>OZ007589.1:466621714-472419714 GCA_963931845.1 Maratus michaelseni
TGCTATGTAGCTATAAAAAAACAAGAAAAAAAAACGGACAGAGCGCATTTGCAGCTATAAAAGAAAAGTTGGGGCCTGCTTTCTGCTGATTTCTTCAACCGCATTTCACAGATTTTCTCTTTTGAACTTTCTGGGGAAAAAAACGATATTTAGCTTGCAAAGAGTGAGGAGATGCGCAGAAGATCATAGTGCTCCTCCAGATGCGAAGCGAAAGTGTGGCTGCGGCACTGCACTCGCTGACGAAGTAAAAAAAAAAAAATCTGAGCCGAAGAAAATTCCATGGAAAAAAATCTGCTGAAGAGGGGAAAAAATTTCCAACATACGTCGCCAGTCTCGAACTTTCTGCTACCAGGATATAGTATATTAAAAAATATTTTATATTTTTGAAAATATCATGATATTTACGACTCCTGATTTTTGTGTATGTAAAATAAGATAAAATGCCTTCAGTGTATGAAATAAAATGTTTCTAGTTTGTTATATATCGGTACTGTTTGGTTAGCCGGGCACCAGTGATATATATACACACATATATCTACACAGATACATGTATACATATATATGTATGAATATATATACATATGTTTATACACAGAGTTTCCCAAAGGTTTAAAAAGGGCAGGGTGCTGATGATGAGAAAAGGGCACTTTATTTTTAAGGGCACATTTTGGATTTTTGAGGGCACTTTTCAGATTCTTATTGGCACTTTTTTTAATTATTAAAGGTATTCTTTTGGTGTTTAAAGCCACTTTTAATATTTAAAAGTCAAGGCACTCTTTTTAAGACAACATTGAGTCAGTTTTTACTATGAAATTAAATTTTTTAATGCAAAAAAGACACTTTTTCTACTGACGGGCAAGAAGGGTGCTAATTATTTTTATGAAGGGAAAGAAGGGTGCTATTTTGTAAACCGAAACCGTCTGGGGGAAACTCTGATATACATATATCACTGGCACCCGGCTAATCGAAAAGTACCCAAAATTTTTATCATGCAATGAAATGAAAAGTTTTTAAAAAACAGTGACTTGCATATTTTATAATCTATATATAAAGTTTTTTATATGATGTTTGAAATTTCATGTTTTTTTAGCATTGTAAGCCCCCCCCCCAAAAAAAAAAAAATAAAATAAAAAAGTACTTTTCCGTTATACGGACACCATGCCAAAATATATGCTAATGCATAATGTATGTATGTATATGTATGCTTGGTGACAATGGTGTCTGTATAACGGAAAAGTACCAAAAAAAAAAAAAAACTTTACCAAGTTTTATATTTGAAGCTGAATTTTTAAATGTAGAATCAATAATTATGTCGGACAATATTTACTTAGAAGCTACTGAAAGATAAACTATCTAATTTAGATAAACTTACAACTTCATTAGAAATAATTTTTTTCTCGTTTTCGTTTATATAAGAAGACCAAGCTTTCTATATTTATGTTAAAAATATGTTAACAATATATTATATGTTTTTTTTAATAAAAATTAAACTATTTTGTTGTGTAAAACATAAAATTTTCTTAAAACTTGTTTACTAAATTTAATGGTTTGTTTTTTGTGAGTGTAAAAAGCAAATTGTGTCTGTTCTCAATTAGTTGATCTTAAATTTTGCTAAGTATATAAAAAAACTGAAAAGTACCTACTTACATTTTTATCATGCAATTAAATTAAAGTTTTTAAAAAACGGTGACTTGCATATTTTATAATCTGTATTTAAAGTTTTTTTATATCATGTTTGAAATTTCATGTATCTTTAGCATTTAACCCCCCCCCCCCAAATAAATAAATAAATAAATAAATAAATAAATAAAAAGGTACTTTTCCGTTATACGGACACCATGCCAAAGTGTAAGCTAATGCATAATGAATGTATATGTATGCTTGGCGACAATGGTGCCTGTATAATAAAGAAGTACCATTAAAAAAAAAAAAAAACTTTCCCAAGTTTTATATTTGAAGCTGAATTTTTAAATGTAGAATCAATAATTATGTTGGAGAATATTTACTTAGAAAAGCTATTGAAAGAGAAACTATCTAATTTAGATAAACTTGCAGCTTCATTAGAAATAATTTTTTCTCGTTTTCGTTTTGTTCAGTTAAGAAGACCAAGCTTACTATATTTATGTTAAATTTTTTTAATAAAAACAAATTTTGTTGTGTAAAACATAAATTTTCTTGAAACTTGTTTACTAAATCAATAGTTTGTTTTTTGTGAGTGTAAAAATTTAGAAAAAATAGAAAAAGACATTTAGAATATTGTTTTATATAAGTTTTCATGCTAAATGACATATATGTTTCAATGTCTAATTTATATTAACTTTGAAAATATTTATAATCACCAATAAGTTAACTATTTTGAAAATATGGTACGAGGGCTATCCAGAAAGTAGATTACGTTTTGGAATAAAAAATAAACAAAGTATAGGAAACAAATTTTATTATATACAGATGAAAGCCACACTCAAATACTACTTTTCTACATAGTCACCATACAAATTAAGGCATTTATCGTAGCGATGTACGAGCTTGGAAATGCCTTCGTCGAAAAATTCGGCCGCCTGCGCCTTCAACCAACAGTTCACGTGTTTCACCCATGTTTCGTCACCAGTAACGATGCGATCGAGTAAAGAGTCACCATCCTTATGGTAAGCGTCCAAAAAGTTCAACGCTGCAGCCATTCGCTGATTT
Organism: Maratus michaelseni; assembly: GCA_963931845.1. NCBI lineage: Eukaryota > Metazoa > Arthropoda > Arachnida > Araneae > Salticidae > Maratus > Maratus michaelseni. The sequence continues at coordinate 466,624,403 of OZ007589.1, forward strand.
TTGTGGTCCTCTGTCAAGATTTTTGGAATCCATCTTGCACAAAACTTGTGGTAACCAAGCTTTTCGCTGATGATTTCGTGCAACAAACTTCGCGAAATTTGTGGAAAACTCAAAGAAAGTTCCGTTATTGTGAACTTATTACTGCACGTACCTCGCAGCTCGCGGGATTTTCAATTAACGCAGACATTTCAAACCGTCACAGTATCTGAACGGAGCACAGCACGAACCTCTCACTAGCACGGCTAGATGCCGACTGAGCTGCGCAACGCTCTGACCCCAAGATGGCCGCGCTAGCCCCGCCCCTAGCGGACACAGACGAAAACGTAATCTACTTTCTGGATAGCCCTCGTATATAAAAAAATTTTGTATATTTTTGAAAATATCATGATATTTACGAATCCTGATTTTGTGCATATAAGATAAAATGCCTTCAGTACAAAATAAAATGTTTCTAGTTTGTTATATTGGTACTTTTCAGTTAGCCGGGTGCCAATGAAATATATATATATACACACACACACACATATATATATGTGTATATATATTTCACTGGCCCCATAGCTAATCGAAAAGTACCGTTATATCTTACCATTTTTATAATGGGCTAAGACTAATTTTTAATAGACTCAATTACATGCGATATATATATATATATATATATATATATATATATTTTTTAGCTATTTTTAAGTAAGTTTTTAAAGATACTATATTGCAATGTTAAAATACTGGCTATTTGTTTCTAGCTCATGTTGAAATATTGGCAAGATTAAAATTTAAAAATGTGGCGATGACTGGTCAGAGTATATCTTCATCTACTAGTGTGGACAAAATGGGAGAAATAAAAGTAAGTTAATTTTTGTTTATTTTATTTGATAAGTATTGTGTTTTGTGCATTCTAAAAAATTTAAACACTTTTAATGTATCGGAAGATGTACTAAAAGATTAAAGCTTGAATTATTGATTAATGTGTGCATTTTTAAGATTGCAAATAAAGAAATTTTGGTACTTTTCCATTAGCTGGGCACCAGTGATATATATACATTACATATATACACTTGTGTGCAAAAATTAAGGACGGAGCTGGTAAATTAGGATAAAAGGCAACAGAACTAAATGAAAGACCAATCATGGGATAGACCTGAAACAAATGCAGTAGGACATGCCCATGTATGGCATATGGCGTAAAAGGAGGAGGTGCTAAGGGGATAAAAGCAGGGTTGATAAAAATCATGATTTTTAAAAAAAAATAAAAAAAATCGGATTTATTTGATTTAAATCGGATTTTTTGATTTAAATCAGATTTTTTTGATTAAAATTATTTGTGTACTGTGCATGTATTTATTTTATTTTCTCTGCATATATAAACATTTCTATTAATTTTATTACAGTTCCTAGATAAATTTCAAAATAATTTAAATAAATAAATTGTTGCAAACAAATTCAGATTTACTTAAAACTTAAAATCATATTATTCTAGTATTAAATTGTTATAGATAAGATATACCTGTGTGTTGTGTCTATAAATTTGCAGTTAATTTAAGTTATTAAATTTTTCATTAAGGTATTATTCCAATAATACAGTAGACTGCCTTAAATCTGCATAGCTTAAAACCGGAGGTTATGCAAATTTTAGAATTTTGTGGATTTCTGGTCACTGTTTACATTTTTAAAACAATAATTTGAATTTAACAATGTACTCAAAATTATAATGAATGCTTACAATAAAGTAAAACAGTTAAATAAAATAGAAAAATTTAAAAAATTAAAAAAAAATTAAAATATTAAAAGTAAAGGTCAAGTAAATAATAATGCACAGCTAAATATGTATAATGATGAGATTTTTTTCTTGAACAATTCAGTGAAACTCGCCTTTTAAATGTACACTAATAACTCACATCAAAATCTTAAAATAACAAAGTTTACTTTCATGTTTAGCCATCCTTAATAACCAAAAAAGCTTGATTAATACATACATTATTTGGTAAAAATATTGTGATCGCCACTGATATCAGCACTATCTAGAATTTTTTCAGAAATTAATTTATACATCCTTCATGAGAAAACATGAGTTGAATCATATCAAACAGAATTACATATCAAAATGTGTACAGAATGATATAATTTTTTTTTAAACTTAAATTTTACACCTACATCTTAACTGTAAGTTTCATTGTTGACATCGGAAACTATGTGCGGATTTTAAGAATTTGCAGATTTGAGGGAGTCTACTGTATATATAACATTAATCGCATAATAAATGCAGCAAAGAATGGTAAATATATATGTGTATTTCAACCAGGGTTGGCCAATTATCGCCTAAGTGAAAAAAAAACTATGGTGGCGAAAATACTTTTTGGCCACTGGCAAAAACTACTAGTATTTTAAAACAGGTTTTTAATGATTTTATTTTAATTACATGATTTCAATGTTTAAATCATAATTTTAACCGATTAAAATCAGTGGTTTAAAATATAATCTTGATCAATTTCCATTTTTGTCTGTTTTTTTTCCACTTTTTGCCACTGTCCTGACAAAAATACATTTTCGCCGGCAAAAAGTCAACCCTGATTTCAACCGATTCAGATTCACTAATGTCATCTTCTATCTCATAGACTGTAAGTTTCTTAGTGTTTTTTATTTTTCCCGCAATCTCCACCATTTCTGCACTACATGATTTGCATATTGCTGTCACACATTTTCCAAAAATAGTTCTTTTTGTTTGTTTTTTAATAATTAATGTATTATTTAATAATTAATGTATTAATAACGTATCCAAAAGTTCTCTGTACTGTATCTAGTATTAGTAAATGATATTCTTGTGACAAGAATATCATTTACTAATACTAGATACAGTACAGAGAGCTTTTGGATATAGTGTGAAACACAAGTTGGGACAAGAATCTTCTCCCAACTTGTGTTTCACACTATACTATATTAAAGATACTATATTAAACAATTATAAGACGCAAAGTAATCACATAACAAAAAGTACGAAGCTATCAAATGTCAGTGCTATCCAGCTCTCAGCCATTGACAATTTCAGCAATCATTCATGCTTATTTAACAGTAGAAATGACTGTTTAGCTTAGAAATAAGGTATAATAACATATCTTATACTTTCCATTGCAGAAAGCAATGAATTCAAGGAAAGGAAAGGGCAAAGGGATCAGTCACAGGGATTAAATAATTTTCAGTTATAGAAGAAAAATGAAACTAGAATTCTATAATTCTATGTTAGACAAACAAAAGTCTAAATATTTATTATGTTACAATTTAGTCCTTGTCATATTATATGATCAATACATCAACCATCAACATATGGGATATTGAAATTTGCAGGTCTAAGCAACTAAGCATAAAACAAACTTGTGAATCGTGTATAATCTACTTTAGAGGAAGTGATTCCTCTCACTGAAAATACTATTATATTAAATACTTTTATATTGAATATATTTAACTTTAGCTTCAGCATCTAACTTGCAAAAATGAAGTGATCATCTTGAAAAGACAAAAGTTTAAAAATGAGGGAGCATTTATAAGTTATTTTGGGATGCACTAGGAATAAATATTTTGAATGTACTGTTTAATTTTCTTTCATAAAATAATGATTTTCAACTTATAAAAGTTTTATTTAACATTATTAAAAGGTAATTTTTAATCTGACATGAATTATGACATTTATTTGAACACGAATGATTAATTTAATCCTTATTCAGCTTGTAAATATCAATGTTAAAAATACTGATTTAAATCAAACAACCCTGGATAAAAGCACAGAGGCGGTGGCGGTGACCATTCAGAAATTTGGTGAAATATGTTGCACTGTGTAAAGTGTTTTCAGCGACATTTTTTTCTATTATTGTGTGATATGGCTAAGAGGCAATCCAGAAGATGTCATCTGGATGACCTTACATGAGGTCGAATCATTGGGAAGCTGGAAGAAGGTCGAAGTGTGGCACAAGAGTTCGGTATCGCTCATAGCATCGTTTCACGAGTCTGGAGTGCATTTCAAACAAATGGAACAGCTGTCCGAGCATTCAGCCGTGGTCGCCCATGTGCAACAACAACAGCGGAGGACCTTTATATTGTCCTACAGGCGAAAAGAAACAGGCGTCGGACAACTGGAGAAACCAGTTGTCCTGGTCATTGGATATTACGTTTTACCATGGCTAGGAGACTGCACAAATGTGGCCTGTGTGCACGACGACCAGTACGTTGTGTACCACTAACGCCTGCTCATCGGAGACGCAGGTTTCTGTGGCGTCAGGAACATAAGAATTGGACACAACAGGAGTGGGGTCGAGTACTATTTACGGATGAGAGCCGATTTAGTATGACGTGCTATTCTGGATGTATCCACATCTGGAGAGAGAAGGGAACACATAATGACCCCTCCAACATCATCGAAAGGGACCGTTTTGGAGGTGCCAGAGTTCTTGTTTCGGGTGGTACCATGCTTGGTAGCCGTACGGACCTCCACGTCTTCCAAGGAGGTTCAGTCTTTGGTTCACTCTACTGCGCCGAGATTCTCTTGCCTCACGTACGTCTTTTTAGAGGTGCTGTGGGTCCGGACTTCCTCTTCATGCACAACAACGCTCCCTCTCATCGTGCAGCGGCTGTCGAAGAGCTCCTAAAGAGTGAAGATATTCAACGCATGGATTGGCCTGCAAAGTCCCCGGACCTTAATCCCATAGAACACGTGAGGGATCTTCTCGGGAGACGCTTGGCATGACGTGATCAGGTGCCAGCAACGATTCCGGAGCTGAAATTGGCGTTACAAGAGGAGGACTCTATTCCTAAAGAGCTACTAGACAACCTTGTCCTCAGCATGGACAGACGTTGCAAATTCTGTGTCGCAGTCAGGGGTGACATATACCCTATTAGAGACTGCATTTTTCCTGCCAGGTGCTTGAAAGATGAACGTTTCTGTCTTCTCTGCAATTATGCTCTAAGTGACCTTTTTAATAAAATGCTTTCATATCCTTCTGATTCTTTGTTTAGATGGTTTTTATCACTTGTCTCATATTTTCCCATCTTGAAGATCTTATGGTATGATTTTGATCGATGTGGAAATCTTCTGCGCGACGTTACATTCGAAAAACCCTCTCGTCCTTAATTTTTTCACACCAGTGTATAGAGATGCAACGGATGTCAATTTGGCCGGATACCGGATATCCGGCATAACTTGCAGCCGGATATCCGGCTGCAGTATGTTTTGATCTGTCCTTTTTAAATTTTTATTTATTTTTAAGAAAATTAAACGTGGGTTTAGATTAGCTAGCCATCACTGTTATTTTCTTTTTATCTAATTTTTAAATTTTCTATTAACAATTATTATGATATAATTTCAGTTTTAGTACCAATATTATAAATACATTATTTTAAATTTTTAGTTATAATTGTATCAGCTAAATAGTTTAGTAATCAGGGGTCGATCCAGGAAAAATTTGGGGCCTATTTATATTTTTAGGACCCCTTCATAAAATCTGTTTAATAAAATGGGCCCTTTCACAAAAATCAGTTTGATGAAATGGGCCCCTTCACAAAATTCTATTCCATAAAAACTTACTATTTATTATTTATTAATTTGTGATGTTTTAAATGTGTAATTTGTAAACAAACAAGTTCACCAGAGAGGAAAACTTCAGCAAAATGATTTTAAAAAGTTTTTGTTTGCTTAATATATACAATAAATGCTTGGTTCGAATTTGATTAACTGGATTTCAACTTTCGTTACAAAATGTTATTTTTCACAAAAATATAATACATTTCACAGAAATAACCTTTTTTTTTCAAAAAATGGGCCCCAAGAAAAAAAACCCTGCATCGACCCCTGGTAATAATAAATTAATTTTATGAGAAAAACTTACTACTGAATACTTTGGAAAGACAATATGACTTTTATGATGTTCAAGCTGTAAACTCTCCTCGTTACCTTTTATTGCTTTAACACTTAAAAAATTTTTGTGTTGTGATAACAAAAACTTGTTCTTGCTTGTTGTTACTAATATTACAACTGAATTGCATAACAACAAAATTGGTATTTTAATAGCAAACTATTAGTTTAGTAATAGTAGATTATTTTCATGAAAATAACTTAAAACTGAATATTTTTGTAGCAAAATGTTTTATTTAATATCTTCTCTTTTTTTTTCTTGAACTTCATTCTAATCTATGCAAAACTTTACCTTATATAAACAAGTTTTGTGTTATGGGAACAGAAAACTTATTGCTTGCTACTAACACAGCAAAAAAAAAAGTTTTTTTTTATTTGAGTCATTCTGCCACTTTTTACTTTTTAACTGTGACTTATTCATATATGCAGGCACATGTGTATGAATAGTTATAGTTGTCTGCCTGTTTGCTCTTTTATAGGTTTAGAAACACAATTTGCCATAAATATAAGTAAATTATTTTTAGTTTAATAAATTAATGCTTTGTATTTTTCAAGATTAAACTGTAGGTCTTATAATATGGAAATTTTAACAATGAGTTCAATGAAATAATTTCAGGCCGGATGTACTACAAGATAATCTTAATATCCGGCAACTGTCAATTATCCGGCATAGTGGCCGGATATCCGTTGCACCCCTACCAGTGTACATACATACATATGTATATGTGCACACATATATACATACATATAATGTACTATATATATCGCTGGTGCCCGGCTAACATAAAAGTACCGAAATTTTAATGTATTGGGCCAGAAGATTAAAACTAGAGTTATTTCACTGCATAAAAATTGGAGTTAAAAAAAGATAAATGCTATAACTTCAAAAATTGTGGAGGACAAAATTTACTATAGTGGCTTAAAAATAAGTAGTATTCTATTAAGAATGTAAAAAATTTGCTGTAGAATGCGAAAAAAAATTATGTTAAAAATCTAGAAGGCAAAATTCAGTGTATTAGTGTAAAAGTTTAAAATTGGATTTCATTTACGAGTGAAAAAAATTTGTCATGGAACGCAAAAAGAATGATACACAAATATCAGGTATGTGCTGCAGCACATCATTTAAGCAAAAAATTAGAGAAGGGATGTTTAAAAAAAATTGCAGTGTGTCTTTGAAGATATATAATTTGTCCCTTGAAAGATCGCAAAAGTGCCATCTTGTATTAAAATTCATTGAATCGATCTTATTTCTGAAAGGAAAATTTCCACTTTTCTACATAAAAAAAAGTATCTAAAGACCCAGTTTTCTTGGAAATGTCTGGGACCTAGGATTTTCAAAGCCTTGGAACATCACTGAAATATTGAAAATAGAGAAAGGAAAAAAATTATTTATATTAAGCTAAATGTTTTAAACTGAAATCCTTTTACGAATCTTAATTTGCTGCAGAAGGAACAAAATGAATATGATGGAATGATTTTATTTGTAAATTGCTGAAAAAGAAATTTTTAAAAATCATGAATTTCGTCAATCGGACACATAAAAATCATGAATTTTATCGACTGAGCCCGTAAAGATCATGAATTCCGTCGATTGAACTCGTAAAAAGCATGAAATTTATCTATCGGCGCGTAAAAATCATGAATTTCGTCAATCGTGTGCATAAAAAGTAATGAATTTCATCGACAGGCCGCAGAAAAATAATGAATTTTATCGATCGGCTACGTAAAACTCAAATTTCGTCATTCAGGAGTGAAAAAATCCTGAATTTCGTTGATCGAACGCATAAAAATCATGAATTTCATCGATCGAACGCATAAAAAACTTGAATTTTATTGACCGAGCGCATAAAAATCATGAATTTTATCGATCGGCTCGTAAATTTCTTCGAACGGACGCAAAAAATTGTGAATTTCGTCGAACGGACGCTGAAAAATCATGAAATTTAGGGGGAAATGGTAATCGGGAAATCCTGCATTTAGCAAGTTCTTTCCACATTTTTAATCGCCAGTTTTTAAAGTTTAATCGACGAGTGGTGAGTGCTTATTTTCACCTTTACACCCCCCCCCCGACCCCCCACTTTATACTTAAACATGAACCCCCAAAACTAATCAAGGAAGTGCCTTATCACAATGAACTTATAAACAATTTGAAGCAAAACAGTTATTTCTATCTAGAGTTATCGCGTTGCGTACATACAGAACTGGCGGGCACATTAGCTCTCAGGCTTTGATAGCCTGTGAGTTAAAAATTATGAATGACCAATGGGCACATTCTGTTGAGTGAAAAAAAAAAAAAAAAAAAAAAAAAAAAGGAGCACTTTTATCACTAAATATCAATATTTCGTGAATTTTTCATTTATAAATATAATTTCATACAAAATTGGGTTAAAGATATAAAATGATAAAAACTTGAATTTATATTTTTTTTTATTTATTATCACGGGCTAGTTAAGTCCTAAATTTCCTTTAGAGTAGGGATGCACAACCTGTGGCCTGCGATGTGTTAACTGTTGGCCCGCGAATACCGTAAATGCCAACATCTCCAGAAATTGCAAATTTTGGCAATCAGTCGTGAAACAAATTGCAAATTTTGTCCATAGGTCGCAGAAAAACATCATGAATTTAGTCGATTAGCGCATAAAAATCATGAATTTCACTGATCGGGCATGCAAAGATCACTAATTTATCCGATCGGTTGTGGAAAAATCGTGAATTTAGCTGATCTGGAGCGGAAAATCAAGATTTACACCAATTGGACATGCAAAAATCGTGAATTTAGTTGATCGGGCGCTCAAAAATCGTGAAAATTTCTGATCGGCTCGTAAGAATCATGAATTTCGCCAGAGAGGTCAGATGGTGGCCATCGACAATCTAGTCATTTTTGTGAATGGTGCCCTCCTCTTATAAAGGTTGTGCACCCCTACTTTAGAGAATTTCAAAGGGGGGGGGGCGAGAGAGACATCCTCCTGCACTCATTAGCATACATTATCAAGGTAAGCTGAAATCGTGCTGTATTTTTAAGAATTTTATAAAATAATGTGAATAACTCCATTTTTTTAATATTCCACTTATGAAAACTTGTCGTTCTGGGACGATTTTGAAATTGAAAATGAATGTAGCAGTTTGAAAACACAATACAATTACAATATGCAGTTGCTGCATCTGTTTTTTTACGTTTATTTAGAATTTGCAACATGCGAGTCAATCAGAACAACAGAGCTTCTGTTTTCAAAAGTCCATGTGATTTCTGGGAGTAAGGTTAGGAGTAAGGCGGAGTAAGGCGGTAGGAGAGTAAAAAAGCCGAATATTTTGAAAAAAATAAAAAAGAGGACGCAGGACTGTGCGAAAAAAAATTTGAGTCTTGGGCAAAGTTTCAGTTATTGCCCCCCCCCCCCCCCCCCTTACACACACACTCCTTCTAAAATTTATCAAGTACAGAAACTGAAATAAATTCCCTTGAATAAATATTTTGTGTTTTTTGGAACTTTAAAAGGTTAATATAAATTCAGAAATTCCTAAAAACTAAATAACAAAAGAAAATAAGAAAAAAATTCACTTATTTATTAGAGAAATCATGTTTAGCGAAAGAAAAAAAAATCACCATGAGAGAATTTCCCAGACAATGATCGACTGCCAAAATATTAATAAATACATAAATAAAATTGTAGTTGTTGGTATGAATTTTTGCATCCCCTAAATTTCCGCATCTAGGGCGAAGGTCCCCTTCGCACAACCATGAGAAGACGCAAAGAAGCTACTGGGAAAAGGGGCAGGGCTCTTTTACCATGTCTAAAAAGGACAGGGTGCATCAGCAGTTTAAATGAAAAGGGCAGGGTGCAGTGCCCTTTGAAAAACATCAAATGGGAACACTAGTGTACTTAATATATTGTGTTTTTGACAGTTTAAACCTATGTCACATCAAAACTAGTTTTTGATGACTAAAACCCAAACCTAGCTTGAATCATTTAATAAAATGATGTTCCACCTGTAGATTATTGGAATTTACGGTACAAATTGGCATTCTTAGCATGGGTGCAAGTTTTTCCTCCACAGGATGGAATCTAGTCTTTTGAAAATGTGCGAGGATGGAAATGGGACAAAAAAAAAAACAGTTTTTAGATTTGTCTGGGTTTACACAAAATGTTTAAGAATCGTGCTGAAATAACTCCACTTTTTGAACATCCTACTTAAAATTTTAGTTAGGATCTAGAAATCCCTCCCTTGTATTTTTTACTAGTTCGTATCTTGCACCCCCTCCCTTACTTATCGCACTCCACTTCAGAAGAAACCACGGATTCGTTTGGATGCCAATGAAAGCACACCTTTCTTCCATGGTTTCATCCTTAATCGTCCATGCGAAGGAAAAAAATATTACTTGTATGAACATCCTGTATGTTTACAACTTATGTTTTACTTTAGTCCCTTCCTGACAAATGAACTCTGCAAAATGTTTCTTCTAGTTCATTCAAAAAGTTTCTTTGATTTTAAAGTATCTGTTATAGAAGATAACATTTTATAAATTTATTTTAATTCACAGAAGAAGCTATGAAGAATGTAAAGGTTTCTTGTAAAAAGGTTTAGTTCATAAAATGGATAGATAGGATAAAATGGATTGTTAGATATTATTTAAAGTTCTTTTATAATTTAACTTTTATTACTTTCAAACTCTGAAATATAAAAATATTTGACCAGCCGAATATTTTGGTATTCGGCCGAGTAGTTACTATTCGGCCGAATAGTTACTATTCGGTTGGCTGAATATTCAGTATTCGGCCTTACTGTGTTACTATTCGGTATTCGGCCAAAATCACTGTTCGGTGCATCCCTAATTAAAATAAGATAAAATGCTTTCAGTATGAAATAAAATGTTTCCAGTTTGTTATATCTTAACATTTTTATTATAGGCTAAGCCTAATTTGCAATAGACCTAATTACAGGGTGTCCATAATTAAACGACCCTACTTTAAAGTTGTCTACAGACGAAACTATTGGTCAGAAAGTTGTGAAATTTTGTGAAGGACATATTGAAGGAATGGAAATTTGTTTAAGCGAAAAAAAAATTAGTTCAAAATTTTGCCACCAGATGTCGTTTTTAATGAGCCAATCGCATTTGAAACTTTTGGTAAGTCATGATAAACCAAGAACGTTTAATGAATTACACATTTAGCATACATTTACGATAGTTCACATATTTTATACCAACAAAACATGTTCCACATGACGGTCATCATTTTCAGCTACCATCTGGAATCATAGGGCGCGTCCAGTATGTAACCTGGTTAGTGACCGGTGAGATCGGTTACTTACCAAAGCGTTCAGTACTGCTAACCGATCAGCAACCAGTGTCGTTCAGCGAAAGTGACCAAAGTCACCGGTGAGGAACCGAACTAACCAGGAAATTTTCTTGGTTAGAAGGGTCACGTGATCGGTTACATGAAAATTTATTTAAATCGAATTGGCAACGCTCGATTGAGAGAAACAAACAGTTCTCGCCAAGCTAGTAATTCATAATAATATATTATTTTCTACACATAATACGGTGTAATATAACTACGTGCAAATTAACATTTTATTATCTGCTTATGATCAGAAGTAAATTATGTATTCTTGAATGATTTTTTTTATGATTTAGTCTGCCACGCTTAAAAATATGATTTTCATATGTATATCATTAAACGACTTTTGGCTATATATTACTATGGCTGATAGACATCAGGTGATAGGAATTAAAAATTTACAGGAGCCCGTAGCAGGTAAGATTCATAATTTTATTTTTTACAATGATTGCTAAATTTTCAGTATTTGTTTTTTCCTTTTATTTTGGAAATGTTTACAACTTTCGAACTATTCTAATGAAATGCTCGCTTATAATTATATGTACATGGATAGAATATATTTAATATGCATACATTCGTTAATTATTAATACTGTTTGGTATTTGTTCGCTTTTGAAAACTAATGTAATGCATTGACATTTTCTTGAGTACACTATCAAACTGTTTGCTGTTTTAAACAGGTGTATGACTGAACAGTGATGATGTTTAATGTCAGCTTTATAGGATTAAAATAAATAGAAATCTTCTGTAAATTATTAGTTTTCTGTTACATTAGTATAATACACTGCATCAGATTGTATGTTATTAAATGCTTTTGATTAAAACTATATAATGTATAAACCCATCTGTGCTGCTTTTTTTTTAAATGTATCTTGAGAATTTATTTAACCCAATGGTTTGTCCGGATGCTTTTCTTATTTATAAGTAGCTATATGAGGATAATTTTACATTTATTTTCAGTCTGACTATGTAAAGTTTTAAGTCCCCCCCTCCCCCCCAAACAATGATAGTTCATGCAATTTTTTCTCGGTAAGCCTGTAAAGGAATTTCTACCTTGCACACAATTTTGACTGTAGTGAAGATGCTATCTTTGGATGATGGAAGGGGCAGTTTAATTTTCTGCATGATTTAGCAGAGACTCCTAGATGTGTAGTTTTGTTAATAACAAAGTAGCTATCATTTAGTGTTCTCTGTTGGAAAATAATTGTGGAAGATTTTGATGGAACTGTATAGAGCCATGCAACATTGTGAGAAAGAAAAGATGTGGAATATTCCAGAAGAAACTGGATCGTGTAAATGGATGAATTATTTTTTAAAGCTTATGAAGAAGAACAAGAAAGTTAAATGAACTTTTGATGTATATTGCCATGTTATGTTGTAAAATCTTATCAAATGGTTTGCAATCCGATAGAAATAACACGTGTTTGATATCATAAAATTGCTTTTTTGTTGATGTTCCAGAACATTTTTCATGTTTTTTTTTTTAATTGCCTGTATTTATTTTTATAAATATGGAAATAATCTTTGATTTACCTAGTATTGAGATGATGCAATCTCATTTTTTTTCAAAAGCAAGGGCCCCAACAAATAACTATGTGGAAATAGCTATGATATGAAAGGTAGATTGTGATCCTTAAAATGTTACAGGAGGGTTGATATATTTTTTAAATACATGCATACAGAAAGATACATGTTAAAAGTATCAATTTTAATTACTCCAGAGGAAGGGCAATATCCCCCCCCCCTCCTGGGATGCTACAGTGTCCCCTTCCTTCTCCTGTAACTGTAGGAATCTCTCCCAGGGGAAAATGTCTGAATTCAAGACTTATTTTATATATATTTCGGGTTATTATTATAGTACTTGGGATGTGCTCCCAGGCGGGTCAACTAGCGAATTAATATTCTTTCATCTTTTTAGAATATGTATTTATAAATATTTTTTTTCTGCTTGAAAAATATGCATTTCTAACTTACTACTTTTTTATCGTTTATAAAATATCTTGCACTTGTACTTTTATTTCTTGCAGTTCAAAAATCATGTACCTCGCAAATCAAAAAATAAGTGGAGGCATGCAGCTGAAAAAGAAGTATAATCCCTATGGAGTATTTACCCAGACAAGAAACTTATTACCAGAGGAGAGTTGCTGCAAAAGGAAGACTTATTGACGGAAAAACTATTTTATGACATATTAATTGAGGACGGTGTGAGACACAGGAAGAAGCAAGACCATCAAGAGCCTATGTAGATTTTAAAATAAAGGCAATAGCTAAGTGGGACAGTCTGGTGCACAGTACCGTATCGGTCGTGCATTAGATTGCACTTCTAAGCTAAAAAAATATTGCCTAAAAAACTTTTTATAAGTTTACGATTCTGTACATGATGCACGGTTTTTCAGTGTCTTCTTTTTCAGCTATTTCTTATGATCTTGAATTGTTTTTTTTTTTTTTTAGTTATTAAAATTTTTAAGGATTTTTGCATCTTCTCTCCCTCTCTTCTTTTTCTCTTATTTTCTATCTGCTTTGCTCATTTAAATACTATGTTCAGCCCTACAAGTTCTAATTGGAAACACAAGTGATTTTTAATAAATTAAATGTACTTAAGGATAAGGATGCACAGAATATTTGGTCATATTACCGAATATTCGCTTCGTCCAAATACCAAACTATTCGGTTTGCTGAATATCAAATTATTCGGTTTGGCTAAATATCAAGATATTCGGCCAAACCGAATACTTAAAGAAAACATTTTTTTAAAATAATTTTTAAAACCATTGGTAACTTTTATTTTTAACAAGTCAATAAATATATTCAGGAAAATTAAGAAATAGAATTATTGAAAAATACAGTGTATCTCATTCAACGTCGAACTTGCAGTTTGATTTAACTTTAATAATAATGAAGATATTGTAACAATATTTTAAAACATCAGACTTACTTTGCTTTCTGTGAAATATGAAAAGTGCTAGAAATTGCCACCATTGCAGTGCAATGATACTAAGCTAGATATTCCATAATTTAAAATGCAACTGACAGTACATGTACTGTATCACTGGCTAAAATTCCATCACTTCCCACTGATTTCTTCACATTTCATACAAAGCAAAGTTAATATGATCAAAATCTAACTAAAATATATTCATTATTGTTAAAGTTGTAAATGAAAATTTGAGTTCACCTTGTAGTGAAACACCCTGTATTTTTGATTGAATAAATGGATTGTGATGCTGGTTTCCTATGCAAAAAATTTTTGTCTTGACTGCATTATCTTCCTTGAAAGATTTTAATGAATTTTAGGATTACCCTGTACATTTCCAACATCTGAAAAAAATCGTTCACTTTAGACATCATTTGACTTTAGGCTCTCTGGTATTTACATTCAGAACCATTCTTGTTAAGTTGCCACGATTTGAATACATATATATATATATATATTTCCTGCCAAATAAACATTATATGACTAAAAGAATATTATATGACTAAAAGAATTCCTTCAAAATTTCTTTTTGATTTTAAAATATTTGTTTTAGAATATAAGAAATTTTTTTCATTTGTTTTAGTTACAAAAGAAGTCTTGGAGTTACATTTAAAAAAAAAATTAAGACTATCCTTCTTAAAATATAGTTCGAAGAATGTATATAATATATATATGTATATATATATAATATATATATATATATATATATATATATATATATATATTTTTTTTTTTTTTTTTTGTAAAGTTTAATTGTGAAAAGGTTTTATTCATCAAAATTTGTTTGTGTTAAATATGATGTAAAATTATTTTAAACTCTGAAATATTTATTTTTACTATAATTATTATTATTAAATAAGTATTCGGCTGAATAGTTACTACTCGGCCAACTGAATATTCGGTATTCAGCCAAATGGTTACTATTCGACTGGTCGAATATTTAGTATTCGGTTCACCTGTGGGCTGAATATTCGCTATTCGGTCAAAATCACTATTAGGTGCATCCCTACTTAGAGAGATCCTTTTTTCCCTTCATGTTTCTGTGGCAATCCTGTATTATCTCCTGGCCCAAATTGCAGATTGGGTTGAATTTCTGGAATTTAATCCATGCTCGTATTAAATCTCATTGTTGACAATATCTATTATTTTGACTCAAGCAGACGATGATTTGGGATGTCACCGTAAAAAAAATACACACAATATAACTATTTTAAGAATGTCAAGTAGTGTGCAGTGTACCTTAACACCATATTAAAATTTTGAAATAATTACAAAATTTTTACAAATGTAATTACGCATAAAGTTAAAAGATTACTCGAAAACAGATTGAAAATACTGTTCTGAAAAAAAAAAAACCAAACATTGCATTTAAATAAAGTTTTCATTACTGTTTACTGGATGTGGCACACTCAAACTTCTATAGCTCCAAAATTACACTTTCAATTTCTAACCAAAAAAATATGATGGTACTTTTCCGTTATACCAACACCAGGTCAAAATGTATGTTAATGCATCATTTATTTTAAAACTGACAGATTGCTGACAGTTAACTGCAGATTTTTATTGCAAACTATGCCAAATGTTGCGATTTGTTATTTTTTGACCATGAATAATTTTTTAATTACTATTTAATCAAAGCAGGGTTGTGAAAGACCTGCGTTCTTTTTTTAAACCCAGCCCGGGTGGGTACCCCGCCAGCTACCCACTACAACCCTGAATCATAACTTTGCAAAATATCTTAATTTGCTATTTTTTGAAATGAAAATATTTATTAAGTTAACTTACAATTATTGTCAACACTGAAATGGATTTTACTATTCGGCAGTTACCTTGATGATGAAGAAGCTACAATAAAATTGTTCTGTGACTTTGGAATTATACATAATTTTTTTTTATTATTATTAAACCACTAGCTAACCCGCCCGGTGTTGCCCGGGTCCGAGATAATTACAATCTTCGAGAAAGGCGTTAACCTCCTCCTTCCCCGTACCCGCAAATATAACGAATTATTTGTTCAAGAAAACCACCGTCACCTACATTAATGCAATCATTAAAAAAAGAATTACATTTTTCTGATAATTAGAACATACGAAGACGCTACGCTAAAATAGCCGTCAGATAGCCCTTCCCGACCCCAATTTCAAATCTATATCTTAATTATTAACCTAAATTTTTGTTTATTAGTAAAAATTGGCAATTATTTCCTTTCATTTTTGCAAACTAAATGGAGGGATCGGCCAGAGAAACAGATCTCTTTGTAGTTCAATTTTTAATGAAAGCAGATCCCTGTCTGAAACTTTCTCGGATTGTTTTCACTGGCGCCGGTAGACTTTTGCATAAATTAAGAAAAATTACCGACTGAATTTTTCAAAAATCACATAGTCAGATGCAGATTTTTTTTTATTTTACATATGCATTTTTTTACATATCAATTTTCAAATTGATATCTCAATTAGTTTTCATAAAATTCGCTAATTAGTAAAATAATTTTGAATTTGTTCATTTCTGCTTGCAAATCCAATGCGCCTGTTCTTTTCTTTAGCCATTTTGATTTAAAAGGTATCATTTTAAAAACAATGGTTAGTGAGAATCTAATTAATATCTTGGGTAATTATCAAACTATTAAAATTCTGAGACTCAGGTGCACATGGCCAGACCTTGGACTATCGACACCTAAATTTTCAGACGTTCTAGGTGGGCTAGATTTTGCTATCCATCGCAGACAAACACACACACACAGAGTGAAACTTTCTTTTATTAATATAGATGAAATGAATTTGTGGGTGAATTCAAAATTTTATTTGTAATAGAGATGCAACTTAAGATTATGCCGAGAAAAGCATAGGAATGTGAAATGAAACATAGTTTGAAGCATTGCAGTTGCTTTTTCTTAATGCTTTGTGATTTATATATTTGTGATGCGCAATAGCTGACTTCGATTGAGTTTTGTGAGCTTCACCACAACACAACAATAACCAAAATTACGTATTTCAAAAGAATAAAATTTCAATATTGATTTTAATCAAGGATTTTTTTAAATGGCAGAGCTACTTAAATCTTGATTTTAATCAATTTAATTTAAATTGGCATACCCTGACCTTTTAATTACCTTTAAATAGATACAGATTACCTGATTCCCCACCTCCCTTTTTTTCCAAATTGTAAACAAGGTCTTGAGCTGTAATATTTCATAAGCTGTTGGACTTTATAAGAAATTGTTTATTGAACAAGAAAAACATTTTTGTAACTTCCTGTATCTCAACAGTAAATTCTGAGTTATGAAACATCTTTCTGTTTCCTAGTTTCTTTTTAATCAAGTTTATTTATTTCTATTTCTTACAATGTTGGCCAGCTGTGGTGGTGTATCTTATCTTTCTGCATTTTTCTACCCTGTTTCTGAGTCACCGTTTTATTTTATTTTTTTTGTATATTAATGATCTACAATTCCCTAATTTCTGCTGTTATAATCAATTTTAAAATTTTTAGCCTTAAGTAAATAAGTTTCTATTATGTACACAAATATTTGTTAGAATGAACCCTGAACTTATATTTAAAATTTCATAAAACAAAGTACCAATAAGTACAGTAGACACTTGTTAACTTAAACTAATGTGTGAATTATCCAAAATTTGAATTTTAAAAACAATGCATTTAGGAAATATTACGAAAATAAATCAATGTGAACAATTAGATTTTAAAGATCTATTGGTTCTTTACATGCATACTAATACAAGGGTGAAAAATAACAAACAAAACTACATATGTGTAAGATACTATTGATTACATCCTCTTGATTGTAATTTTTTTTATAATTTCTTATATTTCTGATGGCTTACGTGCCGCAGAAGATACGAAGCAAACATAAACAATGCTAACTACGACAGCGTTCCTACAGATGACGCTGCGGAGGCTGGTTAGTTCCGTTCAGTGTATCAGTGGACTGGTTAGACACCGGTTACATACCGTGACGTAAGAGAGCGGTTACATTGGTCACTTTGGTTAGTTGCGACTGGACGCGCCCATAGGATAGCATGTTCCACAGTTGACCGCAGTGTGTTCTGGGAAATGCTAAAAACAGCTGTCTTTAAGAACAGGTAAAGTTCTTGGTTTATCATGAGTTACCAAATGTTTCCAATGCGATTGACTCATTAAAAACGCCATCTGGTGGCGAAATTTTGAACTAATTTTTTTTTTGCTTAAACAAATTCCCATTCCTTCATTATGTCCTTCACAAAATTTCACAAATTTCTGACCAATAGTTTTGTCTGTAGACAACTTTAAAGTAGGGTCGTTTAATTATGGACACCCTGTACATGTGATTTTGTTATTTGTATTGATATGTTCATTTTTACGTATTTTATCATGATTATACTTTAGCTATTTTTAAGTAAGTTTTTAAAGATATTATATTGCAATGTGAAAATATTGGTTATTTGTATTTAGGGTCATTCCATCTCAAATCAACCACGAAAATAGGAAAAAAACACCCACCATCAGATTTTTATGAAACTTGGTGTACTTTCCTTCTTTATGGTTATAAGTAACCCCCTAATTTTTTTTTCTCTATCAATAATTTTTTATTTTATAGCCCCTTGAAATTTTGCATCATTTGTCTTTTCTGAAACGCTCAGAATGAACTGTTATTGTTTATTTAAAAAAAATTGTTTCTCTGTAACTAATGGTATAATATTTTCGAATTTTTTTATATAAAATGTCAAAACCTTAAAATTTTAAGGAAAAAATATTTAAACAGTCTAAATTTATATTAAGTTATTTTAAAAAAATAACAAAGTTGAAATTAAAAAAAATTTTTTTTGGCAAAATAGTTATTGTCAGAATTTTGAATTTTCAACATGAGGGTCAAAATTAAATTCATGGTTTCCTTTTTAAAAATGCTCATAAATATGTGCTCTTAACTTATCCAATAGAAAAAATTGTGGCACTTTGGGGGGTTCTCCCCCCCCCCTTTTTGAAAAAAATTACTATCATGAGACAATTTTTTTTTTTTTTCATTTCCTTTACTTCCCTAAAAAATGACATTTCATGAGTTTCTTTTTTCAAAATAATCAAAAGTACATCCTTTTCTGTTCCCATTAACAAATTTACGGCTTAATATTTTCATAATGAAGCAATTTTTTTGCTATGTTAAACTCTTGCATCATTGATTACATAGGCAGAAATCAATTGTAGTATTTTTGCTCAATATTTAGTTAGCCAAATAACTATATTTGGCTCTCTCTTTTATCTAAGAAACTATTTTATTTTTTAATGAAATTTAGAGAGAAAATTATTGTTTGGAGAAAAAAAAATATTTTCTGACATTACCACATATATTTTCTTTACCTATGTTTTGCAATTCATAATTACTTATTTAGTAAAATATCATTTTTATCATTAGATGAAAAATAAAATATTGGGCAGAAGAACATGTTTTAGGGAGATACGAAGATCTTTAAATTTAGTTCCCAAATATGATTTTTATTTTTAAAGATTAAATTCATTTTCTTTTCATAAAATATGTCTTGCTCTACAAGTGTCATGCTTAAAAAAAATCCTATTCTTTGAACATTCAACTAGAACATCTTTAAATCTAAACTAAAACTTTTTTTACCTGACAAAATATCTAAACTCTAAACCATAACTAGTCCTTATCTAGAAAGTTTTGGTTTAGATCTAAACCATAACTTTTACCTAAACAGTCAAACCAAAACTTATCAAATTGGATGAAGAAATGAATAAAGAAAACAAAGTATCTATTTTATATTTCATTAGACGAGTAAAACAAGTTGAGAGATGTAGCCTAGTAGTTTCTATCTTTTGAATTTGTCTTTTAATCTATATGCTCTTTAGTTATTAAATTTTTTCAGTTGCTATATAGTGAAATCATTGTATAACAGAGAAGTCTATTTACTATTTAAGTTTTTAATCAGACTCTTTAAAAAGTGGTTTGAAAAATGGAATATCCTATATAGTGTAGGACTTCTGCAAGTATATCTATCTGCAAGTGAATGCCATAAAATAACTTTCTGTCACAAGAAAGGGATAAAGAATGTTAAATGCTTAAGTGAAGAAGACAAAGTGTTATTGAGTTTAAGAAATTCATTAAAGAAAATTCTCCACATATCGAAGAAATACATTACTTTAATGATGGATGTGCAGCACAATACAAGAATAAATACAGTTTCCTTAATCTTTCCCACCATGAAAATGATTTCAACTTAAAAGCAGAGTGGTCCTTTTTTGCTACAAACCATGGCGAATCAGAATGTGATGGTATTGGTGGGACTGTAAGCATGGGGCAAAATTAGCACTCTCCACTAGCCAATCAGCAAGTAATACTGAAAATTTGGTAATTGACTTTATTGCCATCACTGGCCAAACTTAATAGTCACACTCGCCAATAGCGATGATTGAATGGAAAATTAATTTTTTTTTCGCTTTTGCTCCATAAATTTTGAGGTTTTTTTTTTCCCTGAAACCATTTAGCAAATTTTGCAGCTTTTTTTTCTGAGACCATTGGATGAATTTTGCAATTTTCTTCCATGATCATTTGGTGAATTAAGTGATTTTTTTTTTTTTTTTTTTTTTGGGGGGGGGGCGTCAATTTGATGAAATTAATTTTTTTTCCTGCAATAAATTGGCAAAATTAGCGATTTTTTTTCTCGTTCGTTTAATGAATTTCATGATTTTTTCTGCGATAGTTCGACAACTGTTTGATTATTTTTGCGATTTTTCCCCGAGATCACTTGATGGATTTCGTGATTTTTTTACTGAAATCATTTGACTAATTTCATGATTTTTCCCAGAGTTCATTTGACAGATTTCTAGGTTTGTTTTTTTTTGCGATAGTTTGATGAAATTCATTTTTTAAATTCATACTAGATGGAAGCCGTCAAAACTTGACGGTAAACAATTTGATATGAATTACAAATTTTATATGAATATTGCTCGGGCATGTGACAAAAACCTTAGATATGTTTAAAATCAGTGTTGATTTCTGAAATTTTTTTCTGGATTTCTGCAGCTATACGTAAAAAATCTAATTCATAAAGTGTGAAAATAAAAATTATTATCACTTGCGACACACAAAGGGTTCAGTGAACTCTAACCCTTTATTAACCTTTCAGTGGCTATATGCGTTGAAAAGTTTTAGACAAACATTGTTTTACAAAAAATTTCCGGTACTTTTCCGTTATTACGGACACCATGTCAAAATGTATGCTAATGCATAATGTATGTAAATGTATGTATGTAAATATATGCTTGGCGACAATGGTGTCCGTATAACGGAAGTACCAAATTTCCTCTTACATATTTTTAACTGACGTAGTATGTGTCTTCCCATACTACGTCATAATATGGGAAGACCCATATAAAAATAAAATAACGTAATAAATGAAATAGCTTCTATTATTTAAAAAAAGGAAATAAAAATAAATAAATGATAGTTTGATATAAATAAATATCGATATACATAATAAAAAACAATTTATAGAATTAAAATAAAAATAAGAAGTAAATAAACAGCAATATAAACAAAATAACTGGGTTACAATGTGAAGCATAAAATTGCCATTTTGTTGCAATCGCGCCAATGTGGTGAGTATATCACATCTGTGCCCAATATTTTTGCTTGGTTTTAATAAATTTTGCTCAATTTCCATGCACCTTTTGCATCTAATGAAAAAATGTGTCGAAAATTTCAAAAATTCCCAACAAATCTGTACAGGTAATTTTGGCACAGATGTGATATACGCACCACATTGGCGCGATTGCAACAAAATGGCAATTTTATGCCTCACATGCTAACCCGGTTATTTTGTTTATATTACTGTTTATTTACTTTTATTTTTTTATTTTAATTCTATAAATTGTTTTTATTATGCATATCAATATTTATTTATATCAAACTATCATTTATTTATTTTTGTTTCCTTTTTTTAAATAATCGAAGCTATTTCATTTATTACGTTATTTTATTTTTATATTGAAACTAGGGGGCCTACCCCCTGCGAGCTACGCTCGCCAACCCCCGCTCAGACTTCGAGGCCTCTAAAAACATGACAGCGTGCTTCGTTTTAAAAATATTGGTAAATCTGTAATTGGGTTGCCATGCTTTTAACGTTTTAATGGGGCATTTTTTTATTATCATGGCCTCATACACAGCTGTTGCGACAACTGACGACTGTTTTAGGGATTGGTAAGTAAAATCAATTACACCTTGAAAACCAGCTTCTATAAAATGGTTAGGTTTAAATTGTGGCTACATCTCGCACTTTTATAACAGCGATCTGTATTCTATTCTTCCTTTGCGTTTAAGGATGAGAAAAATTCCATCTGCTTGTGAATAACATTAAGAACCACGGTATTGAAAAATACTATGTTATAGACAGTTTCAGTAACAGGTTCTAATTTTCTCTGTATTTTAGTGCACCATCATGCATATTTTCATGTTATTTTAAATATGTAAATTATTTATTTTAATTAATATGTATATACGAATTTTCTAATAATTATTTATTATACAAAATTAATTAAATATTTTGTGCATGGATGCCTGCATTTATTCGGCATCAATTGATGAGATATTTAAACAAATTCGCTATCCGCGATAATTTTACACCATGTTATGTCACTTGAATACTGTCCATAAGAAAATCCGGTACTTTTCCATTATAGGATCCTTTGCTTTTAGGTTTGTCGTAATTCGAGTTTCAAAAACGAATAGATTCGTTAATATACATATATTTGTTGCCAAAAGTTATGAAAACAAACCCAATGAACTTATGGTGATTTTCTATAATAGGGGTCTTGACGCTTTTTTAAAAAGCTTGGCGCAATTCGGGCATCAGAAAGTGAGATTTGGTACCAAATTACATAAACAGCCATGGAAACAAATTCGACGATTTTTTTTGTTTATATGCGTATTTTAATTATACGTATATTATTATTGTTTTTTCTATACAAATTACTTCTGATTATATATAAAATAGGATAAATGACATTTTACGCTAAAATGACAAAGTTAATAGGTTGACAGAAAGTATGTTGCCAAATTTCCTTTTCCGCCAAGGCTATTTTCTCTGTTTCGTCAAGGCCCCATATACTGGAAAAGCACCGAACTTTTATGCTTGTTTATACATGTATATATATGTATATATACAATTCATTTATAATTGTCTTTCAATTTACCTCTTTTTGTACATAAAAATAGATAAATGGCTTCTTTATATTAAATAAATTGTATAAACATAAATGACGTCATTTGGACGAATTTATTCAAAATATTTTCAGTTTATAAATTAAATTAAATGCTGACAGACGATTGAATCCTGACGATAGAAATATGATTTTTTTTTTTCAAATTTTCGTGAAAAACATAACTTAATCACAATCTTGTCTTCATTATCGATTGAAATAAAAGATAAATTCAATTTCAATTTGAAAATGGCGAATAAAAATAAATCAATAATCCCTATCGGGATCCTTTTTTATTTTTTTCCCTTTTTTTGTCACAAAAAAACTGAGTAATTAGTTGCCATCATTACAGAAATGTCATTAAAATTAGAAAAAAAATTAATATCTCGAAAACTAATTCCAATTTCAAAATTCTATTACCAGTTTTGTCATCCGCGGATTTTTATGGACAATTGGTATTAATTTCACCATCAAGCATTTAATATTTTATTAAAAATAGCCCTGAAACATAATCAGTCGTTTAATCAGTCGTTTCATAAAATCGTTTCATAAATTCGTTTCATAAAATCGTTTCACAAATTCGTTTCATTAGGATTTTATATATATAGGGTAGATAAAAAATCGCGTGCCATTATTACATGCTATTTGTAACTAATATTCAAAAACAAAGTTTTCGCCAAATTGTCGGGGGAAAAAATCGCGCCAGTGTGGTGCGTATATGACATCTGTGCCCAATAATCATGGATTTAATTAATTTTGTAATATGCGGTGCAACCAAAACAATTGCGATTAAATCGGTACAAATATCGCAGACGCACCGGGGTTAATTTTTGGCGCCTAAATAACGATTTTTGCTTTCTATCGCAACCTGGTGTTTTATAATAAAATTGAATATGTGTGTAAATAAATTAAATAAAATAAGTACTTTTATGTTAGCTGGGCGTCAAGGATAACTCTCCAAATCTTGTTTCAATTGGAATCATTTAAATTGCAACATTTTATGTGAGATTTGTTATTCATATTGATATATATGTTTAGATATTTTATTATGATTATATTTTAGCTAATTTTAAGTAAGTTTTTTTAAGATTTTATATTACAATGTTAAAATATTACCTAGTTGATATTAGCTAATGTCAAAAGATTGGCGAACCACAGAGTTTAGAGAATAAACTCTATGCCTTGCAACAGTGGGAGTTGCCGACTTTATAACGTCATAAGCAGAAGTAAAACTTTAATTGAAAATTACGGCTAATTAATTAAATTTTCGAACAAACAAATGTACAATAACAAATCTGTGTCCAAATATCTTTCATTAAAAAAAAGAATGGTGTAATTTGATGCAGTAGTTTGTTCTCACGGATTGTCGAAAGAAAAAGCTTAGCGTTTTAAATATATAGATAATATATTCATAATTAGGATTTTTGTTATTGCTATTTATTTGAGCCCACAGTATTCTGTGAAGTGTTTGGAAAGTTGGGAGAAGTCTATCCAGTATTTAAGTAACTGCTATCTTATTTTTGCTAAGATATTTTTAATTGTGTAGAAGATAATCTTTTGAAGACAAACTCTAAACATTCTTGTATGTTATCTTAATTTATTTTAATACCTTGACTGTATTGTAAGGTGGCAGATGCAATGTTATGAGGGGTCACATTGTTATTTAATCAGTATCTTCAATTTTGAGTACAAATTGAATTTAATCTGAAAATATTCATTATTTTCACATTGAATTCAATTTGTAGTACTACTATTAAAAAGTAGTTTGTAGTTCACTTTAAAAAACAGACCTCAAATTACGATCTTGGAATATGACTAGTGAATCATTTCAAATGTCAACCTTCACTCGGATTATATTCACTTCCCTTCCCTTTTTGCCCTAAGTTGAACTTAAGTGATTTAGTGATAATTGGGTTAGTGATAATAGGGAGCTAAGGTTCATTACATAGCTTTTTTTTTTCTCTCAATTTAGAGAACTGCATTTGGTAGTTTGTAGATATTATAAATTATTGGAAAAGAAATTTCTATTATAGTCCTAAGATCAATTTTTTGGGGAGGGTACAGAATTTGAAAATTCAGTCAATATTATTGATAGTTGTAAAATGTTTGCAGAAATACTTTGGAATGCTGTAATATTTATTTTACTCTCAACATATCAACATACATTATATTGCTAGACTGAATGAAATTTTCTCAATGTCAGTTCCCAAATGCTAAATGGCACGCAAAATATTTTAATAAAATTTTTCTTGTTAAGTATAAGTGAAGAAATTAATTTATTATAAAAATCAGTTTGTAAATTGTGGTGGTTGAATTATTTCAACATTTAATCAACAATTACTTTCACATTGAAAGGGTTAAATATGCTCTTACTGTACTGAGTGTACTGTGCATGAGTACTTTTTCCATCCATAAAAACAAAATGGCTTCTAAAATAAAACATCTTTTTAAAACCTTATCTTACAAAAATTGTAATTTATATTGCTAATTCATTTGCAGATTTTTGAATAATATGTTTGATACTTTTTAAATATTTTTTAGCTTCTGTAAGCCATATATCATATGAAGATGCTGTAATAAATCAGAGCTGGATAGCTAGGTGGTTAAGGTATGCAACAGAGATAGAGTTAGAAGATGAAAAGAAGAAACACTTTCATTCCTGAAATTTCGGAACAATACTGTTGTACAAGATTTAGTGTAATAAAAATATTCATGTGTACTTGTATTGTCATTTTTTTTAACTATCAAAATTTATATACAATTTAAAAAGTTAAAAATATTTTGATTATTTGTACAAATTAAAGTGGAATTTGTTCCATAATTGGATTAAAATTTTTTCCCCCTTAAGAATTGAATAAATTTTTAAAATATAAAATATTTTTAAAATTTCTAAACACTAAAAAAAAAGTGCTTTATTACTATTATTTCTTTAACCATTGTTAGTAAAATATTTCTCTGCTGAAATGATTTTTCAGTTGCATTTGTTTAATGTGTTCTCTAAACCAAAGTAGCTAGTTTCTGACACATTTGGGAATTCAGTTTTGTTCGGCAACTCATAAAATTGGCAGGTGTTATAAACTGTAATCAAATGGCATTTTCCATTTTTCTATAAAGGCAGACAATCTTTCAGCAAATACTGTGAAGTCTGCTTTTTGAACTTTATTCCTGTAGCAGCACTGCAAGAAAGGGAAAAGGCTTATTTGAGAAGAATCGCCTGATAAGTAATGCATGTTTTAAAATTTTAATTAAAAAAAATCTAAATTCAAAATTTCTTCAATAGTTACGCCTTCAAATTTTATGTCTTTCCATTTAAAAGTCTGAAAGTTTTGCACTGTGCAGCAGAGAATTTAAGAATTGTCTTAGTTACCAAAAGAGCTAGTTTTAAAAATAATGAAAGAGTTCGGATTATTTTCAGTAAACAAATTATTGTACTGGCATATTAATATAAATATTTTCAAATCTTCCATTATTTAAAAATTGGTGAAAAGAGTAAATTCTAACTGCATGTTACTACAAAGAATTTTTATAATAGTTTAGTTTGTCTGGCGATTATCGTCTGATTACATGAAAAGTTGCAATAAAATTAAAAGGAATTTTTATGTTTTGTATAACTTTATTTCTATTGATTGATATTATTCAAATTATTTTGCACATGATTTTTTTTTTTTTTTTTAACAAGAGACGTTTTATTTAATTCACTTGCTAGAAATCTGCTTTTTTTTCTGAACTTTGTATATACACGTGAAAAATAAAATCAGAATTTTGTGAATTGGAAATTATCATTACATTAAAGTTTACATGTATGAATTCTTATAAGGGCATTCCATGAAAACTGAGTTATTTTTTATGTGTGGCAAAAATAAAACTGCAGGCAATTTTTTCAAACTTAACTGTACGTTTATAAATCTAAACAAAGCAGACAATTTTATTTTCCTAGTTTCGTGCTTGTTTAAAGAACTGTTTTGATTTGCCCTACAGAAATAGAAGTTAGTGGTTCAGAGTTATAAATCGAAAGAGTTGTGCAATAAAATTTTGCTATCGTTTGGACAAAACAGCTCCAGAAACAGTAAAGTTAATGAACGAAGCTTACAAAGATAAATGTTTTGGTGAGTAAGATTTTTAGATGGCATGGTGATTCAAAAAAGGACGTTTGTCTGCAGAACTGGCTCCTAAGCCTGGCCTACCAGAAAGTGTTGTGAATAATCGAAATGTTAACACTCTGGGGGTAACATTTCAAACATGCCGATATTTTGCATTCTATGCAACAATTTACAGCTTCGCCATGTTTTTGTTATTTTTACAGATGAGTCCTTCATCACGTTACTAAAAAAACAAACGCAAACAAGAATTTACCAATGTTGTGAGTGGAAACAGATGTTTCAAAATTCTCTAAAGACTGTAATAACGGATGATGAAACTTGGATGCATCATTTGGGTCCCCTTACCACGTCTGTCCCTGTACATTATTATTAATAATTATAATAAATAATAATTCTCTGCTCCGAAAAAAAATCCGACAAATCAAATCTGTTCGAAAGGTCATGATTATTTTCTTTGATCATAAAGGTGTAATATATCAGCATGCTGTACCTCCAAAAATTACTGTGAATGGTGAATATTATGTTTGTTTTGAAATTTTTGCGATAACACATATTGAGAAAGCTTCATGAACTGGTAGGGAATTGGACATTACATCACGGTAATGCTCGCCTGCATATCGCTACTTCTGTTCAGCAATATCTTAGCAAATGCAATATTAAAATAATGCCACATCCCCCTTACAGTCCAAATCAAGCACCATGTGATTTCTGGCTGTTTCCAACGTTAAAGCAGAAGCTCCGTTGCAGAAAATTTAATACAGATTCTGAAGTTATTTCAGCATTGCCGGGTTCTTTAAAGCAACTTCCAGAAAAAGGCTTGTCTACTTGTTTTGATAAGTGGGTTGAACAATGGGATCATTGTATATCATTTGAGGGAAGGTACTTCAAAAAAGAATGAAGTATTTTTTGCTTTAAATTTATTTCTTGATGTTTTATTATTTTACTCTCAGTTTTTATGGAACGCCCTTTGTATATATATATATATATATATAGGATTTCAGTTGAAACACTTCACGTAAATGATCATCAAATGAACTGACACTGAACTGACACTCTATTATTATCCATGACTTTGATGCGCGAGTTGTAAATAGTTTGAATCGCGAGATTTGGCTAAGAGCCAGTGTTCTAATTTTTATTATGAAGCGAGATATAAAAACGAATATAGCCGGAGAAAGGTATTATTAGGCCTCGCCGGATTGCTGTAAGCTAAATTGTTGTTATATAGTTTCTGCTAAAAGTGTATTAGTTGAAATTAAAGTTAGTATTCTGTTGTTCATCGATTATTTGTCATATTGGTCCAGTAAAGTGACTGTTTATATATCATATACTTACATTTTTGGGGGCTCGGATGCCAGGATTATTAAAAGTAAAAGCCACTAGTAGTGAAATGGAAACCAAACGTAAAGTAGTGTAAAACGCCAGTATCAAAAGAAGTTGGGTTACGTATTAGCAAGGTGAAACCGTAATCGTATCACTTCAAGTACAATTTTTGAAAGATGGGAACTCTAAATAAAGCCAAGAGATTTGATCTAATAAACCTCTGCGAGTAATGCGGAATTGAAGCACCAGAAAAACCGACAATACCTGTCCTAATAAAGCTGATCAAGAGTTGGGAGAGTTACGAAGAAGATTTTATAAGAGATTGATTGGAAGTAGTGATAGCAAGTAGAAAAGAGAAAGAAGAAAGAGAAGAAATTACAAGCAGAACTGGAAGAGAAGAAATTACAAGCAGAGATTGAAGAAAATAAACTGAAAATGGAAATGGAAATGGAAGAGAGAAAATGGAAAGTAGAAATGGAGCAAAAAGACCGCGAAAGTGAAAGAGATTTTGAAATCAAGAAAATGCAGATACAAGAAAATTCAAGAGAACACATTGAGGATAACCCAAGGACAAATCCAGGTAAGCAATTCGAATTGCTTAGATTATTAACTAAATATGATAGCTCGAATGATATCAGTTTATACTTAGCTATGTACGAAAGGCAAATGGCGCAAACGGGCATTGATAAAAAAGAATGGGTAAATTATTTAATTAATCTAATGCCGTTAGATGTGATCAATATAATAACAAGGGAAAACGAACCTGAAATTCACGATTATGATTATATAAAAAATATTCTACTAAAACGCTACAAGCTATCACCAGAGGAGTTTAGGCTGAAATTTTTCTCATCTAAAAAGGAGCCATCAGCCAATTGGCGAGATTTCGCTTATGAGATAAAGGTGTATTTTCAACAATGGATTGAAGGTCTTCAAGTAAATAACTTTGAAGATTTATCTGAATTAATTATTGTTAATCAAATCAGGCATAATTTACCTGCGGAGACGAAGACACATTTTGCAGAGGAATTATTAGTAATAAAGAAAATTGATGACTTAGTTAATAAATTGGATATTTACGAAACGGCACGAAGGGTTTGCAATAAACAATCAGTTAAGGATACAAGTAGCGATTTCGATGACAGAAGATCGCGAGTGGCTGATTACGCCAATTTGAAAAGACGCCAAATTGACAATAGACACAGTATGAATTATGGAAACAAAGAGTCGCATATAATCTGTTTTGCGTGTGGCAACCCTGGTCACGTGAGTGCGAAATGTGCCATGGCGAATAATACAGAACAAGAATATTCAAATTTTTACCCGCAACGTAATCAAAATTGGCGAGAAACAAAATACCAAAATGAGACCCAAAACGCGCAAAGAAAAATAGTTAATATGGGCATGTTAAATGGTAAAAAAGGAAGAATCTTAGGTATTAGCGGAATAAAAACAAACGTAATAATTGATACAGGAAGCGATATTTCAATCGCCAGTTCAAGATATCATACTGCAATAAATGCGCCAAAACTAACCAGCGACAATATATACATATCAGGCATAGGTGGTAGAGAAATTAAGCCAACAGTTTTTTTCTGGCATAAAGTCTACGTGGATGAAACAGAAATCCAGGATAAATTTTACGTGGTACAAGAGACGGACTGCGATTTAATAACAGGTAGAGAAGGAGTAGAAGGCATGACGCTAAAAGTAACGGCAGATGGTGTTAGAATAATCAGCGGCAACAAAGTTCGAGTAGGATACATTAAAACTAACGAAGTACCGACAAAAATTTATGAAGCAACGATAATCGAGGTTGGGAAGATATGGTTAAAATCGACTGCGTAAATGACGGGATGAATTTGACTCATGTTACAAATTTAGCAAACAGAGAGAAAATAAGAAAATTAATAAAACCATATAAGCCGAATAGGACAAAACATACAGGATTATCCGATGAATAGAATGTTGACTATCCATCTCCAGAAGAAAATTATGAAAGTAGTAGTCCTGCACATGGTAGAAAAGACTATGTGAAAGATCGCAATAGAATTTTTGATCATAAGGGAAAGAACAGAAATTTTAATAGACCATTTGATAACAGCAGCAATAATAGAGATGGCCAGAGATATTTTAAACAGTCATTTAACCATGGAAATTACAATAAATATGGATATGGGAAACAGAGTTCCGAGAATTATTACCAAAATAAATCTGAGATTCCTGGAAACTTTGTAACTGAAAATTCTTTGATACCTCCAGACATAACAGTAAATGCTTCACCTAATTCAAAAACAAGTTATAATCCAAAATTTTCCCCTAGATACATCAACAACTATCATGGTCGAAATAATTATAATTATGGTGGCCGACGATCGTGCAAGGCTAGTTATAATGAACAAAGATATTCACAACCATCACATAAGAATAATTCTCATCATGGATTTAAAGGAGCTTATAGTGAACGAGATGCTTATTCAAATTCTTATCATTCTAGAAGCAATAGTTATGTAGTTTCTAAATTTAGAGAGCAATATCCGGAAAGGAATCACAGAGATATTAGATATGCTGATCCTAAAGACAGAGAGCAATACTCAGAAAGAAATAAAAATCTCAAAAAAATAACTGTTAGGCATGAAAAAAAAACATAACAAATCAAGATGCTGATGTCGAGACGCCATCACGTCAGGATGACCGATTTGTAGGATTTCAGTTGAAACACTTCACGTAAATGATCATCAAATGAACTGACACTGAACTGACACTCTATTATTATCCATGACTTTGATGCGCGAGTTGTAAATAGTTTGAATCGCGAGATTTGGCTAAGAGCCAGTGTTCTAATTTTTATTATGAAGAGAGATATAAAAACAAATATAGCCGGAGAAAGGTATTATTAGGCCTCGCCGGATTGCTGTAAGCTAAATTGTTGTTATATAGTTTCTGTTAAAAGTGTATTAGTTGAAATTAAAGTTAGTATTCTGTTGTTCATCGATTATTTGTCATATTGGTTCAGTAAAGTGACTGTTTATATATCATATACTTACATATATATATATATATATATATATATATATATATATACACAGCTAGATAATAATAATATATATATATACAGCTAGATAATAATATATATATATATATATATATATATATATATATATATATATATATATATATATACACAGCTAGATAGTAATTTATTGGTGATATCAGCTGTTAAGCTTTGAAATTTTTTTCAAAATGCCTATTTTTTTAAGACAAAGAATTTTGTGAAGGGTGCTTTTGAAACAGATTCCTGCTGACTATAGATCTTATTTTTTATGCTAACGTTTTTATGTGGAACAGACAAAATAAAAATTAAAGAAAGTGTCAGAATGTAGCCATTATAAATATAATTTGAATATATTTATAAATGAAATTTAAATTTTTCGAAATTGGAAAATACCTTTTTTTTTAGTGGGGGGGGGGGGAGAGGCTCTAAGCATTCCCATTACATACCTGCCAACTTGTAAAGTTTAACCTTACAATGTAAGGATTTAGGTCAATTTGTAAAGGTGACAGGTAAGATTTTTTTTTTCATAAAACTTGAAATGATTCTTCAAATATGTTACATATTGAATGAATAAAACATGCATTGTGTTTGTTACAAAGATGAGTGTGATTAGCAATATGGTACACAGCCAAACAGTTATTCAAAATTTCTTGCAGCAATGTTAAATGTAAAACTAAAATTGAAGTTTTGATACTTTTAATTAGAAATTTATTAGATTTTTTTTTTTGCTTATAAAATATTTTAATAATTAAAAGCGTGTGAGAAGATTGCTTTGAAGCAAGTCAAAGAATTGAGGGGGTCCGGGTAAGAGAGTGACAAGCCACATTTTTGAACTTATGAGATATTTCAATTTGAAAATTTGATCCAACACTCAAATCAAGATATATACTATATAACCAGTGTTTAAAATTAGCAGTCTTTAGTCATCAAATGCAACTACATTATAGCATTTGACGACTAAAAAATTATTCCTGGGCGTCAAATTTGACGCCTAGCTTTTTTTAACACTTAGTTTTTGTTTAATTCAGCCAATCACTTGCTTTTGAAAATTTGGTTTCGCACCAAACATAAACTCTAATATGAGACAGTTTGACAGCGATTTTTAGCAGAGTGTACGAATCCAAATGAATGTATTAATTTATGAAAACTTCTAAACTTTATATTAAACCTTGCCATTTAGCACTGCTGAATGTGAAAAGGGATTTAGTTAGTTTATTTCAATAAAAAATGATACACATAACCGTTTATCTACTAATACTGTTAATGATTTATTAATGGTAAAACTGTATGGACCCAATTTAGCAGATATTTGTCCAGATAAAGCTATCACCTGTGCTCCCTGTGAAATGATGTAGCTGAAATACGGTTCGACATCCTGATTTTATGATCTAACTTTATTAAAATTAGTGGGTATTGGTTGAGTTTCATCTTTGCAATCTGTATGCAGTCAAGCATTGTTAGCATTAAATCGCTTAATGTGAATTTTTGCTTAACATGAATTAATAATGTGGCCCCAACTGATAAGATGGTACAATTATTTTAACGGTTAACACACACACACAAAATGTCGTCCTTTAGATTTGATGTTAACAATATTCGCCTGTAATTTTATTATATGTATAGTTTATTTTTTTACTAAATTTAAGTGTAATTAACAATGGATAAAATTTTGTTAGGTTTAATTTTGTTTAACATGATTAAGTGCATTTTTCTATTAATTTCAAAATGTAGTATTAATTAAAAACGCTTTATCAGTTTTACAGTTGCTTCAATTATTATAATACTGTAGATTAAGAACTTCAATAATTTAAATAAAAACAAAATATTCATGCTTTTCTATAAAGTAGCCATATAATAATACAGTTATGTGAATTTCAGAAATTGCAACTAGAAATTTCTACTTGACGCCTAAGATATTTACAGTAGGCGTCATTTGACACCTACCTTTAATTTCCCAATATCTATCACTGTATATAACCTAAAGTTTTTTCGACAATGTCTTAGTAACATTTGAGATATTCTGAGCCACCATATGGCATTACTTTAATGATATTAATATTGTTTTTTGTAAATTAGCTATCTTTATTGGGGCAAAAACGAAACCTGTCACATAGGCTGCCACCAAGTGACATTAGAAACAAATTATATGTTTTATATTATAATTTACAATATTGTGCAACAGATTACAGTACTAGATTTATTTCACCAAAAATGTGGCTTGGCACTTTCTTGCCCCGACCCCCTCAATTGTTGGGTAAAGCCAGATCAACTATTTAAAGTGTAGTACATTGGGAAAATTGTAAAGTTTTCTGAATAAACATGTTAACAAGTCTGCCATTATAATTTTAGAAAAATTTAGCATGTAGTGGCTAATTAAGCAAACATCACATTTTGCATAGTTTGTTCAATTTAACTGTTTTATTGCATTTTAAACGTATAACTAAACTTAATGTAGAAATGTTTCTTTACAAAAAAAAGGGTGGTATGTACATTTAATACTAGTGATGTGGGAAATAAAAGACAATTTTTTTACAGTAAACTTGTAAATAGAAAGGTAAAAGGGAGTTGTATCATTTATTGTATTGTCCTCTAAAAAAAAACCCACAGTGAAATGTTTCTTAACAAAAATCCATCCGTACTACATCAAATATTTCAGTAAAGTCAATTTTTTTGTTTTGTTCTCTTTTTCTGCACCATTTATAATAATAAAAATACCTAAGGAGTGCTTATTTAGTTTTAAAATAATTTAAATTAACAATTACAGAATTCTGGCAAAACATGAACTTACAGATTTTCTTGTAATTGAATTTTAGAATGATCTACATAAATTTATATATTTTTTTTGTGTTAAACCATTAATATGTAATAAAATGCTTCATATTCCGCAGATTATGTGTGTGTTTTTTCAGGTAACAAGGGTTATACTTTGGAAAAGTTGGTTTTTTTTTTTTTCAAATTCCCACTTAATTGGCTGCCATTTTGTAATAAAGTGATAAAAGGAAAAATGCTCAATATTAAAATCTTAGAACAAGCTGTAAAAATATAGCCATGTTTAATTTTTTTTAAATTCTTTATTAGATTTTATACAGAAAGAATTTTAATTTTTTTTTTAATGACAGCAAAATATATATTAAAAAAAAAAATCAAAGCATTAAATATTTTTTCTGAATAGCTTGAAATTTGATTTGCCTTAAAACCTTAAAAAAAAAAAAAAATCTGTTATGTATGTCAACTAGGAGTGATGAATGACAATAATGGAATAAAATGACTTTTTTTTTTTTTTTTTTTTTTTTTTTTTTTGGGGGGGGGGGGGGGGTCTGAAAACTTTAAATGCATTTTTAGAAGAACTTTGATTTCACTAATTTTAGTTTGCGGTAAAATTGCTTGGAAATTTTACAGATATTCTTAAGAAATGTTTTTTTACATTGTTTTGCACATAATGTAGTTGTGCTATGAAAGTGGAAGTATCTGTTGTAAATTTTTAATTTTGAATCATTTATATTGAAAAATAGATTTTTTGAATTTAAAATTGGTACTTTTGCTAAAAATGGCAAATTTTGACAATTTTCAAATTTCTAGTTCATTGCACAGAACAAGAACAAAAGAATGTGGCAATGAAAAATTTTTTAAATGAATAAAGACATTTATATAAAAAATTTAAATAAAATGATAAAGAAATCGAAAAAACAAAACTTGGAATCTGTATTTAGTTAAAGAATTGAAGTTAAGTACAACACCATAAAATGATAAATTGAGCATGTGAGTGGAAAAAGCATAACATTAGACCTGATGTAAATGTTAAGAAAAAAAAAAAACGTGCATTTCAAAGTAAAAAACTGATTAAATTTATCAATGAAACTATCTCATTTCATTTTTTGTTTTTGGAATGTTATCCTTTTTCCACACACCTGTTCAGTTAACTGCAAAATGTGAAAAGAAAAAAAAAATCTTCAGTTAGCTTTTGACAATAAAAGTTTATTTATTTTTATTTATAGAACTAGGATAAATTAATTTGCGTATTTTCCAGTTGATCCGTTATATAATAGTAGAGGAGCTTAAGCTACTATAAATAAACTTGCTTTTATAAGCTAAGAAATTTTTTTAGTTTTCAATACTATGAAATTCAATTCTTTACTGTTCAATATTAATTCGATCAAAAATATTCGCCGACATGCGTATAAAAATCGATAAATTGTCACAAAATCGATATTGATCATAAATATACGTCGAATATAAGGCACAAGAACGATATTCATCGCATATACGTCGAAAATAAAAGGCAAAATGATAACAATTAGATATAAGCAATACCAAATTGGTGTAATTTTGTTTACGTTCTTGTGTCAGTCAAATCGGAATTCAAGCATATTTGTATGGAATGCGTATCGGTTATATCGCCGGTGGCCGTCGTTGTGTCAGATATTTGGCGGCAAATCGATAACCAGTCCACGTATCGCTAAAGATATCAGAAAAGTTGACAGAATCGAAACAGTTCTGTTAAAATTTGCTGTTATCGGTATAGCACCTCCAGTATTTGATTATAGGTATCTTTCTTGTATCAATCTGTCAGCTCTGTGTTTGCTGGGAATGATTATGCCGTTTTTCAAATATTGAATTTCAAAAATTACCAAATTTCACAATGGAGTACCATAGCGAAACCTTCATGCGTAAAAAGATAATGATAAGGGCGACGTGTCCTGACGTGTATATTGGCACGAGTCACAAATTATAGTAGCCTTATTATTCTGTTAAAATATAAGAGTGAATTATGAAATGTCAATATTTTGTTTCATTAAAAATTCGTTAAGATAAGTTGACCAGCGTAGCGGGCGTAGCTTGCTAGTATTTTAAATAAAACGGGAATTTTCCAATATGTTTTAAAATGAGTGTGAATCAATTCCTTACATTAATAATAGAAGTATATATAGTAAGTATAGAAAGTAGATGAGTTTCACGCCATATTTATAATAAAAAATTGAAATGTTTTTTTTTTTTATCTATACTGATTATTAAGCATGAGTATCTGTTATATACAGATGAGAGTTTTCTGCTAAAAATCACATCATAATTTTAAGAAAAGGAAAATGAACACGAATCTATTATATTAAAATCTGACCGTGTGTTTGTATATCGCAACTACTCCTAGACTATCGAACTCAACGCGATTTACTTAATACTGGTTATCATTGATCCGAGGATGTCACACAAACTCTCAGAATTTAAAAATTTAAATTAGATGCCAAGATTTTTTTCTGTAAATTTTAAGTTTCTCTAAAAACGGAAAGTAAATTGCTCCATATTTGTGCATAAAAAAGGAGAAATAAAACAGATCAATTATATTTTTTACACCATTTTCTCATTAAAAATGAAAAACAGAATTTATTTTCACTTTGAATAGATGGTGAAAACAAAATCTTGATTTCAGTAAATTATCCGAAAAATAAAAACATATTTTCACATATTCAAACTTCATGAATCAATTTATTCTGGAGAACAAAAATTGCCTGTCAACATACTGTCATTTAGAAAACAAGATTTGTTTCAGCTATACATTAAACCAAGGAGGCAGAATTGAATTTAAAGAAAAAGCATATACTATTTCCAATTAATGTTTTTTTGAAGGATGGCTGTTAAAACGTTTCACAAAGGCGTTAAAAGTAAAATAAAATTGACGTTTGTTTTCACCCAATTCATCCATTTCCACGATTTTATTTGGCATTCCGTTTTGCATTGGTTGCAGTTTCATTTTCGCGATTATTTGGCACAAAATTTCACTTTCTTAAGACTGAGTTATGTCAAGGTCCCTATAACAAAAAATACCGTATTGTCTCCTACGAAGTGATAAATAGTTAGTTAATTAATAACGTTTTTAATTATCGGGAGTGAAATATTTTGTTTAATTAATGTATTTATTCTTCTTTTAATATTGCGTGAACGAATCACGGGTAACAGCTAGTATATACTATATGGCTTAAGGTTTGTAATGCTTTAAAACTGTGCATGCACACACACACGTGTACACATGTACAATTTAATTTATATTTATTTATTCAAGTGGATTAAACAATTGAGCATTGTTAATACTAACATGAAAAAAGAACAACAAGTATATGGTTTGAAACAATGTATGTAAAACAAATTCATTGTTTCATGATTTCTCAACAATCAGCGAAAACTTAAATTATTGTCAACAATAGTTTAATCAATACGCATATCAAAAGTTGCATCTCAAATTTACATTGCATCTCAAATTTCGGCAATTATTCAAAAACATAAATTTCCAAAAGTTTTTTTTTTTAAATTCATACGCTTATAATTACTAAAAATAAATGGCATCTCGTTCTATTTCAGTTGTGCGTCAGATTGGCGATGCTTTGTGGCAGAAATTAGATGATAAGCCTCTCACTGAAAGAACCTGGGAACTATTGAGAGATGTGATAGGAGAACACCTTTTGGAGTCTGAATTCGTTCCCGTGCCCTGGATTGAATCGGCTGGATGCTTTAATGTAATGGCAGTATTTACAAAGCAGCAAACCGTAAGTATAAAAATTGCTAAGATAAACAATAATTGCACTTCAATGTTTTCTGCAGATGTATATTCTCTATATAAAACAATCAGTTATCGCCTGACAACATTTTTTTGGTAGAGTAGAGAGATGGGTGGAAAGGGTAAATTGGAAGGTGTATTTCTTAATTTTTTTTCCTCTTGCCACACGACGTTTAAAAAAATTGTAAACATAAGAAAATGTAGGTGTATTACTAAATTTACTATACATTTTAATAAAAAAAAAGTCAATTATTGGTTTAAAAAAATTATGTATATAATAATAGTAAAGGCATTTTTTTGCAGATAAGAAAAGTAAAAAAAAAATAATAACTTCAACATAACGCAGTTTTAAGTTATATATTAGCTATATATGGGATGCAAAATCTAAACTAAAAGTGAATTTTTATTAACTTCAAGGTCTAAGAAATCCTTTGTGGCATTTTCTTTATTGCCACCCTACTCCCATCTGATCTATTTTTATCTCCTAATATCTACACTCTAAGGGAATGGACGATATTTTCTTCTTACACGTTTTTTTTTAAACCATTAAAAATAAGGAATAATTTTAACCCATATTTATTAGTTACTAAAATATTTTGCGTATGATGAAGTTTTTAACTTGGTCAAGCCTTATTATAATACTAGCTGCTACCCGTGACTTCGTTCACGTAATATTAAAAAAAGAATAAATGCATTAATTTAGCAAAACATTTCACTCGATAATTAAAAACATATATAATTAACCAAAGCGTTATCACATTTTATAGGAGACCATACGGTATTTCTTTGCTATAGGGGCCTTGACATAATCCAGTCTTGAAAAAGGGAAGTTTCATACCAAGTAATATATACAATCGCGAAAATGAAACTGCAACTAATGAAAAAAGGAGGACCCAGTAAAATCGTGAAAATCGAGGAATTCCTCTTCGTAAAACGAAAAATAACACTGGCAGAATTCTTCTATACACAGTGCATTTTAGATGGTATTTGGTGTACAATTTGTATATGTGTGCATTGTTAAATGGGCATTATTATATTGTTTATTTGCATAGACATATGTTATATATTTCTTACTACATTATCTTGTTTATGTATATATTAAATTAAGTGCTTCACGCCAATTTGTGTAAATAGTGAACAAACTGCTTGTGAATTTTATACATTGATAGATATTTCACAAAGATATAACAATCTGATGCGATTCTAAAATGTAAATAAAGGTTGCTGGAAAGTACTTTAAATTCTGCCCAATTTAACCTCGATATTTTCTCTATCGCGTCAAGAACACTATAAGCAAATAAATACCGACGATACAAATCTGATGATTTAAATTTACATATTTTTGTTAGTATATATAAGATTATTTTAATTTATTTCATGTGCTTGAAATTTTTTACGCTTTCTCTAGGGTTAGGTGTCGAATAAATGTACTTTCTTATTTTATTTTGCCATTTCTATTTATTCTATTTTCCATTCATTCCATTTATGGATATTGATTTAATTTACATATTCGTGTCAAAGAATATTCTTTAAAGTTATTATCAAGATTAGGATAGGATACGATTAGTGTTAGGATTAGGAATACAAATTGAACGACAATGGCATGACCGATTCAGGTTTAAAGTATGAAACAGGATGTCTATTTACATCATGAAGCAATAAGAAAATTAGAAAATTATCGGCTAATATTATTTAATATGTTTTACAGTCATAGTTGACATCAAAGGTGAGCGGGGAAATGATCATCTAAAATACCATTAAGTGTTTGCCACGCAAAAAACACATCTGGTTACAGCAATGTATTTAATTTTGCGCCAAATTTCACTTGATAAAAAAAAAGGGAAAATTGACTATGGACCTAATTTTAGACCCCCTAACCTTCCTATTCTCGGAAATTTTCTACCTATATGTAAAAAAAAATTCTACTATATAGAACGCGCTTTCACGTTTATAATGTTATGAATTGGCACGATCGGCTTGTTCAAATTTACACAATTCGGCAAGAAAAGATTCATTACTTTTTGATTTCTTCTTTGCTTTTGCATTACGCGAATTTGTTGGTAAAATCGATTTTCTTTTCGATAACATTGTTGTTTTTTAAGTTTAAAAAATATTGTAATTTTACTTAAACATTGCTTTAAAATCTATGCAATTTTTCTTATCCTACAAGACTTTACAAAAATCTATTATGAAACAACTTTAAAAAAAGCTATATTTAAAAACGACAACAAAGTTTTTCCTATTTTAAAACTAAAAGAAATGTAATATTAAATTCCGGTTCGAAACGACGATTTACAAATGTGTTTCGATTGTGGGAAAATGATAGAGGAAAAATGCTGTTACTTCGACATAATAATATCTCATCAAAAACAACTCGTTGTAAATTATCTCGCCAAGCCACAAACCTAAAACGTCAGTCACAAAAGAAGTGATATCACATAAAAAGAAGCGATATAGACGTGCATACTCCGAGTCCCGTGTAAAAATCTATCACCACTCATAATGTTTCCAAAGGACTCGGAGTGAGGTACAGTATGTGAAAACTGCTTGGCGACCTGCAGGCTTTTATAATATATGCAGTATATCAATTTTGAAAATCGAAAAAAATAAATTTGTAATTTTTGTTACATCATTTTTTAAATATTTTTGTATGCGAAAGAACTGACAGAACGGATTTTTCCCCAGATCTATGCGATTCCGCTTACCCTAGAATTACTGCAATATATCTCAATTTAGTTAACGTTTATTATAAGGTACAATGTTATTAATATGCGTATGATCATCATATATATATATATATATATATATATATATATATATATATATATATATATATATATATATATATTACAAACTCAAAATATTTACATGTTTACTTAAAAAATCCTCTTCGTAAGAGTGGTGTTTCTAGTTTAAATAATGGTAAATAAAATCAACAAATTGATTTTTCAAGCTTATAAATAAGAAAGGACATGCAAACACAGAAGCTTCAACTTTTTACAATTTTATGGGAGCAAAATAAATTTATTAATTAAATTAAATTAAATTAAATTAAATTAAATTAAATTAAATTAAATTAATATAGTCATATGTAATTGCAGGAAACGCAAACATTATAAAAGCCTGCAGGTCGCCAAGCAGTTTTCACATACTGTACCTCACTCCGAGTCCTTTGGAAACATTATGATTGGTGATAGATTTTTACACGGGACTCGGAGTATGCACTTCTATATCGCTTCTTTTTATGTGATATCACTTCTTTTTGTGACTGACGTTTTAGGTTTGTGGCTTCGCGGGATCATTTACAACGAGTTGTTTTTGATGAGATATCACTCCTTTTTGTAAGGTATTTAATTTCAATTATACGGATTCCATTTTTATTCAGAAAAGAAAAGATAAAAGGGGCAAAAAAATAATAGTGATGCTATAAACAGAATTATACATCAGAATTATACAATTTATTGAGTGACTTATTCCAATGTACATGTCGCTACCATAACAACTGGGAAACTTTTATATTAATTTCCTTACATTGTATTCATCAGATTATTTATGACATATTTATTTTCCTTTTTCTTTTGTTTATATCACTCTTCCGTTTATATACATTCAAAAACAAAAAATTACACAATTTTACAGTAGTTTACAAACTAATTAAAATACTACAGTTTCAGGAAAATGTGGAAAAATAAGAAGCACTTTTTTTCGGTCAACTACAAATATAAGTTTATGGAGCATACTTTACCGAGAATAATCAACATTTTTTCCCCATACGAACCTATTTCTATTAGTATAAAAATTTACAGGGATTTTTATACTAACATATTAAATATATTATTTTTGAAAATTACTGAGCACCTTAGAATTTTTTTCTTTGTTTAAGTTTTTTAACTCAACGTTTCGAGAATTTGAAAAATATAAAATTCGCAACGTTTGCAAAAGTATAAAAACTATTAAAGTGATTTCTGTTCATATAGTCTGTTCATTCCAATTCGTGATCCTAAAATATAGGTCCCCAATCTCCGACAGTCCATGAATTAATTAGGACATATGTATGCAACTGTTAAAATGTTCTTAAAGTTGGCAATAGAGGCAATAAGTATAGCTCGGCAAATATGAAACACGGCATTGCTTCATCATGGCTTTGTTTCGTGAGGAGTTCGTTCTCCGAACATAAAAATCTCACGCGAAAGTGTTCGTTAACCGATTTGTTCGTAAACCGAACAGTTCGTTACCGATCACCTATTGTATACGAAATTTAGCATTTTAAGTTCGTCATAGCCGGAGATTTGATGAACGGCAAATATATAAACGCAAAACTTGTAATCTTGGGGTATCAACATTTTTACATTCTATTACTCAGCGCATGAACGTAAAGTTGGAATTTTGTAATCGCTATTTCAATCAATTCCTAATACGCTAGAATTATATATTTATAAATAAACACAGTTTTTTTAATCGATTAAAATACTATATATTAATAGATTTAGAGCTTAACATCGACGAGATTTCAGACGGACAAAATGATCTTATATTAAATTTTAAAGCAAGAAAATGAAACCTTACAGAGATTGAAACAGTGTAAAATCATTAAAATACATCTCACTCAGTAAATATACATCGGTTGTAGTGTAATCAAGATCTTCTAAGAGACTCTGTAAACGAAACGTATATGCTTCAATGCCGCTTTACAATAGAGAGGATGTAGTAACATATTTGAATATCTTGTGTATATAGCGAATTTGACAAAAGTTATGAAATTTACTATTGTTTTTCCTCTGTGTGAAGTACAGGAATCATGTACTTCAACGTAAAATTTGCTAATTACACAACTTTTTAGTCTTATTAAAAAATCTTTTGAGTTACCCTGTAAACGAACAGTAAATTCTACAATTCTGTTTTACAACAGGAAACTAACTTAGGTAGTTCGTAGTAACATATTTTAACATCATGCGCATACGTTCTTTTTGAAAAGAGTTAGACCATTTAATATTTTGTTTGCTTCATCTTAAGTATAGGAA
Source organism: Maratus michaelseni (assembly GCA_963931845.1). Lineage (NCBI taxonomy): Eukaryota > Metazoa > Arthropoda > Arachnida > Araneae > Salticidae > Maratus > Maratus michaelseni. The sequence continues at coordinate 466,667,856 of OZ007589.1, forward strand.
TAAATCACTTTAAAGTGGTATACATAAAAAACTAATTAATATTTTTACACGAAATATTAAACATTTTAACTACTTATAAAAACAATTCAAATGCTGCAAACCGCGTAAAAATCGGATAATTACACAACTCTTTAGCCCTATATCAAAACATCTTTTGTGAGACCCTGTAAACGAACCTTAAATGTTAAGATTTTTTATAATAGGAAGCTTACTTGGGTCGAGTGTAATAACATATCTTAATATCATGTGTATACGACCATTCCTAAAAGAGTTGGGTCATTTATTATTTTTTTGCTCTATGTTAAGTATAGGAATCAATAACTTTAAACTGATATAAATCAAAAACTAATTAATATTTTTCATGAAACTTACAAAAGTTTGAACTACTCATAAAAACTATTCAAATAACGTAAACCGCGTAAAAATCCGATAGTTACACATTGCTGTAGCCCTGTCAACAATTTTTTGCTCTATGTTAAGTATAGGAATCAATAACTTTAAACTGATATAAATCAAAAACTAATTAATATTTTTACATGAAACTTACAAAGGTCCGAACTGCTCATAAAAACTATTCAAATAACGTAAACCGCATAAAAATCCGATAATTACACATTGCTGTAGCCCTGTCAACAGTTTTTTGCTCTATGTTAAGTATAGGAATCAACAATTTTAAACTGATATAGATCAAAAACTAATTAATATTTTTACATGAAACTTACAAAGATCCGAACTACTCATAAAAACGATTCCAATAACGTAAACCGCGTAAAAATCCGATAATTACACATTGCTGTAGCCCTGTCAACAGTTTTTGGTCTGAACAAGATTTAAAAAGTGCAAAAAACAGCACTTTTAAAATCGCATTTACTGAAAAACTATTCGTCGGATTTTGCTTTACTTTTGAATTCTTAGTCCCGTGGCACGCCCCATTCCATAGAATCAAGAATTTTGTTTCTATCATAAATAAAACGCGAGATATAGATGTGTCAAAAACCCGCTTTGTCCCGTCCGCAAAATATAAACTTGACAGAGTTAAAAAAAAAAAAAAAAAATTGTAAAATCGTTTGGCATCCATTGGCGGAAATTCCTTTCATTTACGGTTCAATGCATTGCTGTTTCTTATGCTTGGCGAGAAACTCTGTCGAGTTTCTATGATTAAATCTTTAACTTTTATGAGAAAAGCAACTTTCTTTTAAAAATTATAGTTATTTTTATTAAGATTTTCTGATTTTCGATACGGATAATTTTGCGATGCATATCATTGACATTTGCCATCCAATATTTTTTTTCTTTAATTTTTTTTTTTTTTTTACTTTTTACAATTTAAATTAAAAATATGGTAACTTCATGTTAGCCGTGTGCAGACGATAAATCGCCAACCTATCCCATCATTTGTACTGAATTCATTAAAAATATAAATCTTTCACTCATTTCATTTAAAACACAGAACTTTAATTTACAACACATACATTTAAAATACATATATTACGTACATTTAAAATAATTCCTTTCATGTGAAAAAGAAAAAGAAAAAATAAGATAAATTAATCACAAATAATTTGATAACCCAAGATCATTTTATTTTAACATCAAAACAAATCTGTTTTATTTTTCTATATATGACATCGTATTCGCTTGCTTTCCATACTTACTCGTATTTATGCACTTTGTATTATTATCAAATATTTGAAAACGCACATTTTATTTCTAATATGACATCATTTCATATTCTGTTTAATTCTTAAATAATTCATTTCCTTTTCATTTTTCACATGGATATTTTTCACGTGCAAATAAATTGTTGATTAAAAATTATTACTCAGGGATTTTATTTTATATTGGCAACGATAAAGTATTAGCAATGGTAAAATAAATTTAACCATTTAAAAAAAAGCTGCAAAACCGGGCCCTTTGGGCCAAACCAACCAAACCAACCAACCATTTTAAAATATATGAAAAAATGTCCATTTATTCTGTAGGAAAATAATGAAATTTTGAATTATTAAGAAAAATATTGGAATAAAATAAACAAAAACCATTCTATGTTCATTTGGGTGTTATAATCAACTTATATGCAAAGATACAGGATAATTAAATGCTCCATTTTGACGCTGGCTTCAGCCTAACATTTGCACACAATCAGATTTATAATATTACTAGCTGTTACCCGTGACTTCGTTCACGTATCATTAAAATAAGAATAAATTCATTAATTAAGCAAAATATCTCATTCCCGATAATTAGAAACGTAAATAATTAACTAACTCTTGATCACATTCCATAGGAGACAATACAGTATTTATATGTTATAGAGGCCTTGACATAACTAAGTTTTAAAAAAGTGAAATTTTGTGACAAATAATCACGAAAAGGAAACTGCAATCAATAAAAAAGGCGGGCCAAATAAAATCGTGGAAATCGGCGAATTGTGTAAAAACATATGTCAAGTTTACCTGGTAAACCATTTTACTTTTAACATCTTTGTGAAACGTTTTAATAGCCATCCTTCAAAGATAATGGAAATAGTATATTCTTTTTCATTAAATTCAATTCTTGTGAATAGGGAGCAATAATTGTAGACCTAAATGCATGCAGCTTAAATTTGCCTCCTTGATTTAATCTATAATTACAGCGCCTGTATTCTAGGCGCTGTACTACAACTGAAAAAAAAAATCTTTATTTCTAAATGAAAATATGTTGACAGACGATATTTGTTCTCCAGAATAAATTGACTCATGAAGTTTGAATATGTGAAAATACGTTTTTATTTTTAAAAAAATTTACTGTAATCAAGATTTTTTTTTTCTTTCACCATCTATTCAAATTGAAAATAAATTCTTTCTTTCAGTTTTAATGAGAAAAAATATATTATTCCGTTTCATTTCTTCTTTTTTATCCACAAAATTGGAATAATTTAGTTGCCATTTTTAGAGCAACTTCGTTAAATTTATAAATAATAATAATAATAATAATAATAATAATCATATCTCGGAATTTAAATCATTTTTTTTTTAATTCTGAGAGTTTATGACATCCTCTGCGAAATACAAACAGGCGGTCAGATTTTAATATAATAGATTCGTAATTATTTTTATTTTCCTAATAATCATGGTGTGGTTTTTGGCAAAAAACTCTCATCTGTATGTAACTGATATTCATGCATAATAATCGCTAGCTAAAAAAAAAAAGCTAAAAAAAATTTTTCGTTTTAAATATGTCGTGAAACTCATCTACTTTCTAAACTTACCGATTCTTGTATTATTAATGTAATGAATTGATTCACGCTCCTTCTAAAACACATTTGAAAATTCCCATTTTATTTCAGATATGACGTCACTTTTTCCTCAGAGAAATCTCTTTTAAATGGCACAATTCTTGTTAATTTTCTTTTTCTGGCAATCAAGATGTAAATTTTAGCGGAAAACTCACATTTGTGTGTATCTGGTATTCAAGCTAATTATTAATCAGTATCGATAAAAAATATTTCAGTTTTTCATCTTAAATATTACGTCCATTATCTATTTACTTTCATTATACATTGATATTCATGCTCCTTGTATTATTACGAATATTTGAAAATACATGTTTTATTTATGACGTCATATTTGTCCAAGCCGAGGAGGATCCTTTTCATAGTTCCATGGTCCAAGCGAAATCTATTTTTTAATAATATAATTATTGTTCTAGTTTTCCTTCTAATTATAACGCAGTTTTTGACAGAAAAATATCTTTTTATTTTAACCGATATTCATACTTCATGTATAATAACAAATACTCCATATTTTTGTTTCAAATATCACTGAAATTCACCTTCTTTTGAATTTTTTTTATTTTCAGTTTTTACGTGAAAATCGTTCAATTGAAAATTAATTGTTGGGGAAAAATTATTTTTCCGTGTTTTTATTTTTGTGGCAACGATCAAAGCCCTAGCAACGATAAAGTAAAATGGTTAAATTGTATGGAAAAATGTCCATTTATTCTCTATGAAAATAATGAAATTTTTAATTATTAAAGAAAATATTTGAAGAAAATAAACAAAAACCAGCCTATGTTAATTTGAGGATTATAATTAACCTATATGCAAAAATACAGGATCATTAAATGCTCCATTTTGACGCTGGCTTCAGCCTAACATTTGCACACAATGAGATTTATAATATTATTAGGATTAGGATTGCTAATAATACTTTCGAAGCCCGTCTGTTATTTTCAAGGTCCTTTAATTTTTCTTAAACGCCGATATGAATTCTACTAAAGTTATTTGTTCTGCAAATTTCAGTTAATTGCCATATTTTTTCTTTTCGTATTCTAAAAACGCCACGCGTTTTTTCGGGAGTGCCTATCCACGCCTATTTTTCCTACGCAGCTGGAATAGACCGTCTTTTTACGCTTTCTCATTTGTCAAGACTGGTTCGCGCATTGCAATAAAAAAACTTTTGCCGGCAGTATTCAATGAGTTATCTGAGGGCTTGAGGGAGATTTTTGTTTGTTCTTATAATGTTAAAATAATCGCGTCACCGAGAAGTCTAATGCATTACAGTATAGTATAACATCTTTTATAGTGAAAAGTATTGACTGAAACAGTACTTGTATGGAACCTCAATCAGCATTATACTGTAGCTCATATCAATACTATAATGAATTTAAAAGATTTGGAGAATGGTCGTTGTGGATTTGTCAATGGGAAAATAAATAATTTTCCTTAAATGCATACCTGACTGCAAGTTATTTCCAGGAAATCCCAGGGGATTATGTCCTTGCCGAGAAGAAAAAGAAAAAAAAAGAAATATATCGACGACAGTGAATGTGATCGGCATCATGCTGGTGAGAAATATTGCTAGCGCTGCACATTTTAGCTGCACATTTTAGCGCTGCCGTGTTTGTGAGTATTGGCTCGTATATAGAGAAATATGCACATATAGAAAACTGGTTCCACTGGGTTTTTTACCTCGAGTGGAAATAAAGTTTCGAGTTCGGCTGCAATGTTGTTAGTAAAAATAGAATTTACTTCGCGATCACTGGAGATCTACTAAAATCATGCCTATTAGAAAGTGCACCCTTCATAAGACAAAGTAGTCCGAAAATCGAGTATGCATTCAGAGGTGAATGCAACATATATTTATTTTTCTACATTCAATTATCGTTAGTTACTGCCACATTTCGATACGATATTTTTAGTATTTAATAAATACCACACGTTATTTTGTCATGCGATGAAAATCAAAGAGAGCTGTAAAAAAAAAAAGTATTATTTTTAACATAAAATACCAAATAATTTATTAAAAAAATACTATAGAATTTTTAAAAATCTGTAAATTTTTAGATTCAAGATATGCTTTTTTGTAGCTTTAAGATTTTTTTTTTATTTACAATTTATTTACTTTTGGATCTAAACTTTAAAATGAGTTAGATCTGACTGCAGACGTATACTATACTTTCTAATGTTTACCATCTCTAACGCCATACCAATGTAGCCAGATTGTGTAATTTTTTATTCAAAATAGTTAGAAATTTTTTACTAGTAATATTCGCTTTATTTAAAGCATGTCATTAAATAACGCGAAGATTAGTATTCTGAAATAGTGGTAGCTATTGTGAAATAAAAGATTCTCTCACTTGACAACGCTGTAGCCATGGTTAGTGAAAGTGTGTTCTCATACCAAGTTTATGTTCGGCATGTAACATTAAATTATTCAAAAATAGGGAAAATACCAAAGTCTTGGTAGGCCACAGATAAGTTGCAGGTGGGTCACACGTGGCCCGTGGACCACGTGTTTGACATGCTTGCTCTAAAACAAAACTTCGAATGCAGTTTTGTTTAACTGATTAAAGAATGAATAATTGTTTCTCATTCAAATGATTCCCAAGGAACAAATTTCGACAAACGACAAAATTTTGAATAGAAATCTTCATCTTATTTTATCGCTAAATATCAATATTTAAATTAAACTTTTTCATTAAAAAATAACAGCACTCAGAAAAAGGTAAAGTAGACAATTAGGCTTAGGCCAAATGATACCGTTACTCCTTAGTTGGCTAACGGGTTAGAATCAAATTTTAATATGAGCAAGAGTAAAAATATCTTTTTTTGGTCGAAGAGGAAACAGAACAATTAAAATGTTTCCAATATAAATCAAACATTTTCCTAATATTATAGTTTTATTTGAAAGAGTTCCAGTTTTATAGAAACATTCTTATTAAAACTTTTTTAGTATTAAGGGTAATTATTATTAAGATTATAACAATTATTTGAGATTTTGCGTTTCTTAATAATCTAAAAATGTCATTAGCACACCGGAACTGCTTTATGAACAGATGAAATATGTCTGGATTCAACACTGCATTTCGCTTTGTGGACGACCCCTCGTTGCTAATCAAGGCCTTCTAACGTGGTAAGGAACGTAAAGTTTCCGACATTCACTGACGGGAAAGGAGCCATTTAATTTCAGAATTATTTCTCGGCAATGTGGGATCTGTATTGGTTTACAGAAACCTGGTAACCTATTATTGGTTTCTGCTTAGCTAGTTTCTTTAATATTTCTTAAGATAAAAGAAAGGTTTCCGGAATATCAATCAGGAATCATATTTTGAAAGTTTCCAAAATATGAGTTGCACGTTGGCGAACCATCAGTGGATTCCAAGTGTTGTTTTGATGGGTCGTGGAATGATACGTCAGATTTTGAAAAATGTGTTATTATTTATAATAATCGTTAAAATATAACGAACGCGATATGTTACATCTTTTAAGAAAAAGATCGTGAAAAATTATAGATAAAAAATTTCTTCAAAAGACACGTTGTGTCTTTTGACACGTCAACATTGTGTAAAGAATGAGTAGAAATAACGTGTTTTAATCCTTTTACAGTTTTAATCCTGCAGTTTTAATCCCTGTATGTTTTAACCCTTTTGCTGCATGATGAAACCACCATTAGGTCGCAAGCATTGTTTTGATTGGTTATGGAATGATCCATCAGATTTTGAATTTATATGAAACCTGTATCTGAATTTACATTTTATGGTTACACTTATGGTTTTAAACAAGAATATTTTTAATACGCGCGAATGTAAAAATCTGTTTTCAAAATATGAGTTGCACGTTACGAACCACCAGTGGGTCACAAGCGTTGTTTGGATTGGCAGAGGAGTGATCTATCAGATTTTGTATTTATATGAAACTTGTATCTGAATTTACATTTTACGGTTTTAAAATACTTTTAAACAAGAATATTTTTATATTTATTTCGATTATGAAAGATTGCACTTCGAATTATATAAATATTCATCATTTGTATCCTGCTATTATTCCATAAAAAAATTTATCCATATTGCACTTCATCCTTAATTGCCTTATCTGAAACTCTTGTACCAGTTGTTCACAGCTGTACGGCCTAAAGAGTGTTCTCCGTAAACATGCTTCATACGGCGTTCGTTGCCCTTTCAATCACCCTAAAACTCACTACTCGACTCTGGACACTATGTTCACCCTATATGTTAGCCGTCATTTACACACACGCAACTTCTTTCCAAACGACGGAACTTTGGGCGAAACCAAAATCAAATGGTTTGGCAACTTTGATAACGTCGCTACGTCATCTGTACACTTTTCAATTGGACACCCTTTATAAATTGCAGCCTTTATGAAAACTCGTCTTTGCGCATACAAAAGCTTCCAGATACTTAAACTGTACATAAGTTAGGAAATTTTTTCAAACTTTAATGTGCGTCGCATGAATCTAAAGTTAAAACTTGGGAACCACTGCTCTAAAATTTTACAAGGTTACATATCAATTTCCTAAAGCGATTCTGCTCTATCCGTCATAAAATGTGTCAGTAGATGTCTGTTAAGAAACAAGTGTTATTTTCTTCGAAACATTTTTCTCATTCAATTGAGTATATCTAGATTTATTTGTCACTCTTTTCGAAATTGAGAAATTTTTTTATTATCTGGGTCTCTATTTTTACTTTTAGGGCGTATGGGGTATAAATAATAATTGTTGATATTATTGAAATTAATAATTTCTAATTAATTGTGAACTTTAGTGGAATTAAGAAATGGTTTGCGTTGAGAACCCACAATAATCGCGTGAGAAATTCTTTAAGATCAAAAGTTAGAGGAGAAAATGATTTATTAAATTAGATCTTACTTTATGAAAAGACATCGATGACTTGAAATAAGAACACATAAAGTTGGAGAAAGATCTGTTTATTTTCTTCAAATTTCATTAAAAAAGAAAGGCATCATGTTTTACCAATTGGTACACTTTTCTTAGGAATAAAATTATTCAACGAAAAATCCTTTTAATTTATAGATTAAAAAAGGCAATATATTAGGTGGCTGGCGATCGTTCGAAGAATCCATGACGATTAAAATCTTATTCTTGAGATTTGTTAATTAAATCCAGGCAATATTAAAATTTAAAATGTAGTACATCCCTTTAATAGAAGGAGTTATTTAAAGGAAGCATTTAAAAAAATCGTAGCCGGCGTTCCGAAGCAGGTACTGTAGACTCGGACTTCGCGCCCTAGCAACTCAAAAAAAAAAGAATACACATTCATTAATATACTTTTACTGGAATTCTGATTAAATTTACGTTGCACATGTATAAATAATAAAGGAGAGGGATGCCCAAAAGTAATATCAAGAGAAAATTTTAATTTATTAGATAATTAAAAAGTGGCGATAATTATTAAAAGACCAATGATTTTAGTAGAATCGAAAACAAAATTCTCAATTTGTGCAATGTAAATACACCCTCTAAATCAGCACTAACGTGGAGGAAACACCAACTACGAAGCCACTTCTCCGGCTGCATGCAGAACGAAAGAGATGTCACCAGAGTAACATCTCCAGCGAAAAACGCTCCTACGAAACGCCGTAGTAGGCTTAGGAAAGAGAAGTACGGTCGGTTAGGGAAAGACGCCAATGTAGGCTTAGCGCATCATTAGCTTAGGAAACATCGCGCGTGCTAAACAAGAACGAAACACGATATATTAAAAGAAATGTGAAAGCAATCTCACAGCGTGTTCTTGTTATACGCTTTTATTTAACATTGTTTGTTGTCTGTTTGTCAGTATTAAATTTTGTAAAAGATTTTTCACTCAATTCCGTCCAACCAATTTCTCGCAAATGTTGCATACAAATTCATTGTCAATGACAATGCTATATTCAAGACTTTTTAGGGCCGTACCTCAGCAGCGGCAAGTTCCGGGTGTAATAAATAATTCTTCGCACAGGTGCAAAAATTTCAAAAAGAAGATAAATGCTGCCAACAACAGATAAAACCAGTGATGAATTCAGGGTTTGCGCTGAAGGACTTCACTCTCAGAGCATCAAAATATCCCCTTTGAATAATTTAATATTTTTTGTTTGCTAATTGTCTGAAAGTGCACCCACCCCCCTTCCTGAAAAATTTCCACCCGGCGAAGAATGTCTGAAATCAACACTGAATATAACAATGGAATCGATTTTGCGCAAAATCACATTTGCTGACATTCACTAAGAAAATAGTTTTAACTATGTGAAAGTTACACAAATGGTTAAGACGAGGAGATGGAGTAATAAATTGTGTCACTTAAAATTTTTAGGTTGTATTTCCTGTTTTGTAATTTCTTTGCTTTTTCCTCCAGTTACTTTCATTATTTTTCAGTAATTTTTCCTTTGTTTTTTCTAGCTGTGGTCTTCAGTAGGATTGCAACGTCCCACTTACAAGGTGATTGCAAGCATGGATGATCTGGTAAGTAAGAACTCAAGTTGGAATCCTCAGGTTGACTTCACACCATGGAATATGGCAGATGCTCAAGCCGTAAGTGTAATTTACTTAACTCTTTAATTCCAGTACACAACGTATGCTCATGCCCACACTTCTGTTTTCTTCAGAGGAGTAAACATAAAAAAAAAAAAAAAAAATGTGTGAATGAGGAATTCTGATTCCTGTCCAACCGTCTCCAAAATCCGAAATAAGTGAACATAAAATATTTCAGTCTGAACGGTATACTATTATTTCCTTAATACATTTGTTAACATGGTTGATCTGAAACTATTTTTCCCGTTACAGCTGTGCAGCGACTACAGCCTGAGGATCCAATACAATCAACAAGGTTTGAAGAAACTCGTAGAATTTACAGCCAAACGTGCCCGTGTAAGAAGTGCGCAGCCCCCTGTTCCCGGATCTGTGTCCATATGCAGAAAGGCCCTTAAAGGTAAGTTCCCATTTAAACAGTAAAATTTGAAAGTCTGCACATGTTTTATTACGAGTGGGCGTCACTCATTGAAAGCTTTCGAAAAATAAAATATTTTCTGATACCTTATTGTGTCAGAATGTTGCTCTTATTATATATTTCCATGTTAGAATTGTTACACAAGTTGCAGCAACAAATAAGTGGTTGTGTACCGTCTGGTAAAAACAGCAAACCTGCCTCTGCACTTAGCCGACCGTCTTCGTATACAAAGGTCGTTTTCTCAGTCAACTGTATTAAGAGAAATAAGATAGAATTTTATATGAAAAACATCAGAGTTTAACCAGAATGACTCAGATTGTTTTTAGGTTGTGCTCAAAGTTGAAGCAAATTATCCCAGCAGAATGCAAAGTATCCAGACACGATTCGAACTTTTGGCTGGATGCGCCATAGCTCTGCCAATTCAGTTTACTTCAATAACATACTTTCATCGATAGAGTTGCGTATTCGAAGATTCGGTGTTGTCTACGTGTAAGTTAATTAGTGTGGGCAGCACAGGTGACAGAGCTTTGGCTCATATTTAAAAAAAAAAATCTGAGGTTCGAATCCTTGCCTATATATGTATTTCACTCTATTGATATAATTTGCTTCAACTTTGACTGCTAAATAAAAAATAACATCCTAGAATTATCATACAAAAAACATTCTTTAAATTTTAAACTCACTTTTCTCGATATTTTTTATCTGAACGCTTGGATTTCACGGAAACAGCTATACCGATTTCCTTTGAATTTTAAATATTTTCGTTTAAAATTTTTTTACATAATTTTTATAGCCATTTTTAGTATGTGGCGAAATTAAATATTATTTATATCGGCATTTCGCAAATGCTTACATTTTGGAAAAGGCCTACCCTATGCCCTAAACATTGATTGCATTAAGTGTTTTTTTTTTTTCATTTTGATATTTCAAAAATACTCGGTGCAAGCGGCCAGTTTCATATCATCCTTCATTAAGTAAATGTCACAATTTTTTAAAAAACGAAATAATTAAGAATTACAACGTAATATCTTTCACAATAATAGACGTTGTTATTTAAAACAACAGAAATTCTTAAAGTGTAACCTTTTTTGTGCTGTTTTTCATATATTTTTAAAATATTTTTAAATTTTAATTCTTTTTTGTCAAAATGATCCAACTTAATTAAATTGTATTAAAGTTGTTTATCTTTCAAAATTTTAATTTTCTCTTTCTCATTACGTTACATTTAATTCTCCACCGATAACTTTATTTCATCTTTTTTTCATCACTGCCTGGCTTAATAATTACATTCTCAATTAAAATCATTTCCTACTCAAGTATGTGCCCTAAATTTAAAACATTTTTTTTCCTCTACGCATGTTAGTAAGTGCAGTAGAACAGTCATCCAATATGTTGTTTTCTATGGTTTTCATGACTGTTTATTTTTGCAAACCAAGGATGTGCCAATGGGGCATCGCAAGTGTTTGATCCCTTCCAAATGTTTCGACAGGATTACAAAAAATAAGCTATCAAGTATCAATTAAGTCAGTTAAGATTCAAAAATCAACTACAGTCAAAAATCTCAAATCAATATTTTATATGCTAGCATTTCTTTCTCTTTGATACCGTCAGCATTTTGAAAATATGAATACAATTTGTAGTAAGTCTCAATTCGTATAATTTTTTGGAATGGAAATCGGTATAAGCAGAATTTCAATGCTATCAAACAAGATAGTTAGAAAAAAGATTATAGTGTTTTATCTATAGATTCTAGTATTTTATAGTCTTTAATTCTAATATAGATTCTCCAACATGTTTAACTAAAATAATTCTAAAATAGATTCTCCAAGAAGAATTCGAATATAGATTTTCCAACTTGTTTAACTTTGACGAATACTACGAGGGTCTAATTCCAACTATCCACAAATTTGTAAATTTGGCAAACGTAACCATTTTGACATAGACTCAAGAAAATTTTGACAAAAATTGTTTTTAATATACCGGGTGAACCAAAAGTTCGTTCAAAATTTAAAAATTAATAACAAAGGAAGAAATTATAATAAAGAAGTGCAATTTGTAAGAAAAAGCTCACAAGGTAGTCCGATTTTTTTAGCAGCAAAAAAAAAAGTTAAAAAATCATGTAGAGACATGATATGACATGACATGACAGTGCTAAAATGCGAGAGATTCAGCAGAATTATGCAAATTAATCCTGCAATAAAAGACCGGGATACACGAGAATTTCTCATTCGCTCACAATGTTATCACTACACGATCGAGCGTTCTATCGACACTCTAACTCTCGTGAGGTTTCTGCAATTCATTCCGACACGTTGCATTCAACTGTAACGGGCGTTGTGAATCGCCTTAGTTGGGTCGTACAATGTTCTGGAGGTCATGTTGAACAATTGGTGTTGTAAGAATAAATGGATGGAGCGTACTGTTGTCCTGTTCATTGTGTTTCGGGCCTTCATCGATCTTTACCAGTTACATTTTTAACTTTCTTTTCTTTTTTTTTTTTTGTTACTGCTAAAATAAATCAGACTACCTTGTGAGCCCTTTCATGCAAACCACACTTCTTTATCATAATTTTTTCCTTTTTTATGAATTCTTAAAGTTTTAACGAACTTTTGGTTTACCCGATAAATGTAAAAATCTTTATAAATCTTTAATTTGGCTTTCACTAATGTTAACACATGTTATTTATGTTGATACATGCTTTATATAATGTTGATTTGGTTTTCACTAATGTTACGAAGTGAAATCAGCATCAACAAAAGCGCGATTATAAATTTCTTTGCAATGAAAAAATCTCAAATATGCAATTCCCTTTTGTAATCAATACTAAGTTATTCGAAGTTACAATAACTATTTTTTAACTATTTTCATTTCTATGAGAGTATTAAAAATCAAAACTAAAATAAGATAATAAGAGAAAATTTTTGAATGTACAAATCCCTCTACAAAATATTTTTCTAGTTTGTAGCCTTGTGACTAACTCAGATTCATATTAGTGTAGGAATTCATGTGTCTCACAAATAAATTTCCTTTACATGTCATTTTCTCACACTTATTCTTCTGAAAAAAATATCTTTTCAACAGTCGTAAATTTTTGCTTTCTCCGCCAAGCGCACAAAAAGAATTATATTTTCATATCGACATGAAAACGTAAAAGACTCACTCAGTTACAGAATATTTTTGCACAATCTGCGACAATATTTCAACATGTACACTCTTTGTGGCACGCATCGCATCCAAACGGACCAGTATAGCACCAGACATTGAAATAACACAGTAGATTTCGCAAAAGAATGTTGTAACTGTTTTTCTTGAGTTTTTCATCATTGAAGGTATTTCGTCCTGTACAGAAAATTTTTTAAACTACTTTTTTTTTTTAAATTTGCTTAAATATAATTTTTGATTCCATCCAAACTATACTCCCGTACACCAATTACTTTATTTTGTATTTGATTATAATATCTTTCAAAGCCTTTTGACTTACCCTGTATTTATCAAAGTAATTTATTATGAAAAATATAGAAAAGTCAGCACTTGTGCTTTTTATGAAACAGATACACAAAGTAGATGCAATTTTTTGTATATTCTACTTTCATAATTTTTTGTTTCATTCCATGAAAACAGACTTGCAGACTTACAAGTTCATTTGGACATTAACAAAACCATGTGATAACGTTACGTTCATTCCTTCCAAGTTTAGTTCTGTAAAAATTCGCTTTTAAATATAGAATTGTTTATCCGGTCCTAATGTTAATCGTGAAAAAGCAAAGTATCGCTTTGCCTCCTTTTGAGTTACCAAAAAAATGTATCAGCATAGTATTTTATCAAAAAAAAAATATATATATATTACATACTAAAGTTGGTTTAGTTTTATCCAATAGATGACAAGCTTTATCTATCACATGTATGAAAAGCGCGGCATACCAGAACTATTTGCTTGGTGATACATCCGAAACCTGTACACCTATTTATGTCAGGGTCTAACTAAATAGGAAGTTTAATGGTATTTCGTGCATTTGTTCTTGAGTTACAGTTCCCATAAATAGAGGGTCACAGACAGACCGACAGACATCGGTCCAGAAACAGACAAAGGTATTTCAGTACATTCCAAAACGTGCAAATCCGAACGTACAATAAGAAAAAAAAATAGAGGGCAAAAGTGTTTCTCGAACTACTACATTATTCATACGAATATAAGAAAGTAATATAGAAATACAACTTATAACCTGTTTAAGTAGCACGCTCTTTATTCCAAATTTAATAGGATTCAACACAAAACCGAAAACGAAAGATTTTGATCCAGGAAAGAAGCTCTGGCGAAGCATGGCTCTGCAAATGCTTAAAAATGCATTGTCATGGATAGTGGAACTTGTGTGGAACATTTGATCAAAATCGGTTTTAGATATGAGATTTAAATTAAAAAAAAAAGTAAAATCGCGTGTTTGTCCCTGGACCCTGCCTCTTATGAGGTACGGTAACAAAAATACATGAATTTAACAAATGATATTATTTATCCCTTACTACACAGTGTACAACCAACAGAGTGAAAAATTTTCCTCTCTGTTGGTTGTACACTGAGTAGTAAGGGATAAATAACATCATTTGTTAAATTCACTAATTTCCAGCGTCATTTCAGTTCTGCTGTAAAAAGTAATTAGATATTAAACTACATGAATTTTACATTGTTATCGACAAGTATGTTATTGGCGAAAATCAGTATGAAGGAATTGGGTCAAGAAGCGTTTGCAAGATATGACCCCACACATCGAAACAACAAACACAGGTAAACAAAAGAACGTTATAAAAATAGTAGTATGCTAAATTATTTCAATTTTTCTTTTTCAGACTTGAAAGGCATAAAGACGCTGTATGTGATAACTGATGTCGTGCTAGTAAGCCAAGTTACGTTGCTGGTGAAAATGGGAAACACAACAGCGAATTTCAGTTATGATCGAGATATGCCTATTGGTTTCAAATACAAGAAATACAGACTCCACAGTGATGGGACTTTTCTAGCAGAGGTATGTTTCTGAATATACAATACGTTTTTTCTCTCTCTGTTTGTCAGAAGTTATACCTTTCACTTAATTCCAGTGTGACACTGAACATCGAAAACAATAATGTACGGACAGGAGAGAACCTTAATCTCTCTCTTTATTTTGGAATTTAATCGAGTATTTTTTCTTTCTCTGATGAAATTTTACAAAAAAAAGGAATATTCGCTTTATTTGCAACTTATTTTAAATAATTAAACTCTTAGAGAATAAGTAAGTAATAACGTTTCGTCAGGAAACCAATGAAGTCAATTTTTGGTTATGTTTTTCTGTTTATGGTCTCGACTTTAAAATTCATTTTAAATGGAGTGTTCAGGCGGAGAAATCCCTCTGATAAGAAAATTGCTTTCTGTTTCAATATTCCTTTTTAGGTGCGTTCGTAATTATATAAATACGTAGCACCTACTGTCGTCGTCTGTCTGTCCGCATATAACAGCGCAAAAACTACCCAACCGAATGGTTTGAAAATTAATACATATAGAATCGTTGCAGAATGGTGTCGAGTCATTTCAAATTTTTTGAAAATCGAATCAAAACTTTAGAAGATATTAATAAAAATATTTATTAAGAAATTTGAATAAAAATAAAAATCGGTTCTTTCTTGTTATAGGAGGTTCCGAGGTTTAATCGTCAAGCGACCGACATACTTATTTTGTTACAGAAATTCATCTGCAGACGATAGAATTCATTTCACAGAATTAAAAACAATTAGTACAATTTCCAACTTGTTAAAATTAACTTGTAGAAATTTATTTTTGAATATTTATTTTTTTTTATTGTTAAATATCTATATATCTTTTTATATTGATATATTTTTAAAAAAATTGTCTTAAAAAGAGTTCTTATTTAAACGTTTTAGTTTAGCCTACTTCATGTCTATACTGTCTATTTTAATAATCGCGGTCAAGACTATAGATCACAGGAACTTATGTTCAAAAATAGTGCCCTTGAAAACTTTGATTAAGAATACATATTATTTTGTTACTAAATGATGATTATTCTACAATCTATTTAAAGACAAAAAGGTAGAAAAAAATCCGAGTATTATTGGCATGGACCAGTCGAAACGGTCCAGAGAGTCAAAATGTTCTTCTATCTTCTAATAATCTAAGCAATCCTAGGAGATGTAAATTATTACCAATTAATTAACAAAGCACAACCCATATCAAGCAGATGTACCATGATAATTGTATAATATATGTTCTTGAAATCTTCAAAGCTTCTGTCTTTTCCGCATTTTCTTAAATGTGAAATGTGTTTCTATCATTGAATAATCTACCTATCCGCGGAGATGTATATTATTAACAATTAATTAGCGAAGAACAAACAACCAATTTCAATCAGATCTACCATAATAATTGTATGATAGTACTCGAACACATTTTCTTAAATATGGGGTGAAAACTGTCGAAATATTACTATCATGTATTCCCTATTTGGTTGATTTCTTTAGAAAGCAAATTACTGCAATCACTCCATATGTCTTTCTATCGATCTATATATTGCAAATATTGTCATTCTGAAATATTGAACCTAATTGGGACAGTGTGTTGATCTTACCAGTGTATTCGACAGGTTCGTTAGGCAAGTATGTAACTCTTATATTTCGTTTACAGGGACACACATCCCCAAAAATATGCAAAATGTGTCATCACGATAACGTTCAAAATAGTAAACCAATTAAAACCTAATTAGCACAATGTATTGATCAGGCAAAATATCTTGAACGAAATATTGGCATTTTTTTATATGTTTTGTGTTCGAATCTGTTTTTGAGCATATGAAATATATTATTGGCTCGGGATCGTTTGACTTCGTTTGACTTCGGGTTCGGGTTGACATAATTTTTTCAGAGAAAGTTCTGAACATTTTTCAAAAGAAAAAAACAGTATTTCTCAACAGTTATAAGTTTATATATACATGTGTGTGTGTTTTCATTTTTCTACTTAAAAGACAAAATTGATATTAGATATTTAACTGTATAGCAATTTTCCATAATTGTAAAATAATTAAAATATGGATTTATTTTCTTTCATTTCGGGCACTGGACCTCTTACGGGTCAATGAATATTTTTGCCTGGATCAGGTCACGTTGCGTGTCACCAGTTGTTTTTTGCGTGGATAAGGCCATTTTATCGGCTGATAGGAAACAAAATTTTCAGAAAAAGCATTATTCCATGTATGGCCACTGGTTAAGACATACACTTAGTCACAAATCTAAAGTATGTAGAACTGATTTTTCTGCAAGAAAAAATATTTAGAATATTATTCAATATAGTAAAATTTATTTCAATTTAAAAAAATTAACTTTATTTTTAAAGAAAAAATTGGTCAGGTACGAGTATAACTCGCGCTCAAAGGGTTCCGTACATCAAATTTATTCATTACTATTTATTAATTAATAAACTCCTACCACACCTATTTTTTTCCTAATTTTAGATTCAATAGATTCGAAAATAGGAGGGGGAGGGACATATTTTTCCAGTATACTTTCGACACTAACTTTGAAAATAGAATACCTAAATTAAAACAAATATATTTCTGAGTTCGATGTTATGAGATCTTTAGAACGATACCCTACATGATATATAAAAAGAAAGATTTTTCAAGTAATTTAATTAATATCTCGGCTAATGACCGAAATTTTTTTTTCGAAAATCATTATCCAATATCCTTGGATGATTCTGCATTGATAGATACCTCGAGCGGCCGTCAACGCCCCCGCTGAACGCCCAAAAAGTCGAGTTTGTGTGTAACAGAAATTTTTTTCTCAAAACTGTTACCTAGAAAAATCGCCGTAGTTTTCCTGCAAGTTTTAAATAAACTCCTACTAGACCTAATTTTTTCCTAATTTAAGTTTCAGTAGATTCGGAAATAGAGAGGGAGGAACCTATTTTTGCAGTGCATTTTCTACGATATCTCTGAAAATAAAATACCTAAAATTAAATCAAATATATTTTTGAGTTCGATATTACAAGATAGTTCACACGATACCCAACTAAAATGAAATTGTTTGAGTCTCCTAAATTTATCCTAAACATGTTTGTGAATGGCTAATAATCTGAAAATATGTGGGTTAAAAATAACTTTCTACGACCTACGACCCATATTTGATGAGTCTAACAGACGGAAAGACAGACACAGGAGTGATCTTATAATGGTTGGTTTTTCTCTTTTTATGTACGGATCCCTAAAAATGTGCAGTACGTAGAAATTTTTGAACTGAGACGAGAAAATATTGCATGAAAATGATATAAGAAAAGTAAATGAGGAGAGGAAAAATTGTATATATTTTTTAATTTATTGTTCTTTCAACAATTAAGAATTATTAATTTCAATAATAGACCTGGGAATTTATCACTACTTTTCGTATATATTTTTTTGTACCCTAAATATTTTTAATTGCTCTAACAACACGTTTTAGTGCCAGAAACTGATAAAGTATAGAAATCAAAATATTCGGAAAGTTCTGGTTATACCAAAAAAAAAAAAAAAAAAAAAAAAGTTATTATTTTACTTGTTAGAGTATGAAAAAATAACGCATAGTACTCAGGAATCGTATAAAAAATATAAATTTCGTGACATTAAAAAAAAAAAAAAAAAAAAAAAACTATTTTGATGTAGATTAATTTTTATGTAATGATAAACAATTATTTTTTGGCTATTGAAAGTATACCTTTAAAACTGCCTGTTTAGTCATTATATATTACAAATTGTAATACGTAAAACACTTTATATACTTTTTAGTTTACTTATAGAATCTCTACTTAACTGCAAGTTTATGAAATTTATAAAAACTTCAAAATTTTAAAACCCACTGATTAAAAATGAAATTTTAAATTATGGTGCGCAGTTAAGAAGTTAAAACTTGAATTTATTTTTATTTTAACCTTACGTTAAAACATCTTGAAATCAATAGACGCTTCCGGTCGTGACGTCAGTCATGAAGTTTTGGTTAGAAAGTGACTCCAAGTAAACGGTTTCTATGTTTCTATTTTGTTTGTATATTATAGCTATATTTTATGGCTGTATCTCAAAGGTTAGTGTTTTAACACTTTATATGCACTGGTTACTTTTTATACGATTTATAAGTAATGAAACATAGCAACCGTTTGTTTGGAGGCAGTTTTTAACCAAAACGCGTTGGACTGAAAGCGTCTATTATAACACCATTTTTAAAAATTATACCCTGTTGAGTAACTGTCGTGTGATTTTATTTATTTTTAAATGTTTCCACTTAATAAAACGTTTTTTCTACACAGATGCCGACTTCTCTAAAAATTCGAGAAAATGATGCCGTTTGGCTTCATCCTTTGCCAGAACCAAATGCCAGTCCTGTACCATCGTGGGAGTATATGAGAAGACGCTGTGGGATGAGTAGAAAAGTGACAAAGGAATTGTCAACTGCTCCAATGAATTCCACGTCAGCCAATATTCGCCGATCCCAAACTGAAGAAGGTAAGTAAACTAACCTGCTTTTTCATATATTAGGAAATATAATGTGAGTGATAGGATCCATAAAGTATGTCAACTCGTTAATACCGACATTTCTAAATCTGAATTATGATATCCAAATGGCTCCCTCCTCTTCTATTTCTGAAAAACAAATTTATAATGGTGACAAATAATGAAGAATTTCCATATTAAATGACAATGACAGATAAATTAAAAACACGAAAAATGTATGTCTTCAATAAAAAATCGATGAATATCATGAAAATCTATTTTGTTCATATTTATTGTTCTTTTGATGTTTTCCCTACTTTCTGTAATCATCCGTATCTACTGACATATTTTAATTCCTTCGACAAATGTTTTATATAATTTACATATTATTATATAATATTTACGCAATTTCCACTTATGTAAGTAAAACACAAATACCCTAGGTCATCTGATTCCGTCCTACAGTAATTTCATTACAGTATTTTCATTTACTATCATCAAATGTATAGGAATTAAACATTATTTTTACGAGCGGAATTTTGTCTGCGCCAAACTTGCATTTAGTGGAGAATGTAGAGAAATAGGGGTTCAAACGCAGACTAAATATTTTAGAAAAATCATTACTCTAATATATTTCTATGTATTGTATTTATAAAGGACAATACAAACATTTTGGAATATAAAATTCCCTTTTTTAGAAAACTATTAAATTATGTCATATTTTACATCTCCAATCTTGCTTCGTTTACTTTTAGAATATATGCTTAATTTTTTTATTTTTATGAATTTATATATCGTTTGTAATTACCCATTTAAATGCATAATTAAACAAGTATTAGAAAATCATTTCTATAAATATTAACAAATACATTACACTTTATGCGACCCCTTGAATTTAATTTCACCTCCATTGGCATTCAAAAATGGAAAGAAAGCTTGTTCTTGAAGTCTGTCTCCAATTAAAGGATTTGACTCAAAGAGTAAAGTTTTAAGGTTTTAGTGCAAAAGACTGGTCTGTTGTTTTGAGTTAATTCGATAGCAATGTCACGTCATCACATTGACTGCAATGATCGCTCTTCTAGTAAGAATTTCGTTGAACATATTTCCTTATTTTCTTCGTGCTATTTGGAGATGAGCCTGTAAACTGAATGTAGATTTCCTGATTTAACGTGCAGTCTATTTTGTCATTCGCATTTTATCAAAATTTTAATTTTATACAGAATTTTTTCTATATTTTTGACCTATTTAGTGCTGGCCTTCTTATAAAAGTTATGACACATTTTAATGTTTAATAACTCATTAGATGTTGAAGACACATTTAAATTACTAACATTAATGGTTAGATAAATTCAAATGTTTTAAGGCACTTGTCAATGGATTTCCACATGTGCGCCCTGGCTCAGAGATCTTTTAGGACTGTATAAGAATGTCTCTCTGACACGTTCAACGTCAACATCACTTGTGCAGGAACGTCAGTGGCTCTCCTTATTTAAGGCATGTTATATCTTTTAAAAAAAAATTACCTAAACAGTATCCACTTTTTCACGATTTTTAGCGCAATTATACAGTAATAATAATGGTTTTTTTTTTTCAAATGAACGAGTATATCTTGCAGTTTGAAAAAATATATATATTTGGAAATTGGTGAAAAAATGGTCCTCTGATACAGGGGTGTGCCAAAATCCCGGTTTTTTCCTCGGTATCAGATGAATCGCAAATCTGCTTATCTGTAACAAAACACCGCAAAAAATCCTTAAAATTTACGATATTTTGTTGTTATTCTCAGATGGGTTTATCCATTTTTCGATCCTGAAGAAAATGGCGGCCTTTCAAATGTCAAGTTTTGGATTTTAAACAAAAATTTTCGGATTTAAATCGCGCAAAAAATATTTACAATTCGAATATTGAAACACGTGTCCGTGAAAGACTACAAAATAATACATACTAGAAAATAATTTAAATTTCAACCCAATAGGTCCAACCCATCTTGAGTTCTACCTGGAACTGGCTTGTAAAACAGAGTTTCGAGAAAAACACGTTTAAAAACAAGCATCGATAACAATGATCATTTTCAACTTACCTAAAACCATCTATACCAGGTCTTCTCATTTCTTTTGTTTCTACCTACGCGCCGCACACAACACCCTAAAAATGAGCCTATTCATTGCAAATGACTTTCTAACAAATACGAATTTTGAAAAAACTACTTTACCACAAAGTTTTTGAGGGTTTAAGGTGTGAAGATATGTTAAAAACATTTTTGCGATTTTTCTCAAAAAAAAAAAAAAAAAAAAAAAGTTATAACATGTCTTAAGGCACTTCCAATTTCTACAAACTTCTTTTTCCACTGCAAGATACTGTTTTTCGATGGAGGAACTTTTGGTATACTGTTCTGTAATTTCTCTGTGTTTGCGTTATTGATTTCGTTTCGATGAGCCACCCTAAAATCTGTGCTTTCTCTTGTGATCTTGTCATTCTCCTCGAAAAACATCACATCGAAGGAAACGTCAAACAAACACATTTAAACGTAAACAAAACATTGCATTCCAATCGTTGCCAAGAACAAAAGAGAAAAACATAAATTAATAACACGCACAGACGATATTTACAAAAGAAAAGGTATTCAAACTGGAAAAGGAAATTGTCTATGGAAACGTTCACACTGTAAAGGGAAATATAATAGTTATTCTATGCATAAATGTCACAGGCTAGTTATCTACATTACTTTATGAATTATTCAACATAAAAATATATCAAACCTTTTATAGACACCCTATATATATATATTAATTGAAATAATCACTGCACTTCTTAAATAACATTTTTATATTATCCCGTCAAAAATGACGGATTGTTGTCTGCGTAAAATTTCATCAAGAGATCACTAAAAAACACAAATTTGGTTAAAGGATCGCAAAAAAGAAAAAAAAATCCTGCGAATTTCGTCAAATAATCGCAGAAAAGCAGGAATTTCTTCAAAGGATCGCGAAAAAAAAAAAAACACAAAATTCTTCAAAGGATCGCAAAAAGAAAAAAAAAATTTCTTCAAAGGACTACTAAAAAATGATATTTCGTCAAAGGATCGTAGAAGAAAAACGCAAATTTTGTCAAAAAATAGCAGAAAAAATGCAAATTTTGTCAAAAAAAAACAGGAATTTTGTCAAATAATCGGAAACTTCGAGAGGACCCGAAATACGGAAAATTCCAAAACTCGGAAAGCCTTTGGTCCCGAGGATTCCAGATAATGGGTCCTGTACTGTATTTACGATGGAAGCAAATTTCAAAATCCACCGGTAGATGGCGCCAATATACTGGATCGGTCACCTCAAATCCTCCCTACGAAATATATCACCACTATTTCTGAAAAAAAGTGCTTACAGAAATGTTGATATACATGTTTTATATGAAATAGTTTTTGAAGGTTTTAAACAAAATAAAAATATTTAAAAGCTTTAATATGCTTTTACAAATATTTTAACAGCAGAATCGGATGTAGCATAGGATTTTCATTAAGCCTAACATGGAGTTAAACTATGGTCGATACGCAGACCAGAGTGGTCGCGCCCGGAAGCGTTATAGACACTTTCTTGCCTTCGGATTTTATTATAAGTAGATAATTTTTTAATATTAAAATTTAGATGAATTATTATTAATTTATGGCCAATCTTTTCAGCACTCTATATATCACCCTATCAGAATGCAATGTATCGCCAATGATAAATCCATATCATTAATGTACTAACAGTCTGTGAGGCGGCGACACTTTCTTCAAGTGGGAAACTAATTTTTAAACACGTAATTTACCTTACTTAACCAACCCTTCAACCAGGCGTCATCTGTCCCAGTCACGATGGATGTGGTCTCGGATGTCGCATCATCACACAGTTAAATTGAAATGAATGGTATCCGGACGTCTGAACCACTAAGGGTGCAGAAATCCATAATCGGTAAACCGTTCATTTCGCTTTCACTGTTCAGCTTTGCTGTCCCCAAAACCGCGTCCACCGCGATTGCGACTTCTGACGCTTGATTGAGTGCTGATTCTTGAATGCCAGTCAATCGATGATCATCTTAATTGCAGAATTTTATAAATTAGACAACAATTCATGTCCTAAAATTCTGGAATTCCCTTTAAAAACGCCCCCCGCACTGTGAGATGGAGTTGTAGTATTTAAATGTATTTTTATTTACAGATCTTGTAAAGCTGGAAGTCCAGAGCAATATTTCGAGCGAGGTTCCTTCTTCAAGTCAACGTGTTGCAGCTCGACCAATGGCTAGGGATGATGTGAGAGGAAGGGGTGACCAAGATGAATAAAAGTAAATGATAAAAACTGTCTTAAATCTACATTGTTAAAAATTTGTAACAAACTGTACAGTCATTTGACCGTTTTTCTGAAGAAAGTTTACATAACTCTTATCTAACTCTATTCTGACCGTAACATGGGCCATAACATATAGCCAAAATAGAATTCAATTATGATTGCGTAGCTGTTTTCTATAAAAACGGTTGAATGGCTATTACAGATTGCCACAAATTTTTAACATCGGTCTAAGAAAATTTAGATACAAATGTAAGAAAACTTTAAGAAATTTTTCTCTTGATATAGAAACCAGTAATTCTTGTGCAATAGTGTAAAGTACGTATTTATATGTGTAAACTTATTAAGGCACAGTGGAACAAAGAAAAGGGGGCCAATTTGAGGAAATGGGCACGTAGTGGATGATCACTGGTGTACATTAGTACTCCTATAATAGAGGCTGACGAATCCTCGCAGAAATGGCACCCAAACTGGAGCCCAGTCGAAAAACCAAGCTAATCAGAACCTGTTCTATTATAGGAGTCTTGGGCAACCCTAGCTCCGGCTGCGGTAGATTGATGCTGAACTGGGTACCAATAATCCGAAACAAAATGGATATGCGCCAGCTCCTATTATAGGAGTCTTAGTGTACATTATACTGCCCTTACATACAGTCTGTGAGAAGAAAGAGATCTACTCCATAAATTTTTACCGACAAAATGTTGCCAATAAAAATTAAATTATCCATTCGATTGGAGTTAAATCTTTCTATTTATGTTAAAAATTGGCAATTCCTGTGAAATTTCTGTTAAAAAAGTAAGTTAAGGGGGTCTTGTCCCTAATGAAATTGTAACACACGTTGAAATTTACAATACCAACACTCCCTTTTGAGGTTATATTTCTTATGTATCTGTAAATTTTACTTTTGGAAACAAAAGGGAAGTCATTCAGTGATGTGGTTCAGTTATTTATTATGCAGATGTAAACTTTAAAACTCCTATAATTAGTTCATTTTTAATAGTTTGAAAACTAACTGCAATGCGGATACTTTCTTAAGCCTAACTCAAAGGTATCTCTGCTTGAAGAGCTGTAATTTTGAATTAACATATTTAAAGCTTTTAAAAAGCAATTTTTGTTTAATTTTTTTATTGGTCAGAAGACATATTTGTTTCGAATTTTAATTTCACAATTTACATATTTTGAAATTAATATTCGAAAAAGGAGAGGAAGTTCTTTTAACCTATAAAAACCTCTTTTGTCTGGTTAATTTCATAATTGTAACTCTCTAGAATTAAGAATCATAAATTTTCTATCTAAAAAAATTAAAATACTAATTTCATGATAATGGAATTAATAATTTGTTTGAACAATTAATTATTCTCGTAAATATTTTATTAAATATTGATAATGCTAATTGCTCAATTTATTTGAAAATAACTAATGACTGAACCAGTTTTCGGAACATTGTAGTCAAGATATCAGCTAAAACTCACGTATGTCTAAGAAAATGAAAAACTTTGTTCGATTTTTAGGCATCTGTTGAAAATTTGGAGGAAATTGTAATAAAAATGATTTTGTGAAAGTGTTAGAAATATGTATGTGGTAGAGATAAGAAATTACAAAATAAAATTGGCGGCCCTTAACGGCCTATGTGCCTAATTTTGAAAAAAATATTAAATCTCTCAAGCTTAATATAGATTCAAAGATCATAATCAATAAGAAACATAACAATTCTATTTAAAAATGACTATGACAATTTTAATTACTAAGAAATTATTTATATCTATCTCTTTTTCAGGAAGAAAAATGATGAAAAGGATAAATGTCAGCGAAAGCTTCAGAAGATTTACAGATTTCAAACAATGTTTTATATAAATAAAGTTTACCAGTTTGTATATTGTGTATTTTATTTTTATCAAATACAATATCTTGTCAATAGTTAATCTTGTTTTCAAGTGTAAAACTTTCGAAAACCCTCTTTTTTTAGCCTAAACAAATTAAAACAAAATCAAACCCGAAAGGATGAATAATTAAATTTAAAACGTATACAAAAAAGAGATTAAAAAATAGGTATTCAAATTCAGGTGTCAGCAGGGACACTTTATTGTTGTTGCCATTATTTCAGAACAATAATCGTGGTAAATGTATTTTGGAAATGTTGTTGAAAATTCCATGAGGATTGATTATTTGATAAATATTATGGGATTATTGGAGGATTATTGTGTGGAGTGAAACAGGTAACCACGCCGAGCCTTGAAAGTGCCTGCAAATTGTGCTTGAACTAATAAAAACTGACTTTTTATGGGATTTACAGAAATACTTCGCTCAACAGGGTCATTTCAAACATAATACTGAAAAGGATCCATAAACTAATGAAATTATGTAATGAGTACATTGAAACATACAAATCTTTCTTTGTTAAAAATGATAATATTCAGCTTTAAACTGTAGAGTATGTTTCAAAAAGTCTACTTTTTACTTCTGTCCAACAATACAGCAACAATTTATTTTCACTTCAAAGAAAGTAAAAATGATCATATTTTCTTTTTACATCAGAATATACGTTTGATAACCACCAGAATAAAACATTTTTTAAAGAAAAAATATATTCTTGAAAATGTAAATATGTGATATATTTTTCTGTTTTAAGAATTATTTTTCCCAAAATTTCATTACATTGATTTAAGGTTTTATAATTTCATATATTGGTATATAATGAATAAATATTTATCAGTGAAGCAGGTATAAGAATGTTCCTAAAATGTGCATATTTATATAATTAAACCCTGTAAAAGTCCTCACAGGTATTCTATTTGTTAAACTAGTTCTTATTTTGACTTGAAAGAAGACGCTTCTATTGTTTTGCCCCTATTACTATGTACCTCATATTTTGTAAACATTGTAAAACTTTCACTACATTGTTATGTCACTACACAATTGTCCCAATGTCGGTGCCGACCATGTCGAAAAATAGTGCGTGTGTAATGATGCCATGGTGTATTTTTTTAGCAATAAAGTTCCGTTTAAAAAAAAGACGAAACTTTATTTCGGAACGTTCCTCGTATAAAGCATGTAATGCAGTGAGATAACAAAATTTGGTATAATTTACGTTATACCAACACCATTGTCGCCAAGCATAATAGTTGTTGCCAAATGAAACACAAAAAACATTGTTTGTGTGAAAGTGATAATTTAAAATATATAACATTTCAAAAGAGACGTAAATAATATGTGTATAATGACGTACATAGCACATATAGGAGTGTTTGGAATATATATATGCGTGTATAGGATGCATATATAAGCTTTGCGATGACCTTGTGAAATCATAACTACATCTTTGGCATAATCATAATTTTCGGAGCCGCTATAACACGAAAGTATGGTAATTTTATTTTTTAAGCTTTCGGAACATTTTCCTAATGTTATTGTAATTTGTTAAATCATAATTTTTTTATTATTATTGAAAAAAAAATAGTGCTCCAATATAAAGGTGAAAATAAGCACTCGCCAGTCGCCACTCGTCGATTAAACTTGAAAAACTGGCTATTAAAAATATGGAAAGAACCGGCCAAATTCAGTATTTTCCGATTTCCAATTTTCCCTAAAATGCACGATTTTTCCGCGATCGATCGCCGAAATTCATGATTTTTCCGCACTTGATCGCCGAAATTCATGATTTTTTCGCTCCCGATCGCCGAAAAAATTCAGGATTTTTCCGAGCCCGATCGCCGAAATTCTTGATTTCTTTCGCGTCCGATCGCCGAAATTTGATTTTTTCGCGCCCGATCACCGAAATTTTTTATTTTTCCACGTCCGATCGCCAAAATTTTTTATTTTTCCGCGTCCGATCGCCGAAATTTTGATTTTTTCGTGTCCGATCGACGAACTTTGTGATTTTTACGTGTCCGATCGATGAAATTCACGATTTTTCCGCACCCGATCGCCGAAATTCATGATTTTTCCGCACCCG
Source organism: Maratus michaelseni (assembly GCA_963931845.1). Taxonomy (NCBI): domain Eukaryota; kingdom Metazoa; phylum Arthropoda; class Arachnida; order Araneae; family Salticidae; genus Maratus; species Maratus michaelseni. Next base: position 466,695,845 of record OZ007589.1, read on the forward strand.
ATCGCCGAAATTCATGATTTCTCCGTGTCCGATCGCCGAAATTTTTGATTTTTCCGCGTCCGATCGCCGAAATTTTTTTTTTTTTTCGTGTCCGATCGATGAAATTCATGATTTTTCCGCACCCGATCGCCGAAGTTCATGATTTTTCCGCACCCGATCGCCGAAATTCATGATTTTTTCGCACCCAATCGCCGAAATTCATGATTTTTCCGCGTCCGATAGCCGAAATTCATGATTTTTCCGCGTCCGATCGCCGAAATTTTTGATTATTTCGTGTCCGATCGACGAACTTCGTTATTTTTCCGTGTCCGATCGCCGAAATTCATGATTTTTCCGCACCCGATCTCCGAAATTCATGATTTTTCAGCGTCCGATCGCCGAAATTTTTGATTTTTTCGTGTCCGATCGACGAAATTCGTGATTTTTCCGCACCCGATCGCCGAAATTCATGATTTTTCCGCACCCGATCGCCGAAATTCATGATTTTTTCCCACCCGATCGCCGAAATTTGTGATTTTTACGCTCCCGGATGATGGAAATTCATGATTTTTATGCTCCCGAATGACGAAATTTGCAATTTTTTCTGAACTAATTGACGAAATACACATTTTCTGAATTTCTGAAGATGTTAGCCACTTTTGGTCCGCTGGCTAGAGGTTGTGCACGTGTAATGTATATCATGTTGTAGGTTATTACTTAGTGTATAAACATACCTATTTTATTTTTGTCAGATCTTAATTCTAGACAAATAATTTTTTTGAAAAAGTTACTTATGTAGTTAGCTACACAGGTACCTAAGCTTAGTGAGACTTATGTAGTTAACTACATAAGCATGTTGTGTATAACTTTGCTGTTAACTTATTTTAAAACTTAAAATAGATTGGAAATTATTATTTCAAGTTTATTCAAAGCAATATAAATTAAAATATTTTTATTTAGTACATAAATTGCTGTACTGAAAACTAATTATATATTTTTTTAATTAAATATTCAGTGATGTATTATGTATTTACTGGCTACTAAAGCAATTATTCTCACTCGCCACTCACTGGCTACTAAAAAAAATCAACCTACCGGCCAGTGGCCACTAAGCAAAATTCCTTATTTTCACGTTTAGCTCCAAAAAATATTGTAAACCGGCGTTTATAGAGAAGATCCAGACAAGAACTAAAAAGTCTTTAACAAAATATAAATAAATAAAACTCTTTGAAATATATATCTCTTCCTCTACCCTCTACCATTTTGTTTAGGGTTTCATTCATCTGACGAATCTTTATTCGTCTCACTCCTCTGTCTGTCCGTCACAGAGTTCGGACTCGGAAACTGTATAAGTTAGAGACTTGACATTTTGCGCACTTATAGCTGAATACATCCTGTCATCCACAAGAAATCATAAAATTTTAAAAATTAATTAAAACCTCATTAGAAATTCTCGAAATTTCACTCTTTTTAATAAAAGGAAACTGAAAGGTTCATTTCTAACTATTTTTGTACACCTGGCGAGGATAGCAGCGAACGTCATAATAAAACCGCAGATAATACTATTATCGATAAAATACACATTAAAACATGCTTAACAGGTGACGAAAAAGATGTTAAAACATATTTATTTACACCCGAGATCTTTCGATCGCAAACGCATCGTCATTAATGGTAACTTTTGACTGAACTGATCTTACAATTTTCGCTTTCACTGTACCAATACGTAACAGAGTTTGAACGAGGGCCAGTCTATTGATCTGTAGGGGTGTATGAAGAAAAATTCGTGAGTTCCGGCGCTGGAGTTCTAGATAATTTCAAAATATTAAACAAGATTTTAGGTACATTATAAAATAAACTATCGTTACAGGCTCTATTTCCTTTACATAAAATTTCCAATGACTCTCTGATTTTAGCGGTAAAATCGTTATTTGTAGGTACTATAATTTTCGCGTTTTCAAAATCAATATTTATAATCTGTTGCTGATTTAATCTCGATAATGCTGTGGATGGACGGTTAAACTTAATGTCAGAAATATGTTCTTTCAATCTTTCTTTAAATTTTCGAGTGGTCATCTCTATATAGGATAAACCACTTTGCGCTTCTGTACAAAATGGGATAGAATAGATTCCTGCGATGTCATTACTAGGTATCGGATCAATTTTATTGTGAACTAAAACTTTCGATTTTGGCGGTGGTTCTACAACCAAATTGATACCAATTTTCTTGAATATAAATACATTACTATGCGTGATAAGATTAATATCTGATTTAAGCATGTTCCGTGTGTCTTGATTAAAAGTACGCTTAAATCCTTTATTAATCTTATCACGCATAGTAATGTAGTATTTATATTGAACCAAAAGTTTTACAAGCAAACAATGGGGGCCCCAATGGGATCACCTATCTCCTGTTTAATGGTACAGCTGAAACTTAGACCCTTTGAAAAGCATATCATGGAGAATTTCAATTTAAAACCTATGCTACGACTACGCTATGGGAACGACATATTCGTAATCTGGGACCAGGACGCCCGATCTTGAAATGATTTTGTTAATAAAGTTAATGAAATTGACATGAATATTAAATTCACGTTGAAGTTGGAGAAAGACAAGATTTTGCCTTTTCTAGATATTGAACTAATAAGAAACATAAACAAAGAAACGATAGAAAGAAAAGTATATACTGTTAAAAATCTTCAGCTTTTGCTGCAGACACACTCCACCGTTTTTAGAGAAAATGGTTACTTTACTACATTATGGAGCATTTTCATTGGTCAAAATAGAGATGTTCTATAAAAGCGGTGGAGTGACTATGCAGCAAAAGCTTTTTAACAGTGTACAGAAAACAATGCAGGTCAAATAATACCATCGCTTATGACAGCAATTCTCCGTTTAAATATAAAATTGCCTACAGATTCTATATAAAGCGCGCTTTTGACATGTGTACGGAACAGTACTTATATAACGAATTGGATAAAATTAGATGTATTGAAGCAGAAAATGTCCCTCCTCCCCCCTCATTGCATAAATAAGTTGATTTATGAAACAGAGAAGGAAAATTCTAAAAATATAGTACACACGAGGGTTCTGAAATTATGCAAATTCAATTACATACTACAGTAGTACGAAAGATTAAGATATACGTTAAAGGAATTTGATATCAATTTGGCTGCAAAACCACCGCCAAAATTGAAAGTTTTATTTCACATTAAAATTGATCCGATACCTAGTAACGACATCGCAGGAAACTATTCTATCCCAATTTCTACAGAAACGCAAAGAAGTTTATCCTATACAAGCAAGGAAGACCGAGCTATGCTCGGTCAAAATTAAATTTGAGTTCAAATATCATGACCCATGACCAAAATGACCCACTAATTGAATTTTCTCGAACATGTGACTTAGCCCAACAGTCTTCTCGTGCCCGAAAACCATAGGATGCAAAATTTAGTGTAAATAGTCAGAGCCATTTTTAAGATAAAATAGCTTGACCCATAATGACTCATAACCAAAATGACCCACTAAATGAATTTTCTCGAACATGTGACCTAGCCCAACAGTCTTCTCGTGCCCGAAAACCATAGAATGCAAAATTTAGTGTAAATAGTCTGAGCCGCTTTTTAGATAAATTAGCTTGACCCACAATGACCCAGAAATGACCCACTAATCAAATTTTCTAGGACATGTGACCTAGCCCATTAATTTTCTCGTGCCCATAACTCGTAGGATACAAAATTTAATCAAAGTCGTTAGAGCCGTTCTTTAGATAAAATTAATTTGACCCGCGTTGACCCAAAACTGACCCACTAACCGAAAGTTCTCGAACATGTTTTCGAACATGTAATTCTTTTTGCTGTGAGCCCGAAAATAGTCGGATACAAAATTTTGTTAAAATCGTTTGAACCGTTTTTTAGATACAATTAGCTTGACCATGACCCAAAATGACCCACTAATCGAATTTTCTCGAACATGTGATCTAGCACAATGGTTTTCTGGTGCCCCAAAACCGTAGCATACAAAATTTCATCAAAATCGTTAGAGCCGTTTTTAAGATAAAATTTCCATATATATATATATATATATATATATGTAATAATAAAAAATAATTCCCTTCTTTTTGCCATTTTCTTAGTCCTTATTCCAAATTATCACCATTCTATTAAATTACTAAATGTTATCTATTTTATTTATTTTAATATTTCTCTGTCTTTTATTTATATCTTAAATCCCCTGTTTGATTTAATTCCATATCTTAGTCAAAATATTCTTTAAATTCCTAATCTAAACAATTATTCCAAAATGCAAAAACTTCCTAAAAAGCATTTGATTAAATTCCTTTTATTGAGGCAGTAAAATTTATTCTTTCAGAATATTTTTCTTCACATTCTTTTTATTTTATTATTTTCAGATATCGTTCGATTTGTCCCATCATTCCCTGCTTTCGCGCGCTTATTTTTTCCTCCAAAATTCATCCGAGTCCTGTCATGAGTTCTTACATTTACGTCAGGTTAACCCGCCCTTAACCTATTTTCTTAGCCATTGACGTTTGAATTTTTCGGCGCTCTCTTCTTGGCCACACCCATTTTTACAAACTATTGGTTGGTAATTTTCGCGTGCTCGTGTTCCGACACCAATGTTTTGAGTATAAAACATACTGCCCGGGCGCGGACCGCCAGAATTTTGCTCCATTTTGGTTGTTAAAATAATATGCGGCTCCAGATTCTATATTCAACATTGTCTTTCATCTTGTACATAGTGGGTCATCTAAGTGTATTGTTTTTCATTTTGTACATAGTATGGTTACTAAGTATATGGCAGTCTCTTCAATATATGATATTCCCTTCGAATGTTAGCATCGTACTCCTGTGCTGACAAATTGTGACTCTGCATCATGCAACTGATGAAGTTTCCACGCATAAAATATTGATTCTCCTACCACAAGTCTTGTCTTTGAAGTGCTGCTCTGGTGTATGTATGGATTATCGGTGGAATTACTCCGTACCTGATTTTCGGCGAATCAATTGTCATACTTAAGGGTGTGACGACTGCGTAATTTTCATGGTGTCTACCCATAATAAGAAAACCGGTAGTTACTAATGACCTTCATTATTACCTGCAAAATATCGTAATCGTAATATATATATATATATATATATATATATATATATATATATATATATATATATATATATATATATAACCACACACAAGATTTGCTCGTATTAGTATATATGACAGGGATGACCACTCGACAATTTAAAGAAAGATTGAAAGAACATATTTCTGACATTAAGTTTAACCGTCCATCCACAGCATTATCGAGATTAAATCAGTGACAGATTAAAAATGTTGATTTTTGGGGTCCTTCTATCCATTTACTTTCCGATACGAAAGGGAAACAAGTAATATAAAAACTTTTTTTTAAAGTCAATTCCTACTTAAGTCTAATAGAAATTTTTTTCCAGCGATCTACAGACTTCGCCACTGACGGTATTTATTCCTAAATTGATATCCTGCTAAAAATCTTACATAAGAGAAAATTTTGAAATGTATTAAAAATTAAATTAAAAAAAATAGCTAAAATACCAAAAATTAATAGCTCGAAAAGTATGTCTCACAAAATTGTTAGACAAACTGCATAAGAAAGGTAAAAAAATTGTATTTTTCTTGATATAAATTTAAAATCTACGTTTTTCAAATATTGAATTTCAAAAATTACCAAACTTCACAATAAAGTGCTATAGCGATGTTACAGTTAGCGATAATACAGTTTTTTCAAATATTAATTAATTAATTAAACTTTATTATTTAATTTTAGTTTTATACTTCATTTCTGTTCAAAAGTATAGACTCACACCACATTTATAGTCTCCTTCGCCCGCGAGCCGCCTGATCTTCGTCCGTGAACAGCCCCATTATCTTTTTACGTGTGAAGGTGAGACTATAAATATGGAGTAAGTCTATACTTTTGAACAGAAATGAAATATAAAATTTAATTTAATGAATTAAATTTAATTAATTAATTAATATTTGAAAAAACTGTATTAACATCAATTGTCATCCAGTACAAGTTGAAAAAAAATTATTTGAACTTGAATGGATGAAAAGAAAATATTTTATTAACGATTGAAAATTCCAACAAGATATATATATAGAGAGAGTGTGAGCTAATAGTAGGAATTTAAAAAAAAAGAAAATTAACAACGGGTGGAATAATTCTTATTCATAAAGTGTATTCACAAATGATAAGGATAATTATAAATTAATTATTTGGATTTATTAATTAAAGGATAAGGTATTTTAAAAGGAATATTAAACGAAACTCTTGTGCTATCTTTGATCACACTTACCCACTTGTTTTTCACTCGGGCCGAGCATTGATTTTTCTTTGAATATTCTTCTGATTATAAAGTGCGTAGCTGTTAATTAATTGAGTATGTTTAACATTTAGATGTCAACGAATTGTTATTATGTTTTTAATTCCAATTTTCAAAAATATTCAAAATATTCAACCAATTAAAACTTTTTTTTTTTTGTACATTACGAAAATTCGCGATTTTTTTTTCTTTAAATTTACTTGGCCTTCCATAGTATTAATTGAGGCTACTGAACCGTTTCCAATGCTTTTTCAGTACAGTCTTGGCGAGATAGAGAAAATGGCCTTGGCGAGAGAAGCAAATTTGGCAACCTATTTTCTAGTAACTAATTCACTGTTTCATATACATAAGCAATTTTTTCAATATTTATACAATTTATTTAGTATAAAGAAGTCATTTATCTATTTCTATATATAGAAAAAAGAAAATTATATATATATATATATATATATATATATATATATGTCGTGTTTCCAAGTTCAAATCCGGGAAAAAGGCAGTCGTGCTCGTGATAAATAGGGTTAGCGATGTTATTAGTTTCCCTTTTAGTTTGCATCAGGCGGCCGGGTGGTATCATCAACAACAAGAAATGTCAGTCCATATTTTTGTCGAAGAACCTTTTATTTCCAGTTTAAGACATCTCTTCAGGGAAAATGCTCATTAGCCAACGTTAAACGAAAAAAAATACAACGTTCCATTATTTTCTAGAATCCGTCCCGATTCTTTTAGCAAACACCAGCGTCGAAAAAAAAATCTTCTCCGAATCAGGATGATCGTGTTTTTAAACTAGCTTGCGTAATAATACAGAATACGTCACGTGACCCACTTCTATCGAATCAAAAGGTCTCTTTTGGAACTTTATCAATATTTCCGGTGGATTTATTTTGTTGTAAAATGCAAAAACTTTCTAGGCCCTTCGAGAATATTCCATAATCTCGTACCAGATGCCTGTCATATCAACAAACGAGCTTATCTGCTTTTGAGGCTGTAGCTAAACTTCGAATTTAATACGTAATAAAAATAATAAGAAGAAAAGAAAATGAGTCTTTATAAAAGGGGAAAAAAAAAGAAAGAATTAAAGTTTTTCGGAAATATTTTAATAGACATTTGATATTTAGTAATAGGATAACTTTATGAAATAAGGTTTTTTGAGCGGAATATTTTAAGAGATACGATATTTTAGCATTTAAATAAAGAAGTTATAGCAATTTGACCACACGGGAATAATACTAATGAATTTTAATAATGGATTAAAATAAAGATGTTCTATTTAAAGAATAAATTAAAAAAGCTATCGCCATTTTTAGAATAACTACATTCGAATAAATATTATTAAGTGGATTAGGAATAATTGGCTTTACATATGGATAGTAAAAGGCTATTTTAAGAATGAGAATTATTTTAATAAGCTGGGTTATATACCGAATATTATTGAATGGACAAATTTTATAGAATAATTGCGGAAAAAATTTAAATTTTGTAATATATATATGTGTGTGTGTGTGTGTGTGTGTGTGTGTGTGTGTGTGTGTGTGTGTAATTCGAATTGCGGCAAGCTTAAAAAAAACCGAGAAGCTATACTTAAAAAGTAACCGTGTTTTCTTCCGCATCAGTGAAAATGACGTCATTTGGAAATATTTTCACATCCGAAAAAGACATGATATTTTGACCTGCAACCTAACTTTATCCTAAAATCTTCGGCTGGTGAAAATGACATAGAGATACGGAAAATGCACAATTTAATTCATAAAACTGAAACATTTTACCACGTTATTGTCTAAATAGCGTAATTTTCATTATCTTTTTGTTTCATTTTTCACTACTACCCTAGACATGAGAACCCATCTATACATCATTGTTCTAGATGAAATAACAGCCAGTGAAAATGGCGTCCTACATATTCTATATAAAGCGCGCTTTTGACATGTGTACGGAACAGTACTTATATAACGAATTGGATAAAATTAGATGTATTGAAGCAGAAAATGCCCCTCCTCCCCCCTCATTGCATAAATAAGTTGCTTTATGAAACAGAGAAGGAAAATTCTAAAAATATAGTACACACGAGGGTTCTTAAATTATGCAAATTCAATTACATACTACAGTAGTACGAAAGATTAAGATATACGTTAAAGAAATTTGATATCAATTTGGCTGCAAAACCACCGCCAAAATTGAAAGTTTTATTTTACATTAAAATTGATCCGATACCTAGTAACGACATCGCAGGAAACTATTCTATCCCATTTTGTACAGAAACGCAAAGTGGTTTAGCCTATACAAGCTGGGAAGACCGAGCTACGCTCGGTCAAAATTAAATTTGAGTTCAAATATCATGACCCATGACCAAAATGACCCACTAATTGAATTTTCTCGAACATGTGACCTACCCAACAGTCTTCTCGTGCCCGAAAACAATAGGATGCAAAATTTAGTGTAAATAGTCTAAGCCGCTTTTTAGATAAATTAGCTTGACCCACAATGACCCAGAAATGATCCACTAATCAAATTTTCTAGGACGTGTGACCTAGCCCAATGATTTTCTCGTGCCCGAAACTCGTAGGATACAAAATTTAATCAAAATCGTTAGAGCCGTTTTTTAGATAAAATTAATTTGACCCGCGTTGACCCAAAACTGACCCACTAATCGAAAGTCCTCGAACATGTAATTCTTTTTGCTTTGAGCCCGAAAATAGTCGGATACAAAATTTTGTTAAAATCGTTTGAACCGTTTTTTAGATACAATTAGCTTGACCATGACCCAAAATGACCCACTAATCGAATTTTCTCGAACATGTGATCTAGCACAATGGTTTTCTGGTGCCCCAAAACCGTAGAATACAAAATTTCATCAAAATCGTTAGAGCCGTTTTTAAGATAAAATTTCCATATATATATATATATGTAATAATAAAAAATAATTCCCTTCTTTTTGCCCTTTTCTTAGTCCTTATTCCAAATTATCACCATTCTATTAAATTACTAAATGTTATCTATTTTATTCATTTTAATATTTCTCTGTCTTTTATTTATATCTTAAATCCCCTGTTTGATTTAATTCATATCTTAGTCAAAATATTCTTTAAATTCCTATTCTAAAAAATTATTCTAAAATGCAAAAACTTCCTAAAAAGCATTTGATTAAATTCCTTTTATTGAGGCAGTAAAATTTATTCTTTCAGAATATTTTTTCTTTACATTCTTTTTATTTTATTATTTTCAGATATCGTTCGATTTGTCCCATCATTCCCTGCTTTCGCGCGCTTATTTTTTCCTCCAAAATTCATCCGAGTCCTGTCATGAGTTCTTACATTTACGTCAGGTTAACCTGCCCTTAACCTATTTTCTTAGCCATTGACGTTTGAGTTTTTCGGCTCTCTCTTCTTGGCCACACCCCTTTTTACAAACTATTGGTTGGTAATTTTCGCGCGCTCGTGTTCCTACACCAATGTTTTGAGTATAAAACATACTGCCCGGGCACGGACCGCCAGAAGTTTGCTCCATTTTGGTTGTTAAAATAATATGCGGCTCCAGATTCTCCATTCAACATTGTCTTTCATCTTGTACATAGTGGATCATCTAAGTGTATTGTTTTTCATTTTGTACACAGTATGGTTACTAAGTATATGGTAGTCTCTTCAATATATGATATTCCCTTCGAATGTTAGCATCGTACTCTTGTGCTGACAATTTGTGACTCTGCATCATGCAACTGATGAAGTTTCCACGCATAAAATATTGATTCTCCTACCACAAGTCTTGTCTTTGAAGTGCTGCTCTGGTGTATGTATGGATTATCGGTGGAATTACTCCGTACCTGATTTTCGGCGAATGAATTGTCATACTTATGGATGTGACGACTGCGTAATTTTCATGGTGTCTACCCATAATAAGAAAACCGGTAGTCACTAATGACCTTCATTATTACCTGCAAAATATCGTAATCGTAATATATATATATATATATATATATATATATATATATATATATATATATATATATATATATATATATATATATATATATATATATATATATATATATATATATAAAAATTCTAAATTTCAAACAACTCATAATATTGAATATACTCATTTCAAAAATCATGATTTTAAAAATATTACTATTAAAATACTTAAAATACAAAAAAATTTTACTGAACGACTTTTTCTAGAATCTAAATATATAAGACATTTTAATACTACATATCCTTATGGATTAAATCAATTAGTATACAAAAAATCACATCCTGTATTTTCAGATTTAACTAAATATGAAAATTATAAAAATCTTTATTCCGGATTAAATTTTTCAAACTTAAAAAAAACTTCTAGATCTGGTAGAGGTAAACATAATAACAAAAAATTCACTGATGATATTGTGATTCAACAGGAGCTTGATAATCTTGAGGCACAATTTTGTAATGATTATTGTTGGCTTGCTATAAGAAAACATGTTTTTAGTATAAAAAAGAAATATATAAACCAATATTTCAAGGTATTTAAAAAGAATCAATATTCTCCACATTTTTGTGATATCTTTTATGATATTCTACATTATAGAGCAAACCTATTAAATACAAGTCTTTCTAATAAACCTAAATATAAAACTAATAATACACAATTAATTATAAATTTTTCCAATCATGTATTTAATAATATAAATTTACACAATATAATAAACAACATTAATAATAATTTTCCAATAAAAAATTTTACCATTCACAAGACATATAAATATAATCGCACACTTGGACGTAAAATTTTTAATTACAATTCTTTTGCAAAAAATTTGGTCTCTTCAAAGAATTACCCATGTTATTGTAATGACCCAAAATATCAAAAGTATATAAATACAACACATGGTCATATCATTACTGGTGATCTTAATATTGTAGAACAACCTATTTTACAAAACTTAATGCATAATGGCACTAAATTTCGTCTTCCATATAAGTGTAATATCAAATCCATAATATTGCAGTTTATTCAAGATATTGATTTGTTTATATATAAAATTGCTGTTGATTACAATAAACCAATCGAATATTTCAGTGAATGGAGATTTTCTGTAATTGATAAATTAAAAAATGAAATTATAAAAAATTATCATCATATTACACATGCAGCTTTTAAAAACATAAATAAACATATATCAGAATTACAAAACAAATTTATAATTACTTATGTAGATAAATCTCCAAATAATTATGCTATCATTTGTAAAGAATACTATAAAGTGTTAATTCACAATGCAATCAACACAAGTAATATTTTTAATAAAACTAAATTAAATATTGAAATAAATAACAGAAAATTATTAAATTATCACAAATTACTAAAAATCAAATGTAATAATTTTAATTATCCTTATCTTGTTATAATTCCAAAATTTCATAAAAATCCTATTAAATTTCGCACTGTTACCATCGGTTGTAACACATATAATAAAAATGCAAGCAATTTACTACTTAATATTTTAAAGCAGATATATGATATAACGCTAAAACATAATAACCAACATTGCCTAAAAAATAGTTTTCAACTCATTAATAAAATACATAATATCAATCCGGTAAAATTCATAAAAACATTGGATTTTAATGATTTATTTAATAACATTGATATAAAAGACTTACATAAAACAATGTGTATATTATTTAAAGAATTTAAATCTCAATTAAAATTAAAAGAACATATTTCAGTAAATTTTTTTAAAACTTTACTAAATTTTACATTGCATAATAATTACATTATATATGACAATATTATCTATAAACAATGCCAGGGAATTCCGCAGGGCGGAACCGCATCTAGTATTCTCTCTGACCTTTACTTATATTATTATGAAAGAAATATAAGTCCGAACAATGATTATGTATTTTATCGCTATATTGATGACATTATCATATTTTATTTCAATGAAAAAAATTGCACATCACCACTCAATTTTTATCCTACTCAGCTTAAATTAAGCGAAAATGATTTAATTAATAATAATATAAACTTTCTTGACTTAAAAATTAATATTACTAATAATTATAAATTAATTTTTGATATTTATGATAAGAGATTTGATTTCCCATTTAAAGTAAATATTTTTACCAATTATGCTTCATGTTTACATAAATCTGTTTATAAAAATATAATTATCAATTATCTACATCGTATAAAATACTTATGCTCAGATATAAATAAAAACAAAAATATTAGATATATTCGAGATCAAGCAAAAATATATGGATATCCTATTTTTATGATAAATTCAATCATTAACTCTTTTAAATAACATTTATTATATAATTTAAATATAAACATGGTATGTAATAAATTATTGTTTTAGTGTGCGATAACATATAACAAAAGATATAGAAAATAATAATTATAACATACATTATTACAATTATAACATATTAGGAAATTTAATATTTAATATTTGTTTGAACATTATATACACTTTATGTAGAAAATTACAAATATAACATACATAATTACAATTATAACATATTAGGAAATTTAATATTTGATTGAACATTATTTATACTTTGTATAGTTGTGATTGTGCGTTGCCGATCACCTCTGTTTAAGGTATTATTGATGTGCAGTTTTCATACATTTATAAATTAACTTATACAATAACAAATTAAATTATACAATGATAACATTGGTGATTATAACTCATATATATATATCTATTTGCAATATATATATAAATAAATATATATAGTTTTTATTTTTGTCTATGAATAATTAAAATTAACAAGTATTTTAATTACTGCATTGCATTAATTTGATTGAAAAACAGTAGTAATACTATTAATTATCAACATTATAAATTTTGAGATATTTTGAATTGTTTATGAATTATTTAATTAGATATTTAAATTAATCTATAAATATAAAATATATTTACAATGTAGTATAAATTAAACATTAATTATTTAAAAACAAGTCTAATATATATTTAAGTAGTAGTAAAAATAAAACATTAATTATTTAATAAATGTCTATAATATCAGTGGATTAACACAGCTGGCAGCAAAAATAATTTGAATTAAAATAATATTTCTTTTACATAATATATTCTTGTTAAGAATATCTGAAATGCTGTGCAAGTTGAATTAATTCTGTGTAGATTTATTCATATAGTAGTATTATATTTTATTTGAATTTTAAGTAAAACTACAAGTTAGTATTGTTCTTTAAAGTTTATTTATATAAATAAATCTAATGAAGTGAGTATGTAACTAATAAAGTGGATATTTAACTAAATATTAATTATGAACTATTATAATACCAATAGATGGCGACACTTTACCTTTCAGGTAGTTGTAGATAATACTGTTAATATTATATTTAATTTAACTATAGAGGGAGCTATTGATTGTATATTAATTTTACTTTCAGGAATTAAAATTGGATGGAGTAATATATATTCACGGATATAAATTTGTTATAAGTGTATTAAAACCAGAATTATTTTGAGTGTTTTTGAATCATTTTGTGATTGGGTGTCATTTATGGGGTTGTATTTTAAAAAAAGTGTGCTCTCAACTTGTCTTACAAATCATTTCTCTCAACTCGACTTAGTTAACATGTATGATGCATTGCCATGTGGATGTGAATATTATGTAGACGTTGTGACATTTTAAGGATTCTGTATAATTATTGTGAGTAAAATATTTTATCTACACTTTACGCGTTCATATTTCCAATTTTATTATTTCAAAACTGTTATCTCGTGGTAATTTAGTGAGGTGTTAATTACAGTTTTTTGGATAATCGATGTTAGTGAAATATATTGTATTTTCTTAATGGTTTTTTATTTCCTATTTAAATATTTCCAAATTTTAATATTTCCAATTGTTGTCTGGTAATAATTCAGTGTACCTGGATGATTCTACTGATCTTAGCATTATGCCAGTAGAATTATGAAACACTGAATTATTATTTAAAACACATGTGGGTGCATCCAGGCTGATGAGTACATGTGCATGTGTTTTTCCATGTCCAATTCATATTTAATTCTCATGTGGTCCAATTTTCCATTGTGTATGGTTCATATTTAATTTGTTAATCCATTTGTGTTTACTTAATTGCAACTCCAATTTATAATTTTTTTTCCCCCTTTCTCTCTATTTCTTTTTTCAATATTCTTTTGGTATGAGTAAAATTTGGCCAATTACCATTGAAGCATCAGCTATGGTAATATTATGTTTGCACATGTTAATTATTAGCTATGTGGTATTCTGTATACACAGTATCATTGATTATCTCTTTGGAGATTTATGTAGAATAGAACTTGATATGTTTTTTGAAATTCATAGATATTATAATTATATATATATATATATATATATATATATATATATATATATATATATATATATATATATATATATATATATATATATATATATATATATATATAACCACACACAAGATTTGCTCGTATTAGTATATATGACAGGGATAACCACTCGACAATTTAAAGAAAGATTGAAAGAACATATTTCTGACATTAAGTTTGACCGTCCATCCACAGCATTATCGAGATTAAATCAGTGACAGATTAAAAATGTTGATTTTTGGGGTCCTTCTATCCATTTACTTTCCGATACCAAAGGGGAAAAAAAAGAAAATTAACAACGGGTGGAATAATTCTTATTCATAAAGTGTATTCACAAATGATAAGGATAATTATAAATTAATTATTTGGATTTATTAATTAAAGGATAAGGTATTTTAAAAGGAATATTAAACGAAACCCTTTGTGCTATCTTTGATCAAACTTACCCACTTGTTTTTCACTCGGGCCGAGCATTGATTTTTCTTCGAATATTCTTCTGATTATAAAGTGCGTAGCTGTTAATTAATTGAGTATGTTTAACATTTAGATGTCAACGAATTGTTATTATGTTTTTAATTCCAATTTTCAAAAATAATCAAACTATTCAACCAATTAAAACTTTTTTTTTTTTGTACATTACGAAAATTCGCGATTTTTTTTCTTTAAATTTACTTGGCCTTCCATAGTATTAATTGAGGCTACTGAACCGTTTCCAATGCTTTTTCAGTACAGCCTTGGCGAGATAGAGACAATGGCCTTGGCGAGAGAAGCAAATTTGGCAACCTATTTTCTAGTAACTGATTCACTGTTTCATATACATAAGCAATTTTTTCAATATTTATACAATTTATTTAGTATAAAGAAGTCATTTATCTATTTCTATATATAGAAAAAAGAAAATTGTATATATATATATATATATATATGTGTGTGTGTGTGTGTAATTCGAATTGCGGCAAGCTTAAAAAAAAACAAAAAAAAAAAACGAGAAGCTATATTTAAAAAGTAACCGTGTTTTCTTCCGCATCAGTGAAAATTGTCATTTGGAAATATTTTCACATCCGAAAAAGACATGATATTTTGACCTGCAACCTAACTTTATCCTAAAATCTTCGGCTGGTGAAAATGACATAGAGATACTGAAAATGCACAATTTCATTCATAAAACTGAAACATTTTACCACGTTATTGTCTAAATAGCGTAATTTTAATTATCTTTTTGTTTCATTTTTCACGAAATAACAGCCAGCGAAAATGGCGTCTTTTTTATATCATGACGTTGTGAGATTTTCCAACCATACACAAATGACGTCATTTGTATATGATCGACGTAAAATATTACCATTTTGAATGGAAATTCGCATTTTCTGTCAAACATTACGCCGTTGTTAACGACGTTACAGTATTTTTTTGTTGTATGTAAACAGATTAGTGCTATATTTTCAGTAGAATGTACTGATTTTCTTCATAAATTAAAATCAAATTACAGCTGTCCTGTGAAACTGACGTCATTTTCCCAATATAAGGAAATTTCAACTGAACTATGCAAAGCTCGCGACTATAATCTCCTTGGTCATTTTAATATTGAAACAATACACCATTTGAAACTTACAAATTGTAATTTCAAATCTTTCACTATATCAGCTTTGCTAGTCAACTTGTGAAATTTGAAAGTTACTTTCTTCGCATATAAAGCTGATTATTATATTAGTGTGAACTCTTAAATAATAAAACATGGGTCGTTTCACCTGGTTGTAAGTAATTTTTCTGTATTTAAATGTATTCTACACATTATAATAAATTTTTACAAATTACCATCCAATCATTACGTGCATGAAAAGATTGTATGAAAAAAAAGAGTTGTGATGATCGTCATTTGCTTACATTTTTACCAACTATAACTTGTACATCTAAAATATTCAATATATCGCAAGATTCAAAATTGCACATAACTTTAAATTGGATATATCTTCGATGCAAGTAATTCTAATGAATTTTAAATATGGCATGGGGCATATATTCAGCGCCAGTTTAAATTTAAGTTCAGCCTTTTGCAATTCATTGAATACATTAAATGCCCAAGTCATCGCTGTGAATCCATTTCTTATGAGTACGCAAAATGCTACTCAAAGAAATCTACATATATTAGGTTAGCAGTAAAGCGGGTAATTCACATATCCTTATTTATCATGTATTAACCCTTAACTAATTATCTCGAAGACCGCTGCCTTTTTTTTTTTTTTTTTTTTTTCACAGTTTAATTATAGATACAAGTGAAATTTTGTTTCGTTTGAAGCCCAGTACTATTGCTAGTGACTATGCTGAAAAGGCGACTTTTAATTTTAATATTGTCCTGTACGTAAAGGGAAGTACAGAGACAATATCCTATGAGTTAGTCTTTTATTCATCATTCAATCAATCGGTTTCAGAGACTGCTCATGGTATCTATGCGATAATATCTATCACAGCAGTTAAGGGTTAAATAAATGAGTCAAACTAAAATTTACACGAACAATGCTTCTTACATTGGTTAATTTATTTCTTAAATCTTTATTATGTAAATTCGTATAACAAATCTAAAAAGGTAGAGTGTTATTTCACCATGTAACATTACTGAAAATTGGCTAATGTTGAATAAATCGCGCAAAGTCAGTTTATGTTAGCGACAACACATCAGTAACAACTTGGCGTGATATTTGAACTGCAGACAATTTATATCCATTAGTAAACTCGTTGCAAGCAATAAATTATAAAACAAAGAAAACCTCTACTTACAATTACAACCCTTCTTTATTATTTGCTACCAAAATAATAATAATAACAATAATAATCAGTCCAAAACTACTTTTGTGTTAAAGTAGTACTGCGAAAATTGAGGAGAATCTTTCATTATCGGGATTTTCACTATCATCGGGATTTGCGTATTTTAAAAACAGTATTAGTGTTATAACAAGAGATGATTTTTACTACAATACTTTACTGAATGAGACTTTCCCTTTGATATTTTTGATATTGTCGTCGATTTTTCTAAATCAACGACAATCATTTTGGTGGTCAAAAGTATTTCCCAGCATTTAAAATAGAGAACAAATAAATTCCCCTGTTCTGGCACTTTGTGTGATACATACGTATCGAAATGCCAACGAAGATTTTAAAAACAATTCAGAATATTTTAAATTTATTAGATTTTAAAACAACATTTTATTTTTTCAGCGTATTTTGACATTTCTTCCAAATTATGATTTTGCTTCAGGATTTTCTTTAATTGAAACAAGTTCTCAGTATATGCACTTTTTCATACTCTAGTTTAAGACGGATACGGACCGGATAATTTTTATAAAACTTTTTATTGCAATGTCTTGCCCATACAATCTTTGTACGGACTGACTATGCGCACTAGTTTAAATAGTTATATCTGAGTTTGACTGTTAAACAGGGGCTGTGAACCCTTTTTAGAATCGTAGATATATTAGAGTCCCGTACGGGTCGGGTTGTACTCAACCCGAATCAGAAAATACTATTTGAAGTCAATTCACAACCCGACAAAATAATTTTCGTAGACCCGCAACCCGACCTATTTCAACCCGAACCCGAAATTATAGAAAATTAATTCACGTTTTAATGAAATTTAGAAAAGTAATGTACAATTATATCTCTAAATCCAATTTTATCTTTATATAGAAAAATGGACATTATATTCTTTAATATCCAAATATAGTAAAACCTCTGAATAGCGGACATTTCGGGATGGTTGAATAGAGCTCCGCATCAGATCGGGTTGTCCCTATTTTCATTTTTTTGGGTTGGGAGTGACTATAATTTTTTTTTTTTGTTCTGCGGGTCGAGTTCACTCTAAAATGTTTCTTTCTGGTCAGATTTAGGTTTTTGCAAGTCAGATTTTTGGGATTTTTGCAGAAAGTTTAAGCAGAACAATATTTCAGATGAAAAAAATACATATTTGAACACGAATGAATAGTATATATTTATATTCTCAATTTACTGCATGAGAAATAAAATGGGATTATAGAAAAAAATAGGATCATAGATTATTCTTTCTTTATTGTGCAGTTAAAAACCATTTCTTCTTCTCTCAGAATATAAAAAATATATTACCAATATTTCCTTTTTGATGCACACGAAAACACATGTAGTATCTTATTTGTGATAGTGTATGCACACACACATACACGTGTTACGTGTGTGTGGATTCGGAGATATCCACTAATCAGAGAAAAATGCGTGCAAAGTTTTAGGAATTGAATAATTGTTCGCTAAATAATAGGTGTCTGCTATACGGGAAATTGATTCGTGATTTATTAATTGTTTTCTCAACGTGTAATCGTAATTTAATTAATATTATACATTGTTAATTAATAAAAGTGTGTTTTTTAATTATTAAACTTTTTATTTTTATTTCATTTTCTACTGTTTAGTGTTTAAAATATTTCGCTGTTGCAGCTTCACAGCCAGTTGGCCCTTTTTTGGCAGATCCTTCAATACATACTTCTTGTATTGAGTTCTTCGGAAAGTTCCTTTCGTTTGGGAAATCCAATTCGTACCGGAAAATTCTATCATTTAGTTAATAGACATCGATTCCGATATCTAATGTCTAATAATTGACGATCAGAATTTTCCGGTGCGAATTGGTTTTCCCAAACGGAAGGAACTTTCCGAACAACCCTATAACTCGTATGCGATCGTAACACTACAGAATATTTACGATTTTTCATCACGTGTGGCAAGGAGAAATGCCTTTAAAAAGTTATTAATTAAGTTCTAAAAATATTAAAATGCTGTATTGTTATCGAGAACAAAGCTTTGTACATATTTTTTAAATTCTAACTTATCAAGAAATCAGTTAAAAATTGATTGCAAAATTCCATCTTTACATACAAAAAACAAGTTGAGGTAAACAAAATAAAGAAAAATCATGCGTCCAGTATAGATTATGAAACACTTTCTAACACGTCCAGAATAATTTAACAAACTGGCCCGTTTAATAAGGTTAAAGATGATGTCTGAGTAACAGGGTCAAAATCAAACCGGGCAGGGAGGCCTGCCTTTCTGCTTAAGCTCAACTAGCCCCGCCCATTGTCTGGGTAACAATTTGGAAAACGCATAACACATTTGAAAACACAATTTCAGCAATTACCATCAATACTCGGAAAAATATCCGAATTCTTTTGTGTAGCCCTGTATAGGATCTATTTATTTGTATATGTACTACATAGTATGCTAAAATTCAATTCAATTAGGAAACGCAAAGCACAGTTGAAAAATTCCCTTCAGCAATTTCCATCAATAAACGGAAATATACTCGAGATATTTTGTGCTATCCTGTATATAAACTACAGAATTGTATGTAATAGCTATAAAACAGAAGAGCTATACAATAATTATGATAAAATACCTATACAAGACGGTATCAATACAAATAACAAAATCCTTCGTAATCGGATCTAATGATAACTATAGGTTTAGTCAATGAAAGAAATGTTTTATTAATAATAAACAAGAAAGAAAAATCCTGCGTCTAGCATGAATTAGGAAACAATTTCCCACACGTCCAGACTAGTTTAACAAAAGATCGTCGTTTAAGAAGATACCTTAGTTGACATTTTAGAAAATACACAATTTCAGAAATTACCGTCCATAACTCGAAAGAGAATCCAAATCTTCCAGGTAGCCCTGTATATGATGTATAAATTTGTATATATTCTACGTAGTATGCTAAAATTCAGTTTAGTATGAAAACACATATCACAAACAAATGCTCACCGGCAGGAATTTCTACCAATCAACGGAATCGTACTCGAATTCTTTTGTACAGCTCTTTTAAATATACCTACAGATTTTTTATACACGTCACATATTAAGCTAAAAGTTAATTTAGGCAAACACACGCTTAAAACTACTGAAATCACGCTTCCGGGAATTACTCTGCGTAGTCGACCCTGTATCCTACTCAGTAATGTATACATTTTGAATATAAAAATAGACGTGTGTGTCCTTATATTTCGCTTTGCAGCCATAAATACTATAGTAACCCAACTATAGTAAAGATCCTGTCAAAACTATTACAAAAAGTACTGAAATTACTTCAGCAGTTATCGAGAAAAAGATGTCAGCTGCTTTACATGTAAGCTTAGTTTTAAAAGAACGAAACTTTTTAAACAAAGAAAATGAATACTTTTCTTCCATATTCAGAAGTTTTAAACTTTATGAATTTAATTTAAAATGTTCGTATATTTTTCTATGATAATCTATTAAAAGCATCTTAGCCATCTCCGTAACATACTGAAATTTAAAATCGTGTTATTTGTTGACCTTGAATTTCCGCTAGACTCCTGCACTCTCATTGTTCGCTTCTCTCCACCCCCCTACCCCTCAGTCCTTCCACTTTATATTCAACCTCCTTAATTCTGATAGGTACGTACTTTTATCCACTTTAAAAAATAATACTGCGTCCTATTAAACGCTACTTCACATTCAATATCGAAAATAACAAACAATATTCCCCATCATTTATTAATCATTTTTTAAATATGCTTAAAATCATGAAAAAAATGCCTTGTTTTAGTTATTAATTTGATCGTAGCGGCAAAAGCTTCAAAATATAGCCCTAAAATGATTTTTAAAGCATCGTGAAGGCCTCAATAAATTAAAACAATACATGTGTATAAAAATCGGATGCAGAGTGGACTTGATAACTTGGTCTGTTCTGGCTTCAAGCTCTTGATTAGCAATTTAGGCAAAACTTTGAAATAGAGTTGTAAGCTTAATTTTCAACAAAGATATTAAGTGTGGGGATTCATTTTACTCAGAATTATAACTTCTACAACATTTATATAAACAATTTTTTGATAGAGTTGGTTGTTTTCAGATACTTTTATGATAATTAAAAAACGTAATTTTTTAATTTCTAAATCTGTACATAGCGGCTAAAGCTCACCTAGTACGAAGGGGAAAACGTAGTATGTTCATTAAAGACCTAAATTAAAGGGTTTAAAACAATTTCCAGCTTTCTCCAAATTAATTCCGAATTCAACCACCTAGCCACTGGGATAACATGCGGTATTGTTGAAAATGTTGCACCCCTGAGGTTATTTCTTTATATTGGCACCATTATCACAAGTATTTTCAACATCTAGCCCTAATGTATCTAGTTCATGTAAATTCATTAAGTTCATTTTCTACACATTTTCGCCACATTTTCTCATCTCTAAAGACTTGATAAAATACTCATATAGAATTTCTGGAGAATGTGTTTATACACGATCACACACAGTTAGGTATCTAAATGCCATCGACATTTACATCTGATGACTAATGTTGAACGTACAAACGAGAATTACTCCATAATATTTAGCAGCCTAGATAAGCAAAATGATTTATTCTAGAATAGCCTGCTGGCCGATTATATTAATAAATTCATCTTGGATTTTTTATTTTTTAAATAATGACCGTATATTACATTATTCTGGGTATTTTGCAGATGATCTTGTATTAATGAATCAAACTTTCCTTGCAAATCAACAACACCAAGAAATTTTCTAATATGCTCATTTCATAGATTAAAAAAAAGTTCTTGCTGCCCGAACTCTTTAAAATTTTTATCTGTTATAAATATAACGGTTTTACAGCCCGTGTAAAAATTTCGTGAAAACATATGGTTATCTAGTTGTAAAAGAAACATGTATTCTTCTCGCTTTTTTTTCTGTTGTTTGTTTGTTTGTTTTCGCATAACAATAAAAAATAGTTCTCATCTTCCGACCTCTCTTAAATTTTAATCGGTTATAAATATAATTGTATCCAAGCTGTCTTTAAAATTTCGTGAAAAAAATATACATATGAATCAAATCAGAGCGACGCCCTGCCAAAACAACCCGCGTTTTTTTTCTTTTTTTTTTTTTTTACTGGAAATGTATTAGATTTTATTTTATTTTAGCCTAAGATTAGCCTATCTAAAAGGTTCTAGTGGACGGATTTTGATAGAACTTGCACCGTTTTTAGAAACTATTTCAGGAAAGGTTTTAATGGGTAACATATCGTTCTACGTTGCCTAAGTATAAAGCTATAAAGAAAAATTCTGTTATCAGAGGAAACCAATTACAAAAGATTAACCTTTTTAAAAAGTTCTAATAAAGGGTTTTAGATGGGACGTGCACTGTTAGTTTGATCATTTTTCAAAGATGGTTTCAGTATATAACATATTGTTCTTCACAGAAGTTTGAAGAACTAAACTCAGCACCGGCGGAACGAGTCAATGAAAATGACGAAATCGTGGTAAAATGTGTCAGTCTTGCAAATAAAAATTCATTTTTTCTTTTAAATGTAACGTCATTTTCATGAACGGGAGTATTGCATTTTTCTCAAATTTAAGATCTTGATGAATACAACTATAATATAATTCCAGGAAAATTAAACTTTTCCATAAAAATAAATATAGAATATTTCTTTTTATGCATCTACATTGGCGAAAACTAGTCTCAGGTTTTCACACTAGTGCCAATACGGGTCTCATCTGAATATTATGTTTATATAATAACCTTCATTTATACTCTCATATGAGCTGTCACGTGAAAATAAGCTTTAAATGCATTCAGTTAAAAATATGCGATTTATTATCTCAATATTTAAATATATTTAATTTTAGCACAGTTACGCAAAATTGACGTCATTTTCATTTCTTTTCTCATACACCTGCACAAAGGAAAACGCTTCAAAATACATGAATTTTGAGGAAAATATTATTGCATTCTTAAAACAAATTAAAAATTATACCATTGTAATGAAATCGTGGCAAAATGTTTTAATTTTCTGAATGATAATTCACATTCGATTTTATTATGACGTCATTTTTAACGGCAGAATGATTCTCTTGTAATGAGTGAAGAAAAGCTTCCTGTAGTGAAAATGACGTCATGATTATTAATATTCAGTGTGATTTAACCCATGAAGTTAAGATTTTATTACGATTGCATCAAAATAACTCCATTTTCACAGACTTTTCATTGCGCATTTATTGAGATTACGGGCCGAATTTGTGGAAAAATTTAAAACAAAACTAAAAGTCTAAAAATTTAGAAGGAGTCTAAAATGTCTAACATATTTACACTCTATCCACATTCAGTTTAAATCTCCATGGTGAATTCGTGGATTTCATCGCTATCGAAGTCATTTAGATAATATATATGTAGCAATGTAGAAATCTGCTCCTAAATCTTTAAAATTTGACTTGTCAGTTGTGTGACTTATATAACTGCGTTCAAATTTAAAACTTTATAAGATATTTAAGCTGTAATTTGGATTACTTTTTGAGATAAAGATTTAATGATGAAGTGTCCAGTTTGGTTGTAAGTACTTTTACTATTATTTAAGCGTATATTTTAAAATAAGAAAGATTTTCTTTTCAGCACGCGATCGTTGCACATAATCATTTTATAAGGCGTGAAAAAAAGTTCATGTGGTTCCATTTGTTTATATATATTGTAATATTTTGTGTGTAATCTGTTTATTTTTAAACTATACGGCTACGTATATACTTAGAAATAAAAGATTTAAACATAGATAGACAAATTGAAAATGACATTGTAGTAATGTGACATTGTAATGTTACCGAAATGATTTTTAACGTAGAGTTTTATACCACAAACACTCGATTTTTGAATCGGTACACTTTATTCGGTTTTGTACGCATATTACTAAATACATATGTATATTTGCAGTGATCGCGTAAGTTCACATTTTTCTATATGCGTGTGACATTTTCTATATGCGTAATCCATCACCAATTAAGATTCAAAACTTTGTTTATTACATACGTATGTAATAAATAAAGAACAAAAACAAGCAATAACAAGAAATATCTTGTTATTGCATAATATCCATAAGTGAATTATTTTATAACTATTATTTATTTATTATGTTGAATGTGCTTCTTACTTTATTAACATAACTTCTGGTAATTTAGAATTAAGAGTTTGGCGAAAAAAGTTACGCTTAAGTACCATACAAGCTTTGTTAATTCTCATAAATAAATATATATTGTAAAGAAAATCGCAACATTACTAAATTTGAAATTTGATTATAATGATTATAATTCAGATAAGATTAAACCCTGAAAGCAACTGAAATTTCACAATAATCGTATGTAAGAAATTCAATATATTTTTTTATTATATCACGTATGATAATAAGTTTTCTTAAGTAAGTTTATAGTGTTGACAGTATAAATATTTTACAATGCCTTGGCGAAGATTGGCGAATAATATTTATGAAAATTAGCAGAGTCTTTTTAGCACTTAGATACCTAAAACTTAAATGAATACAAACCTGAAAGTGCAAAAACATTTGGTACTTCCTTGTTATAGCGGCCCCCGAAGAAAATCGCCAAGCGATCGAGATGTATCGCCAAATTGTATAACTTATGCGAGTTATAGTCATGTGTGAAGTATATGAACAATTTATAGTTATATATGACGTATACATGACGTATAATGTACGATATGTTTATAAGACTTATATTGCGTATTATATGACATATAAGAATATGATATAGTACGTCTTTGGAGAAATTGTAACTGCAACCTTGGAAAAATCGTAATTACGGGGGCCGGAGATATTAAAAAATTTCAGGCCAACCTTCCGTAATAGAGTGTCTCGACAAGGGTGAGCGACCTATTGGTCATAAACTTGTTTAGAGCTAATGTGGACATCACTAAAGTTGTCTTAAAAAAAAATTCTGTTGCGCCAAACTGCACTCGCTCAATGAGCGGGAGATTCGGTTATGGAAGATTATAGCCGTTTTTCCCATTCAGGGTCTGCTTCAAACTGTCACGCTTTCAATCGCAGTGGATGTGTACACTGTACAAAAAAAAAAAAAAAAAAAATAGACAAATGTTATTTAATCTAAGAAAAAATAATACGAACAGATACAATAACCTCTTCCGGGTTACTAACGATTCCGAAAAGAATTCTTCTGTCGAATATCCTCAGAACCCAGTATATTTTCAAGATTTAAAGAAGTTTCTTTGCTGCTACTGATTTTCGGAAACGTTTTGGAATAGTTTTTACATTATATTAATCAGTTTTTCTCAATTCGAAATACAGATTTTCGGATGCTATCCATTCTCAGTTAAACGTTTTCATGTTCAAGAAGCATGTTTTGCTGACATTATCATTAATATTAAAATTATTTTGTTACTCTTGGATATATAAATCCAATTACGCGGCTGAAAATGATTGATTGAGAAGTGATAGAATCCTAAAAAATCGACATTCCGGTTGGAGAAAACGGATGAATGCACTCTAAAAATGGCTCGGGAAGGTTTCCGAAAATCAGTGGCAGTAAAAGAAATAATTTTATTTAAAATGATTCTTTAAATCTCGAAATATATTAGTTTATAAGGTTCCTAACACATAAGTATAAAGAGCGTTTTTCAGAATCATGGATAACTCAGAAGAGGTACTCATTCTCTTGTATATTTTCGTTCGTGGTTGTATTGTATTTTCCTAGATTATAAAACTTTCGTATTTTTCTTTTTACAATTTCAAATGAAGGGCATGGTGGCAACACTTCGGAAGGGTTGTGGGGGGGGGGGGAAGCAACATTCAATCACAATGGTTCCCAAACTGTGCGTCGTGGGAGACGTTTTGGTGAATCACAGAACGATGGGTTAGATCTTCAAAAATGTACAATTTTATCCTCCGCAATAATTTAGTAAAAGCAACGTAATTGTAACTAAAATAGTGTGAGAGGATATAGAGAAATACCTTTGTGAAAAAAAAACAGTGTTCTGTTAAATTTTGTGCAGCTTCATTAAAAAAAGTTGGAAATTGTACGTCAAACGTGACAAACGAAGTGCGTTCGTACTATAGCTAGTTAAATAAATATTCAGATCTTTATGATTGTTAATTCTGTGAAATGAATTCTATCGTCTTCAGATTCATTTCTGTCCTAAAATAAGTATCTCGGTCGCTTGACGATTCAACCTCGGAAGCTCCTATAACAAGAAAGCACCGATTTTTTTTTAATTAGAATTTTTTAATAAATAAATTTTTTAATATATTCTAAAGTTTTAATTCGATTTTCATAAAATTTGAAATGTCTCGACAAAATTCTGCAAAGATAATAGATCTTAAATTTCAAAGCATTTGGTTGGGTAGTTTTTGCGCTGTTATATGCGGACGGACGGACAGACAGACGGACGAACCAGACGACGATTCTAGGTGCTACGTATTTATATAATTACGAACGCACCTAAAAAGTTGGAATCTCGACACACACAGACTCCGTCGTTGATGCAGAGCAATGCCGTAAATCACATTGACTTTTAAACTGTACCTTTTCCAATACTTCCCATTAATAAACTTTTCTTTTTTTTACTTTTTGATAACCCCACTTCCACATTACTATCATATATTTTTTCTGATGTCAGAATATTTATTTGTGTGTATATACAAAACGCATCCTTCCACCAAGGTTTTTTAAAAGGCTTTTGACATAATACACTCACATTTCGTTAAAAAACGTTATTTGATAGAAGAAGTGCAGTTAATTAAAAATGAATGAAGGAACAAGAAACTTGTCAGCAAGTAATCTGAAATATTGCAATGCAAAATTATGGAAAGCATTGGCAATAATTGCTGTTTTTTATGTTGGATGGCTCATAACACCACATTTTATTTTGTAATTAAGGGACTCTGCCCCCTGTGAGCTAAGTTCGCCAGTCCCCATCCAGACGCCGCAGGCTCTAAAAACACTGATTACGGAAGATTGAATGATATTATCACGACTAGTGGCGAAAAAATAAGACGAACTGCTGTAATCGGGTTTTCATTCATTTCCCTTTGACTGGCAGATTTTCCGGATCCCAAGGCCACATCCACCACTATCAAGACAGCCGATGCCGTTTTTCGTCATTCATTAAGTATGATAAATTATATATTTGAAAATCAACTTGTAAAAAATGGTTAAGTAATAAATATTGCTACCTCCAGTACTTTTATCATGTCTAGAAGAAAAGTTTCCTTTTAGACGCTATAAGAAAATCCTTTTAAATATGACACTTTAAATATATCGTTTTCAATGTGGCGTAATTTTCACCATTATGTTTCTTTTGCACGTAATAATAGAATTATTTTAAATTTGCCTTTCTTTTTGATATTCAATTGTAAATATACATTTCTATTTAAAAGTGTTTGGATATTTTATTATTTGGGCTTGGCTTATTAATATCTGGAAAAAGTAGATAAAATCGGCTATTTCAAACTATGAATTAAATCTCTATTCAGATAATAAAAATTTGAATAAGAAAATTAGAAAAAAATTGCAAAACTAGGTAAATTTTAAAAAATGATTGAGCACTGCACACCATAATGTAGTCATGTATATGCCAGGAAAAGATTGTAAAAATTGCTATGCATAGTTTTTGACTTATAAAACTTATTTAACTGAACAATCTTGATCGATTTCAACAATAAATAGAGCTTGAAATGTTCTTTGATTCGAAAATTGTCTGTTTTACCGTGTTTATCACACATTTCGCTATAAAACTAAGTGTTTTCATGTATTTATATGCAATAGTTTTTGAAAAAAGTCACAATAACTTCAATTACGGCGGAAGCAGCGTTAATTACCTATTTTTAGAATAGTGAGATACTATAAAAGTATATATAACTGGAAAGATAATTTATTTAAGAATATTGTGGAATAGAGCATGCACAGTTATTTATATTTCATCAAACGTTATATAGCCAAAACAACAGAAAAAGACAATAAAATGGTTAAATAAAAAAATGGTAAATAAATATTTTACTTTCACTTGAATGTAGCCAATGTTTATAGCGATATAGACAGATTGTATTTTGTTTGGTAATGAGTCAGTCAAACCTAGCTAAGGATTTCAACTATTGATGTCGTATATCTTGATGCTGATAAGAAAAATGTTTTTCATGGTCGCTATCAAGTTGGTAAACTTTTCTGTGTCATTTTAATTAATGAGCTAGTAAAGCATTATAAAATTAAGAAAACATCGTAAATATTTGATTTCTAAAGCGATGTATAATAGTACTGTTAAAGGACGAAGTTACAGTTATTTATAAAGAAATTTGAAGAACAAATGGAAGAAAATTAACTAAGGGATGTCCAGGTCACTCAAAACAAAACTGGTAAAGACAGGGAAATGTGTACGAAAACATCTGATGGTAGAAAAGTAAAAAACCTGAGTTTTAAGGCGACAGAAGATAAAATGAAAGGGCACACTCCAATCTGAAGTTGAATCAATTTACAGTTGGGTGCAGATTGCAGTATTTTCGTTTAAATCCTAGAATTCTACGAAAAAACATTTTTATTAATCAAACAAAGTTTTAAAAAATTAAAATGACCTAAAATACAAGTTAACTATAGATAAAGCAATAGTGTCGGAAGTGTTATTTGGATCGATGAGACAAAACTTTCCATGTTTGATACTGAAATAAGCAACTGTAGGAATAGAAAAAAAGATTAGCATTCCGATTGCATATACAGTGTGCCCACTAAAGTCCCTTGCCACCCTCTTAACTTCGGAACGGCTGCTGCTATATTCATAAAAGTGGTGTCTAGGTATACTAAAGTAGCCATGCGCTACTGGATGAAACCGCCTACGGCGCCACTTGGTGGAGAACTGCAGAGTTAGCATTCCTATATCGAAAACGGAAAGAGACAGGGAAAACAAGTGATTTACAAAGTTGTAGAGCATAATCGATTTACTACAAAAAACACCTTGTGGACATTACTGCGAAGAATAGAACGGTTAAAACGCGCATTTGTTTTTTTTTTCGTGAATTCCTACACTGTGACGTGACAAAACGATCTTAAGAAAAAAGAAACAGCAGTTAAGTTACAACAGAAAGAAGTTATGAAACAGCAGGTGTATGTCACCCCTCCAAAAACATTGCAGGACATTAAACGACGCATTACGGAGCTTGTGCCAACGTGTCACCACCTACGCTCCAACGTGTACAACGTGAAATCCAAACAAGGAAGCATTGCAGCTGACAGTGAGAAGTTTGAACATCTAAAATAAAGGTATATTATTATAACTAGTTGTTTTTTTCTTTCTAAGATCGCTTTGTCACGTCACAGTGTAGGAAATCACGAAAAAAAATGCGCGTTTTAACCGTTCTATTCTTCGCATTAATGTCCCAATGTCTTTTCGTACTAAATCTGTAATACTCTACAACTTTGCAAATCACTTTTTTTCTCTATCTCCGTTTTCGAGATAGCGGTGCTAACTCCGCAGCATTCCACCAGGAGGCACCGTAGGCCGTTTCATTGTGTAGCGCATGGCTACTTACACTCTCAGAAAAAACTGTAAATTTATGAGCGTTTGCCCTTCAATTTTCACGGGCAATAGCCTTATTTGATGAAAAACAGTCTGATCCCCTAAATAAGCGGCCTTATCCCTTAGATACTTAGTAAATTAAGAGCAATCCACATATTCTTACAGTTCTAGCCCATATGTTAGCAAAAATATTGTACGACCCCATACATTGGCCTCCGTTAGGGTGTAACCCTTCATTTTACTCGTGTTTCGAAAATTTTAACTTTCCTAAAAAGCGTTTCTGTGATGATTATCTAACGTGCTACGTGCTACGGAGCAGTAAGTAAAGTGTTATTGTGATTTAAAATGCATTATATCCTGAGCAATATAATGCTGTATTACTTCGCCCTGTAAAATTACGGGCTGCACAAAATGATGGGCATGGATTGTATTTTTACGGGGTATGACTGGAATCTCTGCTGCCGGCCTCTGCCCGTAATTTTACTGCAATTTTTTTTACAGTGTACCTACTATACCTAGACACTACTTTTATGAATATAGCAGCAGCTGTTCCGAAGTTAAGAGGGTGGCAAGTGACTTTAGTGGGCATACTGTATCCTTGAATATCTTCAACGTGTAATGATTTCGTGTTGAATGCGATCGAAAGTTGGAAGACATAATTTGTGTGATTTATGGAAATATAAATGCCAAGAAAATACATAAATGAGATATTTAAACCGAAACTTAAGCCTTCCATGTGTGATATTTTGCGAGATAATGAATTATTTATGTTTCAAATAAATTCAGCTTCATGTCATTTTAATACTAAAATGCTAAAAAGTTTCTTTTAAGATATACATGCCCCACAACTGGAATCGTCTGAGACAACTCGCCAGACCTCAACTCAATTGAAATTCTATGGAGACAACTAAAGGAACTTGTTTGTCGTAAACAACTCTGCTATTAAGCATAATTAAGAGAAAAATTAACAGAATCTGGCTTTCATATTAAAACGGAACTAAAAAACATGGAACTGATTTTTAATGCTTCTATTAACGCCAACGTTTAATCAAATAAGAATTAATTGGCTTGGTTTTTTTTTTGTATAGCTAAATTTCCCCACATGTTTCAGTTTTCTTCTGGAACAGTAGAAATATCCCTCTTATAATATCCCTCTGACGATTATTGCATCGCGTTTTTGATTAAACTGTCACATTGATATAGAGTTTTATGGCTTTACTCCAAAATCAAATGCCATTATATATTAAACTTGAGAAATCAAGTTTTTTCAAGAGGTTTCTACAGTTTTGGTCACTACTAAGATCTTCTTACATAATTTATTATACATCTTACCTATTTTATTCTACTTACATATTACTTGGGTCGCAAAAATATTTTAAACATCAAGATGGATCGTGTAACAATAAAGTTTGTCTATTATTTTAAAGTCATTCTTTTAATCACATATATTTCTATCTCTTTTTCAGTTTGTTTCAGTTAAATTTTGGTTTATCTTACACTGGCTGCGAAGCTACCCGTTTGTGTTGCATTTAAATTGCTGGAGGTCTTTCGATTGTTTAAGAAAAAAAAAATTCTCGTTTTGTTATACATTTCAAATTTCTAGCCACAACAATTCCAAATAAATCTTCATTAAGAACGGTTTTAAAGGGTTTTTCACTTATTTAATCTTTTTAAAGTTATTTTTTTAGAAATCGTTCTTAGAGAGCATTTACATCTTAAAAGAAACCACCATGCAAAATTTCTACTTCTTAGCCCCAACAGTGTCACAAAAATCGCAATTTTAGAATGTTTTTGTTCCACACCGTTTTACATTTCAAATGTTTTCGAAACTGTTCTGTGCAAGCGTTTACGTCTTAAAAGTGACAGCCACGTCAAATTTCAAGTTTCTAAACCTAACAGTTCCAAATAAATTGTAATTTAGAACATTTTTTGAACGTTTTCCGTTCATTTCATATTTTTAAATTTCGAACTTTTGAAAGATTTCATCTTAAAAGGAATCACCACGCCAAATTTCAAGTTGTTAATCTCCAACAATGTCACAGAAATCGCAATTTTAGAAAGTTATTACAGAAATTGCAATTTTAGCAACATTAAAAAGAAATGGAAGTATACATAAGCACCAGTGGAGATTAAAAATATACTGGATCTGTGCTCCAAAGTTCCGTTACCTCAGTTGTCCAAGCGACTCTGCTAAGAGCAGAGATTGGACAAAAACCGTACCCAAAATCAAGAAAAGGAGGATTACTTACAAAAAGAAGTGAAATCTCATCAAAAAGTCACCTGTAAAAAATGCAGCCAAGTCTCGTAACTCATTTACCGTAAAAAGTACTGAGATCGTATAAAGCCAAGTTTAACTATCTTATTAACTCTTAAATTTTCATTCACAAATCACTCCTAGTCTCTACATCTTTAGTTAATTATTATTTTGTGACTTGGCAATTACGCAGCACAGGGAAGTTATTAGACCTTACTATGTTATGGGACGGGATGGGATAATTTAATTAAGGCAAATTATATACGCACAGAGAAGTTATTACACTTTAACATGTTATAGTATTATTTGATTAAGACTAACTATATACATCACATTCTCGTGCTACGTAATTGCCAAGCCACAAAATAATAATTAACTAAAGATGTAGAGACTAGGAGTGATTTGTGAAAGAAAATTTCAGAGTTAATAAGATAGTTAAACTTGGCTTTATACGATCTCAGTACTTTTTACGGGAAATGAGTTACGAGACTTGGCTGCATTTTTTACAGGTGACTTTTTGATGAGATCTATTTATCTCGAAGCCATAGTTCATCCTAAGATTGCGGTTTTATTTAGCATTACCTTGTATAGGGACACTTCTCTCGGTCATATTGGAATCCGATTCATCCACTTTAAAGTTCAATCGAACTGAAATACTTGGTCAAACATTGCTACTTCTCTTTACTTGTCAAAGACGACCTGTCATGTCAGAACCTTTCATCAAAAACCATGGATTGGCATATGTTAGTAGAATTCTAATACTTTTCGGGAGGTGGCTAGAGACAAACTTTCAGTGACTTACTAAGTTTGGTTATAGTGATTATTATTTACTCAACATATCACTTCTTAAATAAAGAAAAAGTAGTAATGATGTATCTTTATATTGCACTATCAAAACCCGCGGCTTTGCACGCGTGATTCTTGAAATATGTCAAGTGGTATTTGTGTGCGGCTTAACAATATGGGAATTTAGATATTGCTAAAGATAATTTAAATAATACAATTAAGAAACTTCGTTTTACTTACCCATCATACGTAATATAGGGTAAGTCTTGTAATCGTTTTGAAAATCGAAATTTTTTTTGACGGATTTACACGTTTCAGACACTGGAGATTCCGAAAAACATATTTTTAGAAAAACAATTTTGCCGTCCGTCTGTGTGTCTGTGTGTCTGTAAACGCTCTATCTCCCGAAAAAATTGAGATAGAGACTTGCAATTGGGTATGTACTTAGTATGTAATAATGGAAGAAGCCTATTTCATATCAATAACCTCGATTAACCGGAAGTATTTTTTTCGGACTCTCGAAATATTCGTTCTGATAAAAGGTCTATAAAAATTTTCGAAATTGTTTATTTTAAGAAATGAATATAAAAGACAATCAAAAAACATAAATTTTGCATAAAGCATGAAGTCGATCGGATAATGAGTTGCCGAGATATTTGGAATCATATTTTCCACACTCTTCGATTTTTCATGACCCTGTATTTCATCCAAATCTCAATTCAAAGATATATTTTAATTGGAAATTTGATGCTTAATCAGATGCAATAAACCGCTAGTTAATAGGATTATTATTTTTGGAGTTATAAGGAGGTTTCTTTCAAGCAATTCAGTAATCGAGCTTTTAAAGTCGAGGCTAACGAAAAAGAAAGGCTACCGCGGTGCTTTACGCGTATCTTTTTTTACAGACCGCCGGAGTCACGTGATGCTCGAATGCACCAATGGAGGTGTACGAAAAGGGCATCACGTCACTCTAGCGGTCTGTAAAAAAAGATATGTGGAATGCACCGCGGTAGCCTGTCTTTTTCGTAAGCCTCGCTTTCAAGTTTATGACGTCATCAAGCCACGATTTTATTTGAATTACAATGCATTTTATAAGTAGTTTACACATTTTTATTTTAATATTTTACATTATGCATATCCATGATGGGTAAGTATTACGGTGGCCCCCAACGACTAGTTTGTACTGCATTAGGTGAGCATAAGACTTGAATCAACCCTGTCAGGAGCAAAGTGTTTTGAGTACTAAAATGTCGAAATAAATGACTGGCACCGAATTTACGAAAAGATTTATGTGGAAATAAAAAAGGCTATCTTTCACATACATATTAAATGGAAAAGATTTTAGCAAAATTTTAGCGCCATTGTGGCGTTTGGGAATTAAAATTAAGTGGTTTCATAAACATACCACTGCCCCTGAAAGGGTTAATGAGAAAGTCGTCATTCTAAACTCCGTTTGCGGCCATTCCTTTAACCCTTTCAGTGGCAAAGTACTTTCAGTACTAAAATGTTGAAATAAATGACTGGCACCGGAATTTACGAAAACATTTATTTGGAAATAAGAAAAAGGCTATATTTCACATACATATATTAAATCGGAAAGATTTTAGCAAAATTCTGGTGCCATTGTGGCGTTTGGGAATTAAACTTAAGTGGTTTCATAAACATACCACTGCCCCTGAAAGGGTTAAAAAAATCAGATACAATCCACTCTACTTGAGAACTCAGTTTATCGTACAGGGAAATATTTTTTTTTGATCGGTTTAGTAGTTTCAAAGTCCATATCTCAGAAACAAACAGTTGTTTCTTTTTTACAGTATAACGTGAAGCACAATAAAATTAAAATATCTGTAGGTAATAAGTTTTTTTCTGCAACGAAAGGCTAAATATGAAATACTTTTTTACCTAATTGGCAAAAATATCTTATTATTACTATCATTTTAATTAATTGTATCAGTCAATGGTTGGCTGAGAAAAGTTGTATCTAACATTGGTATGGCAAATAATATTATCTTTCAAATTTGTTTAAATTTAAATTAAAAAAACATATTGTTCGTGCGCATCTGCGTCTTAGATGTTACCTCTAAGCCAAATTTAAATTCTAAGCTGACAGTTTCATTGAAAAATTAGTGAAAATATAACTATAGAACATTTTCCGCACATTCCATCCTTTCAAAATTCGATGTTTTTAAAAACCTTTCTTTGAGAGAATTAGATCCTAGTAGAAACCTGCCTGTCAAATTTAAAACTTCAGGCATCGACAGTATCTGAGTAATCATGATCCTAGAGCATTTCCTAATCATTTCATTCTTTTAAATATCAGATATTTTAACCCTAAATGTTCTTACGGCTTAAAACCACCTTCATATCAAATTTATGTTTTTTATCCTCAACGAAATCAAAGAAATATGACTTTTAGAATATTTTTCACTTTTGCATAGCCTTGAAAGAAGGTATTTTGTAAAAAGATAAAATATAGCCTATATTTAAACAGAAATTGTCATAATTGATATCCTGCCCCAGTTTAAATATGTTCTGTAGTACCAAAGTAAACGATATGTTAGAACGTTTTCAGCAGATTTATCCCTTTTTAAATTTCGAAATTTTTCGAAACTGTTCTGACAAAGCATATACGCCTTAAAAGTAACTACCATGTCGAATTTCACATTTCTAGTTAAATTTCGATGTTTTTAGAACCACTTTTAGCGAGCACTTACATCATAGCCCTCCTAGTACCATTAGGATCTTTATTGGCACCATTAATTTTCTTTTGAAGTTTTTTACGTTTCGAACCAGAAAAAAATGCAATTAAACTTAATAAATAAAATTAAATAGACACTGCATAGGAAGCAGCTAAATTTAATACAATTTAATTTCTGGTTTAAATTATGCAAAACGTAGAGCGCTCGACGAAATTTAAATCCTGGTACAAGGAGGGTTAAAGGTAACCACCATGCAAAATTTCATGCTTCTACCCTCATATTTTTCAAAAAATTCATAATTTTAGAGCGTTTAATGATCTTGCAACCCTTGCATGTCAATTGCACTGCGATAAATTAGCCCAGTTTTAAGCAGAAACTGTAATAAGCATTATCCTAAAAGAAGTTTTACAATCCGTTCAGTTGTTCCAAAGCAATCGAGATTTTAGAACTTTTTTGCTCATTTTACCCTTTGAAATTTCGATTCGTTTAGAAACTGTTCTGTGCGAGCATTTACGTCTTAAATGGAACACCCATGTTAAATTTCTTGAAATCGTAATTATCAGGATGTTTTTAGTGTGCTCCGCTCAATTTACTCTTTTAAATTTCGAATATTATAGAAACAATTCTAAGCGAACCTTTACATCTTAAAAGTAGCCAACATGCCAAATTTCAAGTCATTTGCTCCTACACGCTTTTAAATTCCATTATATATATATATATATATATATATATATTCTGTGAGAACACGTGCGTCTTAAAAGTAAACACCATACCAAATTTCATGTTTTTAACCTCAAAAGATTGAAAGAAATCAGAAATTTAGAACATTTTTCAGTCCTTTCCGTTCCGTTCAGAATAGGAAGGACATACACTTGAGGACGGTTTATACAGATATAAAATATAGCTCATTCTTATGCAGAGATTGTCATACTTATTATTCTTAGAGAAGTCATGTCATTTTAGTAGTTCCAAAGTAATCGAAATTAAAAAAAATATCCGCTTATTTCACCATTTTAAATTTTGAAATTTTAGAAACTCTCCTGAGCGTCTTGCAGCTACCATGCCGAATTTCACGTTTCTAGTGAGAAAAACGATCTCAAAGAATTCGACGATCGCCATTTAGAAATTTTTAGAACATTTTCGGTTCATTTCATACATTTAAATTTCACTATTTTTGAGAACAGCTAGCTCATTGCGAACGTTTACTTCTTAAAGTTAACGATTATGTCAAATTTCATGTTTCTAGCTTCAACATATTCAAAGAAACCGAGTTTTTAGAACGTTTCTCGCTCTTTGTAGGTAAGTTGCACAGAGGTAAAAAGTCACGCAGTTTTGAGTATAGAATGTCATCAGTAACATTCTGAAAGAATTGTTGAAATCGGTTTAGTGGCTCCAAAGTAATCGTGATTTTAGAAAGTTTACCGCTCATTTTAACCTTTTAAATTTTGAATATTTAGAAAGCGAGCATTTATATTTTAAAAGGACCGTGACAAATTTCAAGTTTCTAGCCCAACTAAATCAGAGTATCCGCAATTTTTTTACTTTTTTGCTCTTGTACTCTTTTAATTTTTGAAATTTTGAGAAACTCTGTGCAGTGCGAGCATTTACGCCTTAAAATTAGCTGTCATCTCAAATTGTAAGGTTCTACCTCTCTAACAATTTTTAATAAATCGTAATTTAGAAAGTTTTCCACTTATTTAACTCTTTTAAATTTCAAAATTTTTCAGAAACCATTCTTGGCGAGCATTTACATTTGAAAAGTAATTACCATGCCAAATTTCTCGTATACAGCATCAATATTAATACAAATAGCAATTTTAGAAATGTTTTTGTTTCTGCATCTTTTTTAAAATTCGAATTTTTTTTTAAACTGTTCTGTACGAGAATTTACGTCATAAAAGAAATAGCCATGTCATATTTCATGTTTCTATCAATAACAATTCCAACGAAATCTTAATTTAGAATGTTTTCCAATTATTTTATTATTTTAAATTTCGAAATTTTAGAAACTGTTCTTAGAGAATATTTGCATCTTAGAATTAACGACCATCCAATTTCAAGCTTCTTGTCCCAAAGTATCACAAATATCGCAAGTTTAGAACGTGTTTTTAGAACATGTGAGTATTTACGTCATTTTCTGTGCGAACATTTACGTTTAACAAATAATAGCCATGTCGAATTTCACGTTTACAGCCCTAACATTTCCAGATCGTAATTTAGAACGTTCTTTAGATCTCATTCTCTCATTTCAACCTTTTAAATTTCGAGTTTTTTAGAAACCGTGTTAAGCGAGCATTTGCATCTTAAAAAATAATCACTATGCCCTATTTCATATTTTTTGGCCCAGCAGTTTCACAAAAGTCGTAGTTTTAGGAAGTTTTTTATTCCTGTAGCTGGTTGGGAGTAGTGAAATTCTGTAGCCTATGTTGGAATGGAGACTGTACACCCTGATTTATTTTTTAAATATGAAATAACGTTATCTCAAGTCTATGGGTAGTACCAGAGATTACCCCCTAAAAACTAATAAACAAACGTTTCTTGTTTATAAGTACAGATGTATGCCTTTTTCTATATCTTAATGGATGCTATTTTTAGGTGCGTTCCCAATTATATAAGTACGTAGCACCTATTGTCGTCGTCTGGTCTGTCCGTCTGTCCGTCCGTCCGCATATAACAACGCAAAAACTACCCAACCGATTATGTTGAAATTTAAGATATATTATCTTTGCAGAATTTTGTCGAGACATTTCAAATTTTATAAAAATCGAATCAAAACTTTAGAAAATATTAATAAAAACATTTATTAAGAATTTATTTTCTGTGCTTTTCTGTGTTCGGTGCTTTCTTGTTATAGGAGGTTTCGAAGTTTAATCGTCAATCGACCGAGCTACTTATTTTATTACAGAAATGAATCTGCAGACGATATAATTCATTTCACAAAATTAAGTATCTGAATATTTATATAACTAGCTATAGTACGAACGCACCTCATTTGTCACGTTCGACGTACAATTTCCGACTTGTATTTTAGTGTGATTACTTCGGTATGATGTTTATGTTTTCTTTCACTTTCTCTTATAGGCGACGCCTTCTGTGCTGTTGTCGGGCTTCTGTCGACGCACCGGGAGCATCGGAGGCAGCTACAGTGTCTGTAGCGGAATCTCCAGTTGCAGCTCCTTTGGAGATAGTCCAAGCTGCAGTGGAGCCGGAGAGAGTGTCGGACACACCTCCGGTAAGTAATTTTGCAGCTCTGCGCTCTCGCACAGGGGACGCGGGGTTGTTTTCGGCACTAGCTTCGGTTTTGGCCAGGAGGGCGTTAGAGGAGGCAGTTGAGGAGATTTGGGACGCGGATGTATTGGGAGCAGAGGAAGGGGGTGGTGATTTTGCACCACGGGGGGAAGGGAACGGGGATCTGGGAGGAGTAGGAGAATCAGGAGACTGTGCACCATGTGATCCTACGGATCCTACACAGCCCCTGTCGCAACTGCCTCTGCGGTGTAGGCGCGGACAGAATGTTTGGAGACTCTGGGGTCTTTGGACCTTAATATCAGATCCCTGGAAATGTACTCTAGTTTAGTTGTTTCACCTCTTCGTCAGAGGTTCAATCGCCTTCTTCGAACAGTCGAAAAGTCGATCAGGGACTGAAGGCCCAGACCACTTGTTAGGAAAGGGGGGTTATGTGGGAGTGGGGGAGAGGGATAGATGAAAATGCTTTTATATCAAAGTATATGGGTCTATCTGCTAGAAATGTACAAATCGAAGTGATGTAAAAATTTTGAAAGTAACAATTGCAATTAATTATTACGTAATAATGGAAATGTGATGAAGTATAATCTAAAATACATACGTTCAACCAGACAATAAGTGTTAAAAGTAAAAATAGTTTCTTTTAAACGTACTCTTTTATAAGCATTGAATGTTTTCTTGAAAATGGCGCTTAATCTCACGACTCCAATTTAAGATTTTTCCAAATTAAAATTCCGTTACATTACATTAATTTGGTGTAGGCACCGAAGACAATTGTGTAGAATTTTTTGCTTTTTTGCACTTGGTAAAGCTAGTGAATTTACTTAAAAAATTATAATCTTTGCTCTGTTTCTTTTTCAAGATACAGAAACATGAAAGAAAAAAAAGAATTACTTAAACTATCTCTTCAGAATTTCTAAATTGATTTCTCAATGTTTAATCATAATGTAATTAATATGAAACAGTTAATTAATTAAAGTGTACTTTTTAATAAATAACTTTAATAAATTACTTTTTTCTACTGTACACTGCTTAAAACTTTTCATTCTTATAGTTTCACAGCTAGTTGGCCTTTTTGGCGAGCGTGCTTTGGCGCATCTTTAAATCCATTGTTGTTGTAAATCGTATACAATTGGAACCATAAAGAATGTTAGGCTATTTATCCCCTGTGGCAGGCTAAAGGAAAAATGCATTAAAATTAAGTTATTCATTAATAATTACGTTCCAAAAATGTTAAAATACTGCATATGTCATCAGAAACGCACTTTTGTACATTTTTGTTTAAAAATATAATTCTAGAACATCAGAAAGCGAGTGAAAAACCGGTTACAAAATTCCATGATTACGCACAAAATCAAAATCGGGTGAAATAAAAGAATGAGTCATAAAATACAGGGTGAGGCAGGTATTTCCAAACGAAATCACGTCTGCATTGAAGCAGGAACAGACACTAGTGATAAAACATGTTTACATTTTAACGTCCTGTACAGGTGACCCCATACACAATGGATGACATCATTCATTGAAAACAAGATCAGACGCAATAACAGCCCATCTACACTGCGTCGAAACCGACTGGGGCATCCGACAACGGATGCCCTGAGATCTGCAAAAGCGTTGTGTGGATGCCTATTGTGTAACAGTCCATCGATTTAACATCTGGGAAGTTATGGGGGGGTCCACATGCTGGGAATGACATGGCCCTGAAACTTTTCGGCTATCCAGTATTGGGTTGTATGAGATGGTGTGGAGTGTTGTTGATAAGCGTACAGCCTCTCACGTGGTATACAGAAGTAATCCAGAGCTTAAGACCTCGGTATAAGCAACGAAGTTGACTCTGGCACCTTGTAGAAAGAAATCTGGAGGCATCAAGTCGTCTTCACTACTCATAACCCCCAGAGTCATCAGTGAGGCTGGGAATTTTCTGTTCATGACGCTCGCAGCCACTCCAGCGATTTAAAACAACTACCGATCTTTTCCCGGAAAAAAGTTTTTATCACCGGAGGAAAACCACACCATTCCTGACTCCTCTGGATCTTTCAGCCTGTTCAGGAGGCGTTTGGCTCTGGTCACGTGGTCAGCCCTGAACAAGAACTGTTCTCTCCTCATCACGTACGACTTTTGAGGAAGATCCTCATGAACAACACGTCGGAGGGTGGCCTCATCAACCAGCAGCTCCCTAACGAGTGTCCTCATCGACTTCCTAGGATTTTAAGTGACACGACTGGCGAATTCCGGCGTCCTGATAATGTCAGATCGCAGACAATGTCGTTAACTGTATGGAACTGTGGTCACATCAATCGTAGCAGCATTCAGTTCGCTCGTTAATATAAAGACGAACGACTGGACGAGTTTTAAGAATGAGGCAACCTCTAAATCGGAGTGGCCTGCAACCAAAGTGCCAATGACAGCATGCCTCTTCATTTCCTGAGTTACTCTAGGTTCTGACATGTTTACATGTAACAGAAAAGGATTTGTAACTATTACGTACAGGATTGTATTTTTTCTATAATGTGTGTTCTCAAATACCTGCCGCATCCTGTACTTTTTCAAAAATAATTTGTTCACAGTATATAAAAAGTCATGTCCGTGAACTAATACAGCTTTAGTTTTAATTACTTATTGAGTGCATTAATTTGCTTTTTTTTTTTTTTTTTTTTTTTTTTTTTTTTTTTTTTTTTTGTTATAAATAATTTATTTTTAATTCAACTATTTTTAAAGTTAATCTCAAATCAAATTTAAAGGGGAAATATGTTCTATATACAGTTTTATTTCATAAATAACTAATGTCAGAATTAGGAGTCATGTCCATGGAGCAGAAAGTTAAAAGCTAAAAAATAACTTTAAATATAGTAGCACATGAAAACTTCAGTAAGTAAAATAAGCCTGCAAAAAGCGTAAAAGTAAAACAATTTCAATGTAAAAACAATTTTTTATGTAAATTATTTGAAGGGAGATGTGGGGGGGGGGGTGGAATTTTGTATTGTACGTTTTTGGCAGAATGACCCATATCTAAAATTTGAAATTCTTGAAATAAAAAATTAATGCGTGCGAGAGTGCAAATATTTATTATTGCAGCGGTACAGACGAAAACTGAGTAGAAAATATTTTGGAATAACTGTTTTGGACTTTTAATTTTTTTTAAGTCATTGAAATGTTTTTATTTTTAAAGATATAACGTGCAATCTTTTTTAATTCAGATACAAATTCATTTTTTAAGAGCTTTTCTGCTGAAAAAATTGATTCACCTGTGTAAAACACGTTGTATCATCTGATTATCAGGTCAATAATTATTAAAAGTACAGGCTATAATGCCAGGTGTACGTACATGTTAAACCCAGCTTTTACACGGCAGAGAAGATATAATGTTAACGAAAAAACAGAAGAAAAATCTTAATACCTGTAAATTTTTAATGATTTTATAATAACAGAAAATTTAAATTCCCCATATACAGGAGTTCGTCCCACTAACAAAATTCTTTTTCAGATTATTACGTAGTTTAAGTTTTCAATTTATCACTATGGGATAAGACGGACCTCGACGTAGTAGCACGGTGGATCAGTTATTTTAATGAATAGTTAAACCTCATAGGATAGGAAAAATTGCAACGATTAAATAAAGATTGATGTTTTCCACCAGAAATTTTATTTATGTCCTAAATGATTTTGCTCTCTTTAAATTCGTACCTATAACCATTAAATGCAGGTGACAGGAAAGTTCATACTATG
Source organism: Maratus michaelseni (assembly GCA_963931845.1). Classification (NCBI taxonomy): domain Eukaryota; kingdom Metazoa; phylum Arthropoda; class Arachnida; order Araneae; family Salticidae; genus Maratus; species Maratus michaelseni. The sequence goes on from OZ007589.1 coordinate 466,738,594, forward strand.
ATAAGAGTTTTTGAGTGTACTGAACGAAATACTGTGCAATTATTAACTTGCATTAATTTCTAACTCGCAGAAAATATCAATAATTAACTCAATGTATTGCTTTTACGATTTTCCGAGAAGGGCCTGTGTTTAGAAAAAAAAATTACAATATTAAATTTATTAAATTTCTTATAATAAGTAGAAAATTATATTTGCAGTGTAAGTCGAACAAAAATGATGAAGATTATCTTCAAAATCGAGTGGGTTTGATGCAACTATAATAAAACGTATCAATTTTGTTAATGAAAATGCAAATTTTTAATGACGTTATTCTCATTATTTTCATCTACTGAAAATATAATAACTTCTTATTTTAAAATTGTAGAAACTTGGTAAGAGTAAGTTTATAATAACAATTTTTTTCACAATAATTAAGTAACCAATTACCACCATTTGAATTTATTAAAAAGATTTCACTAAAAGTTTTTTTTTAAATAATATTTCGGAAATATAGTTAAATTTCGAATTTTTCAGAGTCATTATATTATTGTCGCAGCCTTTCGAATAACTTACATTAGTTTAAGTTCGCAAAATTGACATATTTTTGGAAGAGACATGTGAAATATGCATACAGCCAGATTTTAGTGTAATTGACAATAACAAATAGATCGTGAATCATAAAATAAGAAAGACCTTCTCTTTATATACGACTTGCTTGGATGTAGAAATTTTGATGTACTATTATACCATGTCCTCTTCACTTATGATGAGTTTAAATATATTTTTTTATAAATTTTGTTCCAGAGAAAACTCGATGTTATCTAATCGCTCATCGCTTGGTTGTAGCGTATACAAGTTCTAGCAAGAATCTTTTTTTTTTTAACTATAATATCGGAGTTTGTAAGCAAATATAATCTCAGAATGTGTAGCCGAATTTTACAGGTCTATCTTGCACTACGTCGGGATTCGTTCAATGTACATAATTACTAAATTTTCTTGCAGCTGAATATTATATTTATTCACATATAAAAGGTACTTTTTTAGGCCATTATTCAAAATTTTACATTAAGAAAATATAACTTTTTGGCAAATATATTCAAAATTTCCCAGTAGAGCAATAGAAAAATAGCAAATGACACAATAGCTAAACAATAGTTAAAATTAAATGTTATAAATAAAGTATAATAATTTAACATACAGATAAAAGCAAAAACAAGTAAATAGCTTTGTTATTTCTATAGTATTCAGTTAAAGTCTCGCGTTTCCATCATTTCACATTTAAAGCATAAAAAAAAGAAAATAACACCCATAATTCTGACAATATTCAATAGTTTCAATAGTAAAATAGATAAAGAGTATAATCGTTAGTGTGCGCCACTGTCAGGCTGGTCAGGTTTTGGTGTAACGTCAATTTGAGGTTTCTGCAGCTCTTTTCGTAATCGTAATTAATATGTGGCACTGTCAGGTTTGTCAGGGTATTTTAGTGTAAGGTTCTGTAGCTCTTTTTGGAGTAATTTCCAGTGTTTTGGTGTAATGTTTTTTGTAATTATTATAACTGTCGTGCATTGTTCATTTATGATTTGATTTTTATGGAAATTAGTTAATAAAATATTTTGTGATCTGGTGTTGTTTCATTTACATACAAAACTCATTCACAAACAATGCACAAACACGCACATTTCCATAAAGCAACACCTATATTGGGTCTTGTTTTCCTTATTTGCTATCTATGCTGTTTCTTGATCTATTGTATATTTCTCTTATATTATGTGTATTTTTGTAAAATAAAATATGTAATTTTACTGAATGGGAATAAAGCTTTCAAAAAGAGATCAGTTTAGCTTGTTTTATTTCACAGCACACCACCCTCTGTTACATTTACATATCATGACGAATTCTTCACATAACAACTTCAAATACATTACTTTCTAGAAAATGCCTTTTGAAATTCGCATAATCTTTTTCATTTCTGGTATAATTTCTAAGCATCTCATTGGGAGGGAAAGAGGGATTTTATTAGCCTTAGGTCACTTAAGTTTTTGTTGCAAGTAGAGGAATGATTCAAACGGAGAATTTTTAAGAATAAACGTCCCCTAATTGTGGATTTCTGTACGGAAAATCCTGAACAGTTTACGCAATATCTTTGCTTTGGGCGTTTCAGAATTAAAGTGTGGGCGATTTCTGGTATTTGTGTGAGGAATATCTTGAAAAGCTTACGCGGTTTTGGGGTCATGCCGGATCGAACCTGGCAATATCGGTTCCAGCTCCCAATGTTTGCAACCAGCAGGTTAAACTCTAATTAAAATTAATCCAATCAAACGTGCTAACATAAGGCCAGGGCCCGACTGGGCCTTTTTTTCTTCTTTTTTTTAACCGTCGCAGACATCCCCACTATTTCCGAATAGTAATTTTGGACTTATTTATGCCAGAAATTCTGACTTTGAATAAGACGACGATTATTATTTGAAATAACGGTGGCTCTATGACCTGGACAACTGTCCTGAGTGCTTTTATGGTAATCGGGATCTGTGTGAAGAATCTCTTAGCTTTTTCATTTCAGTATGTAACACTACAGAGGAGATAAATGGAATCCCTGTACTCATCCGAAATAATCAATTTTCGAGATATCTAGTTGTAATGTGAAGTAGTCGTTACTTATTATATTCTTACATATACATAAAGTACATTTGTATCACATTATACACTGTTTATATATAAAAACAAACACGGAAATGATTCTACTTATTCTTAAAATAGAAAATCATTTTAATTATTATTCAAAGAGAGGCCAGAGACGTTGAAACACTTTAAAAAAATCAGGTGATGATTCTGACATGTTAAGATATTGGATTACTTAAATTTCAAGCATCGACAGTAATAAATGTAGAAATAGGTTATTTCTGAAATCTAAATTGTCCCAGAAGCACTAAAATATTGTGAAACAGGAGCTAAGTTGTCTAAAAAGAAGAAATTAACTGCTAGAAATTTTGAGTGATAATAATGCATAAACTTTCATAAAATACAAAAACCGTACGTAATAAAAATTGCATAGGTAGAAACTGAAAAAAGACGACATTTTTTATGGTTGTTTAAAAGTGCAGATAACTGTAATATTTCAGAGTGCAGCATGTAACACTGACATTAAACCTTTGTTGCTCTTAGTATCTCTAAATCTAAACAATATTTGGAATTTGAATAATAATAATTATTTCATATTGTCTTTAAAATTTAGCAACAGCTCTTTAACTCTTTTAGAATTTAACCAGATTTTCAGTTATTTTCCAGATATAGTGTGAAATGTCTTTTGCCTCTCGGGGATTCAATATTTGTTAAATTAATAATAATTTTAAATTAAGCTTTGAAAACATCGCGTTGGAAAAGCTGGCTAAAAAATGCACGATAGCATGCTGTTATAGCATACCGCATATAAAAAGACATAAAAGAATGGAGAAGAAGAATTATTTAGACGGATTATATAACGGTATCAAAAATTTTTAAAAATAGTTTCACTAAGCAAACTCTTTTTTAGGCAAAAATGTATTCTACATTTTTTTTGAAAACGTTTAGAGATTTGTAGGATATAAAAATCTAGATTTTAGTAAATTTTACTGAAAGTATTGCTTTAAGTTAAAAAAAAAAAGATTAGACATGCATGTAAGTTGTGCGGAATGCACGGAGAAGGAAATTTTTTGGATCTATAAAGTAAAAAGAAATAGGTAACACATAAAAATTTAAAGAAAATAAGATTTTTTGCAAAATCAGCTCCTTATATATACATTATTGTCATCGCTAGATGCTCCATACAATTAGTGATTTGACGATCTCCGGACATCTACAGAAACATGAGCAGCAAGAATGAATTCAGTTGGTACTATATATGTCTGAAATTTATGAATGCGTATTAATCTTTCCAATTATTTTTAATGTGATTCGTGCAGCTAAGTTGGTCAGCTTTTCCTCCCCCATCGAAGAGGCTTCACCTTGTCGCGGTGGTGGGGCTTACGGTCTCAGCCTGATACTGCTATTGAAATTTATCTTTTTTTCTCGGAACACTTAAACCAGTCCAGAAAGTGAGAAGGCATGAAAATAGACAGGCACTTACTCAAGAATCCTCAGTTACTTGACACATTTTGTTTGGCTAGTGAACAGTATCAGGGTGGAACTCAACCAAGAAAGCCTCAGAAATTGACATATTATTTTTCAACAATTTAATTTGTCAGAAATCAAAGAAACTGGGAATTAAAAGAGATGAAAAATTATCAATAATGAGTAACAAATTCCAGATAATAAATATACAGTGACGTCAGCTGCTATTTCCTTATAACTTAAGCTATATTATAAAGCCATAACATGTCCGTGAATGACGTCGACGTCATATTAACAGTGGAAACGACCTGAACAATAAAGTTTGTTTTTACTGCATCTTTTTAAACTTTTGAACATTGCGCAATTTAATTTTTCACACCGTCGAATACAGAAAAAAAATGTTCTTTCAAATGGACAACTGTATTCTAATTTAGTGCTTATATGTTTTTAAAAATAATTTTCACGCATGATTTTATTTTAAAATACATATCTATTGCGTGAAACCCAATTACGAAAGATTAACCCATTTGCATTTAAACCAATATAAATAATTCAGCGTTTGTTTGTGGCTAAAATTCTATAAAGAAATAAAAACTTGACCATTACATAAATAATAAAATAATATAATAACAATAAAACACAAATTTAAGGGGTCAGGTAATCTTTGAACTCACAAAATACATGAAAAAGGGAGCTCTATAAGAGTTACAGTAACTCCGTAGATAATTGACTTTGAATTATAAATTTAAAACACATATTAATAAAGGTGTATTTTATAAATTAAAATTTTGAAAATGTATACACTCATTTAAAGCTTTTAAATTTATTTTAAAAAATAATACATATTTTACGAAAGAATTATTCTTGCATGCATTGCGCACACGATTTTTCACATTTGAATTGCTAAAACCAGCCTTTTTTTTAGATGAGTACAGATATAATGTGTTCTCAGAATGACCTACGATAAAAAAAAAAAAAAAATGTGTAGATCCAGAGAAAAAAAATTCTTTTGGAGAAATTCGAAATATCGAGTTTTTTAATGCAAAAGTAGTCATGTATTCTAAACTTGTTACCTGAGAAACATAATAATAGGTCATTTTGTGCATCTGTATGGTTAAGACATTCAGTCAAAATTTTATGAAATTCTAACCAACGCTTTTTCAGAACCCGTGCGCGCAATGACCAAAATCGCCGTTTTGAGAAAATTGACTTTAAAGATCAAACTACCCCTTGATCATATATAAAGAGCTAAGGCTGTTTTAGACATAACTCCTGTTCTAAAGTGAAGTTTTGCATGGGGTTTATTTTAAAATGTTCCCAAAGAATCCTATTAAATTATAAGCTAATAAACAAAATTTCGAATTTTTGACACTTTAAAGGTATTAACTCCTGGCAAAAGTCTAAAGCGAAATAGTATCGCTTCTAAGAAATTTAAAAACTTTATCTGAAAATAAAATTGATATTTTGGCGTTGTTAGTGGGCAATTTAAAATATATATATATATATATATATTCAATACATAAAAACTATTAATGCTTTCAAAAAAATGTTTTTCTCTTATGTGTACAACGTGCATTATGTTCTGCAACACGAGAAACCGGGTAGGGTTTCCTGGTTGTTTAAAAATAATTTAATTTAATTTTTATATTATAAATCAAGCTATTTTCCACTGTGACCTGCGTGAAACTACTATTTCCGGATGGTAATCTGTACTGTTAAAAATTTGCAGCAAACTGTCCAGTCATTCAAACGTTTTTATACAAAACGATTATATAACTGTAATTTAATACTTATTATGACAATAATGTGGGCAATAATATAGTCAAAACAGAGTTTAATTACAGTTATGTACCCGTTTTCTATAAAAACTGTCAATTGACTCGACAGTGTGGTGCAATTTTTTTATAATGTGCGTTCTATTTAGTTGCAGAAATTCTGGGCTGCATAAGACGAAAATGACTCTTCTGAAATAGTGTTTCAACATGGGCAGCAGTTTTGAAGTACTGTGATAAATTACCTAAAATTTTTTTGCGTGTTCGTCTCCGTTTTATTCAAATTTCAGCTAAAAAGTATGTATTAAATGAAAATAACACTACCAAAATTGCAATATTTCTATCTGTTGTGCATCTTTTTCTGAACGATATTTCTGCTATCTTCTTCCTAATGTCAGAATAGCCAGCCAGCTGCTAATTCAGCTTGCTTACTAGGATTGAACCGAGCGTGGGAACGGTATAGCCACGTTTCTTTCCTGACGAGGGAAGTACAAGCCAGGACCTACAACAAGATTTGTATTTCAAACTACTGCAAGATTTTTGAAACAACAACATTAACAACCAATTCTCGCTGTTTTAATTAACTAAAGGTGATGGCGGACCCTTTAGATTACATCACGTAATATACCCCTTGTAGAAAAAGTTCTTCCAAAACTAAATCATGAATAACAAGTATAATGTTTTGTTGATATTTGTCTAATTGCTGACGTTTGTCAAATGGCTCACCATGAGACAAAATGAATACAGCTTATTGGAAACAGTTTGCATTCAAGTGTTAGCTTAGGAATATCTGATTGCACTTACGACAAAAGATCACAAGTTGTGTAATTTTGTTCACGACACAATATAAAATTGCAGAACATTAAAAAAGAAAAAAAAACACGAACTAAAAAACAAACAACATTGCCCCCGCAGGGGCAAATTTGGGTTGGAGGAATTGTAGGTATATAAAAACACTATTCGAATGCAACATTGTGTCAAAATTTCAAATCAATCGGGGAAGAACTTTCGGAGATTTAAGATTTTGAACAAACGAATATTTACATTTTAATTTATTTATATAGATGTAATTAAAATGAAAGTATTTCACGCTAATATAAAATTGATTTGTTTCAGTTAATGCAAAAATATTAATTTATTTCATGATTTGAACAAAAACAGGGGTATTTTATTTTATCAGGGGTATTTTATTTGGAGATAATTTAAAATATAATTTTATTTTAAAATATTTTTTTCTGAATATTAAATATATTTGATAACAATATAATTATTATTTCTTTTAAGTTACGCACCATTTACAATAACTCTAATAAACCAGTTTTAAGCGGAGAAAGAAAAACTTGTATCAAGTGATTAATTTCTGCCTTCAATCCATGTTTTGCTTACTCTGCCTGTAAAACTTGTTTTGGTGCATGGGTAGTGCGAAAGTGCGAAAATTTACTGTAATGATTCTTGAAACAAGCATATAACGCCTCGGGATTTCGGAATTTTGTTAGTAACTTTACTTTAACTATCAAAATGGCTTTGCTGCATGTGTAATATGAAAGTTACATTTACATAGTATGTGTAAGCAGAGAAATAAAATTTGATTAGTACATAAACTAGCTTTCAGAGTTTTATGAACAACAACAAAATAATGCATTAATAACAGTTTTTTTTTTTTTTTTAAACTTTTAACAACATTTATTTAATTATCTTTTGCAGTTTATCGCATGTTTTATATAATTTACACATTTAAAATACAAACGGTTTTCTTTCGCCAATCTGCCAACGCTTTAAATACGGAACAAATTTAATGTTTTCTGTTAAACAAAAAAAAAAAAAAAAACATGAATCCCCCTTTTTACTTACCCATCATACGTAGTATAGGGTAAGTCTTGTAATCGTTTTGAAAATCGAAATTTTTTTTGGACGGATTTACACATTTAAGACACTGGAGATTCCGAAAAACATATTTTTAGAAAAAAAAAATTTGCCGTCCGTCTGTGTGTGTGTCTGTGTGTCTGTAAACTCTCTATCTCCCGAAATATTGAGATAGAGACTTGCAATTTGGTATGTACTTAGTATGTAATAATGGGAAGAAGCCTATTTCATTTCAATAACCTCGATTAACCGGAACTATTTTTTTCGGACTTTCGAAATATTCGTTCTGATAAAAGGTATATAAAAATTTTCGAAATTGGTTATTTTAAGAAATGAATATAAAAGACAATAGAAAAACAAATTTTGCATAAAGCATGAAGTCGATCGGATAATGAGTTGCCGAGATATTTGGAATCCTATTTTCCACACTCTTCGATTTTTCATGACCCTGTATTTCATCCAAATTTCACTTCAAAGATATATTTTAATTGGAAATTTGACGCTTAATCAGATGCAATAAACTGCTAGTTAATAGGATTATTATTTTTGGAGTTATAAGGAAAAACCTCTTTCAAGCAATTCAGTAATCGAGCCTTTAAAGTTTGTGACGTCATCAAGCCACGATTTTATTTGAATTGCAATGCATTTTATAAGTAGTTTACACATTTTTATTTTAATATTTTACATTATGCATATCCATGATGGGTAAGTATTACGGTGGCCCCCAACGACTAGTTTTCATTAGCTTTGAAATGCAGCATCACATCTTTGGAATACATGATAGAGGTATATAGTATTATGATGCAATAGCAATGATAGCAAAACTGTCAGTCAGCTGGCTAACCAGCCGGGAAGGGGTTGGGGGGGGGGGGAGGTCCATAGCAACATCACATAGCCCACTGTAAAGGGAAATGAATGGCAAACCGATTGCGATTATGGATGTCACCACGACTAAGCTGGCATCATCCGTAATCGGGATTCCATTCATTTCACTTTGCAGCATGTTATCGTATGTTGTTATAGCAGCACCCCACTCATGCGTCAGCTGACTGCCAGTTTCGTTATCTATATTCATTTAAAAGTATATTTTCGGGGAAATACCAAATTTTTAACTTCTAGTGTCCGGGAAATACCCCTGACTCGCAGAAAAATCTTGCAATGAGATACATATAAATGATCTGTCCCTTACTTATCCAATAAAATATACGGAGTTAAATTGTACGACCAGCATGTTTTAAATATCTACTTTAAAAAATTGTATAAATGTTTTCTGATACAGAATTAACGCTTACGGAATTTCAATGTAACCATGTAGTTACCCATGTTTCTAGAAATCTTTCCATCATCTTCAGAAATCTTTAGAAGGAAAACAAACTTCAGAAATTAAAAGTTCTGAAATTGGGAGAAATATCCCAAATTTAAGGGCAGGAAAGAGGTCCTTTTATTTCTTAAACGTGAAAACCACATAATCGATCAGGGTTCGAATTTTTGGGAGAAAAAAAAATGTTTACTCTAAAATTGAATCATGCAAAAAAAAAAAAAAAAAAAAAATTCTGAAAAAAAAAAGAAAGAAACTCAGCAATTTCATTCGATGTTAAAGTATAATAAACAGAAGAATAAATTTATCTTTATAAATAAGTTTTAAAAGTAAATTATTCAAAATTACAGAATTATGAGAAATTGTTTATTTTAATATTTGGTTTGTTATTAAACATTTTATTTCTATTATTATTAATACTAGGGAATCGAACCCGGGCTTCCCGGGTTACAGAACATAGGTGAAAACCAATTTTTTCTAATTCTAATAGATTTTTCATATTTAATATATATTTTTTAAACTGATTCATTAACATGATTCATTAACATGATTCATTAACATGATTCATTAACATGATTCATTGAAAAATTAACATTCATTTCAATTTTGCGTTAAATCAGCTTTTCAATTGAAAATTTATGCGTCAGAAAAATGCGGTCTGAGGGTTACGCTTAAAGGGTTAATACGTAAAATAAAATAAAATATAAAATAAAATTTTATGAAATTATCTTAAACCTAGTACTTTCAAGCACTCGACCTTAGGGTTGGAAACAGAAATACGAAATCAGAGAGACTGTTCCTTTTCGAATCGAAATCCACTGGACCGTGCCAAACTGAAATGTAGGGTAGGTGGGTGAGTGGAAAGTGTACTTCTAACTTAGTAAAGTAAATTAATTCAAATTTTGAACGCTTTGAACATTATGTTTTTAGCTTTTTTGAAACACTTGTATCTAAGGACTTTCCAAATCATTGCTACGTCGACGGAATTTCTCTGGTTGTCAGCGATTTTACACTGGAAACATTAGAATCTGTACAAAACTTTTTCAGGTATTCATTTGAAGTCTTCTTTCCACGTAGAAGTACTGATTGACAGGCTTTCACTTTATGATTAATAGTGTTGCTTATTTTGCACTCACAATTTTGTTATACTATGCGTTTTCCAACGTTTTTAACTTACGGAATGAGAATAACTCTCCTCGAAAAGTGCATAATATATCCTTCGATCACAGCTTGCTTACCTGCGTCAGTTTAAAAGAAGAATAAATGTGAAACTGTCAGACGGTAATTTTAATTTCAAATAATAAGCTGTTACCAGAAAATTCTCCCCTAAAAAATATTTGGATTTTTTATGCTTCATGGAAAGAATACCTTTTGTATTTCCTCTTCCCCTACAAAATACATATTATTTTTGAATGTAGATTTTCGTAAACAATGCATTTGCTAGAATGAATTAGCCATTTACTATAATTTTATGTACAGTTTTTATATAAAGTTTAAAATATATATAGTACTATAAAAATAAAAGTTTGTGCGCGCTTATTTTTAAAAAGAAATAAAATAAGAATTGGGTTTAGAAAGTGTTAACATTCTTTCTAACAATGTTACTTTTGGAATTAATGAAGAAATAAATAAAAAGAGAAATGTGTAAAAGCATTTTTTGATGGATGTCGACTCCTTTTTTTCCAAGTTAATAACAAACATAAATTAATGAAATAAAATAAAACGCAGAACACAGCATTGTTGTCTATTGTTTATTTGTTTAATCCAGAACGAGAATTTAATTTCCGAAAGAAGAAACATGGGTACGGTACAAATGTTTTGGCTATAATACATCGTATACTCGGGCGGGAATTTAGAACTCTGTCCGGATCTCTGAATAGTTTTAGACAAAAACCTCGTCCTGGCGATGGAGGCTCCAAATTTGACTATTTCAGGAAAAGAGGATATGGCTTGATGTCTATTGTTCTATGGATTTACAATTCAGATAATACTATTGCAGAGAGCGGTGTGAGAAGAAATAACCTGGAAAAAGAGAATGATTTCATAAAGAAACAAGAATACTGTAAAAACAATCTTCACCGTTTAATTATTATCGTATCAGAAAACAATTTGGAAAAGGTATAACACATTTGAAAACCGGATTTCAGCAAAAATAACCAATTTCTTTTGTGATCTATGGTTTTGTATATATACTACATAGTATGGTAAACTAGTTCAGTTAGGAAACGCAGAACACAGGTCAAATTTCTCCTTCAGCAATACCCGCCAATAAGCGAATTATTTTCTAGTACCCTGTGTATCATAAGTCTAATTTAGACACAGCAAGAAATATGCAAAAAGTAGTTAAATTTAAAAAAACGCATACCACATGTGGAAACGTACTTAGAGTAATTATCGCGTATACACAGTACTGTAACCAACGCCTGAAATGCTATGTACAACTTATTCTATAATAAGCATCTTGTAGTGCACGTCAGTGATGTATATCAATTTCATCATGTTTAAAATAGTGTACATTCTTTAAAATACACCGCAAACGATTTTCTCTCATAGACCATAATGCAACGGAATTCTTTTGAATGTCCCTGTAAACGAACTATAAATGATAAATAATCCATTTTCAATAAGGACATGCAAAAGTAAACCTCAATAACATGTATCAATTTCACGTCAATACCAGTATTTCCGCGAGTTAGAGCACGGACAGAGGGACAGATAGACAGACTGACAAATCAAATTCATAAACACTTTTAAATTGTTGTAGAATGTGTTAAAAATAAGAGAGGTTTTATTTTTCATTGATTGAGGAAATAAATGTATTATATTTCTGTACAGATACTTCATATCTATGTACTTGAATATGGTAAGAAGGACTTGAAGCAGATGGAAAATTTTATCCGACAGTGTCATCTTTTGGAGTGTGACCTTAACAAATATATTGCACTTAACTGATTGCATTTCAAGAAATACTTGTTTTTGTTTTCTTAAGAATCACAATCAACGCTTTCTAAACACGTATTTTAATAATGTACTATCGTTAGACTATTCATATTTACAGAACTTTTTTTAAAATAATAATATAATTGAATCCATTTGGACACTACACTGTTGTGTTAACTAGTATTTTAAAAACACAAATTGCACAAATTGTGCTTATTAGTTGCTAAAATCAGTGTAAAAATTGTTTTAAACTCATAAAAGAGCTAAAATCCTACATGTTTCGGCTTCAAACTTAAAGCCGTCATCGGGGAAGAGGAACAACACAAACGACTACTGATCTTTTAATTTTCGACACGAGAAGAATGAAATCAACAGTATGGAAAAATTTAAATAAAATAAGCGGGCACTCTTTGTTGCCAAAAAGCGAAAAACAAAACAATGAATTAACAAGGGGTTAAAAATGTATCCCATAAACCAGGTATGCTGAAAGAAAAGTTGTCATTACAAATACAATCTTTTCTAATTTTAATTTCCAATGATTCCCTAATGGCGGCTTTAAATGGGTTATTGAACCTATGGATAATTCTTGCTTTATCGAAATTAATTACAATATCATTATTTTTAGCGTAAAACCGGGAGAGTGCAGTGGATAATTTTCCAAATTTTATGTCGTTTTTATGCTCTTTTAATCTTTCCAAAAACTTTCTTTTAGTCATACCAATGTAAAATATTATACTATTATTATTTAAGCTAATGGGGATTTCATAAACACCTGCGAATTGATCAGGGGGGATAGGATCTAATTTATATGAAACTAAGTCAACCAATTTTCTGGGAGGGACAGCAATAAGATGGATATTGTATTTACGGAGGGCCCTTTTAATCCTTTCAAATATAATAGGTATATATTGGAATTTCCGATAGTTTGGTTTATTATTGCTAGGGACAGGATGCTGAATTAAATGGCCATTGAATTTTTCTATAATTTTCTGTACGTGATGAGCGGGGAAACCATGGTCAATGGCGATATCTCTGATAAAATTAAGTTCATCTTGGATGAATTCACTTGAACAAACCAGAAAAGCACGCTTGATGAATGAATTGAAGGCAGCAATCTTATAAGTGAAAGTTGTAGAGGCATTAAATGGGATTATTGTGTTACTTCTCATCGGTTTACGATAGACTTTACGTTTTAGGTTGTTGTCATCTTTAATTAATTGAATATCAAGGAACGGCAGTGATGAATTTTCTTCTATTTCCAACGTAAACTTAATATTTTCATCTATTTCGTTTATTTTTGAGAGGAAAGATAGGAGTTCCTGCTTTCCATGACTCCATGTGATAAAGATATCGTCCACGTATCTTAGCCAAACTTCTGGTGTTAAATTCAAACTTTTAAAAATAAATTCCTCCATCGGTCTAAGTTTAAATTCAGCCAACAGACCGGAAATAGGAGATCCCATAGGTGCTCCTTTATTTTGTCTGTAAAATTTCTTATTAAACATGAAAACGTTGTTATTAATGATAAGGTTAAGTCCTGCCTTTAGAGATGTTTTTACGCTATCACTTAAATTATTTTGTTTATCAATTTCCAAATTAATATTTTGTGCAACTTCATTTGTATCAATAGATGGGTAAAGAGACACAATATCTAAACTAGCTAGAATAGTTCCTTTAGAAATCTGCATATTTTCTATTTTATGGATAAAATCTTCTGTTGACTGTACAGTTTTGCTTGAACTTGGTAAAATTAATTTTAGGAATATAACGAAAGCTTTTTCAATAAAATATGTTGGGCCAGAACACCTAGAAACAATAGGTCTCATAGGGAGATTTGGTTTATGGTCTTTGAGTCTTCCAATCAAACGAGGGGTAACTCCTGTATTGTTAATTTTAATAAGTTTTTTCATGTATTCTGGCCAGGCTCCTCTTCTAATAAGTTCTTGTGTCTTCCGGAAAATCAAGGGATTCGGGTCTTTCTTTAGTTCTGTGCAGTCCATTGTGTCAATGCAATCATTCATTTTATTAATGTAGTCTGTTTTATTTAGAATAGCCATTTTATTAGATTTATCCGTCATAAGGAAAATAGTTTGCTTGTCTTTCTTTAACCTGGAAATAGTTCTAATAGGTCCGGTATGGATTGTATTTGTTCAATTGTTCAATTGTTTATTTGTTTAATCCAGAACGAGAATTTAATTTCCGAAAGAAGAAACATGGGTACGGTACAAATGTTTTGGCTATAATACATCGTATACTCGGGCGGGAATTTAGAACTCTGTCCGGATCTCTGAATAGTTTTAGACAAAAACCTCGTCCTGGCGATGGAGGCTCCAAATTTGACTATTTCAGGAAAAGAGGATATGGCTTGATGTCTATTGTTCTATGGATTTACAATTCAGATAATACTATTGCAGAGAGCGGTGTGAGAAGAAATAACCTGGAAAAAGAGAATGATTTCATAAAGAAACAAGAATACTGTAAAAACAATCTTCACCGTTTAATTATTATCGTATCAGAAAACAATTTGGAAAAGGTATAACACATTTGAAAACCGGATTTCAGCAAAAATAACCAATTTCTTTTGTGATCTATGGTTTTGTATATATACTACATAGTATGGTAAACTAGTTCAGTTAGGAAACGCAGAACACAGGTCAAATTTCTCCTTCAGCAATACCCGCCAATAAGCGAATTATTTTCTAGTACCCTGTGTATCATAAGTCTAATTTAGACACAGCAAGAAATATGCAAAAAGTAGTTAAATTTAAAAAAACGCATACCACATGTGGAAACGTACTTAGAGTAATTATCGCGTATACACAGTACTGTAACCAACGCCTGAAATGCTATGTACAACTTATTCTATAATAAGCATCTTGTAGTGCACGTCAGTGATGTATATCAATTTCATCATGTTTAAAATAGTGTACATTCTTTAAAATACACCGCAAACGATTTTCTCTCATAGACCATAATGCAACGGAATTCTTTTGAATGTCCCTGTAAACGAACTATAAATGATAAATAATCCATTTTCAATAAGGACATGCAAAAGTAAACCTCAATAACATGTATCAATTTCACGTCAATACCAGTATTTCCGCGAGTTAGAGCACGGACAGAGGGACAGATAGACAGACTGACAAATCAAATTCATAAACACTTTTAAATTGTTGTAGAATGTGTTAAAAATAAGAGAGGTTTTATTTTTCATTGATTGAGGAAATAAATGTATTATATTTCTGTACAGATACTTCATATCTATGTACTTGAATATGGTAAGAAGGACTTGAAGCAGATGGAAAATTTTATCCGACAGTGTCATCTTTTGGAGTGTGACCTTAACAAATATATTGCACTTAACTGATTGCATTTCAAGAAATACTTGTTTTTGTTTTCTTAAGAATCACAATCAACGCTTTCTAAACACGTATTTTAATAATGTACTATCGTTAGACTATTCATATTTACAGAACTTTTTTTAAAATAATAATATAATTGAATCCATTTGGACACTACACTGTTGTGTTAACTAGTATTTTAAAAACACAAATTGCACAAATTGTGCTTATTAGTTGCTAAAATCAGTGTAAAAATTGTTTTAAACTCATAAAAGAGCTAAAATCCTACATGTTTCGGCTTCAAACTTAAAGCCGTCATCGGGGAAGAGGAACAACACAAACGACTACTGATCTTTTAATTTTCGACACGAGAAGAATGAAATCAACAGTATGGAAAAATTTAAATAAAATAAGCGGGCACTCTTTGTTGCCAAAAAGCGAAAAACAAAACAATGAATTAACAAGGGGTTAAAAATGTATCCCATAAACCAGGTATGCTGAAAGAAAAGTTGTCATTACAAATACAATCTTTTCTAATTTTAATTTCCAATGATTCCCTAATGGCGGCTTTAAATGGGTTATTGAACCTATGGATAATTCTTGCTTTATCGAAATTAATTACAATATCATTATTTTTAGCGTAAAACCGGGAGAGTGCAGTGGATAATTTTCCAAATTTTATGTCGTTTTTATGCTCTTTTAATCTTTCCAAAAACTTTCTTTTAGTCATACCAATGTAAAATATTATACTATTATTATTTAAGCTAATGGGGATTTCATAAACACCTGCGAATTGATCAGGGGGGATAGGATCTAATTTATATGAAACTAAGTCAACCAATTTTCTGGGAGGGACAGCAATAAGATGGATATTGTATTTACGGAGGGCCCTTTTAATCCTTTCAAATATAATAGGTATATATTGGAATTTCCGATAGTTTGGTTTATTATTGCTAGGGACAGGATGCTGAATTAAATGGCCATTGAATTTTTCTATAATTTTCTGTACGTGATGAGCGGGGAAACCATGGTCAATGGCGATATCTCTGATAAAATTAAGTTCATCTTGGATGAATTCACTTGAACAAACCAGAAAAGCACGCTTGATGAATGAATTGAAGGCAGCAATCTTATAAGTGAAAGTTGTAGAGGCATTAAATGGGATTATTGTGTTACTTCTCATCGGTTTACGATAGACTTTACGTTTTAGGTTGTTGTCATCTTTAATTAATTGAATATCAAGGAACGGCAGTGATGAATTTTCTTCTATTTCCAACGTAAACTTAATATTTTCATCTATTTCGTTTATTTTTGAGAGGAAAGATAGGAGTTCCTGCTTTCCATGACTCCATGTGATAAAGATATCGTCCACGTATCTTAGCCAAACTTCTGGTGTTAAATTCAAACTTTTAAAAATAAATTCCTCCATCGGTCTAAGTTTAAATTCAGCCAACAGACCGGAAATAGGAGATCCCATAGGTGCTCCTTTATTTTGTCTGTAAAATTTCTTATTAAACATGAAAACGTTGTTATTAATGATAAGGTTAAGTCCTGCCTTTAGAGATGTTTTTACGCTATCACTTAAATTATTTTGTTTATCAATTTCCAAATTAATATTTTGTGCAACTTCATTTGTATCAATAGATGGGTAAAGAGACACAATATCTAAACTAGCTAGAATAGTTCCTTTAGAAATCTGCATATTTTCTATTTTATGGATAAAATCTTCTGTTGACTGTACAGTTTTGCTTGAACTTGGTAAAATTAATTTTAGGAATATAACGAAAGCTTTTTCAATAAAATATGTTGGGCCAGAACACCTAGAAACAATAGGTCTCATAGGGAGATTTGGTTTATGGTCTTTGAGTCTTCCAATCAAACGAGGGGTAACTCCTGTATTGTTAATTTTAATAAGTTTTTTCATGTATTCTGGCCAGGCTCCTCTTCTAATAAGTTCTTGTGTCTTCCGGAAAATCAAGGGATTCGGGTCTTTCTTTAGTTCTGTGCAGTCCATTGTGTCAATGCAATCATTCATTTTATTAATGTAGTCTGTTTTATTTAGAATAGCCATTTTATTAGATTTATCCGTCATAAGGAAAATAGTTTGCTTGTCTTTCTTTAACCTGGAAATAGTTCTAATAGGTCCGGTATGGATTGTATTCAAATACAATCCATACCGGACCTATTAGAACTATTTCCAGGTTAAAGAAAGACAAGCAAACTATTTTCCTTATGACGGATAAATCTAATAAAATGGCTATTCTAAATAAAACAGACTACATTAATAAAATGAATGATTGCATTGACACAATGGACTGCACAGAACTAAAGAAAGACCCGAATCCCTTGATTTTCCGGAAGACACAAGAACTTATTAGAAGAGGAGCCTGGCCAGAATACATGAAAAAACTTATTAAAATTAACAATACAGGAGTTACCCCTCGTTTGATTGGAAGACTCAAAGACCATAAACCAAATCTCCCTATGAGACCTATTGTTTCTAGGTGTTCTGGCCCAACATATTTTATTGAAAAAGCTTTCGTTATATTCCTAAAATTAATTTTACCAAGTTCAAGCAAAACTGTACAGTCAACAGAAGATTTTATCCATAAAATAGAAAATATGCAGATTTCTAAAGGAACTATTCTAGCTAGTTTAGATATTGTGTCTCTTTACCCATCTATTGATACAAATGAAGTTGCACAAAATATTAATTTGGAAATTGATAAACAAAATAATTTAAGTGATAGCGTAAAAACATCTCTAAAGGCAGGACTTAACCTTATCATTAATAACAACGTTTTCATGTTTAATAAGAAATTTTACAGACAAAATAAAGGAGCACCTATGGGATCTCCTATTTCCGGTCTGTTGGCTGAATTTAAACTTAGACCGATGGAGGAATTTATTTTTAAAAGTTTGAATTTAACACCAGAAGTTTGGCTAAGATACGTGGACGATATCTTTATCACATGGAGTCATGGAAAGCAGGAACTCCTATCTTTCCTCTCAAAAATAAACGAAATAGATGAAAATATTAAGTTTACGTTGGAAATAGAAGAAAATTCATCACTGCCGTTCCTTGATATTCAATTAATTAAAGATGACAACAACCTAAAACGTAAAGTCTATCGTAAACCGATGAGAAGTAACACAATAATCCCATTTAATGCCTCTACAACTTTCACTTATAAAATTGCTGCCTTCAATTCATTCATCAAGCGTGCTTTTCTGGTTTGTTCAAGTGAATTCATCCAAGATGAACTTAATTTTATCAGAGATATCGCCATTGACCATGGTTTCCCCGCTCATCACGTACAGAAAATTATAGAAAAATTCAATGGCCATTTAATTCAGCATCCTGTCCCTAGCAATAATAAACCAAACTATCGGAAATTCCAATATATACCTATTATATTTGAAAGGATTAAAAGGGCCCTCCGTAAATACAATATCCATCTTATTGCTGTCCCTCCCAGAAAATTGGTTGACTTAGTTTCATATAAATTAGATCCTATCCCCCCTGATCAATTCGCAGGTGTTTATGAAATCCCCATTAGCTTAAATAATAATAGTATAATATTTTACATTGGTATGACTAAAAGAAAGTTTTTGGAAAGATTAAAAGAGCATAAAAACGACATAAAATTTGGAAAATTATCCACTGCACTCTCCCGGTTTTACGCTAAAAATAATGATATTGTAATTAATTTCGATAAAGCAAGAATTATCCATAGGTTCAATAACCCATTTAAAGCCGCCATTAGGGAATCATTGGAAATTAAAATTAGAAAAGATTGTATTTGTAATGATAACTTTTCTTTCAGCATACCTGGTTTATGGGATACATTTTTAACCCCTTGTTAATTCATTGTTTTGTTTTTCGCTCTTTGGCAACAAAGAGTGCCCGCTTATTTTATTTAAATTTTTCCATACTGTTGATTTCATTCTTCTCGTGTCGAAAATTAAAAGATCAGTAGTCGTTTGTGTTGTTCCTCTTCCCCGATGACGGCTTTAAGTTTGAAGCCGAAACATGTAGGATTTTAGCTCTTTTATGAGTTTAAAACAATTTTTACACTGATTTTAGCAACTAATAAGCACAATTTGTGCAATTTGTGTTTTTAAAATACTAGTAATAATATAATGTCATAAATTACTTACGAAGATTAATAACTTTTGTTTAAATAATATTTATGAAAAACGTTTTGTGCGGGTTTTTGTGAAACTATTTCGTTAGAAATAAAATTTGAATTTGCTGGAGCAATATATATATATTTAGCAGTAGAAATCAAAATTTCTAAAGTTATATAAATTTACCGCAAAAGACCGTAGGGATGTTTTATATCTTATGTTATAGTAATTTTTTATGTAAAAATTGAGTTCCGCTGTCAGTTTATACCAAAGAACTGTGATCCGATTGTTGTGGTCGGAGAGTGTGAAAAGCGCTGAAATTCAACAGAGATAGATAGTCGTCGCAATACGTGGACAGTCTCGTAAAAGCGTACTTCCGTGGATCGAAAAATTTAAAATTGGCCGGACAAGCGTAGCATGAAATGGAGGAGGCCCACCTGTCCATCTCGACCGCGCAAGACAACATTCAACAAGCTAGAGAGAGGGTAATGGTGGATTGACGAGTCACTACACATGAGCTTGCGTTGTCTTTAAACATAAATCATAGTTATGCCCATCAAATAATCCCCGACGAGCTCGGATTCCGGAAAATTTGTGCACGATGAGTGCCATTAACAATTTGTGTTTTGATACCCTGGAACACTTTCCCTAGAGCCCAGATACCGATCCCTCAGACTTTCATCTCTTTGAACAGCTCAACAAAGCTTTGAAAGTTTGTTGATTTGCCTCAAATACAGATTTTCGGGATGCGGTGCAAAAGTGCCTTCAAGACCAACCGAAAACCTTCTTCCTAGAAGGCATACGAAAGTTTGTGGCTCGCTTTACACAGCGCATTGCTGATACTATGTCGAAAAATAATGTCAATGTTGCACACAGATCCTTGTTTGATAAAGTTGCAGAATGAAAATTGTAAGATTTTTTTATTAACCCTCGTACATTTGAAGATGTTATACAATTAAAGTTAATTAGTTTAAACAAGAGAGATAAGTGTGTGTTTACGACATCTAACTGAATATACAATTTCGGATATTAATTGTAAAATTCTTTGCTTGAGAAGGAAATATATACTTACTGGAATTTATTTCTTGAATCGTCGAAAAACTGTCAAAAAGCGATTCTTAATTTCACCAAGGTTCCTTTTCTTTTCAGAAAACCACGTGACAACGTTTCGTCTTTCTTTCCTAACTCGGGTGACACATTCAATACTTTTTTCTTTTTCTTCCGAATCTGTATCATAAGAATAAATATTTCATAAGTTTACTTATTTATAATTAAAAGAAATTTCCGAAATACTTAATATGTAACCGCACTTTAAAATTTAAGTAGCACATTGTAATACTTAATTAATGAGTTCGTTACTATTAACATTTAGATGAACAAAACATAACATATCTCGCCATTATCCAAAGTACACCAATTCAATAGAAAAGTATTTCTAAAATAACATTTAAAATTCCGCTATAATTTCTCTTAAAAATATAATGAAAGAGGTCATAGGCGGAGTTTTCATAATATTTATGGTTCTTTTCTATGAATAGTATGAATAGTAATTTATATTTAAAGAAAGGATACACTAAAAATTTAAAGAGAAAATTGTATAAACTTACATAATTTTTACGACAATTAACTGAAATTTTTATTTTCGCGTATACGAGAAATGGCAAATCATTACTAGAACAGCGTCTAGAACAGCGTTTTCAAACAGCCTGGTTTGTTGCCCTATTCCTCTTCCGATGTCTAAATTTTTTCATTGCATGTTTTTAACGGCAAGAATATCTGTAGGTAACAACACAACAGTTTTAAAGGGCCACATGCATTGTTAAAATATTTTAATAATAAATATAAAGTAAAAATATATTTTTAAACAGTCTTTTATAAGTCGTCAAGGTTTATCTTAAAAATTACGCTCACTTTCATTACTTCAATTCATGTTGTTCGATTAAAAAAATTCCTCTATAATATATTAATTTGAGGAGGTTCCCGATAATTAAAAATTCACCGCTTTGGTTGGTGCTTAGTAGAAGGCGCAAACTAGACGAAATATGTACAATTTTTAAACTGCTTCTTTTTTAAGATATGGCAATAGAAAAAAAATGCATTATTTAAACTAGCTATTCAAGATTTTAAAAATGTTTTCTCAACATAAAATCATAATTTAATTAATATTAAACTATCAGTTGATAGAAACGTATATTTACACATATATTTTACATTCTTTACCTTTTATATATACCTAATTTTCTACCTTTTAATCTGTAAACTATTCCATTGTTGCCCTTCCAGAGCCCTTTTTAGCGAGTATGGTTTGTCGCATTATTACCTCTATTTTTTGTTGTAATGGTACGTAGACAGTTGTAATAATAAATATTGTTTGACGATTTATCACTTGCGGCTGGCTAACGGAAAAATGCTTCAAAATTAATTTATTAATTTACTATTAAGTTTTAAAATATTAAAACGTACTGTTATAGGAAACACGCACATGTAGGTATTATTTATATTTCTAGTCTACCTAGGTAAACAGATTAACCTTTATAACCCCTAGAAATATTTATTAAGAGATTTATTTTCATGATAAAACAAGCACATAAAAACAAAACATCATTCTTTATTAAAGATTTTTTTACGCCTCTCGGTATTTTGTTTTCGTGCCTCAGAATTTGTAAAAATTGGTTTAGAAGGATGTTTTGAAAACCTTTGTCTGTTACGACAGTTAAACAGATAAGATTAATGATTATTTAGAGATTTAACTCGTAAATTTCTTGAGAAGGCTTGGCTTTAAAAAATGCGGTCACTGTTTAATTCTTAATTGTTCCCGTAAAAATATTACAGTACCGCCATTATATTTTTACGGAATACTACACGTAATATTACGTGATCTATCCCACCAGCAGAAAACATTTATTATTTATTGACTACTTGTAAAGAGCCAGAATAAATATTTCAATCTATTTTAACAATGAAATTATATTACTTACTATCGTTCATCTTTTCAACCTGATCCTCAGACTTGCATTTCTCATTCAATTCATCAACGTCGCCGGATTCAAACACGGAAAGACTGGTAATCGAAGTGAAGCAGCACAACCAATATACAAGGAGAGCAAGAACTGCACTTTCTTACTGGCTGCTGTAAGAAAAGTTTTCATTTAACATTTTTTCAAGATAATACTTAAAAAAGAAAAATGATAGATTCGTGTTGAAACTTTTCTTTTAGAATGTCGACAGAAGATTGAAGAAGAAAATACGTCTGACGCATTTATAATTTAACCAGTGGTCCCGCGTGAATATTTCGCACTGCAATGTGATATTTTTACCAATATCTAATATTTTTTAGATGCAGGTTTAAACTTCTAAAGGAAAATTAAAGACTAAAATTATCTACAAACAACATTAATAGAGCCAGAATATCATCTAATTTATTTCATCAAAGTTACACTAAAAACGGATCGAATATATAGCGAAGGCATAAAATAATTATCAGTCGTATTTTAACTGCATTAGAGGATGACATCATCTGTTTCGGAAAAAAAAAACATGGGATAAAGAAAAATAAATTGAATATTTGAATTTAATTTTTGCTTTTTTATTATAAATATAAAATAAACCCGTGCAGCATCTACATCCCGCTTTATTTTTATTGTACTATTTATTTTTTCATAATCATTGATGAGCACCACATAATGCATTTTTAACACTTTCCAACCTAGTTGAAAAGTGTTTATGACTTCGGTTTGTCTGGCCGTCTGTCCGTGCTCTAACTCCCGTAAATAGGCTCGGATTGCTCTGCAATTTTTATATGTTATTGTCGTTATCTATAGCATGTTCCCTATTTCAACGGAAGTGTGTAGCACTTATAGTTTTTTTACAGGGGCACTCAAAAGAATTCCATTACATTGCGGTCTATGGGGGAAAATCATTTGCGGTTTATTTAAATAATGTTTCACTATTTTAAACGCATTGAAATTTATATATATCACTAAGGTGTATTAGAAGAAGCTTAACATGGAATAGGGTGTGCATAGCACTTATACTTACTGTACAGGGACAGTCAAAAGAATTCCGTTACATTACGTCTATGGAGAAAAATCGTCTGCGGTTTATTTAAATAATGTTTCCCTATTTAAAACGCATTGAAATTTATATGAGGTGCATTACAAGAGGCTTACTACAGAATATCGCGTGTATAGCAGTTATCGTTCATTTACAGGGACGCACAAAAGAATTCTCTACTGTCTGTTAACAATAATTCCTCGAAGTGCGTTTTAAGTTACTGAAAGCGATTTTAATTTTAACTCGCTTTTTGTCTATTACGTGGTGTGTATAAATTCTGTAGATCCTATACAGGGAAGCAAAAAAGTTCGCGAACACATTTCCTTATTATTTAACTCCAGACGGAGAATTTTAAACTGTGCTACGCGTTTCCTAACTGAACTAAAATTTATTATCCTATGTAGTATATATACAAATCTATAGATCCTATACAGGGCTGAATAAAAGTATTCGGATTACTTAGATGTTATCTTTTAGCTTATTAAACGGTATGATTTGTAAAATTATTTTGGAAGCGTTGGAAAGTGTTACATAATCTATGCTTGAAGCATGATTTTTCGTTCTTGTTTCATTTTTGTGGCAAAATTATTTTGAGAAAAAAACTTTCATTTCGTTTATGAAAACAATGCCGATTTAATTTTTAATTAACAGCAATTTTTAATCAAAAAACATAGTTTAACGAAATGCGAGTGTACTATGTCAGAAGACCATTCAAAACCTTTTCTTATGATCATATACATATACAATCTTTTTCATATCATTTATCGTTCTACATTTTGTATTTGTTCAGAAAAAGGAATGTCACAACAGAAATAATATATATGAATATCCAATATTAATAGTTTGAGTGGAATAGAAGCGCAAAAAGTAAGAAATTGTTCTAAAATAAGGAAGGAATATTTGTCCTGTTTTAAAAAGGGATCTGACACTTATGTTTTTAGTAACTTGCAGAAAACCAAGGAATTATATTAAATAAGTAATTAAATAAACACATAATTCTATTTAGATTTTTAAAATTTAATACAAGCAAATAATATAAATTTAATAAGTGTTTGAATTTTTTTATTGAATTATTTAACTAAAAACGAATGAGATTGCAATAAAATGTTGAATTACAAAATTAAGTAGAATATGGAATATTTTTAAAGAGCGAAAATGTGATGGGAGAGGACAAATTAAACTCTTACTTCTTAACTGCCTCATCTAAATCTCATCACTAATCTACATAATATGTATTAAATAAAATGAACAGACAAATATTTTCATTTTTAGAATTTCTAATAATTTTAATTTTATAAAACATGCATGTTTAAAAATATAAAAAAACTAATTTCTTAATTAAACTGCATAGAAAGGTCTCGGGGTATTTTTTTCTTTTACTGTGCAAAAACTCAAGAGTGTACAAATATAATGCGTTTCGTCACTTTGGTATCTTATTTTCTATTAAAAACTACGAATTGAATATTTCATTATTTTTAGTAATTTTAGGAGATATTTATATTGCATTCATCCATATTATAATAGCTACCAATAAAATAAATTATTTTATCTATGTTAGGTAGAGTGAGAATTTTATTATTATTTTTTTATTAAACATCTGTTTGGAAGATCTTTAAACCATTAATTTATTTAGGCTTCTTTATGTATATATTTTTTACTCACCTTTGTTTATCCAAACATCGTTCTTCTTTTTCGGAAAGAGGTTAGCGCCTCCAAACATCTTATGTTGCAAAACTTCATGTCTTTCGGATTCAAACTGATGCAACCTCGTACGAAATCCCTCATAATATCAACTGTTTCCTCTTTCATTTTAGTATTAGCAAAAGTTTTCTTCACAAGATCTTTAAACTTTTTTGACAAAGAATTAGAAAGTTTTAAGCTTAGTTGCTCTAAATGCATCCAAATGTAGATGCCTGATACAAATAAGTTTGTTACTATACCGGAAAAATTAAAAATAGTTTCTTACCAAAAAACAGAGAAGTGATAACGTGTTTTGGAAAATGCAACCTTCCTTCTTCGAGAAAAGGGACGTGTTACGATTGCGAAAAAGGATCAATAAAATATTACATTAATGTGTTACAGTCAAAGCATCTTATAACGAAATAGAAAGTGCTCCGAAGATTTGCTCGTTATAACGTGCTTTCGTTAAAACGTTATAACGAATTATTTCGTTATACAGTAAGAACTCCAGTTATTGTTAAGAACACCAGCTCTAATGTGGTCTGAACTTAATCTGACTGTGACTATGTAGAAGTCCGGATAAGGGAGACAATCGTATAAAAGGCGGTTTATTTCAAAAAAATATCTCCAAAAATCGCTTTTGCTTAATAAAAAATAAAAAAGCTAGGTCTTATGTATTACTTAATAAGTTATGTATTCATATTAAGCCTTCATAGGATGGATAACTTTTACTACAAACAGTAAAAAGAAGAAAAACGTTGATTTAAAAAGGAACTTCAAGATAATTATATTTTTACTAATATATACTTACAATTCATATCACAAAATTCTTAATTTGTGATTATAGATATAGATGACTGTATTTAAGATAATTAGAGTTTTAATCTATTATTTTAATGGTATATATATTTATAAGTAATATATATTTTATAATGTATATTACTATGCTACATATAAAACAGGTTGGAAATTGTACATTAAACGTGACAAATGAGGTGCGTTCGTACTATAACTAGTTTTACACTGTAAAAAAAATCATAGTTATTAATTCAATGAAATGAATTATATCATCTGTTATGAGCAAAATGAACAAGTTTTTTTTTAAATTATTATGTATGCTACCTTTACACATGCGAATTTTTTTTCTCGACACCAGACAGCGCTGCAAATTTCACCATGGAGATCTTGTTTTACGAATGATTACTTCCATTGTTTAATATTTCTATGACTCACGATGAACAAATATCTTGTGTTTATTTACTTTAATGGATTGATATATTCGACTATTAACATAATTTTCACTGAAGTTATCTCAGAATCTGTACATTTTTAATGTAACTTATCTCGCAAACAATCAATTTTTTTGAACAATCTTTCTAAAAATGTAACTTTTATGCAATTTTGTTGGAAAAATAATTTTGAATAAAAATTGCCTCTTTGCTTATGAAAAAAGAAGTGGTTAACCCGTATTTGATTTCCTCAGTCACATGTCTTGTACAGATAGGATTTAATAGAATGGAGAAAACTTTTATTAATATCTTTTTAAGTTTTGTTTCGATTTTCATAAAAATTGATGTGACTCGACAAAATTCTGCAACGATTATAAGTATTAAATTTCAAACCACTCAGTTGGGTAGTTTTTGTGCTGTTATATGAGGATAGACGGACAAACAGACAGAGAGACGGACCAGACGACGACTATAGGTGCTACGTATTTATATAATTACGAACGCACCTAAAAACCGGACAAATTTAAATGTAACAAAAAATATTCCTTATTAAGTATATAAAAAAAGCGAAAAATTCGCTATATCGTTTTTTTTTTTTCTCACTTTTCATGCTCGAATTCTTTTCGTTATATCGTGCTTTTTGTTATAAACATTTCGTTATATCGTTTCGAATTCTGTATTCTTTAACATACAGGCCAACTAAGTGATTATGAGAATTTCGTTATATAGAGCTTTTCGTTATATCGTAATTCGTTATAAAGTGCTTCAACTGTATTATAATTCACTTGTACCGATCCTATATTGGTAATAAAGCAAGATATTCATGATTCATGTCAAATACAAAACATTCCTGATAACAGGCACTATATACATTTTAAAATGAAATGTAGTGAGAAAAACCGGAGAAAAAAGAGCAGAAACTACTGGCATTTCTTTTTATCCAATTTTAATTGAAAATCTGGCAGTATTTTTAGCTGTTACATTAAAAAATATTTTTAAGGCACATTTATTGTTTTACTTGTAAAATACTGGCAGCCAAATTCACAGTACAATTTTCAATATGCTTTGCCACTTTTAATTCGAATTTTGTTTTTATAACTGCTCTACATTTGCCTTCATTTAGTATCAAAGCTTTACTAAAAGTTGTTACTTTTTACCAAGAACTAACAACAGTATTCTGATAGGGTAAAATATATTAAAGCTGTAAATATGCTTGTCAGGAATTGCATAAATCTTTAGTCAGCCCACATCTTTCACCTGCATACATACTCTGATTTCATAAGTGTCATAAGCGCTGAGAGTTATACTGGTCTGATTATTATCAAGCCATAAAAAATTCGCTAATATTTTATCCATAGTCATTGAGTGGACTCCAATATTTCTAAAATAGTCGTTATACAGGAAATCATTAAAGTTTTGTAGCATTCGCAAAGTACTTAAATGTTTCTATCGCAAAGAGATACAAAATATTTTAATATTTTCTTTATTTGAGAGGGGGCGGGGGAGAGAGAAGAAAGTAATGAACTACTAAAAACTCCCGGCCACGTCACGTAAGAGAGCCGACATAACGCTGCATTTTAATATAAAACAACAAATTTATTTGAAATCAATAAATGGATGATGTTTTCAGAAGGGCGGACGAAACTACGATGCTCGAATTGACATCCAACTAATTCTTAAAATAACTAAATGCAAATTTTGTAATTTAAACTTAACTTGCGAAAGGAAAGTGGCTACTCAAGAATCGTACTGAAGGGACTTCTACGTCGAAGAATCACTATTGCTGAAAACACGTTAAAAAATAGGACTTTAAAAATATGTTAAATGTTTCTTCTAACTGGAATCCCGTAATCTCCAAAATTCATTGTATTCAATTATCTAGGGTTTAACACTTTACCAGAATTAAAATTCTTTAGCTGAAGACTGTAGCACCACACTCAGATTATCCCAATCGTCATTCACTAACAGCACGTGGCAAAGTACACACTCCAAACACTGAAGCGCTAAAGCACTGGTCTAACTTTATATAAGCAGCAAAAACAATGTTTTTAGCACCAGAATGTTTTAACTTACTGAAAACTAGTTTCAGTAGTTTTCATCGTACCATCATCAGTGTCCTTTGCAATAACGTTTAAAAAGTGCTCTTGAGTTTGAATGCACACAATTCAACGAAATTTCACCTTTAAAATCCTCGTAAGGGGAATAGATTGTCGTTTCATTTTGGTTACAGACTTCTGAGAAAGAGTTCCGAAATTCGATGATTTGTTCGAAATATGTGGCCTATATTTTGACATAAGTAATGCCGCAGTGATGCGTGGTGCAAGAGGAAATTATTGGACGCCTCGAATACATTTATAGTAAGTATTACGTTTAAATAATGTTATACATTGTTATAGTATTAGGTACACTGTGGTCGATCGTGTACATGCATTTCATGAAATTGTATGTCTCAAGAAAATAAATTTGTTTTTCATGCATTAAAAGTCCTCATTGTCAATGGTTCCATAACAAAATTATGCGTTTGTATCATAAAAAAAAAGCTATTTGTTAAATCGATGTAATTTTTTGTACTATTTAATTGATTTGATTTATGTCGAAGAATGTTTTGTGATGTCCACAACATGTTAGTTTCGTGTGTGTAACTCTAACCATTTTTCTGTGTTTCAGGATAACTTGAAATATAACCTTAACTTTCATTTAAAATTACAAATACAAATTATGCAGAACCTTAATTACTAGTGAAATTATTATAAAAGCTAAAATACATGTATAGTATTAGCAATTATGTAGTTAAAAAAATTATTACAAATTAAAATGTAACTCAACTCTAAAACATCAAAAATCCTGGTATACATGACTGTCTGAGAATGACTTGGAGAGAGTAAGCCAGCATCCCGAAGGTGTAAACATCGTAGTGGAAGGCATCGACTACGGCCTGATGCCCGTTTTCTGAAACCAGTCCCTCTTGGCGCACGACGGAGGAATGGCGACTGGTAGCTACAAGAAGAAAGATTGCGATAGCTATAGTGTTAGTCCTTCGGAAATATAATATTTATGAAAATATACAAAATACATTAGAAGTCAAATATCCGAAAACAAAATCCTTTGTTGTTATTTTTTATCCCATCCTTCTAATTAAATGAGATTTTGACACTATCATTTTCTTTTGTTTTTCAACAAAAAAATTTGATATACCTGGGGAAACGAATTAGTCAGCTTAATCAGGTATTTTTAATAAATATTTTATGTTTTTAAAAATAGGATTTGCCATTTTATTTAAATATGGAATAAATAAAAGTATCAATTGCTGCCTATAAAATGTAAAATAGTTTTTGTTTTTTTTACAAAAAGTGTTTTTATTTAAGGAGATTATTTGCTGGGTTTAGGAAAATAATTTTAAAATAAATATGACATTTCAAACTTTCTAAAAAGATAAGCTATTTTATAAAATACCTGTTATTTAATATAAATTACATTTTCACTAAAAGAACTTTACATATCTATAATTTTCCAATTCCTTTTGATATATTCTTAAGAAAGTGTTTTAGAAATGAAAACGTTTTCTATATCAGATTTACATTGCACGTATTTCTTTTTATAAATTAGATTTTAAAATTTCTTTTGCAAGGAATTATTCGGCTGAAATCTTAAACGACCTTTGCCGAGAGAAATTTTTTTAGGTATTTTCTAAATCTGTTTAACATTGAATATAGCATTAATATGCTTTAATATATATGTTTATTAAGAGGAAAATTAATTGAAAATCTAAGAAAGAAAAGAATCTTATAATTAATTATCTAATCACCAAACAATAAAATATTTAAAATCACATTTTGATAGATTATTGAGATTGACTGAAATTTATCCAGCTACTATTTTTAAATTACAACAGCAACAGCAAAAACAACTTTAATAATAATAATACAAAGAGAGTAGAATAGTATCTCCATGGAGAAACAAATCACTGACTTTGCCTTAGACAGAACGTTCTTGGGATATAATAACAAGTACTTTAAAATCTTAAAATAGATTTAAACTGGATAAAGAATTTATAGAACTTGAGTGAAATTTCATGGGTTTTAAAGTAATGAATACGTGTTAATTAAAAAGATTCACAAACCTGTCAGCCGCTCCTTCTGTCCTAGTTAACGACCCAAAGTCGTAGATTTTAGCAGTGTCAGACTCCGAAATCAACACATTGCTAAGCTTTAAATCAAGGTGTCCAAGTTTATGGTCATGTAAACATTTCACACCTTCACCTATTCCTCGAAGCCAGGACATCGATCTTTCAAAACTGTGTATATCCGAACTGAAAGAAGAGTCATCCAACAGTTTATCCAGTGCTGTAGTCTGCTTATCCATAAAGAACACGTAGCAATAAGTCTCCGGAACATACAATGTATCATTCACTTCTAAGATATTTTTATGTCTAATAGATGGCCACAACTTTTCTTCACTTTCTGTCACGTACTCTTGCATCATAATTTTTGCTGTAACTTTGTGTCTAAATGCCCTGTTTACAAGTTCAACGATCACTCCAAAAGTACCGACCCCGAGCTGCCTTTCCAAAAAATAATCTTGATCTTCTAAAATGAGAATCATTGCGATACAAGCTTTTCTCCTATACTCATCTTCCGCAATTTTCCCTTCCAAAAACTGCTTCCTGGCGCTTTCCATCTTTACAAATCACGTTGCAAATCACGTTACAAATCAACGCAAATTGTTACAAATTTAATTATCGCTTTTAAAAGTAGTTAAAAGAGAATTTAAAATATTTTCTATAAATTCATACAACTCTCAGAAAATATCTTTTGAAAGAAGTTTTATTGTTGAAATATTCGCCTCTTGTGTTTTTTTAAAGCATTGTTGTAAAGCAAAATCTTTCCCCAAATTCTTCCCCAAATTCTGATAGAATCTGCTTGCCATAGCCAAAAACATAGAAAAAAAATTTGGTTCAATTTGAAGCATAACTTCATACACTTTTAGATGGTACAATAATGAAAATGGAACAAAAATATCGATCACAGCGCCCCCTTTCGTCGAAATATCCTCAAATTCTAATAGAACCTGCTTGCCATAGCCAAAAACATAGAAAAAAAATTAGGTAGCAAAATCTTTCCCCAAATTCTGATAGAATCTGCTTTTTCATACACTTTTTGATGATACAATGAAGACGGACAGACGGACAGACGGACGGATGGACAGACAGACATTTTGTAAAAACGTGTTTTTCGGAATCTCTGACCCCTAAAACGTGTAAATCCGTCGAAAACCGGAAGTCGAAAAAAATTTCGATTACAATACTTTCTTCTATTATAGATAGAAGAAAGTAAAAATGTGGTTCAATTTGAAGCATAACATCATACACTTTTAGATGGTACAATAGTGAAAATGGAACAAAAATATCGATCACAGTGCCCTCTTTCGTCGAAATATCCCCAAATTCTGATAGAACCTGCTTGCCATCTTCTGTCCGTCTTCATTGTACCATCTAAAAGTGTATGAAGTTATGCTTCAAATTGAACCACATTTTTTTTCTAGGTTTTTGGCTATGGTAAGCAGGTTCTATCAGAATTTGGGGATATTTCGACGAAAGGGGGCGCTGTGATCGATATTTTTATTCCATTTTCACTATTGTACCATCTAAAAGTGTATGAAGTTATGCTTCAAATTGAACCACATTTTTTTCTAG
The DNA here is from genome assembly GCA_963931845.1 of Maratus michaelseni. Taxonomy (NCBI): domain Eukaryota; kingdom Metazoa; phylum Arthropoda; class Arachnida; order Araneae; family Salticidae; genus Maratus; species Maratus michaelseni. Next base: position 466,770,678 of record OZ007589.1, read on the forward strand.
GTTTTTGGCTATAGCAAGCAAGTTCTATCAGAATTTGGGGATATTTCGACGAAAGGGGGCGCTGTGATCGATATTTTTGTTCCATTTTCACTATTGTACCATCTAAAAGTGTATGATGTTATGCTTCAAATTGAACAAAAAAAATTTTCTATGTTTTTGGCTATGGCAAGCAGGTTCTTTCAGAATTTGGGGATATTTCGACGAAAGGGGGCGCTGTGATCGATATTTTTGTTCCATTTTCACTATTGTACCATCTAAAAGTGTATGAAGTTATGCTTCAAATTGAACCACATTTTTTTTCTAGGTTTTTGGCTATGGCAAGCAGGTTCTATCAGAATTTGGGGATATTTCAACGAAAGGGGGCGCTGTGATCGATATTTTTGTTCCATTTTCACTATTGTACCATCTAAAAGTGTATGAAGTTATGCTTCAAATTGAACCACGTTTTTCTTCTAGGTTTTTGGCTATGGCAAGCAGGTTCTATCAGAATTTGGGGATATTTCGACAAAAGGGGGCGCTGTGATCGATATTTTTGTTCCATTTTCACTATTGTATCATCGAAAAGTGTATAAAGTTATACTTCAAATTGAACCACATTTTTTTCTATGTTTTTGGCTATGGCAAGCAGGTTCTATTAGAATTTGGGGATATTTCGACGAAAGGGGATGCTGTGTTAGCCATTTAAAGATTTCAAATTCAAAAAATGTGCAAATTCAAAAAAATTAGAAATTCTAGAACTTTTTTATGTTAAATGTTCGGCCTTGATCCGGAGAATCCGGAGCAATTTTTGTTTTGCCTCTAAAAATAGCTGAGATATAGCTGTTTGAAATTTTAGGGTGGCTGACATTTTCAAACAAGACAGCGGAATTTCATCCATAAACGGGTTTAATTTATGAGTTTTAGTTAACATGATTTCGGCAAATTTTCTTTCATTGTTATAAGCATTCATCCTATTACATGCTTATCACTATATATTTATATTCGTCAACGTCGAATTCTCGTCAAACGTGGCGACAGTTGGCGGAATTTCACCAAATTTGGCGACCAACATAAGTTACCATAAATGAAGCCAACTTGGCTGTAGAGGACTACTTTGGCGATATCCTCATTCAAATTCAATGTTGACGAAAACTGGGATTGAATCTTCTTTATTTATGTTCCACGCATTTGAGCTTCGTGTTTTCCAGTAAAATTAGCTAAAATCGTAAAACCAAGGAGTAGGGAGGCTATCTGTTCCTGTCGGTTCAGGCCAGAAGGACTTTTCGTAGTTTAGTATACATCGGTTGTTCGCATCCCTGTAACCCGACGATTCGCAAGCAGCTGACGTACAACAGAATGACGAAAAATATTGATTTTATTGGCGATGTGATAGCGAATTTTGAAGTATTAACATGACTGAGATAGAAGAAAGTTTTGGGATTGGCACATCCGACTAGTTTTAATTTGCTTTGCAATTTCCTTTTTTTTAATATCTCAAGTTTTTTAATAACAAATTAATATGAAGCAGATAAGATTCACACGAGGCAAGTATGTAAAAGACTGCACAGATCAAAATCAGTATTGGTAATATGAAATATACAGTTCAAACATTGATTATTCTTGAAACAATTAAAAAAATAAAAGTAATTTTTTACAAAAAGAATATAACGAACTTCAACGGACTGTTTCTCATCTTCATAATGATAATAATAAACAAATCATATTCATTTTTGCAAATAATTTTATTCCATTGTGCAAAATACGTTTGCAACCACTTTGGAAAGAAACAGTGGAAGAGTAAGTGGTGTGTGAAAGCTATCGATAAAATCTTATGTTGTTTTATCACATAATAAGAAGTATAAAAATAATAACGTGTATATATGAGCGGAATGTTCTTGAATATAATTGTAAACAGGGAACGTGTCAAGAATTTTTGTTATATAATGCAAATAATAAGAAAACTAGCTGGCTTCGCCAACTAGCGTGACCTTAACTTACATCGGTGCCTCAAATCTTGTAAAACCTCGAACCGAACGAACCTCCGACCCGGGTCCCCGCTGCCTTCGGCACAGGATGATCCCTTAATTTGCACAAAAAATAGTATAAACCTCTAACTGAACGAACCTCCGGCTCGGGTCCCCGCTGCCTGAGGCACCGTATAGCAGTCGTGCTGCACACGTGCTGCATAATATAATTAAGCGGTCACAGGCCTTTCCAACGATATATCACATGAGGGATGTGTGCAAAATTTAGAAAAGTACCCCCTTAGGAAGGGACAAAGAGGGGGGATGGACACCGGAGATGCTTGATTATGATTAAGCGGTCTCAGATCTTTCCAACGATACATCACATGAGGGGTATCGGCGTATCATTTAGCGGGGTATCATTTAGAAAAGTGCCCTCTTGGAGGGACAAAGTGGGGAGTATGGACACTGGAGATGCATAATATGATTAAGCGGTCACAGGCCTTTCGAACGATATATTACATGAGTGGTGTCGGCAAAATTTAGAAAATACCCCCACCCTGTGTCGGCAGAACACGCTCCCCCCACCCCTCCCCATAATTTATGACGCGGCTTCATTTAAAAAATTATGTTATGTGTTATAAAATATCGTAAAGTTTAAAACAGATCATTTTATTGTATTTCCAAATTGTGTTCGCGCCCTTCCCCCTCCCCTCCCGAAAGGGCAAAACGCACCCCCTCCTCCACATAATTTTTTACACGGCCTAATTCTTAAAATCATAATATCTCGCCCGCACTGTGATAGAAAGCTTTAATTTACCCATAATGTAATTTAAACAGATTGGATGAATTGTCGAAAATAATCTGGTCGAAGCGCTATCTCTAAAGAAAGTAACAACACCAGAATTTAGAGTTTTTTGATTGGAGAATTTATTTTTTTACAGAATTAAGTGTTTTGAAGAAAATTAGTGGAAGCGCGTACAAAAAGTGGGAAAAATTCTAGTAAAATAACTCGTTCAACGGAATTTGTTGTGTTAGAATAGCATGGGAAAGTCGCGCTGGAAATAAATAAGCCTTGCGCTGCTGTGCAAGGCTTAATTTACGATATACACCTTTTATAGGAAATAGAAAACGTTGTTCGATTCTTCGGCATAAAAAAGTAATTTTTGCAAATTTCATGCATTTATTCATAAAATGTACTTCGTTAATATGACCATCAGATTTGCTTGTTGGTAGAGAAAAATAGGAACATCGATCCTTTTAAAGAAGTTTATTTTTATTTCATACCAAACTTCTCTTTTGATAAAATTGAATGTAAATTTCCATAAAATTAATTATGTGCACGGGATTAACAGTTATTTTCTTGTACGAAGATTTTTAAAAATGAAATATTACTTTTGAAACAATTTTTAAATATTATGCAATTTTTTCGGTATCGGGATCGGACGGGCTCATGCTCTAAAGATGCAAAATGTTTCGGCTTCGGGCGGGCTCGGATTTAAAATCGTGGGGCTCGGGTTGGCCCGGGCTCCGAAAAGAGATCTCTAATACACATACAAGATTTGCTCGTATTATAATATATGATTTGGTTACGCTATTTCCACCAGTGACGCTATACATGCAAGAATAAATTTTATTGTATCAGTATTACCTAATTCTAACTTGAAGCATGGTAGGCATATGAAAAAACATAAGAAAAATGGATTTTAAAGTTTTAGTTAGGCAATGTTCCACCATGGGCGCTACCAGTGTAAAAAATCATGCGAAAATGTTTATTAAACATAAATTTGATCATGGCATTATTCAAATAATTTATACAAACCCGTAAAAAATAAAGTTAAAAAAAAATTAGTTATCCTATTTCTCGCCAGGAGACTCTATAAACACAAAAGAAAATTGTGTTGAATCTGTGCCAACTACTTTTAATTTCAATCTAGCTATTATACAATGAAACATTAAAACAATCAATTTTATTTAAATTTGGTTACCTTATTTCCTCCCAGGGGGCGCTATAAACGAAAAAGTAAATTATGTTGAACCAGTACAATCTATTTCATAATAACCATCTACGCCATTAATATATAATAAGACGTCAACTTTCTCCCTAGCGAAATCTCCTATAAACTGTTTGACAGACAATTTTCTCTTGTATGTAACTAATATTCATACTTATTAATCACTATCGGTGAAAATTATTTCAATTGTTTGTTATACATATGACGTCATATATACAATTGCTTCCTGTATTTATTCATCTCATCAAAAAGTCACCTGTAAAACATGCAGCCAAGTCTCGTAACTCATTTACCGTAAAAAGTACTGAGATCGTATAAAGCCAAGTTTAACTATCTTATTAACTCTGAAATTTTCATTCGCAAATCACTCCTAGTCTCTACATCTTTAGTTAATTATTATTTTGTGACTTGGCAATTACGTAGCACGAGAATGTGATGTATATAGTTAGTCTTAATCAAATAATACCATAACATATTAAAATGTAATAACTTTCCTGTGCGTATATAATTTGCCTTAATTAAATTATCCCATCCTATTCCATAACATAGTAAGGTGTAATAACTTCCCTGTGATGCGTAATTGCCAAGTCACAAAATAATAATTAACTAAAGATGTAGAGACTAGGAGTGATTTGCGAATGAAAATTTCAGAGTTAATAAGATAGTTAAACTTGGCTTTATACGATCTCAGTACTTTTTACGGTAAATGAGTTACGAGACTTGGCTGCATTTTTTACAGGTGACTTTTTGATGAGATTTCACTTCTTTTTGTAAGTAATCCTCCTTTTCTTGATTTTCTCCTTTTCTTGAGATCATCCACTGATTTTCGCTAAGCCCGCACTCTGTCCCTATTATTTACAGGTATCAAAAATTTGAAGCTTTAGTTTCGTTTGCAAAGTACTGTAGATAAAAAGAGATTTCAGGTTCCTAGGCAAGCACTAAGTTATGGGAGGGGGGGTGTCAAAAGTACTCTCAATTGCTTCCAGGATAGGTGCTATCCATCTGAGATATTACTCGCAGCCCTAGATACTTGATATTTAACATAAAAGAACTTTTTAGTGTGAAAAGAAAGCCAAAATTAAAATTTCCGGAAATTTCCAATAAATCAAATTATATTCCTTTATTCGATGTTTTTTTTTCGTTTTTTTAGTCTTTTTTTTTATTATTTACAGATTTTTTAATTTTTCCTTACTTTGTGTTTTCCCTGCCTTTCTGCCAAATGTCAAGCTTCTAGGACTACAAAATCGAATTATTTTCAAATTTTCGACTTTTTATAAATTTATTGATTTTTCGATTTTAATTCTAAGTTACCTGATTGTCGTGCCAATATAGTAATTATCTGATCCGTCTTCTTAGGATCATTTAGGTTCAATTTAGAGATACATCAAGTGAATCTTAGAGTTACCATGATTTTATTTAGAAAGGACTATCAAGCCATAACCAGCCAGTAATGTCGGGAGGGTAGGGGGAGCTGTGAAAATTTTTGTGGGGATGACAACATTTAACAATCCATATTTCATATGTGAAGTACATAGAGTACAACCTGTGAAAGAAAACAAACCTGTCTATAAAGAAATCGCCTATATCGTAGCCAGTCTATAGCGGAACTTCTCTATAACGAAATTCGTAAACGAATGAAAAGAAAACCATAATCCGGGGGAAATAACATAAAACAATTAGGGACGTTGTACTAGCTAATAGGACAATTATCTTAAAACTAATGTTTCTAGCAGTACAAAATCAAATTGTTTTCGAATTTTCGATTTCTTAAAGATATTTCGATTTTATTTTCGAATTTAACGAATATTTTAATTGTTCCTTTTATTGAATAGTAAATACTACTTTTACACCAAGTTTTAAGTTTCTAAGAGTACAAGATAAAATTATTTTCAATTTTTGATATTTTCGAATTTTTTTTTATAATTTTCTGGATTTTTTAATTTTTCTTATTTTATATCCTTTATTACAAATTTCAAGTTTCTAGCGCTACAAAATCGAATTATTTTGAAATTTCCGATCTTTTCCGAGTTTTTTTTATTCTATTTTCGAATTTATTGTGTTTTAATTTTTCCTTTTTCTATATCCTAAACAATAAGTTTACGCCGAATTTTAAGTTCTAAAGCTACAAAATCGAATTTTTTTCAATTTTTCGGATTTTCGATTTTTTTTTTCGAATTTTACAGATTTTTTATTTATTTCTTTTTTTGTATCCTAAATACTACCTTTATTCCAAATTTTAAGTTTCTAGCTTTACAAAATAGAATTATTTTCAAATTTTCCTTTTTTTTTTTTTCGATTTTTTTTTCAATTTTTGTTGTGTTTTTAATTTTTTCTTTTTCTGAATCCTAAACACTACCTTTACACAAAATTTTCAGTTTCTAAGACTACGAGATCATATTATTTTCATTTTCTCTCTTTTTCTTTTTTTTTTTTTTTTTTTTTTTGAAATTTTCGATTTTTTTTTAACTATCCATATTTTGTAATGTTTCCTTATTTAGTATCTTAAATATTACCTTTATTCCAAATTTCAAGTTTCTAGCGCTATAAAATCGAATTATTTTCAAAATTGCCTTATTTTTCGATTTCTTTCGATTTCTTGATTTTATTTTCGAATTTTATTGCGTTTTTATTTTAACTTATTCTGAATCCTAAACACTATCTTTACTGCGAATTTTAAATTTCTAAGGCCAAAAGATCAAATTATTTAAATTTTTTTCAATTTTTTCCCAATTTTTCGAATTTTTGATTTTTTTTTTCGAATTTTCTGGATTTTTTAATTTTTCCTGGATTTTTCTGGATTTTTTAATGCATCCTAAATACTACCTTTATTCCGAATTCCAAGTTTCTAGCGCAACAAAATTTGATTATTTGAAATTTTTCCATTTTTTTCGATTTTTCGATTTTATTTTTAATTTTTTTTTTTTTTTGTGTTTTGATGTTTTCTTTTTCTGAATTCTAAACACTACTTCACACCTAATTTTAAGTTTTTAAGACTACAAGATCGTGTTATTTTCAATTTTCAATTTTGTTCGATTTTTTTGAATTTTCGAATGTTTTTTTTTTTTTTTAATTTTCCGGATTTTATAATTTTTCCTTTCTTTGTATCCGAAACACTAGCTTTATTCCAAACTTTAAGTTTCTGTGGCTGCGGGATCTACCCAATCTTTTTGATGACGCAAGAGTGAGTGAGTGACAAGAAATCGAAACTTTGAGATATATCGTCTGCACTAATTTATGGGTATTTTTTGAATTATGCATATTTTTGAATTTTTCCTTATTTAGTATCTTAAATATTACCTTTATTCCAAATTTCAAGTTTCTAGCGCTATGAAATCGAATTATTTTCAAATTTTCCTTGTTTTTTGATTTTTCCGACTTTTGGATTTTATTTTCGAATTTTATTGCATATTTTATTTTAACTTATTCTGAATCCTAAACAGTATGTTTACTGCGAATTTTAAGTTTCTAAGGCTAAAAAATCAAATTATTTTAATTTTTTCAATTTTTTACGAATTTTTCGAATTTTTGAATTTTTTTTCGAATTTTCTGGATTTTTTAATTTTTCCTTATTTTGCATCCTAAATACTACCTTTATTCCGAATTCCAAGTTTCTAGCGCAACAAAATCGGATTATTTGAAATTTTTCGATTTTTCGATTTTTTCAATTTTGCTTTCGATTTTTTTGGTGTTTTTTATGTTTTCTTTTTCTGGATACTAAACACTACCTTCACACCAAATCTTAAGTTTCTAAGACTACAAGATCGTATTATTTTCAATTTTAAATTTTGATGGAATTTGTTGAATTTTCGAGTGTTTTTTTTTTTCGAATTTTCCGGATTTTATAATTTTTCCTTTCTTTGTATCCTAAACACTACCTTTTTTCCAAATGTCAAGTTTCTAGGGCTACGGGATCAACCTAATCTTTTTGATGACGAGTGAACGAGGGAGTGAGTGAGTGACAAAAAATCGAATGTTTGAGTTCATATATCGTCTGAACTAGAAAAGACAGAAAGTTGTAATTTTAAATTTTGGTTCTGTGTGCCAAATACTCCAGAAAAACAAAGTTTCAAATTTTTGGGATACTCCAGCGCGGAGATATGGGGGGGTCAAAAGTGCCCTGAGTTGCTTCCAGAAAAGTATGCTTAAGGCTGTCCTCTCTCGACTTGGCGGAGGCACTGCCGTGCCTCCAGATCTTGCCAAGGCTGTGGTTTTCCTATTAGACTTAATGTTAGCTATATGCTCCATTTTTCTGCAACTAAATTTCCTCATGCCAATATAGTAATTCATTGATCCGTTTTCTTAGGATCGTTTATGTTCAATTTAGAGATAAATCAAGAGAATCTTAGAATCACCATGATTTTATTTAGAAAGGACTATCAAGCCATAACCAACCAGTAATGCCGGGAGGGAGGGAGAGATGTGAAAATTTTTGTGCGACCAACATCGTTTAACAACAAATATTTCATATATAAATTAAATAGAGTAAAGCCTGTGAAAGAAAATGAACCTGTCTATAAAGAAAAAGGTCTATAACGTAGCCAGTCTATAGCGGAACTTTTCTATTACAAAATTCGTAAACAAAAGAAAAGAAAAGCATAATCCGGAGAAAATAACACAAAACAATAACGGAAGGTGTACTGGCTAATAGAACAATTATCTTAAAATCTATCTAAAACAAACTATCCCCATCCTTTGGGATTTGTTTTTCAATGTTTTACTTTATTTAATGCAAAACATAGATTGCATCCGACAACTCATAAAAAAGTCCTCCGGCCTGTACCGGCAGGAAAAGGTAGCTTTCCTATATCTTCGTTTTAAAATTTTAGCTAATGTTACTCGAAAACAGAAAGTTAAAATGCAAAGAAACCGTTTACAAAAGATTCGTTTACACTGAATTTGAATAAGAAATTCGCCAAATTATTGAGCTATAGCCAAGTTGGCTTCATTTATGAAGACTTATTTTTGTCGCCAAATTTGGCGAGATTTCGCCAATTGTCGCCAAGTTTGGCGAGAATTTGGCGCTAATGGATATGAATATATAGTTTTATGCGTATGATTGGGAACATGATTACAACAATGAAAGAAAATAATTTGCGAGAAATCGCGTTCACTAAAACTTATAAATTTATATTAAAATCATTAAAATTACAGACATTACAATACACTTTCATAAAACATTAAAAACATATTAAAATTGGACGTTTCGGATTTACATGGAAAATCCCTTTTCAACAACAACATTTCACTTAGCGTAAATCATAGTTCAAAAATATCAACAAATAGAAAATTCAACGTATCAAAATTTCGAAGTCAAAATTACAGTTATAATAACACGGAGTATTCCTTCGGGATTGCACCTGCTTGACCATTATTGACCATAAATTTATCGTTGGTTTTTTGTAATGTGCTGTTTTGTTTCAAAATGTCAGCCACCCTAGAATTTCAAACTGCTCTATCTCAGCCAATTTTTAAGATAGAGGTAAAACAAAAAATGCTCTGGAATCCTTGTATCAAGTCCTAACACCTAATTAAAAAATAAACTTGATTTTTTAACTTTTTTGTATATTTATTTTAGTTTTAAAATTTTCCGTGGCCGCCATCTTGAAACAAGATGGCGGACCAAGCTGGCCAACGAACTCGGTCGAGGCATTGGTGAGCTTAATACACACAATTAGTTTCATCCAAATTAATTTATAAATACGAGCGTTATCGTATCAAATTATTTTCATTTTTTCAATTTTTTTCGAATTTTTTTATATTTTTTTCGAATTTTCTGGATTTTTTTAATTTTTCTTTTTCTGTATCCTAAATACTACCTTTATTCCGAATTCCAAGTTTCTAGCGCAACAAAATCGGATTATTTGAAATTTTTCGATTTTTCGATTTTTTCAATTTTGCTTTCGATTTTTTTGGTGTTTTTTATGTTTTCTTTTTCTGGATACTAAACACTACCTTCACACCAAATCTTAAGTTTCCAAGACTACAAGATCGTATTATTTTCAATTTTCAATTTTGATGGAATTTGTTGAATTTTCGAATGTTTTTTTTTTCGAATTTTCTGGATTTTATAATTTTTCCTTTCTTTGTATCCTAAACAGTACCTTTTTTCCAAATGTCAAGTTTCTGGGGCTACGGGATCTACCCAATCTTTTTGATGACGCGTGAACGAGTGAGTAAGAAGTGACAAAAAATCGAATGTTTGAGTTCATATATCGCCTGAACTAGAAAAGACAGAAAGTTGTAATTTTAAATTTTGGTCCTGTGGGCCAAATACTCTCTATAATTGAAGTTTAAAATTTTTGGGATACTCCAGCGCGGAGATATGGGGGGGTCAAAAGTGCCCTGAGTTGCTTCCAGAAAAGTATGCTTACGGCTGTCCTCTCTCGACTTGGCGGAGGCACTGCCGTGCCTCCAGATATTGATGCTCCTTGTATTATGAACAAATGTATACTGAACTAAGAAAATGCTTTTTTTGTTACAAATGTGGCGACATACTCACCTGCTTTTTGATTGATTTATAACCAAATATTTGAAAATGTCCGGTTATTTAGAGTATGACGTCGTGTTGTTCCATTTTTTTAAACTTAAAAAATCTAATTCATTTTCATTTTGAACGTGGAAATCTTTCAATTGAAAATTTATTGCTGTGGTCAAATTATTATTACGGTTTTCGAATTGTTGGCAACAATAAAGAAACAAAGTTAAATTTTATAGGAAAAACGTCCATTGATTCCCAATGAAAATTATGAAATTTTGAATTATTAAGAAAAATATTTGAATAACGTAAATAAAACATAGCCTATGTTAATTCCTGGATTATAATCCACCTATATTCAATGACATTTAATCATCCGTTTTGATCCTGATGTCAGCCAAACAATTCCACTATTTCAAATTTCAAATTTTATTAGAATTAGCACACAGTTAAAATTTTGTGGCAACGCGTACAAAAAGTGGGAAAAACTCTAGTAAATTAACTCGTCCAATGGGATTTGCTGTGTTAAATTAACATTAAGAAATCACACTGGAAATAAATAAGTATTGCCCTGCCGCGCAATACTTAAATTGAACCGAACATCCTATAAATATATTTGACTATGAACGTCTGGTCCAGTTAAAAATAAGGATATTACCCTGGAAGAGTGGGCACCGAGATGATGATTTTTGTGTAATTTTCTAGATTTTTTGCAGTTTTAGTAATAAGCATTTATAAATAATATAATAGAACTTGCATTTATGAATATTCAACCATACATGACCCATACATTACATGAACCATATCTGAACCATTAAGTCAAATAAAATAGTGTAATAAAATTATTCAAGGGAAACGTGTTGCCGTTTATACCGGTATTAGAATCTGGAGCGAGACATAAAAATGAAACCAAAAGATTTATTGAAAATCATAAGACTTTGCACTGAAATAATAGACATATCTATTTTCCATAACTATGCTGAATACTGCGATACACTTCCAGAAAAATGTAATCTAACTAGAAGCATTTAAATTCTATTCGAATTAGGCATAAAAATGCTAAAAGATGGGTAGAGTTGTTTTGTTTTTATCTTCTTAAGTATTCAGAAAGGTTCCGTCTTAGCTATTAGATCTTCTGTAATGCAATTCGAATTCTTTTATTAGTGAAGGTGACATGATGACAGAAACTTTTTTAACTCAAGTCAATTATTAAAAAAAACTCTGACCTTTTTTTTTTCTTTTTTTTTTTTCAAATTTTATTAATAAATGATTTCTTAGGATGCTAAAGATGATTCCAAAATTAAATATTTTCTGCGTGAAATCTCTCTAAAACATTCTCTCTCTCTCTTGGAAAATAAATAAATTTATGTAAGTATATAACAGAAAAAAAAAAAAAAGGATGCTTTAAAATGAAAAATGCATATCATATTTATTGTCATTTTAAGTCGTAGCAATATAATGTTATATTGCGAGAGAGTTAAAGTTTCATGACTTCATCACTTTGATTTTATTAAACTGTTTTCGTTCATGATAAAAATATATATTATCAATTTATCATTTCAGATATTTAGTTTGATCCAAATCATTAATCATCATGAATGGTTAAAATTAAATTATTCCTATTTGAAACAGAAACATCTTGTTGCGTAAAATTTCAAAAGTAGCAGGTTATACTTGTCAGACAATGGGTAAATGATATGAAGAATAAGAACTGTAGTTCGACAAATTTATCATTGGATGGACAGGTATAACTATTACCAATTTCAGATTATAAATATAAAATATGACCTTATCCAATTGCTGATGTTTCCAGTAGTTAGTGTAGTTCGATTAATTTTCGTAATAAAATAAGCCCATTTTAAGTTGACAACATTTTTCTTTTGTTGACATCGAACTGAAATTCGTTTACTGAAAATTCCAATGGGAAACTGAAGCCTAGCTTTGAAAATGTCGGAACTTGAAATCCATATTTAAACTCTTTTTTTTTCTTTTCATTTAACTTATCTAATTCTCCGGAAACATCTATCCAAAATACTTTTGGTAGAATACAGGATTGTTATTATTAAACAATTTTAGTATACAAATTCGGTTTTCAATTCACTAATAAGGAAATAATAGGACTCTATCTCAAATAGGACGTTATCACCATGGCAACCTAGAATCATTACCTTTTGTGGGATATCATTGAATGAACTACGTAGGATAGGATTTAATTTACTTTAACTTTTATTAATATCATTTTAAGTTTTGGTTCGATTTTCATAATATTTGAAATGACTCGAAAAAATTGTGCAACGATTCTATATATTAAATTTCAAACCATTCGGTTGGGTAATTTTTGCTCTGTTATATGCGGACAGACGGAGGTACCAGAAGACGACTATTGGCAAAAATTCTGTTATTTTGGACGAAAAGGTTACCATTGGACATTTTTTAGCTATCCTTATTGTTGGAGAAATAATTAAAACGGCTATACACCTCGAAAAATGTAAGAAAACACTGTTACTAATTTTATTTAAACAGAAAAAATAAGAAAAGGAGAAACACAATTTTGATGAGAATTAATATTATAAAACGAAAATATTTAATTTAAGGATGAAAAAGAATATTCGTAATGCTTAAAAAATTAATCAATGTGAAAGCTTGCTAGTGAAACAATATTTGGCGATTTATCTTTTAGCGTCAGGTTAAGGAAAATTGGATTAGATAAAATTTGAGCAACAATTTTGTTTTTGATTTGTTCTTTTTTTTTATTATTAAATTTTTATTTTTATCTAACTCCTGCATCATGTGACGTACAGAAAAAAGTATCATATGTAATTATCAAAATAACTGTATTCTTGTGAGTTACATATTAATTTCTTTTACAATTTTAATTTTACTTTTGTCGCCAAAGAATTTGATTTTAAGCCAAAAAGTCATAAGCGTGACATACGTCCGAGCAAGGACCACAATAATGGAGTTTTTTCAAGTGTACGACAGCATTTTTGGAGTATTTTGTTTATATTCATATGTAAATCGCATATCAATAGTAATATACTTCTATTTACTTCTTATATATCTGAAATTTCGTTCAGGCAACTTATAACTCGAGTTCTGTTGAATGGATTTTCATGAAACTTAAGCTGTTAGATAGATAATTTATGAGGGAAGGCGTATATATAATATATTTTTCTAGGCACAATAGTTATAGAATAATGATGAAAAGTTCTATAATCAGATGAACCCGATTATGAAAAATTAGCCTTTTAAAGAGATTCTGTGGAATGTATTTCGATGGAACCTTCACTGTTCATTCGGTAAAGTAGTTTACCATTGTATCGGTAAACTAGTTTACCGAATTCCTTGCAAGGGTTGCGGATCCAGCTACATAGGCGAGACTGGACGATCCTTAAATGTGAGGTTGAAGGAATATAGGGATTCGTTTAATAGAGGCACTCTAACCTCGAGATTGGTTGCACATGCTTTGGATTTTGATCATGTGCCTGATTTTCAGAACGCGCAAATTGCCTGCTCAAAATGTTGCGTGTACAGCAGTCGTATCTTCCTGGAGGGTTGGATGACAGTTTTAGCTGAATCTCCTATTAACGAGGCTGCACAGATTCCTGCAGAGTATAATGTTTTAACTAAACTGTGACTTTAACTGTTTTTCTTGTTTTGGTTCTGGTGGCTTGGAAATTGTGTTTCGAAGTACTAATGAGGTGTACGAAAGTGCACGAAACGTCTATTTTATAATTTTAATTGTTTTTATGTGTTTTTAAAAAAATAAAGTCTGTAGTTGAATTTATTTTAGTGATTGTAAGTTTTATCCAGACGTAATTATGTATGTGTTTTTAAATATGGTATGGAATGGTTTTTACATATTTTTTTCAATAATTATCTAGATGAAATTATTGATTTTCATATGATACCATAATTTAGCCTATTTGGCTCATAAATCACTTTGATTAGCTTCTATATATCTACTATATATGTAAAACACAAACGGAAATTTCGTTCCGTTCCTTTATAACTCGAGTTCTGCTGAATGGAATTTGATGGAACTGGTTCTGTTGTATAGATAATTTTTCAGGGAAGGTTTTAGTATATAACATATAGCTCTACGTAGATTAGTTATAGAATTATGATGGAAAGTTCTGTTATTTTGGACGATAAGGTTACCATAGTTCATTTGTTTGGCGACCATTATCGTTGGCGAAAGAATTGAAACGGCTATATCAGAAAATAATGGAAACACATAGAAAAATAAAAGAAAATTTCTGTTACTAATTTTATTTAAAATCCCCCCCCCCTCCCCGCAAAAAAAAAGAAACAGAACTGTTTTAATGAGGCATAATATTTAATTTAAACCCCAAAGGAATGTTTGTGATGCTTAAAAATATTTGCAATGCATGAGATTGTAATTCAGATTAAGTCAATATTTGGCGATTTATCGTTTGCGCCAGGTTAACAAAGATACATCTGATAATTTGATTTAATAAAATATGAGTATTTTTTTTCCTTTTTTCTTTCTGTTAATTTTTTTATATATAACTCCTCTATCATGTGTCTTACAGGAGAAACTAGCAGATGTAATTGTAAAAATGACTGCATTTATCAGTTACATGTTATTTGTTTATTTACGGTTTTGATTTTACCTTTGTCGCCAAGCAATGTGATTTTAAGCCAAAAATGCATAAGCGTGACATCAGCTTGAGCGATATTAGCAATAATAGTGTTTTTTTTTCGTGTATACAAGATCCTTTTTGGAGTACATTTTTATATTCAAGTGCAAATTATATAAATAGCAGTTATTGTTATGAATATGGGATCAAATATTTAAATTTTAGTGAATGTCTGCCACTCAAACACATATTGTAAAATAATTAAATTTTAGACATTTAAAAATTTTCTCCGGAAACATGCCGGTTTGTTTTCACCAAACATATTATTTTGATAGCCTCAAATCAGCGAATATTGTCTATTCTTTTATTTTAGTTTTTTTTAATATATCGCCAATTTCCCTTTTAGAAATATTCACTGCGTCAAAAGTTAGGAACTAAAGAATATTCTTAAGGAGATGCGTGCATTTATGTGTTACTACTATCACAAAAGGCTACATTTTGCAATAAAAATTGCTTGCTGAAATAAATTTTCGATGTTATTTTTGATTCGTCATTTCTTTTTAGTTTTTTTTCTGCATATCTTCCCTTCTTTCAGGAAGGATTTTAAAAGATATTAGACTAATCGTCCGTATTCCGGTCACCTGCCAGTTGGCATTTTTACTATATTGTTGGATGTTTCGTTTATGTTTGAAGGTTACTCTTGACGACGATTCAGATTACAGAAGATTAGATGACTTTTGAAATTAGTGATTGCTAAATTTATGAATTTTTTTCATTATGAAGCAAAGTTTTACCAAAAAATCAAATGACGACCGATTATCTACAGGAGGGATATAGGCCCTGGGCGGAGTGCCTCCGTAGTGGTCTTTCTAAGGGATCGACAGGATTATGGAAGATTAGGAAGATTTTATTGGATACAAACTAGAGGTTAGTAAATATATCGTTTCAAGCACTTCTAATATATGACGTCAAACTTGGATATCGACAGGTTTATGGAAGATTAGGAAGATTTTATTGGATACAAACTAGAGGTTTATTCTTCGACCAGAGTTAATCATCGGGGTCTTTTTTTATTCAGGTTAACGGTTACTCGAATGCAACTGGTCTAAAAAATGAAAATATAGTTAAAATGGCATCATTTTAATTTTATTCACATTCAGCTCTAAAAATGCACTTTTTTAAGTTTCACCCTTTTTTTAAATATGAAAGTTAAACACTGTTCTTTATGTGAAAACAATTTATTACAATTTTCACTGTATTTACTCTGCTGGAATCGAACGATGAAAAACCGTAGTAGACTTGCCAGAAGAGGACGTATATTAACGTAACGTATGTACGTTACATACAGTGAGATTGTACTTACGTTACCAGAATCTCACATAGAGACAAGAAAGAGGGATGGAGTTCATGAACTTACAGACGAAAATGAATCATCCGAACATTATTTAAGTTCAATGGTCAATCTATGCAATCATTCTAATGCTCTCTTTTTTAGTAGTATGTTGACTAGAGAAAATTTTAGTTCGTGTTCTCATAATCTCATAATGGCCTCATTTCCCTACCAAACTCTACTATAAATGATCAACTAAATGAGTTGCTTCTTATTATACCAAATTTTGTCCAATGTATGATATAATATAACGCAATGTCGTTCGCATCGTTTACAGCAATATTGAAGGAAAAACCAGGTGCACGTCCCTATTGCTTTAAAATACATGCTCAAATCCATTGATATAATTCGTTTGAAAATTTTGACTAGGGTAGCATCTGTAGGTGAAGATCCATATTCCTTTAAAATACAAAGCTATTTCGTTTGATTTAAGTTACATTTAGAAAAATGGCCCAGCGCAGCGGGCGTAGCATGCTAGTCTATTATATAAAACTCAAGTGGGAAATGCGCTGTGGCTGATATAATTTGAGTTCTGCTGAATATATTTTGATGGGAATTTCATTGCTAGTAAGGTAATTTTTCAGATACGTTTTTAGTGTATAACAGACTGTTTTGGTTTATAGTATTATTTATTATTTGTATTCTTTCGTATTTTTAATGAAATGCGTGAAAGGAGTGTGTTTGAAATGTATTTAATATGTGTGTTTTACATGTATGCATTTTAAATTAAATAAGCAAAAGTTGTGTATTTTAAATGAAATGAATGCAATAGGGATGGCGATGGAAACAATATCTGGCAATTTATCACATACCTCCGGCCTTGCAATTGTTGTAGTAACCCATCACGAGAATAATTTGAAAAAATCAGTGGTGGCCAAAAAAAGGACCGCTTCGCGGATTGTTAATTACGTCAGATACATTGCTAATATTGAGTATTATGATATTTCGTAGGTCAAACTAAAATACCGCTACAATGACAGACATATTTACATCTAACCGTAACCACTGATCCTGAGTGGAAAATAGTTGTAGTTTGTATCATATTCATTAAGGAGGTAAATAACAAAATCGGGTCTCTGAAATAACAGGATAATTTTTTTTTAATATTATGGAGTTTAAAGTGTAAGGTTAGCTTGTTTATATGATTTTTATATCTTTGTAATGAAATAGATTAAATTTTGCAAAACATTTCAGAAAAAAATTATGAAAGTAATGTATTGTATTCCGAGTATTTTTAACATTTTCTTTTTTATATACATATTTGATTTCTCATAATTATTACTGATAAATAAGTGAATTGTGTCTGAAGAATTATTGTCGTAAGGATCGGTCTACGTTGCTTAGTAATAGAGTTATGGGAGAAAGTTCTGCAATCCGGTGAACCCTTTAATATGAATGATTACTCCTTTCAGAAAGTTCTACTGCACGGATTTTAATGAGATATACATTCCTAGGTAGATAATTTTTCAAGGATGGTTTTAATATTTTGCATATCGTTCTATGTTGCTTAGTTATATAATTATTGGGGAAAGTTCTATAATCAGGTGAACTCAATTATGGAAGATTAGCCTTTTTTTAAAATTCTATTGAACGGATTTTGATGAGAATAGCATTGTTAGATGCTATTTCAGGGATGGTTTTAGGATATTACATATTGTTTTACATTGCTTAGTCAAAGAGTTATGTGCGAAGGTTATTAGTTCGCTGAACCCGATTACGAAAGATTAGCCTTTATAAAAAGTTATACTGGATGGATTTTAATAGTTAATTTGTTTGTATTGTTAGTTGGATAATTTTTAGGTATGGTTTTAGCATATTGCATACAGCTAAAAAGGTGGATTAAACTTTGTGCCGTTATATTAAAAATAGATGTACAACGTTGACATAGCACAAATTAAACACATGTATACTGGCAAGCAGCTGTTTCAAGGCCCTTAAGCTCCATCATCAGTGCCAATTCAAGAGATTAAAACGAATTAAAAACCCCTAAGCCATGTCGGTTTGGCCGCCGTCTTTCGTACGCGCCCAGATGAAATGGCAGCGAACTCTTCAAAACAACAGCGGAGACGAGGAAACACATGTGGCGGAGAGACCAATAGGAACGCTCCGCCCGACCGGGAAAGTTTAAGTGTGATGACGAATAAAGGGGGGGGGACAAAGAAAATGAATTAAGTGAAACGCAGCCAGACGTTTGAAACGCTTTGTACGGAGGAGAAAAAGGAGTGGGGGGACAGTAAGAATGAATTACATGAAAGGTAGCCAGACATTTGAAAAATTTGGTGTACTGGACAGATCATTAACTAAGCTGCCCGAATTCTTCCATATGTGATAAGCTTCCCAAAAATTGAGGTCGTAAATTGATGAGCATTTCTGAATTATTGTACCCTCCGAGAAATTAAAACTGTGATTTTCAGACCAACAATGGTTCGCTATTGCAGAACGTTTAATGTCACAATTTTTAACATAGTTTTTATGTTCCCCTAAGCGGACTTTAAGTGGTCTCTTGGTTTGACCTATATACGTTTTATCACATTCGCAAGATATTGTAATAAATTCCCCAATGTGAAAAATCTGTCTCTTGGATGTTTGAAGTCTGTAAATTTGATTTTGTTAAACGGTGCATAAACTATTCTAGATATTTGATGGCTTATTCTCGGAAAATATGAAAGTATAATTAAATTTTCATTGCGAACATTGTTAACGTTGGAACGCGTACGTTTAATTTGTTTATTATGAATTGAATCAACTATTTCAACAGGATAAGGTCAATGGCTATTGATTTAATGTGGTCTAACTCTGCTTTAAGTAAACTCTCTGATGAACAAATTTTAAGGCGCGATGATTTTTAATATTGCATCTAGCTCTATCGTTCTTAACCAAATCGTAATGTAAATGATCAAATAAAATAGTTGGTCCTTAACAGCTAAAATTAATTAATTTAAATTATCATTTTTATTTACTTACTAGCAAGCTGACAAATGAACCTTGAATCAAACGAAATATATCGTTTAATTTCACCTTGTATTTGAAAGAAATCTGTATATTTACCAGGAATATACTTCTACATTACTGAAAAATTACGCCATTGCGCTATTATATTTTCTAATGTGCAGTCAAAATTTTAGCTGGTAAGGACCAACTCTTTTATTTAGTGATTTACAGTTAGGGTTTGGTAAAGAACGATAAAACTATATGCAATATACTAAAAACATCACTAAAAATTATCGAACTTACATTGCAAAAAAATTAACGAACAAAATACATCCAGTAGAAGTTTTTATAAAGGCTAATCTTTGATAAACGGTTTCATCTGATTATAGAACTTTTCCACATAATTCTAAAACTAACATAGAACGATATGAAATATACTAAAACCATCCTTAAAAATTATCTACTTAACAATGCAAGTCGCAAAAAAATACGCCCAGTAAAAACTTTCAAAAAAGCTAATCTTTCGGAATCGGGTTCACCTGACTCATTAATCTTCACACATAACTGTTTGACTAAGCAGCGTAGAACAATATGTAGTACACTAAAACCATTCCTGAAATGGCATCTAACTAAAAATACAATTCTCATCAAAATCCGTTCAGTACAACTTTTTCAAAAGGCTAATCTTTCATAATTGGGTTCATCTGATTATAGAATTTTCCCCCATAACTCTATAACTAAGCAACGTAGAACGATATGTTATACACTAAAACCTTCTTTGAAAAATTATATATCTTACAGTTTAAGTTCTATAAAATTCCATTCAGCAGAACTCGAATTATAAGCAGCCGGAATGAAATTTTATATATAAGGTAGAAGTAAATAGAAGTATATTGCTATTAATATAATTTACATTTGAATAAAAAAGGTACTTTTCGGTTAACCGTGCGCCAGTGATATATGTACATATATAAATATATATGTATATACATATATACAGTGTGATTCATAAATATCGAAACAATAGGTTATTTCCTTAAATATTACCCCTAGGCACATACTTCCAGTTGCAAAGTTTCATAAAAAAAGGTGCAAAATTTGATGAGATAAGTTGCAACTCCATGGGGGGGGGGGGGGTATATTTGAGATAATACAAAAATTAAATTTTTATACGGCCCCCGTAGGATAAAATTTCCAATTAGGAAATTTTTCCTTATTCATTCCTGAATTAAACAAAAAAAATTCCATCTTGATATCTGCAAAACTCAGAGAGATATGTCCGTTTTAATAATTCGTGAGGTTTCAAGGGATCAGACACAAATTGAAATGCGTATAATTTCAAGAAACAATGTTAGTGTAATGTGTCCGGGAATTTTTTTGTTCTTTTTTTTTAATTTATAGAGTTACAATTTTGAGTTTTTTTGTGATGGTTAACCATATAATCTGTAAACAGAATAACATTATAAGACTTCTTACAAAAATTTTTAATATATATTTTTTTTTTTTCAAAAAATTCAGAGTAGTTTAAAATTGTTATAACTCGAAATATTATTTGTCAAATTGAATTTTTTACTTTTAATTAAACAGAAATATATAAGTTTTAGTTTTGATTTAGCATTTTTAAGAATATTAATTTAAAGTAATTAAAAATATTTAAAATAACAATTTAAAATAAAAGATCAACTTATTTTAAACAAATCATATTTTGAAAAGTGAATATTTTTTTTCAAATTTTCCGAATTAATATTTAAGTAAAATATTTGAAAAAGATACATTTCAAATTTGAACCTTTTATCTTTAACGGTTATTGACTTATATCAATTTAAAGATGAGAAATGCTGAAAAATCCTATAAAGCAGAAAAATGCATTTAAAGTCTTAAACAAAGATTAGCTCCTAATAGAACGTTTAAATGCTTTTTTAAAAGCTTCCAGGTGAGTAACTCCTTCCTGTAGCTTCAGTTTCTGATTTAGATTAATTTTTGCTTTTCTCACCTTTTTTCTTTACTGTTAAAATGTGTCAGTTGATTTAAACAAGACTTTTCTAACATATCGATTTCGAGTTTTTTCACAAGTTAACCACTTTAAAATCAGAAAATGTATTTAATGAATCTTTGATTTGTTTAATTTAAAGGTTTTTAATCGAACTTATTCTATTGAATTTATTAAAAGAGTTTCTGGTTCGAACGTATTAAACCTGGGTCAAATAAACACGCTTATAACATAACGGAAGATTGAAGCGTTGACGTTAATGAAGATTGACGTTAATGAATATTTATACTCTTAGACTATTACATTCGAATAAAGATTTCTTTTTAAAAAACAATGTCGTTTGGAATTAATGAAAAATAGGTTTTAAAATACTTTTTAATACTTTTGAAGCTGTATAACAAAAAGGAGATTTTTGAAAATATCTCTGTGTAATTTATCAAAATATATTTCCAATGATTGCGTTAACACAAGTTGCATTATTGCTATTACTATTTTTTCAAAATTTATTGTCTGCCCGCCACGTCTTAAGAACAATAAAGACATGGGCCGGCATCACCCAGCCAGCCGGCCATGCTCGGCTTCATGCAGACCTCTAGTATATTTCTCAAACAAGTTTAACGCAAAAATCTATACGCTGTTATTTTATATCTATGAATTAAGGCATTGTCTTAGATCGAATTTTAATAATGTGTAAATGTATGGTCGATCCCTAACCTGCATTTCAAATGAACTGATATCGCGTCGCTCAGAGGTATGCTTAAGTGGTGTAAGTCACGAATTTTAGATTTTAACATCTCTGTGAATTTTGCAGATATCACGATGGATTTTTTTGTGTTTAATTCAGGAATGAATAAGGAAAAATTTCCTAATTGGAAATTTTATCCTACGGGGGCCGTATAAAAATTTAATTTTTGCATTTTCTCAAATAGACCCCCCATGGAGTTCAAACGTATCTCATCAAATGTTGCACCTTTTTTTATGAAACTCTGCAATTGGAAGTATGTACCTAGTAGCAATATTTAAGGAAATAGCCTATTGTTTCGATATTTATGAATCACACTGTATATATATATACATTCATACATATAAGTGCATATATACATGTATATGTGTATATATATGTGCGTGTATATATACATGTATATATATATATCACTGGCGCCCGGCTAACCGAAAAGTAAAAAAAAAAAAAAACTCCAAAAATGCTGTCGTACACTTGAAAAAACACCTTTTGGCTTAAAATGAAATTGTTTGGGAACAAAAGTAAAATTAAAATCACCAAAAACAAAAGATAACTCGGCAAATACTGTTTCAATAGCAATCTTGCATATTGAATAATTTTTTAAGCATTACGAACTTTCTCAATCATGTTTAAATTAAATATTTTCGTTTTATAATATTACCTCTAATCAAAACTGTGTTTCTTTTTTTTCTTTTTTTTTCTTTTTTTTTAAATAAAATTAGTAACAGTTTTTTCTTTTATTTTTCGAGATGTGCAACCATTTCAATTCTTTCTGTAACAAAAAAAAAACCTTCTGGCTTAAAATCAAATTGTTTGTGGTCAAAAGTAAAATCAAAAACGCCAAAAACAAAAAATAAATCGCCAAATATTTTTCAATAGCAATATTGCCCATTGAATAATTTTTAAGCATTACGAACATTCACAATCATGTTTAAATTAAATATTTTCGTTTTATAATATTATCTCTCATCAAAACAGTTTTTCTTTTTTTCTGTTTTTTCTCTGTCTTTTTTTCTTTCTTTTTTCTTTTAATAAAATTAGCAACAGTTTTTTCTTTTATTTTTGGATATGTATAGCCTTTTCTATTCTTTCTGCAACAATAATGGTCGCCAAAAAATTAGCAATGGTAACCTTTTCGGCCAAAATAACAGAACTTTCTATCATAATTCTATAACTAATGTACGTAGAACAATATGTTATATACTAAAACCTTCCCTGAAAAATTATCTATCGAACAGCGCAAGTTCCATCAAAATCCATTCAGCGAAACTCGAGTTATAAAGGAACGGAACAAAATTTCGGTTTGTGTTTTATATATATAGTAGATGTTTGAAAAAAAAATTTTTAATTGTAGGATACAATAACAAAAGTTTTAATATTGTGCGACAAAATTTATCTGGTCCAGGTTCGATATTTTTGAATCGTCATTTCTGGTTGGTTGCATCGATTCTTCACAGAAGTAATTAAATAAACCAGAGTAGCGATGCATAAATAAGGATTTCTAACTAAATAGTGTCAATATGGATTGAAGTTAGTAGCGTAGAGGAGCCATGCGAATGTCGCGCCACCTGTACATGACAAATTACACATACGTCCCCACTGATTGAAATATTTTCCAGGCACAGTTTTCTTCATTACAATTAGTCGGGTTTAAGGTTGTTTTGAAATGACATTTATTATTCTGATGGAGAGTGTTAATACAGAAAAATTTATTTAACAGATTCTTTTTTATATTCGCGAGAATGAAGAGGGGCAAGGGTCTAATTACATGTAAGCTTCAAGGTGTATTTCTATAGAAAGCAGTTACCAGAATTTCCGAATAATAGTGTAAGACAAATTTCAAATTAAGTTCATAGCTTAACCAAAGGAATCAATCATTAAAGATGGATTGTGATCCTCCTAATTAGTTATTTGCTGAAGGCCACTTGAACAACCCCCGCCCCCCTCCCGGCCCGTCCTTCAAGGTTTTTTCTCTAACTCTGCTCCGTTTCCATATCTCAGCAACTATCTTTCCGATTTCAACGCAAGGGATTTCAAACATTATAATTAATTTAATAGTCACCCTTTATAACATTAAACTAAATTTATGAGTAGCGGTTACCACTATTTACTAATAACAGTTTAAGCCAAATTTGTAATTAAATTCCTAGCTTAAGGAAACGAACGAATTTTGAAAGATGCATAGTGGTCCTCCTAATTAGTCATTTGCTGAAGAGCACTTGAACATCCCCTCCACCCCGGGACCTCTTTCAAGGTTTTTTAACTATGCTCCGTTTCCTTTTTTCTCTAACTATGCTCCGCTTCCATATCTCAGCAACTATTTTTCCGATTTCAACGCAAGTGGATTCCAAATATTATAATTAACTTAAACGTCACTCTTTATAACATTAAACTAAATTTATGAGTAGCGGTTACCACTATTTACGAATAATAGTTTAAGCCAAATTTGTAATTAAGTTCACAGCTTAAGCAAACGGACGAATTTTGAAAGATGCATAGTGGTCTTCCTAATTAGTCATTTGCTGAAGAGCACTTGAACATCCCCTCCACCCCGGGACCTCTTTCAAGGTTTTTTAACTATGCTCCGTTTCCTTTTTTCTCTAACTATGCTCCGCTTCCATATCTCAGCAACTATTTTTCCGATTTCAACGCAAGTGATTCCAAATATTATAATTGACTTAATAGTCACTCTTTATAACATTAAACTAAATTTATGAGTAGCGGTTACCACTATTTCCGAATAATTGGGTAAGCCAAATTTGTAATTAAGTTCCTAGCTTAAGCAAATGAAAGAATTTCGAAAGATGCATAGTGCTCCTCTTAATTAGTCATTTGCTGAAGGGTACTAGAACAACCCTCCCCCCCCCGGCCCCTCCTTCAACGTTTTTCTCTAACTATGCCCCGTTTCTATACATCAGCAACTGTCTTCTTCCAAACATTATATTTAACTTAATAGTCACCCTTTATAACATTAAATTAAATTTATGAGTAGCGGTTACCACTATTTACAAATAAGAGTTTAAGCCAACTTTGTAATTAAGTTCCTAGCTTAACAAAACGAACGAATTTTTATGCATGCATAGTGGGCCTTTTAATGAGTCATTTTCTGAAGGACACTCGAACATCCCCTCCCTTCGGCACCTCACTCAAGGTTATTTTCTCTAACTGTGCCTTATTGCAATAACTGGACTAATAATGTTCCAGTCTTCTCGAAACCAGCTCAATTTTGTAGTGCACCTACTATACAGTAACGTAGGCAGCGGGGACCTGTCTCAGAAGTTCGTTCGGAAAGAGGTTTGTTTAGAACAGAATGCTCCCCTGGCGGTGGTAGGGGGAAATAAAAGATTTTCTAGAGCGTACGAGCATGCCGGGTATACGGTTCCGAAGCCATCATAGACCGTGGCCAGAGTTCCGTTTTTTAAGAGATTTAAGTTTATTACAAGGGCTCGGGCAACGCCGGGCGGGTCAGCTAGTTTAAAATAAAATCACGTGTGCGAAAAACAAAGGAAGCGAAGGATAAAAAAAGCAATGGAAAGGATACTGCAAGTCTTAAACTTAATAAAAAGAAACATTAAGAATGGAATACTATGAATATCTTATGGATTCATCAGAGGAGCATCATAAGAATAATATATATTTATTTATTTATTTATTATACTAGCCGCCCCTGGCGACCAGTTTGGTCGCCCTTAAATGTATGTTAAGCATTGTAACAAATTATTTTTATTCATAATTTATTTTTTTCCTTAATCCTTCGCCAAACCGGAAAAATCTAATAGACAAATCAAGAACTTTTGCGATCGTGGTAGCATTTTGCATATTTTTTATTGTTATGTATTTCATCTTTCTTGAGAAAAACAGCTTAACCCACTTTATAATAAATTAATCATTGTGTGTGTTTTATAATAAAATTGTGTGTTTTTTAATATATATATTTCATAATAAAATAAAAGTACATGCTGTTTTAGTAATCTCTAATAGGTACCTGAAAATGGGATTTTCTCGCCAAAATGGCACAAAACAAAAATCGCGCCAACCCCGGTGCGTCCGTGACAGCTGTTCCAATTTAAAATACACGACGTTCACTTTTTTCTTTAAAATAGAAAATAGATAAATAAGAAAAAAATATCATAAATCAAAACATTTGATTTCAAAATAGAAGTATCGTTTCTAATTTGCACACGCGAAAAATAAAAGCTGACAATTCGTTTCGAAATTCGATCCATTAAATATTATTACATCAGTTCAACTTACGTCAAGAAAAGATCCGGAAGGAAGTTGAGTTGTATAGAACAGAATTATGGTAAACATTGACTGTCTCACTGGTGCGGATTATTTTTTTTTACACCAGGCAGCTGTCCAAAAATTCATGGTTTAATATTTTAAACGTTCACAACGAATGAATCTTTTTTGTTTTTTGTTTACTTTCATGAATAGAGAATTTGAACTGCGAACCTAATTTAAACTGAAGTTATTGCAGAATGTATACATAATTGAACGTAAATGATCTCTCAAATATTAATTTTTTTTGAACGATCTTTCTAAAAATGTAACTTTTATGCAGTTTTATTCGAAAAAATAATGTTGAATAAAAATGGCCGCCTGGCATATGAAAAAGTGAAGCGGGCATCCCGGAACTGTTGTTGACAGTCACGTGACTTACGGTTTTATTATAGAGATATATACATATATATTATATATAGCTGTATATAGCTATTATATATATATATATACGTATAAAATAAAAAATGTAATATTCATATAATTTATTCACCAATTTTATTCACATTTCATTCGTAATTTGCTTTAACAAAAGTAAGTATTTGCAGAAAAATATATACTCCTCTGGTATCGTTGAATAAAATTTTACGTAAACTGTAACGATAATTGAAAGTTTATTTCTTCATCCATTGAATTAAGTTATTTAAAGATTTAAATGCGCACTTACGTAAGTGAAAAGTGCTTCTAAACTTTCAATTAAGGAACCCTTTTTGCAAAAGTGCAACAATTTGATATGAGTTTAAAATATACTTTAACCGCGTACTTCCCTTTGATGTTTACTATGCTTTAATTTATGCTACACTATTCAAGATATTTTCTTTTGGAAGTTTGATGCAGCAATATAAAACAATCTATATATTCATTATTTTTTTTTATTTATGCAAAGTTTTTGTAAAACATTTCGATACAGTAATTATTTTACTTTTTCTCTGTTTATTTTTTTAACTGATATTGCGAACATCTTACCTACTAATTATTATGAAAATATTCCTAAATTGGGTGTGGACTAGCAACTCTCTTATAAAGGGAATCTAGTTTTTTGAATGAGGACGTTTTGTCAATATGCGTGTGCAACAGCATCTGTTCTTTCTTTTTACTCTAATATTCCGAAATGTGTTTGAAGCTCTCGGAGTCTGCGGTTAGTGTTTTTCGCTGTAAGTTTATGCAAATTAAGCTTTGTTGGCCGATCTGCAGAGTATAAAAGGAGAAGGAAAGGGCTGTATTGGCAGATTTTGGTCGAGTACACCCGTTTCGGAGATGCGAGTTCAGCAAGTATTTAAAAGAAAGTTAATCTAGCTGAGTACAACGTACATGTTGGAAAGATTGCCTTCAGTTTTTAGTTGGAATAAAGCTTATCGGAGACCATGGGTTGCTAACGCTAGTAAAATTTAGATTGTATTGAAACATCCAAGTTAACTTTCCTCCTTACAGCCAAAGATTTACATGATCTTGGGCTTTCATAGTGATTTGATTCGTCAGTGATCTGTATGTAAATGAGTTTTTGACGTTTAGTAATCTTCTGTTTACTTTGATTGAATATTGAGCTAAATATCTGTTAATCGCTACATCTCGTAGGCTACATTTGCAAAGAGACTTCACCACGCCTTCGCCCGATTAATTTTAATTTTAAAAAGTAGTCATAAATGATCTTCAAAGTGGAGGCCTCACCGGGTACGTCACAAATTAGTATTATTAGCTATTTAACCCGAGCTAGAAAGTTAAAGCATCACCAGAAATTCTACACGACTGTAAATAATTGTCATTATAATGTTAATCTCAAAATGCTATATAAATAACTATAACTAAAGTTTATGTAAAATATAAATTATTGTAATAATTTTAACGTTCGCCCAGCCTTGTGGCAAAATTGGGTAACATTTATACTTTGTAAAATTGTAGTTTAACTTGTAATTATTGTAGCTAGCGCCGGATAGTAATATTTTTCCCTCCCTAGGCTTAGGGGTTCGTCCTGGCCATTAGCCAAAAGCTGGTCCCTAGGGTGGGCGCTGTCTGTCTGTCTTAAAAATATGTAAGGCGTGTTATATCATAAGATGCATCTAATATACAAAACAATCTAGTTAAATACCATCCTGTCTATACTTAATGGAATGGGAGCTAATGCTATAAAGCATAGGTTTCCAACCTTTTCTATACCACCGCCCCTTTTTCAAGTACAAAAAATTCCAACCCCCCCCCCCCCCTCTTGCGTAATAGTTAATTATAAAATATTGTTGCATATTCTGTATACCTATTTTATCTGTCTATCTGTCTATTAAGAATTATAAAGTAGAAATTAATTAAAACAACCATCAACTGTAGTAAAAAAAATTATTATAAATTAAAAAATTAAATACAAAATCAATAAGAAATAAAATTTAGTAAGATGGGTGAAGCTGGCTGAGTTTTAAGAATTTGTTAATGTCGAGTTTCAATTTCTTTAACATCAGTCGCAAACTGCCATGTTCAGCGATGTGCAGTCTGCTCCTTTTCTTAGACAGTAAATTAGCTACTGCACTGAGCCTACGCTTAGCCAAATACGATCAAGGAGAAAATTTGTGTATTCTTGTCCATAATCCATAGTAGAGATATAGTATTGACTTTTTAATCCATTTCAAAATTTTAGTTTTAGTTCTTCATTAGTTGTGAATTCTGCGAGATCCTCTTTCAAATTTGATTATTCAACTGTATCTGCATTTGCGAAAGGATCTAAAGTCCAACTCGGTATATACATTTCATGTTTAAAATATCCTTGAACCGCTGCGTAAAATCAGCATAAAAAACGTGCAAGTGTTGGCAGTAAGTAAATAAAACTCCCAATTTTGCAGACTGTTGATAATGCGGGAAAGTGGCTGTATTCACCTCTACCTAGATTTCGTTTGAACAGAAGTTTTCCCACAAAAGCAGCTATGACCTTTTTTTTTTTTGTTGTTGTTTTAATTAAATTCTACGAAGCACTTTGCAATTGTAAATTGACTTTATTAAATATTCTAACCAGGTCTGTGAAATAAGGGATGTCATTTTTAATGTAATCCAGGTTTTCGCACAATTTTTTGTTTCTGTTTTCAAACGAGTCCAGTTCTGAGTCAAATAGATAGAAAAACTATTCAGGCAGATACTTTTCTGAGAGCCAATAAATTTCTGTGTTCAGTAAAACGCGATTGTAATACTCTTCATTTTCACTACAAAGTTGGCCAAATAATCTGTCGTGCAATGAATTGCTTCTAATCTTATTGACTGCTCTAATAAGTAATGAAATGACATGTAAAGGTGTTCATTCAGATTTTTTTTCAACCAAATGCTGACGTTGAATAACACAATGTACAACGAATACATTCGGTACTGCTTGTTTCAAATGCAGTATGAAACCTTTATGACTCCCCTTCATTGCTGGAGCACTATCAGCAGTGGCTGACAAAATATTACGAATTGGAATTTCTTTATGTTGAAAAAACTTTGTTCATATCGACTTTCCCTTTGTATGACTTTCCAAATTTTTAGCAAATAATAACTCTAGACAAATTATTTCTTTTATGAATCGAACATATGATAAGAGTAGTTCTTCGTTATTTGGTAGAGTTGATTCATCGAGTTGAATGGAAAATTTGCAGGTCTTTAAGTAAAATCATAATGATCTTTCAACGTCTTTAGTTAATTCATCTATTCTTCTTTGAACCGAATTATTACTCAGAAGAATTTTTCTGATGTTAACTGGCGATGTCTTATGAGTAAGAACAATTTTTATTACCTCTTTGATTGCCGGTATAATTAATTCCTCGCCATTTGTGTGTGGTTTTCTCGCTTTTGAGATTAAAAATGAAATATTATATGAGGCTAGTAGTTCGTCATCTTCTTGTTTAGAAAATGACTCAAAACAGTTCGCTATTTAAAAAATTTCTTTTCCAGTCCTTGAAAATAAGGATAAATCTATCCTTTTTATTAGCAGACATTTTATTCAAATTCTCGTGTAGCTTAGAAGTCTTCGTGGCTTTATTAAAAAAAAAAAAAGATTTTGGCACATTAAACGCATAGGTTATAATTGGTTTGTAGGAGTGCATAAATCCATATTTTTATTACTCAATACTATACTGCCGGCATTACTTCTGAGATTCAGACATTTTGAAATACAAAATTTGCCACGGTTTACATTTAAATATATTAACTTTTCAGCAGATTTTTAGTTAGTGATAAAAATAATGGCGATAATGACTTCTATCACTTGCATCCAAATTAACGAATTTTTTGAGCAAATTCAAACCACAGATTTGCTTGGAAATCTTTGTTCCGGCATGTGTCATCGACATTTTTCGAAATGGCTGATAATAAAAAAAGGAATTCGGTTTCAAACTTTTAGCCAACCTAATAAGGCAAATTTTGCACTTCACGATTTTGGAATTATTCACGATTTTTTATGCGATTTAGGCCGATTTTTCGCCTTTATGCAGCGATTTTTTTTTTTTACATTCATGAAAGAATTACGGTTTCAATGTTTTAGCCTGCTATGATAAAATTTTGGTTTTTGCTTAAAGTTTTCAATTTCTTCTATGTTCCTAAAATGAATATATTGAACTCGTGGAAATTTTGACTTGCGGTTTTGTTGATTTTACACATTTAAGGTTGTCCTGATACGATTCGACTATTTTTCTAAGAATGTTTATTTTTCCGTCTGTCAGTATGTCTATGCGTTGCATAAATGTTGGGGACAAAGTAACTCGGAAGTGAATGTGATGAATATCCAGTTTGATCTTGACAAAAAATTGATACAATCTTAGGGTTGTTCATTCCCATTTAATGAATCACCACCATCCTGAATGGACACGTCGACCAAAAACGGAACACGATGAAGCAAATTTTTCACATACTGGGTACCAGCATTTAAAAAAAAGACGTCTGAAATCTCAATTTAATCAAGTTCAAGAATAAAAAGTTCAAAATCAGCATGTTTCAATAACGTTCAACATGGGTAATGACAGAATGAGCATCGTAGTCTAATACTGTTGTACATCTTTTAATAGCTACTAATATAAACTCTCTCTATACATATATTGTAATATGACTTCATTAAGTTGTTATTGGATAACCCTATGTAACATCGCACAGACAATAAGCACGTTCGATGATAATGCAGACTTGCTATAAATAGCTAAAAAATGACGGGTAATTTATCAAACACTGTCCAGTCCGATGGTTTGCTTCTTTTTTTATAGCTAAGATAAAAGCAATATTTTCTATTGAAAAAATAAAAACTTCAAAAACAGGGTTCGTACGCTTTTGCATTCATTCTTTAATCGAATTTTTCTATATTCTATAAAATTTTCTATAATTGCAGTCTTTGTAATACTTTTCTATATTTAAATAAGGCTAAAAATTCTATTAAAACAATTGTGGTAAAAACGTACGTACCCTGAACAATTTATAGCTAATGACCCAGATGTCTAGCTTACCTTTTACTTTCTATTTTTTAAAGAGAATTTTAAACGTTTTGGTTTATAAACAAAATTTTTTACTTAGGAATTTGTCTGCATTCATATCGCGCTTATTACATATGAGTGAATACATGTCGTAAATGGGAGAAAATTCTAAAAAAAAATTGTTTTTTAATATAATGAAATATAATAGAACCGAGAACGAAAATAAACAATAATCTATTCCGAATGACCCACTATTCTGAAAGGCGTTCTTTATCTTGAAAAACCCACAAAAACCAATATATTTTCCAGATTAAAAAAATAGCTTTCAAAACACAAAGTTTCTTTTGCTGCCACTGATTTTCGCAAACATTTTCGACTGGTTTGTATTGTGTTGCATTCAGTTTTAGCAACCCGGAATATAGGTTTTTCAGATGCTATTCACCATCAAGTAAACCTTTGCATGTTCAAGAAACATTTTGTTCAGACAAACAGGATAAAATTTCAGCCTTAGCATTAACATTAAAATTAATATAATTTTGTTCCTCTTGAATGTATAAATTCAGTGACGCAGCTTAAATACTTAATTAAGGAACGATGGCTTCCTAAAAAACGATATTCCGGTTTGAGAAACTAACTAATACACTCTAAAAACTACTTAGAAACGTTTCGGAAAATCAGTGTCAGCAAAAATACTTTCTTTTTTTATAAAATTTTCAATAAATTTTCGGAAATGTATTGGGTTCTGGCGTTTCTGAGAATGAAGAGCTCTTTTCGGAATCGTGGATAACTCGGAGTAGGTTATTGTATATTTTCGTTTGTGGTTATATTACATTTTCTTTGATTAAGAAATATTTTTTAGCCGCCCACAGGGTGGCTTATTCTTTCGATCTCTATCATTTTTCATGTTTATGAAAAGTCGCAGCCATCCAT
Source organism: Maratus michaelseni (assembly GCA_963931845.1). Classification (NCBI taxonomy): domain Eukaryota; kingdom Metazoa; phylum Arthropoda; class Arachnida; order Araneae; family Salticidae; genus Maratus; species Maratus michaelseni. The sequence goes on from OZ007589.1 coordinate 466,803,387, forward strand.
CGTTGCCACAGGTTAATCTCAGAAAATGAAACATTTAAAGTGACTGAAAAAATGAATAGCTCGAAAAGTATTTGTCACAAAATTGTTTAGAAAGGTAAAAAATTGTTTTTTTCTTGATACAAATTTCAAATCGAATGATTATGCCGTTTTTTAAATATTGAATTTCAAAAATTACCAAACTTCACAATGAAGTAATCTGCAAAAGTATCTGCACGCATAAAAAGATAATGAGGATGTTCACGGACGAAGATCGGGCGGCGAGCGGGCGAAGGAGACTAAAATACGGAGTGAATCTATACTGTGAATGTATGCATAGTGAAATTGAAAGGCATACGTTCGAAACATTGATTTGACTAATTTGCCTATTTTAATGATATTTTATTAAAGTCTAGAAGTGAACTTGATGGCCAAATGGTTAGAGCACTGCTCTTGATTCTGGAGGTTGCGGGTTCGACTCCTCTAAATTTTTGTTCGATTTTTCTACTTTTTTATTTAAAAATGTTTTATTGATTGCTTTGTATTTTTCATGATAAATGGAATATATTTCATAAAAGTAAAATTTGATATTAATAACAATTACTTATTTAAATACGACAAATTCAGCAATTTCACGATTAAAATTTTACATTACTTATTATTATTAGCCACACACAGGGCTAATTATTTCAGTCTAGAGTAAAATTCATGTTTATAAAAAGTCACAGCCACTCCATATATAAAGGAGGACACTCTTTATACAAATGGTTATTACTGGCGATATTAAAAATCAAACTGTCTCTCTTTATACTTCCGCTTGTATTTCCTTTCTCAGTCTCCCATTTAAACAATAATATAAAGGACCCAACAAAGTTAAATCCGTCGTGGCAGACATTTCTAAGGGGGTCCTATCTCCCATAGGAACGAATTTACCCCCCCCCCTTTTTGGTGCTCAAACCCCTTCATGTAATATATCAATAGATAGATCTCGTCAGAACTATGGTCTGGTCCTACTCTCCCCCCTCTTACCACCCCTCCCTTTTTCTCTGTTTCAACTCCTTTTAAATTTTAGTTTTTCCCATCTTTATCAGCCTTTTTAAGCCCCATAGAGTGCGTAGGCCTCTTCTAAAGTATCCAATAAAGTTAAACTCGTCGAGGCTGACATTTCTAAGAGAGTCCCGAGGCCCTATCTTCTATAGGAACGGAGTTACACCCCCGGGGGGTTATTCAAGGTGTTCAAACCCCATCATGTAACGTATCAAAAGTTTGATCTCGTCAAGCACTTTTGTCTGGTCCTACTCTCACTCCTCCTTTTCTCCCCTCCCGTCAGGAGCGCTTTTTTATTTAGTTTTTTCAATTTCTCATAATTATTTCAGTTTTTCCCATTTTTGTCTGTTCCTATGGGCCGGACAGCTCCAAAATTTCACCAAAATTAGCTGTACACCGCCTAAAGATATTTTCCCCCCGTTTCTTTTGGCGCCTCGGTTTTCACGTATCTCTTGAGGGGGCCCTTTAGAGGGGCGCAAAAAGGGCATCCCTTTTAAAGTCTCATCTCTCAATTGCAAGTGAGGATTCATTTTAAAGGTCTCGTAGAGCACTTGTGTTTTGTATAGCTCCCCCTTCCTTTCCCCCCACTGCTCTTCAAGAGCCCGTCAATTAATGCTAACTCATCATTTGTTAAACACTTTCTCTTAGCTGTATCCATCATAAAAGCTGCTATCATAGAACTTTTCATTACTTTTTTTAAGTTATCTATTAAGTGTTAAAGTATCTTGAACCATTAAAAATAGTTTAAAGGGCCAGCACATTTGTAAACAACATCTACCTCGCCACGTCTCAGCCCATTGGAGCCACATCTTTTCACTATTATATTTATTAAAAATACTTCTAGTCACCGAATCTTTTTAAAACTTGGTGTGTTCGTTCTTAATATATTCCATCAGTCTCACATAATATTTTAGAGCGCTAACTAAATGCTAAAGTGGAAAAGCTGGCTTATGCTAACAAACACTTTCAATTACATTCTTTTATTCATAAGCGTAAATTCTAGCATACTTATGTAATATATTCTGTTCAGAAATGTTAGTCATTTTACTTTCTTTTATTTACGAGAAGAAAGCATTGGATTCGTGGAAATTTTCGACTTCCGGTTTTCGACAGATTTATACGTTTTAGAAGGTCCTGAACACGATTGGACTGTTTTTAGAAAATGTCTGTCTGTGAGACTGTGACTCTGTCTGTATGTGACAAACATTTTGTGGGCGCTCTATCTCAAGAACTAATGCACGGAATTTAATAACACTTCAGATTCAGTTAGACCTTGATATAAATGGTAATTTTACCATTTTGTACATGCAAGTAATTTTACCATTTTTGTCTTCATTCCGTTCTTAAAACTAACGATTTAATGGAAACATATGCTAATCAATGAAACTAAACTATCTGCATTATTTACACCTTTCTATTATGTGTTACTTGTATTGTGGAACTACGTATATAATATATATATATATCTTAAAATCATATACAGTAGAATCTTCTAAACTGAAACATATGTTTATGCCTCTTGAAAAAACACTATTGAAAAATACAATGTAAATTGAATTTCAGAATATCAGTCATTTATTTTATGAATAAGTATTGAGCGCACCAAACATTGTTTCACAGAAGAATCGAGACTAGAAGCAAATCTTTCAGACAACGGATGGAAGTAAAGATGTTTTTATGAAGATGTGCTTCAACGAGATGAATAGTAGGTAAACAAATAATACCCGAAAGAAGGTCAATCCAATTCTAAAAGTCACAGAATGCATGTTTCCACCAAATCTCCTTGTTTACTAAGCCCTACACTCCGATGACGTCTGCATACTGAAATTGTAATTGAACATTAAATGTCTCAATTCTAACACCTACTTTTCGAACTATATTTGGAATTGTACCTTCGAATACAGAGCGGGAAGTCATTTGCTCAAGGAGTTCAGATATCATAAATTGGAACTGTTAACGTAAAATTAATGTTTAATAGTTGCGAAACAGATTTAAATGCAGGTAGTTTTTTAAGCATAACTAAAAATATGCTTGGCGTTATGGGCTGTCATTTTATATATAAAAAATATTTAAAGCTTCTAAAATTCGATTTCTGTACAGAAAAAAAGGGTTATATAAATATAATTCATTTGTGTTCGAATATTAATTTAAAAGTATTTATTATATTTTAAATTAATATTCGATAAGAAATGTGATTTGTACCCAAAAGTATTTGGTAATTCTCCATTATCCCGTCGACCACTTTTCATAACAAAAAACTATCGCCAAACTGTACCGCCAAATAAACAAATAGAAGAATGTTGACATTGAAATTTCAAAAAAAAATTACAAGAATTTCGGAAAAGTCCCACTCACCAATGTGTCAAATTAGAAAGCTTAAACAATAAAATTTACAATATATTAATGAAAACAGAAAACATCATTTAAAAAATTTACATAATTTTTCTTAATTAGCACTCTCGACTGGTGAATAAATGTTTATGACGTCAGTTCAAACTGGTTTCAAAGGTTTTTCTCTTTCGATATCATGGCGCCGACATGAAAGGAGGCAATTGTTATTTTAATTAACGAAATAACTAATAAATCAGTAAAACATAATAAAAAATACAGGTAAATGTCAAATTAAAAACCGCTTGATGACATACCAAACACATGTAATGCTTCTGACGTCAAGTGAATGTGATGCCACGATCATACAGTTTTGATGTTAAATCCTATATTTTGGAGACAGATTTTTTTATGTAAAGTGGTCGACTGGATAATGGATAAATACCGAATATTTTAAATGAAATGGTTTCAAGGAACTTCCAATATGCCAATCTGAAATTACAGTTGAGTTATGCTTAAGAAAACGTCTGAATTAGAATCTCTTTTAAAAAATTAAAAATTAATTTAACACTACGAGTTCCAAGTCTTAAATATGCATAATCCGTAATCTGTTTGTCCGAATTACTTCTCTTTTAGTAACCGAAAGTAAAACTAATGAATGGAAATATTCTTTCAAAACTAATCGTTAATTTTGAAAATGTTAAGATTTGCTGCAATTTAAATACGTAGACGATCGTTCAAAAAATTTTCACTGTGACATGTTTGTAGAAAATAATAAACAAGGAGCTTTGGGGCGAAAATATTTAATCTGCGTCTTTTGGAATTGGAGTAACTGTCATTATTTAAACTTTTTTTCCACGTGCTGCACATGGGACGTTTTGCATTTGTATTTGTCGTAACAGTTTTTTTTTTTTTTACACCTCGCCTCTTTCAAGATTTAAAGATTCCTAAATGTTGTTGTTGCTGTTGTGTTAGTGGACTTGGGAAATGTATCAAGTGGATTATTTGTCGCATACTTCTATTTGTTTGTGAGAGATTGAGAATGATTTTTTTAACTACACACAACGGTTCAGAGAGTTCCTTTTGCGCATGAAACAAAACCTGCTTGTAAACATTTTTTAAAAATTGATATAACAATGATACTTCATCAAGAATGATAGCAACAATAGACCACATTTATTATAAATTAGTTAAACATGCTTATTTTTAAAAAATGGTTATTTGTTCTGTTGCGAGATAAATTATTTTTCGCCAACAATGGTTTTAACAATGGAAATAATAATAATCGGTATGAATGAAAAATATTATTTTAAGTCTTTCATCGGCTTTGATTAAAGTACGCTGTGTATTTACTACATCTGTATTTTAATTGCGAATTTCATTGCGATAATGGAAAGAACGTCTGATTTTAGTTTTTATGGAAGCTGTGCTGACCAGGTAATTTTTATTTAAATTTTATGGCTGTATTTAGGTTGATTCTGTTATTTTAAATTGTTCGTATAAGGGATCTTGTTTGGTAAATCTTATGATGTATTTACACGTCGAACTTAGGTCCAAACACATTTAATTTAAAAAAAACATTATATATATTCTTATTTCAGCAACGATATTCCTCTTGGAAAATTAAATGCCAATTTGACCTGAAATTATAAGATCATCGATAAATAAGTTTACACACCCTTTATATTCCATTATTGATGAGGTTAGATTGCAAAATTGTTGTTTCAACACTGAATAGTAAAGAAAAAGTAACAATTTACATATATGGATTGCAACGATTATCCAAATGATGATTTTACAATTATTTTAACTATAGAGACACGTAATTTTTAACAAAAAGTAACGCCGTCTTCAACGGATTGCTTCTTACCTCCGTATGAAACAATACCAATCCCGTACAGTTATCCACACTGAAGTACTGCGTGTGTTGTATAATGACTGAAACTTGAAAAATTCGGTTTGAAATTCGACCTAATCCCAATGCACATTTACCGCATACTTTAATGCGTTAATTCCTATTTTAATGTGTATATGAAAACGTGCTCTGTAATTACATTTTTAATACTAATTTTATTTTTATGTTGAAAAATAAACAATATATTGTTTTTTATCTTAAATAATATTATGGACATAATTTAAACTAAAAAGTGCCCAGTTAAACTGATAGCAATGAGCCCACAGTTTATTAACACTCATTGTATATTATACTCTTATTTCAAAGAATAATGCCCCTCGTAAAATAAAGAAATCGACAATAAATTAAGGGGGGATCAGCTCCCCGTTCCCCCCTTATACTTAACCAATGAACTTCCAAAACTAATCAGGGAAGAGATTTATCACAATGAACCTATATACGAAATTTGAAGCAAATAGAATTCTTCTGCATGAAAAACCCATTTATTTAAATTAAGGGGGTATTAGTCCCATTCCCTCTTCCCTTTATACTTAACAAAAGGACTTGTAGGACTTCTCAATGTAATCATAATCTTTTATTGTGAAACGCGGTAGACGATCGTATAATAAGCTTTTAGAGGTGTCCCTGTAAAGTAAAAGAACTTATAATGATAGGACGACTTTTTTTTTAATCGTAAAGTACCGCTGGGTACCTTAACACCCTATAAAATGTTCATAACGGTTGATCAATTTTGATGAAAATTAGACTGACAGACAAACATATCTTTTTTAAATCCTAGTAATTTTCATAACAGAACCATCTACAAACCGAAACTTTTTCCATATAAACGGGGGTTGTGAAAATTGGACCATCTGTTCAAGAGTTATGCGTGGACACATGTAGGGAAATAAAGCTTGTTAACCTCGCATGACATTTATTTTCAACTTCTTATTCACAATTGGAAACGCTGCCCTGTAAAAAATTTACATCAGATTCATTTTTTCTGGCTAAGTTACAGGCAAATCAATACGAGTTGAATGTGCAGGACCTGGATAAAACTACGTCGATGTAAGTAGACACATATGTGAGAAAACAAATATATGAAAAATAAACTAACCGTGATGTATGTTTGACTTATAAATGCTTTCACGCTTTTTCCCACTCAATGTGGTATTTAATAATATATAATCTACATCAGTGCAGTTTCATAAGAACAAATAGCAGTAAATATAATAAAGAAGTTAAGAAGAAATTAAAAATAATTATTATATGATTCTCATGTATCATTCCTGTTGGTTATGTTTAGAACATACAGAGAGGAATAAAAAGAACAGTTTAAGCAACAAAGTCTGAACACATTTCGAAAAATCATAGCTGCAAAAGTAATTTACGAAATGCAATAAATTTCTTTTGAATGTACTCAGAAATTCTCCGAGATTTGTTTGATGTAACTCTTTTGCAGACGTGGTTATGCGCTATGAAAGAGTCTTCCGAGCAGTCCAATCCTTGACGATGACCTATTTCACATTTCAAATTTATATTTCCGGATATCATTTCTCCTTTTAGTTTTCAAAAACAAATAAAGAATTTATTTCATCTATTTTGATATCGAAAAAAGTTCAGCGTTTTCTCCATTACTGTTAGGATTACGACTTTTAAAAATGTGCCTAGCCTTCTATCCATTTCGAAAAGCATTTATGACATGGAAAAAAGTCAATAAGAAAGTTATTCGGAATCGCCGATTGAGTACGAAATAATCTCCGAACTACATGAAGAGGAAAACTCTGAATGGCGCCGCGATTCGAATTTCCACCACGCAACGCTTGTGATGTGAGCATCGTCTACAAGTTACGCTGCTGATTGGTTACATCGAACATATCTCGGATAATTTCCAAGCACTTGGCGAAGTAAAAAGACTGCTGTTCCTTAACGAAGGATATATGTTCCTTTTTTAAATGTGTCAAATCTTTTCGTCGACCCTGTATTTATACGAACTGAGACGTGAAAAAATCCTTCGAATTAGAAAAGCAGATGATATTATAATCTACAAAATGCTAATAGCAGAGTTTGACCCAACAAATTAATTTTTAAATTAAAGTATTCATCACAATGTTTAATTATTAAATCATTAAAAAATAAATCACGATTAATGTATAATCCCGATTCAGAAATCAAAGTTGCAAAATTGTGCAAGAAACGTGTAAGTCTAAAAAGTGAGAAATGGGTACGCATCAGTCTAAGCGTTCAGATCTATCAGCGCGCATACGTTTATATTCCACATTAAAATTGTATCTATTTAACAGATACATATACATCTTCATGGGATTATTTGACAGATAAAGCTTTAGGTGGTTATTACTAAAAGTGCGTTTTAAATGATAATATGCGTTTTGAGTCTTTTGCAATGGATGCTACAACGCATTTAGAATACATCAAACATAAAGTGGGTTATGTTTTGTATCCAAAATATACTTGTTTTCCATATGAATTACATTAAAACAAATTATGCAAAATTTGATTCGTTTTTTCGTGTGCTTTGGCATATTTAGTAATTTGGCATTTAACACCTAAAAATAACTAAAATTTGACATTTTTTAATACAAAATGTATCAAACTGCCACTTGATATAAAGTTATCGAAAACTGTTGTGTGAATGAGAAATATGAATCCACTTTGTCAATGTTTGCCAAAAAAGTCACTTCTTCACAGTCTGCGGTGCTCAACGTGGTAAGCCCTTATTTAAAAAAAATACTATAGAGTAAAACTCGTTTCAGAATACGTTTTTCAATTGGAATGGAAGCACAACTAAACAGTGTGGTCACTTTCCTGATTTAAGCTAGACGTTCCGATTTTGAAGTGTTAGTTCCGTGAAAAAATTGCGCTGGGCGCCAAATGTCTTGTTTTTCAGACAGAAAAACCTTTTCTAAATTTTCTCACGAATCATGTTATTTCCTACTCTCTGTTGAGTTTTAAATTACTAAATGTATTTCATTTTTAAAGACTTGATCTTTATAGATTTACACTGCTCAAAACAATTAAAGGATATTGCAGTTTTATGTGGATTTTGTATCTGGGAAACTTTTTAGCTGGTTGATACATGGTCGACAGACATAGTAGGTTATATGAGAATAAATTACACATGTTTGGCAGAAAAAAATGCATTTTATTGCGCATTTGTGTACAAAAGGAAAAAAACACAATTTGTGCATATGAGAAAAAAAGAATAAGAAAAGGTGTTTTCTTCAAAGAAAATCATTTTCAGTAGGGGGTATGGTTTCCACGGGCGGCCAGCAACGTTGAACACCTTTGAGGCATGGACTCAATGAGGCTATTAATGACGAGTTGGGGTATTCTGCCCCACTCTTCCAGAAGAGCTCTTTCCAGTTCTTGGAGAGTTTGTGGGAGTTGTTGGCGGCCAGAAACTCGTCTTCCTAGAGCGTCCCAAACGTGCTCGATTGGATTCATGCCTGGAGAACACGCTGGCCATTCCATTCGAATGATTCCTTCCTCGAAAAGGAAATCCTCCACCAGGTTTGCACGATGTGACCTGCAGTTATCGTCCATTAAAATGAAGTTATCTCCGATTGCTGCAGCGTAAGGGACTACAATAGGTCTGAGTATCTCATCCCTATATCGGCGACCAGTCAGAGCTCCATCTCGAATGATGTAGAGGTCAGTACGCCCGTCAATGGAGATGCCACCATACACCAACACTCCTCCACCGCCAAATCTGACACTTTCGTGCACGAACGCAGGATTATTCCTACTGCCACGGTCCCTCCAGATGAAAATACGCCTATTATCCGGATGCACAGCAAAACGGGACTCGTCAGAAAACAGAATATTGCTCCATTCATTTCTCCTCCAGTTGACATGCTCGGTTGCCCACTCCCTGCGGTCGCGACGATGCCTTGATGTTAATCTAACACATACCATCGGTCGGTGAGCATACAGACCTACAGCATGGAGCCGGTTTCGGACAGTCTGAGTTGAAATCGTGGTGCCTGTAGCCGAGCGAAGGTGTTGTTGGAGAAGAGTAGCGTTCATGTTTCGGTGTCTCCGAGCTGTTAACGCTAAATACCGATCTTCATTGGGCGTTGTTGCCCGTCTACGACCTTGCCCTGGTCTTCGGCCTGCACATCCACTCTCCAAAAAACGGTTCCAGATCCTGGAAATGACACTTTGTGACACTCCAATGGCTTGCGCTACTTCGGCTTGAGTTTGGCCCCCTTCTAACCTAACAACAATTCTCCAAGCTTCTGAATCTGTCAAATGACTTCGCTGAGACATCGTACTCATCGAAACAAAGCAATCACTGAATGCCGATCATCCTTGTCTTCATTCTCTTTTATCCAGTTGAAAGTCAAATTTCATTCGCTGCCGCTGAAGCGACGCGACGTTTTTGACGTCGAACTCAAAATTTGCATACTCCACAGTTTGAAAACCAGAAAAATTTGCATTTGTGATTCTCTTCTTCTATTTTCGGCAAAAAAAATTTCGTATATATCTTTATTTTATATAAAACTTCAAATATCCTTTAATTGTTTTGAGCAGTGTAGTATAAAATGTTTAATGATTCTTTTTTTTTTCACAAACAGACATTCTGTTTTACGTGACTTTTCTATTATCTCACATAAAATTTCCCCTCTTATAAGAACTGTTTGTAATTTTATCATTTAAAATTCAACTGTTCCACTTATTGCAATGCTGTTGAAAAATGAGAAGACTTTTTTCGATGTTTTAGTTTGAGTTGCATCAGGACTGCTACTAAATAGAATGTTATATTTTTATGTGTTTCTTGTGTAAGTAATCATTTGTGAGAAAAAAAGATTCACATGAAAATAATTCCCGATTGCTTCTTAACCCTTTCCGGCGCGGAGTAAGTCTGTTTGTAAAATGATGAAATATTGGACACCAGAATATACGGACGAATTCATTAGAAAATAAAAACTTGCTTATTTTCTGGTACTTAATAAAAGGAAATTTTGAACTGAATTTGTCCATTTTTGTGGACACCACCCGTTAAAGGGTAAATTGGTTTTCTTTATTGTTTGTAAGTTATCTCATCTTTAGAAAGTTTACGTTGTATAGTTCTGATGAGGAATGAATTTTCACCCAAAACATCTAATTTATTGTTTTAATATATATATTATGTGCATTTTTTAATTTATATTAGAATAAACTTAAGTTTAGTTGTATTTCACCCCTTTAAATATTGAATTTGCGTCCCAAAATTTATTTCTTAGGCATTCTTTAACGTAGTATAATTAATTGATTCTAAGAAGGATTTATAACGACTATGTAAGAATGAACAAGTGTTGATTTCAACAATGAATCCACAATTATTTCAACAATGAAAACAATATAATAAGCATTGTCTAACGAAGATCTTATTTAAGTCTTTTACCGGCTTTCGTTGATGTAGGTTGTATTTCTCTGCATCAAAAATTCCTTTGTTAATTTTTTATTGCGATTTTGATTGCGATTATGATTGAAAACGATCTTTTTAGTTCGTATACAGGATATGTTGAGGAGGTAAAATATTTTACTGTATTGTTATGTAAATTATATTTCTCTAATTGTTTTTCTAATTTAAGATAGTTTTATGAGGGGCTTGTTAAGCCTTAGTAACTCTTTACAGATAAGAAAAGAATTTTTACTATAAGAAACTTTTAATAATTTTACAATCAGAATAATTTTTATTACGTCTGAATTCAATATTAAACGATTACTGTTCTGATGCTTGTTTTCCGTTTGTAAGTTGTTTATCTCCTTTTTCGTAATTTTATGTTGTATAGTACTCATGAGGAATGGATTTTCGTCCGAAACATCTAATTAATTTTTTTAATATATATTATGTGCCTTTTGGAAATTATAATGCATTAAACTTAAGTATAGTTATATTTTATCCCTTTAAATGTCGAATTTGAGTCTCAAAATTTATTTATTAGGCGTTCTTTAACGTAGTATCATCAATAGATTCCAAGAGGGATTTATAAAGATGATGTAAGAATGAACAATTGTTGATCTCAACAATGATTTCAAGCGATAATTTTGCATTAATCCAAACTCATTTCAACAATGCAAACAATATAATAATCATTCCCAAACGAAGATCTATTTCGGTGTTTTACGTGTTTTACCGGCTTCCGTTGCTGTAGGTTGTATTTCACTGCATCAAGGATATCTTTACTATTTTTATTGCGGTTTTCATTGCAATTATGATTGAAAGCGAACTTTTTAGTTCATATACTGGATGTGTTGAGGAGGTACGTTATTTGCAGCGTTCTTATGTAAATTTTATTACTCAAATTGGTTTTCTTATGTAACATCGTTTTCAGAGGGTACGTTGCTCGTTAAGCCTTAATAATTCTTTATAGATAAGAAAGCGATTTTCACTATAAGAAACTTTTAACAATTTTAACAGTAAGAAAACCTTTTCATTACGTCTGAATACAATATTAAACGATAACTGTTCTGATGCTTGGTTTCAGTTTTTAAGTTATTATGTCATCTTTCGTGTTTTTTCGTTGCATAGTACTGATGATAGATGTATTTTCATCCGAAACGTGTATTTTATTGTTTTAATAATGCATTCTGTGTATTTTTTAACTTATAATGTCTTAAATTTAAATATATTCTCATCATTCATTCTTTTGGGAGATGAACGGTTGTGGGTGGTTTTTCCTTAAATTTGCGTTGCTATTTTAATCGCATTTTTGAGGTTTCCCGTACATTTTTCACAGGCGTTCTTTTAATATAACTATGGATAGTAGCAAATAACTATGATGTAAGAGTGAACAACTGTTGATTTCAACAATGATTCCAAGCTAAAATTTTACAATAATCAACAATCATTTCAACAGTGAAAGCAATATAATACATGATATCTTGAGAACGTAAGCAGGATTTTTTATGAAATTTCTTATATGTAATAAGCACATATGTTTAATTTTAGTATTTACAGCGATAACATTTTTAGTTATTACCATTTTTATTATTAAAAAATGTAAGATTTCGATTTTTTCTTTTTACAAATTTTTTTAAAATGTTTAAATGCAATTATTTTGACTTAATTGTAGTTCATTTTAAAAATACATATTTGTTTATTATCTATATTAAATTTGTCGATCTATATTACCGCTTTTCCACTGATTGAGAAAAAACAGTGTGTCTAAAATGACGCTATCGTAAAAATAAAATCTAAGCACATGAATAAGATAACCTTCCATTTATGAATTTAAAAAATGCATTTTAAAGAAATTTTGTAATAATATATTGTTTATGCCGAGAAGGTAGACCGCCAAAAATGTTCGCAATCGCTAGTCATGTTTACGTGTGGACTTCTGTTTCCGATTTAAAATCCCTTTAACACTGCTCGAGAATTACTAGTGCCGTCAAATAATAAAACTAAATTTATTAAAAGATTATGGCATTATGTAATTCTAGTCAAAAATAAAGAAATATCAGTGAGCAGCTTATTGTTTCGTGTTAACTTTTAGTCAGTATTGAAATGGGTGTAATCAGCTTATTTATTAATCGAGTTTTAAAAAGGATTAAACAAGGGTAACAGTTTAAAAAATGATTGTTAAATATCGTAAAACTGAAATGCGACTAAAAAACAGGCATCTGAACAACAAAAAATAAACATTCCCATCGTAAATATTGGTTTAAAAAGTTTTCTATGCACGGTAAAGTAAACGAAATTTGAACTTACAGCTGACGTTCATAAACTATATAATGCATTTGCGAATAAAATTCTATTTCTCTCGTATGAAATGTCCTTTTTCATTCTCATACGCTGTGTGCAATTGTCTGTGTTGCATCTCCACTTAATATAATTATTAATGTACAAAACCATTTCGTATAAATCATGCACCTATTTTTGGTATAAGACTACCCCATTCCTACAAATGAAGAATTGCTTCTGTTTCAGTTGTTTCGAAATATATCAAACGCTTTGTCAGACCATAGAAATAAAATAAGTTAAAAAAACATGTCAGAACTACAAACACACGATATAAAATGCAGTCACAACCTAGAAAACAAAATAAAAGTTACTATAATAATTCGAATAATCATTATATAGCGCAGTATATCTGACCTGGCTTGTGTAACATATAAATACTATAATTTTTATAGTGAAATTTCATATATCAACAATCTACACATCTCAGGATGATTTTCTCTTTTGATTTTTAGCTCTCACAAGTAAGTTTGGGATTTCGATAGGCTAAAAAAAAATTAATGATTGGGTTTTCTTTTAATATCAAAAAAGAATGATAGTTAACTAATTTAGTTTGTAAAGAGAAAAGTCATACAATTTATAATTTGCGAAATGTATTCAACCTATTCCAAAAGACGATTTTTGAAATGAATTTCAATGATTTTACTTTTCTAGATCTACATTTTTATTAAATATAATTTTAATATTTATAATCTTTCTTTATCTACTTAATTTTAGGTGTCTGGCCTCGCTGATTATCAGGATAATTACAGTGCTCCACAAACAACATCATTTAGTGGAGGCTTTTTACCAGATTTTGATTACAATTCGGATTATTATGCACAGACAAGGTAAGTGCATTTGAAAGAAACTTCTACAGCCCATGCACGATAACTTCGCCGATGTCCTTGAAGTACTTTTCGATGCTACGGGAAATGCAATTTACTACAACCTCAAATGACTCAGTAAATGCATTAATAATTGAAACATTATTTTCTGTTAGTTAGTCTGTTAGTTACCTTTCCCGTCAATGAACGAATAAATGAATTAAATTTACATTACCCACCAGTCTAGTTATCGTGCGTAGGTAATATATCCTGTCAAATTATGTACAAACTATTCCTTCCTCAGAGTAAGCATATCTAGAGAGCTCATCCCCTTTGCTTTTCCCGGCGAGAAGTCGGGTCTGGATGACCCACGTGACAGTTGGCATTTGGCGGTAAAAAGGTTACTAGAAGTAATGCAAGTCTTGTCGCTTTATCGCAGCCCTTGGCAAGAGTACAATATTTTTAAGACTTCAGAATTTTTCAGAAACTTCGGAACTTAACAGATATACACTCAGTAGCGAGATAAAGGGGAAGGTTCACCAGATATTTATCCTATTGTTTATTTACTTTATGCTTTATTTCTTCCATCATTCAAAGAATGGATTATTAGTAATACATAAATAAAAGAAATTATTAAACTTTTATTTAGATTTAAATATATATATATATATATATTATTTTAATAATTTAACCCAGTTTTCAATCTTTCACATGGTTTTATTTATATTTATTTTCATTATAGACTTATTTTTTTATTTTTAATACAAAGTAACAAATAGAACAGACAAAGTAAAAAAAAAAATAGTTTTTAAGGCTGTTCTCAAATACAGAAGAGCTACTTTCTGACACATTTCTGAATTCATTCATTTTTCAGAAACTCGTGAAATTGGCAGGTGTTCTCATTCAGAGACTATGTCATCGAAATATGTTTTTTTATTTTTTGGTAAAGACAGAAGACTTTTTAGAAAATACAGTCAAAGTCGGCATTTTGTACCGAATTCTCGACGCAGCATCGGGAAAATCGCGAAAAATGTGTCGTCACGGGATACGAATCGCTTATAACTCGATAAGTAATTTATTTATAAAAAAAAAAAAAAAAAAAAAAAATCATTTCGATTCCAAATCGCTTCACCAGTCAGACCTGGCAATTTTATGCTTTTGCGTTTAAAAATTAATCAGAAAACGCGTCAGAAAATTTCCCGTTCTTGAGCAGTTCATTCGGAGTAAATTCAGAGTAAAATGTTTCGAACACACCAAAGAAGAATTTCTAGCTTTAAAAATTTCCCTATGTATTTTCGTTTCCCAGATCTTTCTTCTCTCTTCATCCTTTGGAAAGCTATATATAAAATTTGAATTAAAAAAGGTTTTTATTAATGATATATATATTTTTAATGCAATGTTGATAAATTTAAATGCTAAAGCATGCATAGGCACAGTTTTATAAACAAGCAAGAGAAGAAATTATTTAAACAAATTGAATTTAGCCTACTTTTTAAAAATTCATTAACTTAAATTAATAAATGAAAAGCACTTCAATAAAAAGTAAAAAACATATACAAGTTGAAACATAAAAAAAAATAGACTTAATAAATAAATAAGTAAATAATGCATTGTTTCATTAAATTTTGCTAGGTATAAATAGTAATTATTAATAGAACTTCCATAACATTATATAACATCGTTTTGAGTGGTCGATAATAAATATAATAATTTCAAAACTTTTCTGAAGGTATAACAAGAGAGTTAACAAAACAAATACATATATATATTTTTTCAAATACTTCAATTAAAAATTATAAAATTATATTAAAAAAATGTGAAAATATTTCAAACATTGCAATAGTTTTTAATTTAGGTAATATTTAAATATTTTACTTTTAATATGTGCATATGCACCCGTTTATAATTATTTAAAGCATAAATTTAATCTAAAATAGGAAAAAATATTTTTTTTTTTTTTCAAAGAATTGTTTACGTTTTAAAAGAAAGAAAACAAGTTTCTTTTGGCGAAAAATTGTATCGCCAAGCACCATTGTACGAGATGTTCTTAAAATGCTTTTTCAAATCAAATTTATCCAATTCATTACATTTTTAATATTGAAATTGATAACACCAGATGATAGTAAGTCCTACTGTTGCATATATTTGTGATATTAAAAGTAAAATATTTCCTATTTTCAACATTTGAACGTGAATAAACTGTATCATAGTTAGAAAGATATGTTTTTAAGATCCTTTAAATATACAAAAGAGGTAATTAAAAATAAATACATAACGGTGAAAGGTAACAAAGCTTGTTTTGCTTGCTCTTTCGTCACACCCATAGGCACAACAGCTTGCTACCATGATATTTCTGAATCGCAAACAGTAAATAGTCTAATATCGCCCATAGAAACCTATGCTACCGACGCGTTCAGCGGATGCTTCTTGCCCAGAGTCACGTGACTTTATGCTTGCGGCAGAAAGGGTGCGGAGATTATCTCTCTAGATATGCTTACTCTGAGATTCCTTCTAATTTATCCTGCTTTGTGTAAAATGCCACTACATTACCAGACGCGCATGATTCGAGTACTGTCTACGTTGGAAGAATACTGTACGTAAATACTGGATATTTCGGTATGAAAATAACTGTACATACACATAATTTTGGTAGGATGCCTTCATACATAAGAGTGCAAACATATGCACAGGTCGCATCCTCAGGTTGACGTCTTTGTCTAAACTACGCCGACACACATTCCAGCTATTCGTTTTTTTAAATCATATCTACCAATCAAATTTTATTGTGCATATTTTGTCACTCTCTCATTGAGGATTTATACGGTATCTCTGTTCGAATTACTGTTCACTTCCAGAATTTCATAGTTTATACACACATCTTATATAGATAAAAGTACGCAGCCAACAAAAGAGCGCCCCCCCCCCCCACCGATCTCAGATGTTTGTCAGCCTATTTTTGTTACCATGGCAATTCGACAATGGGTGGAAACCAATCTAGTTTAATCATGTGGCAAATATGAAGGATCGGAAGTATTGTGACCTGTTTCTTTCGTTGGCGCTCAGTAAACTCGTCAAGGAAACGGACCCAAAGGCTTGTGAAGCCACGGGAAACAGTGGCACTGTTTCATCAATGCTACATTGACAACGGGTCTATAAGACGCGGGAAATGTTTTCGTTTCAAGCATTTTAAGACGTTATGAGATACTCTCGGAAAGTAATATAATGTTGAAGTTTTCATACATCTTCGACAAAAGTTCTTTATATATATTCTTTCTTATTTCTGATATTCATAACCAAGCAAGCATTTTTGCTACGAATTGTCTAGTAGTTAATTAATTTAAAAAATTGGTCAGAACTATTTAAATGATTTTGGTTTAACACTTTTAATTATTCCAAAAAACAGTGTACTGACGTGATCACGCTGCTTATATTTTAATAATTACATTCCAAAATGTAATTATGTAAATACGAGTGCTACACTATAAGCCCATACAAAATCTATCTAATCTATGCCCATACAAAAAAAATATCAGCACTTTAGTTCTAATGAAAGGGAAAAAAGAAAAAGAAATGCACTTTTAAATCGTGAAATAATTTTTTTTATAAATGTTTATAATTTATTTTGCCATTTCTTTATGGAAATGGAACGTTCTGCAGTGGAACGGACACGTGTTATAATCGATTCTAACTTCTTTAAAAGTCCAAACATATTGCGCAAGCCTAGATTTATTTAAACTTATTTTGATATATTAACTAGTAACATAATTATTTAATAAATCATATACTGTTTTGTGGTTTTCGTTGCGGCATTATGAGCAAATCTCTAAAAACGATACCATTTAAAGTTAAAACTCATTCCAAAATTTAAGGATCCAGAATTCACCTCCACAAGGCAATGAAGAGCTGGAAAAAATGTCGCAGTGGTGTAATTGGTAGCACAGTGGTTCTCAACTATGAGGTGTATAGTTTGAATCGTAGCTGAAGTAAACGCCTCCTTTTTTTTACGAATTAGAAAAACTCTTATATCTACGAATTTCTACATAAGCAACGTTACTCTTAGAAAGAAAAATATTGTAGCTTTATTTCAAAATATTTTAACATCTAATTTTATTATTGATTCAATATCTTTATTTTAATGGTGATATGAATTCTTCATTCACTATTTAACTTCGTCTGTTAATCACATGCCCTAAGTTTATACATATATTTAAAATAGTATAGTAAAAATTTATTTTGGATTTTAAAAAATGAGTTAGTGGAATGAAAGAATACAGTCATGGAGTTTGTAAAAATCTTTTAAAAAATTCAAAAAACCTTTTACATACAGATAACTTTTAAAAAAGAAAAGACTATTTGAAATGTATGAACAATTAAATTTTTTGCAAACAATTTCACTCGGCGCCCATTAGAAATGGCTAACTTTTTTTATTCTTACTGCTTATCGAACCTTTTATCCTTAAAATGAATTTCTTTGTTTTGAAAGATCAAATAAGGCTTTGTATATGTGTAACTTTTTAGTTTACAGAGGCAGAAGGGAAATTCAATCTTATCTAGCTTTGTTATCATTCAACGAATTATTTTCCGTGAAACACATATACATGGTGCGTCATAAAATATATACATACACTGCTTAACAGGTCATAACCTTCTAAATTTCCTTTATTTTCAAAGTGTAACTTATTGGTAATAATGAGTGGACCAAGATTAACTTTAGAAAACAGAAAATTTATTTTAAAATACTATTGTAAGTATGAAAATGCAAAAATAATATCGCAGAGAGTTTCAGGCAGATTCACCTATTCGGATATGAATGGATGTTCATAGACAGAAATCAGTTGATCAAGAATGCGTCACAACACCCAATGAAATGCTTGATGAAGTTTGTGAATCAATAGCCCACTATTTTAGACAGTAGATCAGAACGATAATAATTTTGATCGTCTGCGGTAGGAGGACAATTTATACATTTTATATAGATTATTTTGCAATTCGAATATTAATTATATGCAAATAATAACTGGAGTTATAATCATTCAAAGTGTGTACACATTTTTCTGACGCACCATATATGTATACATGGTATTTACATATTCTTCTCCAGAAGTTGTTTTCATTTAAGAAATATAATTTTCTGACGCATTGCTAAAATCTTTTGTTTTTATTGCAACGATGGGTGTCAGTTTTTTGGCATCTGCTAAAATGTCAAAATATATCAAATTTTATAACATATATTTTTTTTCTCTAGTTTTGGAGTCTTGTATCCTGTCATCTCTGTTTTACACCAGGGTACAACTTATTATTGGTATCCTCATGTATATTATGAGAATTATTATGCCCCAATGACTTACAACTATCCTGCCTTGGAACCCGTTCCTGAACCATGTACAGTGCCGTGTTTTGTTGAAGAAATCTTGAGTACATCTGACGGAGTTGATTTGAGTAATACCTCCGAAGCCGCAGAATCCGGGTAAGGAATCATTGTATTATTTTTAATCTAATAATCCACAGAATTATGTTTTATGAGAACATATGTCTTCTTAAGAACCCAATCTATCATCTACAGCACATTTATGGACATCATTTTGAACTCGACCGTTCTCGATAATAAGCATAGGCGTATCAAAAAATTAAGCGATTATTCCTGTAACGGAAGAAAGCAGCGAAAGTATGATATTATGGAAGGAAACCAGGTATTTTAATTAAGTATGATCGTATGAAAAGGGAATACTGTAAGACTTGTGTAAAATTAACCTGTCTATAACGATAATTAACCATAAAGGAAATTAAAATCATTGTCCCTGCAAAACAATTGTAACAGACGGTGTAACCTCTAAAACATATTTTAGTTTTTTTTTTAATTCTATCTAAGCAGGTTTTTTCTATACTGTTCCAAGCAAAGAGGAAACGTTAATTGTAATCCCGTGATTAATTGCAATGTTAAGTACTGAAAAAGGGCTTTTGCATTTAACATTTTATGAGCAATTGTGAGGCAAAACCTAAAGAATTTTAAAGTTTCAAAAAACATCTGTTACAGCCGAAAACGTATGGTGTCAGGATGAATTTAGATTATTTTCAACTGCTTGTATACTTTTCATATTAAATGAAACATTTAATGATTTTCCTTTGTACAACTTTTTATTACGCATAAAATGCTTGCAAGCACAAGTTAAACTAAAGATTAAGAAAAATCATCGGTAGGACTATGTTAAAGACTTATGACTAGTGTGACTATGTTAAAGAAAAGGATTTTATCTCGTGAAATGAAATGTATTGCACCCAGTTGTAGAAATGATATCTTTAATCAATGAATTTCGGTCAATATGATTAATTAAGCATAGTAATGCATGTGTCCCTTACTGTAACATGTAGTATCATTACTGTATGAAGCTAATAACAAAAACAATTGTTAAGAGATGATAATACTCAATGAAAAGACGTGTTCTACTAATAGGACGCTGGGCCGAAGGAGTTAACGATAATTATTTTTACAATTAATGAATCTTTAAAAAAATGTAACATAAGTAGAAAGTTTTAAATTTCGACTCCTATTAAATTAATTTTAACATATAGTAAATATATTAAGAAAAATTATTGTCGGAATGAGAAAATTCTTACTCCAATCTAATAGAATAAAAAAAGATGAAAAAGAGGTAGGTTATTATATGTCTCTCATCCATCCAGTACTACCCTATTAGCCGGCCATCGAAGAATACGCAAGCATAATAAAAATCTGAAGCTAAACGAGTTGAAATCTATTATATTGACCGAATTTAATTGATAATTATTAATAATAACCGGTTAATTTGATAAATTCTTATACATCAATCATTTTAACATGTTTATTTCGATATTTGGTAGTTATCAATAATAACACCGTTTATTATTAATAATTACCAATTAATCAAATTGGTCGCAACATATACTATTAAGATAAATCCCGATATCTAAAATAACATGCAAAAATGTACAACTTTGGGTTGATATGAAAATACTAATTTACTAAAAGAATATTATCCGGAATTATTTATGGAATAGTCAAGATATGTCATCATATTTCTAAAAATATTTCAAATGAAACAGTGAAATCTTCAACAATTAGTTTAAAATGGCAGATTAGTTCCATAAAGTGCTAACACTTCTCTGGCTTTTTTGTTATAAGCGATAACAGGTATGTTCAATTTAAGATCAGCGGCAAAATTTCAGCAAACATTTTTACCTTTTTCATCCTTAGTTTTACCTGCTTAAAAGCTGTTAGCAGTTGAGGACAATTTCAATTAATTTTATTATATAACAGTATTTAACAAAATAATGAATGTATGACATAATACTGTAAATAATGCAATAAGATAAAAATCTTTGTAATTTTTTAAATATTCTAAACCACGGCTATCACAAACTACAATTTATATATTGATTCATATCCTTTCTTTAAAATCAGAAAGGGTAAAATCAAGCAATACACAAATACGGACAAATGAACTGCTGAATAATATTCGCTTAAAGTTCCGACAAAACATTTTACTCTCGTTTTATATATTTTGAGCGCATTTTGATTTTTTAACTTTTGGAATTTGAACAAGTCGAATGCAGTTTTGCCTCAAGGGTTATGGTTCTCTTATCTGAAATTCAATTACTTTGTCCATTCTTCAATATTGCTACATACATTGCAAATAATGTGATTAGAGAAAAACTTTTAGAATAGTTCTTTACTACTAGGTTTAATAAATATTTTTAACACTAGGTTTAATTAAAAACTGTTTTAGAAAAGTAGCTTTGCTTCTACTGTATTGGTTTTACGTTTTTCGTATCGTAATTGTAAAAGCAGTGAATAAAATGTTGGTACACTATTTTTTTGGCGCTGGAGGTGTGCTCTTGTAGATAAGACAATCTATATTGTTATTAAAAGAATCGAAACGTTCATCAATATTTCTTTAAGGTCTTAAATATATAAAACAGAGATAAAAAAATTTTAAAAAGGCAAAAAAAGTAGAAATTGACTTTAATGACAGATTTTATTTTGCTCCATAGTGGTTAAATTTAATATATTTTTTTAATAAAAAAAAAAACTTCATGTTGAAAACTCTATGCTAAATATTCTATTATCCTCATTCATACACGCACCATTTCCTTACTTTTATCCTTATACACACACATCCTATGTACTTACATTCACCTCTTATGCTCAAATCCATCCTATAAAATACGCACCTATTTACAAACACTAACTTTCGTTGCATACAATAAACATCACATCCCTCTTTTCAAAAAACGAAATTAATAGCAACTCATACAAATTCATCCAGATTCCTGAATCAGATCTGAAAGGTTGCTGGATAAGATGCTGGCATTTAATAATTATTTAACATTAATTGCATATAGAAAGTATCCGATAGTAACAGATTCTCCTTCAAAACACAACAATTGTACAATAACATTGTTTATTTGTGATCAAGCTTCTTTTACCCTAAATCGCATGATATTATTCTGGCAATTGAAAGCAATTTGTAAATACTCTACTTGTAAATCGTGCAGAAAGATTTTCCTTTAACTGAATGTATTTTTAATATTATTTTTGTTATGTGAGATATCATAATAAACGGCGTGTTCTCATCCACTTTTATTTCAACGACGAATAATTTTCTTTTTCAGTAATTCTTCCGACACAAGGGTCGAAAATGATTCGGTTTGTGTTAGTGATAGAGGAGAAGCTGTGAGTCAACCTGATGACGATCCTGTATTGTCTAGGAATGAACCGGCACTTTCTGAAGAAGATGAAGATCCAAACTGCTTATATGTAAGACCAAAACTTTTTCAGTTATAAAATTTGTTCGAATCTAGATAAATTATCGAGAAAAAAATTGTATGATGTAAGCAAATAAAAATTATTTTCAAAAATTTAGAAAATATATTAATTTAAATGTCTAGCGGATTAAAATTTCAGAAATAACAGCCATTTGAAAAAAAATATATTCGTGCGAAAATGCTCGAAAAATTCCTTTTAACTTTTATTATGTGTTCAAGCATGTATACTCTCAACAGTAATGTAAATTGGGCGGTCATGCAAACACTTGATAAAGACATTTAAACATTTCTTTTTTTTAAAGTTATTTCCTTACATTTAACACGTCTAAGAATTTAAAATTACATATTTTTAATTAAATTGTCTTCATTAATATAAAGTACAATTTTGTTTTATATAGATTTTTGCCTGTAATTGGATCTGTCTAACGCAATATAGTACTTTTCATCTAATAAAAATTTAAAACAAAAAGAAACACGATTAAAAAATCAAAGTAAATTAGATTGATTTTTTCGGTCAAAAATTTTTCATATGACACCAACGTACTGTTTTCCGAAAATGACTTGTGAAAAAAATTTATGAGCTCTCAATTCTCTGATTTGAGTTTATAACCGTCTTTATAAAATCATTTCATTCACTGAAAGGTAGTGAATTTAAGGCATTTTATAACTTTAAAAAAAAAAAGCTAAAATTTCTCCACATTTTTTATATTTGTTTTTACTGCAATTATACAGTAATAATAATGTTTTTTTTTTGTAAATGAAAGAGAATATCTTGGAGTTTTAAAAACAATATTTTATTTGGAAATAGGTTAAAAAATGGTGTTCTGGCGGCCTTTGATACGTGGGTGTGCAAAAAGTGAAGCGTTCCTCGGTACCCGATGAATCTCGGAATCTGCTTATCTGTAATAAAAAACCAAATAAAACCTTAAAATTTACGATATTTTGTAGTCCTTCTCGAATGAGTTTATCCCTTTTTCGATCCTGAAGAAAATGGCGGCTGTTCAAATTTAAATTACAAGAATTTTCAGATTTAAATCGCGCAAAAAAATATTTACAATTCGAATGTTGAAAAATGCAACCAAGAGGGACAGTATATACTATAAAAGCATAACATTTCAACCCATTCGGTTGATCTCATCTCGAGTTCTACCTGGTACCGATAAGTAAAACAGGTCGAGAAAAACAGGTTTAAAGTTTTGCAACATTTTTAAACACACATAGATAACAGTGACGATCTTCAGCTTAAATAAAATTATGTATACCAAGACAATATAATAAACTTTCCCGGATTTCCTCTTTCTCACTTCTTTTGTTTCTACGTGCGCGTCACATACAATACGCTAAAAATGAACTTGTTCACTGCAACACCAAAAGGCGGATAACTTTTGAACCAATACCATTTTCGAAACAACTGCTTTACCACAAAGTTTTTAAGTGTTTAAGGAATGAAAATATGCAAAACAAATTTTTCGATTTTTTTAAAGAAAAAAGTTATAGCATGCCTCAACTAAAAAGCATATAAGTATTTAGACTGATAGCATTTGCTTTTCAAACAGTTATACGCCATAGTATGTGATTGTGTTTAATTTTCATTTCCTTTTTAGGAAAAGTTATCTTCTCTTACTATTCGAGAAGTGAAATCGGACATGGAAAGAGAATCTATCTTCTATAAGAAATCCAGCTTGTATACTGGTGTTTTAAAAGGATATGAGAAAAAGTATGTAAAAATATTCTTTATTATACTCATTAAATTAAAAATGGCACAAGCCCTTTAAATAGCATGTAATATGAAATTCTTTCATTTTTGTTTAAAATACTCCAAATATTTTTGAATGTGTCGTAAAAAAAATTTACATTTAATAAAAATCAATTTTACATTAGTGTGAAAAATATATTACTGTGGATGTATATCGAATTCTATATACATAATGGAATTCTACCGAAATGGATTCTGCTACAGAAATTCCGCAATTCCGTACGCATGTTAACTAAAGGAGCATGCGTTATGTTAATTCTTATCCTGACGACTGTGAACTAATGACTCCATGACTAGTTGACCATGAAATAGAGAAAAAAAAAGGAATATATATATTTTTTAATTTAAGCACCGTGTTAAAAATGTGCAGTCACGTAACTTTCAAACTGTTTCTCCAGTCACAGGTGAAAGAAACAACGACCAGTTGTCGGTTGTAGCGTATATTATGTATTGATTTCGTGCGAAGTCATCTGAAATAGCGTCACGAAAAAAAGGTGACGTCCACTACACATTGAAGTCACACCTGTCACAAAAAAGCGGGACAGAGAGTTAAAAAAAAAAAGGGGGGGGGGATAATGGCTCGGAATCGTGCCATAAAAATACAATATATCCTATGGAAACGAAACCTGTCTATAATGGAAACATGTCTTAAACGTGAAAAATCCATTCTTTCTTCGGGAAAAGTACCATAGAAATGTACATGCCATGACGGAAACTTGTCTAAAGCAGAATTGTTCCCTTGTTATTTCGAAATAACAAACTGTATTATATGAAAATAATAATAATAGACAGTCCAATCATTGAATACGGATTAACGGATAACATATTCAAACAAAATTCCGCATTCCAGAGGTTTTCCATTGATAACTGTATGGTATTCCTTCCGTAAAAGACCATACATTTGTTTACGTTTATGACAGGATTCTGCTTTACATAAGTTTCGATAAAACAGGGTTTAGTAATGTACAAAACCTGTAAAAAATCGTTACGAACCAGAAATATTTTCCGTTTTACACATGATTTTTATCTGAGCAAGTTGATTCATTACAGACTTTTTAATTATTGACGGGTTTATTGCTTCAAGTGCTACTCGATTCACACTAACTAATAACATGGTTCCTTTAAATGAATTTGTACACCATGAAAATCGGGACTGTTGGCAGGAGAGCAGCACTGATTCTGCGGGACGAATTTTGGAATTCTTCAACTCGCGCCAATTGGGACAACTGGCAACAGAAGAGTTACTATTGCACAGCTGATTC
The DNA here is from genome assembly GCA_963931845.1 of Maratus michaelseni. NCBI lineage: Eukaryota > Metazoa > Arthropoda > Arachnida > Araneae > Salticidae > Maratus > Maratus michaelseni. The sequence goes on from OZ007589.1 coordinate 466,829,005, forward strand.
GTTAATAGAAATAAGTGAAATTTTAAGACTTAAGACCTCTAATTAATAGATCAGGAATTTTTTACGTTTCTTTCAAACATCTTCCAGATTTTATCACTGCAAATAACCACCCCATCATTAGATATAAATAAAATTTAAAGCAGTGACAAATTTAAATGAATGAAAATAAAATAAAAAAGGGTTACAAACTTTGAATGTGCCTCTTCTGTGTCTGTTTTGACTGCCATCAAAGTATTTTTCTGAAGCACTACCCAGTAGGGTGGGCCGAAATTTTTTTTTATTATTATTCGCTATACCGCGGAAAACTTGGCTGTAGGGTTGCTTAGTAAAATAAAATGAAAAAAAAATAATTACATTTTAATTTTAGCGGCAGAGCAGCTCAAATAAATTTATTGGAGAGCAATAGTTTTCTTTCTTTTTTTAAAGCTATAAAGGAAAAAAAACCGCTATAGTGAAAAATCTTTAAGAAAAAGATATAAAAATACATTATAATAAAAAAAGAAGCAAAATTACTTCATTTGAGGTAGCGCAAAGCATTAAAAAAATCCTTAAGTTAACGCAATCAAGTTGTATTCACTCAGTGAATGTTGGCCGGATTGTGGGTCGCTATACCGAAAAAGACTTGTGTCTAGGATAGCTAAGTAAGATTCAAAAACAAAATAAATAAAATTTTACTTCTGCTGGTAGCGCAAAAGGCCTAAAATTTGAGAAAAAAAAGCCAAATTTTCACAATTTTTAGGCCTTTTGCGCTACCACCAGAAGTAAAATTTTATTGCTCCAAAAAATTTATTTGAGCTGCTCTGCCGCTAAAATTAAAATGTAATTTTTTTTTTCATTTTATTTTACTAAGCAACCCTAAAGCCAAGTTTTCCGCGGTATAGCGAATCAAAAAAAAAAAAAAAAAAAAGTTTTTTTTTTCAGCCCACCCTACTACCCAGTCTCGACCGCTTTCCGAACACAACTGCAATTAGTCATACGCTTACATATCAGTATGTTTCTACTTTGTACTACCCTATGTATAAATTAATAATATATAATATGTGTATGAGAGAAGCACAAATGATATTTTTAATTTTTTAAAGATTTAAGTTATATGTCATATTTTAAACACTGGTTCCATTTGAAAATCTTGTAATAATTCAATTTCCCTCTATTACTAGGATACACAGCATTGACAGACGCCCGAAAGAAAACTGTCAAACGCTCATAAAATCATGTAATATCGCGTCAAGAAAACAGAGAATTACACTAATTATATTATTTTTTAATGTTCCTTAAATACTTATGTAATGTGTTTGTTTAATATTCCAGGAAAAAAACATTGAAGAGTCTGAAATGTGGATGGGATCCGTTCTTGCTTACTATTCCGGAAGATAGAGAAAGAAAGAAAGCTTTCGACCTGAAAAAGTACTTCTTCGAGTAAGTATTTCAAGAAATTGTTTTTTATTCTTTAAAAGATTAAATATTAATTGTAGTTACGGATTTGTGCTACTAATTTTAATGAAGTTTATTTAGTGTTATACTTCTTCCGATTTGTTATTAAACTGTATGAGCTACGTTTAACAAAAAATCAATACCCAAATCAAGATATTTTTGCGTTGTAATCAATTATGACTTTGAAAATTAATATTAATCTGCATTTCTAAAGTTATATCAGTTCGATATAATATTGAAAATAATGCCATAAGACCTCCAAAGTCGCTATAATGTTTAAAATACTAAGAGTAAATTGCTAACAGTTTCTCTAAAATATATACATGCTCCTTATACATTTGGTGTTACCTTTCAGGTATAAAAATTGTAAAAACAGCTAATAAATTGCTGGCAAACATTTTTGGAGTTACAGGTTTTTTCCTGGAGATAGAATCCTATAAAGTGTTACTTAAATAATCGTTACATACCACAATAATTCGTTGCATTCTTGTGTATAAATATCAGCTTGAGTCAGAAAAATAAATGTAAAGTATTGTTATTCATGAAATTTTCAACACTAAGACGTACTTTATTTGTCATGCCTTATTCGTCTTGAATACGAATTCGCATTGCTCCCAATTTAAAAGTACAAAGGTGAGATAGAGGGTTGTTCCAGTATCCTGAAACGTATTTTAAAAATTGCGTTCGCATCTTGTAGAAAGATCTCAAGATAATTATGTAACAATAGTATTTTTTAACAAATTAATCATAAAATCTGTGAGTGTTTCTTTTATTTGTTGTATTCAACGTTGCCAACTCCGCAGAATTGTTTTTGTTCAAAAATCTGCTAAAACTTCCAAAACAAAAAAAAAACTTTCAGATTAAATAAGCAGATTTTTAAAACTCATAGATTTTGGTAGAATTCTAAATAAAAAATATCCACTCAATTAGAAATTACCATGGTTGTTAAAACTTATTTATATGTATACTAGAGGGCCTACACCCTGCGAGCTACGCTCGCCAACCCCTGCTCAGACTTAGAGGCCTCTAAAAACATGACAGCGTGCTTTGTTTTTAAAATATTGGTAAATCTGTAATTGGGTTGCCATGCTTTTAACGTTTCAATCGGGTTTTTTTTTTTTTGTTGTTATCATGGCTTCATACACAGCTGTTGCGACAACTGACGACTGTTTTCGGGATTGATAAGTAAAATCAATTACACCTTGAAAACCAGCTTGTATAAAATGGTTAGGTTTAAATTGTGGCTACCTCTCAGACTTTTATAACAACGATCTGTATTCTATTCTTCCTTTGCGTTTAAGGATGAGAAAAATTCCATCTGCTTGTGAATAACATTAAGAACCACGGTATTGAAAAGTACTATGTTATAGATATTTTCAGTAACACGTTTTAATTTTCTTTCTATTTTAGTGCACCATCATGCATATTTTCATGTTATTTTAAATATGTAAATTATTTATTTTAATTAATATGTATATACGAATTTTCTAATAATTATTTATCATACAAAATTAATTAAATATTTTTTGCATGCATGCCTGCATTTATTCGGCATCAATTGATGAGATATTTAAACAAATTTGCTATCCGCGATAATTTTACACCATGTTATGTCACTTGAATATTGTCCATAAGAAAATCGGGTACTTTTCCAGTATAGGATCCTTTGCTTTTAGGTTTGGCGTAATTCGAGTTTCAAAAAGGGATAGATTCCTTAATATACATATATTTGTTGCCAAAAGTTATGAAAACAAACCCAATGAACTTTTGGTGCTTTTCTATTATAGGGGTCTTGACGCTTTTTTAAAAAGCTTGGCGCAATTCGAGCATTAGAAAGTGAGATTTGGTGCCAAATGACATAAACAGCCATGGAAACAAATTCGACGATTTTTTTGTTTATATGCGTATTTTAATTATACGTATATTATTATTGTTATTTCTATACAGATTACTTCTGATTATATATAAAATAGGATAAATGACATTTTACCCTAAACAAATTGTATAAATATTGAAAAAATGCTTCTGTATACGAAATGACAAAGTGAATAGGTTGACAGAAAGTATGTTGCCAAATTTCCTTTTCCGCCAAGGCTATTTTCTCTGTTTCGTCATATACTGGAAAAGCACCGAACTTTTATGCTTGTTTGTACATGTATTTATATGTATATATACAATTTATTTATAATTGTCTTTCAATTTACCTCTTTTTGTACATAAAAATAGATAAATGGCTTCTTTATATTAAATAAATTGTATAAACACAAATGACGTATTTACATAAATGACGTCATTTGGACGAATTTATTCAAAATATTTTCAGTTTATAAATTAAATTAACTGCTGACAGACGATTGAATCCTGACGATAGAAATGTGATTTTTTTTTTCAAATTTTCCTGTAAAACATAATTTAACACAATCTTGTCTTCATTATTGATCGAAATAAAAGTTAAATTCAAATTCAATTTGAAAATGACGAATAAAAAGAAATCAATATTCCCTATCGGGATCCTTTTCAATTTTTTTCCCTTTTTTGTCACAAAAAAACTGAGTCATTAGTTGCCATCATTACAGAAATGTCAGTAAAATTAGAAAAAAAATAATATCTCGAAAACTAATTCGAATTTCAAAATTCTATTACCAGTTTCGACATCCGCGGATTTTTATGGACAAATGGTATTAATTTCACCATCAAGCGTTTAATATTTTATTAAAAATAGCTCTGAAACACAATCAGTCGTTTAATCAGTCGTTTCATAAAATCGTTTCATAAATTCGTTTCATAAAATCGTTTCACAAATTCGTTTCATTAGGATTTTATATATATAGGGTAGATAATTGGACTAGTATAAAATATTGCATAAAACATCAAAGGCATAAATTTCTGTTCGATATATTCTTAAATAACGGTCTTATAATATTTTACATTGGCAGTTTCATTTTTCATTTAGTCGTATTTCATTAACTTATTATTCAGAAAAAAATACCAATTTTATATCTGCACCATCTAGACCATCATTTTGCATAATGCAAATAATTATGGTGTTGTTATTACACTTTTTAATGCTAGTTCTATTTTACTACGTAAATTATACCTTCTGACAAAATAAACCACATACAATTAAAAAAAAATTACATGAATCAAAACGGCATTTTTTTTTTTTTTTTTTTTTTTTTTTTTTGCATTCATTGCAACAGATATTATGACCATCATTTAGATTTATTTCGACTTAGTGTAACAACACTGACTGAATTCTCTGTATGTTCGGGATGTCATCTAAAATAACACAATGTGGTTTTCCTTAAACATACAGTAATTTTGTTCTATTAATGTGTTTTTAAGGTTTATTTTAGTATGAAACTAAAGAAGAAATTTGTGTATTTATTCACGTGTGCCGTATTTTGTGTAGGTATTTACTTGTATGATTTCATTTAAATTTAAGCCATAAATAATTTTATTTTTTAGCGATATTGTAAGTTTCCCGAGATCTAATGACATCCCCTATGAAGAAGATGCTGAAAAATACTATTTATATGTAAGTAAAATTTTGTATCTTATATGTAAGTAAAATTGCATAAATTATGGAGTGAAAAAGTGTATAATGTAGACAACCTTCTTTTCAAATTGTAAACATATATATCATTAATGTATCATTAATGTAAATAATCATCAGCAATAATATATCGTTAATAATATATCAGCAATTTCAAGCTTTTGAAATAACAATTAAACACACACACACACACAGATATATATATATATATATATATATATATATATATATATATATATATATATATATATTTGGGTAAATGCACGAAACACGGATTCAGATTTTAAAATAATATCTATAGGGTGAATTTATTGACACCTAACCAGTAACTGACACTTGAGCAAAAATCTAACTCAAATAAGCATTTTGTTGTAAAAATTCTGCAAAATAATGTCATCTAGTGGTGAATTAGACACTTATTTTTATTTTGAAGTCAATTTATTTACCACAAGAGGAAATTCAATGAGAAAAAAATATTTAAGAATACAAAAATTGCCATTTTTAAGCAACCATCTTATTTCTAAATTTAAGGAAGTGTTTTTTCTAATACATTTGTAATGCAACCATCCTAAACTTTTTTCTGAAAGTTATACTAGTGTAAATTAGTTTAAAGATACTTATGATATATTAGGGCCACGATTTAGGGTTTATAATTATTTAATTTAGCTTAATGGGGCAGTGCCAGTTATTCGTACCTAGAATTTCATTTTACCAGTCTCTGACAGGGGTGTTAGCTATTGGTTAAATTGAAATTTGTTATTTGAACTGTTTAAAAACACATAATAATAAAATAAATTTATCTTGTAGTAAACACCATTAAAATTTAAGTTGTTTTACCAGTGTCTGATACCAGATGTCAGTTACTGGTTCATAACTGTCAGTTATTGGATATATTTATTATATTTATAAATATTACTGCTATATACTCTTACTATATACTCTGCATTACTAATAAAGCAGTACACCTTACTAAATCCCACTTTTTATAATACATATTAATGTATTTTGTTTATATAATACAAATTTTTTAAACCATTTTAATCTTTTAAAATAAAGTGTCAGTCACTGGTTCACTTTGTGTCAGTTATTGGAGTTTAAAAATAGGGATGGTGTAAGTTATTGGAGTTTTTGACCGTATTTATGAGTAAATTAATTTTTAATAATAAAATATATAATTTTTCAAAATTTTGCTAACAATATTTTTTAATATATCTCTATTATCCTTTCAAAAGCAAAGGTAAGTATAAAATATATTTAAATTTTTGTAATAGTGAGTGTCAATTACTGCGGGTTTCACCCTAGATAAAGATGTATAAAAGGAATAATTGTATTGTATTTCTCTCTTTTATTAAAGATTACTTGCAATCATCGAAAATAAAAAAGATACCATGGTACCCATCATGGTACGCATTCAAAAATCTGAAAATTATAACTAGAAAATTCTTATTCTAAACGTTATTTGCTTACTTTTAGCACTTCTGAGTATTTAAAGTAAACATTTTTGTAAAATGTCTTCGTTATTATAAATTAGAACTTTGTTTTACATAAAATGTTTTCCTGTGCAAAACTCTAACGTCAAAAACCGAACAGTTTTCCCCTTAAAAAACTAAACGTTTATTAACACTTTTAAAACTTCAAAGTAAATTAAGTATTTCACAGTCCGAAATTCGGTGTTTGATGCAAGCATACATTTTTCTAAAATCTGCTTTTGAAAAATAATTTAATTTATCTTTCTTTTCGTTGATATGTGATCATAATCTTCTTTTGAAAATTATTGAATACGCTGAGAAAGATTGATTTCAAACAAAATGATATAAGTTTTAGAAAGACAGCTTTAGCTTTTTATTCTGTAACTGTGACTAAGAATTGATAATGTTACTGCGCCTAATTTTCGTTTCTTTTTTTTTAGCAAATGTTAGGATCCCTAAAATTGAAAAAAGTAAGACGTGACATGAAGAAGAAGTATAACAAAGGGAAGAAGAAACTTTATCGAGAAGTATGTAAGGGTCATACAAAGGGGTAAGTAATATTTTCGTTATTATATTCATCAAATTTGTAATAACTCAAGTCCTTAGAATTGCATGTAAAATAAAGAATTTTCATTTCTGATTAAAATAATCTCATTGGTTAAAAAACTGTTCTGTATGACTAATGGATAGCATTGAAATATCCAAATCTACTTCTGAAGGAACAAAATGGTATTTTGATAAAAAAGTGTGCCTTTGTGAACATGTAATTTACCCTCACAAAATTGTTTTCGAGCATCAGAAATTCCACACTTACGTAGACATTTTAAATACTCATAAAGAACAACTAGGAACTTTAAATAATGATTAAAAAATTCGGTAGATTTTTGTCATTGAAAGTTCTTTAATGAAAAAAAAAGAAATATAATAATGCTTTAGGCCAATCTGCGGAGGTTAAATTAGCAGTGTTGAAAATATAAAATATTAAATGTTTAGATCAACTTTAACCAGCTGAATTATCTGCATAATGTTAATCGTAGATTAAACATAAAATATTTGAAAGAAATTAAAATATGTTTTTAAAAACACACCGCAATATTTTTCGAAAATTTAAGCACAGAATTTAAGGTGCCAAGCTTTATGAATTAATATTACTGAAATAGACAAAATATAATTTAATGGTCACGAGTCTGGTCCTAGTTTGTGGCCTTCTCACGTGAAAGAAAAAATTTGGTTTAATAATATCTCACTAGTACTTTTGACTGTCTCTTTGTCATTTACTTCTCAAAGAAATACTTTCAACATATGCACGTTGATGACGCTTCAGCCCACACTTAATTTGAAAATTTATTAAAAGGCAAAAATTTTTGTATTCTTCAAAAGAGTCTTAATTTTCTTGATGCTATGAGAAGCGATGAGAAAAGGAATTAAGTCTTTCTTTTTTAAACTACTTGGACGAAAAATGCAAACAAAAAATTCAATTTTGTTTAAAATGATTTCGCTGAAATATGTTAATATCTTCTCTGTTACATCATACAAATGCCACAAATCATTCTAGAAATAGAAATTGTGTGACATAATGTGTTACGTGTGATATAGCATAAAAAATTTTAATCTTATTTAAAATACAAAAATTTACAGATAACGGCTTTGATTCTGAGCAGTACCATTTCATTTTACTATAATAGAAAGTCGGCGGTTTCCAAGACAAAAAAAAAATTATTTCCTTCTTTTTCATCTTCTCGCGCAACATGGCATTCCAACCATCCGATTTCTTTATCTTTCAGTGCAAAATAGGGTCTTATAAGTTTTGAGCAAACATACAAAGTAAATCCCCAAATATAAAACTTAAAACTACTCCAGCCTGCAGGGGAAACGACACAATTTATATGATTTTTTCTTTACATCAATGATACAACTGTCCTACAATTGTATTCCTCAATAATTTTATACATGACGGGCACCGCATAAAATAGGATAAAAAGAGGGAGGTAACAGTGTATAGCATTAAGTGTCAAACTACTGCAACGTTTAGAATTCCTCTGGCATCGGCAAAATAATTACATTCCCTTAAACATAAAGTTTTCATGAGTGAGTAATACGTGATCGTAACAGATGATCTCGTAGAATTCCTGCAATACAAAGCAATACCGTGCTGTTTATTTAAATTATAAACTAAATTATCTACGACAATCTATGCATTGCATTTATATTTAATAACAGATCTTGTGCGATATCCATGTCTGGAAAACAAAAAGTAACGAGTAAAGAATAACGTGTAAAGAATATGGAAACCACCTTGGTGCATTACTCTACTGCATACAGCGATACTCTATGTTACAAATTGAATATATCTTATGCATAAATTAATAATATAACATGTAGAGAAGAACGAAATTTATTTCAAATGACTATGTTAAACATTGGTTGCATTCGCATTTTTCCCTCCACATTTTTCCAATTTTCCTCGATTATTAGAATTCCCAAACTTGACAAGCGTCCAGAATGAAGCTACCACACGCTATTAAAAACATTAAACGCCCTATTCCACACAAAGTACACAAAATACACAAATATGGTTTTTTTTTTCTATGTTATTTAAATCCTTAAATAATGTATTTATTTTCTCTTTTAGGAAAGAAGAAGTAAAAAATTTGAATTGGATATGCCACCGTTTAGACAGAATACCGGAAGAAAATGAGCCAGATTCCCCTGAAACAGATGTTGATGAAATTTTGAAAAATGATTTTCAGTATGTATTTCCATAATGTCTCTTTTCAAGATTATTAACAGTAACTGATTTTTGCGATTTATTTTAATCAATTTTATTGAGCGGTCATTGAAAATCTCTTTTATTTATCTCATTTGTTATAATAAAATAAAACTCCGTAAATTTAAAGGAAGTATTGCATTAATGCTTCTGTTGGTTTTGTGCGACATTTTAAATATTGCTATTGTGAAATCAATAAAAGAAAGTCTCCCAAAAGAAAGCTACCACACGATACTAAGATCACGGAATGCCACGATTTACACAAAGTACACAAATGTGTTTTTTTTTTTCAATGTTATATAATTCCTTAAGTAATGTGTTCATTTTCTCTTTTAGGGAAAAACAAATAGGAGAACTGAAAAGTGTATGTCTTCCCTTGGATACCACTCCAGAATTAGAGGAGCCGGACTCCGTTGAAATGAGAGATGATGAGAATGTGAAAAATGATCTCGAGTGCGTATTTCCATAATTTCTTTTTTGATATTTAAAAGTTTCAAGATTATTAGTAGCAACTGATTTTTGCGACTTATTTTAACTTATTTTATTGAGGGGTGGTTAAAAGTCTTTTGCAGAACAATTGCTATAATAATAATAATAATAATAACTCCGTAAATTTAAAAGTACTTTTACTATTTAAGAATTATTGCATTAATGCTTATGCTGGTTTATTCGACATTTTAAATATTGCCATTGTGAAACCAACAAATGAAATATCGCGAGCATTTTCTGGCAAATAATGTTTTTAAGATTTAATAATGCATTAAGACGTTTCTGTCATCTCTCAATAGTTTTAAAATAACATTAAATGGAAAGAAATTGATTTTGAATTTTATTCTAAACATTTTAGCACTGGTTATGGATACGAGAAAAAAATGTGTGTTCTATTACTGCTTTTTTTCTCAATAATTGCATTATTATTGCACATTAAGCAATGCAAAGAAGATTGAATCCAACACAAGTTACATTATGCAATAGCTTGATTTTTGATCAAAGTACTTCGATATTTTAAAATTGGTATGCTACGACAAATGTGTTCGTAAAATATCGCTGCACAATTTGTTCAAGTTTACTCAAGAAAAGATAAACTTTGAAAGAAGGATTTTTTTAAATTGTAATTTATAGCTTTTGACCTTCTGATCATTGAGCTAGTGGAGATCCTGTTTTATTTTGAATCACCCATTCACACGTAGATACTGATCATGAAGCACATTTTTGGGAAGCGTTGGGAAAAAATCAAAATAAACATCAACAATATCTTAATGTGTTGGGATATGAAATCATTTTTTCTGAAAGCATTTTAATCGGGGGAAAGATATTTATAATGGTATTTGCGTATCAGGAGAAGTGCTGGTAACATAAATTAACTAGTGTAACGTTCCTACTATAGCTAGTTTCATACAATTAAGTCAAACGATGAACGATATCGGTTCGGTGTTGCCAAAGTGTATACTTTTATCGATATATCTAGCGGAACTTCGTATTCGTGATATTCGTCCTATTGAAAGATAGTTTAACTAAGTCTTTAATTACTTTTCGGAAATTCCTATAGATATCTGGATAAAAGAACAATCCTCTACATTATCAACGCTGTTATTTAGATTTTTTTTAATTGCTTTTTTAAAAAAAAATTATGCTCCTCTTGAGGTCTATCGTTGCACTTTTGACAATACCAATTTAGAAACGAACATAAGTGACGTAAAATGAAGGATAAAAAATTGCTACACTATGTTATTGCCTGCAATGGATTTCTTTTATTCAGAAAGACTTTGCACATTCGTAATTTTCGCTAAAGACCCTGGCTTGACATTTAATCTAATTATAAATTTTAATGCCATTGTTCTCTTTTTTTATTCTTTCATTTCGTAAATTATTATGTAAAAGAGAAATCCTTTCTCTTATTAGTAGAGGAACAAACAAATATCGAAATGCTTGCTTCCGATAGAAGTTCGTGACCGTTGATGCACCCTTAAATAGGAAACAAAGGAACTAATTTATGAATTTACAAATTCATATAAAAGGTAGGGATGGGGTATATGACTAGCATAAAACAATGCACTTCAGTTAAGCAACGGCAATTGTGAAATGCTGGATAGAGGGAGGGGGGGGGGGGGGAGAGAGATCGCGCCGAATGATGTCAGCTAGGCGATGACATCAATGTCCTTTTCTCATGTATTTGCTAACATTATAGGTAATAACATACGGATTAATGATGTCGAATTTCGATGTGATGTAAAACAAAACTGTTTATTCGTTTAATTTTTCCTGAAAAAAAAAAAAAAGATTTTTTTAAAATTATTTTTCTTAAAAAGTATTTTTATTCTACGTAAATATGTTACAAAATAAATGAATAAGTAAAATATATAATTTTTACTGTTAAAAATTCAATCTTTCTGTCTCAGAGTCTCCAGAGTTTTATTTAATTTATTTATTTATTTATATAGGATTCAATTGTTAAAATAATAATTTCAATTGCGTTTTCTGGCTTAAATTGAGCTTAACACTAATTTTAAAATGTAAAGAAGGGGGGGAGACATCCCATGACTTTTATTTTCTATAACTACAGTTAGAAAGAAAATTTTAACTGCATTGTATATCCCATCTACACAGTACACGGATACGCCTGAGTAGCAGACGACTCTATTCAGGGAACAACTTTCCAATCTCTAACACTTATATATTTGCACGTTTTTACATTTGATTAACGACCACCTGTGAATAGCAGACAAAATGTATGGTACCGAAGAGGCTTTACTGTATTTGTTTTCATTGGTTAATCGAAAATTATTTGAAAAAGATAAAAAAAAATATATATGAAGGAAAAAATGCCAGAACGTTGGTATTGAAAAATTTAAATGTAATATTTAAAATTTGTAAAAATTTAGCTTTTTTTTCAAATATTGGACACATTTATTGCATAGAGAGGATGTTCTACCGGAAAGCATTAAAAAAAGAAAATTGTTTTACTTTTGCATTATTTTAACCCTAAAGTATGTCCTCAAAATCCCTTTTATTTAAGGCGCACAGTAACCAATACTAAAGCCATTTTATGAAATTTTAATTTATCTTATCAAATTTTTGGTTTAGTCTCCAACTAAATTAAGGAATTTTAACAATCCATATGAGTCACCTATAACTGTTTACTGTACATGCTGTGCATATCGACATCAATCAAAACATCGGTATTTTTAAATGAAAATATTCATGTACTTAATAAACTCAATGACAAAACCTTTTTATCTCTAAGTGTTTAGACTCCCATCTTCTCTTATAAAACTATTTTTTAAAGTTTCTGTACACCAAATAAAATAAATTAAGAGACTTGAGCACAGTTAAAAAATATATACTTAAAAAAATTAAAAATGATGATGCTTCGCTTGTCGCTTGGCGAAACGTTTACAAATTGTTTTTAAGTATATTTTTTATAAAATTTTATTTTTTAACTGTGCTCAAGTCTGTCTTAATTTATTTTATTGGGTGTTTTAATGGTTTTTAAATTCAGACGTTAAATGTATATATACTGCAAATTACTGTACAGCGTTATTAATCTATCTTTGTTTATCATCTAGCTCGTAAGAATGCTTTTTTCGGCCAGTCATATTATGCTATTTTCTTTATCTAACTTCTTTTCCATACATAATATTTATACATAAAGTTTTCAAATACACTCTATATAATAATTAAAGTACATAATGTTTTCTTTCATTTTCAGTAATGCTGGCGTAGATCAGGAAGGTCCTGTTGAAGTCATGGAAAATAAAAAGGTAAAATTTGTTCTATTAAAACTTCATTAAGTAAATTGAATGCAAGTTAATATCTGTTCAAATAAACCCCGAAAAAATATATGAAGAAAATACCTTTGTAACACCTAACGCTGTGATAAAAAATTTTTTTGCTGATTTGTTTAAGAAAATTTAATGAAACCCCAGAAATATTGACAGTTACATATGATTCCAGAAATCTCTTCATCGCCATTAGAAAGCATGGGTAAATTATTAATCGGAATCCTCGTAACTCAATAAAGATGCAGAAACGTTTCTGGAAAATAAAGGAAAATTCGTTTTATATTATTTTCGAAATGTTTATGTAGTATATTTGATACTCTACTCTTTCTGTTTTAACTTTGTGAATCACCAGATTTTATGATGATTACCGGCACATAATGTGAGACAAAAAATTATGGAGCTTATAATATGCTCTTGTAACAGCCACATGACGTGACTATCACAAAACGTCAAAATATAATTAGCACACATTTATGTCAAAATGTAATTAAATATGAAATCTAATTGTTAAAAACATTAGTTTTTGAGCTGTTGTTTAATTCGTGTAACACATAGAAATATATCAGTCAAAAATGTTTAAATCGTATTTAGGGACCTAAAACGTACAAATGCAATCAAAAATTTGAGCTTCAGTCATTTCCTCGGATCTAATACTTTTTTTTTTCTTATGAAAACAGAACGAAGTATAAATGGATATAAGCTTAAATTTATAAGGTTATCTGTAGAAATTTCCAGTGCATCAGTTCTACAACAAAAAGAACAAGTAATATATAAAAAAAAAAATTAAATCAATTCCTACTTTTAATCATAAATATATAAAATAAACCCGTGCAGCATTCATGTCCCACGTTATCTTTATTGAACATTATTTTATAATCATCGTTGCGGTATTTTATTTTTTGTTGGAATCCCTCATTTGAGATAAATCTTTCATTTCATTGATGAAAACAATGAGAGGAATTTTTTTCTCCCATTTAAAACTAAAATGAATTAATTAAATTTAATGAATTAATTAATATTTGAAAAAACTGTATTAACATAAAGTGTCATCCACTACAACTTTTAAAAAAATTATTTGAACTTGAGTGGATGAATATAAAATATTTTATTAACGATTGAAAATTTGAACAAGATATATATAGAAAGAGTGTGAGCTAATAGTAGAAATTTAAATGAGTTTTTCATAAATAAAAACTAAAAAAGAAAATACCTTAACGATATATAATTATTATTAAAATGTTAAGGCTAATTTATTTTTAAAGAAGGTTTGCACTTTCTTTCTTCTATTTACATTTAAAATTTTGTTTCATTTTCAGAAAAAGAAAAGGTTTAAAAGATTTCGAGAGTTTTTCTCAAATCACTACTCAAGCCGGAGACAAGATCAAATTGGTAAAATTTATTTCTTATTCCTTTAATTCTTGTTTTTTAGCGAAGTTAAAAGTAATAAAAAGATTAAATTGACTGTAATTATATATGTATGATTTATAGTTTTTCTAAACAATTACAAAAAAAAATTATATAGTATAATATAACTATACTTTTACGTTATCATAAATCTCCGTAAACTGTTGCTTTTATTTATAGTTTTGTTTATTTTGTTTTCACTTACATTATAGTTTGTAATAAATATCTTATTTAACATTTAAAATTTTCATTTAAACATTTCACACAAAATTTTCATTTATAACATTTAAAATAATTAAGATTGAAGAAAGCAGATGATAACAAAATGTTGACTTGTTTTGGTGGGGACAAACACTTTAAGACAAAAAAAAAGTGTTAATTATAATTTATATTTAGTGTAACTACATAACGACTATAATATATTAGTGTATAATATACAATATATATATGTAATGTGCATGTTTGGCCATTTTACATATTATAGACATATGAAGACATATTATTAATTACTATGTCTTATTATTATAAAAAGTAATATATCTTACTTATATATTATTAAGTACTGATATATTATATTATGTAAATATATGTATACATATATACTTGTACATTAAGTTACTTATATATTACGTATATTTTACTTAATATAATAAGTAATTACTGTATGTCTTATTATTAATTACTTACTTCTATTACATATTATTAATAGTGTAATCAACCATTATATTGTGTATATGTCTTAATTTACAGTGCAGTACAATTTAGTGTAACTACAATAATTATAATATAACCAGGGGCGTAGGGAGCGGGGGGCAGCTGCCCCCTCCCAATGTTTGGTAAAAGGATTCAGTCGGCTTATCAGCAGATTTAATTAGTGTCTCTGTAGTATGTCAGTAGGCCGATTAAAAAAAAACAATTCGAAAAAATTCTGGTTGGCAGGACTTTAAGTCTTCAGAATGCATTTCGCAACACCCTTACAATCAGTATCATATGGCAAAAGCTAGTCGGTCTGTCAATAGATAGGTTATGAGTAAAAAAAGTAATGGTTTCAATAGATCTATCTGGTCAGCCGGTATGAAAGTCACGTGTTCTGTCACATTTTCGAATCACATAAATAGCTAGTCGGCCTACCCACTGAAAAAAAATTATCATGTATAAATCTTGTCTGCAGAGCCGGAAATATTGGACATATAGTATACCTTACCCACACATTGAAAAGCTAAGTCAGCCGTCGATACATAGGCCAATAGGGGGAAAAAGTGAATGTGATCTATTGATTTGAAAATATCAGAAATTTGTCCTACAATAACACTCGCAACTTACATAGATAAAAACTATCAATATATAAACTAGGTCGACCGAATGCGAAAGTCGCTTAAGAAAATTCAAGAAATTTTATACTTGATACAGACTAGGTTCTAGCAACGATATGATGTTTACGCCCTTTGGAACTGTTTTAGGAATGTTTGGAAAATAAAAACGAAGAATTTTTAAAACTATTTAAAAAAAGAAAAAATATCCGTGCATTTAACATATAATACCTAAAAAACTTCTTGCTTTTTTTTTTTTTAAATATTCAATCAGTAACAGAAAATATCTCCTTTATAAGACAAATCTTCACACGTATTTTCCAAAATTCTTTCCAGGCCCAGACCACTGGGGATAGATACAGAAAAGGTGTCAGGTCTGGTGTAGATAGTATTTTGTTATGATCTCCAGATAATCCTGCAAATCCAGTTTTGCATTAATTTTCTGAACTGTACATTGTCGGAATTTTACAACTTCCGACTTTCACAATAATATATTTCTGAAACTTATAGAAAGGGAGGAGACGGATTTGTCCTGTCGGCGCCGAAATGTCTGTGCCTCTACTGAAATTTTTGTATAATCAGTTAAAATTAATTGCAAAAACTATTAATTAAGAAATAATGCGACAGATTGACTATTTTACATTAGTCGGATTTGAAACATTTTTGAGTCGGCCAATCTTGCCTCCCCCCCCCCCCCCAAAAAAAAAAAAAAAAAAAAAAATTCTTTCGCTACGGCATTGAATATAACACTATATTTATATTTATTAACGCAGTTAGCGCATGGCTCTTAATTCTGTTTTCTCATCTCTTTAAAACATATCCTGTATGATACAATAACATAAAATTGACGAATCCGAGAATTTAATATACTTTTTAAATATAATATCGAATTATTCTGAGAATAATATTTTTTTTAATTCAAAATTCTTAAAAAACTTCTGTTTATTTCATTGTCACATCACTTCATTCATTAAAGAGATCATAGATATTTGATGTAAAGGAGGTATCTATTACTCACGTTGTAGAAAATGAAAAAGTATATGTAGTATTAAAATAAATCTTCATAAAAGTATTAATTATATTTCAGCACTTTAACGCCCAATAGCAATTACAATGAATTAATAATACTATACTTCAACATGTTATACATATTAAGAGAGTATGTAATTAAATTTTATTCCATATTTGAGGTTTATTTCCACATATGCATATCTTCGGTTTATATCACAATTTGGAATCGTTTTATTTATTCATAGAAACACAAATATTCGGCCAAACAATTACAGTTGGACCATTCAATATAGAATGTCACCTATTCAGTTATTGGTATAAATTTTGACAGATATTTAAAAAAGTGGTTAAAAAACATTAAAACTGTATGTTTCATGAAGAATTAATGTTTTAATTTGATTTGTATAATGAATGGAGGGATACTCATATATTTCTGTTACATGGCTCAACGCATTTCCTCGATTTATATTTTCACTTATTTTATGAATGTTATATATATATATTAAGCATTCGATGAAGTAATTTTTCTCTATGTAAATATTTCTTTTAAATGTAATCTAAATTTTACTAATACAAAATATTATTATTATTTTAAGTTATATTATATTATAAAAGATAACACCCCTACGTCTTTAATTAAAAATAAATTACTAATTAATAATTTAAATAAATTGATCACCAATTAATAAAAAAGTCTACACAACCACCTATATTGTAGACGTTAATATAAACATTTTTAATATAAATTTCCTTATTAAAATTTTTACGCTCAAAAAATAATCCGTAGAATGTTTGGCAACTTATAATTGATACGGGCAACTTAAGACAATTATTTTTTGAAAATTAAATGACTGCTGTTATTTACAAAGAAAATTTATAACTTTGTCAATTTCTATTTCAGTAGCTGCGATAAAATAAAGCATTATTCTTTAAAATGACAAAATTTTCAATAAATATTTCGTTCTCATTTTTTTTTTTTTTTTTTTTTATTTTTTTTTTTTTTTCATTTCAGATATGGAAACAACGGCAGAAATTTTGACGTATTTCTATGAGAGATCTGAAAAACAATTTCGTTTTTTGCGGACCTTCAAAGGGTTGTATTGAGTTGAAAGTGAAAATGTGGTTGGTTGGTTGGCGCGGTGGGATGGTGGGCATATACAGCCATTGGAACAGAAACTCCAGGGAAATATTTTATGACTCTCGTCGCAGAATCTGATCCAGCATTCTAAAGCTTGTTAGGAATTATGTTATACAAATAGTATAAAATCTCAAACGCTACAAATAAATAATCATTTCATTATTCTAGATTCTGTGTCAGTGATTATTTTTTATTTTTATTTTAGAATATTATCTGTTATTAAAATTAAGCAGAATTAAAATTTCGGCGACATTTTTTCCTATTTGCAATAATATTTTACAGAGACCCTGACAAATCATGTTTTGAATAATCTAGAAAAACGACATCTTTTCTATTGTACAGTCCAAAGTAAATCAATGTAGTTTTTCGATCCTAGAGAATCATTTTAAGAACATCTATATAGATAGTATGCAAATAGCATTTAGGAATTTGAGCCCAAACCCAGAGCAAATCCGGTGTCTTCTTTTAAGATACTCGACATATCAATCGGACAAAATAATGATTTTATACGCCGTTATTTGTTTGGATCATCGGTATCGGTATACGCCTGGAAAAGAAATAGCATTGCGAGTATCGATTATTCATAAACAGAGCCATATTAAGCATTTTTGTGGCCTGTAGCAACTGGAATTTTTGGGTCCTTTCTCCCGCTATTGAACCACCCCCCCCCTCCCCTACCTTTGCTTATTTATCTTGAAGTATTATTTATCTTAAAAAGTGAACACGTATATTATTAATCAAAAAATCTTTTTGTTATAGTCAATGGTGCTTTTAATTAATTTGTTTAAACACATAAATTCCAAGATACGTTAATAATCATTATAATAAAATAGAAACTTCCTAATCGTATATAAACTGACCGCATTTAAAATAATTCTAATACATAATTTTATTTATACAGATAAATGTATTTACATATTTGTACATTTTTGTTATTATAAATTAAGCTAATTTAAAAAAAAATCTTTTTCTTTAAATTTGCAAATGGTTGTAGGACATCCTCCAATGCAAGGCTTTCAGTTATGTCAAGTTCAAGTCGCATTAGTGTTAAACTACAAAGTCTGAGTTACAGCATACGATGATCGTAGTCTGTTCTTTATGAATTTGAGTTCGAAAAATGGTCGTTCTGATTGACAGTTTTTAAGCGATATCTAATAAAAGAAAATTTCGCTCTATCTGTTTGTCGGTGATGGCTAAGAACATCTACTGCACGTATAAATCTGAAAATTTGGATGAGGAGGGTCCAAGAAATTTTGAAAATCGAAAAAAAAAAATTGACGGATTTACACGTTTCAGACACTAGAGAATCCGAAAAAAATATTTTTAGAAAAAAAAAATTGACGTCCGTCTGTGTGTCTGTGTGTGTGTGTGTGCGTGTGTGTGTGTGCGTGTGTGTGTGTCTGTAAACGCTCTATCTCCCGAACAAATTGAGATAGAGACTTGAAATTTGGTGTGTATTTAGTATGTCATAATGGGAAGAAGCTTATTGAATTTCAGTCACCTCTATTATCCGGAACTATCTTTCTCGGACTCTCAAAATATTCGTTCTGATAAAAGGGCTATAAAATTTTTTGAAATTGTTTATTTTAAGGAATGAACATAAAAAACAATAAAAAAAACAAATTTTGCATAAAGAATGAAGTCGATCGGATCATGAGTTGCCGAGATATTTGGAATCCTATTTACCACACTCTTCGATTTTTCATGACCCTGTATTTCATTCAAATTTCAAATCAAGGATATATTTTAATTTGAAATGAGACGCTACATCCGACGCAGTAAACCGTTAGTTAATAGAATTATCCATTTTGGAGTTATAAGGATGTTTCTTTTACGCAATTCAGTAATAGAGCATTTAAAGTTTATGCCGTCATCAAGCCACGATTTCATTCAAATTGCAAAGCATTTTATAAACAGTTTACATATGTTTTATTTTCATATTTTATAGTATGCCTATCCATGATGGGTAAGTATTACGGTGGCCCCCAATGACTAGTTTATAACTTGCATTAAACTCTATCATAACATAGCGTAACAAGCGCTCCGAAAAATTTAAAAACTTGACATTTAGTTTTTCGTGTAATGCTAATA
This sequence comes from Maratus michaelseni, assembly GCA_963931845.1. NCBI lineage: Eukaryota > Metazoa > Arthropoda > Arachnida > Araneae > Salticidae > Maratus > Maratus michaelseni. Next base: position 466,848,967 of record OZ007589.1, read on the forward strand.
CTTAAACAAATGATAAAGTTATTTAAAATGGCAATTTCAAAAAATTGACTCAGGTTGTGTTTATGCGCTTATTTGAATAAGGTTACTTAAAAACATTTGTCTATTCGTTTTCATAAAATGCAATAATCTTTAATGTTTGCTTTATGATCAGCTTGAAAATTTGAACAAATAAAAATGTAATACATTTCTATCATTTGATATTTTAATATATTTTTATTTTGAAAACAGGCATGCCTTTTATAAACTTGTTTTTAAGATAGTTTTTCATTCCACTAAAAAAGTCACTCTGCTTATAATCTAAACGAACATTCTTTTGTTTTTAATTATTGCAACTGAACAAAAGATTGACGATAATTATGCATAAATTGTTTTAAAATATTACAAAATAGAGTTCTGAATTTAGGTATAACATTATTCACCACTTTTTTTTCATTTCAGTTCATTAAAATATAAATGAAGTTAGTTAGTTTTTAAAAAGTACCATCTTTCATAGATTTGTAAATCTGTTTTATATAAAAAATCCATTTACCTTCGATCACCCTATACCTTTTCTGTATATTAGAATTACAGAGTTACATATACAATACGAAACGTTTCACTCTGCGATAATCATGCATAGATGTGTTTTGTGCAGGAATTGGATTTCTCCAGCTAATGTAGCAACAGTTGAGACAGGATTCATATGGTACTAAAATGAAACCACAAATGTTATTGTAATGAGGTTTCGATTTTACAATATTATTTCTTTTAAACTGTAACTTGTTTAATCCGTTATTGAACACAGCTGTTAATATGTTATTTTTTGTGGATAAGTATAAAAATTGTGCACGCATGCTGCTGAATATCACATTTTCTTTCGCGTCCATAATCGTTATTGAGATTATTTTAATAATGAATCCTATAGGTTCGTAACTAACATTTTATTTTAGATTTTGTGGAAACATGAGTTTAAAACTACAAAACATTGTTTTTGTAATAGGAAAACCTCAGAGTTCACTATCATCGATGAAATACACACTTTTGCATGTTTGTGTATTATTTTCAGAAAAAGTTAATGTCAACGGAAGAACTGTGTTTGCCTGCGTACCGCATACAGCCACACAGTAATGTACTCGATTTGAATGTAAAATGTTACTTTTAATCTTCACCTATAAGTAGCCACTTCACAAAATTACTATTAATAAAACAGAGCCCTTCACAAAATTCTCTTAATAACATACTATTTTTTTCATAATTTTCATTTTTGAAATTACTATTTATTAATTTTTTTTAATTAAAATATATAACACATTTAAAAAATATATGTCTCCTAAATTAAATCTGTATAATGTTATTAATGTTAAAATCTATTTTTATAATAACATAGTATTTTTTAATAATTTTCATTTTGGAAATTACTATTTATTATTTTTTTTTTCAAGTTAAAATATATAACACATTTAAAAATTATATATCTCTTAAATTAATTCTGTATATAAATAAATATCCGCTAAGATATTTATTCCACACCTTTAAATAATAAATGAATTTCGAAGTACACACGCACAGAGCATTTATAAAAATTCCCCTCAAAATTCCATCTTTGCCCCTCCCTGAATTTTGAAATTTAAATCTTTAAATCTGTAAATTTTTATGTTGAAAAAAAAATTAATTTACTTATGCCCAAGTAGCATGATTAATTATGCACTATTGCATATTGAGGGCTAGCAGAACAATTGTTTTAATATCTTATACCTCCCTGTGTATCGTCAGCGTCCATGGTATTATGGTATTCAGAGTGTGTATAGGGGGGGGGGGGGTGCACTTTCGGGACATTAAATAACCGAAAATGTGGAAACTCTAGGGGCTCAGTGTCACCCTTGAATTCATCACTGACTGTAATGCTAAAATAAAACAAATTCTGTTTAAATATTTTACGTGACAGATAATGTTTCTCTGAAGTGTTTATTTCAGTTATTTGGGATTTTGAATATATCAGTACAGGAAATTGCTGATTGTTTTAATGTAATATAGACTGTTAAATTTATTATATTATAAATTGAGCGGAGGAGGGTGTGAAGCGAATCAATAATTACTACGAGCAAACCGAAAATATTTGTTTGAATTGTTGTAATAATCAGTCTCATTACTTTGTTAGAGATTTCGCAAGCAGCTAAAATTTCATAAAGCGCAAATTGGCAAATAATTTAGTAAAACTTATTTTATATTATTTAAAGAATTTTTTCATGCAAGTAATGCTCTCTAAAAGATGTTGTATATAGAAATTGTTCTCATAATGGAATATGGTGGTATTTAAAATTTCCATTTTTGGTGCCAGATGCGATTTTACTAGCCCTGGTCCCTTGAAGGCAAAATTTTTATTCATTGCCACGAATGATATCTTTTAAATATATCTATCAGTTTTAACCATATATTTTGTCTAATAATTTTGTCTAAAGCTAATCATATTGTGGAAATACGAGTAAAACTGATTTTTTATTCTTTCTTTCTTCTTCTCAAAATATTCTTTTATTTATTCTGCATATTTAGTTTTAATATCACGATATATCGTCATATCGTGATATTTAGCTGACGATATATCACGATATTGAAATTGAGATATCGGCCAGGTCTATTATACGGTTTTATAGATTAGGTCAAGCTTAAACCTGAATTTTTATCTGCTCAAATTTATAATTTAAAAATTGCGTATACTGTTACGTTAAAACAGTTGAATGTTTGTTTGTATAAAATCAAATAATCTTCAATATTTATTTTCTCTTTCACCTTGACTGCATGAAAAGTAAAAAATAGAAATATTTTAATTTTGTTCTTGAACTATAGAATTTTTTTTCTTCTTTATCGGTACCAGTGCTCAAGTCAGACATTTTCTCTGTGAATAGACCTTTACTGAGCATTGGTAAATATTGTGGAATTTGACTTGTCGAAAATTTTCAGAATGACACATTTCACGCATTTATTTCTGGACAAAGGTAAATGCCTCTCCGTGGAAACGAAGAAGATTGGTCTCTGAAGAACTACAATGACTTTCAAGAAGGAATTTAAATTCATCATGCACCACACTCCGACAGAATGCAATTTCAAATATTTATGTGGAGATGCATTTATTTCTGGACAAAAGTAAATACCTCTATGTGGGGAAAAAAAAAAAAAAAAAAAAAAAAAAAGAGAATGTTTTTTTTTTTTGCATGTGTAATTTTAGGTCCTGTTAGGATGTTTCTGATTTTTTAAACGACACTTTAGCACCTATTGTGTCGCCCAAAAGTCCTTTGCCCATTTTGAAATTCAATTTAAAAAAAATTCAATTATATAAGCGTACGAAAGTGCGGGTTGGGCGAAAATGTTTCTCTTGGTGAAGCGTTTTGTTTTAGCGAAAGTAAGGTTGGAAATTTGTACGTTAAACGCGACAAATGAGGTGCGTTCGGCTTATAACTAGTTTCACAATGTAAAAAAGTCATCCTTATTACTTCTGTGAAATGAATTATATCGTCTGCTAGGAGCGACATAAGCATGCCTTTTTTCTGATTACGTATGCCACGTTTACAGATGCGAATTAATTTTCTACACCAGACACCGCTGCAAAATTCACTCTGGAGATCTTGCTTTGCGAATGATGACCTGCGTTGTTTAATATTTTTATGACTCATAATGAAGGAATCTCCTGTGTTTACTGACTCTAATGGATTGAGATATCCGGCTGTTAACCTAATTTCCACTGAAGAGGCAATGTCAAATATTTATGCGGAATTTCTCAGCATCTATACATTTTTTAATGTAACTGATTTCTCGAGCAAACTTTAAAAATAATTTTGAATAAAAATGGCCGCCTGGCATATGAAAAAAGAAGTGGTTTGCCCGTATTTGTTTTCCTCAGTCACATGACTTGCGTGTTTATGATATAGATTTACGTACCATAGGATTTAATAGAATACAGAAAACTTTTATTAATATCTTTTTAGGTTTCGATTTGATTTTCATAAAATTTGAAATTACTCGAAAAAATTCAGCAACGATAATACATATTACATTTCAAACCATTTGGTTGGGTGCTGTTATACGCGGACAGACGGACAAACGGGAGGACCAGACGATGACTATAGGTGCTACGTATTTATATAATCACGAACACACCTAAAAATTGGCCATAGATAGCACTTTTTACAACATTTCAACGTGTGAAGTCTTCGACGCTCGAATGGCGTCCAAACGGTGTTCTTTTGAATTCCCCACGTTACAATAGGACAGTACAGAGTGCCAAAAAATATCTGTAACTGTTAATCCTTTTTTCCATATTTTCCGATGATTTGAGGATATATCACTATATGTGAGGAGATTTAAGAATGTTGAAAACACTTTGAATCAAGCGAAACATATACGTCCAAACTAAACACTCGATACTTCTTTATAATATTAGTATCAATAAAAGAAAGAAAAATGGAACTTGGTAATATATTTTTCATTTACTTTTTGATTTGCTAGAATTAAAAAAATCAATTGCGTAGAGTATAAAATGACAGATGTTTCTGAATTTAGGAAAATGTAATATAAACCCAAACGAAAATATATATACAGCAACCTCTTCAAAGTTATCCATAATTCCCGAAAATTGTTCTTTATCCTTAGAAACCACAAAAATCGATATATTTTGGAGAAGTGAAGAAGCAATCATAAAAACGAAGTTTCTTTTGCTACCAATGATTTTCGGAAAGGATTCAGCGTGTATTCATCACTTTTCTCATCCTCGATTACAGATTTTTTAAATGCTAGCCATTCTGAAGTAAACATTATTAGGTGCGTTCGTAATTATATAAATACGTATCACCTAGAGTCGTCGTCTGGTCCGTCCGTCTGTCTGCTTATAACGACGCAAAAACTACTCAACCAAAGGTTTGAAATTTAATATAGAATCGTTTCAGAATTTTGTCGCGTCATTTAAAATTTTATGAAAATCGAATCAAAACTTAAAAAGGTATTCATAAAAATTATCTCAATTCTATTAAATCCTATCCTACATCATTAATTCAATGATATCCCATGATAGGTAATGCTGCTAGGTCGCCGTGGTGATGACGTCCAATTTAAGATAGAGTTCTATTACTTCCGTATTACTGAATTTAAAAACCGAATTTGTGTACTAAAATTGTTTCATTATAGCCAACCTATAATCTACCGATATATATATATATATATATATATATATTTTTTTTTTTTGGCTAGATATTTCCGAAGAAATAGATATTCAATGGAAAAAGAGTCTCAATATGGATTTCAAGTTCTGAAATTTTCAAAGCTAGGCTTCCGTTTCCCATTGGAATTTTCTGTCCATGTCAACAAAAGATAAAATGTTGCCACCTTAAAATGTACTTATTTTATTAAGGAAATGAACCCAATCCTAATAACAGACGATATAATTCATTTCACTGAAATAATAACAGTATGAACGCACCTCATTTGTCACATTTGACGTACAGTTTCCAACTTGTTACACTAAGGAAATATACAGATAAATAGAATAAATTAACAGTATTAACATTAATTTTTAAAGTAAATGTTATTTAGTTACTCTTGGATGCATAAATTAAGTTAGGCAGTTGAAAATCTTTCACCGAGAATAAATGCCATCCTAAAAACAGATATTCCGATTTGATTAAAGTAAATTATTCACTCTAAATACGACTCGGAAATGTTTTCGAAAATTCTAAGCACTAAAAAAAAAATTGTTTTCATAAATGCTTCTTTAAATCTTAAAATATATTGATCTGTGTGTGTGTCGACGATGAGGAGGAAATCTAGCACACCTAGTAGTCTGAAAATCTCTGTGAGGATAGTCCAAGGCTTGTCCGGATGCACCCGAGGCTCAAATTTTTAATATTTCTTTCATTAGCCGAGCTATTAATTAAAAACATTAAACATCGCGAAAATGCGATCTTTTTATCTGGAAATGGCGCTGAAGAAATATCAAACCGCGAAAGTAACAAATCCTTTCATAATTGCAGACTGTAAAATTTTCTCATTTTCATTTATCCTCGAATATTAAGAGAGCTACTCGAGTTATACTCACCATATATACGTAAAGTATTTAAAATAACTATCTTTCACTCATTTCATTTAAAATACAAGGGAAAAATAAGCTTTAATAAAAGTAATACCATAAACTAAAAACATATTATTTTAGCACGTTAACATTGTTTCAGATTTACACACGCAAACCTAAAAGCAGTTATAGGCGAGATTTGCACCGGGCTCATGATAAAGTTGTAATTTAGTTATATTTTGATTATAAGTTGAGAAATTAATATAATTACGATGGAATAATTGTTGGGCCAATACACGCTGAGTTCAAACTGACTTCAAACACAAAAGAATATTTTATTGTTACTATAACAGTCGGCGCAATCCCTGAAACATAAATTTGAGAAAAACTCATTTCGTATTCCAGCTGAACTTAATCCAATTCCCTCTTCAAATATTTGTCACACATCTAAAATTAAAAGACGAATTTTTAAATGTATTTTTTATTATGTGCAACATGTCATTGTATGCATGGCATGTTTTGTTTCCCATAGAAACAAAATTACACAGTTAATCGTTAATAGTGTAATTAGAAAATTCTTTGTAACTTCTAGTTCTGCACTCTAAATGGCACAAAACAAACTCGCCTCTTTTTACATTGATTCACAAAACTCCGGTAAATATTCAAACATAATTTTTAAGGTTATATCAGGCGAGGAGGTGATTAGAAACCTTACACTGGAATAGTGGACGCTACTTTTTATGAAATATTTTATATAACATGAAAGGGAAAAAAAAGTATGATGTTATTGCCGTCTTTCAGGTCTGTTTATTTGTTGTAAAAATCGACAAATGTAGCAGAACCATTTAGAAGTGCGAAATTCATATTTTTGAAACACTACAATTAAAAAGAAAACTACTAAAAAGATAAACACTATTATAGAAGTTTTATGACGAAACAGAAAATGTCATATTCAAACAATTTTTCACAACAGTTATAATTTTTTTTAAACTAATGAAAAGAATTTTATGAGACATGTTCATTAATGTACAAAACAAGCCAAGGTGTTATTTTATAGTGATATCGCTAAAGGTGTGTTCTTTAAAAATCGAAACCTCATTACAAAATATATGTCTCCGAATCAATATTAGTACCATTTGGAACCCATGTAGAACTCGCCACTCAGCTGCAATATATTTCATCATGACATTTTTTTTTTTGAGAGATGTAAAGTTCAGCTTACAGTGTTGTGCATAGGTGATTCTGGTATTTTATCTTCAATAATTTTGAAACATCGAGCGGCATGGGAAAAATTTGGTAAAACTGTTTATATTCATATTTTTGTTGTTCTGTTTTTGATATACCCAAGTACAAAGCTTCGTTCCTATATTTACATATTTCCATAATTAATTTTAAAAGAAAAATTATTTAGTTTACGTAATAGAATGATAACTGAAAATTTGTCTTCAATAGAACGAAGAATTAATTTTAGAAAATAAAGGACGCATGTTTCTAAAACTATAAAATTGCATTTTGAGATATGCTTATTAAAATGAAGGAGAAAAAATGTAAACAAAATTTTCCAACCTTATAACAAAAACATTTATGCTTGATATTTTCTTCTTGATGTTATTCACGTTGATTTTTATCGTTTCCTTTCTTCATAATCTGTTCATTATAAGAAGAAAAAATAGAAGACAAATTAAAAAATTCCTATTATATTACTCTTGTAAAATAATAATAATAATAATAATAATAATAATGCGATCAGAAAGCTTAACCAGTTTAATTTATATTGAATGGAAACATTTTATATAATTCATTGTAATAAAATATGTTTTAATTTCAAATATTTTAAAATTATTATTTGGTGGGAAAATAATAATCTTCATTCCTTATGAAATGAAAATAGATATGGAAGCATCCAAGACAGTGAAACTTGGATTTGACATGGGCGCACTGCGTGAATCCATTAAACCCTTACCAAATGCGACAGATTATTATGAAAAATTGATATTTCATTTCTCACAGATATACAATCCTGATGGTCGAATACTACTTGCGCTCAAAGAGTACCTTGAACAATACACAGAAGTCGACTTTTTTGTAAGTTATGAACCAATGTGGATTTGGGGTAATGGTAGTTTGAAAGGATTAATAAAAAACATAAATTGTTCAGAAGTTGATATCGCAGTTCAACAACAACCTATGGTAGAAGGTACGGTTGCAGCAGTAGATTTCTCGTATCCGTTTAAATTGTTTGACTATGCATTTGTTACTAGAAAACCGGAATATATTTTTCAAACTTTTTCTGCCTCAGTTTGGATAACTCTCGCATTGTTTCCTTTCGTCTATTACGCCCTGCTGAAAAGGAAACATACATTTAGCAAAATTTTGTTTCACACTTTTTCGGTGCTGTTGAAGCAGAATTCCATAATAACGCCTTCGTCGTTTGCGGAAACACTTCTTATCTACTCGTGGGTTGTGGGAGGAATGCTTTTGTGCCTGTCTTACGATTCAGTATTTCTATCTTTTCTCTCTTTTCCTCCAGTGACTCCCATAAGACATCTGTCAGACTTGGCCGCAGCCGTGTAAATTGGAGACTATCACTGCCGGGCTCATCGCTGGTCGGTTATTGTAGATTACTTTATGGAGCAGAAAAATTTAAAAGTATTGGCGACCGATATTGTTAACAACGATGCAAATTATAAGGGGCATGGGCCTGTTTTATTTGATTTCTTTTATGAGGATTCAGAGCAAAATCTTGCTCTAATCCTAGATACGAAATTTCTCCATCTTTTCGCTGGGAAGTTCTACGTCTCAGAAGACCGCTTTTTCCAGTACATGTCGTCCATGATGGTGAGCAGAGGCTTTTGCTGCAAACACCTGATAGAAAAGTTCGTGCACAGAATGATGGCTTCAGGCCTTTACTTCAAGTATCGCAGCGATAGCGCTTTTATCCCCTACGCTCAAGAGGAAGCTACTACAAGAAGAAAACTGGTCCTTACAGATGTTGCTCCGGTATTTATATTCCTTTTAACTGCTATTTTATATCCTTCTTGGTTCTGATTGCGGAGATCGTCTCAGGTCGCAAGAAAATGACAAAAATTAAAAGGAGAAAAAGGGGTAAAGTGCGCAACGAAACTTCTGTATAATTGCTTTTGCACAATATTACATTATCAATCATTTATAATTTACAGGAGACTTCTTTAAAATAATAGTTTTATTTTTAGCTCTTGAAACTTGATTTTATTATAAATACCAATTTTAGAAATTTATCTTTTAATAAATGTAGGATCACAGCGTTTTCGCGAAATTTTAAACCTCTAAAGCTTCTTTTTTTGTGCAATATGTCAACTGCTTACAAATTTTCCTGATTCACGTCACATTATTTTCTATCAACTTATTTTTATTTTATTTATTTAATTTTATTACTATTTTTTTAATCTTAGCTTTATGCATTAACACACTAGTAAATATTTTATAGGGTGATAGTAATTATATAGTTATCTGTCTCACACTAAAATATTTTTTTTGTTCTTCGGATGAGAAATTTTGAAATCATGAAAATGTATGTCGAAATTTAGGAAAAAATTAAACACAGTCAATTAAAGATGCAAATACAAGAAACTATGAACATCTTATGGATGAAAATGCAACAAACGAGGATGATAAACTTAAATATATATTGAACTTATCCACCAAGTGAAAAAGAATTGTCAAAAATGCAGCTAGACTCAAATCGACACCATGTGCCATGGACAATCAAGTTAGCATGTGCCATGTTGGAGAAAGACTAAAAAGTGAAATGCATAAAAAACATGTGCTGCCATCTAGAAATGGTATAAATAACTTACATTACCTAATAGTAAGCTAAAAAAAGAGTCCCCTGGTTAAAAACCGTCAATTAAAATTACATTATAAAATATCTATGAAGAAATGAAAAGAGGATACAAGAAGTATAAGGTAAAAAATAAAAAAGACAAGAATAAAAGAAAATAAAATCATTATTATTTTAAATAGATATACTAATTAATAATAGATGATTATAAAAAATATGTAAATAATTGTTAAATAATAATAAATAATTATTAATAATTTTATTAAAAGAGATACAAGTACAGCCAAGAATAAGGTGTCACATGTAAGATTATGTATCGTAAATAAATGTTTAAATGGTAACCCCCCTTTATATATACACGAATTTACATACATAGAGATAGATAAATCAAAATACGTCAAACAAGTTCTTTCAACAAAATCTGACGAAATCTCTAATATATTATATGTATATATATATTACTTTTTTTGGTTAATTCAACATTAGGAATGTGAATAAGTTTGTTTTCATGTATTTTATAGAGTACTGCAAAGCAAAGTGAATTATGTAGTATACCTATATTGTTTTCAATAATAGTTCAACTCATTTAGAAAAGGAAAATAACATAGATAATATATATAAAGCTATCTGTATAATTAATTACTCAACACTGCAGTCAAATTATGTAATATTATTACCATAATATTACTATGTTTAGAAGATTATTAATACGTAATTACTACATAGTTAGTCGATGAATATTTATATTTACATTCAGTTGTTAGTGATATGAAAGTCGTCCAAATGAAGGATTATTGTCACATCTTCTTCAAAAGAAAATGACACTTTTCACAGATAAAAATATTTTAGCACAGAGAGCTACTGCTAATCCTTAATTCGCAAGAATTCAGTTCGGTACAGCTTCGGTATTTTAGAATTAACATTACATCATGCATCAGACAGATGTGGGTCATCTGTCAGAATAAAACAGAAGGTCGACACGTTGTATAAAATGCCATACATATATGCACGATATTTGATCTCGAACGAATTTTATAAGCATGGAAAAAACCCTTCCGTAGCGGTTGAAAAAATAGAGAAGTTGCAATCAGCTGATCAACTAATGTACTTCACTTGGAGGTCAGGGTACTTCTACCAATCAGAACTGCCTATTTGTAGTGTGTGACGTGACCTCCAACCTGACGTCAATTGCAACTGCTCTATAAGTGGGTTCCTTTTTCCAGGGGAAAATTTCTATTGGCACACCACACACTTTTATTCCCTTGCAGGGAATTAAGTTCACCAAAAACGCTTGGAATGAAACTTTATTGTATGCAACAAAACGCAGATGCAAACAGTTACTTTTCCTGGCTCATCCATCACGTTTGGAAGGGAAACGATTATTCATGCAACAAAACATATGACATCAACTAAAACTGATCTAATTTCCCATATTTTATTTATGTACAGTAATACTACTTATGTATTCACCTGCATTCACATACACGCCAGTACAAGTATCCACCTGCGCCACATCATTACCGAGAGTGGTGATATTTCGCTAAATTACCGCCAACTTTGGCGATGAAAATAAGTTGCCATAAACATTTCAAAATTGGTGATAACTGGTTAATTTCGTGAAATGTACAGTCAAATCCAATTTTGAACATGGATTAATTTTGCTAATTGTTAGAAAATAACGCAATTTTGCTGTTTTGAGATGCCCCGGCAAAAATAATTATGAATTTAAACCAGAGGGTAGTGGGAACCTAGAGAAAACACGTTAAAGATTTGACTGTAATCTTTAACAGTAAGTTAAGTGGCAACATAATAAAAATGACCTCTTTCAGACAAGAAGAAAAAAGGCAAAAGCTTGTTTGTTTATCATGGATTCCAGTGAAACTGAATGAAGGCTGGATTTGAATCCTCTTTCTATAGGAATCTCAAAAGAATTGTTTTGTTACACATACATGTATAACTAGCTGTTACCCGTGACTTCGTTCACGTAACATTAAAAAAAGAATAAATGCAATAATTTAGCAAAACATTTCACTTGATAATTAACAACATATATAATTAACCAAAGCTTTACCACATTTTATAGAAGACCATACGATATTTCTTTGCTATAGGGGCCTTGACATAACCCAGTCTTAAAAAAGTGAAATTTCATGTCAAATAATATATACAATCGCGAAAATGAAACTGCAACTAATGAAAAAAGGAGGACCCAGTAAAATCGTGAAAATCGAGGAATTCCTCTTCGTAAAACGAAAAACAACACTGGCAGAATTCTTCTACACAACAGTGCATTTTAGGTAGTATTTGGTGTACAATTTGTATATGTCTGCATTGCTAAATGGGCATTATTATACTATTATTATTTAAATATTATTTATTATAAATATTATTATACTGTTTATTTGCATATACATATGTTATATATTTCTTACTACATTATCTTGTTTATGTATATATTAAATTAAGTGCTTCACGCTAAGTGGTGTAAATAGTGAACAAACTGCTTGTGGATTTTATACATTGATAGCTATTTCACAAAGATATAACAATCTGATGCGATTCTAAAATGTAAATAAAGGTTGCTGGAAAGTACTTTAAATTCTGCCCAATTTAACCTCGATATTTTCTCTATCGCGTCAAGAACACTATAAGCAAATAAATACCGACGACACAAATCTGATGATCTAAATTTACATATTTTTGTTAGTATATATAAGATTATTTTAATTTATTTCATGCGCTTGAAATTTTTTACGCTTTCTCTAGGGTTAGGTGTCGAATAAATGTACTTTCTTATTATTTTATTTTGCCATTTCTATTTATTCTACTTTTCATTCATTCCATTTATGGATATTGATTTAATTTACATATTCGTGTCAAAGAATATTCTTTAAAGTTATTATCAGGATTAGGGTAAGGATACGATTAGGGTTAGGATTAGGAATAAAAATTGAACGACAATGGCATGACCAATTCAGGTTTAAAGTATGAAACAGGATGTCTATTTACATCATGAAGCAATAAGAAAATTCGAAAATTATCGGCTAATATTTTTTAATATGTTTTACAGTCATAGTTGGCATCAAAGGTGAGCGGGGAAATGATCATCTGAAATACCATTAAGTGTTTACCACGCAACAAAACAAATCTGGTTACAACAATGTATTTAATTTTGCGCCAAATTTCACTTGATAAAGAAAAAAAAAAAGCAAATTGACTATGGACTTATTTTTAGACCCCTAACCTTCCTATTCTCGGAAATTTTCTACCTATATGTAAAAAAAAAATGCTGCTATATAGAACACGCTTTCACGTTTATAATGTTATGAATTGGCACGATCGGCTTGTTCAAGTTTACACAATTCGGCTGGAAGAAAAGATTCATTACTTTTTGATTTCTCCTTTGATTTTGCATTACGCGAATTTGGTGGTAAAATCGATTTTCTTTTCGATAACATTGTTGTTTTTAACACTTTCCAACCTAGTTGAAAAGTGTTTATGACTTCGGTTTGTCTGGCCGTCTGCCGTCTGTCGTATGGCCGTTTGCCGTCTGCCGTATGGCCGTCTGCCGTCTGCCGTCTGGCCATCTGGCCGTGCTCTAACTCCCGTAAATAGGCTCGGATTGCTCTGCAATTTTTATATGTTATTGTCGTTATCTATAGGATGTTCCCTATTTCAACGGAAATGTGTAGTACTTATAGTTTTTTACAGGGACACTCAAAAGAATTCCGTTACATTGCGGTCTATGGGGAAAAATCATTTGCGGTTTATTTAAATAATGTTTCACTATTTTAAACGCATTGAAATTTACATACATCACTAAGGTGCAGTAGAAGAAGCTTATTATGGAATAGGGTGTGCATAGCACTTATAGTTACTTTACAGGGACAGTCAAAAGAATTCTGTTACATTACACCTGTGGAGAAAAATCGTCTGCGGTTTAATTAAATAATGTTTCACTATTTTAAACGCATTGAAATTTATATATATCACTAAGGTGCATTACAAGAGGCTTACTACAGAATAGTGTGTGTATAGCAGTCATCGTTCATTTACAGGGACACACAAAAGAATTCTCTACTGTCTGTTAACAATAATTCCTGGAAGTGCGTTTTAAGTTACTGAACGCGATTTTAAGTTTAACTCGCTTTTTATCTATTACGGGGTGTGTATAAATTCTGTAGATCCTATACAGAGAAGCACTAAAGTTCGCGAACATATTTCCGTTTATTGACAGGAACTCCAGCCGGAGAATTTTAAACTGTGCTACGCGTTTCCTAACTGAACTAAAATTTAGCATCCTATGTAGTATATACACAAATCTATAGATCCTATACAGGGCTGAATAAAAGTATTCGGATATTTTTCCGAATATTGTATATGTTGGAAATTCCTGAAATTATGTTTTTAAATATGTTATGCGTTTTCCAAATTGTTTACTTAGATGTTATCTTTTAGCTTATGAAACAGTATGATTTGTAAAATTATTTTGGAAGCGTTGGAATGTGTTACATAATCTATGCTTGACGCATGATTTTTCGTTCTTGTTTAAGTTTAAAACATATTGTAATTTTACTTAAACATTGCTTTAAAATCTATACAATTTTTCTTATCCTACAAGACTTTACAAAAATCTATTATGAAACAACTTTAAAAAAAGTTATATTTAAAAACGACAACAAAGTTTTTCCTATTTTAAAACTAAAAGAAATATAATATTAAATTCCGGTTCGAAACGACGATTTACAAATGTGTTTCGATTGTGGGAAAATGATAGAGGAAAAATGCTGTTACTTCGACATAATCATAATAAATCTTTAGCTTTTATGAGAAAAGCAACTTTCTTTTAAAAAATATAGTTATTTTTATTAAGATTTTCTGATTTTCGATACGGATAATTTTGCGATGCATATCATTGACATTTACCATCCAATATATATGATTTTTAATTTTTATTTTTTTTTACTTTTTAAAATTTAAATTAAAAATATGGTAACTTTATGTTAGCCGTGTGCAGACGATAAATCGCCAACCTATCCCATCATTTGTATTGAATTCATTAAAAATATAAATCTTTCACTCATTTCATTTAAAACACAGAACTTTAATTTACAACACATACATTTAAAATACATATATTACGTACATTTAAAATAATTCCTTTCATGTGAAAAAGAAAAAGAAAAAAAATAAGGGAAATTAATCACAAATAATTTGATAACCCAAGAGCATCTTATTTTAACATCAAAACAAATCTGTTTTATTTTTCTATATATGACATCATATTCGCTTGCTTTCCATACTTACTCGTATTTATGCACTTTGTATTATTATCAAATATTTGAAAACGCACGTTTTATTTCTAATATGACATCATTTCATATTCTGTTTAATTCTTAAATAATTCATTTTTCATTTTTCACGTGGAAATTTTTCACGTGAAAATAAATTGTTGATTAAAAATTTTTAATCAGGGGTTTTATTTCATATTGGCAACGATAAAGTATTAGCAACGGTAAAATAAATTTAACCATTTTAAAATAAGCTACAAAACCGGGCCCTTTGGGCCAAACCCTAGTAGCATTGCCTCATCGAATTTTGCTCGGCCTCTCATCAATTCATCCAAATCTGCTCTTTTAATAATACGAGCATATCGTTTCGAGCAGTATTAGAGAACCGGTTTTCGATGAGTTAGATTTCATCGGAAAAAAATATCATTCTGAGCAGTTTTCCCGATAAAAACTTTCTAATCGTATATTCACGGTAAATAGATCACCAGCCGATATCCAATCACGGTGAAATTTGGAAGAAATCCTACTTTTTCTGCGAAGCGCCATCTGATTGGTTGAGAAGTTGATACCTGACAGTACCCGGATGGAAATGTTGACATGGCGGATGGCGCGGAAAGTTGGAAGTGAAGCAGCCGCCATTAATAGCTGTTGTTTTATCGACTGTTATTCTCAAACAACGTGAACATATATAAAATAATCTGCTCTGCAATCCAGTTGGAAATATGTGAGTACCCCCTATTTTATTCTTCTTGATTCTATTACTTTGATTCATATATTTATGTTTAAATTCTAATGTTTTTAAAAATTATGTAAGAGAAACACATCTAAAAATTTTTCACGTGGTTCTAAGTTTTACATAATTTATTTTTATAAATGCTTCGTGCTATTGTAAAGAAGCTACATGTTGTTGTGAAAATTTATTTTCTTTTTCAAAACAAGTGAGTAAATGTTTGTTCTTTTGTATTTACATTGTGCATATATTTCCGGATGAGTTTGTTTTGAAACTGAAATATTTCGTAACAGCATGGAGCTTCTTTGGTAGGTACTAAATATTATCAATACATCCAATAATATTACCCTTTAAATATCGTAACAGTTTATTCTGATCACACCAGGGGTAAGGAATTATATTAATATATTCTCGATTGGCAAATGAAATTTCTTACAGGGGGAGTGAATTATAATTATTTGTTGTCAGTCCTATTTCGTTATTTATCCCAATTGGCGTGATATAAATATAGTCTAAGGTGTATCCTATACAAAACTTTGACCTGTCTAATTTTATACAATCTTTATAAAACATACTACAAAACGGCATGTAATAAATTATTTTTGCAGTCGTGTAAATTTTTTCATTATTTTCGAATGTAATGTATGTTTATCTTGAATCAGTAAAGCTAAAGCTTATAAATAGTTTTCATTTTCAGTAATATTTACTGATGCAGATTATTTATGAACATTTTTAATATGCATTTTAAACAGAACTGGATAAATGCGTTCGCCAGTTGCAACCAAAATATATACTACTTGTTATTCTATTATTATCCTATGTATTTCTTGCTAATTTTTTTAATTCATTAACTAATACGTCAATACTGCACTAGTTAGTATTCTTCCAGAATCGATTTATTTAAAAAATCCCCAATTAAAAAATGGGGGGGAGGGGGTGCAAAGGTTTTTTCGTGCACAGTTTATTAATATTTTTTTTATCTGTTAAAAAAAAAAAAAAAAAACATAAATAAATCACCAGACTTTGAGTGTTTTATTTTTTTTTAATGACCCTGATGCTTGTATTAAGTTATTGTTGAAAGTTGATATTGCAACTCAGCGCACCAATCAAAATGTCATCAAAAATCGGTGCATGAGTGAAATGCATCTGTTCCAAAATTACAAAATCTGTCGTACAGCATGCATGTGTTTGCTGATTTTATTCCTTACACTATTTCAGATAGTACTTATTTTATTTTTATTTGCAAAGATTCTACAAAGTTTCATTTTTCTTTCTTTATATTGTGAATTACTTTTAAAAAAAACTTGCCAAACCGTAACGCCTAATAAACAAATGAAAAAATGTCATTAGAATCTTTAAAAAAAAAAAAAAAAAACGAAAAGCCTCACTTACTAAAGTGTCTACTGTCTGTAACTTTAAACAATAAAATTTATAATATCAGAGTTTTCCCCAGGTTTAAAAAAGGGCAGGGTGCTGCTCGGGAAAAAAGGGCACTTTTTTTAATTTTTAAGGGCACTTTTTGGATTCTTGAGGGCACTTTTCAGATTCTTAAGGGCACTTTTTTTTTAATTGTTAAAGTTATTCTTTTGATTTTTAAAGCCATTTTTGATATATAAAAGTAAGGGCACTCTCTTTAAGACAACATTGAGTCAGTTTTTACTATGAAAGCAAATTTTTTAATGCAAAAAGGAGAAAGGGCGCTTTTTTTACTGAGGGGCAAGAAGGGTGTGAATTATTTTATGAGGGGCTAGAAGGGTGCTATTTGATAAACCAAAGGGCAGGCAGGGTGCAGCACCTTTCTGAAACTGTGTGGAAGAAACTCTGTAATATATTAGGGAACAAAAAAAATTATCTTCGATATTTATTTACATTATTTACCTCAATTATCCTGGTCGATAAATGTTTGTGATGTCAGTTGAAACTGATTTATTTTACATAACTATGCATCGCAACATTTTTTCATTGCTTTTTCTCTTCTAATATCATGGTGTCACAGTAATTGTTACCTCAATTAACGAATAATAAATCGGTAGAACATCATTAAATATAAATTACAGATAAACATCAAATTAAAAATCTGTTAATGACATAACAAATACATGTAATGCATCTAATGTCAAATGAATATCATGCCTCGCTCATGCATATTCTGAGTTAAATCCTATAGTTTGCATGGGTGATTGTGTTCAGTTTATATACCTGAATTTGGGTATTTCTTTCATTTTCAGTGCAGAAATTCTGTTGTTTCTGAAAGTTAAATAAGACTAAAATATCAATTTCACATGATTGCTGAACATAATTAAAATTAATATTTTTCCTAATTTGATCTTCCTGTAATAAATGCCTGCCCCCCCCCCCCCCCACCCTTCCCTGTTTCTCACCACACAAAAACATTTTCTTGCTAAAATTTCAGATATTTTTTCATGAACCCACAATCCCCCCTGAGTTTGGCAGTAGTTTTTTTTTTTTTTTTTATGAAAAGTAGTTGACAAGATAATGGAGAAATACCAAATAATATTTTGAATACATTTGCTCAGAAGTTCTTTCAACAGCTAATTAAAAAAAAAAAAAGTCTTGTTTAAAATCAGTTTTTAATGAATGTGATGTTTGTTTTTCTCATCAAGCTATCTGTAATAGTAAATCATTGTATTATTTAATGGTATTATTTATTATTGATATCATTATAAGTAAAAAAAAATTGTTTATTTTATTTAAAAAAATGGGTTACATATTACATGGGTCCTTATATGGAGAAGAAAAAATATGTGAAATGTTCTTAAAAGTTGGCAAGTATGCTGAATATTTTACACATGGGGAGAAAAAAAAGTATAGTAGTTTTAATAAGTATATGTGTGTTCATATTAAAAAATTATATTAGACATATAATTGTAGACTATTTTTCCATAATTGTATGTATTAAAATATGGATTTTCTTTTTTTTCTTTTATTATAAATATATATATATTCAGGTTAAAGTAAATCTGGTTTCAAGTTGACTTTTTTGTCAGGTTTGGGTTGGGTTTAAGAAATAAAGATAAATCTTTAAAATAATGCTGCACAGACTTTTTGTCTGAAAGTTGTTTGCTACCAGAGTATCTGTGAAGATCAACTTAATAGCAAAGTTTGTCATTAAATAAGGCAACTGATTCTGTGTAAAAATCATGGTATCTTGGCGGTCAGCAGTTGTGCATCTTTATTATGAGAAATTTAGTGAATTGTGGAACAAGATATCAGAAGATATTGCAAGAGGAATTTGTGACAAATTTAACGTTGTGGCAAAATGTGTACAATTCAACATTGGGACGGAGTGCGAAATTCTACATACAGCATATTTCATTATGGTACAGTAAATTCTCAAATATCTGCCAATTCCTAAAATCCACATTTACAATGTAAACAATGAAATTTTCTGTTAAACATTAGGGGGGGGGGGGGATCTTGTGGATTGCTTGTGTCGATTACTATCATTCACCCAGCATCTTGCAGATGAAAGTGGTACAATGCAATCTTCATAGCACTGATCAGATACTAAATTTGAGAAAGAAAGGCTTTGTATAAAAAAAAACTTGTTCATGATGATAATTTTCGAATGATGAGTTATGTGACTGAACAAAATCTGACTGTTTGTAGGTTGAGTTTGCAAGAAAAGCCATATTTCGGAATCTATCAAGCTCTTTAAGGTGAAGTTTTGTGGGATATATATGTAGACTTGCTAAGTCTCTGAATTTTTTTACTATATTTTAATCTCAGATTACAGTCAATTATCTCTGGTATTTTTTAATTTTGCGACAAACAGGCAAATTTTGTTTCCAATCTGTGGCATACTGCTGCTGCCGTATAACTAATACGAATCTATAGTGGGTTCCACTCTTTTCGCTGCACCCGA
Source organism: Maratus michaelseni (assembly GCA_963931845.1). NCBI lineage: Eukaryota > Metazoa > Arthropoda > Arachnida > Araneae > Salticidae > Maratus > Maratus michaelseni. The sequence continues at coordinate 466,868,728 of OZ007589.1, forward strand.
GTTGGGTCTCTTCTGTTCATCCAAAACAGGGGACTGTCTAGACTTTCATCCAGGGTCTTGTTTTTGTGAATTTGAAATGATTGTTCTATCCATTTTCTTGTTTAAAAATTTTTAGAAAATATATGTATGTAAAATACATTTTCTTTATATATGTAAAAGTGGCAGTCAGATTTTACTTTTGAATGATTAAATTTGTAAAAGGTCTATTTTTAAGACAAAGTATTTTATGAATGGGCCTGTTTTGAGATAAAAAAAATTGGGAATTGTTCTGTTTTGAAATGAATAAAATTGTCAAGGATCCTTTAAAGGATACCTAAGCAGATACCAACAAACTAAGCTCTGTGACACTGACTGAGATGAGAAGAGAAGCTGTTGACATTCATCCTATAAAATGAAAGCATGCCATCTGCTTGTATGCACGAAACAATATGCTCAGTCATTTTGTGCCATTGTAATAGCAAGGGGAATGAAAATGCGAGCAAAATCGCATTTGATAGATTTATATTTGTATCACCTCGTCTCATCATGGAAGCATGTGCATTACATCATGAGTGCAGGGTTCTCACAGACTCCTTAGACTCCTTGGAAACTCCTTAGAAATGAAAACATTCGCAAGTAGTACTTAGAACTACTTAGATAAGCAAACCACTCCTTAGAAACTCCTTAAATTGTATTGCAACTTCGAACGCAAGCGATATTGCTGCCGAGGGGAAAAAATCGGGATTGTAAAACGTACAGTAAATCCTTTATACACATCATTTATCTGAAGCACAGCATTGATTGGTTAGGATAATCTTATAGCAGGGCTCCCACTAGGTCCGTTTTTCAATTATTAGGTCCGTAAAGTCTGTTTTTCAACACTGTACTTTACTTTAAAATTTATCAATGTTTGGTATTTAGCCAAAAATTGAGTTTTATGCAAATATATCCCAAAAAATACTGTCAAATTTCTTCAATCGATCGTGGAAAAAATGAGTAAATTTTGTCAAAGGATTGTGAAAAAACTCTAATTTCTCCACCAGATTGAGAAAAATGTGGATTTCCTCAAAAGATCGAGAAAAATGCGGATTTCTTCAAAAGATCGCCAAAAACACGCGAATTTCCTCAAAAATTTGCGAAAAACACGTAAATTTCGTTAAAGGATCGTGAAAAACACGCGAATTTCCTCAAAAAAGTGCGAAAAACACGTAAATTTCGTTAAAGGATCGTGACAAACACGCGAATTTTGTCAAAGGATCAGGAAAAACACGCGGTTTCCATCAAAAGATCGCGAAAAAAAAGTCAATTTCGTCAAATGATAGAAATAAAATGTGAATTCCCTCAAAAGATCATGCAAAAACACGAATTTCCCCCCAGAAGATCGTGTAAAAAACGCGAATTTCCTCAAAAGATCGCGAAACACGTGGTTTCCATCAAAAGATCACGAAAAAACGTCAGTTTCGTTGAACGATCGAAATAAAACGCGATTTCCATCAAAAGATCGCAAAAAAACACAAATGTCTTCCAGAAGATCGCGAATTTACCCCCAGAAGATCATAGGAAAAAAAAAAGCGAATTTCTCCCAGAGTATAGCGAAAAACACGCGAATTTCCTCGAAAGATCGAAAAAACACACAAATTTCCTCAAATAATTGCGAAAAACATGCCAACTTCGTCAAAGGATCGCGAAAAACATTCAGTTTCCATCAAAAGATCTGAAAAAAAAACGTCAATTTCGTCAAACGATCGAAATAAAACACGAATTCCATTAAAAGATTGCAAAAAAACACGAATTTCCCCCAGAAGATCGTGAAAAAAGACACGAATTTCCTCAAAAGATCGCAAAAAACATGCGAATTTTCTCAAAAGATCACAGAAAGCATGCGAATTTCGTCAAGCAGTTTTCGTCAAAAGATCGTGAAAAAACACTAATTTCTCCCAGAAGATCGCGAATTTCCCCAAGAAGGTCGCAAAAAACACGTGAATTTCGTTAAAGTTTCACCTTCAACGAAATCGATTACAACTGTTCTAAAAGTATAAATTCAAAACTTGTTATATTTTTTCTTGCATGTTGCGTTTAGCATTTTTTTTTTTTTTTTTTTTTACCTTTTAAAATTTTTTTAAAGATGTATCATGTATGTGATATACATAATAAGTGTTTGAGGTTTGACTAATCTCTGTTTATATGATCATTGGTCGCTGCATAAAAAAGTTGATTGTCTATTTTGTATTTAAACTTACGAAATCAGTAAGCAATATTTTGTGAATACTGTGCAATTCCAGCACTAACAATTAGATGCTAATAGAGTAAAATTTGTTTTTGTCTCCAAATTGGCCATTAAGAATTGGAGTGTGCATACCACATATCGATGCAGCACATAAAAACAACAACAACAACAAAAAATTGCAAATCCTTAACATTTTTTGGACTCCTTGGATTTTTTCGGTACTCCTTGGATTTTTTCTTCCCAACTCTGTATGAACCCTGTGAGTGTTTAATTTTTGTGCATTGTTTGAATTAATTCTTATATTCTCATTTATTTTATTTATCGTAAAAGTTATTGAGGGATTTTATTTATATTAGGATTTATTCAGCTACCCAGACCATGTTTTGGCCACAGAATTTAAGCGAGTAGTTTGGAGTAAAAATGAGGTACCTGATTTGAAACTAAAAATTCTGGTTACAGTCAACCTGAAACCCGACAACCCAGAGTGAAAGAAAATTAACCCACATTTTAGTACAATTATGGAAAGTAGTCCACAATTATGTCTTTAATACTTTTTTTTTGCATAAAAATGAGCATATATAGATACGCACATATAATATTCAAATAGTTTTTTTTTTTTTTTCGATACCTTTCTTTTAAAAAATTGGGTAAATCTGAACCCAACCTGAAAGAATCAAAACTTGACCCACAACTTTGAAATTAACATCGTCAGGTCAGGTAAAATTGGGTTTTAGTTTAGAATCTTGGCTAAAAATATTTTGAGACATATGAAGCATTGTTTCAGTATGGTTATCAGCATGGGGCCAAATTTAAGACATCCAAAATTAACAGAAATATTTTGAGATTATTGATATTAAGATAGGTTCGTTCCGTGATTAATTATTTTTTTGTTATATAAATTTCATCTTTTAAAAAAAAAATTTTTTTAATGTAAATTTAGGTTTAAAAGAATGTTTAGGGTGATTAGAAAAATTTTATTATCAGAAAACATAAAAAAAAAATTTGAGAAAGTAAAGTTATAATTTATCAACTATTTACTGAAGTTGCCAATTTTTATTTTTAGTATTTTATGAGATTTTCCTTGTAATTAAAGTTGTAAAATAGGCACTATTAACACCACAAACATCGGTTTTAGATGTTTCAGAATTAAAATTGTAATTTCAAAAATGCTAGTTTGAAGAAATAATTATTTTCATCTTATTTATTTCTGCTTGTTTTTAAGTTATAAGAAATAGTTAAAAAAAAAAGAGAAAAATATTCAAAACATATTTACATAATAAGATCACTAATTAAAATATAAATAAAATGCTTAAGTGACTCAATCCAGCATCAATGAAATGTTACATAATCATATAAGATCACCAATTATAATTAAAATATAGAAAAAAAAATGTGTAAGTGATAACTTAAGCATTTTATCTATATTTCAAAACATATTTGTTTTGTTTCTCATTTCCAAAATAATTTTCATCTATATTTACTTATTATAAACACATTATTTATTTTTAATGATAAAAGTTAAAATGTTTTTAAAAAACAAGGTGGCTGACTGCAGGCAAATCCCAAATCTTAGCCATCAAATGCAAAAAAAATTTACTCTTTAATTCTAGAAAAGTGGCCATAATGTGCCTGACAAACAATTTTTTAATAGCCACTTTTTTTTTTTTTTTTCATTTTGTGGCCGGTGGCTGATCCCTTTTTTTTCCCTTTACTGCTAATCAAAATATTAAAAATCCCTGACAGTTTGGCCTACAGGCACATGTAGATTTCAAAGACACAGACTGTAGGGTGCCTGTTTATTGGGAATTGCAGAAGACATGACCTTTTTGTCATTTTGCGGCAGTTGGGACCGCCCACTTTGAAATCAACTTGTGGCTCGCTGTAGGCCCGGTAGCAGAAAGTTCGAGACGGGCGACATACGTCGCAGATTTTTTCACTTCGCCAGCGGGCACGTGCCGCAGCCACACTTTTCCTTCGCATCTGGAGGAGTGCTATGATCTTTTGCGCATCTCCTCATTCTTTGCAAGCTAAATATAATTTTTTTTTCTCTGACATCCCTGATCAGTGTACCAACAGCGTTTGCTCATATACTGTGCTTGCATCTCACCAGAAAGTTCAAAAGAGAAAATTTGTGAAAAGCGGTTGAAGAAATCAGTGAAAAGCGGGCTCTGTCTTTTCTTTTATAGCTGCAAATGCACTCTGCCCATTTTTTAAAGCTACATAGCGTTTTGGGTTCGCAAAATAAAATTGTCTGCGAATTTCACCAATAGGTCGCGAGTAAAAAATCGAAAATTTGTCAATCAAGCACAGAAAAATTTTGCAAAGTTCGTTAAACGGTCACGTGAAAATATTGCGAAATTTGTTAATTTATTGCGTGAAGAAAAAATCGCAATTTGGCAGTCGGTTGTGGGAAAAATTGCAAAATTCACCAGTCAATTGTAGGGGGGGAAATAAAAATGTGAAACAAAATTCATCTACGATCGTGTGAAAAAAATACCCCTTGAGTTTTGCCAGTAAGACGTGGAAAAAAATCCGTAAAATCGTCAATCAGTTGCAGGAAAATAACACGAGTTTCGTCAATCGATCGTGGGAAAACTATTTAGAAATTAATCTGTCGGTTACAGGGAAAAAATCATGAATACCTACTAAACCTATTAATGACTGACTGAAGTCAGTCACAGAACCCCCCCCCCCCCCCCCCCCCCCAAAATTCTGCCATCTGCTGCAGAAGAATATCGCAAAATTCGTCTATAGATGGTGGGAAAATATTGCGAAAAGCGTCAGTCGCGAGAAAAATTTGTAAATTTTGTCAAGCTATTGCAAGCAAATAACCATATTTGCCGATCGGTCGTGAAAACAATTGCGAAATTTGTTCACAATTACGTGTTGTTAAAAAAAAAAAAAAAAAAATGAGAGTTTCACCTGTAAGACGCAGGAAAAGAAAATCGGAAATTTGCTTATCGGCCGCAAAAATAAAGCAAAATTTGTCAGTTGGTTGCAGGAATATATCACAAATTTCTTCAATCGATTGCAGGAAAACAATTGCAAAATTCGTCAATATGTCGCGGGGGGAAAACCGCTCAATTCACCAATATGTTGCTGGTAAATATTGAGAAATCAAGTTAAAAAATTGCACGCAACAGTAATACTTTACTAGGTATTAATTATTGATATACAGTAAAAGACTTATTTATTACGTATAATGTTGTACTGTTTCATGTTATATAAGTACTATTTAATGTAAAATTTTACATATCAATGTAGTATTTGAGGTTTTTGACATAGCAGTTTAAACTCTCAAAAAAGGATACATGTCAAAGACCTGCCAATCCTGAATTGTAGCATAGTTTACCTGCAGATTATTTTCTGCCGCTGAAATATCCATCGCAGACACTTGGAGAATTTTCTGCTTCTGGGTCTGTAAGCAGATCTGGCAGGGATTTTTTTTTTTTTTTGCTGTAAGGGTTGGTTCTATAAAAACTTGTCAGTATAAAAGTTGTAGATAATATTAAGAGGATGGGGATTTATAATAAATTTAAGTGGATTTGATATCTTGTGAATTGACAAAGCTATGAATTTTTTTCTTCTTAAACCCCTATTTCCTCCCCCCCCCCCCCCCCCCCCTTAGGCCATTTTTAATGATATAAAAAAATCTGCCATACATAAATTTTCTGCTCTTTTCCCAGAAGTAATAATTTTAAATGATTCAATACATATCATAATTAAGAAGTTATTGGTTGTTTTTTGTTTTCACAAAAGCCTTCCATCCCCCCCCCCCCCCCCCCCCCCCCCCCCCCGATGTTCAATTTTGCCCATTAACAAACTTGACCTAGATTTTATGTATCAGTTTAAAAGAGATTTGTGCAGTCATTGTATTGTGTCCATAAAAAAGTGATATAGATAGATAAAGTTTTGAACTGGGTGTGGTTTTGGGTTCTGGAAGTCATAATTGGCATAGATCTGCAAAAAGTTTCCAGAAATTCCAACATTGGAGAGAATGTAATAGGTAGTATTTTTTACAAAATATGCCTAAAAGTAAAAATTCCTCTTATTTATTAATTCATCTTCGTCTTCTTTATCTCTATTATTCTGTCCATATTAGAATTTCAGATAATACAAAAATTTTGCAAATCCAAACAGGTTGTGGTCCAAATTTGATGGAATGTCTTGCATTGGTTCGAGTAAACCAATTCTGTGCAGACTTCAGGCTGGCTATATGGGAAAGGACTGAAGATGTCATGAAAGAAAAGTTCCTGATTCTGGAGTTTTCGTAGCAATGGTCTGGTAAGTTATTTTTTGTTAGAGATAAGGTTTTGGGGGGAATTCTGCTGTTAAGTAAAAATAGTGGTGTACAGAGTACGACTTTTGATGAGTAGCACATACAGAGTAGTGTAGTTACGACTGCTTTCTTAAATCGATTTATTATCATCCATCATAAAGCACGATTAAGTGCTAAATCATGATTTAATGCAGATTTTACCCTTTGGAAGCCATTTTTTAATTTATAGTGACAAAATATGGGCTTTATGTAGCACCCCCCCCCCCCCTCTATTATATTATACAGTATTATATTTCATTAATTTTCCAAATGTTTTAAAAAAAGGTGTTTACATATAGACAAATAGGAACCCTTCCCTCTCATAGACACAAGTCAGGGGTCGATCCAGGCAGAATTTGGGGCCTATTTAGGGTCCCTTCACAAAAATCAATTTAATAAAATGGGCCCTTTCACAAAAATCAATTTGACAAAATGGGCCTCTTCACAAAAATCAATATGACAAAATGGCCCCTTCACAAAATTATTTTTACTAAAATAGGCACTTTCACAAAATTTCATTCCATAAAAACGTGCTATTTATTATTAATTTATTGTTTTGTGATATTTTAAAATGTGTAATTTGTAAACAAACAAGTTCACCAGAGAAGAAAACTTCACCAAAAGGATTTAAAAAAGTTTTTGTTTATAAATGCTTGGTTCGAATTTGATTAACTGGATTTCAACTTCCGTTACAAAATGTTATTTTTCACAAAAATATAATAAATTTCACAAAAATAACCTTTACTTTTCACAAAATGGGCCCCAAGAAAAAAAACCCTGCATCGACCCCTGCAAGTTCTTGGATATGTTTATGAACATATTTTATTACGAAGCCAATATCAATAAATCAGTTTTTTTAATAGTAATATATAATTTAATTTAAAGTGTACAGAATATAGATTGAAAAAAGAATTGTTTCCTCTCAAATGAAAAATTCTTTGAAATAATTTTTGCATATTTATTTTTTCTACAATCCTATGTGAAAATAAACTATCATTCATTTATTCATTTTTATTTATTTCAAAGTTTGTTGCGAAAAATGCGAAATTCATCGATCAGTCGGAAAATAATCCCTCCTTTACTAATCAGTTGCAAGAAAAAGTTGCCAGTTGATAGAAGAAAAATATCTCAAAATTTGTTAATCAGTCGCATGTTTAAATAAAAAATTAAAATCACTCTGCAGTGAATCGTCTGAAAAAAAATCCTGAAAATCTTCTATCCATGCACGGCAGGGGGGGGAGGGGGGCGGAATTGAAAAATTTGCCAGCCGATCAAGGGAAAATATCAAAAATATTGCAAAAGTCTTCAGTTGATTGCATGAAAAATCACATTTGTCAGTTAATCGAAGAAAAAATCTCAAACATATTGCCAATTTCTGCAATTGATAGCGGAAAAAATCTCAAAATTTGCGAGTTATTCAGATAAGATTGTGAAGTTCTTCATTTAAGAAAATTGCGAAATTCATTCGTCGATTGTTGGGAAAAAATCGTGAAAATTTTTAGCCAGTTACGGAAAAGAATGTAAAATAGTTCGACTAAGCATCATCAGAAAAAAATCCTGAAATTCATCGACTGGTCACGAGAAAAAATCGTGAAAGTCGTTAGTCGCTCAAGGGGAAAATATTAAAAAATTTCTCAATTTGTCGATCGGTCACAGTAAAATATTGAGAAATTCTTCAATCAGTTGCGGGAAAATATCGAGAATTTCTATTCATGAATTGGGGCTGCAAAACAAAGCAGTTCAAAATGTACCTTCTGAACCAGTGTTACCAATACCAGTGTTGCTTATTTAAAAAAAAACCTCTTTTTTAAATGCTCACATAGCTGTCCTTTTTGTTTTAAAGTCAACACTATATATTCATTACTTTCTTGTAGTTCACGGCGATCAAATCGAAAATTTTAAATTGCATGTTGTTGTAAAGTTGCCATCAACAATTGTTACTCAGTCATAACCTGTTGAATAAAATGTATTCACCTACACAAGAAGAGTGCAAGCGCGAGGCCTGCACTTGGATATAAATCTGCTAGAAAACTTCTAAAAGCTAGATTTATTTACTACAATCTAAATTCTTTTTTTGAGGGGGGGGGGGGGGGGAGGGGGACTAGAAATGCCACTCCAATGCTCTTATAACATAAACACCCCCCCCCTTTTTTTTTTACACAGTATCAAAAGCATTAAATTAATTTAATGACAAATTTAACATTCATTTATCATGAGAAAAGAAGTTATAAAAAAAAAAGAAAAAATTCTTAGAAATAGAGCACAGTTTTATTTCCTTTTAAGTTTTAGATTATAATAAATATAAAAATTTTTCAACATAAATTCTGACATCCGCTATACGGATGTCAGAATTTATGTTTGATTGACCATGCATAATTTTTAAATTTAATAAATTGCTTTAAGAAAATTTTATATAATTCAAAATTTTTAATCTTTTAAACCAGCAGCATTATTTGAAACGACTGATAAAGTACAAATAATCAATTTAAATTTGATCTGATCTCGCTAATATCAATTCTATCTATTAAATGATTATTGCTTGTTGTAACAATTTTGATATTAAAAATTTTAAAGCTTATTGAATATAAAATATTTCGATTTTGTAATTTTTACCATATCTTCTTCATTTTAGAAATTATTTGTAGTTAACAAATTATGAAAAGTATGTATTGACACTGGCACACCCAACCAATGGGTCAGGTCGGCACTATATTTTTCCATTATTTCCTATATTTTTCCTGATTGGTTTTTCCCAATTTTTCAACAGACTGTAAAATATTTTTTCAGGTGAAAAATCTATGTACAATAAGCAGGGCTTGAATTTCAGTGCGGGATTCGCGCTGAAAATTTTGAAATCCCGGCAAAAAAAAATATCGTGGGCAGGAGCCTCCCACCCAAAAAATTTCACCATTTTCCGGAGAAATTTGCGTTATTTAATTTACCTGCAACCGAACGATAAATTTCGTGATTTCTTTTCCCGTAACCGATCGATGAACTTTTCGTTTTTTCCGCAATCGATCGACGAACTTTGAATTTTTTTTTGCGACTGATCGATGAACTTTGCGTTTTTAAATGACTAATCGACGAACTTTGCGTTTTTTTCGCAAGAGATAGACAAACTTTGCGTTTTTCTGCAATCAATCAGCGAAATACGCTTTTTTTTCGCAATCTATCGGCGAAATTCGCGTTTTTTCCCGCGATCGATTCGCATAATTTTTCGCTTTTTTTTTTTAATAAAATAGTTTTTTCTCCCTCCCAAACATTATAACTCCCCTCCATTTAACGTTGGGAGGGAGACTCCCCTCCTTGGAAAAATTGAATTTCAAGCCCTGAATAAGATTTCCATAATGGACACTCGACTCCTGAAAGATGGACATCTCTGATTAGCAAAAGAGATACTGCTGGAAACAAGGGTTGGTTCACAGTCTAATCTATTATTGTGTAATTTTGTTGCTATGACCTTTCAAGACGCCATGGATTCTTAGCCAATTTCGAGTTAGCGTCTTTTTGTGTGTGTGGTAAACATGTTAAGTTTCGAGCCAAATAACAAGCATTTTCGGCACATAGTGCTTTTCCTGTTGAATCAAAAGAAAAACATTGGTGAAAGCTGTCGGAAAACTTACTGTGTCAATGTCCTAATGCAAAACGACTTGAAAGACAAAGAACCGTCAGGTCAATCGAAAAGATTTGAAGATGCCGAATTGCAAGCATTTTTGGATGAAGATGATACACAAACTTAATAGCAAGTGGCAGAGAGGTTGAATGTTGGTTGACGAACCATTTGTTATCGACTGCATGCCATGGGAAAGATCCATAAGGCAGGAAAATGGATACTTCTGATGTGGTTTCTTTATTATTAATCTGCTGTTTACCACAGCATGATAGCCAAAAAGTCTGAAAATATGGACATTGATCAAAGGGCATGCGATCGCCAACCACTGTTCATCATCCTCCAGTAAGCCACATAAGATGTGGCAGGCTTGTGTTGGAATATTTCACAAACCTTGTCGTCAACTATGCAAAGATGATCTTTTATCTTCTAACCTCAACTATGCAAAGATGAGATATATACTAATGAGCCTGTTAGCAGAAAATTCAAGACGGGTGACGGACATTGCAGATTTTTTCCTCCATGGAACTTTTCTTTGGTTCGCAGAATTTTTTTTTCTTCCCTTTTGCAGATTTTTTTCCTTTGTCGGCAGGTACAGTGCCGCAGCCACACTTTCGCCTTGCATTCGGATGAGTGTGATCATTGGTTGCAAGCTAATACTTTTTTTCTCTCTCTCTCTCGTGACTTCCATGCTGTCTGAGCCAACAGCTTTTGCTCATATACTGCACACGCATCTCGCTGCCCAGTTCAAAAGAGAAAATCTGCAAAAAGCAGTTGATAAAAATATGCAAAAAGCAGGCTTGTCTTTTTCATATACAGCTGCAAATGCACCCTGCCCATTTTAGGTTTGGATAAATTTGTTATCGGCATATTTCAACTCGCAAATTTCACCAATAGGTCACAAAAAAATATTTCAAAATTCGAAAATTGCTTATGTGAAAAAAAAATCTCAATTAATCGCAGGAGAAAAAAATCACAAAATTTGTCTATGATTGCATGAAAAAAAAAAAAAAACAATGCAAGTTTTGCTAACAAAGTACGGAAAAAAATCCATCTAAAAATTTGCAATTCATGCAATTTTAATTTTTAAAAAAAGTAAAAAAACTGACAACACTGGCAAGAAAGAAAAAACACAAAAATGGGCAATCAGTAGCAAGAATAATATATCACAAATTTCATCAATTAATCTTGCAGGAAAATTCATTAATCGGTTAAGGGGGAAAAAATTATGAAATTCTGCCATCAGATATGGAAGAATATTCAGGGGTCGATCCAGGAAAAATTTAGAGCCCCTTCACAAAAATCTATTTAATAAAATGGGCCCTTTCACAAAAATCTATTTAATAAAACTGGTCCCTTCACAAAAATAAATTTGGTAAAATGGGCCCCTTCACGAAAATCAATTTGATAAAATAGGCAACTTCAAAAAAGTCAATTTGATAAAATGGGACCCTTCACAAAATTCTATTCGATAAAAACTTATTTATTTATTTATTTTGTGATGTTTTAAAATGTGTAATTTGTAAACAAACAAGTTCACCAGAGAGAAAAACTTCTGCAAAAGGGTTTAAAAAAGTTTTTGTTTATAAATGCTTGGTTCGAATTTGATTAACTGGATTTCAACTTTCATTACAAAATGTTATTTTTCACAAAAATATAATAAATTTCACAAAATTAACCTTTACTTTTCATAAAATGGGCCCCAAGAAAAAAAAAACCTGCATTGACCCTTGATATTGCAAAATTAGTCTATATGTCGCTGGAAAATATTGTCAAATGTGGCGGTCATTCGCAAGGAAAAATCTCGAAATATTTGCACAAAATTGTTAATTTTGCTTGTCTATAGCAGGTAAATAGCAAAATTCGTCAATTATGAAAAAAAATCACGAAATTTGTCGACAATCGCATGAAAAAAAGAATATATATACCCACTAACTCATTTGTAAAGTGTGTGGGGAGGGTGAATTTGTGAATGCACAAATCAGTAGTAGGAAAATATCACGAATTTTGTCAAGCAATCGCAAGAAAACAATCGTGAAATTTGAACAGTCGGTTATGGGGGGAAAATCGCTAACAGTCTGTCATGGGGAAAGGGGGGGGGGACTGCTAAATTCATCACTATTTTGCAACAAACCTCTAAATTTGCCAAGATAGGTTGCTGAAAGATATTGAGAAATTGGTCACAAGAAAAAAATCGCAAAATTTGTCAATAGGTCAGGGGGAGGGGGGGGGGGGAAACATAAATTGGTATATGTATCTGTCGAGAAAGAACATTCACTTATGTGCATTTTAAGTAAGAGAAAATATGTGCCGATCATGTAAGCACAATTTTATCCAACAAATTTTTAAATAAAAATTTTACCAAGTTAAAAAATTGCACTTGCCAGTAATACTTTACTATTACTAGCTATTAATTATTGATATACATAACTTAAATTGTAACATAGTTTGCCTGCAGGTTATTTTCTGCCCCTAAAATATCCGTTAGACATTTGGAGAATTTTCTGCTACTGGTCTAATGAGTGCAAGTTTTTTTATTTTATCAAATTTGCAGGTTATTGATGACACAAAATTTTGTGGACATTTGCGAGCTTGGATTTTAAATCATTGGGCATAGGTTCCAAAAAAGATTAAATTCATCTAGTGTCTGAGTTATCAGAGTTTATCAAATCAGCAGACAAAAAGCTAATTTTTTTTCTGAATTTTGAAATAATTGGTAGGATGCAGGTCCCCCATGGAGTTTCTAAAAAGCAAAAAAGTTCTATTTTATTCAGGCTACCTTTCTGGTTATAATGATATCTTTTGTTTAAAAAGTAATTAGTATTTGCTGTTTCAAAAGAGTATTTTTTCTGGAGCGCAATTAGGCGTTAGATTTAAATTTTTCTGTTTCTTGTACAATTTTAAACTGCCACATTCACTTTTTGTATGACTACACAAAAAATAGCCACATGAAGACCTCTTTCTGTTTCTAATAATGGCAAGCATTAGTTTCAAGTTTTCTGTTTTTTCTGCAGTTTTAAACTACCAGTGCATATACTTTCCAGATGGACATCCAAAAAAAAAAAAAAAAATTACCCACATACTTGAAGTACCATTCCATTTCTAACAGTATATTAAAAAATATATATATGTATATTTACCTACCTGTTTTCCCCCCTTTCTGATGAAATTTGGTTTTCATTTTCATGTTTTCCAATTCATTTTTTTCTGCACTTTGAAATTGCCTTGCTGGTTTCTCGGTTATAAAAATAAAACATTCATGTGTACTTTTCCAGTTCTAATTTTAGCTTAAATTTCAACAAAATATATTTCCTGGAGATCGGTCTGTTTTGTTTTCGTGCAATTTTAAATCTCCATCTCATTACATAGAAATCCCCCCCCCCCTCCCCCACCAAAAAAAAAAAGAAATGGTATCTTTGTATTTTTCTTGTTCTAATGATAACTTTAGTTTTTAAAAATATTAATATTTTTATTTACTACTTCAAAAGTTTTTTTCAATACATGAAAATACCAAGAGGCAGAGGTTCCTTTTTTTGCTTTTCAATTTTCAACACTGGGAAGTATCATTTTGCATTTTAAAAGAGGGGGGGGGGGTTACTTATGTGTTAAAAATTTCATATTTTGTGGGTAGAGATATATGCTTGTCTAGGGGTACCTCTAGTTTCTACTGTAGTTTTTTTTAAAGGGGGGGGGGCATTTTTTATTATTTAGGTTTCCTCAGGAATTATTGGGATATTTTCATTCAAATTGTCAGTGGTTGAATCGGTACCTCAATATGCACAATTACTTCATCTTCCAAGTCTCCATTATTGCAGATTGATATGATCAATCTATCCCGTTAGCAGCACATTAGATGTAGATCGATGTTTCTCAAACTGTTTTCTCAAGGAAGAGCTGCTGTTAAATTTTGTATAAAGGCACCATGACGTGTGTGACTTTTAGAGTGTTTTTTTGCAAATTGAGACAAATTTGGAAGTGAAATTATTTAGATAACGTTTTACTTTTTTTATTGCTATTACAGGACACATACAGAATGTATATTTTTTAAATAGTAAAGTTGTCGTTATGTGTGTGACACAGAAAAATCACACACATAACGACTTTACTGTTAAAAAAAAATTGTTATTACTTTAGACTAAAAATGTCACTACAAAAATGATTTTGTGTCCTGTAATAGCAATAAAAAAAGTAAAATGTTATCTAAATAATTTCACTTCCAAATTTATCTCAATTTGCAAAAAAACACTCTCTAAATGTCACTCGCATAACTGTGGAATCGCCCATAAGAGCTTTTTTTCCATGTTAAATTTTGATCTTATTTGTTAATAAGTTACAATAAATGCTGTGTATATAATTGTATTATATATATATATATATATATATATATATATATATATAATTGTATTATATATATATATATATTTATTATTATTATTATTTTTCCAGATAGGGGCCCCATGAAGAATAATCTATCTCCTTCAGCAACTGCAGTGGAAGTTCACGAGGTAATAAAGGAGTGGTTGATGCACTTGAAGGATCATGAGGGCGGCAGGAATGTACGAGCAGTAATGTCTGAATGGCACTGAATAATACCTATATGTATTAATTCTAATTAAAAATTATTTGTGAATAATAAAGTTTACAATTTAAGTTTTGTGTTTCAAGTTTTTTTTTTTTTTTTAAGATTCTAATTGATTTGGAATGTCAATCAAATATGTACAAATACGTAGGAGAAGGGGTGGGGAATTGAAAATTAACAAGTTTAAAGTATAAAATATAAGAAAATAAATTTGAATCTGATTTGAAGAAAAAATTAGATATAGGTAACTTAAAAGCTTAGCTCTCTTCTTTTTTGCTTAATGTAAAAGCAAGAAAAAAGATAACTAATGTGATCTTTTTTTTTATTATTATTATTCATCAAACTTTCTTAATCTTCTTAATTCATCAGACTTCTTAAGATTGTTTGTCAAATGAAATTATTACAGCTGAAGTCACCAGATATCTGCACAAGATTTTTAAAGTATAAATAGATTTAATGCATGCCAGTTTTGTGAAAGGGGGTGGGTAATAAATATAAATAAATCATTTAGGGTTACAGTAAATTAAGGAGATTAGAAAATAAATTTGCTTTTAAGATAAAATGGGGGGGGGGAATCAATCTTCGTAGGTTTAATTTGGTGTTACTTATTCGTGGAATGTTCGTCAGATAGTATTAATTTAAATAAAAATTGCTATATAGAAATAAGATTTTCCTTCAGAGCCGAAGAAATAAGATGTTTATTCTGTGATTTAAAATACAAGACAATGAATACTTATCAAAGCAGAAGTTTTTTTTTTTTTTTTTTTAACTGAGCTATCCCACACAGAAATAAACATGAAATTTACTTGATTTTTAAAAAAAAAAAAAAACTTGTCAGAGATGACAACTCCAACTGGAAATAAAACTTTTATTCACAAAAAGAAAAGTAAGTTATTTGTGAAACAAGATTTTAGCCTGGTTTTAAGTGTTCTGACAGGGAATTAAATTGAACAGTGCTACCAATTCATACAGAAACTGGAATATCCCTTGTCTATCCTCATTTTCTGTTTGTGAAGTCCTTTTACAGAATTACTGGAAAACGGAACTTTGTCTTTCTTATATGTTGCTGTAAAGTGAGAATTACTTTTGAAAATTTCTGCCAACAGTGTTAAGGCTGCTCGTAAGTTAACCTCCCAATTTCTCTTGCTAATGTTAATCCTGTGGACGTAGGATGCATTTGTATTTTTTAAATATCTCCTCGAGAAATTAATATTTTAAACTTTTTTTACTACGTGCTCTTCTTTAAAGATGTCCTTTTTTTTCTTAGTTATCACAATATTTCGAAAATATGTGCTTAATTTCGATTTTTGTCTGTTAAAATCTTAGCGAAACTGAATAAGATTTTAACACTTCACATAAAATTAAGTATATATTTTAGAAAAAATTTGACAACTAAGAAAAAAAGACATTCCTTAAGAAACAGTACAATAAAAGCAGAAGTTAAAAATATGAATTTCTCGAGGAGATATTTTTAAAATACGAATGCATCCTATGCCCATAGGATTAACATTAGCGAGGGGAATCGGGAAGTTTACTGACGAGCAGCCTTAAAATAACAATTTGCTAAATTTAAAGAGATTTTCAGGGACATGGAAATTCTGAAAAACATTGTCGTCATGGGATATTTAAGATTAAAGATTAAAATGATATTATTCTTAGAACAATTTTAGTCAGTGTTAAAACTTTTCTACTGCATAACAGAAATATTTCACACATTGAACTCTGAACAGCGGATGCCTCCGAATAAAGGAAAAATTTGGCTCTCCTGAGGTGTCTTATTTTCAGAAGACTGAAAATAAAGTTTAACAGAAATATTTGCACATTTTTTCTTCTGAATTAATAGCAGACATTTTCAAATAAAGATTAAATTTGGCTCTTCTGAAGTATTATTTTCAGAAAACCAAAAAGAAATCTTATAGAGCAGTTCACATCATGTGACTTTTACTGTAAAACATTGAAAAGGCTGTAGGACACACAAGTAGAGAAAAGCATTGATAAAGGTACCAGTATCTGTCATACTGCAGCTTTAAAAACCTGTTAAACGTCACCTTGCACAAGTCTATAGAAATATTTGAACATTTACCTCTGGATTGCAGACACCTCCGAATAAAGGACAAATTTGGTTCTCCCAGAGTTCAGAATATTTTCAGAAGACCAAAAATTTAAATGCTTGTAAAAATATTTGCACGTTTACTTCTGAATAGCAGATACCTCCAAATAAAGGACTAATTTGGCTCCCCTGAAGTGTCTGTTATTTTCAGTAAACCAAAAGAAGAAAAAAAAAAGCTTAAAAGAAATATTCACACGTTTTTACTTCTGAATTAATAGCAGACACCTCCGAATAAAGGACAAATTTTGCACTCCCAAAGTGGGTGTTATTTTCAGACCAAAAAGAAAGAAGCTTCACAGAAATATTAGCACATTTTTACCTCTGAATAGCAGACACCTCCAAATAAAGGACAAATTTGCTACCCCTGAGGTGTCTGTTACTCTCAGAAGATGAAATAAAGAAAAGCTTTTGAACATTGATGGTAAAGAAAATTGACTGAAGCATAACATGGAATTCAGTGTGCTCTGTGTTGCGAGGAAGCTGAGCAAGGACCAGGAGGGTTAAATGAGCTAAATTATATCCATAATTATGTTAAAAAACAGATTTCAGGGATTATACCTCTAGGTACATGATTTATGGAATTAATAAAGATACTCAACAAATATTTAAACACATGCAAAATACGAGAGCATGAATTTTTTAATTCTTAAACTATATAAAGAAAAATGCATTTAATATTTTTTTTCTTTAGAAAAAGAGAATTGTAGCAAACAAGAATCTTTATTATCTCCCCCTCCCCTTCACACACACACCAAAAAAAAAAAGACTTTAGAATAAGGCAAATAATTTTTTAAATTTTAAAAGATTATTTGGCTGAAGGAATAGCAGAAAATTTGAACATTTTAATGTTTTTGTAATTAATTTCCCTCTTCCCCCCCCCCCCCACCAAAAAAAAAAAACTTAAATATAATTGATTTTTCAAAGAATGATAATAAAAACTGTATCTATTAATATAAATTACCAACGGCTGAATGTAAATCTAATGTATGTATTTAATATACTCAGGAAAGACATGTTTCAGAAATTGCTTATTAAATTTACATCCCAACCAACCAACCAATAATTCGCCGTTTTTTCATCGAAATTTGCTCGTGTACTCATCTAAAACTCATCCTAAATTCATCGTGATAAAATCTTACTCCTCGGGTTTTCATCATATTAGTTTCTAAAATTCATCGGATTTCGATCATCGATGGATCCAAGGCCGATGAGACATTTCTGAGCAATTTCCGATGACAATTCATCCTATCCGATGAGAATACGATGATCGGCCGCTCATCACTTCATCGGATTTCGATGAGAGGCCACTCAATGGCCGATGACATTTTGCTACTAGGGAACCAACCAAACCAACCAACCATTTTAAAATAGACGAAAAAATGTCCATTTATTCTCTATGAAAATAATGAAATTTTGAATTATTAAGAAAAATATTGAAATAAAATAAACAAAAACCATTCTATGTTCATTTGAGGGTTATAATCAACTTATATGCAAAGATACAGGATCATTAAATGATTCATTTTGACGCTGGCTTCAGCCTAACATTTGCACACAATCAGATTTATAATATTACTAGCTGCTACCTGTGACTTCGTTCACGTATCATTAAAAGAAGAATAAATGCATTAATTAAGCAAAATATTTCATTCCCGATAATTAAAAAAGTAAATAATTAACTAACTCTTTATTTCTATATTATAGAGGCCTTGACGTAACTAAGTTTTAAAAAAGTGAAATTTTGTGACAAATAATCACGAAAAGGAAACTGCAACCAATGAAAAAAGGCGGGCCAAATAAAATCGTGGAAATCGGCGAATTGTGTAAAAACATATGTCAAGTTTACCTGGTAAACCATTTTACTTTTAACGCCTTTGTGAAACGTTTTAATAGCCATCCTTCAAAGATAATGGAAATAGTTTATTCTTTTTCATTAAATTCAATTCTTGTGAATAGGGAGCAATAATTGTAGACCTAAATGCAAGGAGCTTAAATTTGCCTCCTTGATTTAATCTATAACTGGAAGAAAAAAAAATCTTCACAGAATAGAAAATATGTTTACAGACGATTTTTGTTCTCCAGAATAAATTGATTCATGAAATTTGAATACGTGAAAATACGTTTTTATTTTTCAAAAATTTTACTGTAATCAAGATTTTTTTTTCTTTCACCATCTATTCAAATAGAAAATAAATTCTTTTTTTCAGTTTTAATGAGAAAAAATATATTAATCCGTTTTATTTCTTCTTTTTTATCCACAAAATTGGAATAATTTAGTTGCCATTTTTAGAGAAACTACGTTAAAATTTATTTTTTAAAAAAAAATCTCAATTTAAATCATTTTTTTTAATTCTGAGAGTTTATGACATCCTCGGATCAATGATAATTAAATCGCGTAATCAATGTTAAATAAATCGCGTTGCGTTCGACAATTTGAAAGGAGTAGTTGCGAAATACAAACAGGCAGTCAGATTTTAATATAATAGATTCGTATTTATTTTTCTTTTCCTAATAATCATGGTGTGGTTTTGTCAAAAAACTCTCATCTGTATGTAACTGATATTCATGCTTAATAATCGTTATAATAATAATAAAAAATAAATTTTTCGTTTTAAATATGGCATGAAACTCATCTACTTTCTAAACTTACCGATCCTTGTATTATTAATTTAAGGAATTGATTCACGCTCCTTGTAAAACACATTTGAAAATTACCGTTTTATTTCAAGTATGACGTCACTTTTTCCTCAGAGAAATCTCATTTTAATGGCATAATTCTTGTTAATTTTCTTTTTCTGGCAATCAGGACGTAAATTTTAGCGGAAAACTCACATTTGTATGTAACTGGTATTCAAGCTAATAATCAGTATCGATAAAAAAATATTTCATTTTTTTATCTTAATATTACGTCCATTATCTATCTACTTTCATTATACATTGATATTCATGCTCCTTGTATTATTACGAATATTTGAAAATACATGTTTTATTTATTACGTGGCTAGCGGCTCGTCCCGGCTTTGCACGGGTAGACAATGTAATTTTTTTATTACATTCGTTTTCCTGAATTTCGCGCTCCAACCTAAAACTGTTGCTGAGATATGGCGAAATGACATAAAACTTTCGAATCCCACTTTAACCACCTTCGAGGGGGGGGGGGGGGATTTCTAAATTCACTGAAATACGTGTTTAATCATTTATTTAGTAGATTTGTTTTCCTGAATTTCGCGCACCTACATAAAACAGCTGCTGAGATATGGCGAAATGTCCTAAAATTTTCAAAACCACCCCCTTTAAAACCCTTCGGGGGGAATTTCTAAAATCACTGAAATGAGTGTTTATCCATTTTTTTAGTAGATTTGTTTTCTGGAATTTCAAGCTCCTACCTATAACTGCTGCTGAGATATGGCAAAATGACCTAAAACATTTGACCACCCCCCTTTAACCCCTCATAGTGTCTGAATTTCTAAAATCGCTGAAATATGTGTTTAAATATTTTTTAGTAGATTTGTTTTCATGATTTTCGCACTCCTACCTATAACTGCTGCTGAGATATGGCGAAATGACGTAAAACATTCGACCACCCCCCTTTAACCCCCTTCTGGGGGGAATTTCTAAAATCGCCGAAATATGTGTTTAATCATTTTTTTAGTAGATTTGTTTTCTTGATTTTTGCGTTCCTACCTATAACTGCTGCTGAGATATGGCGAAATGACCTAAAACATTCGACCACCCCTCTTCTGGGGGGGAATTTCTAAAATCTCTGAAATAGGTGTTTAATCATTTTTTTAGTAGATTTGTTTTCTGGAATTTCAAGCTCCTACCTATAACTGCTGCTGAGATATGACAAAATGACCTAAAACATTCGACCACCCCCCTTTAACCACCTTCTGGGGGGAATTTCTAAAATCGCTGAAATAGGTGTTTAATCAATTTTTTAGTCGATTTGTTTTCTGGAATTTCAAGCTCTTACCTATAACTGCTGCTGAGATATGGCGAAATGACCTAAAACATTCGACCACCCCCATTTAACCCCCTTCTGGGGGGAATTTCTAAAATCGCTGAAACATATGTTTAATCATTTTTTTAGTAGATTTGTTTTCTGGAATTTCAAGCTCCTACCTATAACTGCTGCTGAGATATGGCAAAATGACCTAAAACATTCGACCACCCCCCTTTAACCCCCTTCTGGGGGGAATTTCTAAAATCGCTGAAATAGGTGTTTAATCATTTTTTAGTCGATTTGTTTTCTGGAATTTCAAGCTCCTACCTATAACTGCTGCTGAGATATGGCAAAATGACCTAAAACATTCGAACCCCCCTTTAACACCCTTCGGGGGGGGGGGGGAATTTTCAAAAATCCCTTCTTATAGCTTGCCTAGGCCATAACAACAATCTACAGTCCAAATTGCGTGACCCTGACTTTAGTAGTTTCGGCTGGGCGTTGATGAGTCAGTCAGTCAGTCACCGTTTCCTCTTTATATAATAGTATAGATATTTGTCCAAGCCAAGGAGGATCCTTTTCATAGTTCCATGGTCCAAGCGAAATCCATTTTTAATAATATAATTTTTGTTCATTTTTTCTTCTAATTATAACGCAGTTTTTCACAGAAAAAGATCTTTTTAATGTAACCGATATTCATACTTCATGTTTAATAACAAATACTCCATATTTTTTTTTTCAAATGTCACGGAAATTCATCTTCTTTTGAATTCTTTTTAATTTTCAGTTTTCACGTGAAAATCGTTCAATTGAAAATTAATTGTTGAGGAAAAATTATTTTTCCGTGTTTTTATTTTTTGGCAACGATCAAAGCCCTAGCAACGATAAAGTAAAATGGTTAAATTGTATGGAAAAATGTCCATTTATTCTCTATGAAAGTAACGAAATTTGGAATTATTAAGAAAAATATTTGAATAAAATAAACAAAAACCAGCCTATGTTCAAATGAGGGTTATAATCATCCTATATGCAAAAATACAGGATCATTAAATGCTCCATTTTGACGCTGGCTTCAGCCTAACATTTGCGCACAATCGGATTTATAATATTATTAGGATTAGGATTAGGATTACATATCGCACATTGTGTTGGTCATTTTTCTTTACATTCTCATGTCTTTCACCAATAATTACGATATTCTGTACTATGCTTTCTAATATTTTAGATATTATTGGTATTCTGAAAATACTATTTTTCCTAATTCTATTACTTTATTTATTTTATACACACCACAAAAATAATTCATATTCTGGTGTCTCATTTACGTTTACAATGTTGTAGGTAACAATTTTTTTGCAGTTTCATTGATAGTTTCACGTATATACAGGGTGATTCATAAAAGATGGGCAGAACTTTAAGGGGTTATAGTACACTTAAAGACAAATAATATTAAATAGGAGACTAAGGGTCCCAGACGTATTCCCAAGGAGATAGGGGGCATTAAAGTTTAGGGTCCGAAATTTCAAATGATTATAAAACATGGAAAAATTGGTCGATTCGTTTGCGGTTTTTGCAAAAAATTTTCTTTATGCCAGTATTTTCTTGAAATAAAATTTTAAAGTTCAATTTCAAAAAATGCCGATAGGGGGCGCTTTAGACTTTGGAGTAACAAACAACTATTTTTTAACGTTATTTTTTGTATTTCTTTAAATGATTTCGAAAGCTTAGACTTAAACTTAAATTTTGATCTAAAAATCTGAGTCCTAAGGAGTAGTTAAGTAGCGTAAACTGAAATTTGAAATTTGAAACCCTTCTCCCCCCAGAACAAAAATCAGTTATTCCCGATCTTTGTGTCGTAGATTAGGCTCTAACTACTGCCGCGTTTTGCTAAAATTATTCTTTATGTCAGTATTTTCTTGAAAATAAATTTTAAAGAAAAATTTCAAAAAATTCCGATAGAGGGCGCTTTAGACTTTGGAGTAACGAACAACTATTTTATACCGTTATTTTTTGTGTCTCATTAAATGCTTTCTAAAGCTTAGACTTAAATTTTCAGCCCAAAATCTGAATCGTTAGACGTGGTTAAGTTTCTGGGGAGAGGGGTTTGAAATTTCTACTCCTGAGCACAGTTCAGTTTACCATGTCACACATTGTGTGCTGTGATACGAGGTAAAAAGACACAAATTAGGATTATGTTACCAAAGCATATTTATTAACATGTAATCACAATAAATATTCAAAATTGTGACCACCAGAGGTTATGCACGCAGAACAACGGCGACGAATGGAACGGCGAACATTCGCGAAAACATCAGGCTTTTCGAGCACTTCCCCTACAGCGGCGGAAAGTCTGGCGACCAGTTCCTCGGGGGATTCAATGGGTGTCTCATACATAAGAGCCTTCAATCGTCCCCAAAAAAAGAAATCGAGGGGTGAAAGATCTGGCGAGCGAGCAGGCCAAGCAACAGGACCACCTCGACCAATCCATCTGTTCGGAAATGTGATGTCCAGATAGTTGCGGACGTCTCGTACGTAATGGGCTGGCGCTCCATCGTGCTGGAACCACATGACCCGCCGGATGCGTGGAGGAACAACGTTTAACAGGTCTGGCAGCACATGTTGCAGAAATGTGAGGTATGTTTTACCGTTGAGGCGTTCAGGAAGAAGGTACGGTCCGATTAGGTGGTCTCCGAGGATTCCTGCCCAAACATTGATGGAAAAGCGTCTCTGATGAGCATGTGGATACGTAGCATGTGGATTGACATCCGCCCATACATGTGCATTGTGTGTGTTAAATGTACCTTCACGTGTGAAGGTACATTCATCGGTGAAAAGCACAGTTCGTCCAAAATGTGGATTTAGCGCGTTCTGCTGCAGAAACCAGCGGGCGAATTCAATACGATTTGGATAATCCCCTGGAGACAGTTTCTGGACTCGTTGCACATGAAACGGGAGCAAATGTTCATCCTTCAGTACCCTCCAAGTCGTGGACTGTGAGGTATCCACCTGGCTAGCCACTGTTCGTGTACTTGTACTTGGCTGCGCCGCTACTACATCCAGAATGGCTTCTGCAACAACTACTGATTCGTCCTTTTTTGCACGACCTGCATTCGACCGGGAAGCGAGAAATGATCCCGTCTCACACAACTGTCTGTGCAAGCGCTCGAAAGTTTTGCGGTTAGGCAATCGCCTGTTAGGAAATCGCTCTCCGTACATTCGTTGTGCCTCTGCACCATTTCCATCTGCCGCTCCGTAAATTAAATGCATCTCAGCCTTTTCCTTATTCGTGAAGGGCACCATCTTCCGATTCATTACTACAACGACTTACACTTGACTCACCGTTCAGTGGTTTTTATGCCTGAATCGTGTCGAAATTTTGCATACGTGTTCTTCTTCTTCCCCATTTGACATTTGCATACTTTCTGTTTCCTTCTTCACCCGGTGACTAGCGTCAGGAATGGAGCTTTAACGTTTGCATGAGCGACGTTTCCAACTGTGCCAGTGCCTTTATGAGTGAATTCCGACTATGCAGTCCTTGACGAAAGTTGTATTTTTGCCTCGTATCACAGCACAGAATCGTTGGGCATGGTTAAGTAGTGCAAACTGAACTATGTTCAGAAGTTGAAATTTGAACCCCCTCCCCTCGCTACTGAACCACGCTCAGCGATTCAGATTTTGAGCTGAAAATTTAAGTTTAAGTCTAAGCTTTAGAAAGCATTTAATGAGACACAAAAAATAACGGTATAAAATAGTTGTTCGTTACTCCAAAGTCTAAAGCGCCCTCTATCGGAATTTTTTGAAAATTTTCTTTAAAATTTATTTTCAAGAAAATACTGACATAAAGAATAATTTTAGCAAAACGCGGCAGTAGTTAGAGCCTAATCTACGACACAAAGATCGGGAATAACTGATTTTTGTTCTGGGGGGAGAAGGGTTTCAAATTTCAAATTTCAGTTTACGCTACTTAACTACTCGTTAGGACTCAGATTTTTAGATCAAAATTTAAGTTTAAGTCTAAGCTTTCGAAATCATTTAAAGAAATACAAAAAATAACGTTAAAAAATAGTTGTTTGTTACTCCAAAGTCTAAAGCGCCCCCTATCGGCATTTTTTGAAATTGAACTTTAAAATTTTATTTCAAGAAAATACTGGCATAAAGAAAATTTTTTGCAAAAACCGCAAACGAATTGACCAATTTTTCCATGTTTTATAATCATTTGAAATTTCGGACCCTAAACTTTAATGCCCCCTATCTCCTTGGGAATACGTCTGGGACCCTTAGTCTCCTATTTAATATTATTTGTCTTTAAGTGTACTATAACCCCTTAAAGTTCTGCCCATCTTTTATGAATCACCCTGTATACGTGTGTGTGTGTGTATACATCTACATATAAAAATATCTTATCGGCGACATAATGAAAATGATTGTAACCCTATATATAACATGTTTATTTTCACCTGTGCTAATTAATTTTAAGTCACCCATTTTCATAAATTTGTAATACCCCTGTTATGCTATCCTATTATGATGATTGTACTACTAAACAATTTTGGTGAACTCTAACAATTAAACGGCATTCTTTAAGTTTTACTTGCTCACGTATCACTGGACTATATCTGTAATTCCATTAATTTTATGTGTTAGTGTGACACTAATTACATATCCTCATTGTTAGCTAAAAGAAAATTCCATATATAATTACTTATTTTTTTAATTAATTTTCAGCAGTGAAATTTTTGAATATTGTATACGTGAAATTTTTTAATATTGTATACGTGAAATTTCGCATTGCTAACAAACCGTATAACCAACAGAGTGAAAATCGGACCCGGATCCTTGGTATAACGTACCAATACACTATGTTACCAAGACATGTTACCACACTGAGATACCAGGAATATGGTACACCAATCTGGCATCTCTCATTCTCATATGTCACTAAGGCACTACCTCCTTAATACTAAATGCCGATCCTATTCACGTTTTCCCCCATACAGAAAATGGAAGTCAATTTTTTCCCAGAGTACAGTGCCATCTATCGGCGACAGCTGACATGATCTTTCAATACATATCAGTACGCTACCTCTGTAATACATTACGGAGGTAGTGATCAGTAAATAACGTAAACAAAGACTGTGTTGAGAATATTTATATGGAAAGTTTAAAAAAATATAACTTAAAAATAAACTTTGTAATTAATTTCTAGAATTTCACAAATGTATTTATTATCATATAATAATTTAAATTGCTGTAGTAACTGATATTTTTAATTTAAAATACGTATTTGTTTTTAATATAAAAGTTCTTTTTTTTAATTAATTGTAATATATAAATTAATAACACTGACCTTTATTATTTATAAATAGATTTCCATAAAAAATAACACAAACAATGTTTATGGAGCAAAAATATTTATTAACACTATTAAATTAATAGATCAAAAATAGTTTAATAGATCAAAAACTATGAGTAAGTTATAAGAAGATTAATTCAAAATACCAAA
Organism: Maratus michaelseni; assembly: GCA_963931845.1. Lineage (NCBI taxonomy): Eukaryota > Metazoa > Arthropoda > Arachnida > Araneae > Salticidae > Maratus > Maratus michaelseni. The sequence continues at coordinate 466,894,997 of OZ007589.1, forward strand.
GTAGTGGATTAAATTAAAATTATAGGTAGCAACTGATAATACATGCCCCAGATGGTAGTGCCTAGGTGGCGCTACTATTTGGGACATGCTGACTTTCATTTTTGAGACAAATGCGATAGGCATTTAGTTATTACGGAGGTAGTGCTTAAGGCTGAAACTTCAGAACAAGATGGAAAAGCCTTCATGAGCACACAACCTTGTGGCATGCACGAGACGAAACAAATCCTAGCATAGCTGAACACACACACATATATATATATGTATATAATTAATTTTCAATATACCAAGGATCCGGATTCGATTCCTGACATGAACATTTTTCACTCTGCTGGTTATCCGCTTTGTTAGCAAAAAAAAAAAAAAAAAAAAAAAAAAAAAAAAATACGCATTTAATGTTACAGAGGCCATTCAAAAATGAAAAAGTATAGATATGAATTTTATTCCTTGTTTTACCATCTGTAATGGGATTACATTCGATTTATTTTACCCGTAATCCGTTTCTCATCTCTTTCGCCTAAATGCATAAAGTAAAAAAAAAAAAAAATACGAGTAATTATGTATTTTACTTGCAAAAAGCTTGACATCGTACGTCATTTTCATTGTCAGACCATTTCCTTCTGATAAAAACCATTGGGCTCGTTAAGATATATTCACATGCTGTTCAACCTTTTTAGTTTAGTTTACACATTCCAGCCATATTCGCTATTAACGTACTGTTTGTCATTTCGGCTTACATCTTACTGTCTGGCAGCCTGTTTGAAATTTGGCAAATCTGCACATAAAAAAAAAACTGATTTTCCTCATAACTCACGTGCTTTGACATTATTCGCTCTGCCAGATTAAACGGCGCTCTGAGAATAACTTTTAGTGCAGTTGCCTGTTGAATGTTCTGGTGTTCATGCAATGTGCAAAGTAGCTTTCTCAGACGTAAACATCTTTATGCTTGGATACTTCGCTGGTTGTGAAATGGAGTCGAGAATGATTCATTCAATTCTCAAATTTATGAATAAAAAAGTACTTATCTGAACATCCCGTCGACCCGTTTCTATTTTTTTTTAAACTGTCGCCAAACTATGGGATTGAACGCCAATAACTCAAAAAGATTCATTTACGATGCATTGCTAGCACGTGATGCACGTATTCAATTTTTAACACTTTCCAACCTAGTTGAAAGGTGTTTATGACTTAAGTGTCTGGCTGTCTGCCGTCTGTCCGTCTGTCCGTGCTCTAACTCCCGTAAATATGCTCGGATTGCCTTGCAATTTTCATATGTTATTTTCGTTATCTATAGCATGTTCCATATTTCAACGGAAGTGTGTAGCACTTATAGTTTTTTTACAAGGGACATTACAAAGGACACTCAAAAGAATTCCGTTACATTACGGTCTATGGGGAAAAATCATTTGCGGTTTATTTTAATGATGTTACATAATTGAAAACACATTGTAATGGATATATATCACTAAGGTGTATTACAAGAAGCTTAATATGGAATAGGGTGTGCATAGCACTTATAGTTACTTTACAGGGACAGTCAAAAGAATTCCGTTACATTAAGTCTATGGAGAAAAATCGTTTGCGGTTTAATTAAATAATGTATACTAGTGTGTGTAGAGCAGTCATCGTTCATTTACAGGGACACACAAAAGAATTCTCTACTGTCTGTTAACAATATTCCTGGAAGTGCGTTTTAAGTTGCTGAACGCAATTTTAAATTTAACTCACTTTTTGTCTATTACTGGGTGTGTATAAATTCTGTAGATCCTAGACTGGGCAGCACAAAAGTTCGCGAACACATTTCCGTTTATGGACAGAAACTCCAGAAGGAGAATTTTAAACTGTGCTACGCGTTTTCTAACTAAACTAAAATTTAGCATCCTATGTAGTATAGCCACAAATCTATAGATCATACACAGGGCTGAATAAAAGTATTCGGATATTTTTCCGAATATTGTATAGATTGGAAACGTTACGTGTTTTCCAAATTGTAGATGTTATCTTTCAGCTTATTAAACGGTAATGATTTATAAAATTATTTTGGAAGCGTTGGAAAGTGTTACATAATCTATGCTTGACGCATGATTTTTCGTTCTTGTTATTTATTTTGTGAATAAGCCAGTTTAATTTTTCTAATGTAGGATATACATTAACTGCTATTGCTCTGTTTTCTCTTTCTCTAGGCATTTTTTTTTTAATGAAAAAGATCTGAGATTTTCCATCTGCAGAACTTAATAGACTATTTTCAAGATTCTGCCATCAAAAACATGTGCAATAATGGGCATGATATGAGATTCCAATTGCAGACGGATAAACAATGGCGATGTACAACGAGTATCTGGTAAAAAAAGGAACATGATTCCACGGTTCCAAAATCATTTGTAACTGCGCTAAGGTTTATTTGTGGCTGGTCAAAGGAATTGAAATCAATGAAATATGTAAAAGGAAAAGAAAAGTTGGATTTAACCTCTAACGCTCCTATCGCGTTTCACTTATTCTATTCTATTCCGCGGGGAACGCTATTTTGACGTTCGGGAGATTCTATTTCTTCGTTGAATCTATCTTCTTTTATTTAGAAATAGAGAGATTCGTTTACAAATTATAATATATATATCATTTCATTTATTAGGTCATTCTGAAAGTTCTGCGGTTTTTGAAATATTTTGAATCCATAAATGCCCCATTCCCACCCGAAATTTTGAAATAAAACTTTGTTTTTCTTTTAATGTACATGAAGAAACTGGTTTTATTTATTTGGAAATAAATGTGTTTGTAAATTCCGGTGACATTCAATCCTTATAACTATTATAAGTGACGTATAAAAATAGGCCACAGTTTTATATAAGAAAATGGAAACATCGCCCGTGACTAGAGGCTTAACCCTTTCAGGGGCAAAGTACTTTCAGTACTAAAATGGTGAAATTAATGACTGGCACCGGAATTTACGAAAACATTTATTTGGAAATAAGAAAAGGGCTATATTTCACGTACATATTAAATGGGAAAGATTTTAGCAAAATTCTGGTGCCATTGTGGCGTTTGGGAATTAAACTTAAATGGTTTCATAAATATACCACTGCCCCTGAAAGGGTTAAGCAAGAGTTCAACGATCGGTTGGAATATTTATCTCCGATAAGTTTGTACGTCTAATCTTCTCCTAGAAGGATATTCAGGAAAAATCGGGTGCCTAATAAGATTGTAAATTCTTTTGACAAAGAAAAAAAAATCAATATACATATTTTAAATTTTAGATGATTCCCGACAATCTTCCATAAAAGGATATACACGGAAGAGGCATTCAGCCAAGGTTATAGGTAGAAAATCGTGAACGTGTATAATGAATGTAATGTCGAGTGAATGTGACGCAGCGATTATACGCGTTTTGGTGTTAAATCATATTGTTTGGCGACAGCTTATATATATATATATATATATATATATATATATATATATATTTATTTATTTATTTATTTATTTATTTATTTATATATATATATATATAGAAAGTGGTTGACGGGATAAGAGAAAAGTATCGAAAAATCTAATATGTCGTTATTTTAGAACCTGTAAATTATTTTTATTTCAACGCAAGACGAATTTTATATTCATGGTAACGTAAAAAAAAAAAAAAAAAATTTCTTTGTAATGTGTTGTTAAAATTAATTTAAAGTAATTAATAGTAATTTTATTTTGAAAAATATTTTAAAATTTTATTTAAACAATTTTAATTAAATTGGATTTAATATAAATAACACCCATTTTGAATGTAACGCATAATTTGTATAAAAAGTTTTTGAAGTAAAATAAATCTTTTCTACAGACCAAGATATTCTTAATTATGTAATAACATTCATTCCTTAATACTTTTAGAGGACTGTCTGAAATTATTTATAGTAACGTAAATTTTAATAATGGAATCTATTCATCATTTCGAAATTATAAAGTTTGCATTCTATAGTTTATAGTTTTTACTATTAATACTTTCGGATTTTTTATTAAACCACAAACAATTAGATGTAATATTGAGTTTGTGTGATGTGCGACATTATATGTTAATGATTATTTGTATAGCAAAAGTTGTTTCCATCTGTTTGGTATCTGAGAAAATTTTCTGAAATATTACATAATGTTTTTGTACATATTTGTCAAAAATGATATTTTGACAAAGAATTTTGCAATAATTTTAACAGGGAGCAATATTTCCAGGCCCTAATTACCAACTAGATAAATTTCTACCGATTATTTTTTCAAAAGCAGTTTTGGCTTTATTTAATCTCAGAATCTTGATATTAATTTACTTTTTGAAAAAAAAATTAGTGGAAGTTTGTCTTTGCGATAATCAAGATCTAGCTTTACTTTTAATAATTACAACAAAAAAAAAAGTTCTTGTTAAAGGAATGGTGGAGGACATTAAAATTAAAACTTTTCATTTTGTTTTTAAAAAAAGGCATAAAAAATTTACTTAATTGAAGCATGCATTTAAAAAACAATATGCGTAATACATACAGCGTAATCCATACAGTGACACGATATTTCAAAATACTCCAAGAGCATTCTTAATTATTTTAAACCAATGATTTGTTGAACACAACTAACGTAAATGCAGATATTTGTGCATTTGTTCTTGCATAAATTAATAAAATGTATGGAAATATTTCCCGTGAATCGAGCCGCCCTATTGAATTTTCCCTGTATAATAAGTTCATAACGTTTATAAATTATTTTTGAGATGCACACCCATTCTTTAGACAAATAAAATCGTTAATCATTTTGAGAAAAATCCAAGATATTGAATGAAAAATAGTTGAATACTTTTACCGTTAGTTACCTTTGGAATTTTCAGGCTGATAAAAATGAATTAAAAAATAATTTACGGATAGCGTCGATGGTGAAAGATTAATTTAACTTTTAAAATATCTTTTAAAATATACACTAAAACACTTTTTATTTTGCTTAAAAGACGTCAACATATCAATATAAACATTAAAGATGTTAAAATTTAAAATGTACATGTTTCGATTTGTTCACCAAATCGTCATCAGAATATACACAAACCACAAACACAATGTACATAAAAACCGGAGTGTCTGAACAGTCACTAAGTGAAAGAAGGTACAACGCCCTCTATACTTTTAATTTTAACACCGCTCTTAGCTCCATCTACAGACCACATCCCACTATTATTCAACCACTCAACCCAAATCTTCGGAATGTTAAATGACAACGTATCATTACAAGCTTTCGAACTTCTTAAATAAATTTCAATACTATGTGTCTGTGCATGTTTGTGGTTTGTGTATATTCTGATGACGATTTGGTGAACAAATCGAAACATATAAATTTTAAATTTTAACATCTTTAATGTTTATATTGATATGTTGACGTCTTTTAAGCAAAATAAAAAGTGTTTTAGTGTATATTTTAAAAGTTAATTTTAATGGACGTATTTCGACTCTCCACTTTATTTGAAATATAATAACATTTGAGATTAATTTAAGTTAAAACGAATCTGTCCAATTCATTCAAAAACAGTGTGAGGTGAGGCAAACAATGATATTTATTGATATCCAATAAGATTGAAATTGAGCCGATTTTGTGCATTTCCAAAGTCCACCTTTCCCTTAAAAGTTTTTGTTACAAGTTAAGGAATATTTGAATATGCTTAAATGCTAATAAACTCAACATAATTAGATGAGACGTTGAATTTGATTTAATACGTCCAGGTATTCTATGTAGTACGGGGCAAGAAAGTGCCAAGCCCCATTTTTGGCGAAATAAATCTAACACCGTAATCTGTTGCGTAATATTGTAAATTATAATATCCTACGTATAATTTGTTTCTAATGTCACTGGGTCGCAGCCTATGTCCCAGGTTTATTTTTTGCCCCAAGTGTTTATGCCCCCAATGAAGATAGCTAATTTACAAAGAGCGTAATAGTAATATCATTAAAGTAATGCCATATTGTTACTCAGAATATCTCAAATGTACCTAAGACATTGGCGAAAAAAACTTTATGTTATGTATCTTGATTTGAGTATTTGATCCAATTTACAAACTGAAATATCTCAGAAGTTCAAAAATTGTGGCTTGGCACTTTCTTGCCCCGACCACCCCCTCATGTGAATATATGTATAGATAAATGAGAATTTTCTTCAATGCTTTTGCGAATCTTCTGGTACCGCCACATGTAACATGTCAATTGCGCATAATGATACATAAATAAAGTATAGTACACATTGAATATTGTTTTTGTTATGAACAGCTTTTTCTCATTTAATAAACTAGTAAATCTTCAGATCAGGAGCCTCAACGTCAGCTCTGGAAGTCAACGTTTTTTAACCTCACTTTTCATATTATTTAGCATTTTACAATCCGCAATTTATTGTTTTTTAATATTACATACATATTTATAGGCATATAAAATACTTCGGAGGTTTCAAAAATGAGAAAACACGGTTTATGCAATGATATTCTGAAATTCTTATGAACTTCTTATTCGTGTAACTTTTTAGATAAAAAAAATACATTTCCCCCTCATAATCTTATTAAATTTATATTCATTATTTCCTGTTGATTGTGAGAATGATTCTAGTAAATCTTGGTTTTCGTTCTACACTGTGGTTTTATTAGGACAAGCAACAATTTCAAAAATAATTTCATATTATTCTAATACCCAAATAGAAATATTTACTTACCTGCCAACCACGAAACACCTGCATCTGGTGTAAACACCTGCAACTTCTTATTCTTGTAATTTTTTAGATAAAAAATTGCATTTCTTATTTTGATATTTTTTGAAATAGGGTTGCTAAGCAACTAATTAAATAAAGAGGAAAGAAAAACAAATGCATTTTAAAATTTGTAAAAAATAGAAAAATAAAACGTTTTCTATTTTCCGAACAGTTTCAAAAACTTTTCCAATAATTTAAACAATTAATTTCTAAATTCTAATAAATGTATCGGCAAATTTTCAAAGCTATATTTTAGTATCAGTAATTCTAGGTTTAAACCCATTATTCAAATAGGCGATTTTCATTTCAGTTAAAAATGAAATTTGAAAATCGTCTACATTCTCATAGGAAAACATTATGACCTAAAAAGAAATGATCTGTATTTTTCGAACAAATGAACTAAATGTAACTAAAAACTAGACAGCTTATTCCGGGAACCTCACCAACATATCCACCAAAAATCAACTTAATAGGACTATTTTACGGCAGTTATCGCGGAACAGACAGACAAACAGACGGAAACCAAAAACTTTTCGCGTCTCCACAGTGAGCCTTCACTGACGTTTTGGCAACTATCTACTATGTGGCCATCACGAAAATTTCTTCAATAGAAATCAAATCGTCTGCAACAGAATTTAAATGACAATCTATTCCGTCTTGAGATATAGATATCGCGGAAATCGTGAAAAACCGAGCATAGCAGTGACGCCTGTTGCGCAGTATACACCGAAACCTATTAAGGATCTCATCAATGTCTAACTGAATATGAAGTTTTGTGAAATTCCGCGCATCAGGTACTTCAGATATAAGCTATCACGGAAATTGTGAAAAATGCAGCATAGCAGCTTCACCTGTTGGGCGATTGACACCAAAAACTACCCAGCACCTGCTTATAGTCTAGGTCTAACTGAATCTGGAATAAAATCCGTGCATTCGTTCTTGAGATAGACAGCCCAAAAAATTTGTGTCTATACAGACAGACAGAATCAAGGACAGGCATTTTCTAAAACCGGCCAAATCACATTCAGAACCTTCTAAAAGTTATAAATCCATGGGAAACTAGAAGTCGAAATTTTTCTCTATTCCAATACTTTCTTCTTATAAAGATAGGGAAAAGTAAAAATTCTTAGTGTACCCAAAGCAAATTTGTTTGACATTTAACATATTTTAGCATATTCTTTATATGTTATGTCTGCAACAAATTTTCTTTCAGATCCACCATCTTTGTAGACCAGGAGGCGGCAGCACAGACAATCAGCTCATCGAGTTAACGGCTGAAATTCCAGAATGAGTTAAAACTCGATTCGCATATTAAAACGCAATCGGTCAGCCAAGTCATATCTTGGTAGAAAACACCCTAAACCCCGATTTGAGCGGTCGACTCGTAGGTTTACCATTGTGTTTTCCTGGACCCAGAGGTATGAAAACATGGAGGACTGGGAGCAGGAACACACAATGGTAAACCTACGAGCCAACCGCTCAAATCGGAGTTTAGGGTGTTTTCCACCAAGGTATGACTTGGCAGACCGATTGCGTTTTAATATGCGAATCGAGTTTTAACTCATTCTGGAATTTCAGCCGTTAACTCGATGAGGTGATTGTCTGTGCTGCCGCCTCCCGGTCTATTGTTTTCGATGACATGCAATCCGACTCTAAATTTTTTTCAAAGAACTTTCCGAAAACTGCAGACTTCGACCCCCAACTCTAGGTTCAGTTGAACAGATTTTAGTTTAGAAATATAAAATCATTCAACACTGATTTTAGGTATATTTAAGATTATTATCACGGGACAACAACAGACGATTATGCTATTATATATACTAGGGCATCTCACCCGGGCTTCCCGGGATAGAGAATATATGTGAAAACCATTTATTGATTGTATTGAAAACTCTAATAGATTTTTACATTTAATATTTTTTTAGATTTTCCCCTAACAACACCAAAGATCATTTTTATATGTCAACTACCTGTTAAACTAAAATTTTGAAATTTATAACTTCGTATTGTCAATAGCCCAAACAAATCGCTAAAATTTTCCTTATCTACAGCATTTTTCTTTCTCATAATTTCAGCGGTTTTTAGCAAATTTGTGTTTTACTTATACTATTATATTTATAGCTTAATGAAGTTTTAATTTCGTTATTTTAATACTAGCTTGAAACAAATACTGAACTTTTTAAATTTTTAACACTTTCCAACATAGTTGAAAAGTGTTTAGGACTTCGGTTTGTTTGCCGTATGGCCGTCTGCCGTCTGCCGTCTGGCCGTCTGGCCGTGCTCTAACTCCCGTAAATAGGCTCGGATTGCCCTGCAATTTTTATATGTTATTGTCGTCATCTATAGCATGTTCCCTATTTCAACTGAAGTGTGTAGCACTTATAGTTTTTTTACAGGGACACTCAAGAGAACTCCGTTACATTACGGTCTATGGTGAAAAATCATTTGCGGTTTACTTTAATGATGCTACACAATTTCAAACAAGTTTTAATTGATATATATCACTAAGGTGCATTACAAGAAGCTTAATATGGAATAAGGTGTGCATAGCACTTATAGTTCTTTACAGGGACAGTCAAAAGAATTCCGTTACATCACGTGTATGGAGAAAAATCGTCTGCGGTTTATTTAAATAATGTTTCACTATTTTAAACTAATTGAAATTTATATATATGACTAAGGCACATTACAAGAGGCTTACTACAGTATAGTGTGTATAGCAGTCATCGTTCATTTACAGGGACACACAAAAAAATTCTCTACCGTCTGTTAACAATAATTCCTAGAAGTGCGTTTTAAGTTGCTGAACGCGAATTTTAAATTTAACTCACTTTTTGTCTATTACTTGGTGTGTATAAATTCTGTAGATCCTATACAGGGCAGCACAAAAGTTCGCGAGCACATTTCCGTTTATTGAGCAACTCCAGAAGGAGAATTTTAAACTATGCTACGCGTTTCCTAACTAATCTAAAATTTAGCATCCTATGTATAGTTTAAATACAAATCTATAGATCATATACAGGGCTGAATAAAAGTATTCGGATATTTTTCCGAATATTGTATATGTTGGAAATTCCTGAAATTACGTTTTTAAATAGGTTATGCGTTTTCCAAATTGTTTACTTAGTTGTTATCTTTCAGCTTATGAAACGGCAATTATTTGTAAAATTATTTTGGAAACGTTGGAAAGTGTTACATAATCTATGCCTGACGCATGATTTTTCGTTCTTGTTTAAAGTACAAATAATTAATATTTTGTAATCGTCTGCAAGCGATAGAGATAGATTTTTTAAAAAATCATGCTTGAAATTTAATTTCAATGCAATAATAAATAATTTAATAGCGATACAGTTTTCAAACAAATTGCGTTTGAAAGTAGATTCCCCCCCCCCCCCCTATATAACGGTGTAAAATTTAAAAATATGGGAAGTTTAGAAATTTTAAAAATTGCTGTAGCAAAAATCGCAAAACCGAAATTTCATCGTTAAGTGTTGCCATTCGCAAAATGACGTCAGCGTTACGCCGGACACGTTTCTTCCGCAATAAATGCATCTCCGCATAAATGATTAATATTTCTTCTTCTGTCGGAATTCTTTCATATTATGTAGAGTGGAATCTTGTTTATTTCAACGGAGAGGTATTTATTTTTCTCACGAAATAAATGCATCTCCGCATAAATAATTAATTTATTCTTCTGTCGGAATTCTTTCATATTATTTACAGACGAATCTTGTTTATTTCAACGGAGAAACATTTACCTTTCTCCAGAAATAAATGCACTCCGCACACATATTTAATATTTTTTCTTCTGTCAGATGTCTGTCGTATTATGTAGTGACGAATATTGTTTATTTCTACGGAGAGGTGTTTACTTTTCTCACGAAATAAATGCATCTCCGGATAAATAATTAATTTCTTCTTCTGTTGGAATTCTTTCATATTATTTAGAGACGAATCTTCTTTATTTCAACGGAGAGACATTTACTTTTCTTCAGAAATCAATGCATCTCCGCATAAATATTTAATTTCTTCTTCTGTCGGATGTCTGTCGTATTATTTAGTGAGGACTGATGTTTATTTCAACGGAGAGACATTCACTTTTCTCCAGAAATAAATGCATCTCCGCATAAATATTTAATATTTCTTCTTCTGTCAGATGTCTGTCGTATTATGTAGAGTGGAATCTTGTTTATTTCAACGGAAAGACATTTACTTTTCTTCAGAAATAAATGCATCTACGCATAAATAATTAATTTCTTCTTCTGTGCAAAATCTCTAGTATTATGTAGAGTGGAAAAACTGTTTATTTAAACGGAGAGACATCTACTTTTCTTCCGAAATAAATGCATCTCCGAATATATATTTAATTTCTTCATCTGTAGAATGTCTGTCGTATTATGTAGTGACGAATCTTGTTTATTTAAACGGAGAGGAATTTACTTTTCTCCAGAAATAAATGCATCTCCACATAAATATTTAATTTCTTCTTCTGTCGTATGTCTACCGTATTATGTAGAGTGAAATCTTGTTTATTTCAACGGAAAGACATTTACTTTTCGTGAGAAATAAATTCATCTTCGCATAAATATTTAATTTCTTTCTCTGTAGGATGTCTGTCCTATTATGTAGAGTGGAATCTTGCTTATTTCAACGGAGAGGTATTTACTTTTCCACAGAAATAAATGCCTTTCCGCTTAAATATTTAATTTCTTCTTCTGTCGGATGTCTGTCGCATTATGTAGAGTGGAATATTGTTTCTTTCAACGGAGAGACATTTACTTTTCTCCAGAAATAAATGCATCTCCGCATAAATTATTAATTTCTTCTTCTGTCCAAAATCTGTAGCATTATGTAGAGTGGAATCTTGTTTCTTTCTAAGGAGAGACATTTACTTTTCTTCAGAAAAAAATGCATCTCCACATATATATTAAATTTCTTCTTCTGTAGGATGTCTGTCGTATTATGTAGTGACGAATCTTGTTTATTTCAATGGAGAAGTATTTACTTTTCTCAAGAAATAAATGTATAGCCGGATAAATATTAAATGTTTTCTTCTGTCACATGTCTGACTTATTATGTAGAGTGGAATCTTATTTCTTTCAACGGAGAGACATTTACTGTTCTTCAGAAATAAATGCATCTCCGCATAAATATTTAATTTCTTCTTCTGTAGGATGTCTGTCGTATTATGTAGCGACGAATCAGTGACGAATCTTGTTGATCTCAACGAAGAGGTATTTACTTTTCATCAGAAATAAATGCATCTCCGCATAAATAATTAATTTCTTCTACTGTCCAAAATCTGCCGTATTATGTAGAGTGAAATCTTGTTTATTTCAACAGAGAAATATTTACTTTTCTCCAGAAAGAAATAAAATAAATGCAGCGCCGTATAAATATTTAATTTCTTCTTCTGTAGGATGTCTCTCGTATTATGTAGTGACGAATCTTGCTTATTTCAATGGAGAAGTTTTTTTTTTTTCTCCATTAATAAATGCATCTCTGCATAAATAATTAATTTCTTCTTCTGTCGGATATTTGTCGCATTATGTAGAGTGGAATCTTGTTTATCTCAACGAAGAGGTATTTACTTTTCTTCAGAAGTAAATGCATCTCCGCATAAATAATTAATTTCTTCTTCTGTCCAAAATCTGTCGTACTATGTAGAGTGGAATCTTGTTTATTTCAACAGAGAAACATTTACTTTTCTCCAGAAATAAATTTATCTCGGCATAAATATTAAATTTCTTCTTCTGGTGGATGTCTGTCGTATTATGCAATGACGAATCTTCTTTATTTCAACGCAGATGTATTTATTTTCCTCAAGAAATAAATGTAGCGGCGCATAAATATTTAATTTCTTCTTCTGTAGGATGTCTGTCCTATTATGTAGCGACGAATCTTGCTTATTTCAATGGAGGTTTATTTTTTTCTCACCATTAATAAATGCATCTCTGCAGAAATAATTAATTTCTTCTTCTGTCGGATGTTTGTCGCATTATGTAGAGTGGAATCTTGTTTATTTCAACGGAAAGACATTTACTTTTCTTCAGAAATAAATGCATCTACGCATAAATAATTAATTTCTTCTTCTGTCCAAAATCTCTAGTATTACGTAGAGTGGAAAAACTGTTTATTTCAAAGGAGAGACATCTACCTTTTCTTCCAAAATAAATGCATCTCCGAATAAATATTTAATTTCTTCTTCTGTAGAATGTCTGTCGTATTATGTAGTGACGAATCTTGTTTATTTCAACGGAGAGGTATTTACTTTTTCCAGAAATAAATGCATCTCCGCATAAATATTTAATTTCTTCTTCTGAAGGATGTCTGTTGTATTATGTAGAGTGGAATCTTGCTTATTTCAACGGAGATGTATTTACTTTTCTCCAGAAATAAATGCACTCCGCATAGATATTTAATATTTCTTCTTCTGTCAGATGTCTGTCGTATTATGTAAAGACGAATCTTGCTTATTTCAATGGAGAGGTATTTCTTTTCTCCATTAATAAATGCATCTCTGCATAAATAATTAATTTCTTCTTCTGTCGGATGTTTGTCGCATTATGTAGAGTGGAATCTTGTTTATTGCAACGGAGAGGTACTTACTTTACTTTTCTCCAGAAATAAATGCATCTCCGCATAAATAATTATTTTCTTCTTCTGTCCAAAATCTCTAGTATTATGTAGAGAGGAAAAACTGTTTATTTCAACGGAGAGACATCTACTTTTCTTCCGAAATAAATATCCGAAGAAATATTTAATTTCTTCCTCTGCAGAATGTCTGTCGTATTATGTAGTGACGAAACTTGCTTATTTCAATGGAGAGGTATTTTTTTCTCCATTAATAAATGCATCTCTTCATAAATATTTTTAAATGCAACTCCACATAAATATTTAATTTCTTCTTCTGTCGTATGTCTATCGTATTATGTAGAGTGGAATTTTGTTTATTTCAACGGAGAGGTATTTACTTTTCCACAGAAATAAATGCCTCTCCGCTTAAATATTTAATTTCTTCTTCTGTCGGATGTCTGTCGCATTATGTAGAGTGGAATATTGTTTCTTTCAATGGAGTAATTTTTTTTTCTCCATTAATAAATGCATCTCCAGATAAATATTTAATTTCTTCTTCTATCGTATGTCTATCGTATTATGTATTGTGGAATCTTGTTTCTTTCAACGGAGAGACATTTACTTTTCTTCAGAAGTAAATGCATGTCCGCATAAATATTTAATTTCTTCTTCTGAAGGATGTCTGTCGTATTATGTAAAAACGAATCTTGCTTATTTCAATGGAGAGGTATTTTTTTTCTCCATTAATAAATGCATCTCCTCATAAATATTTATAAATTGCATCTCCACATAAATATTTAATTTCTTCTTCTGTTGTATGTCTATCGTATTATGTAGAGTGGAATTTTGTTTATTTCAACGGAGAGACATTTACTTTTCTTCAGAAATAAATGCATATCCGCGTAAATATTTAATTTCTTCTTCTGAAGGATGTCTGTCGTATTATGTAAAGACGAATCTTGCTTATTTCAATGGAGAGGTATTTTTTTTCTCCATTAATAAATGCATCTCCTCATAAATATTTATAAATGTATCTCCACATAAATATTTAATTTCTTCTTCTGTCGTATGTCTATCCTATTATGTAGAGTGGAATCTTGCTTATTTCAACGGAAAGACATTTACTTTTCGTGAGAAATAAATTCATCTTCGCATAAATATTTAATTTCTTTCTCTGTAGGATGTCTGTCCTATTATGTAGAGTGGAATCTTGCTTATTTCAACGGAGAGGTATTTACTTTTCCACAGAAATAAATGCCTTTCCGCTTAAATATTTAATTTCTTCTTCTGTCGGATGTCTGTCGCATTATGTAGAGTGGAATATTGTTTCTTTCAACGGAGAGACATTTACTTTTCTCCAGAAATAAATGCATCTCCGCATAAATTATTAATTTCTTCATCTTCTGTCCAAAATCTGTAGCATTATGTAGAGTGGAATCTTGTTTCTTTCTAAGGAGAGACATTTACTTTTCTTCAGAAAAAAATGCATCTCCACATATATATTAAATTTCTTCTTCTGTAGGATGTCTGTCGTATTATGTAGTGACGAATCTTGTTTATTTCAATGGAGAGGTATTTACTTTTCTCAAGAAATAAATGTATAGCCGGATAAATATTAAATGTTTTCTTCTGTCACATGTCTGACTTATTATGTAGAGTGGAATCTTATTTCTTTCAACGGAGAGACATTTACTGTTCTTCAGAAATAAATGCATCTCCGCATAAATATTTAATTTCTTCTTCTGTAGGATGTCTGTCGTATTATGTAGCGACGAATCAGTGACGAATCTTGTTGATCTCAACGAAGAGGTATTTACTTTTCATCAGAAATAAATGCATCTCCGCATAAATAATTAATTTCTTCTACTGTCCAAAATCTGCCGTATTATGTAGAGTGAAATCTTGTTTATTTCAACAGAGAAATATTTACTTTTCTCCAGAAAGAAATAAAATAAATGCAGCGCCGTATAAATATTTAATTTCTTCTTCTGTAGGATGTCTCTCGTATTATGTAGTGACGAATCTTGCTTATTTCAATGGAGAAGTTTTTTTTTTTCTCCATTAATAAATGCATCTCTGCATAAATAATTAATTTCTTCTTCTGTCGGATATTTGTCGCATTATGTAGAGTGGAATCTTGTTTATCTCAACGAAGAGGTATTTACTTTTCTTCAGAAGTAAATGCATCTCCGCATAAATAATTAATTTCTTCTTCTGTCCAAAATCTGTCGTACTATGTAGAGTGGAATCTTGTTTATTTCAACAGAGAAACATTTACTTTTCTCCAGAAATAAATTTATCTCGGCATAAATATTAAATTTCTTCTTCTGGTGGATGTCTGTCGTATTATGCAATGACGAATCTTCTTTATTTCAACGCAGATGTATTTATTTTCCTCAAGAAATAAATGTAGCGGCGCATAAATATTTAATTTCTTCTTCTGTAGGATGTCTGTCCTATTATGTAGCGACGAATCTTGCTTATTTCAATGGAGGTTTATTTTTTTCTCACCATTAATAAATGCATCTCTGCAGAAATAATTAATTTCTTCTTCTGTCGGATGTTTGTCGCATTATGTAGAGTGGAATCTTGTTTATTTCAACGGAAAGACATTTACTTTTCTTCAGAAATAAATGCATCTACGCATAAATAATTAATTTCTTCTTCTGTCCAAAATCTCTAGTATTACGTAGAGTGGAAAAACTGTTTATTTCAAAGGAGAGACATCTACCTTTTCTTCCAAAATAAATGCATCTCCGAATAAATATTTAATTTCTTCTTCTGTAGAATGTCTGTCGTATTATGTAGTGACGAATCTTGTTTATTTCAACGGAGAGGTATTTACTTTTTCCAGAAATAAATGCATCTCCGCATAAATATTTAATTTCTTCTTCTGAAGGATGTCTGTTGTATTATGTAGAGTGGAATCTTGCTTATTTCAACGGAGATGTATTTACTTTTCTCCAGAAATAAATGCACTCCGCATAGATATTTAATATTTCTTCTTCTGTCAGATGTCTGTCGTATTATGTAAAGACGAATCTTGCTTATTTCAATGGAGAGGTATTTCTTTTCTCCATTAATAAATGCATCTCTGCATAAATAATTAATTTCTTCTTCTGTCGGATGTTTGTCGCATTATGTAGAGTGGAATCTTGTTTATTGCAACGGAGAGGTACTTACTTTACTTTTCTCCAGAAATAAATGCATCTCCGCATAAATAATTATTTTCTTCTTCTGTCCAAAATCTCTAGTATTATGTAGAGAGGAAAAACTGTTTATTTCAACGGAGAGACATCTACTTTTCTTCCGAAATAAATATCCGAAGAAATATTTAATTTCTTCCTCTGCAGAATGTCTGTCGTATTATGTAGTGACGAAACTTGCTTATTTCAATGGAGAGGTATTTTTTTCTCCATTAATAAATGCATCTCTTCATAAATATTTTTAAATGCAACTCCACATAAATATTTAATTTCTTCTTCTGTCGTATGTCTATCGTATTATGTAGAGTGGAATTTTGTTTATTTCAACGGAGAGGTATTTACTTTTCCACAGAAATAAATGCCTCTCCGCTTAAATATTTAATTTCTTCTTCTGTCGGATGTCTGTCGCATTATGTAGAGTGGAATATTGTTTCTTTCAATGGAGTAATTTTTTTTTCTCCATTAATAAATGCATCTCCACATAAATATTTAATTTCTTCTTCTATCGTATGTCTATCGTATTATGTATTGTGGAATCTTGTTTCTTTCAACGGAGAGACATTTACTTTTCTTCAGAAGTAAATGCATGTCCGCATAAATATTTAATTTCTTCTTCTGAAGGATGTCTGTCGTATTATGTAAAAACGAATCTTGCTTATTTCAATGGAGAGGTATTTTTTTTCTCCATTAATAAATGCATCTCCTCATAAATATTTATAAATTGCATCTCCACATAAATATTTAATTTCTTCTTCTGTTGTATGTCTATCGTATTATGTAGAGTGGAATTTTGTTTATTTCAACGGAGAGACATTTACTTTTCTTCAGAAATAAATGCATATCCGCGTAAATATTTAATTTCTTCTTCTGAAGGATGTCTGTCGTATTATGTAAAGACGAATCTTGCTTATTTCAATGGAGAGGTATTTTTTTTCTCCATTAATAAATGCATCTCCTCATAAATATTTATAAATGTATCTCCACATAAATATTTAATTTCTTCTTCTGTCGTATGTCTATCCTATTATGTAGAGTGGAATCTTGCTTATTTCAACGGAAAGACATTTACTTTTCGTGAGAAATAAATTCATCTTCGCATAAATATTTAATTTCTTTCTCTGTAGGATGTCTGTCCTATTATGTAGAGTGGAATCTTGCTTATTTCAACGGAGAGGTATTTACTTTTCCACAGAAATAAATGCCTTTCCGCTTAAATATTTAATTTCTTCTTCTGTCGGATGTCTGTCGCATTATGTAGAGTGGAATATTGTTTCTTTCAACGGAGAGACATTTACTTTTCTCCAGAAATAAATGCATCTCCGCATAAATTATTAATTTCTTCTTCTGTCCAAAATCTGTAGCATTATGTAGAGTGGAATCTTGTTTCTTTCTAAGGAGAGACATTTACTTTTCTTCAGAAAAAAATGCATCTCCACATATATATTAAATTTCTTCTTCTGTAGGATGTCTGTCGTATTATGTAGTGACGAATCTTGTTTATTTCAATGGAGAGGTATTTACTTTTCTCAAGAAATAAATGTATAGCCGGATAAATATTAAATGTTTTCTTCTGTCACATGTCTGACTTATTATGTAGAGTGGAATCTTATTTCTTTCAACGGAGAGACATTTACTGTTCTTCAGAAATAAATGCATCTCCGCATAAATATTTAATTTCTTCTTCTGTAGGATGTCTGTCGTATTATGTAGCGACGAATCAGTGACGAATCTTGTTGATCTCAACGAAGAGGTATTTACTTTTCATCAGAAATAAATGCATCTCCGCATAAATAATTAATTTCTTCTACTGTCCAAAATCTGCCGTATTATGTAGAGTGAAATCTTGTTTATTTCAACAGAGAAATATTTACTTTTCTCCAGAAAGAAATAAAATAAATGCAGCGCCGTATAAATATTTAATTTCTTCTTCTGTAGGATGTCTCTCGTATTATGTAGTGACGAATCTTGCTTATTTCAATGGAGAAGTTTTTTTTTTTCTCCATTAATAAATGCATCTCTGCATAAATAATTAATTTCTTCTTCTGTCGGATATTTGTCGCATTATGTAGAGTGGAATCTTGTTTATCTCAACGAAGAGGTATTTACTTTTCTTCAGAAGTAAATGCATCTCCGCATAAATAATTAATTTCTTCTTCTGTCCAAAATCTGTCGTACTATGTAGAGTGGAATCTTGTTTATTTCAACAGAGAAACATTTACTTTTCTCCAGAAATAAATTTATCTCGGCATAAATATTAAATTTCTTCTTCTGGTGGATGTCTGTCGTATTATGCAATGACGAATCTTCTTTATTTCAACGCAGATGTATTTATTTTCCTCAAGAAATAAATGTAGCGGCGCATAAATATTTAATTTCTTCTTCTGTAGGATGTCTGTCCTATTATGTAGCGACGAATCTTGCTTATTTCAATGGAGGTTTATTTTTTTCTCACCATTAATAAATGCATCTCTGCAGAAATAATTAATTTCTTCTTCTGTCGGATGTTTGTCGCATTATGTAGAGTGGAATCTTGTTTATTTCAACGGAAAGACATTTACTTTTCTTCAGAAATAAATGCATCTACGCATAAATAATTAATTTCTTCTTCTGTCCAAAATCTCTAGTATTACGTAGAGTGGAAAAACTGTTTATTTCAAAGGAGAGACATCTACCTTTTCTTCCAAAATAAATGCATCTCCGAATAAATATTTAATTTCTTCTTCTGTAGAATGTCTGTCGTATTGTGTAGTGACGAATCTTGTTTATTTCAACGGAGAGGTATTTACTTTTTCCAGAAATAAATGCATCTCCGCATAAATATTTAATTTCTTCTTCTGAAGGATGTCTGTTGTATTATGTAGAGTGGAATCTTGCTTATTTCAACGGAGATGTATTTACTTTTCTCCAGAAATAAATGCACTCCGCATAGATATTTAATATTTCTTCTTCTGTCAGATGTCTGTCGTATTATGTAAAGACGAATCTTGCTTATTTCAATGGAGAGGTATTTCTTTTCTCCATTAATAAATGCATCTCTGCATAAATAATTAATTTCTTCTTCTGTCGGATGTTTGTCGCATTATGTAGAGTGGAATCTTGTTTATTGCAACGGAGAGGTACTTACTTTACTTTTCTCCAGAAATAAATGCATCTCCGCATAAATAATTATTTTCTTCTTCTGTCCAAAATCTCTAGTATTATGTAGAGAGGAAAAACTGTTTATTTCAACGGAGAGACATCTACTTTTCTTCCGAAATAAATATCCGAAGAAATATTTAATTTCTTCCTCTGCAGAATGTCTGTCGTATTATGTAGTGACGAAACTTGCTTATTTCAATGGAGAGGTATTTTTTTCTCCATTAATAAATGCATCTCTTCATAAATATTTTTAAATGCAACTCCACATAAATATTTAATTTCTTCTTCTGTCGTATGTCTATCGTATTATGTAGAGTGGAATTTTGTTTATTTCAACGGAGAGACATTTACTTTTCTTCAGAAATAAATGCATATCCGCGTAAATATTTAATTTCTTCTTCTGAAGGATGTCTGTCGTATTATGTAAAGACGAATCTTGCTTATTTCAATGGAGAGGTATTTTTTTTCTCCATTAATAAATGCATCTCCTCATAAATATTTATAAATGTATCTCCACATAAATATTTAATTTCTTCTTCTGTCGTATGTCTATCCTATTATGTAGAGTGGAATCTTGCTTATTTCAACGGAGATGTATTTACTTTTCCACAGAAATAAATGCCTCTCCGCTTAAATATTTAATTTCTTCTTCTGTCGGATGTCTGTCGCATTATGTAGAGTGGAATATTGTTTCTTTCAATGGAGTAATTTTTTTTTCTCCATTAATAAATGCATCTCCACATAAATATTTAATTTCTTCTTCTATCGTATGTCTATCGTATTATGTATTGTGGAATCTTGTTTCTTTCAACGGAGAGACATTTACTTTTCTTCAGAAGTAAATGCATGTCCGCATAAATATTTAATTTCTTCTTCTGAAGGATGTCTGTCGTATTATGTAAAAACGAATCTTGCTTATTTCAATGGAGAGGTATTTTTTTTCTCCATTAATAAATGCATCTCCTCATAAATATTTATAAATTGCATCTCCACATAAATATTTAATTTCTTCTTCTGTTGTATGTCTATCGTATTATGTAGAGTGGAATTTTGTTTATTTCAACGGAGAGACATTTACTTTTCTTCAGAAATAAATGCATATCCGCGTAAATATTTAATTTCTTCTTCTGAAGGATGTCTGTCGTATTATGTAAAGACGAATCTTGCTTATTTCAATGGAGAGGTATTTTTTTTCTCCATTAATAAATGCATCTCCTCATAAATATTTATAAATGTATCTCCACATAAATATTTAATTTCTTCTTCTGTCGTATGTCTATCCTATTATGTAGAGTGGAATCTTGCTTATTTCAACGGAAAGACATTTACTTTTCGTGAGAAATAAATTCATCTTCGCATAAATATTTAATTTCTTTCTCTGTAGGATGTCTGTCCTATTATGTAGAGTGGAATCTTGCTTATTTCAACGGAGAGGTATTTACTTTTCCACAGAAATAAATGCCTTTCCGCTTAAATATTTAATTTCTTCTTCTGTCGGATGTCTGTCGCATTATGTAGAGTGGAATATTGTTTCTTTCAACGGAGAGACATTTACTTTTCTCCAGAAATAAATGCATCTCCGCATAAATTATTAATTTCTTCTTCTGTCCAAAATCTGTAGCATTATGTAGAGTGGAATCTTGTTTCTTTCTAAGGAGAGACATTTACTTTTCTTCAGAAAAAAATGCATCTCCACATATATATTAAATTTCTTCTTCTGTAGGATGTCTGTCGTATTATGTAGTGACGAATCTTGTTTATTTCAATGGAGAGGTATTTACTTTTCTCAAGAAATAAATGTATAGCCGGATAAATATTAAATGTTTTCTTCTGTCACATGTCTGACTTATTATGTAGAGTGGAATCTTATTTCTTTCAACGGAGAGACATTTACTGTTCTTCAGAAATAAATGCATCTCCGCATAAATATTTAATTTCTTCTTCTGTAGGATGTCTGTCGTATTATGTAGCGACGAATCAGTGACGAATCTTGTTGATCTCAACGAAGAGGTATTTACTTTTCATCAGAAATAAATGCATCTCCGCATAAATAATTAATTTCTTCTACTGTCCAAAATCTGCCGTATTATGTAGAGTGAAATCTTGTTTATTTCAACAGAGAAATATTTACTTTTCTCCAGAAAGAAATAAAATAAATGCAGCGCCGTATAAATATTTAATTTCTTCTTCTGTAGGATGTCTCTCGTATTATGTAGTGACGAATCTTGCTTATTTCAATGGAGAAGTTTTTTTTTTTCTCCATTAATAAATGCATCTCTGCATAAATAATTAATTTCTTCTTCTGTCGGATATTTGTCGCATTATGTAGAGTGGAATCTTGTTTATCTCAACGAAGAGGTATTTACTTTTCTTCAGAAGTAAATGCATCTCCGCATAAATAATTAATTTCTTCTTCTGTCCAAAATCTGTCGTACTATGTAGAGTGGAATCTTGTTTATTTCAACAGAGAAACATTTACTTTTCTCCAGAAATAAATTTATCTCGGCATAAATATTAAATTTCTTCTTCTGGTGGATGTCTGTCGTATTATGCAATGACGAATCTTCTTTATTTCAACGCAGATGTATTTATTTTCCTCAAGAAATAAATGTAGCGGCGCATAAATATTTAATTTCTTCTTCTGTAGGATGTCTGTCCTATTATGTAGCGACGAATCTTGCTTATTTCAATGGAGGTTTATTTTTTTCTCACCATTAATAAATGCATCTCTGCAGAAATAATTAATTTCTTCTTCTGTCGGATGTTTGTCGCATTATGTAGAGTGGAATCTTGTTTATTTCAACGGAAAGACATTTACTTTTCTTCAGAAATAAATGCATCTACGCATAAATAATTAATTTCTTCTTCTGTCCAAAATCTCTAGTATTACGTAGAGTGGAAAAACTGTTTATTTCAAAGGAGAGACATCTACCTTTTCTTCCAAAATAAATGCATCTCCGAATAAATATTTAATTTCTTCTTCTGTAGAATGTCTGTCGTATTATGTAGTGACGAATCTTGTTTATTTCAACGGAGAGGTATTTACTTTTTCCAGAAATAAATGCATCTCCGCATAAATATTTAATTTCTTCTTCTGAAGGATGTCTGTTGTATTATGTAGAGTGGAATCTTGCTTATTTCAACGGAGATGTATTTACTTTTCTCCAGAAATAAATGCACTCCGCATAGATATTTAATATTTCTTCTTCTGTCAGATGTCTGTCGTATTATGTAAAGACGAATCTTGCTTATTTCAATGGAGAGGTATTTCTTTTCTCCATTAATAAATGCATCTCTGCATAAATAATTAATTTCTTCTTCTGTCGGATGTTTGTCGCATTATGTAGAGTGGAATCTTGTTTATTGCAACGGAGAGGTACTTACTTTACTTTTCTCCAGAAATAAATGCATCTCCGCATAAATAATTATTTTCTTCTTCTGTCCAAAATCTCTAGTATTATGTAGAGAGGAAAAACTGTTTATTTCAACGGAGAGACATCTACTTTTCTTCCGAAATAAATATCCGAAGAAATATTTAATTTCTTCCTCTGCAGAATGTCTGTCGTATTATGTAGTGACGAAACTTGCTTATTTCAATGGAGAGGTATTTTTTTCTCCATTAATAAATGCATCTCTTCATAAATATTTTTAAATGCAACTCCACATAAATATTTAATTTCTTCTTCTGTCGTATGTCTATCGTATTATGTAGAGTGGAATTTTGTTTATTTCAACGGAGAGGTATTTACTTTTCCACAGAAATAAATGCCTCTCCGCTTAAATATTTAATTTCTTCTTCTGTCGGATGTCTGTCGCATTATGTAGAGTGGAATATTGTTTCTTTCAATGGAGTAATTTTTTTTTCTCCATTAATAAATGCATCTCCACATAAATATTTAATTTCTTCTTCTATCGTATGTCTATCGTATTATGTATTGTGGAATCTTGTTTCTTTCAACGGAGAGACATTTACTTTTCTTCAGAAGTAAATGCATGTCCGCATAAATATTTAATTTCTTCTTCTGAAGGATGTCTGTCGTATTATGTAAAAACGAATCTTGCTTATTTCAATGGAGAGGTATTTTTTTTCTCCATTAATAAATGCATCTCCTCATAAATATTTATAAATTGCATCTCCACATAAATATTTAATTTCTTCTTCTGTTGTATGTCTATCGTATTATGTAGAGTGGAATTTTGTTTATTTCAACGGAGAGACATTTACTTTTCTTCAGAAATAAATGCATATCCGCGTAAATATTTAATTTCTTCTTCTGAAGGATGTCTGTCGTATTATGTAAAGACGAATCTTGCTTATTTCAATGGAGAGGTATTTTTTTTCTCCATTAATAAATGCATCTCCTCATAAATATTTATAAATGTATCTCCACATAAATATTTAATTTCTTCTTCCGTCGTATGTCTATCCTATTATGTAGAGTGGAATCTTGCTTATTTCAACGGAAAGACATTTACTTTTCGTGAGAAATAAATTCATCTTCGCATAAATATTTAATTTCTTTCTCTGTAGGATGTCTGTCCTATTATGTAGAGTGGAATCTTGCTTATTTCAACGGAGAGGTATTTACTTTTCCACAGAAATAAATGCCTTTCCGCTTAAATATTTAATTTCTTCTTCTGTCGGATGTCTGTCGCATTATGTAGAGTGGAATATTGTTTCTTTCAACGGAGAGACATTTACTTTTCTCCAGAAATAAATGCATCTCCGCATAAATTATTAATTTCTTCTTCTGTCCAAAATCTGTAGCATTATGTAGAGTGGAATCTTGTTTCTTTCTAAGGAGAGACATTTACTTTTCTTCAGAAAAAAATGCATCTCCACATATATATTAAATTTCTTCTTCTGTAGGATGTCTGTCGTATTATGTAGTGACGAATCTTGTTTATTTCAATGGAGAGGTATTTACTTTTCTCAAGAAATAAATGTATAGCCGGATAAATATTAAATGTTTTCTTCTGTCACATGTCTGACTTATTATGTAGAGTGGAATCTTATTTCTTTCAACGGAGAGACATTTACTGTTCTTCAGAAATAAATGCATCTCCGCATAAATATTTAATTTCTTCTTCTGTAGGATGTCTGTCGTATTATGTAGCGACGAATCAGTGACGAATCTTGTTGATCTCAACGAAGAGGTATTTACTTTTCATCAGAAATAAATGCATCTCCGCATAAATAATTAATTTCTTCTACTGTCCAAAATCTGCCGTATTATGTAGAGTGAAATCTTGTTTATTTCAACAGAGAAATATTTACTTTTCTCCAGAAAGAAATAAAATAAATGCAGCGCCGTATAAATATTTAATTTCTTCTTCTGTAGGATGTCTCTCGTATTATGTAGTGACGAATCTTGCTTATTTCAATGGAGAAGTTTTTTTTTTTCTCCATTAATAAATGCATCTCTGCATAAATAATTAATTTCTTCTTCTGTCGGATATTTGTCGCATTATGTAGAGTGGAATCTTGTTTATCTCAACGAAGAGGTATTTACTTTTCTTCAGAAGTAAATGCATCTCCGCATAAATAATTAATTTCTTCTTCTGTCCAAAATCTGTCGTACTATGTAGAGTGGAATCTTGTTTATTTCAACAGAGAAACATTTACTTTTCTCCAGAAATAAATTTATCTCGGCATAAATATTAAATTTCTTCTTCTGGTGGATGTCTGTCGTATTATGCAATGACGAATCTTCTTTATTTCAACGCAGATGTATTTATTTTCCTCAAGAAATAAATGTAGCGGCGCATAAATATTTAATTTCTTCTTCTGTAGGATGTCTGTCCTATTATGTAGCGACGAATCTTGCTTATTTCAATGGAGGTTTATTTTTTTCTCACCATTAATAAATGCATCTCTGCAGAAATAATTAATTTCTTCTTCTGTCGGATGTTTGTCGCATTATGTAGAGTGGAATCTTGTTTATTTCAACGGAAAGACATTTACTTTTCTTCAGAAATAAATGCATCTACGCATAAATAATTAATTTCTTCTTCTGTCCAAAATCTCTAGTATTACGTAGAGTGGAAAAACTGTTTATTTCAAAGGAGAGACATCTACCTTTTCTTCCAAAATAAATGCATCTCCGAATAAATATTTAATTTCTTCTTCTGTAGAATGTCTGTCGTATTATGTAGTGACGAATCTTGTTTATTTCAACGGAGAGGTATTTACTTTTTCCAGAAATAAATGCATCTCCGCATAAATATTTAATTTCTTCTTCTGAAGGATGTCTGTTGTATTATGTAGAGTGGAATCTTGCTTATTTCAACGGAGATGTATTTACTTTTCTCCAGAAATAAATGCACTCCGCATAGATATTTAATATTTCTTCTTCTGTCAGATGTCTGTCGTATTATGTAAAGACGAATCTTGCTTATTTCAATGGAGAGGTATTTCTTTTCTCCATTAATAAATGCATCTCTGCATAAATAATTAATTTCTTCTTCTGTCGGATGTTTGTCGCATTATGTAGAGTGGAATCTTGTTTATTGCAACGGAGAGGTTACTTTACTTTTCTCCAGAAATAAATGCATCTCCGCATAAATAATTATTTTCTTCTTCTGTCCAAAATCTCTAGTATTATGTAGAGAGGAAAAACTGTTTATTTCAACGGAGAGACATCTACTTTTCTTCCGAAATAAATATCCGAAGAAATATTTAATTTCTTCCTCTGCAGAATGTCTGTCGTATTATGTAGTGACGAAACTTGCTTATTTCAATGGAGAGGTATTTTTTTCTCCATTAATAAATGCATCTCTTCATAAATATTTTTAAATGCAACTCCACATAAATATTTAATTTCTTCTTCTGTCGTACGTCTATCGTATTATGTAGAGTGGAATTTTGTTTATTTCAACGGAGAGGTATTTACTTTTCCACAGAAATAAATGCCTCTCCGCTTAAATATTTAATTTCTTCTTCTGTCGGATGTCTGTCGCATTATGTAGAGTGGAATATTGTTTCTTTCAATGGAGTAATTTTTTTTTCTCCATTAATAAATGCATCTCCACATAAATATTTAATTTCTTCTTCTATCGTATGTCTATCGTATTATGTATTGTGGAATCTTGTTTCTTTCAACGGAGAGACATTTACTTTTCTTCAGAAGTAAATGCATGTCCGCATAAATATTTAATTTCTTCTTCTGAAGGATGTCTGTCGTATTATGTAAAAACGAATCTTGCTTATTTCAATGGAGAGGTATTTTTTTTCTCCATTAATAAATGCATCTCCTCATAAATATTTATAAATTGCATCTCCACATAAATATTTAATTTCTTCTTCTGTTGTATGTCTATCGTATTATGTAGAGTGGAATTTTGTTTATTTCAACGGAGAGACATTTACTTTTCTTCAGAAATAAATGCATATCCGCGTAAATATTTAATTTCTTCTTCTGAAGGATGTCTGTCGTATTATGTAAAGACGAATCTTGCTTATTTCAATGGAGAGGTATTTTTTTTCTCCATTAATAAATGCATCTCCTCATAAATATTTATAAATGTATCTCCACATAAATATTTAATTTCTTCTTCTGTCGTATGTCTATCCTATTATGTAGAGTGGAATCTTGCTTATTTCAACGGAAAGACATTTACTTTTCGTGAGAAATAAATTCATCTTCGCATAAATATTTAATTTCTTTCTCTGTAGGATGTCTGTCCTATTATGTAGAGTGGAATCTTGCTTATTTCAACGGAGAGGTATTTACTTTTCCACAGAAATAAATGCCTTTCCGCTTAAATATTTAATTTCTTCTTCTGTCGGATGTCTGTCGCATTATGTAGAGTGGAATATTGTTTCTTTCAACGGAGAGACATTTACTTTTCTCCAGAAATAAATGCATCTCCGCATAAATTATTAATTTCTTCTTCTGTCCAAAATCTGTAGCATTATGTAGAGTGGAATCTTGTTTCTTTCTAAGGAGAGACATTTACTTTTCTTCAGAAAAAAATGCATCTCCACATATATATTAAATTTCTTCTTCTGTAGGATGTCTGTCGTATTATGTAGTGACGAATCTTGTTTATTTCAATGGAGAGGTATTTACTTTTCTCAAGAAATAAATGTATAGCCGGATAAATATTAAATGTTTTCTTCTGTCACATGTCTGACTTATTATGTAGAGTGGAATCTTATTTCTTTCAACGGAGAGACATTTACTGTTCTTCAGAAATAAATGCATCTCCGCATAAATATTTAATTTCTTCTTCTGTAGGATGTCTGTCGTATTATGTAGCGACGAATCAGTGACGAATCTTGTTGATCTCAACGAAGAGGTATTTACTTTTCATCAGAAATAAATGCATCTCCGCATAAATAATTAATTTCTTCTACTGTCCAAAATCTGCCGTATTATGTAGAGTGAAATCTTGTTTATTTCAACAGAGAAATATTTACTTTTCTCCAGAAAGAAATAAAATAAATGCAGCGCCGTATAAATATTTAATTTCTTCTTCTGTAGGATGTCTCTCGTATTATGTAGTGACGAATCTTGCTTATTTCAATGGAGAAGTTTTTTTTTTTCTCCATTAATAAATGCATCTCTGCATAAATAATTAATTTCTTCTTCTGTCGGATATTTGTCGCATTATGTAGAGTGGAATCTTGTTTATCTCAACGAAGAGGTATTTACTTTTCTTCAGAAGTAAATGCATCTCCGCATAAATAATTAATTGCTTCTTCTGTCCAAAATCTGTCGTACTATGTAGAGTGGAATCTTGTTTATTTCAACAGAGAAACATTTACTTTTCTCCAGAAATAAATTTATCTCGGCATAAATATTAAATTTCTTCTTCTGGTGGATGTCTGTCGTATTATGCAATGACGAATCTTCTTTATTTCAACGCAGATGTATTTATTTTCCTCAAGAAATAAATGTAGCGGCGCATAAATATTTAATTTCTTCTTCTGTAGGATGTCTGTCCTATTATGTAGCGACGAATCTTGCTTATTTCAATGGAGGTTTATTTTTTTCTCACCATTAATAAATGCATCTCTGCAGAAATAATTAATTTCTTCTTCTGTCGGATGTTTGTCGCATTATGTAGAGTGGAATCTTGTTTATTTCAACGGAAAGACATTTACTTTTCTTCAGAAATAAATGCATCTACGCATAAATAATTAATTTCTTCTTCTGTCCAAAATCTCTAGTATTACGTAGAGTGGAAAAACTGTTTATTTCAAAGGAGAGACATCTACCTTTTCTTCCAAAATAAATGCATCTCCGAATAAATATTTAATTTCTTCTTCTGTAGAATGTCTGTCGTATTATGTAGTGACGAATCTTGTTTATTTCAACGGAGAGGTATTTACTTTTTCCAGAAATAAATGCATCTCCGCATAAATATTTAATTTCTTCTTCTGAAGGATGTCTGTTGTATTATGTAGAGTGGAATCTTGCTTATTTCAACGGAGATGTATTTACTTTTCTCCAGAAATAAATGCACTCCGCATAGATATTTAATATTTCTTCTTCTGTCAGATGTCTGTCGTATTATGTAAAGACGAATCTTGCTTATTTCAATGGAGAGGTATTTCTTTTCTCCATTAATAAATGCATCTCTGCATAAATAATTAATTTCTTCTTCTGTCGGATGTTTGTCGCATTATGTAGAGTGGAATCTTGTTTATTGCAACGGAGAGGTACTTACTTTACTTTTCTCCAGAAATAAATGCATCTCCGCATAAATAATTATTTTCTTCTTCTGTCCAAAATCTCTAGTATTATGTAGAGAGGAAAAACTGTTTATTTCAACGGAGAGACATCTACTTTTCTTCCGAAATAAATATCCGAAGAAATATTTAATTTCTTCCTCTGCAGAATGTCTGTCGTATTATGTAGTGACGAAACTTGCTTATTTCAATGGAGAGGTATTTTTTTCTCCATTAATAAATGCATCTCTTCATAAATATTTTTAAATGCAACTCCACATAAATATTTAATTTCTTCTTCTGTCGTATGTCTATCGTATTATGTAGAGTGGAATTTTGTTTATTTCAACGGAGAGACATTTACTTTTCTTCAGAAATAAATGCATATCCGCGTAAATATTTAATTTCTTCTTCTGAAGGATGTCTGTCGTATTATGTAAAGACGAATCTTGCTTATTTCAATGGAGAGGTATTTTTTTTCTCCATTAATAAATGCATCTCCTCATAAATATTTATAAATGTATCTCCACATAAATATTTAATTTCTTCTTCTGTCGTATGTCTATCCTATTATGTAGAGTGGAATCTTGCTTATTTCAACGGAGATGTATTTACTTTTCCACAGAAATAAATGCCTCTCCGCTTAAATATTTAATTTCTTCTTCTGTCGGATGTCTGTCGCATTATGTAGAGTGGAATATTGTTTCTTTCAACGGAGAGACATATACTTTTCTCCAAAAATAAATGCATCTCCGCATAAATTATTAATTTCTTCTGTCCAAAATCTGCAGCATTATGTAGAGTGGAATATTCTTTCTTTCTAAGGAGAGACATTTACTTTTCTTCAGAAATAAATGCATCTCCACATAAATATTTATTTTCTGTAGGATGTCTGCCGTATTATGTAGTGACGAATCTTGTTTATTTCAATGGGGAATTATTTATTTTTCTCAAGAAATAAATGTATAGCCAGATAAATATTAAATTTCTTCTTCTGTCAGATGTCTGGCTTATTATGTAGAGTGGAATCTTATTTCTTTCAACGGAGAGACATTTACTTTTCTCCAGAAATAAATGCATCGCTGCGTCAATAATAAATTTCTTCTTCTGTCGGAGAACTTTCATATTATTTAGAGACGAATCTTATTTATTTCAACGGAGAAACATTTACATTTCATCAGAAATAAATGCATCTCCGCATAAATAATGAATTTCTTCTTCTGTCCAAAATCTCTAGTATTATGTAGAGTGGAAAATTGTTTATTTCAACGGAGAGACATCTACTTATATCCAGAAATAAACTTTTTTCTCCGCATAAATATTAAATTTCTTCTTCTATAGGATGTCTGTCGTATTATGTAGTGACGAATCTTGTTTATTTCAACGGTGAAACATTTACTTTTCTCCAGAAATAAATGCACTCCGCATAGATATTTAATATTTCTTCTTCTGTCAGACGTCTGTCGTATTATGTAGTGTTGAATCTTGATTATTTCAACAGAGAGGTATTTACTTTTCTCACGAAATAAATGCATCTCCGCATAAATAATTAATTTCTTCTTCTGTTCAAAATCTCCAGTATTATGTAGAGAGAAAAAATTGTTTATTTCAACGGAGAGACATCTACTTTTCTTCAGAAATCAATGCATCTCCGCATAAATATTTAATTTCTTCTTCTGAAGGATGTCTGTCGTATTATGTAGTGACGAATCTTGCTTATTTCAATGGAGAGGCATTTTTTTCTCCATTAATAAATGCATCTCTGCATAAATCATTAATTTCTTCGTCTGTGGGATGTTTGTCGCATTATGTAGAGTGGAATCTTGTTTCTTTCAACGGAGGGACATTTACTTTTCTTCAGAAGTAAATGCATCTCCGCATAAATAATTAATTTCTTCTTCTGTCCAAAATCTCTAGTATTATGTAGAGAGGAAAAACTGTTTATTTCAACGGAGAGACATCTACTTTTCTTCCGAAATAAATGCATCTAAAATAAATATTTAATTTCTTCTTCTGTAGAATGTCTGTCGTATTATGTAGTGACGAATATAGTTTCTTTCAATGGAGAGATATTTTTTTTCTCCATTAATAAATGCATCTCCACATAAATATTTAATTTCTTCTTCTGTCGGTTGTCTGTTGCATTATGTAGAGTGGAATCTTGCTTATTTCAAAGGAGAGGTATTTACTTTTCCACAGAAATAAATGCCTCTCCGCTTAAATATTTAATTTCTTCTTCTGTCGGATGTCTGTCGCATTATGTAGAGTGGAACATTGTTTCTTTCAATGGAGAGATATTTTTTTCTCCATTAATAAATGCATCTCCACATAAATATTTAATTTCTTCTTCTGTCGTATGTCTATCGTATTATGTATTGTGGAATCTTGTTTCTTTCAACGGAGAGACATTTACTTTTCATCAGAAGTAAATGCATATCCGCATAAATATTTAATTTCTTCAACTGAAGGATGTCTGTCGTATTATGTAAAGACGAATCTTGCTTATTTCAATAGAGATGTATTCTTGTTCTCCATTAATAAATGCATCTCTGCATAAATAATTAATGTCTTCTTCTGTGGGATGTTTGTCGCATTATGTAGAGTGGAATCTTGTTTCTTTCAACGGAGAGACATTTACTTTTCTCCATTAATAAATGCATCTCCGCATAAATAATTATTTTCTTCTTCTGTCCAAAATCTCTAGTATTATGTAGAGAGGAAAAACCGTTTATTTCAACCGAGAGACGTCTACTTTTCTTCCGAAATAAATGCATCTCCGAATAAATATTTAATTTCTTCTTCTGTAGAATGTCTGTCGTATTATGTAGTGACGAATATAGTTTCTTTCAATGGAGAGATCTTTTTTTCTCCATTAATAAATGCATCTCCACATAAATATTTAATTTCTTCTTCTGTCGTATGTCTATCGTATTATGTATTGTGGAATCTTGTTTCTTTCAACAGAGAGACATTTACTTTACTTCAGAAGTAAATGCATATCCGCATAAATATTTAATTTCTTCTTCTGAAGGATGTCTGTCGTATTATATAAAGACAAATCTTGCTTATTTCAATGGAGAGGTATTTTTTTCTCCATTAATAAATGCATCTCCTCATAAATATTTATAAATGCATCTCCACATAAATATTTAATTTCTTCTTCTGTTGTATGTCTATCGTATCATGTAGAGTGGAATTTTGTTGATTTCAACGGAGAGACATTTACTTTTCTTCAGAAATAAATGCATCTCCGCATAAATATTTAATTTTTTCTTCTGTTGGATGTCTGTCGTATTATGTAGTGACGAATCTTGATTATTTCAACGGAGAGACATTTACTTTTCCCCAGAAATAAATACATCTCCGCATAAATAATAAATTTCTTCTTCTGTCCAAAATATGTAGTATTATGTAGAGTTTAATCTTGCTTATTTCAACGCAGAGGTATTTACTTTTCTCCAGAAATAAATGTACCTCCACATAAATATTTAATTTCTTCTTCTGTCGTATGTCTATGGTATTATGTAGAGTGGAATTTTGTTTATTTCAACGGAGAGGTATTTACTTTTCCACAGAAATAAATGCCTCTCCGCTTAAATATTTAATTTCTTCTTCTGTCGGATGTCTGTCGCATTATGTAGAGTGGAATATTGTTTCTTTCAATGGAGTAATTTTTTTTTCTCCATTAATAAATGCATCTCCACATAAATATTTAATTTCTTCTTCTGTCGTATGTCTATCGTATTATGTATTGTGGAATCTTGTTTCTTTCAACGGAGAGACATTTACTTTTCTTCAGAAGTAAATGCATATCCGCATAAATATTTAATTTCTTCTTCTGAAGGATGTCTGTCGCATTATGTAGAGTGGAACATCGTTTCTTTCAATGGAGAGATTTTTTTTCTCCATTAATAAATGCATCTCCACATAAATATTTAATTTCTTCTTCTATCGTATGTCTATCGTATTATGTAGAGTGGAGTTTTGTTTATTTCAACGGAGAGACATTTACTTTTCTTCAGAAATAAATGCATATCCGCGTAAATATTTAATTTCTTCTTCTGTCGGATGTCTGTCGCATTATGTAGAGTGGAATATTGTTTCTTTCAACGGAGAGACATATACTTTTCTCCAAAAATAAATGCATCTCCGCATAAATTATTAATTTCTTCTGTCCAAAATCTGCAGCATTATGTAGAGTGGAATATTCTTTCTTTCTAAGGAGAGACATTTACTTTTCTTCAGAAATAAGTGCATCTCCGCATAAATATTTAATTTCCTCTTCTGTAGGATGTCTGCCGTATTATGTAGTGACGAATCTTGTTTATTTCAATGGGGAATTATTTATTTTTCTCAAGAAATAAATGTATAGCCAGATAAATATTAAATTTCTTCTTCTGTCAGATGTCTGGCTTATTATGTAGAGCGGAATCTTATTTCTTTCAACGGAGAGACATTTACTTTTCTCCAGAAATAAATGCATCGCTGCGTCAATAATAAATTTCTTCTTCTGTCGGAGAACTTTGATATTATTTAGAGACGAATCTTATTTATTTCAACGGAGAAACATTTACATTTCATCAGAAATAAATGCATCTCCGCATAAATAATGAATTTCTTCTTCTGTCCAAAATCTCTAGTATTATGTAGAGTGGAAAATTGTTTATTTCAACGGAGAGACATTTACTTTTCTCCCGAAATAAATTCATCTCCGCAAGAATATTTAATATTTCTCCGTCTGTCGGAATTCTTTCATATTATGTAGAGTGGAATATTGTTTATTTCAACGGAGTGGTATTTACTTATATCCAGAAATAAACGTTTTTCTCCGCATAAATATTAAATTTCATCTTCTATAGGATGTCTGTCGTATTATGTAGTGACGAATCTTGTTTATTTCAACGGTGAAACATTTACTTTTCTCCAGAAATAAATGCACTCCGCATAGATATTTAATATTTCTTCTTCTGTCAGACGTCTATCGTATTATGTAGTGACGAATCTTGATTATTTCAACAGAGAGGTATTTACTTTTCTCACGAAATAAATGCATCTCCGCATAAATAATTAATTTCTTCTTCTGTTCAAAATCTCCAGTATTATGTAGAGAGAAAAAATTGTTTATTTCAACGGAGAAACATTTACTTTTCTTCAGAAATCAATGCATCTCCGCATAAATATTTAATTTCTTCTTCTGAAGGATGTCTGTCGTATTAGGTAGTGACGAATCTTGCTTATTTCAATGGAGAGGCATTTTTTTCTCCATTAATAAATGCATCTCTGCATAAATAATTAATTTCTTCATCTGTGGGATGTTTGTCGCATTATGTAGAGTGGAATCTTGTTTCTTTCAACGGAGGGACATTTACTTTTCTTCAGAAGTAAATGCATCTCCGCATAAATAATTAATTTCTTCTTCTGTCCAAAATCTCTAGTATTATGTAGAGAGGAAAAACTGTTCATTTCAACGGAGAGACATCTACTTTTCTTCCGAAATAAATGCATCTAAAATAAATATTTAATATCTTCTTCTGTAGAATGTCTGTCGTATTATGTAGTGACGAATATAGTTTCTTTCAATGGAGAGATATTTTTTTCTCCATTAATAAATGCATCTCCACATAAATATTTAATTTCTTCTTCTGTCGGTTGTCTGTTGCATTATGTAGAGTGGAATCTTGCTTATTTCAACGGAGAGGTATTTACTTTTCCACAGAAATAAATGCCTCTCCGTTTAAATATTTAATTTCTTCTTCTGTCGGATGTCTGTCGCATTATGTAGAGTGGAACATTGTTTCTTTCAACGGAGAGACATTTACTTTTCATCAGAATAAATGCATATCATCATAAATATTTAATTTCTTCTTCTGTCGTATGTCTATCATATTATGTATTGTGGAATCTTGTTTCTTTCAACGGAGAGACATTTACTTTTCATCAGAATAAATGCATATCCGCATAAATATTTAATTTCTTCTTCTGAAGGATGTCTGTCGTATTATGTAAAGACGAATCTTGCTTATTTCAATAGAGATGTATTCTTGTTCTCCATTAATAAATGCATCTCTGTATAAATAATTAATGTCTTCTTCTGTGGGATGTTTGTCGCATTATGTAGAGTGGAATCTTGCTTCTTTCAACGGAGAGACATTTACTTTTCTTCAGAAGTAAATGCATCTCCGCATAAATAATTATTTTCTTCTTCTGTCCAAAATCTCTAGTATTATGTAGAGAGGAAAAACCGTTTATTTGAACCGAGAGATATCTACTTTTCTTCCGAAGTAAATGCATCTCCGAATAAATATTTAATTTCTTCTTCTGTAGAATGTCTGTCGTATTATGTAGTGACGAATATAGTTTCTTTCAATGGAGAGATCTTTTTTTCTCCATTAATAAATGCATCTCCACATAAATATTTAATTTCTTCTTCTGTCGTATGTCTATCGTATTATGTATTGTGGAATCTTGTTTCTTTCAACGGAGAGGTATTTACTTTTCTCCAGAAATAAATGCATCTCCGCATAAATAATTAATTTCTTCTTCTGTCGGATGTCTGTCGTATTTTGTAGAGTGGAATCTTGTTTCTTTCAACGGAGAGGTATTTACTTTTCTCCAGAAATAAATGCATCTCCGCATAAATGTTTAATTTCTTCTTCTGTTGGATGTCTGTCGTATTTTGTAGTGACGAATCTTGATTATTTCAACGGAGAGACATTTACTTTTCCCCAGAAATAAATGCATCTCCGCATAAATTATTAATTTCTTCTTCTCTCGGTTGTCTGTTGCATTATGTAGAGTGGAATCTTGCTTATTTCAACGGAGAGGTATTTACTTTTCTGCAGAAATAAATGCATCTCCGCTTAAATATTTAATTTCTTCTTCTGTCGGATGTCTGTCGCATTATGTAGAGTGGAATCTTTTTTCTTTCAAGGGAGAGACATTTACGTTTGTTCAGAAATAAATGCATCTCCGCATAAATAATTAATTTCTTCTTCTGTCGGATGTCTGTCGTATTTTGTAGAGTGGAATCTTGTTTCTTTCAACGGAGAGGTATTTACTTTTCTCCAGAAATAAATGCATCTCCGCATAAATGTTTAATTTCTTCTTCTGTTGGATGTCTGTCGTATTTTGTAGTGACGAATCTTGATTATTTCAACGGAGAGACATTTACTTTTCCCCAGAAATAAATGCATCTCCGCATAAATAATAAATTTCTTCTTCTCTCGGTTGTCTGTTGCATTATGTAGAGTGGAATCTTGCTTATTTCAACGGAGAGGTATTTACTTTTCTGCAGAAATAAATGCATCTCCGCTTAAATATTTAATTTCTTCTTCTGTCGGATGTCTGTCGCATTATGTAGAGCGGAATCTTTTTTCTTTCAACGGAGAGGTATTTACTTTTCTCTAGAAATAAATGCATCTCCGCATAAACATTTAATTTCTTCTTCTCTCGGTTGTCTGTCGCATTCTGTAGAGTGGAATCTTTTTTCTTTCAACGGAGAGACATTTACTTTTCTTCAGAAATAAATGCATCTCCGAATAAATATTAAATTTCTTCTTCTGTTGGATGTCTGTTGCATTATGTAGAGTGGAATCTTGCTTTTTTCAACGGAGAGGTATTTACTTTTCTCCAGAAATAAATGCATCTCCACATAAATTATTAATTTCTTCTTCTGTTGGATGTCTGTCGCATTATGTAGAGTGGAATCTTTTTTCTTTCAACGGAGAAACATTTACTTTTGTTCAGAAATAAATGCATCTCCGCATAAATATTTAATTTTCTCTTCTGTCGGATGTCTGTCGTATTTTGTAGAGTGGAATCTTGTTCCTTTCAACGGAGAGGTATTTACTTTTCTCCAGAAATAAATGCATCTCCGCATAAATATTTAATTTCTTCTTCTGTTGGATGTCTGTCGTATTATGTAGTGACGAATCTTGATTATTTCAACGGAGAGGCATTTACTTTTCCCCAGAAAAAAATACATCTCCGCATAAATATTCAATTTCTTCTTCTGTTGGATGTCTGTCGTATTTTGTAGTGACGAATCTTGATTATTTCAACGGAGAGACATTTACTTTTCCCCAGAAATAAATGCATCTCCGCAAAAATAATAAATTTCTTCTTCTGTCCAAAATCTTTAGTATTATGTAGAGTGGAATCTTGCTTATTTCAACGGAGAGGTATTTATTTTTCTCCAGAAATAAATGTATCTCCGCATAAGTATTTAATTTCTTCTTCTGTCGGATGTCTGTCGCAATATGTAGAGTGGAATCTTTTTTCTTTCAAGGGAGAGACATTTACGTTTGTTCAGAAATAAATGCATCTCCGCATAAATAATTAATTTCTTCTTCTGTCGGATGTCTGTCGTATTTTGCAGAGTGGAATCTTGTTTCTTTCAACGGAGAGGTATTTACTTTTCTCCAGAAATAAATACATCTCTGCATAAATATTTAATTTCTTCTTCTGTGGATGTCTGTCGTATTTTGTAGTGACGAATCATGATTATTTCAACGGAGAGACATTTACTTTTCCCCAGAAATAAATGCATCTCCGCATAAATAATATATATCTTCTTCTGTCCAAAATCTGTAGTATTATGTAGAGTGGAATCTTGCTTATTTCAACGGAGAGGTATTTACTTTTCTCCAGAAATAAATGTATCTCCTTATAAGTATTTAATTTCTTCATCTGTCGGATGTCTGTCGCATTATGTAGAGTGGAATCGTGTTTCTTTCAACGGAGAGACATTTACTTTTGTTCAGAAATAAATGCATCTCCGCATAAATATTTAATTTCTTCTTCTGTCGGATGT
Source organism: Maratus michaelseni (assembly GCA_963931845.1). NCBI lineage: Eukaryota > Metazoa > Arthropoda > Arachnida > Araneae > Salticidae > Maratus > Maratus michaelseni. The sequence goes on from OZ007589.1 coordinate 466,933,134, forward strand.
CTGTCGTATTTTGTAGAGTGGAATCTTGTTTCTTTCAACGGAGAGGTATTTACTTTTCTCCAGAAATAAATGCATCTCCGCATAAATATTTAATTTCTTCTTCTGTTGGATGTCTGTCGTATTATGTAGTGACGAATCTTGATATTTCAACGGAGAGGCATTTACTTTTCCCCAGAAAAAAATACATCTCCGCATAAATATTCAATTTCTTCTTCTGTTGGATGTCTGTCGTATTTTGTAGTGACGAATCTTGATTATTTCAACGGAGAGACATTTACTTTTCCCCAGAAATAAATGCATCTGCGAAAAATAATAAATTTCTTCTTCTGTCCAAAATCTGTGGTATTATGTAGAGTGGAATCTTGCTTATTTCAACGCAGAGGTATTTATTTTTCTCCAGAAATAAATGTATCTCCGCATAAGTATTTAATTTCTTCTTCTGTCGGATGTCTGTCGCAATATGTAGAGTGGAATCTTTTTCTTTCAACGGAGAGACATTTACTTTTGTTCAGAAATAAATGCATCTCCACATAAATAATTAATTTCTTCTTCTGTCGGATGTTTGTCGTATTTTGTAGAGTGGAATCTTGTTTCTTTCAACGGAGAGGTATTTACTTTTCTCCAGAAATAAATGCATCTCCGCATAAATGTTTAATTTCTTCTTCTGTTGGATGTCTGTCGTATTTTGTAGTGACGAATCTTGATTATTTCAACGGAGAGACATTTACTTTTCCCCAGAAATAAATGCATCTCCGCATAAATTATTAATTTCTTCTTCTCTCGGTTGTCTGTTGCATTATGTAGAGTGGAATCTTGCTTATTTCAACGGAGAGGTATTTACTTTTCTGCAGAAATAAATGCATCTCCGCTTAAATATTTTATTTCTTCTTTTGTCGGATGTCTGTCGCATTATGTAGAGTGGAATCTTTTTTCTTTCAAGGGAGAGACATTTACATTTGTTCAGAAATAAATGCATCTCCGCATAAATAATTAATTTCTTCTTCTGTCGGATGTCTGTCGTATTTTGTAGAGTGGAATCTTGTTTCTTTCAACGGAGAGGTATTTACTTTTCTCTAGAAATAAATGCATCTCCGCATAAACATTTAATTTCTTCTTCTCTCGGTTGTCTGTCGCATTCTGTAGAGTGGAATCTTTTTTCTTTCAACTTAGAGACATTTACTTTTCTTCAGTAATAAATGCATCTCCGCATAAATATTAAAATTCTTCTTCTGTTGGATGTCTGTTGCATTATGTAGAGTGGAGTTTTGCTTATTTCAACGGAGAGGTATTTACTTTTCTCCAGAAATAAATGCATCTCCGCATAAATTATTAATTTCTTCTTCTGTACAAAATCTGTAGTAATATGTAGAGTGGAATCTTGTTTCTTTCAACGGAGAGGTATTTACTTTTCTGCAGAAATAAATGCATCTCCGCATAAATATTTTATTTCTTCTTCTGTTGGATGTCTGTCGTATTTTGTAGAGTGGAATCTTGTTTCTTTCAATGGAGAGGTATTTACTTTTCTCCAGAAATAAATGCATCTCCGCATAAATATTTTATTTCTTCTTCTGTTGGATGTCTGTCGTACTTTGTAGTGACGAATCTTGATTATTTCAACGGAGAGACATTTACTTTTCCCCAGAAAAAAATGCATCTCCGCATAAATAATAAATTTCTTATTCTGTCCAAAATCTGTCGCATTACGTAGAGCAGAATCTTTTTTCTTTCAACGGAGAGGTATTTACTTTTCTCTAGAAATAAATGCATCTCCGCATAAACATTTAATTTCTTCTTCTCTCGGTTGTCTGTCGCATTATGTAGAGTGGAATCGTTTTTCTTTCAACGGAGAGGTATTTACTTTTCTCCAGAAATAAATGCATCTCCGCATAAATTATTAATTTCTTCTTCTGTCCAAAATCTGTAGTAATATGTAGAGTGGAATCTTGTTTCTTTCAACGGAGAGGTATTTCCTTTTCTCCAGAAATAAATGCATCTCCGCATAAATTATTAATTTCTTCTTCTGTCCAAAATCTGTAGTAATATGTAGAGTGGAATCTTGTTTCTTTCAACGGAGAGGTATTTACTTTTCTGCAGAAATAAATGCATCTCCGCTTAAATATTTAATTTCTTCTTCTATCGGATGTCTGTCGCATATTTGTAGAGTGGAATCTTTTTTCTTTCAACGGAGAGACATTTACTTTTCTTCAGAAATAAATGCATCGCCGCATAAATATTTAATTTCTTCTTCTGTCGGATGTCTGTCGTTATTTGTAGAGTGGAATCTTGTTTCTTTCAACGGAAAGGTATTTACTTTTCTCCAGAAATAAATGCATCTCCGCATAAATATTTAATTTCATCTTCTGTTGGATGTCTGTCGTATTTTGTAGTGACGAATCTTGATTATTTCAACGGAGAGGCATTTACTTTTCCCCAGAAATAAATACATCTCCGCATAAATATTTAATTTCTTCTTCTGTTGGATGGCTGTCGTATTTTGTAGTGACGAATCTTGATTATTTCAACGGAGAGACATTTACTTTTCCCGAGAAATAAATACATCTCCGCATAAATAATAAATTTCTTCTTCTGTCCAAAATATGTAGTATTATGTAGAGTTTAATCTTGCTTATTTCAACGGAGAGGTATTTACTTTTCTCCAGAAATAAATGTACCTCCGCATAAGTATTTAATTTCTTCTTCTGTCGGATGTCTGTCGCATTATGTAGAGTGGAATCTTTTTTTCTTTCAACGGAGAGGTATTTACTTTTCTCCAGAAATAAATGCATCTCCGCATAAATATTTAATTTCTTCTTCTGTCCAAAATCTGTAGTAATATGTAGAGTGGAATCTTGTTTCTTTCAACGGAGAGGTATTTCCTTTTCTCCAGAAATAAATGCATCTCCGCATAAATTATTAATTTCTTAATTCTGTCCAAAATTTGTAGTAATATGTAGAGTGGAATCTTGTTTCTTTCAACGGAGAGGTATTTACTTTTATCCAGAAATAAATGCATCTCCGCATAAATTATTAATTTCTTCTTCTCTCGGTTGTCTGTCGCATTATGTAGAGTGGAATCTTTTTTCTTTCAACGGAGAGACATTTATTTTCTTCAGAAATAAATGCATCTCCGCATAAATATTAAATTTCTTCTTCTGTTGGATGTCTGTTGCATTATGTAGAGTGGAATCTTGCTGATTTTAACGGAGAGGTATTTACTTTTCTGCAGAAATAAATGCATCTCCGCTTAAATATTTAATTTCTTCTTCTATCGGATGTCTGTCGCATTATGTAGAGTGGAATCTTTTTTCTTTCAACGGAGAGACATTTACTTTTCTTCAGAAATAAATGCATCGCCGCATAAATATTTAATTTCTTCTTCTGTCGGATGTCTGTCGTTATTTGTAGAGTGGAATCTTGTTTCTTTCAACGGAGAGGTATTTACTTTTCTCCAGAAATAAATGCATCTCCGCATAAATATTTAATTTCTTCTTCTGTTGGATGTCTGTCGTATTTTGTAGTGACGAATCTTGATTATTTCAACGGAGAGACATTTACTTTTCCCCAGAAATAAATACATCTCCGCATAAATAATAAATTTCTTCTTCTGTCCAAAATATGTAGTATTATGTAGAGTTTAATCTTGCTTATTTCAACGGAGAGGTATTTACTTTTCTCCAGAAATAAATGTACCTCCGCATAAGTATTTAATTTCTTCTTCTGTCGGATGTCTGTCGCATTATGTAGAGTGGAATCTTGTTTCTTTCAACGGAGAGACATTTACTTTTGTTCAGAAATAAATGCATCTCCGCATAAATATTTATTTTCTTCTTCTGTCGGATGTCTGTCGCATTATGTAGAGTGGAATCTTTTTTTCTTTCAACGGAGAGGTATTTACTTTTCTCCAGAAATAAATGCATCTCCGCATAAATATTTAATTTCTTCTTCTGTCCCAAATCTGTAGTAATATGTAGGGTGGAATCTTGATTATTTCAACGGAGATACATTTACTTTTCCCCAGAAATAAATGCATCTCCGCATAAAAAATTAATTTCTTCTTCTGTCCAAAATCTGTAGTAATATGTAGAGTGAAACCTTGTTTCTTTCAACGGAGAGGTATTTACTTTTCTCCAGAAATAAATGCATCTCCGCATAAATTATTAATTTCTTCTTCTGTTGGATGTCTGTCGCATTATGTAGAGTGGAATCTTTTTTCTTTCAACGGAGAGACATTAACTTTTCTTCAGAAAAAAACGCATCTCCGCATAAATATTTAATTTCTTCTTCTGTTGGATGTCTGTCGTATTATGTATTGACGAATCTTGGTTATTTTTACGGAGAGATATTTACTTTTCCCCAGAATTAAATGCATCTCCGCATAAAAAAATAATTTCTTCTACTGTCCCAAATCTGTATTATTATGTAGAGTGGAATCTTGCGTATATCAACGGAGAGGTATTTACTTTTCTCCAGAAATAAATGTATCTCCGCATAAGTATTTAATTTCTTTTTCTGTCGGATGTCTGTCGCATTATGTAGAGTGGAATCTTGTTACTTTCAACGAGAGATATTTACTTTTGTTCTGAAATAAATACATCTGCGCATAAATATTAAATTTCTTCTTCTGTTGGATGTCTGTTGCATTAAGTAGAGTGGAATCTTGATTCTTTCAACGGAGAGGTATTTACTTTTCTCCAGAAATAAATGCATCTCCGCATAAATTATTAATTTCTTCTTCTGTCCAAAATCTGTAGTAATATGTAGAGTGGAATCTTGTTTGTTTCAACGGAGAGGTATTTACTTTTCTCCAGAAATAAATGCATCTCCGCATAAATTATTAATTTCTTCTTCTCTCGGTTGTGTGTCGCATTATGTAGAGTTGAATCTTTTTTCTTTTAACGGAGAGACATTACTTTTCTTCAGAAATAAATGCATCTCCGCATAAATATTAAATTTCTTCTTCTGTTGGATGTCTGTTGCATTATGTAGAGTGGAATCTTGCTGATTTTAACGGAGATGTATTTACTTTTCTCCAGAAATAAATGCATCTCCACATAAATTATTAATTTCTTCTTCTGTTGGATGTCTGTCGCATTATGTAGAGAGGAATCTTCTTTCTTTCAACGGAGAGACATTTACTTTTGTTCAGAAATATATGCATCTCCGCATAAATAATTAATTTCTTCTTCTGTCGGATGTCTGTCGTATTTTGTAGAGTGGAATCTTGTTTCTTTCAACGGAGAGGTATTTACTTTTCTCCAGAAATAAATGCATCTCCGCATAAATATTTTATTTCTTCTTCTGTTGGATGTCTGTCGTATTTTGTAGTGACGAATCTTGATTATTTCAACGGAGAGACATTTACTTTTCCCAAGAAAAAAATGCATCTCCGCATAAATAATAAATTTCTTATTCTGTCCAAAATCTGTCGCATTATGTAGAGCGGAATCTTTTTTCTTTCAACGGAGAGGTATTTACTTTTCTCTAGAAATAAATGCATCTCCGCATAAACATTTAATTTCTTCTTCTCTCGGTTGTCTGTCGCATTATGTAGAGTGGAATCTTTTTTCTTTCAACGGAGAGGTATTTACTTTTCTCCAGAAATAAATGCATCTCCGCATAAATTATTAATTTCTTCTTCTGTCCAAAATCTGTAGTAATATGTAGAGTGGAATCTTGTTTCTTTCAACGGAGAGGTATTTACTTTTCTCCAGAAATAAATGCATCTCCGCATAAATTATTAATTTCTTCTTCTCTCGGTTGTCTGTGGCATTATGTAGAGTGGAATCTTTTTTCTTTCAACGGAGAGACATTTATTTTCTTCAGAAATAAATGCATCTCCGCATAAATATTAAATTTCTTCTTCTGTTGGATGTCTGTTGCATTATGTAGAGTGGAATCTTGCTGATTTTAACGGAGAGGTATTTACTTTTCTGCAGAAATAAATGCATCTCCGCTTAAATATTTAATTTCTTCTTCTGTCCAAAATCTGTAGTAATATGTAGAGTGGAATCTTGTTTCTTTCAACGGAGAGGTATTTACTTTTCTCCAGAAATAAATGCATCTCCGCATAAATTATTAATTTCTTCTTCTGTTGGATGTCTGTCGCATTATGTAGAGTGGAATCTTTTTTCTTTCAACAGAGAGACATTAACTTTTCTTCAGAAATAAACGCATCTCCGCATAAATATTTAATTTCTTCTTCTGTTGGATGTCTGTCGTATTATGTATTGACGAATCTTGGTTATTTTTACGGAGAGATATTTACTTTTCCCCAGAATTAAATGCATCTCCGCATAAAAAAATAATTTCTTCTACTGTCCAAAATCTGTATTATTATGTAGAGTGGAATCTTGCTTATTTCAACGGAGAGGTATTTACTTTTCTCCAGAAATAAATGTATCTCCGCATAAGTATTTAATTTCTTTTCCTGTCGGATGTCTGTCGCATTATGTAGAGTGTAATCTTGTTACTTTCAACGATAGATATTTACTTTTGTTCTGAAATAAATACATCTGCGCATAAATATTAAATTTCTTCTTCTGTTGGATGTCTGTTGCATTATGTAGAGTGGAATCTTGTTTCTTTCAACGGAGAGGTATTTACTTTTCTCCAGAAATAAATGCATCTCCGCATAAATTATTAATTTCTTCTTCTGTTGGATGTCTGTCGCATTATGTAGAGTGGAATCTTTTTTCTTTCAACAGAGAGACATTAACTTTTCTTCAGAAATAAACGCATCTCCGCATAAATATTTAATTTCTTCTTCTGTTGGATGTCTGTCGTATTATGTATTGACGAATCTTGGTTATTTTTACGGAGAGATATTTAATTTTCCCCAGAATTAAATGCATCTCCGCATAAAAAAATAATTTCTTCTACTGTCCAAAATCTGTATTATTATGTAGAGTGGAATCTTGCTTATTTCAACGGAGAGGTATTTACTTTTCTCCAGAAATAAATGTATCTCCGCATAAGTATTTAATTTCTTTTCCTGTCGGATGTCTGTCGCATTATGTAGAGTGGAATCTTGTTACTTTCAACGAGAGATATTTACTTTTGTTCTGAAATAAATACATCTGCGCATAAATATTAAATTTCTTCTTCTGTTGGATGTCTGTTGCATTATGTAGAGTGGAATCTTGTTTCTTTCAACGGAGAGGTATTTACTTTTCTCCAGAAATAAATGCATCTCCGCATAAATTATTAATTTCTTCTTCTCTCGGTTGTCTGTCGCATTATGTAGAGTGGAATCTTTTTTCTTTCAACGGAGAGACATTTACTTTTCTTCAGAAATAAATGCATCTCCGCATAAATATTAAATTTCTTCTTCTGTTGGATGTCTGTTGCATTATGTAGAGTGGAATCTTTTTTATTTCAAGGGAGAGACATTTACGTTTGTTCAGAAATAAATGCATCTCCGCATAAGTATTTAATTTCTTCTTTCGGTTGTCTGTCGCATTATGTAGAGCGGAATCTTTTTTCTTTCAACGGAGAGACATTTACTTTTCTTCAGAAATAAATGCATCTCCGCATAAATATTAAATTTCTTCTTCTGTTGGATGTCTGTTGCATTATGTAGAGTGGAATCTTTTTTCTTTAAACGGAGAGACATTTACTTTTGTTCAGAAATAAATGCATCTCCGCATAAATAATTAATTTCTTCTTCTGTCGGATGTTTGTCGTATTTTGTAGAGTGGAATCTTGTTTCTTTCAACGGAGATGTATTTACTTTTCTCCAGAAATAAATGCATCTCCGCATAAATAATTTCTTCTTCTGTTGGATGTCTGTCGTATTTTGTAGAGTGGAATCTTGTTTCTTTCAACGAAGAGGTATTTACTTTTCTCCAGAAATAAATGCATCTCCGCATAAATATTTAATTTCTTCTTCTGTTGGATGTCTGTCGTATTATGTAGAGACGAATCTTGATTATTTCAACGGAGAGGCATTTACTTTTCCCCAAAAATAAATACATCTCCGCATAAATATTTAATTTCTTCTTCTGTTGGATGGCTGTCGTATTTTGTAGTGACGAATCTTGATTATTTCAACGGAGAGACATTTACTTTTCCCCAGAAATAAATGCATCTCCGCAAAAATAATAAATTTCTTCTTCTGTCCAAAATCTGTAGTATTATGTAGAGTGGAATCTTGCTTATTTCAACGGAGAGGTATTTATTTTTCTCCAGAAATAAATGTATTTCCGCATAAGTATTTAATTTCTTCTTCTGTCGGATGTCTGTCGCAATATGTAGAGTGGAATCTTTTTTCTTTCAAGGGAGAGGTATTTACTTTTCTCCAGAAATAAATGCATCTCCGCATAAATATTTAATTTCTTCTTCTGTTGGATGTCTGTCGCATTATGTAGAGTGGAATCTTTTTTCTTTCAACGGAGAGACATTTACTTTTCTTCAGAAATAAATGCATCTCCGCATAAATATTAAATTTCTTTTTCTGTTGGATGTCTGTTGCATTATGTAGTGTGGAATCTTTTTTCTTTGAACGGAGAGACATTTACTTTTGTTCAGAAATAAATGCATCTCCGCATAAATAATTAATTTCTTCTTCTGTCGGATGTCTGTCGTATTTTGTAGAGTGGAATCTTGTTTCTTTCAACGGAGATGTATTTAATTTTCTCCAGAAATAAATGCATCTCCGCATAAATAATTTCTTCTTCTGTTGGATGTCTGTCGTATTTTGTTGAGTGGAATCTTGATTATTTCAACGGAGAGACATTTACTTTTCCCCAGAAATAAATGCATCTCCGCATAAATAATAAATTTCTTCTTCTGTCCAAAATCTGTCGCATTTTGTAGAGCGGAATCATTTTTCTTTCAACGGAGAGGTATTTACTTTTCTCTAGAAATAAATGCATCTCCACATAAACATTTAATTTCTTCATCTCCCGGTTGTCTGTCGCATTCTGTAGAGTGGAATCTTTTTTCTTTCAACGGAGAGACATTTACTTTTCTTCAGAAATAAATGCATCTCCGCATAAATATTAAAATTCTTCTTCTGTTGGATGTCTGTTGCATTATGTAGAGTGGAATCTTGCTTATTTCAACGGAGAGGTATTTACTTTTCTCCAGAAATAAATGCATCTCCACATAAATTATTAATTTCTTCTTCTGTTGGATGTCTGTCGCATTATGTAGAGAGGAATCTTCTTTCTTTCAACGGCGAGACATTTACTTTTGTTCAGAAATAAATGCATCTCCGCATAAATAATTAATTTCTTCTTCTGTCGGATGTCTATCGTATTTTGTAGAGTGGAATCTTGTTTCTTTCAACGGAGAGGTATTTACTTTTCTCCAGAAATAAATGCATCTCCGCATAAATATTTTAATTCTTCTTCTGTTGGATGTCTGTCGTATTTTGTAGTGACGAATCTTGATTATTTCAACGCAGAGACATTTACTTTCCCCAGAAAAAAATGCATCTCCGCATAAATAATAAATTTCTTCTTCTGTCCAAAATATGTCGCATTATGTAGAGCGGAATCTTTTTTCTTTCAACGGAGAGGTATTTACTTTTCTCTAGAAATCAATGCATCTCCGCATAAACATTTAATTTCTTCTTCTGTCGGATGTCTGTCGCATTATGTAGAGTGGAATCTTTTTTCTTTCAACGGAGAGACATTTACTTTTCTTCAGAAATAAATGCATCTCCGCATAAATATTAAATTTCTTTTTCTGTTGGATGTCTGTTGCATTATGTAGTGTGGAATCTTTTTTCTTTAAACGGAGAGACATTTACTTTTGTTCAGAAATAAATGCATCTCCGCATAAATAATTAATTTCTTCTTCTGTCGGATGTCTGTCGTATTTTGTAGAGTGGAATCTTGTTTCTTTCAACGGAGATGTATTTAATTTTCTCCAGAAATAAATGCATCTCCGCATAAATAATTTCTTCTTCTGTTGGATGTCTGTCGTATTTTGTTGAGTGGAATCTTGATTATTTCAACGGAGAGACATTTACTTTTCCCCAGAAATAAATACATCTCCGCATAAATAATAAATTTCTTCTGCTGTCAAAAATCTGTAGTATTATGTAGAGTTTAATCTTGCTTATTTCAACGGAGAGGTATTTACTTTTCTCCAGAAATAAATGTACCTCCGCTTAAATATTTAATTTCTTCTTCTGTCGGATGTCTGTCGCATTATGTAGAGTGGAATCTTTTTTCTTTCAACTGAAATAAATGCATCTCCGCATAAATATTAAATTTCTTCTTTCGGTTGTCTGTCGCATTATGTAGAGTTGAATCTTTTTTCTTTCAACGGAGAGACATTTACTTTTCTTCAGAAATAAATGCATCTCCTCATAAATAATTAATTTCTTCTTCTGTCGGATGTCTGTCGTATTTTGTAGAGTGGAATCTTGTTTCTTTCAACGGAGATGTATTTACTTTTCTCCAGAAATAAATGCATCTCCGCATAAATAATTTCTTCTTCTGTTGGATGTCTGTCGTATTTTGTAGTGACGAATCTTGATTATTTCAACGGAGAGACATTTACTTTTCCCCAGAAATAAATGTACCTCCGCTTAAATATTTAATTTCTTCTTCTGTCGGATGTCTGTCGCATTATGTAGAGTGGAATCTTTTTTCTTTCAACTGAAATAAATGCATCTCCGCATAAATATTAAATTTCTTCTTTCGGTTGTCTGTCGCATTATGTAGAGTTGAATCTTTTTTCTTTCAACGGAGAGGTACTTACTTTTCTCCAGAAATAAATGCATCTCCGCATAAATATTTAATTTCTTCTTCTCTCGGTTGTCTGTCGCATTATGTAGAGTGGAATCTTTTTCTTTCAACGGAGAGACATTTACTTTTCTCCAGATATAAATGCATCTCCGCATAAATTATTAATTTCTTCTTCAGTCCAAAATCTGTAGTAATATGTAGAGTAGAATCTTGTTTCTTTCAACGGAGAGGTATTTACTTTTCTCCAGAAATAAATGCATCTCCGCATAAATTATGAATTTCTTCTTCTCTCGGTTGTCTGTTGCATTATGTAGAGTGGAATCTTGCTTATTTCAACGGAGAGGTATTTACTTTTCTGCAGATATAAATGCATCTCCGCTTAAACATTTAATTTCTTCTTCTGTCGGATGTCTGTCGCATTATGTAGAGTGGAATCTTTTTTCTTTCAAGGGAGAGACATTTACGTTTGTTCAGAAATAAATGCATCTCCGCATAAATAATTAATTTCTTCTTCTGTCGGATATCTGTCGTATTTTGCAGAGTGGAATCTTGTTTCTTTCAACGGAGAGTTATTTTCTTTTCTCCAGAAATAAATGCATCTCCGCATAAATATTTAATTTCTTTTTCTGTTGGATGTCTGTGGTATTTTGTAGTGACGAATCTTGATTATTTCAACGGAGAGACATTTACTTTTCCCCAGAAATAAATGCATCTCCGCATAAATAATAAATTTTTTCTTCTGTTGGATGTCTGTTGCATTATGTAGAGTGGAATCTTGCTTATTTCAACGGAGAGGTAATTACTTTTCTCCAGAAATAAATGCATCTCCGCATAAATTATTAATTTCTTCTTCTGTTGGATGTCTGTCGCATTATGTAGAGTGGAATCTTTTTTCTTTCAACGGAGAGACATTTACTTTTGTTCAGAGATAAATGCATCTCCGCATAAATAATTAATTTCTTCTTCTGTCGGATGTCTTTCGTATTTTGTAGAGTGGAATCTTGTTTCTTTCAACGGAGATGTATTTACTTTTCTCCAGAAATAAATGCATCTCCGCATAAATATTAAATTTCTTCTTCTGTTGGATGTCTGTTGCATTACGTAGAGTGGAATCTTGCTTATTTCAACGGAGAGGTATTTACTTTTCTCCAGAAATAAGTGCATCTAATCATAAATATTTAATTTTTTCTTCTGTTGGATGTCTGTCGTATTATGTAGTGACGAATATTGATTATTTCAACGGAGATACATTTACTTTTCCCCAGAAATAAATGCATCTCCGCATAAAAAATTAATTTCTTCTTCTGTCCAAAATCTGTAGTAATATGTAGAGTGAAATCTTGTTTCTTTCAACGGAGAGACATTTACTTTTGTTCAGAAATAAATGCATCTCCGCATAAATATTTATTTTCTTCTTCTGTCGGATGTCTGTCGCATTATGTATTGACGAATCTTGGTTATTTTTACGGAGAGATATTTACTTTTCCCCAGAATTAAATGCATCTCCGCATAAATATTAAATTTCTTCTTTCGGTTGTCTGTCGCATTATGTAGAGTGGAATCTTTTTTCTTTCAACGGAGAGACATTTACTTTTCTTCAGAAATAAATGCATCTCCGCATAAATATTAAATTTCTTCTTCTGTTGGATGTCTGTTGCATTATGTAGAGAGGAATCTTTTTTCTTTAAACGGAGAGACATTTACTTTTGTTCAGAAATAAATGCATGTCCGCATAAATAATTAATTTCTTCTTCTATCGGATGTCTGTCGTATTTTGTAGAGTGGAATCTTGTTTCTTTCAACGAAGATGTATTTACTTTTCTCCAGAAATAAATGTATCTCCGCATAAATAATTTCTTCTTCTGTTGGATGTCTGTCGTATTTTGTAGTGACGAATCTTGATTATTTCAACGGAGAGACATTTACTTTTCCCCAGAAATAAATGCATCTCCGCATAAATATTAAATTTCTTCTTCTGTTGGATGTCTGTTGCATTATGTAGAGTGGAATCTTTCTTATTTCAACGAAGAGGTATTTACTTTTCTCCAGAAATAAATGCATCTCCGCATAAATATTTAATTTCTTCTTCTCTCGGTTGTCTGTCGCATTATGTAGAGTGGAATCTTTTTCTTTCAACGGAGAGACATTTACTTTTCTTCAGAAATAAATGCATCTCCGCATAAATATTAAATTTCTTCTTCTGTTGGATGTCTGTTGCATTATGTAGAGTGGAATCTTTCTTATTTCAACGAAGAGGTATTTACTTTTCTCCAGAAATAAATGCATCTCCGCATAAATATTTAATTTCTTCTTCTCTCGGTTGTCTGTCGCATTATGTAGAGTGAATTCTTGTTTCTTTCAACGGAGAGGTATTTACTTTTCTCCAGAAATAAATGCATCTCCGCATAAATTATTAATTTCTTCTTCTGTCGCATGTCTGTCGCATTATGTAGAGTGGAATCTTGTTTCTTTCAACGGAGAGACATTTACTTTTGGTCAGAAATAAATGCATCTCCGCATAAATATGAAATTTCTTCTTTCGGTTGTCTGTCGCATTACGTAGAGTGGAATCTTTTTTCTTTCAACGGAGAGACATTTACTTTTCTTCAGAAATAAATGCATCTCCGCATAAATTATTAATTTCTTCTCCTGTTGGATGTCTGTCGCATTATGTAGAGTGGAATCTTTTTTCTTTTAACGGAGGTGTATTTACTTTTCTCCAGAAATAAATGCATCTCCGCATAAATATTAAATTTCTTCTTCTGTTGGATGTCTGTTGTATTATGTAGAGTGGAATCTTGCTGATTTCAACGGAGAGGTATTTACTTTTCTGCAGAAATAAATGCATCTCCGCATAAATTATTAATTTCTTCTTCAGTCCAAAATCTGTAGTAATATGTAGAGTAGAATCTTGTTTCTTTCAACGGAGAGGTATTTACTTTTCTCCAGAAATAAATGCATCTCCGCATAAATTATGAATTTCTTCTTCTCTCGGTTGTCTGTTGCATTATGTAGAGTGGAATCTTGCTTATTTCAACGGAGAGGTATTTACTTTTCTGCAGAAATAAATGCATCTCCGCTTAAATATTTAATTTCTTCTTCTGTCGGATGTCTGTCGCATTATGTAGAGTGGAATCTTTTTTCTTTCAAGGGAGAGACATTTACGTTTGTTCAGAAATAAATGCATCTCCGCATAAATAATTAATTTCTTCTTCTGTCGGATGTCTGTCGTATTTTGCAGAGTGGAATCTTGTTTCTTTCAACGGAGAGGTATTTTCTTTTCTCCAGAAATAAATGCATCTCCGCATAAATATTTAATTTCTTTTTCTGTTGGATGTCTGTGGTATTTTGTAGTGACGAATCTTGATTATTTCAACGGAGAGACATTTACTTTTCCCCAGAAATAAATGCATCTCCGCATAAATAATAAATTTTTTCTTCTGTTGGATGTCTGTTGCATTATGTAGAGTGGAATCTTGCTTATTTCAACGGAGAGGTAATTACTTTTCTCCAGAAATAAATGCATCTCCGCATAAATTATTAATTTCTTCTTCTGTTGGATGTCTGTCGCATTATGTAGAGTGGAATCTTTTTTCTTTAAACGGAGAGACATTTACTTTTGTTCAGAAATAAATGCATCTCCGCATAAATAATTAATTTCTTCTTCTGTCGGCTGTCTGTCGTATTTTGTAGAGTGGAATCTTGTTTCTTTCAACGGAGATGTATTTACTTTTCTCCAGAAATAAATGCATCTCCGCATAAATATTAAATTTCTTCTTCTGTTGGATGTCTGTTGCATTATGTAGAGTGGAATCTTGCTTATTTCAACGGAGAGGTATTTACTTTTCTCCAGAAATAAGTGCATCTAATCATAAATATTTAATTTTTCTTTCTGTTGGATGTCTGTCGTATTATGTAGTGACGAATATTGATTATTTCAACGGAGATACATTTACTTTTCCCCAGAAATAAATGCATCTCCGCATAAAAAATTAATTTCTTCTTCTGTCCAAAATTTGTAGTAATATGTAGAGTGAAATCTTGTTTCTTTCAACGGAGAGACATTTACTTTTGTTCAGAAATAAATGCATCTCCGCATAAATATTTATTTTCTTCTTCTGTCGGATGTCTGTCGCATTATGTATTGACGAATCTTGGTTATTTTTACGGAGAGATATTTACTTTTCCCCAGAATTAAATGCATCTCCGCATAAATATTAAATTTCTTCTTTCGGTTGTCTGTCGCATTATGTAGAGTGGAATCTTTTTTCTTTCAACGGAGAGACATTTACTTTTCTTCAGAAATAAATGCATCTCCGCATAAATATTAAATTTCTTCTTCTGTTGGATGTCTGTTGCATTATGTAGAGAGGAATCTTTTTTCTTTAAACGGAGAGACATTTACTTTTGTTCAGAAATAAATGCATGTCCGCATAAATAATTAATTTCTTCTTCTATCGGATGTCTGTCGTATTTTGTAGAGTGGAATCTTGTTTCTTTCAACGAAGATGTATTTACTTTTCTCCAGAAATAAATGTATCTCCGCATAAATAATTTCTTCTTCTGTTGGATGTCTGTCGTATTTTGTAGTGACGAATCTTGATTATTTCAACGGAGAGACATTTACTTTTCCCCAGAAATAAATGCATCTCCGCATAAATATTAAATTTCTTCTTCTGTTGGATGTCTGTTGCATTATGTAGAGTGGAATCTTTCTTATTTCAACGAAGAGGTATTTACTTTTCTCCAGAAATAAATGCATCTCCGCATAAATTATTAATTTCTTCTTCTGTCCAAAATCTGTAGTAATATGTAGAGTGGAATCTTGTTTCTTTCAACGGAGAGGTATTTCCTTTTCTCCAGAAATAAATGCATCTCCGCATAAATTATTAATTTCTTCTTCTGTCCAAAATCTGTAGTAATATGTAGAGTGGAATCTTGTTTCTTTCAACGGAGAGGTATTTACTTTTCTGCAGAAATAAATGCATCTCCGCTTAAATATTTAATTTCTTCTTCTATCGGATGTCTGTCGCATATTTGTAGAGTGGAATCTTTTTTCTTTCAACGGAGAGACATTTACTTTTCTTCAGAAATAAATGCATCGCCGCATAAATATTTAATTTCTTCTTCTGTCGGATGTCTGTCGTTATTTGTAGAGTGGAATCTTGTTTCTTTCAACGGAGAGGTATTTACTTTTCTCCAGAAATAAATGCATCTCCGCATAAATATTTAATTTCATCTTCTGTTGGATGTCTGTCGTATTTTGTAGTGACGAATCTTGATTATTTCAACGGAGAGGCATTTACTTTTCCCCAAAAATAAATACATCTCCGCATAAATATTTAATTTCTTCTTCTGTTGGATGGCTGTCGTATTTTGTAGTGACGAATCTTGATTATTTCAACGGAGAGACATTTACTTTTCCCGAGAAATAAATACATCTCCGCATAAATAATAAATTTCTTCTTCTGTCCAAAATATGTAGTATTATGTAGAGTTTAATCTTGCTTATTTCAACGGAGAGGTATTTACTTTTCTCCAGAAATAAATGTACCTCCGCATAAGTATTTAATTTCTTCTTCTGTCGGATGTCTGTCGCATTATGTAGAGTGGAATCTTTTTTTCTTTCAACGGAGAGGTATTTACTTTTCTCCAGAAATAAATGCATCTCCGCATAAATATTTAATTTCTTCTTCTGTCCAAAATCTGTAGTAATATGTAGAGTGGAATCTTGTTTCTTTCAACGGAGAGGTATTTCCTTTTCTCCAGAAATAAATGCATCTCCGCATAAATTATTAATTTCTTAATTCTGTCCAAAATTTGTAGTAATATGTAGAGTGGTATCTTGTTTCTTTCAACGGAGAGGTATTTACTTTTATCCAGAAATAAATGCATCTCCGCATAAATTATTAATTTCTTCTTCTCTCGGTTGTCTGTCGCATTATGTAGAGTGGAATCTTTTTTCTTTCAACGGAGAGACATTTATTTTCTTCAGAAATAAATGCATCTCCGCATAAATATTAAATTTCTTCTTCTGTTGGATGTCTGTTGCATTATGTAGAGTGGAATCTTGCTGATTTTAACGGAGAGGTATTTACTTTTCTGCAGAAATAAATGCATCTCCGCTTAAATATTTAATTTCTTCTTCTATCGGATGTCTGTCGCATTATGTAGAGTGGAATCTTTTTTCTTTCAACGGAGAGACATTTACTTTTCTTCAGAAATAAATGCATCGCCGCATAAATATTTAATTTCTTCTTCTGTCGGATGTCTGTCGTTATTTGTAGAGTGGAATCTTGTTTCTTTCAACGGAGAGGTATTTACTTTTCTCCAGAAATAAATGCATCTCCGCATAAATATTTAATTTCTTCTTCTGTTGGATGTCTGTCGTATTTTGTAGTGACGAATCTTGATTATTTCAACGGAGAGACATTTACTTTTCCCCAGAAATAAATACATCTCCGCATAAATAATAAATTTCTTCTTCTGTCCAAAATATGTAGTATTATGTAGAGTTTAATCTTGCTTATTTCAACGGAGAGGTATTTACTTTTCTCCAGAAATAAATGTACCTCCGCATAAGTATTTAATTTCTTCTTCTGTCGGATGTCTGTCGCATTATGTAGAGTGGAATCTTGTTTCTTTCAACGGAGAGACATTTACTTTTGTTCAGAAATAAATGCATCTCCGCATAAATATTTATTTTCTTCTTCTGTCGGATGTCTGTCGCATTATGTAGAGTGGAATCTTTTTTTCTTTCAACGGAGAGGTATTTACTTTTCTCCAGAAATAAATGCATCTCCGCATAAATTATGAATTTCTTCTTCTCTCGGTTGTCTGTTGCATTATGTAGAGTGGAATCTTGCTTATTTCAACGGAGAGGTATTTACTTTTCTGCAGATATAAATGCATCTCCGCTTAAATATTTAATTTCTTCTTCTGTCGGATGTCTGTCGCATTATGTAGAGTGGAATCTTTTTTCTTTCAAGGGAGAGACATTTACGTTTGTTCAGAAATAAATGCATCTCCGCATAAATAATTAATTTCTTCTTCTGTCGGATATCTGTCGTATTTTGCAGAGTGGAATCTTGTTTCTTTCAACGGAGAGTTATTTTCTTTTCTCCAGAAATAAATGCATCTCCGCATAAATATTTAATTTCTTTTTCTGTTGGATGTCTGTGGTATTTTGTAGTGACGAATCTTGATTATTTCAACGGAGAGACATTTACTTTTCCCCAGAAATAAATGCATCTCCGCATAAATAATAAATTTTTTCTTCTGTTGGATGTCTGTTGCATTATGTAGAGTGGAATCTTGCTTATTTCAACGGAGAGGTATTTACTTTTCTGCAGATATAAATGCATCTCCGCTTAAATATTTAATTTCTTCTTCTGTCGGATGTCTGTCGCATTATGTAGAGTGGAATCTTTTTTCTTTCAAGGGAGAGACATTTACGTTTGTTCAGAAATAAATGCATCTCCGCATAAATAATTAATTTCTTCTTCTGTCGGATATCTGTCGTATTTTATAGAGTGGAATCTTGTTTCTTTCAACGGAGAGGTATTTACTTTTCTCCAGAAATAAATGCATCTCCGCATAAATATTTAATTTCTTCTTCTGTTGGATGTCTGTCGTATTTTGTAGTGACGAATCTTGATTATTTCAACGGAGAGACATTTACTTTTCCCCAGAAATAAATACATCTCCGCATAAATAATAAATTTCTTCTTCTGTCCAAAATATGTAGTATTATGTAGAGTTTAATCTTGCTTATTTCAACGGAGAGGTATTTACTTTTCTCCAGAGATAAATGCATCTCCGCATAAATAATTAATTTCTTCTTCTCTCGGTTGTCTGTCGCATTATGTAGAGTGGAATCTTTTTCTTTCAACGGAGAGACATTTACTTTTCTTCAGAAATAAATGCATCTCCGCATAAATATTAAATTTCTTCTTCTGTTGGATGTCTGTTGCATTATGTAGAGTGGAATCTTTCTTATTTCAACGAAGAGGTATTTACTTTTCTCCAGAAATAAATGCATCTCCGCATAAATATTTAATTTCTTCTTCTCTCGGTTGTCTGTCGCATTATGTAGAGTGAATTCTTGTTTCTTTCAACGGAGAGGTATTTACTTTTCTCCAGAAATAAGTGCATCTAATCATAAATATTTAATTTTTTCTTCTGTTGGATGTCTGTCGTATTATGTAGTGACGAATATTGATTATTTCAACGGAGATACATTTACTTTTCCCCAGAAATAAATGCATCTCCGCATAAAAAATTAATTTCTTCTTCTGTCCAAAATCTGTAGTAATATGTAGAGTGAAATCTTGTTTCTTTCAACGGAGAGACATTTACTTTTGTTCAGAAATAAATGCATCTCCGCATAAATATTTATTTTCTTCTTCTGTCGGATGTCTGTCGCATTATGTATTGACGAATCTTGGTTATTTTTACGGAGAGATATTTACTTTTCCCCAGAATTAAATGCATCTCCGCATAAATATTAAATTTCTTCTTTCGGTTGTCTGTCGCATTATGTAGAGTGGAATCTTTTTTCTTTCAACGGAGAGACATTTACTTTTCTTCAGAAATAAATGCATCTCCGCATAAATATTAAATTTCTTCTTCTGTTGGATGTCTGTTGCATTATGTAGAGAGGAATCTTTTTTCTTTAAACGGAGAGACATTTACTTTTGTTCAGAAATAAATGCATGTCCGCATAAATAATTAATTTCTTCTTCTATCGGATGTCTGTCGTATTTTGTAGAGTGGAATCTTGTTTCTTTCAACGAAGATGTATTTACTTTTCTCCAGAAATAAATGTATCTCCGCATAAATAATTTCTTCTTCTGTTGGATGTCTGTCGTATTTTGTAGTGACGAATCTTGATTATTTCAACGGAGAGACATTTACTTTTCCCCAGAAATAAATGCATCTCCGCATAAATATTAAATTTCTTCTTCTGTTGGATGTCTGTTGCATTATGTAGAGTGGAATCTTTCTTATTTCAACGAAGAGGTATTTACTTTTCTCCAGAAATAAATGCATCTCCGCATAAATATTTAATTTCTTCTTCTCTCGGTTGTCTGTCGCATTATGTAGAGTGGAATCTTTTTCTTTCAACGGAGAGACATTTACTTTTCTTCAGAAATAAATGCATCTCCGCATAAATATTAAATTTCTTCTTCTGTTGGATGTCTGTTGCATTATGTAGAGTGGAATCTTTCTTATTTCAACGAAGAGGTATTTACTTTTCTCCAGAAATAAATGCATCTCCGCATAAATATTTAATTTCTTCTTCTCTCGGTTGTCTGTCGCATTATGTAGAGTGAATTCTTGTTTCTTTCAACGGAGAGGTATTTACTTTTCTCCAGAAATAAATGCATCTCCGCATAAATTATTAATTTCTTCTTCTGTCGCATGTCTGTCGCATTATGTAGAGTGGAATCTTGTTTCTTTCAACGGAGAGACATTTACTTTTGGTCAGAAATAAATGCATCTCCGCATAAATATGAAATTTCTTCTTTCGGTTGTCTGTCGCATTACGTAGAGTGGAATCTTTTTTCTTTCAACGGAGAGACATTTACTTTTCTTCAGAAATAAATGCATCTCCGCATAAATTATTAATTTCTTCTCCTGTTGGATGTCTGTCGCATTATGTAGAGTGGAATCTTTTTTCTTTTAACGGAGGTGTATTTACTTTTCTCCAGAAATAAATGCATCTCCGCATAAATATTAAATTTCTTCTTCTGTTGGATGTCTGTTGTATTATGTAGAGTGGAATCTTGCTGATTTCAACGGAGAGGTATTTACTTTTCTGCAGAAATAAATGCATCTCCGCATAAATTATTAATTTCTTCTTCAGTCCAAAATCTGTAGTAATATGTAGAGTAGAATCTTGTTTCTTTCAACGGAGAGGTCTTTACTTTTCTCCAGAAATAAATGCATCTCCGCATAAATTATGAATTTCTTCTTCTCTCGGTTGTCTGTTGCATTATGTAGAGTGGCATCTTGCTTATTTCAACGGAGAGGTATTTACTTTTCTGCAGAAATAAATGCATCTCCGCTTAAATATTTAATTTCTTCTTCTGTCGGATGTCTGTCGCATTATGTAGAGTGGAATCTTTTTTCTTTCAAGGGAGAGACATTTACGTTTGTTCAGAAATAAATGCATCTCCGCATAAATAATTAATTTCTTCTTCTGTCGGATGTCTGTCGTATTTTGCAGAGTGGAATCTTGTTTCTTTCAACGGAGAGGTATTTTCTTTTCTCCAGAAATAAATGCATCTCCGCATAAATATTTAATTTCTTTTTCTGTTGGATGTCTGTGGTATTTTGTAGTGACGAATCTTGATTATTTCAACGGAGAGACATTTACTTTTCCCCAGAAATAAATGCATCTCCGCATAAATAATAAATTTTTTCTTCTCTCGGTTGTCTGTTGCATTATGTAGAGTGGAATCTTGCTTATTTCAACGGAGAGGTAATTACTTTTCTCCAGAAATAAATGCATCTCCGCATAAATTATTAATTTCTTCTTCTCTCGGTTGTCTGTTGCATTATGTAGAGTGGAATCTTGCTTATTTCAACGGAGAGGTAATTACTTTTCTCCAGAAATAAATGCATCTCCGCATAAATTATTAATTTCTTCTTCTGTTGGATGTCTGTCGCATTATGTAGAGTGGAATCTTTTTTCTTTCAACGGAGAGACATTTACTTTTGTTCAGAAATAAATGCATCTCCGCATAAATAATTAATTTCTTCTTCTGTCGGCTGTCTGTCGTATTTTGTAGAGTGGAATCTTGTTTCTTTCAACGGAGATGTATTTACTTTTCTCCAGAAATAAATGCATCTCCGCATAAATATTAAATTTCTTCTTCTGTTGGATGTCTGTTGCATTATGTAGAGTGGAATCTTGCTTATTTCAACGGAGAGGTATTTACTTTTCTCCAGAAATAAGTGCATCTAATCATAAATATTTAATTTTTCTTTCTGTTGGATGTCTGTCGTATTATGTAGTGACGAATATTGATTATTTCAACGGAGATACATTTACTTTTCCCCAGAAATAAATGCATCTCCGCATAAAAAATTAATTTCTTCTTCTGTCCAAAATCTGTAGTAATATGTAGAGTGAAATCTTGTTTCTTTCAACGGAGAGACATTTACTTTTGTTCAGAAATAAATGCATCTCCGCATAAATATTTATTTTCTTCTTCTGTCGGATGTCTGCCGCATTATGTATTGACGAATCTTGGTTATTTTTACGGAGAGATATTTACTTTTCCCAGAATTAAATGCATCTCCGCATAAAAAATAATTTCTTCTACTGTCCAAAATCTGTATTATTATGTAGAGTGGAATCTTGCTTATTTCAACGGAGAGGTATTTACTTTTCTCCAGAAATAAATGTATCTCCGCATAAGTATTTAATTTCTTTTTCTGTCGGATGTCTGTCGCATTATGTAGAGTGGTGTTTCTTTCAACGAGAGACATTTACTTTTGTTCAGAAATAAATGCATCTCCGCATAAATATTAAATTTTTTCTTTCGGTTGTCTGTCGCATTATGTAGATTGGAATCTTTTTTCTTTCAACGAAGAGACATTTACTTTTTTTCAGAAATAAATGCATCTCCGCATAAATATTAAAATTCTTCTTCTGTTGGATGTCTGTTGCATTATGTAGAGTGGAATCTTTTTTCTTTAAACGGAGATACATTTACTTTTGTTCAGAAATAAATGCATCTCCGCATAATTAATTAATTTCTTCTTCTGTCGGATGTCTGTCGTATTTTGTAGAGTGGAATCTTGTTTCTTTCAACGAGATGTATTTACTTTTCTCCAGAAATAAATGCATCTCCGCATAAATAATTTCTTCTTCTGTGGGATGTCTGTCGTATTTTGTAGTGACGAATCTTGATTATTTCAACGGAGAGACATTTACTTTTCCCCAAAAATAAATGCATCTCCGCATAAATATTAAATTTCTTCTTCTGTTGGATGTCTGTTGCATTATGTAGAGTGGAATCTTGCTGATTTAAACGGAGAGGTATTTACTTTTCTGCAGAAATAAATGCATCTCCGCTTAAATATTTAATTTCTTCTTCTGTCGGATGTCTGTCGCATTATGTAGAGTGGAATCTTTTTTCTTTCAACGGAGAGACATTTACTTTTCTTCAGAAATAAATGCATCTCCGCATAAATATTAAATTTCTTCTTCTGTTGGATGTCTGTTGCATTATGTAGTGTGGAATCTTTTTTCTTTAAACGGAGAGACATTTACTTTTGTTCAGAAATAAATGCATCTCCGCATAAATAATTAATTTCTTCTTCTGTCGGATGTCTGTCGTATTTTGTAGAGTGGAATCTTGTTTCTTTCAACGGAGATGTATTTACTTTTCTCCAGAAATAAATGCATCTCCGCATAAATAATTTCTTCTTCTGTTGGATGTCTGTCGTATTTTGTAGAGTGGAATCTTGTTTCTTTCAACGAAGAGGTATTTACTTTTCTCCAGAAAAAAATGCATCTCCGCATAAATATTTAATTTTTTCTTCTGTTGGATGTCTGTCGTATTATGTAGTGACGAATCTTGATTATTTCAACGGAGAGACATTTACTTTTCCTCAGAAATAAATACATCTCCGCATAAATAATAAATTTCTTCTTCTGTCCAAAATCTGTAGTATTATGTAGAGTTTAATCTTGCTTATTTCAACGGAGAGGTATTTACTTTTCTCCAGAAATAAATGTACCTCCGCTTAAATATTTAATTTCTTCTTCTGTCGGATGTCTGTCGCATTATGTAGA
Organism: Maratus michaelseni; assembly: GCA_963931845.1. NCBI lineage: Eukaryota > Metazoa > Arthropoda > Arachnida > Araneae > Salticidae > Maratus > Maratus michaelseni. The sequence continues at coordinate 466,956,645 of OZ007589.1, forward strand.
GTGGAATCTTTTTTCTTTCAACAGAAATAAATGCATCTCCGCATAAATATTAAATTTCTTCTTTCGGTTGTCTGTCGCATTATGTAGAGTGGAATCTTTTTTCTTTCAACGGAGAGACATTTACTTTTCTTCAGAGATAATTGCATCTCCGCATAAATAATTAATTTCTTCTTCTGTCGGATGTCTGTCGTATTTTGTAGAGTGGAATCTTGTTTCTTTCAACGGAGATGTATTTACTTTTCTCCAGAAATAAATGTATCTCCGCATAAATAATTTGTTCTTCTGTTGGATGTCTGTCGTATTTTGTAGTGACGAATCTTGATTATTTCAACGGAGAGACATTTACTTTTCCCCAGAAATAAATGCATCTCCGCATAAATATTAAATTTCTTCTTCTGTTGGATGTCTGTTGCATTATGTAGAGTGGAATCTTTCTTATTTCAACGAAGAGGTATTTACTTTTCTCCAGAAATAAATGCATCTCCGCATAAATATTTAATTTCTTCTTCTCTCGGTTGTCTGTCGCATTATGTAGAGTGGAATCTTTTTCTTTCAACGGAGAGACATTTACTTTTCTTCAGAAATAAATGCATCTCCGCATAAATATTAAATTTCTTCTTCTGTTGGATGTCTGTTGCATTATGTAGAGTGGAATCTTTCTTATTTCAACGAAGAGGTATTTACTTTTCTCCAGAAATAAATGCATCTCCGCATAAATATTTAATTTCTTCTTCTCTCGGTTGTCTGTCGCATTATGTAGAGTGGAATCTTTTTCTTTCAACGGAGAGACATTTACTTTTCTCCAGAAATAAATGCATCTCCGCATAAATTATTAATTTCTTCTTCAGTCCAAAATCTGTAGTAATATGTAGAGTGGAATCTTGTTTCTTTCAACGGAGAGGTATTTACTTTTCTCCAGAAATAAATGCATCTCCGCATAAATTATTAATTTCTTCTTCTCTCGGTTGTCTGTTGCATTATGTAGAGTGGAATCTTGCTTATTTCAACGGAGAGGTATTTACTTTTCTGCAGAAATAAATGCATCTCCGCTTAAATATTTAATTTCTTCTTCTGTCGGATGTCTGTCGCATTATGTAGAGTGGAATCTTTTTTCTTTCAAGGGAGAGACATTTACGTTTGTTCAGAAATAAATGCATCTCCGCATAAATAATTAATTTCTTCTTCTGTCGGATGTCTGTCGTATTTTGTAGAGTGGAATCTTTTTTCTTTTAACGGAGAGACATTTACTTTTGTTCAGAAATAAATACATCTCCGCATAAATATTTAATTTCTTCTTCTGTTGGATGGCTGTCGTATTTTGTAGTGACGAATCTTGATTATTTCAACGGAGAGACATTTACTTTTCCCCAGAAATAAATACATCTCCGCATAAATAATAAATTTCTTCTTCTGTCCAAAATATGTAGTATTATGTAGAGTTTAATCTTGCTTATTTCAACGGAGAGGTATTTACTTTTCTCCAGAAATAAATGCATCTCCGCATAAATTATTAATTTCTTCTTCTCTCGGTTGTCTGTTGCATTATGTAGAGTGGAATCTTGCTTATTTCAACGGAGAGGTATTTACTTTTCTGCAGAAATAAATGCATCTCCGCTTAAATATTTAATTTCTTCTTCTGTCGGATGTCTGTCGCATTATGTAGAGTGGAATCTTTTTTCTTTCAAGGGAGAGACATTTACGTTTGTTCAGAAATAAATGCATCTCCGCATAAATAATTAATTTCTTCTTCTGTCGGATGTCTGTCGCATTATGTAGAGTGGAATCTTGTTTCTTTCAACGGAGAGACATTTACTTTTGTTCAGAAATAAATGCATCTCCGCATAAATATATATTTTCTTCTTCTGTCGGATGTCTGTCGCATTATGTAGAGTGGAATCTTTTTTTCTTTCAACGGAGAGGTATTTACTTTTCTCCAGAAATAAATGCATCTCCGCATAAATATTTAATTTCTTCTTCTGTCCAAAATCTGTAGTAATATGTAGAGTGGAATCTTGTTTCTTTCAACGGAGAGGTATTTCCTTTTCTCCAGAAATAAATGCATCTCCGCATAAATTATTAATTTCTTAATTCTGTCCAAAATTTGTAGTAATATGTAGAGTGGAATCTTGTTTCTTTCAACGGAGAGGTATTTACTTTTATCCAGAAATAAATGCATCTCCGCATAAATTATTAATTTCTTCTTCTCTCGGTTGTCTGTCGCATTATGTAGAGTGGAATCTTTTTTCTTTCAACGGAGAGACATTTATTTTCTTCAGAAATAAATGCATCTCCGCATAAATATTAAATTTCTTCTTCTGTTGGATGTCTGTTGCATTATGTAGAGTGGAATCTTGCTGATTTTAACGGAGAGGTATTTACTTTTCTGCAGAAATAAATGCATCTCCGCTTAAATATTTAATTTCTTCTTCTATCGGATGTCTGTCGCATTATGTAGAGTGGAATCTTTTTTCTTTCAACGGAGAGACATTTACTTTTCTTCAGAAATAAATGCATCGCCGCATAAATATTTAATTTCTTCTTCTGTCGGATGTCTGTCGTTATTTGTAGAGTGGAATCTTGTTTCTTTCAACGGAGAGGTATTTACTTTTCTCCAGAAATAAATGCATCTCCGCATAAATATTTAATTTCTTCTTCTGTTGGATGTCTGTCGTATTTTGTAGTGACGAATCTTGATTATTTCAACGGAGAGGCATTTACTTTTCCCCAGAAATAAATACATCTCCGCATAAATAATAAATTTCTTCTTCTGTCCAAAATATGTAGTATTATGTAGAGTTTAATCTTGCTTATTTCAACGGAGAGGTATTTACTTTTCTCCAGAAATAAATGTACCTCCGCATAAGTATTTAATTTCTTCTTCTGTCGGATGTCTGTCGCATTATGTAGAGTGGAATCTTGTTTCTTTCAACGGAGAGACATTTACTTTTGTTCAGAAATAAATGCATCTCCGCATAAATATTTATTTTCTTCTTCTGTCCCAAATCTGTAGTAATATGTAGGGTGGAATCTTGATTATTTCAACGGAGATACATTTACTTTTCCCCAGAAATAAATGCATCTCCGCATAAAAAATTAATTTCTTCTTCTGTCCAAAATCTGTAGTAATATGTAGAGTGAAATCTTGTTTCTTTCAACGGAGAGGTATTTACTTTTCTCCAGAAATAAATGCATCTCCGCATAAATTATTAATTTCTTCTTCTGTTGGATGTCTGTCGCATTATGTAGAGTGGAATCTTTTTTCTTTCAACGGAGAGACATTAACTTTTCTTCAGAAAAAAACGCATCTCCGCATAAATATTTAATTTCTTCTTCTGTTGGATGTCTGTCGTATTATGTATTGACGAATCTTGGTTATTTTTACGGAGAGATATTTACTTTTCCCCAGAATTAAATGCATCTCCGCATAAAAAAATAATTTCTTCTACTGTCCCAAATCTGTATTATTATGTAGAGTGGAATCTTGCGTATTTCAACGGAGAGGTATTTACTTTTCTCCAGAAATAAATGTATCTCCGCATAAGTATTTAATTTCTTTTTCTGTCGGATGTCTGTCGCATTATGTAGAGTGGAATCTTGTTACTTTCAACGAGAGATATTTACTTTTGTTCTGAAATAAATACATCTGCGCATAAATATTAAATTTCTTCTTCTGTTGGATGTCTGTTGCATTAAGTAGAGTGGAATCTTGATTCTTTCAACGGAGAGGTATTTACTTTTCTCCAGAAATAAATGCATCTCCGCATAAATTATTAATTTCTTCTTCTGTCCAAAATCTGTAGTAATATGTAGAGTGGAATCTTGTTTCTTTCAACGGAGAGGTATTTACTTTTCTCCAGAAATAAATGCATCTCCGCATAAATTATTAATTTCTTCTTCTCTCGGTTGTGTGTCGCATTATGTAGAGTTGAATCTTTTTTCTTTTAACGGAGAGACATTACTTTTCTTCAGAAATAAATGCATCTCCGCATAAATATTAAATTTCTTCTTCTGTTGGATGTCTGTTGCATTATGTAGAGTGGAATCTTGCTGATTTTAACGGAGAGGTATTTACTTTTCTCCAGAAATAAATGCATCTCCACATAAATTATTAATTTCTTCTTCTGTTGGATGTCTGTCGCATTATGTAGAGAGGAATCTTCTTTCTTTCAACGGAGAGACATTTACTTTTGTTCAGAAATATATGCATCTCCGCATAAATAATTAATTTCTTCTTCTGTCGGATGTCTGTCGTATTTTGTAGAGTGGAATCTTGTTTCTTTCAACGGAGAGGTATTTACTTTTCTCCAGAAATAAATGCATCTCCGCATAAATATTTTATTTCTTCTTCTGTTGGATGTCTGTCGTATTTTGTAGTGACGAATCTTGATTATTTCAACGGAGAGACATTTACTTTTCCCAAGAAAAAAATGCATCTCCGCATAAATAATAAATTTCTTATTCTGTCCAAAATCTGTCGCATTATGTAGAGCGGAATCTTTTTTCTTTCAACGGAGAGGTATTTACTTTTCTCTAGAAATAAATGCATCTCCGCATAAACATTTAATTTCTTCTTCTCTCGGTTGTCTGTCGCATTATGTAGAGTGGAATCTTTTTTCTTTCAACGGAGAGGTATTTACTTTTCTCCAGAAATAAATGCATCTCCGCATAAATTATTAATTTCTTCTTCTGTCCAAAATCTGTAGTAATATGTAGAGTGGAATCTTGTTTCTTTCAACGGAGAGGTATTTACTTTTCTCCAGAAATAAATGCATCTCCGCATAAATTATTAATTTCTTCTTCTCTCGGTTGTCTGTGGCATTATGTAGAGTGGAATCTTTTTTCTTTCAACGGAGAGACATTTATTTTCTTCAGAAATAAATGCATCTCCGCATAAATATTAAATTTCTTCTTCTGTTGGATGTCTGTTGCATTATGTAGAGTGGAATCTTGCTGATTTTAACGGAGAGGTATTTACTTTTCTGCAGAAATAAATGCATCTCCGCTTAAATATTTAATTTCTTTTTCTATCGGATGTCTGTCGCATTATGTAGAGTGGAATCTTTTTTCTTTCAACGGAGAGACATTTACTTTTCTTCAGAAATAAATGCATCGCCGCGTAAATATTTAATTTCTTCTTCTGTCGGATGTCTGTCGTTATTTGTAGAGTGGAATCTTGTTTCTTTCAACGGAGAGGTATTTACTTTTCTCCAGAAATAAATGCATCTCCGCATAAATATTTAATTTCTTCTTCTGTTGGATGTCTGTCGTATTTTGTAGTGACGAATCTTGATTATTTCAACGGAGAGGCATTTACTTTTCCCCAGAAATAAATACATCTCCGCATAAATATTTAATTTCTTCTTCTGTTTGATGGCTGTCGTATTTTGTAGTGACGAATCTTGATTATTTCAATGGAGAGACATTTACTTTTCCCCAGAAATAAATACATCTCCGCATAAATAATAAATTTCTTGTTCTGTCCAAAATATGTAGTATTATGTAGAGTTTAATCTTGCTTATTTCAACGGAGAGGTATTTACTTTTCTCCAGAAATAAATGTACCTCCGCATAAATATTTAATTTCTTCTTCTGTTGGATGGCTGTCGTATTTTGTAGGGACGAATCTTGATTATTTCAACGGAGAGGTATTTACTTTTCTCCAGAAATAAATGCATCTCCGCATAAATATTTAATTTCTTCTTCTGTTGGATGGCTGTCGTATTTTGTAGTGACGAATCTTGTTTATTTCAACGGAGAGACATTTACTTTTGTTCAGAAATAAATGCATCTCCGCATAAATATTTATTTTCTTCTTCTGTCGGATGTCTGTCGCATTATGTAGAGTGGAATCTTTTTTTCTTTCAACGGAGAGGTATTTACTTTTCTCCAGAAATAAATGCATCTCCGCATATATATTTAATTTCTTCTTCTGTCCCAAATCTGTAGTAATATGTAGAGTGGAATCTTGATTATTTCAACGGAGATACATTTACTTTTCCCCAGAAATAAATGCATCTCCGCATAAAAAATTAATTTCTTCTTCTGTCCAAAATCTGTAGTAATATGTAGAGTGAAATCTTGTTTCTTTCAACGGAGAGGTATTTACTTTTCTCCAGAAATAAATGCATCTCCGCATAAATTATTAATTTCTTCTTCTGTTGGATGTCTGTCGCATTATGTAGAGTGGAATCTTTTTTCTTTCAACAGAGAGACATTAACTTTTCTTCAGAAATAAACGCATCTCCGCATAAATATTTAATTTCTTCTTCTGTTGGATGTCTGTCGTATTATGTATTGACGAATCTTGGTTATTTTTACGGAGAGATATTTACTTTTCCCCAGAATTAAATGCATCTCCGCATAAAAAAATAATTTCTTCTACTGTCCCAAATCTGTATTATTATGTAGAGTGGAATCTTGCGTATTTCAACGGAGAGGTATTTACTTTTCTCCAGAAATAAATGTATCTCCGCATAAGTATTTAATTTCTTTTTCTGTCGGATGTCTGTCGCATTATGTAGAGTGGAATCTTGTTACTTTCAACGAGAGATATTTACTTTTGTTCTGAAATAAATACATCTGCGCATAAATATTAAATTTCTTCTTCTGTTGGATGTCTGTTGCATTAAGTAGAGTGGAATCTTGATTCTTTCAACGGAGAGGTATTTACTTTTCTCCAGAAATAAATGCATCTCCGCATAAATTATTAATTTCTTCTTCTCTCGGTTGTGTGTCGCATTATGTAGAGTTGAATCTTTTTTTTTTAACGGAGAGACATTACTTTTCTTCAGAAATAAATGCATCTCCGCATAAATATTAAATTTCTTCTTCTGTTGGATGTCTGTTGCATTATGTAGAGTGGAATCTTGCTGATTTTAACGGAGAGGTATTTACTTTTCTCCAGAAATAAATGCATCTCCACATAAATTATTAATTTCTTCTTCTGTTGGATGTCTGTCGCATTATGTAGAGAGGAATCTTCTTTCTTTCAACGGAGAGACATTTACTTTTGTTAAGAAATATATGCATCTCCGCATAAATAATTAATTTCTTCTTCTGTCGGATGTCTGTCGTATTTTGTAGAGTGGAATCTTGTTTCTTTCAACGGAGAGGTATTTACTTTTCTCCAGAAATAAATGCATCTCCGCATAAATATTTTATTTCTTCTTCTGTTGGATGTCTGTCGTATTTTGTAGTGACGAATCTTGATTATTTCAACGGAGAGACATTTACTTTTCCCAAGAAAAAAATGCATCTCCGCATAAATAATAAATTTCTTATTCTGTCCAAAATCTGTCGCATTATGTAGAGCGGAATCTTTTTTCTTTCAACGGAGAGGTATTTACTTTTCTCTAGAAATAAATGCATCTCCGCATAAACATTTAATTTCTTCTTCTCTCGGTTGTCTGTCGCATTATGTAGAGTGGAATCTTTTTTCTTTCAACGGAGAGGTATTTACTTTTCTCCAGAAATAAATGCATCTCCGCATAAATTATTAATTTCTTCTTCTGTCCAAAATCTGTAGTAATATGTAGAGTGGAATCTTGTTTCTTTCAACGGAGAGGTATTTACTTTTCTCCAGAAATAAATGCATCTCCGCATAAATTATTACTTTCTTCTTCTCTCGGTTGTCTGTGGCATTATGTAGAGTGGAATCTTTTTTCTTTCAACGGAGAGACATTTATTTTCTTCAGAAATAAATGCATCTCCGCATAAATATTAAATTTCTTCTTCTGTTGGATGTCTGTTGCATTATGTAGAGTGGAATCTTGCTGATTTTAACGGAGAGGTATTTACTTTTCTGCAGAAATAAATGCATCTCCGCTTAAATATTTAATTTCTTTTTCTATCGGATGTCTGTCGCATTATGTAGAGTGGAATCTTGTTTCTTTCAACGGAGAGGTATTTACTTTTCTCCAGAAATAAATGCATCTCCGCATAAATATTTAATTTCTTCTTCTGTTGGATGTCTGTCGTATTTTGTAGTGACGAATCTTGATTATTTCAACGGAGAGGCATTTACTTTTCCCCAGAAATAAATACATCTCCGCATAAATATTTAATTTCTTCTTCTGTTTGATGGCTGTCGTATTTTGTAGTGACGAATCTTGATTATTTCAATGGAGAGACATTTACTTTTCCCCAGAAATAAATACATCTCCGCATAAATAATAAATTTCTTGTTCTGTCCAAAATATGTAGTATTATGTAGAGTTTAATCTTGCTTATTTCAACGGAGAGGTATTTACTTTTCTCCAGAAATAAATGTACCTCCGCATAAATATTTAATTTCTTCTTCTGTTGGATGGCTGTCGTATTTTGTAGGGACGAATCTTGATTATTTCAACGGAGAGACATTTACTTTTCTCCAGAAATAAATGCATCTCCGCATAAATATTTAATTTCTTCTTCTGTTGGATGGCTGTCGTATTTTGTAGTGACGAATCTTGTTTATTTCAACGGAGAGACATTTACTTTTGTTCAGAAATAAATGCATCTCCGCATAAATATTTATTTTCTTCTTCTGTCGGATGTCTGTCGCATTATGTAGAGTGGAATCTTTTTTTCTTTCAACGGAGAGGTATTTACTTTTCTCCAGAAATAAATGCATCTCCGCATAAATATTTAATTTCTTCTTCTGTCCCAAATCTGTAGTAATATGTAGAGTGGAATCTTGATTATTTCAACGGAGATACATTTACTTTTCCCCAGAAATAAATGCATCTCCGCATAAAAAATTAATTTCTTCTTCTGTCCAAAATCTGTAGTAATATGTAGAGTGAAATCTTGTTTCTTTCAACGGAGAGGTATTTACTTTTCTCCAGAAATAAATGCATCTCCGCATAAATTATTAATTTCTTCTTCTGTTGGATGTCTGTCGCATTATGTAGAGTGGAATCTTTTTTCTTTCAACAGAGAGACATTAACTTTTCTTCAGAAATAAACGCATCTCCGCATAAATATTTAATTTCTTCTTCTGTTGGATGTCTGTCGTATTATGTATTGACGAATCTTGGTTATTTTTACGGAGAGATATTTACTTTTCCCCAGAATTAAATGCATCTCCGCATAAAAAAATAATTTCTTCTACTGTCCAAAATCTGTATTATTATGTAGAGTGGAATCTTGCTTATTTCAACGGAGAGGTATTTACTTTTCTCCAGAAATAAATGTATCTCCGCATAAGTATTTAATTTCTTTTCCTGTCGGATGTCTGTCGCATTATGTAGAGTGGAATCTTGTTACTTTCAACGAGAGATATTTACTTTTGTTCTGAAATAAATACATCTGCGCATAAATATTAAATTTCTTCTTCTGTTGGATGTCTGTTGCATTATGTAGAGTGGAATCTTGTTTCTTTCAACGGAGAGGTATTTACTTTTCTCCAGAAATAAATGCATCTCCGCATAAATTATTAATTTCTTCTTCTCTCGGTTGTCTGTCGCATTATGTAGAGTGGAATCTTTTTTCTTTCAACGGAGAGACATTTACTTTTCTTCAGAAATAAATGCATCTCCGCATAAATATTAAATTTCTTCTTCTGTTGGATGTCTGTTGCATTATGTAGAGTGGAATCTTTTTTATTTCAAGGGAGAGACATTTACGTTTGTTCAGAAATAAATGCATCTCCGCATAAGTATTTAATTTCTTCTTTCGGTTGTCTGTCGCATTATGTAGAGTGGAATCTTTTTTCTTTCAACGGAGAGACATTTACTTTTCTTCAGAAATAAATGCATCTCCGCATAAATATTAAATTTCTTCTTCTGTTGGATGTCTGTTGCATTATGTAGAGTGGAATCTTTTTTCTTTAAACGGAGAGACATTTACTTTTGTTCAGAAATAAATGCATCTCCGCATAAATAATTAATTTCTTCTTCTGTCGGATGTCTGTCGTATTTTGTAGAGTGGAATCTTGTTTCTTTCAACGGAGATGTATTTACTTTTCTCCAGAAATAAATGCATCTCCGCATAAATAATTTCTTCTTCTGTTGGATGTCTGTCGTATTTTGTAGAGTGGAATCTTGTTTCTTTCAACGAAGAGGTATTTACTTTTCTCCAGAAATAAATGCATCTCCGCATAAATATTTAATTTCTTCTTCTGTTGGATGTCTGTCGTATTATGTAGAGACGAATCTTGATTATTTCAACGGAGAGGCATTTACTTTTCCCCAAAAATAAATACATCTCCGCATAAATATTTAATTTCTTCTTCTGTTGGATGGCTGTCGTATTTTGTAGTGACGAATCTTGATTATTTCAACGGAGAGACATTTACTTTTCCCCAGAAATAAATGCATCTCCGCATAAATAATAAATTTTTTCTTCTGTTGGATGTCTGTTGCATTATGTAGAGTGGAATCTTGCTTATTTCAACGGAGAGGTATTTACTTTTCTCCAGAAATAAATGTACCACCGCATAAGTATTTAATTTCTTCTTCTGTCGGATGTCTATCGCATTATGTAGAGTGGAATCTTGTTTTTTTCAACGGAGAGACATTTACTTTTGTTCAGAAATAAATGCATCTCCGCATAAATATTTATTTTCTTCTTCTGTCGGATGTCTGTCGCATTATGTAGAGTGGAATCTTTTTTTCTTTCAACGGAGAGGTATTTACTTTTCTCCAGAAATAAATGCATCTCCGCATAAATATTTAATTTTTTCTTCTGTTGGATGTCTGTCGTATTATGTAGTGACGAATCTTGATTATTTCAACGGAGATACATTTACTTTTCCCCAGAAATAAATGCATCTCCGCATAAAAAATTAATTTCTTCTTCTCTCGGTTGTCTGTTGCATTATGTAGAGTGGAATCTTGCTTATTTCAACGGAGAGGTATTTACTTTTCTGCAGAAATAAATGCATCTCCGCTTAAATATTTAATTTCTTCTTCTGTCGGATGTCTGTCGCATTATGTAGAGCGGAATCTTTTTTCTTTCAACGGAGAGGTATTTACTTTTCTCTAGAAATAAATGCATCTCCGCATAAACATTTAATTTCTTCTTCTCTCGGTTGTCTGTCGCATTCTGTAGAGTGGAATCTTTTTTCTTTCAACGGAGAGACATTTACTTTTCTTCAGAAATAAATGCATCTCCGAATAAATATTAAATTTCTTCTTCTGTTGGATGTCTGTTGCATTATGTAGAGTGGAATCTTGCTTATTTCAACGGAGAGGTATTTACTTTTCTCCAGAAATAAATTCATCTCCACATAAATTATTAATTTCTTCTTCTGTTGGATGTCTGTCGCATTATGTAGAGTGGAATCTTTTTTCTTTCAACGGAGAGACATTTACTTTTGTTCAGAAATAAATGCATCTCCGCATAAATATTTAATTTCTTCTTCTGTTGGATGTCTGTCGTATTATGTAGTGACGAATCTTGATTATTTCAACGGAGAGATATTTTCTTTTCCCCAGAAATAAATGCATCTCCGCTTAAATATTTAATTTCTTCTTCTGTTGGATGTCTGTCGCATTATGTAGAGTGGAATCTTTTTTCTTTCAACGGAGAGACATTAAATTTTCTTCAGAAATAAATGCATCTCCGCATAAATATTAAATTTCTTTTTCTGTTGGATGTCTGTTGCATTATGTAGTGTGGAATCTTTTTTCTTTAAACGGAGAGACATTTACTTTTGTTCAGAAATAAATGCATCTCCGCATAAATAATTAATTTCTTCTTCTGTCGGATGTCTGTCGTATTTTGTAGAGTGGAATCTTGTTTCTTTCAACGGAGATGTATTTAATTTTCTCCAGAAATAAATGCATCTCCGCATAAATAATTTCTTCTTCTGTTGGATGTCTGTCGTATTTTGTTGAGTGGAATCTTGATTATTTCAACGGAGAGACATTTACTTTTCCCCAGAAATAAATGCATCTCCGCATAAATAATAAATTTCTTCTTCTGTCCAAAATCTGTCGCATTTTGTAGAGCGGAATCATTTTTCTTTCAACGGAGAGGTATTATATTTTCTCTAGAAATAAATGCATCTCCGCATAAACATTTAATTTTTTCATCTCCCGGTTGTCTGTCGCATTCTGTAGAGTGGAATCTTTTTTCTTTCAACGGAGAGACATTTACTTTTCTTCAGAAATAAATGCATCTCCGCATAAATATTAAAATTCTTCTTCTGTTGGATGTCTGTTGCATTATGTAGAGTGGAATCTTGCTTATTTCAACGGAGAGGTATTTACTTCTCTCCAGAAATAAATGCATCTCCACATAAATTATTAATTTCTTCTTCTGTTGGATGTCTGTCGCATTATGTAGAGAGGAATCTTCTTTCTTTCAACGGAGAGACATTTACTTTTGTTCAGAAATAAATGCATCTCCGCATAAATAATTAATTTCTTCTTCTGTCGGATGTCTGTCGTATTTTGTAGAGTGGAATCTTGTTTCTTTCAACGGAGAGGTATTTACTTTTCTCCAGAAATAAATGCATCTCCGCATAAATATTTTAATTCTTCTTCTGTTGGATGTCTGTCGTATTTTGTAGTGACGAATCTTGATTATTTCAACGCAGAGACATTTACTTTTCCCCAGAAAAAAATGCATCTCCGCCTAAATAATAAATTTCTTCTTCTGTCCAAAATATGTCGCATTATGTAGAGCGGAATCTTTTTTCTTTCAACGGAGAGGTATTTACTTTTCTCTAGAAATCAATGCATCTCCGCATAAACATTTAATTTCTTCTTCTGTCGGATGTCTGTCGCATTATGTAGAGTGGAATCTTTTTTCTTTCAACGGAGAGACATTTACTTTTCTTCAGAAATAAATGCATCTCCGCATAAATATTAAATTTCTTTTTCTGTTGGATGTCTGTTGCATTATGTAGTGTGGAATCTTTTTTCTTTAAACGGAGAGACATTTACTTTTGTTCAGAAATAAATGCATCTCCGCATAAATAATTAATTTCTTCTTCTGTCGGATGTCTGTCGTATTTTGTAGAGTGGAATCTTGTTTCTTTCAACGGAGATGTATTTAATTTTCTCCAGAAATAAATGCATCTCCGCATAAATAATTTCTTCTTCTGTTGGATGTCTGTCGTATTTTGTTGAGTGGAATCTTGATTATTTCAACGGAGAGACATTTACTTTTCCCCAGAAATAAATACATCTCCGCATAAATAATAAATTTCTTCTGCTGTCCAAAATCTGTAGTATTATGTAGAGTTTAATCTTGCTTATTTCAACGGAGAGGTATTTACTTTTCTCCAGAAATAAATGTACCTCCGCTTAAATATTTAATTTCTTCTTCTGTCGGATGTCTGTCGCATTATGTAGAGTGGAATCTTTTTTCTTTCAACTGAAATAAATGCATCTCCGCATAAATATTAAATTTCTTCTTTCGGTTGTCTGTCGCATTATGTAGAGTTGAATCTTTTTTCTTTCAACGGAGAGACATTTACTTTTCTTCAGAAATAAATGCATCTCCTCATAAATAATTAATTTCTTCTTCTGTCGGATGTCTGTCGTATTTTGTAGAGTGGAATCTTGATTATTTCAACGGAGAGACATTTACTTTTCCCCAAAAAAAAATGCATCTCCGCATAAATATTAAATTTCTTCTTCTGTTGGATGTCTGTTGCATTATGTAGAGTGGAAACTTTCTTATTTCAACGGAGAGGTACTTACTTTTCTCCAGAAATAAATGCATCTCCGCATAAATATTTAATTTCTTCTTCTCTCGGTTGTCTGTCGCATTATGTAGAGTGGAATCTTTTTCTTTCAACGGAGAGACATTTACTTTTCTCCAGATATAAATGCATCTCCGCATAAATTATTAATTTCTTCTTCAGTCCAAAATCTGTAGTAATATGTAGAGTAGAATCTTGTTTCTTTCAACGGAGAGGTATTTACTTTTCTCCAGAAATAAATGCATCTCCGCATAAATTATGAATTTCTTCTTCTCTCGGTTGTCTGTTGCATTATGTAGAGTGGAATCTTGCTTATTTCAACGGAGAGGTATTTACTTTTCTGCAAAAATAAATGCATCTCCGCTTAAATATTTAATTTCTTCTTCTGTCGGATGTCTGTCGCATTATGTAGAGTGGAATCTTTTTTCTTTCAAGGGAGAGACATTTACGTTTGTTCAGAAATAAATGCATCTCCGCATAAATAATTAATTTCTTCTTCTGTCGGACGTCTGTCGTATTTTGTAGAGTGGAATCTTGTTTCTTTCAACGGAGATGTATTTACTTTTCTCCAGAAATAAATGCATCTCCGCATAAATATTAAATTTCTTCTTCTGTTGGATGTCTGTTGCATTATGTAGAGTGGAATCTTGCTTATTTCAACGGAGAGGTATTTACTTTTCTCCAGAAATAAGTGCATCTAATCATAAATATTTAATTTTTTCTTCTGTTGGATGGCTGTCGTATTATGTAGAGTGGAATCTTTTTTCTTTCAACGGAGAGACATTTACTTTTGTTCAGAAATAAATGCATCTCCGCATAAATAATTAATTTCTTCTTCTGTCGGACGTCTGTCGTATTTTGTAGAGTGGAATCTTGTTTCTTTCAACGGAGATGTATTTACTTTTCTCCAGAAATAAATGCATCTCCGCATAAATATTAAATTTCTTCTTCTGTTGGATGTCTGTTGCATTATGTAGAGTGGAATCTTGCTTATTTCAACGGAGCGGTAATTACTTTTATCCAGAAATAAATGCATCTCCGCATAAATTATTAATTTCTTCTTCTGTTGGATGTCTGTCGCATTATGTAGAGTGGAATCTTTTTTCTTTCAACGGAGAGACATTTACTTTTGTTCAGAAATAAATGCATCTCCGCATAAATAATTAATTTCTTCTTCTGTCGGACGTCTGTCGTATTTTGTAGAGTGGAATCTTGTTTCTTTCAACGGAGATGTATTTACTTTTCTCCAGAAATAAATGCATCTCCGCATAAATATTAAATTTCTTCTTCTGTTGGATGTCTGTTGCATTATGTAGAGTGGAATCTTGCTTATTTCAACGGAGAGGTATTTACTTTTCTCCAGAAATAAGTGCATCTAATCATAAATATTTAATTTTTTCTTCTGTTGGATGGCTGTCGTATTATGTAGTGACGAATATTGATTATTTCAACGGAGATACATTTACTTTTCCCCAGAAATAAATGCATCTCCGCATAAAAAATTAATTTCTTCTTCTGTCCAAAATCTGTAGTAATATGTAGAGTGAAATCTTGTTTCTTTCAACGGAGAGACATTTAATTTTGTTCAGAAATAAATGTATCTCCGCATAAGTATTTAATTTCTTTTTCTGTCGGATGTCTGTCGCATTATGTAGAGTGGTGTTTCTTTCAACGAGAGACATTTACTTTTGTTCAGAAATAAATGCATCTCCGCATAAATATTAAATTTTTTCTTTCGGTTGTCTGTCGCATTATGTAGAGTGGAATCTTTTTTCTTTCAACGGAGAGACATTTACTTTTCTTCAGAAATAAATGCATCTCCGCATAAATATTAAAATTCTTCTTCTGTTGGATGTCTGTTGCATTATGTAGAGTGGAATCTTTTTTCTTTAAACGGAGATACATTTACTTTTGTTCAGAAATAAATGCATCTCCGCATAATTAATTAATTTCTTCTTCTGTCGGATGTCTGTCGTATTTTGTAGAGTGGAATCTTGTTTCTTTCAACGAGATGTATTTACTTTTCTCCAGAAATAAATGCATCTCCGCATAAATAATTTCTTCTTCTGTTGGATGTCTGTCGTATTTTGTAGTGACGAATCTTGATTATTTCAACGGAGAGACATTTACTTTTCCCCAAAAATAAATGCATCTCCGCATAAATATTAAATTTCTTCTTCTGTTGGATGTCTGTTGCATTATGTAGAGTGGAATCTTGCTGATTTAAACGGAGAGGTATTTACTTTTCTGCAGAAATAAATGCATCTCCGCTTAAATATTTAATTTCTTCTTCTGTCGGATGTCTGTCGCATTATGTAGAGTGGAATCTTTTTTCTTTCAACGGAGAGACATTTACTTTTCTTCAGAAATAAATGCATCTCCGCATAAATATTAAATTTCTTCTTCTGTTGGATGTCTGTTGCATTATGTAGTGTGGAATCTTTTTTCTTTAAACGGAGAGACATTTACTTTTGTTCAGAAATAAATGCATCTCCGCATAAATAATTAATTTCTTCTTCTGTCGGATGTCTGTCGTATTTTGTAGAGTGGAATCTTGTTTCTTTCAACGGAGATGTATTTACTTTTCTCCAGAAATAAATGCATCTCCGCATAAATAATTTCTTCTTCTGTTGGATGTCTGTCGTATTTTGTAGAGTGGAATCTTGTTTCTTTCAACGAAGAGGTATTTACTTTTCTCCAGAAAAAAATGCATCTCCGCATAAATATTTAATTTCTTCTTCTGTTGGATGTCTGTCGTATTATGTAGTGACGAATCTTGATTATTTCAACGGAGAGACATTTATTTTCCCCAGAAATAAATACATCTCCGCATAAATAATAAATTTCTTCTTCTGTCCAAAATCTGTAGTATTATGTAGAGTTTAATCTTGCTTATTTCAACGGAGAGGTATTTACTTTTCTCCAGAAATAAATGTACCTCCGCTTAAATATTTAATTTCTTCTTCTGTCGGATGTCTGTCGCATTATGTAGAGTGGAATCTTTTTTCTTTCAACAGAAATAAATGCATCTCCGCATAAATATTAAATTTCTTCTTTCGGTTGTCTGTCGCATTATGTAGAGTGGAATCTTTTTTCTTTCAACGGAGAGACATTTACTTTTCTTCAGAAATAAATGCATCTCCGCATAAATAATTAATTTCTTCTTCTGTCGGATGTCTGTCGTATTTTGTAGAGTGGAATCTTGTTTCTTTCAACGGAGATGTATTTACTTTTCTCCAGAAATAAATGCATCTCCGCATAAATAATTTCTTCTTCTGTTGGATGTCTGTCGTATTTTGTAGAGTGGAATCTTGTTTCTTTCAACGAAGAGGTATTTACTTTTCTCCAGAAATAAATGCATCTCCGCATAAATATTTAATTTCTTCTTCTGTTGGATGTCTGTCGTATTATGTAGAGACGAATCTTGATTATTTCAACGGAGAGGCATTTACTTTTCCCCAGAAATAAATACATCTCCGCATAAATATTTAATTTCTTCTTCTGTTGGATGG
This sequence comes from Maratus michaelseni, assembly GCA_963931845.1. Taxonomy (NCBI): domain Eukaryota; kingdom Metazoa; phylum Arthropoda; class Arachnida; order Araneae; family Salticidae; genus Maratus; species Maratus michaelseni. The sequence continues at coordinate 466,973,793 of OZ007589.1, forward strand.
CTGTCGTATTTTGTAGTGACGAATCTTGATTATTTCAACGGAGAGACATTTACTTTTCCCCAGAAATAAATACATCTCCGCATAAATAATAAATTTCTTCTTCTGTCCAAAATCTGTAGTATTATGTAGAGTTTAATCTTGCTTATTTCAACGGAGAGGTATTTACTTTTCTCCAGAAATAAATGTACCTCCGCATAAGTATTTAATTTCTTCTTCTGTCGGATGTCTGTCGCATTATGTAGAGTGGAATCTTGTTTCTTTCAACGGAGAGGCATTTACTTTTGTTCAGAAATAAATGCATCTCCGCATAAATATTTATTTTCTTCTTCTGTCGGATGTCTGTCGCATTATGTAGAGTGGAATCTTTTTTTCTTTCAACGGAGAGGTATTTACTTTTCTCCAGAAATAAATGCATCTCCGCATAAATATTTAATTTTTTCTTCTGTTGGATGTCTGTCGTATTATGTAGTGACGAATCTTGATTATTTCAACGGAGATACATTTACTTTTCCCCAGAAATAAATGCATCCCCCGCATAAAAAATTAATTTCTTCTTCTGTCCAAAATCTGTAGTAATATGTAGAGTGAAATCTTGTTTCTTTCAACGCAGAGACATTTACTTTTGTTCAGAAATAAATGCATCTCCGCATAAATATTTATTTTCTTCTTCTGTCCAAAATCTGTAGTAATATGTAGAGTGAAATCTTGTTTCTTTCAACGGAGAGACATTTACTTTTGTTCAGAAATAAATGCATCTCCGCATAAATATTTATTTTTTTCTTCTGTCGGATGTCTGTCGCATTATGTAGAGCGGATTCTTTTTTCTTTCAACGGAGAGACATTAACTTTTCTTCAGAAATAAACGCATCTCCGCATAAATATTTAATTTCTTCTTCTGTTGGATGTCTGTCGTATTATGTATTGACGAATCTTGGTTATTTTTACGGAGAGATATTTACTTTTCCCCAGAATTAAATGCATCTCCGCATAAAAAAATAATTTCTTCTACTGTTCAAAATCTGTATTATTATGTAGAGTGGAATCTTGCTTATTTCAACGGAGAGACATTTACTTTTCTTCAGAAATAAATGCATCTCCGCATAAATATTAAATTTCTTCTTCTGTTGGATGTCTGTTGCATTATGTAGAGAGGAATCTTTTTTCTTTAAACGGAGAGACATTTACTTTTGTTCAGAAATAAATGCATGTCCGCATAAATAATTAATTTCTTCTTCTATCGGATGTCTGTCGTATTTTGTAGAGTGGAATCTTGTTTCTTTCAACGAAGATGTATTTACTTTTCTCCAGAAATAAATGTATCTCCGCATAAATAATTTCTTCTTCTGTTGGATGTCTGTCGTATTTTGTAGTGACGAATCTTGATTATTTCAACGGAGAGACATTTACTTTTCCCCAGAAAAAAATGCATCTCCGCATAAATAATAAATTTCTTCTTCTGTCCAAAATATGTCGCATTATGTAGAGCGGAATCTTTTTTCTTTCAACGGAGAGGTATTTACTTTTCTCTAGAAATCAATGCATCTCCGCATAAACATTTAATTTCTTCTTCTGTCGGATGTCTGTCGCATTATGTAGAGTGGAATCTTTTTTCTTTCAACGAGGAGACATTTACTTTTCTTCAGAAATAAATGCATCTCCGCATAAATATTAAATTTCTTTTTCTGTTGGATGTCTGTTGCATTATGTAGTGTGGAATCTTTTTTCTTTAAACGGAGAGACATTTACTTTTGTTCAGAAATAAATGCATCTCCGCATAAATAATTAATTTCTTCTTCTGTCGGATGTCTGTCGTATTTTGTAGAGTGGAATCTTGTTTCTTTCAACGGAGATGTATTTAATTTTCTCCAGAAATAAATGCATCTCCGCATAAATAATTTCTTCTTCTGTTGGATGTCTGTCGTATTTTGTTGAGGTGAATCTTGATTATTTCAACGGAGAGACATTTACTTTTCCCCAGAAATAAATACATCTCCGCATAAATAATAAATTTCTTCTGCTGTCCAAAATCTGTAGTATTATGTAGAGTTTAATCTTGCTTATTTCAACGGAGAGGTATTTACTTTTCTCCAGAAATAAATGTACCTCCGCTTAAATATTTAATTTCTTCTTCTGTCGGATGTCTGTCGCATTATGTAGAGTGGATTCTTTTTTCTTTCAACTGAAATAAATGCATCTCCGCATAAATATTAAATTTCTTCTTTCGGTTGTCTGTCGCATTATGTAGAGTTGAATCTTTTTTCTTTCAACGGAGAGACATTTACTTTTCTTCAGAAATAAATGCATCTCCTCATAAATAATTAATTTCTTCTTCTGTCGGATGTCTGTCGTATTTTGTAGAGTGGAATCTTGATTATTTCAACGGAGAGACATTTACTTTTCCCCAAAAAAAAATGCATCTCCGCATAAATATTAAATTTCTTCTTCTGTTGGATGTCTGTTGCATTATGTAGAGTGGAAAATTTCTTATTTCAACGGAGAGGTACTTACTTTTCTCCAGAAATAAATGCATCTCCGCATAAATATTTAATTTCTTCTTCTCTCGGTTGTCTGTCGCATTATGTAGAGTGGAATCTTTTTCTTTCAACGGAGAGACATTTACTTTTCTCCAGATATAAATGCATCTCCGCATAAATTATTAATTTCTTCTTCAGTCCAAAATCTGTAGTAATATGTAGAGTAGAATCTTGTTTCTTTCAACGGAGAGGTATTTACTTTTCTCCAGAAATAAATGCATCTCCGCATAAATTATGAATTTCTTCTTCTCTCGGTTGTCTGTTGCATTATGTAGAGTGGAATCTTGCTTATTTCAACGGAGAGGTATTTACTTTTCTGCAGAAATAAATGCATCTCCGCTTAAATATTTAATTTCTTCTTCTGTCGGATGTCTGTCGCATTATGTAGAGTGGAATCTTTTTTCTTTCAAGGGAGAGACATTTACGTTTGTTCAGAAATAAATGCATCTCCGCATAAATAATTAATTTCTTCTTCTGTCGGATATCTGTCGTATTTTGCAGAGTGGAATCTTGTTTCTTTCAACGGAGAGGTATTTTCTTTTCTCCAGAAATAAATGCATCTCCGCATAAATATTTAATTTCTTTTTCTGTTGGATGTCTGTGGTATTTTGTAGTGACGAATCTTGATTATTTCAACGGAGAGACATTTACTTTTCCCCAGAAATAAATGCATCTCCGCATAAATAATAAATTTTTCTTCTGTTGGATGTCTGTTGCATTATGTAGAGTGGAATCTTGCTTATTTCAACGGAGAGGTAATTACTTTTATCCAGAAATAAATGCATCTCCGCATAAATTATTAATTTCTTCTTCTGTTGGATGTCTGTCGCATTATGTAGAGTGGAATCTTTTTTCTTTCAACGGAGAGACATTTACTTTTGTTCAGAAATAAATGCATCTCCGCATAAATAATTAATTTCTTCTTCTGTCGGACGTCTGTCGTATTTTGTAGAGTGGAATCTTGTTTCTTTCAACGGAGATGTATTTACTTTTCTCCAGAAATAAATGCATCTCCGCATAAATATTAAATTTCTTCTTCTGTTGGATGTCTGTTGCATTATGTAGAGTGGAATCTTGCTTATTTCAACGGAGAGGTATTTACTTTTCTCCAGAAATAAGTGCATCTAATCATAAATATTTAATTTTTTCTTCTGTTGGATGTCTGTCGTATTATGTAGTGACGAATATTGATTATTTCAACGGAGATACATTTACTTTTCCCCAGAAATAAATGCATCTCCGCATAAAAAATTAATTTCTTCTTCTGTCCAAAATCTGTAGTAATATGTAGAGTGAAATCTTGTTTCTTTCAAAGGAGAGACATTTACTTTTGTTCAGAAATAAATGCATCTCCGCATAAATATTTATTTTCTTCTTCTGTCGGATGTCTGTCGCATTATGTATTGACGAATCTTGGTTATTTTTACGGAGAGATATTTACTTTTCCCAGAATTAAATGCATCTCCGCATAAAAAAATAATTTCTTCTACTGTCCAAAATCTGTATTATTATGTAGAGTGGAATCTTGCTTATTTCAACGGAGAGGTATTTACTTTTCTCCAGAAATAAATGTATCTCCGCATAAGTATTTAATTTCTTTTTCTGTCGGATGTCTGTCGCATTATGTAGAGTGGTGTTTCTTTCAACGGAGAGGTACTTACTTTTCTCCAGAAATAAATGCATCTCCGCATAAATATTTAATTTCTTCTTCTCTCGGTTGTCTGTCGCATTATGTAGAGTGGAATCTTTTTCTTTCAACGGAGAGACATTTACTTTTCTCCAGATATAAATGCATCTCCGCATAAATTATTAATTTCTTCTTCAGTCCAAAATCTGTAGTAATATGTAGAGTAGAATCTTGTTTCTTTCAACGGAGAGGTATTTACTTTTCTCCAGAAATAAATGCATCTCCGCATAAATTATGAATTTCTTCTTCTCTCGGTTGTCTGTTGCATTATGTAGAGTGGAATCTTGCTTATTTCAACGGAGAGGTATTTACTTTTCTGCAGAAATAAATGCATCTCCGCTTAAATATTTAATTTCTTCTTCTGTCGGATGTCTGTCGCATTATGTAGAGTGGAATCTTTTTTCTTTCAAGGGAGAGACATTTACGTTTGTTCAGAAATAAATGCATCTCCGCATAAATAATTAATTTCTTCTTCTGTCGGATATCTGTCGTATTTTGCAGAGTGGAATCTTGTTTCTTTCAACGGAGAGGTATTTTCTTTTCTCCAGAAATAAATGCATCTCCGCATAAATATTTAATTTCTTTTTCTGTTGGATGTCTGTGGTATTTTGTAGTGACGAATCTTGATTATTTCAACGGAGAGACATTTACTTTTCCCCAGAAATAAATGCATCTCCGCATAAATAATAAATTTTTCTTCTGTTGGATGTCTGTTGCATTATGTAGAGTGGAATCTTGCTTATTTCAACGGAGAGGTAATTACTTTTATCCAGAAATAAATGCATCTCCGCATAAATTATTAATTTCTTCTTCTGTTGGATGTCTGTCGCATTATGTAGAGTGGAATCTTTTTTCTTTCAACGGAGAGACATTTACTTTTGTTCAGAAATAAATGCATCTCCGCATAAATAATTAATTTCTTCTTCTGTCGGACGTCTGTCGTATTTTGTAGAGTGGAATCTTGTTTCTTTCAACGGAGATGTATTTACTTTTCTCCAGAAATAAATGCATCTCCGCATAAATATTAAATTTCTTCTTCTGTTGGATGTCTGTTGCATTATGTAGAGTGGAATCTTGCTTATTTCAACGGAGAGGTATTTACTTTTCTCCAGAAATAAGTGCATCTAATCATAAATATTTAATTTTTTCTTCTGTTGGATGTCTGTCGTATTATGTAGTGACGAATATTGATTATTTCAACGGAGATACATTTACTTTTCCCCAGAAATAAATGCATCTCCGCATAAAAAATTAATTTCTTCTTCTGTCCAAAATCTGTAGTAATATGTAGAGTGAAATCTTGTTTCTTTCAACGGAGAGACATTTACTTTTGTTCAGAAATAAATGTATCTCCGCATAAGTATTTAATTTCTTTTTCTGTCGGATGTCTGTCGCATTATGTAGAGTGGTGTTTCTTTCAACGAGAGACATTTACTTTTGTTCAGAAATAAATGCATCTCCGCATTAATATTAAATTTTTTCTTTCGGTTGTCTGTCGCATTATGTAGAGTGGAATCTTTTTTCTTTCAACGGAGAGACATTTACTTTTCTTCAGAAATAAATGCATCTCCGCATAAATATTAAAATTCTTCTTCTGTTGGATGTCTGTTGCATTATGTAGAGTGGAATCTTTTTTCTTTAAACGGAGATACATTTACTTTTGTTCAGAAATAAATGCATCTCCGCATAATTAATTAATTTCTTCTTCTGTCGGATGTCTGTCGTATTTTGTAGAGTGGAATCTTGTTTCTTTCAACGAGATGTATTTACTTTTCTCCAGAAATAAATGCATCTCCGCATAAATAATTTCTTCTTCTGTTGGATGTCTGTCGTATTTTGTAGTGACGAATCTTGATTATTTCAACGGAGAGACATTTACTTTTCCCCAAAAATAAATGCATCTCCGCATAAATATTAAATTTCTTCTTCTGTTGGATGTCTGTTGCATTATGTAGAGTGGAATCTTGCTGATTTAAACGGAGAGGTATTTACTTTTCTGCAGAAATAAATGCATCTCCGCTTAAATATTTAATTTCTTCTTCTGTCGGATGTCTGTCGCATTATGTGGAGTGGAATCTTTTTTCTTTCAACGGAGAGACATTTACTTTTCTTCAGAAATAAATGCATCTCCGCATAAATATTAAATTTCTTCTTCTGTTGGATGTCTGTTGCATTATGTAGTGTGGAATCTTTTTTCTTTAAACGGAGAGACATTTACTTTTGTTCAGAAATAAATGCATCTCCGCATAAATAATTAATTTCTTCTTCTGTCGGATGTCTGTCGTATTTTGTAGAGTGGAATCTTGTTTCTTTCAACGGAGATGTATTTACTTTTCTCCAGAAATAAATGCATCTCCGCATAAATAATTTCTTCTTCTGTTGGATGTCTGTCGTATTTTGTAGAGTGGAATCTTGTTTCTTTCAACGAAGAGGTATTTACTTTTCTCCAGAAAAAAATGCATCTCCGCATAAATATTTAATTTCTTCTTCTGTTGGATGTCTGTCGTATTATGTAGTGACGAATCTTGATTATTTCAACGGAGAGACATTTACTTTTCCCCAGAAATAAATACATCTCCGCATAAATAATAAATTTCTTCTTCTGTCCAAAATCTGTAGTATTATGTAGAGTTTAATCTTGCTTATTTCAACGGAGAGGTATTTACTTTTCTCCAGAAATAAATGTACCTCCGCTTAAATATTTAATTTCTTCTTCTGTCGGATGTCTGTCGCATTATGTAGAGTGGAATCTTTTTTCTTTCAACAGAAATAAATGCATCTCCGCATAAATATTAAATTTCTTCTTTCGGTTGTCTGTCGCATTATGTAGAGTGGAATCTTTTTTCTTTCAACGGAGAGACATTTACTTTTCTTCAGAAATAAATGCATCTCCGCATAAATAATTAATTTCTTCTTCTGTCGGATGTCTGTCGTATTTTGTAGAGTGGAATCTTGTTTCTTTCAACGGAGATGTATTTACTTTTCTCCAGAAATAAATGCATCTCCGCATAAATAATTTCTTCTTCTGTTGGATGTCTGTCGTATTTTGTAGAGTGGAATCTTGTTTCTTTCAACGAAGAGGTATTTACTTTTCTCCAGAAATAAATGCATCTCCGCATAAATGTTTAATTTCTTCTTCTGTTGGATGTCTGTCGTATTATGTAGAGACGAATCTTGATTATTTCAACGGAGAGGCATTTACTTTTCCCCAGAAATAAATACATCTCCGCATAAATATTTAATTTCTTCTTCTGTTGGATGGCTGTCGTATTTTGTAGTGACGAATCTTGATTATTTCAACGGAGAGACATTTACTTTTCCCCAGAAATAAATACATCTCCGCATAAATAATAAATTTCTTCTTCTGTCCAAAATCTGTAGTATTATGTAGAGTTTAATCTTGCTTATTTCAACGGAGAGGTATTTACTTTTCTCCAGAAATAAATGTACCTCCGCATAAGTATTTAATTTCTTCTTCTGTCGGATGTCTGTCGCATTATGTAGAGTGGAATCTTGTTTCTTTCAACGGAGAGGCATTTACTTTTGTTCAGAAATAAATGCATCTCCGCATAAATATTTATTTTCTTCTTCTGTCGGATGTCTGTCGCATTATGTAGAGTGGAATCTTTTTTTCTTTCAACGGAGAGGTATTTACTTTTCTCCAGAAATAAATGCATCTCCGCATAAATATTTAATTTTTTCTTCTGTTGGATGTCTGTCGTATTATGTAGTGACGAATCTTGATTATTTCAACGGAGATACATTTACTTTTCCCCAGAAATAAATGCATCCCCCGCATAAAAAATTAATTTCTTCTTCTGTCCAAAATCTGTAGTAATATGTAGAGTGAAATCTTGTTTCTTTCAACGCAGAGACATTTACTTTTGTTCAGAAATAAATGCATCTCCGCATAAATATTTATTTTCTTCTTCTGTCCAAAATCTGTAGTAATATGTAGAGTGAAATCTTGTTTCTTTCAACGGAGAGACATTTACTTTTGTTCAGAAATAAATGCATCTCCGCATAAATATTTATTTTTTTCTTCTGTCGGATGTCTGTCGCATTATGTAGAGCGGATTCTTTTTTCTTTCAACGGAGAGACATTAACTTTTCTTCAGAAATAAACGCATCTCCGCATAAATATTTAATTTCTTCTTCTGTTGGATGTCTGTCGTATTATGTATTGACGAATCTTGGTTATTTTTACGGAGAGATATTTACTTTTCCCCAGAATTAAATGCATCTCCGCATAAAAAAATAATTTCTTCTACTGTTCAAAATCTGTATTATTATGTAGAGTGGAATCTTGCTTATTTCAACGGAGAGACATTTACTTTTCTTCAGAAATAAATGCATCTCCGCATAAATATTAAATTTCTTCTTCTGTTGGATGTCTGTTGCATTATGTAGAGAGGAATCTTTTTTCTTTAAACGGAGAGACATTTACTTTTGTTCAGAAATAAATGCATGTCCGCATAAATAATTAATTTCTTCTTCTATCGGATGTCTGTCGTATTTTGTAGAGTGGAATCTTGTTTCTTTCAACGAAGATGTATTTACTTTTCTCCAGAAATAAATGTATCTCCGCATAAATAATTTCTTCTTCTGTTGGATGTCTGTCGTATTTTGTAGTGACGAATCTTGATTATTTCAACGGAGAGACATTTACTTTTCCCCAGAAAAAAATGCATCTCCGCATAAATAATAAATTTCTTCTTCTGTCCAAAATATGTCGCATTATGTAGAGCGGAATCTTTTTTCTTTCAACGGAGAGGTATTTACTTTTCTCTAGAAATCAATGCATCTCCGCATAAACATTTAATTTCTTCTTCTGTCGGATGTCTGTCGCATTATGTAGAGTGGAATCTTTTTTCTTTCAACGAGGAGACATTTACTTTTCTTCAGAAATAAATGCATCTCCGCATAAATATTAAATTTCTTTTTCTGTTGGATGTCTGTTGCATTATGTAGTGTGGAATCTTTTTTCTTTAAACGGAGAGACATTTACTTTTGTTCAGAAATAAATGCATCTCCGCATAAATAATTAATTTCTTCTTCTGTCGGATGTCTGTCGTATTTTGTAGAGTGGAATCTTGTTTCTTTCAACGGAGATGTATTTAATTTTCTCCAGAAATAAATGCATCTCCGCATAAATAATTTCTTCTTCTGTTGGATGTCTGTCGTATTTTGTTGAGGTGAATCTTGATTATTTCAACGGAGAGACATTTACTTTTCCCCAGAAATAAATACATCTCCGCATAAATAATAAATTTCTTCTGCTGTCCAAAATCTGTAGTATTATGTAGAGTTTAATCTTGCTTATTTCAACGGAGAGGTATTTACTTTTCTCCAGAAATAAATGTACCTCCGCTTAAATATTTAATTTCTTCTTCTGTCGGATGTCTGTCGCATTATGTAGAGTGGATTCTTTTTTCTTTCAACTGAAATAAATGCATCTCCGCATAAATATTAAATTTCTTCTTTCGGTTGTCTGTCGCATTATGTAGAGTTGAATCTTTTTTCTTTCAACGGAGATACATTTACTTTTCTTCAGAAATAAATGCATCTCCTCATAAATAATTAATTTCTTCTTCTGTCGGATGTCTGTCGTATTTTGTAGAGTGGAATCTTGATTATTTCAACAGAGAGACATTTACTTTTCCCCAAAAAAAAATGCATCTCCGCATAAATATTAAATTTCTTCTTCTGTTGGATGTCTGTTGCATTATGTAGAGTGGAAAATTTCTTATTTCAACGGAGAGGTACTTACTTTTCTCCAGAAATAAATGCATCTCCGCATAAATATTTAATTTCTTCTTCTCTCGGTTGTCTGTCGCATTATGTAGAGTGGAATCTTTTTCTTTCAACGGAGAGACATTTACTTTTCTCCAGATATAAATGCATCTCCGCATAAATTATTAATTTCTTCTTCAGTCCAAAATCTGTAGTAATATGTAGAGTAGAATCTTGTTTCTTTCAACGGAGAGGTATTTACTTTTCTCCAGAAATAAATGCATCTCCGCATAAATTATGAATTTCTTCTTCTCTCGGTTGTCTGTTGCATTATGTAGAGTGGAATCTTGCTTATTTCAACGGAGAGGTATTTACTTTTCTGCAGAAATAAATGCATCTCCGCTTAAATATTTAATTTCTTCTTCTGTCGGATGTCTGTCGCATTATGTAGAGTGGAATCTTTTTTCTTTCAAGGGAGAGACATTTACGTTTGTTCAGAAATAAATGCATCTCCGCATAAATAATTAATTTCTTCTTCTGTCGGATATCTGTCGTATTTTGCAGAGTGGAATCTTGTTTCTTTCAACGGAGAGGTATTTTCTTTTCTCCAGAAATAAATGCATCTCCGCATAAATATTTAATTTCTTTTTCTGTTGGATGTCTGTGGTATTTTGTAGTGACGAATCTTGATTATTTCAACGGAGAGACATTTACTTTTCCCCAGAAATAAATGCATCTCCGCATAAATAATAAATTTTTCTTCTGTTGGATGTCTGTTGCATTATGTAGAGTGGAATCTTGCTTATTTCAACGGAGAGGTAATTACTTTTATCCAGAAATAAATGCATCTCCGCATAAATTATTAATTTCTTCTTCTGTTGGATGTCTGTCGCATTATGTAGAGTGGAATCTTTTTTCTTTCAACGGAGAGACATTTACTTTTGTTCAGAAATAAATGCATCTCCGCATAAATAATTAATTTCTTCTTCTGTCGGACGTCTGTCGTATTTTGTAGAGTGGAATCTTGTTTCTTTCAACGGAGATGTATTTACTTTTCTCCAGAAATAAATGCATCTCCGCATAAATATTAAATTTCTTCTTCTGTTGGATGTCTGTTGCATTATGTAGAGTGGAATCTTGCTTATTTCAACGGAGAGGTATTTACTTTTCTCCAGAAATAAGTGCATCTAATCATAAATATTTAATTTTTTCTTCTGTTGGATGTCTGTCGTATTATGTAGTGACGAATATTGATTATTTCAACGGAGATACATTTACTTTTCCCCAGAAATAAATGCATCTCCGCATAAAAAATTAATTTCTTCTTCTGTCCAAAATCTGTAGTAATATGTAGAGTGAAATCTTGTTTCTTTCAAAGGAGAGACATTTACTTTTGTTCAGAAATAAATGCATCTCCGCATAAATATTTATTTTCTTCTTCTGTCGGATGTCTGTCGCATTATGTATTGACGAATCTTGGTTATTTTTACGGAGAGATATTTACTTTTCCCAGAATTAAATGCATCTCCGCATAAAAAAATAATTTCTTCTACTGTCCAAAATCTGTATTATTATGTAGAGTGGAATCTTGCTTATTTCAACGGAGAGGTATTTACTTTTCTCCAGAAATAAATGTATCTCCGCATAAGTATTTAATTTCTTTTTCTGTCGGATGTCTGTCGCATTATGTAGAGTGGTGTTTCTTTCAACGAGAGACATTTACTTTTGTTCAGAAATAAATGCATCTCCACATAAATATTAAATTTTTTCTTTCGGTTGTCTGTCGCATTATGTAGAGTGGAATCTTTTTTCTTTCAACGGAGAGACATTTACTTTTCTTCAGAAATAAATGCATCTCCGCATAAATATTAAAATTCTTCTTCTGTTGGATGTCTGTTGCATTATGTAGAGTGGAATCTTTTTTCTTTAAACGGAGATACATTTACTTTTGTTCAGAAATAAATGCATCTCCGCATAATTAATTAATTTCTTCTTCTGTCGGATGTCTGTCGTATTTTGTAGAGTGGAATCTTGTTTCTTTCAACGAGATGTATTTACTTTTCTCCAGAAATAAATGCATCTCCGCATAAATAATTTCTTCTTCTGTTGGATGTCTGTCGTATTTTGTAGTGACGAATCTTGATTATTTCAACGGAGAGACATTTACTTTTCCCCAAAAATAAATGCATCTCCGCATAAATATTAAATTTCTTCTTCTGTTGGATGTCTGTTGCATTATGTAGAGTGGAATCTTGCTGATTTAAACGGAGAGGTATTTACTTTTCTGCAGAAATAAATGCATCTCCGCTTAAATATTTAATTTCTTCTTCTGTCGGATGTCTGTCGCATTATGTAGAGTGGAATCTTTTTTCTTTCAACGGAGAGACATTTACTTTTCCCCAGAAATAAATGCATCTCCGCATAAATAATAAATTTTTCTTCTGTTGGATGTCTGTTGCATTATGTAGAGTGGAATCTTGCTTATTTCAACGGAGAGGTAATTACTTTTATCCAGAAATAAATGCATCTCCGCATAAATTATTAATTTCTTCTTCTGTTGGATGTCTGTCGCATTATGTAGAGTGGAATCTTTTTTCTTTCAACGGAGAGACATTTACTTTTGTTCAGAAATAAATGCATCTCCGCATAAATAATTAATTTCTTCTTCTGTCGGACGTCTGTCGTATTTTGTAGAGTGGAATCTTGTTTCTTTCAACGGAGATGTATTTACTTTTCTCCAGAAATAAATGCATCTCCGCATAAATATTAAATTTCTTCTTCTGTTGGATGTCTGTTGCATTATGTAGAGTGGAATCTTGCTTATTTCAACGGAGAGGTATTTACTTTTCTCCAGAAATAAGTGCATCTAATCATAAATATTTAATTTTTTCTTCTGTTGGATGTCTGTCGTATTATGTAGTGACGAATATTGATTATTTCAACGGAGATACATTTACTTTTCCCCAGAAATAAATGCATCTCCGCATAAAAAATTAATTTCTTCTTCTGTCCAAAATCTGTAGTAATATGTAGAGTGAAATCTTGTTTCTTTCAAAGGAGAGACATTTACTTTTGTTCAGAAATAAATGCATCTCCGCATAAATATTTATTTTCTTCTTCTGTCGGATGTCTGTCGCATTATGTATTGACGAATCTTGGTTATTTTTACGGAGAGATATTTACTTTTCCCAGAATTAAATGCATCTCCGCATAAAAAAATAATTTCTTCTACTGTCCAAAATCTGTATTATTATGTAGAGTGGAATCTTGCTTATTTCAACGGAGAGGTATTTACTTTTCTCCAGAAATAAATGTATCTCCGCATAAGTATTTAATTTCTTTTTCTGTCGGATGTCTGTCGCATTATGTAGAGTGGTGTTTCTTTCAACGAGAGACATTTACTTTTGTTCAGAAATAAATGCATCTCCACATAAATATTAAATTTTTTCTTTCGGTTGTCTGTCGCATTATGTAGAGTGGAATCTTTTTTCTTTCAACGGAGAGACATTTACTTTTCTTCAGAAATAAATGCATCTCCGCATAAATATTAAAATTCTTCTTCTGTTGGATGTCTGTTGCATTATGTAGAGTGGAATCTTTTTTCTTTAAACGGAGATACATTTACTTTTGTTCAGAAATAAATGCATCTCCGCATAATTAATTAATTTCTTCTTCTGTCGGATGTCTGTCGTATTTTGTAGAGTGGAATCTTGTTTCTTTCAACGAGATGTATTTACTTTTCTCCAGAAATAAATGCATCTCCGCATAAATAATTTCTTCTTCTGTTGGATGTCTGTCGTATTTTGTAGTGACGAATCTTGATTATTTCAACGGAGAGACATTTACTTTTCCCCAAAAATAAATGCATCTCCGCATAAATATTAAATTTCTTCTTCTGTTGGATGTCTGTTGCATTATGTAGAGTGGAATCTTGCTGATTTAAACGGAGAGGTATTTACTTTTCTGCAGAAATAAATGCATCTCCGCTTAAATATTTAATTTCTTCTTCTGTCGGATGTCTGTCGCATTATGTAGAGTGGAATCTTTTTTCTTTCAACGGAGAGACATTTACTTTTCTTCAGAAATAAATGCATCTCCGCATAAATATTAAATTTCTTCTTCTGTTGGATGTCTGTTGCATTATGTAGTGTGGAATCTTTTTTCTTTAAACGGAGAGACATTTACTTTTGTTCAGAAATAAATGCATCTCCGCATAAATAATTAATTTCTTCTTCTGTCGGATGTCTGTCGTATTTTGTAGAGTGGAATCTTGTTTCTTTCAACGGAGATGTATTTACTTTTCTCCAGAAATAAATGCATCTCCGCATAAATAATTTCTTCTTCTGTTGGATGTCTGTCGTATTTTGTAGAGTGGAATCTTGTTTCTTTCAACGAAGAGGTATTTACTTTTCTCCAGAAAAAAATGCATCTCCGCATAAATATTTAATTTCTTCTTCTGTTGGATGTCTGTCGTATTATGTAGTGACGAATCTTGATTATTTCAACGGAGAGACATTTACTTTTCCCCAGAAATAAATACATCTCCGCATAAATAATAAATTTCTTCTTCTGTCCAAAATCTGTAGTATTATGTAGAGTTTAATCTTGCTTATTTCAACGGAGAGGTATTTACTTTTCTCCAGAAATAAATGTACCTCCGCTTAAATATTTAATTTCTTCTTCTGTCGGATGTCTGTCGCATTATGTAGAGTGGAATCTTTTTTCTTTCAACAGAAATAAATGCATCTCCGCATAAATATTAAATTTCTTCTTTCGGTTGTCTGTCGCATTATGTAGAGTGGAATCTTTTTTCTTTCAACGGAGAGACATTTACTTTTCTTCAGAAATAAATGCATCTCCGCATAAATAATTAATTTCTTCTTCTGTCGGATGTCTGTCGTATTTTGTAGAGTGGAATCTTGTTTCTTTCAACGGAGATGTATTTACTTTTCTCCAGAAATAAATGCATCTCCGCATAAATAATTTCTTCTTCTGTTGGATGTCTGTCGTATTTTGTAGAGTGGAATCTTGTTTCTTTCAACGAAGAGGTATTTACTTTTCTCCAGAAATAAATGCATCTCCGCATAAATATTTAATTTCTTCTTCTGTTGGATGTCTGTCGTATTATGTAGAGACGAATCTTGATTATTTCAACGGAGAGGCATTTACTTTTCCCCAGAAATAAATACATCTCCGCATAAATATTTAATTTCTTCTTCTGATGGATGGCTGTCGTATTTTGTAGTGACGAATCTTGATTATTTCAACGGAGAGACATTTACTTTTCCCCAGAAATAAATACATCTCCGCATAAATAATAAATTTCTTCTTCTGTCCAAAATCTGTAGTATTATGTAGAGTTTAATCTTGCTTATTTCAACGGAGAGGTATTTACTTTTCTCCAGAAATAAATGTACCTCCGCATAAGTATTTAATTTCTTCTTCTGTCGGATGTCTGTCGCATTATGTAGAGTGGAATCTTGTTTCTTTCAACGGAGAGACCTTTACTTTTGTTCAGAAATAAATGCATCTCCGCATAAATATTTATTTTCTTCTTCTGTCGGATGTCTGTCGCATTATGTAGAGTGGAATCTTTTTTTCTTTCAACGGAGAGGTATTTACTTTTCTCCAGAAATAAATGCATCTCCGCATAAATTTTTAATTTTTTCTTCTGTTGGATGTCTGTCGTATTATGTAGTGACGAATCTTGATTATTTCAACGGAGATACATTTACTTTTCCCCAGAAATAAATGCATCCCCCGCATAAAAAATTAATTTCTTCTTCTGTCCAAAATCTGTAGTAATATGTAGAGTGAAATCTTGTTTCTTTCAACGCAGAGACATTTACTTTTGTTCAGAAATAAATGCATCTCCGCATAAATATTTATTTTCTTCTTCTGTCCAAAATCTGTAGTAATATGTAGAGTGAAATCTTGTTTCTTTCAACGGAGAGACATTTACTTTTGTTCAGAAATAAATGCATCTCCGCATAAATATTTATTTTTTTCTTCTGTCGGATGTCTGTCGCATTATGTAGAGCGGATTCTTTTTTCTTTCAACGGAGAGACATTAACTTTTCTTCAGAAATAAACGCATCTCCGCATAAATATTTAATTTCTTCTTCTGTTGGATGTCTGTCGTATTATGTATTGACGAATCTTGGTTATTTTTACGGAGAGATATTTACTTTTCCCCAGAATTAAATGCATCTCCGCATAAAAAAATAATTTCTTCTACTGTCCAAAATCTGTATTATTATGTAGAGTGGAATCTTGCTTATTTCAACGGAGAGGTATTTACTTTTCTCCAGAAATAAATGTATCTCCGCATAAGTATTTAATTTCTTTTTCTGTCGGATGTCTCTCGCATTATGTAGAGTGGAATCATGTTTCTTTCAACGAGAGACATTTACTTTTCTTCAGAAATAAATGCATCTCCGCATAAATATTAAATTTCTTCTTCTGTTGGATGTCTGTTGCATTATGTAGAGTGGAATCTTTTTTCTTTAAACGGAGAGACATTTACTTTTGTTCAGAAATAAATGCATCTCCGCATAAATAATTAATTTCTTCTTCTATCGGATGTCTGTCGTATTTTGTAGAGTGGAATCTTGTTTCTTTCAACGAAGATGTATTTACATTTCTCCAGAAATAAATGCTTCTCCGCATAAATAATTTCTTCTTCTGTTGGATGTCTGTCGTATTATGTATTGACGAATCTTGGTTATTTTTACGGAGAGATATTTACTTTTCCCCAGAATTAAATGCATCTCCGCATAAAAAAATAATTTCTTCTACTGTCCAAAATCTGTATTATTATGTAGAGTGGAATCTTGCTTATTTCAACGGAGAGGTATTTACTTTTCTCCAGAAATAAATGTATCTCCACATAAATATTAAATTTCTTTTTTCGGTTGTCTGTCGCATTATGTAGAGTGGAATCTTTTTTCTTTCAACGGAGAGACATTTACTTTTCTTCAGAAATAAATGCATCTCCGCATAAATATTAAATTTCTTCTTCTGTTGGATGTCTGTTGCATTATGTAGAGAGGAATCTTTTTTCTTTAAACGGAGAGACATTTACTTTTGTTCAGAAATAAATGCATGTCCGCATAAATAATTAATTTCTTCTTCTATCGGATGTCTGTCGTATTTTGTAGAGTGGAATCTTGTTTCTTTCAACGAAGATGTATTTACTTTTCTCCAGAAATAAATGTATCTCCGCATAAATAATTTCTTCTTCTGTTGGATGTCTGTCGTATTTTGTAGTGACGAATCTTGATTATTTCAACGGAGAGACATTTACTTTTCCCCAGAAATAAATGCATCTCCGCATAAATATTAAATTTCTTCTTCTGTTGGATGTCTGTTGCATTATGTAGAGTGGAATCTTTCTTATTTCAACGAAGAGGTATTTACTTTTCTCCAGAAATAAATGCATCTCCGCATAAATATTTAATTTCTTCTTCTCTCGGTTGTCTGTCGCATTATGTAGAGTGGAATCTTTTTCTTTCAACGGAGAGACATTTACTTTTCTTCAGAAATAAATGCATCTCCGCATAAATATTAAATTTCTTCTTCTGTTGGATGTCTGTTGCATTATGTAGAGTGGAATCTTTCTTATTTCAACGAAGAGGTATTTACTTTTCTCCAGAAATAAATGCATCTCCGCATAAATATTTATTTTCTTCTTCTGTCGGATGTCTGTCGCATTATGTAGAGTGGAATCTTTTTTTCTTTCAACGGAGAGGTATTTACTTTTCTCCAGAAATAAATGCATCTCCGCATAAATTTTTAATTTTTTCTTCTGTTGGATGTCTGTCGTATTATGTAGTGACGAATCTTGATTATTTCAACGGAGATACATTTACTTTTCCCCAGAAATAAATGCATCCCCCGCATAAAAAATTAATTTCTTCTTCTGTCCAAAATCTGTAGTAATATGTAGAGTGAAATCTTGTTTCTTTCAACGCAGAGACATTTACTTTTGTTCAGAAATAAATGCATCTCCGCATAAATATTTATTTTCTTCTTCTGTCCAAAATCTGTAGTAATATGTAGAGTGAAATCTTGTTTCTTTCAACGGAGAGACATTTACTTTTGTTCAGAAATAAATGCATCTCCGCATAAATATTTATTTTTTTCTTCTGTCGGATGTCTGTCGCATTATGTAGAGCGGATTCTTTTTTCTTTCAACGGAGAGACGTTAACTTTTCTTCAGAAATAAACGCATCTCCGCATAAATATTTAATTTCTTCTTCTGTTGGATGTCTGTCGTATTATGTATTGACGAATCTTGGTTATTTTTACGGAGAGATATTTACTTTTCCCCAGAATTAAATGCATCTCCGCATAAAAAAATAATTTCTTCTACTGTCCAAAATCTGTATTATTATGTAGAGTGGAATCTTGCTTATTTCAACGGAGAGGTATTTACTTTTCTCCAGAAATAAATGTATCTCCGCATAAGTATTTAATTTCTTTTTCTGTCGGATGTCTCTCGCATTATGTAGAGTGGAATCATGTTTCTTTCAACGAGAGACATTTACTTTTCTTCAGAAATAAATGCATCTCCGCATAAATATTAAATTTCTTCTTCTGTTGGATGTCTGTTGCATTATGTAGAGTGGAATCTTTTTTCTTTAAACGGAGAGACATTTACTTTTGTTCAGAAATAAATGCATCTCCGCATAAATAATTAATTTCTTCTTCTATCGGATGTCTGTCGTATTTTGTAGAGTGGAATCTTGTTTCTTTCAACGGAGATGTATTTACTTTTCTCCAGAAATAAATGCATCTCCGCATAAATAATTTCTTCTTCTGTTGGATGTCTGTCGTATTTTGTAGAGTGGAATCTTGTTTCTTTCAACGAAGAGGTATTTACTTTTCTCCAGAAAAAAATGCATCTCCGCATAAATATTTAATTTCTTCTTCTGTTGGATGTCTGTCGTATTATGTAGTGACGAATCTTGATTATTTCAACGGAGAGACATTTACTTTTCCCCAGAAATAAATACATCTCCGCATAAATAATAAATTTCTTCTTCTGTCCAAAATCTGTAGTATTATGTAGAGTTTAATCTTGCTTATTTCAACGGAGAGGTATTTACTTTTCTCCAGAAATAAATGTACCTCCGCTTAAATATTTAATTTCTTCTTCTGTCGGATGTCTGTCGCATTATGTAGAGTGGAATCTTTTTTCTTTCAACAGAAATAAATGCATCTCCGCATAAATATTAAATTTCTTCTTTCGGTTGTCTGTCGCATTATGTAGAGTGGAATCTTTTTTCTTTCAACGGAGAGACATTTACTTTTCTTCAGAAATAAATGCATCTCCGCATAAATAATTAATTTCTTCTTCTGTCGGATGTCTGTCGTATTTTGTAGAGTGGAATCTTGTTTCTTTCAACGGAGATGTATTTACTTTTCTCCAGAAATAAATGCATCTCCGCATAAATAATTTCTTCTTCTGTTGGATGTCTGTCGTATTTTGTAGAGTGGAATCTTGTTTCTTTCAACGAAGAGGTATTTACTTTTCTCCAGAAATAAATGCATCTCCGCATAAATATTTAATTTCTTCTTCTGTTGGATGTCTGTCGTATTATGTAGAGACGAATCTTGATTATTTCAACGGAGAGGCATTTACTTTTCCCCAGAAATAAATACATCTCCGCATAAATATTTAATTTCTTCTTCTGTTGGATGGCTGTCGTATTTTGTAGTGACGAATCTTGATTATTTCAACGGAGAGACATTTACTTTTCCCCAGAAATAAATACATCTCCGCATAAATAATAAATTTCTTCTTCTGTCCAAAATCTGTAGTATTATGTAGAGTTTAATCTTGCTTATTTCAACGGAGAGGTATTTACTTTTCTCCAGAAATAAATGTACCTCCGCATAAGTATTTAATTTCTTCTTCTGTCGGATGTCTGTCGCATTATGTAGAGTGGAATCTTGTTTCTTTCAACGGAGAGACCTTTACTTTTGTTCAGAAATAAATGCATCTCCGCATAAATATTTATTTTCTTCTTCTGTCGGATGTCTGTCGCATTATGTAGAGTGGAATCTTTTTTTCTTTCAACGGAGAGGTATTTACTTTTCTCCAGAAATAAATGCATCTCCGCATAAATTTTTAATTTTTTCTTCTGTTGGATGTCTGTCGTATTATGTAGTGACGAATCTTGATTATTTCAACGGAGATACATTTACTTTTCCCCAGAAATAAATGCATCCCCCGCATAAAAAATTAATTTCTTCTTCTGTCCAAAATCTGTAGTAATATGTAGAGTGAAATCTTGTTTCTTTCAACGCAGAGACATTTACTTTTGTTCAGAAATAAATGCATCTCCGCATAAATATTTATTTTCTTCTTCTGTCCAAAATCTGTAGTAATATGTAGAGTGAAATCTTGTTTCTTTCAACGGAGAGACATTTACTTTTGTTCAGAAATAAATGCATCTCCGCATAAATATTTATTTTTTTCTTCTGTCGGATGTCTGTCGCATTATGTAGAGCGGATTCTTTTTTCTTTCAACGGAGAGACATTAACTTTTCTTCAGAAATAAACGCATCTCCGCATAAATATTTAATTTCTTCTTCTGTTGGATGTCTGTCGTATTATGTATTGACGAATCTTGGTTATTTTTACGGAGAGATATTTACTTTTCCCCAGAATTAAATGCATCTCCGCATAAAAAAATAATTTCTTCTACTGTCCAAAATCTGTATTATTATGTAGAGTGGAATCTTGCTTATTTCAACGGAGAGGTATTTACTTTTCTCCAGAAATAAATGTATCTCCGCATAAGTATTTAATTTCTTTTTCTGTCGGATGTCTCTCGCATTATGTAGAGTGGAATCATGTTTCTTTCAACGAGAGACATTTACTTTTCTTCAGAAATAAATGCATCTCCGCATAAATATTAAATTTCTTCTTCTGTTGGATGTCTGTTGCATTATGTAGAGTGGAATCTTTTTTCTTTAAACGGAGAGACATTTACTTTTGTTCAGAAATAAATGCATCTCCGCATAAATAATTAATTTCTTCTTCTATCGGATGTCTGTCGTATTTTGTAGAGTGGAATCTTGTTTCTTTCAACGAAGATGTATTTACATTTCTCCAGAAATAAATGCTTCTCCGCATAAATAATTTCTTCTTCTGTTGGATGTCTGTCGTATTATGTATTGACGAATCTTGGTTATTTTTACGGAGAGATATTTACTTTTCCCCAGAATTAAATGCATCTCCGCATAAAAAAATAATTTCTTCTACTGTCCAAAATCTGTATTATTATGTAGAGTGGAATCTTGCTTATTTCAACGGAGAGGTATTTACTTTTCTCCAGAAATAAATGTATCTCCACATAAATATTAAATTTCTTTTTTCGGTTGTCTGTCGCATTATGTAGAGTGGAATCTTTTTTCTTTCAACGGAGAGACATTTACTTTTCTTCAGAAATAAATGCATCTCCGCATAAATATTAAATTTCTTCTTCTGTTGGATGTCTGTTGCATTATGTAGAGAGGAATCTTTTTTCTTTAAACGGAGAGACATTTACTTTTGTTCAGAAATAAATGCATGTCCGCATAAATAATTAATTTCTTCTTCTATCGGATGTCTGTCGTATTTTGTAGAGTGGAATCTTGTTTCTTTCAACGAAGATGTATTTACTTTTCTCCAGAAATAAATGTATCTCCGCATAAATAATTTCTTCTTCTGTTGGATGTCTGTCGTATTTTGTAGTGACGAATCTTGATTATTTCAACGGAGAGACATTTACTTTTCCCCAGAAATAAATGCATCTCCGCATAAATATTAAATTTCTTCTTCTGTTGGATGTCTGTTGCATTATGTAGAGTGGAATCTTTCTTATTTCAACGAAGAGGTATTTACTTTTCTCCAGAAATAAATGCATCTCCGCATAAATATTTAATTTCTTCTTCTCTCGGTTGTCTGTCGCATTATGTAGAGTGGAATCTTTTTCTTTCAACGGAGAGACATTTACTTTTCTTCAGAAATAAATGCATCTCCGCATAAATATTAAATTTCTTCTTCTGTTGGATGTCTGTTGCATTATGTAGAGTGGAATCTTTCTTATTTCAACGAAGAGGTATTTACTTTTCTCCAGAAATAAATGCATCTCCGCATAAATATTTATTTTCTTCTTCTGTCGGATGTCTGTCGCATTATGTAGAGTGGAATCTTTTTTTCTTTCAACGGAGAGGTATTTACTTTTCTCCAGAAATAAATGCATCTCCGCATAAATTTTTAATTTTTTCTTCTGTTGGATGTCTGTCGTATTATGTAGTGACGAATCTTGATTATTTCAACGGAGATACATTTACTTTTCCCCAGAAATAAATGCATCCCCCGCATAAAAAATTAATTTCTTCTTCTGTCCAAAATCTGTAGTAATATGTAGAGTGAAATCTTGTTTCTTTCAACGCAGAGACATTTACTTTTGTTCAGAAATAAATGCATCTCCGCATAAATATTTATTTTCTTCTTCTGTCCAAAATCTGTAGTAATATGTAGAGTGAAATCTTGTTTCTTTCAACGGAGAGACATTTACTTTTGTTCAGAAATAAATGCATCTCCGCATAAATATTTATTTTTTTCTTCTGTCGGATGTCTGTCGCATTATGTAGAGCGGATTCTTTTTTCTTTCAACGGAGAGACATTAACTTTTCTTCAGAAATAAACGCATCTCCGCATAAATATTTAATTTCTTCTTCTGTTGGATGTCTGTCGTATTATGTATTGACGAATCTTGGTTATTTTTACGGAGAGATATTTACTTTTCCCCAGAATTAAATGCATCTCCGCATAAAAAAATAATTTCTTCTACTGTCCAAAATCTGTATTATTATGTAGAGTGGAATCTTGCTTATTTCAACGGAGAGGTATTTACTTTTCTCCAGAAATAAATGTATCTCCGCATAAGTATTTAATTTCTTTTTCTGTCGGATGTCTCTCGCATTATGTAGAGTGGAATCATGTTTCTTTCAACGAGAGACATTTACTTTTCTTCAGAAATAAATGCATCTCCGCATAAATATTAAATTTCTTCTTCTGTTGGATGTCTGTTGCATTATGTAGAGTGGAATCTTTTTTCTTTAAACGGAGAGACATTTACTTTTGTTCAGAAATAAATGCATCTCCGCATAAATAATTAATTTCTTCTTCTATCGGATGTCTGTCGTATTTTGTAGAGTGGAATCTTGTTTCTTTCAACGAAGATGTATTTACATTTCTCCAGAAATAAATGCTTCTCCGCATAAATAATTTCTTCTTCTGTTGGATGTCTGTCGTATTATGTATTGACGAATCTTGGTTATTTTTACGGAGAGATATTTACTTTTCCCCAGAATTAAATGCATCTCCGCATAAAAAAATAATTTCTTCTACTGTCCAAAATCTGTATTATTATGTAGAGTGGAATCTTGCTTATTTCAACGGAGAGGTATTTACTTTTCTCCAGAAATAAATGTATCTCCGCATAAATATTAAATTTCTTTTTTCGGTTGTCTGTCGCATTATGTAGAGCGGATTCTTTTTTCTTTCAACGGAGAGACATTAACTTTTCTTCAGAAATAAACGCATCTCCGCATAAATATTTAATTTCTTCTTCTGTTGGATGTCTGTCGTATTATGTATTGACGAATCTTGGTTATTTTTACGGAGAGATATTTACTTTTCCCCAGAATTAAATGCATCTCCGCATAAAAAAATAATTTCTTCTACTGTTCAAAATCTGTATTATTATGTAGAGTGGAATCTTGCTTATTTCAACGGAGAGACATTTACTTTTGTTCAGAAATAAATGCATGTCCGCATAAATAATTAATTTCTTCTTCTATCGGATGTCTGTCGTATTTTGTAGAGTGGAATCTTGTTTCTTTCAACGAAGATGTATTTACTTTTCTCCAGAAATAAATGTATCTCCGCATAAATAATTTCTTCTTCTGTTGGATGTCTGTCGTATTTTGTAGTGACGAATCTTGATTATTTCAACGGAGAGACATTTACTTTTCCCCAGAAATAAATGCATCTCCGCATAAATATTAAATTTCTTCTTCTGTTGGATGTCTGTTGCATTATGTAGAGTGGAATCTTTCTTATTTCAACGAAGAGGTATTTACTTTTCTCCAGAAATAAATGCATCTCCGCATAAATATTTAATTTCTTCTTCTCTCGGTTGTCTGTCGCATTATGTAGAGTGGAATCTTTTTCTTTCAACGGAGAGACATTTACTTTTCTTCAGAAATAAATGCATCTCCGCATAAATATTAAATTTCTTCTTCTGTTGGATGTCTGTTGCATTATGTAGAGTGGAATCTTTCTTATTTCAACGAAGAGGTATTTACTTTTCTCCAGAAATAAATGCATCTCCGCATAAATATTTATTTTCTTCTTCTGTCGGATGTCTGTCGCATTATGTAGAGTGGAATCTTTTTTTCTTTCAACGGAGAGGTATTTACTTTTCTCCAGAAATAAATGCATCTCCGCATAAATTTTTAATTTTTTCTTCTGTTGGATGTCTGTCGTATTATGTAGTGACGAATCTTGATTATTTCAACGGAGATACATTTACTTTTCCCCAGAAATAAATGCATCCCCCGCATAAAAAATTAATTTCTTCTTCTGTCCAAAATCTGTAGTAATATGTAGAGTGAAATCTTGTTTCTTTCAACGCAGAGACATTTACTTTTGTTCAGAAATAAATGCATCTCCGCATAAATATTTATTTTCTTCTTCTGTCCAAAATCTGTAGTAATATGTAGAGTGAAATCTTGTTTCTTTCAACGGAGAGACATTTACTTTTGTTCAGAAATAAATGCATCTCCGCATAAATATTTATTTTTTTCTTCTGTCGGATGTCTGTCGCATTATGTAGAGCGGATTCTTTTTTCTTTCAACGGAGAGACATTAACTTTTCTTCAGAAATAAACGCATCTCCGCATAAATATTTAATTTCTTCTTCTGTTGGATGTCTGTCGTATTATGTATTGACGAATCTTGGTTATTTTTACGGAGAGATATTTACTTTTCCCCAGAATTAAATGCATCTCCGCATAAAAAAATAATTTCTTCTACTGTCCAAAATCTGTATTATTATGTAGAGTGGAATCTTGCTTATTTCAACGGAGAGGTATTTACTTTTCTCCAGAAATAAATGTATCTCCGCATAAGTATTTAATTTCTTTTTCTGTCGGATGTCTCTCGCATTATGTAGAGTGGAATCATGTTTCTTTCAACGAGAGACATTTACTTTTCTTCAGAAATAAATGCATCTCCGCATAAATATTAAATTTCTTCTTCTGTTGGATGTCTGTTGCATTATGTAGAGTGGAATCTTTTTTCTTTAAACGGAGAGACATTTACTTTTGTTCAGAAATAAATGCATCTCCGCATAAATAATTAATTTCTTCTTCTATCGGATGTCTGTCGTATTTTGTAGAGTGGAATCTTGTTTCTTTCAACGAAGATGTATTTACATTTCTCCAGAAATAAATGCTTCTCCGCATAAATAATTTCTTCTTCTGTTGGATGTCTGTCGTATTATGTATTGACGAATCTTGGTTATTTTTACGGAGAGATATTTACTTTTCCCCAGAATTAAATGCATCTCCGCATAAAAAAATAATTTCTTCTACTGTCCAAAATCTGTATTATTATGTAGAGTGGAATCTTGCTTATTTCAACGGAGAGGTATTTACTTTTCTCCAGAAATAAATGTATCTCCGCATAAATATTAAATTTCTTTTTTCGGTTGTCTGTCGCATTATGTAGAGCGGATTCTTTTTTCTTTCAACGGAGAGACATTAACTTTTCTTCAGAAATAAACGCATCTCCGCATAAATATTTAATTTCTTCTTCTGTTGGATGTCTGTCGTATTATGTATTGACGAATCTTGGTTATTTTTACGGAGAGATATTTACTTTTCCCCAGAATTAAATGCATCTCCGCATAAAAAAATAATTTCTTCTACTGTTCAAAATCTGTATTATTATGTAGAGTGGAATCTTGCTTATTTCAACGGAGAGACATTTACTTTTGTTCAGAAATAAATGCATGTCCGCATAAATAATTAATTTCTTCTTCTATCGGATGTCTGTCGTATTTTGTAGAGTGGAATCTTGTTTCTTTCAACGAAGATGTATTTACTTTTCTCCAGAAATAAATGTATCTCCGCATAAATAATTTCTTCTTCTGTTGGATGTCTGTCGTATTTTGTAGTGACGAATCTTGATTATTTCAACGGAGAGACATTTACTTTTCCCCAGAAATAAATGCATCTCCGCATAAA
This sequence comes from Maratus michaelseni, assembly GCA_963931845.1. NCBI lineage: Eukaryota > Metazoa > Arthropoda > Arachnida > Araneae > Salticidae > Maratus > Maratus michaelseni. The sequence continues at coordinate 467,000,061 of OZ007589.1, forward strand.
TATTAAATTTCTTCTTCTGTTGGATGTCTGTTGCATTATGTAGAGTGGAATCTTTCTTATTTCAACGAAGAGGTATTTACTTTTCTCCAGAAATAAATGCATCTCCGCATAAATATTTAATTTCTTCTTCTCTCGGTTGTCTGTCGCATTATGTAGAGTGGAATCTTTTTCTTTCAACGGAGAGACATTTACTTTTCTTCAGAAATAAATGCATCTCCGCATAAATATTAAATTTCTTCTTCTGTTGGATGTCTGTTGCATTATGTAGAGTGGAATCTTTCTTATTTCAACGAAGAGGTATTTACTTTTCTCCAGAAATAAATGCATCTCCGCATAAATATTTATTTTCTTCTTCTGTCGGATGTCTGTCGCATTATGTAGAGTGGAATCTTTTTTTCTTTCAACGGAGAGGTATTTACTTTTCTCCAGAAATAAATGCATCTCCGCATAAATTTTTAATTTTTTCTTCTGTTGGATGTCTGTCGTATTATGTAGTGACGAATCTTGATTATTTCAACGGAGATACATTTACTTTTCCCCAGAAATAAATGCATCCCCCGCATAAAAAATTAATTTCTTCTTCTGTCCAAAATCTGTAGTAATATGTAGAGTGAAATCTTGTTTCTTTCAACGCAGAGACATTTACTTTTGTTCAGAAATAAATGCATCTCCGCATAAATATTTATTTTCTTCTTCTGTCCAAAATCTGTAGTAATATGTAGAGTGAAATCTTGTTTCTTTCAACGGAGAGACATTTACTTTTGTTCAGAAATAAATGCATCTCCGCATAAATATTTATTTTTTTCTTCTGTCGGATGTCTGTCGCATTATGTAGAGCGGATTCTTTTTTCTTTCAACGGAGAGACATTAACTTTTCTTCAGAAATAAACGCATCTCCGCATAAATATTTAATTTCTTCTTCTGTTGGATGTCTGTCGTATTATGTATTGACGAATCTTGGTTATTTTTACGGAGAGATATTTACTTTTCCCCAGAATTAAATGCATCTCCGCATAAAAAAATAATTTCTTCTACTGTCCAAAATCTGTATTATTATGTAGAGTGGAATCTTGCTTATTTCAACGGAGAGGTATTTACTTTTCTCCAGAAATAAATGTATCTCCGCATAAGTATTTAATTTCTTTTTCTGTCGGATGTCTCTCGCATTATGTAGAGTGGAATCATGTTTCTTTCAACGAGAGACATTTACTTTTCTTCAGAAATAAATGCATCTCCGCATAAATATTAAATTTCTTCTTCTGTTGGATGTCTGTTGCATTATGTAGAGTGGAATCTTTTTTCTTTAAACGGAGAGACATTTACTTTTGTTCAGAAATAAATGCATCTCCGCATAAATAATTAATTTCTTCTTCTATCGGATGTCTGTCGTATTTTGTAGAGTGGAATCTTGTTTCTTTCAACGAAGATGTATTTACATTTCTCCAGAAATAAATGCTTCTCCGCATAAATAATTTCTTCTTCTGTTGGATGTCTGTCGTATTATGTATTGACGAATCTTGGTTATTTTTACGGAGAGATATTTACTTTTCCCCAGAATTAAATGCATCTCCGCATAAAAAAATAATTTCTTCTACTGTCCAAAATCTGTATTATTATGTAGAGTGGAATCTTGCTTATTTCAACGGAGAGGTATTTACTTTTCTCCAGAAATAAATGTATCTCCGCATAAATATTAAATTTCTTTTTTCGGTTGTCTGTCGCATTATGTAGAGCGGATTCTTTTTTCTTTCAACGGAGAGACATTAACTTTTCTTCAGAAATAAACGCATCTCCGCATAAATATTTAATTTCTTCTTCTGTTGGATGTCTGTCGTATTATGTATTGACGAATCTTGGTTATTTTTACGGAGAGATATTTACTTTTCCCCAGAATTAAATGCATCTCCGCATAAAAAAATAATTTCTTCTACTGTTCAAAATCTGTATTATTATGTAGAGTGGAATCTTGCTTATTTCAACGGAGAGACATTTACTTTTCTTCAGAAATAAATGCATCTCCGCATAAATATTAAATTTCTTCTTCTGTTGGATGTCTGTTGCATTATGTAGAGAGGAATCTTTTTTCTTTAAACGGAGAGACATTTACTTTTGTTCAGAAATAAATGCATGTCCGCATAAATAATTAATTTCTTCTTCTATCGGATGTCTGTCGTATTTTGTAGAGTGGAATCTTGTTTCTTTCAACGAAGATGTATTTACTTTTCTCCAGAAATAAATGTATCTCCGCATAAATAATTTCTTCTTCTGTTGGATGTCTGTCGTATTTTGTAGTGACGAATCTTGATTATTTCAACGGAGAGACATTTACTTTTCCCCAGAAAAAAATGCATCTCCGCATAAATAATAAATTTCTTCTTCTGTCCAAAATATGTCGCATTATGTAGAGCGGAATCTTTTTTCTTTCAACGGAGAGGTATTTACTTTTCTCTAGAAATCAATGCATCTACGCATAAACATTTAATTTCTTCTTCTGTCGGATGTCTGTCGCATTATGTAGAGTGGAATCTTTTTTCTTTCAACGAGGAGACATTTACTTTTCTTCAGAAATAAATGCATCTCCGCATAAATATTAAATTTCTTTTTCTGTTGGATGTCTGTTGCATTATGTAGTGTGGAATCTTTTTTCTTTAAACGGAGAGACATTTACTTTTGTTCAGAAATAAATGCATCTCCGCATAAATAATTAATTTCTTCTTCTGTCGGATGTCTGTCGTATTTTGTAGAGTGGAATCTTGTTTCTTTCAACGGAGATGTATTTAATTTTCTCCAGAAATAAATGCATCTCCGCATAAATAATTTCTTCTTCTGTTGGATGTCTGTCGTATTTTGTTGAGGTGAATCTTGATTATTTCAACGGAGAGACATTTACTTTTCCCCAGAAATAAATACATCTCCGCATAAATAATAAATTTCTTCTGCTGTCCAAAATCTGTAGTATTATGTAGAGTTTAATCTTGCTTATTTCAACGGAGAGGTATTTACTTTTCTCCAGAAATAAATGTACCTCCGCTTAAATATTTAATTTCTTCTTCTGTCGGATGTCTGTCGCATTATGTAGAGTGGATTCTTTTTTCTTTCAACTGAAATAAATGCATCTCCGCATAAATATTAAATTTCTTCTTTCGGTTGTCTGTCGCATTATGTAGAGTTGAATCTTTTTTCTTTCAACGGAGAGACATTTACTTTTCTTCAGAAATAAATGCATCTCCTCATAAATAATTAATTTCTTCTTCTGTCGGATGTCTGTCGTATTTTGTAGAGTGGAATCTTGATTATTTCAACGGAGAGACATTTACTTTTCCCCAAAAAAAAATGCATCTCCGCATAAATATTAAATTTCTTCTTCTGTTGGATGTCTGTTGCATTATGTAGAGTGGAAAATTTCTTATTTCAACGGAGAGGTACTTACTTTTCTCCAGAAATAAATGCATCTCCGCATAAATATTTAATTTCTTCTTCTCTCGGTTGTCTGTCGCATTATGTAGAGTGGAATCTTTTTCTTTCAACGGAGAGACATTTACTTTTCTCCAGATATAAATGCATCTCCGCATAAATTATTAATTTCTTCTTCAGTCCAAAATCTGTAGTAATATGTAGAGTAGAATCTTGTTTCTTTCAACGGAGAGGTATTTACTTTTCTCCAGAAATAAATGCATCTCCGCATAAATTATGAATTTCTTCTTCTCTCGGTTGTCTGTTGCATTATGTAGAGTGGAATCTTGCTTATTTCAACGGAGAGGTATTTACTTTTCTGCAGAAATAAATGCATCTCCGCTTAAATATTTAATTTCTTCTTCTGTCGGATGTCTGTCGCATTATGTAGAGTGGAATCTTTTTTCTTTCAAGGGAGAGACATTTACGTTTGTTCAGAAATAAATGCATCTCCGCATAAATAATTAATTTCTTCTTCTGTCGGATATCTGTCGTATTTTGCAGAGTGGAATCTTGTTTCTTTCAACGGAGAGGTATTTTCTTTTCTCCAGAAATAAATGCATCTCCGCATAAATATTTAATTTCTTTTTCTGTTGGATGTCTGTGGTATTTTGTAGTGACGAATCTTGATTATTTCAACGGAGAGACATTTACTTTTCCCCAGAAATAAATGCATCTCCGCATAAATAATAAATTTTTCTTCTGTTGGATGTCTGTTGCATTATGTAGAGTGGAATCTTGCTTATTTCAACGGAGAGGTAATTACTTTTATCCAGAAATAAATGCATCTCCGCATAAATTATTAATTTCTTCTTCTGTTGGATGTCTGTCGCATTATGTAGAGTGGAATCTTTTTTCTTTCAACGGAGAGACATTTACTTTTGTTCAGAAATAAATGCATCTCCGCATAAATAATTAATTTCTTCTTCTGTCGGACGTCTGTCGTATTTTGTAGAGTGGAATCTTGTTTCTTTCAACGGAGATGTATTTACTTTTCTCCAGAAATAAATGCATCTCCGCATAAATATTAAATTTCTTCTTCTGTTGGATGTCTGTTGCATTATGTAGAGTGGAATCTTGCTTATTTCAACGGAGAGGTATTTACTTTTCTCCAGAAATAAGTGCATCTAATCATAAATATTTAATTTTTTCTTCTGTTGGATGTCTGTCGTATTATGTAGTGACGAATATTGATTATTTCAACGGAGATACATTTACTTTTCCCCAGAAATAAATGCATCTCCGCATAAAAAATTAATTTCTTCTTCTGTCCAAAATCTGTAGTAATATGTAGAGTGAAATCTTGTTTCTTTCAAAGGAGAGACATTTACTTTTGTTCAGAAATAAATGCATCTCCGCATAAATATTTATTTTCTTCTTCTGTCGGATGTCTGTCGCATTATCTATTGACGAATCTTGGTTATTTTTACGGAGAGATATTTACTTTTCCCAGAATTAAATGCATCTCCGCATAAAAAAATAATTTCTTCTACTGTCCAAAATCTGTATTATTATGTAGAGTGGAATCTTGCTTATTTCAACGGAGAGGTATTTACTTTTCTCCAGAAATAAATGTATCTCCGCATAAGTATTTAATTTCTTTTTCTGTCGGATGTCTGTCGCATTATGTAGAGTGGTGTTTCTTTCAACGAGAGACATTTACTTTTGTTCAGAAATAAATGCATCTCCGCATAAATATTAAATTTTTTCTTTCGGTTGTCTGTCGCATTATGTAGAGTGGAATATTTTTTCTTTCAACGGAGAGACATTTACTTTTCTTCAGAAATAAATGCATCTCCGCATAAATATTAAAATTCTTCTTCTGTTGGATGTCTGTTGCATTATGTAGAGTGGAATCTTTTTTCTTTAAACGGAGATACATTTACTTTTGTTCAGAAATAAATGCATCTCCGCATAATTAATTAATTTCTTCTTCTGTCGGATGTCTGTCGTATTTTGTAGAGTGGAATCTTGTTTCTTTCAACGAGATGTATTTACTTTTCTCCAGAAATAAATGCATCTCCGCATAAATAATTTCTTCTTCTGTTGGATGTCTGTCGTATTTTGTAGTGACGAATCTTGATTATTTCAACGGAGAGACATTTACTTTTCCCCAAAAATAAATGCATCTCCGCATAAATATTAAATTTCTTCTTCTGTTGGATGTCTGTTGCATTATGTAGAGTGGAATCTTGCTGATTTAAACGGAGAGGTATTTACTTTTCTGCAGAAATAAATGCATCTCCGCTTAAATATTTAATTTCTTCTTCTGTCGGATGTCTGTCGCATTATGTAGAGTGGAATCTTTTTTCTTTCAACGGAGAGACATTTACTTTTCTTCAGAAATAAATGCATCTCCGCATAAATATTAAATTTCTTCTTCTGTTGGATGTCTGTTGCATTATGTAGTGTGGAATCTTTTTTCTTTAAACGGAGAGACATTTACTTTTGTTCAGAAATAAATGCATCTCCGCATAAATAATTAATTTCTTCTTCTGTCGGATGTCTGTCGTATTTTGTAGAGTGGAATCTTGTTTCTTTCAACGGAGATGTATTTACTTTTCTCCAGAAATAAATGCATCTCCGCATAAATAATTTCTTCTTCTGTTGGATGTCTGTCGTATTTTGTAGAGTGGAATCTTGTTTCTTTCAACGAAGAGGTATTTACTTTTCTCCAGAAAAAAATGCATCTCCGCATAAATATTTAATTTCTTCTTCTGTTGGATGTCTGTCGTATTATGTAGTGACGAATCTTGATTATTTCAACGGAGAGACATTTACTTTTCCCCAGAAATAAATACATCTCCGCATAAATAATAAATTTCTTCTTCTGTCCAAAATCTGTAGTATTATGTAGAGTTTAATCTTGCTTATTTCAACGGAGAGGTATTTACTTTTCTCCAGAAATAAATGTACCTCCGCTTAAATATTTAATTTCTTCTTCTGTCGGATGTCTGTCGCATTATGTAGAGTGGAATCTTTTTTCTTTCAACAGAAATAAATGCATCTCCGCATAAATATTAAATTTCTTCTTTCGGTTGTCTGTCGCATTATGTAGAGTGGAATCTTTTTTCTTTCAACGGAGAGACATTTACTTTTCTTCAGAAATAAATGCATCTCCGCATAAATAATTAATTTCTTCTTCTGTCGGATGTCTGTCGTATTTTGTAGAGTGGAATCTTGTTTCTTTCAACGGAGATGTATTTACTTTTCTCCAGAAATAAATGCATCTCCGCATAAATAATTTCTTCTTCTGTTGGATGTCTGTCGTATTTTGTAGAGTGGAATCTTGTTTCTTTCAACGAAGAGGTATTTACTTTTCTCCAGAAATAAATGCATCTCCGCATAAATATTTAATTTCTTCTTCTGTTGGATGTCTGTCGTATTATGTAGAGACGAATCTTGATTATTTCAACGGAGAGGCATTTACTTTTCCCCAGAAATAAATACATCTCCGCATAAATATTTAATTTCTTCTTCTGTTGGATGGCTGTCGTATTTTGTAGTGACGAATCTTGATTATTTCAACGGAGAGACATTTACTTTTCCCCAGAAATAAATACATCTCCGCATAAATAATAAATTTCTTCTTCTGTCCAAAATCTGTAGTATTATGTAGAGTTTAATCTTGCTTATTTCAACGGAGAGGTATTTACTTTTCTCCAGAAATAAATGTACCTCCGCATAAGTATTTAATTTCTTCTTCTGTCGGATGTCTGTCGCATTATGTAGAGTGGAATCTTGTTTCTTTCAACGGAGAGTCCTTTACTTTTGTTCAGAAATAAATGCATCTCCGCATAAATATTTATTTTCTTCTTCTGTCGGATGTCTGTCGCATTATGTAGAGTGGAATCTTTTTTTCTTTCAACGGAGAGGTATTTACTTTTCTCCAGAAATAAATGCATCTCCGCATAAATTTTTAATTTTTTCTTCTGTTGGATGTCTGTCGTATTATGTAGTGACGAATCTTGATTATTTCAACGGAGATACATTTACTTTTCCCCAGAAATAAATGCATCCCCCGCATAAAAAATTAATTTCTTCTTCTGTCCAAAATCTGTAGTAATATGTAGAGTGAAATCTTGTTTCTTTCAACGCAGAGACATTTACTTTTGTTCAGAAATAAATGCATCTCCGCATAAATATTTATTTTCTTCTTCTGTCCAAAATCTGTAGTAATATGTAGAGTGAAATCTTGTTTCTTTCAACGGAGAGACATTTACTTTTGTTCAGAAATAAATGCATCTCCGCATAAATATTTATTTTTTTCTTCTGTCGAATGTCTGTCGCATTATGTAGAGCGGATTCTTTTTTCTTTCAACGGAGAGACATTAACTTTTCTTCAGAAATAAACGCATCTCCGCATAAATATTTAATTTCTTCTTCTGTTGGATGTCTGTCGTATTATGTATTGACGAATCTTGGTTATTTTTACGGAGAGATATTTACTTTTCCCCAGAATTAAATGCATCTCCGCATAAAAAAATAATTTCTTCTACTGTCCAAAATCTGTATTATTATGTAGAGTGGAATCTTGCTTATTTCAACGGAGAGGTATTTACTTTTCTCCAGAAATAAATGTATCTCCGCATAAGTATTTAATTTCTTTTTCTGTCGGATGTCTCTCGCATTATGTAGAGTGGAATCATGTTTCTTTCAACGAGAGACATTTACTTTTCTTCAGAAATAAATGCATCTCCGCATAAATATTAAATTTCTTCTTCTGTTGGATGTCTGTTGCATTATGTAGAGTGGAATCTTTTTTCTTTAAACGGAGAGACATTTACTTTTGTTCAGAAATAAATGCATCTCCGCATAAATAATTAATTTCTTCTTCTATCGGATGTCTGTCGTATTTTGTAGAGTGGAATCTTGTTTCTTTCAACGAAGATGTATTTACATTTCTCCAGAAATAAATGCTTCTCCGCATAAATAATTTCTTCTTCTGTTGGATGTCTGTCGTATTATGTATTGACGAATCTTGGTTATTTTTACGGAGAGATATTTACTTTTCCCCAGAATTAAATGCATCTCCGCATAAAAAAATAATTTCTTCTACTGTCCAAAATCTGTATTATTATGTAGAGTGGAATCTTGCTTATTTCAACGGAGAGGTATTTACTTTTCTCCAGAAATAAATGTATCTCCACATAAATATTAAATTTCTTTTTTCGGTTGTCTGTCGCATTATGTAGAGTGGAATCTTTTTTCTTTCAACGGAGAGACATTTACTTTTCTTCAGAAATAAATGCATCTCCGCATAAATATTAAATTTCTTCTTCTGTTGGATGTCTGTTGCATTATGTAGAGAGGAATCTTTTTTCTTTAAACGGAGAGACATTTACTTTTGTTCAGAAATAAATGCATGTCCGCATAAATAATTAATTTCTTCTTCTATCGGATGTCTGTCGTATTTTGTAGAGTGGAATCTTGTTTCTTTCAACGAAGATGTATTTACTTTTCTCCAGAAATAAATGTATCTCCGCATAAATAATTTCTTCTTCTGTTGGATGTCTGTCGTATTTTGTAGTGACGAATCTTGATTATTTCAACGGAGAGACATTTACTTTTCCCCAGAAATAAATGCATCTCCGCATAAATATTAAATTTCTTCTTCTGTTGGATGTCTGTTGCATTATGTAGAGTGGAATCTTTCTTATTTCAACGAAGAGGTATTTACTTTTCTCCAGAAATAAATGCATCTCCGCATAAATATTTAATTTCTTCTTCTCTCGGTTGTCTGTCGCATTATGTAGAGTGGAATCTTTTTCTTTCAACGGAGAGACATTTACTTTTCTTCAGAAATAAATGCATCTCCGCATAAATATTAAATTTCTTCTTCTGTTGGATGTCTGTTGCATTATGTAGAGTGGAATCTTTCTTATTTCAACGAAGAGGTATTTACTTTTCTCCAGAAATAAATGCATCTCCGCATAAATATTTATTTTCTTCTTCTGTCGGATGTCTGTCGCATTATGTAGAGTGGAATCTTTTTTTCTTTCAACGGAGAGGTATTTACTTTTCTCCAGAAATAAATGCATCTCCGCATAAATTTTTAATTTTTTCTTCTGTTGGATGTCTGTCGTATTATGTAGTGACGAATCTTGATTATTTCAACGGAGATACATTTACTTTTCCCCAGAAATAAATGCATCCCCCGCATAAAAAATTAATTTCTTCTTCTGTCCAAAATCTGTAGTAATATGTAGAGTGAAATCTTGTTTCTTTCAACGCAGAGACATTTACTTTTGTTCAGAAATAAATGCATCTCCGCATAAATATTTATTTTCTTCTTCTGTCCAAAATCTGTAGTAATATGTAGAGTGAAATCTTGTTTCTTTCAACGGAGAGACATTTACTTTTGTTCAGAAATAAATGCATCTCCGCATAAATATTTATTTTTTTCTTCTGTCGGATGTCTGTCGCATTATGTAGAGCGGATTCTTTTTTCTTTCAACGGAGAGACATTAACTTTTCTTCAGAAATAAACGCATCTCCGCATAAATATTTAATTTCTTCTTCTGTTGGATGTCTGTCGTATTATGTATTGACGAATCTTGGTTATTTTTACGGAGAGATATTTACTTTTCCCCAGAATTAAATGCATCTCCGCATAAAAAAATAATTTCTTCTACTGTCCAAAATCTGTATTATTATGTAGAGTGGAATCTTGCTTATTTCAACGGAGAGGTATTTACTTTTCTCCAGAAATAAATGTATCTCCGCATAAGTATTTAATTTCTTTTTCTGTCGGATGTCTCTCGCATTATGTAGAGTGGAATCATGTTTCTTTCAACGAGAGACATTTACTTTTCTTCAGAAATAAATGCATCTCCGCATAAATATTAAATTTCTTCTTCTGTTGGATGTCTGTTGCATTATGTAGAGTGGAATCTTTTTTCTTTAAACGGAGAGACATTTACTTTTGTTCAGAAATAAATGCATGTCCGCATAAATAATTAATTTCTTCTTCTATCGGATGTCTGTCGTATTTTGTAGAGTGGAATCTTGTTTCTTTCAACGAAGATGTATTTACTTTTCTCCAGAAATAAATGTATCTCCGCATAAATAATTTCTTCTTCTGTTGGATGTCTGTCGTATTTTGTAGTGACGAATCTTGATTATTTCAACGGAGAGACATTTACTTTTCCCCAGAAATAAATGCATCTCCGCATAAATATTAAATTTCTTCTTCTGTTGGATGTCTGTTGCATTATGTAGAGTGGAATCTTTCTTATTTCAACGAAGAGGTATTTACTTTTCTCCAGAAATAAATGCATCTCCGCATAAATATTTAATTTCTTCTTCTCTCGGTTGTCTGTCGCATTATGTAGAGTGGAATCTTTTTCTTTCAACGGAGAGACATTTACTTTTCTTCAGAAATAAATGCATCTCCGCATAAATATTAAATTTCTTCTTCTGTTGGATGTCTGTTGCATTATGTAGAGTGGAATCTTTCTTATTTCAACGAAGAGGTATTTACTTTTCTCCAGAAATAAATGCATCTCCGCATAAATATTTAATTTCTTCTTCTCTCGGTTGTCTGTCGCATTATGTAGAGTGGAATCTTTTTCTTTCAACGGAGAGACATTTACTTTTCTCCAGAAATAAATGCATCTCCGCATAAATTATTAATTTCTTCTTCAGTCCAAAATCTGTAGTAATATGTAGAGTGGAATCTTGTTTCTTTCAACGGAGAGGTATTTACTTTTCTCCAGAAATAAATGCATCTCCGCATAAATTATTAATTTCTTCTTCTCTCGGTTGTCTGTTGCATTATGTAGAGTGGAATCTTGCTTATTTCAACGGAGAGGTATTTACTTTTCTGCAGAAATAAATGCATCTCCGCTTAAATATTTAATTTCTTCTTCTGTCGGATGTCTGTCGCATTATGTAGAGTGGAATCTTTTTTCTTTCAAGGGAGAGACTTTTACGTTTGTTCAGAAATAAATGCATCTCCGCATAAATAATTAATTTCTTCTTCTGTCGGATGTCTGTCGTATTTTGTAGAGTGGAATCTTTTTTCTTTTAACGGAGAGACATTTACTTTTGTTCAGAAATAAATGCATCTCCGCATAAATAATTAATTTCTTCTTCTGGTGGATGTCTGTCGTATTTGGCAGTGACGAATCTTGATTATTTCAACGGAGAGAAATTTACTTTTCCGCAGAAAAATATGCATCTCCGCATAAATAATAAATTTCTTCTTCTGTCCAAAATCTGTCGCATTATGTAGAGCGGAATCTTTTTACTTTCAACGGAGAGGTATTTACTTTTCTCTAGAAATAAATGCATCTCCGCATAAACATTTAATTTCTTCTTCTCTCGGTTGTCTGTCGCTTTATGTAGAGTGGAATCTTTTTTCTTTCAACGGAGAGACACTTACTTTTCTTCAGAAATAAATGCATCTCCGCATAAATATTAAATTTCTTCTTCTGTTGGATGTCTGTTGCATTATGTAGAGTGGAATCTTGTTTCTTTCAACGGAGAGGTATTTACTTTTCTCCAGAAATAAATGCATCTCCGCATAAATTATTAATTTCTTCTTCTGTCCAAAATCTGTAGTAATATGTAGAGTGGAATCTTGTTTCTTTCAACGGAGAGGTATTTACTTTTCTCCAGAAATAAATGCATCTCCGCATAAATTATTAATTTCTTCTTCTCTGGGTTGTCTGTCGCATTATGTAGAGTGGAATCTTTTTTCTTTCATCGGAGAGACATTTACTTTTCTTCAGAAATAAATACATCTCCGCATAAATATTAAATTTCTTCTTCTGTTAGATGTCTGTTGCATTATGTAGAGTGGAATCTTGCTGATTTCAACGGAGAGATATTTACTTTTCTGCAGAAATAAATGCATCTCCGCTTAAATATTTAATTTCTTCTTCTGTCGGATGTCTGTCGCATTATGTAGAGTGGAATATTTTTTCTTTCAACGGAGAGACATTTACTTTTCTTCAGAAATAAATGCATCTCCGCATAAATATTTAATTTCTTCTTCTGTTGGATGTCTGTCGTATTTTGTAGTGACGAATCTTGATTATTTCAACGGAGAGACATTTACTTTTCTCCAGAAATAAATGCATCTCCGCATAAATAATAAATTTCTTCTTCTGTCCAAAATCTGTAGTATTATGTGGAGTTTAATCTTGCTTATTTCAACGGAGAGGTATTTACTTTTCTCCAGAAATAAATGTACCTCCTCATAAGTATTTAATTTCTTCTTCTGTCGGATGTCTGTCGCATTGTGTAAAGTGGAATCTTGTTTCTTTCAACGGAGAGACATTTACTTTTGTTCAGAAATAAATGCATCTCCGCATAAATATTTATTTTCTTCTTCTGTCGGATTCCTGTCGCATTATGTAGAGTGTAATCTTTTTTTCTTTCAACGGAGAGGTATTTACTTTTCTCCAGAAATAAATGCATCTCCGCATAAAAATTTAATTTCTTCTTCTGTTGGATGTCTGTCGTATTATGTAGGGACGAATCTTGATTATTTCAACGGAGATACATTTACTTTTCCCCAGAAATAAATGCATCTCCGCATAAAAAATTAATTTCTTCTTCTGTCCAAAATCTGTAGTAATATGTAGAGTGAATTCTTGTTTCTTTCAACGGAGAGGTATTTACTTTTCTCCAGAAATAAATGCATCTCCGCATAAATTATTAATTTCTTCTTCTGTCGCATGTCTGTCGCATTATGTAGAGTGGAATCTTGTTTCTTTCAACGGAGAGACATTTACTTTTGGTCAGAAATAAATGCATCTCCGCATAAATATGAAATTTCTTCTTTCGGTTGTCTGTCGCATTACGTAGAGTGGAATCTTTTTTCTTTCAACGGAGAGACATTTACTTTTCTTCAGAAATAAATGCATCTCCGCATAAATTATTAATTTCTTCTCCTGTTGGATGTCTGTCGCATTATGTAAAGTGGAATCTTTTTTCTTTTAACGGAGATGTATTTACTTTTCTCCAGAAATAAATGCATCTCCGCATAAATATTAAATTTCTTCTTCTGTTGGATGTCTGTTGTATTATGTAGAGTGGAATCTTGCTGATTTCAACGGAGAGGTATTTACTTTTCTGCAGAAATAAATGCATCTCCGCATAAATATTAAATTTCTTCTTCTGTTGGATGTCTGTTGTATTATGTACAGTGGAATCTTTTTTCTTTTAACGGAGAGACATTTACTTTTGTTCAGAAATAAATGCATCTCCGCATAAATAATTAATTTCTTCTTCTGGTGGATGTCTGTCGCATTATGTAGAGTGGAATCTTTTTTCTTTCAACGGAGAGACATTTACTTTTATTCAGAAATAAATGCATCTCCACATAAATAATTAATTTCTTCTTCTCTCGGTTGTCTGTCGCATTATGTAGAGTGGAATGTTTTTTCTTTCATCGGAGAGACATTTACTTTTCCCCAGAAATAAATGCATCTCCGCATAAATAATAAATTTCTTCTTCTGTCCAAAATCTGTAGTATTATGTGGAGTTTAATCTTGCTTATTTCAACGGAGAGGTATTTACTTTTCTCCAGAAATAAATGTACCTCCTCATAAGTATTTAATTTCTTCTTCTGTCGGATGTCTGTCGCATTGTGTAAAGTGGAATCTTGTTTCTTTCAACGGAGAGACATTTACTTTTGTTCAGAAATAAATGCATCTCCGCATAAATATTAAATTTCTTCTTCTGTTGGATGTCTGTTGCATTATGTAGAGTTGAATCTTGTTTCTTTCAACGGAGAGGTATTTACTTTTCTCCAGAAATAAATGCATCTCCGCATAAATTATTAATTTCTTCTTCTGTCCAAAATCTGTAGTATTATGTGGAGTTTAATCTTGCTTATTTCAACGGAGAGGTATTTACTTTTCTCTAGAAATAAATGCATCTCCGCATAAACATTTAATTTCTTCTTCTCTCGGTTGTCTGTCGCATTATGTAGAGTGGAATCTTTTTTCTTTCAACGGAGAGACACTTACTTTTCTTCAGAAATAAATGCATCTCCGCATAAATATTAAATTTCTTCTTCTGTTGGATGTCTGTTGCATTATGTAGAGTTGAATCTTGTTTCTTTCAACGGAGAGGTATTTACTTTTCTCCAGAAATAAATGCATCTCCGCATAAATTATTAATTTCTTCTTCTGTCCAAAATCTGTAGTAATATGTAGAGTGGAATCTTGTTTCTTTCAACGGAGAGGTATTTACTTTTCTCCAGAAATAAATGCATCTCCGCATAAATTATTAATTTCTTCTTCTCTCGGTTGTCTGTCGCATTATGTAGAGTGGAATGTTTTTTCTTTCATCGGAGAGACATTTACTTTTCCCCAGAAATAAATATATCTCCGCATAAATAATAAATTTCTTCTTCTGTCCAAAATCTGTAGTATTATGTGGAGTTTATTCTTGCTTATTTCAACGGAGAGGTATTTACTTTTCTCCAGAAATAAATGTACCTCCTCATAAGTATTTAATTTCTTCTTCTGTCGGATGTCTGTCGCATTGTGTAAAGTGGAATCTTGTTTCTTTCAACGGAGAGACATTTACTTTTGTTCAGAAATAAATGCATCTCCGCATAAATATTTATTTTCTTCTTCTGTCGGATGCCTGTCGCATTATGTAGAGTGTAATCTTTTTTTCTTTCAACGGAGAGGTATTTACTTTTCTCCAGAAATAAATGCATCTCCGCATAAATCATTAATTTCTTCTTCTGTCGCATGTCTGTCGCATTATGTAGAGTGGAATCTTGTTTCTTTCAACGGAGAGACATTTACTTTTGGTCAGAAATAAATGCATCTCCGCATAAATATTAAATTTCTTCTTTCGGTTGTCTGTCGCATTACGTAGAGTGGAATCTTTTTTCTTTCAACGGAGAAACATTTACTTTTCTTCAGAAATAAATGCATCTCCGCATAAATTATTAATTTCTTCTCCTGTTGGATCTCTGTCGCATTATGTAGAGTGGAATCTTTTTTCTTTTAACGGAGAGACATTTAGTTTTGTTCAGAAATAAATGCATCTCCGCATAAATTATTAATTTCTTCTCCTGTTGGATGTCTGTCGCATTATGTAGAGTGGAATCTTTTTTCTTTTAACGGAGAGACATTTACTTTTGTTCAGAAATAAATGCATCTCCGCATAAATAATTAATTTCTTCTTCTGGTGGATGTCTGTCGCATTATGTAGAGTGGAATCTTTTTTCTTTCAACGGAGAGACATTTACTTTTATTCAGAAATAAATGCATCTCCGCATAAATAATTAATTTCTTCTTCTGTCGGATGTCTGTCGTATTTTGTAGAGTGGAATCTTGTTTCTTTCAACGGAGAGGTATTTACTTTTCTCCAGAAATAAATGCATCTCTGCATAAATATTTTATTTCTTACTCTGTTGGATGTCTGTCGTATTTTGCAGTGACGAATCTTGATTATTTCAACGGAGAGAAATTTACTTTTCCCCAGAAAAAAATGCATCTCCGCATAAATAACAAATTTCTTCTTCTGTCCAAAATCTATCGCATTATGTAGAGCGGAATCTTTTTTCTTTCAACGGAGAGGTATTTACTTTTCTCTAGAAATAAATGCATCTCCGCATAAACATTTAATTTCTTCTTCTCTCGGTTGTCTGTCGCATTATGTAGAGTGGAATCTTTTTTCTTTCAACGGAGAGACATTTACTTTTCTTCAGAAATAAATGCATCTCCGCATAAATATTTAATTTCTTCTTCTGTTGGATGTCTGTTGTATTTTGTAGTGACGAATCTTGATTATTTCAACGGAGAGACATTTACTTTTCCCCAGAAATAAATGCATCTCCGCATAAATAATAAATTTCTTCTTCTGTCCAAAATCTGTAGTATTATGTGGAGTTTAATCTTGCTTATTTCAACGGAGAGGTATTTACTTTTCTCCAGAAATAAATGTACCTCCTCATAAGTATTTAATTTCTTCTTCTGTCGGATGTCTGTCGCATTGTGTAAAGTGGAATCTTGTTTCTTTCAACGGAGAGACATTTACTTTTGTTCAGAAATAAATGCATCTCCGCATAAATATTAAATTTCTTCTTCTGTTGGATGTCTGTTGCATTATGTAGAGTTGAATCTTGTTTCTTTCAACGGAGAGGTATTTACTTTTCTCCAGAAATAAATGCATCTCCGCATAAATTATTAATTTCTTCTTCTGTCCAAAATCTGTAGTATTATGTGGAGTTTAATCTTGCTTATTTCAACGGAGAGGTATTTACTTTTCTCTAGAAATAAATGCATCTCCGCATAAACATTTAATTTCTTCTTCTCTCGGTTGTCTGTCGCATTATGTAGAGTGGAATCTTTTTTCTTTCAACGGAGAGACACTTACTTTTCTTCAGAAATAAATGCATCTCCGCATAAATATTAAATTTCTTCTTCTGTTGGATGTCTGTTGCATTATGTAGAGTTGAATCTTGTTTCTTTCAACGGAGAGGTATTTACTTTTCTCCAGAAATAAATGCATCTCCGCATAAATTATTAATTTCTTCTTCTGTCCAAAATCTGTAGTAATATGTAGAGTGGAATCTTGTTTCTTTCAACGGAGAGGTATTTACTTTTCTCCAGAAATAAATGCATCTCCGCATAAATTATTAATTTCTTCTTCTCTCGGTTGTCTGTCGCATTATGTAGAGTGGAATGTTTTTTCTTTCATCGGAGAGACATTTACTTTTCCCCAGAAATAAATGCATCTCCGCATAAATAATAAATTTCTTCTTCTGTCCAAAATCTGTAGTATTATGTGGAGTTTAATCTTGCTTATTTCAACGGAGAGGTATTTACTTTTCTCCAGAAATAAATGTACCTCCTCATAAGTATTTAATTTCTTCTTCTGTCGGATGTCTGTCGCATTGTGTAAAGTGGAATCGTGTTTCTTTCAACGGAGAGACATTTACTTTTGTTCAGAAATAAATGCATCTCCGCATAAATATTTATTTTCTTCTTCTGTCGGATGCCTGTCGCATTATGTAGAGTGTAATCTTTTTTTCTTTCAACGGAGAGGTATTTACTTTTCTCCAGAAATAAATGCATCTCCGCATAAATCATTAATTTCTTCTTCTGTCGCATGTCTGTCGCATTATGTAGAGTGGAATCTTGTTTCTTTCAACGGAGAGACATTTACTTTTGGTCAGAAATAAATGCATCTCCGCATAAATATTAAATTTCTTCTTTCGGTTTTCTGTCGCATTACGTAGAGTGGAATCTTTTTTCTTTCAACGGAGAAACATTTACTTTTCTTCAGAAATAAATGCATCTCCGCATAAATTATTAATTTCTTCTCCTGTTGGATCTCTGTCGCATTATGTAGAGTGGAATCTTTTTTCTTTTAACGGAGAGACATTTAGTTTTGTTCAGAAATAAATGCATCTCCGCATAAATTATTAATTTCTTCTCCTGTTGGATGTCTGTCGCATTATGTAGAGTGGAATCTTTTTTCTTTTAACGCAGAGACATTTACTTTTGTTCAGAAATAAATGCATCTCCGCATAAATAATTAATTTCTTCTTCTGGTGGATGTCTGTCGCATTATGTAGAGTGGAATCTTTTTTCTTTCAACGGAGAGACACTTACTTTTATTCAGAATTAAATGCATCTCCGCATAAATAATTAATTTCTTCTTCTGTCGGATGTCTGTCGTATTTTGTAGAGTGGAATCTTGTTTCTTTCAACGGAGAGGAATTTACTTTTCTCCAGAAATAAATGCATCTCCGCATAAATATTTTATTTCTTCTTCTGTTGGATGTCAGTCGTATTTTGCAGTGACGAATCTTGATTATTTCAACGGAGAGAAATTTACTTTTCCCCAGAAAAAAATGCATCTCCGCATAAATAACAAATTTCTTCTTCTGTCCAAAATCTGTCGCATTATGTAGAGCGGAATCTTTTTTCTTTCAACGGAGAGGTATTTACTTTTCTCTAGAAATAAATGCATCTCCGCATAAACATTTAATTTCTTCTTCTCTCGGTTGTCTGTCGCATTATGTAGAGTGGAATCTTTTTTCTTTCAACGGAGAGACATTTACTTTTCTTCAGAAATAAATGCATCTCCGCATAAATATTAAATTTCTTCTTCTGTTGGATGTCTGTTGCATTATGTAGAGTGGAATCTTGTTTCTTTCAACGGAGAGGTATTTACTTTTCTCCAGAAATAAATGCATCTCCGCATAAATTATTAATTTCTTCTTCTGTCCAAAATCTGTAGTAATATATAGAGTGGAATCTTGTTTCTTTCAACGGAGAGGTATTTACTTTTCTCCAGAAATAAATGCATCTCCGCATAAATTATTAATTTATTCTTCTCTCGGTTGTCTGTCGCATTATGTAGAGTGGAATCTTTTTTCTTTCATCGGAGAGACCTTTACTTTTCTTCAGAAATAAATACATCTCCGCATAAATATTAAATTTCTTCTTCTGTTGGATGTCTGTTGCATTATGTAGAGTGGAATCTTGCTGATTTCAACGGAGAGGTATTTACTTTTCTGCAGAAATAAATGCATCTCCGCTTAAATATTTAATTTCTTCTTCTGTCGGATGTCTGTCGCATTATGTAGAGTGGAATATTTTTTCTTTCAACGGAGAGACATTTACTTTTCTTCAGAATTAAATGCATCTCCGCATAAATATTTAATTTCTTCTTCTGTTGGATGTCTGTTGTATTTTGTAGTGACGAATCTTGATTATTTCAACGGAGAGACATTTACTTTTCCCCAGAAATAAATGCATCTCCGCATAAATAATAAATTTCTTCTTCTGTCCAAAATCTGTAGTATTATGTGGAGTTTAATCTTGCTTATTTCAACGGAGAGGTATTTACTTTTCTCCAGAAATAAATGTACCTCCTCATAAGTATTTAATTTCTTCTTCTGTCGGATGTCTGTCGCATTGTGTAAAGTGGAATCTTGTTTCTTTCAACGGAGAGACATTTACTTTTGTTCAGAAATAAATGCATCTCCGCATAAATATTTATTTTCTTCTTCTGTCGGATGCCTGTCGCATTATGTAGAGTGTAATCTTTTTTTCTTTCAACGGAGAGGTATTTACTTTTCTCCAGAAATAAATGCATCTCCGCATAAATTATTAATTTCTTCTTCTGTCGCATGTCTGTCGCATTATGTAGAGTGGAATCTTGTTTCTTTCAACGGAGAGACATTTACTTTTGGTCAGAAATAAATGCATCTCCGCATAAATATTAAATTTCTTCTTTCGGTTGTCTGTCGCATTACGTAGAGTGGAATCTTTTTTCTTTCAACGGAGAAACATTTACTTTTCTTCAGAAATAAATGCATCTCCGATAAAATTATTAATTTCTTCTCCTGTTGGATCTCTGTCGCATTATGTAGAGTGGAATCTTTTTTCTTTTAACGGAGAGACATTTAGTTTTGTTCAGAAATAAATGCATCTCCGCATAAATAATTAATTTCTTCTTCTGGTGGATGTCTGTCGCATTATGTAGAGTGGAATCTTTTTTCTTTCAACGGAGAGACATTTACTTTTGTTCAGAAATAAGTGCATCTCCGCATAAATAATTAATTTCTTCTTCTGTCGGATGTCTGTCGTATTTTGTAGAGTGGAATCTTGTTTCTTTCAACGGAGAGGTATTTACTTTTCTCCAGAAATAAATGCATCTCCGCATAAATATTTTATTTCTTCTTCTGTTGGATGTCTGTCGTATTTTGCAGTGACGAATCTTGATTATTTCAACGGAGAGAAATTTACTTTTCCCCAGAAAAAAATGCATCTCCGCATAAATAATAAATTTCTTCTTCTGTCCAAAATCTGTCGCATTATGTAGAGCGGAATCTTTTTTCTTTCAACGGAGAGGTATTTACTTTTCTCTAGAAATAAATGCATCTCCGCATAAACATTTAATTTCTTCTTCTCTCGGTTGTCTGTCGCATTATGTAGAGTGGAATCTTTTTTCTTTCAACGGAGAGACATTTACTTTTCTTCAGAAATAAATGCATCTCCGCATAAATATTTAATTTCTTCTTCTGTTGGATGTCTGTTGTATTTTGTAGTGACGAATCTTGATTATTTCAACGGAGAGACATTTACTTTTCCCCAGAAATAAATGCATCTCCGCATAAATAATAAATTTCTTCTTCTGTCCAAAATCTGTAGTATTATGTGGAGTTTAATCTTGCTTATTTCAACGGAGAGGTATTTACTTTTCTCCAGAAATAAATGTACCTCCTCATAAGTATTTAATTTCTTCTTCTGTCGGATGTCTGTCGCATTGTGTAAAGTGGAATCTTGTTTCTTTCAACGGAGAGACATTTACTTTTGTTCAGAAATAAATGCATCTCCGCATAAATATTAAATTTCTTCTTCTGTTGGATGTCTGTTGCATTATGTAGAGTTGAATCTTGTTTCTTTCAACGGAGAGGTATTTACTTTTCTCCAGAAATAAATGCATCTCCGCATAAATTATTAATTTCTTCTTCTGTCCAAAATCTGTAGTATTATGTGGAGTTTAATCTTTCTTATTTCAACGGAGAGGTATTTACTTTTCTCTAGAAATAAATGCATCTCCGCATAAACATTTAATTTCTTCTTCTCTCGGTTGTCTGTCGCATTATGTAGAGTGGAATCTTTTTTCTTTCAACGGAGAGACACTTACTTTTCTTCAGAAATAAATGCATCTCCGCATAAATAATAAATTTCTTCTTCTGTCCAAAATCTGTAGTATTATGTGGAGTTTAATCTTGCTTATTTCAACGGAGAGGTATTTACTTTTCTCCAGAAATAAATGTACCTCCTCATAAGTATTTAATTTCTTCTTCTGTCGGATGTCTGTCGCATTGTGTAAAGTGGAATCTTGTTTCTTTCAACGGAGAGACATTTACTTTTGTTCAGAAATAAATGCATCTCCGCATAAATATTTATTTTCTTCTTCTGTCGGATGCCTGTCGCATTATGTAGAGTGTAATCTTTTTTTCTTTCAACGGAGAGGTATTTACTTTTCTCCAGAAATAAATGCATCTCCGCATAAATCATTAATTTCTTCTTCTGTCGCATGTCTGTCGCATTATGTAGAGTGGAATCTTGTTTCTTTCAACGGAGAGACATTTACTTTTGGTCAGAAATAAATGCATCTCCGCATAAATATTAAATTTCTTCTTTCGGTTGTCTGTCGCATTACGTAGAGTGGAATCTTTTTTCTTTCAACGGAGAAACATTTACTTTTCTTCAGAAATAAATGCATCTCCGCATAAATTATTAATTTCTTCTCCTGTTGGATCTCTGTCGCATTATGTAGAGTGGAATCTTTTTTCTTTTAACGGAGAGACATTTAGTTTTGTTCAGAAATAAATGCATCTCCGCATAAATTATTAATTTCTTCTCCTGTTGGATGTCTGTCGCATTATGTAGAGTGGAATCTTTTTTCTTTTAACGGAGAGACATTTACTTTTGTTCAGAAATAAATGCATCTCCGCATAAATAATTAATTTCTTCTTCTGGTGGATGTCTGTCGCATTATGTAGAGTGGAATCTTTTTTCTTTCAACGGAGAGACATTTACTTTTATTCAGAAATAAATGCATCTCCGCATAAATAATTAATTTCTTCTTCTGTCGGATGTCTGTCGTATTTTGTAGAGTGGAATCTTGTTTCTTTCAACGGAGAGGTATTTACTTTTCTCCAGAAATAAATGCATCTCTGCATAAATATTTTATTTCTTACTCTGTTGGATGTCTGTCGTATTTTGCAGTGACGAATCTTGATTATTTCAACGGAGAGAAATTTACTTTTCCCCAGAAAAAAATGCATCTCCGCATAAATAACAAATTTCTTCTTCTGTCCAAAATCTATCGCATTATGTAGAGCGGAATCTTTTTTCTTTCAACGGAGAGGTATTTACTTTTCTCTAGAAATAAATGCATCTCCGCATAAACATTTAATTTCTTCTTCTCTCGGTTGTCTGTCGCATTATGTAGAGTGGAATCTTTTTTCTTTCAACGGAGAGACATTTACTTTTCTTCAGAAATAAATGCATCTCCGCATAAATATTTAATTTCTTCTTCTGTTGGATGTCTGTTGTATTTTGTAGTGACGAATCTTGATTATTTCAACGGAGAGACATTTACTTTTCCCCAGAAATAAATGCATCTCCGCATAAATAATAAATTTCTTCTTCTGTCCAAAATCTGTAGTAATATGTAGAGTGGAATCTTGTTTCTTTCAACGGAGAGGTATTTACTTTTCTCCAGAAATAAATGTACCTCCTCATAAGTATTTAATTTCTTCTTCTGTCGGATGTCTGTCGCATTGTGTAAAGTGGAATCTTGTTTCTTTCAACGGAGAGACATTTACTTTTGTTCAGAAATAAATGCATCTCCGCATAAATATTAAATTTCTTCTTCTGTTGGATGTCTGTTGCATTATGTAGAGTTGAATCTTGTTTCTTTCAACGGAGAGGTATTTACTTTTCTCCAGAAATAAATGCATCTCCGCATAAATTATTAATTTCTTCTTCTGTCCAAAATCTGTAGTATTATGTGGAGTTTAATCTTGCTTATTTCAACGGAGAGGTATTTACTTTTCTCTAGAAATAAATGCATCTCCGCATAAACATTTAATTTCTTCTTCTCTCGGTTGTCTGTCGCATTATGTAGAGTGGAATCTTTTTTCTTTCAACGGAGAGACACTTACTTTTCTTCAGAAATAAATGCATCTCCGCATAAATATTAAATTTCTTCTTCTGTTGGATGTCTGTTGCATTATGTAGAGTTGAATCTTGTTTCTTTCAACGGAGAGGTATTTACTTTTCTCCAGAAATAAATGCATCTCCGCATAAATTATTAATTTCTTCTTCTGTCCAAAGTCTGTAGTAATATGTAGAGTGGAATCTTGTTTCTTTCAACGGAGAGGTATTTACTTTTCTCCAGAAATAAATGCATCTCCGCATAAATTATTAATTTCTTCTTCTCTCGGTTGTCTGTCGCATTATGTAGAGTGGAATGTTTTTTCTTTCATCGGAGAGACATTTACTTTTCCCCAGAAATAAATGCATCTCCGCATAAATAATAAATTTCTTCTTCTGTCCAAAATCTGTAGTATTATGTGGAGTTTAATCTTGCTTATTTCAACGGAGAGGTATTTACTTTTCTCCAGAAATAAATGTACCTCCTCATAAGTATTTAATTTCTTCTTCTGTCGGATGTCTGTCGCATTGTGTAAAGTGGAATCTTGTTTCTTTCAACGGAGAGACATTTACTTTTGTTCAGAAATAAATGCATCTCCGCATAAATATTTATTTTCTTCTTCTGTCGGATGCCTGTCGCATTATGTAGAGTGTAATCTTTTTTTCTTTCAACGGAGAGGTATTTACTTTTCTCCAGAAATAAATGCATCTCCGCATAAATCATTAATTTCTTCTTCTGTCGCATGTCTGTCGCATTATGTAGAGTGGAATCTTGTTTCTTTCAACGGAGAGACATTTACTTTTGGTCAGAAATAAATGCATCTCCGCATAAATATTAAATTTCTTCTTTCGGTTTTCTGTCGCATTACGTAGAGTGGAATCTTTTTTCTTTCAACGGAGAAACATTTACTTTTCTTCAGAAATAAATGCATCTCCGCATAAATTATTAATTTCTTCTCCTGTTGGATCTCTGTCGCATTATGTAGAGTGGAATCTTTTTTCTTTTAACGGAGAGACATTTAGTTTTGTTCAGAAATAAATGCATCTCCGCATAAATTATTAATTTCTTCTCCTGTTGGATGTCTGTCGCATTATGTAGAGTGGAATCTTTTTTCTTTTAACGGAGAGACATTTACTTTTGTTCAGAAATAAATGCATCTCCGCATAAATAATTAATTTCTTCTTCTGGTGGATGTCTGTCGCATTATGTAGAGTGGAATCTTTTTTCTTTCAACGGAGAGACATTTACTTTTATTCAGAAATAAATGCATCTCCGCATAAATAATTAATTTCTTCTTCTGTCGGATGTCTGTCGTATTTTGTAGAGTGGAATCTTGTTTCTTTCAACGGAGAGGTATTTACTTTTCTCCAGAAATAAATGCATCTCCGCATAAATATTTTATTTCTTCTTCTGTTGGATGTCTGTCGTATTTTGCAGTGACGAATCTTGATTATTTCAACGGAGAGAAATTTACTTTTCCCCAGAAAAAAATGCATCTCCGCATAAATAACAAATTTCTTCTTCTGTCCAAAATCTGTCGCATTATGTAGAGCGGAATCTTTTTTCTTTCAACGGAGAGGTATTTACTTTTCTCTAGAAATAAATGCATCTCCGCATAAACATTTAATTTCTTCTTCTCTCGGTTGTCTGTCGCATTATGTAGAGTGGAATCTTTTTTCTTTCAACGGAGAGACATTTACTTTTCTTCAGAAATAAATGCATCTCCGCATAAATATTAAATTTCTTCTTCTGTTGGATGTCTGTTGCATTATGTAGAGTGGAATCTTGTTTCTTTCAACGGAGAGGTATTTACTTTTCTCCAGAAATAAATGCATCTCCGCATAAATTATTAATTTCTGCTTCTGTCCAAAATCTGTAGTAATATATAGAGTGGAATCTTGTTTCTTTCAACGGAGAGGTATTTACTTTTCTCCAGAAATAAATGCATCTCCGCATAAATTATTAATTTATTCTTCTCTCGGTTGTCTGTCGCATTATGTAGAGTGGAATCTTTTTTCTTTCATCGGAGAGACCTTTACTTTTCTTCAGAAATAAATACATCTCCGCATAAATATTAAATTTCTTCTTCTGTTGGATGTCTGTTGCATTATGTAGAGTGGAATCTTGCTGATTTCAACGGAGAGGTATTTACTTTTCTGCAGAAATAAATGCATCTCCGCTTAAATATTTAATTTCTTCTTCTGTCGGATGTCTGTCGCATTATGTAGAGTGGAATATTTTTTCTTTCAACGGAGAGACATTTACTTTTCTTCAGAATTAAATGCATCTCCGCATAAATATTTAATTTCTTCTTCTGTTGGATGTCTGTTGTATTTTGTAGTGACGAATCTTGATTATTTCAACGGAGAGACATTTACTTTTCCCCAGAAATAAATGCATCTCCGCATAAATAATAAATTTCTTCTTCTGTCCAAAATCTGTAGTATTATGTGGAGTTTAATCTTGCTTATTTCAACGGAGAGGTATTTACTTTTCTCCAGAAATAAATGTACCTCCTCATAAGTATTTAATTTCTTCTTCTGTCGGATGTCTGTCGCATTGTGTAAAGTGGAATCTTGTTTCTTTCAACGGAGAGACATTTACTTTTGTTCAGAAATAAATGCATCTCCGCATAAATATTTATTTTCTTCTTCTGTCGGATGCCTGTCGCATTATGTAGAGTGTAATCTTTTTTTCTTTCAACGGAGAGGTATTTACTTTTCTCCAGAAATAAATGCATCTCCGCATAAATTATTAATTTCTTCTTCTGTCGCATGTCTGTCGCATTATGTAGAGTGGAATCTTGTTTCTTTCAACGGAGAGACATTTACTTTTGGTCAGAAATAAATGCATCTCCGCATAAATATTAAATTTCTTCTTTCGGTTGTCTGTCGCATTACGTATAGTGGAATCTTTTTTCTTTCAACGGAGAAACATTTACTTTTCTCCAGAAATAAATGCATCTCCGCATAAATTATTAATTTCTTCTCCTGTTGGATCTCTGTCGCATTATGTAGAGTGGAATCTTTTTTCTTTTAACGGAGAGACATTTAGTTTTGTTCAGAAATAAATGCATCTCCACATAAATAATTAATTTCTTCTGCTGGTGGATGTCTGTCGCATTATGTAGAGTGGAATCTTTTTTCTTTCAACGGAGAGACATTTACTTTTGTTCAGAAATAAGTGCATCTCCGCATAAATAATTAATTTCTTCTTCTGTCGGATGTCTGTCGTATTTTGTAGAGTGGAATCTTGTTTCTTTCAACGGAGAGACATTTACTTTTGGTCAGAAATAAATGCATCTCCGCATAAATATTAAATTTCTTCTTTCGGTTGTCTGTCGCATTACGTAGAGTGGAATCTTTTTTCTTTCAACGGAGAAACATTTACTTTTCTTCAGAAATAAATGCATCTCCGCATAAATTAATAATTTCTTCTCCTGTTGGATCTCTGTCGCATTATGTAGAGTGGAATCTTTTTTCTTTTAACGGAGAGACATTTAGTTTTGTTCAGAAATAAATGCATCTCCGCATAAATTATTAATTTCTTCTCCTGTTGGATGTCTGTCGCATTATGTAGAGTGGAATCTTTTTTCTTTTAACGGAGAGACATTTACTTTTGTTCAGAAATAAATGCATCTCCGCATAAATAATTAATTTCTTCTTCTGGTGGATGTCTGTCGCATTATGTAGAGTGGAATCTTTTTTCTTTCAACGGAGAGACATTTACTTTTATTCAGAAATAAATGCATCTCCGCATAAATAATTAATTTCTTCTTCTGTCGGATGTCTGTCGTATTTTGTAGAGTGGAATCTTGTTTCTTTCAACGGAGAGGTATTTACTTTTCTCCAGAAATAAATGCATCTCCGCATAAATATTTTATTTCTTATTCTGTTGGATGTCTGTCGTATTTTGCAGTGACGAATCTTGATTATTTCAACGGAGAGAAATTTACTTTTCCCCAGAAAAAAATGCATCTCCGCATAAATAACAAATTTCTTCTTCTGTCCAAAATCTATCGCATTATGTAGAGCGGAATCTTTTTTCTTTCAACGGAGAGGTATTTACTTTTCTCTAGAAATAAATGCATCTCCGCATAAACATTTAATTTCTTCTTCTCTCGGTTGTCTGTCGCATTATGTAGAGTGGAATCTTTTTTCTTTCAACGGAGAGACACTTACTTTTCTTCAGAAATAAATGCATCTCCGCATAAATATTAAATTTCTTCTTCTGTTGGATGTCTGTTGCATTATGTAGAGTTGAATCTTGTTTCTTTCAACGGAGAGGTATTTACTTTTCTCCAGAAATAAATGCATCTCCGCATAAATTATTAATTTCTTCTTCTGTCCAAAATCTGTAGTAATATGTAGAGTGGAATCTTGTTTCTTTCAACGGAGAGGTATTTACTTTTCTCCAGAAATAAATGCATCTCCGCATAAATTATTAATTTCTTCTTCTCTCGGTTGTCTGTCGCATTATGTAGAGTGGAATGTTTTTTCTTTCATCGGAGAGACATTTACTTTTCCCCAGAAATAAATGCATCTCCGCATAAATAATAAATTTCTTCTTCTGTCCAAAATCTGTAGTATTATGTGGAGTTTAATCTTGCTTATTTCAACGGAGAGGTATTTACTTTTCTCCAGAAATAAATGTACCTCCTCATAAGTATTTAATTTCTTCTTCTGTCGGATGTCTGTCGCATTGTGTAAAGTGGAATCTTGTTTCTTTCAACGGAGAGACATTTACTTTTGTTCAGAAATAAATGCATCTCCGCATAAATATTTATTTTCTTCTTCTGTCGGATGCCTGTCGCATTATGTAGAGTGTAATCTTTTTTTCTTTCAACGGAGAGGTATTTACTTTTCTCCAGAAATAAATGCATCTCCGCATAAATCATTAATTTCTTCTTCTGTCGCATGTCTGTCGCATTATGTAGAGTGGAATCTTGTTTCTTTCAACGGAGAGACATTTACTTTTGGTCAGAAATAAATGCATCTCCGCATAAATATTAAATTTCTTCTTTCGGTTTTCTGTCGCATTACGTAGAGTGGAATCTTTTTTCTTTCAACGGAGAAACATTTACTTTTCTTCAGAAATAAATGCATCTCCGCATAAATTATTAATTTCTTCTCCTGTTGGATCTCTGTCGCATTATGTAGAGTGGAATCTTTTTTCTTTTAACGGAGAGACATTTAGTTTTGTTCAGAAATAAATGCATCTCCGCATAAATTATTAATTTCTTCTCCTGTTGGATGTCTGTCGCATTATGTAGAGTGGAATCTTTTTTCTTTTAACGGAGAGACATTTACTTTTGTTCAGAAATAAATGCATCTCCGCATAAATAATTAATTTCTTCTTCTGGTGGATGTCTGTCGCATTATGTAGAGTGGAATCTTTTTTCTTTCAACGGAGAGACATTTACTTTTATTCAGAAATAAATGCATCTCCGCATAAATAATTAATTTCTTCTTCTGTCGGATGTCTGTCGTATTTTGTAGAGTGGAATCTTGTTTCTTTCAACGGAGAGGTATTTACTTTTCTCCAGAAATAAATGCATCTCCGCATAAATATTTTATTTCTTCTTCTGTTGGATGTCTGTCGTATTTTGCAGTGACGAATCTTGATTATTTCAACGGAGAGAAATTTACTTTTCCCCAGAAAAAAATGCATCTCCGCATAAATAACAAATTTCTTCTTCTGTCCAAAATCTGTCGCATTATGTAGAGCGGAATCTTTTTTCTTTCAACGGAGAGGTATTTACTTTTCTCTAGAAATAAATGCATCTCCGCATAAACATTTAATTTCTTCTTCTCTCGGTTGTCTGTCGCATTATGTAGAGTGGAATCTTTTTTCTTTCAACGGAGAGACATTTACTTTTCTTCAGAAATAAA
Organism: Maratus michaelseni; assembly: GCA_963931845.1. NCBI lineage: Eukaryota > Metazoa > Arthropoda > Arachnida > Araneae > Salticidae > Maratus > Maratus michaelseni. The sequence goes on from OZ007589.1 coordinate 467,029,074, forward strand.
TGCATCTCCGCATAAATATTAAATTTCTTCTTCTGTTGGATGTCTGTTGCATTATGTAGAGTGGAATCTTGTTTCTTTCAACGGAGAGGTATTTACTTTTCTCCAGAAATAAATGCATCTCCGCATAAATTATTAATTTCTGCTTCTGTCCAAAATCTGTAGTAATATATAGAGTGGAATCTTGTTTCTTTCAACGGAGAGGTATTTACTTTTCTCCAGAAATAAATGCATCTCCGCATAAATTATTAATTTATTCTTCTCTCGGTTGTCTGTCGCATTATGTAGAGTGGAATCTTTTTTCTTTCATCGGAGAGACCTTTACTTTTCTTCAGAAATAAATACATCTCCGCATAAATATTAAATTTCTTCTTCTGTTGGATGTCTGTTGCATTATGTAGAGTGGAATCTTGCTGATTTCAACGGAGAGGTATTTACTTTTCTGCAGAAATAAATGCATCTCCGCTTAAATATTTAATTTCTTCTTCTGTCGGATGTCTGTCGCATTATGTAGAGTGGAATATTTTTTCTTTCATCGGAGAGACCTTTACTTTTCTTCAGAAATAAATGCATCTCCGCTTAAATATTTAATTTCTTCTTCTGTTGGATGTCTGTTGTATTTTGTAGTGACGAATCTTGATTATTTCAACGGAGAGACATTTACTTTTCCCCAGAAATAAATGCATCTCCGCATAAATAATAAATTTCTTCTTCTGTCCAAAATCTGTAGTATTATGTGGAGTTTAATCTTGCTTATTTCAACGGAGAGGTATTTACTTTTCTCCAGAAATAAATGTACCTCCTCATAAGTATTTAATTTCTTCTTCTGTCGGATGTCTGTCGCATTGTGTAAAGTGGAATCTTGTTTCTTTCAACGGAGAGACATTTACTTTTGTTCAGAAATAAATGCATCTCCGCATAAATATTTATTTTCTTCTTCTGTCGGATGCCTGTCGCATTATGTAGAGTGTAATCTTTTTTTCTTTCAACGGAGAGGTATTTACTTTTCTCCAGAAATAAATGCATCTCCGCATAAATTATTAATTTCTTCTTCTGTCGCATGTCTGTCGCATTATGTAGAGTGGAATCTTGTTTCTTTCAACGGAGAGACATTTACTTTTGGTCAGAAATAAATGCATCTCCGCATAAATATTAAATTTCTTCTTTCGGTTGTCTGTCGCATTACGTATAGTGGAATCTTTTTTCTTTCAACGGAGAAACATTTACTTTTCTCCAGAAATAAATGCATCTCCGCATAAATTATTAATTTCTTCTCCTGTTGGATCTCTGTCGCATTATGTAGAGTGGAATCTTTTTTCTTTTAACGGAGAGACATTTAGTTTTGTTCAGAAATAAATGCATCTCCACATAAATAATTAATTTCTTCTGCTGGTGGATGTCTGTCGCATTATGTAGAGTGGAATCTTTTTTCTTTCAACGGAGAGACATTTACTTTTGTTCAGAAATAAGTGCATCTCCGCATAAATAATTAATTTCTTCTTCTGTCGGATGTCTGTCGTATTTTGTAGAGTGGAATCTTGTTTCTTTCAACGGAGAGGTATTTACTTTTCTCCAGAAATAAATGCATCTCCGCATAAATATTTTATTTCTTCTTCTGTTGGATGTCTGTCGTATTTTGCAGTGACGAATCTTGATTATTTCAACGGAGAGAAATTTACTTTTCCCCAGAAAAAAATGCATCTCCGCATAAATAATAAATTTCTTCTTCTGTCCAAAATCTGTCGCATTATGTAGAGCGGAATCTTTTTTCTTTCAACGGAGAGGTATTTACTTTTCTCTAGAAATAAATGCATCTCCGCATAAACATTTAATTTCTTCTTCTCTCGGTTGTCTGTCGCATTATGTAGAGTGGAATCTTTTTTCTTTCAACGGAGAGACATTTACTTTTCTTCAGAAATAAATGCATCTCCGCATAAATATTTAATTTCTTCTTCTGTTGGATGTCTGTTGTATTTTGTAGTGACGAATCTTGATTATTTCAACGGAGAGACATTTACTTTTCCCCAGAAATAAATGCATCTCCGCATAAATAATAAATTTCTTCTTCTGTCCAAAATCTGTAGTATTATGTAGAGTTTAATCTTGCTTATTTCAACGGAGAGGTATTTACTTTTCTCCAGAAATAAATGTACCTCCTCATAAGTATTTAATTTCTTCTTCTGTCGGATGTCTGTCGCATTGTGTAAAGTGGAATCTTGTTTCTTTCAACGGAGAGACATTTACTTTTGTTCAGAAATAAATGCATCTCCGCATAAATATTAATTTTCTTCTTCTGTTGGATGTCTGTTGCATTATGTAGAGTTGAATCTTGTTTCTTTCAACGGAGAGGTATTTACTTTTCTCCAGAAATAAATGCATCTCCGCATAAATTATTAATTTCTTCTTCTGTCCAAAATCTGTAGTATTATGTGGAGTTTAATCTTGCTTATTTCAACGGAGAGGTATTTACTTTTCTCTAGAAATAAATGCATCTCCGCATAAACATTTAATTTCTTTTTCTCTCGGTTGTCTGTCGCATTATGTAGAGTGGAATCTTTTTTCTTTCAACGGAGAGACACTTACTTTTCTTCAGAAATAAATGCATCTCCGCATAAATATTAAATTTCTTCTTCTGTTGGATGTCTGTTGCATTATGTAGAGTTGAATCTTGTTTCTTTCAACGGAGAGGAATTTACTTTTCTCCAGAAATAAATGCATCTCCGCATAAATTATTAATTTCTTCTTCTGTCCAAAATCTGTAGTAATATGTAGAGTGGAATCTTGTTTCTTTCAACGGAGAGGTATTTACTTTTCTCCAGAAATAAATGCATCTCCGCATAAATTATTAATTTCTTCTTCTCTCGGTTGTCTGTCGCATTATGTAGAGTGGAATGTTTTTTCTTTCATCGGAGAGACATTTACTTTTCCCCAGAAATAAATGCATCTCCGCATAAATAATAAATTTCTTCTTCTGTCCAAAATCTGTAGTATTATGTGGAGTTTAATCTTGCTTATTTCAACGGAGAGGTATTTACTTTTCTCCAGAAATAAATGTACCTCCTCATAAGTATTTAATTTCTTCTTCTGTCGGATGTCTGTCGCATTGTGTAAAGTGGAATCTTGTTTCTTTCAACGGAGAGACATTTACTTTTGTTCAGAAATAAATGCATCTCCGCATAAATATTTATTTTCTTCTTCTGTCGGATGCCTGTCGCATTATGTAGAGTGTAATCTTTTTTTCTTTCAACGGAGAGGTATTTACTTTTCTCCAGAAATAAATGCATCTCCGCATAAATCATTAATTTCTTCTTCTGTCGCATGTCTGTCGCATTATGTAGAGTGGAATCTTGTTTCTTTCAACGGAGAGACATTTACTTTTGGTCAGAAATAAATGCATCTCCGCATAAATATTAAATTTCTTCTTTCGGTTGTCTGTCGCATTACGTAGAGTGGAATCTTTTTTCTTTCAACGGAGAAACATTCACTTTTCTTCAGAAATAAATGCATCTCCGCATAAATTAATAATTTCTTCTCCTGTTGGATCTCTGTCGCATTATGTAGAGTGGAATCTTTTTTCTTTTAACGGAGAGACATTTAGTTTTGTTCAGAAATAAATGCATCTCCGCATAAATTATTAATTTCTTCTCCTGTTGGATGTCTGTCGCATTATGTAGAGTGGAATCTTTTTTCTTTTAACGGAGAGACATTTACTTTTGTTCAGAAATAAATGCATCTCCGCATAAATAATTAATTTCTTCTTCTGGTGGATGTCTGTCGCATTATGTAGAGTGGAATCTTTTTTCTTTCAACGGAGAGACATTTACTTTTATTCAGAAATAAATGCATCTCCGCATAAATAATTAATTTCTTCTTCTGTCGGATGTCTGTCGTATTTTGTAGAGTGGAATCTTGTTTCTTTCAACGGAGAGGTATTTACTTTTCTCCAGAAATAAATGCATCTCCGCATAAATATTTTATTTCTTATTCTGTTGGATGTCTGTCGTATTTTGCAGTGACGAATCTTGATTATTTCAACGGAGAGAAATTTACTTTTCCCCAGAAAAAAATGCATCTCCGCATAAATAACAAATTTCTTCTTCTGTCCAAAATCTATCGCATTATGTAGAGCGGAATCTTTTTTCTTTCAACGGAGAGGTATTTACTTTTCTCTAGAAATAAATGCATCTCCGCATAAACATTTAATTTCTTCTTCTCTCGGTTGTCTGTCGCATTATGTAGAGTGGAATCTTTTTTCTTTCAACGGAGAGACATTTACTTTTCTTCAGAAATAAATGCATCTCCGCATAAATATTTAATTTCTTCTTCTGTTGGATGTCTGTTGTATTTTGTAGTGACGAATCTTGATTATTTCAACGGAGAGACATTTACTTTTCCCCAGAAATAAATGCATCTCCGCATAAATAATAAATTTCTTCTTCTGTCCAAAATCTGTAGTATTATGTGGAGTTTAATCTTGCTTATTTCAACGGAGAGGTATTTACTTTTCTCCAGAAATAAATGTACCTCCTCATAAGTATTTAATTTCTTCTTCTGTCGGATGTCTGTCGCATTGTGTAAAGTGGAATCTTGTTTCTTTCAACGGAGAGACATTTACTTTTGTTCAGAAATAAATGCATCTCCGCATAAATATTAAATTTCTTCTTCTGTTGGATGTCTGTTGCATTATGTAGAGTTGAATCTTGTTTCTTTCAACGGAGAGGTATTTACTTTTCTCCAGAAATAAATGCATCTCCGCATAAATTATTAATTTCTTCTTCTGTCCAAAATCTGTAGTATTATGTGGAGTTTAATCTTGCTTATTTCAACGGAGAGGTATTTACTTTTCTCTAGAAATAAATGCATCTCCGCATAAACATTTAATTTCTTTTTCTCTCGGTTGTCTGTCGCATTATGTAGAGTGGAATCTTTTTTCTTTCAACGGAGAGACACTTACTTTTCTTCAGAAATAAATGCATCTCCGCATAAATATTAAATTTCTTCTTCTGTTGGATGTCTGTTGCATTATGTAGAGTTGAATCTTGTTTCTTTCAACGGAGAGGAATTTACTTTTCTCCAGAAATAAATGCATCTCCGCATAAATTATTAATTTCTTCTTCTGTCCAAAATCTGTAGTAATATGTAGAGTGGAATCTTGTTTCTTTCAACGGAGAGGTATTTACTTTTCTCCAGAAATAAATGCATCTCCGCATAAATTATTAATTTCTTCTTCTCTCGGTTGTCTGTCGCATTATGTAGAGTGGAATGTTTTTTCTTTCATCGGAGAGACATTTACTTTTCCCCAGAAATAAATGCATCTCCGCATAAATAATAAATTTCTTCTTCTGTCCAAAATCTGTAGTATTATGTGGAGTTTAATCTTGCTTATTTCAACGGAGAGGTATTTACTTTTCTCCAGAAATAAATGTACCTCCTCATAAGTATTTAATTTCTTCTTCTGTCGGATGTCTGTCGCATTGTGTAAAGTGGAATCTTGTTTCTTTCAACGGAGAGACATTTACTTTTGTTCAGAAATAAATGCATCTCCGCATAAATATTTATTTTCTTCTTCTGTCGGATGCCTGTCGCATTATGTAGAGTGTAATCTTTTTTTCTTTCAACGGAGAGGTATTTACTTTTCTCCAGAAATAAATGCATCTCCGCATAAATCATTAATTTCTTCTTCTGTCGCATGTCTGTCGCATTATGTAGAGTGGAATCTTGTTTCTTTCAACGGAGAGACATTTACTTTTGGTCAGAAATAAATGCATCTCCGCATAAATATTAAATTTCTTCTTTCGGTTGTCTGTCGCATTACGTAGAGTGGAATCTTTTTTCTTTCAACGGAGAAACATTCACTTTTCTTCAGAAATAAATGCATCTCCGCATAAATTAATAATTTCTTCTCCTGTTGGATCTCTGTCGCATTATGTAGAGTGGAATCTTTTTTCTTTTAACGGAGAGACATTTAGTTTTGTTCAGAAATAAATGCATCTCCGCATAAATTATTAATTTCTTCTCCTGTTGGATGTCTGTCGCATTATGTAGAGTGGAATCTTTTTTCTTTTAACGGAGAGACATTTACTTTTGTTCAGAAATAAATGCATCTCCGCATAAATAATTAATTTCTTCTTCTGGTGGATGTCTGTCGCATTATGTAGAGTGGAATCTTTTTTCTTTCAACGGAGAGACATTTACTTTTATTCAGAAATAAATGCATCTCCGCATAAATAATTAATTTCTTCTTCTGTCGGATGTCTGTCGTATTTTGTAGAGTGGAATCTTGTTTCTTTCAACGGAGAGGTATTTACTTTTCTCCAGAAATAAATGCATCTCCGCATAAATATTTTATTTCTTATTCTGTTGGATGTCTGTCGTATTTTGCAGTGACGAATCTTGATTATTTCAACGGAGAGAAATTTACTTTTCCCCAGAAAAAAATGCATCTCCGCATAAATAACAAATTTCTTCTTCTGTCCAAAATCTATCGCATTATGTAGAGCGGAATCTTTTTTCTTTCAACGGAGAGGTATTTACTTTTCTCTAGAAATAAATGCATCTCCGCATAAACATTTAATTTCTTCTTCTCTCGGTTGTCTGTCGCATTATGTAGAGTGGAATCTTTTTTCTTTCAACGGAGAGACATTTACTTTTCTTCAGAAATAAATGCATCTCCGCATAAATATTTAATTTCTTCTTCTGTTGGATGTCTGTTGTATTTTGTAGTGACGAATCTTGATTATTTCAACGGAGAGACATTTACTTTTCCCCAGAAATAAATGCATCTCCGCATAAATAATAAATTTCTTCTTCTGTCCAAAATCTGTAGTATTATGTGGAGTTTAATCTTGCTTATTTCAACGGAGAGGTATTTACTTTTCTCCAGAAATAAATGTACCTCCTCATAAGTATTTAATTTCTTCTTCTGTCGGATGTCTGTCGCATTGTGTAAAGTGGAATCTTGTTTCTTTCAACGGAGAGACATTTACTTTTGTTCAGAAATAAATGCATCTCCGCATAAATATTAAATTTCTTCTTCTGTTGGATGTCTGTTGCATTATGTAGAGTTGAATCTTGTTTCTTTCAACGGAGAGGTATTTACTTTTCTCCAGAAATAAATGCATCTCCGCATAAATTATTAATTTCTTCTTCTGTCCAAAATCTGTAGTATTATGTGGAGTTTAATCTTGCTTATTTCAACGGAGAGGTATTTACTTTTCTCTAGAAATAAATGCATCTCCGCATAAACATTTAATTTCTTCTTCTCTCGGTTGTCTGTCGCATTATGTAGAGTGGAATCTTTTTTCTTTCAACGGAGAGACACTTACTTTTCTTCAGAAATAAATGCATCTCCGCATAAATATTAAATTTCTTCTTCTGTTGGATGTCTGTTGCGTTATGTAGAGTTGAATCTTGTTTCTTTCAACGGAGAGGTATTTACTTTTCTCCAGAAATAAATGCATCTCCGCATAAATTATTAATTTCTTCTTCTGTCCAAAATCTGTAGTAATATGTAGAGTGGAATCTTGTTTCTTTCAACGGAGAGGTATTTACTTTTCTCCAGAAATAAATGCATCTCCGCATAAATTATTAATTTCTTCTTCTCTCGGTTGTCTGTCGCATTATGTAGAGTGGAATGTTTTTTCTTTCATCGGAGAGACATTTACTTTTCCCCAGAAATAAATGCATCTCCGCATAAATAATAAATTTCTTCTTCTGTCCAAAATCTGTAGTATTATGTGGAGTTTAATCTTGCTTATTTCAACGGAGAGGTATTTACTTTTCTCCAGAAATAAATGTACCTCCTCATAAGTATTTAATTTCTTCTTCTGTCGGATGTCTGTCGCATTGTGTAAAGTGGAATCTTGTTTCTTTCAACGGAGAGACATTTACTTTTGTTCAGAAATAAATGCATCTCCGCATAAATATTTATTTTCTTCTTCTGTCGGATGCCTGTCGCATTATGTAGAGTGTAATCTTTTTTTCTTTCAACGGAGAGGTATTTACTTTTCTCCAGAAATAAATGCATCTCCGCATAAATTATTAATTTCTTCTTCTGTCGCATGTCTGTCGCATTATGTAGAGTGGAATCTTGTTTCTTTCAACGGAGAGACATTTACTTTTGGTCAGAAATAAATGCATCTCCGCATAAATATTAAATTTCTTCTTTCGGTTGTCTGTCGCATTACGTAGAGTGGAATCTTTTTTCTTTCAACGGAGAAACATTTACTTTTCTTCAGAAATAAATGCATCTCCGATAAAATTATTAATTTCTTCTCCTGTTGGATCTCTGTCGCATTATGTAGAGTGGAATCTTTTTTCTTTTAACGGAGAGACATTTAGTTTTGTTCAGAAATAAATGCATCTCCGCATAAATAATTAATTTCTTCTTCTGGTGGATGTCTGTCGCATTATGTAGAGTGGAATCTTTTTTCTTTCAACGGAGAGACATTTACTTTTGTTCAGAAATAAGTGCATCTCCGCATAAATAATTAATTTCTTCTTCTGTCGGATGTCTGTCGTATTTTGTAGAGTGGAATCTTGTTTCTTTCAACGGAGAGGTATTTACTTTTCTCCAGAAATAAATGCATCTCCGCATAAATATTTTATTTCTTCTTCTGTTGGATGTCTGTCGTATTTTGCAGTGACGAATCTTGATTATTTCAACGGAGAGAAATTTACTTTTCCCCAGAAAAAAATGCATCTCCGCATAAATAATAAATTTCTTCTTCTGTCCAAAATCTGTCGCATTATGTAGAGCGGAATCTTTTTTCTTTCAACGGAGAGGTATTTACTTTTCTCTAGAAATAAATGCATCTCCGCATAAACATTTAATTTCTTCTTCTCTCGGTTGTCTGTCGCATTATGTAGAGTGGAATCTTTTTTCTTTCAACGGAGAGACATTTACTTTTCTTCAGAAATAAATGCATCTCCGCATAAATATTTAATTTCTTCTTCTGTTGGATGTCTGTTGTATTTTGTAGTGACGAATCTTGATTATTTCAACGGAGAGACATTTACTTTTCCCCAGAAATAAATGCATCTCCGCATAAATAATAAATTTCTTCTTCTGTCCAAAATCTGTAGTATTATGTGGAGTTTAATCTTGCTTATTTCAACGGAGAGGTATTTACTTTTCTCCAGAAATAAATGTACCTCCTCATAAGTATTTAATTTCTTCTTCTGTCGGATGTCTGTCGCATTGTGTAAAGTGGAATCTTGTTTCTTTCAACGGAGAGACATTTACTTTTGTTCAGAAATAAATGCATCTCCGCATAAATATTAAATTTCTTCTTCTGTTGGATGTCTGTTGCATTATGTAGAGTTGAATCTTGTTTCTTTCAACGGAGAGGTATTTACTTTTCTCCAGAAATAAATGCATCTCCGCATAAATTATTAATTTCTTCTTCTGTCCAAAATCTGTAGTATTATGTGGAGTTTAATCTTTCTTATTTCAACGGAGAGGTATTTACTTTTCTCTAGAAATAAATGCATCTCCGCATAAACATTTAATTTCTTCTTCTCTCGGTTGTCTGTCGCATTATGTAGAGTGGAATCTTTTTTCTTTCAACGGAGAGACACTTACTTTTCTTCAGAAATAAATGCATCTCCGCATAAATATTAAATTTCTTCTTCTGTTGGATGTCTGTTGCATTATGTAGAATTGAATCTTGTTTCTTTCAACGGAGAGGTATTTACTTTTCTCCAGAAATAAATGCATCTCCGCATAAATTATTAATTTCTTCTTCTGTCCAAAATCTGTAGTAATATGTAGAGTGGAATCTTGTTTCTTTCAACGGAGAGGTATTTACTTTTCTCCAGAAATAAATGCATCTCCGCATAAATTATTAATTTCTTCTTCTCTCGGTTGTCTGTCGCATTATGTAGAGTGGAATGTTTTTTCTTTCATCGGAGAGACATTTACTTTTCCCCAGAAATAAATGCATCTCCGCATAAATAATAAATTTCTTCTTCTGTCCAAAATCTGTAGTATTATGTGGAGTTTAATCTTGCTTATTTCAACGGAGAGGTATTTACTTTTCTCCAGAAATAAATGTACCTCCTCATAAGTATTTAATTTCTTCTTCTGTCGGATGTCTGTCGCATTGTGTAAAGTGGAATCTTGTTTCTTTCAACGGAGAGTTATTTACTTTCGTTCAGAAATAAATGCATCTCCGCATAAATATTTATTTTCTTCTTCTGTCGGATGCCTGTCGAATTATGTAGAGTGTAATCTTTTTTTCTTTCAACGGAGAGGTATTTACTTTTCTCCAGAAATAAATGCATCTCCGCATAAACATATTAATTTCTTCTTCTGTCGCATGTCTGTCGCATTATGTAGAGTGGAATCTTGTTTCTTTCAACGGAGAGACATTTACTTTTGGTCAGAAATAAATGCATCTCCGTATAAATATTAAATTTCTTCTTTCGGTTGTCTGTCGCATTACGTAGAGTGGAATCTTTTTTCTTTCAACGGAGAAACATTTACTTTTCTTCAGAAATAAATGCATCTCCGCATAAATTATTAATTTCTTCTCCTGTTGGATCTCTGTCGCATTATGTAGAGTGGAATCTTTTTTCTTTTAACGGAGAGACATTTAGTTTTGTTCAGAAATAAATGCATCTCCGCATAAATAATTAATTTCTTCTTCTGGTGGATGTCTGTCGCATTATGTAGAGTGGAATCTTTTTTCTTTCAACGGAGAGACATTTACTTTTGTTCAGAAATAAGTGCATCTCCGCATAAATAATTAATTTCTTCTTCTGTCGGATGTCTGTCGTATTTTGTAGTGACGAATCTTGATTATTTCAACGGAGAGACATTTACTTTTCCCCAGAAATAAATGCATCTCCGCATAAATAATAAATTTCTTCTTCTGTCCAAAATCTGTAGTATTATGTGGAGTTTAATCTTGCTTATTTCAACGGAGAGGTATTTACTTTTCTCCAGAAATAAATGTACCTCCTCATAAGTATTTAATTTCTTCTTCTGTCGGATGTCTGTCGCATTGTGTAAAGTGGAATCTTGTTTCTTTCAACGGAGAGACATTTACTTTTGTTCAGAAATAAATGCATCTCCGCATAAATATTAAATTTCTTCTTCTGTTGGATGTCTGTTGCATTATGTAGAGTTGAATCTTGTTTCTTTCAACGGAGAGGTATTTACTTTTCTCCAGAAATAAATGCATCTCCGCATAAATTATTAATTTCTTCTTCTGTCCAAAATCTGTAGTATTATGTGGAGTTTAATCTTTCTTATTTCAACGGAGAGGTATTTACTTTTCTCTAGAAATAAATGCATCTCCGCATAAACATTTAATTTCTTCTTCTCTCGGTTGTCTGTCGCATTATGTAGAGTGGAATCTTTTTTCTTTCAACGGAGAGACACTTACTTTTCTTCAGAAATAAATGCATCTCCGCATAAATATTAAATTTCTTCTTCTGTTGGATGTCTGTTGCATTATGTAGAATTGAATCTTGTTTCTTTCAACGGAGAGGTATTTACTTTTCTCCAGAAATAAATGCATCTCCGCATAAATTATTAATTTCTTCTTCTGTCCAAAATCTGTAGTAATATGTAGAGTGGAATCTTGTTTCTTTCAACGGAGAGGTATTTACTTTTCTCCAGAAATAAATGCATCTCCGCATAAATTATTAATTTCTTCTTCTCTCGGTTGTCTGTCGCATTATGTAGAGTGGAATGTTTTTTCTTTCATCGGAGAGACATTTACTTTTCCCCAGAAATAAATGCATCTCCGCATAAATAATAAATTTCTTCTTCTGTCCAAAATCTGTAGTATTATGTGGAGTTTAATCTTGCTTATTTCAACGGAGAGGTATTTACTTTTCTCCAGAAATAAATGTACCTCCTCATAAGTATTTAATTTCTTCTTCTGTCGGATGTCTGTCGCATTGTGTAAAGTGGAATCTTGTTTCTTTCAACGGAGAGTTATTTACTTTCGTTCAGAAATAAATGCATCTCCGCATAAATATTTATTTTCTTCTTCTGTCGGATGCCTGTCGAATTATGTAGAGTGTAATCTTTTTTTCTTTCAACGGAGAGGTATTTACTTTTCTCCAGAAATAAATGCATCTCCGCATAAACATATTAATTTCTTCTTCTGTCGCATGTCTGTCGCATTATGTAGAGTGGAATCTTGTTTCTTTCAACGGAGAGACATTTACTTTTGGTCAGAAATAAATGCATCTCCGTATAAATATTAAATTTCTTCTTTCGGTTGTCTGTCGCATTACGTAGAGTGGAATCTTTTTTCTTTCAACGGAGAAACATTTACTTTTCTTCAGAAATAAATGCATCTCCGCATAAATTATTAATTTCTTCTCCTGTTGGATCTCTGTCGCATTATGTAGAGTGGAATCTTTTTTCTTTTAACGGAGAGACATTTAGTTTTGTTCAGAAATAAATGCATCTCCGCATAAATAATTAATTTCTTCTTCTGGTGGATGTCTGTCGCATTATGTAGAGTGGAATCTTTTTTCTTTCAACGGAGAGACATTTACTTTTGTTCAGAAATAAGTGCATCTCCGCATAAATAATTAATTTCTTCTTCTGTCGGATGTCTGTCGTATTTTGTAGTGACGAATCTTGATTATTTCAACGGAGAGACATTTACTTTTCCCCAGAAATAAATGCATCTCCGCATAAATAATAAATTTCTTCTTCTGTCCAAAATCTGTAGTATTATGTGGAGTTTAATCTTGCTTATTTCAACGGAGAGGTATTTACTTTTCTCCAGAAATAAATGTACCTCCTCATAAGTATTTAATTTCTTCTTCTGTCGGATGTCTGTCGCATTGTGTAAAGTGGAATCTTGTTTCTTTCAACGGAGAGACATTTACTTTTGTTCAGAAATAAATGCATCTCCGCATAAATATTAAATTTCTTCTTCTGTTGGATGTCTGTTGCATTATGTAGAGTTGAATCTTGTTTCTTTCAACGGAGAGGTATTTACTTTTCTCCAGAAATAAATGCATCTCCGCATAAATTATTAATTTCTTCTTCTGTCCAAAATCTGTAGTATTATGTGGAGTTTAATCTTGCTTATTTCAACGGAGAGGTATTTACTTTTCTCTAGAAATAAATGCATCTCCGCATAAACATTTAATTTCTTCTTCTCTCGGTTGTCTGTCGCATTATGTAGAGTGGAATCTTTTTTCTTTCAACGGAGAGACACTTACTTTTCTTCAGAAATAAATGCATCTCCGCATAAATATTAAATTTCTTCTTCTGTTGGATGTCTGTTGCGTTATGTAGAGTTGAATCTTGTTTCTTTCAACGGAGAGGTATTTACTTTTCTCCAGAAATAAATGCATCTCCGCATAAATTATTAATTTCTTCTTCTGTCCAAAATCTGTAGTAATATGTAGAGTGGAATCTTGTTTCTTTCAACGGAGAGGTATTTACTTTTCTCCAGAAATAAATGCATCTCCGCATAAATTATTAATTTCTTCTTCTCTCGGTTGTCTGTCGCATTATGTAGAGTGGAATGTTTTTTCTTTCATCGGAGAGACATTTACTTTTCCCCAGAAATAAATGCATCTCCGCATAAATAATAAATTACTTCTTCTGTCCAAAATCTGTAGTATTATGTGGAGTTTAATCTTGCTTATTTCAACGGAGAGGTATTTACTTTTCTCCAGAAATAAATGTACCTCCTCATAAGTATTTAATTTCTTCTTCTGTCGGATGTCTGTCGCATTGTGTAAAGTGGAATCTTGTTTCTTTCAACGGAGAGACATTTACTTTTGTTCAGAAATAAATGCATCTCCGCATAAATATTTATTTTCTTCTTCTGTCGGATGCCTGTCGCATTATGTAGAGTGTAATCTTTTTTTCTTTCAACGGAGAGGTATTTACTTTTCTCCAGAAATAAATGCATCTCCGCATAAATTATTAATTTCTTCTTCTGTCGCATGTCTGTCGCATTATGTAGAGTGGAATCTTGTTTCTTTCAACGGAGAGACATTTACTTTTGGTCAGTAATAAATGCATCTCCGCATAAATATTAAATTTCTTCTTTCGGTTGTCTGTCGCATTACGTAGAGTGGAATCTTTTTTCTTTCAACGGAGAAACATTTACTTTTCTTCAGAAATAAATGCATCTCCGATAAAATTATTAATTTCTTCTCCTGTTGGATCTCTGTCGCATTATGTAGAGTGGAATCTTTTTTCTTTTAACGGAGAGACATTTAGTTTTGTTCAGAAATAAATGCATCTCCGCATAAATAATTAATTTCTTCTTCTGGTGGATGTCTGTCGCATTATGTAGAGTGGAATCTTTTTTCTTTCAACGGAGAGACATTTACTTTTGTTCAGAAATAAGTGCATCTCCGCATAAATAATTAATTTCTTCTTCTGTCGGATGTCTGTCGTATTTTGTAGAGTGGAATCTTGTTTCTTTCAACGGAGAGGTATTTACTTTTCTCCAGAAATAAATGCATCTCCGCATAAATATTTTATTTCTTCTTCTGTTGGATGTCTGTCGTATTTTGCAGTGACGAATCTTGATTATTTCAACGGAGAGAAATTTACTTTTCCCCAGAAAAAAATGCATCTCCGCATAAATAATAAATTTCTTCTTCTGTCCAAAATCTGTCGCATTATGTAGAGCGGAATCTTTTTTCTTTCAACGGAGAGGTATTTACTTTTCTCTAGAAATAAATGCATCTCCGCATAAACATTTAATTTCTTCTTCTCTCGGTTGTCTGTCGCATTATGTAGAGTGGAATCTTTTTTCTTTCAACGGAGAGACATTTACTTTTCTTCAGAAATAAATGCATCTCCGCATAAATATTTAATTTCTTCTTCTGTTGGATGTCTGTTGTATTTTGTAGTGACGAATCTTGATTATTTCAACGGAGAGACATTTACTTTTCCCCAGAAATAAATGCATCTCCGCATAAATAATAAATTTCTTCTTCTGTCCAAAATCTGTAGTATTATGTGGAGTTTAATCTTGCTTATTTCAACGGAGAGGTATTTACTTTTCTCCAGAAATAAATGTACCTCCTCATAAGTATTTAATTTCTTCTTCTGTCGGATGTCTGTCGCATTGTGTAAAGTGGAATCTTGTTTCTTTCAACGGAGAGACATTTACTTTTGTTCAGAAATAAATGCATCTCCGCATAAATATTAAATTTCTTCTTCTGTTGGATGTCTGTTGCATTATGTAGAGTTGAATCTTGTTTCTTTCAACGGAGAGGTATTTACTTTTCTCCAGAAATAAATGCATCTCCGCATAAATTATTAATTTCTTCTTCTGTCCAAAATCTGTAGTATTATGTGGAGTTTAATCTTTCTTATTTCAACGGAGAGGTATTTACTTTTCTCTAGAAATAAATGCATCTCCGCATAAACATTTAATTTCTTCTTCTCTCGGTTGTCTGTCGCATTATGTAGAGTGGAATCTTTTTTCTTTCAACGGAGAGACACTTACTTTTCTTCAGAAATAAATGCATCTCCGCATAAATATTAAATTTCTTCTTCTGTTGGATGTCTGTTGCATTATGTAGAGTTGAATCTTGTTTCTTTCAACGGAGAGGTATTTACTTTTCTCCAGAAATAAATGCATCTCCGCATAAATTATTAATTTCTTCTTCTGTCCAAAATCTGTAGTAATATGTAGAGTGGAATCTTGTTTCTTTCAACGGAGAGGTATTTACTTTTCTCCAGAAATAAATGCATCTCCGCATAAATTATTAATTTCTTCTTCTCTCGGTTGTCTGTCGCATTATGTAGAGTGGAATGTTTTTTCTTTCATCGGAGAGACATTTACTTTTCCCCAGAAATAAATGCATCTCCGCATAAATAATAAATTTCTTCTTCTGTCCAAAATCTGTAGTATTATGTGGAGTTTAATCTTGCTTATTTCAACGGAGAGGTATTTACTTTTCTCCAGAAATAAATGTACCTCCTCATAAGTATTTAATTTCTTCTTCTGTCGGATGTCTGTCGCATTGTGTAAAGTGGAATCTTGTTTCTTTCAACGGAGAGTTATTTACTTTCGTTCAGAAATAAATGCATCTCCGCATAAATATTTATTTTCTTCTTCTGTCGGATGCCTGTCGCATTATGTAGAGTGTAATCTTTTTTTCTTTCAACGGAGAGGTATTTACTTTTCTCCAGAAATAAATGCATCTCCGCATAAACATATTAATTTCTTCTTCTGTCGCATGTCTGTCGCATTATGTAGAGTGGAATCTTGTTTCTTTCAACGGAGAGACATTTACTTTTGGTCAGAAATAAATGCATCTCCGTATAAATATTAAATTTCTTCTTTCGGTTGTCTGTCGCATTACGTAGAGTGGAATCTTTTTTCTTTCAACGGAGAAACATTTACTTTTCTTCAGAAATAAATGCATCTCCGCATAAATTATTAATTTCTTCTCCTGTTGGATCTCTGTCGCATTATGTAGAGTGGAATCTTTTTTCTTTTAACGGAGAGACATTTAGTTTTGTTCAGAAATAAATGCATCTCCGCATAAATAATTAATTTCTTCTTCTGGTGGATGTCTGTCGCATTATGTAGAGTGGAATCTTTTTTCTTTCAACGGAGAGACATTTACTTTTGTTCAGAAATAAGTGCATCTCCGCATAAATAATTAATTTCTTCTTCTGTCGGATGTCTGTCGTATTTTGTAGAGTGGAATCTTGTTTCTTTCAACGGAGAGGTATTTACTTTTCTCCAGAAATAAATGCATCTCCGCATAAATATTTTATTTCTTCTTCTGTTGGATGTCTGTCGTATTTTGCAGTGACGAATCTTGATTATTTCAACGGAGAGAAATTTACTTTTCCCCAGAAAAAAATGCATCGCCGCATAAATAATAAATTTCTTCTTCTGTCCAAAATCTGTCGCATTATGTAGAGCGGAATCTTTTTTCTTTCAACGGAGAGGTATTTACTTTTCTCTAGAAATAAATGCATCTCCGCATAAACATTTAATTTCTTCTTCTCTCGGTTGTCTGTCGCATTATGTAGAGTGGAATCTTTTTTCTTTCAACGGAGAGACATTTACTTTTCTTCAGAAATAAATGCATCTCCGCATAAATATTTAATTTCTTCTTCTGTTGGATGTCTGTTGTATTTTGTAGTGACGAATCTTGATTATTTCAACGGAGAGACATTTACTTTTCCCCAGAAATAAATGCATCTCCGCATAAATAATAAATTTCTTCTTCTGTCCAAAATCTGTAGTATTATGTGGAGTTTAATCTTGCTTATTTCAACGGAGAGGTATTTACTTTTCTCCAGAAATAAATGTACCTCCTCATAAGTATTTAATTTCTTCTTCTGTCGGATGTCTGTCGCATTGTGTAAAGTGGAATCTTGTTTCTTTCAACGGAGAGACATTTACTTTTGTTCAGAAATAAATGCATCTCCGCATAAATATTAAATTTCTTCTTCTGTTGGATGTCTGTTGCATTATGTAGAGTTGAATCTTGTTTCTTTCAACGGAGAGGTATTTACTTTTCTCCAGAAATAAATGCATCTCCGCATAAATTATTAATTTCTTCTTCTGTCCAAAATCTGTAGTATTATGTGGAGTTTAATCTTTCTTATTTCAACGGAGAGGTATTTACTTTTCTCTAGAAATAAATGCATCTCCGCATAAACATTTAATTTCTTCTTCTCTCGGTTGTCTGTCGCATTATGTAGAGTGGAATCTTTTTTCTTTCAACGGAGAGACACTTACTTTTCTTCAGAAATAAATGCATCTCCGCATAAATATTAAATTTCTTCTTCTGTTGGATGTCTGTTGCATTATGTAGAGTTGAATCTTGTTTCTTTCAACGGAGAGGTATTTACTTTTCTCCAGAAATAAATGCATCTCCGCATAAATTATTAATTTCTTCTTCTGTCCAAAATCTGTAGTAATATGTAGAGTGGAATCTTGTTTCTTTCAACGGAGAGGTATTTACTTTTCTCCAGAAATAAATGCATCTCCGCATAAATTATTAATTTCTTCTTCTCTCGGTTGTCTGTCGCATTATGTAGAGTGGAATGTTTTTTCTTTCATCGGAGAGACATTTACTTTTCCCCAGAAATAAATGCATCTCCGCATAAATAATAAATTTCTTCTTCTGTCCAAAATCTGTAGTATTATGTGGAGTTTAATCTTGCTTATTTCAACGGAGAGGTATTTACTTTTCTCCAGAAATAAATGTACCTCCTCATAAGTATTTAATTTCTTCTTCTGTCGGATGTCTGTCGCATTGTGTAAAGTGGAATCTTGTTTCTTTCAACGGAGAGACATTTACTTTTGTTCAGAAATAAATGCATCTCCGCATAAATATTTATTTTCTTCTTCTGTCGGATGCCTGTCGCATTATGTAGAGTGTAATCTTTTTTTCTTTCAACGGAGAGGTATTTACTTTTCTCCAGAAATAAATGCATCTCCGCATAAATTATTAATTTCTTCTTCTGTCGCATGTCTGTCGCATTATGTAGAGTGGAATCTTGTTTCTTTCAACGGAGAGACATTTACTTTTGGTCAGAAATAAATGCATCTCCGTATAAATATTAAATTTCTTCTTTCGGTTGTCTGTCGCATTACGTAGAGTGGAATCTTTTTTCTTTCAACGGAGAAACATTTACTTTTCTTCAGAAATAAATGCATCTCCGCATAAATTATTAATTTCTTCTCCTGTTGGATCTCTGTCGCATTATGTAGAGTGGAATCTTTTTTCTTTTAACGGAGAGACATTTAGTTTTGTTCAGAAATAAATGCATCTCCGCATAAATAATTAATTTCTTCTTCTGGTGGATGTCTGTCGCATTATGTAGAGTGGAATCTTTTTTCTTTCAACGGAGAGACATTTACTTTTGTTCAGAAATAAGTGCATCTCCGCATAAATAATTAATTTCTTCTTCTGTCGGATGTCTGTCGTATTTTGTAGAGTGGAATCTTGTTTCTTTCAACGGAGAGGTATTTACTTTTCTCCAGAAATAAATGCATCTCCGCATAAATATTTTATTTCTTCTTCTGTTGGATGTCTGTCGTATTTTGCAGTGACGAATCTTGATTATTTCAACGGAGAGAAATTTACTTTTCCCCAGAAAAAAATGCATCTCCGCATAAATAATAAATTTCTTCTTCTGTCCAAAATCTGTCGCATTATGTAGAGCGGAATCTTTTTTCTTTCAACGGAGAGGTATTTACTTTTCTCTAGAAATAAATGCATCTCCGCATAAACATTTAATTTCTTCTTCTCTCGGTTGTCTGTCGCATTATGTAGAGTGGAATCTTTTTTCTTTCAACGGAGAGACATTTACTTTTCTTCAGAAATAAATGCATCTCCGCATAAATATTTAATTTCTTCTTCTGTCCAAAATCTGTAGTATTATGTGGAGTTTAATCTTGCTTATTTCAACGGAGAGGTATTTACTTTTCTCTAGAAATAAATGCATCTCCGCATAAACATTTAATTTCTTCTTCTCTCGGTTGTCTGTCGCATTATGTAAAGTGGAATCTTGTTTCTTTCAACGGAGAGACATTTACTTTTGTTCAGAAATAAATGCATCTCCGCATAAATATTAAATTTCTTCTTCTGTTGGATGTCTGTTGCATTATGTAGAGTTGAATCTTGTTTCTTTCAACGGAGAGGTATTTACTTTTCTCCAGAAATAAATGCATCTCCGCATAAATTATTAATTTCTTCTTCTGTCCAAAATCTGTAGTATTATGTGGAGTTTAATCTTGCTTATTTCAACGGAGAGGTATTTACTTTTCTCTAGAAATAAATGCATCTCCGCATAAACATTTAATTTCTTCTTCTCTCGGTTGTCTGTTGCATTATGTAGAGTGGAATCTTTTTTCTTTCAACGGAGAGACACTTACTTTTCTTCAGAAATAAATGCATCTCCGCATAAATATTAAATTTCTTCTTCTGTTGGATGTCTGTTGCATTATGTAGAGTTGAATCTTGTTTCTTTCAACGGAGAGGTATTTACTTTTCTCCAGAAATAAATGCATCTCCGCATAAATTATTAATTTCTTCTTCTGTCCAAAATCTGTAGTAATATGTAGAGTGGAATCTTGTTTCTTTCAACGGAGAGGTATTTACTTTTCTCCAGAAATAAATGCATCTCCGCATAAATTATTAATTTCTTCTTCTCTCGGTTGTCTGTCGCATTATATAGAGTGGAATCTTTTTTCTTTCATCAGAGACATTTACTTTTCTTCAGAAATAAATACATCTCCGCATAAATATTAAATTTCTTCTTCTGTTGGATGTCTGTTGCATTATGTAGAGTGGAATCTTGCTGATTTCAACGGAGAGGTATTTACTTTTCTGCAGAAATAAATGCATCTCCACTTAAATATTTAATTTCTTCTTCTGTCGGATGTCTGTCGCATTTTGTAGAGTGGAATATTTTTTCTTTCAACGGAGAGATATTTACTTTTCTTCAGAAATAAATGCATCTCCGCATAAATATTTAATTTCTTCTTCTGTCGGATGTCTGTCGTATTTTGCAGTGACGAATCTTGATTATTTCAACGGAGAGGTATTTACTTTTCTGCAGAAATAAATGCATCTCCGCTTAAATATTTAATTTCTTCTTCTGTCGGATGTCTGTCGCATTATGTAGAGTGGAATATTTTTTCTTTCAACGGAGAGATATTTACTTTTCTTCAGAAATAAATGCATCTCCGCATAAACATTTAATTTCTTCTTCTCTCGGTTGTCTGTCGCGTTATGTAGAGTGGAATCTTTTTTCTTTCAACGGAGAGACACTTACTTTTCTTCAGAAATAAATGCATCTCCGCATAAATATTAAATTTCTTCTTCTGTTGGATGTCTGTTGCATTATGTAGAGTGGAATCATGTTTCTTTCAACGGAGAGGTATTTACTTTTCTCCAGAAATAAATGCATCTCCGCATAAATTATTAATTTCTTCTTCTGTCCAAAATCTGTAGTAATATGTAGAGTGGAATCTTGTTTCTTTCAACGGAGAGGTATTTACTTTTCTCCAGAAATAAATGCATCTCCGCATAAATTATTAATTTCTTCTTCTCTCGGTTGTCTGTCGCATTATGTAGAGTGGAATGTTTTTTCTTTCATCGGAGAGACATTTACTTTTCCCCAGAAATAAATGCATCTCCGCATAAATAATAAATTTCTTCTTCTGTCCAAAATCTGTAGTATTATGTAGAGTTTAATCTTGCTTATTTCAACGGAGAGGTATTTACTTTTCTCCAGAAATAAATGTACCTCCTCATAAGTATTTAATTTCTTCTTCTGTCGCATGTCTGTCGCATTGTGTAAAGTGGAATCTTGTTTCTTTCAACGGAGATACATTTACTTTTGTTCAGAAATAAATGCATCTCCGCATAAAAAATTAATTTCTTCTTCTGTCCAAAATCTGTAGTAATATGTAGAGTGAATTCTTGTTTCTTTCAACGGAGAGGTATTTACTTTTCTCCAGAAATAAGTGCATCTCCGCATAAATTATTAATTTCTTCTTCTGTCGGATGTCTGTCGCATTATGTAGAGTGGAATCTTTTTTCTTTTAACGGAGAGACATTTACTTTTGTTCAGAAATAAATGCATCTCCGCATAAATAATTAATTTTTTCTTCTGGTGGATGTCTGTCGCATTATGTAGAGTGGAATCTTTTTTCTTTCAACGGAGAGACATTTACTTTTGTTCAGAAATAAATGCATCTCCGCATAAATAATTAATTTCTTCTTCTGTCGGATGTCTGACGTATTTTGTAGAGTGGAATCTTGTTTCTTTCAACGGAGATGTATTTACTTTTCTCCAGAAATAAATGCATCTCCGCATAAATATTTAATTTCTTCTTCTGTTGGATGTCTGTCGTATTTTGCAGTGACGAATCTTGATTATTTCAACGGAGAGACATTTACTTTTCCCCAGAAAAAAATGCATCTCCGCATAAATAATAAATTTCTTCTTCTGTCCAAAATCTGTCGCATTATGTAGAGCGGAATCTTTTTTCTTTCAACGGAGAGGTATTTACTTTTCTCTAGAAATAAATGCATCTCCGCATAAACATTTAATTTCTTCTTCTCTCGGTTGTCTGTCGCATTATGTAGAGTGGAATCTTTTTTCTTTCAACGGAGAGACATTTACTTTTCTTCAGAAATAATTGCATCTCCGCATAAATATTAAATTTCTTCTTCTGTTGGATGTCTGTTGCATTATGTAGAGTGGAATCTTGTTTCTTTCAACGGAGAGGTATTTACTTTTCTCCAGAAATAAATGCATCTCCGCATAAATTATTAATTTCTTCTTCTGTCCAAAATCTGTAGTAATATGTAGAGTGGAATCTTGTTTCTTTCAACGGAGAGGTATTTACTTTTCTCCAGAAATAAATGCATCTCCGCATAAATTATTAATTTCTTCTCCTGTTGGATGTCTGTCGCATTATGTAGAGTGGAATCTTTTTTCTTTTAACGGAGAGACATTTACTTTTGTTCAGAAATAAATGCATCTCCGCATAAATAATTAATTTCTTCTTCTGGTGGATGTCTGTCGCATTATGTAGAGTGGAATCTTTTTTCTTTCATCGGAGAGACATTTACTTTTCTTCAGAAATAAATACATCTCCGCATAAATATTAAATTTCTTCTTCTGTTGGGTGTCTGTTGCATTATGTAGAGTGGAATCTTGCTGATTTCAACGGAGAGGTATTTACTTTTCTGCAGAAATAAATGTACCTCCTCATAAGTATTTCATTTCTTCTTCTGTCGGATGTCTGTCGTATTATGTAGGGACGAATCTTGATTATTTCAACGGAGATACATTTACTTTTGTTCAGAAATAAATGCATCTCCGCATAAATATTTATTTTCTTCTTCTGTCGGATGCCTGTCGCATTATGTAGAGTGTAATCTTTTTTTCTTTCAACTGAGAGGTATTTACTTTTCTCCAGAAATAAATGCATCTCCGCATAAAAATTTAATTTCTTCTTCTGTTGGATGTCTGTCGTATTATGTAGGGACGAATCTTGATTATTTCAACGGAGATACATTTACTTTTCCCCAGAAATAAATGCATCTCCGCATAAAAAATTAATTTCTTCTTCTGTCCAAAATCTGTAGTAATATGTAGAGTGAATTCTTGTTTCTTTCAACGAAGAGGTATTTACTTTTCTCCAGAAATAAATGCATCTCCGCATAAATTATTAATTTCTTCTTCTGTCGGATGTCTGTCGCATTATGTAGAGTGGAATCTTGTTTCTTTCAACGGAGAGACATTTACTTTTGGTCAGAAATAAATGCATCTCCGCATAAATATTAAATTTCTTCTTTCGGTTGTCTGTCGCATTACGTAGAGTGGAATCTTTTTTCTTTCAACGGAGAGACATTTACTTTTCTTCAGAAATAAATGCATCTCCGCATAAATTATTAATTTCTTCTCCTGTTGGATGTCTGTCGCATTATGTAGAGTGGAATCTTTTTTCTTTTAACGGAGAGACATTTACTTTTGTTCAGAAATAAATGCATCTCCGCATAAATAATTAATTTCTTCTTCTGGTGGATGTCTGTCATATTTTGTAGAGTGGAATCTTGTTGCTTTCAACGGAGAGGTATTTACTGTTCTCCAGAAATAAATGCATCTCCGCATAAATATTTAATTTCTTCTTCTGTTGGATGTCTGTCGTATTTTGTAGTGACGAATCTTGATTATTTCAACGGAGAGACATTTACTTTTCCCCAGAAATAAATGCCTCTCCGCATAAATAATAAATTTCTTCTTCTGTCCAAAATCTGTCGCGTTATGTAGAGCGGAATCTTTTTTCTTTCAACGGAGAGGTATTTACTTTTCTCTAGAAATAAATGCATCTCCGCATAAACATTTAATTTCTTCTTCTCTCGGTTGTCTGTCGCATTATGTAGAGTGGAATCTTTTTTCTTTCAACGGAGAGACATTTACTTTTCTTCAGAAATAAATGCATCTCCGCATAAATATTAAATTTCTTCTTCTGTTGGATGTCTGTTGCATTATGTAGAGTGGAATCTTGTTTCTTTCAACGGAGAGGTATTTACTTTTCTCCAGAAATAAATGCATCTCCGCATAAAAAAATATTAATTTCTTCTTCTGTCCAAAATCTGTAGTAATATGTAGAGTGGAATCTTGTTTCTTTCAACGGAGAGACATTTACTTTTGTTCAGAAATAAATGCATCTCCGCATAAATATTAAATTTCTTCTTTCGGTTGTCTGTCGCATTACGTAGAGTGGAATCTTTTTTCTTTCAACGGAGAGACATTTACTTTTCTTCAGAAATAAATGCATCTCCGCATAAATTATTAATTTCTTCTCCTGTTGGATGTCTGTCGCATTATGTAGAGTGGAATCTTTTTTCTTTTAACGGAGAGACATTTACTTTTGTTCAGAAATAAATGCATCTCCGCATAAATAATTAATTTCTTCTTCTGGTGGATGTCTGTCATATTTTGTAGAGTGGAATCTTGTTTCTTTCAATGGAGAGGTATTTACTGTTCTCCAGAAATAAATGCATCTCCGCATAAATATTTAATTTCTTCTTCTGTTGGATGTCTGTCGTATTTTGTAGTGACGAATCTTTATTATTTCAACGGAGAGACATTTACTTTTCCCCAGAAATAAATGCATCTCCGCATAAATAATAAATTTCTTCTTCTCTCCAAAATCTGTCGCATTATCTAGAGCGGAATCTTTTTTCTTTCAACGGAGAGACATTTACTTTTGTTCAGATATAAATGCATCTCCGCATAAATATTAAATTTCTTCTTTCGGTTGTCTGTCGCATTATGTAGAGTGGAATCTGTTTTGTTTCAACGGAGAGACATTTACTTTTCTTTAGAAATAAATGCATCTCTGCATAAATATTAAATTTCTTCTTCTGTTGGATGTCTGTTGCATTATGTAGAGTGGAATCTTGCTTATTTCAATGGAGAGGTATTTACTTTTCTGCAGAAATAATTGCATCTCCGCTTAAATATTTAATTTCTTCTTCTGTCGGATGTCTGTCGTATTTTGTAGTGACGAATCTTGATTATTTCAACGGAGAGACATTTACTTTTCCCCAGAAAAAAATGCATCTCCGCATAAATAATAAATTTCTTCTTCTGTCCAAAATCTGTCGCATTATGTAGAGCGGAATCTTTTTTCTTTCAACGGAGAGGTATTTACTTTTCTCTAGAAATAAATGCATCTCCGCATAAACATTTAATTTCTTCTTCTCTCGGTTGTCTGTCGCATTATGTAGAGTGGAATCTTTTTTCTTTCAACGGAGAGACATTTACTTTTCTTCAGAAATAAATGCATCTCCGCATAAATATTAAATTTCTTCTTCTGTTGGATGTCTGTTGCATTATGTAGAGTGGAATCTTGTTTATTTCAACGGAGAGGTATTTATTTTTCTCCAGAAATAAATGCATCTCCGCATGAATTATTAATTTCTTCTTCTCTCGGTTGTCTGTCGCATTATGTAGAGTGGAATCTTTTTTCTTTCAACGGAGAGACATTTACTTTTCTTCAGAAATAAATACATCTCCGCATAAATATTAAATTTCTTCTTCTGTTCGATGTCTGTTGCATTATGTAGAGTGGAATCTTGCTGATTTCAACGGAGAGGTATTTACTTTTCTGCAGAAATAAATGCATCTCCGCTTAAATATTTAATTTCTTCTTCTGTCGGATGTGTGTCGCATTATGTAGAGTGGAATATTTTTTCTTTCAACGGAGAGACATTTACTTTTCTTCAGAAATAAATGCATCTCCGCATAAATATTTAATTTCTTCTTCTGTCGGATGTCTGTCGTATTTTGTAGAGTGGAATCTTGTTTCTTTCAACGGAGATGTATTTACTTTTCTCCAGAAATAAATGCATCTCCGCATAAATATTTAATTTCTTCTTTTGTCGGATGTCTGTCGCATTATGTAGAGTGGAATCTTTTTTCTTTCAAGGGAGAGACATTTACGTTTGTTCAGAAATAAATGCATCTCCGCATAAATAATTAATTTCTTCTTCTGTCGGATGTCTGTCGTATTTTGTAGAGTGGAATCTTGTTTCTTTCAACGGAGAGGTATTTACTTTTCTCCAGAAATAAATGCATCTCCCCATAAATATTCAATTTCTTCTTCTGTTGGATGTCTGTGGTATTTTGTAGTGACGAATCTTGATTATTTCATTGGAGAGACATTTACTTTTCCCCAGAAATAAATGCATCTCCGCATAAATAATAAATTTCTTCTTCTGTCCAAAATCTGTCGCATTTGTTAGAGCGGAATCTTTTTTCTTTCAACAGAGAGGTATTTACTTTTCTCTAGAAATAAATGCATCTCCGCATAAACATTTAATTTCTTCTTCTCTCGGTTGTCTGTCGCATTATGTAGAGTGGAATCTTTTTTCTTTCAACGGAGAGACATTTACTTTTCTTCAGAAATAAATGCATCTCCGCATAAATATTAAATTTCTTCTTCTGTTGGATGTCTGTTGCATTATGTAGAGTGGAATCTTGTTTCTTTCAACGGAGAGGTATTTACTTTTCTCCAGAAATAAATGCATCTCCGCATAAATTATTAATTTCTTCTTCTGTCCAAAATCTGTAGTAATATGTAGAGTGGAATCTTGTTTCTTTCAACGGAGAGGTATTTACTTTTCTCGAAAAATAAATGCATCTCCGCATAAATTATTAATTTCTTCTTCTCTCGGTTGTCTGTCGCATTATGTAGAGTGGAATCTTTTTTCTTTCAACGGAGAGACATTTACTTTTCTTCAGAAATAAATGCATCTCCGCATAAATATTTAATTTCTTCTTCTGTCGGATGTCTGTCGCATTATGTAGAGTGGAAACTTTTTTCTTTCAACGGAGAGACATTAACTTTTCTTCAGAAATAAACGCATCTCCGCAAAAATATTTAATTTCTTCTTCTGTTGGATGTCTGTCGTATTATGTATTGACGAATCTTGGTTATTTTTACGGAGA
Organism: Maratus michaelseni; assembly: GCA_963931845.1. Taxonomy (NCBI): domain Eukaryota; kingdom Metazoa; phylum Arthropoda; class Arachnida; order Araneae; family Salticidae; genus Maratus; species Maratus michaelseni. The sequence goes on from OZ007589.1 coordinate 467,056,033, forward strand.
GATATTTACTTTTCCCCAGAATTAAATGCATCTCCGCATAAAAAAATAATTTCTTCTACTGTCCAAAATCTGTATCATTATGTAGAGTTTAATCTTGCTTATTTCAACGGAGAGGTATTTACTTTTCTCCAGAAATAAATGTACCTCCGCATAAGTATTTAATTTCTTCTTCTGTCGGATGTCTGTCGCATTATGTAGAGTGGAATCTTGTTTCTTTCAACGGAGAGACATTTACTTTTGTTCAGAAATAAATGCATCTCCGCATAAATATTTATTTTCTTCTACTGTCCAAAATCTGTATCATTATGTAGAGTTTAATCTTGCTTATTTCAACGGAGAGGTATTTACTTTTCTCCAGAAATAAATGTACCTCCGCATAAGTATTTAATTTCTTCTTCTGTCGGATGTCTGTCGCATTATGTAGAGTGGAATCTTGTTTCTTTCAACGGAGAGACATTTACTTTTGTTCAGAAATAAATGCATCTCCGCATAAATATTTATTTTCTTCTTCTGTCGGATGTCTGTCGCATTATGTAGAGTGGAATCTTTTTTTCTTTCAACGGAGAGGTATTTACTTTTCTCCAGAAATAAATGCATCTCCGCATAAATATTTAATTTTTTCTTCTGTTGGATGTCTGTCGTATTATGTAGTGACGAATCTTGATTATTTCAACGGAGATACATTTACTTTTCCCCAGAAATAAATGCATCTCCGCATAAAAAATTAATTTCTTCTTCTGTCCAAAATCTGTAGTAATATGTAGAGTGAAATCTTGTTTCTTTCAACGGAGAGACATTTACTTTTGTTCAGAAATAAATGCATCTCCGCATAAATATTTATTTTCTTCTTCTGTCGGATGTCTGTCGCATTATGTAGAGCGGAATCTTTTTTCTTTCAACGGAGAGACATTAACTTTTCTTCAGAAATAAACGCATCTCCGCATAAATATTTAATTTCTTCTTCTGTTGGATGTCTGTCGTATTATGTATTGACGAATCTTGGTTATTTTTACGGAGAGATATTTACTTTTCCCCAGAATTAAATGCATCTCCGCATAAAAAAATAATTTCTTCTACTGTCCAAAATCTGTATTATTATGTAGAGTGGAATCTTGCTTATTTCAACGGAGAGGTATTTACTTTTCTCCAGAAATAAATGTATCTCCGCATAAGTATTTAATTTCTTTTTCTGTCGGTTGTCTGTCGCATTATGTAGAGTGGAATCTTTTTTCTTTCAACGGAGAGACATTTACTTTTCTTCAGAAATAAATGCATCTCCGCATAAATATTAAATTTCTTCTTCTGTTGGATGTCTGTTGCATTATGTAGAGTGGAATCTTTTTTCTTTAAACGGAGAGACATTTACTTTTGTTCAGAAATAAATGCATCTCCGCATAAATAATTAATTTCTTCTTCTGTTGGATGTCTGTTGCATTATGTAGAGTGGAATCTTGTTTCTTTCAACGGAGAGGTATTTACTTTTCTCCAGAAATAAATGCATCTCCGCATAAAAAAATATTAATTTCTTCTTCTGTCCAAAATCTGTAGTAATATGTAGAGTGGAATCTTGTTTCTTTCAACGGAGAGGTATTTACTTTTCTCCAGAAATAAATGCATCTCCGCATAAATATTAAATTTCTTCTTTTGATTGTCTGTCGCATTACGTAGAGTGGAATCTTGTTTCTTTCAACGGAGAGACATTTACTTTTGTTCAGAAATAAATGCATCTCCGCATAAATATTTATTTTCTTCTACTGTCCAAAATCTGTATCATTATGTAGAGTTTAATCTTGCTTATTTCAACGGAGAGGTATTTACTTTTCTCCAGAAATAAATGTACCTCCGCATAAGTATTTAATTTCTTCTTCTGTCGGATGTCTGTCGCATTATGTAGAGTGGAATCTTGTTTCTTTCAACGGAGAGACATTTACTTTTGTTCAGAAATAAATGCATCTCCGCATAAATATTTATTTTCTTCTTCTGTCGGATGTCTGTCGCATTATGTAGAGTGGAATCTTTTTTTCTTTCAACGGAGAGGTATTTACTTTTCTCCAGAAATAAATGCATCTCCGCATAAATATTTAATTTTTTCTTCTGTTGGATGTCTGTCGTATTATGTAGTGACGAATCTTGATTATTTCAACGGAGATACATTTACTTTTCCCCAGAAATAAATGCATCTCCGCATAAAAAATTAATTTCTTCTTCTGTCCAAAATCTGTAGTAATATGTAGAGTGAAATCTTGTTTCTTTCAACGGAGAGACATTTACTTTTGTTCAGAAATAAATGCATCTCCGCATAAATATTTATTTTCTTCTTCTGTCGGATGTCTGTCGCATTATGTAGAGCGGAATCTTTTTTCTTTCAACGGAGAGACATTAACTTTTCTTCAGAAATAAACGCATCTCCGCATAAATATTTAATTTCTTCTTCTGTTGGATGTCTGTCGTATTATGTATTGACGAATCTTGGTTATTTTTACGGAGAGATATTTACTTTTCCCCAGAATTAAATGCATCTCCGCATAAAAAAATAATTTCTTCTACTGTCCAAAATCTGTATTATTATGTAGAGTGGAATCTTGCTTATTTCAACGGAGAGGTATTTACTTTTCTCCAGAAATAAATGTATCTCCGCATAAGTATTTAATTTCTTTTTCTGTCGGTTGTCTGTCGCATTATGTAGAGTGGAATCTTTTTTCTTTCAACGGAGAGACATTTACTTTTCTTCAGAAATAAATGCATCTCCGCATAAATATTAAATTTCTTCTTCTGTTGGATGTCTGTTGCATTATGTAGAGTGGAATCTTTTTTCTTTAAACGGAGAGACATTTACTTTTGTTCAGAAATAAATGCATCTCCGCATAAATAATTAATTTCTTCTTCTGTTGGATGTCTGTTGCATTATGTAGAGTGGAATCTTGTTTCTTTCAACGGAGAGGTATTTACTTTTCTCCAGAAATAAATGCATCTCCGCATAAAAAAATATTAATTTCTTCTTCTGTCCAAAATCTGTAGTAATATGTAGAGTGGAATCTTGTTTCTTTCAACGGAGAGGTATTTACTTTTCTCCAGAAATAAATGCATCTCCGCATAAATATTAAATTTCTTCTTTTGATTGTCTGTCGCATTACGTAGAGTGGAATCTTGTTTCTTTCAACGGAGAGACATTTACTTTTGTTCAGAAATAAATGCATCTCCGCATAAATATTAAATTTCTTCTTTCGGTTGTCTGTCGCATTACGTAGAGTGGAATCTTTTTTCTTTCAACGGAGAGACATTTACTTTTCTTCAGAAATAAATGCATCTCCGCATAAATTATTAATTTCTTCTCTTGTTGGATGTCTGTCGCATTATGTAGAGTGGAATCTTTTTTCTTTTAACGGAGAGACATTTACTTTTGTTCAGAAATAAATGCATCTCCGCATAAATAATTAATTTCTTCTTCTGGTGGATGTCTGTCATATTTTGTAGAGTGGAATCTTGTTTCTTTCAATGGAGAGGTATTTACTGTTCTCCAGAAATAAATGCATCTCCGCATAAATATTTAATTTCTTCTTCTGTTGGATGTCTGTCGTATTTTGTAGTGACGAATCTTTATTATTTCAACGGAGAGACATTTACTTTTCCCCAGAAATAAATGCATCTCCGCATAAATAATAAATTTCTTCTTCTCTCCAAAATCTGTCGCATTATCTAGAGCGGAATCTTTTTTCTTTCAACGGAGAGACATTTACTTTTGTTCAGATATAAATGCATCTCCGCATAAATATTAAATTTCTTCTTTCGGTTGTCTGTCGCATTATGTAGAGTGGAATCTGTTTTGTTTCAACGGAGAGACATTTACTTTTCTTTAGAAATAAATGCATCTCTGCATAAATATTAAATTTCTTCTTCTGTTGGATGTCTGTTGCATTATGTAGAGTGGAATCTTGCTTATTTCAATGGAGAGGTATTTACTTTTCTGCAGAAATAATTGCATCTCCGCTTAAATATTTAATTTCTTCTTCTGTCGGATGTCTGTCGTATTTTGTAGTGACGAATCTTGATTATTTCAACGGAGAGACATTTACTTTTCCCCAGAAAAAAATGCATCTCCGCATAAATAATAAATTTCTTCTTCTGTCCAAAATCTGTCGCATTATGTAGAGCGGAATCTTTTTTCTTTCAACGGAGAGTTATTTACTTTTCTCTAGAAATAAATGCATCTCCGCATAAACATTTAATTTCTTCTTCTCTCGGTTGTCTGTCGCATTATGTAGAGTGGAATCTTTTTTCTTTCAACGGAGAGACATTTACTTTTCTTCAGAAATAAATGCATCTCCGCATAAATATTAAATTTCTTCTTCTGTTGGATGTCTGTTGCATTATGTAGAGTGGAATCTTGTTTCTTTCAACGGAGAGGTATTTACTTTTCTCCAGAAATAAATGCATCTCCGCATAAATTATTAATTTCTTCTTCTGTCCAAAATCTGTAGTAATATGTAGAGTGGAATCTTGTTTCTTTCAACGGAGAGGTATTTACTTTTCTCGAGAAATAAATGCATCTCCGCATAAATTATTAATTTCTTCTTCTCTCGGTTGTCTGTCGCATTATGTAGAGTGGAATCTTTTTTCTTTCAACGGAGAGACATTTACTTTTCTTCAGAAATAAATGCATCTCCGCATAAATATTTAATTTCTTCTTCTGTCGGATGTCTGTCGCATTATGTAGAGTGGAAACTTTTTTCTTTCAACGGAGAGACATTAACTTTTCTTCAGAAATAAACGCATCTCCGCAAAAATATTTAATTTCTTCTTCTGTTGGATGTCTGTCGTATTATGTATTGACGAATCTTGGTTATTTTTACGGAGAGATATTTACTTTTCCCCAGAATTAAATGCATCTCCGCATAAAAAAATAATTTCTTCTACTGTCCAAAATCTGTATCATTATGTAGAGTTTAATCTTGCTTATTTCAACGGAGAGGTATTTACTTTTCTCCAGAAATAAATGTACCTCCGCATAAGTATTTAATTTCTTCTTCTGTCGGATGTCTGTCGCATTATGTAGAGTGGAATCTTGTTTCTTTCAACGGAGAGACATTTACTTTTGTTCAGAAATAAATGCATCTCCGCATAAATATTTATTTTCTTCTACTGTCCAAAATCTGTATCATTATGTAGAGTTTAATCTTGCTTATTTCAACGGAGAGGTATTTACTTTTCTCCAGAAATAAATGTACCTCCGCATAAGTATTTAATTTCTTCTTCTGTCGGATGTCTGTCGCATTATGTAGAGTGGAATCTTGTTTCTTTCAACGGAGAGACATTTACTTTTGTTCAGAAATAAATGCATCTCCGCATAAATATTTATTTTCTTCTTCTGTCGGATGTCTGTCGCATTATGTAGAGTGGAATCTTTTTTTCTTTCAACGGAGAGGTATTTACTTTTCTCCAGAAATAAATGCATCTCCGCATAAATATTTAATTTTTTCTTCTGTTGGATGTCTGTCGTATTATGTAGTGACGAATCTTGATTATTTCAACGGAGATACATTTACTTTTCCCCAGAAATAAATGCATCTCCGCATAAAAAATTAATTTCTTCTTCTGTCCAAAATCTGTAGTAATATGTAGAGTGAAATCTTGTTTCTTTCAACGGAGAGACATTTACTTTTGTTCAGAAATAAATGCATCTCCGCATAAATATTTATTTTCTTCTTCTGTCGGATGTCTGTCGCATTATGTAGAGCGGAATCTTTTTTCTTTCAACGGAGAGACATTAACTTTTCTTCAGAAATAAACGCATCTCCGCATAAATATTTAATTTCTTCTTCTGTTGGATGTCTGTCGTATTATGTATTGACGAATCTTGGTTATTTTTACGGAGAGATATTTACTTTTCCCCAGAATTAAATGCATCTCCGCATAAAAAAATAATTTCTTCTACTGTCCAAAATCTGTATTATTATGTAGAGTGGAATCTTGCTTATTTCAACGGAGAGGTATTTACTTTTCTCCAGAAATAAATGTATCTCCGCATAAGTATTTAATTTCTTTTTCTGTCGGTTGTCTGTCGCATTATGTAGAGTGGAATCTTTTTTCTTTCAACGGAGAGACATTTACTTTTCTTCAGAAATAAATGCATCTCCGCATAAATATTAAATTTCTTCTTCTGTTGGATGTCTGTTGCATTATGTAGAGTGGAATCTTTTTTCTTTAAACGGAGAGACATTTACTTTTGTTCAGAAATAAATGCATCTCCGCATAAATAATTAATTTCTTCTTTTGTCGGATGTCTGTCGTATTTTGTAGAGTGGAATCTTGTTTCTTTCAACGGAGATGTATTTACTTTTCTCCAGAAATAAATGCATCTCCGCATAAATAATTTCTTCTTCTGTTGGATGTCTGTCGTATTTTGTAGAGTGGAATCTTGTTTCTTTCAACGGAGAGGTATTTACTTTTCTCCAGAAATAAATGCATCTCCGCATAAATATTCAATTTCTTCTTCTGTTGGATGTCTGTGGTATTTTGTAGTGACGAATCTTGATTATTTCATGGGAGAGACATTTACTTTTCCCCAGAAATAAATGCATCTCCGCATAAATAATAAATTTCTTCTTCTGTCCAAAATCTGTCGCATTTGTTAGAGCGGAATCTTTTTTCTTTCAACAGAGAGGTATTTACTTTTCTCTAGAAATAAATGCATCTCCGCATAAACATTTAATTTCTTCTTCTCTCGGTTGTCTGTCGCATTATGTAGAGTGGAATCTTTTTTCTTTCAACGGAGAGACATTTACTTTTCTTCAGAAATAAATGCATCTCCGCATAAATATTAAATTTCTTCTTCTGTTGGATGTCTGTTGCATTATGTAGAGTGGAATCTTGTTTCTTTCAACGGAGAGGTATTTACTTTTCTCCAGAAATAAATGCATCTCCGCATAAATTATTAATTTCTTCTTCTGTCCAAAATCTGTAGTAATATGTAGAGTGGAATCTTGTTTCTTTCAACGGAGAGGTATTTACTTTTCTCGAGAAATAAATGCATCTCCGCATAAATTATTAATTTCTTCTTCTGTCGGATGTCTGTCGCATTATGTAGAGTGGAATCTTTTTTTCTTTCAACGGAGAGGTATTTACTTTTCTCCAGAAATAAATGCATCTCCGCATAAATAATTAATTTCTTCTTTTGTCGGATGTCTGTCGTATTTTGTAGAGTGGAATCTTGTTTCTTTCAACGGAGATGTATTTACTTTTCTCCAGAAATAAATGCATCTCCGCATAAATAATTTCTTCTTCTGTTGGATGTCTGTCGTATTTTGTAGAGTGGAATCTTGTTTCTTTCAACGAAGAGGTATTTACTTTTCTCCAGAAATAAATGCATCTCCGCATAAATATTTAATTTCTTCTTCTGTTGGATGTCTGTCGTATTATGTAGAGACGAATCTTGATTATTTCAACGGAGAGGCATTTACTTTTCCCCAGAAATAAATACATCTCCGCATAAATATTTAATTTCTTCTTCTGTTGGATGGCTGTCGTATTTTGTAGTGACGAATCTTGATTATTTCAACGGAGAGACATTTACTTTTCCCCAGAAATAAATACATCTCCGCATAAATAATAAATTTCTTCTTCTGTCCAAAATCTGTAGTATTATGTAGAGTTTAATCTTGCTTATTTCAACGGAGAGGTATTTACTTTTCTCCAGAAATAAATGTACCTCCGCATCAGTATTTAAATTCTTCTTCTGTCGGATGTCTGTCGCATTATGTAGAGTGGAATCTTGTTTCTTTCAACGGAGAGACATTTACTTTTGTTCAGAAATAAATGCATCTCCGCATAAATAATTAATTTCTTCTTCTATCGGATGTCTGTCGTATTTTGTAGAGTGGAATCTTGTTTCTTTCAACGAAGATGTATTTACATTTCTCCAGAAATAAATGCATCTCCGCATAAATAATTTCATCTTCTGTTGGATGTCTGTCGTATTATGTATTGACGAATCTTGGTTATTTTTACGGAGAGATATTTACTTTTCCCCAGAATTAAATGCATCTCCGCATAAAAAAATAATTTCTTCTACTGTCCAAAATCTGTATCATTATGTAGAGTTTAATCTTGCTTATTTCAACGGAGAGGTATTTACTTTTCTCCAGAAATAAATGTACCTCCGCATAAGTATTTAATTTCTTCTTCTGTCGGATGTCTGTCGCATTATGTAGAGTGGAATCTTGTTTCTTTCAACGGAGAGACATTTACTTTTGTTCAGAAATAAATGCATCTCCCCATAAATATTTATTTTCTTCTTCTGTCGGATGTCTGTCGCATTATGTAGAGTGGAATCTTTTTTTCTTTCAACGGAGAGGTATTTACTTTTCTCCAGAAATAAATGCATCTCCGCATAAATAATTAATTTCTTCTTTTGTCGGATGTCTGTCGTATTTTGTAGAGTGGAATCTTGTTTCTTTCAACGGAGATGTATTTACTTTTCTCCAGAAATAAATGCATCTCCGCATAAATAATTTCTTCTTCTGTTGGATGTCTGTCGTATTTTGTAGAGTGGAATCTTGTTTCTTTCAACGAAGAGGTATTTACTTTTCTCCAGAAATAAATGCATCTCCGCATAAATATTTAATTTCTTCTTCTGTTGGATGTCTGTCGTATTATGTAGAGACGAATCTTGATTATTTCAACGGAGAGGCATTTACTTTTCCCCAGAAATAAATACATCTCCGCATAAATATTTAATTTCTTCTTCTGTTGGATGGCTGTCGTATTTTGTAGTGACGAATCTTGATTATTTCAACGGAGAGACATTTACTTTTCCCCAGAAATAAATACATCTCCGCATAAATAATAAATTTCTTCTTCTGTCCAAAATCTGTAGTATTATGTAGAGTTTAATCTTGCTTATTTCAACGGAGAGGTATTTACTTTTCTCCAGAAATAAATGTACCTCCGCATCAGTATTTAAATTCTTCTTCTGTCGGATGTCTGTCGCATTATGTAGAGTGGAATCTTGTTTCTTTCAACGGAGAGACATTTACTTTTGTTCAGAAATAAATGCATCTCCGCATAAATAATTAATTTCTTCTTCTATCGGATGTCTGTCGTATTTTGTAGAGTGGAATCTTGTTTCTTTCAACGAAGATGTATTTACATTTCTCCAGAAATAAATGCATCTCCGCATAAATAATTTCATCTTCTGTTGGATGTCTGTCGTATTATGTATTGACGAATCTTGGTTATTTTTACGGAGAGATATTTACTTTTCCCCAGAATTAAATGCATCTCCGCATAAAAAAATAATTTCTTCTACTGTCCAAAATCTGTATCATTATGTAGAGTTTAATCTTGCTTATTTCAACGGAGAGGTATTTACTTTTCTCCAGAAATAAATGTACCTCCGCATAAGTATTTAATTTCTTCTTCTGTCGGATGTCTGTCGCATTATGTAGACTGGAATCTTGTTTCTTTCAACGGAGAGACATTTACTTTTGTTCAGAAATAAATGCATCTCCGCATAAATATTTAATTTCTTCTACTGTCCAAAATCTGTATCATTATGTAGAGTTTAATCTTGCTTATTTCAACGGAGAGGTATTTACTTTTCTCCAGAAATAAATGTACCTCCGCATAAGTATTTAATTTCTTCTTCTGTCGGATGTCTGTCGCATTATGTAGAGTGGAATCTTGTTTCTTTCAACGGAGAGACATTTACTTTTGTTCAGAAATAAATGCATCTCCCCATAAATATTTATTTTCTTCTTCTGTCGGATGTCTGTCGCATTATGTAGAGTGGAATCTTTTTTTCTTTCAACGGAGAGGTATTTACTTTTCTCCAGAAATAAATGCATCTCCGCATAAATAATTAATTTCTTCTTTTGTCGGATGTCTGTCGTATTTTGTAGAGTGGAATCTTGTTTCTTTCAACGGAGATGTATTTACTTTTCTCCAGAAATAAATGCATCTCCGCATAAATAATTTCTTCTTCTGTTGGATGTCTGTCGTATTTTGTAGAGTGGAATCTTGTTTCTTTCAACGAAGAGGTATTTACTTTTCTCCAGAAATAAATGCATCTCCGCATAAATATTTAATTTCTTCTTCTGTTGGATGTCTGTCGTATTATGTAGAGACGAATCTTGATTATTTCAACGGAGAGGCATTTACTTTTCCCCAGAAATAAATACATCTCCGCATAAATATTTAATTTCTTCTTCTGTTGGATGGCTCTCGTATTTTGTAGTGACGAATCTTGATTATTTCAACGGAGAGACATTTACTTTTCCCCAGAAATAAATACATCTCCGCATAAATAATAAATTTCTTCTTCTGTCCAAAATCTGTAGTATTATGTAGAGTTTAATCTTGCTTATTTCAACGGAGAGGTATTTACTTTTCTCCAGAAATAAATGTACCTCCGCATCAGTATTTAAATTCTTCTTCTGTCGGATGTCTGTCGCATTATGTAGAGTGGAATCTTGTTTCTTTCAACGGAGAGACATTTACTTTTGTTCAGAAATAAATGCATCTCCGCATAAATAATTAATTTCTTCTTCTATCGGATGTCTGTCGTATTTTGTAGAGTGGAATCTTGTTTCTTTCAACGAAGATGTATTTACATTTCTCCAGAAATAAATGCATCTCCGCATAAATAATTTCTTCTTCTGTTGGATGTCTGTCGTATTATGTATTGACGAATCTTGGTTATTTTTACGGAGAGATATTTACTTTTCCCCAGAATTAAATGCATCTCCGCATAAAAAAATAATTTCTTCTACTGTCCAAAATCTGTATCATTATGTAGAGTTTAATCTTGCTTATTTCAACGGAGAGGTATTTACTTTTCTCCAGAAATAAATGTACCTCCGCATAAGTATTTAAATTCTTCTTCTGTCGGATGTCTGTCGCATTATGTAGAGTGGAATCTTGTTTCTTTCAACGGAGAGACATTTACTTTTGTTCAGAAATAAATGCATCTCCGCATAAATATTTATTTTCTTCTTCTGTCGGATGTCTGTCGCATTGTGTAGAGTGGAATCTTTTTTTCTTTCAACGGAGAGGTATTTACTTTTCTCCAGAAATAAATGCATCTCCGCATAAATTTTTAATTTTTTCTTCTGTTGGATGTCTGTCGTATTATGTAGTGACGAATCTTGATTATTTCAACGGAGATACATTTACTTTTCCCCAGAAATAAATGCATCCCCGCATAAAAAATTAATTTCTTCTTCTGTCCAAAATCTGTAGTAATATGTAGAGTGAAATCTTGTTTCTTTCAACGCAGAGACATTTACTTTTGTTCAGAAATAAATGCATCTCCGCATAAATATTTATTTTCTTCTTCTGTCCAAAATCTGTAGTAATATGTAGAGTGAAATCTTGTTTCTTTCAACGGAGAGACATTTACTTTTGTTCAGAAATAAATGCATCTCCGCATAAATATTTATTTTTTTCTTCTGTCGGATGTCTATCGCATTATGTAGAGCGGATTCTTTTTTCTTTCAACGGAGAGACATTAACTTTTCTTCAGAAATAAACGCATCTCCGCATAAATATTTAATTTCTTCTTCTGTTGGATGTCTGTCGTATTATGTATTGACGAATCTTGGTTATTTTTACGGAGAGATATTTACTTTTCCCCAGAATTAAATGCATCTCCGCATAAAAAAATAATTTCTTCTACTGTCCAAAATCTGTATTATTATGTAGAGTGGAATCTTGCTTATTTCAACGGAGAGGTATTTACTTTTCTCCAGAAATAAATGTATCTCCGCATAAATATTAAATTTCTTCTTTCGGTTGTCTGTCGCATTATGTAGAGTGGAATCTTTTTTCTTTCAACGGAGAGACATTTACTTTTCTTCAGAAATAAATGCATCTCCGCATAAATATTAAATTTCTTCTTCTGTTGGATGTCTGTTGCATTATGTAGAGTGGAATCTTTTTTCTTTAAACGGAGAGACATTTACTTTTGTTCAGAAATAAATGCATCTCCGCATAAATAATTAATTTCTTCTTCTATCGGATGTCTGTCGTATTTTGTAGAGTGGAATCTTGTTTCTTTCAACGAAGATGTATTTACTTTTCTCCAGAAATAAATGTATCTCCGCATAAATAATTTCTTCTTCTGTTGGATGTCTGTCGTATTTTGCAGTGACGAATCTTGATTATTTCAACGGAGAGACATTTACTTTTCCCCAGAAATAAATGCATCTCCGCATAAATATTAAATTTCTTCTTCTGTTGGATGTTTGTTGCATTATGTAGAGTGGAATCTTTCTTATTTCAACGAAGAGGTATTTACTTTTCTCCAGAAATAAATGCATCTCCGCATAAATATTTAATTTCTTCTTCTCTCGGTTGTCTCTCGCATTATGTAGAGTGGAATCTTTTTCTTTCAACGGAGAGACATTTACTTTTCTTCAGAAATAAATGCATCTCCGCATAAATATTAAATTTCTTCTTCTGTTGGATGTCTGTTGCATTATGTAGAGTGGAATCTTTCTTATTTCAAAGAAGAGGTATTTACTTTTCTCCAGAAATAAATGCATCTCCGCATAAATATTTAATTTCTTCTTCTCTCGGTTGTCTGTCGCATTATGTAGAGTGGAATCTTTTTCTTTCAACGGAGAGACATTTACTTTTCTCCAGAAATAAATGCATCTCCGCATAAATTATTAATTTCTTCTTCAGTCCAAAATCTGTAGAAATATGTAGAGTGGAATCTTGTCTCTTTCAACGGAGAGGTATTTACTTTTCTCCAGAAATAAATGCATCTCCGCATAAATTATTAATTTCTTCTTCTCTCGGTTGTCTGTTGCATTATGTAGAGTGGAATTTTGCTTATTTCAACGGAGAGGTATTTACTTTTCTGCAGAAATAAATGCATCTCCGCTTAAATATTTAATTTCTTCTTCTGTCGGATGTCTGTCGCATTATGTAGAGTGGAATCTTTTTTCTTTCAAGGGAGAGACATTTACGTTTGTTCAGAAATAAATGCATCTCCGCATAAATAATTAATTTCTTCTTCTGTCGGATGTCTGTCGTATTTTGTAGAGTGGAATCTTGTTTCTTTCAACGGAGAGGTATTTTCTTTTCTCCAGAAATAAATGCATCTCCGCATAAATATTTAATTTCTTTTTCTGTTGGATGTCTGTGGTATTTTGTAGTGACGAATCTTGATTATTTGCACGGAGAGACATTTACTTTTCCCCAGAAATAAATGCATCTCCGCATAAATAATAAATTTCTTCTTCTGTCCAAAATCTGTCGCATTTTGTAGAGCGGAATCTTTTTTCTTTCAACAGAGAGGTATTTACTTTTCTCTAGAAATAAATGCATCTCCGCATAAACATTTAATTTCTTCTTCTCTCGGTTGTCTGTCGCATTATGTAGAGTGGAATTTTGTTTATTTCAACGGAGAGACATTTACTTTTCTTCAGAAATAAATGCATCTCCGCATAAATATTTAATTTCTTCTTCTGTTGGATGTCTGTCGTATTTTGTAGTGACAAATCTTGATTATTTCAACGGAGAGACATTTACTTTTCCCCAGAAATAAATGCATCTCCGCATAAATAATAAATTTCTTCTTCTGTCCAAAATCTGTCGCATTATGTAGAGCGGAATCTTTTTTCTTTCAACGGAGAGGTATTTACTTTTCTCTAGAAATAAATGCATCTCCGCATAAACATTTAATTTCTTCTTCTGTTGGATGTCTGTTGCATTATGTAGAGTGGAATCTTGTTTCTTTCAACGGAGAGGTATTTACTTTTCTCCAGAAATAAATGCATCTCCGCATAAATTATTAATTTCTTCTTCTGTCCAAAATCTGTAGTAATATGTAGAGTGGAATCTTGTTTCTTTCAACGGAGAGGTATTTACTTTTCTCCAGAAATAAATGCATCTCCGCATAAATTATTCATTTCTTCTTCTCTCGGTTGTCTGTCGCATTATGTAGAGTGGAATCTTTTTTTCTTTCAACGGAGAGACATTTACTTTTCTTCAGAAATAAATACATCTCCGCATAAATATTAAATTTCTTCTTCTTATGTTGGATGTCTGTTGCATTATGTAGAGTGGAATCTTGCTGATTTCAACGGAGAGGTATTTACTTTTCTCCAGAAATAAATGCATCTCCGCATAAATATTTAATTTCTTCTTTTGTCGGATGTCTGTCGCATTATGTAGAGTGGAATCTTTTTTCTTTCAAGGGTGAGACATTTACGTTTGTTCAGAAATAAATGCATCTCCGCATAAATAATTAAATTCTTCTTCTGTCGGATGTGTGTCGCATTATGTAGAGTGGAATATTTTTTCTTTCAACGGAGAGACATTTACTTTTCTTCAGAAATAAATGCATCTCCGCATAAATATTTAATTTCTTCTTCTGTCGGATGTCTGTCGTATTTTGTAGAGTGGAATCTTGTTTCTTTCAACGGAGATGTATTTACTTTTCTCCAGAAATAAATGCATCTCCGCATAAATATTTAATTTCTTCTTTTGTCGGATGTCTGTCGCATTATGTAGAGTGGAATCTTTTTTCTTTCAAGGGAGAGACATTTACGTTTGTTCAGAAATAAATGCATCTCCGCATAAATAATTAATTTCTTCTTCTGTCGGATGTCTGTCGTATTTTGTAGAGTGGAATCTTGTTTCTTTCAACGGAGAGGTATTTACTTTTCTCCAGAAATAAATGCATCTCCCCATAAATATTCAATTTCTTCTTCTGTTGGATGTCTGTGGTATTTTGTAGTGACGAATCTTGATTATTTCATGGGAGAGACATTTACTTTTCCCCAGAAATAAATGCATCTCCGCATAAATGATAAATTTCTTCTTCTGTCCAAAATCTGTCGCATTTGTTAGAGCGGAATCTTTTTTTTTTCAACAGAGAGGTATTTACTTTTCTCTAGAAATAAATGCATCTCCGCATAAACATTTAATTTCTTCTTCTCTCGGTTGTCTGTCGCATTATGTAGAGTGGAATCTTTTTTCTTTCAACGGAGAGACATTTACTTTTCTTCAGAAATAAATGCATCTCCGCATAAATATTAAATTTCTTCTTCTGTTGGATGTCTGTTGCATTATGTAGAGTGGAATCTTGTTTCTTTCAACGGAGAGGTATTTACTTTTCTCCAGAAATAAATGCATCTCCGCATAAATTATTAATTTCTTCTTCTGTCCAAAATCTGTAGTAATATGTAGAGTGGAATCTTGTTTCTTTCAACGGAGAGGTATTTACTTTTCTCGAGAAATAAATGCATCTCCGCATAAATTATTAATATCTTCTTCTCTCGGTTGTCTGTCGCATTATGTAGAGTGGAATCTTTTTTCTTTCAACGGAGAGACATTTACTTTTCTTCAGAAATAAATGCATCTCCGCATAAATATTTAATTTCTTCTTCTGTCGGATGTCTGTCGCATTATGTAGAGTGGAAACTTTTTTCTTTCAACGGAGAGACATTAACTTTTCTTCAGAAATAAACGCATCTCCGCAAAAATATTTAATTTCTTCTTCTGTTGGATGTCTGTCGTATTATGTATTGACGAATCTTGGTTATTTTTACGGAGAGATATTTACTTTTCCCCAGAATTAAATGCATCTCCGCATAAAAAAATAATTTCTTCTACTGTCCAAAATCTGTATCATTATGTAGAGTTTAATCTTGCTTATTTCAACGGAGAGGTATTTACTTTTCTCCAGAAATAAATGTACCTCCGCATAAGTATTTAATTTCTTCTTCTGTCGGATGTCTGTCGCATTATGTAGAGTGGAATCTTGTTTCTTTCAACGGAGAGACATTTACTTTTGTTCAGAAATAAATGCATCTCCGCATAAATATTTATTTTCTTCTACTGTCCAAAATCTGTATCATTATGTAGAGTTTAATCTTGCTTATTTCAACGGAGAGGTATTTACTTTTCTCCAGAAATAAATGTACCTCCGCATAAGTATTTAATTTCTTCTTCTGTCGGATGTC
The DNA here is from genome assembly GCA_963931845.1 of Maratus michaelseni. Classification (NCBI taxonomy): domain Eukaryota; kingdom Metazoa; phylum Arthropoda; class Arachnida; order Araneae; family Salticidae; genus Maratus; species Maratus michaelseni. The sequence continues at coordinate 467,072,004 of OZ007589.1, forward strand.
TGTCGCATTATGTAGAGTGGAATTTTGTTTCTTTCAACGGAGAGACATTTACTTTTGTTCAGAAATAAATGCATCTCCGCATAAATATTTATTTTCTTCTTCTGTCGGATGTCTGTCGCATTATGTAGAGTGGAATCTTTTTTTCTTTCAACGGAGAGGTATTTACTTTTCTCCAGAAATAAATGCATCTCCGCATAAATATTTAATTTTTTCTTCTGTTGGATGTCTGTCGTATTATGTAGTGACGAATCTTGATTATTTCAACGGAGATACATTTACTTTTCCCCAGAAATAAATGCATCTCCGCATAAAAAATTAATTTCTTCTTCTGTCCAAAATCTGTAGTAATATGTAAAGTGAAATCTTGTTTCTTTCAACGGAGAGACATTTACTTTTGTTCAGAAATAAATGCATCTCCGCATAAATATTCATTTTCTTCTTCTGTCGGATGTCTGTCGCATTATATAGAGCGGAATCTTTTTTCTTTCAACGGAGAGACATTAACTTTTCTTCAGAAATAAACGCATCTCCGCATAAATATTTAATTTCTTCTTCTGTTGGATGTCTGTCGTATTATGTATTGACGAATCTTGGTTATTTTTACGGAGAGATATTTACTTTTCCCCAGAATTAAATGCATCTCCGCATAAAAAAATAATTTCTTCTACTGTCCAAAATCTGTATTATTATGTAGAGTGGAATCTTGCTTATTTCAACGAAGAGGTATTTACTTTTCTCCAGAAATAAATGCATCTCCGCATAAATATTTAATTTCTTCTTCTCTCGGTTGTCTCTCGCATTATGTAGAGTGGAATCTTTTTCTTTCAACGGAGAGACATTTACTTTTCTTCAGAAATAAATGCATCTCCGCATAAATATTAAATTTCTTCTTCTGTTGGATGTCTGTTGCATTATGTAGAGTGGAATCTTTCTTATTTCAAAGAAGAGGTATTTACTTTTCTCCAGAAATAAATGCATCTCCGCATAAATATTTAATTTCTTCTTCTCTCGGTTGTCTGTCGCATTATGTAGAGTGGAATCTTTTTCTTTCAACGGAGAGACATTTACTTTTCTCCAGAAATAAATGCATCTCCGCATAAATTATTAATTTCTTCTTCAGTCCAAAATCTGTAGAAATATGTAGAGTGGAATCTTGTCTCTTTCAACGGAGAGGTATTTACTTTTCTCCAGAAATAAATGCATCTCCGCATAAATTATTAATTTCTTCTTCTCTCGGTTGTCTGTTGCATTATGTAGAGTGGAATTTTGCTTATTTCAACGGAGAGGTATTTACTTTTCTGCAGAAATAAATGCATCTCCGCTTAAATATTTAATTTCTTCTTCTGTCGGATGTCTGTCGCATTATGTAGAGTGGAATCTTTTTTCTTTCAAGGGAGAGACATTTACGTTTGTTCAGAAATAAATGCATCTCCGCATAAATAATTAATTTCTTCTTCTGTCGGATGTCTGTCGTATTTTGTAGAGTGGAATCTTGTTTCTTTCAACGGAGAGGTATTTTCTTTTCTCCAGAAATAAATGCATCTCCGCATAAATATTTAATTTCTTTTTCTGTTGGATGTCTGTGGTATTTTGTAGTGACGAATCTTGATTATTTGCACGGAGAGACATTTACTTTTCCCCAGAAATAAATGCATCTCCGCATAAATAATAAATTTCTTCTTCTGTCCAAAATCTGTCGCATTTTGTAGAGCGGAATCTTTTTTCTTTCAACAGAGAGGTATTTACTTTTCTCTAGAAATAAATGCATCTCCGCATAAACATTTAATTTCTTCTTCTCTCGGTTGTCTGTCGCATTATGTAGAGTGGAATTTTGTTTATTTCAACGGAGAGACATTTACTTTTCTTCAGAAATAAATGCATCTCCGCATAAATATTTAATTTCTTCTTCTGTTGGATGTCTGTCGTATTTTGTAGTGACAAATCTTGATTATTTCAACGGAGAGACATTTACTTTTCCCCAGAAATAAATGCATCTCCGCATAAATAATAAATTTCTTCTTCTGTCCAAAATCTGTCGCATTATGTAGAGCGGAATCTTTTTTCTTTCAACGGAGAGGTATTTACTTTTCTCTAGAAATAAATGCATCTCCGCATAAACATTTAATTTCTTCTTCTGTTGGATGTCTGTTGCATTATGTAGAGTGGAATCTTGTTTCTTTCAACGGAGAGGTATTTACTTTTCTCCAGAAATAAATGCATCTCCGCATAAATTATTAATTTCTTCTTCTGTCCAAAATCTGTAGTAATATGTAGAGTGGAATCTTGTTTCTTTCAACGGAGAGGTATTTACTTTTCTCCAGAAATAAATGCATCTCCGCATAAATTATTCATTTCTTCTTCTCTCGGTTGTCTGTCGCATTATGTAGAGTGGAATCTTTTTTTCTTTCAACGGAGAGACATTTACTTTTCTTCAGAAATAAATACATCTCCGCATAAATATTAAATTTCTTCTTCTGTTGGATGTCTGTTGCATTATGTAGAGTGGAATCTTGCTGATTTCAACGGAGAGGTATTTACTTTTCTCCAGAAATAAATGCATCTCCGCATAAATATTTAATTTCTTCTTTTGTCGGATGTCTGTCGCATTATGTAGAGTGGAATCTTTTTTCTTTCAAGGGTGAGACATTTACGTTTGTTCAGAAATAAATGCATCTCCGCATAAATAATTAAATTCTTCTTCTGTCGGATGTGTGTCGCATTATGTAGAGTGGAATATTTTTTCTTTCAACGGAGAGACATTTACTTTTCTTCAGAAATAAATGCATCTCCGCATAAATATTTAATTTCTTCTTCTGTCGGATGTCTGTCGTATTTTGTAGAGTGGAATCTTGTTTCTTTCAACGGAGATGTATTTACTTTTCTCCAGAAATAAATGCATCTCCGCATAAATATTTAATTTCTTCTTTTGTCGGATGTCTGTCGCATTATGTAGAGTGGAATCTTTTTTCTTTCAAGGGAGAGACATTTACGTTTGTTCAGAAATAAATGCATCTCCGCATAAATAATTAATTTCTTCTTCTGTCGGATGTCTGTCGTATTTTGTAGAGTGGAATCTTGTTTCTTTCAACGGAGAGGTATTTACTTTTCTCCAGAAATAAATGCATCTCCCCATAAATATTCAATTTCTTCTTCTGTTGGATGTCTGTGGTATTTTGTAGTGACGAATCTTGATTATTTCATGGGAGAGACATTTACTTTTCCCCAGAAATAAATGCATCTCCGCATAAATGATAAATTTCTTCTTCTGTCCAAAATCTGTCGCATTTGTTAGAGCGGAATCTTTTTTCTTTCAACGGAGAGACATTTACTTTTCTTCAGAAATAAATGCATCTCCGCATAAATATTAAATTTCTTCTTCTGTTGGATGTCTGTTGCATTATGTAGAGTGGAATCTTTCTTATTTCAAAGAAGAGGTATTTACTTTTCTCCAGAAATAAATGCATCTCCGCATAAATATTTAATTTCTTCTTCTCTCGGTTGTCTGTCGCATTATGTAGAGTGGAATCTTTTTCTTTCAACGGAGAGACATTTACTTTTCTCCAGAAATAAATGCATCTCCGCATAAATTATTAATTTCTTCTTCAGTCCAAAATCTGTAGAAATATGTAGAGTGGAATCTTGTCTCTTTCAACGGAGAGGTATTTACTTTTCTCCAGAAATAAATGCATCTCCGCATAAATTATTAATTTCTTCTTCTCTCGGTTGTCTGTTGCATTATGTAGAGTGGAATTTTGCTTATTTCAACGGAGAGGTATTTACTTTTCTGCAGAAATAAATGCATCTCCGCTTAAATATTTAATTTCTTCTTCTGTCGGATGTCTGTCGCATTATGTAGAGTGGAATCTTTTTTCTTTCAAGGGAGAGACATTTACGTTTGTTCAGAAATAAATGCATCTCCGCATAAATAATTAATTTCTTCTTCTGTCGGATGTCTGTCGTATTTTGTAGAGTGGAATCTTGTTTCTTTCAACGGAGAGGTATTTTCTTTTCTCCAGAAATAAATGCATCTCCGCATAAATATTTAATTTCTTTTTCTGTTGGATGTCTGTGGTATTTTGTAGTGACGAATCTTGATTATTTGCACGGAGAGACATTTACTTTTCCCCAGAAATAAATGCATCTCCGCATAAATAATAAATTTCTTCTTCTGTCCAAAATCTGTCGCATTTTGTAGAGCGGAATCTTTTTTCTTTCAACAGAGAGGTATTTACTTTTCTCTAGAAATAAATGCATCTCCGCATAAACATTTAATTTCTTCTTCTCTCGGTTGTCTGTCGCATTATGTAGAGTGGAATTTTGTTTATTTCAACGGAGAGACATTTACTTTTCTTCAGAAATAAATGCATCTCCGCATAAATATTTAATTTCTTCTTCTGTTGGATGTCTGTCGTATTTTGTAGTGACAAATCTTGATTATTTCAACGGAGAGACATTTACTTTTCCCCAGAAATAAATGCATCTCCGCATAAATAATAAATTTCTTCTTCTGTCCAAAATCTGTCGCATTATGTAGAGCGGAATCTTTTTTCTTTCAACGGAGAGGTATTTACTTTTCTCTAGAAATAAATGCATCTCCGCATAAACATTTAATTTCTTCTTCTGTTGGATGTCTGTTGCATTATGTAGAGTGGAATCTTGTTTCTTTCAACGGAGAGGTATTTACTTTTCTCCAGAAATAAATGCATCTCCGCATAAATTATTAATTTCTTCTTCTGTCCAAAATCTGTAGTAATATGTAGAGTGGAATCTTGTTTCTTTCAACGGAGAGGTATTTACTTTTCTCCAGAAATAAATGCATCTCCGCATAAATTATTCATTTCTTCTTCTCTCGGTTGTCTGTCGCATTATGTAGAGTGGAATCTTTTTTTCTTTCAACGGAGAGACATTTACTTTTCTTCAGAAATAAATACATCTCCGCATAAATATTAAATTTCTTCTTCTGTTGGATGTCTGTTGCATTATGTAGAGTGGAATCTTGCTGATTTCAACGGAGAGGTATTTACTTTTCTCCAGAAATAAATGCATCTCCGCATAAATATTTAATTTCTTCTTTTGTCGGATGTCTGTCGCATTATGTAGAGTGGAATCTTTTTTCTTTCAAGGGTGAGACATTTACGTTTGTTCAGAAATAAATGCATCTCCGCATAAATAATTAAATTCTTCTTCTGTCGGATGTGTGTCGCATTATGTAGAGTGGAATATTTTTTCTTTCAACGGAGAGACATTTACTTTTCTTCAGAAATAAATGCATCTCCGCATAAATATTTAATTTCTTCTTCTGTCGGATGTCTGTCGTATTTTGTAGAGTGGAATCTTGTTTCTTTCAACGGAGATGTATTTACTTTTCTCCAGAAATAAATGCATCTCCGCATAAATATTTAATTTCTTCTTTTGTCGGATGTCTGTCGCATTATGTAGAGTGGAATCTTTTTTCTTTCAAGGGAGAGACATTTACGTTTGTTCAGAAATAAATGCATCTCCGCATAAATAATTAATTTCTTCTTCTGTCGGATGTCTGTCGTATTTTGTAGAGTGGAATCTTGTTTCTTTCAACGGAGAGGTATTTACTTTTCTCCAGAAATAAATGCATCTCCCCATAAATATTCAATTTCTTCTTCTGTTGGATGTCTGTGGTATTTTGTAGTGACGAATCTTGATTATTTCATGGGAGAGACATTTACTTTTCCCCAGAAATAAATGCATCTCCGCATAAATGATAAATTTCTTCTTCTGTCCAAAATCTGTCGCATTTGTTAGAGCGGAATCTTTTTTCTTTCAACAGAGAGGTATTTACTTTTCTCTAGAAATAAATGCATCTCCGCATAAACATTTAATTTCTTCTTCTCTCGGTTGTCTGTCGCATTATGTAGAGTGGAATCTTTTTTCTTTCAACGGAGAGACATTTACTTTTCTTCAGAAATAAATGCATCTCCGCATAAATATTAAATTTCTTCTTCTGTTGGATGTCTGTTGCATTATGTAGAGTGGAATCTTGTTTCTTTCAACGGAGAGGTATTTACTTTTCTCCAGAAATAAATGCATCTCCGCATAAATTATTAATTTCTTCTTCTGTCCAAAATCTGTAGTAATATGTAGAGTGGAATCTTGTTTCTTTCAACGGAGAGGTATTTACTTTTCTCGAGAAATAAATGCATCTCCGCATAAATTATTAATATCTTCTTCTCTCGGTTGTCTGTCGCATTATGTAGAGTGGAATCTTTTTTCTTTCAACGGAGAGACATTTACTTTTCTTCAGAAATAAATGCATCTCCGCATAAATATTTAATTTCTTCTTCTGTCGGATGTCTGTCGCATTATGTAGAGTGGAAACTTTTTTCTTTCAACGGAGAGACATTAACTTTTCTTCAGAAATAAACGCATCTCCGCAAAAATATTTAATTTCTTCTTCTGTTGGATGTCTGTCGTATTATGTATTGACGAATCTTGGTTATTTTTACGGAGAGATATTTACTTTTCCCCAGAATTAAATGCATCTCCGCATAAATGATAAATTTCTTCTTCTGTCCAAAATCTGTCGCATTTGTTAGAGCGGAATCTTTTTTCTTTCAACAGAGAGGTATTTACTTTTCTCTAGAAATAAATGCATCTCCGCATAAACATTTAATTTCTTCTTCTCTCGGTTGTCTGTCGCATTATGTAGAGTGGAATCTTTTTTCTTTCAACGGAGAGACATTTACTTTTCTTCAGAAATAAATGCATCTCCGCATAAATATTAAATTTCTTCTTCTGTTGGATGTCTGTTGCATTATGTAGAGTGGAATCTTGTTTCTTTCAACGGAGAGGTATTTACTTTTCTCCAGAAATAAATGCATCTCCGCATAAATTATTAATTTCTTCTTCTGTCCAAAATCTGTAGTAATATGTAGAGTGGAATCTTGTTTCTTTCAACGGAGAGGTATTTACTTTTCTCGAGAAATAAATGCATCTCCGCATAAATTATTAATATCTTCTTCTCTCGGTTGTCTGTCGCATTATGTAGAGTGGAATCTTTTTTCTTTCAACGGAGAGACATTTACTTTTCTTCAGAAATAAATGCATCTCCGCATAAATATTTAATTTCTTCTTCTGTCGGATGTCTGTCGCATTATGTAGAGTGGAAACTTTTTTCTTTCAACGGAGAGACATTAACTTTTCTTCAGAAATAAACGCATCTCCGCAAAAATATTTAATTTCTTCTTCTGTTGGATGTCTGTCGTATTATGTATTGACGAATCTTGGTTATTTTTACGGAGAGATATTTACTTTTCCCCAGAATTAAATGCATCTCCGCATAAAAAAATAATTTCTTCTACTGTCCAAAATCTGTATCATTATGTAGAGTTTAATCTTGCTTATTTCAACGGAGAGGTATTTACTTTTCTCCAGAAATAAATGTACCTCCGCATAAGTATTTAATTTCTTCTTCTGTCGGATGTCTGTCGCATTATGTAGAGTGGAATCTTGTTTCTTTCAACGGAGAGACATTTACTTTTGTTCAGAAATAAATGCATCTCCGCATAAATATTTATTTTCTTCTACTGTCCAAAATCTGTATCATTATGTAGAGTTTAATCTTGCTTATTTCAACGGAGAGGTATTTACTTTTCTCCAGAAATAAATGTACCTCCGCATAAGTATTTAATTTCTTCTTCTGTCGGATGTCTGTCGCATTATGTAGAGTGGAATTTTGTTTCTTTCAACGGAGAGACATTTACTTTTGTTCAGAAATAAATGCATCTCCGCATAAATATTTATTTTCTTCTTCTGTCGGATGTCTGTCGCATTATGTAGAGTGGAATCTTTTTTTCTTTCAACGGAGAGGTATTTACTTTTCTCCAGAAATAAATGCATCTCCGCATAAATATTTAATTTTTTCTTCTGTTGGATGTCTGTCGTATTATGTAGTGACGAATCTTGATTATTTCAACGGAGATACATTTACTTTTCCCCAGAAATAAATGCATCTCCGCATAAAAAATTAATTTCTTCTTCTGTCCAAAATCTGTAGTAATATGTAAAGTGAAATCTTGTTTCTTTCAACGGAGAGACATTTACTTTTGTTCAGAAATAAATGCATCTCCGCATAAATATTCATTTTCTTCTTCTGTCGGATGTCTGTCGCATTATATAGAGCGGAATCTTTTTTCTTTCAACGGAGAGACATTAACTTTTCTTCAGAAATAAACGCATCTCCGCATAAATATTTAATTTCTTCTTCTGTTGGATGTCTGTCGTATTATGTATTGACGAATCTTGGTTATTTTTACGGAGAGATATTTACTTTTCCCCAGAATTAAATGCATCTCCGCATAAAAAAATAATTTCTTCTACTGTCCAAAATCTGTATTATTATGTAGAGTGGAATCTTGCTTATTTCAACGGAGAGGTATTTACTTTTCTCCAGAAATAAATGTATCTCCGCATAAGTATTTAATTTCTTTTTCTGTCGGTTGTCTGTCGCATTATGTAGAGTGGAATCTTTTTTCTTTCAACGGAGAGACATTTACTTTTCTTCAGAAATAAATGCATCTCCGCATAAATATTAAATTTCTTCTTCTGTTGGATGTCTGTTGCATTATGTAGAGTGGAATCTTTTTTCTTTAAACGGAGAGACATTTACTTTTGTTCAGAAATAAATGCATCTCCGCATAAATAATTAATTTCTTCTTTTGTCGGATGTCTGTCGTATTTTGTAGAGTGGAATCTTGTTTCTTTCAACGGAGATGTATTTACTTTTCTCCAGAAATAAATGCATCTCCGCATAAATAATTTCTTTTTCTGTTGGATGTCTGTCGTATTTTGTAGAGTGGAATCTTGTTTCTTTCAACGGAGAGGTATTTACTTTTCTCCAGAAATAAATGCATCTCCGCATAAATATTCAATTTCTTCTTCTGTTGGATGTCTGTGGTATTTTGTAGTGACGAATCTTGATTATTTCATGGGAGAGACATTTACTTTTCCCCAGAAATAAATGCATCTCCGCATAAATAATAAATTTCTTCTTCTGTCCAAAATCTGTCGCATTTGTTAGAGCGGAATCTTTTTTCTTTCAACAGAGAGGTATTTACTTTTCTCTAGAAATAAATGCATCTCCGTATAAACATTTAATTTCTTCTTCTCTTGGTTGTCTGTCGCATTATGTAGAGTGGAATCTTTTTTCTTTCAACGGAGAGACATTTACTTTTCTTCAGAAATAAATGCATCTCCGCATAAATATTTAATTTCTTCTTCTGTCGGATGTCTGTCGCATTATGTAGAGTGGAATCTTTTTTCTTTCAACGGAGAGACATTAACTTTTCTTCAGAAATAAACGCATCTCCGCAAAAATATTTAATTTCTTCTTCTGTTGGATGTCTGTCGTATTATGTATTGACGAATCTTGGTTATTTTTACGGAGAGATATTTACTTTTCCCCAGAATTAAATGCATCTCCGCATAAAAAAATAATTTCTTCTACTGTCCAAAATCTGTATCATTATGTAGAGTTTAATCTTGCTTATTTCAACGGAGAGGTATTTACTTTTCTCCAGAAATAAATGTACCTCCGCATAAGTATTTAATTTCTTCTTCTGTCGGATGTCTGTCGCATTATGTAGAGTGGAATCTTGTTTCTTTCAACGGAGAGACATTTACTTTTGTTCAGAAATAAATGCATCTCCGCATAAATATTTATTTTCTTCTACTGTCCAAAATCTGTATCATTATGTAGAGTTTAATCTTGCTTATTTCAACGGAGAGGTATTTACTTTTCTCCAGAAATAAATGTACCTCCGCATAAGTATTTAATTTCTTCTTCTGTCGGATGTCTGTCGCATTATGTAGAGTGGAATCTTGTTTCTTTCAACGGAGAGACATTTACTTTTGTTCAGAAATAAATGCATCTCCGCATAAATATTTATTTTCTTCTTCTGTCGGATGTCTGTCGCATTATGTAGAGTGGAATCTTTTTTTCTTTCAACGGAGAGGTATTTACTTTTCTCCAGAAATAAATGCATCTCCGCATAAAAATTTAATTTTTTCTTCTGTTGGATGTCTGTCGTATTATGTAGTGACGAATCTTGATTATTTCAACGGAGATACATTTACTTTTCCCCAGAAATAAATGCATCTCCGCATAAAAAATTAATTTCTTCTTCTGTCCAAAATCTGTAGTAATATGTAGAGTGAAATCTTGTTTCTTTCAACGGAGAGACATTTACTTTTGTTCAGAAATAAATGCATCTCCGCATAAATATTTATTTTCTTCTTCTGTCGGATGTCTGTCGCATTATGTAGAGCGGAATCTTTTTTCTTTCAACGGAGAGACATTAACTTTTCTTCAGAAATAAACGCATCTCCGCATAAATATTTAATTTCTTCTTCTGTTGGATGTCTGTCGTATTATGTATTGACGAATCTTGGTTATTTTTACGGAGAGATATTTACTTTTCCCCAGAATTAAATGCATCTCCGCATAAAAAAATAATTTCTTCTACTGTCCAAAATCTGTATTATTATGTAGAGTGGAATCTTGCTTATTTCAACGGAGAGGTATTTACTTTTCTCCAGAAATAAATGTATCTCCGCATAAGTATTTAATTTCTTTTTCTGTCGGTTGTCTGTCGCATTATGTAGAGTGGAATCTTTTTTCTTTCAACGGAGAGACATTTACTTTTGTTCAGAAATAAATGCATCTCCGCATAAATATTAAATTTCTTCTTCTGTTGGATGTCTGTTGCATTATGTAGAGTGGAATCTTTTTTCTTTAAACGGAGAGACATTTACTTTTGTTCAGAAATAAATGCATCTCCGCATAAATAATTAATTTCTTCTTTTGTCGGATGTCTGTCGTATTTTGTAGAGTGGAATCTTGTTTCTTTCAACGGAGATGTATTTACTTTTCTCCAGAAATAAATGCATCTCCGCATAAATAATTTCTTCTTCTGTTGGATGTCTGTCGTATTTTGTAGAGTGGAATCTTGTTTCTTTCAACGAAGAGGTATTTACTTTTCTCCAGAAATAAATGCATCTCCGCATAAATATTTAATTTCTTCTTCTGTTGGATGGCTGTCGTATTTTGTAGTGACGAATCTTGATTATTTCAACGGAGAGACATTTACTTTTCCCCAGAAATAAATACATCTCCGCATAAATAATAAATTTCTTCTTCTGTCCAAAATCTGTAGTATTATGTAGAGTTTAATCTTGCTTATTTCAACGGAGAGGTATTTACTTTTCTCCAGAAATAAATGTACCTCCGCATCAGTATTTAAATTCTTCTTCTGTCGGATGTCTGTCGCATTATGTAGAGTGGAATCTTGTTTCTTTCAACGGAGAGACATTTACTTTTGTTCAGAAATAAATGCATCTCCGCATAAATATTTATTTTCTTCTTCTGTCGGATGTCTGTCGCATTATGTAGAGTGGAATCTTTTTTTCTTTCAACGGAGAGGTATTTACTTTTCTCGAGAAATAAATGCATCTCCGCATAAATTTTTAATTTTTTCTTCTGTTGGATGTCTGTCGTATTATGTAGTGACGAATCTTGATTATTTCAACGGAGATACATTTACTTTTCCCCAGAAATAAATGCATCCCCGCATAAAAAATTAATTTCTTCTTCTGTCCAAAATCTGTAGTAATATGTAGAGTGAAATCTTGTTTCTTTCAACGCAGAGACATTTACTTTTGTTCAGAAATAAATGCATCTCCGCATAAATATTTATTTTCTTCTTCTGTCCAACATCTGTAGTAATATGTAGAGTGAAATCTTGTTTCTTTCAACGGAGAGACATTTACTTTTGTTCAGAAATAAATGCATCTCCGCATAAATATTTATTTTTTTCTTCTGTCGGATGTCTGTCGCATTATGTAGAGCGGATTCTTTTTTCTTTCAACGGAGAGACATTAACTTTTCTTCAGAAATAAACGCATCTCCGCATAAATATTTAATTTCTTCTTCTGTTGGATGTCTGTCGTATTATGTATTGACGAATCTTGGTTATTTTTACGGAGAGATATTTACTTTTCCCCAGAATTAAATGCATCTCCGCATAAAAAAATAATTTCTTCTACTGTCCAAAATCTGTATTATTATGTAGAGTGGAATCTTGCTTATTTCAACGGAGAGGTATTTACTTTTCTCCAGAAATAAATGTATCTCCGCATAAGTATTTAATTTCTTTTTCTGTCGGATGTCTCTCGCATTATGTAGAGTGGAATCATGTTTCTTTCAACGAGAGACATTTACTTTTCTTCAGAAATAAATGCATATCCGCATAAATATTAAATTTCTTCTTCTGTTGGATGTCTGTTGCATTATGTAGAGTGGAATCTTTTTTCTTTAAACGGAGAGACATTTACTTTTGTTCAGAAATAAATGCATCTCCGCATAAATAATTAATTTCTTCTTCTATCGGATGTCTGTCGTATTTTGTAGAGTGGAATCTTGTTTCTTTCAACGAAGATGTATTTACATTTCTCCAGAAATAAATGCATCTCCGCATAAATAATTTCTTCTTCTGTTGGATGTCTGTCGTATTATGTATTGACGAATCTTGGTTATTTTTACGGAGAGATATTTACTTTTCCCCAGAATTAAATGCATCTCCGCATAAAAAAATAATTTCTTCTACTGTCCAAAATCTGTATCATTATGTAGAGTTTAATCTTGCTTATTTCAACGGAGAGGTATTTACTTTTCTCCAGAAATAAATGTACCTCCGCATAAGTATTTAATTTCTTCTTCTGTCGGATGTCTGTCGCATTATGTAGAGTGGAATCTTGTTTCTTTCAACGGAGAGACATTTACTTTTGTTCAGAAATAAATGCATCTCCGCATAAATATTTAATTTCTTCTACTGTCCAAAATCTGTATCATTATGTAGAGTTTAATCTTGCTTATTTCAACGGAGAGGTATTTACTTTTCTCCAGAAATAAATGTACCTCCGCATAAGTATTTAATTTCTTCTTCTGTCGGATGTCTGTCGCATTATGTAGAGTGGAATCTTGTTTCTTTCAACGGAGAGACATTTACTTTTGTTCAGAAATAAATGCATCTCCCCATAAATATTTATTTTCTTCTTCTGTCGGATGTCTGTCGCATTATGTAGAGTGGAATCTTTTTTTCTTTCAACGGAGAGGTATTTACTTTTCTCCAGAAATAAATGCATCTCCGCATAAATATTTAATTTTTTCTTCTGTTGGATGTCTGTCGTATTATGTAGTGACGAATCTTGATTATTTCAACGGAGATACATTTACTTTTCCCCAGAAATAAATGCATCTCCGCATAAAAAATTAATTTCTTCTTCTGTCCAAAATCTGTAGTAATATGTAGAGTGAAATCTTGTTTCTTTCAACGGAGAGACATTTACTTTTGTTCAGAAATAAATGCATCTCCGCATAAATATTTATTTTCTTCTTCTGTCGGATGTCTGTCGCATTATGTAGAGCGGAATCTTTTTTTCTTTCAACGGAGAGGTATTTACTTTTCTCCAGAAATAAATGCATCTCCGCATAAATATTTAATTTTTTCTTCTGTTGGATGTCTGTCGTATTATGTAGTGACGAATCTTGATTATTTCAACGGAGATACATTTACTTTTCCCCAGAATTAAATGCATCTCCGCATAAAAAAATAATTTCTTCTACTGTCCAAAATCTGTATTATTATGTAGAGTGGAATCTTGCTTATTTCAACGGAGAGGTATTTACTTTTCTCCAGAAATAAATGTATATCCGCATAAGTATTTAATTTCTTTTTCTGTCGGTTGTCTGTCGCATTATGTAGAGTGGAATCTTTTTTCTTTCAACGGAGAGACATTTACTTTTGTTCAGAAATAAATGCATCTCCGCATAAATATTAAATTTCTTCTTCTGTTGGATGTCTGTTGCATTATGTAGAGTGGAATCTTTTTTCTTTAAACGGAGAGACATTTACTTTTGTTCAGAAATAAATGCATCTCCGCATAAATAATTAATTTCTTCTTTTGTCGGATGTCTGTCGTATTTTGTAGAGTGGAATCTTGTTTCTTTCAACGGAGATGTATTTACTTTTCTCCAGAAATAAATGCATCTCCGCATAAATAATTTCTTCTTCTGTTGGATGTCTGTCGTATTTTGTAGAGTGGAATCTTGTTTCTTTCAACGAAGAGGTATTTACTTTTCTCCAGAAATAAATGCATCTCCGCATAAATATTTAATTTCTTCTTCTGTTGGATGTCTGTCGTATTATGTAGAGACGAATCTTGATTATTTCAACGGAGAGGCATTTACTTTTCCCCAGAAATAAATACATCTCCGCATAAATATTTAATTTCTTCTTCTGTTGGATGGCTGTCGTATTTTGTAGTGACGAATCTTGATTATTTCAACGGAGAGACATTTACTTTTCCCCAGAAATAAATACATCTCCGCATAAATAATAAATTTCTTCTTCTGTCCAAAATCTGTAGTATTATGTAGAGTTTAATCTTGCTTATTTCAACGGAGAGGTATTTACTTTTCTCCAGAAATAAATGTACCTCCGCATAAGTATTTAAATTCTTCTTCTGTCGGATGTCTGTCGCATTATGTAGAGTGGAATCTTGTTTCTTTCAACGGAGAGACATTTACTTTTGTTCAGAAATAAATGCATCTCCGCATAAATATTTATTTTCTTCTTCTGTCGGATGTCTGTCGCATTATGTAGAGTGGAATCTTTTTTTCTTTCAACGGAGAGGTATTTACTTTTCTCCAGAAATAAATGCATCTCCGCATAAATTTTTAATTTTTTCTTCTGTTGGATGTCTGTCGTATTATGTAGTGACGAATCTTGATTATTTCAACGGAGATACATTTACTTTTCCCCAGAAATAAATGCATCCCCGCATAAAAAATTAATTTCTTCTTCTGTCCAAAATCTGTAGTAATATGTAGAGTGAAATCTTGTTTCTTTCAACGCAGAGACATTTACTTTTGTTCAGAAATAAATGCATCTCCGCATAAATATTTATTTTCTTCTTCTGTCCAAAATCTGTAGTAATATGTAGAGTGAAATCTTGTTTCTTTCAACGGAGAGACATTTACTTTTGTTCAGAAATAAATGCATCTCCGCATAAATATTTATTTTTTTCTTCTGTCGGATGTCTGTCGCATTATGTAGAGCGGATTCTTTTTTCTTTCAACGGAGAGACATTAACTTTTCTTCAGAAATAAACGCATCTCCGCATAAATATTTAATTTCTTCTTCTGTTGGATGTCTGTCGTATTATGTATTGACGAATCTTGGTTATTTTTACGGAGAGATATTTACTTTTCCCCAGAATTAAATGCATCTCCGCATAAAAAAATAATTTCTTCTACTGTCCAAAATCTGTATTATTATGTAGAGTGGAATCTTGCTTATTTCAACGGAGAGGTATTTACTTTTCTCCAGAAATAAATGTATCTCCGCATAAATATTAAATTTCTTCTTTCGGTTGTCTGTCGCATTATGTAGAGTGGAATCTTTTTTCTTTCAACGGAGAGACATTTACTTTTCTTCAGAAATAAATGCATCTCCGCATAAATATTAAATTTCTTCTTCTGTTGGATGTCTGTTGCATTATGTAGAGTGGAATCTTTTTTCTTTAAACGGAGAGACATTTACTTTTGTTCAGAAATAAATGCATCTCCGCATAAATAATTAATTTCTTCTTCTATCGGATGTCTGTCGTATTTTGTAGAGTGGAATCTTGTTTCTTTCAACGAAGATGTATTTACTTTTCTCCAGAAATAAATGTATCTCCGCATAAATAATTTCTTCTTCTGTTGGATGTCTGTCGTATTATGTATTGACGAATCTTGGTTATTTTTACGGAGAGATATTTACTTTTCCCCAGAATTAAATGCATCTCCGCATAAAAAAATAATTTCTTCTACTGTCCAAAATCTGTATCATTATGTAGAGTTTAATCTTGCTTATTTCAACGGAGAGGTATTTACTTTTCTCCAGAAATAAATGTACCTCCGCATAAGTATTTAATTTCTTCTTCTGTCGGATGTCTGTCGCATTATGTAGAGTGGAATCTTGTTTCTTTCAACGGAGAGACATTTACTTTTGTTCAGAAATAAATGCATCTCCGCATAAATATTTATTTTCTTCTACTGTCCAAAATCTGTATCATTATGTAGAGTTTAATCTTGCTTATTTCAACGGAGAGGTATTTACTTTTCTCCAGAAATAAATGTACCTCCGCATAAGTATTTAATTTCTTCTTCTGTCGGATGTCTGTCGCATTATGTAGAGTGGAATCTTGTTTCTTTCAACGGAGAGACATTTACTTTTGTTCAGAAATAAATGCATCTCCGCATAAATATTTATTTTCTTCTTCTGTCGGATGTCTGTCGCATTATGTAGAGTGGAATCTTTTTTTCTTTCAACGGAGAGGTATTTACTTTTCTCCAGAAATAAATGCATCTCCGCATAAATATTTAATTTTTTCTTCTGTTGGATGTCTGTCGTATTATGTAGTGACGAATCTTGATTATTTCAACGGAGATACATTTACTTTTCCCCAGAAATAAATGCATCTCCGCATAAAAAATTAATTTCTTCTTCTGTCCAAAATCTGTAGTAATATGTAGAGTGAAATCTTGTTTCTTTCAACGGAGAGACATTTACTTTTGTTCAGAAATAAATGCATCTCCGCATAAATATTTATTTTCTTCTTCTGTCGGATGTCTGTCGCATTATGTAGAGCGGAATCTTTTTTCTTTCAACGGAGAGACATTAACTTTTCTTCAGAAATAAACGCATCTCCGCATAAATATTTAATTTCTTCTTCTGTTGGATGTCTGTCGTATTATGTATTGACGAATCTTGGTTATTTTTACGGAGAGATATTTACTTTTCCCCAGAATTAAATGCATCTCCGCATAAAAAAATAATTTCTTCTACTGTCCAAAATCTGTATTATTATGTAGAGTGGAATCTTGCTTATTTCAACGGAGAGGTATTTACTTTTCTCCAGAAATAAATGTATCTCCGCATAAGTATTTAATTTCTTTTTCTGTCGGTTGTCTGTCGCATTATGTAGAGTGGAATCTTTTTTCTTTCAACGGAGAGACATTTACTTTTCTTCAGAAATAAATGCATCTCCGCATAAATATTAAATTTCTTCTTCTGTTGGATGTCTGTTGCATTATGTAGAGTGGAATCTTTTTTCTTTAAACGGAGAGACATTTACTTTTGTTCAGAAATAAATGCATCTCCGCATAAATAATTAATTTCTTCTTTTGTCGGATGTCTGTCGTATTTTGTAGAGTGGAATCTTGTTTCTTTCAACGGAGATGTATTTACTTTTCTCCAGAAATAAATGCATCTCCGCATAAATAATTTCTTCTTCTGTTGGATGTCTGTCGTATTTTGTAGAGTGGAATCTTGTTTCTTTCAACGGAGAGGTATTTACTTTTCTCCAGAAATAAATGCATCTCCGCATAAATATTCAATTTCTTCTTCTGTTGGATGTCTGTGGTATTTTGTAGTGACGAATCTTGATTATTTCATGGGAGAGACATTTACTTTTCCCCAGAAATAAATGCATCTCCGCATAAATAATAAATTTCTTCTTCTGTCCAAAATCTGTCGCATTTGTTAGAGCGGAATCTTTTTTCTTTCAACAGAGAGGTATTTACTTTTCTCTAGAAATAAATGCATCTCCGCATAAACATTTAATTTCTTCTTCTCTCGGTTGTCTGTCGCATTATGTAGAGTGGAATCTTTTTTCTTTCAACGGAGAGACATTTACTTTTCTTCAGAAATAAATGCATCTCCGCATAAATATTAAATTTCTTCTTCTGTTGGATGTCTGTTGCATTATGTAGAGTGGAATCTTGTTTCTTTCAACGGAGAGGTATTTACTTTTCTCCAGAAATAAATGCATCTCCGCATAAATTATTAATTTCTTCTTCTGTCCAAAATCTGTAGTAATATGTAGAGTGGAATCTTGTTTCTTTCAACGGAGAGGTATTTACTTTTCTCGAGAAATAAATGCATCTCCGCATAAATTATTAATTTCTTCTTCTCTCGGTTGTCTGTCGCATTATGTAGAGTGGAATCTTTTTTCTTTCAACGGAGAGACATTTACTTTTCTTCAGAAATAAATGCATCTCCGCATAAATATTTAATTTCTTCTTCTGTCGGATGTCTGTCGCATTATGTAGAGTGGAATCTTTTTTCTTTCAACGGAGAGACATTAACTTTTCTTCAGAAATAAACGCATCTCCGCAAAAATATTTAATTTCTTCTTCTGTTGGATGTCTGTCGTATTATGTATTGACGAATCTTGGTTATTTTTACGGAGAGATATTTACTTTTCCCCAGAATTAAATGCATCTCCGCATAAAAAAATAATTTCTTCTACTGTCCAAAATCTGTATCATTATGTAGAGTTTAATCTTGCTTATTTCAACGGAGAGGTATTTACTTTTCTCCAGAAATAAATGTACCTCCGCATAAGTATTTAATTTCTTCTTCTGTCGGATGTCTGTCGCATTATGTAGAGTGGAATCTTGTTTCTTTCAACGGAGAGACATTTACTTTTGTTCAGAAATAAATGCATCTCCGCATAAATATTTATTTTCTTCTACTGTCCAAAATCTGTATCATTATGTAGAGTTTAATCTTGCTTATTTCAACGGAGAGGTATTTACTTTTCTCCAGAAATAAATGTACCTCCGCATAAGTATTTAATTTCTTCTTCTGTCGGATGTCTGTCGCATTATGTAGAGTGGAATCTTGTTTCTTTCAACGGAGAGACATTTACTTTTGTTCAGAAATAAATGCATCTCCCCATAAATATTTATTTTCTTCTTCTGTCGGATGTCTGTCGCATTATGTAGAGTGGAATCTTTTTTTCTTTCAACGGAGAGGTATTTACTTTTCTCCAGAAATAAATGCATCTCCGCATAAATAATTAATTTCTTCTTTTGTCGGATGTCTGTCGTATTTTGTAGAGTGGAATCTTGTTTCTTTCAACGGAGATGTATTTACTTTTCTCCAGAAATAAATGCATCTCCGCATAAATAATTTCTTCTTCTGTTGGATGTCTGTCGTATTTTGTAGAGTGGAATCTTGTTTCTTTCAACGAAGAGGTATTTACTTTTCTCCAGAAATAAATGCATCTCCGCATAAATATTTAATTTCTTCTTCTGTTGGATGTCTGTCGTATTATGTAGAGACGAATCTTGATTATTTCAACGGAGAGGCAATTACTTTTCCCCAGAAATAAATACATCTCCGCATAAATATTTAATTTCTTCTTCTGTTGGATGGCTGTCGTATTTTGTAGTGACGAATCTTGATTATTTCAACGGAGAGACATTTACTTTTCCCCAGAAATAAATACATCTCCGCATAAATAATAAATTTCTTCTTCTGTCCAAAATCTGTAGTATTATGTAGAGTTTAATCTTGCTTATTTCAACGGAGAGGTATTTACTTTTCTCCAGAAATAAATGTACCTCCGCATCAGTATTTAAATTCTTCTTCTGTCGGATGTCTGTCGCATTATGTAGAGTGGAATCTTGTTTCTTTCAACGGAGAGACATTTACTTTTGTTCAGAAATAAATGCATCTCCGCATAAATAATTAATTTCTTCTTCTATCGGATGTCTGTCGTATTTTGTAGAGTGGAATCTTGTTTCTTTCAACGAAGATGTATTTACATTTCTCCAGAAATAAATGCATCTCCGCATAAATAATTTCTTCTTCTGTTGGATGTCTGTCGTATTATGTATTGACGAATCTTGGTTATTTTTACGGAGAGATATTTACTTTTCCCCAGAATTAAATGCATCTCAGCATAAAAAAATAATTTCTTCTACTGTCCAAAATCTGTATCATTATGTAGAGTTTAATCTTGCTTATTTCAACGGAGAGGTATTTACTTTTCTCCAGAAATAAATGTACCTCCGCATAAGTATTTAATTTCTTCTTCTGTCGGATGTCTGTCGCATTATGTAGAGTGGAATCTTGTTTCTTTCAACGGAGAGACATTTACTTTTGTTCAGAAATAAATGCATCTCCGCATAAATATTTAATTTCTTCTACTGTCCAAAATCTGTATCATTATGTAGAGTTTAATCTTGCTTATTTCAACGGAGAGGTATTTACTTTTCTCCAGAAATAAATGTACCTCCGCATAAGTATTTAATTTCTTCTTCTGTCGGATGTCTGTCGCATTATGTAGAGTGGAATCTTGTTTCTTTCAACGGAGAGACATTTACTTTTGTTCAGAAATAAATGCATCTCCCCATAAATATTTATTTTCTTCTTCTGTCGGATGTCTGTCGCATTATGTAGAGTGGAATCTTTTTTTCTTTCAACGGAGAGGTATTTACTTTTCTCCAGAAATAAATGCATCTCCGCATAAATATTTAATTTTTTCTTCTGTTGGATGTCTGTCGTATTATGTAGTGACGAATCTTGATTATTTCAACGGAGATACATTTACTTTTCCCCAGAAATAAATGCATCTCCGCATAAAAAATTAATTTCTTCTTCTGTCCAAAATCTGTAGTAATATGTAGAGTGAAATCTTGTTTCTTTCAACGGAGAGACATTTACTTTTGTTCAGAAATAAATGCATCTCCGCATAAATATTTATTTTCTTCTTCTGTCGGATGTCTGTCGCCTTATGTAGAGCGGAATCTTTTTTCTTTCAACGGAGAGACATTAACTTTTCTTCAGAAATAAACGCATCTCCGCATAAATATTTAATTTCTTCTTCTGTTGGATGTCTGTCGTATTATGTATTGACGAATCTTGGTTATTTTTACGGAGAGATATTTACTTTTCCCCAGAATTAAATGCATCTCCGCATAAAAAAATAATTTCTTCTACTGTCCAAAATCTGTATTATTATGTAGAGTGGAATCTTGCTTATTTCAACGGAGAGGTATTTACTTTTCTCCAGAAATAAATGTATCTCCGCATAAGTATTTAATTTCTTTTTCTGTCGGTTGTCTGTCGCATTATGTAGAGTGGAATCTTTTTTCTTTCAACGGAGAGACATTTACTTTTGTTCAGAAATAAATGCATCTCCGCATAAATATTAAATTTCTTCTTCTGTTGGATGTCTGTTGCATTATGTAGAGTGGAATCTTTTTTCTTTAAACGGAGAGACATTTACTTTTGTTCAGAAATAAATGCATCTCCGCATAAATAATTAATTTCTTCTTTTGTCGGATGTCTGTCGTATTTTGTAGAGTGGAATCTTGTTTCTTTCAACGGAGATGTATTTACTTTTCTCCAGAAATAAATGCATCTCCGCATAAATAATTTCTTCTTCTGTTGGATGTCTGTCGTATTTTGTAGAGTGGAATCTTGTTTCTTTCAACGAAGAGGTATTTACTTTTCTCCAGAAATAAATGCATCTCCGCATAAATATTTAATTTCTTCTTCTGTTGGATGTCTGTCGTATTATGTAGAGACGAATCTTGATTATTTCAACGGAGAGGCATTTACTTTTCCCCAGAAATAAATACATCTCCGCATAAATATTTAATTTCTTCTTCTGTTGGATGGCTGTCGTATTTTGTAGTGACGAATCTTGATTATTTCAACGGAGAGACATTTACTTTTCCCCAGAAATAAATACATCTCCGCATAAATAATAAATTTCTTCTTCTGTCCAAAATCTGTAGTATTATGTAGAGTTTAATCTTGCTTATTTCAACGGAGAGGTATTTACTTTTCTCCAGAAATAAATGTACCTCCGCATAAGTATTTAAATTCTTCTTCTGTCGGATGTCTGTCGCATTATGTAGAGTGGAATCTTTTTTCTTTCAACGGAGAGACATTTACTTTTGTTCAGAAATAAATGCATCTCCGCATAAATATTAAATTTCTTCTTCTGTTGGATGTCTGTTGCATTATGTAGAGTGGAATCTTTTTTCTTTAAACGGAGAGACATTTACTTTTGTTCAGAAATAAATGCATCTCCGCATAAATAATTAATTTCTTCTTTTGTCGGATGTCTGTCGTATTTTGTAGAGTGGAATCTTGTTTCTTTCAACGGAGATGTATTTACTTTTCTCCAGAAATAAATGCATCTCCGCATAAATAATTTCTTCTTCTGTTGGATGTCTGTCGTATTTTGTAGAGTGGAATCTTGTTTCTTTCAACGAAGAGGTATTTACTTTTCTCCAGAAATAAATGCATCTCCGCATAAATATTTAATTTCTTCTTCTGTTGGATGTCTGTCGTATTATGTAGAGACGAATCTTGATTATTTCAACGGAGAGGCATTTACTTTTCCCCAGAAATAAATACATCTCCGCATAAATATTTAATTTATTCTTCTGTTGGATGGCTGTCGTATTTTGTAGTGACGAATCTTGATTATTTCAACGGAGAGACATTTACTTTTCCCCAGAAATAAATACATCTCCGCATAAATAATAAATTTCTTCTTCTGTCCAAAATCTGTAGTATTATGTAGAGTTTAATCTTGCTTATTTCAACGGAGAGGTATTTACTTTTCTCCAGAAATAAATGTACCTCCGCATAAGTATTTAAATTCTTCTTCTGTCGGATGTCTGTCGCATTATGTAGAGTGGAATCTTGTTTCTTTCAACGGAGAGACATTTACTTTTGTTCAGAAATAAATGCATCTCCGCATAAATATTTATTTTCTTCTTCTGTCGGATGTCTGTCGCATTGTGTAGAGTGGAATCTTTTTTTCTTTCAACGGAGAGGTATTTACTTTTCTCCAGAAATAAATGCATCTCCGCATAAATTTTTAATTTTTTCTTCTGTTGGATGTCTGTCGTATTATGTAGTGACGAATCTTGATTATTTCAACGGAGATACATTTACTTTTCCCCAGAAATAAATGCATCCCCGCATAAAAAATTAATTTCTTCTTCTGTCCAAAATCTGTAGTAATATGTAGAGTGAAATCTTGTTTCTTTCAACGCAGAGACATTTACTTTTGTTCAGAAATAAATGCATCTCCGCATAAATATTTATTTTCTTCTTCTGTCCAAAATCTGTAGTAATATGTAGAGTGAAATCTTGTTTCTTTCAACGGAGAGACATTTACTTTTGTTCAGAAATAAATGCATCTCCGCATAAATATTTATTTTTTTCTTCTGTCGGATGTCTGTCGCATTATGTAGAGCGGATTCTTTTTTCTTTCAACGGAGAGACATTAACTTTTCTTCAGAAATAAACGCATCTCCGCATAAATATTTAATTTCTTCTTCTGTTGGATGTCTGTCGTATTATGTATTGACGAATCTTGGTTATTTTTACGGAGAGATATTTACTTTTCCCCAGAATTAAATGCATCTCCGCATAAAAAAATAATTTCTTCTACTGTCCAAAATCTGTATTATTATGTAGAGTGGAATCTTGCTTATTTCAACGGAGAGGTATTTACTTTTCTCCAGAAATAAATGTATCTCCGCATAAATATTAAATTTCTTCTTTCGGTTGTCTGTCGCATTATGTAGAGTGGAATCTTTTTTCTTTCAACGGAGAGACATTTACTTTTCTTCAGAAATAAATGCATCTCCGCATAAATATTAAATTTCTTCTTCTGTTGGATGTCTGTTGCATTATGTAGAGTGGAATCTTTTTTCTTTAAACGGAGAGACATTTACTTTTGTTCAGAAATAAATGCATCTCCGCATAAATAATTAATTTCTTCTTCTATCGGATGTCTGTCGTATTTTGTAGAGTGGAATCTTGTTTCTTTCAACGAAGATGTATTTACTTTTCTCCAGAAATAAATGTATCTCCGCATAAATAATTTCTTCTTCTGTTGGATGTCTGTCGTATTTTGCAGTGACGAATCTTGATTATTTCAACGGAGAGACATTTACTTTTCCCCAGAAATAAATGCATCTCCGCATAAATATTAAATTTCTTCTTCTGTTGGATGTCTGTTGCATTATGTAGAGTGGAATCTTTCTTATTTCAACGAAGAGGTATTTACTTTTCTCCAGAAATAAATGCATCTCCGCATAAATATTTAATTTCTTCTTCTCTCGGTTGTCTGTCGCATTATGTAGAGTGGAATCTTTTTTCTTTCAACGGAGAGACATTTACTTTTCTTCAGAAATAAATGCATCTCCGCATAAATATTAAATTTCTTCTTCTGTTGGATGTCTGTTGCATTATGTAGAGTGGAATCTTTCTTATTTCAACGAAGAGGTATTTACTTTTCTCCAGAAATAAATGCATCTCCGCATAAATATTTAATTTCTTCTTCTCTCGGTTGTCTGTCGCATTATGTAGATTGGAATCTTTTTCTTTCAACGGAGAGACATTTACTTTTCTCCAGAAATAAATGCATCTCCGCATAAATTATTAATTTCTTCTTCAGTCCAAAATCTGTAGTAATATGTAGAGTGGAATCTTGTTTCTTTCAACGGAGAGGTATTTACTTTTCTCCAGAAATAAATGCATCTCCGCATAAATTATTAATTTCTTCTTCTCTCGGTTGTCTGTTGCATTATGTAGAGTGGAATTTTGCTTATTTCAACGGAGAGGTATTTACTTTTCTGCAGAAATAAATGCATCTCCGCTTAAATATTTAATTTCTTCTTCTGTCGGATGTCTGTCGCATTATGTAGAGTGGAATCTTTATTCTTTCAAGGGAGAGACATTTACGTTTGTTCAGAAATAAATGCATCTCCGCATAAATAATTAATTTCTTCTTCTGTCGGATGTCTGTCGTATTTTGTAGAGTGGAATCTTGTTTCTTTCAACGGAGAGGTATTTTCTTTTCTCCAGAAATAAATGCATCTCCGCATAAATATTTAATTTCTTTTTCTGTTGGATGTCTGTGGTATTTTGTAGTGACGAATCTTGATTATTTGCACGGAGAGACATTTACTTTTCCCCAGAAATAAATGCATCTCCGCATAAATAATAAATTTCTTCTTCTGTCCAAAATCTGTCGCATTTTGTAGAGCGGAATCTTTTTTCTTTCAACAGAGAGGTATTTACTTTTCTCTAGAAATAAATGCATCTCCGCATAAACATTTAATTTCTTCTTCTCTCGGTTGTCTGTCGCATTATGTAGAGTGGAATTTTGTTTATTTCAACGGAGAGACATTTACTTTTCTTCAGAAATAAATGCATCTCCGCATAAATATTTAATTTCTTCTTCTGTTGGATGTCTGTCGTATTTTGTAGTGACAAATCTTGATTATTTCAACGGAGAGACATTTACTTTTCCCCAGAAATAAATGCATCTCCGCATAAATAATAAATTTCTTCTTCTGTCCAAAATCTGTAGTAATATGTAGAGCGGAATCTTTTTTCTTTCAACGGAGAGGTATTTACTTTTCTCTAGAAAAAAATGCATCTCCGCATAAACATTTAATTTCTTCTTCTGTTGGATGTCTGTTGCATTATGTAGAGTGGAATCTTGTTTCTTTCAACGGAGAGGTATTTACTTTTCTCCAGAAATAAATGCATCTCCGCATAAATTATTAATTTCTTCTTCTGTCCAAAATCTGTAGTAATATGTAGAGTGGAATCTTGTTTCTTTCAACGGAGAGGTATTTACTTTTCTCCAGAAATAAATGCATCTCCGCATAAATTATTCATTTCTTCTTCTCTCGGTTGTCTGTCGCATTATGTAGAGTGGAATCTTTTTTTCTTTCAACGGAGAGACATTTACTTTTCTTCAGAAATAAATACATCTCCGCATAAATATTAAATTTCTTCTTCTGTTGGATGTCTGTTGCATTATGTAGAGTGGAATCTTGCTGATTTCAACGGAGAGGTATTTACTTTTCTCCAGAAATAAATGCATCTCCGCATAAATATTTAATTTCTTCTTTTGTCGGATGTCTGTCGCATTATGTAGAGTGGAATCTTTTTTCTTTCAAGGGTGAGACATTTACGTTTGTTCAGAAATAAATGCATCTCCGCATAAATAATTAATTTCTTCTTCTGTCGGATGTGTGTCGCATTATGTAGAGTGGAATATTTTTTCTTTCAACGGAGAGACATTTACTTTTCTTCAGAAATAAATGCATCTCCGCATAAATATTTAATTTCTTCTTCTGTCGGATGTCTGTCGTATTTTGTAGAGTGGAATCTTGTTTCTTTCAACGGAGATGTATTTACTTTTCTCCAGAAATAAATGCATCTCCGCATAAATATTTAATTTCTTCTTTTGTCGGATGTCTGTCGCATTATGTAGAGTGGAATCTTTTTTCTTTCAAGGGAGAGACATTTACGTTTGTTCAGAAATAAATGCATCTCCGCATAAATAATTAATTTCTTCTTCTGTCGGATGTCTGTCGTATTTTGTAGAGTGGAATCTTGTTTCTTTCAACGGAGAGGTATTTACTTTTCTCCAGAAATAAATGCATCTCCCCATAAATATTCAATTTCTTCTTCTGTTGGATGTCTGTGGTATTTTGTAGTGACGAATCTTGATTATTTCATGGGAGAGACATTTACTTTTCCCCAGAAATAAATGCATCTCCGCATAAATAATAAATTTCTTCTTCTGTCCAAAATCTGTCGCATTTGTTAGAGCGGAATCTTTTTTCTTTCAACAGAGAGGTATTTACTTTTCTCTAGAAATAAATGCATCTCCGCATAAACATTTAATTTCTTCTTCTCTCGGTTGTCTGTCGCATTATGTAGAGTGGAATCTTTTTTCTTTCAACGGAGAGACATTTACTTTTCTTCAGAAATAAATGCATCTCCGCATAAATATTAAATTTCTTCTTCTGTTGGATGTCTGTTGCATTATGTAGAGTGGAATCTTGTTTCTTTCAACGGAGAGGTATTTACTTTTCTCCAGAAATAAATGCATCTCCGCATAAATTATTAATTTCTTCTTCTGTCCAAAATCTGTAGTAATATGTAGAGTGGAATCTTGTTTCTTTCAACGGAGAGGTATTTACTTTTCTCGAGAAATAAATGCATCTCCGCATAAATTATTAATATCTTCTTCTCTCGGTTGTCTGTCGCATTATGTAGAGTGGAATCTTTTTTCTTTCAACGGAGAGACATGTACTTTTCTTCAGAAATAAATGCATCTCCGCATAAATATTTAATTTCTTCTTCTGTCGGATGTCTGTCGCATTATGTAGAGTGGAAACTTTTTTCTTTCAACGGAGAGACATTAACTTTTCTTCAGAAATAAACGCATCTCCGCAAAAATATTTAATTTCTTCTTCTGTTGGATGTCTGTCGTATTATGTATTGACGAATCTTGGTTATTTTTACGGAGAGATATTTACTTTTCCCCAGAATTAAATGCATCTCCGCATAAAAAAATAATTTCTTCTACTGTCCAAAATCTGTATCATTATGTAGAGTTTAATCTTGCTTATTTCAACGGAGAGGTATTTACTTTTCTCCAGAAATAAATGTACCTGCGCATAAGTATTTAATTTCTTCTTCTGTCGGATGTCTGTCGCATTATGTAGAGTGGAATCTTGTTTCTTTCAACGGAGAGACATTTACTTTTGTTCAGAAATAAATGCATCTCCGCATAAATATTTATTTTCTTCTACTGTCCAAAATCTGTATCATTATGTAGAGTTTAATCTTGCTTATTTCAACGGAGAGGTATTTACTTTTCTCCAGAAATAAATGTACCTCCGCATAAGTATTTAATTTCTTCTTCTGTCGGATGTCTGTCGCATTATGTAGAGTGGAATTTTGTTTCTTTCAACGGAGAGACATTTACTTTTGTTCAGAAATAAATGCATCTCCGCATAAATATTTATTTTCTTCTTCTGTCGGATGTCTGTCGCATTATGTAGAGTGGAATCTTTTTTTCTTTCAACGGAGAGGTATTTACTTTTCTCCAGAAATAAATGCATCTCCGCATAAATATTTAATTTTTTCTTCTGTTGGATGTCTGTCGTATTATGTAGTGACGAATCTTGATTATTTCAACGGAGATACATTTACTTTTCCCCAGAAATAAATGCATCTCCGCATAAAAAATTAATTTCTTCTTCTGTCCAAAATCTGTAGTAATATGTAGAGTGAAATCTTGTTTCTTTCAACGGAGAGACATTTACTTTTGTTCAGAAATAAATGCATCTCCGCATAAATATTCATTTTCTTCTTCTGTCGGATGTCTGTCGCATTATATAGAGCGGAATCTTTTTTCTTTCAACGGAGAGACATTAACTTTTCTTCAGAAATAAACGCATCTCCGCATAAATATTTAATTTCTTCTTCTGTTGGATGTCTGTCGTATTATGTATTGACGAATCTTGGTTATTTTTACGGAGAGATATTTACTTTTCCCCAGAATTAAATGCATCTCCGCATAAAAAAATAATTTCTTCTACTGTCCAAAATCTGTATTATTATGTAGAGTGGAATCTTGCTTATTTCAACGGAGAGGTATTTACTTTTCTCCAGAAATAAATGTATCTCCGCATAAGTATTTAATTTCTTTTTCTGTCGGTTGTCTGTCGCATTATGTAGAGTGGAATCTTTTTTCTTTCAACGGAGAGACATTTACTTTTCTTCAGAAATAAATGCATCTCCGCATAAATATTAAATTTCTTCTTCTGTTGGATGTCTGTTGCATTATGTAGAGTGGAATCTTTTTTCTTTAAACGGAGAGACATTTACTTTTGTTCAGAAATAAATGCATCTCCGCATAAATAATTAATTTCTTCTTTTGTCGGATGTCTGTCGTATTTTGTAGAGTGGAATCTTGTTTCTTTCAACGGAGATGTATTTACTTTTCTCCAGAAATAAATGCATCTCCGCATAAATAATTTCTTCTTCTGTTGGATGTCTGTCGTATTTTGTAGAGTGGAATCTTGTTTCTTTCAACGGAGAGGTATTTACTTTTCTCCAGAAATAAATGCATCTCCGCATAAATATTCAATTTCTTCTTCTGTTGGATGTCTGTGGTATTTTGTAGTGACGAATCTTGATTATTTCATGGGAGAGACATTTACTTTTCCCCAGAAATAAATGCATCTCCGCATAAATAATAAATTTCTTCTTCTGTCCAAAATCTGTCGCATTTGTTAGAGCGGAATCTTTTTTCTTTCAACAGAGAGGTATTTACTTTTCTCTAGAAATAAATGCATCTCCGCATAAACATTTAATTTCTTCTTCTCTTGGTTGTCTGTCGCATTATGTAGAGTGGAATCTTTTTTCTTTCAACGGAGAGACATTTACTTTTCTTCAGAAATAAATGCATCTCCGCATAAATATTTAATTTCTTCTGTCGGATGTCTGTCGCATTATGTAGAGTGGAATCTTTTTTCTTTCAACGGAGAGACATTAACTTTTCTTCAGAAATAAACGCATCTCCGCAAAAATATTTAATTTCTTCTTCTGTTGGATGTCTGTCGTATTATGTATTGACGAATCTTGGTTATTTTTACGGAGAGATATTTACTTTTCCCCAGAATTAAATGCATCTCCGCATAAAAAAATAATTTCTTCTACTGTCCAAAATCTGTATCATTATGTAGAGTTTAATCTTGCTTATTTCAACGGAGAGGTATTTACTTTTCTCCAGAAATAAATGTACCTCCGCATAAGTATTTAATTTCTTCTTCTGTCGGATGTCTGTCGCATTATGTAGAGTGGAATCTTGTTTCTTTCAACGGAGAGACATTTACTTTTGTTCAGAAATAAATGCATCTCCGCATAAATATTTATTTTCTTCTACTGTCCAAAATCTGTATCATTATGTAGAGTTTAATCTTGCTTATTTCAACGGAGAGGTATTTACTTTTCTCCAGAAATAAATGTACCTCCGCATAAGTATTTAATTTCTTCTTCTGTCGGATGTCTGTCGCATTATGTAGAGTGGAATCTTGTTTCTTTCAACGGAGAGACATTTACTTTTGTTCAGAAATAAATGCATCTCCGCATAAATATTTATTTTCTTCTTCTGTCGGATGTCTGTCGCATTATGTAGAGTGGAATCTTTTTTTCTTTCAACGGAGAGGTATTTACTTTTCTCCAGAAATAAATGCATCTCCGCATAAATATTTAATTTTTTCTTCTGTTGGATGTCTGTCGTATTATGTATTGACGAATCTTGGTTATTTTTACGGAGAGATATTTACTTTTCCCCAGAATTAAATGCATCTCCGCATAAAAAATTAATTTCTTCTTCTGTCCAAAATCTGTAGTAATATGTAGAGTGAAATCTTGTTTCTTTCAACGCAGAGACATTTACTTTTGTTCAGAAATAAATGCATCTCCGCATAAATATTTATTTTCTTCTTCTGTCCAAAATCTGTAGTAATATGTAGAGTGAAATCTTGTTTCTTTCAACGGAGAGACATTTACTTTTGTTCAGAAATAAATGCATCTCCGCATAAATATTTATTTTTTTCTTCTGTCGGATGTCTGTCGCATTATGTAGAGCGGATTCTTTTTTCTTTCAACGGAGAGACATTAACTTTTCTTCAGAAATAAACGCATCTCCGCATAAATATTTAATTTCTTCTTCTGTTGGATGTCTGTCGTATTATGTATTGACGAATCTTGGTTATTTTTACGGAGAGATATTTACTTTTCCCCAGAATTAAATGCATCTCCGCATAAAAAAATAATTTCTTCTACTGTCCAAAATCTGTATTATTATGTAGAGTGGAATCTTGCTTATTTCAACGGAGAGGTATTTACTTTTCTCCAGAAATAAATGTATCTCCGCATAAATATTAAATTTCTTCTTTCGGTTGTCTGTCGCATTATGTAGAGTGGAATCTTTTTTCTTTCAACGGAGAGACATTTACTTTTCTTCAGAAATAAATGCATCTCCGCATAAATATTAAATTTCTTCTTCTGTTGGATGTCTGTTGCATTATGTAGAGTGGAATCTTTTTTCTTTAAACGGAGAGACATTTACTTTTGTTCAGAAATAAATGCATCTCCGCATAAATAATTAATTTCTTCTTCTATCGGATGTCTGTCGTATTTTGTAGAGTGGAATCTTGTTTCTTTCAACGAAGATGTATTTACTTTTCTCCAGAAATAAATGTATCTCCGCATAAATAATTTCTTCTTCTGTTGGATGTCTGTCGTATTTTGCAGTGACGAATCTTGATTATTTCAACGGAGAGACATTTACTTTTCCCCAGAAATAAATGCATCTCCGCATAAATATTAAATTTCTTCTTCTGTTGGATGTCTGTTGCATTATGTAGAGTGGAATCTTTCTTATTTCAACGAAGAGGTATTTACTTTTCTCCAGAAATAAATGCATCTCCGCATAAATATTTAATTTCTTCTTCTCTCGGTTGTCTGTCGCATTATGTAGAGTGGAATCTTTTTCTTTCAACGGAGAGACATTTACTTTTCTTCAGAAATAAATGCATCTCCGCATAAATATTAAATTTCTTCTTCTGTTGGATGTCTGTTGCATTATGTAGAGTGGAATCTTTCTTATTTCAACGAAGAGGTATTTACTTTTCTCCAGAAATAAATGCATCTCCGCATAAATATTTAATTTCTTCTTCTCTCGGTTGTCTGTCGCATTATGTAGAGTGGAATCTTTTTCTTTCAACGGAGAGACATTTACTTTTCTCCAGAAATAAATGCATCTCCGCATAAATTATTAATTTCTTCTTCAGTCCAAAATCTGTAGTAATATGTAGAGTGGAATCTTGTTTCTTTCAACGGAGAGGTATTTACTTTTCTCCAGAAATAAATGCATCTCCGCATAAATTATTAATTTCTTCTTCTCTCGGTTGTCTGTTGCATTATGTAGAGTGGAATTTTGCTTATTTCAACGGAGAGGTATTTACTTTTCTGCAGAAATAAATGCATCTCCGCTTAAATATTTAATTTCTTCTTCTGTCGGATGTCTGTCGCATTATGTAGAGTGGAATCTTTTTTCTTTCAAGGGAGAGACATTTACGTTTGTTCAGAAATAAATGCATCTCCGCATAAATAATTAATTTCTTCTTCTGTCGGATGTCTGTCGTATTTTGTAGAGTGGAATCTTGTTTCTTTCAACGGAGAGGTATTTTCTTTTCTCCAGAAATAAATGCATCTCCGCATAAATATTTAATTTCATTTCTGTTGGATGTCTGTGGTATTTTGTAGTGACGAATCTTGATTATTTGCACGGAGAGACATTTACTTTTCCCCAGAAATAAATGCATCTCCGCATAAATAATAAATTTCTTCTTCTGTCCAAAATCTGTCGCATTTTGTAGAGCGGAATCTTTTTTCTTTCAACAGAGAGGTATTTACTTTTCTCTAGAAATAAATGCATCTCCGCATAAACATTTAATTTCTTCTTCTCTCGGTTGTCTGTCGCATTATGTAGAGTGGAATTTTGTTTATTTCAACGGAGAGACATTTACTTTTCTTCAGAAATAAATGCATCTCCGCATAAATTATTAATTTCTTCTTCTGTCCAAAATCTGTAGTAATATGTAGAGTGGAATCTTGTTTCTTTCAACGGAGAGGTATTTACTTTTCTCCAGAAATAAATGCATCTCCGCATAAATTATTCATTTCTTCTTCTCTCGGTTGTCTGTCGCATTATGTAGAGTGGAATCTTTTTTTCTTTCAACGGAGAGACATTTACTTTTCTTCAGAAATAAATACATCTCCGCATAAATATTAAATTTCTTCTTCTGTTGGATGTCTGTTGCATTATGTAGAGTGGAATCTTGCTGATTTCAACGGAGAGGTATTTACTTTTCTCCAGAAATAAATGCATCTCCGCATAAATATTTAATTTCTTCTTTTGTCGGATGTCTGTCGCATTATGTAGAGTGGAATCTTTTTTCTTTCAAGGGTGAGACATTTACGTTTGTTCAGAAATAAATGCATCTCCGCATAAATAATTAATTTCTTCTTCTGTCGGATGTGTGTCGCATTATGTAGAGTGGAATATTTTTTCTTTCAACGGAGAGACATTTACTTTTCTTCAGAAATAAATGCATCTCCGCATAAATATTTAATTTCTTCTTCTGTCGGATGTCTGTCGTATTTTGTAGAGTGGAATCTTGTTTCTTTCAACGGAGATGTATTTACTTTTCTCCAGAAATAAATGCATCTCCGCATAAATATTTAATTTCTTCTTTTGTCGGATGTCTGTCGCATTATGTAGAGTGGAATCTTTTTTCTTTCAAGGGAGAGACATTTACGTTTGTTCAGAAATAAATGCATCTCCGCATAAATAATTAATTTCTTCTTCTGTCGGATGTCTGTCGTATTTTGTAGAGTGGAATCTTGTTTCTTTCAACGGAGAGGTATTTACTTTTCTCCAGAAATAAATGCATCTCCCCATAAATATTCAATTTCTTCTTCTGTTGGATGTCTGTGGTATTTTGTAGTGACGAATCTTGATTATTTCATGGGAGAGACATTTACTTTTCCCCAGAAATAAATGCATCTCCGCATAAATAATAAATTTCTTCTTCTGTCCAAAATCTGTCGCATTTGTTAGAGCGGAATCTTTTTTCTTTCAACAGAGAGGTATTTACTTTTCTCTAGAAATAAATGCATCTCCGCATAAACATTTAATTTCTTCTTCTCTCGGTTGTCTGTCGCATTATGTAGAGTGGAATCTTTTTTCTTTCAACGGAGAGACATTTACTTTTCTTCAGAAATAAATGCATCTCCGCATAAATATTAAATTTCTTCTTCTGTTGGATGTCTGTTGCATTATGTAGAGTGGAGTCTTGTTTCTTTCAACGGAGAGGTATTTACTTTTCTCCAGAAATAAATGCATCTCCGCATAAATTATTAATTTCTTCTTCTGTCCAAAATCTGTAGTAATATGTAGAGTGGAATCTTGTTTCTTTCAACGGAGAGGTATTTACTTTTCTCGAGAAATAAATGCATCTCCGCATAAATTATTAATATCTTCTTCTCTCGGTTGTCTGTCGCATTATGTAGAGTGGAATCTTTTTTCTTTCAACGGAGAGACATTTACTTTTCTTCAGAAATAAATGCATCTCCGCATAAATATTTAATTTCTTCTTCTGTCGGAGTTCTGTCGCATTATGTAGAGTGGAAACTTTTTTCTTTCAACGGAGAGACATTAACTTTTCTTCAGAAATAAACGCATCTCCGCAAAAATATTTAATTTCTTCTTCTGTTGGATGTCTGTCGTATTATGTATTGACGAATCTTGGTTATTTTTACGGAGAGATATTTACTTTTCCCCAGAATTAAATGCATCTCCGCATAAAAAAATAATTTCTTCTACTGTCCAAAATCTGTATCATTATGTAGAGTTTAATCTTGCTTATTTCAACGGAGAGGTATTTACTTTTCTCCAGAAATAAATGTATCTCCGCATAAGTATTTAATTTCTTCTTCTGTCGGATGTCTGTCGCATTATGTAGAGTGGAATCTTGTTTCTTTCAACGGAGAGACATTTACTTTTGTTCAGAAATAAATGCATCTCCGCATAAATATTTATTTTCTTCTACTGTCCAAAATCTGTATCATTATGTAGAGTTTAATCTTGCTTATTTCAACGGAGAGGTATTTACTTTTCTCCAGAAATAAATGTACCTCCGCATAAGTATTTAATTTCTTCTTCTGTCGGATGTCTGTCGCATTATGTAGAGTGGAATTTTGTTTCTTTCAACGGAGAGACATTTACTTTTGTTCAGAAATAAATGCATCTCCGCATAAATATTTATTTTCTTCTTCTGTCGGATGTCTGTCGCATTATGTAGAGTGGAATCTTTTTTTCTTTCAACGGAGAGGTATTTACTTTTCTCGAGAAATAAATGCATCTCCGCATAAATTATTAATATCTTCTTCTCTCGGTTGTCTGTCGCATTATGTAGAGTGGAATCTTTTTTCTTTCAACGGAGAGACATGTACTTTTCTTCAGAAATAAATGCATCTCCGCATAAATATTTAATTTCTTCTTCTGTCGGATGTCTGTCGCATTATGTAGAGTGGAAACTTTTTTCTTTCAACGGAGAGACATTAACTTTTCTTCAGAAATAAACGCATCTCCGCAAAAATATTTAATTTCTTCTTCTGTTGGATGTCTGTCGTATTATGTATTGACGAATCTTGGTTATTTTTACGGAGAGATATTTACTTTTCCCCAGAATTAAATGCATCTCCGCATAAAAAAATAATTTCTTCTACTGTCCAAAATCTGTATCATTATGTAGAGTTTAATCTTGCTTATTTCAACGGAGAGGTATTTACTTTTCTCCAGAAATAAATGTACCTGCGCATAAGTATTTAATTTCTTCTTCTGTCGGATGTCTGTCGCATTATGTAGAGTGGAATCTTGTTTCTTTCAACGGAGAGACATTTACTTTTGTTCAGAAATAAATGCATCTCCGCATAAATATTTATTTTCTTCTACTGTCCAAAATCTGTATCATTATGTAGAGTTTAATCTTGCTTATTTCAACGGAGAGGTATTTACTTTTCTCCAGAAATAAATGTACCTCCGCATAAGTATTTAATTTCTTCTTCTGTCGGATGTCTGTCGCATTATGTAGAGTGGAATTTTGTTTCTTTCAACGGAGAGACATTTACTTTTGTTCAGAAATAAATGCATCTCCGCATAAATATTTATTTTCTTCTTCTGTCGGATGTCTGTCGCATTATGTAGAGTGGAATCTTTTTTTCTTTCAACGGAGAGGTATTTACTTTTCTCCAGAAATAAATGCATCTCCGCATAAATATTTAATTTTTTCTTCTGTTGGATGTCTGTCGTATTATGTAGTGACGAATCTTGATTATTTCAACGGAGATACATTTACTTTTCCCCAGAAATAAATGCATCTC
The DNA here is from genome assembly GCA_963931845.1 of Maratus michaelseni. Taxonomy (NCBI): domain Eukaryota; kingdom Metazoa; phylum Arthropoda; class Arachnida; order Araneae; family Salticidae; genus Maratus; species Maratus michaelseni. Next base: position 467,107,736 of record OZ007589.1, read on the forward strand.
CGCATAAAAAATTAATTTCTTCTTCTGTCCAAAATCTGTAGTAATATGTAGAGTGAAATCTTGTTTCTTTCAACGGAGAGACATTTACTTTTGTTCAGAAATAAATGCATCTCCGCATAAATATTCATTTTCTTCTTCTGTCGGATGTCTGTCGCATTATATAGAGCGGAATCTTTTTTCTTTCAACGGAGAGACATTAACTTTTCTTCAGAAATAAACGCATCTCCGCATAAATATTTAATTTCTTCTTCTGTTGGATGTCTGTCGTATTATGTATTGACGAATCTTGGTTATTTTTACGGAGAGATATTTACTTTTCCCCAGAATTAAATGCATCTCCGCATAAAAAAATAATTTCTTCTACTGTCCAAAATCTGTATTATTATGTAGAGTGGAATCTTGCTTATTTCAACGGAGAGGTATTTACTTTTCTCCAGAAATAAATGTATCTCCGCATAAGTATTTAATTTCTTTTTCTGTCGGTTGTCTGTCGCATTATGTAGAGTGGAATCTTTTTTCTTTCAACGGAGAGACATTTACTTTTCTTCAGAAATAAATGCATCTCCGCATAAATATTAAATTTCTTCTTCTGTTGGATGTCTGTTGCATTATGTAGAGTGGAATCTTTTTTCTTTAAACGGAGAGACATTTACTTTTGTTCAGAAATAAATGCATCTCCGCATAAATAATTAATTTCTTCTTTTGTCGGATGTCTGTCGTATTTTGTAGAGTGGAATCTTGTTTCTTTCAACGGAGATGTATTTACTTTTCTCCAGAAATAAATGCATCTCCGCATAAATAATTTCTTCTTCTGTTGGATGTCTGTCGTATTTTGTAGAGTGGAATCTTGTTTCTTTCAACGGAGAGGTATTTACTTTTCTCCAGAAATAAATGCATCTCCGCATAAATATTCAATTTCTTCTTCTGTTGGATGTCTGTGGTATTTTGTAGTGACGAATCTTGATTATTTCATGGGAGAGACATTTACTTTTCCCCAGAAATAAATGCATCTCCGCATAAATAATAAATTTCTTCTTCTGTCCAAAATCTGTCGCATTTGTTAGAGCGGAATCTTTTTTCTTTCAACAGAGAGGTATTTACTTTTCTCTAGAAATAAATGCATCTCCGCATAAACATTTAATTTCTTCTTCTCTTGGTTGTCTGTCGCATTATGTAGAGTGGAATCTTTTTTCTTTCAACGGAGAGACATTTACTTTTCTTCAGAAATAAATGCATCTCCGCATAAATATTTAATTTCTTCTGTCGGATGTCTGTCGCATTATGTAGAGTGGAATCTTTTTTCTTTCAACGGAGAGACATTAACTTTTCTTCAGAAATAAACGCATCTCCGCAAAAATATTTAATTTCTTCTTCTGTTGGATGTCTGTCGTATTATGTATTGACGAATCTTGGTTATTTTTACGGAGAGATATTTACTTTTCCCCAGAATTAAATGCATCTCCGCATAAAAAAATAATTTCTTCTACTGTCCAAAATCTGTATCATTATGTAGAGTTTAATCTTGCTTATTTCAACGGAGAGGTATTTACTTTTCTCCAGAAATAAATGTACCTCCGCATAAGTATTTAATTTCTTCTTCTGTCGGATGTCTGTCGCATTATGTAGAGTGGAATCTTGTTTCTTTCAACGGAGAGACATTTACTTTTGTTCAGAAATAAATGCATCTCCGCATAAATATTTATTTTCTTCTACTGTCCAAAATCTGTATCATTATGTAGAGTTTAATCTTGCTTATTTCAACGGAGAGGTATTTACTTTTCTCCAGAAATAAATGTACCTCCGCATAAGTATTTAATTTCTTCTTCTGTCGGATGTCTGTCGCATTATGTAGAGTGGAATCTTGTTTCTTTCAACGGAGAGACATTTACTTTTGTTCAGAAATAAATGCATCTCCGCATAAATATTTATTTTCTTCTTCTGTCGGATGTCTGTCGCATTATGTAGAGTGGAATCTTTTTTTCTTTCAACGGAGAGGTATTTACTTTTCTCCAGAAATAAATGCATCTCCGCATAAATATTTAATTTTTTCTTCTGTTGGATGTCTGTCGTATTATGTATTGACGAATCTTGGTTATTTTTACGGAGAGATATTTACTTTTCCCCAGAATTAAATGCATCTCCGCATAAAAAATTAATTTCTTCTTCTGTCCAAAATCTGTAGTAATATGTAGAGTGAAATCTTGTTTCTTTCAACGCAGAGACATTTACTTTTGTTCAGAAATAAATGCATCTCCGCATAAATATTTATTTTCTTCTTCTGTCCAAAATCTGTAGTAATATGTAGAGTGAAATCTTGTTTCTTTCAACGGAGAGACATTTACTTTTGTTCAGAAATAAATGCATCTCCGCATAAATATTTATTTTTTTCTTCTGTCGGATGTCTGTCGCATTATGTAGAGCGGATTCTTTTTTCTTTCAACGGAGAGACATTAACTTTTCTTCAGAAATAAACGCATCTCCGCATAAATATTTAATTTCTTCTTCTGTTGGATGTCTGTCGTATTATGTATTGACGAATCTTGGTTATTTTTACGGAGAGATATTTACTTTTCCCCAGAATTAAATGCATCTCCGCATAAAAAAATAATTTCTTCTACTGTCCAAAATCTGTATTATTATGTAGAGTGGAATCTTGCTTATTTCAACGGAGAGGTATTTACTTTTCTCCAGAAATAAATGTATCTCCGCATAAATATTAAATTTCTTCTTTCGGTTGTCTGTCGCATTATGTAGAGTGGAATCTTTTTTCTTTCAACGGAGAGACATTTACTTTTCTTCAGAAATAAATGCATCTCCGCATAAATATTAAATTTCTTCTTCTGTTGGATGTCTGTTGCATTATGTAGAGTGGAATCTTTTTTCTTTAAACGGAGAGACATTTACTTTTGTTCAGAAATAAATGCATCTCCGCATAAATAATTAATTTCTTCTTCTATCGGATGTCTGTCGTATTTTGTAGAGTGGAATCTTGTTTCTTTCAACGAAGATGTATTTACTTTTCTCCAGAAATAAATGTATCTCCGCATAAATAATTTCTTCTTCTGTTGGATGTCTGTCGTATTTTGCAGTGACGAATCTTGATTATTTCAACGGAGAGACATTTACTTTTCCCCAGAAATAAATGCATCTCCGCATAAATATTAAATTTCTTCTTCTGTTGGATGTCTGTTGCATTATGTAGAGTGGAATCTTTCTTATTTCAACGAAGAGGTATTTACTTTTCTCCAGAAATAAATGCATCTCCGCATAAATATTTAATTTCTTCTTCTCTCGGTTGTCTGTCGCATTATGTAGAGTGGAATCTTTTTCTTTCAACGGAGAGACATTTACTTTTCTTCAGAAATAAATGCATCTCCGCATAAATATTAAATTTCTTCTTCTGTTGGATGTCTGTTGCATTATGTAGAGTGGAATCTTTCTTATTTCAACGAAGAGGTATTTACTTTTCTCCAGAAATAAATGCATCTCCGCATAAATATTTAATTTCTTCTTCTCTCGGTTGTCTGTCGCATTATGTAGAGTGGAATCTTTTTCTTTCAACGGAGAGACATTTACTTTTCTCCAGAAATAAATGCATCTCCGCATAAATTATTAATTTCTTCTTCAGTCCAAAATCTGTAGTAATATGTAGAGTGGAATCTTGTTTCTTTCAACGGAGAGGTATTTACTTTTCTCCAGAAATAAATGCATCTCCGCATAAATTATTAATTTCTTCTTCTCTCGGTTGTCTGTTGCATTATGTAGAGTGGAATTTTGCTTATTTCAACGGAGAGGTATTTACTTTTCTGCAGAAATAAATGCATCTCCGCTTAAATATTTAATTTCTTCTTCTGTCGGATGTCTGTCGCATTATGTAGAGTGGAATCTTTTTTCTTTCAAGGGAGAGACATTTACGTTTGTTCAGAAATAAATGCATCTCCGCATAAATAATTAATTTCTTCTTCTGTCGGATGTCTGTCGTATTTTGTAGAGTGGAATCTTGTTTCTTTCAACGGAGAGGTATTTTCTTTTCTCCAGAAATAAATGCATCTCCGCATAAATATTTAATTTCATTTCTGTTGGATGTCTGTGGTATTTTGTAGTGACGAATCTTGATTATTTGCACGGAGAGACATTTACTTTTCCCCAGAAATAAATGCATCTCCGCATAAATAATAAATTTCTTCTTCTGTCCAAAATCTGTCGCATTTTGTAGAGCGGAATCTTTTTTCTTTCAACAGAGAGGTATTTACTTTTCTCTAGAAATAAATGCATCTCCGCATAAACATTTAATTTCTTCTTCTCTCGGTTGTCTGTCGCATTATGTAGAGTGGAATTTTGTTTATTTCAACGGAGAGACATTTACTTTTCTTCAGAAATAAATGCATCTCCGCATAAATTATTAATTTCTTCTTCTGTCCAAAATCTGTAGTAATATGTAGAGTGGAATCTTGTTTCTTTCAACGGAGAGGTATTTACTTTTCTCCAGAAATAAATGCATCTCCGCATAAATTATTCATTTCTTCTTCTCTCGGTTGTCTGTCGCATTATGTAGAGTGGAATCTTTTTTTCTTTCAACGGAGAGACATTTACTTTTCTTCAGAAATAAATACATCTCCGCATAAATATTAAATTTCTTCTTCTGTTGGATGTCTGTTGCATTATGTAGAGTGGAATCTTGCTGATTTCAACGGAGAGGTATTTACTTTTCTCCAGAAATAAATGCATCTCCGCATAAATATTTAATTTCTTCTTTTGTCGGATGTCTGTCGCATTATGTAGAGTGGAATCTTTTTTCTTTCAAGGGTGAGACATTTACGTTTGTTCAGAAATAAATGCATCTCCGCATAAATAATTAATTTCTTCTTCTGTCGGATGTGTGTCGCATTATGTAGAGTGGAATATTTTTTCTTTCAACGGAGAGACATTTACTTTTCTTCAGAAATAAATGCATCTCCGCATAAATATTTAATTTCTTCTTCTGTCGGATGTCTGTCGTATTTTGTAGAGTGGAATCTTGTTTCTTTCAACGGAGATGTATTTACTTTTCTCCAGAAATAAATGCATCTCCGCATAAATATTTAATTTCTTCTTTTGTCGGATGTCTGTCGCATTATGTAGAGTGGAATCTTTTTTCTTTCAAGGGAGAGACATTTACGTTTGTTCAGAAATAAATGCATCTCCGCATAAATAATTAATTTCTTCTTCTGTCGGATGTCTGTCGTATTTTGTAGAGTGGAATCTTGTTTCTTTCAACGGAGAGGTATTTACTTTTCTCCAGAAATAAATGCATCTCCCCATAAATATTCAATTTCTTCTTCTGTTGGATGTCTGTGGTATTTTGTAGTGACGAATCTTGATTATTTCATGGGAGAGACATTTACTTTTCCCCAGAAATAAATGCATCTCCGCATAAATAATAAATTTCTTCTTCTGTCCAAAATCTGTCGCATTTGTTAGAGCGGAATCTTTTTTCTTTCAACAGAGAGGTATTTACTTTTCTCTAGAAATAAATGCATCTCCGCATAAACATTTAATTTCTTCTTCTCTCGGTTGTCTGTCGCATTATGTAGAGTGGAATCTTTTTTCTTTCAACGGAGAGACATTTACTTTTCTTCAGAAATAAATGCATCTCCGCATAAATATTAAATTTCTTCTTCTGTTGGATGTCTGTTGCATTATGTAGAGTGGAGTCTTGTTTCTTTCAACGGAGAGGTATTTACTTTTCTCCAGAAATAAATGCATCTCCGCATAAATTATTAATTTCTTCTTCTGTCCAAAATCTGTAGTAATATGTAGAGTGGAATCTTGTTTCTTTCAACGGAGAGGTATTTACTTTTCTCGAGAAATAAATGCATCTCCGCATAAATTATTAATATCTTCTTCTCTCGGTTGTCTGTCGCATTATGTAGAGTGGAATCTTTTTTCTTTCAACGGAGAGACATTTACTTTTCTTCAGAAATAAATGCATCTCCGCATAAATATTTAATTTCTTCTTCTGTCGGAGTTCTGTCGCATTATGTAGAGTGGAAACTTTTTTCTTTCAACGGAGAGACATTAACTTTTCTTCAGAAATAAACGCATCTCCGCAAAAATATTTAATTTCTTCTTCTGTTGGATGTCTGTCGTATTATGTATTGACGAATCTTGGTTATTTTTACGGAGAGATATTTACTTTTCCCCAGAATTAAATGCATCTCCGCATAAAAAAATAATTTCTTCTACTGTCCAAAATCTGTATCATTATGTAGAGTTTAATCTTGCTTATTTCAACGGAGAGGTATTTACTTTTCTCCAGAAATAAATGTACCTCCGCATAAGTATTTAATTTCTTCTTCTGTCGGATGTCTGTCGCATTATGTAGAGTGGAATCTTGTTTCTTTCAACGGAGAGACATTTACTTTTGTTCAGAAATAAATGCATCTCCCCATAAATATTTATTTTCTTCTTTTGTCGGATGTCTGTCGTATTTTGTAGAGTGGAATCTTGTTTCTTTCAACGGAGATGTATTTACTTTTCTCCAGAAATAAATGCATCTCCGCATAAATAATTTCTTCTTCTGTTGGATGTCTGTCGTATTTTGTAGAGTGGAATCTTGTTTCTTTCAACGAAGAGGTATTTACTTTTCTCCAGAAATAAATGCATCTCCGCATAAATATTTAATTTCTTCTTCTGTTGGATGTCTGTCGTATTATGTAGAGACGAATCTTGATTATTTCAACGGAGAGGCATTTACTTTTCCCCAGAAATAAATACATCTCCGCATAAATATTTAATTTCTTCTTCTGTTGGATGGCTGTCGTATTTTGTAGTGACGAATCTTGATTATTTCAACGGAGAGACATTTACTTTTCCCCAGAAATAAATACATCTCCGCATAAATAATAAATTTCTTCTTCTGTCCAAAATCTGTAGTATTATGTAGAGTTTAATCTTGCTTATTTCAACGGAGAGGTATTTACTTTTCTCCAGAAATAAATGTACCTCCGCATCAGTATTTAAATTCTTCTTCTGTCGGATGTCTGTCGCATTATGTAGAGTGGAATCTTGTTTCTTTCAACGGAGAGACATTTACTTTTGTTCAGAAATAAATGCATCTCCGCATAAATAATTAATTTCTTCTTCTATCGGATGTCTGTCGTATTTTGTAGAGTGGAATCTTGTTTCTTTCAACGAAGATGTATTTACATTTCTCCAGAAATAAATGCATCTCCGCATAAATAATTTCATCTTCTGTTGGATGTCTGTCGTATTATGTATTGACGAATCTTGGTTATTTTTACGGAGAGATATTTACTTTTCCCCAGAATTAAATGCATCTCCGCATAAAAAAATAATTTCTTCTACTGTCCAAAATCTGTATCATTATGTAGAGTTTAATCTTGCTTATTTCAACGGAGAGGTATTTACTTTTCTCCAGAAATAAATGTACCTCCGCATAAGTATTTAATTTCTTCTTCTGTCGGATGTCTGTCGCATTATGTAGACTGGAATCTTGTTTCTTTCAACGGAGAGACATTTACTTTTGTTCAGAAATAAATGCATCTCCGCATAAATATTTAATTTCTTCTACTGTCCAAAATCTGTATCATTATGTAGAGTTTAATCTTGCTTATTTCAACGGAGAGGTATTTACTTTTCTCCAGAAATAAATGTACCTCCGCATAAGTATTTAATTTCTTCTTCTGTCGGATGTCTGTCGCATTATGTAGAGTGGAATCTTGTTTCTTTCAACGGAGAGACATTTACTTTTGTTCAGAAATAAATGCATCTCCCCATAAATATTTATTTTCTTCTTCTGTCGGATGTCTGTCGCATTATGTAGAGTGGAATCTTTTTTTCTTTCAACGGAGAGGTATTTACTTTTCTCCAGAAATAAATGCATCTCCGCATAAATAATTAATTTCTTCTTTTGTCGGATGTCTGTCGTATTTTGTAGAGTGGAATCTTGTTTCTTTCAACGGAGATGTATTTACTTTTCTCCAGAAATAAATGCATCTCCGCATAAATAATTTCTTCTTCTGTTGGATGTCTGTCGTATTTTGTAGAGTGGAATCTTGTTTCTTTCAACGAAGAGGTATTTACTTTTCTCCAGAAATAAATGCATCTCCGCATAAATATTTAATTTCTTCTTCTGTTGGATGTCTGTCGTATTATGTAGAGACGAATCTTGATTATTTCAACGGAGAGGCATTTACTTTTCCCCAGAAATAAATACATCTCCGCATAAATATTTAATTTCTTCTTCTGTTGGATGGCTCTCGTATTTTGTAGTGACGAATCTTGATTATTTCAACGGAGAGACATTTACTTTTCCCCAGAAATAAATACATCTCCGCATAAATAATAAATTTCTTCTTCTGTCCAAAATCTGTAGTATTATGTAGAGTTTAATCTTGCTTATTTCAACGGAGAGGTATTTACTTTTCTCCAGAAATAAATGTACCTCCGCATCAGTATTTAAATTCTTCTTCTGTCGGATGTCTGTCGCATTATGTAGAGTGGAATCTTGTTTCTTTCAACGGAGAGACATTTACTTTTGTTCAGAAATAAATGCATCTCCGCATAAATAATTAATTTCTTCTTCTATCGGATGTCTGTCGTATTTTGTAGAGTGGAATCTTGTTTCTTTCAACGAAGATGTATTTACATTTCTCCAGAAATAAATGCATCTCCGCATAAATAATTTCTTCTTCTGTTGGATGTCTGTCGTATTATGTATTGACGAATCTTGGTTATTTTTACGGAGAGATATTTACTTTTCCCCAGAATTAAATGCATCTCCGCATAAAAAAATAATTTCTTCTACTGTCCAAAATCTGTATCATTATGTAGAGTTTAATCTTGCTTATTTCAACGGAGAGGTATTTACTTTTCTCCAGAAATAAATGTACCTCCGCATAAGTATTTAAATTCTTCTTCTGTCGGATGTCTGTCGCATTATGTAGAGTGGAATCTTGTTTCTTTCAACGGAGAGACATTTACTTTTGTTCAGAAATAAATGCATCTCCGCATAAATATTTATTTTCTTCTTCTGTCGGATGTCTGTCGCATTGTGTAGAGTGGAATCTTTTTTTCTTTCAACGGAGAGGTATTTACTTTTCTCCAGAAATAAATGCATCTCCGCATAAATTTTTAATTTTTTCTTCTGTTGGATGTCTGTCGTATTATGTAGTGACGAATCTTGATTATTTCAACGGAGATACATTTACTTTTCCCCAGAAATAAATGCATCCCCGCATAAAAAATTAATTTCTTCTTCTGTCCAAAATCTGTAGTAATATGTAGAGTGAAATCTTGTTTCTTTCAACGCAGAGACATTTACTTTTGTTCAGAAATAAATGCATCTCCGCATAAATATTTATTTTCTTCTTCTGTCCAAAATCTGTAGTAATATGTAGAGTGAAATCTTGTTTCTTTCAACGGAGAGACATTTACTTTTGTTCAGAAATAAATGCATCTCCGCATAAATATTTATTTTTTTCTTCTGTCGGATGTCTATCGCATTATGTAGAGCGGATTCTTTTTTCTTTCAACGGAGAGACATTAACTTTTCTTCAGAAATAAACGCATCTCCGCATAAATATTTAATTTCTTCTTCTGTTGGATGTCTGTCGTATTATGTATTGACGAATCTTGGTTATTTTTACGGAGAGATATTTACTTTTCCCCAGAATTAAATGCATCTCCGCATAAAAAAATAATTTCTTCTACTGTCCAAAATCTGTATTATTATGTAGAGTGGAATCTTGCTTATTTCAACGGAGAGGTATTTACTTTTCTCCAGAAATAAATGTATCTCCGCATAAATATTAAATTTCTTCTTTCGGTTGTCTGTCGCATTATGTAGAGTGGAATCTTTTTTCTTTCAACGGAGAGACATTTACTTTTCTTCAGAAATAAATGCATCTCCGCATAAATATTAAATTTCTTCTTCTGTTGGATGTCTGTTGCATTATGTAGAGTGGAATCTTTTTTCTTTAAACGGAGAGACATTTACTTTTGTTCAGAAATAAATGCATCTCCGCATAAATAATTAATTTCTTCTTCTATCGGATGTCTGTCGTATTTTGTAGAGTGGAATCTTGTTTCTTTCAACGAAGATGTATTTACTTTTCTCCAGAAATAAATGTATCTCCGCATAAATAATTTCTTCTTCTGTTGGATGTCTGTCGTATTTTGCAGTGACGAATCTTGATTATTTCAACGGAGAGACATTTACTTTTCCCCAGAAATAAATGCATCTCCGCATAAATATTAAATTTCTTCTTCTGTTGGATGTCTGTTGCATTATGTAGAGTGGAATCTTTCTTATTTCAACGAAGAGGTATTTACTTTTCTCCAGAAATAAATGCATCTCCGCATAAATATTTAATTTCTTCTTCTCTCGGTTGTCTCTCGCATTATGTAGAGTGGAATCTTTTTCTTTCAACGGAGAGACATTTACTTTTCTTCAGAAATAAATGCATCTCCGCATAAATATTAAATTTCTTCTTCTGTTGGATGTCTGTTGCATTATGTAGAGTGGAATCTTTCTTATTTCAAAGAAGAGGTATTTACTTTTCTCCAGAAATAAATGCATCTCCGCATAAATATTTAATTTCTTCTTCTCTCGGTTGTCTGTCGCATTATGTAGAGTGGAATCTTTTTCTTTCAACGGAGAGACATTTACTTTTCTCCAGAAATAAATGCATCTCCGCATAAATTATTAATTTCTTCTTCAGTCCAAAATCTGTAGAAATATGTAGAGTGGAATCTTGTCTCTTTCAACGGAGAGGTATTTACTTTTCTCCAGAAATAAATGCATCTCCGCATAAATTATTAATTTCTTCTTCTCTCGGTTGTCTGTTGCATTATGTAGAGTGGAATTTTGCTTATTTCAACGGAGAGGTATTTACTTTTCTGCAGAAATAAATGCATCTCCGCTTAAATATTTAATTTCTTCTTCTGTCGGATGTCTGTCGCATTATGTAGAGTGGAATCTTTTTTCTTTCAAGGGAGAGACATTTACGTTTGTTCAGAAATAAATGCATCTCCGCATAAATAATTAATTTCTTCTTCTGTCGGATGTCTGTCGTATTTTGTAGAGTGGAATCTTGTTTCTTTCAACGGAGAGGTATTTTCTTTTCTCCAGAAATAAATGCATCTCCGCATAAATATTTAATTTCTTTTTCTGTTGGATGTCTGTGGTATTTTGTAGTGACGAATCTTGATTATTTGCACGGAGAGACATTTACTTTTCCCCAGAAATAAATGCATCTCCGCATAAATAATAAATTTCTTCTTCTGTCCAAAATCTGTCGCATTTTGTAGAGCGGAATCTTTTTTCTTTCAACAGAGAGGTATTTACTTTTCTCTAGAAATAAATGCATCTCCGCATAAACATTTAATTTCTTCTTCTCTCGGTTGTCTGTCGCATTATGTAGAGTGGAATTTTGTTTATTTCAACGGAGAGACATTTACTTTTCTTCAGAAATAAATGCATCTCCGCATAAATATTTAATTTCTTCTTCTGTTGGATGTCTGTCGTATTTTGTAGTGACAAATCTTGATTATTTCAACGGAGAGACATTTACTTTTCCCCAGAAATAAATGCATCTCCGCATAAATAATAAATTTCTTCTTCTGTCCAAAATCTGTCGCATTATGTAGAGCGGAATCTTTTTTCTTTCAACGGAGAGGTATTTACTTTTCTCTAGAAATAAATGCATCTCCGCATAAACATTTAATTTCTTCTTCTGTTGGATGTCTGTTGCATTATGTAGAGTGGAATCTTGTTTCTTTCAACGGAGAGGTATTTACTTTTCTCCAGAAATAAATGCATCTCCGCATAAATTATTAATTTCTTCTTCTGTCCAAAATCTGTAGTAATATGTAGAGTGGAATCTTGTTTCTTTCAACGGAGAGGTATTTACTTTTCTCCAGAAATAAATGCATCTCCGCATAAATTATTCATTTCTTCTTCTCTCGGTTGTCTGTCGCATTATGTAGAGTGGAATCTTTTTTTCTTTCAACGGAGAGACATTTACTTTTCTTCAGAAATAAATACATCTCCGCATAAATATTAAATTTCTTCTTCTGTTGGATGTCTGTTGCATTATGTAGAGTGGAATCTTGCTGATTTCAACGGAGAGGTATTTACTTTTCTCCAGAAATAAATGCATCTCCGCATAAATATTTAATTTCTTCTTTTGTCGGATGTCTGTCGCATTATGTAGAGTGGAATCTTTTTTCTTTCAAGGGTGAGACATTTACGTTTGTTCAGAAATAAATGCATCTCCGCATAAATAATTAAATTCTTCTTCTGTCGGATGTGTGTCGCATTATGTAGAGTGGAATATTTTTTCTTTCAACGGAGAGACATTTACTTTTCTTCAGAAATAAATGCATCTCCGCATAAATATTTAATTTCTTCTTCTGTCGGATGTCTGTCGTATTTTGTAGAGTGGAATCTTGTTTCTTTCAACGGAGATGTATTTACTTTTCTCCAGAAATAAATGCATCTCCGCATAAATATTTAATTTCTTCTTTTGTCGGATGTCTGTCGCATTATGTAGAGTGGAATCTTTTTTCTTTCAAGGGAGAGACATTTACGTTTGTTCAGAAATAAATGCATCTCCGCATAAATAATTAATTTCTTCTTCTGTCGGATGTCTGTCGTATTTTGTAGAGTGGAATCTTGTTTCTTTCAACGGAGAGGTATTTACTTTTCTCCAGAAATAAATGCATCTCCCCATAAATATTCAATTTCTTCTTCTGTTGGATGTCTGTGGTATTTTGTAGTGACGAATCTTGATTATTTCATGGGAGAGACATTTACTTTTCCCCAGAAATAAATGCATCTCCGCATAAATGATAAATTTCTTCTTCTGTCCAAAATCTGTCGCATTTGTTAGAGCGGAATCTTTTTTTTTTCAACAGAGAGGTATTTACTTTTCTCTAGAAATAAATGCATCTCCGCATAAACATTTAATTTCTTCTTCTCTCGGTTGTCTGTCGCATTATGTAGAGTGGAATCTTTTTTCTTTCAACGGAGAGACATTTACTTTTCTTCAGAAATAAATGCATCTCCGCATAAATATTAAATTTCTTCTTCTGTTGGATGTCTGTTGCATTATGTAGAGTGGAATCTTGTTTCTTTCAACGGAGAGGTATTTACTTTTCTCCAGAAATAAATGCATCTCCGCATAAATTATTAATTTCTTCTTCTGTCCAAAATCTGTAGTAATATGTAGAGTGGAATCTTGTTTCTTTCAACGGAGAGGTATTTACTTTTCTCGAGAAATAAATGCATCTCCGCATAAATTATTAATATCTTCTTCTCTCGGTTGTCTGTCGCATTATGTAGAGTGGAATCTTTTTTCTTTCAACGGAGAGACATTTACTTTTCTTCAGAAATAAATGCATCTCCGCATAAATATTTAATTTCTTCTTCTGTCGGATGTCTGTCGCATTATGTAGAGTGGAAACTTTTTTCTTTCAACGGAGAGACATTAACTTTTCTTCAGAAATAAACGCATCTCCGCAAAAATATTTAATTTCTTCTTCTGTTGGATGTCTGTCGTATTATGTATTGACGAATCTTGGTTATTTTTACGGAGAGATATTTACTTTTCCCCAGAATTAAATGCATCTCCGCATAAAAAAATAATTTCTTCTACTGTCCAAAATCTGTATCATTATGTAGAGTTTAATCTTGCTTATTTCAACGGAGAGGTATTTACTTTTCTCCAGAAATAAATGTACCTCCGCATAAGTATTTAATTTCTTCTTCTGTCGGATGTCTGTCGCATTATGTAGAGTGGAATCTTGTTTCTTTCAACGGAGAGACATTTACTTTTGTTCAGAAATAAATGCATCTCCGCATAAATATTTATTTTCTTCTACTGTCCAAAATCTGTATCATTATGTAGAGTTTAATCTTGCTTATTTCAACGGAGAGGTATTTACTTTTCTCCAGAAATAAATGTACCTCCGCATAAGTATTTAATTTCTTCTTCTGTCGGATGTCTGTCGCATTATGTAGAGTGGAATTTTGTTTCTTTCAACGGAGAGACATTTACTTTTGTTCAGAAATAAATGCATCTCCGCATAAATATTTATTTTCTTCTTCTGTCGGATGTCTGTCGCATTATGTAGAGTGGAATCTTTTTTTCTTTCAACGGAGAGGTATTTACTTTTCTCCAGAAATAAATGCATCTCCGCATAAATATTTAATTTTTTCTTCTGTTGGATGTCTGTCGTATTATGTAGTGACGAATCTTGATTATTTCAACGGAGATACATTTACTTTTCCCCAGAAATAAATGCATCTCCGCATAAAAAATTAATTTCTTCTTCTGTCCAAAATCTGTAGTAATATGTAAAGTGAAATCTTGTTTCTTTCAACGGAGAGACATTTACTTTTGTTCAGAAATAAATGCATCTCCGCATAAATATTCATTTTCTTCTTCTGTCGGATGTCTTTCGCATTATATAGAGCGGAATCTTTTTTCTTTCAACGGAGAGACATTAACTTTTCTTCAGAAATAAACGCATCTCCGCATAAATATTTAATTTCTTCTTCTGTTGGATGTCTGTCGTATTATGTATTGACGAATCTTGGTTATTTTTACGGAGAGATATTTACTTTTCCCCAGAATTAAATGCATCTCCGCATAAAAAAATAATTTCTTCTACTGTCCAAAATCTGTATTATTATGTAGAGTGGAATCTTGCTTATTTCAACGAAGAGGTATTTACTTTTCTCCAGAAATAAATGCATCTCCGCATAAATATTTAATTTCTTCTTCTCTCGGTTGTCTCTCGCATTATGTAGAGTGGAATCTTTTTCTTTCAACGGAGAGACATTTACTTTTCTTCAGAAATAAATGCATCTCCGCATAAATATTAAATTTCTTCTTCTGTTGGATGTCTGTTGCATTATGTAGAGTGGAATCTTTCTTATTTCAAAGAAGAGGTATTTACTTTTCTCCAGAAATAAATGCATCTCCGCATAAATATTTAATTTCTTCTTCTCTCGGTTGTCTGTCGCATTATGTAGAGTGGAATCTTTTTCTTTCAACGGAGAGACATTTACTTTTCTCCAGAAATAAATGCATCTCCGCATAAATTATTAATTTCTTCTTCAGTCCAAAATCTGTAGAAATATGTAGAGTGGAATCTTGTCTCTTTCAACGGAGAGGTATTTACTTTTCTCCAGAAATAAATGCATCTCCGCATAAATTATTAATTTCTTCTTCTCTCGGTTGTCTGTTGCATTATGTAGAGTGGAATTTTGCTTATTTCAACGGAGAGGTATTTACTTTTCTGCAGAAATAAATGCATCTCCGCTTAAATATTTAATTTCTTCTTCTGTCGGATGTCTGTCGCATTATGTAGAGTGGAATCTTTTTTCTTTCAAGGGAGAGACATTTACGTTTGTTCAGAAATAAATGCATCTCCGCATAAATAATTAATTTCTTCTTCTGTCGGATGTCTGTCGTATTTTGTAGAGTGGAATCTTGTTTCTTTCAACGGAGAGGTATTTTCTTTTCTCCAGAAATAAATGCATCTCCGCATAAATATTTAATTTCTTTTTCTGTTGGATGTCTGTGGTATTTTGTAGTGACGAATCTTGATTATTTGCACGGAGAGACATTTACTTTTCCCCAGAAATAAATGCATCTCCGCATAAATAATAAATTTCTTCTTCTGTCCAAAATCTGTCGCATTTTGTAGAGCGGAATCTTTTTTCTTTCAACAGAGAGGTATTTACTTTTCTCTAGAAATAAATGCATCTCCGCATAAACATTTAATTTCTTCTTCTCTCGGTTGTCTGTCGCATTATGTAGAGTGGAATTTTGTTTATTTCAACGGAGAGACATTTACTTTTCTTCAGAAATAAATGCATCTCCGCATAAATATTTAATTTCTTCTTCTGTTGGATGTCTGTCGTATTTTGTAGTGACAAATCTTGATTATTTCAACGGAGAGACATTTACTTTTCCCCAGAAATAAATGCATCTCCGCATAAATAATAAATTTCTTCTTCTGTCCAAAATCTGTCGCATTATGTAGAGCGGAATCTTTTTTCTTTCAACGGAGAGGTATTTACTTTTCTCTAGAAATAAATGCATCTCCGCATAAACATTTAATTTCTTCTTCTGTTGGATGTCTGTTGCATTATGTAGAGTGGAATCTTGTTTCTTTCAACGGAGAGGTATTTACTTTTCTCCAGAAATAAATGCATCTCCGCATAAATTATTAATTTCTTCTTCTGTCCAAAATCTGTAGTAATATGTAGAGTGGAATCTTGTTTCTTTCAACGGAGAGGTATTTACTTTTCTCCAGAAATAAATGCATCTCCGCATAAATTATTCATTTCTTCTTCTCTCGGTTGTCTGTCGCATTATGTAGAGTGGAATCTTTTTTTCTTTCAACGGAGAGACATTTACTTTTCTTCAGAAATAAATACATCTCCGCATAAATATTAAATTTCTTCTTCTGTTGGATGTCTGTTGCATTATGTAGAGTGGAATCTTGCTGATTTCAACGGAGAGGTATTTACTTTTCTCCAGAAATAAATGCATCTCCGCATAAATATTTAATTTCTTCTTTTGTCGGATGTCTGTCGCATTATGTAGAGTGGAATCTTTTTTCTTTCAAGGGTGAGACATTTACGTTTGTTCAGAAATAAATGCATCTCCGCATAAATAATTAAATTCTTCTTCTGTCGGATGTGTGTCGCATTATGTAGAGTGGAATATTTTTTCTTTCAACGGAGAGACATTTACTTTTCTTCAGAAATAAATGCATCTCCGCATAAATATTTAATTTCTTCTTCTGTCGGATGTCTGTCGTATTTTGTAGAGTGGAATCTTGTTTCTTTCAACGGAGATGTATTTACTTTTCTCCAGAAATAAATGCATCTCCGCATAAATATTTAATTTCTTCTTTTGTCGGATGTCTGTCGCATTATGTAGAGTGGAATCTTTTTTCTTTCAAGGGAGAGACATTTACGTTTGTTCAGAAATAAATGCATCTCCGCATAAATAATTAATTTCTTCTTCTGTCGGATGTCTGTCGTATTTTGTAGAGTGGAATCTTGTTTCTTTCAACGGAGAGGTATTTACTTTTCTCCAGAAATAAATGCATCTCCCCATAAATATTCAATTTCTTCTTCTGTTGGATGTCTGTGGTATTTTGTAGTGACGAATCTTGATTATTTCATGGGAGAGACATTTACTTTTCCCCAGAAATAAATGCATCTCCGCATAAATGATAAATTTCTTCTTCTGTCCAAAATCTGTCGCATTTGTTAGAGCGGAATCTTTTTTCTTTCAACGGAGAGACATTTACTTTTCTTCAGAAATAAATGCATCTCCGCATAAATATTAAATTTCTTCTTCTGTTGGATGTCTGTTGCATTATGTAGAGTGGAATCTTTCTTATTTCAAAGAAGAGGTATTTACTTTTCTCCAGAAATAAATGCATCTCCGCATAAATATTTAATTTCTTCTTCTCTCGGTTGTCTGTCGCATTATGTAGAGTGGAATCTTTTTCTTTCAACGGAGAGACATTTACTTTTCTCCAGAAATAAATGCATCTCCGCATAAATTATTAATTTCTTCTTCAGTCCAAAATCTGTAGAAATATGTAGAGTGGAATCTTGTCTCTTTCAACGGAGAGGTATTTACTTTTCTCCAGAAATAAATGCATCTCCGCATAAATTATTAATTTCTTCTTCTCTCGGTTGTCTGTTGCATTATGTAGAGTGGAATTTTGCTTATTTCAACGGAGAGGTATTTACTTTTCTGCAGAAATAAATGCATCTCCGCTTAAATATTTAATTTCTTCTTCTGTCGGATGTCTGTCGCATTATGTAGAGTGGAATCTTTTTTCTTTCAAGGGAGAGACATTTACGTTTGTTCAGAAATAAATGCATCTCCGCATAAATAATTAATTTCTTCTTCTGTCGGATGTCTGTCGTATTTTGTAGAGTGGAATCTTGTTTCTTTCAACGGAGAGGTATTTTCTTTTCTCCAGAAATAAATGCATCTCCGCATAAATATTTAATTTCTTTTTCTGTTGGATGTCTGTGGTATTTTGTAGTGACGAATCTTGATTATTTGCACGGAGAGACATTTACTTTTCCCCAGAAATAAATGCATCTCCGCATAAATAATAAATTTCTTCTTCTGTCCAAAATCTGTCGCATTTTGTAGAGCGGAATCTTTTTTCTTTCAACAGAGAGGTATTTACTTTTCTCTAGAAATAAATGCATCTCCGCATAAACATTTAATTTCTTCTTCTCTCGGTTGTCTGTCGCATTATGTAGAGTGGAATTTTGTTTATTTCAACGGAGAGACATTTACTTTTCTTCAGAAATAAATGCATCTCCGCATAAATATTTAATTTCTTCTTCTGTTGGATGTCTGTCGTATTTTGTAGTGACAAATCTTGATTATTTCAACGGAGAGACATTTACTTTTCCCCAGAAATAAATGCATCTCCGCATAAATAATAAATTTCTTCTTCTGTCCAAAATCTGTCGCATTATGTAGAGCGGAATCTTTTTTCTTTCAACGGAGAGGTATTTACTTTTCTCTAGAAATAAATGCATCTCCGCATAAACATTTAATTTCTTCTTCTGTTGGATGTCTGTTGCATTATGTAGAGTGGAATCTTGTTTCTTTCAACGGAGAGGTATTTACTTTTCTCCAGAAATAAATGCATCTCCGCATAAATTATTAATTTCTTCTTCTGTCCAAAATCTGTAGTAATATGTAGAGTGGAATCTTGTTTCTTTCAACGGAGAGGTATTTACTTTTCTCCAGAAATAAATGCATCTCCGCATAAATTATTCATTTCTTCTTCTCTCGGTTGTCTGTCGCATTATGTAGAGTGGAATCTTTTTTTCTTTCAACGGAGAGACATTTACTTTTCTTCAGAAATAAATACATCTCCGCATAAATATTAAATTTCTTCTTCTGTTGGATGTCTGTTGCATTATGTAGAGTGGAATCTTGCTGATTTCAACGGAGAGGTATTTACTTTTCTCCAGAAATAAATGCATCTCCGCATAAATATTTAATTTCTTCTTTTGTCGGATGTCTGTCGCATTATGTAGAGTGGAATCTTTTTTCTTTCAAGGGTGAGACATTTACGTTTGTTCAGAAATAAATGCATCTCCGCATAAATAATTAAATTCTTCTTCTGTCGGATGTGTGTCGCATTATGTAGAGTGGAATATTTTTTCTTTCAACGGAGAGACATTTACTTTTCTTCAGAAATAAATGCATCTCCGCATAAATATTTAATTTCTTCTTCTGTCGGATGTCTGTCGTATTTTGTAGAGTGGAATCTTGTTTCTTTCAACGGAGATGTATTTACTTTTCTCCAGAAATAAATGCATCTCCGCATAAATATTTAATTTCTTCTTTTGTCGGATGTCTGTCGCATTATGTAGAGTGGAATCTTTTTTCTTTCAAGGGAGAGACATTTACGTTTGTTCAGAAATAAATGCATCTCCGCATAAATAATTAATTTCTTCTTCTGTCGGATGTCTGTCGTATTTTGTAGAGTGGAATCTTGTTTCTTTCAACGGAGAGGTATTTACTTTTCTCCAGAAATAAATGCATCTCCCCATAAATATTCAATTTCTTCTTCTGTTGGATGTCTGTGGTATTTTGTAGTGACGAATCTTGATTATTTCATGGGAGAGACATTTACTTTTCCCCAGAAATAAATGCATCTCCGCATAAATGATAAATTTCTTCTTCTGTCCAAAATCTGTCGCATTTGTTAGAGCGGAATCTTTTTTCTTTCAACAGAGAGGTATTTACTTTTCTCTAGAAATAAATGCATCTCCGCATAAACATTTAATTTCTTCTTCTCTCGGTTGTCTGTCGCATTATGTAGAGTGGAATCTTTTTTCTTTCAACGGAGAGACATTTACTTTTCTTCAGAAATAAATGCATCTCCGCATAAATATTAAATTTCTTCTTCTGTTGGATGTCTGTTGCATTATGTAGAGTGGAATCTTGTTTCTTTCAACGGAGAGGTATTTACTTTTCTCCAGAAATAAATGCATCTCCGCATAAATTATTAATTTCTTCTTCTGTCCAAAATCTGTAGTAATATGTAGAGTGGAATCTTGTTTCTTTCAACGGAGAGGTATTTACTTTTCTCGAGAAATAAATGCATCTCCGCATAAATTATTAATATCTTCTTCTCTCGGTTGTCTGTCGCATTATGTAGAGTGGAATCTTTTTTCTTTCAACGGAGAGACATTTACTTTTCTTCAGAAATAAATGCATCTCCGCATAAATATTTAATTTCTTCTTCTGTCGGATGTCTGTCGCATTATGTAGAGTGGAAACTTTTTTCTTTCAACGGAGAGACATTAACTTTTCTTCAGAAATAAACGCATCTCCGCAAAAATATTTAATTTCTTCTTCTGTTGGATGTCTGTCGTATTATGTATTGACGAATCTTGGTTATTTTTACGGAGAGATATTTACTTTTCCCCAGAATTAAATGCATCTCCGCATAAATGATAAATTTCTTCTTCTGTCCAAAATCTGTCGCATTTGTTAGAGCGGAATCTTTTTTCTTTCAACAGAGAGGTATTTACTTTTCTCTAGAAATAAATGCATCTCCGCATAAACATTTAATTTCTTCTTCTCTCGGTTGTCTGTCGCATTATGTAGAGTGGAATCTTTTTTCTTTCAACGGAGAGACATTTACTTTTCTTCAGAAATAAATGCATCTCCGCATAAATATTAAATTTCTTCTTCTGTTGGATGTCTGTTGCATTATGTAGAGTGGAATCTTGTTTCTTTCAACGGAGAGGTATTTACTTTTCTCCAGAAATAAATGCATCTCCGCATAAATTATTAATTTCTTCTTCTGTCCAAAATCTGTAGTAATATGTAGAGTGGAATCTTGTTTCTTTCAACGGAGAGGTATTTACTTTTCTCGAGAAATAAATGCATCTCCGCATAAATTATTAATATCTTCTTCTCTCGGTTGTCTGTCGCATTATGTAGAGTGGAATCTTTTTTCTTTCAACGGAGAGACATTTACTTTTCTTCAGAAATAAATGCATCTCCGCATAAATATTTAATTTCTTCTTCTGTCGGATGTCTGTCGCATTATGTAGAGTGGAAACTTTTTTCTTTCAACGGAGAGACATTAACTTTTCTTCAGAAATAAACGCATCTCCGCAAAAATATTTAATTTCTTCTTCTGTTGGATGTCTGTCGTATTATGTATTGACGAATCTTGGTTATTTTTACGGAGAGATATTTACTTTTCCCCAGAATTAAATGCATCTCCGCATAAAAAAATAATTTCTTCTACTGTCCAAAATCTGTATCATTATGTAGAGTTTAATCTTGCTTATTTCAACGGAGAGGTATTTACTTTTCTCCAGAAATAAATGTACCTCCGCATAAGTATTTAATTTCTTCTTCTGTCGGATGTCTGTCGCATTATGTAGAGTGGAATCTTGTTTCTTTCAACGGAGAGACATTTACTTTTGTTCAGAAATAAATGCATCTCCGCATAAATATTTATTTTCTTCTACTGTCCAAAATCTGTATCATTATGTAGAGTTTAATCTTGCTTATTTCAACGGAGAGGTATTTACTTTTCTCCAGAAATAAATGTACCTCCGCATAAGTATTTAATTTCTTCTTCTGTCGGATGTCTGTCGCATTATGTAGAGTGGAATTTTGTTTCTTTCAACGGAGAGACATTTACTTTTGTTCAGAAATAAATGCATCTCCGCATAAATATTTATTTTCTTCTTCTGTCGGATGTCTGTCGCATTATGTAGAGTGGAATCTTTTTTTCTTTCAACGGAGAGGTATTTACTTTTCTCCAGAAATAAATGCATCTCCGCATAAATATTTAATTTTTTCTTCTGTTGGATGTCTGTCGTATTATGTAGTGACGAATCTTGATTATTTCAACGGAGATACATTTACTTTTCCCCAGAAATAAATGCATCTCCGCATAAAAAATTAATTTCTTCTTCTGTCCAAAATCTGTAGTAATATGTAAAGTGAAATCTTGTTTCTTTCAACGGAGAGACATTTACTTTTGTTCAGAAATAAATGCATCTCCGCATAAATATTCATTTTCTTCTTCTGTCGGATGTCTGTCGCATTATATAGAGCGGAATCTTTTTTCTTTCAACGGAGAGACATTAACTTTTCTTCAGAAATAAACGCATCTCCGCATAAATATTTAATTTCTTCTTCTGTTGGATGTCTGTCGTATTATGTATTGACGAATCTTGGTTATTTTTACGGAGAGATATTTACTTTTCCCCAGAATTAAATGCATCTCCGCATAAAAAAATAATTTCTTCTACTGTCCAAAATCTGTATTATTATGTAGAGTGGAATCTTGCTTATTTCAACGGAGAGGTATTTACTTTTCTCCAGAAATAAATGTATCTCCGCATAAGTATTTAATTTCTTTTTCTGTCGGTTGTCTGTCGCATTATGTAGAGTGGAATCTTTTTTCTTTCAACGGAGAGACATTTACTTTTCTTCAGAAATAAATGCATCTCCGCATAAATATTAAATTTCTTCTTCTGTTGGATGTCTGTTGCATTATGTAGAGTGGAATCTTTTTTCTTTAAACGGAGAGACATTTACTTTTGTTCAGAAATAAATGCATCTCCGCATAAATAATTAATTTCTTCTTTTGTCGGATGTCTGTCGTATTTTGTAGAGTGGAATCTTGTTTCTTTCAACGGAGATGTATTTACTTTTCTCCAGAAATAAATGCATCTCCGCATAAATAATTTCTTTTTCTGTTGGATGTCTGTCGTATTTTGTAGAGTGGAATCTTGTTTCTTTCAACGGAGAGGTATTTACTTTTCTCCAGAAATAAATGCATCTCCGCATAAATATTCAATTTCTTCTTCTGTTGGATGTCTGTGGTATTTTGTAGTGACGAATCTTGATTATTTCATGGGAGAGACATTTACTTTTCCCCAGAAATAAATGCATCTCCGCATAAATAATAAATTTCTTCTTCTGTCCAAAATCTGTCGCATTTGTTAGAGCGGAATCTTTTTTCTTTCAACAGAGAGGTATTTACTTTTCTCTAGAAATAAATGCATCTCCGTATAAACATTTAATTTCTTCTTCTCTTGGTTGTCTGTCGCATTATGTAGAGTGGAATCTTTTTTCTTTCAACGGAGAGACATTTACTTTTCTTCAGAAATAAATGCATCTCCGCATAAATATTTAATTTCTTCTTCTGTCGGATGTCTGTCGCATTATGTAGAGTGGAATCTTTTTTCTTTCAACGGAGAGACATTAACTTTTCTTCAGAAATAAACGCATCTCCGCAAAAATATTTAATTTCTTCTTCTGTTGGATGTCTGTCGTATTATGTATTGACGAATCTTGGTTATTTTTACGGAGAGATATTTACTTTTCCCCAGAATTAAATGCATCTCCGCATAAAAAAATAATTTCTTCTACTGTCCAAAATCTGTATCATTATGTAGAGTTTAATCTTGCTTATTTCAACGGAGAGGTATTTACTTTTCTCCAGAAATAAATGTACCTCCGCATAAGTATTTAATTTCTTCTTCTGTCGGATGTCTGTCGCATTATGTAGAGTGGAATCTTGTTTCTTTCAACGGAGAGACATTTACTTTTGTTCAGAAATAAATGCATCTCCGCATAAATATTTATTTTCTTCTACTGTCCAAAATCTGTATCATTATGTAGAGTTTAATCTTGCTTATTTCAACGGAGAGGTATTTACTTTTCTCCAGAAATAAATGTACCTCCGCATAAGTATTTAATTTCTTCTTCTGTCGGATGTCTGTCGCATTATGTAGAGTGGAATCTTGTTTCTTTCAACGGAGAGACATTTACTTTTGTTCAGAAATAAATGCATCTCCGCATAAATATTTATTTTCTTCTTCTGTCGGATGTCTGTCGCATTATGTAGAGTGGAATCTTTTTTTCTTTCAACGGAGAGGTATTTACTTTTCTCCAGAAATAAATGCATCTCCGCATAAAAATTTAATTTTTTCTTCTGTTGGATGTCTGTCGTATTATGTAGTGACGAATCTTGATTATTTCAACGGAGATACATTTACTTTTCCCCAGAAATAAATGCATCTCCGCATAAAAAATTAATTTCTTCTTCTGTCCAAAATCTGTAGTAATATGTAGAGTGAAATCTTGTTTCTTTCAACGGAGAGACATTTACTTTTGTTCAGAAATAAATGCATCTCCGCATAAATATTTATTTTCTTCTTCTGTCGGATGTCTGTCGCATTATGTAGAGCGGAATCTTTTTTCTTTCAACGGAGAGACATTAACTTTTCTTCAGAAATAAACGCATCTCCGCATAAATATTTAATTTCTTCTTCTGTTGGATGTCTGTCGTATTATGTATTGACGAATCTTGGTTATTTTTACGGAGAGATATTTACTTTTCCCCAGAATTAAATGCATCTCCGCATAAAAAAATAATTTCTTCTACTGTCCAAAATCTGTATTATTATGTAGAGTGGAATCTTGCTTATTTCAACGGAGAGGTATTTACTTTTCTCCAGAAATAAATGTATCTCCGCATAAGTATTTAATTTCTTTTTCTGTCGGTTGTCTGTCGCATTATGTAGAGTGGAATCTTTTTTCTTTCAACGGAGAGACATTTACTTTTGTTCAGAAATAAATGCATCTCCGCATAAATATTAAATTTCTTCTTCTGTTGGATGTCTGTTGCATTATGTAGAGTGGAATCTTTTTTCTTTAAACGGAGAGACATTTACTTTTGTTCAGAAATAAATGCATCTCCGCATAAATAATTAATTTCTTCTTTTGTCGGATGTCTGTCGTATTTTGTAGAGTGGAATCTTGTTTCTTTCAACGGAGATGTATTTACTTTTCTCCAGAAATAAATGCATCTCCGCATAAATAATTTCTTCTTCTGTTGGATGTCTGTCGTATTTTGTAGAGTGGAATCTTGTTTCTTTCAACGAAGAGGTATTTACTTTTCTCCAGAAATAAATGCATCTCCGCATAAATATTTAATTTCTTCTTCTGTTGGATGGCTGTCGTATTTTGTAGTGACGAATCTTGATTATTTCAACGGAGAGACATTTACTTTTCCCCAGAAATAAATACATCTCCGCATAAATAATAAATTTCTTCTTCTGTCCAAAATCTGTAGTATTATGTAGAGTTTAATCTTGCTTATTTCAACGGAGAGGTATTTACTTTTCTCCAGAAATAAATGTACCTCCGCATCAGTATTTAAATTCTTCTTCTGTCGGATGTCTGTCGCATTATGTAGAGTGGAATCTTGTTTCTTTCAACGGAGAGACATTTACTTTTGTTCAGAAATAAATGCATCTCCGCATAAATATTTATTTTCTTCTTCTGTCGGATGTCTGTCGCATTATGTAGAGTGGAATCTTTTTTTCTTTCAACGGAGAGGTATTTACTTTTCTCGAGAAATAAATGCATCTCCGCATAAATTTTTAATTTTTTCTTCTGTTGGATGTCTGTCGTATTATGTAGTGACGAATCTTGATTATTTCAACGGAGATACATTTACTTTTCCCCAGAAATAAATGCATCCCCGCATAAAAAATTAATTTCTTCTTCTGTCCAAAATCTGTAGTAATATGTAGAGTGAAATCTTGTTTCTTTCAACGCAGAGACATTTACTTTTGTTCAGAAATAAATGCATCTCCGCATAAATATTTATTTTCTTCTTCTGTCCAACATCTGTAGTAATATGTAGAGTGAAATCTTGTTTCTTTCAACGGAGAGACATTTACTTTTGTTCAGAAATAAATGCATCTCCGCATAAATATTTATTTTTTTCTTCTGTCGGATGTCTGTCGCATTATGTAGAGCGGATTCTTTTTTCTTTCAACGGAGAGACATTAACTTTTCTTCAGAAATAAACGCATCTCCGCATAAATATTTAATTTCTTCTTCTGTTGGATGTCTGTCGTATTATGTATTGACGAATCTTGGTTATTTTTACGGAGAGATATTTACTTTTCCCCAGAATTAAATGCATCTCCGCATAAAAAAATAATTTCTTCTACTGTCCAAAATCTGTATTATTATGTAGAGTGGAATCTTGCTTATTTCAACGGAGAGGTATTTACTTTTCTCCAGAAATAAATGTATCTCCGCATAAGTATTTAATTTCTTTTTCTGTCGGATGTCTCTCGCATTATGTAGAGTGGAATCATGTTTCTTTCAACGAGAGACATTTACTTTTCTTCAGAAATAAATGCATATCCGCATAAATATTAAATTTCTTCTTCTGTTGGATGTCTGTTGCATTATGTAGAGTGGAATCTTTTTTCTTTAAACGGAGAGACATTTACTTTTGTTCAGAAATAAATGCATCTCCGCATAAATAATTAATTTCTTCTTCTATCGGATGTCTGTCGTATTTTGTAGAGTGGAATCTTGTTTCTTTCAACGAAGATGTATTTACATTTCTCCAGAAATAAATGCATCTCCGCATAAATAATTTCTTCTTCTGTTGGATGTCTGTCGTATTATGTATTGACGAATCTTGGTTATTTTTACGGAGAGATATTTACTTTTCCCCAGAATTAAATGCATCTCCGCATAAAAAAATAATTTCTTCTACTGTCCAAAATCTGTATCATTATGTAGAGTTTAATCTTGCTTATTTCAACGGAGAGGTATTTACTTTTCTCCAGAAATAAATGTACCTCCGCATAAGTATTTAATTTCTTCTTCTGTCGGATGTCTGTCGCATTATGTAGAGTGGAATCTTGTTTCTTTCAACGGAGAGACATTTACTTTTGTTCAGAAATAAATGCATCTCCGCATAAATATTTAATTTCTTCTACTGTCCAAAATCTGTATCATTATGTAGAGTTTAATCTTGCTTATTTCAACGGAGAGGTATTTACTTTTCTCCAGAAATAAATGTACCTCCGCATAAGTATTTAATTTCTTCTTCTGTCGGATGTCTGTCGCATTATGTAGAGTGGAATCTTGTTTCTTTCAACGGAGAGACATTTACTTTTGTTCAGAAATAAATGCATCTCCCCATAAATATTTATTTTCTTCTTCTGTCGGATGTCTGTCGCATTATGTAGAGTGGAATCTTTTTTTCTTTCAACGGAGAGGTATTTACTTTTCTCCAGAAATAAATGCATCTCCGCATAAATATTTAATTTTTTCTTCTGTTGGATGTCTGTCGTATTATGTAGTGACGAATCTTGATTATTTCAACGGAGATACATTTACTTTTCCCCAGAAATAAATGCATCTCCGCATAAAAAATTAATTTCTTCTTCTGTCCAAAATCTGTAGTAATATGTAGAGTGAAATCTTGTTTCTTTCAACGGAGAGACATTTACTTTTGTTCAGAAATAAATGCATCTCCGCATAAATATTTATTTTCTTCTTCTGTCGGATGTCTGTCGCATTATGTAGAGCGGAATCTTTTTTTCTTTCAACGGAGAGGTATTTACTTTTCTCCAGAAATAAATGCATCTCCGCATAAATATTTAATTTTTTCTTCTGTTGGATGTCTGTCGTATTATGTAGTGACGAATCTTGATTATTTCAACGGAGATACATTTACTTTTCCCCAGAATTAAATGCATCTCCGCATAAAAAAATAATTTCTTCTACTGTCCAAAATCTGTATTATTATGTAGAGTGGAATCTTGCTTATTTCAACGGAGAGGTATTTACTTTTCTCCAGAAATAAATGTATATCCGCATAAGTATTTAATTTCTTTTTCTGTCGGTTGTCTGTCGCATTATGTAGAGTGGAATCTTTTTTCTTTCAACGGAGAGACATTTACTTTTGTTCAGAAATAAATGCATCTCCGCATAAATATTAAATTTCTTCTTCTGTTGGATGTCTGTTGCATTATGTAGAGTGGAATCTTTTTTCTTTAAACGGAGAGACATTTACTTTTGTTCAGAAATAAATGCATCTCCGCATAAATAATTAATTTCTTCTTTTGTCGGATGTCTGTCGTATTTTGTAGAGTGGAATCTTGTTTCTTTCAACGGAGATGTATTTACTTTTCTCCAGAAATAAATGCATCTCCGCATAAATAATTTCTTCTTCTGTTGGATGTCTGTCGTATTTTGTAGAGTGGAATCTTGTTTCTTTCAACGAAGAGGTATTTACTTTTCTCCAGAAATAAATGCATCTCCGCATAAATATTTAATTTCTTCTTCTGTTGGATGTCTGTCGTATTATGTAGAGACGAATCTTGATTATTTCAACGGAGAGGCATTTACTTTTCCCCAGAAATAAATACATCTCCGCATAAATATTTAATTTCTTCTTCTGTTGGATGGCTGTCGTATTTTGTAGTGACGAATCTTGATTATTTCAACGGAGAGACATTTACTTTTCCCCAGAAATAAATACATCTCCGCATAAATAATAAATTTCTTCTTCTGTCCAAAATCTGTAGTATTATGTAGAGTTTAATCTTGCTTATTTCAACGGAGAGGTATTTACTTTTCTCCAGAAATAAATGTACCTCCGCATAAGTATTTAAATTCTTCTTCTGTCGGATGTCTGTCGCATTATGTAGAGTGGAATCTTGTTTCTTTCAACGGAGAGACATTTACTTTTGTTCAGAAATAAATGCATCTCCGCATAAATATTTATTTTCTTCTTCTGTCGGATGTCTGTCGCATTATGTAGAGTGGAATCTTTTTTTCTTTCAACGGAGAGGTATTTACTTTTCTCCAGAAATAAATGCATCTCCGCATAAATTTTTAATTTTTTCTTCTGTTGGATGTCTGTCGTATTATGTAGTGACGAATCTTGATTATTTCAACGGAGATACATTTACTTTTCCCCAGAAATAAATGCATCCCCGCATAAAAAATTAATTTCTTCTTCTGTCCAAAATCTGTAGTAATATGTAGAGTGAAATCTTGTTTCTTTCAACGCAGAGACATTTACTTTTGTTCAGAAATAAATGCATCTCCGCATAAATATTTATTTTCTTCTTCTGTCCAAAATCTGTAGTAATATGTAGAGTGAAATCTTGTTTCTTTCAACGGAGAGACATTTACTTTTGTTCAGAAATAAATGCATCTCCGCATAAATATTTATTTTTTTCTTCTGTCGGATGTCTGTCGCATTATGTAGAGCGGATTCTTTTTTCTTTCAACGGAGAGACATTAACTTTTCTTCAGAAATAAACGCATCTCCGCATAAATATTTAATTTCTTCTTCTGTTGGATGTCTGTCGTATTATGTATTGACGAATCTTGGTTATTTTTACGGAGAGATATTTACTTTTCCCCAGAATTAAATGCATCTCCGCATAAAAAAATAATTTCTTCTACTGTCCAAAATCTGTATTATTATGTAGAGTGGAATCTTGCTTATTTCAACGGAGAGGTATTTACTTTTCTCCAGAAATAAATGTATCTCCGCATAAATATTAAATTTCTTCTTTCGGTTGTCTGTCGCATTATGTAGAGTGGAATCTTTTTTCTTTCAACGGAGAGACATTTACTTTTCTTCAGAAATAAATGCATCTCCGCATAAATATTAAATTTCTTCTTCTGTTGGATGTCTGTTGCATTATGTAGAGTGGAATCTTTTTTCTTTAAACGGAGAGACATTTACTTTTGTTCAGAAATAAATGCATCTCCGCATAAATAATTAATTTCTTCTTCTATCGGATGTCTGTCGTATTTTGTAGAGTGGAATCTTGTTTCTTTCAACGAAGATGTATTTACTTTTCTCCAGAAATAAATGTATCTCCGCATAAATAATTTCTTCTTCTGTTGGATGTCTGTCGTATTATGTATTGACGAATCTTGGTTATTTTTACGGAGAGATATTTACTTTTCCCCAGAATTAAATGCATCTCCGCATAAAAAAATAATTTCTTCTACTGTCCAAAATCTGTATCATTATGTAGAGTTTAATCTTGCTTATTTCAACGGAGAGGTATTTACTTTTCTCCAGAAATAAATGTACCTCCGCATAAGTATTTAATTTCTTCTTCTGTCGGATGTCTGTCGCATTATGTAGAGTGGAATCTTGTTTCTTTCAACGGAGAGACATTTACTTTTGTTCAGAAATAAATGCATCTCCGCATAAATATTTATTTTCTTCTACTGTCCAAAATCTGTATCATTATGTAGAGTTTAATCTTGCTTATTTCAACGGAGAGGTATTTACTTTTCTCCAGAAATAAATGTACCTCCGCATAAGTATTTAATTTCTTCTTCTGTCGGATGTCTGTCGCATTATGTAGAGTGGAATCTTGTTTCTTTCAACGGAGAGACATTTACTTTTGTTCAGAAATAAATGCATCTCCGCATAAATATTTATTTTCTTCTTCTGTCGGATGTCTGTCGCATTATGTAGAGTGGAATCTTTTTTTCTTTCAACGGAGAGGTATTTACTTTTCTCCAGAAATAAATGCATCTCCGCATAAATATTTAATTTTTTCTTCTGTTGGATGTCTGTCGTATTATGTAGTGACGAATCTTGATTATTTCAACGGAGATACATTTACTTTTCCCCAGAAATAAATGCATCTCCGCATAAAAAATTAATTTCTTCTTCTGTCCAAAATCTGTAGTAATATGTAGAGTGAAATCTTGTTTCTTTCAACGGAGAGACATTTACTTTTGTTCAGAAATAAATGCATCTCCGCATAAATATTTATTTTCTTCTTCTGTCGGATGTCTGTCGCATTATGTAGAGCGGAATCTTTTTTCTTTCAACGGAGAGACATTAACTTTTCTTCAGAAATAAACGCATCTCCGCATAAATATTTAATTTCTTCTTCTGTTGGATGTCTGTCGTATTATGTATTGACGAATCTTGGTTATTTTTACGGAGAGATATTTACTTTTCCCCAGAATTAAATGCATCTCCGCATAAAAAAATAATTTCTTCTACTGTCCAAAATCTGTATTATTATGTAGAGTGGAATCTTGCTTATTTCAACGGAGAGGTATTTACTTTTCTCCAGAAATAAATGTATCTCCGCATAAGTATTTAATTTCTTTTTCTGTCGGTTGTCTGTCGCATTATGTAGAGTGGAATCTTTTTTCTTTCAACGGAGAGACATTTACTTTTCTTCAGAAATAAATGCATCTCCGCATAAATATTAAATTTCTTCTTCTGTTGGATGTCTGTTGCATTATGTAGAGTGGAATCTTTTTTCTTTAAACGGAGAGACATTTACTTTTGTTCAGAAATAAATGCATCTCCGCATAAATAATTAATTTCTTCTTTTGTCGGATGTCTGTCGTATTTTGTAGAGTGGAATCTTGTTTCTTTCAACGGAGATGTATTTACTTTTCTCCAGAAATAAATGCATCTCCGCATAAATAATTTCTTCTTCTGTTGGATGTCTGTCGTATTTTGTAGAGTGGAATCTTGTTTCTTTCAACGGAGAGGTATTTACTTTTCTCCAGAAATAAATGCATCTCCGCATAAATATTCAATTTCTTCTTCTGTTGGATGTCTGTGGTATTTTGTAGTGACGAATCTTGATTATTTCATGGGAGAGACATTTACTTTTCCCCAGAAATAAATGCATCTCCGCATAAATAATAAATTTCTTCTTCTGTCCAAAATCTGTCGCATTTGTTAGAGCGGAATCTTTTTTCTTTCAACAGAGAGGTATTTACTTTTCTCTAGAAATAAATGCATCTCCGCATAAACATTTAATTTCTTCTTCTCTCGGTTGTCTGTCGCATTATGTAGAGTGGAATCTTTTTTCTTTCAACGGAGAGACATTTACTTTTCTTCAGAAATAAATGCATCTCCGCATAAATATTAAATTTCTTCTTCTGTTGGATGTCTGTTGCATTATGTAGAGTGGAATCTTGTTTCTTTCAACGGAGAGGTATTTACTTTTCTCCAGAAATAAATGCATCTCCGCATAAATTATTAATTTCTTCTTCTGTCCAAAATCTGTAGTAATATGTAGAGTGGAATCTTGTTTCTTTCAACGGAGAGGTATTTACTTTTCTCGAGAAATAAATGCATCTCCGCATAAATTATTAATTTCTTCTTCTCTCGGTTGTCTGTCGCATTATGTAGAGTGGAATCTTTTTTCTTTCAACGGAGAGACATTTACTTTTCTTCAGAAATAAATGCATCTCCGCATAAATATTTAATTTCTTCTTCTGTCGGATGTCTGTCGCATTATGTAGAGTGGAATCTTTTTTCTTTCAACGGAGAGACATTAACTTTTCTTCAGAAATAAACGCATCTCCGCAAAAATATTTAATTTCTTCTTCTGTTGGATGTCTGTCGTATTATGTATTGACGAATCTTGGTTATTTTTACGGAGAGATATTTACTTTTCCCCAGAATTAAATGCATCTCCGCATAAAAAAATAATTTCTTCTACTGTCCAAAATCTGTATCATTATGTAGAGTTTAATCTTGCTTATTTCAACGGAGAGGTATTTACTTTTCTCCAGAAATAAATGTACCTCCGCATAAGTATTTAATTTCTTCTTCTGTCGGATGTCTGTCGCATTATGTAGAGTGGAATCTTGTTTCTTTCAACGGAGAGACATTTACTTTTGTTCAGAAATAAATGCATCTCCGCATAAATATTTATTTTCTTCTACTGTCCAAAATCTGTATCATTATGTAGAGTTTAATCTTGCTTATTTCAACGGAGAGGTATTTACTTTTCTCCAGAAATAAATGTACCTCCGCATAAGTATTTAATTTCTTCTTCTGTCGGATGTCTGTCGCATTATGTAGAGTGGAATCTTGTTTCTTTCAACGGAGAGACATTTACTTTTGTTCAGAAATAAATGCATCTCCCCATAAATATTTATTTTCTTCTTCTGTCGGATGTCTGTCGCATTATGTAGAGTGGAATCTTTTTTTCTTTCAACGGAGAGGTATTTACTTTTCTCCAGAAATAAATGCATCTCCGCATAAATAATTAATTTCTTCTTTTGTCGGATGTCTGTCGTATTTTGTAGAGTGGAATCTTGTTTCTTTCAACGGAGATGTATTTACTTTTCTCCAGAAATAAATGCATCTCCGCATAAATAATTTCTTCTTCTGTTGGATGTCTGTCGTATTTTGTAGAGTGGAATCTTGTTTCTTTCAACGAAGAGGTATTTACTTTTCTCCAGAAATAAATGCATCTCCGCATAAATATTTAATTTCTTCTTCTGTTGGATGTCTGTCGTATTATGTAGAGACGAATCTTGATTATTTCAACGGAGAGGCAATTACTTTTCCCCAGAAATAAATACATCTCCGCATAAATATTTAATTTCTTCTTCTGTTGGATGGCTGTCGTATTTTGTAGTGACGAATCTTGATTATTTCAACGGAGAGACATTTACTTTTCCCCAGAAATAAATACATCTCCGCATAAATAATAAATTTCTTCTTCTGTCCAAAATCTGTAGTATTATGTAGAGTTTAATCTTGCTTATTTCAACGGAGAGGTATTTACTTTTCTCCAGAAATAAATGTACCTCCGCATCAGTATTTAAATTCTTCTTCTGTCGGATGTCTGTCGCATTATGTAGAGTGGAATCTTGTTTCTTTCAACGGAGAGACATTTACTTTTGTTCAGAAATAAATGCATCTCCGCATAAATAATTAATTTCTTCTTCTATCGGATGTCTGTCGTATTTTGTAGAGTGGAATCTTGTTTCTTTCAACGAAGATGTATTTACATTTCTCCAGAAATAAATGCATCTCCGCATAAATAATTTCTTCTTCTGTTGGATGTCTGTCGTATTATGTATTGACGAATCTTGGTTATTTTTACGGAGAGATATTTACTTTTCCCCAGAATTAAATGCATCTCAGCATAAAAAAATAATTTCTTCTACTGTCCAAAATCTGTATCATTATGTAGAGTTTAATCTTGCTTATTTCAACGGAGAGGTATTTACTTTTCTCCAGAAATAAATGTACCTCCGCATAAGTATTTAATTTCTTCTTCTGTCGGATGTCTGTCGCATTATGTAGAGTGGAATCTTGTTTCTTTCAACGGAGAGACATTTACTTTTGTTCAGAAATAAATGCATCTCCGCATAAATATTTAATTTCTTCTACTGTCCAAAATCTGTATCATTATGTAGAGTTTAATCTTGCTTATTTCAACGGAGAGGTATTTACTTTTCTCCAGAAATAAATGTACCTCCGCATAAGTATTTAATTTCTTCTTCTGTCGGATGTCTGTCGCATTATGTAGAGTGGAATCTTGTTTCTTTCAACGGAGAGACATTTACTTTTGTTCAGAAATAAATGCATCTCCCCATAAATATTTATTTTCTTCTTCTGTCGGATGTCTGTCGCATTATGTAGAGTGGAATCTTTTTTTCTTTCAACGGAGAGGTATTTACTTTTCTCCAGAAATAAATGCATCTCCGCATAAATATTTAATTTTTTCTTCTGTTGGATGTCTGTCGTATTATGTAGTGACGAATCTTGATTATTTCAACGGAGATACATTTACTTTTCCCCAGAAATAAATGCATCTCCGCATAAAAAATTAATTTCTTCTTCTGTCCAAAATCTGTAGTAATATGTAGAGTGAAATCTTGTTTCTTTCAACGGAGAGACATTTACTTTTGTTCAGAAATAAATGCATCTCCGCATAAATATTTATTTTCTTCTTCTGTCGGATGTCTGTCGCCTTATGTAGAGCGGAATCTTTTTTCTTTCAACGGAGAGACATTAACTTTTCTTCAGAAATAAACGCATCTCCGCATAAATATTTAATTTCTTCTTCTGTTGGATGTCTGTCGTATTATGTATTGACGAATCTTGGTTATTTTTACGGAGAGATATTTACTTTTCCCCAGAATTAAATGCATCTCCGCATAAAAAAATAATTTCTTCTACTGTCCAAAATCTGTATTATTATGTAGAGTGGAATCTTGCTTATTTCAACGGAGAGGTATTTACTTTTCTCCAGAAATAAATGTATCTCCGCATAAGTATTTAATTTCTTTTTCTGTCGGTTGTCTGTCGCATTATGTAGAGTGGAATCTTTTTTCTTTCAACGGAGAGACATTTACTTTTGTTCAGAAATAAATGCATCTCCGCATAAATATTAAATTTCTTCTTCTGTTGGATGTCTGTTGCATTATGTAGAGTGGAATCTTTTTTCTTTAAACGGAGAGACATTTACTTTTGTTCAGAAATAAATGCATCTCCGCATAAATAATTAATTTCTTCTTTTGTCGGATGTCTGTCGTATTTTGTAGAGTGGAATCTTGTTTCTTTCAACGGAGATGTATTTACTTTTCTCCAGAAATAAATGCATCTCCGCATAAATAATTTCTTCTTCTGTTGGATGTCTGTCGTATTTTGTAGAGTGGAATCTTGTTTCTTTCAACGAAGAGGTATTTACTTTTCTCCAGAAATAAATGCATCTCCGCATAAATATTTAATTTCTTCTTCTGTTGGATGTCTGTCGTATTATGTAGAGACGAATCTTGATTATTTCAACGGAGAGGCATTTACTTTTCCCCAGAAATAAATACATCTCCGCATAAATATTTAATTTCTTCTTCTGTTGGATGGCTGTCGTATTTTGTAGTGACGAATCTTGATTATTTCAACGGAGAGACATTTACTTTTCCCCAGAAATAAATACATCTCCGCATAAATAATAAATTTCTTCTTCTGTCCAAAATCTGTAGTATTATGTAGAGTTTAATCTTGCTTATTTCAACGGAGAGGTATTTACTTTTCTCCAGAAATAAATGTACCTCCGCATAAGTATTTAAATTCTTCTTCTGTCGGATGTCTGTCGCATTATGTAGAGTGGAATCTTTTTTCTTTCAACGGAGAGACATTTACTTTTGTTCAGAAATAAATGCATCTCCGCATAAATATTAAATTTCTTCTTCTGTTGGATGTCTGTTGCATTATGTAGAGTGGAATCTTTTTTCTTTAAACGGAGAGACATTTACTTTTGTTCAGAAATAAATGCATCTCCGCATAAATAATTAATTTCTTCTTTTGTCGGATGTCTGTCGTATTTTGTAGAGTGGAATCTTGTTTCTTTCAACGGAGATGTATTTACTTTTCTCCAGAAATAAATGCATCTCCGCATAAATAATTTCTTCTTCTGTTGGATGTCTGTCGTATTTTGTAGAGTGGAATCTTGTTTCTTTCAACGAAGAGGTATTTACTTTTCTCCAGAAATAAATGCATCTCCGCATAAATATTTAATTTCTTCTTCTGTTGGATGTCTGTCGTATTATGTAGAGACGAATCTTGATTATTTCAACGGAGAGGCATTTACTTTTCCCCAGAAATAAATACATCTCCGCATAAATATTTAATTTATTCTTCTGTTGGATGGCTGTCGTATTTTGTAGTGACGAATCTTGATTATTTCAACGGAGAGACATTTACTTTTCCCCAGAAATAAATACATCTCCGCATAAATAATAAATTTCTTCTTCTGTCCAAAATCTGTAGTATTATGTAGAGTTTAATCTTGCTTATTTCAACGGAGAGGTATTTACTTTTCTCCAGAAATAAATGTACCTCCGCATAAGTATTTAAATTCTTCTTCTGTCGGATGTCTGTCGCATTATGTAGAGTGGAATCTTGTTTCTTTCAACGGAGAGACATTTACTTTTGTTCAGAAATAAATGCATCTCCGCATAAATATTTATTTTCTTCTTCTGTCGGATGTCTGTCGCATTGTGTAGAGTGGAATCTTTTTTTCTTTCAACGGAGAGGTATTTACTTTTCTCCAGAAATAAATGCATCTCCGCATAA
The DNA here is from genome assembly GCA_963931845.1 of Maratus michaelseni. NCBI lineage: Eukaryota > Metazoa > Arthropoda > Arachnida > Araneae > Salticidae > Maratus > Maratus michaelseni. The sequence goes on from OZ007589.1 coordinate 467,144,510, forward strand.
ATTTTTAATTTTTTCTTCTGTTGGATGTCTGTCGTATTATGTAGTGACGAATCTTGATTATTTCAACGGAGATACATTTACTTTTCCCCAGAAATAAATGCATCCCCGCATAAAAAATTAATTTCTTCTTCTGTCCAAAATCTGTAGTAATATGTAGAGTGAAATCTTGTTTCTTTCAACGCAGAGACATTTACTTTTGTTCAGAAATAAATGCATCTCCGCATAAATATTTATTTTCTTCTTCTGTCCAAAATCTGTAGTAATATGTAGAGTGAAATCTTGTTTCTTTCAACGGAGAGACATTTACTTTTGTTCAGAAATAAATGCATCTCCGCATAAATATTTATTTTTTTCTTCTGTCGGATGTCTGTCGCATTATGTAGAGCGGATTCTTTTTTCTTTCAACGGAGAGACATTAACTTTTCTTCAGAAATAAACGCATCTCCGCATAAATATTTAATTTCTTCTTCTGTTGGATGTCTGTCGTATTATGTATTGACGAATCTTGGTTATTTTTACGGAGAGATATTTACTTTTCCCCAGAATTAAATGCATCTCCGCATAAAAAAATAATTTCTTCTACTGTCCAAAATCTGTATTATTATGTAGAGTGGAATCTTGCTTATTTCAACGGAGAGGTATTTACTTTTCTCCAGAAATAAATGTATCTCCGCATAAATATTAAATTTCTTCTTTCGGTTGTCTGTCGCATTATGTAGAGTGGAATCTTTTTTCTTTCAACGGAGAGACATTTACTTTTCTTCAGAAATAAATGCATCTCCGCATAAATATTAAATTTCTTCTTCTGTTGGATGTCTGTTGCATTATGTAGAGTGGAATCTTTTTTCTTTAAACGGAGAGACATTTACTTTTGTTCAGAAATAAATGCATCTCCGCATAAATAATTAATTTCTTCTTCTATCGGATGTCTGTCGTATTTTGTAGAGTGGAATCTTGTTTCTTTCAACGAAGATGTATTTACTTTTCTCCAGAAATAAATGTATCTCCGCATAAATAATTTCTTCTTCTGTTGGATGTCTGTCGTATTTTGCAGTGACGAATCTTGATTATTTCAACGGAGAGACATTTACTTTTCCCCAGAAATAAATGCATCTCCGCATAAATATTAAATTTCTTCTTCTGTTGGATGTCTGTTGCATTATGTAGAGTGGAATCTTTCTTATTTCAACGAAGAGGTATTTACTTTTCTCCAGAAATAAATGCATCTCCGCATAAATATTTAATTTCTTCTTCTCTCGGTTGTCTGTCGCATTATGTAGAGTGGAATCTTTTTTCTTTCAACGGAGAGACATTTACTTTTCTTCAGAAATAAATGCATCTCCGCATAAATATTAAATTTCTTCTTCTGTTGGATGTCTGTTGCATTATGTAGAGTGGAATCTTTCTTATTTCAACGAAGAGGTATTTACTTTTCTCCAGAAATAAATGCATCTCCGCATAAATATTTAATTTCTTCTTCTCTCGGTTGTCTGTCGCATTATGTAGATTGGAATCTTTTTCTTTCAACGGAGAGACATTTACTTTTCTCCAGAAATAAATGCATCTCCGCATAAATTATTAATTTCTTCTTCAGTCCAAAATCTGTAGTAATATGTAGAGTGGAATCTTGTTTCTTTCAACGGAGAGGTATTTACTTTTCTCCAGAAATAAATGCATCTCCGCATAAATTATTAATTTCTTCTTCTCTCGGTTGTCTGTTGCATTATGTAGAGTGGAATTTTGCTTATTTCAACGGAGAGGTATTTACTTTTCTGCAGAAATAAATGCATCTCCGCTTAAATATTTAATTTCTTCTTCTGTCGGATGTCTGTCGCATTATGTAGAGTGGAATCTTTATTCTTTCAAGGGAGAGACATTTACGTTTGTTCAGAAATAAATGCATCTCCGCATAAATAATTAATTTCTTCTTCTGTCGGATGTCTGTCGTATTTTGTAGAGTGGAATCTTGTTTCTTTCAACGGAGAGGTATTTTCTTTTCTCCAGAAATAAATGCATCTCCGCATAAATATTTAATTTCTTTTTCTGTTGGATGTCTGTGGTATTTTGTAGTGACGAATCTTGATTATTTGCACGGAGAGACATTTACTTTTCCCCAGAAATAAATGCATCTCCGCATAAATAATAAATTTCTTCTTCTGTCCAAAATCTGTCGCATTTTGTAGAGCGGAATCTTTTTTCTTTCAACAGAGAGGTATTTACTTTTCTCTAGAAATAAATGCATCTCCGCATAAACATTTAATTTCTTCTTCTCTCGGTTGTCTGTCGCATTATGTAGAGTGGAATTTTGTTTATTTCAACGGAGAGACATTTACTTTTCTTCAGAAATAAATGCATCTCCGCATAAATATTTAATTTCTTCTTCTGTTGGATGTCTGTCGTATTTTGTAGTGACAAATCTTGATTATTTCAACGGAGAGACATTTACTTTTCCCCAGAAATAAATGCATCTCCGCATAAATAATAAATTTCTTCTTCTGTCCAAAATCTGTAGTAATATGTAGAGCGGAATCTTTTTTCTTTCAACGGAGAGGTATTTACTTTTCTCTAGAAAAAAATGCATCTCCGCATAAACATTTAATTTCTTCTTCTGTTGGATGTCTGTTGCATTATGTAGAGTGGAATCTTGTTTCTTTCAACGGAGAGGTATTTACTTTTCTCCAGAAATAAATGCATCTCCGCATAAATTATTAATTTCTTCTTCTGTCCAAAATCTGTAGTAATATGTAGAGTGGAATCTTGTTTCTTTCAACGGAGAGGTATTTACTTTTCTCCAGAAATAAATGCATCTCCGCATAAATTATTCATTTCTTCTTCTCTCGGTTGTCTGTCGCATTATGTAGAGTGGAATCTTTTTTTCTTTCAACGGAGAGACATTTACTTTTCTTCAGAAATAAATACATCTCCGCATAAATATTAAATTTCTTCTTCTGTTGGATGTCTGTTGCATTATGTAGAGTGGAATCTTGCTGATTTCAACGGAGAGGTATTTACTTTTCTCCAGAAATAAATGCATCTCCGCATAAATATTTAATTTCTTCTTTTGTCGGATGTCTGTCGCATTATGTAGAGTGGAATCTTTTTTCTTTCAAGGGTGAGACATTTACGTTTGTTCAGAAATAAATGCATCTCCGCATAAATAATTAATTTCTTCTTCTGTCGGATGTGTGTCGCATTATGTAGAGTGGAATATTTTTTCTTTCAACGGAGAGACATTTACTTTTCTTCAGAAATAAATGCATCTCCGCATAAATATTTAATTTCTTCTTCTGTCGGATGTCTGTCGTATTTTGTAGAGTGGAATCTTGTTTCTTTCAACGGAGATGTATTTACTTTTCTCCAGAAATAAATGCATCTCCGCATAAATATTTAATTTCTTCTTTTGTCGGATGTCTGTCGCATTATGTAGAGTGGAATCTTTTTTCTTTCAAGGGAGAGACATTTACGTTTGTTCAGAAATAAATGCATCTCCGCATAAATAATTAATTTCTTCTTCTGTCGGATGTCTGTCGTATTTTGTAGAGTGGAATCTTGTTTCTTTCAACGGAGAGGTATTTACTTTTCTCCAGAAATAAATGCATCTCCCCATAAATATTCAATTTCTTCTTCTGTTGGATGTCTGTGGTATTTTGTAGTGACGAATCTTGATTATTTCATGGGAGAGACATTTACTTTTCCCCAGAAATAAATGCATCTCCGCATAAATAATAAATTTCTTCTTCTGTCCAAAATCTGTCGCATTTGTTAGAGCGGAATCTTTTTTCTTTCAACAGAGAGGTATTTACTTTTCTCTAGAAATAAATGCATCTCCGCATAAACATTTAATTTCTTCTTCTCTCGGTTGTCTGTCGCATTATGTAGAGTGGAATCTTTTTTCTTTCAACGGAGAGACATTTACTTTTCTTCAGAAATAAATGCATCTCCGCATAAATATTAAATTTCTTCTTCTGTTGGATGTCTGTTGCATTATGTAGAGTGGAATCTTGTTTCTTTCAACGGAGAGGTATTTACTTTTCTCCAGAAATAAATGCATCTCCGCATAAATTATTAATTTCTTCTTCTGTCCAAAATCTGTAGTAATATGTAGAGTGGAATCTTGTTTCTTTCAACGGAGAGGTATTTACTTTTCTCGAGAAATAAATGCATCTCCGCATAAATTATTAATATCTTCTTCTCTCGGTTGTCTGTCGCATTATGTAGAGTGGAATCTTTTTTCTTTCAACGGAGAGACATGTACTTTTCTTCAGAAATAAATGCATCTCCGCATAAATATTTAATTTCTTCTTCTGTCGGATGTCTGTCGCATTATGTAGAGTGGAAACTTTTTTCTTTCAACGGAGAGACATTAACTTTTCTTCAGAAATAAACGCATCTCCGCAAAAATATTTAATTTCTTCTTCTGTTGGATGTCTGTCGTATTATGTATTGACGAATCTTGGTTATTTTTACGGAGAGATATTTACTTTTCCCCAGAATTAAATGCATCTCCGCATAAAAAAATAATTTCTTCTACTGTCCAAAATCTGTATCATTATGTAGAGTTTAATCTTGCTTATTTCAACGGAGAGGTATTTACTTTTCTCCAGAAATAAATGTACCTGCGCATAAGTATTTAATTTCTTCTTCTGTCGGATGTCTGTCGCATTATGTAGAGTGGAATCTTGTTTCTTTCAACGGAGAGACATTTACTTTTGTTCAGAAATAAATGCATCTCCGCATAAATATTTATTTTCTTCTACTGTCCAAAATCTGTATCATTATGTAGAGTTTAATCTTGCTTATTTCAACGGAGAGGTATTTACTTTTCTCCAGAAATAAATGTACCTCCGCATAAGTATTTAATTTCTTCTTCTGTCGGATGTCTGTCGCATTATGTAGAGTGGAATTTTGTTTCTTTCAACGGAGAGACATTTACTTTTGTTCAGAAATAAATGCATCTCCGCATAAATATTTATTTTCTTCTTCTGTCGGATGTCTGTCGCATTATGTAGAGTGGAATCTTTTTTTCTTTCAACGGAGAGGTATTTACTTTTCTCCAGAAATAAATGCATCTCCGCATAAATATTTAATTTTTTCTTCTGTTGGATGTCTGTCGTATTATGTAGTGACGAATCTTGATTATTTCAACGGAGATACATTTACTTTTCCCCAGAAATAAATGCATCTCCGCATAAAAAATTAATTTCTTCTTCTGTCCAAAATCTGTAGTAATATGTAGAGTGAAATCTTGTTTCTTTCAACGGAGAGACATTTACTTTTGTTCAGAAATAAATGCATCTCCGCATAAATATTCATTTTCTTCTTCTGTCGGATGTCTGTCGCATTATATAGAGCGGAATCTTTTTTCTTTCAACGGAGAGACATTAACTTTTCTTCAGAAATAAACGCATCTCCGCATAAATATTTAATTTCTTCTTCTGTTGGATGTCTGTCGTATTATGTATTGACGAATCTTGGTTATTTTTACGGAGAGATATTTACTTTTCCCCAGAATTAAATGCATCTCCGCATAAAAAAATAATTTCTTCTACTGTCCAAAATCTGTATTATTATGTAGAGTGGAATCTTGCTTATTTCAACGGAGAGGTATTTACTTTTCTCCAGAAATAAATGTATCTCCGCATAAGTATTTAATTTCTTTTTCTGTCGGTTGTCTGTCGCATTATGTAGAGTGGAATCTTTTTTCTTTCAACGGAGAGACATTTACTTTTCTTCAGAAATAAATGCATCTCCGCATAAATATTAAATTTCTTCTTCTGTTGGATGTCTGTTGCATTATGTAGAGTGGAATCTTTTTTCTTTAAACGGAGAGACATTTACTTTTGTTCAGAAATAAATGCATCTCCGCATAAATAATTAATTTCTTCTTTTGTCGGATGTCTGTCGTATTTTGTAGAGTGGAATCTTGTTTCTTTCAACGGAGATGTATTTACTTTTCTCCAGAAATAAATGCATCTCCGCATAAATAATTTCTTCTTCTGTTGGATGTCTGTCGTATTTTGTAGAGTGGAATCTTGTTTCTTTCAACGGAGAGGTATTTACTTTTCTCCAGAAATAAATGCATCTCCGCATAAATATTCAATTTCTTCTTCTGTTGGATGTCTGTGGTATTTTGTAGTGACGAATCTTGATTATTTCATGGGAGAGACATTTACTTTTCCCCAGAAATAAATGCATCTCCGCATAAATAATAAATTTCTTCTTCTGTCCAAAATCTGTCGCATTTGTTAGAGCGGAATCTTTTTTCTTTCAACAGAGAGGTATTTACTTTTCTCTAGAAATAAATGCATCTCCGCATAAACATTTAATTTCTTCTTCTCTTGGTTGTCTGTCGCATTATGTAGAGTGGAATCTTTTTTCTTTCAACGGAGAGACATTTACTTTTCTTCAGAAATAAATGCATCTCCGCATAAATATTTAATTTCTTCTGTCGGATGTCTGTCGCATTATGTAGAGTGGAATCTTTTTTCTTTCAACGGAGAGACATTAACTTTTCTTCAGAAATAAACGCATCTCCGCAAAAATATTTAATTTCTTCTTCTGTTGGATGTCTGTCGTATTATGTATTGACGAATCTTGGTTATTTTTACGGAGAGATATTTACTTTTCCCCAGAATTAAATGCATCTCCGCATAAAAAAATAATTTCTTCTACTGTCCAAAATCTGTATCATTATGTAGAGTTTAATCTTGCTTATTTCAACGGAGAGGTATTTACTTTTCTCCAGAAATAAATGTACCTCCGCATAAGTATTTAATTTCTTCTTCTGTCGGATGTCTGTCGCATTATGTAGAGTGGAATCTTGTTTCTTTCAACGGAGAGACATTTACTTTTGTTCAGAAATAAATGCATCTCCGCATAAATATTTATTTTCTTCTACTGTCCAAAATCTGTATCATTATGTAGAGTTTAATCTTGCTTATTTCAACGGAGAGGTATTTACTTTTCTCCAGAAATAAATGTACCTCCGCATAAGTATTTAATTTCTTCTTCTGTCGGATGTCTGTCGCATTATGTAGAGTGGAATCTTGTTTCTTTCAACGGAGAGACATTTACTTTTGTTCAGAAATAAATGCATCTCCGCATAAATATTTATTTTCTTCTTCTGTCGGATGTCTGTCGCATTATGTAGAGTGGAATCTTTTTTTCTTTCAACGGAGAGGTATTTACTTTTCTCCAGAAATAAATGCATCTCCGCATAAATATTTAATTTTTTCTTCTGTTGGATGTCTGTCGTATTATGTATTGACGAATCTTGGTTATTTTTACGGAGAGATATTTACTTTTCCCCAGAATTAAATGCATCTCCGCATAAAAAATTAATTTCTTCTTCTGTCCAAAATCTGTAGTAATATGTAGAGTGAAATCTTGTTTCTTTCAACGCAGAGACATTTACTTTTGTTCAGAAATAAATGCATCTCCGCATAAATATTTATTTTCTTCTTCTGTCCAAAATCTGTAGTAATATGTAGAGTGAAATCTTGTTTCTTTCAACGGAGAGACATTTACTTTTGTTCAGAAATAAATGCATCTCCGCATAAATATTTATTTTTTTCTTCTGTCGGATGTCTGTCGCATTATGTAGAGCGGATTCTTTTTTCTTTCAACGGAGAGACATTAACTTTTCTTCAGAAATAAACGCATCTCCGCATAAATATTTAATTTCTTCTTCTGTTGGATGTCTGTCGTATTATGTATTGACGAATCTTGGTTATTTTTACGGAGAGATATTTACTTTTCCCCAGAATTAAATGCATCTCCGCATAAAAAAATAATTTCTTCTACTGTCCAAAATCTGTATTATTATGTAGAGTGGAATCTTGCTTATTTCAACGGAGAGGTATTTACTTTTCTCCAGAAATAAATGTATCTCCGCATAAATATTAAATTTCTTCTTTCGGTTGTCTGTCGCATTATGTAGAGTGGAATCTTTTTTCTTTCAACGGAGAGACATTTACTTTTCTTCAGAAATAAATGCATCTCCGCATAAATATTAAATTTCTTCTTCTGTTGGATGTCTGTTGCATTATGTAGAGTGGAATCTTTTTTCTTTAAACGGAGAGACATTTACTTTTGTTCAGAAATAAATGCATCTCCGCATAAATAATTAATTTCTTCTTCTATCGGATGTCTGTCGTATTTTGTAGAGTGGAATCTTGTTTCTTTCAACGAAGATGTATTTACTTTTCTCCAGAAATAAATGTATCTCCGCATAAATAATTTCTTCTTCTGTTGGATGTCTGTCGTATTTTGCAGTGACGAATCTTGATTATTTCAACGGAGAGACATTTACTTTTCCCCAGAAATAAATGCATCTCCGCATAAATATTAAATTTCTTCTTCTGTTGGATGTCTGTTGCATTATGTAGAGTGGAATCTTTCTTATTTCAACGAAGAGGTATTTACTTTTCTCCAGAAATAAATGCATCTCCGCATAAATATTTAATTTCTTCTTCTCTCGGTTGTCTGTCGCATTATGTAGAGTGGAATCTTTTTCTTTCAACGGAGAGACATTTACTTTTCTTCAGAAATAAATGCATCTCCGCATAAATATTAAATTTCTTCTTCTGTTGGATGTCTGTTGCATTATGTAGAGTGGAATCTTTCTTATTTCAACGAAGAGGTATTTACTTTTCTCCAGAAATAAATGCATCTCCGCATAAATATTTAATTTCTTCTTCTCTCGGTTGTCTGTCGCATTATGTAGAGTGGAATCTTTTTCTTTCAACGGAGAGACATTTACTTTTCTCCAGAAATAAATGCATCTCCGCATAAATTATTAATTTCTTCTTCAGTCCAAAATCTGTAGTAATATGTAGAGTGGAATCTTGTTTCTTTCAACGGAGAGGTATTTACTTTTCTCCAGAAATAAATGCATCTCCGCATAAATTATTAATTTCTTCTTCTCTCGGTTGTCTGTTGCATTATGTAGAGTGGAATTTTGCTTATTTCAACGGAGAGGTATTTACTTTTCTGCAGAAATAAATGCATCTCCGCTTAAATATTTAATTTCTTCTTCTGTCGGATGTCTGTCGCATTATGTAGAGTGGAATCTTTTTTCTTTCAAGGGAGAGACATTTACGTTTGTTCAGAAATAAATGCATCTCCGCATAAATAATTAATTTCTTCTTCTGTCGGATGTCTGTCGTATTTTGTAGAGTGGAATCTTGTTTCTTTCAACGGAGAGGTATTTTCTTTTCTCCAGAAATAAATGCATCTCCGCATAAATATTTAATTTCATTTCTGTTGGATGTCTGTGGTATTTTGTAGTGACGAATCTTGATTATTTGCACGGAGAGACATTTACTTTTCCCCAGAAATAAATGCATCTCCGCATAAATAATAAATTTCTTCTTCTGTCCAAAATCTGTCGCATTTTGTAGAGCGGAATCTTTTTTCTTTCAACAGAGAGGTATTTACTTTTCTCTAGAAATAAATGCATCTCCGCATAAACATTTAATTTCTTCTTCTCTCGGTTGTCTGTCGCATTATGTAGAGTGGAATTTTGTTTATTTCAACGGAGAGACATTTACTTTTCTTCAGAAATAAATGCATCTCCGCATAAATTATTAATTTCTTCTTCTGTCCAAAATCTGTAGTAATATGTAGAGTGGAATCTTGTTTCTTTCAACGGAGAGGTATTTACTTTTCTCCAGAAATAAATGCATCTCCGCATAAATTATTCATTTCTTCTTCTCTCGGTTGTCTGTCGCATTATGTAGAGTGGAATCTTTTTTTCTTTCAACGGAGAGACATTTACTTTTCTTCAGAAATAAATACATCTCCGCATAAATATTAAATTTCTTCTTCTGTTGGATGTCTGTTGCATTATGTAGAGTGGAATCTTGCTGATTTCAACGGAGAGGTATTTAATTTTCTCCAGAAATAAATGCATCTCCGCATAAATATTTAATTTCTTCTTTTGTCGGATGTCTGTCGCATTATGTAGAGTGGAATCTTTTTTCTTTCAAGGGTGAGACATTTACGTTTGTTCAGAAATAAATGCATCTCCGCATAAATAATTAATTTCTTCTTCTGTCGGATGTGTGTCGCATTATGTAGAGTGGAATATTTTTTCTTTCAACGGAGAGACATTTACTTTTCTTCAGAAATAAATGCATCTCCGCATAAATATTTAATTTCTTCTTCTGTCGGATGTCTGTCGTATTTTGTAGAGTGGAATCTTGTTTCTTTCAACGGAGATGTATTTACTTTTCTCCAGAAATAAATGCATCTCCGCATAAATATTTAATTTCTTCTTTTGTCGGATGTCTGTCGCATTATGTAGAGTGGAATCTTTTTTCTTTCAAGGGAGAGACATTTACGTTTGTTCAGAAATAAATGCATCTCCGCATAAATAATTAATTTCTTCTTCTGTCGGATGTCTGTCGTATTTTGTAGAGTGGAATCTTGTTTCTTTCAACGGAGAGGTATTTACTTTTCTCCAGAAATAAATGCATCTCCCCATAAATATTCAATTTCTTCTTCTGTTGGATGTCTGTGGTATTTTGTAGTGACGAATCTTGATTATTTCATGGGAGAGACATTTACTTTTCCCCAGAAATAAATGCATCTCCGCATAAATAATAAATTTCTTCTTCTGTCCAAAATCTGTCGCATTTGTTAGAGCGGAATCTTTTTTCTTTCAACAGAGAGGTATTTACTTTTCTCTAGAAATAAATGCATCTCCGCATAAACATTTAATTTCTTCTTCTCTCGGTTGTCTGTCGCATTATGTAGAGTGGAATCTTTTTTCTTTCAACGGAGAGACATTTACTTTTCTTCAGAAATAAATGCATCTCCGCATAAATATTAAATTTCTTCTTCTGTTGGATGTCTGTTGCATTATGTAGAGTGGAGTCTTGTTTCTTTCAACGGAGAGGTATTTACTTTTCTCCAGAAATAAATGCATCTCCGCATAAATTATTAATTTCTTCTTCTGTCCAAAATCTGTAGTAATATGTAGAGTGGAATCTTGTTTCTTTCAACGGAGAGGTATTTACTTTTCTCGAGAAATAAATGCATCTCCGCATAAATTATTAATATCTTCTTCTCTCGGTTGTCTGTCGCATTATGTAGAGTGGAATCTTTTTTCTTTCAACGGAGAGACATTTACTTTTCTTCAGAAATAAATGCATCTCCGCATAAATATTTAATTTCTTCTTCTGTCGGAGTTCTGTCGCATTATGTAGAGTGGAAACTTTTTTCTTTCAACGGAGAGACATTAACTTTTCTTCAGAAATAAACGCATCTCCGCAAAAATATTTAATTTCTTCTTCTGTTGGATGTCTGTCGTATTATGTATTGACGAATCTTGGTTATTTTTACGGAGAGATATTTACTTTTCCCCAGAATTAAATGCATCTCCGCATAAAAAAATAATTTCTTCTACTGTCCAAAATCTGTATCATTATGTAGAGTTTAATCTTGCTTATTTCAACGGAGAGGTATTTACTTTTCTCCAGAAATAAATGTATCTCCGCATAAGTATTTAATTTCTTCTTCTGTCGGATGTCTGTCGCATTATGTAGAGTGGAATCTTGTTTCTTTCAACGGAGAGACATTTACTTTTGTTCAGAAATAAATGCATCTCCGCATAAATATTTATTTTCTTCTACTGTCCAAAATCTGTATCATTATGTAGAGTTTAATCTTGCTTATTTCAACGGAGAGGTATTTACTTTTCTCCAGAAATAAATGTACCTCCGCATAAGTATTTAATTTCTTCTTCTGTCGGATGTCTGTCGCATTATGTAGAGTGGAATTTTGTTTCTTTCAACGGAGAGACATTTACTTTTGTTCAGAAATAAATGCATCTCCGCATAAATATTTATTTTCTTCTTCTGTCGGATGTCTGTCGCATTATGTAGAGTGGAATCTTTTTTTCTTTCAACGGAGAGGTATTTACTTTTCTCGAGAAATAAATGCATCTCCGCATAAATTATTAATATCTTCTTCTCTCGGTTGTCTGTCGCATTATGTAGAGTGGAATCTTTTTTCTTTCAACGGAGAGACATGTACTTTTCTTCAGAAATAAATGCATCTCCGCATAAATATTTAATTTCTTCTTCTGTCGGATGTCTGTCGCATTATGTAGAGTGGAAACTTTTTTCTTTCAACGGAGAGACATTAACTTTTCTTCAGAAATAAACGCATCTCCGCAAAAATATTTAATTTCTTCTTCTGTTGGATGTCTGTCGTATTATGTATTGACGAATCTTGGTTATTTTTACGGAGAGATATTTACTTTTCCCCAGAATTAAATGCATCTCCGCATAAAAAAATAATTTCTTCTACTGTCCAAAATCTGTATCATTATGTAGAGTTTAATCTTGCTTATTTCAACGGAGAGGTATTTACTTTTCTCCAGAAATAAATGTACCTGCGCATAAGTATTTAATTTCTTCTTCTGTCGGATGTCTGTCGCATTATGTAGAGTGGAATCTTGTTTCTTTCAACGGAGAGACATTTACTTTTGTTCAGAAATAAATGCATCTCCGCATAAATATTTATTTTCTTCTACTGTCCAAAATCTGTATCATTATGTAGAGTTTAATCTTGCTTATTTCAACGGAGAGGTATTTACTTTTCTCCAGAAATAAATGTACCTCCGCATAAGTATTTAATTTCTTCTTCTGTCGGATGTCTGTCGCATTATGTAGAGTGGAATTTTGTTTCTTTCAACGGAGAGACATTTACTTTTGTTCAGAAATAAATGCATCTCCGCATAAATATTTATTTTCTTCTTCTGTCGGATGTCTGTCGCATTATGTAGAGTGGAATCTTTTTTTCTTTCAACGGAGAGGTATTTACTTTTCTCCAGAAATAAATGCATCTCCGCATAAATATTTAATTTTTTCTTCTGTTGGATGTCTGTCGTATTATGTAGTGACGAATCTTGATTATTTCAACGGAGATACATTTACTTTTCCCCAGAAATAAATGCATCTCCGCATAAAAAATTAATTTCTTCTTCTGTCCAAAATCTGTAGTAATATGTAGAGTGAAATCTTGTTTCTTTCAACGGAGAGACATTTACTTTTGTTCAGAAATAAATGCATCTCCGCATAAATATTCATTTTCTTCTTCTGTCGGATGTCTGTCGCATTATATAGAGCGGAATCTTTTTTCTTTCAACGGAGAGACATTAACTTTTCTTCAGAAATAAACGCATCTCCGCATAAATATTTAATTTCTTCTTCTGTTGGATGTCTGTCGTATTATGTATTGACGAATCTTGGTTATTTTTACGGAGAGATATTTACTTTTCCCCAGAATTAAATGCATCTCCGCATAAAAAAATAATTTCTTCTACTGTCCAAAATCTGTATTATTATGTAGAGTGGAATCTTGCTTATTTCAACGGAGAGGTATTTACTTTTCTCCAGAAATAAATGTATCTCCGCATAAGTATTTAATTTCTTTTTCTGTCGGTTGTCTGTCGCATTATGTAGAGTGGAATCTTTTTTCTTTCAACGGAGAGACATTTACTTTTCTTCAGAAATAAATGCATCTCCGCATAAATATTAAATTTCTTCTTCTGTTGGATGTCTGTTGCATTATGTAGAGTGGAATCTTTTTTCTTTAAACGGAGAGACATTTACTTTTGTTCAGAAATAAATGCATCTCCGCATAAATAATTAATTTCTTCTTTTGTCGGATGTCTGTCGTATTTTGTAGAGTGGAATCTTGTTTCTTTCAACGGAGATGTATTTACTTTTCTCCAGAAATAAATGCATCTCCGCATAAATAATTTCTTCTTCTGTTGGATGTCTGTCGTATTTTGTAGAGTGGAATCTTGTTTCTTTCAACGGAGAGGTATTTACTTTTCTCCAGAAATAAATGCATCTCCGCATAAATATTCAATTTCTTCTTCTGTTGGATGTCTGTGGTATTTTGTAGTGACGAATCTTGATTATTTCATGGGAGAGACATTTACTTTTCCCCAGAAATAAATGCATCTCCGCATAAATAATAAATTTCTTCTTCTGTCCAAAATCTGTCGCATTTGTTAGAGCGGAATCTTTTTTCTTTCAACAGAGAGGTATTTACTTTTCTCTAGAAATAAATGCATCTCCGCATAAACATTTAATTTCTTCTTCTCTTGGTTGTCTGTCGCATTATGTAGAGTGGAATCTTTTTTCTTTCAACGGAGAGACATTTACTTTTCTTCAGAAATAAATGCATCTCCGCATAAATATTTAATTTCTTCTGTCGGATGTCTGTCGCATTATGTAGAGTGGAATCTTTTTTCTTTCAACGGAGAGACATTAACTTTTCTTCAGAAATAAACGCATCTCCGCAAAAATATTTAATTTCTTCTTCTGTTGGATGTCTGTCGTATTATGTATTGACGAATCTTGGTTATTTTTACGGAGAGATATTTACTTTTCCCCAGAATTAAATGCATCTCCGCATAAAAAAATAATTTCTTCTACTGTCCAAAATCTGTATCATTATGTAGAGTTTAATCTTGCTTATTTCAACGGAGAGGTATTTACTTTTCTCCAGAAATAAATGTACCTCCGCATAAGTATTTAATTTCTTCTTCTGTCGGATGTCTGTCGCATTATGTAGAGTGGAATCTTGTTTCTTTCAACGGAGAGACATTTACTTTTGTTCAGAAATAAATGCATCTCCGCATAAATATTTATTTTCTTCTACTGTCCAAAATCTGTATCATTATGTAGAGTTTAATCTTGCTTATTTCAACGGAGAGGTATTTACTTTTCTCCAGAAATAAATGTACCTCCGCATAAGTATTTAATTTCTTCTTCTGTCGGATGTCTGTCGCATTATGTAGAGTGGAATCTTGTTTCTTTCAACGGAGAGACATTTACTTTTGTTCAGAAATAAATGCATCTCCGCATAAATATTTATTTTCTTCTTCTGTCGGATGTCTGTCGCATTATGTAGAGTGGAATCTTTTTTTCTTTCAACGGAGAGGTATTTACTTTTCTCCAGAAATAAATGCATCTCCGCATAAATATTTAATTTTTTCTTCTGTTGGATGTCTGTCGTATTATGTATTGACGAATCTTGGTTATTTTTACGGAGAGATATTTACTTTTCCCCAGAATTAAATGCATCTCCGCATAAAAAATTAATTTCTTCTTCTGTCCAAAATCTGTAGTAATATGTAGAGTGAAATCTTGTTTCTTTCAACGCAGAGACATTTACTTTTGTTCAGAAATAAATGCATCTCCGCATAAATATTTATTTTCTTCTTCTGTCCAAAATCTGTAGTAATATGTAGAGTGAAATCTTGTTTCTTTCAACGGAGAGACATTTACTTTTGTTCAGAAATAAATGCATCTCCGCATAAATATTTATTTTTTTCTTCTGTCGGATGTCTGTCGCATTATGTAGAGCGGATTCTTTTTTCTTTCAACGGAGAGACATTAACTTTTCTTCAGAAATAAACGCATCTCCGCATAAATATTTAATTTCTTCTTCTGTTGGATGTCTGTCGTATTATGTATTGACGAATCTTGGTTATTTTTACGGAGAGATATTTACTTTTCCCCAGAATTAAATGCATCTCCGCATAAAAAAATAATTTCTTCTACTGTCCAAAATCTGTATTATTATGTAGAGTGGAATCTTGCTTATTTCAACGGAGAGGTATTTACTTTTCTCCAGAAATAAATGTATCTCCGCATAAATATTAAATTTCTTCTTTCGGTTGTCTGTCGCATTATGTAGAGTGGAATCTTTTTTCTTTCAACGGAGAGACATTTACTTTTCTTCAGAAATAAATGCATCTCCGCATAAATATTAAATTTCTTCTTCTGTTGGATGTCTGTTGCATTATGTAGAGTGGAATCTTTTTTCTTTAAACGGAGAGACATTTACTTTTGTTCAGAAATAAATGCATCTCCGCATAAATAATTAATTTCTTCTTCTATCGGATGTCTGTCGTATTTTGTAGAGTGGAATCTTGTTTCTTTCAACGAAGATGTATTTACTTTTCTCCAGAAATAAATGTATCTCCGCATAAATAATTTCTTCTTCTGTTGGATGTCTGTCGTATTTTGCAGTGACGAATCTTGATTATTTCAACGGAGAGACATTTACTTTTCCCCAGAAATAAATGCATCTCCGCATAAATATTAAATTTCTTCTTCTGTTGGATGTCTGTTGCATTATGTAGAGTGGAATCTTTCTTATTTCAACGAAGAGGTATTTACTTTTCTCCAGAAATAAATGCATCTCCGCATAAATATTTAATTTCTTCTTCTCTCGGTTGTCTGTCGCATTATGTAGAGTGGAATCTTTTTCTTTCAACGGAGAGACATTTACTTTTCTTCAGAAATAAATGCATCTCCGCATAAATATTAAATTTCTTCTTCTGTTGGATGTCTGTTGCATTATGTAGAGTGGAATCTTTCTTATTTCAACGAAGAGGTATTTACTTTTCTCCAGAAATAAATGCATCTCCGCATAAATATTTAATTTCTTCTTCTCTCGGTTGTCTGTCGCATTATGTAGAGTGGAATCTTTTTCTTTCAACGGAGAGACATTTACTTTTCTCCAGAAATAAATGCATCTCCGCATAAATTATTAATTTCTTCTTCAGTCCAAAATCTGTAGTAATATGTAGAGTGGAATCTTGTTTCTTTCAACGGAGAGGTATTTACTTTTCTCCAGAAATAAATGCATCTCCGCATAAATTATTAATTTCTTCTTCTCTCGGTTGTCTGTTGCATTATGTAGAGTGGAATTTTGCTTATTTCAACGGAGAGGTATTTACTTTTCTGCAGAAATAAATGCATCTCCGCTTAAATATTTAATTTCTTCTTCTGTCGGATGTCTGTCGCATTATGTAGAGTGGAATCTTTTTTCTTTCAAGGGAGAGACATTTACGTTTGTTCAGAAATAAATGCATCTCCGCATAAATAATTAATTTCTTCTTCTGTCGGATGTCTGTCGTATTTTGTAGAGTGGAATCTTGTTTCTTTCAACGGAGAGGTATTTTCTTTTCTCCAGAAATAAATGCATCTCCGCATAAATATTTAATTTCATTTCTGTTGGATGTCTGTGGTATTTTGTAGTGACGAATCTTGATTATTTGCACGGAGAGACATTTACTTTTCCCCAGAAATAAATGCATCTCCGCATAAATAATAAATTTCTTCTTCTGTCCAAAATCTGTCGCATTTTGTAGAGCGGAATCTTTTTTCTTTCAACAGAGAGGTATTTACTTTTCTCTAGAAATAAATGCATCTCCGCATAAACATTTAATTTCTTCTTCTCTCGGTTGTCTGTCGCATTATGTAGAGTGGAATTTTGTTTATTTCAACGGAGAGACATTTACTTTTCTTCAGAAATAAATGCATCTCCGCATAAATTATTAATTTCTTCTTCTGTCCAAAATCTGTAGTAATATGTAGAGTGGAATCTTGTTTCTTTCAACGGAGAGGTATTTACTTTTCTCCAGAAATAAATGCATCTCCGCATAAATTATTCATTTCTTCTTCTCTCGGTTGTCTGTCGCATTATGTAGAGTGGAATCTTTTTTTCTTTCAACGGAGAGACATTTACTTTTCTTCAGAAATAAATACATCTCCGCATAAATATTAAATTTCTTCTTCTGTTGGATGTCTGTTGCATTATGTAGAGTGGAATCTTGCTGATTTCAACGGAGAGGTATTTACTTTTCTCCAGAAATAAATGCATCTCCGCATAAATATTTAATTTCTTCTTTTGTCGGATGTCTGTCGCATTATGTAGAGTGGAATCTTTTTTCTTTCAAGGGTGAGACATTTACGTTTGTTCAGAAATAAATGCATCTCCGCATAAATAATTAATTTCTTCTTCTGTCGGATGTGTGTCGCATTATGTAGAGTGGAATATTTTTTCTTTCAACGGAGAGACATTTACTTTTCTTCAGAAATAAATGCATCTCCGCATAAATATTTAATTTCTTCTTCTGTCGGATGTCTGTCGTATTTTGTAGAGTGGAATCTTGTTTCTTTCAACGGAGATGTATTTACTTTTCTCCAGAAATAAATGCATCTCCGCATAAATATTTAATTTCTTCTTTTGTCGGATGTCTGTCGCATTATGTAGAGTGGAATCTTTTTTCTTTCAAGGGAGAGACATTTACGTTTGTTCAGAAATAAATGCATCTCCGCATAAATAATTAATTTCTTCTTCTGTCGGATGTCTGTCGTATTTTGTAGAGTGGAATCTTGTTTCTTTCAACGGAGAGGTATTTACTTTTCTCCAGAAATAAATGCATCTCCCCATAAATATTCAATTTCTTCTTCTGTTGGATGTCTGTGGTATTTTGTAGTGACGAATCTTGATTATTTCATGGGAGAGACATTTACTTTTCCCCAGAAATAAATGCATCTCCGCATAAATAATAAATTTCTTCTTCTGTCCAAAATCTGTCGCATTTGTTAGAGCGGAATCTTTTTTCTTTCAACAGAGAGGTATTTACTTTTCTCTAGAAATAAATGCATCTCCGCATAAACATTTAATTTCTTCTTCTCTCGGTTGTCTGTCGCATTATGTAGAGTGGAATCTTTTTTCTTTCAACGGAGAGACATTTACTTTTCTTCAGAAATAAATGCATCTCCGCATAAATATTAAATTTCTTCTTCTGTTGGATGTCTGTTGCATTATGTAGAGTGGAGTCTTGTTTCTTTCAACGGAGAGGTATTTACTTTTCTCCAGAAATAAATGCATCTCCGCATAAATTATTAATTTCTTCTTCTGTCCAAAATCTGTAGTAATATGTAGAGTGGAATCTTGTTTCTTTCAACGGAGAGGTATTTACTTTTCTCGAGAAATAAATGCATCTCCGCATAAATTATTAATATCTTCTTCTCTCGGTTGTCTGTCGCATTATGTAGAGTGGAATCTTTTTTCTTTCAACGGAGAGACATTTACTTTTCTTCAGAAATAAATGCATCTCCGCATAAATATTTAATTTCTTCTTCTGTCGGAGTTCTGTCGCATTATGTAGAGTGGAAACTTTTTTCTTTCAACGGAGAGACATTAACTTTTCTTCAGAAATAAACGCATCTCCGCAAAAATATTTAATTTCTTCTTCTGTTGGATGTCTGTCGTATTATGTATTGACGAATCTTGGTTATTTTTACGGAGAGATATTTACTTTTCCCCAGAATTAAATGCATCTCCGCATAAAAAAATAATTTCTTCTACTGTCCAAAATCTGTATCATTATGTAGAGTTTAATCTTGCTTATTTCAACGGAGAGGTATTTACTTTTCTCCAGAAATAAATGTATCTCCGCATAAGTATTTAATTTCTTCTTCTGTCGGATGTCTGTCGCATTATGTAGAGTGGAATCTTGTTTCTTTCAACGGAGAGACATTTACTTTTGTTCAGAAATAAATGCATCTCCGCATAAATATTTATTTTCTTCTACTGTCCAAAATCTGTATCATTATGTAGAGTTTAATCTTGCTTATTTCAACGGAGAGGTATTTACTTTTCTCCAGAAATAAATGTACCTCCGCATAAGTATTTAATTTCTTCTTCTGTCGGATGTCTGTCGCATTATGTAGAGTGGAATTTTGTTTCTTTCAACGGAGAGACATTTACTTTTGTTCAGAAATAAATGCATCTCCGCATAAATATTTATTTTCTTCTTCTGTCGGATGTCTGTCGCATTATGTAGAGTGGAATCTTTTTTTCTTTCAACGGAGAGGTATTTACTTTTCTCCAGAAATAAATGCATCTCCGCATAAATATTTAATTTTTTCTTCTGTTGGATGTCTGTCGTATTATGTAGTGACGAATCTTGATTATTTCAACGGAGATACATTTACTTTTCCCCAGAAATAAATGCATCTCCGCATAAAAAATTAATTTCTTCTTCTGTCCAAAATCTGTAGTAATATGTAGAGTGAAATCTTGTTTCTTTCAACGGAGAGACATTTACTTTTGTTCAGAAATAAATGCATCTCCGCATAAATATTCATTTTCTTCTTCTGTCGGATGTCTGTCGCATTATATAGAGCGGAATCTTTTTTCTTTCAACGGAGAGACATTAACTTTTCTTCAGAAATAAACGCATCTCCGCATAAATATTTAATTTCTTCTTCTGTTGGATGTCTGTCGTATTATGTATTGACGAATCTTGGTTATTTTTACGGAGAGATATTTACTTTTCCCCAGAATTAAATGCATCTCCGCATAAAAAAATAATTTCTTCTACTGTCCAAAATCTGTATTATTATGTAGAGTGGAATCTTGCTTATTTCAACGGAGAGGAATTTACTTTTCTCCAGAAATAAATGTATCTCCGCATAAGTATTTAATTTCTTTTTCTGTCGGTTGTCTGTCGCATTATGTAGAGTGGAATCTTTTTTCTTTCAACGGAGAGACATTTACTTTTCTTCAGAAATAAATGCATCTCCGCATAAATATTAAATTTCTTCTTCTGTTGGATGTCTGTTGCATTATGTAGAGTGGAATCTTTTTTCTTTAAACGGAGAGACATTTACTTTTGTTCAGAAATAAATGCATCTCCGCATAAATAATTAATTTCTTCTTTTGTCGGATGTCTGTCGTATTTTGTAGAGTGGAATCTTGTTTCTTTCAACGGAGATGTATTTACTTTTCTCCAGAAATAAATGCATCTCCGCATAAATAATTTCTTCTTCTGTTGGATGTCTGTCGTATTTTGTAGAGTGGAATCTTGTTTCTTTCAACGGAGAGGTATTTACTTTTCTCCAGAAATAAATGCATCTCCGCATAAATATTCAATTTCTTCTTCTGTTGGATGTCTGTGGTATTTTGTAGTGACGAATCTTGATTATTTCATGGGAGAGACATTTACTTTTCCCCAGAAATAAATGCATCTCCGCATAAATAATAAATTTCTTATTCTGTCCAAAATCTGTCGCATTTGTTAGAGCGGAATCTTTTTTCTTTCAACAGAGAGGTATTTACTTTTCTCTAGAAATAAATGCATCTCCGCATAAACATTTAATTTCTTCTTCTCTTGGTTGTCTGTCGCATTATGTAGAGTGGAATCTTTTTTCTTTCAACGGAGAGACATTTACTTTTCTTCAGAAATAAATGCATCTCCGCATAAATATTTAATTTCTTCTTCTGTCGGATGTCTGTCGCATTATGTAGAGTGGAATCTTTTTTCTTTCAACGGAGAGACATTAACTTTTCTTCAGAAATAAACGCATCTCCGCAAAAATATTTAATTTCTTCTTCTGTTGGATGTCTGTCGTATTATGTATTGACGAATCTTGGTTATTTTTACGGAGAGATATTTACTTTTCCCCAGAATTAAATGCATCTCCGCATAAAAAAATAATTTCTTCTACTGTCCAAAATCTGTATCATTATGTAGAGTTTAATCTTGCTTATTTCAACGGAGAGGTATTTACTTTTCTCCAGAAATAAATGTACCTCCGCATAAGTATTTAATTTCTTCTTCTGTCGGATGTCTGTCGCATTATGTAGAGTGGAATCTTGTTTCTTTCAACGGAGAGACATTTACTTTTGTTCAGAAATAAATGCATCTCCGCATAAATATTTATTTTCTTCTACTGTCCAAAATCTGTATCATTATGTAGAGTTTAATCTTGCTTATTTCAACGGAGAGGTATTTACTTTTCTCCAGAAATAAATGTACCTCCGCATAAGTATTTAATTTCTTCTTCTGTCGGATGTCTGTCGCATTATGTAGAGTGGAATCTTGTTTCTTTCAACGGAGAGACATTTACTTTTGTTCAGAAATAAATGCATCTCCGCATAAATATTTATTTTCTTCTTCTGTCGGATGTCTGTCGCATTATGTAGAGTGGAATCTTTTTTTCTTTCAACGGAGAGGTATTTACTTTTCTCCAGAAATAAATGCATCTCCGCATAAATATTTAATTTTTTCTTCTGTTGGATGTCTGTCGTATTATGTAGTGACGAATCTTGATTATTTCAACGGAGATACATTTACTTTTCCCCAGAAATAAATGCATCTCCGCATAAAAAATTAATTTCTTCTTCTGTCCAAAATCTGTAGTAATATGTAGAGTGAAATCTTGTTTCTTTCAACGGAGAGACATTTACTTTTGTTCAGAAATAAATGCATCTCCGCATAAATATTTATTTTCTTCTTCTGTCGGATGTCTGTCGCATTATGTAGAGCGGAATCTTTTTTCTTTCAACGGAGAGACATTAACTTTTCTTCAGAAATAAACGCATCTCCGCATAAATATTTAATTTCTTCTTCTGTTGGATGTCTGTCGTATTATGTATTGACGAATCTTGGTTATTTTTACGGAGAGATATTTACTTTTCCCCAGAATTAAATGCATCTCCGCATAAAAAAATAATTTCTTCTACTGTCCAAAATCTGTATTATTATGTAGAGTGGAATCTTGCTTATTTCAACGGAGAGGTATTTACTTTTCTCCAGAAATAAATGTATCTCCGCATAAGTATTTAATTTCTTTTTCTGTCGGTTGTCTGTCGCATTATGTAGAGTGGAATCTTTTTTCTTTCAACGGAGAGACATTTACTTTTGTTCAGAAATAAATGCATCTCCGCATAAATATTAAATTTCTTCTTCTGTTGGATGTCTGTTGCATTATGTAGAGTGGAATCTTTTTTCTTTAAACGGAGAGACATTTACTTTTGTTCAGAAATAAATGCATCTCCGCATAAATAATTAATTTCTTCTTTTGTCGGATGTCTGTCGTATTTTGTAGAGTGGAATCTTGTTTCTTTCAACGGAGATGTATTTACTTTTCTCCAGAAATAAATGCATCTCCGCATAAATAATTTCTTCTTCTGTTGGATGTCTGTCGTATTTTGTAGAGTGGAATCTTGTTTCTTTCAACGAAGAGGTATTTACTTTTCTCCAGAAATAAATGCATCTCCGCATAAATATTTAATTTCTTCTTCTGTTGGATGTCTGTCGTATTATGTAGAGACGAATCTTGATTATTTCAACGGAGAGGCATTTACTTTTCCCCAGAAATAAATACATCTCCGCATAAATATTTAATTTCTTCTTCTGTTGGATGGCTGTCGTATTTTGTAGTGACGAATCTTGATTATTTCAACGGAGAGACATTTACTTTTCCCCAGAAATAAATACATCTCCGCATAAATAATAAATTTCTTCTTCTGTCCAAAATCTGTAGTATTATGTAGAGTTTAATCTTGCTTATTTCAACGGAGAGGTATTTACTTTTCTCCAGAAATAAATGTACCTCCGCATCAGTATTTAAATTCTTCTTCTGTCGGATGTCTGTCGCATTATGTAGAGTGGAATCTTGTTTCTTTCAACGGAGAGACATTTACTTTTGTTCAGAAATAAATGCATCTCCGCATAAATATTTATTTTCTTCTTCTGTCGGATGTCTGTCGCATTATGTAGAGTGGAATCTTTTTTTCTTTCAACGGAGAGGTATTTACTTTTCTCGAGAAATAAATGCATCTCCGCATAAATTTTTAATTTTTTCTTCTGTTGGATGTCTGTCGTATTATGTAGTGACGAATCTTGATTATTTCAACGGAGATACATTTACTTTTCCCCAGAAATAAATGCATCCCCGCATAAAAAATTAATTTCTTCTTCTGTCCAAAATCTGTAGTAATATGTAGAGTGAAATCTTGTTTCTTTCAACGCAGAGACATTTACTTTTGTTCAGAAATAAATGCATCTCCGCATAAATATTTATTTTCTTCTTCTGTCCAACATCTGTAGTAATATGTAGAGTGAAATCTTGTTTCTTTCAACGGAGAGACATTTACTTTTGTTCAGAAATAAATGCATCTCCGCATAAATATTTATTTTTTTCTTCTGTCGGATGTCTGTCGCATTATGTAGAGCGGATTCTTTTTTCTTTCAACGGAGAGACATTAACTTTTCTTCAGAAATAAACGCATCTCCGCATAAATATTTAATTTCTTCTTCTGTTGGATGTCTGTCGTATTATGTATTGACGAATCTTGGTTATTTTTACGGAGAGATATTTACTTTTCCCCAGAATTAAATGCATCTCCGCATAAAAAAATAATTTCTTCTACTGTCCAAAATCTGTATTATTATGTAGAGTGGAATCTTGCTTATTTCAACGGAGAGGTATTTACTTTTCTCCAGAAATAAATGTATCTCCGCATAAGTATTTAATTTCTTTTTCTGTCGGATGTCTCTCGCATTATGTAGAGTGGAATCATGTTTCTTTCAACGAGAGACATTTACTTTTCTTCAGAAATAAATGCATATCCGCATAAATATTAAATTTCTTCTTCTGTTGGATGTCTGTTGCATTATGTAGAGTGGAATCTTTTTTCTTTAAACGGAGAGACATTTACTTTTGTTCAGAAATAAATGCATCTCCGCATAAATAATTAATTTCTTCTTCTATCGGATGTCTGTCGTATTTTGTAGAGTGGAATCTTGTTTCTTTCAACGAAGATGTATTTACATTTCTCCAGAAATAAATGCATCTCCGCATAAATAATTTCTTCTTCTGTTGGATGTCTGTCGTATTATGTATTGACGAATCTTGGTTATTTTTACGGAGAGATATTTACTTTTCCCCAGAATTAAATGCATCTCCGCATAAAAAAATAATTTCTTCTACTGTCCAAAATCTGTATCATTATGTAGAGTTTAATCTTGCTTATTTCAACGGAGAGGTATTTACTTTTCTCCAGAAATAAATGTACCTCCGCATAAGTATTTAATTTCTTCTTCTGTCGGATGTCTGTCGCATTATGTAGAGTGGAATCTTGTTTCTTTCAACGGAGAGACATTTACTTTTGTTCAGAAATAAATGCATCTCCGCATAAATATTTAATTTCTTCTACTGTCCAAAATCTGTATCATTATGTAGAGTTTAATCTTGCTTATTTCAACGGAGAGGTATTTACTTTTCTCCAGAAATAAATGTACCTCGCATAAGTATTTAATTTCTTCTTCTGTCGGATGTCTGTCGCATTATGTAGAGTGGAATCTTGTTTCTTTCAACGGAGAGACATTTACTTTTGTTCAGAAATAAATGCATCTCCCCATAAATATTTATTTTCTTCTTCTGTCGGATGTCTGTCGCATTATGTAGAGTGGAATCTTTTTTTCTTTCAACGGAGAGGTATTTACTTTTCTCCAGAAATAAATGCATCTCCGCATAAATATTTAATTTTTTCTTCTGTTGGATGTCTGTCGTATTATGTAGTGACGAATCTTGATTATTTCAACGGAGATACATTTACTTTTCCCCAGAAATAAATGCATCTCCGCATAAAAAATTAATTTCTTCTTCTGTCCAAAATCTGTAGTAATATGTAGAGTGAAATCTTGTTTCTTTCAACGGAGAGACATTTATTTTTGTTCAGAAATAAATGCATCTCCGCATAAATATTTATTTTCTTCTTCTGTCGGATGTCTGTCGCATTATGTAGAGCGGAATCTTTTTTTCTTTCAACGGAGAGGTATTTACTTTTCTCCAGAAATAAATGCATCTCCGCATAAATATTTAATTTTTTCTTCTGTTGGATGTCTGTCGTATTATGTAGTGACGAATCTTGATTATTTCAACGGAGATACATTTACTTTTCCCCAGAATTAAATGCATCTCCGCATAAAAAAATAATTTCTTCTACTGTCCAAAATCTGTATTATTATGTAGAGTGGAATCTTGCTTATTTCAACGGAGAGGTATTTACTTTTCTCCAGAAATAAATGTATATCCGCAGAAGTATTTAATTTCTTTTTCTGTCGGTTGTCTGTCGCATTATGTAGAGTGGAATCTTTTTTCTTTCAACGGAGAGACATTTACTTTTGTTCAGAAATAAATGCATCTCCGCATAAATATTAAATTTCTTCTTCTGTTGGATGTCTGTTGCATTATGTAGAGTGGAATCTTTTTTCTTTAAACGGAGAGACATTTACTTTTGTTCAGAAATAAATGCATCTCCGCATAAATAATTAATTTCTTCTTTTGTCGGATGTCTGTCGTATTTTGTAGAGTGGAATCTTGTTTCTTTCAACGGAGATGTATTTACTTTTCTCCAGAAATAAATGCATCTCCGCATAAATAATTTCTTCTTCTGTTGGATGTCTGTCGTATTTTGTAGAGTGGAATCTTGTTTCTTTCAACGAAGAGGTATTTACTTTTCTCCAGAAATAAATGCATCTCCGCATAAATATTTAATTTCTTCTTCTGTTGGATGTCTGTCGTATTATGTAGAGACGAATCTTGATTATTTCAACGGAGAGGCATTTACTTTTCCCCAGAAATAAATACATCTCCGCATAAATATTTAATTTCTTCTTCTGTTGGATGGCTGTCGTATTTTGTAGTGACGAATCTTGATTATTTCAACGGAGAGACATTTACTTTTCCCCAGAAATAAATACATCTCCGCATAAATAATAAATTTCTTCTTCTGTCCAAAATCTGTAGTATTATGTAGAGTTTAATCTTGCTTATTTCAACGGAGAGGTATTTACTTTTCTCCAGAAATAAATGTACCTCCGCATAAGTATTTAAATTCTTCTTCTGTCGGATGTCTGTCGCATTATGTAGAGTGGAATCTTGTTTCTTTCAACGGAGAGACATTTACTTTTGTTCAGAAATAAATGCATCTCCGCATAAATATTTATTTTCTTCTTCTGTCGGATGTCTGTCGCATTATGTAGAGTGGAATCTTTTTTTCTTTCAACGGAGAGGTATTTACTTTTCTCCAGAAATAAATGCATCTCCGCATAAATTTTTAATTTTTTCTTCTGTTGGATGTCTGTCGTATTATGTAGTGACGAATCTTGATTATTTCAACGGAGATACATTTACTTTTCCCCAGAAATAAATGCATCCCCGCATAAAAAATTAATTTCTTCTTCTGTCCAAAATCTGTAGTAATATGTAGAGTGAAATCTTGTTTCTTTCAACGCAGAGACATTTACTTTTGTTCAGAAATAAATGCATCTCCGCATAAATATTTATTTTCTTCTTCTGTCCAAAATCTGTAGTAATATGTAGAGTGAAATCTTGTTTCTTTCAACGGAGAGACATTTACTTTTGTTCAGAAATAAATGCATCTCCGCATAAATATTTATTTTTTTCTTCTGTCGGATGTCTGTCGCATTATGTAGAGCGGATTCTTTTTTCTTTCAACGGAGAGACATTAACTTTTCTTCAGAAATAAACGCATCTCCGCATAAATATTTAATTTCTTCTTCTGTTGGATGTCTGTCGTATTATGTATTGACGAATCTTGGTTATTTTTACGGAGAGATATTTACTTTTCCCCAGAATTAAATGCATCTCCGCATAAAAAAATAATTTCTTCTACTGTCCAAAATCTGTATTATTATGTAGAGTGGAATCTTGCTTATTTCAACGGAGAGGTATTTACTTTTCTCCAGAAATAAATGTATCTCCGCATAAATATTAAATTTCTTCTTTCGGTTGTCTGTCGCATTATGTAGAGTGGAATCTTTTTTCTTTAAACGGAGAGACATTTACTTTTGTTCAGAAATAAATGCATCTCCGCATAAATAATTAATTTCTTCTTCTATCGGATGTCTGTCGTATTTTGTAGAGTGGAATCTTGTTTCTTTCAACGAAGATGTATTTACTTTTCTCCAGAAATAAATGTATCTCCGCATAAATAATTTCTTCTTCTGTTGGATGTCTGTCGTATTTTGTAGTGACGAATCTTGATTATTTCAACGGAGAGACATTTACTTTTCCCCAGAAATAAATGCATCTCCGCATAAATATTAAATTTCTTCTTCTGTTGGATGTCTGTTGCATTATGTAGAGTGGAATCTTTCTTATTTCAACGAAGAGGTATTTACTTTTCTCCAGAAATAAATGCATCTCCGCATAAATAATTTCTTCTTCTGTTGGATGTCTGTCGTATTTTGTAGAGTGGAATCTTGTTTCTTTCAACGAAGAGGTATTTACTTTTCTCCAGAAATAAAGGCATCTCCGCATAAATATTTAATTTCTTCTTCTGTTGGATGTCTGTCGTATTATGTAGAGACGAATCTTGATTATTTCAACGGAGAGGCATTTACTTTTCCCCAGAAATAAATACATCTCCGCATAAATATTTAATTTCTTCTTCTGTTGGATGGCTGTCGTATTTTGTAGTGACGAATCTTGATTATTTCAACGGAGAGACATTTACTTTTCCCCAGAAATAAATACATCTCCGCATAAATAATAAATTTCTTCTTCTGTCCAAAATCTGTAGTATTATGTAGAGTTTAATCTTGCTTATTTCAACGGAGAGGTATTTACTTTTCTCCAGAAATAAATGTACCTCCGCATAAGTATTTAAATTCTTCTTCTGTCGGATGTCTGTCGCATTATGTAGAGTGGAATCTTGTTTCTTTCAACGGAGAGACATTTACTTTTGTTCAGAAATAAATGCATCTCCGCATAAATATTTATTTTCTTCTTCTGTCGGATGTCTGTCGCATTATGTAGAGTGGAATCTTTTTTTCTTTCAACGGAGAGGTATTTACTTTTCTCCAGAAATAAATGCATCTCCGCATAAATTTTTAATTTTTTCTTCTGTTGGATGTCTGTCGTATTATGTAGTGACGAATCTTGATTATTTCAACGGAGATACATTTACTTTTCCCCAGAAATAAATGCATCCCCGCATAAAAAATTAATTTCTTCTTCTGTCCAAAATCTGTAGTAATATGTAGAGTGAAATCTTGTTTCTTTCAACGCAGAGACATTTACTTTTGTTCAGAAATAAATGCATCTCCGCATAAATATTTATTTTCTTCTTCTGTCCAAAATCTGTAGTAATATGTAGAGTGAAATCTTGTTTCTTTCAACGGAGAGACATTTACTTTTGTTCAGAAATAAATGCATCTCCGCATAAATATTTATTTTTTTCTTCTGTCGGATGTCTGTCGCATTATGTAGAGCGGATTCTTTTTTCTTTCAACGGAGAGACATTAACTTTTCTTCAGAAATAAACGCATCTCCGCATAAATATTTAATTTCTTCTTCTGTTGGATGTCTGTCGTATTATGTATTGACGAATCTTGGTTATTTTTACGGAGAGATATTTACTTTTCCCCAGAATTAAATGCATCTCCGCATAAAAAAATAATTTCTTCTACTGTCCAAAATCTGTATTATTATGTAGAGTGGAATCTTGCTTATTTCAACGGAGAGGTATTTACTTTTCTCCAGAAATAAATGTATCTCCGCATAAATATTAAATTTCTTCTTTCGGTTGTCTGTCGCATTATGTAGAGTGGAATCTTTTTTCTTTCAACGGAGAGACATTTACTTTTCTTCAGAAATAAATGCATCTCCGCATAAATATTAAATTTCTTCTTCTGTTGGATGTCTGTTGCATTATGTAGAGTGGAATCTTTTTTCTTTAAACGGAGAGACATTTACTTTTGTTCAGAAATAAATGCATCTCCGCATAAATAATTAATTTCTTCTTCTATCGGATGTCTGTCGTATTTTGTAGAGTGGAATCTTGTTTCTTTCAACGAAGATGTATTTACTTTTCTCCAGAAATAAATGTATCTCCGCATAAATAATTTCTTCTTCTGTTGGATGTCTGTCGTATTTTGTAGTGACGAATCTTGATTATTTCAACGGAGAGACATTTACTTTTCCCCAGAAATAAATGCATCTCCGCATAAATATTAAATTTCTTCTTCTGTTGGATGTCTGTTGCATTATGTAGAGTGGAATCTTTCTTATTTCAACGAAGAGGTATTTACTTTTCTCCAGAAATAAATGCATCTCCGCATAAATATTTAATTTCTTCTTCTCTCGGTTGTCTGTCGCATTATGTAGAGTGGAATCTTTTTCTTTCAACGGAGAGACATTTACTTTTCTTCAGAAATAAATGCATCTCCGCATAAATATTAAATTTCTTCTTCTGTTGGATGTCTGTTGCATTATGTAGAGTGGAATCTTTCTTATTTCAACGAAGAGGTATTTACTTTTCTCCAGAAATAAATGCATCTCCGCATAAATATTTAATTTCTTCTTCTCTCGGTTGTCTGTCGCATTATGTAGAGTGGAATCTTTTTCTTTCAACGGAGAGACATTTACTTTTCTCCAGAAATAAATGCATCTCCGCATAAATTATTAATTTCTTCTTCAGTCCAAAATCTGTAGTAATATGTAGAGTGGAATCTTGTTTCTTTCAACGGAGAGGTATTTACTTTTCTCCAGAAATAAATGCATCTCCGCATAAATTATTAATTTCTTCTTCTCTCGGTTGTCTGTTGCATTATGTAGAGTGGAATTTTGCTTATTTCAACGGAGAGGTATTTACTTTTCTGCAGAAATAAATGCATCTCCGCTTAAATATTTAATTTCTTCTTCTGTCGGATGTCTGTCGCATTATGTAGAGTGGAATCTTTTTTCTTTCAAGGGAGAGACATTTACGTTTGTTCAGAAATAAATGCATCTCCGCATAAATAATTAATTTCTTCTTCTGTCGGATGTCTGTCGTATTTTGTAGAGTGGAATCTTGTTTCTTTCAACGGAGAGGTATTTTCTTTTCTCCAGAAATAAATGCATCTCCGCATAAATATTTAATTTCTTTTTCTGTTGGATGTCTGTGGTATTTTGTAGTGACGA
This sequence comes from Maratus michaelseni, assembly GCA_963931845.1. Classification (NCBI taxonomy): domain Eukaryota; kingdom Metazoa; phylum Arthropoda; class Arachnida; order Araneae; family Salticidae; genus Maratus; species Maratus michaelseni. The sequence goes on from OZ007589.1 coordinate 467,175,118, forward strand.
ATCTTGATTATTTGCACGGAGAGACATTTACTTTTCCCCAGAAATAAATGCATCTCCGCATAAATAATAAATTTCTTCTTCTGTCCAAAATCTGTCGCATTTTGTAGAGCGGAATCTTTTTTCTTTCAACAGAGAGGTATTTACTTTTCTCTAGAAATAAATGCATCTCCGCATAAACATTTAATTTCTTCTTCTCTCGGTTGTCTGTCGCATTATGTAGAGTGGAATTTTGTTTATTTCAACGGAGAGACATTTACTTTTCTTCAGAAATAAATGCATCTCCGCATAAATATTTAATTTCTTCTTCTGTTGGATGTCTGTCGTATTTTGTAGTGACAAATCTTGATTATTTCAACGGAGAGACATTTACTTTTCCCCAGAAATAAATGCATCTCCGCATAAATAATAAATTTTTTCTTCTGTCCAAAATCTGTCGCATTATGTAGAGCGGAATCTTTTTTCTTTCAACGGAGAGGTATTTACTTTTCTCTAGAAATAAATGCATCTCCGCATAAACATTTAATTTCTTCTTCTGTTGGATGTCTGTTGCATTATGTAGAGTGGAATCTTGTTTCTTTCAACGGAGAGGTATTTACTTTTCTCCAGAAATAAATGCATCTCCGCATAAATTATTAATTTCTTCTTCTGTCCAAAATCTGTAGTAATATGTAGAGTGGAATCTTGTTTCTTTCAACGGAGAGGTATTTACTTTTCTCCAGAAATAAATGCATCTCCGCATAAATTATTCATTTCTTCTTCTCTCGGTTGTCTGTCGCATTATGTAGAGTGGAATCTTTTTTTCTTTCAACGGAGAGACATTTACTTTTCTTCAGAAATAAATACATCTCCGCATAAATATTAAATTTCTTCTTCTGTTGGATGTCTGTTGCATTATGTAGAGTGGAATCTTGCTGATTTCAACGGAGAGGTATTTACTTTTCTGCAGAAATAAATGCATCTCCGCTTAAATATTTAATTTCTTCTTTTGTCGGATGTCTGTCGCATTATGTAGAGTGGAATATTTTTTCTTTCAACGGAGAGACATTTACTTTTCTTCAGAAATAAATGCATCTCCGCAAAAATATTTAATTTCTTCTTCTGTCGGATGTCTGTCCTATTTTGTAGAGTGGAATCTTGTTTCTTTCAACGGAGATGTATTTACTTTTCTCCAGATATAAATGCATCTCCGCATAAATATTTAATTTCTTCTTCTGTTGGATGTCTGTCGTATTATGTAGAGACGAATCTTGATTATTTCAACGGAGAGGCATTTACTTTTCCCCAGAAATAAATACATCTCCGCATAAATATTTAATTTCTTCTTCTGTTGGATGGCTGTCGTATTTTGTAGTGACGAATCTTGATTATTTCAACGGAGAGACATTTACTTTTCCCCAGAAATAAATGCATCTCCGCATATATAATAAATTTCTTCTTCTGTCCAAAATCTGTAGTATTATGTAGAGTTTAATCTTGCTTATTTCAACGGAGAGGTATTTACTTTTGTTCAGAAATAAATGCATCTCAGCATAAATATTTATTTTCTTCTTCTGTCGGATGTCTGTCGCATTATGTAGAGTGTAATCTTTTTTTATTTTTACGGAGAGGTATTTACTTTTCTCCAGAAATAAATGCATCTCCGCATAAATATTTAATTTCTTCTTCTGTTGGATGTCTGTCGTATTATGTAGGGACGAATCTTGATTATTTCAACGGAGATACATTTACTTTTCCCCAGAAATAAATGCATCTCCGCATAAAAAATTAATTTCTTCTTCTGTCCAAAATCTGTAGTAATATGTAGAGTGAATTCTTGTTTCTTTCAACGGAGAGGTATTTACTTTTCTCCAGAAATAAATGCATCTCCGCATAAATTATTAATTTCTTCTTCTCTCGGTTGTCTTCAGGGTCGGACTGGGCCAGGGGAAAGGGCGCAGACCTTGGATTTTCAGAGGCGGAAAAAATTTAACTAACTTAAATCAATTTTACTTACTTGTGTTGTGTCTGGACTTGACAAAGTTTAACACATTCGCATAGCACCAAGTAAGAAAAGGGCTTAATATTATATTCCTGAGTTTAGATATAGTATTCAAAAACTGTAGAAAGTTGAATGCACAGATTACTTTGTAGTAGATTTGGACTTTACTACTTTATTCTTTTGTCAATAGATACCTTAGAACAGTCATGGTATAAAAGTGATCACTCCTTTCTAATTATCCTGCAAACAGTAGCGTAGCTAGAGGGAAGGGGTCAAGGGGGGAGGCTGCCCCGGGCGCCGCTGCCAAGGGGCGCCAAATTCAGAGGGGTTTTTAACCGAAATTATCTCTCATATTTTGACAATAAATAAAAATTGTTGACCTTTTTTTTCGTGTGTGTGTGTGTGAATGTTTTCTTTAGTAAAACATTTTATTATATTCAAATAATGAAAGAAAGAGCTTCTGTAAATGTTTCTAGGGATGGCTCAACACACTTCGTGCTTTACATGATTACGTACCTGAAGTGAGACGCAAAATGATTAAATGGACGAGGGATGGGTGCGCAATTGAGAGACGCATTAAATCAAAACTTGTAGGGAGGCCAATAAGGTCCAAGCGATAGTTTCGAGCAGTGCCCTAAGATGAAAACATTTTAAAAGGTCCTATCACTTAGCGCTTTACATCTTCAGTTAGTCGAAATTAAGCATAGGTTATGAATTAATAATTATAATAAATTTTTAAAGAAATGCGCCAAAAATGGGGGGGAAATGTTTAAAAAAAGGGCCCTAGGACCCTAACAAAAATATGAGGATTGTGGCCCGAGGAGAGGAATTAATACAAAACTTTAAAGTTATGCATTGAGAGGATGACCCAATTAGTGAGGTGAAAAATGCACAGTTTAAAAAAGTTCAAGGGGTCCCGGATCGGGCCCCAGGGTCTTAACTGGGATGTTGAAATGGGGGAATAACTGAATGGAGAAAACGCTCCAAAATGTGGAAGATTGGATTGAAAGGGGGACAAGTTATTAACAATTTAGAACACAAAAACATAAAGGGGCCCAGGTCTTAAAAAATTAAAAATCTGAGCCTCAGGTACACCAGGACCTGCCTTGGACTATCCACACCCAAATTTTAATACTTCTGCGTGCATTAGATTTCACTAGCTATCCCAACACAGACAAACAACTTTATTTTATTAGTATAGATAATTAAGTTCTTAAAATATTAAAATGCTGTATTGTCTTCTGAAATACACCTGCGTACATAATTTTATAATTCTAGTCTATCAGGAAGTGGGTGAAAAATCAATTAGAAATTCCATTTTTACATTACAAAAAACAAGTTAAATGAAAAGGATATAAGTAAAAACGAATTCATGTATTATTAATGAAATTTTTATTTATTGAGTAAAGACACAAGTATAACAGATGAATTCCAAAGTTAAAGATAACGCTAATCATAGATAATTTTATAACTAAAATGTTTTATTAGATCTTCAGATATATATATTTTTTAAAGAGCAAAGTTTTATAAAATAAATAAAAATAAAAATTCATTAAAACTTTCAGAAAACGGCCAGTCTATGTCCATATGCTAAACTTTTGGAGATTTAGTATATTGGAAATCAAATTCCTCGCTCATTGTATCCGAGATTTATTATAAGTCAGATATGCTATTGCAGAGATCATTTGCATACTTTTTATGGCTAAACCACAATATTATAAGTTTCGGGGACGCAACTGAGAAGTTACGCCGCTACTTTTAAACAAGCTCATAAAGTTTGTAAATAGTTTTTAGATTGCTTTTCAAACCAGGATTAGCCATCATGATTAAAAGAAAGCAAAAAAGACATAAAATAACATAATTAAATCTGAATGGACAAATATATATCTCTTTCTCTTTGGGCTAATCAAAGTAAAATTTTACGGTAATAAAAGTTTGCAAATAAGGTGCACCGATGTATATTTTAAGATGCAGTTTTCATTAATATTATTAAATGGTTTTGTGAAAGTTTTATGATTTAATCAGGCAAAAAGTAATTCTTTAGGTATAATTCATTTTGTGTTAAAAATATTTCATTGAAAATCTTTTAAAGAAAATTTCAAAACCACACTTTTGTATGATTATAAACTTTTCGCAACATTTTCCTTTCATACTTTCCTTACAAATCTACTCTATAACTGTAAGGATCACATTTTCAATTAGTTAAAATGTCATGGCAAATGTTAATTAGTTAAATTGTCATGACAAATTTTAAAATAAAATACAAAAGACATTTTACTTAACCTTTTTTGTTTTTAGAAAGAAAAACTATCTATATCGTATTATTAATTTTACGAAATGCACCTTAAAGATTTAAAAAATAAAAAAAATAAAATAAAAAATAAAAATAAAATAAAATAAAATAAATAAATAAATAAATAAAACAGGAGTCAATTGAAAAATATTTCTTGCAGTTTTATCACTTAGGATATATGAAACTCTTTGTATTACGCACCTTGTAAATGAAACAAGGCAGCAGATTTTTTTTTCCATAATCGGGTTTAATTTAGGAGTTTTTGCAAACGTGATTTCTAGCAAATAATTTACTTTCATTGTTGTAATCATTGTTGCTATTGTCATACTCTTAAAACTACATAGCTACATAGCTAAACATCTTGGAGATAAAAATAGGTCACCATAAATGAAAATATGTCATAAATGAAAATGTCGTCATAAATTCGTGATAGCTGAAAAATTTTCAAATTCCCCAAATATTGACGAAAATTAGAAATCTTCTATAATCGTGTTCCACGTATTTTACCTTCGTGTGTTTGAGTAAAATTCGTTTAATTCTTAAAAACAAGGAAGAGAAAAGCTACCCTTTCCTCCAGTACAAGCCGGAAGGACTTTCCTTACGTCGTAAGGGAAAATTGGGATTTTTTTTAAATTGGGGGGTTGGGGGGGGGCGCAAAATTTCTTCCTGGCCCGGGCGCCAAAAAACTTAGCTACGCCACTGCCTGCAAATAAGGTATAAAAAAAATATAGGTTCTAATTTATTGGTAATAATTTAATCTATTAAATTCTATTTATAAATTTTGTTTCGGGGATTGTCTACATGTTAAAAAATGGACGAACGTTAATTTTTAAAATTGTAACACCTACGTTTGAGTTCCTAGGATCAAGACAGCCCGGGAATATACTAATTTCATATATATATATATAATATATATGTACACAATGTATACAATATAACTCTTCATAGAGTTATAAAAAAAAATGTGCTAGGGATTTATCTAAAAATTTCGGAAAATAACATTTAAATTTTACGGAAAAAAGTACTGAAAACTCATTTAGTCAGCAGTAAAATTATACAGGAACTTTAAATTTATAATGCACTTTCTTTATATAAAAGTAAATACTACAAAATGTTTCTAGTAAGTGTCTACGTGTTATTTTCTGTAGATTCTTTGAAAACAGACGATGATCCCCTTATAGACTGTAGAAAGGTTCTCTGCATCTCGAAAACTAATTATTCAAATGAGCTGTACACTTACACAGTTTTTTTTATACAAAAATTAATGTAGATGATAATTCATAATTTTTAATATGAATTTATTAATAATTTTCATAATTAAAGAAATGTCTTTGAATACAAAGAAAAAAAAACTGGAATATGTTTGGGTTTATTAAGTGTATTTCATTAAAAATTAATAAAAATTCAATCGGATGATTTTTGTCAAGTGGATTTAACATTAGCATCCTCAAACTTTAAACACTTCTTATGAAAATTTAACATAAAGTTTTTAAACTATACCTTTTCGCGGACTGTCTCGATCCAAGGAACTCAAATAAGGTCTCAAAAATAGGTGTTATTATTTGAAAATTCAAAGTTAGTATAATTTTTAATATGCAGATGACTCCTGTAACATACTTAATCGATAGCTTTAACTAGTAGACATTATTTCCAATCGATTAGTACCTATAGATTTTTTTACAATTAGTTTTAGAACAATTGGTAAGCGGAGATCACTTTTTTTTTTCTCCAGGACTGTAAATTAACACACTTGATATATCCACAGTTGAGTCCATTAACGCAAACAAAAACAAAATCTTGCTTTATTTTTTTTTTTTTTAGCAATTTTTGACATTATTACAAGATTGACAATATTTATGATTTTTTTAAACCATCATCGCACTGTGTGAGATATGACTTGACTAACTGTTCCCTTTTATACAATTATTTTTTTCATTCAAGCAACACAGAATTGTTGGATATCATTAGTCCATTGTTTTCTAGCTTCGTTTGCCAACGATTGAGTTTGGCTGCTTCCAATAGCTAATACTGCGTCTGAGCCAACGCAACGGTTAACTAATCGTCGGTCTAAAGATATGAGTTCCATTTAACCAACAGTTATGTTTGCTGGCAAAACTTCTCTAATAATAATATTAAAATATGCAAATAAATGATCCTATTTTAATTAGGAACTTCAACTAATTTGTTGATTTTTTAGGCAAAAATTAATTATGTTTCTAGAATTGCCTATTAAAATTGCTTCTACTTTGGTTCCCGGAAATGTTTCCTCATTTACCATTTATATTTAAGCAATATCTCTAAAACTATTATGCAAATAAATTTTATTTTTCGGACAACTAAAATGCAAGAATATCATTGCTAAGAGCTCCAGCCTCTATTAAAAAAAATATATTTACTTGACGTAATATGAATTAGTTATCAAATCAGTTATAAACATGGTATAGATGCAATTTCTTATATAATCTGACAGCAAATGATGTTTATCTACCACAGTTTTTTTTCTTTAGTAAAGTAGCATCTTTAAATGTGGTCTCTGACGGTGTCTGTCTCATCATACATACAAAATAAAGATTCAGTATGCAAAATTCTTTCAAAAAATGTTCATATCGAGAACAAAAATGTACTTTCAGTATAGAAATAGAAATTTTGAAACTAAAACTCATGCTTGATTTTTTTTTTCTTTTGAAAAAGTACCACATATTATAGCAGTATTTGAATGTCTAAATATAGGGGTATTTGAATGGGGTAATAACACGTGCTTGTGAAAATATTACACCTGCAGCATTTGGGATGAAAAGAGGCAGGAGGAGGAAGAGGCATTTTGCGCGTGCTTAAAAATGACTTTAAGCATCTTTAAAATACTGAATTGATATAAAAAGGTTTCTACTTAAAAATGACATAAAAAATAGCGATTAGTAGCCTTAAATCTCTAAAATAATTGAGTAAATTTACTTTTCTCAGCATACTCTTCCCATGATTTGCAAATTTCTTATCATAATTAGAGATCAAGGGAAATTAAGTTTCCATAATTGAAAGAAATCTTCCGGGTATTGTAATCCTGCAAGCGACAGGATTTTGATGCCAGCGTTTTATAATTCAAAAAACCTACAATAGTTTCTGAATAGTAATCATCGCTTTATTTAATGATCTATTTTTCCGTGATTAAATAAAACAATTTTTTTTTTAATTTAAATTACGTACCAGAAGTAGAACCGAATAGTTTGTTAATTACGGAAAGGCTGTCATTAAATAAAGCTAACCGAAAATTTTAGCAGATATTTTGAATGAAAAAAACGCTGGCCGCGGGATCCCAGCTTGCAAAATTGCAATCGAGAAGTGTCAACGAGGTTGTATTCCCCGAAAAGACAGGTTATGTTTTCCAATCAACAACAAAATCCACACAAAATGTTTTTGCCTTCTAATATTTATCTCTTTCTTTTATAAAGTTGTTTTTCGAAAAGCATGGTTTAAATTATAGGTCCATTCAGGGACGGCTTTAAAAAGGCGCAAGGTCCTCTGGGTATTACAATGGAGGGTACTTAAAATATTTGATCTAGATTAAGACACAAAAAATGTAATCCTAAGAACCGATGAAAAAAATCTCTCTAAGGGCGCGGGAGCAGCACATGGACATGAGCTTTTGTAGCCATGGCGCGCCAGGGCTATTAAAACATTCCCTAGGTGCCGTTTTCTATCCTCAATCATATGCAAATGCGTCTGCTTTGGTTTCCGATTCTGAAAATTCCTTCGATGTATCTTCAATTTCTTTATGATAATAAAAATCCCTCATTTTTGCTATCTATCTATTAGTTGATTATCCCTAATCAAATTCTCGAAATTTAGTACACTAATCAGAATATATGTGTGTGGGAAAATATTGGAGTGGCTTACGGGCGCGAAATTTTCCCTGGCTGAGGGCGCACCGGCCCTCGGGCCGATGGGCCGGCGGGCCAGTCCGAGCCTGGTTGTCTGTCGCATTATGTAGAGTGGAATTTTGTTTATTTCAACGGAGAGACATTTACTTTTCTTCAGAAATAAATGCATCTCCGCATAAATATTAAATTTCTTCTTCTGTTGGATGTCTGTTGCATTATGTAGATTGGAATCTTGTTTCTTTCAACGGAGAGGTATTTACTTTTCTCCAGAAATAAATGCATCTCCGCATAAATTATTAATTTCTTCTCCTGTTGGATGTCTGTCGCATTAGGTAGAGTGGAATCTTTTTTCTTTTAACGGAGAGACGTTTACTTTTGTTCAGAAATAAATGCATCTCCGCATAAATAATTAATTTCTTCTTCTGGTGGATGTCTGTCATATTTTGTAGAGTGGAATCTTGTTTCTTTCAACGGAGAGGTATTTACTGTTCTCCAGAAATAAATGGATCTCCGCATAAATATTTAATTTCTTCTTCTGTTGGATGTCTGTCGTATTTTGTAGTGACAAATCTTGATTATTTCAACGGAGAGACAAATACTTTTCCCCAGAAATAAATGCATCTCCGCATAAATAATAAATTTCTTCTTCTGTCCAAAATCTGTCGCATTATGTAGAGCGGAATCTTTTTTCTTTCAACGGAGAGGTATTTACTTTTCTCTAGAAATAAATGCATCTCCGCATAAACATTTAATTTCTTCTTCTGTTGGATGTCTGTTGCATTATGTAGAGTGGAATCTTGTTTCTTTCAACGGAGAGGTATTTACTTTTCTCCAGAAATAAATGCATCTCCGCATAAATTATTAATTTCTTCTTCTCTCGGTTGTCTGTCGCATTATGTAGAGTGGAATCTTTTTTCTTTCAACGGAGAGACATTTACTTTTCTTCAGAAATAAATGCATCTCCTCATAAATATTAAATTTCTTCTTCTGTTGGATGTCTGTTGCATTATGTAGAGTGGAATCTTGCTGATTTCAACGGAGAGGTATTTACTTTTCTGCAGAAATAAATGCATCTCCGCTTAAATATTTAATTTCTTCTTTTGTCGGATGTCTGTCGCATTATGTAGAGTGGAATATTTTTTCTTTCAACGGAGAGACATTTACTTTTCTTCAGAAATAAATGCATCTCCGCATAAATATTTAATTTCTTCTTCTGTCGGATGTCTGTCGTATTTTGTAGAGTGGAATCTTGTTTCTTTCAACGGAGAGGCATTTACTTTTCCCCAGAAATAAATACATCTCCGCATAAATATTTAATTTCTTCTTCTGTTGGATGGCTGTCATATTTTGTAGTGACGAATCTTGATTATTTCAACGGAGAGACATTTACTTTTCCCCAGAAATAAATGCATCTCCGCATATATAATAAATTTCTTCTTCTGTCCAAAATCTATAGTATTATGTAGAGTTTAATCTTGCTTATTTCAACGGAGAGGTATTTACTTTTGTTCAGAAATAAATGCATCTCCGCATAAATATTTATTTTCTTCTTCTGTCGGATGTCTGTCGCATTATGTAGAGTGTAATCTTTTTTTCTTTCAACGGAGAGGTATTTACTTTTCTCCAGAAATAAATGCATCTCCGCATAAATATTTAATTTCTTCTTCTGTTGGATGTCTGTCGTATTATGTAGGGACGAATCTTGATTATTTCAACGGAGATACATTTACTTTTCCCCAGAAATAAATGCATCTCCGCATAAAAAATTAATTTCTTCTTCTGTCCAAAATCTGTAGTAATATGTAGAGTGAATTCTTGTTTCTTTCAACGGAGAGGTATTTACTTTTCTCCAGAAATAAATGCATCTCCGCATAAATTATTAATTTCTTCTTCTCTCGGTTGTCTGTCGCATTATGTAGAGTGGAATTTTGTTTATTTCAACGGAGAGACATTTACTTTTCTTCAGAAATAAATGCATCTCCGCATAAATATTTAATTTTTTCTTCTGTTGGATGTCTGTCGCATTATGTATTGACGAATCTTGGTTATTTTTACGGAGAGATATTTACTTTTCCCCAGAATTAAATGCATCTCCGCATAAAAAAATAATTTCTTCTTCTGTCCAAAATCTGTATTATTATGTAGAGTGGTATCTTGCTTATTTCAACAGAGAGGTATTTACTTTTCTCCAGAAATAAATGTATCTCCGCATAAGTATTTAATTTCTTCTTCTGTCGGATGTCTGTCGCATTATGTAGAGTGGAATCTTGTTTCTTTCAACGGAGAGACATTTACTTTTGTTCAGAAATAAATGCATCTCCGCATAAATATTAAATTTTTTCTTTCGGTTGTCTGTCGCATTACGTAGAGTGGAATCTTTTTTCTTTCAACTGAGAGACATTTACTTTTCTTCAGAAATAAATGCATCTCCGCATAAATATTAAATTTCTTCTTCTGTTGGATGTCTGTTGCATTATGTAGATTGGAATCTTGTTTCTTTCAACGGAGAGGTATTTACTTTTCTCCAGAAATAAATGCATCTCCGCATAAATTATTAATTTCTTCTCCTGTTGGATGTCTGTCGCATTATGTAGAGTGGAATCTTTTTTCTTTTAACGGAGAGACATTTACTTTTGTTCAGAAATAAATGCATCTCCGCATAAATAATTAATTTCTTCTTCTGGTGGATGTCTGTTATATTTTGTAGAGTGGAATCTTGTTTCTTTCAACGGAGAGGTATTTACTGTTCTCCAGAAATAAATGGATCTCCGCATAAATATTTAATTTCTTCTTCTGTTGGATGTCTGTCGTATTTTTTAGTGACGAATCTTGATTATTTCAACGGAGAGACATTTACTTTTCCCCAGAAATAAATGCATCTCCGCATAAATAATAAATTTCTTCTTCTGTCCAAAATCTGTCGCATTATGTAGAGCGGAATCTTTTTTCTTTCAACGGAGAGACATTTACTTTTGTTCAGATATAAATGCATCTCCGCATAAATATTAAATTTCTTCTTTCGGTTGTCTGTCGCATTATGTAGAGTGGAATCTTTTTTGTTTCAACGGAGAGACATTTACTTTTCTTTAGAAATAAATGCATCTCTGCATAAATATTAAATTTCTTCTTCTGTTGGATGTCTGTTGCATTATGTAGACTGGAATCTTTTTTCTTTCAACGGAGAGGTATTTACTTTTCTGCAGAAATAAATGCATCTCCGCATAAATATTAAATTTCTTCTTCTGTTGGATGTCTGTTGCATTATGTAGAGTGGAATCTTGCTTATTTCAACGGAGAGGTATTTACTTTTCTGCAGAAATAAATGCATCTCCGCTTAAATATTTCATTTCTTCTTCTGTCGGATGTCTGTCGCATTATGTAGAGTGGAATCTTTTTTCTTTCAACGGAGAGACATTTACTTTTCTTCAGAAATAAATGCATCTCCGCATAAATATTTAATTTCTTCTTCTGTCGGATGTCTGTCGTATTATGTAGTGACGAATCTTGTTTCTTCAAACGGAGAGGTATTTACTTTTCTCCAGAAATAAATGCATCTCCGCATAAATATTTAATTTCTTCTTCTGTTGGATGGCTGTCGTATTTTGTAGTGACGAATCTTGATTATTTCAACGGAGAGACATTTACTTTTCGCCAGAAATAAATGCTTCTCCGCATAAATAATAAATTTCTTCTTCTGTCCAAAATCTGTAGTATTATGTAGAGTGGAATCTTGCTTATTTCAACGGAGAGGTATTTACTTTTCTCCAGAAATAAATGTATCTCCGCATAAGTATTTAATTTCTTCTTCTGTCGGATGTCTGTCGCATTATGTAGAGTGGAATCTTGTTTCTTTCAACGGAGAGACATTTACTTTTGTTCAGAAATAAACGCATCTCCGCATAAATATTTAATTACTTCTTCTGTCGTATGTCTGTCGCATTATGTAGAGTGGAATCTTGTTTATTTCAACGGAGAAACATTTACTTTTCTTCAGAAATAAATGCATCTCCGCATAAATATTTAATTTCTTCTTCTGTTGGATATCTGTCGTATTATGTATTGAAGAATCTTCATTATTTTTACGGAGAGATATTTACTTTTCCCCAGAATTAAATGCATCTCCGCATAAATAATTAATTTCTTCTTCTGTCCAAAATCTGTATTATTATTTAGAGTGGAATCTTTTTTCTTTCAACGGAGAGGTATTTACTTTTCTCCAGAAATACATGTATCTCCGCATAAGTATTTAATTTCTTCTTCTGTCGGATGTCTGTCGCATTACGTAGAGTAGAATCTTTTTTTCTTTCAACGGAGAGGTATTTACTTTTCTCCAGAAATAAATGCATCTCCGCATAAATATTTAATTTCTCCTTCTGTCGGTTGTCTGTCGCATTATGTAGAGTGGAATCTTTTTTCTTTCAACGGAGAGACATTTACTTTTGTTCAGTACTTATATTTGTCCTTATATTTTGTACTTATATTTGGAATATTCTTCACAGAAAAATTGGAAAACACTATTAACTTCCGCATTTATTCGGAACATACCAGGGTTTTATTTAATTTTTAACTATTACATGTGAGAAAATCATCGAAACCTGACAAGAGGGCACTAGGAAACCGCTGTGCGAGAGCACATCATTACACAGTGTGGTGACTCCCTTCGAGACGCTTCCTGGGAGCAGATCTAGTACTACTCGCACCCTTTTATTTTCTCATGGCCATGTCCTCTCAGGTTTCAATTAAAAAAAATGAGTAAATTGTATTTAACACATTAAACCCGTTTTATACATGTACGTAGCATAACATCAACATATTTGCATTCTCATAAAGTGTGATAAACCACACTCTTCTCTTATATTTGGATTAAACCACACAATGCACGGCATTCTATTTATTTATCATAATAATAATTAAAAGTAAAATATTCTGAGTAATATTTTGTGTTATTTTCTCTTATATTTGGAATTTTCTTCACAAAAAAATTGGAAAGCACTATGAACTTCCACATTTATTATGAACATGACAGGGTTTTATTTAAGTTTTAACTATTACAGGTGATAAAAACATCGAATTCTGACAAGAGGGCACTAGGAAACCGCTGTGCGAGAGCAGATCTTTACACGGTGTGGCGACTCCCTGCGAGACGCTGGAAGCAGATCTGGAACTTCACAAACACCTTTAATTTCTATTTTCCTCGTCCCCTTAGATTTTAATATTATAAAAACACATGTGAATTATCTGTATTATTAATAAAAATAATTTTATAAGGAAGGGAAAGTTTTCTATTTAATTTTTTTACACTTGTGAAGAATTTATCTTTACAAGTACATAGATGATTGTCTTCATATTCGTGTCCTCAAAACTCACACTAATTGTGAATTGATACTTACAATTTAACTTATGGAATTTTCTACATAAAATAATCTACATAAGATTTAAATTATTTTAAAAATATTTTCTTTTTTTGCCTATTTTAATTATAAAAGTCTTGAAACAAATGTGATATAATTTAAATGTATCACTTTAGTGAAGGATACTGGAGTTTGATAATTTTTTTAAGAATTTTCAATGTGAAAAATTCTACGAAAACTGACGAGAGGACACTACAGTTTCAGGACAGAACTTTACGTTTTTTTTATTTTAACTCCTTGCGGGACATTTCCTGGCAGAATATCTAGAATTATACGCACTATTTGTTTTTATTGTCCATGTCCTGTCAGATTTTTTTTTTAATCATTTTTTTAAATCGGGTATAATAGCAATAATAATAAACATTAACGTGTTGTTTTTGGTGAAGAGGGGGAGGATTCTTTTTCATGTATTTACTTTCGAAAAATTTATCTTTATAAATAGTAAGCTGAAACTCACGCTCTATATGCTTGCACTCTCTCAGAATGATTTAACTCATACAATGCATTAAATACTGCATCTTCTACTACATATATTGTAATGATTTCCAGACGCTTATCACTTGAGCTCTGTTGAATAGATTTTGATGAGACTGGTACTGTTAGTTAGATAATGTTTCATGGAACGTTTTAGTACGCAACATATTTTTCTACTTCCTTAGTTATAGAATTTTGGGGGAAAGTTGTATAATGAGGTATTCCGATTATGAAAGCTTACCTTTTTAAAAGATTCTACTGGGTGGATTTTGATGTAACTTGCACTGTTAGTTAGATAATATTTCAGGGAAGATTTTAGTACATAACACATCGTTCTAGATATCTACGAGGTGTATTCGGAAAGTAAGTACCGTTTTGAAAAAAAAACTAGTAAAACACTTTTTTTTTTCAAGCCAATTTTATTTTTACATGAAAGAGCATACCTTAAACTATTTTCTACATAGTTTCCGCCATTGTTCAAACACATGTCGTAGCGGGTGATCAGCTTATCTATACCTTTTTCGCATAAACTTCCCGCCAGTGACGACAGCCCACACTCCAAACAGTTCGTGAAATTTGCGGAAATTCGTCTGAAAGCCTTGTCATTGTGAAAAGTCTGTTCCCATGGATTTTTTCATCAACTTTCCTTACGAGATCATCGTTGACAACAGAAGGTTGACCACTCTGAGCTTCATCGTAAACATTTGTTCGATCTTCATTAAACTTTCTAACGCACTTTCTCACCATTCCATCAGTCATCGCGTTTTCACCGTAAACACCGCAACGATAAATTTCAGCCGGTTTCACATTCCTTGCGTTCAAAAATCGAATAACAGCACGGATCTCACAGTTGGAGAGATCAGTAATTGTCTTAAACATTTTAAATGTGCACAGCAAACTGAAAACACAACGAAAAACAGCGAAAATGGCATCAGTTGAGAGCCAGCGAACAAGGAAAACTAGCGCGCATTCGCGGAACGCCCACCGCAGCGCTGCGGCGGCGCTAGAATGAAACGATACTTACTTTCCGAATGCGCCTCGTAATTTAATTTTCAGCCGAGCTGAAATTACGCTGATTAATGAATGTAAAAAAGGATGTGAATTTTCCCTTACTACACAGCGTACAACCAACAGAGTGAAAATATGTCCCGACAGGGAATCGGACCCGGAACCTTTGGCTGCCTTGCCATATAAGAGTGAGAGAATGCTAGACTGGAATAGCCTTCCGGATAGCTCAAAATGGTACAGCATCGATGCGTAATACCAAGGTATCCGCGTTCGATCCCCGGTCTGGATTTTCTTTTACTCTGTTTGTTGTACGTTGTGTGTTTAATGAAAATTCACATCCTTTGTATACATATCTATTCTATGTTGCTTAATTATAGAATTATGGCGGAAAGTTTTGTGACTGGTGAATCCGATAATGAAAGATTAGCCTTTTTAAGTATTTCTGCTGAATGGATTTTGGTGGGACTTGAACTGCTAGTTAGATAATTTTTTTTCAAGGAAAGTTTTATTATCTAACATATCATTCTACGTTGCTTATTCATAGAATTATGAGAAACAGTTCTATAATCTGGTGAGAAAGATTATGAAAGATCAGATTTTTTTAAAAAATTATTTTGGTCGGACTTTGATAAGGCTTGCATTGTTAGTGATAAATTTACACTCTATCGTTTTTTACCAAATCCTACAATAAATGATCAACTAAAAGAGTTGGTCCTTAATAGCCGAAATTTTTTCTGACACTTTAAAAACTATAATAGCGCAATCGCGTTCGTATCTTTTTCAGCAATGCAGAAGGACATTCCAGATAAGGGTACATATTGCTTTAAAACGCAAAGTCAAATTCACAGATAAATTTGTTTGATTTAAGGTTCGTTTGTTCAAACGGATCAACGTAGCTGGCGAATACTGCTAGTACTCATCTAAAATAATATAGTACGCAAAATAGGTTTTTGTAAATGTTTGTTAGATTTTTGTAAATGATATATTCATCAAATTTCAGTAAACTTTATTGTTTGTCATTTGGGTAGCTACTTTTAAATTGTTTAATCTTAAAAGTAATTTTCTTCCAAAATTATACATACATATATATATGCATGTATATTCATTTATATATGCATTTATATATATATTATATAAAAAATTTATTTCCTTCGCATTTATTTCGCATTAGTCCTTTAAATTAATCTAACTTCTGACATTATTTCCTTAATCCCTAATAATATTTATTCCTATTTAATATCCTTTTAAAAGTAATAACCCGTATATTAATTATACGGGATAATAATACAAATTATCTTATTCTAAATCTTAAACTTTAAGTTCATTCGTAACTTTTATCAACTCTCCAATCTATAAAATTCTGAGAGACGCTTTTGTCATTTCGAATGTTTTTAAAAGCCATTTTTTTAATTTTTATTCCATGCTTTGCTTCGCGCTCTGGGTATTTTTCACTTCAAAATCAATGAGCTGCTACGAGGGGAATTCTTTCGTGTTAAATCTTCTCCCTCGCGCCTCATTCGCTTGGTTTGAATTCGCCTCTCACTCATTGGATCGTGACCTCGTTACGTTGTCGTCAGTAACCCTACACGTGGTTAACAAAATGCGCTAGCAGGCATTTGGAGAACAGATTTTTGTCGTAGTGAGAGTACTAACCAAATGGTTATCTGGTGTTGAAGTCACGTAGAATTTTCATAACAGCTCTTTAAGATTTATTAAACGATGTTATGAGCCATCGTCAAGCCTGAGGGCTCTAAGTTTATACCGGATACTGTGGGAGCTGTTACTTGCATCCCTCCTGTTCATTAATAAAAGATTTATCTGGAAATTGGCTGCTGCTCCTTATTGAAGAAACTCTTGTGGTGTCTCATCATTGCCTAACCTCCTCGCCATGATTATTGATTACGACTGCAATAATGCACCATCTTTAACAAACTGCCATTTTCTCGTGGAATAAAAAATCATCTTCGTAAAAACTTCACACACACATATATATATATATATATATATATATATATATATATGCATTTGCGTAATGCAAGCCGCGCAGCCTGTCTCCTGGGTTGGTTTGTTTGTTAATTGTGTAATATTATTTTATTACTTCTGTTGATTTTGGTTAAGTTTTAGCTTGTTACGTTATAATGTTTCTTTCAATGAGTTATTTTCTTTTAAATATTTTATTCTGTTCTGGTTTATATATCTATATTTTTTATTTTATGGTTTAAATTATGTGGTACATTTTTAGTTTAATTTGGAACTTTTTAACTACATATATGTGGATCCGAAAAGATTAAAAGAATTTAAATGAGGAAGAAATTTTCATGTGTAAATTTTGGGAGTATTTGTCTTTAGGACTATCACTGTATAGCTTAATACTATTTCAGCTTGTTATAATTAAAACACGGCATGACACCATACATTTTATCATACATCACGATATCCTATTTAACTATTCATAATCACGATATAAAATAATACAAATGATGTACATAACTTGATTTAAAAAAATTATTTTATACATTTTCTTTTTAAAAAAAATGATTTAGGTACGTGACTATTTAAAATGTAATGAAAGTATACAGTAATGCAATAGTATTGCTTACAAATATACTTTAAACGCAGTTCTTTTATTTCAATGTACTTACATACTGTAGATAACTAAAATAACGCTTACCCCTTTTGATGCACTATTGTAAACTTTAAAAAGTACATGTCCCAAGACATACCTTGTAAACTAAACTAGTATAAAATGTGCCCCTGCAGCTTCGTTTTTCTTTAACAGAAATCACTTAACCTCCGATATGCAACTGACGCTCGCAACGCAAAATTATTGTTAGAAGAAATTCCAGATAAGGGTAGATCAACATGATTGTTCATTGTTACACATTGATTACTCATTGCTACACCAAGTAAACAGTCATTCTCAGAAGAAACGTATCCTATTGTTGAATATAATGCTATTGTTATATTAATCACATTTAAACCTAACTAACAGACATTGTTAAATTTTCGTTTTAGGCTCATTCTTTTTAAATCAGGTTTATTACATAAATATTAAATAAAACATACTTAATTACATAAATATTAAGTTTTGACTTTTAAAAGTAAAAATAAAAAAGCACTTTAAAAGTATTTTCTTAAAACTCTCTTAGTACTTAAAAGTACCTTCTTAAAAAGTCCTTAAGTAATTGAATTACTGTTTAGAAAGTACTTTTTTTTTTTACTTTTGTCTTTGTTTGTTTCAGTTTTTGCTGTGGTTGTTATTGTTTTTTAATTTATTTTGGCAAAATTAATTAAATTGTTGATTTTAAATATTTTCCTAAACTTTCAATAAATATACAACCATTTTTCGATAGATAACTTCTCTCGTTTTCTCGGTACATTTGTAACCCACACCACATTGTGGCCAACATCTCTACTGTCTGATGCCAAGCTTGGCGACATATCCCATTTAAGACCATTAGAATATCTATACACTGTAGATAACTAAACTAATCAAAAAACACTTACCCCCTTATTGACGAACAGTTGAACGTTTGAAAAGTACATACCCCAAGTTGTAACTTGTAAACTAAACTAATATAAAATTTCTCCCGGCAGCTTTTTTCCTTACCAGAGACACCTCGTACTTGATCTCCGCTATGTAACTGACGATCTTGAGGCAAATTCTTTGTGAGAAGAAATGTATCCTATTGTTGAATGTAACACGATTGTTGTATTACTCAATATTACATAAAACAAACAGTCATTGTTAGAAAAAACGCATCCTATTGTTTATTATAATGTAATTGTTATTTTAATTTACTGTTACACCGAACAAATAAGTCATTGTTAATATTTAAAAACAGGACAATTGCACCATAATTTCTATAATTTAAATACAACATTTGCTAAATGGTACACACATTAAAATCGTGAATTTACAATCACAATTAAACATCAACGTTTCATTTCGCTTCTGCGAACGTCATCAGGATGTTATGATGCGAAATGAAACGTTGATGTTTAATTGTGATTGTAAATTCACGATTTTAATGTGTGTACCATTTAGCAAATGTTGTATTTGAATTAAAGTCATTGTTAAATTGTCGTTTTAGAATTATTTTTTTTAATCAAGTTTAATAAATATTAAAACATATAAAGGTGCTTTTCGGTTAGCCGGGTGCCAGTGATACATACATACACATACAGTGGTGGCCAAAAGTTTGGACATTTTTTGAAAGTTTCATGTTTTTCAACTTTGTGTGCTTGTAGAATATATTAATTTCCACTTAAATACAAACGTTTATATATCAAATTGAAGGTAATATAATGTAGAATTTAATAATAATAACAGTATTACAATATCTCTATTACAAAAATGTTATGCTCATTTTAGTAGAACAAACAAACACAAATCGTCTTGAATAAGGTCGTGTTTTGTAATAAAAGCGTACTAGCCAATCACAAACACTGTTCTGAGGACCAATCAAATGTCTGTAACTATAGTTTAGGTTATTTGGATGGTTAAAGGGTTATTGTTGTGGAAATATTTTGCGGAATGATGCATACTAGTACAATTAAATAGAGTATTGCTGTTTTTGAATATTTAAAGTCCTTTATTTTTTAATTAAACTAATTTTAAACAATGTCATCAACAAGAAGAATTAATTGGACATCTACAAAAAGAAGCCGAATTGTCATATTGGGAGAAAATGGCCTCTCTTATGCGGAAATTGCAAGACAAGTTGGTGGTTCAGTGACTAGTTCTGGTGTACGAAAGTTCTGTTTACGTTATGAAAAAACGAAATCAGTGGAAAATAAGGCCAAATCGGGCCAAAAAAATGCACAAGTGTTACTGCCGACAGAAAAATTAAACGGCTATGCCTTCAAGATAGAAAAATTTCATCAGATGCCATTAGATGTGAAATGAATGCAGTGGGTATTGCAGTAAGTTCAAGAACAATAAGAAGAAGGTTATCAGGATTTGGACTACAAACTAGAATTCCAAGGAAAAAAACATATTTAAATCAAAAGCAACGCGAAAAACGAGTTAAATGGGCAAAAGAACACATTAAATGGTCAGAAAATCAATGGAAGCAAGTAATCTGGAGCGATGAGAGTAAAATATCGCTCTTTGGTAGTGATGGTAGAAAATACGTGAGACGTAGAGTAGGAGAAGCACTTCATCCTGATTGCATTGAAGCAACTACAAAAAACACAACAAATGTCATTATTTGGGCATGTATGTCTGCAGATGGTGTGGGCCGAATTCAAGTGATTGATGGCATCCTAAATGCCAAAAAATACATCGAAACTGTCCTGGAACCAAAATTGATACCTGCCATCAGGGATCTCTTCCCCAACAACGCACCATTTATTTTTCAGCAGGATTCAGCTCCATGCCACACAGTAAAAGTATGCAAAGCATGGTTTCAAAATAAAGGCATAGATATATTACCATGGCCAGGAAACAGCCCTGATCTCAATCCAATTGAAAATTTGTGGCGACGTTTGAAAATTCTTGTATGAAAAAAACGTCCATCCAATAAAAAACAACTTATTGAAGCTATAATTGATTCTTGGCACCATGTGATTACTAAAGATGAACTCCAAACACTCGTTCACTCGATGAAAAGACGCTGTGAAGCTGTCTTAAAAAATAAGGGCTATGCTACTAAGTATTGATTGTGTAAGTATCACTTTAAAAAAATGCAAAACTAAGATAGCTCTTACTATTAGTTGCATAACTTTTTTTGTAATACAGATATTGTAATACTGTTTTTATTATTAAATTTTACATTAAATTACCTTCAATTTGATATATAAACGTTTGTATTTAAGTGAAAATTAATATATTCTACAAGCAAACAAAGTTGAAAAACATGAAACTTTCAAAAAATGTCCACACTTTTGGCCACCACGGCCGATATATATATACATGTATATACATTTATTAGTCCAGGCATTGGGGGCTAAAAAAGGGCAAATAAAGGAAAGTTTTGATGTAGTTTTGATATTTGGTTGCTTTATGTTTTTTGGGTCGTTGAACACGAATCTGAGGTTTTCGAAGAAAAATTTTTCCGGGAAATACGTTTTTTTTTTACAAAAAACATGTAAAAAACGGACTTTTCTCTGTTTTTTCAAAATAACTCAGCATATGAATTAAAAATAATAAAATTTTCCTACATTTTATGTATTGAAAGTTTTTTTCTCTGATCAATGGTTTAGCCGTGAGAGTGCCCCAAAAATGGGTGTCAAAAACAAAAAACTGTAAAAAACGGGAATTACGGAACTGAACGTCGATGTAACATAGAAACTAACGATTTTACGCAAACTTTAACCACTAATGGTACTAAATATTATATGATTAACTATATTTTATACATTTGAGGTAAAGGAAAAGTGCGTATCTATAGCGCCAGGGGAAGGTAGGAGCAGTGGAGCAGCACCATCTCTTCTCATGAGTGGAAGGTGCTCCTCTTCCGGAGAGCTCGTACTCAAAGAGGAGGTAAAATTGGGAGAGGGTAAAAAACAAAAAACTGTAAGAAACGGGAACTAGGCCCTGTACGTCGATGTAACATAAAAATTAACCACTTTAAGCAAACGTTGACTAATAATGATACTAAAAACTTTGTGATTGACTACAATTTACAATTAAGTTACCTGATAATACATACAACTCATTATGAATTATTATTTAATCTATACTAATATTATAAAGGAATAAAGATTGTTTTTTGTTTGTTTGTTTGTTTGTAGGGGATAATCTCTCCGATTTCAAAAATGATGGTGGCAAATTGATGGTGACAACCCCTGCTCCAACATAGGCTATATTTTATGTCGGTGCCACTAACCCCAGGAGGTGCAGGAGCGAAAAACGTTCCAAAATTGCGATTTTTTTATACTGAAGGAGCTAGAAATTTGAAATTTGACATTGTAGTTACTTATAAGATGTAAATGCTGTCTAAGAACAAAATAAAAAAAAATCGAAATTTAAAAGGATGAAATGAGCGAAAAGCGTTCTAAAAACATTCTACATTACAATTTCTATGGCATCTCTGGAACTACAGAACCGATTTCAAAAGTGATGGAGGCAAATTGATGGTGACAATCCCTGCTCCAATATAGGCTATATTTTATGTCGGTGCCACTAACCCCAGGGGGTGCAGGATGGAAAAACGTTCTAAAATTACGATTTTTTTTATACTGAAGGAGCTAAAAATTTAAAATTTGGCAATGTAGTTACTTATAACATGTAAATGCTCTCTAAGAACAAAAAAAATCGAAATTTGAAAGGGTGAAATGAGCGAAAAGCGTTCTAAAAACATTTTAAATTGCAATTTCTATGGAATCTCTGGAATTACCGAACCGATTTCAAAAGTGATGGTGCCAAATTGATGGTGAAAACCCCTGCTCCAACATAGAGTATATTTTATGTCGGTGCCACTAACCCCAAGAGGGTGCAGGATGGAAAAACGTTCTAAAATTGCGATTTTTTTTATACTGAAGGAGCTAAAAATTTGAAATTTGACATTGTAGTTACTTATAACATGTAAATACTCTCTAAGAACAAAAAAAAAATTTAAATTTAAAAGGGTGAAATGAGCGAAAAGCGTTCTAAAAACATTCTAAATTACAATTTCTATGGAAACTCTGGAACTACCGAACTGATATCAAAAGTGATTGTGGCAAATTGATGGTGACAATCCCTGCTCCAACATACGCTATATTTTATGTCAGTGCCACTAACTCCAGGGGAGTGCAGAAGCGAAAAACGTTCTAAAATAGCGATTTTTTTTATACTGAAGGAGCTAGAAATTAGAAATTAGAAATTTGGCATTGTAGTTACTTATAACATGTAAATGCTCTTTAAGAACAAAATAAAAAAAAATTCGAAATTTAAAAGGGTGAAATGAGCGAAAAGCGTTCTAAAAACATTCTAAATTACATTTTCTATGGAATCTCTGGAACTACCGAACCGATTTCAAAAGTAATGGAGGCAAATTGATGGTGACAATCCCTGCTCTAACATAGGCTATATTTTATGTCAGTGCCACTAATCCCAGGGGGGTGCAAAAGTGAAAAACTTTCTAAAATTGCAATTTTTTTTATACTGAAGGAGCTAGAAATTTAAAATTTCGTATTGTACTTACTTATAAAATGTAAATGCTCTCTAAGAACAAAATAAAAAAAAATCGAAATTTAAAAGGGTGAAATAAGCGAAAAGCGTTCTAAAATCATTCTAAATTACAATTTCTATGGAATCTCTGGAACTACAGAACCGATTTCAAAAGTGATGGAGGCAAATTGATGGGGACAATCCCTACTCCAACATAGGCTATATTTTATGCCGGTGCCACTAACATCAATGGGGTGCAGTAGCAAAATATGTTCGAAAATTGCGACTTTTTTATACTGAAGGGGCAAGAAATTTGAAATTTAGCATTGTAGTTACTTATAAGTTTTAAATGATCTCTAAGAATAATTTTTTTAAAAAAATCGAAATTTAAAAGGGTGAAATGAGCAAAAAGCGTTCTAAAATCATTCTAAATTACAATTTCTATGGAATCTCTGGAACTACGGAACCGATTTCAAAAGTGATGGTGGCAAATTGGTGGTGACAATCCCTGCTCCAACAGCCTCTTTAATAAAAAGCTATGCGTTGCTGACGACTGGGTTTTTCGCTAATTGTTGCAACAGATTAATCTCGGAAAATTAAACATTTGAAGTTACTGAAAAAAATAATAGCTCGAAAAGCATTTGTCAGAAAATTGTTAGGCAAACTGCGTTTGAAAGGTAAAAAATTGTATTTTTCTTGATATAAATTTCAAATCTAATGATTATGCTGTTTTTCAAATATTGAATTTCAAAAATTACCAAATTTCCCAATGGAGTACCATAGCGAAACTTCACGCGTAAAACGATAATGATAAGGGCGACGTGTCTTGACGTGTATATTGGCCAAAGCACGAGTCACAAATTATAGTAGCCTTATTATTCTGTTAAAATATAAAAGTGAATTATCAAATGTCAATATTTTGTTTGATTAAAGGTTCGTTAAAAGAAATTGACCAGCGTAGCGGGCGTAGCTTGCTAGTTATAAATAATTATGTACATTAGTAACAAACATTAGTAAGTATATTTACATCTATACTATTATATAAAGAGGAAACGGTGACTGACTGACTCATCACCGCCCAGCCGAAACTACTAAAGTCAGGGTCACGTAATTTGGACTGTAGATGGCTGTTATGGCCTAGGCAAGCAATAAGAAATGATTTTGAAAATTCCCCCCCCCCCCACCCCCGAAGAGGGTTAAAGAGGGGTTCGAATGTTTTAGGTCATTTTGCCATACCTCAGCAGCAGTTATAAGTAGGAGCTTGAAATTCCAGAAAACAAATCTACTAAAAAAATGATTAAACATCTATTTCAGCGATTTTAGAAATTCCCTCCCAAGGGGGTTAAAGGGGGGTGGTCGAATGTTTTAGGTCATTTTGCCATATCTCAGCAGCAGTTATAGGTAGGAGCTTGAAATTCCAGAAAACAAATCTACTAAAAAAATGATTAAACATCTATTTCAGCGATTTTAGAAATTCCCCCCAGAAGGGGGTTAAAGGGGGGTGGTCGAATGTTTTAGGTCATTTTGCTATATCTCTGCAGCAGTTATAGGTAGGAGCTTGAAATTCCAGAAAACAAATCTACTAAAAAGATGATTAAACATCTATTTCAGCGATTTTAGAAATTCCCCCCAGAAGGGGGTTAAAGGGGGTGGTCGAATGTTTTAGGTCATTTTGCTATATCTCTGCAGCAGTTATAGGTAGGAGCTTGAAATTCCAGAAAACAAATCTACTAAAAAAATGATTAAACACCTATTTAAGAGATTTTAGAAATTCCCCCCAGAAGGGTGTTAAAGAGAGGGTGGTCGAATATTTTAGGTCATTTCGCCATATCTCAGCAGAAGTTATAGGTAGGAGCGCGAAAATCAGGAAAATAAATCTACTAAAATAACGATTAAACATGTATTTCAGCGATTTTAGAAATTCCCCCCAGAAGGGGATTAAAGGGGGGTGGTCGAATGTTTTAGGTCATTTCGCCATATCTCAGCAGCAGGTATAGGTAGGAGCGCAAAAATCAGGAAAACAGATCTACTAAAAAATGATTAAACATGTATTTCAGCAATTTTAGAAATTCCCTTCCCGGAGGGGGTTAAACGGGGGGGAGTCGAATGTTTTAGTTCATTTTGCCGTATTTCAGCAGCAATTTTAGTTAAGAGCACAAAAATCAGGAAAACAAATCTACTAAAAACATGATTAAACATGAATATCGGGATTTTAGAAATTTCCCTCCCGGAGGGGGTTAAAGGGTGGTGGTCGAATGTTTTAGGTCATTTCGCCATATCTCAGCAGAAGTTATAGGAAGGTGCGCGAAATTCAGGAAAACAAATCTACTAAACATTCTGGCCCCCGTTGAAATCCCCCGGGATTTCAACAAGTGGTTAGTTGCTTACAGTTTCTTACTACAATGAAAAAACAATTAATAACACAAACAAATTAATGCAAAAAAAAAAGAAAAGAAAAATGTTAAACAGTTTTTAGTTCACAGTTTTTAGTTTCTATAGGAAGAGGACACAGTTTCACTACTGGACGACAAAAATTTGTGAATTTTTTCATTCTGCTTGCACTGCAAAAGCTATTTGTTAATTTCTTTTTCTGCACCTTTGAAGTTGGTTCCACAGTCAATAAAAATCTCAAAAGGTTTTCCTCTTCTTGCAGTAAATCGTTTTAATGCACTTAAGAATGCCATTGTTGAAAGATCTTCGACGACTTCAAGATGGACTGCTTTGATGACGAAGCAGACAAATACACACACATATGATTTAAATGATTTTACTCCGCGTCCTGCACGATATTTAATCATGAATGGTCCTGAAAAATCTGTTCCAACTCGATGAAATGGTCGTGATTGTGTTACTCTGGATGCTGGAAGATCAGCCGTTATTTGGTTTGCAGTTTGAGCTTTATATCTGCAACACGTAACGCAAGCTCTTACCATTTTCCGAATAACAGACCTAGCAGTAATGATCCAAAATTGCTGTCTAATTAAAGAAAGAAGAAGTTCTGGACCTGCATGTAAGTATTTTTCATGATAATGTTTAATTATGATCTTAGTCACATGGTGCTTTGATGGTAATAAGATTGGGTGCTTTTCATTCTCTGACAGCTGTGCGTTTTTCAATCTTCCTCCTACTCTTAATATTTTGTTATCATCTAAAATTGTACACAACCACATGAGACTGCTATTTGCAGGTAGCTCTTTTCCAGCTTCTAAACACTGAATTTGCTTACTGAAGTTCACTTGTTGAACTATCCGAATAATGCAGCGTATTGCGGCTTGAATTTCACTGCTTGATAAAAAAAAGATGTATTTCTTTCTACACGTGTTACCTTTGAATTGGAGATGAATCTCAATATCCAAGCAAATATGCGTTGCAACTTGGAAAACGAAGATATTTTTGATATAATAGCAAGTACTTTTACAGTTTTAGAAGCTACAAATGAGAAGGTTTTACGTGCTTCTGGTAATTCTTCTTCATTTATGGGAATAGCTTCATGCACGGGAACCTCTCTGCTTCTTAACCATAGTGGGCCGTTCCACCACAAGTCATGGGACAGTAGTTCTGCTGGAAGTAACCCACGGGATGCACAATCAGCAGGATTTTCTTTTCCGTCCACATTGTTCCAATTCTCAGTTGGTAAAATGGATTGGATTTCAGATACTCTGTTGGCTACAAAGACTTGCCATCTTTTAGGATTTGATCTTAGCCATGACAATACAATTTGTGAATCACTCCATGCGTGCACAGAATCAGGTTTTATATGTAATGCAGCTCTGACTGCCTGTATTAAGTGTGCCAGTAATACTGCAGAACATAATTCCAGTCTTGGAATCGTGACATGTTTTAGTGGTGCTACGCGAGTTTTAGCTGTTAAAAGTTTTACATCAATGTTAGAGCTATCACAAGTTTTAACGTAAATAACTGCTGAATAACCCTTTTCTGACGCATCACAAAATCCGTGAAGTTCACATCGAGAATAATTGGGCAAGATTACTTTTCTAGGTATATATATGGAATTTAAGAGTGTGACTTCTTGGCACAAAATTTTCCACTTTTGGTCAATATTTTCTGGTACTGGGTCATCCCATGATATTTGTAATTTCCACAGTTCTTGAAGGATCATTTTAGTTAGAATCACAAAAGGTGCAATCCACCCCAATGGATCAAACAGCGTTGAGACAAATAACAGAATATTTATTTTAGTAGGGACACCTTGATAATTTATATCACTGAAATTACATTTGAACATATAATTATCAGGATGCCATTCCACTCCTAGAACTTTTGTGGGCTTATTGCCCACTACACTATGTATATTATCGTTAATTGCGTTTGCTAACCCAGCATTTTTCAATAGTGATGGTTCATTTGTGGACCATTTATGTACCTCAAACCCACCTTTTTTTAGCATTTTTTGCAAATCATATATCGATTCAGTACCTTCCTGACTATTCTCAACACCAGTTAAAACATAGTCGACATAAAAATCTCTTAGAACTATAGTCTTTGCTTTTGGAAAATTAAGACCCTCATCAATTGCTAACTGACTCAAAGCTTTAGTTGCAAGATATGGAGCAGCAGCAGTTCCATACGTGACAGTATTTAAGCGAAAGACTTGGATTTATTTATCTGGACTATCTCTCCATAATATTCTCTGAAAATCCCTATCTTTGTCATAAATTTTTACCTGCCTATACATTATTCTTATATCAGCTGTTATGGCAATATTATGAAATCTAAGTCTTAATAAAATTCAAATTAAACCATCTTGTATTTTGGGACCTACCATTAGAGTGTCGTTTAAAGAAACACCTGTTGTTGTTTTAGCACTCGCATCAAAAACTACTCTTAATTTGGTAGTTAAACTAGAATTGTTTAAAACAAAGTGGTGTGGGATGTAATAATGTTTAGTTTCTAATTCACGATCTGTATTCGAAACAAAGTCCATGTGGCCCAGAGATAAATATTCTTTCATAAATTGAACATATTGGTTGTAAATTTCTGGCATGGATATTTAGTCTTTTCTCAAGATAAAGAAATCTTCTGTGCGCCATTTGGCGTGAATAACCTAAAATATCTCGATCCTGTTTGAATGGTAATGCGACTGAATAGCGGCCTGATTTTTCTCTAAAATGAGAACTCTCAAAATGTTTTTCACAATGTTTTTCTTCAACTGTTAAAGGTTGCACATTTGGAATTTTTTCTAATTCCCAGAATGAATTTACTAACTCGTCAGTTTTTGTACTTAAATGATTTACATGTACTGGATCAGTTGCCAGCGTTTCAAAATTTGTAGTACCCGAAATTATCCACCCAAGTCTCGAATTTAAGGCAAATGGAAGGTTAGGTTCACGTTTGACAATTTCCCCAGTCATTAAATGCATAAATACATTTACACCAAATAAGATGTCAATTTTTTGTGACTTGTAAAACAATGGATCAGCTAACATTAAATCACTGAAATTATCGCAAATGACTGAAGGTAAAGACACATAGGGAATATTATCTGTCACTTTATCCATTACGAACGCTGATGTTGATACTCTAAGATCACTTTTGAAGTGAGAAGTGAATAATAAATCGACTTCCCCATTACTCACAGTATTAAATGTTCCCAAACATGACACAGAAATAGAACTATCTTTTACCTTTAATCCTAATTTGTTTACACATTCTCTAGAAATAAATGACTTCTGAGAGCCTGTATCACATAAACATCTGCATTTTACAAATTCTTGTTTAGAATTTTGAACTTTTATTAATGCGGTACACAACAAAATATGACTCTTTTGATTACTCTTTGCGTTTGATTCATAATGAGAGGCACAGACTGTAGACGAAACATTATCATTCGCTGACTCAACTTTTTTAGGGATAAATTCTTGTGCGTGTGGGGACATACTATTCGTCTGAGTCTTATTCCTTGAATTATTTACCATGTGCAAAATACTATGATGTTTCTTAAAGCAATGATGACACGTATTTAGACTCTTACATTTATTGAGAAAATGCATATTAGATAGGCAATTGAAGCAATAATGATTATGTTTTACGAAATCTACTCGTTGTTGAACAGGCAAATTAAGAAATTTCGAGCAGATATATAGTTTAGCTAAAGCTAAACTATGTTCTTCTTTACAGCAACCACAACCCAAAGTAGCTACAAAAGCATTACTCTTATTTGGAAATACTGATTTAGGTACCTTATTTACCACTAACTTGCTATTTCGAATAGTTCTTGCGTAATTCTTAAGAAATTCAATTAAGTTCTTAAGTTTCGGAATTTCATTGCTTTTAAGCTGACGTTCCCACCACAATTTTGTAGAAGGATCCAATTTTTGCAAAATTAAATAAGTCATTAATGTATCACCAAATTTGTCAATGGTTTGGTTCAATACTTCTAACGAGCAAATGACTTCATTAATGTTATCAACTAGATTTAAAATAGCAATAGCTGATTCTGTTTGAATTGCTGGTAAACTTAGAAATCGTTTAATATATGCAAAAATTTGTTCTCTCTTATTTGAATATCTTTCGTCTAGTAGATTCCATGCAATTTCAAAATTGGAATCCGAAATTTGAATAGACTGAATAACGCGATACGCTTCACCTTTCAATGAAGCCTTCAAATACTGCAATTTTTGAGCATTAGGTATAGTCGTATTACTGTTTACGCATGCATTGAACAGATCTTTAAACGCTATCCATTCAGTGATATTGCCTCCAAAAGTAGGTAATGATAACCTAGGTAATTTAATATTCTCAAAAATGTTTTCGGAAATCAGATTTATTTTCACTCTTATTTAACTTCGCAATTTCGATTTTCAATACTTTTTCACCTTTAAATTTCCACAAATCAATTTTATCTGAAATTTCCTGTGCGGTATCTATCTCACTCTCTAATTGTTTAGATTCTGTAATTAAACTTTCAATTTCCCTATCCCCTATTTTCCCTTTCTAAGTTTTTTTAGTTCCGTTTCTTTCTGTTTTAACAGTTCAATATTTTCTTCTAATTCTGTTAAATTAATCTCACCATCTGCGATTATACTTTTGATTTTCTTAATAAAATTCATTACACTTCTCCGTAGAGCAGTTCTTTTCGTTTTAAAAGTTGTTAATTAAACACGCATTTTAGTTAATTTAGAAATCCACCCCACCCCCCCTCGAAGGTGGTTAAAGGGGGATTCGAAAGTTTTAGGTCATTTCGCTATAGCTCAGCAACAGTTTTTGGTAGGAGCGCGAAATTCAGGAAAACAAATGTACTAAAAAAATTACATTGTCTACCCGTGCAAAGCCGGGACGGGCCGCTAGTATAGTATAAAAGCAAAAATCTTATTTCTGCTTATTTTATTTGAAGTCCCCTGCTGTTCATCGGCATCTACAACATAGAAAATAGACGTATGGAATTAGTGGGGTTTTTTTTATTTACTACCAATATTATAGAATAAATGCTTTCTTAATGGTAAATATTTCATACCTTGTGGCACGGCTTGTTCCTCTTCCATTGGGTCCACAGATTCAATGGGTGGGCAATCCATCTCCAGCTCGATTTCAAGGTATAACTCGTTTTCCTTGTCTTGATTCACCACTGAGATGTTGTTGCAGTTCCCTTCGCAGTTGAGATACATGTTGGAAGAACAAAGACCTGCCTTCTTGCACTCTCAATTTTGTTGGCAGTTCTGTTTGCACTTACAGGATACAAGATTCAACAAAACAGGGGGAGCAGGGGGTAGTACAGTAAGTACAGGCTCAAGGCTAATATCTGTTTTCTTCCATCCCCACTCTTCAGCATTTTGTTCAACTTGCAGCCATTGCTGCACCTGGTGATGTACTCTTAAAGAGTGCTGTCGTGCTGCAGCTGCAGATGGCGGTAAAGCAGCAATATCATAACTGTATTTAAAGGCTGAGTTTTTGTACGAAGTATATTTTAGGTGGTTCAGAGAAGGCACATTCGTCCAACTAAAGCCATACAGCGAGACAAGGAAATGTTCCCCAGCAGCTGCAATCATGTCCTGAGTTGTGCTCGAGTCTTTGAATACTTTAACAACGTCAGTAACACCTGGATTCTTCACAAGAATTTTGAGGAGCGTCATTTTTCCTTGCATTAACGGTATTTTACTACCCCCTGCTTTGTTGAAGCTTGTATCCTGTAAGTGCAAACAGAACTGCAAACAAAATTGTGAGTGCAAGAAGGCAGGACTTTTTTCCAACATGTGTCTCAACTTCGAAGGGAACTGCAACAACATCTCAGTGGTGAATCAAGACGAGGAAAACGAGTTATACCTTAAAACCCACCTGGAGATGGATTGCCCTCCCACTGAATCCATGGACCCAATGAAAGAGGAACAAACCATGCCACAAGGTATGAAATATTCACCATTAATAAAACATTTATTCTATAATATTGGTAATAAATAGACAACACCACTAATTCCATACGTCTATTTTCTATGTTGTAGATGTGGATGAACAGCAAGGACCTTCAAATAAAAGAATGCGTAAATAAGATTTTTGCTTTTTTACTTTATGTAAATATACTTACTAACGTTTGTTACTAATGTACAGAGAAAAGTCCGTTTTTTTACAGGTTTTTTGTAAAATAAAAAACATATTTCCCGGAAAAAATTTTGTTGGAAATTTTCAGATTCGTGTTTAGCGACCCCAAAAACATAAAGGAACCAAATATCAAAACTACACCAAAACTTTCCTTTATTTTCTACCAAATGACTGAACTATATACACACACACACACACACACACACACACACACACGCACACACATATATATATATATATATATATATATATATATATATATATATATATATATATATATATATATATATATATATATAAGATATTATAATTATATATATATATATATATATATATATATATATATATATATATATATATATATATATTTATTTATTTATTTATTTATATATGTACATATATCACTGGCGCCCGGCTAACCGAAAAGTACCCATATACACACATAATTACATAAATATTAAGTTTTTACTTTAAAAAAATAAAAGTTAAAAAAGTAATTAAAAAGTACTTTCTTAAAACTAAACCAACTTTCTTCAAACTCTCTTGGTTACCAACTTAAATGTACCTTTTTAAAAAGTAAAAAATGACTTAAGTAATAAAAATTCTTGGTACTTTTTTATGTATAGCATTTTTTTCTAACCAATGACAGCTTTTATCTTTTGCGTGTGTATATTTGAAAAAATACTTTTAAAAGGAAATAAAATGCTCTGTTTTATGGTATAATTTCTGATTTTTCTTTTATTGTATTTTTAATTAAATGAGTGAAAGGTATATATTTTAAATATATGTAATATTTTTATTTTAAATACATGTAAAAATGAAAGTTATGTATTTTAAATTAAATAAGTGAACTGTTTAACATTTTTAATGAAATGAATGTAATATGAATTATAGCAATGGACTCAATATTTAATGATTCAACACTTGCGCCTCGCTAACATAAATGTACCAAATACTTTAGTAGATTATTTTTACTTTTTAGGTGCGTTCGTAATTACAGAAATAGGTAGCAACCTAGAGTCGTCGTCTGGTCCGTCCGTCCGTCATAGAACAGCGCAAAAACTACCCACCCGAATGATTTGAAATTTAATATATAGAAACGTTGTCAAGTCATTTCAAATTTTATGAAAATCGAATCAAAACTTAAAAAGTTATTAATGAAAGTTTCCTTTATTCTGTTAAATCCTATCGTACGTCATCTATAGAATCATGTGACTCAGGAAAACAAATACGGGCTAACCACATCTTTTTTCATATGCCAAGCAGCCATTTTTATTCAAAATTATTTTTTCGAATAAAATGGCATAAAAGAAAGGCATTTTTAGAAAGATCGTTCAAAAAAAGGGTTTGCTTGAGAGAGGAGTTACATTCAACATTCTGAGATTGAAATTGGGCTAACCCAATATCTCAATCCATTAGAGTCAATAAACACAGGAGATTCATTCATTATGAGTCACAAAAATATTAAACCATATAGGTCATCATTCGCAAAGC
The DNA here is from genome assembly GCA_963931845.1 of Maratus michaelseni. Taxonomy (NCBI): domain Eukaryota; kingdom Metazoa; phylum Arthropoda; class Arachnida; order Araneae; family Salticidae; genus Maratus; species Maratus michaelseni. The sequence continues at coordinate 467,208,302 of OZ007589.1, forward strand.
AAGATCTCCACGGTGAAAAAGTAATTCGCATTTGTAAACGGATATACGTAATAAGAAAAAAAAAGGCATGTTCATTTGACTCCTAGCAGACGATATAATTCATTTCACTGAAATAATGAAGATGATTTTCTTTTACACTGTGAAACTAGTTATAAAACGAACGCAGTCACGTTTAACATACGCAATTTTCAACTTATTTTTGTTTGTTTCAGTTTTGTTTGTTTAATTTATTTTGTGAATTTAAATATTTTCCTAAATATAAGAAAAATAGACAACTATTTCTCTATAGATAACTGCTTCATTCTCTTGTTAAATTTGGAAGCACCACCACATTGTACCAAAATCGCTATTATCTGATACCAAGCTTCACCACCTAGCCAATTATAGAATTTTAGAATATCTATTCTATATACTATAGATACATAAAATATTCGAAATCTGCTTACCTCTTATTGACGAACAGTGTAACTCTTGAAAAATACATGCCCCAAGAGCTATCTTGTAAATTAAACTAATATAAAATGAGCCCCGACATTTTTTTTTTAGTTTAACACAACTCATTTGACCTCCGCTATACAACTAACGCTCGCGAGGCAAATTTATTGTTAGAAAAAATTCTACCCTATTGTTGAATATAACCCAATTGTTCAATGACTCAATTTATACCAAACAAAGTCACTGTTAGAAGAAACACATGCTATGGTTGAATATAATGCTATTGTTATTTTAATCATTATTAAACTAAATAAACACTCATTGTTAAATTACCATTTTAGATCATTCTTTTCTACTCAGATTTATTTAAAAAATATTAAATAATACATACATAATTAATAAATATAAATTTTCAAAACTTTTAAAAAGTAAAAATAAAAAAAGTACTTAAAAAGTACTTTCTTCAAAACTAAAACAACTTTACTCAAATTCTCTTCGCACTTAAAAGTGCCTTTTTAAAAGTGCTTAAAAAGTACTTAATAAAAATACTCTTCAGCAAGTAGTTTCTTTTTACTTTTCTGTTCGTTTGTTTCAGTTTTGTTTGTTTAATTTATTTCGGAGAAACTAATTGACTTCGTGAATTTAAATATTTTCCTAAACACTCGATATAGACGCATGAGTATTGAGATGTATGATTTCCTGAAATATGATTTACCTAGTTGAAAAAAAAACTTTCCTCTATTCATTACTGAAGTACATTTTGCTTGACATATCATTTATTAAAGGAATCTATCTCCTTAACCCGTTGGGGACGAGCGACACGTACGGGGCTAACGCACAGGGTTACAGTGGTTGAAAGTCACGTGACAGTCGCGGTCTTACTGAAAACGTAATTTGACGCGCAGCTGTACACAAAGGAATTCAACACGTTTGTTTTTCTGCTGTTGTGTGTTTCGATTTGAAAATTAGATTGTTCTTAAATAAAAATTAAAAACACCGCAATTTTCATTGCGAGTATGTTATTCTACTTAAAAGTTGCTTTCATTCATTGAGTTTATAAAAAATTATCATCTCTTTAAATGAAGTCGAGACCGGGGATAATAACATGTAACATGTCGAATGTAAGCATTAAGCCTTTCTGCGTTTCAATGTTTTATCTAGGATTTTTAAGTGAGTAATGTTATACATTCTAAATCTTTCGTGAATTATAATAATTTAGTCTTTTCACCAGAATGCCGATAATTTTATTTCTACGAAAGAAAGTAGATCGGTAAAATCGTAATCTGGAAGAATTGGCTCATGTTTAAATAGATATTAATGCATCCTGTTACATTTTTTTTCCAATAACTTATAATTGTATTACAGCTTTGAAAATTGTATATGTTAAAATAATCATTATTAAATAGGCTGTGTTGAACTTTGGAGTATTTACAATGACTTATGGGATATAAAGAGCCCAATTAAATATTTTCCTTTTTTTTTCCAAATGTTAAAAACATTTGGATATAAATTATTTCATTTAATATACATAAAATTATGCCAGAGCTTTGAACTTTTTATTTGACAATTATAATTCCTCTGCCAGGTAAAAATATCGGCGAAAAAATATTATTTTTTAGATATTGTGTGTTAAAATTGTTCTAGTTTGTTATTAACTCTTACATGCTCAGATGTATGTATTGAGCACTTTTTTTAAGTATTTATTTTCGTAATACAGATTTGAAAATGCTATAATATATTAAATAAAATATGTATCCAATGGTCATGTATAATTTTGGTACAGAAATATTGATATTTAAATTATAAAAGTTCTGCTTGAAAAAAAAATCACACTTCTTTTCGCTTTCTTTCGACAATGTTCCAATAATTTAAAATTGGACGACAGGTTTCAAATTTTTATATATTAAATAAATTCTTCTGAAGTTGTCTGTGTTAAATTTGGGTGTATTTACAATATGTATTCTAAGGTAAAAAGAACTTGGTTGGATATTTCCATTTTTTTTTTTTTCAATTTTTTCAACAAAATTATGTGTGTGCTTTGAACTTTATATACGATTTAACAAATTTAACGATTCCGATGCTTGGGAGAGGCGAAAAAAATATTAATTTTTAGATATTTTGTGTCTTAAAACTGTTTTATTTCGGTTATTAACCAGTTGACCCGCCCGGCGTTGCCCGGGCCCGTGATAAAACCTTAAATGAATCCCAAATAAAAAATAATGACAATTAGTAATGAAAGTGCTCGTAAGAAAACATTAATAAGAAAGCTTTTGTTGTCCAAACCCTTTGAAATTTTTAATGGTTATAAATATTTTGTTTATATAATATATTGTTTTACAGCCGGTGTAAAAATTACGTCAAATATATTGTAACCGGGTTGTAAAATAAATGTATTTTCTTCCCCAGAAAACGACCTTTTTTTAATTTCTATAGAAGGGGAGACCCCCTCCCTCCCATTTCCCTTTCCAGCCTTCAAAAAAGTGAAAGCGAAATCCTCCCTCTCGCTTTTGTTCACCTCTCTCTCAAAAAAAGCAAGTGGAAGAATGGATGATCCCTCCAAGAAGAAGGGAATAAAAATAGAATGAAGAAGAATTTAGAAGGAGTATTTCCTAGGGGTAGGGTTGTGAGCAGTGAAGATGCGAGCTATTCTTTCCTCAACACTCTTGATTCTTCTTAATTCTATTTCCTGCTTTATCCACCCTTCAAAAAATGTCGAGGCATTCCCAGTAAGGTGGAATTTGCGCTAAAAATTTAAGACTTTGGCTTCTCGCTTTAATATATTATATGCTCAAGATAAATATTGAGCATATTTATTTTTTTAAATATTCATTTTTGTACTAAAACTTAGAAAATTTATATATTATATAAAGTATGTGTCCCATGACCGCGTGTAATTTTGGTTCAGAAATATTGATATTACTGTATAAGCCCCCCCCCCCCCTCTCTCTCGCTCTCTTTTTTTTTCTTTTAATGTGTGATTTTATTTTATTTTATTTTATTTTATTTTATTTTATTTTATTTTTCGTGTGTGTTTACTGTAATTTCTAAAGTACAGAGAGCTCAGTTGAATATACATATCTATATTTTTCACTTTTGACATTATAACTGTTTATAAGTTATTTTATTTAATATACTTAAAATTATGATAGTATTTTGAACTTTTTATAAGATTTAATCATAATTCCACTGCTGGGAAAAATTTGGTGAAAATAATATTAATTTTTAGATATTATGTGTGCTACAAATAGATGTTTTATTTGCCTTGTGCTCAGAGATAAAGATTGAGCACATTTCATTTTTTTTTTCTACTAAAGCTTTAAAAATATTTATATATTATATAAAACATATATATTATGACCGTATATAATTTTGGTTGAGAAATATTTATATTTAGGATATAAAAGACCTCTTTGAAAGAAAAAAAAATTGACAATCTTTTTTTTTTTTTTTCCAAAATCTTAAAAATTATGTTTTAATTTTGAAATTTGTAAATGTTAAATAAATTATATTTATGTAGTTTGCGTTATATTTTGGTATATTCACAATGATTTGTTGGATGTAAAGGGCTCAATTATGTGTTTTTCTGTTTTAACAACTTTATACTTGGTTACAAATTATTTTAATTAGTACTTAAAATTATCCCAGTGTTTTGAAATATATGTAAGATTTGATAATCATGATTCCGCTGCTTGGGAAAGTAAGGAATTTTATCATATTAAAGAATGACTCGTATATGATAGTAATCTAAAGTGGAGGCAATTCTGTATTATGTCAACTGGTTTTCTCGGGCGTCACGTGACTACTCTAAATTGGAGAAGCGCAGTAGCCCATCTTTCTCGTTAGCCTCGGGATTAGTTTTTTGGAAGCATTATTGAGCTGGGCTCTGTAGCGCAGTGTTTAGGAGCTCCGGTGAATTCTGGCCAATCTATATATATATTTGTCTTAGGTGGCGCGAAAATAGGGCTGAATTTGTAACTTATGGTTTGGCAGCAACTGTAGTTTCCAGAGTTCAGACCAATGAACAGACTAGATTGTGTTAGATCAGCTCCGCCTCCAATATGGCGGTCAGTGTGAGAGCAGTGAAACCATAGAATGAAACTAAAACTAGCAATTATTAAAAATAAAATAACATGTACGTAATCCAAAGCGTCTGAGATGATTCCTCATTTTAATTATGAGCAACATCGTTAATTTCAAATGAATTCTCAACTCTTATTTCGAAACTCAAATTTCGCTCATTCAAAAGTCGGAGAAAAAAAAATCAACTGTCTAGATTGCACCTGCCGCCATCCAGTGTTGAATTCAGGGGGTGGCCGGGGGGGGTGACATTCCCCCCGGAGCATGGAAATGTCCCCCCGGAAGATTTGAGATTTTATGGTTTCAATGGGCAAAAAGTGGAATTTCCCCCCAGGAACTCTATTATGTCCCCTCCGGAGCTATAGAAATCCCTCCCGGAGAAAAGTGTCTGAATTCAACACTGCCGCCATCTGTTGCTGTATTGATGAAGTAAAAAATAATTTCTTTTGTAAAAATCTATAATCAATTAGAACAATAAAATGTGGAACGAAATTTAAACAATGACAAACGAACTATCTTCCTATCACATAGTTGTTGTTTTTTTTTTAATGAAATTAAGTCGTGCTGTACAAAAGATCCTTTTTGATAGTATTTAAATGTTTTATATGCCCATAGGTAGCGCCAACTAAATGCATTTTCAGTTGTGTTTTCAACGGAGAATTATTTTTTACATTTAAAAAAAAAATTGCCAATTTCTTATGTACAAATGTTTTATGGTAGAACTTATTCCGGCTAGAATTGCTGAAGAAAAGGAGCGAGCGAACGAAGCGAGCTGTGATCGCGTAGCGATCTCAATGGGAATTGCTTCGCAATTCACGGGGGGTTGGCGAGCGTTAGCGAGTAGGGAGCTGAGCCCCCTAGCATTTAAATATTTACTGAAAACGGAGAGGTACTGTAGCTGAGCTCCGGTGCAAATCTAACCCTACCTTCAATTAATTGAAAATTAAAATTACTTTTAATTGAAAAAAATAGCTCCATTGTTGCAACTCTCACACATTTAAGGGGCTACTTCACTGACTCTCCCAGATAGAGCAGCTAATGTTATTTCAATGGGAGAAAGTTAGAAGTGTCATCTTTTCGCATTTTGCTCGAATTTAATAATTTTTGTAACTTTCAAAACCTATACATTTAAATTATGCACGCTCCTTTCAAATTTTATTTTATTTTTTTAATTTTAATGTGATATAAGTGCGTTATTTTAGGATTATTAAAGATTCATGTTTAGTGTCTTATCGCGAAAAATCTATTTGACATTTTAAAATTTGGTAACGACACAATCGTAGCCTGATTACAGTGGAACTTCCATTTAACGAAGTCTCATCGTTACACTTAAAAACTTCGTTATGAAGAAAATTCGTTAAATAGAAATTAACTTAAATTCATGAAATTTTTTCTTGAGATATGACAAACAGCTTTTAGATTCAGAAGCATTTGATTCAGTTTTAATTATGAAGCCGTCTTTTACAAAATAGTTGTGTACGGTCGATGAAATCACGTCACATTCCCAAGCTTTGGCCCAAGCTTTCATCAGCTCTGATACACAGAATCTCAAACTAATGTTTTCACTGCATCGGCTTTTTTCTGTCTTTTTCGATAATGTACTTCAAGATTTTTTATTATTACTTAGACTAATGATTGAAGTTTAGCTGTATTGGCAGGAACAAAAATAACTTTGATGTTCTTCGATTAGTATTTTGAAGCACGTTCTTTTGGATGTACAAAGCAATTGTCTATCAGCAATGGAAGGTCAGAATGGTACCTGTCTGACTCTAATAGATATTTTTTGTTTCAATGCACCTGACGCCATTGCGAAAAAATTTTAATCTATGCTACAATTCTAAAAAAATCGTACTGTCTTTTTTAAAACAGTCGAAACTAGTAAAACGTCCGCCCCATATAAGGTGCCTCCCTATCTTTCGTGGAACTCAGCGGGGATTTGAACGGGGGAAATCTTCGTGGAGCGATAAGAAAGACCACCTAATGTGTGAAATTGTGCCTTTGGCTAGCTTTCTGCAACTTGTAGGAAGCTGCAAATTTCATTTTGAGAACAGAGAAAAAAGTTTTAAAAATAGCCTTTTGAATGATGTAAATAGATGCTGATTATTTATTTTACTAGGCATCAAAAAGATTTTTTAAAAACATTATTGATTTGGGATCGATAAAGATTTTTTTCACCTCTCACCTCTGAAGTTAATACCCGATACTTTTTTTAATTGCCTACAATAGCAAAATGAAAAAGCACTTATTTGCTAAAGAAAAATACTAGAACTATCATTTATTCACCCTTTCTCGGGAAAAAACAAATATACAGTGGCAAGTGTCATTAAAAATGAATAGATAGATATATCCAGCGAATAAATACATTCGTATTCAGGGGTCGATCCAGGAAAAATTTGGGGCCTATGTAGAAACCTTCACAAAAATGCCTTCACAAAAATCTATTTAATAAAATGGTCCCCTTCACAAAAATAAATTTGGTAAAATGGGCCCGGCCCCTTCAAAAAAATAAATTTGATAAAATGGGCTCCTTCACAAAATTCTATTTCATAAAAACTTACTATTTATTATTTATTTATTATTTTGTGAAGTTTTAAAATGTGTAATTTGTAAACAAACAAGTTCACCAGAGAGAAAAACTTCAGCAAAATGGTTTTAAAAAGTTTTTGTTTATAAATGCTTGGTTCGAATTTGATTAACTGGATTTCAACTTTCATTACAAAATGTTATTTTCACAAAAATATAATAAATTTCACAAAAATAACCTTTACTTTTCACAAAATGGGCCCCGAGAAAAAAAAAAACCTGCATCGACCCCTGGTATTTAAATTTTCTATATAATACCTTTTTTCTATTATTTTACATAATTCTTACTGAATTAGTTTTAACGTTTCTTTCGAAAATATTAAATATTTATGATGTAAACTAAAAGACAACTATTGTATATCTTCACATAGCTTCCTAAATAAGTGTGTCAGTACACACAATTTTTTGTCAGACGTATATTTTGTTTAAAGCTGTTTTCAAATCCAGAGGACTTACTTTCTGACACATTTCAGAATTCATTTTTCTTCGAAAACACATGAAATTGGCAGGCGTTCTTATTCAAAAACTATGCAACAGAATAGCGTTTTCCATTTTTTTGGCAAAGGCAAAAGATCTTTCAGAAAATACTATCGAATTCAGCGTTTTGAACCGATTTCCAGAAGCGACAGGCCGGGAAAGAAGAAAAACCTGTCGTCAGATGACAAAAATCGCTTATAAATCAATAAGTAACTTATATATTAAAACATGGAAAGCGTATTCGATTTCAAATCGCTTTAATAGTCAGGCCTGCCAATTTACGTTTAAAAGAAAGTTTCGCGTTTGTAAAAGCTATATTTCAAAGAATATCAACAAAGGAAAATTCAAGTGAATCGCAGGATTTTTACGCGAAATTTTATTAACAAAATAGCTAATTTTGGGGTGATTTTTTATTTTATTTTTATTTATTTTTTTTTAATGAAATAGATGAGAATTTATTTTAACTACTTAAAGAAAGATTACCAAATCGGTTTCCAAATGAAAATAATAAAAACGTTGAATGTGTAAATGGAATATAGGTCACATAAGAGGAATTTACATTTGTATAAGCATATTTTATACACGAAATTTTATTCAATTTCAGCAACATATGATATTTAGCGGTTGAGATATAAGTATTCTTTTAAGGAGAGGATAAAATGTCTTGTACAAAGTTATAGTTATTCTAATGAAATTAAAATAGTAAATACATTCAGACATATACTCAAGAAATGAAATAGCACAATTACTGGAAATTGAGAATATATAATTAAAACGACAACGGGGGGTTCAGGGGGGTTCCGCCCCCCCTGAAGTAATGTATTGCTATTCTGAAAAAATACAGTAATAAATAGTTTATCCTATCATTGCATAATATTGTGTTTAATGCGATACTTCTAAAATTTCCGGAATTTTCGATAAATTTTATATTCTTATAAATGCATAAATAACTTTAAAAAGTTGAATTTTAGAATATCAAATATTATGCAGATAATGTTAAAAATTAGTGAGATCAATGAACAATGATTTGTAGAGCTGATGTTGAGGCCTCTGATCTGTAGATTTACTAGTTATTATTATTATTATTATTTGCTTTTTGAAAATCAATGATGAGGGAGGTTTGGGGAGGAGGGGATATATATTTTTTTTTTTACTGGCGACTAGACTTTGTTGCTGGGTACCAAATTTGTAAAATCCTGATGTGTGTGTATGTATATATATATAATTAAAATGAAATCACATTACGTGAAAATCAAAGGGAAACATATTGTAAAAATTTAAAATAATAAAATGAAAGTCTAAAATGAAAAACTATGAATATCTTATGGATTCTTCAGAGGAGTTTCATAAGAATAACATTGTAAACATGTTAATTCGTCAAATATTGTCAAGAATAAAAATGACAATATTAAGCTCCTTATAACATATGGAAAAACCCTAAGATGTGAAAAGAATAAGACATCCACTATATATATCTACATATATATAAAATATATTTATGCATTATATTGTAATTATCGATTTATCTATTGTCGATTATTTATGTGGTTTAATGGTTATTATTTACAAAAGTTTTATTATATATATATATATATCATTTGAGTTTGTAATCTAAGTAATGCATTTGAATGTAAACAGAGTTACTGAATAATTCTTTTTAGTTATTATTTTGGTTTTGAAAATCTCAGCATTATAAAGGAAACTAATTTTTAATATAAAAATATTTACATTTTGATAATCTTTTAAATTACAAAATTTCTTTCAGTGTACAATATTTTAAGTACTGTTTGTAAGTCTAAAAATGTTTTATTTCTTTTATGTGAAGAAAGTGTCAATTCTTAGAATTTACTAATAATATTTTTAAATATTCTAATTTGATTTTGAAAAGAGTAGTAAGTATGCTTTTGTGCGCGCAAATTGTGCAAATAAAATTTCTATTAGCTTTATATCACTCGTATATTTGTTATATTATGTATATATCATTGAAATCATTAATAAACAGGGTATTTATTCTTTTTTGTATCGTGTAATCGTTAGTGTAGTATATGAACAATCAATAAAAAATACTTAAGCTTCAAATTGTGTTCATATAATAAAAAGTTATTTATAAATATATTTCCATTTCATTCTGTTAAAGGAAAAAAAATAAATAAAGCAAAATGGAACAATGAAGTAACATAAAGTTAATATTACTTTTATACAAATTGGAGACAAACTTTAAGAAGTTGAAGAACACACTACAGGTAATAAACCCAATCAAAAGTACAGGGTGTTTCACTCCAAACGAACATAAATTTAGCGATAATGAAGATATTTGACAAAATATGTCAAATGTCTCTCACATCACAAACTAGTGGAAATCATCATCCGCGTCCAAACAGCTCGGAACTATTTCGGAATGAAGTTGAAATTCCATACGATGTCACTGATCGAATTAATGTGCATTTCCATCTTTTGTCGCAATATCGTGAACAAGGTAAAAATGTTGAAAATTCCGTTAAAAAGTAATGCAGTTCAGAACAAAATCAAAAATATAAATGTAGGAGTCGATGCAGGTTTTTTTTTTTTTTTTTCTTGGGGCCCATATTGTGAAAAAATAAGTTATTTTTGTGAAATTTATTACATTTTTGTGAAAAGTAACATTTTGTAACGAAAGATGAAATTTAGCTACCCAAATTCAAACGAAACATTTAATAATTAATTTCTTCTGCTAAAATTTTACTTCTCGGTGAACTTGTTTTGTTTGCAAATTACACAATTTAAAACATAGCAAAATAAAAATAATTAATGTTGTATGGAATGCAATTTTGTGAAAGGACCTATTCTATTAAGAATAATTTTGTGAAGTGGCCTATTCTATTAAATTGAATTTTGTGAAGGACCTGTTTTGTTAAATAGATCTTTGTGAAGGAACTCTAAATAGATTCCAAATTTTGTATGGATCGAACCCTGCTATGAAATCCGGAATTATCAAGAAAAGACAATGACTTACATGGAGACATTTTAAAAAAATAATGTAATTTGAAATGAAAAAAAATTCGTTCATACATTTAAATCACAATTTTAAAGCTGCATGAACAAAAAAGAAAACTTCTTATCTGTGATTTAAATATTTCTCACTAATTTATTAAACCAAATTCAATTTCTAAAGATATTTTAAACAAATGTACAATATCACAATTATTTTTACAAGATAACTGCCCAGCACAACGCAAGATCAATAAAAAAAAAAAATTTTTACGTAAGAACAACTTTCAGACCAAAATCTATACAAAAAAAAAGATAAGCTGGACCCCAATGGCCGGAGTCTAATGAAAGAAAATTTGCCCGTATACCGTATACCTAACTATAATACCTGTTTATAATTTATTCAAGCCTGTGAAAAGGAATCGATAGGGATCGGAAAGAAAAAAAAATCTGTTTTTAAAAAGTTTGAGTTTTAGCACGTATAAACTGTGTGTGTTTTTCTTTTTCCCGCTGGGACTTATATTGATACTTATGGTAACTTATTTTGATTTCAGACAGAATTCCGTTATAGACAGGTTCTGTTATGACAGGGTTTACTGTTTTTAGATCAACTTTCTCCCAGAAAAACGGTTCAAATTCTATTTCTGTACGTTCAAAATTTATCATGCATTTTTTCGGTTTTATTAGGGTTCAGTTCATCTCACAAAACCCTATTAGTCCCACTTCATTGCCTGTCTGTCTCAGAAACTATATAACTTACAGTCATAAAATTTTGTGTACTTATAGCTGAATACTTACTATGAAGCTCAAGATCATAAAATTTGAAAAAATTGCGGTTTTCATTCCCCAGCAAAATAAGATACTAAATCCATATTTCAATATTATAAACCTATAGTATATATTTTAAAACGAAAATGTTTCTAAATGAAATTTTAAAACATAACAATTGTAAAGCTTCATCATTAAAGTTTGTTACACAAATTTAAAACTCAGAAATGATCAGATTATACAATTTATTCTTTCGGTTAATTTTTCGTGATTCCCCTGTCACAGATGAAAGATTTTTAAATTATACTTTAGAAAAAGAAAAGAAAAATCACTCGAAAATTGAAGTTGTGCTATTTTGCTTAAAATATGATATAATTTTTAAATTAATTAGGTAGATGTGCTGAAATATAGTAATGAATATTTTCATCTCATATTTCATTTATTATCCTTGTATGATGAAATCGTGATCATAATAAAAACTCTGCAGCAACGAATTGCCCATTCTACTTGTAATTACTTTTCTCAAGTGAAAATTGATTGTAGACATTATTTACAGGATAATCAATTAGTCATCTGTACTGTACCGAACCACACACACACACATGTGGAACATAATTGTCAGCACGGTTTGCCGTTTATTTCAAAGTTTGTATCATGAGTGTAAATTAGATTTTTTCATAAAAACTTCCTTTATGGTAGAATATATTTATTAGAACAAATACCTTCTTTAAAGTAAAAATAAAATACAACGTTAAAACACCAGTATAATTGAATCTACAGCATACCGGTTTCGGTAGCATATAGCATACCCTCCTCAGTGCTGAAGAAAATGGAAATTTGCTCATATATATAGAAATGATAGAGGATTCAAGTGACAAGTTTATTAACCAATACGAAAACGGAGGGTTCCAGGCAAACAGCCAATAGGAAAATAGATAGGAAATGGAATAATGGAGGATTCAAGTGACAGATTTATTAGCCAATAGGAAAACGGAGGGTGCTAGGCAACATCCAAAAGAAAAATCGATAGGAAATTGAAACGCTATGTTGAGAAATAGTTTAAAAAGTTAAGAAAAATTGGTTTTAATGTAATATTTCCAGCAGTCTGATAATGGTGGAATAGCAAATTCACAATTAACAAGATTTCCAAGATTTTTATGAATATGGAATGCTTCAAGGAAATTAAGTTCGTGTACAGAAGTAGGTTTAGATATTATTTTAACCGAACTGAAGTCGAAAACGTGATTCATCTCCCAGCAATGTTTTGCAATAGAGGATTTTTTGATTTCTTGTTTTTCAATATATTGTTTATGTTCTTTAATACGAAATTTAAGACTACGTTTGGTTTGTTCAATGTAAGAAAGACCGCACTGACAATTAATATTGTAGATACCCCATGAATTCGACAATTCAATAGGATCTTTGAGTTTGGAAAGGGTGAGTTTATTGGTAGGGGAAAAAATTATTTTAAAGTCAAATTGTCTAAGAATTTTAGCAAAGCTTATATAGGCATCCTATAGACGCATTTACATTATACACATATTATGTACGTCTTATATGTCATATATACATCCTATAAACATGTCATATATATATACATCCTATACACATGTCATATATATATACATCCTATATGACTATAACTTAGCCACATACGTCAAGAAATGTTATATATATCATATATTATTATAATGTCATACATGCTTTATAATTTCGCGATCCATCTGGATCGCTTGGCGATTCATCTTTGGGGGCCGCTACAACACGAAAGTACCCAATTTACAATATATTAACGAAAACAGAAACAAAAATATTTCACCCTTGGGGGCCGCTATAACGCGAAAGTACCAAATTTCTACTTTATTTTTCCTATCTGATAGTTTGCATCTATCCTTTTTGTAACTTTGACATTTTTGTAACGATTTTATGTATTTCTATTGCCTATTCAAAGAAAAAATCTTCTAAAGTTACAGAATTTCGTTAAAAACGCTTAAAAAAATAAAGTGACGACGTCAAGAGGTCCACTCTCGACCGAAAACAACAACCATTTTCCCAATGGTTAATAATGGATAGTATGATGCAAAGTAATCATTTACATAAATTTTACTTACGATTTTGAATAGCATGGCGCAAAAGATAAATCAATTTATTGAAATAAATACATTTCAATGCATAATATAGGCTCAGTGAAAGGGATATATTTAACAGTGCATACTGGAAATTTAAAAGTATTTAGTTCAGATGCGTGAAAGTACTTTAGAAGACAAACCAAAAATAATTTAAACATAATTTTAAAACAAACCTATTAAAGTCAATTTAAAGCGTCATTGGAATTTTGATATCGTTTCTTTTAAAACCCATATTTTGAATTTATGAGAGATGTGAATGAAAAAGTATCAGCGAATAAATTTTATACATCTTTTCATGTTGAAAATAATAGTTGCACTCAGGAATATAAATATAATATATGTATATTAATTAATAGCATAGCGCCCAATTTGATATCATTATTTTTAAGATTCATATTTAAAATTCTTCGAGACAAGGAAAAGCGCTGCGTCACAAACTGCCCGCTAGTTCAGGGTTTTTGTACTGATATGATAAATTGAACCGAATCTATTGATTCGGTTTCTGGACTAGAAACGCTTGGAGCTACCTTCGAACAAGCGAACTATGTAATTTTACTAAAATAAAAGTATTCTGTATAATTTTTCTGACATCAAAAGTTTTTTAAATCTGTAAAACAAAAATATTCTTTTTGGTATTCTTACAAAAGAATATATATATATATATATATATATATATATCATCTAGCGTCTATTTCAAATTATTTGATTTTATAAATTAAGTGCGAAAATTTTTATTCGTATGGAAAATGTGAAATATTATAAGTTTTTAAATACTCGTGTCACGCAGCGTTCCTAAATTTTTCTACACTTCCTACCACTCTTTCAAATAAAGAATCCTCGCGTAGATTTTTTTAACATATGCAACAGAAGTCTACGATAAAAATATCGTTTTAAAAGAGTGGTAGCTTGCGTTTTAGAAGTTTTTCTCCAAGTGAACGCTGTTTCATGTTTGCAACTTCTACTGCTTTACCCAATGAGCTTTTCGCTGGCTAATGCGGATTAAAGGATCAAACAGATTACGTTCTAAGAGTGTGGCATCTCTTATGTGGCGAAGCGCTCCCTTTCATCTTTTATGACTCTCTTAGCATGTCTAAATCTCAGACGTCAAGAGCAGGAGCCGTTGACAGGTCGAAAATCACCCATTTTTTTAGTTGAAACTCCGCTTTCTTTTGTCGATGACCACAAAATGATTCGAGTAGAATGGGAAGAGATTTCATTTATGTCTATCTCAGGAGGACTTGCTCAGGAAAACACTGAACACAGCTTGAAAGTTCGAACACACTGCCAGACTTAGTTAGCAGACAATGCTTATATAAAGGCGAAGAATTCTTTTCGCCGTTGCGTGAGACAACTTTCCTGGGCTCCTATTCGCTTGTTCTTATGAGCAATATCCTGGTGAAATAGCTTTTCAAATATCCAGCAGGTATTTTTGGTCTGTGCTGAGTGCCTTTTCATCGATTTCAGGAAATATGTTTTCTAAATTACTCTCTATGGGTTCAAAAACTGTAATAGGAAGAGAATGGCACGTGGGCAAGGATTTTCCTATTGGTCTGGTGAATACATGTGGGCCAGAAGTTTTCCCATTGACCATCCCTAACAAATGACGCAGAGGCAATTCATTGGAGAGGAGCTGGCATAGGATCGATTGTAATGGTCTTGCAAGCTTCTCTTCCATTTGACGGAATACTCCAGTATGCTTCCCCATATTCACAGGACACCCATCGCAACCCAAGCATGAGAGGCTCGACAGATCAATATTTTCATCTTCTAAAAACTTCCATATGCATTTAAAAATATATTTTGATGCTCCAGATGAGGAAATATTATGCAAAATTAGTCTCCAAATATTTGGAGCCAAACTCTTCTAAGATAGTAACACGTTCTTCTTTCATAATTCTGCGATACGCATGTTTATCACTTCTCTTTTCTATACACATTGTGTCACCTTTTCGGGAGTCAAAATATAAAGCTATTACTTCTGATTTAGGGTGCTGTTCTTTACGTTGAGATGAACGAGCCAATTGGCGTTCACGCAGACACCGGATAAACGACCAAGCATGCTTGATCGCCATCTTGTGTCTGCGCATCCACACATAACATCTGCAGCTGTAGAACACATTTTAGCTCTATTTATGTCCTTCCTATGGAGCTTTATTTGTGAATCACTGTTTTAAAAGAACATGATCTGATTCATGTTAAATGTGAGAAAAGTTGTTGCTGATAAAAAAAAAGTAGATGTTTGCTAGTTTTTATTAATTACAATAAATATTGCTCTGCTTCTGCTCCTTGATAAATAGTATTTTGAAGTACTTTCCAACCAACCAACCCTTCTTCTGCAGGTTGCTGCTTCTAAGATGTTTACCGAGGTACCTGTGGACTAAATCCACGCATCCCCGGGGCATAACAAGATAGGATATTAACTGATGTTACTTCCAGGCAGACGGTAAAGACAAGAAGGGGCCCAAAGGCCGGAGCAAAAAAAAAAGACCCTGTAACAGGGACCATACAAGTATTAAAATTTAAGAGGCAGTTTCTGCATCAGTGAATCAGAGCGGATTCGACCGACAACTCCTTGTCAGCCAATCAGAGAGCTTGAAGAGGTGACAACACCGAAGGGGCGGGCCTAGTCTTCTGCTGACACATTTTTAAGAGTAGAGACGTTAATCTGCATTAAATTTTGAATAGGAATATTTAATTTAGTAGTTAATTTGATAGTGATGACTAGAAGGTTATTAAGTACTTTAAGTTTATCTATAATAGGGTCAAGGTTATTGAACAAATCAGGATAGTTTAATTTGGCAAAACCACTGGTATTGTCGGTAGCGTTATCAGCATCAGCAGAATCCGAATTAGTTTTAGAGGGGAGGGCAGGGAAATTTACTGCATCCAGAATTAAGGGTTCAATTCTTTTTGGGCCACTAGTACCAGTTGGGGGTTTTTCCTTGCCTTTCCGGGCAGTCTAAACTTTGGATTTTTTGGGACGCTTAGGGCACCCCGAAAAATTAGCGGTATGCTTTCCGCCACAATTTGCGCAGCAAAATTGGTCACGGTCCGTTATGGGACAATTTGTGGATCTGTGATCGCCGCCGCATTTTAGGCAGACGGGATTATACTTACAATTATATGAGGAATGATTAAATTGCTGGCAATTGTAGCATTGTTTCGTGCCGTGGAACCGATATGGTTCAATTTTGACACGAAAACTTAGGAAATTACCAATTTGGAAAATAGTTTTAGTAATGTCGTTACGAAAAAGGTTTATTAGGAAAATCGTAAGGGGAGTTTTGGATTTTAAACTTTTAAGTTGTGCAACAGGTGCACACTGAATCCGAGTTCCTCAAGCTCGGTTTTGACTTCAGAAATAGCAATGTCACAGGGAATACCCTTAATTACAACTTTAATGGGCGCTCCGATTTAAGGGGGTGGCCGAAATATTCCAATTTAGAGTTAGTTAAATAATTTTGGATCGCTCTGTAGTCTTCTACAGAGCTGGGGAAAAGTTTAATGGAGTCTTTAAAAATTTTCTTCTCTACTTTAAGAGCAGTGAAGGATTCAATATCTTTAAGGGTATCCCTCCAATTATGGGTTAATTTAAGAGGTTTTTCCTTGCCAGAATTAAGGTTGGGGGAAGAGACTGCCGGAATCTGTGCCTCCGCACCGGTATCCATGTCATCCGAGTCTGACAGTGGCCCAAAGGAATTGGGGGATTCGAATTTAGAATAAGGGGTAGCCCCTTCAGCAATGGGAATACTGCTGTCATCACCAGAACTGGTTCTAGCTTTTTCGGCCGGATTAGCAGCACTGAAATCCGGAGTAGGGTTATGAATACGAAGAGCTTCCTCCGTCCCTATCAACTTAATAAAGTCACGTATCCCTTTATTTTGGGATTGTAAGTTAGCAATAAGACTTTCCATAGACTTTTTACTAGGCTCGTTATTAAATGCAACTAATGCTACTTTAACATCGTTAATGACAGCAATGTCAGTCTGATATTTTCCGTGTAAATCAAGGAATTCTTTAAGGGCAACTAAAAACGTGCGTGGAAAAAATTTTCGTCGTCATCCGGAGCAACAGTCAGATAAGTAACGAAGTCCTCTTTGAGCTCTTCCGCAAAAGAGCCCTCGAATAAATTATCCACATCTGTACGAGTGAGCTCCAACTCTTTCATGATATCAGCCATGATGTTTGAGAGACTCATAGAGTACTCAGAGGAATTACCGAAGGCGGCTCGCAATAAAGCCCTGAAAAGGGCACCTTACCGCTTCGAGGTGAGGCGAGAAGGAAAACATGTTATAGAAAGCTTTGAACAAAACCTGGTGGGAGTAGATTTTCCTGTTAGTAGGGAAAATAATCTATACTAATAAAATAAAGCTTTGCTCTATGTGTGTGCCTGTTGGCGATGGCTAGTAAAATCTAGCCCACCTAGAAGTCTGAAAATTTAGGTGTGGATAGTCCAAGGTCTGACCATGTGCAACTGAGTCTCAGAATTTTAATAATTTTATAATTACTCAAGATATTAATTAGAATCATTAAACATCGCATCGAAAATGCCGTCTTTTAAATCAAAATGGCTAAAGAAAAGAACTACTGTTGTGTATTTGCAAACGGAAATGAACGAATTAGAAATTATTTTACTAATGAGCGAATTTTAAGAAAACTAATTATTAAGATATCAATTTGAAAATTTCTGAGGGTATGTAAAAAAAAATTCTGCATCCGTCTATGTGATTTTTGAAAAATTCGGCCTGTAATTTTTCTTAATTTATGCAAAAATTTGCCGGCGACAGTGAAAATAAATCCGAGAAAGTTTCAGACAGGGATCTGCTTTCATTAAAAAGTGAACTACAAAGAGATCAGTTTCTCTGGCCGATCCCTCCATTTAGTTTGCGAAAATGAAAGGAAATAATTGCCAATTTTTACTAATGAACAAAAATTTAGGTAACTAATTAAGATATAGATCTGAAATTGAGGATGGGAAGTGTTGTCATCTGCCGGCTATTTTAGCGTAGCGTCTTCGTTATGTTCTAATTATCAGAAAAATTTGATTCTTTTTTTAATGAACGCGTTAATGTAGGTGAAGGTGATTTTCTTGAACAAATTATTCGTTATATTTGTGGGTATGGGGAGAGAGGGGGTTAACGCCTTGCTCTGAGATTGTTATTATCTTGGGCGGGTAGCTAGTATCTAATAAAACTATCATTTAATTATCTCGTATATTTCAATCACAATCGACACTTTTTTTTTTACTTTCTTTTAGCAAAGATTTATTTAAATACCACTTTTTATTATTGCGTTGCTCGAAATTTTGTAAAATATTATTTTAAAGTAAGTAAGAAATTAAAAAATTAGAAATTCGAAGGAAATAAGAAATTTTAAAGCTTTAAAGTGTTAAAAATCTTCCCCTTGCACAAAATTATAAAGAAAATTTTAACAACCCCATTACTTTGAATTTTACTGAGAAATTAAATATATAATTTTTATTAATTTTAAGTCAGAAATATGTGTACATTTTTTTCAAAATTTGATGCACTATACAAAAGTTAACACTCACAATAAATAAGCCTTAAAAGCTTATTATATAATAATAATAACAATAATAATTACTTAGATGAATAGTGTCTAATTAAAAACTTGTATTCCTTCAATTATAAAAATAAAATTCTTTTAAAAGTCGGGAATTCGAAAGCATTTTAAAAAGATAAACAAGCATCCATTTAAAAATTACATAAATTGATTTTCTTTTTCTTGTAAAACATTATTAAAAATAGTATAAAATACATAGTACTTTACCTTTTTATAAAACACAAATTTCCACATGCTTTTTTTATATATAAAAATAACTATAGATTCCTACAGAGAATTTGTATATAATCTTTTTCTTCTCTGTGCAAATTTCACGCCCGACCCGACGTCTCCATCAAATGCACATCGACGAAAAAAAACGACATAAATGGTTGGTCCGTTCACTTCGATCAAGATTACAAACTTCGTCAGATAGGCTGAATGGCGACAAATGTCTTGAAATGTCCGAAGAATGATATTGTTTTTTACGAATATTGACAGATATTCCTGAATGTTGTAATAGAAATAACATTTTTACAACTCTGGTGGTTTGCTGCCACCGGTGGGAGTTGAACCAGGGATCTCATGATCAGGAAGCGAGAACGCTAGCGTCAAGCAAAAGGCCGAGCCAGTTACTTTCAGCTTGTAACTCTCGCTTTATACTGATCAAGTGAGATGAAATCGCTACACACTCCATCCCCAGTGAGGAAGACGTCATGTTGACGAGCGAGGTACATAAATGAATGATGCTGCCGTGCGCAGGTGCGATGCGCGGCTTGAGCGACAGGCTTTGTGCTGTGAGCATTTCACAGGCTTTGCGTGCTGGGGATGATTTTTGAGTGGTGCTGCCATCTGTTGGTTATGAGAAGAGATGATTGTTGTTTTGAAGGTTTTGCGTGTTTACCTGGTCACCAATGTGGTGGTTTGCTGCCGCCGGTGGGAGTTGAACCAGGGATCTCATGATCAGGAAGCGAGAACGCTAGCGTCAAGCAAAAGGCCAAGCCAGTTACTTTCAGCTTGTAACTCTCGCTTTATACTGATCAAGTGAGATGAGATCGCTACAACAACATTAGTCAATGTAAACCAAATATTAACCCTCTCACTGACAAGGCCGTGTTAACACGGTCAGAAAACTGTCATCCGAAAGAGGCGAGCCCTTCTTAAGTCGGTCTCCTAGAACGGCTTCTATACCGGTGAAGCCGTGATAAGTCGTTTGGAGAAAATACCTCCAATACTGGCGTGCCCGTGTGTAAGAAATATGCCTACCCCCTTTCATTAGGCGAAGTATCTTCTCAACAATAGATAATTGCTACAATCCCCGACCCTACCTCAGGGGGGCGAGGGGCAGTTTCCTGTTTCTTTCAAATTGTCCCTTCCTTTCGTTTCCGGAGATAGATGACCAAATGGATCAAGAATTTCGACTAGATTTGTAAAAAAGAAAAATCTTATCATTGGGAAGAAATTTTTATTTCTGAGTATTGAGTTATATAATAATATTATTCTATTTTTCTATACATAATTACAAGTTTTATTTGTATGAATTCATTGCAATAATGAAATCCCAAGTATTTAAAAATCATTTAAAGATGTGATGTGTACGAAATTTTAAAGTTTAAAATTTGCACAATTTTGCGAAAAGGGGGACAAATTGAACCTTTATTCCGGAGCTCGGAAAATGAGTGGATGCCGAATTTTTACTACTAACCACGGTTTTAATAATTTATTTATTCATTTTTTGACCGGCGATCATTTACCCGGGGAATTTCTTTTTCTGTTTTCGTCTTTTTTTTTTTTTTTTTTTTTACCGTCGCAAGACATCATGATTTCTCTAACAAATAAGAGCAATTATCTGTAAAGTTATTTATTAGTTGTTTAAGATTTCTGAATTAAAATTAAACCTTTTAAAGTTGCAAAATAAACGCCAAATATTTATTAAATAGAATTTAATTATGTTTCTGTACTTTATCAGTTTTGTGACACAATTTTATTACAAAGAGAAGTGGAGGGGAGGGGGATTGAAACTTGCGCTCAGTTTTCTCTTCGCACGGTCCTGCCGAAATATACCAGAATTTCTAGCTACTTCATGCCTTGTCGAAAAATTATCAAGTAACAGTCATTAAAATAATTTGTAATCTTTGCATAAAAAGAAAACAGAAAAAGTTCTGTGCCCCGCATCAATCACTATACAGTTACCAACTTAAATTATGCATCTTCCGTTAAAAATATGCTTCAAATGGCAGAAAAATTACTTTGCATTCCACAAATGTTAATTTCATGTTACTATAGTCTTTCTAAGGTGGTTTCTAAGGTAAGTCACGTTACATATAATGAAGACCTCCCAAAATTCAGGACAACGAGATCGACCGTACAAGAGTACATAAACCTGCCTTACACCATCACATCGGTCAACCAAATTTTCAATTCTTGTAGCAACCCCTGAGCTTCATAAAACTTTGAACAAATTGTAACACATTTCGTAGCTGTCAACAGTACTGGAAAAGTTTTCGTTTCTCTGCACTTGCTCGAATTTTGCAATTTGAAACCGTTAATCAAATAAAGAGAATAATAAAATCAAATAAAGCAGGTCCATAACAAGAAGGGTCAGGAGGTGATTTGCCCTCCCTCCACACTTCCTTACACTCTCCCAGAATTTTAGAACACTAAAGTAAAATAAAATAAAATTTTGAACCCCCCCCCCCCCCATATTTTCAACTAGAAGCGCCAAACGTAGGTAATTAATTTTTTTGTTAAATTATGTTTTGAAAGTATGTTATGTTTTATGGTGCTAATGCATCCTAAATACCATATTTATCAAGTAATAAACCTAACATGGCACCACATTCCTTCAAAATGTTTTTCGTTATGAATTGCATTCCACGTTTTTGCTACAATTTTTATGTGCAGTTTAACTCAGTTTCTTCTATTTCTTACTTAAATATATATATTATTTCTAAAGGCTTATTTCTGTGCATACTGGTGAAAAAGGGTAAAAATTGGGGGGGGGGGTACAATTATAGGTCTCCGTTAATTTCATTCCCAAGATATTTTTTTACAGGGTAAAACTTTAGTGTGTATTAAATTTAAACTGTTATTTTTTTGTAATGGAATCAAAGTAGATCGAGTCAGCTCTCCCATGTGTTGGAAGAAAGAATGATCAAGAATTAATCAATCGCATTCCCAGAAGTTAGCAGAGAGGGGACAAAACACATTTCCTAACTATTAGGAAGAAGGAAGTCCCGTGTTGTTTATATCACCTACCAAGAAAAAATAATCAATGTCACCGTCGGCACTTGATCGTAAAAGCCAGGCCCCACAAGGCACAAAGGTATATTTTCATTGGAAACCAATATGACTTCAGGCCGTCTGTTCAAAAATTTAACATTTCTTTCAGGACTTGTTTTTTCAGATCTTATCTTCTAATGATTTTTAAGAATTCGAGCTTGACTACATGTAAATTCCTTTTGACACTGTGTGTGCCATGTGCCGTGTGTACTCTATTACTATTTACTACTTGTCCTCATTTGTCTCTGAGCAAATATAGTCAAAGATGATGTTAAATTTTTTTGAGGGACTAGTGTTGAGACAACTACCCCCCCCCCCCCTCCCCAACCAAAATATAATAATGTGCAAAAATTTATTTTTCCCAATAGGTACATCCTCTTTCCCTACCCCAGCCAAAATTGAACTCTTGGCTGAGTTTCTGTGGTTAATAATTTTAAAGCCCGTCTCACACTGTACAAATTTGCTGCAAAAAAGGAAAAAAAAATAAGTTGCATCCTCTTTAGAGGTAAATAAATTCACACCCCCTCCCTTCCTCGAAATGTTAAAAAAAAGGAGGGGGGGGTGGAAGAGAAATCAATACAATAGGTATTTCTAAAAACTGTTCAAAGGCCAACATTTTTGGATGTTTGTACTAGTTACTCCCCCCCCCCCCCCACCACAAAATAAATTCTGCATACGTCACTAGAATTGTGGCATCAATCAGACAACTCACGGTGTAAATTGCTTAAGAAACGCTTTGGCAGGAAAATAGTTTACTTATAATATAATCGAAATTGCCACGCTTTCGTTTTTATACACAATTTTGCATAGATGTATTCTTTTCATTTATCATCCATTTTCTGAAATAATGATTTTCCCGCTCTTTTAAATAACTAAATTAACCCTATACCTTTTTTCTATATTTTATACGTGTAAAAGTGGCCTTTTTTTCGACCACGTAAGAAATACATATTTTAATTCTAAGGTAATTTTTTTTTTTTTTTATGCTTCCTAAATACGTTTAGGAAATAAATAAGTTTTCCTTAATAAGTTTAATTAGTTCTGTGGCAATTGTAACAAACAGTTGAAGTTCTTGCAATAAAGTGCCCTATTTTACATGATTTTATAAACTATGATATGTCCGATTAAGGGGGGGGGGGCAAATTATTAACATATAAATATAAATATATATGGATTAGAGTTCGTCGGATTATATACGATTTTTTTTTCAACCCAAAACATTTTCATCAACCCATAACCCAATCCGAATCCGACATACTTTCACCCAAAAACTACCCGAACCCGAATGAAGGAAAAGTACTCCATATTTTAACGCAATTATGTAAAATTAGTATACAATTGTATATCTAAATTTCATTTTAAATTTTAAGAGGAAAATGAACATATATAACAATATTTTACCCTACCCTCTGTTCGGTGAGGTCGGGTTGACCTATTTATTTTCACTTCGGGTCGGGTTCAGGTAAGGCTCACTTTAATTGTTTCAGATTCTGCTTGGGTATTGACACTTGCAGTCCGTGTTCGTGTTGATCCAATTACTCAAAAGAAGCTCCAAAATACTTTCTCAGGTGGAAAACTATATATTTGAATATACTAATGAGTACATATTGATTTTTAAAGATAATATTGATACTAGAGATACGACTGAAGACTACTTTTCCATCCTTGCATTAAAACATGGGATAATTTTCTTTCATTTCGGGTTCAGGTCGGGTTGAGGTCGACGAAAGTTATTTAAAAGTATTCGAGTCTCGTTGCGGGTCAACTAATTTTGTTTGTCTGGTTCGAACGGTTTTCGGGTTGACTTGATATAGAATTGTTGGGTTCGGATTTGCCATAAACCGAACTGCGAGGATGTCTAACGCCTATTATGTTATTTAAAATAGGGGATCCAGTCCGAGTTTCCCAGGTTACAGAACATATAGGGTTTTTGGTATATATATATTTATATATATTTTTTAGATTTCCCTCTGACAAAACCAAAGAGCATTTTGTTTAATCAAAAATCGCAATAATGTATTCAAATAAAATTTTTAAAGTGATACTTTCGTATTAGCCGCATGCCAAGTGTAAACATGTGAAGAAATCACAAAAGAAATGAGCTTTTTGCCATGATGCGGTAGTTGGAACCGCCCACTTCGAAACCTAACTTGTTTGCAGGTGGAGCCGGCAGAGATTTTTTTGCTATAAGGATTGGTCCTATAAAAAACTTGTCAATATAAAAGTTTTAAATAATATTAAGAGGATTTATAATAAATTTAAGCAGATTTGATATCATGTGAATTGACGAAGTTATGAATTTTTTTCTTCTAAACACCCCCTCCCCCCCTTGGGGCCATTTTTAATGATATCAAAAATCTGTCATACATAAAGTTTTGCCCTTTTCCTAGAAGTAATAATAACTTTAAACGGTTTCGATAGATATCATAATTAAGAAATTATGAGTTTTTTTCTGTTTTCACAAAAGTCCCTCCATCCCCCCCCCCCCCTGGTTCGATTTTGCCCATTAACGACCTAGACCTAGATTTTATGTATCAGTTTGGAAGATATTTGTGCAGAATTATTGCAGTTATCGTGTCCATAAAACAGTGACTATATATATATAAGTTTTGATCTGGGGGGGGGTTGGGCTCTGGGAGTCATGATCGGCATAGATTAGCAAATATTTTTCAAAAATTCCAACTTAGATTAGAATGTAATAGGCAGTATTTCTTACGAAATCTACCTAAAAGAAAAAGAGAACATTTTTACTTGGTCGACAACGAGAGACTCTAAAAGCACAGAACAAAATGATAAATGCAAAATGACAAATGCAGAGATAACTATGTAAATAATTTGGGATCTAATAGCTTTTTTTTTTTTTTTTTACAAATGAAGTTTTGAGTTATAAGCACATCTTGAGTATAAGTGAGTTTTTTTCATGATGACATTTATTGGGCTGTCGCGTGCAGAAGTTATATTCAAAACGACAATTTTCACAGCATTTTCTAAAAGACCGCCTGCCTTTTTCGAAAAATGGAAAAAACTGTTCGACTTCATAGTTTCTAAATAAGAGCATTCGTCGATTCCATGTGTTAATGAACGAAACTGAATTCAGAAATCTTGTTAGAAAATAGTCAATTTGGATTCCAATATAAAAAGATTATACGATTTCTCTATGGGCAAGTTCAATTTTAGTAGCATACTTTTTTTTTCTACTTTATTCGAAAAACATAAAAGCCTTTATAATATATTTTATGTGATCTCTACGCAACCTCTTATAAAAGTATTTTTTTAATCATTTATTATATAGTATTAGTACTAATTCTAACCATGAAATGCATTTAATAAAGTTCTTTTTTCCTTCTTTGTGTGTGTCTGTTATTTTTATCTTCAAAATGTTAATGCTTGGTCATATATTTATTTAAATATTTAAAAGGATTTCCAGTTTTGGAAAGGTATTTTATTTATTTCTTTTCTCTCTCTCTCTTTAAATTTAAATATATTATCATTGATGATTTTTTTTCTCCTGCAGTTGCTTCGTTTTTTCCTAAACTCTATTAGACAAAAGCTATCCCTTAAGACTGCTCTCAAATCTAAACAAGTTGGAAATTGTACGTCAAACGTTACAAACGAGGTGCGTTCGTACGCACGTTTTAGAATTAAATTCATGATATCCCGTGCGTAGAACGGGTTAAACAGCTAGTTAAGTATATATTTTATGACACTGTTCATACAAATATCTTAACTAGTTATATAAATATTCAGATATATATGTATCAGCTAGTTATATAAATATTCAGACCTAGATGATTTTTAATTCTGTGAAATGAATTATATCGTCTGCAGATTAATTTCTGTCATAAAATAAGTATCTCGGTCGCTTGACGATTAAACTTCGGGAGCTCCTATAACAATAAAGCACCAATTTAAAAAAAAAAAAATTCAAATTTCTTAATAAATATTTTTATTAATATCTCCTAAAGTTTTGATTCGATTTTAATAAAATTTGAAATGTCTCGACAAAATTCTGCAAAGATAATATATTTTAAATTGCAAACCATTTGGTTGGGTAGTTTTTGAGTTGTTATATGCGGACAGACAGACAGACGGACGAACAGACAGACGGACAGACAGACAGACGGACGGACAGACGGACGGACAGACGGACGGACCAAGCGACGACTATAGGTGCTACGTATTTATATAATTACGAACGCACCTAAAAAAGCCACTTTCTGACACATTCCTGAATTCAGTTTTGTTCGAAAACAAATGAAATTGGCAGGTGCTCTTATTCATACACTATAAAATTTGGCAGTTTTTTCCATTATTCGATAAAGGTAGGAAGTCTTTTAGAAATTGCTGTCCAAATTGGTGTTTTGGATAGAATTTCTGCACGCATAAAGGTCATCATAAGAAACTATTCGCTTATAATTCATTCGTCGAAAAATCAAACAAATTGGAAAATGTACGCCAAACGTGACAAATGAGGTTCGCACTGTAACTATTTTCAGTGAAATGTATTATATCGTCTGTTATTATGATATGATTAATTTCCGTAATGAAATATGAATATTTTAAACTGGCAACATTTTATCTTTTGTTGATATTTACAGAAAATTCCAATGGGAAGCCTAAGCCTAGCTTTGAAAATTTCAGATCTTGAAATCCTTATTTAGAGTATTTTTTCCATTTAATATCTATTTCTCCGGAAACATCTATCCAAAAAACTATTGGTAGATTATAGGATTGCTATAATTAAACAATTTTACACAAATTTTATACAAATTTTGTTTTTAAATTCTGTAAGACGGAAGTAATAGGACTCCATCTTAAATAGGATGTAATCACCATGATGGCAACCTAGAATCATTACCTATCCAATATCATGGGATATCACTGAATTAAGCGTATGATAGGATTTAATAGAATGAAGAATGCGACTATAACTTGCTCATAAAGTTTATATAATGTCATGTACGTCATATATGATTATGACGCCATACATGTCAGATAAATTCAATTTTTATATTAATTACATGATATAGTTTTAATAGTCAAACTGAAAATATAATAATTATGTAAATGCCTATATAGAGTAGTTAATTGAACAGTGAAATAATGGATAATAAATAAAATATTTCTTTGCAAAATGCATTAAAGACATTTCCAGCTTACAAGGGAATATTTTTCGGATTTGCGCACCTGTCTAGTATAATATGACAATATGAGACAAAATATTCTTCCACCCCTCTTTACATTACAAAAACCAACTTATTTAAAACCTTTCTCAAGTTGAATCCCAGAGTGGAAAGTAAAGGGGGAATAGACAATAGGATGTGTCCTTCCTTCTGTTGCTAACTTGTTTGCAATAACTTTCAACCTATTTGGATCATTGGAAATGCAATTACATGCAACCTGCAACTTATAAATAGTAATGTTAGGGTTACAGATACACGTTCTTAAATAACACTTGAGAAAAAATAGAATCGGTTTTCTATAACTGAACTTATATACATCTCAATAAATAATATATACCAATTTTATGTTCAATGCTATGTAATGTATTATCTTTATTTTGATTATTGACCATTTTACCTGTTGCCCTTTTTACCTATTGACGTTATTACTGTTGCCCTTTTTACCTAAATTCGAACCTGCGTATGCAATGTCAGACTTGATAGCCTGTAAGCTAAAAACTTACATCCATTTAATGCATGTCGTTTTAATGAGAAATTGTGTCAAATTCACAATCAAAACATAATTTTGTGTTTTCATATTAATTAAAATAATTTATATTTTAATTTGCAGTGTATTTTTTTCCATATGAATTTTTATCTGATGTAGGTGTGCTTTCTTCAAGCTGCGATTGCTTCAAGGTGCGCTTTTTTCCGGTGCGCTTTTTTCCGTGCGCTTTTTTCCGGTGTGCTTTTTTCCATGCGCTTTTTTCAAGTGCGCTTTTTTCCGGTGCGCTTTTTTCTGTGATTCCATAAATCTGCAAATATTGTAAAATTTCCTTTTAAAATAGCATTCTAAAACTGGAAAAGAAAAATAAGATTTCTGCTTCCCCTTTTATTCATTCTGATGAAACTAGCATTAAATGACTTAAAATGAAATATGTAATTTTTTAAGGGAAAAAATGTTATTTTTATTTTTACGATATGAAAATAAATAAAATTGTCAGTTTCAGAAAGAATGAGACCGCCCGGGCCCGAAGACCAATATAAAAATCGAGCCCGAGCCCGTGTCGGGTCCGGGCTCGGGCTTTCGGGCTCGGGCTGAGCCCGTCTCATCTCTACTTGGCACCCCCAGAGGTATAATTATGAAAATTATGGTGCACTTTGAAACATCGAGATTTTCTTTCAAAATATTGTAGATTAAGGGTTATAAAGTAAAAAAGATTAAATTTCATAAAACGTATTTATCAAAAACGCATATAAAACAGACATTTCCAAAGGAGGAAAAACTGCGTCTCGTAAAAACACGCGTTCAACTTTCCACTGGTCAAAATAGAAAGGAAAAGTAACGCACAAAGGAGAGGAGGCGATTAGGGGAGAGAATGATTTCTAAGAATTTCCAAACTCTCCCCATACCTCCTGTGGTTATCTCTGCTGCTGTAACTAATTGGATTGGGGGGGGTGAAAATATACGGTCCGTTTTGAAAAGGAAATACTAAATAGACGTTGTTGTTTTTTTTTTGGCATACTATTTTATCTTCTTTGAATGAGCATTTCATTTCCGTGACCGCTCAAATGCCTTGTCAGTCAGAGGGTTAAAAATAAGGCATTAAAACTGTTCCATAATAATAAATTTGCAGTATCATGTATGCATACAGCGGAACTAAGTCATATATATGACTTAGTGTGTGACACATATGTGTACATTGTAAAGACTTCATTAAATTATGTGGGAATATTGAATGAAGCTTTCCATCCAAGACTATTTTCTCACGCCTGGGAAAGGTATTTTCCCACGACCAAGTCAACGCCTCGGTGTCTGGGGTGCTCAAAGGAAAATTGACGTGCAGAATTTGGTTCAGTGGGTAGGTGATCGATATGATTTTTCTACATAGACAAAGAAACGAGGGTATTTCCCTGATTTTACGAGAAGACAGAAATTGGCAACAAGGCGCCAGGTATGAACGCTGATTTCCCAGTCAGAGAGGGTGAACGGACTTTATTGGGCTTTGAGAAACCGGTAAACGCCCAATAACCCCCCACCCCCCTCTCCTTCAGCGAGCAGCGAAAAAAGAGGACTCTGGGGAAGGGAGTTGAAAGTTGGGAATCAAGAGAGGAGGTCGGAGATTATCAGACCTGCCAAAGGTGGAGAATCATCTCCCGGAAAAGAGATAGGATTTTATCGACCGGACACCACGTCCGAAGGTTTGAACATTGCTGAACACCAGAAAAAAGGAAGAAAAGACCAGAGACATCACGTCTCGATTCTGAAATAGTTGTAGTTCACCGTCAGCGGGTTTGCAACTGGTGGGACACCCTGTCACCACTAAATAATCGAACTTTTCTTCGGAACTGGGACTTGCATTCCTGGAGCGATATTTGGCAATTAGTTAATGAAATAGACAACGAATCAACTATATATTTTCTGTAAAACAAAAAGATTTCAGTGTAAATAATCAAAAGAAATAAATATATTTCTCTGGATTAAATATTCAACGTTTGTGTTTCGCTACCATAAAAATTTTATAACACTAAGTAGGAAATCTTTACAGTGGTGGCAGCGGTGTAGATTTTGTCTTAAGATTAACTGGCCGTAACCAGGCTGAATTAGAAGCAAGTCCAACGAGTGTGGAATTAGCCGCAACCAGGCTAGATAAGAAGCAAGTGCAAGGAGAGTGGATTAGCCGCAACCAGGCTAGATAAGAAGCAAGTGCAACGAGAGTGAATTAGCCGCAACCAGGCAGGATGAGAAGCGAGAGTGCATCGACGAGAAGTTACCGGAAAGCCCAGAACAGTGTGCCGGAGTTTTTAGAACCCTGAGAGCTTATAGAAGTGAAACAGAAACAGATTGCTGGATCTCAGACCCTACAGAGGAGTGTGAAAGTAACCAAGGAGGTGATCTGAACTCAGGAGATTCCAGGTTAGAATTTTTATTTTGTTCATTTCAGAGGTCTTTTTGTGGGTTTTGTTAAAATCTTGGTCGGTAGTATATTATATTGTTTATGTAAAATTTGGTAATGATTTTGTTTAGTACATTTGGATTGAGGCTATGGAACATATTTTCTTCTTTAGTTTCTCAAAATGAAGAAAATAATTAACATTAATTATTAGGCAAATTAAGTGTAGGGGTATAATTCTGTAGAATTTTACAAATAATTCGTTTTGGAGTAATTGAAATTCTGGGTGAGTTAATATTACTAGATGCAAAAGGGATTTTGGCAGTGTATTAAGTGGAGCAGCCTTGTTAATTAAGTTAACGGGAAAGAAAAAAGATTACCTTCAGGTATAATTTATTGTGAATTTATTTCCAATTTAGAGTGGTTAATTTGAAATAGTTCTGGGAATGTATATGAGAAAATACATTTGCATTTGGTTGAATAATGATAAAGGTTTTTTATGTTATTATTGATATTGTATTTATTGTAATGCTATTGTGAATTTATATATTGGTTAAAATTGCTATATGGGAAAGTTTTTAAACGTTAGAGTTTAAGTTAAGAGTTATTTTGTATAATAATTGTAGATTAATCTATCAGTGAATATGTCTGTGTGGTCAGGGAAAAAAAAAGTGCGATTTGAAAGAATTGGCAATTGAATTTGGCGCAACGATTGACGAATCGGACAAAGTGTTCCAAATCATTCAGAAACTGACTGAATCTCCAGGTTACGAAGAATCGCTAGCGCTGGGACAATTCGCGATCATAGAGAAAGAGAGATTGCAAAATGAATCTGAGGAAAAAGCGGAGAGAGAAAAATTGAGGGCATTTGAGAGGGATGAAAAATCAAAAGCGTTAGAACGCGAACATGAATTGGCTAAATTAAAGATAGAAAGAGGATTAGATGAAGCCAGTTTAACTTCGAGTCAAAGCGAGGGCGAATCAAAAATTGCGTTGAAATCAATTCTTCCAAAATTTGACCCAGAAAAATCCAAAATTTCTATTTATCTCAATTTATTTGAAAGACAAGTGCAGAAAGCCCAGATCAATAAAAATCATTGGGTGACACAATTATTGGGACTACTCCCTGCGGAATTAAGCGAATTAATTTTGAAAGAAAACGCAGAGCAAACGGACGATTTTGAATATGTGAAAAGGATATTGCTAGAAAGATATTAGTTATCGGCAGAGGATTTCAGACTCAAATTTGTTATGTCGAAAAAACCTGAAAATAAAAATTGGCGAGATTTTGTTTTCGATATTTCTAATTATTTTGACCAATGGTTAAGCGGGCTTGAAATAACGACTTATGATCAACTCAGAGATCTAATTATTACAGATCAATTGAAACGTAAAGTGAATCCAGAAATTAAACATCATTTTATCGATTCGTGGAGTTCGATGAACACTCCTTTTGAGTTGACTAAGAAGTTAGACGCTTATGACTCAGCTAGAAAAAATTTAAGACCGCCAGGGCTTCCTAAATTCCAAAGTAATGAGAAATCGTTGGAGCGAAATAAGGTGCCAGGAAAACCGAAATCTGATGGTAGGGCGCGGAAATTAATTCGAATTGGAGGAATAAAGAGGTTGTTAGAAATAGGAATGAAGTATTCGATAGAAGAAGAGAGATTACCTGCTATCTTTGCAAAAAACAAGGTCACTACAGGCATTCATGTCCCGAATTAGAACAGTTAGAAAAAACAGAGTCGATTCATCATGTAGCGGGCTTAGACCATTTAGAAGAGTCTTTCAAACCTTATTTAAGTCAAGGGTTAATTAATGGGAAGGAAATGACCATATTACGTGACTCAGGTACTAATATTGATGTCCTTAGTGCTCATGATGTAACAGCGGATCAATATACAGGAGAAAATGTTTGGGTTAAACAAATAATGGATAATAGGTGTCGCCGATTACCTATTACGGAAGTTGAAATATTATTAAATTCCGGTGAGAGAATGAGGGCGAAGGCAGCAGTTGTCGACAAAGATATAGATATGAATTATTACTTGTTAGGATATAGAACTCATGAATTAATTCAGAAACAGAAATCTAAACCCCATTCTTTTAGAGCAATGCTCACAAGACAAAGCGCGCGTCTGAAAACCGAAACTAAAGGTATGCCGTTAGCGGGGAAGGGGGCAGATATTCCAAAAGGTCGTTTGACAAGCGAGAAACGGGCGACGCAAATAGAAGAAGTAACGGAGAATTTCAGACTCCAACCCAGCGGGATAAAGATAGGGGAATCGGGAGGTGAGGAAGATAAAGAAATTCTTCCACCTCCATTTGAAAAGGAAGATTCAGGGGTGAATTTAGCTCAGATTAGTAAGCTAGACTTGCAAACAGCTGAAAAGGCGGAAGTCACGGTGGACCCTATTAGCGAAGGAATTGCGGATAAGGCTTCCCATTTTGACATGGAAAAGGAGTCAGTAGTCAGAACAATAACGGATAATGTTTGTTTAGGAAGAGATAAATTTGTTGTTCCGTTAAGTTCGAAAAGGGGGATTTTATCGCTGGGTCAGGACAGTGTAGTAGGGCAGTTAGGCATGAAAAGGTCTAGAGACGAAATGTATAAGGATTATTTTTGGCCGAATGTTTTGGAGGGAAATGAAACATACACCGAATCTAGCGACCCCTGCTTAGGTTTAAGAAAGGGAAATGCTGAAGGGAAAGAAATTCTTTTGTCCAGTGGATATGTTGCGAGTATTATGACGCGTTGGTACACGGACACGGAGAGAACCGTACCCCTTTTTGAAAGCAGAAATAAATATTTAGTGACAGCTCTCAGAATAGTGTTTGAAAAATGGAAAGGAGACGAATATTCAGAAAAACTAGTGACCGATTACGGGCTGGATTTAATCGCCCATAAGATGGAGTTAGCTAGCGAGTTACCAGTGAAGATTCTCTTCTATGGAACTTCACCGAGACAAGCCGAGATTCTTAGAGGCGGGATTATAGGTGAGTCAGATTTAGGCGAGGGAGTTGAAGGCGCGTCTGATGCTTATTCTTTGTTGTTTTTGATAGAGAACGCGGGATGGGATCCCTTCTGTTGTTTAAAATACTTGAGGCCCATCCAAAAAGGGAAAATAAATAGTGTAGGGCACCAGGCAAAATTTTCGAGCAGGATATTTACACTACCTAAGTTAAAAATTGTTACGAGCGAAAAGAAATGTGCCGCGATAATTTATGTTATGATGAAATTAAGGCATCATTTGGATGACCACGATCCTTTAAGTTGGCTGAAAAATAATGATGTGTATAATCCCCGGTTGTTGCGTTGGAATTTGATTCTGCAAAATTATCATTATTCAATCAAATACAAACCAGGGACACACATACCTCATTTTGATTGTTTAAGTAGAATTGACTAAGGAAGTTAAGGAGAAAGAAGTGTACATATATTTTAAAATTCTTATCATTGTAATTAGAGTATAATTTAGTTTTAAATTTGAATTTGTTTTAGAAAATGTATTTTTATATAAAATGTGCGACCAGGGTTAAGACCTCTGATTTGAATAAAGTAAGAGTCTGACTGGATCGCGACTAAGATTTTTCAGCCATGTGAAAAATCCCATCTGTGGGAGGGAGTGCTGTAAAGACTTCATTAAATTATGTGGGAATATTGAATGAAGCTTTCCATCCCAGACTATTTTCTCACGCCTGGGAAAGGTATTTTCCCACGACCAAGTCAACGCCTCGGTGTCTGGGGTGCTCAAAGGAAAATTGACGTGCAGAATTTGGTTCAGTGGGAAGGTGATCGATATGATTTTTCTACATAGACAAAGAAACGAGGGTATTTCCCTGATTTTACGAGAAGACAGAAATTGGCAACAAGGCGCCAGGTATGAACGCTGATTTCCCAGTCAGAGAGGGTGAACGGACTTTATTGGGCTTTGAGAAACCGGTAAACGCCCAATAACCCCCCACCCCCTTCTCCTACAGCGAGCAGTGAAAAAAGAGGACTCTGGGGAAGGGAGTTGAAAGTTGGGAATCAAGAGAGGAGGTCGGAGATTATCAGACCTGCCAAAGGTGGAGAATCATCTCCCGGAAAAGAGATAGGATTTTATCGGCCGGACACCACGTCCGAAGGTTTGAACATTGCTAAACACCAGCAAAAAGGAAGAAAAGACCAGAGACATCACGTCTCGATTCTGAAATAGTTGTAGTTCACCGTCAGCGGGTTTGCAACTGGTGGGACACCCTGTCACCACTAAATAATCGAACTT
Organism: Maratus michaelseni; assembly: GCA_963931845.1. Taxonomy (NCBI): domain Eukaryota; kingdom Metazoa; phylum Arthropoda; class Arachnida; order Araneae; family Salticidae; genus Maratus; species Maratus michaelseni. Next base: position 467,242,903 of record OZ007589.1, read on the forward strand.
TTCTTCGGAACTGGGACTTGCATTCCTGGAGCGATATTTGGCAATTAGTTAATGAAATAGACAACGAATCAACTATATATTTTCTGTAAAACAAAAAGATTTCGGTGTAAATAATCAAAAGAAATAAATATATTTCTCTGGATTAAATATTCAACGTTTGTGTTTCGCTACCATAAAAATTTTATAACACTAAGTAGGAAATCTTTACAACATGATTCAGAAATTTCTTTGAATAAAAAGTTTCTTTTTTTATCTTTTTTTTTCTTTGAGTAATAGACTAAAGCTGTCCGGATTTTTATTTTCACATTTTTGCAGAAACAAATCCTTTTCTTTTTCGTTTCATGACTGAAGCGATTTAGCAATGATGATATATAATTATCCTCTTAAAAGATATTCTGCAATTTACTTTATGTCTCTGCTTGATTATCAACTTATGACCGTTCAAAATACATATGATATTTACTGAATTTATGCAATACGATGTTTACGTTGAAAAGAGCTAGCAGATGTCGCTGCGATCGCCCTATTATCGTACAGCGTCGTTGCACATTTGTCGGCTACAATTTCTTAGCACTTTTTAAAGCATATTCTAGGCGCTGTATTCCTACTAAAGTGCCTTTGCATACAAAGACCCACGCATTTGCCAAGAGAAAAAATACGGCACTTAATTGTAAATTGCCTTCTATACTCCTCCATCTTAGCCGATAAATCAGAGGTTATAATTCTGCACATAGCTTCCATTTTGTATTGACATTTCATGCTAGGAATAATTTCCTGATCCATTGGCTGAATAAGAGAATTTGTATTCATAGATAAAAGTAATGTAGAGACATTGACTTTTTTGTAATATTTTCGGATGTTCAGCACAATTGCCTAAGAGGAATAATATTTTAATGTTTAAAGGTAAACCGACCGTTGTACACAATGCATATAGACTTTTTTTACAATATGGTTTTCAAACCATTCTGTGAAAATTTGTTGGGTGACACCACGCTCATTCCATGCTAAATGAGCAAATCAGCTGTGGCTGATATGTCATAGATTTTAATGAAAATCAGCATATAAGTAGATCATAATTATTTATGAGTAAATGTAAAATAATAGATTTCAGGATTGTTTATTTAAGTATTAACACGTTGACGGACAGTTGTGGCTATAGCCATCAAAGCGAAGTTCACAATGTGGCATGACGGCTATAGCCGCCCAAAAAGTAACGGTCGTTTTTAGACACTACGGCTATAGCAGCACAAATGTGCATTTACCAGCGTACAAGTAGAAGCCCAGTGTCATGTTTTGGAAACAATTTTTTAGGTTGAAGTTCGTTTTCCACCTGTTATACGAGTTGCAGCTTCAGTATGCACGTGCAGGATGGCTAGTGGTCAGGGAAAAATACAGTAAAAAAATCATAATTACCAGTATATTCTTATAGAAAAATTCAAAAGGTGCTGAATTAATCAAAATTAAGTTTATTTAAGCAGAAAGAGTAAAACTATACTTCTAATATTCTAAAAATTACAAAAACATATAGTGTCCATTTTCGAACTTCACTTGTCCGTCAATGTGTTAAAACTGAGAGTTACATTAAAAGATGATATAAGATCGATGTTTTGTCTACATGCTTGAAATTTCAATTTTCATTATTAGCCGTAGGAGTGGAAAGACTTTATCAAAAATTATTTATAATTAAGAATGAATAATAAGTAACAGATTGGAGTGATTTAGTAACTGTCCTTTTATTCCATAATGAGAAAAAAATAAATAATGAAAATTTTTGAGAGGAAAATGCAATATTTCTATTACTTGTTTGAACATGAAGGAAAGGTCTTAAATTTTTAAAATTGTTTGACGTTATAGATAAAAGTATATATTTTAAATATAGAAACTTTCATTCTTGTCTTTTTATTCCTTAATGAGAAAAAAATAAATAATGAAAAATTTTGAGGGAAAAATTCAATATTTCTATTACTTGTTTGAACTTGAAGGAAATTTCTTAAAATTTTTAAATTATTTGACGTTATAGATAAAAGTGTATATTTTAAATATAGAAACTTTCATTCTTGCCTTCAGTTTATTTTTCCTCAACAATATTTTAAATTAGAGTAGAATAAATTATTGATTTAAACGGCGCAGTGGTTTAACAAACAATTATATAGTAATCAAAGCTCCATATAGATGGCAGCACTACATTTTTTTGCAAGATGGCAGAAAGGCGCACAAACTTGAAGTGAAATAGCCCATGGAACGTAACAAGTATTACCTTTCTGAACTCATTTCTGTTATGTTAGAAATCAAAAGGCAAGCTTGAATTTTTTTCAGCATATCATGGGCTTTTTCAACTTTATGCTTCTGCAAGATTGTTAATGTCAGGTTTTTCCTTCATTTGACTTTTTAAGTGTACATAAGAGGAAAATTGTGATTTTTTAATTTTTTTTTTTAATTTCTAAGCTATTTTGAAGATGAAGAAAATAAATAGCAACTTCCAAATTTGAAAAATCTGTCTTTCATATGTAACATTACATCATACATCAATTTCACATATGTTTTTAAATTCCTTTGAATTTTATAACGCTTTTAATTTTCCCAAAATTTTCAATTTTTCAAGTTTTACAACCAATTTAAACCTGTGTGAAGTTGGCACCCCCCATTTCGAATTAAAATTAGAAAAACGGGATGTAAAAACTACACACATGGCCAACAAAGATATTTTTTATTTTAAAGGGTGGGCAAAATTATCTAACGGATCGGCAAAACTGGGCAAAACTTGACCTGTGTGAAGTTGGCACCCCCCATTTCGAATTAAAATATATGAATTACGTAGAAGTTTTGCCCAAGTTTTGCCCAGTTTTGCCCAGCCATTATTTAATTTTGCCCACCCTTTATAACGCGGTAAATCACGTTTCATTTTTTGACCCATTTTTCATACTGGCACCCCCAATTCGAAATTTCAAAAAACAATTGTTCCATTATTTTGCCCAAGTTTTTCCCAGTTCTGCCCACCCATTAAATAATTTTGCCCACCCTTTGTAACGCTGTAAATCAAAGATATCTTTGTTGACCACGTGTGAAGTTGGCACCCCCCAATTCAAAATTTCAAAAAACAATTGTGCCATTATTTTGCCCAAGTTTTGCCCAGGTTTGCCTACCCATTAGATAATTTTACCCACCTTTTAAAAAGCTGTAAATTAAAAAATATGGTTTCGACCACGTGTTCAGCTGGCACCCCCCATTTCGAATACAGCCATAAAAATTACATAGAAGTTTTGCCCAAGTTTTGTCCAGTTGTGCCCACCCATTATTTAATTTTGCCCACCCTTTATAACGCTGTAAATCACATTTCATTTTTTGACCCATTTTTCATACTGGCACCCCCCAATTCGAAATTTCAAAAAACAATTGTGCCATTATTTTGCCCAAGTTTTGCCCAGTTTTGCCCACCGTTTATAACGCCGTAAATCAAAGATACAGTGCCTAAAAGTAACTAGTGTGCTTATCGCCAATACAACTATAATAAAAAAAATGTGTCAGAAAGGAGGAAAAACCAGATTCTCCGCCAGAGGGCGTCGAGTTCCCACCGTGGTTAATTACATTTGAAGTTTCATTTAAAAGGCTTGATCCTAATGTGAGTTTCGATATAATTACCGCTATATTTTCAAACAAACTATACGAATTTTTCTATTTCTCTAATATTTTAAAGTAAACATACATTATAACATATACTATGCTTCTTTAATGATAAATTAATATGGATAATTCCGCAAATACTACGAAAAGAAAAGCTGATCGAACATGCTTCGTTCCTGGATGTTCAAGTGGATATAACATTAACAAAACTAAAATAACTCTATTTTTCACCCTTAAAGACAAAAACCAATTTGAAAAATGGTTAACAGCCGATAAAGACTTGAACCAATATTCAGTTGTGTGTGAATCGCATTTTGATGAGCGATTTATTGAGAGGAGTTACAAATACACGATTTATTAATTATTGATATCCTAACTTTTAAATTTATTTTAACATGACTATTTTGAGAATGGTTAAATATCGTTGATAAATTAATATAATATTAAAAAAAATATGAAAACTATTAATTAAAAGAATTTTTTTAAAGGATGATTAGGATTAGCACATCTACCCCAATTTAAAGAAAATGCATTCTTGTAATATTTTCAGGAGAATTTTTTTTTTTTTTTTTTTTTTCCAGATTTGAAAGAATTATAGATTTCTCATTTGATGTTTTGCTGGAATACCTTAAATTATTTTACCCAAAACTACGCTCTGAAACAACAGAAATTTTTAACAACTAATCATTATTAATTAAATTTATTATAGCTTGAAATGTTTTGAGCTTGAATTTACATAGTTGTGTTATACAATTATTTTAAATTTAGTATTTTAACTTTTCTATCTAAATTAATTAAAATATTGATTTTGTGATAATGACAATAAATACAGAATGAATTATTATCATAAATATTTTATTAATTATTGATATCCTAACTTTTAAATTTATTTTAACATGATTATTTTGTTTCATTAGTATGCTTTCATTGAATTATGGTTTTAATACATTCACAAAATAAATTTCTTACTTTTTGTAGGGTGTCTATTGTGGAATTAAAAGTGTTCGATTTATTTCTTTTATTAAAATTTTGATTCACATTGGGAAATGTGAGTATGAGAATGGTTAAATATTGTTGATAGATTAATATAATATTAAAAAAAAAACTAAAATATAATAAAAACTATTAATTAAAAGAATTTTTTTAAAGGATAATTAGCACATCTACCCCAATTTAAAGAAAAAGCATTCTTGTAATACTTTCAGGAGATTTTTTTTTTTTCTTCTAGATTTGAAAGAATCATAGATTTCTCATTTGATGTTTTGCTGGTATACCTTAAATTAGTTTACCCAAAACTAAGCTCTGAAACAACAGAAATTTTTAACAACTCAATTTACTCTTAGTTTGTTAAGTGGATGTAAACAAGTTATGTAATAATAAATACCGATTTAAAAAGTTGTCAAAATAGGGGTAAAATAATTTAACTGTATAAAAAAGGACATGTTTTTACAACAATTTATCATAGTATGATGTATTTATCCAATATATTGTTTTAGAAATAACTAAATATTGTTGGAAGAAAAGCGTCCTATAATAAATTTTGTAACTGTTTGATTTAATTACAATTAGTTGTTATGAAAGCAGTTACATTTCTCCCCAACTGCATTTTCATTATTAGAATTTTTTTTCTTATTTATTTTTTATCTAGAGCATTGTAAAGTATTGATTTATTACCGAAAAAATTAGATTTAAAACGATGTTTATATACAAACGAAAGTTACCATAGCCGCGGCGAGAACACTGGCGCCATCTATCCGCGTCCTCTATTTCAGAGATATAATTTTGACGCCGATAACAACACTATTTACTTCTAGACACTATATCAAAGATATCTTTGTTGACCACGTGTGAAGTTGGCACCCCCCAATTCGAAACTTCAAAAACAATTGTGCCATTATTTTGCCCAAGTTTTGTCCAGTTTTGCCCACCCATTAGATAATTTTGCCCACCTTTTAAAAAGCTGTAAATTAAAAAATTTGGTTTCGACCACGTGTTCAGCTGGCACCCCCCAATTCGAATATAGCCATAAAAATTACATAGAAGTTTTGCCCAAGTTTTGCCCAGTTTTGCCCACCCATTATTTAATTTTGCCCACCCTTTATAACGCTGTAAATCACATTTTATTTTTTGACCCATTTTTCATACTGGCACCCCCCAATTCGAAATTTCAAAAAACAGTTGTGCCATTATTTTGCCCAAGTTTTGCCCAGTTTTGCCCACCAATTAAATAATTTTGCCCACCCTTTGTAACGCTGTAAATCAAAGATATCTTTTTTGACCACGTGTGAAGTTGGCACCCCCCCAATTCGAAATTTCAAAAAACAATTGTGCCATTATTTTGCCCAAGTTTTGCCCAGTTTTGCCCACCCATTAGATAATTTTGCCCACCTTTTAAAAAGCTGTAAATTAAAAAATGTGGTTTCGACCACGTGTTCAGCTGGCACCTCCCAATTCGAAATTTCAAAAAACAATTGTGCCATTATTTTGCCCAAGTTTTGCCCAGTTTTGCCCACCCATTAAATAATTTTGCCCACCCTTTGTAACGCTGTAAATCAAAGATATCTTTTTTGACCACGTGTGAAGTTGGCACCCCGAAATTCGAAATTTCAAAAAACAATTGTGTCATTATTTTGCCCAAGTTTTGCCCAGTTTTGCCCACCCATTAGATAATTTTGCCCACCTTTTAAAAAGCTGTAAATTAAAAAATATGGTTTCGACCACGTGTTCAGCTGGCACCCCCCAATTCGAATATAGCCATAAAAATTACATAGAAGTTTTGCCCAAGTTTTGCCCAGTTTTGCCCACCCATTATTTAATTTTGCCCACCCTTTATAACGTTGTAAATCACATTTCATTTTTGACCCATTTTTCATACTGGCACCCCCCAATTCAAAATTTCAAAAAACAATTGTTCCATTATTTTGCCCAAGTTTTGCCCAGTTTTGCCCACCGTTTATAACGCCGTAAATCAAAGATATCTTTGTTGACCACGTGTGAAGTTGGCACCCCCCAATTCGAAACTTCAAAAACAATTGTGCCATTATTTTGCCCAAGTTTTGTCCAGTTTTGCCCACCCATTAGATAATTTTGCCCACCTTTTAAAAAGCTGTAAATTAAAAAATATGGTTTCGACCACGTGTTCAAATGGCACCCCCCAATTCGAATATAGCCATAAAAATTACATAGAAGTTTTGCCCACCCATTATTTAATTTTGCCCACCCTTTATAACGCTGTAAATCACATTTCAATTTTTGACCCATTTTTCATACTGGCACCCCCCAATTCGAAATTTCAAAAAACAATTGTGCCATGATTTTGCCCATGTTTTGCCCAGTTTTGCCCACCCATTAAATAATTTTGCCCACCCTTTGTAACGCTGTAAATCAAAGATATCTTTTTTTGACCACGTTTGAAGTTGGCACCCCCCAATTCGAAATTTCAAAAAACAATTGCGCCATTATTTTGCCCAAGTTTTGCCCAGTTTTGCCCACCCATTAGTTAATTTTGCCCACCTTTTAAAAAGCTGTAAATTAAAAAATATGGTTTCGACCACGTGTTCAGCTGGCACCCCGCAATTCGAATATAGCCATAAAAATTACATAGAAGTTTTGCCCAAGTTTTGCCCAGTTTTGCCCACCCATTATTTAATTTTGCCCACCCTTTATAACGTTGTAAATCACATTTCATTTTTTGACCCATTTTTCATACTGGCACCCCCCAATTCGAAATTTCAAAAAACAATTGTGCCATTATTTTGCCCAAGTTTTTCCCAGTTCTGCCCACCAATTAAATAATTTTGCCCACCCTTTGTAACGCTGTAAATCAAAGATATCTTTGTTGACCACGTGTGAAGTTGGCACCCCCCAATTCAAAATTTCAAAAAACAATTGTGCCATTATTTTGCCCAAGTTTTGCCCAGGTTTGCCTACCCATTAGATAATTTTGCCCACCTTTTAAAAAGCTGTAAATTAAAAAATATGGTTTCGACCACGTGTTCAGCTGGCACCCCCCAATTCGAATACAGCCATAAAAATTACATAGAAGTTTTGCCCAAGTTTTGTCCAGTTGTGCCCACCCATTATTTAATTTTGCCCACCCTTTATAACGCTGTAAATCACATTATATTTTTTTACCCATTTTTCATACTGGCACCCCCCAATTCGAAATTTCAAAAAACAATTGTGCCATTATTTTGCCCAAGTTTTGCCCAGTTTTGTCCACCTATTAAATAATTTTGCCCACCCTTTATGACGCTGTAAATCAAAGATATCTTTGTTGACCACGTGTGAAGGTGGCACCCCCCAATTCGAAATTTCAAAAAACAATTGTGCCTTTATTTTGCCCATGTTTTGCCCAGTTTTGCCCACCCATTAGATAATTTTGCCCACCTTTTAAAAAGCTGTAAATTAAAAAATAAGGTTTTGACCATGTGTTCAGCTGGCACCCCCCAATTCGAATATAACCATAAAAATTACATAGAAGTTTTGCCCAAGCTTTGGCCAGTTTTGCCCACCCATTATTTAATTTTGCCCACCCTTTATAACGCTGTAAAACACATTTTATTTTTTGACCCATTTTTCATACTGGCACTTCCCAATTCGAAATTTCAAAAAACAATTGTTGCATTATTTTGCGCAAGTTTTGCCCAGTTTTGCCGACCCGTTAGAGAATTTTGCCCACCTTTTAAATTAAAAAATATCTTTGTTGGCCATGTGTGTAGTTTTTACATCCCCTTTTTCTAATTTGAATTTTTTCTGATTTGAATTAAGTTATACAAATTAAGCAGAAAAAGTTTTGCCAAATTTGTATAACACTATAATCATTTATGTGTCCGTTGATCATGTTTCTAGAATTTTTCTTAGCGTTTCTAAAGATTTGTCCAAAATTTTTATAGCATTACTTGGTTTCTCAGTGTTCCTGGAAATTTGCCCATCGATTCTACAAAGTCCATTTTTGCTATATCGCTGCTGGTTTTTTTAGATTGTTCGTAGTGTTTTCCCAAAGTCCAGTAATTATGTTCAGCGTCTCGTTAACGGTATGTTTCGAAGGAGAGGGTGATTCCAGATTAACAGTTTGCGAGCTTGACAGGTTGAGAATTGACAGATTTTGTAAAGTGTTCCTGGAATTTTGTCCCGTTTCTACCAACGTGTCTAGACGTTCGTAACTAAAGTTTTGCCCGTTATGGTATATCATTGCCAGATGTTACCCATTATTCCTACTGTTTTTCCCAACTCTTTTATGTTTGTTTAGATTTTCTAAAGAGTTTGTAGGCTTTGCCTAACATTCTTACAGCATTTTTTCATTTTTTTCTAAATTTTTGCTTAGCGTTCTTAAAGTTTTGTAAACTTTGCTCGTTTCCATGTAACATTGTCCGTTTTTTCCAAATTTTGCTGTAGATTTACCCAGTGATCGAAGATCTTTTCCCAGATTTGCACAGTGTTTTTAGAGTTTAAACCAGTCTTTGTAGAATTTAAACTAGCATTTGATATGTTTTCCCGACCCGTTTTCCTTTAGCATTGCCCTGTTTTGCAGATTTTACGTGTTCCGATAGCATTTGCAGGTTTTGTCTAATGTTCCTATGGCATGGTCAGGTTTTGTTCAGTGTTTTTAGAATTAGCCTAGTTTTGGCCAATGTCCCAAATTTCTTGCCTAGCATTCCTAATTTTTTTGTCTGGCTTTGTCTGTTTTTCAATAGCGTTGCAAAGTTTTGTTCAGTATTCCTAAAGTTTTCCCCAGCGTCCCTAGAGTTGTGTTCAGCAGTTTTACCTATAATTCTATAGCATTGCCCAGTTTTTCTGATTATTTCTAGAGTTTTGACCAACAATCCTGTAGTTTTGTCCAGAGTCCCTAAAGCCGGCTGTGCCCATTTTTTTTATAACATTGCCAAATTTTCCCTGTTTTCTTGGATTTTCGTCTAGTTCTGTCCAATGTCCCTATAGTCTTGACCAGCCTTATTAATGTTTCACCATGGCTACACTAGATACCGGGCTTGCTCATTCATTATCATGACGTCACAAATGGTGGCTGGCCGCTACCAGCGATTGGTTCAAAGCGAAACGACAAAATGAAAGACATGCAGCGATTGGCACAAAACGACGTGCTCGTCGCTTTGCACCAATCGCTGGTCGCGGCCAGCCACGTTTTGTGACGTCATGATAATGAATGAGCAAGCCCGGTATCTAGTGTAGCCTTGGTTTCACCCACTCTTGTTCAGCCTTCCTAAAGTTTTGCTCAGTTTTGCCTAACGTTACAAAAGTTTTGTCCAGCGTTCCTAAGATTTGTTCGTCTTTGTCCAACATTCGTGTGGCTTTGAGCGGTTTTTCTCTATATCCTAGAGTTTTTTCCCGTTTTGCCCACCGTCCCTACTGTTTTGCCTACCATTGCTAAAGTTTTGTCCGACATTGATCGTGACCCTATAAAATTGCCCTCTTTTGTTCAGTGTTTTCACAAGTGTATAGGGTCACGAGCAAAGCTCGTCAAAATTTTACGAACGGTAAGCAAAACTGTAGGAACGATTGGCAAAACTAGGAAAAACTCTAAGAACTTGAGAAAAAACAGTCAAAACCACCCGAATGCACAAAAACGGACAAATCTTTTGGACGCTGGACAAAACTTTAGTAACGTTAGGTGAAACTGAGCAAAACGTTATGAAGGCAGGGCAAGAGTGGGTGAACCATTAATAATGCTGGTCAAAATTATAGGGACATTGGACAGAACTAGACGAAACTCCAAGAAAACAGGGAAAATTTGGCAATGTTATAAAAAAAATGGGCACAGCCGGCTTTAGGGTCTTTGGACAAAACTACAGGACTGTTGGTCAAAATCTAGAAACAATCAAAAAAACTGGGCCATGCTATAGAATTATGGGTAAAACTGCTGGACACAACTCTAGAAACGTTTGGGAAAATTTTAGGAATACTGAACAAAAATTTGCAATGCTATTGAAAAACAGACAAAGCCAGATAAAAAAATTAGTAATACTAGGCAAAAATTTGGTACATTGGCCAAAACTAGGCTATATCTAGAAACACTGAAAAAAACCTGACAATGCCATAGGAACATTAGACAAAACCTGGGAATGTTATCGGAACACGTAATATCCGCAAAAACTTTAAGAATGCTGTGCAAAACAGGGCAATGCTAAAGGTAAACGGGTCAGGAAAAACATTTCAAATGCTAGTTGAAATTCTACAAAGACTGGTTTAAACTCTTAAAACTCTGTGCAAATCTGGGCAAAGATCTTCGATCACTGGGTAAATCTACAGCAAAATTTGCAAAAAACGGGCAATGTTACATGGAAACGAGCAAAGTTTACAAAACTTTAAGAACGCTAAGCAAAAATTTTGAAAAAAATGAAAAAATGCTCTAAGAATGTTAGGCAAAGCCTACGAACTCTTTAGAAAATCTAAACAAACATAAGAGAGTTGCGCAAAGCACTAGGAACAATGGGTAACACTTGGCAATGATATAGCATCACAGGCAAAACTTTAGTTACGAACGTCTAGACACGTTGGTAGAAACGGGACAAAATTCCAGGAACACTGGACAAAATCATTCAATTCTCAACCTGCCAAGCTCTCAAACTGTTAGGCTGGGATTGCGGTGCTTCGCTTAAGATCAATCTTGAGCGTAACTCTGACTTACGATTAAACAAAGCGTAATCGGTATTGCAGTGCCTCGCGTTCTTACGCTAACTCGAAAGCTATCTTACGACAAAGCACAAGTTTATGCGCGCGCAACCACAACAAATCTAACTACGGCCTCTGATTGGCTAACTGCAGGAGGATTTACGCTTAAGCAGGAGGACTTACGATGAGGCACCATGGGCAAATCTCCAGGAACACTGAGAAAAACAAGTAATGCTATAAAAATTTTGGACAAATCTTTAGAAACGCTAAGAAAAATTCTAGAAACATGGTCAACGGACACATAAATGATTATAGTGTTATAAAACTTTGCCAAAACTTTTCCTACTTAATTTGTATAACTTAATTCAAATTAGAAAAAATTCAAATTAGAAAAAGGGGATGTAAAAACTACACACATGGCCAACAAAGATCTTTTTTATTTTAAAAGGTGGGCAAAATTATCTAACGGATCGGCAAATCTGGGCAGAACTCGCGCAAAATAATGCAACAATTGTTTTTTGAAATGTCGAATTGGGAAATGCCAGTATGAAAAATGGGTCAAAAAATAAAATGTGACTTACAGCGTTATAATGGGTGAGCAAAACTGGGCAAAACTTGTGCAAAATAATGCAAGAATTGTTTTGTTAAATTTCGAATTGGGGGGGGTGCCAGTATGAAAAATGGGTCAAAAAATGAAATGTGATTTACAGCGTTATAGAGGGTGGGTTTTTATGGCTATATTCGAATTGGGGGGTGCCAGCTGAACACGTGGTCAAAACCATGTTTTTTAATTTACAGCTTTTTAAAAGGTGGGCAAAATTATTTAATGGGTGGGCAAAACTTGGGCAAAATAATGGCACAATTGTTTTTTGAAATTTCGAATTGGGGGGGTGCCAACTTCACACGTAGTCAACAAATATATCTTTGATTTACAGCGTTATAAAAGATGGGCAAAATTATCTAATGGGTGGGCAAAACTGGGCAAAACTTGGGCAAAATAATGGCACAATTGTTTTTTGAAATTTCAAATTGGGGGGTGCCAGTATGAAAAATTGGTCAAAAAATGAAATGTGATTTACACCGTTATAAAGGGTGGGCAAAATTAAATAATGGGTGTGCAAAACTTCTATGTAATTTTTATGGCTATATTCGAATTGGGGGGTGCCAGCTGAACACGTGGTCAAAACCATATTTTTTAATTTACAGCTTTTTAAAAGGTGGGCAAAATTATCTAATGGGTGGGCAAAACTTGGGCAAAATAATGGCACAATTGTTTTTTGAAATTTCGAATTGGGGGGTGCCAGTATGAAAAATGGGTCAAAAAATGAAATGTGATTTACAGCGTTATAAAGGGTGGGTAAAACTGGGCAAAACTTGGGCAAAACTTCTACGTAATTCATATATTTTAATTCGAAATGGGGGGTGCCAACTTCACACAGGTCCAATTTAAGGTTAACCATGGTGTTACGAAATTATTATTACTAAATAAATATGATAATAACTGTCCACGGATTACAATATTATGAAAAAAATTTATTTATGTTAAATAGTTTTCAAGATACGGAACTTTAAACTTGCAACTTTGAACGATTCCATACAAGCCATTCTATGTCACAAGTTTTTTAAATGTCCAGAACTTCCAAAATATTTTTTTTTTTTGTCAAGATATTTTGAATAGCTCTATTTAAGTATGAATTGAATCTGTGTATCAAATTTTATTAAAATCGGTTACTATGTGGCCACGACTTTTTTCTAATTTTTGCTCATTTTGCATGGAATGACCCTTTTTAATTGTTGCAATATGTAACAAACAGGAACAATGTCTCCTTATTTTTTTCATTTGTAAAATAAAGTTTTACTTCAGTGAAATGCAAACATTTAGGGGGTGGGGGGTGGGGGCTACCGATCGTCGATTAAATTGCTACCATTTTGAATTTCTCTCGCAAAGTTAACGGTAAAAAATTTTCATTGTTTACATCTGAAACAGCGTGCGGATTATAGGCATTTGCGGATTAAAGAGAGTTGACTGTATCTAAGCATACTTTACTGGAAGCAACTCAGGGCACTTTTGACCCCCCCCCCCCCATATCTCCGCGCTGGAGTATCCCAAAAATTTGAAACTTCGTTTTTCCGGAGTATTTGGCACACAGGACCAAAATTTAAAATTACAACTTTCTGTCTTTTCTAGTTCAGACGATATAGGAACTCAAACATTCGATTTTTTGTCACTCACTCACTCACTCGTTCACGCGTCATCAAAAAGATCAGGTAGTCCCGTAGCCCTAGAAACTTGACATTTGGAAAAAAGGTAGTGTTTAGGATACAAAGAAAGGAAAAATTATAAAATCCGGAAATTCGAAAAAAAAAAACATTCGAAAATTCAACAAATTCCATCAAAATTGAAAATTGAAAATAATACGATCTTGTTAGTCTTAGAAACTTGAGATTCGATGTGAAGGTAGTGTTTAGTATCCAGAAAAAGAAAACATCAAAAACACACAAAAAAAAAATCGAAAAATCGAAAAAAATCGAAAAATTTCTAATAATCCGATTTTGTTGTGCTAGAAACTTGGAATTCGGAATAAAGGTAGTATTCAGGATGCAAAATAAGGAAAAATTAAAAATTCCGGAAAATTCGAAAAAAAAAATTCAAGAATTCAAAAAATTCGGAAAAAATTGAAAAAATTAAAATAATTTGATTTTTTAGCCTTAGAAACTTAAAATTCGCAGTAAAGATAGTGTTTAGGATTCAGAATAAGTTAAAATAAAAAACGCAATAAAATTCGAAAATAAAAAAAAATCGAAAAAATCGGAAAAATCCAAAAATAAGGAAAATTTGAAAATAATTCGATTTTATAGCGCTAGAAACTTGAAATTTGGAATAAAGGTAATATTTAAGATACTAAATAAGGAAAAATTAAAAAATATGGATAATTCAAAAACTACCCATAAATTAGTGCAGACGATATATGAACTCAAAGTTTCGATTTTTTTGTCACTCGCACACTCACTCACTCTCGCGTCATCAAAAAGATTGGGTAGATCCCGCAGCCACATAAACTTAAAATTTGGAATAAAGCTAGTGTTTCGGATACAAAGAAAGGAACAATTATAAAATCCGGAAAATAAAATTAAAAAAATAAACATTCGAAAATTACAAAAAATCGAACAAAATTGAAAATTGAAAATAACACGATCTTGTAGTCTTAATAAAATTTGGTGGGAAGGTAGTGTTTAGAATTCAGAAAAAGAAAAGAATTCAGAAAAGAATTTAGAAGAAAGAAAGAAAAAGAATTCAGAAAAATTGAAAATAAAATCGAAAAATCGAAAAAAATTGAAAAATTTCAAATAATCCAATTTTGTTGCGCTAGAAACTTGGAATTCGGAATAAAGGTAGTATTTAGGATGCAAAATAAGAAAAATTCAAAAATCCAGAAAATTAAAAAAAAAATCGAAAAAAAAATTAAATAATTTGATCTTTTGGCCTTAGAAACTTAAAATTCGCGATAAAGATAGTGTTTAAGATTCAGAATAAGTTAAAATAAAAATGCAATAAAATTTGAAAATAAAATAAAAAAATCGAAAGAAATCGAAAAATAATTCAATTTCATAGCGCTAGAAACTTGAAATTTGGAATAAAGGTAATATTTAAGATACTAAATAAGGAAACATTAAAAAATATGGATAATTAAAAAAAATCGAAAAATTAAAAAAAAAAAAAGAAAGAAAGTAAGAAAGAAAAAAAAGAGAGAAATTGAAAATAATATGATCTTGTAGTCTTCGAAACTGAAAATTTGGCGTAAAGGTAGTGTTTAGGATTCAGAAAAAGAAAAAATTAAAAACACAACAAAAATTGAAAATAAAATCAAAAAATCGAAAAAAAAAACGAAATTTTGAAAATAATTCGATTTTGTAAATCTAGAAACTTAAAATTTGGAATAAAGGTAGTATTTAGGATACAAAAAAAGAAATAAATAAAAAATCTGTAAAATTCGAAAAAAAAAATCGAAAAATTGAAAAAAATTCGATTTTGTAGATTTAGAACTTAAAATTCGGCATAAACTTATTGTTTAGGATACAGAAAAGGAAAAATTAAAACACAATAAATTCGAAAATAGAATAAAAAACTCGAAAAAGATCGGAATTTTCAAAATAATTCGATTTTGTAGCGCTAGAAACTTGAAATTTGTAATAAAGGATACAAAATGAGAAAAAATTAAAAAATCCAGAAAATTATAAAAAAAATTCGAAAAAATCAAAAATTGAAAATAATTTTATCTTGTAGTCTCAGAAACTTAAAACTTGGTGTAAAGGTAGTATTTACTATTCAATAAAAGGAACAATTAAAATATTCGTTAAATTCGAAAATGAAATCGAAAAATCGAAATATCTTTAAGAAATCGAAAATTCGAAAACAATTTGATTTTGTACTGCTAGAAACATTAGTTTTAAGATAATTGTCCTATTAGCTAGTACAACGCTCCTAATTGTGTTTTCTTTTCTTTCGTTTACGAATTTCGTTATAGAAAAGTTCAGCTACAGACTGGCTACGATATAGGCGATTTCTTTATAGACAGGTTTGTTTTCTTTCACAGATTGTACTCTATTTACTTCACATATGAAATATGGATTGTTAAATGATGTTAGCCCCACAAAAAGTTTACAGTTTCCCTACACTCCCGACATTACTGGCTGGTCATGGCTTGATAGTCCTTTCTAAATAAAATCATGGTGACTCTAAGATTCACTTGATTTATCTCTAAATTGAACCTAAATGATCCTAAGAAGACGGATCAAATAATTACTATATTGGCATGACAATCAGGTAACTTAGAATTAAAATCGAAAAATCAATAAATTTATAAAAAGTCAAATATTTGAAAATAATTCGATTTTGTAGTCCTAGAAGCTTGACATTTGGCAGAAAGGCAGGGTTTAGTACACAAAGTAAGGAAAAATTAAAAAATCCGTAAATAATAAAAAAAGACTGAAAAAAACGAAAAAAAAAACATCGGAAAAAGGAATATAGTTTGATTTATTGGAAATTTCCGGAAATTTAAATTTTTGCTTTCTTTTTATACTAAAAAGTTCTTTTATGTTAAATATCAAGTATCTAGGGCTGCGAGTAATATCTCAGATGGATAGCACCTATCCTGGAAGCAATTGAGAGTACTTTTGACACTCCCCCTCCCATAACTTAGTGCTTGCCTAGGAACCTGAAATCTCTTTTTATCTACAGCACTTTGCAAACGAAACTAAAGCTTCAAATTTTTTATACCTGTAAATAATAGGGACAGAGTGTGGGCTTAGCGAAAATCAGTGGATGATCTCCAAAAAGAACCCAAAATCAAGAAAAGGAGAGGATTACTTACAAAAAGAAGTGAAATCTCATCAAAAAGTCACCGGTAAAAAATGCAGCCAAGTCTCGTAACTCATTTACCGTAAAAAGTACTGAGATCGTATAAAGCCAAGTTTAACTATCTTATTAACTCTGAAATTTTCATCCACAAATCACTCCTAGTCTCTACATCTTTAGTTAATTATTATTTTGTGACTTGGCAATTACGCAGCACAGGGAAGTTATTACACCTTACTATGTTATGGGATGCGATGGCATAATTTAATTAAGGCAAATTATATACGCACAAGGAAGTTATTACACTTTAATATGTTATAGTATTATTTGATTAAGACTTACTATATACATCACATTCTCGTGCTACGTAATTGCCAAGTCACAAAATAATAATTAACTAAAGATGTAGAGACTAGGAGTGATTTGTGAATGAAAATTTCAGAGTTAATAAGATAGTTAAACTTGGCTTTATACGATCTCAGTACTTTTTACGGTAAATGAGTTACGAGACTTGGCTGCATTTTTTACCGGTGACTTTTTGATGAGATATATATATACAGGGTGTCCATAATTAAACGACCCTACTTTATTGTCGTCTACAGACGAAACTATTGGTCAGAAAGTTGTGAAATTTTGTGAAAGACATAATGAAGGAATGGGAATTTGTTTAAGTGAAACAAAAAATAGTTCAAAATTTCGCCACCAGATGGCGTTTTTATTGAGTCAATTGCATTTGAAACATTCTGTAAGTCATGATATAGTCCAGGCATTAGGGGATAAAAAAGAGCAAATAAAGGAAAGTTTTGGTGTAGTTTTTTTGGGAGGGGTCCCTTAATGTTTTTTGGGTCGCTGAATACGAATCCGAGGTTTTCCAACAAATTTTTTTTCGGGAAATATGTTTTTTTTACAAAAAAACGTGTAAAAAAAACGGACTTTTTTCCGTTTTTTCAAAATAATTTCAAAATTGTGCATTTTACGTGAAAGTCGGCAATGTATGAATTAAAGAAAAGAAAATTTCCTATATTTTATGTAATGAAAGTTTTTTTCTCTGATCAATGGTTTAGCCGTGAGAGTGCCGCAAAAAAGGGTGTTAAAAACAAAAAACTGTAAAAAAACGGGAATTACGGTAGCGTATGTCGATGTAACATAAAAACTAACCATTTTACGCAAACGGTAACCATTAATGATACTAAAGATTATATGTTTGACTGTATTTTATGCATTTGAGGTAGAGGAAAAGTGCGGATCCTGCGCCAGGGGAAGGTGGGAGCAGTGGAGCAGTTCCAATAGTCCAGTAGAAATAGCGCAAAAAAGGGCCTTGTCTTACAAAAATTCGGGTAGTTCTGATTTTTGGGTATGCTGTAAAGGTTGACCCTCTAATAAAAAAAACCAAGTTTTCGACCTTCTAGACCTTGTGCGTTTGTCACAATATTGAAAAAACCAATATTTTTCGGCACTTTTTTCGATTTTTCTTAACTAACTCAATTTTAGTGCATTTTACAGAAAAAAGCACTTTTACCATTTTGTAGAGCATAAAATTCTCTACAACATGAAGTATTCAGGTATGTAAATTGTCCAAATAGGGGGTAAGATACGGAGCCGGGAAAATAGGGTAAAATTTGCAAAAATCCACTAAAGACGTTAGTTTTTGCTTAATAACCTACTTTTAGTGCATTTTAGAGACAAAAGCACTTTCACCATTTTGTAGAGCATAAAATTCTCTAGAACATGCAGTATTCATGTTTGTAAATTGTCCAAATAGGGGGTAAGTTACGGAGCCGGGAAAATAGGGTTAAATTTGGAAAAAATGTAAAAATCCACAAATGACGTTAGTTTTTGCCGTATCTTACCCCCTATTTGGACAATTTACAAACATGAATACTGCATGTTGTAGAGAATTTTATGTTCTACAAAATGGTGAAAGTGCTTTTGTCTCTAAAACGCACTAAAAGTAGGTTATTAAGCAAAAACTAACGTCATTTGTGGATTTTTACATTTTTTTCCAAATTTAACCCTTTTTCCCGGCTCCGTATCTTACCCCTTATTTGGACAATTTACAAATATGAATACTGCATGTTCTAGAGAATTTTATGCTCTACAAAATAGTGAAAGTGCTTTTGTCTCTAAAACGCCCTAAAAGTAGGTTATTAAGCAAAAACTAACGTCATTTGTGGATTATTACATTTTTTCCAAATTTAACCCTATTTTCCCGGCTCCGTATCTTACCCCCTATTTGGACAATTTACAAACATGAATACTGCATGTTGTATAGAATTTTCTGCTCTACAAAATGGTAAAAGTGCTTTTTTCTGTAAAATGCAACAAACATATAGTCAAACATATAATGTTTAGTAACATTAATAGTTAACATTTGCGTAAAAGGATTAGTTTCTATGTTACATTGACATACAGTACTGTAATTCCCGTTTTTTTTACAGTTTTTAGTTTTTTCCACCCATTTTTGAGGCACTCTCACGGGGCTAAACTATTGATCAGAGAAAAAAACTTTCAGTACATAAAATGTAAGAAATTTTATTTTCTTTAATTCATATATTGCCGACTTTCACGTAAAATGCATAATTTTGGAATTCTTTTGAAAAAACGGAAAAAAGTCCGTTTTTTTACACGTTTTTTGTAAAGAAAACATATTTCCCGAAAAAAATTTTCTTGGAAAACCTTGGATTCGTGTTCAGCGACCCAAAAAACATAAAGGGACCCCTCCCCCCCCAAAAAAAAAACTACACCAAAACTTTCCTTTATTTTCTACCAAATGCCTGGACTACTAAACCAAGAACTTTACCTGATCTTAAAGATATTTTCACGACATGTTTTTAGCATTTCCCTGCACTGTTGTCAACTGCTATCCTAAGATTCCAGATGGTAGTTGGAAATGATGGACGTGATGTGGAACACGTTTTGTTGCAATAAAATACGTAAACTATCTAAAATGTATGCTAAATGCATAATTCAATAAATGTTCTTGATTTATCATGACTTACCAAATGTTTCAAATGCGAATGATTCATTAAAAACGCCATCTGGTGGCGAAATTTTGAACTAATTTTTTTTCGCTTAAACAAATTCCCATTGCTTCATTATGTCCTTCACAAAATTTCACAACTTTCTGACCAATAGTTTCGTCTGTAGACAACTTTAAAGTAGGGTCGTTTAATTATGGACACCCTGTATATATATATATATATAAAGTCGAACTTCCATTTAACGAAGTCTCGTCGTTACACTTAAAAACTTCGTTATGAAGAAAATTCGTTAAATAGAAGTCAACTTCAATGCATGAAATTTTCCCTTCAGATATGACAAACAGGTATTGGAATCAGAAGCATTTGATTCAGTTTTAATTATGAAGCCGTCTTTTACAAAACAATTGTGTACGGTCGATGAAATACCGTCACATTCCCAAGCTTTGGCCCAAGCTTTGATCGGCTCTGATACACAGAATCTCAAACTAATGTTTTCACTACATCGTCTTTTTTCTGTCTTTTTCGATAATGTACTTCAAGATTTTTTATTATTCGTTAGACTAATGGCTGAAGTTTAGCTGTATTGGCAGGAACAAAAATAACTTTGGTGTTCTTCGATTTGTATTTTGAAACACGTTCTTGTGGCTATACAAAGCAATTGTCTATCAGCAATCGAAGGTCAGAATGGTAACTGTCTGTCTCTAATAGATATATTTATTTCAATGCAACTGACGCCATTGCGAAATCTCATCGTCTATATTATTGAAGGTAAAAAGGGGATTTCGACTTCCCCCAACTGTCAGCGTTGGAGTCTCGGTGTGGGAGAATAGTGATAACAAGTGTTTTTCTTAGTGTGAAAAAAAAAATTGTTTTATTTAGCACCAAGCAGAATGGAAATTATTTAAATGTATTACTTTTCATACAATCAAATCCGCTGAAATAAATTCGCATATCCTTCGCAACAGCAATCGCTTAGTTTGAATTCTGTAAACGTACATTATTGGAATAAACTTCGTTATATAGAATATATTTTTCGTACTATGGAGATTAATTTACATGCTAATGGTGTTCAAAGTCAAAGTTCTGCAAAAAATTTCGTTTAGTAGAAAACTTCGTTAAATAGGGACTTCGTTAAAGGGAAGTTCCACTGTATATATATATATATATATATATATATATATATATATATATATATATATATATATATATATATATGCATAGCTGCCAACTAACCCTTATTTGTGTTACCACTAAATCCGGATAGTAATATTGATCTTATTTAATTGTAAAATTCTGCGATTAAACCATGTCAAGATTAGGCAAAGACTTCTATTCGGAAGTAGCGGTAACAAAAAAGGTGACAGCTACTTATATGCATAGATATATTTTTTTAAATATTATTTTGTTGAAGAAAAAAAATATGATTTAAATTTTGCAAATGATGTAAGAAACACAAATATGCGGATGGAGGAATAGGTTGTTGGTGCTGCAGAATCTAGAGCCTCGGGACTTTTTTCTTTTAAATTAAAACGCATAGGCAGGGCAGAGCTGCTCTGACAAGAAAATATTTCTGTATAAAAAATATAATAGTACTAAACTTTTCAAGCTTTATATATATATATATATATATATATAACCATTAAACAAACATTACCGACCACCAACAAAAACTGTGAAATTATGAATAAAATTAAAATAACTAATTCAGTACAGTCCCCCCCACACACACACGCACACGCACACATTTAATATAGATTCCAAAAACATAGTAAAAAATAGCAGAAATTGAATAGCAGAAATTTGTAAAACTTAGACAGAATCGTCAGGTCCCAAATGCCTAAAGTTCCACAAATAAAATGTGTGGTTTCACTTTCATATTAGCCATAATTTGGGACAATCACACCCATAAAATAGAGAAATAAACTATTAAACAACAATTAAGTTAAAAATAAAACAAGATTAAAAAGGATAGAGGAGAAAAAACAACAACAATTTACCAAATTGAAAGCATGATCTAAGCATGAGGCAGCACATAATACAAGCATTGGAGATCACCATTAGGTAATCGATTAGGTGAAGATGATGTTGCCATAAAAAAGTTTTTTAAATGATGACGGACCATGGACCAAGGATCAACAATATACAGCATAGCCAGACATACTCCACAATATATATAACCAGCGCCCTCTATAGAAAATTTAGAATTGAACTCCACCATGTATTCAAATGAATCAGTGAGGTGATTGGCACTTAAAACGGCCTATAGAGGCGTTGATCGCAGCCGACGGTACAGGAAAATTGGCCCTTTAACTAATGCTAAAGTGCCATTGGAACCATTATTTATTGTAAACGCGTTTGAAAGTGTTATATATTCAAATTTGGATATTTTTTACCTTGTGATATAAACACAGAAGACAAATATCACATGAAATCTGAAATTGTGCAAAAAAATAATCATTAAGAACAAATTAAAAATACATGTAATGCAATAGGCTTGAAAGGGATTTTCCTGAAGCGAGAAGTTATATCTTTTTGCCATCAGATGGCGTATTCAAGCGCTTGAATTCCCAATAAATCACCAAATATTACTTATGGTTACAACAACAGCAGAGTTAATTATGCACCAAACCATGCTCACTAAAATATGCCGACTGGCTGTGAAACTGCAGCATAGAAATATTTTAAACACTAAAAGGTAGAAAAAAATATATAAATAAAGAGAGTAATATATATTTTTAAATACATTACGTAAATTATGATTATATATTGAGAAAACAATTTAGAAATCCTGGATGCATAGTTAAAAAATGCTTTTATCGTCTTTTCTGTTTTCTTACAAAAGAAAGCAAAAATACTTTTTTCAGTAATTTACACTTTTTTTTTAATAAATTCAGTAATTTGCACTAGGACTTCTCTGTAACCAGAGAAAATGCTCTTAAGGGGAAGGTCTTGGGTTATTACGTTTTTAGGTCGTTGGGACGACAAGTGAAAACGCACATGTGTAGTCAGTGTCACCCTAATGCGATAGAAAAATTGTGTACGAGATTACGGAATCACAATGATTACAGCTGATTACTGTGATGACATGTGATCATTACACATAAATTACAATACGTGATTACAGTTGATTACACTTTGATTACAGGTGATTAAATTGCTAAAGGTTGTGATTTAACAGTTTTACTCTATTTTACTGCATTCCAAAAGCTGTTTTTTAAACATTTTAACTTTTTAAAGTTGTCCAAAATAAGAAAATAGTATAGTTCTAAATACAAACTTCCAGAGAAAACTGTAAGAGGTTGTTAAACTGATATAACAGCAAACAAGGAAAAAAAATAAAACAGCCGTACAAAATACTCCAAAAACAATAATTTTTAATTCAAAAACACTTGTATTCCCGTATGTCAAAAAATCAATAGGTTACTACTTGTAAATGATTGATGACAGAAAAGGTATGTAAAAAATCGGAGGGCATAACTTAGGGCTTCTAGAAAATTATGTTCAATATTTAAAGATTAGCTATACTGGAAACAATTGGACAAGTACTATAATAAAACAACGGTTTGACAAATACTTAGCATCGCTTGACATAAGCCATAAAGATTTACAACATGCCTGAATATATTGCTTTAATACTAAAGATAGTAAGTCTAGTTCATTATTAAAATCAGAAGCAGAATATTGTCTGGCACAGACGTTCGGAACAGCACCCTTGCATTTGAAAAAAAAAATTGTAACAACGGTACACTTTAAAAATGATTCTCAGTCTATAATTTGGAGTTTTTGTACATAAACAAAACTTTTGATAGGTGAAAGATAGAAGTAGTACGACTCTATAAAATTCAGTGTTGAGGTGAAAAACAATTATTGAATGAATTGAGTACAGTTTCAGCAACAACCCTCCTCCACAGAAACCATATGAGGACCCTCAATTTGCAAAAAAAGAAGTCCAGATTGTTTCTGACATACATTTCCTCCATTACTGTCACGTTTACTTTCAGCTAGTTAGTGAAGTTTAAACTTGGACTCTTATTAATCGATCTGCTGAAACCCGTTCTTTACTTCCAAGTAACCATAAAGCAGTAGTCTTCTGAATAACCGGGGTGCTCATATTCAATGAAAGCACAGTTCTCTGACCAGTGGCAGTATTCTGCCCTTAACGAAACAAACCGACTCGGAACCAACCTATCCCGTAATTCATAACGAGATTTGACAGTTTGCAATTCTGCCCTGCGAACGGATCTTTCGACCGACGTTCAATCTCCCTGCTTTGAGCTTACCAGTTTCGACTAATCATTTCCAAGGTCTCGCGTGGTTTGTTTATTTACGCGAGATGTGAACGTGTGTTTTATACCTATTTAAATGCAGACTTTTTTGAATTTTTTTTTCAAATGATTGATTTTTTTTTTTTTTTCCGAAGTTAGGTTTGCGGGAATTTAGAAGTCAATGATAAATATTATTTATAAATATTAATTAAGAAATAATTTTAAAATATTAATTAATGATGAGACTAGGGAGATTAGATGGGATATGGATTTTAGGTTAGAATTTAAATATTTTGATGAAATAAAGGAGAATACACCAAATTTAATAAAAAAAATATAAGGTATTTATCTAAATTCTGTAAATATACATTGTTGTTTAAATATATACTACATTTTCTTATGACCATACAGCAAAGATTTTATTGCTAATTTGTAAATAATGTAAATTATACATTTATTTTTTTTTACTGTCCAGTTAATCTGAATTGTTGTAACGAATTTTTTTTATTGTAACTTGAATTTGAAATTAAATCTTCGTAGTCATGTGACATTTCCCTCCCCCCCCCCTTTTTCTACTTTTCAGTGAATATGAATTGTTCTTATGCCTTTTTCATTAGACTTAAAATTAAATAAATATTTTCTGTATAAATTAAATATTCGTAGTCATATGACACCTTCCCTCCGCCCACTCGCTCCTTTTAGGTAGATTTCGTAAGAAATACTACCTATTACATTCTCACCTAAGTTGGAATTTTTGAAAAATTTTTGCAGATCTACGCCGATCATGACTCCCAGAACCCAAAAACACCCCCAGTTCAAAACTTTATCTATCTATCTATCTATCTATGTCACTTTTTTATGGACACAATAACTGGAAAAATTCTGCATAAATCTCTTCCAAACAGATACATAAAAACAAGGGGCATAAAATCTCGTTTAAGTTCGTTAATGGACAAAATCGAACCAAGGGGGGGGGAGGAAATGGGAGGGGGCTTTTTGTAAAAACAGAAAAAAAACCATAATTACTTAATTATGATACGTATCGAATCCGTGTAAAGTTATTATTACTTCTAGGAAAAGGGCCGAAAATTTATGTATGACAGATTTTAGATATCATTAAAAATGGCCCCAAGGGGGGGAGAAGGGAAGGGGGGGTTAGAAGAAAAAAAATCATAACTCCGTCAATTCACAAGATATCAAATCCGTTTAAATGTATTATTAATCCTCTTAATATTATCTACAACTTTTATATTGACAAATTTTTTATTGAACCAACCCTTATAGCACAAAAAAATTAAAAACAAAAAAATCCCTGCCGGCTCCGCCTGCAAACAAGTTAGGTTTCGAAGTGGGCGGTTCCCATCTGCCATATCATGGCAAAAAGGTCATTTCTTCCGTAATTCCCAACAAACATTCGCCCCCACGGTCTGCATCTTCGAAATCTACCTGTGCCTGTAGGTCGAGCCGTCAGGGATTGCAGCAAGTATATTTCAAACTAAATAAGATTTTTATGAGGTGTTTATCTAAATTTTATAGATATACAGAGTTATTTAAACATATATTACATTATTTTATGACTTGTAGCAAAAACGTTCGCAAAGCGAGTTTTTTTTTTCCCGTAGTGGGTGATTAATAATGTTGAGGCTTTTAATTATAGATTAATATGTTTTTAATCTCTTACACAGGGACCGGTTGCACTAAAATATCGCCCACTCCCACCTTTTTTATTATGTTAATTAGTAAATTATTAGGGATCTGTTTAGGAAGAAATTGGGTCCCTTTAAAGAACCCTTCACAATATTTTTCATTTCAAAACTTCCTTGACAAAAATTTTCATCTCAAAACAGGTTCCATTAAAAAAATTATTTGTCTTAAAAAAGGACCCTTCACAAAATTCTTTGTCTTAAAAAACTTTTACAAATTTAATTATTTAAAAGTAAAATCTAACTGTCACTTTTACATAAAGAAACTGTATATTTTACATACACATATCTTCTTAAAAATGTATAAACAAGAACCAGAATATGACGATCCTTTCGAATTCACAAAATTATGACTAGATTTTTCACAAATGTAAAAAGCCGTTCATAATTTACAAGGACAGGACCCAGGGAGTTAAGTCTGGACAGACCTCTGATTATGCTAATTATGCTATCAGATTTTGGAAAATTTTAATGCTGTTAGCGAAATATATTAATTAAACTATATACATTTTTAATGTTGTTTGTGAAATATGATTTAAACTAAACAATTTTTTAGTGTTGAATAAATATTTAATGTAGGCAAAATCTTTCATTAAGTTATTTTTATTTATTTATTTATTTATTTTACGAATTATCTTTTTAACGAAATGTGTTAATTACATTTTGTAAACAAAACGAAATAAGTAGTAATGCTTTCCCTTATTAGTTTTCAATAGAAAATATGTTTCAATCTTTATGTATGTATTATGACTCACACTATATTTCATACATATACAAGACAGTGCAAAAATATTTCGGTAAATTTCATTAGTATATAAATTCTATCGGTAGTGTAAAACTGTTTTCTTGTAACATGCAAAAATAATTTCGTAAGCAAATAAAAATCTTTTCACTCTAGTGAACTTTTAACTAATTATTAATTAGTACTATTGGATTAGGGCGTATTTTTTTCTTTTCCTAACGGGTCTATAATACTTTATTATTTACAATTCAAAATAGTATTAAAATAAATTTTAACTGAAAAATAATTTATGTTTAAAAATTTCGTGTAAACTGTATTCATTAGAAAATGTACCTATTCTAAAACACTGTATTTTTGCCCTGTATCCTCATATACTAACGGATAACTATCCTCATATAACTATCTTCATATATAACGGAGCGCTGAATATATACGCGCGCCATCTTAAAACGATAAAGGGAACGCTTTCCGGCTGCCTAAAGCAGTCGGAGAAATTACCACATAACAGCCCCGAAATACGGGAACGAATTCCGAGACGGTAGGGGCAGAATGCGAAATTATCACTTCGTCGGCGCATTACGAGAAAGTCTTCCGTTCCGATGAGGGGAGAATGCTGCCAAAAGGACCACCTGAAATTGTATACGTTGGCAGAAAGCTATTGCCCACAAGTTTGCAACGGGTAAACTTGCAATGACCAGTGCTAACCTCCTCTTCTTGACGAATACCAGTTTCGTCATAAACTGTAGTACTATCTGTGATCCCAAGTATCTCCTCTTCTGCATCTTCATCAGTAATACTATCTTCCAGGCCTTCAATGTCATCTTCTACTTGTCGGTCAATGTTCCGTTTCCTGAAACTTACTTTGGGAATTTATGCATTACTAGTAATGATGCTGACTGTGGAAAGAAGTTGTTTGGCCTTTTGTTGTGCAGCTGTTAGAGCTTGTTGAACTTCTCTATAGAAGTCTTCACTTGTTGTTTTAGTGATACAAACTGACGCAGGTGCATTTAGATTTGTTCGATGAGAATAATCTTTTTCTTGTGAATTACTATGCTTTTTGTGTTCGCCATAACCTTAATTCGGACTTCTAGCCGATGAATATACGTTGAATGTGGCCCATTATTCGGAAGTTAACAGTGGTAGAAAAGACAGTAGACATACTCCTCATTGCTTGAAATAGAGACTCGCATTGTTGTGAACCCAACCAAGGTGGGTGCATATTATGTAGCTGATCTATTTCAACTAGATACATGTATGTTAAAATAAGGCTGTGGGCATTCAACTTTATGCAATAGTAGGCATTTGTTGTCATGAAATTGTCCGAAAGGTTCAGGATTTTTGCGGATTGTGACCACAATGTCCATTCTCGCAAATAAAATACAGCTATCCAAATCATCTCAATTTGCTTGGCTGGACTTTAACAATGTCAATGATACTGTTAATAACTTCCTCTCAACCCCTTCTACCCCCCTCCCCGAAATTCAACCCATCATGATCAACAATATCATTCAAAAACTTAATAATAAAAAATCTCCTGGGTACGATAAAATTTCCAACTATACTCTTAAACAACTTCCTATCAACTGTATTCTCTACATTACGAAGCTCACTAATTCTATCCTCAAACACTGTTATTTTCCTAAACCCTGGAAAACCTCTATCATTTCTCCTATTCCTAAACCATCCTGCAATCTTAATGATCCAACTAATTTCCGTCCCATCAGTCTTCTCTTCTCTCTAAGTAAAGTCATCGAACGCGTCATTAGATCACAGCTCAATGACTACCTTCACAACAACAACATTCTTATGCCCGAACAATTCGGCTTCAGAGCCAAGCACTCCACCCAACACCAACTTCTTCGATTTGTGGAATTCTTAACTGAAAACTTCAATGAGAAGAAGCCTACTGCTGCCATATTTCTTGATGCCGCCAAGGCCTTTGACAAAGTCTGGCACGCGGGCCTCATTTACAAATTAATTCGGCTTAAGTTCCCGTCTGGACTTATCCATTTAATACACTCTTACCTTGGTGATCGTAACTTCTACGTCCGCGTAAACAACTCACTTTCTCTACTACACATAATACTCTGTGGTATTATTCAGGGTTCAGTCATTGGCCCTATTTTATTCATACTATACTTTAATGACATTCCACGCACACTCTTCACATCACTCGCACTCTATGCGGACGACACTGTTCTCTATGGCACTGCACATCACCCATACAATCTTTACAAAAATCTACAACATCACCTCAACATCCTCATGGATTGGTGTGATCAATGGCGCATTAAAATAAACGAATCTAAAACTACTGCTGTTTACTTCTCTAGAACATTTTCCACTCCTAATAGATTAACCCTTAATAATACTACCATTCCCTGGTCTGACGATGCCAAGTACCTGGGGGTTACCATTGACAAACGTATTACCTTTAAAAAGCATATTCTTAATATCCGCGGTAAAGTCGCCGGGATTTCCAAAACCCTCGCCCCCCTTCTTCGCAACCACTCACTCTCCATACACAACAAACTCTTAATTTATAATGCTTGCATTCTCTCTGTTATCACATATGCATGTCCAATCTGGGGCTTCACTTGCAAAACCAGTATGAACAGCCTCTCTAGTACCCATTACAAACAGCTCCGTTACATCAGGAACGGGTCTAGATACCTCAAAAACTCCACAATCCTCAAGGATCTGAAAACGACTTCACTCAAACATCGCATTAAACACCTTGCGAAAAAATTCTACAATGACATTAATCACATTCCAAATGAACTCATTTATGAGCTACCTGACTACGATGCTTGCAGTCCATCCAACCGGAAAAAACCAAGGTACTCCACTATTCTTGATGAATAGTCCTTCCGAGCTTTAATTCTTATTTTCTCTTTAATTAAAAAAATATATATATTATATGTTTATTTTATTAAATAAAATAAAATTGACTTTTCTCTTAAACCTCTCCTAACATCTTTACTTTACCTCGTCTGGCATCATTTTTGTTTTTTTTTTAACTATGAACTATTTTTACTTTTATACTTTAACTAGTAAATTTTCATTATTTTATTGTTGTGGGTTTTGGTGTTCTTTCTAAAATAACTTACTTAAACTTAAAAGGCTCATTTGTTACTCAATCTTCACTTGACATTTAAGTATTTAAAAAAAATAAGTATACCCTGATTAGCTCTACTGAAATCTGTTGCCATGGAAAAGGGAGCAAATTATATTAAACTAATCAAAATATCAAAACTTAAAAATCCGAATAAGTTAATACAACATGATAATTTTGAACTCATTTTAAGACAATATTAAATGTAGTAAGGGGCAACAGATTTCTAAATCAAGTAGCATACTGGATTGCATAAAGAACACCCAACTCCACTCCAACCCGATCAAGCTCAAATCTCCATATACATTAAATTAACAAAAGTGTAATCATCATATAATTTGGAAAAATGCAGACAACCTGAAATTCCTCCAATATGAGGACGAAAAGGAGAAGGAGTTAAATCCGTTAATAGAATAGGGATATGATGATGTACTAAAATTTTAGAACAACCATGGAGATTCTGAACAAGATCCGATCGGTTAGCCAAGAATCGTATAGTGGTATAAAATAACTGGAAACCTTTTTTTTTTTTTTTTTTTTTTTTTTACTTTGTTAAAAAACAACCATTTTGTTATTTGTTTTGAAAAATACTTCAAAGAAAGGATAATTAAAATTTAAATTAATCAATCATGAAATTAGACTTAATTTTACTTTAGCATCAATTATCAGTATATCCAATACTGAGATATGAACAAAAATTACATCTAATAACCTTACGTAAACCTCAATTAATTTTCAAATAAACTATTACTATGAATTTTAGATTTAAGAAATTTAAAAGTATTAATTTAGTAAAATTATAGCTTTCATATTTTTAGTCACACTTACTGAGAGGTTAATCCCATCTTATCCCAGATAGCAAGCAAGGTTCCGAAAACGGTCATTTTTCATTTTCGTTCCATTTTTCTGCAAAGGTGAGTTATCTTCACCATATAGCATGGGTGTAGGAATGTTTGCAATACTCCGTTTTGGAGATAAGCTTAAGGGAACCAATATTCTCAAATCAAATTTCACGCATCTCATTTTCGCGCATGCGCAACCAACTGTCGTAGCCGTGGTCGTAGCGTTGCCTGTTGCTTTCCAAAACAAAATGTCGCTTCGCTGATGCTGTCATTCTGATCATCTTGTCAAGTGTAAAAGATGTGTTCAATATTTACAGAAAATACGGTAAGTTTGTTACTGGTATATTGTTATTAGTTAAATCTTTTAATCTATGATAACTGAATAATGTATTTCTTTTAACAAGATTTAATCCTTATTCATAAAATGAAATTTATCTTATGCTTTAGTGTAAATTGCACACAGGGAAAAATATGATTAGAAGTTTTTTTTGTTAAAATTATTATTACATAAACTTATGTAAACATGATTTACTTATGACCTTAGCGTACGTTTCTTAATTATCACATTTTTTTAAAACGTGGTTTCAATTTCAGGAAATGCATAACAGGAGTGCTTCATATATGAACGAACTCCCTTTACTACGTATAAATATTAAAGTACATGGGCGAACGGTAAAACATGAAATCTTGAGGCAAAAAAGAAATCAGGGATAGTGTTTAACATGTTTTATTGTCAACTAATAATAAACCTTTTCATTATGATCGAATTAAAAGCACTCTAACATTAATCATAATTTTGCTTTTAGTGATTAATTAACTTATGTCGGTAAATAAATATATATTTTTTGTTTCAAAATCGCCACCACCCCTGGTCGGCGTTTATGACTGATTTATAAATGAAAACATACTTTGAACTTCCACAAATTACATTCAAACGAACTCTCTTTTTAAAATCTATATTAGCATTATTAAAAGTAGCTATATTCAAAAGTTGTTTCCGTAATATATTCGTAGAAAAATGTACTTTAATTTTAAAAAAAAAAATCATTTACTTCCCCCCCCCCCTTCTTCTCTTTCCTCAAAAACATATATGTTTTGTCACATAATAGTAAACAAGATAATGCTATGATTATAATAATGTTTCATTAGTTAAACATTATAAACATTAGTTGTAACGTTAGTTAATTATATTTGATAATATCTCATCTATATCAACATTTGCCTATATTACATGAACTCCTCCCTCCCCTTTCCTATACTAATAAAAGTAAAAAAATGTCTGCAAACACAAATAATTGCCCTACAGTTATTCTGAATTTTTTTTTTTTTTTTTATCATATGCCTGTATTACATCTCAAAACATGAATAACTTTGTTTTATATATGTATTGATGGATTAACAAATTACTTATTAAAAATATAAAACAAATACATTCATAGCAGAAATTAATTTTGATGTGTCAAATTGCCAGTGGATTGAGAATTGGCAAAATCCTTAATATAATGATCGTGAGTCTTAAATGTTTGTCAATTAACTTATTAATTATGATTACCTACCAATACTTTTAGTTAGTACTGGTAAATGGAAAAAATGAAAGCAAAATAAAAATTATGGTACTTTTTGGTTAGCCGGGCGCCAGTTATATATATATACAAATACATACATACATATATGTATGAATATATATATATACATATTATATACATTTATGTATGAATATATATATATATATATATATATATATATATATATATATATACATCTATATACATATATCACTGGCGCCTGGCTAACCGAAAAGTACCATAATTATTTTAAATTAAATGTTTCTGAAAATTCACACAACATAAAAAATTTTGATTTTTTAAAAATTATTATTAAGTTAGTAAATATGAAATGTTCTTGTCCCCCCCCCCCTCCAGAATTATCTGTATTAGCATTACAAAATAGCCTTATAATAATCTGGCCATCAACCTGAAGTTTTAACATTTACCTGTATAAATTAAATCTGCCCCTTGAATAATTTTTTATACTATGTGGGATAATGCAACTTTTTTTGTGAATACATCAAAAATTATGTTTGTTTTTATTTTAAATTAAACTGGGGTTTGTGGGGCCCACAACAGCAAACAAACAAACAAAAAAAGTTTTAAATTAGTCTTGGGTCCTATTGTATTGAAAGAATTTACATGATTTACAGAGTATTGTTGAATTATATCAATACTCAACAAAATGAAACTAGGACTGATTTAAAATGTTTTGTTGTTGTTGTTGTCGGGGATGGATCCAAATAACTAGAGTTTATCATACAGCAATGTTTTTTCTTGCTTTCATCTCAAAATGTTTTTTTTAAATTTGAGATGCGTGCAATATGATTTTTGGGGTTTTTTTTTATTTTGACTGTTTTCTGAATATATACGACCACTGGTCACTGCTTAAAATCATTAGATGCCATTTTCTGTTTAAATTTACAAAACCATGAAGAACACCATAAAACATTGTGAACAGTGTACAGTATTAATAATAAATGTTAAATTTTAATTGAATAAAATTTATTTGAAATTTTTTTCTCAAATGAGGTATTTAAAATTACGGTGCACATAATGACAAACATGACATTTGGAAAATAATATTTTTTTGCTTTTATGCTAAATGTTAAAATAATATAAATTATTGTATCGAAATGAACATAAAATAATAAAACAAAAGAAAATGAATTTTTTTTATTAAAATATAATTATAATTAAAATAGCATGAAGTATGCATATGCATAATGCATAGACTTTTATTGTAATGTTAAAACCATTTATGACAGGAGATATGTGTGATATAAGATGTGTACACAGTCCTTGATTTTAACTATTATTTCTGTATCTGAATGGTAATTTTCACCTTATTTAATAAAACAGCATTAAATAAGGTCAATATTATTTGGAAATAATGGTGCAGGGAAGCTTGTCATGAAGGGTTTAAAGTTTATTTCTTGGTTGTCATTATTTTATTTTGCCTTTTGTAGTTACAAATTCTAATGACATCATCTGGTCAAGGTCCATGGTTGCCAGCATGTGATTTCTTGAACAGAAAAGCTGCTAAAAGAAGGAACTACAACAGAGTTCCTCAAAAAGTCATCTGTTTACAAGCTCATACAGGATTGATGATTATTTTTTAAGGTAAGAAAAATGATTTTAACACATATATAATAACAAATTTAATGTTATAAAAGTTATTTCTTAATAATTTCAGTTGACTATTTATTTCATTATTTTTTAATTTAAAATTGAATTTTTATAAATTTATTCAAATTGAAAGATAACATAATACTAAAAAAGAAACTATTGTGCATTCTATTTCTTGCATACATATCGAATTTTTATTTTTAAGATATATTTGCTTTTTCCTTGTGATAAATTGATATGGTTATAACCGTTTCTGAACTCATTTAATTTTTCTTTATAAATTCTATATTTACATAATAAATTAAAAAATATATATTTTTTATGTATTTTTTTTTCTCCGGGAGGGATTTTTGTGTCTCTGGGAGTAAATTGTAAAGTTCTGGGGAGGGGGACATTTCAATGCCCCTCCCCCTGTGCCACCCCTTGAATTCAACACTGGTGGGGGTGAGTCTGGAGTATGCCTCTGAGTTTGATACTTTCATCAGCTTTCGAAAGAAAATGTTAAATACTTATATTGTTGCTCTCTCCGAAATATTGACTTGCTTTCATTACAGAGATATTTATTAGGGTATTGGTGTTATTATTGTTATTGTTTTGAGAATGTGTGTGTGGGTAATGTTTTAGTATTATTGTATGCAGGGTTGTTTGATTTAAATCAGCTTGATTTATATCAAATGATTTTTTTTAAAAAATATTTGATTTAAATCAGTATTTTTAACATTGATATTTACAAGCTGAATAAGGATTAAATTAATCATTCATATTCAAATAAATGTCATCATTGATGTCCAGATTAAAAATTACCTTTTAATAATGTTTAAACTTTTATAAGTTGAAAATAATTATTTTATGAAAGTAAATGCAACACTACATTCAAAATATTATTTGTCCATAGTGCATCACAAAATAAATACTGATATAAATGCTCTCTCATTTTTAAACTTTTGTCTTTCCTAGATCACTTCATTTTTGCAAGTTAGATATTGAAGTTTTAAAGTTAAATATATTCAATATGATAGTATTTTCAGTGAGGAGTTACTTCCTCTAAAGTAGATTATACATGATTCACAAGTTTGTTTTTTATGTTTAGTTGCTTAGACCTGCAAATTTCAATATCCCATATGTTGATGGGGATTATTTCTAAGTTAAACAGCCATTTCTACTGTTAAGTAAGCATGATTGATTGCTGAAATTGTCAATGGCTGAGGGCTAGATAACACTGACAATTGATAGCTTCATAGTTTTAATTATGTGATTACCTTGCGTCTTGTAACTGTTTTGTAATCATTAATATAGTAGAGTGTGAAACACAATTTGGGACAAGAATATCATTTACTAATACTAGGTATATACTACATAAGAAAAATGACTGGCAAAAAGAAAAATCCAATGTAGCTTTATTTTACAGGAGAGAGAGAAAAATATATATATATATCTGGAAAATGTGTGAAAGCAATATATGCAAGCCGTGTAGTGTAGAAATAGTGGATGTGGCAAAAAAAAAAGACACAGAAACTTGCAGTCTATGTGATAAAAATGGCATTAGTGAATCTGAAGCAGTTGAAATCAGGGTTGGCCTTTTTGCTGGCAAAAATGTATTTTTGTCAGGACAGTGGAAAAAACAGACAAAAATTGGCAAAAACAGAAATTGGCCAAAATTATAATATAAATCACTGATTTTAATCTGTTAAAATTAGGATTTAAGCATTGAAATCGTGTAATTAAAATAAAATCCTTAAAACCCTATTTTAAAATACTAGTAATTTTTGCCAGTGGCTAAAATTATGGCATAAAGTATTTTTGCCGAGACAGTTTTTTCCACTTAGACAAAAATTGGTCAGCCCTGATTGAAATACACATATGTATTTAGCATTCTTTGTCGCATTTATTATGTGATTAGATATTATTGGAGTAATACCTTAATGAAAAAATTAATAACTTAAATTAACTAGATATTTATGCACACAACACACATACGTATATATTATCTATAATAATTTAATAGTAGAATAATATGATTTTAAGTTTTAAATAAATCTGAATTTGTTTGCAACAATTTTTTTTTAATTTAAATTATTTTTAATTTTTATCTAGGAACTGTAATTAAATTAATAGAAATGTATGCAGAAAAAATAAAATAAATTCATGCACAGTACACAAATAATATTAATTTTAAAAAATCTGATTTAAATCAAATAAATCATTTTTTTTTATCGTGATTTTTATCGACCCTGATTATATGAATGGCATGTACAGATGTCACAGACCCACTGGAGTATATTTTTGGTGCCAAAAAGGCAATTTAATGCCTGGGCAATCCACCAATTTGGGAAAGATTTTTCTTCCTATGGCAGCCCGGTAGAGCAGATTGTGTGTGTTTTATATTAAATTAAACATTATGTGTTTTATAATAAATTTATTTTTGTGTGTTTATAATAAAAATTATATGTGTTTTACAGTTAAATTGTATGTTTTTTAAGTACTTCCTCCATTATCCCATCGACCACTTTTCATAAGAAAAAAGCTATCGTCAAATTATAGGATTTAAGGCCGAAGATGCATTATTGTAGCGACACATTCACTTGACTCAGAAGTGTTGCATGTGTTTGCTATGTTATCAAGTGGCTATAATTTGACATTTACTTGTATCTTTCATTATGTTTTACTGATTTATTAGTTCTTTCGTTAATAAAAAAAACAATTGTGTCCTTAAATGGCAGTGCCATGATATTAAAAGAGAAAAAGCATTGAAAAATGTTGCGATGAATAGTTACATACAATAGATTAGTTTCAACTGATGTCAAAAACTTTTATTCACGAGCTGAGAGGGATAATTAGGAAAAATAATGTAAATGAATAAATATCAAAGTTTTTTTTTTTTGCAAACTTTCATTAATATATTGCAAATTTTATTGCTCAAGATAATTCTAAGTTGTAAGAATATTCTAAGTTGGCACATTGAAGAGTGGGGTTTTTCAGAATTTCTTCGCATTTGTTTATTTATTTTGAGATTCCAATGGCAGCATTCTTTCATTTGTTTATTTGGCGTTACAGTTTGGCAATAGTTTTCTGTTATGAACAGTGGTCAACAGGATAATGGAGAAGTACCATTTTTTATAACAAATAAAAAAATTAGCAAGCTAAGCCTAACAGGTACACACATGCTTTTAAAAAAGAATCATTATAATTATCCTTTTAGACCATTTATATATAAGCGTTTTTTGTCTAGGTGCTTATACATTGCATTAAATAATACAGGCTTAACTATTTGGCACATTTTTGTTGTTGTTATATCCAACTTAAAAAAAAAAAATCTGCAACTGCAAAATCCCCACATCAAACACAATATAAAATAATGAAATTTTCCATTAAGACTGAGTGACAAAAACAAGATTGCTATATTTGATTAGTGGATTCTAAAAATGCCTAGTTTAATAATATTTTAAAATATAAACAAAGAATCTACATCAGAAATTTATAAAGCACTTTGTCTCAAGCTGTGCAGATTTTTTAGAGGCTACTTCACTCAGGCAAAAACACCCGCTCGCTAATGTTAATCCTGTGGGGAGAGGGGAATTTGCGATATCTCATTCGCATTTCAATATTTTTAAATGATTTTTCTTTGCATTGGATAACTGAGGTTAATCTCTATGCATGCTCCTTTGTACTTTTTCGATTTTGATTACGAGTTTTTTTATTAAGATACTTTCACTTTCGGAAATGGTTTGGAATGTAAAAATATCCTCAATAAAAAAAACTGCAACAAAAATCGAAAAGTAAAAAAAGGCCAGCATAGAGATTGACCTCAGCTATCCAATGCAAAAAAAAAAAAAAAAAAAAAAAAAAAATCATTTAAAAATATTGAAATGCGAATGAGATATCGTAAAATATTTTCCCCATAGGATTAACATTAGTGAGCGAGTTTATTCGCCTGAGTGAAGTAGCCTATATAAAGTGCATGTCATACCATATTTTGACTATTGAATTCTGTACACCTATTGCACTAGCTTAGCAAAGGGGGCAAGTTTGGGGTTAAAATCCCTTCCAGAGTATTTAAAAAAACTGAGAAGATTTATAGAAAACCACTTGTCTTAAGGTAAAGTAATGTTGTGTAAAAAACAAATTAAAGAAAAGCAGCATAAAATGTCATTCTCAACAGTTTCAATGCTTTGTAATAGGGGCCTCTATTTAAACACAAAATCAATGAAAGATTAAGTTAGGAGCAATAGCAGTAAAATAGTCCTATGTTACTGCATTCCTCTTTCTTTTTTCTCTGAAGTCTAAAGAAGATGCTCTTTTATGAAACCTTTAAGCACGCTAATGTTAGGTTTATTACAGCTATTTGTGTTTTTCATTACTTTTTGTCACACAACATTTATTTATTTATTTATTTTTTAATGAGTAACAATCCCAGATGGGGATTGTGATTGTGTAGTCGATTTGTGTAGTAGATTGTAGATTGTGTGATTG
Organism: Maratus michaelseni; assembly: GCA_963931845.1. Taxonomy (NCBI): domain Eukaryota; kingdom Metazoa; phylum Arthropoda; class Arachnida; order Araneae; family Salticidae; genus Maratus; species Maratus michaelseni. Next base: position 467,280,803 of record OZ007589.1, read on the forward strand.
TGTATCCTTTCACTATACATATTTGATGCGTGTGTCTATATTTATTTATTTATTTATCTTTTTATTTGCTAGAGAGAAAAGAAAGAATCAAGAAGAAAATAGAGACTTTACTCGTGCTGTTGATGATTATATTATTTTTTGTATGTAAATAAATAGAATTATTTAAACTGAATAATATTTCATTTGTTTTAGAAAATATTGCCTGAATATTGAGAAATACTTTTGTTTGCTTCAGAGTAAGTTATTAAAAATTATTATAAAGGAAAAACAGTAATTTAAATGAGTTAAATTAGAAAGTAAAAGTAACATTACTTTGTGTTTGCTCTGTTGCATATAGGAAAGTATTTCTCTTGTTTAAAAAAAAAAAAAAAAAAGGTTACATAGAAATGGAGATTTTTTAAAAATTAAAGTATTCTTAGCTTTTAACTAGAAAGGAATTAGGGAATATTAGATGAGGAAATGCAAAGATTACAATATTAAAAAATATTATTAGTTAAAGTAATCTTTGGGTGTAGATTAAAAATTATATTTTTAATACATATTTGTCACATTGTAATGTGTAAAATTTATTTAATGAAGCAATTAAATGGGCAAGAAACTGCTATTACTTTAGCATAAAAATGTTTTGAGATGATTATCATTGAATATATAAAAAAGTTTCTTTTTGCATCATTAAAGAATTCATTTTAAGAGAAAGTTATTAAAAATTATTATAAAGGAAAAACAGTAATTTAAATGAGTTAAATTAGAAAATAAAAGTTACAACATTAGTTTGTGTTTGCTCTGTCACATATAGGAAAATATTTCTCTTTTAGACGAAATGAAAAAAAGAAAAATCATAGCTACATAGAAATGGAGATTTTTTTAAATTAAAGTATTCTTAGCTTTTAACTACATATTGCAACAGTGTATAATGTACGGTATATTGGAATTCTACATAGTGTGGTATTTGTGTTAGCACTGTGAGTAAACACAGGTTGTTTTTTTTCCTCATACAATGTATAATTAGCTGATCCTGTACCAGTGAACTGTATTCAAAAGGTAAGTAACTGAAAATATAATCAAATTTACTATGTATGTAGGCGTAGAGTTGTATATGCTTGAATCCAACCAATAATTTTAAAAATACTTTCCCTCCCCTCTAATATATATTTTTTTAGAATTTTCTCTTTTTCTTTTGTTACAAAGATAAACAACATTAGAAAAAAAAAATTCGTCTTCCACTAATACCTAATTTTATTTATTTTTCATTTGAAATTTTGTAGCCAAAAACCCATATAAAAAGTAAAAATAGGAAAAGAATTCATATTCTGAAAAAATGTTATTCAAAGTCAATTTTCATTGTAATTTTATTATAAAAGATTTGTGAATGACAGCAAGTATATCATTTTATAAACTGGTTTGTACATTTGAATTTTTACATTGTTTTAATGTGATTTATTTATAAATATACAATTCTGTTTAATTTCTTTAACCCTTTAACTGTCGCACCCAATAAGTGTAGGCTACTTTTTAAAAATTCAGATTGCTTGATTACGACCAGTTTTTTTTTAAGTAGAAATAGTCCCGTCATTTAACAGACATAAAATAATGCGAGAATAAAGCCAATTACACTATTTTAAAAAACTGGTGGGAATCAAACAATCTGAATAAAACAATTGTAACCTATGCTGCCCGTGAATGTCTCGGGCACGACAGTTAAGAGGTTAAAAGGTAGTTAAAAAAGCAACATTGAATCTGTAAGTAATGTCTTTTACACACACATGTGTCTGAAAAAAAGTTATGTTCAAGTTCACCACCAATAATTTTCAAAACTACGCCTATATGCTTAAGAATAATTTTAAATAATAAAATAAATTTTCCTAAAGAAAACTTCTTAACATAATTTAGGAATATTTGAATATGAAAATATTATCTATTAATGTAGTGGATTGATTATACACACATACATAGTAAGAAATATATTTGGACAGAATCGGCTACAAATAGGGTGCTATCTCCCCCAACTCCAAGGAATTTAATATGTCAGAATATATATATATATATATTTTTTTTTTTTAAGAATTAGAAATTACATAAACTCTAAAACAACTTGTCTGATTTGAATAGAATAGAAACATTTGCATTAAATAAACAGTTTAAGCACACAAATTATCCATCCTATTGCAATATTCTCTAAGTGAGACACATCATCAATGAGTACTTTGGTTAATTTTAACAATATGAAGAAAAACTTATCAATTATTTCTAGGCTGTCCACAACAAGATTAAAAAAATAAACACCCCCCCCCCCTCTTGAAGAAAGTTCTGACATGGCACCCCTGAGTACAATGTTCAACACTCAATAAAACTTAAAAAATAAAATATATTCAAATTTTAGCAATAGGGCAGTTGCAATTGACGTCACCTTGGAGGTAAACAGTACAAATAGGCAGTTCTGATTGGTGGAATTACCCTTACCTCCAAGTGAATACAATGGTTGAACAGCTGATTGCAACTGCTCTATTACTAAAAAAGAACGATATAATTATTAAAATATGTAACTTTCTAAATGTAATATGAATTCTTAAATTAATATAATATTGGCTAATAAAATCATTCTTTTTTCTTTTTTTTTTTTTTTTTCATTATATAAATATTAGACTAAAATTTAATTTCCCACAGAAACAAAAGAAAAGCCCACTTAGTAAAATTTAAAAAATATATTCAAATTTTAGCAATTACTTTAAAGGAAAAAAAATATATATATATATTAAAATATGTAACTTGCTAAATGTAATATGACTTCTTAAATATAATATGGGCTAATAAAAATCATTATTATTTTTTTTTCAGCATATAAATATTAAGCTAAAATTTAGTTTCCCACACAAACAAAAGAAACACTCAGTAAAACTTAAAAAATAAAATATATTCAAATTTTAGCAATTACTTTAAAAGAAAAAAAAACAATACATTAATTAAAATATGTAACTTTCTAAATGTAAGGACTTCTTAAATATAATGTAGGCTAATAAATAGCATTATTTTCCTCTTTTTTTTTTTTTCTTTCTAGTATATAAATATTAGGCTAAAATTTAGTTTCCCACAGAAAAAAAGGCAAAATTCAATCAGTAGAACTTAAAAAATAAAATATATTAAAATTTTAGCTTAGAAAAAAAGCTATGTATTAATTTTAAAAAAAAAGCAAATACATTAAAGGGAAAAAAACAATATATTAATTAAAATATGTAACTTGCTATGTAATATGACTTCTTAAATATAATAAGAGCTAATAAAAAGCATTTTTTTTCAGTATATAAATATTAGGCTAAAATTTAATTTCCCACAGAAACAAAAGAAAAATTCTAAGTCAAGTTATTTTAATGAAAATCTTATGTCTCTGTCAATTAAGATTTAAAACTAACAGATTAATCAAAACATTTTTCATTTCCTATATAGATGCTTATGATAAAAGCATTATTTTCTACCTTTAATTGTAAATCTTGTTACAATGCTTAATATGAAATCCTGTAACTAGCCTTACGCTTCTACATTTTGGAATGCTTGTCCTAAAACACTTACAAAGTACCTCAGATTGTGTCAACTAGCAACCTTTTATAATGCTTTTTACAATGTTTGCAAACCTTTCAGACAAAGCCTTTAAAAAGCATCTAGTCATTTACATGTTGGGGTTATAAAAATGTTTTAAAAATCAAAAATTGTTATCTGGGTATAGGTTTGTTGTAATTATAAAAATATTAATTATTTAAAAATTTATATATACAGAAAAACATACCATATTTGAGAATAAACAAAAATTTTCTTTATTTGAATAATTAAAATTATAAAAGTAAGGTAGTTCTCAAACAAAATATAATAATGACACAATAATAAAGTTGATCAAAAAAAAATACTGAAATTAACTATTATAACACTTTACATTAAACAGCAAAGTCCCTAAAATTACCACAATATCATGATTTAAAGATGGATCAACTTTTCAAAATTTAATTATTGATTAATTTTCAATTAAATATCATAGATCTTAAACTACTAACAAACTAACAATTCAAATGTCGTTCAATCATAAAAAAAGGTTACATGTTAATCATCTTAAAATACCAATAATTATATTTTTTGTTTCTCCAGGTATTTATAAATATTACAACAGTAGACAACATGTAATAAAGAAGAAATATGGGTTACTTACAATATACTTTAATATTTACTACCGTCAGTGTGGGCACACTTCTTTGCATACGTACTAGTCTGCCATAGTCCCTTTTTTTTTTATCAACCCATTCTTTTCAGCTGCTTCTAAGCGTAGTATATTTCGCTTGTGGAACAGTATAATAACACATCACGGGTGGGTTCTTTTCTCTTAGTCTTTCCTACTCCAACACCGTTACTCCATACTTCACTTGGAGATTTTGATTTATTCACGATTCAAGACGTCCTCACATCACCGATACCTTGTAAAGCGGGCAAGTCTACTCAGCTAGTCACGCCAACCTTCTTAGTCTAGGATTAATAATGCCCCATCTCCAGAAATGATGCTCGTCTAATCATTAATTCATTTTTCATCAAGGCATCAATAACAACCGCCGCTTAAGAAGTCAATACAAGATAATACTTTTTCTAGGAACGCCGCTACTACATGATGGGTCAAACATATTTTCTTTTCATTCGCCCTCTATCAGATACAGATCCTTAACTCGAAAATGCCCTTATAGCCTCTTTTCATCATAACACCATGATTTAGGATAGTTAGTGTAGGGCCATCAATGCCCCATTTTCAATAATCTTTCAGAAACCTGTCCGCCTTCAACAACTTCGCGATCCAGCCCACAGGCCAGTTTTCGAGCCCCGTAACAAGTCCAATTTTTACGAGCCAAACGACAGGCATCTCGGCCAAGCAACAACTGTTTCGTAAACATTCACTCTCCCGCGCCGTTTGAAAAACGGGACCGATCCACTCTGCCAAAGGGGGTACGGGAATGGAAACAAAAGGAAAAAAGGACTCTTCCTGAAGACTCCAGCTTGTCGCTCCACTCTGCCGGCCGCTTCATGGGGGAAGGCAGCCATGCTTCACCCCCATGGCGGTGCTGAAGGGGGTCCTGTGAGCCTCTGTTTACATGGGCGCCAGCTATCCGCCTGATAGCAGAGCCAATTGAAGAATGTCGTAAACCTACAAAGCCTAACTGCGTGTATAGTACACTCATAAGATAACGTAATTCTTATACAGGGCGGTCGGTCATTCTTATATCAAAGTCAGACTAGATGACTCCAAATTTTCCACCTGTGCGGTCTTTAACTGACAAAACATCCCTCCCTTGCTGTCTGCTTTTCGTATTTGAAAAACAGGAAGCTACGTTAGACTATGAAAGTTGAAATTGCTTTGCCTAAAAGAAATGGAAAGAAGAGGAAAAAAAAAAAAAAAATGCTTTTATTATTAATATTACAATTACATTTATTTATATATTTATTTAAAACAGAAACAAAAAGAAAACTTCTAAATAAATGTTGAGAGAGTGATTTAAGGTAATTAATGTAGATTAAAAAAAAATTGGTTGAAACCAACCGTAACATTATTGATATACTTAACATTATCCTATTTTTATGTAGCCAATTAGACTACGGCTAAACATTTCTTATGGCTCTCTCAGGATTTGATATACACCTACTCAAAGCCAGGGTGTGCAGTTGCTTCGCAACTTGGAAGCCCATTGAACCTATCACAAGTTCAAGTTCAAGTTCAAGTAATTTTCTTACTACTGAATGAATCTAAAACATAACCCAAAATCTTCAGATACAGCTTGGTTACTTCTGCTTTAGGGTCGGTGGTGCGTTTAATTCCATTTGTAGAACACAAGTGGTGCAAGCAGGTGCATAGTTTTGTTTGTCATCCCTTTGCAAGTCTAAGGTTTGCAAACAATGCATTACCTTCTGCCTACGTGAAACGTGATTTACACCACACGTGGATCTTCCTATTTTGAGAATGATTTCTGGCTTCAGAAATCTCAAACTAGCACTTATATGCACAGTATCTTGAAACACAAACATTTTTACAAATTCATCCCTCTAAGCTTTGACATTTTTCATTTCACGGTTACAGCGAATAAACCCATTCAGGATCATCATCAGCTGCAAAAGAAATAACTTTTATGTTGCACTCTGTTGTAATGAATTGTTGTTGATGCCAAACAAAGACTGAGTTGGGAATCCACAGAAATAGCTGCACTCATGCCAAACTAAACTACTCGGACATGCCAATCCCAAGACTTTCATACATGTTAATATTTCAAAAAGCATAATTTTTTTTATTACACATTTTAAAATCCAAAAATGCATCATAGCAGTGCCACTTGTTGTATGATTTACACGAAATCTAATCAGTTCTAACAGAATATGAATGTTGAAATTACGTGCATTAAATTTTTAGATATGACTATCGTTAAAATCGTGTAAATCCTGTAAAGTGCCACTTGTTGAGCTATTTACAACAAAACCTAATCAGCAACAACTTATGTCATCGTCTTGATGGATATATTTAATTCTCGTTAGTAACGCATTAACGCACTTCTCTAATTACAATAGATAAAATAATGCCTGATGGAATTGAAGGTAAATAAAATTATCTTACTTTTTAATGTGTATTCCATTCATAGGACTTCTGCTTGAATAATTCATGTACTTGAGTTTTAACCTTTATTGTAATCCACGTATTCGGAAATTAATCTATTGTGATGGCCGCACTGTGTAGTATTTTACCACTATAAAGACTCTTGGTTTTATGTTAATTATCGTGCAAATTCATTTAAGACACATAATTTAAGTTAAAGATATATATTCATAATAAAGTTTACATTCACGTACTACAATTTAACCTAACGTTATAACATCATTTTTGGAGCATCGTTGTCTCCTTACTACGCGCGCTTCATATTTCACAAAAAATTATATTAGAACTTTAACAGAAAGCTTATTAAAGTTCCTTGATCTCATTATGTGATACATTGGGAAAATACATTTCATAATATGATGAAATAGGGTGCAATAGAATTATTCAAGCATGGTTTATAGTTTTTAAATGCTATTAAAGTTCTGTGTGGAATTACTGTCTTTAATGCACTAATTAGTCTCTTGTTTATAATTCTCTGATAAAAAACACATTAAATCACTTAAATTACTTTCGGCGCTGTTTACTGTATGGGTGTCGTTCATTGAGTTATTTTGTTGACAGTTAAAGATAGCATCGTGAGTGGTTTCGAGGATTTATTGCTTTAGATTAATGAACGTGTTCTTGGGTAATTCCTATGAAAGAGATTATTATGTTCAACACGTATAACCGAATCTAAAGTTTTATTAAATTCCGAGCATTCGTTCTTCAGATAGAGCTAATGCGGAAATCAAGAAAAACGCAGCATAGAAGCGCCACCTGTTGGGCGATTTACACCAAAAATGAATCTGTACCAATTTATATCAAAGTCTAACTAAATGTAAAGTTTTATTAAATTCCGTGCATTAGTTCTTGAGATACAGCGACCACTCACGTACATACAGACACTTTTTAAAAACAGTCAAATCATGTTCAAGACCTTCTAAAACGTATAAATCCGTCAAAAACCGGAAGTCGAAAATTTTTATGAATTCAATACTTTCTTCTTGTAAAGGTAGAAGAAAATAATAAGGTAGAAAATTATTCCATCATTTTTATGGTCACCTATCCCGTAATTGAATAACAATAGCAACCATTTATAATTCATTATTCATATTATTATTTCTTCTGTCTTTAAACTGAGAAAGTATTGGATTACGTTATACGAATACATAATACCAAGCACAATACTGCTCTGCGTGTTATTAATCTTACATGTGCCATTGTATGAGGAATTTCCTCTTCAACAATCAGAAAGATGTTTTAATAAAAACAAGAACGAAAAATCATGCATCAAGCATAGATTATGTAACACTTTCCAACGCTTCCAAAATAATTTTACAAATAATTACCGTTTAATAAGCTGAAAGATAACATCTAAGTAAACAATTTGGAAAACGCATAACATATTTAAAAACATAATTTCAGGAATTTCCAACATATACAATATTCTCCTTCTGGAGTTTCTTTCAATAAACGGAAATGTGTTCGCGAACTTTTGTGCTGCCCTGTATATGAAATACAGAATTTATACACACCAAGTAATAGACAAAAAGTGAGTTAAATTTAAAATCGCGTTCAGCAACTTAAAACGCACTTCCAGGAATTATTGTTAACAGACAGTAGAGAATTATTTTGTGTGTCCCTGTAAATGAGCGATGACTGCTATACACACGCTATTCTGAAGTAAGCCTTTTGTAACGCACCTTAGTGATATATATAAATTTCAAAGCGTTTAAAATAGTGAAACATTATTTAATTAAACTGCAAACTAATGTTTTTTCCATAGACCTAATGTAACGGAATTCTTTTGACTGTCCCTGTAAAGTAACTATAAGTGCTAGGCACACCCTATTCCATATTAAGCTTCTTGTAATGCACCTTAGTGATATATATCAATTACAATGTATTTGAAATTGTGTAACATCATTAAAATGAACCGCAAATGATTTCCCCCCATAGACCGTCCTGTAACGGAATTCTTTTGAGTGTCCCTGTAAAAAAAAACTATAAGTGCTACACACTTCAGCTGAAATAGGGAACATGCACGACAATAAGATGACGACAATAAGATGACGACAATAAGATGACGACAATAAGAATAACATATAAAAATTGTAGGGCAATCCGAGCATATTTACGGGAGTTAGAGCACGGCCAGACAAACCGAAGTCATAAACACTTTTCAACTAGGTTGGAAAGTGTTAAAAATGTCTCGTGAAAAATGAGCGTGTGTTGCACTTGCCGTCTCCGACAAAGCAGCAACCAACAATAAAACCAAACACACTCCCTTGAAAAATCCCACGTTTCTAAATTCCATCTAGTAGACAGAGTGGCGCCGCGTTACAGTGCCTAGAAGTAGATAGTGTTGTTATCGGCGTCAAAATTATACTTCAGAAATAGAGGACGCGGATAGATGGCGCCAGTGTTCTAGCCACGGCTATGGTAATTTTCGTTTTTACATACACATCATTTTAAATGTATTTTTTCTGTAATAAATCAGAACTGTAAAATTCTCTAGATAAAAAATAAGCAAGAAAAAAAAATTCTAATAATGAAAATGCAGTTGGGCAGAAGTGTAATTGATTTCATGACAACTAATTGTAATGAAATGAAATAGTTACAAACTTTATCATAGGACAATGTTTTTCTCCTACATATTTAGTTATTTCTAAAACAATATATTGGATAAATACATCATACTATGATGAATTGTTGTAAAAACATGACCCTATTTTGACAACTTTTTAATCGGTATTCATTATTACATAACTTGTTTACATCCAGTTAATAAACTAAGAGTAGTAAAAAATTTCTGATAAATCGCTTTAGTTTTGGGTAAAATAATTTAAGGTATCATCAAACATCAAATGAGAAATTAATGATGCTTTCATATCTAGAAAAAAAATAATTACTCTCCTGAAAGTATGACAAGAATGCATTTTCTTTAAATTAGTGTAGATGTGCCAATCATCCTTAAAAAATTATTTGAAAAATATTTTAATTAATAGTTATTATTATTATATTTTATTTTATTTTAAATATTATATTAATCTATCAACAATATATACTAATAACAACAATATATATTAACCATTCTCATACTCACGTTTCCCAATGTGAATCAAAATTTTAATAACAGAAATAAATCAAACACTTTTAATTTCAGTAATAGAACCCTACAAAAAGTAATAAATTGATTTTGTGAATGTATTTAAAACCATAATTCAATGAAAGCATACTACCGTAAAATCCCGAAAGTAAGCCCCCCTCCCACTTTTAAGCAATTTTGATTTTCTTTTCTTTTCCCAAATATAACCCTCCCCCCAGAGCATGTTTTAAGGAATTCTCACTGGGCGACAATAGGTTTGATCTGTTGTCCGAAGCAAATATCTATAAATTCAGCACCCCCCCCCCCCCGATAACTGCAAACCAAATAATTAGAATATCAATTTCTATAATTCTGTCTATTTTACTTCTTCTGTACCTGGTAAGTAAATAATGATGTCTTCATTGAATCATGTAAACCCGTTCATTTATAGCTAGGTAGCATTAAAGAAAGTCTACCTCTACATTCACAGTTCAGACTAATTGTTAACAATTGTTATGTTAGTCATATATATAGATCAAACATAACATTCAACCTACCAAATTTCTGTATCTAATTAAAAATTTATGTATGAAATTTATCACTAAAATTATGTTAAAATGCTGCTTACCTTTTACTGTTTCTACACTTGACTTTTGTATATAACAGTATCACATCTACCAATTTGGTATTTGGAGCCTGGAATAAATTCTCAAATTGAAAAGCAAATTTGACCTGAATCATTAAATATTTGTTTTTAATTTCCCGTAACTATAGTTTTAGACCCAAAGTGGAACTAATCAAAAAGATTTTCCTCTTGCTGTTTAAAAACATTAAATAAAAAGAAATACCATGTTAAATTTTATAACATATTTCCAAAATGCCAAATGAACAATAATTAAAGTGATTAAACATCTTTAGCCTTTAAGAAATTACTGTATTTTGAAAAGAGTAGAACTAAACAAGGAAATCGATTTTACTCTTCATGTTTAAAAAAATCAAATTCTAACTGTAAAATATTTCCAAAATACTACAGAAATATTTACAATAGTTTAAAATTTTTATACAAAGAACTTCCTTATGGTAATAATGAAATTAAACAAGAAAATCGATTCTTTCTTTATATTTTAATGAGTTAAAATTTAGTAAATTTTTATAATGGTTTTAAAATGTTACAATAATAATGAAAATCGTTACATTTTTTCTTACAAGTTATTATCAATTGCAAAGAATGTTTTGACAAACTCTTGTGTTTAATAGACTCCTTTGTCTGAAAGCTTTCTCCATCTTTCTTTGATCTTTAGGAACCTTGCAACACCAGGTCTTGGAACATAAAAAGCTGTTCCAATTCCATTAAGAGCAATAAATATTCTTGAGATTAATGCTTCTATTTTGATAGTCCAGACTGTTTGTTAGATTTAAGCATTGTATGTATGGACACAGCTCTTTCTGGGCCAGGGCTGTGAGGTGTTAAAGCACAGATGATTGTACCAATTTGTTAAAAACTGAGTAGGGTTGAAACGCTTTAAAATAGTGATAGAGTCTTGCTGTTGATGAGGTCATATCTGATGAAGGAGGCAGTTTTTCAGCCGCGTATAAAGCAACCACATCATCGGTAAAATCGGCAACTTTGTCTTTACCAAAAAGGTTCTGAACATCAAGGCGGGCTGCACTAACAACCTCTGTTGGTCTTCTTGCTCTTAAAAAATCATCTATCCTGTTGGAGATGCTCATTTGATCCTCTTCCAATCTTTGAGAAACAAATTCTTTGCAGCTCAATACAGTTTCTTTTCTCACTGCAGACCAACATCTCTTGGTAGAAATTAATGAGTTTCAAAATTTACGCCTGCGAGGATTTTCTTCAACATCCGAGTCACTTTCAGATTCCTTAGTAAGGATAACACCCATCATGGATAAGAGTGAAAGCATTCGTAAAAATGTACTTTGACTATTCTATGTCAGGCAGTGTAATGAAAGACCTTTGACTATCTTTTTCAAAGTGCTTCAGCAGCTTTTTCAAAGTGCTTCAGCATTAGGCAAGTCATGCGTTGTTGCTCACCATCTTTCATCCATAATCTGAAGCTTTTTCAGTGTTTGATGAGTTGGGTTGATGGTTCACAATGTTTTTCCAATGTTTTTGCGTAATTATTTTTTAATGTTACATATATTGTATATGATTTTGAAAGCTGCATTGTTTTATTAAAATGTTTTTAGGTCGATTGCTGGCTGAATTTCAAAAACGTGAACTTACAATTTTGAAGATGAGAAATAATTTGTATACGCTGCCGAAGACAGTGGGGCCCCAACTCTAAGTTCGTCTTGAGGCCATGATGCAGTGAATGAAGGTGGATGGATTCAGTGGTGGGATTCAGCTGGCTCGCACCAGTTGCTAATTTGTGTGGAGTTCGGCGAACTGGTTGTTAAAATACTTCAAATGTGAAAATCGTATTTACATTAATTTACTTTTTTTTAATGTGCATCTGCACAACAGCATTTTTAAAATATAACACTGTGACATTTTCTAAATTGTTTCATTTAATAAAATAATGTTTAATTTGAAAAAAAACTTCTTCAGTCCTGTGAGAATCCAATTTAACTTAACAAAAAACATTGAAATTTTGAAGATTTGAAGAATTTCGGGATCTAAATCGGCAGCCTAGGATAACTCCCTGGTTATATAGCATGCTTATTCAACATTTCTTAAATTTCTGCTATTCTTGCATTATCGTTATTGTATTATCAGGTTTTGATTCATTTTCTGATAGAAATTTTGATCAGGATTTCATGATTGCCTAATATTTATTAAACAAATTACGTCCTTATAGGAAAACATGTTCCAGGATTTTTTCCCCCATTATACTTAAAGATCAAAGTTTGTTGTTATTTTAATGTAAAGTGTTTGATAATCTATGTGTGATGTTTTATTTTCCCTTATTGTTAATGCATCAAAACTCATGCGTGAAGAGAACCGGTTGTTATATTATTTGAATCCCATCACCGGATGTGATTGTCGGAAAATAAATCTTTCAAGCAGAAACTCAAAGGTCACAACAATGACATGTTCCCCATAGGCCATAAGTGACACGGCACTTCCCGCCATCCCAGCCTGCCTCATATTGTATCGTACTGGCCCTGCCTATACTCGGTATCTGCTATAACGACTGTCGCCAGTCATATCCGAAGCACAAAGACAGTTTTTGTTATTCAAAGATTTTTTATTTAAAAATTGCCGGCACCATTCCCTGTCACTGGGCGACAATAATTTCACACTGGGCGACACTAGTGTCGCCTACTTTATATGTTATTTTATGCCCTGCTCCCCCCTTACACACACACGCACACACACACACAAAAAAAAATTGCACAACAAATTTATTTTAAAAATCCAAGGAAGAGAATTTTCAATCTTTTGAAAATTTTGTCAGATTTCCGCTTTTGATTTTATATTCTGTTAATGAAATATCTGATTCCCTTCTCTGCCCTCCCCAACACAAAAAGTTCAAAACCTTGAGAATCTTAAGTAAAAACTCAGTCCTCTAAACTACAGTCTCCCCCTCCATCCAAAATTTGTGTTTCCCCCTCCCCCCCTCATGATACAAAGTTTAAAATCTTTAAAACTCTTTATTAAAAAATATATGCTCTAATTATTACTATCTAGTGACAATAAATAAATAATCAACCATTTCAATTATCTCTCTACCCCCAAAATTTCTGCTTCCCCCTATAATTTTTTTAAAAAATCTTCTGTCCTATCTGTTGCTCTCTATCAACAATAAATAAAATGCAGAATGAGCAGAAAAAAAAAATAAGAATTTTAATATTTGAAATTTATTGTAATGAGATAAGGCCGGGGGAGAAAAGCAGAGATTTTAGGAGGAGGGGTTGATTTAGGTGATATATTTGGCTTATTTATTGTTAATATAAATTATTAAATAAGTCTGAAAAGAAATTTAAAATTAAAGAGTTATAAAGATTAAATTATATGGGGTTTTAGTTCTAAAGGGGGGGGGGGAAGCATTAATTTTGAGGACTAATTATTTATTGTTACAATAAAATAACAAATAAAAAAATATTTAAAAAGAAAAAAATTTAAAGATTTTAATTATTTTTTTCGCGGGGGGGGGCGGATTTTATGGGGGGAATTTAGATTTTATATATATATTTATTTTTGAGTGAAAATCTGCCGAAATACAGAAGATTCTCGCCCCCTTTTACTTGTAAATTAATAATAAAAATGGGTTTTTAAATCTCGATTGTAAGCCCCCCCTCCCACATTTAACTTTTAAAGGTGGGGGGGGGGGGGCTTGCAATCGGGATTTTGCGACTATGAAACAAAATAGTCATGTTAAAATAAATTTAAAAGTTAGGATATGAATAATTAATAAAATATATATGATAATAATTCATTGTTTAAATTATTTATTGCCATTATCACAAGATCAATATTTTTATTATTTTAGATAGAAAAATTAAAATACTAAATTTAAAATAATTTCATAAGCAAATCTTCTTTCCCTTCAATAGTGTATTTGTAATTTCTCTCAATAAATTGCTCATCAAAATGCGATTCACACACAATTGAATATTGGTTCAGGTCTTTATCGGCACAAGGAATGACTTTTAACCATTTTTAGGTGCGTTCGCAATTATATAAATACGTAGCACCTATTGTCGTCGTCTGGTCCGTCCGTCTGTCTGTCCGTCCGTCCGCATATAACAACGCAAAAACTACCCAACCGAATGGTTTAAAATTTAAGATGTATTATCTTTGCAGAATTTTGTTGAGACATTTCGATTTTTTTAAAAATCGAATCAAAACTTTAGAAAATATTAATAAAAACATTTATTAAGAAATTTGATTTTTTTTTTTTAAATCGGTGCTTTCTTTTTATAGGAGCTTTCGAAGTTTAATCGTCAAGCAACCGAGATACTTATTTTATTACAGAAATTAATCTGCAGACGATATATAATTCATTTCACAGAATTAAAAATAATCAAGATCTGAATATTTATATAACTAGCTATAGTACGAACGCACCTCGTTTGTCACGTTTGACGTACAATTTCCATCTTGTTTCAAATTGGTTTTTGTCTTTGGGGGTGGAAAATAAGAGTTATTTTAGGTTTGTTGCTTTTATATCCAGTAGTACATCCAGAAACGAAGCATGTTCGATCAGCTTTTCTTTTCTTAATATTGGCGGATTTAGCCATACTGATTTGTCCAGGGGTGATTCTGAGTAAAAAAAAGAGTTTTCTGAAAAGTTACAACGGGGGGAAGGTCCACTCCCGCCACTTTTTTTGCGTCCCTTTGACGAAATTTGCCTGTTTTCGCGATCTTTTGATAAATTTTGCCTTTTTTTCGCGATCTTTTGATGAAATTTGACGTTTTTCGCAATGTTTTTGATGAAATTTGCCGTTTTTCACAATGTTTTTGACGAAATTTGCCACTTTTTCGCGATTTTTTGACGAAATTTGCCGTTTTTCGCAATGTTTTTGACGAAATTTGCCATCTTTTGCAATGTTTTTGACAAATTTTGCCGTTTTTTCGCGATCTTTTGACGAAATTTGACGTATTTTCACGATTCTCGCGAGTCCCGTTTTTCCCGCGATCCTTTGACAAAATTCGTGACTTTTCTTCGAACGAATGACGAGATCGATTTTTTTTGACGATCATTTGCCGAAATACTGATACATTTTATGTCCGAATTTTCGGATTTATGACCGATATATTTTTTTTAATTTTCGGAAATGATTGCCTTATTTTTTCGGAATTTGCGGAAAATTCGGACCAGAATCACCAATAGATTTTAATACATGTTTACTTTAAAATATTATAGAAATAAAAACATTCGTATAGTTTGTCTGAATATATAGCGTTAATTACATCAAAACTAACATTAGGATCAAGCCCTTTAAATGAAACTTCAAACGTAAATAACAGCGGGTGGGAACTCGACACACTATTTACTTCTATAAGAAAAGGGCGAGGCTAACGAAAAAGAAAGGCTACCGCGGTGCTTTACGCATATCTTTTTTTACAGACCGCCGGAGTGACGTGATGCTTGAATGCACCAATGAAGGTGTACGAAAAGAGCATCACGTCACGCTAGCGGTCTGTAAAAAAAGACAAGTGGAATGAACCGCGGCATAATTTCCCTGTCCACCGCCGATCGACGATTGGGTCTTTAACGCTTTTTGATTAGTTGTTAAACCGAACGCTTCTTAAGTCATTTCTGGTTGAACTTCGTTTCTTATATAATATCTATTAATTTCTATATAATCTAATTAATTTATAACTGTAATATAATAAATATTATAGTAATATAATCTAATTAATTCCTAAATAATCTGATCTCTATATAATCTAATATTTCTATATAATCTAATAATATACATTAATTTCTTATTTCATATCTTCTTAAATCTTCATAATCCTCCAAAATACCGGAAATGACTTAAAAAGCGTTTGATTTTACAAATAATCAGAAAGCGTTGAAGTCCCAATCGTCGATCGGCGGTGGAGACGGAAATTATGCTGAACCGCGGTAGCCTGTCTTTTTCGTTAGCCTCGGGCATGGCTTCCTGCGATCTCTATACGGCTGTCCAAACGGCGATGAAAACGCGAATATGAAGAACTTAAGTTTTCTCCCGCTGCGACGATTTGGCGCTGGCGTCATGCGCAAAGGGAACTAAGTTAAAGGGCTAGTTCATTAGATAAACATTATAACGCGAGGTTGCATTTAGCTCTTAAAAAATTATTTTGTACTTACAAAAAATGAAAAACAACCGCAGAATTATTTATAATACATGTTTTTGTATCAAAAAATCTTTGGAGTATTTTCTTAACGTGAAAAAAAAAATGAACACAGATATTTTTACAAGCTGAGCATGCACTTGAAAAAAACTAATAATGCTTCTATAATATACAAATATGCGTTTTGATTGTTTTCTAAATGCGTTTAAAAAATAAATGAATTTATACTATTTGTTTGAAAAAGTAGCGACTACAAACTACTTTTCAAAAGTAGTCGCTACTTCACAACTTCAGATTTCGTCATTCAAGTGTTCAACACTGGAAATTAAAGACACGGATTAAATAATAAAGCGACTACTTGTTATATCGTGCCTGTTGGGATACAATTAAATAAATGCGACATAATCGAGGGCATTAAAAAAATAAGAAAGATAATATACAAGAAAATGTTTTGTGTTTGTCTTTAAAATATTAGTTTATACTCGTAGTAAAATTAAGAGCGATATTGTAATATAGGAAATTACAGGAACTCTAAATGTAAACAAAAAATAAATAAGTAAATAAAGCAATTTCGAATAATAAGAAACCTGACGCTAAAACATGAAGACATAATAACTAGTAAATAGACAAGTGTTGCTAGCAAGAAAATTAATTCTTTTGATGGATTAGTACTTGAGTTTTATATATTTTCATATAAATAGCTGTTTTTATTAATTTCACGTAATTAATAATTTTTTAAGATTGTTATCAAATTATTTTTTTGTAAACCGTACCTTGCATATTTCATAATATGGCAATCAACACTCATCAGGAAACAGGGAATAATCTTTAAGGGCATGGGAAATTGAGGGGCTCATGGGGTTCAAACTCTTCCCTATTTCAAAAAAGACAATTTTTTAAGTCACACAAGTTCTTAAAAATCTATTATTTTCTGTCTTAAATGTTTCATTATTCATACTTGACAAAAGAACTACATACATTAAAAAAATCCCTATAATATTAAATTTATAGTAGCAATGAAAGTAGTAAATCTGCAGATCAGGGGCCTCAAATGTCAGTTCTGATATTTTATTTTGAAATAATATTATTTAGTATTTAAAAAACATCCAATCTACACTTTCATTTATTTGATATATTTTATACAAATTGCTAAAAGTAATATATAAAGCAGTTTTAGGAAGTTTAACTGTTAAGAATAAAAATAAATATGATTACATGCACTGGTACTCCAAGACACTTTTCTAAAAAATCTTTTTTTTTTTTTTTTTTTTTTTTTAACTAACCCTTCTAAATCCCCTCTCCCTCTCAATGACTTAATAATTTGATAAATATAATTCTTTGAAATTTAGTATTTCAAGCCTTCTATCTAAAATAATTAAAATGTCAATCTTGTGATACTGACAATAATTAATTTAAATAGTGAATTATTCTCATAAATATTTTATTAATTATTGATATTTTAATTGTTAAATTTATTTGAAAATGACTTTTTATTTCATTAATAAGCTTACATTAAATTCTGGTTTTAAATACAATCATAAAATCAATTGCCTATTATTTTTTGTGGGGTGTCCATTACTGGAACAGAGAGTGTCCTATTACTGGACGAGAGGGTGTCCATTACTGGAATTTAGGGTGTTTTGATTTATTTCTGTTATTTACAACTAAATTTTTATTTACATTGGGAAATGTGACTATGAGTATGATTAAATATTGTTGATAGATTAATATAATATTAAAAAAGTGGACTATAATAATTATGACTATTAATTAAAAAATAATTTTTAAAGAAATTCCTTAAGGGTATCCATTACTGGCACATCTATCCTATATTTACATTATGCCAAAAATAGAGTATATAAGAATAATGGCATTTCTAGAATTTTTTTATTTTATTTATTTATTATTTATTATTTTTATTTTATTTTATTTATTTATTTTTTTTATTTTTATTATTATTTTTTTTTTTGGGGGGGGGGGGGTTACAGAAAATTAAAACACAGAGTCATAAAAACACTTATTTATATATATAATTTGTTTATTAACACAAGAAAACACAGCTTCTCGGATTAAAAATTGTAAAAAAATATATACCTCATTATTTTTAATTAAAAAATTTCACACACCTTCAAGTAACATCTAATCAATATATTTTTATAGCATATATATTATGCAAAAGCAGTTCAAAATGTATAGAATCTATCACTTTTTATTATCCCTCAAAACAATGTGTTTTTTTTTTCTTGATAAACAGACATGGTAATTATAAAAAACTTTATGCAAAAAAAGTATTTATATTATTATTATTTTTTTAATATTAATTCTTATTTCAATTAATTCTTCTTATCAATCAACTTCGGCGATCTGAATCGTATTAAGATGCCTTTTATTTACATTCTACAGAAAAAAAATAAATACATATATAATTTTTTTTTTTTATTTGAAACAGGGAATTTTAAACTCACAAATCTTACACTGGAAAGGTACTAAATTAAAAGATTAAATTAAATTTATGTTATTTACATGAAATTTAATATTCTACAGATTACTGGGTTAATTCGGAAATGTGTATAGCGAAAAATAAATTAGTATATAGTTATATATTTTTGGACAGTATAAAAATTAAAGGGCTTTAGCATATGTTTACAATGGAAAATATACTGGTAACGCGTGCATGAAAGCAGCGCTCGTAGTGGAGGAAAGATTAACTACGGCTTTTCGCGCTTTCCTATTGTTCGGCGTTTCGTTTGGACAGCCGTATAGAGATCGCAGGAAGCCATGCCTCGGGAAAGGGCAACTGACGTCACTGTTGGTTAAACGAGGCTAACGAAAGAGAAAGGCTACCGCGGTGCTTTACGCGTATCTTTTTTTACAGACCGCCGGAGTCACGTGATGCTCGAATGCACCAATGCAGGTGTACGAAAAGAGCATCACGTCACTCTAGCGGTCTGTAAAAAAAGATAACTGGAATGCACCGCGGTAGCCTGTCTTTTTCGTTAGCCTCGTGGTTAAACTACTGTTGGTTCGCAAGAAAAACCTGTTCGTTCTTTATGACTCCTACAGTACACATGAGATGGGGCGATTTGATTGGTCTACGTTAAACTGGTCTATGATATGCTTGGCCTACGTCGCCATAACGATTCCTGTAATGAATGCTATGGCAAAATTGTAGTGGTAGATTGGTTGATGGAACGGTTTTGTTTGTAAACATGCCCTTTCCTTATTTAGGCGCTGTCTGTAGCCGCGTAGTAAGTATAAACTATTTTTAATTCGAGATCATATATGATTATACTATGATTATATCCATTTTTTTATTACCACTGATTATATGTGATGACATGATTAAGAATTGCTTACAATATGATTACACTGATTACAGGAGGGGTTGTACGGCATAATTTCCATCTCCACCGCCGATCGACGATTGGGACTTTTACGCTTTCTGATTATTTGTAAAATCAAACGCTTTTTAAGTCATTTCCGGTATTTTAGAGGATTATGAAGATATAAGAAATTAATATATATTATTAGATTATATAGAAATATTAGATTAGATAGAGAATTGATTATATAGAAATTAATTAGATTATATTACTATAATATTTATTATATTACAGTTATAAATTAATTAGATTATATAGAAATTAATAGATATTATATAAGAAACCAAGTTCAACCAGTAATGACTTAAGAAGCGTTCGGTTTAACAACTAATCAGAAAGCATGATAATCGCAATCGTCTATCGGCGGTGGACAGGGAAATTATGCGGTTGTACGAGACTCCTTGCCCTAATCTAATGTCTTTGATTTATCAGTTGGTTTTATATAGCCTCGAACCCAAAGGAAAAATGTTGCCCATTGAGGCAACTCATAGAGAGATCTTACTTGACGTAACTTATTCCGGTTGATACCGCTCCTAGCGTGGCCCCAAAAATAAATAAAAGAGATGTAGAAGGAAACTATATATTTTGATTTTGAAATCTAGCGTATATACTCTGTTATTAATAATGATCGTCAGACATAATTTTCAATTTAGTTCATCAGTTTCTCAGCGATTTTCGTTGGCTTGTTCGAGGAGTTTGATAATAAAAATGTGTAATTAAATACAGATACCGTATTTAAATGGACTCGACGATGATTGGGGTTGTTTCACTATTGTCTCTGTTGTGTATATTGTTGCAGAGTTGATGATCTGTGTTCAGAGAATATCGAGTCAACTACGTAACGGAATACATTTTTATATTTCATTAAAATAATGTCCAAATGTCGAAAATCGACTGAAAGATGTATTCCTGTTACTGGTTCGTGGACATTATTGTTTGCAACTACCATTCTGTTTTTCGTTTTCCCGTAAGTATGTTGAATTCTTATCAAGTATGGAGGAATTTAAATTTTTCTAATAGCTGAAATTAAATTCTTATGGCCTGTTCAGATATGTTATGAACCAATTCTTATGGTTCTGTTCAGTGGCTAAAGATCCATAAGTAGGTATGTAGCAAAGTTTGGATTCAAGCAATAACATTGTGCAGGGTGTCTAGCTACCTGGAAAAGTCAGGAAAATTTGAAAATTCTGAGGAAAAGTTAGAAAATTTTGAACTTTCAAAAAAAAAAAAAAAATAGGGAAATGTTTCTTATAAAACAAAGGATTTGAAATTGCAGCCCCATTAAAATCAAACTTTGCTCTTCCTAATTACTGTAAAGAGTATTTTAAACTATTGTGCAAATCATTTTGTCTATCCCCTTTCAGTCCTTCTTTCTAACTCAGAGGTTTTCGGTTCCAGCTTCACCGAAACTTTCTACTGGATGTTGTAGGATTGATTAGGTGTTTCACTCTGCTTACTTATCTTTGTTTGGGAACTGACATTTGTTAGCTTAATTTATTGATTATTTATTATTTGTATTAAAATATGTCAAAACATTCAAATAAGTAACAGTATTAATGCTATTATATTTTAATTATTATCAGTATTTAACTGTGACTGATGTGATAAAGAATTTCTTCCTGATTTGACAATCCGATGCTAAAAGTGTATCTTCAAAATGTTTAGCTTGTAAAATGTTCAACAATTTATAAATGTTGCAAAACATTATGTAACAAATCAGTAATTTGGGTACTTTTCGATTAGCCGGGCGCCAGTGATATATGTACATATATAATATATATATTCATACATATATGTGTATATATATATGTCTATGTATACATATGCATATCTGTAGATATATGTATATGCACTGGCGCCCGGCTAACCGAAAAGTACCGTAATTTGTACCTCAGAATCAGTTGTGAAAGTTCCGCTCTCAAATTCACAACTTTTAAGACTTTTGTGTGTAACATCACAAAATCTCGATACCTGGAATATTTTTTTTATTGGTCTGAAAATGTCAGGGGAAATTCGTTGCTGATCTGGGTACTTCTCTGTTATCTCGTCGACCACTTTTTATCACAAAAAACTATCGCCAAACTGTAAAGATTAAATGACAAAAATGCGGTCCCATTTACTTGATGTCAGAAGCATTACACGTGTTTGTTATGTCATCAAGTGGTTGTTTTTAATTCAACGTTTGCTTGCATTTTTCATTGTGTTTTACTGATTTATGAGTTATTTCATTCATTAAAATAACAATTGTGTCCTTAAATTCTTATATTTTATTTATTTATTTTGATATTCCAATGCAACGTTCTGCTTATTGGGTGCTACAGTTGGGCGATAGTTTTTTGTTACGAAAAGTGGTTGACGGGATAATAGAGAAGTAATCTGACTGGAATAGACACCCTGATTGTGGTAGTGTTTTGAAATATAGCAAAAAAGTGAAGAAATGGGTACAGATGTCATATACGCACCACATTTGTACGATTGCAACAAAAGGGCAATTTTATGCCTCGCAGGGTAACCCGGTTATTTTTTTTATATTGCTGTTTATTTACTTTTATTTTTTACTTTAATTCTATAAATTGTTTTTATTATGTATATCAATATTTATTTATATCAAACTATCATTTATTTGTTTTTATTTCCTTTTTTAAAATAATAGAAGCTATTTCATTTATTACGTTATTTTATTTTTATATTGAAATACAAAATCACGTGCTATTATTGCATGCTATTTGTAACTAATATTCAAAAACAAAGTTTTCGCCAAATTGGCAGGGGAAAAAAATCGCGCCAATGTGGTGCGTGTATGACATCTGTGCCAAGAAATGTTTGCATTATTTACAAAAATATTCAAATTCACCAAATTAATTAATTTTAATAAAATCAATTAAAAAATATAGGGGAGCAGATGTTGCAGATCCACTGCTGTTGGCCCAATTTTTGTTTTTGTGCCATTTTGGCGAGAAAGCCTTGTTTTCAGATACATGTTAGACCTAGCTGCATGTTAATATCACAGATTTCTAAATATAATAGAGATGCAGCGTAACTGTCAAAACAGTTTGCAATATGAAGCTGGTTATCGCTCAAATCATTAGACTCAAACAATACAACAAGGGCTGAATTCATTGGATGGGGAGAGATGTTTCAAAGTTGTAACTGGTTTTAGGTTTGCATTTTTGGTTCGAAGCAAAAACTGCACATTTCATCTCTATTAATCTTAGAACTCTGTGTTTTATTTTATTATCTTTCTATTATAGGTTAAACAACACACATTTTTTTATGAAACAAACACATTTATTTGTACTTTTCTGTTATACCAGTACCATGCCAAAATGGATGCTAATGCACTATTTATTTCAACCCAGACCATGCAAAGACATTTTATTGCAAGCCTTACTGACCATTGTTACTCTCTATTTACTGAATGGGAATAATTTTTTTATTATTATTTAATCATAAACATGCAAGGCATCTTAATTAATTTACAATTATTTTAATCTAATTTCTTTTTATTAAGTTTTAGCTAGGGATGCACTGAATATTTGGTCTATTGGGCCATGCTACCAAATATTCGGTTAGGCTGAATTAATATCAAACTTTTCAGTTTGGCCGAATATCAAGATAGTTGCACCTAACCGAATATTTAAAGAAAATACTTCTAAAAATATTTTTTAAATCCTCACATGATTTTTATTTTTAACTGTCAATAAATAAAGATATATTAGGAAAATTAAGAAATAGAATCATATTTAAATAACAAAGATTGCTTTTACATTATTTATTTGGTACTTCTCTATTATCCCATCAAAAACTTTTCATAACAAAAATTATCGCCAAACTATTATAAGATTAATAAACGCCAAAAATACAGTCCCCAATGTCAGAAGCATTCTACGTGTTTGTTATGTCATCAAGTGGTTTTTAATTTGACATTTGCGTGTATTTTTCATTATGTTTTACTGATTTATTAGTTATTTATTTAATTAAAATAACAATTGTGCCCTTAAATTCTTATATTTTATTTATTTTGATATTCCAATGGCAACATTCTCCCGTTTATTTGGCGTTACAGTTTGATCCAGAATAAACTATGAAATCATCTTAGCTAATACATCTTAGCAATACAGCAAAAGTTATTACTTATTAAGTAACAAATGTTGTACTAAATTTATTTTTACAAAATTAGTTTTAATTTATTTTTCATGTCAAAGTGGATCTTAACTACTGATAAAAACATATTTTGACCAGGAAAGTGAAAACTATTTCCTTCCATGGTTTAAACTGCCCCTGGTTAAACCAATAAACCCTGGGTGAAACAAAAATGAATAGCATTAGGGTAAAATTGAACAAACATTTTTTCGGTAAAGTAGATTCTCTCAAATCTGCATAGCTTGGGACCAGACATAGTGCAGATTTTAGAATTTTACAGATTTCGGGTCACTGCTTTGTATACATTTTTTAAACAGTAATATGAATGTAATAGTAATGCACTGTTAATTATAATGAATGCATACAATACAATAATGTAAAATATTGAAATAATGAAACAAAATAATAAAAAATAGGAAAATTAAAATATTAAAAAGTAAAAGGTCAAGTAAATAATTAATAATGCAATACTACATGTGCATAATAATGATGAGATAAATTATTCTTGAATTATTAAATGAAACTCGCCTCATAAAGGTGGCTAATACTTTACATCAGAATCATAAAATAATGTTCTATTTCATGTTTAGACAGACCAGGGTTCGTGATATAATACATCAGTGGATATATATCATGATTATAATATATCCAATATTTATTTTCAAAATATCATGATATTTGATATTTTTGCTATTGTTCGTGATATACATCAAAATGGATATATATCAATATCATGATATATAATATATCTGATATTTATTTTCAAAATATCATGATTTTTGCTATTTTCATGTATTTGATGTTTATTTTCAAAATATCTTTGTATATAATATTTGTTATAATTTTCAATCAAAACAAGTGTAAGTGAATTTTCAACAGTTATTGACTGTGTTATTCTGTAGATAAAGAACTTTAGCTCTAGCAATAACTTTTTTAGCTAAACAACAAACAAACCAAAAGAATTTCCAACTGGGGGGTTCAAAAGGTTGTACTTTACCTTTGAAGCGGAATTTTTAAATATAGATCCAATAATTATGTGGGACAATATTTACTTATAGCAACCATTGCTAATTTTGATAAGTTAATTACAGCTTCATTAGAAAGAATCTTGTCTGGTTTTGGTTTAGTTGAGTTTAAACTGCAAAACATGTATGGACATGAAAAATCAGCAAGCTTACATTTATGTCAAAGCTTTTTAATTATTTTGTTGTATAAAACATAAAATTTTCTTGATACTAAATCCTTTTTGTGAATGTAAAAAGCAAATTGTGTCTGTTTTCAATTAGTTGATCTTCAATTTTATTAAGTAAGTGGGGGAAAAAAGGAAAAGGCATTTAGAACATTGTTTTAAAAAGTTTTCTTGCTAAGTGCAATATATTTTAGTTTCTAATTTATTAAGTTGGAAAATATTTATAATCAGCACTCAGCAGTAAGCTTTTGAAAATATCAGATATATATATAACCATTAATGAAACATTATATTATATATTAGTGATGCAACGAAGAATAGTTTGGCCGAATACCGAATATTCGGCTTATTCGGCCGCCGAACAATGAACTCATTTCCGTCTAAAAACAAAATATAGTAGGGGAAGTGGGGGCACGTTGGGACACTTTTTATAAAATCATATTTTTTTCAAATTAAAAAATGATTTAGTACTTTGATGTTATTTTATCTTATTCCTTATATTATTGGTCATCTTTTAAATACTAAATGAACAGTGTACCATTAATATTTAAGTAGAAATAATTAAAACAAAAATTATGAAAACTTGTCCCAATGTGCCCCGTGCATGGGGCACATTGGGACAGCACTGATTTTAAGATGGGGCACATTGGGACAACCATCTTATTTTTTTTATCTAATGACAATATTACAAAATAATTTCTTAAACTAAATGAAATGCTTATTAAACAGTAAATTAATACAAAGAAATGATAATGAATAATTGATTTAATGGAGAAATGAAGTTGTTACAAAATAATCAATGAATAACACCCACATTTTAACGCACATCATAATCTTGTAAATCTGTGCAAAATTTTAAAGTTGTATAGGATCATGTTGATGTTCCAGGCAATGATATTGGGGATGGCAGTTTTATAACTATGTCATTTAAATTAATTGCACTTGCATCTGCAGATTCTGGGAAAATGAAGTTCCATAATTTACCCTTTCTTCTTAGAAAAGACACATTAATTTCTTTCTTTCCTATCCTATCAATTTGACCAATATAATGAATTGGCTTGGATCCTACAAAATTTTTTGCAAGGAATTTCACCAGTACAAAATCATTAACCTGCAATGCATCTGTTGATGGATCAAATATCTTTAGCTTTTGATACAAGTCAATATCATCGTATGATTCACATTCTGAATTGTTGTCCACATTAAAATCTAAACTTCTTTCAGAGTCACTATCTGAATCAATTTTTATATTATATTTAGCCTTTTTAGCTGCTAAGGCTTCTTTCTTTGGAACTGAATGCTTCTTTTTTGCTTTCTGTTGATTCGCTTTGTCTTGAATGAGATTTTTTTTCAGGGGTAGAAGTTAAAATGCGTGTTTTACCACATTTCCTACCTCTTCGTTTTATGGCATATTTTCTATTGTATTTAGGCAATGGTCTGAGAGATTCTGGTGTCGTTAATGAACTTCCATTTGGTAACAAAGTTGTCTGTAGATCACATATCAAAGATTGTTGTTGATTCATACATAATGTACCAGACAGATCTGCTTCATCAGATACCGTAACAGATTCTTGACTATCCAAATCTTTTCTTGCAAGTTCAGCAGAAGGACTTGAATTCACTACATTTGATTCCGTCTTATGTTCCTGAGTCACTTGTGATGGCAAAAAATCATTTTCATCGAAAATGTTGTGATTGATAGGCCATATGCCTGCAGATTTAAATCCACTTAAAATGTTCTTAATTGTAAATGAAGCTTTGTAAGCAAAATTTGATATTTCTGGAATATCATATATTGTGAGTCTCTTTCCGGGGTTATTCATCATCCAATCATTCATTGCAGATTTTACATTGGCTTTGAAAGCACCAAATACTGCGACATCAAGTGGCTGTAGTCGATGTGATGTGTGAGGTGGAAAAGTCAACAATTCAATTCCATTTTCTCTACAATATAAAATAGCTTCTAGTGCTGTATGGCTTTCATGATTATCCAGGATAATTAAAACTGGATGCTCTTTTGAACTTCTGGAGTGCTTCTGAAAGTGTTTTAAAGTTTCAAGAAAAATGTCTCCATTCATCCATCCACTAGGAGTAGCACAACCTTTACTACCGGGAGGAGCACCTTTCAAAAAATAGTCCTTGTATTTATGTCTGGGAAATATAAAAACTGGTGGAAGAGAATTTCCAATGGCATTGACAATTGAACACATTGTAACTAATTGCCCTCTTTCAGATGATGCTGCTTGTGCAACTTGCTTTTGTCCACGTTGCGAAATCACTTTAGGAGGATCCATTACAGTAGTAATTCCAGTTTCATCTAAGTTTTATATATTTTCAGGAGTAAAATGGTATTTTGACATGACTGTGTCATAATTATCCATAAAAGCTTTAACTGCAGCAGCAGTAAAAGCTGAAGCTCGCCCTACACTTGTTTTCTCTGGTTTTCATAGTGAAAGTTCAGTATGACGATGCATAAAGTGTTGTAACCAATCAATACCTGCCATTTTATTTTCTTCCCAACTTTCAGGAATAAAAATTTTCAAATGATTTGCATATTGGTATGCAAAATTTCTGGTATTTGCACAGGTTAAACCATAATTCAATTGAGAACATGAAATCAAATAATTTCGCAACAAGAGTTCTTGTTCAGCTGTGAAGATCTGTTGAGATGTATATTTGGACTGGAACTTATAATTTATATTTGTTACACAATCAGTCTTGTTTTTTCTCACCTTTTTCAATCTATTAAATAATGTTGATTTTGATAGATCATATTTTATAGCAGCATCTCTCACAGAAACTTTATTTTTCACAATATCATCTATTGCTTTTTCCATATTTTCTTCTGAAATTTTAGTCCTTTCAGTTTTTGGTTTATAATTTCTCACCATTTTCCTGTATTACAAGAATATCTGAAAAAGAAATTGATAAATAATTAACTTAACTATAAAAATAAATAACAAATAGAAAAAACATATAAGAAAGCTATTAAAATATGTTACATTGGTATTAGAAAATGAAATTTATAGGCTAGAATATCTATTCAGTAATTATTAATAAAATAAATTTATGAACTAGAATATTTGTATTAAATAAACAAGAATAAAAATAAATTTAGAATATCAACTAGCATACAACTATGAAAAAAAATAACAAATAGTAAAAATGTATAAAAGAACACTATTAAAATTTATGTTATATTGGTATTAGAAAATGAAATTGATAAACCAGAATATATGTTCAGTTTATATTAGTAATAAATAAATTCATGAACTAGAGCATTTGTATTAAATAAACAAGAATAAAAATAAATTTAGAATATCAGTTAGCCTAACTATAAAAATATATATGTATATATATGACAAAGCTATTAAAATATATGTTATATTGGTATTAGAAAATGAAATTAATAAATTAGAATTTATATTAGAAAAATAAATTCATGAACTAGAATATTTGTATCAAATAAGAATGAAATTAAATTTGGAGTATCAGTTAACATAACTAAATAAATAGTGTAAACTAGCAAACAAACAAAGAAAAAAAGAAAATCATTAAAATATCTATTAATTTCATGAAAAAAAAAAATAATAAACTAGAATATTAATTAGTAGAACTAAAAAAGAAATAGATAAATAATTAGCAAATTAGAAATCTTAAAAGAAAAGCTATTAATATATCTATGAGATTCATATTAAAACTGGATGGAGGCAGATTGAGACTGTCCCAATGTACCCCATGCATTACTGTCCCAATGTGCCCCAATAGGTCATTATTAAAACAAATGGTTAGGCCTAATTTTCTAGAGCACATGGAATAATGATTTATGGTGGAAATGAAAGCTAAATGTTTATAAAAGCATAATATATATCTAGAATTTTAAATAATTTTTTCCATAAAATTTAATACCAACATTTAATGAGTTTTAAAAATTTACTTTTGATGTGATAAAATAGACTTACCTTACTCACAGACAGCAGACTTGAATGAATGAGCTGGAAACACAGGTGCAAGCATATATCAGTAGCGCCATCTAGTGTGAATTTTTACAAAATTTATTTTGCAATAATAAAGGAATTAGAGCCTTTGTCCCAATGTGCCCCCACAAGGCTCTAATGAGAGAAACTTTTGATGTTCTTAATCGTTAAGTGCATAGGGGAACTATGCACTATATGCACAATTCTTGTATATTTCACAATTAAAATATATTATTTTCTTTTTTTAAGATTATTTATATGCAATTTTTTTTTTTTTTAAGCATTATTTTATTCTGAAAAAATATTCGGCTATGTTCGGCCTTAAAATTGCCTCAGTAACATAATTCAGCCAAAAAAAAAATTTTTAGCAAAAATTCCTCATTAGGTGCTGTCTAGTTACCTTTTAATAGGTATTATGTATGTTGTTGTTACATTTTAAAATAATGACAAAACTTTAAAAGTACTAAAAAACATAAATTTTAACTTTCAGATGAAAAATCTTGAAATTGTTCTTGGTGTAAGCACCATGAAAGACATTCTTCTACAAAATTTGGAGAAGCATTTTGCATCGATTCAAGACAAAGAACACTGTTCCATTGAAACTCTTTTGGACCCCAAATTTAAAGTGTTCTTTTTCAACAAAGATGAAGCAAAGGATATAGATGTAAAGTCCAAGTTAATTGCTATAGTAAGACTAAGAAAGGCTAGTATGAAACATAGACGTCTAATACAAATTTGTATTAGATGTCTATGGTATGAAACCAGTAACAGAATCTGAACAAAATATTTCCAACATAACCATTCCAGCTTCTCAAACTCAAATTTCAAATTCTTTGTGGGGGCATGCTATAATAAAATTGCAAGCCAATCACAGAGTGAATCTTCTATAGAAAATTCCCCTCAATGTGAAGAAGTAAAAGAAATTAGTAATTTTCTTTCCCAGTCACTTCTAGAAAGACAACAGTGTCCTTTGGAGTGGTGGGTGAAAAATTCGGAAAACTTTCCAAACCTTTCATAATTAGCCAAAAAATACCTTTCTACACCAGGAAGTACCATATATAGTGCGTGATTATTTTCAGAAGCAGGTATCATTTATCAAAAAAAAAAAAAAAAAAAAAAAAAAAAAATTAATAGACTATCACCTGAAAATGCTGAATTATTATTTCTGCATCATAATCTACGTTTATTAAAAACATTTTAACTTTGTTTTTTAAGGCAAATATAAATTTAAACATTATAATGATGTTCTTAAAAATATTATGTAAAAATACATATATAATACTTAATTAAAAAAATTTAGCATTTACATTTATTTCATTATTTAATACTAGTAACACACTTAAAAAAATCACTTAAATTATATTTAACTTTTAAGCATACTTTACTTCCCCCAAAAAACCCCTATGTATTGCAGCATATACGACTTAAATGTTTATGTTATACATCTATATCTAATCTATCATATATATTTATGTTCTTTATGGGTATAATTAAAATATCATTCAAAGAATGTTTTTATTATGTTAAAAAGGAATAAAGATTAAACTTCCAAATATGCTTAAAAACATTAGAATTTGCTTGTACGGCTCGGCTCTATTAGGACAATTTTGAATAGATTAATTTTAAATTTAACAGATTGCGTTAGCTTATTACAGATAGTTTTTGTACTTATTGATATAGCATAAAAGTTTTAGCATGATTCCAAAATTACCCTCTTACATAAAAATGGGTAGATAAAATCCATTCAGGGTATGAAAGTTAAGGGGGGGGGGGGGGTTAGTTAATTTCAAATAAAATTTTCATTATACATAATGAATATAAATTTTCAAATTAAAAAGTTTTACTGTGTAAATATAAAAACATTTCTTACAGTATTATTCGGCCAAGGCCGAATAATGGACTTGATATTCGGCAAATAGGCCGAAAGGGCCTAATATTCGGCTTCAGCCGAATAATCGTTGCATCTCTAATATATATATATATAATATCGGATATTTTTTATATTTTCGTAAATATCATGATTTTTACGAGGCCTGAGACAGACTTAATAACTGAAAAAGCTTCATTAAATTCATAAATGTATTAGGTAAAAATATCCTGATTGCCACTGATATCAGCACTATCTTGAATTTTTTCAGAAATAAATTTATACTAACCAGAATTACACATTAAAATGTGCATAGAATGGTATAATAATAAAAAAAATCTTTAATTTTCTCCCTTCATCTTAACTGTAAGTTTCACTGTTTATATCTGCAATGATGTGCAGATTTTAGGCATTTGTGAATTTTAGGGTGGTAGATTTCAGGGAGTCTACTGTAATTAGATATTAAAGGGAATGGAAATTTATTGGGTGCCAAACATGGGCTAAAGGTTCAGATGTGATAGTATGACTTGATACTTGCTGTCTCTAGGGTTACTGCATCAACGATAGTTGAAAGTGAAAACATTAAAAATCTGCACATGCAAAAATGTTGAAGAAATGGGATTGGTCCAATAAGATTTTGTGTGCCAAAGTTGGCGGCTGTTCTTGAAACAGCCCCCATCCCTTTAATACCTTATACTCAATATTTTTTAATATCAAATTAGATACAATTTTTTTCTAGACTGACTCTGGTCGATTTAATAAAACACAAACTACAGCTTGTACAAGATGTAAGGAAACAATAAAGATGAGTGCTTCAGTTATTGCACAAAAAGAGATAGATAAAGTGTTAAAATCACATGAATCTCCAAGCACTTCAAAGCATTGTAATCACTCTTGAAAATGGCAGTAAGGAAAGTAAGGATGTTGATTATTTTAAAAGTGAGTGACATATTTCTTTTTCAGGTGTCCTTACCTGATTGAAGAGTTTCACCTCGCCATACCAATATGTCAGGGAATCATCACATTCTTTGTCTTGGTCAATTTCGCCCTCGCCACCTTCATGGATCCTGGAATTCTTCCTAAAGGTAACCAACCCTCCACCACTCCTTATAGCTGAAGTAAGTCTTGGGAACATCCGTTGTTAATGGAAAACTCTTATGATACTTTTGCTACATATACAGTTATGGTACAATATTGAACACTCAGAACTTTGTTTCCTATGCGTATGCTAATTTCAAACTTAGAAATTCATTGTTTTTTCATGGCTACTTCTTTTCAAATTTGAAACTCTCTTCCTGTCATGCTTTTATATCCAACACCTTCTGATAGCCAGAATTATATAATATAGACGCATGCCGTGTGTAGAAAATTTTATGCAAAAATCAGAATTTTGCAGGAAAAATTTTAGGAAAAAAAAAGTTTACGGTTTTTTTGTTTGTTTTTTTATACCAAAAAATAAAAAATATTCCATAATTTTATGTACGATTTATTTACTGTTTGCACACAATTCAAACATTTGTGACACTACAGATGCTTGCGAAGAGGTCAAAATATTAAGGATTGCGCTGTTTCTAAATGCATTGACAAAATAATTGATAAGAATTCAGCTCTTCCTATCATGGATTTTTAGATTTATTATTATTTTTAACCAAAATAATTATTCTTTAATTAATATTTATTAATTTTAAATTTAAATGGTAATTATTTTAAACTACTATTTTAATTCATATCGTCAAAATAATATAACACGCAATTTTATTAAGCATTAAATTAATTTGCAGAAAGTTTTTGACCCAATATTTATGTGTGCAGAAAGTTTTTTGTTTTATACAAGTTTGCTGATAGCATTGGATTGAGTAGCTTTTCATCTGGCATCTTTATTGTTGTTTTCTTTCCAACTAGTAATCCTTCTGTTATTTTCATCCTGTGGATAATTTAGTAGTGGCCACGGCCACCATGTCATCAAAATGAACTAAGTTAGTACTTATTTAATTAATTTCTCATGTTCGAATCCGTACATAAATCTTGTTTTATGTTAATTGTATTAGACTGGAAGGCAACCGCACTAAAAACCTACTACAGTAAAACCTCTATAACGGACACTCCCGAATAGCGGACACCTCTATTTAACGGACACTTTTCCAATCCCCACTCCCAAAATCTAAATTTTTATATGTTTAACCTCTGAATAGCGGACATTCCGAATAGCGGACAGTAGTTTTGGCGATAAAGGATGAAAATGATTTTTTAACGGGATAGAAAAAGGAAGAAAAAGTAAAAAGCCTCTAAATTTATCACGGCAATTAGAGCTACGGCAATGTGTCGCAAATTTTGCGATCACAGATAAATGTAGGGGTGATCTGAGGAAAATCCCCAGTGGCCTAGGAATCCCCCAATTTCGCAATGTATTTTGCATCGATTACTGCTTGATTCTTGGGACTTAATTAACAACATTATTCAAAGCTTCAAAATATGTTAATACCATTTTTATCGCTTTCTGAATACATTGAGTTCTACGTACTCTGAATTTAGTGTCTTGTTTGTGATTAATGTTTCGAGAATGACCTCAAAACGAAAGCGATTAATTTTAAAAGTAAAATTTGAAATTGTAAGTGTAAATGAATTTGAAAAACAAAAATTAAGTTTACAGATACTTACTGAACGTTTTAAAATAGGTAAAATACAAGTGGGAGAGATTATACGAAATAATGAGAAATAAGGAATTTGTGGATTACCAACTCTGACGAGAACACCAAAAATATGAAATTGAGGTATACTGATTCCCTTGAAATATATTCTATTAATTCTGAATTGGTTTACTTAACTTCGTTCCAAAAAATTCCTGCCAGCAGACTTTTGATTAAGGAAAAGGTTTTAGAAGTCGCCAAAGAACTCGGATTACATGATTTTAAGGCTTTGAGTGGATGGCTGGAAAAGTTTTGGTATCGGCACAACAACTCTTTCAAAACAATATGTGGGAAAAAATATGAAGTTCTTAAAAAAGTGGAGGATTGGCATGATCGGCTGTAATCAATTTGTGAAGGTTATGAGGACAGAAACATTTTTAATGCCGATGAAACCAGACTCTTTTTCAGAATTATTTTGAATAAGACTTTGTGCTTTAAAAAGAGGACAGTATCGGCGAAAAAATGTCAAAAGAGCGAATCTCCATTTTATTATGTAGCAATGTATTAGGAGAATTTAAAATCCCTCTTATAATTGAAAAATCTCTGAAACCCAAGTGTTTCTCAAAGAACATCCAATTTAATAAATTTGGCGTTATGTGGAGACCGAATAAAAAAGCATGGATGACCAACTCTTTAGTGATTAAATAGTTAACTTCCTTTGATAATAGGATAAAAAAATAAAGAAAAGTTCTCTTGTTTTTGGACAGTGCAACTTCTCATCTAAAACATTTGAAACTGGGCAATGTTAAAACTGTGTTTTCCCCTCAAAACACAACTTCGTATACCAGCGCGACCTACGTTATACACGGCCGGTGCATGACGTTTAGAACGTCACATGGAGTGGATCATTTTTACACGATGATTGGTGCAAAGCGGCGAGCCCCCGTTTTGCACCATTCAGAGTGTACAAATGGTCCACTTCATGTGACGTTTTAAACGTCATGCACTGGCCGTGTATAACGTAGGTCACGATACCAGCCCCTTGATCAAGGCGTTGTGCACAATTGTAAAGCCTGGTACAGAAAGCTTTTATTAAGCCACATTCTTTCGAAGTTAGATTCTATGAATACACTTGAGAACTGCCTAAAATTAGTTGATGTTCCCGATGCTCTCGAATTTGGATTTCTTCAGCTGTAAAAAAACATATATCCAGAAAGCGAACGATAACACTGGTTTACAAATTTAAACATTTTTTATATACTTTTAATGAAACACCTATATTCTTACTATAATACCTCTTACTAATGAAAGGCGGTACTTGAAAAAAATCTATCACGTCACATTTTTAAATTTTTTACATTTTTCAATATTCACATTTTTAATTCTATAATATATCTATCACGTCACATTCAAGTTACTGGCATTGAAAACTTTGATTCTATATTATGTTTTTTTTTTTGTGTTTTTGTGAACTAAAGTGGTTTTGTTTGTGATAAAATGTCTAATAGAGTGTGTAAATTAAATTCTGGTCGTTTTTGTTACATTTTTGGACAATTTGTATTCGCAAAATAGGAAGACCGATATCGAATGTTCTAAAACAGTATATGTGCATTATTTTGGATTCTCAGTGATTAATCTAGATAAAAAGTGGGTCCCACATGTTTTTTATGAAAGCTGTAGGCTTACTCTTATTTGCTGGGCCTCGGGAGAAAAAAAGTTTCTTCAATTTGGATCACTAATGCTGTGGAGAGAACCTTCAAATCACGAAAATGGCTGTTATTTTTGTTGGACAAAAACTGCAGGCTTTAATTTAAAAAAGAAACATAAAATTCACTATCCTGATATTCCATCAGTCTCAAAACCGATATCACATTCGGAAACTCTGTCACATCTCGTATGTCCAGGTATGCGAGTAGCCAAGAAAGTGACGATCTGTTTATGGAGGATGAAAATTATGCCGAATTCGTAATCGAAGATGATAAAACGCCATGTTTAATAAACCAAAATGAGTTGAACGACCTTGTGCGAGACTTGCAACTATCTAGATCTAAGGCAGAGATTCTTGCCTCTCATCTACAACAGTGGAACTTATTGACACCAAATATCAAATTAACTTACTACCGAAATCGAAGTCAAATTTTCAACAGTTATTTCCCCAAAAAGGACGGTCGTTCATGGATTCTTAGGAAATCATAAAGATGAAAATTATGAAAAATATATTGCTGTTTTATTAAACAACTATCATGCAATGAGTGTGAACATGTCTCTGAAGGTACATTTCCTCCATTCACACCTGGATTTTTTCCTGAAAACTTTGTCGCCGTGAGTGACGAGCAGGGCGAGCGTTTTCACCAAGACCTTAAACTTTTTGAAGACAGACACAAAGGTTTTTGGGACGAAAGTATGTTAGGGGACTACTGCTGGTCTATTTTAAGAGAAACAGACCAAGAAAAGTATAAAATAAAGAGTAAAATCAATCATTTCTAATTTTTTACTTTTATATTTCATGTTATTATTATTTTTAAATAATTAATAAATATTTTTTAAACTGGACGTGACAGATTTTTTTCATAATTTTCCCGTACTCAGTGCACTAGAATCTATGAAAAAATACACATTTCGGGGAAAGTATATAAACCGTGTAAACCAGTGTAATGTTTCAGAAAGCAGGCTTTATATTAAAAGAAAATTAAACACTTATTTCCGATAGAAATGAAGAATTAAGCGCAATAATTGAATTAATTAAATGTATCATGAGCTAAGAAACTGTCGAAATGTTCATCAACATGGATGATGACTTACTGAAGAAGAATCAGTTGATGTAGGCGATTTTATTCCTTCAGAATCTTCGACAAAAACTGACTCTGTTAGTGATATGAATTACATACTGAAACTAGGGGATGTTTCCTGCAATATCGAGAATTTACAAGAAGTGGAAAAATACAGTGTGCAGTTACACATTTTTTTTTTCTTTTTGTAAAAAAGGATGATTTAGAAGGATTAAAACTACTGAAAGAATTAAAACTTCACATAGAAAAACAAATTACATATAATCGCAAGCAAAAGCAAACTTTTGTAACAGATTTTTTTTTCGTAAGAATGTAATAAATAGTGGAAAAATGTATGAGGACGTGAGTTTCAAAACTCGCCTTATCCAAAAAGTCAAACTCGAAGAAATCGTGAAAAACCTCTGACTGCTTCCATTAGATTTCATTGTAAACCAAGATTTTAAAACGCCAGAAATACATGCTAAAGCTAGTTTTTCTGTGGATTGTAGTGTTTTTCAGTGAAGATTTACGAATAGAATAGATTGATAGAGAAAACACGATTTTTTAAATTTTGGATAAGGCAAGTTTTGAAACTCACGTCCTCGTACGTACAGTTTCATTTCAGTTTTATTGCTTAAAAAAATAATTTTAATTTTTTATTAATCATGTAATAGGAGTTCTAGGACATATAAAAGCCAAATAATGAAACATTAAGCATTTCTTAGCGATTTTGTGAATCTCTGAGGTTTTCCCAATAGCGGACACCTCCGAATAGCGGACAATTTCTGCGCTCCCGAGGTGTCCGTTATTTAGAGGTTTTACTGTACTTTGAGCGTTATCACAATTCATACATCATTCTAAACACAATGCAGTCTATGGAAAAATTAAACAGGTGGTCTGCTTGAATGCTGAGACGACCCAAAGTTTCACTTACATTGGATCTCTTTTATAGAATAGAAATCTTCCATAATCATTGTGCTAATTAATGGTAAATAGAACTGACAAGTAGGGATGCACCGAATATTCAGTTAGGCCAAATATTGAAACATTCGGCCAAACCGAATACATAAAAAATCTTTTATTTAAATATTTTTAAAAGCCCACAATTTCTACTTCTAACAGTCAGTTAATGAAGATATTCAAAATAATTAGAATTAGAATCCTATTTCAATGAAAGAGAATGCTTCTACATTATTTATTTGCTGTTTGAAAAGTATCACTTAAGAAAATTAACCATTGTTGACGACCTTCATAGTAATTAATGATGTACAAATAAATGTAAGTTCCTGAATATTGTCTAGTAAATAATCTGTTTCTTACTTTTTCGCAAACATCATGTTTCTAAACAATACGGAAAGAAACTTTCACTGGCGATAATAGGCATCAAGACAGACAATTTTTGTCAAGGAAACCAGAATTGCAACACACTTATTCAGTCAAAAATAAAGTGCATCTCACTCCAGGTCAAATTTGAATTTTCATTTGTTACTTTAATAATATTGAGGATATTGTAACTATATTTTCAACATAGTTACTTTGATTTCTGTGAATCACGAGAAGTACTAGAAATTGCCACCTTTCATATCTAAACAACACTGAGCTATATATTCCTTTATTCAGTGTGCAGCTGGCACTACTACTTATACTGTGTCATATTCAGCCACTTCCAATAATATCATATTTGCTACAAGCAAAATTAATGTGATGCAAATCTCACTAAAATATCTTCATTGTTGTTAAAGTTGTGAACGAAAATTCAGTTTCAACTTGCAGTGATACACTCTGTGTTTTTGATTGAATGTTCAGCATTTTTGATGGAATAAGTGGATTAAGATAATGTTTCTTGCTCAAAAAATGTTGCCTTGGTCACATCTACGCAGAAAGTTGGTTCCAAGATGTATGAACACTGGTTTATTTAAAAACTTCCTTGTCAAATCAAAAGGAACAGGAAAGTTAATCTTTCTGATTTGCCGGCATTTTAATATATTGTTAATGTTTTACTTTAGTCCCTTCCTGACAAATAAACACTGCAAAATGTTTCTTCTAATTCATTCAAAAAATTTCTTTGAATTTAAAGTATTTGTTATAGAATATAAGAACATTTTATAAATTTATTTTAATTCACAGAAGAAGCTACAAAGCCAACTTTGACTGTATTTTCTGAAAGATCTTCTGCCTTTACCAAGAAATATAGTCTCTGAATAAGAACACCTGCCAATTTCCTGCATGCAAAAATGAATTCAGAAATGTGTCAGCAAGTAGCACTTTTATATGTTTGAGAACAGCCTTAAAACTTTTTTTTTTTTTTTTTTTTTTTTAACTTTTTCTGCCCTATTTGTTACTTTGTATCCTAATCCTAATAATATTATAAATCTGATTGTGTGCAAATGTTAGGCTGAAGCCAGCGTCAAAATGAAGCATTTAATGATCCTGTATCTTTGCATATAAGTTGATTATAACCCTCAAATGAATATAGGCTGGTTTTCTTTTATTTTATTTCAATATTTTTCTTTAAAATTAAAATCTTCATTATTTTCATACAGAATAAATGGACATTTTTTCATATATTTTACAATGGTTGGTTGGTTTGGCCCAAAGGGCCCGGTTTTGCAACTTTTTTTAAAATGGTTAAATTTATTTTATCGTTGCCAATATAAAATAAAACCCCTGAGTAATAATTTTTAATCAACAATTTATTTTCAAGTGAAAATTTTCCACGTGAAAAATGAAAAAGAAATGAATTATTTAAGAATTAAACAGAATATGAAATGATGTCATATTAGAAATAAAACGTGCGTTTTCAAATATTTGATAATAATACAAAGTGCATAAATACGAGTAAGTATGGAAAGCAAGCGAATATGATGTGATATATAGAAAAATAAAACAATTTTGTTTTGATCAAAATGATCTTGGGTTATCAAATTATTTGCGATTAATTTCTCTTTTTTTTTTTTCTTTTTCTTTTTCACATGAAAGGAATTATTTTAAATGTACGTAATATATGTATTTTAAATGTATGTGTTGTAAAGTTCTGTGTTTTAAATGAAATGAGTGAAAGATTTATATTTTTAATGAATTCAATACGAATGATGGGATAGGTTGGCGATTTATCGTCTGCACACGGCTAACACAAAGAT
Source organism: Maratus michaelseni (assembly GCA_963931845.1). NCBI lineage: Eukaryota > Metazoa > Arthropoda > Arachnida > Araneae > Salticidae > Maratus > Maratus michaelseni. The sequence goes on from OZ007589.1 coordinate 467,320,379, forward strand.
ACCGTATTTTTAATTTAAATTTTAAAAAGTAAAAAAAAAAAAAAAAAAAAAAAAATGGATGGCAAATGTCAATGATATGCATCGCAAAATTATCCGTATCGAAAATCAGAAAATCTTAATAAAAATAACTATATTTTTTAACAGAAAGTTGCTTTTCTCATAAAAGCTAAAGGTTTAATATGATTGTGTCGAAGTAACAGCATTTTTCCTCTGTCATTTTCCCACAATCGAAAACACATTTGTAAATCGTCGTTTCGAACCGGATTTTAATTTTACATTTCTTTTAGTTTTAAAATAGGAAAAACTTTGTTTTTTTTTTTAAATATAGCTTTTTTTAAAGTTGTTTCATAATAGATTTTTGTAAAGTCTTGCAGGATAAGAAAAATTGCATAGATTTTAAAGCAATGTTTAAGTAAAATTACAATATTTTTTAAACTTAAAAAACAACAATGTTATCGAAAAGAAAATCGATTTTACCAACAAATTCGCGTAATGCAAAAGCAAATAAGAAATAAAAAAGTAATGAATCTTTTCTTCCAGCCGAATTGTGTAAACTTGAACAAGCCGATCGTGCCAATTCATAACATTATAAACGTGAAAGCGTGTTCTATACAGTAGAATTTTTTTTACATATAGGTAGAACATTTCTGAGAATAGGAAGGTTAGGATTCTAAAATTAGGTCCATAATCAATTTGATTTTTTTTTTTTATCAAGTGAAATTTGGCGCAAAATTAAATACATTGTTGTAACCAGATTCGTTTTTTGCGTGGTAAACACTTAATGGTATTTTAGATGATCATTTCCCCGCTCACCTTTGATGCCAACTATGACTGCAAAACATATTAAAAAATATTAGCCGATAATTTTCTAATTTTCTTATTGCTTCATGATGTAAATAGACTTCCTGGTTCATACTTTAAACCTGAATCGGTCATGCCATTGTCGTTCAATTTTTATTCCTAATCCTAACCCTAATCGTATCCTATCCTAATCCTGATAATAACTTTAAAGAATATTAATGAAATCAATATCCATAAATGGAATGAATGGAAAATAGAATAAATAGAAATGGCAAAATAAAATAACAAGAAAGTACATTTATTCGACACCTAACCCTAGAGAAAGCGTAAAAAATTTCAAGTGCATGAAATAAATCAAAATAATCCTATATATACTAACAAAAATATGTAAATTTAGATTATCAGATTTGTGTCGTCAATATTTATTTGCTTATAGTGTTCTTGACGCGATAGAGAAAATATCGAGGTTAAATTGGGCAGAATTTAAAGTACTTTCTAGCAACCTTTATTTACATTTTAGAATCGCATCAGATTGTTATATCTTTGTGAAATATCTATCAATTTATAAAATCCACAAGCAGTTTGTTCACTATTTACTCCACTTAGCGTGAAGCACTTAATTTAATATATACATAAACAAGATAATGTAGTAAGAAATATATAACATATGTCTATGCAAATAAACGATATAATAATGCCCATTTAGCAATGCACACATATACAAATTGTACACCAAATACCACCTAAAATGCACTGTTGTATAGAAGAATTCTGCCAGTGTTGTTTTTCGTTTTACGAAGAGCGATTCGTCGATTTTTCACGATTTTACTTGGTCCTCCTTTTTTCATTAGTTGCAGTTTCATTTTCGCGATTGTATATATTATTTGGCATGAAATTTCACTTTTTTAAGACTGGGTTATGTCAAGACCCCTATAGCAAAGAAATACCGTATGGTCTCCTATAAAATGTGATAAAGCTTTGGTTAATTATATATGTTGTTAATTATCAAGTGAAATGTTTTACTAAGTTAATGCATTTATTCTTTTTTTAATGTTACGTGAACGAAGTCACGGGTAACAGCTAGTTTAAAATAAAGAAATAAGTATATAATGAAGTTAAATATAAATAAAACCATGTGAAAGATTGAAAACTGGGATAAATTATTAAAATAATATATCATTCTTTTTTAATCTAAATAAAAGTTTAATCATTTCTTTTATTTATTTATTACTGATGAAGATGATCCATTCTTTGAATGATGGAAGAAATAAAGCATGATATGAAATAAACAATAGGATAAATATCTGATGAACCTTCCCCTTTATTTTGCTACTGAGTGTATGTCTGTCAAGCTTCCAAGTTTCTGAATCACAGCTTAAAAATATTGCACTCTTGCCAAGAGCTGCGATAAAGTGACAAAACTAGCATTGCTGCTAGTACCCTTTCACTGCCAAATGCCAACTGTCACGTGGGTTATCCTGACCCCACTTCTTGCTGGCAAAAGCAATGGGGATGCACTCTCTAGATATGGTTACTCTAAGGATAACGCTATCTATGCAACCGGACTATCCGAGCCCACATCTTCAGCAGTGCTCCACATCATCTCACATTGGTTCATGAGTTAAGCAAATGTGGGTCCGCCTTTAAAAATGTTTTGATTAAACTTTTATGGAAAAATAAGGTACCCTTGTGAAACAGCAGATTGAGTGAAACTGTGTAAATTATTCCATGGCTGTTCATGTTTTTATCAACCCCAAAGGTTCATTGAGATGTGACCCTATATTTTAAGGGGGAAGATAAATCCTTTCCATTTAAACATTTTTTAAAGAATTTTAAATATTCCATTTTTGCAGTTTTAATTATTGTGTATTTCGAGCATAAATTATTTGAATTTCTACATTTTTATTTTGTGCACTTTTAAGCTGTAAATAATCAGTTTAACCGTTTCTTCTCCTAATGCAATTGTGTATTTTGTGTGTGATTGAGACAATCCTACCCCCCACAGCATCTGCTGATGAAGACAAGGACGATGACTTCCGTGCCCCCCTCTACAAGAACATCGAGATCAACGGCATCACAGTCCGTATGAAATGGTGTGTCACGTGCCAGTTTTACAGGCCACCCAGGTGCTCCCACTGCAGTATCTGCGATGGCTGCATAGAAGTAATATTTCTTCTTCTCTCTCCTACTGTCTCATTTTCTAAGATACTGTATTGTAACGGGTGTTTTTGAAATGCATGATTTAATCCTTTATTTTGGCCCAACAGTCATTTGAATAACTACGATCATCCTGTTGTTCCTTATTAGAACAATGCCAAGAGAAATTCTCATTTTGGCCTGGCCAGAAATGCGATCATTTATATAAACAATAATGACACTATATACAGGATGTCCGAAAAGTCTAGAAACGGTCGAATAACTCGAGAAATATACATCAGATTGAAAAACGGAAAATATGTGTTCAATATTTTTGAAAAATCTATTATTTAGGTGTATCAAAGTTTTCCTCCCACTCCGCCCCCTGGGGGGAGAGAGAACTTTGAAGTCTTAAATGATAACCCCTCCCCCCTTTTTTATTGCAGATTTGGATTCTACTAGGAAAAGCTATGTAACTTTTGCGTTTAGCATTTTCTTTGGAAAATCGTAGATGGTGCTGTAATCGAGTAAAATGCAGTGAGAATCATTCCATTGAAAAGTCTGAAAATTGTCGAATAATTCGAAAAATATACATCGGACAGGGGTCGTAAGCAGCGCGCTACAAGTAGCGAAACTACAGTAGTTGCTACTTTTTACAGAAGTTTGTAGTGTAGCATGCTATATTTTAAATAATGTAGTGTAGTGAGTAGCGCGATACAAAAAATCAGTAGTTTGTAGTGAGAAACCGGCACTACTTATAACGCTACTTCATGGGGAAAATGTGCCATTCTGCAAATCACGTAGCCGTAACGTGCTTCTTTTGTGCAAAATTTGCGAATGTCAGCTGCAGTGTATAGCAATAAATTGCATGAAATCAGATTTTTTCCATTGACACTTGCTGCTAAAATCAAATACTAATACACCAAAAGAATTCATTCTCTTTCTGGCAACACTTATCTATTTACTCGTTATTAGGTCTTATTATTATTCAGAATCTCTTTATTTACAGATTTTTTTTTCTTGTTTGCATTTAGACTAGAGTTGTTTTTCTGTAATGTTCTAGATCATAATAAGTCTCTTAATTTTTCTACGAAATTTGTAATGTGTGTATATAAACTAACATTTTGGAGACAAACACAAAACAATTTCTTGTGTGCTATCTTTCTTACTTATTTTAATACCCTCTGTTCTGTCGCATTTATTTAATTGTATCTCAGCAGGTGCAATTTCCAGTGTAAACTAAACCCTTTGACAAAATCTGAAAGTAGCGAAGTAGTGACTACTTTGCAAAAGTAGTTTGTAGTCGCTACTTTTTAAAACAAGTAGTTGTAATTGAATTTTCTATAAAGAAGTTGTAGTTCGCTACAATAAAAAATTAGTTCTTCCGACCCTGACATCGGATTGAAGAACAGAAAAATACATTTTCCAAAGAAAATGTTTTATACAAAAATTATGTATTTTTTCCCGTGTAATCCGAATCTGCAATCAGAAAAGAGGAGTTATCATTTAAGATTTCAATGTTATCTCCCCCGGCAGAGTTGGGGTGGGGGTTAACTTTGATATCCCTAAATAGAATTTTCAAAAATATTGAACATGTATTTTTCAATCCGATATATATTTCTCGAGTTATTCAACTATTTCCAGACTTTACAATATAAACGATTTTTGCTGCATTTTACTCGATTACAATGCCATATACGATTTTTCGAAGATGTTCAATACAGAAGTTACATATATTTTCCTGTAGGATCCGAATCTGGAATAAAAAAGCCGGTTTATCATTTTAAGATTTCAAAGTTGATTTTAAAAAAAGGTGCATCCGTACTATAACTAGTTTTACATTGTAAAAAAAAAAAAAAAAAAAAAAAATCTTTTATTTCAGTGAAATGAATTATATCATCTGTTATGAGTGAAATGAGCATTCCTTTTTTGAATTATTACGTATGCCACATTTACAGATGCAATTTTTTTTTTTTTTTCCGACACCAGACATTGCTGCAAAATTCACCTTGGAGATCTTGCTTTGCAAATGATATGATGACCTCCATGGTTTAATATTTCTATGACTCACAATGAACGAACCTCTTGTGTTTATTGACTTTAATGGATTGAGATATTCGACTGTTAACCTCATTTCTACTGAAGTTATCTCAGAATCTGTACAATTTTGAATGTAACTCATCGCTCAAACAAACAATTTTTTTGAGCGATCTTTCTAAAAATGCAACTTTAATGCAATTTTAATCAAAAAAATAATTTTGAATAAAAATGGACACTTGGCATATGAAAAAAAAAAATGGTCAGCCCACATTTGTTTTCCGCCATCCCATGACTTGTGCTTTTATTATATAGATTATGTATGATAGGATTTAATAGAATGAAGAAAACTTTCATTAATGTATTTTTAACACTTTCCAACCTAGTTGAAAAGTGTTTATGACTTCGGTTTGTCTGCCGTATGGCCGTCTGCCATCTGTCCGTGCTCTAACTTCCGTAAATAGGCTCGGATTGCCCTGCAATTTTTATATATTATTGTGGTCATCTATAGCATGTTCCCTATTTCAACTGAAGTGTGTAGCACTTATAGTTTTTTTACAGGGACACTCAAAAGAATTCCGTTACATGACGGTCTATGGGGAAAAATCATTTGCGGTTTATTTTAATGATGTTACACCATTTCAAACACATTGTAATGGATATATATCACTAAGGTGCATTACAAGAAGCTTAATATGGAATAGTGTGTGCATAGCACTTATAGTTACTTTACAGGGACAGTCAAAAGAATTCCGTTACATGACATCTATGGAGAAAAATCATCTGCGGTTTATTTAAATAATGTTTCACTATTTTAAACGCATTGAAATTTATATATATCACTAAGGTGCTTTACAAGTGGCTTACTACAGAATAGTGTGTGTATAGCAGTCATCGTTCATTTACAGGGACACACAAAAGAATTCTCTACTGTCTGTTAACAATAATTCCTGGAAGTGCGTTTTAAATTGCTGAAGGCGATTTTAAATTGAACTCACTTTTTGTCTATTACTTAGTGTGTATAAATTCTGTAGATCCTATACAGGGCAGCACAAAAGTTCGCGAACACATTTCCGTTTATGGACAGAAACTCCAGAAGGAGAATTTTAAACTGTGCTACGCGTTTCCTAACTAAACTAAAATTTAGCATCCTACGTACATGTAGTACATATACAAATCTATAGATGATATACAGGGCTGAATAAAAGTATTCGGATATTTTTCCGAATATTGTATAGGTTGGAAATTCCTGAAATTACATTTTTAAATAGGTTATGCATTTTCCAAATTGTTTACTTAGATGTTATCTTTCAGCTTATTAAACGGTCATGATTAGTAAAATTATTTTGGAAGCGTTGGAAAGTGTTACTTAATCTATGCTTGACGCATGATTTTTCTTTCTTGTTAAGTTTGGATTCAAATTTCATAAAATTTGAAATGACTCGACAAAATTCTGCGACGATTCTATATATATTAAATTTTAAACCATTCAGTTTAGCAGTTTTTGTACTGTTATATGCAGACAGACAGACAGACCAGACGATGACTATATAATTATAAACGCACCTAACAAAAATGCCAGATGAAGTAACTTGGTTGCAGCAGTGGCGACCCCACTTGTTGTTAAGCCCTGGTTTATAAATACAGAGGGTGTTTACATATATTAAGAAAGATTTGACAACAAAAATAAAATACATAAATTAAAACAATTATTTTTTAATATGCTCTGTCTGGTAGCCCTTGTTGTAGACTATCAGATTGCACTGGGATTTCAAAGATAATAGGGCTTTTTGTAAAATTGGAAGTGGAATTTTCTTCCATTCCTCCCCCACGCAACGTAGTTGGTTGGCGTTTCACAAGAGCTTATTTCAATAGTACAAAGGCAGAGTAATCCATTGGTGAAACATTTGGGCACTTGGTTGGAATATGATTAAATGTTATTATGCACTGGATTCCAGTTTCTGTCGTCAATTTTTCGAGAAATGTGACTGTACTTTTGGATGTATAGCTGCTCGCTTTATCCTGCTAGAACTCAATACTTTTAACGTCCATACGATAAAGTTTTGGAATTTATTCTTTAAAAATAAGAATTAGAACATTGTTTTGATAATAAGTAGAGTTAATTTTGACATTTTTCTCAACTTTTCTGATTTTTAATTTTCCGTTGTAAGAGATTCCAGCAATCACCTTTGCAGTGTTTGAAGCAAAGTTTTTAAAATCTTTTCGGCCTCTTTTCCGGTAATAAATTGATCTTTTTTTATTGCAGTCATTTAGATAAATCTACTCTTCATCAATTGTGACAATTTTTTTTTCCACTTATTACCTGCTAAATGATTTTCATAGAATTTCAAAGAATATAAATAATTCTCTTCAGAAAGAGCAGGGATCACTCTAGAGAGTTTCAGAGGGGCGGCCTGACCTCATGTCCTTTTTAGATAAAATCCCACCCTCCTTGCACCTTTTCCAGGTAGAATTCTACCCTCCTTGCCCTTTTCCACAACTTTCCAAGCCTCAAATTTAATCGTTGGTGTAATCCTGCCTTGTTTGCAGTGTACTTTCAAAAATTCTTTTATTTTTAGAATGCTAGTATGGTACATCAGGAATACTCCTCTTTCCGTTTTATTTCTCTGTGGCATGCCCTGGTATGTCTAATCTTTGACTTTGAGTGATTCATTTTTTTATTTATCATTTTTTTTCCATTGAACAAGACATAAAGGGTAACTTAGTGTCATTGATTAATTTCATCTTCTCTAATGAAATGCAGTATTAAATCAGGCATTTTGGCCTTTGACCACATGATAACTTACATAAGTTCTATAAAAAATTTGAGAAGTAACTTTAAAACTTTTATTTTGTAGCTTATTTAAAACCAGTTTTGCTAAAACCAGGAAAAAGTTATCTGGTGAATAAAAGTTTTAGAGAAAGAAGTTTTTGAATATTGTAGGAAAGGGGGGGAAATGACTGTGGATATAGTAAACAATTTTACAATAAAAATCGACAACATAAATTTCAATTTGCTGTTTTTAATACTTTTCAAACAGTGAAGTTATAGAAATTAGAAATGTTATTGATTTTTTTAAATTAAAGAGTACTTTAAGCTGTTGCCAGACTTCCCTTCCCACCAGTATATGGGTATATGCACTTATTACAAAAATGCCCTTTTTATGAAATGATATGCCCTTTTCAACAAAATTGCCCCTATTATGTAATGTGCACCCTGCCCTTTTTTTATGTTCTAGAATGATCCTTGGAAAGAGCAAATACATAACTTTCAAGCCAGTCATTTCTTTCGCATGCCATTTCAGTAGCAGACAATATTTTTTCATAGCAGCCAATATTTCAGTTATCACGTTAATGTTGCCAGATTTTTTCCCCTGTTGTCTCTCGTTGTTTTTTAATTTAACATTAAAATCGTTCCCAATATGTGTAAACACCCTCTGTAGTAATTATTATCTTGTTTAATGTTTCAATCTTAAAATGATACTTGTAAGAAAACTTGGCAAATAACATGTTATAGAAACGAAGAAGCAATGAATGAGTTTCAGCAAGTTGTTTTTGAAAGTAATTGTAATTTTGTACTTTTCAGACGTTTGATCATCACTGCCCGTGGGTCAATAACTGCATTGGACGTCGCAATTATCGCTACTTCTTCTTTTTTTTAGTATTTCTCTGTATACATATGGTTACAATATTTTCATTCTCTATCCTATACATACTCAAACATCGAGATCAACTCCTAGAAAAGAACTCCATAGTCACGTATCCTTTTTACTCCGTTTCTGATTTTCATTAAAACTTGAGATCATGTAATCCTTTTTCAGGCTCTACAAGAAGGAATCCGAATAAGGTGGTGATGATGATGATCCGAGTGAATTTGGTTCAACTCACGAATGTCATTGTGAAAAAGTTTGTTTTTTAGAATTGTTTTATTTTTATCGTAAGTCTAAAAAAGAGTAGGTGTGACATTTACAAAACATTTTAAAGTGAATATAAAAGTAGACATTAGTCTACTTTTCAATAAATAAAACAACAGCATTAGTCATTGTTTTGACTGTTATTGTATGAAAAGGAAAAAGAAAAACTCACAAGTTTTAAAGTTTTGTAGATGACTACTACTACTACTACTTTTCATGCTGTAGAAAATCCCAGAAATGACAATTAATCACACACGAACAAAAATGCTGCCGCAGCATTCAAAGCCAATGTTACTTTATGTTTACCATAGCTAAAAAATACACATATCCCCCTTTCTTTTATTAATACCAAACACAATTTTCTCTTGTAATAATGCCCTTTTCTATTGAACAAATGCCCCTTTTTCTCTTTAGAATGTACAGACTTGTCTTATTGTCATCACAGGGATCTGTTTAGGAAGAAATTGGGTCATGTAAAGGAACCTTCACAATTTTGTTTCATCTCAAAACAGGACCCTACACAAAAATTTTCATCTCAAAACAGGACCCTTCACAAAAATTCTTTGTCTTAAAAATAGACCTTTCACAAAACTTTTTCCTCTCTAAATTGAACCTTTCGCAAATTTAATCATTTAAAAGTAAAAGCTAACTGTCACTTTTATATACATAAAAAAATATATGTATTTTACATACATGTATCTTCTCAATGCATAAACAAGAACGTGAATAGGGCAATCTTTTCAAGTTCAAAAAATTATGACTAGATTTTTCAAGAGTGTAAAAAGCTTTTCACAAACATCCAACCTGGGAGAAAAGTAGACTTTTATACCATTCTATGCACATTTTACTATGTAATTCTGGTTCATAGGATTCAACTCGCGTTTTCTCATGAAGGAAGTATACATTTATTTTTGAAAAAAATTCAAAATAGTGCTGTAATCAGTGGTGATCACGATATTTTTACCAAATAATTTATCTAATAATCAAGATTTTTTGGTTATTAAGTATGGCTAAGAATGAAATAAAACTTTGTTATTTTAAGATTTTGATGTGAATTATGCGTGTACATTTATAAGGGAAGCGTCACGAAATAATTCAAGATAAAAATTATCTCATCATTATACCTATTGAGTTATGCATTATTATTTACTGGATCTTTTCTTTTAATATTTTAAATGTTTTTTAAATTTTCTTAATTTTTCTTATTTTACTTTATTGTAAGCGTTCATTATAATTTCGAGTGCATTATCAAATTCAAGTTATTGTTTAAAAAAATGTAAACAAAACAGTGACCAGAAATCTGCAACATTCTAAAATCCGCACAACCTTTTGTTTTAAGCTATGCAGATTTAAGGGAGTCTACTGTATATAAATCAATTTCAATATGCTTGAAGTAGTGTAGTAACGTCATTAAAATGCATTGCAAACAAGTTTTTTCCATGAACCCTAATTTAAACAAAATTCTTTTGAGTGTCAAAAGAGAAACAAAATGCATTTTCAATGCATGCCAGACATACCATAGGTATACATACCTCAATGACATTACATGAATTACGTGACAGGCTGGGTCAATTTATGCACAGCCTTAAACACTCTTCAGCCATGTAAGTTGGCAATTATACGACAAATGAGGTGCGTTCATACTATAACTAGTTTTTTAAATATTCAGATCTTGGTGCAATAACTTTTGCACTCTATGCAAAAATGCTGGAATACAAAATTTATTTCATGCTGTGCAGATTATAGATATTAATTTTATTTTATGAAATTAAGTTTCAATACACTTTTACAAATAATTCATGACAGTTCTGTTACATTTAAATTATACTCTGCACAAATATCCGATACAAGACAATAAAAAATTTTTTAAAAAATCATCGTTATTATTTCATTGAAAAAAATGAATTATATCGTCTGTTATTAGGATAGTATTAATTTCCATAATAAAATAAGTGCATTTTAAGTTGGCAACATTTTATCTCTTTGTTGACATGGACTGAAAATTCCAATGGGAAACTTAAGCCTGGCTTGAAAATTTCAGAAGTCTAAATCCATATTTAGACTCTTTCCATTTAATATCTATTTCTCCCGAAACATCTATCCAAAAAACAGTCGGTAGATTATAGGATGGCTATAATTAACAATTTTAGTAGACAAATTCGGTTTTTAAATTCTGTAATAGGGAAATAATAGGACTTCATCTTAAATAGGACGTCATCACTATGGCAACCTAGAATCATGACCTATCGTGGGATACCATTGAATGAATGACGTATGATAGAATTTAATAGAATGAAGAAAACTTTAGTTAATACCTTTTTAAGTTTTGATTCAAGTTTCATAAAATTTGAAATGACTTGACAAAATTCTGCAACATTTAAATACAGTGAAACCTGTGTATAACGATACTGTCTATAACGATGTTTTCCTTTGGTTCCAGCGAAATTCCTATTTATTCAATGTATTTTGAACCTGTGTACAGCGATAATCAATTTTTAGCTGCACCTGTCTACAAAGATATTTTTTTCTCTTTCGAAAGCTGAAGGTTCCCGATATAACCAGATTTTTTCTTGGAAAACGACACCCCATCATCCAGAATGTAAAATAACAAATGTCTGTACTTATCTCCATGTCCAAGTGTTGACTCTTTCTTCATTTTGACCTCTTTGTAGAAGGGATTAGGGGATGTTGGGGAGGGGGTGTCACTTTGCTGCGTGTATGGAGCTTAAGTCTGTACAGCTGATCATTGTCAAATTTGTTTTACTAGATAAGGAATTGGGAAGGATGTTACCTCTTTCTCCGAATTCGACTAGTCACTGTCGAATCTTTTCATTCCTTTGTTAGACACCCCTCAGTTCGGATTAACCACTTTTTTGTTGCAATTCATTTTTATGTGCTCGTATTTTTCATTGTAAGTTTGTATTTTTCATTATTCGTTTTAAGTGATGACTCAGCATAAAGCATTGCATACCTGCCAACTTGTAAGGTTTATCCTTACAGTGTAAGGATTTAGGTCCAATTGTAAGGTTGTAAGGGCAACAGGTAAGATTGTAAGGTTTTTTGATAAAACTTCAAATGATTCTTCAAACATGTTACTTATTGAGTAAAAAAATAAAACTGATGCACACATTGCATTTATGTTACAAAGATGAGGAGTGTGATTATCAATATAGTACGTCACAGCAATCAAATAGTAATTCACAACACGTTATTATATGCCACAGAATGTTTAGTCATGCTGTGTATTTTAAAAATTTCTCGCAGCAATGCTGAATGCAAAACTAAAATTGAAGTATTTTAAAAACACAAATTACACAAATTGTGCTTATTAGTTGCTAAAATCAGTGTAAAAATTGTTTTAAACTCATAAAAGAGCTAAAATCCTACATGTTTCGGCTTTAAACTTAAAGCCATCATCGGGGAAGAGGAACAACACAAACGACTACTGATCTTTTAATTTTCGACACGGGAAAATTGAAATCAACAGTATGGAAAAATTTAAATAAAATAAGCGGGCGCTCTCTGTTGCCAAAGAGCGAAAAACAAAACAATGAATTAACAAGGGGTTAAAAATGTATCCCATAAACTAGGTATGTTGAAAGAAAAGTTATCATTACAAATACAATCTTTTCTAATTTTAATTTCCAATGATTCCCTAATGGCAGCTTTAAATGGGTTATTGAACCTATGGATAATTCTTGCTTTATCGAAATTAATTACAGTATCATTATTTTTAGCGTAAAACCGGGAGAGTGCAGTGGATAACTTTCCAAATTTTATGTTGTTTTTATGCTCTTTTAACCTTTCCAAAAACTTTCTTTTAGTCATACCAATGTAAAAAATTATACTATTATTATTTAAGCTAATGGGGATTTCATAAACACCTGCGAATTGATCAGGGGGGATAGGATCTAATTTACATGAAACTAAGTCAACCAATTTTCTGAGAGGGACAGCAATAAGATGGATATTGTATTTATGGAGGGCCCTTTTAATCCTTTCAAATATAATAGGTATATATTGGAATTTACAATAGTTTGGTTTATTATTGCTAGGGACAGGATGCTGAATTAAATGGCCATTGAATTTTTCTATAATTTTCTGTACGTGATGAGCGGGGAAACCATGGTCAATGGCGATATCTCTGATAAAATTAAGTTCATCTTGGATGAATTCACTTGAACAAACCAGAAAAGCACGCTTGATGAATGAATTGAAGGCAGCAATCTTATAAGTGAAAGTTGTAGAGGCATTAAATGGGATTATTGTGTTACTTCTCATCGGTTTACGATAGACTTTACGTTTTAGGTTGTTGTCATCTTTAATTAATTGAATATCCAGGAACGGTAGTGATGAATTTTCTTCTATTTCCAACGTAAACTTAATATTTTCATCTATTTCGTTTATTTTTGAGAGGAAAGATAGGAGTTCTTGCTTTCCATGATTCCATGTGATAAAGATATCGTCCACGTATCTTAGCCAAACTTCTGGTGTTAAATTCAAACTTTTAAAAATAAATTCCTCCATCGGTCTAAGTTTAAATTCAGCCAACAGACCGGAAATAGGAGATCCCATAGGTGCTCCTTTATTTTGTCTGTAAAATTTCTTATTAAACATGAAAACGTTGTTATTAATGATAAGGTTAAGTCCTGACTTAGAGATGTTTTTACGCTATCACTTAAATTATTTTGTTTATCAATTTCCAAATTAATATTTTGTACAACTTCATTTGTATCAATAGATGGGTAAAGAGACACAATATCTAAACTAGCTAAAATAGTTCCTTTAGAAATCTGAATATTTTCTATTTTATGGATAAAATCTTCTGTTGTGATCAGGGGGATAGGATCTAATTTACATGAAACTAAGTCAACCAATAAGTAATGGTATAATGGTAATAAATAATGGTATGACTAAAAGAAAGTTTTTGGAAAGGTTAAAAGAGCATAAAAACGACATAAAATTTGGAAAGTTATCCACTGCACTCTCCCGGTTTTACGCTAAAAATAATGATACTGTAATTAATTTCGATAAAGCAAGAATTATCCATAGGTTCAATAACCCATTTAAAGCTGCCATTAGGGAATCATTGGAAATTAAAATTAGAAAAGATTGTATTTGTAATGATAACTTTTCTTTCAACATACCTAGTTTATGGGATACATTTTTAACCCCTTGTTAATTCATTGTTTTGTTTTTCGCTCTTTGGCAACAGAGAGCGCCCGCTTATTTTATTTAAATTTTTCCATACTGTTGATTTCAATTTTCTCGTGTCGAAAATTAAAAGATCAGTAGTCGTTTGTGTTGTTCCTCTTCCCCGATGATGGCTTTAAGTTTAAAGCCGAAACATGTAGGATTTTAGCTCTTTTATGAGTTTAAAACAATTTTTACACTGATTTTAGCAACTAATAAGCACAATTTGTGCAATTTGTGTTTTTAAAATACTAGTTAACAGTGTAGTGTCCAAATGGATTCAATTGTAAAATTGAAGTTTTGACACTTTTTTTATTAGAAATTTATTTATTTTTTTTAATTTATAAAATATTTGGTACTTTTATGCTACCTATGCACCAGTGATAACCCGCCAAATCTTGTTTCAGTTGGTATCATTTGAATTGTAACCCTTTCAATTCAAATGATTTGAATTCAATGATTTTAATTTTGATTTTAATTCAGTTCTTGAGATTTTGTTATTTGTATTGATATGTTTGTGTTTACGTATTTTATCATGATTATATTTTAGTTATTTTTAAGTAATTCTTTTAAGACATACTGCAGCGTTAAAATATTTATTATTTTTCTTAATAGCAAGATTGTCGAAAAAAAAATGCTTGGCGAGATTTTAAAAAAATTGGCAATCACTGGTGCCCGGCTAACATAAAAGTACTAAAGATTTTAATAATTAAAAGCATGCAACATGATCACTATGGAGAAATGTATAACAAAGAATTGCTGGATAAAGCCAAATCAGCCTATTTAACGTATATAAAAAAAGAATTATCAGTGCTAATAATATTTGGGTTATTTTTATTTAATATTTTTGTAGTTGTCAGCAAATTTTATATCAAATCATATATTACCTTATTAGATGCCTTCATAAATACCTTTTACTACATATATATGTTTAAAGATGCCCAATGAAGTACGTCAGAAAAATTGTAAGGTTTTCTGAATAGACATGTTGGCAGGTATGGCATTGTCATTTGAAGAAAAGTTAAAAATCATTTCGGATATTGATCAAGGAATGAAACAAGTTGATGCTGCTAAAAAGTATGGGATTTCACAGTCAACGATAGCTACTTTTTTAAAAAAAACGAAAATATATTGAAGATGCTGTGGAAAAAAGTAAAGTGGATAGCAAACGAAAAAGATTTAAAGGTGCCGTAAATGATGATGTTGACAAAGCTCTCCTAAGATGGTTCCACGAGATGAGAAAGCAAAATGTGCCCATTAGTGGACCTATGATTTCTGAAAAAGCAAGAAAATTCGCCTCTTTGCTAGGCAACAATGATTTCAAAGCCAGCAATGGATGGCTTACTTCCTTTCGTGAACGTCACGGAATTATTTTTAAAACTATTGCGGGAGAAGAAAAGTCCGCTCCAGTTGAGGCTGCATTATCCTGAAAACAGAGCGAAAAAGAGAAAATTGAAAAAATTTCTCCAGATGATGTGTACAATGCTAATGAAACTGGTTTGTTCTATCAGCTAATGCCAGATAAAACAATGTCCTTTCAAGGAGACAGCTGTAAAGGTGGGAAGAAATCAAAACAAAGGCTGTCAATCCTGCTGTGTTCAAACAGTACTGGAACCGACAAATTGAAGCCTTTAGTGATTGGAAAGTACGTGAAGCCAAGGTGCTTTAAAAATGTAAAGAGTTCACTACAAGGCAAATAAGAGGGGACAGAGGAAATCTTCAACAACTGGCTGCTTGATGTTGATAAAGAAATGAAAAATAAAAAAGAAGAATGTTGCTCTCATAGTTGATAACTCTAAACCTCACAACAATCCCCCACGTTTGAAAAATATAAAAGTGTTTTACTTTCCACCAAATTGCACATCGATCCTGCAGCCTTTAGATTTAGGCATTATCAAGTGTTTCAAGGTATATTATCGAAAAAGGTTAGTTCAGAACGTTGTTTATAATCTGGATAACAATCTCCCAAATCCATATGCAGTTGATGTAAAAAATGCATGTGATTGGGCTCCGGAAGTTGGAATTCGATAACAGCATCTACAATCCAAAATTGTTGGAAGAGAGCTTCATTCTTTGAAGAAAAGGCCAATATTGACTTTACTGAAATCGTTAAGGAAGAAGAAGAATGTGTGGAGAGTTTATCCACAGCTGTTAGAGCATTCCAAAGCTCATCAAACCCATCTTTTACATTGAATGCTGAAGAATTTTTAAACTTAGACAATGATGTGCACGTGTTCAGCGGTGCAAGATATTTTAGCAGAATTAATTCCAGGTGATCAGAGTGATGAAGAAGAAGCAGCAGTTGACTGTTCACAAAACAAAACTCAAATTTCTCCTGAGGATGCTATATCCTTAATTAGCACTCTTCAGGATTCTGTTGCAACAGTACCAAATGTTTCGGACGTGCATCTGAACTCGTTAGACGGGTTGAAACATATGTGCATGCAGATGTCATTTGCATCAAAAAGTAAGCAAACAAAATTAACAGATTTCTTTTCTAAATAATTTTTGTTTCTGCAATTTTCTTACAAAATAAACTTATGCTTGTATCTTTTACGTATATTTTTAATTTGTTTACTTATTACATTTACTTACTACTTATTTAAGTTAAAAAATATAATTTTATATATTCAATCTGTCTATAACGATAACCTGTCTATAACGATATCTTATCTGGGTCTCTACAGTATTGTTATAGACAGTTTTCACTGTATATTGAATTTCAAACCATTTGCTTGGGTAGTTTTTGCACTATTATATGCGAACCGATGGACGGACCATACTATGACTATAGGTGCTACGTATATATATAATTACAAATGCACCTAAAAATGAATCAACAATGAAATGGGCATTATGGGTAATAAACCGACAGACTTTGTTTACCCCTTTTCTTTCCATTCTGCTGCAATTACTGCTGAATGCTGAATTTCTGCTGCTGATTGCTTAATATTTAAACAAAGATTCCATTTGAGTGTGACATGTGTTTTGTGCCTTAACCTGTTTCTCTCAGATTTGTAATTATTGTCATCATTGCTGTGTTCTTCATCCCTATTATGGGGCTGACGGGTTTTCACATAGTCCTGGTCGCCAGAGGACGGACAACCAATGAACAAGTAAGAGAGCTTTCTTTCTTTTAACCTTTCATCTCATCTCAATCCTTACCTTAGGAATAAAAACACTCACAGAAGCATTCCAGGTATGGGAACTCTAAAATATTTGCTTTATATATGAATTAGAATATGCATTTCTCAAAATGGCACATTCTGTAGGGACATTCAGTCCTAGTAATGAATGCTTTTCAAAATCTGTCCTTGTCCAGATTGCCTGTCCCCGAAATGTTTCACAAAAATGAATGGCATTTCAAATTTGGTTTTTAGGTAGATTTCATAAGAAATACTACCTATTACTTTCTCCATGTTGGAATTTCTGAAAAAATTTTTGCGCCGATTATGACTCCTAATACCCAAAACAACCAAAAAAGTGATATAGATAGCTATATCACTTTTTTATGGACACAATAACTTCCATGATTCTGCACAAATTTCTTCCAAAGTGATACATAAAATCAAGGGGCATAAAATCTTGGTCAAGTTTGTTAATGGGCAAAATCGGACATGGAGGGGGGGGGGGAAATGAGGTTTTTGTAAAAACAGTAATAAACACACCCCCCCCCGCCACCCCATACCTTCTTAATTATGATACATATCAAATTCGTTTAAAGTTATTATTACTTCTAGCAATAGGGCCAAAAATTTATGTGTGACAGATTTTTAATATAAAAAAGGGGAATAGGCGTTTAAGAAGAAAAAAAATTCGTAACTTCGTCAAATCATGAGGCGTCAAATGAGCTTAAATTTATTATAAATCTTATGTACACGTTTTATATTGATAAGTTTGTGATAAAACCTACTCTTACAGCAAAAAAAATTAAAAGCAAAAAATATTCCCTTCCGGCTCTGCCTACAGGCAGAGGTAGATTTCGAAGTGGGCGATCTCAACTGCCGCATCATGGCAAAAAGGTCCTTGTTCTGCAATTCCCAATAAACAGGCACCCCACGGTCTGTAACTTCGAAATCTACCTGTGCCTGTAGGCTGAGCCATCAGGAATTTTTTTCCCTTAAAGTAGTCTTTTATTTTGTGACTAGACAGATATTTACCCTCCTCTTGCATCCTCATGATCTAAAAATTAAAAAAAAACATACGAAAGTCTTCCTTCTCGTATCTGTCAGTTGTGCGTCTTAGAAAGGGGCAGACTTTTGTTTCAATTTCCCCCTCCATAGAGTCATAATTGAGAAAATATACCACTTTTGCCTTTGGAAAATTTCGTCTGTAATTTGTATATATAGTCTGTTCAGGGAAACGAGATAACGAAAGTAAACAAATGGGTTGCAGAAAAATCGCCAAGGAGCCACACATTTGGCACAAATCCCTAGGTTGGCGAATTTTATTTTTTATTTCGATTTGTTAATTTTTTAAACATTTATTTTGATAACTATATGAAAACAACACAAGTTGCTAACCGATTTACATCGAGATTTTAAACAAAAATGTAAAAGTTTAAGACGTCAAAATATAAATTATTCTCTATTTATTTTAAACAGCGTTGAATTCAGACATACTTTTTCCTGGAGGGATTTCTGTGCCTCCAGACGAGACATTATATAGTTGCGGGGGGGGGGGGGGGGGGGATTATACTTTTTGACCATTAAAAGTATAAAATCTGAAATATTTCGGGAGGGGGACATTTTAATGCCCCGAACGGAATTTCCTCCCGGGGCAAACCGTCTGAATTCAACATTGTTATAAAAATCATCAGGAGTTAATTTTGTTAAATACAAAATAGTACAAAACTATTTATATCTTACATTATTGAAGCCCACTTACCTCATAAATCATTCAGAAGATGAAGTTGAAGTATCGGAACTATTTGAATCTAGATTAATTACCATGGAATCTACTATATTATCTATAGCATTATCTAAATCCCACATTTGTTTTTCCACTGTATTGGTTCCATGTTGAATGCATCTTTTCCATTCTTCAGTGCCAATTTTGCTGATACTTTGAGAGAATATATCTTTTACATGAGGCATTTTGAATGTTTTGTTTTCTTTCGCAACGAAGTTCTTTATTTGTGCCCAAATCAGTTCAATAGGATTAAGCTCGCAATGATAGGGGGGTAATCGTAAGACAGTTTTATTTTGTGCTTTTGCCATTTCATCGACAGCGTACTTGTCATATTTATTTTTATTTTGCTTCACTAACTGCAACAGTTCCGCTTTTAACATTCCGTCCTCAAAAGGGATATTTTTTGTTAAAAGCCATTCAGCAATTTTTTGTTTTCTCCACGAAGTATTCGGTATTTTTTCTGATTTTCGGGAATGATAAGGAGCATTGTCCATTACTATCACACAGTTATCTTCCAGTCGAAATAAGATATCACCAAACCACTTTTCAAAACGTTCTGAATTCATGTCTTCGTGATAATCTTTATTTTTATTTGATTCGAATAAGTCAAGCCCTCCATCCACGAAACCAGAATCGCTACCAATATGGGTAATTATCACCCGTTTTCTTTTTCCGGAAGGAGATTTTAATCCGGAAGAAAGACCAGACAAAAATGCTTGTTTTGATGATTTTACTGAGGTATCTTTCCAAACTTTACTAACTGTATGGCCTGCATTCAACCAAGTTTCATGCATATAATATATTTTGCGCCCTTCTTCTCTGAAAGATTTGATTTGCCTTAAATATTTTCTTCGCCACACAATTATTTCGTTTTTATCAATGAGAGTACTGTCTCGTCCTCTCCGTGAATATCTAAAGTTTAATTCTTTCAGGAGATGATAAAATGTTGTCCTTTTAAAGGTTGGCAAATCAGGGTCATCATTTACAACTTCCAAAACTTTATTCATAGTTGGCAATTCATTCCTCAAAAAGAATTCGTGGATTTTTCTCCTAATAGCATTCCTATCAAAATCATCTATATTTTCTAAAACACGTTTACGTAATTTTATTTTCTTCGGCGAGTTTAACACACCACATTTTTTATACTCTCTTAACACTCGAAAAACAGAAGCTTTACCTACGCCTGTTATACGAGCAGCATTATCTCCTATATGAGAAATCTGAAGTTCAGGATTCGATTCAAGTTCCGTTTTGTATACATTTAAAATCATATCTTTCTCCACCTTACTCAAAGCTTTTCTTTTTACTCTCTTCTTAGGCGGGCTCAAAGAAGAATTTTCACACTCCATTTGTGTATATAAAATACCAAATCAATCGAAAAAAATCGTCAATTTTAAAAGTGAAAGACAAGAAACAAACAGCCGTTTGAGAAAAAAAGCAGAGGCTCAAACAATTGGCGCTTCTGGCACAGCGCCAGGTTTAATCATCGCCAATCCGCACGCGCATTTGTTTACTTTCGTTATCTCGTTTCAGCGAACGGAGTATAGTGATGTTATTTAATTTATGAAATTTTGTTTATTTCTCAGGGTTAACCTCTCAGCAGGGATCACATTCACCCTGTAATTCCTACAATTCCTAAAATTTTCGGTTGTTCAGTTTGCTATTGTCACATTGCGAAGTCATTTACAGCCTGTCACGAGAAGAAAAATGTCGCAGTAAAAATGGAGAAAAGAAAATTAAATAAAAATGAATGTAAATTGAAGTGCATGTTCCTTTATTTGCAGGTGACTGGTAAATTCCGGGGTGGCTATAATCCATTCTCTAAAGGATGCTGGAGAAACGTGTGCGATATTCTCTGTGGACCCCAATATCCCAGGTACTTCTTTTCTCAACAGGTGCATGAAAACTGAAATTGACCAGTTAACTGGTCAAAATTTTGAAACATTTTAGAGGAATTCAAACTAAATTACATAGGACAGTAAAAGTTTGAAATCAGTCAAAACTCTGATTCCCTTTTTTTTTTTTTTTTTTTTAATTTATTAGAACTAGTTGCTAAAACATCAGTTGAGGATTACAAATAACTACACGCTGTATATCACCTACTTAAAACGATATGTTTAGAAGAAGATATGCTTGTGTCCTCTTGTGTGTGTGTCAATCTACCATTTTAAATTTTATTATTTACTGTTAGCTAAACTGTAAATAGATTACTCCACTTAAACATGCGCCATCAATTTCTATGCTTTTCCCACACTAACTGAGGATATGTAGAGTAAGTTCATGAACTCTCACACTTTCTGTTTTATCCTAGAACTAGCATACTTCGGGCATGCATAGTTGTTGAAATATGCCAAATGTGCGTTTGAAATGGATGTGGAATTTAATAATTAACAAATATTATGTAAAATTCCTTAGAAATCATAATTTAGAATGTTTTTAGACAGTTTTCCATCCATTTCACCCTTTTTAAATTTCAAATTTTATTAGAAACATTTGGATTTTATTAGCGCATTTGTATCTTAAAAGTAACCACTGTGCCAAATTTCAAGTTTTCTACCCTTACAGTGTCAAAAAAAAAAAAAAAGTTTAGAACTTAGTTTCCCTTCTGCACCCTTTTAAATTTCAATTAAAAAAAAAAAACTCTTTTATGTATATACAGTGCAACATCTTAAATCCGGACTTCCAAAACCCGGAGTTATCTAAAATCCGGACTCTCGAATCATCTTGTCATTTTAGTTATTAACAACAGATGGCGCCACCATGCAAATCACGCTAAAAGTATTTTGTTAAAACGTTTTATACGGAAACCAATCATAGTACTTGTTTCTTCCACTTTTTTTGTTAAATAATATACGATTGGAGGATGTTCAACCCGGTAAAATAGGCTAATGGAATGTACCATTCATTGTCATTCAACGTTTTAGCGCCATTTTTATTTTTCTCAGTATCTGGATTAGTATATTTCACTCTTTCTTACCAAATTTGACGTTTAGTATAGCATTTGTGAGACAAATAAAAAGCTTACATAATGAGTAGTAAGCGAGCCATCGATTCCCCGAATAGCATTAAAAATAAACATTGCACGTTATCGATTGCAAAGAAGGTGGAATTTTTAAAAAAATACGACCAAGGAACTCCAGTCCGGAATTTTTTTTTTTTCTTTACTTAACCTGTATTTGGGAAATTATTTGTATAAATATTTTCATTAACGTATTTCCATATTTGCTTTTTTATTATTATTTGCATTATTTTCCTTTATCTATCCGCAATAGAATTCGTAACACAACTGATGATTACTTCTCTTTTTCCAGCCATGCGATGAGTCAGAAAAATAAACATTCGTTTTCGTAAAGCTTTTTTTTTCCCCCCATCAACAACTCTGCTGTTTGACCTAGTTTTCTTTTTCCCCTTTCCGCTTCTACTGAGTGGGGATGATAGAAGAAAAGAAAGCTATGTTCTAAATGTGAAGTATTTTTATTTAAATTACGAAACGAATTCTTTTTGTTTTATTTTTTCGTAGTAATTTATTTCATTTTCATTATTTATTTATTTTTTAAGTTTACATTTTTGGGCTTCATGACGTAATATGAAAAGTCCAAATAAATATCAAAATATTTACAATATAAAATATTTATTAAAGGTCCCGATTGAAAATAATTATAATAGATTTCTGCAATCAATTTTTGACGAAAGTTAATGAAACTTTCAACCATGTATATTGATGTAAAAATGCATTGATATTTTTCTTCCCTGAAAGCTTTTTTTTTTTCTACATTCTAAAATAATAATAATGAAAATGAGAAATAAGAATTTGATTTTCTAATAGATGAATAATAATTTCATGTTTCTTTCTTTTACCGATGTAAGTTACTTTGTAAATAAGTACAAAAATAGAAAGTTCAAAAGCAAGCCTTGATAATTCCTTTTGAATAAATTTTATTAATAGTTAATTGCTAATCCGATCGTATAAATAATTTATATATATTAGTTGTATTTGTGTAAAATGAAATTAAGTAGATTCTTTTGTTTCTAAGAAGTTCACTAGATGGCGCCACTAGACAACTTCCATTATCCGGAATTTTCTAAAATTCGGAATCGCTAATTCCGAATGAGTCCGGATTTACGATGTTGCACTGTATTTGTATTTTAAAGATAGCAACCTTGGCAAAATTCAAGTTTCTATCTTTAATAATTCCATAATTTAAAATGATTTCCACTCATTTCACCCTTTTAATTTTATTTTTAACCGTGCACGCATTTGCATCTTAAAAGTAGCAGCCATGTGCAAAATAGAAGTTTCTATTCTGAAAAATTCCATAGAAATTGTAATTTAAAACTAGAGATCGACCGAAATTTCGGTTTCGGCACAAAATTGGAGTTTCGCCGAATATTCGTTTTCGGCGAAACTGCTGCCAAAATTTCGGTCTGACCGAAACTATCTGTATTACAAAATTTCGTTCCTTCTTTCGGAAATTTTCAACTTTACTCGTTGTGAGTTGTATCGGCTCAAATGAGACACTGTTCATTGCTGTGAACTCCACTGTTTATCATTATCGGTCATAACTGTTCCATGATGCGAGTGTAAATTATAAAGCAAGCAATGCATATATGACCAAACTTAAAAGACGCTTATCACGTGGTCTTTAAAAGCTGAAAACTTAACAGTAATAGAAAATTTTTACTTTAAACCTCCAGATTGTTTCAAATGCTTTATGAGAAAGGTGTTGTTAAAACATATGAAGATTTACGAAATTTATTACAAAACATATAGCGATATATGTATACTTAAAATATTTTTTTATTAGATGAAATTCGTATAATTGGAAACTATTTCCGTCTTATTGCTAAATTAATTACGTTTTATTTTACAAAAAAGAGTGGATAGAGGCACAGAGATAACTTAGAACTTGGCACTGGAGATAAAATTTTCAAACAGGGGGGGGGGGGGGGGGGGGGGCATTTCAATACTTTTTTAGGGAGGCAGAGAGTGGCAAAGCTTTTTTTTAGGGGGGGGGGGGGCGGTGAGTAAGCAAAGATTTATTTTGATCTTATTGTGCATATCCTAAAAGAAAATTGACAACTGTTACATTTTTATCCTTATATATATATATATTTAAAATTAGATAGTACAAAATAGTGTTAAACATGTCTCACTTTGAGAATATTGAAATGGAAAATAAAGTTTATCACTACATAGTATAAAACAAAGTCGTTTTTTCTGTCCCTATATCCCTATGTACGCTTAAATCTTTAAAACTACGCAACGGATTTTGATGCGGTTTTTTTTAATAGATAGAGTGATTCAAGAGGAAGGTTTATATGTATAACACGACATTCTACGTAGATTAGTTATTGAATTATGATAGAAAGTTTTGTTATTTTGGCCGAAAAGGTTACCATTGCTATTTTTTTTTCGATCATTATTGTTGCAGAAAGAAATGAAAAGGCTATACATCTCCAAAAATAAAAGAAAAACTGTTTTAAATTAATTAAAAAAAAAGAAAAAGAAAGAAAAAAGAGTTTTGATGAAAGAATATTATAAAACGAAAATATTTAATTTAAACATGATTGGGAATGTTCGCAATGCTTAAAAAATTATTCAAGGGGCAAGATTGCTATCGAAACAATATTTCGCGATTTATCTTTTGTTTTTGGCGATTTTGATTTTACTTTTGATCCTAAACAATTTGATTTTAAGCCAAAAGGTGTCTTTTTTTTTTTTTTTTTTGATGCAGAAAGAATTGAAATGGCTATACAGCTGGAAAAATAAAAGAAAAAGCTGTTATTAATTTTATTTAAAAACAAGAACGAAAAATCATGCGCCAAGCATAGATTATGTAGCACTTTCCAACGCTTCCAAAATAATTTTACAAAACATACCGTTTAATAAGCTAAAATATAACATCTAAGTAAACAATTTGGAAAACGCATAACATATTTAAAAACATAATTTCAGGAATTTCGAACAGATACAATATTCGGAAAAGTATCTGAGTACTTTTATTCAACCCTGTATATGATCTATAGATTTGTATATATACTATATAGGATGATAAATTTTAGTTTAGTTAGGAAACGCGTAGCACAGTTTAAAATTCTCCTTCTGAGTTTCTGTCAATAAACGGAAATGTGTTCTCGAACTTTTGTGCTACCCTGTATATGAAATACAGAATTTATACACACCCAGTAATAGACAAAAAGTGAGTTCAATTGAAAATCACGTTCAGCAACTTAAAACGCGAGGAATTATTGTTAACAGACAGTAGAGAATTCTTTTGTATG
Source organism: Maratus michaelseni (assembly GCA_963931845.1). Lineage (NCBI taxonomy): Eukaryota > Metazoa > Arthropoda > Arachnida > Araneae > Salticidae > Maratus > Maratus michaelseni. Next base: position 467,345,653 of record OZ007589.1, read on the forward strand.
TCCCTGTAAATGAACGATGACTGCTATACACACACTATTCTGTAGTAAGCCTCTTGTAATGCACCTTAGTAATATATATAAATTTCAATGCGTTTAAAATAGTGAAACATTATTTAAATAAACCGCAGACGATTTTTCTCCATAGACGTAATGTAACGGAATTCTTTTGACTGTCCCTGTATAGTAACTATAAGTGGTATGCACACCCTATTCCATATTAAGCTTCTTCTAATGCACCTTAGTGATATATATAAATTTCAATGCGTTTAAAATAGTGAAACATTATTTAAATAAACCGCAAATAATTTTTCCCCATAGACCGCAATGTAACGGAATTCTTTTGAGTGTCCCTGTAAGAAAACTATAAGTGCTACACACTTCCGTTGAAATAGGGAACATGCTATAGCTAACGACAATAACATATAAAAATTGCAGAGCAATCTGAGCATATTTACGGGAGTTAGAGCACGGACAGACGGCCATACGGCCAGACAAACCGAAGTCATAAGCACTTTTCAACTAGGTTGGTAAGTGCTAAAAAGAAAGGAATTATAGGGGAAATTCGAAAATCAGGTGATATTTTTTTTATCAAATATTAGCTTTTTCAGTATTTGATTCGGATTATAAAAGATTAGCCTTCTGAAAAAGTTCTACTGGACGGATTTTGATGAGAATTGTATTGTTAGTCAGATGCTATTTCAGGAATGGTTTTAATGTACTACATATTGTTCTACGCTGCTTAGTCAAACAGTTGTGTGATTAGCTTTTTCAGTATTTGATTCGGATTATGAAAGATTAGCCTTCTGAAAAAGTTCTACTGGACGGATTTTGATGAGAATTGTATTGTTAGTCAGATGCTATTTCAGGAATGGTTTTAATGTACTACATATTGTTCTACGCTGCTTAGTCAAACAGTTGTGTGATTAGCTTTTTCAGTATTTGATTCGGATTATGAAAGATTAGCCTTCTGAAAAAGTTCTACTGGACGGATTTTGATGAGAATTGTATTGTTAGTCAGATGCTATTTCAGGAATGGTTTTAATGTACTACATATTGTTCTACGCTGCTTAGTCAAACAGTTGTGTGAAGGTTATACAGTCAGGAGAACCCGATTCCGAAAGATTAGCCTTTTTGAAAGTTTTTACTGGGCGTATTTTTTGCGACTTGCATTGTTAAGTAGATAATTTGTAAGGATGGTTTTAGTATATTTTATATTGTTCTGTTTTAGAATTACGTGGAAAAGTTCTATAATCAGATGAACCCGATTATAAAAGATTAGCCTTTATAAAAACTTCTACTGAATGGATTTTGTTAATTAGTTTGCATTGTTAGTTCGATAATTTTTAGTGATGGTTTTAGTATATTGCATATAGTTTTATCATTCTTTAGCAAACCTTAACTGTAAATGACCAAATAAAAGAGTTGGTCCTTAACAGCTAAAATTTTGACTGCACATTAGAAAATATAATAGCGCAATCACGTCATTTTTCAGTAATGTGGAAGGATATTCCAGGTAAATATACAGATTGCTTTCAAATACGAGGCCAAATTAAACGATATATTTTGTTTGCTTCAAGGTTCATTTGTAGAAACTGACCAGCGCAGCGGGCGTAGCTTGCTAGTAATTAATAATTTTTAGGCTTAAAATGTTGTCCTAATGCTAATTTTCCCTTTTTAGTGAAATTGAACATATTATTTTAGCTTTTGTGCCCTTTACATAAACTTTTACTTAAACAATTACTTTTACTTAACCAATACTTAACTGTATACTTAAACAATTTAAATGCAAAATATTAACGAACTGAAAATATGAATATATTTAAAAATTAAATATTCGTTATTGAATTTGTTTTACGTTATTTAACTGTATTGTTAATTAATTATTCATACATGCCTATAATTATTGGTTGTTATAAAATAATAAAATATAAAAGTTGTATTATTCATGTTTCATTTTTGTTTGAAACCTATACACACACATATACACTGACGGGAAAAAAAATTCCCAACACCAAGAAAGACTTGTGTTAGATAAATGAAATTTGGTAGGCGTGTTTATACATCTCAAAGATGACATCGATTCAAATTTCGCGCTTTGCGCATAAGTGTGGCCCTGGTAGCGCCACTCAGAACTTGCAAATCAGGTTTGCTTTAAATGTGTGCTTTAAAGTTCGTGAGCGTTATTTAGCTTCGAAATTTGACGTATTGAGTTGATGTTAACAAAGAATGTCTTTAAGAAGACGAAGAAGCCATTATCAACAGCTCACCGAGGTTGAATGAGGTCGTATAATAGGACTACGAGAAGCTGAATTTTCTTTCCGTGATATTGCGGAAAGACTTGGCCAGAATGTATCCACTGTGCATTATTTTTGGAAGCAGTGGTCAAGGGATGGTATTGCCTCAAGAAGACCGGGTTCCGGGCGGCCACGTGGCACTACTGAGAGGGAAGACCGCCGTTTTCGGCTTACGGCTGTGGCGTATTGTACTGTGTCTGCAGCAGAAATTAGAGCTGCAGTTGGTACTACAGCAACACTACTAACTGTTAGAAATCGGTTACTTCAAGGACAGCTCCGAGCCAGGCGCCCCGTAGCGTTCATTCCACTGACTCCAAGGCATTGCCGTTTGCCATTGTTGTCAAGCAGAGCTCATTGGAGGACGAAGTGGAGATCTGTTGTGTTTTCTGATGAAAGCAGGTTCTGCCTTAGTGCCAGTGATGGCCTTGTGTTACTCAGAAGGAGGCCGGGGGAACGCCTGCAACCAAACTGTCTGCGGCCTAGACACACTGGACCTACACCTGTAGTCATGGTCTGGGGAACAATTTCCTATGACAGTAGGAGCACTCTCGTGGTTATGCCAAACACACTGACTGCAAATTTGTACGTCAGTCTGGTAATTCAACCTGTAGTGCTGTCATTCATGAACAGCATTCAAGGGGGAGTTTTCTAACATGATAACGCTCGTCCTCATACCGCTGTTGTAACGCAACGTGCTCTACAGAGTGTCGACATGTTACCTTGGCCTGCGAGATCACCAGATCTGTCTCCAATTGAGCACGTATGGGATATCATTGGACGACAACTCCATCATCATCCACAGGCAGCACTGACCGCCCCAGTATTGACACAACAAGTACAACAAGCATGGAACTCCATACCACAAAGTGACATTCGGCACCTGTATGACACAATGCATGCACGTTTGCAGGCTTGCATTCAAAATTCTGGAGGTTACACCGGCTATTAATGTAACAGCATTTCACATTTGAAATGCATTTTCTTGAGTATAAATTAACCTGCGATCTTGAAAATCTAATCAATTAAACATGTTAAGTAGACAAATGCATTGTCCAAATATCATAATTCTACAATAATTTTTTCTTGGTGTTGGGATTTTTTTTTCCGTCAGTGTATATGTACGTTTGTTTGTTAGAAATAAGGTTCAATACACGTATAATTAATAAATTAATTAGTAATGTCATTAGTTATTATTAATTATTAATTATTTGTTGTTAATTAATTAATTAATAATTATATGCAGTTATGTATGTATTAATCAGTTTTTAAATTTTTTGACACTTTCGGTTTCGGTTTCAGCCGAAAGTGGGAAGATCACCGAAATTCGGTTTCGGTTTCGGTCTTAAAACCTGTTTCGGTCGATCTCTATTTAAAACGTTTTCCTCTCATTTCACCCTTTTAAATTTCGATTTTTTCTCTTTTTTTTTTTTTTTTTTAGAAACCATTTTTAGAGATCATTTACATCCCATATGTAACTACCATGCCAAATTTCAAGTTTCCTAGCCCCTTCGTATCACAAAAATTGCAATTTTAGAACATTTTTGGCTCCTGTATTCCCTTGTGGGCAGTGGCACTGACATAAAATGTAGCCTATAAAAGAGCAGAGAGTGTCACCATTTCTTTTGAAATTGGTTCAGTAGTTCCAGAGATTACCCCTATAAACTGTTTGAGTGTTCTTCATGTTGTCATATCGCAAGAACTATTAAGATGCCTTTATTAAAACACCGACAGATCACCTCCAGACATAACCTGACAACACCTGCCATTCCCCATCTTTACATGTCCTGTATCCACTGACGCCATTCACAGTACCAGAGTTGGGTTTTTGACATGACAGTGGTAAAAACCGTGTTTTTACCGGTTTATTCCGTCAAAAACCTATCATTTTCGATTGCCCTCCAATTTATGGTGTAAGGTAGCATACAATACATTTCTAGATTGATTTTACTTTGTTGTTCTTGTTTATTATTATTTACAATTACATTTGTTAAATTTATTTAAAAGAAGATCATTTCCTAATATGGGAAAAATTTAAAAATACAAGATTAAAAGAAAAGAACAATAATTGTCATAATCTTCACTAATATAGATTCTACTAACTGTAATTAACATTATTATTAAATAATAATAAAAGGTTATTATAATTATTAAATAACATTCAATATACATTTTTAATAAAGTACATTAAAATTATTTTAGAGATGCAAAAATGCTGTTACATTGTATAACAATAGATGTTAAGCATAGACTGGCAGTGAATAAATTTGAATATTCTTCGATATAATATTTTAAAATGCATATCTTATGTATTCATAAATGCAATTGTGGTGATTTTCATTTGCACTTCAATAAGTAGAATCTTAAAGTTTTGTTTTCAACAATGTAAAGAATTCTACCGAAATTATACACATTTTTTAATCTGATACTTATGGATTACAGGATTTCTTCAAAAAATCTAATTTTTTTCAGACTATGCCAAATAGCTTAAGATTATTGTAGAGTTCTTCTAACAGAGATGTACACGTATTATTCTAATGCAATTCTTTTTTGTTTTTCTTAGATGGATAAATATACTTTAGAATCTTTTTGATACTGAATATTTCATGTAAAACAACTTAATATTAAAGATAGAATGAAAAAAAAAAATGTAAAAACAAACTATTAAAAAATGGGTTTTTGACATTTTTGACAAGGAGGTTTTTGACATGACGGTAAAAACCATGGTTAAAACCGTGATGCGTCAAAAACTTGCCACAGTACACAATAAAACATACACAGTTAAACATACAGTTACATAACAACTTTTTCTTTTTAATATATAAACAAACTAAAATTTAGAGTTCTATTATTATCAGTCCTTATGATGAATTGATTCGTTAAGTTCCATTCAGCAGTTCCCACAATAAATTCTTTCACAAAAATCGCTGTGGAGTTTTTACAATTCTCCCTGATCTCACCACTTACAGGCAATTCACTCTTTTGCGATATAACCTCAGATCATCTGGGACCCTCTTCTCAGGATCCATCTCAACCTCCTCTCCCTCTTCATCTTCAATATCCTGATCCATTCCGTCTTCCTGTCTATTTTTCGTCTCAACCAGCTCCTATTTCTTCCTGCAATTCCTCCCTCAATACTAATATCGTAGGATCTTGAGTTATGAATGTCAATGGCGGAACCTCCTCTTTTCCACCTTCTTCTGACAGTGTAAGTGGTGTTCGTGCATACACCTCTCCTGACCCATTTCAAGTCTAGGTAACTGCTCAACCTTTTTGTCATATAACAGCTTTTAGCTTCCCTTCTCTTTAAAGACATCTTGTCTGGGATTAAATCCTGAATTTTTGGTTTTAGTCATTTGTGAGATATAGAGGCAAATTGTCCTTCGAGACATCAACCTTCTTCGAACTGGACTTAGTAAATATTGGCCGTTGGAGTACTTCTCAATTTTTTTTAAACATTCAGCCATACATCTTCTTTATTTTAATTTATTTTTTCTTGATATTTTTTAACAGTTCTGATTGACTGATTCTACTTTCCCATCACCTTGACTGTGATAAGGTGTTTGGAATTCCATTTCTGTGCAAACTCCAAACCTCTGAACTGTTTCGCAGTATCAGTAATTAGAAATTTTGGAATAACATGCCTACTAAAATTGCTGTTTGTATCTACTTATCACTTTTTCGGATGTTATGTCTGACATAATGATAGAAATCGGAAAAATGAAAGGTAGGCATCATTTGATGCCTACCTTTCATATCTTAGGCGCGGAATTAAAATTTGTAGTTACAATTTTTAACATTTATTTTTAACTTAACTGTAACTTTGTGTGGTACCTCATTATAGTACCTCCCTTATATGGTACCTTAAAAAAACACAAATATTTTGTTTTTATTTAAAATTATTGAAGTGGAATATGCCCTAGAATGGTGTATGATATTAAGAAACAAAAATAACAAAACTAAAAACTTAAGCCGACAAATATTTTGTCCTATTTTGTCCATGTTCACAAAATATAATGTAAAGAAATGAATGAATCTTGAAAAAAAAAGTAATAAAAAATATATTTTTCTTTATGGTGAGTTTTCATTGAATAAAACAAGAAAAAGTGATATTTCCTCATTATTATGTATATTTAGTACTGCATCCTTAATTATTACACTGACTTTATTTTTATTATTTTACATAATTATTTTAATATTTTATTTAAATTATTTTAATATTTTACTTTATTGTAAGCATTCATTATAATTTCCAATCCACATTCAAATTACTGTTTTAAAAATGTAAACAAAAAAAAAAAAAGACCAGAAGTCTGCAAAATTCTAAAATTCACACAAAACCTTTTTTTTTTAAGCTGTGCAAGTTTGAAGAAGTCTACTGTATACGAGGAAAAGTCATTAACTATGTTACAAAAGATGATTAAATAATAACTTACAGTGATAATCACTTCAAAACTATTTTTATTTCTCAACATATTCTCCATCAACATTTATGCACTTATCATTTTAACAGTGTCCCAATACCAGCTGTACAAAATTCTTTGGGTTGCTGTCTCAGCCCCATTAGGACTTAATGTTGAACCTCTTCATCATATGTCTGCAAACATCTTCCTGCCTACATACATACATGTTTTTCAGTGTGGCTTGGGGCTAATTTGAGGCTGTAAGGTGGATGTTAAAAAAGTTGCCAACCAAACTTTTGAATTGTCTCCTCTTAAAGGTGAAAATAAGCACTCGCCAGTCGCCACTCGTCGATTAAACTTGAAAAACTGGCGATTAAAAATATGGAAAGAACCGGCCAAATACAGGATTTTCCGATTTCTTTTTTTTCCCTAAAATTTGCCATTTTCCCGCACCCGGTCGCCGAATTTGGTGATTTTTTTCGCGCCCGTTCAACAAAATGTATGATTTTTCTGCACCCGATCGCCGAAATTCATGATTTTTTTTCGCACTCGATCGCCAAAATTCAAGATTTTTCAGCACCCGATCACCTAAATGTATGATTTTTCAGTGACCGATCGATGATATTCAGGATTTTTCCGCATCTGATCGACAAAATTCAGAATTTTTCCACACCTGATCGACAAAATTCGTGATTTTTCTGCACCCGATCGTTGAAATTTTTTTTTTTTCCGCGTCCGATCGCTGAAATTTACGATTTTTCTGCACTCGAACGCTGAAATTTATTCTTTATCCGTGTCCAATCAACGAAATTCATGTTTTTTTCCGCACCCGAATGCCGAAATTCATGATTTTTCCCCACCTGATCGTCGAAATTTCTGATTTTTCCGCATCTGATCGACGAAATTCATGATTTTCCTGCACCCGATCGCCGAAATTTATGATTTTTCCGCGTCCGATAGATGAAATTCATGATTTTTACGCTCCCGATCGGCAAAATTCATGATCTTTCGCACATGATCAACAAAATTCAGGATTTTTACGCTTCTGATAATGATGGAAATTCATGATTTTTATGCTTCCGAATGATGGAAATTCATGATTTTTATGCTTCCGAATGATGGAAATTCATGATTTTTACGCTCCCTAATGATGGAAATTCCTGATTTTTACACTCCCGAATCACAAAAAAAAAAAAAAAAATTCCAAGCTAATTGACGAAATACACATTTTCTTAATTTCTGAAGATATTTGTCACTGTTGGTCCGCGGGCCACAGGTTGTACATGTGTAATGTATATCATGATGTGGCTTATTATTTAGTGTATAAACATACCTATTTTATTATTGTCAGATCTTAATTCTAGACTTTTATTTTTATTTTTAAAAAGGTACTTATGTAGTTAGCTACACAAGTACCTAAGGTTTGTGAGACTTATGTAGCTAGCTACATAAGCATGTTGTGTATAACTTTGCTGTTAACTTATTTTAAAATTTAAAATAGATTGGAAATTAGAATCTCAAGTTTATTCAAAGCAATATAAATTAAAATATTTTTATTTAGTACATAAATTACTTTACTGCAAACTCATTATATATATATTTTTTAATTAAATATTCAGTGACATAAATGTACTTACTGGCTACTAAATAAATTATTCTCACTCGCCACTAACTGGCTACTAAAAAAAATCAACCTACCGGCCAGTGGCTACTAAGCAAAATTCCTTATTTTCACCTTTATCTCCTGTGTTAGGACTGCTAATAGGCCTGGATGTATCATCAAGCCCATCGTTATTTTGAAACTGATTTACGCATGCGTGCCAATGCTATCTCATCAATATGAAATGGTTATCATAAAGCTGGATGATGCTTCCGCCTACTAACATTCTTGGAAAATGCTTGTTACTACTCTAAAATATATCTAATCAATTTGTAACTTACTTAATGACTCTCCCTTGTTATATATATTCTGTTTATGTACGTGTTTCTGTATCCTATTATATAGTTATCTATACTAATAAAAGAAAGTTTTGCTCTGTGTGTTTGTTTGTCTGTGATGGCTAGCAAAATCTAGCCCACCTAGAAGTCTGAAAATTTAGGTGTGGATAGTCCATGGTCTGGCCATATGCACCTGAGTCTTAGAATTTTAATATTTTGATAATTACCCAACATATTAATTATAATCTCATTAAACATCGTATCGAAAATGACATATTTTAAATCAAAATGGCTGAAGAAAAGAACAGCTGTTCTGGATTTGCCACCGGAAATGAACAAATTCGAAATTATTTTACTAATTAGAGAATTTTAAGAAAACTAATTAAAATATCAATTTGTAAATTTCTGAGCATATGTAAAAAAAAATTCTGCATCCGACTATGCGATTTTTTAAAAATTCGGCCGGTAATTTTTCTTAATTTATGCAAAAAACTAGCCAAAAATCTGCTGGTACCAGTGAAAAAAATGCGAGAAAGTTTCAGACAGGGATTTGCTATCATTAAAAACTGAACTATAAAGAGATCGGTTTCTCTGGCCGATCCTCCATTTAGTTTGCAAAAATGAAAGGAAATAATTGCTAATTTTTACTAATGAACAAAAATTTAGATAACTAATTAAGATATAGATCTGAAATTGAGGATAGGAAGGAGTGTCATCTGCTGGCTATTTTAGCATAGCGTCTTTGTTATGTTCTAATTATCAGAAAATTTTAATTATTTTTTTAATGATCGCGTTAATGTAGGTGAAGGGGGTTTTCTTGAACAAATTATTTGTTATATTTGTGTGTATGGGGAGGGAGGTGGTTAACGCCTTGCTCTGAGATTGTTATTATCTCGGGTCCAGGCAACGCCGGGCAGATTAGCTAGTAGTATTATATAATCATATTTTCCTTTAATCTGTATAGTATTAGCTATGCAGCTACAGTGTAGAAAGCAAATAAAATAAGTGTATTACTGGCATCTTTTTTTTTTTGGTGTCCCAGATAATAAGTGTTTGATGATGTTTTTATAGATTCAGAGCTCCCAAGAGAAGAAGCAAAAAGAAGTTGTCTGTTGCTGCTCCGTCTGTCTCTGCCCGCATGACCGAGAACCAAGTGAAGATCTACATGGACAACACACACTCCACCATGGGATCTACTTACAACAAGGTACAACAATGCAGCATGGATAGTTATTTATATTTCTTTGATTCTATTGCATATTCATTTACTATCTCTCTCCTTTTGATTAATTACACATTCCTTTGAAGCTGAAAATAGTTAGTACATTGTGATTTGCCCTATAAATTCATTTTTATGCAAGATCATCACACCTTAATTCATCAAACAAGAATTAAAAAATAAATTGTTTTTCGACACGGACACCCTGTTTACCTTATTCGTATAACATATTGAATCAGTTTTTCACATAACAGACAAAAAGAGATTATTACAGTAAGGTTAAGGTATGCCCAACCAACATCATTAGGCAGGGTGATAAATTGGTGTTGTTAACTTTATACACACACACCATTCATTGTTCTCAGTTGGGGATTCCATTCCTGTCAAAGAACTGATTCTTTATGAGACATAAAATGAAGGAATTGCTATAGATGTCTGCACGGGCCGGAATTTCAAGGCCCGGCCCTAATGAACACTACCTTGGCCCGGGCAGACCTCTAAATTGCACAGAAAAATTGTAAAACTGGCAAAACTTTTTTGCCAGTTGTACTTAAATGTAACATTGAAAACCAGTCCAATACTTGTACTAGTGTTCTATAAGAATATTATTTTTTGGTTTAAAACAATTACTTTGATTTAAATTTGCTAATCAAAGTATAGATATGATAGTGTATATATATATATATATATATATATAAAGTACCACAAAATATTTCAAGTATTTTAAGTATATAATATTCAATATTTTATGTAAAAAAAATCCAAGGGAGATAATTTTCTACCTTTTGATCTTTTGGAGGATTTCTGGCTTTGTTTTTATAATTTCAATGAAATCTCTGCCCCCCCCTACCCCAATCCCCCGCATGAAATGTCTCCTCCCAGGGCCTAAAAGTAAAAGTTTTAAATTTTCAGAATTTTACAAAATTCATCTGCTGTTTTTGTTGCTTAATAGTATCAGTAAGTAAAAAAATCAATCCTTTAAATATCAACACCTTCCTCCCCCAAAAGTTCTACTCCTCCCCCCCCCCCCCCCCCCTGTTCCTCCCTCCAGCAAGTAGTTTAAAATCTGTAATGTTATATTTTTTAATTTTGTCCACTTTATTATTTTATAGTAAGACTAGCTGACCCGCCCGGCGTTGCCCGATCCCTTGTAATAAACTTAAATCTCTTTAAAAACGGAACTCTGGCCACGGTCTACGATGGCTTCGGAACCGTATACCAGGCATGCTTGTACGCTCTAGAAAATCTTTTATTTCCCCCTACCACCGCCAGGGAAGCATTCTGTTCTAAACAAACCTCTTTCCGAACGAACTTCTGAGACAGGTCCCCGCTGCCTACGTTACTGTATAGTAGGCGCACTACAAAATTGAGCTGGTTTCGAGAAGATTGGAACATTATTAGCCCAGTTATTGCAATAAGGCACAGTTAGAGAAAATAACCTTGAGTGAGGTGCCGAAGGGAGGAGATGTTCGAGTGTCCTTCAGAAAATGACTAATTAGGAGGCCCACTAGGCATGCATAAATATTCGTTCGTTTTGTTAAGCTAGGAACTTAATTACAAAGTTGGCTTAAACACTTATTTGTAAATAGTGGTAACCGCTACTCATAAATTTAATTTAATGTTATAAAGGGTGACTATTAAGTTAAATATAATGTTTGGAATCACTTGCGTTGAAATCAGAAAGATAGTTGCTGATATATAGAAACGGGGCATAGTTAGAGAAAAACCTTGAATGAGGGGCGAGGGGGGGGGGGGGTTGTTCAAGTACCCTTCAGCAAATGACTAATTAAGAGGAGCACTATGCATCTTTCGAAATTCGTTCGTTTGCTTAAGGTAGGAACTTAATTACAAATTTGGCTTACCCAATTATTCGGAAATAGTGGTAACCGCTACTCATAAATTTAGTTTAATGTTATAAAGAGTGACATTTAAGTTAATTATAATGTTTGGAATCACTTGTGTTGAAATCGGAAAGATAGTTGCTGAGATATGAAAACGGAGCATAGTTAGAGAAAAAAACCTTGAAAGGAGTGCCGGGGGGGAGGGGTTGTTCAAGTGTCCTTCATCAAATGACTAATTAAGAGGACCACTATGCATCTTTCAAAAATCGTTCGTTTGCTTAAGCTTTGAACTTAATTGCAAATTTGGCTTAAACTATTATTCGTAAATAGTGGTAACCGCTACTCAGAATTTTAGTTTAATGTTATAAAGAGTGACAATTAAGTTAATTATAATGTTTGGAATCACTTGTGTTGAAATCGGAAAGATAGTTGCTGAGATATGGAAACGGAGCATAGTTAGAGAAAAAACCTTGAAGGACGGGCCGGGAGGGGTGGGGGTGGGGGGTTGTTCAAGTGGCCTTCAGCAAATAACTAATTAGGAGGACCACTATGCATCTTTCAAAATTCGTTCGTTTCCTTAAGCTTTGAATTTAATTACAAATTTGGCTTAAACTGTTATTTGTAAATAGTGGTAACCGCTACTCATAAATTTAGTTTAATGTTATAAATGGTGACTATTAAATTAATTATAATGTTTGAAATCACTTGCGTTGAAATCGGAAAGATAGTTGCTGAGATATGGAAACGGAGCAGAGTTAGAGAAAAAACCTTGAAGGACGGTCCAGGAGGGGGGGGGGGGGGGTTGTTCAAGTGGCCTTCAGCAAATAACTAATTAAGAGGATCACAATACATCTTTAATGATTGATTCATTTGTTTAAGCTAGGAACTTAATTTGAAATTTGGCTTACTACTTTTACACTACTATTCGGAAATTCTGGTAACTGCTACACCTTGAAGCTTAAATGTAATTAGACCCTTGTCCCTCTTAATTCCCGCAAATATAAAAAAAAATCTGTTAAATAACGTTTTCTGTATTAACAATCTCCATCATAATAATAAATGTCATGTAAAAAAAAAACTTAAACCCGACTAATTGTCATGAAGAAAAATATGCCTGCAAAATATTTCAATCAGTGGGACGTATGTGTAATTTGTCATGTACAGGTGGCGTGACATTCGCATGGCTCCTCTACGCTAATAACTTCAATCCATGTTGACACTATTTAGTTAGAAATCCTTATTTGTGCATCGCTACTCTGGTTTATTTAATTATTTCTGTGAAGAATCGATGCAACTAACCAGTGAACCAACCAACCCAAGAGAATAAAAGCGTATTTTTAATGAGAGTGCTTTGTGCATTTTAATTAATATTTCAGAAAGTATTATAATATTAAAATTCTGAAGTAATGTTGCACCAGGAGAGGGTTTGGATTACCTAAATCTAAATTTCCAGCCTTCTAGGTGGGCCAGATTTTCCTAGCCATCGCCAACAGACACACAAAGCGAAACTTTCTTTTATTAGTTTAGATTATTAAATATCATTCATCTAAAATCTTCCTCACCCTGAGATTTTTACTCCATCCTTTTCCTCCCATGTGAGGAGATTTTAAAATATGTGTGTGTGTGGAGAAGGGGGGGGGGGGATAAAAAAAATTCTTTTTTGCAGTTTGGCTGTTTTCACCCTTGAATCACATGTATATTTTTATGTTTTAAAATAAATATGTTCTGTAAAATAACTTTTCCATCCCTATTACCAAATTATCAGGGGTGTGAACAGTCAAACTTTAAAAAAATTTCTCCCCCCCCCCCCCCCCCACTCCATGCCTAGAAATTCACCTCTTTTCCTGAGAAGGGGGGAATGGAAATTTAAGGGAAGAGTTAGATGATTATTTATTTATTCTTGCTTTAAACTTACAATAGATCATAAAAGTCGTTAAAAAATAATAATAGAGTTTTAAAGATTTTAAACTTTGCTTTTCTCCACCTTCCACACACACAACATACAGAGTTTTTTTATTGAGAAGGAAAGGTAATTTAGATGATTATTTAATTATTGTTACAAAATAATGTGTAAAAAAATCATGACTTTTTTTAAAAAAAATCAAATTTTTTAGATTTAAAAAAAATGGATTTTTTTTTAAAGTTAAAATCTGATTTTTTATTTATTTAAATCTGATTTTTATGAATTTGTTTTCCCTGCTATAAAATACAGAATAGCTACCAAGAATTTCAGCTTTCCAAAGCAAGCAACCCTCTTATTAGTAGCTTTAGCTATGTTTTTATTCTTTAATTAATAAAATTATAATTAATAGTTAGTAATTATAGAAATTATAAAAACTGCAAATTAGTAATTTCATTAGTTAGTAGCATAGAATAATGTTATGTAGTACATTAATACTTTGTAATAATTATTACTTAAAACTATACTATGTACTATTGATATTTATATCTATTAAAATTATCAACTGCTTCCATATTAAATTGTTAACACTGCTTAAAATTAATAATTTAAATTAACTGTCTTATTAGGAAAATAAAATATATTTTTATGCTTTAAATACTAAAAAGATAATTAAATAATTTAGTATTCAGTCTACAAAGAAAAAAGGGCACGGTACTAGTTCCCAAAAAGGACACTAGTTCAGTAGAAAAGGGCATTATTTCATGAAGAAATAAATTAGTAAAGATATAAGGGAAGAAAAGTATATAATTTTTTAATATGATACGTAAAGTGACCTTAATTTTTAATGATTTTTATGAATTACTATTCTGAAAAATTTAATTAAATTACATCATGATTTAATAACTTCCTGTTTTTGTAAATAAATAAAGTTCAATATTTTTGTAGTCTATCTTAATAAAGTTTAGGGTGCTGCACCCTTAAAAAAATGGCTTAGAGGAGACAGTAAATAATTACAAAATTAATAAAAACTGCAAATAAATAATTTCATTAGTTAGTGGCACAATTAACAAAACAAACAAATATTATTTGCAACTTGTTTTGCATTTGTACTGTTAATTGCCTAAATCTAAACTCACACACATGTATGTGTATGATGAAAAATGTATGAAAATTAGTTACTTATTCATGCACACTTACAGATACAGAGTAAATATAAGAATAGCCAGTTATATTTGAAATAATCAAAATATTAAATAGCAGCATTGTTGCTATTCAGTGGGGATTATTGGCATTCAGTGTTTCAAATTAGAAAAGAAAAAATAATTACATTTATAATTTTATAATTTCTTTATTTGGTTGTTGAAACATGTCCCAGGAAAACTTGTTTTGTTACTAATACTTTTATTTGGTGTATATATCAGTTTAAAAGTGAAATAAATAAACAAATTATTCAATCTCTACTGAAGAAGCTGTGCTTAACATTTTTATAACAATTAGATCTTTTTCTCTTATACATTGCTTTACAATGGCCAAAACAATTATTACAAAAACATTTTAAATAGAGCAAAAGATAAAAGAATTATATTTAAGGATTTTATACTGTGTGTGCTGAGACAGGGGCAAAGGAAAAGATAAGACATTTTTAGGGGGTGACAGTTGAGGCTCACTGTGGAGACCCGAAAAGTTTTTGCCTTCCATCTGTTTGGTCTGTTCCGCGATAATTGCCATAAAAAAAACATCCAATAAGGTTGATTTTTGGTATGTATGTTGGTTGAGGTACCCGGAATTAGCTGTATAGTTTTTGGTTAAATTGGGTTCGTTTGTTCGAAAAATAGAGAACATTTCTCTTTAGGTCATAATGCTTTCCTATGGGAATGTAGACGATTTTCAAATTTCCTTTTTAACTGAAATGAAAATCACCTATTTGAATAATGGATTTAAACGCAAAATTATGAATGCTAAATTTTCGATAGGGAGGTTTTAAATATACCCAGTAACTTTGAAAATTAGCTGATACATTCATTAGAATTTAGAAATTGTTTAAATTATTGGAAAATTTTTTGCATCTGTTCAAGAAACATAAAACATTTTATTTTCATATTTTTTACCAATTTTAAAATGCATTTCTTTTTGCTTTGCTCTTTAATTTATGAGTTGCTTTAGCAACCCTATTTCAAAGAATATCAAAATAATTCAAGTGACTCGCACTATTTTGATGCAATATTTTATTATCAAAATAAATTATTTTTGTATTCTATTGACATAAATGAAGAATTTATTTTAATACAAGTTTATTTTTTTTATCTAAAACGTTAGATGAATCAGAAGTTCATAAGAATTTCAGAATGTCATTGCATAAACCGTGTTTAATTGAACGTTTCTAATTTCTGAAACCTCCAAAGTATTTTATATGCCTATAAATATGTATGTAATGTAAAAAAAAATTAAATTGCGGATTGTAAGAGGCTCAATAATATGAAAAGTGAGATTAAAAAACAATGACATTCAGAGCTGACGTTGAGGCTCCTGATTTACTAGTTTAGATAGAACAAAATTACAAATAGAGCAGAAAAAAATAAAAGAATTTTGTAGCTTTTACATTTTATACGATGAAAGGGAGCAGGAGCCGAAATTTTGAGTAAAAGGGTGATATATTATTTATTTATTGATACTGTAGAGCAGGAGTTCTCACAGTGGGGTATGCACCACAGGGGGGAAGAGTAATTTGATTTTTATGGGGAGCAATTTCAGATTTATTATTAATCTATTTCTTGGCTTTCTCCCATCCCCCCCCTTTTTTTTTTAAGTAATGTTGCAGGCTAAAATTTAAATTATTCATGCACATTTTTTTGGTAAAAATATTTTTTTTATGTTCCCATTCAAAAGTTCAGAATACAACAATCAGAACAATTATGATTTTTTTTTTTTTAATTTAGCAGCTTTTTTATATTATACAATTCTTTGTAATTGTTTTGATATTTCCATTTTTTGACTTTGTTTTTTTTTTCCTTCGGGCCCATTTTGTGAAAAGTAAAGGTTATTTTTTTTTAATTTGTTATATTTTTGGAAAAAATAACATTTTGTAATGGAAGTTGAAATCCAGTTACTCAAGTTTGAACCAAGCATTTATTAAAAAAAGCTTTTGGTTTGTTTACAAATTACACATTTTAAAATGTCACAAATTAAGAAATAATTAATAAATAGTCAGTTTTTATGGAATAGAATTTTATGAAAGTACCTATTATAGGGATGAGAATTCTCTGTTTTTCGCATACCAGTATAATCGTAAAGAAAATGTTATGTTAAATTGCAGAATGTTCTGATTAAATAAAAAAACATTTTCTCTAAGATTATACTGGTATGCAAAAAGATGTAGAATTCTCATCCCTGCTATTAAAAGGAATTTTATGAAGGGGCCTGTTTTGTTAAAGAATTTTGTGAAGGGTCCCATTTTATCAAATTGATTTTTGTGAAGGGATCATTTTATTAAATAGATTTTTGTGAAAGGGCTCTAAATAGGCCCCAAATTTTGCCTGGATCGCCTCTTGTGTATCGACATCAAATATCATTTTTTCTTTTTGCAGTTTCAAAGCTTTGCAAGTCTGATATAACTAAGCTATTCTTACAAAAGAAATGATTTTTTTTTTTCCACTTTACTACACAGCATACAACCAACAGAGGCCTGGACATTTTTCGCTCTGTTGGTTGTATGTTGCGTAGCAAAGTGAGAAAAAAAAAAATTCACTTCCTTTGTTAGAATTATTCCAGCGTAGTTTCAGCCTTGCTGAAAATTTAATTAGATATAAAAATATATTCTTCGATGCTGGGAACTTGTTCGTCTCATGTATGCGACTAAAGATGTGTGGTCATGTATCACTTTACATCTTGTGCTGCGAAGTTGCAGCCTTGCCAATGTATAAGAGTGAGGAAATGCCAGACTGGTCAATTAATTCGTTCGAAACACTCCAAAATATGTACCCAAAACACATTTTATAGAGAATAAATGTAGCATTTAATACTAAAAAACAAAAGAAATTAATATAGTGTTCTTGCTGTATGGTATCAAGGTACTCTATCTGGGGTCATTTCCCTTTTTGGTCTTTTGGCAATAGGACTAGCTTCAAAGTCAGAGGACCTATGTCGTTCAAAGGAACTTATCGTGGATAGCGATTTCCCGTACATGCAGACTTTTTCAGCATTTTTAATACCACTCTCGTATTTTAGGTAGCTTTCATTACAAAAAGTAAAAAGCTACCTATTGCAGCCGTTCCAAAGATAGCAATTCTGGAAAATTTTGGTATATTTTCATCAAACATGACACCCAGACCTCACAACCACCATTGTTCTAATTATTTTCTGAATCATACGCATAAAACTATATATATTCATATCCGTTAGTGTCAGAATTTTGCCAAGCTTGGCGACATTTGGCAAAATACTGTCAAATTTGTCGACCAAAATAAATCTCCATAAATGAAGCAAATTTGGCAAATTTCTTGTCAAATTCAGTAATAACGAATCTTCTGTGATCGGGTTCTTTCCATTTTAGCTTGCTGTTTTGGAGTAACATTAGCTAAAATTTTAAAACAAAGATATAAGAAAGCTACCTTTTCCTCCCATTACAGACCGGAAGGACTTTTTGAATAATTACCTTCTTCAACTCGTCGTGTTTCTAGCCTTCTTCTTTGAAGGGCTGTTGGCTCTGGAAACTTTCTTTGGTACCATGTTGGAGCACTTGCAATCAATAAAAAAAGCACAAAAATACTCTGGGAAATAAACGAAACTGTTTGCCTAGATGAACAAGGCGATGCACACACGATGAGAAACAACACCACACTGAGCATGATAGCGTGTGGGTTGCCTCCATTGTTTATGGAAAATACAAGAAAGTCATGGTACGCTAATGAAATCTGATATAACTGACGAAAACCGAGACCAAATTTTTCGCAGAAAAAATCAACGAAAACCGAGGTATTGCTGTATTATACTGTGTCAATAGGCTAAATTTAATTGCTCTTTGCTGCTCATCTAAACAGATGGGGGATGGGGTGGGGGGTCACTGAATGAAATGCCAAAGTTTGTTTGTGTGTGTTGTTAGAAAGTAGAAAGAAATCTCTCTGTGTAAGTGAATCTCAATTGTTTCTTGTGTTGAGGAATTCTCTTTCTCCATTTTTAGCAGAACGTCCTTTGTCACAACAGTTCGTAAAAAGTGTGTTCAAAGGATTTGTTTCGTTCACTCGGCGTAAGTAATGACTCTTCTTTTCTCTGTCTTTTGAAAAATAGCTTCTGTAGATTTTTTACTAGAGCATCGATGCTTTCGCGTATGTATTCCTTTATTCATTAGATGATGATCGAAGATTCCTCTGCTTTTTTAGTTAACACCGTTTTCTATGGATGATGAAACCCGTCTTACCTTTGTTTGTTGCTCCCGCAGATTCTTTTTCCTTATTAGTTTTTTTTTTTTTTTCCTGCAAATTTTTAGTTTGCTCATTCTTCTTATTTGTAACCTAATAAATGATCCATTTCCGACCTGGGTTTCTCCCACAAAAATAAATACAACTCTTGTTTTCATTATTTATTTTCTATATACTTAAAATATAATGCTCTGGGCTTTTTAATTTAACAAATTTAATAATTTGTTTGTTTTTAACTGAAAATGCTGTTCACTTGTAGATGAGCCAGTTCTAGCTAGCCTTTAAAATATTTCCCTTTTATATATATGTGTGTATATATTTCTTCTTCTTATTATTATTATAAACATTTTTAATGTTTCAAAATGGTGGCAATCGGGTTACTTCCACTGTTGTTGAGGATAAAGAGAAATGTTATCTTGACTAGTTGTATCTTTAATGATGCATTATTGTATCGTTAAACTCTGGGAAATGCAAGCAGTCGCTGCTATTTGCATGCTTCGTGATACTGTAATGAAATCAAACTAAGACGAGCCTTCTAACACTGTGAAGCATCGAATCAGAAACTAAGAAAATTAATTTAACTTAAATTGCTAAGTAACAGAGTCAGAGAATGTAGACAAGTTTTATTTTATTTTAATTTATTTATTTATTTTGTAAGATAATCACTGACAGACATTATACTTGATGAGAATCCTTTGTCCCTTTAATTATGGATTTTGTTAATACTTAAATAACAATTTCTCCTGTCAAAAGATTTGTTTGATTTTTTAAAATATGTAGTTCTTTAACCTAGTATAAATAATGCAATAATAAATTTTTCATGTCGGAGACATGTTTATGCAATATACACATGTATATTGACATGTTGGAGAAATACATGTTCAGTAGACACTTTTGTTTGCAGAGAATTTCCAATTATAATAGACTCCCTCAAATCTACAAATACCTAATATCCGCACATCGTTTTTGATGTAAAAAATGAAACTTACAGTTAAGATGTAGATGTAAAATTCAAGTTTTTTTTTTTTTTCATTATCATTCTGTACACATTTTAATATGGAATTCTGGTTAATAAGATTCAACTCATGTTTTCTCATAAAGGAAGTATAAATTTATTTTTGAAAAAAAATCAAGATACTGCTGATATCAGTGGTGATTGCATATTTTTGCCAAATAATTTATATATCAATCAAGCTTTTTGGGTTATTAAGTATGGCTAAACATGAAATAAACCTTTGTTATTTTTAAACTTTGATGTGAATTTTTAATGTTATAAGGCAAGTTTCACTGCATAATTCAAGAAAAAATTACCTCATCTTCATTATGTATATTTAGTTATACATAATTAATTATTTACTTGACCTTTACTTTTAATATTTTAAATGTTTTTTAAATTTTCTTAATAAGTAATTCTAGTAGAAGTGATGTACAAAGCAGTTTCGAGGAATCAATTGAGTCCTTGATTGCCCCTGACAATTTCTAGATCTCTCAATGTCAATAACCAGAGCTGCTTTTGGAGAAATAATGTACAAAGCAGTTTCAAGGAATCAATTGAGTCCTTGATTGCTCCTGACAATTTCTTGATCTCTGAATAACCAGAGCTGCTTTTGGAGAAATAATGTACAAAGCAGTTTCAAGGAATCAATTGAGTCCTTGATTGCCCCTGACAATTTCTTGATCTCTGAATAACCAGAGTTGCTTTTGGAGAAATAATGTACAAAGCAGTTTCAAGGAATCAATTGAGTCCTTGATTGCCACTGACAATTTCTTGATCTTCAATAGCCAGAGTTTTTTTTTTTTGAGAAATAACTTAGAAAACAGGTTTGAAAAACTATGCCTACATTTTCTGATGAATAGTATACTTTAAATAATGTCTTAAACATGAATTGCAAATAAAAAATTAAACCATCCTCACCAACTGGAGATGTATCTGAAGTAGAGACGCATTAATATAAGGGTCTACTGTACATCAGAATGAGAGGACCCTTCATTTTAGGGCCATGCCGAAAAAATCAAAACAAATTTTCGAATGTGCTGGAATAAATAAACGGGTCGGCTGGGCCGATTAAAAAAAAAAATTAAGTGGGCTAACTGGCCCGATATAAAAAAAAATAAGAGTCTGACAAAGCTGGCAAAATATGAACAATTTTCAATGGACCTTGCTGGGCAGAGAATAATTTGTAAATGTGCTGCACGAGTCGATGCTAGTTTGACAGCATCAATACAGAAATTTAACATATCCAATGTGGAGATCTGTATCAGACGGTTACATCATGGTTGAACACGGACTTTTTCTCTTTTTTTTTCTTTTTTTTTTAGCAAACCCAGGCTGGCCATTTCTCTTTGGCAACTGGGCCAGACCTGTACTTAATTGTTCCCAGAACATGTAGGGCAGGCAATTTTATTTTTAAAAGTAATAGTGATAGTGAACTTTTACTAACATGATCTTCAGAATTATACTTTAATAAATTACAGAGAAATATTTCAAATATGATATTTAAACTATCTTTTTCTGTTATTCTAAACTACATTTTTTTTAAAAATGAGTCTTTATTTGAATGTAATATCTAAGAGACTAAGTGATCATTATTGTTGCTATTCTTTATTATAATGCCTTGCGGAATATATAGTCTGGAATATACTGTGAAAATTTTGCATAAATATGTATGCATTATTCTTTAAAAGTATCTTAATTGTACATTTAAAAAAATAGGAATTTTCTGTAGAAATTTAGTTGGCCTGGCCTAACTTTATTGATTTTTGCATGGGCCACACCATGACCGTGAAACTATAAATGGACCAAACTTTTAGTTTTTCCACAGGGCCGGACCAAAATAGCTTTCGTTTGTGCTAGGCACGGACCTGAAAATTTTAGCCTGTGCAGACTTCTCTACTCTGCATTGGCCTGAACGAAATCTATTTTGGCCCAACCTGATATTCATCCTGCCTAAAAGATTGGCCTGGACCCATTTTGTTATGACAGTTCATCGCCCAGTCTGAGTTTATATAAAACAAGAACAAAAAATCATGCATCAAGCATAGATTATGTAACACTTTCCAACACTTCCAATATAATTTTACAAATCTTTACCATTTAATAAGATGAAAGAGGATATCTAAGTAAACAATTTGGAAAATGCATAACCTATTTAAAAACCCAATTTCAGGAATGACCAACACTATTCGGGAAAAATATCCAAATTATTTTGTGCAGCTCTGTGTATGATCTATATATTTGTATGTATACTACATAGTATCATGCTAAAATTTAGTTCAGTTAAGAAAGGCATAGCACAGTTTAAAATTCCCCTTAAGGAATTTCTGTGAATGTGCTTGAGGAAACGTTATGGAAATGTACTCGATTTTTGTGCTGCTCTGTATATGATCTATAGAATTTATGCACACCAAGTAATGTAGAAAAAATGAGTTAAATTTTAAAACGTGTTAAGCAACTAAAAAAGCACTTTAGCAATCATTATTTATTAACAGACGGTACTGAATTTTTTTTTAGTGTCCCTGTAAATGAACGATGAATGCTATACACAAAATATTCTGCAGTAAATCTCTTGTAATGCACCTTAGTGATGTATTAAGTCAATTTCAGTATCTTTTAAATAGTGAAACATCATTAAAATAAACCCCAAACAATTTTTCTTTATAGACCGTAGTGTAACAGAATTCTTTTGAGTTCCCTGTAAAAAAACTGTAAATGCTATGCACACCATATACTATAGTAAGCCTCTTGTAGTGCACCTCAGTGATCTATATCCATTTCAATATGTTTTAAATTGTGTAACAGCATTAAAACAAACCACAAATGATTTTTTTCCTCAGACTGTATTGTAACGGAACTCTTTTGAGTGTCCCTGTAAAAAAAAAAAAACATAAGTGCTTCACGCTTCATTTTCAATATCGAACATGCCATGGTAAACCTCAATAACATATATCAATTGCATGACAATCCAAATATATTTACGTGAGTTAGAGCACAGACAGACAAACCGAATTCATAAACACTTTTCGACTATGTTGGAAAGTGTTAAAAAAGGACCAATATCTCTTAACCAACATTATACTACAATTAAAAAATTTTGAAAAAAGTATGTCGTACATATTTATGCAGAAAGTACATCATTTTCAGCTTATATGTCTGCGAGTCATGGAATACAGACTTGTGGAATACATAATACGTGGAATACACACTTAGACAAATATGTTCAAATGAAAACTTCATTAGAAAAATGAATGTATTCAAAATGGAAAAAAAAAAGATAGGTGTGAAAACCAGGAATTTTCTGTGAATGAGGATTTTCATCTATCCTTCAATACCTAAACCTACCAAAAACAAGTTTATTTGACCTGGACTTTTGTCATGTAGACAAATACAGGGGTCGTACTTGACCTAAAATTTCTGATATTCCTGAAAAAAATAAAAACGTCCTGAAATGTCCTAAAATATGGTAGTCTGTCCTAAAATTCCTAAAATTTTGCAAGTTTTATGCTATATCGACATTTGAAATCATCAAATAGGGGGTAGGTGTACCTTTTTACTGATGCAAAACGATCACGAAAGTCATAATTTTTTTCAGTCTATCGTTAAAAATAGTGATTTTCGTCGATTTGCACAAAAAAATTTGCAAATTTTGGTGATCAGTTACCAAACTTCACAATTTTTATCGATGAGTCATTAAAAAAAGTTTGCTATTTTCATCTGTCAGTCACAAAAAATCTCAATTATTACCAGTCAGTTATAAAAAAGAAAATCTTTTGCAATTTTCGTTGATCAGTGAAGAAAAAAATCGAGATTTTCTTCTTTGAAGTAATGCAAAAATTACAATCTTTTAGCAGCTTGGTCAGGGTTCTGGTAAAATTACTTTTCTTTTAAATGTATACTTTTACAACAAAAAAATTGTGTATATAGTGTACTATTTACGATAATAAAATGTATTGAACAGGGAGTGGAGTTAAGGGTTTTTTTGGTTAGTGCGCGAAGCAAATGTGTCTTGAAATCGTCCTGAAATATTGTAAAATTTATGTTGAAATATCTCCTAGGGGGCTAGTACTACTCCTGCAAATAATAAAAGTAATTTTTATATTTCTATTTTCATTTGTGTTTTGGTTGTTCTATATATTTATGTGTGAGTCCGTGACTCTTAATTCTTTAATCATAATTTTTTTTTTTTTCAGAGTGTTAAATGTGAAACAGAAATTGCGACATAATACGAGCAAAAAGAAACAGAATCATCTGTTACTTTTGTTTTTAATACTTTCAAACTTAGTTGAAAAGTGTTTATGAATTTGGTTTGTCTATCTGGTTGCCCATCCTCTAACTTGCATCAATATATTCGGATTGTCATGCAATTGATATAATTTATTAAGGTTTACTATGACGTGTTCAGTATTGAAAATAAAGTGTGTAGCACTTATCACAGGGACACTCAAAAGAATTCAGTTACATGACTGCCTACTGGGAAAAATCATTTGCGGTTTATTTTAATGATGTTACACTATTTCAAAAATATTGAAATTGATATAGTATCTCACTGAGGTACATTACAAGAGGCTTACTATAAAATATGTGTATACAGGGATGAGATTCTTCAGACTTTAGTCTGAATTTCAGACTTTTCGTAAATTTTTGAGAAAATTTCAGATTTTTATCTGTTTAAAAAAAAAAAATCTGACTTTTGACGTTTTTTCTATCTGGCAACGAAAAGAAAATGTGCCAAACGAGACATCAGGGGTAATTCTGGTCTGAATTTTCTGAAAAATTAAGGCAATGATTTCTGAAAAAAAAAAAATATCTGTCATAAATCTGAAAATTTGGACATAAAATGTATCGGTATTTCGGCAAATGATCGCCGGAAAAAATCAATCGCGTCATTCGTTCGAAGAAAAGTCGGCAATTTTGTCAAAGGATCGCGGGAAAAACGTGACTTTCGTCAAAAACATTGCGAAAAGTGGAAAAATTCGTCAAAAGATCTCGAAAAAAAACTGCAAATTTTGTCAACCGATCGCGGGAAAAACGCGGCAAATTTCGTCAAAAGATCGCGAAAAAACGACATATTTTGTCAACAGATCGTGGGAAAAACATGACTTTCATCAGAAAATCGCGAAAAACAGCAAATTTTGTCAAACCTTGCGAGAAATGGCAAATTTTGTCAAAAGATCGCTGTAAAATGACAAATTTTGCCAATAGATCGCAGGAAAAACGTGACTTTCGTCAGAAAATCGCAAAAAAGACAAATTTTGTCAAAAAATCGCAAAAAAGACAAATTTCGTCAAAAGATCGCGGAAAAAATGGGACTTTCGTCAGAAAATCTCATAAAAACGGCAAATTTCGTAAAACTGCGAAAAAACGGCAAATTTTGTCAACAAATCGCGAAAAACGACAGATATGGTTTCCCGTGTGGTTTTTTAGTTTAAAAAAAAATTTTGAGCTTACGCGTATTTTCAGACTTTTTGTTCTTTACCCACTCTCATGCCTGTGTATAGCATTCATCATTCATTGACAGGGACACTCAAAAGAATTTGGTACTGTCTTAACAATAATTGCTAGAAGTGTGTTTTCAGTTGCTGAATGCAACTTTAAATTTAATTTATTTTTTGTCTATTACTGGGTGTGTATAAATTCTATAGATCAGATGCAGGGCAGCAGAAAAGTCCTCGAGTACATTTCCATTTATGGACAGAAATTCCAGAAGGGGAATTTTAGACTGTGCTACGCGTTTCCTAACTGAACTCAAATTTAGCATTCTATGTAGTGTATATACAAATCTATAGATCCTATACAGGGCTGCACAAAAGAATTCGGGTATTTTTCTGAATAGTGTTGGTTATTCCTGAAATTGGGTTTTTAGACATGTTATGCATTTTCCAAACTGTTTACTAATATATCGTCTTTCACCTTATTAAATGGTTAAGGTTTGTAAAATTATTTTGGAAATGTTGGAAATTTTCACTACTTTACCCTCTCCCAGTGTTGAATTCATTGGGTGACCCAGGGAGGAGACATTCCCCCCTCCCCAGAAAATTTGAGATTTTATGCTTTTAATGGTTAAAAAGTGCAATTTCCCTCCGGAGTCGCAGAAATCCCTCCCGAAGAAAAATGCCTGAATTCAACACTGCATACGCACATACCTTGATTAAACCTATCAAGCAAAAATACAGTCTATCTGATTTTACCAAAAAATGTCTTTCTCTTTAATAGATTGCATTGCTACAAATAAATTATCTGAAAAGGAGGATCCACTATGCACTTTTGAGTGTTCTGTTTCAACAAGTACCTTCTAAATGCAGACATGCATTCCAAATAGTATATCTAACAGAACAAAATGGTATCAATGATACAACTAAACATGTAAAATAAATATACAATCTGAAGCTGGAAAACAATGCACCTTTGCATACACATGCTAAAAAAAGCTGATTTCAGTGAAAACACTGAGAACTTTCATGTAGTGTTGGGCAATAACAAGATGTTTTTATCGATTTTCTCAATTATACGGGCATCTTGATTTTGCTTGATTGTGCCACTTGTTCCTCGATGACTCCAGTCAACACATTGCTCTTCTTATCTGCATTTTCATCAAGAATCACCTGTTGGTTAACTAGGTGAGTCAGCATTAATAATGGTTGCAGGCACTGAGTTATTGTACGATAACATGAGGTAATAATTTTTTTTCCTGGTGTAGTTGTGCATGTCACCCGCGAACATGCATCTTGGATATTATTATAGGCCTTATAAAGGCACCTCTTACCTTACAGGTTCAAATTCTCAAATTGAGTGTTTTCTCGTATTTCTGCATGTTTTTCCGTTTGCCCTTACCCCCTGTTTTCTTCTCGGGATTCATTCATGCCCCTTTCCTCCCTCTTAATTGACTCCACTTGTAAGGTATCTTAATGTAGGATTATTTTTATTAGGTTGTCATTTTTAAATCTGCCTTTATTCTTTTGCAAGGAGCCATAGTTTCAGGGAATTTTGTCTCCCCCCCCCCCCCCCCCCCAACCTTAATTTTTCTCACATTCATGATTTTTCATTTTATGCCCCTTGGGCCTCAGCCCTTCCTCCCTCTAAATTTTTAATTCCGACAGTAAATTCTAGCTAAAAAAACAGTTAGATCTCTCTTCTCACCCCATTCCTACCAGCTTGATGTCAGCTTTACGGGAGGGGATGGAAATATCGGGGGAAAAGAAAGGGGAATCTATACTGTCAAAGGTACTTGTTGACACACCATTTCGCACTCCTGATTGAAATACCCGTAGCCATGACACATCCCCTTCCCACCAGTTTTCTTCTTGGGATTCATTCTACCTCCCCTCCCCCTCACTTTTCAACCACATGGTTCTTTCCAGCAAGGGACATCGGCCCCAGTCATTTCCCATTTGTGCACAACCCATTCCTTATATATATTTTATAACTGTATATATTTTATTATATAAATCTCCCCCACTTGTAGGTATCCCAATATAGGTCCATTAAGTCATTGTACTTAAATCTGCCAATTGTTTTGAGATTTAGAAGTATTTTGCCCACACTTTTTGTTTTCTCTTCCTCCTCCTCATAACTTTCATCTTACATTTTGCAGCTTAAGCACCTTGGACCTCAGCCTTTCTTTTTTCTAAATTTTTGTTTAATTCGGACACAAAATTCTGGCTTTAATACATTTAGCTAATTGTTGCTAATAGTCTGATTTACAAGCTACTTGCACTATGCACAACATTGCGCTTGCAGTGCCCCCACTCCACCATAACTTATTTTCCCTCTAAATGTCAATCAAGCAGTTGCTCATCGCTATTTCCTCTCTCTCAAATCTCAATCAGCAGCAAATCTTTCCTATATAGCAGAATTATTGGACAATCTCCGTCTTTACGAACAAATTTCCTGTCAGAATAATTGCTAAGTTTTGCAATTGACTGTTTTTAACTTTTTGGTGTAACAATCGATTGTAGAATTTGAGAATTAATCAATGACTGCATTGATTGTTATTTTCTACAGTGACAATTTTACTTGATTGTTGAATTATCAATAATCGCCCATCGCAACTTTCATGTCTGAAATATCATATAATTTCAGTTTTTACATCATTGAATAGGTGAGGGGGGGGGGTGAACTTTTAAAATAATTTTCAATAATGTTTTTTTTCTTTTTTAATTAGCTCATTAAAGAACATTTGTTTGCTGCAATAATGTAAAGTAACTAGTGACAGGGTTTCTATTATAATTGGCAATAGAAACGTGGCAATAGATTGCACGTGGAAATAGAAAACATGGCAATTCCCTGGACAATTAAAATAAAACAGATTAACCATACGATACTAATCTGAAATCGGTCATTTTCATTTCATGTTGAACATAAAATTAATATGAAACTGAATTGAATAAAAGACATCAGAATAACTGTGCTTTCGATTCCTTAATTTCTAAGTGTCTGCCAAGTTTATAGATGATATTTAATGTGATAATTAGCATAAATGTTTCTTGTTTTATTTCTCTGCCGAGTCCTGTCAAATCTTTGGAAATCCTTCTCTGAAGATATTACAAATTAAAGCTGACTTAACTTTTCTGAAGGCTTTCTATTTTTCAACTCAAGTGGGACTCGGAGAAATGCCATCAGAAAGAAAATACATTTGTACATATTACTCTTATGACAGAGTGATTTTAGAAACTAGCAGCACACCGGTGTTGAAATTGTATTTTTAACTCTTTCCTACTGCATATCAATGTTACCATCTATTTTTGTTGGGCATACATCTTTCTTTGTTTGCATGAGACAGATAAGTAATGGGATTTCTCACCTGTTTTAGGTTGATTAATAAACATTTAAATCTTTTTTTTCTTTCAGATGTCTCAGAGAATTGGAGGAGATTTGTCGGATGTGGATGTCATGCTGGATTCGTTCGATAACACTCAAAGTCAATCTCAAGATTGTGAACCGTCTCCTCCCATACCTCGGCACGGATCTAAGACGAATTTTTTCTCTCCCAGTGATTCGAGTACACGGACAGCTTATTTGTTGCAGCAGAGTAAGCCCTGGTCTCCATATGGAAGTGCAGGACCTCCCACACCAAGGGCTCCTCGTGTTCCATTGGGTTCAGAAGATCGCAACATGCAGCCTTCTTCTGATGGATTCCCATCGTGGACCTTTGTCAACAGTCCGAGATCTGTCCGAACGCCTCCGCGTAGTCTAACCAGCCCTGTCGTGACAGCGGACAGCTACAGGACTCAGCGACAACAACAGTCGCCAAGTCCTGGATCACCAGCCTCTCTAACACCGGGTCAGTCACCTGCAGCTATGAAACGACATCTGGGATCGTCATCGAGAAAAGGCCCACCTCCTCATCACACAGTGGGTGGCCGAAATTCTTCGAGACCAGGTTCCCGCAACATGAGTCCCCAGAGAAAATTTGCATCCGAAAGTGAGCTGGCACGAGCCGCTGCAGATAAAGCCAATGGCAATTACGAAGCGGCCCGTGCCAACCAGACGGCGGACAATATCCAGGAATTGGCCGATATGGAGCATTATTGGGACGAGGGTCCCCATCGATTCCAGCATGTTCTTGATCGTTCGGGCTACCGCTCCTCGCGTAGCAGAACTGGTGCTTCACCGCAAGTGTGTAGGAGGGCATCGGAACAGCTCGTTAAGACACCCCCCGATGCCTCTCCTGTCAAACTCCACGCGATGAGACCTGTCTCATTTGTGAAGGCCTTGGAGTTGACAGAACAGACTTATGACCGAAGCGGTTCTTCTAATAAAAAAACGGATCCTCATTTGCGCCAGCTCACTAAAATGGCACAGTCTTCTAATTCGGAGCAGGATGATAGAAAAAGCCTGTACGAGATGAACTATGAAATATCAGTTTAGTTACAAACACCAGCCAATTCTTGTTTTCATTTCGTTTCAGTATGATGCAATCATGAGTGAAATTTAAGCTCCACTTTTTATACTATATAAAATATAGAAAGAAGCCTTTTATGTTTATTGCAACCAATTTGAAATGGACTGTGCATTTTTTTAAGGATGATTGATTTGACATTGATTGATTTTTGTATTGAATCTTCTAAATGGGATCTCACGAGTGGGGATTTATTTTTGCCCATGAATGTGTATATATATATAAAAGTTTATTTGAAAACCAATTCAGTGGTGTTTTTATTCATTATATATATATATATTTTTTATCTCTTACTTAATTTTCTCTATTGGACTGGTTAATTTTACACAATGAATTTTAAGTAACGTCCTTTGAAATGGCTATAGAATATTTTTGACCATGTACAGATGTTTGGAAGAAATCTATTTCTAAAGCTTCAAATCCATAATTACTGCCTTAAAAAACTACCCACTACTATGTTATAGTGATCAAAATAAATAAAACATTGTTCAGATGAAGCTATTTCAGTTTTACTTTATAATTTTTATAGTGTTTTTTATTGCTTTGAAAAATGGGTAGTAAAATCCTTTACTAAAACTTTCATTTTGTTCCTTATCAATTTGGTTTAAAACAGAAGATTCCAGAGAGTGTAGAAAAAAAATTTGCACTCTCAGACATTTATTTTGACATCTTAATAAAATATTAAATAAAAATACATGTGTATATTTTCCACATCTCTAAACTTTTGCATATTTTTCTATCTTTTGAGCATTTGCTGTTTACATTCCTGTATTAGTTTTATTGTTAGTTATTTTATTATTAGTTATTAGTATTCTGTATTAGTTTTTGAGTTAAGAGTGGCTACAAGATTTGTGTCACATGCAAAGAGTTTGTAGCAGTGCTGATATTTGAAAAATATTACATTGTTATTATTTTCGGTTGCACTCATGGGAAAAAGATTGCAAATTTTGTCAAATGATCGTGGAAATAGACATTTTTGTCATTCTGTCCCTGAAAAATAATCGCACCAATCAATTGCACAAAAAACTTTGCAAAATTTGTCAAACGATTGAGTAAAATAAATTGCAAATTTTGTCAAATGATTGTGGTGAAAAAAAAAATTGCAACTTTTGTCAAAAGATTGCAGAAATACAGAATTTCGTCAAATGACTATGAAAAAATCACAAATATCGTCACTCGATTGTGGGGGATTGCAAATTTTGTCGATATGTTGCAGGAAAAAAATCACAAATTTCAAACGATCACAGAAAAAATAGTATTGTTTTTTGTTAAAAGATTTTATTAAAAGTTTGTCAATCAGTTACTAAAAAAAATTGCAAATTTCTTCAATCAGTCATACAAAAAATCACGGTATTCATCAAACGATCATGTAAAAAATTGTGAAATTCTACAACTGGCTACGGAAACAATCGTGAAATGATTGAACAACATAAATCACTAATTTTGTTAACCATCATGGAAGAAATCTCAAATTTCGTCCATCGGTTGCAGAAAAAATTACTAATTTTGCCTATCGGTCGCAGGAAAAAATTGTGAATTTTGCCAAACCATCGCGAGAAAAAGATCACGGAAATAAATAATTTCATCAATCATTGAAAAAATCCAAATCAATCTGTTGTGCAAAAAAAATTACAAAATTTGTCAAAAAAATGAGCAAAATAATTTTCTAATTTCATCAAATGATCGTGGAAAAAAAATTGCAAATTTCGTCAAGTGATTGCAGAAAAATCATGAATTTTGTCAAGCGCTTTCTGGAAAAAAAAATCACGATTTTTGTTAAAAGTTCTTCCACACTCACTAAAATTCAATCCCTATTTCAAACCTTGAATATTACAGATATAATTGTGGACTACCTTTCTTTATTTGTGTTAAAATATACATTAATTTTCTTTCATTTTGGGCTCATGTTTAAATATTTCGTGTTCAGGTTTCAGATTGGCAAAAATTTTGTCAATTTCAACCTGACTGACTTAGGATTCTTGTCCGTGAGACTCAAAATAACACAGAAAACTGCTATAAAAGCGAATTCTGAAAACATTAACTAACTTCCACCTTAAAGAATTGTTTGCTACTATTTAGCTACTATTTATCATATTCTAATAATTGTAGGTCTGAATAATCTAATAAAAAATTTATTGTACTATGTCTTTCCTTCAAGATTGGATAGATAATGATGTGTATGTATGTATAAATTGGTGCTTATGTTTTCTCTAAAAATGTGCTTATAAGTGCTTATTTTTTGGCCTAAAATGTTGCTACTCACTCTGATGCAGACAGATGTTTTCCAAAAATAATCAAATCTTGTTAAAGAGATTCCAAAACATGTAAATCCATCAAAAATGGAAGTCAAAATATTTCCCTATTCCAATACTTCTATATACTCCCTATTCCAATACTTCCAATGCTTATAGAAGAATGCAAAACAGAAATATAATATAAAAAAAATTCGATATTTAAAACAAATTTTCCAAAAAATGTAAACCAATTATCAGTATGGTAGTGATTTAAAAAAGAAAAAACTGTACAATTATTTTTTAAGAGAAATCTACTTCAAGGTAAAGATCAAGTAAACAATAATGCATAACTAAATAAGCATAATAATGATGATATGTATATATTAATTATTCAATGAAACTTGCCTCATAAAGGAGCATTAATCATTTACATAAAAATCATAAAATAAAAAAAGTTTCATTTCATGCTTAGCCAAACTTAATATTCAAAAATGCTTGATTAATACAGAAATTTATTTAATAAAGAGATCGCAATCACCACTGAGATCAGCACTGTTTTGAATTTTTTCAGAAATAAAGTTGAGAAAACATGAGTTCAGCCATATTAACAATAATTGCATACTAAAATGTGCATGAAATGATATAATAATTTTTAAAATCTTGAATTTTCTCCCTACATCTTAACTGTAAGTTACATTGTTTACATCTGCGATGATGTGTGGATTTGAAGGAGTCTACTGCATACATAAATGGAAATTATAGGGGTCCTGTGAAATGGGTTCCATTCTGTAATTGCACTACTACCGATGAGTTAGCAGCAGATGAAATATTTTGGGAGGCTGTGAAATAAGTATTGTTCTAGTAGAACCACCCAACTTTGTCCATGTTAAACATGGGGCCTTCTGGGTGAAATAAATCAAAATGCAATAATACGGCAATCACAATAACTAATCCCACCCATAAATCATTTAAAACAAAGACAATCGGTGAAAAAATTACTTTGATACAACCGTAGTAAAATCACTCAGCTTTATAAATAAGAATGCATGTTTTCTTTGGCACATGTAACAAATAAATATATGATTTTCCTACCAATATATAAAAAAAAGGCATTTATCTTTATTATAAAGCAAAAACATGCCTATGAGTAACGCCGACGGCAGCAACAACCTAATTAATAAAGTTTGCTTTTACTGCAACTTTTTTTTAACATCTCACAATTTCATTTTTTACACTGTCACAAAATAAATAATTTTTTTTTTAAGTACTTTCAAGTGCAGTTTGTTTGAAAAGTGTATCTCAATTTACAGATTTTATAAGGTAATTTTCAAGCATGGATATTTTGAAATCAGTTAAGAAATATTAACCCGTTTGATCTTTTAAAGAAAAGACATGTTCGTGAGTCAGGCTGGCAATGACCTAACCAATGAGTTTCTAAACTTCCAAACATCGCACATTCAATTTTTACGCTGTCAAATGTAAAAATTATTTAGACATTAACAATTCTATTTAACAATAGAAAACAAAAAGTAGGCCATCGTGTTGTGTGCCATGAATAGGATATGGGCTGGGTTGTTCAGCACTCTCCCCCGCTCAGTTAACTTTTAAATAATTTAAAAAATAAATAAACACTTTAATATAAAAAAATCTCTCAAATACCCATCATAAACTATCATTTTTCAAATATAGAACTGATTTGTATTATTTTTCATTTGAAGTATTCCAATCTTCTTTTAAATACTCCCTAAAATCTGCACATTGTTTCCGATGTAAACAATGAAACTTAGTTAAGATGTGTAAAAGTTTTTTTTAATTTCTATATCATTCTGTACACATTTCGATATATAATTCTGGTTAATAGGATTCAACTCATGTTTTTTCATGAAGAAAGTATACATTTATTTTTGAAAAAAATTCAAAATAGTGCTGTAATCAGTGGTGATCACGATATTTTCACCAAATAATTTTAGTATTTAATCAAGCTTTTTTGGTTATTAAATATAGATAAACGTGAAATAAAACTTTGTTAATTTAAGATTTTGATGTGTTCACTTAATAGTTCAAGAAAAAATTATCACATCATCATTATAATGCCTATTGAGTTATGCAATATTAATTATTTACTTGACCTTTACTTTTAATATTTAAATTTTTTTTAATTTTCTTAATTTTTAATATTTTACTTATTGTAAGTATTCATTATAATTTCAAGTGCATTATTAAATTTAAATTATTTCTTTTAACACCATAATCTATTCATCCATTAGACTGATGCACTTATCTATAGGGATGTTTGCAGCTCTCGGCTCTTGGATGTCGTCATCATTATTTTCTGGATTTAAAACCATGTTGCAAATTTCTTCATCTGTTAGTGAATCCGTTATAAGTGCATCATTATCTACATTAAAGCGATCTTTGATTGCTTCCTCATCCAAACCTTCTTTGCCTTTGTACGTCATAGATTTTGCATAATTCAGCAGGACTTGGATAAGGTTCTTTTCAGCAGAAATTGAAAGCCCACGAAATTCACCATTTGTTTGTCATTTAAACAGATTAATGATGCCCATAGTTTATGCCATCCGTTTGTTAGAATTTTATCAGGAATGCTTTGCCAAGCACTAGCTGCCTGCCACAACACGTCTTTCACATTAAATTACTTTTGGAACTGCAATGCACCAGTACCGCTGTTGCATGCATTTGGCATTGCTTTCATAAACTCCTCCTTGTAGTGGCATTCCAAGCATCTTAGAATGCCTTAATCCATCGGCTAGATAAGTGATGTTCAGTGGAAAATAATGCACAACAACATTATTCTTTTCCACAATTCCTGAAGCAGTGTGAGCTGAGCAGTTGTTGAGCAAAAGAAGGATTTTTCAGTTTTCAGGAAGACGTTGTTTCCGGCAATGGTCACGGGCTTCCGGAACAAAATGATTTTCAAACCATTGTTTGAATATTTCCGCTCTCATGCATTCTCGTTTATTCACTCTGTAAAGAACTGGCAAAATCTGAACTCCCTTTAAAGCCCTTGGATTTTTTATTTTGCCGATCATTAACAATTTACATTTATGGGATCTGGCAGCATTTGTGCATGCCGTAACAGTGAGTCTCTCCTTGGAATCTTTACATCCAGAAGCTGAAGTTTCCTCAGGAGTCACATAGGTTTTTCTGGGCACATAACGCCAAAAACAAGCAGTCTCATCCGCGATATATACCTTTTCTGGCGAAAGTTTTTATTGCGTAATGATGTCCTCAAATTCTTCGCTGGAGGAATCGGCAGCTTCGAAATCTGCTGATGCCCTCTCACCAGAAACCTGAACTAAACATAATCCGTGACACGTCTTAAACTTGTTATACCATCCTGATGAATAATCGCAGGGAATAGATATGTTTAATTCGGCATGAAAATTTTTTGCTTGTGCCATAATAACCGCACAATCTAATGGAAAGTTTTCTGATTGTCGTTGCCGAATCCACTCCATTAGAACTCTATCAACATCAACACTTTTCGCTTTGTGCAAAGTTTTTCGATGCACCATCAATTCTGGAACATCACTTTCCGCAAAAGCTTTAAAAATCAAAAAAAAAAAAATTTTTTTTTGGAAATAAAATCAGTTTTTTTTTTCTTTTATTTTTGATCAGTTTTTTTTTTCCTTTTATTTTTGCAAGAAAAAAGTTTTGGATTTTAGGATTCCAGATTTGAGGTCCGATACTGTATTTAAATTGGGAGCATTTCAGTAGATTAGAGTAATGTAATGAAATATAATATGAAGCAGTTAACTTTTAAATCAAATTCTAGAATGAGTAATTTAATAAAAAATGTCGAATTTGCATTAAAAAAAATTATTTCTCAAAAACTAATTTAAATTTAAACTACACTGCTTCTCCTTTATTTTTCACTTCACTTGTAACAATTTGTACAACTTGTATTGATTCAATTAAAAAAAAAAAAAAAAAAAAAAAATCCCTTTCAAAATTGCAACTAACAAAAGTAGCACTTTTTACAGGCCTACAGGATGTCATACATACAGGACATACGTACAGGATGTCATACAGAATTTTAAAAAAATTCTTAGTAACATTATTATTTACTTAAAAGAACTAAAAAGAAAATAGTGTTTATATTTCTTCAAATGTGATGAAAAATTATTTAGATTAGGATAGACTAATTTAAATTCTGGTGCAGTAAAAAATGCTTATTGTGTAAGAAAATTAGATGATGTAACTCAACCTCTAATGCAAGTTGTCTCATATGATGTAATCAGGTATCTCCTTATTGGTTGATTGTTCTTATTTTGTGTGATCTGTGATGTGATTGGCAGTTACTCTAGTTAGAGAATCTGTAGTTAATAGTTTTATAATATTGTTCTTTTATTTAGTATTGAGTTTAACTTTTGATTTTAAAAATAAGTGAAAACAAGTTTTTATTCTTTGTTTGTCATTTAAAAAAAAAAAAGGCAAATAGTACGGGAAGAAAAAAGGATATAATATGGCTAACTTTTGATGAAATAAAAATTGAATCTAGAAAAGGTATTGCAGCCAAATGTAAAAGTTGTAGTAATGAATTAGTAAACAGAATAAAGAATCCTATTTCTAAATGTCTGGGAGATTGAAGATATTAGAAAATTTGAATTCAGGTAAGTTATGTAATTTTAATCCTGCATATAAAAACACAATAACTTTATAATTAAACTATAAATTTAAGATATTTTAGTTCCACTGCTAGAGGATGCATTCTGTTCTAAACAAACCTCCAAAACGTGTCTCTGTTGCCTCCAGCACCGTATAGCAGGCATGCTAGCATGCCCTGCAAATTTTTCTAGCCATAACGTAATATTTAAACTATGACTAAACACACCCCCCCCCCCTCAATATTAAACCAATGACCTTTAACATTAACAAATATCATTAACTTTTGAAAAAAAAAAAGGCACCTTTTTTTTCTTTTTTACTTTGAAATTTATTTTCTTTTGTTTCAGAAAGTAAATGGAGAGACATGCTCCACAGCAGAAGTAAATTTAATAACCCCTCTTCTGTTTCGGTAGTCAATTTGATGACAATGGGTCAGTTTTTTGCAAATATTACAGGGATGATTTTGTTCTGAATTTTCTGGAAAATTTTAAAAATCGGTCATTGGTTCAAAAATTCTGACATAAAAAAAATTGCACACACACAAAAGTCTGGGATAAAAAAGAAATTCCTTAATATAAAAAGAACCCTTTTAATGTATATTAACAACGTGTGAATCATGTTTCTGCAAATATTTACATCACGAATTCTCTTCCTCAGAAGTAGGGATGCCATTTCAAGATTTTCTTAGGAGGACAGTCTTTGAACAATCGGGGGAAAAATATCACGAATTTTGTCAAACAATCGTGAAAAAATAGTGTGAATTTCGTCAAAGGTTTCAGAAATAGCAATTTTTTTTCAATTGGTCACTGAAAAATACCACTAATTTCAACAATAAGTCGCATAAAATAATCAAATTCGCCCTTTGATTGCAGAGAGAATTCGCAAAATTCAATAAAAGATAATGCAAAAAAATAATGAATTTCAATAAATGATCGAGGAAAAAGTGAATTTCGTCAAAAGGTAATGGAAACAAGCAGCGATTTTTGTCAATCTGTCGCAGAAATAAGCATTAAATTTTGTCAGTCTGTCACAAGCAAATTTTGTTAATCAGTTGCAGAAAAATATCACAAATTTGTCGCCGAAAAATCAATTTCGTAAATCGGACGCTGAAAAAAATCAATTTCGTCAAAGGGGTCACAGAAAAAAATCACGAATTTCGACAAAGGATCACAGTAAAAAAAAAAAAAAGACATGAATTTCTTTAAAGAAACACAAATTTTATCAAAAGATCGCGGAAGAAACGTGCATTTTGTCAAAGGATTGCAAAATGACGTGAATTCTGTCAAAGGATTGCTGAAAAAACACAAATTTCGTCAAAGGATCGTGGAACAAACGTGAATTTCGTCAAACAATTGTGAGGAAAAAAATTGTAAATTTCCTAAAACGATTGCAGAAAAAAAAAAACGCGTCAAAATTTACTGCATTGGGCTAAAAGATTGAAATTGGATTCCTTGCTTTTACTAATGTAGAAAATTTGCCTTGAAAAGAACACATAAAAAATGAAATTAAAAAAATCCAAAAACTGGCTTTGAGATGCATTTAGGTACCTTTCTGCCGAATGTTCTAGCTCGGTGCGCAGCGGTCTCATCACAAAACAGCACTCACACAGACAAACATCTATGTTTGTTATTATAGATATAGTTTTTAATCTGAAACAATATACTGAACTAACTTTTGAAAAATAGGGTTAACCCAAACCTAACCTGCAGGAATCTAAACTCAGCCGAAACTGACTCGAATTTAAAATAATTACAATTAACCTGTCCTGCAATATAAAACAGTTAGCCTGCGGAGTTTTTAATTGAAACATTTTTCTCTGTGATGAATATCTATACCTTAGGGAAGAGAAATCTCCACCCCCCCCCCCCCCCATGGAATATTTCCAAAAATTTGTGCAGAAGTTCAGAAATTATTTTTTTACTCAGAATCACACCTGAAATATTAAGAAAAGTTACCTGTCAATTTTCACAGAATTTGGATTTTCAGAATTGTAAAAATAAAATACGTATATACTGTGAGTTTCAAATCAATACCTTGAATAGTTCTCTTCATAACTTAAAGATAAATGAAAATGAGAAAATTTGATTGTCTGTGATTATCAAATCGTTAATTTCTTTTGCCATTTTCATAAAAAAGATTGCATTTTCAATGCGATTTTTAATGAGTTTTTATTTAATGTCTCAGCTAATTATCAAAAATTTAAAAATCTGAGCCTCATGTGC
The DNA here is from genome assembly GCA_963931845.1 of Maratus michaelseni. NCBI lineage: Eukaryota > Metazoa > Arthropoda > Arachnida > Araneae > Salticidae > Maratus > Maratus michaelseni. Next base: position 467,384,642 of record OZ007589.1, read on the forward strand.
ATGAGGACCTGTCTTGGACTATCCTTACCCAAGTTTTCAGACCTCTAAGTTCTGTGGATTTTGCTAGCCATCGCCTATAGACATACATACAGAGCAAAACTTTCTTTTATTAATATAGATAAAAAATAACTGAGTCACATTTTTTTTTTAAGGTAAGCAGAATATTCAGTTTTGAAATCTGAAAAATAGTTTTGCATGTTTTAAGAAAAATCAGACTTTAATATTTTTAAAACTTTTCTTATTTTGTAAATGTTTAAAATTAGTAATCGAGTTTTAATTTTGATGGAATGGCTATTACCTACACTAGAATAAAAATATAGATGTATATTATATTGTGTTAAGGTTTTTCTTTTTAATTCTAGATAATGCTTTACGCTCTCAGACATTTTCTAAAGATCTACTTGTGACTTCAGAAGCAACTAATTTTCATTCAAAGCCAGAAAAATACAAATTTTATTTTTTTAGAACATTATTATAAATTAATTTTCAGGTATTTTTCTATAAGCTAGGCCAAAATCGCCAAATATTCAATAAGGTTACAATTGTATGCGAGTTACAACAATGGAGTTGTACCAAACTACGCTTTTTAAAATATGCCAACTGGCTGTTAAACTGCAAGAAATATTTTAAGCACTAAAGAGTATAAAATAAAACATACATAAAAAATAAAGTGAATAATATATTTCTAAGTACACTTTTATCAATTAATAGTTTAATATTAATGAAATTATGGTTTTACGGCGAGAAAGCAATTTAGAAATCCTGAATACATAATTAAAACAATGATTTATTTTTTCTACTTTCTTGTTACCATGTCTTTTAAAAGAAGCATAGCAAAATTTATATTTTTAAAATTAAATTCAATAATTCGTGCTATCTACCAAGTGTAAATCAAAACGGTGAATTTTTCATATCAGAGACCATGCCAAAGTAACATATTGTAACAATTTTTTCAACAACATGAATTGCTTCTGAAATTTAGGCATGATTTTTATGTTAAACATTGAATGCTCCTAAAAGTGTGTTTTAAAAAAAATGTTTACTTTTATATTTATTCAGTAACAACTCTCTCATATAATCATTTTAAAATTATCTGAGTGGCAAGGCAACCCCATGTGGATGGAGAAGTATTGAATAGTGTAAGTCTTGTTGCACCATTTGATCCAACCATTCAAATTTGAGACTCTTGTTGGTACTTTTATCTTAGCTAGGCACAAGATATAAATCACAAATATTGTTCTCATTGCCATTATTCATATTGCATTCATTTTATTTAAAAAACATAGATTACATATACATGTCTTTAACCAAAACATTTCATTTCAACATCAAACCTTTGTTTCTCATTTACACTTGTAAAAAATAAAAAGCGTTACCTCAGAGAGAAAAAAAAATGCTACTGCCAAGCCGAGATTTGCAGCTAGCTAACATAGAAGTACCCCTTTTTTGGCGACCAGAATCGGGGATCAATCCAGGCAAAAATTGGAATTTCCCTTCACAAAATTACTTTCTATAAATACAAATTCTTCCCATTTTTAAAAAAATTGTTAGGATTTATTCAGGTGCAATTTGCAAACAAAACAAGTTCGTTCAGCAGAAGAGAACATAAAAAAGGTAGGATTATTAAATAGTTTGAATTTAAGTATAACTAGATTTGATTTTTTGTTACAAAATTTTATTTTTCTCTAAAAAAAGGGTACCCAAGAAGAAAAAAAAACTGCATCAACCCCTAAAAATGTGACTTCTGTAACTTTCCTAGCCGAATAACTTCCCTTGTGACCAATAGACCTCCCATGGGCAACAGGATCTCCTGCCCCAATATTTTTTCAAGAGATTTCATAATATATCCATCCTTAACACATTTTACTCAAAATCTTAATTCCTTACTGGTGGATTTTTACAAATAAATTTCATTGGACTAAATATATGTTTAAATTGAGGAATCTTCAATAATCAGAGTGCTGTATTTTTAGTTAATGCTTTTGATGAAATAAAACTTGTAGTCACTTTGGCATTAAAACAATATTATCAACCCATATCCTATTCATTTAATCATAGTCAGCCCTATCATATCATTGAAACAATGGTTGTGAAAAATTTTATTTTATACTTTTATTTTTATCAAATAGCATAAGCATCGAAGTCTCAAATGTGAAATCATACAGTAACATTGGCAATTTTTTGCACACTTATTTTGTATTTTACTATGAAAATGGCTCACAAAAAATAGATAAAACCTATATTGATAATTCTACATTGTAGTGATGACAGGGGTCGGAAGTAGCGAAACTACAGTAGTTGCTACTTTTTACAATAGTTTATAATGTAGAGCACTACATTTTGAACAATGTAGTGTAGCGAGTAGTGCGATACAAAAAATCAGTAGTTTGTAGCGAGAACTGACACTACTTTTAACGCTACTCCAGGGAAAAAAAAAAGTGTCATTATGCAAATCACGTGGTCGAAACTGGCTGCTTTTGTGCAGAATTTGTTCTGCTCAACAATTTCCGAATCACAGTGGCAAATCTCAGCTGCAGTGTATAGCGACGCATCGCATGAAGTCATAGATTTTTTTCCATTGACACTTGATGCTGAAATCAAGTACTAACATATCAAAGGAATTAATTTTCTTGTTGGCAACATATGTCTATTTACTCGTTATTACGTCTTCATGTTTTAATGCTGGGTATCTTATTATTCGGAGTTGCTTTATTTATTGTCTGCATTTAGGGTTGTTTTTCTGTAATTTTTTAGATTATAAAAACTATATTGATTTTGCTACGAAATTTGTGTATAAGCTAACATTTTCGAGACGAACACCCAATATTTTCTTGTATGGTATCTTTCTTAATTTTTAATGCCTTCAGTTATGTCGCATTTATTTAATTGTAACCCAGCAGACATGATATAACGAGGGGTCACTTAATCATTTAATCCGTGTCTTCAATTTCTAGTGTAAATTGAACATTTTGACAAAATTTGAAAGTAGCGAAGTAGTGACTACTTTTGAAAAGTAGTTGTAGTTCGCTACAATAAAAAAGTAGTTTTTCCGATCCCTGAGTGATGATATGGAAAGACAAGCTGCCCAATTGTTTGCTTCTGGTATTTAAATTATTTTGTTCGGAAATGTTCATCACAAAGCCTAGTGATTTTTATAATGCTACTAAGTAATAAAATTTAATATTTACGTGCACCACACATTTCGCTACTGCTTCTAATGTCATAATGCACTTCAACATAACTGATACATGCTACCTTGGAGCAGCCCCATGTACAGTGACAAGATAACCTTGGGTAAAGTGTTTACCTCATCATTTTTAGAAGTGAAAAACAACTTTTATGTTAAAAAAAAAGAAAAAAAAATTGCACTAACTTGGTGATTTTGTTTCCTTCAAGAGTACACTATACTCTCACTAAAGTAAAAAATTAACTACTGCAACATGGAATTCCATAGTATCCCGATTTACAGTTAAAATTTAGCAAGAACTAGCTCAAGTTAAAATAAAAAAATTCATACTAATGATTACTTTTTATTATAGTACATTTGTTACTGCAATTTAATTTTAAGCAATTCTATAAACCACACAAACAACTAAATATCAAAACAACTTCAAGAGCTATTTAAATTTAATAACAAAAATTGTATACAATTCAGACAAAACTGTACAAATAAAATGAGTGCAGCAGTGGAAACATCAGAAACATATATTTAGACTTTTAGTTTTAATTAATACGTCAAAAGCAGAAAATTAATTTGGATATATCAGCCATATGGTACAAATACTGTCAGTTAAAATGAGCTTTCACTTAATTTTTTAAATCTTACGATTCACGATCGTCATTATTAAAGAGCATATTATTATTGGGAAACATCTAAAAATGAATAATAGTTATCGTTGATTATGCATAGCAGAAGGTTGAACCTTGGATAAGTATTAATTTGTGGGCCATTATTTAAGGCCTGTAGACAGTAAAAACTTTCTATTATTTTCCATAAAAATTTTTTGTTATTAACATGACAATTAGCTAGCAGTTAATTGTTTACTACGCAAGACAGCTGATCTGTAATCCAAAGAGTACATGCAACATATTCGAAATTGGGATTTTTAAAACGGCCTATAGAGGCGCTGATTGCTGCCGTCTGTTAGGGATCCTACATTAGAGATCTCTAATGTAGGATCCCTACCGTCTGTACAGGCATGGCTTCCTGCGATCTCTATACGGCTGTCCAAACGGTGATGAAAACGCGAATATGAAGAACTTAAGTTTTCTCCCGCTGCGACGATTTGGCGCTGGCGTCATGCACAAAGGGAACTAAGTTAAAGGGCTAGTTCATTAGATAAACATTATAACGCGAGGTTGCATTTAGCTCTTAAAAAATTATTTTGTACTTACAAAAAATGAAAAACAACCGCAGAATTATTTATAATACATGTTTTTGTATCAAAAAATCTTTGGAGTATTTTCTTAACGTGAAAAAAAAAAAAAAAATGAACACAGATATTTTTACAAGCTGAGCATGCACTTGAAAAAAACTAATAATGCTTCTATAATATACAAATATGCGTTTTGATTGTTTTCTAAATGCGTTTAAAAAATAAATGAATTTATACTATTTGTTTGAAAAAGTAGCGACTACAAACTACTTTTCAAAAGTAGTCACTACTTCACAACTTCAGATTTCGTCAAAGTGTTCAACACTGGAAATTAAAGACACGGATTAAATAATAAAGCGACTACTTGTTATATCGTGCCTGTTGGGATACAATTAAATAAATGCGACATAATCGAGGGCATTAAAAAAATAAGAAAGATAATATAGAAGAAAATGTTTTGTGTTTGTCTTTAAAATATTAGTTTATACTTGTAGTAAAATTAAGAGCGATATTGTAATATAGGAAGTTACAGGAACTCTAAATGTAAACAAAAAATAAATAAGTAAATAAAGCAATTTCGAATAATAAGAAACCTGACGCTAAAACATGAAGACATAATAACTAGTAAATAGACAAGTGTTGCCAGCAAGAAAATTAATTCTTTTGATGGATTAGTACTTGAGTAATATATATTTTCATATAAATAGCTGTTTTTATTAATTTCACGTAATTAATAATTTTTTAAGATTGTTATCAAATTATTTTTTTGTAAACCGTACCTTGCATATTTCATAATATGGCAATCAACATTCATCAGGAAACAGAGAATAATCTTTAAGGGCATGGGAAATTGAGGGGCTCATGGGGTTCAAACTCTTCCCCATTTCAAAAAAGACAATTTTTTAAGTCACACAAGTTCTTAAAAATCTATTATTTTCTGTCTTAAATGTTTCATTATTCATACCTGACAAAAGAACTACATACATTAAAAAAAATCCCTATAATATTAAATTTATAGTAGCAATGAAAGTAGTAAATCTGCAGATGAGGGGGCTCAAATGTCAGTTCTGATATTTTATTTTGAAATAATATTATTTAGTATTTAAAAAACATCCAATCTACACTTTCATTTATTTGATATATTTTATACAAATTGCTAAAAGTAATATATAAAGCAGTTTTAGGAAGTTTAACTGTTAAGAATAAAAATAAATATCATTACATGCACTGGTACTCCAAGACACTTTTCTAAAAAATCTTTTTTTTTTTTTTTTAACTAACCCTTCTAAATCCCCTCCCCCTCTCAATGACTTAATAATTTGATAAATATAATTCATTGAAATTTAGTATTTCAAGCCTTCTATCTAAAATAATTAAAATGTCAATCTTGTGATACTGACAATAATTAATTTAAATAGTGAATTATTCTCATAAATATTTTATTAATTATTGATATTTTAATTGTTAAATTTATTTGAAAATGACTTTTTATTTCATTAATAAGCTTACATTAAATTCTGGTTTTAAATACAATCATAAAATCAATTGCCTATTATTTTTGTGGGGTGTCCATTACTGGAACAGAGAGTGTCCATTACTGGAATTTAGGGTGTTTTTATTTATTTCTGTTATTTACAATTAAATTTTTATTTACATTGGGAAATGTGACTATGAGCATGATTAAATATTGTTGATAGATTAATATAATATTAAAAAAAGTGGACAATAATAATTATGACTATTAATTAAAAAATAATTTTTAAAGAAATTTCTTAAGGGTATCCATTACTGGCACATCTATCCTATATTTACATTATGCCAAAAATAGAGTATATAAGAATAATGGCATTTCTAGAATTTTTTTATTTTATTTATTTATTATTTTTATTTTATTTTATTTATTTATTTTTTTTATTTTTATTATTATTTTTTTTTTGGGGGGGGGGGGGTACAGAAAATTAAAACACAGAGTCATAAAAACACTTATTTATATATATAATTTGTTTATTAACACAAGAAAACACAGCTTCTCGGATTAAAAATTGTAAAAAAATATATACCTCATTAATTTTAATTAAAAAATTTCACACACCTTCAAGTAACATCTAATCAATATATTTTTAAAGTATATATATTATGCAAAAGCAGTTCAAAATGTATAGAATCTATCACTTTTTATTATCCCTCAAAACAATGTGTTTTTTTTTTTCTTGATAAACAGACATGGTAATTATAAAAAACTTTATGCAAAAAAAGTATTTATATTATTATTATTATTTTAATATTAATTCTTATTTCAATTAATTCTTCTTATCAATCAACTTCGGCGATCTGAATCGTATTAAGATGCCTTTTATTTACATTCTACAGAAAGAAAATAAATACATATATAATTTTTTTTTTTTAATTTGAAACAGGGAATTTTAAACTCACAAATCTTACACTGGAAAGGTACTAAATTAAAAGATTAAATTAAATTTATGCTATTTACATGAAATTTAATATTCTACAGATTACTGGGTTAATTCGGAAATGTGTATAGCGAAAAATAAATTAGTATATAGTTATATATTTTTGGACAGTATAAAAATTAAAGGGCTTTAGCATATGTTTACAATGGAAAATATACTGGTAACGCGTGCATGAAAGCAGCGCTCGTAGTGGAGGAAAGATTAACTACGGCTTTTCGCGCTTTCCTATTGTTCGGCGTTTCGTTTGGACAGCCGTATAGAGATCGCAGGAAGCCATGGTACAGGATAATTGTCCCTTTAAACGGTCGACGGAATATCGGATTGAAGAGTCTGGAACTTCGTATTTTCGTAGCTTTTTAATGCTGCCGCCCTCTATGGACACAATTATGTCCAAATGCTTCTGAGTAAATTAAAATGTGTTTTATAAAATTCATTTATCATAAAAGTAATTTTTTTTTAAACTAAAATGTATTTAATAAATTAATTTTTTAATGTAATTAATTGATATTTGATTACCCTGAAATACCAATTAATTGTATACGAGATTTGTTTTAAATAGTTTTATAAAATTAATTTGTAAAATTTAATTTATATTTCTTAACATTTTGTACATTCTAATTTATAATCCGATATATTCTAATAAACTTTTCGCTGGCACGTCAGAAATAATTATTTAATATAATTTTTACGCTCCTTCTTCCTCCCTTGAAAATTAAAAATTATAAAATAATTCTGAAATTATTATTATTATTTTTTAATATTCTAGTCCAAATTCTGAACTCAGATATGTGCTTATTACATATTATATTTTTGTCTTAATAATTTCCCATTAGTGTTAGATGCAATATATATATTTAATGGTGATACAATTAGTCAAGAGATTATTTTTAGATTAATTTATCATTAAATTATTTTTTATCATTATTATTTCCATTGCATTAGGGAAATAATAAGATTGTTTCTTTTAATAATATTCAAGGCTGTAATATAAATTTGTAGATCAATATAAGAATAATATAAGTGTACATTTTTCAGTATAAGCTAAAAAAAAGTACAAGTCTGCTGCAAACACCGTCGTAACTGAATAGTCACTATGCACAACAGACACAAAGCAGGGAAAGTTCTAAACGAGTTGGTTGACGTTGCGGGTTCTCTCCCCGGCGAAGGTCAGTGTTAAGTGAGCTTTCGCTATTATTTATGGGGGGTTTTTTAACGCCTTATTTATACGTAAAATTTCTTTTAAATTTTAAGATAACGCATGTCTTCTAATTTTTTTCCCTCGTATTTTGCAACAGGACTTGTGCCTCTGCTTCTAATTCCATTAACTAATGAATATATCCATTCGAATATATATATATAATAGTTATAACATTAATGATATTTTTTTACCTACGTGCCTACGATTTAAAAATATGTATTTATCTTATGGTTTCTTTAGGTCGTTGAGTCTTAGGGACGACCAGTGAAAGTGCACTTTAACCAGGGCTTAATTTGCGCCGGAGCACAGCTCCGGTACTTCTCTGTTTTTAGTAAATATTTAAATATTGGCCAGAGCTCATAAACACTGCGCTCCAGAGCCCTGTGCAATAACGCTTCCGAAAAATGAATCCTAAATTGCCCTTTCCCTCCCATTTCCAATCTTTTGCCTTCTTTTGTATCAAAACACTTATAACTGACGTAATGTGTCGTTCACGTAAGATATGAAGACGAAATAGGCTCGATTTTTATATCGGTCTTCGGGTTTGGGCAGGCTCGAGCTCAATTGAGTCTATAATTCAAATTTTATTTGTTTCCATTTCAAATCCTTTTAATTTATTTTGATCAGAATAAAGAGTCAACAGAAATAGTCTTTTTCTATTCTGAATAGCTGCAAACTATTCATTTTTTGTGTTAACACTGTTTCCGAATCATAATCTTCAACTTATTTAATCGCAGAATTCTGCGATTCATTAAGATTAGGTAAAAGTGTCTATTTGGAGGTAGTAATAACTAAAAAGTGGAATAGTTGATAGCTAAAGTATACACAGATAGATGTACATTTAAAATTTTTATTTTGCTAAATAAAAAAACAATGTTTTAAATTTTGAAATAATGCATGAAATATAAATATGCAGATTGGAGTGACGGCGGAGAGGCAGGGGCAGGACCGTTAGAAGATAAAACCGCGCCCGGGGCAAAGTTTCAATTTAGCGCGACTGTTACTTTATACCTGTTACTTTATCAGTTTTGTGACAGGTGTCACAAAACTGATAAAGTACAGAGACAAAAATAAATTCTATTGAATAAACATTTTGTTTATTTTGGAACTTTAAAAAGTTTAATTCAGAAATTGCAAACAACTAAATAGCATAAGAGAAAATCGCTATTATTTGTTAGAGAGATCATTATGTTTTACGACAGAAAAAAAAGAATGATGAAGAGAGAACGAGAAATTTCCCGAAAAATGAATAAATAAATAAATTAAACCGTGGTTGGTAATATAAATTTGGCGCCCCCTCAATTTCCGCGCCCGGGGCGAAAGCCCCCTCCGCCCCCCTCTTCGCACGGCCCTAGGCAGGGGTATGCTGCGGATGTTAGTATTGCAGATTATTAGGGCTCCGGTACTTTTTTTCTTAGAAATTAAGCCCCGACTTTAACACATGTATGAGCGCTTTTCGCCCATGAAAACGAAAACAAAACATTGCTAGATCGCTAGATGCAACAATCTTAAAAATCCATGAAATTCGTTAAAGCCGCTATCACTGAAACGGGCTAAATCGTTGTATTGAAATCTCAAAAAATAGGAAATTCGTTAAAACCGCAAGCCCTATAACGAATATTAAAAATATTTACATTGTGCGAACAAGCTTGGAAAAAAATAAAATAAAATGAGCGACTGACCGCCAAGTCCGATTTCTTTTGGAGCTCAGGTGGAGATACCATAGTGAGTGTTACCATTTTAAATTTCAAAGTTAATACAAATTTTAATGTGCAGACCACCCCTATTTCAAAACGCATTTATATTCAGAAATACCTCTCTCATCTCTTTGCCCTGAAAATGCTCTTGCGGAAATTTAGTGATGGAATAGAATGGGTATTTGTTTGTTTTAAGTTAGTCGATAATGTATTTGTAAGTAATTATTAGTTTAATGCGTTTCAAGTTAGTTTGCCTGCGGCTTCTGACGTTGTACACAGCTGACGGGCAAAGTGCATTTGTTTACACAGTTGCACATTGTCGATTGTTACCACTTTTGGTTTTGGACAGCGTGCCATGTTTTACCATAACTGTCTAATTTTATTTTTGTTGTTATTTGATGTGCTGGAAAAAAGTTTTATCCTAAAAAAAGTCATTGAACCTCTGAAATGTAGTGCGTAGTTTAGCTTATTTAGTATGGCATTGTATAGATTTTCGTAAGTCGCCATTTTGTAAGTTGTTTTGAGGAGTGCTGTCTGTTTATTTGGAGGTAGAGGGGTACTTAAATCATGTATCCCGTTGGCCAACGTAAGTGAAAACAATCCCATTCATTCTTTCTGGATTTTATTTCTTTATGTTATCTTACTTATTAAAGTAAATATGATGGTTGAGAGGTTTGTTTCCTATTTATTTATTTTTAAATGTGTATCTGCTACTGATATAAAGTTTCTGTGTACTCAAATAAGAAATTATATGTGTTTTATAGTACTCCCATAAAGTAATTTTGCTGCATGTCCGTACATTTCAAATAATTTTATCTTGGATTCTTTAAATTGCCGATTCTTTCAAATATTAATTCTGTAAACAAACCTACTCTACGTAGCCGTTGGTTTTGGTTTTACTTTTTTCTCTTCAAGTCATTTGTAGTCTTTTTATAATATATTTCCATGTACTTAGCTTCTGGAAATGTCAAACATTTTCAAGTGCATAAGTTAAAACTCTTTTAATTATTTTTTATTATGCCTTAGTTGCTGACTTCCTGCACTTAAATCGGTGTTTACATTTGAGCGCGATTCCCGCAATATTTTTAAAAACAGCACTTGCTATTTTCAAAAGTCTTATCTAAAAGTTTGGTTACTATGGGAGATTCTATTATTACTTTTTTTTTCTAGTGTGAATCATGCAAATATTTATATATACTTGAAACTAAAACTACCATCCTGTGACAATAAACTTTGTATACTACAATTTCTTCGGTATTTTTATGTTAGCCGCCTGCAGGTGATAGATCGACAAATATTGTTCCCATCGCCATCATTCGTGAATTGTATTAATTTAATTTAAAACATAAACATTTCATTTAAAATATAATTTTAATTGATAGTTTTATTGCATTATATTCCAGTTTTTAAAATATATTAATCTATCAACAATATTTAACTATTTTCATAGTCACCATTTCCAGTTGTGAGTGTCAAAATTTAACTGTAATAATAGCAAAAAATCAAATTATCCAAAATTCTGGTAATTGTCACTCTACAAGAAGTAATACTAGTAAGATAGTGCCAGTAATGCACACTCTTAAGGAATTTCTTTATTTTTTTTTAATTGATAGTTTTATTTAATTTATTATATTTCACTTTTTAAAACATATTAATCTATCAACAACATTTAATCACTTTCATAGGCACCATTTCCCATTGTGAATATCAAAATTTAATTGTAATAACATAAATATATCAAAATTCTATTAATGGACACTCTACAAAAAGTAATACTAGTAAGGTAATGCCAGTAATGCACACTTTTCATGAATTTCTTTTAAAATTATTTTTTAATTCATAGTTTTATTTATTATATTCCAGTTTTTAAAATATAATTAATCTCTCAACGATATTTAACCATTTTCATAGTCACCATTTCACGTTGTGAGTATCAAAATTTAATTGTAATAATAGAGATAAATCAAATTTACCCCAAATTCTGGTTATGGACACCCTACAAAAAATAATACTAGTAAGGTAGTGCCACTAATGCACACTCTTAAGGAATTTCTTTTAAAATTATTTTTTAATTGATAGTTTTATTTATTATATTCCAGTTTTTAAAATATATTAATTTATCAACAATATTTAACCAATTTTATCCTAAGGAATTTCTTTTAAATAATAGAAATAAATCAAATTATCTAAAATTCTGGTAATGGACACCCTATAAAAAGTAATACTAGTAAGGTAGTGCCACTCTTAAAGAATTTCTTTAATTTTTTTTTTTAATTGATAGTTTTATTTATTATATTCATTCTTTTAAAAATATATTAATCTTATCATCAATATTTAATCATTTTTATAGTCACCATCTCCCATTGTGAGTATCAAAATTTAGTTGTAATAACAAAAATAAATCAAATTACTCAAAATTTAATTGTAATAATAGAAATAAATCAAATTATTCAAAATTCTGGTAATGGACACCCTACAAAAAGTAATACTAGTAAGGTAATGCCAGTAATGGACCCTCTTAAGGAATTTCTTTTAAAATTATTTTTTAATTGATAGTTTTATTTCATTATATTCCAGTTTTTAAAATACATAATCTATCAACAATATTTAACTATTTTCATAGTCACCATTTCCATTGTGAGTATCAAAATTTAATTGTAATAATAGAAATAAATCAAATTATCCAAAATTCTGGTAATGGACACCCCACAAAAAATAATACTAGTGAGGTAGTGCCAGTTAATGCACACTCTTCATGAATTTTTTTTTAAATTATTTTTTAATTCATGGTTTTATTTATTATATTCCAGTTTTTTAAATATAATTAATCTCTCAACAATATTTAACCATTTTCATAGTCACCATTTCAGGTTGTGAATATCAAAATTTAATTGTAATAACAAATATAAATCAAATTACACAAAATTCCGGTAATAGACACCCTACAAAAAGTAATATACTATGTAATTGTTTATTATGATTGTATTTAGAACCAGAACTTAATGTAAGCATACTCATGAAACACAATAATCATTTTCAAATAAATTTAAGAATTGGTATATCAACAATAATTAAAATATTTATGAGTATAATTAATCATAAATATTTCAAATCAATAATCATAAATTTATGTTATGTAGTCTGAATTAGTATAGATTAATTTTTAAAATAATTAAATGATTTTTAATAATTTTAAGTGGAATGAGTGAAATGTTTAAATTTATGGGAACAATGTTTGTCGATGTATCACCTGCAGCCTGCAGCTGGCTAACATAAAAGTACCGAGATATTTTCTAGTTTAAATGGAGAAAAACAGTTCTTAAAATTAGATTTCGAACATGCTTATTTGCAAATGAGGTCCATCCTCACCAAGCCGTTTGGTTCGTTCGTCCAAGGTTCGTTTGGAGCAAAGAAACTAGAATGTGCGTTAGAGTCGATCGAAAAGCATAGGAAAAAACATTTTTTTTTTTCAAAATTACTTTTGGCGCGGGGTGCAAAAGTTGTTTTTATGTATATTAGTTTACACGTTTTTTAAAATTGAAATCCATTCATATCTTGTGGTGCCCCAAGTGTCCCAAAAATAGTTAAAAATTGAAATTTTTATGAAAATTTATATATTTTTTTTTTTTTTTTTTTTAATTACTTTTGGTGCAGGATGCTAAAGTTGTGTTTTATGTATATTAGTTTACATGTTTTATTTTATTGAGATCCATTCATATCTTCCGGTGCCCCAAGTGTCCCAAAAATAGTTAAAAAATGAAACTTTTATGGAAATTTATAATTTTGTTTGTTTATTTATTTATTTTTTAAAAATTCCATTTGGTGCAGGGTGAGAAAGTTGTGTATTTGGTGTACTACATAATTGTGTAGTTTATATAACTTTTTATTGAAATCCATCCACATGTTTTCAGCCCCATCAGTGGCTGAGAGGTTCTGCTCTCGAAGCTGGTAGACGGGAGGTGCTGGGTTCGATCCCAATCGTGCCCGTCGGTCTAATTGTTCGGAGTTTTCGTGGTTTTCTTCGAGCCGTGGATTTATCCATGCGTAAATACGGGTTAGGTTCCCTTAGAAAGACCCCCGGGCCTATATCCCAAGTGTAGATAATTGGCTGTCAATAATCAACCCAACCCATCCACATCTTCCGTTGTCCCAAGTATAGTTAAAAATCGAAATTTTTAATAAAATGTATTAAAAATCTTAGATTTACGAAATTTGTTTACAAATTTGGCAAAGTGTTTAGTTAATAAAGTATAAACTTATAAATAATTATAAAATAATACATGAAGTATAAATTTAAAAATCAAAGCAATTAAATCATAAAAATGATAAAAATTTAACTTACGTGTACCGAATTTTTTACTTCTTTTATTTTGAAGATTTACGTATTCCTAAAGTTTGTGATCTTTTTTGGTATTAAAATGTTTGATATGGCTTCTTGATTTTATTTTATTCTATATGAAACCGTGTCTCTTTTCTTGTCCAAATACACTTTCTGATGCCTCAGAACACTAAGCGAATGCATATTTCAACAGCTTGGGTATGGCATGGCTATTTTGACCATTCCACCATTTTTCCAACATTTACCATGGCATCAATTTCTTAACAAGTTATTCAACAAAAGATGGGGTTCAAGCCAGTCAATAAATTCATTAGTCATAATAATAATCATAAGTCAATAAGTTCATAATAATCTTTTGCTTTGAAGTGTATTCTTGGTACTTGAAAAATTCTTACTTCTGGTGATTCTCTATTTTCATATCTAGCACTAAAGACCTGATAGGCTCTCTGTTATGTGAGAGCATTGACAATAACAAATTTTGAGGATGACAAAAGAAGGTGTTTCATTGAACAACATCATTGAACTGTCTTTCTTAGGTTGTATTCAAAATATCTAGAACATGTGATAAGTTTCTAAATATGCTGCTCTCTTTCTGTTATGAAGGTCTTTTTTTATATGGAACCACACAGGTGCATACCTTCATAATATATGTTGTAAAAATAATAAGATTTTCAGATGGATTTTCTGTGGCCACATACAACCTTAAATTTCTGATTGCAGTTGTTAGCCATCTTGAGTGAACAACTGAGTAAGGTTAATGCGAAGTCAGAACCCCATTCACCACATGATATTGCTATGCAAAAATCATATAAATATTGCTGATCATTGCTGAGAACCATTCTATCTATGTTATCTGGCATATTCCCCACACTTATTGATGAAAAGGAAGCTACAGGTTTTGATTGCTGTACCAATTGGCCCATCTAAAGAATTTAGTAAATGTCGTCAAGGCAATTCATTTACGTATGAAACAAACAAATGCACCATTGTAAAGGTCTATTGAGTTCCAGCTCCATCAGGCGAATAACTCCTCCTTTGTGCCCAATATTTACATTTGTTCCGTCGCATTTCCATCCAATTACTGTAAGCACCTTTAATTGTATGTTATTTTATTAAAAAAAATTAGACTTTCTTATAAGAGTTTAATATTCTCCCTTTGTGGTTTTTGTGTAGTACATTGTGCCTTTCATCACTTGCACTTTTGTGTTGTCTTTTCTCACATAAAAATATAATCAAGTTAAAATAGACTAAGACACTGCTAAATTGCTCATCGCTGCAACTGAATTTCGAACCTTTGTATGCTGTCGACGAATTTTGATGCGATTTACTTCTTTCGAAGTCTGTCTTTTGTGTACAATTCCAATATCTTGTAAAAGAAAGAACACCGACAATTGAAGCATCTGCTCTATCCGGAATTTCGTAAATAACAATATAATATAAAAAGATAATTTTATACATTTAATAAAAAGCGACTAAACGATTTTTCATTGTCTGGCTCTACTCTTTATGCTATACAAATGATTATTTAACTCTTTTCTTTTACTATAATTTTTAGTTAAAAATTTGCATAAAAATTGATATTCTGCAAATATTTAAATGTCTTGGGGCACTGGAAGAAATTTATCGAAGGTGAAATTTTTTTCATGTATGCTAATATGCTTCAAAGACAACTTTCGACCCCGAACCAAAAGTAATTAAAAAAAAACTATAGTAGAAAAAAAAATTATAAATTTTCATAAACTTTCATTTTTTAACTATTTTGGGGACGCTTGGGGTACCAGAAGATATGAATAGATCTCAATTTTAAGAAAACATGTAAACAATATGTGTAAAAAAAAACTTTTGCACCCTGCGCCAAAAGTAATTAAAAAAATTAAAAATAAATAAAAATGTTCATAAAAATTTCATTTCTTAACTATTTTGGGGGTGCTTTGAGCACCGGAAGATATGAATGGATTTCAATAAAAAAAACAAATGTGAACTAATATAGGGGGGATGAATGGGATGTTCTCAATATTTCAGGCAATAAACTTTTTTTTTTAGTTGCTTCCTATCCTCATAGATTTCACTACCATAGTGTGCTTCAGAACCAAAAGCAAGAACACATGGCTGTTTTCAGTTTCCTTCAAATTATCATTTCCTGAAAACTCTGCTTTTAAAAATATTTTTTTTTACATTTGAAGTTACTTAAATATCTTATGCAATATAAACAATTAAGATATGTTGTAGTTTTTTATTTCAAGGCTCAATATTGGTAATTAAAATAAATGAATATTAACCATTGTGACAAAATAATTTTTGAGACAAAATGGCTGACAATTGAATATATGCATCATAGGGATGATTGGGACATTTCAAATGGGATGAATGGGATTGTCTCATTTATCCCTAGAGGATGCTGAAAAATATATTTATTAGTTAAATAATCATATATATTATTTCTCCTGTCAACATCCCTTTTTTTCTGAAAATACGAAACGCAGAACAACGAATGAGATAGCATATGAAAGGATTTTGAAAACGCTTCTGACATAGCACACTTAACATTTCGTTAAAACATGTTTTCGATTAAAAATTGCTGATAATTAAAAATTAAATCGGCATTGTTTTCCTAAATGAAATGAAAGGTTTTCCTCAAAACATTGTTGCCAAAAAAATAAAATACCACATTATATGATGCTCAGCAATTATTATAAAAAACACCGCACAGGTTTATTTTATATTTATGATTAAAAAGCGAAATTTAAATTGAAATGTTTAGATTTATATTTCTATGTCCCATGTTTTTGCCGAAGCGGATGACGTCATCCTCTAATGCAGTTAAAATACGATTGTTAATTTTATTTATTTATTTTTTCCTCGCGCGTGCCTTTAGCAATCTTGGATCAGTTTTTACGGTACTTTTCGGTTAGCCGGGCGCCAGTGATATATGTACAAGTATATATATACACACACATGAATATATACTCATATCTACATATACATACATACACATATATGCATATATGTATGTATATATTTATACATATGTATACACATATGTATTTATATATGTACATATATCACTGGCGCCCGGCTAACCGAAAAGTACCGTTTTTACTCTAACTTTGATGGAATAAATTAGATGATATTCTGGATTGACTAACAACTAAATGTTGTTTACAGATATTTTTATCCTTGCTTTTTCTTTAGAAGTTTAAACCTGCATCTAATACTATTACATATTAATAAAAAATGGTACTTCTCTTTTATCCCGTCGACCACTTTTCATAACAAAAAACTATCGCCAAATAAACTTGAGAACGTTGCCATTGGAATATCAAAATAAATAAATAAAATATAAGAATTTAAGGACACAATTGTTATTTTAATGAATGAAATAACTAATAAACCAGTAAAACATAATGAAAAATACATGCAAATGTCGAATTAAAAACCACTTGTTGATTTAACAAACACGTATAATGCTTCTGACATCAAGTAAATGGGACTGCATTTTTGGCGTTTAATCTTACAATTTGGCGATAGTTTTTTGTTATGAAAAGTGGTCGACAGCATAATAGAGAAGTACCTAAAAAATATTAGATTTCAGTGCGAAATCCTCGCACGGGCCCTCTGGTAGTATTATATAGTTTGATAAATTAATAATTTATGGTAATTATTCTTTTAACATTTCATCCTCATTGTAGTTATCGTCTTCAGCCATTGAATGCTTCCATTTATGGGCCTTTTAAGGTAAAGCTGAGATGAGTCCAATATGATTGGCTAACAAATAATTCTGGAGATCATATTACAAATTACAATCTCAGCTTTTGCCCAGGAGGCATTTTTTTCAGCTTTTAGTCCTTAACATTGAATAAAGGGAGGAAATTATTTGTGTCCCATTCATCCCTGCTGTGGGGATGATTGGGACATAGAAGAATTGTTTTTAAATTTCATAATATATTTCTGTATAATAATAATCTTGAATAAATATTGTGTATAAGATGTAGTCAAACACTTAATGTATGAAATATGATATATAATATTGATAATAACTTAAATAAAATATTTAAAATAAACATTTTTATGAAAATGTCCCATTCATCCCCCATCTCCCCTACATAAAAGACAACTTTTGCAGCAGCAGCAGGGACCCAAATCAGAGATTCTTTTTGTAAGAGATTTGTTTGCCCTGATGTAATTAGGAGCCAGCTAGTCTTAAAACTGTGATAAGTGTTTCAATTTCAGAAATGTTAAGTTTTAAATTTATTTCTCTAATCTAATTTCATTATTCAGGTAGAGAGTCTACAGGGACTGTAGTATTTTTGGGTACTTCTCTATTATCCTGTCGACCACTTTTCATAACAAAAAACTATCGCCAAACTGTAACGCCCAATAAACGAGAGAACGTTGCCATTGGAATATCAAAATAAATAAATAAATAAAAGATAAGAATTTAAAGACACAATTGTTATTTTAATGAATGAAATAACTAACAATAATCAGTAAAACATAATAAAAAATACAGGCAAATGTCGAATTAAAAACCACTTGAGGACATAACAAACACATTATAATGCTTCTGACATCCAGTAAATGGCACTGCATTTTTGGCGTTGAATCTTACAGTTTGGCGATAGTTTTTTGTTATGAAAAGTGGTCGACGGGATAGTAGAAAAGTACCTATTTTTGAAATGTTCCATCCATTATTTCACCGATATTGAGCTGAACAACCATACTTCCATTTTCCAACGCTTTCTTTAAATGCTCAACCGATTTTCATAAACATGCATTATCCTTCACATATCTGATGTTTCATACAATTTCGCTTGCTTGATGGCACTTTTTTTCTTTCTGCAGCACCTGGGCCAGTGGGGCCTCCTCCCCGAGGCCCCCCACAGACTATGCATCCACCCTCTGCCACCCCGAGCATGGATCCTGCTGGTGCCATGGCATCTGGGGGTGTCCACCCTCCTCCAGAACTGCCTGTCTTTATATGTCCGCGAAGGCCCAACCTCGGTACAGAAGGCAGACCCATCATGCTGAGGGCCAATCACTTCGAAATACGAATGCCGAGGGGTTACCTGCACCACTATGATGTCACCATCACCCCTGACAAATGCCCGCGGAAAGTTAACAGGTAAGTCCATGTTAAAAGGAATTATAGTTGCATAAACTGTATTCACAAAAAAAAAATGCCAATGAAATGAATCGGTAACTGGTGAAGAAGCCATTCTAAAAAGCAGAAATTGATATCACTGTGAGCTTCCTATTGGACACTGCATAATTGTCCAAATAATTAGTATTTTTTTTTCTTTATAAATTCAGCTGCAAAGGAAAATATTTTTTTTTGGCTCCTAAAGAAAAAAAGATCAAAAACATGTAATTCTTATCAAAATGAACTGTTTTGTATTTTTATTTTGACAAAATTTCTCTTCACATTTGGTATTAAATAGGATAGCATAATATATTTTGTGAACCTCATTTATAACATGGGACATTTTTGTGCTACTGGGATCTCAATTTACGTAATACATTCATAACTACCAAGTAGTATGATTTTTTGGCATCACTAATTTTTTGGTACTATGTTAACTGGGCGGCCAGTGATATATACAGTGATTATTTTTTTTCCTTTTTATTCCTATTTTTTTTTTAATTCTCTGCCTTGTTATATTGCAGAATGTTAAGATTTAAAAAGTAGAAGATTTCTGTCCTTATTTACTTGTGCCAATGGTAGCTATGAATATGAACACAATACAGAAGAATCATTTCTGGATTATCACTTTATCAATTTTATGCACGTTTAAGTGTTATTATAATGCATTTTCTTCATTTCAGAGATTAATTAATTAACAAAAATGGGTTGCCATAAATGAAGCCAACTTGGCTATAGCAGACCAATTTGGTGCTATTCTTATTCAAATTCAATATTGACGAGAACTGGGAATAAATCTTCTATAATCGGGTTCCACGCATTTTCACTTTGTGTTTTCCATTTTAAAATTAGCTAAAATCTTAAAACCAAGGAATAGGTAGGCTATCTGTTCCTGCCAGTTTAGTCCAGCTCACTGTTTGTTAGTGGGATGAAAATGCTTCTCCTGAGTGAAAAATTTTAAAAATCTTGCGCAAATCTTTACCAGGTGTGATACAACCCCACACTGAAATTTTTTTTCATCTGAGAATTGAAAAAAAAGTGTGAGATTCTCATGCTCTCACACTCTATCGGGAAACCTGATAGAGTGTGAGTGAATATCTCCTGAGACAGTAAAACAGATGTTCATTTGTTAATGTCTGTATAGTTACTATTTATTGTACATATTACCAATTTGCATTCAGACATTATCTAAAAACTTGGTTAAAAATTTTCATTAAAAACGTCCCTCATTATCAAAAATAAAATGTTTCAAATAAAAACCTTCACCATTGCACAAAAGCGCTTTTAGAGCATCATCAGTTGTAACTTTCAAGCCTCTGCTTCTTCGCTATATATACGACTGCGGGTTGAAGAACCCTATCGGCATTCAATTCTCTCATTTTCTTTTTCTCCCCCTCCTGTAACATCTTTTTCCAGCAGCAAAAAAAAAAAAAAAATTGCCAGGTGTGATACAACCCCACACTGAATTTTTTTTTTTTTCATCTGAGAATTTTTAAAAAAGTGTGAGATTCTCATGCTCTCATACTCTATCGGGAAACCTGATAGAGTGTGAGTGAACATCTCCTGAGATTTTTCACAGGAATACCACTTCCTGCATCCTGCCAATTTTGTTGCAGAAACTGGCAAAGATGCTTAAATAAAAGTGTATATGCAGAAAAAGTAGAAGGTAGGAAGGGTCATCCTAATCTGATGCAATGAAAACGGCGATGGTTTTGAATGGCTTCTAAAAGTAGTCATGTTCTTTTTATTGAAGTATTTTTACTTCTTTCCTGAACTGTACTTTGATTTTCATTAAACATCTAACATATGCTTTGCGTGTTTTATAATATATTTTTTTCTACATTTGTCAATAGAGAAATCATCGAGACGATGGTGCAATCCTACTCAAAAATATTTGCCAACTTGAAACCTGTGTTTGACGGACGGAAGAACATGTACACCAGAGACGACATACCCATCGGGGGAGATAAAGTAAGCTTTATTTCTACACAATTCTGTTTAAACTTCGTGAAAGGAAAGGTGGAATTTTTAATTTGTTTTTCACCCTGACAAAACTAGAAATTATGTATACATGACATTTTCAGAATTTAATTATTCATTAATAGATTAAATGTTAATTAAATTATGATTTTGCATTGAGAAAACAAGGTACTACTCTATTATCCCGTCACCGCTTTTCATAACAAAAAACTATCGCCAAACTGTAACGTCCAATAAACGGGAGAATGTTGCCTTTGGAATATCAAAATAAATAAATAAATAAATACAATATAAGAATTGAAGGACACAATTGTTATTTTAATGAATGAAATAACTCATGAATCAGTAAAACATGATGAAAAATACAGGCAAATGTCGAAGAAAAACCACTGGATGACATAACAAACACGTATAATGCTTCTGACATCCAGTGAATGGAACTGCATTTTTGGCGTTTTATCTGACAGTTTGGCGATAGTTTTTTGTTATAAAAAGTGGTTGACGGGATAATAGAGTAGTACCAAAAACAATTTAGAAAGCCTGAATACATAGCTTAAATAAAGTTTTTTTCTTTCTTTCTTTCCTGTTGCACTATCTCAAAGAAAGAAACTGAGCGAAAATTAAAAATTTTCAAATCCATTTTCACCTGATTCAACGTTAAATATTTGTTTATTACAATAACATTAATATAACATTGGCAGTAGTGTGGGAACGAAAGTTCATCTTATCGCTGAACTTTAAACTGCAGAGCAATGCAAATTCTTAATCTTATTGTAATTATTATTATAATGTTTAATTCTCTTGAAGTGAAAACCGAGCCAGCGACACATTAATTAATGATGATGTTCACAGTTTTATCCAAGAGAATTATGCAGACAGCTTTTAGATCTTGGAGTAGTCAGATAGACTGTGAAATATGTCTGATACCTAGTTAGCAGATGGCTAGCTAAAAATATCTTTTAAAACTGTTAAACTGCACCTAAATCATTAATGTTCTGTATATATTTTTTATACTTCAGTATCTAATCAAGTATTAGAGGTATATTAGTTTGATCTAAGAAGGAGAGTTTTTTATTTGTACACCCAGACAACTGTGACTTTACTTCATATACTTTATTTAGCTTTATTCATATTTGAACATAAAAAGCTCCACAAATTGGGCATTCAGCCCTGGATAGATAGTGAACTTCAGGACTTTGGATTGAAAGATATCTAACTTTTCGGAATCTGGATGCATACTCCGGAAATATTGTCAATGTTGGTTCCCGGAACTTGAAAATACTGGTTTGTGCTACAGCTGGACTTAGGCTTGTGAAAGATAGTGAATCACTCATGTCCTGGTTATGAACTAAATTCTGGAGTACAGTATAGAACCATTTATCCGGAATGGTTGTAGCCAGATGTATTCCGGATAACTGGTTTTTCTGGATAACTGGTTGGACATTAAAACAACATCCATTTAATGAGATTTGTAGAATATATGTGGCGGTAACATTGTTACTGATTTCAAATTATTAGATTACTCTGATTAAGGCTCAGATTCTATCAAGATCAAATATTAATCAGAATTTGAAAAAAGGCAGTTTCTGGCAATACCTTGGAAACAATAATAATGCATAAAACTCAAACTGCTCAATATCTAACTAAATAGGCTTTCATTTCAAATCCAAGATATTGATCAAGTTATACAATGCATGTGGTAATCTATCAAGCAATACACATATCAAACTGGCACTGCATGGAACTTTTTTTGGAAAGTTTCTGAAATCAGTTAGTTGGAAATATCATTCCGGATAACTGGTTTTTTGGTTAATTGGATTCCAGATAAATGGTTCCATACTGTATTATTGTTTGAAGCCGCCCCAGATTGTGCTGCTGGATTGTGATTGTGAATATGTTGAATTATTCTTGGATTTTGAATATTGAATTATATTGAATTGCTCTCGGATTGTGGATATTGAATTGCCCCTGGGATTGAACGTCATTATTGAGATTAGACTTTCTCTATCGATCTTAAATAACTTCAAGGATATGCTGCAGTGAAAATTCAACCTAGTTTCTACTTCCGGTAAGCTAAAAAAAAATTAATTGTATCGCACTTGCTGTCCAAGATCTGCTTGGCATTAAAGGGGGAAAAAATATGTGTCAGGTGCACTTTGATAAATAATCGTGTCGACATCTAGACCTGGAATAGGAGGCAGCTTCTGCCCTCACGATTTTTAGTCAGATCTTGGAGTCATTTCACCTACAGTTGTCATCATCAAAATCTAATGCTTTAACTTTTGCTAAACCCCATAATTTAAAAAGGAAACTTACAATTAGAATAAACGGAACCAGTGTTCATCCTGTGCTCAGTCTGCAGCTCCTGGGAATTGTAATAGGTAAGCACTTCAATTGTTTTTCACATATTAACTTCTTAAAATTAAAATCTTATTAAAATCATTATCATAACTTTACCAAGCTTACTACTAAATCTTGAGGCATTAACAATAAAATGCTGAAAACTTGGTACCTAAAAATAATCCCTTACGGGGCAGGTATTTGGGGAGGTAACTTAACAAAAGCCGCAAAGGAAAATTGAATCTTTATCCAAAGAATGTTTTCATTGCAATTGTGCAGGGGCTACAAGACAATTTCCAGTGATGTCTTACACGTCATTATGGGTATTCCTCCCATTACTCTCACGTTAGGATATGAATTGAACATTTAGTAAAATTTTACACCTTAATGACACTGAAATAACTGATTTACATACAGTCGTACAACAAAAGACTCCAAGCTGACAACTCCATCCATCTAAAGACACTTCCCATTTGCATATGCTATTTATGTTTATTATGTACAAATTAGTTAATTTGTACATTTTTTTGTAAAGTGTTCCGAATTACGGAAAATCTCTTATTTAGAATACTCCAGGTCCAAGCATTCCAGATAACAGATTCTATACTGTACTATTGTTTGTGATTTTGCATAAAGCAAAGTTGAAGTATCTTCAGTATTGTTTAACTTCTGAATAAATATACAGGTTTGGCTTCAAGTCCTTACATTTTTGACACTGTATCCCATATACTACCTCTATACCCTATATTTTTGACTGGTAACCTGGTAATTAATTGTAGCATGCTTTACCACCTTTTAAAGTTTGTCCCTTTTGCATATGCCCTTTTTTAAAGAGAAAAGTGCATTTTGCTAAATGTTTTTTTCATATGATTTTATGTTCTGTTAGTGATTACCCATGGCAGATAACAGGATAATGTTTTTGTCTTCTAGATTTATTTCATTTGTAATGCTGAATAAAAACTTCTAAAAGTCTGGGAAAAAAACTCATTTTGGATACTTTTGGTTTTAGTGACCCCCAAGTATGAATCGCCAAATTATAAAGCATGTATAAAAATAGCAAATAAAACCTTTGTGCAAGAATATTGCAGAAAAACCAACATTTAAAATGCAAACATAATAAACAAAAAAAGCAGCAAACAGCTGTTTCGAATCCACAAGAGAGAATCTTCTTCAGTGCGACAAAGAGCAAAGCACAGCGTGCTAGAAAAAGCAAGAGTGGGCAAAACGACAGACAGATGGCATCTTATATACCTAATGCGGGTAGAGAACGTGCCAAAAAACAACCAATGAGAAGAAAGCAGCATGAAACAACTGAGTGGGCAAGTGGAGACATCTGCCAGAGAACGAAAGAAACAAAAGAAAACCAAAAAAGGGAAATTAAATTAATGCTTTCCAAATATTTGGAAAATCAGGAATACTAGACAACTCATTGACTAAGGAGTGAGAATTTTTAATGATCTGGTTACCTTCCCAAAAATCAAGATCAAGGTTAGAAGAACATTTCTGGATAATGGTGGCTGAGGAAAAGTTTAACCTATGTTGGAAAGACTAACAATGTTCAGCAATAGAAGAACGTTTAAGCTCCTGATTTTTAACATAACCTTCACGCTCTTCCAGTCTTGCTTTTTCTAGAATGCTGTTCTTTGTTGCACTGAAGCAGAATCTCGCTTGTGAATTTGAAACAGCTGTTTGCTGATTTTTTTGTTTATTATTTTTGCATTTTTAACGTTGGTTTTCTGCCTTTTAATACAAAGCATATATGTGACATAATAATAATGTATGATGTATATAAAAGTTTTTTTTTTAAAAGTTGTGTCTAGTGTGTTATTAATGCTTAATGATTTTTGCAGATGGAGCTGGAAGTGACTCTTCCTGGTGAGGGCAAGGACCGCGTGTTCCGTGTGGCCATCAAGTGGCTGGCCAAGGTGAGCCTGTATGCCCTGGAAGAGGCCCTGGAGGGGAGATCCCGCACCATACCCCTGGACGTCATACAGGCACTCGATGTGGTCATGAGGCACCTGCCTAGCATGACGTAGGTCTTTCTTTTCTTTTTTCACCTTCACTCATTGTAGGATTAGGTGTTATTAGGTTGCTTTTTAAAAAAACAAACTTGGCACACTTAAGAAATGGAGGTCTGTTTTTACTCCAGGACTGTGTGTTTCATGTGGCCTAGTATAACGTAGGTCTTTTAAAAAAAAAAAGAACTTGGCACACTTAAGAAATGGAGGTGGGTTGTCAAATGATAGGAACAAGAGGGTGCTTGTGTATTAGATGAATGACTTCTTTTTGTAAATACAGATGTCTTTTGTATAAGTCCTGTAGATATTGAACAAATTGCTTGTATGAGGAAAAAAATGTATTTATCTCACCCTGTCCCTTCTAGTAGGAAATTGTAATTTTATCCTATTTACATTAGCCTAAGTTGTTCCTATCATGAATACAAACCTTTTCATTTTAATTTGGATTATTTCATTTAACTGGGTTCGTGTCATTCATTTTTATTTGCAGAATCCATACATAGATTCATTTCAAGGAATTTTCTCCCTCAACAGGGTGTACACGTTACAGCAATGGAGATCATTTTACTTCAAACCAAGCATTCTAAAATAAGCCAACAGGCTGTGGAGCTGCAACCTTCTAAACACAGAAAAGAAAGATTATTTTATCAGTTTTAAGCTCATTGCAAATGACTCTTCCAGTAGGTGGTCTTTTTCAGTTCATAAAGGTTCAAGACAGGGAAAAAGTTCCCTCCACTTCAGAAGAATCCTGAGTGGAAATAAAGTTAGTAGTATAATGCAAGAAAAAAACAAGAAAGAAAAATCATGCATTCGTCATAGGTTATGAAACACTTTCCAACAGAAATACTATTAAGAAATTAAATTTTTTCATACAATGAAATGAGATGCCTAAATACCATTGAAAAACTACTTAATTCAGTAAAAATCCATTTTCAGCATTTGCTGCCCCTATTCGAAGTCTTTCATGCAGCCCTGTATAGAATCTACAGAATTTGTAAACAACACGTAATACACTAAAAATGACATAAAATCGGATATCTCAGCGGAAAGAGCACTTCTGGCAATGACCAATCCTAGTCAGACATTTAACAGAATTCTCTTGTGTGTCCCTGTACATGAATGATAAATCCTACGCATTCCGTAACCTATAGAAAATAAGTTGTATTGAACCTTAGTGATCCTTTAAATTTCATTGTTACAAGCAGGGCTGCGGAGTCGGTGGGAAAAATAATCGACTCCGACTCTGACTCCTGAAATTTTAAAGGAACCGACTCCGACTCTGGGACGTCTAAAATACTAGTATTGCCTGTTGATTCCTATTATTCAGATTGCTTTATTGCTGTCATTTGTTTTGAAATAGTAATAGTCGCTTTATTAAATTTGTCATTAAATAAAGGAAATATTACTATTTAAAAAAAAAAAAAATGGCAGCAATCAAGTAATCAGAATAAAAAAAAACTAAAACTGGCAACACTGCAACCTGCTGTTACATTCCTGTTTGACCTTGAAGTATATGATGTGTATATTTTTGGATGAATTATGGGTATAAGCTGTGGTAGGTATAGTCAAGACTAGGACTCATTTACTGCAGCGGCAAACTTCTGACAGTATTTTAGTATAAAAAGTTTCACCTTTTTTTTCACCAAAATATGGGTGAAAGGATGTTTAATTTTGGTTTTATACTTATTCCTGCAGATCCAAAAAATAGGAGGCAAAATTTTTACAATTTAAGCATCATTTGGGGTTTCCAGAACCCGAAAAATTATGAGGGAATGCAAGAAAAATAAAAATGAAAATTTTATTATTTTAGCATTAATTCGGTTCTCACGGCTTCGTAAAAAAGGGGCAGAAATTTTCAGCATTATTAATTGTACAATTTTGGGTCCTGCAGACCTGAAAAATCCAAATATTGAAATCTAAAGAAGTAAATAAAATGGAAATTTCACTGTTTCAAATCCCGCTGACTTGGAAAAGAAAATGCAAAATGTTGTAATTTTGGAGTTATTGTGAATTCTGA
Source organism: Maratus michaelseni (assembly GCA_963931845.1). NCBI lineage: Eukaryota > Metazoa > Arthropoda > Arachnida > Araneae > Salticidae > Maratus > Maratus michaelseni. The sequence goes on from OZ007589.1 coordinate 467,412,218, forward strand.
AAAATTCCAATGTAAGGGAAGAAAAATGAAGAGGAAAATTTTGTATTTCCTGCATTAACTTTATTATAATTTTGGCTAAATTTCGGGTCTGCAAAACCTGAATATCGAAAGGAGAAAGGTGACTGAAATTTCACTATTTCATCATTATTTTGAGTACTGCTGACTCAAAAAAATTATAATTTCACTTTTTTTTTTTTTTTTTTTTTTTTTTTTTTGGGGGGGGGGGGGGGGGGGGGGGGGGTTCTATGCACACGAAAAAAAGGGGAAAAAATTACTACAATTTCAGCATTACTGTTGGTCCTACAGACCTGAAGAATCTGAGGGAAACAAGAAAACAAAAGGGAAAATTTTTCTATTATGATGATATTCGGATTCTGTGTACTCCAAAAAGAGCAGAAACTTCCAATTTTCGCATTACCTCGAGTTCTGCAAACCCCACCCCAAAAACTGAGAAAAAGTACTGCATACTAATATAAAATATAAACTAGAGATTTTAATTAAAAGCAGTTTCATATACACTGTAAACTGAACAGTATATTGAATCTGTTTAACCTGGGTTTCCTTGTATATATAGTCCAAATATAAAAATAATAATTCAGTTTATAAATTTAAAATTATATAGAATTGGTTTAATTTCACTTCAAACTGTCTAAAAAACAAGCTGGAGTCTGAGTTGGCCTGTTTTTTAGTGACTTCGACTCCGACTCTTTTGTCCAAAAATAGGCCCGACTCTGACTCCGATTCCGCAGCCCTGGTTACAAGTGTCATAACAGGTTCAAAATGCACCGCAAACGATTTTCCCTCATAAATCACAATGTAAAGGGATGATTTTGTATGTTCCTGTCATTGAACTATTCATTGTATACTCTGGTGAAAGCATGCCGTAGTCCACCTCAGTCATGCATATTAATTTCATTCTGTTTGAAATATCGTAACCTCCATAAAATGTGCCGCAACCGATTTTTCCCCATAAACCCTAATGTAATGGAACTCTTTTGTGTGTGCCTGTAAATGCACTATTCATGCTACACACTTCATTTTCGATACTGAACATTCTATAATAAAATTCAATCATGTATAAAAAATTTCATGACAATCTGAGTCTATTTATGAGAGTTAGAGCCTGCACAGAAAGACAGACAAACCGAATTCATAAACACTTTTCAACTACTTTGGAAAGTGTTAAAAAGGATGCTGCAACTTTCAACAAAATTGACTGGGTTGAAGAGGGATCATTTGAAAAGTGTGTACCTTTCTCATAACACGACCAAAGATAGGCACTTGAAATTTTTTTATACTCAAGTTTATGCACAGATATTTTTCAGTTATTCTTAAAATCTGAAATAGAAACCACCATTAAATAGCATAACTATTATTATTATTTTTTAAAAATGCATACATTAGCTAAAACAGTTCACTTCAGATTATTTAAGAACAAGAACGAAAAATCATTGATGCATAGATTATGTAACACTTTCCAACGCTTCCAAAATAATTTTACAAATCATTACTGTTTAATAAGCATTCCGTAACATCTAAGTAAACAGTTTGGAAAATGCATAACATATTTAAAAATGAAATTTCAGGAATTTCCAACCTATACAATATTCGGAAAAATATCTGAATACTTTTATTCAGCCTTGTATAGGATCTATAGATTTGTATATATACTGCATAGGATGCTAAATTTTAGTTCAGTTAGGAAACGCGTAGCACAGTTTAAAATTCTCCTTCTGGAGTTTCTGTCAACAAACAGAAATGTGTTCGCGAACTTTTGTGCTGCCCTGTATATGAAATATAGCATTTATACACACCAAGTAATAGACAAAAAGTGAGTTAAATTTAAAATCGCGTTCAGTAAATTAAAACGCACTTCCAGGAATTATTGTTAACAGACAGTAGAGAATTCTTTTGTGTGTCCCTGTAAATGAATGATAACTGATATACACACAATATTCTGTAGTAAACCTCTTGTAATATACCTTAGTGATATATATAAATTTCAATGCGTTTAAAATAGTGAGACATTTAATTAAACCGCAAACGATTTTTCTCCATACACGTAATGTAACGGAATTCTTTTGACTGTCCCTGTAAAGTAACTATAAGTGCTATGCACACCCTATTCCATATTAAGCTTCTTGCAATGCACCTTACTCATATATATCAATTACAATGTATTTGCAATTGCATAACCTCATTAAAATAAACCGCAAATGATTTTTCCCCATAGACCGTAATATAACGGAATTATTTTGAGTGTCCCTGTAAAAAAACTATAAGTGCTACACACTTCAGTTGAAATAGGGAACGTGCTATAGATATCGACAATAATATATAAAAATTGCAGCGTAATCCGAGCATATTTACGGGAGTTAGAGCATGGACAGACGGCCAGACAAACCGAAGTCATAAACACTTTTCAACTAGGTTTGAAAGTGTTAAAAATGACAGACTCAATGAAAATGCTATGCAAAAAATTTTTATAGTATTTCATAAAAAGCTATTCCAAAAGCAACATTTTGTGGAAACTGACTTCAAACTAACTTAGAATTTTCAAACTTCTGGTTGCTATAGAGATAAAAGTAATATATCGTTAGAAAGGGTAGGGATTTTAAAATAACTATTTTATCATGGCTGGTCTATTATGTTGAATTCGAACAACATAATGTTCAATTTGCCTGATCCATGAGAAGAATGTAACATTTTATTGGCATTCATAAAACTCAACTATTTTAAAAGCTTCAACCTTTCACGTCACAACACTGAGGCCACCTATAAATGGGTATGAAATGTGTACCACATCATAGAGACGCACTATGGCAGCCATACTCAACCTGCAGCCCGGTGACCTTTTATGTGCAGCCCGAGACAAATAATCATTAATCCATATTTATAAAATCTTTGAGATGTGCATAAAAATATTACCTTCAGTTTTTTTTTTTTTCATAAGATAAACTATGTTTTGTTATTTATTCTAAATTCTTATTAATTATCCCTAAAATTCATTGAAAATTATGTTAAAAGTTATTGAATGCCGTTTTCTCAGTCCTATTTGTACTACAGGGTCTATACATCTCTGAATCTTCAACACTAATAAAACATTATTCCAAATTAATTAAATTTGCACTATACATTTCTACAGTTAAAAAATAATAATAATAAAATTTTTTGCATTAAAAAAAAAAACTAACTTATTAGAGAAAATAGCCCGATTTTTTTTATATCTCAGAACTTGTAAATCCTGCATTGTTATATTATTATGTTTTATACTTATTATAAAGCTAATACTGTTGTTTAAGGTTAAAAGTTTGTCGCTGAAAAAAATAGCACTAACATTTCTTTTACACCATTATTTCCAAACAAAAACTTCGTGGCCTATTTTTACAACATTTGCTATAGAAATCTAGCGTGAAGTTTTGAAATACTGGTGTTAAAATTTTTTGGTGACATTTCTTCCATAACAAACATTTAGCCCTATTAATAATATTAACTTTGGTATACTAATTATGTTAGCTTACTAGTTTATTATTTTTTTTTTTTACTCTTTTGTAAGTGTGTTGCGGCCCGTCTAACGTCGCAAATATATGTTTGCAGCCTGCGAAAGTGAAAGGTTGAGTTACTGGTTGAGGTGACTGTTGAAGGAAAGGCTGCACTATGGTAATGCAGAATACTCATTTTTGATATGATATATTAAAAAAATAAATAAATAAATCAGTGTTTACAGTGTATTTAATTTTATCACCAGAATTTCGATAGAGTTACTTCCATAATGAGTAGTATAAATGTAGTGTAGCATTCAAAGTAGTATAGAGCAGTAAAAAAAAAAAAAAATTATCCACCCGATTGTACGAAACAGCAAAAGATGCTAGCAACACACCATTACTACACTAACCAAATTAATACATGAGAAAGCATACATACATGCCATCAGGAGCTGGCATAAAGCAATGCCATCTGTTTCGTAAAAAAAAAAAAAAAAATATAGACAAACATATTGTGTACCGAATGTTTTTTTTTTCCTTGCTTGGTCAAATCTAATGTTGTTTTGTCTTAGTTCTTTTACTGTGAAATACATAAATATCCATCTAGATCCCCCCTCCCCCCCCCCCCCCAATTTAAATTACTCAAACAATAATTACCTTTTATGTCACTTGGTAACAAAAATTATGTGATGTAAAAATTTAAAAAATGGTTATTATGCATTCTGAAAAATGGGGACATTTGACGTCCTGTGCAGTGATGCATCTTCTTATCTTTAAACAAGAACGAAAAATCATGCTTCAAGCATAGATTATGTAACACTTTCCAACGCTTCCAAAATAATTTTACAAATCATACCTTTTAATAAGCTGAAAGATAGCATCTAAGTAAATAATTTGGAAAACGCATAACATATTTAAAAACATAATTTCAGGAATTTGCAACCTATACAGTATTCGGAAAAATATCCGAATACTTTTATTCAGCCCTGTATATGATCTATAAATTTGTATATATACTACATAGGATGCTAAATTTTAGTTCAGTTAGGAAAAGCGTAGCACAGTTTAAAATTCTCCTTCTGGAGTTTGTCAATAAACGGAAATGTGTTCGCGAATTTTTGTGCTTCCCTGTATATGATCTACAGAATTTATACACACCACGTAAATACACAAAAAGTGAGTTAAATTTAAAATCACGTTCAGTAACTTAAAACGCACTTCCAGGAATTATTGTAAACAGACAGTAGAGAATTCTTTTGTGTCTCCCTGTAAATGAACGATGACTGCTATACGCACAATATTCTGTAGTAAGCCTCTTGTAATGCACCTTAGTGATATATATAAATTTCAATGTGTTTAAAATAATGAAACATTATTTAAATAAACCGCAGACGATTTTTCTCCATAGATGTAATGTAACGGAATTCTTTTGACTGTTCCTGTAAAGTTACTATAAGTGCTATGCACACCCTATTCCATATTAAGCTTCTTGTAATGCACCTTAGTGATATATATCAATTACAATGTGTTTGAAATTGAGTAACATCATTAAAATAAACCGCAAATGATTTTTCCCCATAGATCGCAATGTAACGAAATTCTTTTGAGTGTCCCTGTAAAAAAACTATAAGTGCTACACACTTCCGTTGAAATAGGGAACATGCTATAGAGTACTACAATAACATATAAAAATTGCAGAGCAATCCGAGCATATTTACAGGAGTTAGAGCACGGACAGACGGCCATCCGGCCAGACAAACCGAAGTCATAAACACTTTTCAACTAGGTTGGAAAGTGTTAATAACAAGGTATATCAAGCCACTCTAATTGGATCAGACATCCACTCAAAAAATGTAGTATGATGTTTTGCTTTCATACACCTTTAATGTATTTTTCCTTTTCAAACCACTGTTGTCCATTTTGAAAAAGGGTTTTGTCCTGTGTTGCAGGTACACTCCGGTGGGTCGTTCTTTCTTCTCGTCACCTGACGGTTACAACCATCCCCTGGGTGGAGGCCGAGAAGTGTGGTTTGGATTCCACCAGAGCGTGAGGCCGAGCCAGTGGAAGATGATGCTCAACATAGACGGTAAGACACTTTGACAGACAAAGATTCGTACTTTTTTTAGGATGTATAGTAATGATAAAGTTATCATTGATATGTGAAGTATATATTTATGTATGACATAAATAGGGTTATAAAAAATCCCTGACGGCTCGGCCTACAGGCACAGGTAGATTTCGAAGATGCAGACCGTGGGGCGCCTGTTTGTTGGGAATTGCAAAAGAAATTACCTTTTTGCCATGATGCAGCAGTTGGAACCGACTACTTCGAAACCTAACTTGTTTGCAGGCTAGGGATTTTGTTTTGTTTCTAATTTTTTTTTTTTTTTTTTTTTGCTATAAAGGTTGGTTCTATAAAAAACTTGTCAATATAAAAGTTTTAGATAATATTAAGAGGATTTATAATAAATTTAAGCGGATTTGATATCTTGTGAATGGACGAAGTTATGAATTTTTTTCTTCTAAAATCCCACCATTTTCCCCCCCTTGGGACCATTTTTAATGATATCAAAAATCTTTCATACATAAATTTTTGGCCCTTTTCCTAGAAGTAATAATAACTTTAAACGGATTCGATACGTATCATAATAAAAAAATTGTGGGTTTTTTTCTGTTTTCATAAAAAGGCCCCTCCCCATTTCCCCCTTCACCCTTGGTTTGATTTTGCCCATTAACGAACTTGACCGAGATTTTATGCCCCTTGATTTTATGTATCCGTTTGGAAGAGATTTGTGTAGAATTATTGCAGTTATCGTGTCCATAAAAATGCGACATAGATAGATAGATAAAGTTTTGAATTGGGGGTGGTTCTGGGTTCTGGGCGTCAGGATCAGCGTAGATCTGCAAAAAATTTTCAAAAATTCCAACTTAGGGAAGAATGTAATAGGTAGTATTTCTTACGAAATCTACCTAGAAAAATATAGATCGTTTTAAGAACTAAGATGTCTAATTTAATGACTGTTTACAAAAAAGAAAAAAATTGCTACTTCTCCATTATCTCGTCGACCACTTTCCATATAATTTTCACTCTGCGGAAATAGTGAAATATCATTAAATTACTCTGAAAATGATTTTTCTCCTTAAAATAATGTGTATCAGAATTTTTTTGTTTGATCCTGTAAATAAATAACAAATGCTTTACACTCCATATTCTACAAAAAGCATGTTTTAATGTGCTTCATAATTGTATATCAATTTCATCCTGTTTCAAATGGTAAATTTCATCAAAATGCACTTGAAATGATTATTTCCCATTGACTGTAATATAACAGAATACTTTTGACTGTCCCTGTAAAAAACCTATAAGTGCTACACACTTTAGTTTCAATAAGGAACATGCTGTAGTAAACAACAATAGCATACAAAATTTTCAGGGCAATCCGAGTATATTTACGCGAGTTAGAGCACGGGCAGACAACCCAAAGTCATAAACAAACTTTTCAACTTGGTTGTTAAGTGTTAAAAAGCAAAAAAAAAAAAATATGTTTCCAATAATTAATGTATGCTAGATCTTGATCAACATCCTAAGGGTAAATAAATCTTCCTTTGCTAAAGTTAAAGTACTTAAGACAAGGTAAATTGTTCAAAAAGTTTCAACTCTTGAGTTTGAAACCTCATATGGAAAATACAAATAATAATAATAATAATAATAATAATAACAAATTTAATTACTCTATTTCCCAACACAAATAAAAGGTGCTTAATCTGTCCTTTAATTAGAGTTCGTACCGTAAAAAAAAAAAAAAAAAAAAAAAAAACTCATTTAAATTTAGTTACTTCATTTTAGAGGCTGTTAACAGTGTTAAACAAGTTGAGATGAATTGACCTTATCTAATTTAAACTTGAGGTGTTTTAGAAAATATAAAAATAATCAGTTTATCTGTCCAATTTCCTACCAAAGGCACTACCAGCATTTTTTAAAAAAAAAAAAAAAAAAAAAACTATCATGTGGAAATTTTTATCAAAACATAAATTTGACTTTGTCAATATCTTATTCAGAAAAATTGAGCAAAATTCATGTATGGAAAGTGAATTTAAGTAGTATAGTTATGTAATTTCTCACAAATTTTTTACCAAATATAAATTTGACCATGGTGGCAGCTTATTCTGAAGATCTGAAAGTTTAAATTGCATAGTTATGCTATTTCCCCCCCAAAGGCAGCTACTAGCATGCAAAATTCTTTCATGAGTAAATGTCTAAAAATAGTAATGGGAACAGAAGCCTATTCTGACAAATTGAACTAATTTCGTTCTTGAGAAGTGAGTTTAAATTGCATAGTTATGAAATTTTGCACCAGGAGCACTGCTATCATAAAACCACTTATCACGAGAAAATTTTTATCAAAACATTAAATTGGATCGTGGTCAGGGGTTGGAAAAACTACTTTTTTATTGTAGCGAACTACAACTACTTTATCGAAAATGTAATTAACTGCAACTACAACTACTTGTTTTAAAAAGTAGCGACTACAAACTACTTTTTAAAAGTAGTCACTACTTTGCTACTTTCAGATTTTGCCAAAGGATCCAATTTACACTCGAAATGGAAGACACAGATTAAAAAATACAGTGACTCCTCGTTATATTGCGTTTGCCAGAATACAATTAAATAAGTGCATCATAACCGAGGTCATTAAACAATTTAGAAAGATAACAAGAAAATGTTTATCTCCAAAATGTTAGTTCATACACACATTATAAATTTCGTAGCAAAATTAAGAAAGATATAATCTAGAAAATCACAGAAAAACAACTAAATGCAAACAATAAATAAATCTGTAAATAAAACAATTTCGAATAATGAGAAATTTGGCATTAAAACATGAAGACTTAATAATGGGTAAATAGACAAGTGTTGCCAGCAAGAAAATTAATTCCTTACTTGATTTTAGCAGTAAGTGTCAATGGGAAAATGGACTTCATGCAATGCGTTGCTATTTACTGCAGCTGAGATTCGTAAATTTTTAGCAGAACAAAATTTGCACAAAAGAAGAAAGTTTTGGCCACGTGATTTGAAGAATAACACATTTTTTTTTTTCTTCTGGAATAGCGATAAAAGTAGCATCAGATTTTTTGTATCACGCTACTCGCTACACTACATTGTTCAAAATGTAGCGCGCTGCATTACAAACTACTGTAAAATGTAGCGACTACTGTAGTTTCGCTAATTGTAGCGCGCTACTTCTGACCCCTGATCGTGGCAGAATATTATTCTGAAGAATTGAGCGAAATTTGTTTGTAGAAGGTGAATTTAATTTGTGTTGTTATTAGGGCTGGGCGATATATCGATACATCATGAAATATCGATTTTTATAACATATCGTCTCAACCGATTTCAATCTTCCTTAAATATCGATATATCGGCTCTTGTTATATTCATTCATTAGTCAACACAATTTCTTATTCTCCAATTAATTCTAGAGTGTAAACAACGAAACTGCCAAATAAGAGGTATTTTTCACCTTTATCTCCTCTTCTCCCATATCTAGAGACCATCCATTTACTATTATGCTATTGGTTGGTTTAGAAATGAATAGCATTTTCCATTTTTCGATAAAGGTATTGCATTTTAAGTTATAAGCAAGTTCTATAATGACCATTTCTGGTTTGTCGCGTTACGAAAATTGGTTCAAAACGTTTACTATGACAGTTTTTTCTTTTAAATAGACCCTTTACTTTATTGAAAAATGGAAAGCACTATTCGATTTCGCCGTTTTTAAATAAGTGCACCTTCGAATATCGTGCGTCTAAGTTTAAGATTGACTTCACGAATGTGTCAGAAAGTTGAGAGCTTAGATTTGAGAACTGCCTTAACAATATATTATATATATTTCTTGAATTTCAAAAGTATAATATATTTGCAAATATTTTGCATCCCCCCCCCCCCCTCCAAAAAAAACCTTAACTTGAATAGTTTACGATTTTTTTCAGTTTCAAATCTCTATAAATAATCAACATCACATTCATTAGAATAATCTACCTTCATTACAATCTACCTTCATTAGAATAGCTTAAGATTTCTGGCATTTTAAAATTTTAGTAAAAAAATAACATCGCATTCTTAAAGAATTGATTTTATAATCTTTAATAATGAAATACCCACCCGCACTGAAAGGCAAACGCTTATTCATATTGCAATCGTGCCACCTAGAAGAGAAGAAATATCGATAAGCCAAAACAGCCACTCGCTACGTTTCACTCACCGCATACCGGTTTACCATGGTTGTACTCGCGAGTATATTCTAACACTCAGATATCACGCCGGTCGCTTCAGGACTGGCATGATATCTGTGAGTATTTTAATATACTCGCGAGTACGCGATTATAATCCAGCATTCGTGAGTGGAAAAAAGATATTCTTGACATAGTCTATATTTATTGGACTCGCTCATTCACAAATCCATTCACGATTTCGATGTATTAAGTGAAACTCCATGAATAGGTAGTTAAATTAGGGGCTGCACGGGCGCCTGGGTCTAACATTTTTCTATAGGTTCGGACCGGGCCTAGTCATCACTCGCTTCGGGCCGGGCTAGGCCAGACTTTTTTCCGGGCCAAATTGGGCCTGGACGTCATTCTTCCTAGTGGTGTGCGTGGGCCGAAATTTTCAGGCCCGTGCAAAAATCAGTAAAATGAGGCCCGACACAATAATTTTTGCAAAAAAATGCATAGATTTTTAAATGGACATTATTCTACAATTAAAATTCTTTTTAAAGAATAATACATACATTTCTAGGCAAAAAAATAAAAACTGCAGTAAAACCTCTTAAATAGAACCTATCTATGACGGAAATCTGCCTTAAATAAAAAAATGTCTTGATATATGCTAAATGAAAAAATACAACAAACGATGTACCTGCTTGCTAAGAATGGAACCTGTCTATAACGGATTTTTTTTTTCTTTCCTGATTTTTCTTCTGTTACTGATTCTTTATTTCGATGTAATTGTCTTAGTGAATTTTTTTAATCAGCGTTTATGTACTTAATTGTCTAAATGGTCATAAATATTGTTGATATTTTGCATTCTATGCATTTTGAACATAATTTGAAAATAAAATCTATGTACAAGTAAGTGTGCTTTTGTAATAATTTTAATTTTAGGTTAATGTTGTTTCAGAAATATCGGGATTGTTTTATAAAAATTCAGTCGGGGCAGGCTCGAGCTGAACTTTTTGTTTTTATACCGGGCCAATAAAATTTTTATATGGGCCGGGCTAAAAAACAATGTGTGGTTCAGGCCGGCCTAGAAATTTCGGACCGTTCAGACCTTTATGTTTTGAATATGAGTATAAATGAATGTTGAACATATGAATAGAAAATCCTAGAAAATCGAATAGTGTTCCCTTTTGTGTTCTGTGACTACACTAGGATAATTTACGGATGTTACGGGAGTTTTTTTTTTTTTTTCCCCTTGCGAATGGGTAACATCAGTGGAGCTGTTTTTAAGCAAAGGAATAGGACTTAGCGAAACTGGATGGTCGGTTATGTTATAACGTGATGCATGCATTTCAATATGTGTTTCGTATTTCTCTCTCTCTCCCTCTCTCTCTCTGTGTGTGTGTGTGTGTGTGTGTGTGTGTGTGTGCGCGCGCGCGTCTGTCGCCGGCGGGGGGGGGGGAAATGCGTATTCGGTATTTGGACAGGAGGACTCATTAAAATCCTTATCTGCTATCGCATAAAATTACTTATTGCGCTTCATATAGACAGCATACATGAGCGTCGACAGAACGAAATCAAGAGTGAGATAAATTTTGAAACACGTGGGACTGTGGCTCGCAGGATCGGCCGAGTTTTTATTTATTTATTTATTTAATAGAGAATATAAAAATCAATTAAAATAAACTAAGAATTTTTTTTTTTGTCGGAGACGCCGCACAAGACAATGTTTAAGCATACCAGCATTAAAGCAATGTAGAAATTTGACAAATATAAAATATAAACAATACGAAAATAGACCTTAGCCGGATTTTTTTTTTTTTTCCGTCTGTCAACGGAAAAGTTTCATTTTTTATTAGAGTTTAATTATTTTAATTCGCTCTTAGAAAGAATAAATTGTATTTTTTCCATATATTAAAGAAAATTAATTTATTAAATTTCAGAATCCAGGGCAGAGTAATGGCCCTCCTTTACATCCCTTTTTCGGTGCCCCATGGTATCATATATTACATTAATATAGCAGATACACGTTATCTCGCCTATTTATATTGCTAATTTGGATATATTGCCCTTTTCACGTGTACCCCGAAAACTAATGCGTTTTACTTTAGCGGCAATTATAAATAGTTATGTAATTCTATTATAATAAGTGCATTGGTTTATCGTTATTTATTAAAATATTGTAAGATGATTATAAAGTATTATTTGGGAGACAAATATAAAAATTTTCTTGTTTGTTATCATATTTCTTAATGTTTTCTCGGTTATATCGCACTTTCTTCCCGTGTATTTCAGAATGCGCCATGTAACGAAGGTCTACCGTATTTAGAATTTAGACGGGGTACAATAAACAAATAAAAAAAGAGAGTATGGAATTCGTATCTTTTACTTTTATTACTAGTACAGGCTAACGAACGAATGCGGTATTTTCGGCTTGTTTGAGTTCTCCTCTCTCTCTGAAAACACATCTGAAGGGCGAAGGGTTCAAATCCGAAGAAGGGTATAAGTTCAGATTTGTTAATGATGCTATTGGAGATAGACGGATTTTATCGGAAAGAAACGAAATTGTTTTTCAGCTGATCACGTATAAAACTGCAGTGATTGTCTAACGGGAAATAGACTAGAAATATTGGTTGCGCGTTTAATTTTCAAAATTACGAAATATTCTTAAATGTGGCACAGCAGATATGAATTATCATCATTTAGTACCAAAGAAAAAAACTAAGAGTGCGGTTTGGGCAACTTTTGGTTTGCCTGCCAATGAGCATGGCACTATTCTTAATTATGATATGGCAGTTTGTAAACTTTGCCAAAAATCTGTATGCAGTAAAGGTGGGAGTACGACAAATTTACTTTCTAATTTGAAAGTGCACCATCCTCTGGAATTCACAGAAATTACTTCGAAGAGGACAGCTTCTTCAACTTCGTCTTCACCTATTTCTGCAGTAAATGATCCTGATAATCCACCGTGCTGATGAATCTCCCCCCGCCCCCTCATTTAAAGTGCAAAGAACTATGATGAATCTTGAAGTATGTTGCTAATTATACATTGGAAAGTTTTTATCTCAAATAATTTTTCATAACGAAATTTTTTTTAATATACTGTAATATCAATAATTTTCATTAGCTTTTTAACTTAATATTTTACTACTTTTTCTTTGTTCATGTATCACTATATCGATATATCGGAATATCATGATATAAAGATGCCGATTTATCATGATATTGAATTCCAGACATCGCCCAGCCCTAGTTGTTATGCAATTTCCCATCATGCTCGCTACTAGCATAAAGCAAGAATGAAAAATCATGCATCAAGCATAGATTATGTAACACTTCTAAAATAATTTTACAAATCTTTTCCGTTTAATAAGGTGAAAGAGGATATCCAAGTAGACAATTTTGAAAATGAATAACCTATTTAAAAACTCCATTTTAGGAATTACCAACATTATTTGAATAAATATTCAAATTCTTCTGTGCAGCCCTATATAGGATCTATAGATTTGTATTTGTATATACAGTGGAACTTCCCTTTAACAAAGTCTCTATTTAATAAAGTTTTCTACTTAATAAAATTTTCTGCAAAACCTTGACTTTGCACATCATTAACATGTAAATTAATCTCTATATTACGAAAAACTTATTCTATATAACGAAGTTTACTCCACTTTTGTACGTGTACAGCATACAAACGGAGAAGTTTCTGTTGCAATGGATGTATGAATTTATTTCAGCGGACTGTATGAAAATGAACACATTTGAATCATTTAATCAAAACACACTCATTTAATCACATTTTAATAAAAAAAAAGGTACGCTTCGGTTTTTGTTTACTTCTCTTTGTTTTTTTTTTGTTCTTTTAGACATTATTCTAATTAAATTATTCTCTTATCTACATTGCATAAAAAAATGACTGCCTGAATTAAAATACGTTTCTCAAATATTTCCATTTTATGTGGGTTATATGTATACAAGTTTCATAAATTTAAGTTGTTTTCTATTTAACAAATTTTCTTCATAACGAAGTGTTTAAGTGTGACGGTGAGACTTCGTTAAGGGGAAGTTTCACTGTATATACTATGTAGAAAACTAAAATTTAGCTCAGTTAGGAAATGCATAGCACAGTTTAAAATTCTTGATCTGGAATTTCCATCCATAAACGGGAATGTACTCGAGAACTTTTGTGCTGCCCTGTATAGGATCTGTAAAAATTATACACACCAAGTAATAGACAAAAAATGAGTTCAAGTTAAAAACGTGTTCAGCAACTGAAAATACACTTTCAGCCATTATTGTTAACAAACAGTACCGAATTATTTTGTGTGTCCTTGTAAATGAATGCTATACTCACAATATTCTATAGTATGTATCTTGTAACTCACCTTAGTGATATTATATATCAACTAGATGGGACCCGTCAAAACTTGACAGAAAAAAATTAAAATAACAATATTAGTAAAATAATCTTCTTTATTACATAAGAAGGGGTGCTTATGAAACAGTCTTTCAAATATTTTATTTTAAAAGTTTTCCCCACCAGTGAATTACAGTACTATTTCCGATGCAAACTCCAAACAAACAATCCGTAAACAAAATGCAAATCAGTTTGATATTCCGCCACATTCATCTCATATTCAGTCAATAAAAGAACATAGTAAATGAAGAACACATCTCCCTCCCCACTCCGCTGTGATAATGCAACCGAATTAGCTCCTATGCGCATGTGCATTTCATCTCCCCAAACGCACCGTCGAAATTCGACCTTAAAAAAAAGTTTTAAAATGTTTTGATCAAAATTTTTAAAATATCTTCTTTAATCATTGTTCGTTTCAAATCCATACCTTCTGAAACGCATCCATTGTTTTAAGCTAATCAATTTTTATGTAAAGATGAAGAATTTTTTTTACAATAATAAATCCATCTGCAGATAATAGAGATTTTTAATGTTTTCAAGTGTAATTTATTTGTATGGTTTCTTCAGTTCCTTTACATTATCAGGATGATTATTCCTTTTCCATAATTAAGAGAAATAATGTAAATAAATAAATATCCGAGATATTTTTTATTCTGTTTTCATTAATATATTGTAAATTTTATTGATTAAAGTTACTGATAAATGATACTTTAGTAAATGGGGCTTTTCCTAATTATTTTTTTTATTTTTGAGATTTAATGGCAACATTCTTCCGTTTGTTTACTGGGCGCTACAGTTTGGCGAATTATTTGGGGTAATTTTCGGTTAGTCAGGCACCAGTGAAGTATATATATATATATATATAGTATATATACATATATATGCATGTACTATATATATACATATATATATATATATATATATATGTACATACATATGTACACATATATATAATATATATATATATATATATATATATATATATACAGGGTGGTCCTAAAATATGTGTCAAAAATATAAAGATAGGTAGAGGGGACCTAGATAAGATTTTGTATAGGAATATGGGTGCGGAAATGCAGCGTTGAGATAGTAGAGAGCGTTGTTGAGTTCGCCGGATGAAATCGCTTCGCAGGCTTGAATCGTCATTCCCCGCACGGATTTCGAGTAATATGCATCGCTACATCAATACGGAGCCTACAGGCATGCATTCCATGTATGGGTTTGCGCAAGGAAATGCTTCACACCCAATTCACGTCCTAAAGCTCTTGAGCTTGTGAAAGGACTACACTCTACTGTGCAAATTACTGCTTCTTCCACTCCAGGAATTCTGCGATATCTTTCTCTGCCCGTATCACGCCTGAAAGCATAAAAAGGTTTTTCGTGCACAACTCCCCATGAAGACGCTCAAATGTTCGGCGATCCGACAGATTCCTACCCGAGAATCATTCCATGTACATCCTTTGAGCAGCTGCTCAATTCGCAGCCCCATACATGAAACTCATGTCGCAAGCTCCGCATTGGTGTAACAATGCCTTTTTCTCAAAATCCGTGCGGGGAATGACGAACTCAACGCCCTCTACTGCCTCAACGCTGGATTTCCGCACCCATATTCCTATATGAAATCTTCTTATCTAGGTCCCCTCTACTTACCTTTACATTTTTTACATATATTTTAGGACCATCCTGTATATATATATATATTGTATTTATATATTTTACTTGCGCCGGCTAATCGAAAAGTACCTAATATGGATATAGTTTTTTTCTTAATGGGAAGACGGGATAATGAACGGAATTTCGACGGGATAATGAATATTTTTTATGGTACCAGAATATTTTTCTGCATTTTATAGTTATATTAAGAAATACATATTTTTAAGATTTACTGAATCACTTATTTGTTTACTTTTTCATGCATTATATTATTGAAGGTTGTTAGTTCTCTTATTCTCTTAAATATACCCTACCTATATAGAAATAGCGTGTGTTCTCTGTGGTGTTTCGCATAAACGTTGTAAAATTCAGGTTATTTTATCCAACTTTGCTGTCATAACTGCTGATGAAGCAGTCATTTTTGGCAATTTTTTTGTTACCTGTAAAATGTTTGTTTTTGGTATAGCCCAAACTAAGAAAAATTTAAGTACTTTTCTGTTATGCGGACACCATTATCGCCAAGCATTCACATGTATGGCATGGTGTTTGTATAACGGAAAAGTACCAAAATTTGCGATCGATCAAATAATTGAATTTCGTTTAGCATTAAATTTTCTGGTACTTCTCTATTATCCGGTCGACCACTTTTCATAACAAAAAACTCTCGCCAAACTGTAAAATTAAACGCCAAAAATGCAGTCCGATTTACTTGATGTCAGAAGCATTATACATGTTTGTTACGTCGCAAGTGGCTTTTAATTCGACATTTGCGTATATTTTTCATTATGTTTTACTAATTTATTAGTTATTTCATAAATTAAAAAAAAACAATTGTGTCCTTAAATTCTTATATTTTATTTATTTATTTATTTTGATATTCCAATGGCAACGTTCTCCCGTTTATTTGGAGTTACAGTTTGGCGATAGTTTTTTGTTATGAAAAGTGGTCGACGGGATAATAGAGAAGTACCAATTTTCTTATTTTTAATTTGAGAAAGAAACAATAATCATGGATTTAATTAATTTTGCAATATGCGGTGCAACCAAAACAATTCTGATTAAATCGGTACAGATATCGCAGACGCACCGGGGTTAATTTTTGGCGCCTAAATGTCGATTTTTGCTTTGTATGGCAACCTAGTGTTTTATAATAAAATTGAATAGGTGTGTAAATAAATAAAATAAAATAGGTACTTTTATGTTAGCTGGGCGTCAGGGATAACTCTCCAAATTTTGTTTCAATTGGAATCATTTAAATTGCAACATTTTACATGAGATTTGTTATTCATATTGATATGTTTATGTTTAAATATTTTATTATGATTATATTCTAGCTAATTTTAAGTAAGTTTTTTTAAGATTTTATATTACAATGTTAAATAATAAATTTAATATTACCTAGTTGATATTAGCTAATGTCAAAAGATTGGCAAACCACAGAGTTCAGAAAATAAACGCTATGCCTGGCAAAAGTGGGAGTTGTCGACTTTATGACGTCATAAGCAGAAGTAAATGTTTAATTGAAAATTATGGCTAATTAATTAAATTTTTGAACAAACGAATGCACGATAACAAATCTGTATCCAAATATCTTTCATTTAAAAAAAGAATGGTGTAATTTGATGCAGTAGTTTGTTCTGACGGATTGTTGAAAGAAATCGCTTTGAGTTTTAAATATATAGATTTCAATATGCTTGAAATAGTAGAACATTATTAAAATAAACTGCAAATGATTTTTCTCCATAGACCGTGATGTAACAAAATTCTTTTAAGTGTCCCTGTAAAGGAACTATAAGTGCTATGCACACCTTATTCTGTAGTAAGCCTTTTGTAGTGCACCCCAATGATATATATCCATTTCAATATGTTTGAAATTGTCTAAGAATATTAAAATAAACCTACAAATAATTTTTTCATATAGATTGTCATGTAAAAGAATTCTTTTGAGAGTGTGCATAAAAAAGCTATAAGTGCTACATACTTCATTTTCAATACCGAACATGTTATAGTAATCTTCTGAGTTCACCTCTGAAATTCAACACTGGTTTAACTGCGCACTTTTCTTTTTATTTATTTTATTTTATTTTCTTTTTTGAGGCCTTAATGTCTGTATTAGTAGTTTAAAACATCAGTGAAAGTGGCATCATTTTATTGAAATCATACTAATCATGCATCAATTAAAATGCACACTTTCTATTGAATTGGAGCCATTTTCATCTGATATCAGGAATGAAAGAATGTGTTATTTGTTGGAACATAATCTCACAATAAAAACTCTCAGTAGCCATGATTGTGTCCATTAAAGTAAAAATGAATTATTTGTTAAAAATTGGCAGACATTGTTTATGTGAAAAGATGCAAGCAATGTGTATTAAAACTGCCTATTTAATGAAACTGTTTATCAGTTTTCTATTTAAAACAAAATGAAATTAACCTAGTACAGTAGACTTCCTTTACATCCGCAAAGCTTACAACCAGAGGTTGTGTGGATTTTAGAATTTTGCAGATTTATGGTCACTGTTTTGTTTACATTTTTTAAACAATAATTTGAATTTAGTAATGCTCTCAAAATTATAATGAATGCATGCAATAAAGTAAAATAATAAAAATTAAGAAAAAATATATATTTTTTAAATATTAAAATTAAAGGTCAAGTAAATAATAGCTAATTAATAGTTAATTAATAGCTATTAATAGCTTTAATAGCTAAAGTTAATAATGCATAACTAAATATCCATATTTTTTCCTTGAATTATTCAGTGAAACTCGCCTATAAATCTACACTCATAATTCCCATCAAAATCTTAAAATAACAAAGTTTTATTTCATGTTGAGCCATACTTAAATAATCGAAAAGCTTCATTAATACATAAATGTATTTGGTAAAAAGATCGAGATCGCCAATAGTACCAGCAGTATCTTAAAAATTTTCAGAAATAAATGTATACTTCCTCCATGAGAAAGCATGAGTTCAATCCTATGATCCAGAATTACATATTAAATTGTGTATAGAATGATATAAAAATTTTAAAAACTTGAATTTTGCACCTACATCTTAACTGTTAAGTTTCATTGTTTACATCGGAAACAATGTGCAGATTTTAGGGAATCTACTGTATTTGTTAAAAATCGGCAGACATTGTTTGTGTGAAAAGATGCAAGCACTGTGTATTAAAACTGCCTATTTAATGAAACTGTTTATCCATTTTCTATTTAGTGTGCTGTGTCCTTTTAAAATAAAAGAAACCTAGTATACTAATAAATTATAGTAGTAGTAGTAGTAGTATTGAGTTGTTGTTGTTTTTTCTTCCACCAGTCTCTGCCACTGCCTTCTACAAAGCTCAACCAGTCACCGATTTCCTATGCGAAGTACTCGACATCCGAGACATCAATGAGCAGAAGAAGCCGCTGACGGATTCTCAGCGGGTTAAGTTCACCAAGGAGATCAAGGGGCTGAAGATTGAGATAACGCACTGCGGCGCCATGCGCAGGAAGTACAGGGTGTGCAACGTGACGAGGAGGCCTGCCCAGCTACAGTCGTGAGTGTCACTACTTCCTTCTTACTCTCCCTTAGTGATTCCAAAACAATTAGTGTAAAGTTGCATTGTGCATTCAGCTCCCTTTCCACAGCTTGGGAGGACAAAGATCTTGTGGGTTGTATGATATTTATATCAACATTTCTTTTGCAGAAATTCAGATGTCGCAACAAGGTAGAAAAAAAAAAAGATAGTTTATTCTTTTTTTTCTCTCCCAATAAATATGCAATTAAGAATGGAATTAATCTAAACTATAAAATAAAAACCTCCATAGTTCCCTTTACTTTAAATGATAAAATTTTTTCTTATACTAGTTGAAACCTTTCACACTGCAACCTTTGAGATTATTTGTTTTTTCATTTATTTTTAATCACTGCATATTTTTTTATCAAATGTTTTAACGAAATGGGATTGTACCATGTCAAAAGCCTTTTAAATTACCTTTCACATAATACCTCATTCATTCATCGTTGTGCATTTCATATTTGACATTAGAAATAATATACATGACTAGCCGATCCTGCACAGAGCATCTGCACTCTAGCGTCTACTCTTTTAAATGTATGTATATTAGAATACATGAATTTCAGCAATATATGTATAAATAGTACAGTGGTGTAGTCCTGGGGAAAAAAGTGGAGGGACGCTCATAATTCTGAACATAGGGTCTGTGTGACTGATAGAAAACTTGATACTGAATGCTACCTTTCATTTCGAACTGCAGAGAAAAGTAATTAAAA
Source organism: Maratus michaelseni (assembly GCA_963931845.1). Classification (NCBI taxonomy): domain Eukaryota; kingdom Metazoa; phylum Arthropoda; class Arachnida; order Araneae; family Salticidae; genus Maratus; species Maratus michaelseni. Next base: position 467,432,265 of record OZ007589.1, read on the forward strand.
AATTAAACAGTTTAATTTTATTAAAGTTTTTTTACTTATAATGTTTTAAATAGCTTGTCGCTAATTGAAAAGTTCAGAACTTTATTTCGTGTCTGAAAATGTCGTTCCATGCAGATCTCTAGATTAAAACTATACAATTAAGTTATATCATTTTCAGTAGTGATAATAATGCAAAGAAACTCAAAAACATACATAAATTTTGTTACCATTCAAACAAAGTTACAGAAGTTAGAGGGCGAACAGACCAATAGACAGACATGGCAGATGATTCAAAGTGATAAACACATTTCAACTTTGTTGAAAAGTATTAAAGATCAGTTCTTTATTTCTTAAAATTGTTAATGGATTAGCATGCTGATCCCTTTAAAAAATTAATAATTTTGGAAAGTCTGCATCCTCCCGCGTCACTACCATCCTCTTGAAAATAAAAAGTGGGGTGATGCTTGAGATAAAATAAAAAAGTGAGGAGACACCACCCCCCACTTCATCCTCCTTCGACTACACCACTGAAATACTATGCATAAAAACTTCTCCACTTAGGACTCGGTATTTTGAAATAAAATATATATATACATCATAAGATATAGACACCATATCAAAATATGAAAACAGAAGTATGTTTTCAGCATCGTGCCTATAAAAACCTTTGCATGCACACAATAGTTACGGGATACTCTTTAAAGTTACAAAAGTTTATACATATTATATTGAAAGTATCCACACCATTCACAATTATCAAATTTTTTAATATTCAGCATTGGAAATTTTTTTATATACAGAATTGGAAATTTCAGAGCTCGGGAATACTACAGTAACTGAATCAAAAGATTCAACTCTTGAAAGACCCACATACAACTGACCATAGCTAGAAACTGGGTTTTGACAAACTTAAGCAAATGTTTTCAAAAGTTTGAACACCTGGGTTTTATTTAAAGTCATTGAAATTGGGTAAAAGCTAATTGAGCAAATTGTATATTCTTAAATGTAAAAGACATATTATTGTCTGATTTAATAAGTGGTATTCGAGGCATGAGAAAAGTTTCATTAATATTGGAATCCTTTTTTTTTTTTTTTTTTGCTTCAATAGCATTATTCTGTAGTTACTATGTCTTGTACCATTGCACAGACCTTTAGAAGGTACTAAATTTCTTAGTAACATTATGATGGCTCCTGGCTTTAATTTCTGTTTATGAGGTGGCATTCCAGTTGGTGTTAAAACTGTTTAAAAGTTCTTCAGTATATGCCAGTTGATCTTGTGGATCATCACTTATGATGGTGCCAATGCTTTCATAAACCCTTTTAGTTCTTGGCATACAATGTGAAGCACAACTATTAATTTCAATTGACAAATTGTTTGTCACTGTTAGTATGACTCATACTTTAAGCTTTTGAAGTATCACTGTCTTCAAATCGATGTCACTGAAAAGTTGGTGCACTGAATCTTGTATATCTCTATAGCAAATTAGAGCAGCTTAATAGTTTCCTCACTTTGACATTCACCAACCTGTATATGCCAATTTGCTAACTCCCTCTTTCTGTTTACAGGGCTTTGAACAGCCTAATATCAGAGCTAAACAGGGAAATATAACAAATTTAGAAGGAAAAATTACATGTATTGGATTTGGATCTTCTCTTAATAATTATTTTTTCTAAGAAATGACGCAAAAAATAATTATTGGCCCTACTATAGACTGAAAAGGAAAAAAAAAAAAAATGAAAAGCTCACATAAGATTGGTTTCAACCTACTGCATTTGGCTTTTTATCCAAAAATGATCAAAATAATAATTTTATGTGTGTTTTTAAGAATTGTTTGTTGTTTGATATTATTTAATTATAATGATTTGAGAATACTTCTCCATTATCCCATCACCACTTTCCATGAAAAAACTATCGCCAAGCTATAGGATTCAACATGCAGGATCGTTGCGTCACATTCACTTGACATCAGATGTGTTACTCCTGTTTGTTATGTAATCAAGTGATTTTTAAATTGACGTTTATCTGTATTTTTAATGATGTTTGCTGATTTATTAGTTATTTCATTAATTAAAATAACAATTATGTCATTAAATGGTGACATCATAGTATTAAAAGAGGAAAAACATTAAAACAATATTGCGAGACATAATTACATTCAATGGATCTGTTTTAACGGACATCACAAACATATATCCTCCAGCTGAGAGTGATAATTAAGAAAATTAATGTAAATAAATATCCAAGATAATTTATTTTCTGTTTGCATTCTTATATTGTATATTTTATTGCTTAAAGTTACTGACAGTTGACACTTTAGTGAGTGAGGCTTTTCTGAAAGTCTTCTTTATAGGTGTGTTCATAATTATATAAATACGTAGCACCTATAGTTGTTGTCCTGTCTGTCTGTCCGTCCGTCCACGTATAAGAGTGCAAAAACTACCCAACCGAATGATTTGAAATTTAATATATCGTTGCCGATTTTTGTCGAGTCATTTCAAATTTTATGAAAATCGAATTAAAACTTAAAAAGATATTAATAAAAGTTTTCTTTATTCTATTCAATCCTATCCTACGTAATCTATATAGTAAAAGCTCAAGTCATGGGACTGAGGAAAGCCATATGCCAAGCGTCCATTTTTATTCAAAATTATCTTTTCGAATAAAATTGCATAAAAGTTACATTTTTAGAAAGATTGTTCAAAAAAATGGTTTGCTTTAGAGATGAGTTACATTCAAAAATGTATACATTCTGAGATAACTTCAGTGAAAATTAGGTTAACAGCCGAATATCTCAAACCATTAAAGTAAATAAACAATAAAGATTCTTTCATCGTGAGTCATAGAAATATTAAACTCTGGAGGTAATAATTAGCAAAGGAAGATCTCCATGGTGAATTTTACAGCGTTGTCTTGTGTCGAAAAAAAAAAAATTGCATATGTAATAAGAAAAAAAAGGCATCCTCATTTTGCTAGCAGACGATATAATTTATTTCACTGAAATAAGAACAATGATTTTTTTACATTGTAAAACTAGTTATAGCACGAAACAAATGCACCTCATTTGTCACGTTTAACATACAATTTCCATCTTGTTTTTAGATTACTATGGAAACAATCTTCCATTTGTTTATTGGCATTACAGTTTGGTGATAAGGTTTTTTCATGTAAAGTGGTCGACAGAATAATGGAAAAGTACCGATTTGAGTGCCTGTTTCTCATAGCAGAAGAGAAGTGTTCTTAAACTAATTTGAATTTTATGTGTAAGATAAAAGTCTTTAGCATTTTTTTCTTGTAATGGATATAAAACTCTTTTTCAGTTTTCCACTACAACTTGAAAACGGACAGACTGTCGAGTGTACCGTAGCCAAGTATTTCTTGGACAAATATAAAATGAAACTGAGGTATTGCTGTTATTCTTTCACACTTGTTGTTCTCTTTCTCAAAGATGATGTTGAGTGTAGTTCAGTTGATGAGAAATGTCTTTCTTTTTCCAGGTATCCTCATTTTCCTTGTTTGCAAGTGGGACAGGAACATAAACACACCTACCTTCCTCTCGAGGTAAAACTTCCTAATGATATCCTATAATAAATAACACGTCTATGCCACTGTTCTTTTTGGGAACCTTCATTTCCATTTTAAATTTTATGACCTGAGTATCAATGTATTAAACATATGAGTCATTTTTTTCAGTCATTGAGAAGCAATCATTATTGATAGATAAGCCTAAAATCCTGTGTTACGGCAGAATTCTCCCATTTTTACAAAGACAGGGATTTATTAGTTGACACTATTTCACATGTTTTATTGCTTTGTCATGAAAACTTTCCCCTTGAAGTTGATATCAACAATACATAATCACAATCGGACTCTTTTAATTTAATTATTCAAACAATTAATTTTGAATAACAAACAAAGGTAGGGCTTAATATACTATACAAATCTGATTAATGAGCAACCAGTTATCCAGAACACATCTGGACCGAACCTCTCCAGATAATTGGTTCCGTACTGTACTAAAAACTTGACCGTGACACATGACATTACTTGAAATTGAACAAAAGAAAATCCCCAAAGATTCTATTTTTCACGGTAGAATTGAATTATTATTTCAATATTTAGAGCCATGGCAATTCCATATTTCATTAATTCTCTTACAATTGATTGGCTGGGTTCGAACCTGAAACTTTCCACTCGGAAGCTGAAGATGCTACTGCTGAGCCACAGAGCAATGTAACAACATTTTGGAGACATTTCAGGAAACATTGGCTCTGTAGCCTGTTATACCCAAAGAGTGGATATACACCCTCTATTAAAATTCTGTTCCTATTTTATGAGGGTAAGAGTGAAAGAATGCTACATTGTTCACAGCTCCTTTTTGTAGTCAGGTGATGAACGCTGAATAACCATCGGTACACGTCGAATCATTCCAGCCTGAAATTATCATCTTACTGCTCTGCTTCATGTGATAAGAAATGCTTCCCCTTCCCCTCTAGTGATTTTTAATTGCATTTTTGGACTTAACTGTTGTTCCTTAATCCAAAAGGGTCCAAATTTCATTTTCTAGTGTGTTTATTTTTAAATTGCAATTTCATTTCAAAATTTATTTTGTTGTCTTAACTCTAGGTGTGCAACATAGTTGCTGGCCAGAGGTGTATCAAGAAGCTGACAGACATGCAGACATCTACAATGATCAAGGTAACTACAATGATCAGGGATACACTTTTATCTTTCAGGCATCACTATCAATGCTCTAGAAGTAAGGATTTCAGGGATACTCCCCAGAGATCAGTTTAGGAAAATTTTGGGTCCTTTAAAGGACCCTTCAACAAAATTTTCATCTTAAGAAAGTACCTTTCACAATACCTTTCCAATTTTCATCTTAAAACAGGACCCTTCATAAATTTTTTTATCCCAAAACAGGACCCTTTACAATTTTTTTTTATCCCAAAACAGAACCCTTCACAAAATTCTTTGTCTTAAAAGTCGACTTTTCACAAAACTTTTCCACCTCCAAACTGAATTTTTCACAAATTTAGTTAAAAAATTTAACACACAAATTTAACAAAATAAAATCTGACCTGCCACAAAACAATTGAACTCATCAAAATACATATTACTTAGCTTTTTTATGTGTAAAGGATAAATGCACATGATAAATATACATGAATTATGACCAGAATTTTCACAAATAAAAAAAAATCTTCACAGTTTTACAAAACAGGATTCTGTTAGGAAAATCTGCACAGATCCCTGCTCCCTCCAACACCCCATAACTGCAGATATGTAAAATCTGCCACCCTCCCTCCTTAAAAAAAAAAAAAAAAAAAAAAAAAAAAAAAAAGGTATTCTTTTTTTTTCTCAGTTTTTGAATGCTGCAACAAATTTAGAGTTTGCATTATTAATGATTGTTAAAAGGATTTAATTTTTTGGTAGTGTTTTGTTATTTTATGATACAGACTTAAATGTGTTTCTTTAATTTTTTTTTCTTTTTTTCAGGCTACAGCTCGCTCTGCCCCCGATCGGGAGAGAGAGATCAACAACTTAGTGAGCAATACAGGATTGAGTTCTGCTTCAAATCAGGTAATAATAGATTGAGTCATCATTCAATTAAACAGGATGGGCCCGGCCCGGCCCGGGCCTGGAAATTCTGGCCTTTGTAGATGTCTTCTAGTGACCAGCATGCACTCCAGATACTATAAAAAAATATATAGTATATTTTAAAAAAAAAATAGTTCTGGCCACAGTCAACGCAAGAAATAAAGGACAGACTTCCTGTAAAATGCCATAGGTCCAAACAAGTGCAAAGACTTTGTTAAGTCAATGCCTAACAGAGTCAAGGAAAAGAGTGGAAACACACACTATTAACCCTGTATTTTGAGCAATTATTACAAACTTTTTTCTCAGGACAGGACATGATACCATATTTTTTCCCTACAGCATTTAGAGCAGGCATACTCAACCTGCTGCCCGCGGGCCGCATCTGGCCCAGTGACTTTTTATGTGCAGCCGAAGCACATAACCTGTAATTCAAATTAATTGAGATGTTCAAAAAATGTGTTTAAGACCTTCACAGTTGTAAATATTTTCATGGGAAGACAAAATCTGTCCTGTTAGTTATAATTAATTTATAATTATGTTAAAAAATCGTCAATTCCGTTTTCTTTTCCAAATGTTCTTTTTACATGTAGTCCTATTTGTTCTAACAGTACTGTATACATTTCTTAATATTCAACACCAATCACACCAAATTAATTAGATTATATATATTTCTGCAATTAAAAAAACTAGGACTTCCCGAGTAAGAGAATACAGGTGAAAACCTTTTTTTTTTTTAAATTGAAAACTGTAATAGATTTTTTACATTATGTATATTTGTTTTAGATTATCCCCTAACAACTCCAAAGAGTTATTATATAAAGAGTGTTTTAGATAAAATACATCAATTATACATTCAAATAAAATTTTTAAATGTAATAAAAGCAGTCATTTCATATTGGCCTTGTGTCAGAAATTAATAGCCGAAGAAATCACTAAAAATTCATTATCTAGAGCAGTTTTTAACACTTTCCATGACTTCGGTTTGTCTGCCGTCTGTCCGTGCTCTAACTCCTGTAAATATACTCGGATTGCCCTGCAATTTTTGTAGGTTATTGTCGTTATCTATAGCATGTTCCCTATTTCAACTGAAGTGTGTAGCACTTATATTTTTTTTACAGGGACACTCAAAAGAATTCCGTTACATTACGGTCTATGGGGAAAAATTATTTGCGGTTTGTTTTAATGATGCTAAACAATTTCAAACACATTGTAATTGATATAGATCACTAAGGTGCATTACAAGAAGCTTAATATGGAATAGGGTGTGCATAGCACTTACGGTTACTTTACAGGGACAGTCAAAAGAATTCCGTTACATGACGTCTATGGAGAAAAATCGTTTGCGGTTTAATTAAATAATGTTTCACTATTTTAAAGCATTGAAATTTATATAGATCACTAAGGTGCGTTACAAGAGGCTTACTACAGAATAGTGTGTGTAGATCAGTCATCGTTCATGGACAGGGACACACAAAAGAATTCTCTACTGTCTGTTAACCATCATTCCTGGAAGTGCGTTTTAAGTTGCTGAACACGATTTTAAATTTAGCTCACTTTTTGTCTATTACTGGGTGTGTATAAATTCTGTAGATCCTATACAGAACAGCACAAAAGTTCGCGAACCCATTTCCATTTAATGACAGAAACTCCAGAAGGAGAATTTTAAACAGTGCTACGTGTTTCCTAACTCAACTAAAATTGAGCATCCTATGTAGTCTATATACAAGTCTATAGATCCTATACAGGGCTGATTAAAAGTCTTCGGATATTTTCCCGAAAATTATATAGATTGGAAATTCCTGAAATGACGTTTTTAAATAGGTTATACATTTTCCAAATTGTTTACTTAGATGTTATCTTTCAGCTTATTAAACGATCATGATTTGTAAAATTATTTTGGAAGCGTTGGAAAGTGTTACATAATCTGTGCTTGACGCATGATTTTTCATTCTTGTTTTCTTTTATTCTGATAAATTCAGCGGTTTGAAGCGCTTATTTGGATTACATGTCTGTTAAATTTGTGCTTTATTTGTACTATTTTATTTATTGATTGATGCAGTTTTAATTTCGTTATGGAATATTAGCTGGAAACAAAGGCTGAACTTTTTATATCGTTTAAAGTGCAAATGGATTCCTATTTTGTAATCATCTGCAAACAATAGAGATAGATTAAAAACACGGCTGAAGTTTAATTTAAATGCTATAATAAATGAGTAAATTGTGATATTGTTTTCAAACAAACTGCATTTGAAAGTAGATTTTTCCTATATATAACGGTGTAAAAATTAAAAAAATTGCAGTAGCAAAAATCGTAAAATTAAATTGAAATTTCGTCCTCAAGTGTTGCCATTCCCAAAATGACGTCAGCGTTACACAGGGACACGTTTGTCCTTCATAATATAGATAATAAGGCGTTTTTGTTGTGAACAAAAAGTTAATTTATTAAATACAAGCAACTGATTTTTTTTTTAACCTGGAAATTTGGCATTGGTATATTATTACGTTTTATACTTCTTAGGATTGAACATTTGTCGGGGAAGAAATGTTTCAAAAAACTTTTTACACCTTTATTTCCAAGCAATGAAACTTCGCAGCTTATTCCTATAACAGTTGCAATAGAAATCTTCCAAGAAGATTATTGTATGGAAAGAGTGGTGTTAAAACTTTTTTTTAAACATTTCTTCTGCGAGAAACGTTCAACCCCACTGATAATATTAACGTTGTTATATTATTTTTGTTATCTTTCTATTTTAATTGCTGTTTGTTTCAACCTTTTATGAGTGCGTTGCCGTTGCGGCCCGGCTAACATCGTAAACATATGTTTGCGGCCCGCGAGAAAATAAGGTTCAGTATGGCTGATTTAGAAAATTTAAATTTCGTAAAATAATTGTGTTGGCTATATTGTCATTTATTTATTTCTTTATTTATTTTTTTTTTATCTCCTTAATAGCAAGCAAAATTTCACTCAGTTAAGACATGTTATAACTTTTTTTATTGAAAAAAATCAATTTTTTTGTGCATATTTTCATTCTTTAAAAACCCTCAAAAACTGTAAAGCAGTTTTTTCGAAATTCGTGTTGGTTCAAAAGTTTTCCACCTTTTGGTGCTGCAGTGAACAGACTCATTTTTAGCCTATTGTGTGTGGCACGCAGGTAGAAACAAAAGAATTGAGGAAGAGAAAGTCCAGGAGGGCTCATTATATTGGTCTTTTATACATAATTTTATGAAGCTGAAAATGGTTACTGTTATCTATGTTTGTTTAAAAACGTTTAAAACTTTAAACCTGTTTTTCTCTAAACTCGGTTTTACAAATTGGTACCAGGTAAAAACTCGAGATTGGATTTGGTTGAAATTTTATGCTTTTATAGTCTATACTATATTTTAGTCCATCACGGACCTGTTTTTCAATATTTGAATTGTAACTATTTTTTTGTGCGATTTAAATCCAAAAAAAATTTCTAATTGAAATTGGAACAGCTGCCATTTTTTCAGGATAAAAAAATTGATAAACCCCTCCGAGAAAGACTACAAAATATTGTAAATTTTAAGATTTTTATTTGGTTTTTTGTTACTGATAAGCAGATTCCGAGATGCATTGTGTACTGCGGAATGCTTCACTTTTTGCACACCCCTGTATCAAAGGCTGCTGGAGGACCCTTTTTCAACCAATTTCCCAATAAAAAATTGTTTTTAAAACTTCGAGATAGGCTCTTTTATTTGCTAAAAACCCCATTATTATTACTGTATAATTGCAGTAAAAAAAATAGCAAAAAAAGTGGAGAAAAAATTAAATTAAAAATAATTTAAATTAATTTAAAAAAAAAAGTTATACCATGCCTTAAGAATCTTACATGATATTGTTCACGTTTCTTTGCTCGTCGGGAAAAGTAAATGCTGGATGCCATGCATTTTGCCACAAGTAAGCCAATCACACTATTGTGAAATTTTGGAATTTAAGAATGTGTCTTATTAAATAAATTATTAACATTTCAATGAAATTTTTTTTTTTCTCTGATTGTTTGTGTTGTGTTGTAGGTGAGGCGGGCAGACTTCAACAACGATCCATACGTCCGAGAGTTCGGTCTCTCCATCAGTAACACAATGATGGAAGTAAGGGGCAGGATATTGCCTCCCCCCAAGTTGCAGTACGGTGGACGGGTGAGTCTTCTGCCTTTTTCTTTTTCTTTCTCCTCCCCGAATCATAGCTTTTATTTAGATGTCAGACATTTTAGTATTATGTTTCTTTTTTATTACTGTATTTTCTTGATTGTAAGATGCACCCTATTTCTTATGTATGAAAATGGAGATTTATCTTTAAAATTCATATGTAACATGCATTAAAAAAAAAAAAAAAAAAATCAAAATTCATTAAATGTGGAATTTTAAGTTTATTTCATCTCCAATTTCTTCCAAATTAGCATTCACTGCTCATAGCTATCTCTCGCCGTATTTTTACTTGCTGGATTCTTCGTAGATAGCTTCATAATAATAATACAATTTAAAATATTCTATAAAATAGGTTAAATTTAATTTTTGTTTTTATATTACTGATTTGTCATTGGTTTTTCTTCCATTCCAGTTTTTTATTATTATTTACAGTTTTACCAGTTAGATAAGTTTTAAGTGCATTTTAAACATTAAGGCCTGATGAAGAAATCTATCATTATACAGTTTGATTACAAATGAATATCCCAACTTTGAAGGGCTATATCTTCTGAACTATAAAAAGTAGTGTCCCATTTCACACATCGAAGTGAATGAGAAGTTATGAAGTTTCATAAATGTAAAGGTTTGTTTTTGTTGGCGAGAATTGGCGCAACAAGAGGCAGGTTGAAAGTGAATCAGCATGTTCCGTTGCGAGTTCATGCAACAGGATGGTGCACCACCCCATTGTTGTAAATCACACAAAGGTAATTTACTATTAAATGGAAATAGCAGAGCATTAGCACACAGGGTGCGTTTATGCTGACGTTCGTCCAAGTTCAAAGTGAATGTTAAAAGACAATTTAAAAATGGCTGTAACTGAAAATAAGCTAGTATATTGTTCAGTGAGAGAATAACAGACAATTAGATAAACTTAACCAAAGATTTTATTAACAAATAAAACAATAACAGTTTAAAATAGACATTTCCAATAATCATGAACCTATGCATGATGTGACTTTTCAACATTAACCTAGAAACCATGTTTCCATAAGTTAAAACAGAAGGCTATAATCTGACACTAATTGTTTCAAACCCTCATATCAACATCACATAGTTCAATAAGACAAACTAGAGCACCAAAAGAATTTGAAAACAAAAATTACATGTGAAAAACTGTTAATTAAATTACTTCAAAAGATTTAAACTTTATATTTAAATGAATCATAAATGAAATAAATTAAAATATTTTTAGTTAAATGTTAACATAATAAATTAGCATAAAAGGATATTTTAATTTACATTTAATAGTTCTATAAATGATTCAGTTTAAACATGTAAAAATATATTTATTAACTTTAAAGTGATTCTATAAATGAAAAACAAATTAAATTTGTATTTAAATGTAAAATATCATATCATTCCCCCATTACCAGAGGACCATGGGGGTCTGATTTTGCAATTTTACTTACATTTGTTTAGCTTACATTTTGCTAAACAAATGCTGTTTTGCGTACAGTAATTTGCGCAGCACATTTTTAAACAGTAATTTAAATTTAATAATGCCCTTGAAATTATAATAAATGCTTACAATAAAGTAAAATAATATATATATATATTTAAATATTTAAAGTAAAGGTCAATAAATAATTAATAATGCATAACTAAATAGGCATAAGGATTAGATAATTTTTTCTTGAATTATTCAGTGAAACTCTCCTTATAAATGTGCACTCATCAGTCACATCAAAATCTTAAAATAACAAAGTTTTATTTCATGTTTAGCCCTACTTAATGACCAAATAAGCTCGATGAATACATAAAATATTTGGTAAAAAGAAAGTAATCGCCACTGATATCAGTGCGATCTTGAATTTTTTCAGAAATAAATTTATACTTCCTTCATGAGAAAACAGGAGTTCAATCTTATTAACGAGAATTCCATATTAAAATGTGTACAGAATGATATAAAAATTTTAAAAACTTGAATTTTTTTCTTTTTTTTTTTCTTTGTTTGTAGTCAATTTATTGTATTACTGTTGTTGGTGCTATGTATAAATATATATATATATATATATATATATATATGTAGAAAGGTGATATGTAAAAAGTTAATTTACTGAATTAATTGAACAACTAGACTTCAAAATAACAAAAGCAAGAACTTTAATACCATTTTAGGAAATCAATTCCACAACGCTTCGTTGGTTATTTCTTCAAAATATCTTACACTTCTCACATAAAACATACAATATTCTTATTGTTACATAGTCCAATTAGGCCTAGCAGTTCCCTAATTGACTCTTCCATACTTCAACGCTTCTTTGATGATAAAAATTATATGACTGGCTCTTTGCTAAATCTCGCGATCCAAAATATTTATACCTCGTGCATTTGAATCATGGATGATAGTAATAGTACTAAAGCGTCAGTTAACTTGACGATCATGACGTCATAAAGCAATTGAAGTATTAAAACTGAAATCCTACATATATATATATATATATATATATAGGATAATTCTAATAATCGTGAATTGTTCTTAATTGTGTTTTTCAGACAAAGCAGCAGGCCATCCCGAACCAGGGAGTGTGGGACATGCGAGGGAAGCAGTTTCATACGGGCGTCGAGATAAGGGTGTGGGCCATCGCATGCTTTGCACCCCAACGCACATGTCGAGAAGATGCCTTAAGGTAAGACACACACTTCGTTTAGAAGAAGTAATAGTTTGCAGTTTTCAATCTAGGCAACATTTAACGTACTCGCAACCTAAATTTCTGTAGTCAATTTGACGAAGCAGATGCAGGGGCATGTGGGGCAGCTGTCCCAGTCTCCCCCATTTGAGGGGCGAAATGGTAAAAATTGGCTTAAAAGTGACCAAAATTCTTACATTTTCAAAGACTTGGGAAGGGAGTGCAGTCCTTCAATTCCCATACCCTCCTCCCTCCCCCGAAGAAAAAAAAGGAATGAACTACATCACCAGAAAACTAATATTATAAAATTTTATACAAAGGTACATTAGTGCATAAAAAATGCAGTAATAACATATAAAGTATTGAAATTTGTAACAATTACTATAAATGTACGCCTGCACTGCTCCCATTATGTAACACATTCAAAGTGTAACTGCAATGAGCAATTGCAGAAAGTTTCTTTATAAAAATGCAATAGAAAATACTGTGTATTAGAACAAAAAGGATGACAGCAGTTGTGTTTTCTTTTCTTTCTTTTTTTTTTTTTTTTAACCAGAAATGTCAACTTGCAAAAGCCTTTTCTCAGCTAACTATGGCTCACCCTAGTGGTATAATTGTTCATTTAAAAAAACACATTGAATCACTTCCAACAAAGTAAAAGTGGGTATTTTCCCATTGGCCGTAATGTAACAGTGTTTGCCAATAATGGACATTGAAACATACTCGTGGTATGCTATCTTGGACAAGCCCATTTTTAAATTGTTCAGATAGATGTGCAGACACCAAAAAGTTTGATCTATCTCAAATAATAATGAAACATTATTGCATCAATCCACGCAAAACACAGTATGTCTTTTTCCCCATTGAATCAGTGCTTCTTCTTTTCACCAGCTGTAAATAAACCTTAGTGCAGTTACAAATTCAATCTTTTTAGGATTGACTGATTACCTTGGTGCACTTCTTCACTGAATCGCCATTGCTTTTTCATTTTCAGATAAAGTCTGGTACCACATTTTTTTTTTTTTTTTTATAGTGATAATCTTGAAAATGCTTCCTTGCTTTCTGATCCGTTAGATAGGAGGTCCCAAATCTTTCTTTTTTTTTTTTTTTTTTTTTCAAATTGAAAACAGCGAAACGGTTGTTAACTTTCTTTCTTCATTACTAAAACTAAGCTGGCTTATCCACAAAATAAATAAAAGGAAAATGTATGTACATCATCACATTCAGCAACACAATTGACAGTAAATAATGAATGGGATGTATTCAGTGCTTATGCATTATTGGAATTAAAACATACTGTTTACTGTAAATGGTTGATGGTACAGTAAGAAAATACTATAAAGTGTTTTTCACAGTTTTGTATTTGAAAGTGGGAAAGGGATTAAAAAAAAAAAAAAAATGATGATTGTCTGTCTCTCTTTTTAGAAACTTTACGCAGCAGCTGCAAAAGATCAGCAACGATGCGGGCATGCCCATCATCGGACAGCCTTGCTTCTGCAAGTACGCCACTGGTGCTGAACAAGTCGAGCCAATGTTTCGCTACCTCAAGTCAACATTCCAAGGCCTACAACTTGTTGTGGTCGTCTTGCCTGGAAAGACACCGGTTTATGGTAAGTTAAAAAAAAAAAATTGTCACTGCAGATAAATAGTGTGTCATCTGAAAACCAATCAAAGAAACTTTTTGTCGGCGGCGCAGTTAATTGAATGTGTAAAATAGTTTCTTTAATTGTATAAAAACATTTCTTCAAAAATAGGGTTAAGTAAGCATGCATTCGCTTACCTGATTGGGCGATGAAAGCATTTAGTATATCCAATAAATAGATTGGTGACGTGTTGCAACTTCCTCACGTATATTATTATCCGTTAGAGTATTCCGGATTATCTATAAGATCACTTCTGCAAAATAATAAAATTAGTTTCGTTGAATAATCACTGTAGAATTAATAGAGTATTTCCTTTCGATTAAATTTAGGTTTAATATACGTTTTTTGATTACATAATTACACAGAGCATTTACATCGCTCTGACATTTTCACACACTACATTTTATAAAGAAATTCACACAACAACTGACTAAAGTCTAAAGAGTTTTCAGTTCTTGATAGCCTTGGATGACGTCACTGGGAAAAAGCACATGATAGCACGTGGTAATTATTCTTTCACGTGGGCGTTTATTCCATGTACTTAGCTGAGTTGAAAACAGTTTATGAATGGGTTTTTCCGACGAGATAATTAAAGTTGTTTACTGCAATTTTAAAGTACTTTATTATTATCTGACGATTGAAGAGTAGTTGATTCCGAATAGAAGATTACCCTTTAATTGGAATTTCCGTCACTCCCCCTTAATCTTCTATGTAGGATAAGGAAGTAAGTTCAGATTGTTTCGGTGTTTAATGAATTCAGGTTTGGGGTTGGGCTTGGTGAGTGAATCTGCGGTCATAAATTCTGTGGGACAATACTTTAAATCTATTATTCCATCTTCCTTGAGTTGTCTTATCGCGTGGAATCTGATATCTATATGTTTACTTTTTCGAGTATGTTTTTCACTTTCAACCATTTTTATACATGGCTGATTGTCCTCGTATATTGTTATGGGTTTCTGTTGTGGTAATTTTAAATCTTCCAGGAGTTTTATCATCCATAGTATTTCCTGTGCTGCGTTACTTACAGAAATGTATTCAGCTTCTGCTGATGACAGAGCAACGCATGTTTGTCTTTTCGTTGTCCAATGTATGGGACATTTTCCTAACATAAATATATTTCCGCTGGTGGATCGTCTAGTTTCTGGATCACCTCCCCAATCTGCATCTGCGTAAACTTCGAGAATAGGCTTATTTTTCGAACTTAGCGTCAGGTTGAGGTGTTTTGTGTTGTTTAAGTATGTTACGATTCTTTTGACTGCTTTCCAGTCTTTTTCTCGAGGGGTTTCATTTCTACGGCTGAGTATGTTGACCGCTGCTGAAATATCTGGCCTGGTTAATGTTGAGATGTAGAGTAATGTTCCCGTTGCTTGTCTGAATTTAATATTGTTAGGTAATAGATTTTCATCATCGTTGAGTCGATTGTAACCTGCTTCCATAGGTGTGCTGTAAGGTTTTGCGTTTTGAAGATTGAGTTTATCTACCAATTCTTCAATTTTTGAATTTTGGTTTAAGTAGAAATTTTTATCGTCTCTTTTTATATTTATTCCGAGATAGTTATTGACTTCTCCCAAATCTTTCAATTCATATTCCCTTTTGAGATTGTTTATTAATTCAATTATATCTTCGTTTTTTCCGGCGATTAACAAATCATCCACATATACTATAATGTATGTCGAGTTTTCACCATTTTCGCGTATAAAAAGACATGAGTCAGATGTACTTTGTATAAAATTTAATGCTTTAAGACTTTCAGAGATTTTCGTGTGCCATGCTCTGGCGGCTTGTTTAAGCCCGTATATTGCTTTTTGTAATTTACATACTTTGTTTTGTTGATTTGGAGCTATATAGCCTTCCGGCTGTTTCATGTATACCTCTTCTTGTAGGTTTCCGTGTAAAAACGCTGTATTCACGTCGATATGATTAACTTTAAGGTTATGATTTAATGCTGCTATGAGAAATGCACGGATTGTGGTATGAGAGACAACTGGAGCAAAGGTCTCGTCATAATCTACTCCGAATTTCTGACTGTATCCCTGTGCCACGAGTCGTGCTTTATAGGTTTGCACTTGGTTTAGGTTGTCGCGTTTTAATTTAAAAGTCCATTTTGAACCTATCACTTTCTTGCCTGGTGGCGGATCGACTAATGTCCAAGTTTTATTTTTAGCTAGGCACTTGATTTCATTTTCGGTGGCTTTGAGCCAATTTTCCCTATCGTGTGGATTTTTCATTTCCATAATTTCGTTCCAATTCTTTGGTTCATTTGATTGTGTGTCTTTAACTAAACAGACAAATCTATCTGGTGGTACTCCTCTGTTAGATCTATTTGACCTTCTTGGTTCTATTTGTGTTTGTTTGGACTCGCATGGTTGTTTTTCTTTATCATTAATGTCAATTTCAATGTAATTTTTATTCTTCTCTTCTTGATTTCTATCATCAGTGGAGATTTCTTCGAGATTTGAATCTTCCTCAATGTTGTTTGAGTGTTTTATTTCATGTTCTATGAATTTTACAGTCCTGGCAATTATTATTTGTTTGTCTTTTGTGTGTATGCGATATCCTTTGGAACGTGTGTCGTAACCTAGAAAAATACCTTCTTGCGCTCTATTATCTAGTTTTCCTCGATGTATTTTATTAATGTAAACAAATGCTTTACATCCAAAGGTTCTTAAATGTTTGAGATCGGGTTTGATACCTTTCCATAGTTCGTATGGAGTTTTGTCGTTCGCTCTTGTTGGTAATCTGTTTTGTAAATATGTCGCTGTGTGTATTGCCTCTCCCCAAAATTGTTTATTTAAATTTGCTTCTAAAAGCATGCTACGTGTCATATCGAGTAGGCTTTTATTCTTCCTTTCTGCCACGCCGTTCTGGCTCGGGTTGTGTGGAATTGTGAATTGGTGTAATATCCCGTTTTCCTTTAGATAATTGTCTATTTCGTTGCTATTATATTCTCCTCCATTATCTGATCTTATTTCTTTTGGTTTTCTACTGAATTGATTATTTACCATTGCAATGTATTCTTTTAATTTATCAATTACTTCGCTTTTCTTAGATAGTAAGTATATAGTTGTATATCTCGAGTAATCGTCGATGAATGTGAGAAAGTATTGTTTTTCTCCTAGTGTTGGTGTACTTATAGGTCCACAGACGTCGCTGTGTATTAAATCGAGAACTTTGTTTGCTCTATTTGTAGCCGATTTTGGATATGGCGCGTCGTTTAATTTAGATTTGATGCAGGTTTCGCATAATTTATTATTGTGTCTGCAGTTTTTAATTTTTATTCCGGTAGCTAGCTGTTTGTTTACAATTGTTTTGATTGCTTCATAATCACGGTGTCCTAGTCTTCGATGCCATACTTCTAAACATTCTTTATTATTATTACAGCTTAGTGTGACGTTTGCATAGTTTTCTGCATTTTCTGAGTGGTTTGTTTGTTCGATTATGTATAAATTATTTTTGTTCTTCGCTCTTATATAAATTTCACCGTCGAACGTTAAATCGCATTTGTCATTTTCAAAGATTAATTTGCATCCATTTTTAGTTGCTTTGCTTACGGATATTAAATTGGATTCTAGTTCTGGGACGTATAGGACTTCCTGTAGTCTTGTGAGTTTTATTTCTCCATTTGGGGATTTCGTTTTTATTAAAACGTCGCCTGAACCGAATGCTTCGAGTTTGTTGCCGTTTGCGATGGTGACTGATGATTTTTCAAAATTGTTAAATTTATCAAATAACCTTTTATCATTTGCAATGTGTGAGGTACTGCCACTGTCGAGTATCCAGTTCTGTTTTCCTAATTTTTCTGTTATTAGTACGCGATCTTCTGATTGATTAGTTTTTGAGCTTATTTTCTGATCATTCGCGTTATCGTGACAGTCAGTATTCTCTTCATAATTCTCTGTGTTTTCATAGCATAGTGATGATGAAAAAGGTTTAGATTTATTTTTATTATTAAAGTTATTCACATTTTGATATGTGTGTTTGTTTTTGTTGTGCTGTGTGTATCTGCTCTTGAGGTGATAGCACTCGCTATTATTATGATTCGTCATCTTACAGTGACTGCAATATTTTGAATTTCTTTTGTAGTCGTTATAAGTGTGTTTTCTTTGTGTTTTAAATGCCTTTTCAGAGCTGTTGTTTTGTTCAGACATTTCTTGTCTGCGATTATACTCATCTATGAGTTTACTTCTGATAAAATCTGGGGATAATTCGGCTTCGGGCCTTGCCTCTAATGCTGTGATAAGCGTGTTGTAGCTGGGCGGTAATGAGCATAGAAATAGTGCGGATATGTGTGAGTCATTTATATTCTCGCCTATGGCGGATAATTTATCTACTATTTGTAGAATATTTGTTATATGAGTAATCATATTGCCGTTTTCGGGCAGTTTAGTACTGTACAGTTTTCGTAATAAATACAGTTTGCTACTCAAATTTGCTCTTTCATGCGTACGTTTGAGAACTTCCCAGGTTTGCCTGGCTGTGGTAGAATTTTTTACATGCACAATTTGTGCGTCATCTATGCTTAGATTAATTAAAGCTCTTGCTTTTCTGTCTTTTTTGTTCCAATCCTCATTTAAAGGAGTTGGTGGTTGATCACTTATTACTTCAAATAAATCTTCTTTAATGAGAAGCATTTCGAGCTTAAATTTCCAGTTGGAATAATTGCTCGAATTTAGTTTCTCGATGAATTGGCTTTCTTTGAATGTAGCCATTTTTATTTTCTATCTTTAATTATTTTTAAAGATATTTAATTTAATTTTATACGAATCGCTTTTCTTTGCGTTCGTTTTTATTTTCTATAAAGCGAGTTTTTCCAGCATATAGCTAATGTGCTTAAAATTTTTATTTAATACATACTATCAGTCTTTCATAATCTGTCGGCGGCGCAGTTAATTGAATGTGTAAAATAGTTTCTTTAATTGTATAAAAACATTTCTTCAAAAATAGGGTTAAGTAAGCATGCATTCGCTTACCTGATTGGGCGATGAAAGCATTTAGTATATCCAATAAATAGATTGGTGACGTGTTGCAACTTCCTCACGTATATTATTATCCGTTAGAGTATTCCGGATTATCTATAAGATCACTTCTGCAAAATAATAAAATTAGTTTCGTTGAATAATCACTGTAGAATTAATAGAGTATTTCCTTTCGATTAAATTTAGGTTTAATATACGTTTTTTGATTACATAATTACACAGAGCATTTACATCGCTCTGACATTTTCACACACTACATTTTATAAAGAAATTCACACAACAACTGACTAAAGTCTAAAGAGTTTTCAGTTCTTGATAGCCTTGGATGACGTCACTGGGAAAAAGCACATGATAGCATGTGGTAATCATTCTTTCACGTGGGCATTATTATTTATTATTCCATGTACTTAGCTGAGTTGAAAACAGTTTATGAATGGGTTTTTCCGACGAGATAATTAAAGTTGTTTACTGCAATTTTAAAGTACTTTATTATTATCTGACGATTGAAGAGTAGTTGATTCCGAATAGAAGATTACCCTTTAATTGGAATTTCCGTCACTTTTTGATTTGTTTTTTGCAATGATAGTAATAAACAGATTTTATAGAACTTGTTTGTTGAAATCTGCAATGACATTGCTTGAAAGATCAAACCACAGAGGTACTGCTTTGACAATGTTAAGACTCGTTAAGTTGCAATTCTTTGCAAACTTAGTGAAAGTGTATCCAGGTTGAGACTCGAATCAACAGGATATTTTGACTTTAGTTGCCAACACTCTACCAACTAAGCTATCCTGGACAATACAATCAAACAGCCTCATTAGCATGATGCAGCTCAACAGATCACCTCATGTAATGGATATCTATACTATCCTTACTATATCTATACCTTTGATTCCTCAGACCTGAAAGGTCACACACAGTACAAACCGAAAATCCAAAACTCAATGTGAACCCGACAAAAAAAAAAAGCACAGTGTATGCCAGTATTGAACATCAAAACATACTCGTGTGTTATCTTGGACAAGTCCATTTTTAACTTGTTCAGATAGATGTGCAGACAACAAAAAGTTTGATCTATCTTAAATAATCATATAATCTCAAACAATGTCATTTGCTAACCCTTAAACCAACAAAATACTTTTTGATGCCCCAAAACTTGAAAGGAAAGAAAATGGATCACTTTTTTAATACAATTATGAAAAAATATTTTATTATTTTATCTTTTATGTTGAAACAATAAGTATATATTTATAACTACTGTAAGTACATATATATTATATATACTAGTATATAACCCCTGTCAAAAATGACGGAATGTTACGTTTCATTTTCACAAGACTTCATACAAACAAACACCATTAAGATGTTATGAAATAATATTCAATCCTTTGATATAAACAACGACATTCCCGAAGGAAATAAACTGTTTTGATTGAACTTCAATAGTTTAAAGATTTCACTATAAAATAATTCTGTAAAGATTAAGAACGATAAAATCTTCAAAGCATTGCTTAGATCAACAAAGTTGTTTAAACACCCATTGCTGGGTTAACACATCTCTGGGCCCGCTTGCGCCCGCTAGCGGACCCCTAATTACATTGGGGCGGTGCCTTGCATACAAACTTCGTAAACAACACTTCACCAGGCAGCGCTGCAAAGCATATTTTTAAGCGACATTAAAAATTTCGAGTAATTTCGGCAATCTGCGTCATTTTGATCTTTTAAACTGCCCTGCTATATCAGAGTAAACATTATTCAAATTCCGATTTCACAACTGTATAAAATTGTAATAAATTTCGATCATTAAAATAATTTATTTTATTTTATTTCTTAATTAAATCACATCTATTAATTGTATTAATATGACTGATCATTTTTTTTTTCACTACAAAGTTACTATGTTAAAATTCAAAATTTTATCTGCATTGATATAACTAATACTTGTTGTACCACAGTATTACATTATATTCCTTATATTTTAATTATATTTTATATAAAATATTCATTTTATTTACAAGCAAGATTGATAAAATAAAGAACAAAGTGCAATTTCAACAGAAAGTTTATTTGCCAATATAATAATTAAATAACTTAAATTTTAAAAAGTTTATCTCAAATTAAATTCTGATTTTTTATAAACATGCCTAAAGAAACCTGTGATAAATTTTGATAGTTAAAAATCATCTTTTTTAATAAGTATTTTTTTTAATTCTCTTATTAAATTACAAATTTATTTTCACTACAAAGTTTCTACTATGCTAAAATACACAATTTTACTTCATTGATATAATTAATATATGTAGTACACAGTATTACAATTACATGTTCCTTATATTCTAATTACATTTTATAAGAAATACAGTGACCTCTCACTTATACGCGATGTTCAGTAATTACTTTTTGTACCTCTATTTTAAAACAGTAAAATTCGATTTATAAATTCTTCGATTAAATAAGGAGAAAATTACTTTAAAAAGGGAACTGGTGCTGAAAAATAATAACAATGTATCACGTATAAGTTAGAGGTCACTGTATTCAATTCAAAATTTTGTTTATATTAATCTCCGATAGATGGCGATAAAGGCTCACAACGAATGAACGAAGTAGTTTAGCGAGTATCACGGAGGAAAGTAACTTCTTCCGTTTGCGATCACTTTCCGAACGGTTGCCTTCATGGTTTAATTGTTTAATATTTTAAACGTTCACGAATAATGAATCATTTGTTTGTTTACTTTCATGGAGCAATAAACCTAATTTCAACTGAAATTATCTCAGAATATAAACATAATTTAATGTAAGCCATCTCACAAACATTAATTTATTTTGAAAGACATGATTCAAGTAGGAGAAATTATCGTTTAGTTGTTATATGTTAGAATAGGTTCTTCATTAAGCCTAACATGGCGTTTAACTACGGCCAATTCGCAGACTAGAGTGGTTGCGCCTGGAATGGTTACAGACAATTTCTTGCCTTCAGATTTTATTATAAGTAGATATGAGTGTGTGTGTGTGTGTGTGTGTGTGACAATTTTCCAATAATGAACTCCAACTCGTCGATGATTGAATATCACCATATTATGATAGTAAATTAGCAGTCGTAAGTATTGAACCATATGGAATGGTGTTTGAAGTATTGGAGATTCTGAACTCAAAATATCAGAACTATACTTGTCGCTAGATAACATACTTTATTAGGGAGCTTGAATATCGTACAGAATAAAGCATCTGCCAGTTTAGAAAAACACCGATTTACTCTCTGAACTACTTAGATAAGTAATATCACACATTCGAATATATCTAGTAGTATCACTTCCCACCACCAGAGTTTTTGTAGACATCTGAAAACACACACAAATCTGAGATCCCGACTCATGTCTCTCGGTGAAATATCAGGACAGCGCAAGTGTTTCTACAGCAAATGCGGTGAATGAGGCAGCCAATGAGAGTGACAAAATAGGTCCGGGCTCTATTTTAGTCTCGACAGCAATTTGGAGTGATACGATTCCCAGGAAAAAGCACACAAATAGATTTTTAAAACAAAAGAAAAATGGTACAAAACAGAAACTTAAAAAAAATAAAATATGGGCATTTAAGAATTGAGAAATAAAAAGGTTTTCAGAAACAAATGATTGTGGGAGATGTTTTTTTAGAATATTTTGAAAGGAAATAAAATATTAAAACATGCATTTTAAATATAAAGGAATTTAGATAAATTAAATAAATGGACTATTGTTTAAGATAGGAAATAATTGAATAATTAGGGTTGTAGAATAAATTTAGAAGGGAAAATTTTTATGGAATAAATTTAATGAAACATGGACATTTTTGGGATTCAAAAGAGGATTTTAATACTCCCTTTCATGTATGTATTTATGTTTTTTTCTTCTTTCCCAGCTGAAGTGAAGCGAGTGGGCGATACTGTCCTTGGAATGGCCACCCAATGTGTTCAAGCAAAGAATGTCAACAAGACTTCGCCACAAACACTCTCGAATCTGTGCTTAAAGATCAACGTTAAGTTGGGAGGCATCAACAGTATATTAGTCCCTACAATAAGGTACAATTCTATAGTCTCTTTTCTTTCTTTCTTTTCCGATTACAGGGAATAGTCATAACTACTCAATATTTGGTTTGGCTGAATATCAAAATGAAAACGTTACATAACTGGTATTTTTAACTGTCAATAAATAAAGATATTAATTCAGAAATAGAATATGATATTTAAATGAAAAAGACTGTTGTTTGAAAAGTGACACTTTAGAAAATAATTTTTAATGAAACTATTAATAGTCATGAATGATGTTTAAAAAGAAAAAAAGAGCATTTTATCATATAGCAATAATTTGACAAATGGAAAATAAATAAATAAATGTAATTGAAAACATTGACTAATGGTGCAAACTTTCAGAGTGTGATCCAGAGAAACCAATCCTCCACTTTTTCTGTCACAAATAGAGAGAGCGCACCTCAACTCCAAGCCAAACTATGACTTTTGTAATAATCATAGCGTTGTAACGATATTTTTTCAATAGACTTATATGTTTTACGTGAAATAGGAAGTGCTGGTAAAGACCACCATTCACATCGAAACAACACTGAGCTAGAGGTTCCCTAATTTGGAATGCAGCTGGCAGCACATAATGTATCGCTGATGAAAATTTTGTGCATTCTCATGATGTTCCATTTTTACAATGCAAGGGATGAACAAAAATTTGGATTAAACTTCAGTGAGACACCCCACCCCGTTTCTTTACTCAATAAGTTAACTAACAAGGAAGGTCTCCTTAAAGCACATACTCAAAATATTTTGAAAATAAATGCTAATTAAACTACTCATGTATACGTAATAAAGGATCCGTTAAAGTTACCTGCTGAATCCCAATAGAACATCTGTAAAAAGAAAAATACTTTTGAGTATTGGGTGCAGAAAGACGCGATTTGGCGAGCAACACTTTTTCCTCACCAAATGCAAGCAATTTTAATTCATTTTTCCTGGGTAAATGCACAAGGGAATCGAACCCAGGCTTCTCTGGTTACAGAGCGTAGGTGAAAACCATTTTTCTCCAACTCTACTATATTTTTTAATTGTGATTTATTTTGTATTTAGTATATATTTTTTAGATTGTCCATTAACAACACCTAAAAGCAGTTTTACATTAAAAATATCATAATTTATTCAAATAATGTTTTGAGTTTCATTAAAAAGAGATACTTTCGTATAAGCCGCATGCCAGGAGTTGATAGCCAAGACAGAAACGAGGAAGAAACCGCCAAAAGTTTCGCTACTTACTGCAGCATTTTGATTTTAATATTTTTAACTGTTTAAGCTCATATTTCGATTACCTGTCTGTTAAATTTGTGTTTCATATATGTTATGTTAAATTTTGTTTATTTATTTATTGATGAAGTTTTAATTTCTTTCTGGAAACAAATGCTGAACTATTTATATTATTTTAAGTGGAAATGGATTAGTCTTTCATAATTGGACTGCACACAATAGAGAAAATATTTAAAAGTGATTTATACTTGAAAATTATTTTTAAAAAACCATAAACAATCAGTAAACTAAGATGTAGTTTCCAACCAAATTATATTTAAAAGTACATTTTTTTTCCTATTCGGCAGTGTAAAAATTGAAATTGTTTGATTATATGTACATTAAATTTGTGTTTTATTTTATTTTATTTATTTATTTATTTATGAAATTTTAATTTCGTTGTGAAAAATTAGCCAGATATCAAGGCTGAGCTATTTATATTGTTTTCAGTTCCAATGGGTTATTGTTCTTCCATAATGAAACCTGCACGCAATGGGGATAGATTTTTAAAAAAACATGCTTGAAAATTATTTTAAAAACTACAATAAATGTGTAAATTGCAATACAATTTTCAAACAAATTGCATTTGAAATTAAATTTTTTTTACCTATACCACGCTATAAAAATTGAAAATATGCCATGTTTTGAAGTTTAAAAAATTGCTGTAGCGGAAAAATCAAAACCGAAATTTAATCGTGATTTAATCTAAAGAAATTTGCTTGAAAATTATTTTAAAAGCCGTGAGAAATCAGTCAATTCAGATAGAGCTTTCAAACAAATTGCATTTGAAAGTAGATTTTTTTCTGTATATAATGGTGCAAAAATTTAAAATGTGCGATGTTTAGAAATGAAAAAAAATTCAGTAGCAAAAATCGCAAAACCGAAATTTCGTCAACTGTTGCCATTTGCAAAATGACATCAGTGTTACACACGGACATGTTTATGTTTGTCCTTTATAATATAGATAGTACTTTATGAATTTAAATGATTAAATTGTGTATTTTTTCTATAAGCTTATATAATACATATACAAGTTGCGTATTGGTAAAGTTATTTAATTTTACACAGTTTCGCCAGCTGGATAAGGTTTAAGTGTATTTTAACAGTAACTGCTTGATTAAAAATACTCTCATACATTTCAATATTGAATAAATCGTTTCTGTGGCAACATTACTTTTCTGTTCTCTTCTTGGACACTAACAATATCGAAGTCAAATTGGCAGTGCTTAATCCATTTAAATTTTGTTCTAAACCGTAGAATAGGATCGTTAATTTTATTTATATATATACATATAAATATATATGGCATAACCGTAGTTATAAAAGTGTTTTTATTTAAGTTAAACTTACTTAAACTATTTCAGTGTGAAGAGTAGAAATTTTTTTTCGAAAAGAGTATTTATCATAAAAATGTATTTTTAAAAAATTATTTCGTTGTGTAGCCAACCAGCAATAAATCACCAAAAACATGGTATTTTCACAATTGTTTTATGGATGTTGTATTGAGGTTCTGCAGCAGTTTTTTTGGTACTTTTCGGCTAGTGAGGCACTAATGATATATGTACATATATAAATATATATGTATATACATATATATATATATATATATATTATATATTATATATACACATACATGCATATATATTGCATGTATGTGTGTGTATTGCATGTATGTACATGTATATATATATATGCATGTGTGTATATGTAGATATATGTATATATATATATATATATATATGTGTGTGTGTGTGTGTGTGTATATATATATATCACTGGTGCCCGGCTAACTGAAAAGTACCGTTTTTTTTCTATAAACGTATTTATCCTCATGAGAAGAATATTCTGTAATTAAAAAAAAAAAAAATTCTGAGTATGCGCCTACGGAAACCTTCCTTGTGAGCTCCATGTATAACTGGAGATCTGTCTTCCTATTCTCCCCAAATGATTTCCAACAGTCAGTGTGGAAAGATACAGTGACGATAGTTTTAGTTCGCATTCATGGCAAAACATGCTGTTTATCGTATTCTGTTACGAAATTAGAGAATAAATTAATACGAGTTGTAATTTTCCAACTGGACGAAAAATGTCCGGGCCAGGATTCGAACCTGGGATCTCTTGGCTGAAGCTGCCATGCTCTACCAACTGAGCTATCCCGGTCGAATCTGGGGGGCATAATTCATCCAGTCAACCTTATTGATCATAGCATCTGGTCTGATATTTTAATCAGCTCAACAGAATAGATCGCAGGTAATGGAACTCCAGTAAACGCTGGATACGTGATTACACTAGATTAACTAGATATTGGTAGAGCGTGGCCGCGTCAGCCAAGAGATCCCAGGTTCGAATCCTGGCCCAGACATTTTTCGTCCAGTTGGAAAATTATAACTCGTATGATTTCTTTAATCTAAAATAAATTAATAATTAGAGAAGCATAAAACAGAATAATAGTAAATGACAAAACTAATATATGATATTGACAACACGGACCTTTGCCTTGCATGCTTCCTGACCACCAACTCAGCACTCCTGTTATATATAAAGCTCAGTGTGTACTGGTTCCTTCCATTTTTCCCTGCCTGTGTTATACATCATAAATTATGTTTAACAACATGTTGTACAGGTTTACAATGTCCTATAACTTGGTGATACATTTTTTCGATGCCTTGTGGAGGCCACTATAACAAGAAAGTACCTTTTTGTGTGTCCATATGAGAATAGCTCTCATCTAATCTGGCCTTTTTATGGCTTTATACCACAACTGGCAGCTAATGAAATCATGGAAAGCAGCTAATCATACTAAGTAATTTTGTCCTTTTAAAAAAGTGACTTGGATTTCAAGCATGTAAGGGTTGATGCAGGTTTTTTTTTTCCTGGGGCCCATTTTGTGAAAAGTAAAAATTATTTTTGTGAAATTTATTATATTTTTGTGAAAAATAACATTTTGTTACGGAAGATGAAATTGAGCTACTCAAATTCAAACCAAGCATATAACTTCTTTAAATCCTTCTGCTAAAGTTTTCCTTCCTGACAAATTTGTTTTCTTTGCAAATTACACATTTTAAAACCTAATATAATAAAAATAATTAATGGCGAGCATGGTTTTATGGAATGGAATTTTATGAAAGGACCTATTTTATCAAGAGGAATTTTATGAAGGTTCTTTTAAGAGGAATTTTGTGAAGGGTCCTGTTTTATTAAATGGATTTTTGTGAAGGGGCCTGTTATATTAAATGGATTTTTGTGAAGGGGCCCTAAATAGGCCCCAAATTTTTTCCTGGATTGACACCTGGCTTGTAAATGGTTTGATGTATTCTTAAATAGAGTGGGTTTAGGTGGATCCCAGAAATGGGCTCTTGTAATGTCAAAATCATTTTATCTCCATCTCCTCTACTGAAATAGAAGAAATGAAATTCTGATGTTCTTTTGCAGACCCAAAGTGTTCAATGAGCCTGTGATATTTCTTGGGGCAGATGTGACCCATCCTCCCGCGGGAGACAACAAGAAACCTTCCATTGCAGCTGTGAGTAGTTTTTTAACCTCTCTTCTTTCTCAGTAATATGTTTCTTTTAAATACTAAAAACATAATATACAGTAAAATAACTTTTATTAGATTGTTGACATGTTTCGGCTCACTCCGAGCCATTATCAAAAACAAATGAGACTGTTCTATAATTGAAGTAATTATTTGGAATGCTATCGTTTAATTTTCATGTACTTTTTTTAAATTACGCGCTTTATCTTTTATTTTTACTTGGTTGTTCATATTTTCATATCTGTAACCATGGAGTCACTTGAGCAACAATTTCGGTAAAACTAGGCTGTGCCGCCAGGTACCTGCGGTGCATCCGGCGCATCTTCGACCACCGAACCCAAGTCCTGAGGGACTTAAGCGTACACGACTGGATTTGGCTCTGCTACGTCGTTACATATTGTATTTTTGTGTGTTACTTTTTTCTACATTCGTTTTTTCTTTTATCTCTGTGGTTTCTGTTATTATGGATGGATAGTATAGACTAGAGGGAAAAATTATTTTAATTTCATTGAAATTTATTTGGATGGTTTCTTCTTGATATCTTGCCAGGGCTGTGGTTTTTATATTATATTTAATATCAGCTATAGGCTCCTTTTTTATGTAACTAAATTGCTATAATTGTGGCTCGAGTAACTCCATGGTTACAAATATGGAAATAAGAAATCATGTAAAAAAAAAGTGCATAATTTTTAAAAATTACATGAAAATTAAATGATAGCATTTCAGATAATAACTTCAAACACTGTGTAATTATAGAACATTCTTATTTGTTTTTTATAATGGCTCAGAGTAAGTTAAAACATGTCAACAATCTAATAAAATTATTTTACTGTGTGTCTATTATGTTGTTAATTTACACCTTTTAGCATTTAAAAGAAATATATTATTACAAGGTGTTATTTATTATATTTCTGTCTCTTCTTGTTGTGTCAGTGTGTCAACAACTAACATTTCTTTACTACAGAATGCCCATAGCATAAAATCTCGATTGTAAACCCCCCCACCCCCCACCCCCCTATTTTTTGGCGAAAGCAAACATACAAAAATTCATTTTTAATGTATGTAAGATATGTTTTTCTTTGATTTTACAGTTAATGAAATAGTATATCATTGCAAAAATTGAAATCATAGGTGTTTTTTTCTTTGTACTTTCCATTTTACCAACACCATTGTCGCCTTTTTATATTAAACGTTATTATTATCAATGGTTGTACTTTGTATGTACAAACATAATTCTGTGCGATGGTAATAAAATAAATTTACTCTTTTAAATATGGCCCGCGGCTTTGTAATCAGTCTTAATTTGGCCCTCGATGGTGAACGAGTTTGATATGCCTGGCATACACATATCACTGATGAAAATGTTGTATAAACATTTTAAGAAGTAAAAATTGCTTTAGTTTATTTAAGGACATCAGAATTTTTTATTTTTTTTCCTTTGGGAATGCAGAATGATGAGTTATGGATAGGGGCTGTACATACACTATATTGCCAAAGGTGACCAGTCACTTGCGATTTTAGACATTTTGTTAACTATCTAGAAAAATACATGAGGAATTAACCTGAAACTGCAGGTGTGTAAACAGTATAGTATAGCTTATATATTTCCGTGAAGATTTTTTCCCGAAACCCCATAGGGAACTGTCAACAAATTGAAAAAGAACGAATATCTTTTGGATTACCCTGTAAAAACTAATGTAGCAAAAGCATTCAAACTCGAGATTATTAATAAGTGGCTTATTGTAATATACTGTGTTCATTTTTATGAGGATAGCATGTATATTCGAAGAGAAATTAAGGTTTTTATAAAGTCCCAAATTTCGCTAAGTTTTTTGCTTATAATTTGCAGAGTTCTTAATATAAAAAAACGTTATTTTGAGAAAATATGTAAAACAAGATTGTACATAATACTCTGCAATCAAAATTAAAAAATAATAAAAATTGGATGAAAAATGATCAGTTTTACTAAAAAATGTTTCACTGAGCATGCGCGAATGCAATCAAAATATAATATGCATAATGTATTAGCTAAGTATATAGAGCAACTTTTGTGAAAGTCTCAAAATCATAGTTTGAAAATTCTGAAAATTATCGTCGATAGAATAAGCTCGAAATCCGTTGTTCCCAAAAAGAAGCAAAAAGATGAGGGGTTGTATCCAAATATCTGTTGATTAGTGCCAAGATAGCGTACACAATATTGCACATACTACTATATTTGGATACAACCCCTCATCTTTTTGCTTCCTTTTGGGAACAACGGATTTCGACAACAGAAAAGTTTCACTTCTAACGTACCTTTGTTGTAAATTTTTGTTTTAACTGTCTGCGCTTAAAAATAGATTCATATCCAGTAGTGTCAAATTCTCGCCTATGATAGCGACACTTGTCAAAATATCGCCAAATTTAACCCCAAACAAATCACCATAAATGAAGCCAAGCCAACTTGAGAATAGCTTTCTAGTTTGGTAAAATTCTGATTCAAATTCAGTAGGATCATGCAGGGTAATTTAGTGCTTCATTTTTAAAAACTAAATTTAACACATTAAAAATTGGATGAAAAATGAGTAGGTTTACTAAAAAATGTTTCACTCCACATGCGCGAATGCAATCAAAATATAATGTGCATAATGTATTAGCTAAGTATATAGAGCAACTTTTGTGAAAGTCTCAAAATCATAACTTGAAAATTATGAAAATTATCGTCGATAGAATAAGCTCAAAATCCGTTGTTCCCAAAAGGAAGCAAAAAGATGAGGGCTTGTATCCAAATATACGTGCAATATTGTGTACGCTATCTTGGCACTAATCAACAGATATTTGATACGACCCCTCATCTTTTTGCTTCTTTTTGGGAACAACGGATTTTGATCTTATTCTATCGACGATAATTTTCAGAATTTTCATGCTATGATTTTGAGATTTTCACAAAAGTTGCCCTATATACTTAGCTAATTAATTATGCATATTATATTTTGATTGCATTCATGCATGCACAGTGAAACATTTTTTAGTAAACCTGCTCATTTTTCATCCAATTTTTATTATTTTTAAATTTTGATTGCAGAGTATACTGTACAATGCTGTTTGATATATTTTCTCAAAATAACTTTTTTTAATATTAAGAACTGCAGTTTCAGGTTAATTCCTCATGTATTTTTCTAGATAGTTAACAAAACATCTAAAGTCGCAATTGACTGGTCACCTTTGGCAATATAGTGTATATAACGTTATCACTTTAGGAGGGGGGAGGTGGCACTTGATATTGTAAGATATCTTTAGGGGGAGGCAGGGTTCGTCTTTTAATATCATTATCATTTTTGATCCAGCAGTTTTTTTTTTTATTATTATGAAAATATTAAGTTATTAAAGCCATTAATTGATTATAAAATCAATTCATTCTGAATACGGAATACCCCAACATTCGGCATTCCTTGTTCTTCTGCCATATATTTTTGCTGTTGCAGAAACCAGGTACGAAATATGTTTGAAATGATACTTGTTGTGTTTACTGGGGTAAAGAAAGA
The DNA here is from genome assembly GCA_963931845.1 of Maratus michaelseni. Classification (NCBI taxonomy): domain Eukaryota; kingdom Metazoa; phylum Arthropoda; class Arachnida; order Araneae; family Salticidae; genus Maratus; species Maratus michaelseni. The sequence continues at coordinate 467,463,671 of OZ007589.1, forward strand.
AGTCCACTTGTTTTGTTGATAAGAAGTTCTGCTTTCACTCTCCCCGTGAGCTGTGAAGGGGACAACATTACTGTTGAATGCATTAATTATGTGACATTAAGCCATTATTGAATACTTTTAAATAGTAACTATCTCTTTTAGATGTTATTTGATATATTTTATTGACTTCTTCCGTTCATTTGAATCCGTAAAGTATGCAAATAATAAATGTAGAACCATATCAGTATATCACTGCAAGCGCCAAAAAAAAAAAAAAGGCAAAATTAAGAGTTTTTAGAAATTGATAACAGGATAATCATTAAGGGGAGGGGTAGGGGGTTCGATGAATGATAACGTATGATATCATAAGGTGGGAGGTATAGGTGCCAGAATGACTGTCACCAGTCGCCACGTGGTGACTAAAGTTTTTGTTTTGGCGACTAACTTTCTATGTCTAAGTCGCCATGTTCTTTACATGGATGTCCCGTTTTCGCCGAAAGGCAGATTTCCGATTTATTTTTTAATATGAAATCCGAGGATTCTCCTCCATAATTCAGCAGTATTTAGACGATTGAACATAAATGCCACATTTCCACTAATTTGCAAATTTCCCGTTTTTTTAAAAATCTGCAATGCCCGCAGAATCAGAAGAAAAAAAAAATCATGTTGATATGCATCGCGAATGAACTCTGTGCCGACGGTATGCCACAATAAGCCTGCGACACAGTAAAATTTGTGCCGAGAAGAGAATAAATTTGTAGCTCAGGGATTTCTCAGATATGTTCTTACAGGTACATCTAGATATTGGCATGTGATTCTTCCACGAATTAGCAAAACTCCTCGAATTATCATTATTTATTTATTTTTAAATTTCTGAAAATCAACTCGCTAATCAGTCATGAAAAGAAATCTAAAATTTCGTCAATCTGTCGCGAAATTTGTGAAATAGGTCACTGAAAAATTTTACAAATTTTGTCAATCGCTTGCCAAATAAAACCACAAATTTCATCAATTGCTAATGAGATAAAACTGCGAATTTTGCCAATTGGTCTTAGGGGAAAAAAAAAAAAAAAAAAAAAAAAAAAAAAAAAAAAAAAGTAAATTTCGAGAAAAAAAAATGCAAATTTCATCAATTGGTCGCGAAAAAACTGCGAAGTTCATGGATCAATTGCAGAAAAAAAAAAATTTGTGAATCCCGTCAAGAAGTTGTGATAATAAAACATGAAAATCGGCGATCGGTTACAACAATTGTAATTTTTTTTGTCTCCATAGGGATTTAAAAAATTCTTTAATAAATCCTTAAAAAAAATCCCCTTGCAACAAAAGTTGCAATGAGGCTTATAGTATTCCATCTTTCTCCATAATCCTTGAAAATGTCAGAAATTGTTAAATTAATTTTATTAAAATCTAAAACCTAAAAGAAAATAAATCTTCTCCACATTTTTTTCATATATATTTATTTATAATTTTGATTTTTATAGTCACATTTTCTTATGCAAGTTTCCTATGTTGAGCATTTATTTTCAGCTATGAAAAATACTTTTTTTTTTTTGGGGGGGGGGGGGGGGAGTTTATCTATAGATAAAAAAAAAAAAAACTAGAGAATCGTTTATTCACAAAATAGTCAGGCCTTACATTACAAAACTTACTCCTACAAACTGTATGCAATTACGGCGGGAAGATTCAATATTCTATTGTCCAAATTTAATTGAGAAACAAATATTGTTTTTATGGGTTTGTTTCACAATGTGGCCACTGGATTTTTTGGGTTTAGGAGCCACTGGCTCCTTCCATATTTTGGGAATCTGCACCTATACTGGGAGGGGGTCCAAAATTACCAAAATGTTGATAACATTATATATGTACAGCCCCATATTAGAATTTTAACTGTATGAATGTTAATATTTATATAGGGAATAAAAGAGAAAAGTCCTTCCGGCCTGTACCGGGAGGAAAAGGTAGCTTTCCTATATCTTCATTTAAAAATTTTAGCTAATATTACATGAAAACAGCAAGTTAAAATGCAAAGAAAACGTTTACAAAATATTCGTTAATACTGAATTTGAATAAGAAATTCACCAAATTATTGAGCCATAGCCAAATTGGCTTCATTTATGAAGACTTATTTTGGTCGCCAAATTTGGCAATATTTCGCAAAATGTCGCCAAGTTTGGCGAGAATTTGGCGCTAACGAATATGAATATATAGTTTTATGCGTATGATTGGAAAAATTATTACAACAATGAAAATTTTTGTAATGTGCTGTCTTGTTTCAAAATGTCAGCCACCCTAGAATTTCAAACTGCTCTATCTCAGCCATTTTTTAAACCAAAAAATGCTCTGGAATCCTCGTATCAAGGCCTAACACTTAATTAAAAAATAAATTTGAATTTTTAACTATTTTGTATATATATTGTAGTTTTTAATTTTTAAATGGCCGCCATCTTGAAACAAAATGGCGGACCAAGCTGGCCAACGAACTCGGTCGAGACATTTGTGAGCTTAATACACACAATTAGTTTCATCAAAATTGATTTATAAATACGAGCGTTATCGTATGACATAGGTCAGATATATATATATATATATATATATATATATATATGGAGATATATATATAAATCAACATTTGAACGGAGGGTTGTTTTGGGGTCTGGGGGTCATGATCGGTGAAAATATATCGAAATTTTCCGGAACTGCTTTCCTCCGAACGGCTGCAATAGGTAGCTTTATACTTTTTTGTATTGAAAGCTACCTAAAAGATGTGTGTGAGGTGAGGTGAGGTGAGGCATGTTGTTACAGTCTCTTGTTTTAGGTGTCTCATGCCTAATAAATGCTAAAAAGTAAAAAAATAAAAACTTTTAACCATTCCCATTAATGGAACTCTGATTAGCAACATTTTCTATTATTAATCTATTAATATCTATATATTGCTACCATTAATTTGAACATTCTTTCCAGTAAGGAGGCATAGCATGAAAGAGCTTTCTTTGCACTGACTATCCAACAACATATTATCAGTGATAATTTTTGTTTTTCTTGTGCAGAATGCATTACAGGGTCATCAGGTAATAAGTTACCCACTCCAAATATGGCAACACTTAAACTACAGATCATTCAAATGGTGTGTACTTATCAGTTGTTAAACAAAAATGTGCTAGAAGGTGCCATAGAAATAAGTGTTTATCATTTCTAATGCTTTCCTCTTAATGTTTTAACATGCTTACAATAGATGCTGCTTTCATTGTCATCTATTCTTTTTGTATAACTACAACAGACTCCCTTAAACAGTGTTCGAAATTAGCAGTCATTAGACGTCAAATGCAACTACATTGCAGCATTTGACAATTACAAAATTATTCCCGGGCATCAAACTTTACGCCTAGCTTTTTTTTAACACTTATTTTTTGTTTGCATAATTTTATTGTAATATTTTTTGTTTGCTAAATATGCATAATAAGGATGAAATAATTTTTTCTTTAATTATTCAGTGAAACTCGTCTTATAAATAAATTCACATCAAAATCTTAAAATAACAAAGTTTTATTTCATGTTTAACCATACTTAATAAATTATTTGGTAAAAATATTGTTGAATTCCCTCTAAGTCCACACAACTTTGTAGAATAATCCTGTCCTTTTAGTATGCTGCCACCACCGATATGACTACTTGATATCGGTCACGTTATAAGAGGTATATTGAGAAAAAGATGAACTCTTTCAATTAAACTAAAACGAAACAATTTATTTACACAATCTTTACAAATAACAAGACACTATTTACACTTAAAAACACGGATATAGCTGATCCGGTTAAACATTAAATAAAATACAGAAAATACGTTCTGTGTACTGTTAAGCTACTCTATACCTCTCTCATGCTATGTTAATTAACCCAGAGTTACCATGGATTACTATTAATCTCACAAACACATTCTCTCCACTCCAAGAGACCTACCTCAACGCACGTGTACCAGAGTTCTCCCGGGAACAACCTACCCGTCCCACTCACTGCGTTAAAACTAACCAAACTCTCTCTGCTGTTCCCACGAGACCACCATCCATAAACAAAGTTGGTTTTCCTGTCGACACGGGTTCGACCCCTTAAAAGAACGTGAAGCTCTTTGTCTGTCTTATGTATGAACTTTGAATGACAATAGAAAAAATCCTTCCACTGTACTAAACATTCTTTCCACTCATATCATGTCACCTACCTACTCGGATTAAGATTCCAGATAAGAAAGGAATGTTAGTTTAAAGCTTACAGTACACAGAATACATAGCACACAAAAAGATAGTATCACATAACAATAGTTCTAAACAGCAGCTGTCAACCAAAGCCCGACAAATATTACAATTGCCACTGATATCAGCACTATCTTAAAAAATTGTCAGTAATAAATTTATGCTTCCTTCATGAGAAAATATGAAAGTTCAATCCTATTAACCAGAATTACATATTGAAATGTGTGCAAAATGATATAAAAATTTTAAAAAAACTAAAATTTTACACCTATATCTTAACTGAAGTTTCGTTGTTTACATCGGAAACAATGTGTGGATTTGACAGTCTACTGTATTTCCCTTCTTTCCCAGCCTTTTGTTTTTGTGAAGTTAATTGTTTGTGTTTAAGGTCGTTGGCAGCATGGATGCCCACCCGAGCAGATATGCGGCTACAGTACGTGTCCAACAGCACCGTCAAGAGATCATCCAGGACCTGGCGTCCATGGTCAAAGAGCTGCTCATCCAGTTCTACAAGTCCACACGCTTCAAGCCCAACCGCATCATCTTCTACAGGGACGGCGTCTCAGAGGGACAGTTCCACCAGGTACCACCACCCTCCATAAGGAGGTTTCTCTCCTTAACCCACCCACCCACCCACTCATTCCATTCGCACAAGAGCAAACTATATTTGTTTTCTTTCATTCAGAAATCAAAATTTTTGAAACAAACAGGGCACTTTGTTTTGGCTGCTGAAGAATAAGCAAATTGGAATTCTATAAAGATAGGATTTTTTCATTCTAACGATGACACTCTTAAGTGTTAAGACTCATATTTCTAATTAAATGGAAGCAGCGCTCATTCAACTGAATGAGATCTGAATGAGGGCAATTTCTTGGGGGGGAAATCAATAATTTCATGGCCCTATTAAACATTTTTGAGTTATCATTAAAAACAACTTTTTTTTTTACGATGATTCGACTAATAATGGAATGGAAACTATGGTTTATGAGACACTATTGATTCGTTATCTCTAGAGTGTCTTTTTTTTTTTTCCCCAAATCTTGTGATTACAAAAAAGTATTTCCTGAAATGGAGAAGATATTAAAAAAAGAAATGAATACATATGTTATTTTAATTGAAGCTTCTTGAAAGTAAGCTTTGTTGCAAAGAATTCTTTTCCAACAAAGTTACTTTTGCTCCCTAACCTAAAATATGTAATATAAAATTCCGTTAGATAAAATTTGTTAATCATGTGGCATGTCCTTACATTTCAGAATCTTGTGCAGATTCAAATCTATCAAAGAGGTGAAGGTAAAAATCTGACCCAGTTAATTTGGCTTTTGTGCTATTTCTGATTTTTTTTTTTTTTTTTAGCTTGACTTGTGATGATTTGTTCAGAAAAAAATTCCTTGGGGCGAAGGGGCAACTTCTCACTTAGCCTTTGCCAGAATGCACCCCTATTTACTATATGAAGTCATACTGAAGTTAAAAATAGGTAGAACATATTGAAGAGAATTTTTAAATAAATCTTCAAAATATGTTTCAGCCATTTTCAAATTTATGTTTAGATAAAAAATTTCACGTGATAGGTTTCTTAAATGGCAACTGATATAACAATTATATTTCTGATATGGCAGCTATACTCAAACTTAAAATTAGATGTTTACAAGATTCAATTCAACTTTCTGCAACACTGATATCACCTCCTGGCAGGGAATAGGGTGACTTAATTTAAATATCAAAATAGGATGGACAAATTCACACAATTTTATTTTTCTCTACAGTGCCTTTTGGCAGGAAATTAATTAATTATTTTTTAAATAAATCTTTAGAATAAGATTCTGCCCCGGTCAAATTTATATTTTGATAAACTTTTTCATGTGATAGATTTTTTATGCTGCTAGTGCACCTGGTGGGAAATTGCTTAATTGAAAATTTTAAATGTTTTTTTATGTTTCGTTTTTTATATTTTCTCATATGGCAAACACACTCCAATTTAAAATTAGATAAGAGAAATTCAACTCAATTTTCTTTTTGCACTGATACTATCTAACCCGAAATAGATTAACAAAGTTTAAATAAAATGGATTCCTTTATGTTTCCCTGTATAACAGCTATAATCAAGTTAAAAATAGGTATTATATATCCTTTTGTTTCATTTGGCATCCCCTGGCAGGAAATAGGGTAACTAAATTGAAATAAAATTGATTTTTTTATGTTTTACTATACGTACTCAAGTTAAAAATTAGGTTGAACTGATTCAATACAATTTTACCTTTCTTTATAGTGCCGCCTGGTGGCAAATAGGGAAATTATAATTAAATTAAATTGATTATATATGTGTTTTTTTATATATATATATATAAAACTTCAGAATTAGCTTCTTCCACGGGCAAATTTATGTTTAAATAAAAAAAATTTCGCATGATAGGATAGGATAGCTTTATGCTGATTGCGTCTTTGGTGGACCATACTCAGAGTTAAATTTAGATAGATCAGATTCTTACGACCATAGCAAGAAATGATTAACTAAATTTAAACAAAAATGATTTTTTTTTTTTGTTGTCTTTTCAATGTATGACAGTCATATTGAAGTTAAAAATATGTAGGACAGATTCAATAAAAATTCTCTTTTGTGTTTATAGTGTACCTTGTTGGAAATACGATAACTAAATTTAAACAAAATTGATTTTTTATGTTTTACATTATGAAGTTGTACTCAAGTTAAAAATAGGTTGAATTTAAACTCATTTCTAATGCAAAAATAAATAAATAAATAAATAAATAATAAAAATGTACGAATAACTATGAATTGGCAATCTATTACTAAAAAAATCAACTAAGCTGTTGCATAAAACGTCCAAATCAAGGTATATGCAATTATTCTGTCCATAGATTGCAGTATGTTTCCAACGATGAATCAGTTAGTTACAAGTTTGTAATGAACCAGGCTGTTGATACACGATAGGCACAGGGACCGCAGAGCTCTAGTTAAAAATAAATAAATAAATGTATGTGCATACTTCTGTTATGGAAAATCGTAGGAATATATAGCATTTACATTCTATAAGAACATTTTTTGTTTTTTCCATGCTATATTTAGAGATAGATCCAGGCGATCCATGTTAGTATGTACTAAAGGATGGGAATAACATGGTAGGTAATTGTAGGAGAAACATTATGCAGCTCAATTAGGTTTTATACCAGTATGTACCTCTAGATCCTATGCAGGAATCCTTCACAGAAGAATTCAGATACATTACTGTCTTTGGGCAGTAATTGTTTAAAAAAACATGGGTTTTCAACTGTGTTTTATAAATTGCTTAATTTGGAAAGCTAATTTGCTTCATTTTCATTGTATGAAAAAAGTAAAGCACTATGTGTAAAGTCAATATATTCTGAAAAGAGATTAGAAAGAGTTTCTCTTCTTGTTTATGTAAGAACCTTCTCTTTAGCCTATTAAAAACGACAATTGCAACTCTGCCGAACTACGAGAAGGTTCGAAAAGAGATGAGCTAATACAGACTGTTTTCTGATACTTGATCTTATTAACAGGTGCTTACTCACGAGCTTCTGGCTGTCCGTGAATCGTGCATGAAGCTTGAAGCAGACTACAAGCCTGGCATCACCTTCATTGTGGTTCAGAAAAGACACCACACCCGGCTGTTTTGTTCCGATAAAAAAGAACAAATTGGTAAGAGTGGCAATATACCGGCCGGAACAACAGTGGACGTTGGAATAACACATCCGACTGAATTCGACTTTTATCTCTGCAGTCATGCTGGAATACAAGTATGTGTAGAATATTAATTTAATCTCCCCCCCCCCCCCCCCCCCCCCTATTGTGTGTAAATGAAACTTTCATCGTCGAAATCAGAATGAGTGTCCTGTAAAATATGAATTCTATGTAAGAATTTTTTTAACAGAGATTGATTTCTAGAAGCAAAGTAGGCTTAGTAGAATATGCAAAGTGAAAATTAAAACTCATTCGGCCAAGTAGTTTTTGAGTTATGCTCGAGTTAAGCTACCCCCATTGCAATGATTAAAAATGAATTTGTCATTAAGAGTTCTAAACTTTAAACTTGCATAAACCCTAAACTACTGTTGGAGTCCAAAGCTAAAATTTGCTGAAGAATCCAAATATGTCGAAATTAAGTTTTGAAAATATTTTGTTATATTTTCTATATGTAGATGAAACCCTAAGCAAAAATTAAATATAGCATTAATTAGTAGATGTTATTACTAATTGGCTGATGTTAGTTACATTTCAATATGATTATTTGCAGCAGAGTTAGTTGGGGGTTGTGTGTGTGGGGGGGGGACTCTACATGGGTACTACTGCATGTTTAATAAAATATGTATAGTTTTTTTTTACAGAGTCACAACAAAAATTTTATATAGGACTGTCTATTGCACAAAATATATCAACTGGCATATGCAATATGTACAAATTAAAAAATAAAAGGTAGACAATATCACTTTTTTTTTGTAAGTAAGTATTGGGTTAAGAAATATTAGCTTAGTTTAGATTTTTTTATTTTATTTCAAACTTTTTTTTTAATCTTCATTTGCCGTAAATTCATAATATAACATTTCTTTTTTTAACTGAATAAATGTAGCATTGACTTTATAAAAAGACTAGCGGGCCCCTAATTTACATCGGTGCCTCGAATCTTGTAAAACCTCGAATAAGATAAACCTCGAACTAAACGAACCTCCGACCCGGGTCGGAAATCCAGTTGAAAGAGCCAAACCCCGTCATAATCGGGCCCGTAGAACCCAATTTCTGGAAGCGCCCCCTGGTAGTGAAACTTGGAACTGAAATATGTAAGCGCTATCGATATCGAGTTGAATGAGCCAAACCGCGTTCCGATTGGACTCAAAGAACTCGAGATATTGTGAAATACAAATATAAAATCTGATATTATTATTCGAAAAGAGTGGTATAAACTCAAACTTTTTAAAATGTTATAGAGGGTAAACCTCTAACTGAACGAACCTCCGGCTCGGGTCCCCGCTGCCTGCGGCACCGTATAGCAGTCGTGCTGCGCACGCGCTGCAGTATATGTTAGTTCCACCTTCCACCACCAGGTGGCGCAAACTGTTTATACGATCATAACTGAAATCGTTAAGGCTTTCGATGTCGAGTCAAATGAGCCATACCCCGTCATAATCCAGGCCATAAAAACAGAGATAATAAAGCGCCCCCTGGTGGTGAAAAACGAACTAAAACCGATAAGCTCTAGTATCTTCTATCGATATCGAGTCGAATGAGCCAAACCGCGTTTCGATTGGTCTCGTAGAACTCGAGATAATGTGAAATCAAAGTATAAAATCTGATATTATTATTCGAAAAGAGTGGTATAAACTCAGAAACTTTTAAAAATGTTATAGAGGGTCCTTATTACTTTAATTATAATGTTTGGAATCAGTTTGGTGGAAATCCGTAACACAGTTTCTTAGTTATAGAAACTGCCTACAGTTAAAAGAAAAAAAATCCGGAAAGCGGGGGGGGGATGACACTGCTTTTCCCTAAACGACTGATTTAGATTACCGGACTTCTTGTTCAAAGACAGGGACCTGTAGAAAAACTTAAAAGTGGGGAAAAAAAAATCGATAACGGGCGAAGCCCGCTTTTTCTTATCATAATATCTGGTTGTTACTCTAAAACAAAAACTTACTCGTAATGCAGTTTTTAGACGTGGCCTACTTCTTAAAATCCTAATATCTAGCCCGCACTGTAATAGAAATCTTTCTTTTGCTTTAATTATACAAATAACGATGATTAATTATATAATAAAATAATATATCGGCTCCTAATGAAGATATGAGAATAATTTTTAGATATTCTGAAAGCAGAATCCATTTTGCGTCGCCCTGTCAAAGTTTGGAATTACTGCGTCCCTTAGATTCGGAGATGGGGCCCCCCTCTGAAAAAACGCAGTTGAAAGTCACGTGGCTATTTTATCTCTTTCAGAAATGACTTATTCACAGACGATTTGTCTGCTTTGAATGTTGAAATAAAAAAGCAGCTGTCTCTTTGGAATAGAAATAAATTAATTTCCGTGTCACTAATGAGTTTTAATTGATATCTTTAAAAATTACTGGTCGATTTTTACAAATTTTTTTTTGTTGAATTCGTGATTTTTTTATACACATGTTAGCAAATTTTCGTGAATGTAGAGTCATTATTTCCGCTTGTTTCAAAAAGGAATGGAGCGATTTGATCTCGGATGTGTCGACCCGGCATTCTTTACGGCAACCTTTTTCCCGTCTGGGGTCAATGTTGGATGTCTGGTCAGTTTTTGGCCGAAATAAAGAAAAGTTACGGTCCGAATTTCAAAAAATTTGACATTTTGGAATGACAAAAATCGGCTGCGTGTGTGCCCCGATTTTCGGATCGATACCTCCGGTAGATTTTTTTTAAAAATTCGATGATGCGTTAAAAAGCAACAATTTGGATGTCTGCGATTATCAAAACGTAAATTTTTTTCAATTCTTTTTCAAGTTCGGTTTCGGTCGGTAATTAAAACAGTTTTGTCGATTAATAACTCCCCGGGTCCGGGTCGGACACCTGACCCGGCCAAACTTGAGCACCGCGCCTTTTTTCCGAATTTTTCGGTCCGCATCCGCCGTCTGTGCGTCGATTTGTCCCGGAGCCTTTGCGTGTACAGAGGGGAATGCACAGACAGACAGAAAGAAACACACACAGACATATACCGATATTAATAGTATTGACAAGGATTTCTACTTCGTTGGGCTGTAGGCTTATTTTACTAAGGCCTTTTGAGCTATAAAATTGTATAAATTTTTTGTAACAAAGTTTTGAGTGTTTGAAAGGTTTCACTTGTGATTATTGCCTAAATGATTTTGAATTTTGATGGTGGTTGTTTGCTTTGTAGGGGACGAGTCGTCCTTCTCACTACCATGTCCTGTGGGATGACAACCAGTTCACAGCAGACGAGCTCCAGTGCTTAACGTACCAACTATGCCACACGTACGTCCGCTGCACCCGATCTGTCTCCATTCCAGCTCCGGCGTACTACGCTCACCTGGTGGCTTTCAGGGCTCGATACCATCTCGTCGAGAAAGATCATGAGAGGTAGGTGTGCCAGACACTGACATGGGGAGGGCCTTTTCTCAAAACTTCTTAACACGCAGAATGAGATCTTTTCAAAATAATAATTATAATCTGTGTGTATCAGTAAACTGGATTCTTTCTTTCTTTTTTAAATCCCGTGATTTTAGTTTGTTAATCACTTACATATTGATAAATAGATTGTGCTTTCGATAAAAACCAGCTAGTTTCTCTCTTTTTAATTTTGTTCTGAAACTAACTTTTGCTCAAAAAATATTATTAAACTACCTATACTACGAATATCATAAAATGGCATGATATTTTTTTCTATGCCCAGTTCTCTGTAAATTGGATTCAATTAGAACATTGAAAAAGAAAACTAATAGTAATATTGTATTTTGTTAGTCATAGGCCTTTTGCCTTTCTATTTTGCCGGTCTTATTGTAGTAGTTTTGTGTATATGTTTGTTTTACTGTTTTTATACTTACTTGATGGCAGTGTTGTTAAGTAGCCAGTGTCTGATCTTCTACCAATTGCATTCCAGGCAAGATTTGGGTGGTGGAAGCCAAAGTCTTAAGTAAGTAACTTTGTTGATGATGTTGCCAGTAGAAATTAATTTTTTAAAACAATCTAGTATCGTTTTTTCCATCCATTTGCATTTGGCTCTTTTTATTGCCTGGATTAGTGAAAAGATATGGCTCTCACAACGACACATTAAGCATGAATGTGATAAAAAAAAATTAACGAATATCCGCTTCAGTGGTTTTTCATTCATTACTTAAGAGCACTTCACATTTTTTAAGTGTGTTTACTTTCTTTCTTTCTTTCCTTTTCTTTTCTTTTTTGCATGTAGAATTATTATTCGCTTGAATGAAGCAGAATTTCATCTCAGGTTTCAGGTTTTTTTTTTTCTTTTTTTTTTTTTTTGGAAGCAGTGGTTCTTATCTCCTCTCCTCCCCCCTCCATGTTTGTTAATCAGTAATGCTCCTAGATTAGAGCTAAAAAAAACCAGGCTCAAATTAACTTTATTTATTTAACTTTTTATAGCAGCATGAAAATTGTGCTAAAATAGTTTTTATTCTATTACTTTTGATGAAAATCCATAAAAATGAACCTCTTGATACATTGTAAAAAAATACACTGTAAAAAAAGGGGGGGGGGGGAATATTTCTGGATCTAGAAAAACACTACAAAAGTATAATAACTGAGTTATCTCTCTTCTAAGTTATCCACGATTCCAAATAGCATTCTATTATTACCTTCAGAAACTAACAATTTTTCAAGATTTAAAGAATTTCTGAAAATAGTGTTGACTCCAGAACAAAAGGGCCGGGAAGAAATTTAATAAAAAGGGCACTCTTGCATGCTGTTCAAAAACATATTTTGAACTGGTTGGTTTTGAGTCCCCTTTTTTCAGTAGAATTTTGTAATATTTTCCCGTGACAAATTGACAAATTTTGTGGTTTCATCCTGCGACAAAATGATAAAATTCACGATAAAATTCACGACAAATTTCGTGGTTTCATCCTGCGACAAAATGATAAAAATTCCTAACTTCCTCCCTTGTGTAACTGAAAACATTCACTATTTTTTCCGGTGACTGAGTGATAAATTTTGAGATTTTTCTTTTTAACCAATTGACGAATTTTGCATTCCCTACGACCCATTGGCAAATTTCCTTATTTTTCTCCCTCAACCAATTGATGAAATTCACGATTTTTTTCCTACAAAATGTTGATATGTTTCGCAAGGGAAAAAAACTGAAAAAGCATGCCTAAAAGAGCAGTTAAGGCTGTCGGGCACATAAAATATTTAATAAAAAAGAGAAGTGCCCAGTTAAACTGATGGCATTGACCTCACAGGGTATTCACACTAATTGTATATTATACTCTTATTTCAAAAAATAATGCCCCTTGAAAAATAAAGAAATCAACAATAAACCTGTATGCCAAATTTGAAGCAAATCGGTTAATTCTGCATGAAAACCCATTTATCTAAATTAAGGGGGGAGGTGATTAGCCCCCCCCCCCATTCCCGCCTTTATACTTAACCAATGAACCCAAAACTAATAAGGGAAGTGCCTTATCAGAATGCACCTGTATACAAAATTTGAAGCCAATCGGATATTTCTATCAAGAGTTATCGCATTACGTACATACAGAACATGAGGGCACATTGCTCTCAGGCTTTGATAGCCTGTCAGCTAAAAAGGGCCACCGAGTGCTGCACCCTGCCAAATTAACCTACAGTAGTCAACACTGGGAAAAAAAAAAACTTTATTGCTGCCTGTTTAAAAAATAAAATAGATAAAAACAAAATGTTGCTCAGTAGTTTGTAATCAGTTTTCTCAAAACTAGCAATATCAATTTTATAAGATTCTGTCCATTCTCAAGTAAACATTTTGAGCTGCATGGACAAGAATTTAGGCATATGCAAGAATAACAGAATAGTAATATTAATTTTATTATTAATGCTGTTCATTGAGCATGTTTTTTCTGTTTGAATAGGAAAACGGTTACTTGAGAATAGATAGCATCCGAAAAAACTTATATTTCATGTTTAGAAAACTGATTGTATTACAGTAGACTCCCTCAAATCTGCCACCCTAAAATCCACACATCATTTCTGATGTAGACAATGAAACTTACAGTTAAGATATAGCTGTAAAATTCAAGGTTTAAAAAAAAAAAAAATTATATCATTCGGTACGCATTTTAATATGTAATTCTCGTTAACCTTCTCACCGCCGTGAACTGATATGTTCGTTCACTACGCTGTAGGTTTCACTGCAATAGAAGCATTGTTTAAATTAATATAATTCTATAAATATAATGCAGTTTTAAAACATAGAGTAATGATTAATACTCTCAAGGATTATACTCATATACGTAACTAAGATTTTTATATCAAGTTTGAGAATTCAACTTTTTTTAGTATTTAAAAAAAAAATTACAGAGAAAACAACATTACAAATTTGCCCTTTTGCTCGACAGTCAAGGGGTTAATAGGATTCCTCATGTATAATAGGATAATCATGTTCAGGGTGGTGCAAAATTTTAATTAGATTAACTATTGAAAACTACCGATTAAAAGTTTAATCATGACTAAAGATTGACCATTGAACTTTATCGTCAATCTTTGGTCATGATTAAACTTTTAATCACTAGTTTTCAATAGTTAATCTAATCAAAATTTTGCACCACCCTGATCATGTTTTCTCATGAAGGAAGTATAAATTTAAAATTCAAGGTATCAGTGGCGATCGCGATATTTTTACCAAATAATTTGTGTTAATCAAGCTTTTTTTGGTTATTAAATATGGCTAAACATTGTTATTTTAAGATTTTAATGTGAATTATGAGAGTGTACATTTATGAGGCGAGTTTCACTGAATCATTCAAGGATCATCATCATTATGCCTATTTAGTTATGCATTATTATTTACTTGACCTTTACTTTTAATATTTTAAATGTTTTTTAAATTTTCTTAGTTGTTATTACTTTACTTAATTATTTTATTTTATTGTAAGCGTTCATTATAATTTCGAGTGCATTATTAAATTCAAATTATTGTTTAAAAAATATAAACAAAACAGTGACCAGAAATCTGCAAAATTGTAAAATTTGCACAACCTCTGGTTTTAAACTACGTGGATTTAAGAAAGTCTACTGTACATTGTAAAAACTATTTGGAAAACGTTTCATTTTTTTCTCCTTTTTTTTTCGAAAGTGCACCGAAAAAAGTTTTTATTTTCCCAGAAATGCTTTTGTAAATCTTGAAAATCTAAGGATAATAAAATGCTTTTCAAAGTCATAGCTAACTTAGATGATGTGGTTGTATTTACAAGTAAAGTTTTTCTAGATCCTCTTTTTTTTTTTTGTAACCAATTGTTTATCTCTCATTAGTAGCCTGTTGGGTGACAATAGTTACAAATTTTTTGTATTTGCCATATTTAATTGCAGAATTCTGCAATTAAATAAGACAAATAAGGGAAAAGTTGTATTTCAAAATCTGTATAGCACGCATAGATCTCTTTTCCATTTTTGTATTTTTAATTCTAACCTTTCCACTGAGCAGGTTTGGAACCACTGTATTTCAATGCATTTTTCGTTATATCCTCCCATCCTATTTGCCATATCCTAGTTGCAGATGCTTTAGTCTCCGAATGTAGATCAGCCCCTGCTACTGCTGCTGCTGCGCTTTTTAAGCATTATGATGATGTTGCTGCCTTTTTGCTTTGTTACCTGTTTTCCACCCCCTTTTTTAAATAACATTTTGTCCCCCTCTCCTTTATAACTAATGTATTTTCATTGCAGAAAGGAAAAGATGATATCTTATGATGCTTCAACAAAATTACAATAATACAGCACAGAACCATTTATCCGGGAATGGTTGGGGTCAGACGTATTCTCGATAACTGGTTTTTCTGGATAACTAATTAGGCATAGCAACTTAAAATATTAAATTCATAACATCTGTTGGATCAGATTTGTAGAATATTTGTGGTTGTGACATTGTTTCAGATTTCAAATTAATTATTAGATTGCTCATAATGAGAATCAGATGTAAACATGATCAAAGATTAATCAGAGTTTGAAAGAAGGCAGTTTGGGAAAAACCTTTGGAAATAAAAATTCATCTGCATAAAAATCAAAATGTCCAATATCATGTAACTAAATAGGCTTCCATTTCAAATCCTAGATGTTGGCATCAAGTTATACCATGCGTGTTGAAATGTTTCAAACAATGCATTCATACAACTTTTTACGGGAAAGATTCTGAAATCAGACAGTTAGAAATATCATTCTGGATTACTGGTTTTCCAGTAAACTGGTTTCTGAATAATTATTTTTCTATACTGTATGTCACTTTACACATATGAAAAGAAAAGAAACGAACAAAAATTGCATGGCAAAAGTAAAGTTTTTTTCTCATAAACCTATCTGAATTGCAGAATTTAAATTTTCTGCAATGTTTGTTCTGTTTTCTACATGATGGATTGCATGCCGTGCAAAAAATAATTTTGTTGTTCTGGTGTGTGTGTGCGTGTGCATTCTAGTTAGAGAGATAAGTTTCTCCAAATAGGCTTGTGAAACATCTTCCATATCCGTACCATAATAACACATTTCTGTAGAAGAATAGTAATTTGGCCAGCTCAGTACATTAGCTGGATCATTTTAATAAATCAAAAGCAGTTTTGAACCCCCATTTAGAGGGTGGTGTGGACCGTGCCGTTAAAGAAAATACAGCCTTTTAACAAAGTCTGTTATTCTGCAGCAAACATGAGTTGAAAATTATGTTGCTGCTAATGAGATATTGGTAAAACATATCTTTAAATAGTCATCTTTGAAATGTATCTTTTCATATAAGCAGTTTATAATAGGGTGTTAACATTTTTTATCAGACAATTAAAATCAGTGATTAAATCAAAATTTTAAACAGTTGATTTAAATGTATATATATATTGGTTAAAATCATAAATTTTCTCAACTTTTAAAATGATAAGAAAAAGCGTTAAAAATCTAATATGAACAATGTTTCTAAAGATGTTTTTCCTATAAAATAAACTAGTTCAGATTTCTAAAATTCATCTTTGTAAAACAGTGTA
This sequence comes from Maratus michaelseni, assembly GCA_963931845.1. Lineage (NCBI taxonomy): Eukaryota > Metazoa > Arthropoda > Arachnida > Araneae > Salticidae > Maratus > Maratus michaelseni. Next base: position 467,480,560 of record OZ007589.1, read on the forward strand.
ATAATACACAAATATTGTGATCAAGTACCTAAAAGATGACTAAAATACTTTAATACATTTTACATTAAAATCATCTAGTACTTTCGGCTCCGTATCTAGCCGTCATCAGGACTCAGGATCTAAAATGATGTTATTAATGTTTCAATCTCACTTGTAAATGGTATGCTTCAAAAGTGAGAACTTCCGGGTTCTAATGGTTAATGCCATTAAACAGGGAAGAAGAACGGGAAATTTATTACACTTTATTGCTTTCCAGTTAAACAAGCCATATAATTGGAATATTATAAGATAAGACATCATCGACGCTTTTTTATTCTTGTTTATTATTTTTATGGATTTGTAGATTGTTAGTTCATAATAATTCTTCAGAGGGCGTATAATTCTGGCATGTTTAAGATCTATTTTAATGTTCTCCTTTTGGCAAAGTCTCGACGGAGTGATAGACGGTCTATTGAATTTTAGGTCACTTTCATGTTCTTTTATACGATCTATAATTCTGGCATTATTAAGATCTACTATATGGCTTGGTTTCTTATATATGGCTTTGTTTAATTGGAAAGCAATAAAGTGTAATAAATTTCCCCTTCTTCTTCCCCCACCTCTTTCCTGTTTAATAGTATCGACCATTAGAACCCTGATGAATGTTTTCGACTCTCTCTGATGTTCTTGCCTTTAAAGTGTGCCATTTACGAGTGAGATCCAGACAAGCGACGTTAATAACATCATTTTAGATCCTGAATCCTGATAGATTGAGACATTCGGCTGTCAACATAATTTCAATTGAAGTTATCTCATACATATTTGAATGTAACTCCTCTCTCAAACAAACCATTTTTTTGAACGATCATTCTAAAAATGTAACTTTTGTGCCATTTTATTCGAAAAAATAATTTTGAATAAAAAGGGCCACTTGGCATATGAAAAAAGAAATGGTCAGCCAGTCCTCAGTCACATGATTTGCGTTTTTATTATTATAAAGATTATGTATGATAGTATTTAATAGAATGAAGAAAACTTTTATTAATATCTTTTAAAGCTTTGATTTTCACAAAATTCTAACAGGTCATTCTTATAATTATGTATGTGTACATAAATTAATTTTCATTTTATCCTTATATATTATTTCTCCTGTCAACATCCCTTTTACTCAGAAAATATGAAACGCAGAACAACGAATGAGATACCATATGAAAGGTTTTAGAACAGGCTTCTGACATAGCCCACTTAACAATTCGTTAAAACATGTTTTTGATTCAAATTTGCTGAAATTAAAAAATTAAATCGGCATTGTTTTCATGAAAGAAATGAAAGGTTTTCCTGAAATTATTGTTGCCAAAAAAATAAAATACCACATTATAGGATGCTCATAGCAATTATTATAAAAAACACCGCACGGGTTTATTTTATACTTATGATTAAAAAGCGAAATTGAAATTGAAATATTTAGATTTATATTTCTAAATCCCATGGTTTTCTCGAAGCGGATGACGTCATCCTCTAATGCTGTCAAAATACGATTGTTATTTTTTTTTTTCTCGCGCGTGCCTTTTGCAATCTTGGATCAGAGTTTACTCTAACTTTGATGGAATAAATTAAAGGATATTCTGACTTGAATAAAAACTAAATGTTGTTTGCAGATATTTTTATCCTTACTTTTCTTTAGAAGTTTAAACCTGCATCTAATAAATATTACATATTGATAAAAAATAGTACTTCTCTATTATCCCGTCGACCACTTTTCATAACAAAAAACTATCGCCAAATAAACGGGAGAACGTTCTCATTGGAATATGAAAATAAATAAATAAATAAAATATAAGAATTTAAGGACACAATAGTTATTTTAAGGAATGAAATAACTAATAAATCAGTAAAACATAATGAAAAATACACGCAAATGTCGCATTAAAAACCACTTGATGACATAACAAACACGTATAATGCTTCTGATATCAAGTAAATGGGACTGCATTTTTGGCGTTTAATCTTACAGTTTGGCGATAGTTTTTTCTTATGAAAAGTGGTCGACGGGATAATAGAGGACGGGAACCTAAAAATATTAGATTTCAGTGCGAAATCCTCGCACAGGCCCTCTGGTTTTATTTTATTTTTAGTATATAGTATAAACTTATATTAGCATATATAAGTTTAGATTTATGCATTTATAGTAATTTTTCAAAGTTGAAAAGAACTGTAAACTTAACTGTTTTGGAAATATACAATTCTTGATAGTCATTCAATACCTTCATGCAGGGAAAAAAAATTATAAAAATCTGATATAAAATAAAATAAAATAAAATCTGACTTTTATTATTATTATTATTATTATTTTAATTCATGATTTTTTACAGCCTATTTGTAATAATAATAATAAATATAAAAGTAGTAACTATGATAAATAATAGTTTATAATAAATCATTCCTATTTATTTTTGAGTGTTCCAAACACATGGCTGTAAAAATGACATCTTCTTATTCACCAGCTTCTGCTTAACAAGCACACTTACTCACCACTCTGCTCTAGACATTTTTGAAACACTTTTCCATCACCAAGACTGACATGGTGATATAAAACACTGAGAAATACCCGGGTAGAGTTTCAATATGCTAAGCAATTTGAAACATTGCTTTAGGATTCTGTTAACGAACAGCGATCGGGAAGAGACTGGAAAATGATGTGACTCTTTATACCATGGATCTATGCATGTAGAATAAGCATACTGTTACAGTGAACTTGACTGCCAGGCATCATTCGGATCATGGATTTGACTAGTTGTGACGCTGATTATAAACAATGTTCTGTTGAATGTCAGAAAGTGAACTGGGTGGCTGAATGAATGGTCAGAGCGTTGAGCTTGAGACTGGGTTCGAATCCCACGCCTTCTACTCTTTTTATTTAAAAATGTTTTATGGGTTGCTTTTTATATTCTTCATGATAAATGGAATATCTTTTTTATAAAAGCAAATTTTGATATTAATAACACTTACAGACTCATTACTACTGTACTTCATTATCCTGTCAACCACTTTTCATAACAAAAAACTATCGCTAAACTATAGGATTTAACGCCAAAAATGCAGCCCCATTCACTTGATGTCAGAAGCATTGCACATGTTTGTTATGTCATCAAGTGCTTTTTAATTTGACATTTACCTGCATTTTTCATTATGTTTTACTGATTTATTAGTTATTTCATTAATTAAAATAACGATTGTGTCCTTAAATGGCAGTGCCATGATATGAAAAGAGAAAATGCATTGAAAAAACGTTGTGATGCATACTTACGTGCAATAGATCAGTTTCAACGGACGTCACAAATATTTATTCATTAGCCAAGAGGCATAATTAAGAAAAATAATGTAAATAAATAAATAAATATCCAAGATTATTTTGTTCTGTTTTCATTAATATATTGTAATTTACTGATAGTTGTCACTTTGGTGAGTGGGATGCTTCTGAATTTCTTTTATTTTATTTATTTATCTGGCATTATAGTTTGGCAATAGTTTTTTGTTATGAAAAGTGGTCGACGGGATAATGGAGAGGTACCATTTCCACTATTAAAATAAAATACTTATTTAAGTACAATAAAAGAAGCTATTTCATGATTAAAATTTTACGTTACAGAGTCTTAATATGTAAAATTTGATTATTATCAAATACATTTTTTACTGTGCAAAAATATCCATTTGCATGTAGGAAGGTTTTTTTATATGGACTAATTATTTCAACTGTGAATTTTTATTAAGAATAGAATGTAAAGCATATATTACAATGTAAAAATCAATGTAGAAAATACTATGAAAATAAAATGTAATAATATTATTTTAACTAGAAATATCAGCACATATTTTTCTAAAGAGGTAAAATATACATAATTAGCTATCTAATTACCGGAAATTTCACTTAACAAACTCAACGTATAAAATACTGCATGTCATTAAATAAATTCAGTATACAATTTATTAAATATTTTTCTGGTTCAAAACATGAATATTTGATTTTAAAAGACGTAGAAGTTGGCAACCCCGTATTGGCCTGTAGTCGACATTTTATTAAAATATGCAATCATAAAAAAAAAAAAGAAAAGAAATATAGTAAATAATGCAATTTGTGTCAAAAAAATATTTTTAGGATTTTATTTTTCTAATTAGATATTTATGTTTCACCAATGTTGTTATCGAAAAAGATATTTTTAATGAAATGTTTAAAAGCTTTTTATCAAATTTTAACAATGACAAATGATTTTATTTTACTATTACAAATAAATCTCATAACATAATTATATCCTTATCTTGGTTTATTAACAGTATTCTATACATCACGAAAAATATAAAGCAACTGATAAATCATTTTTAAATAAATATAAATAGAAAAAAAAACTCCTGCAATAAAAGAAGGCACGAACTTTATACCCATACCGTCCAGGCTCATCTGTATAGTGCAACACAAAACCCAGTACTTGTAATTTTTTTTAGAGCGAGAGAGACAGAGTTTATGGCTAATTACTTCAATGCTATTTACTATCTTTCTTCGAATGAACACAGTGTTATGCACATCAGTGATCTGAACGCCCTTTCCTTGTTAGTTAAAAATATTTATATTGTGAATGACAATAGAATGATGCATTTATTATTAGAAAATTAAACTATTTTATTATATGCACTGTTTTGCACAATAATATAGATATTTATGTAACTGCTATCAACTTATATAGGTCACTAAAACTAATATATAGATCATATTCTGCAACTATATTATTTTTATATTGGGTTATTAAGAAAAGAAATATAAAGATTTAAAACATCATTTTAGAATGTTAAAATGTTGAAAAATTTTAGATCTCTGATCGGGCTGTTAAAGCTGTATCAATCAACCTACCAAACCAAGTAAAACTATAAATCTAAAAAAGCCCAATCATATGATCAAATGACTCTTTGTGGGTCGAGTGAGTGAAACATGAGTGGCAAATTATCAATAACTGATTGGCTTAAATTAGATCGTGATGTTTTGGATTTTGTCTGAATGAACATATCACATGGAGGTGTAATGATATTACGAGAGCCATTGTTTTGGAGAGATGTAGTCTTCGTTCCACCTGTTCTAAACTATAAAAGATGAAATAATTATTTAAAAATTCCTTGCTCTGATAAGATCTACTCCATAAGTGAAACCTCCTTGCGATCAGGCAGTCCGATTCCATGACTGTGAACAGAACCAAAGGGGTGTGCATTTCATTGACTTTAAGGCCTCGAAAAGTGAAAAAAGTTTGAATCAAACTGATATAAATTTTCTGACTTTTCATTTGAAATAAAATGTGAAAAAAAAAAGAGTATTTTAAAGGTTATTATATTAAAATTGAACCAATTTATTAGAGTTGTATTGGCATTTTCAAAGATTTTTTCTTCTAGTCTGTTTCAAGATTGAAATCCAAGATATTATTCGTGAAAAAATATATAAAACGCTTAAGTAGGGTGAGTGCATTTTCTCAAACCATTTAAGTGATATATAAATGATGCATTCTAAAGAAGCTTGCTTTTGAAACCCATGCACTTCTAAAATTGTCCTGACGCATCCGATTTCATGACAGAGATAAACGAGGAAAATCACTCCTCCTTTTTTTTTTGGTGGAGATAATGATCAGATGGATGCCCTTTGTCCTGAAATTTAAGTGACTTTTAACTTTCAAAAGCAGAAACAGATTTTGAAGAAAAAAAAGCCCCAGGCTTAGTCCTGGAGTGTGAAGTAAAGTAAAAAGGCAAATGAGGAAAGTCAAACACCATTCAATTCTTAGACATTATTGAAAAAAGAAAAAGGATGTACTATAAGTCAATTTTCTTTTTAGAATGGAAACCGGCACAATAAGCATCTTTTTGCCAAGGACATGGAAATTTGGAAAAAATCAACACTTTTCTATTATTGTTATAGACAATAATCCGTAAAAAAATTTGCAAAATCATATAAAAATAAGACTGATCTATAAGTATTTTGATCTTTTACTGTGACTCAATGAAGTCTTGGCACTTTTTCACTGTTGATAGATTGCTAACCCATGTATGTATAAACTTTTTAACCAAAAAAACTACTACCAAGTAATAATAATAATAATAATGAAAATCACCGGGTAGCACCAAACAGATAGTGCTACGTCACTTAATGAAAATGGTTGAAAATTAAATATTTTAAACGTTTATTTTTTGGTTTTTGTTGAATTTCTAAAAAGAGTATTGAACCCATTTTGATGGAGAGTATATCCTCTTTCAATGTAAAAAAAATCACATGAATCGGTTGTGTAGTTTCGGAGTAATAGTTAAAAAATGCACATTCAATTGAGAACCTTAAAAATGACTTTTTCCCTATTAAATATTGGTATCATGAAAATGCTTACTCTCCCCTTCAGATAAATTAGAATATACAGTCAACTCCCTCTAATCCGCACAGCTTGGGACCAAAGGTTGTGCAGATTATAGAATTTTGCGGATTATAGGTCATTACTTTGTTTACATTTTTTTCTCCTGTAATTTTACGGTAAATTAATTATTAATGAATAAATTAATTGGTAAAAAAGAAAGATATTGTAAAACATTGGGTTATTTGATTAAAAATCATATTATATTTAAGAAAAAAAATTATTTACATTTTATTTTATAATTTGTTTTGTTTGTTTTTACAACTTTCAAATATAGTATGAACTGTCATTTGTTTGAGAACTTTTGATTTTTGGTCTAGCATTTTTTCTTGGAGTCTATGTGTATAGTCTTTATTTCTTGTTCTGAGACAAAACTCTGTTTCTGAAGAAAATTCAAATATTTGTAACCCATATCCAAGATCTGCTCAACAGTTACTTTTTCGCCATTATCATCATCATACTCTGTGTCAGAATTATCCTGTTTTCAGTAGAGTTTAACAGAGTAGTACTTATAATGTCATCATTTCTGAAACTCTGTAATTGGAGCTTTATCTTGGGAGGATATCCATTTAAGAAATCAGACACAGTGAAATCTTTTGTTTTAGTTTTATGTTAGTAATTTTTTTGCATATTTCTGTTTAGCACTATCCAAACTGAAGCCAACATCTTTACCATTACTGTCTATAAATAAAGATGCTGGTCACAAATTATGCTTTGCACGTACTAAAGTAAGTGTCTTTGCATACAGAGTCCCATGCATCACTCAAGAGAAAAATACAGCCCTTAATTGTAAATTGCCTTCTATACCCCTCCATATTAGCCAATAAATCAGAGGTTATAATTCTGCACATAAATTTCATTTTGTATTGGCATTTCATGCTACGGATAATTCCCTGATCCATTGGCTGAATAAGAGAATTTGTATTCGCAGGTAAAACGAATGTAGAGACATTGTGCTGCACATCCAAAATTATGACAAAAAGACAATTGTCTAAGAGCAATAATATTTTACAATTTATAGGTAAACTGACCTTTGTACGACAATGTATATAGCCTTCTTTTACAAAATGGATTTCAAACCATTCTGTGAAAACTTGCTTTTTTTTTTTTTTTTTACAATATGTAACAGGCAGAAAAAAGTCTCATGTATTTTTGATTTTTTTTCTTTTTTCATTTAATAAATAAAGTTTTACTTCATTGAAATGCAAAAATTTAGGGGGGAGAAAAACTGGCTGCTGATCATTGGTCTAATTGTCACCATTTTGTATTTCTCTCGCAAAGTTAACCAAATTTTCATTGTTAGATCTGAAACAGTGTGTGGATTATAGGCGTTTGCGGATTATAGAGTTGCGGATTAGAGGGAGTTGACTGTATATATAAAGTAATATAAAACTAATGTTTAAAAAAAAGTGCTTCATTTTTAAGAAATGTTTACACATTTTATTAAATGCACTATTTTAAAATTATTATAGTATAGTGAATGTAGTGTGTCACTAATAATACTCTATTATCCTGCATCAAAATTAAAACTTGAAGCCCTTGCATAATTCTCCCTTAGCGGATGGAACAGGAAAATGATCTTACTTTCATTGAAATTTATTTGGCTGTTTTTTTTTTTTTTTTTGCCAGTCTGTGGTTTTTCTATTACTCTTTATATCAGCTATATTTTTTTTAGAAAAACCACAGCTCTTGCAAGATTACATCAATTAGATTATTTAATGGAGCATTTAAAGGCAGGGGTGATTCTGTTCCGAATTTTCCAAAAATTCCGAAAAATTAAGGCCGAAAATTAAAAAAAAAAACTGTCATAAATCCGAAAATTCTGACATAAAACATATCGAATTTTTTGACAAATGGTCGCCGAAAAAAAAAAAAAAAATTGTCAATCGTTCGAAGAGAAATTACCAATTTCATCAAAGGATCGCGGGGAAAACGCAAATTTCGTCAGAAGATCGCAAAAAAACCTGCAAATTTCGTCAAAAGATCATGAAAAAACGCAAATATTGTTAAAGCGGAAAAAACACATAGTTAATGCCGGGAGTGGATTCCCTTCCCCCTTCCCCTTGTTGCAACCTTTCAGAAAATTTGTTGTGAATTTCAGAAATTTTTTTTTTACTCTGAATCACCCTTGTTTAAAGGTGAAATAAACTAAACTAAGAATTCTTTGGCAGAGACCCTGTGCAAGACTATCTTTAAACACACCAGCATATAAAGCAATAAAAAAATTTAAATAATGCATAATAATTTTGAAAATTTCCTTGTTTTGCACGTACTAATTTTATTCTGTGCAATGGTAATAATGTTATCTACTTTTTTTTATGTGGCTTTGTATATAAAGCTTAATTTGGCCCTCAGCGGTAAATGAGTTTGACATGCTTGATCCAAGAGATCATTAATGTGAGTTGTGGTTAAAGATTCCCACAACACACACTTAGCAACAAGATGCACTCAGCGATTTCTTGTGAGGAAGCTCTGACATAGAAACCCTGCCCAAATGGATATGCTGGTGCATAGTTTTCGAGCTGGGAACAGATTGTTAAAATTCAGATACACAGTTCAATTAGATATTGGTTTGAGGTTCTCCAACTTCCGATGACAAACTTACTGATAGATTTCAGTGAAACCCCTTCTTTCCCCTTTAACTGTAAATAGTGTAGAATATTGAAGTGTTTTAATCTTATACAAAACTCTCACCGAGATTGAAAAGGGGAAATATTCGTCAACCCTAACGCCTGAAAACGTCAGCCCAAGAATTTTCCATTTTCCCATAGAGATAGATAACATTGTGATTGTTTGAATTGTTAAATAAAACATTACTTCCATTGTTGTAATTTATGAATTTTAACCTAATTGTTGTCCTCATCCTTATAACGTCAACGTTACTGACCCACACATTTGTAAGTTATGATATAAATTGACTTTTATAAGTTTTACTTATGTATGTCACAACCAGGGGTCGGAAAAACTACTTTTTGTTTGTAGCGAACGACAACTACAACTGCTTTATGAAAAATGTAGTTAACTACAACTACAACTACTTGTTTTAAAAAGTAGCGACTACAAACTACTTTTCAAAAGTAGTCACCACTTCGCTACTTTTCACTACTTTAGTTATCATCGCTCATTAAATGCACTGCAAACGATTTTCCCTCATAGACCATAATGTAACAGAATTCTTTTGATTGTCCCTCTAAGCGCGGTATAAATGCTACACACTTCATTTTCAATACTGAACATTCTATGATGAACTTCAATAACATATAAAACTTTCGTGGCAATCCGAGTATATTAGAGTTAGAGCACAGACAGATAGACAAAGCGAATTCATAGACACTTTTTAATTATGTTAGAAAGTGTTAAAAAGAGGAAATTTAAAAACAAAAACTGTAATAATCTCACAAATTTATGAGAGTGATATAGCACAGTAGCGCTTAAGGTGGTTCTCAAATTCCTTGCTCAACAACACGAAACTTTCTGATACATTGACGCATTTTTAAACACAAATGCATAAAATTGGCAGGCTTGACTATGGAAGCGATTTGGAATCGAAATGAGTTTTCCATTTTTGGATAAATGAATTACTTATCGGGTTATAAGCGTTTTGTGTCACTTTTTTTCCTTACCCTTGCTGCGGCGTCAGGAATTCAGTTTAAAACGCCGACTTTGACAGTGTTTTCTGAAAAATCTTCTGTCTTTACCAAAAAATAAAATAAAAGAATAATGGAAAACATCTTTCGGTTACCAAGTTTCTGACTAAGAAAGCCTGCGTTTTCATGCGTTTCCGACCAAAAATGAATTAAAGAATATGTCATAAAGTAGCCAATTTGGATTTCAGAACAACCTTAAGAGCGAATAGCCCTTGGAAAATTTGAATATACATTATTTTTTAAAAATAGAGCTAAATAGTCCTATTTCTTTACAATTTAAATATAGTTTCTGAAAGCAATTTAAACATTGAACAAGATCATATACACTTCCATAAGTTAAATCCTAGCTTTTCTTTTCCTTTCTATCTTTTTTTTGTTTGTTTCCCTTTGAAAACCCGAATTTCAACATACTGGGCTTCAGATTCATTTTGGAGACAAAGATAAAGATATTAAATTAAAACACCAAGCTAACCAATATCAAATCAAATATAAAACATTACAAATAAATTATTTTAACGATAGAAAACTTGTGCATCTAAAGTAAAAAAAAAAATAGCCATCAAAATAAAATTAAGCATTCTTAGGCATTTTTTAAAATAATGCATTTTTATGTCCAACCACATTTGTTTTATGTATTAGAATCTTCAAAAGGAAATATGCAGTAAACCAAATATTTCACAACGACCAAAACAGTGTTGGATTCAGACACTTTTCTCCGGGAGGGATTTCTGTGGCTCCGGGGGAGGGGGGGGGGAATTGAACTTTTTAACCATTAAAAGCATAAAAACTAAAATCTTCTGGGGGGGGGGACATTTCAATGCTCAAGGAGGGGATCCACCCCCCCCCTCCCGGGCCACTCCCTGAATTGAACACTGGATCAAAAGACGCACTAATAAAATAATTTTTTGCGATAATGAACAGTTAGATAAGAATATTACCTGAACCAGTGATCTTAATTTGAAAATACTCTTTTTAATGATTTAATAATTTTTATGAATAATTATTTAGATATTTGGTGCGAGATGCGATCCAGTAATTATTATTAATAAAGAAATCCTAACTCACCTCTATGTGCAACTTCAGGTTGTAAGCAGATGATTCTGATAACTTCTTATTAATTGGACAAAGTTTACATGTTACAGAATAATTACCACTTCTTGTTGTTCTATAACTTCAAAATATTTATTTTATGCCGACCAGGGCAGTTCCATTCTATTACATCAATTTCAAAAGAAGAATGCCCACATTAAAACACAAGATCTAATAATGAGTAAGAAGACAAAGGATTACCAGCAAGAAAATTAATTTTTTTGATTAGCGAGTACTTTGTGGTTTTATCAACAAATCCAGCAAATAATAGATCATCATGGGCATGCTGACGCTTTACGTGTCAGCTGCTAGTTTGTTTGAAGGCCGAAATCATTCCTTTCTAGTGCACTTTTCTCTAATAATAAAATGGTGTACTTGTTCTTTTTCTGTGCTTTTTCGGATATATATATATTTAATTAGAGTTTTAACGATTTTAAACTGGCAGGAAGCGAGCAGAAATTTTGTTCGAAGGGGAATATTTTAGAGGATTGATTATTTACTTATGTTACTAGACAGAAAAGAATATGAAACTTAAAAAAAAAAAAAAAAAAGAAAAGTTTTAAATTTTGTAATGGAGAAGTGGGGGAGATTTTAGGGGAAGGGGGGTAATTTATATTACTGATTATTTATCGTCACCACAGAGCACTATTTAGAGCAGAAGATTTTTTTATATAAAAATAAAAATAACTTAAATTTATTTTAGATTTATTTGTATTCTGGGTGTGGGGTGGAGAGAAGAGTAAATTATGGGAGGTTAGGGGACTATTACTTATTATTAGGGGATTATTACTTATATATTATTATTAGGTAGAAACGAATGTGGCCATTTTTTTAATAAAGAGTTTTAAATATTTGAAACTGTATGCTGGAGGAGGTGCAAAAAGGGAAGCGTAAATTTTGGGGACAAGGAAATATTTTTTTATTTATTGTCATTAGAGAGCAATAAATGGAGTGAAAGATTTTATTTTTGTATACAAATAAAAATTGAAAAATATTTTAAACTCCTTTGTATGCTACTTGGGGAAAGCGTGAATTTGAGAGGTTAGAGATAATTTAGATAATTTATGTTTTATAAATCCCTTTTTTTTTTTTAATAAGCATTTAAACATTTTACATTTTTTTGCTTCCTGAGGGTGGGAGGCAAAAGGGAGAAGAAATTAGTCAGATAAAGACTTAACATAGCGAGACGACTATATTTTGGTAAAAACAATCGTAGTCGTATAAAAATACATTATATTGAATATTTCTATGGATTTAAATGCCAATACACGAAGTTTCTGACACCCAAATTGTGAAAATGACAGTTAATTTGTGACCGTGCCCGTTGTCAACGGAGAAATCTATGACACTGCAACTGAGATTTGTCGCTGACATTCGCAAAATGTTGCAGAGAACATGTTTCGCACCAAAAAAAAAAATGAGTTATGATCACGTGATTTGAAGATTGGCACTTTTTTCCTCCCTCCTAAAGTAGCGTCGATGCTCGCTACAAACTACTGATATTTTGTATCGTGTTACTCGCTACACTACACTTTTTTTAACATAGCGCGCTACACTACAAACGACTAGAAAAAGTAACGGCTACTGTAGTTTCGCTACTTCCGAGCCCTGGTCACAACCATGTATATTTCTTTTTTTTAATGTGAAATGATAGGTAGCCAAATTATACGTTACATTCTTTGTAACTTCCAAATCAACGTAATTTGGTTTGAATTTTATATTTAAAGAAAATAAATTAAATGCAAATTTGGGCACTTCCGTATTCACCGCATGCCAACATATAATAATCCAAAAATCAGAAAAAATGTAATGTCATGTATGTATGTATATTACAGTATTCTTATGTTTGTATTCACATGTATGTATGTTTGTATAGGGAAATTTCCGCAATTGGTTTTGCAGACAATTGGCTCATTTTAGTGAGTGTGGCACAGATTTAATTTCTTTGTATTAACCTGTTTTTGTTTTACTTTCTGTACACATATAGTGTAAGAAATGTATTGAAATCATGATGAAAACCAAATTATTGAAATATTGGTGTATTTTAACTTTTTGAGGTTCTCTGAATTCATTTTCGCCGATTTTATTTTTAAATATACTTCACATGTGTGTGTGTGTGTGTATATATAAGAATTTCTGCATGTTTTTAGATCCCAGGAGCTCTTTCTTACTGAAGAACTGAAAAAGAAAATTCTTACAATTTTCATAGTTGCAACATTTTATTTATCATGAAAAACTTTTTAAAATAACAAAGTACTCGAAAACACCTTTTCAGGTCTTAATCTTGGTCTCAATCTGGACCACAGATTATTTACTAAGTAAGTAGATAATCTACCATTCGCTCTTCAAAGCCTTTTTGACTTAAGCGTCCTGTGTGTTCATTTTTCTGCATGTTTTAATTTTAATCAGTGTGTTTAAATTGCATAAGGGTTAAGAGTTTATGCACTCACTGAGTACTTCGACATGTGGATAATGCATGAGCATGCTTCGCTTTCAAATTAATTAACACAAAGCTTTGTTTATTGCATTGTTCTCAACCGATTAGGGTGTCAAAGCTGTTGAACAGGATTAAACATTTTTACTCAAACGTTGTGCAACTCTATGGATTTAACAAGAAGTTTACAAATGCCACCTTTTTTATCACTTCTCTTTTGGACTTTTTTATATGCAGCATCTCAAGTTGATCTTACATCATTTACAAATAACGCTGTAGAGTTAAAATCCTGATATTGTTCTATAAAATGCATTTTCAATATAAACATGTTAAGAGTGTAGAATTCAAAAATTGCAAAACCTTTTGGATTGGGATCTAAACAGCCCATCACAATCTTTTTCTGAATTCCATTAACACAGCAAATAGTAAAATCAGCTGTGATTGGCATTTCCATAATTTGGAGATATTAAGTTTGATTTTCATGTTAAAAAAAATTCCAATCCATTTGTAATGGAATAGGACAAACTATACACTGATTTGAGAGTCTAATATATAAAATATTTTTCAAATTACCAAATGCAAAATACATTTTAGAATACAAAGTACCTTTGGAAATTTTAAAATGGATTATGCCATTGACTAGGCAAAATGCTTTTGGAAAACTGATTAAACTTTTTAAAAATTATAAATTTCCAAAATAAAAAAGCAAAACCTATTAAAGAAGTGGTTAGTTCTGAAATGATCTGCTGAACAACTTTCTGACTCATTTTTAGACACAAAGGCATAAAATTGGCAGACATGACTGTTGAAGCGATTTGGAATCGAAATGAGTTTTCCACTTTTTGATAAATAAATTACTTATTGAGTTATAAGCTATCCGTGTCACGTGACAACCCATTTTTCTCCTTTCTGGCGATGATGCATCAGGAATTCAGTTGAAAATGCCGACTTTGACAGTGTTTTCTAAAAAATCTTCTGCCTTTTACCAAAAAATAGAAAACTTGTTTCGATTACAAAGTTTCTGAGTAATGACACCTGCCCATATCATGCGTTTCTGAACAAAAATTTATTTAAAAAATGTGTCTGAATTGTACAGATGTGTATCTGAACTGTACAGATATACAAATGTGTACAGATTGTAGATGCTATGGAATTCGAGTCCACAATACTACTGGTTATACTTGAACCCAACATGCCTGAGCCCAACCAGAAATCTGAAATAAAAGAAAACTAATCTATATTTTAATACGCTTATGGAAAAGTAGTCTACAAATTCTATCTCTAATATAAATTTTATCATTTATATAAAAAAATTAATATATGCATACTCATTCATATTCAAATATGTAGCTTCTTTTTCAGAAACAATATTCAGCTCTTTCTTTTAAAAAATTGGGTTAACCTGACCTGCAAGAATCAAAACATTATCGCCAATCCGACACAGACTAGAGTCCTGTGCGGATTGGTTCTATCCAACTTGAATCCACACTATCTGTTTACATTTATATATTTGACTCTATATACAGTGGTGGCCAAAACTTTGGACATTTTTTGAAAGTTTCATGTTTTTCAACTTTGTGTGCTTGTAGAATATATTAATTTTCACTTAAATACAAACGTTTATAAATCAAATTGAAGGTAATTTAATGTAGAATTTAATAATAAAAACAGTATTACAATATCTGTCTTACAAAAAAAGTTATGCTCATTTTAGTAGAACAAACAAACACAAATCGTTTTGAATAAGGACGTGTTTTGTAATAAAAGCGTACTAGCCAATCACAAACACTGTTCTGAGGACCAATCAAATGTCTGTAACTATAGTTTAGATTATTTGGATGGTAAAAGAGTTATTGTTGTGGAAATATTTTGCAGAATGATACATACTAGTACAATTAAATAGAGTATTGCTGTTTTTGAATATTTAAAGTCCTTTTTATTAATTAAACTAATTTTAAACAATGTCATCAACAAGAAGAACTAATTGGACATCTACAAAAAGAAGCCGAATTGTCATATTGAGAGAAAATGGCCTCTCTTATGCTGAAATTGTAAGACAAGTTGGTGGTTCAGTGACTTGTTCTGGTGTACGAAAGTTCTGTTTACGTTATGAAAAAATGAAATCAGTGGAAAATAAGGCCGAATCAGGCCGAAAAAATGCACAAGTGCTACTGCCGATAGGAAAATTAAACGGCTATGCCTTCAAGATAGAAAGTTTTCATCAGATGCCATTAGATGCAAAGTAAATGCAGCTGGTATTGCAGTAAGTTCAAGAACAATAAGAAGAAGGTTATCAGGATTTGGACTACAAGCTAGAATTCCAAGGAAAAAACCATATTTAAATCAAAAGCAACGCGAAAAATGAGTTAAGTGGGCAAAAGAACACATTAAATGGTCATAAAATCAATGGAAGCAAGTAATCTGGAGCGATGAGAGTAAAATATCGCTCTTTGGTAGTGATGGTAGAAAATACATGAGATGTAGAGTAGGAGAAGCACTTCATCCTGATTGCATTGAAGCAACTACAAAAAACCCAACAAATGTCATGATTTGGTTGCAGATGGTATCCTGAATGCCAAAAAATACATCGAAACTGTCATGGAACCAAAATTGATACCTTCCATCAGGGATCTCTTCCCCAACAACGCACCATTTATTTTTCAGCAGGATTCAGCTCCATGCTACACAGCAAAAGTATGCAAAGCATGGTTTCAAAATAAAGGCATAGATATATTACCATGGCCAAGAAACAGCCCTGATCTCAATCCAATTGAAAATTTGTGGCGACGTTTGAAAATTCTTGTACGAAAAAAATGTCCATCCAATAAAAGACAACTTATTGAAGCTATAATTGATTCTTGGCACCATGTGATTACAAAAGATGAACTCCAAACACTCGTTCACTCGATGAAAAGACGCTGTGAAGCTGTCTTAAAAAATAAGGGTTATCCTACTAAGTATTGATTGTGTAAGTATCACTTTAAAAAAATGCAAATCTAAGATAGATCTTACTATTAGTTGCATAACTTTTTTTGTAATACAGATATTGTAATACTGTTTTTATTATTATATTCTACATTAAATTACCTTCAATTTTATATATAAATGTTTGTATTTAAGTGAAAATTAATATATTCTACAAGCACACAAAGTTGAAAAACATGAAACTTTCAAAAAATGTTCACACTTTTGGCCACCACTGTATATATCTATCTATTTATGTATTTGATGCTTGTATTTGGAAAGTCATTTATCTGCACATGTCTAATGAAGCCAGTGCCATTCAGAAGCAAGTAGTTGTCCTTGAAACAGGCATTAAAACGTACCTGTTAAATTTTGTGTCTGAACAATTGTCGAAGTCGATATGGAGCAGAGAATTAACATTAAATTCAGCTTCAAATTGGACAAAACTGCTGCAGAAACCCGTGAAATGTTGAAACAAGTGTATGGGGAAGAAACAGTATCCCGTTACTGGTTTTACTGTTTTTGGGATGGCTGTGAAAGTGTCAAAGATGATGTATAAAACTGGACGCCACATTCAATGCACATGCCAGAAACAGTTGAGAAAGTTCGTAAACTTGTGATTGTGGATCGCCAATTAACTAATCAAGTACTTGCTAAGCCAATGAAGTAAGTAACCAATGAACTGAACATTTCCAAGGAGGTGGTTCAGCAAATTTTCACAAAAGACCTAGGGAAATGCAAGGTTCTTTGATACTTTTATGGCTGTCCTGAAAACAGCTAAACCATTCAGAAGTGTGTGAACGGGATAATGCTTCCTCTCTGTACACTTGTTTCAGAATTGCATGGGTTTCTGCAGCAGTTTTGCCCAATTTGAAGCATAATTTAATGATAATTCTCTGTTCCATATTGACTATGACAACAAAAATGTAACAGCTACGTTTTAATGTGTGTTTCAAGGACAAGCACTTGCTTCTGACTTCATTGGACATGCGCAGATAAATGACTTTCCAAATACAAGCATTACCACGTTCTGGCAATTTCCGGTTCTCATACAGTTACATCAATCCTGGAAATTAATGGCTGCATCTTGTAATTTTTGATCTAAAACAATAACTTTCTTTTGAAAAATCGTGTTAACTCAACCTGACACACGAGAATCTGAATCAATTCAAGTTAACCTGGCCTGCAATGAAAAAAATTTGCACCAACCCAACACAACTCAAATCGCAGGTTGTGTCTGGTGCAGGTAAATTCAGGTTACCCGGCCAATGCTAGACTCTAGTCCAAATCACACTGCAGGTCGGATTGTGTTCAAGTTAAATTGGATTATATGATCCGATGCAGAACTTTGTTGAATCAATAGTACTGGTTCTTAATTAAAAAATTGATGTAATAAGAAAAAATTATCCTTTTAGTCTTTTTACATTTTAGTCTCTTTTTCAGGGTGGAGTTTACCATTCCTGGGCCTGCATCCATAAAAAAAAAATAAAATAAAAAAATAAAAAAAAAACATAATTCAGTTAATGTTATCATATTTTTAAATAGTTACAAAAAGGGTTTGACATGCAGATCTGGCAACCAAGTTATTTAATCTGGCGGGGGAGTTTTGTGCAAAAATTATATATTTTCTCTCTTGTATTTTTAATTTCTCAAAAATAAGTTTATGAAATGCATATTTTAAAATAATAAACTGAGAATAATTTGACTGACCTCAAGAAAGAAAAAAAAACAACTTCACTATTTCATTGATGCCCCCTTGATCAGATATAGATTTTATAGTACTCAACTATCTGGACATTTGCAGCATTTCCGAAACATGCCAGCTAATTCCACATTTATAGTATTTCTGTATCTTTTTATCGGAGATATATAATTTTGATAAGTTTCATGAATTTATGTTGTCTTTTTAAATTATGTATTATTCTACCTTAAACTCTTAAGAATTGCTTTCAGGCTTATTTTCTTTTTATTTGAAAACAATGTGTTGTTCTCGCGGTGTGTGTTATTTTCTGATGATGCATTTTGTCGTTTCACCGAGTGATTTTTGCTTTTGTTGTTTCAGTGGTGATGGCAGCCTGCAGTCGACCAACGGAGAAGATCGCAATCCCCTCGCCATGGCCAGGGCTGTGACCGTTCACACAGACACAAACAAAGTGATGTACTTTGCGTAGACTACATTTGGAAACGACGACATTTTTCTTCAAACAACACTTATTGGGTCCTTGTGAAGTCTTTTTTGTGAGTGTCCCATTCTGTGAGATAAGAGAGGCTTCTGGTGCCATAGGACCCTGCATCCTTTATTATTTTATTTTTTTATTTATTTATTTTTCCACTCAAAAATCGACAACATAGTCGTTGGAGGAATCCTCCTCCTCTTAAGATGAGTTTAATTTATTACTTGACTGTTCTTTCATGGGGGAAAAATGGCATTTTCTATTTTTCTTGAATTGGATGCAGAGGTTTCCATCTTACTTAGATATGCAGGTTATACCTATCAATAGTAAAACAAACTTTTTTTTTTTTTTTTTTTTTTCAAAAAATGTAAACTCATTTTTAATTTTTTTTTCTTTTTTTTTTTTTGTGCAGTATTTTTGGTGGTGTTTTTTTTTTTGTATTAGTTCTTTTTGTAAACTATGGCCAGAATGTTTTTTTAAATATCGCCGTCCACTGTTGGCTAGGACCAATATTCACATTGATGAGCGCCAAAAAAAATTTTAACCAACCTGATGGATCATCATCCTTTTTCTCATTTCTTCCTGCATAGGAACTACCGAATCAAAACTAAACTGCGAGCGTTGGTCGTAAAAGGAACGAAGAGAACTGAACTGTTTTTTATGTCTTTCAGGGCTCGAAATGGTATTATGTACAGTGTTGAGTCAATATTGAAGCCATTTTTTCTGGTTGGATGAGAGAGAGAGACGACACCTTCTTCTTCTTTTTTTTTCATTCCTTTTTATCTTGTGTTCGTATTTATGATAAAATCTGACGATGATAAATGAATGTTGCAATCCGGTGGTGTGTCAGAGGACAGTTGTCAGAAACGAATGTCTTCCTCATCCGAAGCAGAGGACAGCAAATAACAAAGTGCCACATCTTCTTATAACCAAAGAATTTTTCCCTCTTACTAATCGGATCACAATGTGTTTACAATTTATGCAATGCTAATCGGTAATAGGGGGCAGACTTCGTTCATTTTCTAAGCGCCTAAACACACCTACTTCTATACACTACCTTACTTCAATGGGTCTCAATGAATGCCCAGGGAAGATTTATTGTAATTAAAAAAAAAAATTGTTTTGCAGTAAAATTTCTTTTGGGATATTCACTACAAGATTTTACAAGAACTAAGTTCTTATTGAAATATTTTTATTTTTCTACGAGTATTGAGTTCCATGTCAAAATTAAAATACTCTGGGCTTGGTACACATGGTACATATGTACCATGTGTACCATTCAGGGAAGAAATTAAAATACTCTGGGCATGGTCCATATGGTACACCACCACCCTTTGCCCAATGCCCAGGGAAGAGCATTGGGCATATTTTTTTACGAGTATTAAGTTCCATGTCAAAACTAAAATACTCTGTGCATGGTATGTGTGGTACACTACCACCTTTTGCCCAATGCACAGGGAAGATTTATCGTAATTAAAAACAAAAATTGTTTTGCAGTAAAATTTCTTTTTAAATATTCACCACAAGATTTTGCAAGAACTAAGTTCTTATTGAAATATTTTTATTTTTCTATAAGTATTGAGTTCCATGTTGAAATTAAAAGACTCTGAGCATGGTACACATTATGATTTTACAATTCCAATTGGACGATGACGAAAGTGAGCAGAGTCTGTACCCCCCTTCCCTACCACCCTTTCTGTTTTATTGCAAAATGACTTTAGCATTCCAACTCATCTGCTTGAGCTACTAAAGAAAAATTAGGGACAAAAGAAAACCTGTGCCATGTAAATATTTCTACAGGTCTTTATATATATATATATATATATATTTATATTTATTTATAAAAGCTTGAATACCCTATTTTTCAAAATTAATTCTATCGAATCTTGTGTGTTTTTTCTTTGTTGGTGTTTCTTTTAGCATTTCATTTGTGTTATTTATTATTTGCTTGTGACTCAACTGAAGCCAATAATAGGATTTGAAGAATTTCAGTGATTGAGAATTTATGAATCATCGATGTGGGATCTCCTGAAAATTACAATTATATATGAAATATATTTATATAATATCAAAAATTCATTGTAACTATTTTATTACTTAGTGTTATTATTTTTATTTTATCTTTTTCATTATGAATTGCATACAATCATTTAATACTAGATGGAATTTGAATTTTAAAAAAGAAAAATATATTATTTTATTCAAGCAAAATGGTTGCCGCGTTTCAACAGTCCAATGAATCAAAATTTAAAAAATCAAATTGGATCTTATTCAATAAATTTTTAAAATCAATAAATTGTGATCCTATTGAGCATTATTATTAAATTGAAAAGCACATTTTAGCAATTACAAGAAGAGAATTAATCTACTTTTGTTACCTTCACTTTTTTGCTCTGTTGGTTGGACTATTAAAACATTATTAACCATATCACACGCGCCAAATTTTGTAACTTTAGCACACGCATGGGGTAAACCTCACCCTATTTTTCCCCATTATATTTTATACCAATTATTAAAAAAAAAAAAAAAAAAAAAATTGTTGACTCATATTATAAAATGAACTATTCTAATTATTTTTTAGGAAAAAAATCATGCTTTTTATATTTACTAACAGGAAAATAGGAATTTTATTCATTTTATTTGAAGAAAGAGTTTTTGACTGCGGTGAAATCTACCCCGACGCGTGTGCTTATGGGTTAAATGATGAGAGAATGCATGTAATCAATATTTATTTTGCTCCTGCAGTATCACATTATAGACATTTCAACATGATTGCAATGACAATCCATCCTCCAGGCGTGAAAAAACTTTCTTCTGGTGGAAACATTTTCATGCACTTTCATTCGATGATTTTGTTGTGCGGCCACTTGCTTGAATAAAAATAATTGGGTGCTTTTCCATTATAGCCATACCACACATTTTTCAGTGCCACACTGAACACATTTTTGCTGATCATTATTCTTCCATTGTGTTTTTGTGAATAGGCTTTCCAAAATTTAGATGCATCCATTCATTTCAGTGAAGGGACAAGGACCTGTTTCATCATGTGATCCATTTGCAAAATTGAGTAGAGTGAATAAACCCTATTATCATGTTCGAACCATTTTTAATTCCTTTCAGCAAGATACAATATAGAACTGTTTATTTAGAATGGCCTGGATCCCTCAAAGAAAGCAACATCCATTGGATCTGATTTACCAGTACAATGCTTTGCCATTGTTTTGGATTCCAAAAGATGAGGCAGAGATTAAGAGCCTACACTAGTCACGGGAAGAAACGCTCAAGCTAATGTTAAATCTATGGGAAGGTTCTAGCTCGCATTTTAATATTTTTAAATACTTTTTTTGCATAGGATAGTTGAGGTCAATCTACAACATTGTTAGTTTTTACTTTTTTGATTTTTGTTGCAGTTTTTTTTTATAATAAGCGGACATTTTCAATTTTGGAACCGGTTGGAACTGGTTCTGAAAGTGAAAGTACCCTTATATAAAATAACTGGAACTGGAACTAAAATCAAAAAAGTAAAAACTAACAATGTTGGAGATCGACCTCAACTATCCTGTGCAAAAAAAATCATTTAAAAATATTAAAATGTGAGCGGGAAATCGCGCTAGAACCTTCCCATAAACTTAACATTAGCTTGAGCATTTTTTCGCATGACTGATGTAGGCTCTTAACCTAAGTTTGCAAAATAGTATTTTTCAGGAATCCCTTGGAGACTGCATAAAAATCAAAAAACATCCTCTGTCTGAATCTGCTTCCTATTTTAAACCCTAGATGGTGGGGCATCCATTTATGCTGTGGAGGTGTTTAGAGCCATGCACGTGTCTTTTTTTTTCTGGAATTATTCAGAAGCAGGGCCATTGCTCAGACTTTTTATTGGGAGGGGGAGAGGACCTTAATTTGCCGAGTCAAATTTCAGTATTTGCCTCAAATACTGAATGCAGTCAAATTTCAGTATTTTCAGTATCATTGAGAAGCAAAAATAAATAGTTCTCACCAGTTTATTAGCTTATTTTCAAGTCTGCCAAGTTACCATAATTAGAAAATGTAATATAATTCTTATTTGTAAAAAAGTTTAATACTATCCCATTTAGATTTGTAACATTTATCAAAGTCTATCACAAATGGAAAGTGTATTATAGTTTTTATTAAAGTTTTAAACAAATTTGACAACTAAGTTTGTAAATTTGTCAAGTGCATTTGTGAATGTGTTTGGAAGTCAGTTGATTTGAAGTGTAGGGTTTTGGATTTTTATATTTTGGGTTTTCCAGACAGATGGTTCCATAACTGTGTGAGGTTGTTTCTTCTTGGTTAGAAATACCTTTGAAGAAATAGGAGGGTTGCTCGTTCCTTTCTCGGCATATCTCAAATTAGGATTTAAAAAAAAAAAAAGAAAACTTTGATTCCATAAGCAATGTTATGGAAGTAGGAGTTTATAACTAGGGCCATGACTAGTGGAGCTTCGCCCACCATGCTGATCAGTTTATTCCAAATAGTCCTCGAATTAGAAGAAGTTAGGATTGGGATTCAAATCCAATCAACTTGGATTTAAATAAAAAACAAAAAAAGAAAATTTCATTTAGTATCCTGCAGAAACTAAATCAACGTATTTTTAAAAACTGTGATTGTTGATTTATTTTTTGTCCAAAGGGTGAAGCGTTTCTCTTCAACAAAAATGGACCCAGGCTCCAGGCAACAAAATGGCTGCTTGTAAAATTCATCTGAAGGAAAAGCTGCCATTTCAAAGAAAGAGAAAGTTTTTCGTCCCATTTGAAGTGGGGAGAATGATGAATGGGTTTCTCATTGTGGGTTTGAACTATTCCCCGTTCCTTTTTGTTCAGACCCAGCCCACTCTCAAACTATAGAAGGGAGAATCCCCCTGGTATTTTCCCTTCAAAAAAAGTTGAAGCATGCACACTGAGATCAATTTTATGTGAAATCTTAAGAAATGGCTTTTATCTTTAAATGTATAGATGGGCCATCCAAATGGAGAAGAAGGAAGAAACTGGCAGGTGACACCCAAACTAGAAACAGTGTCAGGGGGTGAGGTTTTAATGGAAAAGTACCCATCTTCAAATTTATTTTAATGAAAATTGTTGTAATCCATGGTATTTTGGATTGTAAATATTTTTTTTTATCCCTGTGTATGTTTTGAAGAATCTTCCAAAAATCAGTCCCCCTACATGTGTGTGTGTGCGCGTAGTTTTCTGTGATGCATATATCCATTGGACACATTCTAGTGCAATAAACTGGATCGTAGGTTGAAACTGAGTGATGATGACACACATTACGATTTGTCTCTGCTTCTAACAAATATCCAATTTCACACGTCTTTTCATACTCTTTTTGTTTATTTTTCCAGTGCTTATTTTTTATTTTATAAGAAAAAAATAATGATTTATTGTATTAAAATTTGATTGTGTGACGGTATTACGTTCTAGAGTATGAAACACAGCATGTTGCAAGTAATACCCATTATGCATGTGTCTTTTCAGAAAAAAAACATATTTTCAAATGCCTTGTGAATCAATTGATTCTACAGAATTGGAAATCATTTGTCAATACATTGGTAATTAAACATATTTTTCAGCTTTACATTCAACCAAGGAGGAAAATTTAAGCTCTTTGCATTTAAGGGGGACAGTTAATATTGACCCCTATTCACAACAACTCAATTTAAAGAAAAAGCATATCCTTAAAATTCTGATTATAACACACACCCCACCCCCTTTTTTTCAAAAGCATAAACAATTAAATTTAAGGAGAATCATTTTTTATCAATTAAATCAACATTTTTTATAAAATTCATTCCTAAAAACTGTTTTATAATTAATTTAGAAATTAAAAAAAGTAAATACTGGGATAAGAATGTTCAGTGTTTTGACAGACTTTCACTTTGAAAAATATATATTAGTAAATCTCCCCCCTCTCCCCCTCGAAATTGAGTTCTCAAGTCCTTAATATTTTTTAATTGTTCTGCTCTGTTTGTTACTAAAGTAACAAAGAGACATAAGAGTAAATAATCAGTCATCTAAATTTCTCCCTCTCCCCTTCCCCTAAAAAAGAAAAATTCTGCTTTCCCCTTTGCCTCCCTCATGCACCAAATATGCAAAGTTTAACATTGAGAGGGCTTACTTCTTTTTCTGGCCTATCTGTTACTTTTATAGTAATAATAAGCAAATAATAAATCCCCTCTTCCCTCCCCAAAATATCTGCCTCTTCCTTCCCCCCCCCCCTCCCCACATTATTTGTTACACATTATTTTTTCCTGCTCTATTTGTGGTTTTGATTAGTTCAATTAAATAATCATCTAAATTACTTTCTTTCCGTAAATGACCTCTCTCCCCCTTTGGCCTTTCTCTAGCACATAAAATTTAGAATTTTCTAAAAAAGTTATGCTTTTTTTTTATAATTTTGTTGTAACAATAATTAAATGATCATCTAAATGACCGTAAATGACCTCTCTCCCCCTTTGGCCTTTCTCTAGCACATAAAATTTAGAATTTTCTAAAAAAGTTATGCTTTTTTTTTATAATTTTGTTGTAACAATAATTAAATGATCATCTAAATGACCACTCCCTCACCTAAATAAATAAATAATTAGCTTCTCCCTTTACCCCCAAGCACATAAAGTTTAAAACTGTAAGATTTTTATGCTATTTAGCAGGAAAATATCAGCCATCTCTCCCCGTAAATCAGCATCCGCCACCCTAAAAAAAAGGTTGAATGGCATGAAAGAGTTGTGAAGAGGGGGGGGTGGGGGCAGAGAGATGATTTCCTCTCTTTTTGCAGTTTAGCTGTTTTAACTCCTGATGGTGGTGAAAAAATTATTAGAGAGACATAGAGAACATATTTATCATAGAATAGAGAACATATATGGGATTTTCAGAGAGATAAGCGGCCAAACCGGAAAACAAAAAAAAATTAAAGAGAAACAATTTTGCTTTGCTTCCTCTCCCACTATATTTAGAAATTCTTCCATTTTGGGAGGGAAAGGGGGTGGGGCTTTAGATGACTGATATTTAACCTTACTAACAAAATAAGAAATGAGTCAGATTTTCTTTTTAATTAATATTAAAGATTTAAACTGTTTTCAAGATTATAATCTTACTGTGTTTGGAGAGGACAGGCAGAGAAAGGAAGCAAATATTTTATGTGTAGACTTTGTTAAAATTATGGAAAAAGAAAATCACTAAAACTTGGAAGATTTTCTCTCCTAGATTTTTAATATGTTTTTTCTTTGTGTGTGTGCAAAAAAAGTTTGGAGATGGAATTTTGAGAATGGAAAAGAAAACTAGAATTGTATAAAAGTGAATGGCTTATAGTCAGAATTTTATGATACTATTTTCAATTAATTATTTTTGAAAGATGGCGATAAGTGTTGTCATTTTTATTTCACTAACTCTGAAATTAGAAACCAAAACAGTATCCATTTTGATATCAAAAATCACATAATCTACAAAATGTGATTTTCATGCAATTTCTGTTTAACTTGCATTGTAAATATAAATTCTTACTTGAAATTCAGTATTTAATAAAATAAATGTTATAAATGTAAATTAATTAAAAATGGATTTCTTTTTTCCTCGAAAAATCAAAAGATCTCATGCAATGTAAATGCAGCTAGATATGTTTTAAATGAGCTAACATAAAGACTGCCCATTCACTTATAAATATTGATTTATTTTAACAACCCTTATTGATTTAATTAGTATTTGCTTGTTTATTTGTGAATGTATTTTTTCCTGCTCAGTTTTCAAGAATTGTGTTTTGAAAGTCAGTGATTTAAAAAATGATCTGCCTTTTATCTTTCATCATAACGACTGGAAATTGTGCAACAAGTGTCGCAAACACATCAGGGTTGGCATGATTTTTTTCTCTCAAAATCTTGCATAAATTGCAAGTTGTCACACCAGACAAAAAAATTGCCATTTTGATGTGACCCTGATTCATCTGCGACGTTTGTACCAAAATTGTTTTTATTGCATTAGGTATGAAAGCCTTATTTTTTTTTTTGGGCAATGCATTT
Source organism: Maratus michaelseni (assembly GCA_963931845.1). Lineage (NCBI taxonomy): Eukaryota > Metazoa > Arthropoda > Arachnida > Araneae > Salticidae > Maratus > Maratus michaelseni. Next base: position 467,507,310 of record OZ007589.1, read on the forward strand.
TCAATTATCTATGCAACTTTTGTGATGTGCTTTATATTGAAATAACTGACCTGGCACCTATTGATCAGTCATTACACAGTGAATGATTGTATAACTATTTTGGCATGCTTATCTAAACCCTACAGTACTGAACATGTGTTTTTTGTAATTTAAATATTGGCTAAAGCTTTTAGTGGTGGTAATGGTTTCAGCCTGAAATTTTAACCATGACACGTTATTTGTGTTTTCTTTGATGTGAGCCCCTTTTCTGAATCTGAGTGTGATTATGCCAAAAACAGTTTCGAAGACGCTTCACTTCTTGTTTTTCTGGAAGAGTACTTTCACTTTATTCTTGTAATAAAAATCTAGCCATGTTAAAAATGTCATTTCTGTTTCCGGTCAAAATTTACCAGTCACAGTGGATGCTTCGCTATAACAACTGTCTGTTACAGTGTTTTATACCTTTCCATTTTAATGGCCCATCCGAAATTCAAAATATACAGGATGTCCAAAAAGACCTTGACACATTTTAAAATTCAATAAAAGATCAAGCAATGGGCATACGAGGGTGCTGTTTGGACAAAAATGCTTCTTAGGATCTGAAATTTGGTTTAAGCAAATAAAAAAAATCACTCCAAAAAATTTCTCATAGATGGCGCTGCTTCTGGAAAGTTATTGAATAGGTAGAATGCCTTTATAAATAACATTGGCAAAAGACGTACAATGCATATGCACAGTTTTTGTCCAAACTATGGCAACCCACATTCCAGAACATAACAATACTCATGTATCTATCCTCACTCGTCTAATCGAAGTCAGGAGGGCGAGTATTGTTAAGTTCTGGAATGTGGGTGGCTATAGTTTGCACAAAAACTGTGCATACGTATTGTACGTCTTTTGCCATTGTTATGTATAAAGGCATTCTACCTATTCGATAACTTTCCAGAAGCAGCGCCCTCTATGAGAAATTTTTTTTACTTGCTTAAACAAAATTTCAGATGATAAGAAGCATTTTCATACAAACCGTACTCTTGTACACCCATTGCTTGTTCTTTTATTGAATTTTAAAATGTGTCAAGAACTTTTGGGATACCCTGTATTTATAATAGTTCATTTTTGACATTTGCATTATTACTATAACAACAGTCCATTACATCCTTTTCCTCATAAATATTCTGTTTGTTTTCCCTTTTTTGCAAAATAACTCTGATGTGTCCTTACAATGCATGTCTCAAAGCCTATCTCCTCATGGAACAAAAGAAGTTGTTATAACGGACACCCACTGTGCACTCGTTGAATGTTGCCATGCCATTTCATTTGAAATGCAAAAGTGGAATTTTTCTCAGATTTTAGTGTTTGTCTTTTAATAATTGCCAATCGATATTGTAGTTTTTTTTTTTTTTTTTTCCTGACTGTGTCTGGGTTTGTGATGATGCTCTTTGACTGCCATGTTTACACAGTGTAATCAAATGGTTTTGTGTTTATTTTTAATCTTTATACAGTGTTTTGTCTGCATTGTATTTATTAATCAGAGTTTGCTTTGTAATACAATTGGATTCAAATGCAGTCGACTCACTGTGTTTAGATTTATTGGACAAATTGTAGAATTTTACATATTTTGCAGCACCCTCTAATCAATGTATGATAAAAATCAATCATTCTTTTTTAAATTTTTCATATGTTTAGTATTATTAGTTGAAGAGGACTTTAAAATAAATAGTTGCTAACTTTTTCATGTGACTTTTGTGTTATTAAAATGAAAAATATAATTTTTATTTTGACTAATTTATTTCATGTCTTCGAATTGTAATTTTTGGATGCATATTATGTCCTGCAGTCGATTCCTCCAAATCCCTTTCAGATAGAAATAAGGATGGTATCAACAAGATGTCAAGTAACATAATAAATAGTATGTCGCTACTCATGTAGAGATAGGAATGATGACATCCTAACTCTATTTATTATTTGAAATTAATCAAACACAATCACTTTGTGTGAAACTTTGATTTGAGAAACCCTTTTAAATAATGTGGATTTGAAGGAGTCTGCTGTAACACAAAAAAAATTTTTCATGTTTTTTTTTTCTTATTCTTCTTCTTCTTTGTGGCAGAAACACCATTTAAAGCAGCTGGTGTGTGTCAGCTTTGAAACAACATCCCAAACTTACCTTAAGAAATCTTTTTTTTTTTTTTTCCAAATCCAAATAATTCAATCTTGCTCTTTGTAATATTTCTTTTCAGCAGTAAGGTGAGAGGGTGGTTCAATCAAATTTTTTGGAGTGGAAATTCTTGATTGCCTTTTATAATAGTGTTTGTCATAGTGAGATATGTGTGATGGAGCATTGCTTCTTAATGCATCTTCTCGTATATAAGGTTTGTCAGTATCTGTTTCATTCCTTTTGACATGAAGTCCAAACACATTCAATTTTTTTCACTTTTCAATAGAACGTGCACTGTAACATCCATTTTCCTATTTCAATCCGTACTATAAAAATTAGTTTTGCAATCTCCATTCAGTCTATCCTATTTAAAAGGCCAAAATGGGAATTGAAAATCTACATGGTATTTTTGTGGTTTTGAAAAAAATTCTGAAAAGGACTAGGGAAAGAAAGTTTTATCTTTTACCAAGTGCTTTACAGTTTTGAAAATTTTAAAATTAACGCAGTAGACTCCCTCAAATCCACACATCATTGCAAATGTAAACAATGAAACTTACGGTTAAAATGTAGGGGGAAAATTCAAGATTTTTTTTTAAATTATTGCACATTTTAATATGTAATTCTTGTTAATATGGCTGAACACATGCTTTCTCATCAAGGAAGTATAACTTTATTTCTGAAAGTATTCAAGATCAGTGCTGATATCGGTGGCAATTGCGATCTTTTTTATCAAATACATTTCTCTATTAATTAAGCATTTTTGGATATTAAGTTTGGCTAAGCGTGAAATAAAACTTTTTTTACTTTATGATTTTTATGTAAATTATTAGTGTACCTAGGTATGAGTGTATAAGGCAATTTTCATTGAATAATTAAAAAAAAAATTATATCATTATTATTATTCCTATTTAGTTGTGCTTTATTGTTTACTTGACCTGCAGCTTTAAAATTTTAATCATGTTTTAAATTTTCTTAATTTTTATTATTATTTTGATTATTTTACTTAATTATTTTAATATATCACTTTATTGTAAGCATTCATTATAATTTGCAGTGCCTTATTACATTCAAATAACTGTTTTAAAAAATGTAAACAAAACAGTGACCAGAAATCTACAAAAATCTAAAATCCGCACAACCTCTGGTTTCAAGCTATGTGGATTTGGGAGAGTCTACTGTTTAATAGTCCTTGAATTTCCAAATGAAATTGGATTGGCCCAAAATTTCCTCTGCACTAAACAATGGTTTTTACAGCTATTTCCACATCACCCGGATCCCTCATTTTTATTTTTCTCTACTTTTAGGAATAGTCTTCAAAAGATATTCCTTTTTTTTTTTTCTTCTTCAACTCAAAGATCCATGCCAGTCTGCTAAAAATATTTTCTAGTCATCGAAGTGAGTGATGAATTCAAGGGGTGGCCCCACCCAAACTGTACCACTGAGAGATTTGGTATTATGGTTACACCCCTTGAACTTCTTATTGAAATTCAACACCCCTTCCCTCCCAGAGCAGCAAAATTCTCTTAAGTGACTTTTATAATATAGTTTGTCATAATGATACAGTGTGTTCATTAACAATTAAAAACTGCAAGATGCATGAAAAGATTTTTTTTTTTTTTTTTTTTTTTCACTCTCTCATTGTGAAATAAAGATGGATTTCAGGTTTGCATTCTTGAATAATAAAGATATCTGGGTACTTTTATGTTAGCTGGGCACCAATTTTTTTAAAATCTCGTCAATCTTTTAACATTAGCTAATAAGAAATAGCCGATATTTTAACATTGCAATATAATATCTTTAAAAACTTACTTAAAAATAGATAAAATATAATCATGATTAAATACTTAAATGCAAACATATCCATACAAATAACAAAATCTCACGTAAAAGGTTGCCATTCAAATGATGCCAATTGAAACAAGATTTGGCGAGTTATCACTGGCACCCAGCTAACACAAAATACTGATCTGTGCACAGTCCTTTTAGTATAAAAGTTGTTTTAATCTCTGCCAGAATGGGTGGAACTCTGGTTTATGGCAGTTGTTTAAATTTGTTCCATTTTGATATATTTTTTTTCTCTCTCTCTTTACTTTGAGCTTTAAGTTGTAGGAGAGTAATTATTTTTAAAAGAGGGTTTGAATTGTTATTTGGCTGCCAAGTCCAATGGGAATCGATCCTGTTTCGAAGAGGAAGTTTTTCAACGAAAGTCATTGTTGCTATAAAGTGATTTGAAAATTCTATGCACTCTTAATTGGATAACATTGCAATGAGCATTCTATTATCTCTTTATACATATATATATAATTTCTTGTACATAGGATGTAGTTTCTATTGAATGTTGAGCATTGGCTAAACTGTGTGATTTCTCATGTATTTATTTTAGAAGACATTGAAGCATACTTTGGTAACAAGGCTTGGAGAAAGACACGGCATGACAGAGGTGGCTAGTGTTTTGTTCTTTTTTTTATATGAATTGATTTTTTTACAAAAAAGAAAAAAAAACAAAATCTGAATAATTCTGTTTTACAGGCAAAAGATGTTTTCATTCAGCGATTCCTTAAAAATGAATCAATTTTGTTCCCATGGACATACCCTTTATATCAGGATGGGAAATCAATGTTTTTCAGACATACATGTACAGAAAAAAATTTGTATAGTTTTTTTCCCCTCTTATAATGATGGTAATTACTACAAAAAAATAATTAAATTAAAAAAATTCGTAAATTACTAACCTAATACCCACAAATTTTCCATTTCAATTAAACCCAGCTGTTTTCTCTCCCATGAGAAATGTTAGATGTTCTCTTCATTTTTATTTTCTACATTGGAATGCAGAGTAAAGAGAGGATGTGGGGGTTGTGCATTGAAAGAGTTTCATTATCTTGCTGAGGAAATGAAATTGAATCTTTAAGCGGACGAGGAAACAGCTCAAAATGGCAACAACATAGATTGAAATAGAATGGGGTTGCATTACTCTTAGTACCAAGCTTGCCTGGGTTCTACTCTACGTGTCCGATGTAACTATTTGCAAGGCTAATGTTAAACCGATAAAGGCATTCCCTCACTTTTGTTTCTGTATTTTTAAATGGTTCTTTTTGGATCTGAGGGTGCAATATTTTTGAACTTTTGCAAATTATTTGTGAGGACATTTTCCATTTCGGAATCAAACAATCAGTGATTTTTTTTTTTTTTTTTTTTTCAAAAAATGAAGTGTTTTCCTCTGAAATAAACTGCAACTTTGTCTCAAAAACAAGTCATTTTGAGACAAAAGAAATCAATGTCATTTCAAGCAACTGTTTTTTAATCTATAATTTGCTTTCAAATGTGCCAAAAAAAAAAAAAAAAAAAAAAAAAAATTCATTGCCTTTTTCTAAATTTACTTATTGAGCACCCTTATTATTTATTTATTTAATTGAGAACCAGACACTTGTTTTTGCTTGATACACCAGTGCTCTCCCCTCATAAGTCTTCGTCCAGATGAGTGAGGACTGGATATAGATAGAGAGACATCACTTGAGGAATAGCCTCTTCCCCTGTGCTCGCCAGTGATGAGCAGAATGGTGTGCCTTAAGCACTTGGCCACCCATCGGCACCCTTTTTTTTATTGGTTTGACATAAAAAGAACATGTTTTGTGACATTTAATCTATGTTGTTTCCATTTGATTGTCTTCATAAATAAAACACAGCCCAGATGGTTGCCATGGGTGACTATTTTTTAATTCTGTCTCGCACCACTCTCTGAAAACAAAAATCTTTCACAATCTGTGCAAATGAAAAGTACAACTCTTTTAAATAGTGGTATAAATAGGATATAAAAATACTGCATAGGCACAGGGTGAATGCTGAGATTGGAAGTTTTTGTCCAGACCCAATTCCAGTTCTTGGCACTGGAAAGTTTTATTAAACAAGTCACCAAACATTTGCTTAGGCAGCATGGCAGGCTCACTAAGTTTTTGTCCAAAATCCAATTTTATGTTGCCATATGACCTCTATACATTCCTACCCTGTTGAAATTTTAATCAACCTTCATTTAAAAAAAAAAAAAAAAAAAAAAATCACACCAGTTTTTATTTAAAAAACATTTCTCCTTGTTTTATATATATTTTTATGGAATGCCCTCTTATTTATATTTTTAATTCAATTTAAAACATCCTAAATGTAAATGTTCTTCTTACACTATATGAATTTGGATTATGACAGTGTCTATATTTTTAAATCTTCAATTGTTTAAATTTTCATTCTATTTTTACAATTTAAAACATGAAAGGTTTTTGCATTGAGAAAATTTATATTTATTTATTATATAGCTAATATTGTAATATTTTGTTCTATTGTACTACTTTTGTATCATCTCATTATTTCAATTACGTTTCTTTCCTGTAACTTTAGTTAACCTAGCAAACATGTGGTTCTATAGGAAGACACTGTAAGTGATTGATTTCGTTCAAACGGATCTCAATCCAATCCAATCCAATTTTATGGATCCTACATTGCCACTTTCTTGTTTATAAAGGCACTCTCATTTTTCATGGCTCTATGTCCAATTTCCTTATTTGTCTTTCTCATTTATCTCGCGCTGGAAACACGGTGGACAATCCTCCATTAAAATATTAGATAAGGATGACTCTCTTTTTAGAACCTATTCTTGTGTCAAAGTGACATTTAAATCCACTTTTTATCAATCAATTTTTATTGTTTTATATCTTTATAACCCGATTTTCTGTATGAAATTATTTTTTAGAATGAAAAATTCAAGAAAAAATATTTGACATTTAGTATTAAAAGTGCTCATTTTCTTGTTTTTTCACTTAGGGTTGTTTCATAGTTTTAAAATAAAAAGTTCTTTTTGTCCAAACGCTTTGAAATCTTTTCTGGTTATAAATAAAACGATTTTATAGTCCGTGTAAAATTTTCTGGAAAAAATAGTGTTATCGAGTTGTAAAAGAAATGTTTTCTTCTCGCTTTTTTGTTTGTTTGTTTGTTTGTTTTTGCCTCGGTTCCTTTAACATAGCAATAAAAAAATAGTTCTCATCTTCCAAACTATCTGAAATTTCAATAGTTTATAAATATAATTAAAAAAAAAAAATCTTTAGCTTTCAGTGCAATGTCCATATTATGCCTCCATCCGTTTTCAATCCCCCTAGGCTAAACAGGTTTCCTGTTTCTGAGGGGAGAAGACTTCAAAATAAAGTTTCAGAATGCACAATGAGACCATTTTTGTGTGGAATCTTAAAAAATGCTCTATTAGCTTTAAATATGTAGCTATATCCCATGCATTTAAAAGAGACAAAGAACAACCTCCCTTGTTTTGACTGGAGAAGTCACTAAGCCCAAGAAGTCAAGGATCCCATTTTAACAGAAGGAACCTGTTTATCAATCTACTCTGAATCAGAGTAAGGGGTGAAAAAATATATTGATTTCCATTGGAGTTGTAGTAAACTTTTTTGAATGTCAGAAATAAAAAAGGCAAAGTGTTTGTTTGTGTGACTTGCTTGAAATGTCTTTGTGTGTGTGAATGGGAAACTGCAAGTGGAATCGAATCTTTTTGGATGAGGACAGTGAAAGCTTTCAGCATTCATTTCTAACTTGATGGATGCTCATTTTTAATACTTTCCAACAGGGTTGAAAAGTGTTTATGAATTCGGTTTGTCTGTCCGTGCTCTAACTCTCGTCAATAGACTCGGATTGTCATGAAATTTTCATACATGATTGAATTTTACTATGAAGTGTTCGGTATTGAAGGAAGTGTGTAGCATGAATAGTTCCTTGACAGGGACACACAAAAGAATTTCATTACATGAGGGTCTACGAAAAAAATCATTTGCGACACATTTTATGGATGTGATGCTATTTTAAACACAATGAAATGAATGTGCATGACTCAGGTGGACTACAGCATGTTTTTATCGAGTTATACAATGAGTAGCATGTATAGTTCAATGACAAGGACGTACAAAATCATTCCTTTACATTATGATTTATGTTGAAAAATCGTTTACTTGAAACATAATGAAATTTAAAAGTGTCACTAATATTCAATACAAATTATTTTCTAGAGATTTATGGGGTGCGTAGGATGTAGCGTTCATGTACAGGGACGCAGAAGAGAATTCTGTTAAATCTCTGACAATGATTGGTATAGTAATTACCGATAGTGCTCTTAGAAGTGCTCTTTAGAATACTTTACCTATAGAAGTGCTCTTTCTGCTGTGATATCCGATTTTATGCAATTTTTAAGTGTGGCTTACAAATTTTGTAGATTATATACAGGGCTGCACGAAACACTTCAAATAGGGGCAGCCATGGCTGAAAATGGATTTTCACTTAATGTATTTTTTTTTTATTGTTTATTTAGATATCTCATTTCATCGTATGAAACAAAAATTAAATTTCTTAATAGTTTTCTGTAAATGTTGGAAAGGTGTTTCATAATCTAGGCCAAATGCATGATTTTTCGTTCTTGTTTATTTTCCCTATGCATCAGTCAGCATAAGTCTATCCGGTTTATGAATGTCTGGTGCCTCCATTATCAACTCAACATCCATCTGAGATTCTCATGTTTTTAGGATTAAATTCGTTATTTTCCCAATAAAACAGAAATCTTTGATATGTGATAGAAATTTTTGAAATATTTCCCCAAAAAGTAATGCTAAAAAATACACATGACATATATGCCTTCATTTTAAGGGAAAATAATTCCATTGCAGGCCCATGTTATTTTTGTATTTCCAAGTCTTGATGGTGCTTAAAAAGTACCATCTAAAAAAAAAAAAAAAAAAAAAAAAAAAAACTTTAAAAATACATTAAAAAGACTTGTATGTTTTTTAATTTGACAAATATCACTTTAAAAAATGAAAATATCTATATGCAATGGATTCACCTCTAAATGTTTCACAGCAGAAATTTATCTCCCATCACACAATAAGATTAAGATCCTTCTGAAACATTTTTTGCTTTACAAGAAAAACGGATGCGACGATCCCGAAGCATGCCGTTTGTAATGGAGGAATCCAATATATTTTATAACAATGCTATTCAACTTGTACTTAAAACAGGGTGTCTAGCCACCTGGAAAATCTTGATAATCTAGGAAAGTCAGGGAAATTTACCATGTCTGAGGAAAAGTCAGGAAAATTTGAAAATTCTGAGAAAAAGTTTGAAAATTTTGAACTTTCAAGAAAAAAAGTAGGAAAATGTTTCTTATAAAACTAAGGATTTGAAATTGCAGTGCCATTAAAATCAAACTTTGCTCTTCATAAGTACTGTAAAGCTGTAAAGAGTATTTTAACCTCTCGTGCAAATCATTTTGTCTACCCTTTTCAATCTTTCTTTTTAATTTTCAGTTCCAGCTTCTCTGAAACTTTCTACTGAATGTTGTAGGATTGATTATGTATCTCACCCTGCTTACTTATCTTTTTTTGTGAACTGAACATATGTTAGCTTTTATTGAGTATTTATTATTTGTATCAAAATATGTCAAAGCAATCTGTATGACTGATGTGATAAAGAATTCCATCCTAATTTGACAAAATGGATAGAAACTGGTGCTAAAAGTGTGTATCTGCAAAATGTTTAGCATGTAAAATGTTCAGCAATTTGTAAATTTTGCAAAAAATTATGTAACAAATCAGTAATGTGTGCCTCAAAATCAGTTGTGAAAGGTCCACTCTCAAATTCATAACTTGAGTTTTTTTGTGTGTAACATCACAAAATCGCGACACCTGGAATTATTTTTTTATTGGTATGGAAAACCTGAAAAAGTCAGGGAAATTCTTTGCTGATCTGGAATAGACACCCTGTTAAAAGTAGAATTAACCTATCCAGATTCACTGGAAAAATGCACTTCAGAATTCTCTTGACAGAAAAAGAAAAACAGTTCAAATGCATTCACCAGTGGAGAAATAAAACACAATTTTTAAATACAGTTTTTAATCTTCAGAAAGGGATTTCCGAAAGTTACGTTTCTTTTCATTTTTAAGGTCTAACATTTTAACTTGGAGTGAATTTTTAAATTTCCACTTGAGGCTAAAAATTTCGAAATGAGCAATTTTTTTAGATAGAACCTAAAATTTCAGGATTGAAAATGGAATCTATGCATGGGACGAAAGACGAACTTTGAAATTTGTGTTAGGCGGATTCTTGAAGCGAGAGGATTATCATCTCTCCATTCTTAAGGCTGTTCTCAAATCCAAACTGTCTACTTTATGACCTATTTTTTAATTCTTTTTTTTTTCGGAAACGCGTGAAATTGGCTGGTGTTCTTATTCAGAAACTTTGTAATCGAAAGACGTTTTGGTAAAGGCTTTCAGAAAACATTATCAAAGTCGGCGTTTTAAACCGAACTCCCGATGCAGCAACGCGAAAACGTGCCGTCACATGACGCGAATCTCTTGTAACTCGATAAGTAATTTATTGATCACAAAAAATGAAAACTCATTTCGATTCCAAATCGTTTTTATAGTCAGACCTGCCAATTAGATGCCTTTGCGTTTAAAAATGGGTCTGAAACTTTCGCATTGTTGAGCAGATCATTTGAAAACCACCTTAAAACTTTTTATGCCTCACCCTCTCTTTGTGTTTTAGATGTCTATCTAAAACACAAAAAAAAAAGATTTTTCTTTTCAACTTTCCCTCAAACGCAGCTACCCTTTCTTTATGTTCTCTTCTTCTCCTCCTATAATTTTCATTTCGGTTTTGCCTTCAAGAAAGAAAGCATGAGCTTTTAGGATTGTGCCTTACTAACATTCCTTTTTTTTTTTTCTTTTTTTTTTTGTAATCAAAGAACGAAAAGCCAAATCTTGATGATTCCAAAACGTATTGAGCTTAACTATCGAAATCTAAACATTTGTGATTATTTTATTGCGTCGTTTTTTTCCAAGCCTTGTAACCACAATTTTCGGGGTTTTTTTCTTCCATTTTTGTATTGCTTAGAGTGTGACAGCCTAAGCAGCTCTGATTACATATCAAAGCCTGTAATCGACATTTTTCTCCTTCCTCCCCCCGCCTTTTTTTTTTTCCTTTCGGTACCACATTGTATATGCACAGGACAAACAAAGCCAGCTGTTGAAAATATGCATTTATGTGTCGAATAATAAATAAATGTTAAATGTGAATTCTATGTCCGGCCTTCTCTTTATTTTCAGCCTACAAACATCTCTTTTCTTTTGTCTTTGTATCTACAGGTGGATCGTTGAAAAACCTACACAATTTGAAAATAAACATTTATACAAGGGACAGTTAAAAAGTTCACTGAATTTCGTTATAACTCTTTAATACCACAGTATAATTAATTTATTTGTTTACACACAAGGTCCTCTCCTCCACCAAAGAAATCACGTCATGTCAAATACAAAACAAAAGTGGTGCTCATTGTATTTCTCAACAACGAAGGTGTGGTGCACCATGAATTTGTACCAGCTGGACAAACTGTTAACGGCCCTTTCTTTGTATCTGCAACTTTTGAAAAGAGTGACAGAGGCAATCCGAAGAAAACGTCCCGACCAATGGTGCGAACATGGCTCGCAGAAAAGAACATTCCACTACTCCACCAGCCGCCGTACTCACAGGATTTAGCACCATTGGATTTCTGGCTCTTCTCTAAGATCAAAATGGGCCTCCAAGGCAACCGTTTTGACACCGTAGAAGACATCAAAACCAACGTGACGGCTGAACTTGGGAAGATACCAAAACAGGACTTTCATCGTTGTTTCCGGCAATGGCAAGTGTGTGTGCTTTAACGGAGCCTACTTTGCAGGCGATTAAATTAATGTGTACAAATGTGTCTTTATTGTGGTAATAAAGAGTTGCAAAGAAATTCCGGGAACCTTTTGGCAGCCCCAGGTAGTGTACATTCCTATAAAAACTTGAAAGTGCAAAAAGTGGTTACTACAATGAATGGTGTATAGAGAAAAACGCTTTGGAAAACACCCTGAAAAAAAAAATATTGCGGTAGGAAAAATAAAATAGATGGGTCTACATTTACATCTAATACGATCAAAATATTGGATGTAATTTATTCTGCCTCAGTTTTCGAGATGAGTTTGTTTTAAATTGTAATAGACAATAAATACACCCGTCGAAATGCGATGGAGAGAATAATTAAGAAAATAGGTTACAATTAAAAATTTACGACGAAAAGAAAAGTGTAGTTTGAAAAAAATATTCATTTCATTAAATTTTATATAAAAATATAAATGAAATTCCATTTACAATTCCAAATCCATTTAGAGTGTTTATTCAATGCGTTTTTCTTATTACCACATTAATTGTAGCATACCACTTTTTGATACTATTTACACTTTCAAATTTTAAAGGAATGTACCTGAGACATCGCGAAGATAAATAAATGCCTACAACAAGACGCAGTGTTCGTACTGATGTTTTATGTATAGGGTAGACCGTGTGTGTGGGGGGGGAACACCTTAACACCAGTTTCCACTTTATATTTGCATAACGTTTTTGATATCCATGATAAGATATAAAAAACGAAATCGAGTATTTTTTCTTTGAAACGCTAATAGAATATCCCATTGTTACATTGGATGGAAAAACTTTTATTTTTTGTATTACAAACAAATAAAATGTGTAAATGTTCTGAACTTAAAGTAAAAATTTTGCACACTGAGGAAAAAAAAACTAATATTAATGAATACATTCATCTATTTTTACGCCGACTTCAACCAAACATTTTCATCAGTGGCGCACTCTCGGGGTTCCCCCCTCCCAGAACCCGCGATAAGACTAACGATTTAAAGACTTCTAAAATTATGAAAGATTAACTTTTAAAAAAGGTTCTTAGGAAATTTGGGGTTATATTGATTTTGTTTCAGAAGGAAATCCTATTTTAAAATTAAAAGTTTGTTACATGCTAATTAAAGAGGTTTAATTTTTCTGTCATAATAACAAAGTGCTGTAGACAAATGTTTTAAAAAGTTACGAAGTCTCTAATGAAAGAAGCATGGTCCGAGCCTTACAGACCTACAAAATAGACTAGCCCCTCCCAAAGTGTCATCGTAGGTGCGGCAATGATTTTCAAATTTATAATAGGACTAAGAGGAGGATACTGACATTGCTGTATATGGAGATAATAGCAAAACTAATTGTTAAGACCCAATGAAAAGATTCATTAAGATATCCTAATAGGACGGATTCAATAACAATCCCATGCTTCTATGAGACTAGATGCTTCCTGCAGCGTTTGCGCCACAAACTGCATTGGACATGCAAGCAGAAAATAAAGAAATAAAAATATTTAAAAGGCGTGTATAAATAAAGATTTTGCGGCAAAATTTTTATTCATGAGACCCCCTTCCGTACTCATCTAGGATTAAGATAAACAAAAATGGGATAACCTAAGGTATTCGGCAATCGTTGAAAATGAACCCTGTGGCTTTCGCGCCCCTACGGTGTTCGCTATAACGGGGCCCTGTGTGTGTTTGCTCCTCGTGAATCACTATGATGGGGGGGTGTTTGGAATTTTGTGTATACATAAACCCTTAAAACGACAGTCCTGTATGACCCCTGCGTTGTACAGGTTCATGAAGCTCGGAACTATTGCTGTTGAACACAGACTCGCTGGAGGTATCCATCCATGCCAAAGTTGTTCATTTCATTAATGGCCCATTCAACAGCTTAAGGGTGTATTCAAATCCAAACTGCTTATTTTTAAATTCATTTTAGGTTCTCTTATTCAGAAACTTTATAATGTCCGTATTGTCTCGATTTTTTTTTAAAGGCAGAATATATTTCAAAAAATGCTGTCAAAGTGGACATTTTGAACCGAATTTCTCAAAGCGATAGCGCTGGAAACAACAACAAAAAAAAAATATCGTACTGTGAAAATAATTGTTTGTAAATCGATTTCTAATGAATTGAACGAAAGGTAAAAACATGGGTCCCTTATAAATCTCTTCCTAAATCACGCCGCCAAGTTTCATGTTTTTATTTTTAAAAATGAATCTGAAAATGCGTCTCAAAATTTTGAGTTGTTGAGCGTGGAAAAATATTTTTTTTTGAATACCGCCAGATTTCTGGTCACTGGTTTGTTTACATTTTTTAAACAGTCATTTGAATTGAATAATGCACTCGGAATTAGAATGAAGGCTTACAATAAAGTGAAATATTAAGAAAAAAAAAATTAAATAGTAAAAGTAAAGGTCAAGTCAATATTCAGAATGATGAGATAATGTTTTTTTTTTTTTTTTTTTTTTTTTTTTTTTTTTGAATGATTCGATGAAACTCTCATCCAAATCTTAAAATAGCAAAGTTTTATTTCACGTTGATAACCCAAAAAGCTCGATGAATACATAAATGTATCGGGTAAAAAGAAAGCGATCGCCACTATTATCAGCACTATCTTGAAATTTTTCAGAAATAAATGAGGAGTTCAATTCTATTGACCAGAATTCCATCCTAAAATGTGTACAGAATGATAGAAAAAGAAAAACTTGATTTTTTCGCCTACACGATGTGCGGATTTTAGGCTTGCTGATTGGACACAGATTCGGCAATCGTTGAAAATGAACCCTGTGGCTTTCGCGCCCTTACGGTGTTCGCTATAACGGGGCCCTGTGTGTGTTTGCTCCTCGTGAATCACTATGATGGGGGGGGGGGGGTGTTTGGAATTTTGTGTGTACATAAACGCTTAAAACGACAGTCCTGTATGACCCCTGCGTTGTACAGCAAGGATGGTTTGCATGAAGTTCGAGGGTCAAGCTCTCCATTTCATGAAAAGTTCAAATGCTTGCCTACTTCTCGGATGTTTTTTTTTTTTTCAGATATCAATCCATAAACTCAGTTTAGGATTACAGAACCATAACTATTTTTAAGGTGTCTGACAAAAATCGAATGGGTGATGAAGAAATTTGATTTGTGGGAATCTTAAATTAAAAAAACACCGTATCTATACCTTTTTCAATGTCACTCCTCTCTCAAGCAAGCCCTATTTTTGAACGATCTTTCTAAAAATGTCACTTTTACGCCATTTTATTCGAAAAAATAATTGTGAATAAAAATGGCCTATGAAAAAAGAAATTTGCTTTCCTCAGTCACACGATTTGCGTTTTTATTATTATGTAGATTGCGTAGGATAGGATTTAAGAATGAAGAAAACTTTTAATATCTTTTGAAAAGGACTCTACAAAATTCTGCAACGATTTTATCTAAGCCATTCGGTTGGGTCGTTTTTGCGCTGTTCTAATCTACGGACAGTTCTGTGGTACGGACCAAACGACGACTGTAGTTGCTACGTATTTATATAATTACCAGGGTTCCTACGCGACTGAAAAATATGGAAAACAGAGAATTCTCAGGAAAAATAACAAATGCTCGAAAATTTAGGAAAAATTTCAGATTCCTTTACTAGCAGTAGTATTTTTGCTACATTCATATTTTTAACATAATGATGTTTTAGCCAAATTGGTTGCTAAATAGGTGATACTTCTGCGAAAGAAATATTGAGCCATATTAAGGTGGCTTGCATGAGATATCATGAATATTTAAATAAGAAAATTATAAAGCAAGCAAAAAAGAAAAGCTGTAGCTAAAATTAAATTGTTAAAAGACAAAAAATTGAAAGTTACACTACAAACTGTTTCTGAAACAACACAAACAAATGACATGGTAGTAGAAATGTCAAAAAATATTTGAATGGTTGATATGTGAAATCTAATTATATCAATAAAATGTTACTTTGAATCCCTCCAAATTGTATTTATATTTTTAATTGTTTTTCATTTTTTACATTTTAAATATCAAAAAATAGATTTTTAGTTTCAATTTTATAGATTACTTTTATTTTCAGACGTATATTTAATCATTAAGATCTAGAATCGCTAAATCATATTTCAAAAAATGTCGTGAATTGAGGGCATGGAATTGGGAAAATGGTCTGAAAAAACTAGGAAAGCCAGGGAATTGTGTTATTCAAATAGAGTATGAACCCTAATTACGAACGCGCCTAAAAAAACAAACATGTTTGCGTTATGAGAAAAAGGGGAACACCTAAATGAGAAGCAAAGGGTGCGTAAAATAAAAAAAGGTGAATCGCTGTTGTAAGCATTATATAATCTTTTGACTATATTAAATAGTGGTACAATAAATGATTACATTGGCGTACGAATTTTAAAAATAATATAAAAATTGAAAGAGTTTACTATTTTTAATCGGATAACTTTACTGGCTTCAGTGTAGAGATGGGTGGTATTGAACAACGTATTAGGATAAATAAATAACAATGTTATTGTTTTATAACTATACATTATTTGGTAACAGATTAACGGAAAGTCCCTGTTCAATTTGGAATGCGTTATCTGCCATGTTTTTTTAAGCTGAAAAAATAGTATTTTATACATTTTTAAATTGTAATAAAAATAAAATTTACGAAATTTGTTTTCTATTTCAAAAAAAAAAAAAAAAAAAAATCTATTTTAAGCGCTTATAAAAGTGCAATCCCGTACAGAGAGGGGGGGGGGGGGTAGAACCGGTACAAATTACCAGGACAAAGGTCTTCTAGGGGGGCTCGGCTTCGCTACTGGTTTTTAAATAAATACCAGAAAAAATAGACTGGTATTTTTTACATAAATTTTTAATTAAAATAGCTAAGAAATAATGAAATTCAAAAGTCAGAAGTTGCTTGAACGTCTTTACGGACTGGTTAAGAGCAGGGGCGCCATTTGGGGGGGGCAACCGCCCCCCCCAAGGAATTTGAAATTTCAGAAAATTTATCAGTTATCACAGGTTAGAGCAAAAAAAAAAAAAAATATGATCAAAAGTTAAAATAACGTCAGATTTCACAGATTTGATTACAATAAAAAAACTAGTCTGACGTGCCAATCCCAAAACTTTCTTCTATCTCATACAGATTTCACATACACCCAAAACAAATCAGCACCAATTTATATTAAGATCTAACTGAATCTAAAGTTTTATTAAATTATGTGTGTTAGTTCTTGAGATATAGCTATAGTAAAAATCATGAAAAATGTAGCATAGCAGCGCCATCTGTTGGGCGATTTACACCCAAAAACTTGTAACCACCCATTTATATCAATGTCTAATTAAATATAAAGTTTTATCAAATTCCGTGCATTAGTTCTTGAGATACAGCGCCCGCAAAATTTTTGTCAAATACAGACACTGAGACACACAGACAGACTCGCAGACAGAGAATTTCTAAAAATAGTCCAATTGTGTTCAGGACCTTCTAAAACGTATAAATCCGTCGAAAACCAGAATTGGTAAATTTTCATAAATCCAATGCCTTTTTCTTGTAAAGATAGAAGAAAGTAATAAACATTTAATAAACACTTTAAAAATTGAAATGTTTTCTAAAGCCTTGCTATAGCAACATTTTATAAGTGAGACATTTATCATTAATGAGTATTTTGGCTAGTTTTAGAAATATATGTGAGAAAAAACTCTATGAATTGCTTCTGAGCTGTGTACAGCATGATTAAAAGAAAACTCGTCACCCCCCCGGCTAGAATTTTAGTGATAAATACTCTCTTTAGCCAAAAATTTAAAGGGAATTTTTTAATATTTTTTCGGGGGTGGGGGGATGGGGGAGGTGTATTTAATTTCCCAATTATATGATTTGTTAATTTTGTTTTATTAGTGTCACATTATATTCACTCCAATCGTTATAATGCGTTTAAATCATATGCTTTATTAAATGATATTATATATACAGTATGCTCTTAAAAATCTCCACAGCCTGACACTAGAGTCCTGTCCAGATTTGGTTGAAACCGACCCGAATCCTGACTTTAAACCGACAGACACCCCCACCCAATGCAGGAGCAAGGGACATGAGACTAAGGGTTTTGCAGATTTCTGAATTGTATGGAATTTAGATCATAGTCTGCAGAAGAAAGCAGAAAATGATTGGGGAAAAATTTTTACTGATCGAAAATCATTAATGAAAATTTTCTTATACCTATGGATTACAACATTTGCAAATTTCATAACTTCTTGATGGTGTTTGTGTGCTGATTATCGCGTGACCGATTGAATTTCACGACTTTTTTTCGTGATTGTTTCATTTCTTTTTTGTGATAATTTTCCAAAATTCGCTATTTTCTGTGAATTATTGACGGAATTGATTTTTTTCGATTATTTGTCTAAATTCGCGCCATTGTTTTTTCAACCGATCGATGAAATTCGCTATTTGTTTTCGCCATCTTTTGACGAATTCGCGATTCTTTTCTACGATCGTTTGTTGAAATTCGGGAGTCTTTTTCCGCAACCGACTGACATAAACTGCTATTTTTTTGCACAATCTTTGACGAAATTCCGATTGTAGACGAATTTTTTTCCACCAATTGTCGAAATTCACAACATTTTTTTGGCAACTGATCGACGAAATTCGCTATTTGTTTTCGCAATCTTTTGATGCAATTCGCGACTCTTTTCTACGATCGTTTGTTGAAATTCGGAAGTCATTTTCCGCAACCGACTGACAAAAGTAGATATTTTTTGCGCGATCTTTGACGAAATTCCCCTTTTTTGCGCGATTGTTTGACTACATTCGTGATTTTTTTTTTCAATCTTTTGACGAATTTCGCGATATTTTTCCGCAATAGTTATACTAAATTCGCGATTTTTTTCCGCGACGGATTGACGAAAATCTCTATTTGTTTCAGTGATCTTTGGCGAAATTCGCAATATTTTTCCACAGTCTTTTGAAAAAATTAATGATTTTTTACGTGACCAATTTTGCCAAATTAACTATTTTTTCTTAATTCCAATTCGTAAAATTCGCGATGTTTATCGCGATCGGTTATCGAATTGCTTTTGCGTAAAAAAAAAAGAAAAAAATTCGCGGACTACCACTAAAATTAAAAATATATTCGCTGAAGAATCACATGTTTGTGAAAGAAGTTAAGATAAGAAGGCAAAATCTCACGCTGCATTTTTTATTGTGGAGGCCTCTTTCTATTTTGTGCACGATTTGGGCAATACTGCACGATATTTCAACAACAACAAAAAAAAAATGTTCCCCAGTGGCAGAACTATCTTCAAGTGTCTGCAACGCTAATAATGTTTTCAAAAATAGTCCGCAATACGCAATATATATCATATAAATCTATTCTTGCTGCTGTTGTAGTTGTAGTGCTAATTAATTAAGGCATCAGCATTTATCTGCCTTTCTGAGTAAAAAAAAATTCTGAAATTCACAGCAAATATTCTGAAAGGTTACAGAAGAGGGGGGAGGGGAGAAAATCCCCTCTCGGCATTAATTTTTCTTGTTGCAGGTCGGATTAACTCTGCTTTTGATTAGAGTCGATTTCAGGCTGAGTGTAGATTCTTGCAAATTGGGTTCGGGTTAACCCGATTTTTCAAAAGTTAGTTCAGTATATTGTTTCAGATTAAAAACTATGCCTATATTAATAAGCATAGAACTTTGTGTGTCTGCTGTTTTCTAAAGGAATGCTGCATCTTTTCCGGGACTATTTCACAAAATTCACGTTTTTTTCGTGAACCTTTGACGAAATTGGCGTTTCTTTTTTCCCCCGCGATCCTTTGGCGAAATTCACGTTTTTTTTCGTAGCCCTTCGACAAAATTCGCACTTTTTCCGTGATCCTTTGACGAAATTAGCATTTTTTCTGCGACCATTTGACGAAATTTATGTTTTCTCTGTGGCCCTTTGATGAAATTCGCATTTTTTCCACGATCCTTCAACGAAACTCATAATTTCTTTTACAGTCTTTTGACGAAAATAAAGTTTTCGCGCGTCCCTTTGACGAAATTTGCATTTTTATCGCAATCTGTCGACAAAATTAGCCATTTTCCTAGATCCTTTGATGAATTTCACGATTTTTCTTTGGCCTTTGAACAAAATTCGCGTTTTTTCCGTGATCCTTCGACGAAATGTGCCGTTTTTTCGAGATACTTCGACGAAATTTGCCATTTTTTCGAGATACTTCGACGAAATTTGCCGTTTTTTCGAGATCATTCAACGAGATTCGCCGTTTTTTCGAGATCACTCGACGAGATTTACCGTTTTTTCGAGTTCCTTCGACGAAATTTTCCGTCTTTTCGAGTTCCTTCGACGAAATTTTCCGTTTTTTCGAGATCCTTCGACAAAATTTACCGTTTTTTGGCCATCCTCCGACGAAATTTGCCGTTTTTCGCGATCTGTCGGCAAAATTCTCCGTTTTTTCGCGATCCGACGACGAAATTTGCCGTTTCTTCGACGAAATTGACCGTTTTTTCGTGATCCTTCGACGAAATTAACAGTTTTTTCTACGATCTTCCGACGAAGTTGGTGTTTTCTGCGTATCCCTTCGGCAAAATTCGCATTTTACCGCGATCCTTCAACGAAGCTCATGTTTTTTTGACGGCCTTTTGACGAAATTCACGTTTTTTTCACGGCCTTTTGACTAAATTTGCGTTTTTTTCGCGATCTGTCAACGAAATTAGCCATTTTTCGCGAACTTTAAATTAATTTCACATTTTTTTCCGCGATTCTTCGACGAAATTCGTCGTTTTATTCGAGATCCTTCGACGAAGTTTGCCGTTTTTTCGTGTAATTTACGCGCTGTAGCGCGTCCGCGGCATCGCTGTATGTTTTTAGTTTGCAGGTGCCCTAAAAAGTTTGCGACGCCCGTCGCAGCGTCGCGTAGATTCTGCCACGCCCCCCCCCCCCTCCCCAAGAAACTCATGAAATGGCACCCCTGCAGTAAAAGCTGCAAAGAAGGAGTTGAAAAGGACTGTAAAAAAGCTCCATTTTAGACAGGTCTCCATCTTAGCAAGTATAATTGTATGGCTTTTTTTCGTCGAAACTTGATTTGTTTTGCCCGTTTGAGAAAGTTGTGTATTCATGTTATAGACAGGTTTCGCTTAGACATGTTTCACTGTAATACACCTATGCTCTTCAGAAGTGCTTTATAGAAAAGAGGTTTTAACAGTTTTAAAGAATACCTGAAAAAAACGGTACCTGTCTATAAATAAAAACTTTCATAATGTTTTAAAATTCTACTTGCTAAGACGAAAACCTGTCTAAAACGGAATTTTTCAGAATGTCACTTGAGATTCCGTGTTAGAAGTATTGCTGTCTCTGTATATATGATTCAGTAAACGTTTCTCGTTCGGAGACGTTGTGGGGAAGGGGGGGGGGGTTCAGCCCCCGAACTCCACCCTTGGCTATGCCACTACCTTAAAAAAAACTTTGCCCCCCCCAAGAAAGTTCTGAAATGGCGCCCCTGGTTAAGAGGGGTGAGGGGAGTGCTCAGGAGGCATTTTACTTTCAAAACAAAATCCAGCTTTTATTAAAAATCAGCAGAACGCACATAGCAAAGATGCAGGTATTTATGTTTTATAGAACAAATATTTTCTAAACTGTAAAACACAATAACAAAAGTGTCCGGCGCCTTAACTGATGAATTGAATTAAAATTTAATTATATTTTCAATTTCTATTTAAAATTTTTATATGAAAAGGTATTACCAATGCAACTGTAATACTACTGTAAAATACTGTAAAAAAAAAAAAAAAAAAATTCTAAGAAAATGCTATTAGATTTTCTAAAAAAGCACTATCCATCATATTTATTTTCTAATACAGTAAAGGCTGTTTATAACGTAATTCTGCTGTAAACGGAGAAAAAATCATAGTCTAGCCAAAAAAATTCCATGTAGTTATACCTTTTAAAACGAAAATAAAAAACCCCTATTTAGAACGGAATTTCCTGTACGTTTTCGTCTAAGCAGGTTTTATTTTATCAGGCTTATGGTGGGGGGACCGCAGTCTTTCTGTACGGCCCTATAAAAGTGTCAAATCGGGAAAAAAAAATAATAATAAATAAAAAACAAATAAAGCCACAGTACAAAAAAAAAAAAAACTTTCTTTTCAAGCCTTTAAGAGGCAAAAGATTCGATAGATCTTATCAGCTGAGAAACTTTACTCACAAGCTACTAATCAGAATCCGCTTCGCTTTTTGATTCTCGTCAAAATGTAATCTGCATGCAGCTGTTATAGTTTCAAGCAACCGTATATAACTTGACAGTTAATATACTTTTAACACTTTCAGTAATATAACTTAAAATAATTGCAATTTGTTGTGCAGACGCACAGAGTTGCATGAAATCATTTGAATCGATGTTCTTCAATAAGGATGGGGTGATTTTTAATTTCGACCTCCTTGCATTTTGGTAGAATGAGTGCGGCAGACATCTTTGGCCGCCGTGTTTAGTACTTTTTTTTTTACTTTGTCATTGCTGCGTTTTTAGAAAATGAGAGCTGGAAAATATTTTTATTGCTGTGTCAATTTACTGAAAAAAATTTACTTCATTTTACTGAAAAGAAAATGGCATCGTATAAATTGTGCGGTAACTTAATTTTAATATAATTGTAATTAATTTGAAAACATATTTAAAATTTGTTAGAATGAATTGCATTTGATTATAAATGTATAAATAATATTTGTGGGATTTACTTTGGATATGCATTGACAGGTATGACCTCAATGAAGTCAAATTTAATTTTTTAATAATCATGTTGTTAAAAATGTGTTTAATCTTACACAGGGGTCGGAAAAACTACTTTTTTATTGTAGCGAACTACAACTACAACTACTTTGTTGAAAATTTAGTTAACTACAACTACTTTTCTTAAAAAGTAGCGACTACAAACTACGTTTCAAAAGTAGTCACTACTTCGCTACTTTCAAATTTTGTCAAAGTGTTCAATTTACACTAGAAATTGAAGACACGTATTAAATAATGAAGCCCTCGTTATATCGCGTCTGCCGAGATACAATTAAATAAATGCGACATAACCGAGAGCATTAAAAAATTAGGAAAGATACCATACAAGGAAATGTTTTGTGTTCGTCTCGAAAACGTTAATTTATACACACTTAACAAATTTCGTAGCAAAATTAAGAGAGATATTGTAATCCAGAAAATTACAGAAAAACAACAGTAAATGCAAACAATAAATAAATCTGTAAATGGAGCAATTCCGAATAATAAGAAATTTGGCGTTAAAACATGAAGACATCTTAACAATTAAATAGACAAGTGTTGTCAACAAGAAAAATAATTCCTATGATGTGTTAGTACTTGATTTCAGCAGCAAGTGTCAATGGAAAAAATCTATGACTTCATGCGATGCGTTGCTTTACACTGCAGATGAGATTCGCACTGCGATTCGGAAATTTTTGAACAGAACAAATTCTGAACAAAAGAAGCGAGTTTCGACCACGTGATTTGCAGAATAACACTTTTTTTTTTCTCTTCAAGTAGCGTTAAAAGTAGCGGCGGTCCTCGCTACAAACTACTGATTTTTTGTATCGGGCTACTCACTACACTACAAACTACTGTAAAAAGTAGCGGCTACAGTAGTTTCGCTACTTGTAGCGCGCTACTTCCGACCCCTGCTTACACAAGATGTCTCTTCTTCTTGTTTACCAATAGCTAAATACTAAACCGTTAGTTTTAGAAGTATAGTTCTAATCGCAAAAATGTCTCAAACTTTGTTTTGTATCCTATGAAAATCGATTTCCGTCGAAAGGTTTACTTTTTAAATAATTAAGAAATTAAATATTTTATACAATGCGTGGGTCCTATAAGTTTTATTTAGAAAAAGTTTCTCCGTGTTCTAACAAGTAAAACAGTAAAAAAATATTTTTCAATGACCAAAACTTACCGAGTTATGATACTTAGAATTCTATGAATTTACAGCGCTTGCGTCACTGAAAATGGAAAAATACCAGAAAATGAAAATGCATGAAATTCAAAGTATCACAATTAGGTAAGTTTTTAGCTAGGAAAAAAAAAAAATGAGTTTTTTTAAAGGTGTGGATTCATCTCAACAGGAAACAGCGTCGATACTTACTTTCCAAAATTATTTCAAACATTCTGTTTTAAAACCTTTTAATTAAAACCCCTGTTGCCACCATACCTTGAAATTGCTTATACGTTATAAAAATAACAGGTTATTGGAAACTATATGCAACTGTGGAACGATGCAACCGAAAGTAACTCTATTTCCCATCACTATACTTCAGTGCCAGATAATGTATTTCTTCTTTGCAGCCCTTTGCAAAATGTTATTTTTTAACAGAGTTTTTTTTTTTTTTTTTTTCCAAATAACGGTGATATGTGACACTGCAGTAGTAACAGTACTAAGTTATCTTATTACGTGACATCACCCTATAATAAGTTGTGTATGTTTTCGCAGAAGCATAAGAAAGTGTGTTTATTTTAGTTTTAAAATATGTGTAGAAATTATTCGAATTATACAATTTTCAAATACCTTCGAAGAAATGGAGAAAATAATTGTAGCTACAATCCAATGACTTTCACCCTCACTTTTATCAATGTAATTTTTTTTTCTATTTTTCTGGTATTTCAAACACTAAAACGTATGGCTGCTAACGAGTACGCTTTTTTTTTTTTTTTTTTTTTGCTGCTACTGTTTTTCAAAAGTAAATTGTGCCTTAGTTAATCTCAGAAACTCTAAGGTAAGTGAGGTATATTTTACTATTAAAATAGAAGGGTTGCGAAAATCCGTATTTTTAACACTTTCCAACCTAGTAGAAAAGTGTTTATGACTTCGGTTTGTCTGCCGTCTGTGCCGAATGTCCATATACAGGGCTACTCAAAGAACAAGGTACTTTGTCGTTTATGGTTGGTCATTGCTAGAAGTTTGTTTTAAGTTGCCTTATGCATTTTTTATTCGAATTAAATTTTGGTTTAATATGGGGTGTATACAAAAGTCTTCAGATAATATACAGGGTTGTACAAAATATTTCGAGTGCATTTCCATTGATTGGCGAAAATTGCTAAGCGTGAATTTTCTAAATGAACTACTTTTATCATGCTATGTAGAATAATTCAAATCAATAGATCCTATACAGGGCCGCACAAAATATATTGATTACATTTTTGACTATGGAAAGTAATTGCTAAAACTGGACTTTTAAATGCTTTATATGTTTCCTATAAGGTTTACTTACATATCTTCCTTCACCTTATAGAGCGGTGAAGTTTCGTTACAGTTTTCTGAATGTGTTGGAAAGTGTTTCCTAATCTATGCTGGACGCATGATTTTTCGTCTTGTTTTTTATTTTTATCATTATAACTACTCAGGTAAATGCATGAAATGAAGGGTTTAACGAGAACTGTCTAGGAATGAGTTTTAATAACTATAACAACAAACTATTTACACAACAAAAGTATTTACAAAAGTTGGAGTCATTACACACGGCACCAGGCTGCGTGGTCCTCATTCCCTCTGCAGGAAAAACACCTGCTGATCTCCTCCGCCTCCTCCTCCTCCAGCGTACGATGACGGCAACGAATGCGACCTGAAACACAACACACCATAAACCGACTACTTAAAAATGAGAATTTTTTTTTGACACTGAAAACAGAATAAAGATTTCAAAGAATCGAGTTATTTCAGCCGCTCGATTTCTTAAAATATTTCCCCCACAAGGTTAATTCGGGTGTTTTCGCGTGAGTTAAATAGCCTCTTAAGAACTGATCTTATAAAAATAACTTTTCATTTTTGCAAATTGGGAAATAAATGCAGCTCTAATTATAATTTTATCATGTAAAATTGCGACCTATAATGATTAGATTTCAATACAAAATATTAGAAACAAATGATAAATACACTTTTAACAAATTATATAAGAACACTTGTCCAAAAGCGAAAAAAGATAGGACGTGAAAAAATCAGACCTTCGTTTTTTTTTAGTGTTCCGTACTTAAAAAGTATCTTGTGCCAATTTTTGTCACAGACAGACATTTTCTAAGAACAGTCCAATCGTGTTCAGGACCTTCTAAAACGTATAAATCCGTCGAAAACCGGAAGTCGAATTTTTTCATGAATCCGATACTTTCTTGTAAAGATAGCAGAAAGTAAAAACGGAAGAACCATTATAAGATCCTTGTAAACTATGGAACGTGCAAAGTTCAAACTTGGTAGAGTTATAAAGACTCACATATTCATAGATTATTAGACATTCAGAAATATTTTTAGGAAAAATTTAGAGAGGCTAATTAAGGCTCCCGTTGAGCAAGCGCTCGGGAATACGGTGCTAATGTTAATCCAATGGAGCATTAATGTGCTAATATCTCGCTTGCATTTGAATATTTTTAAACGATTTTTTTTGCACTGGACAGCAGAGATCAATCTCTATTTCCGCCGTTGATTACTTTTTCGATTTTCTTTGCGTATTTTTTTTACGAAGATAGTTTCACTTTCGGAAACTATCTTCGTAAAAAAAATACGCAAAGAAAATCGAAAAAGTAATCAACGGCGGAAATAGAGATTGATCTCTGCTGTCCAGTGCAAAAAAAATCGTTTAAAAATATTCAAATGCAAGCGAGATATTAGCACATTAATGCCCCATTGGATTAACATTAGCACCGTATTCCCGAGCCCTTGCTCAACGGGAGCCTTAAGTTACTTAATATATATATATATATATATAAATTTGTGGTGACTAGAAACGGACTCTGTACCGCAAAGCCTAGCAGATTCCTTAATGAGGCTCTTGATGAAAACATAAACTGCCGAACAATAGGTTTTGATGAGTTCAGTAATTTTTACTGCGTGAAAACGAGAGAACAGAAGGAGTCGAGAGACGGACTCGGAGGATGCTCTGAAATCTTTGCGGCCAGCGGGCGAGCTGAGCTGACCAATGTTTTATCAGCAAACGGCCTTTACGAGCTACAATCTGCCATGTTGTTAAAATTATCAATTATCTTTAAACTTGTAAATATTTGTAATTATTTTACATATAACCAAGAACATTAAACTGTGTAAGATTTCCCTAACAATCTGCCTGGAATTATTCATATCTTTAGACAACCGACCATAATATTAATCTACATATATATAGTATATACATGGTATCTTTCGAAAGATCTCGTAACACCGAACTCAAAATTATATTTGTTTTAATTTTAGGTATCATATTTCCAGGGATATCGTCGAAAATGATGAAAAAAATGAGGGGTAGTGGGAATTTATTGAAACCTTGCACGAAAACTATAGCGATTTTCCCAGAATTATAGTTTTTGAGAAAAACGCATTTTTTCGTTACAAATAGAATTTCTAGAACCTTCGTGAAAAAATGAAGCGGCTCTCCTTCCTCACTACGGTCCGTCCCCTTACGAAAATAATTCTTAGAAGTTCTATAGAATTCTTTACAAGTTCTATAGAATTCTTTACAAGTTCTATAGAATACTATTTCTATAGAGTTTTGAAGAGTTCTATTGAATACTTTTTCTTTGGCATTCTTAGAAGTTCTATAGAATTGTTTTTTCTATAGAACAGTTTTTCTAAAGATAAACCTTATAGAATTAAGTTCTATAGACTAATGATTCTATAGATTTTTTTTTTCTATTAAAAAAAATATTTCTTGGTCTTTTAAAATTCATGTGTGTAGTAATTTCTTTATAACTATATATTAAAAAAAAAAAATGTAATACATCAGTTTAATATATAATAGTACTCCATAGATTTAGTATGATTATATATATATAATTTAATTCAATTCTAATACATTGTGATTCAATTGTCAATGTAATAATATATCAGCCAAACTACTGAATTAAATTATGAGTAATTAATTTGTTGGTTAATTTTATAATCATTTATTAATTTGCTGTTAAATGTATAAAATCATCCATCTAATTTAATAAACTTTATTCACTTTAATAATAGTGTAATTTTTATTTAAATATTTTAACCTGCAGTATAAATATTTAAACAAATGTTTCAGTTTTACAAGATGATTGGGAATGCAAATCACAAAAGAAATAAAGTTGAAATAGTGTAAGAAGAGTTTTGAAACTGTCAATGGTTTGGTTATGTCATGCTGAAAGTACTGGTTCTTCATCCGATCACTGAAGTCAAACAGCAACAAGTGTGGGTTAGTACGTGTGAGGGTGACCACCTGGGTTCTGTGTAAAAATCTATACATATTTTTATAGAAGCTGTATATTATTTCTATAGATATTTTTTATAGAAGCTCTGCAGACATTTCTATTGAACTTCTACAGCTTTTGTTTAAACAAGCTTATAGAAAAACAGGCCATAATTCTATAGGAAATATAGTATAAATATAGTATAAATATTTTTTATAGAATTCTATAAGAAATTTTTGTGAGGGGTTAGAAAATGACGGAAGGTCACGCTCATTCTACTGAAAAAAAAAAAAAAAACCTGTTTACACCGGATATTTAAGATATCTTAAATGGCCATTTTTGAGGTCGTACCTGTTGAACGTCTAACCTGCCTTATAAATGTTTATTTAAATTGTACGGTTTGGCAACTCTCTTTAAAATTCTGTTTTTTAGTAGTTTATATTTTGACATGTGTTCATGTTACTTTATCGTATTTCGATTAAATATATTTCTTCTAATTGACTGCGATTCTTACTCTGCCTTGCTACTTATTTAAATAGTGCATTTTACAATTTTTATTTAACAGTGCCCTCCCGGAATTGGAAACCTGTTCACACCGCAAAACTCATCTAAGATAACTCATTGAACATCCCCGTGTCTGAGATATGAACAAACATACAATGTGCGCATGCGCATAAGTTAAAGCCAGCCTCAACAACCAATCGATTAAAGCTAGCCTCCAGAGCCAATCAAAGTGAGTAGTCCTGACTGTATCTAGCAATAGAAAGTTCAAACTTACTGAGTGAGTTTCTGGAACATCTCAGTGAGTTCGGCGGTCTCAAGATACCGCAAATATTCGATCTGAACGAGGTATAATAGATCCGTTTCAACCACGTGACCACAATCCAACCCATCAAAACAGATGGCAAACAAGATGCCTGCCAGGTTGCTAAGTCAACTGATCTATGTTGTGTGTGTGACTCCTGTCTGCTACGGCGATTAAATGTATCTCAATGTCGCGGGACCTTCTCCGTAAGGCTGCGTACAAACTACACTTGCTTAGAAACTCATAAATCATTCCCCTGGTCTTTCTTTTCAAAAGGTACCGTGGTGATCACTAAGAGAAAGAGGCGGAGATAAACATGTCAATGACGTCCACCTCTGACCTCTAGACTCCCGACAGAAATCATAAAATTAAACATCAAGGAGAGGAATGACTCCATGAGCGAAAACATAGAGGGGATTGGTAGGGAATCTCCCCTCTGCAAACAGTCGCTGTAACTCACCTGAGAGGATGCGATCCGGCAAAGTTGAGGTCCTTGGCGAAACCGGCATTCGAAAATCCGGGATAGTCGTCGACGAGTTCGGCCTGGTCGAAAGCGTTGCCGTCGAAGTGGCCCGAGGACGAAGTTCCGAAGTCGAACAGCGAGTGGAGGTTGGAAGCGGATCCGAAGGAGGAAGGATCCGAGAAGAAGGAGGATGGGGATCCAGTGATGTAGGGAGAGGAAGAACTGCTGCCCAGGAACGAAGAAGGGAAGAAGGACGGATAGGAGGTGGATGCGGACGAGAGCAGGCTGCTGCTGTGCTGCCTCGGCCGGAAGCGATGCAGGAAGAAAGGTAGCTGCGCCGTCGCACACAGAGACAACAACCAGAGCAGGAGGAGTCGGTAGATCAGGACTTTCATGATATATATGCAACCTGTGGGAGGAAGAAGAGAGTGAGAAATCAGAAAATGAATGTTGCAATAACCACAACTCTGCTGGTTAGTTCCTATTAAAGCCCGACATCAGCCGTAGTAGTTGGGAAATGCGAGAATGGGAGTGGATTTTTTGGACAAAACCGGGCCCTATCATCCATTCGTCCGTCGTGCTCCACACGTGGACTTGACATTGGCCGTCTGTCTAGAGAGGCCTCATTTTAATAAATGACGGTTGGGAAGTTCATGCCAACTGAGACATTAATAAAAAAAACAATTACGCGATTAATCGATGGCGTCATGACATTAAAAGGAGAAAAATCGCTGAAAACAAAGGTCGCGCCACAAAGGTACACCATCACTAGATGTAGCAACCATCCAATACAGGGAGGTTACTTTGCTACATCTAGTGATTTTTTTTTTGGAGGGGGGAGGTGGTGATTTCATGTGCGTGAAGTGTTCACACATGCGGTATAAAACTGAGCTGCGCCCGTCATGCCCATCAACTGCCGTACCCAAGGTCTGTGGACCTTATTACGCGCTTGACCAGGAGAGTCCTTTAAGCGCTATAGCCAGTGGGGGCGCCGCCACCTGCTGATCACTCCCATTTTCCCAAGAAAAACAACGACAGAGGTCGTTGCGATATGCGGTGCCCCCTTAGGACACGACCACATTTACACTTGGAGAGTACGCTGGAGTCCCATGACATCTTCGCAGCCGGAAACCCAAAAGGGAACTGGGCCCTAGGCCATATGCCGAGCTTCCTCCACAACTCTTAAATTATCGCCTCTTTCGATCATAGAACTCCTACAAAGGAAACTACTGGATTCGTCGGCGGCAACGTCATACATGCGGTATAGCGATCGCGGCATTAACGATTTTCTTGTGTTCGCTGTATCCAGTTAGTAATTTTTATGGGGGGAGGTATGGGAGATGTTACATGTGCGCGAAGCTCTCGTATATGTTATATACTGATCGCGACATTAACGAATTTTATTTTCATTAACATTTATTTATTTATATTGTTGTGTAATATTGATGAAACGGGCATTATAACGCTGTTTCTTACTGCTCATATTACTTTTTTTTACATGCATCTTATTAAATTTGTCAAATAAAATATTTACATTGTATTCATAAATACAAATCATAAGTACAATCTAAGGGAGGAAAAAACATCCGTTTGTTTATGGTTTAAATTAACAATTCTGCATTTAAATTCTTCAATTATTTCTTATAATTAAGTTAATTAATTCTTATAATTATTTAAATCATTTTTTAAAAACAAAACATTCTTATATCCAAAATCATCAGAACGAATCCAATTTTATATCCGGTATGTCGCTCAATCTAATACTGTAAAAACACCCTATTTATTACTGAGGGGACATTTTCTATCTCTAAATTCATCCACTTTCCTGTCCATACTCTGATTCCAGGATGGCAACATTCTCTCATTTTTCGGTGCGTCCGTAATTATATAAACATAGAGTCATCGTCAACACTACCCAACCGAATGGTTTGAAATTTAATACATAGAAGAATTTTGTCGAGTCATTTCAAATTTTATAAAAATCGAATCAAAACTTAACAAAGATATTCATAAAAGTTTTCTTCATTCTATTCAATCCTATTATACGTAATCTATATAATAAAAGCGCAAGTCATGGGACTGAGAAAAACAAATACGGGCTAATTACTTCTTTTTTCATAGGCCAAGCAGACATTTTTATTCAACATTATATTTTTGAATAAAATGGCGTAAAAGTTGCATTTTTAGAAAGATCGTTCCAAAAAATGGTTTGCTTGAGGGATGAGTTACATTCAAAAATGTATAGATTCTGAGATAACTTCAGTGTGTTAACAGCCGAATATCCCAATCCATTAAAGTAAATAAGCACAAGAGGTTCGCTCATCGTGAGTGATAGAAATATTAAACTATGGAGGTCATCCCTCGCAAAGCAAGATCTCCAGGGTGAATGTTGCAGCGCTGTCTGGTGTCGAAAAAAAAAATCGTATCTGTACATAAAAAGGAAAAAAAAAGGCATGCTCATTTGCTCGTAACAGAAGATATAATTCATTTCATTGAAATAATAACATTAATTTTTGTACATTCTAGCTTGTTTTTTTATTATTATTATATTGTTGCGCGTTACGATCTGGAGTTTTTTTTCTTTCTAATGGAAAGTAGTTGGCGGGATAATAGAGAACAACCATTCAAAATATAACTTCTGTTTGTCTGTTCGTGTTCTAACTCTCGTAATGGCATACCCATGTCACTGGTATATGTTATGGAGGTTTACTACAGCGTGATCGCTGCTGAAAAAAGCGTGTGGTATGGCATTGACATCTCGTTTACAGAGAACACCCAAAGAATTGGGTAAAATTGTTTGGGGCCTATTTTAGTGTTATTTCAAAGACAAGGAAATTTATATACATTATATTGATGTGAATTACAAGTTTCATTCGAAAAAAATTGTCGGTCATTAGCCGAGATATTAATTAAGTTACTTGAAAAAATTATTTTCTTTTCATATATCGTGGTGAAAGATCTCGTAACATTGAACTCAAAATTCTATTTGTTTTTATTTGAGTTATTCCATTTTCACAGATATCGTCGAAAGTAGACTAAAAAAATATGCCCCCCCCCCCTTCTATTTCCGAATCTACTGAAACTAAAATTATGAAAAAAATTAGGGAATAGTAATTAATAAATTTAATGTAAGAACCCTTTGAGCGCGAGTTATATTCGTACTGGACCGATTTATTTGCATTTTGCGGCGATTTTTCCACATTAATAAACTTTTTGAAGTCCCCCCCCCCCTCAGTCACTGAAAGGGGATAAAAAGGCATAAAAGGGGACTTTGGGGAAAAGGGGACCATTTGGGAGACCTGCAATTATATAAAGGATAGAAACAAAGGGAAATTGAAATGACGCATGTGAAAATATTTAATTTTTCTCTTATAATTGGAGAAATTTGACTGGGATAAAAGGGGGGAATTTATTTAATAAGGAGCAAGTCGGCTGTTTACCCACAGCTCTCATGGCACACCTTTCAGATAAAAACCCAGATGAGGGTTCATCTGCCCATTTGGGTTTCTTAACTTTTGGACTTGTGGATCGCGGGGATGTTCCGTTTTTCGACTTCTTTCGTACTAATAGTTAAACTTTATGAGTCGAATTGAGCGGATTCTTATCTCTTTCTTTATTTGTTTCGTCAGAATTAATTGAAGATTTTTTAAATAATTCCATATTATGCAAAAATATAATTAGTATAGTTAACTAAAGATGAATTAGTTTTCATTACATTATAGTAAATGTTACACTATTTCGAAATACTTGCCAGATGAACTTTTTCTGATTATGTTTAAAAACTAAAATAACTTGCATTGGAGTTCAATCCAAAAATTAAGTCAAGCTTGGTATGAGCTGAAAGAGGCTTCATCAACCCTGAATCGAGGTCTTTCTTCTTACACTGCCCAATAGACGTTGCCTCTCAACGACAGAAGCCTCAGAAAATTTGATTTCGTTAAAGCCTATGCGTGAAATGTTACAACATTTAATTAATTAATCATGTTTGAGTATTTATAGCTCTTATCATGATATAATGAAACTTTTACAGCAAAACATGTTTGTGAAATATATATATATATTTTTTAATTAAAATATAACTTTGATGTATTTTCTGTAATTTTTATGTTTGATACTTATTTAAGTTACGACATTTAAAAAAAAATATATATATATCAAATGTTGTACATACAGCATATTCTATAAAACAACTTGCCCATTAAAAATGTATAGGTGCGCGAATTTTTAAGCTCCATAAATAGCCTACACAAATTTTCATCTAAACCTATTTATGAGGAGCGCCCCTCCATTTGAGAGCTTGCCCCGGCTGAAATGGAGTCGAGTTGCATCACTAAAAAGTCATTACAAAAATCCATCCTTACATGCATTTTAAGTTCAACAAGAAAGAAAAATCGTGCATTCGGCCTAGATTACGAAACACTTTCCAACACTCACAGATTATTATTAAGAAATTTAATTTTTTTCTACAGTGAAACGAGATATCTAAATAAGCAATTTTAAAAATACATAACTCAGTACAAATATATTTTCAACAATCGTTGCCCCTATTCGAAATCTTTCGAGAAGCCCTGTATAGGATTTACGGAATTTGTAAACAACACGTAACGCATTAAAAATGCATTACCACAGCGGAAAAGGCAATTCAAGCCATGACCTATCCTAGTGAGTCCTTGAACCGAATTCTTTTGTTCGTCTCTGTAAATAAATGATACTCCATAATTTATAGAAATCCTTATGTTTCAAGTATCATAACAGGCTCCAAATGCACCACAAGCGATTTTTCCACCTACATCATCATGTAAAGGAATTATTTTGTCATCGAATTGTAGATGCTACTCACTGTACACTCCGGCATACTGTGTTCCACCCCAGTCATGCCTATTCATTTCATCCTGTTTGAAATAGCGCCCCATCCATACAATAAGCCGCAAACGCTATAGACCCTCCTGTAACGGAATTCTTTTGCGTGTCCCTGTCAATGCACTCTTCATGCTACACACTTCATTTTCAGTGCCGAACATTCTATACTAAAATTCAATAATGTATAAAAGAAATTCATGACAATCTGAATGTATGGACGAGAGTGAGAGTACGGACAGACAGACCGAATTCATAAACACTTTTCAACTCTAGGTTGGAAATGGAAAGTATTGAAAAGAAGTGAAGCTGAAATAAAGAAGAGTGAAAAGTAGTACCTTACTTCGAAAGAGGATTCCTTTTTGAGAGAGCTCACCTCTTCTTCTTGTGCGGTTATAAGTAGAGGATGGTATCTGGATCAGGGGGTCACCGCGTCCACTCCACCTGACCTACTCTCTCGGGGCGCAACGACTTTTCCTCTCCACTCACACACAACCATAAACAAACGCCCCCCTTCTACTTTTCTTTTTTTTTAATTCCCTTGCACGCAAGGCGACTCTGATGCAGCCCGAGTGGGGCCCAAGCCTTTTGGCGTCGCCAATAATGGAGGTTTTTTTTTAAATACCCACTCTAATAGTTGGAAAATATCGATGAAGTTGCACACAAGGCCAACAACCGATACTGAATTAGGGGAAGAAAGAAAGAAAAAAATGTTGGAAATTGTACGTTAAACTTGACAAACGTACTATAACTCATTTTACAATGTTATTTCAGTGAAATGAATTATATCGTCTGCTATGAACTAAATGAGCGTGACATTTTATTATTATTATTATTATTACGTATGCCACGTTTACAGAGGCAAATTTTTCTTTCGACACCTGACAGCGCTGCAACATTCACCTTGGAAATCTTGCTCTGCGAACAATGAGCTCCATGGTTTAATATTTTTAGGACTCACGATGAACGAATCTCCTGTTTTAATCTTCTTTAATGGATTGAGATATTCGGCTGCTAACCTCATTTCCACTGAATTTATCTCAGAATCTATACCTTTTTGAATGTCACTCATCTCTCCAACAAACCCTTTTTTGGAACGATCTTTCTAAAAATGTAACTTTTACGCCATTTTATTCGAAAATATAATTGTGAATAAAAAGGGTCGCTTGGCTTATGAAAAAAGAAATGGTCAGCCGGTATTGGTTTTCCTCAGTCCCATGACTTGCGCTTTTGTTCTATAGATTACGTACGATAGAAGTTAACAGAAAGAAGAAAAGTTTTATGAATATATTTTTAAGTTTTGATTCAATTTTCCTGTTATTGAAAATTTTTGTTGAAATAGCTTCATTATTGTTAAAATTTCTGAACAAAAATTCGTGTTCGATTTGGAGAGTGAATTTTTCATTAAAGAAATGGATTGCAATCCAAAAGTTATTTCAAGAGTGTGCTTTTCCACCCCTTAAAGTTTGCCTCCTATTTGTGGAAACAATTTGTATAACATCAGTTTCATTTTATTACATGGGTACATTTTACATTTTGTAACTCTAAGATAGAAAATGCTGTTTAACTGAATCGCGTGTCTGATTCTAAGAAACGTAAAAAAAAGTAATAGGGGCTGTGCATATATAACGTTATCACTTTAGGGAGAGGGGGCTGTCTTTTGATATTGTTATCATTTTTGATCCAACCAAAATTTTCTCTTATTTTCTTTTTTCCTTTTCTTTTCTTTTTTTCCCCTTTTCTTTTTTTTTTTTCATCAAAATCGTCTGATATATATATATATATATATATATATATATATATTTGTGTTATCTATTTTTATGAAAATACAAAGCTATTAATAAAGCCATTAAATGATTATAAAATCAAATCCAAAATATGGCCTGTTCTTCTGCTATAGGCGCCTATAATTCGATGTTAGAGAAAACTGGTGCAAAATAGGTTTGAAATGATACTTGTTGTGTTGACTAGTTTAGTAAAGAAAGAAAAAGAATGTTGTCCACTTGTTTTTCCGACTTTTATCTTCCACTTGCAAGAAGACAATATTAGCATGGAATGCATTATGCAACAATAAACTATTATTAAATACATTCAAATAGTAACTATCTCTTTTAGATGTTATTCGATATAAAGTTATTTCATATGTACAATGGTAATATTTTATTGACTTATTCTCTTCATTTGAATCAGTCAAGTATGCTAATAATAAATGGATAACCCTATCTTTATATCACTGCAAACTCGTAAAAATAAAACAAACAAACAAAAAAAGATTGTAAAAATAAAAATAATTTTTGAACATTGATAACGATACCATTAGAGGGGTCCCCCCACCCGTATCGAAAGGGGGTGGGGGTCCAAATTTACCAAAATTTTGATAACGTCATATATGTTATATATCACAGCCCCATATTATGATTGTTTTACTGGACTTATTAAAAAGTCTGACTCGATTAACCAGTGATTCTAATAAGAGACGAGTGCTGGACTGGCTATTAATATCTCAAATCCCTCTAGGGCCTGCGCTACTGCTAGACCGGTAGTATCTATTTATAAAAGTAAACTTTAGTTTGTGGCTAGGAGAGGGGAAGAAGTGAAAGGGTCCATGACAGGCAAGTGTCTCTCACTCTGATCTCCTATTTCATTTTATTTTATTTTATGGAAGCATAATAAAGGATCCCAACCATTTCCGGCCTGTAAATAAATATTTATCTCTCTCTCTCTCTCTCCCCCTCTCTCTCCTGTCTTCTGTATTTAAAAGAAGTCCGAAAAATGTCGTTCGGCCCATGCGCGGCACCCACGACGCGACGGGTCGGGTGACGTTCGTTTACTTTCGCCAATAACATTCTTTTTAAAACGACACTTCTTACAACGAACACTTTCTCTTCAAAACTATCTTTTATATTTATTTTTTTTGTCCTTCCCTTCCCCCCTCCTCTCGATTCGGGAACGAAGTGTGCGTGTGCGTGCGCGCGCGCGCAGCAGGCCTCTCTCCCGATCGATATCCGAAAACGATGGCGGCCGGATAGAGACAGAGAGAGGATGTTTTCGATGTCACGATGTGAAAATGGATTCATTACTCGGGTGCACGGAGATAGTACTTTCCCCGAATAATGCTGTACGTCGTATGGATACTTCTTCTCCTCTACACTCTCCTAGACACGGTCACTTCCCAAGGTGAGTGCTCTTTTAAAATAGCGAAAAGAGAATTTTAAACTTCCCCCTCCCCCAACATAAACAAATAAATTAACCCTTTTTTACATGACCGCAGATTTCTG
The DNA here is from genome assembly GCA_963931845.1 of Maratus michaelseni. Taxonomy (NCBI): domain Eukaryota; kingdom Metazoa; phylum Arthropoda; class Arachnida; order Araneae; family Salticidae; genus Maratus; species Maratus michaelseni. The sequence continues at coordinate 467,544,737 of OZ007589.1, forward strand.
CGATGAAGTATCTCCCTATTCCTAAATTATGATGGAGTGGAAATGAAAAATCGTAAGAGTCTCTTCCTGCTCTGTCTGTTGGCGTTCATCTAAAATGTCAACAACATGGATCACAGTGACACACATTTCAGGCATCGGTTGCCAACCCCCCTTTTTTTCTCGAGTCCACTCAACCTATTACATAGATAGAATCGGATATTTCACTCAATCCTAAAGAGGAAAAAGACACCCCCCCCTCCCCCCCGTAGAAACGAAATCCATTTTATCCAATCCATTTGTGTGGTTTATTGCACTTGAAACAGTGGCGTAGCTACCTACTCAGTGCCCTGGAGCAAGAAAATTTTCTGCCCAACTTCATCTCTCAAAAAAATTCTCTGACAAAATTTGTTTTAAAGTTTTAAAAACATCTACGAACTTATTCAATTTAAAACTTTAATGAATAACAATTTATTTGAAGTTTAATGTTTTTTTTTTTTAACAAGATTAAGATAATCCATTTCATTAAGTACAAATATAACAATAAAATAAATTACAATTCTTTAAGACTTCTAATATTTAATACATACTTTATAATATTTGCAACATTGACAAAATAGAGGCACGTTTAGTTTTCATATTTAACCCTTTAACGGATAAAGCATTTCAATTGCTAAAATGTTGAAATAAATGATTGACACCGAAAATTTTGAACAAATTTATTTGTATATATAAAAAAGCGATATTTCACATATATAATAAATGGAAAACATTTTTATTAAAATTCTGCTGTCATTATCGTTGAATTTCGTAATTAAAGTTTTGTGGTTTCATAGGGAAACCAATGTCCGTTAAAGGGTTAAGACTTCCAATTTGTTTTCTCTCGAGTTTTTGTTTTCAAATTTGTCAATAATAGTCACTTTCTCCAGATCAAGATAAGGGACCGTCCACAAATGATGTCACGCTTTGAGGGTGGGGGGGGGAAGGGGTTCATGAAATTGTGACAAGGGGGTGGGAGGGGGTAAGAAGAAATGTGACATCACACATTTTGGTTAAAATAAAATCATTTAAAATCAGCAGATTAAATTTTGAAGTTATTTTGAAACTACCAGAATTTGAGGGTTTTTTTTAATTCGGCTAAAACAACTTTCATGTGATTTGTTTTCACTTATATTCCTTTCTTTTCAAAAAAATATATTAATATTTTATTAAAAATTGTATTACTTTATGTATATTAATTATGTTTTTTGTTGTAAACTTTAATCTTATTTCATACAAAATATATAAGTACGCGAAACAAATTTATTGTTATGCTCACAAATGTCATTAAAACTTATACTTAAAGTTTAAAAATAAAATTTGAAATATGATCTATAACGTAGTGCTTTGTGCAAGTATATGTCTATGTAATATAGCGTGACATGTGATAAGGGGGGGAGGGGGTATGATGAAGTGTGACACTTCGTGACTAAGGGGAGGAAGGGGGGTCAAAAGTATTGAAAAAAAGCGTGACATCATTTATGGAGAGCCCCTAATTAGATAGTTTTTGCAGATATAGTGGCCGATTTCTATAATTATAATTTTATCTATAATATTTTTTGTACTTTACAAAAAAAATTTAGCAAATAAAAAAATAAGTTAAATAAATAAATAAAAATAAATAAATAAATATTTTTAAAAATCTTTATTTTGATCTTTTTAAATGTTGCGCCCTTGTTATGAGTGCGCCTGGAAAAGTTTGCGCCAACTGCTCCACGGTAGCTAAGCCTCTGACTTGAAATGGAATGTGTATTATCTCTACTGCCTAAATATGGGTAGATCGTTTCCTAAAAATTGCGAACGACTATAGTACGATATTTGAATGTGAAAACAATTCAAAAACAAGAGTAAACAAAGTCAAAGTCAAACCGGGTTGGGAGGCCTACCTTTCGGCTCAAACTCAACTAACCCCGTCCAGAAGGTTTGTTTACTATGCGGCAAAGCCTTACAAAATAATTATTAAAGTTGAGAGAAGACAATGAATACAAAACAATACGAATAGCTCACTTATTAAACGATGAACAATTAATATATAATATAAAGACAAATGAAATAATCATAGAATAAACATAAATCAAATACCACCATGAGATTAGAGAAGTAATACTGAAACACAAATTCCAATTTTGATGATATAATAACTGAGATTTTTAGGAGGAGTAAATTTGGATAATTTACTAATTATATAAATAATACTTTGTGATACTAAGCAATAATTATACTATGTAATACTGAAATTACAAAATTCCGAAAATACAATTTACCAATTATACTGAGCAGTACTAAATAATACTATAATACTATGTGATACAGCAATAATACTACCATGTAAGACACTGTATGATACTGAAGTAAGATAGTAATATTGAATAGAAGTAAACACTAAATGAACAATAATGAATGAATAATAATACTAGAGTAAACAAGCAAAATATAAGCAAATTAAAATGTACAAAAAATTTCCATCCAGCTGGGACCAGACTTAATGCTTAAAAGACGTTTAATAATAATACGTGAACAAAGTTAAAACAAATTGGAGAAGATGCAAACTTAATATAAGAATTAAAGAAAATTACCTTACGCTGTTGAAGAGCCCAGCTGGAAAGGCGTGTAATTACAAAATAACAAAAGGAAATATTTAAATGTAAACAAAATAGTTTCAATACAAAATAAATTTACAGAAAATTAAACTTATATAATAATAAATTATCAAATTGTATAAGTACTTTTACACCTGTTACTGATTTTAAATTTCAATTTACTCCTACTAAATCTTTCTGAATTCCTTATTCTTACAAAGTTTATAGTCGGTTTAAGTTACAACCGACTTTAGTAAATTTTAGTAACTTATTTTTGAAGAATAACTCCTCTCCCTGAAGATTTCATATTGAAATACTCACAATTATTGCTGGATGCTGCATGAATGGTTGAAATGGGTGTAAAGTCTTTTTCATGTGCATGGGAACTGTTGTATCTTACACAATTTATACATTTATGGCAATCAGAATTGTGTTGAAGTTGACATTGGCTGGAGTCATGGGAAGATGCACAGTATGCACATCTTATAGGATTACTTTCAGAGCATTTATTTGCTACATGAAAGTAGCGCTGGCACAAGAAGCACCTCTGTAAGTTAATATATTTCTTTACAATGCTAATATTTAAATCATAATTAATTCTGCCTAACTTAAGTAAAATATTTGCAGAAGAAATGTCTGTTTCAATTATCAGGTTGTAATATTCGCCCTTGTTGATTTTCTTAGCTAAATTAAGTTCTATATTATCTTTTAAGTGCTTTTTAAGGATGGATTTAAGAACTTCTTCTGTTATCGATAGTGGAATTTTAAAGATTAATTTCCTTTGTTGAATATTTAGTATGAATTTTCCTTTTATCTCTGAGTTAAGCAATTTTGTTTTGAGGTTATTAAAATCTTCAGTGTTGTTTAATTGAAGTTGCAATTTTCCATTCGTCAGTTTCCTGCCAGTGCAATATTTTAGTTCTTCCAATTCCAATGATTTCAATTTATTTATTGCTTCTTCTATTGGGAGAATTGTTTCTTTTTCTTTTAGAGAGAAATTGCAGAACATTTTTGGGGTATTTTTATTATCATTTTGTCTTAGATCCTTTATTTCTTGCATCAAATTATCTATTTTTTTCATTCATTTTGTCAAATCTATTCCAAATTCCATCTTCTGCTGACTGTTGTGTTAACAAAGTATGAATAACTATTTGTTTTGATGAATTTTCCTCTTCCAATTTCCTTGATTTCTGTTCCATAAATTCAATTATTTATTCTTTTTCTTTCAGTGATTCAGTCAGTACCATTACTGCTACTATTTTTTCGCACTAATTCTTCATGATTGGTTCTTTCTAAATCTATTGCATCATCTTCTTTTATTTGTTCCGTTCTTTCACTTACATTAATTCTAATGTTTCATTTTATCGTTTTAATTGTCTTATTTGAAGTTGGAGGTCATCTATTAATTCTCTTTGTTTCTTTAAATCTTTTTTTTTATATCTAGAGCTATTATTAATTCATATTTTAGTTCCTTTATAACTTGATCTTTTTCTGCTATTACGTTCTTCATCTTTTGAACAACTATTGGCCTTTCTTTTTCTAATTGAGCAATACATTTATCCCTGTCTTCTTCCATTATTTCTGCCCAGGGCTTAATTTCTAAGAAAAATAGTACCGGAGCCCTAATATTCTGCAGTACTAACACCCGTAGCGTACCCCTCACTCGAATCTACATATTTATATTTCATACATTATTTTCAAAATTTAAAGCATTGTTTTTTTTATGTAAGCAAAATAAAAATTTTAAATACGTCTATCTGCGTATACTGAGCTATCAAGTATTCCACTTTTTAGTTTTTACTACTTCCAATCGCAGAATTCTGCGATTCAATAAGTTCAGGATTATGGTTCGGAAAGAGTGTTAAAAAAAAAAAAAAAATCGCAACTGTGCAGAATAGAAAAAGACAATTTCTGTTGATTCTTTATTCTGATCAAAATAGCATTAAAATGATTTGAAATGGAAATAAAATAAAATTTTGAATTGAAGACAGATTGAGCTCGAGCCTGCCCAAACCCGAACAATGGCGTAAAAATCGAGCCCGTTTCGTGAGCGACACATTACGTCACTTATAAGTGGTTTGATACAAAAGAAGGCAAAAGATTGGAGATGGGAGGGAAAGGAAAGGGTCATTTCGGATTCGATTTTCGGAAGAGCTATATAGCACTGGGCTCCGGAGCGCAGTATTTATGAGCTCCGGTGAATTCTGACCAATATTTAAAGATTTACTAAAAGCAGAAAATTAGGGCTGAGCTCGGGTGGGCTCCGGTGCAAATTAAGCCCTGATTCTTCCATCGATTAATTATATTTGTTCGATTTATCTAATTCCAAAATACGTTTCTTTTAATCGTTTACGATATTTTAGTAAATCAACTTTATCAATATTGGTGTCATCTAGGTCTAGTGAAGCCACTTCGTCAGGGTCTAATAATGCCACATCAACTACTTCTGGAAATATTATGTCCTCTTCTGTGACCATGTGCGTACTGGTAAAGGTTCCAGTTACATTATCTTTTGAGTTTGTCAAAACATCATTTAATTTTTCAGATGAATTTTTGATTGTTATTATTAACTTATTTTGGTTTTCTTCTGTATTATTTTTCCTTGGAATTTTCAAGTTGGAGTTGATTTCCAGAGCCAATTTTTACGTCAAATCAACAGAGACCGTTGATGAGTCTATATTTTGAGAAATTTGACTGGATTTTCTGTTCGTATCGAGTTGATCATTTACTCCATTCTTACTTATTGATTTATTTCCGTTAGCTAGAAGGTCGACTTCTAAGCTGTTTCTCAGTTTTTCTTCAAGTAATTTTATGACTTATGATAATTATTTTTCTGCAACTTTATTGTTGCCTTTTGTTCGTTGTCTGAGGTATTGGGTTAATTGTTGCAGTAAATGGATGATGTTTGTTTTCTCCTTTGTAGTTTCGAAATCCTGTAATTTTTGTGATCCATTGATCACCTTTGTCATTTTTTCAATGGCTTCCTTCCTGTTATGCTCGTTTAATAAATATCTTGAAAATGTATTGAATTGTTTCCCATTATTCATTGATATTCTTAATAACAGTAGTAAATATTCGTCTGGTTGTTGAGGGCGGTTTTTATAGTGTTTCTTGACGTGTTCTACATATTGATTTACTACTTTTAATTATTGTCAGGGCTTTTCCAATGGTGTCATTGACTGTATAGGAGTTGATGTGTACTGAAGCTGCGCCATTCCCATTAGTCTATATCTTAGTATAGTTATAGTTCCACAATATGGAATAATTTGTTTGCAATATATTATATTTTTATTAGATACTATTAGCAAATAAAATAGAAAAACTCAATTAAATATTGATATTTAAAATTTAATTTAGATTCAGAATAAAAGAAACAGCATCACTAGAGTTGTTTATATGTCTTTGAAGAAAAGGGAATTATAGCAAAAACCAGTAGCCGAAAATGACTAAGATAAAATGAAAATGTTAATAAAACGGATAGATGACCCAAAATAGAGAAGGGAGAAAAAGAACGCCATTCCTTAATGCAATGTTACATAATAATAACAATACTAGAATTGAAATATTAAAGTAATTAAATAGAAGATTCAATGTATATATATTTACAAAATTGTGCCAAAATAATAAAATAGTGTAAAGAAAAATAGGAAGAAAACAAAATCAAAAGTACTAAATTCAAATGTAATTTTACTTAGAAAATGAGTTTAAAGACACAGTCATTAAATATGTGAATAATTCACTTGGACAAATAATTAAATTCATGAGATCTCCTAAAATGTACCAGTAAATAAATTCGCAGATACAAGTCAATAAATACATGAAGTGTAAAATGTACTGAAAAGTTATATAAATGAAATAAAAAGTACTTGAAAAAAAAGAAAAAGCTTTAAAATATGGCAAAACCAAAAGTAATAATAAAAGCATGTGCATAAAAACAAAACGTTGACTGAGTGCCACTAGAGAAAGAATAGCCAAAAGTATTTTTTAAAAAAGCGATTAGAATGAAAATGAAAATAGTAACTTACCTGGGGGTACTTAAGTACCTAGAGTCCCAGCTGCACTTGGTCTTATTTCATTTATTAGCCATACCGGAAGAAAATATTGACAAAGCTTAAGTGTGAAACCGAGTCATGGTGTAGAAGAAAGTGAAGAGAAATAGATTTCGCCAAAGGTAATGCGGGAACAAAATAAACGCAAAGGCAGCTAAAAGGAAAGAGAAGAGGGGAAGAGGAAATAATACCTGCCAGGAAATCAAGTAGAGAAAATGGCCCGTTGGGGGGAGGGGAACAATGCCAAAAGAAAGAGAAGACAAAAACCTAACGAAAGATATATAACATGACAGAAAAAAAAGAAAAGAAATGGGGGGGGGGGGAGGTTACAAATTGCCCCCAAATTGAAATCATGAAAAATGGACCCCACATCCGATCCCGGAATCGAAAGTTTATCTTTGGTGTAGAATTTTAGGTCTACGCCGACCAGGATTGAATTTAGAAAAATGTAAAGGCATCATGACGCTGCACTTGACATAAAAGGGCAAAATCTTAATAAATTCTCTAAAGTAGCTGAATTAAATTATAAATGAATTTAAAAAGAGAAAATGGCTATTTAATCAATTAAATGGGGGTTAATAATAACAAAATGCAAGTTAGACATAAGATAAAATGCAACATAAATAAGTTAGAGATTATAAAAATAGTAATTAGGGTTTAAGTATTTTAATACCATCATGAACAATCATACAATTGTGTAATGTAAATGTATCCAGCAGCATTAAAGCAGCTCTTCTCTACACAAACTTGCTCAATGAGCTGCATTAACCAGTACGTTTAGTAGTGTAAACTTATTGTGAATTTCTACCTCAACACATCATAATAGTGTATGTGTATAATTCTGGTTATAGGTATGGGTTGTAAAATTATTTTAATAAACATGTTCATGGTTAGACAGACAAATATTGATTTGAGAAGTTCTTGCATATTTTCAACTCATTGCAGGAGAACTGGAGAATTTTATTTGAAGAAAAAAAAAAAAAAATTAATTTATTGCACAATTTACTATTTATTGTAGCAATCCAATTTGTTAAGATTTGCAATAAGGAAATGAGCAATGGTTTGAAATTTAATCTATAGAATCGTTGCCGAATTTTGCCGAGTCATTTAAAATTTTATGAAAATAAAATCAAAACTTAAAAATATATTAATAAAAGTTTTCTTCATTCTATTCAGTCCTATCATACGTAATCTATAAAATAAAAAAAACAAATACGGGCTAACCACTTCTTTATTCATATGGCATTTTTATTAAAATTTATTTTTTCAAATAAAACTGCATAAAAGTTACGTTTTTAGAAAGATCGTTCAAAAAAAGGGTTTGCTTGAGAGAGGAGTTACATTCAAAAATGTATAGATTCTGCGATAACTTCATAGAAAATTTGGTTAACAGCCGAATACCTCAATCCATTAAACTAAAAAAACAAAAGATTCATTCATCGTGAGTCATAGAAATATTAAACCATGGAGGTTATCATTTGCAAAGCAAAATCTCCATGGTGAATTACAGTGCTGTCTGGTGTCGAAAAAAAAATTCGCATTTGTAAACATGGCATACGTAATAAGAAAAAAAAAGTTAAATAAAGTCTTATTTAAATAGTAAAATTGGTATTTTTATTAGCTTATGAATTTTATTTCCTTTATAATACAAATATAAAATTTATTGGAAAATCTCTAATCCAATTTAATACCTTTATACGATATACGGCCAGTTAAAATTATTGGCGGATCTCGCCAATAATCCAAAATATCTATCCAAAATATGAAAATAATAACAAATTTATTAAAAATAACACACACATTAAATTAATAAAGAAGAGATGCGAACCTGTCATTAGAGTGTCCCAACAACGGTTCCGTGACCATTATGAAACCCCTGGACTTATAATTTCACAACAAACTCATAAAATTGCGTAGGTTTTATTACATGAAGTTTTGTTGTATGCTTATTCTGAATAGGGCGAGTTTTGACTGCCGAGGTATTTCATATACAATAACCATTTCGACATTATTGAATTTCGTCTGAATCACGAGTGAAATATAACAAAAGTATACGCAACTTTCCCATAACTTCCTAGAAAAATAGCACACCTGGTCTAAATTTCTGCTACCGGATACCTCAATACAATGACGTCACTGTTTCCGAGCGGAGGCTTTTTTATGTAGGGGGTATTGCGAGAACATAACTCTACTCATGCCCTTGAAATATTGTTTCTAGCATTTTTACAGAACTGAAAAATGGACAGGAATATTATTTCCTAGGGTATTCACATTACACATAAACATAGAACATGTTTTCACTTTCTTTCCACGCCTTGCAATTAATTGAAAAAGAAGCGATCTGTTTAAAAGAGTAACGTATCTGTAATCGATGTGCTCATTTTATTGAAGTGACCGTGTTAGAGGGTTGGTGTTAATAATGAGTATCTCTTCCTTCCAGTGCCCCCGAAGTTGGCGCCTCTGCCGCGCGAGCTGGAGTTCAAGCGCGGCGAGCGTTTTCAGCTGGTGTGTTCGTGCCGGGAGGGCGAGCCCCCTCTGACCTTCAGCTGGCTGCGGGACGGGGCGGCGCTGGTCGAGACGCAAGAGGTGTCGGTGAGGCGATTCGACGAGTTCTCCTCCTCCCTCACCATCTCCGCCCTGAGGGAGGACTCCGCCGCCAACTACACTTGCATCGTCTCCAACCAAGGAGGAAGCGACAGCTCCACCGTCAAGCTCACGGTGCTCGGTAGGTATAACGTGCAATAACCTGATTAGATTAGCACGTCTTGCTTGTACCTGATGATGAAATACAACGTCCTTTCGAAACGCGTAGTGAACGCCTTGCTTATATTTAGAGTGATCACGAAGTTTTAAAATCATAGTGAGGGACTGCAATTTCCTACTTTGTTTAACAAATTCGCTCGAGATCCATATAGATAAAAGAATTGCAAAAGCGCAATTTGTCAGATTGAGAAATGAACACTCCCCTCAGTCCAGTCATATCTGATGTGGCGATCAGACGGGTATGATAGGGCAAAAAAGAAAGATTAACTTTTAAAATGGCTGGATCAACCGGAAGGAGATGAGAGCGGCGTTGGCAGAGATCGAACCAGAAACCCCGGGACAGCAGACGAGTTCTACAGTGTAGAGCAAAAGGGTAAGTTCTGTTCAGAGGTCTGCGTGGGCCCGGTGCGATACAAAAAAGTTATTGGCCATGCCCGGTCCCGCATAAGAGTGTACACCAGACAACAGCGGCGCGTGGCTTCCTGCCCGATACTTTCGGCCAACAGGGGTGGACATGTCGAATGGCCTGCTCGGTCACCTGATCTAAGTCCCGTGAACTCTTTCTTTTGGAGCTTTCTGAATGCCTAAAGGAATCAACGTGCCTAGAATATCTACGCCGTCGCATCGCTTCAACATTATTCTGTTGAGAAACGTACAACGGGACGGTCTTTCCCGCATACAGTATTGTATTGTGGTGGACAACGACCACTTCGAACAGGCCGTACATTCTTAACGTTACTGCAAAAACTGTTTCTTCCATTTCTGCGTTACAATATAGACCCTACTGTAACCTTTGTAGTAAATGTTGTATTCCCCTATCTTAACTCCATGTTTTACACAGGGTACGCCAATTGAAATCAGGTTGATTAAAATCACTCTGATTTTTTGAAAAAAAAAATGATTGATTTGAATCAATATTGAAATTATATTCTTGCCTTGATTTAGAATATAATATAATTTAAAACAACCCACATGTTATTTATTTAGATCAAATGAGGCAAAAAAAAAAATCAAAAACTCTCTCTGCCTCTCTGAAATGCCTTTTTAAAAAAAATTCTTAGCTGTAAATTTTATATTCACAATCTGTACATATTGTTTTATTTTCCTTCTTATCTCTTTAAGAGATAACAATATTCATCATCAAAAAACATCACCTTAAAGATATCCTGATGGCATTTCCAGAACAAAAGTGTCCCAAAATTCATTGGGTCATTCACAGTGCATTATTACAAAGGCCATTCATTATACCATTATACTATAGGCATCACTTAGATGCTGTTTTGTTTGATAAATTAATATTTTTATTTATTTTTAAATATCTTGCAATAAGTAAAATAAAGAGGATGAATACTCTCAATCTACAGATTTTTTATAGCTGATCTATTTTTAAATGTTATTTTTTTAGTGTATACAGGGCTCCCAAATGGTTCTCTTTTTGAATACCGGTATTTTTCTTGCAAATTTTTCAGAAACCACCTTCGGAAGTAAATTTTTGCGGAAATGTTGTAGAAACCTACCATGAAATTTTCTGTTCAAAAATATTGGTATTGGGTAGATTCTTAATAAAATTCATTTTGTTTTACAACTATACGTCTTTCCTGTCTGTTGTACACCTATCACGAAACACTTGGAACTTGGAAGTAGTCTCTTAAAAGCACTGCTACAGCTCAATGCTGTCCATCGAAGAAACCATCTAAAGCCTTTGTAAATGACAAAATTGCTTATTCCATCTTTAACGGATGTCTAGTAATGTGTGCATTCTGTTGTTTTCAGTCTCCCCCACGTGGCTCCGTCAGCCGTACGACATGTCTGTGTTGTCCGGTGCTCGCGTCTCCCTCAACTGCGAGGCGTCGGGAGTGCCCAGGCCGAACGTCACCTGGAGGAGGAGCAGAGGTACTCAACTCTTCTTCTTCTTTCAAATAATATAACAAAATCACTTGTTAACTTCAAATTAAAGAGTAATTACTGCTTAAAAACACCTTTTAATATATAGATGATATATGTTTCCTACACTCTAACGACGACTTCTTCAAGATCAAAATGATCAATAAGCTATTTTGCAAAGTTTTTTTGAAAACGATTAACATAAATCGCGAGATCACATGTCTAATGTACTTAAATGGGTTAAACTGGAAAACCGGAAAATTATTATTTTTATTGCTTTTTTAATTTGTAAATCATCGCGTGCGAAATTTTAGGTAATTCAAATGAAACTGATTCGTTGCAAATGTTCTCGTTTCACAAATATATTTCTATTGATTCACGGATAATGGATGGGAAATAAACTCTGGATGGAAAAATTATTTTACTATTCTTGAAATCCATCTGCAAAGGCTTTATTCTATGTAGTCTAGCCAAGGCACAAACTTCTTTTTTTTATCATATCTCATCTTATACTCAAAAAATGTGTTTAAACTGTAACTCTCATTCTTTAGTTTTCAGGACTTCTAAAAATGATTACCTAAACCAATGGGGATGTTTTCTGTTTACACATCGCTGTTAGGGTGAGAATTTGTAATAGTACGTGTATGAACTAAAAGATGTATGCAGTACGGCATATGTAACTGTTATTGCATTTATGGCAGTTACTGCAGTTATGGCAGTTACTGCAGCTGTGGCAGTTATTAGCTAAAGTCTAAAACGTCTAAACTAAAGTTATGACTGAAAAACATAGTTTTGGGGGGTTTTAATTATTTTTGAACTTCCTAACGATAGCCTACTTTTGTTTCTACGGCAGCGTGAAGTTTGAAAAGTTTCAGCTATTCCGTTTGTTCACATCGGGTCCAATGTCTCGACCGAGCCCCTTTAAACTCTCTCTTTTCTCAAAATGAACTCGGATGTACCTCTTTTTATAGAAACACGAGTGTTTGTCATTTCACCTAAACAGTCCACACTGCAGATATTCCATTTTTGCTATTTAATAGTGGTTTGTATTTCAGATATATTAAGAGAATAACTGAAAAATATTTGTGTTTGAGCTTGACTTGAATTTAGGAAGAGGTACAACCCCAAGTGCCCCATCTCTGGTGGTTTATGTGACAAAATCACTCAGCATGACTGGTTACAATTGACTTTTCACTTCCCATTCTGTGGAACCGATTTCTATGGCAACGTAATCCGTACCTATGTTTTATCGGGGCAAAAAACTTCCTTCGGTCGTTCAATTTTGCTCAAACTTCGTACACAAGTTCATTCAGTAAGTTCACTCAGTCACACATAGTTCACTAAGGATTGCACAGGGGCGAAAACATAAGTAGCTTAAAAATGATCGTGGAAGGAAAAACTGTGCCACTTGGTAGATTGACACCTTTTTATTTATTTTTCTTATGTATCCCTTTGTTAATGAAACCTGCGCGATCTTCCCCACCCCACCTTTTTTCGTTTGATTTTTTCTAAAATGTTTATACATTTTAGTATTTATATTTTTCTCTATCAGTGCAAATGAATAGGATTAACTGAAGATGAACATCGCAGATTTATTGAAGTGTTTTCGATGAATGCTTGAGACTGGTAGACATAAACTCACTCACAACTTATCGTCGTTCTGTTCGTTTGTTCACAGGTTTCAATTTGCAGCAGATGGAGAGCCTGAGCTCCAGCCACTGGAGGACGGGCGAGGACGGTAGCCTCACTACTTCGGGAGTGAGGAAGGAGGACGAGGGTTTCTACTCGTGCGAGGTGGCCAACGGAGTCGGAGAAGGTCTGCGGAAAACGGTGCGCATCGAAGTGCAAGGTAACTCTGTCTGTCGGTCTCTCTCGGGAGAGAGATACGCCTTTTTTTTAAAAAGTTGTTTACTTTCTGTTACTGCGACCTACGTTATACATTGTCGGATCATGACGTTTAAAACGTCACACGGGGTGGATCCTCTTTACACGGCGATGGGTACAAAGCGTTTCTCATCGTTTTGTGCCAATCGCCGTCTGACTTTTTAAAAGTCATCCACTGGCCGTGTATAACGTAGGTCGCGCTGCTACAGTGACTTCTCACTTAGGCGACTCTTAAGAGCTATACCTGCAAGCTAAGCGTTCTTTTCAAATTTTTCATTTGCATTTCAATATTTTTAAATGATTTTTTTTTCTCAAAAGGAATATTAAAAAGTATATTAAATCTAAAGGGAACTGGATTGGAAAATTCCCTCATAACTTCAACCCAATTATATAAAGTAAAAAGTTTCCTGGTTAGACATTGACCTCCTATATAGAATGCAAACGAACAGAAAATATATTAAAATGCAAATAAAAAATTTCCGAAGAACGCGGCCATTGGTTTAATAGGAGCTTCCGATTGTGTTCGTGTGACTAAGCGTAGACTCTTATAGGGACCAAAGAAAAAAGTCCTTCCGGCCTGTACCGGGAGGCAAAGGTAGCTTTCCTATATCTTCGTTTTAAAATTTTAGCTATTGTTACTCGAAAGCAGCAAGCTAAAATGCAAAGAAACCGTTTACAAAAGAATCGTTAATACTGAATTTGAATAAGAAATTCGCCAAATAAGTCAACTACAGCCAAGTTGTCTTCATTTATGGAGGCTTATTTTAGTCGCCAAATTGGGCGATATTTCGCCAAGTGTCGCCCAGCTTGGCGAGAATTCGATGCTAACGAACATGAATATAGTTTTATGCGTATGATTGTTAAATTGATTACAACAATGAAATATAATAAATAATTTGCGAGAAATCATGGTCACTAAAACTCATAAATTAATCACTAATGTTTTGTAATCTGCTGTCTTGTTTTAAAATGTTAGCCACCTATAATTTCAAACTGCTCTATCTATTCCATTTTTTAAGATAGAAGAAAAGCAAAAAAAGTTCCGAAATCCTTGCATCGAGGCCCAACACATAAACAACAAAATTTGAATTTTAAATATTTTTCTGACAGCCATTTTGAAAAAAGTTGGCTGGCCAACAAACTCTGTCCAGATATTGGTGAGCTTAACACACACACTTAGTTACATCCAAATCGATTTATAAATACGAGTGATATCGTATGACATAGATATCAGATATATATATAAATCAACATTTGAACGGAGGGTGGTTTTGGGGTCCGGGGGTCATGATCAGTGAAAATATATCAGAATTGATTTCCTCCGAACGGCTGCAATAGGTAGCTTTTTACTTTTTGTATTGAAAGTTACCTAAAAGTCCTACTCTGTCTGTCTGTCTCGGTCTGTCTGTGCTTAAAGTTGTTTATTTGCTGTTACAGTGACTCTTCGCTTACGGCGACGCCGAAAGTTGTGTAAACGACACCCTATTCATATCAATTTATTTTCTCATTATTGTGCAGTGTATTTTTAAGAAACAACAATTCTTGATAAGCGTTTTATGAAGAGTTTCATTGGATCCTTTTGTTTTTTGCAGTGCCGCCTTCCGTGTCGGTGTCGGAGAGCGAGAAGACGGTTGTGAAAGGTGATCCGACCACGCTGCGGTGTGACGTCACAGGAGACGTCCCCCTGACAATCACGTGGGGCAAGGCCAACAAGAACCTGCCCCTCATCAGCGAAGACAGGTGAGACACCCGAAAACAACTCCCCTTATTATGAGGGACGATCTAAAGAAATTGTTTAATATATAAATTATATTTACTGAACATGCAGAAGAAGATGTCATGTACAAACAGAAGTAATTTATCTAATACGTGTAAGCAATTTTTGTAATACATACCAGTAGTGACCAAAATTAAGGAAACCTTTCACAAAAACTCGATCTCAAAAATGTTGTACTTCATAACGGCGCCGGCGCTTAGTTCTGTGCCATAAAATTGTGTATCAATTTAATTCCCGGAATAGGATCATCAGAAGGACACTTTAGTAAAAAGGAAGCAGATACAGGAATTGTGCGCCAAACCACTAAATTCTTATTTGAGCGTTAATAGCCACAGAGTTCAGAGAATAAATAGAAAGGCAACAAACCGTAAAAACGGCTTGCAATACGAAGCCGGTTATCACTCAAATCACTAGGCCCAAGGGCTGTTCTCATTGGTCGGAGAGAGGCTGCATGTAGCACAAGGCGTGAATTCATTGGACGGGGAAGAGGTTTTTTAAAGCGAGCCGCCAGTTGTTTGGACCGACTGTAGGGTTGCATTTTTAGCGTCACGACAAACATAAATATATCACCTCTATTTATTCTCTGAACCAAGTTCTCTGAGGCCAAGTTGGTTTCATTTATGGAGGCTTATTTTTGATCGCCCAATGTGGCGATATTTTACCAAGTATCGCCAAGCTTGGCGATAATTTGACGCTAACGGATATGAATATAATATGCGGATAATAGCGGCCTTAAAACGCTTTCCCATGAACTGAACCAAGTATTTTTTTTAAGTTTTGTGACTGTTTTAGTGTGGAACTGAGATTCAGCTATCGTTTCTGTTAATTAGGCTCAACGGCAGAGTTGTTTTCCGCTGTTTATTGGGTTGTCTCCAAAGGATTTCACTTGAGTTAAGGAATGGCTATGGACTACTCTCGACCTATTCTTAGTTTACGTTGAAACCCCTCTTTGAATGCAGCAGCAACGTGACATGGAGCTGAATTCGGTTGAACTATACTTCAATATCTCGGAAAAGACCACACACGGAAGGGCTTCAGTTTGAGGTTCGTTCAAGTATCTCATTCGTGTATATTTTGGCATTTATAAGTGTCGCAAAGGATGCCTGCATTCAACACGAGATCCTAACACTAACTGGGGTTTTCATGAAAGGTAAATCTTTCTCTATTCGCATCCATGCCTAAAGAGACATAGAATATTTCGTCTCATCACGCCAAATCATTGTTCTGTGTAGTGCATTTTAGATTAGTTAAATCTTTTCAACCTTTGTTGGATTGATAAAAGGGATTTATCAAGGAATTCTACCATTTAGACCAAAATGCACAGAACTGTACTTTGCATTAACTACACATTCAGTGTTGTAGTTGTAAAAAAAGAAAAGAAAAGAAAAGCAGAGATTTTACAGTGTAGGCAGAGGGTGTACTACGCTAGAGTATTCGCGTTGTTTGTGAAACAAGAGGTATACAGAGCTTCTTTAAAAAGTCCAGAAGGTATACCTTCTTATACCCTCGAATCATCACAGGTTCCGTTTCCTTTTCTCTACACTGAGATGACTTTTTTTTCATCTAAACACAGGTTCCTTGCTCTTCCCACCATCCCTCTTGCACTTTTACCAGTCTTTATCAGTCTTAGACATCTCTTTATACCAATTTCATCTTAATTGTACCCTCCTTTACTTAACATTTCATCGTTTTCTGCAGAACTAATCAACTCTTTACGCCGTGTTTATAATTTCCTTATGCTTGACTAACTCAGAAGTTATAAGGACGCATAGAACTTTGCAGACCAATCCTAAAACATGGTGAAAACTATCCTCCTATCATCAGCAGCTGCACCTCATTCCCAAAGAAAATGAAATCACTGGAAACATTCAAGTGAAAGAAAAAATACTTCACACCAACCTAACCAAGTTCTACTGCAATTTCTTGATTATTTGGCTATGAAAGAATTCTAACTGAACAAACTGCATTGCATGATATTCTTCATTAAATTATCTTTCCAGTGATAGGTAGCTTTTACGGCACTTAGTAAGAAAAATGTAGCATTAGGAGCCATCCGAATTCAAAAGAGCATTTTTTTTCCACCAGGCTTCCAGAATTTCGGCCACTAGTGTAGGTGAAACAAGCCTTATAAGGTATGTTTTCATAGCTCTTTATATTATTGGGCAACAAATTTCCATTTCTCAAGCCCGAATTGCACTAAGCTTTTTTTAAAAAAAAATCGCCGTTTATAAGAGGACAAACCCGAAGATCTGCTGAAAATGTAGACTACCCATTTCCGTACCCTAGCAGCAACCACTCTATTAATATCGAATCGACTAGCCCAAAACTCATCAAGTGAAATCTTTTAGAGAGAGAGCACTTTCCGAAATACGCTATCAGCTGAATAAAATCACATCCAAAATGTCACAGTGTCCGATGGAATTGCGAGGAGGATACAAAAAGTAGCATCGCCCACTCGCGACGTTCCTGCCCAAATTTCATCGGCTGCCGATCAGTTTCCGATGTGTTTTGGGTGAAAAATCCTTTCACCCAATGAAAGCACCCTTACCTTCGGCCTATCGTCAAGTTTTGCTGGGAGGGGTATCTACTTCCGCCTATCGTCGTCCGTGTGAAAGGAATAGTGCCATTTTGAAAGCAGTGCTTAATCGATCGACAGAAATAGAAAAGAAAGGACGGCTATTAGAGAAAGGCTTCCGTTGCCTATAGCCAGGGCTTCACTAGATACCGGGCTTGCTCATTCATTATCATGACGTCACAAATGGTGGCTGTGCCGCGAAGAAAGACATATACAGCGATTGGCACAAAACAATGGGTGCGTCGCTTTGTACCAATCACTGGTCGCGGCCAGCCACTATTTGTGACGTCATGAGAGTGAATGAGCAAGCCCGGTATCTAGTGTTGCCACACTGTAGGGCATTCAGCTGATCCACTCTCGTTCGTGATCTCCACGTCCATAACAAGGAGTTGATCAGTAGTATGTATGTTGGATGTGATTTTATTCAGCTGAAAGTGCTCTCTCTCTCTAAACTGTTTCATTGGATGAGCTTTGCGATCCCATCGATGGCTAGGCGTTACTGCTAGGGTACGGAAACAGGTGTTTGGGTCAGGTTAGGTATACTATAATACATCAAGCTATGATCAAGCCCTGATATGTTTGATACTATCATCAAGCATTTGGATGCCCAGATAGACCAATCAGAGATTGTTGCTCACGCGGCGCGAGTCAGCCCGGATTGTAGGAGCCATAGGTCTGGTACTTCCCTCTTATAAACGGTGATTTTTTTTAAAAAAAGCTTAGTGCAATGGGGGCTTGAGAAATTGAAATGTGTTGCCCAATTATATAAAGAGCTATGAAAACATATCTTAGAAGCAGTCTGTCTTTTTTTTTTGTCACTCAATGCATGCTTGAAAACATTTACTCTTTTCACACCATTATTTTTTTACAAGAAAGCTTTTTCTTGCTTAATGGCAGAACTTTTTGCCAAAAAATAAAATAAAGTATTTCTTTTTAATAATAGTGGTGAGAAAAGAATAAATTTCTCCTCAAATAAAGAGAGTTACGAGCCGCTACTGCTTATAAGGTTTGTTTCACCTATACACGAGTGGCCGAAATTCTGGGAAAAAATGCTTTTTAGCTCACAGGCTATCAAAGCCTGAGAGCTAATGTGCCCGCCCGTTCTGTATGTATGTATGTACGTAACGCGATAACTCTTGATAGAAATAACCGTTTTGTTTAAAACTTTGTTTATTGGTTCATTGTGATAAGGCGCTTCCCTCATTAGTTTTGAGGGTTCATTGGTTAAGTATAAAGGGGGAAACGGGGGGCTAACCCTCCCCCCCCTTAATTTAGGTAAATGTGTTTTTCATGCAGAATTATCCCATTTTCTTCAAATTTTGTACATAGGTTCATTTTTATAATGCACTTTTGCGAATAGTTTTGGGGGTTCATTGGTAAAGTATAAAGGGGGAAAGGGGGGGGGCTAATCCCCCCTTAATTTGGATAAATGGGTTTTTCATGCAGAATTCTCCGATTTTCTTCAAATTTTGTATATATATTCATTGTAATTAGAGGTTTCCTTGATTAGTTTAAGGGGTTCATTAGTTAACTATGAGGGGGGGGGACGGGGGAATGACCCCCCCATAATATATTGTAGATTTCTTTATTTTTCGAGGGGCTTATTTCAAATTCTTTGAAATAAGAGTATAACATACAATGAGTGTGAATAGCCTGTGAGCTCAATGCCCTCAGTTTAACTGGGCAGCTTTCTTTTTATTTGAATTCGGATGGCTCGTAACGCTACATTTTTCTTAGTAAGTACCCTAAAAGCTACCTATCACTGGAAAAACCTCTCAGCCGCTATCAGAGGTGATTTTTTCTTTGCTTTTTTTGACTTCCACGACGACTATCTTCCACCAACTATTTTATAGGTGAGAAGAAATAATTCCTTCCGCTATTTCTTTTTTTTTCTCTGATGAGCTAGTAAACGGAATTCCCCTTGTGCATCGTCTAATGGTCGTTCATTCGTTTTTTGTTGAAAGGATCAAGGTGCAGGAAGAGAATGGAATGGAGAACAGCACGTCCCAGGTGTTGATCTTGTCGACGGCCGCCGAAGACACGGGCCTCTACCTCTGCACCGCCAGGAACACCTACGGACAGAGCCAGGCCACCCTCAGGCTCAGCGTAGTCGGTAAGTGAAGAGATCTCGCCCCCCCCCCACCCCCTTTTTTTTAACCACTTGATTCGACACTTCCTTGTTACTGCGGTGCCTGCAAGATACGGTGACGCCAAGGTTGCAGGTACGATTTCGCCAAGTTTATAGGTACATTCCACACGTCGTGTTTGCGTCCAATATTCTATAGAGTCCTATATACTTAATTTTTACGTCTTATACAGGGTGATTATAATTGAAGTCCCACTTCCAAAAGGCTGTAAAAAAGGAACTACGGGTCAGAATGACTTCCAATTTCAACTGAATAGACGAATAAGAGGGAAACGGTATGACATAAGAAAGAAAAAGTTCCAAAGTGTATCCATGGATGGCGCTGCAAGGGGCATAACGAAAGTGGATTCGGCTACAAGTGATATTTGTAATCGAAATACGACGGATTTGGCATCCGTTGCACAGAAAACCAACCCTACTGTTCAACGTGCATGAGTGTTTCGATTGCTGGACGGAAAAAATGACTTTCAAATCAGTCAACTATTGTGGTACTGTGAGTGGAAAGTCCTTCCACCACGGCAAGGCCGTACCCCATTGGATGGGAAAAATCGGTTTTTAATTGTCCTTGGGCCAAAAACTGCATAAAAATCACATAATGATTCGGTTTTTAATGGTGCATGAGTGTCTTTTAATATGCATAGTATGCCGCTTACAGAGCCCTCTATTGATACACTTTGGAACTTTTTTCTTATGCCATACCGTTTTCTCCTTCTTCCAGTCAATTCAATTCAAATTGGAAGTCATTCTGACTCGTGGTTCCTTTTTTACAGCATTTTGAAAGTGGGATTTTAATTATAATCACCCTGTATATCATGCATAAAGGGCGGCCATAATTAAAATTCAAGTGTTTGAAGGGCTCTACAAGTTAAAGTACTTGGAATATTTTTAAATGGTTTGGTATTTAGAGTAGGCGGAAAGGAGTTGTGCAATAAAATATTTAATTCAAGATTTTACCGACAGATAGCGTTTAATTGTTGGAGAAAATTTAACCAAAAATAATCTAATCCAAAAATTACGCATTTTAAATGAATGTTTCACATTCATAAAGATGTTTTTATTATAAAAATACGAAACGCTCTTACGATATGTGAGGCTTCAAGTCCAATCAAATGTTGCAGACGCAAAATGATCCATCCTAGCACTGAATGATTCATGTTGGTTGATTAGACCTTATTAGGATGGCTTTCAACTCTATTTATATTTGTGCACATTGTTTTTTAGATAAGGAATCCAGTCGGGGGACCAGGGAGGCGGAGAGTTTTGAAAGTTTCTGCATATTATAAGGTGCTCAGCAAAAGTTTGGGCGCGGAAGTTGGCTCTGTCTTGCAAAGCAGGGTTTCGTAAGATTGCAGTGGTATGAACGAGTCCTTTTAGAGGTAACGGTTGAAAGAAAAAGGGTCCTCCTATACGCATTCTGAATGGTGGTGGTTTTTCATGCAAGGAATGGATTCTGTGCATTGACTTGTCACGAGAAAAAGAACCATCGTCCCTTCTGCTAAGATTGAAATGATGCGAGATCCAAAATCCTTTGCTGTGGATCCTGTAAAATCCTGTCTCTGTATCGATAAATGATTTTTGTGCACCATGACCATAGATAACTATGTTTCTGGCTTCCACACTTCTTGCAGCAGATCGCCATTTTACCTGAATCAATTGCTTCTTCAACGGGTTTCAATGCTCCGGTTCCATCAAGTCCTCGTCGTAGCCTCAGCAGTTGCTTCTTCAACGAGTTTCAATGCTCCGGTTCCATCAAGTCCTCGTCGTAGCTTCATCATTTGCTTCTTCAATGGGTTTCGATGCTCCGGTTCCATCAAGTCCTCGTCGTAGCTTCATCAATTGCTTCTTCAACGGGTTTCGATGCTCTGGTTCCATCAAGTCCTCGTCGTAGCTTCATCATTTGCTTCTTCAATGGGTTTCAAAGTTCTGGTTCCATCAAGTCCTCGTCGTAGCTTCATCATTTGCTTCTTCAATGGGTTTCAATGCTCTGGTTCCATCAAGTCCTCGTCGTAGCTTCACATTTTTAATTGGCATCTCTTTTCAGTCTTCTCCTTTAACACGACGACAATCTTTCAAAGAAGCAGTACCATTTTGATAAAAACTCTTGATTAATAAAGCGAGTTCTTTGTTTTTTTTTTTTGGCAACTTTAACCTTTTATGTCAAACTTTTGATAAAATTATTTTTTAAATTTAGCTTGTGGGAAAGCCTTTCTTTTCCACATATTTATTCATTTAATGATACACAGTGCCAAAAAAGTTTTAAATCATTTTTAGGGTTTCGTTCATCTCACGAAACCCTACTACTCCCGCTCCGTTGTCTGTCTGTCACAGAGGTATTCTCAAAAACTATGTAACTTACACAGTTGAAACTTTGTGTATAAATCTGAATACCAGCTATAAAGAGCTCAAAATATTAAAATTTGAAAAATTCGTATTATTTTAATAGAGATAAAAAACCAAAATTCTAACAGCCCTTTCCTATTAAATTAAAAAAATTTTCGATATAGGAGATGCAAAAAATTAAAAATCCACGATGAAATTCTTTATACAATAATTATTTTTCTATCAGACGATTTCCACGTGAAAAATGAAAATGAAATAAAAAGTTTCACCCATTGAAAAAAAGATTAATATGGAATAAAATTTATTGACGTCATAGTGGTAATAAAACGGAAAGATTTCTCAATAATACAAGGAGTATGAGTATGTGTATGTACACAAAGCAGATTAATTACACGTCATTAGAGAATTAAAAAGAAAATCTGACGTCCAATCGGAAGTTTAATGGATTTTTCAAATGTTTCAGAATAATACAAAGCTAGTATCAATATGAGTAATAGAGAATAGTAAATATATGATATAAATGCTGGACGATTACACCATGAAACATAACTACATTAAAGACGTATAAAACATCACAAATTTACTGAATGGTGTATACAAAACGTTTGTATACACGATTCAGTAAATTTGTGATGTTTTATACTCACGCCTTTAATGTAGTAAATATATGAGTTTGAGGAACGTATTGAATCATGATAAAAACTCGATTACGGAAATATTCGCATATTTTAACATTTTGATGGTGTACAACATGTTTAATTTTGAAACTGTTTTTTTTTTAAATCGCATTTAGTGCACATGACAGATATTATTATGACAGAATATAATAGCGGGCTTCGCCCGTTATCGGGCTGGTTTAGATATTCGAAAAAACGAGAAAAATAGACCGGTAAATTTTTACTTTATAAAAAATATGACATTTTTTTTTTTGGTTGCTACGTGAAATTTATTTGGATTTATTAAAGAAAGGATAAAGTGTTTTGAAAGGAATATTAAACGGAACCCTTTGAGCGATCTTCGATCACACTTACCCACTTGTTTTGAATTGCGAAACTTGTTTCCACGTGCTCTCTGAACACTATAAATACCAAAGTTTTCAAAAATATTCCAAGTAGTTTAACTTGCACTTCTGTAACGCCCTATTAGGTGGTCGTACGACTTGGCAACCTTGGCGATGGATCCTCTGTAACAAGGAAGTATCTTTTTTACCTTCCAGTTAATTTCATGAAAAATGAACTATCCCTCTGAAATGAATAATATTATTAACTGAGATAGAAATATTGCTTCTGAATCAGAAATTTTTAACTGAAGCGCAGCTTGTGTCTGAGAACTAACTGGTCGTACCGCAGCTTAAGAGCCTACGCTAGTCACGCGAAGAAACGTTCAAGCTAATAATAATCGTTTAAGTCTATGGGAAGGTTCTTAGCAGATTTCTCGCTCGCATTTTAACATTTTTAAATGATTTTTTTTTTTTTTTTTTTTTTTTTTTGCATAGGATAACTGAGGTCGATCTCTAACGTTGTTAGTATTTACTTTTTTGATTTTGGTTACAGTTTTTTTTTTTATAAGCGGACATTTTTAATTTTGGAACCGGTTCTGAAACTGGAAGTACCCTTTTATAAAAGAACTGGAACCAAAATCGAAAAAGTAAAAACTGACAACGTTAGAGATCGACCTCAGTTATCCTATGCAAAAAAAAAAAAAAAAAAATCATTTAAAAATGTTAAAATGCGAGCGAGAAATCTGCCAAGAACCTCCCCATAGACGTTCCAGTTTCATCGGATGACTAGCGTAGGTTCTTAACAAAACTATATAAAAATAAAATGTAGAAAAAAAAAAATTTCATTGCTGAACGATTCCTCTCGTTGTGAATAAATGACCGACGTGGCTTGTTGGGAAAGGAACAAAACAGCCTATCGAAAAAATAAATACGTTAAAACGATTTTCGTTATGAAAAAAAAGGGGAAGTTTGGAGCATTTAATAATCGACGACTGAGGATCTTCGCGAGATCGGAAAACGCTTACGTACAACGCGGCAATATTTAGCTCGATGAGAGAAGACTGTTGCGCATTATAACTTTGACTTTTAATTTCTCAGCTCACAGATCGAATTTCAAAAATCGGACCGCCTCTCTTTTATCTGTGTTTCTATTAAGTTAAATTGCAATGGATCGAGTCATTGCCGAGAAATCGTGTTCATTCCATTGTCAGATTGGAGTGTATAGATAAGGAGCTCCGCTTACCTTCGGCTTGCTGTGCTTCAAGAACAAAAAAGGTGTTTTCATAAGTAATAATGTTATAAACTAAACACATTTTATTTCAACCTCAAAGCACTATTTATATAATTTACACACGCAAAAATAAAAGCAGCTATTGGCGAGATTTGCTAATGGAAAAGTACCGAAGCACTGGAGCTGAGCTAGAAATCTCTTAGTGTAGAAGGTCCCCAACTGCCAGATCGGGATTTTGTCGAGAGGGGTGTCGTTGGAAAGCTCTTACCGTGGGGATCCAGGAAATGTACACAACTACCCGTCCGAATACAACCCATGAAGAGTTATAGGCCGATGCATTTCTGTCATTTATTGATTGCTCCAGGTCGCTAAGCTAGGCAGGAAAGACACTCTGTGTGGTAATAAAAAGAGTTGACGGATTACAGAGAATACAGAGAAGACAGTTTATGCTTGGTGGAAAAGGTAACTTTACGGATGGTAGTGTATTTCTGAATAGAAATGGCTGAAGCACGAGTGTTTCCAACACCAAGTACACACAATGAAAGGGGGTGTTTCGCAGTTGTCACACGTGTTACTAGTTAAGTTAAAGCACGCCTGTTTAACGGATCGACAGACGGGATCCGTGTCTCTAATGGAAGCCTTTTGAAAGGCATACCGAAGCATGTCATCGAAGTTGGGTGAGGAGAATGGTTATAGGCCAACTTATGCCATTTTATTATGCTTTCTCTAGTGATCATGTCGACAAAATGGGGTCACAATCTTCTGTTTGTTAATAGAGGGAACATGGAACCTTCACCCACTTCACACTGGCAACAACAGGTTATAACTGTGCTGTAAGCTGCTTTTTCTACCACACAGAGTGTCTTTCCTGCCTAGCTAGCGATCTGGAGATATTAATAAACGACAGAAATACATCGGCCTGTAACTCTTCGCCAGTTGCATTCGGACGGGTAGTCGCATACATTTCCTGGATCCCCATGGTAAGAGCTTTCCAACGACACCATTCGCGATCCCGATCTGGCAGGTGGGGACCTTCCCTAGTTAGAATCTCTCTCTCAAAAAAAAAGAAAAAGAAAACCTCGAAAGTTTAATATTATTATTTTTTTTTTTTTTTTTACAGATTTTTTATTGAGATTCCACCGATCTTATATTAGGGAGGATCATTAGTCTTTTTTTAAAAGGAGACTTGTTTTCTCTTTCTCAGAGCGTCCCAGCGTCCCTCTGGACTTCCGGGCGTCGGAGGTGTGGTGCAAGAGCGTGAGGCTGAGGTGGAGGCAGCCTTACAACGGAAACAGCCCACTCAAGCACTACGTCATACGTTACAAGCGGAAGGAATGTAAGTTCGCTTTCTTTCTCACCTTCTCTTCTCTTCTCTAAGGTGGTCGGTAGTATTTTAGAGGGACACACTCACTTGAAGGGTCTGTCATCAAGACCTATCCTTACTTTACTATCTATCTACAGGACCTGTTCAGTAATGCATCTTCAGCTGTGAGAAGTCATGAGGGTTGTGAGTTACTAGTGAAAAATCACCGAAACGCTACGACAGCGAATTCAGATTCTTTAAAGTTGTAGGAAATCTTGTCGGTTATCTAATATATAAAAATGAAAATTTGTCGGTCTGTCGGCACTTCTGTACAAATCAGCAGTTTGAAAGCCAGTATTGTGAAATGTTACGTGTAGGTGTATTAAAACACGGCCGAGGCAACTCAAGTCATCCGGAATCGAAATAATGTAGAGTTAATTTTTAATGAATAAAAAACCAAAAATCTAACGGCCTTTTCCTATTCAATTGAAACATTTTTCGTTAGAGCAGTTTAAAACGATTAAAAATCCGCAATAAAATTCTTTCTACGAAAACTGAAAATGAAATAAAAAGCTTCAGCAATTGAAAAAAATATTAATAGAACGCCCTAGGGGTAATATGACTTATATTGGTATAGGATTGGTAAATTTCAAACATTTATCAATAATACAAGAAGTATGAATATGTGTAAGTACAGAAAGCAGGTTCATAGGACGTCATTAGAGAATTATGAAGAAAATGAATAGTGAAAGTTTAGAGGACTTTTTCAAATGCTTGAGAATCTTACAAAGAGAGTATCTATATGAGTCATAGAGAAAACAAGTAGATAGGACGTCAGCGGGTGAATAGAACGTCCTATGGGTTTAAGGAACGCATCGAATCATGATAAAACCCGATTATGGAAATTGTGGCCTATTTTAACATTTTGAAGTTCGCTATACAACATGTTTAATTTTGAAATTGATTTTTCCCCACAAACATTCTTAAAATTCCGGACAACGCCGGGCACTTCAGCTAGTTAAAGCATATAATCGCTGTCGGTGACATCCATTACCAAGTTCACATCGGCGATTGAATTACTGAGGGTAGGTGAGTTGTAATCTGCTCGCTTGACTTGCTGTCACTTGACTATTCCTATGCCCCCTCCAGAGAGAATAATAATTGAGAATTTTATAACGTGTGAATGATGGCTTCGTTTTGTATCTTGACATGACCTATGCTAAATTCCAGTTCAGAAGCTCCGTTATGTTCTAAGTTACAAGGTCATAACGGTCTGAACAAAGGAAAAAGAGTGAATTGTAACTTTGGAATAATAACAATAGATAGTACCAAACTGTTGGACTGCATATGATACGAGATCGTTTCATAGATCTCAGCAATGAATCTTGTTCTCTCCTGTCTTGCAGCCAGTTCGTCTCCCACGGAGACTAAGGTGCCGGCCTCCCAGTCGTGGTGCGTGATCGGCGACCTCCATCCGCGCACCCCTTACATCTTCCAGGTGTTGGCTGTGAACGAAGTGGGAGCCAGCGGTGCCTCCTCTACCGTGCAAGCCACCACGCAGGAGGAAGGTGAGTGGATTCATTCCTCACTACTAACTAGGGTGCCTTTGTGAGAGAGTGAAGGTTCTGTGTAGAGGAGGACAACCCACATTCCGGAACACGCGAAACTCACCTGGAGTAATTGGATTAGACGCGTCGACAAAATTTCGATTGGATGGTGGCTGGGCGATTCGGTTTCGAGTCAAATCGCCTCGACCCATCCCATTTCATTGCCAGTGTGTCGACACTCTTTCTTATAGAGGCACCCTAACCTAAAAACATTCATTGTAGGGCAGTATAAAGTGTCCTTATATGATGTTCGGCCTATTTATCTTTTATTTCGCGTTCCCGAGTTCCGATGTAGGCCAAAGAGAGAGAGAGTGAGCTGTTGACTTGTCTAACACCAGCGGTAGTCTATTGTGAACGAAACTTAATGAAACAGGCGTCTGCTAACCTCTGTCCAGAGCAGGGCTGTAGCTAGAAGTAAACAATAGGGGGTTTTGAAAGAAAATGCAGGGGGAGCTCATACTATTTCTCTCTCTCTGACACGTGCACGCACAAACACAGATATATAGGATCAAAGTATTATATCGAAGGATAACTTAGTGCATATATTCATA
The DNA here is from genome assembly GCA_963931845.1 of Maratus michaelseni. Classification (NCBI taxonomy): domain Eukaryota; kingdom Metazoa; phylum Arthropoda; class Arachnida; order Araneae; family Salticidae; genus Maratus; species Maratus michaelseni. Next base: position 467,572,441 of record OZ007589.1, read on the forward strand.
TTGTACGCACTATGTTTCATATTAAACTGTTTATAATAACTTTATTTGACGCTAAGAGGTTGCAGACAGGGGTGTAATGGAAGATATACGGTGGATACGCCGTATACCCTCTTCTCAAAAACTATAGCATATACTTTTTAGGTATACCCTATGCCTAAAGCCCTCTGGTTTTTTTATTACTACATCACTAGCTGCAGAATGAAAATTTTCAGTGTATAATTATACTAGTGAAATAATAAGTGATGATGTCAATAAGTAAATAAAAAGCTGACAGTTCACCTGTTTCAAAAGAGTTGCAACCTTTAATTTTTTTATGAATATTCCCTTCCCTTCAGGTTTCTAAAGTTTTGTTTTTATATGATAAAAAACATTAGAAAAATCAAGGGTGTATTTTGCATTTTAAAATTATTTTTGTGTCTAGTCAAAAGCTAAAACCACTTGTATTTAAAATGGCTATAACTCATTAGAATAACTTTCTTTTATGCTAATAGTGGAAAACGCTGCAAAATGAAAAATTTCAGTATATAACTAATGCAAAAGTCAATGTTTGCATCGGCAAAAGGTTGCTCATTCTGAGTATGTGCAGATAGGATGCGCGCCTGTTGAAGCACTTATTTGCCGTTTTTAAACAAATACTAGAATTTAGTATTTATGCAAAACTGTAAAAAGACCCAAAAACTAAGTTCAATTTTTGAACAGTTTCATTTGGATTTTAGAATTTTATTTGGTGGCTTTGGCAACTTTCCAGGGAGGCTCAAAAGTGTTCAGGGTGTGCTGAGCCCCCCTTGGCACACCCTAGCTACGGCCCTGGTCTAGAGACATATGTGTGTGTCCGGTCTATGTGTATGACGGTAGAAACAAATGGGCTTACGAGGTCTTTACCCCCATTGAGTAAATGGCCTCTTTCCTGATACTGACATACACTAACAAGTTGTGTAATGTAGAATAATAACAGGTATTGTTCATTGACAGGGACACATAAAAGATTTCGGTTACGATACTGTCCATGAGCGATAAAGGTGGTAGTGCTTTTTCAGTTGTGGTTATGTGTTTTTAAGTTCAACTCATTTTTTGCATTCGACGCGGTGTGCCTAATTTATTTAATAGTCATAATGACACTACAGAATAGAGTAGCTATAATGATCTCGGAGTCGTCCGATGTCTTAATCCCTTCGCGACGACTGTCCTTTATAGAATTTTTAATCTTTTACCCGATTTTTCGAAACAGAAATTTTCGCCTAATTGAATTCGCAGAAATGATATGATTAAGTAAGACAAAGCTTACCATAAAAAATAACGGGTGGGATTAATCGAGGATTCTGAGCATCTTATGCGGCACGTATACGGGTCGCTCGTCTCTAAGGGGTTATACGCCCGAACCGACTGGTCGGTGTCTTAAACTTACTGAATTTAGATTTTAATTTTGCTTAGTGTTAAAAGGAAGGGGCCGACAAGTCGTGGTTGTGTTATGGGTCTTTTTCCCGAATTAACTTTAGATTATTATGCGACGTGTAGTTTTCTAGATAATATACAGAGTTGTATAAAATTATTCGAATGCATTTCCGTCTCTGGGTGGAAAATGTTGAAATTGAAACCTCTATTGTATTTATACGCTTCGTAGCTAAATTTAAATTTCACCACACTAAGTAAACTGAGCTAATATTTACAAACCTATACATACAAGCATATATACAAAGGTGCGCTTGCATCTATAGGTTCGTATAGACATGTATACAAACCTACAGATGATGCGAAAAAGAATTCGATTACCTTTCCGGCTGTGGACGGTCGTTGCTTAACCCCTTAATCGTCGTGCCCGAGACATTCACGGGCAGCGTAGATTACGCCTATTTTATTGAGATTGTTTGATTCCCACCAGTTTTTTTAAATAGTATTATTGGCTTTATTCTTGCATTATTTTATCTGCCTATTAAATAAGACGGACATTTCTACTTGAAAAAACTGGTGGTAATCAAGCAATCTCATTTTTTAAAAAGTAGCCTACACTAAAAGGGCGCGACGATTAAGGGGTTAAGTTCGGTTTTCAAATGTGCTTAATACGTTTTCCAACAAAGGAACCACTTTTGATGCAGCTCGTACCTAGCATTTGAACCTGGTGCACCGCTATATTACGAAGTTTGAGAATCGATACAATTTTTCTGTTAAAATCATATTTTTTGATTTTACAGCAGCATAACTTTCTGAAAATGAAATTTTCGAGACCGCTTATCGGATTATTAACATAGAAGTTTTTTTTTTTTTTTTTTTTTTTTTTTTTTTTTTTTAAGCAGTTAAAAATACAAAATAGTTAATAATAAGCATAAAATATTGGGGAAAAAATTTAAATTCCTTTAAAAACCTACGAATTTTATTTTGAAAAAAAAAATACGACATTATAATTGCAGTTTTTGCGGCGCAACATTGGCTTTATTCATGACTGTCGAATTTTTCCCGGCAACCCTGGCCGAATGTCATAGTCGTCTGCTGTGTATGACTGAGAGGTAGTTTGGATTGTAGCACCCTATTGGGCGACTTAACTCGCCTTCGGCGTGAAATGAACAATTAAAAATGCAATAATAAAAAATTAAAAGTATAAAAAAATATATAACGTATGATTTTAGCAGCGAAATTGTATCGGTTGTCTAAGTTTTATGTAGGGAGCTACAAAATGCACCAGGTCTCGATGCTAGGTGCGAGCTGGTTCCCTTGTAACTTATTATATCTTCTTTCACCTGTAGTTTTGAACGGTAAAGTTCCGTTAGAGTGTTCCCGAAGTGTTCTCATAATTTATGTTTTGGAACACTTTCCAACCTAGTTGAAAAGTGCTAATGAATTCGGTTTGTCTGTCCATCTGTCCGTGATCTAACTCTCGTCCATAGACTCGCATTGTCATGCAATTTTTACACATGATTGATTTTTACTATAGAATGTTCGCCATTGAAAATGAAGTGTGTAGCATGAATAGTACATGGACAGGCACACACAAAATAATTCCGTTGCGTTATAGTCGATGGGAAAAAATCGTTTGCGGCGCATTTTAGGGATGGGACGCTATTTCAAACAGGATGAAATTATTGTATAAGACTGGGGTGGATGACAGTATGCTTTGACCGGAGTATACAGTGAGTAGCATGTATAATTCAATGACAGGGATGTACAAAATCATTCCTTTCAATTAGGATTTTTGTGGAAAAATCGTTAGCGATGCATTTTGACATGTTTTGATACTTGAAACATAATGATATTGAAAAGGATGACTAAGGTTCACTACAACTTATTTTCTATAGATTACGGAGTGCGTAGATGGATCGTTCATTTACAGAGACACACAAAAGAATTCGGTTAAAGGACTGAGTATGATCTGTCACTGCGGGAATTGCCTTTACTGCTGTGATATGCATTTTTATGTCATTTTTAGTGTATTTCGTATTGTTCACAAATTCCGTAGATCTTATACAGGGCTGCACGAAAGACTTCAAATAGGGGCAACTCTTGCTGAAAATGAATTTGGACTGATTTATGTATATTTTTTAAATTGTTTATTTCTATATTTCGATTCATTCTAGAAAAAAAAAATTCTTAATAATAAAAATCTGTGAGTTTTGGAAAGTGTTTCATAATCTATGCCGGATGCATGAATTTTTCTTTCTTGTTTACTTTCTTCCTTTCCGTTACAGAACCGGAGGCTGCCCCCACCAATGTACACGTGAAGAGCAAAGATTCATCCGGTTTTTTACTCTCGTGGAAGGTAAGGCATTTATTCACACATTTTCAAACTTAATAGTGTCTGACCTTTTACAGGATGTCACACCCTTTCTTAACCCTCTCCCCGGTTCCGACGACACAATTTCTGAAACTTTTATTTTAAAGGTCATTCTATGTCGCTCTTAAATAGGTCTTGGGCTCCTTGAGAAACCCGCCTCTTTGCAAAGATCCAATCTCCTTTTTTACCCGTCAGCCTGATATTTTCGGTAGCTTTCAATATAAAAGGTAAAATATCTACCTATAGCTGCCGTTCGGAGGAAAGCAATTGCGGAAAATTTCGGTCTATTTTCACCGATCATGATCCCCAGACCCCTAAACCACCCTCCGTTCAAATGTTCATTTATATCATTCCTGAAGTTGGGTTTTGAAATAGGTTATGCGTTTTCCAAATTGCATATCATCTTTCACCTCATTAAACGATAAAGATTTGTGAAAATATATTGGGAGTGTTGGAAAGGTGTTACATAATGTATGCTTGCAGCATGATTTTTCGTTCTTGTTTTACTTTTTATGTTCATTTATATGTATGTGATATATGAGTAAAATGATGGTGTAATATCATGACGGCCGAATGACGCACTGATTCTTCTTTTTAAATTTTAAATACAGAGTTTATTAAAACTGAGAGCTGGTATTTACAATAATATACACTATATACATTTTCACTAATATTCATAAAAATTCCACCTAAACCACATTACTTCTTAAAAACCAAAATATACTCGGATGCATTTCCACATCCTACTTACTCCGAACGAACCACCATTCCTTCTCTCTTCTCTTCACTTCCGTTTGCTTTTAAAAACAAAAAAGGGTTGGAAGGATATTGGTTGCATGACACCCCCCCGATAAGATTGTGCTACGCAAAGCGAAGCAAAATCTGACAAATAGCAACCATACAACTATACAGCATAAAATATATATAAAAACACAATTCAAAACAGATGTATAGAAGCCTTGTTATAATAGTTATAATGAATATATAATAAACATATAAAAAACACTAACAATTCAAAACAGATGTATAGAAGCCTTGTTATAATAATTATAATGAATATATAATAAATATATATAAAAAAAACACTAACAATTCAAAACAGATGGAAAGACGACTTGATATAATACTGCATACCAAAATTAAACACAAAATAAAGTAACATTTAAATAATCCTTATACAGCAACTAGTCGTGACAGACTATCTGCATTTTTTAATTTTGCACCTGGGCAATGAGAAATATTTATATTATATCTTTGTAGAGATAAGGCCCATCTTTGTAATTTTGCAGACTGAGGTGCAGATTTCTGAAGATATATTAAGGGATTGTGATCAGTTATTAGTTCAATTTCAGCACCAAACACATAAACTTCAAATTTTTTTAATGCCCACACTACCGCATAAGCTTCACGCTCAATAGTCGACCAGTTTTGTTGCACCTTAGTGAACTTTTGGCTAGCAAAACTAATAGGACACAAATTTTCTTTCTCATCTCTTTGCGATAGACAAGCACCAACTCCATAAGAACTGGCATCACTCTGAATAGTGTAAGGCTTTTTAGGATCTGGTGTATACAACTTAGGAGCTTCACACAATGAACGTTTTAAAGTTTGGAAAGCCTCTTCTTCAACCTCAGACCACGGAATGATTTCTGGGATTTTCTTTTTTGTCAAGTCGGTTAAAGGGTTGGCGATTTCAGCATAATTTCTTATGTAGTCACGATAATAATTAAATAAACCCAATGCACTTCTGAGGGCTGTTTTGGTTTTAGGCGACTCTATTGTCTCAATGGCACGTAACTTCTCCGGATCGGGCTCATGTCTACCTCCTCCTATGACATGACCTAGATACTTAATCTGTGCCTTTGCAAAAACACATTTTTTAACATTAACTGTGAATTTCAGATCAGTTAATTTAGATAAAACAGCGTCAAGATGTTTCAGATGATTTTCCCAGTCATTTGAAAAAATAGCAATATCATCCAGATATGCTCGACTGTACTCACGATGTTCATCCAGAGCATTGTTGATCGATTTCTGGAATGTGGCAGCCGCATTGCGCAATCCAAAAGGCATGACTTTCCATCGGTATTGAGCACGATGGGTTTTAAAAGAAGTAAGATCTCGACTCTGTTCTTCTAGAGGAATTTCCCAATATCCTTTTAATACATCTAAACATGTAATTATGTTAGCACTTCCTATTTGATTAATTAATTCAGTTGCATTTTCCATAGGGTAATCAAAAGGTTTTGTCACTGTGTTCAATTGACGAAAATCTATACATAAGCGCATGCTACCGTCCTTCTTTGCGACACATACGACCGGATAAGCTATTTCAGCTTCACTTTTTTCTATAAGTCCTAGATGCTCTAACTCTTCTATTTGTTTGTCCACTTCATTTTTTAGTGATTCCGGAATTTTATAAATATATGGTTTCTTTCTTTCCGCACCTGGTAATAAACGAATTTTGTGTGGTCCAACGTTGGCAACTTGAATTTTACCTGAGAATAATGGTGTATGTTTTTGTAGAAGTTTACTTAACTCTAATTGTTTATCAACCTCCAGATGACTAAGGTCTACTTCTATGTTATTTTCATTCAAAGCATTAGCTTTAATTGGTGTTGGGTGAATTTCACCAAATTCTACATCGTCTTCAAAAATGACCCCAACAGTCTGTACTCTTACGTTAAATTTCCTTATTTTATTCGCATGAACATGTCTGACACCCCCATCAGGTAATTTCACTTTATACGAATGTGGTTTTATTCTTTCAAGTATTTCTCCGGGTCCTGTCCATCTAGCATATAATTTATTGGTAGAATCAGGGATAAGTAAATATACTAAATCACCTTTTTCAAATTCTTTCATTCTACTTCGACGATTGAAATAGCGAGTGTAATTTTCTTGTTTTTCTGCAGCAGTTAAAGAAGCAATGTCAGCGGCTCTTTCCAAATTTATTTTTAATTCTTGTAAATAGTCTACTGCTGAATTACTAAGATTCAATGGTAAGGGGATTTCACCTGACCATGATGACTTTAGTACTGCCAAGGGACCTCTAGCTTCCCGACCATACATGAGCTTAAACGGTGATACTCCAGTTGTGCAATTTGGCACTTCACGGTAGGCAAAAAGTAGAAAAGGAATATGTTTATCCCAATTAACAGGATCCGTACGAATTACATGATGTAGCATTTGTTTAAACACACGATTAAATTTTTCAATTAATCCATTTGAAGCGGGGTATGATGGAGTTGAAAAGCGAGGACATGCCCCTAACCGGTTCTCAAATTCTTTAGTCAATTCAGATTTAAAATTAGTGGCCTGGTCTGAACAGATAACTTCAGGAATTCCGGTGCGCATAAAAATATCTAATAAAGCATCACACGCCGTTTTCGCAGAGAGACTCCGTAATGGTACTACTTCTGGCCATTTAGAATTTTGATCAATTAAGGTAAGACAATATTTATGCTTCCTTCCTGACGGCGGAATAATTTCACCTATACAATCGATATTTACAGTATGAAATGGATATGGTGCGCGGACAACAGGTGTAATCGGAATTTTATCTGTTTGTTTCTCAGGGCTTTTTAACTGACAGTTCTTACATGTTCTACAATAATTTTCTACATCTCTTGAAATATTCGGCCAATAAAAAGATAATTTAATTCTTTCTTTAGTTTTTCTCATCCCTAAGTGGTTTCCAAAAATTGAATCATGAGCTAATTGTAACACTTTATTTCTGTAACTTTCCGGTAACACGAGCTGATATATTTTATCACCGCAAATAGTTTCTTTATGATACAATAAATTATCCCGTATCAAAAAATTATTTTTTCCTAATTTAGCGTCCTTGAATGAATTCTTTAAAGTTGCGCAATCTTTTTGTTCTTTACAAAACTTGTTAAACTCTGAAAATTCATCATTTCGATCATTTTGTTTATTCTCTGAAGAAATAAAACAAACATTTAATTTCTCTTCCGCGAGCGGGGGTTCTGAGCTATTTTTAGCTTCGTGACCTTCGAACTCCTGCAGTTGACTATTATTACACAACTCTTCATTTTGAAGTTCAATCAAAGCATTATACACGTCTGGAGTTAATAAACAAGGCACATTTAAGTTTTCAGTGAAAGCAAAAAGCGTATTTAAGGTAACATAAATTCCGCTGTTAGGTAATTTATAATGGATGGGTATAGTAGCCAAATTTGCTTGTACTTTTTCTTTGAAAGCGGATTGTAACAAAATACTACCTTTAGCTTCGATTTTCAGATCGGGAATTAATGACGTATTTAAAATACTAATTTGGGTACCGGAATCATTAATAGCTTCTATTTCTTTACCTTCTACATAAATAATGATTTTTTTTAAAGGAAAAAGAGTAACTTCGTTTAATTGATCATTCATGTGTAAATGCCTGGAACTAACATTAGTGACTACTGCATTACTATTTTTATTTGGATTCAATTTATTTGTATCTTGTTGCATTTTCGGTTTTCTCTGACCCTGATCATCATTTTGAGTATAAGATTTATCATACTTATTTCTTCTGTTTGGGCACAATTTTGCTAGGTGTAATGGGGAATTACAAATATAACAATCACGTGATTTTGAGAAGTGTCTGTTCTCATACGTAGCTTGATTTTTCCTTAGTTGTGGGGGAACATATTTAGTATTATTATCATTATTCACTTCACGATAAATAGGTCGTTTCTCAAATTTTGTTTCCTCGAAAGACCTGCCTTTTGCAGTAAAATAAATGTCACAGTCTTTCGATAACTGATCGGGCAAAAGCCAACTTTCTCCTTGCTTGACTGCAATGTGAGTAGCTAGCTCATTATCCAAAGTTTCAAAAATTTTATCTGATATTATTAAATTAATAAGTGAATCGAAATCTTTAACGTTTCGAATTCTACAATAATTTAACCAACAGGATCTTAATCGGGAACCGAACTGTTGATGGGTTTCACCAGGTAATCTTTTAGCGTTTCTAAAATTTTGTAAACAGGTAAATGGGGACGGTTCATATTCTTTCAAAATTAAAGATTTAATTTTATCATAATCGGCTAACTCTTCATCATCAATATAAACAAGAACATTTCCTGCTTTTTCACCTACTAATTTTAGCAAAATTTCCGATTTATATTCCTTAGGAACATTTTTGTGCTTAAACGCTCTTTCTAAAGAATCAAAAAAAAGATTCCATGTTTCATTTTTCTTGGGCACTGGGATTACCAAAACTTGAACTGCTTTAATTAATTTATCTAATGATAATGACGTATTATTTTCCCCTTCGTTATGGGTTAAATTCTCGCTTCTCATTTGTTGTTGTAAACGCAATCTATTTACTTCCTCGCCATTTTTTCTTTCTGACACTGTAGTCGATAAAAATTCAGTTACGAAATCTTTATCTTTTAAGTATTCTTTAGATTTCAATAACAAATCTTTTAATTCAGGTACTCTCTTACTAGCATCAGCTTCTTCACCTATTTCTTCCAGAACAATAAGTAAATCTGCTTTAGTTACGTTTTTAAACATTTTCGAATAAAGTTAACAGTATCTTACTACACAATCAAATGATAAAAAAAGAATAGCTCACCTCTATTTTGTAATCCAAACACTGCGATTCAAATCACATACTTTATTATTTTAAATCGTAGAAATAACTCTTGTTCTCGTTATGAGAGCGGGCTGTAATATCATGACGGCCGAATGACGCACTGATTCTTCTTTTTAAATTTTAAATACAGAGTTTATTAAAACTGAGAGCTGGTATTTACAATAATATACACTATATACATTTTCACTAATATTCATAAAAATTCCACCTAAACCACATTACTTCTTAAAAACCAAAATATACTCGGATGCATTTCCACATCCTACTTACTCCGAACGAACCACCATTCCTTCTCTCTTCTCTTCACTTCCGTTTGCTTTTAAAAACAAAAAAGGGTTGGAAGGATATTGGTTGCATGACAGATGGGTCTTCTATTTGTGTGTGTTTTTATGTTTATTATAGTATGTGATATATGAGCAAAATGATGGGTTTTCAATTTGTGTGTATTTTTTGTTCATTAATACTATGTAATATATGAGCAAAATGATGGGTCTTCTATTTGTGTATGTTTTTATGTTCATTTATAGTATGTGATATATAAGTAAAATGATGGGTCTTCTATTTGTGTGTGTTTTTATGTTCATTTATAGTATGTGATATATAAGTAAAATGATGGGTCTTCTATTTGTGTGTGTTTTTTTAATGTTGATCTATAGTATGTGATAGATGAGCAAAATGATGGGTCTCCTATTTGTGTGTGTTTTGTAATGATTTAAAAGGTGTGTATTCTCCTTTCACCTGCAGCCTCCTCCCGTGGACAAGTGGAACGGCGACCTGACCGCTTTCTCGATCGGCTACAAGCGGGTCTCGCACGGTTCCACCCAGTCCCTGCCCTTCACCTACAACATCCTGCCCCTCCCCGAACCCCTCCTCCTACAGCCCCTGGATGCCATGGAGTACCGCGTGAGGGGCCTCCAGGAGTCCTCCTCGTACACGGTCGTCGTCCAGGCCGTGAACAGGGCCGGATTCGGACCCAGCTCCGAGCCCGTGTTGGTGAAGACTTCGTACGGAGGTGAGTATATATAGGTCGTCCGGTTTCTTTTTACTTTATTCTATCCTTACAAGAAGGAAAGTATTGGATTCATTAAAATTTTCAACTTCCAGTTTTCGACGGATTTATACGTTTTAGAAGGTCCTGAACACGATTGGACTGTTATTAGAAAATGTCTGTCTGTGACTCTTTATGTGACTGTCTGTGTGTCTTTCTGTTTTTATGTGACAAAAATTTTGTGGGCGAACTATCTCAAGAACTAATGCATGGAATTTAATAAAAATTTGAGATTCAGTTAGACGTTGACATAAGTTGTTTTTGATTAGATTTTGGTGTCAATCGCCCAATAGGTGGCACTGCTAGGCTGTATTTTTCGCGATTTCTGGAATAGCTCTATCTCAGGAATTAATGCATTGATTTTCATTAAACTTCAGATTCAGTTAGACCATGATATAAATAGACGCTAATTACATTTTGGTGTAGATATCCCAAGAGGTGGTGCTGCTAGGCTACTTTTTTCATGATTTTCACGATAACTCTATCTCAAGAACGAATGCACGGATTTTCATCCAACTTCAGATTCAGTTAGACGTTGAGATAAGTTGTTGTGGATTTGGTTTTGGTGTCAATCTCCCAACAGGTGGCGCTGTTGTGTTGCGTTTTTCAGGATTGACACGATTTTAGCGATAGTCCAATCTCATGATGTAATGCGCGGAATGTAATAAAACTTCCGATTCAGTTAGACCTTGATATAAATGGGTGCTGAGATTCGTTTTCAGTGTATGCGTGTGAGATAGAAGAAAGTTTTGGGACTAGTTTTTGAACTGTTTCTTTTCACACTCAGTATTTTCTAATCGATTTTTCACTCACTTCCTATATATAGGCTAGAATGATAAAAACGACGACATTTTAATTTCATTTTTAGAACTAAATCATAAAAGAATGCGTTTGATTTTTTAAGGCATTTTTACATTAGCCGACGTAGGTGTGATCCACCGCTCAATAATCTTTAGGGTTACAACTGTTTAAAAAAAAAAAAAACATGAGCTAACGATGTGCTCAACCACTCTCTCCAAAATAGACCAAGTGGCTACGAAACAACGAAACATTTTAAACGCTAAAAAGTAGAAAATAAAATTTAAATAAAAGATAAAACATTAAAAACCTTTAACAATTAATACTTTAAAACAATCGTCGGTACAACAAAAGTCATTTAAAAATATTAAAATGCCGCGTTTGCGAATGTCGTGGCGTGACTGGAGACTGGAGAAAGTGAACAGGCATCGTTAAAAATGCTCTCATCAAAATCTCTCTCTCTCTTTCGTGCTGCAAGTAAATAAGTAATATTAGAGTGTGAATAATTAGGGTGTTAACTGTTCTGTCTTTCAGAGTCGCCTCAAGTTCCTACGGTCAACCTGGTTTCCACGGAGCAGACGGTGATCACGCTACAAGTCGAACAGAAGGGGAAGAAGAAAGCCCCGCCCACACGTAAGTACAAACACACATCCATTTGTGTCATAAGGTTTAAGAGGATCGAATTATTTCCCCTACATTCCAGGTCCCCTTTCGAAGATTTCAAACCGCTTAAAATATATTTTTGAAAACGCGGTATGCCTACTAACAGTATTTTAATATTTATTTTGGGTAAATGGATAACCATCCAGAGGCGGATTATCAAATAGGCTGAGTAGGCTGAAGCCTACACTGTAAAAAATCTTCAGCTTTTTCTGCATAGTCACTCCACCGCTTTTATAGTATATCTCTATTTTGACCAATGAAAATGCTCCATAATATAGTAAAGTAACCGTTTTCTCTAAAAACGGTGGAGTGTGTCTGCAGCAAAAGCCGAAGATTTTTGACAGTGTAGGGGCCCTGCAGGTAAAAGGCCCGGCGCTGAGAAATCTTTTCGATTTTATGTGAAGCCTTTTGTATAACAGCGACATGTTTTATTATTTATTTATTATTAATTACCACTAAATGTTCAGGAAGCAGATCTTTTCCATATCGAAATAGAATCAGTACACATACGTATGCTCAAAAGTAAGTCACTAAAAACTGAACAGTCTAGCAATAATGCACAAAGAATAGTATTTACTAAACACAATGGACACACATTTCATTATTAGCGGTTTTGCCAATAAAAATGTGTTAATTTTTTAAAAAAAACACAATATTAAAACTTTTAATGTGTAATAAGAAAATTATTGTAGTAAAATTCATTATCAAATAACTAAAGTAAGGAAATTTCTTTGTAGGGGATATTAGAGAGATATATAAATAAAACTACTGTATTTTTTCTCTTAAGGAAATTTTATGAAAAAGAATTAAACACTTTCTCACAGTTGTGTTAAATATCTATAAAAATGTGTGCATGATTTGAAGCAGAAGTGGTCCAATGTGATGTGTAAGGCGCGCCACACACCAAGGAGACAAGCGACGGGGCACACGTTGCATGTCTCACGAAACAGAGAGTCACGACAGAGGCAAATTGCATTTTCAACTTTTTCATCCTCACACCAGAGCGACACGAGCACACGGGATACAATCGTTTTGGCGCTATATATTGGCAATTAATATAAATAAACCTTGTCTTGAGTAGTATTTTAGGCGCATTTAAAATTAAAAGAAAGAAAGAAAGAAAGAAAAAGCCATATAACTTTAAAATTTTATTCTGTACTTCTCTATTATCCCGTCGACCACTTTTCCTAACAAAAAACTATCGCCAAATAAACGGGTGAACGTTGCCATTGGAATATCAGAATAAATAAATAAATAAAATAGAAGAATTGAAGGACACAATTGTTATTTGAATGAATGAAGTAACTCATAAATCAGTAAAACAGAATGAAAAATAGACGCAAATGTCGAATTAAAAAAAAACACGTATCATGCTTCTGACATCCAGTCAATGGGACTGCATTTTTTGGCGTTTCATCTTACAGTTGGGCGATAATTTTTTTGTTATGAAAAGTGGTCGACGGCATAATAGAGAAGTACCTTTTATTCAATGTAAATAAAATGTAAATAATTTTTTTTTTTCATAAAATTTAAATTTAGTTTTATCAATTTTTTTTTAACTTAGCTTATATCCACTTAAATTTTGCTTGTATTGTAAATAAAACGAATATTACTTTTCAAATGTAATTAAAATATGAGTAATATACTATAATACCATTTGATCACATATTAAAGTAGATAAAGTTTAAAATTTTGTAACGTGTAAAATAATTTTCAGCCATACAAATGTAATTAATAGTTGCAATTTACTTATGGAATCAAAAGATGAATTTTAATGATAAAAATTTAATATAGTTTTCATTTTATTTATAAAGCAAACAAAATAGAAAAATTAAATGGATTAAATGTTTAGCTCTTGAAAGTTGAAAAAAAAATAACACAATTTGCATTTTTCATAGTTAATGAATGAAACAATGAACGAACATAATAATAATACTTTTCATTCTATTTCATATTATGTAAATTTAAATAATTTAAACTTTTAGAAGCTTATCTAGAAATAAATCCCCAATTTTTTTTTATATGCCTAAAGAAAACTATATTAAATTTTTATCATTAAAAACCATCTTTTTATTCCATAAGTAAATATAGCAACTATTGATTTAGTAGTATGGCTGAAAATGATTTGACACATTATAAAATTTTATCTGCATTAATATATGATATTATATATTCCTCATACTTTAATTACATTTGAAAAGAAATATTCATTTTATTTACAATGCAAGCAAAATTTAAGTGGCTATAAGCTAAGTTTTTAAAAATTGGTAACACTAAATTAAAATTTTATAAAAAATATTAATGTTTCATTTTATATGTATATTGAATAAAATTTTAAAGTTATATGGCTTTTTTGTATTAATTGCCGATAGGTGGTGCCAAAACGCTATTTCCTTGAGACGTAAATAAATGAAGCTTGTAGCTTAGCTGAGAGGAGACTAAAGTGCGGCGGAAGCAAAAAACAAGTGAAACATAAGTGCTTCGTCACATGTGTGTAGGCTCAGTGAAGAAACAATAGGTAACAACCGTAGATTTGTCGCACGAGTCCACAGAGTCTCCTTGGTGTGTGGCGCGCCGTAGCATACAGGAGTCTGACGCGCAACACGACATTAAGGCGCTCCACACACCAGTGAGACATGCGACAAAAAAGTGTGAGACAAATTCTGATATTCAAACTGTTTCTTCCAGGGTGAAATTGTCTCCTGTCGCACGCTTTTTTATTGCTGGTGTGTCTGGCTGTATTTCCGCTTTGGCAACTTTTCCGTGCTAAACTCGGAAGAGTTGGCCCTTCTAATTCAACCAATTTTGATGGAAGGAAGGATTTCTCCACTTAACCTCGCTCTCGGAAAGTAGGCGTCTAGAATATTGGAGCATTGTTCCCGATTGTCTCTACAGATTCAGACAGATATCCAGACTTTTAATGTCTTGGATACGCGGTGATCGAATGCATCACGCAAAGCGTAATTTTTTTACAGTCATGATGATTCTGAATAATTTAAAAAGTACGTTCATAAATAAATATACGTATCAAATACTTTTTTTCCATTTATAGAAACAAAATAAAGCAAAAATGCGTATTTTTTACAGCATAATGAGTGAATTAAAATTTTGTTCTAAGCTCTTTCCGGATAGCTGGGTTGTTCAGTACAGTTAATAGTTGCTCTGTTTGATAACAGATGGCGCCACTTTGTAATTCTAAGAACATTTTGATTCAGAATTCTCACATCAGTCAGGGCACGTTCAGCGACGGCACCCCGAGTGACTCCTACAACCCCGAAAGTAGGGTTTACCTTCAGGACCGATATCACGTGATAAGTGCCACTCCGGGATAGCGTTCAGCAACGACAGTCAGTGCTACACCGAGTGGCTCGTATCACCCTCAGATTTTGAAAGGGTGATTTGATCACGTGGGGGGTTTTTTGGTTTGTTTACACTTGTCTTTATATTATGAGCGTTTAATTATCTGTTTTCCTAAGTATTGCTTCAAATCTCATGCTATTTAGCACTATCCTGACTTGCATTCACTTTCGGGGCACCATAATAAAATATAAATTGCATATAATCTTGCTTTTTAAAAATAATAAGATTTTTTTTTTTCCTCTTGAACAAGTTGATTGAAACTTTTTTTTTTTTTCAGTATTGCTTCAAATCTCATGCTATTTAGCACTATCCTGACTTGCATTCACTTTCGGGGCACCAGAATAAAATATAAATTGCATATAATCTTGCTTTTTAAAAATAATAAGGTTTTTTTTTTTTTTTTCCTCTTGAACAAGTTGATTGAAACTTTTTTTTTTTTTTTTTTTTTTTTTTTTTCAGTATTGCTTCAAATCTCATACTATTTAGCACTATCCTGACTTGCATTCACTTTCGGGGCACCAGAATAAAATATAAATTGCATATAATCTTGCATATAATCTTGCGTTTTAAAAATAATAAGATTTTTTTTTTTTTTTTTTTTTTTTCTCTTGAACAAGTTGATTGAAACTTTTGAGTTTTCAAGATGTGTACATTGATTATATTATCTCATAAACGTAAGGAGATATCTATGTTCATGTATTATCTTTATTGAGACATCTTGATATTCAAAATAAATTATGCATTCTGTTATTTTTTTTAAATAAGATTAATATTGTGAAAAGTAATTGTAAAAAGTATTAAAAGTAGTTCAAGATGCTGCGAATACTTGGTGGAATTTAATATTTAGCCGAATGTCAAATTTAGAATTCAGACAAGATTGAATAGTTCTGTTAAAATTGTATTCACATTTACACAAAAAATTATTTGTATAAAAATTCACATTTATCGTGTTTGATTAAAATTTTGAATTTTTTTATTTTATCGTTTATGTTTATGCATTTGAAAAATATAGTGTTTTTTACTACTATTTGAACACAGCCTTGTCGCTATTAGTGGTTTTCTGGAAAAAATAAGCCAATTTCTACTTTATCATTTGTATGGGGTAGAAATTTCTTCCATATAGATATTATGTAATAGTGGATGATCAATTCCACCACAGTTAAAGCTTTTGGATCTGATTTCAATGTAAATATTACTATCGTTTTAACTCCTAAACTGTAAGGGTAGTTTTGTGAAATAATAAATTAATCTTAGTACTATAAATAAAAAAATCTTAAAAGCTGATATGATAATCTAATTGTAAAGAAATATTACAGATATATACTTTTTATTTTATAGATGAATAATTGCAGAATATTTTTGTTAAATGTCAATTAGCACTTTTTTCTTTTGATACAAGTATTGTTTTATATGCTTTTACATCATGCTTTCAGACAAAAAATAAATTCTTTATGTGACAGCCAAATGTTTTGTATTTGGCCAAATCACTATTCTCCCTATTAAATTATGCATCCCTAGAGTTCAAATATGTGTCAGCATGAAAAAAAAATAGTTATGATTTCATTGGATGGAACTGTGTGAAATTTCTTCTCAGATCACCAAAAAGAAACTCCCTCTCCTCTTCTAAAATAATTTATTTTCCTTTCCTCTTGTCTAGAACCAGGGCTTAATTTGCACTGGAGCTCAGCTCTGGTACTGTTATTCTCTGTTTTTAGCAAATATTTAAATATTGGCCAGAATTCCCCGGAGCTCATAAACACTGTGCTCTAGAGCCCAGTGCAATAATGCTTCCGAAAAATGAATCCTAAATTACCCTTTCCTTTCCCTCCCATCTCCAATCTTTTGTATCAAAATACTTATTAGTGACATAATGTGTTGCTCACATAAGAGATAAAGGTAAAACAGGCTCTATTTTTATATCAGTCTTCAGGTTTGGGCAGGCACGAGCGCAATCTGTCTTAAATTCAAAATTTTATTTATTTCAATTTCAAATAATTTTGATCAGAATAAAGAGTAAACAGAAATAGTCTTTTTCTATTCTGCATAGCTGCGAATTATTCATTTTTGTGTTAACACTATTTCCGAATTCACAAATCCTATATTCCGATATTCACTAATCCTGAGCTTATTTAATTGCAGAATTCTGCAATTAATCAACATTAAGATTAGGCAAAGGTTTCTATTTGGAAGTAGTAATAACTAAAAAGTGGAATAGTTGATAGCTAGGTATATGCAGATTGTATTTAAAATATTTATTTTGCTAAATAAAAAAATAATGCTTTAAATTTTGAAAATAATGTATGAAATATAGATATGCAGATGGGAGCGGGGGTACGCTACAGGTGTTAGTAATGCAGAATATTAGGGCAGTACTTTTTTTCTAAGAATTTAAGCCCTGTCTAGAATGGTAGTTCACCCGGAGCTACGAATTGTGTCGCTCGTTTTTCCTTCATCTACATAAAATAATACCAGTAGAGAAATAGTTGCTAAATAAATAAGACAAGTTTGTATTTAAGTCCATTTGCTTAGTTTCTAATGAAGTATCAGGGGTCGATCTAGGAAAAATTTGGGGCCTATTTAGGGCCCCTTTACAAAAATCAATTTGATAAAATGGGCCCCTTCACAAAATTCCATTCTATAAAAACTTACTATTTATTATTTATTTATTATTTTGTGATGTTTTAAAATGTGTAATTTGTAAACAAACAAGTTCACAAGAGAGGAAAACTTCAGCAAAAGGATTTAAAAAGGTTTTTGTTTATAAATGCTTGGTTCGAATTTGATTAACTCGATTTCAACTTTCATTGCAAAATGTTATTTTTCACAAAAATATAATAAATTTTACAAAAATAACCTTTAATTTTCACAAAATGAGCCCCAAGAAAAAAAAACCTGCATCAACCCCTAAGTATACAGCAAAGTTTATTAAAAAAAAATGTTTACTTCTAGTCATGCAATGAAGTTTTTTAAATTTTAAATACGCTCACATTAATTTTTTCTTTCTTTTTTTTAAATAATGAATATATATGTATATTTTAATTGTGCTTTGAGTTATTAGTTTTTCACCATAATCTAAAATTAGTAAGTAAATTTTCAATGAATTTAGGAACCTGCAGTTTTTAGTAACTGTAATTATCTTCCAATTGAATTCAAAATAAATCATAGATTAAAAATCTTAAATTTCCTAATATATTACTAGTATCATGAAACATATTACCTGCATGCAAGTGCAAAGTTAATTTTTGAAATTTTACAAACCTATGTTTAAACTTTGAATTTTTTTTTAAAGTAAGTTTCACTGTATTAAATACACTACACTATACTTATTAAACCATATTGAATATAGTAACACTATGTTTGAAGTTTGAATCTCCATCCCTCCAAAATATTTTTCTAGCTCCTATATTGATTAAAGTCACAAACTTTTTTTATAACAAAGTATAAAGTTGTATTTGATGAAAAATTTTATGGCCAACATTCCAAAGAACACAGTCTATGCATGGAGTAAAAATACTCTGGGTGTAATTTATGTATAAGGAGGGGGGGGGGAGGTAAAGGGTTGTTTCAGTATGCAGCTTACATTCAGCCACCCAAAAGATAAAATCTATTCCAACCCCACCTTCTCTCCTCAACAAATACCCAGAAAGATAGGTCCGCATTCATCACTTGTAATAGTTGTTGATATATGTCTGTAAATGTTTAAATAAACTCTTGATTTTTCAATAATAATTGTTTCTTTGTTATTTAAACTTATTGTGGAATATGTTTTTTAATTACATTTCAAATAACAGAATTCTAACATTTTTTTTTCTCCCTTGAATATCAGATAGAATAAAAATGAATTTCTCAATTTTTAACAATTTATTTTGAAGTAGTGTTTGCCATTACTCATGTCAACAAATATTTTACCCATTTAGAATCATTTTCACACTGTGAGAAAATATCAAAGAGTGAAATTACTCATCAATATTTTTGGAAAGTTTCAAAATATTTCCCCTCATTATATCATCATGAAAATATTTCCCCTCATATTCTGCTAGAACCAGACTATTCCATAAAATATTTTCATGAATAAAAAAAGTAAGGAACTGCTTATTAAATTTAATATTTTAGTCTGTACAAATGTTTAAATTTGTCATGCATATTTTCTGGTAACCTAATGACTGTTTCATATACACAAGCAATTTTTTCAATATTTATACAATTTATTTAATTTAAGGAAGCCATTTACATATTTTTATATACAAACAGAAGTAATCTGTATATAATATATACATATATAATGTTTATGTATTTATAAATACATATATAAAAAAAGCATAAAAGTTCATCAGATTTGCTTATATAACTGATTATAACATTTTGCAATAATTCACTTTCTGAAGCCTGAACTGTGGCAAACATTTAAAACAGAAATGCCAAAGCCAATATAACAGAAAAGTGTCTTTTTGTGAATAATACCTACTTGCAAATTTATATGTGAAAGTAGTTACATTGAGAATAGTACATCATTTACATTTCTAGTATATAAAAACAACACTATTTGTCACCTTCTGCAATTTTTTTTTTCTTTTTGATCATCTTCAAAGCATTAGTAATGATATCTGATATCACCAATTGAGGGTGCTTACATTACCCTTTCTGTAGCTCTGTATTAAAAAAATTGGTACTTTTATCTTAGCAGGATGCAAATCTCACCAGTAGCACTTTTTTCTTCTCACCAATTAGCAGCTTTTATTTTGCATGTGAATAAATTGGAAGCAATGCTTTCATGTTATATTTTTGTTTGTGGTACTTAAAAAATAATAATAAAGTTAGTGAAAGGCATGTATTTTAAATGTTTGTTTTTAAATGAAAGTTATATGTTTTAAATTAAATGGGTAAAAAGTTTTTATTTTAAATGAAATGAATGCAATACGAATAATGGTGATGGGAACAATATTTGGCAATTTATCACCTGCACCTGGCTAACATAAAAGTACCAAAAATTATTTCCATTTACTTGTCATTTCCTTTCTCTACTGCATCATGTGAGAGAGGCTTTTCACCTTATATATAAACATATATATCCTTGTGAGAAGAATATTCTGTAATTACATTTTTTTTTGTGAGTTTGCACTTAGAGACTTCCTTTTAAGTACGGTGTGTGGGGGGGGGGGGGGGGGGGAGGGGGAATAACTCCTCTCAGATCATTTACAAATTTTATAAGATGCACAAAATATTCTGTTAAGATGAATACATAACGTGAAAAAGTAACATAGAGAGGGAAAAAAATTAGCATTCAGCTGTTTCAAGGCTTCCTAACAGGAGACCTTTCTTCCGTGAAGGAACAATAGCAGCGAAGTATATGTGATATTACTACTGCTGTTTCTCACATCTTTTATTTTGTCCTGAGGATTGAAGATTGACATCCTTTTATGAAGCCATGAAACAGCTGAATGCTAAATTTATTTGGGCTACATGCACTTTTTATTGAGTTGGTTTTTAGATGTCATGGGGCTATTATAAAATATAAACATGTAAAACAATGAAATTGTTCCTTTATGGGTAATAACAAGGGCCTTTTTTTTCAAACGATACAAAATGTGATATTAAATTTGCTAGAAAAAAAAATGTAAAGGAAGAAAACATTGATATATTTAGAAAATTTCATTTGCTGTGAAATTCTTGGAAATATTTTTCATGTAATTCAACTATACATTTTCATGCGAATTTCTTTCCACAGTTAGCACATCGTACCTTCGTTTCATTAACAACTATGTAAGGATGAAGGCCATCATACCTGATTGTTTCTAATATTCTGCATTTGTTAGGCTTCCCAAAGGGTCTGCCTGCTACAACTCAATAAATTATGAAACGGTTAGGAATTCTTAAAACGAATGTTAGGAGTAAATATTTTAATTTCAATGCCGCAGCGAAATGCATTTTAATTTCAGTGGCACACAGGGGGCAATAAAGAAGTAGAAAACACTTCAAGAACACTAAAAAGAACTGATAAGATAAATACATAAGTGTAAAAAGCAACGCAAAGTCTGAAGTAATCAGGAATCACCTACCCAAAGTACCTATCAATTGCCAAAATAAGTTTAGTGCACACATTTATGAAGAATTCATAAGAGGAGCCCCTTTCTCAGTGAAAATATCAATAAAAACAGAACACACATCATAAACATGCAAGTTGTTCTTGAATTTTTCATTCAGAACATTTGTTTATCACTTAGTTACTTTTCATTTTACACTGAAAACCAACTTTTTGTGGTTTTCTTTACGTTGGTTTTGTATATGTCAAGTTTTCATTAACAATTTATTCTTAAAAACATTTTAGTATTTTTGAACTTTTTCTGAGTAATAATAATTTAAAACTCCTCCCTGACAAAGATCCTAGCTGCACAATTTTTCATTATAAGGAAAAAACAAACCCACATTCACAAAGAAAAAGGCATATTAATCTTACACATGTATTTAAAAAGGTTTTATAGCTAAATAAATGGTTCATATTTGAAAAAAAAAAAAATCTAAATATTTAATATCACAGAAGAATGGGAGAAAACATGATGCCATTCACTATGTAAAACGTCATTAGCTTGATTTAAATTAAAAAAAATCTGAATTTTCAAGAATACATGTTTTATATTAATGTATTTTCAAACGCATACATGAAATATATACATGTGGAGCTTTAATTTAAAAAATAGCTCACCTTTTTTGCCTTGCTATATTTCAATTAGTTAAAATCAGTATCAATTGTGGAATTAACACAGGCACAGGTGTCATATATCATATGCACCACGTTGGCACGATTTTTTTCCACCGCCAATTTGTCGAAAACTTTGTTTTTTAATATTAGTTACAAATAGCATGCAATAATAGCACGTGATTTTTTATTTCAGTATAAAAATAAAATGAAGTTATAAATGAAATATTTTTAAAAAGGAAATAAAGATAAATAAATGATAGTTTGATATAAATAAATATTGATATACGTAATAAAAATAATTTATAGAATTAAAATAAAAAATAACCGGGTTACCATGTAAGGCATAAAATTGTTATTTTGTTGCAATCGCGCCAACATGTATAGGGGAGACCGGTACACAGTGGACCACTTTTTCAGTTAACATTTTTTTTCTCTTTAACAGACTGACCGATCTGTATTAAAATATTTTTGAATATTCCTTAAACCTTCTTACATCCATCATAATTTTCTCACAACATAGTTTTTAATACATTAAAAAAAATATATATATATATACACTTGTAAAGTGGACCAGTGTACCCTGGAAGTGGGGTACACTGGTCCACCCACCGGGGTACAGTGGACCACTATTAGGTATTATCTAAAATACAATATAAATCTATTTTTCATTAATCTAATTCTTTTTTGTTGTCCCTTCACCTGCAAAATAACATAGTAATATAAATTTTGAAAAAAAAAACAAAAAAAATTATATTTTGAAAATAATAACAGATTAATACAGGAACAATTGCAATTTAGTTGAAGTTATTACTTAAGTACAAAAAAATCAGCTCACATTAAAATTTGCAAATGAAATTCCAAAGTACTTATGAGTAAGATTGAGCCTGGAATTTTCAAGAAATAATTTTGGGTCTGAGAGCGACATTATGAAATCATTGACATCAACAGCAGATTCATCTACAGTTTCGGGAGAAACAAACTGATTTCCATTCAATTTGAGTCTCATGAATCTTACTTGAATAGAATCATCAACAATTAGACTACAGTTATATTTATCAAAGGCAGTAAATACAAAACAAAATATTTCTTACTATGTTAAATAAATTGTTATTTTTATTTGTTTACTTTATTTTACAGTTAAATCTACTTTAAAACAATCTTTCTTTATAGAAAATAAGCAATTATTAAATATTTTGAACATTCTGCATTAGAGGAGCAGAGTGGATTGTGGACCACTGTGCCCCAGGAGTGGGTGGTCCACTGTACCCCATGTTTAAGTTCAATAAATAATCATATTAATATTGTTTATAGCTTTCTTTTAAACATATTAACTTTAAAGTAAAATAAAAACAAGTATCTTAGCTTTGCAAAAAAGCTTTTTTATTTTATTTATCTACAACCTTTAATTACTAAAAAAATAAAAATATGATGATGAAAAATTTTACTTTTAGAAGCTCAAAACAACAAAGCAGGATAAAATAGTTCAATCAGAGCTAAACATTTTATCTGAAGGCTATAAATAATCATTGCAGTGCTGTTGTCTATTAGGATAGAAGAGAAGCTTAAAAAAATTTAAATAAATAAAATATTAGGGGGTGGTCCACTGTGTCCATAGGTCCAGTGTGTACCGGTCTCCCCTATATGTTGCGTATATGACATATGTGCCTTAACACATCAAAAGATGAAAAATTTCTTTAAAATATGTTGCCACCTATGTTCATTTTTGAAAAGTAAAATCTTGAGATTAATTCTAAGCAAGTTTGATGTCAATAAGTTTATTTTTTGGAAAACATGATTTTTTTTACTGAAACGTCCCAGAATTAGGACACTAGGCATAAATGGGTTAAATCTTCTGGACGTCTGTTATTAATTCAATTTGAGTAGACTGTTTCTGCAACAGAATTTCTTTAAAAGAGAAAATATTTTTAAATAACATTAAATAAATAATTATCTTACTTATAAATGTCCGATAAAAAAAAAAAAATGAAAAATGAAATTCTTTCTGCTATTCAATATTTAAATAAAAGCACAAAATTTTAATAAATTTCAAAAAATTAAGCAGATTTTAAAACATTTTTACTACAAGATAATATTGCAAAAACCATTATTATTGTGTAAATATTTATCAAGAATGCTTTTAACTGTGACATTAATAACAAAAAAAAGAGATACCTTTACAAGAAATTCTATTTCTTATAAGAACACTCTCTAATTTATCAAAGAACTCTATTCAATTTTCTTTTTAGTTTCTCGAAGCTTGTATCAAAATTTACTTTTAACAAATAATATAGTATTTGTACCTTAAATAAAGTGTAATACGTTCAATTTATCTTAAAATAATGAAAGATTTCATATATACAGCTGTACTTTGAATATATATGAATATACATAATTGATATGCATAGACATCATAAAAATAGGAATCAAGATATTAAGTATTATATTCAAGATAATTTGCTTCTCTATTAAATCTAACATGATTTACTTTAAATTAATCAATATTATTTTTTATCCTGAACCTGATATCATTCAAGATATTATATACTAAAATTGAAACAAGCATGCATTTTTTTTTTTATTATTATTTGAGCTGTCAAGTATGAAGTTTTAATATATTATAAATGTTACTATTTATAATAAACATGTTTATTTCTTTATTTAAATATAACATTACAGATCAATCCTTTAATATACAGAATGAATAAAAGTAAATGAAATAAAAAAAATTAAACAAAAATTATTTATTGCATCAATACAAATACATTATATATTTACAAAGAAAATATGTTGAATTCCAGTTGACAAAATAAATTCTTCTTTCAAATGTCATGTTATATGGTGTCTAAGACAGCACCTCAGATGTAGTCTTAATTTCAAATTAAAACGAAACTATCAATAAAATTATAAGGCAGGAGACGAAGTTTATCTTTATCTGAGGTATAAGAAAAATCTTCGCTGTACTAGATGAAAATCACAAGTGCGATATCAACAAAGTTTTCATTTTCAAAATTCTATAATAACGCCATGCTTAAACATGTAAAATAAAAATAATTAATCACAAAACTCATCAAGGAAACAACATCGTTAATAATTTGATATAACTTGCAATTTTATCCAGATGAATTTGGTAATCCACTGTTCTTTAATTATTTACTTTAAAAAATAATAGCACTATCTCCATCGTGAGAATCTTAGTCAAAAATTTTGCCACAAAACATTAAATTTGGTGTATAAATAATACGTTATGTTTCATTTCAGAAAATCAGCGAAAACGTCTGCCATATTTGTTTATTGTTTTGCTGCCTATTACCCTCGCTATTACCCCATCCCGTTCAGAACCGGTATCACCCTTCTTCACCCTCGCTTTGTAGGAGTGTTAGGGGCTGTAGCACCTCACGTGACAGAGTCACTCTCTGGGGTTATAGGGCGCCGTCGCTGAACGTACCCTCAGTCTTTGAGTTGGATGGTAGAGAGATGCTTGCAGGGCATAATTTGTCCTTGTTTATTTTATTGAACTGTATTTCCCCAGTATCATGTTGGCTGGGAACTTTACAATTTACAATTTATAATTTAATTTAAGGCTTTCATGTTAGATGAAAGTAATTTGAAATAGGTTTATTTCTAAGAATATTTTGAATTAGGGAATAGATATGAAACCAGAACTTTCATTGTATATTTTTTGTGGATGTCAACTGTGAAGTTTTTTTTTTTTTTGTCAAGTTCATGTTTTTTATGTGTTTGTGACAATAAAGAAGAAAACCAAGAAAGACTTCTTTCTTTTAAAAAATCTACATAAGAATTTTTTTGGAGGCACTATGGCGAGATATCATGTGAGTACTTTTGTTTTTACTGTTCTTTGATGCTGAAATTTGGTTGCAAATACAGTTAAATATGAAAGTGTATTCAGCATATATTAATTTGCAATATGAGAACAATTAAATTTTGTTTTATTGAAAATGATAGAATAAGAAAGTATTCTAGAATTATATTGCTTGGATAACTGTTCTTGAAAAGAAAATTGTTCTGAAGAACATTATGATTTTTTTTATTTATTGTTCTCAAGAATATTATGATTTATTTAATTGAAAAATTTGAATATTTAATTATTATAGTAAATTATTATATTGCATTGAAGAATTTGAAGATTATTTTTAAGTTTATGCAGATTTAGAACAGAACATTCCACTATCATTTGTATGAAACAGTATTCTTAAGTGATTGAATATTGTATAGTAGTTCTATTTTTGAATTTTATTTGCTCTGTTTTTGAATTTAATTTAGTTCTGGTTTTGAACTTAATTTGATTAGTTTTGTTTTGAAGTTAATTTGGTTAATTTTATTTTGAAAACCCTTCTGCTTATAAGTTATTGTATAAAATGGAAGATTATGAAAAGAAAGCTGTTCAAATTAAAATTGAGAGAGGTAGAGTTAAAGGCTCTGTAACTAGATTAGAGAATAGTTTTGATAATGTGAATACAAAGAATGAAATTTTGATTAGATTACAAAGATTAGATGATTTACTTAAAGAGTTCTTAAGATTAGATTCTAATTTGAATGATGATGATTCAGAATTATCAGAATTTGAAGAAAGGTATTTTCAGTTAAAAACTAAATATCAAAACAAACTAGATTCTTTGAATTCTTCAGAAGTTATTAATACTGTAACACAAAATCCTGTTCAAGGTCCTTCTGTTGTTGTTCCAAATCAATGTAATATTAGATTACCCAAATTAAATATTCCAGTATTTTCTGGAAAATTTTCAGAATGGACAAATTTTAAGGATATGTTTGTTTCCACTGTCCATTCCCAAGTAGCTTTGAGTGGTATTCAGAAATTTCAGTATTTAAAAGGGTTACTTTCTGAAGAACCAGCTTCATTAATTAAGCACATTTCCCTTTCTAATGAATCGTACCAAGAAGCTTGGGAAAAATTGTTAGACCGGTATGATAAAAAGAAACAGATTGTCAATTCTTTGATTAAATTATTTTTAGACCAGAAATCAGTTCTTCAACCTAATAGCATAAATATAAGAAATTTGCTTAATACTAGTGATGAAGTTATTAGGGGTTTGAAAGCTGTTGGTGATGAAGCTACAAATAGAGATCCGTGGTTAATATATTTGTTATTCCAAAAACTTGATCCTGAAAGTCGAAGACTTTGGTCCATTGAAAGTACAGAAAATGAATTTCCCACTTTAAAAGAATTTTTTGATTTTTTAAGTGTAAGATGTTCTTCTTTAGAGCTCATCTCTAACAATGAAAGTGATATTAAACATTCCAAAAGCTCAAATTTTGTTGGTTCCAAGTACACTTCAAATAATAAACAATCAAAGGTGTGCTTAAAGTGTCAAGGAATGCATCCATTGTACAAATGTGTAAAATTTAAATCTATGGATGTTTTTGCCCGAAAAAACTTTGTTAAACGTAATAACTGTTGTTTTTTGTGTTTAAATTCTCATAAAGTTAAGGAATGTCCCAATTCTCATTTAAAATGTTTTAAGTGTGAAAGTAGACACAATACTCTCTTACATGAAGAGAGTAAGGGTAATAATGCCTGCACTATTCAGACTGAAACTAAATTATTTCCTCATTCATCTGAGAATAAAAACCATCTTTCAAGTAGGGAAGTTGTACACGAGTCAACATCTCATGAATTACAAATTAATTCTAGTGCTTCTTTCAATAATTCCAAATGTGTTTCGTTTCTTCCTACTGCTAGAGTTCTGTTATATAATAATGAAAATAAAGCCTATTCTTTCAGAGCTTTGCTGGATTCTGGTTCAGAATGTACCTTTGTAAGTGAAAATGTTATAAGAACTTTAGGGTTAAAAAGAAAAAATGACAGAATTCTAAATGGAATTGCCAGAGTATCAGCTGGACAAACTCGAGGTTCAGTGATTCTTACAGTTGGGTCTAAGCTTTCTAATGAGTCCTTAAAGGTTCAGGCTTATATACTGCCTAAAGTAACATCTCAGTTACCAGCTGAATTACTTGATACGAAAAAAATGGAGTATCTTAAAAGTATTACCTTAGCAGATGAAGATTTCATGAAACCGCAAGAATGTGATGTTATTTTGGGATCTGACTGTTTCTTTACTATTTTAAGATATGGTAGAATTGTGAGTACTGAGAATGAGCCAACTGCCCAAAATACTATGTTTGGTTGGGTGGTAGCTGGAAAATTGGAACCTAAATGTAAATATTCTTCTAGTATCAAATCTCATTTTCTTAGTGTTGCAAGCGAATTAAATGTTGATCTATTATTGCAAAAATTTTGGCAAACTGAAGAAATAAACATTAAAATTCCACAGTTGTCTGATGAAGAAAATTTTTGTGAACAACATTTTTGCTCAACTTACAAGGTAACTCCAGAGAATAGATTTGAAGTTAAGTTACCAATTTATAAAGATGTGATGTCATTAGGAGATTCTAAGTCCATGGCAGTCTCACGTTTGTTTGCTATGGAGAGAAAATTTCAGTTTGATAAAAATTTTGAAAATGAGTACAGAAATTTTATGAAGCAATATGAAGATCTTGGTCATATGGCACTAAACACAACAAAAATTCAAATCCTGCAAGCAACAAAGTATATTACCTTCCGCATCATTCTGTTATAAAAAGTGACTCTATTTCTACAAAGTTACGTGTGGTGTTTGATGGTTCATGCAAACCGTCTAATGGTGCTTCTTTAAATTCTGTTTTGGCTGTTGGACAAATTCCACAACCTAATCTTTTTACTATTCTGATAAGATTTCGAACAAATCCTGTTGCTTTTACTGCTGATATTCAGCAGATGTATAGACAAGTTTTGATTGCTCCAGAAGATCAAGATTTACAACGTATTGTTTGGCGAGAATCAGCATACTCAGCTTTAAAGGAATATTGGCTGCGAACTATTACTTATGGGACATCTTCAGCTCCATTCTTGGCTACTCGCTGCTTATATCAAGTTGCAAAGGACATAGAGAAAGACGATCCTGCAATAGCTGCAATAATTCAAGAGAGCTTCTATGTTGATGATTGTATGTCAGGTTCAATCTCAAGTGAAGAAGCTATTAGAGTGATTGAAAAGCTTTCACTGGCTTTAGAAAATAGAGGTTTTCATTTGCGAAAGTGGAGATCTAATTCTTCTGATGTATTAACTCATTTATCTTCAAATTCTCTTGAGTCTACAAATTTAGAAATCCATCCTGATGATTGTTCCAAAGCCTTAGGGCTTAGCTGGGATTCTTCAAATGATATTTTTATCTTTAACGTTAATTTACAATTTGATGATAACATAACTAAAAGAAAATTTCTTTCACAATCTGCCAAATTATTTGATCCGTTAGGATTTTTGGCACCATGCACTGTCTCTATAAAAATGTTTTACCAGCAATTGTGGTTAATGAAGTTAGATTGGGATACTGCGCTTCCTGAAATTTTCCAAACAAATTGGAAAAAATTCCAAAGGGAATTTGAACAAGTTTGTTCTATTCGAATTCCCCGATGGATCCAAGTTTCCAGTAAAGAGATCATATTGCATGGATTTAGCGATGCTTCAGAATAGGCATATGCTGCAGTGATATATGTAGTACAACCTGGTGAAATAAAGTCAAAGGTGACCCTATTGGTTGCAAAAAGCAAGGTAGCGTCACTTAAACCAGTTTCTATTCCTAGGCTTGAGCTCAATGGTGCTTTACTACTTTCCAGACTATATTCTACACTTGTGACTATTTTGAATACGTTCGTTATTAAGTTCTACGCATGGACTGACTCCCAAGTAGTACTTTCATGGCTGTCATCTCATCCTAGGTGTTGGAAGCCTTATGTGGCCAATAGAACTTCTGAAATTCTAGATTCAGTCCCATCTGACTGTTGGAGGTATGTTCCAGGAAGGTAAAATCCTGCTGACATTGCGTCTAGCGGGTTATCTCCCAGAGATCTTCCTAATTGTTCCCTTTGGTGGGATGGCCCAAAATGGCTTTCTTTAAATCAAGAACATTGGCCTCAACCTCAAATTAAGACTAATTTAGACACTGTAAATAAAGAGAAAAAGAACTCTAAATTTTGTTTTCCAATAACTTTAAATAATTCTCTGTTTGAATTATATTTTGAAATTTATTCTTCTTTTACCAAAATTATTGATGTTTTAGCTTTTTGTATTAGGTTTGTGAAAAATTGCAAACAGAAAGTTGGCAAAATGAACACTAGTCCTTTGAATAAAGGTAAATTTCTTCCATTATCAACAATCGAAAGAAGACATTCAGGTAATTTGATTATTTCTTATGTTCAGCAGCTATATTTCGCTGATGAAATTAGTTGTATTCGATGAAATAGATCAGTTTCTAAAAAAAGTTCTCTTTTCTCACTTTGTCCTTTTATTGATAGTGACGGTTTGCTAAGGGTGGGAGGTAGGCTGCGAAATTCACCTCTCCAGTACAATGCAAAACACCCAGTCATTTTGCCAACTCAGCATAAATTAAGTGTATTAATTGTTAAATATTTTCATGTTATGCTTTTTCATGCTGGGTTAAATTTACTTATGGGCATCATTAGACAGAGTTATTGGATAATACGTGCCAAAAGGATAATTAAAAATTGTATTCATAAATGTGTTACTTGCTGTAGGTATAGAGCAGCCTCTTCCAAACAGTTAATGGGAGATCTTCCTCTTAACAGAGTTACTCCTAACAGGCCATTTTCTGCATGCGGAATCGATTATGCAGGGCCTATTAATATTTTGAAATATCGAGGTAGAGGAGCTAAAACTACCAAATGCTATATTGATTTATTTGTTTGTTTTGCAACTAAAGCTCTACATTTGGAGCTGGTAAGTGATTTAACCTCTGAGGCATTTATTGCTTCATTAAATAGATTTTGCTCTAGAAGAGGAGCTCCTCAGCATATTTATAGTGATAATGCCACAACATTTGTAGGTGCTAAAAGGCAACTCTCAGATTTATATAAATTTATTTGTTCAATTGAAAGAAATGAAGAAATTTGTTATTTTCTGTCTCAAAGAAATATTGAGTGGCATATGATTCCTCCAGTGAGTCCGCATTTTGGTGGATTATGGGAAGCCGCTGTTCGTTCAGTAAAATTTCATATGAAACGTGTAATTGGAAGTACTAATTTAACATTTGAAGAACTTTATACATATTTGACTCAAATTGAATCTATCTTAAATTCCAGACCATTAGTAGCAATTGATAGTGATAACAATTCAGACAGTATAAATATATTGACTCCATCTCATGTTTTAATTGGTGATGTTATTACTTCCCCAGCTGAACCTTTAAATGAGGAAAATTTGTCTTTACGGTCTCGTTGGGATATTGTGCAAAAATTAAAATTATGTTTTTGGAGAAGGTGGAGTATTGATTATTTGAGTTCTTTACAAAATAGAAAAAAATGGAGAGTGCATACAGAAAATTTTAAAGTGAATGATATAGTAATTTTGAAAGAGGATAATGTTCCTCCGTCTGTTTGGCCATTGGGCAAAATTATTGAAATTCATCCAGGTAAGGATGGAATAGTCCGTGTAGTGACTGTTAAAATTTCTAGGGTGTCTTTAAGAGACCAATTGTAAAACTTTGTTTACTTCCTTTGCATCAAGAATAACTTCTTGATGGCTGGGAGTATGTTCAGTACAGTTAATAGTTGCTCTGTTTGATAACAGATGGCGCCACTATGTAATTCTAAGAACATTTTGATTCAGAATTCTCACATCAGTCAGTCTGAGTTGGATGGTAGAGAGATGCTTGCAGGGCATAATTTGTCCTTGTTTATTTTATTGAACTGTATTTCCCCAGTATCATGTTGGCTGGGAACTTTACAATTTACAATTTATAATTTAATTTAAGGCTTTCATGTTAGATGAAAGTAATTTGAAATAGGTTTATTTCTAAGAATATTTTGAATTAGGGAATAGATATGAAACCAGAACTTTCATTGTATATTTTTTGTGGATGTCAACTGTGAAGTTTTTTTTTTTTTTTTTTTGTCAAGTTCATGTTTTTTATGTGTTTGTGACAATAAAGAAGAAAACCAAGAAAGACTTCTTTCTTTTAAAAAATCTACATGGGTGGATAAGTTAGCTAGGTGGTATGTCGTTTGTCTCCAGTTTTGTAGACACGCAGTCGGATCCAAACAGCGAAAAGTTTGAAAAAATGCAAAGTTTTTATTTTTCAATATTTAATTAAGTTATAAAAACATTATTGGAAACAATGTTAACAAATGTGTAACGTGAATGTTTTAAATATGCGTTATAGTGATGGAGGTTTTAATGGATTTCCTATTTTTAGGGATTCCGTAAGCTTGGAGACAAATAAAAAAAACTGTTTTTTTTTTTACAGAAATTTGCCAATTTAATGAGGATTCTGAATAATTTAAAAAATACCAATTTACGAAATTTATATACCCTTGCACAAAGATTATTAATGTCATTAAAAGCAAGCTAAGCGCGCCGCCCCGTGAAGAACAGCTGAGAGCCGAGCCCGGAAGATTACCATGATTTTACAAAAAACGTATTTTTGCTTTATTTTCTTTGCAGAAATCGAAAAATATTTGATAAATGTACGTAAATTATTTATGTATGTATTTTTTACATACATAAATTTTTAGATTAGGATTATTTTAGGATTATTTAGAATCGTCATTAAATTGTGCTCATATAAAAAATACGTGTTGCTTGATACAATCGATCACAGCTTCCAAGATATTAAAAGTCAATAGTATCTGAATCTGAACATCCAATT
The DNA here is from genome assembly GCA_963931845.1 of Maratus michaelseni. Classification (NCBI taxonomy): domain Eukaryota; kingdom Metazoa; phylum Arthropoda; class Arachnida; order Araneae; family Salticidae; genus Maratus; species Maratus michaelseni. The sequence continues at coordinate 467,605,120 of OZ007589.1, forward strand.
AGAACAATGTTAAGAACCTGTTAGATCCCAACTTCCAATCACAGAACGAATAGACATGTCTCCCTGTTCTAGCCGCTTATTCTGAGAAGAATTTCGAACAAAGCTGACTAGGAAAGGTCAAAAACTGCCAGATCGGGATTTTGTCGAGAGTGGTGTCGTTAGAAAGCTTTTACCATGGGGATCAAGGATGTGTACACAACTACCCGTTCAAATTCAACTGGTGAAGAGTTATAGGCCGATGTATTTCTGTCATTTATTGATTTCTCCAGGTCGCTAGCTAGGCAGGAAAGACACTCTGTGTGGTAGAAAAGAGAGTTAACGGATTACAGAGACTACAAAGAAGACAGTTTAGGCTTGGTGGAAAAAGTAACTTCACGGATGGTAGTGCATTTCTGAATAGAAATGGCTGAAGCACGGGTGTTTTCAACACCAAGTACACACAATGAAAGGGGGTGTTTCGCAGTTGTCACAGGTGTTATTAGTTAAGTTAAAGCATACCTGTTTAACGGATCGAAAGACGGGATCCGTGTCTCTCATTGAAGCCTTTTGAAAGGCATACCGAAGCATGTCATCGACGGTGGACGAGGAGAATGGGTTATAGGCCAACTTATGCAATTTTATTCTACTTTCTCTAATGGCCATGTCGACAAAATGGGGTTACAATCTTCTGTTTCTTACAAGAGGGAACATGGAACCTTCACCCACTTCACACATGCAACAACAGGTTACATAACTGTACTGTAAGCTGTCTTTTCTACCACACACAGTGTCTCTCCTGCATAGCTAGCGACCTGGAGAAATCAATAAATGACAGAAATACATCGGCCTATAACTCTTCACCAGTTGCATTCGGACAGGTAGTTATATACATTTCCTGGATCCCCATGGTAGGAGTTTTCCAACAGCACCACTCTCGACAAAAGGGGACCTTCCCTAGTAAGTCGTAAAGTGATGCTTGTTTTGTTTGTGTGATTATAATAATAATGGGATGTCTTCTTTTCTGTATTTTTGTTTCAGAGTACACGCTGCACATCCGCGAGGGTGTCGGTCACTGGCTGAAGATACCCCTCTCTCCTTCCCACAAGGTGGAGTACAAGGTGGGCGGCCTCGTGGCGGGGGCCAACTACAAGCTCTACGTCACGGCCAAGAACCACTACGGAGACAGCGGGCCTTCCGAAGTGGTCACTTTCAGGACAGAACCCGAAAGTAAGACAACCCCCTCCCCTTCTTCTCTCTCGCAAAACATCCAAAACTGTCCTCCAAAAGTTTAAAAAAAGTGTAAACCGTAGCTTTCGTTTTTTTTTTTTTTTTTTTTTTTTTAAATCCGATTTATAATACATACTTGAATCAGAAAATGTTTTAATAAAATGAAATTTTTTTTCTATCTTTCTGTTACTTTCTGGTTAAGAAGTGTTTATTTGCTCGTAAAGAACCAGAAGGTTGGCAGTAATAGTATGACCCGACCTGATTCATTCTGCCGCCGCGAATAGTCGTTTACTAGTCATTTACTAGTTTAGTAAAAATGCGATTGGTAAGAGGTAATCACGATAACTTGCCGAGGAAGGAGTTCGCGGGGTGTAGCTCCCAACAGGCACAAACGATAGAGTATTTCACTAAAAACTAGATCAAGGATTGTTACCTTCGTCTAAATTTGCATGGACTATTTTTAAATGGATTAGTTTTTGGTTTGGATTCTACATGTTAGAAATTGTATCCACTTTGTTGATACAATTTTGAGTCCTTCTGATCCAATAAACCCGGGAAAATGGGTGTTTCCCTATCCTGTTTCTCGATTCTTCATACTGTTATAAATGAAGATACGTTAGCGATTTATCCATGGTAATGTTTCAAAATGACAGTCTTGCAGAGATTCCTCTACCAACCGAAAAATATTTAAAGAGATTTTAAATGTAAAATGAACTAAATGCTTTTACTTGAAAATTTCATATAACTTTTCCGGTTATATTCTAAGATTTTTTTTCCGGTTACTAAGATTTATTCTAAGATTTTTTTTTTGTGGAAGCTAGGAGTCTTTTGGGGACGGTGACATAGGAGACGAATACAGCGAAAAGGGATCTGAGACAAAAGAAATATGCACTGCATATATACAGTGGTGGCCAAAAGTTTGGACATTTTTTGAAAGTTTCATGTTTTTAACTTTGTGTGCTTGTAGAATATATTAATTTTCACTTACATACAAACGTTTATATATCAAATTGAAGGTAATTTAATGTAAAATTTAATAATAAAAACAGTATTACAATATCTGTATTACAAAAAAAGTTATGCAACTAATAGTAAGATATATCTTAGATTTGCATTTTTTTAAAGTGATATTTACACAATCAATACTTAGTAGGATAACCCTTATTTTTTAAGACAGTTTCTCAGCGTCTTTTCATCGAGTGAACGAGTGTTTGAAGTTCATCTTTCGTAATCACATGGTGCCAAGAATCAATTATAGCTTCAATAAGTTGTCTTTTATTGGATGGACGTTTTTTCCGTACAAGAATTTTCAAACGTCGCAACAAATTTTCAATTGGATTTAGATCAGGGCTGTTTCCTGGCCATGGTAATATATCTATGTCTTTATTTTGAAACCATGCTTTGCATACTTTTGCTGTGTGGCATGGAGCTGAATCCTGCTGAAAAATAAATGGTGCGTTGTAGAGGAGGAGATCCCTGATGGAAGGCATCAATTTTGGTTCCAGGAGAGTTTCGATGTATTTTTTGGCATTCAGGATGCCATCAATCACTTGAATTCGGCCCACACCATCTGCAGACATACATGCCCAGATCATGACATTTGTTGGGTTTTTTGTAGTTGCTTCAATGCAATCAGGATGAAGTGCTTCTCCTACTCTACGTCTCACGTATTTTCTACCATCACTACCAAAGAGCGATATTTTACTCTCATCGCTCCAGATTACTTGCTTCCATTGATTTTCTGACCATTTAATGTGTTCTTTTGCCCACTTAACTCGTTTTTTGCGTTGCTTTTGATTTAAATATGGTTTTTCCCTTGGAATTCTAACTTGTAGTCCAAATCCTGATAACCTTCTTCTTAAAATAAAAATAAAAGTGTACACAAAAACATGTGATTCACATTACCTAAAAGATGATTAAAACTTTAATTAGATTTTAAATTTTAATACATTAAAATCGAGCACTTTCGGCTGTGAACCCAGCCTTCATCAGGATTTATAAAAACAGATGTTAAAGCACAAACGTCTAGATCACATTTATATAACAGTATGTTTGTGTACTACGAATCTGCAGAAGAGTTCAAATCATTCACATTCGCCAACGGTCGGTCGATACCATTGCAAAACTGGTGAGGAAAGAAGGAGGAAGGGAAAAAAGGGAAAAAAAGCAGATTTTACTGTTCCTTGATTAAATTAAGCCAAATTCTCGGAATATTGTTAGACAGTACATCATTGCACACTTTTCCTTGCTTATTTATAATTTCTACAGATTCTCGAATTATTAAATCATAGTAATTTCTCATAGGACATATTATTTTAGCATTATTAAAATCTATTTTAACGTGTCGGGTTTGGTGAAGTCTCGATAGAGCAGTGGATGACTTGTTAAATTTTAGATCACTTTTATGTTCTTTTATACGGTCTTTCAATTTTCTTGTTGTCATTCCTATATATTCTAGTTGTACATCATCATCGGTGTTAAATGGAATGACATATACTCCGGACATTTCATCTGGTGGGATAGGATCAATCTTCGCGGCCAGTAAATTCTTCATTTTAATTGGGGGTTTAGCTATCAAATTTATCCCATAACCAAAAAGAGCGTGCCGAAGTTTCTCAAAAAATCCCGGTATATAATTTATACTACAATATTTATTTTGCGTTAAGTTATTCTTGGTTGAATGCTTGTTACTTTGAAACGAACAAATTAATCTATTAATAATATATAAGGGGAATCCATTTTCAAGAGCAATGTTTCTGATAGCGCTAAGTCCCATTTGTAAACGATTATTGGAACAAACCATAAAGGCTCTTCTTGCATAAAAATTACACGCTGAGATTTTATAATTAAATGGTGAACTGCTGTCATATGAGATAGTATTGTTCGACTTATGAATTTTCCTATATATTGTGCGTTCTAAATTCAGGCTTGACAAACTTTTGATTAACTTTACATCCAAAAAATTTAATTCGTTATTTTCTCCAACCTCTAAGGTAAACTTAATATTTGAATCCATATCGTTAATTCTATCAAGAAAATTATGAAGCTCTTGTATTCCATAATCCCATACAATGAAAGTATCATCGACATAACGACACCAAAAAGAGGGGATAAAACCAGTACTTTTCAAAATTAATTCTTCAAAAAGTCGCAGTTTAAATTCTGGAAAAATCCCGGAAATCGGTGAACCCATTGGCGCGCCATTTGGTTGGTTATACAGTGGAACTCCAGATATACGTTACCTGAGTTGTACGTTTCCCTCAGTTATACGTTTCAACTCAGAGGTCCCGACGGATTGCCATTAAAAATTAGCTGAGTTATACGTTTTGAGTTGTACATTTCCCTCAGTTATACGTTACGTTTTTTTCGTCTCCGGCCAAAATTTTGTCTCATTTATGCATTTTGTAACCGAAAACACTGACGACGCGTCGGATGAGTATGATTTGAAAGATCTCACTCTAACTTCGAGCTGCTCTAAGGGCTTTTGGCGTAGTAAAGTGGTTCGTCAGTACTAAAAACAGTAACGGTAAGGCGGCTGCACTATTAACAGACATGCAATGTTTGCTAATCAATGCAGGCACTGCCGAAAAGAAACTATCGAATGCTAGTGATTGATTCTACAAGATTCAGTAAACTACTGAAATGTCTTTTGATAAATGATTTACATGCCAAGGCGATTCCAATAATTTCTTTTAAGTACACTATGTGTATTAAAAATATTTTAAATAAAACTTTTATGATAAAATAACTTCATGTATACTTTTCTTATGCTCTTTTTTTTTACTCTTTTCCGTTTTCGAAACTTTGTCATGGGTGCAGTAATATTTAGGAAACTTCTGTTTTTGATATAAAAGGTAACTGGAACTCCTCAGCGGAACAAAGTTTTTAGGATATATTTAAAAAATGGTTCCGGTAGAACATTAATTGAGTTGTACGTTTTACTGAGTTATACGTTTTGTTTTCCGGTCCCGAGCAAAACGTATAACTGGAGTTCCACTGTAAACGGTTTTCCCTTTTTCCCCTTCCTCCTTCTTTCCTCACCTGTTTTGCAATGGTATCGACCGACCGTTGGCGAATGTGAATGATTTGAACTCTTCTGCAGGTTCGCAGTACACAAACATACTGTTATATAAATGTGATCTAGACATTTGTGCTTTAACATCTGTTTTTATAAATCCTGATCCTGATGAAGGTTGGGTTCACAGCCGAAAGTGCTCGATTTTAATGTATTAAAATTTAAAATCTAATTAAAGTTTTAATCATCTTTTACGTAATGTGAATCACATGTTTTTGTGTACACTTTTATTTTAATTCGAAAAGATGAATTTAAGCATTCCGAACTTGTTTTATAACCTTCTTCTTATTGTTCTTGAACTTACTGCAATATCCGCTGCATTCATTTCACATCTAATGGCATCTGATGAAATTTTTCTATCTTGAAGGCATAGCCGTTTAATTTTTCTATCGGCAGTAGCATTTTTTTCGGCCTGATTTGACTTTATTTTCCACTGATTTCGTTTTTTCATAACGTAAACAGAACTTTCGTACACCAGAACAAGTCACTGAACCACCAACTTGTCTTGCAATTTCAGCATAAGAGAGGCCATTTTTTCTCAATATGACAATTCGGCTTCTTTTCGTAGATGTCCAATTAATTCTTCTTGTTGATGACATTGTTTAAAATTAGTTTAATTAAAAAATAAAGGACTTTAAATATTCAAAAACAGCAATACTCTATTTAATTGTACTAGTATGCATCATTCCGCAAAATATTTCCACAACAATAACTCTTTTACCATCCAAATAACCTAAACTATAGTTACAGACATTTGATTGGGCCTCAGAACAGTGTTTCTGATTGTATACTAAGCTTTTATTACAAAACACGTCCTAAACGATTTGTGTTTGTTTGTTCTACTAAAATGAGCATAACTTATTTTGTGATACAGGTATTGTAATACTGTTTTTATTATTAAATTCTACATTAAATTACTTTCAATTTGATATATAAACGTTTGTATTTAAGTGAAAATTAATATATTCTACAAGCACACAAAGTTGAAAACTATGAAACTTTCAAAAAATGTCCAAACTTTTGGCCACCACTGTATATACAGTGTGCCCGCTAAAGTCCGTTGTCACCCCAATAATTTCTGAACGGCAAGAGCTATAGTCATAAAAGTGGGATCTAGGTATAGTAAAGTTGCCATGGGCTACGCAAGGAAACCACTTACAGCGCCACCTGGTGGGTAAATTTGGAGTTAGCGTTCTTATTTCAAAAACGGTATGAGATACCGGAAAAAAGTCAATTACAAAGTTGTTCAGCGTTATCGATTTATTACGAAAAATCATCTTGATCACAAAACTGATACAAATGAAAAGCACTAAGCGCTCATGTGTTTGATCGCGTTGTACAAAACTTCACTTATGAGAAATGAGGTTCATCTGTCAGTGATACTCAAAATGGTGTCCTTCAGCAACAATACACATCTGGACACGAAATTGCATTTTCCGCTGCACATTGTACAACATGGCAGGTGACACGCTGGCACAAGCATCCGTAATATGGTTTCGAAGTTCCTGCAATGAAGTGGACTCTCGCTGTTTCATTTATCCCCACCATTTATACAAAATGAAAAAAAAAATACTTTTTCACAGTATATGATAGTGAGATTTATTTATGTAAACTCGTACTCGTATTACTCGGCCAGTCCAAAACTTCAATTTTATTAGCTGTAAACCAATTTGTCACCATTGTGAAGGTGTGCCTTGGATCATTATCATCCTGAAATGTCCATCTTCGAGGCATCTTTTCACCAGCATAAGGCAGCATGTGATCTTCTAAAAGTCTTATAGACATTTTGATCCATAATCACATCGATGTGTACGAGTGGGACGATGCCATCATGATGGAAACCTCCCAGGACTATTACTGATCCGTTTCCGTCATTCACTGTTCACTGTTAAAAATTTGCAGCAAACTGTCCAGTCATATGACCGTTTTTATAGAAAACGATTGCATAACAGTAATTTAACTATATTATGACCATATTATGGCCAGAATAGAGTTAACTTACGGTTTTATAACCGTTTTTTTACAGAAACGGTCAAATGACTGGACAGTTTGCTGCAAATTTTTAACAGTGTTGGACGTTGGTACCGGGGATCCATTCTGCAGCCTTTTGGGTGACTCATACGACGTTATATTCGTCCAGAATGTATCCCCATTATGAACGCCCAACAGTGAAGCACGATAATTGATCAGTAATCGTCTGGGGAGCTTTCCATCATGTTGGCATCACCCCCATCGTACACATTGATGTGATTATGGATCAAAATGTTTATAAAAACATTTTATTTTAGAAGATCACATGCTGCCTGATGCTCGTAAAAAAGATGCCTCGTGGACGGATGTTTCAGCAGGATAATGATCCAAAGCACACCTTCACAATGGTGGCAAATTGGTTTACAGCTAAGAAAATTAAAATTTTTGACTGGCCGAGTCAGTCACCTGACTTCAATCCAATTGAACATCTTTGAGAACACAATGGAAGAAAATTCGGGACACGGAAGCATTCTTCAAAAGGCAGAACTCCTTCAGGATCTTCAATCGGAATGGGTGAAAATCCCTACGTCGACTTTAGAAGGCCTTGTTCATTCCGTGCTCAGACGATGTGCTGCAGTCCTCAAAGCAAAAGGATATGCAACTAATTATTAAATATTGATGTATCTCGTTACATTAAGACGCTTAATTTCAATAAAAGTTTAGATAAAGTGAATCGCCTCAAAACTTTTGCGAATTTCCGAATTATTTTTAATTTATGCATATGTATTAATTGCTCTAATGTTGAATTTTGTTGAGCTTTAAAAGGGGTACACATTACTACTTTACATCATTAAGAAATTTTGCTGACATAAAAACGTATCGTCTCAAAACTTTTGCGAGCTATTGTATATATATGAGACAAGTATTTCATGACATACTAGGTGTTCATTTTCTTGTCGATGCCAACCTGGCTTGTCAACACGATTAAGGAAGGTCCTTCCATGTCAACGGGTCCCCTGCTCGATTCCTTTTCAATTTTGGCGTAATTTGCTACAGGTCCAAGATGGGCATCTGCAAACTGTCAGATTCAGAAGTAGTATAGTTGTGTCCCCAGGGGGTCCTTCTGTTAATGCCCAGTATTGCACAGTCGCACGATCCAGTCACCAAGTTTTTCTTCGTATCGCTCATGATACAAGAAACCGGACTCATTGAAAATCGAGTACAACTGTTTTGTGCCAAAAAACCACAATTGCACTGTTAAAAATTAGAAATCAATATGACTTGCATCATTGCTTAGCCTCAAACGAAGTCATAACAGAGCTATGAATACCCTTCCTTTAAAAAGAAAATTACTTTAAAAGTTTGTCAATTTACCCAATAATGAGCTATCGATGTGTCACAGAGCTGCTGAAGTTGTTTCTCTCCTGCTTAAATATTCATTCATTTATTGAGAATATCCAGAATCTATTTCATCCATTTTCAGAAGCCTCTTCCGATTGGATCACCATTTGTAGCACTGGAAAGAACACACTTTAACTGACAAGAGAAATGTTTGTTTCACTGTGTTTGGGCCACTTCGTTATGAGGTAAATAAATCAAGGTTCAAAACACTTATTTTGTGTGAGATTCGTAACTATTTAGAAATTGTCTAAAATAACAAATTGAAAACAATAACACAAAAGCATATGTATTAAGTGGCTTATCAACTGGCCTAGGGCTTCTTGGCAGGGTTTAAAGTATAGGTGCATACTGCCAAAATTTGGAAGGAGCCAGTGGCTCCTAAACCCAAAAAATCCAGTGGCCATAATTCTGAAACAAACGCATAAAAACAATAGTTTTTATAGGGGGTAAAAAACTAAACAAAAAACTCTGTAATTCAAAGTGTAAAGTAATTTATTTAATATACACACATGTACAACAAAATTTGAATATTAAGTGTAATATAAATCCTAAATGTACAGTCAGAAGATGTACGGTTAAAAAAAAAAATGTATAAGCTAAGTAATCATGATAGTGGGGAATATTAGAAATACAATATTTCTCATTTTGATTTTGCTATACAAAAGCACATATAAAAGAAAATTTTTTTCTATAAGAAAGATAATTTTGTTATGTGTTTTGGTCTTAATATTTAAAAAAATATATCAAAATTTCACGTTAGGGGACTGGGAATACCAGAAATTGATCACTTTTAAGTCACATGGCAACTTAAACAACCAAAGTTAGTGGCCACAGCAAAAGATTTAGTTGCCACGTGGCGATTGGCGACGTGAATCTGCACCTTGCAAAGTAATGTCCCTGAAATATCTCTTGAACGAATAAAGCTAGAAGAGTGCAACAAGCATCTATAGAAAAATGACTATGCATTGTCCTAATAAGAGATGTCGTAGCGCCCCTTAGTGACGATATATGGAAAATATCCTATCTCCTAAAATAACACAGATCTAACCTATAAAAATGAAAATTTGTCTGTCTGTCTCGGCAACTCAAGTAATATGGAATCGAAATAATGTGTTTTTTATTTAATAAAATATCAAAATTCTAACAGCCTTTTCCCATCCAATTTAAACGGTTTCCGTTATTGCAGTTGCCAACAACAAAATACCACAATAGAATTCTTTCTACAATAAATAATTAATTTTCTATCGAAAGATTTTCACGTGAAAAATGAAAATGAAATAAAAAGTTTCACCCATTGGAAAAAAGATTAATAGGACGCCCTATTGGTAATATAACGGAAATTGTCAAACACTTCTCAATAGTACAAGGAGTATGAGTAAGTACAGAAAGCAGGTTAATAGAAAGTCATTAGAGAATTAAAAAGAAAATTAATCTGACGTCAAATTGGAAGCTTAACGGACTTTTTCAAATGTTTGAGAATAATTCAAAGAGAGTATCCATAGGAGTCATAGAGAATAGTAAATAGATAGGACGTCAGCAATTGATTACAACGTCCTATGAGTTTGAGGAACGCATTGAATCACGATAAAAACCCGATTATGGAAATATTGGCCCATTTTAACATTTTGGAGGACTCTATACAACATGTTTAAATTTGAAATAGATTTTTTTTAAATATCGCATTGAGTCCACATGAGAGATATTTTTTATGACAGAGTATAATAGCGCGGCCTTCGCCCGCTATCGGGCCGGTTCAGATATTTGAAAAAACGAGAAAAATAGATTGGTTAATTTTTACTTTATAAAAAACACTAGCAAGCTACGCTGGTCAATTTCTCTTAACGAACTTTTAATCGAACAAAATATTGAAATTTCATAATTCACTTTTATATTTTAACAGAATAATAAGGCTACTATAATTTGTGACTCGTGCTATAGCCAATATACACGTCAGGACATGTCGCCCTTATCATTATCTTTTTACGCATGAAGGTTTCACTACGGTACTCCATTGTGAAATTTCGTAATTTTTGAAATTCAATATTTGAAAAACGGCATAATCATTAGATTTGAAATTTATATCAAGAAAAATACATTTTTTTACCTTTCAAACGCAGTTTGTCTAACAATTTTCTGACAAATAATTTCCGAGCTATTATTTTTTTTCAGTAACTTCAAATGTTTCATTTCCCGTGATTAATCTGTGGCAACAATTAGCGAAAAACTCAGTCGTCAGCAACGCATAGCTTTTTATTAAAGAGTGTCAACATCAATTTGCCACCATCAATTTTGAAATCGGTTCTGTAGTTCCAGAGATTCCATAGAAATTGTAATTTAGAATGATTTTAGAACGCTTTTTGCTCATTTCACCGTTTTAAATTTCGATTTTTTTTTAATCTATTCTTAGAGACAATTTACATCTTATAAGTAACTACAATGCCAAATTTCAAATTTGTAGCTCCTTCAGTATAAAAAAAAATTGCAATTTTAGAACGTTTTTCGCTCCTGCACCCCCCACCCCCTGGGATTAGTGGCACCGACATAAAATACAGACTATGTTGGGAGCAGGGATTGTCACCATCCATTTGCCTCCATCACTTTTGAAATCGGTTCTGTAGTTCCAGAGATTCCATAGAAATTGTAATTTAGAATGTTTTTAGAACGCTTTTCGCTCATTTCACCCTTTTAAATTTCAATTTCTTTTTTTATTTATTCTTAGAGAGCATTTACATCTTATAAATAACTACAATGCCAAATTTCAAATTTCTAGCTCCTTCAGTATAAAAAAATTGCAATTTAGAACGTTTTTCGCTCCTGCACCCCCCCCCCCCCTGGGGTTAGTGGCATCGACAAAAAATATAGCCTATGTTTGAGCAGGGGTTGTCACCATCCATTTGCCACCATCACTTTTGAAATAGGTTCTATAGTTCCGGAGATTCCACAGAAATTGTAATTTAGAATGCTTTACGCTCATTTCACCCTTTTAAATTTCATTTTTTTAAAATTTGTTCTTAGAGAGCATTTACATCTTATAAGTAGCTACAATACCAAATTTCAAATTTCTAGCTCCTTCAAGTATAAAAAAATTGCAATTTAGAACGTTTTTCGCTCCTGCACCCCCCTGGAGTTAGTGGCATCGACATAAAATATAGCCTATGTTTGAGCAGGGGTTGTCACCATCCATTTGCCACCATCACTTTTGAAATCGGTTCGGTAGTTCCAGAGATTACCCCCTACAAACAAATAAGCAAAAAAACAATCCTTTATAATATTAGTATAGATAACTTTTTTTTTTGGAAAATGAAATTTATTTGAATTTATTAAAGTAAGGATCCACTCAGTACAGTCATAGGACGTCATTAGAGAATTAAAAAGAAAATGAATCTGACGTCGTATTGGAAGTTGAACGGACTTTTTCAAATGTTTGAGAATCACACAAAGAGAGTAGGTACGTAGGACGTCCAGCGGGTGAATCCTATGGGTTTGAGGAACGTAGTGAATCCTGATAAAAATCGGATTATGGAAATAGTGACCTATTTTGAAGTTCTCTGTACCACATGTTTTATTTTCAAATTTATTTTTTCAGCTTCGCAGTTGATAAATGTCACTTGCAAAAGTATCCTAAATTCCGTATACTATGCGCTTGTTCCACAATTCCAGCTTACGAGATATTGGAGTCTATCTGGACGTTACTTTTGCACCCCTCCAGGACCCTGGAGGCCAGTTGACATGGAATCGGGGCACTCGAGGCACGACCTTCCCCTTTAACATTTAATAGGGGCTTCAAAATGCATGTAAAATGGGGCCTCTATATTTCCTATTTTTAACACTTTCCGGCATAGCTAAAAAGTGTTTAAGCATTCGGTTTGTCTCTCTCTCTCTCTGCCATCTGCCTGTCTGTCTGTCCGTGCTCTAACTTGCGTAGGTTTGTTAAGGCATGTTTGGTATTGAAAATTAAATGTATAGCACTTACAGTTTTTTTACAGGGACACTCAAAAGAATTCCGTGACAGGACGGTCTATGGGGAAACATCACAGAGTCTATGGAGAAAAATCGTTTGCGTTTTATTTTAATAATGTTTCACTCTTTCAAACATATTGAAATGGATAGAGTACATCCCTAAGGACAAATAAGGATCACTAAGGACAATAGTAAGCCTACAAGTGGCTTACTATAGAATAGTGTGTGTATAGCATTCATCGTTTCAATAACACCTTGAGCACATTTTTAAGGTAAAATTGACGAGCAAAAATAATAACAACCAGAACTTGTGTTCTATAAGCTGCACATGTTAATGTTAGGACACCGCTTTAAGAAGAAAACAAAGAAAATAAAATGTTCCATCTGTTAATAGAAACCTATCGGAGAAGGGGTTGCAACTCTGGAGATCTCAAGCTTGCGCTACGACGTGTTGAAAATGTGTAAGTGTGTGTGTGTACGGTAAAGCGACGAGGCGTTTGACCGCTCATCTCTTCACTATGAGGACATCGAAATGGAAAGCGAAATGTGCGTGCGACACTCGAATAAGAAGTCAACAAGTTTATTTTCTAAAACGGCCTTTGCTTAAAGGGACCTTCCAATCGGGGTCAGCAGACTCTCTTCTTTCTGAGATGTTTTTTTTTCCTAAAGATATAAAGATAAAAAAAATAATTGTAAAAAAGGAGCGATCGTTTCGTGACGAGTGTCGAATTTGTTTCGGTCGATTTCACTGTCACGTCCCGCAATCTGGTTCAATCGCCTCTTGAGAGAGAAATAGGTTATTATCGCGTGAAAGAAGTTAAAAAAAGAGAGTTTATATAGATCACTTTCCGAAAGGAGGGTGGGTGTCATGATTGAGACAGTTTCGTGCAGAATGGGGAATAGAAAAAAACAACAAGGACGAAAAATCATGCGTCTAGCATAGATTACGTAACACTTTCCAATACTTCCACTATAATTTTACAAATCTTGACTGTCTAATAAGGTAAAAGAGGATATCGAAGTAAACAATTTGGAAAACGCATAGTTAAAAACCCAATTTCAAGAATTACCAACACTATTCTGAAAAATGTCCGAACTCTTTTGTGCAGCCTTGTGTAGGATCTGTAGCTTTGTATATATATTTACATAGAATGCTACATATTAGTTCACTTAGGAAACGCCTAGCACAGTGGACTTACCCCTTCGCTTACCCTAACACTTATCCCTTCTGGAATTTCCGTCCATAAAAGGAAATGCAAACGAGAACTTTTGTGCTGCCCTGTATAGGATCTATAGAATGTATACACATCCAGTAATAGACAAAAAATGAGTTCAATTTAAAAACGCGTTCAGCTACTGATTATGCACGTCCAACAATTATTGTTAACAGAGAGTACCGAATTCTTTTGTGTGTCCCTGTCAAGGAACGATGAATGCCATTCACACAATATTCTGTAATAAGCCTCTTGTAATGCACCTCAGTGATATATATCAACTTCAATATGTTTGAAATAGTGACGCATCATTAAAATAAACCGCAAACGATTTTTCCTCATAGACCGTCATGTAACGGAATTCTTTTGAGTGTCCCTGTAAAGGAACTATAAGTGATTTGCACACTCTATTCTATAGTACGCCTCTTGTAGTGCACCTCAGTGATATATATCAACTTCAATATATTTAAAATTGTGAGGTATCATTAAAATAAGCAGCAAATGATTTTTTCCCCATAGAATTGTCCTGTCACGGAATTCTTTTGAGTGTCCCTGTAAAAAAACTATAAGTGCTGCACACTTCATTTTCAATACCGAACATACCATAGTAAACCTCAATAACCTATGCTCATTGCATGGCAATCGAAATACCTTTACGTGAAGTAGAGCACATAAACACTTTGCAACTATGTTGGAAAGTTGAAAAAAAGGGTCGAAATGACGATAAACTTGGAAAATTGTTTTACTGAAAACTATATTCTCTAAACATAGTAAGTACTAATAGGAGAGTCGAACTCGGATTGTAGAGGACGGGCCGAAAGGAGAGGAGAGGGTGGAGGATCTGGTTCTAGCCCGAGACGTTCAAACATTATACGGAAGGGGCTCGAGTCGTTTTCCAACACTCATTGAGAAGCAGTCTTTAAAAACTATATTAGTACACAAGACTATCGAGTCGTTCAAATGAATCATCTACAGAGTTCCTATGAAATCCACTCTTTTAATGACAAAACAATCCATCCATAATTGAGTAGGGTGAAAAGTAATAGTTTTGAGCTCACAGGCTATCAAAACCTGAAAGCTAATGTACGTAACGCGATAACTCTTGATCCCATTTAATATCCCATTTGCTTCGAATTTTGTACACAGGTTCATTGTGATAAGGCTGATTAGATTTGGAGGTTCATTGGTTAAGTATAAACGGTGTGCTAATACCCCCCCTTTACTTAGGTAAATGGGATTTTCATGCAGAAATATTCGATTTGCTTCAAATTTTGTATAGTAAAGCGCCGATTATCGGAACTCCAATTAGCCGAACAGCCTATTTCTCTCAAAAATCTTTTTGACCGCACTTCCAATTATTTAAACACCCTATTTTTCTCATTTTTTTTTTGAAGAAAATGAAAATGATTGCTCTGAAAATCACCCAGGTCCATCACATAACGAAGCTGTTGAATGTTTGGAAACAGCTATGAAATGGCTCGAACGGCAGAAGAACGCTGATCCTATTCAACTAACATATTTAAGAAGAATTCGAGACATGGCAGCATAGAAAAGAATGTCTTCTTTGAAGTGAACAACAATCGAAAGCTTTTTTGCTTAAATTATAATCTCTGGAGTTCAGAAAATGATAAAAAGAGAAAAGGAAAATTTTAAATGATAAAAAAATCAACAAAAAAATTAATTAATTTATTTATTTTTTCACACGCCAGCCAGTCCTAATCTTGGATAACGTGTGAAGATTTTAGTATAGTCAGGAACATCCCTTAAACTGTCTGTCCATTTATCCGAACTTTTGTTTATCGGAACACTTGTTCGGATAATCGGCGCTTTACTGTAAATAGGTTCATTGTGATAAGGCGCTTCCCTGATTAGTTTTGGGGGTTCATGAGTTAAGTATAAAAGGGGAGACGGGGACTAATCCCCCCCCCCTTTAATTTATTGTCGATTTCTTTATCTTTCGAGTGTCATTATTCTTTGAAGTAAGAGCACAATGATTGTGAAAAGCTCGATCTTTTTATTTATAAACAGCTCTTATCGACTTTGTGTAGACATTCTATTTCAACCGACGCGCGACGAAACGGCATTTTAAAGGGAACGCTTTTTTAACACTTTCCAACCTAGTTTAAAAGTGTTTATGACTTCGGTTTGTCGGGCCGTATGGCCGTGCTCTAACTCGCGTAAAAATACTCGGATTGCCCTGAATGTTTGTATGTTATTGTCGTTTACTATAGCATGTTCCCTATTAAAAATGAAGTGTGTAGCGCTTATACTTTCATTACAGGAACAGTCAAAATTATTCCGTTACACAGTCAATGGGAAATAATGGTTTCAAGTGCATTTTGATCATGCTACGCCATTTGAAACAGGATAAAATTGATATATAATTATGAAGCGCATTGAAACATGCTTTTTGTAGAATAGGGGGTGCAAAGCATTTATTATTCATTGACAGGGTTCAACAAAAGAATTCTGTTACACAACGTTCTGCGGTTAAAAATCGCTTGCAGTGGAATTTAATAATATTTCACTACTTCAAACATAATGAAATTTATATGCTGAGGTTTTACTATACATTGCTCACTTAAAAGTATAGTTTGCATTGCGTTTATTGTTCATGTAGAGGGACACACAAAATACATCGGTTACAGTATACGTGCAATAATTACAGTCTATGTGTGATACATGCGTTTTCAACACTGGTTCAACAAAGTTTAACTACATTTTTGCATAGTACGTGGCGTGCATAAATACGGTTAATCCTATACAGGGCTACACAAGGAATTTTGTAGTCATCACGGCTTTCAATTTTACCCTTGGGGGTTTTCTCGCAATCGGAGAGAATCCCTAGACCTTCTATCCTTTCAACCAGTCTCTGATGGTCTGGCTGAAAGTAGTAGTATAAGGGTGCTCACCTCTTGATGGATGGTGTTGTTTCACTTGTAGGTTCTGGCAGTTCCGTGTTCCATTACGACGAGGACGACGTGGCCCTCCCTTTCTACCAGAGGCTCTCCTTCATCATCCCGGTGGCCGTCTCCATGACCATCGTCCTTGTCGTGCCCATCTCCGCGTGCTGCTGCCTCAGGAAACTCAACAGCCTGACACGGGCGCCAAGAACCGGTGAGTTGCCATTTCAATAGTAAGAGCGTTCTAAAAGAAAATAATCGGTCAAGTACGAGTATAACTCGCGCTCAAAGGGTTCCGGACATTATATTTTTTAATTACTAATTAATAAACTTCTACTAACCCTAATTTTTTCATAATTTTAGTTTCAGTAGATTCGGAAATAGGAGGAGGAGGGGGGGGGGGGCAACCTATTTTTGCAGTGCATTTTGAACGATATCTCTGAAAATAGAATACCTTAAACTAAAATAAACCTATTTTTGAGTTCAGTACTACGAGATCTCCCACACGATATACAAAAATAAACTTTTTTTTTTTTCAAGTCATTGAATGAGCCCCCTCAATTTTTACTAAACCTATTTGTGAATGGCTAATAATTTGAAAATAGGTGGGTGAAAAGTCTTTATATCTTTTCCAAGTCCCATAGTTTACGAGAAGAAGACCTGTGACAGACGAACGGATAGACACAGGAGTGATCTTATAATGGTTCCGTTTTTACTTTTCAAGTACGGAACCCTAACAAGTAAAATCTCCGCACACCCCTAAAAAAATGTGTAGGGGTTTACACAACTCACTCTTCGATCCTCTTCATCGATAGCGTTGAATGTAACTTTGTCAATGTTGGCACTTTAAAATGCGATGGTCGGGCCATTTGTTAAAGTCCGAACCGAACAGATTTATTTGAAGTTTGTACCAGGGTTTGTGTATGACCGCGGTCTTTCCGGCTGTTGCTTGTGAATTTTTGAACAGTTGCCATCTACCTCATTTTACGTAGATCTTCCACTAACACTTTAGGATACATTTCCTTTGCGCAGAGCTTAGCCTTCAATCATTATTTCAAGTTAGTTGAACCTAAAAGGAACATGCCAGTTATGAGCGAATAAATTGTGTATACAGTACACTATATACAGTAGACCCTTTTGGTAGCAATTTGGGTACAGAAAATTCGAGACCAGAACAGTGCAGCAAGTAGCAACACTACGGCAAATTTGGGACCAGATCAATACAGCAAGTAGCAACATTACGGCAAATTTGGGACCAGATCAGTACAGCAAATAGCAACACTACAGCAAATTTGGGACCAGAACAGTACAGCAAGTAGCAACATTACGGCAAATTTGGGACCAGATCAGTGCAGCAAGTAGCAACACTACAGCAATTTTGGCACCATATAGCTATTCATCGCCAAACAAGGTTACATAGGTGTGTTGTTTGTCGCGGTGAGGGAGCCTTACTGGCCCCGTGTAGTAAACAAATATGTTTTTAGATGCGTTCATACATTTTTTTTTAACTTGAAAAAAAAAAGTTTCCTTTTTGTGTATCATGTTGGATATTCTAAGAAAGATCTCGTAATATCGAACTCAAAAATATGTTTGTAGCCCAATATTTATAATACAGCCATTATATATATAATTTACATGTAATTTAATAGTTTATAATATATATAATACCTAAAATTAAAACAAATATATATTTGAGTTCGATGTTACGAGATGTAGGATCAGACTCAGATCAGCGGTCAGCGGAGGAGTTGACGGGTGCTCGAGGTATATATCGACGCAGAATCATCCAAGGATAGTGGATAATGATTTTCGAAAAAAAAATTCGGTCATTAGCCAAGATATTAATTAAGTTACTTTAAAAAAATTTCTTTTCATGTATCGTGTAAGGTATCGTTCGAAAGATCTCGTCACATGGAACTCAAAAATATATTTGTTTTCCTTTAGTATTAATATATAAATAGTATTATATTTAGTATTATTAGTATTCATATTATATTTAGTATTATTAGTATTAATATTATATTTAGTATTATTAGTATTAATTAGTTATATATATATATATAAATTAGACCACTGATATGGCTGATATATATATATATTTTTAGGTATTATATATATTTTTATAAACAGCCCAATATTGATACCAATATCCATTGAATCATAGAAATATTAAACCAATAATTGTATATTGTGTGCTGATATATATGCACTGTTATACGCAAAGCAAAATCTCCAGGGTTAATTTTGCAGCGCTGTCTAGTCGAAAAAAAATTCGCATCTATGAACGTGGCATACGTAATAAGAGAAAAGAAAGCTCATATAGGCTCACTTCGCTCCTAACAGACGATATAATTCATTTTACTGAAATAATGACGAAGATTTTCTTTGCATTATAAAACTCGTTATAGTAAGAACGCACCTCATTTATCCCGTTTAACGTACAATTTTAACTTGTTTGAAAATCTGCTAACCCTGTGTATCAGCAAGTAGCCTTTCCCCAAGGAATGGATGAGTTTAAAACAGGTTTTCTGAATCGCGTACATTTTTTTCCCAAATGGCGTTAAAAATGCGCATTTATGGCGAATCAAATTACATTAACACTTTTGAATCCATGGAAAATTAATACTTGTAGTCTCGATTCATTGTAGTCATTGCTTTATATTCATGATGAACAATGTGCATTACATACAAGGGAGGGGGGGGGGATTTTAGAAATAGCGATATTCTATAATAAATGTATAGCATGGAGGAAGAAAAATTGACGTCATGCAACATTGAAACGATCATGAAAGAAAATGGCACGTCTTTATGTTCTTTTCGAGCGATATTACATTTTTGAAACTATTTTCCATAATGTATTAAATAATCGTCAGCGCCCGTTCATTGGTACCATCATTTGACAATTAAAATTTCACCCTAAAGCTGCGCAACTTAAAGAGCAGTCATCTCGCTCAGAATGACTGTAAGATAAGTTTAGTTAGGTCATTTCTGTTATTGTTCCATTTTGATGAGCCGTTAGTTCATTTTGCTCTTATTTCATAAAATACTGTCTCTTTTGCGTCCTTTGGATTTTACGTGTTCGAAAACTTGTAAAACTTTCACTGTAAAGGAGGAAAAAAAGGCATTTGGTAATTTGGCTTACAGCATTTTCTGCTGGGAAAATTTGCATCATGGACAGCTGTTTTTCCTATAAAAGGTTTTCAATGATGAACCATCTTTGCTGTTTATTTGCAAAAAAAAAAAAAGCCGGCATCCAAGTTGCCAGCCGATTTTCTTGTACTTCTTTCCTTTTTTAACACTTTCTAACGTAGTTGAAAAGTGTACATGAATTCGGTTTGTCTGTCTGTCCGTGCACTCACTCACGTCAATATATTAGGCTTTTCATGCAAATGATATATGTTATTAAGGTTTACTATGGCATGTTCGGTATTGAAAATGAAGTGTGTAGCATTTATGGTTCTTTTACAGGGACACTCAAAAGAATTCGGTTACATGACGGTCTATGGGGTGAAAAATCATTTATGGTTTATTTTAATGATGTTTCACTATTTCAATCGTATTCAAATTAATATATATATCACTAGGGTGCATTGCAAAAGGTTTACAGTGTGTGTAGTACTCATCGATCATTGACAGAGAAACAAAAAAAAAATTTGGTGCTGTCAGTTAACAATAATGGCTGGAAGTGCGTTTTCAAACTTAACTCATTATTTGTCTATTATTGTGAGTGTATAAATTGTATAAATCCTATACAGGGCAGCACGAAAGTTCTCGAGTCCATTTCCGTTTATGGATGGAAATTCCAGAAGGAAAAATTTAAACTGGGCTACGCGTTTCCTAACTGAACTCAAATTTAACAGTTAGTCTGTATGCAGTATATACACAAATCTATAAATCCTATACAGGGCTGCACAAAAATCATTCAGATATTTTTCAGAATATTGCTGGTCATTCCAGAAATTGCGTTTTCCAAATTATTTACTTAGATATCCTCTTTCGCCTTATTAGACGGTAAAGATTTGTACAATTATTTTGGAAGTGTTACATAATATAGGCTTGAAGCATGATTTTTCGTTCTTGTTTTTGTTTTACATTGTATAGCGAAGAAATGTAACGCACGAGTTGCTTTAGGTGTGTTTTGAACTGTATTATGCATTTTTCAGGTGAACTGCATTTTGGTTGGCATTTCCCGGAGTCTCGTGTGAATTCGACCCAATAAACATATCTTAAATAGGAAATTTTAATTAGAAAATCGCATTACGTAAGGACCACACTACATGAAGACACAATTGTTTAACCATTTGTTTTGATTATTATTCGAAATGTGTTTGTTCTTCGGAAGATATTGGTATATGTTGGATGTTGTGATTTTGTAATCCTATGTACGCTTTAGTATATTATATTATTTATAGTATACTAATAATAAGTGATAATATAGTGATATTTGTGATATAGTGATATAAGTGATATTTGTAGAATTAAATAAATTCATATGCAGGGCATTTACATTTACACTTGATGTACATTTTTGTCTCTCTTGCAGAAGGTGTTGAATCTCGAGGTTTCACATACACCGCTTCGGACGTGTGTCCCCCTCCCCGGCCGAGGTCTCTTCCACCCGTACCCTCTTCCTCTTCTGCCGCTCCCAGCAACCCTTCTTCCGGTCACTACTCGACGCTGCAGAACTACGGCTCCGTGATACCCGCCAACGATCCTCGCTTCAGCCAGTTCATGGTGGACAATAAGCTGGCGAGGCAACACGTCGTCAGCCTGCCGTAAGCCAATCACAGTCTATTATTACACTTCTTAAAATAAATAAATTTTAAACAAGAAATGGAAGCAGCTGTCCCCCCCCCCCCCAAAAAAAAAAGAACCCCTCTTATTAATATTTTATTTTTTATTTTATGGCGTGCCCGTTGGCGTGTCTTAGCGCGAAAAAGATTTGCCACAACAGAGTGTTTTTGGAGACAACCCTTTTTTGTTATCCGCATTCAATTTAATTCACGTTATTGCCAGTAGAGTGCCTTTACTTTATAAGTAAAAGAGTGAAGATCTACACGAAGAGGACGCATGCTCAGATTGGAAATGTTTCTCAAAACTACGGCAACACACACTATACAGAACTTGACAGTCCTCGCCACTCGCCTGGACAAGTTCGGTTTGGCGAGTAAGAGAAATCAACCCACATTTGATTGGCGATGCTCGCCAAGTTTGTCTAAGATTCTCTCGACCCATCCAATTGGATTGGATTACTCTCTTATGTTTAAAGGCACTCTCATTTTCAGCAGCGAAAAAAATATTTGTCTGTTCCCAGCTTTAAGCCGTTTTCTTTCAATTTATTCTGCCTTTGCAACTCTACGTTTGACATTCAGTATCCCTTGAAAAAAGAAGAAAACTGTGCACGATACGGTAACTATTTCCGACTTAAAAATTTTCCCGGGTGTACTAGAGTTGTCGTGTTAAAAGTTGCATTCAAATCCGTTCACTGGTTGTCGAGTGCGTGCCAAAAGCAGAATCTTCTTCTTTTGTTTGTAAGATTCTATAGCAAACGAAAACTATTCGTGTGTGACCGACACTTTACTTCAAAAACTCGATGCGCAGTAAAACAAGTTTTTTCGGTGCGTCCGTAATTCTATAAATACGTAGCACAATGGAGTCGTCGCCTGGACCGTCTGTCCGTCCGTCCGCATACAACAGCGCAAAAACTACCCAACCGAATGGTTTGGTTAAAATCTATAGAATCGTTGCAGAAATTTGTTGAGTCATTTTAAATTTTATGAAAATCGAATCAAAACATATTAATAAAAGTTTTCTTCATTCTATTAACTGCTATCATACGTAATTTATATAATAAAAGCGCAAGTCATGGGACTGAGGAAAACCAATACGGGCTGACCACTTCTTTTCTCATATGCCAGGAAGCCGTTTTTATTCAAAATTATTTTTTCGAATGAAATTGCGTAAATGTTACATTTTTAGAAAGATTGTTTAAAAAAAAATGGTTTGTTTCAGAGATGGGTTACTTTAAAAAATGTATAGATTCCGAGATAACTTCAGTTAAAATGAGGTTGAAAGCCCATTATTTATCCCAATATCCATTAAAGTAAATAAACACAAGAGATTCGTTCATCGTGAATCATAGAAATATTAAACCATGGAGGTGATCATTCGCAAAGCAAGATCTCCAGGGTAAATTTTGCAGCTGGGGTCGAAAAAAAATCGCATCTGTAAACGTGGCATACGTAATAAGAGAACAGAAAGGCATCCTCATTTCGCTCATAACAGACGATATAATTCATTTCACGAAGAGTTTTTACACTGTAAGATGTGAATGTGTAGTTATGTAATTGTAATGCATTGTAAATGTGTAGTTATAGTAAGAACGCACCCCATTTTTCACTTTTTACGAACAATTTCCAACTTTTTTTTTCCTCAATGTAAATTGGGTCTTCATGAACACACACACACAAACGCACATTTGTTGTCATTTAAGTTTTTGGTGCGCTATAACGAGTTTTTTTCTTTCAGGACGAAGCAAGAAAACTGCTGAAAAACACCCACCCCAGTGAAACCGAATCATTCCTGAGATAATAATAAAAAAAAATCTGGCGTAAACGTCTGGCGGACGAACCTCCCCCAGCGTCTTGCTGCAACAAGTCTGTAAAAAGAATGTACATAAGACAGTGTGTATAAAGGAGAAAAAACAAAAAGTGAGAAGAATGTAAATGATTTTATTTTTCATCTAACAAGAACTTTGGATGCGCGACAAAGGTGTTCTATCCATGCCAAAAGAGGACACATCCTCGCAGTTAACGAATCAAAAACGATGGATTTGTAGGACACTTTTAAATTCATACATCGTGATACATTCTGCATCCCTTTCGATTGGGAATGGCAATGGTCCGAGTGTGAACCTTGCCCCCTATTGCGTTCAGACTATGGTATTTGAGTCTCTTTTTTTTAATCGGACGACCCGGAATGAGGCTTCACCCTCATTCACATCACCCACCATTTTAGAAGCCAACCCGATGTCTGGGCATTCGCCTAAGTTGCTAAATTTTGGGGAAAAGTTCCATATCTATGCCGGAAGATTTTTAGCCGGTAGTAAATGTTTCGATGCGGTAGTTGCGATTGCAAAGGCCGTTGCCTTTGGGGTTGCTTTTATTAAACGATATATTTTTTTTCTGTAGATGTAATATTATGTACTACATATATATTTTGTGAATATTTTTTTTATAGTTTTTCTATTTTGTATACAAGAACGTGGGTTTCAAAACTCGCCATATCGAAAATTTAAAAAAAAACATGTTTTCCATATCTGTGCCGGTAGATTTATAGCCGGTAGTATTTGTTTCGATGCGGTAGTTGCGATTGCAAAGGCCGTTGCCTTTGGGGTTGCTTTTATTAAACGATATTTTTAATAAAAGCCTATAAAAACCCTACCAATAAAATTACCTATTTTATTGGTAAATTTTCATTGAAAAAACACTACAATCTTCAGAAAAACTAGTTTTAGCATGTATTTCTGGCGTTCTAAAACCTTAGTTTACAATGGAAACCCATGGAAGCAGTCAGAGGTGTTTCGCGATTTCCTCGAATTTGTTTTGATTTTTTTTTTTTTTTTTTTTTTTTTGTTGGCTATGGCGAGTTTTGAAAGTCACGTCCTTACATACATTTGTATTAATTGTAATGGCAGTTGTGAACTAATTTTTTATTTTTTTTATCTCATCCTTCGAAAAAAAAAATTATAATGTTTAATTTTTTGCATTTTTATGTGGACTACTTCTCCATTTTATGATTTTAAGTGCCATTTATATGAGATATTATCTTTCCTGAGATTTACACAAGTTATTTTAAGTTAGTTTTTTTCGTTCGTTTATTCATTGTTTGCAATATGCCCTCTGTCAATAACCCTTATTTATCACAAAAAGGTTTCCCAGGTTTATTAAATTTGTTTGTTTATGTATTTTCATTGCTTATTAAAATATCGATAATGACTACGAAATCTCGTTTCAGCATTGTACTTATTTTTTAAGAGGGTGGAAAAACACGGTTTAATAAAACTTATGCTTATACATATTTAAAAAGCATGTTTTTTCGCCATCTTGAAAAATTTGGCAAGATGTTAAGACTGCGTTTTTCGCCATTTTGGATTTTTGTTCGCTAATTGTGCCAACCGACACAGGATATGGAACTCTTGCCCAAATTTGCAAAGGATTGTTTGCATTCTTTGCGGCAGCATGTTAAAAAGACAGCCCCGCCTTCTGCGCATGCCTCGCATTAGATTTCCATAGGACGGACCCATAACTCCTAAGTAGGCACTCCCTGCCTACGATGACGTAACACGCACATTACCTATAAATAAATTATGATAATTCGAAACAGCTAATCATTATTTGTAGAAATCAACTGGAAATTGAAGAGCCATTTCGAAACCTCGAAAAAAAAATGTCCGAATCCACCCCTGTTCCACTCCCAAGAGAGGATGTCAAAAGTTAAGAAAGTTCCAGAAACAGGCTCAAGTCGAAAACCTTAATTCTGGGGTCCGTCCGCTTTGAAATACTTCAAGTTGAGTGACTCAACAAGGGTCGATCCAGGCAAAATTTGGGGCCTATTTAGGATACCTTCACAAAAATCAACTTAATAAAATGGGCCTCTTCACAAAATTCCTTATAATAAAAGAGATCCCTTCACAAAATTATTTTTAATAAAATAGGCCCTTTCACAAAATTCTATTCCATAAAAAATTATTATTTATTAACTATTTAATATTTTGTGACGTTTAAAATGTGTCATTTGTAGTTCGAATTGGAATAGCTGGATTTCAACTTTCGCTACAAAATGTTATTTTTTACAAAAATATAATACATTTCACAAAAATAACTTATTTTTCACAAAATTGGCCCTAAGAAAAAAACCCTGCGGAACCCAGTCAGCGCCAAAACTAGTCTTTTGCCATCACACATTCATCACAGGTCATCTTCACTTTATTGAATCGCAAAATTTCTGTCGTTCAACAGGGCATTCTTTTTTTTTTATTTTAAAAGAGTGGTAGCTGGACATTTAATTTCTCTCACGCATTTATTTTAAACGTTGCCTCAACGCAACACCAGCGGGTAATGGATTCAATACCACAGTCTGACCGCGACACTTACGCAGTAAGCAGACACACGAAGTGACCGCTATCGTGTTGGAGTAGCGAGTTTCGACTCGACGCTATCGTGTTGGATGCCTCCGGAAAATCGTCCTCAAGTAAAAGTTTCGAGCTACTCGTGATGAGGGGCAAGAAAGAAAAAAAAAACGTATTGAAAACACTTCTGTAGGCGGACCCATTTCGAGTGCTGCCCTTTTCCTTTTAAAGTGTCAGGTACTTCTGAACTAAAACTAGCGAAAGTTTTAACCCTTTGCTTGGCTACTCCTTTATTTTCCACTCGCGTCCCTTTCTCTTACAAGGAAGGTCTCCTTAAAGCGCATACCCAGAATATTTTGAAAAAAAAAAAACTAATGGAACTAACTACTGATGTACGTAATAAAAGATTAATCAAATTTAGCTGCGGAATCCCAGTAGAAAATCTGTAAATATATATATATATGTGTGTGTGTGGGGGGGGGGGGGGGGATTATGATGAGCAATAAGTACTTTAGCCACAACATAGACTTTTCAAATATAATATACAATATAATTTATTATGTTGTTATAATATAAACATTGATTCACACACAACTATATAACTGGGTTAATATTGCTGAAACAAACATTCATATCTCAATACAAATAATAATTAGCAATCTTCGACAAGCATTGCATAAATATTCCACCAACAAGCACATCCGAAATCTATAGAACAACTCCTCGTGCTGGCGTGCTTTTCTTGGTCTTGCGTGAACTCATCGTCTTTATCGCTGATCGTGAAAAGTAATAATTCATTGAGTTTATATTATTGTTGTTGTTACTTCTGATAATTCTCATATATATATATATATATATATATATATATATATATATATATATATATATATATATATATATTCGAGTATTTGGCGCGTTGTTTCTACGGCAACAATACGGTTCTCTTGTTATCTTCGACACTAAAAACATTAAAGTCAAATTGACAGTGCTCAGAATAGGACATTCATTTTTAGTTTGAAGGATTTTTAATCCATTTAAATTTGGTTCTAAACCGTAGATTAGGATCGTTCATTTTCTTTTTATATACATACAAATATATATGGCAAAACCGTAGTTATAAAAAGTTTATTTATGGAATTAAACTTACTTAAACTAGTTCAGTCTAAAGAGAAAAAAACATTTTTATAAAAGAGTATTGATCATGACACCGTTTTTTTTTCTCTCATTGCGTCGCCAACCAGTGATAAATCGACAAAAACACGAAAATTTCATACTTTGTTTTACAGACGTTATATCGAGGTTCCGCAGCAATTTTTTTTTTATATAAACGTATATATCCTCATTAGAAGAATTTTCTGTTATTTTTTTCAAAATTTTCTGAGTATGCGCTTATGGAGACCTTCCTTGTTAATGTTCCTCCTCCCATAATCTAGGCTAGGTGGAAAAATAACCTATGAGTAAACCCCCCATGACCATTATTTTATGGTGTCACTTTCAAACTTTTCTCGGATTTTCAATCCTTCATTTTGGAGAATACCGTCGTCTGTAAAAAAAGAAACGGGGAGGGTCTTCATTCCAATTCATTCTGGGCGGGTGTGAACTGAATCGACTTGAAATCACTTTTCAAGACATCTGAATGCGTTTTTCAAAAATGTGATATTAAGGACGGAGCTTTGGTAGAATGCCATGTTTTTATTTAGTGTAAAAAACCTAAAAGGAAATTTGAAACCTCCACCCCGACCCCCCCCCCCTTTTTAAAAAAAAAAATTGCTCCCGGACGTAGTCAGTCCACGATATGTACCTGACCCTTTAAGGTCCTTAAGGGTCAAAGGTGCTTAAGGACCCTTTAAGGGATTCCGCTTAAGCTGATCAAGAATTCGAGGTTCTGCTGTCATTACCCTTCAGGTTCAAAGTGAAAATACAGTTTAGATTGGTCGTCAAAGCAGAAAGAAAGAAAAAAAAATGCATTGATGCACAGATCAAAATCAGGAAAATTGGACAGAAGTCCTTCTCAACATTCCTCGAGGAACGCTAAATCCTTATGTGTGTGTGTCTGTGTGCACATTGTTTTGTTATTTACCT
The DNA here is from genome assembly GCA_963931845.1 of Maratus michaelseni. Classification (NCBI taxonomy): domain Eukaryota; kingdom Metazoa; phylum Arthropoda; class Arachnida; order Araneae; family Salticidae; genus Maratus; species Maratus michaelseni. The sequence continues at coordinate 467,633,062 of OZ007589.1, forward strand.
TGTGAAGTGTGAAACCTTTATCTAAAACAACACAGGCCTGCGATATAGTACGTATATATACAGATATATATATATATATATATATCACCTTTGAAATCAAAAGACAACATACGAGTTTGTATAACAAAAATCTGACCTAATCTCTAATTTAAAGATGGTATGTAATTGTACGGGTGTTTATACGACCATTGGAAAAACTTGGAGGGGGAGTGCAGCTGAGACAATATTTTTGTATAAGAATGTAGGGTTGGAAATGACGCGTTGAGGCACGTAGACAAAAAATGGGACAAGAAAAGAAAAGCATTGTTTCTTTACAATATCATCACAAAATGCTTATTTGCAGCAATGCTTACAATAAATGATCAAAATTGCGACATGTTTGGTAGCGTCGAATGAGTTACTGACGAACATTTTCAAATAGGCCAGGCATTTTGCGTATGTTTGCAGTCGCAATGGATAGTCTAGCAACGAGGTCCTCCATTGAGTCAACTGGAGTCTCGTAAACTATTGCCTTCAGATGGCCCCATAAAAAGTAATCGATGCTGGATAAATCTGGTGACCGTGCTAGTCCACCCGCGACCTACGCTATACACGGCCGGTGCATGACATTTAAAATGTCTACGTCACATGGAGTGGTTCATTTTTACACAGCGATTGGTGCAAAATGGTGGGAGCGCCGTTGTGCACCAAAAATCGTGTAAAAATGATCCACTCCATGTGACGTTTTAAACGTCATGGCCGGCCGTGTATGTCGCGGTCCACCACGCCCAATCCATCGACCCCCACAAGTGGCATCCAGGTAATTGCGGACAACCAATTTGTAATGGGCTGGCGTACCATCAAGTTGGAACGACATTCGGAACATCTTGCAGTAACTATAGCCACCCAAACATTTAAAGAGAAGCGTTTTTGGAATCATGTGGACGCGTAGCGTGTGGATTTCCTAATGCCCAAACATGGAGTATTGTACATATTAAACACACCTTCCTCTGTAAAAGTCGCCTCATCTGTGAATAGCACACATGTTGGGAAATCCAACTGTAACGCACACTGCTGCAATAGCCATTGGCTGAATTGTTCGAGCACAGGGTAATCATTTGCTTGCAAAGTTTGGACTCTTTGAATATGAAATGGGTGTAAGCGTTCTCCTTTTAAAACTCTAGAAAACGGTGGGGCGACTTGCATGTAAACGACGTGCAATAGCTATTGTACTTGTGTGGGGTGTTTCATCCACAATGTTCAAGATAGTTTCTTCCATGTTTGGATGTCTATACAGTTATTTGTTATTGTTCCAGTCCTTTCACCAGAGATGGCGATGAATGTCCCATTTTCACAAAGGTTCCGGGGCAACCGCTCAAATACTTTGTGGTTTGGCATACGCCTTTGCAGAAAACGTTCCGGATACAGCCGTAGCGCTGCTCTGACGTTCCCATTAGCAGCACCGTACATTAGATGCATGTCTGCCTTTTCACGATTCGTAAAATCTCCCGTCACAGCTGCAAACACAGATGCAAGTGACGTTGTTCTACAGAAACATCTGTCATTACAAGTCGTTCAAACGTGTGCAAGAGTTGCCACAAAAAAAATAAAAAAAAACACTAAATCATAAGCTCAAAATCTACAATTGAAGAAGCGCACACGATAAAATAAATAAAATAACAAACAGATGATGAAATAAATCTAAAATCTAAAATTGAAGAAGCGCAGACGATAAAATAAATAAAATAACAAACAGACGATGAAATAAATCTGAACATTTATTGTAAGCATTGCTGCAAATAAGCGCTTTGTGATGATGTTATAAATAAACACTGCTTTTCTTTTCATGTCCTATTTTTTGTGTTTGTGCCTCAACGCGTCACTTCCGACCCTACATTCCTATACAAAGCATGTTTGTTCCAGTCAGCTGCACCCCTCCTCCAAGTTTGTCCCATGATCGTAGAAATACCCTGTATGTATACTGTTTTAGGTGTTTCTGTGAATTTTTCGATGCGCCTATAGGTCCCCTCTAGAGCGTAAAGTTTTAAAACATAGCAAGGATGAAGATGCAGGAGAGCGTGTCGGAATTTATAAAAGAAAGAAAGAAAGAAAGAAATAGTTGTGAATTGACTCAATGATAATAATTTTATTTCCAGAAAATTCCATTCCATTCATTCGACATAGCTAAGCTCTGCAAATTAAAACTCATCACTGTATTTCGTTTAAAGCGTGTTTCTCTTGTGCATGGTTGTAATAACAGTCTCCTCATTAAGTGAAGGATCCAATGCACCTGAGAAAACAATCTGGATGTCTGTTGGTTGCGGAATTCTTTCATTTTTATCCCAAATTCAACATCCTAAAATGCACGAAGAATATATATAAAGAAAAGTGCCCAGTTAAACTGATGGCATTGGGCTCACAGGCTATTTCTGCATGAGATACCTATTTAGCTAACTTAAGTATACTTAACCAATGAACCTCCAAATATAATCGTGAATAAATCTCTATACCCAATTTGAAGCAAATCGGATAATTCTGAATGAGAAACCCATTTATCTAAATTAAGGGGGGGTAGCCCCCCATTCTCCTTTATACTTAATCAATAAACCTCCAAAATTAATAAGGGAAGCGCCTTAGGGCACATTAGCTCCCAGGCTTTGATAGCCTGTGAGCTAAAAAACCCCTATCCATCGCAGGCCTGTGTCCATCTTATTTTGCAATTGTTGTTCTTATTTCTATTTTCTGATGTTGTGCCTTGTAAAGAGTTTTAGATTGTACTACTAGACTAACTAATAACGTGAATCTGTTGTGTGTGTTTCCTTTCTGAGGTCGCACAAACGGAGTTGGGGCCGAGTCCTGGATCGTTCTCTCTCTCCACAAAGATGAACCCAATCACCGACAATACTTTTAAGAGTCGTAACACCCGATTTCAATCGCAAACACATAAAAATACCACGGACTAGTAACCTTTTCTTGAATCAAACATCTCCTCCCCACCATGGAGGATAGCGCGCCAAACCACGCACTGAAATTCCCGCTTCTACCGATTCATTTCACCTGTGTTTGCATTGATGGTGAGAGGGGACTCTGCCAAAAAACGACACCCTTTTGGCGATGAAGGTGGGCAGATGTATTACTGCCGGAGGAACAATGGAATCCGTACTCTACTTACAAATTCCTCCTCTCTATGTATGCGAGAGGAGCGTTTTCTGACACGCACATCGCTGTCCGGTTTCGGAAAGAAAATTCTGTCTGGAGATAGACGTTTACAGGATTCGGTGATAGGGATATACAGGGTGATTATAAAAAAACTATCCCGATATATGAGTCCCTAACTGTCATACCGTTCACAGAAACTGAATGAAATTCTGGCCTAAAGTATTTTGAGGTATGCGCTCAAGAAACAAAACATTTTATTGTGTTTCATGCATTTTCCATTTCACACACGACGACACTTTACATGCGGCAGGATATCATTGAACAATAAAATTTTTTACTTTCTGTTGCTTCTCTGTCCTTTATTAGTTGTTTTCACTTTTCTTCTTAGTCTGTCTAGAGCCGGCGATTTTCGTGCTACAGGTACCGTTCCAACGCTTTTTGTGGTTTTTCACTGTGAAGATCACATTCCAATAAAAAAGTAGCTGTTGCCATTTGAAATTTTCGAAATTTTGTCACTGTAACCGTAACTGTTAGAATTTAACTGTTGTTTTTGTCATGATTCTTGAGCGCATACCTCAAAATACTTTAGGCCAGATTTGCATTCAGTTTCTGTGAACGGTATGACAGTTAGGGGCTCATATATCGGGATAGTTTTTTTATAATCACCCTGTACTGTCTTGATATATATCATGATCTATATCCGATATTTCGAAATATCATGAAGTTTGATATTTTCACGTATTTTATATTTATTTTCAAAATATTGCATGTCATATTTTTTATATTTTCAATCAAAACAAGTGTAAAGGAGTTTGTTAAATGTTATTGGTTGTGTCATTCTGTAGATAAAGAATTTTTGCTCTTATAGTAGCTTTTTTAGCCCACCATTCTCCCACCAAAAAGAAAAAAAAAATTCCAAACTTTATGTTTAAAGCTGAATTTTTAACTGTAGGATCCATAATTATGTGGGACACTATTTACTTAGAAAAGCCAGTGAAAGATAAACTATCTAATTTAGATAAACTTGCAACTTCATTAGAAATAATTTTTTCTCCTTTTGGTTTTGTTCAGTTAGGCATTCCAAGCCTACTCTATTTATGTTAAAATTTTTCAATAAAAACAAATTATTTTGACATCAAATTTTCTTAAAACTTGATTACTAAATTTTAAAAGTTTGTTTTTTGTGGGTGTAAAAAGCAAATTGTGTCTGCTTTCAATGAGTTAATCTTAAATTTTGTTAAATAAGGGAAAAAAATAGAAAAAGACATTTAGAATATTGTTTTATTAAGTTTTCATGCTAAATGACATAGGTTTTAATATCTAATTTATATTAACTCTGAAAATATTTCTAACAATCAACAAGTTGACTATTTTGAAAGTATCGGATATGTATCAAAAATATCGGATCTATATCAAAATATCGGATATTTTTTATATTTTCGAAAATATCATATTTACGAAACCTGGCACGTTTGACGGGACATTCCCCGCATCAGGCACCCTGGCTATAATTAGGTTTTAATCTTCCGAAATAGGAAAGGAATCTCTATCCAGGTAAAGATATTTTGAATAAAAAACCCTCAAAAAATGAGTCAAAAAATAAAAAAATAAATAAAAAGAGAGACCTTCAAGCTTGTCCAGTATCTATTCAATGGCTACGCACAGTTTTTGATCCGATAGAACTTTTTTTAACGGAACTATTCTGGCCGATTTCAACATTCAATAGCGCTTAAAACAATTCTTCGATTTAAAAGCTGTCTGCTTCAGCGTGTTTGTCGAACCTTTCTCTATAAAAATACCCGTTTTCATATTTTTATATGGGCAATAGTTTTCTTAATATAAGCCAAGAAAGACTTCCGATCACAAAAAATTCCTTTACGGCGACAGATGCGTTCGTTACTTTTTTTTTAGAATAGAAAGATTCCAGAATTTAGGAGTCTTTGCCTTCAAAATTAAGTTCCGTTTGTTCAAAAATTTATAACGCACATGAAGAACCCTGCGCTTAAATTAGGATTTAAAAAATGATTTCTGAAATAATTTTTTTTTTCAATTGGGTAATTTTATTTTTATTTTATTTTACACAGTTCTAATTATCACTTTAGCACTGCTATTGAACGAAATTGAAAAACTGAATAAAACGTAATGGAAAATACATATATATTATCCAAGGGAAAAACAAAAGGGTTTGTTCATTCATTCAAACCGAACCGGGACAATCGTTATTTTAAAAGAAACGAAGACCGAACCGAATTGAAATGTACTTTATTGGACTGAAACAATGATCACGGTTCGATGCTCTGAAACAAAACTAAATTGTTTACGCGATGCCAATAAACAAAATCGTCGCTCCAGGATTCGAAGGTCCCACCTCCGGTTCAAGTCTTTCCGATCTTCACGACTAAAGCCTTAACCGAGATGACGTCAGCAATATATTACCCACAGATATGTCTCCCACAACCTCATTGTACATAGGAGAGATGAAAATAGAGAGTGTATCTGTCGTTGTTGAGCGGACAAAAGACACCGAAACATTTTAGGGTCGGCTGTTGTAGCGCATAAAGATACTATATCATTTTTGGTTTGCTAATAAAATTTTTGAAAAAGAGCCTCCTCGTTCTTCTTGTTCATTTTCATGCAAAACGATCCGACAGAAGAGATTGCCTTGGCACTGAACTTGTGACGTCATCGGCTGGAGACTGTTTCTTAATTTCCGGATCGCTAATCGTTGTCCTAGCAAGACAAGGACAATTTGAGCCGAAGCTTGGGGTCCGACTAGACAAAAAACGGCGAGTTTGAATCCAGACTCGCATTGAATGGGTCGGATTCCACTCTTAAACGGGAAGTCCCAGACCTCTTTAGCCCTTGTGTGCAAACGCAACCCACCAAAGCTTGGGAAATGACCTTCAGTATCTGACGTCACACATTCGGCGCCAAGGTTTTCTCTTCAGAGGGCATTGGGCCGAGGCTTGCCAATTCAATTTTTCTCGTCACAAAACTGTCGTAACACCCACGTGCAGATCCAATCGGAGATCTAGGGAGTCGAAAAATAACAATGCATTTCTTTGTATTATAGTAGACTCCCTCAAATCTGCGACCCTAAAATCCTCACATTGTTGCAAATTCAAACCGTGAAACTTACAGTTAAGATGTAAAGGTAAAATACGAGATTTTTTTTTTTTTATCATTCTGTACACATTTTAATATGTAATTCTGGTTAATATGACTGAACTCATGATGAAAGTATAAATTTATTTCTGAAAAATTTCGAGATAGCGCTGATATCAGTGTCAATGTGATTCTTTTACCAAATACATTTACGCACTAATCAAGTATTTTTGGTTATTAACTCTAGCTAAGCATGAAATAAAACTTTTTTATTTTACGATTTTTATGTAAATTATGAGTGTTTCTTTATGACGCAAGTTTCCTTTAATAATTAAATATACATATATATATATATATATATATATATATATATATCTCATCGGTATTATGCCTATTTAGTTATGCATTATTATTTACTTGACCTTCACTTTTAAAATTTTAATCATGTTTTAAATTTTCTTAATTTTTATTACTACTTTATTATTACTACTTTATTATTACTACTTTATTATTACTACTTTATTATTACTTTACTTAATTATTTTAATATTTTACTTTATTCTAAGCATTCATCATAATTTCGTGTGCATTATCACATTCAAATTATTGTTTACAAAATGTAAACAGAATTGTGACCAGAAATCTGCACAACCCCTGGTTTCAAGCTATGCGGATTTGAGGGAGTCTACTGTAATTTCTGGAAATTACTTCATCAACCGATAGGATGCCCCCCCCCCCTTCGCCTCCCTTAAAAAAAGAGGCGTACAGTACTGATTTCAGATCAATTTCTTAAAGAGATACTGCTGAGGAGGAAGGAGGGGGGATATGAATTTGAGTGTGAAATGGACAGTTAAAACAAAAGAAAATTCAAACTATTGAGTCTCCCGTAGGTTCCATTGCAGGCCTTATCGGCTGGATCTGCCCTTGTCAACAGAATAGGGTCACTCAAAAATGGCTAGTCACTCTCAAGTTTACGAAACTTCACTTCGATGGAACTTTGTATCGACTCAACTTTTCTCTTTCAAGCCGCGTGAGATTGAAATATTCAACGAAATTCGACTCATCCCATATCTTCAGGGCTGCCGCTGGTGGCTGTTTTTAGGGTTTCGTTCATCTCACGTTCGTCTCGCTTCTCTGTCTGTCCGTCACAGAGTCCGTTATCAGAAATTGTATAAGTTAGAGACTTGAAATTTTGTGTACTTACAGCTGAATACCTACTGTCACGCTGAAAATCATAAAATTTTGAAAAAGTCGTATTATTTTAATTAAATGAATTAATTTAAAGACATCCCACCATTTCTGCTATCTTAATTTCAACCTTTTTTATTGTAGACCCGATGGTCCAGTGGCAGAGTATGTTCTTTTTGACCCAAGAAGTCACAGGCTCTTAAGAGCCTACACTAGTCACGGCAAGAAACGCTCAAGCTAATGTTAAGTCTATGGGAAGGCTATAGCGCAATTTCTTGTTCGCATTTAATACTTTTTTGGTAAATCGCACTTATTTCTTTGAAGACATCTGTTTAAGCTCAATGAGAAAAATCGAATGAGCTATACAATTCATATTTAATACTTGGAAATTTTTCCATAGAAAATTTCGCACGCCTTGCATTCATAATATTCAAAGTTTAATTGTCCCGGCTTGGGTATTTTTCACTATGTTGGCTTTACGCCTTTTAAGCAATTAAAATTTGAACATGAGCTATACAAATTGAAATTCGCCACTCCAAACTATAGTACCTTTAATTGTGAGGTTATTCAAAAGACACACACATGATGGCATGACATCATTTCCAAAACAGCTTCAGGAGCAGGAGACTGTCAGTCCACTGCACTTCTAGATAAGATCTTCCCTCAATCTGTCTGTTCCAGAAATCCCACCCTGTTTATCTGGGGATGGAAGATCAGTCTTCCGAGCAAGAGCCTGGCAATTAGCTCTCATTGCATGTAGATAGAATGTGCTATTACTACATGGCGGAAAGCTATGCGACTCCTTTTTTGCTGAAAAATAGTATAGCGCAGTTCACTGATGTCAGAGAATTTGTGCTTTCCATACTAGAGCTGGCAAACATATGACTCAAGCTGTTTCTGTGTTTCCTCTGATGAACTCAACTTGAATACCAAGGGCACTTAGAACAAGCATCTCGGAATTCAGCGGTCTGAATCATTATTTTGTAGGCAGCGCATTTCCCCTTGCCTAAAAAAGCACTTACTGTATCACACCCTGACAGTGAATGCATTCCAGTTAACGCATTACATACGCCTAGACGTCCAAGTATCTAACTCATGTTGTAGTATTTGATTTGATTGATGATTTGTTGTAGTATTTGTAGTGATAACCTGTCATTGGATCCACATTTTATAAATATTAACCCCTTGTAATTTTTAAACTGATTTTCTAAAGCAAACAGTGTGATACCATAACTGCTACATCAGTCAGTATCTATAAAGATAATAATAACAATTCTAAATTCAGACACTAAATCATTGTGTGCGTGAAATAAAAGTAGCCTAATCGCCTCTTCTTGGAAGCACGTCAATTCAGTGGTTTCTTCTACTAGTTCTTTTGTGAATTTATAACACTTTTCTCCGCAGGTAACGTACATCACTCGTGTATTATCGTGTATGCTCGCGTGTCTCAGATATTGCTCATTTTGCCATTTTTGTGAAATGAAATGTATATGTTCTCTTCTCATTAGACAGAAACTGATTCCATTTTCGCACTGGGTGTCCAGTAGTCATATGTTTTACTTTTATAGCATTACCGACAGCTCGATTTTTTCGTTCATCACTTTTTATTGACATCTGCCTGTATGCATCAAATACAACATCTGTGCTTTGAGAGGATGTAGATTCTGGTATTATTTTAGAAAAGAAATCCTCTGCTACCTGTCCAAATGTTTGTAACTTCTGCGGTGTATTTTCAACAAAGCACATTCCGTCAATGATGTTAACACCGCCATCATTTGAAATTCTTCCAGCGTCGCAAAGTCTTTTGTCATAACATCCATCAGTTTTGATTTTGTAGTTTTTCGCATTGAAGCATCAGGTGTTGCTAAGGACCATGGAAGAGGCCCTAGAGGACAGGAAAAGACAGTTCTCATGTCCAACATTCTTCGCTCAGCAGTGATCGTCATCTGAGCAAACATATTTCTTTATGCCTCGACAACAAACTCTGATTTATTCAACTTTACACTCAGTTTCTTCTTCAAGTCAGAAAATGTCTTTAGCTTCTTTTTCTCTAGAGGTTTGAAAAACTCGTCTGGCTTTAACTCTTCAGACAGATATTCTCTCTTGGAAGTTTGGTAAGCTTCTTCACCAACCTCATGAGCTTTGACCGTGTCTTTGACAATTTCTCGTTTTGTCACTACTCCAGTTGATAATATTACCATGTCTAAATCTTGGAATGGATTTATCCATTCATTGATGATCATATTCTGTAAAGCAGAGATATCACGTTCGTCTTTCTAGATCCCGATCAAAGAGAGATCTGGATGTAGAACAGATTTTTCTGAAGAACTGATCTTGGTTCGTTCACGAATCATGTGAAGAAGTGCCTCATATCATAGTTTAAATAGTATACTTCAACTGCAGCACGTCTTTGGCTAAACTTTGTTGCACCTTTTGACCCCTGCGTGTGTTTATTTATTGTTTCTTCAATCGCCTGATCCACGGAAATTCTGCCAAATGGGTTTCGTTGTCCAATCTGCACACCAAAGCCTTTTCGAATAAAAAAAGCATAGATGGAAGGTTGATCAGTTTCTAATGCCGACATGTCAGCACACTTAGATAACGTGCATAGTTTAAATGATCCTATGCAAAGCCCTAAGGTAGTATCTCCCTGACAGCCACAAGACAGAACATCCAATGACCCTCTCTGGTTGCCCGCACCAGTATAAGTAGTATGGCCACCATCTTTATGCATCACAACCACAGCAATGTCAATTGCCCATTATTTTTCTGCAGATGTTGCAAGTACACTTCTCAAACGCATCCTATACTTTACAAAACTCCTGCTGCCATGATTTTGCAGCAATTATCTGTTTTTGCAGGAGACATATTCTCAAACAATGTTTTAACTTTATTTTACAAATATATTTTTTTATTTATTTAGAAATTGTTATTTTTTAGTAAATCTGGCAACACTGTTGACTTGCGATAACTACAAAACTCTAGCTTTATGTAACAATACTTGGGAGGTTTCTCTTTAAGGTGCCAAAAACTGTAGGTTGGTATCTTTTATACTTATTAATTTAATACCATGCAAAAACGAGAAAAGCTGTTCGATCAGCCTGTTTATCGGCGGTCATTTTCCAATAGGGCGTCCATTAGCTACCCTGGTTTTGAAAGTATCGTGGATAAATGTCATGCTGATGTTGTGGTGAATCTAAAAATATATAGCTTACAAAGTCCGCTGACACGAAACCACCTAAACGACTATTACGCTTCGTTGTAAGTTTGACGTTTGACTTCTTCGAAGCATTTTTACTTGTAATTTTTTATCGTGATTTCTCAGATTTTCGCTTTTAATAGGCCTCCTTTTTTTTTTTTTTTTTTTTTTTTTTTTCTTTAATGGAGAAGCTGTTAAAAGGATCAGGGTCCATAAGCCGTGTTTTTGGCCCCTGAAATAAGACTAAAATTCGATTTTGTTATACTGACTCAATCATTTCACTTTTTAATATTAGAAGGTTTATCCTGTACGATTTCAACACTAGTTTTTTGCATTTTGTTCGGATTTATAGGACTTACACAAGCTCAAAGTTCGTATGATTCGTAGTTTTGGATGAAAAATACGCAAAAATCTCCTCATTTTACCTCCATGTTTAATATATTTTTTAATATTTTACTAGGAGCGCAGCTTTGCAACACTTTTATTTTTACATATACTGTAACTTTTTGATGTATTTTATAATATATTTAAAGAAGAAAGTGTGGCACAATGGCGTATTTTTCATCAAAAACTACGAATCATACGAACTTTGAGCTTGTGTAAGTCATATAAATCCGAACAAAATGCAAAAACTGTAGTTGAAATCGTACAGGAATATTAAAACTTCTAATATTAAAAAGTGAAATAATTAAGTCTGTATAACGAGATCAGCTTTAGTTTTATTGCATGGGCCAAAGACACGGCTTATGGACCTTTCCGAGTGTTTTATTTATTTGCCGAATTGTTGTCGTTTGGTGCTGTTTGAAGGAGCAGGAATAGGCGAAATCTCTGCTGCAGACACTGGTCATTGTACTTGATTTGAAGAGCTAAGCATTTGTTCATTAGGTTCAATTTGTTCGTCGTTTTTATCCTGTAGCACTTCTGGAATTCCACTATCGATATTCTTTTTCCGTGTTTCCGGAACGCTAGTTATCAGCTGCCATGAAATCCTCATCGGATTAAACGTTAGGATTAAATGGCCAAATCCCACTCTTTTCAAATCCTTTTCTAAGGAAGAAGACACTCTACAATAGGCTCTGTTGAATAGTTCAGCTATGTCGTATCGTGTTATTCGGTCTTCATGAAAATATCGCCACTCAATATTCAGTTCAGTCTTCAAAGGGCCAAAAAAGCAGCGGTACAGTGAACTGAGGTGACATCCTTTTTCAGGGGAAAAAACTTAGGAAGGATATAATGGCCAGAAGCACCAAAACAACAGCATACAGTGATGTTTTTACCCCTTTTTCCAACTTGTTATGTGCTCCAACCTGTTTCATTCCAATTATTCGAGATGGAGTTTGTACAATGTACAGTCGTTATGCCTTTTCACTGACGTTCTAAATTCTTGTAGCAGGGAAGTTGAACTTACACATCAGTGTCTCTAAATTTGAGTAGAAGAGCTGCACTTCTTCTTTCCAACAATACTCTATTCAAGCTTGTTGATTCTGGTTTACGCAAGGTTCGCCCGGGATGCCTTTTAAGAAACCCATATAGCCAATATTGGCCAGCTTGTCGTTTTTCAATCGGAAAGTTGTTTTTAATCGCATTTCTTTCGACGTCATCAACAGCTAGTTTTCTGAGATCAGAATAAGTCATTCCAAAATATAGCTTTGGCAGAAGTAGAACATGATTTTCAATTTCAGCTTCTTGTTCTTCGGAAAAAATGCACTTGTTGCCCAAGGAAGGACCGTTACGACGCCCTGCCCTTCATCGTGCTAAATAGGATGTTGGATTCAAAGGAAGCCTTCCTCGTTGATGTCCTGTTGCCAGGGGCGTATTTAAGCATAATTCATTGGGGGGGCGTATATGACGATTTTGCCGACTAACTTAAAAAATATTATATCTTTAAAAATACGTTTTTGTGTATGTATATATGTATCTATATTATATATAAAATCAACATTACTAACATATCGGGATTAAATTTTGCACTTTAGAACGTCAGATACTTTACACTTTAGAATAAAGCTGAGAATAGAACAGTTTCAAGTTTCAACCACACGATCAGCCAATCGCGGATCCAAGGGGGGGATCATGGGGGTCATGACCCCCCTCTAAACGAAAAACATTTCTATAGAAAAATACATTTTTGATATAAATATGTATCAAAGGTGTTTTCAGTTTCGTCTTTCTTTAAAAATTCTAATATATCTGATACATTCACGGATTTAATTTTATATAGAAATCCATGAAAATTGCAAGCATTATTGTTTAAACACTAAAGAATCGAACAACGTTTTTAATTTTCCTGTACATGTGGTACATTTTGATTGCTCCCTCAAGACGATATTTCCATGATTGCCAAGCGCCGTAAATTGGCTTAAAATACGAACTTTGAGAAAAATTTCTGAAAGATTCTTTGATTTTATAAGAATGATTTCTTTACATCTGAATAAAATATGCAAATTTTATACATTTACGAATATACCTGCAAATTTAATGCATTTACTAAGGAAAATGAATTCAGGCATATGTCAGAAAACAGCCAATTTGAACATAAGATATAAAAATTGCTAATGAAGACTGTGAACCTCCCCCCCCCAAAAAAAAAAGACATGACCTTTCTCTAAATGGATGGATGGATCCACCTCTGGTGATCACAATCCTCCAATTTGTATTCAATCAATTAAAATCGTAAGATTACCAACCTGTATTATCGGCCAACCAATGAAAATCGACAAAAACCGATGGGCAAACAAAACGCCTATCTTGTTATTAAGGTAGTTGCTAGGGTGTGACGGTCAGTTGAAACTGATCTATACAGGGTATGTTTAAAGATGGACACTTTCACCCCTTCATTTGCGTATCTTTGCTGTAAATATTTCAGCAAAATATTTTGATATTAAAAGAAAAATCTGTTTATTTTTTGCTGAATATGAGGACGGAAATTTGCACTTCGGATTAATTAAACAGGTTGTAATTTTTAGTAAGATGCTACTTACAACTTATTCACAATCAGCTTATTTATTTATATTTATATTAAAATGAATTAAATCATAACTTATATTTTTAGTACATTTTTATTCATTCATTTAACAACATGCATTTTAACCCGCCGCCTCTTCTTTAGACGAGCCCATCTATCCACAATAGCTCCCAAATCTAGGCAGTCCAAAATGTCCTTCTCGCACGTAAGTAACATAAGTGCATTCAGACATGGATCGGTCATTGTTGCTCTCAGATAGTTTTTCACATTTTTTAATTTACTGAATGTTCTTTCATTCGAAGCAACTGTGACTGGAGAAGTTAGCGCCAGACGGCTGACACGGTTCGCAAGCGGTAGAATGTTTTTCAAAGATTCTGATTTCTATGAAATGTCATCCATTGTTTGAGCCTCTGAGCAGAAGTCTGACAAAACTTCTAGCTCTGAGTGTAATGCTTCCATGTCAGCAACTACCTGGGTTTTAGGAAAGAAATCTGCCGCTTTCTTAACCAGATCTAATAATTTCTCTCTCGTAATGGGAGGATTCATTATTTGATACAGTGGTGTTATTATGCTGATGGAAGAGTTGAGACTATCTGCCATCATCACTGTAAGGGTATCCAATACCTTCTTAAACTCCATGCGATAGAACGTTAAAAGTTCGGGAGTAAATAGATTGTCTCGATTATCGTCTAACTTCTTTGGTGCCAATCTGCGTCGATGCTGTATAGCAAATTCACTTAACGGATCTATACATTGCTTAGTTGAAAAGATCTCTGTATTTCTCGATGCATGTTTTCGTCGTCACTGTTTATTATTTCCAGTGATTTGATACATGTCGTCAGTATTTTCGTAGCGTCAATTATGTTAAGATTCTTCGACTCTAGTTTTTCAGTAATTAACTTGAACTTGTACAGAATGTCCTTGAGAAACATCAGTGAAGCAATGAAGTCGAACGACAACATTTTCTGTCAAAACTTGTATGATACATTCATATGAGATCCATACCGCTTTCAATGATTCTGCTCAAGCAGTTCATCTCGTCTTAGAAAGATTCCACACTTTCTATTTCTTCGAGCTTGTCCACTAATGGCTTGTTTCGTTTAGTACTTGCTGTGAAAAACACATAAGGTTCTTCCAGCACGGAGAAAACATCGGTTATAATATCGCTGGCGTTGCAGCTATGCTGAATAAAAGCGTTGAGTCTGTGACCTTGACAAGAAATATACGGTACAATTCGATCCACGATTTCTGAAAACTTCTGCTGGGTGCCGTTGAATTCTCCAGACATGCTGCTTGCAAAATCGTATGACTGGAAAGCTACCTGCTCTATATAGAGCTCATTCTTCGTAAGGATGTGCGATATCTCGCTCGCAAGGCCGACACCGGTTTTATTGACTGCTTCTACAACCTCCAAAATTCGCTCCTGAGGTTTTCCATCTTTGTTGACATACCTCACCCCAACAGCCAATAGATTCTGGTGCAAAGCATTTGATGTCGTATCTGCCGTAATGCCATAAAATTCTGCTTCTTGAATCTCATTGACTATCTTTTTGCGCAATGCTGTCGCAAGAAATTCAACCATCTCGTTTTGGGATGAAGCGGAAAGGTAAGTTGTGTGATACGGCCTGAATCGTACGACCTCAAGCCATTTTTTCAGTACTGAGTTATGTATGGAAATTAATTTCACAATTTGCCGAAAGTTTCCATTTTAGTGTTTGTCACTTCCCGTGAATGCCAGGCCTTGTTTACCCAGCTTTCGCGTAATGTCCATCAAGATTGATTCCACTTCAGTGTTGAATGCACGATCTTGCTCTTCTAGAATAATCTGTTTGCGCTTGATCTTGTAGAGTAATACATCAACGTGATTATACGTCATCATGAACTGACAATAATCTGAAAGAGCAATTCGGTGGGAGTTGGAAGAGAAATGTTGAGCAAGCTTTCCGTCCTTTTCTTTCCCTACGCTCTTCATTTTGTGCCATTTGTTTACACCACTTTCAACCCAAGCATTTTGTGTTTTTTCTCTCCCAGGACCTTCATGAAACAGGCAACAAACAAAACAAAAAGCAGCGTTGAGTTCTGTGCTATATTCCAAAAACGGATACTCTCTGTATCGCTGATGTAAGCGCTGTTGAAAAATCGATGTCTATTCCGTGGGATGGAATCGTTTATCGTCGGATATGCACCAAGTTTTGGTGCACTAGACACGACACAACGTAAGTTGTAAACTTACCTGCAAGTTCTAATTTGTCGTTTCTGTATTAACCGCTTGTAGATTTTTTGTCTTTCTAATTGAAGCTTCGAATGGGTTAGAAGGAGCACCCGCCTTTTTCACGACTCGCATCCCTCTGTGACAGTTCTGTTGGTTCTGTTCGTGCTTTTTTCTTCAGTCATCATCGAACTGGCTACTTCCGAAGTCTCAAACAACTTAGAAAACAGGTAACACGAGACAACGTGTCCGCAGGCTTTTCCCTGCTCTCTCAGATTGACCAATGAGAAGGTCGCGCGGCGCATGCTCGTGTTGTTTTCTATCTTATTGCTTGGCGATCAGAGGTAATGCTTCGCCAACGCTCTGAAAAGCGAAAAGCTTTTTTTTCTCTAATACTAACTTTGATAAGAAATTCAAGAAAAATGCTAAGGTTTGATGGTTTTTAGAGTATATTTTAAGAAAGTTGCAAAAAAAAAATTGATTTTTTGAAAGTTGTATCGATCGATATTCACTACCGAGAATTTGCCGACTATTGTCAAAATTGCCGACTATGATCGAAATTTCCGACATTGGGGGGGGCGAGACGCCCCCCTACGCCCCCCCCCCCCAGTAGCTTCGCCCCTGCCTGTTGCCTTCCATCGTTTCAGTTCTCCATGACGCCTTATTTGTGCAGCGCTGTCTTTTATTCGGCAGCTATTGTGATGAAATAAAACTACGGACAGTAGAATATTGTATTGTGTGCGATCGTTTGAAATTGAATCTTAGTCTTAGGCTAAAACATTTTTTTTCAAATAGCCCTATTAGACTAAAACTAGGAGGCAAATTTTGATGAGATTTGCATTTTGGGGGGATTTTTATTCTTTGAGTGCATTTTTAGTGGGTTTTTTGGGACATTTCTTCCATTTTTAAAGGCATTTTTTGGCCACCAAAATCCGGCCCTTAATTGCAGAGGCCTAAGCCTAATCTACGGAGGGAGGGGCAAAGGAACACGCCCCTCCAAACATTTTTTTAAAGTCAAGTCAATTCTGGCCCCCCTCCCCCTAAAAGGATAATTAAGATGGAACTTTATAAATCATGACGATAAAAATATTTAAAACAAGGATTTTTTTTTAATATGCTTCATGAAAAATTTTATAAATTAAAAATCTTCTCCATAAAATTGTGCGCCGCACTCTTTGTAAACCATCCGTGCATGAACATAGAAATAGATAAGGACTTCTAACGAAATAGTGTTAATATTGTGTTGCGGCTTTGAAACTTAATGCCAGCTACGCGAACGGTTCTGCACAACCGGCGAGCTTCCCTGCTATGGTAGCGCCACCTACAAACAACAAACCGAAACTGTCACTAACACTGTTTCGTATTTAAATGTCAAGCAGACGAACTGGTGATGTATAGGGCAATTGTATAACCACGGCCAAACTCGATCTTTCTCCTTCCTCATACGGCCTTCACAATCACGCCTAGTTTCGGAATCCTTAAAGGGCTACTTTCGCCGGCAGATGGCGCGATATACTTACCATAAATAATGCTTAATAAAGGTTACTTCTATACATAAAAATACAAAAATATTTGCAATGTATTCATTATAAAAGGTATATATATATCATATGTAACTTTAGCTTCAGCTTTATCTTCACTACAAACAAGAAAAAATAAGATTTAGAGATAAAATAAATAAATACAATGCTTTAAGTAATTAAAAATAGTTTAAATAACACGCTACTATAAATGCAAAACAAACTTTATAAGTAAATTTCTATATTTATACACGTTTAAATTCTTGATTACTTGAAACATTGATAATTCTGAGCGTAAAATACACAGTAAAAATTTTAAAAACATTTACTAGTTTCATAATAGTAAGAAAATTAAGCAAGTTCGCCAATATCCGGCAATCTACTCATATCGAATTATTTTTCTCAAAACATGGATTATTTTTACACGATTCTTAATTATTTAAAATATGTATATATACGTACATTCAAAACAATTTTCAATAAATTTAACGATTATAGGTGCTGATCTGAAATATATAAGCGTATAGAAATATAATAGAATTACATATAAAATTAAATATTATATTCCAATTCTGGAAACTCATTGTATAAAAGTATGTATATGATAAACATAAAAATATATTTACATGTTTTATAATATCAACAGAATAAGAAAACCTATTTCGCCAATATCCGGCAATCAACTCATATCGATTTTTTTCTCTCAAAACATAGATTATTTAAAAATGATTGTTAATTATTTAGAATATATATATATATATATATGTCTGTACATTGCGGAAATTTCCAGTAAATTTAAATACTGTAGGTCATGATAATAAAATAGAGGTAAACAAAATAATAATAATTTTTAGAGGTTTCGTTATTTTAGACAATGAACAAGTTTTTTTGCTGTAACATCATGTACTCCATTTATGAGAGAATAGTTTTCGTGGAAATTTTAGAATATTGGGCAACAGAAATTACAGAATATTTTTTCAGAATTTTAAAATATTAATGCATAAATCTATTCACCATGCTTGTATATATAAATGTGTCTATAGGTATATGCAGATTCCATTTCTTGATTAGACTTTAAACATTGATAATTTTTACAGCGAAATATACAGTAAATATTATATAACTAAAATTAACTAAACTTTAAAATTTTTCTTGATAAAGAGATCGTATATGCAGATGAACTGGCTTCATTTGTAAAATTCCTTGCCATATTTTTTTTAAATGATGGGCAAAAATCTTGCACATATTAATGAGCATATATTTATTTTATGCTCGTTTAAGTCACATTCCCATATAGTGTTTTTTATAAGTCTCGGATATATCAATTCATAAATAGTTTCGACGATTCCGTTTGAATTTAGGATTGGTACAATCCTAAAATTCTAGTAAAATTCAATCTAAAATTGTGGAAATTAGACTGATGAATTGTAGTTTAGGATAAGACAACCCACCTCTATCCTGATTGCCAATTAACTGAAGTATGGTTGCATCACATTGATCTGTTTCTATGTTTGATAAGCAGGATTCTCATTCAAAATTTTCTTGAATTACTCTTACAAGATTACTTATCCGCTAACAATGGCAATACTTGCAAACTTCAGATTAACTCTTGGTGGTGCTAGCAATTAAAAAGAAATTAATTAAGTGGTTTATAATTTCGATCATTAAAATTCAGTTTAAATATACAAATAAATTGAGAGCCGCAGCAATTTTATAAGGCACATATTTCGAAAATTTTGCTCTGTACTTCTACTGATTGCTGGTGTATTGGTAATAAAAGCGCCTATTCATGAAAAGAAATTCCAGGTATTTTTTTCTCTGAATTTGAAGCACAATGTGGAACACAGCAATGAACCATTTTCAACAAAAGAAAAATAAGAACACGCAATTTCATTTACGTTATATCTAAGAAAATACAAGAGTGAAAGGCGAGAATAAGGAAATTCTCCATTAGCCATGGTAAGTAATAGCGCCCCCTACTTTCTCCGGGGAGAAAATGTTATTCCTCTTGAACAAAGGGAAAATAACTTTTTGTTACGGCCGTATAAGAGGAAGGAGAACGATCGAGTTAGGCCGTGGTATAACACAGGAGCCACCTATTGAAACATTTTTCGTGGAACGGTTTTCTTCTTCTAAAGGCTACTTCGTTAGAAGTCCTTATCTATTTCTATGTTCATGCACCCGTCTAAAGACAAGGTGCAGAGCGAGGTAGATTTGAAACGAAGAGAAGCCACATCCCGCTTTTTTCGTTTTCCCGCCACACTCTGTATCGATCGAGTGCTTTTGTAGGCTGCGGGGTCACCCACCGTTCGTTCATGCGTCTGGGGGGTTTTCTATGGCCAACAAACCTTCGTCTGTTCCAAGATCGCTTCGTTATAACGTCCATAGGCACACAGATGTCAAAATGGCCGGAAGGGCTGCACTCGAATATAACACACGCAGATGTATGTGTGTGTGTGCAAGGTATGCGGAGAACTAGTATATATTTTCAGTAACGACACACCCCTATATATATATATATATACAGTCAAACCCCGATTTAGTGCCATCTCGAAATAGCGCCAATTCCGTTTAACCGCCAATTGCGTCTATGAACAAATCTGCCAAATAGGAATTTCAATGTAATGTATCCGTTAAAGCGCCAACTCGATATACTGCCAAAAAAAAATGTCTAGAAATTACTGTATTTTCTTTGCATATCTTTCTTTTTTAAATTTTTTGTTAGAATTTCAAAGGACACTTCCTTTTCATGTGTCTAGATGTTTTCAAGCTCAATTCAAACTTTATTGAATAGCAAAGAATTTATATTGTTCTCAATACCTGCCCAAAATGCACCTGCTACCCATTCTACTTGTCATTGGGAGAAGAAAAATAACGCGCACTGAGTGCCGAGCAAGTAAAACTTCTGATTCAGACTGGCGAGTCACGTGATCCGATCCGCTTCTGGAGCGGGGAGAAAACAAGGCATGGCACGCCATTGGCTGAAAGGGTCTCTCCTCTCTCAGGTGAGAACAATGTAAAAAATAACTTCTCCCTGTAATTTATGTCGATTTCTTAGAAAGAAAACGGTGTGCAGTGCAAAATCTCTCATTCAAAATTTTGGTCGGACGTTGATTGAAACATCGAAGAATTCACCAGCTAAATCTGTAAAATATCATTCTGTCTCTTTATTTCTTTATTTTAACTCATTATGGCGAAAAGAGCAGTTTTATCAATTTCAGAAAAGCGGGAAATTTGTGAATATAAAGAAAGAAATGTGAATGTATCGCAGCAACACATCTCCAATCATTTTTCTACACTCTGGAAAAAGCCTGTTAGCAGGCGCTGCATCGGAGACATTTTGATGAATACAGAAAAATGGATTAACACCAACGAACTACAATCATCTGTAAAAAGACTGAAAACAGCGAAACATGAAGACTTAGAGGATGCCCTTTGCACATGGATACAACAAATGAGTGCTAAAAATGCCACTATCAACGGAGATGTCATCAGAGAGCAGGCAAAAGTTCTTGGCCAGCAAATGAATATTACAGATTTCAAATACAGTAGTGGCTGGTTGAACAGATTTAAAAAGCGACGAGGATTCTCTCAGTACATACGAAGTGGTGAAACTGCAGGTGTTGATGAAGATATTGTGTCAAATGGTCGCAAAAAACTGAGTGCGCTGATTTTAGAATATAAACAAGAGGACGTTTACAATATGGATGAAAGTGGCCTTTTTTACCGCTTGCAGCCAGATAAAACAAGATCGTGTGTCTCTTGTGTTCTGTACGAATAGTGATGGATCTGATAAAAGAACTATGACAGTGATTGGAAAATCAGCTAAGCCACGATGTTTTAAAAATTTTAATCCTGCTCTTTATGTAGATTATGAGAATAATAACAAAGCGTGGATGACTTCAGCATTATTTCAAAAATGGTTAGCGAATTTCAACATAGAAATGAAAAGAAGCAAACGCCATATTTTATTGATTTTGGATAATGCCCCTTGTCACAAAGCATATCCAATGAGTAATATCCGCATTGAATTTTTACCTCCTGACTGTACTGGATTTTTGCAACCTTTGGATGCTGGTATAATAAACTCATTCAAAGCTCATTATCGAAAATATCACGTCCGCCATATCATTGAAAAAATCAGTAAAGATGATTTTTCTCCAATCCTTTTACATGATGCTATTCGCATGATAAAAAAAGCATGGGATGAAATTTCATCAGAAACTATTGTTAACTGCTGGAAACACACTGGATTGATTAAACCTGAAGGATCTACTAAAAAACAAAACAGTACAGCACTTCAGGAACTACAAGACGAAATACACAAATTAACAGAAATTGAGCATCCTCTATCGGCAATTGAGTACATTAATATAGACAAAAGTGTTTCAACATTTGAAGATTTGACAATCGAAGAAATTGTTGCCAATCAAAATGAAAATGAAAATTCATCTGACAGCGAAGCTGAAGAAGCTGAAACGCCGCATGTTACATCTGATGAAGTTAAAAATTGCATTGGGAAAATAAGAATTTTCTTAGAAAAACATGCAACTGATAAAAAAATGATGAACAATCTTTTAGTTGTAGAAAAAGATATTGAAAAAATCAATATTGAAAGGAAAACTCAAACTAGCATATTAAAATATTTTCCTGTAAAAGATAATTAAAGTAAAATAATTCAGTGTGATATTTAATGTATGTGTGTGTCTGTTATGTGTATAATTATCTACTTTATCTAAAATTGACTATATAAAGAGGTAAGTGCATGTTAATTTCATACATTAATTGGATAATTTTGAATCATGTAGCATTAATTATATTATGTATATTAATTATATTATATTAATTTATACTATTATAATATACTATATACCATTGGATAATTTAATAAAAAGGCATTACTGATATTTATTTTTATAATAATAATAATATTAGTATAATAGTATGAAAATTAATTTTTATTGTATTTTAATTCGATATACCGCCAAACTCGTTATAGCGCCAAAAATTTCTTGAACGGATAATGGCGGTATAACGAGGTTTGACTATATATGGCACAGAGTGTCCCAGAAAGATTGAAACATTCATTTTTAGGTGAGTTCGTAATTATATAAATACGTAGCACCTAGAGTCGTCGTCTGGTCCGTCCCTCTGTCCGCATAGAACAGCGAAAAAACTACACAGCCGAATGCTTTGAAATTTAATATATAAAATCGTTATAGAATCTTGTAGAGTCATTTAAAATTTTGTGCAACCAAATCAAAACTTAAAAAGATATTCATAAAAGTTTTCTTCATTCTATTTAATCCTATCGTATGCAATGCATATAATAAAAGCGCAAGTGATGTGACTGAAGGAAACCAATACGGACTGACCCCTTCTTTTCTCATATGCCGAGCGGCCATTTTTATTCAAAATTATTTTTTCGAATAAAATGCCATAGAAGTTACATTTTTAGAAAGATCGTTTAAAAAAATGGTTTGCTTGAGAGAGGAGTTACATTCAAAAATGTATAGATTATGAGATAACTTCAATGGAAATGAGGTTAACAGCTGAATATCTCAATCCATTAGAGTCAATAAACACAGGAGATTCATTCATGATGAGTCATAAAAATATTAAACCATGGACGTAATCATTCGCAAAGAAAGATCTCCAGGGGGAATTTTGTATTGCTGTTTGGTGTTGAAAAAAAAATTTCTGCATCTGTAAACGTGGCATACGTAATAAAAAAAAGAACAAGTGGGTACGTGTGATCGAAGATCGCACAAAGGGTTTCGTTTAATATTCCTTTCAAAACACTTTATCCTTACTTTAATAAATCCAAATAAATTTCATTAAAAAAAAAAACTCATGTTTCTTAAAAAGTAAAAATTTACCAGTCTATTGTTTCGTTTTTTCGAATATCTGAACCGGCCCGATAACGGGCAAAGCCCGCTATTATACTCTGTCATAATAATAGCTGTCATGTGAACTAAATGCGATATTTAATAAAAAGTAGTTTTCTTCCTCTCTCCTTCTTTATTAACAATCCTTATTCACATTATTAATTACATCATTGTCTATTAGCGTTTTATTTATTTTTTCTACTAGTCCCCTACTAGCTACGCTCGCCAACCCCGTTCTGACACCGAAAACTCTAAAAACACGCTAATTCGATTAACTCTAAAATGATTACGGAAGATTGAATTATAATTAAGCGCTATTATACTCTGCCATAATAATATGTGTAATGTGGACTCAATGCGATATTAAAACAAAATCAATTTCAAAATTAAACATGTCAAACCTTCAAAATGTTAAATCCATAATCGGTTTTTTTTTATCGTGATTCAATAGGTTCCTCAAACTCATAGGACGTCATAATCACCTGCTGACGTCCTGTCTATACTTGTTTTCTCTATGACTCCTATGGATACTCTCTTTTAATCATTCAGAAGCATTTGAAAAAGGCCATTAAACTTCCAATTCGACTTCAGATTCATTTTCTTTTTAATTCTCTAATGACTTCCTATTAACCTGCTTTCTGTACTGACACAGACTCATATGCATAGTATTATTGAGAAATGTTTCAAAATTTTCGTTTTATTACCCATAGGACGTCCTATTCATCTTTTGTCAATGGGTGAAACTTTTTATTTTATTTTCATTTTTCATGTGGAAATCTTTCAATAGAAAATGAATGATTGTAGAAAGAATTTTAGTGTGGATGTTTAATGGTTGGCAACTGCTCTAACGAAAAATGTTTCAATTGAATAGGAAAGGGCTGTTAGATTTTTGGTTTTTTATCTCTCTCTATTAAAATAATACGATTTTTTCAAAATTTTATGATTTTCAGCTTTATAGTAGGTATTCAGCTATAAGTACGCAAAATTTCATGTCTGTAAGTTATATAGTTTCTGCGAACCGGCTCTGTGATGGACAGACAACGTAGCGGGACGAATAGGGTTTCGTGAGATGAACAAAGCCCTAAAAAAAGGCATGCTCATTTCGCTTCTAGCAGCCGATTTAATTCATTTCACTGAAATAATAAGGATGTTTTTTTTTTTTTTTTTACATTTGTAAAACTAGTTACTAGTTATAATACGAACGCAAATGTCACGTTTAACGTCCAATTTAGAACTTGTTTACCTGTACGTTAGGTAATGTAAACTGCGCAAATGTTTAAAATAAGGTAGTAATGAAGATGAAATAGTCCAGGATAAAAAAAAGTATTAACATTTATTTCTGAAGGTCATTGTGTTTTTTAATCATTACTTTTTTGTTCATTTTATTTCATTAAATCGTTTATAAGTCCCTATTTGCGTGAATTTATTTGCAAATCTGAAAGTTGAAAATTCCCCAAATGAAGGAAAAAGTATTTTTGAAAATTACGCAGAATTTTACGGTTGAAAATTTAGAAGAATGATATTAGGTCAGGAGAGACGTCAAACTTTTTTTCAAACAAGTAAACTGGTCTTTGGATATTTTGCACCCTAAGAAGAAAATAACTCAACCGACACTGATTGAAAAGGGGTTTTTTTCCCTTTAGCTCTCCAATGCAAGAAAGAAAAAAAAAACTTTTTCACGTATTATTCGTTCTACAAAAACAACTTATCAAAAGTAAAAAAAGGCCAAGCGTAAAAAAAAAAAAAAAAAAAAAAAAAAAAAAAAAAAGTTGTGGCTAAAAAATGGTGTGATATCAAATTTCCAAGGTATTATATTGCTTATTTAACTTTTTTCCATTAAATAAGTTACCATATATATAAGTCGAGTGCCTACGTATATGTTAATAGAAATCGTTTTCTCCTGTACTAAATACATCCTAACGAGTTTCTGAAAATTCAATTTTTTTCAAATTATGCATGATGGGCTTGGCGGCCATCTTTGCATATTATTCACAAAATTCTAACCACCCAAATCCGTAGTTAAAATCCGAAGTTCAAAATTGTTATTTAAGCAAATATTTAAGAGTTTCATTTATAGACTTGTATGCTCTGAAAATTGTGTCTTAAGATAATGATGACTTATCTTAAAGATTCATCTTATGATTTATTTTTTAGAGTAATTATTAATTTCAAACTAGTAAAAATCAATTTATCAAAATATCAGTCTTATCTAATTTATCTGTCCGTAGTTAGAATCTGAAGTTCGAAATTTTTATAAACACATTACATTGCAAACATATTACGCTTTTATTTTAGAAATTTGGGTGCTTAGAAATATGGAAAGATGGCCGCCAAGCCCATCATGGTTAATTTGAAAAAAATTGAATTTTCAGAAACTCGTTAGGATGTATTTAGTACAGGAGAAAACGATTTCTATTAACATATACGTAGGCACTCGACTTATATATATGATAACTTATTTAATGGAAAAAAAGTTAAATAAGCAATATAATAGCTTGGAAATTTGATATCACACCATTTTTTAGCAACAACTTTTTTTTTTTTTTTTTTTTTTTTTTTTTTTTTTTTTTTTTTTTACGCTTGGCCTTTTTTTACTTTTGAAAAGTTGTTTTTGTAGATATTTCTTTTTTTTAAATATATTGAACATAATTTAAATAATCTAAACATGAGAAATAATAACAATATAATAAGAATATTGTGAAGAAGTTAAAAAAGATCCAACTAATTTAATCAACTATAAGGTCAATGACATCATTAAAAATGGAACTTGGCCCATATTTATGAAGAAAATAATAAAAGTACATAAATCAGCTGTTATCCCTAGGATTATTGGAAGACTAAAAGATCATAAAAGCAACATGCCATTACGTCCTATAGTTTCAAAGTGCTCAGGACCGACTTACTTCTTAGAAAAAGCTTATGTTCCCTTCTTAAGAGATATTTTACCAGATTCTACATTAACTATTAAATCAACGGAAGATTTCATTCAAAAAATCAAACATATACAGCTACCAGATAATTATATAATGGCTAGTCTTGATATTATATCATTGTATCCATCAATTGACACACATGTAATAAGACACCATGTAATAAGATTTGTGATGATATTGAACAGATAAAAGAATTTAGTGATGATATGAAAATAACAATAAAAAGAGGACTTAATCTAATCATCCATAATAACTATTTCACATTCAATAGTAAATATTATAAGCAGAATCACGGAGCTCCAATGGGGTCACCTATTTCAGGCTTATTAGCTGAATATACTCTTCGCCCATTGGAAAATAAAGTTTTTGGCACATTTCACTTAACACCTCACACTTGGCTCAGATATGTTGATGATATTTTTAAAATTTGGCAGCATAGTCTTGATGAACTTAAAATATTTATAAATCAACTAAACTCAATCGACAATAACATTAAATTCACTATTGAAATTGAACATAATAAAAGTCTTCCATTCCTTGATGTTATGTTAACAAGAACAAATAAATCTATCGACAGAGCTGTTTTCCGGAAAAACATGGCTAACCAATCTACCATACCAAATAACGCATGTTCTCCCTTTACATACAAAATTTCAGCCTACAGATTTCTCATAAAACGAGCCTTTATAATATGTACTGAAAATAAATTGAATAATGAATTAGATAATATTCGTAAAATTGCCTATAATAATGGTTTTACAGTACACCATATTAATAAATTAATCATAGATATCACCAATAATAAGTATTCAGAAAAGAAATTTGATTCACAAAAATACAAACTTTATACTCTGCAATATTATCCAAGCTTTTTCGAAAAATTAAAACACAGCCTTAAACGTTTCAATATCTGCTTAATAGCCAAACCACCTAAGAAATTAAAGAATATCATTTGCAGTAAAATTGACCCAATTAATTTTGAGAATTATTCAGGAGTATATGAAATACCTTTTATTAAAGAAGACGGATCCAAGAATTACTAGATAGGCATGACCAGCAGGAAATTTAATTGCAGAAAAAAGAGCATATAGCTGATATTAAATACAATAGAAAAACTACAGCCCTAGCAAGATTACATCAAGAAGAAACCATCCAAATAAATTTCAATGAAAGTAAAATAATATTTCCCTCCAGTCTATACTATCCATCCATAATAAGAGAAACCATAGAGATACTCACGCGCAAAAATACAATATGTAACGATGCGGCATCTTTTAATTTACCGAAACTGTGGCTAGAATTACTCCATGCTCAAAGATATGAAAATAAACAATCAAGTAAAAAATAATAGATAACGTGCGTAATTTTTTTTTTTTTTTTTTTTTTTTTTAAGTACATGTAAATAATAACTTCAAATCCCGTGCAGCTTTAGAATATTCTCATTTTGTTTTTGAAAATGACTCAGAAGAGTCGAAACATGTAAAACAACTAATAAAAGTTATTTTAATTTATATTATATTTGTTAATTTTACACCTTTAGCATTTAAAAGTAATATACTATGAGAAATAATTTAAAATTACATTTTACTTTCAGTGATTGTTTAAAGGGTTAACTAGAAATAGCAGTAGATTTTTCAATTAAATTAATTACACTCTTAAAAACAACATACTAAATGTGGCTTGTTATAATACTTGTTATCCTCCCTTAAAAAATATCACTGACTAATCCATTAAATGAATAAAAATGGAATACGTACATAGCGTGTCAGCGCTTCATTTGAAATCAAACGTGATATCACGCTCTTTTATTATTAGCACTAGCTGGCTTCGCCCGCTAGCGGGCCCCTAATTTACACCGGGGCCTCAATCCTTTTAAAACCTCGAATAAGATAAACCACGAACCTCCGAGCTGGTTCCACGCTGCTTTCGGCACCGGATAATCCCTTAATTTGCACATCGAATTGTATAAACATCTAAACAAACGAACTTCCGACACGGGTCCCGGCTGCCTTCGGCACCGTATAGCAGTCGTGCTGCGCACGCTCAAGTTCTATCTTCCACCACCAGGTAGCGCAATCTGTTCTATACAAACCTCGGGCACTGAAATCGTTAAGGTTATAGATGTCGAGTCGAATGAGCTATACCCCGTCGTGATCTAGCCCATAGAACCAGAGATAGGAAAGTGCCCCTTGGTGGTGAAAAAACGAACTAAAATCGGAAAGCTCTATAGATGTCGAGTCGAATGAGCCATACCCCGTCGTGATCCGACACATAGAAACAGAGATAGGAAAGCGCCCACTGGTGGTGAAAGCTAATCACGTTTGGGGGGCAAAGTGGGGGATGAACACCGGAGATGCGTAATAAGATTAGGCGGTCACAGACTTTTCCAACGATGTATCACATGAGGGATATGTGCAAAATTCAGAAAATACCCCCCCCCCCCCCCACTTGCATAATTTGATTAAGCGTTCACAGACCTTTCCAACGATATATCACATGAGAGGTGCCGGCAAAATTTAGAAAAGTGCCCCCTTTTGGGGGGGGGGGTGAAAGTAGGAGGAAGGACCCCGAAGATACATAATATGAATAAGCGGTCACAGGCCTTTCGAATCACATGAGTAGTGTCGGGGGGGGGCGCAAAATGTGGGGGTTTCACCTGTGGTGCATAACATGAATAAGTGGTCACAGTCCTTTGTAACGATATGTGACATGA
Organism: Maratus michaelseni; assembly: GCA_963931845.1. Classification (NCBI taxonomy): domain Eukaryota; kingdom Metazoa; phylum Arthropoda; class Arachnida; order Araneae; family Salticidae; genus Maratus; species Maratus michaelseni. The sequence goes on from OZ007589.1 coordinate 467,661,920, forward strand.
CGGATATCGTTAAAATTTAGAAAAGTGTCACCCCCCCCCTTGTGTAGGCAAAACGCGCTCCGCCCCTCCCTATAATTTTTGACGCAGCTTTATTTTTAAAATTTATGTTATGTGTTATAAAATATCGTAAAGTTTCAAACAGATAGCCTTATTATACTTCCTAATTTTGTTCACGCTCCTCCCCATCTTCTCCCCGAACTGTGACGCGCCATTCTTTTTTATAAATTTTTTATCATGTGTTATAAACTATCTTAAAGTTTAAAACAGATCGCATTGGAATTTAATATATTTGCTGAAATTACTATTATATGTAGAATAATATAAAAATAAACCCTCCTTTACATTGTAATTGAGATATATGAACAATTTTTAGAATTTATGAAAGCTGATTTTTATTTATTTATTTATTTATTTATCTATTTATTTATTTTTTGTTTATTTATTTATTTATTTATTTTTTGCATTGCCCTGTGCATGTTTGGAATTTCTTAGCAATTTCTTAGATTTACATTATTTTATTCAATTAAACATTGTACTGTTACAATAAATTTAAATGGAAACTTCACTTCTAAAACAAAAATAATTTAACAACTGGATTTCATTAATTTATAGAAAAATGACGTGAAAGGTATTCCTGCGAACGAAATGCCTGTCCTTTACCGTGTTTTTTTTTTTAAGAAATAAATGAATCACATTTAATTCATTTCAAAAATTTTGTTTACGTTTGGAAAGAAATTTTAAATGCCGATAACTCTTAATGTATACATTTTAGAAGGTACATCTTCCCTCAAAAACTAATTTATTTTTAAAGATCTTTCGAAAAACGTATATTATATATTTAAAATATTTTTTAAAGCATAAACACTACGTCTGATTACTTTATTTTACAATATTTTAAGAACACGCATTTTATCAGACAATTAAATGCACTAAACAAACACGAGTGAAAAATTGACCTGGGCCAGGACTCGAACCTGGGACCTTACGCATACCGTGCCGACGCTCTGTGACTGAGCCACCCAGATCGATACGCTTGACGGGAATTTCTCATACTTATTCTTGTTGGAAACAGTCATCTGCCACAGTTTGCAGTCATATTTAATTGTTTGATAAAATGTGTGTTCTTATAATTATGAAGTTTTATTTTTTTTTTTAAATATCTTCAGAAAAAAATGGCTGACTTGATGAAATTTGAAGTTGTTATAACTTGTAACTGATTTGTGCTATTATAATACAGACAAGCCGCCACTGGCGACCAGTTTGGTCTCCCTTAAATGTATGTTAAGCACTGTAACACGTTACTTTTATTCATAATTTATTTTTTTCCGTAATCCTTCGCCAAACCGGAAGATTCTAATAGACAAATCAGAAACTTTTGCGATCATGGTAGCATTTCGCATATTTTTTGTTGTTATGTATTTCGTCTTTCTTGACAAAAACCACTTAACCAACTTAAGCGTTTATGCTTCATATCCGTTTTCTTATCAGTCGCAATATGTTTGCTAATGAGGAGCTTCTTAAACATATTAAGTAGTTTTCCGTAATTGGATCCATTGCCAAATTGCGTATTTTAGTTAATACGATTTGGTGCATTGAAGTCTATTTTGTGAAAGTCTTTAATGATATCCACATTTACACTGAACCATATTGTTGCCAATATTCTTTTGTTTGTTTGTTTGTTTCTCGCTAACTTTGGCTGTAGACTTGAATACGGAAGATTAGAAAATCTATCATTATTCTCATTTAAAACGTCTTGAATAATGTGACATAATCGGGGTGCATATTATAACACGTAATTTTCGAGTATGGTTTGGTGAAACATTGAACTTTTGGAAGCCAGTTTTGATAATCACATTCCTTTTAAACCATATTTGCTATCAGCACTTTTGACCCGTGGCGTAGAATCTGATTAAAATTCACGAACTTCCTTCTAGATGCCGGTCTCTGTTCGACTCTGTTTTTCTCTGCTCTCCTATTTTGATATAGTTCAGGAGTTTTCATAACTGCATAATTCCCTTACTTTGGCATTTCTGCTTAATGTCTACTGACTATTAAGATCCGTAACTTGTAAATACGCCACGCCAACATTACCGCCTATAATTCCAATTACAGCAACCCGTTTTTTCTCTCTATATTGCAACTCTATAGTTAATATAGTGCCTCGGTGCGTCTACGACAGCTGTTCCATCAGAACATTTGATTTCAAATCAAAGTATCGTTTCTAATTTGCACACGCGAAAAATAAAAGCTGGTATTGGCGATTTTAAATATGCTATTGGCGAGATTTGCGCCCAAATAACACAAAAGTACTTAATGATGTATTTTGTAAATGTATATTAAATTACTGTTTTGAAAGCGATTGGTCATTAATAATGGTAAATATGATTGGTGATTAACAATCATTTTCGGTGGTCTCTCTTCCTTTCACGTATAATACATAAATACCAAATTAACTGACAATTTGTTTCGAAATTTGATTCATTAAATATCATTACAGGAGTTGTATTTGTTTACATTCAGCTTACATCAAGAAAAGATAAAGAATGAAGTTGAGTTGTATAGCACATAATTATGGTAAACTTTGATTGTGTCACTGGTACGAATTATTTTTTTGAAACCAGGCAGCGCTCCAAAAAATTTTTCAGGGAAAACTTACTTTACGAACGATTATCTCCATGGTTTAATGGTTTAATGCTTTAAACCTTCACGACGAATGAATCTTTTTTTTTTTTTTTTTTTTTTTTTTTTGTTTACTTTCATGGATAGAGAATTTGAACTGCGAGGCTAATTTCAACTGAAGTTATTGAAGAATATATACATAATTGAACGTAAGTCATCTCTCAAATATTAATTTATTTTGAACGATATTTCTAAAAATGTAACTTTTATTAAGTTTTATTCGAAAAAATAATTTTGAATAAAAATGGCCGCCTGGCATATGAAAAAGTGAAGCGGGCATTCCGGAATTGTTGATGACAGTCACATGACTTACGGTTTTATTATAGAGATGGTACATGGTCGTTGGCGGGTTTTGTATCTGTTTTGGCATAATTTTTTAATCGCCAAGTTAATTAACAGTGTTTTGCTAATTAAGGATAGAAAATAATATTTTTTTACACTGAATTTTATAAAAGCACATAGATTACGTAATTACTTGTCCAAAAATGCAATTCTTTTTTTATTCTGCCGAATATTAAGGTCTGTAGGTTGTTTGAAAAAAAAAGTTTGACGAAGAAAAAAGTGATCATTTTAAGTAACTCGACGTTTTTTTTAAAAATCTATATCTCTGTTTATAAATCACTTATGAAGATGAGTTTGGTCTTAAATTGAAGAAATTCTTCATTAGATTCTTCTAGTTTTCGTTTTTTATTTCTGCGACGCTTGGTTTATTATATATCTGATATTTTAATCTGGCATGTTTTGTCGATTTAACATTGCGAAGTTGATTCCTGTAAATAAGCAGTAGCGGTCTAGTTCAGTTCTTGGCGTTGTTTGTGTGGCGTTTTTTTTTTAAGCTTGGCTTGGCAGAGCGACCGCCCTGCTTGATTGAATTAGGGCTATAGTGTCAGGACATAAAGAACTACTAAAATATTTCCATCAGCATCACGAAATTGAGGGTGTGTTTCCAATTTAATTCTAAGTTTCGAGTCTTTTACGTAATGTTATTTCCAGATCCTAATTACTGCTTAAGCCCTTCGCCTATTTAAATGACATTATATAATATATGATATGTACGGGGTGTCCGAAAAGTCTGAAAACGGTCGAATAACTCGAAAAATAGACATCGGATTGAAAAACGGAAAAATACGTGCTCAAAATTTTAGAAAAATGGCAACTTTGATATCCCTAAATAGATTTTTTAAATATACTGACCAGGCATTTTTTTGCTTTTCAATAAGATGTCTATTTCTCGAGTTATTCGACCGTTTCCGTACTTTTCAATGGAAACGATTCTCACTGCATTTACTCCATTACAGCGCCATCTTCGATTTTTCGAAGAAAATGTTCACTACGAAAGTTATGTATTTTTTCCCGTAGAATCCGAATCTGCAATTAAAAACGGGGGGGGGGGGATCCTATAAGATTTCAAAGTTGCCCCCCAGGGGGGCAGAATTGAGGGGGCGACTTTGATGTCCGTAAATAGATTTTTCAAAAATACTGAATATGTATTTTTCCATTTTTCAATGCGATGTATATATCTCGAATTATTCGACCGTTTCCAGACTTTTCAATGGAAATGATTCTCACTGCATTTTAATCGATTACAGTGCCATGTACGATTTTAAGAAGAAAATGTTAAATACAAAAGTTACGTATTTTTTACCGTAGAATCCGAATCTGCAATAAAAAAAAAGGGTGGGGGTTATTCAAGATTTCAAAGTTAAACTGATAAATGATTATTAGTAGACTAGTTATTAATACACCCCCCTCCCCACAGAGCCAAATTCTGGCGTTGAAAAGAACCAAATGATTCGCCAAAATAGGTCAACCGGCTGTGAAATTGCAACGACAAAATATTAATGTTTTGTAACTGAATTTTTTTTTGAACAACATGTATTGCGATAGCACACACCATTAAATGTTATTGCCTGACCATCCGTATTTCCAAAGAATGGTCCGATGATAAAATGTCCATTAGCTGCGAAACCTTCATTATTTTCAAAATACAGGGTGGTCATAAAAAGACTTTGACGACTTCTAGTGGCCGGTCTGTTCAACCAATCTACGTGAGATTTCAGACATATTAGTTATTCAGAGGTATATGAGCTCTGTGAACGGCAACAAAGTGGCGGTTACGGTTATAGGTACAGAAACTCGAAATTTTCGAATGACAACGACCATTTTTTCCCCGTCATAAAATGCTCAGCGCATGCGAAAACCTTAAAGAGCTTTGAAACGGTACGTGTATCACAAAAAACGCACGCACAAAAAAAATCTCTGCGAACGGCCAAAAAATACACAAAAAATACGCAAGGAGGAAATTTGTATATGATAGAGACTAGAAACCAATCGCAGAACATCGTTCGCCAGATATTCAGCGTAGAAAACGAATAAAAAGCGGGATGGAAATGTTGGTTCTTCAGTCGGGAGCTTGCACATTCCGGCGAAATGACTCTGACAGCGAAAGTTCGTGGTGAATTGGTAAAACTCAAATCAAAATGGGATGAATGCCCCGGAAGCCTTAGGCGTGTTTACCGTCAAATACGTAGACCATGTACCCCGCAAGCTCTGCGTGATTTAGTAAAGAAATTCGAAGACAATGGCTGCACCTAGACCGTGATCCGGACGACCATTTGTTAATGAGGACATTGTTAATCGAAGTGCATCACATAGTGCAATCAGGACACATGCAAACTGCAAGAGGTGCAGCTCGTGCATTGGAAATATCGAAAATAACGGTCCTAAAGCTACTGCGCTCTGTAATCCGCATGTTTCCATACCGGTAGCAGCGCGTCCAGATGTTGAACGCGGGGGACCCTCAACAACGTATGGACTTTGCAAATGAATTTCTTATCCGATAGGATGGCGATAACTACTGGCCGAGGCACAAAAAACGAACACCAAAAAATGTGTGCACTGGGCAGACACGAATCCACACGCTGGGGGGCCAGTACCTTTATACGACGCCAAATTTCCTGTGTGGTGCGGCATTGCAGACATAATTGTTCTCGACCCATACTTCTTTGAGAAAGCGACGCCAATGGGGGTTTGTAACGTGCTCTATGACAGGCTCTCGCTATACAGCCATGATGCACACTTACGTCATACCAGAATTGTTGCTGCGAAATGCACCGAATGACACCGTTTGGATACAAGATGGTGCACCTCCACCTATAGCGAAGTCTGTTCGCAGGGTCCTGGAACAGCATTTTGGCGACCGCGACATCTCACGCCATTTTCCTTTTCCGCGGCCCCCGACCTCACTCCTATGGATTTCTGGTTCTGGGGATATCTCAAATCTAGAGAGTACATGTGCAACCCGCAAACATTATCGGATTTGAAAGATTCTATCAAACATGAGATCTCAAACATCCCTCATGCTATGTTACGTTCGGCTTTATTGTCCACAATCTCCCGCATGCAATGCGTGATTGTCTGTGACGGCACCTATGTGGAAAATGTGTAATCCAAATGAAAGTTATCTTTTCTCCGATCTGTGATTGGTGTCTTGCCTCTGTCATATGCAAATTTCCTTCGTGCGTCCCAACTGTGTTTATTTTATTTTATTTATTTATTTATTTTTTGGCCATTCGCAGAGCTGTTTTTTGTGCGTACATAACGCGTCCCTTTTCTGTGATACACGTACCGTTCCAACGCTATTTAGGATTTTCGCATGCGCTGAGCATTTTGCGACGAGAAAAAATGGGCGTTGCCATTGGAAAATTTCGAGTTTCTGTACCTATAACCGTAACCGTGAGTGCCACTTTGTTGCCGTCCCCAGAATCCCGAGATCATATACCTCTGAATAACACTCCACTCTCAAAATCTCACTCTCACTACCTCTCAAAATCTCATCTTGATCGGGTGAACGCTAGAGATCCATATACCGGCAAAGTTTATTTATGACCACCCTGCATTGCTCAACAATGAAAACGCGTTGTTAATTCATGTAGCACTGTCCTGAAATGCATTTTTTTTTTTCGTTGGCGACACTTTACCGCACAAATGACGCAAAATTCAAATCTTGGTACACCCTTTATTTAAGTTGGAGAAAATGAGAATTTTACATTTTCTGCATTGCTCAAACATGGGCTTTGCATTTACGGACATGGCCGCGATTGACAGTATAAATTTGGCGAAACCTCAATTTCCGTGCCCAGGACGACTGCCAGGGACAAAGAAAATTCACAAAATAAAATGCCTAGTAAAAACTTTTTCATTCATTCATTCAATTTCTACTATTCGCTCACACTCTCTCTATATTTATATATCTTGTTCAAATTTTCAATCGTTTATAAAATACTTTCTATTCATCCACTCAAGTTCAAATACAAATTATGTCTTAAACTTGTAGTGGATGACACTGGATGTTAATACAGTTTTTTTCAAATATTAATTCATTCATTAAATTAAACTACTAGCATTCAAAACTCTAAGATAAATGAGCCAGAAACACTCCATTAGGTTCCACTCTTCGAAAGAGCCGCTACTACATGAAACTGTTGACTCGTGATTATGTTTTAATGTTATTTTCTAGACTGTTTCATATTATTTTTGGTACTTACGTATATTATTCGGGCCATTCTTACATTATTTATTAAAATGGAAAATGGCAAGGAAATTCGCTTTCTATTTTGCCACTTAATAGTGTGATTCTGTCCTATGTCTATACATATTTATACTAATTGTAATTATTTGATAAAAAGTTACTAAAATAAAAATTTTCTTTGTTGACCTAAGTAGGAATTGACTTTATTTATTATTTTTTTTTAATTACTTGTTTGTGTTTGTTCTTATTATAATTTTAAAATTCAGCGTTAGGTTCAGGAAAGCATTTAGACATATCAGTCTAATAATAGAAAGAGCGGTATTAATAAGTTTCATAAAACTGGCCGTAGATAGCACACAAAGATAATTTAGGGTATTGGAATTCTTTGTTATACCTACAGAAAATCCTGGCAATACAGTTCTTGAGACACTGTAACTTTAAATGCCTGCTCAACTGTAATGTAAATAATACAACAACAGTAAAATCTGTGGAAATGAAATTATGTCTATAACGGAATCCTGTCTTGGATTTAAAAAAAAATTACATGGTCCCAACAGAAAGATTATCAAGAATTATACATGCTAAGACGGAAATCTGTAGAAAACGGAAATTTTTCCTGTTCCTTTTGATTCCGGTTTCAGAGGTTTTATTGAATAAATATTTGACAAAGCTGATTACATAGTTCAATATCACGTATTTTGTGATTACGTATTTTTAATTTAAAAAGACATCGGCTATTAGAAACTTAGTAAAATTGTTTTCGTAAATTTACTTTGCAGAGGAAAGGAGGGGTGGGTGTGGATATCTAAATCCAGGTTTGCCCACTGTGATAAAAACGCTAGTTTCGGCCCTGAGTATGAAGTATTATATTTATTTGATACCAAACTTTTCTTTTGATACTTTTTATTAACACTTTCCAACCTAGTTGTAAAGTGTTTATGACTTCGGCTTGTCTGGCCATCTGTCCGTCTGCCGTCTGTCCGTGCTCTAACTCACGTAAATAGGCTCGGATTGTCCTAAAATGTTTGTATGTTATTGTCGTCTACTATAGCATATTCCCTATTTCAAATGAAGTGTGCTAGTTTTTTTACAGGGACAATCAAAAGTATTCTGTTACATGACAGTCAATGGGAAATAACCATTTCAAGTGCATTTTGATGATGCGAAACATAATGAAATTGGTATATACTTATGAAGCGCTTTAAAACATGTTTTTTGTTATACAAAAAATTTATTATTCATTTACAGGGTCCAACAAAAGAATTATGTTACACATTGTTCAAGGGGGAAATATCGTTTGCAGTGTAATTGAAAGATGAAAAGTGTCATTGTCTATTTCAAACATAATGAAAATTATATGCATTATTGAAGTTCACTATAAATTAGCGTTTATCGTTTATTTACAGGGACACACAAAAGAATTCTCTTACAGTATACGTGCGATAATTACAGTCTATGTGTGATAAGTGCGTTTTTAAATTTAACTAAATTTTTTCATATTACGTGGTGTGTATAAATTCGGTTGATCCTTTACAGGGCTACACAAGGGAATTCAGAAGTATTAAGCACTATGGGAGTGAATTGCTTAAGAGTAGTTTTTAATTATTTTATGCCTTTTCTTGCTGAACTCTATTTAGTAAACTAACATAAGTTTGTGGTATATAAATAATTCATATACAGGGCTACGAAAAGAACACAACACATTGCCGTTCATGGTTGGTAATTGCTGGAAGTGAGTTTTAAGTTGCCTTATGCGTTTTTTAAATTTTCGCGTTTATTAAATTTTAGCTTATTAGGTGATGTGAAAAAACGCGTTTAGAAAATATGCAGGGCAGTACAAAATATTCCGTGTGCATTTCCATCGATTGGCGAAAATTGCTAAATGTGAATTTTCAAATTGAACTAAATTTATTATACAGTCGAATCTCGTTAACACGAAATAATACTGAGGTCCCGTCAGATAAGTCTGAAAATCAATGTTAATTAATTCGTTTAACACGAAATTTCGAAAAATCTCGCTTAAGGCGAAAACTTTTGTTGCTCTAAAGTCAGAACATGATTCCTCACGCAAAGTTTTTGATATTTGAAACTTAGATGTCATCTTCTCTTATTAAAATGGAATTTTTTTCATGGTTTGAAAAAGTTCTAAAGTTGAAAAGGGTTTCAGAAAACAGTGAAATTCTGAATTCCTACTAATCTCTGCTTTTTTTTTTCCTTTGATATGCGGAAGTTTTCCCACACTAACAATATGATCGATCACGATGAAAATTTAGGTGAAGGAATTTCTTTTTTTTTAGGTGATTGTTCCATTATTGGTTTGACTGTATTCACAGTGGCATAAGCCATAAACCGAGTTTCTGAAATCCCCTATCTTGAAGTGAAAGAAGTGACATCTCCTTTCTCACTACCTGACTAACATAATTAAAACTCTGTTCGCAGTTACTCCGTAGAATTCTATGAAAGATGTGTCGAAAACTGTAAACTGTATCTTTAGAAACGAAGCAAAAAGTCAGAGATAAAATGCATAAAAAATCAAAAATTGCACCAAAGTACAGGATACTAAATAGCACACACTCTATGATTTTAAAGAATCGTGAAAAGATTGAAGCGGCCCTTATGCTGCGAGTGAATTCGAACCAGTAAGAAAACGAATGTGTACAGGACAGAATGGAGAATTTGAAATTTCTCTCTTGCGGTGGATAAAAGAGGCAAGAAGCCAGAACATTGTTTTAATTGGTGCAGTTTTGCAAGAAACAGCAATGGCTTTTGCTGATGCACTCGGTGAGAGTGATTTCACATGTTCAAACGTATGACTGACAAGATTCAATGAGCGCTATAGAATAGTCTGCAAAAAGATATGTGGCCGAAAAACGGGAAATTTTTCCGCGTACATTTGCATAGATGAAGAGGTTGACGAAGAGATAATTGCTGCATTAGCTGAAAAAAAAAAATGACAACATCGAGGTTGTCAGACGAGGATGAAGAAATCAACACCGAATGAAAAGTTTAATGTCATTAAAATGTATCTACCGCAGTATTGAAAATTGCACAGCGTCTTCTTTTGGGAACAAGAGGATGCTTCCCGAGCTTTGGACAAATTAGTCGATACGTTCTTAAAAGAAGTGCTCTACAAATATTTCAGCGAAAGTCAATAATATAATTTTTTTTTTAAAAGTGATTAGAAAGTAAATAAATTTATTATTGCATAAAATGATGATTAATTTGTTTTATTTCTCAATTAAATTTTCTATTTCTTATTAATTTATGGTTTTAAGAGCAGGGCTATATTTGTAAGTTAATTTATTTAGTTTTTATATCTAACATAGATGGCACCACTATTTTGAGGGTTAACACGAAAAATGTTCGCAGTCCCTTTAATTTCGTGTTAACGAGGTTCGGCTGTATATCCAAATCTCTAGGTCATATACAGAGCTGCACAAAATAATTCGACTACTTTTTTTGCAATGGAAGGTAATTTCGAAAATTGTATTTTTCAATGTGGTATATGTTTTCTTACTGTTTACTTACATATCTTCTTTTACCTTATTTAACGGTGAATTTTCGTTACAGTTTTATGGATGTGTTGGAAAGTGTTTCGTAATCTATGCTGGACGCATGATTTTTCGTTCTTGTTTACTTTGGAAACAACTTTTAAAATAGCATGCAATTTTTTTTCTTTTATTCCATAACTTTCGGTATTGGGCTCTGGCTCCGAAAAGTGAGCCCAAACTCATCTCTAAAAGAAATAGCAAATAATACAAAAGCAATAAAAGAAACATTTTTGTAAAAAAACAGTAAATTTAATATACATTTATTAAATATTTACAGATACAGTATAATGTGTTGCATTATGAGTAACAATAAAACGAGATACAGTACACTCCCTTAAATCGTATAGCTTAAGACCAGAGGTTGTGCGGATTTTAGAATTTTGCTGATCTCTGGTCACCGTTTTGTTTACATTTTTAAACAGTCATTTGAACTTGATAATGCATTCGAAATTTTAATGAATGCTTACAATAAAGTAAAATAATAAAAATTAAGAAAATTTAATTATTTTTTAAATATTAAAAGTAAAGGTCAAGTCAATAATTCATAATGCATGACTCAATAGGCATCATGATGATGAGATGATTTTTTCATGAATTCCAGTACTTTCGACGCTATCTCTGAAAATAGAATACCTCAAATTAAAACAAATAGATTTTTTATTTCGATGTGACGAGATCTTTCACCACAATACCCCACATGATATACAAAAAAAAAAAAAAAAAAAAAAAATTAAGTAATTTAATTAATATCTTGGCTAATGACCGATATCTTTTTTCGAAAATCATTATCCAATATCCTTGGATGATTCTTCGTCGATAGATACCTCGAGCGCCCGTCCACTCCACCGCTGACCGCCCGAAAACTAAAGTTTGTGTACAGCAGAAAAATGCATTTTTCTTAAAAAGTATGTTAAATAGGAAAATCTTTACAGTTTTCCAGCAAGGTTTAAATAAACTTCTATACTACCCCTAATTTTTTTCATATTTTTAATTTCAGTAGAGCCGGAAATAGAGGAGGAGGGGGGGGGGGCATATTTTTTCAGTGCATTTTCGACGATCTGTCTGAAAATATGATACCTAATACTAAAACAAATTTATTTTTGAGTTCGATAGGACGAGATTTTTCTTACGATACACCACATGATATGCAAAAAGAAAACTTTTTTTTCTCAAGTAACTTAATGAGCCCCCTCAATTTTTCCTAAACATATTTGTGAATGGCTCATAATCTGTAAAATAGGTGGGTAAAAAAGCCTTTATAACTTTCCCAAGTTTGAACTTTCCAAGTCCCATAGTTTACGAGAAGAAGACCTCTGACAGACGGACAGACAGACAGGGGTGATTTTATAATGGTTCCGTTTTTACTTTTTAAGTACGGAACCCAAAAAATGGAGAGCATACTCGCAAGCATTTCTAAGAGGGGCCCAGTTCATCCAAACGCAATCAGTCTATATTATAAAGGACAAACGTGTCCGTTAAATGCGTCACGCTGACGTCATTTTGATGTTGGCAACACCAGACGATTCAATTTCGCTTTTACTATAATATTTTTAACTTCTAAATATCGCACATTTTCAATTCTTACACCGCCGAAGAGAAACAAAGAATGTACTTTCAAACGCAATTTGTTTGAAAACGGTATCGCAATGTACTCATTTTTTATAATTTTAAAAGCAATTTTCAAGGATGATTTTTTTTTATAAATCTATCTCTATCTCGATTACGAAAGATATGCAGTTAAATTAATATAAACAATTGTTTCCGGCTTATAGTCAGTCCACAAAAGTATCGCTTTTAATCCATTTCAAAACTTTATTTGAATAGAGAATTTCCATTTTTCATATTGAAACGGTTTTTTTTTTTGTGTGTGTGTTGTTCTATAAATGTAAATCTATAAGAGTTTTCAATTAAAAAAAAAAAAACTTTCAAACGCAATTTGTTTGAAAACAATATCGCAATGTATTCATTTTTTTTTTTAACTTGTTGGATCCCGTAGTTTTCTTAAAGCTAATATCTGAAATTTCTTTTCACCTTCTCCTGTGCTGACGACAATCCTTGTTTTGTACATTCAGATTAAGATGAGTTTAGAGACACTATTCATACAAATGGAATTATTTCTAAGGTATCGATGTTTTAATTCTTTGCGACAGTATCGGAAAAAAAAAAAATCCCTGACGGCTCGGCATACAGGCACAGGTAGATTTCGAAGATGCAGACCGTGGGGCGCCTGTTTGTCGGGAATTGCGGAAGAAAGGACCTTTTTGCGATGATGCGGCAGTTGGAACCGCCTACTTAGAAACCTAACTTGTTTGCAGGCAAAGCCAGCAAGGATTTTTTTTTTTTTTTATAAGAGTTGGTTCTATAAAAAAACTTGTCAGTATAAAAGTTTTAGATAATATTAAGAGGATTTATAATAAATTTAAGCGGATTTGAAATCTTGGGAATTGACGAAGTTATGATTTTTTTTCTTCTAAAACCCCTCTCCCCCCCCCCCCTTAAGGCAATTTTTAATTATATCAAAAATCTGTCATACATAAATTTTCGGCCCTTCTTCTAGAAGTAATAATAACTTCAAACGGATTCGATACGTATCATAATTAAGAAATTATGGGCTTTTTTCTGTTTTCACAAACCCCCCCCCCCATCCCCCCCCTGGTTCGATTTTGCCCATTAACGAACTTGATCGAGATTTTATGCCCCTTGATTTTGTGTATCAGTTTCGAAAAGATGCGGGAGTTGGAACCGCCTACTTCGAAAAATAACTTGTTTGCAGGCGGTGCCGGCAGGGATTTTTTTTGTTTTTAATTTTTTTTGCTATAACGGTTGGTCCTATAAAAAACTTGTCAATATAAAAGTTTTAGATAATATTAAGAGGATTAATAATAAATTTACGCGGATTTGATATCTTGTGAATGGATGAAGCTATGATTTTTTTTCTTCTGAAACCCCCCTTTTTCCACCCCTTGGGGCCATTTTTAATGATATCAAAAATCTGTCCTACATACATTTTTGGCCCGTTTCCTAGAAGTAATAATAACTTTAAACGGATTCGATACGTACCATAATTAAGAAATTGTGGGTTTTTTTCTGTTTTCACAAAAAGCCCCCCATTTCCCCCCCCCCTTGGTTCGATTTTGCCCAATCACGAACTTGACCGAGATTTTATGCCCCTTGATTTTATGTATCAGTTTGGAAGAGATTTATGCAGAATTTTCCCAGCTATCGTGCCCATAAAAAAGTGACATAGATAGATAGATAGATAGATAGATAGATAAAGTTTTGAACTGAGGGTGGTTTTGGGTTCTGGGAGTCATGATCGGCGTAGATCTGCAAAAATATTTCAAAATTTTCAACTTAGGTGAGAAATCTACCTAAAAAGGGGGGGGGGGGTAAACATTTCCCATGCTTTAAAGTGAATATATACATAAGTAAAAACATATTTAGCTAAATATGTTTTTGGTTTTTAATTTTATCGTATTCTTAAAAGTACAAAGCTTTTACAAATAGCCTATCATCTTTACGAAAAATAGGCAAATTGGTTGGTCCCCTGTTTCCTGCTTTTCAATTTTTTCTTTTTCCACTCTGCGCGTTTTCGAAAGTGAAAAATGAGTTCCTCCGAACAGAGGTGACTTTCGCCAAATGTGGCGTCCCTCATCCATCTCCCGCTGGCGAAGGGGAGAGGAGGGGTTGCCGCAAAAATCGACTCTGACTCATAGCTTCGTCTCGTCTGTGCCGGAGAAAAAGATGGAGGCGATGCTGGAAAAGCGAATTTAAAGGCGTCCGGAGCAAATAGAGAAACAGCACCGGGATGGATACTTCACTGCCACACTCGGATTATTGTGTGTGAATATTGGGTTGTTGTGTGCACAAACAGTGTCCGAAAGATGCGCACCCCCCAGATGATAATAACAATACTACTCGTGTGCCTGGCTGGGTGGGTCGCCGCTTCCATGATACCCTCAGGTGAGTCCCTTGCTATTGAGTGGCTTCTTTTTTTATAATCACTCTCGGATGTAAGTACAGATACATACACATACAGCGAGGTATTTTTCGATCTGTAAAGACGCTCCTTAAATAAGAGCCGAATCTTATACAATAAAGGTGCACAATTTTTTTTCCTTCTCCTTGCGCATTCTTTTTTTTGCTCGCGTTTGCATGACCCTTTTGTGAGTCATTTATTTCTTTTCCAAAACATCAGTGTATCTATCAAAATTTCTGTATTTTGACTGTTCCTATTTTTAGTTTTAAATTAGGCAGTGTCTTTCCTAAGTAGAAACCGGGAAAAAACTGTACCCTGTCCTATGTGTGTATATAAGTAGCAAGGGTGATCCAAGCCTATTTAGAATCCCTTCATAAAAATCTATTTAATGAAACAGGTTTCCTTCACAAAAGTCAATTTGACAAAATGGGACCCTTCACAAAATTCTTTCATAAAATTTCTTTTAATAAAATGGGGCCTTTCACAAAATTCTATTCCATAAAAACATAATTTATTATTTAAATTATTATTTTGTGCCTTTTTTAAATGTGTCATTTGTAAACAAACAGGTTCATCAGAGAGTTCGAATAGTAACTGGATTTCAACTTTCGTTACAAAATGTTATTTTTGCACAAAAATATAACACATTTCACATAAATAATATTTACTTTTCACAAAAATGGGTGTCCCCCCCCCCCCCACCAAAAAAATAAATAAATAAATAAATAAATAAAAATAAATAAAAACCTGCATTGACCCCTGAGTACATAGATAATTTAAAAAATATATGTGCATGGAGATACGTGTTAAAGAAGATAATACTTTTATTTTTGCCAACCCAGGAGGTGTTAAGTTGTATTTTATTATTATTAACAAGATAGGATTTTGTCTGGTTCTTTAAAAAATATCATTTTTTATCATTTATGATTCATACAAAGTATCATTTCAGTTTTTTTATTAAGCATTCAAAACAAATCCAACAGAATTGAAAAGGGTTTAAGAATTCGATTGGTCCGTGCTCTAACTCTCGTCCATAGACTCGGATTGTCATGACATTTTGACACAGGATTGATTTTTACTATAGAATGTTCGGCAATGAAAATGAAGTGTGTAGCATGAAGAGTCCATTGACAGGGACACACAAAAGAATTCCGTTACAGGACGGTCTGTGGAAAATAATCGTTTGCGGCGCATTTTGTGGATATTATTTTAGTTCAAACAGAATGAAATGATTGTGCATGACTGAGGTGGATGCTTTCACTGATGGAGTATACAAAATAATTCCCTTACATGATGATGTATGTGCATTTTGAACAGGTGTTATGATACTTGAAACATAATGATATTGAAAAAGATCAGGGGAGACTGGTACACAGTGGACCACTTTTTCAGTTAAAATTTATTTTCTCTTTAACAGACAGACCGATCTGGATGAAAATAGTTTGAATATTCCTAAAACCTTTTTATATTCATCCTAATTTTCACAAAATATAGTTTTCAATACATTAAAAAATATATATATATGTGGTCCCATAAAGTGGACCACTGTGCCCCGGAAGTGGGGCACAGTGAACCGCTATTAGATATTATCTGAAATCCTAATCCTAATCATATTATAAATCTGATTGTGTGCAAATGTTGGTCTGAAGCCAGCGTCAAAATGGAGCATTTAATGATCCTGTGTCTTTGCATGTAGGCTGATTATAACCCTCAGATGAACATAGACTGGATTTTGTTTATTTTATTCAAATATTTTTCTTAATAATTCAAAATTTCGTTATTTTCATTCAGAATAAATGGACATTTTTTCGTATAGCATTTTAAAATGGTTAAATTTACTTTACCGTTGCTA
Source organism: Maratus michaelseni (assembly GCA_963931845.1). NCBI lineage: Eukaryota > Metazoa > Arthropoda > Arachnida > Araneae > Salticidae > Maratus > Maratus michaelseni. Next base: position 467,678,512 of record OZ007589.1, read on the forward strand.
ATACTTTATCGTTGCCAAAACTAATTCAAAACCCGAAAAAATAATTTTTACTCAACAATTTAGTTTCAATTGAAAAATTTTCACGGGAAAAATGAAAATGAAAAAAAAAAAAAAAAATTAAAGAATTAAGAAGAAGAATAAGTAATATTATTAGAAATAAAACGTACTTTTTTTAGATTTTGATAATTATACAATGTTTCAATATGCGTAACTATAGGAAACAAGCGAATATGACGTCATTTATCGAAAATAAAGCGGATATGCTTTGAATGGTGAAATAAAATGATCTTGGGTTTTTTCTTCACTTTTTTCTTTTTTTTTCTTTTGTATGGTAACAATACTAGCCGTTTTACCGTCTGCGCACGGTTAATATAACTATACCGTATTTTTTATTTAAATTTTAAAAAAAGTAAAAAGAAGTTTCAAAAGAAAATGGTTAGCAAATGTCAATAATATGCTCCGCAAAATTATCCATGTCGTAAATGATGTCATAGATAGCGAGAAATAGTGATTTTTCATTCATAAAACTAAAAGAAATAACTCGATTACCTAAAAAAATGACGAATGTTAATAGTTCCATTTTTGTTGATAAAACCTAAAGATTTAATATTATTTCGTTAAAGTAACATAATTTTCCCTATGCCAGTAATGAAATTAATTGCCTGGAAAAGAAAATTAACAAGAATTATGTCATTAAAAAGGGATTTCTCTGGGGAAAAAGAAGACGTCATATTTGAAATAAAACGGGAATTTTCCAGTATGTTTTAAAATGAGTGTGAATCAATTCCTTACATTAATAATACAAGGATGAATAAGTATAGGAAGTAGATGAGTTTCACGCCATATTTATAACGAAAAATTTAAATGTTTTGTTATCTATACTGATTATTAAGCATGAGTATCCGTTATTTCGTTCCGCATGAGTATCCGAGTTTTCTGCTAAAAATCACATCATAATTTTAAGAAAAGGAAAATGAACACGAATCTATTATATTAAAATCTGACCATGTGTTCGCAACTACTCCTAGACTATCGAACGCAACGCGATTTGCTACCGGTTAGTTTACTACCGGTTTAGCGAATACCAGTTATAATTGATCCGAGGATGTCACACAAACTATCAGAATTAAAATAAAAAGAAAACTGCCCAGTTAAACTGAGGGCATTGAGCTCACAGGCTATTCACACTCATTGTATATTGTACTCTTATTTCAAAGAATTTGAAATATGCCCCTCGAAAAATAAAGAAATCAACAATATATTGAGGGGGGGGTCATCCCCCCGTTACCTCCCTCATAGTTAACTAATGAACCCCTTAAACTAATCAGGGAAGTCTCTAATTACAATGAATATACATACAAAATATGAAGAAAATCGGATAATTCTGCATGAAAAACTCATTTATCCAAATTAAGGGGGGATTAGCCCCCCTTTCCCCCTTTATACTTAACCAATGAACCCCAAAACTTTTCAGAGAAGCGCATTATCACAATGAACCTATATACAAAATTTGAAGAAAATCAGATAATTCTGCATGAAAAACCCATTTATCTAAATTAGGGGGGTTATCCCCCTCTTTCCCCCTTTATACTCAACCAATGAACCCCCAAAACTATTGACAGAAGCGCATTATCAAAATGAACCTATATACAAAATTTAAAGAAAATGGGATAATTCTACATGAAAAACCCATTTATCTAAATTAGGGGGGTTATCCCCACTTTCTATCTTTATACTCAACCAATGAACCCCCAAAACTATTGACAGAAGCGCATTATCAAAATGAACCTATATACAAAATTTAAAGAAAATGGGATAATTCTGCATGAAAAACCCATTTATCTAAATTAAGGGGGGATTAGCCCCCTCTTTCCCCCTTTATACTCAACCAATGAACCCCCAAAACTATTGACAGAAGCGCATTATCAAAATGAGCCTATATACAAAATTTGAAGAAAATGGGATAATTCTGCATGAAAAACCCATTTATCTAAATTAAGGGGGGAGTAGCCCCCCTTTGCCCCTTTATACTTAACCAATGAACCCCCAAAACTATTGACAGAAGCACATTATCAAAATGAACCTATATACAAAATTTGAAGAAAATGGGATAATTCTGCATGAAAAACCCATTTATCTAAATTATGGGGGGTTAGCCCCCCGTTTCCCCCCTTCATGCTTAACCAATGAACCTCCAAAACTAATCAGGGAAGCGCCTTATCACAAGGAACCTATAAACAAATAATATAAAGTAAAACGGTTAGTTCTATCAAGAGTTATCGCGTTACGTACATACATACATATACATACATACATACGTACGTACAGAACCGGCGGGCACATAAGCTCTCAGGCTTTGATAGCCTGTGAGCTAAAAATTAAATTAAATGCCATTTTTTTTAACGAAGTTTCTCTAAAAACGGAAAGTAACTTACTCCATATTTGTGTATAAAAAAGGAGAAATAAAACAGATCAATATATTTTTTACACCATTTTCTCATTAAAATTGAAAAACAGAATTTATTTTCACTTTGAATAGATGATGAAAACAAAATCTTGATTTCAGTAAATTATCCGAAAAATACAAACATATTTTCACATATTCAAACTTCATGATTCAATTTATTCTGGAGAACAAAAATTACCTGCCAGTACACTGTCATTTAGAAAGCAAGATTTGTTTCAACTATATATTAAACCAAGGAGGCAGAATTGAATTTAAAGAAAAAGCATATACTATTTCTAATTAATGTTTTTTTTTTGAAGGATGGCTGTTAAAACGTTTCACAAAGGCGTTAAAAGTAAAATTGTTTATCAGGTAAAATTGACAATTCGTCTATTTCCACGATTTTATTTGGCCCTCCTTTTTGCATTGGTTGCAATTTCATATTCGCGATTATTTGGCACAAAATTTCACTTTTTTAAGACTGAGTTATGTCAAGGTCCCTATAATAATAAATATCATATTGTCTCCTATGAAATGTGATAAATAGTTAGTTAATTATTAAGGTTTTTAATTATTGGGAGTAAAATATTTTGCTTAATTAATGTATTTATTCTTCTTTTAATGTTGCGTGAACGAAGTCACGGGTAACAGCTAGTAATATTATAAATCCGATTGTGTGCAAATGTTAGGCTGAAGCCAGCGTCAAAATGGAGAATTTAATTACCCTGTATCTTTGCATATAGGGTGATTATAACCCGGGAATGAAGATAGGCTGGTTTTTGTTTATTTTATTCAAATATTTTTCCTAATAATTCAAAATTTCGTTATTTTCATAGAGAATAAATGGACATTTTTTTCTTATAAAATTTTAAAATAGTTAAATTTACTTTATCGTTGCTAATATTTTATCATTGCCAACACTTAATCAAAAACCGGGATAATAATTTTTACTCAACAGTTTAGTTTCAATTGAAAATTTTTCACGTGAAAAATGAAAATGAAATAAAAAAAATTTAAGAATTAAAAAGAAGATTAAATAACATTACTAGAAATAAAATGTACTTTTATTTTTAGATTTTGATAATAATACAAGGTTTCAATTTTTTTTTTAATTCAAAAGAATTCGAAAGAATAATTTCAGGTCAAAATAATTTTCTTAATAATTAAACATTTTATAATTTTCATAGAGAATCAATGAATATTTTTTCTGTAAAATGTAATTAAACATTTTACTTTGCTAAGCATTATCGTTGCCAATAAATACAAAACATGGAATAATAATTATTCCTCAACAATTATTTTTCAATTGAAAGATTTCCACGTATAAAATGAAAATTAAAAAGAATTCAAGAAGATGAATTTCCATGATATTTGAAACGGAAATATGGCGTATTTGTTATTATACATGAAGTATGAATATCGGTTAGGTTTAGAAGACATTTTCTGTCAAAGACTGTGTTATAATTAGAAGGAAAAATGAACAATGATTATTTTATTAAGACAAGATTTCGCTTAGACCATGGAACTATGAAAAGGATCGTCCTTGGCTTGGACAAATATGAAGTCATAAATAAAACATGTATTTTCAAATATTCGTAATAATACAAGCAGAATTAAAATATCAGTATATAATGAAATTAGACAGATAATGAACGTCATATTTAAGATGAAAAACTGAAATATTTTTTTATCGATGCTGATTAATAATAAGCTTGAATATCATTTACATACAAATGTGAGTTTTCTGCTAAAATTTACGTCCTGATTGCCTGGAAAAGAAAATTAATAAGAATTGTGTCATTAAAAAGGGATTTCTCTGGGGGAAAAGTGACGACATATTTGAAACAAAACGGGAATTTTCCAGTATGTTTTAAAAGGAGTGTGAATCAATTCCGTACATTAATAATAGAAGGATCAGTAAGTATAGAAAGTAGACGCGTTTCACGACATATTTAAAATGAAAAATTCAAATATTTTTTTTTATCTATACTGATTATTAAGCATGAGTATCCGTTATATACAGATGAGAATTTTCGGCTAAAAATCGCATCACAGTTTTAAGAAAAAGAAAATGAACACGAATATATTATATTTAAATTTGACCGTGTTTGTATTTCGCAACTACTCCTAGACCAGCCATACTCAACCTGCGACCCGCGGGCCGCATGTGGCCCAGTGACCTTTTATGTGCGGCCCGAGACACATAACCAGTAATTCAAATTAATTGAGATGGCTCATAAAATGTATTTAAGACCTTCACTGTTGTATATATTTTCATGGGAAGACAAAGTCTGTCGGGTTATTTATAATGAATTTATAATTATGTTAAAACATCTTCAATTCCGTTAAAGTTCTTTTTACATGTATTCCAATTTATTTTACAGTGCTATATCATACCAAATTAATTAGATTTGCACTATATGTTTCTGCAATTAAAAAATTAATAAAACGTTTTTGACGAGAGCAAAAAGTTGATTCATTAGAGAAAGTCGCCTGATTTTTAATTTTTTTTTTAAACTTGGAAATTTTGCATTGGTATATTATTGCGTTTTATACTTATTACATAGATAATGCTGCTTTTCAGGATTAAACGTTTGTTGGGGAAGAAATGTTTCAAAAAACTTTTTACAACTTTATTTCCAAACAATGAAACTTCGCAGCTTATTTCTATAACATTTGCAATAGAAATCTTCCAAGAAGGTTATTGTTTGGAAATAGTGGTGTTAAAAATTTTTTGAAACAGTTCTTCTGCGATAAACGTTCAACCCTACTGTTAATATTAACTTTGTTATATTATTTTTGTTATCTTTCTATTTTCATTGCTCTTTGTTTCATCCTTTTATAAGTGCGTTGTGGCCGTGTAACATCGTAAACATATATTTGCGGCCCGCGAGAAAAAAAGGTTGAGTATGGCTGTCCTAGACTATCGAACGCAATGCGATTTAATTAACATCGGTAATCATTGATCCGAGGATGTCACATAAACTGTCAGAATTGAACAGGTAGAACTATGAATTTAAAGAAAAAGCATGTGCAATTAATTATTTTTGAAGGTCTGTTAAAACGTTTCACAATGGCGTTAAAAGTAAAATTGTTTATCAGATAAAATTGACATTTGTTTTTACCAAATTCGTCTATTTCCACGATTTTATTTTGCCCTCCTTTTTGCATTGGTTGCAATTTCATTTTCTTGATTATTTGGCAAAAAATTTCACTTTTTTAAGACTGGGTTATGTCAAAATCCTATAACAAAAATACCGTTATGTCTCCTATGAAATCTCTATAATAAAACTGTAAGTCATGTGACTGTCCTCAACAGTTCCGGGATGCCGCATCGCTTTTTCATATGCCAAGCGGCCATTTTTATTCAAAATTATTTTTTCGAATAAACTGCATAAAAGTTACATTTTAAGAGAGATCGTTCAAAATAAATTAATATTTGAGAGATGACTTGCGTTCAATTATGTATATATTCTGCAATAACTTCAGTCGAAAGATTCGCAGTTCAAATTCTCTATTCATAAAAGTAAACAAAAAAAAGATTGATTCGTCGTGAACATTTAAAATATTAAATCATGGAGGTAATCATTCGCAAAGCAAGTTCTCCGCGAATGAATTTTTGGACCGCTGCCTCGCGTCAAAAAAATAATTCGCACCAGTGAGACAATCAAAGTTTACCATAATTATGTGCTATACAACTCCACTTTCGGACCTTTTCTTGACGTAAATTGAACTCATGTAATAATATTTAATGAATCAGATTTTTAGCATTTTTAAAATCGCTAATACAGCTTTTATTTATCGCGTGTACAAATTAGAAATGATACTTTGATTTTGAAATCAAATGTTTTGATTTATGATATTATTTCTTATTTATTTATTTATTTTCTCTTTTAAATGAAAAGTGTGAAGTATTTTAAATTTATGTAATATAAGCATTTTAGATTAAAGTTAAGTATTTTAAATGAAATGAGTGACAGGTTTATAATTTAAAATTAAATTAATTGTAGTAGGAATGACGGTGATGGGAACGATATTTGGCGAATTATCATCTGCTCCCGGCTAACAAAAATACTTATAATTAAAAAAAAGAATAAAAATAAATAAATGATAGTTTGTTGTAAATAAATATTGATATACATATCAAAAATAATTTATAGAATTAAAATAAAAAATAAAAGTAAATAAACAACAATTTCCATAACAAAGTTTTCGCCAAATTGGCGGGTGAGGGGGGGGGGGGAATCGCGCCAACGTGCGTATGTGACATTTGTGCCCAAAAAATATGCGAAATGCTACCATGATCGCAAAAGTTCATGATTTGTCTATTTGAATCTTCCGATTTGGCGAAGTATTAAGGGAAAATTAAATTATGAATAAATGTAACGTGTTGCAATGTTTAACATACATTTAAGGGAGACCAAACTGGTCGCCAGTGGCGGCTAGTGTGATAAAGAGTTACTTCTTTTTATGTTGCGTGAACGAAGTCACGGGTAACAGCTAGTACAATATAAATCTATTTTTCATTAATCCAATTCTTCTTTATTTCCTCTTTACTTCAAAAATAACATAATAATATAAATTTGCAAGTAACATTTTAAAACTAAATACAAAACAAAACAAAAAAATATCAAAATATTTATTATATCTTGAAACTAATAACAGATTAATACAGGAACAACTGCAATTTAGGTGAAGTTATTACTTAAGTATAAAAAAATCAGTGCTCAATAAATTTTGCAAATTAAATTAAAAAATCTTATAAGTAAGATTGAGCCTGGAATTTTCCTGAAATACTTTTGGGTCTGGGAGCAACATTACAAAATCATTGACATCAACAACAAATTCACCTACAGTTTCTAGAAAAATAAAGTTATTTTCATTCAATTTGTGTCTTATGAATCTTCACCCATAAGGCTACAGTTATATTTTTCAAAAGCAGTAAATACAAAACAAAATATTTCTTACTATGTTAAATAAATAGTTATATTTCTTTATTTACTTTATTTTACAGTAAAATAACGACTTTAAAACAATCTTTCTTTATAGAAAATAAGCAATTATTAAATATTTTGAACATTCTGCATTGCTGAAGCAGAGTGGATTGTGGACCTCGTGGGTTGGTCCACTGTGCCCCATGTTGAAGTTTAATAAATAATCATATTAATATTGTTTGTAGCTTTCTTTTAAACAGATTAAACTTTAAAGTTAAATAAAAACAAGTATCTCACCGTTGCAAAAATGCTGTTTCATCTTATTTATCTACAACCTTTAATTTTTAAAAAAAAGAAAAATATGATGAAAAATTTTACTTTTAAAAGCTCAAAACAAGCAATCAAGATAAAAGGGTTCACTCTTAGCTAAGCATATTCTCTGAAAGCTATAAATAATCAATCCAGTGCTGTTGTCTATTAGTATATAAGAGAAGCTTAAATCTTTTTTTAAATAAATAAAATATTAGGGGGTGGTCCACTGTCCCCATAGGTCTAGTGTGTACTGGGTCTCCCCTACATTATGGAGTGCGTAGGATTACAGAGACGCATAAAAGAATTCGGTTAAGGGACTCACTATGATCGGTCATTGCTGGAATTGCCTTTTCTGAACCCAGATAGGTGTAAATAACATTCGAACTATATCTTCTAATCTTCTTCCGAATTACCAAAATCTTAATATCCATTTTAAAAAACGATTTCCAGAATGTTAAATGATCAGATGTAGGTGCCATATGCCTTCTCTTTTGAAGATATTTCTATAATTTGAATAATAAATCACCCATGGAAAAATGAATACACACATATATATAATGCTTTCATGAGTTGGAGGTTCTATTAAAATAGTCTTGAAGGATTTAGAAATCGCATATGGAGCATTTTTCTCTATCTTCGGCATACAGTATTAGGTAGCTTTCAATACAAAAAAGTCCTTCCGGCCTGTACCGGGAGGAAAAGGTAGCTTTCCTATATCTTCGTTTTAAAATTTTAGCTAATGTTACACGAAAACAGCAAGCTAAAATGCAAAGAAACCGTTTACAAAAGATTCGTTAATACTGAATTTGAATAAGAAATTCGCCAAATTATTGAGCTATAGCCAAATTGGCTTCATTTATGAAGACTTATTTTGGTCGCCAAATTGGGCGATATTTCGCCAAATGTCGTCAAGTTTGGCGAGAATTTGGCGCTAATGGATATGAATATATAGTTTTATGCGTATGATTGGGAAAATTATTACAACAATGAAAGAAAATAATTTGCCAGAAATCGCGTTCACTAAAACTCATAAATTAATTGTTGGTATTTTGTAATGTGCTGTCTTGTTTCAAAATGTCAGCCACCCTAGAATTTCAAACTGCTCTATCTCAGCCATTTTTTAAGATAGAGGTAAAACAAAAAATGCTCCGGAATCCTTGTACCAAGGCCTAACACGTAAGCAAAAAATAAATTTGAATTTTTAACATTTTTGTATATTTATTTTAGTTTTAAATTTTTAAATGGCCGCCATCTTGAAACAAAATGGCGGACTAAGTTGGCCAACGAACTCGGTCGAGACATTAGTGACCTTAATATACACAATTAGTTTCATCAAAATTGATTTATAAATACAGGCGTTATCGTATGACATAGATTAGATATATATATATATATATATATGGATATATATATATATATATATATATATAAATCAACATTTGAACGGAGGGGGGTTTTGGGGTCTGGGGGTCATGATCGGTGAAAATATACCAAAATTTTCCGGAATTGCTTTCCTCCGAACGGCTGCAATAGGTAGCTTTATACTTTTTTGTATTGAAAGCTACCTAAAAGTATAAAGCTACCTATTGCAGCCGTTCGGAGGAAAGCAATTCCGGAAAATTTCGATATATTTTCACCCATCATGACCCCCAGACGCCAAAACCACCCTCCGTTCAAATGTTGATTTATATATATATATGATTTATGTCATACGATAACGCTCGTATTAATAAATTAATTTGGATGAAACTAATTGTGTGTATTAAGCTCACCCATGCCTCGACCGAGTTCGTTGGCCAGCTTGGTCCGCCATCCTGAGACAAGGTGCCACTGAAAATTTTAAAACTAAAATAAATAGACAAAAAAGTTTAAAATTCAAATTTATTTTTTGCTTACGTGTTAGGCCTTGATACAAGGATTCCGGAGCATTTTTTGTTTTACCTCTATCTTAAAAAATGGCTGAGATAGAGCAGCTTGAAATTCTAGGGTAGCAAACATTTTGAAACAGGACAGCACATTACAAAAAACCAACGATTCATTTATGAGTTTTGGTGAACGCGCTTTCTCGCAAATTATTTTCTTTCATTGTTGTAATCAATTTTCCAATCATGCGCATAAAACTATATATTCATATCCGTTAGCGCCAAATTCTCGCCAAATTTGGCGACCAAAATAAGTCTTCACAAATGAAGCCAACTTGGCTATAGCTCAATAATTTGGCGAATTCCTTATTCAAATTCAGTATTAACGATTCTTTTGTAAACGGTTTCTTTGCATTTTAGCTTGCTGTTTTCGAGTAACATTAGCTAAAATTTTAAAACGAAGATATAGGAAAACTACCTTTTCCTCCCGGTACAGGCCGGAAGGACTTTTTTTCTTTCTGATTGTTGTGAATCTAAACCTTGTTTCGAAATAGATGCGCATAAAAATACTTATTTTTAGGCCCGGTATCATTTTTACATCTTTAAATCAAGTACTAAAGCTTTTAATTTGGTTATTCACCCTTCCTCTGTGTTTTCGGGTTTTTTTTTTTTTTTTTTTTTTTTTTTTTTTTCAAAGAAAAAGAAAAGCAATGACTTTTTAAAGAGTCGGATTAAAGGACATGTGTACGGAACCTTGGTCATGGGGTCCCCCCAAATTTAATGTAAATCTTTTCAAAATTAATTCAAAATTTGCGCGGTGTTAAATTAAGGGTATTGTTAGGGTATAATTAAGGGTTAAATAATATTTCGCGAAACTTCTAAAAGTAAACTAAATAAAAATAACCGTGTTCATTGTTTCCAATACTTTCAGTTTTTGAGTTCTTATTATAACCGTAGAAAAAGTACCCCATTCTCATGTTAACTGAAAAGAAAAAAGTCCTTCCGGCCTGTACCGGGAGGAAAAGGTAGCTTTCCTATATCTTCGTTTTAAAATTTTAGCTAATGTTGCACGAAAACAGCAAGTTAAAATGCAAAGAAACGTTTACAAAAGATTCGTTAATACTGAACTTGAATAAGAAATTCGCCAAATTATTGAGCTATAGCCAAATTGGCTTCATTTATGAAAACTTATTTTGGTCGCCAAATGTCGCCAATTTTGGCGAGAATTTGGCGCTAACGGATATGAATATATAGTTTTATGCGTATGATTGGGAAAATTATTACAACAATGAAAGAAAATAATTTGCGAGTAATCGCGTTAATGTGCTGTTTTGTTTCAAAATGTCAGTCACCCTAGAATTTCAAATTGCTCTATCTCAGCCATTTTTTAAGATAGGGGTGAACCAAAAAATGCTCTGGAATCCTCATATCAAGGCCTAACACGTAATTAAAAAATAAATTTGAATTTTTTACTTTTTTGTATATTTATTTTAGTTTTAAATTTTTAAATGGCCGCCATCTTGAAACAAAATGGCTGACCAAGCTGGCCAACGAACTCGGTCGAGACATTGGTGAGCTTAATACACACAATTGGTTTCATCGAAATTGATTTATAAATACGAGCGTTATCGTATGACATAGGTTATATATATATATATATATATATATATATATATATATATGGATATATCTATATATATAAATCAACATTTGAACAGAGGGTGGTTTTGGTCTGGGGATCATGATCGGTGAAAATATATCGAAATTTTCCGGAACTGCTTTCCTCCGAACGGCTGCAATAGGTAGCTTTATACTTTTTTGTATTGAAAGCTACCTAAAAAAACGATAGCTTTAAAATATCTTTTTAGGTAGATTTCGTAAGAAATACTACCTATTACATTCTCACCTATAATGGAATTGATGAAAAATTTTTCCAGATCTACGCCGATCATGACTCCTAGAACCCAAAACCACTTCCCGTTCAAAACTTTATCTATCACACTTTTTTATGGACACGATAACTTCCATAATTCTGCACAAATCTCTTCCAAACTGATACATAACATCAAGGGGCATGAAATCTCGGACAAGTTCATTAATGGGCAAAATCGGGCCATGAGAGGGCTTTTTGTAAAAAACAGAAAAAACCCTATAACTTCTTAGTTATGATTACGTATCGAATCTGTTTAAAGTTATTGTTACTTCTAGAAAAAGGGCCGAAAAATTAGGCAGAACAGATTTTTGATATCATTAAAAATGCCCCTCAAGGGGGGAAGGGGAGAGGGGTTTAAGAAGAAAAAAATTCCTAACTTCGTCCATTCACAAGATATCCAATCCGCTTAGATTTATTATAAAACGTCTTAATATTATCTACAATTTTTATATTGACAAGTTTCTTATACGACCAACTCTTGCAAAAAAAAAAAAAAAAAAAAAAAAAAAATTAAAAACAAATATTTGCCGGCCTTGTCTCTACAGGCACAGGTAGATTTCGAAGTGGGCTGTCCCAACTGCCGCATCATGGGAAAAAGGTAATTTCTTCTGCAATTCCCAATAAACAGGCGCCCCTCGGTCTGCATCTTCGAAATCTACCTGTGCCTGTAGGCCGAGTCGTCAGGGATTTTTACTTTTTTGTAGTTTTTTATATTCACTAGTACATTTGTTGGCTCAACAATTTTGTGGACTAATTTTTCAACATTGAACGCATATAAAACTTAATTACAAATATGAATGTAATCCTTGAGACTATTATTCATTGCTCAGCGCATTAAAAATGCATTAAATCAATAGAATTTTATTACTTTAAATAATGCTTATATTGCAGTGAAACCTGGAGCTTAGTGAGCGTATTAACACGGGCTTGTCAGTGAGAGGGTTAAATCTAACTAATTCCCTATCTAGCTAATTTTGTCTAATTCTGCATACTCTTAAGGGGACAGTGGACATTGAAAACCAAATCCTACAATTTTCAATCAATTAATCTGAAAATTGGTGGACTTGTTAATCGCAAGCTCAAAAGTTGGTGTTAAAATAATAAAAAAGTTTTTAAATTATTCGATTTTTAAATAACGAATAATTGTCATGTTTTAAAATGTGCAATGCGCATTTCGTTTGCATAAAATATGGCAACATTTACTTATAAGGTACTTTATATAGTATTAGAATGGAAGTTGGCATAAATTGTAAAAGTTCGCTCAATTGTATAAGCAGATATTTTTTCATAATTATGTATTGCTTTTTCTAAAATAGTAGCTTTATATTTCCATATGCGCATAAATTACAACACTAAAATACTCCAGAAATGCAACTTTTTACGCTAACACCTATTTATTATTGTATGGGTTATTGTTACAGTATAAATCTCAGTTACAGAATAAATAAATAAATACATAGGTTAGATGTGCCAGTAATGGACCCCCTTCCAGTAATGGGCCACTTTCAAAGTTTTTAATTTATACAAAAATAACCAATTAAAATTTAGCCTTTTATATACTTTTTCATAATTCCTCCTTGCTTGTTTTATAATTTGGGTTGTTGTTGACACTCTTAATCAAACCAATCAGGAAGCAGAAAATGTTCACTGATTTTCTGTGAAAATCTTAATGAACATGCTAAGAGTTGGCTTCACTTAAACAATTGATATATTTTTTATTCAATGACTCAATAATTTGATAAATATAATTCTTTGAAATTTAGCATTTTATACCTTCTACTAAAATAATTAAAACATTGATCTTGTGATAATGACAATAATTAATTTAAACAGTGAATTATTCTCATAAATATTTTATTAATTATATCCTAATTGTTAAATTTATTTGAAAATGACTATTTTATTTCATTAGTATGCTTTCATTACATTCTGGTTTTAAATACAATCATAACAATTTAACTATTACATTTTGAGGGGTGTCCATTACTGTAACGGAGAGTGTCCCATTACTTGTACAGAGGGGCGTCCATTACTGGAATTTAGGGTGTTTTGATTTATTTCTGTTATGTGTCATTCCATGGTAACTTACGTTACATTTAGAATAATTGATTTCAGTAATTTTAGTAATATAATACCAAAAAATATTCATAATGTAAAGTTGATGTGATTTGTTAATTAAACCTGTCCAAAGGAAAATTTGGATGAAGATTACTTAAATTTAGTGCTATTTCTTGAACTCTGGAAATTATATTTACTATGGTAACTTACGTTACTGAAAAAAGAACGTAAGTAACCATAATAAATTTAATTGCCACTGTTCAAGAAATAGCATTAGATTTGGGTAATTTACATCCAAATTTGAATTTGAATAGGTTTAATTAACAAATCACATCAACTTTACATTATGAATATTTTTTGGTATTATATTACTAAAATTACTGAAATCAATTATTCTAAATGTAACATAAGTTACCGTGGAATGACCCTTATTTACAATTGAATTTTGATTCACATTGGGAAATGTGACTATGAGCATGATTAAATATTGTTGATAGATTAATATAATATTTAAAAAAAGGTCTGAATATAACAGTTATAACTGTTAATTAAAAAATAATTTTTAAAGAAATTCTTTAAGGGTGTCCATTGCTGGCACATCTAACATATGTATGTATTTATTTATTTATTCTGTAACTGAGATTTATACTGTAACAATAACCCATACAATAATAAATAGATGTTAGCATAAAAAGTTGCATTTCTGGAGTATTTTAGTGTTGAAATTTATGCGCATATGGAAATATAAAGCTACTATTTTAGAAAAAAACAATACATAATTATGAAAAAACTTCCATTCTAATATATAAACTACCTCATAAGTATAAATGTTGTCACATTTTATGCAAAAGAAATGCGCATGGAACATTTTAAAATAGGACACTTATTCGTTACTTTGAAAATGGAATAATTAAAAAAATATATATATATATTTTAACACCAAATTTTGAGCTTGCCATTTACAAGTCTGCCAATTTTCAGATTAATCGATTGAAAATTTTGGGATTTGGTCCACTGATTCAATGTCCACTGACCCTTAAGAGTATGCGGAGTTCGACAAAATTAAGCTACATAGGAAATTAGTTAGATTTAAAATTTCGGTACTTCTCTATTATCCCGTCGACCACTTTTCCTAACAAAAAACTATCGCCAAATAAACGGGAGAACGTTGTCATTGGAATATCAGAATAAATAAATAAATAAAATCGAAGAATTGAAGGACACAATTGTTATTTGAATGAATGAAGTAACTCATAAATCAGTAAAACAGAATGAAAAATAGACGCAAATGTCGAATTAAAAACAAACACGTATCATGCTTCTGACATCCAGTCAATGGGACTGCATTTTTTGGCGTTTCATCTTACAGTTGGGCGATAATTTTTTTGTTATGAAAAGTGGTCGACGGCATAATAGAGAAGTACCAAAATTTCACTTCATTGTACTGCGTCACAAAACTAACATTAAAAACAGATGTTACAACAGTATAATAGTTGCTTAATTGTTAATTGTATTCACAATTTCCCAAAATTAGACAGATTTTTAAACAGAGATTTCGGTCACTTCATAGAGATTAAACTACTAAAACACATTATGTTACTTTAATTTCAAAATTCTATCTCACCGTCAATTCTTCTCTTCATATATAGGTATAATTCCTTCCCTTTAAGTTCTTCATTCGACGAGAGAGTCCCATTTCATTGCTCTTGAACCGCAAACACAGTACTTTTTAATAAAATATACAAAGTTCCAACAAGGCTTATATACTAGTTACATATCGATTTTTAAAAAACGTAAATTACTCTTCATTGGAAAAATCTATCGTTCTTTGTACCACAGAGTAAATTATTTGCCACTATTCAGCAATTCTATAAACTCAGGCAGACGATTTAAAACAGATGCCATTCAAGAATAGGAAAGGCAAACTTAAAATTACATTAAAATAGCAAACAATAGAAAAGAAAACATTCGAAACAACGTGGCGGATATGAAACGGAAAGCGATATGTTTTATATATTTTATTTCTATCACATACATCCAAAAAACAGGGGATTTTTCCAGCAAAAATTAAATAATTCTAAGTTGTGCAGCCGATATTGAATTATACATATTTTAAACGCTTTAAGGGGAAACTGTGGAGGAGGTGATTTCTCAAGAATAAACATAATTTTGAGTCGTTTAGGGAATATTTTAGTTATTTATTTTAAACGATGTTGTAGAAGGAATGATTTATGAAGAAGGCGGTATTTTTGGTGTGACTTAATAAGGGTATTACAATCGAGTCCCATGATGAGGATTTTAAAGGTAAAGGTCTGTCGAATTAAAACGGGTGATATAAGGATCGCACATATGTGGAACAAATCATCGGATTTCGACAATCTCACTCCTCATCCACCCCCTCCTTCTCAGATGACCGCAATCAAAATTGAATGGCAATCTATTTTTATTATGAGGATAGATTCTAAAGTGAATATTTCGTTGAATTCAGCGCACATTAGCTGGTGATATGAGCATTGCATATTTCGAACAAATTATAGACTTGCAGAACTCCGTCTTTGAGGATTTTGCCCCAAAACAAATCAGCACCAGCATAGGTGTACAGTTTTGAAAATTATTGGTGGGGCTCAACACTTTTTTACACAAATATGTGTATGTGAGTGTAAAAAAGATCGATTACCAATTTAATGTTGCTTTTTTAACTGTCTTTTAAAGAAATTAAACAAAATCGTATACTGATAAATAATTACAAGTTAAATAAAACATTAAGGCACTATAAAAATTCGAATGTACAGACCCGTTTATAAAATGATACTCACTAATATTCGCGAATCGTCCATAATACAATCACAACGGAAGTTGACTTTGAATAACGTCTTTTTTTTCTGAATATGGATTTTTTTTATTTTTATATAAAAAGTTCAAACGTTGAGCATTTTATTCTAATAATAATAAAAAAAAAGACCATAAAGTGAAAAAGTTTCCCTAATGTCGTTTATCCTTATAGCAAAAGAAAAATAGGGAAAAAATGGAACATTTAAAAATTAAAAATTCTCCAAAAATTCCATTTAAAAATTCTATAAAATACTAGGGGAAAAAAAACCTTAAACTTTTTTTTATATTAAAAGGAGGAAAAAGAGTTCATTTTAGAAATTATTGGTAGGGCACGAGCCCATACAACTCTACGCCTATGAGCACCAATGTACATAAGGGTAGAACTTCAAATTAAATTCCATCCTGTTCTACGCATTCGTTCGTGAGTTACAGTGCCCACAATATTTGTGTCACATACGTACAGACAGACATTTTCTAAAAACAGTCCACTCGCGTTCAAAACCTTCTGAAACGTATAAATCCGCTGAAATTTTTCACGAATTCAATACTCTCTTCTTGTGTACAGAAGAAAGTAAAAATATAGTATAGGTTTATAAATGAATGTATTTATACGAAAATGTTCAGTTGAGAAGCTGATATGAAATGGATTACAAAAGATTCTATACCGGTTTTGAAAGGGGGTTCATGGACTCCCAAAATGTTGTCCTTTCCTTTAAATTTTTAACACACTCTAGGTTCTTTTCTATTTTTATGGCATATCATTTTGATAGTCAGTGTTTTAATTTAGATAAATCAGAGCAAAGGACTAGCCGATGGTAAAAGTTTCCATTTGGACGACGCCATTAGGTGGCTTCCCTTGGCGTCGAAAATGCGTCGCCAAACTGCGCTGCTTTCGACTCCTGATCGAGGTGGGGGGATTGAAGGAGAAGAGTATTGCCCTATCCTTTCGAGGGCGTTGAATTAAAGCGCTGCTGAAACAATTGAATGAGCGTATCGCAATATTATCATCTTCTATATCTCCGAATTGTGAATTGGAAAAAATGCCCCCTATGTGATTTCCTCCGCCTGTACCTGAAAAATTATAGGCTATGTTGTTTAAAGAGAACCTCCATAGGTTCACATAGGCCTTTTTGTTTTAGTAAAATATCGGCAAGAGTCATTGACAAATACTAATAGCGTTTATTCAAATCCATTACAACCGATAGAGGGACGGTGGGAGGTGAAAGGAGTGAAACATTTCCCGCTTCCTCTGTTTATCAACCTTGTTGATGCGTAAAGGGTTAGATAGAAAATAAATACATTTTCGATAGCAGATTACAGGAAAAATAATAGTTAAAGTTTTCATGACAAAAATATTTTTTTTATTTTGTGCTATGTATCTCATGAAAGGTTTTTTTTTACAAAAAAAAAGGAGTATGCGTAATACGACGAATATATAAAAAAAATAGATAAAAAGAAAAGTGCCCAGTTAAACGGATGACATTGAGATTACAGGCTATTCACCCTAATTATACTATTATTTAAAAAAAGAATGCCCTCCAAAGGAAAAAAAATCGACAATAAATTAAGGGGGGAATTATCCCCCAGTCCCCGCTTTATACTTAACCCATGAACCCCCAAAGCTAATCAGGGAAACGCCTTATCAGAATGAGCCTATATACAAAATTTGAAACAAATCGGTTAATTATGCATTAAAACCAATTTATCTAAATTAAGGGCGGGGGAATTACCCCCGTTACACCTTTTATACTTAACCCATGAACCCCCAAAACTAATGAGGGAAGTGCCTTATCTCAATGAATCCATAAGCAAAATTTGAAGCAAAACGGGCATTTCTATCAAGAGTTATCGCGTAACGTATACATACGTACACACATTCATACAAGAACCTGCTGACACATTAGCTCTCAGTCTTTGATAGCCTGTGAGCTAAAAAGGCTTAGTCCTATTTAAAAATGTTTAGCTTGAGTCGAATCGCCTTTGTTTTTTAAACAGAATTAAAGCAAAGTAGCAAAAAAAAAAAAAAAAAAAAAAAAAAAAAACAGAAAAAAAGAAATCTGCTGCTATTCGCTCTTTATGTCGCGTCGTTCGGCCGGGTATAAAAGCTAAAAAAAGTTCAGCCCGGCCCGTACAAAAACTTGAATGTCCCGTCCCGGCTGAATTTCTACAAAACACCGTTATGTCTGAAGCAACATCATCCTACAATTAAAACAAGTAGGAAATTGTACGTTAAAAGTGACAAGTGAGGTGCGTTCCTTTTATAACTAGTTTCACAATGTAAAAAAAAAATCATCCTTATTATTTCAGTGAAATGAATTACATCGTCTGCTAGGAGCGAAATGAGCATGCCTTTTTTTAAGGTTTCGTTCACCTCACGAAACCCTATTCGTCCCGCTACGTTGTCTGTTCGTCACAGAGCCGGTTCTGACAAACTATATAACTTACAGTCTTGAAATTTTGTGGACTTATAGCTGAATACCTACTATGAAGCTGAAAATCATAAAATTTAAAAAAAATCGTATTTTTTTTAATAGAGAGACATAAAAAACCAAAAATCTATCAGCCTTTTCCTATTCAATGAAACATTTTTCGTTATAGACGTTGCCAACAATAAAAATCTACACTAAAATTCTTTTTACAATCATTAATTTTCTATTGAAAGATTTCCACGTGAAAAAATGAAAATGAAATAAAAAGTTTCACCCATTGAAAAAAAGATGAATAGGACGTCCTATTGTTAATAAAACGGAAATTTTCCAACATTTCTCAATAATACAAGGAGTATGAGTCTGTGTCAGTACAGAAAGCAGGTTAATAGGAAGTCATTAGAGAATTAAAAAGAAAGTTAATCTGACGTACTGTTGGAAGTTTAACGGACTGTTTCAAATGTTTGTGAATGATTAAAAGAGAGTATCCATAGGAGTCATAGAGAAAACAAGTATAGACAGGACGTCAGCAGGTGATTATAACGTCCTATGCGTTTGAGGAACGTATTGCATCATGATAAAAAAAAAACAGATTATGGAAATAGTGGCCTATTTTAACATTTTGAAGGTCTCTACACAACATTTTAAATTTTGAAATTGATTTTTTTTTTTTTATATCGCATTGAGTCCACATGGCAGAAATTATTATGACAGATATAATTAGCGGGCTTCGGCCGCTATCGGACCGGTTCAGATTTTCGAAAAAATGAGAAAAATTGACTGGTAAATTTTTATTTATAAAAAAACGATTTTTTTTTTTTTTTTTTTTTGGAAAATGAAATTTATTTGGATTTCTTAAAGAAAGGATAAAGTGTTTTGAAAGGAATATTAAACGAAACGCTTTGTGCGATCTTCGATCACGCTTACCCACTTGTTTTTTCTTATTATGCCACGTTTACAGATGCGATTTTTTTCTGCACCAGACAGCGCTGTAAAATTCCCCCTGGAGATCTTGCTTTGCGAATGATTACCTCCATGGTTTAATATTTTTATGACTCATAATGAACGAATCTCCTGTGTTTATTTACTCTAATGGATTGAGATATTCGTTTCACTGAAATTACATCAGAATCTATACATTTTTTAATGTAACTCATCTCAACCATTTTTTTGAACGATCTTTCTAAAAATGTAACTTTTACGCAATTGTATTCGAAAAATAATTTTGAATAAAAATGGCCGCCTGGAATATGGAACAAGAACAAAAAATCATGCGTCAGTCATAGATTATGAAACACTTTCCAACACAGCTAGAAAACTGTAACGAAACTTCACCGTTAAATAAGGCGAAAGAGGACAATTTATGAAACATATAACACATTGGAAAATACAGTTTTCGAAATTACCTTCCAGTGTCAAAAAAGTAGTCGAATTATTTTGTACAGCCCTGTATAGGATCAATAGATGTGAATGTATAGTACGATAAAATTTAGTTCAGTTAGAATATTCACATTTAGTAATTTTTGCCAATCGATGGAAATGCACTCGAAATCTTTTGTACAGCCCTGTATATTATCTAAACTCTTTTGTACACACCACATATTAAGCTAAAAGTCAACTTAAAACTCACTCGCAGCAATTACCAACCGTAAACGACAATGTATCTTTTCCTTTGCGTAGCCCTGTATATGAATATATTTTTATTCCACAAACTTCTATTTGTCTACTAAATATAGTTCAGCAGGAAAATGCGTAAACACAATTAAAAACTACCCTTAAGCAATTCATTCCCATAGTCTGTAATACTTACGAATTCCCTTTTGTAGCCCTGTATAGGATCAACCGAGTTTATAAACACACACGTACTATCAAGAAGTTTAGTTGAATTTAAAAACGCAAATCAAACTTGAAAACGCACTTATCACACATAGACTGAAAATATCGCACTTGTACTGTAACCAATATCTTTTGTATGTCCCTGTAGATAAACGCAATGCACACAAGAGAGCAATTTATAGTGCACCTTAGTAATGCATATAATTTTCACGATTTTTCCCCATAGACCGATGTGTAACAGAATTCTTTTGTTGGACCCTGTAAATGAATAATAAATGCTTTGCACCCCCTATTCTACAAAAAACATGTTTTAATGCACTTCATAATAATATATCAATTTCATTATGTTTTAAATGACGTAACGTCATCAAAATGCACTTGAAACGATTATTTCCCATTGACTGTATAATGTAACGGAATACTTTTGACTGTCCCTGTAAAAAAAACTATAAGTGCTACACACTTCAGTTGAAATAAGGAACATACTATAGTAAACGACAATAACATACCAAAATTTCAGGGCAATCCGAGCCTATTTACGGGAGTTAGAGCACGGACAGACGGGCAGACGGCAAACAAATCGAAGTCATAAACACTTTGCAACTAGGTTGGAAAGTGTTAAAAAGAAGTGGTTTGCCCGTATTTGTTTTCCTCAGTCACATGACTTCCATGTTTATTATATAGATATTACGTACGATAGGATTTAATAGAATAAAGTAAACATAATAATTCTTTGTACTACCAATTTTCATAGACATTCAACACATACACAAGCTGTGTACATGTCTAAAAGTCTTGAAAAATACTTTTAAAGCTACACAAAACTAGTCAATCTGTTACAAATTGTAAAACAGTAAAAATATTTTCACCCTTCACTCTCAGGCATCTTCAGTCACTGATGTTATGTTTTCTGCTTCGTCAGTCAATCTGTTGAAATCCCCCATTTTGCTTTTTCTTAATAACATAGGGCGCCATCTGTTATCTATTTTTGCGTGGGTCATGTCATTGCATGTTTCTGAATGTGATGTACATATTTCTATAGCTTCCCTCGGTAATGCGTAGTTTAAATTATTATAATTGACGAATACTTCAACATTATTGAATATAGCATTGAGATATAATTCTGAGGTTGAGATATACTACCAGATGCTTACTATAGCTGTGCATAGCACTTATAGTTCCGTTACAGGAATACTCAAAATAATTCCGTTACAGGACGGTCTATGAAGAAAAATCGTTTGGGGTTTATTTTAATCATGTTTCACTTTTTCAAACGTATTGAAATTGATATAGCATATCACTAAGGTGAGTTACAAGAGACTTGCTATAGAATATCGTGTATAAGCATTCTTCGGTCATTAACAGCGACGCACAAAAGAATTCACTACTGTCTGTTAACAATAATGGCTGGAAGTGCGTTTTCAGTTTCTGAACACGTTTTTAAATTGAACTCATTGTTTGTCTATTGCTTGGTGTGTATAAATTCTATAGATCCTATACAGGGCAGTACAAAACGTCTCGAGCCCATTTACGTTTATCGATGAAAATTCAAGAAGGGGAATTTTAAGCTGTGCTTATGACTTTCATAACTGAACTAAAAGTTAGCATTCTATGTAAAATTGTTTACTTAGATATGATATTTCACATTATTAAACGGTTAAAGATTTGTAAAATTATTTTGGAGGCGTTGGAAAGTGTTACACAATCTATGCTTAATGCATGATTTTTCGTTCTTGTTATTTATTTATTGTCATTCGTTGGCATAAATCCGCTCTAGGACACTCGGACACTCGTATTTTTCACCAGTTAGTTCAGAAATCCTTATAGTAAAATTAGTGTTTTTTCTTCGAAAATCCTTCTTAGTCTAATCGGTTTGATTGATAACTTCTATCCCGATATGTACTCTTTTAGCGGTAAATTCAGACGCACTAAAATGTGTCTAATTCAATTTTCACTTAATCGCTGGTAGTTAGAGAAACTCGATTAGAGGTCTTCAACTTTTCTATCTCAAACGCTTTATTTATTTATTTTTGCTCTGAAGCAGAAATGCCATTCAGAATTTGGCGGAGTTATTTTATGAAAGGCATTCCTTTTAAAATTTGCTTAAAACTTTTTCCGTGAGAAACATCTTTACAGAAAGCACTTTAAAAATAAAAATAAAACGAGATCAAAACATCATGCATCCAGCATAGATTATGTAACACTTTCCAACGCTTCCAAAATAACTTTACAAATCTTTTCCTTTTAATACGGTAAAAGATGATATCTCAGTAAATAATTTGGAAAACGCATAACCTATTTAAAAACCCAATTTCAGGACTGACCAACACTATTCGGAAAAATATCCGAATTCTTTTGCGCAGTCCTGTATAGGATAAATTAGATTTGTATATATCCTACATAGAGTGTCAAAATTGAGTTCCGTTATTAGGAAACGCGTAGCACAGTTGAAAATCTACCTACTTGAATTTCCGTCCATAAACGGAAATTCACTCGAGAACCTTTGTGCTGCCCTGTATAGGATCTATGGAATTTATACACTTCAAGCAATACGTAAAAAAAAATAGTTAAATTTAAAAATGCGTACCGCAACTGAAAACACATTTTGAGCAGTTATTGTTAACAGAAAGTACTTTAACCGAATTTTTTTGAGCGTCCCTGTAAAGGAACGATGAATTCTATATGCACACAGTATACTTTAGTAAGCCTCATGTAATTCAACTCAGTGATGTATATCAACTTCAATATGTTTCAAATAGTGAAACATTATTAAAATAAATCGCGAACGATTTTCCCCCAATAGACCGTAATACAACTGAATTCTTTTGAGTGTCCCTGTAAAGAAATTATAAGCCATATTTTATAGTATACCTCTTGTAATGCAGCTCAGTGATATATATCCATTTCAAAAGCAAAATATTTAGAAAAAAAAAAACTATTTTAATCAATCAAATATGTTCCATTCAGTTCAATAACTTTCTGCCATCTCCCCACGAGTTTCATTCTCCTTCTTTCATAGAAATCCTGCCATTTTTGAGCAATCCAAGTGGTTTTTGAGGACGTCCAGGGAACTGCTCAAACGAACCATTTTTGAAGACTATTCTCAGACGGTCGCAAAGGTTAGATTACACCCGAAGAAAATCATGCTCTGTATCTGGTGGGATTGGAAGGGAAACGTCTATTACGAGCTGCTACCACCCAACCAAACGATTTATTCAACCCAGTACTGCTTATAACTGGACAAATGAAAGCGGGGCAATCAACTAGAAGTGGCCCAAATTGGTGAACAGAAAGGGCATTGTGTTCCACCATGACAAAGCGAGACCGCACGTTTCTCTGATGACCCGGGAAAAGTTATTGCGGCTTGGATGGGATGTTTTGATGCGCCCTCCGTATAGTCCAGATCTTGCACCTTCAGATTATCACTTGTTCCGGGTGCTACAGAACAATTTGAATAACAAGAACTCCAGTTCCCTGGACGTCCTCAAAAACCACTTGGATGACTTCTTTGCCCAAAAATCGCAGGATTTCTATGAAAGAGGGATAACGAAGCTCGTGGAAAGATGGCAGAAAGTTATTGAACAGATTAATTGAAGTAAAATTGTTTTTATTTTCCCTAAATATTTTGCGTTTGAAATTTACTCGATTTTCGCTATGGAATTATGCATAGACTCAATATATCAAGAGTCTGACTCATTTGTGGTAATCAAGAGGTTGTAGGCCGTCATCGACTAGATTGTGCATTTGAGTATGAAAGAATGTAACAACTGATGAATGAGAAACTGCAATAATAGTATCGGGGTTAGAAAGTGAAAAGGCGAGGTATGAGCAAAATACTATAGGAATGAGCATCAGAGCTTGACCACAACTCAGCAAAGAATAGCTATTTTTATTAGCCTTTCGTCCGTCTCTATCCATAAAAAGAGTTATTGTCCAAGGCAAAATTTTTGGATCGAAAGAATGAAAATATATGCAACTAGCCGGTCTTCGCCTGTCTAGCCGGTCGCTTCCAAGTGGGGCCCAGATACAAAGTACTACTTGGGCCCCACCCCTAGATAATTACGGGTAGGGCCCAGTAATTACTTTATCGGGGGGTTCATGAAAAAAAGATATTTATGTCGTGAAGTCTTTATTTAAGTGCTTTTTTATATTCTTATTAGTTATTTTCGTATACTTTTAACTTAAAGTATTTTATTTATATTTTCCTGGTTGCATGTAAAATGCACTTTCTAAGCCCCCAAGCGAAGTCAGGGCGGTACACTGAACTATATATCTGGGGCCCCACTCGTAAGTGACCGGTTAGAGGTGCGAAGACCGGCTAGTAATACATAAAACTGCTGCTGAGATAGGACCAAAAGGCGAAATGACCTAAACCTTTCGACCCCCTCCCCCATTTATCCTCTTTAGAGGGTGAATTTCTAAAATCGCCTGAAATACGTGTTTAACTATCTTCTGGTAGATTTTTTATCCTGAATTTCACGCTTTCAACTAAAACTGCTGTTGAGATATGGTGAAAAGTCAAATGTCCTAAAACGTTCGACTCCCCCCCCCCCCCCGCATTTAACACCCTTAGAGGTCGAATTTCTAAAATCGCTTGAAATACATGTTTAACTATTCTTTAGTAGATGTGTTATCCCGAATTTCATGCTCCTACCTAAAATTGCTGTTGACATATGGCGAAAAGACTAAATGACCTAAAACTTTCGACCCTCCCCCATTTAACCCCCTTAAGGTGTGAATTTTTAAAATCTGTGAAATATGTTTAACTATATTCTAGTAGATTTGTTATCCTGAATTTCATGCTTTTAACTAAAACTACTGATGAGATATGGTGAAAAGGTGAAATCATCGAAAATTATCGACCCTCCCCCCCACATTTAACCCCCTTAGTAGTTGAATTTCTAAAATCGCCTAAAATACATGTTTAACTATTCTTTAGTATATTTGTTATAGCGAAATTCACGCTCCTACCTATAACTTCTATTGAGAAATGGCAAAATGACATAAAACATTCGACCCACTATTTAACCCCCCTTAGTGGCCGAATTTCTAAAATCACTGAAATAATTTTTAAACTATTTTTTTAAGGAGATTTTTTATCCTGAATTTCACGCTTTTTTCTAAAACTGCTGAAAAAATATGGTGATAAGGTGAAATTACCGAAAATGTTCGACCCTTCATTTAACCCCCTTTGTAGTTGAATTTATAAAATCGCCTGAAATGCATGTTTAACCATCCTTTAGTAGATTTGTTATCCCGAATTTCACGCTCCTAACTATAACTTCTACTGAGATTTGGCAAAATGGCGTAAAACATTCAACCCCCATTTGACAACCCCCCTAGCTTCTGAATTTCTAAAATCGCTGAAATATGTGTTTAACTATTTTTTTAGTAGATTTGTTATCCTGAGTTTAATGATTCTACCTATAATTTCTACTGAGATATGGTAAAATGACCTAAAATATTTGACTTCCTATTTAACCCACTTTAGTTGCTGAATTTCTAAAATCACTGAAATGTGTGTTTAATTATTTTTTTAGTAGATTTGTTATCCTGAATTTCACGTTCCTACCTAAAAATGATGCTGAGATATGGCGAAAAGGCAAAATGACCTAAAACTTCAGACCCCCATTTAACCCTCTTAGTGGTTGAATTTCTAAAATCGCTTAAATATGAGTTTAATTATTTTTTTATTAGATTTGTTATCTTGAATTTCATGCTCTTACCTAAAACTGCTGATAAAATATGGAGAAAATGTGAAATCACCAAAAATTTTTGAACGCCCATTTAACCCACTTAATGATTGAATTTCTAAAATCGCCTGAAATACATTCTTTAGTAGAATTGTTATCCCGAACTTCATGCTCCTACTTAAAACTCCTGCTGAGATATGTCGAAAAGACGAAATTATCTAAAACTTTCGACCCCCCCATTTGACCCCCTTATGCTGTGAATTTTCAAAAATCCTTTCTTAGTACGCGCCTACGTTGTGTAAAGAAGATGTCTTCCAAATGTCATTGTTCTAGGCCAAACTGTTGAGGCTCGGCGTTGATTATGAAGCTACTCCTTTATAAGTATAGATTGATGACTCTACTGAGCTTGCAATATCAAAGAGAAAACGGTGCAAAAAATTCTAAAAAATAGCTAATGCTGTATGAAACGCAAAGATAATTCCAGAATACGGTCAAGAAAAGAAACTAGTCGAGTCCCAAAACTTTCTTCCATCTCATACATTTTAATACTTCCAAAAAATCAATATTTTTCGTCATCCAACTGCTTGCGAATCATCGGGTTACCGGGATGTGAGCAGCCGATGTATTATACTAAACTACATAAAGTCCTTCTGGCCGGTACCGGCAGGAAAAGATAGCCTCCCTATTGCTTGGTTTTAAGATTTTAGCTAATTTTACTGAAAAACACGAAGCTAAAATGATTACAGAAGAGTCATTTCCAGTTCTCGTCAACATCGAATTTGAAGGAGAATATCGTCAAATTAGACAGACATAGCAGTGTTGGCTTCATATATAGCAACATATTTTTATCGCCAAATTTGGTGATATTCCGCCAATTGTCGTTAAGCGTGGCGAAAAATTGACGTTAGCATATAAATTTGGTTGGACGTTGATATATAAATATATAGTGTTAATCACGTAAGAGTCGAAACGATGGTACCAACAATGAAAAAAATTTTCCGAAACCCATGTTCACTAAAACTCATAAATTAAACTTAAAATGCCAGCCACCCTAAAATTTCAAATTGCTCTATCTCAGCCATTTTTTAAGATAGAGGCAAAACAAAAAATGCTCTGGAATCCTTGGATCAAGGCCGAACATTTAATGAAAAAATGTTTTTGGATTTCTCTTTTTTTTGTACATCTTTTTGAATTTGAAATCTTTAAATGGCTATCACAGCGTTCCCTCCAAATCGCAATATCCCAAAATTCAACTGGGACCAGCAGGCCATCGTGAATTCACGTTTAGATGATGCAATAGTGAAAAAGGAATGAAAATTGCTATCACAGCGCCCCCCTTTTGTCAGGATATCCCCAATTTTAACTGGGACCTAAGGCCATAGCCAAAAACATAGAAAAAAAAATTTGGTTCAATTTGAAGCATAACTTCATACACTTTTCGATGATACAATGAGGACGGGCGGACAGACAGACAGAGACTTTCCTTGTGAGAAGTTGTTAGGCTCATCGAGTCACTTTAGTTACCTTTATCCATGCTTGACGTACTAGTAGCGTACTCTAATGTTTTTCCACAGCAAATTCCTTCAATTTTATACCTATCCATTGGATGCCGAGTTATGCTCCGAAAGAAATAGGCGGACTGCAGTGGGTCTCTGGTAAAATGGCTCTCTTGGAAGTGTCAAAAGCTGAAAAGTGTTTGACGTTGATATTTCAAAACTAATATCGGTGAAAGCACGCTTATTTTTCAAGTTTCTGTAGTACATTTTGGACTTTTTTGTGATATATTATTCATTTACTTTCGAGGTGCTTATGAAGGCCTGTGTTCATTATGTAGTCATTGCTGAACAGGTGACAAATGAAGAGAAGACTTTCAAGGCCTGCATCTCGCTTGAAAGACCCACTTTGAGCTGTTCAGAAGGTTATTTAAACAGTGGAAATCAATAGGAAACGTTTATGTAAAAAAGAAATCAGGCCGACCACCTTCTCTCGATACTCGAAGAATTCTCAACATCGTCAAAAGAATTTCTCGAAACGCAGCAAGCTTGAATTCCATTGCAAAGACTCTGGATATTTCTCGTGAAAGTGTACAGAACATTGTTAAAATCTCTCTTTAACTTCATATTTATCGTTTGTCGACAGGGAACATCAGTCAAACGATGCCAAGCTAAGGAGACTAACGAGATGAAAAAAGATGCTCCAGATTTTCAAAGTACGCTTGGTGGAAAATGTTTTGTAGTCGAAAGAGAAAATCGGCACCACCGAGAAAGCGCACAACCGTCAAAAGGATCGGCAACTGATAAGTGCAATGCAGAGAAATGCAACAAAAAAGAAAAATCTGCACACAATCGCTTTTTCCGACAGGATTCATGATTTGGGCTAGAGTTACCGCCACCGAAAAACACCTTTAATTTTTATTGATAAAAACGTAACGATGAATGCTAAAATGTAGTAAAGCAAAGTGTTGGCTAAGATTGTGGCTCCATGGAAGCAAAATAAGCAGGATTGGGGGCTGCGCATGGCATAAAAGCGACATTGGCTTACCTCGACGCCCCATCTGCCGGGATATTTAAGAAAGTTTGACTGGCCCTAGAACAGGGATCTTAACCCACTCGATTTCTGTGTTTAGGATTATAGACCGGGAGGCGGCAGCACAGACAATCACCTCATCGAGTTCACGGCTGAAATTCCAGAATGAGTTAAAACTGGATTCGCATATTAAAACGCAATCGGTCTGCCAAGTCCTATCTTGGTGGAAAATACGTGAAAACCCGATTTTAGCGTTTGCATCGTAGCAATTTCTCGCCATTGTGTGTTCCTGCTCCCAGTCCTCCATACTTCCATACCTTTGGGTGCAGGAAAACACAATGGTAAACCTACGAGTCAACCGCTACAATCGGGTTTTAAGGTGTTTTCCACCAAGATTGGACTTGGCAGACCGATTGCGTTTTAATATGCGAATCGAGTTTTAACTCATTCTGGAATTTCAGCCGTGAACTCGATGAGGTGATTGTCTGTGCTGCCGCCTCCCGGTCTATTACTTAGAAGAAAAGTTAGAGAGCAAGAAAATGCCTATTTCGACTGAATGCGGCGCGAACTTATGAATGCTTGGAGCGATTTAGATCAGAGTTACCTGCGTCGCACCGTCCATTCTGTGATCCCTCGTTTAGAAGCTTTTGTAAAAGAGAATGGTAGACATATTGAGCAATGAGTTTAAATAGTGTTATTTGTTATATTTTTATTTTGTTAGAATAAAACATAGCATTGGGTAACGTATTTTTGAGAAAATAGCATTTTTCTCCGCGCTCATACTTTTCAGCCATCCTGTATATAACAATGATCGTTACCCCAGTCTTTCTTTTTGCGTGTTGGTCGAATTTAATAACTACAAAGGCCCGTGCTATAAGAATAAGTTAGTTCCAATGGTTCCAAGAACATGGATGTCTTTAGGCATTGGGTGTTCGTTCAAGAACTCGATTACTAACAAGTTTGGAACATGCCATAAGCCACCAGTGGCGCAGCCAAGGGGGGTCCAGAACTAAGAAAAGTTGCTGTAATTGCTGCTTATATGAATCAAAACCAAAATTAATATTTAAACTTTTTGGCTTTTTTCGGAATCTGCGCTTTGTTAAATCAAATTCTGTTCAACAAAGTGATTCAATTAAACGGCGAAAATTCTACTTAAAACTGTGAAAGCGCATATTACATGCATCGGTTATTTGGACTACACACTTTTTCGAGACGCCTTATGTTAAAAGAATGGTCATTTTTTGCCCCACTGACGCTTTGAGTTTAGGTATTATAGAGTGGACCGTTTCTTAATTGCACTTCCGCCTTTGTTCCATGTTCGAAACAATAATAGAGCATCGAATTCGAGAGAAAAACATGAAACTTTGTAAGTTTCAAATGCCCTGTTTTACGCTTTTTGCTCTCAATTATATCTGAGACCAAGATCTTTGTAAAAATAAAAATTAAAAAAATAGTACTATAAAGTTATAAAAAGCTGTTTTGAGCCTGATTGAACAAATTATCGCTATCAGTGTTCTGTACTCAAATTTAAAGAATATATTTCATTAGTTGGTAATGTAGCAACGAATAATGGAAAGAAGAATTGATTGTAATTTGATTCACTTATAGATACATGCCTGTGAGTATGGATTTTGAAAAGAGAGGGGTTAAATGTAAGACATTTTCTTAGAATTTATAAATTAATATATATATATATATGTCACGATTTAACGTGTATCACCATAATTTTTGTAGAATCATTATCCAGGCAAGGGCTTCCTCCGAAGGATTTTGCAGACGGGCGCCGAGAATTCACTTCACAGTGTGCGTACAGAACTCAAACAAGAGACAGTCCATTCCAGTTCACTTTTTATTCGAAAATCAAATAGCTGCGAAAATCAAATAGAGCGGCTATGCTTTACTCATCACAATGCCAACTCCATACATGATGATTTTAATACCGTGAAGAAAACTTGGTGACTTAATTTAAATTAAGAAGACATTTTGGTTCTTATAGGCAGTGTTCTTTTCTATCTATCGGCAGCCAAGGAGATAATTCCATGATCGTGGAGTACGCGCCGGGGTTGCATCTGTGATATGAAATATCACAATTTCATAATTTTTATTCGCCGTTCTGTAATTTTTATGATACTAAGTATGCTGTTGTCAGTCTTCTCCCTCGCTCGGCAAGGCCTGGGAGAGAGGGGGAAACGCTACCAAGAGAGACAGCGCTAGGCGCAATGGAAAAAGCGTGCCGGCGAGGGAGAAGACTGACAACAGCATACTTAGTAGCATAAAAATTACAGAACGGCGAATTAAAATTATGAAATTGTGATATTTCATATCACAGCATCCACCACCGGATCCAGGAACTATCTGACGCTAACGCGGGAAACTCAACGTATATCTCTTATTGAACGCCCCAGAATACATTGTCATTAAAAAGTCTTTCGCCCAATCAGCGCTATCGGATTAACTTCTTCAGCGCTCTTATTTCGAAGCTATTTTACCGTAAGCTGAAAAAAAACGCGGGAAACAAATGCTTCCAGAATATTACCGAAAAGTCTAATTCCTTCGAATAAATAAGAAGAGAAGAAAATAAAAAAAATACATAGGTTTTATCGAGCATGGGCAAGATGCCAAGATATTTTACATTGAGATTGAAGTAGCTTTCATAATTTTTGAGAAAGAATATTGTTTTGTCAGAAAACATAGGGAAATAAAAATAAGAAAATAAAAAGATATAAGTTGTTATTTCAAGAGAGTTAAAATATTTTTAGCTGGGAGATTGGTGTTTTTTAAAAGAATTAAATTCTAGGATGCATTTATTTAATGAAACAAAAGTGCGTAATTTTAATAGATCACCGTGATCAGAGCCATTTGTTTAAGAGAATGAATTTAGAATAAAGTATTTTTAGCTAGATGGAATTTTGACAATCGAAATATTGGAACGAGAAAATAATTTAGAATAATGGGATTTACACAGAATTATAGTTTTAATGAGGCCAACGGTGAAAATTTTTTAATTTGTTTCATATATATATACTATCTATAATTATACACAATTGTATGCTAATCATACATTAATTTTAATTAATAAGCAATTTAGTTATACATTGATTTACACTTATTACATTTTAAAGAATGCTACCTGAATATCATCAAAATTATACTAGCTGATCGTCCGGCGTTGCCCGGGCCTATGATAATTACCTCAAATTTGCATGATTTTATATCTTTAAACCGATTTTATATGTTTTTATATTTTGAAATGAAATTTTCGGAAAAAATTTTGTTTATTAGAGGTAAAAGCATTTTCAAGAAAACATATTCTTTTTTTTTTTCTTTCTCGTTTGTTTTATAGTTAAAAAAATAGTCCTTGTTGTCTGAATTCTATAAAATTTTCATCGGTCATAAATATAACGGTTTTACAGACCGTAGGAAAATATTAATATCTAGTTGTAAAAAAAATATGTTTTTATCTAGATTTTTTTTTATTTTTTTTTTTTTTTTATCGTCGGTCATTTAAAATAACAACAACAACAAAATCTTATTGTCTCAACTCTCTGAAAATTTATTTGATTGTAAATATAACTGTGTCCAATCCCTTTTTAAAATTTCGTGAAAAAAATTGCATATTTAATAATGAAAACATTAGCCAAAGCCGAGCGAAACCACGCTGAAACACCTACCTTTTTAGCATTTTCATCAAAAATTTCTCAGATTTTAGGTAGATTTCGTAAGAAATACTACCTGCTACATTCTACCCTATGTTGGAATTTCTGAAAAAAATTTGCAGATCTACGCCGATCCATCACTCCTAGAACCCAAAACCACCCCCAGTTCAAAACTTTATCTATCTATCTATATCACTTTTTTATGGACATGATAACTTAATTCGTTAGAGATAACTTAATTCGTTTTGAGATAATTTTGCACAAATCTATTCCATACTGATACATAAAATCAAGAAGCATAAAATCTCGGTCAAGTTCGTTAATGGACAAAATCGAACCAAGGGGGGGGGGGGGTGGGCTTTTTGTGAAAACAGAAAAAAAACCCATAACTTCTTAATGATGATACGTATCGAATCCGTTTAAAGTTATTATTACTTCTAGGAAAAGGGCCGAAAATTGATGTATGACAGATTTTTGATATCATTAAAAATGGCCTTAAGGAGGAGGAAAAATAGGAGTTTAAGAAGAAAAAAAATCTAAACTTCGTCAAATCACAAGATATCAAATCCGTTTAAATTTATTATAAATCCTCTTAATACTATCTACAACTTTTATATTGAAAAGTAGTTTTTTATAGTACCAACCCTTACAGAAAAAAAATCCATGCTGGCTCCGCCTACAGACACAAGTAGATTTCGAAGTGGGCGGTCCTAACTGCTGCACCATGGCAAAAGGTCATTTCTTCTGCAATTCCCAATAAACAGGCGCCCCACGGTCACGTCTTCGAAATCTACCTGTGCCTGTAGGGCGATACTCCAGGGATTTTTTAAAAATAGTTTTATTCATCAGAGCGTTTCGAAATTTTTATAGGCGCTGTAAATTTGGTCTTCCGAGATGCTCTTAAAAAGTTGTGTTGAAATACAGATATTTACTTACTTTTAGCGTAGAAAAAATATAGTCTTCGAAAGGCTCGAAGTGACGTGCGGTTCTGAATAAATAATAATTTAGAATGCTTTCAGCTTATTTCACACCCTTAAATTTCTAATTTTTAATAAACTGTTTAGGCGTAGCAGCTGCATCTTAAAAGTAATCTCTATACTAAATTTCAAGTTTATAACGCTAACAGTTTCAACTAAATCATAATTTAGAACGCTTTTAGAACGTTTTCCGTTCATTTCACCCTTTTAAATTTCAAATTTTTAAAAAACCGCTCTAAGATAGCATTTACTACATTAAAGTAATCACCGTGCCAAATTTAAAGCTTCTAAATCAAATGTATCACATAAATCGCAATCTTAGAATGTTTCTTACTCTTGCATTCTTTTAAATTTCGAATTTAAAAAAAAAATAAAAAATCTGGGCGAGCACTTAGGTCTCTAAATTTGGAGCTTCTAGCCCTAACAATTCTAAGTATATATTATGATTTAGAAAAAAATTTTTAAACGTTTTCCCCTCTTTTAAATTTCGAATTTTTGAAAAACCTTTTTGAGTGAGTTTTTATACTTTAAAAGTAACCACCATGTCAAAAACCAAGTTTTTATACCAACTGTATCGCACAAATCGGAATTTTAGAACGTTTTTTCCTCTTGCATCCTTTAAATTTCGAATTTTTGGAAAACTGTTCTTGGTGATCATTTACGTTTCTAGAGCAGTGGTTCACAAACTTTTGGGCTAGCGGAGCCCTTTTTGGGAAGAATTTCTACGGTGGAGCCCCTTAACCCCATCGTACTCTAATTTTTTTTTTTTTTTTTTTTTTTTTTTTTTTTTTACGCTTATGGAGCAGAGAAAGATCTGCTGGATAAGAATCTGACTGAACTAGTAGTTTCCAACATGGGGCCAAGGTTCTCAGTTTGGACTTTTTCTCGATACAGAAATTCTGAATTCATACTAGAAATTTTGAAAATCAAATTTTCTATTATTTAAATCTTTAACAGTTTTATTTAATATTACTGTTATTGGACACAATAAATTGAAAATAAGGACTTAAAACCACTTTTTGTATTAAAATACCTACCTTGTATAATCGAGGCATGTCCGTCAATACAGCAAAAATTATAGTTAAAAATTTATGGTTTCTGAAAGCTTTTAGTAACGAAGAAAACAAACTCTTCTTAACCTGAGCGCCTTCGAGCGATACTGTTAAGGGGATAATGACATCCATTTTTAAAATAAAATGTATTCTTTCGGGATTTCCCGTATGAACTCAGAATAAGAGATCAAAATGGTAACTCTGTCTGGGTCATGCATTGCATTGGGGCTTACATGAAACTATTATTATTTATGGCGAAAACCACACACACACAGGAAAAAAAAGGTAAGTTGTACAGTTTTCGTTTACAAAGATATCAGTCACCCATGAGTAATTATAAAACACGTTTTCGCTAGTCCCGCCCACCCGTAATACTATCATGCGATTACGAATTCTTTTTTCGCTCTTCTTTACATATCTAGTACTTCTAAACATGCAACTAAAACGAATCGCCTCTGAGCTTCTTCTTTTGAACAAGTATTTAAAAATACATTTAGAAGCAGATCATCGTTTTAGTGTTTAGTGGTCGGGTCAAAATCTATAACATGTATTGTTAGGTGCAGCATCGTTTACTTATTTTGGATGTTTTATTTGAAGTATTTAGCTATTCGTTTTAGTTTTGAAAGAAACTTTCCTTCACCAATGTTTTTGTCTCAAAACAGATGTACGGTAAACACATGTTAAAAAGAAATGCAACTATTAGAAAAACTTTACTAACAAAACGGGTTATTTGGGTGGGGTTAAATTTATATCAAGGCGGGTACTCATTGACGAAAAGTCTAAGCAAGGAGTGAAGTTGAGCAAAAGTTTAGATTGTTAGTGTGATGACAAATGAAAAGTACCAATATATATATTTAATTGCTACAGCCTTATTTCTCATAGGAAAATGTGGCATCATAACATAAGAATCTTAGCCATGCCGAGAATAATTAAAACAAAATTTTACAGAGGGGTTGTTAAGTGATACAATATTTTTAAAAAAATGCGTTTTCAGTAACATACATTGCTTTGAAAATTAAATAAAATTATGTAAAACAGCATAGAAAATTTAAATAACTAAGAATCAACAAAAATAAAATAAACAGATTAAAGGAATTAAAGTTAGAAAAAGAAAACAGAAACTGTATACAATTTATAAATATATATAATTTTAAAGCACATTAAATTCAGAAACATAAAATAAAGTTGTTGAAACCAAAAATATTATATAGAAAATGGATACATGTATAATGGAAATTTTTCTCAACGAGTCTGCATGCTCCCGTCAGAAGAGCCGAATAGCGAAGTGCATTTTTCAATGCGAGAGTCTGAGCTATTACGGGTACCCGCTGAGCGTTAGGGACCATCAGTGGCTGATTCAATCTACTGTTAATTTTATTTTTATGTTTTTATGAGCTCATCTTTTCAACATCAGTACTCTTGTTTAACTCTATTTAAACTAATAGCAATTATTACCAACCACTTAATATCCACAAGCTCTTATGTACCTCGAGAAATATTCTAGAAGATGATGACTAGACATTTCATATGGCTCTCTCAGGATTTGATATACGCCTACTCAAAGCCAGGGTGTGCAGTTGCTTCGCAACTAGGAAGACCATTGAACCTATCACAAGTTCAAGTTATAATTTAAAAGATATGTTGTGGTATTTTTCAACTCAGTGATAGATGTATTTAAATTTGACACACACACACAAATTCCTACATACTTTCGAAAAAAATTCTTTTGCAATAGGCTAATTCCTTTCATGTTTTGTTTATTTTCCTGGAACGCCGCGGAGCCCCAAGGGCTCCGCGGAGCACACTTTAGGAACTTCTGTTCTAGAGTAACAGACATGCCAAATTTTACGTATCTAGCCCTAACAATTTCTAATAAATCATAATTTAATCGTTTTCCGACCGTTTTCCGCCCATTTCATCCTTTTAAATTGAAAATTTGTTTAGAAATCGTTCTTGAGCATTTATACATCCCAAAAGTTACCACCATGCCAGATTCTAACTCTCTATATAAACTGTATCACACAAATAGTAATTTTAGAAGGTTTCTTGCTCTTGCACCCTTTTAAATTTCGAATTTTTTAATAACTGTTCTGGGCAAGCATTTAAGTCTCTAAATTAACAACCATGCCAAATTTCATGTTTCTAACCCACTGTACCAAATAAATCGTAATTTAGAACGTTTGCTGTTCCTTTCCCCCCTTTTAAATTTCGAACTTTTTAGAAACCATTCATAGTGAGCAATTACATCTTAAAAGTAACAACTAAACCAAATTTAAAATTTCTAGAACCAACAATATCGCAGAAACCGCAATTTTGTTCCTGCACCCCTCGGGAAGTTGTTGTACCTATGTAAATTATCGCCTATGTTGGAGCGGAGATGGTCGCCAGCATTTTGTCACCATTATTAAGGTTCCACTCCATACTCAAAAAATGAAAATGAACTATTATAAGATTTTTCGTGTGTCTTATTTTTCTGGCGCTCAGCGGAGGCGTTGAGGGCGTTCGGTGTATCTATCGACGTAGAATCATCCAAGGATCGTTGGTTATGATTTTCGAAAAAATGTGGCAGCAATTAGTCGAGATATTAATTAAAAACCCATCTAGAAAACAACGGCATGGATCAAAACAGTGTTGCTACTTTTGACCTCTTTGGGTTCTGTGAGTCATAATTGGCGTAGATCTGCAAATTTTTTCCTGAAATCCCAACATAGGGGAGAATGTAATAGGTAGTATTTCTTACGAAATCTACCTAAAATGTACATACCTAACATGCATACTTTGTACCTTTTACTCATTCATTCACTCAAATTACTCATTCATTCACTCAAAACATATCTTCTTTCACGCTGTGAAACGCCGACGTTCCGTTGCAGTATTTTGTTGGAAAGTGTTTCATAATTTATGAATGACGCATTATTTTTCTTTTTGGTTTTCAATGTACATTGTTTTTTTTTTTTTTGTGTGTGTGTGTGTGTGTGTGTAAAATGATTGAATGACTATTTATGCAATATTAATTCTTTCGCGCCATTTTATCTGTTTTATTTGTAAATTGGAATGTTTCTTTTTCTAGTTCCGCCCAAGCTGATCCCCCTCTCCCGTTCGGCCCACCTCAGGAAAGGGGAGCGTTGGCACGTGACCTGCAGCACCAGCGACGGCTCCCCTCCGCTCAACTTTGTGTGGTCCAAGGACGGCGCCAAGGTGGAGCAGGGGCCTGAAGGGGGCAGTGTCAGTTCCGTGGACATCGTGGTCCGTCGGCTGGACGACTTCTCCAGCTCCCTGGTGGTGGAGAGCGTGCAGGAGCAGCACACCGGAAACTACACGTGCAGCGCGGAGAACGCGGCGGGAAGAGACTCCGGGACCACCAGCCTGGAAGTGCTCTGTAAGTATATGACATCTCTTCTCACACGCTGAAAAAAAAAAGTCAGATGAAACTTCAGCCTAAAATGAAAATACGGACCAATTTATGTCCACTTGAAATGAACTCGCTATTTTACTTGCATTCATCTATTTTCAAAAAGCTATTTCCTACCTCAACTAAACTTCCGTACAATGTGAGTTCCAGGTTAAAGACGTTTCTAACCAGAAAATATAATATATATTTACTTTCATATTCTTACGAGGAACATATTTGATTGCATTTCTTTTTTTTTAAAGAAAATCTGGTTTGAAACGTGTTTAACCTAGGTTAAATCAGCGATGTTATAGCAGGTACGCTATTTCACTCTTACAGTTTATTTAATGTATTGGTAAAAATGAATGAAAAGTAATAAGAAAACAGATAATGAACTTAAAAAAATAAAGTGATCCGAAACTCATTGCCCCTGCCTTTTTTATCTCCAGAAAAATGGAAAACATGAGAACGAATATGAATTCGGCCTTCAGAATTTTCTTTTTCAAATAGTAAATAGTAATATTTAAAAAAAAAGGTACAGCTGCAGTCAGGAAAGTACCCTGAATACGTGTTTTGTATTTTTTGTATTTTTATCCAGGAAACGGAAAGCAGTTTAAAACTGCAGAAAAATAAAACCCGGAAAACAAGAAAAGGAATATGAATTGTGCTTTCAAAAAAGTTTTTTGAAATGAAAGAGTGAACTGACAACACCCTGAAAAAAGGCACGTAGTCATGTGAAAATCGCTGGACCCATAGAGATGAGACACAAATGATTAAAAACACAAAGAATGATTAGGTAAAAGAAAACTATAATTTAGTAATTAATGAGCTGAGGTCACTAAACGGCGGGGCCTACTGTCGATGAGGCCATTCCTGGTCATCTGAGCTTCCATTGCCGTTTTTTTTGCTTTGTCAAGCCACTGCAACTCCTCTACGGAATGCACCTGTGGTGCCGGTCACGTTCCGTGAGCGGAACACGTCCACACATGTTCTGCGGGAGAAAAATCAGGC
This sequence comes from Maratus michaelseni, assembly GCA_963931845.1. NCBI lineage: Eukaryota > Metazoa > Arthropoda > Arachnida > Araneae > Salticidae > Maratus > Maratus michaelseni. The sequence continues at coordinate 467,717,457 of OZ007589.1, forward strand.
GAGGCTGTCGCCTTCAATTCTGTTTCGGCCACTCTGTTCTGTTGAGAATTCGCCAAGTGACTTGTGGCCGGGCACTGTTCTGCTGGAACAACGTGCCAAAGATAACCTCTGCACGTGGCCGAACTACAGTCGAAACTAACTTGGTTGACGTGAACCCTCCAATGACCGGCAATGGGCACTAGGCTATAATGATCTCGAAGCCGCCGGAGTCGCCCGACGTATTATATAATTATAAGGATGTTATAAAAACTTTGGTACCTCTCCATTATCCCGTCGACCACGTTTCATAAGAAAAAATGCATGATCGTGGCGGCACATTCACTTGACGTCAGAAGCGTTACAGTTGTTTGCTATGTTATCAAGTGGCTTTTAATTCGACATTTACCTGTATTTTTCATTATGTTTTACTGATTTATTAGTTATTTCGTCAATTAAAATAACAATTGCGTCCTTAATCGGCGGTGACATGATATTAAAAGAGAACAAACATTGAAAAAATGTTGCGATGCATAGTTATACGTACAATTAAGGCTGCTGTATATATATTTAGTTAGCTCTACGTACAATAGATCAGTTTCAACTGACGTCACAAACATTTATCCACCTGCCGAGAGGGATAATTAAGAAAAATAATGTAAATGAATAAATATCCAAGCTTTTTTTTCTGTTTTCATTAATATATTGCAAATTTTATTGCTTAAGCTTACTAAATTAACGCATTGGTGAGTGGGGTTTTCCGAATTTCTTGCATTTATTTATTTTATTTTATTTTTATTTTTGTTGAGATTTTGTTGAATGGCAACATTCTTTCATTTGTGTATTGGGCGTTAACAGTTTTTGTTATGAAAAGTGGTCGACGGGATAATGGAGAAGTACCAAAACTTTTACTAGTAAAAAATTGAGAAGTACATTTATAATTTTGATAAAATCGTATATTTTAACATAATAATTACTTGTACTACCGATTTAAACATACATTATTTTATTTTAAAACCCATTAAAGAGAAGTACATGTCCAAAAACTTTAAAGAACACTTTTAAAATGACACAAAACTAATCAATATGTTAAAAGTTGTAAAAATATTTTCACCTCTTGTTCTCGAGGCATCCTCAGTTACTGATGCTATATGTTTCTTCTTCATCAGTCAATCTGTTGAAAACGCCTCATTTTTTTCTTTTTTCTAACAACAGATGGCGCCCTCTATTATCGATTTTTGCATGAATCCTATCATTGCATGTTTCTGAGTTTGATGTAAATGTTTCTATGGCTTCCCTCTGTAATGCATACTTTAAATGATTATAATTGGCTAATTTTTCGGCATTATTGAAGTCTATTGCAATTGGAGATTTGTTGTTTAATCTGCCTATTACAGTGGTTGATTTGTTTAAGTTTATATCTCTTCTGTGTTCTTTCATTCTGTGTTCAATTCTGTGTACACTGCTGTTTGATGTGTTTTAAAATAAATGTTTAAATGGGCAGTGCAAGTAATTATTATGTTAAAACATGACATTATGGACGATCATAGGTTTTTTTTTTTTTTTTTTTTTTTTTTTTTAAGTATATTTTGTCTAAAACATGTATTTTTAATTACTTTATCATAGCGAAGTATTTTCTTTTATCTATATCATTTTAAAAATATAGTGTGGTTTTAATTCTTATTTAACCCTGTCCTTTTTCACATTATTATGCCCCAAAGACAAATTTAATTCTTTGTAACCATTTCACCTTTAATTATGAGTGCTAAATATTTCCCAACTAGGCTATTATGGATAGGTCCTAAAAAATTAAGTTTCATTAAAGAATTGAATTTCCTTTTCTTTTTTCTGTATTTGATAATTTAAGGTGTGTTTATATTTTGTAGTATCAAAACTGATTCGTTGTTAGGGTCGATAAAAAATTTAATTTTATTCAGTAAATGTTTTTAACTTATTGGTAATAAATACAAGACTAAATAAAGAATTCAATTGTGCAGTCAATTTATCTTTTCCAACATATACTTTCTCTTTGCCCCTATACATCTTTTTTTTTTTTACCTACAATAATATAATAAAGAGCGAACTCCAGGCTCATCAACGCAGATCTGAAACAACTAAAGTCAGGATCACGAAATTTGGGTAGTAGATTGCTGTTATGACCTAGGCAAGCAATAAGAAAGGATTTTTGAAAATCCCACCCTCCCGGGAGTTAAATGAAGGGGGGGGGGGGCAGTCAAAAGTTTGGGTTATTTTGCCATATCTTAGCAGCAGTTTGAGGTTGAAACGTAAAATTCAGCATAACAATTCTACTAAAAAATTAGCTAAACACGAATTTCAGTGATTTTAGAAAATTCGAGATTAAATAAGGGGAAAAAACTTTTAGGTCATTTTGCCATATCTTAGCGCAATTATGTGTAGGAACGTAAAATACAGTTAAATCGGTCTTCTAAAGAAGCAGTTAAACACGTATTTCAGCGATTTTATAGTTATTTTAGCGATTTTATTGCCAATATCGGCTATGCAGGGACCGATTTACAAATTTGGGGGCCCTGGGCACCGATGTTTATGGGGGTCCCTTGCACCTATGCTTACAGCGACCTTGAGTTAAAAAATATATTATTGAAAGCGGTACTTATTAAGATAACCACTACTGACTTTAATAATTTTGTGATATTTAATGATGTTTTTATAAATTTTCTCCTCGATTTTTTTGCAGTAAAAGTTTTTATAACATCTTCATAATCTTAAGTGTTCTATCTCACTGACGATTTTTCAATCTTTCGAAATCGGTTCCGAAAGTGAAAATATCCTAATTAAAAAAAAAAAAAAACCTGTAAACAAAATCGAAAGAGTAAAAAACGGCCTTTGTAGAGATCGACCTGAAATATCCGATGTAAAAAAATATTTTAAATATATTGAAATGCAAACGAGATATTTTAAAAATTGTCTCCCATAGGATGAACATTAACGAGCAGGTGTTTTCGCGTGAGTGATGTAGGCCTTAAAAAGTTATTTTTAAATGACAAAAATAATAAAAAAATTTTCCCATATTAATTTTGTTTTTTAATCATTAAAACTTCACCAGATTTTGGCCAATAATTTAAAAAATTTCAGTAGCATTTGGGGGCCCTAGAAAATCGGGGCCCGTGCCCCGAATGCCCTGCCATAAATCAGGCACTGCGGCTATGAACCCGATTATGGAAGATTAGATGAATAAGATGTTTTTGATTGGATATTCGTCTGATTTTTGATTAGATATTTAGCGCAATACATTAATCACAAATAATAATAATAAATAAATGAATAAAAATAGCTGCCATACGAAATAGTTTTGCTAAATGCTACGTTATTTGGTTTATGTTTTCGTATTGTCGGGGAAATTGTATATTTTTCTGTTACATGCACCAAAGAAAATGCATTCTCATTTATGAAGCCAATGTTTTTTTATATGATTGTGTTAGTATAACTTCATTTTTTTCCTGATTGCTTTTTAAGGATTTATGTGCGGGATGTAGAGAACCCCGTTATTGGGATCGCCCTATTATTGCATTTTTAGTTATTTCAGGCAACGTGGTTAACATGGGGGTTCTGCTACTATTCCATCCGGCATTGTATAAATTGTATATTTAGTTTTGTAGTATAAATTTAGTTTTTATTTTTTCGGTGAAAGATTTGTGTTTGAAAGAAAAAGTTATTGGATTAATAGGATATGGTATTATTTTAAATAATTATAGCTTGGTACTGCGGAAAAATTATTTTTATATGCTATATACTTTATCATTCAAGATATATGGACTTGCATAGAGAAAGGTAATCAGCCCCACACATTTTATTTTAAAACATCTGTTGAATATATCAAATTTAATTATTTAATTGATATTTTACAGAAATTGTTAAAGTCAATATAGGTTATCCTAATAAGTATCGCTTTCAATAAACGTTACAAGAATCGATGCAAGGGACCGCCCTTCCCTTCCCCCCCCCCCCCCCCGATAAGCATCTGTGCCCAGGGCCCCCAAATTTGTAAATCGGTATATGAGTTTGTTAAACATTTTTAAAGTATTAAAAAAATTCCTATTAAACTTTTAAATTTCCTCTTGATGAAAATTTATCTTCTTAAAAATACTTAAAACTTGCGGAGAAAATTTATAATAAGTTGGAAATTGTACGTTAAACGTGAGAAATGAGGTGCGTTCGTTTCATGCTATAACCAGTTTTACAATGTAAAAAAATCAACGTTATTATCTCAGTGAAAAAAAAATTATATCGTCTACTAGGAGCGAAATGAGGAAGCATGCCTTTTTTATTACGTATGCCATGTTTACAGCTGCGAATTTTTTTTTTCGACACCAGGCAGCGCTGTAAAATTCACCCTGGAGACATAGATTTGCGAAGGATGACCTCCATGGTTCTATGTGACTCACGGTGAATGAATCTTGTGTTTATTTACTTTAATGGATTGAGATATACTGAAGTTATCTCAGAATCTATCCATTTTTGAATGTAACTCATCTCAACCATTTTTTTAAACGATGTTTCTAAAAATGTCACTTTTCTGCCATTTTATTCGAAAAAATAATTTGGAATGAAAATGGCCTATGGAAACAGATGTGTTTAGCCCGTATTGGTTTTCCTCGGTCCCATGGCTTGCGTTTTTACTATATAGATTACGTACGATAGGATTGAATAGAATAAAGAAAACTATTAAAAATACTATATAAATACTATATAAATCCACGGATCAGACGACGAATAGAGGTGCTATTACTTATTTATGTAATTACGAACGCACCTAAAACACACATTATCAATATCTGACGTCTATTTTCTGAAAGCGTTAAAACCGTATTTTTAAAATAAAATTATATTAGAAAATGGGCCATCTCGTTTTTATGTTTTCCCGATCGGAGGGGTTTCAGCGATGCCGGAAATGGAGATAGAAATGAGATGTTCTCTATCTTCATGGAAGCGGCACTGTGAACCTCCATCATTCAGTTAGTATGTCAATTAAGTTACTGATTCATTCTGTCATCATTTTATCGTTAAGTCAAATAAGTTCTTACATGTAGATGAAGTCTCTTTCCTTTTTCTTTATGAGTCTATCGGATAAATTTCGGAGTGTTTAAAACGGAAAGTAAAATACTGTTCTTTCATGTCTACAAAGAAGAGCGGCGAAACTTATGCTGCTGCCACCTATTGAAGTAAATATAAAATAAAATCTAAGTGCGAAAAAAAAAAAACACAATTTTTCTTTTCTTTTTAATAGCGATTTAGTTCTCTACGATACGTTTTTATGGTTGCTTTAGGTTTATTTCTTTAGAAATGAACCTATTGGGACAATGTATTGGATCTTGGGTGAATCGGGTCATTCAATAGGTAGCTCTGTTTACCGGAACACACAAAATAATACCGTTGAATGACAGCCAAAAATTGCTTATTTTCAACAATATTTACATTCCACAACTTCTTCCGGCTAAGTCGGTAGAATTAGTTTATTTCTTTTCTTTTTCTTTCTTTCTTTCTTTCTTTTGTTTTGTGAGGTCTTGGATAAATTCGCCATTATATTTAAAAAAAAAAGAAAATCGGCAATTCGTTGGAAAACGAGGATTTAAAGCAGACTCTCGTTTCATGTGGCTCTCTTTCAGTTCATTATGAATGCAGGGTTCATTTCTTCGATTTGAATAAAATGTATGAGTTCGTTCATGAAAAAGCTTGCGTAAACTATTCGAAAATAACGAAAATTGGAAAACCCAAATAAGAGGGCGGTTCACGGGACTCTACCTTAAATTCATTATTAATACATTTTAATATATTTTTTTTTTTAATAAAAAAAATTAAAGGTTACTTAGGTGACTTACTTAGGTTTACTTTCTTTTGTGAGACCTGTTATAGCCTTGTTCTCTTTCGATGACATTCATTGAATGATTTAGTTTTGAGCGCGAGAAATACCTTCAGGGAGCGACTACCTCCGTTAACGACCTTTTTTTCTCGGAACGGAATTGAATCCCATAGACGCAATGCTAATTTTAACTCCATTAAGAGACCCTTCTCCGTGGAACGACCCATTTGTTTGAAGAAACGGAAATAAATTCCGTTTTCCCCGGGTCGTTTGATTTTAATTTTTTTTTTTTATAATTCAACTAACCTTTAAATGTTTAAATACCTTTTGTGCCTTTTCAAGCAATGAATTGAATTCTGACGAATCAGGAGTGCCGGACAGTACAATCCCTGACCTATCCTCTTGGGAAACTTTCAAAGATGTAGAATCTTCATTATCTGTTCAATACGAAAATTTTTTTGTATTGATTCACTGAATTTCGGAAGCGTTTCGTTAAAAGTTGTAAAAGATAAAATATAAAAGCAAAAGGTAAAATTGTAAAATCTATGCAAACGTCCTTTTATACATTTTTTAAACCCTTGTAGCAAATAAGTTATGAATTTAAATTGAAGTTTTCTTTTGGTATTTAAATTTTTTTATTTATTTCCTAATGAAAGATACATTTTCATAACTCTACTTTTTACCTTATTTTCAACAATCAAAAACTAGATTGAAACGTGACCTCCGTTAAGAGACCACCTCTCGGAGCGAGCCAATTTTAAAGGAACGAGGCGTGGTCGCTTGAGAGAGGTTTTACTGTAGATCATAACAATCTTCAAAATTTTAAATCCGTCCAACAGGTACTGTACCCTTAACAACTGGATGCTAACCTATCCGATGGTTTGGTAGCTTTTCATTTTCAGTTTCTTGTACAGACGTATGAATTTCCACTTCCAATTCTGTACGTGGAATTATTTAAAAAAAAAAAAAAAAAAAAAAAAAAAAAAAAAAATCAGGTTTTTTTTTTTTTTTTTTTTTTTTTTTTTTTGTGTGTGTGTGTGTGGGGGGGGGGTTTATATCACTTCCTTTTACGAGTGATAGAAATTTTAAACTTGAAAGTATTATTAGGCGATTATTTGCAGCGCTAAAATAACGTTAGATAAAAATAATCTAACTCTAAGCTTCTAATTATCTAATTCCATCTAATAATATGGACCCAGCTTTACCAAAAAAGAAAAAAAAATCTTTATTCGGGTAAGTCAAAAGTACTTAGGCCCACTTTAGGATGTGTTAAAACAGATTACAAGTGTAAAATGTTTGTGTAGGAAATGTATTCACCCTGAGTCCCAATACGTATTGGATTCCCAACTTTAACAATGCATGAATTTTGAGAGACTTGCAAAAAAGTCAACTTATATTATAAAGCACAAAATGAAGGATAATGCCTAAACTTAGGTATCTGGTTGCGTGAATGAGCATTACTGAATTCTGAATTATATTGTTCATTGGCTGTCAATACTCCGCCCACACCTAATAACATATGGCGATTTCGAATGTGTACCTCCTTTTCTTTCTAGTTATTCTAGAAATATTTAGAAAAACACATGAATTGTATCGGTTCTTTTGGTTTCGACAATTTTATTTAAAACAAACCCATTTGAAAGCAAGTCAGCATTTCAGTGTCCGACTGGTCAGCATTAGCAAAAACTCGTTAACGTGTATTAATAGAGTATTAAATTACATGGTGTAGCTTCATCCCTGCTTTGTGAGTGCTTAATCAGTGGTGTAGTCGAAGGGGTACGCGGGTCGGCGTCCCCCCACTTTTTTATCTCATCTCAAACGTCCCCCTACTTTTCATTTTCAATTGTAATCGGATCCCATTCAGTTGTATTCAATTGTTTCGGAACGCTAGAGACACGGGAGGACGTAAACTTTTGAAACGTATTAATTTTTTTAAAGAATAAGCAGCTAAAACATTAACAGTTTTAAGAAATAAATCGCTGATTTTTAATATTTTCCAAGAAAGTTGAAAAGTGTTTGTGATTTCAAATCGTCTGTCTGTCTATCGCTTCTTACTCTAGCTTACGTAAATTTCAAAACAAATTTTAACGAAAATCTCGTTGCGTGAATGAGCATTACTAATTACATAACATTATACATACTAATTACATACTTATTACATACTAATTACATTACATTCTGAATTATATTGTTCTACTATTCAGACTGTATTTTATTTTAGGTACTGTGAACGTCCCACCCCTTTTTTCCCTAGCACTACACCACTGTGCTTAATTTGAAATCATTAAAATAAACTAATAGTTAGGCTTATAAATATTTTTTAATAAGAAGATCATAAGCCTTCAAGTGTACTGTTATTACTTTTAGAAAGTATAATTTTATTTTAAGAATAATAAGTAATTTTCTTATATAATTGAAATCTTTAGTTAATATTTTGTATTTTGAGTGACTTTATGTAGATATTGTGTTGTGTGTCAAAATGGATAAGGGGTTGAAAATTAGAATTCTGAAGAGAACTGCATATAACATCGGTAACTACCATCAGAGAATTATTAATGAGCAAACAAAAATATTTGGATCAGATGTATGTGAGAAAATGAAAAATCTAAGCAAGGGGTACCTGAAAGAAAAAAAATTGGGAACCGCTGTCCTAGCTTATTTACTAAATTTATTCTGGCAGTAAGGGATCTCGAAGCCGTTCACTCGCTGTTTTCTGACACATTCCTGAATGGACAGTATTCTTCCGTTCGGATATGATATGAAAGAATCTAGGAAAAAAAGTAATCGGAAAAAAAGTAAACGGAAAAAAAGTAACTGAGTCAACAAGAGCGGAAAAAAAGTAAACGGAAAAAAAGTAATCGGAAAAAAAGTAAACGGAAAAAAAGTAAACGGAAAAAAAGTAACAAGGTATTGATAAATATTGAACTTATTGATAAATAAGTGTTAAAAGATAATGAAGTAACATATGTCTGATTTATATAATTCCCGTAGGCGGATATTTGCGAATGCTATTAGGAATTGAGTAAAATCACCCCCTGAAAAATGCCCCATCGGTAAAAAGCTACCTGATAATAAAAAAAGGGAGGTGGGGGGGGGGGGGGGGATAAGCTTCACGTTAAGATGGGAAAATACCACACATTTATGAATAACACGTGTTTGAATAAGTCAATTATAATTTCGGGTAAAGCACGTGCTACCACGTGTATTTACTAACCACGTGTACTAGGAACAATCAGAGCATTATATACACCATTTATTCTAATACGAGAGCAAATCTTGTGTGTGTATGTGTGAGGGGGGTGGGGGGGGGGTTATATATATATATACGCAAATTTTATGTTAAAAACGGCTCTAATGATTTTGACGAAATTTTGTATCCTACAGTTTTGAGGCACCAGAAAACCGTTGGGCTGAGTCACATGTTTGAGGAAATTCGATTAGTGGGTCATTTGGGTCACAATCTGTCAGGATCAAGCTAATTGCATCTAAAATACGGTTCAAACGATTTTGACTAAACTTTTATTACCATTTTCGGGCACGAGAAGACTATTGGACTGGGTCACATATTTGAGAACTTTCTATTAGTGGGTCATTTTGGGTCAACGCGGGTCAAGTTAATTTTATCATGAATCATGATTCTCAAATCTTACATATATTTCAAAACACTGGGATAATTTTAAGTATTAATAAAAATAATTTTTAACCAGGTATAAAGTTGTTAAAACTGCACTGTAAACTGAAATGTCTTAAATTCAGACACTTAAGTGTCTAAAACGGATGGTTAAAAAAAGAGACACTTTAAAGTGTCTTAATTTTTTAAGACACTTATTTGTGTCTGAATTTAAGACATTTGAAACTCCTGAATTGCGGCCATTTTCGTGCTCTGATCTGTCGGCAATAAGTAGTCATTTCTGACCACAATTTTTTTAAGCATTAAATGCAGCCATATTTGACCACATTGCATCCTCAATAAATGGAACTATATATGATCACAAAGAAGAACCTGATAAAAGCATGGGCCCATGGCCTCACCGCCCCCCCCCCCCCCGATTTTATGGGGCCCAAAATTTAGAATGCAATTTTCGTAAAGCTGATATTTTAAATCTCTTTCGGCATTGTACTGATTATATTCAATGTTTTGAGCTTTTACAGTAAGATAAGATTGAAAACAAAAATTATATTTATCTAAAAACAGTAAAATCTCTCAATAGCGGATACTTCGGGAGCACAGAATTTTCCCGCTTTTCGGAAGTGTCCGGTTTTAGAGGTAAAAGCGGATACCTCTATTTAGCGAAAATCCACCTTTTCAATACACAACACATACATGTTTTGAATATTTTTACATCAGAAATGTGGACACCTCCGAATAGTAAACAAATTTTGTAGTCTCGAAACGTCCGCTATTGAAAGGTTTCACTGTTTTTAGATAAATATATATTTTTGTTTTTTATTATTACCCTACTCTATAAGTTTAAAATATTGAAAGGAATGTCAAATTTGGGAGGCACCTAAATTCAGAGGGGAGGGGGTCAAAGCCGTGGAAGAGTTTGCCCGTGCAATAATCAGGTCTTGCTTCTGGAAGCAACCCAAACCTGATTTATAGTTCGCTAAATGGAGGTATATAGAGAACAAACCCAGCAGTCCCGAGGTATCCGCTATTGAAAATTTTAACTGCATAAATTCATTTTGCAGTTCATTTTCTTAGTAGAAAGTACAAGTTTCTATCATTTAAGTATGCTTTAACTTATTTCAACATTTGAATAGATTAGTTTAATAATAATAATAATGAAAAATCAAGTTTTCATTCTTTTTCTGAATGTATTATATTTTTATTCAAATATTAACATCCATAAAAACCATGCTGGTGTTATGAGACCTTCTTATTAAAATAAATAAATAAATAAAAATAAATAAGAAAGATTTTTTTTTTTTTTTTTTTTTTTACTATTTTCTAAGATTATATGATTTTTTTATACATTTTTTAACGCATGTGTTAATTTGGTTGCAATTAAGATGATCATATGGACATTTTTTTTTTTATATAAATAAGATGATAATTGTAAGAGCTAGTTAATAGAAAGTGTTAGTTCTCCTTAAAAATATATATCTATTCTTTTTTAATAACACTAGGAAAAGTTCATTCAAGTTTCAAAACTAATTAGGTGTTAAATATACATCTTAACTGTATGTAAGTAAATATATTAAATTGTATCTTTTTTCTGATTTCCATTTTTTATTTCAAATAACTTTTTTATTTAAAAAAAAAAGAATAAAAAATCAAAATTAAAATTAATTTACATTTTCTCCAGGTTTTATAGCGTAAAGCTTTCAAAATGAATTTGTGTCTTGAAATCTAAATATGTTATACAGATGGAACACAGGATCTAATTGTAGTTTTTATTTTTTGAGCAAGTTTTCAGATTAAAAAAAAAATTCTGCAACTAAATATAATAGTAATTTAATTTTTTTTATAAAATATTCAGAATTTTATGATAACTTCATTTTGGATGCTTTTATGATTATTTTTCAAGTTTTATGTCCCCCGTCTGAGAGCTGTTTTTAAAATAAAATTTGTATATATAGATATAACCCCCCCCCCCCCCCCACACACACACAAGATTTGCTCTCGTATTAGAATATATGATGTATATAATGCTCTGATTGTTCCTAGTACACGTGGTTAGTAAATACACGTGGTAGCACGTGCTTTACCCGAAATTATAATTGGATTATTCAAACACGTGTTATTCATAAATGTGTGGTATTTTCTCATCTTAACGTGAAACCTATCCCCCCCCCAACCCCACCCCTTTTTTTTTTATTATCAGGGAGCTTTTTACCGATGGGGCATTTTTCGGGGGGTGATTTTACTCAATTCCTAATAGCATTCGCAAATATCCGCCTACGGGAATTATATAAATCAGACATATGTTACTTCGTTATCTTTTAACACTTATTTATCAATAAGTTCAATATTTATCAATACCTTTTACTTTTTTTCCGTTTACTTTTTTTCCGTTTACTTTTTTTCCGATTACTTTTTTTCGGATTACTTTTTTTCCGCTTTTGTTGACTCAGTTACTTTTTTTCCGTTTACTTTTTTTCCGATTACTTTTTTTCCTGTTACCGATATGAAAAACCAGCTGTTTGGGAAAACATTGAAAAATCGCTCCATTTGAGAGCATTATGCTGTTGACGAATTCGCTTTTTAGTGTTTCGTTCATCTCACTAAACCCTGTTACTCCCGCTCCGTTGTCTGTCCGTCACAGAGCCGTTCTCAGAACCTATATAACTTACAGGCATGAAAATTTGTTTACTTATAGCCAAATATTTACTATGAAGCTCAAAATATTAAAATTTGAAAAAATCGTATAAAATAATACGATAATAGAGAGAGATAAAAAACCAAAATTCTAACAGCCTTTTTCTATTCATTTGAAACATTTTTCGTTATAGCAGTTGCCAACCCTTAAAAATCAACACTAAAATTCTATCTACAGTAATTATTTATCTATTGAAAGATTTCCACGTAAAAAATGAAAATGAAATAAAAAGTTTCACCCATTGAAAAAAAAGATAAATAGGACGTCGTATGGGTAATAAAACGAAAATTTTTAAACATTTCTCAATAATACAAGGAGTATGAGTATGTGCATCTGTAAGTACAGAAAGCAGATTAATATCACGTCATTAGAGAATTAAAAAGAAAATTAATCTGACGTCTTATTGGAAGTTTAACGGATTTTTTAAATGTTTGAGAATAATACAAAGCGAGTATCAATAGGAGTAATAGAGAATAGTAAATATATATGTTTAAGGAACGTATTGAATCAGGATAAAAACCCGATTACGGAAATATTCGCATATTTTAACATTTTGAAGTTGTACAATATGTTTAATTTTGAAATTGATAATTTTTAACTATCGCATTTAGGCTACATGACAGATATTATTATGACAGAGGATAATAGCGGGCTTCGCCCGCTATCGGACTGGTTTATATTTTCGAAAAAACGAGAAAAATAGACTTTTAAATTTTTACTTTATAAAAAGGCATGACTTTTTTCTTTTCTCTTTTTTTTTAATGAAATATATTTGGATTTATTAAAGAAAGGATAAAGTGTTTTAAAAGGAATATTAAACGAAACCCTTTGTGCTATCTTCGATCACACTTACCCACTCGTTTATTTCTGCTACTGAAACGATAGAAATGTAAGCAATAGATCTGAACAATATAAGGAATATTCATTCAATTTCAGATTAATTTTGTCTTAATTACCGAATTTATTAGAAATATAGCGTTAAGACAAATTAGGTTCTAGCCAATGTGTGCAAAAATGAGTGAAATTTCACGTGTTTAAATTGAGGCTTGTTTATAAATTATGTAAATAAAACTTATTTTACTTAAATATGCTTTTATTTTATGATTTTAATGTTAATTTTTAGTATTCACAAAATTTTTCATTTAAATATTGCAAATCATGCCTTTATCAAATTTTTCAATTATTAATAATTAAATAGTGAAATAATATGCGTTTTTTTTTTTTTTTTTTTCATTAATTTGCTTTCTGAGCTGATAAGTGTGACAATAAAATAACATGACTAAGAAATAGCGAAAAAAAACTTTTTGAATGCAAAGCGTAAACAAAGGATCACGCCGCTGTGACGCATACGTACTGTGACGTCCCAAGAATAGTGTCCATTCCTTTTTATTGGACCATGAAAATAATTAGCAGGTGTTCTTATTCTGAATCTATGAAATCGAAGAGCACTTTCCATTTTTTTTTTTATAAAGGCAGAGTTATCTCTCAGAAAACAATAATAGGTTAAGAGAGTTAACGCTACTGGTTCTCCACCCCCCCCCTCCCCACTCCCACACACACACACCTCTTCCAATTCATGTCTGGACCCACCAGTGGCCGGTAGACGGGAGGTGCTGGGTTTAAACCCCTGTCGCGCTCGTCGACCTAACCGTTCGGAGTTTTCCGTGGTTTTCTTCTAACCTTGCCGCAAATACGGTTTAGGATCCCTTAGAAAGATCCCCACGGAGGGCACTCCCGACTTGGGCCTATATCCCTCGTGTAGATAATCGGCCGTCATAAAATCAACCAGGCAATTCATGTCTGCATGAAAATTTAAAACAATTTCAGAGGTGCGTTCCTAATAAAGGTTCTCTTTTGTTGCGGCATTTCTAAAGACCTTCTTTTCTTTTTTTCACGAATTCTTTTCGAAAAAGGAAGAAGGGAGCTGCTCCACTCACAAATGGTGTGTCGTGATAGGCACAATGAGCGTGTGGTCAGCGGAGCGCAAAGCGGTTCGGGGAAGTGTCAAGGGCAGCTCAAAATGAAGATGCTATAAAAGGATAAAAAAGGTATTATTAGTATTCCTCAAAAGAAAGGGATCTTCCTTCAAGGATACAGACAGACAGACGTACGCTCCGTTAACTGCTGTCGAATGGGTCCCCGCGAAACGGACACACTTTACGGAATCATTTTTAAGGGGCCAGGTACCCATTAAAGTATATCAGAATTTTTTTCTTTTATTAGCTTATATTTAAATAGGATTCTTTAGGAACATTTAAAAAAAAATAACCTTGCAAGAATTGAAATTTAGAAGAGTGTTTAAAACAGTCATCTGAGCTCTTTTTATAGGATCAAGGGTTAGTTTGATATTTAAAGTCCATTTTCTCAAAACGGCGATTTTGGTCATTGTGCGCACGATTTCTGAAAAAGGGTTGCTTAGAATTCCATGAAATTTTGATTGAATGTATAGTATTAACCATACAGATGCTCAAAATGACCTATTATTGTGTTTCTCTAGTAACAAGTTTAGAATTCATGACTACTTTTGCAATTAAAAAAAACTCGATATTTTTCGAATTTCTCTTAAAAAAAAAAAAAAAAAAAAAAAAAAAAAAAAAAAAAAAATCTCACAGGATCTACACATTTTTTTTTTTTTTCATCGTAGGTCATTTTGAGAACACCTGTACTCATTAAAAAATTTTTGGCGGGTTTAGCAAATCTAATGTGAAATTGTTTCGTAAAAAGTGTATTGTATTTTAAAATAAATTTAAAAGCTTTATATGAGTATATTAATTTTTTGAGAATTTTAATTTATAAAAGAGACCTTTATCAATACGTGTTTTAATTTTTATAATTCAAAGTTAATTAGCTACAGAGTTACTGTAGTTCTTATAGAGGTCCTATTTTCATGTATTTTGTGCGAGTTCAAAGAGTACCTGACACCTTAAAAACAGACACTTGTAGCTATTGAAGTGATCTGGAATCGAATAGAGTTTTTTCATTTTCCTTCAATGTATGACATTTTGTTGTCTCAGCACGACCTTTATTGTATCTTTATTTTCTGAATGTTCCTTTGCCTTTGTCTAAAAATGAAAACATAACTAATCGATGTTATAGTTTCTGATCACCCGCCCATCTCATAGCCTGCGCCTTTTCGGTCACCAGGCCCTGTTTCTAGACTCGAGATCTCTGCATTGAATACAGGGCCGGTGCGACTTTTTTGGCCGGGCCTTGACAAACTGTGGAGGCATCCAACATTTCTGGCTGCTGGAGCGATGAGCTCGATTCATACAATATATTTTTTAATTTACACAAAACCGATAAAAGTCAATGCTAGTTATTATTTTTTGTGATATTTCCAAAGCCCATACAAAAAACCTCCGGACAATTACAGGCCCTGAATATCACACGGACACGACATTAAAAAAACATAATTGTACCAACGTTATTATTTCTGAAAAATGAAGCACAACAAACCTAATAGCTGTCTTGGGAATACACTTTTCTAAGTTTTTCTCATTTCAGGCTGATGTTACTTGAAATCTGAAATTGTCCATTCAATGTGCCATTCAATTTTAGCATTTTGAACATTCATTCAAAAAGTGATACAACTAAAAAAAAAAAAATCCCTGACGGCTCGGCCTACAGGCACAGGTTGAATTCGAAGACGCAGACCGTGGGTTTGCCTGTTTGTTGGGAATTGCGGAAGAAATGACCTTTTTGCCATGATGCGGCAGTTGGAACCGCCTACTTAGAAACCTAACTTGTTTGCGGGCGGAGCCGGCAGGGATTTTTTTTTTTTTTTTTTTTTTTTTTTGCTATAAAGGTTGGTCCTATAAAAAACTTGTCAATGTAAAAATTTTAGATTATATTAAGAGGATTTATAATAAATTTAAGCGGATTGGATATCTTGTGAATAAACGAAGTTATGAATTTTTTTCTTCTAAAACCACCCCCCCCCTTTGAGATATTAATAAGATGAAATGACAAAAATATATCTGTGGTTAAAAGCACATTTCAAATAAATAATAGAAAAAATGTTTTATTTATATTCCTGAAACCGTTTTTCAATTTACCGGGAAACTAAATTTTTTGGGTTGACATTTTTCGAGTAAGTGTGTAATATGTAAAAAAAAAAAAAAAAAAAAAAAAAAAAAAAAAAAAAAAAAAAAAACTAGTATCAGCCAATCTAAGGGGGGCACGAAAAATTGAAAGTGCCCTGAGCAAAGAAACTTCCTTGTCGGGCCCAGGACACTTACAATTTTACACCATCTAGATGGGTACTAGAGGAATTCTTTAGTAACTTTGGGAATATAAAGTAAATGTCTGGCTTCCACAAATCGAAGGGGGAAATACTGGGATACTATTGGGTATATTATACCCTGTAAAATGAAATGCTAGAAATGGCCTGCAGCGCATGACTGCGCGGATATTGTACAATGCTGTGTTCATGGATAAAAGAATAGCATGCAAACTTTACGGCGATATAAGATGTTTCTTTGAAAAATTCAAGGAATGTTCGCATGCAGGGTCTTCAGCAATGACCGCCCTTTTGTGCAGCCCTGTATACGATCTATAGATTTGTATAGATACTCCAGGCCACTTTCAGAAAACTTAGAAAGGATATAGTACAATTATAATATAGATATATTAAATATTGGATGAAATAGGAGCATTTGTGTGAAATAATTTTTAACTGCGCACGCCGAACGATACCAATTTCTTTTTTCTTTCATGATTTGGTGGTAGTCAACTCTATAGAGCAACTCTTAATAAAAAGAGCAGTCGAATAGAGTAGTAAGATGTCGGCGATACTGAAAGCTGAATTTCAGTTGCTTTCTAAAAGTAGCTGGATGATAAGAATTTCAACAAATTTACATTTATAATTTTTTTTTTTTTCATTTTATATTGATGCTTTAGTTCTTCTTGGACTATGCCGACAAAAAAAGAATTATTAAAATCGAAGCATGCGTTCCAAATCCATTCGTTAACAGTCGCTAGATACATTAAATAAATTATCAACTCCTTTGTTGGAAGTCAGTTAATAAAAAAAATGACAATTTGTGGAAAATCCCTTCGTGTAAAAATAGGAAGTTTAAACGTGTTCTTTATATTCCCAAACTTCTCTAAAAGATTTCTCTAGATATTCGATAAAACGTCTAAAATCGAAAGTGTCCGGTGATTTTTGTAGTTTCTGCGCATACATTGTAATATTTTGAAGGAATGTATGAAAAATACCCATTCAACTTCTTTGGGCATTATTTTCTATTTCTTCAACTATTTAGTCTCTCTTACAACGTTTCATTTTTTTGCGATCCCCTATACCAGCCATACTAAACCTACATGTGGACCGGCGACCCTTTATGTGCGGCCCGAGACACAATCATTAATCCATATTTATAAAATTAATTTAGATGTGCCTAAAAAATATATAAGACTTTCACTGTTGTTTGATATATTTTCATGGGAAGATCAAATCTGTCTTGTTATTTATAATTAATTTAAAAACACGTTAAAACATCCTAAATGCTGTTTTCTTTGTCAAAAGTTACTTTTATTCTATTTGTGCAACAGTGCTGCATACATTTCTTAATCTTCAACACTTGACATTTTCCAAAATTAAATTTACACTATCTATTTCTACAATTAAAACAAAAAGGTTTTCATTGAGCAAAAGACTGTTTTACGAGAGAAAATCTTTTATCCCCCCCCCTCCACCCCCCTTGGAACTTGGAAATTCCGCATTGTTATATTATAACGTTTTATACTTATTATATAGCTAGTACTGCTTTTTAGAGTTCAACGTTGGTCGCAGAAAAAATGCATACCAATTTTTTTTTTTTTTTTTTTTTTTATACTGCTATTTTCAAACAACACATTTTGCAGCTTTTTTTCTGCAACATTTGCAATATAAATCTACCACGATGATTGTTGTTTTAAAATAGTGGTGTTAAAATTGTTTGGTAACATTTCTTCCGAGACAAACATTTAATCCTTCTGTTAACATGAACTTTGTTATATTGACTTGTTGTCTTTCTATTTTAATTACATTTTTTAAAGTCTGGTCGCAAACATATGTTTGCGGCCCGCTAGTAAAAAAGGTTGAGTATGATTGCCCCCTGTACTATACAGATTACTTTCATGATACTTGGACGATCTTCTAGTTACGCTTACTTACTATAGGACGCTCATCGAGAATTATCGAAAGCAGAGAGCAAAAAAAAAATTAATATTTTGCACACAGAGAGGCAGGGTTATTTCAAATTGTGCGAACTGACTAACGATGGAGTGGCACAAAAATAATTAGTAGGATTTTTTTTTTTTTTTTTTTTTTTTTTTGGCTATAAGGATTGGTCCTATAAAAAACTTGTCAATATAAAAGTTTTAGATAATATTAAGAGGATTTATAATAAATTTAAGCGATTTGATATCTTGTGAATGGACGAAGTTATGAACTTTTTTCTTCTAGCCCCCCCCCCCCTTGGGTCCATTTTGAAGGCTATCAAAAATCTGTCCTACATACATTTTCGGCCCTTTTCCTGGAAGTAATAATAAGTTTAAACGGATTCGATACGTATTCTAATTAAGAAATTATGGGTTTTTTTCTATTTTCACAAAATTACCCCCCCCCCCCCCATTCCTTCCCCCTCCTCCTCCTCGGTTCGATTTTGCCCATGAACGAACTTGACCAAGATTTTATGCCCCTTGATTTTATGTATCCGTTTGGAAGAGCTTTGTGCAGAATTATGGGAGTTATCGTGTCCATAAAAAAGTGACATAGATAGATAGATGAAGTTTTGAACTAGGGGTGGTTTTGGGTTCTTGGAAGTCCTGATCGGCGTAGATCTGCAAAAATTTTCCAAAAATTCCAACTTAGGTGAGAATGTAATAGGTAGTGTTTCTTACGAAATCTACCTAAAAAGAAGAAGAACCTTAGTGACTCATCTGATCGACGTAATGAATTCAGCCGGCTTTTCGAGAATCTGAAAAAACAAAGATGACAATGGCAGGAAATCGGTTTTTTCCTGGCTCTTGTCTAAATTATTCCATCAAAGGAATTTCGATGGCACTTTTTTCCTTCTTCTCAAGGTCGGTCGGAAGGGGAAAAATATACAGGGTGTTTCCTCGACCCGTTTACAAACTTTAAGAGATGTACAAATAGCCAACAATTCTTGTGCAATCTACTTCTTGTATATCACTCCAAGCCGATCCCAAAGTTACGTAAGGAAAGAGAGCGGTATAAAAAACTGAATTTCGTATTTTAATTCCTTATTGTCAGAAATGAATGTGCACCATTTCACTTTTTGTCTTTATTAGCTACAATGAATATCTTTTCTTCTTTTCTTTTTCTTTCTTTATTCCAGTTTAGTCATAAACACGAAATTTTAAAATCTCAATCCGCGGCTCCCGGATGGAGTTTGAAAATATTTCTCTATAATTTATTAAAATGTATTTTTAAAGATTTAGATAACAGAACATAACAGAAGTCCATGATCGCTAATACTATTTTTAGAAAACAAATTGGTTGTTCGACACGTCCTGGGGACAGTTAAGTCCAGTTCCGGTCAGGCCCGAGTATGTAGAATAAAATGTAAAATAGGATCCCGGCCTGAGCCGAGTCTGCTGAAAAAATGAAGTCCGGCCAAAAAGACACGACGGAACTCTCCGATGCAGTTCTCTACGCTGTCCGTGTTTATATTTCTGTACTAATATTGGCTCATGCAACGCATTTGTACTTATATTCCCCTCCCACTCACGTCCATTAGATATTGGTCCTATTTTATTGGCTTTAGTTTGATCCTTTTATATTTGGTATATCGTACCGGCTGACCCGTTTAATTTTTAACACTTTCCAACATGCATAGTTGAAAAATGTTTATGAATTCTGTCTGTCCACTTTCTAACTCGCGTAACTATATTCGGATAGTCATACAATGGGTATGTGTTATTGAGGTTTACTATGGCATGTTCGGTATTGAAAAGGAAGTGCGTAAAACTTATACTTTTTTTACAGGGGCACTCAAAGGAATGTCGTGACAGGACGGTCTACGGGGGAAAATCCTTTGCAGCGCATTTTAATGTTGTGACACTATTTCAAATATATTGAAATGGATATACATTACTGAAATACACTACAAGTTGCTTACTATCGAACAGGGTACGTCTAGCACTTATAGTTCCTTTACAGAGACAGTCAAAAGAATTCCGTTACAGGGCGGTCTAAGGAGAAAAATCGTTTGCAGTTTATTTTAACGATGTTGCACAATTTCAAACGTATTGGAATGGATATAGATCACTCAGGTGCACTACAAGAGACTTACTGTAGAATAGTGTGTGGGTAGCATTCATCGTTCATGGACAGGGACTGTCTACTGATGGAAGGTTAGTGTCTATTTACAATAATTGCTGGAAGTTCGTTTTCAGTTTCTGAACGTGTTTGACTAATTTTTTTTCCTATTACTACTTGACCTATTACTACTTGACCTATTACTATAGATCGTATACAGGGCAACACAAAAGTTCTCGGGTTCATTTCCTTTTATGGACGGAAATTCCAGAAGGAGAATTATAAACTGTGCTACGCGTTTCCTAACTGAACTCAAATTTAGCATTCTATGTAGTATATACACAAATATATAGATCCTATACAGGGCTACACGAAAGAATTGGGGTATTTTTCCGAATAGTGTGGGTCATTCCTGAAATTGGGTTTTTAAATAGGTTATGCGTTTTCCGTATCTTTCACCTTATTAGACGGTAAAAATTTGTAAAATTACTTTGGAAGTGTTGGAAAGTGTTACATAATCTATGCTTGACGCATGATGTTTCGTTCTTGTTTTTGTATCGACCCGGCCCGTTAAAAAAATTGTCTTCATTCTGCCGGCCCGGCTCGTTTGAAAACGTGTCTTCATTTGGCCGACCCGGCCCGGACCCATGCAGACCTCTGCACCCTATGTCTTTTTCTAGACGGTATTTTTCGTTTAAAAAAATTATGAATATTTACTATTTAAAAACTATTTTATTTTTCTGAAGGTTGTTTTCATATTTTCCGTTTTTATTGTGCCGTCTATGTGGCCAGATGGAAAGGAAAAAAATCTGTCAAGTACCAGTATAAGCCATGCTCAAAGGGTTCCGTACATTTAAATGCATTAATTACTATTTATTAATTAATAAACTCCTACTACCCCTCACTTTTTTTTATAATTTTAGTTTCAGTAAATTCGGAAATAGAGGGGAGGGGGAAACATTTTTTAAGTGCATTTTCGACGCTATCTCTGAAAATAGAATAGCTACTACTAAAACAAATATAATTTTGAGTTCGATAAGACGAGATCTTTCTTACGATACATCACATTATATACAAAAAGGAAACTTTTTTTTTCTCAAGTAACTTAATGAGCCCCCTAAATGTTTCCTAATAATCTGAAAATATGTAGGTAAAAAGGTTTGATAACTTTCCACATCTCATAGTTTACGAGAAAAAGGAGGATGACAGACAAAGGAGTGATCTTATAAGGGGCGTTCGTATAGTACATCGCAAAAAATACCCAACCGAATGGTTTGAAATTTAATATAGTTGTAGAATTTTGTCGAGTCATTTCAAATTTTAGGAAATTTGAATCAAAACTTAAAAGGATATTCATAAAAGTTTTCTTTATTCTATTAAATCCTATCCTACGTAAACTATGTAATAAAAGCGCAAGTCATGTGACTGAGGAAAACAAATACGGGCTGACCATTTCTTTTTCCATAGGCCAGGTGGCCCTTTTTATTCAATATCATTTTTTCGAATAAAATGGCATAAAAGTTGCATCTTTAGAAAGATCGTTGAAAAAAATGGTTTGTTGGAGAAATGAATCACGTTGAAAAATGTATAGATTCTGAGATAACTTCAGTGGAAATGAGGATAACAGCCGTATATCTCAATCCATTAGAGTTCCAGTAGAGAACACAGGACGTTCGTTCATTATGAGTCATAAAAATATTAAACCATGGAGGTCATCCTTCGCAAAGCAAGATCTCCAGGGTGAATTTTACATTGCTGTCTGGTGTAGAAAAATAAACCGCATTTGTAAACGTGGCATACAATAATAATAAAGGCATGCTCATTACGCTCCTAGCAGACGATAGAATTCATTTCACTGAAATAATAAGGATGTTTTTTTTTACATTGTGAGTCAACTAGTTGTAAAACGAACGCACCTCATATGTCACGTTTAACGTACAATTTCCAACTTTGTTACATTTTTAAGTACTGAACCCTAAAAACAATGAACCTACTTTTCTGCTCTCAACGGTACCTTTAACCGGCACAGGCTTGTTTTTCTCGTCCCACTCCGACCGTATTGTTTTATTTATTCTTTTTCTGTCTTGTCGTTTTTTATTATTTCACATTCCATTGGGGTGATCTTCATTTTTCTTGGCAGACGAGTCTCGGACGTGGGCGGGTGGATAGGCTAGTTAACGTACAAAAAAGGAAAAAAAAAAAGAAGAGAAAAAGAGGGTATTACATCGATCGAAACAAAATTAAAACGATTTAGTAGCTGCAATCCATTGAAAGTATTTCTGATCTTGTGAAACTCATTGAAACGATTTTCAAGCAAAAACCAGTCATAAAGGAGGCAGTGGATACAGACTCTGAATTCTAATAAAACAGTGAAAACATATTAGAAATTCGACCCTTTTGCAAACGGTAACAAAACACAGCCCTCCGTAAGACAAATGCCGTACTTCAAAGCTACACTCGTTTGAAATTCATTTTGTAATTGGACGTATCATCTGAAGCAATAATTGCCACAATAACCTCTGTTTCCAATCCCCCGTGTATAATATCAGAGTTTATTCAGATTCACAGCAAAGAATATCAGAGAAAGGTGGAAGAGACCTCTCGCGGACTTCCGTAAACCCGAAAACAAATCCTAAGTTACCCTTTAAACAGTTTTAGGACAGCCCAGAATAAAGCTTCGACGTTAGAAATTAGTTAAGGTACGCTTTAATTAATCACCTTATCGACGTCCCGTGGCTAGGCAGCCTCGACGCCGAAGGAAGTTCCCAAACGTTTGGTGGCAACACTCTTGCTCCTAAGAGAGAATGGAGCAGCCAATGAGAAACAAAAGAGAGGAGAAACTCTCCTAGCACACAAAAGAGAAACAGTAAAGGCGAATGCCTATATTTCTCCTCACCCCCTCTCCTTCTCCGAGTACAAGGAGAGGGGATGGAACAGAAAGATTTTTCATTGAGTGGATCGCAAAGAGTTAATTTGGCTGGAATCAAGTGTGGAACGGTGATGACCGGGAGCCCTGAGCCAATCTTTCTGTTAGTGTATCCTGGTGGGAAAGGCCTGACCCTTGGGTCCTTTGGCATTTCTCTGACATTACACCCATATATACTATTGAAGAATTAAAATGCGCTTTTACTCCTTTTGATCGTGTTATGTCTTCAGCGACCGTGTTAAAAGTCCTTCTGCATCTTTCACGATCGGACTTTTCTGTCATCTTTTGGACGGTTGAAATAACGGGTTGCCCCCCCTCCCCTTTTTTTTTTTTTTTTTGTAATTACTCATCTCTTCTAAACATCACATCCTTTCAATTTTGACATCATCGACTCGGAAATAAAACGTCTACTTTCGAATGAAAGTGGATTGAAAACGATAGATCAATGGAATGGATTAAAAAAAAATGTTTTTTCAAGCATGACTTTTTTTTAAAAATCTACCTGTATCAACAAGGAACATGGGTTTGCTACACCAAAGTAGAGTAACGGGTGGCAGGGTTATCCCATTTGGCAATTCGGCGCACTTCATTAAAATGCCGAAAAGACAGATTTTCGTTTTGTGTTGGACCTATGAAAATGAATGTCGAGTTCAGTCGCATCCAAATAAGCTCCGAATCGCACTGTTCATTTGTTTTTTCCTACTCTTTAACTGTATACGATTATTATCGTCTGCCGAGTTTTAATTTATATATATATTTTTCTTCTTGGCGCGTTCATTAATGCAAGCACATCCTAATAAGAGAGAGCAAGCAGGAAGCGATCACGACTCATGACATGCATATATCCTCTCGCAGCGTCATTGAAATGAGGAGAGTCATTTTGGGCTGGCAGGTATATTAGGTAGAAACACCCGTGGTGCTTCTTCCTATCTACAGGGCGTCCCAAAAAGTTTAGAACGCGCTTTCATTATTTGCCTGTTGGAGATAAACAGACACTGTAAATGGCAGTAGCTTTTTTAGCTCGTGCCCGCAGGTTCTGTATGTATGTAACGTAACGCGTATTATGTATGTATGTATGTAAGTATGTATGTATGTACGTATGTATGTAAATAACAAATTTTGTATATAGGTTCATTGTGATAAGGCCCTGATTAGATTTGGGGTTCATGGGTTAAGTATAAAGGGCGGGGGGACGGGGGCTAAGCCCTCCCCTTAATTTATTATCGATTTCTTTATTACTTACTCATCATACGTAGTATAGGGTAAGGGTAAGTCTTGTAATCGTTTTGAAAATCGAAATTTGTTTTTGACGGATTGACACGTTTCAGACACTAGAGATTTCGAAAAACATATTTTTAGAAAAAAAAAAAAAAAAAAAATTGCCGTTCGTCTGTCTTTCTGCGTGTCTGTAAACGCTCTATTTCGCGAACAAATCGAGATAGAGACTTGAAATTTGGTGTGTACTTTACCTAGTATGTAATCATGGGAAGAAGCTTATTGAATTTCAGTCACCTCGATTATACGGAACTATTTTTGGGGGACTCTCAAAAGAGTCGTTCTGATAAAAGGTCTATAAAAATTTTCGAAATTGTTTATTTTAAAGCGTGAATATAAAAGACAATAAAAACCCCATAAATTATGCATAAAGAATGAAGTCGATCGGATCATGAGTTGCCGAGATATTTGTCATCCTATTTTCCACACGCTTCGATTTTTATAGACCCTGTACTTCATTCCAATTTCAATTCAAAGATATATTTTAATTGGAAATGAGACGCTTCATCCGACGTAGTAAACTGTTAGTGATTAGGATTATCATTTTTGGAGTTATAAGGAAGTTTCTTTGACGCCATTCAGTCATAGAGCCTTTAAAGTTTAGGACGTCATCCAACCACGATTTTATTCGAATGGCAATGCATTTTATAAGTAGTTTACACATTTTTATTTTAATATTTTACATTATACATATACATGAGGGGTAAGTATTACGGTGGCCCCCAACGACTAGTTTTTGTTGGACTATCCTACACTTCTCTATAAAACTGCACGTTTTCATATTTTTATAGGCAGTATGAGACGAGAAAATGAAAGGGTCACCATTCAATTCAATGACGGCAGCAGCATTATACTCAGAGCCCGATTAAGATTGTCCAGGACCCAGCTTTTCAGGGCCCTCAAACCAAAATAGCAGCTAGAAATGCTTTTTGGGAGTATTCGGAAATTTTTCTTGCATTTTATAAAAATGCTGATGAAACTCAGGGTAACCTAAATTTTCTTTTGCTGTTTGATACTATAATACTTTAAACCATATCATTTCATCTTCAATATTTCTGTTTTAAAAAATCCCATGAAAAATATTTTGTCTACAGCATTCCTAAGTTAAGCTGTTTTCAGAGAACGCAGAAGTACAGGCAATGCGTTTATAGAATTCATAGATATCGAAGATTGAAATAAAAAAAAATTTACTTATTAAGGGGCCAAAGTCCGTGGCCTAGTTGGCCTGTGCTGTAATCAGGCCCAGATTATACTTTTTTTTTTGTTACTTTTTTTTTCTTTTTAGAATAGAGAGATTCAAGAACGGTTCTTTTATTACGCGACTATGGTCACAGAAAAGGTATATAGTTGGGGATGTCTTTCACAGCGCAGTGGACGATATAATTTTTTTTATTCTGTGATAAAATGAATTTTAATAGATGTTTTGTCTCACTCTCCAAGTATCGTAGGTTTAGTTATAGAGTTACATAGAACCGATGTTTTCTGGGAATTTATAAAGACTTGTTCTTCTATTAAAAAATGTATGTTTGAAGTTAAAAAAATGAGTCGTTACTCATCGCCCATTCTCTTAAAATGTTAATAAGCAAGTCCAAGAAAAAAGTAGGAATCATGTTAAAGGGTCAGGTACTCTTTGAACTCACAAAATAAATGAAAAGGGGACCTCTGTAAGAATTGCAGTAACTCCGTAGCTAGTTGACTTTGAATTGTAAAATTTAAAACGCATATTAATAAAGGTTTATTTTATCAATTGAAATTTTCAAAAAATGTATACACTCATATAAAGTTTTTTTAATTTAATTTAAAAATATAATACACTTTAACTTTATACGAAAGAATTATTCTTGCATGCATTGCGCACATGATTTTTCACATTTGAATGGCAAAAACCAGCCAAATTTTTTTTTATATGTACAGCTATAAAGTGTTCTCAAAATGACCTACAATAAAAAAAATAAAATAAAATGTGCAGAACCTGCGAAAAAAATTGTTTAGAGAAACTCGAAATATCGATTTTTTTTTTTTTTTTTTTTTTTTTAATGCAAAAGTAGTCGTGAATTCTAAACTTGTTACTTGAGAAACATAATAGGAAGTTATTTTGTGCATCTGTACCGTTAATACATTCAATCAAAATTTCATTAAATCAGAAGGACCCGTGCGAAGCTTTCGCACTGCAATCTTTAAGATTATTTCCTGGTACGTTTTAGCACTAATTTTTAATTAACTGATTTTTTTTTCTTTAACTAAGCAACGCGTTTTAACGAAATCACAGAAACTTGTTCAAAAACTTTTCGAATGATACCTCATTCATCGTTGTATGTTTTATATGTGCATAGAAAAAAGGATGTGGACAACATAAATAATATATAGTGCTTGTGTATAAGAAAATGGGAATAGATTGCCAGAAAAGTTTTAGCCAAATTTTCTTCTCTCGCCAAGGTCATTTCTCTAGGTTGTTAGAACCTTATACTGAAAAAAAAGAAGAAAAAAAAATTGAAACACTGAATCAGACGTTTAGGGAATTCATATGAAAGCATTTCCTCTGATTTTGCAAAACTGTTCCAAAAATGTCTTAAATACATAAATCAATATTGCACTTTTTTGCAAGCCTATGGGAACTTAAACATGGGATGTTCAAACTTTGTGGCCCAGCAGCCATTTAAGTCACGTCAGACTTCGCTGGCGTAGTAACAGCGTAATGAAATATTAAAAAATAAATTAAAATTTTTGCGAATCCTAATGAACTGTAGATCTAAATGGAAGATAATCCTTAAATTACGTAATCTTACTGGTGCTCCGATACAGTACACATATACACAGCTATGATTAAATAAAGAAAACAAATAAATAATAGGTGACGCACGCATAAAAATTAAATAAAAACCTGATTAAAAGCTCTATTTTTTTCAAAAACTACGCGCAAGACATAAATTAACAATCGTATTTTAATTGCATTATAGGACGACGTCATCTGATAATGCAGTATTTTATTTTTGTGGCAACACTGATTTGAGGAAAACCTTTCATTTCACCAAAATTGGTGCTCGCCGTTTTGAGCGATCCCATTACCCCTTGATCCTATAAAAACTCTTTTAGACATAGCTCCTGTTCTAAAGGGAATTTTTGCGTGGGGGTTTATTTTAAAATGTTCCAAAAGAATCCTATTTAATTAGAAGCTAATAAATAATATTAATAATAATGAAATTTTTGATACTTTAAAGGCTTAAGTGAAATCGTAACGTTTCTGAATATTGAGGCAAGTGATTTGAAAAATGGAATCTTTTGTTTTCGTTCCATTTGAAGTAAATTCACGTAACATCGTGTTTAGCAGTAGGAGTTTTTTCCCCTTTTTAACACTTTCCAACATAGTTGAAAAGTGTTAATAACATAAATTCGGTCATTGTGAATTCGGTTTGTCTGTGTATCTGTCTGTCCGTGCTCAAACTCGAGTCAATATATTCGTATTGTCATTCAATGGATATATAATATTGAGGTGTAGTGGCATGTTCGGTATTGAAAATCAAGTGCGTACCACTTATAGTTTTTATACAGGGACACTCAAAAGAATTCCGTGACAGGACGGTCTATGGGGAAAAATTATCTGCGGGTTTTTTTAAATAATGTTACACAATTTCAAACACATTGTAATGGATATAGATTACTAAGGTGCATGACAAGAGGCTTATACTATTGGAATAGGATGTGCATAGCATTTATACTTACTTTACAGGGACAGTAAAGAAAATTCTATTGCGTTACGTCTATGGAGAAAAATCGTTTGCGGTTTATTTTAATGTTTCACTATTTCTAAATTTATCATTATTCATTGACAGGGACACACAAAAGAATTCGCTACTGTCTGTTAACAATAATTCCTGGAAGTGCGTTTTCAGTTGCTGAACGCGTTTTTTAATTTAACTCATTTTTAACCCCTTAACTGTGGGAGGTATTTTGACAGCATAAACTAAAAATAGGCACAATACACCACTTTTTCCGTACTAAAATATTTGCTTTGTGTAATCGAAAATGGTCTGCCGATTAATAAAGCGAAGGTTGCGTTAAATAATTACTGGTGTGCAAAAGCTTTTAGTAACAAAACAAGCAAACTGTTCTTGCTTGAACTGAGTTCGGGCTACACAGTTAAGGGGTTAACGGGTTTCGTTCATCTCACGAAACCCCATTAGTTTTCGTTGTCTGTCTGTCACAGAGCAGCCGGTTCGCAGAAACTATATAACTTACAGAAATGAAATTTTGCGTACTTATAGCTGAATACCTACTATAAAGCTGAAAATCATAAAATTTTGAAAAAATTGTATTATTTAAATAGAGAGAGATAAAAAACCAAAAATCTAACAGTCTTTTCCTATTCAATTGAAACATTTTTCGTTAGAGCAGTTGCCAACCATTAAACATCCACACTAAAATTCTTTCTACAATCATTCATTTTCGATTGAAAGATTTCCACATGAAAAATGAAAATAAAATAAAAAGTTTCACCCATTGACAAAAGATGAATAGGACGTCCTATGGGTAATAAAACGAAAATTTTGAAACATTTCTCAATAATACTATGCATATGAGTCTGTGTCAGTACAGAAAGCAGGTTAATAGGAAGTCATTAGAGAATTAAAAAGAAAATGAATCTGAAGTCGAATTGGAAGTTTAATGGCCTTTTTCAAATGTTTGAGAATCATACAAAGCGAGTATCAATATGAGTAATAGAGAAAGCAATTAGACAGGACGTCTGCAAGTGATTATAACATCCTATGAGTTTGAAAGACGTATTGAATCATGATAAAAAAAAAAAAAACCGATTATGGATTTAACATTTGAAGGTTTGACATGTTTAATTTTGAAATTGATTTTGTTTTAATATCGCATTTAGTCTACATGACAGATATATTATGACAGAGTATAATAGCGGGCCGGTTCAGATATTCGAAAAAACGAGAAAAATAGACCGGTAAATTTTTACTTTGTAAAAAGACATGACTTTTTTTTTTTTTTTTTTTGAAAATGAAATTTACTTGGATTTATTAAAGAAAGGAATATTAAACGAAATCTATTGTGCGACATTCGATCACAATTACCTAATTGTTTGTCTATTACTGGGTGTGTCTAAATTCTATAGCTCCTGTACAGGGTAGCACAAAAGTTCTCGGGTATATTTCCGTTTATCGACGGAAATTCCAGAAGGAGAATTTTAAACTGTGCTACGCGTTTCCTAACTGACCTAAAATGAAGCATTCTATGTAGTATCGATACAAATCTATAGATTATATACAGGACAGCACAAAGGAATTTCCGACTATTGTTGTTAATTCCTGAAATGGGGTTTTAAAATAGGTTATGCATTTTCAAAATTGTCTACTTAGATATCCTACTCTTTCACCTTATTAGACGGTCATGAGTTGTAAAAATATTTTATAAGTGTTGGAAAGTGTTACATAATCGACGCTTGACGCATGATTTTCCGTTCTTGTTATTGTAATTATTATTATTATTATTACTACTTAATTTGTTTTCGGTTTGTTTATTGAGCAGGGCCGTCTCCGGGCGATGACATTTCTGGTGACGACTCTACTAAAAAACCAAAACAACAACACAGCCACTTACTTTAAATGTCTTTCTGTTAATGGGTGGCTATTTGTATCGGATGCATTTTCACGCTTCCATTATTAAAAAGATGAGTATCTCGTCCTTCATTTCCGGAGTTCATTTCTTAACAACAACAACAACACAATGGACAATCGAAAGCGATTGAAAGGAAAATGTTTTATTGTCTCTCTATTGTATGGGGAGGTGTGGAAGGCACGCGACTCGTCCACGTTTAGGAACCGAGTTGGCAGAAATGAAACTCATTAAAGTGTTTTAAATATTATTATTCCGCCGAACGCACGTGTATACTTCTGGACTGAACGATTTCCACTTACAAGAAAAAACTGTCGTTTATCGTAATAAGATAACAAACGTAAAACTAATCGATTGTGTCAATCCCGAAACTTTCTTCTATCTCACACACTGAAAAGAATCAACACTCATTTATATGAAGGTCTAACTGAATCTGAAGTTTTATTCAATTACCTGCATTATTTCTTGAGAGAGGACTATTGCTAAAATCGTGTCAATCCTGCAAAATGTAGCCTAGCAGCGCCACCTGTTCGGAGATTTACACCAAAACCTAATCAACCACAACTTATGTTAACGTTTAAAACTGAATCGGAAGTTTTATTAAATTCCGAGCATTAGCTCTTGAGATAGAGCGCCCACAAAATTTGTGTCACATACAGACATACAGACAGACAGACATTTCTAAAAACAGTCAATTAACAGTGTAAAAGAGAAGTTCTAAAACGTATAAATCCGTCGAAAACCGGAAGTCGAAAATTTTCATGACTCCAATACTTTCTTCTTGTAAAGATAGAAGAAAGTAATAATAAACACTATAATGGTTAACAAGTTGGAAGTGGTACGTTAAACGTGACCAATGAGGTACGTTCGTGCTCTAACTAGTTTTACAATGTAAGAAAATCATCGTTATTATATCAGTGAAATAAATTATATCGCCTACTAGGAGCGATGCCTTTTTTTCGTAACTACGTTTACAGATGCAAATATTTTTTCGACACCAGACCACGCTGCAAAATCCCACAAAGAGATCTGGTTTTGCGTATAATGACGTCCATGGTTTAATATTTCTATGACTCACGATGAATGAATCTCTTGTGTTTGTTGACTCTCATGGATGGATATAGTCGGCTGTTAACCTCATTTCCACTGAAGTTAGCTCAGAATCTATCCATTTTTAAATGTCTCTCAAGCTAACCCTTTTTTTTGAACGATCTTTCTAAAAACGCCATTTTATTCGAAAAAAATCGCATCTGTAAACGTGGCATTCGTAATAAAGGAAAAAAAAGGCACGCTCATTTCAGTCTATATAATTCATTTCACTAAAATAATAATGACGATTTTTTTTTTACATTATAAAACTAGTTATAGTACGAACGCACCTCATTTGTCCCGTTTAACGCACAATTTCCAACTTTTTAGAGTATTTCCTCTGAAATCAGCATAGAAACATACACTCCCGAAACATCTTGCATTTTAAAGATTTCATCGTAAGGCCCGTGTCATGAGCGTTAATCCTCGCTTTTACGAACAGGGTCGCCCCCGCCCTTCCCTGGAACTCAGTGATTCCAATAAAGGGATCCTCCGCTGAGTAGTCAGGTTCGTTGCGAAAAGAAGCCGTAAAAGACGACAGAATGAAGAGATGTTCTATATTTGTTTCTCAAATTCCGTTTTACTTCGATCACAGACACTGATTGGGGAGGATTTTTTTTTTCTTTTTTTCTAAACATTGACCATTTCTTTTTCTGTCCCCCCCCCCCCCTTTTAGGTAGATTTCGTAAGAAATAACTACCTATTACAGTCTCCCCTAAAGTTGGAATTTTTGCAGATATAAACTTCAAAACTCTATCTATCTATCTATCTATGTCACTTTTTTATGGACACGATAACTATGCAATCATTCTGCACACATCTCTTCCAAACGGATACTTAAAATCAAGGGGCATAAAATCTCGGTCAAGTTCGTGAAGGGGCAAAATCGAAACAAGGGAGGGAGGGGGGGGAAATGGGGGGCTTTTTTGTGAAAACAGAAAAAACCCCATGTCTTAATTATGATACGTATCGAATCCGTTTAAACTTATTATTACTTCTAGGAAAAGGGTCGAAAATGTATGTAGGACAGATTTATAATACCATTAAAAATGGCCCCAAGGGGGTGGGGGAAAGGGGGGTTTTAGAAGAAAAAAGTTCCTAACTTCGTCCATTCATAAGATATCCAATCCGCTTTAATTTATTATAAATCATCTTAATATTATCTAAAACTTTTATAGGGACACGTTTTTTATAGGAACAACCCTTATAGCCAAAAACTAGTCGTTGGGGGCCCCCGTAATACTTACCCCTCATGGATATGCATAATGTAAAATATTAAAATAAAAAATGCGTAAACTACTTATAAAATGCATTGCAATTTGAATAAAATCGTGGCTTGATGACGTCACAAACTTTAAAGGCTCGATGAGTGAATTGCTTGAAAGAAACATACTTATAACTCCAAAAATAATAATCCTATTCACTAGCGGTTTATTGCATCTGATTAAGCGTCAAATTTCCAATTAAAATATATCTTTGAAATGAAATTTGGATGAAATACAGGGTCATGAAAAATCGAAGAGTGTGGCAAATAGGATTCCAACTATCTCGGCAACTCATTATCCGATCGACTTCATGCTGTATGCAAAATGTATGTTTTTTTATTGTCTTTTATATTCATTTCTTAAAATAACCAATTTCGAAAATTTTTATATACCTTTTATCGGAACGAATATTTCGAGAGTCCGAAAAAAATAGTTCCGGTTAATCGAGGTTATTGAAATGAAATAGGCTTCTTCCCATTATGACATACTAAGTATATACCCAATTGCAAGTCTCTATCTTTTTTCGGGAGATAGAGCGTTTACAAACACACAGACACACAGACGGACGGCAATTTTTTTTTTTTCTAAATATATGTTTTTCGGAATCTCCAGTGTCTGAAACGTGTAAATCCGTCCAAAATTTTTTTCTATTTTCAAAACGATTACAAGACTTACCCTATACTACGTATGATGGGTAAGTAAAAATAAAAAATAATTTAAAAAAAAAATCCCTGCTGGCTTCGCCTGCAAACAAGTTAGATTTCGAAGTGGGCGGTTTCAACTGTCTCATCATGCCAAAAAGTCATTTCTTCCGCAATTCCCAACAAACACGAGGCCCCACGAAATCTAACCTGTCGAAATCTACCTGTGCCTGTAGGCCGAGCTGTCAGGGATTTTTTGATATATATGTCCTAACTGGCATTGTGTCCCATGCCTTTGCAATGGGCATGAGTCCCATGGGGGCTTTTTTTAACAATTCTTTCAGAGTCAGGTTGCTAAAGAAAGTTGCAAATACAGAAATTTAAGATAAATTTTCCATAATGAATTCACAAAAATAATTTATTAAAACTCTTTTAGCTTTACAACGATGGCGGCTTTAAATGAGTGAGGACGGAATAGATCTTTAAAAATTAAAATTGTTTCAATTCTGTTAGCTGGCATAGGATAATGCCAGCTAACAAAATTTAAACAATTTAAACTTACGGTTCCCCTGTTTCATAAAGAGTTGCAACCTTTAACTTTTTTTCGGACAATTCCTGCTCTTAAGGATTCTAAAGTTGTATTTGTATACGATAAAAAAAACATTAACAAAATCAAGGATGTATTTTGCATTTTAAAATTATTATTGTATAAAATATAAAACACTTATTTAAACTCATTTAAAACACTTATTCGTAGTTTTTATACAGAATATTACCATTTAGTGTTTGTGCCAAACTGTAAAAAGCCCCAAAACCAAGTTCGATTTTTGAATACAGTTTCATTGGGTGACCTTAGAATCTTTCCTAGGGAGAGAGGATCTACGGACCTGAGCATATATACTGTTCAGGCATACTTTTCTCGTGAGTTGCATGGTATTTTTGTACTGATTTCTCTTATAGTTTTTTTCACTGTTTTGTGTACATTGGCTAATTCGGAGAGCAGGGGGTGTGGCAGGCAAGATCAATGTCATTTGCATCTCTCGCTTTTTACTTATCGACTATTTTTTCAGGTCTATATGCTATTGGTTTTTGGCCATTGGTTATTGGTATTGGTTTTTGGCCATTTGTACAAAACATTTTATTTACATTGACAAAAATTGAAATCATAAAAAAAAAAAAATAATAATAATAATAAAATAAATAAAAGTAATAATATGCAAATTTTTATGCCTAAAACTTTCTGAAAACTCCAGGGATTTTTTTTTTAATTTTTCTACTAAAATACCCTTTATATACCCCGTAATAAACCCGTTTCTTCCACCCTTTGCCAATCTATTTCAAAGTCAGGTTGCTAAAGAAAATTGCAGCAGAAAAATCTTTCGAAATGTAGGAAAGAAGGAAAATACAATTTGTCCCCATAAAAATAGGTTAAAAATGCTTAAAAAAAAACCTAGCGGATAAAATTTTGAACGCTTGTAATAAAATTTAAAGGAAACCTGTCGAACGTTTCTCAAGCGCTCCAAGCGACGCGACACGGTAAAAAAAAAAATGTGTATTGAGAGAAAAATGCGTTTCAAGTTTAAAGCTGTGTTTCAGTGGCCTACGGGTCGCTCCCACTTTTGTAATAATTTGAATTTCAAAAAATCGCTTCGTGGCTTTACTATATAGACACTGAAAACTATCAAAAATTTCAAAATCAAAATGAAAAAAAAAAAAAAAAGCTTCGATTTTTTTTTTTTTTTTTTTTTTTTTTTTTTTTTTTTTTTTTTAAATTCAAAGGGGTCTCCCCTGAAGGTATTGAGTTTTATTATTATTATTATCCATCGAAATGACATGTGTACATTGATTATGTATTTCCATGTTTTTCTAGTTCCTCCCAACTGGATCCGGCCCCCCAGCGACGTGTCCGTTCTGTCGGGCAGCAAGATCACGCTGTACTGCGAGGCGAAGGGGTCGCCCAAGCCCACCATCACCTGGAAAAAGAACACCGGTAAGGCATTCTTCATCCACTTTTCACTCTAAAAAAATGCACGCATCAAACACTCTGGGATGGAACGACACAAGTTCACGCTTATTATAAATTCATAAAAAAAAAAAAAGGATTCTTGTTTACATTTCCGTCGACCCGTTACGACAAACAGAATAGGTCGCCCATCATGGATTAGATTGTGACCCCCATTTCGTTGTCACTCCCTGTGGTCGAACAGAACCCGTTATTCAATAATATCATTTAATCTCATACCTAAAGTTCATTTTGTGGCTATAATTTAAATTTTCTATTTTTGCAAGTGTTATGTCATTTGTTATTGTATAATGGTATTGTCATTAGACAGAATTATAGTATCAACATAATATTGTCCCTTTTTTATTTCTGTAGTGTTGTGCCTACTTCTTTTTAAGCGCAACCCACCCTCAGTCCTTTCTTATTTTAGTGTGTTGGTTTATGTATTCATTTTCTATTTGCCTCTTCAGATTTCTGGCCTACGGACGTCATCAAACCATTCATCGTACGATTGGATGAATGTGTTGGACTGCAATTTAATTGGATGGGTCTTATTTTTTTAAATAAATGGGCACCCTCTGATCGTTAAAACAGGGACAAAAATTCCGAACTTGTCCAATAACATGCCCCTTAACCAGGGTTGACAAATGCTATTAAATAAATGGGCACCCTCCGTTCGTTAAAACAGGGACAAAAATTCCGAACTTGTCCAATAACATGCCCCTTAACCAGGGTTGACAAATGCGGTCGTCAGGTCACCACTGGCGACCAAATTATTTAACTTGTCGTGTTTTTTTTTTTTTTTACAAAAATTGAAGAAATAAGTGGAAACTGCATTTTTTCGCTCCCTCATCCCTGCAAGTACTGATCTTCCTCTTCTCTCATACTTTTAATGGAAGAACAAAGTTTAAAAGGCATTTTCCCTCTCATGCACAGAAAACGCCATTCTTTGACGCTCTAGCCAGCTAGCATGTAATGTGATTAGAATGTTGGGAGAGGGGAAAACAGTGAGAAATGATGTTAATCCAATCCCTGGGACATCTAAAATTGGATACAGTGCTGAAAAATACACAAGTTTTTTGTAAGTTTCAAATCTTGATATTTTGTGTTCCGAATTAAAACTGATTAATCTGTCGCAATCATTTTAACGAATAATAACATGTAACGATTATAAGTCATTCATTTGAAGTAAATCTATAAAAGTAATTTATGTAACTAATAATTCTAAACTATGCTTGTTATTACTTTTTTCTCAATTAATTCCTAAAAGCTTTTGTGGTTTTTGAAAATCAATGACGTGGGAGGGGATAAATGTTTTTTTTTTTTTTTTTTACTGGTACTTGAATTTTTTGCTGGCTACCACATTTTATGAAATTTGTAAAGTCCTGCCCTCAACAAAAGGCTCTGTCACTTTTAGCGACCGCACAGAATGTGTGTACTAGTTTTAGAATCTGTCTGAGACTATAGGAGAGTCATCCTTTAGAAAATGCATTTTAAAATAGGAATTTTTTACGCATCCTGTTCGGGAATGAATTTTTTTTTTTTTTTTTTTTTTGTAGAAAATAAGTTACATACATAATAGCGTGTCATTTCAAAGAATGTGCGCGTCTTGAAAAACCGGTACTTTTGGCGCCCCGTGCTGTGATTACAGCTCTTGGAGCACCTGAAAATGAGGACACATGGTATACACTTTCTGACACAGAACCGAACACCTAAACACAATGCTATAAATCTTCCGGTTTGTAGTAGGATTTTTAAATAAAAATATCTCCCTTCAATGTTTATTCATTTTTTCTTGTTTTAGACTTCTCTGCCATGCAGTTCGAACCTGTCCACTCGGACGGTCGCCTGAGGATCTCGGAGGACGGACAGAGCCTGAAGGTGCCCGAAGCGAAGAAAGAAGACGAGGGCTTCTACGAGTGCCACGTCACCAACGGCATAGGGGACCCGCTCAGGAAATCGGTCAGAGTCGAAGTGCAAGGTGAGGTTCTCTAGTTCGTTTTAAAATCAAACTAGTTGGAACCCGTCAAAACTTGACGGAAAACAACTTAAGGTACCATAGAAAAATAGTTCATTACTGCTTTAGAATGTTATTTTTTTACAGAATAATCCATATTTATAATTCAAATAAATAAAAAATTCCTCCTGTTGGCTGGGAACCCGCAATTAGCAGAGTTATTGCCAAATAATGACAATGGTATACAATTTATCAGTGATGTATCGGTAAATTGAGAAATCATTTTTAAGTTATTTGCATTAAAATGCATACAAATAGGATGCATATCCTAACACATGCATATCCTAAGATTATCTTCCTGTATAACTACATAAAATGTTTTTCTGTGGAGGTTTGGCCGTATTTGAATCTTTAGAGCACTTTTGCATTAGCTGACATGACATCGATAAATCGTACATGACTATCATTATCTGGCGTAGATTTCAAGCAAAATGCATTAATATTCACTATGACGACAAATCATCGAAACCTGTAGTTGGAAAAACACATAGT
Source organism: Maratus michaelseni (assembly GCA_963931845.1). NCBI lineage: Eukaryota > Metazoa > Arthropoda > Arachnida > Araneae > Salticidae > Maratus > Maratus michaelseni. The sequence goes on from OZ007589.1 coordinate 467,755,196, forward strand.
ACATATAAATGCATTTTCCATGCACCGATGTCGGTTAACGACAAACGTGTGCTATATATCGGTGTCGTGTCGGTTAATGGGAAAGCAATTTTAGCTCTTTAAATTGAAGTACAACAGATATGCACCAGACAAACTGCCTTACATCCATAAATATATATACTAAAATACTACACAACATTAAACAAATATTTTTTATATAAGCAACTATTGACTACAATATATATTTTTTTAGTTTTAGATATGTATTTTATTTTATTTTATTATGTTTTAAATTTATTTTCAAGTAACGATGTACTAAGTCTACCTACTGTTTTGCCCGAGTGCCATGTACTCGGTCAAATACATAGCTTGTAAAGAAAAAACATTCGTTTGTGCATACACAAAAGTAAGATTGAAGGTAAAACTCAGAATGTAAGAAAACTGTTACAAACGCAACAGCATAAACATATGATGCGAAATTTCTACTGCTTGAAATCCTATACATTTTGAGCATAGATATTTAAAAAATTACTTTTATTTCTTCTAAATTTAATAAAACATAAACATAATTTAAAATAACTTTTATATATGATAAACTAATGAAAAAAAACTAATGAAAAAAAGTTTAATTGATTCTTCAATCTATTATCGCTGTTTCTGATATCAATTCTGTTTTATAGTTCATGACTATTGTTGGTATAGCAATTTTGATATTAAGAATGTTGAGTATGAAATATTTCATATTTTGTAATTTTACTTTATCAACTCTTTATTTTAGAAATTATTTATACTTTACAAAAATTACAAAAAGTATGTATTCGTTTTTCTTTACCATATTTCGTGTGCAGAAAATTTACAATAAACTGTACCGTTAAAATTGATCTTTGAAATGAGATAAACTGCATGCTTTTATGAAATGTTACAGAACCAAGATGGATATAGATGTACACACATCTATATCCATTATTATTACTGTGTAATTTCGCTAAAAATCACAAAAAAGTGTAGAAATTTTAGGTAATTTATTTTTAAAGTTATAACATGTATTAAAGGGGAACTGCGCCCCCCTCCCTTCAAAAAATTTGGCAGTTGAGTGCTAGTTAAGAAAGGACTGGGTTGGGACTCCTTGATCTTTCTGGGATTATGTTTTACCTGCACCTGTGTCGAGATGGGTTTGCAGCTCGCTGTCATCCGACCACGTGCCTCCTCTTCGCATTCAGCAGAAATCACGTCCTAACAATGGATGCCGGGATGTTTATCTCGGATTTTTATGCCAAAATAAAAGAGGTTATCTACGAGCGAAATTCCAAGAACTGCATTTTATGCGAGAATGAAAGGGTGGATTGATTTCCATAGGTAAAGAAAAAGGACGTGGGGAAGAAAGGGCAGGTCCCTGTCTCAAAATCTGAACAACCTGTCCCTCCCTCAGTTATCCATCAGATACAGCTAGAAGATGTGCTACGATGTGCAATTCTGGCGCCCTGAACTGACACAAACAGATTTCAAAGAAACAAACAAACTACTGTCTAGTGATTTTCGTGAGATGAACGAAACCCGTAAAAACATTTTTGTTAAAAAAAAAAAGTAACTACCGCCGCCGCAGACGCTGTTAAATGAATTTTTTGTGCCTTGAGGTCTAGCAGGAATAATATTCAGAAAACTATTGCATATGAAAATTGATAGTTTTATAGAGAAATGTTCGACAAACACGCTGAAGCAGACAGTTTTTAAATCGAAGAATTACTTTAAGATATATTTAATATTAAAGTCGGTCAAAATAGCTCTCTTAAAAAAGTTTTATAGGAACGAAAACTATGCTAAGGAATTAAACCATAATTTAAAAGGATATAGTTGACAAGCTTGCGGTGTGCAGAGTGCAGAGTGCAGTTATTTTTTTTAATTTGACTAATATTTTGAGGCTTTATTTCAATTTTTAGGTGCGTTCGTAATTATATAAATACGTAGCACCTATAGTCGTCGCTTGGTCCGTCCGTCTGTCCGTCCGTCTGTCTGTCTGTCTGTCCGTCTGTCTGTCCGTCCGTCTGTCTGTCTGTCCGCATATAACAACGCAAAAACTACCCAACCAAATGGTTTGCAATTTAAAATATATTATCTTTGCAGAATTTTGTCGAGACATTTCAAATTTTATTAAAATCGAATCAAAACTTTAGGAGATATTAATAAAAATATTTATTAAGAAATTTAATTTTTTTTTTTTTTTAAATCGGTGCTTTTTTGTTATAGGAGCTTCCGATGGATGTTAAATCGTCAAGCGACCGAGATACTTATTTTAATACAGAAATGAATATGCAGACGATATAATTCATTTCACAGAATTAAAAATCATCAAGATCTGAATATTTATATAACTAGCTGATACATATATATCTGAATATTTATATAACTAGTTAAGATACTTGTATGAACAGTGTCATAAAATATATACTTAACTAGCTGTTTAACCCGTTCTACGCACGGGATATCATGAATTTAATTCTAAAATTCTAGTTTGTAACGTTTGACGTACAATTTCCAACTTGTTTATTCAAATTTTCATTATTTTGATGGAGTTTTATTTTCTATTTTAAAAAGTCCTTTATTAATAACATTTCCTTTCAATTAAAACATGTATTTTAAAATAATTAAATGATCAAAATAAAGTGAATATTAAAAAGAGAAATAAAACTGGAAAGTAATAATTGAATTATTACGCGTTCAAAGCATTAAATGGGGAAACTTACGTCCTATTTAAAATGATCCAATAAAAAAAATTCAAACAGTTTCAATTTAAAAATATATTTACACGTGAAATTCATTTATTTTGATAAAATCTTTTATCTATTGTTGCAAATTTTAAAACAGCGTAAATAATAACATTTCACTTCAATTAAAAGCTGTATATTTTTACGCTTAATAGTAGGAAGAAAAGTTTGGTGAAAATTACGTCGTATTGGAAGCGATACATTTAAAACGTCTTACTGAAAATAATTTTCTTATAGCATCGTTATAAAATTCCCTTATGCAGCGACATTATTTACTTAGCCATTTTACACAAGTTGATTTTCAAATGTTTAATGGAAATGTTTAATCAATCACGAAAACCGTTGTTAGCTGTTTCGACAGCACACAGATTTAAAATCACCCAGTCAAAGAAAAATGAATGGAAATCCGATTACAGGAGACCGCCACTGGTCGTTTAATTATAATTCAATCTTCCGTAATCGTTTTAGAGCCGATCAAATTAGGGTGTTTTTAGAGTTTGCGGTGGCAGAACGGGTGGGGGAGAGCGTAGCAGGGGGGAAAAAGGGACCCTATAACATAGAAATAAATGAAGAAGAATATATTTAGAAATGAGTTAATCATTAAATCGGTGTTTTGTAATGTACATGAAGTGATATAGTTCTTGAGTGCGTTTCGACAGTGGAACCAAAGTGATTACTTTTGCTCCCCAAGTATATGGCGTATGGCGTATTCAAGTGCTAGAATCGGTAAACTAAGATTACTTTTATGTATTTATTGAGTCAGTACCCTTCCGGACGAAAAGTTTCGTTTTCTTTTAGTGTTTAGCTATTATAGAATTATACCAAAAACAAATTCCCCATTATCATTAAAATAAAATACATAATGCTAAAAGTGATTACAGTAAACTTAAAAGCTTTAAAACCTTTGAATCAATAAATAACGGTTATCATGATTCATAAACTGTTGTCGCACGCAATTTGAAATATGTAAGCTTGATAAACTAAAATCACGAGATATGACAGAATTCGGTGCATTAAGGGACTTCTCCCCACCCGCTCGCTAATGTTAATCCTATCGGGCATTATTTTTCTAATATCTCGTTTGCATTTCAATATTTTTAAATGATTTTTTTTTTTTTTTGCATTGGATAGCAAAGATCGATCTCTATTTCCGCCGTTGATTACTTTTTCGATTTTCCTTTTTTACGAAGATACTTTCACTTTCGGCACAGGTTTAACTTATTCTTATTAACCTTTTCAGTTCCTCCCCGCGTGGCTCCGGGTCCCAGCGAGATCGTGGTGGAGCGGAACAAGGACGTCAGCATCCAGTGCAACATGACGGGCGATTCCCCTCTCAACATCGCCTGGGAGAAGAACGGAAGACCCCTCGAGGCCAGAAAACCCAAGTGAGTTAGTATGCTTACTTACACCCCACACACACACACACACGCAGTTTTTGAAGGACGGGAATTTTGGGGAATATTGGACATTTTAAAGACATTTTGAAAATAAACAAAACTACTCATTTTTCGATTTCAATTTTTTATTTTTAAGAAATTTCAGACAGTGTCCTGAAAAGTTTAAAATAGTGGGATGGTTTAGTTGGCCATCAACTTGATTCTTTCTCATGGGATTAAAATAATTCCAGAATAATGTGAATAGTTTCTTGATTGACATCTATTGAAAGAGGATTATCCAGAAGAACGGAAATTTTTAATTCATTTCAAGTAAAAATGAAAAGCTCTCATACCTTGAATAGCCATGTCAAATGTGTGTGAATTTTATCTATAACAAGATCCTCTGAAGGAGTTTAAAATGTGTCAGAAAGTTATTTGTACGAATAGCAAGTCCAAAGAAATGAATTTCGATGGACTCTGAAAGTAGTATTGGGAGAAAAGAAGGGGGCGTCCATGAAAGAAGATCAAGAGATTATGTAGTGAGGAGGAGAAGGAGTTTATTCGCCAGTGTGGGCAGTCTGGATTTTGTGTGCTAGTGAGTTGGACCTGGTTTTATGGGGTTCCTGAGATTGTACGAACATGTCTTGTAAATATTCATCTAAAATTTCACCATCATGTTGTCATCTTTTTACAATTGTTGTTTTGGAATAATTTTTTTTTGTTTTGTTTTCGTTTAATGCGATATGATACGTTTAATTATATATATGCGACCACGATCCCACAATAAGTTTTCCATTATGAATTCACAAAACTTCGGATTTTGCGCCCCAAGTAATTTTTTTTAGTTGTATTCTTTTTTGTTTACATCGGAGAATAGGGGTGATTTTTATATTTATGTCAGGCTAGATGAATCTGCCATCTGCCTCTCGTACTTTTTACCTTTTAACCAACCAACCAACCAACCAACTTAACCTATGTGAATTGCATGCTCCTATTTCAAAACCTCCCGCAGGAATCTTCTGATGCTTCTTTCCATTGCAAATAGAGTCAACAAGTACCAGACATCGCCCCGCCCTTCGGTGGCAGAAGAGTTTGCATTCCGAACTTTGTTGAAATACCGTTGTTCATATAAAATAAATTAGTTCAAAATGCTAAAATTCGTCTTTAGAAAACAGCATAAAAATACCCAAATAATGTGATCCATTACCTAAAAGATGACTAAAATACTTTAACAAATGTTAAAAAACTACACTAAAATCATCTAGTACTTTCAGCTATGCACCCGACCTTCATCAGGATTCAGGATCTAAAATGATGTTATTAACGTCGCTTGTCTGGAACTCACTCCTAAATGGCGTATTATCTTATAATTATCTTATCTTCTTATAATTATCTTATCTTATTATATTATCTTATCTTCTTCCCCCACCTCTTTCCGGTTTAATGGCATCGACCATTAGAACTCGGATGAATGTTTTCGACTCTCCCTGATGTCCTCACCTTTAAAGCGCGCCATTTACGAGTGAGATCCAAGACAAGCGACGTTCATAACATCATTTTAGATCCTGAATCCTGATGAAGGCTGGGTGCGTAGCCAAAAGTACTGAATGATTTTAGTGTAAGTTTTAGGTGCGTTCGTAATTATATAAATACGTAGCACCAATAGTCGTCGTCTGGTCCGCCCTAACGTCCCGTCGTCAGGTCCGCATGCAATAGCGCAAAAACTACCCAACCGAATGGTTTCAAATTTAATATATTGAATCGTTGCCGAATTTTGTCGAGTCATTTCAAATTTTATGAAAATCGAATAAAAAACTTAAAAATATATTTATAAAAGTTTTCTTTATCTATTAAATTCTATCTATTAAATCGATCTATTAAATCCTATCATACCTAAAACCTATATAGTAAAAGCGCAAGTCATGGGACTGAGGAAAACCAACCCCATCTTTTTCCATATGCCAAGCAGCCATTTATATTCAAAATTATTTTTTCGAACAAACTTGCATAAAATTAAAATTTTTAGAAAGATCGTTCAAAAAAATGGTTTGCTTGAGAGAGGAGTTACATTCAAAAAGGTATGAGATAACTTCAGTGAAAATTAAGTTAACAGCCGAATATCTCAGTAGTGGGAAAACGAGAGGTCTGGCTCAGTCGGAGGCACCGACCCTCCGACCGCCCCCGCAACGCACCCTAGCGGGAAAAATGGAAATTGTGAAAAAAGGGTTAATTTTCTACTCTAACAGGAGGGGTGAAAATAAGAACTCTAAGAAGAGGTTAAATGGACAAGATTATCATACTATAAGATGAATATTGATTTTATATACTAATTTTGAATGACAAACACTTTAATGAGTATCACTAATTAAGCGAAACAATGGAAAAATATCTAACGAAAAAAGCAGATTTCTTAAGAATTTTTCAACTATAAGACGAGGACATCAACTTATAAGAAGAAATTTAAACTTACATTTTAGTTTTTGAACAATGGACACCTTAATGAGAATAATAATTAAGTAAAATAAAATAACAATTTTAACGAAAATGCTGATTTCTTATGAATTTTTCAACTATAACATGAGAATATCAAACTATAAGATGGATTTTAAACTTATATTATAGTTTCTGAACAATGGACACCTTAATGAGTATAATAATTAAGCAAAAGAAAATATTACTTTTAACGAAAATGATGATTTCCTATGAATTTTTCAACTATAAGATGTGGATAATAAGCCGTACAATAAACATATATAATTATTTTAAATGACGAACATTTTAATGAGTATTACTAATTAGACGAAACAATTGAAAAATATCAATTGTAAGGTATAAAGCTGATTTTTTAAGAATTTTTCAAGTATAAGATGAGAATATCAACTTATAAGAGGAAATTACACTTATATTTTTTAGTTTTTCAACCGTAATACACAGAAAATATTCAAAATTTGAATGAATTTTATACCTAATCAATTGATTTTCCGCACAATAATAGGAGTTTTAACAACCATTATCTAATTTTACTGTGTATACTTGATTTAATTCTGTTTGGACGTACGTAATATAATCTTTTTATATCATTTACACTTAAAATAAGAACCATATTTAAATAAAAACCAGTTGTTTATTTATTCTTAATACGCAAACTTTTTTTTTCTTTCCTAAAATGTAGCATTTCTGAGGAGGGATAATAATTCCACACCACATTCTAAGGAAAAGGGGAGCATAACAATGACCGTCTAGGTCACAACTTTTACTATAATATAAATATTATTCGCTATCAATGTTTACAAAAAATCCATGTTGGGAGATAGATATGAGTTATATTTTAATAAAGTTTACCCTCCTCCATCTTCTACACGATGCTAACAATTATACAAAACAAAAGAAATACCGATTTTTAACGAAAAAGGGTGAATTTTAATGAATTTTACACAAGTTTTCGGTATTATTGTACACTAACAGGTATGATTTTATTTCTTAGGTGATTACAATACAGAGAAAAGTATTCACCTTTAGATTACTTTTCGTGAAATATTTAACAGTAATTATATAAACTCCTGTTTACATCACTAATTTACATTTGAAAATAAGGATTTATAGGATAAAATAAATAATCTTAACTTATACTTAGTAAATTTTACGCAATTCCAATGATTTTATACCGTGTTTTTCACGAGTTTTATATTAATTAGTAATTTTATATTAATTAACTTTGAATATTTTCTATGATATGGTTAATCCATTTTTATCACAGAAATACCAGTACCTAAAATTTCACTTAAACTCATATTCTAAGTATTAATATTCACTCATAACTTTACTTTTAGTTATACTTTTACTTGAAACCATGTGAACTTGTAGAACCCTGCTTACGCATATGGAGTTTAGTACATCACACTGTTATCTAAATGAATATGAATACCTTATTGTTTTATCTCGATTTCGATTGTTTAAAGTGTTATTTTAAAGAGTAGTATAATGGTTGCTTAACCATTGTACATTTCTTTAAAATAAGAACTTTAAACAACCGAAATCGAGAAAAAATGGGATATTAGATTTAGGCCTGATCCTGCTGTTCAACATCGATCACGTGATCAACTTGGATATCTGAAACAGTTGAATGGGGTTTCATTTTCTTTCCTTGAAGGTAAATATTTTATTGGTTGTGTAATTTGAAATTAGTCGTTGTAGAATGTCGTGAATTTTTCAAGTCATAAGCAGATACACATGTTTAAGTTATACTCCGATATGAATTCTCGGTTCATTTTCGACTCATCATATAATTTACTTGTATGCACATCTATCCGAAATCAGCAGTATTCATCACTTGAAGTGATAACATAAACTAAAAAACTGCGATACCCATTATCTGTATGCTTTGCTGTTATATTAGTCACTTCTGAACCGATGGATATGTTTTCAGTTATCTACACTTCAGTAGGTAAATCTAAAGGAAACTCTGAAGCTTTTTTATTTGATTAAGACTGATATAAATTGTTTCTTGTATCTGTCTGTAATGTCAACACCCTTAAAGCATCTCTATGGTCTATAGTTAGTCTTTGGTTACTGTTACTGTCGGTAACTTCCAGATTTATAGATTGATATAACATCAGCAAAATGAGTCTCATCAGTTGCTGATACATTAATGGTTTTGTCATGCATATTTAATTTGTCGAAATCACAAATGATTCTTAATATACCATATATTGGATCCAAGATGGATTACCATTTGAAGGTAATTATTTTGTATTTTCACAGCGCTAATACTATGATTTTAACAACTGAAGTCGAAAAAATGCTATGTTAGATATAGGTCTGGTTCTGACTTTTGAGTAAATTTTTGTTAATATGTAAATATTATTAGAAAAACTTGAAATATTTATTTTTTTTTGTTAATTTTTTTTTTAAGTTTTATAAACTTTTTTTTTTTTTTTAGTTTGTAAAAACTTTTTTTTTAACTTTGTAGAAACTTTTTTTTATATGTGTAAAAACTTTTTTTGTAAAAACTTTTTTTTTATTGTAAAAAAACTCTTTTTTTTTAAATTTGTAAAAAAAATTTTATTTTTTATTTGTAAAAACATTTTTTTAATGGATTTTATATATTTTTCATTAATCTGGTGTATAGTATTATCAAAAGTTGATTTTCATATGTATGTGTGTAAACTGGATATTCATTGGGGAAAATGTTGTTTCGTTGAACAAGTTATGATAAATCTCAAGTCTTACGTAAAGCAAAATTAGTTATTTACTGTCATGTAGAAATTTCATGTTAAAAATCATACAATGTATTTTAACAATGAAATATGTTTTATAAAAATAAACACAGATGTGTATAGATACATTTTTTATTATTATGGGTATTTAAACAATACATTGTGAATATTGTCTACATTTATATCAATTTCTCTTCAATACATTTCATCAATTATATCAATAAAATTCTTTACAACACTTTGGATTTTTCTTTACAAATTTCACTTTTTGGATATCATATGTCAAATCAATAATGCTACATGAGTAGTTTGGGTAAATGTTATGTTGGTTTATGTTCTATACAGTCAATTTTTCGAAGTATCCAATCTGATCTTTGACTGTTAAATTCTTCAAACTACTGGTTAATTTTTGAATATCCATCTTCAATATGATTTGGGATACTGTCTTCGACATGTTCAACATAACAGTCATATGTCTATTCAGTTTATTACGAATAACGAATATTTTCTCACACTTTTCAGACTGAAAGAATTTTTTAACAGGACGTGTTTTCATATGAACTGATGGTCTGTATTTTCTAGTAAAAGATAATTCATGCTTTCTTGTAGATGATTTTTGACGATGATTACAAATATATGGTTTTTCACTAGTATGGATTTGTATATGTTCTTTTAAATTCCATTTACTTGAAAAGTACTTGTTACAAGTGGAACACATCTGCAAGAGAAATAAATGCACATATTTAGAATTCCTTCTAACACTATAGACGAAAAAACATCACATTTTATAGAACATCTGGTACAATATTTTATTGTAAATTCACTCTAATTATGTTTAATATATGTATTCTAATATATCACATATAAGTACTCACATGTATATTATTCTTTAACTCTATATGTGTTGACGACGAATCATCCGGGGTATCCATTTCTGGTAAAGAGAGTTTCTGCTGTTTTGATTCATCTTGGTGTAACATCTATACAATAAAAGAAATATAATTATATACTTAGAAAAGATTTAATAGATAAATAATCATTTATTGATGTTTTACAATGATATAGTACAACTTACTTTATTCGTTAACAGAGAAATTGTTTCCCCAACTGGGTTAAAATCAGGAAATTTACTGGAACTATACATATACAGTCATCTGAATAGTCATCTGCAAGAATTTGACTTGGGAAATGAGAACCTCTGCATCACTTTTCAAAATTTTATATTATCATCAGTTAAAGTGATCATGTGACAAAACTGCGCATGCGTACTAAATAAAAATAATCAGTATAATAAGCTTTATCATGGAATCTTGCTTAAATATGGTCTTATATTAAAATGGTTAGTATGGTCTTAATTCTGAAATATTAATTATAAATATGAAAGTAGCAGATATACACGATTTCAAATGTTAGAGGAAAAAGTTACTCTACACGGAAGATGTTAATTGGAAATTCGCTAAATACAGTATAAAATTTGGTTTATGCGAACTTAATAATAGTGTTGGTACAATTACAGTTGAAATTTTCTTTATAGTATTAAAAATATATAGTGTACAAAAGTCTAGGCTGCTAAATTCTGAGAAGTGATAGTGGTAATAATAGCAATTAAACTTCTAATTTTTAAAAAATTTTGTAATTTTTTTTTAATTTTGTAAAAAATGGGTACTTTTTGTAATATATTAAACCTTTGTAAATTTTTTTTCTTTTTTTTTATGTAAAAAACTTTTTTTTTTTTTTTTGTAAAATATTTTTTTTTTCATTTGTAATTTTTTTTTTCATTTGTAATTTTTTTTTTTCATTTGTAATTTTTTTTTCATTTGTAAATTTTTTTTTTCATTTGTAAATTTTTTTTTTCATTTGTAAATTTTTTTTTCATTTGTATTTTTTTTCATTTGTAATTTTTTTTTTTAACTTCGTAAAAACTTATAATTTTTTTTAATTTTTTAAGTTTTGATTAATAGATTTTGTGTTTGATATTTTTAGGAACTTACAATTTATTATTTTCATTTAACGTATATTTAATTTCTACGATGTTTCTATGGTAAAAGTTATGTGGGATAAATAGTTGATAAGTGATAGAACATAAATTTTAATTTGAGATTTGAATTTTTGAATAGGAAACACAGTTCAATTATTATTTTACAGGCGTTTATGTTCAAATATGTTTCCGTTTCTGTGATATAAAATAGCTCGAAATCATTGGAATGGTGTAAAAAATCACTAAATGCAAGCTAAAATTGGATATTTACTCGTTAAATCCATATATTTATATGTATATTTCTGAAAGGAATGGATAAAATGCTATTGCATGTTAATAAGTTATGCTAAAATAGGTATGTGATTAGTATCTAAGTTTATGTTAAAATGTCTAATATTTGGCAATATGTATCGTTTTCATAAACTAGGGTATTTGAAATAAAATGTTTAGATAAACTTAAAGTTTATATTCGTGCATATTCTGTTAAAATTGGAAAATTTAAAACAATAAGGTATTCATATTCATTTAGATAACAGTGTGTACTAAACTCCATATGCGTAAGCAATGTTCTACAAGTTCATATGGTTTCAAGTAAAAGTATAACTAAAAGTGGATATCAATACTTATAACATAAATTTTAACTTGAGTTTCAAATCTTTGAATGGAAAATACAATACAAATATTATTTACTCGCGTCTGTATTCAATTATTTTTTCGTTTCTGTGATATAAAATAGCTTGAAATTATTGAAATCATTGAAATGGTGTAAAAAATTGGTAAGTGAAAGCTAAAATTGGATATAAACTCGGTAAATCCATAATTTTATATGTATACTAGGGGGCCTACCCCCTGCGAACTACGCTCGCCAACCCCCGCTCAGACTTCGAGGCCTCTAAAAACATGACAGCGTGCTTTATTTTAAAAATATTGGTAAATCTGTAATTGGGTTGCCATGCTTTTAACATTTTAATGGGACATTTTTCGATTATCATGGCCTCATACACAGCTGTTGCGACAACTGACGACTGTTTTCGGGATTGATAAGTAAAATCAATTACTACTTGAAAACCAGCTTGTATAAAATGGTTAGGTTTAAATTGTGACTACCTCTCGGACTTTTATAACAACAATCTCTATTCTATTCTTCCTTTGCGTTTAAGGATGAGAAAAATTCCATCTGCTTGTGAATAACATTAAGAACCACGGTATTGAAAAGTACTATGTTATAAACATTTTCAGTAACAGGTTTTAATTTTCTCTCTATTTTAGTGCACCATCATGCATATTTTCATGTTATTTTAAATATGTAAATTATTTTTTTAATTAATATGTATATACGAATTTTCTAATAATTATTTATCATACAAAATTAATTAAATATTTTGTGCATGCATGCCTGCATTTATTCGGCATCAATTGATGAGATATTTAAACAAATTTGCTATCCGCGATAATTTTACACCATGTTCTGTCACTTGAATATTGTCCATAAGAAAATCGGGTACTTTTCCATTATAGGATCCTTTGCTTTTAGGTTTGGGAGTTTATTCGAGCTTCAAAAAGGGATAGATTCGTTAATATACATAGATTTGTTGCCAAAAGTTATGAAAATAAATCCAATGAACTTTTGGTGCTTTTCTATTATAGGGGTCTTAACGCTTTTTTAAAAAGCTTGGCGGAAAAAACCAAGCAGGATAGAAAACCAAGCAGGATATTTTATTCTTCCGTTCAGTTGGGCAATTATTATTTTATATATTAGTTTCAAATATCCGAATTAATGATTTTATAAATTCGTTTAGTTAAATTTTACAAAAAAAAATAACAAAATGATATCAATAAATAATAATTACTATTAATTCCTTTTCCCTACTTTCTTTTGCGTTTACCAAAATGACGTCATTTGGACGAATTTATTCAAAATATTTTCAGTTTATAAATTAAATTAAATGCCGACAGACGATTGAATGCTGACGATAGAAATGTGATTTTTTTTTTTTTTTCAAATTTTCCTGAAAAACATAATTTAATCATAATCTTGTCTTCATTATCGATTGAAATAAAAGATAAATTCAATTTCAATTTGAAAATGACGAATAGAAAGAAATCAATAATCCCTATCGGGATCCTTTTCAATTTTTTTCCCTTTTTTGTCAAAAAAAAACTGAGTAATTAGTTGCCATCATTACAGAAATGTCATTAAAATTAGGAAAAAATTAATATCTCGAAATCTAATTCCAATTTCAAAATTCTATTACCAGTTTTGACATCCGCGGATTTTTATGAACAATTGGTATTAATTTCACCATCAAGCGTTTAATATTTTATTAAAAATAGCCTTGAAACATAATCAGTCGTTTAATCAGTCGTTTCATAAAATCGTTTCATAAATTCGTTTCATAAAATCGTTTCACAAATTCGTTTCATTAGGATTTTATATATATAGGGTAGATTTCTGAAAGAAATGGATGAAATGCTTTGTATGCTAAAAAATTATGCTAAAATAGGTATGTGATCAGTATCTAAGTCATGTTAAAATGTTGTCTAATATTTGGTAATATGTATCGTTTTCATAAACTAGGCTATTTGAAATAAAATGTTTAGATAAAATTAAAGTTTATATTCGTGCATATTCTGTTAAAATTGGAAAATTTAAAACAATAAGGTATTCATATTCATTTAGATAACAGTGTGATGTACTAAACTCCATATGCGTAAGCAGGGTTCTACAAGTTCACATGGTTTCAAGTAAAAGTATAACTAAAAGTAAAGTTATAAGTGAATATTAATACTTAGAATATGAGTTTAAGTGAAATTTTAGGTACTGGTATTTCTGTGATAAAAATGGATTAACCATATCATAGAAAATATTCAAAGTTAATTAATATAAAATTACTAATTAATATAAAACTCGTGAAAAACACGGTATAAAATCATTGGAATTGCGTAAAATTTACTAAGTATAAGTTAAGATTATTTATTTTATCCTATAAATCCTTATTTTCAAATGTAAATTAGTGATGTAAACAGGAGTTTATATAATTACTGTTAAATATTTCACGAAAAGTAATCTAAAGGTGAATACTTTTCTCTGTATTGTAATCACCTAAGAAATAAAATCATACCTGTTAGTGTACAATAATACCAAAAACTTGTGTAAAATTCATTAAAATTCACCCTTTTTCGTTAAAAATCGGTATTTCTTTTGTTTTGTATAATTGTTAGCATCGTGTAGAAGATGGAGGAGGGTAAACTTTATTAAAATATAACTCATATCTATCTCCCAACATGGATTTTTTGTAAACATTGATAGCGAATAATATTTATATTATAGTAAAAGTTGTGACCTAGACGGTCATTGTTATGCTCCCCTTTTCCTTAGAATGTGGTGTGGAATTATTATCCCTCCTCAGAAATGCTACATTTTAGGAAAGAAAAAAAAGTTTGCGTATTAAGAATAAATAAACAACTGGTTTTTATTTAAATATGGTTCTTATTTCAAGTCTAAATGATATAAAAAGATTATATTACGTACGTCCAAACAGAATTAAATCAAGTATACACAGTAAAATTAGATAATGGTTGTTAAAACTCCTATTATTGTGCGGAAAATCAATTGATTAGGTATAAAATTCATTCAAATTTTGAATATTTTCTGTGTATTACGGTTGAAAAACTAAAAAATATAAGTGTAATTTCCTCTTATAAGTTGATATTCTCATCTTATACTTGAAAAATTCTTAAAAAATCAGCTTTATACCTTACAATTGATATTTTTCAATTGTTTCGTCTAATTAGTAATACTCATTAAAATGTTCGTCATTTAAAATAATTATATATGTTTATTCTACGGCTTATTATCCACATCTTATAGTTGAAAAATTCATAAGAAATCAGCAGTTTCGTTAAAAGTAATATTTTCTTTTGCTTAATTATTATACTCATTAAGGTGTCCATTGTTCAGAAACTATAATATAAGTTTAAAATCCATCTTATAGTTTGATATTCTCATGTTATAGTTGAAAAATTCATAAGAAATCAGCATTTTCGTTAAAATTGTTATTTTATTTTACTTAATTATTATTCTCATTAAGGTGTCCATTGTTCAAAAACTAAAATGTAAGTTTAAATTTCTTCTTATAAGTTGATATCCTCGTCTTATAGTTGAAAAATTCTTAAGAAATCTGCTTTTTTCGTTAAAGTTGATATTTTTCCATTGTTTCGCTTAATTAGTGATACTCATTAAGGTGTTTGTCATTCAAAATTAGTATATAAAATCAATATTCATCTTATAGTATGATAATCTTGTCCATTTAACCTTTTCTTAGAGTTCTTATTTTCACCCCTCCTGTTAGAGTAGAAAATTAACCCTTTTTTCACAATTTCCATTTTTCCCGCTAGGGTGCGTTGCGGGGGCGGTCGGAGGGTCGGTGCTTCCGGCCGGTGTCACGGTGCCTCCGGTCGGTGGTATGGTGCCTCCGGCCGGTGTCACGGTACCTCCGGCCGGTGTGACGGTACCTCCGGCCGGAGGCACTGTGCCTCAGTGCCTCCGACTGAGCCAGAACTCTCGTTTTCCCACTACTTATCTCAATCCATTGAAGTCAATAAACAGTTGAGATTCGTTCATCGTGAGTCATAGAAACATTAAACCACGAAGGTCATCCTTCGCAAAGCAAGATCTCCAGGGTGAATTTTATAGCGCTGTCTGGTGTCGAAAAAAAAATCGCATCTGTAAACATGGCATACGTAATAAGAAAAAAAAGGCGTCCTCATTTCGTTCATAGCAGACGATATAATTTATCTCACTGAAATAATAAGGATGATTATTTTTAACTTGTAAAACTAGTTATAGCACGAAACGATCGCACCTCATTTGTCACGTTTAACGTACCATTTCCAACTTGTTAACATCTATTAAAGTATTTTAGTCATCTTTTTAGGTAATAGATCACATTATTTGTGTATTTTTAATACTGTTGATTTTTCTAACTTTTAGCTGCGATGTGTGAACTTAAAGATGACACCTAAGAACGATTTGAATTTTTTTTTTCCTTAGATTGAGAGCATCCAGATTTATTTTTTCTGCGCTATCAGAAGAAAACGAAAGTTTTTTATTTCGTTAAGAAGTCCCTTTTCACTAAAAATTTAACTCATTGCAAATGAACTGGGATATTTTGTTTTTTAAAAAAGGGTAGAAGTTCTTCTCTGTGCTTAACTTTGGGGCCTTTTCTCCTTAAGCACGTCTCGGATGCTCCTTGATGGACGAGATAGCGAACATCATTGTGCGAGAGCGTTTCACTCCCACCCCACCCTCCGATGGACTCGATTTTTTTTCTCCACGCGTAAACAATTTTTGCTGTGACAATCGTGTTTATAAATAGGTCACTGGTTAGAAAATGTTTATACATAGTAAAATATCCTTTAACTTTACATGAGCATTTTTAGAGATTAAAAATAAATTTAAAAAAAAGTAACTTGCAAAGCAAATTAAAAAAATAAATTTTTTTCCATATTGTTAAGCTCGAGAAGGGACAGATATTAAAATTATTTTATTTAGTCAATGTTACAATAATGTTGCATTTTTATATTAAATCTTGCTCAGTCTATTTAATCTTAAAAAATTAAATTTAAATTTGAAACATGATATTAAAGCAACTTTAAAACATTTCATTTAGTTGAAATGAAATCTAAATAAATCTTCAACCTTTTTAATTATTTGAATTTCTCACGTTTCTTGTGTGTTAGAATTTGCTACAATACAAATTTTGCATAATGCATATAAAACTGAAAAAAAAAGTTGAAGATTTATTTAGATTTCATTTCAACTAAATGAAATGTTTTAAAGTTGCTTTAATATCATGTTTCAAATTTAAATTTAATTTTTAAAGATTAAATAGACTGAACAAGATTTAATATAAAAATGCAACGTTATTGTAACATTGACTAAATAAAATAATTTTAATATCTGTCCCTTCTCGGGCTTAACAATATGGAAATAAATTTATTTTTTTAATTTGCTTTGCAAGTTACTTTTTTTTTTTTAATATCTCAAGTTTTTTAATAACAAATTAATATGAAGCAGATAAGATTCGCACGAGGCAAGTATGTAAAAGACTGCACAGATCAAAATCAGCATTGGTAATATAAATATACTGTTCAAACATTGATTATTCTGTGAACAATTAAAATAATACAAGTAATTTTTAACAAAAAAAATATATATATATATATATATATATAACGGACTTCAACGGATTGTGTTTCTCATCTTCATAATAATAATAATAAACGAATCATGTTAATTTATGCAAATAATTTTACTCAGTTGTGCAAAATACGTTTGCAACCACTTTGGAAAGAGACACTAGTAAGCGGTGTGTGAAAGCTATCGATAAAATCTTATGTTGTTTTATCACATAATAAGAAAATAATAATAACGAGTATATATGTGTAGAATGTTATTGCTAGCGGGCCCCTAATTTACATCGGTGCCTCGAATCTTGTAAAACCTTGAACCGAACGAACCTCCGACCCGGGTCCCCACTGCTTTCGGCACCGGATAATCCCTTAATTTGCACATTGAATAGTATAATCCCGTAACCGAACGAATCTCCGACCCGGGTCCCCGCTGCCTTCGCCTTCGGCCCCGGATGATCCCTTAATTTGCACATCGAATAGCATAAACTTCTAACTGAACGAACCTCCGGCTTGGGTCCCTGTAAAATATATAGTATTATTTATTTATACTATTATTATTTATTAATTATATATTATTTATTTATAATAATTTATAGTATTATTTATTTATACGACTGCTATACAGTGCCTGCGGCACCGTATAGCAGTCGTGATGCGCACACGCTCCATAATATGATTAATCGGTCACAGACCTTTCCAACGATATATCACATGAGGGGTGTGTGCAAAACTTTAGTAAAGTACCCCCCTTGGGGGGGGGCAAAGTGGGGAGCTGCACACCGGAGATGCATAATATGATTAAGCGGTCTCAGACCTTTCCAATGATATATCACATGAGGGGTATCGGAAAACTTTAGAAAAGTGCCCCCCTTGGGGGGGGGGGCAAAGTGGGGAGATGGACACCGGAGATGCATAATATGATTAAGTGGTCACAGACCTTTCCAACGATATATCACATGAGGGGTTTCGGCAAAATTTTGAAAAATGTCCCCGCCTGGGGGAGGGGGCAAAGTGGGGGGATGGACACCGGCGATGCATAATACGACTAAGCGGCCACAGACCTTTCCAACGATATATCACATGAGGGGTTTCGGCAAAATTTAGAAAAGTGTCCCCCCTTGTGGGCAAAACGCCCCCCCCCCCTCCCCATAATTTATGATGGGGCTCCATTTTAAAAAAATTATGTTATGTGTTATAAAATATCGTAAAGTTTAAAACAGATCGCTTTATTGTATTTCCTAATTGTGTTCGCGCTCTTCCACCTCCCCTGCCGAAAGGGCAAAACGTCCCCCCCCTACCCCCCCCCACCCCACCCCTCCACGACTTACTGACAATTTCACGGGGTAGGGGGAAATGAGGGAGACGAAAAAGCAATTAACAGCCTGGCAACTTGTAAATAAGAAAGGTAGCCAGATTCAATCCTTACTCGTCTTTCTTTACAAACAATCCTTGATATACGGGCCCCTCGAATGGAGATAAAGCGAAGAAACATTTTTGCTCATTAAAAGACATCTGTATCACAACCCCCCTCCCATCCATTATTATTCATTCTTCAATGTCAGTTCCTCTTGTAGATAAACTCCACAGCCTCTACTGTTTTCAAAGTGCAAATCACAGAAAAAAAAAAAAAAAAAAAAAAATCATTCTGCATATAAAAGTTTTATAAAAATTATAACTAAACAATTCAGCTTTTTGTATCATGAGCAAAAACCATAATAAATTTCGTGTGGCCTAAAAAATAACAAGAAATGTATTATGTAAAAAATATAATTGAACGAACATTTTTTAGAACATTTGTTTATTTATTTCCTCATCAATGATATCCCAAGATTCCGTTAAGATGGTTCTCAAATAATATGCTTAACAGCACGAAACTTTCTGACGCATTTTGTGACTCATTTTTAAACGTAAAGGCATAAAATTAGCAGGGTATTGAAACAATTTGGAATCCATTTTTTGTCATCCATTTTATCATAGTCATCCATTTTTTTAATCGAGTTATAAGCGATTCTTGCTATGTGACAACACGTTTTTCTCCTTTCTTGTGCTGCGGCGTCGGAAATTCGATTCAAAACGCTGACTTTGGCTGTATTTTCTGAAAGATCTTTGGCCTTTACAAAAAAAATGGAAAACGCCTTTTGATTACAAAGTTTCTGAATTAAGAACACTTGCCAATTTCACAAGTTTCCGAACAAAAGTAAATTAAAAAATATTTCGTAAAGTAGCTAGTTTGGATTTGAAAATATCCTTAAGGGGGTTTCTCAGTCAGCTCTCTAATTCTCCTCGCCAATATTAAAGATATGGGAGTAGAAGAATGCACCGTACATTTAAAAATTCTCCTCATAAAATTAAATTTTTAATTTTTTTTTTCGTACTCTTCTTAAAAGATGTTTTTTTTCCGCCTTAGTTGCCAAAATATTTCTGAAATATCTGCTTAATTTAATATTTTATGTGTTAAAAGCGTAATATTATAACACTTCAAGATAAATTCTGATAAAAACATTAGCAACTATGAATTTCATTTCAACAAACGTTTAAAATGGACTGTATTCACTATCTTCGGTGAAATCTATTGCGGTCTGATATTTATGGCTATTTTAATACTATTTATGTGTTTACATTTTGATTATTTTTAATGTGTTAATTAAATAGCTGTCTTTAAGGATTTTTTTTTTTTAAGTTAAGTGCATAATTTGTTGAGAATATATATTTTTTGAAACATGGTCAAATTAGTGAAAAAACTATATGTAAAATTTCGAAAGTTTAAGTTTGCAAAATGTAGTGATTTATGTTCAATGTTTTGTTTTACTCTCTCTTTATTTTATTTTGTTCGAATTTTTCACTTCTAAATAAGCCAGAATTTACTCTATATATATTATGTCAATCGATTTAACTATGTAATAATAACAAAACAATGCGCGAAACTGATTTAAAACAATAATAATAAATAATCATTAAAAAATTTTTTTGCTTTTAAATTGCTGAAAATTGTTTCATTTTCAGTTCTGTAAAAAAAAAAAAATGCGGTTGTGGGGATTTTAGATAATAAAATTAATTAATGTATCATATATATATATCATAAGCAAAAACAACTATAATCTTTCATATAAATCATTAAAAAATAATAATTATTAAAACAAATCAGTAAAAAAGATTAATGTAATGTTAATATACTTTATCCTAATAGGAAATATAGAAATACAAAATTAACATTAACAAAATTAAACAACAACAAAAAAAAAATCTGTGTATATATGATGTAACATATAAGACAAAGGCTTTGCTCACTGTATTATTTTAAAAAAATTATGAGGTATTTTCTAGGACGTATAAATACTGCACGCAGTACATTGCATATTTGTTTTCTGTTTTTGTTCTGTTTTCTGTCTTTTTCTGGAAAAAATGGTAAAACCATCTATAAACGATGATGTATTGGTATTCTTTCATATGTCCCGTTTAAAATAATAATAAATGTTTTAAAATACATTTCATTTTCAATAGCGAAGAATGGTATAGTAAATCTCATTATCAGAGCATGAATTTTGTGAATATCCAATCATATTTACGAAAATTGAAGCACAGGCAGACAGACAAACTGAAGTAAAAAGTTTTCAGCTATGTTAAAATGTGTTTTTTTTTTCTCTTCTTTCAGGCATATTTATAATTTTAAAACTCTTAAACAGTAAAATCTTTTAAGACGAACTCACAAGATACCGAATAAAATTCCACTATAGACAGGTTTTCATCTTAGCAGGTACACTATTCCTTATAGTTTATATTATTTTCACCGAGACCATGAAATTTTCCGTTTAAAAAAGTTTTCCGCTTTACATACGTTCTGTTTCACTGGTTTTAGTATTTAATCTAGCTTACTTAATTTAATTATAAAAAGCATAACCTCTTCAAAATGCACGTAAAATATAACAATTCATAAAAAAATAATGTATTCGATTTTTTAAATTGAATCTGGGAAACAAATTCACACCACTTTTAAGCAGGGTTTGTTGATTTAAATCAGATTGATTTTAAGATTAAGATGATTAAGATTAAGATTAAGATGATTTTTTTTTTTTAAATCATTGATGTAAAATAACTTTAGTAAAAATTTTATTTCAAATTTAGATCAAGATATTTTGTAATAAATATTATATTTTGAAAAAAATAATAGTAATAAAAAGTTTGTAAATTTAAGGAAACGGAGAGACTGAGAATTCAAAATCCATGATTTTTAATTTTATTTAAATCAAATATCACACTTTAAAAATAAAGAATCTTAGCTGAAAAACATTAAAAGATTAATGAATATTTATCTATTAAAAAACATCTAAATCTTATGTAATTTTTTTAATACAAAAACATGGAGACATTCTGTGAGGATATGGGAAACATTAGAATAAATAAATATAGGCCATTCAAAAGTTTTTTTTATTAAATTTATGTAGATATCTCATTACTTCCACATGTAAATAACAAGTGGTTCAATATTCTGATGTAAGTTTATTTATGCAAAGGTTTGGAAAATAAAAGGATTTCATGGCTTGTAATAGTCTGAAATGTTTTTATGTATATTTTTAACATTTTCCAACAAAGTTGAAAAGTGTTTATTCATTCGGTTTGTCTGTCCGGCCGAGCTCTAACTTTCTTAAATATACTCGGATTTCCCCGCAACTGATATATGTCATTGAGGTCAACTATGGCATGTTCGGTATTGAAAATGAAGTATGTAGCACTTATAGTTCATTTACAGGCACACTCAAAAGAATTCTTTTACATTACGGTCGAAATCGCATGGGGTCGAATGAGGCAAAATCGTTTGCGGTGTATTTTAATGATGTTAATATATCTCAAACATATTGAAATTGATATATATCACTGAGTTATATTACAATTTTTATGCTTATCATAGATTATAGAGAGCATAGCATTTATCGTTCATTTACAGGGACATACAAAATAATTCGGTACAGTACTGTCTGTGAACATTAATTTCTAGAAGACTTTTTTCCGTTGTGGCACGCTTTTTTAAATGTAACTAATTTTCTACATATTGCTTGGTGTATATAAATTCTATAGATCCTATACAGGGCTGCGCAAAAGATGTCGAGTACATTATCTTTCATTGACCGAAATTGAAGACTGGAATTTTTGAGCTTTGCTGTGCGTTTCCTAACTGAACTAAATTTTAGCATATTGTGTGGCATATATACAAATCTATTGATCATGTACAAAAAAAAAAATCAGATATTTTTCAATTATTAATTTTAATTACTGAAACTGGGTTTTCGAATATGATATACGTTTTCGAGAATTGTTTACTTTGATATCACATTTCACCTTATGAATCTATGAAGTTTTGTTACATTATTCTGATTGTGTTGGAAGGCGTTTCATAATCTATGCTTAACGCATGATTTTTTGTTCCAGTTAAAAATAATTTAAATTTTAGTTACTTATAAATGTAAGCTAATTAACAACTAAAGTTTTTATAGTCTTAAAAAAACCTGATTTAATTTTTTTTAATTTAAATTAAATAAATCCAACTTTGATTCAGTCTAAACTCAGTAATTGCTCAGGAACTCAGCTGGAAAATTGGTTTCTTTTCAAATATTTTAATAACAAAGAATACATTTTTTTTTTTCAGATCCATTGAAATTTGTAACATATAATCATCATCAGAGATCATCTTTATGTATGTATAATACATTCTCAAAATTCATTAAGTGAATATTATATTTGTTAAATTGCAGTTTAAGCAAGTGATCATATAACACAAAATAATTCGTTTTATTTATTTCATGTTTTCAAAAGTAAAAGATAATTCACCTTTTCAAATTAAATCTGTTTCTATTGCTCCATTTTTTGTAACTGTAATATTTAATTATTCATATGATTAAAATATTTCAAATCAACCAAGTGAATGAGTATTTTTTTTTTCAAATAAATTTAAAAGAGCTATTTTAGTTTTTAATTTTAATGATTTTGTAAAGGTTATTTTCTCAGAGTAAGCATACAGGTATGTTTACTCTGAGGTTATTTTACTTTAAAATGTGTATTTAAATAATAATAATAATAATAATAATAATCTGAATTAAATAAAACAAAAATCCGAATTAAAAAAATTCGATTTATTTTTTATTATTTTTTTTTAATAAAAAAAAATCACGAACCTTGCATTTAAGGCGCTTCTGAAGGAAAAAAAAAAAAATCCCGATTCAATAATGCAAAACTCTAGCACATTTCAGTGATTTGAAATCGAATATATATTTTTTCATTTTTCGAGAAAGGAATATCTTGAGTTATAAGCAATTGTTGTCTCACAACGACCTTTATCGGGCTGTCGCATCCAGAAATTCTGTTAAAAACGAAATTTTTCACCAAGTTTTTCTGATAGGCCTTCTATTTTTAACGAAGAATGGAAAAGCTATTCAGTTCCCGAACAACATGGTTTCTGAATAACAGCATCTGCCAATCTCATGCGTTTGCGAGCAAAAATGGATTCATATATATGTCGGCTCATCTGAGCATTACAACACAATCAAATTTCATTATTACACAAGTATTTTTACTGAAATTGAGACATTCAGAGTGCGAATGAACATAAATCTGACAAACAGAAGTGAAACAATTTTTCATTATAATTCGAAGTGGTAAATAGTGGTATTTTTCTGGTACTTCGAGGTGAAATTGCTTGTCATATAAAAACATTACTATAATTTACAATAATTATATTACTCTAATTTACAGAAAATCTGAGAAAAATTTTAACGATGACTTCGTTGAGAGAATTTTTGAAGAATATCTATGTAGTCAACTGATTTTATTTCAGTTTCAACAATCAATTTTCATAGTATCATAAATTATTTTATCTTTACCTTTTTTTTTTTTTATTCAACTTAAAATTTCACAACTTGATAAAGTAACTACGCATGTTTATACAGTTTAATGCTTTCTAAGTTTTAGTTTTTAATTATTATTATATTTTTATTTTTTACCAAATATCTTGCATGTCTGAAATATAACGCAGAGTCTGTATTTTTTTTTCTTTAAATCATTAAAAGTAACAATATAATAAATTATAACACCTTGTAATAGTATATTACTTTTAAATGCTAAAGGTGTAAAATTAACAACTATAATATAAATTAAAATAACTTTTATTAGTTGTTTACATGTTTCGACTCTTTCTGAGTCATTTTCAAAAACAAAATGCAAATATTCTAAAGATGCACGGGCTTTGAAGTTATTATTTTCATATACTTTTTTTAAAAATTACGCACGTTATCTATTATTTTTACCTGATTGTTTATTTTCATATCTTTGACCATGGAGTAATTCTAGCCAATATTCCTATGTCAATGTTACATTTATTAGCATAATAGGTTTAAATTGATTCACACCTTTCCAGATTCATGTGTAGTATATTATCCCTTGACTCTTCTCCCTCAAAGGTAAAACTTTTAAGGTAAAAGTGCCTGTTTATAAAATGAAATACATGTTTGAAATAAAAGTCTAAATAATGTAAATCAACACCTTAAGTCTATTTTTCTTATTTTCTTGAAAAATTCTCTGAATGTTAAAACATGTGGAATTACTTGAACACCAGACTAAAAAAAAAAAAAAAATTGAAATTTTTTTACAAAAAGATCTTTGATGCAATCCGTAATGATTCATTGATGCATTGATATTCAGTCTTCATAAATCCATTCTAGGTTAGTATTAGCACAAAACATGTCCTTTAATTAATAATAAGAGAAAATGTTTTTATTATTATCCTAATAAATCTTCAATGATGGTGTGAGAATCATATTCTACCTTACTTAAAAACATAAGATATAAGAGCAAATAAAATAAAAGTTTAAAAAAAAAAACTGGGCATTAATTAGATGTGTGAAAACTGTGTTAAATCTTAAATGCATTTACGCTTTAGTTGAAATTTTATCAGCTATTTCGGGTGTAAGTGTTTTCAAGAAACAATATCCAACATTCAAGCTTAATAATAAATCCTAAGTTCATTCACTTTTAATAATAATGTTTAAAAAATAGTCTTAATATTGTTGTGAGCTCGGGGTTCAAAAGGACTGATGCCAATATATAAGAACAATTAAAAGGCTTTATTCACTATAAACAGTGCAGTACGAACACCAATATCTTCTGAAAATTACAAGGTATTCAGTAATCTTCAAATCCAATAAAAGCACAGCAAAATTTCACACAGAAACAATGCTTTCAATACGACGTATCAACGACAAAATTGATCCGAGAAACACAGTTCTCAATGCAAAGCCTCTCGTATGAATTCAATCGCAGTTGACAGACAACTAACTAACTGAACTGATGGAGGTCCTTATATAGGTTTCAGAGATCTTTCCAGATTATTCCAGAGCCTTCAGATGCTAGAAATTACCAGAAAGTGCTTTAACTTTCGATAGAGAACCTAAGCGAGAAAGGATCCCAATGTACAGGTATAAGGGGAGGGTGGTTGCACAAAAAGTCGCCAAATCCGTCGCCAACTTGGCGACATTTGGCGATATATCGCCAAATTTGGCGACAAAAATAAGTCGCCAAAACCATCGCCAACTTGGCGATAAACCCATTCCTTGGCGATTTTTCCATAGACTTCCATTATAAAGATGAGGGTGTAAGGTTGTTTTCCTTGCAAACCATCTGAGGCCTTTAGCATTGAGTTACATGATGCTCAATAGGAAATACATTAATAATACTGCAATTTTCACAATAATAAAATAAAATAAATTTAAACAAATGGAACATTTACAGATATATACAAAATTCATAACATTGCCCCCCTCTCAAGGACTGCACGTCCCGGGCAGTTCAACCTTTGATCGGAAAGCAAACCCGTTGCCAACAAATGCTATACTATTCAAAACACTTAAAGCAAACATGCAAAATAACCATTAAACACATTCATAATGCTGAATTATACAAAATATACACTTAAATTAAATTAAAGCATAGACATCATTACATACAAGTATTTAAATAATAATAACATTAATAATGATAATGCTAAGCAAAAGAAATTTTTACATTAACTTATATACAAGACCATGGTCATACTAATTTACATTATTTACATTACACTATTTACAATCAATGAACTAAGTACTATGGCCATAGTATGGAGCCAGCCTGTCGTAATGAACGACTCTAGGCTTCGCACTTGGTGACTTTCGGATCCGAATTACGACATCGTTCAGTCTGTTTAGGACTGTATAAGGGCCGTCCCAGTGCGATTGCAGTTTGGGAGAAAGTCCTTTACGTCGAGTCGGATTATAAAATCAAACCTTGTTACCTTCTTTGAATTGATGTCTCGTGGCTTTCGTGTCGTACCTGGTCTTCATCTTCTCCGTCTGTATATTGATCCGCTCTCGAGCCAAGTTGTGGACGTCTTCAAATCGTGCCTGGAGATTCTGCACGTATCCCTCTGGCGATGAAGGCGCATCTGGAAGGCGACCAAAAATCAGATCACAAGGTAGACGAAGATCACGACCGAAAAGCATCTGAGACGGGGAATAGCCGGTTGTTTCATGGACGGCGCTGCGATAGGCGAGAAGAAACAAGGGAAGTTTTTGGTCCCAGTCTTGTTGGTTTCTTGAGACTAGCAGTGAGAGATTGTTGAGGATGGTACGATTAAATCTCTCAACCATGCCATCCGACTGTGGATGTAAAGGCGTCGTCCTAGTTTTGTCCATTCCGAGAAGTTGACAGAGACCCTCAATCACAGCACATATGAAATTTCTCCCTTGGTCAGAATGCATTTGAAGGGGAACTCCATACCTTGATATCCACTGGTGTACCAAGGCATCCGCAACCGTAGAAGCTTCTTGATCAGGGATGGCATAAACTTCAGGCCATTTCGTGAAATAGTCCATGACAACAAGGAGGTATTTGTTGCCATCAGCACTTCTTGGCAGAGGACCTAGGATGTCAAGGGCGATGCGTTCAAAAGGTGCTCCTACATTGTAGAGATGTAGTCTTCCTCGGCTACGTTTCTTTGGTCCTTTCCGAGCTGCACATGCATCGCAAGATTTGCACCATTGTTCGACGTCAGCTCTCGCTTTTCCCCAGAAGAAGCGCTCTCGGACTCTGTGTAATGTTTTCATGACTCCAAAATGGCCACCAGTGGGACTGCCATGTAATTCCTTGAGGACCTCTGGTATTCGGGATCGAGGAAGTACCATCTGCCACCGAGATGTCTTCCCATCTTCCGATTCGAATTTTCGGAACAGGACACCATTCCTGACGTGGAGAGAGTTCCAAAGAGCCCAATATTGCTTCGTCGTAGGACTGTAAGTCGAGATGTCTTTCCAACTGGGCTTCGTGCTAGAAGATTCTAATAACTCCAAGATTGGTTTGATCTCAGAGTCTGCCATTTGATCTTCTCAAATCTTCTCATCACTCCAGGGATCTGGTGGCGTCAATAGTGAAGTCTTCGTCTGGCGTATGACATATTCGGGATTATACTTGCTCTCCGCTCTGGAACAATAGCGACAGCTCTCGGGACACGGTCTTCTTGATAGGGCATCGGTGTTTCCATGCGATGAGCCTTTGCGATGCCTGATGTCAAAGTCGTATTCCTGGAGCCGTTGTATCCATCTGGCTACTTGGCCCTCTGGGTCCTTAAAATTCATCAGCCATGTTAGGGATGCGTGATCAGTACGAAGGAGAAATTTCCTGCCATAGAGATAGTGATGGAAGTGTTCTATGGCTTTCACTATAGCTAATAACTCCTTACGAGTGACGCAATAATTCCGCTCTGGTTTCGATAAACATTTGCTCCAGTATGCTACGACTCGTTCTTGGCCATCTATTTCTTGGGAAAGTACAGCGCCGACACTTTCATGACTGGCATCCGTGTCCACAATGAACTGTTTCTCGGGGTGCGGATAGGTAAGGACTGGAGAGGATGTGAGAGCTTCTTTCAGCCGCTGGATGGAATTCTCGCATTCTTGTGTCCATAGAAACTTCTGCTTGCTTTCAGTGAGCCTATGCAATGGTCTTGCGATGTTGGAAAACCCCAGGACAAACTTTCTGTAATAAGTGCATAGTCCCAGAAAGCTTCGCAACTGATGGACGTTTTCCGGACGCTTCCAGTTCTTTACTGCGGACACTTTTTCAGGATCTGTTCGAACACCTTCAGCTGAAATGATGTGTCCTAGATAATTTACTTCCCGTTGGAAGAACTTGCATTTCAAAGGGTTCAGCTTTAAATTCACCGCTCTTAGCTTTGTTAACACTTTTTGAATATTTTCTAGATGTTCTTCAAACGTGCGGCCACCAATGATGACGTCGTCTAAGTAGATGAGACAAGCTTCAAAAGTCAGGCCTTTTAACACTGTCTCCATGAGGCGCTTTAACGTTGCTGGAGCATTGCAGAGCCCGAACGGCATAACTTTGAATTGCCAAAGTCTTTGTCCAGTAGTAAATGCGGTCTTCTCTTTGTCATCAGGATGGATCTCTACTTGCCAATATCCACTCTTCAAATCCAGTGTGGAAAACCATTTATGCCCTGAAAGAGTATCTAGCGTGTCGTCTATTCTTGGTAGAGGATAGCTGTCCTTCTTCGTGATATCGTTAAGTTTACGATAATCCACACAAAATCTTGTGGAGCCATCTTTCTTTCGGACCAACACGATGGGAGAGGCCCACGGACTTGATGACGGTTCGATGATGTCACTATCCTGCATCTCTCGTAAGAGCTTAGAAACCTCTTCTTGTTTTGCAAACGGCAAGCGTATTGGATGCTGTTTAATCGGTGGATGGTCGGCAGTATCAATTCTATGACGTGTCAGAGAAGTGCGACCTATATCATTCTCGTTTTGTGAAAACACATCCGTAAATTCCTGGAACAGTCTTTCTGCGGCATGTCTCTGCTCAGGAGATAAATTCTCATTTCGTCCAATTTCAGGTGTTAAACTTGTAGGCGGCTCCGACAACGTCAAGCTCGGGTCTTTGCAAACGCAGGTGACTGGAGCACATGTTGCAAGCTCTTCACCCTTCGGGATAATTCTAGACTTTTCACTTACGTTCGCAATCCTCACAGGTATCACATCTCTCGACAGATCTACCAGCGCTGATGCTATTAGCACTCCTTTTGGGCTCTTCTCAGGATATCCAACCAAGCCACATTGAAAACTACTTTCGTTCTCAGTTAATGCAGGTATCATCATTTCGGTCCGAGGAGGGATGATAACATCTGCCTTGGCTGTGATCCGTTGAATAGACCCGGACTCATTTCCAAGTTTGAAAATAGTGACATCTTCTTGAGCAGAGCGTAACTCATTCTTCTTAAAGTCCAGTGTAAATCCATGCTCTTTTAAAAAGTCCAGTCCGAGTATGAAAGGGTCTGAAATATCGGCCACGTAGACTGTATGGCGATAAGCGGCGTTCCCAAACTTTATTTTCAGTGTCATTCTTCCATGTATATCGATCTTATCTCCGGTCACAGTTTGAAGAATAACACGCGGCGGGATCCAGAAGGGTTTTTCTTTCAGCCGCTGAGCTAGATCTTTCCGAATGATGGTCACATTGGCTCCTGTATCGATGATCATATTACAGGGCAAATCATTCACACTTCCGACTATAAAAACTCCGTTCTCGCCGTAACTTCTTGCAGAAATTTCACATACTTGAAAATGGGGCTTCTCAAAATCTGGCAACCTCCGCCCCGCAAGATGGCCATTAATCAGTTTTCCTGCTCCTCCTTTAGCGGGAGAGATATTACCTTCGGTGCTGGGTCGTCTTGGGCAGTCGATTTGGATATGGCCTTCTCCACCGCAGTTCCAGCACTTGATCTTTCTTCCAGGTTTGTTGTCCATCAAGGAGTTTATATGTCTCATCACGTCCTTCATCTGCTGCTGTAAACGTTCCACAGCTGTATCCGACGTCTCAGGTATGTTGGTTACTCGCACAAAGTGTCGATCTTTCCTTGTAGCTTGCTGGGCTGCCTCGAATTTCAGGGCATAAACTAAAGCCCCTTTTAAGTCACTGAGATCTGCAATCCGGAGTTGTTTCTGGATCTCAAAGTCACGCACACCATCGATGAAATGCTGCAGAGCTAAACTTTCTCTAGTTTCAGTCGGGCAGTCAGGATAAGCAAGATGGGAAAGTCTCTCGACATCCGTAGCAAGCTCTTGCAGGGATTCAGTGGATTTCTGCTGTCGAGATTTGAGCTGGAGTCTGCTATATTCCTTCATGCATTTCTCGCCAAAGTGCAATTCTAAGGCACTGACGAGCGTTTCAAAATCCAGCGGTTCATTTGCAGGAAAAGTCTGTAGGACGTCGGCAGCATCAGCTCGTAGAGAAGCAGCTAACTGGCAAGCCTTTGTCTGGGAATCCCATCCATTGGCGTCCGCTACGATCCCAAATTGTGTCTTAAAAACTGGCCATGAGGATTTTCCGTCATAGGTCGAGAGCTTAATAAAGGCCCGAGGAAGCATATCTGGATACTTGATTTCTTCGGAATAGTTTCCGGCAGTTATCTTCTGTTTCTTGACTTTT
Organism: Maratus michaelseni; assembly: GCA_963931845.1. Taxonomy (NCBI): domain Eukaryota; kingdom Metazoa; phylum Arthropoda; class Arachnida; order Araneae; family Salticidae; genus Maratus; species Maratus michaelseni. Next base: position 467,786,223 of record OZ007589.1, read on the forward strand.
CCCAAATCTTTTTTTACATTCTCTATGCTCTCTTCAACGGTCTTGGCGATCTTTTGAACATTTTCTTCTACGGTTTTGGCTGTCAATTGAACATTTTCTTCTATTTCTTGAAATCTTCCTTCAAATTTGTTTTCCATGCAGTCAATTTTTTCATTTAAAAATGTTATTTTATTATCTATTAATTCTTTCAACTCGCCAAGGTTAGTTGACATCTCTTTCATTTCAGCCTGGTTTGCAGTCATTTTCTCGTCTATCTCAGTCATTTCCTTCTTCATTTCTTCTTTCAACTCGCCAAGGTTGGCAGTCATTTTCTCATCCATCGCTGACATATCCTTCTTCATTTCTTCTTTCATCTCGCCAAGGTTGGTTGACATCTCAGCCTGATTCGCAGCTAATTTCTCCAATAATTTAGTCAGTTGCGCCTCCATTGCTCTGGTGATCGGCATTCAATCCCACTTCTGACACCAAATGTTGTGAGCTCGGGGTTCAAAAGGACTGATGCCAATATATAAGAACAATTAAAAGGCTTTATTCACTATAAACAGTGCAGTACGAACACCAATATCTTCTGAAAATTACAAGATATTCAGTAATCTTCAAATCCAATAAAAGCACAGCAAAATTTCACACAGAAACAATGCTTTCAATACGACGTATCAACGACAAAATCGATCCGAGAAACACAGTTCTCAATGCAAAGCCTCTCGTATGAATTCAATCGCAGTTGACAGACAACTAACTAACTGAACTGATGGAGGTCCTTATATAGGTTTCAGAGATCTTTCCAGATTATTCCAGAGCCTTCAGATGCTAGAAATTACCAGAAAGTGCTTTAACTTTCGATAGAGAACCTAAGCGAGAAAGGATCCCAATGTACAGGTATAAGGGGAGGGTGGTTGCACAAAAAGTCGCCAAATCCGTCGCCAACTTGGCGACATTTGGCGATATATCGCCAAATTTGGCGACAAAAATAAGTCGCCAAAACCATCGCCAACTTGGCGATAAACCCATTCCTTGGCGATTTTTCCATAGACTTCCATTATAAAGATGAGGGTGTAAGGTTGTTTTCCTTGCAAACCATCTGAGGCCTTTAGCATTGAGTTACATGATGCTCAATAGGAAATACATTAATAATACTGCAATTTTCACAATAATAAAATAAAATAAATTTAAACAAATGGAACATTTACAGATATATACAAAATTCATAACAATATAATAGTTTAAAATTTAACAATTTCGTCTTAAATAGAATTTGTTCCTATTTCAGTACTCATGTTTAAAAGATAACGTTATAGAAGCTTTCTAAAAAAGGAAATATTTTAACAAAACAGAGAAAGAGTGCAGGTGTGCAAGTGCCTTTTACGGAAGTTAAAATAATCATTATTAGTTTCTAAAGATGAAGAACATGTGGTATTTATTATCATTGCTCTGCGACTCTGAAGGGACTATCTCAACCAAGAAATTTGCGTAAATGCAAATAGTTCAGTCCGCTTAAGAGTTACTGGCAGCCTTGTGGTTAAAGAGGTAGTTGACGCCCCCTTTCACATCACTGATTGATAATATACGTGAAATTGTCGTAATCCCCCCTCCACATAGTTTTTGACGCGGCGTAATTCTTAAAATCATATCTCGCAATCTCGCCCGCACTGCAATAGAAAGCTTTAATTTACCCATAATGCTGTTTCGAAACCAGGGAGATGGAATAAGGGATAAAATAATAATCTATCTTCCTGGTCGAAGCCTGACAGGTCTGTAAAGAAAGTAACAACACCAGTTTTTTGATTGGAGGATTTATTTTTTTACAGAATTAGGTGTTTTGAAGAAAATTTGTGGAAGCGCGTACAAAAAGGGGGAAAAACTCTAGTAAATTAACTCGTTCAACGGGATTTGCTGTGTTAGAATAGCATGGGGAAGTCGCGCTGGAAATAAATAAGACTTGCGCTGCCGCGCAAGTCTTAATACTCTACTAAAATCCGTACGCGTATCTATCTACGTAACCTCAAAAACTAGAAAACCACAGGGCGCAGGGCTACGAAATTTGGCACATGTCTTCCTGGTAGGGGGCCCAGGAACGATTGGGGCAAAAAAATCGAAAATTTTAAATAGATTTTTTTTTTTTAATTTTATGTTTTTGACGAATTTTTGCCTTTTTTATCTTCAACCCGTCATCGCGCGAGTTCTAACCCGTTCTAAATGTTTATTACTGCAATGTGAGATATACCTATTACGTACGCCACGCGGCAATACTAAGAAGCTGTAGCGGGTATTACGGTAATTCTTTTACCTCGCACGCAAATAATGGGAGATTATTTAATTGCGCTTAATTGTTACCTTTTTTTTTAAATAAAGAAAACATTTTATCACAAAACATCCACAAAACTTTTTATTCTATTGATTCCCTTATTCCAAAGATATCGTTTTATCGTCTGCTGCCATAGCAACATGATAAAATGAGCTCGCGCCGCCAAGCGCCCACGGGGGTCGCCGGCTCGCGTTCCGACCATCGCACCCAAGTCTCTAAACGACTTATATCGCACCAGAGGCTTTGTCTCGCCTCGGCTCTGCGATCGGCCTGGGGCCGCTCTCCGACTGCGGACCCCCAAGTCAATTTACCAAGGTCGATGACATAGGTCGCCACGACAGTAACCCCAGTTCTCGGAGAAAACTTCCGCAGAGACGGAACCTTGATGAACCGCCGAGGAACCCTCGACGACTTCGTTAGCGAAACCCCATAGGGGGAGACGGTCACTAGGCCATATGTCGAGCTACCACGAAGGCTCTTGCTTTACCACAACTCGAGAGGTGTGAAAACCTACAAAGGTAGTCACGTTCCCTCTTGCAGTGGATCTAGCAACATGATAAATTAAATTTCATTAAAATGAATGCACAGTAGTAGAATTTTTTTTTTTAATCGAATAATTATGGAACAACTCAACACTTTAACAGGGGAATTCTTATTTATTATTTAGATGTTTTAAAGTTGTTTGTTGCCATTTGTTTTTTATGCTAATTTTCGTTTCATATTCGATTATTATTATATCTATTTGATGTAAATTTTTTACGTACTACTACTTTTTACTACTGATTTTTGGTTGCGTAAATACTGATTTTTAATAGACATAAGAAAAATTTATATTCATAAACTTTAGTTTGGTGGTACTGATTTTTATTTTTAATTTTGGTTTTAGGATTAAATTCATGAACTCCCGTGGGTAGAACGGGTTAAAAAGCTAGTAAATAAATAAAATAAACCAAGCGCCTTTTTAACGGGTGGTCCAACGGGTCCGGGTTCAATGCCCTATTTCACTGCCAAATTAGCAGAAACTAAGTTACGGAATAGTCACTCCTTTTAGCACTTTCCAACATAGATGAAAAGTGTTTATGAATTCGGTTTGTCTGTCTGTTTGTCTGTCTGTGCTCGCGTCAATATATTCGGATTGTCAGGAAAGTTTTACACATTATTAAATTTTATACTATAGAATGTTCGGTATTGGAAATGAAGTGTGTAGCATGAATAGTTCATTTACAGGGACACGCAAAAGAATTGCATTACATGAGGGTCCGAGGCTAACGAAAAAGAAAGGCTACAGCGGTGCTTTACGCGTATCTTTTTTTACAGACCGCCGGAGTCACGTGATGCTCGAATGCGCCAATGGAGCTGTACGAAAAGAGCAACACGTCACTGTAGCGGTCTGTAAAAAAAGATAAGTGGAATGCACCGCGGTAGCCTGTCTTTTTCGTTAGCCTCGTGAGGGTCTATGGGGAAAAATCGCTTGCGGCGCATTTTATTGTAACGCTATTTCAAACATAATGAAATTATTGTGGATTACAGTATGCTTTCACTGATGGAGTATACAGTGAGTAGCATTTATACTTCCGTGACAGGGACTTACAAAATAATTCCTTTACAGTATGATCTATGGGGGAAAATCGTTTGCGGTGCATTTTGAGCATGTTATGATACTTGAAACACAATGAAATACTGAGGTCATAAAATTTCTGCGATTCAATTAGGCGAAAATTTCTCTTTTGAAAAACCGGTGGTAAAAGATTAAAAATTCTGTAAAGGACGCTCTTCGCGAAGGGGTTAAAGGACTAAATAGGATCGGTCATTGCTAGACGTGCTCTTTCCGCTGTCATATGCAATTTTATGTCATTTTTAGTGTATTTCGTGTTGTTTACAAGTTCTGTAGATCCTCTACAGGGCTGCACGAAAGACTTCGAATAGAGGCAGCCATTGCTGAAATTGGATTTTTACTGAGTTATGCATTTTTTAAATTGTATATCTCATTTCATCGTATGAAAAAATTAAATATCTTAATATTCTGTCAGTGATGGAAAGTGTTTCGTAATCTATGACGGATGCATGATTTTTCGTTCTTCTTGTTCGGTTTGTCTGTCTGGCCGTGATCTAACTCTCGTAAATAGACTTGGATTTCCGCGACATTGATGTATAGCAATTACAGTGCCCTATTTGCTATTGAAAATGAAGTGTGTAGAACTAATAGCTCGTCTACAGGGTCACTCAAAATAAATTCGTTTCAATGCGGTCTATGGGGGAAAATCGTTTGCAGTGTATTTTAATGATGATGCACTATTGTAAACAGAATGCAATTGACATGCATTACTGAACTGCACCATACCATGCTTAGTGCAGAGAATTTGGTCATTCATTTAACCCTTTCGGGACCGGCGGCTTTTACACAATTTTATTCGATTGGCACAATTTTTTTTTTTTTTTTTAAAGCTACCTTTACTTAAACTATCACAAAATGCTCTAATTAGAGAAAGCAAATATTACTTTTATTTTTTACTGGTGCCTAAAACAAATTCTGTATGCTCTTTTGGAGGGTGCATATATGCACCCATGGTCCCGAATGGGTTAAAGGGACACATAAAATAATTCGATTACAGTACTGCCTGTGAGCGGTCATTGCTAGAAGGGCGTTTTCTGTTGTGATTTGTAAACTAAAGTTTTGCATATGTGTATTAGGATGGGCGATATCTCAGTTTCTTAATCGTGATACATCACTAGCTTAATATCGCGATATCACGATATATCGTGATACATCACTAGCTTAATATCGCGATATCACTATCGTGATATGGAAATTAAAGTCTACAGAATAAATAAAAGAATATTTTTACTAGTATTTTTACTTATATATTACCACAAGCAAAGTTAAAGCTAATTTAACTTAAGCTTATGCAAAATGCAACTATACATGCAACATACTTGTTCATTTTGATTTTATGACTCCCCAGAAAAGATGCCCTAAACACAAAGGTAGATAGTTGGTGCCAAACGTTTTTGAAAATACCTGATACACGGTATGTTCCATCAGACTGAATGCGCTTGGTACTTTCTTGGGTACTTTCGTGTTATAGCGGTCCCCACAATTACGATTAGGCCAAGGTTGCAGCTACGATTTCGCCAAGATCATCGCAAAGCTTATATATGCATCCTATATACGCATATATATACATCATATACTCACATATTTGCCATATACGTCATTATATAAACGTTATTTACGTCTTATATGTCTATACATCATATACGTCTTATACACACGTCATATATGTACATCCTATATTCGTCGTATATGACTTATAACTTGGCCATATACGTCACGAAATGTTATATACATTATATATAATTGTACAGTCATATATGCTTCATAATTTGGCGATAAATCTTGGTCGCTTGGCGATTCATACTTAAGGATCGCTAAAACACGAAAGTACCATTTCTTGTACTACAATTAAACGACTCTCATAGTAACACCCTTTACTGCATGTTTATCGTGGATTGTAAAGAGCTTAAGATTTTTCCAGATCAGAAATTAGCCACAAAAATCAGTAATTCGTAAAAATGAAATAACACTAAAGATTTTTTTCCTTTTTTACAATAAAAACTCTTATATTGTTTATTACAAATTTTCATCTTAAATCATCGTCTCTGGTTGAACCCGAGATATGGTTTTTTCCCTTGGAGGTTGGAGGGAAAGGGGCCGAAATTTTTATTTACACAAGTCTATGTTCTGAAATTCACTATCACATAAAACTTTTGCTATAAGGGCCTGATAGATCCTGAGGTATGGTTTTTCATCCTCCTAGAGAAACGGGGGGTGGACTTTTAAAAAACAACTTTTTTAGGGGAGCGCAAGGTTTGAACTTTCATAAGACATCATATACTCACATATTTGCCATATACGTCATTATATGGCAATTTCTGTACAATTCTGGCAATACTGTAACTCTCTGTTACCCACGCCTACATTTAAGAAATTCATCACAAAATTTCATGTTGAAGAATCTGATAGATCCCGAGATATGATTTTGCTCACCCCTCGGAGGCCAGGAAAGTCAAGTACAAAGTTACTAAGAATCCCTTTACACGTGCCTATGTTCACTTACTTACCATCTCACAAAATTGTATCTTATAAGGCCGCCCTCTAGATCCGGAGATATAATTTTCCACCCCCCCCCCCCCCCCCACCCCCTCCCGATGAAAGGGGATTGATTTTTTTAAGCAACCCCTTTAGTCGTGTCTGTGTTCTAAAACAAAGGAAGCAAATGTTCATTAGCATCGCCAAAATCTAAATACCACGATGAAATAAATTCCGCGGTTTCTGTAGCATATGCGGAATTCCAGACATGTCAGTATCATAAAAACTACAGTTTTACTTACCATGATAAAAACAGTCTATCACTCACTGCGGGTGTTCGGCGGCAAAAACTGAATGGAAGCATGCACGAAATTTATCGTCCAGTCACAAAAACACCGTTATTCTTTTTTTCTCCTTGTCGAAACCCGTTTCGGTTGGGAGCATTCGCACCGCTACTAACCACGAATATCGTCCCAGACGCAGAGCTGCGATTTAATCGGTCTGCGGCAGGATCAATCAATATCAGAATGAGGATATTCGCGATATACCGTTATGTAGGATTTTTGGATATCGTTATAACGATTTTCATTTTATATCGTTTTTAACGATTTTATCGATATATCGCTCAGCCCTAATGTGTATAAATCTGATAGATCCTATACAGGGATGAACAAAGAAATTCATAAACGTTATTTTCTATGGACGTGACTTGCTTTGAGGTTGTTTTCAAATGTGTTATGCATTTTCAGCTCAACACTATTTCAAAAGATGTTTGTAAAATATAAATCATATACAGAACTGAATGCGTGACCGTCTGTTGAGGGACATTGATGGTGAGTTTTTACTTGTGTTATGCGGTTTCTTTTTTTTTTTTTTAAATATGAGATACACTTTATCTTAATATGTGGTGTTTATAAAAATCTCTAGATAATATATAGGGCTGTATGAAGGAATAAGGGGCTGTATAGAGCCCATTTCCATCTATTGGTGAAAATTGCTGAAGTGGCGTTTTCTTACTGGGATCAATTTTAGCGTACTATATAGTATATATAGAAATCTACAGGGCGGTAGAAAAGGATTAGATTCCCTTTCCGGCTAAGGACGGTCATGGCTCCACTTGGGTTTTCAAAAACTATTTACTTAAATATCTTTTTTGACCTCATTAAACAGTGATGATTCGTTAGAGAAGTTCGGAAATATTGGAAAGTGTTTCGTAATCTATGTTTGGCACATGATTTTTCCTTCTTATTCTTATAGTGAAATTGTAAAGGTGTTTTATTCTTAGCTTTAGAGACCCTCTTTATGGATGTGAATGCATTTTGTGCTGTTTATTTTTACGTCAATGGTATCGAGAGTGTTAAATAGGGTATTGATTTGTTCTGCAGGATTCGGATTCACGAGTTCCCGACAGACCGGGGCGTGACGACTTCCCTGGACCTGACCCACGTGGACCGCGGCAGCAGCGGCCTCTACGTGTGCAAAGCAAAGAACAGCCACGGAGAGAGCTACAGGATCATCAACGTCGACGTCGTAGGTCAGTATATTACCCACAATTCCCACTCAACTTAACAGGGACTTAAAAAAATGGCCAAATTTCATTTTTGAGCCAAAATTAAAAGGAAAGTGTATTATTTCCATATTTCTTTAAAAATGTAAATCAGGAAAACATCATGCCAATAATGGACTTGAAATGCATTTTCAAGTCAAAATGTTTTCAAATCATTGTGCATTTTCATCTCAAAACATATTTTCCGCAGTCTGTACATCTTTAAAATGTTCCATTTAAGTTCAAGATTATCACTCAATCGCTGAGGGACCCTCCCAATAGAAGAAATAGGTGTACATGTGTTTCAAAATGTCGATGGATTAAGATCTTCAAGTTGACCATAAAATCTATTAACGTGTGAACATTTAATGAAAATTGAGTTTCGTGTCAGTAGTTTGGCCTTTTTTATAATAACTGTCTGTCAGACAGGGCCCTGCGAAGGCGTGGGCGACCAGAGCATTGGCCCCGGACGCCAGAATTTAGGAAATGCCAAAATGAAGAAATATTTTCTTAGACAAAATTTTATCCGTCATTTTCATTTCTTAACACTCTTTTATTTAACTTAACTTTGTTTTTGTAAGTGTAAAGTTGGATTTTGTAACCGATTTTTCATCCATTTCCGCTAGCATTATAAAAATTACGATTTACAGGTGTGTTTCCTATGAAGACTACAACATCTTAATAGTTTTCAGAACGTAATTATAACCATGGATTTTAAGGCATTTTTCCGTTAGCTGGCCGCAGGTGATCCAGTAACCTTGATGGTTAAAGCTGTTTGTGCGTGTCATAAAAACAATGAAGTTAACAATGCGCCCAACCGTTCTCGCCAAAATTGACCAAGTGGCTGTGAAAATGAAGCACAGTAAAAACTGTAAAACAGTAAAAAATAAAGAGGTCAATGTATGTTTTTTAAATACTCTTTTATTATCTACAAAACAATTTATAAATCCTAAATAGATAGTTTAAATAATACTTTTTTCACCTTTTTCCTGTTGCCAGACCTTAAGGCTGTCGGTCAGTGAGATCTCAAATTCCCCTCCCTCATGTTAAACTTGTTGGCGTTGGCATATCATATCTTTAAAATATCTTCTTAGGAAATTAATATTTCTAACTTTCTTTTCTGTGTACTATTTAAAAAATATCTGTTTTTTTCGGTTGTTAGAATATTTCTAAAAATATAATTTAGTGTTTATGAAAATTGTGTGTGTCTTGCAGAGATCCCCGGCCAGCCTAAAGACCTGATCGTGAGCCAGCTGTGGAGCCGCAGCATCCAGCTCTCCTGGACCGCCCCCTACCACGGAAACAGGCCCATCCTGGCCTACATCGTACACTACTGGAAGACGGAAGGTACTGACACGCAACTCTGTCTCTTATGATAGGGAAAGACACAGCTTCATTGCATAGATTAAAAATGAAATGAAATCCTCATTTCAGGCAAATCGGAGCCTCCTCCCGAGAAGCCCGCCTCTGTCCGCATCCCTTCGCTGCAAACGACGTGCGTGGTGCCCAACCTGTTGCCGAACAGCTTCTACAGCCTGCAGGTGATGGCAGAGAACGAAGTGGGGCTGGGACCCCCCTCCGACGCCGTCGCCGCCAACACCAGGGACGAAGGTACACCCCATAAACATCTGTTATAAATAGACCGCGGACTAGTAACCTTTTGAAACAGAGTTCGTACTTTCTTAAATCATACAAGGCAATATAAAGTTAATGAAAGGTTTGGTCTCACCTAATTTTCTGGTTCTTGTTCGTGTAGCTTCTTTTCATGTAGAAACATCTTTATCTAATGGAGATTATTTATTCGAGAAACACTTATAATGACGAAACAGAACGACTACACAAAAAAGCTATCTACAAACGTAGACAGAAAACAGTCAGTCAGTCAATAATGTTCTACGCGCTTAGCGCCATCTGGTGAGTCTTTATCATTTTGCAACAACTACCGCCGAGCGAAGTTCGTCTGGAGACGAAAGTTCAAGGGGGCGAAGAGGCTGCACCGGTCTTCTGATGATGGCTCCGTTTGGCAATCTCACTCTTGTCCGACCATCACGTCCAGTCTGGATTATAACACCCATTTTCCATATGAGGCGTGGGCTGTTTTCCTTTATAAGAACGACGGTGTTTTCTTTAATTCGCTTGGTCGGTCAACCTGTTGGTACTGGTGAGCAGATTTTAATTCTATCAGATAATTGGATTTCCATCGTTTCCAAACTTGAGTCAAAATATTTTCTGGATATTTTCTCATTTTTATTATTTGGTATTCATTGGATTGGGGAACTGTTATCTTTGATTGAGGTAGAGTTAGCAATCTTCTGCCAATTAAGAAATGGCCAGGTGTGAGGGGTTCTGGCTCACGAGGATCGCTGAATACATAGGTGAAAGGTCTAGAATTGAGAATCGCTTTTACTTCCAATTCTTCAAAGGAAACTGAAGTTTTTCCAAGAATTCCTTTTAGAGACATTTTAACTGATCTTACAAGATGCTCCCAGAAACAAGCTGCTCTTTCAACTATGAAATTCCATTTGATGGACAATCCACTAAACAAATCTTTCACCTCTTCATTTTTCATAATCTTCCATAGTAAATTTAATTCTCGTTTTGCCTTATGGAATGTTTTTGCATTATCACTGTAGATAGTGCTGCATATTCCTCGGCTTCCTACAAATTTTCGGAACGCTTGAATGAATGTTTTTGTGGTCAAGTCCGGAGTTAATTCTAGGTGTACTGCTCTTGTTACGGCACATGTAAAGAGCAATATGTAGATTTTCTTAGTCTCATTGTGATCTTTAATGTACAACGGACCTAAGTAATCTATGCCCGTAACTTGGAATGGATGGGCTTCATTTATTCTGTCGGCAGGTAGAGGTGCAGGAATCTGGGTGGCAGGTTTAACACGAAGTTTTTCACATAAATTGCATCTAAATATCAAACTCTTGATTCTCTGTCTTGCCTTCAAAATCCAAGTTTTTTCTTTGAGCTGTGTTAAAGTTTCCGAGACACCACCATGTCTTGTTTTTTTCATGACAATCTTTGATGATAAGATTTGATAAATGAGATGTGCTAGGTAGTAAAACTGGATGTAATCGTCTACCAATCAATATTATTTTTCTTTCATTTAAAATTGGATTAAACGGTCGAATAATTGAGTTTGCTGGTACTGGTTTTCCTTGCGTCAGCGCTGAATATTCTTCAGGAAAATGCTCCATTTGTGTAAGTTTAATCCAGTATTCTTGGGCAAATTCAAGTTCTCCTGTAGCCAAGGAACCACTTTTCTTACTCTGAGGATTTCTTGTATTGTGGACGAATCTTTGAATCCATGCAGTAATTCGTAATATTTGTTTAAGTTTGCTGAATCTTCGGATATCGAAAAGTTTCGTTGTCAGGAGCCTATTCACCACTTCATATTCTTTATTTTCTAAGTTGGTTTCCTGATCGGTATGAATGTTGGATTGTGACTATTGACTTTCGCACTTCTTTAGCCACGGTGGCCCAAAGCTCCAGGTCCTTTTAGACTGGTTAAGTTTTCACCCCGTGTTAAAATATCAGCAGGGTTCTCATTTCCAGGACAGTGATTCCAACAATCAGGATCAGATATTTTCTTGATTTCATCTACTCTGTTCTTGACAAACATCTTCAATTTTCGAGAATTATTCTTGATCCAGTGAAGAACAATCGTGGAATTCTCTTAGAAGTAGCAGGTTTGAAGAATGCAGCTTATAATGGAGTCCAAAAAAATGTAAAAAGACAGCCAGTTGACTTCTCATTTACAAGCTGATGGGAAATTTCTTGGAAAAGACATGGAAAGAAATGACAAGGCAAAGTTCTCCGACGCATAAGGGAAGAGATACATTCACGTTGCGACGCATAAGCGAAAAAAAAAAGTAACATTGCATTGCTATATCTTTATCCGGGACTACCGAAAATCGACGTCTAAATGAGATATTACTGTATATTCTTTTCTTATATATAAATATTTTTTTTACTCTTTTTGTATGTTTATTGTTTGTTGCCTATTTTTTTAGTTTCTGTTTAACCCCTTGGGGACGAGCGACACATATACGTGACGTATAAGATGCTCAGAATCCTCGATTATTCCCACCAGTTATTTTTTATTGTAAGCTTTGCCTTATTTAATTTCAACATTTCTGCGATTCAATTAGGCGAAATTTTTTGTTTTGAAAAACCGGTGGTAAAAGATTAAAAGTTCTGTAAAGGACGCTCGTTGCGAAGGGGTAAATAATCATACAATTAATATATTTCACATTTCTTTTGTATTCACTGCTAATTTTTTTTAAATATTTTTTGGGGGTTCGGGTGGAGTGGGGAAGTGACAAGGCGCTGTCTAAAATACACAGACACCGTACGCTACTGGCGAGCCCTCTATCAAGCAATATTTTGGGTAAAGTTGTAAATATTCCACAAAACCCCTTTCCATACCGATTATATCTTTCTTTTAATTTTAACAGATGAGCTAAAATAAAAATTTCAGGAATAATACTTTGGAAGTGGAAATTTCCATCCATTCATAATTTAGTCTAACACTAACATTAGCCGTCGGCTCCAAATTTCGCCCAATAGCAGCTTTTAATTTTCGCGTGTGTAAATTAGAAACAATGCCTCGATATTACAGGTAAACATTTTACGTATCATTAAAAAATGTATTTTGAGAAATAAAATGTAATGTGTGTGTTTCCATTTCAGAACCCGATTGGACTCCGGCAGAGGTTTCTGTCATAGACAAGCATGCCACGTCCGCCAAGCTAAAATGGAAGGTAAGCTGTGCTAATTTCGCCAAGAGCAGCTTTTAATTTTCGCGTATGGAAATTAGAAACAGTGCTTTGATATTGAAATGAAATGCTTTTGTTTATATTCTTTTTTTTTCTTTCGTATTTTAAAAGAAATGTGTGAAAGGGATGTATTTTGAATGTAATTTATATTTTTATTATATTTTTGCATTGGATAGTTGAGGTCAATCTCTATGCAGGACCTTTTTTACTTTTTCGATTGTGTGTTTTTTTTTTATCATTTTAGGTAGCTTTCATTACAAAAACATATTGCAGCCGTTCGAAGGAAAGCAATTCCAAAAAATTTTGGTATATGTCTACCGATCATGATGACCCCCTGACCCCAAAACCACCCTCCGTTCAAATGTTGATATACTTATATATATATATATATATGTTATATAAAAAATTATTTCCTTCGCAAATCCTTCACATTTATTTCGCATTAGTCCTTTAAATTAATCTAACTTCTGACATACTCAGTATTTCCTTAATTCTTAATAATATTTATTCCTATTTAATGTCCTTTTAAAAGTAAATACCCGTATATTAATGATTATCTTATTCCAAATCTTAATCTAAAATTTTAAGTTCATTCGTAGCTTTTATCAGCTCCCCAGTCTATAAAATTCCGAGACGCTTTCTCATTTCGAATGTTTTTAAAAAGCCATTTTCTTTTTATTACTATTATTCCATGCTCCGACTTTCGCGCGCTGGGGATTTTTCACTTCAAAATTAATGCGCTGCCAGGGAAGGAACTCTTTCCTGTTTTAGCTTCTCCCTCTCGCCTCATTCGCTGGGCTGGAGGTCGCCTCTCACTCATTGGTTTGTGCGCACGTGACGTCGTTTTTCTGTATGTCTCCGCTCAGTGAACAAAACTCGCTGGCATCCTTCGGAGGGGAGGATTTTTGACGTGTTTGGAAGTATAAACAAATATGTATCTGGTATTGTAGAATCTCGTAGAATATTCATATCAGCTATTTAACATCTATTACACCATGTAGTGAGCCATCGTGAAGCCTGAGGGCGGCAAGTTTATACCCGTGGGAATTGTTACGGTATCGCTCTTATTCTAAATAAAAGATTTGTCTGGAAATTGGCTGGTCTTTATGGAAGAAATTCTTGTGGACTCTTTTCATTGCCTCACCTCTTCGCCGTGATTGTTGATGTCGACTGCAACTTTGTATATCTTTAACCAACTACCATTTTCTCGTGGAGTATTGCATCTCGTGGTGTCTCATCTTAGTCAAAACGCCACATATATATATATCTGACATTTGTCATGCTGTAGCTCTCTTATTTATGAACCGATTTGTATGTGATTGAGTATGTGTATAGGACATACCAAGGTCTCAGCCGAGTCGTTGGCCAGCTTCATCCGCCATCTTGTTCCAAAATGGCAGCCTGTTACAAAATTTTAAATTTTTAAAAAGTCAAAAAGATGTACAAAATTTATAAATTGAAAAAATTGTTTCCGTTAACTGTTAGAGCGTGATACAAGGATTCTGGAACATTTTTTGTTTTGGCTATATTTAAAAAATGGCTGAGAATATGGCAGTTTGAAATTCTAGGATGGGTGACATTTTGAAACAATCTGATTTTTGTTATGCTGACATTCGCATTCAAATTCAGTATTAACGAAAACCGGGATTGAATCTTCTGTAGTCGGGTTCCAAGGTGTTAGAGTAAAATGAGTTGAGTTTTTTAAAAAAGCATACACTATGAAAGCTACATTTTCCAGGCCAGAAGGACTTTTTTAATTTCAATTATTTCGTAGTCCAATTTCAGTGGCTAAGAAATAACTAACTAAAAAGCGGTAGATCGCACACGACATCATTGAATTTTTTTTTCTTTCTTTCGACATTCGAAATGTTCGGTTTTTTTATTTTTTATTTTTTCAAAGTCTCTTTTCCATTGCAGTGTCCTCCCCGGACCGATTGGTCCGTGCCCCTGGAAGGGTACTACGTGGGCTATAAGAAGATGAACTCGAAGGGCGCCTTCAGCCTCCGCACGCTTAAGGCCAACGCGTGCAAGGAGAGCCAGGAGTTCGTGCTGCACGGACTTCAGAAGGCATCCTCCTACCTCGTCATCGTGAAAGCCTTCAACCACGTGGGCACGGGTCCGCCCTCCGAACAGGTGGTCGTGCACACCACGGACGGAGGTGAGTGTGGTATTTAATAAAGCTCTCCAGGTAAAATGCACTCTTTAAATTTATCTGCGCATAAACTTACAAGAGAAAGAACTCTTTCTTTCAAGTCTGTAAACAGTCTTAGAATCTATACATTTAAAGCTAAAAGAGCATTTTGTCAAATCCAATTCCACACAAAATTGACCTCAATACGTATGCCCCAACTTTTTTTCAAAGCAGAAATAGAATACCAGCGGGATTCTCCCCTTCTATTGTTTGAGAGTGGACTGGGTCTGGGGGAAAAAATTGAGGGGTTAAAACCCACACAATGAGATACCCATTCATCCTTCTCCCCAGTTCCAATGGGGAGAAATATATTATCTTTCTTTCAATGGCAGCTGTGTCAATTTCGTTCTTCACCCATCGGACAAAACATAAATCAACCATCACAGTTTTTTAAAATACGTTCATGCAGTTTCTGCAGGATTCTAAATGAAAATTTTCTTTTTTTTGTGTGTTTTTTATTTCAATCCGAGTTGAAAGGATCTAAAGACAGTGGACCGCAAAAATCCTAAGGTCGTTTAATTCAAGGACCGTTTGGAGTATAAACCAACTAGCGTAGCCAGAGAAGCTCCGCTTGTATCTTTTTTTTATTGAAATGTGTACATCATAATATGCACTCCTTGTTTTGGTGATAATGAAGATTTCATTTACTCTCTATTTTATCGTATTTTATTGGTACTAAGATTATTTATACTACTGAGACGTAAAAGTAAGAAAGAAACCTTTTATTAATTCCTGCAAACTTCTTTCTCCTCGTCTCCCAATGGAGTACGTTAATTAAAACCTTTTACGATCATCGGGAAGATCGGGTGGATAGAGCTGCCAACATCTTCGATTTATGGCTTCATAACGCTTCCCCCCATTTGGATGCTACTGGAGGGGGAATCTCCCGGCTCCGTACCTCACCCTGCCATCAAGTACATCATTGATCTAACTTTCAAGTGTGTGTCAGTCGCACAGCAGTGTTTTAACTGCAAAGTATCGAACTGAACTTGAAATACGAACCTTTCGGCCACAGCAGACCTGAAAAGCCAACAGCAGGCCGTGTTCGCAAGTACAGGTGGTCACTCCCCAAAGTTGATCACCCATGCAGTATTGTCACTTGCCTATCTGTGATCGCAACAACCGTAGTGAAGGCTGTCGACCGCACAACACATGAGATGAGAATTTTTTTGTCTTCAGTGTACATTCACACTTTCATATGAGGATGATAAAAAAAAAATGTATGAAAGAAATGTGTGAATATTATCTTATAGCAGCGCTTCCCAACATTTTTTCTTTCACGTACCCCTTGCTTAGGCTTTTTCTTTCGGCGTACCCCCATTTCTCATAACCCCCCCCCACACACACACAGAGAGACACACATATATATATTATTAACATTTTTATCTCCCGTGAATGCAAAATCCCTATTTTAAGAATTATTCATTATTATATTTTCTATTCATTGAGGGAGCACTGATGTTTCAGTATGAATTATAAAGTATTAATATTCAGTATTTATCAGTTATGAAAAAATGCCTATTAACAGCTGCACTCAGGTTCTCTTGTATTTCAAAATAATCAGATTGTTTCGAAGAACTCCTAGTTTCCGAATCATCAGGTTGAATTTCAATCACAGTTACAGTGATCTTAAGACTTCCAGATTTTAACCAGTTATCCCTTTTAAAATATAAAAAAAAAAATCATTCGAATAATAAATAAAAACTTCAAATTAAAACTCATTAAAAGGAGGAAGCTTTCCGATTAGTATACGTTAATGATATAACTCCGCCTATTCGAAAACGAAAATAAGGGCCTTCTTTTCAATACATGTTTTCTTTTTAAATTCAGAATTTCTTTCCAGAAGCTCTGCGTAATTCAGGCGTTTTGTAATTATTATTAAAAACGGGAATAAAAATAAGGCGGGGGGAAAAGAACATTGTGTAATGATCAATGGTAGTTTTCACAAAGATTGGGAAAATATATAAGTACTCATGCAATATTATTTACAGTGGGCAGAGCTAAAGACATAGAATAATTTTAATTAAGTCTAGTGGGCTTTTACGCTCATTTTGAGTGTAACATATTGGAGTTGAAGTGACATATTGGAGTTCCTGAGACTGAGACACCTGAGACTGAGACTAATTTTGTAATCCCAAACTATCAACTTTGTTTATGTGTTTTCAGTTAAACCATTTTTGTGATATCCGCCATTACCGATATTATTTTCACGTACCCCCAGCAGGGCCGCCACGTACCCCCAGGGGTACGCGTACCCCAGGTTGGGAACCGCTGTCTTATAGTATCACATAGGGCCGCCGTTTGGGGAAGTCATCTGATATTTCAGAGTGTATGTCATCACAGGTCAGACTAAAAAAGAAATGACACAAAAGATAAAATAAGGTGTCAGATTTGATTACAATGGAAACTTTTAAGCACAGAAACACTTTAAGCACAAAAATTAATCTGGTATTTCTGAATTATCCTCAACGAGTACTTTGTGTCATTTAAAAAAAAATGTATATTTGAGAATAGCGATTGCTTCTCAGCTTTACAAAACAAGATAAAAAAAAAAAAAAAAAAAATCTGTCCTCTTCAAAGAAGAAAATTTCTACCCTCTCCGATGATCCCAAGTGTTGAAATGGCGTCCCTGCTCCGACAACCAACTACATTCAGTAAGCTGCGTTATATACAGTGTGTCTCAAAAGTACTTGAAACCTTTTCAAATTCAATAAAAGATCAAGCAAATGGCATTGCGAGAGTGCAATTTGGATGAAAATTTTGTTTGAGCAACTAAAAAAATAATTCCAAAAGTTTCTCATGGATGGCGCTGCTTCTGGAAATTTATCGAATAGGCAGAATGCCTTTATATATAACAATGGCGAAAGACACGCAATTCGTATGCACAGTTTTTATCCAAAATATAGCAACCCACATTCCAAAAGTTAACAATACTCCCCTTCATGAGTTCGATTAGACGAGTTAATAAACATTAGGAGAGCGAGTATTGTTAAGTTCTGGAATGTGGGTTGCCATAGTTTCGACAAAAACTATGCATACGAACTGTGCTTCTTTCACCATTGTTATCTACAAAGGCATTGTACTTCTTCAGTAGCTTTGCAGGAGTAACGCCACCTATGAGAAATGTCTTAAACTATTTTTTTTTATTATTTAATTAAACAAAATTTCAGATCATAAGAAGCATTTTCGTCTAAACCGCACTCTCGTACGCCCATTGCTTGATCTTTTATTCAATTTTAAAATGCGTCAAGGACCTAATCCCCTAGATACCCTGTTATTTATAGGGTCCAGAACAAATTAAACAAGAGAAAGCAGAATAAAAGTTACTTTGACGAGTTCTATCGACGGAAAGACATTCTATGTTAGGATAAAATGAATGTCAAAAGTTAAGAGTTGCATCGGAATTGTATTTTAATAATGTTTTACTTTTAACTCCTCAATTTCTAATTTAGCCCTTTGTTGTTCAAGGTCCTCCCCGCACACCGCACGTGAAAGTGTTGCAGACTGGCGGAGTGATGGTCAACCTGAAGATCTACCCGAGGGAAAACAGCAGGAGCTTGCCCACAGGTACTTTACTAATCATGAACGTAGAACTAGAGAAGGACTTCTAACGAAATAGTGTTAATATGTGTCGCGACTTTGGAACTGAATAGCAGCTGCACAGCTACGCGCACGCTTCTGCGCAGCCAACGAGAATTCCTGCTAAGGCAGCGCCACCTACAACATCAAACCGAAACTGTATATCAGATAACCACCCGACGACAGACGATTTGAAGAAGCAGACGAACTGGTGACGTATGGAGAAGCTGTCCTACACGTGCGCCACCTATTTGTGACATTTTTCGAGGAACGATTTCCTTCTTGGAAAGGCTATTTCGTTAGAAGTCCTGATCTCGTTCTATGTTCATGCTACTAATGCATCACTCCAAACACAATAGCTTTGGAAACAAGTCGGTGTTTAAAAATATACAGGGTGTCCCTTCTTATCGTTGACCCATATTGCTCATTCTTAAACCATTCGTTTTCAGAGATAGAGTTCCAATTGCAAAAACGTTGTTCTTCGTCATATAGTCAAAATCCATTTACGTCAAAAGCTCCTTTTATTAAACAACGGGCAGAAAACGCTAAAAATTCATAAATTTTCAAAGTATCATAACTCGGTACGTTTTGGTCATAGAAGAAAAGGATTTTTATTGTTTCACTTGGAAGCAGAAAATTATTTTAAATATAGCCCTATAAAAGTTTAAATTTCGTAACGGTTTTAAAAAATAACTATTTTGATGTCTTACGAATTTTTAGGGTTCCGTACTTAAAAAGTGAAAACGGAACCTTGTAGGATCACTCCTGTGTCTGTGTGTACGTCTGTCAGATACTCGTAAACTATGATAAAGTCTTTTGATTTTCAGATTATTAGCCATTCACAAATATGTCCAAACTTGTCTTTTTTTATATCATGTGGGATATCATGTGAAATATCTTGTAACATCGAACTCAAAAATACATTTGTTTTAATTTTAGGTATTCTATTTTCAGAAATATCGTCACTTACATTAAAAAAAAAATGTCTGGTACAATTTAACTACGGACAGGAACTGTAAAAACAGTATTAAAAATAATTGTTGGTGTATATATATATATATATATATATATATATATATATATATATATATATATATATATATATATATATATATATATATATATATGTGTGTGTGTGTGTGTGTGTGTGTGTGTGGCGTTTTTACGAAGATGAGATACCACGAGATGTAATATTCCACGAGAAAATGGCAGTTTGTTAAAGATATAGAAGGTTGCAGTCGATATCAATAATCATGGCGAAGAGGTGAGGCAATGAAAAGACAACAGTTTCTCCAGTAAAGACCAGCCAATTTCCAGACAAATAGTTTATTTATGAATAAGAGCGATGCAGTAACAGTTCCCACAGGTATAAACTTATAGCCCTCAGGCTTCACGATGGCTCACTACCTCGTTTAATAGATGTTAAAGAGCTGTATGAAAATTCTACGAGACTACAACACCAGATACCCATTTGTTTACACTTCCAAACACGTCAAAAATCCTCCCCTCCAAAGCATGCAAGCAAGTTTTGTTCACTGAGCGTAGAGATACAGAAATACGACGTCACGTGCGCACAAACCAATGAGTGAGAGGCGACCTCCAGCCCAGCGAATGAGGCGAGAGGGAGAAGCTTTAACATCAAAGAATTCCTCTCAAGCCGCGCATTAATTTTGAAGTGAAAAATACCTAGCGCGCGAAACCGAGCATGGAATAATAATAATAAAACAAATAGCTTTTCAAAAACAATCGAAATGAGAAACGGTCTCTCGGAATTTTATAGATTGGGGAGCTGATAAAAGTTACGAATGAACTTAAAATTTTAGATTAAGATTTGGAATAAGATAATTATTAATATACGGGTTAATACTTTTAAAAGGACATTAAATAAGAATAAATATTATTAAGAATTAAGGAATACTGACTATGTCAGAAGTTAGATTAATTTAAAGGACTAATGCGA
Source organism: Maratus michaelseni (assembly GCA_963931845.1). Classification (NCBI taxonomy): domain Eukaryota; kingdom Metazoa; phylum Arthropoda; class Arachnida; order Araneae; family Salticidae; genus Maratus; species Maratus michaelseni. The sequence goes on from OZ007589.1 coordinate 467,806,681, forward strand.
AATAAATGTGAAGGATTTGCGAAGGAAATAAATTTTTTATATAACACACATATATATATATATATATAAGAGGTTGGTGTTACTTTCCATGATCGAGCACTTCTATCCTAAATCTATAACGTCATTTTTTGGCTACTGATAATAGTATCTACTCTGTCGCTAGCAATAAAATAATTTGTTCTATACACATACATACACTATATATGTATATATAATAAAACTTTTGTTAATAATAACCATTAAATCACATAAATAATCGACACTAGATAAGCGGATAATTATAATACAATACATATATATATCCAAAAATGCAAGATTCTCAAAATGAAAATAAGTGGAAAAAATAATTAAAGATATGTAGAGAAAAAATCCAATGTGAAGAAGGTGAAAATTATTACAAGAAGCAATTGTAATCTTATACAGTGAAACACTTTATCAAGGGCGATATTCCACTTATATAAATAAAATGTAATTGATTTCTGTTTGAGTTGATAGGTCTGAGCCAAATATATTAACTCAAATTGCCCGATCCATTACGAAGTCAAATTGAAAGAAAATGGACAAATATTGAATAACTGAGCATGATATGTGCAAAAATCAATGAGTAGGGAGCATTATTAAATACAAAAGCGTTAATAAACAGTTGTTAAACAAAAAGAGAAATATAGCAGTGAAACATACCCAACTAGTGAAGTGACATTTTAAATATCAAAAAACACGTTATCCTTTACAAAAGCACATGACATATAACCGTTATATAACAATAAAATAATTTGTTTTGCATATATATATTGCACATGTGATTTCATTTTATTTATATATTTATTTATTTATATATGTACATGTTTTCTTTTCGCAGAGTTCGTGATCCAGGTGAGGGATGAGAACGGCGACAAACACAAGCTGCACGTGTTGGTGCACCAGTCCGCTTCCTACAACTACACGGTGGGGGGGCTGAGACCCGGCAGGAACTACGAGATCACGGTGACCGCCAAGAACCGATTCGGGGAGAGCGCACCCTCCGAGAGGATCAAGATCGTCACCGATCAGACTGGTAAAAAAAAAAAAAAGATTCGTTTTCGTTTTTCTCTCATCTAACATTCATCTACTCCAAGCTTTTCGTGGAAACAAAATGAGGAACTTGGGCCGTGATTTCGAAACCGGAGTAGTAGGGGCGGGATGACTGCGCAAGATTTTCGGGGGGGGGGGGGGGGGGTCTCATGTACCATGAAATACCATCCATCGTACCATGGCATGGTTGGGTTGGAGTACCATACCATCCTTCAGGTCACCTTTTTCTTCAAAAGTTCTCCTATAATGTGCCTGTTTGTAATAGACCGGGAGGCGGCAGCACAGACAATCACCTCATCGAGTTCACGGCTGAAATTCCAGAATGAGTTAAAACTCGATTCGCATATTACAACGCAATCGGTCTGCCAAGTCCTATCTTGGGGGAAAACACCTTAAAATCCGATTTTAGCGGTTGACTCGTAGGTTTACCATTGGGTTTTCCTGCACCCAAAAGTAGGAAAAAATGAAGAACTGGGTGCAGGAAAACACAATGGTAAACCTACGAGTCAACCGCTAAAATCGGATTTTAAGGTGTTTTCCCCCAAGATAGGACTTGGCAGACCGATTGCGTTGTAATATGCGAATCGAGTTTTAACTCATTTCAGCTGTGAACTCGATGAGGTGATTGTCTGTGCTGCCGCCTCCCGGTCTATAAGCAGTGTCACAGAAAGTAGGTACTGTCCATTCCTACTATTCGGAGTTCCATAGGATTGGCCAGTCAGTTCACTGTAGACAAACCAAATCTTGCCTACAATGTCCGCCTTCCTTCTAAACCTCTTGATTTTCTCGGGAGCAAAATTTTTGTGTCAGGTACGCTGTACTCGGCATGTGCGCTAAGTAAAAACTTCTTTTGTAATATCAAATTATTGAGAATATCGACCAGAACATTGGGTACAAAACAGGGTATGTTGATTCAAAAGGGAGACATTTCATTTTTTTTCTTCCCCTCTGAAACTGAAATTCCTTAATAAAGTACTCAGAAGATGACATTCACAAGCTTATGAGAGCGTTCTTTACAAATCTTTCGCATGCATATCAATATTTCTAATGGATTATTTTTGCCTGCGCACAAAGAGGTTGACATTTAATTGTGTATCGTTGTACCTTTTCGATGCGAATTGCAGTTTCATTTTTTTAAACAACGTTTATCCGAGACAGAAATCGAAAAAGTACAAGTACCAGTGTTAGCCTTCGACCTCTTTGCAAAATAAAATCAATCATAATGCAAACGAGCGATTTGCAAAGAACGCTTCCAAGTTTGCGTTTAACATTAGTAAGGGTTTCTAGAAAAATCGAAATTTAAAAAGTGAAATGAGCGGATAATATTCTAAAATAAGAATTACTTTGGAACTACAGAACTGATTTCAAAAACATTTTCAGGATCATTCTTTCAGTCTCTGCTTCAAACTAGTTTACTGTTAGTGTGCAAGAGTGACAAATTTGAGACTAAAGTGCGATTTATAGACAATTGTGAGGGATAGAAACATGAAATTTGACATGAGTGTTACTTTTAAAAATGGAATGTTAATAGGCTGCAGTTTACTATGCTGTAGGTTTCACTGCAATAGAAGCATTGTTTAAATTAATATGATTCTACAAATATAATGCACTTTTAAAACATTGAGTAATGATTAAGGATTATATTGATATATGGAATTCACTTTTTTATGTTCACCCTTTTTTAGCATATTAAAAAAATTACAGAGAAAACAACAGTACAATTTTGCTCTTTTTGCGCAGCCGTCTGCGCATCGTCTGAATGTCACGACTTTAAAACAGCTATATCTAACAAATCTTGGATAATTATCGAGTACTTTGGAAAGAAAATAATTGCGTTTACTAAATTATCGGGTTGTCTGCAAAGTTCATGCCGGTTGGAAAAATCAATCCGTACCGGAAAATTCTGTCATTTAATTATTAGACATTGATTCCGATATCTAATGTCTAATAATTAAAGGGCAGAATTTTCCGGTACGAATTGATTTTCCCATCCGGCACGAACTTTCCGGACAGCCCAATACTTCTAGAGTTATGATTCTTTCTAAACAGATTTTAAAAATTCTTTAGCTGTACGATAGATGATAAACAGAGTTTCCAAGTAGACTGCACTGCAAACTGTTTTTGGGATGGGAAGTCTGTAAATGAGCTGGAATGTTTTCCTTATCGGCCGCCACTGGTATACTCTCAAAATAAGTAAAAGAGGATTAACGACAAAAAAAAAAAACACGCGCATTTCATGTGCAAAATAATGATATCTGTTTAGCGATGTGATATCATCTGAACAGCACACAGCGAGTTACTAGCTTAGAGTAAATGACGTGGCCTTTCGCTTGACGCTATAGAACTGACGTTATACCCTAGGGGTCAACTGACGTTAAACCCTAGCAACCACATATGGGTGTTTGCCCCTCAACTAGGGTCAATTGTGATGGGTTGGCTCATAATACAGGCTGCAAATTCTTGATTGTGGTTGGTTGGGTGGATAAAAATGGATGGGCTGGTGCTCGCGTGGTTGAAACTGATATATGTCACTGGTCTGTCACTGGTTCAATCCTCGCGAGAAGGCGGATAGGAACTGGCGGGGATTGAACTAGTGACCTCATGAACAGTAAGCTAGTAGCATAGCGTTGAGCAAAAGGCCAAGCGTGTTACTTTAAGCTACTTACTCACTACACTTGCGACACTGAGAGTCGTATTGTCATTTTCCTGTCGTTAAGCCTCTAACATTCTTTTTCAGATCCTTCGCTGCAGGAGCCCTCCGTGGAGCCCGTGTACGAGAAGATCCACTTCGTGCTCCCCATCATCCTCTCCGCCATCGCCATCCTCGTCATGCCCTTCATCGCCTGCTACTGCCACAACAAGCTCAACCCCAGCCCCATCCAGACAGGTATACTGAATTCTTCTTTCACTACTCAACCGTCCAATTGACGCCCAACCAAGCAAAATACTGGCAGACCGCCCGAACGCCTGTTCCTTTTTTTCCCCCAACTAGTGTAGCAGAGCAGGGGATTATTGAAATCAACGGGTGGGGGGGGGGGGTCGTTTTGTACTAATTATATTAAGGAGGTTCCACTTTTACCTCTTTTATTGTCCTTCTGACAAGTAGGCAGGTAGAAAATAGGAGGAGAAATAATCTCGCAGCCTATTTCACGATCGGGCGTTCGTCGTATTTTGAAGGCTATTGAGTCTTCAGACTTCAGTATTCAAAGGGTTAAACATTTCTCTTCGAAACACCAAAAAAATTTCAATCACTGAAAACCGAGTGTTGACCAGTGGCGCCCACTGGTAGTCCCACATAGGAACCCGGGTCCATCCCGTTTCCGTTCTTCTATTCAAGCGTTATTTATTTATTTATTGAGTCGCTGAAAGAAAATGTGCTTCTGAAGAGGTTCACAAATTCATATAGTCACGCGGTTCTTGGAAGCAATAAGCAAATTGCTTAACAAATAAGCATTTAGACTTGTGAACGTGATAAATTAGGTCTTGTGGACGTAATCCATATTTTGAGATTCTTGGTGAATCTAACGCTGTTAAAAATAGGACTCTGTGAATTAAAAATTCATTAAATTATATGAGAGTTAGATATTTTCCTTCTTTTTATGATTAATGTTTGAACTTTTATGCTTCGCCCAACTTTTAATTTCCGTTTTAAATTTCATATATCTGGCATTTTGTTCAAAATCTGAGGTGTTTTGGAACAGAAGCATAATGTTGTGTGTTGATTTTTTTTTATTTCACTCATCACCTCAAAGTCATGTCTGAAAAATGATTGGTTATCAACAAAATTCCTCAAGAACATTTACTAGCATAATTACTTTAAAAATACTCTTTCACAAAAAAAAATATAAACTAAATCCGTATCCATGAGCTCAATAAATGTAAAATATGGGATCATTGAAAAAAGTTGGACAGATTCGACAGAATCATAACTCTAAAGGTAATTGAGTAAATGCAATTATTTTCTTTCCAAAGTACTCGACATTTATCCAAGATTTGTTAGCTGTTTTAAAGTCGAGGTATTCAGACGATGCGCAGAATCGACGATCTGAAAACGCAAATCGCACCACACATTTGCAATTTTCACTTTTTACTTAGGCTATTCGTGTACATAGTGGATCCTTTCCTACTAAATCGACGATGATGAAAAACTTTCTAAATGACCTCCAATAGTTTTAGACTTATACGCTTTCAACTCCGGAATCACCGAAGAAGATTGCAATGCCTGGTGCGTTTTGCAGTTTCAGATCATCGATTCTGCGCATCGTCTGAATACCACGACTTTAAAACATCTAACAAATCTTGGATAATTGACGAGAACTTTGGAAAGAAAATAATTGCGTTTACTCAATTACTTTTAGAGTTATGATTATTTCTCTTCTGCCCAACTTTTTTCGATGACCCTGTAGAAAAAACAGGAATGATATTGATAAAATAAAATAACAAGGAAATAAGTTTACTGGCGACGCTTAATCATAAAAAATGAATGCGTATGAAATTTCAAACGCATGAAAGAACTGGAAATGATCTTATATAAAACATAAATATGCAAAATGGTATCATCAGAGGTATTGTCTGTTATAAAATGTGATAAAGAGTAGGTTAATTCGTTAATTGTACATGTTTTTATCGTTAATTGTTTATCTGAGAATATTTTTTTTTCTTAATTGATTATTAGGGTTTCGTTCATCTCACGAAACCTTATTACTCCCGCTCCGTTGTCTGTCCGTCACAGAGCCATTCTCAGAAACTATGTCACTTACAGAGTTGAAACTTTGTGTATATCTAGCTGAATACCAGCTGTGAAGCTCAAAATATTAAAATTTGAAAAAATCGTACTATTTTAATAAATAGAGATAAAAAAACAAAAATCTAACAGCCTTTTCTATTAAATTTAAACATTTTTCGTTAAAGCAGTTGCCAAAAATTAAAAATTCACAATGAAACTCTTTCTACAATAATTAATTTTCTATTGAACGATTTCCACATGAAAAATGAAAATGAAATAAAAAGTTTCGCCCATTGAAAAAAATATTAATATGAAATAAAAATGATTGATGTCATAGTGGTAATAAAACGGAAATTTTCGAAGATTTCTCAATAATACAAGGAGTATGTGTATGTACACAAAGCAGATTAATATCACGTCATTAGAGAATTAAAAAGAAAATCTGACGTCCTATTGGAAGTTTAACGAATTTTTCAAATGATTGAGAATAATACAAAGCGAGTATCAATATGAATAATAGAGAATAGTAAATATATGAGTTTGAGAAACATATTGAATCATGATAAAAATCCGATTATGGAAATATTCGCATATTTTAACATTTTGAAGGTGTACAACATGTTTAATTATGAAATTATTTGTTTAAATATCGCATTTAGTCCGCATGACAGATATTATTATGACAGAACATAATAGCGGGCTTCGCTCGCTATCGGGCTGGTTTAGATATTTTAAAAAACGAAAAAATAGACCGGTAAATTTTTACTTTATAAAAAACAGGACTTTTATTATTATTATTATTATTATTATTATTATTATTTTGTTGCTAAATGAAATTTATTTGGATTTATTTAAGAAAGGATAAAGCGTTTTGAAAGGAATTTTAAACAAAACCCTTTGAGCGATCTTCGATCACACTTACCCACTTATTTTCTTATGTTGCATACATGTTTATAGGCATATAAAATAATTCGGAGGTTTCAGAAATTAGAAGCGTTCAATTAAACACGGTTTATGCACTATTATTGTGAAATTCTTATAAAATTCTTATTCTTGTAATTTTTTTTAGATAAAAAATGCATTTTTTATTTTGATATTCTTTGAAATAGGGTCGCTAAGCAACTAACAAAATAAAAAGGAAAGAAAAAGAAATGCATTTTAAAATTTGTAAAAATTAGGAAAATAAAATGTTTTATATTTCCCGAATAGTTGCAAAAGAATATTCCAATAATTTAAACAATTAATTTCTAAATTCTAATCAATGTATCAGCAAATTTTCAAAGCTATTGCATATATTTAAGACCTCCCTATCGGAAATTTAGTATCCGCAATTTTACGCTTAAAACCTTCAAATATGCGATTTTCATTTCAGTTACAAATGAAATTTGAAAATCGTCTGCATTCTCATAGGAAAGCATTATGACCTAAAAAGATAAGTTCTCTATTTTTCGAACGAATGAACCCAATGTAACCAAAAACTATACAGCTCATTCAGAGTACCTCACCAGCATACCCACCAAAAATCAACCTAATCGAATGTTTTTTTACGGCAGTTATCGTGGAACAGACAGACAGACGAACAAACAAACCAACGGAAACCAAAAATTTTTCGGTTCTCTCCAGTGAGCCTCAACTGACGTTTCGGCAACTAATGCTAATAATTGCATATAAAAATTAACATTAAATGGTGTTCCCTCCTTACCAGCCTGACAAAGCGAAGGTCAAGTGAAAATATGTAGTCTGATTCAGTAAAGATTGACCTTTACTGAAGATGCCTCGGTGAAGAGGTGACAAAGTTTTAGCATTAAGAATTCTTTTAACCACGGCGAACTGTCTAGTTTTATTGGCTGCAAATAAGTACTGTTTTTATGCAAAAATACCGTTCTGTCTGTAATCGATTGTCACCGAATGAACTTTTACTTTTTCAGAGCTGATCGAAGACCGGGACTTCCTGTATGCCGCGGCCACCCTGCGCCGCCTAGAGCAGACCATGCGCAGGGCCTCGGCCAACTACGCCACCATGAGCCGGCCCCTCCCTTCTGCCAGGACCTCCTCCCTGCCCAGACCAGCCAGGAACACGTCCCGAGTGACGACAACCACCTTACCAAAACCGGAAGCGCATCCGGTGCCCGAGCCCAAGCCTTCGCCCGCACTGCCCACCTCCTACTCCACCCTCCAGAACTACGGCACGGCAGAGCAGCAAGAGCAGCAGCAGCAACAACAGCAGCAGCAGGAGCAACAGCAGACCCCGGCGACCCCTCAACTCAGCAAGGCGACGATAAGCAGCGGTGGAGGGGCGGAAGAAACCCTAAGATACGACTCGGTTGTCGAAGAGATGAGGACTTTCATCAAGGACAAAGGCTCGACGAAGTAAATTATTATTATTTATTTAATATATTATTTATTACAGCTTCAGTTTCCTGCAGACGATAATAAAAAAAATGTAGTTCGCGTTCAAACTTCAGACTATGGTATTTAAGTCAAGTAACTTGGATTTTTTTCGGTCAACCGGAATTAAAATTTTCGGTTTGAGCATGTTTCTGAAACTTTGAGATCTTCTCTTAACTACGAGTTGAGTGGAACTCTGCTTTCTGAACTACTTTCCTTATTTTAAATTGCTCTTAAATTTCGAATCGAGTTCTACAAATAATTATTAGCTTGTATTGAATGATTTCTTACATCGTTTATTTATTTAACTCGCCGCAAAGACTGGAAACAGTAACTGCAGTTGCAAATTTAACAACTTATGCGCATACCCAGACATCTGTTTAGCTAACTTAAGTCTCTTAAAATGTTTGGTTCATGCGAACGGGTGAAAGCTAATTCCGGGTTGACCGGTTCAAAAAGGTTAAGAAAACTGACTTAAATATAATAGACTGAACGCGATATAATGGGACTTTTGATCCACCCTGCACTATCCTTCTGTTATCTGATGTATCTACTCTATATCTTATAGACCGAGAGATTGTGTAGAAAAATTTAAGTATTGGATAAATGTTGGAACCTTCGTAAAGCGATTTTTAATTCTCATAAATGAAGCAGGTATGGATGACCTAGCAGGTTTTGCCAGCGGTTTAGAAGTACGCTTAGCAACGTCGCATACGCTGCTGCAAAACGAAATGAATGGTATCGCGATGCGTGATGACACCGACGTAGTCTGGATAACATCAGTAATCAGTATAGGTCATCCATACCTATTTCAGTTATGAGCCAGAAAAATCTTTTTACAAAGGTTCCAACCTTCATCCAATACTTCTCTTGTCTGTTACTTGTTGCCTTTCGTCTTCCAATTTCTCTCCCTTCTTTCGTTTCAGACCTAAAGTGGTGGAAGCGACGGTCGATGTCGCCGCAACCGCAACGGAAACGACGGCCATTGTGGTGGACGAAGAGGACACTTCGTCTGACGACTCCTGACATCAGATCACATTGGACATCTAGACTTCTCCAACAGGTGTCCAATGTGTGGAAATGAACAAAGTCTACTCTTCTTGGCGTTTATCATCCATACTTACTTGACATTCGGAAATGTTCGTGAAAACTTCAAGACTGCTTTTTCTTTCAGTGCTATTCGAAAAAAAAAAAAGAAAACACTAGTGAGTGCCTCTCCTTCTGCAACACTGGATGATGCATTTGAACGAGGAAAAACATTTTCTTTTTCACGTCTTTTCTGGAGTGATTTTTCATCCGTGCTTTTTGCGTTCAACAACAGCCCGTAGTCAGTCTGCAGTATGTTCGTCATGTTGGTGCTTGTTTCATGATATATATTAGAGTGATTTTAACGCGTGTGCTTTTTTATGGACCGCAGAGTGTGCCAGGAAGGCGAGGTAAGAGCTTCTTTGACCTTTTTTTGCCCTTAGCAATGGAGGAAACCGGACCGGAAAAAAACATCGACACGATAGGACTGTTGTTTTACTGTTTTCACAAGAGTACGCTTGTAATTTTAGAAGTTGTGACTAGAGTATCTTTATATACCAGAGTAGCAACATACTGGCAGTAAAACTGGATTGATCAAAAGAATTTTGGGAAAAATTGTCAGTCTTTATTGCACAGTTAGTGTTTGTTTGCTCATCCAAGCTGGTATTGCCAAGGTCTGTTATGTCGGTTGTCATAGTTTGGGCAAAAGTTTCCAATCTAAATATACGTCCTGTACTTGTGCCTATGTATACCTATTCTGATATATAACCCTACTCTAGATGTGATATAAGAGTTTCAATATTTTAACAGTTAAAGTTACAAATGCACATTTTGTTTTACCTTTTGTGGTTTGTTTGTTCAAAACGTTGTTCACGATTTTTATCGAGAAAATAAGAAATAAATGTTTTCTGAATCCATATTAGGTGACAATTGGTAAAGAGAAAGAGGGGAAGGGAATAAAATTTTGGCTTGAAAATTCACGAACAGCAAAAATGTCGCTAATGGAGGACTTGAAACATATTTTAGGAATAAGTCGCTTTTTTTAATGTCTTTATTTAAACGGCTCAACCACTTAAACTACAATTCTGTGTAAATATTTTTGATTTAAATTTGTAGTAAAAAAAAATAGAAAGTAATCTATGGAATTGTAATTATTATTCTGATGGTGAAAATCGTGAGGTAAACAACGACAAAAATCAAAAACTTTGGGTTAAAATTTTGACGTAAACAGAATTAATAGTAATTAATTACCATTGGAAAAAAATCAATAAATGATTTTGCATAATTTGCAATGTTTCATTGTGCGCACAGCTATAAGCTTCTTTACCGATTTTTTCTTTCAAAAATTGCTTTTTTTAGAATCGGTCACTATTATGGCTGCCTAGGTAATAGGCAGAAATTACTCTTGTGTATTACGTCAAAGTTGCTGCAAACTTCGGATTGAGGCGAAATTTCGTACATGCGTAATTACGAGGCGCAATTTTGACATTCTTGTAAACATTCCTTGCAGAGGAATAAACCTTGTCCGTAATTCTGAGATCACTTTGCCTCGAAAAATCTGAATGGCAAGAGGCCACACTTCAAGATTACGTTTCAAATTGTCTATGAGTTTCGCGTGTCATCCCTTCTTGACCAAAGGCATTTTTGTAACTTTTTCGTTGCCTCTCATCACCATTTTATTAGGGCTGCAAACTCAAAACTGGTTCAGGTGAAATATGTTAAGGGAACGTTAGACTTCACCGTTGCTTCCCGATCGCGGAATCCCACGTTATGACTATCATATGGACCTTATTCACGCGATGTCACGCACCAGAGCTGGCGGTATCGTAATCGAATATTCTAGCAACTGTTTCGCCAGAATGCATGAAGCCGCAAACACTGCCAGCAGACGACTTTTAGCCTCTACCCAAATTACATAAATAAAGTTTAAACGAAATTTTGCAAATTTAACGAATATTATTGGATACAGAACAACATTTTGAATTTATATTACAATGTATTAAATATCTATTGCCACAATAATGAATTGTTTTGCAGTGTTTTTAACAAAAGATCATAAATAATACATACTCCATAGAACGCTATGTTAATATTCAAAAGTAAATACCACAAGCAGACGAATTTTAGCCTCGAACTCTGGTCGTGTGCATAAGTTCCATTAGGTGATGATTCATACTACCTAATACAATGATCGAAAAACAGTTTTTACCATGAAAAAGTAGACGTCCAATGTTGATGCACTGCATTTTTAAAAATTGGCTCTTAAGATGAGTACGTTTCGCTTTAATTAATTTCTAAAAAATTAAATATTTTTAAGAAAATGATAAAATTTGAAAAAAATTTGCACAGGTAGAATTTTTAAAGTTTATGGTTTTTTTCCTTTAATATGTAAAATTGAAGAATGCACTATAAGGGCGCGTTCACGGACCGCAACCTGAGTTACTTAGGGTAACACATGGGTAACCTGAAGCGTTTAGAGACTGATATCACGTGACTTTTTGCGAGTTGCTCGCAGACTTCATTGTCGGAAATTACCCAACGTCGGGTACCTACAAGATTGTGATGGGTAAAGTGATCACGTGGTTGGGAAATCTTGTTTGTCTGGTCGCTTTATAACTAACTGAAACTTTTAACTGTCGTTCTTTATATGACTCCTACTGTGAACTTGAGTTCTGACCATTTGATTGGTCTATAATATAATTGGCCAACGTCTCCAGGACAATTCCTGCAATGATCGCTATGATAAAATTGTAGCGGTAGATTGGTTGACGAAAGTGTTAGTTTGCAAACATGCCCACAACTTTACCCAAAACGTTCACAGCCGTTTTAACCCAACTTCACTCTGAGAAACCGAGGCTAACGAAAAAGACAGGCTGCCGCGGTACATTCCACTTATCTTTTTTTACAGACCGCTAGAGTGACGTGATGCTCTTTTCGTACACTTTCATTGGTGCATTCGAGCATCACGTGACTCCCGCGGTCTGTAAAAAAATATACGCGTAAAGCACCGCGGTAGCCTGTCTTTTTCGTTAGCCTCGTGAGAAACTCATATTCCCCAATTATAGGAGTAACCCTAGTTTCGGTCTCTGAACGCGCTCTAAGTCGGCGTATGACGTCTACTTCCTGATGATGAGAACCATTTTTCGATCATCGCAAGTTTCGATACAGGTAGTATAAATCACCACCCGCTTCAATTTATCCATAGGTGTTAACATTGGATTTCGCGATAACTGAGATGAAAACCTGTATGGTTGAAGCGTCCCCTTAAGAGAAGGGGGAGTAACTACACTGTCACTGTACTGGTGCATCTGTAACTCCAGACATGTAACTGAGAATTAATTTCGGAATAATTCTGGCACAAAGACTGCCTAAGTTATTATTTAATAAAAACAATGACAGAAATCAAAAACGTTGGGTTAAAATTTGGACGTAAAATATAAATTAGTTAAAAGTGAATTTCGACATAGGGAAGTCACCAGCCCATTTCATACTATAGATTATAAAAGTCGGTCCTTTCGAAACAATTGTTTATGAGACACAGCTACTTGCCGCAATCACTTAAAATAATAATGTTGTTTTGACACATGAAAAAGAGAACCTATATTTTGAGTATATATTTACGTGTTTATAGGGATAGTTTAAGTACAGTCTTATGATTAGAGCAACAATATTCGATTCATCATTTTTTATAGCTCTCTGTTTGGATTCGTTTGCGGTCGTTAAAAGCTACACGTTATTTTTACAATTCAGAGCAGCGATGTCTGTTTTTAGACGAATGTGTTCGATGCCATCAGCCTTCCTGTTTTTAATTTTCAATAAAAGTCGTCTGTAACGTAACTGTTAAAAGAATATGTAACAACATTACTTTTTTCGCTTTCAATTTTTTAAAAATTTATAGCGATGTCTTTTAATAGCAGGATCAGAGAGTTTATTCCATTTTTCAGATGTTCCAGAATGAAAGGTTCTTGCTTTTCAGGATACATCTCTCTTCGTAATAAAGATGCTAGATTGGAAATTGCCAGCTTAACTGAGGATTTTCTTATCTCGTTTTTGTACGGCAAAAGAAAAGGAAAAAAACTTAAGGCATTTCCTAGACCGTGTTGCCACCCTTTTCTCAAGATTTCAATTCAATTGAAATCTCGCAAATTACAACTGTTAAACTTTCATGAATTTTGATGGACTTTATGATGGTTATTTTAACGTCTTGTTTTAATAAAATACCTTTTGTCAGTCATTTATTAGTCAGCGAAAAGTTTCGTTTAACAGTATTAGCAAATATTTCTTACTGGAAATCTCCGCTGTTTTTCGTAACCGATATTCAAATCAAACCTGTGAATCGTATAAGAAGTAAATCGATCCACAAATATTTGATACGATGAATTCTGTCTGTTTGTTTAAAGATAGTTTTCTTGTGAACGAAGTACTAAATATGTATAGCAATACTTTTGTTTTCACTTTGCATAATGAAACTGTTCACTCCACTGAGCTCCATGGTAATACGGAGGGCTATCTTCCTATTCTGATACATTGAATCCAGCGGTCCGCGCATGAATACAATGCCAAAGAAATTCCGAGGAAAATTTTTAGCAGAACACAGATTTACTCCCATGGGGTATGTATCTTCAAATTGGATTATCTTTTAAAATTATGACTAAATTGGCCACAGTTTTCACTGATATGTATTTTTTATTGAAAAAACTACAGATTTCATTTAAATTCATCGCAAATATTTAATTTGATATTTGTTAAAAATGAAATTTTACGTAAGCCTAACAAAAAAATAGGAAAACATTGTTAAGTATTACTCCTAAGAATATGAAAAGGGTGTGGAAAAGCAAAAATGATAAAAAGTATGCAGAAAAGTTTGAAAAAATGCCCGTAATATTAAAAGAATTGCCGGATTCATTGCTTGCGCGTATTGAAAATGTGATGCGGTTGCGGTAGAAAGTGGACCGATGAGTTAGCCCTCCGCTCTATTATGGAGCTCAGTGGTTCACTCTAAGATTATGTTACACTAGTCTGCAGTGAGCGTGGCCACACAAAAAGACCTTTTCGGTCTACTTTGAGCCCGGTTCGATTAATTTATACTTCGAAACTCAAGGTACTCATGTTTCAGAGAGAGGGAGGGATCCTTCAATACTTTATATGTCCTAAATATCCCCTATAGGCCCCAAATTATGAATTACTGAAAATGTCGCGTTTCAAACCCTCTTTGCTGCCTTTCGAAGACATGGTAGAAGATAGTTTATGCAATCATTCAATAAAAATATTGAAAATTTTCAGAACTGAAGCTTAAAAAACTAAATCGAGGTATTACTCTTAGAAGAGAATGTCTAATGTTCGTATTCACCATCTACCTCAACCTAGGAAACCTCGGTCGAACGACCAAATGAAATTCACGATAAACGTGATTGGACCTGATCAAGGTGTAGGCCAATCAGATTAGTGATGAATATCACTTGTGCGTTCAACCGAGGATTTCTAGGTGGAGGTATAGATGGTGAATACGATCGTTAGTAGGGTAAATCTAACAGAGAGTAGTGACATAAGGGCAATAAAACTTAATTGGCCCAGACAATTTCGTGCTAAAATGAATTATTAAACTGCCAAACTTCTTCTTAACGAACTTGTCATTATCGCCAAGTCATTATCGTTAGTTATCTTGTCTAATCGAACCAGTCCAGACGAGTATCGTCAAATTCTGGAATATAGGTTTACCATAGTTTGGGCAAAAATTTCAGTCTGATCATATATATATATATACAGCTATTCTTACATAGACACCGTAGTCTTAGTGCTGAATTTGTTACGTCGGGAACTGCTTCTCAAGTTTCATATCAAACTTCACTTAGTCCAAACTTTTTCAAATTGATTCCACTTGACGATGCAGTTAGAGTTGCAAAAGGTTTAAAAAACCTGGGAGAGAAAACGGGGTTTTTTGGGGGTAGGGAATTTTGAGTTATTTTTGCTCATTTGGGATTTTAAAATATACAGATTTTTGTAATTGGGGATATCTATAGTTATTGCTTGAAATGATTAATACAGATGGCAGATAAATATTCTTTTCTTACTCTTAATATGAATGTTTCTATCAGTTTATCACCCCCCCCCCCAACAAAGAAACAAGTATTTCCCCCATTTTTAATGTAACTTAAACATAGTTATCTTTTTTTTTAAATTTTTATCACAGAGTTTTAAAAATAATAGGATTTTTATTGTAATTATGATAAATGATTTAAATTATTTGATTAAGCAGTCCCATTTTAATAATTCTTATACACAATGTTAATGTTTGTCTTTTAGGTAGCTTTCAATACAAAAAGTCCTTCCGGCCTGTACCGGGAGGAAAAGGTAACTTTCCTATATCTTCGTTTTAAAATTTTAGCTAATGTTACACGAAAACAGCAAGTTAAAATGCAAAGAAACGTTTACAAAAGATTCGTTAATACTGAATTTGAATAAGAAATTCGCCAAATTATTGAGCAATAGCCAAATTAGCTTCATTTATGAAAACTTATTTTGGTCGCCAAATTTGGCGATATTTCGCCAAATGTCGCCAAGTTTGGCGAGAATTTGGCGCTAACGGATATGAATATATAGTTTTATGCGTATGATTGGGAAAATTATTACAACAATGAAAATTTTTGTAATGTGCTGTCTTGTTTCAAAATGTCAGCCACCCTAGAATTTCAAACTGCTCTATCTCAGCCATTTTTTAAGATAGAGGTAAACCAAAAAATGCTCTGGAATCCTCGTATCAAGGCCTAACATTTAATTAAAAAATAAATTTGAATTTTTAACTTTTTTGTATATTTATTTTAGTTTTAAATTTTTAAATGGCCGCCATCTTGAAACAAAATGGCGGACCAAGTTGTCCAACGAACTCGGTCGAGACATTGGTGAGATTAATACACACAATTAGTTTCATCAAAATTGATTTATAAATACGAGCGTTATCGTATGACATAGGTCAGATATATATATATATATATATATATATGGAGATATATATATATATATATATATATATATATATATATATATAAATCAACATTTGAACGGAGGGTGGTTTTGGGGTCTGGGGGTCGTGATCGGTGAAAATATATCGAAATTTTCCGGAACTGCTTTCCTCCGAACGGCTGCAATAGGTAGCTTTATACTTTTTTGTATTGAAAGCTACCTAAAAAGTATAAAGCTACCTATTGCAGCCGTTCGGAGGAAAGCAGTTCCGGAAAATTTCGATATATTTTCACCGACCACGACCCCCAGACCCCAAAACCACCCTCCGTTCAAATGTTGATTTATATATATATATATATCATCATCATCAACCGTTTTCAATCCACTGCTGGATGTAGGTCTCCCCCAGATTTTTCCTATATATCCATATATATATATATATATATATATATATATATATCTGACCTATGTCATACGATAACGCTCGTATTTATAAATCAATTTTGATGAAACTAATTGTGTGTATTAATCTCACCAATGTCTCGACCGAGTTCGTGGGACAACTTGGTCCGCCATTTTGTTTCAAGATGGCGGCCAATCAAAAATTTAAAACTAAAATAAATATACAAAAAAGTTAAAAATTCAAATTTATTTTTTAATTACGTGTTAGGCCTTGAAACGAGGATTCCAGAGCATTTTTTGGTTTACCTCTATCTTAAAAAACGGCTGAGATAGAGCAGTTTGAAATTCTAGGGTGGCTGACATTTTGAAACAAGACAGCACATTACAAAAATTTTCATTGTTGTAATAATTTTCCCAATCAAACGCATAAAACTATATATTCATATCCGTTAGCGCCAAATTCTCGCCAAACTTGGCGACATTTGGCGAAATATCGCCAAATTTGGCGACCAAAATATGTCTTCATAAATGAAGCCAATTTGGCTATTGCTCAATAATTTGGCGAATTTCTTATTCAAATTCAGTATTAATGAATCTTTTGTAAACGTTTTATTTGCATTTTAAGTTGCTGTTTTCGTGTAACATTAGCTAAAATTTTAAAACGAAGATATAGGAAAGCTACCTTTTCCTCCCGGTACAGGCCGGAAGGACTTTTTAAATATGAAACAGAAAGTTTTTCAATTACCCATACATACAAACAGATTATGTAAAACTTAATCCCGCTTGAATTTTAGAAAGTGGGAGAAAAATCTTATGTATTGAAATGTATATTAGTTTATTTCCATCATAATTTCCAAAATGTCCTCACAATTGTTTCAAAATTTCCGGGGAGAGGGGGGGGGGTGCATCTCTTGCTGTAACGCCAAGAGCTGCACTCATTGGCCAACTCATTCGCAGGCTAGTGGGCATTGTTTGCATTATCATGTCCATTTTTTAGGTTAGATTTATTCTTTTAACTATCTGAAATGTTTTTGATAAGAAAGGAAAGAAAAGCTGTGATCTTAGCTAACTTGTAAATATTAGTTTCTAAAGGAAATAACTTATTAGTTAAATAAAAAAAAAATGCTCACTTTTGTCGAATTTGAGTGCACGTTTATATATTTTTCAAATGAAAAATTTGATATATCTTTTTATATTGTGTTCGAAATGTTTTTTTAAAATACATGTTTGATAGAAATTCTCCCTGTTGTACTGAGAATATGTAAACTTGAAATAAAAAACTCTTTTTCTTGTACATATATTGATGTAGGTTTGACTTTGTACAGTTTTTGACAAATATTTTTTGCGTGCCTGTAGTTAGGTGTTGTTTAAAATAACGGCTACAAATTTATAACGCGACGCTTAATAATCAAACTTTGTTTGATGCATCTGTTTTGATAAAAAAAAAAAAAAAAAACGAAATAGATATAAAGTGGGTGAACCTATTTGGCCAATGTTCCTAAGGTAATCCGCCCCTCAAAAGTAGAATTAATTAATTTTTTAATCACAAAATGGTGTTACTGCATTGTCGATCGTGTATCTGCCGTGCACGTGGCTGCATTTAAATAGATCACCTTGATCCTCCGACATTTTATGTAGCGATTTCACTTTTGAAGAGTAGTCGTTCTAATTTCCAGGTAAGAAGATATTTTAATTTACACGTTATAAATTCTTAGAGCTTTGAGTTACGATACGTTTTCTGAAAGCTTATTTCTTTCTCTTTAACCACATTTACTTCAATTCTGGGAAATGTATCAGATTAATACTTTTTACGTCGTGCAAATGGCGACCCTAGGCATGTTCCCAAGGTGGCCACCTTAGAAAACAAATGTGTAAATCAGAGTAGTAAGGGTGATTTTCAAAATTTCTACATAAATATCTGAAAAAACTTATTACCATTTATTGTTAACACCACAGATCGCTCAAAAGAAGCCAGTAACTCCCAGAAGAAAATCCCTCAACTACCGTGCACAAAAAATGCTTTAAAGTATTTTCGTGTCATAAGATAAAGTTTGCCGAGTATTTTTTCACATTTTAAAAGTGATTTCAATAGATGGGCCACCTTTGGAACATTATGCGCCAAAGGTGGCCCACAAGCTACAAATTTAAAATTGTATTATAAAAGTAATCTATATATTTAAAACGCTAAGCGATTTCTTTCGACAATCCGTGAGAACAAACTACTGCATCAAATTACATCATTCTTTTTTTAAATGAAAGATATTTGGTCACAGATTTGTTATCGTGCATTCGTTTGTTCGAAAATTTAATTAATTAACCGTAATTTTCAATTAAACTTTTACTTCTGCTAATGACGTCATAATCGGATAACGCCTACTGTTGCGAAGCACAGAGTTTATTCTCTAAACTCTGAGGTTGAATAAAAGAGAAATAATAAATATTAAATGCACGCGGTTTTAAGGCCGAATTTGCTAATTTGCAAGTTAAATTTCGGTAAAAATACTTATCCGCGTGTTTGATAAGCGAATAAAAATTCATATTTATTGTGACGTCACGGGAATATTGTCCATTGGGTTTATTTTATCATTAAATTGTATTTCACAAAGAAAAGTATACTTGATATGTGTTACAGATAAGTGTAAAATTTTACGAACAAAAATTCAGCCACACACACTCAATAAGAAAATTATAAAAGAAAATCCTCAAAGCTTAACTATGGCCACATTTGGTTCACCTACCTTATTCTGGAATGATGTGTATAGGAGTGCTGAAAAATGTTTTGAGTGCTTAACAAGGAATACTTCGTTTTCCTGTGTTTGTAAATTTGAAATTTAGTTAATTTATAATACCTTTTTTAAAACTAATTTATTTGATAAAATGATATGAAACTCCTAGTGATCAGTAACTTCATAACCCACTAGTACATTGTCTAGAATACATAGTCTTGAAACCGGCTATCCCACTAATGCTTTAAAAAGTGCTAAAAAATTGTAGCCGATAAATGTGCAACGATGCTATACGATAATAGAAAGGTCGCAGCGATATCTGCTAGCTCTTTTCAACGTAAACTAAAATTTAGTAAATTATCATTTAGTTAATATCGTTTTTTAGCCATGATCACTATCTTTCATAATTTTAAAGCTTATAAAAATCACTATCTAAGTCAGAGGAAACATGATATAATTGAAGGATTTAAAATACTTACTACTGGCCGAAACGTTTTCTCAGTTTGATTCTTATACAATGTTTACGTTGAAAGGCTCTAGCAGATGTCGTTGTGATCGACCTCTTATCTTTCAACAGCGTTGTACATTTATCGGATTCAATTTTTTAGTATTATTTTGTAGCCGATTTCCACACTATTTATTCTAGGCGCTGTACCACTAGAGTCAAACAAATGGACTGTACCTAAGTGACATCATCTGGCGGGTATTTAGAAGTAAACTCAATTGCGCAAAGTATTTTGAAAAAATGCTCTGCCGTTGTTTAATACGGAAAAGGCAGATGATGTCATGACTGGCAAAATGGTGTCTTATTAACTGATCGTCCTTATTGTTAAAAAGAACTCAGGCATAACTCCTCTACAATCTGATTCGTGCGGTCAGCGTTGCCAGATAGTCGAAAGTCAATTTTCCCAAAATTAGTGATTTTTTCCGAAAAAGTCCCCAACTCAGTTTCTACTCAAAAAAGTAAATTTTCAATTTACCACTATAAATATAACTTAACTATTTTTAGCTCAAATTTTTTCCCCAAATCAAGCCTTTTTTTTTTTTTTTTAAGAATTCCCCATTTGCAAAAAATAAACATTTAAACTCTTATATTTAATTGATTATCGTAAAATCTTCCTTCTGTGCAACCTACTGAGTCTTTCTGAGTTTCTGAATCTTTAGCAGTTCAGGATTGAAAATGGAAAGTAGAAATTTGTCCAGTCCAGTCGTATCATGTTTATTTATGTTTACTAGACATCAAAATCTAAATTTTTATCCACATCGTTACAATTTGTTACTATTCAGAATGGCATATAGTTTAGGGAAAAAACAGGCAACAGTGCTTTGTGACATTAATTATGCAGAATTTAGCTTACTATATTTGTTTATTGGTACAATGAAAAGTTAACAAAAAGGAAATGGAAAAACTGAGATAAAAATTAATAATAGAACTTCCGTTGTCAGAACGTTAAAGATGTACACAGTTGGTTGAAAATGATGCAAAGAAACGTGTAAACTGTAATGTTATAAACGACGAGCACGACCACGACAATGATTGAACCATTTCCTGATTTTATTGTCATTTTCCGAATCAAAATCGAGGACATATCCAGTGTTGCCAAATGACTGAAAGCCTGCTTTACGTAGAATACTGAAAATTCACCAAAATTTTTCCCCAAAATGTTGATAGTCCCCAAAAATTTCCTCACGAATTTCTTTTCCCCAGAAAATTCCCCTAAAGGTTCAAAATTCCCCAAAATGGGGACAAAATCCTTAATCTGGCAACACTGCGTGCGGTGCCTACGCGGTGAGATCTGGGAAACGCAACTAAGAGGGAGATATAAATGGGGAAAATAGGGAAAAATACTTAACATACGATTTTCGGGATTGACTTTTCAAATCATTCGGAGGAATAGAGAGTGAATAGGGAAAAATTTGCGTTCTGATACATAAACCGTTGTTCCATACGCCATCTGGAAACGGAATTAGGGTTACTATAAAACCACAGAGCCGTGGCTATTGTCACTCGGAAAGTTGAATGTGAAATTATTTCATTTAAAACTTTCTTATGCATTTTATAGATTCAATTCTTAGTTTTACAATGAGTTTTTTTTTTTCGTTCTACGAGATATTTTTTATTTTACTGCGAGTTAGGTGCTTTATACTATTACACTAACAAATACT
Organism: Maratus michaelseni; assembly: GCA_963931845.1. Taxonomy (NCBI): domain Eukaryota; kingdom Metazoa; phylum Arthropoda; class Arachnida; order Araneae; family Salticidae; genus Maratus; species Maratus michaelseni. The sequence goes on from OZ007589.1 coordinate 467,828,146, forward strand.
GTGTACCTAAATGTTTTTATTATTTTCTGGCAACTTTCCATCCAATAAAAAGAAATTCAAGCCTTCTTGTCGTACTGTTTACTGATGCAATTTCATTATGATATGTGATGTTCTATTGCAGACTTAAGTAATAGTAATAAGTCATACCAAGTAACACATTTCCAAAGTACTGCTTTAAAAATCATTTTTTAAAATTATTATTTTGATGTTAAGTATATGTGAAAATATTAAAATTTATAATTTAAATTATATCAATCATCACCATCATCATATCATATATTTTAATATTTAAAAAAATATTTTTTTCTATTTTAATGTTATTTCATGTCATTTTATATTGTTAAAGCCTTTTTATAGTTTTATCTGAAATTCAAAATAAGTAACTTTAAATAAAATTTACAAATTCAATAACAGTAAAACTGATATCAGTATAAGAATTTTCACAATGATCCTATTTCTGCCAAAATGTGCTTATGTTACTGATGTTTTAAGAACATGTATCACATACTTTTAAAGTACAAATTCTAATTTCTTCATCTGTTAAAATCTAATTCAGAAATTGTGAATCTTGTTACTGAATCCCGATTGTTTGCTCTTCGCTAAACATACTTCGGTGATTTTTGCTGGAGTAAACAATAAAGATCTCAATATAATTATTTGATTTTTTTTTCTATAACAAATTTTATGGACTCGATTGCAATGTACATTACTTCTAACTGAAATAAAAAAATCTTTTTAAGAAGACTGTTTTTTTTTTCATTTACAATGTTTTTGATTGCATTTTATACACCGGTACTTGCGTATCATCGAAGCCAGGCAGTTACACCGACAACAATATGGCACCGATGATATTAATTACAGTAGGTAAACCTTAGCAGCCAATGCTGAGTTACTACTGTTACTGTAGTCAGCAAAACGATAAATAAAAAATAGTGCACAGCTTGTGTGTGTTGGCAATTTTCTTTCCCCGTTAGCATCGCGAACTCGTTCTAAGTCTTCGGCCTCCTAGTCCATAGACTGTAATGATTAGTCATTGCGGACTTAACTTTAGCTGACTTTTTTTAAATTCAATTTTACGTTACTCAACTCTCCAGCAGCAGGTTAACTGTAAACAAAATTGACAATTATTTGACACTGTAACCGCATCTCTGTCAACCAGCCAGATTTTCACAGCTGATGCGTGAGCTTGAAATGCACGCCTCCTGCACGTTTTGAAACTTGTTCTTGTTTATAATATTGAGAGTCATAATTTAATCGTCCAAAAATGTCGCAATCATTTCTAATCAATCTTTCCAGCAATATCCAGCTTAAGAATAACAACATTATTGCACACTTTAACCAACAGGCCCCTATAATTCTAATTACCACCACTATGGGTTTTTTAGGGGGGCGGGGGACAAAAATAAAAGCGTCCCTATTGCATGAATCGATCGGCTCGTATATCATTGCAGTTTATAATATGGAAGATCCGATGATCTTTTCGATATTTTGTAAAGTACCGACGCAGGCGCAGATCCACGGGGGAAAAAAAAAATTGTTTTTACTCACCTGCTTTTATAGTATAATATAGTTATAATGAAAAGCAATTACATTTTTTTTTTTCATGGAACTTTTGCGAAATGTTTAAGAAAAAGTAACATGAAAGGGGGGGGGGGGGAGTCAAAATATGCCATTCTTTTCAATTGTCAGTATCATAGTGCGGTATTTTCAGAGCCTAAAAGATTGCTGAAAGATCCATCATTCAACAATAACCCTCCTAAACAACTGCCTCCGCCCCGATGAATTAAACTCTTTTCCTTCTTTAGAAAAATCATCTCCAAAAACATACATGGGAGTGTAAAATGGGTTACACACAAGAAGCCAGATTAGTTAAAAGAACTTTTGTGTTGACATTTTCTTTTCTTGATACTAATTTGCTTAAGCTTACCCTTGCCCTCTTCCAGCTAAGCTTTTGTGACAGGTTTGTTTTCTTTCTGAGACAACATCGAAATACAGTAAAACCCGTGAAAACGTAACCAGTCTTCATGATCCTAACGAATGGAATGCCATATAAATATATTTGCTAAAGTAGAGGGGTTTCTTTCGACCCTAACGATTCTGTTTTGGCAGGTTTTACTGTCATGTATAATAACCAGTGTAAAGACACAGCAGAGATCTGCACATTCCGGGATTTCCTGACCCGGGCCCGGCCCGATCCGTTCAAAATATTATTGGCCCGGCCTGGCCCAGTATAAAAGTATAAATTTAGGCCAGAGTCCGGCCCCTGCAAAAAAAAGTGATTGGCCCGGTATAAAAGCTAAAAGTTCGGCCCGGTCCATGTAAAACAGGTGATTGGCCCGGCCCAGTATAAAATCTGAAAATTCGGCCTGAGTCCGGCCCGGCCTATGAAAACATATCATTGGCCCGGCCCGATATAACAGTTAAAAGTATGGTCCAATTACGGCCCAGCCCGGTATAAAAGCTAAAAGTTCTGTCCCAGCCCAACCGGCCCGTAAAAAGAAAATATTGGCCCAAATCGATATATGAGTAAAGCTAAAACCGTCGGACCGAGCCCTGAGCGGTATAAATTATAAAAAGTATAAAAGCAAGATTATAAAAGCCCGGTAATAAAGCTAAAAGCCCGAGCCCATCCCGATATGGAAGCTAAAAGTTCGGCTGGAGCCCGGCCGGTACAAAAACTTAATTACTACTGCCCAACCCGTCTGAATTTCTGAAAAACATGCCAATATTTCCGAAGCAACATTATTCTATACTATTACAATTACTATACATATATTTTATTTTCAGGTTATGTTTTAAATACAAAATAACGACAATTTAGTGACAATTTAGACAATTACGTATCTAAACACTGATTTAAAAAAATTGACTTAGAGAATTATATTCAAATAATTGTTCATTAAGACAATCAATTTAGTTTAGAATAAATAAAAAATAATGCAAAAAAAAAAAAGAAAAAGAAATTGTAAAATTATACAAAGAAAAAAACGTACATTTCAAAAATATATCTCTGTAGCTTTTTAAACCAAAGTAAATTTCTAAAGATTTTTTTTAAACAAATGTTCAAAATCAATCGGCCAGGAAGAAGTAAAGACCAGGCCCGAGTTTTCAAAATAAAGTAAAAACCGGGCCCGGCCCGGCCTGGCCCGAACATCCTAAATGAAAATCGGCCCGAGCCCGGCCCGCATGCCGATCTCGGGCTTTGGGCCAGGCCCGGGCCCGTGCAAACCTGTACTACACAGTCACATAAATTAAGCTTGCAGCTATATAGATGATGAGTATGAAGCTTGTTTCAAGGAGCCTTCTTTATGAAAAATCACAGCAGCAAAGGTGCTGCTCCTGTTTCTCAATATCTTTTATATTGTATTTTGCACTGAAAAGGGAAGCCTTGAATTTTTTAGACATTTTCGTTTTAGTTGTTTTTCATTGTTTTTACACATCACAACACTACTTGTCCGTTTTTAATTGTTATTTAAGTCTTAAATATTTTCTTTGCGTGCGCCAATGTAACTACAGTAAAACCTACTAAGACGGAATCACTAGGGACCAAAAAAAAGTTTCCATTGTAAACAGGTTTTTGTCTTAGCAGGTATTCTATTCCTTTTGCAGGAACCATGAAATATTTCCGGTTAAGGCAGGTTTCCCTTATACACTGTTTACGCAGATTTTATTGTATCAACCACAAATTTTGAACCCTTTTGGGCTTCCTACTATAACTCGCTTAAAAATTGTCAGATTCACTAGCTTTTTTTGTTTTTTTTTTCTAACAACTTTTTAGATCCTCCAGCTACTACATGAACGGTAAAAAAATTTCTTAGACATCAGCTACCACCAATTTTGAATATTAATATCCTTCCTGGGGCCCTTGGTGCAGCTTCTTTAAAAATGATCCGATTATAATTCGAATTTCTTAAACATAGCTGAAGGGTCTTCCTGCTACTTTATAAACTACTAAAAATTTCCTTAAACCCCAAAATCGGGTTAACGATATAAAATCATACAAACTTGAGGTTTGTTTTAACGGTTAACGCCGGGCGGGTGAGCTAGTTAATAATAAACTACAATTATAGTAAAAACTCATGAAAACGATTCATCTATGAGCTGAAAAAAAATTATTTTATACAGGTTTCCGTTTTAGAGGATAGATTTGTATAGTATTCCTTCCACCAAGAATATAAACTTTTTTCCATTTAAGATTGAATTCTAGTATAGGCAGGTTCCGTTCTTAGAGGTTTTACTGTATCAATTAACCAACAGGAATTATGACTAATAAATAATTGTAAACAATAAATCACTGTATTCTTTTACATACAGCAAATCCTGTAAAAACGGAATCGCTATAATTCCGTTTTAGACAGGTTTTTGCTTTGCTGGCATATTTGTATGGTGTTTCTTCCTTCTAAACCTTGGAATTTTTCCGTTACAGACAGGTTCCATTTTCAAAGGTTTTACTGTACTATATTATGCCCATTACATGTAATGATGTATCGCCCCCCCCCCCAAAAAAAAGGGCACTCTGGATCCGCCCCTGTACCGACGACCTCAAACACGCTGGTTCCAATCAAATAAATCATGAATATCATTACGTGGATTCGGAAAGAGGGGTTCACGCGCAAACGACAAAACGCGTACGGGAAACAATATATCTTAAATTACTATTTTGTTCTATTTACTATTGTTGGCGGTGTATTTCCCTGGCCGGCGTAATACGTAACAATAAACAATCCATACATCTAAGGAAAGTTTGAAGGAAACTCTATACGCTATTCAAAATAGAGAGAGGCTAAAAGAAAATAAAAGAATATGGGAATTTTCATCATTTGCAGTGATTTGAATACAGTACTACAAAAAATGTAGCACTTCTGCCATCCAAGCAGACGATCGTTTCTTTGATAGACATTTGTAAAGTTTGTCACTTGTTTGTTTATATAACTTAAAATAGATATCAGTAAAAAAAAAAAAAAAAAAAAAACTCATGATAAAAAGGCAAAAAATATTATACATTTAATTAAAGCTGAGAAGGAACTGATTTTAAATATTTATAAAATTGAATTAAAATTGAATCTTGAAATTTATACTACTTAGAAACCGATATTTAATTATTTATTTTTATAAATCGTCAAATCAGTTAAAGAGCGTAAAATTGGAATTTTCTGGCGTAAATTGGCAACCTCTGTTTGTATCAAGTCTTTCTCTATCTTGAATGAGGTATAGAAATGTTGTTGTAGCGATCTCATCTCACATGAACAGTTTAAAGCGGATTACTAGCTGAAAGTAACTGGCTTGGCCTTTTGCTTGACGCTAATGATCTCACCTACTGTTCATGAGATCCCTGGTTCAACTCCCGCCAGCGCCAATGCAATTTCCTCAATGGTGAGGATGACCCGGATAAACACGAAACAACTTTCTCATATAAATCATCTAAATAAATCATCCCTTGCAAGCAAAATCTGTGAAACACTCACAGCACAAAGCCTGTCATCCCGCGCATCACATATGCGTACGACAGCATCACTCACGAATGCGTATCGCTCGTCTGACGTCAACAAGACGTCTCCCTCACTGGGGATGGAGTGTGTAGCGATCTCATTTCAGATGAACAGTTTAAAGCCTTTTGCTTGACGCTAACGCTCTCGCCTACTGTTCATGAATCCCTGGTTCAACTTTCGCCGGCGCCACTGCAATCTCCTCAGTGTTTATTACTTTCATCCACAGAGTAAAGAGGAACTCTGTGATTCTCATCAGTGCGATTCCTTAAACCTTTGAAACAAGAACGGAAACTTATGCGTCAAGCATAGATTATGAGACATTTTCCAACACTTTCAGAATCATATACAGTTGCTCTCAACAGTATTCGTACTTGTGGGGATCTGGCATCGCCGAAAACTTAAAACCAGCTAATGAGCTGGGTCCAGAATTTCGAATGTTGGATCCATGGTTTTTCATCTGTGCTTAACGGGAAACCGCACGGAACAAGCCTTCGCCGTTGAGCGGGAAGAAACAGTTAGTTGGACTCTGGACTGCCTGTTGAACGCACGTATTTTAGCGTGCTAATGTAACGATTAATGCTGAATTGCCGCACGCTGGTGCGAAGAGTGTATTTTGAGTTTAAATATAATTTATTAAGTTTTAAATGTATTCTTAATTTGTGAAGTGCAATATTTCATTTAATCGATAATTAGTAATCGGGTTTAGAATGCCCGCAACTAAAGTGGTGACCTCGGTGTTTGAACAGTTCGTCTGATAATCTAAGTGCATCGACCTTATAATGGCCTTAATTACGGCGTGTGTACATCATTAGTGACCCAAGCGGATATATTTCTCATATTTCTTCAAGAGTTTGTGTGAAACACGATTGTGTGCATTATCGGTAAACTGTGTTGTTAATCACCTATTGGCATGTGGAGACATCAGTGCTACGAGGTAAAGAGCTTGAATCCCGAATCCCGGTGAGTCGTATCTATTTTGATGGTGTTCAAATCAGTAATACCCCTGTGTGTGCATATAAATTTTACTTGCCCCTAGATAAATTCGACATTAATTTTTTGCGCATTTTATTTAATTTTTGTATATGTATTTATATTGGTAATAAGCTTTCAGTACAGCATTATTTAAGTGCTTTCAAATTGAATATTTTTTGTTTGTTTTGTAATATATGCTTATTTTGAAATTCGGGGTATGACGCGATTTATTTCGACATACTATCGTTAAGCCTGGCCAGATGTTTAGGTGATCCAAAATATGGTTTATCGTATTATATTATGCTAAAATTTTTGTTTCCATACTTTTCCTTGCATTCTTATTTTTTATTATGTCTTAAATAGCATTTGTGTACATAGTTTTTGGTAGGGTTGTTGAAACCAGTTTTTTCTGTATACAGTATATGTCCTGCATTTATATTTTTTTTCGTGGCTTAATTGTGTAGTAAAATTCAAAAAAATGTCAACAGAAACACCGGATACTGTCGTTCCAGGCATTCATAGGGTTGGGGTAAAGGCGACCCCATTTTGGCGTGCAAACCCGAAACTTTGGTTTTTCCATTTGGAATCCCAATTTAAGCTGGCAGGGGTTTCCGACAGTGTTACCCAGTTTCACCATTTAGTTGCAGCAATGCAACCGGAGGAACTGGCGATAGCAGGCGATATCATTAGTGAGCAACCCACGGATCAGCCATACGAAAGGCTCAAAAATCGGCTCGTAAATCAATATTCCATGAGTGAGGATCAGTGCATTCGCGAGTTGATTTCTGGTTTGCAACTGGGGGATAAAAAACCTTCCCGTTTGCTCCTTGAAATGCGGAGTAAGGCTGGTAGTCAGGTCAAGGATGATTTGCTGAAAACCTTATTTCTCCAGCGCCTACCCACTCATGTGCGACAAATATTAGCAATTTCGAATGACCCACTTGACAAATTGGCCGAAATGGCCGATGGTATCATTGCAGCGAATGGTCCACCCCCCATGGTTCAAAATATCCAATCGGGTAATGAGGAGCTCAAAACATTAATTCTTGCACTCTCCACACGCTTGGAGAAGTTGGAAGTGCAGGGGAATAATAGCAGGCAGAGTCGTTCCAAGTCCCGTGACCGTTTTAGGCATTATAAACGTGATAAAAGTCAAGAAAGGAATGCTGTTGGAAGGAATTTATGTTGGTACCATGCTACTTTTGCTGATAAAGTAAGTAAATGCCGCAAGCCTTGTTCATGGGAGGGAAACTAGTACAGCCGTCACTCAAATCTGGGAGTGACGGCGCAGTTCAGATAAATAGGCTCTATCTCAATGACAGAACTACTCATTTGAAATTTTTAATTGACACGGGGGCGGACGTGTCTGTCTTACCTGTGACAAAAGCTGATAGAACACGTACAGCAGATAAGCTACAACTTTTTGCCGCTAATGGCACGATCATTCCTACGTTTGGTCAGCAGCTCTTAAAGCTAGATTTAGGCCTGCGCAGGGAATTTCATTGGCTATTTATTCTGGCGGATGTTTCGCAACCAATTATAGGGGTTGATTTTCTTCGACATTTTGGTTTACTCATTGATGTGCGTCAGGGAAAGTTACACGACCCCATTACTAATTTGCAGGTGCAGGGTATAATTGATAAGTCAAATAGTAGCAATATACGCACGATTTCTGAAATGACAACATTCCATACGCTGCTCAACAAATTCCCTAGCCTAACCGATACTTCAGCCTCCCTTAACCCCCCAAAGCATGATGTGCAGCATATTATTGAGACCAAAGGTCCACCTGTGTTTGCTAAGCCTCGCAGACTTCCTCCAGATAAGCTTCGCGCGGCTAAGCAAGAATTTCAGTTTATGATGTCGGCCGGTATTTGCAGACCTTCTAGCAGCTCTTGGGCTAGCCCGCTGCACATGGTACCCAAATCGAAAGGCGATTGGCGCCCGTGCGGGGATTATCGTCATTTAAACGCTGCTACAATTCCGGAACGCTATCCTGTTCCTCATATTCAGGATTGTACACAAGCGCTCCACGGTACAAAGATTTTTTCGACTTTAGATCTGTCTAGAGCATATCATCAAATTCCGGTACGACCTGAGGATGTTCCAAAAACAGCAGTCACAACTCCGTTTGGTCTTTTTGAATTTTTGTATATGCCGTTCGGTTTAGCCAATGCTGCTGCGACGTTTCAGCGATTTATCCATAGAGTGTTATATGGGCTTGAATTTTGCATTCCATATTTTGATGATGTACTAGTAGCATCGGAGAATTACGAGCAGCATGTCAGACATTTACAAATGGTGTTCGAGCGTCTATCTCAATATGGGGTACGTTTAAACCCATCTAAGTGTGTTTTTGGCCAATCTAATGTTAAATTCTTAGGGCATAACATCTCTGCGGATGGTATTAACCCGCTTCAGGATAAGGTTAACGCGATTAAAAATTTTCCCCGTCCCGAAACCATTAAAGAATTGCGACGTTATCTGGCCATGCTTAATTTCTATCGCCGGTTTATCTACCATGCTGCGCACACACAGGGGGTTTTAAACAAATATTTGCAAGGAGCCAAAAAGAATGACAAAAGCATAATTCAGTGGACAGAAGAATCTAATGATGCTTTTGTACGAAGCAAGGAAGAACTTGCAAATGCTGCCACCTTGGCATACTTCATACCTACGGCACCTCTATCTATTGCAGTGGATGCATCAGACTTTGCAATGGGTGCAGCCTTGCAGCAGCAGGTGAATGACAATTGGCAACCTCTAGCATTTTTTTCAAAATCTCTGTCACCGGCTCAACAAAAGTATAGTGCTTATGACCGCGAGCTTTTGGCGGTGTATTCCGCAGTACAACATTTCAGACATATGATTGAAGGTCGGAACTTTACAATTTTTACTGACCACAAACCACTTATTTTTGCATTCAGACAAATGTTCACCGCGGCAAACTCGACAGCTGGACTTTATAGGCCAATTTTCCACGGACATTCAGCATATTAGTGGTGTGGAAAATGTTGTGGCTGATGCTCTCTCCAGGATAAATATCTCCTCCATCAAGTCTTGTGTTATTGATTTGGAGCTGATGGCCAAATTACAAGCGACCGATATTGCTTTACAACATGCGAAGCAAGACAACATTAGCTTAAAACTTCAACCAATGCCAGTAGGTGATTCAGCGGTTGAATTACAGTGATATTTCCACGGGTCGCATTAGACCTTTTGTGCCAGCAGACATGCAAAAAACAGTGTTTCAGAAATTGCACGAACTGTCCCATCCTGGTGTCAAAGCGACACAGAAACTGATTGCTGAACGCTATGTTTGGACTGGAATGCAGAAAGATATTGCTTTATGGGTACGATCCTGCATCTCCTGCCAGAGGAGCAAAGTACACCGGCACACGAGAAGTGCTATTGGCATATTTGAACAACCGTCTGCTCGGTTCCAGCATGTTCACATTGATTTGGTTGGACTATTGCCACCGTCTAACGGGTTTCGGTTTTGCTTAACATGTGTTGACAGATTCACCAAGTGGCCAGAAGCAATTCCATTGGCTGATACTACTGCTGAGAGTGTGGCGGAGGCCTTCTACGCCAGTTGGATCGCCCGTTTTGGACCACCTTTACGTCTAACAACTGACCAAGGTCCCCAATTCGAATCATCACTATTTTCGGCGCTGAATCGTTACTTGGGCATCTCGAAAGTTCATACTTCCCCATACCATCCGGCAGCGAACGGCCAGGTGGAGAGATTTCATCGACAGCTCAAGGCTGCAATTATGGCCCACAACACCACGGATTGGGCCCGAGTTTTGCCAACTGTACTCCTGGGCATACGAACAGCGTGGAAAGAAGATCTGCAGGCTACAGCAGCGGAAATGGTATATGGTACCACCATCGCCCTTCCAGGAGAGTTCCTTGTTCCAGTAGCCGGTTCACCTAACCCAGTCGATTTTCTTGGCAGGCTACGGGAGGTGATGCGACGATTACAACCAGCCACTTCTCGGTTGACACCTGAGCGTAAAATTTTTGTCAGCAAGGATTTGAAGTCTTGCTCACATGTTTTCTTGCGCAGAGAGGGTATTAAGAAGAGTCTGCAAGCTCCATTCGAGGGGCCTTACCAGGTTCTGCAACGGACCGACAAAAATTTCACTGTTAAGATCAACGACAGAACTGTTACGGTAAATATTGACAGAGTAAAACCTGCCTTCTTCTGCACTGAGGAGCAGCCGTCGAATCCTCAATCCGAAGAAAACCACTCTAAATTAGATTCACCAGCAGCAACAGTCACAGAAGAAGCGGAAATTCCAGCTCCAAGAAGTCCAGTAACTACTCGTGCTGGTCGGCGTGTCAGATTTAACCCTCGCTACCTCTGATGGTGAAAATTGTTTTGCTATCGCTCAGGGGGGGCTACTGTGGGGATCTGGCATCGCCGAAAACTTAAAACCAGCTAATGAGCTGGGTCCAGAATTTCGAATGTTGGATCCATGGTTTTTCATCTGTGCTTAACGGGAAACCGCACGGAACAAGCCTTCGCCGTTGAGCGGGAAGAAACAGTTAGTTGGACTCTGGACTGCCTGTTGAACGCACGTATTTTAGCGTGCTAATGTAACGATTAATGCTGAATTGCCGCACGCTGGTGCGAAGAGTGTATTTTGAGTTTAAATATAATTTATTAAATTTTAAATGTATTCTTAATTTGTGAAGTGCAATATTTCATTTAATCGATAATTAGTAATCGGGTTTAGAATGCCCGCAACTAAAGTACTGCTTAAAAAATTGTAGCAAAAAGGAAGTAACCTGGAATTGAATTTGAATATGAAGTCTAATATTTTTCAACATCATATCTATGATATTCTAAATAACATCCAACATTTTTTTTTAATATTGACTGATTTTCTTTTTTATTTAAAAATGAAAACGCGAAGGAGGCAGAGAAAAAACACGCCACAAAAGTCTTCGTAAACTGAAACATTTTCGGATAAATTCATAATTAAAATTATCGTCTGTCTCTTTATTTTTATTTTTGCATTGTGGTGACATTTAAAAAATCGTTTGGGTTTAATTTTTGCTTGCTTTCTGCATAATATTCTACTTATAATTTAAAAATGGCTCATAGTTGTGAAGAAACAACTAACAGCACTCGAAAATTGATCATCTTTCATCATGGTAGTGGTAAATCAGTTCGGAATATTACTAAATTAGTTAATTTATTCCATTCTACGGTGCAGTATGTGATAAAACGCTTTAAAGGAGAAAATCGGATCGAAAGTAAGGTAAGAAAAGGTGTTCCGTCAAAGTTAACACAACGTGATAAGATTTATAATTAGAAAATTGTGAAAATTCCACGTTTAAGTGCTGCAAAAGTTGCTACAGAATTTAATGAAAATTTGTCTATTTCAATTTCACCTGAAACTGTTCGACGAGTGCTGAGATCAGCTACATTAAATGGCCGTTCTGCCCGTAGAAAATTTTTTGTTAGTGGCGAAAAACAGAAAACTTAGGCTTTCCTTCGCAAAATCAATAATAAATAAACCCTAATCGTATTGGAATAATGTCTTATTTTCAGATGAAAGCAAATTTAACATTTTTGGTTCTGATGTGCGTATAATTGTATGGAGATGAAAAAATGAAGTACTTAATCCAAAGAGCTTAGAAGCAAGTCATAAACTTTTGATTATAGAGTTTTAAAATTCTTAAATGTAATAAATAATGTTATTTGTGTTGAAAGATTATGAAGTCTAGAGGGGGCTCAAGAAGTTTCTAGGAGGGGCTCAGCCCCCCCCCCTGCCCCCGTCTGGTTACGGCCCTGGCATCAGGACTAAATAATTTGCTATTTATTGATGGCATAAAGAATCTAGAAATGAATAATCATCATATATATTATTTCTCCCGTCAACATCCCTTTTTCTAAGAAAATATGAAACGCAGAACAACGAATGAGATACCATATGAAAGGTTTTAGAACCGGCTTCTGACATAGCCCACTTAACAATTCGTTAAAACATGTTTTTGATTAAAATTTGCTGAAAATTAAAAATTAATTCGGCATATTTTTCATAAATGAAATGAAAGGTTTTCCTGAAATTATTGTTGCCAAAAAAATAAAATTCCACATTATAGGATGCTCATAGCAATTTCCGTGGCAATTATTATAAAAAACACCGCACGGGTTTATTTTATACTTATGATTAAAAAGCGAAATTGAAATTGAAAAGTTTATATTTATATTTCTAAGACCCATGGTTTTCCCGAAGCGAATGACGTCATCCTCTAATGCAGTCAAAATACGATTGTTAATTTTTTTTTCTCGCGCGTGCCTTTAGCAATCTTGGATCAGTTTTTAATCTAACTTTGATGGAATAAATTAGATGATATTCTGGCTTGACTAACAACTAAATGTTGTTTGCAGATATTTTTATCCTTGCTTTTTCTTTAGAAGTTTAAACCTGCATCTAATAAATATTACATATTGATAAAAAATTATACTTCTCTATTATCCCGTCGACCACTTTTCATAACAAAAAACTATCGCCAAATAAACGGGATAATGTTGCCATTGGAATATAAAAATAAATAAATAAATAAAATATAAGAATTTAAGGACACAATTGTAATTTTAATTAATAAAATAACTAATAAATCAGTAAAACATAATGAAAAATACACGCAAATGTCGAATTAAAAACCACTTGATGACGTAACAAACACGTATAATGCTTCTAACATCAAGTAAATGGGACTGCATTTTTGGCGTTTGATCTTACAGTTTGGCGATAGTCTTTTGTTATGAAAAGTGGTCGATGGGATAATAGAGAAGTACCTAAAAAATATTAGATTTCAGTGCGAAATCCTCGCACGGGCCCTCTGGTCTATAATCTATAATAATACAATCTATAATAATAATAAATAATGAATCTAAAAAAAATTTCCACGCTCAACAACTCAAAATTTTGAGACACGTTTTCAGACTCATTTTTAAAAGTAAAAACATGAAACTTGGCGGCATGATTTATGAAGAGATTTATAAGGGACCTATGTTTTTATTTTTCGTTCAAGTAATTAGAAATTGATTTACAATTATTTTCTTCACGATACGATAATTTTTGTTTCCAGCGTTATCGCTTCGGGAAATTCGGTTCAAAATGTCCACTTTGACAGCATTTTTTGAAATATATTCTGCCTTTATCAAAAAATCGGGACAATACGGGCATTATAAAGTTTATGAATAAGAGAACCTGCTAATTGGATGCATTTTAGAGCAAAAATGTGTCTCAAAATAAGCAGTTTGGATTTGAATACACCCTTAAAAGAACATTTATATTTGCGACGCGACTGGCGACTGGGTGATACGGCGCCAATGGGAAGAGGCGCGATTAATATTTTCGTTTTAGATTTTTGTTTGTGACAGTAGGATTTTTTTAATTGGAACGTTTATTTATTTTTTATTTTTTTAGAGATCAAACGCGAAATGATTTTTTTTTTTTTTTTTTTTTTTTTTGTCAATCAGCATTAGCTTAGGTTTGCAAATTTTTAGTATTCTATTGTGTACGAGTCATAATCGCTCTTCATATGAAAATAACGTTAGTGGTTCTATTTTTAATTATGAACTCTGCTCATGCTAGAGCTCTGCTCTACACAGTTACGAAATCACTTTCATTCGCAAGTAGATATAATTGTCATGTATTGTTATTCCGATAGAAAGCAATCGAACAGTGTTTACACTTTTCCTATAAAAGCATAGGATCTTTCAGATAACGGTGTCAAATTTTTAATTTAAGTTGATTTTCAGGAACACGAAATATTGCTTTAATTAAGAAATCAATTATAATTTTCGATATACACCTTTTATAGGAAATAGAAAACGTTGTTCAATTTTTCGGCATAGAAATAGTAATTTCTACAAATTTCAAGCATTTATTCATAAAGCGCACTATGTTAATGTGTCCATCAAATTTGCTTGTTGGAAGAGAAAAATATGAACATCCTTTTAAGGAAGTATATTTTTATTTGATACCAAACTTCTCTTTTGATAAGATTGAATGTAAATTTCTATAAAATTAATTCTGTACACGGGATTAACAGTTATTTTCATGTACGAAGTTTTTTAAAAATGAGATATTACTTTTAAAACAATTTTTAAATATTATGGAATTTTTTTCAGTATCGGGATCAGGCAGGCACGGCCTCTGAAAACACAAAATGTTTCGGGCTCGGATTTAAAATTGTCGGGCTCGGGGTCCGAAAAGAGAGCCCGAACTCATCTCTAATATTGACATGACAATCAGGAAACTTAGAAGTAAAATCAAAAAATTAATAAAAAATCGAAAGTTTGAAAATAATTCGATTTTGTAGTCCTAGAAGCATTTGGCAGAAAGGTAGGGTTTAGGATCCTAAGTAAAGAAAATTTTTAAAATCCGGAATTTAAAAAAAAAAAAAAAAAAAAAAAAAAAAATCGAATAATCGAATATAGTTTGATTTATTGGAAATTTCCAGAAATTTTAATTTTGTCTTTTTTTTTATCCTAAACAGTACATTTATGCTAAATATCAAGATCTCGGGCTGCGAGTAATATCTCAGATGGATAGGACCTTTCCTGGAAACAATTGAGAGCACTTTTGACTCCCCCTTCTGATAACATAGTGCTTGCCTAGGAACCTGAAACTTATTTTTATCTACCGGATTTTGCAAACGAAACTAAAGTTTAACATTTTCGGTACCTGGAAATAATAGGGACAGATTGTGGAATTAGCGAAAACCAGTGGATTATCTAAAAAAAGAGCCCAAAATCAAGAAAAGGAGGATTTACTTACAAAAAGAAGTGAAATCCCATCAAAAACTTCACCTGTTAAAAATGCAGCCAAGTCTCGTGACTCTTTTACCTTAAAAGTTCTGAGATCGTGTAAAGCCACAAATCCCTCTTATTCTATACATCTTTAGTTAATTATTATTTTGTGACTTGGCAATTATGTAGCACAAGAATATGATGTATATAATTAGTCTTAATCAAATAATACCACCCCATCCCATAACATATTAAGGTGTAGGAATTTTCCTGTGCGCATATAATTAGCCTTAAACAAATTATCCCATTCCATAACTAGTAAGATGTAATAACCTCCTTGTGCGTATATAATTAGCCTTAATCAAATTACCCCATCTCATAACATAACATAGTAAGGTGTAATAACTTCAAAGTGGTGCGTAATTACCAAGTCACAAAATAATAATTAACTAAAGATGTATAGAATAGGAGTGATTTGTAAATGAAAATTTCAGAGTGAATAAGATAGCTAAACTTGGCTTTACACGATCTCATAACTTTTTACGGTAGGAGTCACGAGACTTGCCTGCATTTTTTACAGGTGAAGTATTTGATGGGATATTGCTTTGAAGGAGGGGCAAAAAAATATCAAGCCTAGGGGCCCGGGAGGTAGTTGATCCGCTTCTGTACTTAAGACTCCCTTTACATGTGTAAAAGTTTTTTTTATATGCGACATATTGTAGAGCTAATAGAACCACTGGGCTAGAGGTCTTTAGAGCCTCACCTCAGATTTTATTTTAAGAGAGTGGCGATATATGGATACAGTGTCTAACTGTAAATAGTGTGGCAATCAACAAGAGAAACCGTATCCAAAAAATTACATTTTCACCAGAGGTCTCCTAATACAGGTCCAATAAATAATACTTGAAAAAACAATGAGAATCTCGTTTTTTCAGCATCTTCAATAACTTTTACACGTTTTTACATAAATTTCACATATTTCTAGACTTTGTAACTGACGCTTAGCTTTTACGCTTTCAAGCAATAAATTCGATGGCAGCGCCGCCAAAGAAAATGTAACTTTTTGGGATAGCTCGGGATGATTTTGGACAAAAACAGATCTGGTGAACATTCCACTATCGCCACAGTAATAATGTAGTTAAACGTAAACGAACATTTGTACTTATGGGTTAAAAGTTCTGTCAATCAGTCTGCAGGTAACCTAAATTAACACCAGCATCATTGACACACCGCTATAGTAAGGTGAAACACTATGTTGCATTGTTTTTTCGGCAAAATTCCAATATTTTCCAGTTTCTTCCTCTTTTTTTTGTAAAGTTTTAGATTTCTTGTTTCAAAATTCCTGGAATGCAAATAGATTTTTCGCTATTTTTGATATGAGATTGAGCAAAAGCCCCTATTTTGCAAAATTACTGCAAAAGGCAATATCTTTTCCAAACAGGACAAACAAAAACAACAACAACACGGAGTTTTGATTTCAGACATTTCAGGGATTTTTGCAGCTTTGGGGGGGGGGGGGGGCATTGTAAACTTCCGTGAAATTTTTGGAAACTACAGTCCCCAGATTTGAGGACATTTGGTCACCTTACTCTAAACAATGACTATCATGACTTCTTACTTAAGAGAAATAAAAATTCATATTTTGCTTAAAAACTTTTATTACATTTTAAAAAGGTGATAAATTTGTGGGACAAAAAAAAATCTCTAAAAGTTATAAATTTTAAAGTTATAAAAGATTTTTAAAAGTTTCCTTAAAAAACACATGGGCAGATTAGTTTTGAGTATTATGAAGATGATTTTGAGAGTTTAGGTTTAATTTTTTTGAGGATTATTTGTTTTAGAAATTTCCAAACTCGTATTCAAGTGTTCTCCCATCTGAAAACTCTGCCGAAGAAGCCGATTGGCGCGCTGACGCTGTCTGCTCTTTTGTTCATTCATGGTTGCTGTGCCCACACGTTTTTCCGTTTACAACTAACTGCAGGCTGCTGCTGTGGGATGGTCCAGCTGATGAATAACGTGAGAAGCAAGCGGAAATGAAAAACATCATCGTTTCCTTTACGGTGAAATGATCGATCACCACTCTGAATATACTCTACAAATACGCAGACTGTATTTATTTTCGATAATATGAGTTAAAAAAATGAAGAAAGTTGGAGTGTTTCCTGCCATCGAAAGATGTTACACATTTCTGTGAAATGTTGTTCAAGTCAGTCGTCACTGGATTAAGAAAAGACAATTGCCTATCATGAATTTTTACTTGACATTTTTCCTATGGATTACGTTTGTTGTTACTCAAGTCCTTTCTCTTGGTAAGTATATAGTTTTTCTTTGATTTGTACAAATATGTAATAATGTTTTCAATAACTTTTAGTCACTTTAATGTAAACAACAACAACAAAATTTTTAGCATGCTTTTCTTACAATGTAAGCGCATTTATTTGTTTGAGTAGATAAAAATCAGCTTTCTAAACTGTCTTTATAATTTTCCCAATCTTTGTCATCTATTCAGTGGTATGTCTGGGATACCACTGGGGAAGGGGGGGGGGGGCGATTGCCCCTGGATCAAACTTTTTAGGGGGTGCCAAAAAATTGCTGCATATAAAACTACTAACTAATCAGAAGGGGGAACAATATTTTGATTTACACCCAGTTATATATTTCGATAACCATAATAATAATTAAAATGAAGTAATATTATTATGTAGGCTCATATATATATTGTTAAAAAAAATAAACATTTACATAAAATTCTTTTTAATAATTATATTTTTGACAAAAGCAGTAACTTAAAGGACTTTATAACAGGTTTGAATAAAAAAAAGTCAAATCTATGCATTATAGGGTAGATGTGCCAGTAATGGACCACCTTGCAGTAATGGGCCACCTTCAACATTTTTGGTTTATAAAAAAATAACCAATAAAAATTCAGCTTTTTTATTTTATTAATATGTTTTCTTTAAATTCTAGTTTTAAATACAATCATAATATCAATTATCTATTACTTTTTGTGGGGTGTTCATTACTGGAATTTAGGGTGTTTTGATTTATTTCTGTTATTTACAATTAAATTTCGATTCACATTGGAAAATGTGAGTATGAGCATGGTTAAAATCTACATCAAATATTGTTGGTAGATTAATATAATATAAAAAAAATGTGGAATATAACAATTATAACTTATTAATTAAAAAATAATTTTTAAATAAATTCCTTAAGGGAGTGTCCATTATACCCTATAACATTAATGCAATTAAAACATAATGTTTGTTTAATTAGTAAGTTAATTTAATACATCTATCATTTATAAATCCATTTTTATTTCTAGTTTCTTTACAGCTGATATTAAAAATGTAATGGTGCATAATATCCTATTTAATTATGAATCAAATTTGACATACAGAAATATTGGTTTTGTATTTATAAACCCTGGATTAAAACCCTGCCAGTGGCTCCTTTAAATTGTTATCAGGGCTCTACAAACAGAGAAAAATATGGCAGCTAGCAAAAATTTATAGTTGCAGTGGGAGAAAAATTGGGCCCCTTTCTGTACAGCTGAAAATAGCCAACGTTGAAATGGGGTACTTAAAATTTACAGACTGACCAACTAATTTTCATTTAAAATTAGACAACATGACATCTGAATACTATTAAAAAGTAAACTATATTTAAATTTCAGACATTTAAAATTAAAAAGTACGCATTATACATATTAAAAACAATAAAGTAGGCATTTCAGATGAAAAGTATAGTACTCTGATAGTATAGTTCTAGTATAGATAAATAGATATAGTCATATTATAGGTAGTATAGTTATCCAAGATGTCTAATTTATTGCTTTTAATATATATATAATGGGTCATTTTCAAATTTGAGGCATTTTTGAGTTTGAAATAATAATAATAATAATAAAAAAAAAAACATTAAATTAACCACCACTGTTTGTGATTTTTCCAGGGA
Organism: Maratus michaelseni; assembly: GCA_963931845.1. NCBI lineage: Eukaryota > Metazoa > Arthropoda > Arachnida > Araneae > Salticidae > Maratus > Maratus michaelseni. Next base: position 467,847,346 of record OZ007589.1, read on the forward strand.
TCACTCTAGAGAGTTTCAGAGGGGCGGCCTGCCCTCATACCCTTTTTAGATAAAATCTCACCCTTCTTGCCCTTTTCCCAGGTAGAATTCTACTCTCCTTGCCTCTTTTCCTGGTGGAATTCTAGCCTCTTTTTATTCTTGGGTAGAATCCTGCCTTGTTTGTATTGTACTTTCAAAATTTCTTTATACCTATCTTTTATTTTTAGAATATTTGTATGGTACATCAGGAAGTACACCTCTTTCTCTCTTAATTTCTCTGTGAAATGCCCTGGTACATCTAATCTTTGACTTTGAGCGATTCCTCTTTCCATTTATAATTTTTTAAATTGAACAAGGGTATATAGAGTGTAACTGAGGATCATTGAATAATTTCACCCTCTCTAGTGAAATATTAAGCCTTCTTTGACCACTTGATAACTTTCATAAGTTCTATAAAAAAAATTTGAGAAGCAGCTGTAGAACTTTTATTTTGTAGCTTTTTCAAAACCAGTTTTGCCAAAATTGGGAAAAAGTTATTGGGTGAATAAAAGTTTTAGAGAGACAAGTTTTTGAATATCGTAGAAAAAGGAGGAAATGATCATGAATACAGTAAACAATTTTACAATAAAAATCGAGAACATAAGTTTCATTTTGCTATTTTTAATACTTTTCAAACAGTGAAGTTATGGAAATTAGAAATGTTATTGGGTTTTTAAATTAAGGAGTATACTTTAATCTGTTGCCAGACTTCCCTCCGCATTAGTATATTGGTATAGGCACTTATTACAAAAATGCCCTTTTTATAAAATGATGTGCCCTTTTCAACAAAATTGCCCTTATTATGTAATGTGTGCCCTGCCCTTTTTTATGTTCTAGAATGATCCCTGGTTTTTCCATATGTCTTGTACATGGTCAGCATCAACTTTTTATTAAAATTTTGTCCTGTAGGGCACTTATACATAACTATGAACAACAACAAAAAAAATGTCAGGTCTGTTACGGGACTTTTTAAATTTTAACACGAAATCACAATTATTTAAATAGGTAAATTTGCTTCCTCACAGATAAATAGTCTAAAATGGAAATTATTATACACTTTTGCAATATTATTATTATTTTTTATATTTATTATTATTTTTTTAAATAAAAAAATGTCAGGTCTGTTACTTTACTTTTTATTAGTTTACATTTTCTCTGAAATCCACTAAAATCATTTTATGTTGCCTATATTCAAATAATATCATAAATGGGTTAATATCTGCCATTTGCATCCTCTTTTGTAATCCTGAGTCAGAAAACTTATACGTAAGAAATATTTTATTGCAAAGTAACAGACCTGACTAGAGATGTAAAATTTTTGGAAATTTTGAAGTGGCGAAAAAAAAAGTTTTTTTCATTTTTTTTTTCTGGAAAAATTGGAAATTTTAGAAAAATTGATTTCTTACAAATGTTTCTCAAAAATAAGTTACATTTTCTTAAAAAAATATAAAGTAATAAACATTTTTGAAATTTCTGCATACTAAAAAATATTTTTTTTTTTCACTTTACATGAATATATTACAAAAAAGAAAAAAGTCAGCTTTTAAAAATTTAGCCTTTGAGTCTCAGAATTTTCACAGAAGCTTTTCTTACTTAATTTAACACCATTGTTTATAATATATGTCTCTGTTGAAATGATTTTTCAGTTGCATTTCTTCAATTAGCAATAGAGAAAATTTAAAAAAATAACAAAAAACATCTTATGAGTTTCAACCAATATCACTGCAGTTTGAAAGAAAACTTAAATTGCATTAAATATCACCTTAACATAGTATTGCTACTTATATAAATCATGCCATTTTAAAGAAACAAATTATTGTAGTTGTGACATTATAAATATTACTATTTTTAAATCTTCGATTCCTTAAAAAATTATACTAATTTACAATATTACATTTTTTTTTTCCTACAATTAGAATTTTCATTTCCTGTGTATTTAGTTTTGATATAGCTTTCCAGTCTAAACCTAAAACAACCTACATGTTTTGGTTTCAGTTTAAGTTTTAGATTCTTAATATCAAAGTAATATATATAAACATATGTATATTTCTTTAATGAAAGTTATAAAACAAGTGGACTTTTGAATATACTTTGTTTCAACTAAATTTTTTCACAGAAAATTTACATTTTCTTTGCAAAGTTTTTATTTGTAAGCATTTATATTTTTAGAATCTATATTTTAAATAAAATGAAGAAACGAGAAAAAAGCTTGAAAAGACTAAATAATTTCAATTGCATGTTATTAAAAAAAAATTTGTTTCTAATAATACTTAATTTAATATTTCTAGAGATTATTATCTGATTACATGAAAAATCGCAGCTATGCTAATAAAAATAAATATGCATCTTTAAAATTTTATATTCAATTTTCAACCTATTGGTATTATTGAAATAATTTTGCACACAGATTTTCATTTTGTACAAAAGAAGTTGCTTGGGTCTGCTAACATTTTTTTCACACAATCCTGCTTTTGTAAACCTTTGTATAAAAAATACTGCCTCATTAAAAAAAAAAAAAAAAAAAAAAAAATCTTACAAAATTGTCATAAAAAATATAATTAAAATTTTGTGAATTAGAAATTGTCATTATATGTAGGTTCCTATTTAGGTATTTTTAATAAGGTCCTTCATACATATATACTGCTAGATCAGTGGTTCCCAACGGGGGGCGTACGCCCCACAGGGGGGCAATTTGACTTTTCCGGGGGGCAATTTACCGTTTCAAAGGGACAATTTGGAATTTCTGTGAACTCACACCTTCAGAATTGTTTTTCTAACAGTAATGTTGTAGACTGAAAATAAAAGTTACACATTCAAATTTCAAAAAAATAATTTAAAAAAATAAGTTTTTTATTCAATTTTTAAAAAGTATCCATTCAAAAGTTTCAAATACAATTCTACCAGAATAATTACAGAGAAAACTTTAAAAGACATTTAGATACTTTTATATATTTAAAAATTCTTTATAATTTTTCTGATTTATAATTATTTTAGAATTTTAAACAAATTTTTTGATTATTTATTGAATGAGTCGCACTGCAATATGTCACATGAAACTATTCAAGTGTATATTTAACAATTACTTGACGACCTTCCTTTACAGAATCTTTTATCACGTTTTATTCTGATTAGAAATTGTTGCGTAATTTAATCGCAGAAATTTTGCGATTAAATAAGGCCAAAATGTTTTATTCAAGATTATTGATTTTTCTAATCAAGGATTCTGAGCACTCTATACATCACGCATATGTGGCGAGCGTGTGCCAGTAAACTACGAGGAGTATCAGATGATTATAAAAAAATATTTGATTCATCCATTACCTTCGGCACGTTTCAGGATCAATGTTAAATGCTTTTGACTATATCAGGAGTATATTCTTTTAAAATTTTATAAGAATTATATGTTATAGGGGGACGGGGGGCATCATCATTTTAGAGATGTTTTGGTGGGGCGCGACTAAAACATGGTTGGGAACCACTGTGCTAGATAATAGATTCATTGATGATTTCAGATGTTATGTGACAGGTTTTGTTATTCTAAAATCATCCCATTTCAGGATTCAGAATGAAGATTGAAAAATTTTCTGAATTTTGTGAAGGGTCCTGTAAAGGACTGAAGTTCTTATAATATTTTTGATGGTTAACATATTTTCATGCGAGACACTGAACATGAAAAAAATATCAGAATGCAGCCATAATAACATTTTGAATGTATTATTTTAAAAATTAAATTTCAATTTTTCCAATTTGGAAAAATATTTATTAAATTTTGTGACAAAATAAACTTGAAACATTTCAGTTTGCATTTGTTGAAATTCATAATAAGTCTGATTATTTGAGTGGGTAATCAGAATTATTTGAATGAAGGCTTCCACACAGATAACATTTCCACACTTTTGGCTAATTGACAATAAGAAGGTAAATAGTATTGTTATTTAAACATATCACTTTTAAGGGGTAACAGACCTGACACTATAAAGATCTCTCTACTATGTTATATTCATGTTTCAGAAATATTGGGTCATCTTTACTATGATGTGTGAACTGGGATCTATAAATAATTCAGATTTCTACAACCTTTTTTCTTAAGGTGTTAGTTATAAAAATCTTCTCCTGTATTCCATAAAGTACCTAACATTAAAGTCAGAGGGATGTCATTTTATGTAGGTTTTTTTGGGAGGGAAATAATCGACCATTTAAACAGATATCGCCATTAGATTTTATACAACAGATTATCTATTAAATTACAATAAAATTAAGCGGATCATTAGGATTCGTATCGTCTCCTTATGGCTGCCGGGCACAGCAGTGCTTCTGAAACAAACAATGTTTTACAAATTTCAAACTGCAAACTAACCATTTTCACAAAAATTGTATTGTTATTTATAAATTTTACAGTGAAATGTTAGGGGGGGGGGGGGGGGGGGATAAAAACTTTTCTTAAAAGCCACTTTTTATTTATTTATTTTATTTTTTGTTAAAGAAATTTATGACGCAAAATAGTTTATTGGCTAAGTGTACATGTCTCGTGCATCTTCCTTTCAGACCAGAAGTGGATCACTTAATGACTAAATTTTCTACAGTTCAAATACTCAAATACTTCCTACCCATTCAAAAACTCCACATTGAGGAAAACCCATTTTAAATTTTGGAAGAAATGTGTTGCAACCCTAGTAAGATTTTGTTTAATTGGAGCAAGACAGCAGTTAGAAACAGAGAAATTTTTAGGTTTTTTTTTTTTCTTCTTTTGATTTTTAGAATGCTTTACACCAGAATTCCCCCTTTCTAAATGGAATCCGTTTTTCATAGAAAGGAAAATGTTGATTTCTACTGATTCCTTTATTTGAGAAACCAAAATTTTCCCTACAAAATATTTTACAAAAAAGTGGGGATAATTTACATAAGTTTATATATAAACACCACTTGCAGGGTATAAGAGGGACCCATATTTGAGTGATCCAGTTAATGAATTTGCAGACAAATATTGCATTTTGCCTGTAGAATTTTAGTGTCATTATCACAAATTATGGTACTTCTCCATTATCCCGTCGACCACTTTCCATAACAAAAAAAAAACTCGCTAAATTATTTACCAAACTGTAGCAGACTAAAAATAAATGGAAGAATGTTGCCAATGGAATCTCCCCCCCCCCCCCCCCGAAAAAGGGGGGGGGGCATTCACTAAAATATCATTTATCAGTAACTTTAAACAATAACATTTACAATGTTAATGGAAACAGAAACAAAAATAATCTTGGAAATTTATTTACTTACATTATTTTTCTTAATTATCCCTCTTGATTAATTCAATCTATGTATTGCAATATTTTGCATGCTTTTTTCTCTTTTAATTTCATAATAGCCGATTCTCACCACTAAATTTTATTAGTATTCTTTGGTTTAATTTCATTAATATACTTCGTCTAAATTTATCAGTATTCTTATTAGGTGAAGAATACTAAAAATTTAGTGGTGGTATTCTGCCCATTGGCGCCTAGATTTTTACACCCCTGTTGTAACTCTATTAAATGTTTTCAAAATTAATTAAAAGCACTTAATGTGTGCAGTATTTAATTAAAATGCTTAATTGCAGAGTTTCCCCCAAGTTTAAAAAAGGGCAGGGTGCAGCTAGTGAGAAAAGGGCACTTTTTGTATTTTTGAGGGCACTCTTTTTAATTATTTTTGTTTTTAAAGTCACTTTTGATATTTAAAAGTCCAGGCACTCTTTTTAAGACCACATTGAGTCAGTTTTTACTACGAAAGCAAATTTTTTAATGCAAAAGGAGAAAGGGCACTTTTTTTACTGAGGGGCAAGAAGGGTGCTAATTCTTTTTATGATGGGCTAGAAGGGTGCTTGCTATTTTGTAAACCAAAGGGCAGGCAGGGTGCAGCACCCTTCTGAAACTGTCTGGGTGGAACTCTGCTTAGCTGTATAAAAGCCAACTTTAGCCAAAAAAGCCAGTTAAAACCAATAAAAGCCACACCAGTGCAACTTTTTTAATTTTAGCTGATTCTTTGGCCACCTTCCCTTATGAAGATTGCAGTTCAGGAAATGCATTACTGAAAGGTAGCACAAAGGACAAAATAAGTGGTGACCATTAGCAACAAGAATACTAAGTGAAACAAGTGGCTATTAAAAATTATCTGGTATTAGCCACCTTTTCTTAAAAATGCATCCCATACACACTACAGTAGAAGATCGTAATGCAATTCTATATAACACACTTCTGTGATGTAAACAATGAATTTTGCAGTTAAGAAGCGCCTACCCTACAATCTACATTGCAGAAATAGTATTGCCCTCTAGAGGACTAAGTTTCAAACATTATTTCATCTTTATCTCCCTAATTAAAAGTTTTTTAATAAAAATGTTGCTATTAAAAAAAAAAAAAAAAGGAAATATATAGCGATTTTGTCCAGGCAGATTTGGATCATGTTTATAGGGTAATTTAACAATGTGTGAAATGATCTGCACAACTTCTGCTAACAAGAAATGCAATATAAAGATACTCTACTGTATAATGAACAGAGGAATTTATATTCAACTAGGTAAAGTATATCCAATGGTTGGAGAGTCATAGTTGAGACTTTTTTCAACTGAGTGAAAATATGCCGGGACCAGGACCTAATTACATGGTATACAGGAGTTTCCGTGTTATTTCAGATTCATCATGTAAAATGCTATAGTTATAGCTCGGATGAATGAAATTAGTGCTGCAGGTCGCAGCCTTGTCCAACAAATAAGAGTGAAATATGCCAGTCCAGGATATCGTCGGGATAGCTCAGTAGGGAGAGCGTTGATACGGCAAACCAAAGTACCCAGGTTTGAGTCCTGGTCTCGGCATATTTTTGCTCTGTTGGAAAAAGTCTCAACTATGACACTCCAACCATTGGATATACTATACTGTATTTTGATACCTTCCAGATATATATTTTGTCATGTTTTAATGTTGTATGAAACAGGGTTGGCAGGTTTTTGACTGTTTAAACCATGGTTTCAACTGTCATGTCAAAAACCTTGTCAGAAACCTCAAATACTACATTGATATGTAAAATTTTGCATTAAATATCACACATATACAACATTAGATAATGTTTAAAATGTTACTGTATATCAATAAATAATATCTAGTAAAGTGTTATTGTTAAGTAATTTTTTAACTGGGTAAAATTTTTATTTAAAAATTTTTTGGGGTAAAATTGGTGCTTTAAAAAAAAATAAATGGTTTGAAACTGCTCACAGAGCTGCACATTTTTTCCCTTACTTAAAATATCTTAAATGTCCCAGTAATTAAAACAATAATGATATCACCTGAAGGAGGTGCAGCATGGTTTAAAGAATCAGTAAAACCCCAGCTGCCACGTGATACCTGCTGGAATAGTCAACTCACTTGTCTTGAAACTTTTTTATGGAATAGATCAATATTTTAGAAAATTGTGGAAGATCATGAGGATGCAAGGAATATTAGAATTTCCCCACTGATTAATGATTTTAATTTGTGCAGTGCAAAGATCTTATACTTCAGCTAAAACCCGTAGGTGTTGTATTAGATATTCTTCAATGAGTTACTGCTACAATTTCTGATGCGTGTCATGTTTGGCCCAGTCTTCTAAAAAAAGTTCACTTAAGTCCGATATTGAAAATGTGCATAATAGAATGGATCAAATCATGAAACTATACCATTTTTCGGTTTAATTTTGCATCTCAACCATAAGGGTGAAGGGTTGACTGATGCACAAATTGATTCAGCTTGCACAGACTACAGAGAGAATCGATGGATGTTTAGCTGTGCTGATTGCATACAAAGCTGAAGAATCTCCTTTCCCTTCTTATTTCAGGCTACAGGGAGGACAGTTAACCCTATGATTTGGTGGAAAGGTATATTAGCTGTGCAACTGAGCCTGCCTCCAAAATTGCTCTACTAGCAATGCTTTTGCTATCAAGTTCTGCTAGCTCAGCATCCATTGAGAGAGTATTTTCAAATTTTATCTAGCAACATACTTCTAAACTCAGAAATCATTTGGGTGTAAATAAATGTGCAAAAATTGTTATATGCTACAGGATGTGGTGGGTAAAATTGATATGGATTATTAATTGTACAATGATTTTCTTCTGATTGAAAATTCCAAAAAATAAATATATATTATTACAATTAAAAATTCAAAAATTTTTGTAATTATTAAATAAATTACTATAATTTTACTAAATTACAAAAATCATTGACTTATTTAATGTATACCTGTTGTCGTTAAAATGTTTTAAAGCACGTTACATGTTTTCGGCGGTTTAAACCAATTTTTGACAGTTTAAACCAGTTTTTGACGCTTGTCATGTCAAAAACCCAACCCTGGTATGAAATGATCTATATAACTGAAAACCTTGCGTGTTTAGGTTTGCATTATAAAAGATCTTGCTCTTTATTTCTATTTCCACCTCATCCTATTATCTGCCAGAAGATCCTTCCCTCTGTCTCTACAGTTGTCTAAAGGCCAGTGAGCAAAAATCTTGACTCCCCTTTCACTTTGATATTGCTTGCTAGGAGAGACTAACATTTTCCATGGCTCCATTCTTGTCACAATCTGTTTATATTAGCCTAATCTTAACAAACGTTTGTTTAGCACTTTTAACTTTAGGGGAGGGGGGGGGATGCAGCCACTCATTAAATGGCTCTTACTGGCTACTAATGCCATTTCCCTGTTTTGCCCTTTACCATAACATGGACCCAATAAGGCTGTTCACATGGAACTTGATTAATATGTGCAGGGAAAAAAAACAATAACCTTGGAGTTGTCCTCTTTACACAATACTGGATTTTATAATGAATCCTGTGTACTTTCGGATAGCAGTGCAATGCCTATGACTGATAGACATTTAGAATCAAGAAGAGGTCATTTCTGTAACAAAGTCTACATTGATAGACACTTCACGAAATATATATTATATTAACTCACCAAGTTTACTATTCGAAAGAAGTGAAGTCTCTTAACAAGGAATTTTTACATCATTAGCCACATTTTTTGATAAGTAATTAACAAAATTACTCTTCACTAACATTTGTATGTTATATGACACTCGTATCAAAATTAACTAGAATATAAAACAAGCCTACACTATAAATTAAACACTTTACTAGTTAAAGACTGCACACATAAAATTATTTAAGAAAAACTCCCTTAATGGACAGAGAGAAAAACTATTCAGTTCTGTTGAATCCCAGTAAATGCCAGGACCAGGTCTTATTTTTTTTACAACACCCTTTGATAAAAGCTGTAACAAAACTGAAATCTCACAAACTTGGGCATTCATAGTTGATAAAAATGGAAACATTTTTTCACTGTCAAGCGCTGTTTCTCAATGTTTTGAAAACCAAATATAATATGGAACTGTTTTCAGTGAAATTCCAGATATACATTACCTGAGTTGTACATTTCCCTCAGTTATACGTTTTAACTCAACAGTCCTGGCTGCTTGCCATTAAAAATTTGCTGAGTTATACATTTCCTTCAGTTATACGGTACGTTTTTGCATTCCCGGACGAAATTTTGTCTCATTTTGTAACCGGAAGAGGATAAGTCTGATTTGAAAGATCCAACTCAAAATTCAAAGCTGCTCTGAGGGCTTTTGACATAGTAAATCAGTTCGTCAGTAGTAAAAGTAGTAATAAGACGGCTGCATTATTAACAGAAATGCAAAGTTTATTGTTCAATGTTGGTTCTGCCGAAAAGAAACAATCGAAGATTAGTGATTATTTCAACACGATTCAATAAACTACTGAAATGTCTTTTGATAAGTGGTTTACATGTCAAGGTGATTCCAATGATTTCTTTTAACTTTTAAGTACTTTATGTGTATTAATTTTTTTTTAAATAAATCTTTTATGGTAAAATAACTTCTATGTGTGCTTTTTTATGTACTTTTTTTCTACTCTGTTCCATTTCCAAAAATTTATGTCATGGGTGCAGTAATACTTAGGAAACTTCTGTTTTCGATATAAATTCCCAGCGGAGCAAAGCTTTTACGATATATTTAAAAATTTGTTCCAGTAGACGATTAATTGAGTTGTACGTTTTACTGAGTTATACGTTTTGTTGTCTGGTCCCGGGCAAAACATATAACTGGAGTTCCACTGTATCTGGAATGATATTTCCAATTGATCAATTTCAGAAATATTTCCAGAAAAAAGTGCTTAGCAGTTTGACATGTGCATTGCTTGAAACATGCATGGTATGACTTGATGCCAACATCTAGGATTTAAAATGGGAGCCTGTTTATATATAGTTAGATGTTGAACATTTTGGTTTTTATTCAGAGGAAACAGGGATAATTTTGTTTCCAATGTGTTCTCACAAATTGCCTTCTTTTCTTATTAGTTTTTGATCTTGTTTGGATAGGATTCTTAATTTGAGTAATGTAGTAATTAAATTGAAATCAGAAAGAATGCTGCAGCCATACATATTCTACAAATCTGATCAAATGGATGTTGCTTTGCTTTGATGCCCAATCAGATACCAACCATTCTGGATAAATGGTTGTGTAACTAATTGTCATAAACAGCAGTTGTAATAAGTCATTGAATGCAAGCTATAATTAATTTGCTTTCTTTGGCTTAGATGTATCATTTGCCTGCAGTTTGCTGTCTTGTTTCTTTCTTTTCTTTTTTTTATTAAACTTTTATTATTAAATATAAATAAATTAGTCAAATTAAATAATGTGTTTATAATAAGTAAATATGGATGAAAATTATTTTGGAAATGAGAAACAAAACAAATGTGTTTTGATTTAAAAAAAAAACAAGATGGCAGACTGCGGGTGAATGGTACACCTGTTCCTTTTTTTTTTTTTTTTTTTTTTAAGTATAGTTAATACTAAAGTTAGTATACTTAAGTTTTGGGTTTGTTTAGTGAATGGATATTTATCACTTGATCACAATATGAGTCATAACAAATATTCTTTCTTCCCCCCCCCCCCCCCTCCAATAAAAAAGCAAATATCAAAAGGATTATAATTTTAAAAATAAAATAAATTACAGATTTTTTGTCATTCAGATCCATCTCAACTTTGGAATTCCACAGTTGGAATTCCTTTGAATTCCAACTGTTCGAATCATCCAACAAGCATAAATGAAAAATATCCACAAGGTGCTTTAGGCTGTATAATAGGCATGCCCTGGTATGCATTAAAAGTTTGGCTGTTTTTTACATCCATACTTTCTAAAAATGCACACAAACTTTTGTTCAGACAGTAATAATAATGCTTACTGTATAAATGTTACTTATATCTGTTCACCCCTCTTCTTTTATTTAAAAAAAAAAAAAAATGGTGGGGTAGGAACTTTTTTTTTTTAAATCTCGAGCAAACAGATTGATGAAGAAATCATACAAGTGGAAATTTTTCAACTGAGTGAAAAAATGTGTGAGATAGGAGTTGAACTGAGGATCTCTGGTTTAACATGCTAAAGCTCTTCTACCAACTGAGCTCTCTGGCCCACACAATTTACTCGGAAAACCTTATGATAATAGTCTTTAAAAATAGAGGTAATTTAAAAAGGAAACTTTTTTTTTTTAGAAATGGGATTCCTTTTATATCTGTGTAGCTGCGTAATACTGCCGATCAGGTGTTACTGCCGAAAGGCTGTTTGAGGCTGTGAATTGTGTCATCCAGGATAGCTCATTTGCTAGAGTCAAGTTAGGGGAATTTACAATTTTGTCACTTCAGCCATAGGAATATTGATTTTCTGTGACCAGGAAAAGGAAGGGGGGCCCCATGGGTCTCAACCCCCCCCCCCCCTCCCATTTAAATGAAGAGTATTTTTAAAAGTTACAATGAGCTGCTCCAAAGACTGTCCTTTTCTATCTTCAGTGTTTGATAATTGATCTCTTCTAAAATGACAACTCTATACATAAGCAAGTACCCTAAACATTTCTAACATGTAAATCTGTTATTACTCAGTGCTTCAATACTATTCGAATCGTCAAACAATTATAGCATGAATGAAAAATCTTGTAATTACTCAGTGCTTCAATACGGTTTGAATTGCCAAACAACTATAGCATACACTAGATTAATTTTGACACAATTATTCAAATTGGTAAAGAAATCATATGTTTTCTAAAGAAACATGATTTCTTTACCAATTAGAATAATTGTGTCAAAATTAATCTAGTGTCATTGCGTTTCCAACATTTACTGGAGGTCCAATTACCTGCGATTTATTCTGTTGTGCTGATTCAGATATCAGACCAGATGCTATGGTCGTTAGGGTTAACTGGGTGAATGAGTTCTGCCCTATTCGTCCGGGATGGCTCAGTGGGTAGAGCATTGCAGCTTCAGCCAAGGGACCCAGGTTCAAATCCTGACCTGAACTTTTTTTCGCTCAGTTGGGAAGATTACATCTCAACTATAGCATACTATGTTCAAGATCATCAGCTTTGCAAGTTGTATTTTTAAAAAAAATTCATTTTTTTATTATTTTGAAATGTTTAGCCTACATTTTTATTTATTTCCTTATTACTCCAAATAAAATTTCAAGTGTTTTCAGCAGCAGATTTAAATCTTATGAATTGCAATGGGAAGTACAATTGCATTTATAATTTGTGAAAGTCCCTTCAATCCTCCATTGTCTCATAATTTATAATCTTAATTCTCCATAATATAAAATATACTGTCTGAAACAAATGTTGATTTCACTATGATTAGTTTGAATGGTCATTATTATCCTACTTTAAAATTGAAGGGCTTGCTGCAAAAAGGAGGTAGCTCCATTTTTTATATTTCTGAGATGTCCACTTTCTTGTTTAAAAAAAAGTCGCTCAGAATAGGTATTTTTGGATATTATTGGTAGCAAACCATCCGTATGGTGTATAGACTAATGCATTAAGTAGAAAAGATACTTTTCACAAAACTCTAAAGTTTAAAAAAAGCCTTTAATTAAGTTTTTTTTTAAATTCCCCAAAAGTACAAAATAGAGCTACTTCCATTTTTGCAGCAAACCCTTCAATGATGTCTCATCACAATGATTTAATTTATTCATAAATGCCCCCTTGAACTCCTTCCATAATTTTTGAAAGGCTGTATCGAGATGGGAGTATAATTTGACATTTTTTAAAAAATCTGCCATTGATTTTATGTATGATGTACATCAGAACAATAGGATGAACTGTTTTTTTTAATAATATTTCAGAATCGCCTAGACTGAATAAGTTATCGATACCAGAACAACTGTCTATAGAATCAAGGGCGAAAATCCTATGTGTGGCATCGTCCGGTGACCAACCCATCGAGTTTCAGTGGGTCAAGGATGGCCGTCCCTTCTCATCGGGAAGGATTGAACAGCTGGACGAGTGGACGTCTTCTCTCACGTTATATCCATTGAGTCTGGACCATATTGGAAACTATACGTGCGTGGCATCCAACAATGCTGGGACCAATCAAGTAACAGCTCCCTTATTTGTGACAGGTTTGTGTAGTATCTAATCTTAAAACAGCTATCCCAAAAACTGTCGATAGATTATAGGATCGCTATAATTAGACAATTTTAGGATACAAATTTGGTTTTTAAATTCAGTCATACGGAAATAATAGGACTGCTTCTTAAATAGAATGTCATCCCCATGGCAACCTGGAATCCTTCCTTATCATGGGATATTGTTGAATGAATTACATAGGATAGGATTGAATAGAATGAAGAATGTGACTATAACTTGGTCAGAGATATAGGTGCAGATTCACGGTCGCCAGTCGCCACGTGGCGACTAATTTTTTTGCTGTGGCCACTAACTTTCGGCGTTTAAGTCGCCATGTGATTTAAAAAGTAATCAATTTCTGGTATTCCCAGTCCCCATCGTGAAATGTTGATATTTTTTTGAAATATTAAGGCCAAAACACATAACAAACATTATTATTATCTTTTAATAACATTTCAGAATGATATGTTTAACACAGCAAACTATTAAATATATTCGAATAGCAATGTTATTCGTAACAGTTTGAATCTGATAACTTTACATAGACTGTGATTTAAATATATATATATATATATCTACCCTATATATATAAAATCCTAATGAAACGAATTTGTGAAACGATTTTATGAAACGAATTTATGAAACGATTTTATGAAACGACTGATTATGTTTCAGGGCTATTTTTAATAAAATATTAAACGCTTGATGGTGAAATTAATACCAATTGTCCATAAAAATCCGCGGATGTCAAAACTGGTAATAGAATTTTGAAATTGGAATTAGTTTTCGAGATATTAATTTTTTTCTAATTTTAATGACATTTCTGTAATGATGGCAACTAATTACTCTATTTTTTTGTGACAAAAAAGGGAAAAAAAATTGAAAGGGATCCCGATAGGGATTATTGATTTCTTTTTATTCGTCATTTTCAAATGGAAATTGAATTTATCTTTTATTTCAGTCGATAATTAAGACAAGATTGTGATTAAATTATGTTTTTCAGGAAAATTTGAAAAAAAAAATCACATTTCTATCGTCAGTATTCAATCGTCTGTCAGCATTTAATTTAATTTATAAACTGAAAATATATTGAATAAATTCGTCCAAATGACGTCATTTATGTAAACGCAAAAGAAAGGGGGGAAAAGGAATTAATTGTAATTATTAGTTATTGATATCATTTTGTTATTTTTTTGTAAAATTTAATTAAACGAATTTATAAAATCACTAATTCGGATATTTGAAACGAATATATTAAATAATAATTGCCCAACTGAACGGAAGGAGAATAAAATATCCTGCTTGGTTTTCTATCCTGCTTGGTTTTTTCCGCCAAGCTTTTTAATAAAGAAAACTGCCCAGTTAAACTGAGGGCATTTAGCTCACAGGCTATTCACACTAATTGTATATTATGCTATTTTTTCAAAGAATAATGCCACTCGAAAAATAAAGAAATCGACAATATATTAAGGAGGGGGGGGGGGAGGTATAAGCAGCCGTTCCCACTCTTTATACTTAACCAATAAACGCCCAAAATCTAATCAGGCAAGCGCCTTACCACAATGAATTTATACACAAAATTTGAAAAAAATCGGATAATTTTGCTTGAAAAACCCATTTATCTAAATAAAGAGAGGTAAGCCCCCCCCCCCCCGTTCCCCCTTTATACTTAACAAATGAAAACCCAAAACTAATCAGGCAAGCGCCTTACCACAATGAATCTATGCACAAAATTTGAAGAAAATCAGATAATTTTGCTTGAAAAACCCATTTATCTAAATTAAGGGGGTTAGCCCCCCCGTTTACACCCCTTTATACTTAACAAATGAACTCCCAAAACTAATCAGGGAAGTGCCTTATCACAATGAGCCTACATACAAAATTTGAAGAAAATCGGATAATTCTGCATGAAAAACCCATTTATCTAAATTAAGGGGGTTAGGCCCCGTTTCCCCACCTTTATACTTAACTAATGAACTCCCAAAAATAATCAGGGAAGCACCTTATCACAATGAACCTATATACGAAATTTGAAGGAAAACGGATACTTCTGCATGAAAAACCCATTTATCTAAATTAAGGGGGAGTTAGCCCCCCATTTCCCCCTTTATACTTAACCAATGAACTCCCAAAACTAATCAGGAAAGCCCCTTATTAGAAAGAACCTGTAAACAAAATTTGAAGCAAAACGGATAATTCTATCACGAGTTATCACGTTACGTACATACAGAACGGGCGGGCACATTAGCTCTCGGGCTTTGATAGCCTGTGAGCTAAAAAAGCGTCAAGACCCCTATAATAGAAAAGCACCAAAAGTTCATTGGGTTTGTTTTCATAACTTTTGGCAACAAATCTATGTATAATAAAGAATCTATCCCTTTCTGAAGCTCGAATTACGCCAAAACTAAAAGCAAAGGATCCTATACTGGAAAAGTACCCGATTTTCTTATGAACAATATGCAAGTGACATAACATGGTGTAAAATTATCGCTGATAGCAAATTTGTTCAAATATCTCATCAATTGATGCCGAATAAATGCAGGCATGCATGCACAAAATATTTAATTAATTTTGTGTATGGTAAATAATTATTAGAAAATTCGTATATGCATATTAATTAAAATAAATAATTTACATACTTAAAATAACATGAAAATATGCATGATGGTGCACTAAAATAGAGATAAAATTAAAACCTGTTACCGAAAATGTCTATAACATAGTACTTTTCAATATCGTGGTTCTTAATGTTTTTCACAAGCAGATGGAATTTTTCCCACCCTTAAACGCAAAGGAAGAATAGAATACATATCGTTGTTATAAAAGTCCGAGAGGTAGCCACAATTTAAACCTAACCATTTTATACAACCTGGTTTTCAAGTTGTAATTGATTTTACTTTTCAAACCCAAAAACAGTTGTCAGTTGTCGCAACAGCTGTGTATGAGGCCATGATAATAAAAAAATGCCCCATTAAAACGTTAAAAGCATGGCAACCCAATTGCAGATTTACCAATATTTTTAAAACAAAGCACGCTGTCATGTTTTTAGAGGCCTCGAAGTCTGAGCGGGGGTTGGCGAGCGTAGCTCGCAGGGGGTAGGACCCCTAGTATATATATATATATAAACAAATGTTTGAAGTGTGTTTTGATTTTTATACTGCAAAATAATCTCACAATTTCGGATTTTCTTTCATATGTACTTTTGTCTGGCAAAATCCAAATAAGAAATATTATTTTTCTGATATTCCCCGCTATCATGATTGCTTAGCTTATACATATTTTTTTTAAACCGTATCTTTCCCAACTTTATCTTCTGAATGTACATGATTTAAGATTTAATTAATATTCAAATTTTGTTGTACATATGTTTATACAAATTACTTTAGACTTTGAATTCTTGAGGCTTTTTTTTTTTTTTTTTTTTAAGTTTTTTACCCCGTATAAACACTATTGTTTTTATGCGTTTGTTTTACAATTGTGGCCACTGGATTTTTTGGGTTTAGGAGCCACTGGCTCCTTACAAATTTTGGTAATCTGCACCTATAGTCAGAGAGGTTATAAAATGTCATAATATGACTGAATAATATCCATAATATCTGAATGTCTTACATGTCAGATAACTTGGCGATACATCTCGGTCGCTTGATGATTCATCCTCAGAAGCTGCTATAACAAGGAAATACAGATTAAAAAAAAAATCAAATGACTTTATAAATATTTTTATGAATATATTTTTAAGTTTTGATTCGTTTTTAATAACATGTGAAATGACTCGACAAAAGTCTGCAACGATTCTATATCTATTCAATTTCAAACCAGTCGGTTGGGATAGTTTTTGTTCTGTTATATGCAGACAGACAGACCAGATGACGACTAAGGTGCTACATGTTTATATAATTACGAACACACCTATAAAGGAAGAAAATTATTTGGCTGGTTGAAGAATTTTTTTAATTCCCTTATTTCAAACATTTAACTGAGCTTTAGTAGGGGTTCATACTCGCTCTTTGGCATTGAAAAATGATTTAATTGAAGTATTGACAAGAGTAGAAAATGGAAACTTATATTGTGCACAGTGAATAAGTACTGCTTAAACATGCATGACTTGGACGTTTAAAGGAAGTCAAATAAAAATCTTATGAAAATATAATAAATTATAACATTTTGTAATAATATATTTCTTTTAAATGCTAAAAAGTGTAAACTAACAACATAATACAAATTAAAACAACTTTTATTGGGTTGTTTAACATGTTTTGGCTCACTCAGAGTCATTATCAAAAACAAATGAGACTGTTCCATAATGGCACTGTCTTTGAAGTTATTATTTGAAATGCTATCATTTAATTTTCATTTATTTTAATTTCATCTTGCATAATTTAAAAAAGTACATGAAAATTAAAGGTTAGCATTTCAAATAATAACTTCAAAGACAGTGCCATTATGGAACAGTCTCATTTGTTTTTGATAATGGCTCGGAGTGAGCCAAAACATGTTAAACAACCCAATAAAAGTTGTTTTAATTTGTATTATGTTGTTAGTTTATACTTTTTAGCATTTAAAAGAAATAGAATTCTTATGTTTATGACGGTAGCATTCAAGTGACTACTGTCATTCTTTAAAAATATATATATATATATATATATATACTGCATTTTTATTTGTGTGTGTATGTCACATACTTTTTCCCTTCAAAATTTACTTTTAAAATCTAGGTGCATGTAATACATGATGAGTATTTGGGTTTTGACTGCCCTCTGTATATAGGACCATTGGGCACTGTATAAAATAGTTGGCTGGCAACTTTGTATTCAAGTTTACGAAACCAGTAAACAATGCATTGTGAATACTTTTTAATTTTAGCACTAGCTATTCAATTTTAATAGAATAAAATTCATTTTCTCTCTAAATAAGATAAGGGTGTCTGTGTGTGTTTAGGAGGGTATGGCATGCATGAAAAAATATAGCAAGTCTTTTAAATTTCTTGTATTTTAATTTGTATTCGTGTCTCAAATTTTTCTTTTCAAGTCTGTATGAACACTGTTTACTGTAATATGTAGTAATTTTGACACCCTAAAATATATTCCAAAAAACTTCAAAAATATATACCAAAACACTTTAAGACGACAAATATCAGTAAAAAATATTAAAATATTGACATGTTTCGATGGATTCACTCAATCATCAACAGAACACATAAGAAGCACAAATACAATGTACACAAAAATTGCAATGTAAGATCAGTCTCTATAATAAAGTGAAGATATAATGCCCTCTATAATTTTAACCCTGCTCCTTGCTCCCTCTCTAGTCTGCTTCCCAAAATTATTCAACCATTCTACCCAAATATTTGGAATATATGAAATGACAACGTATCATTACACACTTTTGAACCTCTTATTTTAACCGATTCTCTCACAAAAAGCTATAAATAAAACCAGGTGTATAAATCCATTTATCTTCATTGAATAGGATGTTGAGTCTCTTTTTTACTATATCTTGATAAGGCCATATTAACCCTGTTCTATTTAACATCTGTAACATCCCTTTATTATAGGGACTGATTTTACATTCCAATTTTTGTGTACATTGTATTTGTGTTTTGTGTATTCTGATGATGATTGAGTGAACCAATCGAAACATGTCAATATTTTAATATTTTTTATTGATATTTGATGTCTTTTTAGCAATTAAAGTGTTTTAGTACCATAAAATCCCGAAAGTAAGCCCCCCCCGCCTCGCACTTTTAAGCAATTTTGATTTTCTTTTCCATTCCCAAATGTAAGCCCCTCCTCCCCTCACACAGACACAATTTTTTTTTGCAAAACAAATTGATTTTAAAAATCCAAGGGAGGGAATTTTCATCTTTTGACATTTTTGGGCAGATTTCCACTTATGTTTTTATATGATGTTAATGAAATCCCCCTCCCACATGAAATGCCTGTTTCCCTTCTCTGCCCTCCCCAACACAAAAAAATTAAACTTGAGAATTTTAAATCCTTCTTCCTGACTCTTTATAAAAAAAAAAATTATGCTCCATTTGTTGCTGTCTACTGACAATAAATAATCAGCCATGTAAATCACCTCTGTACCTCTATCCATCTTTCACACTTTTTTTTTTGGGGGGGGGGAAGGGGAATAATTTAGATTGTTATTTAAATATTGTTGGAAAAAAAATCAGAAATAGAGCAGAAAAAATTAAGAATTTTAAAATTTTACGAGATGCATTTGGCGGGGGGAGGGTCTTCATGAGATGAGGTTAAAGGCACAGGGGGAGAGAAGCAGATATTTTAGGAGGAGGAGGGGTTAATTTAGGTGGTAGATTATAGTTATTTATTATAGAGTATTTCTTGAGTTTGAAAAGAAATTAAAAAGTTATAAAGGAAACTATGTGTTTTTGGTACCGGGAGGGGGGGTGGCAAAGACGGAAGCAGTAATTTTGAGGGGGATTTAGATGATTGATTATTTATTGTTACAATAAAGAAAAATATTTAAAAAAAAAAAGATTTATTTATTTTTTTGGAGGGAGGAATTTGTTTAAATTTTTATTTATTTGTTTTTTAAGTGAAAATCTGCCGAAATATGGAAGATTCTCGCATCTTTTTTGCTTCTAAATAAAAAACAGGATTTTAAATTATTTTTTAAAAATCTATTATAAGCCCCAAATTTAACACTTTTTGATTTTGAAAAAGGCTGGTGGCTTACAATAGGGATTTTAGGGTATATATTTTTGAAGTCTTTTTTAATATATTTTAGGGTATTACTTTTAATAGACGTAAATTAAAACTTTCTTTTTATATGTAAGATTTCATGTATTATTGGTATCACATGTAAGATTTCAGATTTCCTGTATTATTTTGTTGAAAAGAAAAAAAATCTGATAATTTTTCTTTACTCCTTCCTTTCAGCCCCACCTCACTGGGTTGTCGAACCGTATGAAATTAATGTGTCTGCTGGTGGGAAAGCCATATTCCATTGCGAAGCTCGGGGATCGCCAGAGGTGAAAATCGTATGGCAGAGAATAAAAGGTATTTTGAAATGAAATAAAAATATAAGAAAGAAATTAATATATTCACACTAAAAACCATCAAAATAGGTTGAAGTTCTGATGTTACCATGACAGGTATCAAGTAAGATGAATGTTGCCAATAATGTGGTTTCAAATGTAGCAAGAGTATAAAAACCACTCTCGCCTTTTCTTGTATCTCCACTTGAATGAATAACGATGCAAGTTGTTATGTAATTAAAAAATGGAAAATTATATACATTTTTAAAAATAAGTTATTCAAAATATGACGTATTTACAGATTTTGAAAAAAAAAAATGCCTGCATATTTACAGAAAGTTTGAAATATTTCACCAAATAAATTATACAAACATATCTGGAAAAAAAAAAACCCTGCCCTGTTATCAAAATATTTCAATTTTTTTTCATATGCCACAGTCAGTGGTAAAAAATAATTATGCTACCAGCAGCAAAACTACCGTAGTTTTTAATTTTTTGAGTAGTTTGTAGTGTAACGCACTACTGCATTTGGAAAAAATGTAATGTAGTTAAAATGAAAAAAAAAATGTAATATAATGTAATTATAATAGTGTGATACAAAAAAAATCTGAAGTTTATAGCAAGCACTAAGGAGAAACAAAAGCCATTCTACAAATTGCATGATCATAACTTGCTTTTTTTGTGTAAAATATGTTCTGCACAACAATTTGCAAATGTGGACAACAACTCTCAGCCACAGTGTTTAGTCATGTGGCATATGCCATCATATATTTCTCTATTGACACTTGCTAGTAAAAACAAGTGCTAAACGACCAAATAATGTAATTTTCTTTCTGCCTTGTCTAACTACTCATAGATCTTCATGTTTTTAAATGCAGAGTTTCTTCTTTTAAAATTGCTGTATCACAGCTGTCAACCTTCCAGTTTTTTTATTCAAGACAAAGATATTTCAACCAGAAATTTTATTTAGATAAATGAAAACATATAACTACTGCATACAGGGTGTTTCTAAAGTTACACAACCCATATTTCTGGAAACAAGAAAGGAAAAAAAACAAATAATCACTGTACAACACCATCTATCGTGCATCTTATGATGTATCAATAGCCTAAAATTCAAGCATGTATCTTTATATTTCTGACAGATAATAACTGAGATGTGGGTTGCATGACTTTAGAAATACCCTCTAGCAGGAAGGTAATATTTTGTTGTTAAAAAATTCTGGTTTAAATTATGTATATTTTATTATTTAATAAAGGGAAAGATGGCAGCTATGCTTTAGGTATAGTTTTATTATTTTTTGATATGACAGAGGAAATTAATAATGAACTGCCCTGGCTGCTGTATAACGAGTATTTCAAATTTATCAAACAATGTGTCACGGTAATTACGTTGTAATTTGCAAACTTTACCTACTTTAACTAAACAGCTGATATATGCAAACATTATACACACATTCTATAGAGGATCCTATCTCCCTTATGAAAATAGTTCATAGAGCTGTATAGAACTCTATAGAATTCTTTACAAGTTCTATAGAAACAGTCTTTCTGTAGAATACTTTTCCTAAAGAAAATGTTTCTATAGAATTCTTAGAAGTTCTGTAAAAAAATTTCTGTAGGACAATTTTTCTATAGAGAGTACTATAAACCTTATTGAATTGGCATTACCAGTAGTGTAGCTACATATTCAGCACCCTGGAGCAAGTATAATGGGTATGGTCCCTTTTGTAACAGAAACGTTTTCCCGAATCTGGTATGTATTTTCAATAATAAATTGTTTTATTTAATCGCAGAAAAATCGATCATTAAAAAAAGTGATACAATTCGAAAATTTTTGTAGGTTTTTTAATTAAAAAATGATGGCTGCAAAATCCTGTAGTTTGCAGGATTACAATCCTTGGGGGATTTCTTTCAATTATGGAAACATTAAATATTTCCCTTGATCTCTAATTATGATAAGAAATTTGCAAGTCATGCAACCTTTTTATAGTGCGATATCAATTCAGCATTTTAAGGATGTATAAAGTCATTTTTAAGCATACAAAATACCTCTTCCCTATCTTGCCTCCCCTTTTCCCAAATGCTGCAAATGGAATATAATTTTCACAAGCAACTGTTATTTCCCCACTCAAATGCCCTTGTATTTGGACATTTAAATACGGCTCTAATATATGGTAGTTTTTCAAAAGAAAAAATCAAGCATGAGTTTTAGTTTCAAAATTTCTTTTTCCATATGGAAAGTACATTTTTCTGTTCAATATAAATATTTTTGAACAAAGTTTGCATACTGAATCTTTGTGTGTGTGAGAGAGAAAGATGAAGCAGACACCTGCAGAGACCCCATTTAAAGATGCTACTTTGCTAAAGAAAAAAAAAAGTGTAGTAAATAAACAGTATTTGCTGTCAGATAATATCAGAAATTGCATCTATATCACGTTCATAACTGACTTTATGACTTAGTCAAAGCAATAATTTTTTTAAATCAGGTGGAGCTCTTAGCTCTGATATTCTTGCATCTTAATAGTCATAAAAAATAAAATTTATTTTCCTAATAGTTTTAGCGATATTCGTTAAAATACAAATGTTAAATGGTGAAACATTTCTGAAACTAAGGAAATCAAATTATAAGCAATTTTAATCGATAATTCTTGAAGCATAATTAATTTTTGCCTAGAAAATCAACAATTTAGTTGAAGTTTTTAATTAAAGTAGGAGCATATTTTGTCATTATTATTAATGCAGTTTTACCAATAAACATAACTGTTGGTCATATCTTTAGACCAACGATCAGCCAATCGTTGGCTTAGACGCAATATTAGCTGTTGGTCCAACTAACTGACAAATGTTTGGCCAATGTAAGCAAGACAGCCAAACTCAATCGTAGCCAACGAAGCTAGAAAGTAATGAACTAATGATATGCAAGCAATTCTGTGTTGCTTGAAGGAAAAAATAATTGTATAAAAAATGAAAGAATTGGTCAAATCATATCTCACAGTACAATGACGGTTAAAACAAATCATAAATATTGTCAAGCTTGTACTAAAGTCTGAAATTGCTGAGAAAGAAAAGCATGATATTTTTCTTGCATTTATGGACACAAAAATGGATATATCAAGTTAGACTAATGTGTTAATTTACAGTTCTGGACCAAAAAAAAGTGATCGTCAACTATTGATTCCTCTAAAAATAATTGTAAAAAATCTATAGGCACCAATCGATTTGAAATAATATCGACTAATTAATGCTATGCGTAAATTATGTTTTAGGAGTAGTCTACATGTTAAAAATTATTCCATCTTTGAATTTTCAAACAATAACATAGATTTTTAACATCCAATTTGAGTTCCTGGGATCGAGACAGCCCACCAAAAGGCATAGTTTATATACTTTATCTTAAATCTTCATAGAGTTAGAAGAGTTTAATGTTGTAGGATGCTAATATTAAATCCATTTGAAAAACTTATAAAAATCATCCGATTGAATTTTTATTAATTTTTTAATGAAATACACTTAATAGACCCAAACATATTCCAGGCTTTTTTTGTATTCAAAGACTTTTTTAAATTATGAAAATTAAATTCATATTAAAAATTTAGGAATTATGACTTACATTAATTTTTGTATAAAAAAACACAATCATCAGAAAATCGGTAAGTTTACAGCTCATTGAATAATTAATTTTCGAGATATAGAGGACGTTCCAAGTCTAAATATGAAGGGACCATCTTCTGTTTTCAAAGGATCCACAGAAAAATAATAAATCGTAGAAAGTTACCAGAAACATTTTGTAGTATTTAATTTTATACAAAGAAAAGTAGCAATAATTTTCTTTAAAAATTCCACACTATAAATATCTAATTTCTTAATTAAAACTTAACATCTATGCTATACACCCCACCAAAAAAAAAAAATGTATAGCTCTTTTGAGTGCCTTTTATTGTTTATGCTTTGCCCGCCTTTTCACCACCTGGCATTTATGTGCTGTTTCACGAACGTGTTCTGAATCCTATTTTTTTACTTTTTCAGATAATTTTTAGATAAACCCCTAACACATTTACTTTTATAACCCTATGGAAATTTAAGAGAAGTACCTATATTCCCAGGTTGCCTTGAATCAGGGAACTCAAACAGAATGTCAAAAGTAGGTGTTACCATTTGAAAAATAAACGTTCCTGCATTTTTTAATATATAGACAATGCCCGAAACAAAATTTATGAATAGAATTTAATAGTAGACATTATTCCCAATAAATTGGAACCTGTGTATTTTTTATGCCTTATTTGCAGGATAATTAGTAGTGGATGGTCACTTATTTTCAATGACTGTTCTAAGGTATCTATTGACAAAAGAACAAAGTAGGAAAGTTCTGGCCTAAAGCCAATCTACTACAAGATAATTCTATGTTCAACTTTATACAGTTTTTGAATATTACATGACATGTTTTGAGAAATTGTGTAGCATTCTGTAGAGTTTGATGTAACCCAAACAAATATGAGGAATATAGCGAAGTCGTCTATCTAGACTCAAAGATATAATATTAAGCCATTTTCTTACTTGGTGCTATGCGAATGTGTTAAACCGTGTTAAGTCGGATACAACACAAGTAAGTAAAATTAACTTGAGTTCGTTAACATTTTTGCGCCCTCTGAAAATTCAAGGTCTGCGCCCTTTCTGCTGGCCCAGTCCGACCCTGACGCACACATATATAATGCAGTAAAACTGTTAAAACGGAATCTGCCCGATTGGTGAAATTCACGACTTTTGCGTGCCTGATTGGTAAAATTCATAATTTTTGCATCCCAATCGCTAAAATTCACGATTTTGATGCGCCTGATCGTCGGAATTCATAATGTTTTCCTGCGACATAAGGACATAATTTGCAATTTGTAGCACTCACTATAGAATAATTATACTTTTCGTATCTCGGGGCTGAAAGAATATTTCTTTAATAACACCAGAAGTAAAAGATTGCTGGCATTTTCATAGATTTTATTATTTCTTGACGCAAAACACACACATCACAAAAACTTCACATATGACACGTATATATAAGATTTTACTTTCACATTTCCGGAGAACAAAACACATCACGTTCTATACGTAACCACACTTAAAAAAAACATACTTCCTTCGGCAAAACTCGCATGACAACTGCACTGAACGAAAAAATTTCTAGATCACGTGATGCGTGGCGCATTTCGCCGGGAAGAGTCTAATTTTAGGGAAGGGGTTTTCTGCGTTACAAATTTTTTTTGCCGACTAATTGGTATAATTTGCAATTTCTGGTTTTCCAGGGGTCACCAGCTAACCCATCGCTGGCTACAGGTTGTGTATCCTAGTTTAAAAAAGCATATTGTAATTATTTTCTCAATAAAATTTATCTTATTGTTTACCCCCCCCCCCCCCCCCCAAAAAAAAGAAAAAAAAGACTGTGTTAAAAAAAATCAACCCGAAACATCTTAATACAGTAGACTCTTTCAAATCCATACATTCCTAAAATCCACACATTGTTTCCGATGTAAACAATGAAACTAGCAGTTAAGATGTAGGTGTAAAATTCAAGTTTTTTTTTCTACTTTTATATATCATTCTGTACACATTTTAATGTGTAGTTCCGGTTAATAGGATTCAACTCATGTTTTCTCATGAAGGAAGCATGAATTTATTTCTGGAAAAATTCAGGATAGTGCTGATATCCGTGGCAATCGTGATAATTTTACCAAATAGTTTATGTATCAATCTAGCTTTTTGGGTTGTTAAGCATGGTTAAACATGAAATAAAACTTTGTTATTTTAAGATTTTGATGTGAATTTATTTATAAGACAAGTTTCACTGAATAATTTCAAGAAAAAATTATCTCATGCATTATTAATTATTTACTTGACTTTTAATATTTCAAATGTTTTTTAAATTTTCTTAATTTTTATTATTTTACTTTATTGTAAGTGTTCATTATAATTTCGAGTGCATTATTAAATTCAGATTATTGTTTAAAAGATGTAAACAAAACAGCGTCTAGAAATCCTCAAGATTCTAAAATCTGCATATTATGAAAAAAAAAAATAGAAAAAAAAGAGAAGATAGGAAAGATGGAATTAACGGTTTTTACTGACATAGAAGTTAGAGAGAGAATTTTGAATATTAAAACGTTATTTTAAATTTTGTATTTTCCTAAAATAGATGAATGATAATTTAGCCGATGATCGAAAGTGGGAGTAAATAAAAATAAAAACAATGCGTTGTGAAAAGAAAGAAATTTAGAATATAATAAAATTAATTAATGATTTCTTCATGATAAAATATAAAAACAATTCTTACCTGAACTGAGAAAGACTGCTACACTGAAAACATATATATTGTCAACCCTTTTTATAGTGCCACTAGAAATTACATTTAAAGAATCTAAGCATGAAAATTAAATTATCAAATAAAATCAACATTAAACATTTACTGTATAAATATGGATAAGTATTAAATTAAAATTTTCATATTGTTAAATAATATTTGTTCATGAGGTATAAAATTATTTTTAAGATTATAAAGTTATCTCTTCAATTTAAAGGAACTCTGTACTGTGGAAAATACGTTATAAATATCAGATAGATAATAAATTTTAAAAATACAAAAGAAACAAACGTAAATTGAACAACACATCTTTTATTATATGTAAATATATGTATATATATAGTTATAAATATTTAAAATAGATAGATTTTATATGTACCATGGATTGTGCACAACCTTACAAAATTTTCATATGATTTATTATTAGCTGGTTAGCATTATTACGCAGAAGGTATTATAAGAAATCTATTTTAGTTAACAGAGGTTTTAATCATATTAGATGCAAAATATTAATGTTTATCAAGGATCACGTCCAAGTTCGTTGACTACAAACAAATAAATTTGTTATCATGTCTTACGATGAGCTTTCAGTCTAAATAAATTTCACGTTTTGTTTGCACTATATCAGCCATTAATCGAGGCTGGGAATCCACTGATTGTCCTTCTGTAAATTCAAATACTAACATGATGATAGTTCTTAACCAAAAAGGAACAATTTGCACTGCTGTATCAACATTTCTGAACGACAAATATTCTTGCTGAGAAACGTTTATTCCCAGAAGTTTCACCAGAAGAGTTAAAAATTAAACATATTACCATTAACGAACATCCTGCAACATTTTAGTGAGACAGCTGATCTTTTGCAGTTCAAATCAGCTTCTGTAATCATTTATCACCTTTATTAAATGGAATATCTTTCAAACATCATTATTGTAGCTGTTCTCCTCTAAGATTCCCTTTACCACACATCTGCAGCCATACTTGACATGTATTCTCGAGATTTTACATATTATTATTTAATCATTTTGCTTAAAAAAAACTTAACTTAAATTACTGTTCAATACTTATAATAAAAAGACTGTACTGAAAGGACTCAACTGCTGAACCTGTTTAGTTCAACAGTTGGCCAATCATAAAAAAAATTATTTTTGAGGAGCACTCTCGTGGACTTGCTTCCACTCGAGCGTCCTGTAGTCGAAGAGACCAGACGCTATCGGGGAAACATTGAAGTCCCCCGTTTCGCGCCGAAACTATAATAGCCAATCAGAGGCCTCCATGCTACTACGGCTTTCAAAACTCCGGTGCTGATAATGCCACAGGAAAAATGCTTAAAGATTAGTAACGACTCGCAACGCAAGTTTGCAATCGCTAAAGCTAGTGCGTTGATGGAGAAAAGTAAAAATACAATTGGCAACCGCTGAATGAATTAAAATGGCGTTTGTTTATAATTAAAAGAATACAGAAATTAACGTTATGGTTGCCGATCAAATGAAAATAAATTTAGAAAATGGGAATTAATTAAAAATGGGAACTAAATTATTTAAATTTAAAAATAAATAAATTAATCTAGCCTAAATAAATTTTAATAATTAAAAAAAAAAGCAGATGTTATGTACGTGTCATTATGTGTGTCGTAATGCCACAGGAAAAATGCTTAAAGATTAGTAACAACTCGCAACGCAAGTTTGCAATCGCTAAAGCTAGTGCGTTGATGGAGAAAAGTAAAAATACGATTGGCAACCGCTGAATGAATTAAAATGGCGTTTGTTTATAATTAAAAGAATACAGAAATTAACGTTATGGTTGCCGATCAAATAAAAATAAATTTAGAAAATGGGAATTAATTAAAAATGGGAACTAAATTATTTAAATTTAAAAATAAATTAATCTAGCCTAAATAAATTTTAATAATTAAAAAAAAAAGCAGATGTTATGTACGTGTCATAACATTTACCCACGGCCAATAGAAAAAAAATAGAAAGAAAAATTTTGAAGCTGTGGCATCAAATCGAAACAAGAATTTTGAAAATTTAAACTATTGACGGAGTTGAACTGAAACTTTAAAGTTAAATGAAAAATTTAAATTAGCTGAATCCTAACCATACCTAAAACATGACATTTATGTACCAAATGAATAAAAATTTAAATATATACTATATACAAATATAAAACAAAATCAACAATCACAGTACTATCACATAAAACACATACAATAGCCATGAAACTTTTTGGCATCAAAATTGACTTTTTAAATAAAATATATACAATGCAAATTTGACTTAAAAATAGAAACCAATAAATGCCAAAACAAAAAAAAATGTAACATACATATATACACACAAGTTAGATCTGTTCAGGTAAGTTAAAAAAAAAAATTCACCATGAAGAAAAGAAGAGTAATTCATCCAAGACTTCAATGGAATATATCACACAAGGTAAGTACATAAATTTACATATTGACAATTGACTCTCTCAAATTACCCAATATAATTTGCCAAGTATATTTGGCATTGTAAAAACCACGTAAAAATAAATAAAGCCTTAAAATGAAGAGCTTTAACCTTAAATTCATCAAAAACTCCGGTGCTGATAATGCCACAGGAAAAATGCTTAAAGATTAGTAACGACTCGCAACGCAAGTTTGCGATCGCTAAAGCTAGTGTGTTGATGGAGAAAAGTAAAAATACAATTGGCAACCGCTGAATGAATTAAAATGGCGTTTGTTTATAATTAAAAGAATACAGAAATTAACGTTATGGTTGCCGATCAAATGAAAATAAATTTAGAAAATGGGAATTAATTAAAAATGGGAACTAAATTATTTAAATTTAAAAATAAATAAATTAATCTAGCCTAAATAAATTTTAATAATTTAAAAAAAAGCAGATGTTATGTATGTCTCATAACACTGCACAACCTCTGGTTTTTAGCCGTGCGGATTTAAGGGAGTCTACTGTACACACATTTTGGTTAATTGTCACCCGTAGCCAAAAAAAGTTGACGACCTGTGCTCTACCCCTGCCTGGCTGACACAAATAGACCCTATTCTTCCTTTGGGTTTGAGGCTATAAAAAAAAACAGCTGTTTGTCAAAACATTGAAACAACTCTCCATTTGAAAGCATTATGCTTTTGAAAAATCAAGCTTAATTTTTTAATCTGCTACTGAAATAATAAAAATGTAGCAGTAGATCTGAATAGTAAGAAGGATCATTATTTAATATTGGAATCATTTTGCGTTAATTATTGATTTTATTATTAATTTAGCATTAAATAAAATTAAACAATAGCTAATGTGCATTGATATGAGTGAAGTTTCAAGTGTTTAAATTGATTATTTACTAATCAATTGCAGAAATTTAACTCATTTCAGTTATAACTTCTTGTTTACAATGTTAATTTTTAGTAATTTAGAAAAAAATATCATTTAATTTTTGCAAATCGTACTTTTAGGAAAAATTTTCACTGTTTATTAATTAAAAAATGAAATATGTTTTTATTTCCATTAACTCTATTTCTGAGCCCGTAAGTGTGTCAATAAAATAGATAAGAGAAATAACAGAATACCTTCTCGAATACAAATTGTGAACAAATGATTGTTCTTCCCTTTTATCCACTGTGACATCACGAGAATATTGTCTTCACTCATCATTTATTGAAGTTCCTTTGCTTGCGGTTTATTCCGTTGACCTGTCTCCTATGACAGACTAGATGCTATTTTCAAAGAGCTTGTCACAGTGAATTTGTGTTAACTGCCCAAATGGTTCAGTGGATAGAGCATTAGTAATTGAAGCAAGAGGTGTTTTGGGTTTGACTTTTGGAAAAAATTTCAACTCGTGTAATTTCAGTTAAAACTAGATGGTACCTGTCAAGATTTGACGGTAAATAACTTGAAAGTTCCTTTTAGAAATATGTTTTAATTTTTACTTAATTGCTTTTAAATTAATTAGGTATTGAAAATTGTGTAAGCGATTCCTATAAGACGATAGATGGTGTTATCAGTCCAGCCTACTTAACTAATGAAGTGAAATAATTTTAAGCTTCTAATTTACATCCTGTTCTGCTTGAATAATTTTGGAAAAAAAGTAAATTAAAAATATTAATTGAATGATTTATTTTTTCTTATTACAGTCTTTTTAAATATCAATATTTAGTATTTTCTAATTTTTTTTTTTTAATTGTGTGACCTTTTAAAATTTTTCATTAAATTAATTTTTATCAGCCTGACTCTAAAATCCAGATAAATCAATGGATATCAAGATGATTTCTTTTATAATTTTTATATGGATATTGTAACTTCTTTTTTCTTTTCTTTTTTTTTTTAAAGAGAATAATTATATATTTTATAAAAATATATCTTATTGATAATGGTCATACAAAATATAAATAAAAATTTAGATCACTTTATTTAATCGATAACTACATGCAAAATCTTTTAAATTAAATGTTTGTAATATAAAATAAGTAATTAAAAAATATTGTCGGTTGTTAAATTTTATTTACCACAGTCCCTATATTTTGAAAAAATAACAATATTTGAATTTAATCTTTGCTGTTTGCAGCTAATGATTTATAATACATATTTTTTAATTACTTGAATTTTTATTTTACATTTTCACAAATTGTTTTGATTGTTAAATCATAGATATTAAGATAATTTAGAGTTCCTGTATGAATATTTTTCCTTCTTTTTGTTTTCTCTCCTTTTTTTTTATTTTTTTATGAAAAATAATCACATACTTATCTTAGTATATACTATATGACAATGATAATGGTCATACCAAATATAACAAAAATTGTAGTAGACCCATTCAATTTATTTAATTGATAATTACATGCATGATCTTTCAATTTAAGTACTTTTAACATAAATTTAGTAATTAAAACAAAATATTCTTGGGTGTAAAAGTTTACTTAATTATAAAGCATTCGAATGAAAAAAATAAAATACAAATTATATAACTTTTCCTCCTGAATTAAATTAGACATTATTAAAATGAATTATTGCCAATAAAATAAGAAAAATCATTCTCTCCAGAGTGGGTATCGAACCGACGAACTGAACAACGAAACATCGCACCTTAAACTACTCAGCCACCCTTTCCTCGCTCGAGTGTACTCTAAAATTGAATAGGTTCTAGATTTAATTTTATGCATGTGCAAATGTGTCATTTTGTTGTGAATGTGAAATTTGACAAAATGCTCTTTTAGCTTTAAATACATAGATAATAAATGGTAGTTAATTTGTTTTGCTGTATAGATTCTGAGGAAGTCGTACCCCTTCCTAATAAATCCCAAGTACATGATAATGGCAGCCTGATCATTGTGAGTGCACACAAGGCCGACAGCGGGATTTACAGATGTGAAGCAGCCAATGGCATTGGAAAAGGGTTGAGGAAAAGCGTGCTGCTCACTGTCTATGGTAAGTCTGTGGATTTTAATATGTTTTAGGTTGTATTGCAATCACTTTATTTATATATTGCTATATGTAATGTAAGATATGTCATCGCAATGTTTGAAATAATGAAGCTATTCAAATCGAATTTGGACAGTATACTTATTTTGTAATTATCTTGGATGAGTTCATTCATCAAGAAGATTCAGTCATTTGTTCTAAAATGTACAGATTTTTGAAAATCAGAATAACATTAGGGTCCATGATTGTTTGTTTTTGTAAGTGACTGGGTGTCTATATCAAAAGAATTTCATATATTAAAAGAAAGTCTATATTAAAAATATTTCATAGGCATTCTATTGAGTGGTTTGGGTTTGAAGCTCGTTTGAACATCCAAAATATATTATAGCTTACGGGAGATTTTTAAACACTATGATTTCAACGAAACATTTTTTATATAATCCATTCAGAAAGAAAAGAAAAAGAAAACATTTAGTTTGCCTAGCAACAGTTGATTTATCTCGGTGCCATGGTCATTCAAAATTATAAGATGCCTTCTGCTACCCTTTCTCTTTCACATTTCTGTTTCTCTATCTTATTAAATTTGTATTATGATTGTAACATACATGTCTATTTTTAACTTTTCAATTTTAAACTTTTAACTCTCTTTTGCCATCTTAAAAAATTGTATTTGACCATCATCAACCTCCCATTGACTTAACGTTTAACGAAAAATAACATCGGTAACTTTAAATTACTTTTATCACAATTCCCTCACCAAAAGTACGTTAATCTGGCTACTTGGTTTTCTGTAACTCTGCCAACAGTGCTCTGTATTCACTGAAGAAAATTGTTTAATTATCATTCTCTCTGTTGGTCTCTGATCAAAAGAAACATCTAACTATTCATGCCTCCTCTCCAGCCGCTGGCATTTCATGCCTACTGATGCTTGGACAAGAACCCCTGCTCAACTGTTCTTCGGAATAAAGAAGATTTTTCTGAAAGAATCATGTTTTTGTATCCAGTCACTTTGTGCAACTTCTTTACTTGAATATTAACAAATGTCCTTTGTTGCAGCTCGCTGAACTGAAACCTATACTCGACTAAAAACGTCACAACCCGCTCTCCTGACTGTTTATCTTCTGTGACCATTTTTCTTGCAAGAAAAGGGCAATCATTTGAGTTATGATTTTTTTTCCCTCAGAGATTGCAAGACTAATATAAACTTCATTAACACTTCAGTGCATGTATCACTTGGAGCTTATTTATTTCGTACATAACATTTTGTATCTCTTTCTTAATTTTCACCTCTTACACACTTGGTCAAAGTTATAGATACACTAAAACTAGTCGTATGTGTCAATCCCAAAACTTTCTTCTGTCTCATACAGATTTCACATATTCCAAAAATGAATCAGCATCCATTTCTATCAAGGTCTAACTGAATCTGAAGTTTCATGAAATTCTTAATTGCATTAGTTCTTGAGATAGAGCTATCGTGAATAATGTAATGTAGCATAGCAGCATAGGCGTTCGTGCCCCCCCAACTTTCTGAACATCAATTTCTAAAATATGATACAGTCTTGTATTGACCCAAAATGGAAATGAAATAACTACTTTAATTTTCATTTTATATTTCTTCATTTTTTTTACTTAATCAGATGTCAGATCAGTATAGATAGCTCAGCTCTTTTTCTTTGAAGTGATGCATTTGGTAGCAAAAATTGTGTTGTGCAGTACAAATTCTGATACGAACATTCATTAAACGAAAGTTTGAACTATCACTCTCTTACAGCTGCGGACAATTTCAATGTGTCAGCTGTTTTTCCCGCTGTCTGTGGTTAGTAGCTACATGTACTTTTTTTCCCTTTTCATTTTTTCTGTACACTTTAGAAAATGTAGTTGTGTTTATCAGAGCGGGAGTTCTGTTTCCCCGCAATATATATTTCATTTAATATGTTGTAACTTTAATTATACTTGAATCAAGTCATAAATATCCTGCTTTTCCAAGCTGTGTCGCTGGAGTTCTTTACCAATGGAATGCAACCACACATCACTAAGATTATAAAAAATAATTAATATTTTCTTCATTTAGTTATTAAATATGTTCCTCTCTCTTACTTATTATTATTTTTTATTGAAAGCACTTAATCTTCTACTATACCTTTGCATTTTTGAGATGCAATGGTTATGATTTTTTTTTCAAAATGTAAGCTTTCTTGAATGAGCTGTTTTAAAGTTAATATACAGCTGTACCTTGGTAAACGATGGTAATCCGCTCCAGAAATACCGTTGTTAAGCAAGTTTTTTATTTATTATCAGGGCCGCACCAAAGGTTCCCCCCCCCCACCCCACCCCTCCAGGTGCCAGATACAGTTGTTGTGGTGCTGTTTATTATATTTGTTACATAAATATTAATTTCAATAAAATGATCTAGCGAAGCTTTCCTCATTTACTTGGTCGTTTTTTTTTCCAAGTGAACCTCGAATTAAATGAACCTTGTAGTGGGGTCCAACTGCTTTCAACAACGTACATCCGTGCAGGCTACGCCTGATCTGGTCTCGAATTAAATGAACCTTGTAGTGGGGTCCAACTGCTTTCAACAACGTACATCCGTGCAGGCTACGCCTGATCTGGTCTCGAATCAAACTAACCTTGAATTTTTTTAATTTTTTATTTCGACCGAAATTAGTTTAATATTTTGAGAATCGTAGTTAACGTTACGACGATTTTGCATTCTCCCAAATTTAATTTAATCGCAGGAAAGCAAAATTTAACAGACTTAATTATTTCCGTTTCGAAAAAAAAGGTAAAAAATTTGCTGAAAACGCGAAAAAACACAAAAAAATTCGTGAGCAATTCAAAACTTGCAGAGGACAAAATATACTTATATTGGTCTAAAAGCTTGAAAACGATTTCATTTTACAAGTGTTAAAAAATTGCCGCTAACAGCGAAAAACCGCAGAAAATTGGGTACAATTTTTTTATGTACGGGATTTTAATACAATATATTTAAACCGGATTCCTTTCGCCGCAGAATGCAAAGAAATGCTAAAAATCTCTCTCTCTCTTTTTTTTAAATCGCAGAGGACAAAATTTACTATATTGGGCTAAAAGATTGAAACTTGATTCCTGTAACAAATGTTAAAAAATTGCTGCGAAGCACAAAAAAAAGTTTAAATCGCATGATAAATTAAAATCATTGTACGAATGATGAATAAACTTTATTGAAAAGAGAAAAAAATTTACTGTATTGGGCTAAAAGATTGAAAGTGAATTCTTTTTATGAATGTGAAAATATCTCCACAAACCGTGAAAAAAAAAATCCCATAAAAAAAATTCCACGAAAAATTCAAAAACCACAGAAGACAAAATTTACTGTATTGTGTTTAAAGATTGAAACCAGATTTCCTTTACGAATGTAGAAAAATCGCCGCAAAACGCATAAGAACATAAAATTTGCAAAAAATAATCGCGAAAATCTTAAAAATCTCAGAGAATAAAATGTATTACATTAGGTTAAAAAATTGTAGCTGGATTCCTTTTACGAATGTCAAAAAATTGCCGCAAAACGTGAAAAAGCGTTAAAATCGCATGAAAAATTAAAATCATAGTACTGATTCCGAATAAACTTTATTGAAAAGAGAAAAAAATTACTCTATCGGGGTAAAAGTTTAAAACCGGATTATTTTTACGAATGTGAAAATATCTCCACGAAACGTGAAAAAAATTCCACAAAAAATTAAAAAATCGCAGAGGACAAAATTAATGGTATTGTATTTAAAAACTGAAACCGGATTTATTTTACGAATGTTAGAAAAATCGCTTCAAAATGCGTAAAAACTGAAAATTTGCAGAGAACCAAATTTATTATATTGTGTTAAAAGATTGTAGCTGGATTCATTT
The DNA here is from genome assembly GCA_963931845.1 of Maratus michaelseni. Taxonomy (NCBI): domain Eukaryota; kingdom Metazoa; phylum Arthropoda; class Arachnida; order Araneae; family Salticidae; genus Maratus; species Maratus michaelseni. The sequence continues at coordinate 467,883,482 of OZ007589.1, forward strand.
TACGAATGTCAAAAAAAATCATCGCAAAGCGCGAAAGAACGCTAAACCCTGCTTAACAAATTCGCTATAACGAGTTCCGAATAAACATTATTGAAAGAAGCCAATATTTACTATATTGGGCTAAAAGGTTGTAATTGGATTCCTGTTACAGATGTTAAGAACTTCCACGAAACGCGAAAAAAAAAAAAAAATGCAAAAAGTTGCACGAAAAATTCGCGATTAAAATCAGTGAGTACAAAATGGAGTGCAAAATGTAATCGCAGAGTTCAAAATTTAGTACAATGGACTGAAAGATTAAAACTGGACTCCTTTTACGAATGTTTAAAAATCGCAACAGAACGCGAAAAAACAACAAAATATCTCATAAAAAATTCTTGAAAAATTTAAAAATCGCAGAGGACAAATTTTACAATAATGGGTTAAAAGGTTGAAACCAGATTCGCATCACAAATGTTAAAAAATTGCCACAAAATGCGGAAATAAAATTAAAAATCACATAAAAAATTTAAGAAAAATTTAGAAATCACTGAGGACAAAATTTACTATTTCGAGCTGAAAAATTGAAACCAGATGTATTTTACGAATGTTTAAGAAAATCGCCGCGGAATGCTTAAAATTGCATAAAAAATTCGTGAAAAATCTAAAAATCGCAGATCACAAAATTTGCTATATTGTTCTAAAAGATTGAAGTTGGATTCCTTTTATGGATGTAAAAAAAATCACTGTAAAACGTGAAAAATTGCCTAATAAATTTTCAAAAAATTAAAAAATCGCAGAGTAGAAAATGTACTATGTCGGCTGAAAAAATAAAACCAGATTTCTCGTACGAATGTTTGAAAAATTGCATCTGAAAGATAAAAAAACGCTAATCATCACATAAAAATTTCACGAAAAATTAAAAAAAGGCAGAGGGCAAATTTTACTATATTGTGTTAAAAATTTGAAACTTAATTCCTAACAAAAATGTTAAGAAATTGTCGCAAAACGCGAAAAAACGGTAAAAATCACATAAACATTTCGCCAAAAATTCAAAAATTGCTGTACGACGAATGTTTAAGAAAAATAAACTTTTAGGTCTTGGGGGCTAGAAGATCGAAACTGAATTCCTTTTACCCAATGTGAAAAATTTCTGCGAGGACGTTTTTAAACAAGATACCACTGTATATATATGGGAATGTGTGCGTGCGTGCGTGTGTGTTTAATAAACGTTTGTGCCCCCCCAAAATTTTCGGTCACGCTACGCCTATGCATAGCAGCACCACCTGTTGGGAGATTTATATCAAAAACTATTCAGCACCCATTTATATCAGGGATTAACTCTAAAGTTTTGTTAAATTCCGTGCATTAAATCTTGAGATTGGGCACTCACAAAATTTTTCTCACATACAGAGTCACAGACAGACATTTTCTAAAAACAGTCAAATCGTGCTCAAGATCTTCTAAAACGTATAAATCCGTCAAAAACAGGAAGTTGAATAAGAGTATAATATACAATGAGTGTCAACAGCCCGTGACCTCAATGCCATCAGCTGGGCACTTATCTTTATTTATGCATATATTACTCCTCCCACCTACAATTAAAAGTTAGGTGCTCTATTTTATGTTCTTTCTTGTTTTAATTCATGTTTTAGAGTTTCCTTCATCTAGTTATTACGTCTAATTTCTGCAAAAATATTTCATAATTTTCATTTGACTTTTATTTATTTTTTTTTTTACAGAATACCCTGCTGTTGAGCGCTTAGTGGACCATGTGACGGTGGAAAGAGGGCAAGTAGCGCATCTGTCGTGCCTGGCCACGGGAGATGCGCCTCTATCATTTCTGTGGATGAAAAACAGACAATTTTTGGATGAAGCACCGGCCACTCTCAGGAGGTGGGTTTGATTGAGTCTTATCTACCGTAATTTCTGGCCTATAATGCATTGATCAAATAATCATGTTTAGACCCAGAAATTTTATTTAATAATAATTTTATTTACATACAGTAATTTTTGTAAGTTACATTTTACAAAATAAAATTTTTGGGTCGAAACATGATTGTTTGATCTACGGATTATAAGCTGGAAATTACAGTACCTAAGTGTGTTTAAACTTCTAATTTTTATTTCTGTGTAAAATTTTCATGCCGTGTTTCCCCCTAAAATAAAATTCAGTCATATATGAATTTTTTGCTCCAATAGAAGGTTTTATTTTTGGAAGATGTCTTTTTTTTTTTTTTTTTTTTTTTTTTTTTATCATACACAAAAATTTATTGTTTTTCAAATGCATTCATGTTTGCTTCTTCTTTACGAAGTTGCTTTAAGCCTTCAGCTCAAAATAACAAATGCTTCTATACAAGAAAATGATGTACTTCATTCACAATACTAAAACACAAAAAAAGGGAGAAAGAGATTTTTTTTTTGGATTTTATTTATGCATGTTTTTAAAATTCAACTTGACTCTTTTCCAACTCATTGACAAAAGGATTAACATTTGTAAACACACAAATTTTCCTCGAGGGGGGAGGAAATGGCAGAAGGAGGGGATAGGGGATTTTTAAAATCATTACTTTAAACTAATATACATAATTTGAAATTCTCATCTTGATTGCATGCCTTTTTTTTAACCCCTAATGCACCCATGGCTGTTTTAAGAAAGTGCGACCGCTGCTACTTTGTGGCAGTGTATTTGTGGAATAGGAGGTGCTTTTACTTCAGTTACTGAGCTGAACAGTAGTAGGCACAATCACGGAAGATTGCCAGGTTGAACCCTCTATTTGACAGAAAAAAATCGGTACTTCCCTATTATCCTGTCGACCACATTCCATTTTTTAAAAAAAACCTATCGCGAAACTATATTATTTAACGTAAAAAATGCGTTGGATGAGTGTTTGGTATGTTATTAAATGATTTATATTTTAACGTCTATCTGTATTTTTAATGATATTTTACTGATTTATTAAGTATTTTGTTAATTAAAATAACCATTATGTCATTAAACAGCGATGTCATGATACTAAAACAAAAATAGCATTGAAAAAATATTGCACTGCATAGTTACGTACGATAAAATACACCAGTTTCATCTGACATTTCAACAAACATTTATCCACCAGGCTGAGTTGGATAATTAACCTTCTCACCGCCGCGACCTGATATATCTGTTCACTATGCTGTGGGTTTCACAGCAATACAAGGTTTGTTTAAATTAATATAATTCTACAAATATAATGCATTTTTAAAACATAAAGTAATGATTGATACTCTCAAGGATTATACTTATATACGTAATTAAGTTTTTTATCTCAAGTTTGAAAATTTAGATTTTTTAAGCATTTAAAAAAAATTACAGAGAAAACAACATTACAAATTTGCCCTTTTGTTCAGTGGTCAGGGGGTTAAGGAAAATAATGTGAAACATTAAATTTCCAAAATTATTTTTTTCTGTTTTTAGGGTTTCGTTCATGTCACAAAACCCTATTACTCCCGCTCCGTTGTCTGTCTGTCACAGAGCCATTCTCAAAAACTATGTAACTTACAGTTGAAACTTCGCGTACATAGCTGAATACCAGCTATAAAGAGCTCAAAATATTAAAATTTGAAAAATTCGTATTTTAATAAATAGAGATAAAAAACCAAAATTCTAACAGCCTTTTCCTATTCAATTTAAACATTTTTCGTTATAGCAGATGCCAAAAATTAAAAATCCACGATGAAATTCTTTCTACAATAATTATTTTTCTATCAGACGATTTCCACGTGAAAAATGAAAATGAAATAAAAAGTTTCACCCATTGAAAAAAAGATTAATATGGAATAAAATTTATTGACATCATAGTGGTAATAAAACGGAAAGATTTCTCAATAATACAAGGAGTATGAGTATGTGTATGTACACAAAGCAGATTAATATCACGTCATTAGAGAATTAAAAAGAAAATCTGACGTCCTATTGGAAGTTTAACGAATTTTTCATATGTTTGAGAATAATACAAAGCGAGTATCAATAGGAGTAATAGAGAATAGTAAATATATGAGTTTGAGGAACGTATTGAATCATGATAAAAGCCCGATTATGGAAATATTCGTTACAATTTTAACATTTTGAAGGTGTACAACATGTTTAATTCTGAAATATTTTTTTTTTAATATCTCATTTAGTCCACATGACAGATATTATTATGACAGCTATCAGGCTGGTTTAGATATTCGAAAAAAAGAGAAAAATTGACCAGTAAATTTTTACTTTATAAAAAACGTGACTTTTTTTTGGTTGCTAAATGAAATTTATTTGGATTTATTCAAGAAAGGATAAAGTGCTTTGAAAGGAATATTAAACGAAACCCTTTGAGCGATCTTCAATCACACTTACCCACTTGTTATTAATATGTTGTAAATTTTATTGTTTAAAGGTACTAATAGTTGACTTTAGTGAGAAGGCTTTTCTGAATTTCTTGTTTTTTTTTTGTTTGTTAATTCTAATGGCAGCATTCTTTCATTTGTTTTATTGGCTTTAGCATTACAGTTTGGCGATAGTTTTTTTTTTAAAATAAAAACGGCCGACAGGATAATGAAGAAGTACCAAAAAATCTAATATATGTTCATTAAATGATTTTTGTTGCACTTTGTTAAATAGAGGTTCAACTGTTCTTTTACTGAATAATAGTAAAATTTTGCAAATTTATTAAGGCTTATTTTTGGAGGTAGGGGAAAAAAAATCATTCTAATCTTTTTTACACAGTACTATGTTTCTACAGGGTGTTCTAGAAAGGACTCCCCAACTTTGAAATGACATAACTTCGAAACCGTGAGAGATAGAAATGTGAAACAAGTTGAATGTTAGACAGATAGGTCTGGAATTTTTTATACATCAATTTAAAAAATAGTTCTAATATTGGACACGAGAGGGCGCTGCAATCACAAAGCTGTGTCTTTGAAATAGTTCCTGAAAGTGAGCTGTTTGAACTGAGATAAAAATCACATTACAATGGTTTCGATATGGTTACCTTTTTCAGCAACAACATGACGCAACCTACAGGTAACGTTCGAAATCACTTGTTGCAATACTTCTATTGAAATGGATGCACATGCCTCACAGATGAATTGTTAGAGCTGTTCCAACGTTTGGGGATTCTTAGAATAAACAGCGTCCTTCAAGTAACCCCACAAAAAGAAGTCGCATGGATTCAGATCCGGGGAATATGGTGAATACGGCATGATATTCTTGAATTCCGAATTATTCTCTAATTCTATACAACTTTTTTACACGTGTCAGCAATGAAACAGACGCACGAATGAAATTTCTGTCCTTCTGAGTACCATTTAAAATTCCATGTGCTTGTGCTGCCACCTATTATCCAATATTGGAACTATTTTTTCACATCCGTGTATAACAAATTCCAGACCTATCTGTTTAACATTCAACTTGTTTCACATTTCTATCTCTCACTGTTTCGAAGTTATGTTATTTAAAAGTTGGGGAGTCCTTTCTAGAACACCCTGTATTTACATGTAGAATTTTTATTTTAAGATATAATATTTTAAAATGTGATATCAATTTAACTTTTCAAATAAATGAAATGGAATTGTGTATAAGGTGAGAGAAGAATTTCTAATTGTTTCGCATGCCTCTTAATGAATTCTGCAAATTGTATGAGGGATATATTGGAAGCAATACAAGTGTCTATGGCCAATGAAATCGGTCATGATGTCTGAATATGTTTCTTGTGCTTTTAAGGGGATGAGGTTAAAGGATGATGAGATGAGGTGATGATTCATTACCTAATCTATCATTACGGGAAGTAGATTAAAACTCATGGGAAGAGTTCCGTATCCAGTGATGGTAGATTTGGCAATAACTATTTCGATGTGGTAGTTGCGATCTTCAGCCTTTGGAGTTTTTTAAACAATATTTTTTCTGTAGATGTGTATATACGTTTGATGTAAATATACTTTTTTGTATTTTTTTATATAGATATTTTTGTATTTTGTAATTTTTTTTTCCCTTCTTATTTAAATTGTTTGTATGATTGATAATATTCCATTTTAAAAGATTTTCTTGCTTTTCAATCTTGTTTCAACGATTGTTCAGGCAGTGAGGTAACATGATTTTTTTGGCATTAAACTGGTGTTATTTACAGAAAACAATCGTTCTTTGCTTATAATTGTAGATTTCCTGCCCTTGAAAAAAGTGAATTACATTATAAGCTTTCATTTGTGTTTATACTACTCTTGTTTTTTTTTTTTTTTGCATTTGAATTAATAATATTTCATTTATTAGGACTACATAAATTAATCTGTAATTTGACTCTGCTATATGATATTGTGATTTCATTGTGTATGGTCAATTTCTTATGTTTCAATGGTTAAATTTTACATTAAGTTTATATATATATATATAATTTAAATTGTAATGACAGTTGTGAATGAGATTTTTATTTTTTTATTTCTGCCTTTTGAAAATATTAAAACACAAAAAACATTTATATAAAGCATATAATTGTTTGCATTTTTTTTGGACAACTTTTCCATTTTATGATTTTAAGTGTTATTTATATGAGATATCTTTCCTGAGATTTCCACAAGTAATTTCAGTTAGGTTTTTCATTCATTTATTAATGGTTTACAATATGCCTCCCTGACAATAACAGTTATTTATCACAAAAGGGCTTCTTAGGTTTATTAAATAAATTAGGTTTATTAAATAAATTAGGTTTATTAAATAAATTAGGTTTATTCATTTTCATTACTTCTTAAAATGTCAAAAATGACGATAAAAATTTGTTTTAGCATTGTACTTATTTTTTTAAGGCAGTGCAAAAACACAATTTAATAAACGTATGTTTATAAATATTTAAAAAACATGTTTTTCTGCCATCTTGAAAATTTTGGCAAGATGCTAAAACTGCCTTCTGGTGCCATTTTGGATTTTTTTTGCCAATTGTACAAACCGGCACCGGATATGGAACTCTTCTCAAACTCACACACAAAAGAACTTTCTTTTATTAGTATAGATGACACCTTACCAAAACACTATTTTAATTAGATATGAAAACAATGTTAATGACGAATTAAATAGAAAGAATAATATAAACATTTAAATGGAGAATTATTAAATTATAACATCATAAATGAGCAGTCTTTTTAATTTTTATATTGTGTTTATAAATGAAATAGCAGTGAATTGAACTACTTGTAAGAGAATTTGGTACTTCTCCATTATCCCGTCGACCACTTTTCATAACAAAAAACTATCGCCAAACCATTCAATTCAAGGCCAAAAATGCAGTCAAATTTACTGGATGTTATACGTGTTTGTGATGTCATCCAGTGGTTTTTAGTTCGACATTTGCGTGTATTTTTCACTATGTTTTACTGATTTATTAGTTATTTTGTTAATTAAAGTAACAATTGTGTCCTTAAACGGCATTGCCATGATATTAAAAGAGAAAATGGAAAAAACATTGCGATGCATAGTTACACACAATAGATCCATTTCAACTGATGTCATAAATATTTATTCACCATCCGAGAGGGATAATTAAGAAAAATAATGTAAATAAATAAATATCCAAGACTTTTTTCTTCTGTTTTCATTAATATATTGTAAATTTTTATTTAAGCTTACTAAGTTGACACATGGGTGAGTGGGGCTTTTCCGAATTTCTTGTATTTGTTTATTTGTTTATTTATATATTTTTGGCATTCCATTGGCAACATTCTTCCATTTGTTTATTTGATGTTACTGTTTAGTGATGGTTTTTTGTTATGAAAAGTGGTTGACGGGCTAATGGAGAAGCATTGAGAATTTTAATATTATTATAAGCTATAGAAGAATTTTTGAAGAAGTTTAGAAAAAGCTTTATTAGGGATTCAACTTTCCCTGCTTTTTAATCTTTTTTCCTCATAACTTATGGGCTCGAAAAAAAAATGAACATCTATTTTAAATTTAAACAATAAAATAAAATACACATAATATATGATATGATGTTATATATATATATATATATACAGTCAAAGCACCTTATAATGAAATCGAAAGTGCTCCAAACATTTGCTCGTTATAACGTGATTTCGTTAAAACATTATAACGAATTATTTCGTTATACAGTAAGAACTCCAATTATCTAAATAATGTGGTCTGAACGTATTCTGCGTATTCAGGAGTCTGGATAATGGAGACAACCATAAAAAAGGGTGGTTTATTACATATATCTATTAAATAGCTTTTGTTTAATAAAAAAAAAGGCCTTATGGAGGGGGTTCGTACGCTTTTACCACAATTTTAAAATAGATTTTTTCTATTTAATATTTAAATAGCAGAAATTCTAGACGCCTCCTTTAATTGTAGGATTTGCCCTTTTATCCATTTAAATAAGGCGAAAAATGCTATTAAAAATTGTGGTAAAAACGTACGAACCCTGTTATGTATTCATATTACATTAAGCATTCAGGAAGGATTACTTTTACTACAAACAGTGAAAAGAAGAAAAGCATTAATTTAAAAAGATTTTCAAGGTAATTATACAGGGTGTCCGTGAAAGATCCATACAACTTCAAAAATTTATTGAAAAAGAAACAGTAGGGTAACAGCGAAACTAATTAGGACATTAGATAGAATAACTCAAAAAGTTTTTTTCTGCAGTATGTTTCTGACCATAGATGGCGCTACATGTCATGCAAAGGAATATTAAAGCATTTTAGTTATTTCAATGGCGGATCGCGTGAAGAAAGCACAATGTGTTGCGTGGTTTATCGAAACAAAATCTGATACGCAAACACAACGGAATTATCGAACGACGTATGGGGAATCGCCACCATCTCGGTCAAGCATTCGTGAGTGGTATCACAAGTTTATGACAACGGGTAGTGTGGAACATAAAAAAGGATATGGTCGCCCTAGAACTAGCGAAGAAAGTGTGGAACGAATACGTGAAACATTTCGTAGGAGCCCTACAAAATCAGTTCGACAAGCATCCCGGGAGCTACAAATGCCAAGATCCACTGTACACGATGTGCTTCATAAACGATTGCGACTTACAGCCTACAAAGTTCAGATTCTGCATGCGTTACAAGCGGAGCGTGATTATGCGAAGCGTTATGGATTTGCAGTTGACATGCTGCATCGTTTGGATGCCGATGAACATTTTCTGAAACGAATACTGTTTTCCGATGAATCAACGTTTCATGTGTTCGGAATGGTCAATAAACATAACGTTCGATTTTGGGGCTCCGAACAACCACATGCCGTACGTGAACTCCAACGGAGCAGTGAAAAGGTGAACGTGTGGTGCGGATTGCTTCACGATCGCATCCTTGGACCTTTTTTTTTCTCAGAAACGACTGTGACCTCAAGTACCTACTTAGATATGCTTGAGATTTATGCATTCCCACAACTGCAAGACCTTCAACCGAATGTCCTTTTCCAACAAGACGGTGCGCCTCCTCATTAGGGATTGACAGTTCATGAGTCGCTGAATAATTCTTTTCCACAGCGTTGGATTGGCAGGGATGGTCCCATTGCATGGCCACCCCGGTCTCCTGACCTAACACCACTGGATTTTTTCTTTTGGGGTTATGTTAAAGATACTGTATACCGAACGAAAGTTAAGTCTCGAAGAATTAAAGCAAAACATCCAAACAGCTGTAGCTACTGTCAAGGGCGCCCATATGGGGGGGCAAGGTGGGGCTTGAGCCCCCCTCTAGATTTTGCTTTTGTCAAATTTTTTTAATATAAATCAGTTACAAGATATGAAAATTTTAACTTTTTCTTGTAAAAACAAAGCATAATAAAATCTGCCTCGACAACATCAGAAGACACCGGAAGAAATTTCCGTTTTAGACGGGTTTCCGTCTTAGCAGGTATAATTGTTAGGAATTCATTTTGTCATAACCATAATTTTTTTTTTCTTTTAAAGCTGGATTCTGTTTTAGACAGGTTCTGTTTTCATAAGTTTTTAATTAGTCCTTTCGAATTGTCTGCTTCTTACAAAGAGGAAAAACACAAGATAGAAAGCAAATTCCGTTTTAGACGATTTTTACCTTAGCTGGTGTTACTGTTTAGTTTTTTTCCCTGCAAGATGATAACACTTTTTCTGCATAAGGAAGGATTTTGTTATAGGCAGGATCCATTTTCACAGGTAAAACTGATTTTGCATGAACAAAACGCTGAGAAATTAGAGAGAGATTTAATAATAAGATGTGAACGGCACAGTGCAATTTTTAATTGAAAAATTCTTTTCCCGAATCTAATAAAGATTAGAATCCTGAATGTGTCAGATTGTACGCAGCCCGAACTTGAAAATTCTATCTTAAGTCTACAGAACAAGACAAAATAATTTTTGTCGACCTGAAACCTTATAATTCTTGTAAATCACACTTTCCTGGTCTATGTGAAACAATGTGATCAGAAAAGTATAAGTCCACACTATATTTTTCTAATCATTTTGCCACTGTTAAAGAAAATCTCTGTACTCTTTCTCTAGACAATAGTACGAACTAAGAAACACGCTCACAAACCATTCATTTAGATTAGATGCTGCAACATCATCTATAAAGTTTATTGTATATCTCAAAATAATTTCTCTATATTTTTTCTATCTGGAGCCAGTTGTAAACAAATTACAATCAGTAGATTAAGATTTACATTCGGTTTATCAGAACATAAAGATGGAACTTCTTGAGATTTTTCTTATGCACAGAATGGAATCAGAAGAAGAATTTTCAGACATTTTCATGGAGCTAATGGAGAATTGTAATTGTAAGAAATTGATATCAAAATGTATAGAATGTCTACTAGATAATCTTACCGTTCGAAACTTCCTATGGCCACTCCTCTTGAATATTACAGAGCAGCATTTCTAAAAGCATATTTAGACTCTTTAATCATATCCCTTGAGTCAAGGTATTTGAATCGAAGTGAAACGTCATTCAAAGCAATTTTACTTCGTCCCAATATGATGAAAAATATGGAAAAAAAAAACTTTTTTGTCAAAGAAATCAAGGCGTTGTCTCATTTTTATAATATTGAGAATTTGGAGTCGGAAGCAAGAACATGGTTTGATTTGTGCAAAAGCAAAGACTGTGGTGAGAATACAAGATAAAAATACTACAAAATCTGTTTGTTTTTTTAAATAGTGGTGTAAATAGAATAGAAAAATAGTCGCCCGTGGCAGCCCTGTATATTTCATCTGTTTACAGACTATGTTTACTGTGGGAGTGGATAAAACAGATTTTATGCACCTTCTCAATGGACTATGTCATTTCTTTTCAAAATGGACTTTGTCTACTATGGTTTTGAGCCCCTTATTCAGTACCCTCAGGCCAGTGGTGAAGGTGATTATGTTCCGAATTGTCTGAAAATTTAAGGCATTTGGTTCTGAAAATTCGAACATAAAAAATATCACGGAAGAATATCACAAATTTTGACAAATGGTCACTGAAAACACCAATTTCGCCAATCGTTCGCAGAAAAAAATCGCCAATTTCGTCAAAAGATCAAGGAAAAAAGACTAATTTCGTCAAAAGATCGCGATAAAAACGGAAATTTCGTCAAGGAATCGAGGAGAAAACGCAAATTTCGTCTAAGAATCGTAAAAAAAATGGAAAATTCGTCAAAGAATTGCGAAAAAACACAAATTTCCTCAAAGGATCGCGAAAAAACGCAAATTTCTTCAAAAGATCGCAAAAAAACGCAAATTTCGTCAAAGGATCGCGGGGGGGGGGACTCAAATTTCGTCAAAGAATCACGAAAGTAAAACGAATTTTCGTCAAAAAATCCTGTGAAAACGCAAAATTTGTAAAAGAATCGCAGAAAAACGCAAATTTCGTTCAAGGATCACGAGAAAAATGCGAATTTCATCAAATAGCGGAAAAAACGCAAATTTCGTCAAAGGATCGCGAAAAAAGGCAAATTTCGTCAAAAGATTGCGGGGGGGAAACAACTCGAATTTCGTCGAAGAATCGCGAAAAAAAAACGAAATTTCGTCAAAGAATCGTGAGAGAAACTAAATTTCGTCAAAGAATCGCGAAAAAAATGCAAGTTTAGTCAAATATTTGTGAAAAAAGCGCAAATTTCGCTAAAAGATCGCGAAAAAGGCAAATTTCGTCAAAACATCGAGGGAAAAAACTCAAATTTTGTCAAAAGACTAAAAAAACGCAAAGTACCTTAAATATTTACTAAAATATATGATAGCTTTGGTGGAAGTATTGTTTTTGTTCAACATCTAATTGGAACATTGAAGTAATGATGCTGAACATTTTAAGAACTTAATACAGCAGATATACGCACTGGAAAGCATGAGCTGGATGTGTAAGACTTTAGTGATTAAGTAATTTGAGGAAGCAGGTTTTCACTTTAAATAGTTTATTCAAATAAAAGTCAAATATAAGAAGAGTCACTGTAACACATATTGGATCAATAATAAAAACGGAAAACAAACTTTAAGATGAAGTAACTGAACCAAAAATAAACACAAGTATAACTCACTAAACGATGTTTCACAGCATGATGGCAATCTATTAAAATAAATACCAATTACATAAACAAAAACTATTTCCTTATAATGAGCAAGCCTAAGCTTCACTCACGTTCGAGAATCATTCTCCTACAACTAGAAAACACAGATTAAACATTAACAATACAGCCTTTTTATAGTAGCGAGATCTCATTAAACATTCAAAACAAACTTTCCAGAACATGCGGCGAAACGTCATCGCGATATCGATTAAAGCGTAATCGAACGCTGAATCGAATCGCACGCAAGTAGATGCGATCTGCAAAAGCTCTACTTGCGAAAGAAAAACGGGTGAATCGATTAACGATCGCGGATGAGCAAAGTGCCGATGTTAGATATGATATTGTTTATGATAGTGGGTGCCGATATGCCGGTGAAAACGAAAGTTTAGCTTTAAGTTAAAGTAAATAAATGAAAGATAAAAAGGAATTTCTAAATTAAACAAAGGCCAAAAGCAAAAGAAAAACGTAAGTAAACGATATTTAAATAATATTTAAATGTTAAAAACATATGTAAAAATGAAATTAAGAAAACGTAATTTAAACTTAGTACTGATTCTGTATGGATAACTTAATGTCTTTGAGACAAGGAGAAGCTTAACATATTTAATTCCTAACAGAAGCCCCCCCTCTCATTGTCTCAACATTTTAAAGCCATGTGATAAAACAGAATTCAAGATAAAAAGAAAACCAAACACTTAGCATTAACTGAACCATATTTTCAAAACTTAAATTCAAAAATTCAATATTTAAACTGTAATTAGATATTAGTAATTCAAACCATCATGGCATCCCAACTAACTGAAATTTTTAAACACGGCTTAAAAACCGCTAAAGAAATTTTCCTTCTCCAAAAATGAATTTTTAAATTCATAATTTTGACAAAAAAAACTTGCCAAAAATAGAAAAGTGCTAGTAATTTTAAAACAACTTTTAATATTAACAAACTTTAAATTAATGAAAAACTAACTACAAACCATGCTGTGATACATGACACACAATACCTTCCATTTGAAGGGTTTAACAAGCCAACAACACCATCTTGACCTTGATTACGACATAACAATTTCAAAAATACAAAAAGTTCATTTTTATTGTACAATAATCATAATGTATCCTCAAAAATTACAATATTCAGATTCAGATTAAACTGATTGAATATATTATCTCTCCATAAACTTCGCCAGGCATCCAAAATATAGGACAAAACCCACGGAACACTTGCTCGTTCCTCACATACTAAATTCAGCCATTCTATTTAGATCAAGCACTCTCCAGTCACACCTCCGTATGCAGCTGCTAAATGCAAATACGGATAACATGTCATTAACTCACAAAAAGAGGATGGATATCCTAGATGCCTGCAAAAATAGAGAAAACTATTACACATGAATAACAGTACATGGATACAGATGTATAACTATTCAAAATATCACAGTATAGAAATTACATTTTGTATATATATCATTAAATATTCAAAATTAAGTTAAAAGCTTTAAATAAAAAAAATTTTAACTGAAAAATTAACAATACAACCCAATGACAATGAGCGGGACAAAAGTGACACTCCCAATTACAAAAATCAAGGACTTACTGAATTAAAAATAACGTGCCCGCGGTAAAGGTCTTTGTATGGTGGTATGTTTCCGGAGGATTACCCCAGATGACTCTCTGACATTTACCGGACAAGGGTCACCTTCCCGAGACGGTACCGAAGGCTGTTCGAGCCATCTGAAAATAACCCCCACGGAAACGCCATTTCCACACTCAGACGGGAAATTAAATTGCTCACTGCCATGGGGTACACAGATATAAGAATGTTAAAAAGGTCAGATGATGGTATAAAAACATGTTTTAAATAAAACAATGTTCTAACAATTTTATATATATAAAAAAGCTTCTACATGTATCACATTACACAAAAAAATTATATATTGAAAAATAATTTAATAAATATAAGTAAGTCATGGCGGGTTTGCGGCTTGGTAAAAACGTCGGCAAAGTTTAATTTACTACGTACAAAATTTAATGAAAATACCTCATTATAAACCAGGTCACGTATGAAAAATAATTTAATGTTGATGTGCTTGGAACGGTAATTTTCAATTGGTGAGCGAACAAATTCTATGGCTGCTTGGTTATCAACTTTCATAACAGATTTATTGCTAGGTGGAGAAATATTATAATCTATACATTCTTGCCGGGTCCGGTCGAACCAAACCAGGTTCTTAGCAGCCTCAGTCATGGCGACAAACTCCGATTCCATTGTAGACAAACTGACGCACTTTTCTTTAAAAGTGCGCCAGTTGACTGGTGAGTTGTCCACCATGACTATTTGGCCGCCGATCGAGGTTCGGTCGTCCCGGTTCGCGGCAAAGTCTGCATCTGAATATACTGTAATATTATTTGCTTTACATGATAATTTAAGACTATAATTACAAGTGTACTTGATGTATCCAAGCAGTCTCAACAGACCATCCCAATGAGGCATTCCAGGGTTACTTTGAAATTGAGAGAATATGTTTACAGCATAGCATATATCAGGTCTTGTTCGACTGGCAATGAAAGACAAACATCCTAGTAAACTGCGATATGGATAGTGAGACATATGTTCTATTTCAGCACTGGTGTTAGGACAATCTGTTTTAGAATAAACCATTCCCTTGCTTATTGGTAAAGAAGAAATAGGAAACTTAAATTTACTAAACTTTTCACAGACTTCAGCAATATATTGGTGTTGATGGATTTCAAGATCATTATTACTCTCACTGAATTCAACACCTAATAGTCTCCTGGTTCTACCTAATAATTTTAAGTCGAAATGGTTTTTCAGCAATTTTATGGCCTTATCAACAAAATGTGGTTGTCTGCCAAAAATTATGATATCATCCACATATAGTAGTAAAACAATGTCAGTGCCATAAATATAAACACAGTTACATGATTCAAACTTTTTAAAACCAATTTTAATTAAGACCTGATGAATTTCCAAAAACCACTCATGGCCACTCTGATGTAAACCGTACAACGCGCGGTCTAGCTTGCAGTATTTATGCTCCAATCCAGGAACTACGAAACCGGGAGGTTGTGACATGAAAACGTTCTCCCGTAGAGGTGCATAAAGATAGGCGCTAGTGACGTCACACTGAATGTGAGTCCACCCGCAACACGAAACGAGAAGGGAGAAGAAGTACCGGATTACCGCAAAGTTGACCACAGGGCTAAAGGTTTCGTCATACGACTCTCCTTTCACCTGTTTGAATCCCTGGGCAACAAGCCGGGCTTTGTATCGGGCAATCCTTCCTACTTCATCCCTTTTCACCGTGTAAACCCATCTACAACCTACTGGGGAAACGCCGCTCGGTAAATCAGCTAGATGCCAAACCCCCCTTTCTCGCATTACCTGAATCTCGGTTTGCATTGCTTTATGCCAGGCAGCACGCTGTTCGGACTTACAGGCCTGCTTATATGTTCGGGGGATGCTGTCCACGTCTAGTCATGCTATGGGGTATGAAACACTTGAAACCATGGAGTCAGATTCATCATCGTCTTCATCATCAGAAATAGGATCAGCAATGGTTTTATTTGTAACTGGACCAGAATATTTATTTAAAGTACTGAAATCAAACAAAGAAGAATCGTACTTTATTTTATTTTCTTCGCAATATTTCTTGACTTCTGTATGAGATCTTAGACGTAGGTTTTTGCCAGCTTCAAAATAATAAATGTCAGTTCTGTTACCTGTCTTACGTGGGATTGGTTTCCTTATCCAGTCAACTTCTTTTAACGAGGAAATGACGGACGAGGGTGTTTTGGGTCCGGAATCAACATCTTCTCCCTCACTGGACTGGGAATCATTTTGGCTACTGGAGGGAATCAGATAGGAGTTTCTGGATTCAACCTCAACAGTTTGCTCATGATTACCTTCAGAACCAAGTGGAAAGAGGTTGTAATCATCCGGGCCCATCACGACTCCACTGCGTCCAAAATCTCCAAAATCTTTTTCATTAAAACTTACATTGGATGTTTCAATTATTTGATTTGTGTCAGGTAGCCAGATCCTATAACCCCGTGCTCTGAATGCATAACCCACCATTACACCACGCTTAGCTTTTGGTTCAAGTTTATGGCGTTTTTGTTTGGGTATGCCTACATAAGTTATGGTACCAAAAGGTTTAAGATGTCTGACTGATGGTTTCCTGCCTCCATAAAGCTCAAATGGTGTCTTAGAAAAATTTTTAGAACAGGTACGGTTCCAGGTGTAAACAAAGTAACGCATGGCCTCTGGCCAAAAGCTGGGATCCATTTTGCTTTCTAAAAGAATGGTTCGGGCTCCATTCGCGATAGTTTGCATATATCTCTCCACAGTACCATTTTGCTGGGGAGTAAATGGGTTGGTGACCTCCACAGAAATTCCCTTACTGGCAAAATACTCTTCAAAATTATTGTTAAGAAACTCTCGACCATTGTCTGATCTGAAAAACTTAACCCTCTTATTGAGGAAATTTTCTGCTTTTGTAATATGATTTTTAACAAGTTCAAAAGCATCAGATTTAAATCTCATGGGGTATACAGAAACACGGCGAGAGTAGTCATCAATAATTGAAAGAAAATATCTTTCATTCTGTCTACCAGTAACTGCACAGGGCCCCCAAATGTCTGCAAACAATAATTCTAATGGATGCGATGATCGAACCTGCTTTATGGATTTATGCGATACACTACGGAACTTTCCCAATTTACATGAGTCACAAAAATAATCAATATCTCCCAAGTTAGGTAGCCCCCTTACACCCTGTTTCCTACTGGTATGAATTAACATAGAAGGACTAATGTGTCCAAAACGTCGGTGCCAAGTTTTCATTAACTCTAATTTATTCACAGCACTGGCTTCAAAGGAAACAGATTTATTGTCAGGAGGAACTACTTTGGGATATAACTGATAAATTCTATTTTTAAGATATGCACTGAAAAGATAAATCCCATTACGCCTAAGTTTCACCTCGCCGCAACCCCCAATAAACTCAACACCATTTATGTCCAATTGAGGACCTGAGAGCAAGTTACGACGTAATTTACTGGAATGCATAACATTTGTTAAAGTAAAAATACGTTGCCCAAAACGCAATTTTACCTCCCCTTTGCCCTCAATTGGAAAAGACACATCCTTGATAGCCACCGACATTTTCTCATGACACAAAGGAACATATTTAGAAAACATTTCAATATCAGAACAAAAATGGTGCGTAGCACCGGTGTCCAGTATCCAGGACGCCCGCTCATTTACATTACAAACACTAGAATGGGAAATGTAAAGAACCGACTTACGTGAACTATCTGAAAAATGTCCATCATAGTCCTCATACCCTTGAAAATGTCGATGCTTTCTAGACCCAGAGCCATCAGAATAGGTGTTGGAATTGCCATGACGAGAACGACCAGAATAGGAGTTGCCACGATGAGAACGACCAGAGTAAGAGTTGCCACGATGAGAACGACCAGAGTAAGGGTTGCCACGATGAGAACCATCATACTGTCTGGATCCATAGGAAGGCGACTCAGAGAAAGCATCGCTGTCTGAAGAAAAAGATCTCCGGGTTCGGCTATCAGGTGACGAGTACCTCGAAGAAGGCGATGAGTATCGAGAGTGTCCAGGAGAACGATGTTGAGAGTTCCGTCGAGGAAGTCTACATCTACGTTGCACATGACCTTTCTTGCCACAGTTCCAGCAAATGACTCCGTTCCTAGGTTTGTTTGATTCAAATCCTCTAGACTTAAAATTTGAAGGAATCGGCATTTGCACATTGGAAACACTGGCTCTATTGCTGTCTAAGTCTCGTAATTTCAATCTCACCTCCTCTGCCACAACTTCGGTCACTATCTTGTCAAAAACAAATTCTGATTCCTTCCACCGGAGGATTGTTTGAACTGTAGAATCAAAATGTGCTGGAAGATATCGTAGTAATTGATAACTGAGATACCATTCATTGAAATTTTTATCAATTGACTTGATGTCATTGTATATCTTTAGCAATCTACAAGCATATAAATTCACCGTTTCGTTGGATCTTATTTTACATTCAATTAACTCTGAAAACAATTGCTTATGGAAAGCTCGTGTATCAGGACAAAAATGTTGTTTCAGCTTTTTCCATGCACCAACTGGCTCTTTACAACCATCGATAATACGCTTAAAGTCAATATCAATATTTAAATAAATAATTGATAGTGCTTGATTTGCACGAGAAACAAAGTTTTTATCATCTTCTAAACCAGAAACGAGCTTCTCCCCTTCAATAATGTCCCAAAGACCCTTTTCAAGTAAAAGATATTTCATATCTGAAGACCAACTAGCATAATTCCGGTGATTCAGCTTTTCAACATTTACAACAGCCATTTTGATTCCAAAAAAAATTTCTTCTTTTTTTTTTTTTTTTTTTTTTTTTTTTTCTTATGAAAATGGTAAAATGTTAAAAAAAGAGTCACTGAAAAACGATGTATAAATCAAGAAAAAAATGTTAAAATTTAAGTCTCTGCTTTGAATTTTAAAAACATCTCTCATCAGCTTCCATTTTTTTTCATATATCATATGCATTATTTCACAAAACAGCCCCCCCCTCTTTTAATCTCATTACTTTTTATAATAAGGGAGCCATTTTCCATCATAGCACATATTTTCAATTATGGGTCTTACAACTCGCCCATAACCTTTTGTTTTTGTTCAACATCTAATTGGAACATTGAAGTAATGATGCTGAACATTTTAAGAACTTAATACAGCAGATATACGCACTGGAAAGCATGAGCTGGATGTGTAAGACTTTAGTGATTAAGTAATTTGAGGAAGCAGGTTTTCACTTTAAATAGTTTATTCAAATAAAAGTCAAATATAAGAAGAGTCACTGTAACACATATTGGATCAATAATAAAAACGGAAAACAAACTTTAAGATGAAGTAACTGAACCAAAAATAAACACAAGTATAACTCACTAAACGATGTTTCACAGCATGATGGCAATCTATTAAAATAAATACCAATTACATAAACAAAAACTATTTCCTTATAATGAGGAAGCCTAAGCTTCACTCACGTTCGAGAATCATTCTCCTACAACTAGAAAACACAGATTAAACATTAACAATACAGCCTTTTTATAGTAGCGAGATCTCATTAAACATTCAAAACAAACTTTCCAGAACATGCAGTGAAACGTCATCACGATATCGATTAAAGCGTAATCGAACGCTGAATCGAATCGCACGCAAGTAGATGCGATCTGCAAAAGCTCTACTTGCGAAAGAAAAACGGGTGAATCGATTAACGATCGCAGATGAGCAAAGTGCCGATGTTAGATATGATATTGTTTATGATAGTGGGTGCCGATATGCCGGTGAAAACGAAAGTTTAGCTTTAAGTTAAAGTAAATAAATGAAAGATAAAAAGGAATTTCTAAATTAAACAAAGGCCAAAAGCAAAAGAAAAACGTAAGTAAACGATATTTAAATAATATTTAAATGTTAAAAACATATGTAAAAATGAAATTAAGAAAACGTAATTTAAACTTAGTACTGATTCTGTATGGATAACTTAATGTCTTTGAGACAAGGAGAAGCTTAACATATTTAATTCCTAACAAGTATAGATTTTTCTCAGCCCCCCCTTAAATTTAATCATATGGGCGCCCTTGGCTACTGTTGATGTTAGCATGCTGAAACGGTCGTGGATGGAATTGGAATATCGTCTTGATATTGTTCGTGCTACGAAAGGGTCTCATGTAGAAATTTCCTAAGGTAATAACTTAAGTTATAGATTTAAAAAAAAAACTTTTTGAGTTATTCTATCTAATGTACTAATTAGTTGCGCTGTAACCCTATTGTTTCTTTTTCAATAAATTTTTGAAGTTGTACGGATCTTTTTCGGACACCCTGTATTTTTATGAATATATACGTACAATTCATATCATAATTTTTTATTTATTTTTTTTATTTTTGTGATTATTGATCTGGATTACTGAAATTCAGATAATTAAAGTTTTGTTGCATTTCTTTGTCAAAATCTAAAATCCATTCTTCAAATTAACATTTCGCCATAAAAGCTTTGCAGTTATGCCTGTACATTACAGGAAAAGTTTTCATTGCGTTCTTTGGGATACACCATGGATACTTTGCTTTTCTCATCTGCATATTTCGCTGTACGTGTACGTTTAAACGATAAGGAAACTGCACCCTTTTCGAAAAGTTTAAAAATATTTTCTCGATCTTTCAATATTGTGCTGAGAGAGCTAATTGGAATGCCAATTTTTTTTTCGCTACATTGCTTTTTTAGGTAGATTTTGTAAGAAATACTACCTATTACATTCTCACCTAAGTTGGAATTTTTGAAAAATTTTTGCAGATCTACGCCGATCATGACTCCCAGAACCCAAAACCACCCCCAGTTCAAAACTTTATCTATCTATGTCACTTTTTTATGAACACGATAACTGGAAAAATTCTGCATAAATCTCTTCCAAACTGATACATAAAATCAAGGGGCATAAAATCTCAGTTAAGTTTGTTAATGGGCAAAATCGAACGAAGGGGGGGGATGGGTTTTTTGTGAAAACCGAAAAAAACCCATAATTTCTTAATTATGATATGTGTCGAATTCGTTTAAAGTTATTATTACTTCTAGGAAAAGGGCCGAAAATGTATGTAGGACAGATTTTAGATATCATTTAAAATGACCCCAAGGGGGGGGGGGGGGAAGGAGGGTTTTAGAAGCAAAAAAATCCTAACTTCGTCAATTCACAAGATATCAAATCCGTTTAAATTTATTATTAATCCTCTTAATATTATCTAAAACTTTTATATTCACAAGTTTTTTATAGGACCAACCCTTATAGCAAAAAAAAAAAAAAAATATCCCTGCTGGCTCCGCCTGCAAACAAGTTAGGTTTTGAAGTGGACGGTTCCCATGTGCCGTATCATGGCAAAAAGGTCATTTCTTCCGCAATTCCCAACAAACAGGCGCCCCGCGGTCTGTGTAAACTAATACTTATAACACATTAACTTAAAAATATTGGACTGTATCATTATTTTATTTTTCCTAACAAAAGGAAGAGCGAACGCTCATGTCGCCTTCAACCAACACAACATCAACATAACCTCAGTTCAGTTCGATTTCACTTTCAATCGAGGGGAGTTCGCGACGCCCTCTCACGGGACTTATAAATTCTCAGTTTTCAACAATAAACATTCTCCCCCGGATTGAAATTTACAAATTTCAATAACTTAGAATTCTTACAATCATATAAATTTACATAGCACAATTACAGCAAAATTATTACACAACAAATAGATATACACAGCATAATAATGAAATGTAAAATTAACAATAATTAATCACTATATTCTTTCTTAGGTATCAATAGGAAGGACAGCTATTTTCGTAATTGAACGCTTTAATTCACCTGATTTAGTGCGAACCTTTACTACCCTGACCTTGCCATCCGCTCCTGTATAAATTTTACTTATGCGGCCTAAGGCCCATTTACATACAGGCAAAAATCTTCCTTCACTAATACCATTAAACCTGTAGTTAAATTATCCTTTTCCACAATCCATTTAGATCTCTGCTGTAATGTATTTAAATAATCTAATCCCCATTTTTCCCAAATTTTCTGGACGACCCTCGTAGTTTTTTGCCAACGGCCTAAACAATTAATATTAACATCAATTTACGATGGTTCGGGTATAGCATTGATTGGTCTCCCGATCAAAAAATGACTGGGAGTCAAGACCTCAAAATCGTCGAAATCATTTGACAAGGGAGTAAGAGGTCGAGAGTTCAAAATACCTTCTACCTGAATAACAATAGTTTCGAACTCTTCATAATTAAATCGCAAGTCACCCATCGCTCTTTTAAGGTGATGCTTCACAGATTTTACTCCAGCCTCCCAAAGTCCTCCGAAATAAGGAGACTTAGGAGGTATGAATTTCCAGTCGATATTTTCAGAAATTAAATAATTCGCCAAAATCTCATTTGGAAAATTTATCATTTTGTAAAACACCTTCATTTTGGAATTTGCTCCAACGAAATTCCTAGTGTTATCCGTAAATATCCTAGAACATTTTCCACGCCTAGCCATAAACCGTTTAAGAGTAGCAATCAGAGCATCAGAAGTTAAATCTGAAAGAAGTTCAAGATGGATTGCTCGAGTCACAAAACATATACAAACACAGATAAATATTTTGTTCAAAGAACCTTTGCGCTGATTTTTATAAGTTACTAAAAACGGACCACAAAGATCCAAACCGGTGCAATTAAATGCCGGTGACTCATTAATTCTCTCATAAGGCAATTCACCCATTAACTGCGAGCAAGGAGTTGGTTTTACCTTAAAACAAATAACACAAGAATGTACCGTTTTTCTTGCCAAATTTCTACCCCCTATAGGCCAAAATTTTAACCTCACAGAATTCAAGAGTCCTTGAGGACCAACGTGAAACAGACGCTTGTGCATAGTAAGAAAATAAATTTTACTTAATTTTGAATTTTTAGGCAATATAGCAGGATGTTTCTGCTCATAAGATACAGAAGCTTTGTTAAGTCTTCCGCCAACTCGCATTATACCCTGGTCATCTATAAATGGATTTAAAAAGTTAATATTACCTGTCAGAGCCTTCTTACCACCTAAATTTTTTTGTGAGGCTCTAATTAAAACATATTCAGCTTCCTTGACTTCTTCTAAGGTCAAATGACCCCTTCTTTTAAGAGGAGATCTGCAGTTAAAAATAAATCTGCGAATAAAAGAAAAAACATGTAACAGTTTGAAATAGTCATTAGTCAGTTCAAAAAGTTTGTCAAAAAAACTAAAACTCTTGTTGATAAAAAATGAAGTCACTGTACAGTTATTTGCCTTTTCGGAAGATTTAATTTCACTTAAATAGTTCTCATTTTCACTTTCACTTAGTAAGTCACTTTCAGAAGAAACAGACTGCAAATAACTTGAAAGTTCTGGATCCATCAAAAATTCAGGGCCTGTAAACCACTTGGAATTGTTCACAAGAGAGTCAGCACTTATTCCTTGTGAAAGAAGATCTGCAGGATTGTCTTTACCAGCACAATGAAACCACGTCTCTGGTTCCGTCAAACTTTGGATTTCATCAACTCGATTGGCAATAAAGGATTTCCATTTCGTGCTAGATCAATACCTTTATCCAGCATAGAGTAATTTTTGAATCTGTCCAGTAATAGATTTTAGAAGTATTTTTTACATCGATTACCTTTTTAATTTGTGATCTTAAGCAAGATGCAAGTAAAGCACCAAGCAACTCTAGTCACGGGAGAGTTATTTTCTTTAGTGGGGCAACTCTGGTCTTAGATGCTATTAAATTAACTGACACTTGGTCGAAATCTTGCACTCTTAAATAAACAACAGCACCATAAGCCTTCTGACTTGCATCGGAAAAGCAATGAATTTCAACATTGTTTGTATTAGATGATAGGAATACAAATCTAGGCACTTTAATTTGCGTTAATAGAGGAAGTTCCGAACACCACTGAGTCCACTTTTCACAAATGTCAATGCTCAGCATCCCAGGACAGTTTATGAATCCATAATTCTTGGAAGAGACATTTAAGTCTTATAGTGAATGGAGTGAGGATACCAGTTGGATCGTAAATTCTACCGGAAGTCTGTAAAACAAACCGTTTTGTATTTTTCCTAGTCTTCAAAAATTCTATTAAGCTTGAAATGTCTATGCTACTAGAATCTTGTTTAATGTCCCACGATATGCCCAATACCTTCAATGAATTCATAATCTTATGATTTTGATCAAATGGATAAATTTCGAAACCTTCTTCTATCCACCGTTCTAGTAACGATTGGTCATTTGTTAACCACTTTCTCAAATTTAAACTGGCCTGACTCATAATCATCTTAGCCTCATGTGAGATCTTCAGAGCTTCTTCAATACTATCAGTACCACTCACTAAATCGTCGACATAAAGGCACGTATCAAGAATTCGAAAGGTTTCAGGATATTGATCTTTACATTTTTTTATATGTTCCTTTATTGTGGCAGCTAGGAGAAATGGACTAGAATTTAATCCAAAAAGTAAACGCTTAAAACGATATATTTGGATATTCAAATTATCAAACAGTTTATCTTTCGGATTTTCGATAACTTCCACAAAGAGAAATCTGACAGCGTCTCTGTCTTTTTCTGATAATAAAATTTGGAGAAATGCTTTCTCCACATCTGCCAAAATTCCTATTTTATTTAATCTAAAATTAACGAGCAATTGGAAAATACCAGGGTTTAAATTGATACCAGGCCACAAACAATCGTTTAGAGAGAGTTGTCCTACATCGTGAGAACTGGCATCGAATACAATACGTGTTTTCGTTGTAACACTATCTTTTCTAAAGACCGCTCGATGTGGCAAATAGAATATGGGTCTGTCCTTTGGCTTAGTTGGATCTGACACCCTTTCAATAATATCAAAATTAAGATATTCTTTCAAAATTTCTTTGTACTGAGAAAACAAATTATCATCATTACGCATTTTATTAATTAAATATTTGAATCGTTTCTCAGAAATCTTATAGTTATCACTCAAATTAATCCAGTCTTTTTTCCACAGCAGAGCTACTTCGTATCGATTATCTTTACAGGAAACTGTTTCGGTAAAAATTTCTAATGCCTTATCTTCATCATTACAATAAGGGTCATCTCTAATCTCAATTGATTCTAAATCGAAAAATTTACTCAATTGTTCTTCTACATTGCAAGTTAGACCACAATATGCATTATGATTAGCATGGTTCGAATCGTTGAAAGAACCTCCCACCACATACCCAAATACGGTATGCTGTAAAATGATGTTAGAATTTTTTTAACGGATTTGACCATTTCGTAATAAATCGTAAAAACACTCAGTACCCAATAAAATGTCAATTTTATTTGGTTCATTAAATTTTGGATCTGCCAATCTTACATCTTGAGGCAGCTCAGAAAATGGAAATCTAAAGTAATGTCCTGGAATAAAGTTGGTTATTTTTGGAACAATAAAAAAATCTAATGTTCTCTCATAATCAGCATTATTTGAAATAGTTGCAGTAATTTTCCATTTTATGTTAATTTGAGCATTATTTAAACATGAAACAGAAACATTAAATTTCTCCCTTTTAATTCCTGATAATTTTGTAAAGTTTTCTGAAATATATGAAAAATTTGACCCCATGTCAATAAGAGCACGTGGTATCATAATTTCCCCAGACACACTTTTAATATAAATCAAAGCTGTAGATAAAAAGTTGTTTTCTTTTTTTGAGATGAATTATTTACAGACGTGCCAACGAAATCATTATTTTTATTTTCAAAACATTTTGCTTCTGGATTTAAGCTATGGTTATCTTCGTCGGGGGAAAGCAATGAAAAAGAAGTCATTTTCGATTCCCCTACTTTCTGACTCAACTCAATTTGTGGTGAAGTGTTTATTTTTTCTTTTTGAATATGTAGCAAAGAACTATGACGCATGCCGCAATGGGCGAGCGAAGATTCGAAGAGCAGTTTCTCGCTGAGTGAGTTGAATTAGTAGATAAACAATTAAAACATAATTTATATCGTTTTGAAAATTCTAAACGATCGTAAACAGTCATTCTTAGAAATGCATTACATTTATATAATGGATGAGGATTTTCACTTTTACAGCAAATACACTTAACATTTTTCACATTAAAGTAAAATGATGTTCTCTTTTCTTTCTGCTGATATTTTTTTTGATTTGCAGCGTTACTGGTTTTTGAAGCTTGTAATGTTCGAGCATGATCTTTCAAAAATGAAGTTAACTGTTCTACCAATCCTAATTCGTCCCTTTTAAGTGACCTTTCCCACCAACATCGAGTATTTCTGTCTAATTTTTCCACTAATAAATACACGATCAATATTTCACCAAAGTTATTTACATCCTGTTCCAATACTTTTAAGGATCGGATGCATTCATTAATAATATCAACGAATTTTAAAATGGATTGAGTGGTATCATTTGTTGGCTGTAAGGAAAGTAACTTTTTAATTACTGCATTAATTAAATCTCTCTTATTTGAATAGCGCTCTACTAATAAATTAATTCCAAGCA
This sequence comes from Maratus michaelseni, assembly GCA_963931845.1. Taxonomy (NCBI): domain Eukaryota; kingdom Metazoa; phylum Arthropoda; class Arachnida; order Araneae; family Salticidae; genus Maratus; species Maratus michaelseni. The sequence goes on from OZ007589.1 coordinate 467,910,101, forward strand.
ATGTCATAATTTTGATCCGAAATGGGAATGGATTGAATAACGTTAAGTGCATCTCCCCTGCATGAACTTTTTAAATACTGTAGCTTATGTGCACTTGTAAGATTTGTATTATTGTGTACAGCTGCAGAAAATAGATCTTTAAACTCAATCCATTCATCCAATTTACCAAAAAATGTGGGAAGTGTAATTTTTGGTAACTTAATTTCAGAAAAAGAGTTATTTTTAGAAAAGGATTCATTGCTCTTTGAATTGCTATTATTTTTTCCAGAATTTACATCCAATAATTTTCACTTTATCGCTAAATTAATGTCATCTATGGTTTCAATAATGCCCTCTTTTTCACATATAAATTCATCTATATCCTTGTCATCGCAATGCGCAAATATTGCATCAAATACTGAATTCAATTCCTTTTCGAAGGACAGTATTTTTGCATTATAAAGCTCTAAAAGGACTATATCTGCGTTTTCTAAAGTCGAATTAACCTTGTCCTTAAATTTTGTAACATTTGACTTTAAGCTTTTTTTATTAGTTTTCGCAGCTTTAATGTCGGCCATATTGAAAAATGATGCAATGAATTAAAATGTTTCGTACTCACTGAATTAATGATGTTCTTCCGTAATAATGATGTTCAAAAATAATCCACAAGGTACTTCATTTCTTCATTTGTTTATCACAATGCAATAAATTTAATAGTTTTTTATCACACAATCAAAAAGTTCAAATCTAAACTTAGCGACTCACAACTTAACGAAATTAAACTAAACTTATTCCATCCATAGGTCATTCTCATTCTCGAGGCTCGTACGACCATAAAAATGTAAACTAATACTTATAACACATTAACTTAAAAATATTGGACTGTATCATTATTTTATTTTTACTAACAAAAGGAAGAGCGAATGCTCAGGTCGCCTTCAACAAACACAACATCAACATAACCTCAGTTCAGTTCGATTTCACTTTCAATCGAGGGGAGTTTGCGACGCCCTCTCACGGGACTTATAAATTCTCAGTTTTCAACAATAAACAGTCTGCATCTTCGAAATCTACCTGTGCCTGTAGGCCGAGCCATCAGGGATTTTTTTAACATTATTCTCGACGCATTTTATAATTTAGACTTTCTTTTCTAAACTCAAACATTTTTTTTTTTTTGTCAGAAGGCACAGCCAGCGTACAAAGAGTTTTAAAAATTAGCACGCCATAAATTTACAGGAAAAGCAAATGTCTATGAAATCGGTCATCAAATAAAAAATAACATAATCCAGTTTAGCTAAGCTGTCGCCTTTCTGTCTGTCTTAAAACACTGCCCCTCGCCAAATCTCTCTTGCAAGTATTGAAAGTATGTGATTGGCCGTAGAGAAAAAGATTGACGGTTATATGATGAAAAAAAAAAGAAAAAAAAGCTGGTATTTAAGAAATAAAATTCTAATTCCCGCATTAAGTTAAAAAAAAAAATAATAATAAAATAATTCGCTATATCGTTTTTATTTCACTTTTCATGCTCGAATTCTTTTCGTTATAGCGTGCTTTTCGTTATAAATATTTCACTAAATCGTTTTGAATTCTGTATTCTTTAACATACAGACCAACTAAATGGTTTCCAGCATTTCGTTATATTGTGCTTTTCGTTATATCGTAATTCGTTATAAAGTGCTTCAACTGTATATATATATAAAATATTCGCGAATCATAGAAATATTAAATCATGGAAGTAATCATTTGCAAAGCAAGATATCCATGATAAATTTTGCAGCACTGTCTGGTGTCAAAAAAAAAAAAAAAAAAAAAAAAAAAAAAAAAAAAAAAAATGCACATCTGTAAATGGGTCATATTTAATAAGAGAAAAGAAAGCAAGGTTTCATTTCTAACAGACAATATAATTATTTTTTTCACTGAAATAATAAGGATGACTTTTTTACATTGAAATACTAGTTATAGTAAGAACGCATCTTATTTGTCCCATTTAACGTACAATTTCCAACTTGTTGATTTTTCTCGTGTTTTAAGATTTCCTTTGAGCAATGAAATAATTGCTGCTTCATTTTTTAGATCCAACTTCACCGAGCTTCCATCTGCAGATCACTTCAAGTTCACCCTGTCTGTTTCGGATGCACAGCTTGAGGACGAAGGCCTCTACACGTGCATCGCCCAAAATGAGTTTGGTTCGGACAGAAAAGATGTTAGGCTCATGCTTGTTGGTAAGTAGCAGGCATACTTTCAGAAAGTGTTTCAGTTACAGGAATATGTTTTTAACACTTTCCAACACAGTTGAAAAGTGTTTATGACTTCAGTTTGTGTGTCCGTCTGTCCATGCTCTAACTTGCGTAAATACACTTGGATTGTCTTGCAATTGATATATGTTATTGAGGTTCACTATGGCATGTTCAATATTGAAAATGAAGTGTAGCACTTATAGATCCTAGACACACTCAAAAGAATTCCGTTACATTATGGTCTGTGGGGAAAAATCGTTTTCGGTTTATTTTAATGCTGTTACATTATTTCAAACAAATTGAAATTGGTAGATATCACTGGTGTGCACTTCGAGGCTTACTATCGAATAGGGTGCGCCTAGCACTTATAGTTCCTTTACAGGGACACTCAAAAGAATTCCCTTACATTACTGTCTATATGGAGAAATCATTTGCAGTTTATTTTAATAATGTTACACTATTTCAAACATATTGATAAATATCACTGAGGTGCATTACAAGAGACTTATTGTAGGATATTGCGAGTATAGCATTCATCCTTCATTGACAGGGATATCGCTTAAAGTACTGTCTGTTAATAATAACTGCTGGAAGTGTGTTTTCAATTAGGGTGTGCCTATTTAAATTTAACTAATTTGTTTCCTATTACTAGGTGTGTATAAATTCTATAGATTCTATACAGGGCAGCACAAAAGTTCTCGAGTACATTTCTGTTTATCGACAGGAATTCCAGAAAGGGAATTTTAAACTGTGCTACATGTTTCTTAACTGAACTAAATTTTAGCATTCTATGTAGTATATATATAAATTTATAAGTTGTATACAAGGCTGCACAAAAGAATTCGGATATTTTTTCGAATAGTGTTGGTCATTCCTGAAATTGGGTTTTAAAATAGGTTACGCATTTTCCAAATTGTTCACTTTGACATCCTCGTTCACCTTATTAAACGATAAATATTTAAAAAAGTATTGGAAAGTGTTACATAATCTATGCTTGATGCATGATATTTTGTTCTTGTTTGGAACAATTTTTGATCCTTTAAAGCAGAGGTATCCAACTTTTCACCTCAGATGTTCACAAACTATGTCATTATTGACTCGAATGTAAACATGCCATAAATAATCAATGTCTCTTGGCAGCAGCAGCAGTAGTGTGCACAAGAGTCTAAAACTAATAGCCATGAGGCCACTACAAAGTATAGGCCTCATGATAAAGCTAATTGCAGAAAAAACCATAAATCCAAAGTAAATTTACAGTATCCAACGGGGGGAAAAAAATTAATAATGCTTTTATTTAGAAACTAGGAATGCATTAATAATTTTAGGGCAATGTATCTTTTAAAATAGATTTTTATTTTTTTTTAAAAAGGTAATGGAAAACATTTGAAAGATGGACACTGCTTTTGTTGCAAAATGAGAGAAGGAATATAACTTACAGAGAAAGCGTTTACTCTCAAACTTTCAGTAAAACCAGAATTATTTCCTGACACCCAAAGTGGGTTCTGATAGTGACGACACTCAGTAGAAGAATGGTCATAGAAGTAATATAAGACCCGGCTAATATTGAAGAGATTGTGTTTACATCATTAGACATACGCTTTGAGAATAAATGTTAGATAATTGGATTGTGTTTATCTGGTCATCAGATTTAATCTGATTAATTGGAATGTTAATTGGGAGACTAAAAGAAAAATATTCTAATGGAATAGTTTGAGCAATGACAGAACCAAGGACCTTTTAAAATTTTGAACACAAATTGGGGTGAATTTAGTAAAGCTTCTCAGCAAATTTTATAGCAATAATATAACTGTAACATAAATATGTATACAAATAAATTTATATACTTAAATTTATTGTATTTATGTGTATTTGTTTGTTAAAATTGCTTTTATTGATTAACAGATACACCTATTGTCATATCGGCCTGGCCCCGAACATTTGCTCGAAACAATGTGTCTGATAATCTGCTGTGTCATTAAAAATGAAATGTATTTGAATTTCAGAGAGGCCTCATCCTCCCCAGCCGGTGGAACTGGTAGACATCTGGAGCCGGAGTGCTCGGGTGAAGTGGACAGCACCTAAGAACGGAAACAGTCCCATCACCAGCTACACCATTGAGTACTGGTCCAATCCAGGTAAGAGGGGTGACCTCCTTTCAACCAATAGGAGTCCGATAGAAAGGAAACCTTTTTTTCAATAGATTTTTTTAATACCAAAGTTATACCAATGTTATTTTTTTACAGGGTGGTTTTCAAAATATATGTAGATGTTATTAGATTCCAACTTATTGGGAGTATTTTTGTATAATAAAAAGAATATGAAGCACAAAAAATATTTCACTTCTTCATCCAATGAAAATCATTTTCCTCTTAAAGTTTTTTTAAAGGTATCCAAATAAATGCTACTCTGAAGATAAGTTTGGACTGTAAGTAGTAGGGTCGAATGTTATCCAGTGAAACTTTTGTTTGGTTACAGTTGTGTGAGGTGTTGCAGAAGAAAAACATTCGTTTCGGAATAGAATATTTTTTTAAGACCAATGTGTTGCTTGAATCTTCCCCAAAAATTTGCAGTATTATGCTGCATTATGTATGAGTATATGAGTTTCAAAACTCGCCTTATCCCAAAAAAAAAAAAAAAAATTGTTTTGTCTATCAATCTTTTTTTCCCATCATCAGTTACACCATTGAGTGCTGGTCCAATCCAGGTAAGAGTGGCAACATTCTTTCAACAAACAGGATTTGTAAATCTGCACTGAAAAAAAACAAACAATAACTACAATCTAGAAAAAAAAATTTGTTTAGCATGTATTTCTGGCATTATAAAATCTTGTTTACAATGAAAACCAATGGATGCAGTTAGATGTTTTTCGCAATTTCCCAAACATTGTTTTTCTGGATAAGGTGAGTTTTGAAACTCATGTACTCATATATGTTGTTCATGAAAAAAGTTGACCTACACAATATCTCGTAAATCCCCAAAAATATTAATGAGAACTTTGTTAGATTTTGCTTCAATGAAATAATTGTACTTTTTGTGTCATTCCATACTATAGACACCTTGTTTAACTTCACAGGCATTTTTAAACAGATTGTGCTATTTGCATACTTAAGACCTTGATAGGAAATGAATGGTACAATTCAATCTGTGTCAAATTTCAATAGGTTTGGCATTTTCATTTATTGAAATTTTAATAATAGTTATTCTTTTGTGCAACTACACTGGCTACTTTATGTTTACTCATAATCCTAGTGACTAAGTTTATAAACAGTTGAAGAAAAAAACAATAGCAAATGAGTGTTTAAACTGTAAAATGGCTTATGACAACAAGCATTTTTTTTTTTTTTTTTTTACTGATATACATGATTCACCCTTGTATCACTGTTTCAGATTGATAATGCCATGACTGAAACAATTTCAGTTTTATTTCCTGACGGTTTATTTTTATTACATAAAGCAACCTATTTATAAATTTGTTTTGCTTCTAGACTGTCATGAATGAAATTTCTTCTGTTGTCTTGAATTCATTTAGTGTTTGGGATCAAATTGTTTTAAAAATTAAAATTCTTTTTCTCCCAAAACAGTTCTACTTTTATCACTTCCGGTGTTAAGGTTGTCTTTTCACACATAGGTAGGGCATAGTTGTATTGGCATAGCATATGGGAGAAGGGGGGATTGTCCCTGGTGATAAATTTGTAGGAGAAAATTGTTGCATATAAAACTATAGCAAGGGAAAAAAAATAGTAACTAGAGTTATTTTATACAGAACAGAGTGGCGTTAAACACATAGGAGATGTATTCTCAGATTGAACTTTTTGTCCAAACTATTGCAATCCCTATCCCATAACTGGATGATACCTGCATAGATGTGTTCCATTAGACGAGTCAACAAGCATTAGCTTGGCAATAATAGCACACTCGTCAAGTTTTTGTTAACATCCAATATTAAATACCATATGTCGCCACACATTTATCAAATGTACATTAAATCAAAATGCCTCGTAGGGTTTCATGCGTGACTTTGTTCATACTAAGAAGCACACTAATAAGATCTTATTTTGCTACAATTCCATTCAGTGTAGTCACTGGTATGCTCAACTTCTTTGAAATTTCAACTCTTGTTATGTTCAAGTTATTTTGATTTTGTCTTCAATCGACAAGGCTTTTCTTTTAATGGGGAAGTTGCACTCATTCTAGATTATGTCTTCTTTTATGTTTAATTGATGAAGATGACTTGACATTCCTCAAAACTTAACTCAGAAACGCAAAAATGATTTTAAATAACTAGTTATTGGAGTTTTAAACTCCGCTAAAAGCAAAACAAAACAATGTGATCTGAAAACGCGACGGGATTGGTTTGACGTCACTACACATGAAACGCGGATTCTGCTTAGAGTCGAATTCATGCAGTCTGTTTTCCATTACTTTCTATTTATTATAATGTATTTTAAAGAGGCATTTATACAAAAACAAAAACAAAAATTAAAGTTAAAAGATTATTTTAACATATCTAAATATAATGCCCTATTTATTTATACATTTGCATTAATTATCATTTAGAAAGGTGATGAAGTTGGTCGGATTCGAAAAATACAAAATTATGTCTTTCGGATTTTTTTTTTTTTTTTTTCCAAATTTACCAGAAAAACTGCATTTCATGTGGGTAAAAATACAGGAAACTAAAGCTAAAAGGGACGTATATATTTTACTTACTCTTATTTATTTAAACGGAAAAAAAGAATGATAGTTCTTTTTACAAAAGAAATCATAAGTAAAATCGCATTTATATAGTTCTTGAAATGCATTATTTTCTTAATTCATTTTAATGGTTAATGATTCGTTTTGATATGAATATAATTTCGTGTTATGCAGGTTATATTAAGAATAAAAATGGGCTTAAATTAATTATGAGAAAACTAAATTTTGAGCAATAATGCAGAAAACAAAAACAAAAAATCTTTATTTAATACTGATTTATTGAATAAAAACATTAAATTAACTACTGACAATAATAATTGTGTATTCACCGATCAGAAAAACAATTACTGCAACATACGTGAGTAAATTTATCACTATTGTCTTTTATTTTCTCTTTTTATGTGTTTACTTAAAAATAAGTATAAAAGTAAAAATATATTTTTTAAATACACATCTTTTATAAGCATTCAATGTTTATCTTTATACTCACGCCTCATTTTATGATTGTAATTCATGATTTTTCCAAAAATTGTCCAATATAATACTATAATTTGGCATGGCCACCGAACCCGATCATGGAAAATTCAGCTCCCCCCCCCCCCTTTTTTTTTTTTTTTTTTTTTTTTTTGTACGTTTGGTAGAAAATGCGAGCTAGTAAATTTATTAAAATAAATGTATAATGTTTGCTTTATTTCTGTATTAAGGTATGGAAAGAGGAAAGAAAAATAAAATAAAAGAATTATTTAAACTATCTTTTGAGGATTTCTAAATTGATTTCTCAATGTATAATCATAATTCAATTAATATGAAGCTTTTAATTTATTATAACGTATTTTTTAAATTAATAATTTAAACGTATATTGCACTCTATAGTTTTTATTTATTATTTTCTACTTTTTAGTATGTAAAATAGTTGCAGCTTCACACCCATTTTGCCTTTTTTTTTGGCGACCGTGGTTTAATGCATAATAAATCCACTGTTGTTGTAAGTCACATACAATTGTAACCACAAAGAATATTTTTCGACTTATCAACTGTGGCAGGCTAACAGACAAACGCGTCAAAATTAATGTATTAATTTATGATTAAGTTCTAAAAATATTAAAATGTTGTACTGTCATCGGAAACACACCTTTGCACATAATTTTCATGTTTCTTAATTTATCAGAAAGTGAGTAAAAAACCGATAACATGATTCCATACTTATGTACAAAAACCAAGTTGAGTTAAATAAAAAAGTGTAAAAATAATTTAATTACTGTTTTATTATTATTTGCTTATGTATAATTTTTGAATGGATGCAGTACTTTTTGTTTGTTTGAAATATGGTTTCTCAGAATGTCCTATTTTAGATTAATCAGGTTCTAAAAATTTTATATCAGTCTTTTCCTCAATGCTCTAACTTTCGTAGAAAATAAAAATAATTAAAATATTTGAATATCTTGTTAAAGAAAGCAGTATCTTAATTTTGAAAATAAGCATTATACTGTACAAAGCTTTTTTAAAAAAGAGCAAGATGTGCTAAGAATTTGAATATGTTGTTAAAGTAGAGCCCACTCTTTTCACTTTCGAAAACAGTCATCTCATTACACGTAAACTTTTTATAGTGACATATAAAGAAATAAACATATATTATCAGTCAAAGTTCATTCTTTGTTTGAACAATGCATTAGTATCATAAGATAAGGGCATTATATTAAGAGATATTATGCTATAATATCACAAAATTTATAAACAAGAACCTGAATGTAAAAGCTATTTTAAATTCACAAAATTATAATTAGTTTTTTCACAAATATAAAATACTTCTCGCAATTTCATAAAAACAGGACCCTGCCTATGAGAAAAATCTGGATAGACACCTGGAAACATTTTTTGAAAAATTATTAAACTTTTCCCGTGTATATTTATATAAAAATTCTGTAAGGCTGTCTTAAAGCTACCTCAGCACATTTCGCTCTTTCTAATAAGTTTAACTGTTTTCAAAGATTCAAAACTATTTAACAATTGAAGAGATAAAACATATAGTGAAACCAAGCCAAATTCTTAATTCAAGTATAAAATATAAATACAAAAACCTTTTTATAAGTTGATTCCACTCTCCCTAATGAAATAAATTCTATTTGTATCAGTTTATTTTATATTGTGCTATATTAATACCAAAAATAAATAAGTAAAAGTATACATTTTTCTATAAAATACAATATTGTAGTACGAGTATTAACTTGTACCGATACTTTATTTCTACATCAAGATCTGGAAATGAAAATTCTTAGAAACGTAATGAAATAAAAATCTCACCTGGAATTCACAGTATTATTTATTCATTACAGCAATTTACAATACTTTTAATTTGTTATACTAATCATTTTTAAGAAAAGAAATAAATCATTCAGCGTAAAGCAAGCCATTCCCCATAGAAAATAACAGGGAGAAATACAGCGAGGGTTTGTTTTCATGTGTAGTGACGTCAGAACAGCTTTTATCACGTGATGCGGCTTTTTCCCGCGACGACAAAAACTGCGTTTTAAAAGTTAATTTAATGAATTATACTACAAGTTTCCAATATAGGTAAAAATGGTATCAGAATGTTCGTATTTTTACACTCTATCAGATGCAAGTTAAATTGAAAAACGTGCAATTTCCCCATTGCCTTGCCAGACACTTTGGGGGGGGGGGGGGGATTTTTTTTTGTTTGTGATTTTTTTAGCTTGAAAGATTTGTTGCACTTCACACTGACTTGACAACTTTGAATTGAATGAACCAAACACATTTTTGGTTCATTCCCTTCCTGGAAGGAGAATCTATTGTAAAAGAAAGCACCCTTGAGTACTGTAGAAAGTGGACCATCTTTCTTCTTTATCAGTCATTATTGTTACGGTGACAACGGACTCATCCTCTCTCCACATATCATCACACTTGTACTTCACAGTGTTGCATATTATATTAAAGCCCATTAAAAGAGCTTTAAAATAAGATATAACTGAGCTCTCTAGCCCAATTTGTTACAGAATTGTAGAGGATCATGTGATTGAAAGTTTGGTTAAATTTGGTACTTTTGGCCATTTTCAAAATTTCGTGAAAAACAAAAAAAAAATGTAGATTTTTTATGTACTCTATGGATACAAACTATAAACAAAAAATTATGGAAATCTGAGACATCAAGGTCCAGACCCCATGTTGATTTGACATGGAATGACCCTTAACTGACTGTCACTTTTGTTATCAGTGAGTCAAGCTGATTTGTAAAATTTTAAATGGAATGCAAATACTGTGGGTTGAAAGATATTTTGCATTATCTTTTTTCAGGTGGTCACTGGAGCGAGTCTGTCTCCAGCTCTGTCACTTCGTGCATGCTGAGGGGACTGAAGCCTCATACGACATACACTTTCCATGTGTGGGCCAGCAATGATATTGGCGATAGTGAACCTTCGGAACAGTCACAGTTCACAACAGCAAAAGAAGGTGAGATGAAATCCCGCCTTTCTCCATTCTTAAAAAAAGAAATCCATTTTTTTCCATTGATTAAAACACAAAATTTTTCACAAATTTTCACATTAAAATACAAAAATTTTCATCTTGATTTCCTTTGTACATTTTCTCTCAAAAGAGGGAAAATGGATCAGTCTAAGGTAGGTAAAAATTACCTGAAATCCTCTAATGTAAGATGCATTTTCGTCAAATGGCAGGGGTGTACTAGCAACTCGGCTGCTTTTTACTTTTTCATTTTGAAAATGGATTTTTTACATTTTTAACCCAAAACACAAAAAATTCACAAATCAATTCGCTTCAAATTTCCTGAAATTTTCTAGTCAAAAGTTGGAAATTTTTTCAAATAACAGGATAATCTCTTCCAATCGCAGGGGTGTACCAACAACTGACTGCAATGTACCTTTTATGTTTTTTGAATGAAAGAGTGAGACTATAGTAAAATAATTTTCACTGTTATCTGCATGACAATTTCAGAGTACATTCACATTTAATTTGAAAAGATTCAAACAGTATTTTGGTAATAAGAGGAAAGCATCTTTCAGAAAACACTGTCAAGCTTTCAGACAAATTTTCAGCGAAGGAAATTGCACAAAAATGTTCATCCGTTAACAATTGACTGAAAGGTTGCTGCCTGCTGTTCTGTAGAGGAGGAAATTTTTCCAGCCCCAAACGATTCACTTTTTCATATACACGAGCAATTTTTTAAATATTTTTACAATTTATTTAACATACAATTATCTTTGTATATGCAAACCTTGTAGGGTGTGCAGAGAACAGTAGACGTGCATGGTGGTAAAAAGAGTAGGTCAGTTGCTCTCTGCTGGAAACTTGTAAAATTGTTTTTATATATGTACATAAACAAGCATATCATTAGTTTTGTTTTTCACAGCTGCAATAAATCTCAACCCAAGCTTAAAAAAATAAATAAACACCTATACAGTGAAGTATATGGCATTAATGATGCTATATTATAATAAAGGTTGCATCATGTCTTCCTTATTCCTGTGTTGTGTTTTGGGGAATTTTGCCAGTGAAACATATTAACAAATGTACTACAGAAAGGGTGATTTTTTAAAATAAATAAAGCTGCTTAATTATCTGGAACTTGATTGGAGATATTTGAAAGTTTTCAGTTGTTGGATAGGAAATTGATTTTGGAATGGCTTCGCACTGACAAATTTGAAAAAAATATGTTAATAAAATAAATATGTTATGTAAAGTTTTTATGCACCAGTTATTAATTTTGTTTTACTGTATAAGAATGAATTTATGGGTTTTTGTTCATACTCATCTTTTCCTAATTTCAGGATTTCTTTCAAATTATTTCTCAACGATTTTGTAAAGCACAAAGTGCATTGCTTAGTCAAATTTACTAATTAATGTGTCTTTATAGGTTGATAGTAGCTTTTAGGATTTAAAATATAAGACTTGTTGAAGTTGTTATTAAAATATTTACTGTCAGCGTGGAGTACTTTATTTAATTTTCTCTTAAACTTCTCCAGAACCATCGGCAGCTCCTCTGGATTTCAAGTTGGAAGATGTTGGCTCAACTTTTGTACGGCTCTCATGGAAGGTAGGACATGCTGTTTATTATTAGATATCTGTTTAGTGTGTCATTTTGAGTTAAGAATTGTTATGTCACTATTTAAAATAAAATAATTATCTGGGTTTTTTGTTGTTGTTGGCTTAGCAGATAAAATTTAAGTAATCTTTAATATTACATTAATCACCAATATTATAATTGAGTCAATTTGTAATATACTGAAATTATAAAAAAATTGTATAAATGTCTTTTATGCTGGTCTTCCAAGTTAATGCTTTTTGTTTTCTTCTCAATTTTCATTCTCAATTAATTTTTAAGGGAACCTTTCCTTATTGTCACATTAATATATCTGCAAACTAAACACATTGGTTATTTATTGTTGGTGACACAATTCATTTTTAAAAAAGGCGTGAATTATGAGGTAATGAGTAAAAAGAGTAAATAAACAAAATGTTCTAACCTGTCATTGAAAAAACTTATCTGTTTTTTATTGGCTGATTGAAAATAAATTCTATTCTGTTTTGTATCTGGCATTGCTATGAATGTCTGTAAATCATCCGTAATTTGACTCATGTGGATGTGGATAACAGATTTTTAACACTTTCCAACCTAGTTGAAAAGTGTTTATGACTTTGGCTTGTCTGCTGTCTGTCCGTGCTCTAACTCGCATAAATATACTTGGATTGCCCTAAAATCTTTGTATGTTATTGTCGTTTACTACAGCATGTTCCCTATTGCAAATGTAGCACTTGTATGTGTAATGTGTAGCACTTATAGTTTTTTTCCAGGGACAGTCAAAAGTATTCCGTTACATTACAGTCAATGCGAACTAATCGTTTCAAGTGTATTTTGATGATGATACATCATTTGAAACAGGATGAAATTGATATATAATTATGAAGCGCATTAAAACAAGCTTCTTATTCATTTACAGGGTCAAACAAAATAATTCTGTTACACAATGTTCTACTGGGAAAAATCATTTGCAGTGTAATTTAATGATGTTTCACTATTTCAAACATAATAAAAATTATGTGCACTATATATTTCTGACTTAAAATACTCAGTGTGCACTGTAATTAATTTTTCATTTACAGGGCCACACAAAATTTATTGGTTGTTACAGTATAGGTGCGATAATTACACTCTATGTGTGATAAATGCGTTTTCAATTTTGGTTTGTGTTTATAAGTTTCATGGAATTATAAATAGACAGGAACTGACATTTCCCCCGATGTCTGCCCGGTCGATTGAAGTAACTGAGCTGGATGTCACCAGATGGCGGTCGTTGTTTTTTTACATCCGAATCCAGCTCGTTTGAAATATTCTAATGTCATATTAAAGCGTTTTTAAGGTTTTAATTTCATTTAACTGATATTTCTATAAGTTTCATCTGAGTTGCATTTTCCTTTTTTTTTTTTTTTTTTTAAATTTCTTTCTTTGGTGTATTTTTACATAAATTGCTGTGCTCAATTGGAAAGAAAGGATGCAGTTTAAATGTATTCTTCATGTTTGGTATTCAGATCTCCCCCCCCCCCCCCTCCGACACACAGTAATTCTTTCAGTTTTTAATTTTATTTCATAAAACTACTAAGTAAATATTGTGCTTTTAAGAAATAAGTGTTTACCAACAGGGCTTAATTTCTTAAAAAAGAAAAGTACTGGAGCCCTAATATTCTCCAGTACTAACATCCGTAGCGCACCCCGCACCACCTCCGTCGTCACTCCAATCTGCATATTTATATTTACTACATTATTTTTTAAATTTAAAGCATTGTTTTTTTATTTAGCAAAATAAAAAGTTTGAATACATCTATGTGCGTATATTTAGTTATAAATTATTCCACTTTTTAGTTATTACTACAATAGAAACCTTTGCCTAATCTTAATGTTAATTAATCGCAGAATTCTGTGAAAAATAGCGTTAAAGTGATTTGAAAGGGAGATAAACAAAATTTTGAATTTAAGACAGATTGAGCTTGAACCTGCCCAAAGCCGAAGACGGATATAAAAATAAAGACCGTTTCATCTCCATCTCTTTCGTGAGCGAAACATTACGTCACTTATAAGTGTTTTGATATAAAAGAAGGCAACATATTGGATATGAGAGGGAAAGGAAAAGGTCATTTAGGATTCGTTTTCCATAAGCGTTATTGTACTGGGCTCCGGAGCGCAGTGTTTAGGAGCTCCGGTGAATTCTGGCCAATATTTGAATTTTTACTAAAAACAGAGAAGTACCGGAGCTTGGGTCCGTCGCAAATTAAGCCCTGTTTATCAATAAAAGCTAAAGAAGGATTGTCCGATATAAAAAAAATACCAGTTCGATGCTTGATCACAGGCACCATTTGAGTGGGTTAGAAGGGGCAGTTGCCCCCCCCCCCCCCAAGTAAACATTGTGCTTTCAGTTTTTAACTTATTAACACTTTTGAATTTCTTGAGGAAAATAAATAGTTAAAAAGGAAAATGTCTACAATCTCTAGGCAATGAAATTTCAGAAATGTTACTGTTCTATTATGCAAGGTTTTATATCATAAAAGGCTTAAAAATATCAATATAGGATCCCTGCCTTTTTCTTTTTAAAAAAAGGTACTTAAAAAAATTACTCCTGCATACTTTTGATATATTCCAACAAAGTTTGACAAAAAGATCTAAAAACAAATTTATATAAAGAGCAAAAATTGATAATGGATATCATTTTGGAAATATTAACTACTCAAAAACGCATTTAGCAACATGAGCAAGCACAGAGCTTAATCGCTAATTTCTTATCATTTTGTAATTATATTGTTAAAAGTGTCTTTAATTAACATTAAAAATCATTTTTGAAAATTGTATATATTACAGGATAATTTATAATATAGAGTATAAAATGTATGAAAAATAACATGCAAATTTTTTCACATGTAATTTGTATAAGTTCTTTAAAAAATCTTTTATCCTTTAGAATATTTTAAATAACGGTTACTTTCAGGATCCTCACATCTGTATATTCTCCGACAATTATATCAACTTTGTCTGTAAGAAATGAAAGTTAATGCTAACTTAAGCGAAAAAAACATTTAAAGACAACTTTAGAGCAATAATATCATCATTTTACACAGGGTAACGATGTTATCTTTAAATGTATAGACAGGTTTGGGCCCTTAACAAGACTTCAACTGGCGCGGGGCCTAGGCAGCCTCCCGGCTTATCCGATGGTTGCGCCGGCCCTGCATATAATTATAGAAAATACTCCCTGCATATAATTGAATATAGAAAAATAGCTCAGTTCACATATATACTATAAAACTTCAGCTGCAGAAATACCAAGTAGACGAAATTAAAACATCAGATTACCAATACGTAAAAATATATATATACTTTGCTTGACACGTAAACACCATCCCTGTACTCTGATTTAGACTATGTAAACAATCAAGAAAATGAACAAAAAAAATACAGAAATATAATGCAATTCACGTGAAAATTAACATATACATAACAAAACACACAAAACTGTCAAAACACTGAAGATTTTGATTCATATTCATACACATTACACTCATAGTTTTTAGCAATCTATTTGGATAGCTTTATATACGTCAAGCAATCACGTCTTTAAAAATAAAATAAATTACTTATCGATGAAAATCCTAGGAATTTTCTTGCTAAACCTATTTGTGCAGCCATATGCTTCCCACGAGCCGATTGTTTTATAATAATTAAATTAAAACTATGGCTTAAGTCTGACTCGCTACCGTTGTCAGGGAGAATGTTTTGGTTGTCACAACTTGGCGGAACGGGCGAAACCGGTTATAGTTGAAACTTCATCATTTGGGGGATATGTCAGTTCCTGTTTGTTCTTAGTTCCTTGATAAGTTTAACTCTATTTTTTCATAGTATGTGGTGTATATAAATTCATTTGATCATATACAGGGCTACACAGGGTAATTTGTAAGCATTACAGACAATCGGAGTGAATTGCTTAATTGCTTTATTCTAATGAATTATTTTGATTCAAACAAAACATTTTGTTTGCATTAATAAATAAATAAATAAAAAATAATTGATAATACTGTCACATATATACATTTTTTTTTTTTCATTTTCATCACCGTAGTTTTAGTGGGAACACAGCTGTGAAGTGAAAAAGATTGTGTAACATTAATTTGTTCTAACTCAATTTTTTGTACTTTTACACTGTGTGTTCGTTTACGCAAATGTTCATACGAATGAGCACTGTTTACATGTGTGTTTTGTAACATCTGTGACATTACCCAGCACCCTAACTGTGTCCAGTGTAGCTGTAAAGAAAAAGTAATGGAAGAAAACACTTGTGTTAAAAAAAAGGGTACTTTTATGTTATCCAGGCACCAGGCATATATATTGTGTATATATATATATATATCACTGGTGCCTGGTTAACATAAAAGTACCAAAAAAAAAAAAGAATTTTTTAAAAATAAAATTGCAAATGAAATAGCAAACTTTTCTGTGTATATTTGATTTTAAAAGATCACAGTTTATAATGTGGAATTTAGAATAATAGCCTAAATACAGGTTTAGATACAATTTTTGCTACTTATGTGCATTAAATGTTGTTGATAATAAATGTTAATTTTTCCATTGCCAGAACTACATACTAAAATGTTGTAATTTTCGAAGTGTAAAAAAAGTCTTCCTAATTTTGAAATTCTGATGTTGGCAGCTATGGCAAAAATTTAAAATGCATCATTGGACTGACTCTCTTGGTTGTTCTTCAGGTTTCTTTTTTTCTTTTTCTAGCCCCCTCCACGTGAAGATTGGAATGGTGAGCTGAAAGGTTACTACGTGGGTTATAGACAGAACAGTGCGAAGCTTCCATTTACATACAACACGGTGGAAGCTGCAGACGATGTGGTCTACTATGTCCTGAGGGGTTTGAGGCGAGGCACCCGTTATTTGGTCACGGTGCGCACTTTCAACGATGTCGGAAGCGGTCCTTCGACGGAAGACATTCCTGTCAAAACACTGGATCAAGGTAACAACACTCTTTCTTGACAAAATAATTTTAATGCATTGGAAAAAAAAACTTGTTTAAAATGGCTGTCAGGAAATTCAGGTATTGCTGTGAAAATATACAGGGTGTCCCAAAAGGCCTTGACACATTTTAAAATTCAATAAAAAAGATCAAGCAATTGCCGTACGAAACTGCAGTTTAGATGTAAATGCTTCTTATGATCTGAAATTTTGTTTAAGCAAATAAAAAAATGAGTTCCAAAATGTTTCATAGATGGCGCTGCTTCTGGAAAGTTATCAAATAGGTAGAATGCCTTTATATATAACAGTGGCATAACTATGGCAACATACATACATAACTTTGGCGACCCACTTTCTAGAACTTAACAATACTCGCCCTCCTAAGTTCAATTAAATGAGTGATGATTGTATTGTTAACTTTTGGAGTGTAGGTTGCCATAGTTTGGCATACACATTGTGCGTCTTTTGCCATTGTTATGTATAAAGGCCTATTCGATAACCTTCCAGAAGCATCACCATCTATGATAAATTTTTGGAACTATTTTTTTATTTGCTTAAACAAAATTTCAGTTCATAAGAAGCATTTTCGTCCAAACTGCACTCTTGTACGCCAATTGCTTGATCTTTTATGGTGTCCTTAATTTTAAAATGTGTCCAGGACTTTTGAGTCGTTTCGATTTAGGTTTGTAGTAAAATAACTTTTTCAGGACGATAATAGAAATTAACTGTTAAATAGCATTTTAATTTTTTAATATGCAAAATAAAACGGGAGGTTAAAAAGAAGGGTGCCTTAAAGAGCTTAAAAGTCCCAAGAATGACACATTGATTTCCTTTCAGTTAGAGCAAAACTGATCAAAAGTCCACACTACAATTTCTTTTTCCACAACTTATTAGCGTTTCTAATTTGGCAACAGCACAGGAATCAGAAGTTAACCATTACTACAATATAAAACATTTCAGATTTTGAAGTTAGAATGACAGAGTTGATTTTTTTAAATCAACGTAACAAAGTGAATATATTGGAAAAAAAGGGGGTTTAGAAACAAGTGAACCATAAAAATTAATTGCATACAACACATTATTGACGGTATCTGTAACCAGAATATTTAAAAAAAACTTTTATCTAATTTATGCAGTTGATTTTTCAAGATAATGACTAATAATTTTTGAGATGAAAACACAGTAAATTTGCTTGAGAGCATGTAGTGATATAAATAATAAATAGCTTAAATATCTCTTCAATCTTTTTGTATAAGGGGATGCTGTGGAATGTTGGAATACGGGTATAAAGAATAATTAACAAATTATAATTAACTGTTTTAGTAAACAATTATACTATTTACAATATTCTATTTTTACTGAAATCAAATACCCATAGTATTCCAACAAACCACATGTGACTGTATCGTGAATTCAGATATGTAATAAATTAATAGGTTGTGAAATTTAACCATATCAATGAAATATTTAAAAGTTTAATTTACCTAAAAATATATTGTTACAAGGTGTTATAATTTATTATATTTCTTTTACAGTAAAATAACTTTTATTAGATTGTTGACATGTTTCTGCTCACTCCGACCCATTATCAAAAGCAAATGAGACTATTCTATAATGGCACAGTCTTTGAAGTTATTATTTGAAATGCTATCATTTAGTTTTCATGTACTTTTTTTTTAAATTACGCGCGTTATCTTTTATTTTTAATTGGTTGTTTGTTTATTTAATTGCTTATTCGATTGTGCAGCATCTTTTGAAATTGTGGCTCAAGTGACTCCATGGTTACAAATATGGAAATAAACAACCAAGTAAAAATAAAAGATACTGTGCGTAATTTTTAAAAAAGTACATAAAAAATAAATGATAGCATTTTAAATAATAACTTTAAAGACTGTGCAATTACAGAATAGTCTCATTTGTTTTCTCAAAATGGCTCGGAGTGAGCCGAAACATGTCAACAATCTAATAAAAGTTATTTTACAGTACATTATGTCATTTTTTTACACTTTTTTAACATTTAAAAGAAATATGTTTGTTTAATTTACCATTTAAATAAAAGCCATATATTAGACAAACTGATCAATATTTTAATTTGAATGGTCAATAGATTTTAACAATGACCTTTGTAAATAATTATAAATGTAAAATATGGATACTCAGCACTCTATAATGTAATGAAGTGATTTTTCATCTACCTATTGTACTAAACTAAAATTTTTGATACTAACATCTGATTTTGGCACCCTTTTTGAATTATCTGGTAAATTTTACCTCTGGATACTAAACAGCAAGTCATACAGTCAAATAATTCAGAAATTATACAGGTTTAAGGGTTGGAACTTCCTCGTGTTGAATCCATTTTTAATTGTTGCAAAACACATGGCAATGCGGGTAGTTTTTAAAGCATAACTCAAAAACTACGTGGCAGAATGAGCTATCATTTTGGATTCAATTATTTGAAGCTTCTAGAAATCTATTTATGTTAAAAAAAAATCATAGGTTACATTTCATATATATATATTCGAATATTTGAAATTATTTTTCGAAATAAACATGAATGTATTTGACAGATGACTTGCTGTTTTGTATCCTATGGTAAATTTACCAGAGAACTATGATGTAACCTATGAATTTTTTTAACATAGATTTGTAGAAGCTTCAAATAGGTGAATCCAAAATGACAGGGAATTCTGCCAAGTAGTTTTTGAGTTGCACTTCAAAAACTGTTTAGCAATGATTGATAATGAATTTAACATTACGCGTTCATAACTGTTCATAACCTGCATCATTCTGAAACTATTTGACAGAATGACTTGCTGTTTGGTATCCGAAGGTAAATTTACCGCAGAGTCCAAAATGATGTCAAAAAATAGATATTATATTGAAAATTTTCGAGTTTGGTGCAATATCATGACCCCCTAAGCAAAATTTAAGTATAGAATTAATTAGTAGCTCTAATTGCTGGGTACCAGTCACATTATTATTAGTATAGATTTGTGACAGAGTTAGTATGGCATGTTCTCTCTTTTTTCTGTTTTTAAAGATTATACATTATGTATGACATGCAGCACATGATAATGAATGTGACATCATGTCTATGCATTGTGGGCATTAAATCGCATTATTTGGTGACCGATTTGGAACAAATGCTTTACACTCATGTGACTTTTTTCCTTTTTATAACAGATTTTTTTTTTAATAAAAAAAAGGGGGGGGGGAGTGAGTGTAAGACATCATAGCCACAGATTTTGTTTACCATGAATGGGAAAGTAAAGCTCAGTTGCACTTGAACTTTCAATTTCATGAGTTTTTTTTTTAAACAAAAGATGGGCTGTTTTTTGAGTTATGATTTTCTTTTTAATGGGGAATATGTAATTGTGTTCATTTGTATTGCTTCTCACAATTTTGTTTTGTACATCTATCTTGTCTTCTTTTAGAGCCTCCTCCTCAGCCGGTGTTGATTGTGAAAGACATCGGTTCCACCTACTTGCAGATAGTTTGGGTCCTGCCCGAGGAGTCCAAAGCGAACACTGCACGTAAGTGGGTTCATTCATCCCCCATTCTCTCTTTTCAAGATTGTTTTCGTTTCAGTAAACATTCCTGATTGTATATATTCTCTCTAACTTTTTTCTCTGTCTGGGTGGTATACCAGGGTTGTAAAAAAACCTGTATTTAAAAAAAAAACCAGCCCGGGAGAGTACCTGGGCTGCTACCTGCTACAACCATCAGGGTTGTAAAATACCTGTTTTTTTTTAAAACCCAGCCCGGCCGGGTTGCTGGGTGGGTAACCCAGGCAGCTACCCACTACAACTTTGTGGTATACCCTGGATTTTCTTAAGAAGCTCTGTGTACCCTCTTGTTTCTCCATTAAACAGGGTTGAGTTTTTGACATCAAAAACTGGTTTTCGACATAAGCATCAAGAACTGGTTTAAACTGTCATAAACATGTACCATACTTTAAAACATTTTTACAACAACCTACTTATAATAAAATCCAAAGGCAAGAAAGTGTCTGTAACCATTCCGGGCACAACCACTCTGGTCTGTGAATTGACCGTAGTTAACCGCCATGTTAGGCTTAATGAAAAACCTATTTTAACATATAACAACTAAACGATAATTTCTCCTACTTGAAATCATGTCTTTCAAAATAAATTAATGTTTGTGAGATGACTTACATTAAATTATGTTTATATTCTGAGATAACTTCAGTTGAAATTGGGTTATTGCTCCATGAAAGTAAACAAACAAATGATTCATTCGTCGTGAATGTTTAAAATATTAAACCATGAAGATACCCGTTCGGAAAGCGATCACAAATGGAAGAAGTTATCTTCCTCTGTGACACCCGCTAAAATAGTTCGTTCATTCGTTGTGAGCCGTTATCGCCATCTATCGGAGATTAATATAAACAAAATTTTCTTCTGAAATTGTAGTTTTAATTCTCAATGAATACAGTGACCTCTCACTTATACGCGATATACTGTAATTATTTTTCAGCACCAGTTCCTTTTTAAAGTAATTTTCTCCTTATTTAATCGCAGAATTTATAAATCGAATTTTACTGTTTTAAAATAGTGATAAAAAAAGTAATTACTGAACATTGCGTATAAGTGAGAGGTCACTGTATTTCTTATAAAATGTAATTATAATATAAGGAACATGTAATTGTAATGCCGTATATTACATATATTACTTATATCAATGCAAATAAAATTTTATATTTTAGCATAGTAGAAACTTTGTAGTGAAAATAAGTTTGTAATTTAATAAGAGAATTAAAAAAAATACTTATTTAATAAAATATGATCTTTAATGATCAAAATTTATCACAGGTTTCTGTAGGCATGTTTATAAAAAATCAGAATTTTATTTGAGATAAACTTTTTAAAATTTATTTAATTATTATTTTGGCAAATAAACTTTCCGTTGAAATTGCACTTTGTTCTGTATTTTATCAATTTTGCTTGCATTATAAATAAAATGAATATTTTATATCAAATATAATTAAAAATATAAGGAATATAATATAATGTAATACTGTGGTACAACAACTATTAGTTATATCAATGCAGATAAAATTTTGAATTTTAACATAGTAACTTTATAATGAAAAAAAAATGATCAGTCATATTAATACAATTAATAGATGCGATTTAATTAAGAAATAAAATAAATTATTTTAATGATCAAAATTTATTACAGTTGTATACAGTTGTGAAATCGGAATTTGAATAATGAAATGTTTACTCTGATATAGCAGGGCAGTTTAAAAGATCGAAATGACGCAAATTGCCGAAATTACTTGAAATTTTTAATATCGCTTAAAAATATGCTTTGCAGCGCTGCCTGGTGAAGTATTAGAGTAGTTTTTTACGCGGTTTGTATTGCAAGGCCCCACCCTGATGTAATTAGGGGTCCGCTAGCAGGCCGGAGATGTGTTAACCCAGCAATGGGTGTTTAAACAACTTTGTTGATCTAAACAACGTTTTGAAGATTTTATCGTTCTTAATCTTTACAGAATCTTTTTATAGTGAAATCTTTAAACTATTGAAGCTCAATCAAAACAGTTTATTTTCTTCGGGAATGTTTATATCAAAGGATTGAATATTATTTCATAACATCTTAATGCTGTTTGTCTGTATGAAGTCTTATGAAAATGAAACGTAACATTCTGTCATTTTTTACGGAGGTTATATACTAGTAAATATATATTAATAAATAAGTCATAATGATTTATGTAATCTTTTATTTAAAATGATAGTAACTTAATAATTACAATTTTTAAAAAAATATTAATTGTAATAAAATATTTTTATTTTTTGAAATTTTCAATCGGAAGAAAATCTTAGTACAATTAATAATCCAGATCAATTTTATCCCCCGCAGCATGCTGTAGCACATAACCAGCTTGTAGCCTATCCTGAGAAATGCACTCACCACTATTTTCTTATCTTTTATTTCCCAATTTCTTATCTTGTCACTATTCAAAATTCAAAACAGGTGGAGTGGTATAAAAGGAAAGTGGGGTGGGGTGAAGTGGTAACGTGATTACTTAGTTGTTTTCTTCCTTATTTAGAGAAACTTTACAGTAATAAAACTTCTGGTTAATCTCTGATCCGTTGCAAATTTTTCTTTATGAATTCTAGCAATTGTTTATTGTGAAGATATAAGAAATGTCCCAATACTGATATGCATTATTTCATGGCCATTCTCATACTGTTCAATATTGTTATTGTTTTAAACTACTCGGACACTTAAGATATTTTAAGTGAGAGAAAAAAATGTGCAGCTTATGTGAGCACTTTCAAATCTTATATTTACTTTTTAAAAGCACAATTTGATCCAAATATTTTTTAAATAAAAATTTTACAAAGTTAAAAAATTGCATGTAACAATAATACTTTACTTGATATTAATTATTGGTACACAGTAATAGAGACATTTTAAACATGACGTGTAATGTTGTACTGTTGATTGTAATAAGTGTGACATTTAATGTTAAATTTTACATATCAATGTAGAATTTTAGGTTATTGACAAGAGGTTTTTAACAATACAGTTTAAACTGTCAGAAACCTGTCAACCCTGCAATTACAGCAAATAGCATGTTTTCTCTTACGTGTACCCTCTGTTTTTTATGACCACAACACTGTATGGTGCTTCATTATTAATATCATTTGCTCCACTTTTAATCATGTGTTTTCTTTATTAAATTTGTTCATAAACATAGGATTTAAACATTATCTTTTTAGCAGATTGCTGCATATGTTCAGGAAGCCTCTTTACAATTATTTTTTTTCAACTCAAATCAGGATCCTTTACAATTTTTTTTTTTCATTTAAAAACAGGATACTTCACAAAATTATATTTTTTATACAACCAGACCTTTTTACTTTTTCTATCTATAAAACAAACTCTTTATAAGTTTAAATCCTCTTAAAAGAGAATTGGACACCTACCACTAAACAGTTGAAATTGACAAAGAACCTATTATTGAGCCATATGTGTAAATTTATGTACAGTTGCCTCCCCCCCCCCCCCCAAAAAAAAAAAAAAAAAAAAAAAAACTCAATTTTAATCACCAAATTGTTACAGGAAGAAACTGAAATATCAATTCGATTGAGCATTATGTCTTCTTTTAATTTTGTGTGATTTAAAATAAGCTTAAGGTGCCATCTCAGTATGGAAATTGTAACATTGAAATTTTTTGTAATAATTTCAAATCGTGTATTCTGTATCTAATGGAACACTAAAGTATTATTTAGACATCTCAGTAAGCCAGTAATATTTCTTTATATATATATATATATATCCACATGTTTAAAAAATATCTTAAATGCAGCTACCACAACTGAAGAAAAATTTAAGCTATTCTAGTGCTTCATTTAAAAAAAGGAAAAAGAAAGAAAGGGAGAAAAAAAAAAAGCTCTTTTAATATTTCTTATTTGTTATATTTCTGTATTGCATGTTAAATTTTGACTTGTGCAGGTTTTGTTCTGACAAAAAAATTCTTAGTTTATTTCATGACATCAGTTTATATTACCCATTTAAAAAATAATAATAATAAATAAAAATAATAAAAACTTCCCACAGGCATTCTAGAATGTTGTCCTTTCCCAGATTTTTTTTTTTAGCTTCTTTTTAACTGTATTATTTTAGTAGGACTAAAATTTTGATACACAGCTATAAGAGGCAGCAGAGGTTTCTGCTGAAAAAGTCCAGTAGGGTTTTGTTAAGTTTTGAAACATTAAGCTTGTTTAGAACACTATTCTACTAAAATCCGTGGGACACTTCTAAAGGATTTCCACTTCTAGAACTAATAGACCAATTCTGGAAGTCCAATATTGTAATTGTTTATGAGTTTAATTCATTTTCATTAAATTGTCTGTAAAGAAAAAAAAATATTTTTAAATCATAATTTTTAACATGTTGCATTTCATTGTTATTATATCTTAGACTTAACTATTGTTTGGTAATATAAAAACTTCTATCTAATTAAAAAAAAAAATGTAATGAGATTTTCTGCTCAATATCATTCACACCCATTTGATATTTTTTTTCATCATCATTAAAATATGTATTTATTATTTATTTTTTTCAAATTGATGCATAACTTTAAATGTCTCATTAAAAATGCTAAAGAACAGAAGTGAGTGTCCCATTTCCATAATGTAGTGCTACAGTTATTGGATATGCAGAGAAAATGGATAAAATGTATATTTACACGCACACAGGCAAAATTGTCACCCAGGTCAGTGATACTGGGTTGAACTATTTCCCAAAATGGGTGGCAAAAATTTGCCAAACAGTGCAACTGAGTGTCAACATGTCAGTTTGACAAAATTTGCATCCAAACCTGATAGGAATTGCACAACAAAATAATGCGTGATCCTGTGGGTGGTTAAACCCCCCACCTCTCCCAAACAACCCATTTCACATATATAATAAATTTTCATTCCATTAATAGTGTTCTGTAAAAAGTGACCCCCATTTCAAAAATATTTTAAAACTTAAATATCTTTACTACTTCCTAAAAGGAGGATCAATAAATTTTTTAAATGGGGGGGGGGGGGGGGGGGCTGAGGCTGACTGTCTCAAATGGGAGCAGCTGTGAAAATGAAGCAAATAGTTCACATTAGTTTATCATAGTAGCGAAATAGGTATGTCAATAAAAGCTTCATTCTATTAAAGGAATTATTTCCTATGTAATTAATTCAATAATATCCCATGACAGGTAATGATTCTAGCTTGCCAGGGCAATTACAGGCTATTTAAGATGGAGTCCTATTATTTCCATATTTCTGGATTTAAAAACCGTATTTGTATTCATGATAGCCGTCCTCTAATCTACCGACAATTTTTTGGACAGATGTTTCTGGAGAAATAGATAGTAAATGGAAAAAGAGTCTCAATAGGGATTTCAAGTTCTGGAATTTTCAAAGCGAGGCTTCCGTTTCCCATCGGAATTTTCAGTCCATGTCGACAAAAGATAAAATGTTGCCAAAACTTAAAATGTACTTATTTTATGACGGAGATGAATAGTATCCTAATAACAGATGACATAATTTATTTTTAAAGTGAAATAATAATGATTTTTTTTTTTTTTTTGCATTGTCTTGTATTGGATATTTGCACATAGCAGTATCATTTTAATGTAACAGAATTGTAATAAATCATTTGTAAAAGTGTATTGAAACTTAATTTCATAAAATAAAATGAATATCTATAATATTAAATAAAATAAATTTTGTATTCAATGCATTTTTGCATAAGAGTGCAACAGCTATTGCACCAAGATAGGAATATTTATAAAACTGTTTATAGTAAGAATGCACCTCATTTGTCACGTTTGGCATACAATTTCCAACTTTTTTTTCCCCCTACCTGTCATACTGGCAGTAAGAAGCAATATAAGTCGAAAGCTGTTTCAACAAAACTTATGTGCAAATGCAAAAATAACTCACTTTTGTGCATGTATTTTTTTAAATAAAATTATTTTTAAAAAATTAAATATATACGAGAGGAAAGTTTTGCTTTTCAAATCTAAGTTTAAAATTTGATTGAGAGGATTTACAAGAAAATGAACGAAATTATTTTACTTGCAATTGTAATTACATTAAGGAGGACATGTATGTATTTCATACCAGTGAAAACAATCCAATAAATACCAGTATTTAGTTTCTTCAAATATAAAATAATCATTAGAGATTCTATTCCTAATTTTGATTCACTAAATACAGTTCATAATTAAAAAGGGGAAAAGGGTGCTTCATTTTACTCTCTAAGAATTAAATGTAAAATTTTATTTAATTCAGAGCTTTTTCACATCGCACCCATTTGGAGAAAGTGCAAAAATTGCCAATGATATGAAAGTTTTTGGCCTATTTTCCATAGTCTGCAGTTTTCCATTAAAAGTCTCTATTAGAAGATTCCCTTACCATCATGTAATTGTATAATTTTTCCACCCCTGATCATAATTTTGGACAATGTCGTGATCATCTTTCTTTATTTCTCCTCTGTCTAGGTTACAGCGTTCACTTCCGTCAGTCTGGTGGCAGATGGCAGGAAATCTCCATCCCAGATGCCTCCCAGACCTCCTACACCCTCACCAACCTAGATCCAGGCCTGACCTACCACATCTATGTCACGGCTTTGGGTGCTTCTGGGATCAGCGAGCCCTCTGAAACAGCAACTGTTCGCACTTCCAATGAAGCCATCTGTAAGTATTTATTTTTTATTGCCTGTTCCTCAACTCTTCAGAGTTTGGGTTTACATTGAACCTTAAAATTTTATGACTCATTCATCTTAAACTGGGAGTTAGGCAACACAGAAATGTGAGTCAGTCGAGAAAAATCACAAGTTAATCACCAATCTTTTTTTGCATTGCAAGTTGGATCAGGGGTTTTAAAAATTGTTTTGGTTTTGGACTAGATTTTGACATTTTTGGGTTGACCCAATCTCTTAAAGGAATCTTCAAAACATATTTCAAGATGAAAAACTATATATTTAAATATAAATGAGTGTATATATACAGTTGAACCTCAAAAATCCAGACATCCAAATCTCTAAAATCTAGAGTATTTTTCTGATTTCAGTTTTATTAATTTTTAAAATAAGACTTTGCTGGAATTTCCATATGTCTCATGGAATGCAGTTGAACCCTTTTAACTAAACACTAAATAAATAAATGGGGGCATATTCTGGTATATTTTTATAGTGCCTGACCGTTAATTAAAGACTTTAATTATTACAAAAACTGTTAAGTTAAAAACCAGCATAATAATAATAAAAAAAAAAAACAGGAACAGGATTTCCACTAAAGTTAGAGAATTTTGCACTTTTTAACCCGTGAGGACGTGCTTCATATATTTTAATTCTAATAAAATCACTCAAGTACGTACTTATAACTAAAAAAACAAATACCCAGTTTCATTATCTCCTGACTCAACTAAAAGATAAACCCACTTGGTATTCACCCTCTCCCTCTCCGACTGAATGATCAACCTACTAACAGATTATCCTATGACCTTGATTTGATGCACACATTGGCAGAGATGTCGTTTCTCTTGGTTTTGTTCCTTTCAAAAATCTTTGTTTGAATGCAGCAGAAAAAAAAGAGAGAACGGGAGTTTTTTTTTTTGTTTTTTTTTTTCGTAATAACCTTATGATGGGCAATAACAGGAAAGGCTAAATTCTGAGCCAGAAATATTTTTAAAACATGCAAAATTAATTTTTATCCTTATTATTTTTTTCTTATTAGTTTCTTAAAAATTGCGATGTTTGGATCATTTTGGATATCAGTTATCAATAGCTGAAATGTTATAAATAATATAATACAATCACTTGTTAACTTTAAATTGAAGTCTAATAATGCTTAAAGAGATAAAAAACCTAACACGGAATATTTAAAATACCTTTTTAATGTAGATTACATATGTTTCATTCACACTATCGGTGACATCTTTGGATCTAAATGATAAATACAATATTCTCGCATATTTTTGAAAATGGTAAACATAAACCATGAGATCACATGTGCAAGGCTAAAAGGTGCTTAAATTGGTCAAACTGGGAAATGTGAAAATTATTATTTGTTTTTATTTTTATTTCTTTTTCAATCCATTGATCATCGCATGCCAAATTTTAGCTAATTCAAAAGAAGCGGCTTCGCTGAAAATGCTCCGATAGTGTGAACGAAACATATGTAATCTACATTAAAAAGGTATTTTAAATATTCCGTGTTAGGTTTTTTATCACTTTAAGCATTACTAGACTTTAATTTAAAGCTGAAATATTTATAAAAATCAACATAAAAAATACGTTGTCAGTTTCCTTATTTTTGTTTGAGTATTTTTTAATGAATAAATATTTTAGGTATTGTGTACTATATTTTAATTTATTGTGTTTTAATATGTATATTCATTTTCAGCATAAGTGTTATGCTTTAGTGTATTATTCCTATTATTTAATTTGTCAATTTAATTACATAATTTAATTACACTATTACATTTATTTGCACTAAGGAAAAAATTGCATTTTGTATGTTATTATATTGTCATATTTTTTTTTTAACAGACCTCCAAAATCTGGAATTGCTGCAGTCCTGCTGATTCCGGATTTTCGAGGTTCAACTGTATATATATATTGATTGATTTTTCTAATTGAAAGATAAAATTGGTGCTAGATATATAATTGTAGATTACTTTTCCATAGTTAAGGGGAATGTGGATAATTTTCTTTTTCCATTTTGGGTTGGAGTTCGGTTTGGTTTTGTAGAGGATTTTGGGTTGGGTTGCGTGTAGACAACAATTATTTTGCCAGATTGCAGTCAACTAATATTTTTGGGGCTGGTTCAGGTCAGGTCAGATTGAATTCTCTTAAAGGCATGTTACCAGACCTGATATAGAACTCTAGCTTATGCTCAGCCCAAATTTTCAAAAAATAGAATTAAACCAGAAACCAGCCCGAAGAAAATCTAAAAAAAAATTTCTCTAAGGTTGGGCTTCAGGACAGCTTCGGGTCCATGTAGTCCCTCTAATATATATTTCCAATTTTGACCCTCTGTCGGTAAAATTCTGGTGCCACCCCTGTTAATATATATGGAAACCTCTGGTCTCATGGCTTCTTTATATGGAAGGTTGGGAGACACTTTAATAAATAGTGCAAAGAAGTTGCCATATGTCATATACATAAAGTGAAATAAAAGCCGAGATAAAAGAGAATAGAGTATATATAAATATAGACATTGTTATTTTAGAAGGCAAAAACAACAGCCAAAAAAATCTTTTTTTAAGATCAACTAATTTTAATCAAAAGGATTCAGACTTCTGTGTTACTAAATGTTATGTCTCTTAAGTATTTACCTATGTAACTTTTTATTATTAAAACATAATCATTAAACAGAAAGTTATCTTTTATTGGTACTAATTTACTGGTATTTCTTTTTCTGGCTTTTTTGCCTGTTTCCCCGCTGTAATAATTTATCATAAAATATTTAACTAATTTTGTCAGTATTATTTATAAAGAGTCATAACTGTGTATGGATGATTTCAGATCACCATCCCCCTCGGGGTCCGGAGATGCAGCCTGCAGTCGATGATGCCACCCAGATACTCTACATAGTGGTGCCAGTCGCTATTGCCACCGTCATCATTGTGATTGTCATTGTGACGGCCTGTGTCTATGTCTACTCCAGGAGACCCGTGCCACCTGCGCATCCATATGGAGGTAGGGTCTGTTTTCGTATTACAAATGCAATTGAGCCCCTTTGATAGTGTTGACGTTCACTCATTCAAACTTTCAGAAACCAAGAAACAAGGTGGCTACAGATTCTGGAAATCAGGGAAAAGTTAGGGAATTTCGTAAAAGTATTTGTAAATCAGGGAAATTTGTCTCTATGCGAAAATATTTGTGTTTTTGCACGAGACTGATTCGTTGACAAACAGGCGATATTTAAGTCAATAATCATGCGTGATAAAGAAAAAAAAATTTATTCAGATGTCCTCATTTTCTGTGGATAGTGCTTATATTGAAAGCAATTTACCCATTTTGAAATTTTATGATACATTCGCATAAGCTGACCAGGTGGCCATAATCCAATTAGCTATCTCGCTATAAATCCAAGCTTAATCCAATTAGCTATCCCGTCAGATATAGGTATGTCTTAGAATTAAACTTGAACATTCTTCAGAAAATGGGGAAATTTTCTGGTCGCATTATATTCATTGGCCACTCTACAAAGTTGTTGGACTCAATTTTAAGTTCGGATTTATGAAACTGTGAACCAGCACTTTATAAATATTGTGAAATTTTTATGTTTTTCTCCCAGCTGGATAAGTGTGTTATACAAGGAAACAATATACATTAAAAAATACCGTACGTGTATCGTTAATAATAGAAATTGGGGAAATCTGATAAAGGTAGTCAGGGAAAAATCAAGGAACTTTTTTTTTGCAATTTCTGTAGCAATCCTGAGAAAGTTATTTGAATAATGTGTCACTAAAAATAAAAAGTCCTTCCGGCCTGTACCGGGAGGAAAAGGTAGCTTTCCTACATCTTCGTTTTAAAATTTTAGCTAATGTTACACGAAAACAGAAAGTTAAAATGCAAAGAAACGTTTACAAAAGATTCGTTAATACTGAATTTGAATAAGAAATTCGCCAAATTATTGAGCAATAGCCAAATTGGCTTCATTTATGAAGACTTATTTTGGTCACCAAATTTGGCGTTATCTCGCCAAATATCGCCAATTTTGGCGCTAACGGATGTGAATATATAGTTTTATGCGTATGATTGGGAAAATTATTACAACAATGAAAGAAAATAATTTGCGAGTAATCGCGTTAATGTGCTGTTTTGTTTCAAAATGTCAGCCACCCTAGAATTTCAAACTGCTCTATCTCAGCCATTTTTAAGATAGAGGTAAACCAAAAAATGCTCTGGAATCCTTGTATCATGGCCTAAAACGTAATTAAAAATTAAATTTCAATTTTTAATTTTTTTGTATATTTATTTTAGTTTTAAATTTTTAAATGGCCGCCATCTTGAAACAAAATGGCGGACCAAGCTGGCCTACGAACTCGGTCGAGACATTAGTTAGCTTAATACCCACAATTAGTTTCATCAAAGTTGATTGATAAATACGAGTGTTATCGTATGACATAGGTCAGATATATATATATATATATATATATATATATATATATATATATATATATATATATATATGGATATATCTATATATATAAATCAACATTTGAACGGAGGGTGGTTTTGGGGTCTGGGGGTCATGATCGGTGAAAATATATCTAAATTTTCTGGAACTGCTTTCCTCCGAACGGCTGCAATAGGTAGCTTTGTACTTTTTTGTATTGAAAGCTACCTAAAACTACTCTTCATGCTATCACCCAATAAGTAGTAGTCGGCGGCTAACATTACAGAAAGATACCTTTTTCTATGAATTGGATTGCTTTAGCTATATAAGAAACATTACATTCTAAAAATTACTAGAATTCATTGGAAAGTTTAAAAAAAAAAAAAAAAAAAAAAAAAAAAACTTGGAAGCATAAAAATGGAAATGAAGCAAACAAAATATGTAATGAACTAAAAATTTTCATGAAAAAGGCTTTGTTACACTTTTGCAAACATGTTCATAGTAGTAACTGGTTATTCACGTAACAATAATTTTAACTCTTTGTCTGCTAAAGGTACACCACCCAAATAAAGGTTTTCGAAACATTTATTCTGGTCATTACATGTTTTTTTTTTGTTTTTTTCAAGGTTTAGGGAAATTATGTTTAAAATAGGTCATTTTTTATTTTATTTTAAAATATCTTTTAAAAAGTGTCTTTGGAGGTAATACATTTTTTTAGTTCAAATGAATGAACTATTTTTAACATTAGTTTTAATGCAAAGTTTTCAGGACTTTAGGATGAATTCAAATGAACCAAAAGTTCAAAGGATCACGATTGGGCTGTATTGTGATATGTTAATTGTTTTCCTTGTTTTTCTGATCCAGCTTATGAACTTTTTTAAATTTTTATTTTTACTTTATTTTTTAGGATATGTACACAAACATAATGAAGCAGTTGGAATTATTTGAATTGGATGTGGAATAAGTTTTGGTTAACAAACATTGTGACTAACAAATGTAATTTTAGAATGCCTAGTCTTTTTTAGCTGAGGCACTTTACATGAGTTTTGCTAGTTTTATTGCTTCTTTCTGATGTTTGAGTGATGGTCCTTACAATTATGTAACAGTGGAAGAAACATCATCCATGTGCCTTACACTTTTATTTTTTTCAACATAACACACAAGGAGAATTTAAATTTATTTAATATTTGAAGCATGAAGACTATTTTGTTTGTTAATTCATATTAAACAGGGAAATCCTGCTCTGAAGGGAAATCATAAAATGGCAAAGAAATCTCAGGGAGAAACTGTTCAGTTACAACTTTGGAAAAACATCCAACATATGTTTGAAGTTCACTTGAGCTGTTGAACTTGAAACATATCCTTCACTTCTATTCACCCTGTTTCACTGTTGATGGTTGATATGAAAAAATGATTCATTCTGGAATTTCTTGTGAACCTGATTCATTTGATTTATCTTCTTAGAGTTTCACTCATTTCAAATGTGAGAAACTTGACATGGGATGGAAAGATATCAAGAAAGTAAGTAAATGCTAAAGCTGATAAATCATAGCAATACTAATCTTTAATGGCTGGTGAAAAGCAAAACAGTATACCTATAGCCCAAGTGACTCGTGGCATGAAAATTTAATAATCAGTCATTGTATGTCTACTGAAATCCTTGGGAGTGTAAATGAAGTGTCTTTCAAGAGTGAAAAATTAATTAATTTGTCTTTTTTTTATATAGTATTTTTGGAAAATTTCAGTGATCCATTTTATCGATTTGACGTGGAAATATTTAGCATAGAGATTTTTTTTTCTTTTGGAAAAAGGGGGAAATCTTAAAT
This sequence comes from Maratus michaelseni, assembly GCA_963931845.1. Lineage (NCBI taxonomy): Eukaryota > Metazoa > Arthropoda > Arachnida > Araneae > Salticidae > Maratus > Maratus michaelseni. The sequence continues at coordinate 467,943,527 of OZ007589.1, forward strand.
AACCAAACCATCCATAATAATATTTGTTTTGAAAAATTATTCACTGTCTACAAGTTAGTCAGATATACAGTACACTCCCTCTAATCCACACAGGTTGGGACCAAGGGTTGTGCGGATTATAGGTCATTTCTTTATTTACGTTCTAATATTTGGAATTTATCTACAAATATAGTAATCACACTATAAATAATTAACACAAATGAAGAAAATGATTATTTAGACATAAAAAAAATTATATTTAATATTAGAAATAGATTTAAATGTTATTAGAATTTATGTACAAATATAATACTCACACAGTAAACAAGTGTAGTACAGAAATGAAAGAAAATACTGTATACAACATTAGAAAAACATTTAAATGATATATGTAATAATGCAAAATTAATAGAACTTACTAAACTTCTACTTATTTTTCAATTTATCAAACACTAGCAGCCCGTCCCGGCTTTGCACGGGTAGACAATGTAATTTTTTATTACATTCGTTTTCCTGAATTTCGCGCTCCAACCTAAAACTGTTGCTGAGATATGGCGAAATGACCTAAAACTTTCAAATCCCCCTTTAACCACCTTCAGGGGGGGGGGGGGGGGGGGGAGGATTTCTAAATTCACTGAAATACGTGTTTAATCATTTGTTTAGTAGATTTGTTTTCCTGAATTTCCCGCACCTACATAAAACAGCTGCTGAAATATGGCGAAATGACCTAAAACATTTGACCACCCCCTTTAACCACCTTCAGGGGGGAATTTCTAAAATCGTTGAAATACGTGTTTAATCATTTTTTTAGTAGATTTATTTTCCTGATTTTCGCACTCCTACCTATAACTGCTGCTGAGATATGGCGAAATGACGTAAAACATTCGACCACCACCCTTTAACCCCCTCTGGGAGGGGAAATTCTAAAATCCCCGAAATACATGTTTAATCATGTTTTAGTAGATTTGTTTTCCTGATTTTTGTGCTCTTAACTAAAATTGCTGCTGAGATATGGCAAAAGGACCTAAAACATTCGATCCCCCCCCCCTTAACCCTCCCCCCCCTCCGGGAGGGAAATTTCTAAAACTGCTGAAATAAATGTTTAATCATTTTTTAGTAAATCAGTTTTCCTGATTTTCGCGCTCCTACCTATAACTGCTGCTGAGATATGACGAAAGGACCTAAAACATTCGACCACCCTTCTTTAACCCCTTCGGGGGGGGGAGGGGGGGGGGTGATTTCTAAAATCGCTGAAATACATGTTTAATCATTTTTTTAGTAGATTTGTTTTCCTGATTTTCGCGCTTCTACCTATAACTGCTGCTGAGATATGGCGAAATGACGAATGACCTAAAACATTCGACCACCTCCCTCTTTAACCCCTCGGGTGGCGAATTTCTAAAATCGTTGAAATAAATGTTTAATCATTTTTTTTAGTAGATTTATTTTCCTGATTTTCGCGCTCCTACCTATAACTGCAGCTGAGATATGGCGAAATGACCTAAAACATTCGACTACCCCCCTTTAACTCCCTTCTGGGGGGAATTTCTAAAATCGCTGAAATAGATGTTTAATAATTTTTTTAGTAGATTTGTTTTCTGCAATTTCAAGCTCCTACCTATAACTGATGCTGAGGTATGGCGAGATGACCTAAAACATTCGACCACTCCCCTTTAACCCCCTTCTGGGGGGAATTTCTAAAATCACTGAAATAGGTGTTTAATAATTTTTTTAGTAGATTTGTTTTCTGGAATTTCAAGCTCCTACCTATAACTGCTGCTGAGATATGTCAAAATGACCTAAAACATTCGACCACCCCCATTTAACCCCCTTCTGGGGGGAATTTCTAAAATCGCTGAAATAGGTGTTTAATCATTTTTTTAGTAGATTTGTTTTCTGGAATTTTAAGCTCCTACCTATAACTGCTGCTGAGATATGGCAAAATGGCCTAAAACATTCGAACCCCCCTTTAACCCCCTTTGGGGGGGGGGAATTTTCAAAAATCCCTTCTTATTGCTTGCCTAGGCCATAACAATCTACAGTCCAAATTGCGTGACCCTGACTTTAGTAGTTTCGGCTGGACGTTGAGGAGTCACCCAGTCAGTCACCGTTTCCTCTTTATATAATAGTATAGATTATAGTGATTGTGATTTGCTTCAAAGATTTTTTTTTTTAATTGTGCAATTTTATCTTGAAGCCTTCTTAGAGTCAAGATTTCTTGATCAGTAACAATATCTTTAAAGGTTTCTTTTTCTAAAAAACTGAGATATTTATCCCCATGAAACAGCACTTCATCAAATACTATCTTTTCTTCTTCAACATCAGATTCTGTGTCTGAATCTGTCTCTCCTGAATTCAGTACAGAAGATATTATTTCTGCATCAATCTCTGCAATCTGTGTCAATATTTCCAGATGTGCAGCACAATTATCAAGTAGCAATAGAATTTTTGCATCACTTGGTAAACCAATTTTATTTTCATGAGCATGGACTTCTGGAATAAAATTCTTCTGAAACCATTCCAGAGTCAACTCTTTGGTTATCCATGCTCGCTTATTAGCCTTGTAAGTGACTGGCAGACTTTTAATACCTTTCAAGGCTAGGGGGTGAGCACTCTGAAATTATCATTAACTGACATTTGTGTGTGCCAGCAGCATTGCTACACACAACAACCGTGACTTTTTCCTTCGCATCTTTCACACCAGTTGGTGCAGTTTCATTGGCTGCTGCTAGTGTGTTTCTGGGTAAATAACGCCAAAAGAGTCCCGTTTCATCCATATTGTAAACTTGTTCAGGAGTTAAATTTTCGTCATGAGCCAATTTAGAAAATTCATCAACAAAATCTTCAGCAGCTTGTGTATCAGCGGATAATTTTTCGCCGCAAGATTTTAGATATTGAATTCCATGGCGCTGCTTAAATCGCGTGAGCCATCCAGAAGAAAAATTGCATGGCTCTTGAATCTTCAATTCTTCATGTTCACACAGTAATGGTCCTGTTAATAGGCACACCTTTGCTCAAACCATTCATAAATTATGGCATCCAAATTTGCATCCTTAGCAGGACGCATAGTTTTCGTTTTGGCAATCCCAGCATTGGAGTAGAACTGCAGAATTCTTTGCTTGTTCTTATTAATATTGTATACAGTTCTTGAACTTATACCAAACATGGAAGCTAAATATCTGACTGATGATCCACTCTCTAGCTCTGTTTCATAATATCTACCTTTTGTACAAGATTTAGCGTTACATGTTTACGCTTTGCGATCTTTAATTCCCGACATTCTTTTTTTTTTTAATTTAGAAGATCAAATAAAATTTAGCTAATATTAAAAATATTACAAAATAACATTAATGTAAATAACATTAATGTTACTCAAATTTAACTTGCTCTAACGGCAATTAGCACGTGAGTACGCAGCCAAGATTTGATATTACAACGATGTTACACCCGTTTGCATACAGATAACACTAATAATATGACTGACCATAAATTGAGTCCATTCACTGCAGTCGCAGTTGCAATCGCTCGCAATTTATTGATAGGTTGCAGCTCAGCTACATGTCTTAACTCCCATGGTTTCGGCATGAAGCGATTTGATTGGATGGGACGCTGCTCTGGTGTTCGTTATTTACGGACATGAAAGCCAACGAATGCATTCTGAATGTAGCAGTCTAATAGTTTATGTCAGATTCGGCGACACCGAATAGAGCAGATGTGTTTTATTAGTGCTTGACCTTGATTTTTCTCTCCTTGGATCTTCATTTGGACGTCTGTTCACAGCGGTCGCTCTTTAATCAATAATGTTTTTATGTTTTTTGTTTTTAAGAATGCAATGTTTGATACGTAGGCTCCCGTGAAACGAAATAATATTAGCATATTTGAATGACACACAAAAAATTTCCTTCTATGCATGCAGAATTGCTTTTAAAAACAATCTTAGTAAATTTATCCGTTCAGTAAACTTTCATTATGGTCCAAAAAAAAAAAAAAAAAAAAAAAAAAAAAAAAAACTTTGTTTATGCAAAGTATTGTGTTAGAAAAAGTTTGTTTACATCTGAAATACATCACGGATTATAGGCGTTCGCAAATTATAGGGTCGCGGATTAGCGGGAGTGGACTGTACTTGGATTTATACCTTTTAGCAAACTGTCTTCAATTTTATTTTTTGATTCCATGATCCTATATAATTATTTTAAGTTTAAATTTGTTTTTAATACTTTCTAAGTTATGGAAAGAAAATAACAATCACATGTACTGTTAAAAGTTCATAAGTAACTGTTAAAATGTGTCTAAATTATGAAAGCTTCGTGCTGGAAAAAAATTTCCACCTTTTTTTTTTTATTTCCCACTTTTATGCCTGTATAGGAATGTTAACCCCTTTTCAATGTGACCCCCTTTTCAACCCCCCTTACACAAGTTTTAATATTTTGGCACCTGTACTTCCAAGTAGAAATGTTTTTCCAGTGAAATTACAAAAATTCTGCGATTCAGTAAGGCACAAAAGACTATTTGAAAATACTGGTAAGAAAAATTATGATTGTAAGCACCCTGTACATTCCTATCGGGGATACGCTCATCGCAGAGGGGTTAAAAATTATCATAAATTATTATTGCATGTACTTGTTATATAGTACAGGGTGCAAAATTTCAAGTCTTAAATTGCATCACCAGACTAAAAATGCATGTTGCCACAGTTGAATATCAATTTGAAAAGGTAATATGGGCTTTTTTTTTTCCATTTGCCATTTATTTATTTATGACTGTAATGATTGTTGTAATTTTATATGAAGTATAAATCTGTTATTAAAAATGATTCAAGTAAATCTATAAAAAGTTATACAACTTTGAATCCAATCATGATCTAGCTGATCTAGAAAATCTGTTCTAAAATATAAGAAACATTTTTGTCTATAAACTCCTCTATTGGGGATAAAAACTCTGGTACTTCTCTATTATCCTGTCAACCACTTTTCATAACGAAAAATGATCACCAAACTGTAACATGAAACGCCAAAAATGCAGTCCCATTGACTGGATGTCAGAAGCATTCTACGTGTTTGTTAGGTCATCCAGTGGTTTTTAATTCGAATATTTGCATGTATTTTTTATTCTGTTTTACTGATTTATGAGTTATTTCATTCATTAAAATAACAATTGTGTCCTTGAATTCTTATATTTTATTGATTTATTTATTTTCATATTCCAATGGCAACGTTCTCCTGTTTATGGGGCGTTACAGTTGGGCGATCGTTTTTTGTTATGAAAAGTAGTCGACGGGATAATAGAGAAGTACCGAAACTCTTCTATAGGGAGAGGTAGAAAAATGGGAAAATAGGTGGGTATTATCCATTTGCGTTGCTTCAATATCCAAATGCAATTGCATTTATCTGTAGGCTGCTTTCTAGTCAGCAGCCTCCAATGTCTGTGATCAGGTGGCTGGAAAGTGATAGATTATTTATGGGGTACTTATTATTGACCTACAAAACATTTTAAGATTGATGAGTGTGTTTTCATTCCTTGTTTTCTTTCTTCTCCCTCAGATCTGCCTGTTTCTAAAAACTTCAGCTACATGTCGACAGCACCGCGTCACCGAGACATGCCAATCACCGTGTGCGGTGGTAATGCCCTGAAGTACGGTTCTCCTTACTCGACAGTTCCTCTGACACGTCCTGAACAAGACGATGATGAACCAATCTATGAATCAGTCATGGATGAAATCCGGTGTAAAATAAATCAGGCAAGTTGTTTCATTTTTATCTTAGAGGAAGGGAGGGGGGTTCCTGGTTCAAATTATATTTTTATGTATTGGGAAAAAAACTGAAAGTTTGGTAGGTATGTGGCTCAATGTTAAATCTCCCAGAAATGCCCCAAGAAAGTTTATATTTTTTCTAAATTCAAAATGGGCAGGTATTTGTATTTCATAAGCCAGCATGAGCAGGAATTTGAGACAGTTGTGCAAACAGTGCCTTGTTTTTATATCAAGCAGTTTTGAGTTCAATTGTGGTACTGGATAGTGCCTCGAATATTTTTATCAAAGTGTCGAAGGGCTCAATCCACACTTCATGAAGGTGGGGGGTGAAAGTATGACAGGTGTTTGGACACATCTGACAGGCTAACATATTGTATTGTCACACCTAAATTAGAAAACAAAAAAAATGAGGTAGGTGCCATTTACAAGCAGTATCATGAAGTTCATTAAATTCAGATAGTTATGCATTCAACCCTTATTTATTTATTTTTTCAATTTCAATCCCCCTGAAGTAAAAGCAATACAAGGTTGATCTGGATGATGTTTATTTATATCAAGAAATAACAGATTGTATGAAACTCCCCCCCCCCTTTTTTTTTCTTTTAATGTACAAAATTAGCTCTCCATTAATAGTGGCAGGAAATGTGACCCCACAAAAAAGTATCATGTGACTATGGGACATACATAGGGGGAGAGAGGGGTAAAAAATACTCCTAAGTATTTTTTAAAAATATATAATGAAAATACAAGATCCTTATTTGTTTCTCAAATGCTTTTTCATTTTACAGAGGGCTTACGAGGACGATATGAAAATAGGAAATGCCACTATTGTTTGAAACCAGCATGGCCTACCAAAGACATGACTTCACTTCCCAAAGTAAGGTTGTGCCTGCAGTTGTATAGAATCGTTACAGTGTTATTGTGTGTGTATGAACAAACAAGAAAATAGTGCAGTGGAGCTGAAAACTTCACGTACTGACAGGTGTGCCTATAAAATTATTTGTTATGAAAGAGCAAAATTTTTTGTGCTGCAAGTCTTTATGAAAGATAAAGTGAAAATGGCCAGTCCATAATTTTGAATCATTAACAAATGAAGACAAAATAGAGTGTACAGTTTTTAGATGTGTGTCATTTAAGTGTGATTTTATTTTAAACCTTTATGTCCAAACAGAACTGAAATCTCATTAGAGAAACTTTGACATAAAATTTGTTGAATACATTAACAATAAAATGTTTTTAATTTTTTTACAAAATACTTAGCTTTGTCATTGTTTTTTGACAGCACAGTCTACTTTACAATGCCAAATGTTTTTTAAATGGATAACTTTGATGTTATTGAAAGGTAGGTAATTTTATACACATGCAAGAAAGAAAAACTCTGTATTTCAGTTTAATTTATTTTCGGACATAAAGGGTTCATTTTCCCTCTTTGTAAAGAAAAAGCCAAAAGAAACAAACTGTCAAAATTTCAGGAATTTTCATTTTATTTTTAAAATGAAGTATGTCTTATTATTATTTAAATCTTCATCTGCCTTAATTACATAGGCTTATTGTAGTTTGCATGATAAGTAGCAGACATAGTTTAGGAATTAAACATTTGACTGTTTTGATTAATTTTTCACCATTTCTGAAGACGGAACCTTAATGGAACGGATTCAACTCTCTATTTTATTTTAACATTCACGTACCTTTATAGTTAAAATGTTAAAAAAAAATTTTTTTGGAGAAAAATTTATCTTAAAGACAATTTTCTTCAAGATATTAACCAAAACATTCCCCTTTAAAGAAGCATTGTGCCAGTGTTTTTCTCAACCCATGTGTGCCATCTGAAAACTTCAGGTATGTCACAAAAATTTTCAGTAAAGTTTCATCAAGATTTTAAGAACCCACGAAATAATATAAAATGTGTTGAGTCAATTTTTAGCACTTTCCAACCTAGTTGAAAAGTGCTTATGACTTCGGTTTGTCTGGCCGTCTGTCCGTGCTCTAACTCCCGTAAATATGCTCGGATTGCTCTGCAATTTTTATATGTTATTGTCGTTAGCTATAGCATGTTCCGTATTTCAACGGAAGTGTGTAGCACTTATAGTTTTTTTTACAGGGACACTCAAAAGAATTCCGTTACATTGCGGTCTATGGGGAAAAATTATTTGCGGTTTATTTAAATAATGTTTCACTATTTTAAACGCATTGAAATTTATATATATCACTAAGGTGCATTAGAAGAAGCTTAATATGGAATAGGGTGTGCATACCACTTATAGTTACTATACAGGGACAGTCAAAAGAATTCCGTTACATTACGTCTATGAAGAAAAATCGTCTGCGGTTTATTTAAATAATGTTTCACTATTTTAAACGCATTGAAATTTATATATATTACTAAGGTGCATTACAAGAGGCTTACTACAGAATAGTGTGTGTATAGCAATCATCGTTCATTTACAGGGACATACAAAAGAATTCTCTACTGTCTGTTAACAATAATTCCTGGCGTTTTAAGTTGCTGAACGCGATTTTCAATTGAACTCACTTTTTGTCTATTACTGGGTGTGTATAAATTCTGTATTTCATATACAGGGTAGCACAAAAGTTCGAGAACACATTTCCGTTTATTGACAGAAACTCCAGAAGGAGAATTTTAAACTGTGCTACGCGTTTCCTAACTAAACTAAAATTTATCATCCTATATAGTATATATACAAATCTATAGATCATATACAGGGTTGAATAAAAGTACTCGGATATGTGACGAAGAACGTTGGTTGAGGTAATTTCACGTCGGTTGAGCTGCAAAAAGTAATTTGTTAATATCCAGGGAAACAGGTCACACAGAGTGAATGGATGCGAACTCAGGAGTTTCTTGATAAACAAATCTTTTTTTTATTATAAATTGCAGTTGACCATGGGTTCAGGTACAAGCATCAATAGGCACGGAGATGCCCGAGAGCACTGGAGAGGAGGCACGAATAATTACATGTCTTTAATCACAGACAAGCAGCGAGAGAATCTTGGCTGTTACATAATTTCTTTTCGCTGTTACAGTGATGACATGGCGATAATTAGATACGCCAATTAGCCAGATAACATGCTGTTGTGGCGAGGACAATATGAAAAGAAACAGATGGTAACAGTCCGTTAATGGTAATCCTATGGGGAAGATATGAATGTAAAATATGAATTTTAAGCGCCAGAATGGAGATATGGAATTTTGGTAAACCAGACAAAACCGCATGGAGTCCTTTCTCATGGGGTTAGCTTAAAGAATTAAGAACTGGGGTTAAAAATAGAATTGGTACGTTACAGATATTATATATTAAAGGCAGCTGGACAATTGGGAAAATACTGAAATACGTTAAACGGAATGAAACCTTGACAAGCAAAAGTGTAGGCGTAAAAATGTAAGTGAAGTTTGGACGCCGTTAGAAAAGAGCAGATTGTACTGGGAATAAATTCTTTTTTTTTTTCTTTTTTTTATAACGATATGATTTATGCGGTGAGGAAAGAGATCCGAATGGATTAAAGAACGCTTAATAAAATAGAAATACAGCGATTAGCTAGATTTTAAAACACGAAAAAAAGATAATTTTAAAGAAGGAAAATTTAGAAAAAGGAAGGGGATGGGGGAATTAATTTTAAGAAAGTGGAATATGTGAAGTTAAATCCACTTCACATATATCTCCCCAACGACCGAAGACGAAAAAAAAACCCATGGTCAACTGCAATTTATAATAAAAAAAAGATTTGTTTATCAAGAAACTCCTGAGTTCGCATCCATTCACTCTGTGTGACCTGTTTCCCTGGATATTAACAAATTACTTTTTGCAGCTCAACCGACGTGAAATTACCTCAACCAACGTTCTTCGTCACAGATATTATATATTAAAGGCAGCTGGACAATTGGGAAAATACTGAAATACGTTAAACGGAATGAAACCTTGACAAGCAAAAGTGTAGGCGTAAAAATGTAAGTGAAGTTTGGACGCCGTTAGAAAAGAGCAGATTGTACTGGGAATAAATTCTTTTTTTTTTTCTTTTTTTTATAACGATATGATTTATGCGGTGAGGAAAGAGATCCGAATGAATTAAAGAACGCTTAATAAAATAGAAATACAGCGATTAGCTAGATTTTAAAACACGAAAAAAAGATAATTTTAAAGAAGGAAAATTTAGAAAAAGGAAGGGGATGGGGGAATTAATTTTAAGAAAGTGGAATATGTGAAGTTAAATCCACTTCACAGGATACTTTTCCGAATATTGTATCTGTTCGAAATTCCTGAAATTATGTTTTTTAATATGTTATGCGTTTTCCAAATTGTTTACTTAGATGTTATCTTTTAGCTTATTAAACGGTATGTTTTGTAAAACTATTTTGGAAGCGTTGGAAAGTGCTACATAATCTATGCTTGGCGCATGATTTTTCGTTCTTGTTATAAAGTGCAATGAAAAGAATTAAAATGAAAAAGAATGAAAAGAATTAAGGACAGGACAACCACTCGACGGGAAATTTACAAATATTACTAAGAAAATAGTCCGCTCTTAAACTTTTCTGCAGCAAAATAGTCTTAAAATCCAAAATAAATCTTGACTAGATCCTTGGAGGGACCTATCCAAAATTCTATTTATTATTCTTTTAAAAAAAAAATGGCTGTAGTAGTGCATTTAATTTGTTATTAAGTTCATTTTTTAATGTATCTATTCTTTTCACATGTTTTGCATCTTAATAAGTTCTAATGTACCTCGGACGTTGGGTTGCGAAACACACCGATCTTGTGCAGTGCATGCTTCTCTTATCTGTGCCATAAGTTTGTAAATTGCCTAAAGTCATAAAATTGAGCCATGCCCGTTTCTCTTAAAATCAAAAGCCATAAATCCAATGGATCCTTAGGAATATCATGTATAAATAAATCCTGTTGTTAACCCTCTGACTGCCAAAGAAAGTTTGGCCCAGTTGTAGCACCCTTGGGGGCCCCTATGTAAATATATAGAATCACCAATATACAAATGAACTAACTACTGATTTACTAATGAGTGTACTGTTAAATGACACAAAATAGAAAAAGCAAAAATGATACTGTCATGTTTGTTCACAAAAGTGTCCTTCAGTTCAAAGGTCATCCAATCTTGGTCGTCAGAAGGTTGAACATGTAATAATCTCGATGTCTTAAACTGTGATATGTAAAATTTTAATTATGAAAATATATATACATGACAATTCTACATTTAATGTGTTTTCTTTTGTGTGTGTGTGTGTGTGTGTTTGTGTGTCATTGTCGTACAGTGAACCTTTCAGACAACAATTTTGCAAGGTAGTCATTTGTATTCCTCTCAAAAAGGAACCCCCCCCTCCCCCCCAATAAGAAATCCTTTAAAATATAAACCCATTTGCAATGTTTTTATAGAAACTATGCTTAACTCGATTGAATCTTCAATGTAGAAATCATTATGCCAATATTGAATCTTTTTAAAATATAATTTTGAAAACTATAACTGCAATTCATGCTACTTTAAATAATGGCCAATATTCTGAATTTTAATTTCTGTGTTTATAGTGTTGCTAATGTTAATCAAATCTGACAAGTCAGTTTAACTTTTGTCCAATTTCTGATTTTTTTATTTATTATTATTGGACTTGTGGGGAGTCTACCATCCCACCCAATGGCACCCCTTGTTGTAATTTAAAGTTGCATTTTAATCTGTGTGGAGAGAGAATAAGCACTTAGGCTAAAGATGACATCTCAATTTCTAGATCATCGGTGCAGATAATGGTCTCCAAAAATGCATTCCTTGGAATTTGGGGAATGTAGTTTTGCTGTTGGCAGCTGCAGCCTTACCTACATGTTACACATGAAGTGAATATTCTCTTTCATTATTCTATGTTTTTCCCATTGTAGATGAGGTAATTAGACAATCAAAATATATTTTATCTCCTTTCATTGCATTTTTGTTTGAGAATCTAACTTTTCTAAACTATTCCGTCAGACTGAGAGATGGCTTGATTGTCTGGGGTCCACTGTACATTAGAAATTGTACTACTTTGCAAGATTCAAACACTCTCTCAAAACTAACATAGTAAATATATTGCCTGTGTCAAAAATAAATATTCCTTTTTGTGCTAATTTATCTTTAAAACGAGAAACTTTAGATTTGTTTCTACTTTCTTTTACGTAGCTTTTGACATGAATGAATCTTTTCCTTTATCATCATTGTACTCTCGCTTATGAATTCTTAAATTGAAGTGTTTTTTTTTCAAATGTTGACAAAGTTGAAATGTCGAAGGAAAGACCGTATCAATTTAAGAAACTGTTGTTAATGTTTTTGTTATAAATTTTAGTTTAGTAAATGGCATACGTGATTCCATCCCCCAGAAGAACCAATGCAGATCTTCATGATCTTTGAAATATTTCAAAAGTAAAAGAAAAGGTAGGGAAGCTAAGTCTTCCCCATTCTACATTTTGCAGGGTTCCCATTGTCTTTATAATGTGCTTAAAATTCCTTGTTTTCACTTTTAAGGGCTTTTATTACTTACTTTACATGTGATGTAAATAGGGTACAAGTTTAATCCTATACTAAACTTTCCTCTGTTATATATATATTTCTTAATTTCATAGAAAACTAATCTGATGTGCCAAACCCAAAATTTTCTTTTATCTTCAAAATTTGCTATCACAGTGCCAATTAAATCAATATTTTTCGTTATTCTGTTGTACGTCAGCTGCCAGGTTACCTGGATGCGAAACACCCTTTGCTGCACAAGCAGCCAATGTAAAACGCAACTATGAAAAATTGAGAAAGTCACTATCACAGCGTCCCCTTCTGGCAGAATAGCCCTAAATTCAACTGAGACTTGCTAGCCATAGCCAAAAACATATGAAATTTGGTTTAATTCTATGCATAACTTCATACACTTTTTGGTGATACAAAGAGGACACATAGACAGACAGACATTTTGTAAAAACATGTTTTTCGGGATCTCTAATCCCTAAAACATGTAAATCTGTCGAATTTTTTTTCCGATCACAATACTTCTATTATAGATAGATAGAAGAAAGTAAAAATGATGAAAATTTATTGTATGAATAGTTAATTAACAAGTTTTGTAGTCACATACATTTTGTCACAGCAATTTTCAACTGTACGTTGCATCTTGCTGGCTGATAAAATAAATCCTTGGCTGGTATGATCTGAAAGTTCCCACCCATGCATCTCTCCTTTAACTATTACATCAAAAGGAATTTGATGCAATAGTTATAGAATTTGATGTTTTTAGCTTCTGGTTTAAGTTTTAGGCTTTTTTTTTTTTTTTTTTCATTGTTTAAGAAAAGTCTAGTGCTTTATTACAAACTAAGAGTGGGGAAACTCTCTATATCATTATAAACAAGAATAATTTTGTTCTTAAAAAGGGTCTGAATCACAAAGTCCTTATTTATTATTTTAAATATCCTGATTTTGATGCTGGCGTCTTGTAGATTTATTCCAGAATGTTCTGAAATTCTTCTCCCAACTCTTTCAATAAGTTTCATATCTAGATGCAGGATCATTTTCAGATGACAAAAAATGGAAAATTTCTCAGATTTTTTTCTATGAATATAACATAAAGTAATACCTCTGTTTCTGTTGATAATCCATCCGAAAACAATCGGCGAAATCTGAAACTGACAAAAACAGAGTCAACTATATCCATATGAATCTATGTAAATCCTATTAATTCGTTCTGAACACTCCAAAATACGTATCAAAAACATATTTTATAGAGAATAAGTAGAGCATTTAATACTAAACAATAATAAATTAATATAATGTTTATTCTTAGCTTATGGTATCAAGGCACTGTATCTGGGGTCACTTCCCTCTTTGATCTTTTGGCAGTAGGACTAGCTTCAGAGTCTGATGACCTCAAAAAAATTGTCTAAAGTGATCTGTTTCTGCAGCCTCTTTAAGATTTGCTTCAAATGGGGCAAGGCATTATTATGAAACAAGTTGCTTACAAGAAACTTTCTTTGGTTCCATGATGGAGCACTCACAATCAATAAAAAAAGCAAAAAAATACACAGGAAATAAACGAAATCCGAAACTAAAACTAATTTTGCGCAGAAAAAATCAACGATAACGAGGTAATACTGTATTTGTTTTATTTTTGTTCCTTGTCATTGGCTGACAATCTTTTCCAATTCTCATGTCTTTAGAAATTGATTTGAAATAACAAAGTTTCATATGAGCATCATTCAAATGATGAATTTCTTTTCTTTTTTAATTAGTTTTCTGCGAATTGAAAAAAATAGGCTGTTTGTTTCTATTGCTTCCTCCACTTGTTCTGCAGCTCTTTTGTCGAAAGTCTCGAATGGTGTTCATTTCACAATGACATTAAAGAGCTTAAATTCAACACAAACAAAAGAAAATAAAAAAATCATACAATAAAGAATCCGATTGAGAGAGAATCTGCATACAATCTTCTGGGTGAAAGAATAATTTTAAAATCAGTTGCCATGTATTTAAGTAATTGACATTTTCTTTTTTAAAGTTATGTTAATACCTGATTTTTTAATTAAATAAAATTGTGCCATCCTGAATTTGGCATTATCTGTCTGTGCCAAATTTGCTGTTCGTAGACGCGTGCCTTTCCAAAATGGTGCTGTTGTAATATATAATGGTTAGTGAATTTAAAAAGGAAAAATTACGATGTTGCCAAAAATCATTTTTAATGTTGCATTAATAAAAATGTTGTTGGCAGATATTGGTGCTAAAAAATAGATATATATATATATACTTCTGAATTCTGTGAACCATGAAATTTGTCCCTTTTTTAAAGAATGGTTTTAATTTAATGCATTGAGATTGTTAATTTTGAAAATCCACAATCAGCTTGTATGTATGCTTGATCTAAAATTCTTTTCAAATTTATATATTTTGTGTATTTTCATATACTAGGAAAGTGGAATCATCTATACATAAAAGTTGAACTCTGTTATACTGCTGTTGAAAGGATCCTACAAATTGTGTTGAAGTAGATTAGTATCACATTGCAAGCAATTAATAAATAATCAAAATGATGATATAATGTGCCTCTCATTGGGTGTTGCCATCCTTGACAACAAAGTTCAGCAGTGTAACAGTTGTAATAAAACTTGCATTATTCAGTAAATTGCCAGTTTCTTGGTCTTTTACATTTTATCCCTGCCAGGAAGATCTGATGCCAGAAATGGTTGTCAATTATAATTATCAATCAAGTTAAATAAAAGACATTTAATATAACGACTTTATGTTTAACCCATTCACCATTAACAGTTATATATAGAATTATGTTGTGAATATACTCTATAATGTTATATATGTACTATAATATAACATTTGACTGATAATGAAGATTGATAATTATCAATCACTTCAAAATAGACATCTAATATACATTAAATGACTATTTGATTATGATATGTTGTTAAAAATGGTAAACAATATAAAAATAAACTAAAGTAGTCCAAAACAGTATTTTAGTATACATTTAATAAATTAAACTTTAGATGGGTGGGCAACAAAAGGTATTTTTGAAGGTATTGTTATTTCCAGTGGCCTGCTCTAATGAAGATAATATACAGTATTTGCTCTACCTAATGAATATAATTTATATACACCATAATTGAATTTAAAGTACTCAGCGTGATCTAATTGTGAAAATGAAGCCAGAATTTGTAGGAGGATTAAACAAGATGGAGGAACAAAGAATTCTGAAAAATATCCCCTAGCGGTGACTTTTGAAACTATTTTTCATAGAATTCTCCGTTTCCTGTCTTGTTGAATCATCCTACAAAATCTGGCTTCATTCTCAAAAATTAGATCTTGCTGCAGAACATGTCAATTTAAATAGGGCCATGTTGTGTTTATTATAAGAAATACTTCTGCTTTTCTGCAGTTGCCTTTTAATAGTTTGCAATTAATCTAATATTAACTATGCAGTTATAATGTAGAAAGTATTAAAATAAATGTTACTGTTGTGAGTATTATCAGTACATACAGTGCATCTGCCTGGCATGGATAGTGTAGAAGTACCCATTTTTGTATGTCCTTCTGTGATATAATGTCTTGAAAATGTTTAAGGGTCTATTATAATTCTCGGTTGTTTGTTTCTGAATGGAATGTCATTTCCATCCAATGATTGTGCATTCAATTTAAATTGTGACATGAATGTTATTTTGAATACCCATTTCCACAATAATCTGGATTCATTTATCTCTAAAAAGTGGGCAGTCAAAACTTCATTCATTTGTTCCAAACTGGCCACTTTCTGGATCCATTTTTATTCATCAACACTTGAGATTCTTAGTCAGAAACTGTCAAAATCGAATACTTTTCCCCCCGTTTTTTCGATCAAAGCAGAATAGCCTTCGAAAAAATGCTGTCAAAGTTGGCATTTTGAACTGAATTTGTAGATAAAGTCATTGTGACACAACTGCTTAGAACTCAAAATGGAATTCATTTATCAAAAAATGAAAGGAACTATTGGATTCCAAATCACTCCAACAGTTATGATTTTTTTGTTTAATCCATTCACTCCTATTTATCCACTCTAGTAAATCTATAATACGGGAAAAATCTAAGCATAACTTCCATCTGGAGTCAAAAGGAGTTCAAAATGAATCCAGAAATGTCAGAAATTTTTGCAGGGAGAAAAATTTCGTTTGAGAGCAAACAAATGAAAAAAAATCTGTTAAAAAGATAACAATAGCCTTTGTGTGTTTGCATCATTGTCTTCCATGCAAATGTATTCTTTTGTTTTGTTTCATGTATGAGAAATATTTTAATGTTAGGGTTTTCTGTATAAACTATTTCATCGGTTATATTTTATGCTATAAAACATATCCCCAAAAAGAATATTAATTGTTGTGCACACAGTAGTGTATATCTTGAGTGACAGTCTGACTTATATTTTGCACCCAGTGTGGTGGCCGTCTTTTTAAAAATGAATTGTGTATATTTTATTATGACAGAGAGGAGATGAATTTTGTAAATATTTCTTAAATAAAATGATCTGAAGATTATTTGTGTATTTATTTAGTATTTTATGGACAAAAGAATCCTTATGTGTTTTTGCCCAGTGTAGCAAATCTTAAAAAAAAAAAAAAAAAAAAAAAAAAAAAAAAAAAAAAAAACTGGTTTTCTTTATTCTTGTAAAATGGATGATTATTTTTTTGCTCTGAAAAAAATAATCATTTATCATTTCATCCACTTTGTTGTGTAATTCAATAATATCCCAATTTTAAGCAATCCCCTTACACAAAAGAGATTTCCCATTCCCAGATGTTTTTTGTTTTCTCTTTGTGCAAAAAATGGTTTTTAAAATCCAACATTGAATGTTTTGGTGATAGTCAATCTATTCTTTAAAATAAATCTTTTTATGATAATTTTTCTTTCCTTTTAAAGCTGTTCTCAAATGAATTTCTGTTCTCAAATGAATTTCTCAAATTCATTTGAATTCATTTTTGTTCAGAAACTCATGAAATGGGCAGATGTTTTTATTCAGAAACTTTGTAATCGAAAGACGTTTTTCATGTGTTGGTGCAGACAGAAGATCTTTCAGAAATTAGTGTCAAAGTTGGCATTTTTTAACCCAATTCCTGACATGCCAGCCTAAGAAGACTGAAAAAAGTGTTGTCACATGACACAAATCGCTTATAACTCAATAAAATAATCTATTTATCAAAAAATGGAAAACTCATTTTGATTCTAGGTCGCTTCCATAGTCAGGCGTGCCCATTTTATGCCTATGTGTTTAAAAATGTAACAGAAAATTTTGCGTTTTTGAGCAGGTCATTTGAGAACCAGCCACCTTAACAAAAAAAAAAAAAAAAAAAAAAAAAAAAAAAAAATCCCCGACGGCTTGGCCTACAGGCACAGGTAGATTTCGAAGACGCAGACCGTGGGGCGCCTGTTTCTTGGGAATTGCAGAAGAAATGACCTTTTTGTCATGATACGGCAGTTGGGACTGCACACTTCAAAATCTACTTGTGTCTGTAAGCTGAGCCGGCAGTGTATTTTAATTTTTGCTCTAAGGGTTGGTCTAAAAACTTGTCAATATAAAAGTTGTAGATAATATTAAATTTAAGCGGATTTGATATCTTGTGAATGCACAAAGTTATGAATTTTTTTTCTTCTTAAACCTCTATTCCCCACCCCCCCCCCATTTTTCATGATATCAAAAATCTGTCATACATAAATTTTTGGCCCTTTTCTTAGAAGTAATAATAACTTCTTTAAACTGATTCGATACATATCATAATTAACCTTTTTAGTGCAGGAGTCGACATCTAGGTGTTGGGTGCTGTAGACTACATTAAGCATCGACAAAAGTCACTTAGGCGTTCACGGCGTGTATTGTGCTCACTGTAGTGCATCATGGGCTTAGCAGTGATGACGTATTGCGCCTGCATAGTGCAGTAATTTGGCTATAACCAAAACCAGTAGCGTGCTTTTCGTATAACCATAAGATATGATTTTTAGTTTTGTATTGGGTCGTTCGGAAAGTCATGTTCCTTTGGGAAAATTAATTCGTACCGGAAAATTCTGCCCAGTAATCAGATAATGTCGCTTTTTTGGTCAAAATACTCCGCACAGGGCATTAACCCCCTAAAAAAAATTCTGCACTGAAAGGGTTAAGAAGTTATGGGTTTTTTCTGTTTTCACAAAAAGCCACCCCTTGGTTTGATTTTGCCCATTAACGAACTTGACCGAGATTTTATGCCTCTTGATTTTATGTATCCGTTTGGAAGAGATTTGTGCAGAATTATTGAAGTCATCGTGTCCATAAAAAAGTGACATAGATATATAAAGTTTTGAACTGGGGATGGTTTTGGGTTCTGGGAGTCATCATCGGCATAGATCTGCAAAAATTTTCCAGAAATTCCAACATAGGGGAGAATGTAATAGGGAGTATTCCTTCCAAAATCTACCTAATTGGCAGAATTGAATGGAGAACTGCATGTAAAAGTAACTAGCTGACCTGCTGGGCCCGTGATAATTTAAAAAGAAAAATCAAGTTTTTATTTTTTTATATTTTTAACCTGATTTTGTATGAAATTATATTTTAAAATGAAAAATTCATGAAAAAAATATTGATATTTAGTGATAAAAGCACTTATTTTCTTGTTTTTTCACATGGGGTTCGTTTCATTGTTTTAAAATAAAAAGTTCTTTTTGTCTGAAATCTTTATCCTATCCTAATCCTAATAATATTATAAATCCGATTGTGTGCAAATGTCAGGCTGAAGCCAGCGTCAAAATGGAGAAATGAATGGCACTGTATCTTTGCATATATGTGGATTATAACCCGGAAATGAACATAGACTGGTTTTTGTTTATTTTATTCAAATACTTTTCTAAATAATTAAAAATTTGATTATTTTCATAGAGAATCAATGGACATTTTTAGATAAAATTTAACCATTTTACTTTATTGTTGCTAGGGCTTTAATCGTTGCCAATAAATAAAAATGCGGAAAATAAATTTTTCTTCAACAATCAAGTTTCAATTGGGCGATTTTCATGTGAAAAATGAGAATAATTCAAAAGAAGATGAATTTCTGTGATATTTGAAACAACAATATGGAGTATTTGTTATTATACATGAAGTATGAATATCGGTTACATTAAAAATATCTTTTTCTGTCAAAAACTGCGTTATAATTAGAAAGAAGAATTAACAATAATTATATTATTAAGAAAAAGATTTCGCTTGAACCATGGAACTATGAAAAGGATCCTTCTTGGCTTGAACAAATATGACGTCATAAATAAAACATGTATTTTCAAATATTCATAATATTACAAAGAGCATGACTATCAGTGTATAATAAAAGTATATACAAAATAGACGTCATATTTAAGATGAATAACTGAAATATTTTTTTTTATACTGATTAATAATAAGCTTGAATATCAGTTACAAACAGATGTGAGTTTTCTGCTAAAATTCACGTCATTATTGCCAGGAAAAGAAAATTAACAAGAATTATATCATTGAAAAGAGATTTCTCTAAAATCAAAGTGACGTCATAATAAAACGGGATTTTTTAAAATATGTTTCAAATGGAGCGTGTATCAATTTCATACATTAATAATCACTGAGTACAGTGAAAGAATAGAGAGGTAATGAACTGTAAAATCGGCTTGCAATATGAAGCCGTTTATCGCTCAAATGGAACAATGACTGGATTCATTGGACGGGGAGAGGTTTTCAAAGCAAGCCGCCAGTTGTTTGGGCCGACTTTAGAGTTGCATTTTCAGCATCACGCCAAACATGAACATTTCATCAATATTTATTCTCTGATCTCTGTGATTAATAATACAAGCATCAGTAAAAAAATTGAACACAAGTCTATTAAGTTAAAATCTGACTGTGTGTATTTCGCAACTACTCCTCTTAATGCAAAGCGATTTATTTAACACCAGTTATCATTGATTCGAGGATGTCATATAAACTCTGAGAATTTAAAATTTTGAATTAGATTCCTAGATATTAATTTTTTTTTTTTTTGTAAATTTTAACGAAATTTCTCTAAAAATGGTAATTTAATTACTCCATTTTTGTGGATAAAAAAGAAGAAATAAAACGGATTAA
Source organism: Maratus michaelseni (assembly GCA_963931845.1). NCBI lineage: Eukaryota > Metazoa > Arthropoda > Arachnida > Araneae > Salticidae > Maratus > Maratus michaelseni. Next base: position 467,963,863 of record OZ007589.1, read on the forward strand.
TATATTTTTATGCCATTTTCTCATTAAAACTGAAAAAAATATTTTATTTTCAATTTGAGTAGTTGGTGAAAAAAAATCTTGATTACAGTAAAATTTCCGAAAAATAAAAACATATTTCCACATATTCAAACTTTATGAATCAATTTATTCTGCAGAGCAAAAATCGCCTGTCAGCATACTGTCAAGAAATCAAGAATTGTTTCAGCTATAGATTAAACCAAGGACACAAATTTGCTGTTACATGCAAACGTAACACTTGCAATTGCAAAGCTTTTTGCAACCCCAAATTACATGCAAACGTAACATTTACATGTAATTTGCACCCAAATTAATTTTAATTTGAACCGTCATAAATGTTAATTTGCAATGAAAATTACATGCAAAAGTAATGTTTACATATAATTTTGAATTGCAAAAAGCTTTGCAATTTAAGTGTTACGTTTGCATGTAATTTTGGGCTGCAAAAAGCTTTGCAATTGAAGCTCCTTGCATTCAGGTATAGAATTATTCCTCCCTATTCACAAGAATTGAATTTAAAGAAAAAGCATATACGCATATACTATTTCCAATGAATTATTTCTAAATGATGTCTGTTAAAACGTTTCTCAAAGTCGTTAAAAGTAAAATGGTTTATCAGGTAAAATTAACATTTTTTTTTTTGCCCAATTCGTCGATTTACACAATTTTACTTGGCCGTCCCTTTTCCATTGGTGGCAGTTTCCTTTTCGCGTATTTGGCACAAAATTTTACCTTTTTTAAACTAATTTATGTCAAGGCCCCTATAACAAAGAAATATAGTATTTTCTTCTATGAAATGTGATAAAGAGTTAGTTAATTATTTACGTTTTTAATTATCGGGAGTGCAATATTTTGCTTGATTAGTACATTTATTTTTCTTTTAATATTACGTGAACGAAGTCACGGGTAACAGCTAGTAATATTATAAATCCGATTGTGTGCAAATGTGAGGCTGAAGCCAGCATCAAAATGGAGCATTTAATGATCCTGTATCTTTGCATATAGGTTGATTATAACCCTGAAATGAACATAGGTTGGTTTTTGTTTATTTTATTCAAATAATTTTCTTAATAATTCAAAATTTCATTATTTTCAGAAAGAAATAAATGGAAATTTTTTCGTATAATATTTTAAAATGGTTAAATTTACTTTACCGTTGCTAATACTTTATCGTTGCCAAAACTTAATCAAAAGCCGGAATAATAATTTTTACTCAACAATTTAGTTTCAATTGAAAAATTTTCACGTGAAAAATGAAAATTAAAGGATTAAAAAGAAGATTAAATAATATTAGAAATAAAACGTACTTTTTTTAGTTTTTGATAATAATGCAAGGTTTCAATATGCGTAACCATAGGAAACAGACAAATATGACGCCATACATCGAAAATAAAGCAGATATGCTTTGATGGTGAAATAAAATGATCTTGGGTTTTTCTCTTTTGTATGGTAACAATACTTGGCGTTTTACCGTCTGCGCACGGCTAATATAACTGTACTGTATTTTTTATTTAAATTTTAAAAAAGAAGTTTGGAAAGAAAATGGTTAGCAAATGTCAATAATGTGTTCCGCAAAATTATCTATGTCGAAAATGATGCCATGGATAGCGAAAAATAGTTATTTTCATTCTTAAAACTAAAAGAAATAACTCGATTACCTAAAAAAAAAAATGACGAATGTTAATAGTTCTATTTTTGTTGATAAAACCTAAAGATTTAATATTATTTCGTTAAAGTAACATAATTTCCCCTATGCCCAGTATTTAAATTAATTGCCTGCAAAAAAGAAAATTAAGAAGAATTATGTCATTAAAAAGGGATTTCTCTGGGGAAAAAGAGACGTCATATTTGAAATAAAACGGGAATTTTCCAATATGTTTTAAAATGAGTTCAATTCCTTACATTAATAATACATGGTATCAGTAAGTATAGAAAGTAGATGAGTTTCACGCCATATTTATAACAAAAAATTTAAATGTTTTTTTTAATCTATACTGATTATTAAGCATGAGTATCCGTTATTTACAGATGAGAGTTTTCTGCTAAAAATCACATCATAATTTTAAGAAAAGGAAAATGAACACGAATCTATTATATTAAAATCTGACCGTGTGTTTGTATTTCGCAACTACTCCTAGACTATCGAACGCAATGCGATTTACTTAATACCGGTTATCATTGATCCGAGGATGTCACACAAACTCTCATAATTAAAAAAATTAAATTAGATGCCAAGATTTTTTTTTGTAAATTTTAACGAAGTTTCTCTAAAAACAGAAAGTAAATTACTCCATGTGTGTGTATAAAAAAAGAGAAATAAAACAGACCAGTATATTTTTTACACCCTTTTATCATTAAAACTGAAAAACAGAATTTATTTTCACTTTGAATAGATGGTGAAAACAAAATCTTGATTTCAGTAAATTATCCGAAAAAAAAAAAAAAAAAAACATATTTTCACATATTCAAACTTCATGAATCAATTTATTCTGGAGAACAAAAATTGCTTGTCAACATTACTGTTATTTAGAAAACAAGATTTGCTTTGGCTATACATTAAACCAAGGAGGCAGAATTGAATTTAAATAAAAAGGGTATACTATTTCCAATTAATGTTTTTTTGAAGGATGGCTGTTAAAACGTTTGAAAAAGGCATTAAAAGTAAAATTGTTTATCAGGTAAAATTGACATTTGTTTTTACCCAATTCGTCTATTTCCACGATTTTATTTGGCCCTCCTTTTTGCATTGGTTGCAATTTCATTGTTGCGATTATTTGGCACAAAATTTCACTTTTTTAAGACTGAGTTATGTCAAGGTTATGAAACATGATAAAGAGTTAGTTAAGTATTAACGTTTTTAATTATTGGGAGTGAAATATTTTGCTTAATTAATGTATTTATTCTTTTTTTAATGTTTCGTGAACAAAGTCACGGATAACAGCTAGTTGGTTATAAATAAAATGGTTTTACAGCCCGTGTAAAAATTTCACAAAAAAAATATTGTTATCTAGTTGTAAAACAAATGTTTTCTTCTCGCTTTTTTGATTGTTTTCGCATCAGCTCCTTTAACATAGCAAGAAAAAAATTGTTCTCATCTTCCGAACTCTCTGAAATTTCAATCCGTTATAAATATAACTATATCCAAGCTCTCTTTAAAATTCTGCAGAAAAATATGCATATTTAGCAGTGAAAACATGAGTTCTTTAAAAAAAAAATTCCATCTGTTTTCAATCTTCTTAGGCTAAACAGGTTTCCTGTTTCTGAGGGAAGAAGCCTTCAAGAAAAACGTTGAAGCATGCGCAGTGAGACCATTTCTGTGTGGAAAAAAGAATGTGGAATTTGACAGAATGTATTTTTGCTTTAAATATATGGATAATTTGCAGACCAATAGATGATAACTTCCAGAATTTCTGACAACCCATAACGATGATCAATTAAGTTTTGTGCCATTTTATTTACTTTTCATGTCATAAACAACTTTGTTGAATATTTAATCAGGGTTGGGGTTTTGACACGAGTGGTAAAAATTGTGTTTTTACTAATTTAATCTGACATCCCCCCCCCCCCTTTCCCTGTGTATCAGGAATAGGTAGACTGAAATTTTTCTACTTATTAGTAAATACAATTTTAATTATTAAAATTTGTTTTGGAGAAGATTATTTTTTTAAAAGGAGACAACTTTTTTGAAAATTTCATCTAGCATGAATTCTAATCGCAACAAGAAGCATTGATAATTGCTTATAATCAACATTATCAAATGCATCTTTTATCGATTATTAGTGGTATGATGATTGATTATCAGTATGATAAAATATACCTGGTTTACAAAACGTCAGTGTTGAGTTTTTGCCCCCGAATTCGACAAGTATTCTCAAACCTATGTGGATCAAGGTATAATTAAGACCCTGAAACAGCATTACCGAAAGTGACTAGTCCAATGGTTCCTCAGTGACATGCATAGGCGTAGCGTGACCAAAAGTTTTGGGGGGGCACAAATGTTTATTAAACACACACACACACACACGCACGCACACATTCCCATATATATATACAGTGGTATCTTGGTAAAAGATGTTGAAAGTTATGTGTACCTTGGACAAGAAATATCATCAGACAACAGTATCATGAATAAAATCAATAGAAGAATAAGAAATGGATGGAGTGCTTTTGGGAAGAACAATATTATTCTGAAGAGTAACATGCCTCTTTGTTTGAAAAGAAAGGTGTTTAACCAATGTGTTTTGCCTGCACTAACTTATGGAGCAGAAACTTGGACACTAACAAAACGGATGGTACAAAGATTACAAACAACACAGCGAAGTATGGAAAGATGTATGCTAGGCATAACCAGAAGAGACCGAAAGAGAATAACGTGGATAAGAAGTCAGACGAAAGTTTTTGACATCATCGAGAGAATTAAACGGCTAAAATGGAAATGGGCTGGGCACATTGCAAGAAGACAAGACAATAGATGGAGCACAAACACCCTACAGTGGTATCCCAGAGATGTAAAATGACCAAGAAGACGACCTCAAGTAAGATGGAGTGACGAAATCAGAAAAGTGGCCGGTGTTAATTGGATGACTAAAGCACTAGACAGGCAACAATGGAAAAATCTGGGGGAGACCTACATCCAGCAGTGGATTGAAAACGGTTGATGATGATGATGATGATGATCTTGGTAAAAACGGCCTCTCAGAAATTTTTCACATTGGGTAAAAGGAATTCAGTTTCGATCTTCTAGCCCCCTATACCTAAAAGTTTATTTTTCTTAAACATTCGTCGTACAGAAATTTTTGAATTTTTTGCGAAATGTTTATGTGATTTTTAGCGTTTTTTCGCGTTTTGCGACAATTTCTTAACATTTGTGTTAGGAATTAAGTTTCAATCTTTTAACACAATATTGTAAAATGCATCCTCTGCTTTTTTTAAAATTTTTCGCGAAATTTTTAAGTGATTTTTAGCGTTTTTTATCTTTCCGAGGCAATTTTTTAAACATTCGTAACGAGAAATCTGGTTTTATTTTTTCAGCCGATATAGTACATTTTCTACTCTGCGATTTTTTAATTTTTTTAAAAATTATTGTGCGATTTTTCGCATTTCGCAGCGATTTTTTTGACATCCGTAAACGGAATCTAACTTCAATCTTTTAGTCCAATATAGCAAATTTTGTGATCTGCGATTTTTAGATTTTTCACGAATTTTTTATGCAATTTTAAGCTTTCCGCGGCGATTTTCTTAAACATTCGTAAAATACATCTGGTTTCAATTTTTCAGCCCGATATAGTAATTTTTGTCCTCAGTGATTTCTAAATTTTTCTGTGATTTTTAGTGTTTTTCCGCGTTTTGTGGCAATTTTTTAACATTTGTGATGCGAATCTGATTTCAATCTTTTAACCCATTATTGTAAAATTTGCCCTCTGCGATTTTTAAATTTTCCATGAATTTTTTATGAGATATTTTGTTGTTTTTTTGCGTTCTGCTGCGATTTTTAAACATTCGTAAAATGAATCCAGTTTTAGTCTTTCAGTCCATTGTACCAAATTTTGAACCCTGTGATTACATTTTGTACTCAATTTTGTACTCACTGATTTTAATCGCAAATTTTTCATACGGCTTTTTGCGGGGGTTTTTTCGCGTTTCGTGGAAGTTCTTAACATCTGTAACAGGAATCTAATTACAACCTTTTAGCCCAATATAGTAAATGTTGCCTTGTTTTCAATAATGTTTATTCGGAACTCGTTATAGCGAATTTGTTATGCGAGGTTTAACGTTTTTTCGCGCTTTGCGACGATTTTTTTGACATTTGTAAAATGAATCCAGCTACAATCTTTATGCCCAATACAGTAGAGCGCCGCTAATCCGCGAACCTGTAATCCACAAAGGCCTCTAATCCGCAATCAATTTGTGAATGTAAACAAAGAAATTTAATTCTTGAAAAATGCTTCAATGGTGACAAAATTTTGAATTTTGAATTTTTTTTTCACCAATTTTAGCATCTTTCTTATCTTTATATATGTAGTATTATATATCATATAACATTCTTCTTTATAGTTTAAAATGAAAGCACATTTAATTAGTATATTATTTTATATATTCATTTCTTCATACAATATTTATAAAATACAATTTGAGCATTTGTGATTTTTTTTAATGATAAAAAATCCTTATTTAGACAATATTTTTTATAATTTATTTCTTCATTAAATCGTAATTATAAAATTAAAAAATACATATATATTGCTTTTGAACTCTTACTTAAAGATAAAATTCAACACTATAAACCAAATGTCTTAAAACAGATAACAATTAATGCCATATTTAAGAAATTTAAAAAATAATAAATTATTTTTTACATAGTTATTACTTTATCTATATAATAAAATGTGTAATTTATTTATTTTTTAGTATTAGCAATCTAAATTTGTCCAAAATCTGAATTAAAAAAATGTAAACAAAGATTAAATAGACATGGCCTGTAATCTGCAAAAAGCCTCCAATCCGCACAACACTTGGAACCAAGCTTTGCGGATTAGTGGCTTTCTACTGTATAATAAATTTGGTTCTTTGCGATTTTTAAGTTTTCATGAATATTTTTCAGTTTTTACGCATTTTGAAGCGATTTTTCTAACATTCTAAAATAAATCCGGTTTCAGTCTTTAAATACAATACCATTAATTTTGTCCTCTGCGATTTTTTAATTTTTCGTGAATTTTTTTGTGATTTTTTTTCACGTTTCGTGGAGATATTTTCACATTCTTAAAAAGAATCCGGTTTTAAACTTTTAACCCAATAAAGTAATTTTTTTTTCTCTTCTCAAGAAAGTTCATTCGGAATCCGTACTATGATTTTAATTTTTCATGCGATTTCAACGCTTTTTCGCATTCTGAGGTGATTTTTTGACATTCGTAAAAGGAATCCAGCTACAATTTTTTAACCTAATGTAATAAATTTTGTTCTCTGAGATTTTTAAGTTTTTTGCGATTATTTTTTGCAAATTTTACGTTTTAATGCGTTTTGGGGCGATTTTTCTACATTCGTAAAGGAAATCTGGGTTCAATCTTTGAACACAATATAGTAAATTTTGTCTTCTGTGATTTTTGAATTTTTCGTGGAAATTTTTTTTATAGGATTTTTTACGTTATGTGGAGATATTTTCACATTCATATAAACAATCCACTTTCAATCTTTTAGCCGAATACAGTAATTTTTTTTCTCTTTTCAATAAAGTTTATTCATAATCTGTACAATGATTTTAATTTTTCATGCGATTTAAACTTTTTTTTTTTGCGTTTCGCAGCAATTTTTTAACATTTGTTACAGGAATAGGGTTTAATTCTTTTAGCCCAATATAGTAAATTTTGTCCTTTGCGATTAAAAAAAAAAAAAATAGAGAGAGAGAGATTTTTAGCGTTTTTTCGCATTCTGCGGCGAAAGAAATCCGGGAGCGATCGTAAAAGGAATCCGGTTTAAATATATTGTATTAAAATCGCATACATAAAAAATTGTAGGCGATTTTCTGTGGTTTTTCACGGTTAGGGGCAATTTTTTAACACTTGTAAAATGAATTCGTTTTCAAGCTTTTAGACCAATATAGTATCTTTTGTCCTCTGCAAGTTTTGAATTGCTCGCGAATTTTTTAGTGTTTTTTCGCTTTTTCGGCAAATTTTTGACCTATTTTTTTCGAAACGGAAAGAACTAACTCTGTTAAATTTTGCTTTCCTGCGATTAAATTAAAGTTGGGATAATACAAAATCGTCGTAACGTGAACTACGATGCTCAAAATATTAAACTAATTTGGGTCGAAATAAAAAATTACAAAAATTCAAAGTAAGTTTGATTCGAGACCAGATCAGGCGTAGCCTGCACGGGTGTACGCTGTTGACAACAGTTGGACCCCACTACCAGGTTCATTTAATTCGAGGTTCACTGGGAAAAAAAAAGACCAAGCAAATGAGGTAAGCTCCGCTAGATCATTTTATTGAAATTAATATTTTTTGAAAAAAATATAATAAACAGCACCACAACAACTGTATTTGGAGCCTGGGGAAGGGGGGGGGGGCATTTCTGGAACGGATTACCATCGTTTACCAAGGTACAGCTGTATATTAACTTTAAAACAACTCATTCAAGAAGGCTTACATTTTGAAAAAAAATCATAACCATTGCATCTCAAAAATGCGAAGATACTGTAGAAGATTAAGTGCTGTCAATAAAAAAATAATAAGTAAGAGAGAGGAACATATTTAATTACTAAATGAAGAAAATATTAATTATTTTTTATAATCTTAGTGATGTGTAGTTGCATTCCATTGTAAATAACTCCAGCGACAAAGCTTGGAAAAGCAGGATATTTATGACTTGATTAAATTATAATTAAAGTTACAACAAATTAAATGAAATATATATATGCGGGGAAGCAGAATTCCCGCTTTGATACATACAACTATATTTTCTAAAGTCTACAGACGGAATGAGAAGAAAAGAAAAATACATGCAGATACTAACCGCAGACAAACGGAAAATACAGCTGACTCATTAAAATTGTCCGCAGCTGTAAGATAGTGATAGTTCAAACTTTCTTTTAATGAATGTTCGTATCAGGGTTTGTACTGCACAACACAATTTTTGCTACTAAATTCATTACTTCAAAGAAAAAGAGCTGAGCTATCTATACTGATCTGACATCTGATTAAGTAAAAAAAAATGAAGAAATATAAAATGAAAATTAAAGTAGTTATTTCATTTCCCTTTTGGGTCCATCCAAGACAAGTCTTAATTGACTGTATCATATTTTAGAAATTGATGTTCAGAAAGTTGGGGGGCACGTGCCCCCTCGTTTAATGAATGTTCGTAAAATGAGACAGAAGACCCCCCCCCCCCCAAGGCTACGCCTATGGTGACATGGAACACAATTGAAATATTAACACTCTGACTGCTTATCCCGTGATTTCCACAAGCAAAACATTTGTAGAAAAATTTATGTAATTTACAATTTTTTAAGCAATTTTGTATTAAAAATTCCACAGTCAAAGGTTGAAAATGAAAACGATAAATTTATTACAATTTTCATATACAGGATGATTTGAAATAAGTAATGGTATAGGAGATAAAGGTCGATTACATATTGGTCGAAAGGATTTTGAAAAAAAAATTGAGCAGTCAGAGTTAAACCTGCATCTGTCAATTTTCTGGATGCGATGTATTATCTCAACACGGCTTGGGATAGTATCAAACAGGAAACAATTTAAAACTGTTTACAGAAGGCTGAAACAAAGGGACGAAGAAGTAGATGACCCTCTTCTGTCTCAGGATTGGGATTCCGTGAGTGAGCTCATTGGAACTTATCAAATCACCCTTGAAAAATATTTTGATATAGAAGAAGGCACAAGCGAGGTGAGAGGTTTAGATGATATGATCAAAGATACAAAAAAAGACAGCTTCATATACTGATGACTCGGAGAGCAACGTAAGAGACGCAGATGAGGTTATGCACGAGGACGAACAAACATCATCACCTATTCAGACATTAACTGAAGTAGTAAATGCCTTCAACGTCTTGCGCAGGTATGTTATTAACTTTTTATCGTTAGAGATGATTGTATTTATAGTTAGTGAGATTTTCTTTAAAAAAATATTCCACTTTTACTTAAATACACATCTAGCTTAAGTGAAGGAGGAGCAGATGAGCTTTATGGGATGATTAGCGCAACAGAAAACACAGTGCATAGAAATCAAAATTCTGTGACAGACCACAATGGAAATTTTTTCTTAAGAAAGTTAGGTGTAGAAGTAGCTCGTGACGAATGAAAAGAGTAAAAAAATCACTGCGGTTGTATATATTTTTTCATGTTTTCATTGTAATTTTCCTTTAAGTTTTTATTATAATTTTCATTTCTTTAATGTTTCCTATGTTTTGTTTTAATTAAAAGTTGACATTTTATATTTAATTGAATAGAATAATAATATTTGAGACTCTATGAGCGCTTTTCTGTTTACCGACACGACAGCGACAAATTGTAGACTATTGTCATTATCTGACAGGGACTGCACGCAGAGTGCATTCATAGACACGATGACGACAAAATAGCCATCGAATAGGTAGGTGGAAAAACCGGTAGTGTATATGAATGCATTTTGCACGAACCGATGTCAAATAACAATTGTGTACGATTTATTCGTGTGATTGTTGGTAAATGAAAAAAACGCTCTAGCACAGGGCCGTAGCTAGGGGAGTGCCAGGGGGGGCTCAGCAGCCCCTGAAAATTTTTGAGCCCCCCCTGGGAAAGTTGCCAAGGCCACCAAATGAAATTCTGTTTTAAAAATCCAAATGAAACTGTTCAAATATTCAACTTAGTTTTGGGGACTTTTTTCAGTTTTGCACAAATACTAAATTGTAGTATTTGTTTAAAAACTGCAAATAAGTACTTCAATAGGCGCGCATCCTATCTGCACATACTCAGAATTAGCAAACTTTTGCCGATGCAAACATTGACTTTTGCATTAGTTATATACTGAAATTTTTCATTTTGCAGCGTTTTTCATTATTAGCATAAAACAAAGTTATTCTAATGAGTTATAGCCAATTTAAATACAAGTGGTTTTAGCTTTTGACTAGACACAAAAATAATTTTAAAATGCAAAATACACCCTTGATTTTTCTAATGTTTTTTATCATATAATAACATAACTTTAGAATCCTTAAGAGCATGGAATATTCAGAAAAAAAAGTAAAGGTTGCAATTCTTTTGAAACAGGTGAACTGTCAGCTTTTTATTTACTTATTGTCATCATCACTTATATTTCACTAGTATAATTATTAGAGATCGACCGAAATTTCGGTTTCGGCGCAAAATCGGAGTTTTACCGAATATTCGTTTTCGGCGAAACTGCTGCCAAAATTTTGGACTGACCGAAATTATCTATATTTCAAAATCTCGTTCTTCTTTCGGAAATTTTCAACTTTACTCATTGATATGAGTAGTATCGGCTAAAATAAGACACTGTTTATTGCTGTGAACTCCACTGTTTATCATTATCCGTCATGCCCAGGGCTTTACAAATTTGAAAAAATCTGGTAGCCAGGTATACATTCTAGTCGCCAGTAAAAAAATTTAACACCCCCCCTCCCCGTTATTGATTTTTAAAAAGTACAAACGTTTGCTTAGGAATTAAGTCAGAAAAAATAATAACAAGCATAGTTTAGAATTAATAGTTACATAGTTTAGAATTAATAGTTACATAGTTTATAATAGTGCATAATAACTAAGTTTTCTAAGGAAACTTATCAAAGTTATATATTTGTGAAAAAAATAATAATAAAGGAAATATTGTAAACTCTGAATTAACCGACATGTTCGGGAAATGCTGATTGCCGTATGCTTCAAATGTTCAAATAGTTGAGTGCTACAAAATCTATATCGGATGAGAGGGCATCTATAAAATAGTGAAGCCGGAAAACGATTTTATGCCTATTTAGCCTATCAAAATAGAAAAGTCAAATAATTCTGATTTAATTATTTCAAAATTTGCATTTAATGACATTTGCAATAGTTTTGCCAAATTAAAAATAAGTTAATTTTTTCTGTTGTTGTTTGTTTGTTTGTGTGTGAATATAATTTCAAATTTATTTCTTAATATTTTGTAACTTTGCAGCATCTATAATGAGATATCTTACAAGAAATTTAATTAAACGTTGTGATGTTCGCAAACTCGAGGGCTATTAACGCGTAATATTACGTAAACATTTGTTTTCGTAGCTAAAAAGGAAAGAAAAAAATATATTTTCCCGCGCTGGATTAAATCGAAATCAGCAGCCGGCTGAGGTTTATTTTGATCCAACGATCTACGATAAGAATTTATATTAAAAAAAAAAAAAAAAAAAAACTTTTTGAAGTGCAATCAATGATTTTTTTATTTCCATTTACTGCAGATAATAATCCACACAATGTAATTATAAAATACTATTGAGAAACAACTCTGAACCAGACACTTGTCACAAAGACAGAGTGACGGCAATGTCCAACGCATGTGGTGCAAACAGACGCGAGGCGCCAAGCATTTTAAGACGGGAAAAAATATTAAAAATAATAATACATATTTTTATTAAAATGAATTATTCTTGAAATTTTAATTAAGTTTTATAGATTTACTTCGAATGAATTACTTATAATCACTTATATGTTATTATTCTTTTAAAATGAATGTAATAGATTAAAAGTTTTAATTCTGAACACAAAAATCTGATTTGAAACATACAAAAAAGTAAGCATTTTTTATCATTGCATCCAATTTTTAGAAGCCACATAAGACTATTTGTTATTGAACACCCCCTCTCTTCACATTCTAATCACATGACTAGCCAACTAGAGCGGAAAAGAATGGCGTTTTATGTGCATGAAATGGAAAATGCCTTTTTAACTTCGCTTTAGAGAAAATGTCGTTTGTGCTCATTTTTTAGTTCAATTTTTGTAAAAAATAAATAAATAAATGAAACAAAAAAAAGTCAGATTAAAAAAGTTAGTCGCCAGATAAAAAAAGTTGGTCGCCAGTGGCGACCGCATTTGTCAGATCTGATTGCTGATCAGATATATGACTAAACTTAAAAGACGCTTATCACGTGATCTTTAAAAGCTGCAAACTTATCAGTGATAGAAATTTTTACTTTGAAACTCCAGATTGCTTCGAATGCTTTATGAGGAAGGTGTTGTTAAAACTCTAGGATTTCGTAAAAGATTTACGAAATTTATTACAAAAGATATATCGAGGTATGTATACTTAAAATATCTTTTTATTAGATGAAATTCGTATAGTTGGAAACAATTTCTGTCTTATTGATAAATTAATTGCGTTTCATTTTATATGAAAATAAATAGATTTGGATAGCGGCACAGAGAGTCAACTTGGCACCAGAGTTAAAATTTTCTAACAGCGGAGCCATTTCAAGGCTTTCCTAGGGAGGCAGGGAGTGGCAAACCTTTTTTTTTTTGGGGGGGGGGGGGGCGGTGAGTGAGCAAAGATTGACCTTATTGTGCACATCCTAAAAGAAAATTGACAACTGTTACATTTTTATCCTTACATATATATTTAAAATTAGCTAAAGTACAAAATAATGTTAAACATGTCTCACTTTGAGAATACTGAAATGGAAAATAAAGTTTATTAATTAATAATTTCTAGGCTTAAAATGCTGTCTTAATGCCAATTTTCCTTTTTTAGTCAAATTAAACAAATTATTTTAGCTTTTGTGCCCTTTACTTAAACTAACCTATAATGAACCATACATTCTTATCACATTCTTTGAGGAGGAAACTGACCCCCCCCCCCCCCCCTAACCTTCCCAAATGACACTCCTGTTTGTAAAAAAAATTGCACATATGGGAGCATAAAAGGTGCATATATATGTACGTTTGTTTGTTAGAAATGTGGTTCAATACACGTATAATTAATAAATTAATTAGTAACGTAATTATTATTATTTGTAATTAATAATTATACGCAGTTATGTATGTATTAATATGTTTTTAAATATTTTTTTTACACTTTCGGTTTCGGTCTTAAAAACCTGTTTCGATCGATCTCTAATGATTATACGCTGAAAATTTTCATTCTGCAGCCAGTGATGTAGTTGTAAAAAAACCAAACAGAGGCAGAGGGTATACTCTAAAAAGCATATGCTATAGTGTATTTGAGAAGAGAGTATATGGTATACCTTAAAATAATCCAGAAGGTATACGCCATATCCACCGTATATCCTCCATTACATCCCTGTCTGCAGCCTTCACTTTTCTTAGCATCATATAAGGTTATTAGAAACAATTTAATAAGAAACATAGGGCCTACAATATCAATATGCACTAATTTACCTTTCTATATAATACTTTGATCATATATATCTGTGTTTGTGTGTGCATGTGTCACAGTGAGAAAAATAATATAACCCCCCCCCCCCTACATTTTCTTGAGCACCCCCTAATTTTTACTTCTAGCTACAACCCTGCTCTAGCAGTATATTTTTAACCACAAATTAACATAAATATTTTTCATTATTGAAAAAAAAAACATAAGGATTGATTATAAGGGTACTCATTATCTCAAGTACCAATTATGATTTTACTAACTGTGTTGTGCTGCAAAATTGTTAAATATTTTAGTCTGTGTAGAAAAACTTGTTCTGTATTTTGGTTGTAATGGATTACTCGACAATACTTGGTATATACGCCGGTATTTGAATTCTTAGTTATTTTCCATTATTATCCCATTTGTTCCTGTAACAGCAAACATCAAGTTGAGAAAAATTAAATTTTAACGTAAATATGTGTAAAAGACACATGTTTTGATCGTAGACATAGGAGCGAAAGCTCTAAAGCACATTTAAAACGATTAACTGTGTAAAAATGTTTGTTTTTTTGCAAAAATATACAAATCACGTTTAATATGCGATCCCGCTTAATACGCGACTTTTGTCCACTCCCTTGAAACACGTCTTAACTGGGTTCGACTGTATTCCAATTCCTTACAATCTTTTTCGATTGTTTGAACACAATACTGTTGTAAAACTTTAAACTTGTTTTTCTCGACACCCTGTTCTTCAAACTGTGTGACCGCTGTTCTCGAAAACTATTTGAGTGATTTCCTTTATTTTTTATTTGAAAGAAAGCTAACCGTTTTTGATGGAACTTAAAAGTATAATTTTTATCAATTCATTATTTGCATTATTTGAATAATTCATTGCAAAAGGTAAAAAAAATGTGAAAAAAAGACCTTTTTTGTTCAAATGACTGCCATTTTGCCAAAAATCGACTTTTAAAACTAAATGGCATAAGCTTCCAGAGAATTTAATGGCCTTTCATAATTTGGCGACTGAATTTCTTTCCGATGCTTGTGACCAAAGAAAAAGGGTTGCTTAATGTGCATGCACCTCAATTCTACACCCCACATTGTGTATTATTCAATTTTTTACAGACAAAAATTTAAATATATACGCGGAACGTTAATAAATATTCCGCAAAAAGTGCAAAGGTCCTTTCTTTGTAACTGAAAAAAAAAAATCTAATGAATTTTAGGCCAAAGTAGAACTTCCCCATAACAGATATTTGTTTATCGTAGTTTTTAACATGACATCGCCATTGTTTATCCATTTGCAGATAAAATATCATTAATGCACACTTTTTTTTTTTTTTTAAATGCCAGACTCCCATAATCTTAAATAGTTTATCGCATCAAATAATGTACATGGAAGATAAATTTATTTATTTATAATTTTCTTTTTGTCAAAATGCAAGCTCATCCACAAAATAAATAAAAATGGAATGCATACATCTCATGCTGCCGCTGCATTTTAAATCAAACGTAATGTTGTGCTAACGTTAACGTGTTCAAATGTAATGTTGTATATTGCTGCTAAATCTCATTCTTTACTACAGAAAAGTGGAGGATGGGATGACAGACAATTAATTGTAATTATTATTTATCATTAATACAGGATGATTCATAAGTAAGTCAAACCTCGTTAACACGAACACTCAAGGGGAAACTTTTTTTGTTCGTGTTAAAAGAAGTTCGTGTTATCCGAACTTAAATTCATTACATACAACTGGACGGGGCAATCGGAAACAGTTCGTTGTAAAAGTAATTCGCGTTAAGAGTGTTCGTGTTAACGAGGTTTGACTGTATACAATTTCGGGAAGCTGTAAAACAGGAACTCCCCAAATCCAAGCCGTAAGGTAGGTGTACTCAATTTATTTTTCCCACTGCTATGTGAAGTGACAAAGTGCTGTAAAAGTAACACCCATATGTATTCGTTACTTTACTATTTAAAAAATGGATATTAAATACTACAGATATATTCGGTGTCTTTTCTAATTTTCAGAAAGTTCTTTTCAAACACAATTTGGAAAAAAACCTTTAACAGTCACGGATATTCTATTTGTGCATCCTTAGTCACAGGGCACACATCAAACCGTTAATCCATTTCTGTCCACTTTGCACAAACATCCCGCAGTTTAAAATTTTTTAAACCAATCATAAATGGATTTTCTGGTTAGAGGTTCTTTTCCAAATTGTGTTCGAAAATGCTGACAGGTTCTATTTTGCTTAATTGAAGAACAGAAAATGCCTTCTCCACTGCAGACACAGCCATCTCTACTGATATTCGTGTGACACGCTAGCTACCACCTATGTCACTTCGTACAGCAGCAGGAAAAAAGCTTCATGAGTACACCTACCTTACAGCTTGCATTTGGGGAACGTGCCTTAAACTGTTCCTGCTATACAGCATCTGGAAGTTGTATACTTACTTATGAATCATCCTGTATTTATAGCAGAAGATACGGTAAGTAGGCTTAAAAGTATGTTAATACTAAATTTATTTTAGTTGCTAGATAAGATTTCCTCTTCCGATTTGTTATTAGATTATACCCTTTTTAATAAAAATATTGATCCTCAGTTATTGAACTGTTTGTTTCTTGTTCTGAACATGCTTAAGGAGGTATTCTACCCGATGCTAAGATTCTAAATAGACATTACCTATTAACATTTGGCAATTTAAATAATAGTAATTTGAATATTTTAAAATTAAATACAGCAGACTGCTTTAAGGGGGTCCAGACACAAAAAATTTCAAATTTTTGAAAAATATTTTATTGTATTAAAAAAATTCTCTATTTTTATCCGGTATCTTTTCATTTTTTTACTCACTTCGTTTATCTCCAAGTCTTTCCGGCATTTGTTTATGTTTCACAATTCAGAGTAGTTGTGTTTCGTCACGGTGCATCATTCTTGTTTGGCATTCAGCCATTTTGGATGCGATCGCAATCGACCTCTCATACTTTTTTTAAATATTCAAAAATCACTGTTTCATGTTTTATTAACTTTAAATTATGTTATTATTACTTTTAGTAACCTTTGTTAGGTTTTAATAAATGAATGTAATATAATGTTTAAAAGTAAAAAATGCAAATTGCATGCCTGCTTTTCATTGGCTGTCACTGTGCCACTATCATTTAAAAGGCTGGCAGTTCTAGTTGTTTTCTTGCTTTTGGATGCTTAACAAGCATCAAGATATCAAGGAAAAGTACTTGTAAAGCGAAAATTAGACTCGCCCTCTAGAATTGACTCTTGTTTCAACGTTAGCTAAATGGAAGAGAGCTTGGATATCGATGTCGGAAATCGCGTGTTCAATGGAGGAGAATAAAGTATTAATACTATTTTTATGAGAAGTGTTTTTGTCATATTATGGATAATTATTGCCGTAAAATGCAAAACGCTGGAATCCAGGGCTGGCAAGAACCTTTCATATTTTTAGTTGAGGTCTCATACTTATCCCGTAAATAATCCATCGTTTCTTCATTAAATGATGTAGGAATGAAGTAATATGCTTCTGCTTTCTTCACACCACAGCTTGACAAACTGTATGTACTTTCTTTTCTTCTTTTTCAAGTAGAACAATTGAATAGTTAATGAAATAAAGCAATAATTTCATGTCGATCCATATTTTAATTTACTACTCTGCTGACATAAAAAAAAGGTTATAATGGTATGGAAATTTAGAGGTTTTATTTCACCCTCTTTCCTTTAAGCCATTTTAAAGAGTTGGTATGTGTCCTCCTCCTCCCCTCCCTCCCCCCCCCCCCCCCCCCACACACACGTGAATTACAACAGCAATAATCTCCTACTCTGGAACAATAGTTGGATTTTTTCTAGGGGGAGAAAATACACCTCTTTATCAGGCGTTCAGGTGGTGTCAGAGTAGTCTGCTTGGCCAGCTATTTTGGGTAGTTTAGTAGCAAAAGGGTAAACAAATTAAATAATAAATAAAATATTAAATACTTTTCCAGATTTTTTGTCAATTTCCAGAATGAACTTAAATAACTCTTTATAATACGTCCATGTAAACTGTAATAGAATGCATTATAACTCTAATAATGTAAATTTAGGAAATCATCCATAGAGAGCACTCGGTCTTTCCACAATTGGCCATGTGATCGCAGAAATTCCCTTAGAAAACAGCGAGGGCGGCGTGAAGCATCGTTCCCATTTCTCTTTCTTGGTTCTCCTCTATTTCTATTCAATTAGTTACTTTTTGTTGTCTGATCTTCCTTTGTAGAAAGTAAAATGTTACATTTTTCTACTCATTGGTTATTTCTTTTAGTTGCATTATTTTCATTTAACTTTTGAAAACTGAAATGCATTTCAACCTGTATAGACATCAAGTCGTGCTTGCCAATATAATTTTCTCAACTTATGGATTGTGCCTCTAGTTCCTCTTTTGTTTTTAGGTGTGTTTGTAATTATATAATTACGTAGCACCTACAGTCATCGTCTGGTCTGTCCATACACATATAACAGCTCAAAAACTACCCAACCGAATGGTTTGAAATTTAATAGATAGAATCGTTGCAGAATTTTATCGAGTCATTTAAAATTTTATAGAAAAATGGAATAAAAACTTTAAAGGTTGAGCAAAAAGTTGTGGGAAATTTTTAATCTAATAGTTACCAGAATTTGTATCGTATTCACAAATTTCCCAGGAAGTTTTGCTCAACCTAGTAATGACACTTTTCTTTATTCTATTAAATCCTATCATACGTAAATCTATATAATAATAAAAACACAAATCATGCGACTGAGGAAAGCAAATACGGGCCTTCTTTTTTCATATGCCAGGCCCCAAAGCAAAATATGCTTAAAAGTGAGACGTACGTCGCAGAACAATGGCCTTCCTGCAGAACATTTCAAATTATCATTTTCAAGAAAAATATCCACTCAATCGAAGGAAAATCATGAAATTCATCAATGAAAAAATACCAAAATTCTTTAATCGTTCATTTAAAAAGATTGCGGAATTGATCAATGGGTCGTGAAAAAGTCTTGTGCAGTACGATAGTCAATCATGGAGAACAAATCATGAAATTCTTCAGCCTGTTGTGCAAAAACATGCAAAATTTGATGAACAATCACGGAAAAACATCCACGGTTTTCGCCAATCGGTCGCAGGTAAAAAAACTGCAAAATTCACCAGCGCATTGTCAGAAGAAACTGCAACAAAACCCACGATTTTCTTTAATCGGTCGCAAGAAAAAGCTTCAAAATTTGGCTACAGTACAAGGAAAAAATTGCAAAATTTGTAATTTGGTCGTAGTTAAAAAATCGCGAAATTAGGAAGAAACTGTGAAATTCATTGAACATTAAAGGAAAAAACTCACGATCTTCTCCAATTGGTCTCAAGAAAAAGCTACAAAAATTTGTCTATTGGTACAAGAAAAATGTTGCAAAATTTCAAAATCAATCGCAGGTAAAAAAAGAAAAAAAAATGCGAAATTTGTCAGTGGATTGTCGGAAAAAATCGAAAATTCATCAATTAGTCGTGAAAAATCCAAGAATTGGCCAATAGATTGCAAAAAAGCGACAAAGTTTTCCAATCAACAGACAGAAAATATCGCAAAATTCACCTATCTGTCGTGGGTGAACGAGAAATTGGTCAATCGGTCACAGAAAAAGGTGTGATTTTTATCAATCGTTCACAAGAAAAAGCAAAAACAATTAGCCAATCAGTAGAAAGAAAATGTCACAGAATTTGCCAAACGGTCACTATTACAAATATTCGAATTTCGTCGATCAGTAGCAGAAAAAAAATTGCAAGATTTTCTCCAATGTGTCGCAGCTGCTGCAAAATTTGCCTATTGGTACAAGGAAAATTTCGCAAAATTCCCCAATCAGTTGTGAGAAAAAAAACGCAAAATAAGTCAGTGTTAACCTGTGAAAAAATCAGAAATTCGTCGATCAGTCATGGAAAAAATCCAGAATTTTTGCCAATTAGTCACAAAAGCAACAAAGTTAGCCAATCGGTAGAAAGTAAATAAATATTGCAAAATTGGGCTATTGATCGTGGCTAAAAAAATTGCGAAATCTTTTAGTGGATCGTTGGAAAAAATTGGAAATTCATCAATCCAATCACTCGCAAGAAAAACAGTAAAAAATTGTAAATTGATAAAAAGAAAATTTAATGCAATTCGCCTATCAGTTGCATGTAAAAAAACTCTAAAATCGTCAGGAAAATCACGAAATTTTTCAATCAGTCGTGGAAAATAAATCCGATTTTTTCCAATCTCTTGCAAGAAAAAGCTGGAATAATTGCCAATCAGTCGTTGGTAAAAATCATTGAAATTCGTGGATCAGTTGCATGAAAAAAACTATGAATTTCGCCAATCGGTCCAAGAAAAATATTACAAAATTCGCCTGTGGGTTGAAGTTAAAAAACCCAAAATTCGTCAGTGAATTGATGAAAATATCTCGAAATTCTTCAATCAGTCGTGGGAAAAAAATATTACGAAATTCGACAATTGGGTCCAAGAAAAAAACGCGAAATTCGCAAGTTGACATATGGGAAAAATCTGCAATTTTGCAAAAATTGTCAATCGATTGTTGGAAGAAACCACGAAATTCATTATTCGATCAGGTAAAATCGCAAAATTTGCCATTAGTTTCTTTCGTGTGTCTATGTCAGCATTTTACAAAATGGCTTTTGCATTTCTATAAAAGATGCAATTGCACTTCTTCATATATAAGAACATATCCCTGTGTTTTTACTTTTTATTCCCGCAGAACATTTTTTATCAACTGAAGTTCGTTGCAGAACATTGCAAAGTATTCTGCTTTGGGGATGCCAGGTGACCCTTTTTATTAAAAATTATTTTTTCAAATAAAATTGCATAAAAGTTACATTTTTAGAAAGATCGTACAAAAAAATGGTTTGTTTGAGAGATGAGTTACATTCAAAAATGTATGAGATAACTTCAGTGAAAATTAGGTTATCAGCTGAATATATAGAAATATTAAACCATGGAGGTAATCATTCACAAAGCAAGATCTCCAGGGATGTCGGATGTAAAAAAAAAAATTTGCATCTGTAAATGTGGCATACGTAATAAAATAACAGAACAGAAAGGCATGCTTATTTCGCTCATAACAGACGATATAATTCATTTGACTGAAATAAAACAATGATTTTTACTTACCCATCATACACAGTATAGGGTAAATCTAGTAGTTTTAAATATCAAAAAAAAATTTTTTGACAGATTCACACATTTACTGGAGATTCCGAAAAACATTTTTAGAAAAACAAAATTGCCATCCGTCTGTAAACTATCTCCCAAACAAATTGAGATAGAGACTTGAAATTGGGTATGTACTTAGTATGTAATAATGAGAAGCAGCCTATGGAATTTCAGTAACCTTGAATATCCGGAACTATTTTTTTCGGTCTCTCAAACTATTCGTTCTGATAAAAAGTATATAAAAATTTTCGAAATTGTTTATTTTAAGGAGTGACTATAAAAGACAATAAAAAAAATATAAATTTTGCATAAAGAATAAAGTCGATCGGATAATGTGTTGTCGAGATATTTGGAATCCTATTTTCCACACTATTTGATTTTTCATGCCACTGTATTGCATTCAAATTTCAATTCAAAGATATATTTCAATTGGAAATGAGATGCTTCATTCGACACAGTTTTAAAAAGTCCTTCCGGCCTGTACCGGGAGGAAAAGGTAGCTTTCCTATATCTTTGTTTTAAAATTTTAGCTCATGTTACTCGAAAACAGCAAGCTAAAATGCAAAGAAACCGTTTACAATACTGAATTAGAAAAAGAAATTCGCCAAATTATTGAGCTATAGCCAAGTTGGCTTCATTTATAAAGACTTGTTTTGGTCACCAAATTGGGCGATATTTCGTCAATTGTTGCCAACTTTGGCAAGAATTGGGCACTAACGGATATGAATATATAGTTTTATGCGTATGATTAGAGAAAATGATTACAACAATGAAAGAAAATAATTTGCGAGAAATCGCGTTCACTAAAACTCATAAATTAATCGTTTGTTTTTTGTAATGTGCTGTCTTGTTTCAAAATGGCA
Organism: Maratus michaelseni; assembly: GCA_963931845.1. Lineage (NCBI taxonomy): Eukaryota > Metazoa > Arthropoda > Arachnida > Araneae > Salticidae > Maratus > Maratus michaelseni. Next base: position 467,985,803 of record OZ007589.1, read on the forward strand.
GCCACCCTAGAATTTCAAACTGCTCTATCTCAGCCATTTTTTAAGATAGAGATAAAACAAAAAATGCTCTGGAATCTTTGTATCAAGGCCTAACACTTAATTAAAAAATAAATTTGAATTTTTAACTCTTTTTGTATATTTATTTTAGTTTTAAAATTTTCAGTGGCCGCGATCTTGAAACAAGATGGCGGACCAAGCTGGCCAACGAACTTGGTCGAGGCATGGGTGAGCTTAATGCACACAATTAGTTTCATCCAAATTAATTTATAAACACGAGAGTTATCGTATGACATAGATCAGATATATATATATAAATCAACATTTGAACAGAGGGTGGTTTTGGGGTCATGATCGGTGAAAATATATCGAAATTTTCGGGAATTGCTTTCCTCCGAATGGCTGCAATAGGTAGCTTTATACTTTTTTGTATTAAAAGCTACCTAATAATTATCATTTTTGGAGTTATAAGGATGTTTCTTTTATGCAATTCAGTAATAGAGCATTTAAAGTTTATGACATCATTAAGCCATGATTTTAAACACTGTCTACCGAACAAATTGGGATAGAGGCTTGAATTTTGGTATGTACTTAGAATGTACTAGTGTGACAAAGCCTATTAAATTTCGGTATCTTAGTTTTCATATGTTATAATATTCATATCCATGATGGATAAGTATTACAATCGCCCCCAACGACTAGTTATAGTAAGAACATACCTCATTTGTCATGTTTAACGTACCATTTCCAACTTGTTTTTTTAGATTTTTTGTGTAGGCATCTTACAATGTATTGCAGGGGAGTGAGTGTCTGTAGTTAGTTTAATGGCTAAAGATTCTGATCTGTTTCCAGTTGGGTGTGAAATAAGTCAAGCAATCTTTCAACTCGGCAAAATAAACACACCACATAGCTTTTGAAAAACTTTTATTGTATTATTTATAAGAGATATAGTAGTAAATTGAAATATAAAGATTCCACAGACTGACTAAAAGAACACTTTTATAAAATACGGGAAAACCATTTTCTTTTTAAAAAAAATTCGCTTCCCCTTTTTTTTGCTTTTTAATTATTCAATTGATTAAAATAGGGTAAAAAAAAGCTTTTTTTTTTCCTAGTGAAAAGAGCTTTAAAAATGCAAGTTTCAATACTGAAGGTTTATTTTCTCCCTTTCCACTATTATCTGGGCTGTTCTACTTTCACTTGAAGTTCAACTGGAATAGACTTAATATCAGATCACACTTTTTTTTCTATTTTTAACACATGTTGTCTGTGTGTGTGTGTGTATATATATATATAAATTCTACTTTTCTCTTTTTATGAAGTATGCGTTTACAAAGTGAAACTTGTCTAAAGGAAACAACATAGCTGCAACAAATTATTTCACAAAAAGCCGAGAAGCTATTTCAAATAATAATACTTTCAAAATATTGAGTTTATCCATTAGAAATGTATTTCAACTATGTCCCTCTGAATCAGCATTCAATACAGAATTTAAAATTCTCCTAAATTAGGATTGTCGCATCGGATATCCTCAAGGGCTTTCTTTCTATAGGAGGGTTGAGTAGTACTACATTTTTCAACAGCTCAGAATTTTGAAGACACACTTGGATTGCAGATTAGAAACACCACCGTAAATGTCACTGTTTTATTTCAACATCATCAAAATGTGAATAATCATTAGCAATTTCTGAAATTTGAATTTTCTTGACTCTATGTGACTGTGTATACGCACACACAAAAAGGACCATGCTTTCAAAAATGGCAGAATAAAACTGTTTGCATTTCTATTTCTTGGTTCAAAGGCCTTTTTTTTTTTTTTTTCTACTTTGTCTGAATAACACGTATAAAGCATGAAATTTAACCTAACAGAATATCACTCTAAACAAGTTTTAACAATACAGACAAGTTTCATTGTGTGAATATATATATATATATATATGTACAGTACCTTGCAAAATTATTCGGCCCAAAATCCCAAGGAAGAAAAACTCAGTTTAAGATAAAAACATAGCAAGTATATACTGCAAAAAAATATTTCTATTTTAAGCAATTATTGCTTAGTCACATAGAAAAAAAAATATGTTACAGCATTTTTTTTTTAAATTAAGGATTACAGGATTAAAATGTTGTTATTGGAAATATCTAAAAATTTGTCATTTATTTTAAATTTTTTGATAATGTTGCCTAGATTAAAAAATAAATAAAAAAACAAAAAAAAACTATAACATTACTATTTAAGAAGTTTATATATACTGTTTTACTAAGGTCTACCTATTTTCCTGAATGGGGCTAAAACATTTTGTCAAGGTATAGCTGCCAAATCATAGCTGCCAACAATGATAAAGAACTAGAGATGGGCATTATTTAACGTATTAGGATAAATAACAATGTTATTGCTTTAAAGTTAATTATATTATAACAGATTACCGGAAAGTGCCTGTTAAATTTGGAATGTATTACCTGCAAATTATTTAAAAGAAAAAAAAAGGGGTGAAAAACAGTATTTTAGAAATAGATATTCAAATTATAATAATATTAAAATTTCCGAAATTTGTTTTCTATCTTACTAAAATGAAGCTAAAAAAATGTACTATTTTGAACGCTTATGAAAGTGTCAAAGCAAAAATGAAAAACAAATTCCTGAACAACCCATCGAAGCCAGAGTCAAAAATCTATCCTTCTGAGCTCTAAATGGGTAGCAAGTGCTATCGGCTGTCAGGAGATAACTAGACCTGAGAAGCTTGGCTCACGAGCAACCCATCAAAGTCTGTTGCAGTGAAACCTACAGCATAGTAAACGGTACATCAGTTCACAACGGTGAGAAGGTTAAAGATAACTAAGTGTGCACTTGATATCCATTATTTGGCGTACAACAACAAAAATCACAATTTTATTTTTAATTACTTTCTAAATTATAAGTTACCTATTTCTTTTTCAATCCTAAAAACAAAATTTCAAGTCATTTTGATACATTAGGATTGGATACAGTCAATTTATTATTACCACATCATGGCCGCGTAAATTATTTTTTGAAAAAAAAATTGCATGTTAAAAGGTGTTCTATCCCTGGCATAATCTATTCATGGGCAGATTCAGAGCAACAGAATAGGGTACGTTCTATTAACAGAGCTCAGGGGTGGGAGGAGGAGTGTCGCATAAATGTGAGTCGTGTATAGGCCCAGCTTAGGAGTTAGTGAATTATTGGGGGAAGGACCTTCATTTTTCACTCAAATGAGCCAATATTGAAAAACAATTTTTTTTTTTTCCCAGGAATGTTTGTTTTTGATAAAAAGCTTTAAAAAATGGAAACCGTGGCAGCTATGATATAGGTATGTGTGTAAAAGTTATTAAGTCACTTACTTTTTCGTTTCTTCCACATTTATAAAATAAAGAATTTAACCAAAATGTAACAAAAGAAGCAGAAAATATACATTTTGTTTGTCTGTTTTTTACAACAAATAAATGCTATGCCACTGTAAAATCTGGCATCTGAAACCAACAAATAAATAATAAAAATGAACAAAATTAGCGAGGAATCTAAAACACTCAGCAGCAAGAAAAAATGTATAAAAAAATAAAGTCTCCCTAGGTAAATAAGTATTGGGAGATCCATATTAGCTTCGAATGAATTTCAGTATGTGTGAAAACTAGCGTATTTTACAAATACTTAACTGCATCCTTGAAAACATTTTGCTTTAGACAAAACTACTAAACGATAGCACATCATCGTCATGAACGAGATAAAATTCTTTTACAATAAAATAGTTGCAGATACACATTTATGCAAATAGGGGATATCAGATTGATGCAAAAGAAAATCTGCGTACTCAATCAAAATGAACGTGTAAAAAAATATTTAAAATACATCATAAAATGGCTAGAGATCATTTCAACTTTTCTTATTTTTAAAAAAAAAATCAGCTTATTCATGTGACAATTTAATTTTCAAAAAATTCTTACAACCAGTTCTATAAATGATTTTTAATCATTAATAGAGACATTTAGGATAGGGAAAGTTAAAAATAAAATAAAAATATGAACTCATTCATATTTTTCCCTATAACATCATTTTTCTTAAATTTGGCCACTGAAGATCTAAATTTTGTAAATTGAGTGGAGGGAGGGGGAGGGTGTGTTAATACTGCACCAATGGATGGAAACAATGTTTCCCAATTATAGTTTATTTACAAATGTCCAGTTCACAATCTCTCGAACACAAGTACTTACACAGTTAACAACAACATTTTAGGAGGTACATATACATTTGAAAAGTGGAGTTGTTTCTCAGATAGGAGCCCAACCCATCGGGTATTTTTTCTGTTAAAACCATGCCACCTTGGCCCTTTCTTTTAGGGGGGGGGGGGTGCACATTTCTAGGTGCCAGCATCCCTGGCGTCTTTTCAAACATTTTTTGATAGTTATCTTTAGAACCACTGTTCATACAACCCTGTTTTTCATCTAACTCTTTTTTTTAAATTATTTTTACTGCAGATCATTTTAAGATATGAAATTTTCCACGAGGTGAAAAACATCTGCCTTATTTCTTCAAGAAAAAGATGCTCTCATCATGAAGAAATCACTAACAGAAGCATCTCAAATGAATGGCATCATTGCAATGAGGGGTCAGGGCAAGGTCTTCAAAATAGGATAGAGGGGGAAGGTGTTAAGATAGTGTGACATCCCATTTAAATAAGAAAACAGCTGGGTAGGCATTGTTTGCAAGCAACATGATGCAATTCATCAGAAAAAAAACTCTGGAAGAATGGGGTACATTTCTCCCTCCCCTTTCCTGTCCTTTGAATTGGGGTGCTCAAGGCATGCATGCTCTTGACTATTTTATATCACTAGAACGGTATAGAACCTTTTTTTACACACATTTCCTTTTTTTCCCTCCTGTTTTTCCTCTTGTTGCTCCTTCAGCATTCTCCTCCAAGGGGGGGTCAATAGTGGAATGTATCCTATCACTGCAAACATCTTGTGTTGATCAATTAATTTCCAAGGCCTCTCTCATCAATGCATTATATGCAAATTTTCATAGTTGGCTATTTTCTCTATTGTTAATGGTTTCAAGTTTTACAGGGGGGGCTTTGATATTTAGTCTTGTAAGGGAAGTTTGTTCTTTTATGTTCACTTAATCTTTCACTTAACTTCTGTTTAGTCATTCTCCGGACCACAGACGAAAACGTTATTGTGTAAGTTTTAATGAAAACTGTTGGTCATTTTTAATGACTATATAATGTCTGCTTATAAAAATTGGTAATATATACAGATGTTTTTCATTTATGAAATACAGACATTAACTCATTTTAAGATATCTCATATATTTTTATATTGTAAAATAGACCATCATGGCATGGTTTTAAAAGGAAAGTACTGCCCATTGTTTGTTGCTACAAAATGGAATAAATAAAAAGTGGGCCCTTATTCTTTAAGCACACAGATGGCTAGTATACAAAATCCAAATGCAGGATTTTTTCTTAGCAAAAAGTGAAAGAGGAAAAGAAATAATTGGGATGATTTTTTTTTTCTTGACACTTAGGAATCTCCATCCCAAATAGATCTCCCCCCATAAGTGTATAACTATATAATAACAATAACAAAAGAAAATCATTATTGCAACATTACAGTAAAAATTACAAAAAACAACTATTTTCACTGCCTTTTTTTTTCCCAGGTACTTCCCTGTTATATTGCCTTGGTACTTTTTTTTTTAAAAAAAGCTTGGCACAATGGTATAAACAGCTGTGAAAAAAGAATGACCTATTATGCTTGTTTATCCATGCGTTAAAAATTGCTTTTGATTATGCCTTTTAGATAAATAACTTCTGTAATAACAGATAAATGACCTCTGCCTATTAAACAAAATGAATAAATATTGAAAACAATTGCTTGTGTATGTGTCAGCAGGTCAGTAGGTGGGTGCCATAAGACACATATGGAAAAAATTCAGCACAGATGTCATATATGCACCACGGTGGCGTGATTTTTTTTCCACTGCCCATTTGGCAAAAACTTTGTTTTTGAATATTAGTTACAAATTGCATGCAATAATAGCACGTGATTTTTTATTTCAATATAAAAATAAAATAACATAATAAATGAAATAACTTCTATTTTAAAAAAAGAAATACAAATAAATAAATGATAGTTTGATATAAATAAATAATAAAAATAATTTATAGAATTAAAATAAAAAATAAAAGTAAATAAACAACAATATAAATAAAATAAACGGGTTACCCTGTGATGCATAAAATCACCATTTTGTTGCAATCGCACCAACATGGTGCGTATATGACATCTGTGCCAAAAATTCACCCTCTCTTGTCGAGGTCATTTCCTCCCCAATGACATAAAGGCACCCTCTAATAACAGAGAAGTACCCATTTTCTTTGTTCCTCCCAAAAGAAGAAGATATTTATTACCACCTGTGGAAGGTGGTAATGTTAAGAACCAGAGCATCTCACTTGAGTCTGTCACAAGCCTGAAGATGAAGAAAACTGTCTCTGCCAGTTGTGTCCAAAGCACATCTTCAAAACTTGAGTCGATTAAAGAGAAAGCATGTTTTATAATAATAAGCACGATAAAAATCTCACAAGTGTTTGTTGTCCCAACAAAAAACTATACAAGGTTATACTCTTTCAAGTTCTGCTGAAGAATGGTGTCCTTCACGGCTGCAAACACAAACCGGATGTTTTCAGTATCTGTGTGGGCAGGAGAGAAAAAAAAGCATCAGAAACAAACATGCCTCTTGATCAATAAATATCTAATATATTAAAGCTACATATTACCAGATTCTTTTTACTAATGTGGAAAAATCACCACAGAATGAAAAAAAAAAAAAAAACCTCTAAAAATCATATTAAAAAAACTTGAAAATTCAAAAGTCGCTGTAGAAATTCTGAATAAACTTAAAAATTAAAATTCACCTATTCAGAAGTCTCTAGCAATAGTACTACGGCTCCAAACATAATAAAATTTCACTAAATATCCATAGTTAAACTGAAAATTGCAAGTTAAACTGTGTGAAAATTGAAAAGAACAGTGGCCTGTGAGACCACTAACAGCAGTTAAGGGTTAAAAATCAAGACTAAAAGAGGCTTTTCATATATTTCAATATATTTTGTCTCATTTTATCAGATATCTATTGGATAATTGGAGACAAAGTTTAAAACATATACATATATTTTAAATAATAACTGAATAACAAAGAAAGAAATGACAAAAAAAATACAACAAATCTATATTATCTACATTCCCAGCTGAACTGAGGTGAATTAAATGACTTATTAAGGGTTAATTGTCTAAGAGAAGGAGACTAAAAAGAGAAATTCTAAAGGCAAACAATGACAACTACGGATTTCTATCCCATGATGCACAGCAATGACATTAACTAACAAAACAAAGTTGCAACATCATGTTCTGAGCTATGTGATTTCTAATGCAGACGGGACGAGTGATGTATATAGATAAGAAAACATCGACATACACACGTCATTATGACACTGTGGCTGGCACACCGGTCAGACTAGATTGCACTCCTTTAGGTTGTTCTGCAGTATGGTGTCTTTGACGGCGCAGAACACCAACCGGATATTTTCAGTATCTACCAGAAGTCAGCATGCAAATGAAAAGACTTGCATTAAAAAAAAAAAACATGCAAAGTACACACAACATGCTACTTAAAACCATCTCTCAGCACTGAAAAAGATTCATTAAAAAAAAAAGAAACAAGATATTGCCATCCACATGTACATATATCTGCATGCCAAATAATATGTACTAAACAATAAATGCTTTAAAAAAAAATGTACAAGCCAACATTTATAAATAAATATAAGAAACAACAGTAGCAAAAAAAATAACATTAGAAGAAAAAAAAAACTAACGTAAATTAAGATGTCTGATATGGAAATAAGAAGATTAAAGAATAATTTTCATGATGTTTATCATAATTTCTATTAGGGGCGCATCTTAAGACCTAAATGCAAAAATAAAGAAATAAATACTAGAATCACTTGTTTTACCTATTTATTTGGACATTGCATTGCTTTAAAACCCACTAAAAGATAGTGCATATGCCTAAAAGTTTTAAAAACATTTTCACCTCCTTCTGTCCTGAGGCATCATCAGTTAATGCTGTTCTGTATCTTCGTTGCTAGCTACAGTCATTGAAGTTTTCCCCATTTTCTTTTCCCAACAAGTAACACCATCTGTTATCAATTTTAGCATATATATTGGTCATTGCCTATTCCAGAGTTTGCTGTGATAATTTTTATGGCCTCCCTTAGTAATGCATAATTTAAACTATTATAACTTGTTAATTTCTCAACAATGTTGAAGTCTATCATAATGGGTGATTTATTGCAGTAGTGGATTTATTTAAATGTATATCACACTTGTGTTCTTTTATTCTGTCAAATAATAATAATAATAATTTAAAAAAATCAGTGATTAAACAACTAAATCTTTCAAATCCTTAAACATGTACTTGCATCCTAAAAAAAACGCTCTGTAAAGCAAAAAAACAAAAATATCCTTGTTCCTGCCAATTCCTGTTTGGAATTGGCATTTATTCACAAATTATGTCACACTATGCATAACATTCTGTCAGAAGATAAGACAGGAAAATATTAAATTATTTCCTCTGATTTTCTGAATGTATTTTTTTAATGGCACTTATTTTATCTTTTGAGAAAGGGGGTTATTTTTCTTATTAAATGATATAGTCATGCATGATTTGCAAGAAGGTATATCTGTTTTAGAAAAACATATCTAACACGTCTACAGTCACAGATATTTAGATGGAGGTAACTAAAATTAGAGAGGCACATTGAATCCTCCGTCAGTACCTCAGTTGAGATGTCATCTGTGCCCTCAAACAGAATGGATGAATTGGATAAGTTTGAATGACAGAATCTTATCATTAAATGCATGAATAATTATATTTGCAGTTAGTTTTCTTGAGTTGAAATTTAGAAACCATCCCATTTAGTAGCCATGTTCAAAAACCCAAAAATCAGAAGTTTTTTTAAAAGGAAATAAGGTTTTTTTTTTTTTTTAGGGAACCTTTTACTTACCCATTATACGTATAAGTATTAGAGTAAATCTTGTAATCGTTTTGAAAATCGTTTAACGGATTTACACGTTTCAGACACTGGAGATTCCGAAAAACATATTTTTAGGAAAACAATTTTTGCTGTCCGTCTGTGTGTCTGTAAACACTCTATCTCCTGAAAAAATTGAGGTAGAGACTTGAAAATTGGTATGTACTTAGTATGTCATAATGGGAAGAAACTTATTGAATTTCAGTCACCTCGATGATCCAAAACTATTTTTTTCAGACTCTCAAAATATTTACTCCGATAAAAGGTCTGTAAAAATTTTCGAAATGGTTTATTTTAAGGAATGAATATAAAAGACAATAAAAAAAACATAAATTTTGCATAAAGCATGAAATGGATCGGATCATGAGTTGCCGAGATATTGGTAATCCTATTTCCCACACTCTTCGATTCTTCATGACCCTGTATTTCATCCAAATTTCAAAGATATATTTTAATTGGAAATGAGACGCTTCATCCAATGCAATAAACCGCTAGTGAATAGGATTATTGTTTTTGGAGTTATAAGGATGTTTCTTTCAAGCAATTCAGTCATCGAGCCTTTAAAGTTTAGGACATCATCAAGCCACGATTTTATTCGAAAGGCAATGCATTTTATAAGTGGTTTACACATTTTTTTATTTTTTTATTTTACATTATGCATATCCATGATGGGTAAGTATTACAGTGGTCCCCAACAACTAGTTTTAATTGTTAAAAAAGTATAAAACATATATAATAATAAAAATATAATTAATTTTAAGTAATATTTCATTCATATTTCAGATTAAAATATAAATATCACTCCATTAAGAGTAGTATATAGGCTTAACAAACATAAATGCAAAAGAAAGATATTTAGATCATAAGTAATTCTTTATTAGCGAAGGCAAATTAGTATTATGATTATCAGGTTGCATAAAAGATAATGTTGATTTTTGTTATTTAACTTTTCCACCTAAAATCTCTTTAAAAATGTTTAATGAGCTATTGCATTTTAATAGAATATGTTGCATTGTTGTATGTTAATTTGAAGGACAACTAAGAAAAGACTGACCTCTATGTGCTACAGTTTTGTTTTTACTTACTATAGAAGGATATTTAAAAGGCCATAAAAAAAGACTAAGGAAATGTAGCCATTTTGCACGATTTTGTGTACGAATTGAAGGTGGGATGAAAGACTACTCAATGCACAGTTGAACGAGGGTTTCAGAAATTTTGAGTCTTGATGGTGGGTCGTGGATGAAATGAGGAATTGAAAACATTCATGGATAGCAGCAAAAATGTCTGGTCTGTAAAAATACAAATTTCTTACTTTTTTTTTTTTTTTTTACTTTTTATTAAATATTTGGACCTGCAAAATTTCATAGCTAAAATTGAACTTATAGGCTACAAACATATATTTAATTTATATTTTTCTTCAATATTAATAATTGTTAAAATAATTCAAAGTATTTCTTCATATTTGTGTTTCGTAAATAGTTGAATTCTTTTGTTATTGTGATTCTATCCTTCAAGTATTTATCCAAGTTTTACATTCCACGTGTATTTTGTTCATTTTAAGAATATATCTACCCTATATATATAAAATCCTAATGAAACGAATTTGTGAAACGATTTTATGAAACGAATTTATGAAACAATTTTATGAAACGACTGATTAAACGACTGATTGTGTTTTAGAGCTATTTTTAATAAAATATTAAACGCTTGATGGTGAAATTAATACCAATTGTCCATAAAAATCCGCGGATGTCGAAACTGGTAATAGAATTTTGAAATTCGAATTAGTTTTCGAGATATTATTTTTTTTCTAATTTTACTGACATTTCTGTAATGACGGCAACTAATGACTCAGTTTTTTTGTGACAAAAAAGGGAAAAAAATTGAAAAGGATCCCGATAGGGAATATTGATTTCTTTTTATTCGTCATTTTCAAATTGAATTTGAATTTATCTTTTATTTCAATCAATAATGAAGACAAGATTGTGTTAAATTATGTTTTACAGGAAAATTTGAAAAAAAAATCACATTTCTATCGTCAGGATTCAATCGTCTGTCAGCAGTTAATTTAATTTATAAACTGAAAATATTTTGAATAAATTCGTCCAAATGACGTCATTTATGTAAATACGTCATTTATGTTTATACAATTTATTTAATATAAAGAAGCCATTTATCTATTTTTATGTACAAAAAGAGGTAAATTGAAAGACAATTATAAATAAATTATATATATATACATATAAATACATGTACGAACAAGCATAAAAGTTCGGTGCTTTTCCAGTATATGATGAAACAGAGAAAATTGCCTTGGCGGAAAAGGAAATTTGGCAACATACTTTCTGTCAACCTATTCACTTTGTCATTTCGTATACAGAAGCATTTTTTCAATATTTATACAATTTGTTTAGCGTAAAATGTCATTTATCCTATTTTATATATAATCAGAAGTAATTTGTATAGAAAAAACAATAATAATATACGTATAATTAAAATACGCATATAAACAAAAAAATCGTCAAATTTGTTTCCATGGCTGTTTATGTCATTTGGCACCGAATCTCACTTTCTAATGCTCGAATTGCGCCAAGCTTTTTAAAAAAGCGTCAAGACCCCTATAATAGAAAAGCACCAAAAGTTTCATTGGGTTTGTTTTCATAACTTTTGGCAACAAATATATGTATATTAACGAATCTATCCGTTTTTGAAACTCGAATTACGCCAAACCTAAAAGCAAAGGATCCTATACTGGAAAATTACCCGATTTTCTTATGAACAATATTCAAGTGACATAACATGGTGTAAAATTATCGCGGATAGCAAATTTGTTTAAATATCTCATCAATTGATGCCGAATAAATGCAGGCATGCATGCAAAAAATATTTAATTAATTTTGTATGATAAATAATTATTAGAAAATTCGTATATACATATTAATTAAAATAAATAATTTACATATTTAAAATAACATGAAAATATGCATGATGGTGCACTAAAATAGAGAGAAAATTAAAACGTGTTACTGAAAATGTCTATAACATAGTACTTTTCAATACCGTGGTTCTTAATGTTATTCACAAGCAGATGGAATTTTCTCATCCTTAAACGCAAAGGTAGAATAGAATACAGATCGTTGTTATAAAAGTCTGAGAGGTAGCCACAATTTAAACCTAACCATTTTATACAAGCTGGTTTTCAAGTTGTAATTGATTTTACTTATCAATCCCGAAAACAGTCGTCAGTTGTCGCAACAGCTGTGTATGAAGCCATGATAACAAAAAAAAAAATACCCGATTAAAACGTTAAAAGCATGGCAACCCAATTACAGATTTACCAATATTTTAAAAACAAAGCACGCTGTCATGTTTTTAGAGGTCTCTAAGTCTGAGCGGGGGTTGGCGAGCGTAGCTCGCAGGGGGTAGGCCCCCTAGTTCCTAATAAATAGATCACAAGACATAAAAGGTAAAACTTTTAAATCTTTTATTATTTGCTGTGTGAGGTATCTCTTACTCATGCCTTAATATAGAATAACATTCCAACAAAAACATTTTTACCTATCAAAACACCTGTTCAAGAATACTTTATGCTACTGGCAAAAAGTGTACAGAATTGTGATGGTTTTAATGATGATTAATAAAGCTTAGCTTTAAAAAGAAATGATTTGCCAATTTTGAAAGGTTTGTATTTGACAGTTAAAAATCAACATATTTTATTTGTTTATTTATTTTATGTTTTTTTACTCAACCTAGTAAGGATAACTAAAAGTATATGATGATTACATTCCAAAAGAAAATTTGATAATTTTACTTTTTACATAAAGTTACAACTTAAGAATTAAAAAAGCAAAAAAAAAAAAGCTGTATTTATGAATGAAAATTTGCTCCTAGAAAGAGTTACAAAGTTTTAAAGAGTCATCACCAAGTTTATATCTAAGCCGAACTTTGGTTTTCAAAACAGTAAACAGAGAAGAAACATGTTATTTTTATCCCTCGATGGCTGCACCAGAATATCGTGAGAAACATGTCAAAAATTACGAAAAGAATCAGGAGACTCTTGGCTACTCTACATTCATAACAGCTTCTTAGGCCTGTAGAAGAATTTTCTGTGCCAATCTGCAGCAAACAAAAATTTATTGATGACCTCAACAATGCCAGATCATAGTAATCTATATTCTATTTACAAAAGAAATAACATTAAGTACAATAATTTAGAGACAAAGTAATTTTTTTTTAAACAGCATTTCTCTTTTTAAGCTGTTAGATAAATCTATCCTCTTGCAGATGCTGCTGCACTGTTTCTGCTATGAAGTAATATTTTCTCTTTTGGATTACCCGCAGAAGTAACTTTTAAAAACTTATAAATTAATTATATGAGGTACTTCAGCAATGGATTTCGCTATTCTGTTAGTTGAGCAACTCATCACCTTTTAGCAATAAAAAAAATTGCATAAAATATACCCTGCCTTTTTTAAAAACCTTGGGAGAAAAACTCTGATTCTGTATAATACACAGTGTGTAACAGGCACCCATAAAAAAAAAAGAACACCAGAAAAGAACATAGCATGCATAAAACATTACCTGCGACAATTTTTTTTAATTTTACATTTCAAATGTAATTGCAAGCAAATTCATTATCATTTTAATCCATTAAAAGATATCTAATATTTATGTAGATATTAGTTTCTTATAATAAAATGAGTATTTGAGCAGTATTTTTTACTTTTTATTCTAAAAACCTGGTTGAAACAAACAAACAAAAAATAAATCCACCTTTTCTTTTCCTTTTTTTTTTCTAAACCCTGGTCAATTGTGGTGGGAAAAAATGAAAACAGGAAAAAGAAAAGTGGCCAGTTGAACGGATGGCATTCAGCTCACAGGCTATTCACACTCTTTGTATACTGTATACTCTTATTTCAAAGAATAATTAATGCCTCTCCAAAAATAAAGAAATCAACAATGAACCTATATACCAAATTCGAAACAAATCAGATAATTCTGCATGAAATACCCATTTATCTAAATCAAGGGGATTACCCCCCATTTCCCCCCTCCCTTTATGCTTAACCAATGGACCTCCAAATCTAATCAGGGAAGCATATTATCAGAATAAACCTGTATACCAAAATTTGAAGCCAATCAGATAATTCTGCATGAAATACCCCCATTTATCTAAGTTAAGGAGGATTAACCTCCCATGCCCCCTCCCCCTTTATACGTAACCCATGAACCCCCAAAACAGCAGAATAAACCTGTATAAAAAATTTGAAGTAAATCGGATATTTCTATCAGGAGTTATCGTGTAACGTACAGAACCTGCGGGCCTATTAGCTCTCACATATCAAATCATCCAAGGAGTCTGTTTTCTTGCTCCTCCAATCCTTTGAATAAAACCATGCTGTTAAGAGATTCTACATACACTCTGAAATGCACCCGAAACAAACACATCAACGCATAAAAAGCATTACCTGTGGCACATGTAAAATGGGAGTAGACCATTCGATCGGAATCGGGGTTCTGAGCAAGGTACATCTTGAGGATGAACTCTCTGGCAGCGACATGATCCTGTTTCGGACCTGCAAACAACAACAACACGCTTAGAACATTAAATAGTATTCAAAGTAATGGGCATTCTTTTCAGTTCAAAAAACTTTATACAATAGGGAACCGTTTATCTGGAAATCCAGTTAACCAGAATAGTATTTTTGATCGACCCACTGCAGCAACTTTCCAGAAAAAAAAAAGGAACATTTATCGTAAAATTTTAAACACTGCATTTTTTTTTTTTTTAATTATTAGTGGTGTAGTATTTTTAATTTAGTATTTATTGTTTCACTAGAATGTGGTACATTTATTGCCATTATAGTATATATATATATATATATATATATATATATATATATATAAAAGCTTTCTCCATTATATATAAAATACTTTAATCTAATATACTTTATGCTACGGCAATATTTTTGTTTCGTAGCCCTTAATCTACAATTAAAGTAAATGATCAACATAAAAATAGCACAAATAAAATATATATAAAATTTGTAAACAGCTGTTTCGGAGTCTCTAAAGCTCCACTGCCAGTGCCAAAGTTAAAAAGATTAAAAACTGATTTAAAAGTATAAGCCATGTAAAGATAGAATGGCGGTGAGTTTTTTAAAAAAGAACAGCGGAGTCAGGAGTCACATGTGACGTAGGAGACCAATCAGAAGTGCTCGGCCAGTCTGGACGAGTTTAAGTACGGAGGAGAAAAGGGGGGGAGGGGGAAGTGAAAGGAATGAATTAAATGAAAGGTAGCCAGACATTTGAAAAATTTTGTGTACTGGACCTGAATGCTTCCATATAGGATAAGCTTCTCAAAAATCAAGGTCATAAATCGATGAGCACTTCTGAATTATTGAATCTTCTGAAAAATTAAAACTGTGATTGTCAGACCAGCAATAACCATTGCTAGTTAACAATCTCAGAGCATTTAATGTCACTATTTTTAACATAGTTTTTATGTTCCCCCAAGCAGACCTTAAGAGGTTGCTTAATTTGAACTACAGTAGAAGATATTTATAACGCAATTCTATATAATGCAATTCTCCATATAACGCACAATTTCTCAGATGTAAACAAAGAATTTTCAGTTAAGAAACACCTGAATTCCCACATTATAATTAGTTGCTATTCTCTAGAGGACTAAATTTGATACATTAGTTCAACTTTATCTCCTTAATTCAGAGCTAATGACTGAAAAAATTTGCTATGATTTGATACATGTATGTTTGGACAATGTTTATAAAGTAAATTTAACAATGTGTAGAATGATCTATATAATGCAAAAAAATATAATCTGCACAACTCCTGGTAATAAAGAATGCAATATAAAGATACTCTAATATATTTTGGTATGTTTCACACATATTTGGCCATGTTTTACAAGCTAAATTTAATTATGTGTGAAACGTGATCTATATACCGCAAAATTCTATATAACGCACAACCTTGTGTTTTTATGTTTGCGTTATAAAGATCTTCTTCTGTATATACATTCCTATCGCACTCGCAAGATATCTTATAAATTCCCCAATGTGGAAATCTGTCAATTGGATGCTTGAGATCTGTAAATTTGATTTTGTTAAATTGTGCATAAATGACTTTAAAATTGAATCTTTTCAAAATTCTGGATATTGGATGGCTAATTCTTGGAAAATATGAAAATATAATTAAATTTTCATTGTGAACATTGTTAATGTTGGAATGTGTACGTTTAATTAGTTTATTATGAATTGAATCAACAATTTCAACAGGATAATGAGCTTACTCAAAGCAGAAACCACACATTACAACATTAACAATGTACACAATGAAAATTTTAATTATACTTCCATATTTTCCGAGTTTTTGCCTATTACCTGATGTGCACAAATTCTGCAAATAATATTCAGGGCAGCACAAAAGATATCGAATACATTTCCGTTTAATAACAGAAATTGTTGAAGGGGGAGTTACAACTGAGTTATGTGTTTCTTAACTGAACTAAATTATAGCATACTCTGTAGTATATAATTATACAAATCTATGTATCCTATACAGGGATGCACAAAATAATTCGGATACTTTTCCGTCTATTGAAGGTAATTGCAGCTGACAATGGGTTTTCAAATGTGTTAAAAGATTTCCAAATTGTTCAATGAGACATCCTATCTCACGGTGAAGTTTTGTTAAAGTATTCTGGACAGTGTTGGACAGTGTTTCATAATTTAGGCTTAATGCAGGATTTTTCTTTTTTTCAGAAACTTCTCTCTCCCCTACTTGAAAAAAAAAAAAAAAGAAATTCCACCTTAATTACACTTTTTAACTAAGGGATAAAACCTCCAGTAGACAGCCTTACAACAATCCAACAGAAATGGCTAACTCTCTAAAAATAGCCACAACCCTCTGTTTATGTAAGGTGGGAAGTTGTGGATATTTCATTTTGAACACAAAAAAGGAATTCCTTCCAAACAGGGGGTGCAGCAAATATTTAAAAAATTTTAGGGATGAATTATAGGGATTAGACAGTGAAATTTTAGGGCTAATTTACGTCCACCATTCCCGGTGATTTTTCAATGCACTTGTATTATAATACAAGTAATTTAATTTAAGAAACACAGCAAATAAATTCTTAGAAAATTCTTGATTAAAATTTTTTGTCATGTTCAAAATTTTAAAGTAAACATTCAAATGTTCTAAAAATGTCTCAAATACAGAGCAAATAATAATATAACAATAATGTAAAGAAATGGTGTTGCCTTAATTTTTCTATATCTAACATCTTTATAAGATGTTTCTTTAATAAATCTTATATGATTTCTTGCAATCTTGTTCAGTATTTTCACAAAAAACTTTTTTTATTTGAATTTTGCATATTTGAATGAAAAACAAAATTATTTAAATTTTGCTGAGGCTAAATGTATTCTTTGCTAAATTTTTAACATCTCAAAGGCATAATTAAGTGAAATACAAAGAATATTCAATTGTTAAAAAAAAAAAAAAAAAGAAAAGAAACATCTATAATATGCAATATGGTACCATAGAAAATAAATTTCGAAATTTTTTTTTTCACATTTGACCATTTAACTCTTTTCATCAAAAGTTGGGCTTTACTCGATTTCAATTACTTAGGGGATAAATGTATTCCTTGCTAAATTTTTAGCATCCCAAAGGCATTTTAAATGAAACACAAAGAATATTCAATTGTTTAACAATAAATAAATAAAATGTTGTATTGTATCATAGAAAATAAATTTCGATTTTATTTAGTTTCACATTTAATTTTCTTCTTTAAAATCTGGGCTTTCTCTATTTCAATCTCTGAGCTTTTTTTCTTTTGACTTTCTGTTTTTAAATGCATAATAATGCTGATAAGCTTTATGTGAATTCTTAATATAATTTAACATGGAAGTTGAAATAGGTACTTTACTCACACCTCCATAATTTTTAACAGCATCTTTTACAAATCTCAAACTTTTCATCATATGTTCATTGAAACCCCCTTTTAGCATACAATTGTTTATAGAAAATCCCCTCTCAGAATCAGCATTACCATGAGGTAAAACAAGTGCAGTTTTAATTAAACGTAAAAGTTACGATAGTTTATTTCTTTGTTGTTGTTTACCACTTACTTTTGAACAACCCATGAAAATGTCTAACAAGAATCAGCTTTGGCGATCATAATACAAAGCAAAATTAACTTTGGTTATCAGTCATTTGTAAACGGAAATAGTTATCGGAAGCAAATTTTAGGGAAACAAGAAAAATTTTAGTACAATTTTAGGGCTATAAGAAAATTTTAGGGATTGTAGGAATTACAGGGCGAATGCAATAAGCATTTTGTCTCAGGGTGGCCAACTTCTGGAGAGAGGCTGAACACAGGAGATCCTGCCTCAATTCCAATACATGGAATTTTATGAAGAATACTAACATTTTGGAGATAAATATAAAACATTTTACTGAACAACCTGCATTTTCTTAAATACCCTCCTCCATTCTTTTTTCATGCCTCCTCACAGTTTTCTATTCTGTAAGTAAGGTTTATGTCAATCCGTGACCGTTTTTCAAGTGAATGAAAAAAAAATTATTTGCCGTAGTTAAAATATAAATAAGCATAATCGACTTTCTTTTAGGAAGAAAAAAAAAAAACATGCTCTTAAATTTTTTTTGTTTTATGGCACTTTATAGAAAATAGTAGGCTATGCCAAGATTATGTAAGATTAGTGGATTTAGTTAGAAATTTCACCCAATTAACCAGCTATTGCCAAGTTGACTTCCTGTAGGGCAACTTACTTTACCAAATTTGGCGATATTTCACCACGTTGGCCAAAATTGGATGCTATTGTGGTAACCCGGTCATTAGTAATTTTCAACAAATACTCATTGTATTCATCAATACATACTCATTCATATATATATTTAATATGAATGCGGACGTCGTCATGTTGCGGGCAACAATATGTGATTAAAATGGATGAATGTCGCAACAATTGAGCTTTTTTTTTTTTTCATTTAATATTAAACAATCGCAACGTTATTTCTATGGGGGGAAAATACAAGTTTTGGGCTGATGTTACCCCCCTCCCCCCCACTATGGATCGAATTTTAAAAAATCACTGTCATGTATTGCCATATAGGAATACATATATATATATATATATATATTCCAAATTTCAAAGCTCTATGCCAACAGGAAGTGGGTGAAAAATGAGTGTCAAGATATGACTGCCACATACATGTATAATTAATTGTAAGCTGGAACTTATAGGATTTATAATTAAATCCTGATGAAGGCTGGGTTCACAGCCGAAAGAGCTTGATTTATTTTAATGTTTTAAGATCTAAATAAAGTTTTAGTCATCTTTTACGTAAAGGAATCACATGTTTTTGTGTGTACTTTTATTTTAATTAAACAATTTTAGTATACAAATTTGGTTTTTAAATTCAGCAACACAAAAATAATAGGACTCCATCTGAAATGGGACGTCATCACCATGGCAACTTAGAATCATGACCTATCATGGGATATCGTTGAATGAATGACATAGGATATGATTTATTTAATGGAATGAAGAAAACTTTTATGAATGTCTATTAAGTTTTGATTCAATTTTCATGAAATTTGAAAGGACAAAATTTCGCAACGATTCTATATATTAAATTTCAAACCATTCGGTTGGGTCGTTTTTGCACTGTTCTATGCGGACAGACGGACGGACCAGACGACGACTATAAGTGCTATGTATTTATATAATTACGAATGCACCTAAAGAGCCATACAATCTATGACATAGAAAGCAAATAAAGAAAAAAAAAATTCCTAGACATAGGCTGTTGAATTTGAAGTTGAACAAAAGTATAAGAAATTGAGAGAGATTTTTAGCCTTACCATCATAGTCTGCGAAGTAATCTCCTATATGTGAGGTCATAATTTTTTCTTCTAGAAGATCTTTTTTATTTAAAAAAAGGATGACAGACGAATTCTGAAACCATGGATACGTGATGATTGTTTTGAACAACGCTTTACTCTCTTCCATACGATTCTGAGGGATGAAAGAACATACAAACATTAAACATACAAAAACACATTTGCATGTCAACCTTATTTATTAAACCTTTGCAAACCATTGCTCCCTATAGCAATGGTACAGGAAATCCTAAAAAAGTTAGTGAAATTTTGAAAAAATTACAAAAGAAATTGCAAAAACATATTTCTAAGCTACAACAGATGTTAAATCCAACTTCTACACGCCACGCATGTATGTCTAAGGAGCTCATGCGTGCCTGTTCATGTTCAGCATGTCGAATTATTGTAGTTGTCGTACGTAGTAGCCAGAGGTGCTAAATTTTGAATAATATTGGGCAAGCTCAAATGTTTTTCAGTAAAATCGCATGGACAATTGTTTACTTTGGATGAGGAGGGGGGCAGGAAATTGTTACATCAAAAATATTACTCATTTAGAAATACAGGGCGAGTACAAAGCCTTTTCCTAAATAAAACAAAAAAGGGTACTTCTCTATTATCCCGTCGCCCACTTTTCATAACAAAACACTATCCCAAACTGTAACGCCCAATAAATGGGAGAATGTTGCCATTGGAATATCAAAATAAATAAATAAATAAAATATAAGAATTTAAGGACACAATTGTTAGTTTAAGGAATGAAATAACTCATAAATCAGTAAAACATAACGAAAAATACACACAAATGTCGAACTTAAATCTACTTGATGACATAACAAACACATAGAATGCTTCTGACATCGAGTCAATGGGACTGCATTTTTGGCGTTTCATCTTACAGTTTGACGATCGTTTTTTGTTATGAAAAGTGGTTGACGGGATAATATAGAAGTACCCAAAACTTATTCACAAAAACTATTTTACTTAGACATATGCTAATTTTTGTAGATTGCTAATATAGTGCTCGAGTTTATAATAAAACCAATTACCAATGAATATTTCAGCGTTCACCCCTTTGAAGCTTGGAAAACGGTACTCTAGTTCTCGCCTTGTGTTGTCCAATGTTTGTTTTGTGACACTGGACACAGTATCTATTATCCTATCCTTCAATGATTTATTATGACAAATTGGTCTGGCAAATACTCTGTATTTGATATATTTCTTGATATCATAAAAGAAGAAATAAATAAAAATAATTAATAATAATAATGTTTGGCAAGAACTAGAACACCGCCTTGACATTCTCTGAGCATCAAAAGGGGGAGAGGGCGGAAGTAGAATTTTACTAAGGTGATTGCTCTTATTACAAGCTGATATTTAAGGTGATTGCTTTTATAGGTCAAAGTATACCAGTTTTCGTACAATATTTTTTTGTAACCAGAAAACGAATTTATGCTCACCCTGTATATATATATATATATATATATATAATTGGTAATTAAACACACAGTTTAAAGTATTGGATGGGTCATGGGCCCATATAAGTTGGCACATTTGGTCTCTGGTAATAATTGTTAAAATATTGTATAAAATGGATGCATTATTCAGTTAACGGTTGAGTCGGATAGTGCATATATCTGTTTTCATCTGACTTCTAAGAAAGCAGCTTCTCATAATGTAATTCACATAACATAACAGACTCCAATTTTGAACTGGGTGGTTGTGTTTGTCTCACTAGCATATGGATTATTTAAATTCACGAGAGCTTTTTTTTGGGAGAGGAAACACCCAGTATCTGCTATGAGATGCGCAAAAAAATAATAATAATAATAATAATAATAATAATAAAAACTAAGTGAAAACTGTCACCAAAACAACTAGTCATCACCATTCATACATTTAAAAAAAAAAAAGAAATGGGGCTGTCATTTCATTCAAATTTTCCTGGAACAAAGAAGACAGTGCTCTTTACGAATTAAAAAGCTTTAGTTTCTTTAAATCTAACACAGGGCACCCATTCACATTATAGTTTTTGTTGTCGATTTCAGAAAAGAATTTTTGAGCACATTAGATCTTTATATCTCTCATTACAAATTAAGAAAAAATCCACCCTTGATAAATGTAGATATTTCAGATAATGTATAGAATAATTTGAAAATTAGAAAGGATTCATTCATTAAGACTAACTTATTCAATCAATAGTTAAGAAGTCAGCCTTTTTGTAAAATATTTACACCAATAGTTAGTAGATTAACTTACAAAAAAACAAAACTTAAATCATTAAATTCTTAAAAAATAATGAAAGTAAATACATTGCATTACATATCAATGAGACATTTTTTTTATTGAACCATTTTTCACTATGCACCTTTTAACAGCATAAAAGGTGATTTTTTAGTGGTAAAATAGGGTAATCTCCCGTAATCAGGTTTGTAACCAAATGGCTTACTTGAGCCATTGTGATGATAAAAAATGACATTTTTTAACTAACAAAACTGAAATAATTTTGTTGAAATGACATTCCACCATTTTTTTCGAAATTGGAAGCCACCTCTCAAGAGAAGCAAAAGTTTTTAACAAATGGCATATGTCATTGAAAACTTGCATTTTCATGGAGCCAATACCAATGTACAAATGATTTATTACTTGAGAAAAAAAAAAAACTTGGAGGGTTGGTAGACGACACTGTAACAAACAATTTTTGTATAGGAAACCAGAGTCAGAAATCCATTTATACAGTCAAAAATACAGGGCATCTCCCTCCAATCCGAAGCCACGTTTTCGTACATAACTTTAACAGTAGTGAAAATACTTTAGTGAAATCCTTACAATATGCTTACAATTCATACAAAAATGAGTCTGTTGCAAATTTTGTTAAAATATCTTCACTACTATTAAAGTTATGTACAAAAACACGACTTCAGATTGGAAGGAGACACCCTGTATTTTTTACTCTATAAATGGATTTTTGAGCCTGGTTTCCTGTACAAAAATTGTTTGTTACAGTGTCCTCTACCAACCCTCCGAGTTTGTCCCATGATCGTAGAAACACCCTGTATATAAATTATAAAATATTTACATATTAAATATGTTTAAATACATACATAAATAAACATAAAATTTCATTAGGTTTTTTTTTCATAGCTGTTTATGTCATTCAGCAACAAATCTCATTTTTTGAAGTCCAAACTGTGCCAGGTTTTTTTTTTAATGCCAAGTCCCTTCTAGTGGAAAAGTAGCGTATCTACAACAGGCTGAGCTAAATTCTTTCTCATGGGAGTGGTGATGACATAGATGCAACGCCCAGACCAAAAATGTAAATTGAACAGTTTCAAAATACTGACCTTGGGCTCAAAGGAAATGATGGTATTGATTTAGTCCCAACAAAGCTCTTAAAATCAATCCTCTTTACATAGGGGTTTGTACACATATAATGATATCAACTTTTTGGTAATTTTGTACCCCCCGACACCCTTCGATATCATATGTCATCATTTATTGCCCCCCCTCCCCTCATCAACGATATTGTTATCAATGTCCAAAAACTCTTTTTATTTTTACAATTTTTTCTTTTTATATATTTGCAGTGATATACAGATATGGTTTTACATTTATTGTTTACTTTACTGATTCAAATAAAGAGAAGTCAGTACAACAACTCTCTTATATATGAAATAACTTTATATCATCTACTACTTAAAAGAAATAGTTACAAATATTTGATAATAGCTTTTTGTTGCATAATGCATTCAACAGTAATAGTGTCTTCTAGCACTTGCCACCTACACACAGAAAGGCACAGAACATCTTATAAACAAAAAAAAAAAAAAAAAAAAAAAAAATTGGTTGGATTAAAAATGATAACGATATCAAAAGACAAACTCCCCCCCCCCCCCCCCTTTCCCTAGAGATATCTTACAATATCATGTGCCTGACCTCCCCCCCCCCCCCCTCTAAAGTGATAATGTTATATATGCACAGCCCCATACATGAAGCAAGTTAAATTAAATGAAAAGAGTGTAATAACAAGTAATATAAAAACTTATTTATTTCCAGCGCTTCGCCACTGACGGTATTTATTCCTAAATTTATATCCTGCTAAATATCTTACATAAGAGAAATTTTTGAAATGTATTAAAAATTAAATAAAAAATAAATAGCTAAAATACTAAAAATTAATAGCTCGAAAAGTATCTCTCACAAAATTGTTAGACAAACTGCGTTAGAAAGTTAAAAAAATTTTATTTTTCTTGATATAAATTTAAAATCTAATGATTATACAGTTTTTCAAATATTGAATTTCAAAAATTACCAAACTTCACAATAAAGTGCCATAGCGATGTTACAGTTAACGATAATACAGTTTTTTTCAAATATTAATTAATTATTTAAATTTTATTATTTAATTTTAGTTTTATACTTCATTTCTGTTCAAAAGTATAGAAGTTCATTTATAGTCTCCTTCGTCCGCGAGCCGCCTGATCTTCGTCCGTGAGCAGCCCCATTATCTTTTTACGTGTGAAGGTGAGACTATAAATATGGAATGAGTCTATACTTTTGAACAGAAATGAAATATAAAATTAAAATTAATTAATTAAATTTAATGAATGAATTAATATTTGAAAAAACTGTATTAACATCAATTGTCATCCAGTACAAGTTTAAAAAAATGTATTTGAACTTGATAGGATGAATAGAAAATATTTTATGAACGATTGAAAACTTGAACAAGATATATAAATATATAGAGAGTGTGAGCTAATAAAAGAAAGCCTTACTTCATTATCGGATTCGTAGAGTAACATGTCGTATTCGCTTAAAGCTACTAAGAAGATAATGGAGGTGACATTCTCGAAGCAGTGAATCCACTTCCGTCTTTCAGATCGCTGACCACCCACATCTACCATCCTGTCCGAAAGAATAAAGAGAACAAAAAATGACGACTAGAGAGAAGAAAATATGGTACTTTCTCCGTTATACCAACACCATGCCAAAACGTATGCTAATGTGCCATTTATTTCAACCCTGACTGTGCAAAGGATTGTACTGCCAAACCTTTATTATTGTTGCCAAACTGCTATTGACTCATTTTATTATTATTTAATCATAACCAAGCAAAACATCTTAATTTTCTTTTTTTCAAATCAAATATATGTACTTCTCTATTATCCCATTGACCACTTTCCATTAAAAAAAAAAACTATCGCCAAACTGTTACGCCAATGTAAAAAAAAAAAAAAAATTGTAGAAGCCACTCTTACTAAAGTTTCAACTATCAGTAACTTTAAGCGATAAAATTTAAACAATACGTTAATGAAAACAGAAAAAAATAATCTTGGATATTTATTTATTTACATTATTTTTCTTAATTATCTCTCTCGACTGTTGGATAAATAGTGACGTAAAAAACACAAGGAATGCATCTGACGTCAAGTGAATGTGACACCACAATTGTGCATTTTTGGCATTAAATTCTATACCTTGGCAATAGTTTTTCGTAAGGAAAGTGGTCAACGGAATAATGGAGAAGTACCCAAAAATATTTTCTTATTAACTTACATATTTCTTTGCACTGAGATGGATTTTACCATTTAGTAGTTACCTGATGTTACAGGGTTCATAAATATATATGTTTGAAAATATAAAAAATATCTGCTATTTTGATATATATCTGATATTTTCGACATCTATCCAATATTTTCGAAATTGTCAACTTACTGCTGATAATAAATATTTTCAAGCATAATATAAATTAGAAACTAAATTATATTGCACTTAACATGAAAACTTAAACAATATACTAAGACTGCTTTTTTTCACTCTTTCTTCTTTTGATTTTCACTCTGATCAAAATTGAAGATCCACTAATCAACAAACCAGAAACAATTTCATTTATACACTTATAAAAAAGCAACTATAAGATTCAGTATCAACTATCAAGAAATCAGAAATGTATAAAACAAAAAAATAAATACAAAATTGTTTTTCTTTTTAATTGCTTATTTATTTTTTATTCCCTAACATGTTGTACAATTTAAGCTCAACAACACCAAAACCAAAAATTAATTCTTTTCTAATGAAGCTGTGTAGAACTTATTATCTAAATTAGACAGTTTGTCTTTCTATATCTGTCCTGAATTAGTCACGTACCACATAATTATTAGTCTCATATAATCTACATTTAAAAATAAAAACTTCAAACAAAGCTTGGATAAGATTTTTGTTTTTTCTTTAGCTAGAAAAGTCACTGCCAGAGACAAATGTTCTTTATCTACAGAAAGACACAGTCAATATCAGTTGAAAATTTCATTTACACTTGTTTTGACTTAAAATACCAAAAATATCTTGCACAGTGATATTTTGAAAATAAATATCAAATATTGAAAATAACAAACAACATGATATTTTGAAAATAAATAAAAAATATGAAAATATCGAAAAACTTGATATTTTGAAAATAAATATCAAATGTGAAAATATTGAAAATATCAAAAATCTTGATATTTTAAAAATGAATATCAGATATATATCATGATATACATCCATTGATATATATCAATGAACCCTGCCTGATGATGATGAAAATTCTGGAATAAAATTGTTTCAAGGCTATGATGGAATTACACATAAAGTTGCTTTTTAAACGACAACCTGACAAACATCATATAATTTTGTTGAGTCTAAAACAATGGATGTCATACACAGAGAGATTATGGATCATCGCAAAAGGCTGCAATAAAAATCCTTATTATTTACAATCCTGTCTCATAGAGTTCATGTGGCATTGTCTTTATTTTAAAAAATAAAATGTCTACTGCAATTCTAAGAAACATTTTCAATTTCATGCTTGAAGTTTAAATTGAGTTTTATTTTATAGCATAATATTAAATTGTTCTTTTATTTTAAGTATACATTTGCATTGATATAATAAAATAGTTCAATAAAGTCTGTCACTTTGAAATGATCACTTTTGCACCACCAATATTAACTTCTATTTATTTAGTGTGAACTATTACGCTTGGCAACAATGGTGTTGTGTTGGTATAATGGAAAAGTATCAAAAATTTTTCACACCTATTTACTATTTAATACACACAAGCATTTTTTTTTTTTCAATATTTATATAGTTTATTCAATATACAGAATCTATTTATCTGTTATTATATACAAACAGAAGTAATTTATCTAATGCATATAAATCTGAAGCAATCTTTTTAATATACAATTTCATACATTTTGTTTTCATAGCATTGGGCATCCCCCCTCTCACTTTCTTAAGCTCCAATTGCACTAAGCTTTTTTTTTAAAAAAAAGTGTACCACAGAAACAGGATTCCACTAAAGCGCAATTATATGAATATACTTTTTTAAATATTAGTTCACTCAAAATAAGCCTACTTACACATCGCTCCCCAGTGATCATCATCATCAATTGCAATATCAAGCTCCCCCAACACTCCCTAAATGTGGGGGAATAATCCTGAAATACAGAACATCATTTCATTTTTTTTTATCTTTGAAGTTCAAATAACTCCTTCTATATTGAATTTCTGTTTCATCCAACAGAAGTGAAAGTGGGAAAATACATGTTTTGAATGAGAATTGTTCTAAAACATTCATACCATTTTCATGTTTAAATATTTTGATAGCCTTATTAGCAATGAATTGGATCCTTCAAATGCGAAGGGGCTTTTCAGCAGATGTATTAAGGTATGTATGCTTATGTGATATTTTTACATATTAAACTGAAATTATATTTAAAAACAGACATTGTGAATAATTGAACTTTGTCATATTAATATCAGCCTCATGTGCAGGAAGAGGAAAAGAAAGAGAACAAGTTGGAAATTGCACGTGAAACGTGACAGATGAGGTGCGTTCGTACTGCTATTATTTCAGGGAAATTAATTATATCGTCTGTTGTTATGATAAGGTTCATTTCCATAATAAAATAAGTACATTTTAAATTGGCAACATTTTATCTTTTGTTGACATTGAGTGAAAATTCCAATGGAAAACTTAAACCTAACTTTGAAAATTTCAGAACTTGAAATCCATATTTAGACTCATTTTAACATTTAAAATCTATTTCTCCGGGAACATCTATCCAAAAAACTGTCAGTAGATTATAGGATTGCCATAATTAAACAATTTTATTGTACAAATTCGGTTTTTTTTTTAAATTCAGTGATATGGAAATAATAGGACTCCATCTTAAATAGGACGTCATCACCATGGCAACCTAGAATCATTACCTTTTGTGGGATATCATTGAATTAATTATGTATGACAGGATTTAATAAAAGGAAGAATGTGACTATAATAAAACTGTAACTTGTGACTATAATATAACTATGACTATAACTTGGTCATAGAGGTTATAAAATGTCTTATACATCATATATGACTATAATGTTCTGTCTAACTGATGTAACTATAACTATCAGATAGCATGGTGTTACATCACGGTCGCTTGACGATTCATCTTCGAAAGCTGCTATAACAAGGAAGTACAAATTTTAAAAAAATTCAAATTACTTAATAAATATTTTTATTAATATATTTTTAAAGTTTGATTCGATGTTCATAAAATTTGAAATGACTCGACAAAATTCTGCAACGATTCCATTCGGTTGGGTAGTTTTTGCGCTGTTATATGCAGACAGACGGACGGACCAGACAATGACTTTAGGTGCTATGTATTTATATATAATTATGAATGCAGCTAAAAACGACGATCCAATTGAAAAAAAATTTACTGGTTATGAAAAACAAAACATAGAAGCATATGCAGAAAATAAAAGACAAAAAATAAGAAACAGAAATAAGCACCGATGAAAATATTTTTTCTTTAGTTTATGAGGAAGATTTTCTTTTTAATAGCAATCACTCTACACTCTAAAAAAAATGTTGTTAAAAAAATCTGAAACAGAACAGATGCTGGAACACCCCTGTGATTCAAAGTAATAAAATTTCTGTGTTTTGAGACTGAAAGATTTCAGGAAAATTTTAGCTTTATATAAGCAAGGATTCGGTGATTTGAGAGAAAAAAAGATATACATAAAATCCAGTTTCTGAAACGAAAAAGAGCTGGCAGAATTTGACAAAAATGCAACTCAGATTGGCATCATGTAATTTTTACATTAGATCAGTGAGGTATTTTGAAGGAAGATGGGCAAATGAAACAGAAAATATACATGAATTAACTAATAGAATCGACAAAAAAATGTATAATTATACAATAGAAAATCACTCAATATCATTAAACTTTTAAGCATACACATCTTAAGTTTTAAAAAATATATGTCAATTTACAATTTTTTTTTTTTTTTTAAGTATAGTTTTTGCTTTATAAAATGCTAATTAAAGAATCAAATCATAATATGTTTATGTTGGCTGTTACAGGTAAATTTTCTTTCAGTTATTCTTGATATGATAAATTGCGAGATAAATAGAGAAGTGGAAGTAAGAACATTTTGTAAGTGGTTAGAAGAGTGATAAAATATTTTATAAACTACATAAAATCAAAGAAAAGTACTTTTATGTTATTTGGGTGCCAGTGATTGCCAAATTTTTTTTAATCTTGCCAACCCTTTCTTTCCGCCAATCTTGTAACATTAGCTAATATCAATCAGCCAATATTTTAACATTGCAATATATCTTTAAAAACTTATTTAAAATTAGCTAAAATAGAATCATAATAGAATATGTAAACACAAGCATTTCAATACAAATAACAAAATCTCACGTATCCAGGTAACATAAAAGTACCGTAGTTTTTTAAGCATCACTCTTAAACTACTTGGTGAAATGAGCTAAAATTTTGGAATTGCCTGCTTTATATATTTTTTTTAATTAATTTCCAAGAACACATGAAAAAATATTTAAAAATTTACTTGTTCTTGGAAATTATTTTTGAAAATACATATTTTGAATAATTAAAAACATATATATTAATTAAAGATATATATAATAAACAGATGCACACCCTCAAGAGAAACAACTTTTGTTATTTATCCCTTGTTACAAAATCAACACAGTCGTCCCCAAACTGTAGATTTTTCGTGTTGATACTGGATGGAAGTTATTAGAAGTTAACATTTAATTTTAGCTTCATTATGTATTGGAATTGGGTACTTCTCCATTATCCCGTCGACCATTTTTGATTTAAAAAAAATATCGCCAAGGTATTCGCCAAACTATAACAACCAATAAACAATTAAAAGAATGTTGCCATTGAAATCTAAAAAATAAATAAATAAATAAAAAATAATTCGGAAAAGCCCCACTAACTAATGTGTCTGCTATCTGTAACTTTAAACAATATAATTTACAATATATTAATGAAATATCGCATATATGTATAGAATATTTTTCAAACCAAGGAAACCGTTTTTTGTCAAGATAATTTCACCGGAAATGCTAATAAAGTTCCTTTAAAGCCCTTGTGATTCAATGAAAGTCGGTCACGTGACATGTTTTGTGTTCTTTCGCAAGTGAGTTTAAAACTACTCGCACGTCCTGATTCAGAGAGAAATTTGACATTTAGTGTTGGCTAAAGAACAGAGTAAAATTTGAACTGGCTTCTAATTCGCAATATTGTCTTTATAGTTAGTGATGTAGAGATTTTTTCAACAATGGGCGGTAGCTGAAGGAAATTGAGAAAGTTTTTTCTGAGAGTCCAATATCCTCAAACGTCCTTTATAATGCAGTGATGTAACGTTGTACAATATCTTTACGGGTACTTAGTGCCAAATTGATACGTCCAACTAATCTAAGTAAAAGGAGTGAGTTCTCAAAGAGGAGATTTATGGATCATGCAGACTGTAGCAATGGAATATATTAATTCTTCGGTATAATTTTGATTCATCGAGCATTCCTCCTGAAGTGATGTCTTCAAAATGTTAATAAAGATTTTATTTCCAACTCCAGTTTGAGTGTGCGGCTGCTGTTAAATTCAGAGTGTGCCAAAAATTCCTCAATTTTGTGACATATATATATATTCAATATTTATTTACTTACATTATTTTTCTTAATTATCCTGGTGGATAAATGTTTGTGATGTTCATTGAAACTGATCTATTATATGTAACTATGCATTGCAACATTTAATCAATGCTTTTTCTCTTTTAATATCATGGCGTCAGAGTTTAAAGACGTTAACTGCTACTTTTATTAACGAAATAATTAATAAATGTGTAAAATATCATAAAATATACAGATTAACGTCAGTAATATGCCAATTGAAAATGACCAAGCGATCATGCATTTTTGGCGTTAAATTTTATAATCTGGTGATAGTTTTTTTTCATGAAAAATGGAGAAATACCTGAAATTGTTAACGGCTTTTAATAGTCTCAAGTTAAGGTGTTGCCTTCCTGCCTCTAAGATGTTACTTGCAGGTATAAACATACTGAAGCTTTTCCAGACTCTGGGAAAACCAACTTTGGATGAACATTGTGGCCTCACCAACACCGTCTTTATGCTAACAATTTGCACATCCACTTTAATAAAAGCGGATCTCTTAATACTTTGACATTGATCTGCTTCCTTCTAGTAATTTGCCACAAAATAAATAAAAACACGTTTTTGGTACATCCTCTCAATGGTTTTTTTAATTTTAACAGTACTTTGGTGAAAAATCAACCTAAGGAATGAGCACAAATGGCATTTTTTTGCCCTTCTTCTGTGTGTGGCAAGCAGTGCCCTCTTTTATTGTATGGCAGAACCGAGCTGAAATGGAATTTTCTCTATCATGCAGGGAAAGATAAGAGTAAAATTAATCTTGAAATTAAACTGTCCAATGTCAGCCCAATGAATTTGACACAGATAGCAGATATTATGAAACTAGAGCCCTGCATACTCCGACTTGAGTCCAACGAAAGTAAATTAATCAATATTTTAATGCACTTATGAAAAAAAAACTTTTACATTTCAATCTTTAATATGAATTTTGTCCTTTTTATTGAAAATTAATGTATACATACCAGGCTTAGAAATTAGGAACTCTAAGTGAGGTATCAAATGATGCCTGCAATTTTTTTTCTAGGAGCCAAACTGCTGTTTATGGTTGCAATTTTATGTTAATCATATTTTGTCATTTCTTTTCACAATCATGTTAACAATAATATTAGTTCTATTTTTTGTGTTAAAAGCAGGGGGTGGGCTGTACATATTATACACTTTATCTCTGTGTTAATAACTAAAACAACAACAACAAAAAAAATGGCTTTCTATAAAAGTGGGAAACTTGATAAAACTACAATGTTTCGATTTTAGAAAAATGTTTAGTTTATTCTTTTTGTAAAGCAAATATAGATACAACACAGATTTAGAAGCAAGTATGTCCTTTGAAAGAAAATTTGAACTTTTAGATACAACCAGGGATAAGCCTAGTTTTTAAAAAATCCTGCAACTAAAAGTGTGCATCAGAAAATTAAAAAAAAAATAGCCAATAAAAGAACCTTTGGATAAAAATAATGGTGTGGCATTTAAAAATATTCACAAATCCTACATAAATATATAATTTTTTATTTTATTTTTTTATTTTTAATGGGGTAGCACTAAAATTTTAAAACATTCTTGATACAGTATCTTATTTTATCGAAAACAGGTGCTCTTGAAGTGCATGTGGCAAAGGAGAAAAATTTATGCTAAGCTAGGAATGATAGCATTTGTAAACAAAAATTAAAGTGAAAGAAAGCTGGGCATAATTTTGTGGTTGTGAAATCCAATAATTTTGTAGCGTTTGACGACTAACAACCACTAATTTCCAACCCTGATACATACTCATTCTATTCAAATACATAGATTCTTCATCCAAAACAATATTAAGCTCTTCTTTTTAAAAAAATCCAGTTAACTTGAATCCAATGCTGATCCACAACAATCAAAACTTGACCCAAACTGCAAAGAATTAGTCTCAACTCACTAAAAATTATTATTTTTTTAAAATTAGCAACAATCTGACACAAGCTCAAGTCTTGCGCAGATAGGGTAATAGCTGATCCAAACCCACAATATCTATTTTAAATCAACCTGCAAGCCAATTCGACCCAAAAAAAAAAAAAAAAAATTTTTTTTTGCTGACCTGTAGCCGGGCCTGAAAATGACAAAAAAAATTTTCATCTATCCACAAACTGACTCAAATCCAAAATGTTTCCACTCAAAAACCACACTTAAAGAAAATAAATCTACAATTTAATGTAATTATGAAAAAATAATACATGATACCTCTAATATTAAATTTATCTTTTATGTCAAAAAAGGGAACATGTAAAAGACATTCATATGTCTTCATATTCGTCAGACATTCATACGTTGCATGTAACTTTTTATCTAAAACAGAATTCAGAGATTTCTTTTGAAAAATTGGGTGAACGTGGACATGACCCACAAGAACCAAACTCAACCCGGATCTGAAACAATTAGTTAACCTAACCTGCACTGAAAAAAATTAGTGGCAACCAAACAATTGTGTCTGGTATGGATTAAATCGAGTTATCCAACCTACTGCAGGACTCTAACCTGAACCAAAACCACTGATCGAGCCAGGTCATGTAAAATCAGATTACCCAACCTGATGCAGGACTCAATATCGAATGAATAGTATCAAATCTTTATTGAAAACATTCATGTAATATGAAAAAATTGTTTAAGTTTCTTTTATCTTTCTTTCAGATGTAGTTTATCAAAGTTATAATTAGTCCTAAATTAAAAATATGGAAAAAAACTGACAACTGGGTGAGGAGGGGGATAATATATATTTTTTTAAAGGCTACTAGAATTTTTTGAGGACTACCGGATTTTTTTAAATTTGTGTATGTACACACACATTCTAAATTAACATTTTATTCTGACACACAGAGTCCCTCCCTCACCTACCTGAATATAATGGAGTCCAAGTCGAATGGGTACTCGATAATTCCGGTGGTGGGAACTCTGACACGCAAGATATCTTGCTGAGTGGGGAGATAATCTGCTTCTGCAACTCTGTCTAAATCATCTAAATAACTGGAATAAAGAGAAAATTGAAGAAATTAATTCATTAGTTAGCAAATTTTTTACAGCATACTCAGATGAACTCAATCCCATCTGAATTCATATAGTATTTTCCAGATCATCATGGCGGAACAGAGCATTGACCCTCTCCTCTCATTTTTCATATCTCTCCTAATTTATTTTGTAATTTCGCTTATGTAATTTGTTTTCTTTCTTGATGACTCAATAAATAGTTACAAGATGGCTACAGAAATTGCAAAAAAAAGGTCCCTGATTTTTCCTGACTACCTTTATCAGATTTTCTTTATTTCCAATATTAACGATACACATACAGTATTTTTTAATACATGCCACTTGCTGATATCTCATTTGGGAGAAAAAACAAGAGAAAAACATAAAAATTGCACACTATTCATAAATATAGGGGCAGATTCCCAAAATTTGGAAGCAGCCAGTGGCTCCTAAACCCAAAAAATCCAGAGGCCACAGTTGTGAAACAAATGCATAAATCAATAGTGTTCATATGGGGTAAAAAGCTAAAAAAAAAAAAAAAAAAAAAATTTAGGAATTCAAAGTGTAAAGTAATTTGTTTAATATACACACATGTACAACAAAATTTGAATATTAATTAAGTGTAACATAAATCTTAAATCATGTATACAGTCAGTACATAAAGTTGGGGAAGATACGGTTTTAAAAAAAAAATGTATAAGCTAAGCAATCATGATAGCAAGGAATATTAGACAAACAATATTTCTTATTTTGATTTTGCCATACAAAATTACACTAAAATAAAATCTGATTGTGTGAGATTATTTTGCACTATAAAAATCAAAACACACATCAAACATTTGTTTATATATATATATATATATATATATATATTTAATAGTTTGCTGTTTAAATAGATAATTCTGAAATGTTATTAAAAGATAATAATAAAGTTTGTTATGGGTTTTAGTCTTAATCTTAAAAAAATAATAATTTCATGATGGTGACTGGGAATACCAGAAATTGATCACTTTTAAATCACATGGCAACTTAAAACACCGAAAGTTAGTGGCCACAGCAAAAATTTTAGTCGCCACGTTACGACTGGCGACCGTGAATCTGCACTCATAAAGCACCGTATTTTTCTACCTATTATCCGCATATTATGTGCTAAAAAAATCCCAAATTATTTGCTGTGTATTATAGGCATGTGCGGATAGCCTAAGGTTATTTTTTTACTACTAACAATTCGAATAATCTTAAGACGAGCTAATGTTTCTCATAGGCAACAACAGATGGCGCCAGAGGACCATTACTGCTCTGTGGTGTGCATGCAAAATGAGTGTTACATAATTAAGGCTGACAATATCAGAAATGTTTCCCCAAAACGTGAGACTCTGACATCAGATGGAACATCTGACATCATCCTGTTGAATTGCACATCTACTAAAAATTTTCTGTTTCTGTTTATAAATTTATAATTGTTTTATGCATTTGATAAAAGTAAAAAAATAAATCACTGGCATTACGTACTTTAGTGTCACCATCTATTGACCAGATTTGAAATTTCTATTCACGGTGCGGATAATAGAGCAACATTTATTTTAAATAGCGAAAAAATGTGCTTGCGGATTAAACACCACTGCGGATAATAGGCAGAAAAATACGGTACTAGTTCACAGTTTCATAAATCCAAACTCAAAATTGAATCCAACAACTTTGTAGAGTGGCCCTGAAAATTTTCTCATTTTCTGAAGGATGTTCAATTTTAAGACATAGCGGGATAAACCTAACGGGATAACTAATTGGATTAAGCTGGCCACCTGGTAATCTTTATGATAATGTATCCTAAAATTTTAAAAAATGTGTAAGTTTATTTCAACATAAGGGCTATCCACAGAAAATGAGGACATTGGATCACCTTAATTTGTGTTCAATACCAAACACTCATATCATGTGCATATTTTTAGAAATATATAAACATTTTACTTTTCTTTATCGTGTACTATTATTGGCTTAAATATCACCTGTTTGTCAACAAATCAGCCTCACGTGAAAACACAAATATTTTCGCATACAAATTTCCCCGATTTTCAAGCACTTTTACAAAATTCCTCGATTTTTTCCCTGATTTCCAGAATCTGTAGCCACCCTGAGTTATTAAATGTGCTACATAAAACATACAAAAATCACGACTCTTGGTAACAAAAGGTAGAAAGAAATAATACAAAGGTCACAGATACAGCTTATAGATCTATTCAAGATTGTTCAATTGTTGTCTGTCAGCCTGTCTTTGGTATTAAAAATACAACATCTCAATTTCTGTCTCTTCTGATAGTTGTTCTTGCATACAGGACATCCAATGATGGATTGGCGAGTTAGGATTAAAAGAATATATTTCGGACAACACAGATTTTTAATATAAATTGACAGTTCTACACAGGACAATTAATTAGATCAAAGGCTATGCCAAATCAATCAGTGACTCAACCGGACCATATAAATGAGAATATTATTTTTATATATATTTTTTTTTTATCTCATCAGATTTTAATAGGATAAATTTTTTTAATTTCAAAAAATTATTTTTTGGCTTGCATAAATGTTTTCAATTTTGAATTTCTCAAGTTCTATCAGGTGCAGAAAATTGTTTGACTCCTCATTTTAAAGAGAATTACATAAGGTTTAAATTGATATGCAAGTTGAGTATGTCTGGTTAAAAAAAATAAATAATTTAAAAATTAAAATTAAAAGAAAACAAAGTTTTTTCAAAATTTTGGAAAAATATATATGTTTTCTGTAATATTATAAGCTTTATATCCTGAAATTTTTAGAACGGGATCAGCAGTTATGGTAAAATAAACCAATGTTAAACACCAGTTGGAGCTGGTATTTAAAGTTGGCACCTCACCAACTTTAGGATTAGGCTGAAGACATTATCTTATTGATTTTTAACATAATTTTTTTCACACTCTAAAAATAACAGGGTTTTAAGATTATATTACAAAAACATTTTTTTTTCTAAATTTTTAACTATTTAATTTTTTTTAAACCAATCATAGTCAACTAGCATATCAAATTAAACCTTGTGAAAGTCTCTTTAAATTGAGGGGTCAAACAACTATATTCCAGATAGAACTTCAGAAATTGAAAATAGAAAACAGTTACGTATGCAAAAAAAAAAAAAGATTTTTCGAAATTTAAAAATTAACTGTGTATGAAAATCTAACGGGATGAAAAAACAAATTATAAAACTATAATCTCATTTATATCATCATCAGGGAGAATGAATGATCCCTGAAGGTTTCATTAAAATCTAAAATGGTCAGGTTGAATATTGAAATGTTTTGGTTGATTTGGCATGGAATGACCCAAGTACTGTTTATTAGACTTAGCATGTAAGTAGAGCTGTAAAAAACATCTGAATACCATCCCCCTGTTAATGTGGGATTGGGCACCGTTTCTTTGAAGCACAACAGATACCGAGATTTTTAGAATAAATGAGTCACTTAAAGCTGGTGTCACTCATTCGGAAAAATTGAGTTAAGCGCCCAGACCTATTAACCTATTTATTTTTATCTCATAGGAAATCATTGTGGTACAATAAAAAACTTTACAAAACTGCAATTTACACTATACAGAACAAGACCCATTATCCAGAGACCAAAGGGTTTTCTGGATTTTAGAATTTTCTGGATTTCAGGTACTTTTGAAATTTGGAATCCTCCCTGAATTTAACGCTTTTTTTTACTCTTGATGAAATTTGATTTTTTTTTTTCCCTGATCGTTCAATAAAATTTGCGATTTTTTTTCAATTGTCCGACGACATTCTCAAATTTTTTTCATCTGCGACTGATTGATGAAATTCATGGTCACCTATCATGAGCGAATGATAAAATTCGCGACTTTTTTTCTGCACTTGTTTGACAAAATCCTCGTTTTTTTTTTTTTTTTTGGACCAATTGACAAAAATTAAGATTTTTTTCTGGATCCAATTGATGAAATTTGCGATTTTTTTTACACAATCTCTTGACGAAATTCGTGATTATTTCTATGATTGTAGGAAAGGATTTGTGATTTTTCCTGCGATCGTTTGACAAAATTCACGATTTGTTTCTGCAATCGGTTTTTAAAATTCGACGTCTGTTTCCCTGATAAGTTATTTTAAATTTGCAAATTTTTCCTACAATTGTTTGACGAAATTTTTTATTTTTTTTTTTTGTGTTTAGTGTGTGTAAGGGGAGGGAGAGAGTCCCTGCTTATGCCACTGAAGGAACATGTTATTTTAGTGGTTAACACAATGAAACAATCGACTTAAAAAATTAGGAATCTGAAGAATTTTTGAAAATTTTCAGGTAGTTGCAAAATTTTAGTACAAATTTACAAATTCAGAAAATTTTCGAACGAAATTTTATTTTTTTTTATTTTGGGTCTTTCCGGATTTTGGAATTCTGGATAATGGGTCCTATACTGTACTTCCTTTAAGTACCACATAGCCATGATACACTCATCATCAAAAAGTGAACTTTTAACACTGTGAAAAATTTTTTCTTCCCCAGATTATTTCCCCCCCCCCTCTTTTTTTTTTGAAAAATACTTATCATTTTGAACAAATTCAAACAATTTTTAAAAAGTTATACAAAGTTTAATAAAAATAAAGAAAGAAATACTAATCATTTTGAGAGTAAAAAAAAAGAAAAAAAGAAAAAATCAAACGTTTTCTCCCTACATACTATTTGGCAGAATCTGTTAGTTGGTATTCTCTCCTTCTGTCGTAACATTCTTGAATACCGGCGTCTTGCCAAAGCGTCCTCAGGGCAACGACGAACTCATCTTCAAATGTTGTGACTGTCTCAAAATCGACTTCTTTCACTTTTTCAGCATTTTCCTTCAAGAGAGAGAAAAACAAACAAATGTATCATTACAAACAGAAAATAAAGTAAGAGGCTGCAAAAGATTGTGTCAATACTAAAATGTCAAGTATGAAAATCTGTGCAAGACCAAAAAAATTTTCAGTAAAACTTTCTAATACGGAATTGCAAGGGAACAATGAAAAGTTCCATTTTAGACAGGTTCTTGTCTTAGCAGGTGTCATTATAGGGTGTGTTCAGTTTGCTGGGACCAACCAATTTTTCCATTTAAGAGAGGATTCCCAGATTTCATCCTAGGCAGGTTCCGTTTGAATATGTTTTGCTTTATTTATATATGCAACTACATATATTTATGTTGCATGTACAGTAAAACTTGTCTACAACAGAATCCTGTTCCAAATGAAAACTTTCTTCTATCTCACACACGTTTCGCATACACTGAAAAGAATCAAGGTCTAACTGAATCTAAAGTTTTATTAAATTCCTTGCATTAGTTCTTGAGATAGGACTATCGCTAAAATCATATAAATCTTGAAAAATGCAGCTTAGCAGCGCCACCTGTTGGAAGATTTAGACCAAAACCTAATCAACAACAACTTAAGTCAACATCTAACTGAATCACGAAGTTTGATTAAAATCCGTGCTAGAGTTTAATCTAGGAAAAAGAGATTTGTAGCTTTTTGGCTAATTGCAGCCAATAACTGTTAGCCAAATAAAAATAGGCTTAGCCAAGAAAAAAACTTTTATTTATACAAAATTTCTATATAAATGAGTATTATTTCTTATTATGCAATATACAAACAGTACACCACTTTGTAAGATTGACCCTCTCGAGATTTGGCCATACATCACACATCAAATGCTTTTTTAAATGGAAATTCTTTTCAAACTTCCCCTTCCAAATTAATCATCATTAAGTTACTTAAATTTTTGATTGTCAGTCTATTTCTCAAATCAGTTTTTGTTATATTCATGAGACTCAATCCTCTTTCACAATCTGCTGCAGACAACAGAATTGTTGCTATACATACAAAGAAGTCACATTGAGAAACATGTCAGTAATGCCATTTTTATGGGAAAAAAGAATACAATCAGCTGGTTTCATTTCTTTAACCCTTGTAGCCAGTACCTGCCTCAACAACTTCCATTCATGAACCGTTTTGGTTTCATTTCCTAAGTTGGGATCATCAACAAAAATTAAACAAACTCTTTTAATTTCCTCAATATGTCTAACGCAAATGATATCACACTATTTGTAAGATGCTTGCACAGGGAGGACGAGGCAAATTTTAAACTGAGTTGCCGGGATAGAGTTTTTTTTTTTTTTTTTTTTTTTTTTTTAACGCAGCAGCAGCAGGATTACAATATGCATAACAACAAAATGGAAATGATATATATTTTAATTGTTTAAAAACAACACAAAATGTCACAAAAACATATATGCATCATTTATTAAAAACTTTTACTTTAGGTGTTTTAAAAATATACAAAACTGCATTTCACATTAAAAACCTAGCGCTTTCGAGCCGTCCTGGCTCATCATCAGGGTTAAAACATCACCACGCAGATACACACAAAAATCACAACTAGTCTGAAACTTGTATCTGCGCTTCAATATTTCAGTTGATTCCATATTAACCAGTATATGTTATAAAAGCAAAATAAACTTGAGTCATGAAAAACACAACACTCAATTGAATCAAATTCACCTCTGTACTATAATAATTGTTTAAAAACAACACAAAATGTCACAAAAACATATATGCATCATTTATTAAAAACTTTTACTTTAGGTGTTTTAAAAATATACAAAACTGCATTTCACAGAGGTGAATTTGATTCAATTGAGTGTTGAATCAACTGAAATATTGAAGCGCAGATACAAGTCACAAAGGCTGAAACTAGATCGTGAAATTATCAGTGTTAACTTTTTGCAGACATGCAAATATATGAAGATTGTACCACATTTCCTCGTTACTAAAAATCATTTTATTGGTAGTGTTTGTACGAAGCTTAAGCTGAAATATGAGTTAGCATGTTTGGATAAGTTTATTAGACTAAAATTCAAGTTAATCGATTTCATTTCAAGAGACTTATATCGGCTTTACCATGAGCTGACTTTTAATCTTAAGAGAGAGGATTTTGATATGTTTTTCAGGACATTGCAGGTATACCTTGATATACAAAAAGAAAAAAGAGAAGTCACCATAAGGAAGAAACTAAACAACTTAATTTTATCACATAGACAGGTTAATGCTTTGAAAAAAGAAGTTCCATACACTAATCTCACAAATTGGATTCCTAATGAATATGAACACCGTATATTATCACTTGGACCCAAATACAGTGGAACTTCCCTTTAACGAAGTCCCTATTTAACGAAGTTTTCTACTTAACGAAATTTTCTGCAGAACTTTGACTTTGAACACCATTAGCATGTAAATTAATCTCCATATTACGAAAAATATATTCTATATAACGAAGTTTATTCCACTTTTGTACGTGTACAGAATTCAAATTAAGCGATTGCTGTTCGAAGGATATGCAAATTTATTTCAGCGGATTCGATTGTATGAAAATGAACACATTTAAATAATTCCCATTCTGCTTGGTGCTAAATAAAACAATTTTTTTTCAGACTAAGAAAAACACTTGTTATCACTATTCTCCCACTCCGAGACTCCAGCGCTGACAGTTGGGGAAAGTCAAAATCCCCTTTTTTACCTTCAATGATATAGAAGATGAAGTGTGGCAATAGCGTCAGATGCATTGAAACAAAAAATATCTATTAGAGTCAGACAGGTACCATTCTGACCTTCCATTGCTGATAGACAATTGCTTTGTACATCCAAAAGAACGTGCTTCAAAATACAAATCGAAGAACATCAAAGTTATTTTTGTTCCTGCCAATACAGCTAAACTTCAATCATTAGTCTTAGGAATAATAAAAAATCTTGAAGTACATTATCGAAAAAGACAGAAAAAAGCCGATGTTGTGAAAAAATTAGCTTGAGATTCTGTGTATCGGAGCTGATGAAAGCTTGGGAATGTGACGTGATTTCATCGACCGTACACAACTGTTTTGTAAAAGACGGCTTAATAATTAAAACTGAATCAAATGCTTCTGAATCCAATACTTGTTTGTCATATCTCAAGAAAAAATTTCTTGTATTTAAGTTAATTTCTATTTAATGAATTTTCTTCATAACGAAGTTTTTAAGTGTAACGATGAGACTTCGTTAAATGGAAGTTCCACTGTATATGTTTGAAAATCAGGTAAATATTAAATCAATTATTGCTAATTGTGAAAGTATTGTTAATTCAGCACCATGTCATTTAAAGGAGGAAATACGGAATAATATGTATTATAATGTAAATAAGTTCGTGAATAATGGAAAGTCAAGTAATTTAAAACGCATGAAATTGGTTAAAGACAGGAATGAAGTTATTAAAAAACTTCGTGAAAATAATGATATAATTATATTGCAGACAGATAAGTCAAATAAATTAGCTAAAATGGATAGGGAAGATTACATACAGAAAATGAGGATTTGTATAAGTGATTTAAATGTAAGTGTTCTGAATAAGGACCCAGTTGATTTAATCGCAAGGAAAACACAAGAGATTGTAAATAATGGAAGTTGGCCAAATGAAATGGTACACATGATTAGGATTAATAAAACAGCAGTTACCCCACGGATTATAGGACGCTTAAAAGATCATAAAGAAGGAAACCCTCTTCGACCAATTGTAACTAAATGTATAGGACCTACATATTATCTAGAAAAGGCATATGTTGTCTTATTAAAAACTATCCTCCCTCAGTCAGAGTTCGTCATTTCATCGACAATAGAGTTTATTAAGCAAGTAAAACTTTTTCAGATTACTGAGAACAGCATTTTTGCGAGTTTGGATGTAGTATCGTTATATCCATCTGTAGATATGAATGATGTAGGTTTGTTCGTGGAAGAAGCTATTAATGGTAATGATTCTTTTAGCGTGAGCACAAAAAATACACTTATTTCTGGGTTTAATCTAATTAAAAACAATAACGTTTTTCAGTTTGATAATATTTATTATAAGCAAAAGGATGGTGCACCAATGGGCTCCCCAATTTCGGGTTTATGCGCGGAGATTAAATTAAGACCCATTGAAAATATGGTTATGAATGATTTTAGTGAAAGACCTGCATATTGGTGTAGATATGCAGATGATATTTTTATTATATGGGAGCATGGTATAGATTTATTGAAGGACTTTGTGGTTAAACTTAATAAAATTGATACAAAAATACAATTTACCCTGGAGTTGGAAAAACAGAATCGTTTACCTTTTCTTGATGTAGAGCTGATAAAAAACAGTAATTTAACAATAGATCGGACAGTTTATAGGAAGAATATGAGGTCAAATAAGACTATTTCCAGAGATGCTTCGTTACCTTTAAGTTATAAACTGGCTGGATATAGGTTTTACATCCGTAGAGCATTTTCAGTGTGTACTGATAGTTATATCAATGAGGAGCTTGACAGAGTTAAAATTATAGCAAATGAAAATGATTTTTCAGAGAGGTTAATTAATAAGTTAATTTGTCAATATCAATATCAGGGTAAAAAACAAAAAGAATTAACAGGAAAACCAACTAAATTTTACAAGTTCCAATATATTCCGAAACTTTTTGAAAAATTAAAATATAATTTAAAGAAATACGAAATAAATTTGGTAGCATCCCCTCCAGTTAAATTAAATGTGTTACTACATAAAAGGATTGATCCCATACCGATTGAAGATTTAGCAGGAATTTATAGAATCCCAGTTATTATGGAAATAGTTGAAAATAGGATAAAATCGTATAAAGTTAAAGACTACATTGGTATGACTTTAAGGAAATTTAAAATTCGGTTAAAAGAACATATTGCAGATGTCAAGTATAATAGAAGTA
The DNA here is from genome assembly GCA_963931845.1 of Maratus michaelseni. NCBI lineage: Eukaryota > Metazoa > Arthropoda > Arachnida > Araneae > Salticidae > Maratus > Maratus michaelseni. Next base: position 468,029,635 of record OZ007589.1, read on the forward strand.
AAACGGCACTTTCCAGATTAAAACAAGAGCAGTCGATTATAATAGATTTTGATAACGCTAAAATTATTAAACCCACATCCTCTTTTTATGAAGCAATAATAAGTGAATCAATAGAAATTTTAACCAGGAAAAATAAAACATGCAATGATTCAGTTTCGTACAATATCCCTAAAGTATGGTATAAGCTTTTACAGATAGTTCAGGAATGAATAAGATTGGCACATCCCTCCCTATGCTTCCCACCCTGTTTATAATGGTTTGACCTTGTCTTCAGCAGACATTGATGTTTTTACAGTGTTTCAGACTAGTTGTGTTTTTTGTGTGTATCTGCGTGGTGATGTTTTAACCTTGATGATGAGCCAGGACGGCTCGAAAGCGCTAGGTTTTTAATGTGAAATGCAGTTTTGTATATTTTTAAAACACCTAAATTAAAAGTTTTTAATAAATGATGCATATATGTTTTTGTGACATTTTGTGTTGTTTTTAAACAATTATTATAGTACAGAGGTGAATTTGATTCATTTGAGTGTTGTGTTTTTCATGACTCAAGTTTATTTTGATATATATATTTTTGGCTGTCGTTATTTGGCGAATCCACTAAATGCTTTGGGGGCAAAAGGTGCTTTCAGTTAGCTTTTTGGCTATTTGGCTAGCGCTAGATTAAAACCTATGAATGTGAAGTTTGATGAAAATCCGTGCATTAGTTTTTGAGATATAGTTATCGTGATAATAATGAAAAAAAGTAGCATAGCAGCGCCACCTGTTGGGCTATTGACACCAAAACATAAGCAACATCTATTTATGTCAAGGTCTAACAGAATCTGAAGTTTGATGAAATTCTGTGGATTAGTTCTTGAGATATAACTATCGTAAAAATAATGAAAAAAGTGCTATAGCAGCCCCACCTGTTGGGATAGCTACACCAAAACATAATCAACGTCTATTTATGTCAAGGTCTAACTGAATCTGAAGTTGGATGAAAAGAAGTGTATTCGTTCTTGAAATAGAGCTATTGCAGAAATTGTGAAAAAGGCAGCATAGCAGCGCCACCTGTTGGGCGATTTTAACCAAAAACTAATCAGCACCCATTTATATATAAACAGAAGTAATTTACCTAACACAATGAGTGGCAAGTTTTACTTTCCTCTAACTTTACAAGAAGAAAGTATTGGATTCTTGAAATTTTTCGACAGATTATATGCTTTAGAAGGCCTTGGACATGATTTGACTGTTTTAGAAAATGTTTGTCTGTGACAAAAAATTTGTGGGTGCTCTATCTCAAGAACAAATGCAGGGAATTTAAAAAAAACTTTAGATTCAGTTAGTTCCTGGTGGCCGATTAGTTTTTGGTGTAAATCGCCCAACAGGTAACAAGTTGTTCTCGATATTTGGTCATCATAAAAGAAGTTAATTTTTTTTTTTAATGTACTACAATTAAAATCAGTAATCCTTCTATATTAAAAAAAAGTAATCTGGAACTGAGCCAAAAATGAAATGGACCAATCAAATTCTGTGTAGATATTCCGGGTTATTCTCATCGCTTTTTTACTAGGGACTTTTTGAGGAGCGATTACTTTTTTTCTAGCCACCCTACGGATTAGAAAATCATACCACCAGACGCGAAATATAACAAGCTTTCAGAAATTAAAAAAATTATCACGGTCGGACAATAAAAACTCAAAAAATCCTTAAAAATCGAGTAAAAAATCTTTTATTGAAAAAGTCATTTTTTTATATTGTTGCCAATTTCTAAATAAGCGCAAAGGATTATGTTTTATCTCAAATAAAAAATGTATTTGTGTGAGACTATTAAAAACAATAATGAAAGTTTAAAATAATAATTAAATGATCATGTGTTGAAAGCAGGAAATAAAGAAAATTACGTCATAAAAATTGTGTTTACACATGAATATTAAAAATAAAAAAAATGAATTAAATGAAAAAGCATTATAATCAGTTAAATGAAAAAGCATTATAACCTGATTACAGAAGAAAGTCGGCGTTCGTGATATCATCATCATCATCTTTTTAAAACAGGATACATTACCAGGTTTTAAGAGGCTGTGAAATCAGAACGGGGGTTGGTGAGCGTAGCGAGCAGGGGGCAGAGCCCCCTAGTAAAATATAAAATAAATCATGATTTTAATCAGCTGATTTTTATAAAAAATTAATTAAGAAATTACAGTGTTTCCATTTTTAAAATGAAGGCTGTCATTTGCAAATGTTTCTAAAAAATATTTTAACTACACAATTAAATTAAAAAAAAGCTTTATTTTTCCCCTACAAGCTTCATTCTTTAAAATTTATAAAAGTTTCTATTATGCATTAAAAAAAAAAAAAACATTTTGTTTAAAATTGATACTTAAGTAGATTTGTGATAATTTAAATACATGTCTTAATTTCCTTTGAGTAATCAAATTTTTTACTATTTAAAATAAGCACAACAGCCAAAACCGGTAAAGGAATTGACATTGATTCTGTTATGTTATATAAATAAATGAAACAATGTAAACATCTGTTCAATAGTCATTCTTACAAAATACATAGGAGGGGGGGGTAAAAGTTAATAACAGCCATAGTTTCCTTCAAAAAATGCTTTCCACTTTTGAACTTATGCACTAAAAATTAAGAAATTTGTTAGGAGTGAAAAAAATAAGAGCAAAATTGTGTTCAAAGCACTCATGCATCGGATTGGGCTATCCACTCTTATCCCAAACTGATCCGACATGTATATTTAATATTTGTTCAGATTTGACATCTACTCATTGTGTTGGGTTCAGGTTTGGGTTTTGACTCTTGTGAGTTGATAAAAATTTTTCAAAAAATTGTCCAAAATATTTTTTGGGGCGAAAAATTGATATGCAATAAAACCTCTATTACGGACACTCCCGAATAGCAGACATCTCTATTTTGTGAACACTTTTTCAATTCCTAACACTTATATATTTGTATGCTTTTGCCACTAAATAGTGGGTACCTCCAAATCTACACACCTGTAGCATGTGTGTGTGTATATAAACTATCACAATACATGTACATGTAAACTATCACAATACATGTACAACTATCACAATACACAGATAGATGTGTTTTTGTGCGTATCATAAATGAAATGTTGGTAATATATTCTGAGAAAAGAAAAAAGGGTTTTTAAATGCACCATAAAGAAAGAATAATGTATGAGCACATTTCTTATGTACATTTTATTCCTCATGCAGTAAATTCAATATTTTTTTTTCCATTCATATTCAAATATGTATTTATTTTCCTCAGAAACATAGTTCTGCTCAAACATTTTAGGAAAATCCCAACAATCCAACCTGCAAAAATGTAAATCTAGCCCCACAAGAGTGAACCTGACCAGCAGAAAAAAAAATAGTCACCGCGATTTAAAAAATCCCCGATGGCTCGGCCTACAGGCACAGGTAGATTTCGAAGACACAAACCCTTGGACACCCTTTTATTGGGAATTGCAGAAAGACCTTTCTGCCATGATGCGGCAGTTGGGACCACCCACTTCAAAATCTACCTGTGCTTGTAGGCCGAGCCGGCAGGGATTTTTTTTGTTTTTTTGCTGTAAGAGTTGGTCCTATAAAAAAACTTGTCAATATAAAAGTTATAGATAATATTAAGAAGATTTACAATACATTTAACACTAGAACGCCTGAAATCTTACTACCCCCTAAAACGCCGGCCAGGTGTCATTTTGACACTGGTCGATAAGTAAGCAAAAATTTCAAAGAAAATGTACATTTTAATATTCTTTTTACAAATACATATATTGTACACATAAATACTATTATATCTGTAAAATAGGGATAATTTTACAAGATTATATGAAAATATATATTGTACACACAAATAATATTATATATTTAAAATGAGAATAATTTTGAAAGATAATATGAAAATATATACGACACGCACAAATAATATTATATATTTAAAATAAGAATAATTTTGAAAGATTATATGAAAATATGTATGGTACACACAAATAATATTACATCTGTAAAATAATAATTTTTCAAGATGATATGAAAAAATATATGTTACGCACAAATAAAAATATATCTGTAAAATAAGAAAAATATTGCAAGATGATATGAACATATACATTGTACACACGAATAATTATTATCTCTGTAAAATAAGAATATTTTTTCAAGATGATATAAAAATATAAACAAGAGAAATAACTACTTACATTACTTATATCACTCACAGTCAATACATTTATAGCTGACATATTTTGTGCATTTGCCGCATGTCATTCTTTTACAAGAGGAACACATTTTATTTGTCACATTTCCATGACATTTTTTAACCTCGCATTTCCTACGCTTAGAAGGATTTTCAGCTCGCAGTTCATCTTCATGGCTACTGCGTCTTTTAGCAGATTTTTCAATATATTCTGCCCGTAATTCTTCAGCTAATGTTTGTATAAAAGTACGCCTTGATATTTTTTTCCCCGTCACTTGTTTGAAAATAATCCATGAGTTTATGGCAGCAAAGTCTAACATATTGTAGAATGTGTGAATTGGCCATCTTCTTGATCCTGCTTTGACTGAATATTGCCTTGCCATTTGGTCAACAATATCTACGCCACATTTCGTTTCATTATAAAAACTGACAGTTTCAGGTGTTTTCTTTGAATTATTGGCAATTGCAATGTTTGAATGCATAGAACTCAAGATAATCACATTTTTTTTCTTTTTACACTGGTAAACTGTAAGTGTTGTGCCCGATTCTTCATTTTTCAATATTTTTGTTGAATATAACACTTCTTTTCCTGACTTTATACAATCTGGAATTTCTCGTCTGGCCCTATTTACCGTGCCAACTAAACTCGTTCATCTTTCCTTCAGTTTCTTAGCCAACTCAAGAGAAGTAAAAAAATTGTCAACTGTGACATTTCTTCCCATATTTTTAAAGGGTTCTATTAGTTTTAAAACTACATACTCAGAAAGTCTCTGACTTTGATCTTGTTCTTCATTTTTTCCTAGGTAGGGAAATGCCTTCAAAATATACTTACTTTCTAAATCTGCAGCTATCCAAAATTTTTGTCCGTATTTATCAGGTTTTGATGCTATAAACTGAGTAAATGGACAACGAGTCTTACTAGGAAATAATTGTTCATCTATTGTTATATTCTGGCCTGGCTTGTAACAGCTTATGCAGTTTTCAATAAAACGATTCCATATTTCCGAAATCATTGCGAATTTATCCTGCTGAGTTCGATTATGACGAGTTGATTTGATATCAAATCTCAGAAATCTTGATATTTCACAAAACTTGTCTCTGGACATGGTTTCTTTGCAAAAATTTATACCCCATGAAGTAGACCATAATGAATGTTCTAGGTTACTAGCTCCTGAAACTCCACGTGCATATAAAATCGAAATGTAAGCAAAAAGTTCCTCTTTTGAAATAGACCAAACATCATTTTCTAATACTCGACGAGCTTCTGTGTTTGTGCATTTTATTATATGCTCTAAAACCGTTCTGTCTATAAAAAGCAACCAAGCACTCAAAACACTGTCATTATTCACATTTCTTTTTGCATAACTAGTTGGACCACTATTTTCTCGCAAAATATTTTGGATTGCTAATCTACCGGTTGCACTTCCTGAACCACATTCTTTCCACTGAGAGCCATCGCGAGCAACAAATTCTTTCTGATTTCCAGAATCATCAATTTCAACATCCTCATCGTTTTCCGATTCAGATGATATAATAGGAATAAAATTTTCATCATCCGATTCATCATACATGTCGGATAATTCTCCACCTTCCGATTCATTATCTGACAATTCTCTCATAAGCGCGGTAATTTCTTCCGTAGTAAGCCCTCTCTTACGAGACATTTTAAATTTTACTCATAGAAAGTAACAAGAACAAAAGAAAAGCTCAGAAAAATTCTTCTAATCATAACTCACAAGTAACCGCGCATGCACTATCTTTGTGAGAACTGAAATCTAAGCGGCAGGTGTTGTTGCAGCTGAAACAAATCACGTGATGACCAGATGTCAGAAAAAAAAAAAAAAAAAAAAAAAAAAACATTACAGGACTTCCTTGTTTTACACAATGAACGCACAGAAGAACAAAATTTAAAATAGGGGAAGTGAAATTTTTGCGGTGTCCAATTGACACCAAACAGGCGTTATAGGTAAATCTATCCATAAACTAAGTTTGAATAAACCTAGTTCGCCAAAATCTTTTATGTGAGTTCTACCTACATATTTAATAAAAGTCGAGCGAAATAAAAAGGATCCTTCAAAATTTACAGATTTTAGAAAGAAACTTTCACGCATCGGTGTCAAAATGACACCGTCCGGCGTTCTAGTGTTAAGCAGATTTGATATCTAGTGAATTGACGAAGTTATGAATTTTTTTTCTTCTTAAACCCTTATCCGCCCCCTCCCCCCCTTTAGGCCATTTTAATGATATTAAAAATCTGCAATACGTAAAATATTTCTTATGAAATCTACCTAAAAAATTAGGGACAACCTGACCCGATGCAGAACTCTATCCAATGATCCCAAGGCGTCTGCTATTCAAATGTTTTATTATATTTGATTATAATTATAAATTATTATTAATTATTATAATTATTAATTATTTATTATTATTAATGTTTTATTATATTTGCAAGTCACCCGACTTGCAAGAACCTAAATCTGACCCACAAGAAACATTCTACAGTGAACCGAACCACAGAAAGAAAATGAGTCACCCTGACCCAAAAAGAGAAAGTTAGGGACAACCAAACCCAGTGCAGGTCTCTATTCAAGGATCCTGAGGTGCCCACTATTCAGAAGTTTCACTCTATTTGAATATTAAAGAATATAGATATGTCCATTTCTCTGTAAAGATAAAATTGGCATTCAGAGATATGAATGAAGAATACTTTTAATAATTGCATTAAAACATGAATTGATTTCCTTTCATTTCGGGTTGCAGGTAAAAAAAAAATTGTTTCGTCAAGTTCGTGGTCGGGTTATGATCAAGTTGAACCTGATGCGTACAGGACTCTAGTGCCAATGACTCAGGAATGAAGAAGGGTGGATCTTACGATTCACCCTTACAGGAATGTCAGATATGGGAAGCTTATAAAAAGATATTTTCAATGAAAAGATTTCGATGTTTCTCTTCACTCCCAAGCTGTACACTAAATGTCCCAATTTTATCATCAGGTACTTCTCCATTATCCCGTCCACCACTTTTCATAACAAAAAACTATCGCCATTTTAACTATCCTATAAATAATATAAATCCTTATTAATTAACTTATAGCGCCATTTAAGGCCAAAAATGAATGATCGTTGCATCCTATTCACTTGACGTCAGAAGCGTTACATGTGTTTGTTATGTCATCAAGTACAGGCAAAGTTCTTTAATCTGCACAAGTTGGGACCAAAGGTTGTGCAGATTATAGAATATTGCAGATTATGGAGTATTATGGGTTATGCGTCATTTTCTTATTTCTGGACAACATTTTAATTCCACATTCAGTATAATATAAAAAGATAAATATGAAATCTAATAATTAGAATAAAAAATTAAAAATGGAATAATAAAAAAAAGGAAATATTCAGTGAGCTATGATGAAATAGGAAAAATAGCATCTTGGAATATTGAATAATATTTATAAAGTTTTTTATTTTTCAAAAATAGAGCCAAGTGTTGTCTGTTTTAAAACTTTAAAAAGTTTATGTTGCATTCTATGAACAGTCATTAACTCTTGTTCAGAAATAAAATTATTGCTCTAAAAAGTTCAAATATTATCTACCCAAAGCTAGTCCCTAAATGTCCAGTTAGCCTAGGTGTGTTCTGTAATGCAGTTTAGTTTTTACTAGTATATAAAAAAAAGTATATGTGGTAGATAAAAAAAATAATGTTTTATTATTAACTTTTTCTACATTTATTATTTTATTAAAAACATTTTTGGATCAAGAATCTGTAAATTTGTTTAACTGTTTACATTTGGTAAGCAATGCGGATTATAGGTCCTTGACTGTAGTTATTAATTCAACATTTACCTGTAGTCTTCACTATGTTTCACTGATTTATTAGTTATTTCGTTAATTGCACATCGACCACTTTTCATAACAAAAAACTATCGCCAAACTATAGGATTTAAGGCCAAAAATGAATGATCGTGGTGTCCTATTCACTTGACGTGTTTATTGTGTCAGCAAGTGTTTATTAATTCAACATTTACCTGTAGTCTTCACTATGTTTTACTGATTTATTAGTTATTTCATCAATTAAAATAACAATTGTGTCCTTAAACAATTGTGTCATGATTTTAAAAAAAGAAAAAGCATTGCAAAAATGTTGCAGTTACGTACAATAGATCCGTTTCAACTGACATCACAAACATTTATTCACCAGCCGAGAGGGATATAATTATGTAAAATAATATAAATATCCAAGATTTTTTGTTCTGTTTTCATTAATATATTGTAAATTTTACTGACTAAGTTGACACATGGGTGAGTGGGGCATTTCAAAATATCTTGTATTCATTTTTTTTTTTTTTTTTTGGAGATTCCAATGGCAACATTCTTTCATTTGTTTATTGGGTGTTACCGTTTGGCTATAATTTTTTGTTTTGAAAAATAGTTGACGGGATAATGGAGAGTAGGTACCTTTTATCAGTGCCAGGCATGCTACTCATATGTCATTCAATATTCTGAACTGAACTTTGTTGCTTTATTTTTGTTGCAAATAGCTCCCATTTCTAACAGTGCTGTGATTGTAAAAAACAGAGCATAAGTGCTATAGGCAGGGGGCATATGTCAGGGGTAAACACTGTATAGCTTTACTTCAGAAACTGAGGATATACAGAACTTCTTTTTAAAAAATCCAGAAGGTATATGGCGTATATCCCTTTGCTACAGCCTTAATTTTTCAAGTGGTTTGAAGACTTGTAAATCAAGGCTGCTAGGGTACACAATGTAGAGAAAGCAAGGAATTTGGAAATGGGCCAAATGAGTCAGGAAAAAGGTCAGGGAATTTAAATATTTTGTCTCATGATGAGAGCCCTTTTTGTGCACTGTTGCATCTGGGAATTCTGTTCCGAATGCCCACTTAGACAGTATTATCTGAAATGTTTTCTGTTTTTACTGAAAAATGAAAAAAAAAACTGTCTGGTGACAGTTTCTGAATAAGAGCACCCTGCATTTGTGAACAAAACTGCATTCAGGAATGTGTCAGAGAGTAGCGAGTTTGTGTTTGAGAAGTTGGGTGAAAGATGAAAACATTTTGGGCAGGTTGATAGAACTCACCTCGTTGGCCGGATTTTTGTAATCGATTTTGAGCATTTCCATGGCTTTGATCATGCTCTGCATGGCCATGAAGATGTTCTGGTAGACCAGCTTGGTGAAGCCCTTCTTGTCTTCATCCGAGTAACCCGCACCGTGAATAATTCTCATCTGCTTGATGAAGGTACTCTTGCCAGATTCTCCAGTCCCTTTGTTGAAAAGAAAAGACCATTAGATACATTGCAGCTGAAAATTAACAACTCGCCAGCAAGGCAATTAAACTTTGAAATAGGGTGATTAAAAATTTAAGAAGTATTTTTCAAAGATAACATTTTTCTTTTATTGTTAAATAAAAACAAATTTAGATAACTTCTCTATATATATTGATTTTTCAGTCTTGAAAAGGCCACTTATGTCTGTCATTGGAAGTACTCACACTGGCTATTAAACGGTAGATGGCTATTAAATAAAATAAAAAGTAACTATCGCCCAGAAACAGGTGGCTAAAAAAAAAATCTCATAAATTGGCCAGTGGCTTCAGCTTTCATTAGCAGGAAAGTCACAGCAACAATATTCAGCTAAAGATAAAAGGATATGTAAAACTAGCCAACCTTTTTAAGGTAGGCCTCTATTACCATTTTCTTTCTTTTTGGAAGACTGTCCCAATACTCTAGCAACATCAGAAAACAGTTCACTTTATCAAGGCTCATTTTTCTATATCCCCTTCCTTTTTATGGTGTAGTACTCATGTGGACGGTCTGGCTGGCCAGAGACGTTGAGTTTACCTGGGAGAGATGGGGTAATGCAGATAAAACTAGTCGGATATGCCAATCTCAAAACTTTCTTCTATCTCATACATGATAATGCTTCAAAATTCACTATCACACTGCCAAAAAAATCAAAATGTTTGTCATTCTGTTGTATGTCAGCTGCTTGCAAAACAATGGGTTACCTAGATGCGATCAGCTGATGTATTATACTAAACTACGAAAATTCCTTTTGGCCTGTACTTACAGGAAAAGACAGCCTCCCTATAGCTTAGTTTTAAGATTTTAGCTAATTTTACTGAAAAACATGAAGCTAAAATGCGTGGAACCCAATTACTGAAGGGTCATATTCCCAGTTCTCGTCAATATTGAATCTGAAGGAGAATATCGCGAAATTAGACAGACATAGCCAAGTTGGCTTCCTATGTGGCAACCTATTTTTGTCGGCAAGCTTGCTGAGAATTTGACGTTCGCAAATTTAAATATATAGTGTTAAGTATGTAAGAGTGGTCGATGGTTACAACAATTAAAGAAAATTTCACGAAACCATGTTCACTAAAACTCATAAATTACACCCGTTTACGGAGGAATCCTGCTGTATTGTTCCAAAATGTCAGACACCCTAAAATTTCAAACTGCTATATGTCAGTCATTTTTAAGGCATGTTATACCTTTTTTCTTTTTTTTTTTGGGGGGGGGGAGGGGGAATCAAATTTTTTTTTAAATTATATTTTCACTCCTTAAACCCTCAAAAACTTTATGGTAAAGCAGCGTTATCAAAATTCGTATTGGTTCAAAAGTAATCCACCTTTTGGTGTTGCAGTGAATAGGCTCATAGGCCACACACAATAGGCTAAAAGCCTATTGTGTGTGGTGCACATGTAAAAACAAAAGAATTGAGAAAGAGGAAGTCCAGGAGAGTTGGGCCTGATATAGATGATTATATATAAGCTGAAACTGGTCACTGTTATCTCTGTTTGTTTAAAAACATAAAACTTTAAACCTGCTTTTGTCGAAACTCTGTTTTACATATTGATATCAGGTAGAACTCGAGATTCGATCGATCGATTTGGTTGAAATTTTCATCCTTTTCTAGTGTATACTATTTTGTAGTTGCTCACAGACACATTTTTCAATATTCAAATTTTAAATATTTTTTTGTGCAATTTAAATCCGAAAATGTTTTGAAAAATTGATAAACCCATCCGAGAAGGACTATAAAATATTGTAAATTTTAAGGGGTTTTTTTGTTACAGATAAGCAAATTTTGCGATTCATCTGGTATCGGGGAATGCTTCAATTTTTGAACACCCCTGTATCAAAGGCCACCAGAGGACCCTTTTTCAACCACTTTCCAAATAAAAAATTGTTTTTGAAACTTCAAGATAGGCTCTTTCATTTGCAAAAAGCCCCATGATTATTACTGTATAATTACACTAAGAAAAATTGCAAAATGTGGAGAAATTTTAGGTATATTTTTTTAGCTCACAGACTATCAAAGCCTGAGAGCTAATGTGCCCGCCCGTTCTGTATGTACGTATGTATGTACGTAACGCGATACCTCTTGATAGAAATAACCGTTTTGCTTAAAACTTTGTTTATAGGTTCATTGTGATAAGGCGCCCCTGATTAGTTTTGGGGGTTGATTGATTAAGTATAAAGGGGGAAACTGGGGACTAATCCCCCCCCTTAATTTAGATAAATGGGTTTTTCATGTAGAATTTTCCAATTTCCTTTAAATTTGTATATAGGTTCATTGTGTAAGGAGCTTTCCTGATTAGTTTTGGGGGTCCATTGGTTAAGTATAAAGAGGGGAAACAGGGGGCTAACACCCCTTAAATTAGATAAATGGGTTTTTCATAAAGAATTATCAGATTTTCTTTAAATTTTGTATATAGGTTCATTGTGGTAAAGCACTTCCCTGATTAGTTTTGGAGGTTAATTGGTTAAGTATAAAGAGGGATACGGGGGTCTAATACCCCCCCCTCTTAATTTAGATAAATGGATTTTTCATGCAGAATTATTCAATTGGCTTCAAATTTGTATATATGTTCATTGTAATAAGGCGCTTCCCAGAGTTGTATAATATAGACGCACACGCACACGCCATGCGCGGAAAATTTTCTGCAAAATTCACAACTTTGCAAAAAAAATTTTTGAAACAAAAAGTTTTTTTTTTCCTTTTTTAATAACAAAAAATTAAAAATATTCCTCAATTTTATGTGCGATTTATTTACTGTTTGCACACAATTCAAAATTTAAAGATGCAAAACATTGTTGTGACATTACAGATGCTTGTGAAGAGGTCAAAATATTAAGAATTGGGTTGTATGTAAATGCATTGACAAAATAATTGATAAGAATTCAGCTCTTCCTATCATGGATTTTTAGCTTTATTATTATTTTTAACCAAAATAATTATTGTTTAATTAATATTGATTAATTTTAAATGGTTATTATTTTAAACTACTGTTTTTAATTTATATCATCAAAATAATACAACATGTAATTTTATTAAACATTAAATTAATTTGCAGAAAGTTTTTGACTCAATATTTATGTGTGCAGAAAGTTTTTGGTTTTATACAAGTCTGGCGCTTCCCTGAATAGTTTTGGGTGTTCATTGGTTAATTATAAGGGGAGATGATCCCCCTTAATATATTGTCAATTTCTTTATTTTTCGAGGGGCTTATTTCAAATTCTTTGAAATAAGAGTGTAATATACAATAAGTGTGAATAGCCTGTGAGCTCAATGCCCTCAGTTTAACTGGGCAGTTTTCTTTTTATTTAATTACTAGCAAGCTACGCCCGCTACGCTGGTCAATTTCTCTTAACGAACTTTTAATCAAACAAAATACTGACATTTCATAATTCACTCTTATATTTTAACAGAATAATAAGGCTACTATAATTTGTGACTTGTGCCAATATACACGTCAAGACACGTCGCCCTTATCATTATCTTTATACGCATGAAGGTTTCGCTATGGTACTCCATTGTGAAATTCGGTAATTTTTGAAATTCAATATTTGAAAAACGGTATAATCATTACATTTGAAATTTTTATCAAGAAAAATACAATTTTTTACTTTTCAAACGCAGTTTGTCTAACAATTTTCTGACAAATACTTTTCGAGCTATTATTATTTTCAGTAACTTCAAATGTTTCATTTTCCGAGATTAATCTGTGGCAACAATTAGCGAAAAACCCAGTCGTCAGAAACGCATAGCTTTTTATTAAAGAGGCTGTTGGAGCAGGGATTGTCACCATCAATTTGCCACCATGACTTTTGAAATTGGTTCTGTAGTTCCAGAGATTCCATAAAAATTGTAATTTAGAATGGTTTAACGCTTTTCGCTCATTTCACCCTTTTAAATTTCGATTTTTATTTTATTATTCTTAAAGAGCATTTACATCTTAAGTAACTACAATGCCAAATTTCAAATTTCTAGCTCCTTCAGTATAAAAAAGTCGCAATTTTTGAACATTTTTCGCTCCTGCACCCCATTGGGGTTAGTGGCACAGACATAAAATATAGCCTATGTTGGAGCAGGGGTTGTCACCATCACTTTTGAAATAGGTTCTATAGTTCCAGAGATTCCACAGAAATTGTAATTTAGAATGTTTTTAGAACGCTTTTCGCTTATCTCACCCTTTTAAATTTCGATTTTTGTTTTATTATTCTTAAAGAGCATTTACATCTTATAAGTAACTACAATACCAAATTTCAAATTTCTAGCTCCTTCAGTATAAAAAAGTCGCAATTTTCGAACATTTTTCGCTCCTGCACCCCATTGGGGTTAGTGGCACCGACATAAAATATAGCCTATGTTGGAGCAGGGGTTGTCACCATCAATTTGCCACCATCACTTTTGAAATAGGTTCTATAGTTCCAGAGATTCCATAGAAATTGTAATTTAGAATGTTTTTAGAACGCTTTTTGCTTATTTCACCCTTTTAAATTTCGAATATTTCTTTTAATTTGTCCTTAGAGAGCATTTACATCTTATAAGTAACTACAATGCCAAATTTCAAATTTCTAGACTTTTCAGTATTAAAAGAAAATTGCAATTTTAGAACGTTTTTCGCTCTTGCACCCCCTTGGGATTAGTGGCACTGACATAAAATATAGCCTTTGTTGGAGCAGGGATTGTCACCATCAATTTGCCTCCATCACTTTTGAAATCGGTTCTGTAGTTCCAGAGATTCCATAGAAATTGTAATTTAGGATGATTTTAGAACGATTTTCGCTCATTTCACCCTTTTAAATTTAAATTTTTGTTTTATTATTCTTAAAGAGCATTTACATCTTATAAGTAACTACAATGCCAAATTTCAAATTTCTAGCTCCTTCAGTATAAAAAAGTCGCAATTTTTGAACAATTTTCGCTCCTGCAACCCATTGGGGTTAGTGGCACCGACATAAAATATAGCCTATAATGAAGCGGGGGTTGTCACCATCAATTTGCCACCATCACTTTTGAAATAGGTTGTATAGTTCCAGAGATTCCACAGAAATTGTAATTTAGAATGTTTTTAGAACGCTTTTCGTTTATTTCACCCTTTTAAATTTCGATTTTTTTTTGTTGTTGTTCTTAGAGAGCATTTACATCTTATAAGTAACTACAATGCCAAATTTCAAATTTCTAGCTCCTTCAGTATACAAAAAATCGCAATTTGAGAACGTTTTTTGCTCCTGCACCCCCCCCTGGGGTTAGTGGCACCGACATAAAATATAGCCTATGTTGGAGCAGGGGTTGTCACCATCACTTTTGAAATTGGTTCGATTGTTCCAGAGATTACCCCCTACAAACAAACAAACAATCTTTACTCCTTTATAATATTAGTATAGATAACCATGCCTTGATGCAGACAACACATATCCTATAGAAAAGCTAGAAAATTTCCTGAGTTCCTACCCAGAAGAAGCAATTTCAATTCTCTCCGAGCATCCCTTTTGTCTTTCCTGAGTTGTTTTTCTATTTCTTGATTGATACGTTTCTGTTCCTTGGCTTCATCGCTCATGCAGCATGCCATAATGCTCCAACAGGTGGCTTATTCAGAGGGACCTGCAGAACAACAACATATATACAGGAGATTCATTTAAAGACATATAAATAGAAAAGTAAACAAGTTGGAAATTATACGTCAACAAATGAGGTGCGTTTATACTATACATAGGTTTATAAGTAGAGTTGTGCTCTTATATAAAAATGCATGAATACAAAATTTATTTCATGTGCAGATATAGTATAGATATTCATTTTATTTTATGAAATTAAGTTTCAACACACTCTAACAAACAATTCATTACACTTCATTAAAATTATACTATGCACCAATATCCATTACAAGACAATGTAAAACAAATCATTATTATTATTTCACTGAAAAAAATGAATTATATCATCTATTATTAGAATAGGATTCATTTCCATCATAAAATGAGTACATTTTAAGTTGGCAACATTTTATCTTTGGTTGACATGGACTGAAAATTCCGATGGGAAACGGAAGCCTCGCTTTGAAAATTTCTTGAGATTCTTTTTCCATTGAATATTTATTTCTCCGGAAACATCTGTCAGTAGATTATAGGATGGCTATAAGGAAACAATTTTAGTATACAAATTTGGTTTATAAATTTAGTCATATGGAAATAATAGGACTCTCTCTTAAATAGGATGTACTCTAGGGTGGTCCTTATATGATCGATTTTAACTTTTTTTAAATTTTCTTCTGTCTCACCCTCAAAATTTGTTCCAATACAGTAAAAAACAAAGCAGAAAAAGTTTGAATGAAAAAGAAATATATTTAGAGGTAGCTCAAGACTGCTGAAGTTTGACGATTACACTTAAAAACATTGTGATATAGACAAAAGAAAACTAAGCCAAAATGATAATTTGTATTGCGATATTAAATTATTTTCATATTTTATGTAACATAAAAGCACTATATTAAGCATATAAAAAGTTTAAAGTATGAAAGTATTAGTAGTTAGTTTAATTTGTTAGGCCCACTTTTCTGCAGTAAGGATAAGCTTCCCGGTGTTCCTCCACAACATTCGTCAATAGCTGAAACTGAGGTTCGTTTCGCGCAAGTATTCGGGTGTATTCTTTGATCAAGGCACTACCTTTCTCAGCATGATCATTTACCACTTTAATAGATTGCACCATTTCTAATGCAATCCTATAATCAGAATTAGTGTTCCAATATCCAGTGTCTATTTGAAAGAATCATTGAGGTATATTCATTTCTTTGAACAGATTGAAAGATTCTTTAGTAATAAAAACTTCAAACTGTTTCTCATGAAAATATTTAAAGGAAACAGTTATCCTGTTTTCATGATTCTTTGTACCTTTTTCATTTTGAAGGATTTCAACCACATTTCTTTGTGTTGAAACAGGTACATGGCTATCGAAAAGGGGCAGTCTAAAAAGATCTAACAAATACTACAGATGCTTTGAAAATTTCTCTGATGCAGCTTTTGCAATTTCTTCACATATTCTTGAATACTCTGATAAACTATTCATTAACTGAAAGTCGTTATTGAGTGAGGTTTCTGTTATTGAAGCAGTACTCCAAGCTTTAAAATACGCTCTCACTATAAAAACATAAACATCATGAAGACCTCTTTCTTCCTTTCTGGTAAGCTTGAATTGGGCATTAAAGATGAATATCTTCAAAGATTATATCATCTGAGTCATCCAAGCTGCATGATGCATTGCCCTAGGAAGCATGAAACTAATTTCTCTGACAGGTATTCCTCCAAGGAAAATAATAACAAGTTCTGCAAATTCTTGATAATTATCTCTTTGTCCAGGTACTCATGGTGTTGATCATGTTTAATTTCTAGTGGCAAACTCAAAAATTTCATCTTTTACATTTTGTTCAAGAACTTGAATATTATCTTTCAAACCTGTTTCAAATTTTTCTCTATCTAGAAATCCCCAGTACCCTTGGATATGTTTAAATAAAGGTACTTCTGGACTTGATAACAAAGTTCACAAAGAATTATGAAATACTTTTCCAATGACAATTTCCGTAATATGATGATGGCAGGCAAAAAAAGGTTTCTTACCAAGCTTTTCTTCTAAACAACACAAGCACATTTATCATTTTCAGTATTTGGTTATGTGGGGTCAAAGCTCATTCCAATCACTTTATTTACAATATCTCATTCATTCAAAACTTTATAAATTTCACGAGTTTGTGCTTCGACAGTGTCAGAAAGAAGTTTAGCAACTGAGAGCATCTGAGAAACTCATTTTCCGGAAATTATAATTTGTAGTTTATCTATTTTCTCTTTACTAATAAGTTCTAATAAGTTCCCATCTCAATGGACAATGAGAGGAACATTTATTTGTAGCCGTTGTTTAATTTACATTTAATTCCATGAACAATTCTTTTTCAACCAGACTGACTTCTTTAATACATATCCTAAACTCTGCAGTTTCTGCAGCTACAAATACTGCCTGTGCCTGATATTTTGTCCTGTCTACAGCTGTTGCTAAATCTGGAGTTATAATATCCATTTGCCCTCGCCTCTCTTTGGATGGACCAGGATATGATGCTGCACTCGCAAACAGTTTTATTTCAAGATCATATTGTTCATTTTCATTCATTTAGATCTTCATTTGAGTTATCTGTAGAAGATTGGAGTACTGGTATTTTTGTTTCTTTCTCCTGTGAACATTTAATTTTTTTTTACTCTTTTCTTCAGAAGATTCTTCTTTTTATAAGCAATTAATTCCTTCCACAAAAGATTTATTTATATCAATTCCTTCCGCAAGATATTTATTTATATAAACACTAATCATTGATCCTCGTCTCGTCTGCCATCTTGTCGTTGTGCTAGCAAGAAATATCTGTCTTCAGCTATTTTGATTATGTTTAATGCATTGGCATGAGCAAAATTAAACAAGTTATCTAATTTTGAAGAAAATGCATGCTCTTTGGCTTCCTTTGTTCTTCTTTAACAGTCTTCATTCTCCAAATAATTCCAGACATTTATTATCGTTACATTAATGAAATAGGTAATACAATACTTTAGATAATTAACTTAATAATTACATTTACAAATGCTTTTACGGATATTTGATATTGCAATAAGTGACTTTTTAATACATTTAAATGATTTTATTAACACTAGGATTAGATATATTTTTTCAAGTAAAAGGAGAAGAAAACAACAAAATGACCCCAAATTACGAAACTTATGCTTCCTTGAGCTACCTATAAATATTATTTTTTAGTGATTAAATTTTACAAGTATTGTTTTTAGACATAATGGAACAAATTTAGAGGGTGAGAACAATAAATTTTAAAACTTCAAAAATAAGGACCACCCTAATGTACTCACCATGGCAACCTAGAATCAGTACCTATATTCAGACATCATTAAATTAATTACGTAGGATAGAATTTAAAGGAATGAAGAAAACTTTTATGAATATCTTTTTAAGTTTTGATTAGATTTGTATAAAATTTGAAATGACTAACAAAATTCTACAACGATTATAGACATTCAATTTCAAACCATTCGGTTGCATAGTTTCTGTGCTGTTATATGCGGACAGACAGACAGACCATTCGACGACTCTAGGTGCTTCGTATTTATATAATTACGAACGCATCTAAAAATAATTACACTTTCATAATCATTTAAAAAGTCACGTCTCATTCTATGACTGCAATGCATGTCATTCTGAAATGTTTCATTACAATAACGTGAACTCTGTGTGGGCATTGATTATGGAAAATTGCTTTTATTCATGCTTGGGTAGAAAGTAGTATGAACTGATGCATTTGTTACAAAATTGAAAGGTACTTTTCGGTTAGCCGGGCGCCAGTGAAATTTATATATCTATGTATACATATATATACATATATCTATACATACACACATTTATATATGCATGTATGTATATATACATATATATACACACACATATATGTGTGTATGTATACATAGATATGTATATATAGATATAAACATTTCACTGGTGCCCGGCTAACCGAAAAGTACCAATTGAAATTTTTGTTTGGCTTCTTTTTAAGACACCGAAAGAAAAAAAGCATTATTTAAATGGGTGTCTAAAACTTAAGCAATGCTAAAAAAGTGACATAAACAATCA
This sequence comes from Maratus michaelseni, assembly GCA_963931845.1. NCBI lineage: Eukaryota > Metazoa > Arthropoda > Arachnida > Araneae > Salticidae > Maratus > Maratus michaelseni. Next base: position 468,048,807 of record OZ007589.1, read on the forward strand.
GTTGTTGCAAATATGTATTATCCGTACACCATACTAGCCAGTCAATGTGACATCACCAGGCACAGAATCCAGGATTTTTAGGTAGATTTCGTAAGAAATACTACCTATTACAATCTTTCCTATGTTGGAATGTCTGAAATATTTTTGCAGATCTATGCCGATCATGACTCCTACAACTCAAAACCACCCCCAGTTCAAAACTTTATCTATCTATCTATATCGCTTTTTTATGGGCACAATAACTTCCATAATTCTGCAAAAATCTCTTCCAAACTGACACAGAAAATCATGGGACAGTAAATCTCGGTCAAGTTTGTTAATGTGCAAAATCGGGTCAAGTGGTGGGCGGAGGGATTGGATCGGGCTACGGTTCGATGCAATTTTTATGTCTTGTTCGGGTTGTATTACTGGTTAACTTCGAATTTTTAGGTTTGGGTCGGGTTGTGAAATGAAGGAATTTATTTTGTCAGGTTCGGATCGGGTTACGGTTCGGTGGATTTTTTTGTCGGATTCTGCTCGGGTTCCAGGTTTACTTCAGTTTTATGAGTGGGTCGGGTTGTGACTTGAAGGAATTTATGTTGTCCTTTTAGAATCAGGTTACGGTTCGATGGAGTTTTTCTGTCGGGTTCGGGTTGACTTCAAATGGAGTTTTCTGGTTCAAGTTGGGTACAACACCATATATTGACAAAGAGCTGGTCATTTTCTAAGTAGACATGGCCATTTTTCAATTAACCTAACGCTATCTAGGCTCTTTGCAATAAGCCTAAAAATTATCAGGGTGATTGAGAAATAAATGACCATATTCCAATTAGCCTAACACTATCTAGGCTCTGTGCAATAGGCCTAAAAAATAGCAGGCTGATTGGAAAAAGGGAGATTATTCTAAAATTAGACCGGCTCCTTGCAAAAAGCCTAGGCTCTTTGCAAAGAGCCAAATTTCCCAATTAGTCTATGACATATACACCCTTGGCCAAAATTATAAACTCAGAAAATTTTCAATTTGTTTAAGTCATAATATAAATAGGCTTAGCTTTACATTAATAAAATAATGATGAATATTTATAAAAAGACATTATAACTCATAAATAAAATGGAGCAAATAATTTAAATAAGAAAATACATAACTTTAAAAAAAATAATATTATGTGAGACCTGGACAAAATTATAAACTCAAAGTCATGAATTTCTATATTCTGGTATTTTGGATCTGAATAAATGCATTTTATGATAAGAAACTAATAAATGGAGTCGTTAGGGATCAATACATTTTTAAAATTTTTCTCAAAAACATGTGTAATTTTAAAATGTAAAATGATTTAGTAAATTATTTTTCACACTGCTATTAATGCAAACGATATTTATCCATATTTTCATTTTTCTGGATGGTTTTATTAAAATTATTTTATCGTCTGCCTTTGAATTACTTTATAATAATTCTGAGTCTCTTTTAATGCATCTTGTTTATCTTGTCGTGCCGTTACATGCTATTCTTAGAACAGTGAAAATCAACAACGCCTTGAAGAAAGGTTCTTTCTCACAGAGATACAAATTGGTAAAATTATGGAAAAACCCGACAACAAATTGCTTTGTTAGTTAAATGTCCACAAGGACATTTTAAAGAATGCGTCAGGTTATGGAAAGAAAAAATGCAGTGGTCCGACGTCCAAAGATAACAGAAAGAAATCAAAGATCTATTTTACAAACAGCATCTAGTACTGTAGCTTCTTCTAGCCAAACTGTAAATGATTTAAAGCTAAATATAAGCTCTCAAACTGTTAGACGAATTCTTCAACGAGCCTCGAACATGAAGTGGAAGAAATTGAAAGCTAAACCAAAACTTGAGCCTCATCACATGAAAGCCAGACTTCACTTTGCACAACAGCACATCTGGTCAGATGGAAAGAAGTTTAATTTAGATGGTCCAGATGGCTTGAGATACTACTGGCACGATATTAGGCATGAAGAACAGCATATCTTTAGTCGAAACTTTGGTGGAAGATCCGTGATGGTGTGGGCTGGTTTTTCTCAAGATGATAAAACTGTTCTGGCTTTCCTTAATGGAAAAAAAAAGAGTAGAAGACTACCAGTTAATGCTGGAAGATAACTATTGCCTTATGCACCGTTGATTGCTGGAGTAAACTGGGTTTTTCAGCAAGATAATGCAGCAATACACTGTGCAAAAAGTAGAAAAGAATGGTTTGACCGCTGGCATGTGAATGTCATGAAATGGCCAGCCCGCAGCCCTGATCTAAACCCCATTGAAAACTGTTGGGGCGCAATGGTTCGAATAATTTATCATGAAGGACGTCAATATCAAAACATAAATAATTTAAAAATGGCTATACTTTCAGCATGGAACTACTTGTCAATGGAGCAGTTGGAGAAACATTTTCAATCTATGCTGAGCTGCATATTCGAAGTAATTCAGAAAAATGCCAGTCCAACTCATTTTTGAAAGAGTGCATTAATACTTAGCACTAGGATTCAAATTATGTTTATTTCTTAAAGTCAGCAATTTATTGTTTTCGGTTTAGTCATGTACTATATTAAAATTACACGTCTTTTTGAGAAAAATTTAAAAAATGCATTCATGTATTGAAATGTATTGATCCGTAACGACTCCATTTATTATTTTATCATAAAATGCATTTTTTCAGATAAAATATACCAGACTATAGAAATTCATAACTTTGAGTTTATAATTTTGTCCAGGTCTCATGTTATTTTTTTAAAGTTATGTATTTTCTTATTTAAATTATTTGCTCCATTTTATTTATGAGTGATATTAAATTTAGATGTCTTTTTATAAATATTCATCTTTATTTTATCAATGTAAAGCTAAGCTTATTTATATTATGATTTAAACAAATTGAAACTTTTCTAAATTTATAATTTTGCCCAGGACTGTGTGTATATATATATATATATATATATATATAAGGGCTCTGAGGGGCAAACCATTCACCTTGGATGACGACATCAAGTGGTACGTGTGGAATTGGTCACATCGCAGCCCCAGGAATCTTACGAGAACAGCCATTCACCACCTTGTGTCTCAGTGGGACAAGTGCCTCAACAGCCAGGGCCAATACTTCTGAAATACATGTACTAGTTTCTGTTCCTAGGCCTCCAGCTCCTTACTTTCTGAACGTTCTTAATATATATGTATGCATTGTGAGTGTGGTTAAATCTTCCCACTATACTCGCCTAGCAACAAGCAAAATAGCATGGCTAAAGCCATGACGACAGGCAGAGTAAGTATTTCATTGTGTGACATAGATGCCTAGCCCAGATTGAAATGCCAGACGTGCAAATTCTAGCCAAGTCTTATCTTATTTATCTACAACCTTTAATTACTAAAAAATAAAAATGGGATGATGAAAAAATTTACTTTTAGAAGCTCAAAACAACCAATCAGGATAAAAAAGTTCAATCTGAGCTAAACATATTTTCTGAAGGCTATAAATAATCAGTGCCGTGTTGTATCTATTAGGATAGAAGAGAAGTTTTTAAAAAAATAATAATAAAAATAAAATATTAGGGGGTGGTCCACTGTGCCCATAGGTCCAGTGTATACCGGTCTTCCCTATATATCACTGGTGTCCGGCTAACATAAAAGTACCGCTAATTCTATAGGCTTCGTGTTTGTTATTTATTTTTTATTATCAGAATTATTTTTTGTGAAAGTTTGCATTAGTTATTTTTGTTTATAAAGTAGGTATGTACAGAAAAATCTGTTATTGGATTGATCAAATTATTCAGTCTTTTGATTCTTATTGAAAATATTTATGGCTTCCTTCGGGTATTGTTCGACCACACAACTTTTATAATAAACTTGAAAATTTTGATGAAACAGAATTTTTTTTTTTTTTTTATGTTCATTAATAAGAAGTGTCTCTACAACAATGCTTGTTTGTTTTTCCCAATGGAATGGCTATAAATAATTACAGCATTTTAACTAAAGAAAATTGTAATTTGATCCCCGCCCCCTTTTTTTATACTTTAAAATAATCCTTCGATGCTTTAAATGGTTATAAATTTTCCAAAATATTATTTTAAGATCAACTCTAGAAAACTCTCTTTTGAGCAGTTTTTGTTACAACTGCATTCACTGTTTCAATATAATATGTTACAAAAAAAAAAAAGTAAAGAAACTTTAAACATAGATAGTTTCAGTTTGATGTGTATTAAACTACGTGTTTTATTTATTCCTTTTCTTTTTTTCCAAAACTGATGATTCAGTTAATGGATGAAGATTTCTTTAAACTGCACAATGTCTTGAACTAACACTGTCATGTGAAATTCAATATAAGTTATGAGTAATAATAACAAATATTTTTGGTCATTCCATGTGAAATCAACCACTCACTCAACCTGACCATATCAGATTTCAATGAAACTTACAGGAATCATTCTCCCTGATGATATAAATGAGAATATACTTTTATTATTTTTTAATCTCAGTAAAATTTCATACAATTAATTTTTCTAATTTCAAAAAATCATCATTTTTTGGCTTTTATTAATGTTTTCAATTTTGAATTTCTCAAGTTCTATAAGGCATAGAGAGTAGTTTGACCCTTCATTTTAAAGAGAATTTAATAAGGTTTAATTTGATATGCAAGTTGACTATGCTTGGTTAAGGAAAAGTAAATTTAATTTTAAAAAATCTAAACTAGTGTTTTTAAAAAATTTGAAAAAAATATGTTTTTTGTAATATTATAAACTTTAAATTCTGAAAGTTTTAGAGTGGTATCTCAATGGGATCAGCAGTTATGTTAAAAAAACTAATGTTAATCACCAGTTGGGGCTGGTATTTAAAGTTGGCACCTTGCCAACTTTATGATTGTGCTAAAGATAGTATTGTTTTATTCATTTTAAACATTATTTTTGGTACTTTTCGGTTAGCCGGGCGCCAGCGATACATGTACATATATAAATACATATGTATATACATTATATACATACATATATGTATGTATATATGTGTATGTATATATATGTATATGTAGATATGTGTATATATATGTATGTGTGTGTGTATATATACATGCATATATATCATTGGCGCCCGGCTAACCGAAAAGTACCTTATTTTTTTATAACTGCTGATCCCATTGAGATCCCTTTCTAAAACTTTCAGAATTTAAAGTTTATAATATTACAAGAAACATTTATTTTTTTTCAAAATTTTTAAAAAACACTATTTTAAAAAAATTTTAATTTTTAAATTAAATTAACTTTTTTTTTAACCAAGCATAGTCAACTTGCATATCAAATTAAACCTTATGAAATTCTCTTTAAAATGAGGGGTCAAACAACTCCTGATAGAATTTGAGAAATTCAAAATTGAAAACATTTATACAAGCCAAAAAATGATGATTTTTCGAAATTAAAAAAATTAAATGTATGAAAATTTACTGAGATTAAAAAATTATAAAAGTATATTCTCATTTGTATCATCAGGGAGAATGAATGATTCCTAAAGGTTTCATTAAAATCTGAAATGGTCAGGTTGAATATTGAAAATTTTTGGTTGATTTGACGTGGAATGACCCTTTTCTATAAGCATACAACAGTATATATTAGATTTTCATGCATTAATAAAAGAGTTAAAATGAATAGATTGGGGTAAAAATTAAGATAGTGCAATATATATGCAGTCGGCATATTAAAAAAATAAATAAAAAAGGAGAGAGAACACCCCATAAATTTTAACCTCCAAACTGTCACAGAAGAAAACTGAAATAATTTTTCACCTGAAAAGTACGTCTTTTTCAATTTATGTTTAAAAAATAAGCTTGAGGACTTGCACTGAAATTGTACCAAACACTAAAATTTTCAATAGAAACACCCAATTTTGGCATCCTATTTTACTTTTTCGGTAAATTTTAACTTAGGACACCAAATGGGAGGTCATTCGGTCAAGAAGTTTAGTTAATTATGAAAGTTTGGAACTCCTGAAGTCAAATTCATTTGTAGTCCTTACAAAGCAGATGGCAGAAGTTTTTTAAACACATATTCATTTTAAATAATCTTCTCCGGCTGTTTTCTAATATCAGGATTAGCTGCCATAATTAAAAGTAAGAGAAAATCAAAGAAAGTAACTTAATTGGACAAAGGCCAAAACAATACTGACTGATCAACAGGTCTCAAATGGAGCGGGGGGGGGGGGGGGATTCTGTCACGTGAGTTATTGTTACCATAGTTACGGACCTAAGATAAGGACTGGGGAACTGATATAAGCCTATTGAAGTTACAGCCAATTTAGTTTCGAAATCGAAATCACAGTTCGGAAGGGTGGGTGGTGGGAAGGTCGATCACGATCTCAGTCCCCTCTTTTATTTTGTTCACCGGCCTCCCTTTAGCTTGATCGGGATCGGGCCTTCATTAGCAATAATAAAGATTATTCATGGTTATTAATAATAAATTATGACAAAATGAAAATAATTACTCATGTAAACATCGACGAACCAATTTTAATAATAACGTATTTTAATAATAAATAATTAAATAAATAAATAAAACAATATAATACACGTACACAATTTTCAGAATTACATACACTTAATCAAGTATGCGAAGCTATCGCAGAAAACATAGATCTCTGTCACTTTTCAGCATAGTTCCGTTCAATCATGATTTCAAAACAAATCATTTTATTTAAATGGGTGTGGTTAGGCCTAAACAAAACATTCCACAACGCCTGCAAGTGTCTTTCCAACTTAGACAAAAGATATTTCACGTCATATGCTATGTTAAAATTAATAAATACTGTTATGCTTAAAATTCAAATATACATATATATGTGCTAGCTATAGCTGTTTGGTTTCTACACTTCAAGTTCAAGGATTGCGATTATTTCCAACACAACATAGAAAACATACATTATAGAACTCAGACAAGACACAAACAATTTATTTTTTTTTCTTGCTAAGATCGGCAGCAGATGTCACTTTGTCTGCCAAAACCGGATGTGGAAATCAACATGCAAAACTATATCCAAAATATTACATTTCCACCAGAGGACGCAGTGATCAAGGTTATTGCTGCGAATGGGTGTGTTTTTAGATATTTATGATGCAATTTAAATACGATAAACTTATTTTTGAAAGATAAATTTTGTGAAAAACCGAATTAAAAGAAATTATGTTATAATATACGATAGATACATTAGGAATGAATTTCAGAACACTTTATTTTCAGATTGCTCAATTATAATATAAACAATGCGATCTCCGTACACACATTTTTTTTTATGTAACATGGAGCTATATTTATAACAGAAATAAGAAACTATTTCATAAAATTTCATATTATCACAGGTTTAAGAGATGATCCTACAGGATGATGATCCTTCCACACAAACAACATTTTATTTATTTACTAGCAAGCTACGCCCGCTGCGCTGGTCGGTTTCTACAAATGAACCTTGAATCAAACGAAATATATCGGTTAATTTGACCTTGTATTTGAAAGCAATCTGTATATTTACCTGGAATATCCTTCCACATTACTGAAAAATGACGCCATTGCGCTATTATATTTTCTAATGTGCAGTCAAAATTTTAGCTGTTAAAAATCAACTATTTTATTTGGTAATTTACAGTTAGGGTTTGCTAAAGAATGATAAAAGTATATGCAATATATTAAAACAATCACTAAAAATTATCGAACTAACAATGCAAACAAATTAACTAACAAAATCCATCCAGTAGAAGTTTTTATAAAGACTAATCTTTGATAATCGGGTTCATCTGATTATAGAACTTTTCCACATAATTCTGAAACTAACATAGAACGATATGAAATATACTAAAACCATCCTTAAAAATTATCTACTTAACAATGCAAGTCGCCAAAAATACGCCCAGTAAAAACTTTCTAAAAGACTAATCTTTCGGAATCGGGTTCACCTGACTACATAACCTTTACGCATAACTGTTTGACTAAGCAACGTAAAACAATATGTACAACACTAAAACCATTCCTGAAATAGCATCTAACTAACAATACAATTATCATCAAAATCCGTCCAGTAGAACTTTTTCAGAAGGCTAATCTTTCATAATCGGAATCAAATATTGAAAAGGCTAACATTTGATTAAAAAAAGGTCACCCAATTTTCGAATTTCCCCCTATAATTCTAGAACTAAGCAACGTAGAATGATATGTTATGTAATAAAAACTAACGGTGTAGGTTTCATCGAAATCCATTCGGCAGAATCTTTTAAAGAGGCTAATCTTTCATAATCGGATTGATCTGATTATAGAACTTTCCATAATAATTCTATAACTAAGCTACGTAGAACAATATGTTATACAATAAAACCTTCCCTAAAAAATTATCTATCTTACAGTTTAAGTTCTACGAAAATCCATTCAGCAGAACTCGAGTTATAAGCAGCCGGAACGAAATTTCATATATAAGGTAGAAGTAAATAGAAGTATATTGCTATTAATACAGTTTACATTTGAATAAAAAAAAAGTACTTTTCGGTTTGCCAGTGATATATGTACATATATAAATACAGTATAGGATCCGTTATCCAGAATGTTTGGGACCTGGGGCATTCTGGATAAGGGGTTTTTCTGTAATTCAAAACACTTTTTTATAAGTATAAAAAATATACGAAATTTTTATCACCATATTTATCACCATTTCATAAAATGGTGATAAATATGATTAATATATGCAAATACATTACTTATAAATTTGTTCATTTAATACATTATTTGCACAAAATAACAAAAAAATTCTAAATTACAAAAAATAAATAAAATTTCATTTTGGGAGCTGGAAGCAGAATCTTTGATTTGGAGATAGCGACGACATCAACTGCTGTCATTTATCCAGCTTGTTTAAAATTTATACAAGTACCCTAGATTGAGGCTAAAGATCATCTGCTGGAGTGAATTGCAGCTGCGCATACTGGAGTGTGACGTCATGTGTATAAAATTTACTGGAAATATATTCTAAAAAAGAATTTGTTTTTTATTCAGAGAAAATCCCTCCGACTATGAAAAATTTTTCAAATCTAAATTTACAAATTATCCAGTAACTATTATTTTATGTATAAAAAGGAAATGTTAAAATCAATGCATAATCTGACAACTTTCCATAACCTGTTATTATTGATGCTGATCGCAATGGCGGATTCGCCGATTCTTAGCATAGAAATAATTTTTCTAGGCTCAATTTTACAAAACAAAAAAGAAATGTTAGTCAGTTTTCTGCTCACCATATTTCTCCGGAATAACACCATGGCATTAAACTACGTTTAACTTTTTTTAAAGAAACTTGTAACAAAATAAAATTTGTACAAAGACATGTTTTATTTCTCTAACGTAATTGTTTTTAATTTTTTCTTTTCGTAATGTTTTTCGTATCAGAATTTTTTTATATTTATTTATTGAATTTATAAATTAATGAATGAAGGCAATATCATTTTCAGGGGTGATTCCGAGTAAAAAAAAAAAAAATCTGAAATTCACAGCAAATTTTCTGAAAAGTTACAACACAGGGGAGGGGGGGGGGTGTCCACTCCCGCCACTTTTTTTTTGCTCCCTTTGACGAAATTTGCTTTTTTTCGCGATCTTTTGATGAAATTTGCAGTTTTTTTTTTCGAGATTTATTGATAAAATTTGCGTTTTTTCACTATTTTTTGATGAAATTTGCCGTTTTTCGGGATTTGTTGACAAAATTTGCCGTTTTTTCGCGATCTGTTGACGAAATTTGCCGTTTTTTCGCGATCTTTTGACGAAATTTGCCGTTTTTTCGCGATCTTTAGACGAAATTTGCCGTTTTTTGCAATGTTTTTGACGAAATTTTCCGTTTTAACGCGATTCTCTGACAAAAGTCACGTTTTCCCCGCGAACTGTTGACAAAATTTGTCATTTTTTCGCGATCTTTTGACGAAATTTGCCGTTTTTCGCAATGTTTTTGACGAAAATTGCCGTTTTTTCGCGATTCTCTGACGAAAGGTCACGTTTTTCCCGGATCTGTTGACAAAGTTTGCCGTTTTTTCGCGATCTTTTGACGAAATTTGCCGCTTTTCGCAATGTTTTTGACGAAATTTGCCGCTTTTTTCGAGATTTTCTGACGAAAGTCACGTTTTTCCCGCGATCCTTTGACAAAATTGGCGACTTTTCTTCGAACGAATGACGAGATTGATTTTTTTCGACGGTCATTTGCCGAAATAGATTATGTCCGAATTTTCGGATTTATGACCGATATATATATATATTTTTTCCAGAAAATTCGGACCAGAATCACCCCTGATCATTTTGTTATTTTTTCTTTTACTGACACTTTAAAAAAAAAAATTTTTTTTTTCTTCTAGTGTTTTGCATTCCGGTTTTCGGAGCGTTCCGGATACCGGGACGCCGGATAACGGATCCTATACTGTATATATGTATATACATATGTATATATATCTTCATACATATAAGTGTATATATATGTATATATATATATGATGTCGTACAGTTGAAAAAACATCTTTTGGCTTAAAATCTCTCATCCAAACTGTCTTTCTTTCCTTTTTTTTCTCTTTCTTTCTTTTAAAAAAAAAATAAAATTAATAGCAGTTTTTTCTTTTATTTTTCGAGATGTATAGCCATTTTAATTCTTTCTGCAACAAAAAAACACTTTTTGGCTTAAAATCAAATTATTTGGGGTCAAAAGTAAAATCAAAATCGCCAAAAACAAAAGATAAATCGCCAAATATTTTTTTTCAATAGCAATCTTGCCTATTGAATAATTTTTTAAGCATTACGAATATTCCCAATCATGTTTAAAATAAATATTTTCGTTTTATAAAATTATCTTTCATCAAAACATCTTTCTTTTTTTCTTTCTTTTATTTTTTTAATAAAATTAGCACAGTTTTTTCTTTTATTTTTCGAGATGTATAGCCTTTTCAATTCCTTTTGCAACAATAATGGTCGCCAAAAAATTAGCAATGGTAACCTTTTCGGCCAAAATAACAGAATTTCTATCATAATTCTATAACTATTTTACGTAGAACGTTGTGTTATACACTAAAACCTTCCTTGAAAAATTATCTCTCGAACAGTGCAAGTTCCATGAAAATCCATTCAGCGGAATTTATGACCTTTATTTTATAAAGGAACGGAATGAAATTTCCGTTTGTGTTTTATATATATAGTAGATTTTATTTTAATAAGCTACTGAAGCTGTCATATATATGTATGCAGTTACCAATTTTTGTATTACGAGTTTATAATAGTACATAGAAAGATTAAAGGTAAAAATTACAATTTTGGAATAAATAACTATCAAATTTTTGTAATTGTTTGACAATTTCATTTTTCTTATAAAAAACAAAGAAAATCAGTCTTTAGACTGGAATATACTTAAAATATCTTCTTTTATACTTAAAATTAAGTAAAGAAAAATATAATTTTCAGACCAAATTAATAGTTAAATGTGTTTTTATTTCAGTCAGATATGTTTATATTTTTTTATGCCCTATATTTAATGTTTCCAGGATATTTAATTTAAAAAATAAGATAACACTATTTTATAATGTATTACATTCTGTAATGTAATAGGGCAGTACAGTACAAATAGGCAGTTATGATTGGTGAAATTACTCTTACATCCAAGTGAATACAATGGTTGATCAGCTGATTGCAACTGCCCTATACATTGTAATGTATAAGCATATATGCAATAAAGTATGCAATAAAGTAAAAAGTTTGGCTTCAATCAACTAAATGGCAATAAAAAATAAACCGAATATTTATTTTATTTATTTATTTATTATATATCAGTTTAAAAAAAAACTGAAATCCAAAAAACATTAATTTATGAAAAAATTATGTTTATCCTTATATATTATTTCTCCTGTCAACATCACTTTTTCTAAGAAAATATGAAACGCAGAACAACGAATGAGATACCATATGAAAGGTTTTAGAACCGGCTTCTGACATAGCCCACTTAACAATTCGTTAAAACATGTTTTTGATTAAAATTTGCTGAAAAATAAAAATTAAATCGGCATTGCTTTCATAAAAGAAATGAATGATTTTCCTGAAATTATTGTTGCCAAAAAAATAAAATACCACATTATAGGATGCTCATAGCAATTATTATAAAAAAAAAAAAAAAAAAAAAAAAAAAAAAGCACGGGTTTATTTTATACTTATGATTAAAAAGCGAAATTGAAATTGAAATGTTTAGATTTATATTTCTAAGTCCCATGTTTTCCCGAAGCGGATGACGTCATCCTCTAATGCAGTCAAAATACGATTGTTATTTTTTTTTCTCGCGCGCGTACCTTTAGCAATCTTGGATCAGTTTTTAGTCTAACTTTGATGGAATAAATTAGATGATATTCTGGCTTGGCTAACAACTGAATGTTGTTTGCAGAGATTTTTATCCTTGCTTTTTCTTTAGAAGTTTAAACCTGCATCTAATAACTATTACATATTGATAAAAAATGATACTTCTCTATTATCCCGTCGACCACTTTTCATAACAAAAAACCCCGGAGGAGGAACCTGGAGGGGAAACTAGAATAGGTGAGGATATCGAAAATGCAAGTCAAATTTTTTAAACGAAAGAGGGCGCTGTAAAATTTGGCGGCGGCCTTTTAACAGAATGTCATTAGATTACATGTTAAATTCCGAAAGTATTTTACTCGGTTATTTTTAATTATAGCAATTACATGTCATAAATTTAAGATGGGGTATAAATGTTTTATTCCGGGATGTAGATCGGGCTATGATGATGAGATAAACAAATGGAAAATCGAAAGAAAAAATAACGTATGTTTAGTGCTCCAAAGGTGAGTGCTTTTTATTATACTTTAATTTAAAGTTATATGCATGTAATCATTTTTAAACTAAGAAATTTTTATTCTAGTACTATATCCATCTTAGTGTATATGTTTTTAAAATGTTATACTTAATGAATGCTAATGTCTGTGGCTAATTGACATAGCCATTATAATTGTCTTAGAGTGCTATTTGTCTGTAATTTGAATGGGGAATGCTTGAGCCCCATGAGCCCCTCCTTTGTATGTATAGAGTAATTAGGGATTTATTTTAAAAGTTAATTTTACTGAAACTACTTGATATATTACTTGTAGTAATTAGTAAGTAAAAAAATGTTATCTGCAGATTTTCTAATCTTCTTCTTATTAGATTCATGTAAGTGCAATTTAAAAATTTAATTTGTTTAGTTAGCTGTTCAGTTCAACCAAAATATTTAATTTTAAAATAGATAAAACGGCAGTTACAACAGAAAAATCATAAAACTGCATTTAAAACTGAATTCTATTAGTTAGAGGTGTTTTTAAGGAGTTAAATATCTATAATTTTATTTATTTATTTTTGTGCATGGAAAGAGGAGGGTTCCTAAAAATTTCATCTTAATCAAAGAAAAAATGCTTAAAATGTGCTCCTTAGTTTGATAAAACTGTGTTAAATAAATAAATAAATAAATAAAATGTCTGGACCAATTTGGGTCCTGTGACATCAGAATCATTATTTTATCCATCAATGTAATTCATTTGTAAACTAAAAAGTATTTTGGGGCTTCATTCAGAAGTGCAAGTGCAAGAACTCATTTAAAAAAATATATATATTTGCCTCTCTCATAAGTGCAATTTAAAAATTTAATTTGATTACTTGGCTGTTCAATTAAATCAAAAGATTTTATTGATTGTAAATTAGGAAAAAAAACTCATTTAAATAACAAATTTAATATTCACAAAGAAAAAAAGATTTAAGTATATATGGTTTTTAATAACTGTATAATTTTCAAATTGTAAGGTAAGCATGTTACCTTTTCTATCTGCAGCAGTGTGTATGAAAGAGGAAGCATTTATGTATGATAAAAAAAATTAGAGTTTTTGGACCATTCATAACTAACATTATATTAAAGTCACAATTTACGATTCTTGCAAAAAATAGTTAATAGACCCAATTATTTATTCAAGTTTTATTTCCCAAATGATTAAGATAAAAATTTGTTTTTAAATGTACATAATATTAATTGCATAGATATAAAAAGTTATGAGTTATTAAATTATTCAAAGGTTATCTATATATACGCAAGATTAAAACTTATTCCAGAAAATTTGAATAATACTTTTAATCTCTAAAAATTATACGTCCATTCCGTATTTCTTCGCAGTACAATATCCGTGATATTTATTTTTAAATGACTATTCAGATATTTTTGTCAGGATGAACTCTTATTTAAAGAGTTATAAAAAGCAATTGCCAAATATCTATTAAAATATATGCATAGTGTGAAGAAAACTTTATTTAATGAAATTTCTACTTGTTTGACTTTTTTAAAGTTCAAATTTTCAATCAAAAACATTTAAAAAATGAATGCTTTTCGCATTGAAAAGCATTGCAGAAGCAGGCTAAGATCGCCGTCAGTTTACCGTAGCGCCATCTATGAGGAGAAAAATTGTATTGTAAAATTTCAAAGTTACTTTCCCCTCCATCTATCTTCCTCCGTGCAAAAAACGATCACCAAATAAACGGGAGAACGTTGCCATTGGAATATAAAAAAATAAATAAATAAATAAAATATAAGAATTTAAGGACACAATTGTTATTTTACTTAATAAAATAACTACTAAATCAGTAAAACATAATGAAAAATACACGCAAATGTTGAATGTAAAACCACTAGATGACGTAACAAACACGCATAATGATTCTGACATCAAGTAAATGGGACTGCATTTTTGGCGTTTAATCTTACAGTTTGGCGGTAGTTTTTTGTTATGAAAAGTGGTCGACGGGATAATAGAGAAGGTGCTTAGGGGACTCCCTGCTAACACCAACATAGAACAAATCAAAGAATTTATTGATACTGATTATTTAGAAATCTTCTCTTTCCAGCAGCTCTTTAGGGGCAACACCCGGAACAAGGTTCCACTGCCTCTCTTCTTAGTGCAACTGCCCAGATTAGCTGACTCTTCTAAACTATTCCAAGTCACGGAGATCCTAAGAATGAAAGTACAATTTGAGAAATACCGGGGACGAAAGGGACCCCAACACTGCCACCGCTGCCAAGGATTCTTCCACTCGGCTGCGGCATGCCATCTTAGGATGCAATGTGTAAAGTGCTCCGGGGAGCATCTCGCTCCTGATTTCCCCCAGCCTTTTGAGAAACTCTGCAGGTGTGCGAACTGTTCTGGCCCTCACCCGGCTAATTATCGATTGTGCCCGAAATTCCCGGGTTCTCAGCCCCAAAAAAATGTTCGATCAATTATTATCAAACAAAACCCCCAAAGGACTTCTCCCGCAAGGAAAGTTGATGATGCAACCTCATATGCGAGAGCTGCCACAAATGCTGTCGCTGAACCCCCATTGACCACTACTGATCAACCCCAAATTATATCGGCCCCCAAAATTTGTGCAAATTCGGACGCCGATTTTATTGGTAAACTATTCCAATTTGAAAAACAATTCGGAAAACAAATTGTTTTCCAAGCATACAGGAAATGCCTACCGGAACTCCGTGACGCACACACGGAAGTTGACGGGATTTTCATATTATATGGAAGTTTACCGGCAATTGCACCGTAATTCTTTTAACTTTTCAAAATTACCCATCTTTCGATCTACCCCCCATTTGGCAAATTCATAGCTCACGTGAATTTGAACTCTCTCTCGGTTGGCATATGGAATACCAACGGACTTCAAAGCCATGCATCTGAGTTTAAAGATTTTATTCACAGTAATAATTTAGACATTATGTTGGTCTCAGAGACCCATTTCCAGGGTAATACTGTCCAGGTCGCCAACTTTATACTTTTTCATATTGACAGACCTCCTACAGTTGGCGGCCACCGTAGTGGCGGCACTGCTGTTTATGTCAGAAATGGTCTCAATGCAACTCTCGTTAAAGTCCCCCAATTTCACTGTATTGAGGCCACCCCCATTGTGTTAGAATTTCCCACCATCCCCCACCTTTTGATTGCAGCCATTTACAATCCCCCTAAGAGGGATTATCGTCTGCTAGCACAGGAACTCTCAACTTTAACCCGCTCTTTTCCAAATTTCATCATTGCGGGTGATTTTAACGCTCATCATTTTTCTTGGGGCTCTCGTAGCTCCAATATGTATGGTTCTAAATTGCGCAGTTGGACAGATCAAAATCATGCGCAAATTTTAGCGCCCCTTAAGTCCACCCGCCCGAATCACCACTCCATCATCGATTTTGCTATCACCCGCAACTTCCCCTTCCCGCACACCATTCAAACGGTGAACGATCTCTCATCGGACCATCTCCCGGTTGTGCTTAGATTCAAAGTGGGCAATTTCAAGCTTGACCTCCCTCAAGCATTCTCGGTCAATTGGGAAGACTTCGGTCACGTCCTTAGCAACAAGGACCCCCGCCCACTGCGATTCACTCTGCAGAGGACGTAACTTCTTCTATTCAGACATTTGGAGATTCACTCCACAATGCTTTCCAAGAAGTCGCGAAACCTAGGCAGAGGGTGGTTGACAAGTTTCGACTACCTGAGCACATCAGGGATTTGAAAAGAGAGAGAAACAATTTAAGGCGGGACTGGCAGACGACTAGGGACCCCAGCCTAAAAACTGAACTTAATAGACAAAACCACCAGGTTAAGGCTGCAATCAAGGAGTTTAGTAATGCACGCTGGAACACTTACATTGAGTTTCTTTCGACTTCTGACAACACAATTTGGTCGGCAACGGCCCGCATTCGTAGGACACGAACACACATTCCGGCCTTAAATGGCCCTAATGGTATGGCATACTCAAACACAGACAAGGCTGAGCTCATTGCTGACAGTCTTAGAAGTCAATTTACACTAAACCCTCAAACGGTCGACATTGTCAACACAGAGGTTGAACGTTTCATAAACTCACCTCACAATAACACTCTTAAACCTGCTCTACCCTCTGAGGTAATTACTTATCTCGAGAACATCAAAAAGAACAAAACGCCCGGCCTTGATAATATCTCTACCAATATGCTCCTCCATCTTCCTCTTAATTTCATTTTCTTTATTACTATCCTAATTAACTCATGTTTAATCTTCGTATGTTCCCGGAAGCATGGAAGAAGGCGTTGGTTGTCCCGATCCCAAAAGCGGGACAGGACAGGCATGTCCCCTCTAGCTTCCGACCTATCTCCCTCTTATCTTGTCTCTCTATGAATACATTCTCACAAACCGTCATTTCCTCCAATTCGGCAGTTTGGGTTCAGACCCAGACACTCGACTCAGCAGCAGCTTTGGAGAGTAACTCGTGAACTCGTTCATGAGGGTTTATATCGCAGGCAAAAAACTGGCGTTGTATTCATAGACATTGCTAAAGCCTTCGATCGGATCTGGCATTATGGACTTATATATAAGTTAATTTTGCTCAAGACTCCGCCTCAACTAATCCTCATATTCTTGAACTATCTTAGAAATAGATCATTCTCTGTTAAAGTTAATAATTCTATCTCCTCTTCACGAATTATCGAGGCTGGCGTACCTCAGGGGGGTATCTTAAGTCCTTGGCTGTTCAACCTCTACATAAATGATATTCCTCGTTGCATTCCCGACGTCCACTTAGCACTTTATGCTGACGACACTGCCATCATGACAAGCAACATGTCACTCGACATTGTGCTAACTAAACTCCAAGCTTACATTTTGGCCCTTCAGACCTGGTTAAGACATTGGCGCATTAAAGTCAATGCTACTGAAAGTGCCGCCATGATTTTTTCCAATAAAGCTATCTCCCCAATTGCTAAACTTTCTCTTAATGGTGA
The DNA here is from genome assembly GCA_963931845.1 of Maratus michaelseni. Classification (NCBI taxonomy): domain Eukaryota; kingdom Metazoa; phylum Arthropoda; class Arachnida; order Araneae; family Salticidae; genus Maratus; species Maratus michaelseni. The sequence goes on from OZ007589.1 coordinate 468,066,595, forward strand.
ATTCATACCCTGGGTCACCAGTTATAAATATCTAGGCATTTATCTAGATACAAAATTAATCTGGGCCAGGCAGATACAGGACGTAATTGCCAAATCTACCAAAGCTCAAGGATCCCTTAAATCTTTACTAGCTTATCATAGCTGTCTGTCACTCAAAAATAAATTATTACTATATAAGTCCTTCATTCGATCAACCATGACATACGGTTCTGTTGTCTGGGGTTCGGTCTCTGAGACTCAGCTGCAAATAATTCAAATTTTCCAAAACCGCTTATTACGTAGGATCTGTAAGGCGACAACGTTTGTCCGGAATGACGTCATACATGCCGATCTCAAAATTAGGTCTATCTCGCAAGTAATTAAAAAACTTGCTCAAAAATTCCACAGAGATCGCCCTTTAATCCCCAACGAAGCATTGCGGTCCATTCAACCCTATAGTGTACTTAGCAGTAGAGGGAAGAAGAGACCGCTCGCCATCTTGAGTAGAGATGACGGTTTTGCTCCACCTTCCAAAAGAAGGAAGAGAGAACCACCTTAATCACTTCGTTGTCCTTTCAAAATTCAAAATTTTTGCTAATTTGCTTTTATTTTTTCTTTGGCATAAATACATTAATTTACACTTTTGACGTCTTCCTGCCTAACATTTGGCAACGGTAAACATCAACTTTCCTATTTAAAATTCTTCTCTATTCTTATAAAAAAGAAAAAAAAATTATATATGTATATTTTAATTTAATTGTATTGTACTTGTGTTTAATTATCTTTTGGCATCATAGTTTGTAATTACACTTTTTTTTATTATGTATTTGAATTACATCCCCTTTTCATTTTCTATTTTGGCATTAATTTTAGAAAAAAAAAAGTTAAAATAGAAAATTGTATGGCTCTGTCCTCTCCCCCTCTCCCCTATGCTCACCTTCAAATCACTAATCAAGAAGCAACCACAAGATGCACCTGCATTCTCCACCGCAGCTCGCTGCGAGAACTCATCCAGATCAACATCAACATCACGATGAACTCTGCATAGATGGACCCAGCTCGATTAGCGGTAAACATGGGCATTACGCCCCATGTAGGCACACGCAAACTCATTCTTGATTCTTGAATAAAAAATATTAGATTTGAGTGCGAAATCTTCGCACGGGCCCTCTGGTCAATTAATAGTTTAATTTTAAATTATGATTATTGATTGAGAAAGCAATTTGAGAATCCTGAAAGATATATATGTTAAGCTATTTATATATAAGCTTATTTATATATGTTAAGCGATGAAATACTTTTTTCTCTTTTTTTATAGCCATATCTTAAAAAGAAGGACAAAAAATTATATGTATTTTTTAATAAAATCACAAATTTGCACTTTCTACCAAGCGTAAATCATTCGTACACGCAGCTTTCAAGCAATAAATTCGATAGCAGCGCCACCTAAGAAAATATCATTTTTTGGACTGTAACCGGGTTCTTACTTTTCTGTTAAATTTTTTTATTTTGTCCTTTATTCACCTGTTGATGGACCCGTAAAACAAGACATGATTACCATGTTGAAATATTTTAAAGAATCTAAAAAAAATCTTCCCGTGTTACGGAGAAATCAAAAGCGAAACTGATTGAGAGCAATGGACCTTACCCACGAGTGGCAACAACCCCACCTCTGTGGGTAATTTCCTTCGGAAAAAGTCTGTTTATTGGACGAACGGGAAGCTGTTCTTCACGCCTATTGGTGTTTTTCTTATCTTTACCCACAGATGACGTGTAATGGGTAAAGTCCAATGGACTTTACCTCATTACGGAGTACGGATCTCCGTTCAATAGACGTCATGTTGGAGATCACACACTACAAATAGGCAGTTCTGATTGGTTTAACTACCCTGACCTCCAAGTGAAGTACAATGGTTGATTAGTCTCGCATGTGCACCAGACACCGGGAAGGCATGAGGGACAAATTTCTTCTTTGTTTCCATCCTGTTAGCGAAGGAGAATCAGGTTTTGTTTCCAGAATCACGTATTACTCAGCGTGTCTCCCCGGTGTGTGGCTACGGAGTTCTAAGAATCTAAAATTAATAGAGGTGTGCAGCTTTTGTTTGAAGCCAAAAATGCCAACCCTAACCTCGGTATTCGGCCTAAACAACTGCGACTGGCTTTGCAAACCTCTCCCTTCCAATGAATTCAGCCCTTGTTCCTCGTGCTTGTCTTGTTTAGGCCGAATGATTTGAGTCGTAACCGACTTCATTTTGCAAACCAATTTGACGGTATAGTCAGGGCAACACTAGATACCGGGCTGGCTCATTCATTCTCAGAGACCATAATATAACGGAATTATTTTGAGTTATCCTATAAGCTAATTATAAGTGCTATACTCGATAGTAAGCACCTTGAAGTACACTTCAGCGATGTATATAAATTTCAATACATTTGTAATAGTGTAACATCATTAAAACACATTGCAAAATATTTTTCCTCATAGACCATAATGTAGCGTCATTCTTTTGTACACGAAGTATAAGGGCTACATACTTTATTTTCAATACCGAACATGCCATAGTAAACTCAATAACATATATCAATTGCATGGCAATTCATAGTCTATTTACGCAAGTTAGAGCACGGATAGACAGACAGACAAAGCTAATTCATAAACACTTTTCAACTACGTTGGAAAGAGTTAAAAACCCACTCATTAATGGAAAATATTCAACAAAAGCGTAGAATTTAATCAAACCGCAAAGAAAATTCATTCTGAAACTCCAGAAGAGTTAATTGGGTTGCCATAATCACAGCATTGCAATGACGATGACAGACTGGACGTTTTCAAAGACACCCCTATCTCATAAACTATCCCACCTAGGAACGTGAAATTTCGGACACACATACGCAAAAAAAAAAAAAAATGATTTTCAGAATTTCTAAAAATTTTTTAATTATCCCACTAGAAGTATAAATATCAATAAAAAATCAGTTTGAATACATTCGTTAAATTTCCTTTCATTGGAAAACCACAGCCGAACAGTCTGACATCTGTTCCCACAGCCCAAAGAGGGCGGACTAGGGATTTTTCAGGCTCTATAATTTTCTTTTAATATTGCATTATCAATTTGAAATTAACACATCTATGCGTATTTTTTTTACGGCGAACCAATGGCGGATCTAAGCCCCCCCCCCCCCCTTGAGCTAAAATACAGTCGATAAACCGACATTAGAGGCCTTCATGGGAAAAGGCCTCTGGCGAAGCACGGGGACCGGGCCTTGCATTTTCTGGAGCGGACCAGACTTCTTTTTTTTCGGGTCTAGCCTGGCTTATATTTCATTCTTTTTAGAAGTCTGCACGGGCCGAAATTTTCAGGCCTGGGCCCGGCATAAAAGCAGAAATTCGGCCTAGATGCGACCAGTGGCGGATCGATCGCCGCCCACCACCCTGCGCTAATAAAAAGTCTGCAAACCGACATCAGAGGTCTGGGCAGGAAAGGGTCTGGCCCAAAGAAAAAACTCGAGCCAATTTTTTCCTTCACGAAACTTGGACCTTGCATGTTCTCCACTCTTTCCTGGCCGGGTATTCCTTTTAGGTAGATTTCGTAAGAAATACTACCTATTACATTCTCACCTAAGTTGGAATTTTTGAAAAATTTTTGCAGATCTACGCCGATCATGACTCCCAGAACCCAAAACCACCCCCAGTTCAAAACTTTATATATCTATCTATCTATCTGTCTATATAGCTATATCATTTTTTATGGACACGATAACTTCAATAATTCTGCACAAATATCTTCCAAACTGATACAAAAAAAAATGGCAAAATCGAAATGGGGGGGGGGGGGGGTTGTGAAAACAGAAAAACCCCCATAATTCCTTAATTATGATACGTATCGAATCCGTCTATCTATAGATAGATAGATCTATATATCTAGATAGATAGATATATATATCTGTCTGTCTGTCTGAATGTCTATCTATCTATCTGTCTGTTTTTTATGGACACGATAACTGCAATAATTCTGCACAAATCTCTTCGAAACTGATACATAAAATCAAGGGGCATAAAATCTCGGTCAAGTTCGTTAATGGGCAAAATCGAACCAAGGGGGGGGGGGGGGGGTTGTGAAAAAAGAAAAACCCCCATAATTCCTTAATTATGATACGTATCGAATCCGTTTGAGGTTATTATTACTTCTAGGAGAAAGGCCGAAATTCAAAATATTCTTTACTGAATTAGAACAGATCTTTTACATAAAGAAACAAACAGTCTTATACCCAGATAGTATTTTTTACATAATTCTGAAATGTGGCGATCAATCAAAGCTTAAAATGGTCTCTATGATTATATTGAGCCTTTATGCGACTTCTGGAAGATATCTCCCCAGGTGCCCAGAGATACACATTGCCTCTAAAAAAGTTTGTATGAATGCTTTGTATATTTTTCGTCCTACCGCTGAATAATTCTAATAAAAATCTGGACAATCTTTTTATTAGTACTGTAATGTGATGTCGTTCTTCCCTTATAGTTCTAAGTTCGAAGTGCTCGCTTGTTTCTTTGGGCGTTTTATGACAAGGTCCACTACGTCAATTGCGTTATAGGCGATGTTACAGGGAGGAGAGCTCGCCCAGTCTCACTGTACCCATCCCTACATCTGTCTAGTTGGCGACAACTTTCAAGTTAGCACAACCTATGATAATCTTCTAACCTCTCGTCCTCCACTCCCCGCAATTTACTAAGAATCAAGTGATACAGCAATTGCTTGCATGTGCAAAGTGATATAGATAACAGAGATTCTCATTCAAAATTTGATGTGTTTGTTGCGAAAAGCGAAAAAAACTGGCGTTCCAGCATATGTAATTCAGGGGGGAAATGAAAAAAAAGCAACATTTTATTTAAAACAGAACCAGAACAAGGAACGAAATTTCGAAGTAAATTGGGCTTCTTCCATCATAAAAAAAATTACGCTTAAAAAAGATAAAAAAATTAAGGGCATTTATAACATTTGTTTATTGTTTTTGTTAATATTGTCAACATCAGTAAGCCCAGTAGTGTAATGGTCAGCGCTTCTCGCTACCACACTACAGGTCCCCAGTTCAACTGCGGACTGATCAAGGCTAACTCAGGCCATTCGGGGTCTATAAGTTGAGTATATCAAGTTTACTTGGTGACTAAATATTGATGATCCCGCATTAAGCTGACAACCTGACAGAGACATATATATGCTGTATAGCACCCCAGGGCCTATAGTCAAGAAAACAGGGCTTGGTACTATAGGCCATAAGCCTTAATGAATTGCAAGTTTAGTTCTAAAAAAAAAAAAAACTCGCTTTTTTCTGACACATTTACAAAATCATTGCTAATCTTACACATATATCAGTAGAACAGGCTGTTTTAAGCGCTCGGAGCAATTCAAAAATTTGCTCTCGCTCCCTAGAGACTCCTGTAGTTTTCATATTCCTAAAAAATTTAGCGCACTGGGCAATTTTTAAGATACTACAAAAATCCCATTTAAAATAAATCCACCTTTTGAACATACAACTTAGAATTCTACCTAGAGACTTGCGCGGATCGGGTTGTCCCAAACCGAACACGAAAATTACATTATAACCAAAACCGAACCCCGAAAAAAATCTTCGTTCTCCCGAAACCGAAATGAAAGAAAATTAATCCATATTTTAATAGAATTGTAAAATGTAGAATGCCTATTATATCTCCAATTTTATTTTATATAGAAATATAAACATATTGTATATATACAGGGTGTCCCAAAAAGGAGTACCTATTTTTAAAAATGAATAAGAAACAAACGAATAGAGTTATTAAAAAAATTCTTGCAGGAAACGGATGTGTGAAGTCTGGAATTTTGCTTAGAACACTTTATTATGATAGTTCAAAATCTGACCGATAGATGGCGCTACAGCACGGAAAATTACCCGAAATTAACCGGCAAGGGTATGAATTGGTCACCTTACTCACCAGATTTAAATCCGTGTGATTTTTTTCTTTGGGGCCATCTGAAGAATGTAGTTTACTGCCAAAATCCCATTTCGCTAGCTGAGCTCCAGCGATTAATCGCTCAAGAGTGTGCAGCCATTTCCGTACAGACGTTGCAGAAGGTGTGTGCTAATTTCATTCTAAGACTCCGGCATGTTATTGTGATGAATGGAGGACATATTGAAAATATTGTCATTTAATTTTCAACTATTGCTAATGAATGCGGTAGCCGCAACGCCATCTGTCGGTAAGAATTTGAACTAACATAATAAAATACTCTAAATAAAATTCCAGACTTCACATATCCGTTTCCTGCAAGAATTCTTTTAATAACTCTATTCGTTTGTTTCTTATTCATTTTTAAAAATGGGTACTCCTTTTTGGGACACCCTGTATATATATGTATAAACTCATTAATATTCAAATAGTGTAAAACATTTAAATAACAGACACCTCGGTGCCATCGAATTTATCTCTTACTCGGGGGAGGCGTGCCCAAAAATATGCAAATATCTGTATTGGAGACTGTCAGGAGTGACCGTACGGAGGTCTTACTGTGCATGCTATTACTTCTGAATTCGACGGCTCTAAGGTGTCTGTAATTCGGAGGTTTTACTAAATAAAATATTTATAAAGTATTCCTTACATAAAGCTTTCCGCTATTTGGGACTTCGGTATAAAATTTTTACTGCATATAGATTGTATTGGAAAAAATATTTTAGATATTCTTTTAAAAAATCGGGTCAACCCGAACACGACACGTAAGAGTTAAAAAACACGACCCGATAATGTAAGTCAACCCGACCCGCAGCAAAAAAGTAAAAATTAACCCACCTCGAACCAAAAAACAAGTTAACCCGACCCAAAACTGACCCGCATTAAACAAGTAGGGGCAATCCGCCCCAAACCCGACCCGTAGCAAAAAGTAGAAGTAAACCTGACCCGCAATTAAAAAAATTAGAACCGACCCGACCAAGAATGCGGGTCGGATATTAACCTCCAAATTTCTGATATCGCCCCCCCCCCCTCTTGAAGACTCTCTAGATCCGCCCTTGCGGCGAACCCAGAAATCTAATTTTTATAAAAGATCGCGTAATTAGAACCAAAATTACGAATTAATTTTGCGTTAATGAAAGTAGTTTTTTTTAATTTATATATTATTATTGCAGCTGGTGTGTGAAATCGGGGACTCTCAGCAAGACATCCCCAAAGCTGCCAACTACTACGCCTATACTACGCCTACTACCAGAAAATGTTTTTTATAAAATTTAGGCGGAATTTGTTTAATTACATATGTTACTACATACTTTATTTCCTTTGTTAAGGGAAATTTCTGGTTCAAATATATTTATTTGACTCAAAAAAAAAGCGTAGAAGTTGGCAGTCCTGCATCCCGGTTTTTGGAAGGGAGTAAGATAAATAAACCGCAGATTTTAATGGTAGTACGAGAATAAAAGCTCTATTATTTAAAAAAAAAAATAGTTTTAGTACATTTACTGATTTGAAAATTATGCCTCTATGCATATTTTTTACGGTAAATTCAGAAATCTAATCTATATATTTAAAACGCTAAGCGATTTCTTTCGACAATCCGTCAGAACAAACTACTGCATCAAATCACACCATTCTTTTTTTAAATGAAAGATATTTGGACACAGATTTGTTATCGTGCATTCGTTTGTTCGAAAATTTAATTAATTAGCTGTAATTTTCAATTAAACATTTACTTCTGCTTATGACGTCATAAAGTCGACAACTCCCACTTTTGAGGTCATAGAGTTTATTCCCTGAACTCTGTGGTTCGCCAATCTTTTGACATTAGCTAATATCAACTAGGTAATATTTTAACATTGTAGTATAAAATCTTTAAAAAAAACTTAATTAGCTAGAATATAATCATAATAAAATATCTAAACGTAAACATATCAATATGAATAACAAATCTCACGTAAAATGTTGCAATTTAAATAATTCCAATTGAAAAAAGATTTGGAGAGTTATCCTTGACGCCCAGCTAACATAAAAGTACCTATTTTATTTTATTTATTTACACACATATTCAAATTTATTATAAAACACCAGGTTGCCATACAAAGCAAAAATCGTCATTTAGGCGCCAAAAAATAACCCAGGTGCGTCTGCGATATATGTACTGATTTAATCAAAATTATTTTGGTTGCACCGCATATTGCAAAATTAATTAAATCCATGATTATTGCTTCTTTCTCAGATTAAAAATAAGAAAATTGGTACTTCTCTATTATCCCGTCGACCACTTTTCATAACAAAAAACTATCGCCAAACTGTAACGCCAAATAAACGGGATAACGTTGCCATTGAAATATCAAAATAAATAAATAAATAAAATACATGAATTTATGGACACAATTGTTATTTTAATTAATGAAATAACTAATAAATCAGTAAAACATAAGGAAAATAGACGCAAATCTGGAATTAAAAACCACTTGATGACGTAACAAACACGTATAATGCTTCTGACATCAAGTAAATCGCACTTCATTTTCGGCGTTTAATTTTACAGTTTGGCGATAGTTTTTTGTTATGAAAAGTGGTCGACCGGATAATAGAAAAGTACCAGAAAATTTAATGTTTAACGAAATTCAATTATTTGATCGATCGCGAATTTTGGTTCTTTTCCGTTATACCGACACCATGCCATACATGTAAATATATGCTTGGCGACAATGGTGTCCGTATAATGGAAAAGTACTCAATTTTTTCTTAGTTCGGGCTATACCAAAAACAAACATTTTACAGGTAACAAAAAAATCGCCGAAAATGGCTGCTTCATCAGCTGTTATGACAGAAAAGTTGGATAAAATCTAATAACCTGAATTTTACAACGTTTATGCGAAACACCACAGAGAACACACGCTATTTTTATATAAGTATAGGGTATATTTAAACGAATAAGAGAACTAACAACCTTCAATAATATAATGCATGAAAAAGTAAACAAATAAGGGATTCAGCAAATCATAAAATATGTATTTCTTAATATAACTATAAAATACAGAAAAATATTCTGGTACCATCAAAAATATTCATTATCCCGTCGAAATTCCGTGCATTATCCCGTCGTCCCATAAGAAAAAAAAACTATATGCAAATTAGGTACTTTTCGGTTAGCTGGCGCCAGTAATATATATATATATATACATAATAATAAACTCCAATGGAAAATTACTTGCAGAATCATTATCACAAAAGCCAACCAAAATCTATAAACCACATAAATTCAATACCAGAAAAACAAAACTATATACATTATATATATTTGTATATATGTATGTATATACTATGTATATACTATATATATATAGATACATATATACTTCATTGGCGCCCTGCTAACCGAAAAGTACCTCAAATAATTCGCCAAAAATAATTAAGAAAAGCCCCATTTACTAAAGTATCATTTATCAGTAACTTTTAACAATAAAATTTACAATATATTAATGAAAACAGAATCAAAAATAATCTTGGATATTTATTTATTTACATTATTTCTCTTAATTATGGAAAAGGAATAATCATCCTGATTATGTAAAGGAATGAAGAAACCATACAAATAAATTACACTTGAAAACATTAAAAATCTCCTTATCTGCAGATTGATTTATTATTGTAAAAAAAATTCTTCATCTTTACATAAAAATTGATTAGCTTAAAACAATGGATGCGTTTCAGAAGATATGGATTTGAAACGAACAATGATTAAAGAAGACACTTTAAAAATTTTGATCAAAACATTTTAAAACCTTTTTTAACGTCGAATTTCGACGGTGCGTTTGGGAAGATGCAATGCACATGCGCATAGGAGCTCATTCGGTTGCATTATCACAAGGGGGGGGGGATGTGTGCCTTTTTTAATATGTTCTTTTATTGACTGAATATGAGATGAACGTAGGGAGATGCTATTTGTATGATACTTCATAGGTTCAGGAAATTTTCTTTCTTGCCGTAAGGAATAGGGCGGTAATGTCAAACTGATTTCCATTTTGTTTACGGATTGTTTGTTTAGAGTTTGCATCGGAAATAATAACGTAATTCACTGTTTTTTTTTTTAAATAAAATATTTGAAAGATTGTTTCATAAGCACCCCTACTTATGTAATAAAGAAGCTTATTTTACTAATATTGTTATTGTAATTTTTTCCGTCAAGTTTTGACGGGTACCATCTAGTTTTTATAAAGATCGCATTATTAGAACCAAAGTTGTATTTTATCACAAAATGCTGATTTTTGTATAGAAAAAAGAAATAAAACGCTAATAGGCAATGATGTAATTAATAATGTGAATAGGGATTATTAATAAAGAAGGGGAGAGGGGGGGGGGGGAGAAACGGCATTTTATTAAATATCGCATTTAGTCCACATGGCAGATATTATTATGACAGAGCAGAATAACGGGCTTTGCCCGCTATCGGACCGGTTCAGATATTAGAAAATGAAAAAATAGACAAATAAATTTTTATTTTATAAAAAACACATATATATACTATATATATATATTTTTTTTTTTTTTTGAAAATGATATTTATTTGGATTTAATAATTAACGGCTTAATTTTGATAGGAATATTAAACGAAACCCTTTGTGCGATCTTCGATCACACTTACCCACCCATTTGTTAACACTTAATTGAAAAGTGTTTTAGAATTCGGTTTGTCTGCCTGTCTGACGTATGTCTGTGCTCTATCTCGCGTAAATATGCTCGGATTGCCATACAATTGATATATGTTATATATGCTTAAAGCTGCTATCACACGTACTCTCCTATCATAGTCAATATCAGATATTTCCTCCGACACACGTTTTTCAAGAGGAAAACGGTCCGTGTGATCGATTGCCTCTTGTAACTTCGTCAAGCGCTAACTTATGCCTGTTTGTATTTCCTATGATAGATATCAGCTCGAAATCCACCAATCAGAGCTCTCTAAAAATTGTGTTTCTCAGTTCTTATTCAAGATGGCTACCGACAGTGAGTGAACATGTTATGTGTAGCGTGGTCCGCAGATATTGAAACCAAACATACAGAAGAATTAAGAAAACAGCAATATCTTTGGTAACACACGAACCAATTATACACGAAAATAACTTTAAAAATGTGCAGTTATTTTGAAAATAAAGAATTACGTATGCGGCGATTGTCCTTTCGAAGTTCGCTTTTTCCACTACCGATAACAATTTTATGCACTAATTTAAAGTTATTTTTTGCGTTTATTTTATTTTAATTCCTTATATTATTTGCTGTTACAATTGCACTGTCATAGTCGCTTATTTACTTTTCAAACTGTACTCGTTTACCTACTTTCTGTAGATGTATTTGGCGTTATTTTGTACTTGTTGCCAAATTATGTCGCCAAAGATAAAAATGCCAGCATACATGCACCAAGGTATTTTGTTGTAATACTAGCAAGCTACGCCCGCTGCGCTGGTCGGTTTCTACAAATGAACCTTGAATCAAACGAAATATATCTTTGCACGTTCAGAGTTGAAATAAATGGCGCATTAGCCTACCTTTTGGCATGATGTTTGTATAACAGAAAATTACCAAAATTATCGAAAAATTCCGTTCCAAATTGCGCCACTTCTTCGTAGACTCGATTATGGAATAAGTCCACTTTCAAAACATAGAATCAACTTAACCGTTTTTTAAGTTTTATTATGCGCCAAACAACACCCGGTGACTCACAAAAAATGTCTGTAGACCCGATTATGCAATTTACCTACCTAATTAATGCATATGGTAACAAACTACACCTACTTTCCAATCAGGATCAATGGTTCGGCTAGATGTAAATATGTCTGTCATTGTAGCGGTATATTAGTTTGACCTATATGAAATATTATCATAACAATATTAGCAATATTTCTGACATTATTAATAGTCCCCAGATTGGTCCTTTTTGGCCACAAACATATTTTTTTATTATTCTCGTGATAGGTTACTGAAGCAATTGCAAGGAAATGTTAGTCAGACGCATGTCATAAACAGCCAAATATTGTTTCCATCGCCATCATTCCTATTGCATTAATTTCATTTAAAATATAAACCCCTTGCTCTTTTAATTTAAAATACACATATTATATACATTTAAAACATAAGCCTTTCAGAAATTTCATTAAAAATACAAAAGAATAAAAAATAAGAAATAATGCTATAAACCAAAACAGTCTATTTCATCATCAAAGCATTGTTTCTGATTCAAACTCGCAAAAAATAAAATCTGCTATTGCCGAGAAAAAAATGCTATTGGCGAGATTTGCACCCGGCTAACATAAAAGTATGAAAAACCTCATCATGTAGCGGGACCGTTTATTAGAACTTTTTGAAAAGGCTATTATTTGATTTAAAATAAGGACACTCGATTTTCTAATTTTCCTCTATTCTAGAACTCAGCAACGAAAATGATATGTTATATAATAAAACATTCCCTAGAAAAAATCGGATTGATCTGATTATAGAACCTCCCATAATAATTCTATAACTAAGCTTCGTAGAACCATATGTTATACAATAAAGCCTTCCCGGAAAAATTATCTTACAGAGTAAGTTCTATGAAAATTCATTCTGTAGAACTCGAGTTATAAGCAGCCGGAAAGAAATTTCATACATAAGGTAGAAGTAAATAGAAGTATATTGCTATTAATATAATTTACATTTGAATAAAAAAAGGGTACTTTTCGGTTAGCCGGGCGCCAGTGATTAGCATCTATAAATATACATATACACATGTACATATATAAATATATATATATAAACTTATACATATAAGTGTATATATATGTGTATGTATATATATGTATATGTGTAGATATATGTGTATATATATCTACACTGGCACCCGGCTAACAGAAAAGTACCAAAAAAAAAAAAAAAACTCCAAAAATGCTGTCGTACACTTGAAAAAACACCTTTTGGCTTAAAATCAAATTGTTTGGGGACAAAAATAAGATTAAAATCATCAAAAACAAAATATAAAAAGGCAAATATTGTTTCAAAAGCAATCTTGCTCATTGAATAATTTTTAAGCGTTACGAACTTTTTCAATCATGTTTAAATTAAACATTTTCGTTTTATAATATTATCTCTCATCAAAACTGGTTTTCTTTTTTTCTTTCTCTTTCTTTCTTTTCTTTTCTTTTTTTTTTTATACAATTAGTAATGGTTTTTCCTTTTATTTTACGAGATGTATAGCCATTTCAATTATTTCTGCAATAAAAAAACACTTTTTGGCTTAAAATCAAATTGTTTGGGGTTAAAAGTAATATCAAAATCGCCAAAAACAAAAGATAAATCGTCATATATTGTTTCAATAGCAATCTCGCCCATTGAATATTTTTTTAAACATTACGAACTTTCTCAATCATGTTTAAATTAAACATTTTCGTTTTATAATATTATCTCTCATCAAAACTGTTTTTCTTTTTTATTCTTTATTTTTTTTTTTTTTTAAATAAAATTAGCAACAGTTTTTTCTTTTATTTTTCGAGATGTATAGCTTTTTCAATTCTTTCTGCAACTATAATGGTCGCCAAAATATTAGCAATGGTAACCTTTTCGGCCACAATAACAGAATTTTCCCTCATAATTCTATAACTAAGCTACACAGAACGTTGTGTTATATACTAAAACCTTCCCTGAAAAATTGTCTCTCGAACAGTGCAAGTTCCATCAAAATCCATGCAGCGGAACTCGAGTTATAAAGGAACGGAACGAAATTTTCGTTTGTGAGTAGACAAATTATCTCAGAGTCTAGGGGAGGTGGGGGACAGAAAATGTTCTTATACTTTTAGAAAAATATAATTTAATAAATGAAAATTTAATATAGCAGCTATTTATAGTAATAATTATAGTTTTTTCTCTTTTAATAATTTTTTTAAAAAACAATCTTGATAATACGTTATAAATTTAAAAAAAAATACTTAATATGTATCTACTTTTTGTAATTGCCAGCTATTGTAGAAAAAAATAATATTGTGTATTGCGGCCCGTGCAAGAAAGAAAAAAAAATAAGATTATTTGTTTTGGACAGTGTTTCTCAAACTTTTTTAACTCACAGGACAATTAAAGTCATAATTAAACCTATGCTTCACACTTGAATCTAGAATTAAACTTGCTCAGCCTATTTAAATTAAGATGATGAAAAACCGAATGAAAGAAATATTACATCTAATAGATCTCATCTTACAAAAAAAAAAAAAAATTTCAGAAAGATTTTTACACTAGTTCAAATATTTCTATTTAGTTTTTTATTAACTACTGTCTCAGAAATCGTTGCATAACTACTGTGAGAGGTTTCTGAAACAGCTTAATTGAAACATGAATAAGAGGCAAAATTAACTCAGAAAATACTGTTTTTTTACTAAACATTATGTACAAGATTTTTATAATCAAAATTCACCTATTCAGAAGTTTCTTGCGATAGTGCATGGATTCCAAATGAAACAAAAATTTACTAGTGTCTGTAATTAAACTGAAAGTTATAAGTTAAACTGCGAAAATTGAAAACAGCATTGGTCTGGGAGACCGCTAACAGCAATTAAAGGTTAAACATAATTTATTAACTTTTCAGAAAAACAACTATTCACTAAAAAATTCCAGTTTAACTGTACTAGTGACACTTACTGTACTAGTGTACGAGGCTAACGAAAAAGACAGGCTACCACGGTTCATTCCACTTGTCTTTTTTTACAGACCGCCAGAGTCACGTGATACTCGAATGCACCAATGCAGGTGTACGAAAAGAGCATCGCGTCACTCTAGCGGTCTGTAAAAAAAGATAAGTGGAATGCACCGCGGTAGCCTGTTCTTTTCGTTAGCCTCGACTAGTGTACTAGTGACACTTTGTTTCGTTTGGAGCTTTCGAACTACCGCTAGAATTTTAATTATAACAAAACGTGATCTATTAAAATCCTATGAGTGAATCGAGACTTTTATTCATCTTCTAATAGACCACCACTCACAGTAGTTCTCATGCGACATTTTTTGTCACAGCAGTTGACGGTTAAGGGCCCCCTCGGATTCAGGGGTGAGAAACCGCTTTTCAGTCTATTTTTCCTTTTTAATTTCAACCACCCTAAAATTTTGTCTTCCCTTCCTAGCGGTGTATAAGTTAAAAACCTTTATATTGTTATGAATTTTGTATATACCTGTAAATATTCCATTTGTTTAAATTTATTTTATTTTATTATTGTGAAAATTGCAGTATTATTAATGTATTTCCTATTGAGCATCATGTAACTCAATGCTAAAGGCCTCAGATGCTTTGCAAGAAAAACAACCTTACACCCTCATCTTTATAAGAAGTCTATGGAAAAATCGCCAAGGAATGGGTTTATCGCCAAGTTGGCGATGGTTTTGGCGACTTATTTTTGTCGCCAAATTTGGCGATATATCGCCAAATGTCGCCAAGTTGGCGACGGATTTGGCGGCTTTTTGTGCAACCACCCCCCCTTATACCTATACATTGGGATCCTTTCTTGCTTGGGTTCTCTATCGAAAGTTAAAGCACTTTCTGGTAACAATTGAATCTATTTGGACACTACACTGTTAACTAGTATTTTAAAAAACACAAATTGCACAAATTGTGCTTATTAGTTGCTAAAATCAGTGTAAAAAGTGTTTTAAACTCATAAAAGAGCTAAAATCCTACATGTTTCGGCTTTAAACTTAAAGCCATCATCGGGGAAGAGGAACAACACAAACGACTACTGATCTTTTAATTTTCGACACGAGAAAATTGAAATCAACAGTATGGAAAAATTTAAATAAAATAAGCGGGCGCTCTCTGTTGCCAAAGAGCGAAAAACAAAACAATGAATTAACCAGGGGTTAAAAATGTATCCCATAAACCAGGTATGCTGAAAGAAAAGTTATCATTACAAATACAATCTTTTCTAATTTTAATTTCCAATGATTCCCTAATGGCGGCTTTAAATGGGTTATTGAACCTATAGATAATTCTTGCTTTATCGAAATTAATTACAATATCATTATTTTTAGCGTAAAACCGGGAGAGTGCAGTGGATAACTTTCCAAATTTTATGTCGTTTTTATGCTCTTTTAACCTTTCCAAAAACTTTCTTTTAGTCATACCAATGTAAAAAATTATACTATTATTATTTAAGCTAATGGGGATTTCATAAACACCTGCGAATTGATCAGGGGGGATAGGATCTAATTTATATGAAACTAAGTCAACCAATTTTCTGGGAGGGACAGCAATAAGATGGATATTGTATTTACGGAGGGCCCTTTTAATCCTTTCAAATATAATAGGTATATATTGGAATTTCCGATAGTTTGGTTTATTATTGCTAGGGACAGGATGCTGAATTAAATGGCCATTGAATTTTTCTATAATTTTCTGTACGTGATGAGCGGGAAAACCATGGTCAATGGCGATATCTCTGATAAAATTAAGTTCATCTTGGATGAATTCACTTGAACAAACCAGAAAAGCACGCTTGATGAATGAATTGAAGGCAGCAATCTTATAAGTGAAAGTTGTAGAGGCATTAACTGGGATTATTGTGTTACTTCTCATCGGTTTACGATAGACTTTACGTTTTAGGTTGTTGTCATCTTTAATTAATTGAATATCCAGGAACGGCAGTGATGAATTTTCTTCTATTTCCAACGTAAACTTAATATTTTCATCTATTTCGTTTATTTTTGAGAGGAAAGATAGTAGTTCCTGTTTTTTATGATTCCATGTGATAAAGATATCGTCCACGTATCTTAGCCAAACATCTGGTGTTAAATTCAAACTTTTAAAAATAAATTCAACGAGTTTGGCGAGTTTGTATTTGAACAGATTGGATATGTCTTAATTTCTTTTTTTAAAATACTTTCTGGTAATTTCTAGCATCTGAAGGCTCTGGAATAATCTGGAAAGATCTCTGAAACCTATATAAGGACCTCCATCAGTTCAGTTGAGTTAGTTGTCTGTCAACTGCGATTGAATTCATACGAGAGGCTTTGCATTGAGAACTGTGTTTCTCGGATCGATTTTGTCATTGATACGTCGTATTGAACGCATTGTTTCTGTGTGAAATTTTGCTGCGCTTTTATTGGATTTGAAGATTACTGAATATCTTGTAATTTTCAGAAGATATTTGTGATCGTATTGCACTGTTTATAGTGAATAAAGCCTTTTTATTGTTCTTATATATTGGCATCAGTCCTTTCGAACCCCGAGCTCACAACATTTGGTGTCAGGAGTGGGGTTGAATGCCGATTACCAGAGCAATGGAGGCGCAACTGACTAAATTATTGGAGAAATTAGGAGAGATGGATGCGAAAATGACTGCGAATCAGGCTGAGATGTCAACCAACCTTGCCGAGTTGAAAGAAGAAATGAAGAAGGAAATGACTGAGAATCAGGCTGAAATGAAGGAAATGTCGGAAGAAATGAAGAAGGAAATGTCAGCGATAGACGAGAAAATGACTGCAAACCAGGCTGAAATGAAGGAGATGTCAACCAACCTTGGCGAGTTGAAAGAATTAATAGATAATAAAATAACATCTTTAAATGAAAGAATTGACAGCGTGGAAAACAAATTTGAAGGAAGATTTCAAGAAATAGAAGAAAATGTTCAATTGACAGCCAAAAACCTAGAAGAAAGAGTTGAAGAAAAAGTTCAAAAGATCGCCAAGACCGTTGAAGAAAACATAGAGAATGTAAAAAAAGATTTGGAAAAAGTCAAGAAACAAAAGATAACTGCCGAAAACTATCCCGAAGATGTCAAGTATCAAACTATGCTTCCTCGGGCCTCTATTAAACTCTCAACCAATGACGGAAAATCCTCATGGCCAGGTTTTAAGACACAATTTGGGATCGTAGCGGACGCCAATGGATGGGATTCCCAGACAAAGGCTTGCCAGTTAGCTGCTTCTCTACGAGCTGATGCTGCCGACGTCCTACAGACTTTGCCTGCAAATGAACCGCTGGATTTTGAAACGCTCGTCAGTGCCTTAGAATTGCGCTTTGGCGAGAAATGCGTGAAGGAATATAGCAGACTCCAGCTCAAAACTCGACAGCAGAAATCCACTGAATCCCTGCAAGAGCTTGCTACGGATGTCGAGAGACTTTCACATCTTGCTTATCCTGACTGTCCGACTGAAATTAGAGAAAGCTTAGCTCTGCAGCATTTTATTGATGGTGTGCGTGACTCTGAGATCCAGAAGGCACTCCGGATTGCAGATCTCAGTGACTTAAAAGGGGCTTTAGTTTATGCCCTGAAATTCGAGGCAGCCCAGCAAGCTACAAGGAAAGATCGACACTTTGTGCGAGTAGCCAACATGCCTGAGACGTCGGATAGAGCTGTGGAGCATTTACAGCAGCAGGTGAAGGACATGATGAGGCAGATGAACTCCTTGATGGACAACAAAACTGGCAGAAAGATCAAGTGCTGGAAATGCGGTGGAGAAGGCCATATTCAAAGAAACTGCCTAAAACGACCCAACACAGAAGGTAATAGCTCCCCACGAACGGCGGAGCAGGAAAACTAATTAATGGCCATCTCGCGGGGCGGAGGTTGCCAGATTTTGAGAAGCCCCATTATCAAGTGTGTCAAATTTCTGCAAGAAGTTGCGGCGAGAACGGAGTTTTTATAGTCGGGCGTGTGAATGATTTGCCCTGTAATATGATCATCGATACAGGAGCCAATGTGACCATCATTCGGAAAGATCTAGCTCACCGGCTAAAGGAAAAACTCCTCTGGACCCCGCCCCGTGTTATCCTCCAAACCGTGACCGGGGATAAGATCGACATACATGGAAGAATGAAATTGAAAATAAAGTTTGGGAACGCCGCTTACCATCATACAGTCTATGTGGCCGATATTTCAGACCCTTTCATACTCGGACTGGACTTTTTAAAAGAGCATGGATTTACACTGGATTTTAAGAATAAGGAGTTACGCTCCGCTCAAGAAGATGTCACTATTTTCAAACTTGGAAATAAGTCCGGGTCCATTCAACGGATCACAGCCAAGGCAGATGTTACCATTCCTCCTCGAACCGAAATGATGATACCTGGAGTAACTGGAAACGAAAGAATTTTCCAGTATGGCTTGACTGGATATCCTGAGAAGAGCCCAAAGGGAGTGATAATAGCATCAGCGCTCGTAGATCTGTCGAGAGATGTGATACCCGTGAGAATTGCAAACGTAAGTGAAAAGTCTAGAATTATCCAGAAGGGTGAAGTGCTTGCAACCTGTGCTCCAGTCACCTGTGTATGCAAAGACCCGAGCTTGAAGTTGTCGGAGCCGCCTACAAGTTTAACACCTGAAATTGGACAAAATGAAAATTTATCTCTTGAACAGAGACATGCCGCAGAAAGACTGTTCCAGGAATTTAAGGATGTGTTTTCTCAAAACGAGAGTGATATTGGTCGCACTTCACTGACACGGCATAGAATTGATACTGCCGGCCATCCACCGATTAAACAGCATCCCAGACGTTTGCCGTTCGCTAAACAAGAAGAGGTGTCTAAGCTCTTACAACAGATGCAGGATAGTGACATCATCGAACCGTCATCAAGTCCGTGGGCCTCTCCCATCGTGTTGGTCCGAAAGAAAGATGGCTCCACAAGATTTTGTGTGGATTATCGTAAACTTAACGATATCACGAAGAAGGACAGCTATCCTCTACCAAGAATAGACGACACGCTAGATACTCTTTCAGGACATAAATGGTTTTCCACACTGGATTTGAAGAGTGGATATTGGCAAGTAGAGATCCATCCTGATGACGAAGAAAAGACCGCATTTACTACTGGACAAGGACTTTGGCAATTCAAAGTTATGCCGTTCGGGCTCTGCAATGCTCCAGCAACGTTCGAGCGCCTCATGGAGACAGTGTTAAAAGGCCTGACTTTTGAAGCTTGTCTCATCTACCTAGATGACGTCATCATTGGTGGCCGCACGTTTGAAGAACATCTAGAAAATATTCGAAAAGTGTTAACGAAGCTAAGAGCGGCGAATTTAAAGCTGAACCCTTTGAAATGAAGTTCTTCCAACGAGAAGTAAACTATTTAGGACACATCATCTCAGCTGAAGGTGTTCGAACAGATCCTGAAAAAGTGTCTGCAGTAAAGCACTGGAAACGTCCGGAAAATGTCCATCAGTTGCGAAGCTTTCTGGGACTATGCACTTATTACAGAAAGTTTGTACAGGGGTTCTCCAACATCGCAAGACCCTTGCATAGGCTCACTGAAAGCAAACAGAAGTTTCTATGAACACAAGAATGCGACAATTCATTCCAGCGGCTGAAAGAAGCTCTCACATCCTCTCCAGTCCTTACCTATCCAGACCCCGACAAACAATTCATTGTGGACACGGATGCCAGTCAGGAAAGTGTCGGCGCTGTACTTTCCCAAGAAATAGATGGCCAAGAACGAGTCGTAGCATACTGGAGCAAATGTTTATCGAAACCAGAGCGGAATTATTGCGTCACTCGTAAGGAGTTATTAGCTATAGTGAAAGCCATTGAACACTTCCATCACTATCTCTATGGCAGGAAATTTCTCCTTCGTACTGACCACGCATCCCTAACATGGCTGATGCATTTTAAGAACCCAGAGGGCCAAGTAGCCAGATGGATACAACGACTCCAGGAATACGACTTTGACATCAGGCATCGCAAAGGCTCATCGCATGGAAACGCCGATGCCCTATCAAGAAGACCGTGTCCCGAGAGCTGTCGCTATTGTTCCAGAGCGGAGAGCAAGTATAATCCCGAATATGTCATACGCCAGACGAAGACTTCACTATTGACGCCACCAGATCCCTGGAGTGATGAGAAGATTCGAGAAGATCAAATGGCAGACTCTGAGATCAAACCAATCTTGGAGTTATTAGAATCTTCTAGCACGAAACCCAGTTGGAAAGACATCTCGACTTACAGTCCTACGACGAAGCAATATTGGGCTCTTTGGAACTCTCTCCACGTCAGGAATGGTGTCCTGTTCCGAAAATTCGAATCGGAAGATGGGAAGACATCTCGGTGGCAGTTGGTACTTCCTCGATCCCGAATCCCAGAGGTCCTTAAGGAATTACATGGCAGTCCCACTGGTGGCCATTTTGGAGTCATGAAAACATTACACAGAGTCCGAGAGCGCTTCTTCTGGGGAAAAGCGAGAGCTGACGTCGAACAATGGTGCAAATCTTGCGATGCATGTGCAGCTCGGAAAGGACCAAAGAAACGTAGCCGAGGAAGACTACATCTCTACAATGTAGGAGCACCTTTTGAACGCATCGGCCTTGACATCCTAGGTCCTCTGCCAAGAAGTGCTGATGGCAACAAATACCTCCTTGTTGTCATGGACTATTTCACAAAATGGCCTGAAGTTTATGCCATCCCTGATCAAGAAGCTTCTACGGTTGCGGATGCCTTGGTACACCAGTGGATATCAAGGTATGGAGTCCCTCTTCAAATGCATTCTGACCAGGGGAGAAATTTCATCTCTGCTGTGATTGAGGGTCTCTGTCAACTTCTCGGAATGGACAAAACTAGGACGACGCCTTTACATCCGCAGTCGGATGGCATGGTTGAGAGATTTAATCGTACCATCCTCAACAATCTCTCACTTCTAGTCTCAAGAAACCAGCAAGACTGGGACCAAAAACTTCCCTTGTTTCTTCTCGCCTATCGCAGCGCCGTCCATGAAACAACCGGCTATTCCCCGTCTCAGATGCTTTTCGGTCGTGATCTTCGTTTACCTTGTGATCTGCTGTTTGGTCGCCCTCCAGATGCATCTTCATCGCCAGAGGGATACGTGCAGAATCTCCAGGCACGATTTGAAGACGTCCACAACTTGGCTCGAGAGCGGATCAATATACAGACGGAGAAGATGAAGACCAGGTACGACACGAAAGCCACGGGACATCAATTCAAAGAAGGTGACAAGGTTTGGTTTTATAATCCGACTCGACGTAAAGGACTTTCTCCCAAACTGCAATCGCACTGGGACGGTCCTTATACAGTCCTAAACAGACTGAACGATGTCGTAATTCGGATCCGAAAGTCACCAAGTTCGAAGCCTAGAGTCGTTCATTACGACAGGCTGGCTCCATACTATGGCCATAGTACTTAGTTCATTGATTGTAAATAGTGTAATGTAAATAATGTAAATTAGTATGACCATGGTCTTGTATATAAATTAATGTAATTATTTATTTTGCTTAGCATTATCATTATTAATGTTATTATTATTTAAATACTTGTATGTAATGATGTCTATGCTTTAATTTAATTTAATTTTTTTTACATAAGTGTACATTTTGTATAATTCAGCATTATGAATGTGTTTAATTGTTATTTTCCATGTTTGCTTTAAGTGTTTTGAATAGTATGGCATTTGTTGGCAACGGGTTTGCTTTCCGATCAAAGGTTGAACTGCCCGGGACGTGCAGTGCTTGAGAGGGGGGCAATGTTATGAATTTTGTATATACCTGTAAATATTCCATTTGTTTAAATTTATTTTATTTTATTATTGTGAAAATTGCAGTATTATTAATGTATTTCCTATTGAGCATCATGTAACTCAATGCTAAAGGCCTCAGATGCTTTGCAAGAAAAACAACCTTACACCCTCATCTTTATAAGAAGTCTATGGAAAAATCGCCAAGGAATGGGTTTATCGCCAAGTTGGCGATGGTTTTGGCGACTTATTTTTGTCGCCAAATTTGGCGATATATCGCCAAATGTCGCCAAGTTGGCGACTTTTTGTGCAACCACCCCCCCTTATACCTATACATTGGGATCCTTTCTTGCTTGGGTTCTCTATCGAAAGTTAAAGCACTTTCTGGTAATTTCTAGCATCTGAAGGCTCTGGAATAATCTGGAAAGATCTCTGAAACCTATATAAGGACCTCCATCAGTTCAGTTGAGTTAGTTGTCTGTCAACTGCGATTGAATTCATACGAGAGGCTTTGCATTGAGAACTGTGTTTCTCGGATCGATTTTGTCATTGATACGTCGTATTGAACGCATTGTTTCTGTGTGAAATTTTGCTGCGCTTTTATTGGATTTGAAGATTACTGAATATCTTGTAATTTTCAGAAGATATTTGTGATCGTATTGCACTGTTTATAGTGAATAAAGCCTTTTTATTGTTCTTATATATTGGCATCAGTCCTTTCGAACCCCGAGCTCACAACAATATGTTTTTCAATTTGTTAAGCAAATTGTGTCCCTTTTTTACTTACCCATCATACGTAGTATAGGGTAAGTCTTGTAATCGTTTTGAAAATCGAAAAAAAATTTTTGACGAATTTACACGTTTCAGACACTGGAGATTCCAAAAAACATATTTTTAGAAATTTTTTTTTGCCGTCCGTCTGTGTGTGTGTCTGTGTGTCTGTAAACGCTCTATCTCCCGAAAAAATTGAGATAGACACTTGCAATTTGGTATGTACTTAGTATGTAATAATGGGAAGAAGCCTATTTCATTTCAATAACCTCGATTAACCGGAACTATTTTTTTCGGACTCTCGAAATATTCGTTCTGATAAAAGGTATATAAAAATTTTCGAAATTGTTTATTTTAAGAAATGAATATAAAAGACAATAAAAAAACATAAATTTTGAATAAAGCATGAAGTCGATCGGATAATTAGTTGCTGAGATATTTGTAATCCTATTTTCCACACTCTTCGATTTTTCATGACCCTGTATTTCATCCAAATTTCACTTCAAAGATATATTTTAATTTGAAATTTGACGCTTAATCAGATGCAATAAACCGCTAGTTAATAGGATTATTATTTTTGGAGTTATAAGGAAAAACCTCTTTCAAGCAATTCAGTAATCGAGCCTATAAAGTTATGACGTCATCAAGCCACGATTTTATTTGAATTGCTAAGCATTTTATAAGAAGTTTACACATTTTTGTTTTAATATTTTACATTATGCATATCCATGATGGGTAAGTATTACGGTGGCCCCCAACGACTAGTTTACATTGTATAAATAACGCATATAACCCCCCCCCCCTCCGGACTCCAGTTAAAATATTTTACTTCCCTTCAAAAAAGACACTTATAAGACATATTTGGACATGAAGGGGACACAAGAAGATTTTTTTTTGCAGTTTGGTCTGTTCCTACTTCTGTGTATTTAAGCTTTGAACTATTTTCACTGAAAATCTTATGGTTTAACATTTTAATACATATTTTAATGTTATGTTAGCAAGAGCATTGTTTTTATAATCTTGGAATTTTAAGTAAAATAATCATATACTAGATGGAACCCGTCAAAACTTGACGCAAAAAAATACTATTACAATATCAGTAAAATAAGCTTCTTTATTATTTATGAAGGGGTGCGTATAAAACAGTCTTTCAAATATTTTATTTAAATTTTTTCCCTAGTCAAATACAGTACTATTTCCGATGCAAACTCCAAACAAACAATCCGTAAATAACTGTGTCATGCAAATCAGTTTGACATTACCACCATATTCCCCACGGCAAGAAAAAAAATTCATGGACCTATGAAGTATATACAAATAGTATATTTCTACGTTCATATCATATTCAGTAAATAACAGAACATAGTAAATAAAGCACACATCTCTCCCCCCCCCCTGTGATAATGCAACCGAATGATCTCCTATGCGCATGTGCATTGCATCTGCCCAAAAGCACCGTCAAAATTCGACGTTAAAAAAGTTTTAAAATGATTAAATTAAAAGTTTTAAAATGTCCTCTTTAATCATTGTTCGTTTCAAATCCATATCTTCTAAAATGCATCCATTGTTTTAAGCTAATCAATTTTTATGCAAAGATTTACAAGTTTTTTACAGTAATAAATCTATCTGCAGATGAGGGAGATTTTTAATGTTTTCAAGTGTAATTTATTTGTATGATTTCTTCGGTTCCTTGACATAATCAGGATGATTATCCCTTTTCCATCACAGTCGGGGGTATTATTTTTCCTCTTATACAGTTGGCAAATGTAAAAAAATTAAAAAATGCAATTCCTAGCATATCCTGATATCTGATGGAACATATTCATCAACGAATTCAACATATCAATTTTATGTTCAACATAAACTAAAAATATATTTTTTTTTTCCTGACAGATTTTTGTTTAGCGCCAAAATGTTCTATCTTATGGATAATCTGATCTTATGATTTATCACTTTTTTTAAAATTATTATTCACTTTTTATGATGGTTAGGGAAATCTATTTTCAATTGTGGCAACTTTCACAGGGGCTATTTTACATTATTGAAGTAAACTGGTAGTCATTGATAAGATAGAATTGAAAAACTTTTCATGCTTGAAAATTATTTAAAAAGTCGTTAAATTAATCGGCAGTTTTCAAATAAATTTCAATCGAAAGCTAATTTTTTTTCTACTTATAATTGATGATGTAAGAATTGAAATTGTACAATGTAGTAAAAAATAGAAATTTGTAGTATTTCGAAGTGATGTAGGCGCGATGAAAGCTAAAGCGATAGCGCCTTTGTTGTCACAACTGTTGTACATTTCTAAAAATTGCCACTGTATTTTGACTGGCGTCCAAAAGTGGAAAAACATTTTTCGACATCGAAAGAGAAATTCACAGTGAAAGAAATAGGACTTTGCGCTAATAAGGAACTGTTAAATGAACTTATAATAAATCTACCAAAATAATTCCTATGAAATATTAATCTTACATTGTTTATTCTTGCTAAAAATACAATCATTATTTCAAGTTTTTTTTTCAACCATAACACTATTTTTAATAACTTTAAATTTCCTGAAATCTTTTACTTTTGTGATTTTTTTTTTATTAAAAAGGGAAATCTTCTATCCTATAATTTTTTAAAAAAAGCAATTGGTAACATGTAATCAAGGTATGCAATCAAGATGAAGAAATCAATGACGGCTCCAATTCTAATCTTTATAATTATGAATGCAAAAATCAGTAAAATTATGTCATGTTAACACAATCATATACATTTTTCTCTTTAGTTTTATCAATGTTAAAATGCACTTCAAGCTAAGCATAACGTCATTTTCACCGGCGCGAACTTTTCACACGTACTTCATGTACCTTACATTAATGCTTAAACACCATGCACACAAATATAAATATATTTTGTATTTAATTGTAATGAAAAAATGGCATCAACAAAGTTATAATGCATAATGATAAAATAAACCCAATGGACAATATTCCCGTGACGTCACAATAAATATGAATTTTTATTCGCTTATAAAACACGCGGATAAGTATTTTTACCGAAATTTAACTTGCAAATTAACAAATTCGTCCTTAAAAGCGCGTGCTTTTAATATTTATTATTTCTCTTTTATTTAACCACAGAATTTAGAAAATAAACTCTGTGCTTCGGAACAGTAGGCGTTATCCGATTATGACGTTATTAGCAGAAGTAAAAGTTTAATTGAAAATTACGGTTAATTAATTAAATTTTCGAACAAACGAATGCACGATAACAAATCTGTGTCCAAATATCTTTTATTTAAAAAAAGAATGATGTAATTTGATGCAGTAGTTTGTTCTCACGGATTGTCGAAAGAAATCGCTTAGCGTTTTAAATATATAGATATATATATCTATACTAATAAAAGAAAGTTTCGCTCTGTGTGTCTGTGTGTGTGTCTGTCTGGGATGGCTAGGAAAATTTAGCGCCCCTAGAAGTCTGTAAATTTATATTTAGGTAGTCCAAACCCTCTCCTGGTATACCTGAGTCTCAGAATTTTAATATTTTGATAATTAGCCTAGATATTAATTAGATTCTCATTAACCATCGCTTCTAAAATAACATATTTTAAATCAAAATGGCGAAAGAAACGAACCGGTGCATTGGATTTGCAAACGGAAATGAACGAATTCGAAATTATTTTACTAATGAGTGAATTTAAAAAAAACTAATTGAGATATCAATTTGAAAATTTCTGAGCATATGTAAAAAAATATTCTGCATCTGACTGTATGATTTTTTAAGAATTCGGTCGGTAATTTTTTTTAATTTATGCAAAAAACTGCCAAAAATCTGCCGGCGCCAGTGAAAACGATCCTTGAAATTTTCAGACAGGGATCTGCTTTCATTAAAAACTGAACTACAAAGAGATCTGTTTCTCGGGCCGATCCCTCCATTGTATTTGCGAAAATGAAAGGAAATATTTGCCAATTTTTACTAATGAACAAAAATTTAGGTAACTAATCAAGGTATAGATTTGAAATTGAGGTCGGAAAGGGCTGTCATCTGCCGGCTATTTTAGCGTAGCATCTTCGTTTTGTTCTAATTATCAGAAAAATGTAATTATTTTTTTAATGATCTTGTTAATGTTGGTGACGGTGATTCTCTTGAACAAATTATTCATTATATTTGCGGGTATCGGGAAGGAGGGGGTTAACGCCTTTCGCTGAGATTGTAATTATCTCGGGACCGGGCAACGCCGGGCGGGTCAGCTAGTATATATATAAACATAAACGAAAAGAAACTGCAATATATAAAATGTTAGCACGCGATGACTGCTGCAATGACTGCTAATAGCTGCAATGACTCGTAAAATGTTACGCCCTCTCTTTACATTTGCAGATAACTTTCGGTATTGAAAATAACCCTAGTTGCAGCGTGAAAGGGTAGCTCCAAGCAAGCGAAAGGCAATAGCACATATTTCATATCGTATGGTAGTACGTGTGACAGCAGCTTAATATGACTTGTTCGATATTTGCAGATGTAGAGTGTTGTATTTACGTCGTGTATTTACATCGTGAGTAGTATTTTCATCGTTCCTTTACAGCAGGCATGTCAAACACGTGGCCCGCGAAGCCTTTGACAATTTATCTGCGTTTAATTTATTTCTTGGATTAGAACACCCATGCTGAAAATACACTTTGCGCGAGCACACTTGCACCAACCGTGGCAAACATCAGAAAGATATGTATATCAATGCTACCACTATTTTTGAATGCTAATATTTAGCTTATTCTTTCCGTCATTAAATAAGGGGACTATTTCTCTTCACAATGTGGTAGCATTCTGAATTTAAAAATCCTGCTTATCTGGCAACAGTGGTGTTATAACTCCATTTTAAATTTTACCACCAAAATATTTGAGAATACAAAGACAATCAATCAACCGGAACGTAGCAAAGAGTTGGATCATGTGTCTGAAAATTTAAAGATTCATAATATTTTTACAATGTTTTACTAATAATTTTTATTCGTTTTATGTCGAAACCCATTCTTAATTTTACTACTCTCTTTGATTTTACACTACTTTACAAAATAATATACTGTATTTGTTAAATACGGAGACATGATTGTAAAATTAATAAAATTTGACGCTAATTAAGAACAGTTAAACAATTTTTTTAAAATCAAATTATAAAAATAAATAGTTTTAATTGTGTCGCTATGAAAGTGACACAAATTATCACTTTTGTGCTTGGCACAAAACCCCCAAATATGTCATCCAGGTTCCTCACTTGGGCTTTAGGCGAACATAATGGATTTTGGATTTAAGCTCTTTAATTATTTTAATTACTTAGGTTAGTAATTGTTCCATTGTTAATTAATCCTACGTGATCTTTCCTTTCCTTTCTTTTATTTATTTATTTTTTATATACACAAATTTTATCGACTACTCTCATACATCCGAGGATTTATAAAAATATATATTAAAGCTGTTTTCTATTATGAATAAATATGATTAACTGATGATGAATATGCCAAATTTTGTTAAAAGCGATTTACAATACGATTATATTGAAAGGAAAATTTAAATTTTATGTTTGTATATATATAATATTTAGACACTGTTGGTGTTTGGAAATAAGGTAACATTAAGAGGTGCTACAGCACAAAGTGTAAATAAAACTCACAAAAATCGGGCTAAACATCGGAAAGATAAACTGTCCGAATTGAAACTGATACTTCTTAAAAGAGAATCAATCAAAGTGCTTTCAACAAGTCTATTGAAGAAAATACACTTGCTTTAAAAAACTAATTATTTCTTTTATTACATTAAATATCCCGCGAGTCGAAATCATTCACAACGAAATTGAAGAAATTATGTCTAGAGTGGTTAAAGAAATTTGAAAATACTATAAGCATATGTACTATTGCTAGAAATATTTATATGTAGCCAAATAGATTTATAAATGCCATATGTGCTAATCCACTTATATTTGCATGGACATGCTTAATCATTGCCAGTCTAGAAAGTATCTTGGCAATATGGGTAGTGAAGATAAACAGAAGAACAGTGAAGATAAAACTTCTTATACAGATATTCGACGGCTTTCTATCACAAAGTTTTAAATCTTAAACAAAGTTACCGTTTTCATTTAAAATGAACAAATTATGAATGTAGATTATTAAAATACCACTAATAGACAAAGTGCTTCATTTGAAATTATAAAGCACCTGAATAAAGGCTTCTTACTGCTAACTTGTTATTTATTAGTATTATCATTTTCAAGTAGAATTTATTACTTTGACAAAACAATTTTCAAAAATAAAATGTATTTCATTATAAATGCTGGCAGGCATTATTACAAAAATCATCGGAGTGGAAATTCTTAGAATATACTAAATATATATAAAATAAATAAATTCAAAAGAAGATTTTAGAATATACTAAAAATATATAAAATAAATGAATTCAAAAGAAGATTTTAGAATATACTAAAAATATATAAAATAAATGAATTCAAGAGAAGATTTTTGAATTTCAAGAAATATCAAAATCAGTTTAAGCTTTTTACTTCACCTCTAATGATTGATGTTGAAATTCTTTTGTAGAATTTATTACTGCAGTTAATAAAAATTTAGTGCGATTCCAAATTAGAGGAAAAAAGTAAGGGGGTTAGTTTCCAAATTGCTTAATTGTTTATCAATCGACCGATTTTTGAAAGGATAGTGTGTAATTAGATATAGTTTAGCTATGTTCGGTAGTGCACTTTTATAAGACATCTTTGCGTAGCTGAGAACCTTATGTTATTTTTCAAGTCAAATAAACGTAATTTGTACATGAAAAATAAAATAAAATGTAATGTTTGATTTTAATAAATGTAATTAAATAAGTGGTGATGGATACAAGATGCACTTTATTAAATAAATTTTCTGATTTAAAATATGTTTAAATTTGTTTTTTACTTGAAGAAAACACGGAAGATTGACAGTTAGCTTTTGCTAGACCAAGATTATCAGACCAGTATATACAATTAATATTTAAAATAAATACAATTTCGTAAATACAATTACATTTTGTAGATTTGGTTGATGAAAAGTAATTTTCAGTAGTTTTTCGAAAAATAACATAAAATAAACTAGGTACTATAATAATAATTTTGGAACCTTGCAAGAATATTTCTTTAACATGGTTGTGTTTTGCATGTGCAAATTGTATTAAGTGCATTGGTAATAATATTACCTACTTTTTTTTTATGTGGCCCGCGGCTTTGTATGTAATGCTTAGTTTGGCCCGCAGCGGTAAACGAGTTTGACATGCCTGCTTTACAGGGACACTCAAAATAATTCCGTCACATTGCGGTCTATGGCGAAAAATCGTCTGCGGTGTATTTTAATGATCTTAGACTATCTCAAACACATTGAAAGGGAGGTATATCACTGGGGGGGGGGGGGGGCACTAAAAGATGTTTAGCATAGTAGGATTTTTCAAAAATATTGAATACATATTTTTTATTTATATTTCATAATTATTTATTATTAATATGTTACTTATATTTCATGAGACAGGCCTTTATAGTATGTACTGAAAATAAATTGAATAATGAATTAGATAATATTCGTAAAATTGCTTGTAGTAATGGTTTTAAGGTACACCCAATTAATAAATTAATCCTGGATATCGCCCATAATAAGAAACCAGAAAACAAAGTTGAATCGCAAAAATACAAACTTTACCCTCTTCAATATTATCCAAGCTTTTAAAAAAAATTAAAATACAGACTTAAACATTTCAATATCTGCTTCAAAGCCAAATTCGCCCAGAAATGAAAGAATATCATTTGCAGTAAAAATGATCCAATTAAGTCAAAATGAACAGAGGAAAGTATATTCAACTAGGCAAATTATGTCCAATAGTTGGAGTATCATAGTTGAGATTTTTTCCCACAGAGCGATAATATGCCGGGACCAGGACTCGAATATGGGTACTTTGGCTTGCCGTGCCAAAGGAGCTCAGTAGGGAGAGCGTTGGCACGGCAAGCCAAAGTACCCAGGTTCGAGTCCTGGTCCCGGCATATATTCGCTCTGTTGGAAAAATCTCAACTATGATACTCTAACCATTGGACATGACCCAATTAATTTTGAGAATTATTCAGAAGTATATAAAATACCTCTTATTAAAGAAGACGGATATAAGAATCACTATATTGGCATGACAAGCAGGAAATTTAGTTACAGAAAAAAAAAGAACATATAGCTGATATTAAGTATAATAGAAAAACCACAGCCCTTTCAAGATGATATCAAGAAGAAACCATCTTAATAAATTTCTATTGAAAGTAAAATAATTTTTCCCTCCAGTCTATACAATCCATCCATAATAAGAGAAAGCATAGAGATAATAACGCGCAAAAATACAATAGGTAACAATGCGGCATCTTTTAACTTACCGAAATTGTGGCTCGAGTGTATTCGAGTTATTCGAATTGTGACTCCATGGTTATAAACAACGTAATCTATAATTAATATGGAAATAAACAACCAAGTACAAATAAAAGATAACGTTGCGTAATTTTTTTATAAAGTACATGAAAATTAAATGATAGCATTTTAAATAATAACTTCAAAGACCGTGCCATTATTGAATAGTCTCATTTGTTTTTGAAAATGGCTCGGAGTGAACCGAAACATGTGAAACAACCTAATAAAAGTTATTTTACTATGTATTTATTATGTTGTTAATTTACACCTTTTAGCATTTAAAAGAAATATATTATTATAAGGTGTTATAATTTATTATATTATTACATATTTTCCGTTTTTCAATCTGATTTATATTTCTCTTCCACGACTGTACATTAAAAACTCATTTTAAAAAATGAATGCAGTTTAGAATGCAATAAAAAGATGGTTAAATAAATTTAAAACTCTGTAAAGAAAAAAAAAAGTACATATTTTTAAATATTTCTTTGCAATTTTGTTAAATCAAATTAAAATTCTAAAGATTGTGACAAAGAAATATACAATATCATTATTGTAACAAGGAGGTGGGGGGGAATCTACCAACCTCTGCCGTACCCATTTTTTTTTCCCTCGAAAGAATGAAGTTCAGGCCTAGTCCTGCCCGAGACTACAAAAAAGTGAGCAAGAACAAATTTCATGCAGGAGACTCGGGCCGGGCCGGGCCGGGCCTGGCCTTCCTTTTTCCTGCAGACACGGGCTTGTCCGGGATTAGTGCTCCCTATTATACGTTTATACGTGTATACGTATAATACGTATTATACGGGATGCAGATTTTTTATACGTATGATACGGCACAGTCGGTTATACGTATTATACGAAACACTATATACGGTCCAACGTATATACGGATCTTACCCCAGCGGTTAAACGTATAAACGTTTAAACGGTTTTTGTTCATGTGAAAAAAGATACTTTTCTCCTGCTAGTCTGCGCAAGGTTACTATACCATAAGGTTGTGCCCCATTTCACCCTGAAATCAATAGGGAGCGATTTGCTGTTTGATGTCACTTAGCCTGCTCTCTGCTCTAGAACTCCTATTATAGGAGTCTTAGCCTGCTCCATTCAGTTTTGGTTTAGAAAAGCTCTATTTTTAATTGAAAAGTATCAATACAAATTTTCGAGTGAAGAAGTTTAAATTTTTTTTTTAATATTTTTTATACATAGGACAAACATCACATCCAAAATTTAAACTATTATGTCTTTTCAATTCTACGATATATAATTTTTAAATTTGCTATTTTTATCATTACATTTTATTTGTACCTCAGTATGAAAAGTTCCTTTTCATTTTAAAAACCAGCAAATAGTAATTTTTATAAATAAAATCTTAAAGACCTACAAGAGCAGAAAATTTAATGTTTGTATGATTGCACTTAATATCATGTTAATAATTTTAATATAGTATATTTTTAATATTTGATCAGTATTCTATTTGAAATACATAATAATTCTAATATTATTATAATTGTGACATGTATTTCATAAAAACCTATGAAAAAGTTTTTTAAAAAAATCACTTAGATTTCAACCTAATACCACATATACACAAGATTGGGTTTTGTGTAATTAGATTTAAAATACAAATAATGTAAAAACTTTACTAAGTAAATGGCTGAATATTTAGTATTTTTAAACCGAAATATACATAAGATACAATTAGATGATTTAATGGAAATAAAATTTGAAATTCAGAGTAATGTACTTTATAAACAAATTCCGAAATATTTATATAAAGTATTATTTTAATGCTACACGATAACCATAAATGCACATACATAATAAAAAAAAAAAAAAAAAAAAAAAAAAAAGATAAATTATTGCGTGAAAGAGAGTTCTACGTTTACGCAAAAATTTTGATTTCCTAATAATATTTAAAATTTAAAATTACATTTCTTTTCAGCGTTCTATACTTAATTTTAAAATTTACTGTTTCTTCAGATCCCATTCAGATAATTGATGTGATTAAATATCAAATAATTGATATATATATATTTTATAAAATAAAAAGTAAGACAGCAGTATTCCTAAAAGAGATTTAAAATACAAATAAAAATAGAAATTTTATTTTTTAAATTGCCGCATTTTTAAAACTGGAAGATTTATGTGATATAAAAAAATTAAATTTGAAATTCAAAATAATATACTTTTAAAAATATCTTCCAAAAGGATTATATTAATTTATATTTTAATGCTGTATGATGATAAAATTATATAAAAATATTTTAATAATTAATATATTAAGGTACCTTCAAGTATACCTTCAGAATATGCTTTCATTTCGAGCATTTTATTTCATTACAGGGTGCATTTTGAAGATGTATTTTAGATGTATGTTCTATTATTTGCAATTTTTCGTACTGTTTTATCATGCAATGATAAAATACATGAGTTGATTGATCATACACATACTGATCATACACAGTTCATTGACTCCACATTTTTCATTTTTTGGCAGCGTATCTCTTTTTTAAGCTTTCCAACATAGTTGAAAAGTGTTTATACATTCGGTTTTTCTGTCTGTATGCCGTCTGTCTGTCCTGTCAGTCTGTGCTCTAACTGCCGTAAATATACTCGGATTGTTATGCAATTTATATATCTTATTGAGCTTTATTATGCCATGTTCGGTATTGAAAATGAAGTGTGTAGCACTTACAGCTTATTTTACAGGGAAATTCAAAAGAATTCCGTTACTTTACGGTCTACGGGGAATATCGTTTGCGGCTTATTGTAATGATGTTAAAATATTTCAAACATATTAAAATTGACATATATAACATGTGCACTATAAGAGGTATACTGTAGCACTTATACCTTTATTGCAGCACTGAAAAGAATTCGTTACATTACGGTCTATGGGGAAAAATCGTTTTCAGCTTATTTTAAAGATGTTTCAATATTTTATACATATTCAAATTGATCACTGAGGTGCACTACAAGGCACTTACTGTCATATAATGTATCGTTCATTTACAGAAACACTCAAAAGTATTCGGTTAAAGAACTGTCAGTTACTAATAATTCCTTGAAGTGCGATTTTAGGTGCGATTTTAGTTGTTTTTTAAATGTAACAAATTTTTTGCCTATTACTCGTTATCTATAAATTCTATGGATCACCCACAAGGCAGCACAAAATACTTGAATACATGTGCGTTTATCAACGGAAATTGCTGAAGGTGAATTTTCAACTGTGCTATGCCCTCCCTAACTGAACTAAATTTTAGCAATTTATGCCGCTGTATGTATAGTATTAGTAATATCATTAGTAAATTGTATGCATAGTTTATATATAAATCTATAGATCATATACAGGGGTACACAAAAGAATTCGATATTTTTTCGAATATTATTAGTAAATCCTGAAATGGCATTTTTAAATGTGTTATGCCTTTGTACAAATTTTTCTCTTAGACATCAGACCTAATTAAACAGTAAAGATTTATAAAAGTATTTTTGAAGAGTTGAAAAGTGTTACATAATCTGTGCTTGATGCATGATTTTTCTAAAGCTATTATCTGTTCCTTTGGATGCAATGATCCATCAATTTTTTATATCAGATTTCTTCGAAAATGTATGATATAGAACATTTTGCGTTTTATCCAAACGATTAGTACATGTTGCAATAGCATAAGTACTAGGCATTTTCTGAAAAATCAATGCAAAGAATGCATTATTTTAAAGAGCTAAGACCAAAAGCACTAACAAAAGCTGGAAAATATTTGCGACGTATTTAGGAAATGTGACCGGAAATCTCTCTTTCTGGGAAGGAATTAAAGCTTCGTGTGAGGGAAAACTGCCCTTGCTGTCAAAAAAATAAAAATAATTGTTTACATTGCACCCCCGTCCCTTTCAAAGATCGACCAAAGATAACAAGCAATACAAAGTCCCATATTAGCAAAGAAAAAATACACGATTATTTCATTTGAAGGAAAAAAAAATCTCCTCTAAATAGCTTTATTCCTAGAAAAAATACTTTACTTTGTGCCTAATGAAAAATGTTTTATTTTGAAGAAATATGCTCTCCTATGACCAAAGAAACGAAATTTTTTTTTAGCATAAATACTATTTTAAATCAGAAAAAAAAGGTTCTTTCCCATTGGAAGAATCCACCTTAGCACCGCCAGTGACGTCAGAAAAACCAAAACCCTGATGCCAGAAGTAAAGGGAAATGGCACCTACCGGGTCTGCGGATCACAGAAATTGAGAAACACCCTCTGAGGTCCACATTCTCGCAGTTTACGTGGACCATCGTGATTACTTGTTCAAAGATCCACGAAAGTCCCTAATTTACCTGTCTAGCGGTAAAGGTATTCCAAAAAACAATTAAAAATCGAAACTTTTTTTCCTCAGTTGAGATATATAGTTTTTCCCCCTTAAATCTAAGCTATTAATTATGAAATGTTTTACTATGAGTAGCGGGTAGCTTCAAAGCAAATTTTCGCATGTCTGTAACACCTCCACACACAACTTCTTTAGATTTATGGCGTGGACATTTCGCGCGAAAAATTATTTTTTAATGCGACCGCAGAACATAGGCATGCATTAACTTTTTTATCTTATAGTGACACTGACCAATCCATTTCCTGGGAAGTTTCGCACTCATACTTTTATTGTATTTAAGAATATTTTTTTTCTCTATTTAACACGGTTGCTACCGAGGACGTATACGTGGCGTCGACACTTGGTCACTTATTTGACATTCCACTTTTAATCCAAAATTATGAATTAATACCGGAAATTTCGAAAGAAGTTTTTTTTATTTTATGTAATCACGAAATGTCTGTCATTAAATAAAGCAAATATTGCTATTAGTAATTTCAGGTATGAATTCGGAATTTCTGAATAAAATAAAATTCCGTTAATTTTAACCCGGCAGTCACCGTGTTAAAATATTTTGAAAATACATCCTACATTAAAAAATAAATGAGAAGGCAAGTCATTGTATGCATGTGTGATTGCGTTCTAAAATCTGCATTGACGATTATTTGTCTGGCTATTAGAAATCAAAATTAAGTACTTCACACAAAAAATAAAATTTGTCAAAATTAACAAAAAATCTTAAACGTAATGTAGATACACCTTGTATACCATGAATGTCATGATTAAAAAAATGAACTCGCGTTATACACATTAACACAGTGTGGAAAACATTAGCCCCGTCGAAAGAATAACATTTGAACCCGGACGCAATCTTGAGTACACGCACTCACAAATAAAGAATTTTCAAAAAATTAGAAAAGAAAAATGAACTTACTTAACAAGAAGTGACAATAAATCTGAAACGTGTCTATTCTCATTCTTTTCTCAAAAAGTGTTTTCTTCCGTTATATGCTTATAATAATCGTTTATAGGGAAAAATAACGAAATCCTATGTATGAAACATATTATGCAAATTATTTCGCTAAAACCACTGATTTCCAGCTTGTTCCCCGTTTTGTGACGTAATACTGATGAGGTCCATTGGTATTAAAAGTAAATACGTATTTAAAATATACGTATAATTGAATTTTTCGTATACTTAAATTATACGTTTAACCGATATACGCTTATACGTATATGGATACGTTTAAACGTATATTTTAGCTTATACGTATTTCTTAAATACGTATTATACGTATATACGTATATCGGTTAAACGTATAACTGATATACGTATCGCATCGGGAGCACTAGTCCGGGATAGACTTCTTTTATTTCAGTGCGAGTCGGGCCTGGACTTCATTCTTCCTAGAGGTCTGCACAACTCAAAATTTCCAGGTCCGGTTCTTAAACAGTCCTTATGAAAATCAATAGGGAATTGAACCCGGGACTCCCGGGTTACAGAACATAGGCGAAAACACTTTTTTTTTTTTCTAATTCTAATAGATTTTTCATATTTAATATACAATGAGTACCGGCTATATGGTCACCCGCTTATAAGGTCACCCTGCTTATATGGTCAGTTTTCTAAAGACCTGTCTAACTTAATAGGGAAAATGTGTTAAAGCTCACCGCTTATATAGACATTTTATTTTCCCGGATATCGGTTATATGGTCATTTTTTTAAATATTTTCAATGAGATTTTCGGCTATTTTTTTTAAAAAAATAGTAACTTTTGTAACATTTTTTGAGGTGGGAAGAAACAGGAAATGACTAAAAGAAAAAAAGGTCTTGAATTCCCTTTAATACAAAATTAATTTTATCTCAATTTTACCCTGTTTTTGCTTGATTAAATCATAAAACCATTTAAGAATATCAATAAAAAATGCATCTAAAAAAATTACAACGATGCATCTAGTTTGCAAATTTTAATTACAGTAAAATTTTGCTTTGATTAGCGCAAAGAGCAAAAGGGATATATATTTTTGTTCGTTCAGATGAAATTTCGTTATTTTCTGTCTTGCTTTCATTTGAACATGATAGTTTTCCCATTTAAAATCATTTAAAAATTATTAGCTGAAAAAACGCACTCACTACACTATTTTTTAAGTACAATAGATAAAAATGTTTTTTAATAAAAAATACTTTAAAATATTTCCCTGTTTTTTTACTTCTTCCTCGTATTTAATTTTCTGCAATTTTCAATGTTCATTTAATGATCAGATACTTTGAATATTTGTTCAAATGGGCCTTATTTTTTGAAAAAATTGGTGTTAAAGTTCAAGTATGCGTTTCAAATACCCGTTAGTTTGACGTCCTGAACGCTGTCTCCGTGGCGCATAGAATATAAATCCTATCCTGTGCTGTGCCCTTTTTTAACACTTTCCAACCTAGTTGAAAAGTGTTTATGACTTCGGTTTGTCTGCCGTATGGCCGTATGTCCGTGCTCTAACTCCCGTAAATAGGCTCGGATTGCTCTGCAATTTTTATATGTTATTGTCGTTATCTATAGCATGTTCCCTTATTTCAACGGAAGTGTGTAGCACTTATAGTTTTTTTACAGGGACACTCAAAAGAATTCCGTTACATTGCGATATATGGGCAAAAATCATTTGCAATTTATTTTAATGATGTTACGCAATTTCAAACACATCGTAATTGATATATATCACTAAGGTGCATTACAAGAAGTTTAATAGGGAATAGGGTGTGCATAGCACTTATAGTTACTTTACAGGGACAGTCAAAAGAATTCCGTTACATTACGTCTATGGAGAAAAATCGTCTGCGGTTTATTTAAATAATGTTTCACTATTTTAAACGCATTGTAATTTATATAAATCACTAAGGTGCTTTACAAGTGGCTTACTACAGAATAGTGTGTGTATAGCAGTCATCGTTCATGGACAGGGACACACAAAAGAATTCTGTACTGTCAGTTAACAATAATTCCTGGAAGTGCGTTTTAAGTTACTGAACGCTATTTTAAATTTAACTCATTTTGTCTATTACGTGGTGTGTAAAATTCTGTAGATCCTATACAGGAAAGCACAAAAGTTTGCGAACCCATTTCCGTTTATGGACAGAAACTCCAGAAGGAGAATTTCAAACTGTGCTACGCGTTTTATAACTGAACTAAAATTGAGCATCCTATGTAGTGTATATACAAATCTATAGATGATAATACAGGGCTGAAATAGAAGCTTATTAAACAGTATGATTTGTAAAATGATTTTGGAAGCAGCATTGGAAAGTGTTACATAATCTATGCTTGACGCATGATTTTTCGTTCTTGTTTTTTTCTTTTTTCCTTTTTAATTAATTTTATATTTTTTACGCGTTAAAGTTTTACGCAGAATTATGAATTCTGCATCTTTGAACTTTTTGATATTTTTCTAATAAATTACATTTACATTTCGTTAAGTTCGTTGTCGTAAATTACATTTCCATTTACATTCGAATTTTTCATGAAAATTTATATTTTTTGCGCTATTTTAAAACTAATATTTCTGTTGACGAAAATCCAAACTAATTTATGTCTTGATATCTCATCTTTTTAAAACTTACTAATATTGTTTACATTCATGTATATTTATTTATTTATTTATTTATCATATTTATGAAATAATGCATATCTGGAGGCACGGCAGTGCCTCCGCCAAGTCGAGAGAGGACAGCCGTAAGCATACTTTTCTGGAAGCAACTCAGGGCACTTTTGACCCCCCCATATCTCCGCGCTGGAGTATCCCAAAAATTTTAAACTTCAATTATAGAGAGTATTTGGCCCACAGGACCAAAATTTAAAATTACAACTTTCTGTCTTTTCTAGTTCAGGCGATATATGAACTCAAACATTCGATTTTTTGTCACTTCTTACTCACTCGTTCACGCGTCATCAAAAAGATTGGGTAGATCCCGTAGCCCCAGAAACTTGACATTTGGAAAAAAGGTAGTGTTTAGGATACAAAGAAAGGAAAAATTATAAAATCCAGAAAATTCGAAAAAAAAACATTCGAAAATTCAACAAATTCCATCAAAATTGAAAATTGAAAATAACACGATCTTGTAGTCTTGGAAACTTAAGATTTGGTGTGAAGGTAGTGTTTAACATCCAGAAAAAGAAAACATCAAAAACACCAAAAAAATCGAAAGCAAAATTGAAAAAATCGAAGAAATTGAAAAAAAAACCGAAAATTTGAAGACAATCCGATTTTGTTGCGCTAGAAAATTCAAATTAGGAATAAAGGTAGTATTTAGGATACAGAAAAAGGAAAATTAAAAAAATCCAGAAAATTCGAAAAAAAAATAAAAAAATTCGAAAAAAATTGAAAAAATGAAAATAATTTGATACGATAACGCTCGTATTTATAAATTAATTTGGATGAAACTAATTGTGTGTATTAAGCTCACCAATGCCTCGACCGAGTTCGTTGGCCAGCTTGGTCCGCCATCTTCTTTCAAGATGGCGGCCACGGAAAATTTTAAAACTAAAATAAATATACAAAAAAGTTAAAAAATCAAGTTTATTTTTTAATTAGGTGTTAGGACTTGATACAAGGATTCCAGAGCATTTTTTGTTTTACCTCTATCTTAAAAATTGGCTGAGATAGAGCAGTTTGAAATTCTAGGGTGGCTGACATTTTGAAACAAAACAGCACATTACAAAAAACCAACGATAAATTTATGGTCAATAATGGTCAAGCAGGTGCAATCCCGAATGAATACTCCGTGTTATTATAACTGTAACTTTGACTTCGAAATTTTGATACGTTGCATTTTCTATTTGTTGATATTTTTGAACTATGATTTACGCTAAGTGAAATGTTGTTGTTGAAGAGGGATTTTCCATGTAAATCCGAAACGTCCAATTTTAATGTTTTTAATGTTTTATGAAAGTGTATTGTAATGTCTGTAATTCTAATGATTTTAATATAAATTTATAAGTTTTAGTGAACGCAATTTTTCGCAAATTATTTTCTTTCATTGTTGTAATCATTTTCCCAATCATACGCATAAAACTATATATTCATATCCATTAGCGCCAAATTCTCGCCAAACTTGGCGACAATTGGCGAAATCTCGCAAAATTTGGCGACAAAAATAAGTCTTCATAAATGAAGCCAACTTGGCTATAGCTCAATAATTTGGCGAATTTCTTATTCAAATTCAGTGTAAACGAATCTTTTGTAAACGGTTTCTTTGCATTTTAACTTGCTGTTTTCGAGTAACAGCTAAAATTTTAAAACGAAGATATAGGAAAGCTACCTTTTCCTGCCGGTACAGGCCGGAGGACTTTTTTATGAGTTGTCGGATCCAATCTATGTTTTGCATTAAATAAAGTAAAACATTGAAAAACAAATCCCACAGGATGGGGATAGTTTGTTTTAGATCTGGAGGCACGGCAGAAGTTGTGCCTTCGCCAAGTCGAGAGAGGGCAGCCGTAAGCATACTTCTCTGGAAGCAACTAAGGGCACTTTTGACCCCCTCATATCTCCGCGCTGGAGTATTCCAAAAATTTGAAACTTCGTTTTTCTAGAGTATTTGGCACATAGGACCGACCAAAATTTAAAATTAAAACTTGCTATCTTTTCTAGTTCAGACGATATATGAACTCAAACATTCGATTTTTTGTCACTCACTCACTCACTCGTTCAGGCGTCATCAAAAAGATTAGGTAGATCCCGTAGCTCTAGAAACTTGACATTTGGAAAAAAGGTAGTGTCTAGGATACAAAGAAAGGAAAAATTATAAAATCCGGAAAATTCGAAAAAAAAAAAAACATTCGAAAATTCAACAAATTCCATCAAAATTGAAAATTGAAAATAATACGATCTTGTAGTCTTAGGAACTTAAGATTCGGTGTGAAGGTAGTGTTTATCATCCAGAAAAAGAAAACATCAAAAACACCAAAAAAATCGAAAGCAAAATTGAAAAAATCGAAAATCGAAAAAAAATCAAATAATCCGATTTTGTTGCGCTAGAAACTTGGAATTCGGAATAAAGGTAGTATTTAGGATGGAAAATAAGAAAAAATTAAAAATTCCGGAAAATTCGAAAAAAAAAATTCGAAAATTCGAAAAATTCGAAAAAAATTGAAAAAATTAAAATAATTTGATCTTTTAGCCTTAGAAACTTAAAATTCGCAGTAAAGATAGTGTTTAGGATTCAGAATAAGTTAAAATTAAAAGCCAAATAAAATTCGAAAATAAAACAAAAAAATCGAAAACATCGGAAAAATCGAAAAATAAGGAAAATTTGAAAATAATTCGATTTCATAGCGCTAGAAACTTGAAATTTGGAATAAAGGTAATATTAGATACTAAACAAGGAAAAATGAAAAAATATGGATAATTCAAAAATACCCATAAATTAGTGCAGACGATATATGAACTCAAAGTTTCGATTTTTTGTCACTCACACACTCACTCACTCTCGCGTCATCAAAAAGATTGGGTATATCCCACAGCCACAGAAACTGAAAATTTGGAATAAAGCTAGCATTTCGGATACAAAGAAAGAAAAAAATATAAAATCCGGAAAATTAAAAAAAAGAAAAAAACATTCGAAAATTCAAAAAAATCGAACAAAATTGAAATTTGAAAATAACACGATCTTGTAGTCTTAAAAACTTAAAATTTGGTGTGAAGGTAGTGTTTAGAATTCAGAAAAAGAAAACATCAAAAACACACAAAAAAAAATTGAAAATAAAATCGAAAAATCGAAAAAAATCGAAAAATTTCAAATAATCCAATTTTGTTGCGCTAGAAACTTGG
The DNA here is from genome assembly GCA_963931845.1 of Maratus michaelseni. Taxonomy (NCBI): domain Eukaryota; kingdom Metazoa; phylum Arthropoda; class Arachnida; order Araneae; family Salticidae; genus Maratus; species Maratus michaelseni. Next base: position 468,109,409 of record OZ007589.1, read on the forward strand.
AATTCGGAATAAAGGTAGTATTTAGGATGCAAAATAAGGAAAAATTAAAAAATCCAGAAAACTCGAAAAAAAATCAAATTCGAAAAAGTCGAAAAAATTTGAAAAAAATTTAAATAATTTGATCTTTTGGCCTTAGAAACTTAAAATTCGCGGTAAAGATAGTGTTTAGGATTCAGAATAAGTTAAAATAAAAACGCAATAAAATTCGAAAATAAAATAAAAAGATCGGAAATTTTAAAATAATTCGATTTTGTAGCTCTGGAAACTTAAAATTTGTAATAAAGGATACAAAATAAGAAAAAATTATAAAATCCAGAAAATTATAAAAAAAAAAATGCGAAAAAATCAAAAATTGAAAATATTTTTATCTTGTAGTCTTAGAAACTTAAAACTTGGTGTAAAGGTAGTATTTACTATTCAATAAAAGGAACAATTAAAAAATTCGAAAATAAAATCGAAAAATCGAAATATGTTTAAGAAATCGAAAATTCGAAAACAATTTGATTTTGTACTGCTAGAAACATTAGTTATAAGATAATTGTCCTATTAACTAGTACAACGCCCCTAATTGTTTTATGTTATTTCCCCCGGATTATGGTTTTCTTTTCTTTCGTTTACGAATTTCGTTATAGAAAAGTTCCGCTATAGACTGGCTACGATATAGGCGATTTCTTTATAGACAGGTTTGTTTTCTTTCACATGTTGTACTCTATTTACTTCACATATGAAATATGGATTGTTAAATGATGTTAGCCCCACAAAAATTTTCACAGCTCCCCCTACCCTCCCGACATTACTGGCTGGTTATGGCTTGATAGTTCTTTCTAAATAAAATCATGGTGACTCTAAGATTCACTTTATTTATCTCTAAATTGAACCTAAATGATCCTAAGAAGACGGATCAAAGAATTACTATATTGGCATGACAATCAGGTAACTTAGAATTAAAATCGAAAAATCAATAAATTCATAAAAAGTCGAAAATTTGAAAATAATTCGATTTTGTAGTCCTAGAAGATTGACATTTGGCAGAAAGGCAGGGTTTTGTACACAAAGTAAGGAAAAATTAAAAAATCCGTAAATAATAAAAAAAAGTCTAAAAAAAAAAAACGAAAAAAAAAAACCCATCGAAAAAAGGAATATACGAGAAGTAATTTTCCAACTGGACGAAAAATGTCCGGGCCAGGATTCGAACCTGGGATCGCTTGGCTGAAGCCGCCACGCTCTACCACTGAGCTATCCCGGTCGAATCTGGAGGGCATAATTCATCCAGTTAACCTTATTGATCAGAGAATCTGGTCTGATATTTTAATCAGCTCAACAGAAAAGATCGCAGGTAAAGGAACTCCAGAAAACGCTGGATACGTGATTACACTAGATTAATTTTAACACAATTATTTCAAATTGGTAAATAAATCATACGAGAAATTATGGTTTTCTTTTCTTTCGTTTACGAATTTCGTTATAGAAAAGTTCCGCTATAGACTGGCTACGATATAGGTGATTTCTTTATAGACAGGTTTGTTTTCTTTCACATGTTGTACTCTATTTACTTCACATATGAAATATGGATTGTTAAATGATGTTAGCCCCAAAAAATTTTCACAGCTCCCCCTACCCTCCCGACATTACTGGCTTGATCTCGTATGATTTATTTACCAATTTGAAATAATTGTGTTAAAATTAATCTAGTGTAATCACGTATCCAGCGTTTTCTGGAGTTCCTTTACCTGCGATATTTTCTGTTGAGCTGATTAAAATATCAGACCAGATTCTCTGATCAATAAGGTTAACTGGATGAATTATGCCCTCCAGATTCGACCGGGATAGCTCAGTGGTAGAGCGTGGCGGCTTCAGCCAAGCGATCCCAGGTTCGAATCCTGGCCCGGACATTTTTCGTCCAGTTGGAAAATTACTTCTCGTATGATTTATTTACCAATTTAAAATAATTGTGTTAAAATTAATCTAGTGTAAAAGGAATATAGTTTGATTTATTGGAAATTTTAATTTTGGCTTTCTTTTTATACTAAAAAGTTCTTTTATGTTAAATATCAAGTATCTAGGGCTGCGAGTTATATCTCAGATGCATAGCGCCTATCCTGGAAGCAATTGAGAGTACTTTTGGCAGTCCCCCTCCCATAATTTAGTGCTTGCCTAGGAACCTGAAATCTCTTTTTATCTACAGTACTTTGCAAACGAAACTAAAGCTTCAATTTTTTGATACCTGTAAATAATAGGGACAGAGTGTGGGCTTAGCGAAAATCAGTGGATGATCTCCAAAAAGAACCCAAAATCAAGAAAAGGAGGGTTACTTACAAAAAGAAGTGAAATCTCATCAAAAAGTCACCTGTAAAAAATGCAGCCAAGTCTCGTAACTCATTTACCGTAAAAAGTACTGAGATCGTATAAAGCCAAGTTTAACTATCTTATTAACTCTGAAATTTTCATTCACAAAATCACTCCTAGTCTCTACATCTTTAGTTAATTATTATTTTGTGACTTGGCAATTACGCAGCACAGGGAAGTTATTACACCTTACTATGTTATGGGATGGGATGGGATAATTTAACTAAAGCAAATTATATACGCACAGGGAAGTTATTACACCTTAATACGTTATAGTATTATTTGATTAAGACTAACTATATACATCACATTCTCGTGCTAAGTAATTGCCAAGTCACAAAATAATAATTAACTAAAGATGTAGAGACTAGGAGTGATTTTGTGAATGAAAATTTCAGAGTTAATAAGATAGTTAAACTTGGCTTTATACGATCTCAGTACTTTTTACGGTAAATGAGTTACGAGACTTGGCTGCATTTTTTACAGGTGACTTTTTGATGAGATTTCTTTTACTTGCATTTTCTATTTTTAACCGACTTAAAATAAAAAAAGGAGGAGGTTATCAATTCGACCCGTATGTATGTATTATGTTGTTCACGCATAACTCTCGTAAATGTGCATCGATTTTGATCATTTTTATTTTGTTTGAAAGAGTAAGGGTCCAAGGTGGTCCCATTTCAATTTCGTCAAAATCTGATCATTAGAACAAATTATTTTATTCAAATTTCCATTATTTTGATAATTTAATTTATATTTCAAAAAGTCCATTATTTGAATTGTTGCCAATTTGTAAAATAGCGCACATAATAATATTCCCTTTCAATTAAAAAACGTATTTACACGTGACTATCAAAAATAGAAATAAAACTTTAAAACAATAATTAAATGATCACGTGTTAAAAGCAGTAAATGTAGAAAAATACGTTATAAAAAATATACTTGCGCGTGAATATTAATAAACAAGAACGAAAAATCATGCGTCAAGCATAGATTATGTAGCACTTTCCAACGCTTCTAAAATAATTTTACAAATCATTACCGTTTAATAAGCTGAAAGATGACATCTAAGTAAACAATTTGGAAAACGCATAACATATTTAAAAACGTAATTTCAGGAATTTTCAATATATACAATATTCGGAAAAATATCCGAATACTTTTATGTAGCCCTGTATATGATCTATAGATTTGTATATATATACATAGGATGCTAAATTTTAGTTTAGTTAGGAAACGCGTAGCACAGTTTAAATTCTCCTTCTGGAGTTTCTGTCAATAAACGGAAATATGTTCGCGAACTTTTGTGCTGCCCTGTATAAGATCTACAGAATTTATACACACTAGGTAATAGACAAAAAGCTAGTTAAGATTAAAATCGCGTTCAGTAACTTAAAATGCACTTCCAGGAATTATTGTTAACAGACAGCAGAGAATTCTTTTGTGTGTCCCTGTAAATGAACGATGACTGCTATACACACACTATTCTACTAGTAAGCCTCTTGTAATGCACCTTAGTAATATATATAAACTTCAATGCGTTTAAAATAGTGGAACATTATTTAATAAGCCGCAGACGATTTTTCTCCATAGACGTAATGTAACGGAATTATTTTGACTGTCCCTGTAAAGTAACTCTAAGTGCTATGCACCTACTATTCCATATTAGGCTTCTTTTAATGCATCTTAGTGATCTATATAAATTTCAATGCGTTTACAATAGTGAAACATTTTTAAAATAAACCGCAAATGATTTTTCCCCAGAGACCGCAATGTAACGGAATTCTTTTGAGTGTCCCTGTAAGAAAACTATAAGTGCTACACACTTCAGTTGAAATAGGGAACGTGCCATAGATAACAACAATAACATATAAAAATTGCAGAGCAATCCGAGCATATTTACGGGAGTTAGAGCACGGACAGACGGCCAGACGGCCATACGGCCATCCGGCCAGACAAACCGAAGTCATAAGCACTTTTCAACTAGGTTGGAAAGTGCTAAAAAGCGAAATAATTAAATTATTACACGTTCAAAACATTAAATGGGAAAACTTACGTCCTATTTAAAATGTTCAAATAACATTACTTCCAAACAGTTTCAATTTAAAAACATATTTACACGAGAGATTAATTTATTTGTAGCTGATATATTATGTATACTAAACTACGAAAAGTCCTTCTGGTCTATACCCAGGGCCCGATTAACCTCTGAAACTGAAGGAAGCACAGTATCATTTTAGGGGGGGGGGGGGGCTTTTATTCGGTAACAGTTTCCTAAATTCTTCATACATGGTTGGTTGGTTGGTTGATTTATGACGGCCGATTATCTACACGAGGGATATAGGCCTTAGGAGGAGTGCCCTCCGTGGAGGGGTCTTTCTAAGGGATCATAACTCGTATTTACGGAAAGGTTCGAAAAAAAATACGGAAAACTCTGAACGGTTAGGTCGACGAGCGTGACAGAGGTTGGAACCCAGCAACTCCCGTCTACCGAGCAGAACCTTCATACATGGAAATTCATCAATGATACAAACTACAAGTATTATTCACGAGAGTGACTTAGCCAAATTCATGTATTTCATTAAACAGTCTGCCTTTATGTTCCCTGTTAAACGCGCTTTAGATAGAGTGTATTTGTGATAGTTATAGTTTTTGTACGTTCAGTTAGCAGGGTGATTTTTTAAATCAGCACATTAGAATGCCATGATTGATTAACAGTCTGTTGATCATTGATTTTCCTGTTATATAAATTTTCTGAAGTAGTGTGGATGTTCTAATGCATTGGGTAACTTGTCCTCCCCCAAAACTTAAAAATTCAATGCAACAAACTAAAAATGAACTTTAGAGACCTCATTTTACAGTCATTTTGGGGGCCCTCTTAAATATTAGAGGAGAAGCACGTGCTTCATGTGCCTTTTGGGTAATCAGGCCTTGTCTATACCGGCAGGAAAAGACAGCCTATCTATTCCTTGGTTTTAAGATTTTAGCTAATTTTACTGCAAAACACCAAGCTATAAAAATGGATGGAACCCGATTACAGAAGATTCAGTCGCAGTTCTCGTCAATATTCAATTTGAATCAGAATTTCGCCAAATATGCTAGCTATAGCCAAGTTGGCTTCATTTATGGCAACTTGTTTTTGTCGCCAAATTTGTTGATATTTCGCCAAATATTGCCTAGCTCGGAGAGAATTTAACGCTGGCGAACATGAATATATAGTGTTGAGAATGTGAGAGTTAGAACGATGGTTACAACAATGAAATAAAACTTACGAGATAGCATGTTCACTAAAACTCTTAAATTAAAACCGTTTATGGAGGAATCCTTCTGTCTTGTTTCAATATGTCAGCCACTGTAAAATTTCAAAATGCTATATCTCAGGCATTTTTTAAGGTAGAGGCAAAACAAAAATTGTTCCGGTATCCTTGGATCAAGGCTGAACATTAAATTGAAAAAAACCTTTAGGATTTCTAATATTTTTAACGACTTTGTACATCTTTTTGAATTTGAAATCTTTAAGTGTCTATCATAGCGCCTCCTTCTTGCCGAATATCCCCAAATTCAACTGGGACCTGCAGGCCATAGTAAAAAACACATACAAAAAATTTGGTTCAGTACTGTGGATAACCTAATACACTTTTCGATGATACAATAATTTAAATGGAACAAAAATCGCTATCACAGCACCCGCTTTCGGCAGAATATCCGCAAATTCAAGTGGGACCTGGCTGATCACAGCCAAAAACCTATAAATGAAATTTCGTTCAATTCTAGGTTGCTTCATAACTTGACACACTTTTCATTGATACAAAGAGGGCACACACGGAGAGACAGATATTTTGTAAAAACATGTTTTTCGGAATCTTTGACTCCTAAAACATATAAATCCGTCGAAAACCGGAAGTTAAAAATTTTTTGATCACAATACTTTCTTCTATTTAGATAGAAGAAGGTGAGAAAAGGGGGATGTTAATAATTTGACCCAATGTATGTATATGTATGTTTTAGTCCTGTTCACGCATAACTTTCGTAAATGTGCACCGATTTTGATATATATATATATATATATTTCTGTTTAAAAGTGTAAGACACCCTGATGGTCCCATTTAAATTTCGTCAAATTCTGATGATTAGAACAATTTTGTTGTTAAGAAATTTTCAAAATTAAAAAATGCGTGGAACCCGATTACAGAAGATTCATTCCCAATTCTCGTCAATCTGAATGAGAATTTCGTCAAATTAGTCAACTATAACCACGTTGGCTTCATTTATGGCAACATATTTTGATCGCCAAATGTGGCGATATTTCTCCAGTTGTCGTCCAGATTGACAAGAATTTGATTCTGTCAAAGATTTTATTAAAAAATATTTATTTAATGGATAATTTTGGTAAATTATAATTTCTATTACAAATTACTTATTTATTCAGCAGATGTTGAAATCAAGATAATTGTCTATTACTGTATTAATAACTAAAAAGTAGGAAATAAAATAAACTTTTACAAAAAAAATATTAACCGACTTAAAAAAAAGCACTAAAAAGTATTAAATAATTATTTAAAATTCTCTAATGACAAAATGTTATCCATTAACCACAAATCTGATATCATGTGTCGGAATAAAAATGATAAATTTAATATGTACAGTTTAATACCCACCAAACATGGATTTTCGAGAGAATATATATTTTACAAGAGATGAATATACAGACTTATGATTCAGTTTACGAATATATACATATGAAAAGCAATCAATTACTTTTTGAAGTCGGTGCCAAAAACCCCAATCGATAAATTAGTAGATACTAGGTACAATATATTCACAATTCTTACTAAACTTAAGGTAGTTTGGCACCGACTTCAAAAAGTAATTGATTGCTTTTCATATGTATATATTCGTAAACTGAATCATAAGTCTGTATATTCATCTCTTGTAAAATAGTATATTCTCTCGAAAATCCATGTTTGGTGGGTATTAAACTGTACATATTAAATTTATCATTTTTATTCCGACACATGATATCAGATTTGTGGTTAATGGATAACATTTTGTCATTAGAGAATTTTAAAGAATTATTTAATACTTTTTAGTGCTTTTTTTTAAGTCGGTTAATATTTTTTTTTAAGTTTATTTTATGTTAAAAAATATTTAATTGATTAGGAAAAAAAAATAACAAAAAATATATAATTTTAATATTTGATTTGTTGTAAATATATTGCAATATGTTAACTGATGCAACACAAAAATATTTATCATTACCGACATCTACATTTTTAGTTTATTAAATATGGAATTAATTTTATGAAACATATCGTAAAAATATTCAAAACAAAATATCACATTAAAAATCACCATTAAAACAATTTTTTTTTGCATAAATTGTTTTAACAATATTGGAAGATTGGATAAATTAACATATCATATATAATCTTTAAATACTTAAATTGCGATAAATATATTAAAAAAGGCATTAAAAGTTGAAAAACAAATTACTTCAAACGTTGTAATTGTCTGCAAAAGAAGCTAAACAAGATGAGTAAAAAGAACATTTTATTTCTTCTAATATTACAGTATAAAAGTCATTGCAGACGATTTTTTAAAAATATTTTATGTATGTATCTTAAATTTTATCTCTCGTTTACAAACGATTTTTGCATTTCTAATTGAATTTCTCTGTATGACATCAACAATGTTTTTAATTGTTAGAACGAAAAAAAAACCTTAAATGTAATCTATTATTTTTTATTTGTGCAAATCAAAAATGATGTTGAGTTTGAACTTTACAGTTAAATGTATAAATGTATTTAAATAACATAATATCTACCCTATATATATAGTATATAAAATCATAATGAAACGAATTTGTGAAACGATTTTATGAAACGATTTTATGAAACGATTTTATGAAACGATTTTATGAAACGACTGATTGAACGACTGATTATGTTTCAGGGCTATTTTTAATAAAATATTAAACGCTTGATGGTGAAATTAATACAAATTGTCCATAAAAATCCGCGGATGTCAAAACTGGTAATAGAATTTTAAAATTGGAATTAGTTTTCGAGATATTAATTATTTCTAATTTTAATGACATTTCTGTAATGATGGCAACTAATTACTCAGTTTTCTTGTGACAAAAAAGGGGAAAAAATTGAAAAGGATCCCGATAGGGATGGTTTCTTTTTATTCGTCATTTTCAAATTAAAATTGAATTTATCTTTTATTTCAATCGGTAAGGAAGACAAGATTGTGGTTAAATTATGTTTTTCAGGAAAATTTGAAAAAAAAAAAATCACATTTCTATCGTCAGGATTCAATCGTCTGTCAGCATTTAATTTAATTTATAAACTGAAAATATTTTGAATAAATTCGTCCAAATGACGTCATTTATGTAAACGCAAAAGAAAGGGGGGGGAGGAATTAATAGTAATTATTATTTATTGATATCATTTTGTTATTTTTTGTAAAATTGAATTAAATGAATTTATAAAATCACTAATTCGGATAAACGAAATATAAAAACTGAAACGAATATATAAAATAATAATTGCTCAACTGAACGGAAGGAGAATAATTTGAATGAGAATATGACATCAATTATGGTAAAATGGCATTTACCCCTTTCTCTCTTTTATTGTCAGCAAGGAAAAAAAATGTTCCCTATATATTAGATAAATGCTATTAAAGTTTAAAACAAATGAATATTTCAGTATCATTACTATTTTAATAATGAATTATATGTTTACACATAAATAACAAAGAGAAGAAAAAACTACAAATAATTAAATTACTATACTCGAAACACACTTAAGGTGTAAGTTACGTTATATATTAAAATGATTTTCGTTTCTTTTCCAATTTAGGGGCCTTCGCGAGATACAGAAAGTGACCTTGGCGATGAATTGAAATTCGGCAACATGTTTTCTAACAATCTATTAGCTTTTTGATATACACAAGCAATTATTTCGTTATTTATACAATTTATTTAATATAAAGAAGCCATTTATCTATTTTTATGTACAAAAAGAGGTAAATTGAAAGACAATTATAAATAAATTGTATATATACCTATAAATACATGTATAAACAAGCATAAAAGTTCGGTGCTTTTCCAGTATATGGGACCTTGACGAAACAGAGAATATAGCCTTGGCGGAAAAGGAAATTTGGCAACATACTTTCTGTCAACCTATTCACTTTGTGTATACAGAAGCATTTTTTCAATATTTATACAATTTGTTTAGCGTAAAATGTCATTTATCCTATTTTATATATAATCAGAAGTAATTTGTATAGAAAAAACAATAATAATATACGTATAATTAAAATACGCATTTAAACAAAAAAATCGTCGAATTTGTTTCCATAGCTGTTTATGTCATTTGGCACCAAATCTCACTTTCTGATGCCCGAATTGCGCCAAGCTTTTTAAAAAAGCGTCAAGACCCCTATAATAGAAAAGCACTAAAAGTTCATTGGGTTTGTTTTCACAACTTTTGGCAACAAATCTATGTATATTAACGAATCTATCAATTTTTGAAGCTCGAATTACGCCAAACCTAAAAGCAAAGGATCCTATACTGGAAAAGTACCCGATTTTCTTATGGGCAATATTCAAGTGACATAACATGGTGTAAAATTATCGCGGATAGCAAATTTGTTTAAATATCTCATCAATTGATGCCGAATAAATGCAGGCATGCATGCACAAAATAATTAATTAATTTTATATGATAAATAATTATTAGAAAATTCGTATATACATATTAATTAAAATAAATAATTTGCATATTTAAAATAACATGAAAATATGCATGATGGTGCACTAAAATAGAGAGAAAATTAAAACCTGTTACTGAAAATGTCTATAACATAGTACTTTTCATTACCGTGGTTCTTAATGTTATTCACAAGCAGATGGAATTTTTCTCATCCTTAAACGCAAAGGAAGAATAGAATACAGACCGTTGTTATAAAAGTCCGAGAGGTAGCCATAATTTAAACCTAATCATTTTATACAAGCTGGTTTTCAAGTTGTAATTGATTTTACTTATCAATCCCGTCGTCAGTTGCCGCAACAGCTGTGTATGAAGCCATGATAATCAAAAAATGCCCCATTAAAACGTTAAAAGCATGGCAACCCAATTACAGATTTACCAATATTTTTAAAACAAAGCACGCTGTCATGTTTTTAGAGGCCTCGAAATCTGAGCGGGGGTTGGCGAGCGTAGCTCGCAGGGGGTAGGCCCCCTAGTATATATATATATATATATATATATATATATATATATAACTGGTTAAAACTTTCATAAAGCGTTACTGTTTTAATATTTTATTTATTACTCCTTTGAAGATATGCTAGCTATTGGAATTACCTAATCATACATACATTTAGAAGATTTGAGATGAAAAATATTTTGTATACGTTATAAAAATAATAATAATTTTTTCTTTAAATTCCATAAAGTTAAAAAAACTAGTCGGATGTGCCAATCCCAAAACTTTCTTCTATCTCAATCATGTTAATACTTCTAATTTCGTCCTCACATCGCCAATAAAATCAATATTTTTCGTCATTCTGTTGTACGTCAGCTGCTTGCGAATCATCGGGTTACCGGGATGCAATCAACTGATGTATACTAAACTACGAAAAGTTCTTTTGGCCTGTACCGACCGGAACAGATAGCCTCCCTATTCCTTGGTTTTACAATTTTAGCTAATTTTACTGGAAAACACGAAGCTAAAATGCGTGCAACCCAGTTAAAGAAGATTCATTCCTAGTTCTCGTCAACATTGAATTTGAACGAGAATATCGCCAAATTAGTCTTCTAAAGCCAAGTTGGCTTCATTTGTGGCAACCTATTTTTGTCGCCAAATTTGGCGATATTTCGCCAACTGTCGTCAAGTTTGGCGAGAATTTGACGTTGGCGAATATAAATATATAGTGATAAGCATATAATAGGATTAATTGTTACAACAATGAAAGAAAATTTGCCAAAACCATGTTAACTATAACTCATAAGTTAAACCCGTTTATGGATGAATTTAGCTGTCTTGTTTGAAAATGTCAGCCACCCTAAAATTTCAAACCGCTATATCTCAGGCATTTTTTAAGATAGAGGCAAAACAAAAATTGTTCCGTATTCTCTGAACATTTAACGAAAAAAAATTGTAGGATTTCTAATTTTTTTGCACATCTTTTTGAATTTGAAATTGAATTTGGCTATTTTGACCTTTTGAATTTGGCTATCAAAGCACCCCCTTTCGTCGAAATATCCCCAAATTCTGATAGAACCTGCTTGCCATAGCCAAAAACATAGAAAAAAAATGTGGTTCAATTTGAAGCATAATTTCATACACTTTTCGATGATACAATAGTGAAAATGGAACAAAAATATCGATCGCAGCGCCCCCTTTCGTCGAAATATCCCCAAATTCTGATAGAACCTGCTTGCCATAGCCGAAAGCATAGAAAAAAAATCTGGTCCAAATTGAAGCATAACTTCATACACTTTTCGATGATACAATAGTGAAAATGGAACAAAAATATCGATCGCAGCGCCCCCTTTCGTCGAAATATCCCCAAATTCTGATAGAACCTGCTTGCCATAGCCGAAAGCATAGAAAAAAAATCTGGTCCAAATTGAAGCATAACTTCATACACTTTTCGATGATACAATAGTGAAAATGGAACAAAAATATCGATCGCAGCGCCCCCTTTCGTCGAAATATCCCCAAATTCTGATAGAATCTGCTTGCCATAGCCAAAAACATAGAAAAAAAATGTGGTTCAATTTGAAGCATAACTTCATATACTTTTAGATGGTACAATAGTGAAAATGGAACAAAAATATCGATCGCAGCGCCCCCTTTCGTCAAAATATCCCCACATTCTGATAGAATCTGCTTGCCATAGCCAAAAACATAGAAAAAAAATTAGGTTCAATTTGAAGCATAACTTCATACACTTTTCGATGGTACAAAAAAGACCCACACAGACGGACAGACGGACGGACGGACAGACAGACATTTTGTAAAAACATGTTTTTCGGAATCTCTGACCCCTAAAACGTGTAAATCCGTCGAAAACCGGGAGTCGAAAAAAATTTCGATTACAATACTTTCTTCTATTATAGATAGAAGTAATTTATCAGGAAAATATCAAAAAGTTTAAAGATGCAGAATTCATAATTCTGCGTAAAACTTGTAACGCTTCAAAAATATAAAATTAATTAAAAAGGAGAAAAAAAAGCACAAGGTAAGATAGAACCCTCGCTTCCGGTACTGGAAGCGCAACCCTTACGAAAATAGTTCATAGAGCTGTATAGAACTCTATACAAGTTCTATAGAATATCCATTCTATTAGAATACTATTTCTATAGAGTTTTAAAGAGTTCTATAGAATACTTTTTCTAAAGAAAATGTTTCTATAGAATTCTAGAATTTTTTTCTATAGAATAGTTTTCTATAGAGTACTATAAAACCTTACAGAATTAAGTTGTATAGACTAATGATTCAATAGATTATTTTTACTTTTTATAAAAAGAAAATGTTTCTTGGTGTTTTAAAATTTATGTGTGTAGTAATTTATTTATAACTATGTATTAAATTTAAAAAATAATAATTAATTTTGTAATACATCAGTTTAATATATAATGGTACTCCATAGCTTTAATATGATATATATATATATATAATTTAATTTAATTCTAATACATTGAAATTCAATTGTCAATGTAATTAATATATCAGTCAAACTACTGAATTGAATTATGATAGTTAATTTGTTTGTAATTCATTAATTTGTTGGTTAATTTTATAAGCATTTATTTATTTGCTATTAAATTTCTAAAACCATTCATCTAATTTAATAAACTTTATTCACTTTAAATAATATTGTAATTTTTATTCAAATATTTTAATCTGAAGTATAAATATTTAAACAATTGTTTCAGTTTTAACAAATAATAATTTATTAGACTTTAAATATTTTTACAAGACTATGTATGATTGGGAATGCAAATCACAAAAGAAATAAAGTTGAAATAAATATATTTTATGCATATTTTAATAGAAGCTCTCTATTTTTAACACTTTCCAACCTAGTTGAAAAGTGTTTATGGCTTCGGTTTGTCTGGCCGTCTGCCGTCTGTCCGTGCTCTAGCTCCCGTAAATAGGCTCGGATTGCCTTGCAATTTTTATATGTTATTGTCGTTATCTATAGCACGTTCCCTATTTCAACTCAAGAGTGGAGCACTTATAGTTTTCTTACAGGGACACTCAAAAGAATTCCGTTATATTACGGTCTATGAAGAAAAATCATTTGCGGTTTATTTTAATGATGTTACACAATTGCAAACGATATATATCACTAAGGTGTATTACAAGAAGCTTAATATGGAATAGGGTGTGCATGGCACTTATAGTTAATTTACAGGGACAGTCAAAAGAATTCCATTACATTACGTCTACGGAGAAAAATCGTCTGCGGTTTATTTAAATAATGTTTCACAATTTTAAACGCATTGAAATTTATATACAGGGTGGTCCTAAAATATATGTCAAAAATGTAAAGGCAGGTAGAGGGGATCTGAATAAGCAGATTTCGTATAGGAATGTGGGTGCGGAAATGCACTGTTGAGGCAGTAGAGGGCGCTGTTGAATTCGCCGGATGAAAGCGTTTCGCTGGCTTGAATCATCATTCCCCGCACGAATTTCGAGCAACATGCATCGTTAAATCAATACGGAACTCGTCGACATGCATTTCATGTATGGGTCTGCGCAAGGAAATGGAGCGGCTGCTCAAAGGATGTCCATGGAATGATTCCTGGATATAGGAATCTGGCGGATCGCCAAACATTTGAGCATCTTCATCGGGAGTTGTGCGCGATTGGGTCGTTTTATGCTTCCAGGTGTGATACAGGCACTGGGAGATATCGCAGAATTCCAGCAGTAAAAGAAGAAGTATTATGCACAGTAAAAGGACAGTCCTTCGACAAGCTGTTGAGAGCCGTTGAACGTGCGCATCCTTTGAGCAGCCGCTCCATTTCCTTGTGCAGTCCCATACATGAAATGCATGTCGGCAAACCCTGCATTGGTGTAACCATGCATATTGCTCGAAATCCGTGCGGGGAATGATAATTCAAGCCATCGATACGTTTTCATTCGCCGATCTCAACAGCGCCCTCTACTGCATCAACGCTGGATTTCTGCACCCACATTCCTATACGAAATATGCTTATTTAGGTCCCCTCTACCTACCTTTACATTTTTGACATATATTTTAGGACCACCCTGTATATCACTAAGGTGCATTACAAGAGGCTTACTACAGAATAGTGTGTGTATAGCAGTCATCGTTCATTTACAGGGACACACAAAAGAATTCTTTACTGTCTGTTAACAATAATTCTTGGAAGTGCGTTTTAAGTTACTGAACACGATTTTAAATTGAACTGACTTTTTGTATATTACGTGGTGTGTATAAATTCTGTAGATCCTGTACAGAGAAGCACAAAAGTTCGCGAACACATTTCCGTTTATTGACAGACACTCCAGAAGGATAATTTTAAACTGTGCTACGCATTTCTTAACTGAACTAAAATTTAGCATCCTATGTAGTTTATATACAAATCTATAGATCCTATACAGGGCTGAATAAAAGTATTCGGATATTTTTCCGAATATTGTATACGTTGGATATTCCTGAAATGACGTTTCTTAGATAGGTTATGCGTTTTCCAAATTATTTACTTTCAGCTTATTAAACGGTATGATTAGTAAAATTATTTTGGAAGCGTTGGAAAGTGTTACATAATCTATGCTTGACGCATGATTTTTCGTTCTTGTTTTTTTCTATAGATATTTTTAGAGAGGCTCTACAGACATTACTATTGAACTTCTACACATATTTCTATAGCTTTCGGTCAAACAAGCTTATAGAAAAACGGGCCATAATTCTATAGGATTCTATAATCCATTTTCTATAAATATTTTTTATAGAATTCTATAACAAATTTTTGTAAGGGGAACGCGCCACGAAGACATCATTTAGACAGAGCGTCAAACTAATGGGTACCTATTTGAAACGCATACTTGAAATTGAACCCCAAATTTCTCAACAACCCATTTCAAGGAAACCTTTGGTGTGAATAGTTAGGGGTATGACCCCCACAACATACTTTAAAATCACCAAAATCTGTACGCATCCTGCTTGGCGGTCCCCTTGTAGGTTACAAAGTGTGTTGAGCCATTCCTCGAAACATTTACAGCATTAAGCTTTTTCTTTCATTATTTGGATATAATAAAATTTTTTACTGAAGATAACATTCACACACAGCAAAAAAAGGTCAACAATTTTTATTTATTATCAAAATATGCGAGATAATTTTGGTTAAAAGCCTCTCTCCTTGTGGCGCAAGGGGCGGTCGCACCCCCCCTTCCCCCTTAGCTACGTACTGCCCCTGAAGACCCTGTTCAATATTCATTTGAAATAAATTCAATATTCATTTGCATAAATGTAAAAAAAAAGGTACTTACGTATTATCCGTGCCAGTTTTAAGCCAAGTGCGCCAGGCATGGAGCCAATATTACTAATTATAGTAACCCTTATATTTTTTTTCTTGCTACATGGTACATGCCTGGGAATAATCTACTTTTTTTAGTAGGGGTCATTTCTATACGTAGTAAGATTAACAAAATTAACTTTCTAGAATATGCTATATTATTTACCATTTCTTATATTATTTATTATTCTTTCTTATTTACTATGTTATTTAACATTTATTAATTTTACTAAAATAATGTTATTTACTATTTTTATCAATGTATAAATTTAATAAACATATATTACATTTTATTTATTTTATATTAATTACCATTTTTAACAATGTTGTTTGATAATGTTAAATTACTGTGTTTGAAAACATGATTGGCAACGATAAACAAGATTGGTACTTGGCAACCATTTTTGGCGATCAATTTCCTGGCACGGATAATAAGTAAGTACCAAAAAAATAATAATAATAATAATTAAAAATAAATCAAAAAAATTAAAGTCCAGTAAAACCTGTGAAAAAGAACTAGTCTTAAACGGAAAAAAATTTGTTGATACATGCAAAATGAGTATAATAATACGTGCGAAAACAATACAGGGTGTCTCAGATACATAGCGATAAACTTTTACAGGACACTGTAACAGTCATTTATTGTATGGGAAACCAGGTTCAGACATCCATTTATTGAGTCATAATTACATAGGCGTCTCACTCCGATCCAAGGTCGCGTTTTCGTCCATAACTTTTACAGTATAGTGGAGATATTTTAACGAAATTCGCAACAGACTCATCTTTGTATGAATCGTAAGGATTTCGTTAAAGTACTACTGTAAAAGTTATGGACGAAAACGCGACCTCGGATCGGAGTGAGACGCCTATGTAATTATGACTCAATAAATGGATGTCTGAACCTGGTTTCCCATACAATAAATGACTGTTACAGTGTCCTGTAAAAGTTTATCGCTATGTATCTGAGACACCCTGTATAATACATAGAAATGATATTGTTAGCAGTACCCCCCATATCGAAAATTTCTAAGTTTGTGTTTCTCTTAGGGTTAAATTACTTTATATCACTTACGGAGAATAAATGTTACAAGAAATAAAGACATTTAGTGAATTAAATTTCAAAATCCAAGGAGGGGCAATGGTCCTATCCTGCTCCCCACCTCTGCCACCGCATAGGGTAAGTTAAAATAATAAAAAAGAAGAGTGTCCAGGTAAACGGAGCTCACAGGCTATTTACACTAACTGTACATTATATTCTTATTTCAAAAAATAACGCCCCTCAAAAAATAAACTAAGGGGGAATTAACCCCCCGTTCTCCCCTTTATACTAAACCCACGAACCCCCCCCCCCCCCCCAAACTAATCACGAAAGCACCTTGTCACAATAAAAATGTATACAAAATAGGAAGCAAATCGGCTAATTTTGCATGAAAAACCCATTTATCTAACTAAATTAAGGAGGGGATTAGCCCCCGTTCCCCCTTTATACTTAACCAATGACATCCCCCCCCCCAAAAAAAAAAAACTAATGAGGGAAAAGCCTTATCACAATGAACCTATAAACAAAATTTGAAGCATGAGTTATCGTGTTACATGCATACGTACATAGTACATACATACGTTACGTACATACAGAACGGGCGGGCACATGAGCTCTCAGGCTTTGATAGCGTGTGAGCTAAAAACATGATTTCAAAGTATTTTCATCTGAAAACACAAAAAATTGTCCATGTAATTTATTAAACCAACTTAAATTTAAATAAATACAGCAGAGTGTACTGTTATCAAAAAGTTTCGTTACAAGAAATATCACAAATTTTTTGGAGCTTTTTTTTTACGGTCTATTACTGATTTCCCGTGAATAATGAAGCCTAAGGACTTGACCTGTTCGAGTTCAACGAAATAAATAGGGCTCGGCCCCCCGCCATTTTATTTATTTATTTTTGTAAAAATTACAGTGGGCTTGTACATTTGTTTAGCGAAATCTGTAGAAAAGTAATGTTGTTTAATACATTTACAAATATCTATATTTTTTAAATCTACCATTTTCTCTTTGCAGACCTTTATAATTATGATTTTCTTCTACCGCCTTTTTCTTCTTTCATTCTAAACTACGTTGATTTATTTTATTTATTTATTTTTTTAATGAAATTTTATTTGATTGACATTGTGTAAGTCAATTTTTAGCTCACAGGCTATCAAAGCCTGAGAGCTCATGTGCCCTCAGGTTCTGTACGTACGTTACGTATATCCGTAACGCGACAACTCTTAATAGAAATATCCGATACTTCAAATTTTGTATAAAGGTTCATTGTGATAAGGCGCTTCCCTGATTAGATTTGGGGGTTCATGGCTTAAATATAAAAGGGGTGGAACGGGGGGGATAATACCCTCCCCTTAATTTAATTAAATGGGTTTTTCATGCAGAAATATCCGACTTACTTCAAATTTTGTATAGAGGTTCATTGTGATAAGGCGCTTCCCTGATTAGATTTGGAGGTTCATGGGTTAAGTATAAAGGGGTGTTATTATTTACTTTTCTTTTTATTTTAATCAGTGTTTGTGTACGTAATTATCTATTGGGTTAATAGTGTCGTTATTTTGTATTCAATGAATTTCGAACATAATGTGAAAATTAAATCTGTTCATAAAGTAAGTATGTTTCTTGAATAATTTTAATTGATGAAGAAATATCAGCATGTTTTTTAAAAATTCAGACTACTGGGCCGGGCCAATTAAGTTTTTGTACGGACCACGCTGGCTCGAGTCGAATTTTAAGCTTTTACATCGGGTCGAGATTTTCGTTTTTATAACGGGCCGGCCGGACAATAATTTTTTGTACGGGCCGGGCCAGAAATTTCGGCCCATACGAACCTCTAGTCACAGCCCGGTCCGACCAGGAAAGACAGGCCAGATCTGGCACGGCTCGAGTTTCCAGAAAACTGCAAGCCCGAGCGCGGACTAGGCTTAGTAAGCCTAGGCTAATCTATACATTAGATTATATACAGGTCTATAGATTATATACAGGTCTGAACAAAAGAATTTGAATACTTTTCTGTCCATGACCTGTCATTGCTGAAATCTAGTTTTCCAATGTGTTTTGCGTTTTCTAAAATGTTTACATAGGCATCTTATTTACCTTACTAAATAGCGAAGGTTTGTTAAAGTTTTCTGGAAGTGATGGAAAGTATTTCATAATCTATGCTTGATGCAGAATTTTTCTTTCTTCTTTCTTTTTTTTATGATTGTGTTATTGAGAAAGGAGGGGGGGGGGGGATGGATTCACTAGTTTGGAAGGAAAGGGCCCCGCAGAAGTTCTTGCACCGGGCCTGGCTTTTGCTAAGGAAGGCTGTAGTTAAAACGTACATTCTACTCCATAACGGACACTCCCGAATAGTTCAAAAACCTATTAATTTGTATGTTTTGATCTCTGAATAGCGGGCAAGTTCTGCGTTCCCACGGTGTACGGTATTCAAAGGTATAGTTGTATTTTATATATAAGGTAGATGTGCCAGTAATGGGCCACCTTCAAAGTTTTTGGTTTATAAAAAAAATAACCAATAAAAATTCAGTTTTTTTTTTCATTAGTCTCCCTTGCATGTTTTATAATTTGGGTTATTGTTGACACTCATTGACATTCCAATCAGAAAGCAGAAAATAATGTTTTTCACAGTTCCACTGTTTTTCTGTAAAAATCTTAATGAACATGGTAAGGAGCTGGCTTCACTTAATTTATATCTTTTTTATTTTCTTGAAAAAATTGCATGTTTTTGTTTTAATAGTAATAGAAAACTTTGAATGTTATATACTAATGACAATTTACAAAATTTCCTTTATTTTTCAAGTTTTAGGACCATGGTCCATTACTGGAATGCTTATGCTTAATGAGTCAATTTCCAGTAATGGACATCCCATGTGGACGTTACTAAAAAAGCAATTTCAGTAATGTTCATAGTGCATATTTTTTTTTTTTATTTAACTGAAAAGCTAAGTAATCAAATTAATTTTTTTAATTGAACTTACCAGAATGTAATACCAATATAAATAGCTGTTTTTATTAATTTCACGTAATTAATAAATTTTTTAAGACTGTAATCAAATTATTTTCTTAAACCGTGCCTTGCATACTTTGTATTGTGGCAATCAACACCAAATTAGGAAGCAAAGAATAATAATATAACAATATAATAAATTATAACACCTTGTAATAATATATTACTTTTAAATGCTAAAGGTGTAAAATTAACAACATAATAAGTTATTCATACATACATTACATAAGTTATTTTAATTTACATTATGTTGTTAATTTTACACCTTTAGCATTTAAAAGTAAAATAGCAAATAATAATATTTAAGGGCACAGGAAAATGAGGGTCTCCCATTTAAATAAACACATTCTTTTAAGTATTAAATATCTTTTATTTTCTGTCTTTTCATCTCTGACAAAACAACTAGTACATACATAAAATAAAATAAAGTATGGTAGCAATGAAACTAGTAAATCTGCAGATCAGGGAGCTCAAATCTCAATTCTGCAATTTCATTTTGAAACAATTTTACCCACTATTTAAAAAACATTCAACCCACACTTTCATTTATTTGATATTTTTTATATAAATTACTAAAAGTAATATATCAAGCAGTTTTAGGAAGTTTAACTGTTAAGAATAATAGGAAATAAGATTCCATGCACTAATACTCAAATGTATTTTTTAACTAACTCCACCCCCCCCCCCCAACCAATGTCTCAATAATTTGATAAATGTAATTCTTTGAAATTTAGTATTTTAAACTTTCTATCTATAATAATTAAAATATCGATCTTGTGATAATGACAATAATTAATTTAAACAGTGAATTATTTTCCTAAATATTTTATTAATTATTGATATCCTAATTGTTAAATTTATTTTAAAATGACTATTTTATTTTATTAATATGCTTTCTTGAAATTCTAGTTTTAAATATAATCATAATATCAATTATATACTAGTTTTTGTGGGGTGTCCATTACTGGAACAGAGAGCGTCCCATTACTGGAACAGAGGGTGTCCATTACTGGAATTTAGGGTGTTTTGATTTATTTCTGTTATTTACAATTAATTTTTTATTCACATTGGGAAATGGGACTATGATCATGATTAAAAATTGTTGGTAAATTAATATAATATTAAAAAAAGTGTAATATAACAATTATAACTATTAATAAAAAAATAATTTCTAAGGAAATTCTTTAAAGATATCCACATCTACCCTATATACCTTTTTGCATTACAGTCGCGGTCATTTCAATCTTCCAACATTCTTCACAATTAATTAAATGTGTGGATATTTTATTATTAAAAAGATAAACTGCATTAATATTATGTTATGTTTTATACTGATTATATAACGGATTCTGTTAATTTCGCTATATAGTATTTATTTATTATATACCACTTTTATTTATCTTACTATTTTAATTGCCTTTGTGATTATTATTTTTACATTATTATAACACAAAAAACACAGATTTGCGGAAAAAAAAAGAAAAAAAAAGTTTAGTATGGCTACTCTACATGCTGAACCAGTTTTTACAGTTATTTATTTACACTAAAATAATTTAAAAACATATATTTGTCGAAATTTAGTTATTTTATTATAGAGTTTAGAACAAAATTTAAAATGTTAAAACATTTTTAAATTCAGAATTACTTTTATAATCATTAGTAAGAGGTCCCGCGGAATCATCCTGTAACTTTTAAATTGTCATAGATCTGTGAGTAGATAATGATTACAAATTAAGAAAGAATTGTTCCAATAAAATGTTCAAATCTTCTTCTCTCACCTCCACCCCCACCTCCACCCTCTCCGAATAAATAAAATAAATTAGATATTTGGAAGCTGCTTCGGCGTTTACAAGTTTTTATTGTTTTTCTCTTCTTCTTTTACAGGTTTAAGAAAACGCTAATCAGCGTAATTCTAGTTCTTTTTAATAAAAAGATAAAATGTTCCATTTATACAATAAAATGTTTAAACCTTCTTTATTTTCTTTCTTTCAATAAATAAATTAAATCCGAATGTTGGAGATTGCTTACGCCTTTTATTTACAAGTTTTTGTTATTTTTTCCCCTTCTTTTACAGATTTGAGAAACTGGCTAATAACTCCTTTTTTTTTCCTTTAAAAAAAAGAAGAAGAAGAGAGTAATAAATGATGGCTTACCTACATTTAGGGTTGGTTAAGTTGCAAAACATCTGTTTTTTTCCCACAGAGCCGGCAGACGATAACTTGCAACCGATATTCTAATCCCGGTGATTTCGAGAGGATGCGGAAGCCAAAGCAATACACAAGGCCTGAAGGACTAAATCCAATTTAGCCACATTAAATGTGATCAATGCAAAAAGCGCAAAGGTACACACACACACACCAGAATGTACATGCTGAGACAGTAAACTATAACAAGAAATTCAAATACAATTTAAATTTCTTTTTTCTTTTTCCCCGTCGACGTTTTCTTTTAATTCTCCAGCCAGTTGAGGTCGACTTCATCTCCGGGATAAACTTTTCGCCTGTAACAACTCGCTGAAGTCGTACAGCACGAATGGAGATTTCCGGCTCCCACAAATGTTCTTAAGGGTTATTAAACCATAATGATGCAATGAGAGGAAACAAAGAAACAAAAAAAAAAGTTTCTTATTAATGATTATCAATCTTTTTTTTTTTTGACGCCAATCTTGGCGGTGCAGAAAAATGTGTTTGCCAAAAGATCTCGATAAGATACAACCGAGAATTATTATTATTTTTTAAACACGATTTGGAAGAGGGCCAAAGTATTATTATTACTACCCAGAAATTCGGTCACTTGGTTAGGAGAATAATTAAATGCGATAACCTTGTAATATTATTCAAGAAATGTCGCGTTTTTTTCTTTTCTTTTCTTTTGTTTAAATCAAACATTAGATACATTTTATTACATAGTGCGTACATTACCACAGGCCTCGATTATGAGTAATTGGGCCCTGGGCAAAGATAAATTAAGGGGACACCTTTCGAATCGGTGCAACATTATTCAAATAGAACTGATGGTCAGTCCTATGTGTACTGCATAAACAATATTTTCGCACCTTGGATTTTAAGTAGAAGAAAATTCTTAGCTCTGTCAATTCTAAATTAAGTACCTTAATTAATAAAAATACTCTTTTTTTTCGTAGTACAGAACAAAACTATTTTATATAACTTTAGCAACTCATTATATTACTTTAAGATGAATTTAATAAGTTCAACTTGTGGAAAAGTGTTAAATACTCTAACAAGTAAATATGAGTTAATCAAGTTACTTTTTTTTTTACATCTTTTTAAGTTGTACTACACACAACATAATATCAAATCAAATAGATTCTACTTCACAAGTAGAAAGTGTTTTCACAGTAAATCTAAAAAGATGGCAATTTAGCTAATAAAGCATATTACTATTATGTTCTATGCTCTGTGCTTGTAACCAAAGCACCGCTCGGTTGCTCGGTAGCAAAGCGGAGCGGTGCTTTGCTAAAAGTGGTTGAGGTTAGCTTTGCGAAAGCACTGAGCTCTGAGAGTTCAAAATTAAATTTGTTTCACAGAAAGTTTAGTAGAATCTTTTAAAGATTGGGGGGGAGGGGGGGGAGTAAATCTATACTTATAAAATAGTAGCTTGGTTTTCTCATAATCAACGCCGAACCTCAACCGTTTGACGTAGAACAATGAAATTTGGAAGACATGTTCTTTACACAATGTAGGTACCCACTAAGAAAAGATTTTTGAAAATTCACACCCTAAGGGGGTTAAATGGGGGGTCGAAAGTTTTAGATAATTTCGTCTTTTCGGCATATCTCACCAGGAGTTTTAAGTAGGAGCGCGAAATTCGGGATAACAATTCTACTAAAGAATAGTTAAACATGTATTTCAGGCGATTTTAGAAATTCAACCAAAAAGTGGGTTAAATGGGGGTTCGAAAATTTTCGGTGATTTCACATTTTCACCATATCTCATCAGCAGTTTTAGGTAAGAGCGTGAAATTCAAGATAACAAATCTATTAAAAAAATAATTAAACACGTATTTCAGGGATTTTAGAAATTCAAAAATTAAGGGGGTTAAAGGGGGGGGGTCTAAATTTTTATGTCATTTTGGCTTTTCGCCATATTTCAACAGCAGTTTTAGTTAAAAGCGCGAAATTCAGGATCACAAATGTACTAAAAGTTATTTAAACACATATTTCAACGATTTTAAAAATTCAACCACTAAGGGGGTTAAATGAGGGTCGAAATTTTTTAGTCATTTCGCGTTTTCGCCATATATCTCAGCAGCAGTTTTAGGTAGGAACGTGAAATTCAGGGTAAGAAATCTACTAAAAAAATAATTAAGCATATATTTCAGCGATTTAAAAAAAATCATCCATTTATTTAACGGAAAAAGACGAATTTTATCAGTTTTTACGCAAGTTTCAAGGTTTGATTGCCTTGTAAGGTGATAGTTTGTGCGATTTTAACCTTTAGATCCCCTGCAACACTTCCACATTTAGACAATTTCATAGCAGAATTTTAACGAATTAATTGATTTTTTTATGTGTTCGCATATTTTAATCATAATTTTATATTATTTAGGCTGTATTTTTGCGATGTTTTGTCCATTTTTTTCTCTTTATTAGCTATCAGCTCTACTTAACAAATAATTACTTTTCCTATTTGGTTTAATTAGCGATTTTATATTAATTAACTTTCTGTATTTTGGATAATATACGATTAAAGTTTTTCGTTTTACTAGCAATTTAAGCTTTACTTTTACAAACATACAAGTAAATTCACACAAGTAAAATTCTATTTTTAACTCTAAAAATTCTACTTTTGGTTTTTAAAAAAATGTCTAAGTTCTATAATTAAAATTAATTAATGAGTATTTTTAATTATTATTTTTAATTATTCATTCACTTCTACTGCATACACTCCTATTCAAACTGCATACTCTCGTTAAAAAAAATTTGCTTCGAAAAATTTCTAAGTTCTCCAATTAAAATTAATTACATTTCTAATTCGCTAAAATAAATCCCTTGAAACACACCTCGTACTCTAGTAGGAAATTCTCCGTGAAAAAAAAAAAAAAATTGCTTCGAAAAATTTCTAAGTCTCGCAATTAAAATTAATTAACACTAATCCTTAATTAATCCCTTTATCTTAGGTGGTGGAGGAGGGCACTTCGGGAAGAGCTGAGCTGCACTTTGGGAGGAGGAGAGCACTTCGTGAGGAGGAGTCCTCCCTCCTCCTTCCTCCGGCTCCAAAGCTCCTCCTGTGGTCGGATCCCCATTTTCTCTCTACTTTTATAAAATATTTTTAATCCGTTTAGTATTCTATAATTATATACAATTTAAGAATAAATGTTATTACCCCATTATCGTATAGTCAGAGTCGTTGGGCCCCACGAGTGTTTCGCTCAGGGCCCCGCGTGATATTGCTCCGGCCCTGCTTGGGAAAAGAGGAGGGGACGCAAAGATTTTCTTTAAGGAGGGGAACCAAACATTTCTTTTGATCTTGTACAGAGCTCAAAAGCAATTAATGCATTTTTATTCTCAGTGAACTAGCGAAGATCTCTTTTTTTTTGGGGGGGGGGGGAGTTTTTAATTGTGTTTACGCATTTTCCTGCTGAACTATATTTAGTAGATTAATAGAAGTTTGTGGAATATAAATAAATTCATATACAGGACTACGCAAAGAAAGATACATTGTCGTTTACGTTTGGTAATTGTTGCGAGTGAGTTTTAAGTTGCCTTTTAGCTTAATAAGTGGTGTGTACAAAAGTCGTCAGATAACATACAGGACTGCACAAAAGATTTCGAGTGCATTTCCACCGATTGGCGAAAATTGCTAAATGTGAATATTCTAACTGAACTCAATATTATCATACTGTATATCCACATCTACTGATCCTATCCAGGGCTAAACAAAATAATTCGACTACTTTTTTGACACTAAAAGGTAATTTCGAAAACTGTATTTTTCAATGTGTTATATGTTTTCTAATCTGTTTCCTTACAAATCTTCTTTTACCTTATTGAACGGTGAAGTTTCGTTACAGTTTTCTGGCTATGTTGGAAAGTGTTTCATAATCTATGCTTGACGCATGATTTTTCGTTCTTGTTAAAATTTAGAAACACGCCCACAACATATATTTGAAAAACGACTGAAAAAAATGTGATTGACTAGCACCTTAACTGTTAACTGCGTATAAACTGTTTGGAATAATTGCTTTTAGGTGGGTATGTAAATACGTAGCACCTATTAGTCGTCGTCTGGTCCGGATATAACAGTGCAAAAGCTACCCAACCGAATGGTTTGAAATTTAGTATATAGAATCGTTTCAGAATTTTGTCGAGTCATTTCAAATTTTATTAAATAATCGAAATCAAAACTTAAAAAGATATTAATAAAAAGATATATTAAGTAATTTGATTTTTTTTTTTAAATCGCCACTTCCTTGTTATAGCACAGCTTCCGAGGATGAATCGTCAAGCCACCGAGATGTATCGCGAAGTTATCTGACCTGTAGGACGTATATGACATTTTATTACCTCTATGACCAAGTTATAGTCCCATTCTTCATTCTGTTAAATCCTATCCTACGTCATTCATTCAACAATGATTCTAGGTCGCCATGGTGATGACGTCCTATTGAAGAGGGAGTCCAATTATTTCCGTAATTACTGAAGTTTAAAAACCGAATGTGTATACTAAAATGGTTTCATTACAGCAATCCTATAATCTACCGACCGATTTTTAGATAGATGTTTGCGGATAAATAGATATTCAATGGAAAAAGAGTCTCAAGAGGCATGAAACTTTCAAAGCTAGGCTTAAAAGATTCCCATTTGAATTTTTGGTCCATGTCAACGAAAGATAAAATGTTGCCAACTTAAAATGTACTTATTTTACTGCGGAAATGAATCCTATCCTAATAGCAGACGATGTAATACATTTCGCTGAAATAAGAACAGTACGATCGCACCTCAATTGTCACCTTTGACGTACAATTTCCAGCTGTTGGCAGAGAAGTTTATTTTCTAGTATGTTTTCAATTTATTTCGATTTTGATTTTTTGGAAATTTTTTAGAAACACCCATTAAGACCAAAGTTTTTATTTAAAATATCGTTTCGTTAATATTGTGATTGATCGTTAATGGTACTTATTGGTAACGGCATTAAACTGCCTTTGATATACTCTCTTTATACATTCTAAATACCAAAAACTCAAAAATGAGTATTTCATTAGTTTCGAGGGGTGACCCGATTTTGGGTCATTATTTCTTAAAATGTACGAATAATGGACATAGAGGTCGACTACTGTTCTCGTTGATAGAAGCTGATAATTTCAGGCCTACAATTTGTACCATTCTGGTACTGAAAACGGAAAAACACATTTTCAGCGTCAGAAAACACTGAAAATTCACAAAAAATCATTGTATGCTAACTCCATGAGTTTTGGTCGTAGAAGATGGGTAGTTTTAGTGTTTAACTTTTTAGAGAACGGAGGAGGTTTCTCTAAATATAACTTATAGGAAACAGGAACTGTGGTAAAAATGTCAATTTCGTAATAAAACGTAACTATTTTGACAGAAATGGATTTTCATAGGATGAAGAACAAACGTCATCTGAAATATTTCTGCAATTATAACTACACCACTAAAACTCAGAAATTAGCTACGGACACCCTGTATATTACCTAAAAAAAAGTGAATTGCAGATGGTAGGAAATTAGGTATTATGTAAAGTGAGATGAAAACAAGAACGATAAATTATGCATCCGGCATAGATTATGAAACACTTTCCAACACTGACAGACTAGTGTTAAGAAATTTAATTTTTTTATACAATGAAATGAGATATTTAAATAAACAATTAAAAAGAAATAACTCAGTAAAAGAAGTCTTTCGTGCAGCCCTATATATAATCTACAGAATTTGTAAACCACACTTAATACACTAAAAAAGACATAAAATTACGTATCACAGCGGAAAGACCACTTCTGGCAATGACCGATCCTAGTCAGACATTTAACAGAATTCTCTCGTGCGTCCTTGTACATGAACCATACCATCCTACGCACTCCATAATCTATGGAAATAAGTTGTAGTGAACCTGGGGGATCCTCTTCAATTTCATTCCGTTTCAAGTAGCATAACAGGTTCATAATGCACCGGAAACAATTTTTCCCCATAAATCAGCATGTAAAGGAATTATTTTGTACGTCCCTGTCATGGAACTATACATGCTACTCACTTGTATACTCTGGTGAAAGCATGCTGTAGTCCCCCTCAGTAACGCATATTAATTTCATTCTGTTTGAAATAGCGTCCCAATAAGCCGCAAACGATTATTCCCCCACGTAGACCCTCATGGAATGGCATTCTTTTGTGTGTCCCTGTCAATGAACTCTTCATGCTAAACACTTCATTTTCAATACCGAACATCCTACAGTAAAATTCAATATTGAAAAAAAGTTTCATGACAATGCAAATCTATGAACGGGAGTTAGAGCACGGACAGACAGACAAACAGAATTCATAAACATCTTTCAACTATGTTGTGGTCCAAGTGTTTAATAAAAACGATTTGCAGAAATGTAGTTGATGCCCTTGATCTGCAGATTTACTGGGGAAATTATTTGACGGAACTATATCTAAAATTCTAAACACGGTTTCACTATAGCGTAAATTTAATTCTAGAACTGTAAACAAATTATAACTTCTCTAAGCTATAGACTAAACTCAAGACTTGAGTGGCTCACTTCACTTCAGTATACAACTTTTAATTGTTGTATAGTTGAGGTGAATTTCTAAACAAAGTGGAAACGCTTTTCGTATAACAGGTTCTGTTAAGTGCGCATGCGTATTGTCACGTGATCTGTCTTAATTGATTGTTTAACTCTTTAAATCCCAAGCTTTAAAAAACTGAATCACCTTAGAATCCCAATAAAATAGCCCATAAGTCTGGCTTTTTTACTTCCCCCTTTTTCGATAAGTAAATAGTGGAAAAGACTCTATTGCTGTCTCCTTTTATACCAATTTTGACAGGTGTTACACCCCCACGTTTATCATTGTGGACATTGCTCCAGTTACTGAAAAGAAAATCTTATTTTTCTTTCTGTACTGTCCAGAAATGTCAACACCTTACCCCATTCATCATTGAGAAAGACCACCCCTTTGACAGCACGCCAATCCACTTAAGGGGAAGGAAAATCCTTTCAGCTATAGACGGCTATTATGGGTCTCAGAGCATTGGGATGATTTCGGCTGTTGTGAGATTCAAAAGATTAATAAGAATTTTGAAAAGTGTGATGGTGGTGGCTTTCATTTTTGCTGGTGAACGTTTGGTGTCTGAGTACATATAGTGTTCATAAAGTTATTTTATTTATGTACAGTTTAAACTCGATTTCTACGACAAGTGTCAAAGTAAGTTTTAATACGACATTGTAATTATATCGTGAAAAAAGATTAATCACCTGTTAAATGTCTTACTTATATTTCGTTTTGCTAAGTAGATAATGCAGCAGGCGAGCAACAACACCTTTCAAAGGATGCGGATGACTCGCCTATGGCAAATACAGAGAAAGGGCGAAATAAACATGTTAGTACTTGTATATATAAAGTATAAGAAATTACCGCAAATTTATGAAAAAAAGAAAAGTACCCAGTTAAAGGCTATGCACACTAATTATAATATAAAGTATATTATACTCTTATTTCAAAGAAAAATAAAGCCCCTCGAAAAATAAAGAAATCGACAATAAATTAAGGGGTTATTAGCCCCCTTTCCCTCTTTATACTTAACCAATGAATCCCCAAAACTAATAAGAAGTGCCTTATCAGAATGAACCTATATACAAAATTTAAAGCAAATCGGATAATTCTGCATGAAAAACACATATATCTAAATTAAAGGGGTATTAGCCCCCGTTCCCCCCCCCCTTTATACTTAACCAATGAATCCCTAAAACTGATCAGGTAAGCGCCTTATCAGAATGAACTTATATACAAAATTTAAAGCAAATCGGATAATTCTGCATGAAAAACCCATTTACCTAAATTAAGGGGAGGGATTAGCCCCCCCCCCCCGTTCCCCCTTTATACTTAACCCATGAACCCCAAAGCTAATCAGGGAAGCGCCTTATCAGAATGAACTTATGTACAAAATTTGAAACAAATCGGACATTTCTATCAAGAGTTATCGCGTTACATACATACGTACGTACATACAGAACATGCGAGCTAATTAAATAAAAATGAATTGTATCTATGACGAGTGTAGGAAAAATTCTAAGTGATACTATTTTTTTTTTTCTTTTTACAGGTTTGCTATATCTGTAAAAGGTCATTTTCAAGAAAATGTAACTTAGAAAAACAGATGATGGAAAAGCCTTACATTTGTAAGTTCTGTCAAAAATCTTCTAATGCAAAGTGAGAATTGAAAATGCATATGAGGACATAGGGTCTGTATACAGACTGAACTTAACAATGAAGGACTATATCGATAAATAAAATTATAGAAGATCAAGTTATTAAAATTGAGGAGAAGAAAAAAATGTAAAGAGAGCACTTTCGGTGTAGCAATCTTTGATAGTGCGTTTTAAATGAATCACCTTCCACGGGTAAGACAATACCAAGACATTCATCCTTTATGCAAGCCCTTGTCAAAGAAAACACTTTTTCATTTGAATGAATCTTCTCATAATAAATTGGTAAATTTTTAAAACTTTTTTGTTAACTTGTATATTTTTTTCATTCATCTGTTAATCTTTTTTAAACATTTTTGTTAACATGCAAATATTTTCTCATTCATCTGTTAATTTTTTTACCAAATTGTATATATTTTTTAGAAAACTTTGAATTTTTTCTCTTAATTTTGAAATTTTTTATAATTTTTTCATTTGTCTGTTAATTTTTTAAAAAAAATTAAACTTTTTTATCATTTTTGTTAATTTGTGAATTTTTTAGAGACATTTTGTAATTTTTTTAGAAAGCATTGAAATTTTTTACTAACTTGCATATCTTTTCATTCATCTGTTATTATTTTATTTTACCTTTTTTTAGAAAACATTGAAACATTTTTATTAACTTGTAAATTTTTTAAAACTTTTTTAGAAAACACTAAAATTTTTTCATTCATCTGTTAATTTTTTTAGCTTTTTCAGAAAACATTGAAAATACTTATTAACTTGCAAATTTCTTTAAAACTGTTTTAGAAAACAATGAAAATTTTTCAGTAACTTGTAATTTTTTTAAATGTTTTATGGGTTTTTTTTAAATTTTTGCTTCTTAAAAACTTTTTTGTAATTAAAAAAATTAAATTATAATTTATTTTTAATTATAATTTTTTTTAAATATATATATTTTTTAATTATAAATTTTAGAAAACTTAAATTTTAAAAATTTTTTACTAATTTGTATAGTTTTTCATTCATCTGTTATTTTTTTCAAACTTTTTTAGAAAACATTCAACAAAATTTGTTTTGTAAATATTTTTGTCAATATCTAAATCATTTTGAAAATCTTAATATTTGTTAACACCATATAAAACACAAATATGTTAATTTATTTGTATATTTGAATTTTTATGTACTATGATGCACATATTTTTAGAAAACTTGAAATTCTTTTGTGAACTTGTATATTTTATTAGCATCTATTAGCTTTTTTAGAAAACATTGAAATTTTTTGGTAATTTGTGAATTTTTTAAAACTTTTTTCTAACTTGTTGTTAATTTGTTAATTGTTTAAAACTTTTTTGTAATTTGTTGTTAAATTGTAAATTTTTAAAAGCTTTTTGCAATTTTTTTAGACTGTTTGTATTCTTTTAAACTTTGTTTAATTCTATTAAATTTTTCGTCAACTTATGAATTTTTCATAAACTTTTTGTAAATATTCTGGTTTTTTTTTTTTTTTTTTTTTTTTTTTTTTACTTTTTGTTTACGTGTGAAATTTTTTTTTTAGCTTTAACAGTTTTTTAAATTTTTTGTTAGTTTATAAATATTTTTAGAAGACCTTTGATTTTATTAAATTGAATTTTTAAAAAAAATTGAAATTGTTTACTAATTTGTATAGTTTTTCATTCACCTGTTAATTTTTTTATACTTTTATAGAAAACATTATTATTATTATTTATTACCGATTTATTATTATTATTATTATTATTATTATTATTTTGTAAATATATTTTTTTTTTTCAATTTGTAAATCATTTTCAAAATTTTAATAATTCTTAACACATATAATACATAAATATGTTAACTTATTTGTGTATTTGAATTTTTATGTACTAAGATGCACATATTTGAAAACTTTGAATTTTTTTTCATTCATTTATTAATTGTTTAAAAAATATATTGAATTTTTTTGCTAATTTATGAATGTTTTAAAACTTTTTGTAATTTTTTGTTAATTTGTGAGTTTTTTAACTTTTTGTAATTTTTTTAGAGTTTTCGTATTTTTTTAACTTTTTGTAATTTTATTAAATTTTTTGTTAGGTTATGAATTTTTTATAAACCTTTTGTAAAAAAAAATTTTTGTATTTTTTTTAAAATTTTTGTCAGTTTTTAAAACTTTTTGTTAACATGTGAAATTTCTTTGAACTTTTTGTAATTTTTTAAATATTTTTTGCTGTTTTATAAATATTTTTAGAAACCTTTGATTTTTTTTTCTTTATTAAATTAAAATTTTTTAAACTTTTTTAGAAATTATTGAATTTTTTTTTTTTACTAACTTGGAAATCTTTAACTTTATCTGTTAAGTTTCAGACACAGATTTATTTACTATTTAATGTATAGGTTTTTTTTTTTTTTTTTTTGTTAAACTGACGCTATTCAGAGCCCTGGATTGACACAACATTTTATAAATGGAGTAAGAAAACCATGGGAAAAAAAAGATTTTTTTAAAAAAATAGTTCCAATCACCGCCGATAGGGGGAAATGTGGCGCTGTGGTAATTTATGCAACTGAGAATTAGCATAAAATACAGGCAATAAATGAAAATGCAAATTTTTGCTTACGCAAGCGACAGTAGCGGCAATAGTTTAAGCTATAAATACATGCGAAAATCTCCGAGAAACAATTTCAGCTCACGTTGAAAATGAATCTCACGTTACCGCAGCGCGCGTTACTTGTGAAGTTCTATTACTGTAACCAGTGCAATACACCAGCCGCTCTTCGTTTACTTAGAACACGCCATAAACTACGCAAAGGACCTTTGAAGCATGAAAGCAATAATTCTGAAATTCGAAGAAACAGGCTCGCTAGCAGTTCGGCCAGGCAGAGGACGTAAACCGATGTCAGAAAAAGTGATAATGGATGTTGCAACTGCGATCAACGATAGGTCACAGAGTGCCTCTGCTGTTTGTAGTAGCAGCGCACAGGGTGTTGCGCGAGAACTGGATTTAAATGTTTCGACAGTATGGAAAGTCTCCACTACTATCAGCTGCTTGCAACAACTTCAACCCAATGATTACGATAAACCACTGACATTTGCTCTCACATTTCTTGCAATAATGGAAATCGATGAGGCTTTCCCGTGGAGAATTTTATGGGGAGATTAGGCCCATTTTTATCTGAATGGGTCTGTTAATACACATAACTGTAGAATTTGGGTCACTGAACAACCTCATACAGTTCTAGAAACTCCGTTACATTCACCAAAGCTCACTGTTTGGTGTGGCTTTACAGATGAATTCATCCTTGGACCATTCTTTTTGAAAATATTACAGTGACGTGTACAGTTAACGCAGAAAGGAATCATAATATGCTGACTAGTTTTGTCGTTCCACAACTTCAACAGAGACAATGTCTGGATCAGATAATTTTTATGCAGGATGGTGCACCACCACATATTGGTGTAAAAGTACAGCAGCTGTTGCGCCATTACTTCACTGACCAAAGTCGTTGTTTTCAATATGTCTGGCCGCCCCGGTCTCCGAATTTAATTCCATGCGATTTTTGGAAATTGGGTTATTTGAAATCGAAAGTCTATCTTGGGGGAGTAACAAATCTGAGTATTTTAAAAGACAACATAATACATGAATACATGTAGTAAGGGCTATTCCATGTGACATGTTACGCTCGGCCGTCGAAAATGTTGTACAAAGAATGCACGGTCTGGTGCAAGACAAGGCCGTAGCTAGGAGGGTGCCAGGGGGGGGGGGGGGGCTCAGCACCACCTGAAAATTTTTGAGCCCCCCCCCCCCCCCCCCCACTGGGAAAGTTGCCAAGGACACATGAAATTCTGTTTCAAAAATCGTGTGTTAAAAAAACTGTGTTAAATGTTTAACTTAGTTTTGGGGGCATTTTACAGTTTTGCATAAATAGTAAATTATACAATTTGTTTAAAAATTGCAAATAAGTGCTTCAATAGGCGCGCATCCTATCTGCACATACTCAGAATGAGCAACCTTTTGCTTTTGCAAACATTGACTTTTACATAAGTTATATACTGAAATTTTTCATTTTGCAGCGTTTTCCATTATTAACATAAAACAAAGTTATTCTAATGAGTTTGATACTAAATATAGTGCTTATGATAAACATTTAGTTTCGTATTTGAGTCATCCTAGTTTAAAAAAAAATATATATAAGATTCTTGATTTATAAATCATACTAATGAAAAAAAGCTAATAGCCAATTTAAATACAAGCATTTGACTAAACACAAAAATAATTTTAAAATGCAAAATACATCCTTGGTTTTTCTAATGTTTGTTATCCTATAAAAACATAACTTCAGAATGCTTAAGGGCAGGGAATATTCAGAAAAAAATTAAAGATTGCAACTCTTTTGAAACAGGTGAGCTGTCAGCTTTTTATTAACTTATTGACATCATCTATATATTTAAAACGCTAAGCGTTTTGTTTCGACAAACCGTGAGAACAAACTACTACATCAACTTACACCATTCTTCTTTTAAATGAAAGATATTTGGTCACAGATTTGTTATCGTACATTCGTTTGTTCGAAAATTTAATTAATTAGCCGTAATTTTAAATTAAAATTTTACTTCTGCTTATGACGTCATAAGGTCGGCAATCGGATTAACGCCCACTGTTGCGACGTACAGAGTTTATTTTCTGAACTCAATGATTGCGAGCATAAAAAAATTAATATTAAATATTAAAAGCACGTGATTTTTAGGCAAAATTTTTTAATTTGTAAGTTAAAATATAGTTGAAATGTTTAAGTATTTCGGTAAAAATATTTATCCGTGTGTTTTATAAGCAAATAAAAATTCATATTTACTGTGACGTCACGGAAATATTGTCCATTGGGTTCATTTTATCATTAAGCATTATAACTTTGTTGATGCCATTGTTTTCATTACAATTAAATGCAAAATATATTTTTTTTTGTATGCATGGTTAAGCATAAATGTACGTGTGAAAGTTTGTACCGGTGAAAGTGAAAATGACGTTATGCTTAGCTTGAAATGCATTTTAACATTGATAAAACTAAAAAGAAAAATTTATATGATTGTGTCAACATGGCGTAATATTAACTGATATTTCAATTTTTAATTTTAAAGAATAGAACTGGAGCCTTTGTTGGTTGCTTCATCTTGATTGCATACCTTGATTACATGTTACCAATTACTTTTTTTAAATTATAGGATTAAGTTATAGGAATTATAGGATTTAAATTATTAAGATTTCCCTTTTTAATAAAAAAATTCACAAAAGTAAAGAATTTCAGGAAAAAAAACCCTTGAAATAATGATTGTATTTTTAGCTAGAATAAACAATGTAAGGCTAATATTTTATAGGAATTATTTTGGTAGGTTTGTTATAAGTTCATTTAACAGTTCCTTATTAGCGGCAAAGTCTTATTTCTTTCACTGTGAATTTTTCTTTCGATGTCAAAAAAGTCCTTCCGGCCTGTACCGGGAGGAAAAGGTAGCTTTCCTATATCTTCGTTTTAAAATTTTAGCTAAGGTTACACGAAAACAGCAAGTTAAAATGCAAAGAAACGTTTACAAAAGATTCGTTAATACTGAATTTGAATAAGAATTTCGCCAAATTATTGAGCAATAGACAAATTGGCTTCCTTTATAAAGACTTATTTTGGTCGCCAAATTTGGCGATATTTCGCCAAATGCCACACATTTTGATAATTTTGCGCCAATGTCGCCAATTTTGGCGCTAACGGATATGAATATATAGTTTTATGCGTACGATTGGGAAAACTATTACAACAACTAGCCGCCACTGGCGACCAGTTTGGTCGCCCTTAAATGTATGTTAAGCATTGTAACAAATTATTTTTATTCATAATTTATTTTTTTCCTTAATCCTTCGCCAAACCGGAAAAATCTAATAGACAAATCAAGAACTTTTGCGATCGTGGTAGCATTTCGCATATTTTTTGTTGTTATGTATTTCATCTTTCTTGACAAAAACCGCTTAACCCACTTTATAATAAATTAATCATTGTGTGTGTGTTTTTAATATAAAATAAACTATTTCATAATAAAATAAAAGTATATGCTGTTTTAGTAATCTCTAATAGGTACCTGAAAATGGGATTTTCTCGCCAAAATGGCGCAAAACAAAAATTCCGCCAACCCTGGTGCGTCCGTGACAGCTGTTCCAATTTAAAATACATGACGTTCACATTTTTCTTTAAAATAGAAAATAGATAAATAAGAAATATTATCATAAATCAAAACATTTGATTTCAAAATTAAAATATCGTTTCTAATTAATACACACCAAAAATAAAAGCTGACAATTTGTTTCGAAATTTGATCCATTAAATATTATTACATGAGTTCAACCACGGAGTTCAACTTACATCAAGAAAAGATCCGAAGGAAGTTGAGTTGTATGGAACAGAATTATGGTAAACTTTGACTGTCTCACTGGTGCTGATTATTTTTTTTTTACACCAGGCAGCGGTCCAAAAATTCATGGTTTAATATTTTAAACGTTCACAACGAATGAATCTTTTTTTTTTGTTGTTGTTTACTTTCATGGATAGAGAATTTGAACAGCGAACCTAATTGAAACTGAAGTTATTGCAGAATGTATACATAATTGAACGTAAGTCATCTCTCAAATATTAATTTATTTTGAACGATCTTTCTAAAAATGTAACTTTTATGCAGTTTTATTAGAAAAAATAATTTTGAATAAAAATGGCTGCCTGGCATATGAAAAAGTGAAGCGGCATCCCGGACTGTTGAGGACAGTCACATGACATACGGTTTTATTATATAGATGAAAGAAAATAATTTGCGAGTAATCGCGTTAATGTGCTGTTTTGTTTCAAAATGTCAGCCACCCTAGAATTTCAAACTGCTCTATCTCAGCCATTTTTTAAGATAGAGGTAAACCAAAAAATGCTCTGGAATCCTTGTATCAAGGCCTAACACGTAATTAAAAAATAAATTTGAATTTTTATTTTTTTTGTATATTTATTTTAGTTTTAAATATTTAAATGGCCGCCATCTTGAAACAAAATGGCGGACCAAGCTGGCCAACGAACTCGGTCGAGACATTGGTGACCTTAATGCACACAATTAGTTTCATCAAAATCGATTTATAAATACGAGCGTTATCGTATGACATAGGTCATATATATATATATATATATATATATATATATATATAATTATAATATCTATGAATTTCAAAAACAAATCAAGTTCTAATATCATTCTACTAAAACCTACTAAGAGATAATTAATGATATTGTGTAATCAGAATACCACATAGCTAATAATTAACCTGTGCAATCATAAAATTACCATAGCATGTGCTTCAATGGTAATTAGCCAAATTTACTCATACCTGAAGAACATTTAAATAGAAAGAGAGAGAAAGGGGGAAAAAATTATAAATTGGAGTTGCTATTATGTAAACACTATTGGATTAATAAATTAATTATGAACATTATTCAGTGGAAAAACTGGACCACAAGAGAACCAATCAAGAATTGGATATGAAAAAACATATGTGGATGTACTCTTCAGCTTGGCTGCACCCACATGTGTTTTAAAAATAATTCAGTATTTCATAATTCTACTGGCATTATGCTAAGTACAGTAGAATCAGCCAAGTATACTGAATTATTACCAGACAACAATTGGAAAAATTTAAAATTGGAAATATGTAAAATGTAAATAAAAAACCATTAAGAAATATATAATATATCGCTTACAACGATTATCCAAAATCTTTATAAATCACCACACTATATAACCACCAGATATCATTTTTGAAATAATATTGGAATTTTGAACCCTTAAATTGTAGAAAAAATGTTTTACTCACAAGAATGATACAGTATCCTCAAAATATAGCAACTTCTTCATAATGTTCAATTCCACATGGCACGTATCAAACATGTTGACATTCGAGTCGAGTTGAGAGAAATGATTTGAAAGACAAGTTGAGAGCTCATATTTTTAAAAACACAACTCGATCAATGACACCCCAACACAATATAATTCAAAAACACACAAAACTATTCTGTTGATAATACTCTTATAACAAAATTATATCCGTGAATATATAATTACTTCATCTAATTTTAATTCCTGAAAGTAAAATTAATGTACATGCAATAGCTCCCTCTATAGTTAAATTCAAAATAATATCTATAATATCATCAACTAACTAAAACGTAAAGTGTCGCCATCTATTGGTATTATAATTATTCATAATTAATATTTAGTTACATATCCATATTATTATTAACATAATCACTTCATTAAATTTAATCAATATATAAATTTTAATAAACAATACTTCCTTGTAGTTTTAATATTAAATTCGAATAAAATCCTGCAATATGAATAAATATACACAGAATTTATTCATCCTGCACAGCATTTCATATATTCTTAACAAAAGTATATTTTGTAAAAGATATATTATTTTAAAACAAAGTGCTTTGCTGCCAGCTGTGTTAAACCACTGATATATATTATAAACTTTTAATTAAATTATTAATTTTTTATTGTTACTTCTACTTAAATATATTTTAGACTTGTTATTAATTAATTAATGTATTGTTTATACTTATACTTAATTTTATTTTAGATTTCAGAGATTAATTTAATATCAAATTAAATAATTATTATTATCACTACTGTGCTTCAATCAAATTTATGCTATGCAGTAATTAAAATTACTTATTAAATTTAATTTCATATATAAAAATAAAAAACTATATATATATTTATACACTTTGCAAATAGATATGTTTGTGAGTTATAATAACCAATGTTATCCATGTATAATTTAAATGTATGAAAACTGCTCATCAATGACACCCTAAACATATGTGATCGGCAACGCACAATCACATACTATACAGAGTGTATATAATGTTCAATCAAATTTTAAATTTCCTAATATGTTATAATTGTATTAATGCATGTTATAATTGTAATATTATATCTAGTGTTATATGTTATCGCACATTCAAACAAAAATTTATTACATACAGTGTTAATAATTTAATGATATAATAAATGTTATTTAAAAGAGTTGATAATTGAATTTATCATAAAAATTGGATAACCATATATTTTTGCTTGATCTCGAATAAATCTAATATTTTTGTTTTTATTAATATCTGAGCATAAGTATTTTATACGATGTAGATAATTGATAATTATATTTTTATATACAGATTTATGTAAACATGAAGCATAATTGGTAAAAATATTTACTTTAAATGGAAAATCAAATCTCTTATCATAAATATCAAAAATTAATTTATAATTATTATTAATATTGATTTTTAAGTCAAGAAAGTTATATATACAGTAGAACTTCTCTTTAACGAAGTCTCTATTTAACAAAGTTTTCTACTTAACGAAATTTTCTGCAGAACTTTGACTTTGAACACCATTAGCATGTAAATTAATCTCCATATTACAAAAAATATATTCTATATAACGAAGTTTATTCCACTTTTGTACGTGAATAGAATTCAAACTAAGAGGTTGCTGTTGCGATGGATATGCGAATTTATGTCAGCGGATTGTACGAAAATGAATTTTCACACTAAGGAAAGCACTTGTTATAATTACTTTCTCACACCGACACTTCAGCGCTGACTGTTAGGGGAAGTCAAAATCCCCTTTTTACATTCAATAATACAGAAAATGCTTTGACATAATGGCGTCAGATGCATTGAAGCAAAAAATATCAATTAGAGTCAGACAGTTACCATTCTGAGCTTCCATTTCTGATAGACAATTACTTTGTACATCCACAAGAATGTGCTTCAAAATGTAAATCGTACAACATCAAAGTTATTTTTGTTCCTGCTAATACAACTTCTAAACTTCAGCCATAAGTCTAAGAAATAAAATATCTTGAAGTACATTATCGAAAAAGACAGTGTAGTGGAAACATTAGTTTGAGAACCTGGTGAAAACTTGGGAATGTGACGTGATTTCATCGACCGTACACAACTGTTTTGTAAAAAGACGGTTTCATAATAGAAAATGAATTAAATGCTTCTGAATCCAATACTTGTTTGTCATATCTGAAGGAAAATTTTCATGAATTTAAGTTGATTTCTATATAACGAATTTTCTTCATAACGAAGTTTTTAGATGTAACGATGAGACTTCGTTAAATGGAAGTTTCACTGTATATATATATATATATATATATATATATATATATATATATATATATGGATATATATATATATGTTATATAAAAATTTATTTCCTTCGTATCCTTCCATTTTATTCGCATTAATATTTTAAAATTAATCTAACTTCTGTCATAGTCAGTATTTCCTTAATTCTTAATAATATCGATTCCTATTTAAAGTCCTTTTAAAAGTAAATATCCGTATATTAATAATTATTTTATTCCAAACCTTAATCTAAAATTTAAGATCATTCGTAGCTTTTATCAGTTCCCCAATCTATAAAATTCTGATAAGCGTTCTCATTTCGAATGTTTTTTAAAGCCATTTTCTTTTTATTATTATTATTATTATTGCTCTGAATTTTTCGCGCGCTTGGGATTTTAACTTCAAAATTGGTCCGCACCCAAGTAAGGGATTCTTTACTGTTTTAGCCTCGCCCTCTAGCCTCATTCGTTGGGCTGGAGCTAGTTTCTCACTCATTGGGTTGTGCGCTCGTGACGTAATTCTGTGTATGTTTCCGCGGAGAGAACAAAACTCGCCCGCACCGGTCGGAACACGAGACTTTTGACGTTTTCGGAAGCTAAACAAATATGTGTCTGGTATTTTTATGTCCGTAGAATATTCATCTGGCCCAGTAACATCTTAATTCAATGAAGTGAAGCAACGTTAGCCCGAGGGCTATAAGTTTTAGACCTTTGGGAATGGTTTCTGTGTTGTTCATCTTCTAATAAAATTATTTGTCTGGAGATTGGCTGGATTTATTGGAAAACGTTGGTGGACTCATTTCATTGCCTTCTACTTCGCCATACTCGCTAATATCGACTGCAACTTGCTATATCGTTGAAGGACTGCCACCTTTTCATCGAATATTATTCATCGTAATATCTCAACCTCGTCAAAATGCTACATATATATAAATCAACATTTGAACGGAGGGTGGTTTTGGGGTCTGGGGGTCATGATCGGTGAAAATATATCGAAATTTTCCGGAACTGCTTTCCTCCGAACGGCTGCAATAGATAGCTTTATACTTTTTTGTATTGAAAGCTACCTAAAATGGTAGTCTACTTTTGGACGCCAACCAAAACACAGTGGCAATATTTAGAAATGTATAACTGTTGTGACAACAAACGGCACTATCGCTTTAGCTTTCATCGCGCTTACATCACTTCTAAATACTAAAAATTTAATTTTGTTACTTCATTTTATAATTTCAATTCTTACATCCTCAATTAGAAAAAAAAATAGCTTTCGATTGAAATTTATTTGAAATCTGCCGCTTAATTTAACGACTTTTTAAATAATTTTCAAGCATGAAATATTTTTCATTTCTATCTCAACAATGACCATCCGTTTATTTTAATAATGTAAAATAGCCCCTTGGAAAGTTGCAACAATTGAAAATAGGTATCCCTAACTTTCATGAAAAGTGAAAAAAATAATAATAATAACCTGATAAATCATAAGATCAGATTATCCATCAGAAAGAGTATTTTGGCGCTAATATAAAATCTGTCAAAAGAAAAAAAAACTATTTTTAGTTTATGATTAACATAAAATTGATATGCTGAATTCATTGATGTATATGTTGAATCAGAATATGCTAGGAACTGTTATTTATTTATTTTTTTAAGACTCATTGGATATTTAACTGTATAAGAGACCGACTGTGATGGAAAAGGAATAATCATCCTGATTATGTAAAGGGATAGAAGAAACCATACAAATAAATTACAATTGAAAATTCATTACATTACATTACATTAAAATTACATTAAAATTCTCCCTCACATGCATATTAATTTATTATTTTTAACAAAAATTCTTCATTTTTACATAAAAATTGATTAGCTTAAAACAATGGATGCGTTTTAGAAGATATGGACTCGAAACGAACAATGATTAAAGAGGACATTTTAAAACTTTTAATTTAAACATTTTAAAACTTTTTTTAACGTCGGATTTCAACGGTGCCTTTGGGCAGATGCAATACATATGCGCATAGGAACTCATTCGATTGCATTATCACAGGGGGGGGGGGGGAGGTGCTTATACTATGTTCTTTTATTTACTGAATATGAGATGAAAGTAGGAAATTTGTATGATACTTTATAGGTCTATGACTTTCTTTTTTTTTTTTTTTTTTTTTTTTTTTTTCTGTCGTGGGGAATATGGTGGTAATGTCAAACTGATTTGACTGATTACACATTTGTTTACGGAGTGTTCATTTGAAGTTTGCATCTGAAATAGCATTTCACTGGGAGGGGGGGTGGGGTAAAATAAAATATTTGAAAGACTGTTTCATACGAAGCCCTACTTAAATAATAAAGAAGCTTATGTTACTGATATTGTTATAGTATTTTTTTCCGTCACGTTTTGACGGGTTCCATCTAGTCACTTATTATTTCACTAGTATAATTATACACTGAAAATTTTCATTCTGCAGCCAGTGAAGTAGTCGTTAAACATGCGCAGAGGGCATACGCTGTAGACAGACGGTATACCCTAAAGAGTATATGCTATAGTGTTTTCAAGTAGAGGGTATCCAGTATTCCTTAAAATAATGCAGAAGGTATACCGTATAAGTCGTATCCACCGTATATCCGCCATTACATTCCCGTCTGCAGCTTTTACATTTCTTATCATCAAATAAAGTT
Organism: Maratus michaelseni; assembly: GCA_963931845.1. Classification (NCBI taxonomy): domain Eukaryota; kingdom Metazoa; phylum Arthropoda; class Arachnida; order Araneae; family Salticidae; genus Maratus; species Maratus michaelseni. The sequence goes on from OZ007589.1 coordinate 468,152,633, forward strand.
ATTATAAACAGTAATATTAAGAAACGTAGTGCCTACAATATGAATATGCAATAATTTATCTTTCTATATAGTACTTTGATCATATCTATCTGTGTTTGTGCGTGCATATGTCAGAGAGAGAGAAATAGTATGAGCACCCCCCCCCCCCCTACATTTTCTTGAGCACCCCCTGTTGTTTACTTCTAGCTACATCCCTGGTGCAAGAGCAAGGTGGTTACATTGAATGTGGTCGAATTCCTCGTCGGGAAAGTGTATATGATGAATAAAACATGGCATTTTATCCAAATTATTATTTTTGTCTGTTTCTGATGTTTTCTTTCAATGTACAGCGCCAAATTTCCCCCTATCGGCGGTGATTGGAACTTTTTTTTAAATCTTTTTTCCCATGGTTTCCTTAGTCCATTTATGAAATTTTGTGTCAATCCAGTTATTAGAACGGGCTACCGGCGGCTCTGAATAGCGTCAGTTTAAAAAAAAAAAACATCCTGTATATTCAATTTTCTATAGTGTTTTTTAAGATGGTAATGCTTATGTGGTGTACATAGCCGATAGCAATTAGATTGTTTAAGTAATAATTTGTCATTCGTGTGTTAATTTTACTTTTGTTGTTTAATATTTTTAGGCATTTTTTTAAATTTGATTAATTATTTTAAATAATATGTGATAATATTATTCTGTGTTAAGTTTTAGGTATGTGTTTAGTCCGCCATATTTAATTTATAATGCATATTAAATTGTCTTTATTACTTTATAAGACAGTAATTTTTCTGAGTTATCTGATAACAACTACAATGTTTGAATAATAGCATCGAAAAAAATGTCGCGCAAGTCGCTCTGAGATTGAATAATTTTTGGATAAATAGTAAAGACTGTGGATAAAAATAGTTTTTAAAATTGTGAAAAGTAAAAGAATTTAAGTTTGATGCGTATAAGTATTATGGTAAAGCTCAATTCGCTGTTAAATTGTCAAATTCAAGAAATTATGTGTCAGTATTGGTTTCCCTATAAGGAATTCATATAACTTCTATTTAAATTTCACCTAAAACATTCAAATTAATACAAAAGTGAATATCTACTATTTCTAAAAGTAATGGTGAAACACTATTACTAAGTTATGTTGAAAACAGGTATGTGAACAGTACCTAAGTTAACGTTAAAATAGCGTCTAATATTTGCTACTACGAATCAATGGCGTAGCTACACATTTAGCGCCCTGGAGCAAGTAAAATATTGGTACGCAACCTTGTCACTGGAAAAACAGTTCTGCTAAACTTTTTTGGGGTTTAAACTTGTATATTATATTCTTACTAGCAAGCTACGCCCGCTACGCTGGTCAATTTCTTATAACGAACTTTTAATCCAACAAAATATTGACATTTGATAATTCACTTTTATATTTTAACAGAATAATAAGGCTACTATAACTTGTGACTCGTGCTATAGCCAATATACACGCCAGGACACGTCGCCCTTATCATTATCTTTTTACGCATGAAGGTTTCGCTAGGGTACTCCATTGTGAAATTTGGTAATTTTTCATATTCAATACTTGAAAAACAGCATAATCATTAGATTTGAAATTTATATCAAGAAAAATACAATTTTTTTACCTTTCAAACGCAGTTTGCCTAACAATTTTCAGACAAATACTTTTTGAGCTACTATTTTTTTTCAGTAACTTCAAATGTTTAATTTTCCGAGATTAATCTGTGGCAACCATTGGCGCACCCCCGGGGGGGGGGGCTAAGGGGGCTGAAGCCCCCTTACGCTGAAACTTAATAATGAAGTAACTATATAAAGTTTTCTATAAAATTATAAAAAGTTTTTTTTTTTTTTTTTTTTAAGATCTTTAGAAAATGTTTAAAACCTTTGTATCTCATTTTATCTTTATTCTCAAATTTTTTTTGCCGTTTTCGACATACGTTAAGCGTAAAGACTTATAGCGGTACTCTGATTCTCTCAGTTCTGAGTACACATCCATCATCCATATTTTTAGCACGGTCAAGCGGATTCAAGTACAAAAGAGGGTGGTATTTCTTCTACGTTGTACATCTGTTTAACGGACAATACGACCCATTCAAGGTCGATAAACGATTGGCACTATCCATTTGGCAAAACATTGAAGTGGGGTGCTGGAGAAATGACAGCCCCACACTAAAAACCTTTTATTACTCTAGTACAAATGAGGTACAAACGAAACGATTGTTGGTACAAACGAGGTATAAACGATTGGCCCTATCTAAGACTCCTATAATACTATTATAGGAGCTCTAGCCCTATCCATTTTGTAAAACATTGAAATGGGAGAAGGGGGGGGGGCTGGAGAAATGGCAGCCCCACACTAAAATCTTTTTATTACTTTAGTACAAATGAGGTGCAAACGAAAAGATTGTTGGTACAAACGGGGTATAACTGATTGGCACTATCCATTTTCTAAAACATTGAAGTGGGAGGGGGGGGGGAGAAGCGGCAGCCCTACACTAAAAATCTTTTATTACTTTAGTACAAATGAGGTACAAACGAAAAGATTATTGGTACAAACGAGGTATAAACGATTGGCACTATCCATTTCGTAAAACATTGAGTTGGGGAGCTGCCTTTTCTCCAGCCCCCCCCCCCCCCCCTACTAAAAACCTTTTATTACCCTAGTGCAAATGAGTTACAAACGAAATGATTGTTGGTACAAACAGGTATAAACGTTTGGCACTATCCGTTTTGTAAAACATTGAGGTGGGGGGGGGGGACTGGCCGTTTCTCCACCCCCCCCCCCTCCCCACACACACACACTAAAAACTTTTTATTACTTTAGTACAAACGAGGTATAAACGGTAATATTTTCGAAATTCATAATATTGGTAATATTTTCGAAAAAATATGAGTGGTGGAGGGGCTGGCGAAATGCATCTCTATTTTATTAGTACTTCTGGTTATACACTTTTTTTAGCATCATTCGGGTTAAAACATTTAACTCAACGTATAAAAATATAGCCATAGTTTTAAATTTTATATTTGGAGAATTTATATCATCAAAGCTCGAGAAAATCATCTAAAATTAGAATAATTCACCAGCACTTCATCACTAGCATGGTAAGCATACATATTAATTTCTTTCTAAGGATAATTACACTAGTATATTCGTAAGCATAAAGTTTCAAATTTATTAATAGCCAAGAGAGGGCATATCCCGCTGTCTGCCCCTCCCTCCTGTGCCGAACAAGGTACTAATTTACTGAATCATGGACACAAACAAAAATAAAAAATGCTAAGACAAAATTGCAATGAATCGGTGAAGAATTCCGTTTTATACAGCTTTTTGTTTTAGCAGGTAAACTTTCGAGGTGTTTCTTTTGCTGAGACAATGGAATGTTTGCGATCAAGACAATATTACGTTATAAACAAGTTTCATTTACACAAGTTAAACAGTATGGGGTTATTTACACAGGTTTTACGTATAGAGTTTAACTAGTGTAAATGAAACCTGTCTATAACGGAATATTATCTTAATCACAAACATTCCATGGTCCCATCGAAAGAAACACATTTACAGTTTACCAGCTAAGACGAAAACGGGAAATTTCTCACCGATTTATTGCAATTCCGTCTTAGCATTTTTTACTGTTTTTGTATCCATTGTATCCAAGCCAAAAAAAGACTCCATATTATAAAACTGACTTGTTTTCCTATTCACAATAGATGTAAATTGTCATGTTAACGGTTTTTAGCTCACAGGCTATCAAAGCCTGAGAGCTAGTGGCCGCCGGTTCTGTATGTACGTAACGCGATAACTCTTGATAGAACTAACCGCTTTGCTTCAAATTTTGTTTATAGGTTCATTGTGATAAGGCGCTTCCCTGATTAGTTTTGGGGGTTCATTAGTTAATTATAAGGGGGTACGGGGGATGATACCCTTGTTAATATATTGTCAATTTCTTTATTTTTCGAGGGTTTATTTCAAATTTTTTGAAATAAGAGTATAATATACAATTAGTGTGAATAGCCTGTGAGCTCAATGCCCTCAGTTTAACTGGACAGTTTTCTCTTTATTTATTAGCTCACAAGCGATCAAAGCCTGAGAGCTAATGTGCCCACAGGTTCTGTATGTACGTAACTATGTATGTACGTAACGCGATAACTCTTGATAGAAATATCCGATTTGCTTCAAATTTTGAATATAGGTTCATTCTGATAAGGCGCTTTCCTGATTAGTTTAAGGAGTTCATTGGTTAAGTATAAAGGGGGAGGGAATAGGGACTAATCCCTCCCCCTTAATTTATATAAATGGATTTTTCATGCAGAATTATCTGATTTGCTGCAAATTTGGTATACCTGTTTATTCTGATATTAGATTTGGAAGTTCATTGGTTAAGTATAAAGGGTGAGAATTGGGGACATAACCCCGCCCCCCTTAATTTAGCTAAATGGGAATATCATGCAGAATTATTCTTTGAAATAAGAGTATAATATACGCAATCAGTGTGAATAGCCCCGTGAGGTCAATGCCATCAGTTTAACAGGGCACTTTTCTTTTCTTTTCTTTTTTTAATTAAAAAAAGTTTTAAAAATGAATTGAATGTTCATAATATTAATTAATTAACTGAAGAATAGTTTTCTCCCTGTTACACAGCGGCAAAAAACCGTTGATACTGAAAAATAAATAAGTAGATAACATTTTCTGTCGTTTTCATATCAAAGTTCTATTTATAGTAACAGACTAACTATTTTATTATAAAATTATATTCCTCTGTTTTCTTCATAAAATGTTTCATTCTGTTCATTTATGATAAATAATATACGTTTTAGCATATGTTCAAATTCAAACGATATCGAATTACTGATGATGAAGCAGAGACGCACAAGAGCAGTCATCGTAATTTCATTACGTTGCTGCACTACAACGAATACCGTACTATTACATTACATAAAATATTATATTACAGAATATGTCAGCTTTATATCGTAAAATAAAGCATTTTTGTAACATTTTTCAGTAATCGTAAAGTATAAAGGAAAAAAGGAAAAAATCTGCACATATCCATAAATAATTAACAAATTTTGTATCACTGATGGATATCAGAAGTGATTATAGTAAATTTCAGCTACTGTTGCAGTGCGCAAATGCAGATGGTCACTTGATCATCGACTCGTGAGTGTCGTGCAAATGCACTAGGTCTGCACAGGCCAGAATTTTGAGGCCAGGCCCGAACGAAATCTATCTTGCCCGTTGCAAAAGTTAAAAGTTTGGCCCGACAAGTACAAAAATCAAATAAAACAGGCCCGACCCGGCCAGTAACAAAATCAGTTAAATCATGGCGTATCCAGTTCGCTCAATTTGTATTAAAAAATTCCGATTTTACTCAACATAAAATTAAGATTCTTTTAAAGAATATTACATACAGGGTGTTTTTTTTTTAAACTGACACTATTCAGAGCCGTCTGTAGCTCGTTCTAATAACTGGATTGACACAAAATTTTGTGAATGGACTAAGAAAACCATGGGAAAAAAGATTCCAACAAAAAAAAATTAGTTCCAATCACCGCCGATAGGGGGAAATGTGGCGCTGTACATTGAAAAAAACCCATCAGAAACAGACAAAATTAATAATTTGGATAAAATGCCACGTTTTATTCATCATTTACACTTTCCCTTTCGTTGATCGCAGTTGAAACATCCATTATAACTTTTTCTGCCACCGGTTTACGTCCTCTGCCTGACCGAACTGCTAGCGAGCCTGTTTCTTCGAATTTCAGAATCATTGCTTTCAATACATTAACGGATAAATGTCCTTTGCGCAGTTTATGGCGTGTTCTAAGTAAACGAAGAGCGGCTGGTGCATTGTACTGGTTACAATATAAGAACTTCACAAGTAACGTGCGCTAACGTGAGATTCATTTTCAACCTGAGCTGAAATTGTTTCTCGGTGTTTTTCGCATGCATTTATAACTTAAACTATTGGCGCTACTGTGGCTTGCGTAAGTAAAAATTTGCATTTTCATTTTTTGCCCGTATTTTATGCTAATTCCCAGTTGCATAAATGACCTTAGCGCCACATTACCCCCTATCGGTGGTGATTGGAACTAATTTTTTTTTTTTGTTGGAATCTTTTTTCCCATGGTTTTCTTAGTCCATTCACAAAATTTTGTGTCAATCCAGTTATTAGAACGAGCTACAGACGGCTCTGAACAGTGTCAGTTTAAAAAAAAACACCCTGTACATAGTTTTGGAGAAATTTTACAATATATTTTAACTTATGTTTACAAGACAGAAAAAACAGAATAGCAACATTAATGATTACTCAGATTTTTCAGCCTTCAAATAAAGATTCAATCTAACAATTAATATAGTCCTAATCCTATCCTATCCTAATAATATTATAAATCTGATTGTGCGCAAATGTTAGGCTGAAGCCAGCGTCAAAATGGAGCCTTTAATGATCCTGTATTTTTGCATAGAGATTGATTATAACCCTCATTTGAACATAGGCTGGCTTTTGTTTATTTTATTCAAATATTTTTCTTAATAATTCAAAATTTCGTTTTTTCATAGAGAGTAAATGGACATTTTTTTCGTATAATATTTTAACATGGTTAAATTCACTTTACCGTTGCTAATACTTTATCGTTGCCAAAACTAATTCAAATTCCGGAATAATAATTTTTAGTCAACAATTTAGTTTCAATTGAAATTTTTTCACGTGAAAAATAAAAATGAAATAAAAAAATTAAAGATTTAAGAAGAAGATTAAATAATATTATTAGAAATAAAACGTACTTTTTTTTAGTTGTTGATAATAATACAAGGTTTCAATATGAGTAACCATAGGAAACAGGCGAATATGACGCCATACATCAAAAATAAAGCGGATATCTTTGATTGGTGAAATAAAATGATCCTGGTTTTTTTTTTTTTTTTTTTTTTTTTTTTTTTTTTTTTTTTTTTTTGCTTTTTTCTTTTGTATGGTAATAATTCTTGGCATTTTACCGTCTGCGCAGGGCTAATATAATTATACCGTATTTTTTATTTAAATTTTTAAAAAGTAAAAAGAAGTTTCAAAAGAAAATGGTCAGCAAATGTCAATAATATGCTCCGCAAAATTATCCATATCGAAAATGATGTCATGGATAGCGAGAAATATTTATTTTCATTCTTAAAACTAAATAACTCTATTACCTAAAAAAAAAAATGACGAATGTTAATAGTTCCATTTTTGTTGATAAAAACTAAAGATATAATATTATTTCGTTAAAGCGACATAATTTCCCCTATGCCAGTACTGAAATTAATTGCCTGGAAAAGAAAATTAACAAGAATTTTGTCATTAAAAAGGGATTTCTCTGCGGGAAAAAGATACGTCATATTTGAAATAAAACGAGAATTTTCCAATGTGTTTTAAAATGAGTGTGAATCAATTCCTTACATTAATAATACAAGGATCAGTAAGTATAGAAAGCAGATGAGTTTCACGCCATATTTATAACGAAAAATTTAAATGTTTTTTTTAATCTATACTGATTATTAAGCATGAATATTCGTTATATACAGATGAGAATTTTCTGCTAAAAATCGCATCATAATTTTAAGAAAAGGAAAATGAACACGAATCTATGTTTGTATTTCGCAACTACTCCTCACTGTAAAAAATTGCTGCAGTAAAATTACTGCAGCAGAGATTCCAGGCAATGTCCATAAGAAAACCGGTTTTGTGACTAGATAAACCAGCTTTGTTATTAGATAAACGGTTTTTGCACGTAAAAACATGAAATTTACTGAAATGGACCGTTTACCTTGAAAAGGGGGCATTTCCCGTAAAATTACGGCAGCAATTCACGGAGAATGCCTGTGAATTTACAATTTTCATTTACAGTACCAGAATATCGAACGCAACGTGATTTACTTTATACCGTTTATCATTGTTCCGAGGATGTTACACAAACTGTCAGAATTTAAAAAATTAAATTAGATGCCAAGATTTTTTTTCTTTTTTTTTAATTTTAACGAAGTTTCTCTAAAAACGGAAAGTAAATTACTCCATATTTGTGTATAAAAAAAGGAAAAATAAAATAGATCAGTATATTTTTTACACCATTTTCTCATTAAAACTGAAAAACAGAATTGTTTTTCACTTTGAATAGATGGTGAAAACAAAATCTTGATTTCAGTAAATTATCCGAAAAATAAAAACATATTTTCACATATTCAAACTTTATGAATCAATTTATTCTAGAGAATGAAAATTGCCTGTCATACATACTGTCATTTAGAAAATAAGATTTGTTTCAGCTATACATTAAACCAAGGAGGCAGAACTCAATTTAAAGTAAAAGCATGTACTATTTCCAATTAATGTTTTTTTGAAGGATGGCTGTTAAAACGTTTCACAAAGGCGTTAAAAGTAAAATTGTTTATCAGGTAAAATTGACATTTGTTTTTACCCAATTCGTCTATTTCCACGATTTTATTTGGCCCTCCTTTTTGCATTGGTTGCAATTTCATTTTCGCGATTATTTGGCACAAAATTTCACTTTTTAAAGACTGAGTTATGTCAAGGTCCCTATAACAAAAAATACAGTATTGTCGCCTATGAAATGTGATAAATAGTTAGTTAATTTTAACGTTTTTAATTATCGGGAGTGAAATATTTTCTTAATTAATGTATTTATTCTTCTTTTAATGTTGCGTGAACGAAGTCACGGGTAACAGCTTAGTAATATTATAAATCTGATTGTGCGCAAATGTTAGGCTGAAGCCAGCGTCAAAATGGAGCCTTTAATGATCCTGTATTTTTGCATACAGATTGATTATAACCCTCATTTGAACATAGGCTGGTTTTTGTTTATTTTATTCAAATATTTTTCTTAATAATTCAAAATTTCGTTATTTTCATAGAGAGTAAATGGACATTTATTTCGTATAATATTTTAACATGGTTAAATTTACTTTACCGTTGCTAATACTTTATCGTTGCCAAAACTAATTCAAATTCCGGAATAATAATTTTTAGTCAACAATTTAGTTTCAATTGAAAAATGTTCACGTGAAAAATAAAAATGAAATAAAAAAATTAAAGAATTAAAAAGAAGATTAAATAATATTATTAGAAATAAAACGTACTTTTTTTAGTTTTTGATAATAATACAAGGTTTCAATATGAGTAACCATAGGAAACAGGCGAATATGACGCCATACATCAAAAATAAAGCGGATATCTGTGATTGGTGAAATAAAATGATCTTGGGGTTTTTTTCTTCGCTTTTTTCTTTTGTATGATAATAATTCTTGGCGTTTTATCGTCTGCGCAGGGCTAATATAACTATACCGTATTTTTTATTTAAATTTTTAAAAAGTAAAAAGAAGTTTCAAAAGAAAATGGTCAGCAAATGTCAATAATATGCTCCGCAAAATTATCCATATCGAAAATGATGTCATGGATAGCGAGAAATATTTATTTTCATTCTTAAAACTAAAAGAAATAACTCGATTACCTAAAAAAAATGACGAATGTTAATAGTTCCATTTTTGTTGATAAAAACTAAAGATTTAATATTATTTCGTTAAAGCAACATAATTTCCCCTATGCCAGAACTGAAATTAATTGCCTGGAAAAGAAAATTAACAAGAATTATGTCATTAAAAAGGGATTTCTCTGCGGGAAAAAGAGGCGTCATATTTGAAATAAAACGGGAATTTTCCAATGAGTTTTAAAATGAGTGGGAATCAATTCCTTACATTAATAATACAAGGTTCAGTAAGTATAGAAAATAGATGAGTTTCACACCATATTTATAACGAAAAATTTAAATGTTTTTTTATCTATACTGATTATTAAGCATGAATATCCGTTATATACAGATGAGAATTTTCTGCTAAAAATCGCATCATAATTTTAAGAAAAGGAAAATGAACACGAATCTATGTTTGTATTTCGCAACTACTCCTCACTGTAAAAAATTGCTGCAGCAAAATTACTGCAGCAGAGATTCCAGGCAATGTCCATAAGAAAACCGGTTTTGTGACTAGATAAACGAGCTTTGTTATTAGATAAACGGTTTTTGCCCGTAAAAACATGAAATTTACTGAAATGGACCGTTTACCTTGAAAAGGGGACATTTCCCGTAAAATTACCGCAGCAATTCACGGAGAATGCCCGTGAATTTATAATTTTCATTTACAGTGCCAGAATATCGAACGCAACGTGATTTACTTTATACCGGTTATCATTGATCCGAGGATGTTACACAAACTGTCAGAATTAAAAAAATTAAATTTGATGCCAAGATTTTTTTTTTCTTTTTTGTTAATTTTAACGAAGTTTCTCTAAAAACGGAAAGTAAATTACTCCATATTTGTGTATAAAAAAAGGAGAAATAAAATAGATCTGTATATTTTTTACGCCATTTTCTCATTAAAACTGAAAAACAGAATTGATTTTCACTTTGAATAGATGGTGAAAACAAAATCTTGATTTCAGTAAATTATCTGAAAAATAAAAACATATTTTCACATATTCAAACTTCATGAATCAATTTTTTTCTGGAGAACAAAAATTGCCTGTCAACATACTGTCATTTAGAAAATAAGATTTGTTTCAGCTATACATTAAACCAAGGAGGCAAAACTGAATTTAAAGAAAAAGCATGTACTATTTCCAATTAATGTTTTTTTGAAGGATGGCTGTTAAAACGTTTCACAAAGGCGTTAAAAGTAAAATTGTTTATCAGGTAAAATTGACATTTGTTTTTACCCAATTCGTCTATTTCCACGATTTTATTTGACTCTTCTTTTTGCATTGGTTGCAATTTCATTTTCACGATTATTTGGCACAAAATTTCACTTTTTAAAGACTGAGTTATGTCAAGGTCCCTATTAACAAAAAAATACCTTATTGTCGCCTATGAAATGTGAGAAATAGTTAGTTAATTTTAACGTTTTTAATTATCGGGAGTGAAATATTTTCTTAATTAATGTGTTTATTCTTCTTTTAATGTTGCGTGAACGAAGTCACGGGTAACAGCTAGTTTAGAATAAAAGAGGAAAAGAGGCTTAAAAAATCACAACTTTTAAGCTGTATAAAAAAGTAGATTTTTGAAAATATTTTATCGTAATTTATTAAGGCTCTTCTCAAATCGAATGGCGCTACTTTCTGACACATTTATGAAATCAATTTTCTTCAGGAATGCATAAAATTGACAGGTGTTCTTATTCAGAAACTATGTAATCGAATAGCGTTTTCCTTTTTCTGACAAATGCAAAAAATCTTTCAGAAAGTACTATCAGAATTGGCGTTTTGAATTAAATTTCCGGACGTGATAGCACGGTAAAGGAGAAAAACCTATCGTCACAAGAAAGGAATACTTATATCTCAATAGGTTATTTATTTATCGAAAAATTGAAAACAGTACTCGATTCCAAATCGCTTCAAAAGTCAGACCTGTCAATTTTATGCCTTTACAGTTAAAAATGAAAGTCCAAAAATGTTTCGGAGAGTTTCATGTTGTTAAACTGGGAATTTGAGAATCACTTACGGCATATTTTCACTGAATCCGTTAACAGCATCTTATTATTTCTATTACTATTTTGACAAAACAAACTGATTGGGCACAATTAAGTCCAGTTCCGACCCAGCTCGACTGTATATAAAAGAATTTAAGCCTGATCTCGGCTCGGCCCGACTCTGCTAAAACAATAAAACTTGGACTCAGACACGATGTAAACATCCGATGCCGATCTCTACGCTTGACATGTTAAATTACTCTATTGATGATGTTGCTAAACTAACGTCACTTCATGAAGTCGATTTATACTTATTCTCGCGAACGTTATCATCACATTTTACCGGCTTCGTTTAAATTTTATATCGGGACAGTTAAACGTAAAATTAATTTTTAAATTGGTAGTGATAGTGACAGTGATGAACTGATTTTCATTCAAAGACGAAAAAAAAGAGTGTTAAATGTATATCTTTCGAATATTCTTATTTTGACGATGCATGAAAACAACTGAAGTTTCAACAAATAAAAATCTAGAAATCATCACGGCTCACGGGTACAAGTCCCATACCCGACCCGCGGGCCCATTAAATTTTTTCCCGGCTCGGTTATTTTGTCAATCGGCCCGGCCCGGGACGGCCTATCAAAAATCTGCAGGCCCGGCCTGTTTTAAAGTTTACCTTCATTTTGCAGGGTACGGGCCTCGGGCGAAGCCGCGAAGTCCGGGACCGTGCAGACCTCCAAAATGCACTAGCCCCCCCCCCCCCCCCCCCCCCCCCAGACCGAAATCCTGGGTGCGCCACTGGTAGCAACAATTAGCGATAAACCCAGTCGTCAGAAACGCATAGTTTTTTATTAAAGAGGCGGTTGGAGCAGGGATTGTCACCACCAATTTGCCACCTTCACTTTTGAAATCGGTTCGGTAGTTCTAGAGATTCCATAGAAATTGTAATTTAGAATGTTTTTAGAACGCTTTTCGCTCATTTCACCCTTTTAAATTTCGAATTTTTTTTATTTTGTTTTTAGAGAGCATTTACATCTTATAAGTAACTACAATGCCAAATTTCAAATTTCTAGCTCCTTCAGTATAAACAAAATCCCAATTTTAGAAAGTTTTTCGCTCCTGCACCCCCCTGGTGATAGTGACACCGGCATAAAATATATCCTATGTTGGAGCAGGGGTTGTCACCATCTATTTGCCACCATCACTTTTGAAATCGATTCGGTAGTTCCAGAGATTCCATAGAAATTGTAATTTAGAATGTTTTTAGAACGCTTTTCGCTCATTTCACCCTTTTAAATTTCGATTTTTTTTTTTTAATTCTTAGAGAGCATTTACATCTTATTAGTAACTACAACGCCAAATTTTAAATCGGTTCGGTAGTTCTAGAGATTCCATAGAAAATGTAATTTAGAATGTTTTTAGAACGCTTTTCGGTCATTTCACCCTTTTAAATTTAGAATTTTTTTTGTATTTTTCTTAGAGAGCATTTACATCTTATAAGTTACTACAACGCCAAATTTCAAATCGGTTCGGTAGTTCTAGAGATTCCATAGAAATTGTAATTTAGAATGTTTTTAGAACGCTTTTCGCTCATTTCACCCTTTTAAATTTCGAATTTTTTTTTATTTTGTTCTTAGAGAGCATTTACATCTTATAAGTAACTACAACGCCAAATTTCAAATCGGTTCGGTACTTCTAGAGATTCCATAGAAATTGTAATTTAGAATGTTTTTAGAACGCTTTTCGCTCATTTCACCCTTTTAAATTTCGAATTTTTTTTAATTTTGTTCTTAGAGAGCATTTACATCTTATAAGTAACTACAACGCCAAATTTCAAATCGGTTCGGTAGTTCTAGAGATTCCATAGAAATTGTAATTTAGAATGTTTTTCGAACGCTTTTCGCTCATTTCACCCTTTTAAATTTCGAATTTTTTTTTATTTTGTTCTTAGAGAGCATTTACATCTTATAAGTAACTACAACGCCAAATTTCAAATCGATTCGGTAGTTCTAGAGATTCCATAGAAATTGTAATTTAGAATGTTTTTAGAACGCTTTTCGCTCATTTCACCCTTTTAAATTTCGAATTTTTTTATATTTTGTTCTTAGAGAGCATTTACATCTTATAAGTAACTACAACGCCAAATTTCAAATTTCTAGCTGCTTCAGTATAGAAAAGATCGCAATTTTAGAACGTTTTTCGCTCCTGCACCCCCCTGGGGTAGTGGCATCGACATAAAATATAGCCTATGTTGGAGCAGGGGTTGACACCATCAATTTGCCACCATCACTTTTGAAATCGGTTCGGTAGTTCCAGAGATTACCCCCTACAAACAAACAAACAAACAAACAAAAAAAACAATCTTTACTCCTTTATAATATTAGTATAGATTACATGCTTTCTTTTAGCTTACAATTATGTATGTATATGTGGCTGTCCAATCTTGTGACTCATTTTTCACCCACTTCCTGTTGACATAGAGCTTTGAAATTTGGAATATATATGTATTCCTGGGGGCAATACATGAATTAGACATTGATTTTTTTTTATTTGATCCCTAAGGGGGGGGGGAAGACAACGTCGGCCCAAAACTTGTATTTTCCCCATAGAAATAACGTTGCGATTATTTAATATTAATTGAAAAAAATAGTCCCATTGTTGCAACATTCATCTGTTTTAATCACATTGCTGCCCGCATCATGACGACGTCGGCATTTATATGAATAAGTACGTATTGATAAATACAATGAGTATGTGTTGAAAAGCACTCATGACAGGGTCACCCACAATAGAACCCAATATTGGCCAACTTGGCGAAATATCGCCCAATTGGGTGGCAGAAATAAGTTGCCATGTAGGAATCCAACTTGGCGATAGCTGGCTAATTTGGCGAAATTCCCATTTAAATTTATTAATCTTCCACAATCTTCTTCCAGCGGCATAGCCTACTATTTTCTATAAAATGCCGCAAAACAAAACTTTTTTTTTAATGCTATTATACTTACTTAGATTAAAAACCTTTCTTTTATTTAAAAATCAAACTATTTTAACGGTAAGCTATTCAACGAAATAAATACAAATGAAATATTAGAATGAACTCTATCCCCTTAGGAGGATTATACCTACTCATATCTACAAAGAATTGAGCGGTTGTTCCGATTTAAAGGCGCCCATGGGAGAGAGTCTATCTGCCATTCTACATCTCTTTTATCCCTTTCAAGGCCTTCGAAGCAATAGCGAAATGCACGCTATATTTTTATTTTAACGTAGCATTGGAATAAAACACGTTTTTTCTGTTTTTTGGTGCCAAAAAAAACTTTGAAAATTCATCCATTTCAAGTTATTATAACTCGGTAAGTTTTGCAAAAATGAAACTTTTATTGTTTTGCTTTAGAGTGAATGGAAAAAATGCTTTCTAAAAATACTAAATATTGGATTCATGTACCGTAAAAAATTTTAAATTTTGTAACTATCTATCTATATATATTTCTCTTACGTAGCGCGAAAAAAAACGACTGAATTTGTAGCTTGCTGTGCGGCAACAACCGTAGTAATGTAAAATGAATTTGCTTTATTATATTTCACAAGCGTGATTTCACCACTGAAACTTGCGTCCTATTTAAAGGACAAATGTCAATGCTTTTCATAAAATGTAAACATATTAAAATGATTCCGTTTAATAAACCGATTTGGTAGCACCAACTAAATCCATTTTAGGTAGATTTCGTAAGAAATACTACCTATTACATTCTCCCCTGAGTTGGAATTTTTGAAAAATTTTTGCAGATCTACGGCGATTATGACTCCCAGAACCCAAAAACACCCTCAGTTCAAAACTTTATCTATCTTTCTATCTATGCCACTTTTTTATGGGCACGATAACTCCAATAATGCTGCACACATCTCTTCCAAATTGATACATAAAATCAAGGGGTATAAAATCTCGGTCCAGTTCATTAACGGGCAAAATCGAACCAAAGGGGGGGATGGGGGACTTTTTGTGAAAACAGAAAACCTCCCATAAGGGGTTTCAGAAGAAAAAAATTCATAACTTCGTCAATTCCCAAGATATCCAATCCGCTTAAATTTATTATAAATCCTCTTAATATTATCTACAACTTTTATACTGGCAAGTTTTTTATAGGACCAATTCTTACGGTAAAAATAAATAAATAAATAAATAAATAAAAAATCCCTGCCGGCTCTGCCTGCAAACAAGTTAGGTTTCCAAGTGTGTGGTTCCAACTGCCGCATCATTGCATAAAGATCATTTTTTCCGCAATTCCCAAAAAACTGGCGCCCCACGCTCTGCGTCTTCGAAATCTACCTGTGCCTGTAGGCCGAGCCGTCAGGGATTTTTTTAATTGTGTTTTCAACGAAATTTTCAATTTTTTTTTAACATATTAAATTTACAAATTTCTTTAATGTATAAACTGATTTATGATAGTCCTCATTCTGGCTAGAGTTGCTGCAAAAAGTGGCGAGCGAGAGTGAAGCGAGCTGGGACCGCGTATTGCGTCGCA
This sequence comes from Maratus michaelseni, assembly GCA_963931845.1. Classification (NCBI taxonomy): domain Eukaryota; kingdom Metazoa; phylum Arthropoda; class Arachnida; order Araneae; family Salticidae; genus Maratus; species Maratus michaelseni. Next base: position 468,168,644 of record OZ007589.1, read on the forward strand.
ATTCACGGTAGTTAGGGAACGTTAGCGAGCAGGGGGTAGAACCCACTAGTATATTAATAACAATAATAATAACTACTTTCATATAAAGGGTTTTATTAATAGTACTAGCAAGCTACGCCCGCTACGCTGGTCAATTTCTTTTAACGACCCTTTAATCAAACAAAATATTGACATTTCATAGATAACTTTTATATTTTAACAGAATAATAAGGCTACTATAATTTGTGACTCGTGCTATAGCCAATGTACACGTCAGGACACGTCGCCCTTATCATTATCTTTTTACGCATGAAGGTTTCGCTAGGGTACTCCATTGTGAAATTCGGTAATTTTTGAAATTCAATATTTGAAAAACGGTATAATCATTAAATTTGAAATTTATATCAAGAAAAATACAATTTTTTACCTTTCAAACGCAGTTTGTCTAACAATTTTCTGAAAAATACTTTTCGAGTTATTATTTTTTTCAGTAACTTCAAATGTTTCATTTTCCGAGATTAATCTGTGGCAACAATTAGCGAAAAACCCAGTCGTCGGCAACGCATAGCTTTTTATTAAAGAGGCTGTTGGAGCAGGGATTGTCACCACCAATTTGTCACCATCACTTTTGAAATCGGTTCCGTGGTTCCAGAGATTCCATAGAAATTGTAATTTAGAATGACTTTAGAACGCTTTTCGCTCATTTCACTCAATTAAATTTCAATTTTTTTTTTTTTTTTTGTAATTTATTCTTAGAGAGCATTTACATCTTATAAGTAACTACAATGCTAAATTTCAAATTTCTTGCCCCTTCAGTATAAAAAACTCGCAATTTTCGAACATTTTTCGCTCCTGCACCTCATTGATGTTAGTGGCACCGACATGAAATATAGCCTATGTTGGAGTAGGGATTGTCCCCATCAATTTGCCACTATTACTTTTGAAATCGATTCTGTAGTTCCAGAGATTTCATAGAAATTGAAATTTAGACTGTTTTTAGAACGCTTTTCGCTTATTTCACCCTTTTAAATTTCGATTTTTTTTTAATTGTTCTTGGAGAGCATTTACATCTTATAAGTAAGTACAATACCAACTTTTAAATTTCTAGTTCCTTCAGTATAAAAAAAATTGCAATTTTAGAACGTTTTTCACTCCTGCACCCCCCTGGGATTAGTGACACTGATATAAAATATAGCCTATGTTGGAGCAGGGATTGTCACCATTAATTTGCCTTCATCACTTTTGAAATCGGTTCTGTAGTTCCAGAGATTCCATAGAAATTGTAATTTAGAATTTTTTAGAACGCTTTTCGCTCATTTCACCGTTTTAAATTTCGATTTTTTTTTTTTTTTTTTTGATCGTAGAGAGCATTTACATGTTATAAGTAACTACAATGCCAAATTTCTAATTTCTAATTTCTAGCTCTTTCAGTATAAACAAAATCGCAATTTTAAAACATTTTTCGCTCCTGCACCCCTCTGGGGTTAGAGGCACTGACATAAAATATATGTTGGAGCAGGGGTTGTCACGATCAATTTGCCACAATCACTTTTGAAATCGGTTCGGAAGTTCCAGAGATTTCATAGATATTGTAATTTAGAACGTTTTTAGAACGCTTTTCGCTCATTTCATACATTTAAATTTCGATTTCTTTTTTATTTTGATCGTAGAGAGCATTTACATCTTATAAGAAACTACAATGCCAAATTTCAAATTTCTAGCCCCTTCAGTATAAAAAATAAAAAGAAAACTGCCCAGTTAAACTGAAGGCATTGAGCTCACAGGCTATTCACACTAATTGTATATTATACTCTTATTTCAAAGAATTTGAAATAAGCCCCTCGAAAAATAAAGAAATCAACAATATATTAAGGGGGGGGGGGTCATCCCTCCGTTATCCCCCCCCCCCCTCATAGTTAACTAATGAACCCCATAAACTAATCAGGGAAGTCTCTAATTACAATGAATATATATACAAAATTTCAAGAAAATCGGATAATTCTGCATGAAAAACCCATTTATCTAAATTAAGGGGGGGGGGGATTAGCCATCCCCCGTTGCCCACCTTTATACTTAACCAATCAATCCCGAAAACTAATCAGGGAAGTGCCTTAACACAGTGAACCTATAAACAAAATTTGAAGGAAAGCGGAATAATTCTGCATGAAAAACCCATTTATATAAATTAAGGCGGGATTAGCCCCCCCCCCCTTTATATTTAACCAATCAATCCCGAAAACTAATCAGGGAAGCGTCTTAACCCAATGAACCTATAAACAAATTTTGAAGCAAATGGGATAATTCTGCATGAAAACCCCATTTATATAAAATAAGGGGGGATTAGCCCCCCGTTCCCCCCCCCTTTATACTGAACCAATCAATCCCGAAAACTAATCAGGGAAGCGCCTTAACACAGTGAACCTATAAACAAAATTTGAAGGAAATGGGATAATTCTGCATGAAAAACCCATTTATCTAAATTAAGGGGGGATTACCCCCCCTCCCCGTCCCCCCCCCCTTTACATTTAACCAATCAATCCCGAAAACTAATCAGGGAAGCGCCTTAACACAGTGAACCTATAAACAAAATTTGAAGGAAAACGGAATAATTCTGCATGAAAAACCCATTTATATAAATTAAGGGGGATTAGCCCCCCCCCCGTTCCCCCCCTTTATACTTAACCAATCAATCCCGAAAACTAATCAGGGAAGCGTCTTAACCCAATGAACCTATAAACAAAATTTGAAGGAAAACTGAATAATTCTGCATGAAAAACCCATTTATATAAATAAAGGGGGGGATTAGCCCCCGTTCCCCCCCCCCTTTATACTTAACCAATCAATCCCGAAAACTAATCAGGGAAGCGCCTTAACACAGTGAACCTATAAACAAAATTTGAAGGAAAACGGATATTTCTATGAAGAGTTATCGCGTTACGTACGTACATACATACATACAGAACCGGCGGGCACATAAGCTCTCAGGCTTTGATAGCCTGTGAGCTAAAAATCGCAATTTTAGAACGGTTTTCGCTCCTGCACCCCCTGGGGTTAGTGGCACCGACATAAAATATAGCCTATGTTGGAGCAGAGGTTGTCACCATCCATTTGCCACCATCACTTTTGAAATCGGTTCGGTAGTTCCAGAGATTACCCCCTACAAACAAACAAACAAACAAACAATCTTTACTCCTTTATAATATTAGTATAGATTAAGAACAATTTTGAAACATTTTCGCTATTGGAACTATGACGTCTAGAGCTAATGGTTTAGGAAATTAGCCATTGGACAACGATAAGAATTATACTCTTATATATTTTCACGTCTCAGAGCTGGGAAAACCCGGCTTAAGGCCTAGGGCCCAGCTCTCTTCTGGGTGACTAGTTCCCGACTGCTGGGAGACTCTGACAGTCCCCAAGTGCTGCGCGATGGTTCCTCTCAGGGTTCCTAAATCCCGTGCGTGCAACTACATCGTTCAAACCCGCACAATGAGAAACCCATTCATCCTTCTCCCCTCTTCCAATGGGACGAAAACCTTTCTCTTTCAAACTTTTCCTTCAGGTGAATTTTACAAGCAGCCATTTTGTTGCCTGGAACCTGAGTCCATTTTCGTTGAAGAGAAACGCTTCACCCTTTGGACAAAAAATAAATCAACCATCACAGTTTTTAAAAATACGTTGATGCAGTTTCTGCAGGATTCTAAATATTTTTTTTCTTTTTTATATTTTATTTAAAACCGAGTTGACCGGATCCGAAGACAGTGGGCGCCCAATCCTAAGTTCGTTTCATTCGAGGACCGTTTGGAATAAGCCGACCAGCGTAGCGGGCGAAGCTCCGCTAGTATTAAATTATATGACAATTCCGCCAATACCATGCACTGTAGAAAAGTCATTTAGTATCCTCAGGCGAGTAAAGAGATGATCGAGGAGCATCCAGAGCGTCTGTCAAATTTGTGCTTATTAAGCGTCCACAAAGACAGAATTAAAGATATGAATTTAAAAGAATGGAATATAAAACTGAGCTGCGCTGCCAGGCACCGAGTGGCGCCCGTCAGGCACGTCAACCGCGGTACCCAAGTCCTAAGGAATTTATAATGCACTCGACCTGGAGGGTCCTCCTGTAAGCACTACGGTCGTGGGAGCACCGCCACCTGCGCATCTCTCCCATTTAACCCAAGTGAATGACGACAAAGGTCGCTGCGATATCACCACAAAATCACGATGAGACGTTGGAGTCCTCCCGACGGCTTCGCAGCCGGAACCCTAAAGAGGGAACTGGGTCCTAGGCCATATGTCAAACTTCCCCAACGACCCCCGCTGTACCGCGGCTTCCGATCACCGAGTTCTAGTGAGGGAAGAAACGACTTGTTATAAATGAAATCTACAATTTGCTTTTTCTGAAAAGTACTAGAGATTATGGTGTACTAGTACTAGAGAGTAATTGAATTGCTCATTTGAAACTTCTACATTAATGAAAAATAAATAGCTATAAATTAAATTTTAATTCATATGAAATGTAATCATTTCTAGTAATATTAAATTATTACGGAATTTTTTTTAAATCAGTAAAATCTTTTTATTCTTTGATTGAAACTTCACGGGAAAATTTAAAAGTAGCATTCGACCTAGACAGATTTTGCTGTATTTTAGTATTTTGAATATTTACTAAAATGTATGATAGATTTGAAGGAAGTTGAGATTTTTCTCTGCCCCCACCCCCCTTCCTCCTAAAATTAATCCTATGGGCGCCCTTGTAAATAGTCAACGTTTTTCATTCCAACTGAATTCAATTATTGAAGACAATTATGGAAAAACTAGAGGGATAACGCACGCTAGCGGGCCCGTAATTACATATACGAACCTCGTAAAAAACTGTCCCAATACTTCGTTGTCACCAGGAAGCGCTGCAAAGCATGATTTTAAGCGACATTAAAAAAAAAAACAGATTTTCATCTACCCCAGTCATTCCCGCTCGATCGAGAAGAAGGTATGACCGTTTGACGTCTTCCCTGCCGATTTCATTCCCATTTTTAGGTGCGTTCGTAATTATATATAAATACGTAGCACCTATTGTCGTCGCTTGGTCCGTCCGTCTGTCTGTCCGTCCGACCGCATATAACAACGCAAAAACTACCCAACCGAATGGTTTGAATTTTATTATCTTTGCAGAATTTTGTCGAGACATTTCAATTTTTTTTTAAATCGAATCAAAACTTTAGGAGATATTAATAAAAATATTTATTAAGAAATTTAAATTAAAAGAAAAAAAAATCGGTGCTTTCTTGTTAGAGGAGCTTTCGAGGTTGAATCGTCAAGCGACCGATATACTTATTTTAGGACAGAAATGAATCTGCAGGCGATATAATTCATTTCACAGAATTAAAAATCATCAAGATCTGAATATTTATAGAACTAGCTATAGTACGAATGCACCTCATTTGTCACGTTTGACGTACAATTTCGAACTTTTTTTTTTTTTTTTTTTTTTTTTTTACTTCAAGCTACATTGTGAACATTACCTCCATGGTTTAATATTTTAAACGTTCACGATGAAGGAATCTTTTTTGTTTAGAAAAACTTCAGAAGTGTTAACATTATTTATAATGATGATGTGATGATGTAACAATATTTGTCTGTAAGGTGCAACAATACAAAATTAACAATCACAATGGACTCATCAATGGTACAAAAAAGTACAAACTCTTGGGCATACGAAAAAGTGAAGCGGTCATCCCGGAACTGTTGATGACAGTCAAACGCTTTGTGCTTTTATTACATAGATAAATAAATCATACAATAATTCCAAGACATTAAAAATCACTAGTTTTGAGACAACAATCGCGCATAACTCAACATGTAATTCATTTATAATGAAAAACTTTTCGATTACAAATTACTTCAATAATCATGCTTCCAACTATCCTGCTATTGTACGGAATCCTTTGTATGCCAGAAAAATTCGTACTTGACCTATTATTTCTTTTTTTAAGTAAATAAATGAATACGGATTTAATGAGTTCTATCTACAGAAATAAAATGTTTGATTTGAAATGAAATATTTCGAAATGTATTAGGAATGTTATATAAGGATGAAAGAGTGAGTACTGTTAAATATTTTTGTTTCCTTTTTAATTTTAATGGATCGCTATTTTCCATTAAAAAATAACATTTTTACATTTACTCTACTTTCTTTAAGAATTCCATTGTGTTTTCAAAATGCATTTCCCATGAATTTATATGTTAGGAATTTCATTTTTATCGACTAAAAAATCTACATTATAAAATAATGTATTATGATATTTTTATTTTGTTTTTCGCAATCCTTTACAACCTTCCTGTACCTGTCTATGAATCTTTTGTAAAACAGCTTTTAAAAGAAAAAAAAATAATTTCAATTCAGTTAAATAAATATATATATTATCTTTTAAAGACAATAGAAGTTTTGCCGCCCTTCCAATAATTCAAATAAATCATTCAAGAGACATTTTTTAAATGTCTTTTAGTCTCTGAAATCGTGTTGAGTAATGCGATTTTACCTAACCTGACTCGAGTTGACGCTATTTTTTCGGTTTCAGGCTGACTTTTGGTTTTGCCGGATCGGGTACGGGTGTACTGAATTTTTAGAATCAAGACCAGATTACGAAAGAGAATATTTATCCATTTTTTTTTTCATAAAAAAAAAATAATATTATCGGCCTGATTCTAAATTATTTTTTCATTATTGCATCAAAATGAGGCACAAATTTTCTTTAATTTTGTGTTTAGATATTTTGGATTCCGGTATGATTTTTCCAAGGAAGGAAAAGGGTGTAATTCAATGGGGTGGACGATGGGGGCGTTCGCCCCCCCCCCACAAATTATTTGTAACAGGCGGGTACTCATCTCTTTTTAGGGTATCGTTCATCTCACGAAACCCTATTGCTCCCGCTCCGTTGTCTGTCTGTCACAGAGCCATTCTCGAAAACTATGTAACTTACAGAGTTGAAACGTCGTGTATAAATCAGAAGAGCTGAAAATATTAAAATTTGAAAAATTCGTACTATTTTAATAAATAGAGATAAAAAACCAAAATTCTAATAGCCTTTTTCTATTCAATTTAAACATTTTTCGTTATAGCAGATGCCAAAAATTTCAAATCCACGATGAAATTCTTTCTACAATAATTAATTTTCTATCAGACGATTTCCACGTGAAAAATGAAAATGAAATAAAAAGTTTCACCCATTGAAAAAAAGATAAATATGAAATAAAATGGATTGTCGTCATAGTGGTAATAAAACGGAAAATGTCTAAGATTTCTCAATAATACAAGGAGTATGAGTATGTGGATGTACACAAAGCAGATTAATATTACGTCATTAGAGAATTAAAAAGAAAATCTGACGTCCTATTGGAAGTTTAACGAATTTTTCAAATATTTGAGAATAATACAAAGCGAGTATCAATATGAATAATAGAGAATAGTAAATAGATGAGTTTGAGGAATGTATTGAATCATGATAAAAACCCGATTATGGAAATATTTGCCTATTTTAACATTTTGAAGGCGTCCAACATGTTTAATTTTGAAATTAAATATTTTTTAAATATCGCATTTAGTCCGTATGACGGATAATTATTATGACAGAATATAATAGCGGGTTTCGCCCGCTATCCGGCTGGTTTAGATTTTCGAAAAAACGGAAAAATAGACCGGTAAATTTTTACTTTATAAAAAACATGACTTTTTTTTTTGTTGTTGTTGCTAAATGGTATTTATTTGAATTTATTAAAGAAAGGATAAAGTGTTTTGAAAGGGATATTAAACGAAACCCTTTGTGCGATCTTCGATCACACTTACCCACTTGTTTTAATATACCATTGTTACAATGAAAAGCTAATAGATATTTTTTTCGTTTTTTGCATGAAAGTCTTTTGCGAAATGTTTAAGAGCTGGCTCGCCCGACGTTGTCCGGGCCTGTGATAATAAATAATAATAATAAACATCCAGTTTTCATTATTTTTGTATGAAATTATATTTCGAAATGAAAAATATGGATATTTAGTGATTCACTTTCTTGTTTTTTCACGCAGGGTCGTTTCATAGTTTTAAAATAAAAAGTTATTTTGTCCGAACTCTTTGAAATCTTTATGGGTGATCAATAAAACAGTTTTACAGCTCGTGTAAAAAAGAGAGGTAAAAGAAATGTTTTCTTCTCGCTTTTTTGTTGGTTTGTTTTCGCGTCGGCTCCTTTAACATAGCAATAAAAAAAATATTTCTCATCTGCCGAACTCCCTGAAATTTCAATCCGTTATAAATATAACTGTATCCAAGCTCTCTTTAAAATTTTGCGTAAAAATATGCCTATTTAGTTGTAAAAACATGAGTTGTTTTTAAACGAAAAGCTTTCATCGCAATGGCCATATTACGCAATCCGTTTCCAATCCCCCTAGGCTAAACACGTTTCCCGTTTCAGAGAGGAGAAATCTTCATAAAAACGTAGAAGCATGCGCAATGAGGCGATTTTCGTGTGGAAAACAGAATGTGAAATTTGGCAGAATTCGCTTTTCGCTTTAAATATATAGATACCATGAAAGATGTTATTCTTTTTAGTAATTATCAGTATCATATAGTAGGATATTTTCAGAGCACAATTGATTGCTGGTAGACCAATCGATCAACCTTAATCCTCCTACACAACTGCGGCCACCCCAATGAATTGAACACTTTTCATTTCCTTGAGAAAATCATCTCCGAAAACATAAAGGGGAGTGTAAAATGGGTTACACACGAGAAGCCACATTAGTTTTAAAACATTCGGCTTGATATTTTCTTTTCTTAATACTATGTGCCTAATCTTACCCTTGCCCTCTTCCAGCGAGCTTTTGTTTTTGTTCGTGACAGGTTTCCTGAGATAAAATCCAAATATCATAAAGCACTTGAAAACGTAAGCTGTCTGTAACAGAATTCTGTCTTAAACGGAAATATTCATGATCCCAACGAATGGAATATCATGCAGTTATACCTGCTAAAATAGACGTTTTTTTTTTTCGGTTCCCATTTTCACAGGTTTTACCATGATATGTAATGATCATTTTAAAGATAACCACACAGTCAGAAAGATTATCTTTGCAGCTAGATGGTAAGTATGGCGACGTTTCCCAGTAGCAGAATAAAACAGTAGTGTGCTGCTCTTGTTTCTAAAGTAAGGTTACATTTCACTGGCGCACCTCCACCCTCACACCTGGAAATTTCTCATGCATCAACTCAATTCTTATACATACATTCTCATACATACTACGTTAGTACCGATAAGTACTGAGATATTTTCGTTTGTACCGGCTCCGATACCGAGTTATTCCAAATTCAAGGTGGAGGGGGCAGTGAAGCGGGCAACGGGGTAACCCATAGTAAAAAAATAAAGTGTGTCCGATTTTGACGAAATTTGTCGGTCGTGTGTACTACGTTATTACCGGTAAGTACCGAGAGATTTTTGTTTGTACCGGCTCCGGTACCGAGTTATCCAATTTCTTAGGTGGAGGGACCATTTCACTAGCCCCTCCATTCCTAGACCTGGAAATTTCGAATACACCAATCGTTTTTACTTCGTTATTGCCGGTAAGTACCGAAAGGTTTTCGTTTGTACCGGCTCCAGTACCGAGATATTAAGTATCTTTTACAAGCCTTGAAACAACATCATGCTAATTTGTTAGATATTTTTGGGTTTCTATTTATTGTTTTTACACATTACAACACAAGAGTTTTTATACTTATCCGTTTTTAACACTTTCCAGGATAGTTGAAAAGTGTTTATGAATTCGGTTTGTCTATCTGTCTCTAACTTGTGTAAATATACTCAGATTGCTATGGAATTGACATATGTTATTGACATTTACTATGGCATATTCGGAATTGAAAATGAAGTGTGAAGTGACTCGATTTTACCTAACCTGACCCGACTCGCGGATAATTTATATTTATTGTAAACAGGGCTGTAGAAACTAAATCGTATACATTTCTATTTTTTTTTTTCTTTTTTTCTTTACGGAAATAGATGAAAGGGAATTTTCAACTTTTTAAAGCATTTCCTAACTAAACTAAATTTTTCCATAATATGTTATATAAATACATACAAATCGAGAGATCCTATACAGGGATTCACAAAAGAATTTTACTTATTTTCTGACCACAGATGATTATTGTCGAAGTTGAGTTTGCAAATGTTTTATGCGCTTCTCAAATTATCAATCTATCATCATTCACATTATTAAGCGGTGAAGTTTTAGTACAGTATTCTGAATGTGTTGGAAAGTGTTTCATAATCTATACTTGACGCATGATTTTCTTTCTTGTTAATTGATTTTTTAACTCTGAAATATCCCCTTTCCACGCGCCAATGTAACCACAGTAAAACATTCTAAGAAAGAATCGCACCAGAAATCTTCATCACTAGACTGCTTTCCCTTTTGCCCTAACTATGAAATACTTCCGGTTAAGACAAGATTCCCTTACACAGGATTTTCGTTTTCACAGGTTTTACTGTACGTCGAGAAATTCTGGAACGAGAGAAAAAGTAGCTCTATGCAAATTCCCAGCATATCACATATTCTACTTTTAAAGTACTAAAATTATCCCATAAAAATAATTCTAATTGTAATAAAACTAGTCATTGGGGGGCAACCATCATGGATAGGCATAATATAAAATAGGAAAATAAAACATGCGTAAACTATTTATAAAATGTATTGCAATTCGAATAAAATCGTGGCCGGGGCTAACGAGAAAGACGGGCTACCGCGCTTCTCCAATTTAGAGTAGTCACGTGACGCCCACGGTCTCAGCTGAGCTGAGAAAACTAGTTGACATAATACAGGATTGCCTCCACTTTAGATTACTATCATATACGAGTCATTCTTTAATTTGATAAAATTCGTTATTTTCACAAGCAGCGGAATCATGATTATCAAATCTTACACATATTTCAAAACAGTGGGATAATTTTAAGTACTAATTAAAATAATTTGTAACCAAGTATAAAGCTGTTAAAACAGAAAAACAGATAATTGAGCCCTTTACATCCAACAAATCATTGTGAATAGACCAAAATATAACACAAACTACATAAATATAATTTATTTAACATTTACAAATTTCAAAGTTAAAGCACAATTTTTAAGATTTTGGGGAAAAAAAACAAGTGGGTAAGTGTGATCGAAGATCGCTCAAAGGGTTTCGTTTAATATTCCTTTCAAAACACTTTATCCTTTCTTTAATAAATTGAAACAAATTTCATTTAGCAACAACAACAAAAAAAAAGTCATGTTTTTTATAAAGTAAAAATTTACCGGTCTATTTTTTCCTTTTTTCGAATATCTAGACCAGCCAGATAACGGGCCAAGCCCGCTATTATGTTCTGTCATAATAATATCCGTCATACGGACTAAATGCAATATTTGAAAAAATAATTTCAAAATTAAACAAATTGTACACCTTCAAAATGTTAAAATAGGCGAATATTTCCATAATCGGATTTTTATCACGATTCAATATGTTTCTCAAACTATTCTCAAACTTACTATTCTAAACTTACTTTATCAAACTTACTATTCTCTATTATTTATATTGATACTCGCTTTGTATTATTCTCAAACATTTGAAAAATTAGTTAAACTTCCTATATGACGTCAGATTTTCTTTTTAATCCTCTGACGTGATATTAATCTGCTTTGTCCACTTACACATACTCAGGACTGTAGCTAGAAGTAAACAATAGGGGGTGCTCAAGAAAATGTAGGGGGGGGGGGGGGTTCATACTATTTATCTTTCTCTGAGACATGCACGCACAAACACAGATATATAGGATCAAAGTATTTTATAGAAAGGTAAATTAGTGCAACTGTAGGCACTATGTTTCTTATTAAATTGTTTATAATAACTTTATTTGATGCTAAGAAAAGTAAAAGCTGCAGACAGGGATGTAATATCTTCTGGATTATTTTAAGGAGTAACCGTATACCCTCTTCTCAAAAACACTATAGCATATACCTTTTAGGGTATACCCTCTGCCTAAAGCGTATGCCCTCTGGTTTTTTTACTACTACATCACTGGCTGAAGAATGACATTTTTCCGTGTATAATTATACTAGTAAAATAATAAGTGATAATGTCAAAAAGCAAATAAAAAGCTGTTTCGCCTGTTCCAAAAGAGTTGCAACCTTTAATTTTTTTTTTTTCCCGAATATTCCCTGCCCTTCAGGATTCTAAAGTTATGTTATTATATGATAAAAAAAACATTAGAATAATCAAAGGTGTATTTTGCACTTTAAAATTATTTTGGGTCTAATCAAAAGCTAAAACCACTTGTATTTAAATTGGCTATAACTCATTAGAATAACTTTGTTTTATGCTAATAATGGAAAACGCTGCAAAATGAAAAAATTCAGTATATAACTAATGCAAAAGTCAATGTTTGCATCAGCAAAAGGTTGCAAATTCTGAGTATGTGCAGATAGGATGCGCGCTTGTTGAAGCACTTATTTGCAGTTTTTAAACAAATACTACAATTTAGTATTTATGCAAAACTGTAAAGAGCCCCCAAAACTAAGTTCAATTTTTGAAGAGAGTTTCATTTCGATTTTCGAAACAGAATTTCATTTGGCGGCCTTGCCAACTTTCCCAGGGGGGGGGGGGGGCTCAAAATTTTTCAGGGGGAGCTGAGCCCCCCCTGGCACCCCCCCCCCCTAACTACGGCCCTGCACATACTCATTCTCCTTGTATTATTGAGAAATCTTAGACATTTTCCGTTTTATTACCACTATGACGTCAATCAATTTTATTTCATATTTATCTTTTTTTCAATGGATGAAATTTTTTATTTCATTTTCATTTTTCACGTGAAAATCGTCTGATAGAAAATTAATTATTGTAGAAAGAATTTCATTGTGGATTTTAAATCTTTGGCATCTGCTAGAACGAAAAATGTTTCAATTTAATAGGAAAAGGCTGTTAGAATTTTGGTTCTTTATCTCTATTTATTAAAATAATACGAATTTTTCAAATTTTAATATTTTGAGCTCTGCACAGCTGCTATTCAGATTTATACACTAAGTTACAACTTTGTAAGTTACATACTTTTTGAGAATGGCTCTGTGACGGACAGACAACGGAGCGGGGGTAATAGGGTTTCGTGAGATGGCATTGTGGCTTACGTGAAACTACTATTATTTATGGCGAAAACCACACGCACACATAGAAAAAAAGCTAAGTTGTACAGTTTTCGTTTACACTTCTGTATAATCGCAATAGGCTAGTCACGAAAAGAAATAAATGCCTATACCCAGTCTCCCATGAGTGAACGAATATAACACGTTTTAGCTAGTCACGCCCATCCGTAATAGAATCATGCGATTACGTTATTTCGTTATTACATTATTTCATTCTTTTTTACGTTTCTAGCACTTTTAAACGTGCAACGAAATAAATCGCTTCTGAGCTTCTTCTTTTGAACCATTTTTTAAAACTACATTTCGAAGCAGATCATCGTTTGAGGGTTTAAGTGGGCAGGACAAAACCTATAACCTGTATTGTTAGGTGCAGCATCGCTCATTTCATTTTTGGACGTTTGATTTGAAGTATTTAGCTAATAATTATAGTTAACTTTCTTTCACCATTTTTTAACCTCAAAATAGATATACGGTGAAAAACAAAAGATGTGAAAAGAACTGCAACTAGTAGAAAAACTTTACTAACAAAATGGGATATATGGGTGGGGTTAAATTTATATCAGGGAGAGTACTCATTGACGAAAAGTCTAAGCAAGGGGTGGAGCTGAGCAAGCGTTTAGATTGTTAGTGTGATGAAAAATGTAAAGAACCAATATATATATATATATATTAAATTGCTACAGTCTTATTTCTGATAGAATAATGTGGCATCATAACATAAGAATCTTAGCCAATGGCGAGACCAATCTATATATATTTATCTTACGTGGCGCGGAAATAAGGCTGAATTTCTAGCTTATCGTTTGGCAAGAACCGTAGTTACCAGAGCTCAGACCAATGAATAGACTAGATTGGGTAAGATCAGCTCCACCCCCCCAATATGGCGGCCAGAGTGAGAGCAGTGAAACTCAAACTAGATATCATTAAAAATAAAATAACATGTACGTAATCCAAAGCGTTTGGGATGATTCCTCATTTTAATTGTGACTAATATCGTTAATTTCAAATGAATTCTCAACTCTTATTTAGAATTTAATTACGAATTTCGCTCATACGAAAATCGGAGAGAATAAAAATATCAACTGTCTAGATTGCGCCTGCTGCCATCTGTTGTTGTTTTGATGAAGTAAAAAATAATTGCTTTTGAAAAAATCTATAATCAATTAGAATAGTAAAATGTGGAACGAAATTTCAACAATGATTGATAATATTCCTATCACATACTGTTTTTTAATGAATTTAAGTAGTGATGTACAATATAATGATTTATGCCCATTGGTAGCACGAACTAAATGAATGCATTTTTAATTGTGTTTTCAGTTACTTTTTTTACATTTAAAAAATTGCAAATTCCTATGTTAAAATGATTTATGGTAGTACTTATCCCGGCTAGAATTGCTGCAAAGCAAACAGGGACGAACGAGCGAAATGAACTGGGACCGTGCATAGTGGTCTTAATGTGAGTAATTCACGGGGCTTGGCGAACGCTAGCGAGTAAGGGCTAAGCCCCTAAAGTGATACAAGATGTAAAGTTAAAGTAAAAACACTAAATATTACAGTAATAAAAATGTTGGAATAAATTATAAGTTACAAGAGTAATTTGACTACAAATTTTAATGATAAAATAAAATTTACAGCCCATGTAATTATGAAAATAAAAATAAATAATTATTTCGTAAATAAATATGTTCCATTTTCGCGAACAGGGTGTCAAAATTAATTACAACTTTTGGAAAAACTGAATAGGTTAAAAAAATAAATTGAAGCACTTTTGAATTTTAAACTGAAATAGAACATGAAATTTGAGATTAAACCACTTAAATTAAAATATTAACGAAAACCATTTATAAGTCTATCACTGAAACAGTCAAAGCTTAACTAACACATTTCTCAGTATATATATAAAGTAATGGAGAAT
Source organism: Maratus michaelseni (assembly GCA_963931845.1). Lineage (NCBI taxonomy): Eukaryota > Metazoa > Arthropoda > Arachnida > Araneae > Salticidae > Maratus > Maratus michaelseni. The sequence continues at coordinate 468,183,744 of OZ007589.1, forward strand.
TGAATTATACCTCATGGGGATGCCTAGTCAGGTGAGGGTCTCGTCACCTGATCAAGGTTCTAAATTACGAGACCTACTAAATCTCTCAATTCAACAAAGTTAAACAGAAACCTTGAACCGGCAAACAAAGATAACTGTAGCAAACCACAAGAGAGCAAGTACAGCAGCGATGTGAACAAATCTATAATCAGGTGGATCACAGCCATGCTGTGATCAGGCGATTTCCGCCCCGCACCCAGGTACTAACCCGTCAAGCTAGGCATCCATGCCGGTCAGGTAGGGGCCTGGTTAGCGGTATAAAAAAAGTAATGGAGAATAAACAATGTGAGACACACTTACTTCATTAGGAAGTTAGAATCTGGTTACTAGGGAAAAAAAACAAAAAAAACTAAGTATAAACATATGAATAGGCGGAGCTCCAAAGAACAAAACTGTTCTCCCTTTTGTTCGGCAAGCAGAGATAACAGCACTGGCGCGCCTTTGCTCTTTCGATTCACGTTGTGCATTGGATTCAGATAACTATTTCTTGTACCTTATATTGAATCAAATTTTTAAAACGCATTAAATGCAGAAACATAAACTAAAGTAGTTCAAACAAAAAATATTATATAGAAAACGGATACATGTATAATGCAAATGTTTATATATTTAAAAATATATATTATAGTATTTTTCAACCCAGTGATAGATGTATTTATGTTTGACACACACACAAATTCCTACATAATAATAAAAAAAATTCCCTTGCAATATGCTAATTTATTTCATGTTTCGTTTATTTTCCTGGAACGCCGCGGAGCCCCTGAAAAGTGTAGGCGGAGCCCCAAGGGCTCCGCGGAGCACACTTTGGGAACCTCTGGTCTAAGGAATAATAAAAAATCGTGAATACATTATCGAAAGAGACAGAAAAAAAGACAATGTAGTGAAAATATTAGTTTGGGAATCTGTGTATCAGAACTGATGAAACCTTGGGAATGTGACGTGATTTCATCCACCGTGACCGTACACAACTGTTTTGTAAACGACGGTTTCATAATTGAAACTGAATTAAATGCATCTGAATCCAATACCTGTTTGTCATATCTGAAGGTAAAATTTCATGAATTTAAGTTGATTTCTATTTAACGAATTTTCTTCATAACGAAGTTTTTAAGTGTAACGATGAGACTTCGTTAAATGGAAGTTTCACTGTATAAACATTTTTAAAGCTTTAGCAGAAAAATAAATATTTAAAAAATTTAAATGTGCTCAATCGTTATATCTGAGCACAAGGTAAATAAAACATTTATTTGTAGCACACAAAATATCTAAAAATTAATATTATTTTACCAAATTTTTCCCAGCAGTGGAATTATGATTAAATCTTATAAAAAATTCAAAATACCATCATAATTTTAAGTATATTAAATAAAATAATAATGTTTATAAAAACAGGTATAATGTCAAAAGGGAAAAACATAGAGATGTATATTCAACTGAAAACTCTGTACCCTAGAAATCACTGTAAACACACAAGAAAAATAAAATCCTTCTATATATAAAAAAAAAAGCTTTGGCTTAAAAATGGACCAATGAAAATCTGCGTAGATATTCCGGGTTAGTCTCATCGCTTTTTTATTAGGGACTTTTATGAGGAGCGATTACTTTTTTTCTAGCCATCCTACGGATTCGAAAATCATACCACCAGACGCGAAATATAACAAGCTTTCAGAAATTCAAAAAATTATCACGGTCGGACAATAAAAACTCAAAAAATCCTTAAAAATCGAGTAAAAAATCTTTTATAGAAAAAGTCATTTTTTATATTGTTGCCAAAAAAGCGCAAATGATTATATTTTATCTCAAATAAAAAATGTATTTGCGCGAGACTATTAAAAACAATAATGAAAGTTTAAAATAATAATTAAATGATCACGTGTTGAAAGCAGGAAATAAAGAAAATTACGTCATAAAAATTGTGTTTACACATGAATCCTTCTAATACCTCGAAACGTATCTGATTGGTCAGAGCTTTCTGTTTTTTCTTAGGGGGAATTAACATGAAAGTAGAGAATTTAGATAGGATGGACGCTATTAGAGGGGTTACCAAGAGGAAGAGACCCGAGTATGTCGCCAATTTTAGCGCCAAATTGGCGATATATCGCCAAATTCGGCGGCCACAATTAGCTGCCAAAAGTGGCGCCAACTTAACGCTATTTCCAATATTTCGCCAAATTTCCATAGACTCTTATTGAAATCCAATAGCGTTTACTCGCTTACAAAAAATCACCAAATTAAGATATTGCAATGCAACAAAAATTAATATTAGCTTATGAATAGAGCTTAATTGAACTATTTACATTATTTTTTAAGCACAAACACTAGCTATTTACAATATTCGTAACACGATATATACAATTGGTTCTTGTTAGTTATCCTGTCGACCAAATTACTGTCGCCAAATTCATATATATTAAACGAGCAAGAGATTTTCCCGATTATCTCTATAATAAAACCGTAAGTCATGTGACTGTCATCAACAGTTCCGGAATGTCCGTTTCACTTTTTCATATGCCAGGCGGCCATTTTTATTGGAAATTATTTTTTCGAATAAAACTTCATATATGTGACATTTTTAGAAAGATCGTTCAAAATAAATTAATATTTGAAAGATGACTTACGTTCAATTATGTATATATTCTCCAATAACTTCAGTTGAAATTAGCTTCGCAGTTCAAATTCTCTATCCATGAAAGTAAACAGAAAAAAAAAAGATTCATTCGTCGTGAAGGTTTAAAATATTAAACCATTAAACCATGGAGATAATCGTTCGTAAAGTTATTTTTCCATGAAAGATTTTTTGGAGCGCTGCCTGGTGTCAAAAAAATAATTCGTACCAGTGACACAATCAAAGTTTACCATAATTATGTGCTATACAACTCAACTTCATTCTCTATCTTTTCTTGATGTAAGCTGAATGTAAACAAATACAACTCATGTAATGATATTTAATGAATCAAATTTCGAAACAAATTGTCAGTTAATTTGGTATTTATGTATTATACGTGAAAGGAAGAGAGACCACCGAAAATGATTGTTAATCACCAATCATATTTACCATTATTAATGACCAATCGCTTTCAAAACAGTAATTTAATATACATTTACAAAATACATAACATCATTAAGTACTTTTGTGTTATTTGGGCGCAAATCTCGCCAATAGAATTTTTAAAATCGCCAATACCAGCTTTTATTTTCCGCGTGTGCAAATTAGAAACGATACTTTTATTTTGAAATCAAATGTTCTGATGGAACAGCTGTCGTAGACGCACCGGGGCACTATATTAACTATAGAGTTGCAATATAGAGAGAAAAAACGAATTGCTGTAATTAGAATTATAGGCGGTAATGTTGGTGTGACATATTTACGTGATTATCAAAACTGGCTTCCAAAAGTTCAATGTTTCACCAAACCATACTCGAAAATTACGTGTTATAATATGCACTCCGATTATGTCACATTATTCAAGACGTTTTAAATGAGAATAATGATAGATTTTCTTCTTGATTCTCCCGTAATCAAGTCTACAGCCAAAGTTAGCGAAAAACAAACAAACAAACAAACAAATATTGGCAACAATATGGTTCAGTGTAAATGGTGGATATCATTAAAGACTTTCACAAAATAGAATTCATTGCACCAAATCGTATTAACTAAAATACGCCATTTGGCAATGGATCCAATTACGGAAAACTACTTAATATGTTTAAGAATCTCCTCATTAGCAAGCATATTGCAACTGATAAGCAAACGGATATGAAGCATAGCATAAATGCTTAAGTTGGTTAAGCGGTTTTTGTCAAGAAAGATGAAATACATAACAACAAAAAATATGCGAAATGCTACCATGATCGAAAAAGTTTTTGATTTGTCTATTAGAATCTTCCGGTTTGGCGAAGGATGACGTAAAAAAATAAATTATGAATAAAAGTAACGTGTTACAGTGCTTAACATACATTTAAGGGAGACCAAACTGGTCGCCAGTGGCGGCTAGTTCATATATATTAAACGAACAAGAGATTTTCCTGATTATGAATGATATCGAAAACGACGTGGAAGGTTTTCACGAAAATTGTCCCCTGTACTAAATCGAGCACGAAAAAAATATCTAGCTAGGTTCCGAATACAAGAAAATTCGTTTTTACAGGGTAAAACAAACTCAGCCCTGAAAATGTTTTTTGTTATAAATGGAAAAATACTCAAACGATATACACGAAACGTGTTGCTTATACTAATTCGAGCACGATAAATCAATCTAGCTAGGTTTCGAATTCGGGAAAGGTCATTTTGATCTATTAAAAGGAACTCAGCACTTAGAATGCTGCTATATATCGAAAACGGCACTAACGATTTTCACAAAAATTAATGACTACACTAATTCGAGCACAAGAAATCGATCTAGCTAGGTCACTAATTCGAGAAAACTCGTTTTCTGTGTTTAAAACTCGACGTGGTATAAAAAACAAGTCTTGAAACAAAATCGAAAAAGTACAGAAAGTTCTTTGTCCAGATCGACTTTAGCTATCCAGTGCCAAAAAAAGTGGGTGCTTTTCGAACCAAAATGTACAAAAAAAAAAGAAATAAAGGAAAAAAACATTTATAAATATTGAAATGCAAACGAGATATTAAAACAAAGATATCCCACAGGACTAAAGTAAGCCAGCGAGTATTTTTGTGTGAGTGTATCCTCTTTAACTAACAATTGTGTTTTTAAACGGCCTCGACAAAATTTTTAAAGCGGTAAAAGAATTGAAAAAATTTAGTGATGCATAGTTACATAGATTAGATCAGTTTCGGGGCTAACGCAGAGGGCTACCGTGGTTGAAAGTCACGTGACAGTCGCGGTCTCACTGAAAACGTACTTTGACGCACAGCTGTCACAAAGGAATTCCATTACTTTTGTTTTTGTGTGTGTTTAAAAACCAATTGTTCCAACGTTCCAACCTTTATTAATAAATACAAGCGCAATTTTCATTGCGATTCTTTTCTTTTCTTTTAATTGTGTTAAGAGGTTTTATTAAGTAGTTTCATCAATTAATATAAAGGACGAGATACTTAGGATAATCTATCGAATGTAAGTATTAACCATTTTTCCGTTTTGATGTAATATGCATAACATTTAATTGTGCAATGTTATATACTTTTAATCGTTGTAAATATGATAATTTAGTTAGCAGAATGCCGGTAACTTTACTTATATGAAATAAAACAGCAGAGTAAAATCGTAAGATTATTATTGATTATATATTTTTTTCTAAGGGCAGCTTCGGTGGGAGGACATTACAATGTTTCGGGATAATTTTTCATATCTAGACCATTAATAAATCTAAAATATGAAATCATTTGTAGGGAATGTCACTCCTTGAATTCACCACTGCATTACTGATCTTGGCGATGTATATATATATATATATATTTTTTTTTAAATGAAAGACACCTATGCATTATACGATAATGTTTGTTTTGTATTGTTTAAATATAAGTAAAGCTAATTTATTTTAAATGAATATGTATTTACTTGCACTATTTATTCTTAAAGTTTTTCGCTTATTGATGTAAACAAGTCGAAATTTTTAATAAGTTCAGATTATTTTTAAAGATTTAATATTCAGAATACCACACGTGTAATATTATTACGGATTAATATTAAGAATACTATACATATGATACTTTGCATTTTGGTTCCTTTAAACAATTCATGATTTTTTAAATGTATATATGAATAAAATGTTATTTTAATTTATTTATTAACAAATTGAATACAATTCCACTAATAAATGTGTTAATCTTTTTTTAATTTAGTTTATAATAAAATAATAAATCAATAAATTGAGATTTTGACTGAATCACAAAGAACAAATTGCCAGATATTATTTCAAACTTTTACATTTGTACCATAAATTTTCAATTATGTTGCGTATGAATTTCTAACAATCAAACTTTGTTTTACAAGGAAATCCGGCATGCTTAATTCTATATATGCTTATCATTTATGCCATAATTTCTGTTTAAAGTATTGCCATATTTTCCTATATTTGTCTTTGTGTATGTATCATTACTCAGGACTGATATAGTTCAAAAGTGTTTATGATTTCGGTTTGTCTGTCTGTCTGTCTGCCGTCTGACTGAACAAGAACTTTTGATGTAAAAAATTGCATGCACATACCTTTAAAATTAGTTCTGAATTATTAATATTATTAATATATGTCTACGTTAATATTTATTATTAATAGAACTTAAAAAGCTCTCTTATACAGTTTTTCATACCATTTAAATTCATATTGAATAATTGAAAATAGCGGCATTAATGTCATTTTTTAGATAAAAAAATATGTTAACAACTGTGAAAAAATTCCATCCCAAAATAAATACATCTAAATAAAGCAATACGCCGGCAGAGAACATGTCAAGAGACTAATATAGATTTAAATCCTACAAACGAATTTTTTTTAAAGTAATTCTCAAAGCTCCTTTTAATTTTCTATAAACTTCAATACATAACTAAATTTTTATAATAATGCTTCTCTAAATATTTTGGAGTGCTACACAACTAATATTATTACGATTACATTTTGTTTATGATCAGTTAGATTTATTGGTATTTAGTTGTAAAATAAATATGTTTTCTTCCCCAGAAAATGACCTTTTCCTAAATTCTATAGAAGGGAAGAACTCCCCCCTCCCATTTACCTTTCCAGCCTTCAAAAAAGTGAAAGCGCATCCCTTCCCTTTTCCTTTAGTTCACCACTCTCTCAAATAAAGCAGGTAGAAGAATGGATTCTCCCTCCAGGAAGGGGGAATAAAAATGGAATGAACAGGAATTTAGATAGAGTATTTCCTAGGGGTAGGGCTGTGAGCAGTGAAGGTTAATAGGCGAGCTGTTCTTTCCCCAACCGTCTTGATTCTTCTTAATTCTGTTCCCAGCTTTATCCACTACTCAAAAAAGTTGAGGCTTGCGAAGTAAAGTCAAATTTACACTGAAAAATTAAGACTTTTGCTTCTCGTTTTAATATATTATATGCTCAGAAATAAATATTGAACATATTTCACATTTCACATATGTTTTTTAAATTCTTAAACTAAAATTTTGAAAATTTTATATATTATATAAAGTGTGTGTTCAAAGACCGTGTATAATTTTCATGCAAAAATATTGATATTAGGGTATAAAAGTCCCCCCCCCCACCTTTTTTCTCTCTCTTTTATTTTTCGACAATCGTATTTTTTTCTCAATAACTTAAATTGTTCTACAGCTTTGAAATTTTTATATATGCTAAATAAATCATAGTATCTAGTATGTGTTATTTTTTTTTATATTTACAGTAACTTCTAGGGTACAGAGAGCTAGGTACAGTTGTATATACTTACATATATATATATATTTCACTTTTGACATTATAACTGTTTATAAATTATTTTATTTAATATACTTAAAATTATGACAGTATTTTGAACTTTTTATAAGATTTAATCACAATTCCTCTGGTAGGAAAAAATTATTGAAAAAATATTAATTTTTATATATTTTGTGTGTTAAAAATATTTTATTTATTCTCTGAGATAAGTATTGAGCACATTTCATTTTGTTTTAAATATTTATTTTTCTACTAAAACTTTAATTTTTTTTATATATTATATAAAATATATATCCCATGACCGTCTATAATTTTGGTGGAGAAATATTGATATTTATGGTATAAAATACCTGTTTGAAAATTTAAAAAAAAATAATCGACAATTTTTTTTTTCCAAAATCGTCAATTGTGCTTCAATTTTGAAATGTTAAATAAATTATATTTCCGTAGTTTGTGTTATATTTTGGTGTATTCACAATGATTTGTAGGATATAAAGGGTTCAATTATTTGTTTTTCAGTTTTAACAACTTTATACCTGGTTACAAATTATTTTAATTAGTACTTAAAATTATCCCAGTGTTTTGAAATATATGTAAGATTTGATAATCATGATTGTACTGCTTGGGGGCAGTAACGAATTTTATCAAATTAAAAAACAACTCGGGTATAATAGTAATCTAAAATATATTATGTCAATTGGTTTGCTTAGCTCAGCTGAGACCGGGAGCGTCACGTGACTACTCTAAATTGAAGAAGCGCGGTAGCCCGTCTTTCTCGTTAGCCTCGGATCAGTTTCTACTGACGTCACAAACATTCACCTGTCGAGAGGGATAATTATGAAAAATATTGTAAATACATAAATATCCAATATTATTTTTTTTCTGTTTTCCTTAATACATTTTAAAATTTATTTTAATAAAATATTGATAGTTGACACTTAAGTGAATGCAGCTTTTCCGATTTTTTTTTTTTTTTATTCCAATGCCAACATTCACCCATTTGTTTACTTGGCGTTAGAGTCTGGGTCTGGCGATTACTTTGGCGATAGTTTATTTTATGGAAAATGGTTGACAGGATAATGCGGAAATACGAAAAATAGTTTTTTAAAAACACTCTTTTATAAGCAACCAATGGTCATCTTGAAAATACCGCGGATTTTTTTTAACCGCAATTCATATTTTTTACGTAAAATATCTATTACAATGCATTAATTTGGCCTGGGCAAAGACCTCTATTATGAAAAATTCACCTCTTTTTTATACGTTTGCCAGGAAGCTCAAAATAATGAATTTATTTGAAATATATACTTTTTGCTCTGTTTATTTATCAACAAAAGAGAATCAGAAAGAAAAATGAAACATTATTTAAATTATCTTTTTACTCTTTTAAATTTATTTGTCATCGTGTAATCGTAACTTTATTGATATTTAATTATTAATTGATGAAAGCGTATTCTGTATGTTACATTTTTTTTAACAATTTATTTTTTACTTTTAACTCTTTAAAATATTGACTTTTGCCATTTCACAGCGCTTTGGCCTATTTTGGCGAGCATTTTACTGTCACATAATTAAATCCGTTGTTTTTCAACTGCCATACAATTGCACGAGTTACAGAGATATTTGGTGATTTATCACCTGTGACCGCCTAATTGAAAAAGAACAATCAATTTCAAGTGAATGTATCATACATATTATTTCTCCTGTCAACATCCCTTTTTTTCTGAAAATACGAAACGCAGAACGACGAATGAGATAGCATATGAAAGGATTTTGAAAACGCTTCTGCCACACTTAACATTTCGTTAAAACATGTTTTCGATTAAAAATTGCTGATAATTAAAAATTAAATCGGCATTGTTTTCCTAAATGAAATGAAAGATTTTCCTCAAAACATTGTTGCCAAAAAAATAAAATACCACATTATAGGATGCTCAGCAATTATTATAAAAAACACCGCACGGGTTTATTTTATATTTATGATTAAAAAGCGAAATTTAAATTGAAATGTTTAGATTTATATTTCTATGTCCCATGTTTTTCCTGAAGCGGATGACGTCATCCTCTAATGCAGTTAAAATACGATTGGTAATTTTTTTTTTTTCTCGCGCGTGCCTTTAGCAATCTTGGATCAGTTTTTACTCTAACTTTGATGGAATAAATTAGATGATATTCTTGATTGACTAACAACTAAATGTTGTTTACAGATATTTTTGTCCTTGCTTTTTCTTTAGAAGTTTAAACCTGCATCTAATAACTATTACATATTGATAAAAAATGGTACTTCTCTTTTATCCCGTCGACCACTTTTCATAATAAAAAACTATCGCCAAATAAACGGGAGAACGTTGCCATTGGAATATCAAAATAAATAAATAAAATATAAGAATTTAAGGACACAATTGTTATTTTAATTAATGAAATAACTAATAAACCAGTAAAACATAATGAAAAATACACGCAAATGTCGAATTAAAAACCACTTGATGATTTAACAAACACGTATAATGCTTCTGACATCAAGTAAATGGGACTGCATTTTTGGCGTTTAATCTTACAATTTGGCGATAGTTTTTTGTTATAAAATTACCGAGCGAGGATTGGTCTACTAGGTACTTGTAAGATTAAATGCCAATAGTGGTTGATCGAAAATGTCACATTCACTTGACAACACGTGTTTACGTCATCAAGTTATTTTTATTTCGACGTTTTATTTATATTTTTATTAATGTTATACTAATTTATTTGTTTTTTCGTTATTTAAAATAAAAGTTATGTCAATTTGTATAATTTGGTGAGTGAGCAGGAAAAAAAGTAAATTACGTCATAAAAATCGGGTTTACACATGAATATTAAAAATAAAAAAGATGAATGAAAAAGCATTATAACCAGTTAAATGAAAAAGCATTATAACCTGATTACAGAAGAAAGTCGCCGTTCGTGATATCACCATCATTTTTTAAAAACAGGATACATTACCAGGTTTTAAGAGGCTGTGAAATCAGAACGGGGGTTGGTGACAGGCCCGTAGCCAGAATTTCCCTTCGGGGGGGGGGGGGGGGGGGGGGGGGGGGCTCAATCTTGGAAAAAAATTTTGATCAGACAGTAGTAATTTCATAACTTAAAGTGTAAATTACAAAAAAAAATAAACAAAGCAAGTTTAAGTATATTCCTACATAGGATACTTGATGTCCATGTCAAAAATTGTTATTTCGTATTTTTTCGATTTCGGTTCAATTTTTGCTTTCAAGAGCACTTCTAGTTTCCAAGCCGGTTCGGAAACCGGAAGCATTTTTAGGGGGGGGGGGAGACTGCAACGAAAAAAACAAAAGCCAAAAGCACAAACTAACAATGTTTGAGATGAGTCTCATGTATCCTATAAGAGAAAAAAAAACGTTAAAAAATATTGAAATGGAAACATGTAATTTGAAAATTTAAAACACAGGATTAATATTAGCTTACGAGCCTCGCATTAGGAGCGCCGGGGCTTAAAATGATTAATTCATAGATGAAATTAATTACACATATTATTTTTTTCGAAAGAAAAAATTAAATACTACAGATATATGTAATCATAAAAATTATATTGATACTTCACATTCTCTAATTACAATAATTATAAATGCATACATTAAATATCCTTAGTACATTAAATTTACTAGTACTACAGCTATAGAAGCAATCTTCGTGATTTTTTCTCAGCCATGAGGGTGATTACCTTATCTGGATCTACTGTTATGATACCCAATGAATAGAAATCATTGAAAGACTACTCAGTCTCTCATCGGTCATAACGCTTCGAGGTAAAGATTTAATTCTTTTCATTGTTGAAAAGGACCTTTCAGCACTGGCTGTTGTTACCGGGATCGTAGCTAAGACTGTTAGCAAGTGTTTGATAGTATTGTAATACGTTGCATTACAGTATTCTAAAACTTTTAAGACTTCTGTATCTGTGTCAATATTAGCGATTTTCTCGCACCATAATTCGTATTCTGCTTTCACTTGCGACATTGACGCTTTATCGTCGAAATATTGACAGAGATTCTCTAAGTTTCTTGCTTTTTCCGGAGAAGCAAATCCTGGAAGAAGTACTTGGAAATTTGTTAGAATGTCTTCATTCGAAATGAATCTGTCATTCAAATTTTGAATAAGATTTTCAACACAGGGAATAAAGACTGTGACCCTGTAATACTCTTCGGGGGATGCAATTTGTGGATTTGCACGTGTTGTCTGTCTTAATGTTAGTCTTGGGATCTTTATTTCAGTTTGGAAGGCGTCTTCCCCAAGTTTTGATGCGGAATTAAATATCTCACGAAAGACTTCGATTGCATTTTCTCTATGTTTCTGTAAAATATTTAGGACATCTTTAGCATGTGTTACAGCCGATATCATGTCACGAGATTTTTCTTGAAGAAGAACTGACAATGGCTTTGTAAGACTGAAAAGTTTGTCACAAACAAACAGGCTTATGAGAAAATCACTCTTCTCCATGACTGCCAAGAAAGCTTTAGCTGTTGAAGAAATCTTCCAAGTGTTTTCCGAAATATTTTCTAAGCTAATGCAAATACATTTAAACAGCTCAACAAAAGTTAATATGCTTTCATGTCTTTCGATAAATCTTGTGTCACAAAGGCGGATAAGTCGTTTTCTTCTGTTTTCTGGAGCATATGATGAAATTGCTTCTTGAAGGGCTAAATTTGCCTTGGGGTGATTTCTAAAAAAATTCGTCACTTCATTAACAGTTCCGAGACAGTTTCGGATGGCAGGAATCAGCATGCTGTTGGACAATGCGAGGTTTAAACGTTGGCTTGCACAATGAACGTATCGAATTTTTGGATACTTCTGACGAATTCTAGACTGAACTCCACTAATATGACCAGCCATATTGGACGCTCCGTCATACGCTTGTGCGACGCATTTAGACATATCAAGCCGTAGTTCAGCACAACGTTGTAATATTACTTTTGTTAAATTTTCGGCGGACAAGTCATTTACTGGAATGAAACCTAAAAAATCTTCCCGAATTATTTGGGTTTGTGAATTTTTTAAATAGTCCACATATCTAACACAAAAGGAAAGTTGTTCTGTGCTTGAAATGTCCATAGTTTCATCAGCAATCAAGCTAAAATAGATTGCGTTATTTATTTTGGTAATTAGTTCTTCGGTAACTATATCCGAGCATATTTGAATGATTTCATTTTGAATGTCAGGGCTGAAGTAAGTAGCATTTTTACGGCTGTTTATAATATGCCGTTTCAATTCATCATCTCCAGACTTTGCTCTAAATCTTAAAAGAGCTCTTAGTTTACCGTCTTTTTTTATCGGCTTCTCTAACGTTAGAGGACCGCTATCATGATCACCTCTAAGTGGCATTTCTTGCTCTGCACAAAATAAGATTGTTTCAATTATTGGTCTAAGAGCTGCCCTGTTTTCTTCTTTTTCTGAAGCTCTTTGGGAATCCAATAGCGAGATAATATCTTTCTGTTTTCCTGAAGAAATCTCGAGAAATTTGTTTGCTAACGTAACACACTGTTTGTGATGATCTAATTGCATATGTTTTAAGAAAACATATTTAGCCTTTTTCCAATTTCTGAAACATGTAGAAACTAGTGCTCCTGGTTTTTCATGACATCCTTTACCTATTCCTTCGTGGAAAAACAAAAAGCAAGGTTTACAGTAAACACCATCTTGCTTTCTAGAATAAGCAAGAAAAGGAAATCCTATTTCAGGATCTTTTATCCATTTCTCTTGAAAGCTTCTGTTTTGTTTCTTCCCTTCAGTCATTGGGAAGTTGTATGGCTGTTTAGGAAGTAAAACTGAATCAAGAATGTTTCTCTTCGTGACATCATCTAAGTCATCTCTAGTTACATCACCTATATCGAATTGAGTTGATTGCCATACTAAAGACACACATGGAGTATTTAACGAATTACCCCCACTAGAGTCAATTTCTTCTGGAAAGCTAACATTTAAACAATCCTCAAGTTCATTTTCTAAACAAGACTTGCTTCCAGAAAAAGATGATGTTATTGGATCTGGTTCTACGGAAGTCATTTCAACATTTAGTGCACCCGCGGTGCTGTCCTGTGATTCTGCAAATAAAAATGTGATATACGTCTGAAAATTTATTTTTGCTATATCATATCATATTTTCCAAATAAATTAAAAGCTTCCATTACCAATTATTTACATACACTTTTACTGTCATCTGATCCAGCCAATTGACAAAATACAATATCGCATTTTTCGGCATATAATTCGTCACTTAAAAAATCCATTTTAGACACATAAATTGGATTCGGAATACACTTGATTTCAATTACTAAATAAAATTTCTGGGTCTCAGCTGAATTATTTAAGCCGCGGAATACACAGTATTTTAAAAATTAGATCCGAAAGGAAAATGTTCATTTTCAAATCAGTAACTCATTTCTTTTTTAAATTAAGAATTGTGTTATTTTCAAAAATGTCACATAAGGTGTTTCAGTGCAAAATCTCATCAGGAATTTTCTTTCCTTACAAAATAAAATAAAATAAAAAGATAAATAAATAGTAATGACAAGTGTGCCTTGCAAAATTTAGTAGTAGTAGAAACAGTTTTATAATGAAATTTTGATAGGAAGAAATGAAACAACAAAATTAAAAATTATCCCCCTCCCAAAAGAAACTAGTCGTCGGGGGCCACCGTAATACTTACCCATCATGGATATACATAATAGCCTCTATCTCAATTTGTTCGGTATGCAGAGTGTTTAAAATCGTGGCTTGATGATGTCATTAAACGTTAAATGCTCTATTACTGAATTGCGAAAATTAAACATCCTTATAACTCCAAAAATAATGATCATATCAACTAACAGTTTACTGCGTCGGATTAAGCATCTGATTTCCAATTAGAATAAATCTTTGAATTGAAATTTGAATGATATACAGGGTCATGAAAAATCGAAGAGTGTGGAAAGTATGATTACAAATATCTCGGCAATTAATTAAGCGATCGACTTCATTCTTTATGCAAAATTTATGGTTTTTTATTGTCTTTTATATCAACTCCTTCAAATAAACAATTTCTAAAATTTTTATATACCTTTTATCAGAACGAATATTTCGAGAGTCCGAAAAGAATAGTTCCAGATAATCGAGGTGACTGATATGCAATAGGCTTCTTCCCATTATTACATACTAAGTACATACCAAATTTCAAGTCTCTATCTCAATTTGTTCGGGAGATAGAGCGTTTACAGACACACAGACGGACGGCAAATTTTTTTTTTCTAAAAATATGTTTTTCGGAATCTCCAGTGTCTGAAACGTGTAAATCCGTCAAATTTTTTTTCGATTTTTAAAACGATTGCAAGACTTACCCTATACTACGTATGATGGGTAAGTAAAAATAAATAAATAGAAACCAAAGCAGAAAATTGTAATTTCAGAGCTAAAGTTCAGGGTGAGTTTCCCGCCTTAAATTGTCACACCCCTCCTTGGAAAATGTTGGTTTGGGGGGGGGGGGGGGGGGGTTGCCATCCGCCCAAGACACGAAAATTCGAATTTTATCAAAGAATCGCAGAAAACACATACATTTTCTCAAAGAGCTTCTGGAATTGAATTGAAGGTTTGCGGGAAAACGAGAGTTTCGCCGTTGTATTGTGCGAAAAATTTTATTTTTGCAGTCAGTTCAAGTGAAAAATGTTATTTGAAGTGGCATATAAAATATGATAAACTATTTAATTTACCATCTTTACCTCTCTACCTATTGAATTTTGAAAAAAAAAAATTCTTATCAACTTTAACCATATTGTAGGTAATTGATATGTATTATTGAAGTTTACTATGGCATGTTCGGTACTGAAAATGAAGTATATAGCACTTATAGTTTTTTTACAGGGACACTCAAAAGAATTCCATTACATTACGGTCTGTTGGGAAAAATCGTTTGCAGTTTATTTTAACAATGTTTCACTATTTTAAACATATTGAAACTGATATATATCACTAAGGAGCAATACAAGAGTTTTACTATAGAATATTTTTTGTATAATATTCATCGTTCCTTTACAGGGACACACAAAAGAATTCGGTACAGTCTGTTAGCAATATTTGCTGGAAGTGTTTTTTTTTTTTTTTTTTTTTTTTTTTTTAGTTGCTGAACATTTTTTAATTTAACTCATTATTTGTATAGTACGTTGTGTAATAAATTCTATAGATCACATACAGGGCAGCACAAAAGTTCTCGAGTACATTTACGTTTATTGATGGGAAATTCTTGAAGGGTAATTTTAAACTGTGCTAACGCAATTTCCTAACCGAACTTTAATTTAGCATCCTATGTAGTATATACAAATCTATAGCTCATATACACGGTTGCATAAAAGAGTTCGGATATTTTTTCTGAATATTGTTGGTAATTCTTGAAATGTTTAAATATTTTATGCGTTTTCCAAAATATCATCTTTCACTTTGTTAAAATTTACGGATTTCTAAAATTATTTTGGAAGTTTTAGAAAGTGTTACATAATCTATATTTTACGCATGATTTTTCGTTCTTGTTTTTATTTGCCTCATGATATGGCGATTCTAGTAATTTTTTATGTGCCCCTTTTGGCCCCTTAAGATTTAAAGTTTTAAAAATAAATATCCAATTCATGCATTTCCCTCCAAAATACATATAAGTTCAGATTTTTAATTCTCTAAGTTAAAATAAAGTAGACGGAAATTGACTCTGAATATTTGAATACCACCAAATGCCACAATATAGAACATAATTGTAAGTTAATAGAAAGCAAAGTTCGTAATAAAAAGAATATTTCTTTTTAATAACAACAATAACAACAACAATAATAATAATAATAATAATAATAAAGCCTTACTTACCAATTTCATCATTTCTTTTAAGCTTCTTATTAAATAATGATTCAATGGTAGGCTGAACTTTTTTTAACCGTTTCATTTTTGTGATTGCTTTGTCACTCTTAAACAATGCTCTATCAAAAGACAGGCGTTTCCAATTAAATTTTTATTATGCTCCTACACACAGCTCAAAATGTCCCTATATCTACTCTAAAAGCAGCGGTGAAAAACTGCCAAAAAATCCCTACATAGATGTATCCATCCCTAAGGTTGATAATTCTACAAAAGACAAAGAAAATTTCCCAGACAAACAGACTACTCTTAGTACACTTTCTTTCTAATATTCATATGCAAACAAAAACAAAACAATTTAAAGCTAAGTTGTTCAATGAAGAGCCTGGGGGACGCCGCCATGGCGCCTTTGACGATTTCTCGATGACCTATCAATTTTTTTTTCTTATCGAACAAATTCCTTTTCAATATTTCTTGCTACTATTTTTTTTAAGTAAAAAACTTTTTACAGTTATAACACAATTTTCAAAGATACTTTCTTTAAAATAATTAATTTTCACACGAATTTACATTATAGATAGCTATTAAAGATTTTGACTCCTTTTTCTACAAAATATTTTAACATTGACCACTCTAAGTTTTCATTGTGATTCCTAAAGTTAACGTATATGCCATATGCATATTACACTTACTTTTTCTTAGTCAAATTAATAATACAGAATTACACATATCGAATTTTACTGTGCATAAAGATAGTCAAAATTGTGTTTTAAGAACTTATATTCTTAGTGGTATATACCAATAAAAAACACTATATCCGAATGAACAATATAACGAGGATTACTGTAAGTGTAAATGAATAATTTTATATTTTTTCAAACGAAATGTGCGTAGGTTTAATGTAACGGAAGATAAAAACAAAAACATTGTCAAATTTTATCATTAAAGATAATTTTGCAAAATCTTTTTTAATTTTCGGGGGGGGGGGGCTTCAGCCCCCTTAGCCGCCTCCCTGGCTACGTGCCTGGTTGGTGACCGTAGCGAGCAGGGGGCAGAGCCCCCTAGTAAAATAAAATAAAATAACACATTTTAAAATGATATATTTAACATATAAAAATTTCAAAGCTGTAGAACAATTTAAATTATTGAGAAAAAAAAATACAACTGTCGGAAAAGAAAAAAAAAGAGAGAGAGACAGAGAGAGTTACAGAGGGTGTGGGGGGGGGGGCTTATACAGTAATATCAATATTTCTGCACGAAAATTACACGCGGTCATGGGACACACACTTTATATAATATATAAAATTTTCTAAGTTTTAGTATAAATATAAATATTTTTTTAAAAATAAACATGCTTAATATTTATCTTTGAGCATATAATATATTAAAGCGAGAAGCAAAAGTCTTAAATTTTCAGCGCAAATTCCACCTTACTGGGCATGCCTCAACATTTTTTGAAGGGTGGATAAAGCAGGAAATAGAATTAAGACGATTCAAGAGTGTTGGGGTAAGAATAGCTCGCATCTCCACTGCTCACAACCCTACCCCTAGGAAATACTCCTTCTAAATTCTTCTTCATTCTATTTATATCCCCTTCTTCTTGGAGGGATCATCCATTCTTCCACTTGCTTTTTATGAGAGAGAGGTGAACAAAAGAGAGAGGGATGAATGCACTTTCACTTTTTTGAAGGCTGGAAAGAAGAAAGGGGGGAGGGGTCTCCCCTTCTATAGAAATTGAAAAAAGTCGTTTTCTGGGGAAGAAAACATATTTATTTTACAACCCGATAACAATATTTCTGACGTAATTTTTACACCTGCTGTAGAACCTTAATATTTATAACCAATAAAAATTTCAAAGGGTTTGGACAACAAAAGCTTTCTTATTAATGTTTTCTTACGAGCACTTTCATTACTAATTGTCAGTATTTTTTATTTGGGATTCATTTAAGGTATTATCACGGGCCCGGGCAAAGCCAAGCGAGTCAACTACTAGGTGTTAATAACGGAAATAAAACAGTTATAAGACACAAAATATCTAAAAATTAATATTTTTTTTCACCGAAATTTCTTCCAAGCTGCGGAATTGTTAAATTTGTTAAATCGTATAAAAAGTTCAAAGCACAGACGTAATTTTAAGTACAAATAAAAAAATTGTAACCAGGTATAATGTTGAAAAAAAAAAAAAAAAAAAAAGGAAATATCCAACCAAGTTCTTTGTACTCTAGAATACATTGTAAATACCCCAAAATTTAACACAGACAACTTCAGAATGATTTATTTAATATATAAAAATTTGAAAGCTGTCGCCCAATTTTAAATTATTGGAACTATACGGATTGTCGAAAGAAAGCGAAAAAAAGAGCGATTTTATAAATTAAACTACGAGCAGAACTTTTATAAATTAAATATCAATATTTCTGTACCAAAATTATACATGACAATTGGATACATATTTTATTTAATATATTATTTTAACAATTTTAACACGCAATATCTAAAAAAAAATCATTTTTTCGCCGATATTGTTCCCTGGCAGCAGAATTATAATTCTCAAATAAAAAGTTCAAGGCTCTGGCATAATTTTATGTATATTAAATGAAATAATTTATACCCAAATGTCAAAAGTGAACAGAACTTGAACTTTGAAGGGGGGTGGGCTTTGAGACCTATAGCTACTAGGCTGTCGTCTCGAATGATCCATATACATTTTTTTTTTAATTCACAGAAACACACACATGACTTCAACAATTACATAAATCTTGACGAGACAGTACAAGGAAATTTACAACACCAAGAATTACATCCAGGAGCTCCACAAAGTGTGTGCAATGGAGCTGGCGGGAGTCGAACACCGCCGGCCTTGCTTCCTACGCTATGAAGCGATTAGCGGAGCGGTGCCTAACCACTCGGCCACGGAGGCCCCAAAATGAACAGAAAAAAGAAAAAAAAAGGAAAATATTCAATTGGGCTCTTTATATCCTAGAAGTCATTGTAAATACTCCAAAGTTTAACACAGCCTATTTAATAATGATTATTTTAACATATAAAAATTTCAAAGCTGTAATACAATTATAAGTTATTGGAAAAAAAATGTAACAGGATGCATTAATATCTATTTAAACATGAACCAATTCTTCCAGATTACGATTTTACCGATCTACTTTCTTTCGTAGAAATAAAATTATCGGCATTCTGGTGAAAAGACTAAATTATTATAATTCACCAAAGATTTAGAATGTATAACATTACTCACTTAAAAATCCTAGATAAAACATTGAAACACAGAAAGGCTTAATGCTTACATTCGACATGTTACATGTTATTATCCCCGGTCTCGACTTCATTTAAAGAGATGATAATTTTTTATAAACTCAATAAATGAAAGCAACTTTTAAGTAGAATAACACACTCCCGATGAAAATTGCGGTGTTTTTACTTTTTATTTAAGAACAATCTAATTTTCAAATCGAAACACGCAACAGTAGAAAAACAAACTTGTTGATGTTGAATTCCTTTGTGTACAGCTGCGCGTCAAGGTACATTTTCAGTAAGACCGCGAGGCTGGCTGACGAATCGTGGCTTGATGACGTCGTAGACTTTAAAGCGAGGCTAACGAAAAATAAAGGCTACCGCGGTGCTTTACGCATATCTTTTTTTACAGACCGTGGGAGTCACGTGATGCTCGAATGCACCAATGGAGGTGTACGAAAAGAGCCTCACGTCACGCCGGCGGTCTGTAAAAAAAGATAAGCGGAATGCACCGCGGTAGCCTGTCTTTTTCGTTAGCCTCGCTTTAAAGGCTCTATTACTGAAGTGAGTAAGAGAAACAGCCTTATAACTCTACACATGATAGTCCTATTCACTAACAGTTTACTGCGTCGGATGAAGTGTCTCTTTTCCAATTAAAATAGATCTTTGAATTGAAATTTGAATGAAATACAGGGTCATGAAAAATCGAAGAGAATGTGATTACAAATATTTAGGCAACTCATTATCCGATCGACTTTATTCTTTATGCCAGGGCTTAAATTGCGCCGGAGCCCGGCTCCGGTACTTCTCTGCTTTTAGTAAATATTTAAATATGGGTCGGAATTCCCCGGAGACCAGTGCTGCCAAGCACTTCCGAAAAACCGAAGTCTAAATGACCCTTTCCTTTTCCTCCCATATCGAAGTTCATATCTTTTCACGATTCTTCAGCCTATAAATATTAATTTTTGAAATTTTCATTCATTTTTTCATAAAAATGCATAGCTGCGAACTAGTCTTTTTTGTGTTAACACTATTCCCGAATCACAATCCTTACTTTATTGAATCACAGAATTCAGCGATGAATTAACATTAAAATGAGGCAAAGATTTCTATTCGGCTGGAGAATTATTGACAGCTAAGTAAATGCAGATAGATATATTTAAAATTTTTATTTTGTTAAAGAAAAAAGTGCTTTAAATTTTGCAAATACATATAATGTATGAAATATAAATATGCAGATTGAAGTGACGGTAGAGGGGAGGGGGTGGCACGCTACGGTTATTAATTAGTACTGCAGAATATTAGGGCTCTGGTACTTTTTTGTTAGAAATTAAGCCCTGCTTTATGCAAAATTTATGTTTTTTTAGTATCTTTTATATTCACTCCTTAAAAAAAATAATTTCGAAAATTTTTATATACATTTTATCAGAACGAATATTTCGAGAGTCGAAAAAAAATAGTTTCGGATCATCGAGGTGACTGAAATTCAATAAGATTCTTCCCATTATTACATACTAGCAAGCTACGCCCGCTACGGTGGTCAATTTCTCTTAGCGAACTTTTAATCAAGCAAAATATCGGCATTTCATAATTCACTCTTATATTTTAACAGAATAATAAGGCTACTATAATTTGTGACTCGTGCCAATATACACGTCAGGACACGTCGCCCTTATCATTATCTTTTACGCGTGAAGGTTTCGCTATGGTACTCCATTGTGAAATTTAGTAATTTTTGAAATTCAATATTTGAAAAACGGCATAATCATTAGATTTGAAATCTATATCAAGAAAAATACAATTTTTTACCTTTCAAACGCAGTTTGTCTAACAATTGTCTGACAAATACTTTTCGAGCTATTATTTTTTTCAGCAACTTCTAAGGTTTCATTTTCCGATATTAATCTGTGGCAACAATTAGCGAAAAACCCAGTCGTCAGCATCACATAGCTTTTTATTAAAGAGGCTGTTGGAGCAGGGATTGTCACCATCAATTTGCCACTATCACTTTTGAAATCGGTTCTGTAGTTCCAGAGATTCCATAAAAATTGTAATTTAAAATGATTTTAGAACGTTTTTCGCTCATTTCACCCTTTTAAATTTCGATTTTTTTTAAAATTTGTTCTTAGAGAGCATTTACATCTTATAAGTAGCTACAATGCCAAATTTCAAATTTCTAGCTCCTTCGGTATACAAAAAATCGCAATTTTAGAACGTTTTTCACTCCTGAACCCCCCCCCCCCCTGGGGTCAGTGGCACCGACATAAAATATAGCCTATGTTGGAGCAGGGGTTATCACCATCAATTTGCCACCATCACTTTTGAAATCGGCTCGGTAGTTCCAGATATTACCCCCTACAAACAAACAAACAAGCAATCTTTACTCCTTTATAATATTAGTTTAGACTAAGTACATACCAAATTTCAAGTCTCTATCTCAATTTGTTGGGAAGATATAGAGCGTTTACAGACACACAGACAGACGACAATTTTTTTCCCCCTAAAAATGTGTTTTTTGGAATCTCCAATGTCTGAAACGTGTAAATACGTCAATTTTTTTTTTTTTTAAAGGATTACAAGATTTACCCGCTTACGTACATGATGGATAAGTAATAGTTATGGCACTGAAAAACCTGTCAAAATAGAATCGCTAGGGAATGGAAAAAATTCCCTTTTAGACAAGTTTCTGTCTTAGCAGGTATAACTGCATGGAATTCCTTGTACAGGACCATAAATTTTTCCATTTAAAACAGGATTTTGTTATAGAATGGTTCCGTTTATCAGATTTTAACTATATGAATATTACTGAAATTGCTTTGAAAATTAAGGTAATCTTTATGCTCCCTCGAAGCATTTGGAAAAAAAACTATTTAGCTCTACAAAAGTCCGCAGCATTAAGTTTCAGTTTTTAAAAAAACTAAAATTATTTCACAGTGAATTATTGGAATAGTAATAATATTCAGTAAAACTTGCGAAGGCGGAATCGTAGACTAAAGAAACTTTTCACGGTCCCGACTAAGGAATACCACCCCAACTTACCTGCTAAGACGGACCTGTCACAACGGCCTGTCACAAACGGATATTTTTCAGTCTTCAACAATTTTGTTTTAACATACAGGGTGATTATAAAAAAACTATCCCAATATATGAGTCCTTAACTGTCACACCGAACCTGACTGAAATTTTGGTTTTAAGTATTTTGAGATATGCGCTCAAGAATCGTATGAAAAACAACAGTTACGGTTACAGTGACAAAATTTCAAAAATTTCAAATGGCAACACCTATTTTTTTTTTAATTGGAATGCGATCTTCATAGTGAAAAACCATAAAAAGCGTCGGAACGGTACCTGTAGCACGAAAATTGCCGACGCTTAGACAGACTAAGAAGAAAAGTGAAGGCAACGAATAAGGACAGAGAATCAAAAGAAAACAAAACATTTTATTGTGTTTCACACATTTTCCACGTCACACACGAAGACACGTTGCATGCGGCAGATGGTGGATAGCACTGAATAATAAAATGTTTTACTTTCTGTTGCTTCTCTGTCCTTTATTGGTTGTTTTCACTTTTCTTCTTAGTCTCTCTAGCGCCGGCAATTTTCGTGTTACAGGTACCGTTTCAACGCTTTTTATGGTTTTTCACTATGAAGATCACATTCCAATAAAAAAAAGTAGGTATTGCCATTTGAAATTTTGTCACTGTAACCGTAACTGTTAGAGTTTAACTGTTGTTTTTCATACGATTCTTGAGCGCATACCTCAAAATACTTAAAACCAAACTTTCAGTCAGTTTCTGTGAACGGTGTGACAGTTAAGGACTCATATATCGGGATAGCTTTTTTATAATCACCCTGTATTTACTGTACTTCTATTTGTAAATCATTAAAAATACACTTAGTGATATTAATTTTTGGTTAATCAATCCATTAATAATAAACCACAAATTATAGTAAAACTTGTGAAAACGGATCAGCTATGACCTGGAAAAAATTGTTTTATACACGTTTCCGTTTTAGAAGATGGATTGTATAGCATTCCGTCCATCAGAACTGTAAAGTTTTTTCATTTATGATAGAATTTCGATACAGACAGATTCCATTCTTAGAGGCTTTGTTGCAGGAATTATGTCTTATAAATAATTGTAAACATTAATTCACGACTTTGTTTTGCATACAGTAAAACATGTAAAAATGGAATGACTAGGGATCATAATAAAATTCCGTTTTAGACAGGTTGCCTTTTTTGCAGGTATACTTGTTTGGTGTTCCTTCCGTCGGTACCATGAAAATTTTCCGTTACAGACAGGTTCCGTTTTCAAAGGTTTTACTATAATATACTATACTTATTATTTGTATGTCGTTCCCCCCACCAAAAAATGACTCTCTGGATCCGCCCCTGGTTCATTGGATGACCAAAGTTCTAGACAGGAAAAAAATGAAAAAATATAGGGAAGACCAGGGCTACACTACATACCGGGCTTGCTCATTCATTATGATGACGTCACAAAAGGTGGCTGACTAGGAGGAAAGACATACAGCGATTGGCACAAAACGATGGGCGCGTTGCTTTGGACCAATCGCTGGTCGCGGTCAGCCACCATTTGTGACGTTTTGAGAGTGAATGAGCAAGCCCGGTATCTAGTGTTGCCTTGGGAAGACTCGCATCGAGCAGTGGATTGAAAACGGTTTATGATGATGATGATAGTTTTCTTTAAATATAGTACATCTACTCTGGGTGATTTCATCAATCTTGTTCTTAAAAAGATTGAAAAGCTCTTAACCCATACATACATGCATATCCAAGTCCCAAACATACACATCTTATGCAATAAATACCTCTTGTATGGTCCCAAAGTGTTTATTAGAAAAAAAGAAAAGAACTTACTACTCATGAGGTTCTCATACAAATAGATTTTAGTGAGAACTTTTCTTGTGTACTGCAAGATGAAGCACAAGGACGTATGGATCCTGTACTTTACACACTTGTACTCTATGTACAGGAAAATGGAAGCAGCTTAAAAAGTGAAAGCCTTTGCGTGGTTTCAGATGATATGAACCATGTTGTCAGGGCAACACTAGATACCGGGCTTGCTCATTCATTGTCATGACGTCACAAACAGTGGCTGGCCCCGACCAGTGATTGGTACAAAGCGGCGCGCCCATCTTTTTGCACCAATCGCTGTATGTTTTTGGTCGCGGCTAGCCACCATTTGTGACGTCATGACAATGAATAAGGAAGCCCGGTATCTAGTGTTGCCCTGATGATATACCAATGGTTTATCAAACTCAAAAATTAGTCATGCAGATGCAGTTTTTAAATAACATGGTGGCTACAGATTCTGGAAATCAGATAGGTTTATCAATCTGTAAAAGTCAGGAAATTTCGTAAAGGTATTTGAAAATCAGGAAAATTTGTCTATATGCGAAAATTTGTGTTTCCTCACGAGACTGATTCGTCGTTAAACACATGATATTTAAGCTAATAATAGTATGCGTTAAAGAAAAATAAAAGTTTTATGTATTATTTAAACGATGCACATGATATGAGTTTTTAGTATTTAACACAAATTAAGGTGATCGGATGTCCTAATTTTCTGTGGATAGCGCTTATATTGAAGGCAATTTACCCATTTTTGGAAATTTTATGATACATTTGCATAAGCTGACCGCGACCTACGTTATACACGGCCGGTGCATGACGTTTAAAACGTCACATGCAGTGGATCATTTTTACACAGTGATACACAGGTGCAAAACGGTGGGCCGCTTGCACCGATCACTGTGTAAAAATGATCCATTCCATGTGACGTTTTAAACGTCATGCACCGGCCGTATATAACGTAGGTCGCGAGCTGACCAGGTGGCCAGCTTAATCCAATTAGCTATCCCGTCAGATATAGATATGTCATAGAATTGAACATTCTTCAGAAAATGAGGAAATTTTCTGGTCGCCATATATTCATTGGCAACTATATGAAGTTGTTGTACTAAATTTTGAGTTTGTATTTAAGAAACTGTGAACATGTACCTCATGAATATGTTTCCCCTGCCGAAAAGAACAGGGGGGGGGGAGTACATTTTCTAGCCTTTGAGCCAAAATTTGCGTGGTAAAAACAGAGATTGTTTGTGGACTCTTTATAACGCACTCTAGAACAGCTATGACGGTTGTTACGTTCTCGAAACTTATGGCCCCTAGGACGACTCCATTCATTAACTTTGCCAGTTAATGCGCTAACTTACTGCTTCAGCTGTGCGATTTGCGCCTTTCAGAGAAGTAATGGGTGTGGGTGCAGTACTAACAGTCACATTTATCTGCGGAAACACTGCCAGATCACGGATTTTATCGACCACGGAAGCTAGCTGCGGTAATGCATCGCTCAATGCGCCGACAATACTGCGCGTAGTTGTGAAAAGACGCGTAAGCCAGAGGGATTTTAGCAGTGGTTCTCCCACAGAATCGCCCGCGAGAGTACACATGCGAGCGAGTAATTGAGATGGGGATAAGTCGCCGACTTCCACACCCTTCAGTAGCGTACGGATTCGCAACTTTTCACTCCCTGAATGAGACTCAATCAAACGCTTCTTCAAAGCTTCATATTGTTTATCGCCTGGGAGATTTACAATAATGTCACTAACTGAAGAATATCGGCATCGACTGCTGCTACCACATGATTGAATTTTGTTAGCTCACACTTAATGTTGGCTAATGCAAATTTGGCTTCCAAAACTTGGCGCTTGGACGAACTCGATTATACGAGTGAGATAAGTTAATGGCAAGCTCGCTAAGATGCATGTCTTTTGTCCAGAATTACCTAAATCAATCAAATGTAAAGTTATCCCCGTATGTCGCCTCTCTCATATCTAATTTCCCTAGGTATACGCCCTAAGTTTCCTAGGAGTCATAAAGACGGACAAGTATCCAAGAGTAATTAGAACAGATGCTTTACACCAACGGTCGGCAACTGGCGGACCGCGGAAGGTCAAATTGTGGACCGCCAAAAATTTTCAATTTGAATAAATAGTTTATTAAAACAATTATCTCAACTATTATCTTCAATTATCTCTAATTATTCAACAATTATTTGCCTTTTCTATTTTGTAATGTGTATATAAATTTTTTCAGAACGTATACTTGAGTATATAGTAATTTTTCATAACAAATACCTGATTTTTCTATTCTATAGTGTATGTATGTATGTATAAAAATAACAGTTTAAAATTAATAAGTACTAATATTACTTAAGTGTTTTTTCTCTGGACCTCGATAAAAATTTTCAAAAACAATCGGACCCTACTTAAAATTACTTGCCGACCCCTGCTTTACACTCACGCAGCGATGTTAGGCGACTTTTTGGTTGGCACGATTTTCAAGTCCGCGCCAAACCAATAACATCATACAATGGCTAGTTTGCCATTAAAGGAAAAAATCCCCTACATTTGGCGACTTTTTTCCTTTTTATAACCGATAAAAAAAAATAATAATTTGTGCGTGAGTATAGGGCAGTTGCAATCAGCTGATCAACCATTGTATTCACTTGGAGGTAAGGGTAATCCCACCAATCAGAACTGCCTATTTGTACTGTTTACCTCCAACGTGACGTCAATTGCAACTGCCCTATATGACATCATAGCCGAGTAATTTTTCCAAGAAACGCCTACACTGTAAAAAATATGGTGAAAAATTACCTCTGTTTTTAAAGGCTCTCTATTTTCTGACCAGAGAGCCTTTAAAAACAGAGGTAATTGTTCAGGATATTTTTAACAGTGTAGTGTTAAAATATTTTCAAAGCGGTTTTCTATCTCCAAAGGCTATTTTGAAGCAAAGATTTCGACTTTCAAAATTGTAGTTTGGAAATCGAAACCGAAGCTATGATGTTTTACACTCACGCACCGTTTTTTTTCTTCTTTTTTAATCCGTTACAAAAAAAGGAAAAACGTTGCCAAATTTTGAAGATTATTTTCTTTAATGGTAACCTGGTTAAAAGTCGCCAAACATCTATGCGTGAGTGTAAATAGTAGGCAATGCTCATGTATTCCCAAAATTTTAGCAATTCTCATCTGACTGTCCATCATTTGCAATGTCCCTGCACTGACTACACGATTTGCGAGGCTAACGAAAAAGACAGGCTACCGCGGTGCATTCCACTTATCTTTTTTACAGACCGCTAGAATGACGTGTTGCTCATTTCGTACACCTGCATTGGTGGATTCGAGCATCACGTGACTCCCGCGGTCTGTAAAAAAAGATATGCGATATGCACCGCGGTAGCCTTTCTTTTTCGTTAGCCTGGCACGATTTGAAATTGACGTCATGTTTACTGATGTAAAAAGTTTCGCAAACATATGAATGCCATCCAATATGAACCGAATCCTTTCAGTAGACTTTAAACGCAAAAATTTAGTTATGTAGTATTGGCATCGTTGTTTTATCAAACATTTTTTAAAGTGTCTATTATGGTGTTTATGTATTTAATAACATATACTTTTAAGCGTAGTAATATAATTTGGATCTGTGCAGAAAAAGATTTTCAGCCGTCGTGCGTTCGATCCTTCATCTAATACTGTGTATCATCGAAACAGTTAAACGCAGGGTGCTCAGACTTTTTTTGCCTATGCCAACAAACATGGCCGTCTGCCGTGTTTATTTACTAAGTGACTGATTTTGTGTGATCGCAAATTTATTCTTCAATATCTAGCATGATTAACCTGTAATATGTTTCATCTAGACTAAAAATTAAATCTGCTAGCAGGTATGTAATTTCTTTCATAAAATTATTAATATACTGATGTGAATTACAATTTTATGCTAAACTAATATATACCAAAACAAAAGCAGCTTACAAATATCAACACAAATGAATATGTATTATATTTTGTAATATTTTTGTAAGAAAATATACATTTATTGGTCAGGATATTTAGTTTAAGATTTAAAACAAGTAATTCTAGACATGCTTAACTATCACATATCCTTGAAATTTATGTTTGTATAACCAAAATACTGCGCATGTTGAAGTACTGTGGGTGCATTCGAAAGAAAGTTTCTGAACTCTTCTGCTGTAAAATTAGTATTGGATGCTTATTGCTGCAACTTACTTCAAAGGGAATTTCTTCCCATGTATCTTATGAAACTGTATAAAATATCATTTTTCTTTATTTCAAGCTTTATTTATGCTAAGTTATAGAATTATAAATTAAAAGATTCGATTATTCGGATCCAACTTCTAAAAGTCATGGCAGTGCAGTAAATTTCCAGTGTGTAATTTGAGAACAGACATAGAAAAACATATATGTAATTCTGCATACTCATTTCTACTTGATTCATTCAAAGAAAAAAAAAAAACTTTTTCCCAAGTTACATTTAAATTCTCAGTTCAAATGTTAGGAAGAATCTTCTTACAATACAGAATTGTCAGGGATCTGTATAGGAGAATTTTGGGGACCCTTCACAAAATTCCCAATCTTAAAACAGGACCCTTCACAAAAATCTTTGTCTTAAAAATAGATATTTCACAAAATTTTAAAACCTACAAACTGAACTTTTCACAAATTTAATCATTTAAAAATAAAATCTGACCTATCACTAAACAATTGAACTCATCAAAGAACATATTACTTAGCTTTTTTGGTACTTTTCCATTATGCCGTTGACCACTTTTCATAAAAAAAAAACTATCGCCAAACTATAGGATTGAACGCCAAACATGCAGTCCCATTCACTTGACATCAAAAGCATTAAACGTGTTTGTGATGTCATGAAGTGGTTTTTAATTCGACATTTACCTGTATTTTTCATTATGTTTTACCAATTTACTAGTTAATTTGTTAATTAAAATTACAATTGTGTCCTTAAACAGCTGTGCCGTGGTATTAAAAGAAAAATGCATTGAAAAAAGTTAGGTACTTTTCGGTTAGCCGGGCGCCAGTGATATATGTACATGTATATATACATACACACACATATATACACATATCTACATATACATATATATATAATACATACACATATATATACATATATGTATGTATATCTATACATATATATGTATATAAATATATATTTATATATGTACATATATCACTGGCGCCCGGCTAACCGAAAAGTACCAAAAGTTACATAGCATAGTTAAGTGCAATAGATTCATTTCAACTGACGTCACTAACATTTGTTCACCAGCCAATAAAGATAATTAAGAAAAATACTGTAAATAAATATCCATGATTTTTTTTTCTATTTTCATTAATATATTGTAATTTTTTTGTGTTTAAACTTACTGATAGTGGACGCTTTGGTGAGTGTGGGTTTTCTGATTTTTTTTTTACTTTATTTTCTTATTTCGATATTCCAATGGCAACATTCTTCCATTTGTTTATTTGGCGTTACTGTTTGGCTATAATTTTTTTTTGAAAAGTGGTCGAAGGGATAATGGAGAAGTAGGGGAGACCGGTACACAGTGAACCACACCCTAATATTTTATTTATTAAAATTTTTTTTAAGCTTCTCTTCTATCTTAATAGACAACAGTACTGCAATGCAGAGCCGTCCTTAGGGATGTGCGACAGGTGCGGCCGCACAGGGCCTCGCGCCTAAGAAGGCCTCGCACCTGAAAAACAAATTAATGTAAAATAGCTAAATAAATATTATTTATTTTGTTGTGAGTTATCTATTTCACAATAAAATTTAGAGTACATGACACTTCGGTTTCGCCGATGCCATTTTGCACCCCACCCTCTATAGCTCGAACTCTAATTGTCGTAGCGTTTATCAGACGTTGTATGGTTCAACATCAGGAGGGCCATTATAATTTTCCTATCAAACCACTAAATTTTTATAAAAAGCTGAATATAAAAGCCCGACAAAGTTAAAATCTTATAACTCGTGATCAAATTGTCACAGCCCGCTCAAATTTTGTGTGCGTGAACAAAGTAACATAATTTTACAGGAGTTATTGACAGGTTTTTTTATTTAACAGAAGTCCCTAAATTTTATAAGAAGCTTAATATAAGAGTCCGACAAATTTAAACTCTTACATCAAATTGTCACAGTAGGTTCAAATTTTGCGTGTATGAACAAAATGACAATTTTACAGGACGCATTGTAGATTTTTTTGTTACAGAAGCCCCTAAATTTTAGAATAATGCAAATATAAAATTCGATAACCACAGACACTTATAACTCGGATCCAAATTTTCGCAGCTCATGCAAATTGTGTATATTAAACGTAATCATTTTAAGGGAGAGAGTGGGATTCAGTCGATTTTTTATCGAAGTCACCCATATTTTAGTGTATTATAAATATAAGGTACTGCCAACTTAAAACACTTATAACTCGAGATGTAATTACACTAGTCAGCAAAAAAATTTTAATTTCTCCTCCTTGCAAAACAAGTATGTAAACTATACAGATTTAATATTCCTAAATCTAAATATGACATCCAAATTTCCTCAGAACGTATCATTTTTCCCAGAAATAGTTTTATAAAATAACAAATAGTGAAAGATTATCATATTATTTTTCGATGATAGATAAATTGAAATCATGAAAAAAATATTTTCACTGTCTTAGATGACAAAATCGATAAAATATAACATGAAAATCTAGATTGTTGACACTTGTATGTTTTATTGTGCATTTTTCTTTTGGTGTCTCCCCCCCCCCCCCCTTTCGTTTCTGAATTTATTATTTGCTATCGTGTATTATGTTTTTATTCCTTATGCCACTGTAACATGGGTATTTAATGTTTTTAATACATTTATTTATAAGTAATTTATATATAATTACATACATTTTATTATTTCCACAATTTCCACTTACGTTTTAGCAAGAAATAAAATACCTTAATTTTAAAAGCTAACCATCTTACCTAAAAAATGGTTTCATTGCCGTATTGTGATTTAGTAGCATGAAATCTTTCATATTTTGTATGGTAAACTTAATCTTTATAAAGGGGGGGGGGGCTTTGTCAGTTTTTTTAACCGAAGCCCCTTAAAGTTTAGTATAGCGTGAATATAAGAGCCCGATAACCACAAACACTTATAACTCGTATTTAAATTGTCACAGTCTACACAAGTTTTCTATTAAAAACGTATTCCTTTTAAAGAAGGGGGGGGGGGGGCTCTGTTGATTTTTTATAAAAGCCCCCATATTTTAGTGTATCATAAATATAAAGTGCTTACAACTTAAAACACTTATAACTCTAGCTGTAATTATCATAGAACACTCTTATTTTGTATGGTAAACGTAATCTTTATAAAGGGGGGGGGGGGCTACTTTGTGTCCCCAATATATAATAAATAAAAAATGCCACACTAAATATCAGTATCACAACAACTACATCTTGATTTATAATTGTTTAATTTGTTACTACCTTATATTTATAATACACTAAAATATGGCTTGCTTAAAAAAAAAATCGACAGAACTCCTTACCTCCCCCAAAAAGGTTTACCATACAATATTTGCTTTAGCTACGACAATTTAGATATGATTTATACGTGTTTTCGGTAAACGAGCTCTTATAGCCGTGCTATACTAAAATTTAGGGGCTCCGGTTAAAAAACCGACAAAGTCCTTCCTTTATAAAGGCTATATTTATCATACAAAATATGATAGTATTCTACGATAATTACGGATCGCGTTATAAGTGTTTTAAATTGTCAACCCTTTACATTTATGATACACTAAAATATAGGGGGGGGGGGGCAGGCTTCGATAAAAAATTAGCAAAACCAGGTTGGCTGATGAAAATATTTTTTTTTCTAAGTCGATACAATTTTTAATATGTAGATGTCTCCACTTTCAAATTTTGTATTCAAATTTGAAAAATAGACACAATTCGCAGTCTAATAGCACCTTTTACATCACTCTGCGGCAATTTGACAATTAAAATGTATGAGGGTGTTCTATCTTTCCCTCTTTTTTTTTTTTTTTAAAACGGCTGTACAATATTACTAATTCCCCCCCCCCCCCCCCCCCCCCCCCCCAGAGAAAAAAGGAAAGAAAAATCTGCTCCGACATGACACGGCCAGAATGAATTCTCCGCTCGTTCCAAATCTGTTGAAAAAAGAATAGACCGTACAAGTATTATGAAAGAAAATTGGTCCGCGTCTCTATTCCTGCTATAAACCTTTACTAAAGCATACTACCCCTCCCACCTCCCTAAAAAAAGGGGTAATCCTTGATGCGCCACCAGTGGCGCAGCCAAGGGGGGGGTTTGGGGGTTAAAACACCCCCCAGAGCTAAAAAAATTACTATAATTGCCGCTTATATGAATCAAAACTACTAAAGTTAAAATTAAGTTTTTTGGCCTTTCCGCCTTTACAGAATCCACCGCTTTCTTAAATCAAATTCTATTCAACAATGCGATTCAATTAAACGGCGAAAATTCTACTTAAAACTGTGAAAGCGCATATTACACGCATAGGTTATGTCAAAACTTTATTTTTGGACTGCGTCACTTTGTCGAGACGTCTTATAATAAGAGATGGGTCATATACTCTCACACAGACGCTTTGAGTTATATAGTATACAGTGGTCTGTTTCTTAATTGCATTTCTGTCTTTGTTCCACGTTCGAAACAATAACAGATCATCGAATTCCAGAGAAAAAAAAACATACACTTTTAAGTCTCTCTCAGTTTCAAGCTTTTTTGCTCTCAGTTATATCTAATATCAAGCTATGTGCGTACCCAGGAAAAAAATCTTTGCAAAAATAAGAATTTTAAAAAAGTACTTAAAGTTATAAAAAGCTATTTTTCGATTATGAGCAGATTTTTGCAATCTGTGTTTCTTTTGAATAATTTGTTTCGTAGGGGGTCTGTACACAAATTTAAAGACCATATTTCATTTGTTGGTAATGTAGCAACAACGTCTTGCTTATGATGGAGATTCGTATATTTATCGTTAACATTTTATAAATTAGTTGTGGTTCCTCTTTTAGCTATTTTTAATTCTATCGCGCTTCTGTGAAAAGAAAATCTCTTTCCTTTCTATTTAAAATTCAATAATTCTTAAACTTTTTTATCGCAGCTTGAAGTGATCCTTTTTCAATTAATGTACATGTCTAAATTCTTTCTTTCGTATGTGTTTGCGGTTTTCATATGAGAAATGAAATCATTTTCAGTTTGGCATCTGCGTTCCTTCCTAATGCATAACATTTTGGATCACAGAATAAATAAAGAAAGATAAAATGCAACGTCTATTTCTCGATACATCTGCATGCTAAAATTCCTGCAGATGTTAAGTTCGGACAGTTAGTTTTCTGTTGTTATAAAGATGCTGATATGGTAATCTGGTTTGGCGGTTTGCGTTCAAAAAAATTAGAATGTGTTTCTCCCTAGCGAATTTTCTTCTGTACCCTATGGGTCGACGCGGATAAATTTGTGGCATCTTAAAAAAAGGCATTCGATTTTGAGTTTTCACGATGTGAAGATATAGACGTTCTGAGTGCTGGGGGACCGCCTCATTTTTTCAATTATCTTTCTTCAAATAAAATATTTTTTTCCATGGAAGCCTCAAGTCTCCGGTATGTTTCTTCACAGGATGAGAGCTTCGGGTTCTTGCTTATAGCGTATATGTATGAGCTCCGATACTCTTTTTTCCTAGAATTTAAGCCCTGCCTGTGAGTATGGATTTTGAAAAAAAAAAAAGGCGTTAAATGCATTTTTTTTTAGAAAAATACTATCTATAATTACACACAATTTTACGCTAACCATGCATTAATTTAAATTGATCAGCAATATATTAGTTATGCATTGATTTACACTTATTACATTTTAACGAATGCTATCTGCATGTCATTAAAATTATACTAGCTGACCCGTCCGGCGGTGCCTGGGCTCATGATAATTACCTCAAATTTGTATGATTATATATCTTATATCAATTTTATATTTTTAAATGAAATTTTCACTGAAAAATATTGATTATTTGACAGAAAGGCATTTTTAAAAGACACCTTGTTTGGTTGTTTTTTTTTGTTTGTTTGTTTGTTTCTTTTCCTTGTAAGGGTCTCTCGTTTCATAGTTTAAAAAAAAATAACCCCAGTTGTCTGAATTCTATAAATTTTTCATCAGTTATAAACAGGTCTTGACAAATGCAGTCGCCAGATCGCCACTGGTGACCTAGTTTTTCTATCTAGCCACCAAGTTATTTAACCCGATTTTTTTTTTTTATTATTATAATTTTTTGTACAAAAATTGTCCTGAGAAATAACCATAAATGGCATTTTTTCTCATTTTCGGCATTTTTAATTAGGTAAAAATAAGTTTAACAAATGCAAATTTTAAATTAATAAAAAATAATTATTTAACTGACTTCGACACGAAAATAGGCAGAAATTGTTTTCCTGCTTTACTGTTTCATCCATGCCCCCCTCATCAGATATAGATTTTGCAGCACTCACTTATCCAGACATTTGAAACCTTCGGCAATCAGCATTTCCTGAACATACTGGTTAATGCAGCCTTTACATTTTTTTTCATAGATAAATAATTTTGATAAATTTCATTAGAAAACTTTGTTTATACCATCTTTTTAAATGATGTAGCTGTTCTAAACTATGTAACTAATAATCCTACAATAGGCTTATTATTTTTCTCAATTAATTGATAAAAGACTTATGAAGGAGATTTAACTTCATATATTAGAATGCAATTTATATGTTAAATCGCCCCCCCCCCCCCCCCCCCCCCAACTTTAAGGTATATGGTTCCTGTTTAACTTGAAATTTAATTGTCTGGTCACAAAATTATTTATTCTCAGTTCCGTTGCCTAAAATGTAAGCTCTCATTTTATTTCGCTCGTTAAAATCTTCTGACCACATTTTCATCTACTTTAAAAAAAAAAAAAAGAAAGAAAAGAAAGCTTTGTGCCTAGCAACAGTTAGAAATCTTTGTTCACAGATGCACTTTACATCTGTATTTAACGGATCATCATCTGATATCATTTCTCACGGCATGTAAAAGTTGTTTCGTCTTATTATTATTCCCATGGCCTTTTACTTGCCATATATGGTATGCCGGCGCCTGTTTGGGATAATTTTAGCTCACATCTTCCTGTTTTAGATAGTAACCTTTTAGGGTGGGTTCCCTCAAAAATTTACCGGGTTCCATTATGCGGTTTTAATCGGACTGGCGTTAAAAATTCATAATTCCTCTCTGACGTAATCCCATTCACTTAATACTAATGGATAAAAACCACATGTGTCTCCTCGCTGTATTGTATCGCCAGAAATAGATATTTTTGGCTAATTTTATTGCTATTGTGTCGCCAATGCTTCATTCGAGCTGAGAAAGTTGTAAGAGTTCTCGACTCAGATTTAGCTCTTGCCCTGTGTAGACAACAGATGTAATATTGTTTATGCCTCCTCTCTAGCCACCGGCGATTGTTAGCCGGCCTTGTTATGCGAACTCCACGGACCTGGATGTAATAAAAGATGTATCTATACGCAACTCTGGACTCCTTTCATCTGGTAGTATATAGTAAATTCACGGCTCTAATTATTTCCTTATTTCCTGCTTAAAAAAGCTCAACGAAATATTATGATTCCTGGAACAACAAACTTTATTCCATATAAAATTGATGCCAGTACCAGGCGCTTTCAAGGCTTTGCTAGAGAGGAGGGTAGTTAATATCTTCATGTTCGAGAAAGAAGAACTCTTTAATTTTTTTGCTACAACAAGGAACTCCGAAATTTTATGAACGATGTTTTTATCACGATATACCATAACATGGAACTCCATATGTATTAGTCATATCTCCTAGTTGATTTTTTCCCAGACTGTCCTGCTACGACTGACCAGACTACAATTATATGTCTTTAAAGTAATCTCTTCGCAAAAAAAAGGAATATTCGTATGGATGTATACATCATTGATGACACGCAATTACTAAAGAATAATCTAAACAGATACTGCCAACGTCTCTGTTATTTTCACCGCCTTTAGAATAAGTTCAAGCTAAAAAAAAGAAAAAGAAAAGCGCGCTCCATCGTGCGATAGTGATTTATGCATACTGAAGAAGTCTTTTTTTTCTTCCCTCCAATATTTCTCAACAGAGAGACATGCTGACTTCGAAATACACTCTCCGTCTGCCCGCAGTGTATAGAAAGCGATATGTTTTTATTTTTGTTCTACCATTCCAGCGCTGATATTTTTATGTGGATTCATCTGCCATCACCTAAGTATATTTCAAGTAGGCCAACTGGCCAGTGTGTGTTTCTAAAAAAAAAAAAAAAAGAAAAAAAAAAAAATCGACCTAATAGAACGCGTTCATTTCGACCGAATTTAAATCCGGAACTAATGATACTGTGCACGAAAAAAAAGAAAAAAAGGTGTTATATCTACGAACCATCACTGGTGACTCACTCAGATCTCTCGAAATAAATGAGTAAAATCTCTGTGGCTTTACAAGATAGAAATATGTGCTTTCCTGATCTCTCGACATATAAATTTTTAAAGTTTGATGTGTTAAAACAACTTATGTGCTTTAAAAAGAAAAAGTGCCTATTAGTTCACGATGATTCGATGAATGCTATAGAGAAAAAATTATCTATAGTAATATTTACGGAAAGGATTAACTCGCTTTGTGAATGTTTGAGTTGTTTTCTTACATTAATTAATTTTAAGGACACTTCTGTCCAAATTTAAAAAAAAAATAATAATAATAATTAATTTTTCAACTGGATTTACCAGAAAGTAAGTTTTTTTCAACATATAGTAATTTTGTGACTTTTGCATATGGTGGGTTTCTTATGTTGAGATATTTTTTTTTTTTGCTTTAGGGTTTAATACAAAGTAAACAAAAATGTTGTATTTATTCATTTATTATTGTGTTCTGGCATGAAAGGTATACAAATTAATATTGTTCTGCAATTTTAAGACATGACAATTTATTTCTATCTGCGGTCGGTTTTGGAATAACTTTGTATCATTTGGCATATAGTTTGAGAAATTTAAAAAAAAAAAAAAAAAAAAAAAAAGACAGTAATTTTTGGTAAAATTTCGACAACAATATATAATGTATGTTTTATACATGTAGAATCCAATATTATAAGAAATTCACACAAATGAATGCCTTCTGCCTTTTGTGCTCATTACAGTAAGTTTTATTTGGTAATTTTATCAAATAACATTTTAGATATTTTTCCTTTTCGTGCATTTTATGTTATTTTATATGTTTTTATATTTCTATTATTTTTAAAGTATATCATTTTAATCTACTTTATTTACTTTTGTGTTATATATATATATATGTGTGTAGTCGTAACTGATTTACGTCATAATATACTAGAAGTTCAATTCGGCAGCACTACTCATAGTGTTGTAATATTTTAGTAAGCTGAATATCTCTGCACGTGTGACACTTTTCATTATTTTATTAGTTAAAAAAAAAAAAAAAAAGTTTCATGCTAAATTTTTGTAAGTCATAAAGAAAATATGGAGTAAATTATATTTTATAGCCACTATTGCTAATGTGCATCTTTTCCACTCAGATCTTTTATAGTTTTCTTGGATTAATAATAATAGTTTTTATAATAATAATAATGTCTATGACTGTCATCGCAGGTATAAAAGTTAATTTCTAAGTATTTTGCAATTTTCCTGTGATGGATATCAAGTGTTGGTAAAAATCTTTAAAGACATTTTTTTTTAGTAATTCTCAACTTTTCTGAAAAGCTATAGTTTAATATTTCTGCTTTTATTGGTCATGTTTATAGTTATAGAGAACAAAATTAATAATTTTTAGGTTTTAGAATTTAATTTCGCATTTATCTTGCTATCTCCCTACAATTTCACATAGAAGCTACTAGATTTTAAGCCGACATGTTTCTATTGATTTATGATATAGTTCTTCTACAACCTTTTCCTTTTCTCATTTCGAAAATTTTATTAAATGCATAATATTGGTAAAGGTCATTTCACAGTAGGATATGTTATTCTTTTCATTTCCTAGTGCATTTGTCATGAGTGTGGTGCTTCTGTCGTGGGACTATATTCTAGAGATAGCTCTATGACTGAATATTATGTTTCATGTCTGAGTTGAGTAAACTGGCCACTTACTCTTCTCGGATATGTAATGTGTTACTTACACTCATGTTAAAGATATTGTAATAATAATGACACAATTACAGGTGTTTAAGGTCGTATTTTTTAATACTTATAGGTTTTTGTTTCGTAGTAATTTAACTTTCACTCATGGAGTATTTTCGGCGTTTTCTTTTTCACATTTTATGACAAGACATTTATTGATACAATTAGGTCAGCTTGCGTAGATTAGAGCATTCCGTGTTATCCATTTTTGTCTTTAATATTTTCGACAGGGCTCTTTATTACACACACTCTTTTATTACACACACTCAAGATTATTAGGATGGATATTTTGGCGGCAATTTTCAACGATTTTCAAATTTTACACACGCCTCGTTGGATTTTATCCTGACACTTGGTATTTCGTGTGAGTGTTCGGTCTTATGCTTGCTATATTCTATGTTCAGTACTGTTTTGCTATCTCATTGTTTTACACTTTTTACGTAAATTTTTAAATTTCTTTCATTTTTTTTTTGACTATTCACTGGATTTTGTGGGTGTTTGCTGATGCTTGAAGTTACAAGTTTACACAGTACAAAGTTTTTTTTCTTTTTCATTTTTGAGTGTTAGTGAACATTTTCGGGATCCTCCTTCTCACCGTCCAGCTTTACATGCGGTTTCTTAGTTACAAAGGTTACAATGTTCTCTCTTCACAATGTTCGTACAAAGTTTTATTCTATAAGTACTGTATGTAGAATTGTTCGGTTACACACAGTTTTTCTACCATTTTTAATCTTTTTCAAATTCAACGACAATCACTTATAGATACTGCAATGCTTATTTATTTTTTTCTATTTATGCAATGATTTCCTGCATATATGTTAGGCCTTTACTTTTCTAAAATTTTACACACTATTTTGGCGACTTTGTCAATTCAATATTTACTTATTATACACTTATTCGTAGGAGATGGTAAGATTTAAATATATTTTGCTAACTTGCAAGAGTAATTTTCAGCGTATTTGGCAATATGTTCATTTTAAATGTTTTTAGGTCACAGTAATTACAGGAATTATTTCTTTTATGTGTACGATCACCATTCTAAAGAATTTGATAAATCCCTTAAATACTAATAAAATTTGATTTCACATTCTGGGATTTATCTAGCACCTATCAAGACTACATGTGATTCGAAGTGGATGTGCTGGTGCAGGTAAGTTCATTTATAAATGTTAATTATTTATTTGCTCAGCTCTTCGTAAAATATTTTGTGGATTTTTCTTCAACTGTTAGATTTTCAAAATATTCTCATCGTTACACTTTATATTTTTCGTTCACATACAATTTTCCATCATTGTCACGGACATGTACAAGGAAACATTGAAAGTTTTTACATGCCGGACATGCATTCATCGAACCTTTAAAAAAAAATTATGTACACATGCAGTAGTTTCATTGGGATACTTTTGACTTGCAGAGATACTCTTTCACACACACACAAATCCTTTTTGCAGCCTTTCATATAACAGGTTTGGGGTCCCTGTATATGGTCAACGGTAGGTTTTGCAATTTTAACGTTTTTTTTACACACGTATTTCTTGTTCTGTCATTTGTGCATAATGAGCTTTCTGCTCTTTTCAAAATTTGTCATAAATTTCGTATTCTCGTCAAGGTTCACAGACCTTTTTATTTTTTTCATTGTTTTTATTTCTCTCATGAAATCAATATTTTCACAATTTTTAATTTTATTCAATTAGTAATTATTCTATGCAAATTTTTACTTCACTATCACTTGTACTTGCCAGCCATCTTTCTTGAGTCATTTTGATAGGATACTCATATTATTTTCACAATATTTTGGAAACACATTTACACATCACTCTTGGATCACTCATACCATTGAGTTTTCATTCCCTTTCTCTTTTCGTCATGTCTCATTTTGTTAGTTCCTCTAGATAAAAAAAAGTGTTTCTTTCTAGACCAGGGTAATTCACGTAATAAGATATTTTCTTATTTACGAATTTTTCAGTTTCTTAACAGGTGTACATCCCTTCTGCTTTACTGATTCGTGCATACTTTATCTGCTAAATACAATGCATATATCATCTGACGATGATAGTTTGAGGTGCCTGCACACACATACACACACTTCCTTTTCGTTGTCACCTGTTTTGCAAGTCATGTCATGTAACACTAAATTTTCATACACTTTGTTTCTTTTTCTGTCCAAAAATGACAGCTTATCCTGGTATACTTTTAGCCATAGAAATAATGTACATACATTAAATTATGTTTCATTTTTAACTTCTCTTATTTACCTTATCTTAAAATATTTCTTTTTAAATTACAAAAAAAAAAAAAAAACAGTCATCGTATTTCCTACAAATAGTTTTTTTTAAATTGTTTTTATTGCTTTTGATCATGTGGAATAGTTTGTTTATATTAAAAAAAAAAAAGAGAAATAATAGTAAAATTTTCTTTGTGTCACATTGTTATTACCCGTGCAGTTGTGATATTCATACATGTATTGTTTTGTCCTCATTTCTTTTTCATGTCTCAAAATATTTTTGTGGTTGGAAGTATAATATATCCAACTCTTCTAGCAATCAAAAAAAAAAAAGAAGTTGCTAATTCTTGAATATGAAAGTTCAAGTATGAATATTTTAAAGTTTCTGGAAATTGATTGAAAAGAATAAAGAGTGCGCACTTTAAAAATAATAAACAGTGGAACAAAAAAAAGTATATCCAGAAACGATTGAACAGAGCTCATATATAAATATTTTTTTCCAATGTAAGTGGTACCCATTTGGTTTATTCATGCTTACATGCATGCATACGTTATTGAGACATGATATAAATTTTTATTTGCATATTAAAAAAAAAAATGTGTATGTCCTATTATAAGCATATAGGTATATTTTATCCAGGGTTCTATTTAAAAAATTTGTTTATTTTCATTTGTGGTTTATGTTGTGTGAGAGGAGACACACGTAGGTCATGTAGCTTTTTCCGGTTTTCGGGGAGATAATATATGAAGGAGATTTAACTTCATATATTAGAATGCAATTTATATGTTAAATCGCCCCCCCCCCCCAACTTTAAGGTATATGGTTCCTGTTTAACTTGAAATTTAATTGTCTGGTCACAAAATTATTTATTCTCAGTTCCGTTGCCTAAAATGTAAGCTCTCATTTTATTTCGCTCGTTAAAATCTTCTGACCACATTTTCATCTACTTTAAAAAAAAAAAAAAAAGAAAAGAAAGCTTTGTGCCTAGCAACAGTTAGAAATCTTTGTTCACAGATGCACTTTACATCTGTATTTAACGGATCATCATCTGATATCATTTCTCACGGCATGTAAAAGTTGTTTCGTCTTATTATTATTCCCATGGCCTTTTACTTGCCATATATGGTATGCCGGCGCCTGTTTGGGATAATTTTAGCTCACATCTTCCTGTTTTAGATAGTAACCTTTTAGGGTGGGTTCCCTC
Organism: Maratus michaelseni; assembly: GCA_963931845.1. Classification (NCBI taxonomy): domain Eukaryota; kingdom Metazoa; phylum Arthropoda; class Arachnida; order Araneae; family Salticidae; genus Maratus; species Maratus michaelseni. The sequence goes on from OZ007589.1 coordinate 468,225,771, forward strand.
AAAAATTTACCGGGTTCCATTATGCGGTTTTAATCGGACTGGCGTTAAAAATTCATAATTCCTCTCTGACGTAATCCCATTCACTTAATACTAATGGATAAAAACCACATGTGTCTCCTCGCTGTATTGTATCGCCAGAAATAGATATTTTTGGCGAATTTTATTGCTATTGTGTCGCCAATGCTTCATTCGAGCTGAGAAAGTTGTAAGAGTTCTCGACTCAGATTTAGCTCTTGCCCTGTGTAGACAACAGATGTAATATTGCTTATGCCTCCTCTCTAGCCACCGGCGATTGTTAGCCGGCCTTGTTATGCGAACTCCACGGACCTGGATGTAATAAAAGATGTATCTATACGCAACTCTGGACTCCTTTCATCTGGTAGTATATAGTAAATTCACGGCTCTAATTATTTCCTTATTTCCTAATTAAAAATTCTCATCGCAGTGTAAATTCCTGGGACAACAAATTAACTACCATAAGACTTTTGTGCTTTTGAAAATTAGTGACTTCGGAGGGGAGCAGGTTATATTTTTTTACTGGTAACTAGAATTTTTTACTGGCTGCCAGAATTTATCAAATTTGTAAAGCCATGGTTATAAATATAATGGTTTTATAGACCGTGGAAAAATATTGATATCTAGCTGTAAAAGAAATGCTTTCTTCTCGCAACTTTTTTTTTTTTTTTTTCTTTTTTTTTTGCGACGTGTCCTTTAAAATAACAACACAAAAAAGTTACTGTCCGAACTCTCTGAAATTTTATTCGATTGTAAATATAACTGTATCCAACCCCTCTTTAAAATTCCGTGAAAAAAGTCTCAGTCTTTGACTAAAGTCGAAGAGAACACAGTCACGTCAAAAAAAGACTAAGTCACATTTAATACTGAAAACATGAACCGACTCCGAATATACCCACGCCAAAATACCCAACTTTCTCTTTGCATTGTCATCGAAAAATTCTCCGATTTTTTCAAATCAGATCTTTTCTTCATCAGAGCGTTTCCGAATTTTTGTAGGCGCTGTAATTTTGATCTTCCAAGACGCTTTTAATGGATTAGTTACTTTTAGCATAGAAAAAAGATCGTCTTCGAAAGACCCGATATGATGTGAGGTCTAAATGAATCGTAATTTAGAATACTTTCAGCTGTTTCACACCTTTAAATTTCCGATTTATAATAAATTATTTATGCCAAGCATTTCCATCTTAAAAGTAATATCTATACTAAATTTCAAGTTTCTAACAGTAACAGTTTCAGCTAAATCATAATTTAGAACACTTTTAGAAAGTTTTCAGCTCATTTCGTCCTTTTAAATTTTTAAATGTTTTTAAAAATGTTATAAGGAAGCATTTACTACATAAAAGTAATCATCATGCCAAATTTCAAGTTTTCATACCAATTGTGTCACATAAATCGCAATTTTAGAATGCTTCTTACTCTTGCATTCTTTTAAATTTCGAATTGAAAAAATAAATTCTGGGGAGCATTTACGTCTTTTAAGTAACATCCATATAAAATTTCAAGACTCTAGCCCTAAAAGTTTTAAATGACTTGTTACATTTGGCAAAAAGCAAGGTAAGTAAGTCTATTGAAAATTTTGTTAAAATTGCTTCATTATTATTAACGTTAGGAATAAGAATTCGTGATTCTCTTGTAATGAAACCTTGTGTATTTTTGATTGAACAAATAGATTCCAACTCTATTATTTTCTATGTAAAAATTATTTGCTGTACTGTGCTCTTCCATCTTTAAGTTTTCCCCTCATCATTTTTAAACACTTTATAAATAAATCTAACCTAGTTTTGTGTTATTTCATTGGTGCATTTTATAGTTTTTAACTCTAATATTGTAAACGCTGTTTAAATGAATCATAACCAACGTAATTGCGGCGAAAAGCATTATGATTTCATTCATTTAAAAGACTGATTCCATTAACCGATGATTCATATAACCGGCGATCATCTTTATTATAAACTCAAAACCCCCCCTAGAACCGAATTCTGGCTGCGCCACTGTATGTCATTTGAGCGCGAGTTTTTTTAAAAGCCGATTACGTTGTGAGAAGTAATGTTGCCAATTTGGAGGATTTTTTAATTCAAAATATCTACCAGAATTTCCGAACTTCACTTTAATCACATAATATCTGTCATTACATAATGCAAAAATTACTATTAACAATTTCTGGTAGATGAATAAAAAAAAACAGTTAAATTGGCAACATTGATTGGAATGAAAGGGCCTCGCAAAAGTTCTTGCATCCGGCCTCACTTTCGCTAAGGACGGCTCTGCTGCAATGATTATTTATAGCCTTCAGAAAATATGTTTAGCTCAGATTGAACTATTTTATCCTTCTTTGTTGTTTTGGGCTTCTAAAAGTAAAATTTTTCATCATCATATTTTTATTTTTTTAGTAATTAAAGGTTGTAGATAAATAAAATAAAACAGCTTTTTTGCAAAAATAAGATACTTGTTTTTATTTTACTTTAAAGTTAATATGTTTAAAAGAAAGCTATAAACAATATTAATATGATTATTTATTGAACTTCAACATGGGGTACAGTGGACCACCCACTCCTGGGGCACAGTGGTCCACAATCCACTTTGCTCCTGTAATGCAGAATGTTCAAAATATTTAATAATTGCTTATTTTCTATAAAGAAAGATTGTTTTAAAGTAGATTTAACTGTAAAATAAAGTAAAAAAATAAAAATAACAATTTATTTAACATAGTAAGAAATATTTTGTTTTGTATTTACTGCCTTTGATAAATATAACTGTAGAGTAATTGTTGATGATTCTATTCAAGTAAGATTCATGAGACACAAATTGAATGGAAATCAGTTTATTTCTCCCGAAACTGTAGATGAATCTGCTGTTGATGTCAATGATTTCATAATGTTGCTCTCAGACCCAAAATTATTTCTGGAAAATTCCAGGCTCAATCTTACTCATTCATAAGTACTTTGGAATTTCATTTGCAAATTTTAATGTGTGCTGATTTTTTTGTACTTAAGTACAGTATGGAACCATTTATCCGGAATCCAGTTAACCGGAAAACCAGTTATCCAGAATGATATTTCCAACTGACTGATTTCAGAATCTTTCCAGAAAAAAGTGCCATGCAGTGCCAGTTTGACATGTGTATTGCTTGATAGATTACCACATGCGACATGCATTGTACAACTTGATCAATATCTAAGATTTGAAATGAAAGCATTTTTAGTTAGATATTGAGCATTTTAGTTTTATGTAGAATTTTTGTTTCCAAGGTATTGCCTTCTTTCAAACTCAGATTAATCTTTAATCTTGATAGGATCTAAACCTTAATCAGAGTAATCTAATAATTTGAAATCCGTAACAATGTTACATGTATTCTACAAATCCCATCAAATGGATATTATTGGTCAGCACAAATGTACTGACTGGGGTTTAAAGAAATAGCAGATGAAATTTGCAGTAAAAGCGTATTAGCTGATTTTAATAACCCCAAAAAGTTAATTTAAACTATTAAATTAAGATTCAATTTTTAACATGAAATATATGTCCAACTAAACTAACTATTAAAGTAAATGTATGAATTCCATGAAGGTTAGAATTAAAGACAACTATATTTAAAACAATCAATATATTTATTCAAAACTTAACACATGTAAAAATGCAAATATAGTAAACTTAAATATATATATAATCACTTACTTAACAATAGAAATAAACTCATTTAAATAAACGATAAACAGACATCATGACGTGTAAACTCAAACCTCATTAAATACACAAATCCTATTATTCCGGAACTCAAAGTAAATAAGCCAAGAACGTTCATTTTTAACTTTATGTGAAAAACTCGAATAAATGAAACCTGTTCTACTATTAAATAAACGGCAAATAGGTATCCAGCACATGTTTAGTTTGAAAAGCATTACATGAAAAGGAAAACTACTTGAAGCATTCAAGCACAACATCAGATCTCTATGCAGCCATGGCGATACCTTAGAACGATGAGCTAACCCAAAGTGAACACCTTGATGAGAAAGACATCCAGCCAGGTTAACCACACGTATTTCATCTTTAAACCATCAGGCTTGACCACTATCGATCATCGTTAAAGATATCGAAATACTCAGAGTTCCAAAGAAATCAAACACAGCACTACGATATTAATCTGAACAATTATATTCCTTTCATATGTAAAACTAAACATAAACGAAACTCCATTCTAACCGGAAAGATCATAACCACAGCTTTCACATTTCTCCAGACGAGGATAATAAACAAACAACTAAAAGGATGCAAGCCAGCTACGAATGTCTATTTATACTTGCAACACCCTACAAGAGAAGCATGTCCGATCGCTTCTTCTATCAGCTTCTCGAATGCCGTATGCAAATCTGACAACATCGGCACGAGGCAAGGAACGAACTACGACTTACGGTCGATGTGTCGATAAGATGCTATCCGGAAATGTCGTGAGCAAGGGATTGAAATGTCAAGTAAAAGGGCTTTAAACATTATAAAATATGAAACGGTAGTTTGAAAGAAAGTTTATCAAAAGTAACTTAATGTTATCCTTAATAAAAACATTTATCACTCAAAGATATTTATCAAGTGTATTTCTTAAGGATAAATTAAATAAAAGTAATTATCTTTAATATATTTAAAGTATTGTATTATATTTAATAATTAAATAAAAGGATCAAGAAAGTATATTATATAATGTATTATAAATGACTTTAAAGAAATGTAAATGAGGTAAGTGAAAGAATAAGCATGGTGATAAGAACTAGGGACTGCTTTTTCCTAACAAATCCCATCAAATGGATATTGCTTTAATCTCCACTCCAACCACTTATCCGGAATACATCTGGCCCTGACCATTCTATACTGTAATAACTTCAACTAAATTGCAATTGTTCCTGTATTAATCTGTAATTATTTTCAAAATATCATAAATTTTTTGTTTTTGTTTCAAAATTTATATTACTATGTTATTTTGCGGGTGAAGGGGCAACAAAAAAGAATTAGATTAATGAAAAATAGATTTATATTGTATTTTAGATAATACCTGATAGTGGTCCACTGTACCCCGGTGGGTGGACCAGTGTACCCTGCTTCCGGGAAACGCTGGTCCACTTTACAAGTGTATATATATATTTTTTTTTTTTTTGAAAAATGTATTGAAAACTATGTTGTGAGAAAATTATGATGGATGTAAGAAGGTTTAAGGAATATTCAAAAATATTTTCATACAGATCGGTCAGTCTGTTAAAGAGAAAAAAAATGTTAACTGAAAAAGTGGTCCACTGTGTACCGGTCTCCCCTACCGCTTTTTCATATGTAAAAGATAGATACCCAGTAACCTGAATATAACGATAATTTCAAATTCACAAAATTATGACTAGAATTTCCATAAATATTTTACAAAAAAAATTCACAATAACAGGACCCTGATTGTATATATTGTACCTTGTTTCAAGTATCGACATGTCATTCTTTCTCAAATGATCCAAATCTACCTTCAAATTTTCTTTTCCTCCCATTTAGTGTTAATCATGCCTTAGGAATAATAAAAAGTGCACGCTAGATTTCCTGTCTAGATCATTGCCGTCTTTTAAGATATATATTTTCGTACTTTTCTGTTACCCGGGTGCAGATGATAAATCGCTAAATATTGTTCTCATCATTATCATTCCTATGTCATTCATTTCAATTACTAAACTATTACTATTATAAAACAGCTTAGATGTACCATTCACCCTCAGTCTGCCATCTTTTTTTTAATTTAATTTAATTTTTTTTAAAAATTGAATATCAATAAATTACTCAATTAAATTAAACTAGATGGAACCCATCAAAACGTGACGGAAAAAATACTATAACAATATCAGTAAAATAAACTTCTTTATTATTTAAGTAGGGCTTCGTATGAAACAGTCTTTCAAATATTTTATTTTAAAAAATCCCCCCTCCCCAGTAAAATGCTATTTTCAATGCAAACTCCAAATGAACACTCCGTAAACAAATGTGTAATGCAAATCAGTTTGACATTACCACCATATTCCACACGACAAAAAAAAAAAAAAAGTCATGGACCTATAAAGTAACATACAAATAGTCCTATCATAAACTATCATTCAAATACTTTCATCTCATATTCAGTAAATAAAAGAACATAGTATAAGCACCCCCCCCCCCCCTGTGATAATGCAATCGAATGAGCTCCTATGCGCATGTGTGTTGCATCTGCCCAAAGGCACCGTTGAAATTCGACGTTAAAAAAAGTTTTAAAATGTTTAAATTAAAAGTTTTAAAATGTCCTCTTTAATCATTGTTCGTTTCAAATCCATATCTTCTAAAACGCATCCATTGTTTTAAGCTAATCAATTTTTATGTAAAAATGATGAATTTTTGTTAAAAATAATAAATTAATATGCAGATGAGAGAGAATTTTAATGTTTTAAATTGTAATTTATTTGTATGGTTTCTTCTATCCCTTTACATAATCAGGATGATTATTCCTTTTCCATCACAGTCGGTCTCTTATACAGTTTAATATCTAATGGATCTTTAAAATAATGGATCTTTAAAAAAATAATAAATAACAGTTCCTAGCATATTCTGATTCAACATATACATCAACGAATTCAACATATCAATTTTATGTTAATCATAAACTAAAAATAGTTTATTTTTTCTTTTGACAGATTTTATATTAGCGCCAAAATACTCTATCTTATGGATAATCTGATCTTATGATTTATCAGGTTTTTATTATTATTATTTTTTTTTCACTTTTCATGATGTTTAGGGATAACTATTTTCAATTGTTGCAACTTTCCAAGGGGCTATTTTACATTATTAAAACAAACGGATGGTCATTGTTGAGATAGAATTGAAAAATATTTCATGCTTGAAAATTATTTAAAAATTCGTTAAATTAAGCGGCAGATTTCAAATAAATTTCAATCGAAAGCTAATTTTTTTTTCTAATAGAGGATGTAAGAATTGAAATTTTAAAATGTAGTAAAAAAATTAAATTTTTAGTATTTAGAAGTGATGTAAGTGCGATGAAAGCTAAAGCGATAGTGCCGTTTGTTGTCACATTCGTTAAACATTTCTAAATATTGCCACTGCCGTTGGCGTCCAAAAGTAGACTACCATTTTTTGACATCGAAAGAAAAATTCACAGTGAAAGAAATAAGACTTTGCCACTAATAAAGAACTGTTAAATGAACTTATAACAAACCTACCAAAATAATTCCTATAAAATATTAGCCTTACATTGTTTATTCTAGCTAAAAATACAATCATTATTTCAAGTTTTTTTTTTCCTGAAATTCTTTACTTTTGTGAATTTTTTTATTAAAAAAGGAAATCTTAATAATTTAAATCCTATAATTCCTATAACTTAATCCTATAATTTAAAAAAAGTAATTGGTAACATGTAATCAAGGTATGCAATCAAGATGAAGAAACCAATAAAGGCTCCAGTTCTAATCTTTAAAATTAAAAATTGAAATATAACTTAATATTACGCCATGTTGACACAATCATATAAATTTTTCTTTTTAGTTTTATCAATGTTAAAATGCATTTCAAGCTAAGCATAACATCATTTTCACTGGTACAAACTTTTCACACGTACATTTATGCTTAAGCACCATGCATACAAATAAAAATATATTTTGCATTTAATTGTAATGAAAAAAATGGCATCAACAAAGTTATAATGCTTAATGATAAAATGAACCCAATGGACAATATTTCCGTGACGTAACAGTAAATATGAATTTTTATTTGCTTATAAAACACACGAATAAATATTTTTACCGAAATACTTAAACATTTTAACTATATTTTAACTTACAAAGTAAAAAATTCGGCCTAAAAGTCACGTGCTTTTAATATTTAATATTTATTTTTTATGCTCGCAATCACTGAGTTCAGAAAATAAACTCTGTACGTCGCAACAGTGGGTGTTAATCCGACTGCCGACATTATGACGTCATAAGCAGAAGTAAAATTTTAATTTAAGATTACGGCTAATTAATTAAATTTTCGAACAAACGAATGTACGATAACAAATCTGTGACCAAATATCTTTCATTTAAAAAAAGAATGATGTAATTTGATGTAGTAGTTTGTTCTCACGGATTGTCAAAACAAAACGCTTAGCGTTTTAAATATATAGATAACGTGTTTATAATAAATAAATATGGATGAAAATTATTTTGTAAATGAGAAACAAAACAAATGTGTTTTGATTTTAAAAACAAGAACCCCAGAAACAGAACTCCAGTGGCAGAAACTCTGCGACATGGCGACGTAGTCGCGGACAAAGAAAATCACTTGCAGACAATTTTTGTCTGCACTAATGAAATAAATTTTAAAAACTGTCTGCATTTTGTGAATTTCGGCAAAAGATCGTGGTAAAAACACAGAATTTCGTCAAAGGATCGCGGTAAAAACACGCACTATTCGAAGGATCGCGGTAAAAACATGCAAATTTCGGCAAAGAATCGCGGTAAAAACACACGATTTTCGTCAAAGGATTGCATTTAAAAACACACGATTTTCGTCAAAGGATTGCGTTTAAAAACACGTGACTTTCGTCAAAGGATTGCGTTTAAAAACACGTGACTTTCGGCAAAGGATTGCAGTAAACCATGCGATTTTCGGCAAAGGATCGCGATAAAAACACGCGAATTTCGGCAAAGGATCGCGTTAAAAACATTCGAATTTCAGCAAAGGATCGCGGTAGAAACATTTGAATTTCGGCAAAGGATCGCGGTAAAAACATTCGAATTTCAGCGAAGGATCGCGATAAAAACATTCGAATTTCGGCAAAGGATCGCGGTGAAAACACGTGATTTTCGTCAAAGGATCACAGTAAAAACACACGAATTTTGGCAAAGGATCTCGAGGTAAAAACCCATTAATTTTCGTCATAGAATCATGGTAAAAACACGCAAATTTCGTCAAAAGATCACAGTAAAAACACGTGAATTTCGTCAAAAGATTGCGGTAAAGTACACGAATTTTGGCAAAAGATCGCAGTAAAAAAAAAAAAAAATGATTTTCATCAAACGATTTTGGAAAAAAATAATCGTGAGTATCGTCCAAATTTACTGCATAAAAAGACTGCTAAAATATTGAAACCCAGTTCTTTTTACTAATGTCTAAAGATCGTCGCAAAACGAGAAGGAATGCTAAAAATTGCATAAAAAAATCAAAAAAAGATGGAGGAATTCTGGATTTCTTTTACTAATGTAGAAAATTTGCTGCAAAAAGAAATAAAAAATTAAGAAAACAGAAAACTAGTCCAAAAGTGGGCTTTGAGGTGCATAACTTCAGACTCTTCCTGCCAAATCTTGCAGCTCTGCACTTAGCAGTCTCTTCAGAAAACGTCACACACAGACAAACATCTATGTTTAATACATAAATTTTAAAATCTAAAACAATATACAGAACCAACTTTTAAAAAATTGGGTTAACCGGAATCCAACCTGTAGGAATCTAAACTCAGCTGGAACTGAAAACAGTGTTAACCCGATCTGCAGCTGATGCAAGATAAAGAAATTTTTTCCCCAGAAGGAAATTTCTCTCCCCCCCCCCCCCCCCTAAACTTATCCTTCCCATTTTAGAAATCCCACAAGAAGTGAGATGATGAAACGATATGCAACATCAAAAGTCATAAGCAAAATTAATGAGAATGCATCAAGCATACCCCAATTTAAATAAAATGATGAAAAATTCCTAGTTTAGTGTATTATTCATTAAAATTAATTAATTAATGCAAAATTTGCAGACAGATTATGAAATTTTAAAAGCTTGTCGCAGACAGCTACAGAACTTTCTGCCACTGGGGACAGAACAAAAAAAACAAGAGGGTGAATGGTACATCTGTTCCAATAATAATATAAACCAAAACTGTACTTTTCTGTTATACCAACACCATGTCAAAATGTATGCTAATGGGAACAGATGTGTTACACTCACGCACCGATATTTGGCGACTTTTCGATTGGCGATATTTACAAGCCAACACCAAACCAATAACTCAATACACAGGTTACCATTAAACGAGTGCCAGGTTACCATTATAAAAAAAATCCCCAAAATTTGGTAACTTTTTTCCTTTTTATAAACGATTGAAAAAAAAAAATGGTGTGTGAGTGTAAGACATGATACTTTTACAAATTATGCAAATTTTGCCGATCGATCGCGGAAAAAACCGGAAAGTTCGTCGATCGATTGTGGAAAAAACACAAAGTTCGTCGATCGATTGAGGAAAAAACACAAAGTTCGTCGATCAATCGGGAAAAAAACGCAAGGTTCGTCGATCGATCAATGAAAAACGCAAAGTTCGTCGATCAGTCACCGAAAAAAATGCAAAGTTCATCGATCAGTTGCTTAAAAAACGGAAAGTTCGTCGATCAGTTGCGGGAAAAAAAAATCACAAAATTTATCGTTCGGTTTCAGGTAAATTAAATAACGCAAATTTCTCTGGAAAATGGTGAAATTTTTTGGGTGGGAGTCTCCTGCCCACGATATTGTTTTGGGCGGGATTTCACAATTTTCGGCGTGAATCCCGCAATCCCGCCCTGAAATTCAAGCCCTGCTAATTGTATATTATACTCTTATTTCAAAGAATAATGCCCCCTGAAAATTAAAGAGATTGACAATAAATTGAGGAATTAGCCCCACCCCTTTATACTTAACGAATGAATCCCCAAAATGAATCAGCGAAGTGCCTTATCACAATGAACCTGTATACAAAATTTAAAGCAAATCGGATAATTCTGCATGAAAAATCCATTTATCTAAATTAAGGGGGAGATTAGCCCCGTTCCCCCATTTTTATACTTAACCAATGAACCCCCAAAACTAATCAGGGAAGCGCCTTATCACAATGAACATATAAACAAAATTTGAAGCAAAACGGATATTTCTATCAAGAGTTATCGCGTTACATACATACATACGTACATACATACAATACAGAATGGGCAGGCACATTAGCTGTCAGGCTTTGATAGCTTGTGAGCTAAAAAATTAAAATTTATGTAGGTCATTCTAAAATTCTATTATAACAAGAAAATGTGTAAAAATAAAGCTCCTGTTTTGCCAGAATTCTGAAATTATTTGTTTAAATTATTTTAAAACTAAATAAGCACTCCTTAGGTATTTTTAACTATTTTTTTATTGTTCTAAATGGTGCATAAAACAGAACAAAAGAAAAAAAAAATGACTTTAGTGAAATATTTGATGTGGTACTAAGGTGGTTTTTTTTTTAGAGGACATCACAATAATTACAATCTTGGCTTAATCATAATTGTGGGGGCCGCTATATAACACGAAAGTACCTAATTTTTCCATCAAGTTTATTTCCCATCCATTATCCATGAATCAATAAAAATATTTTTGCAAAACGAGAACATATGCAATGAATCAGTCTCTTTTGAATTACCTAAAATTTACAAATTAAAAAAGCAGTAAGTAAAATAATAATTTTCATGTTTGCTGTTTTAAGCATGTTTATAATTTTAAAAAACGCAGCGAAAATAATTTATTTATCATTTTCGACCTGGAAGAAGTCACCGTTTGAATGTACGAAACATGTCATCTCTATATTAAATAGGTATTTTAAGCCTCTTTGTGTAATGTTTTTATCACTTGAAACATTCGTTACATCCTTAGTTTAACGTTAACTAGTGATTTTATTATATTATTTGTAAAATTATTAAAGTTAAATGATTATATAACAATTGAAAGTTATTTAAATATCACATTATATTAGTGTCAGATTTGTGTTGTTTTTGGCTTGCTTGAAATAAATTCATGGATTTTTGGCTCCAATGATATTACTGGAAGACGGAGACTGGTGCCGAGTTTTAATTGCTGTTACTGATGTTAACAAATATAAGTACTTCTCCATTATCCCGTCGACCACTTTCCATAAAAGAAGCAATTTATAAACTATAGGATCTAACGCCAAAATACATGATCACTTGACATCAGATTTGTTACATGTGTTATTACATTATCAAGTGGTTTTTAAATTGACATTTATCTGCATTTTTAATCTTGTTCTATTGATTTATTAGTTCTTTTGTTAATTAAAATAACAAGTCTTTAAAAAACGTTGGTGTCATGATATTGAAAAATCTTTACTATGCATAGTTACGTTATAGTTTGGCGCTAGTTTTTTTAAAAATCAAAAGTGGTTGATGGGATAATGAAGAAGTATCCAAATATGTTGTTAAGGATTGAATCAAAATTTTCATAAGACCAGAATGTATGGTACTCTCACAAATATGCAAAATGACTATTTTCATGCCTTTTTAATGATAAATTTTTATTCATATTTTATGTAATTATTAATTTTTCTTTTTTGTACATTTTTCAAAGGTTAACCCTCTCTCTAAGATGGAATCTACCGAATCAGGATCCATTGACGATTCCAAGAATTTGGAAACGGCATCCGTAGTGGTGGAAGACATGGTTACTAAGTACGAGGATTCGGAAACTGCTGAGAATGAGGAAGATCAGAGTGGTGGAGAGCAAGTGTATGGTTATCTGTATAGAAGTGCCGGCAGCGAAGATGCCACTATATACGTCGATTCGAGGGGCTTCAATCTGAATGGGCAGAGCCTTATTGTGACTCAGAACGATGACGGGAACGAAATCATTGTGCTTGTGGGAGAGGATCCAGACGGCCAGCCTCTAGATCAGACTTTTGCACACTCAGTCCTTCAGTCGGATGAGGTCAGTTTTGAAGATGGCCTGAAGGAGCACGGCACGTTAGTGGTGGACGAACATTCCCAGGGCATAGAATTTATCAAATCCTCTGAAGAGGCGGCGGAGGAGCACGAGGAGAGACACATGTATATTGAAAATAGTGGTGAAATTTTAAATATTTCTAATGAAAATGTAGGTTCTCCTGTAGATATCGAATCGCCTTTGTGGTCTGTTTCAAATAGTGGACACTTAAAAAACGATGGAACTGAAATGCTTTTCATTCCGAATCCTACCGTTGTGCTAGCGCCCGAAGAAACGAAACACCGAAAGTTGATGCAGCTGGCTTGCATTGCTCATGAGTTACAATCAGCAGATCAGAAAAGCAGTTCTACAGTGATTTGTGATTATGTAAAAGATCCCGGGACTCCAGTTGCCGAATATGAAGGACCTGACGACAAAGTTGAACAGAGTGACGAAGAAAAGAATTCTGCCGACGAAGATGATAAATCTTTATCATCTAGTGAAAGAGAGAGGTGTACTATAAGTTTCAATTCTAAACCGACTAAGATTGCTTCGACAGTTTTATCCGGATCATCATCATCATCACGAGTCGTTGACAATACTGTTTCTGTTATACATTCAACATCTTCTGAAATTCAAAGTGGTGGTTCCCTAGAAAATCAAACAAAAAATCTCAGTTCACCGCCTGATTTCTCTTCTGAAAAGAATTTCCAGAATTCTGAAAGTGAGTTACCCTCTGAGGTGCTATACTCAAATATTTCAAATGTGACTTTTCACGATAACTTGAACAGATCTCCTAGTAGTACTAAGCAGCTTGAAGAATGTTCGAGGGAGAGTTTAGAGGAAAACAGCCAATCCTTAATACCCGAAGTTACAGATGAAAGATGTTCTGAGCAGAATGACAGTTTAGAACTCAACAATAACGATTCACCCTTAACTTTTATTGACAAAACCCATAATTTAGATGTTGATCATTCGAATACTGAAGATGATGTTCTAGGCGATGCCGACTCTGATATGAAAAATGACGAAGATAGTTGTGCCAACTCAACTGTTCTTGTTATCGAAGATGAAAGTCCGAAATCTCATGACAGCGACAGCAGTCTTTCTCTCATGGAATGCCATCTCTCAAAGGAAATAGATGAGAGTGAAAGAACGTCACAAGAAGACAATGTTCCGGATGAGACTGTTTCTGACATAGATGACGATAATATAAGCAGCACTGAACATTCTGTATCTGTTTCAGAAAATGAATCGTCATTTCTCAACAGTCAAAATACTGTGTTTAATTACAAACAAAAGGCAGGAAAACAATCCTTGGATAAAACTCCAGTGTCGTCTCCTGCATTACAAGATGATAAACCACAAGTGGATAGTGATCCGGTTGATTTAAATGAATCAAACGTAAAAGAGCTGAAAATAGACGAAGCTAAATCTGGCAAAGACACAAGACAAAACACTAGTGATTTTGAACAATCACCAAGTGAAAATTTGGAGTCTGACCTTGTTATTGCTGAGACAGCTGAAGAACGTAACCCATGTGAAGCAGAGGCTGCTGAAGAGGATTACGTATTTAGGGAAGAAGAACCTGCTGATCTAAGAAGGATTCATACTACAGAGTTGGTTTCTAAAGACAAGGCTTCTGTCAGACCCAATCCTCAGCACGAAGCACTGTCAGTCTCAGATGTTGTACATCGAAAACAGTCAAACGATGAAGTTCACGTCAACAAGACATTACCGGTGAATGTGAATTCTAGTCCAGCCAGCAATGCTGGAGATTGCTCAGCCAACGAAGGACCATCATCGTCTGTTAAGAAACCTGTCAAGAAGACGCGCATCAGGTCGCCACGAGAGGAAGATTACTCGAGTAGCGAAGAGACACCCTTAATGAAGACAAAAAAGACATACTTGTCATTTAAAAAGATGAGGAAAAGCATGCTCGAAAATAAAATGAACCATCAAGAGGAGAAAATAGTTCTCTATAGTGACGATATAAATGAATGTGACAATGATAAGGAAGAAACATCCCGAACACACGAGTCCCGTGAAAACAGTCCATCCACACATGCGAACACTGCAGAACTCGATGAATCAACACTTGTGAGTACAGTCTCTGTCACAAGGACTTACGTTAACTCGGTGCCGAAAGAAAAATCTCTTCACAGAAAGAAAAAACTTGTCAAACAAAGTCTTAGATCTCATAGTTTAAGGGCTCGTTCATTGCCATCTACGTTACCTCTTAACAATGGGAACTCTGAGGTTTCTGATAGCGATTCAAAGAGAAATTCTTTCGATTTGAGCAATTCAGATAATATACCTTGGGGTAAAATGTTATTAGAAACTTCATTCGATCAATGCTCTTTACCGCACGATGCTCCGAGCACATCTTCTGCTCCACAATATAAGGAAACATCCACTTCCCTTCTGAGCCTAGAACAGCAACGTCGTAAGTTAAATAAAGCTAAGCGCGATTTTGACCGATTGCTCAACAGCTCCTCTCCCATTGCCACAAAACAACCAAAAATAGGTAAAAAATTTTCTTCACGAATGCATCCGAATGTCATCAAAGCCACCAAGTCCAGATATTCGAGTTCTCAGTTTTCGCGCCTTCCTAAATCCAATTCTTTACCTCTTAGTAGTACCAACGGCGGCCTCTCGAAAAGTCGTCCCAGGAAGAGAGTGAGAGTGAGAGTGAGAGGCGAGAAGCCTAAAGAGGCTAAAATAAAATATCTACATCAAGGATCTTCTGCCGCTCCGCTGCAGCAGCCTGAGGAGGAGTCCTGTCCGATTATTATACCTGAACTGTATTCGTGCAGCAGCTGTAATTTTGCGAGTATCTACGTCGATAACCTGATGGAGCATCTGAAGTACTGTGTTCACAGACAGCCCATGCTCGACTACGAAGTGTACAACATGGATAAGAGGCAGAGGATCAGAGGAGAAGAAGAACTCAAAGAGAATGTGCAAACTGCTCTCAAGAAAATTAAGTAAGTAGTAGCACCTTTTTTTAACACTCAGCAGGAAATTGTTTCAATCCTTAAAAAATCTTCGTCATTTCATCCACAACTCCTGAAAAATTGTTCAGCTACTCTGGAAATATATAAGAAAATACGGTACTCTTATGTTAGCCGGGCGGCAGTGATTTATAAACATATATATCAGGGTTCCTACACAACTGGAAAATATGGAAAACAGGGAATTGTCAGGGAAAATGACAAGTGCTCAAAAAGTCGTTGAAAATCGCATTTTTTCCTTAAAACCTGGAAAAAATCAGGGATTTAAAAAAAAAAAAATATATATATATATATATATATATATATATATATATTAATATATATTATGTGCTATCATGTGTCAAGATTCTTCCGAATTCTGAATTCAGTCTGCAAAAAATTCAGATTCCTTTATTAGCAAGTAGTATTTTTGCTACATTCATATTTTTAACATAATGATGTTTTAGCCATACAAATTGGTTGCCAAATAGGTGATATTTCTGCAAAAGAAATATTGAGCCATGTTAAGGTGGCTAGGATGAGATATCATGAATATTTAAGTAAGAAAAATAAAGAAAATTATAAAGCAAGCAAAAAAGAAAAGCTGTAGCTAAAATTAAATTGTTAAAAGACAAAAAATTGAAAGTTACACTACAAACTGTTTCTGAAACAACACAAACAAATGACATGGTAGTAGAAATGTCAAAAAATATTTGAATGGTTGATATGTGAAATTTAATTATATCAATAAAATGTTACTTTGAATCCCTCCAAATTGTATTTATATTTTTAATTGTTTTTCATTTTTTACATTTTAAATATAAAAAAATAGATTTTTAGTTTCAATTTTATAGATTACTTTTATTTTCAGACGTATATTTAATCATTAAGATCTAGAATTGCTAATCGCATTTCTAACTAGTCGGATGTGCCAATCCCAAAACTTTCTTCTATCTCAATCATGTAAATGTACTTCTAATTTCGCCCTCACATCGCCAATAAAATCAATATTTTTCGTCATTCTGTTGTACGTCAGCTGCTTGGGAATCATCGGGTTACCGGGATGCAATCAACTGATGTATACTAAACTACGAAAAGTTCTTTTGGCCTGTACCGACCAGAACAGATAGCCTCCCTATGCCTTGGTTTTACGATTTTAGCTAATTTTACTGGAAAACACGAAGTTAAAATGCGTGGAACCCAATTAAAGAAGATTCATTCTCAGTTCTCGTCAACATTGAATTTGAATGAGAATATCGCCAAATTAGTCTTCTACAGCCAAGTTGGCTTCATTTGTGGCAACCTATTTTTGTCGCCAAATTTGGCGATATTTCGTCAATTGCCGCCAAGCTTGGCGAGAATTTGATGTTGGCGAATATAAATATATAGTGTTAAGCATTTAAAAATAGGAACAATGGTTACAACAATGAAAGAAAATTTGCTGAAACCCTGTTAACTAAAACTCATAAATTAAACCCGTTTATGGATGAATTCTGCTGTCTTATTTGAAAATGTCAACCACCCTAAAATTTCAAACTGCTATATCTCCGCCATTTTTTAATATAGAGACAAAACAAAAACTGCTCCGGATCAAGGCCAAACATTTAATGGAAAAAACTTTTAGGATTTCTAATTTCTTTATACATCTTTTTGAATTTGAAATCTTTAAATGGCTATCACAGCGCCCCCTTCTGGCGGAATATCCCCACATTCTAGTAGGACCTGCTGGCTACAGCCAAAAGCATATTAAAAAATTTAGGTTTAATTGTCTGCATAACATCATGCACTTTTTGATGATACAATAGTGAAAATCGAACAAAAATCGCGATGGCAGCGCCCCCTTTCGTCGAAATATCCCCGAATTCAACCTGGACCTGCAGGCTATGGTCAAAAACACAGAAAAAAAAATTGGTTCAATTATCTGCATAACTTCATACACTTTTCGATGATACAATAGTGAAAATGGAACAAAAATATCGATCACAGCGCCCCCTTTCGTCGAAATATCCCCAAATTCTAATAGAACCTGCTTGCCATAGCTAAAAACATAGAAAAAAAATTTGGTTCAATTTGAAGCATAACTTCATACACTTTTAGATGGTACAATAATGAAAATGGAACAAAAATATCGATCACAGCGCCCCCTTTCGTCGAAATATCCTCAAATTCTAATAGAACCTGCTTGCCATAGCCAAAAACATAGAAAAAAATTAGGTTCAATTTGAAGCATAACTTCATACACTTTTTGATGATACAATGAAGACGGACAGACAGACATTTTGTAAAAACGTGTTTTTCGGAATCTCTGACCCCTAAAACGTGTAAATCCGTCGAAAACCGGAAGTCGAAAAAAATTTCGATTACAATACTTTCTTCTATTATAGATAGAAGAAAGTAAAAATGTTGTGAATTGAGGGCATGGAATTGTAGGGAAAATGGTCTGGAAAAAACCTGGAAAAGTCAGGGATTTTTGTTATTCAAATAGAGTATGAACCCTGTATATAGACATATAGAGATAGACATATCTATATATATATATATATATGTATGTATGTATAATACAGGTGCAGATTCCCAAAATTTGGAAGGAGTCACTGGCTCCTAAACCCAAAAAATCCAGTGGCCACAATTGTAAAACAAACACATAAAAACAATAGTGTTTATATTTATATTTGGTAAAAAACTAAAACTCAGGAATTCAAAGTATAAAGTAATTTATTTAATATAAACACATGTACAACAAAATTTGAATATTAATTAAATCTTAAATCATGTATATTCAGAAGATAAAGTTGGGCAAGATACAGTTTAAAAAAAATATTTATAAGCTAAGCAATCATGATAATGGGGAATATCAGCAAAATAATATTTCTTATTTTGATTTTGCCAGACAAAAGTACATATGAAAGAAAATCCGAATTTGTGAGATTATTTTGCAGTATAAAAATCAAAACACACTTCAAACATTTGTTTATCTACCCTATATATATAAAATCCTAATGAAACAAATTTGTGAAACGATTTTATGAAACGAATTTATGAAACGACTGATTAAACGACTGATTATGATTCAGGGCTATTTTTAATAAAATATTAAACGCTTGATGGGGAAATTAATACCAATTGCCCATAAAAATCCGCGGATGTCAAAACTGGTAATAGAATTTTGAAATTGGAATTAGTTTTCGAGATATTAATTTTTTTCCAATTTTAATGACATTTCTGTAATGATGGCAACTAATTGCTGAGTTTTTTTGTGACAAAAAAGGGAAAAAATTGTAAAGGATCCCGATTGGGATTATTGATTTTTTTTTATTCGTCATTTTCAAATTGAAATTGAATTTATCTTTTATTTCAATCGATAATGAAGATAAGATTGTGATTAAATTATGTTTTTCAGGAAAATTTGAAAAAAAAAATCACATTTCTATCGTCAGGATTCAATCGTCTGTCAGCATTTAATTTAATTTATAAACTGAAAATATTTTGAATAAATTCGTCCAAATGACGTCATTTATGTAAACGCAAAAGAAATGAGCAAAAACATATTTATACAATTTGTTTAGCGTAAAATGTCATTTATCCTATTTTATATATAATCAGAAGTAATTTGTATAGAAAAAACAATAATGATATACGTATAATTAAAATACGCATATAAACAAAAAAATCGTCGAATTTGTTTCCATCGCTGTTTATGTCATTTGGCACCAAATCTCACTTTCTGATGCCCGAATTGCGCCAATCTTTTTAAAAAAGCGTCAAGACCCCTATAATAGAAAAGCAGCAAAAGTTCATTGGGTTTGTTTTCATAACTTTTGGCAACAAATCTATGTATATTAATTAACGAATCAATCCCTTTTTGAAGCTCGAATTACGCCAAACCTAAAAGCAAAGAATCCTATGCTGGAAAAGTACCCGATTTTCTTATGGACAGTATTCAAGTGACATAACAAGGTGTAAAATTATCGCGGATAGCAAATTTGTTTAAATATCTCATCAATTGATGCCGAATAAATACAGGCATGCATGCACAAAATATTTAATTAATTTTGTATGATAAATAATTATTAGAAAATTCGTATATACATATTTCTTAAAATAAATAATTTACATATTTAAAATAACATGAAAATATGCATGATGGTGCACTAAAATAGAGATAAAATTAAAACCTGTTGCTAAAAATGTCTATAACATAGTACTTTTCAATACCGTGGTTCTTAATGTTATTCACAAGCAGATGGAATTTTTCTCATCCTTAAACGCAAAGGAAGAATAGAATACAGATCGTTGTTATAAAAGTCCGAGAGGTAGCCACAATTTAAACCTAACCATTTTATACAAGCTGGTTTTCAAGTTGTAATTGATTTTACTTATCAATCCCGAAAACAGTCGTCAGTTGTCGCAACAGCTGTGTATGAGGCCATGATAATAAAAAAATGCCCCATTAAAATGTTAAAAGCATGGCAACGCAATTACAGATTTACCAATATTTTTAAAACAAAGCACGCTGTCATGTTTTTAGAGGCCTCGAAGTCTGAGCGGGGGTTGGCGAGCGTAGCTCGCAGGGGGTAGGCCCCCTAGTACATATATATTTAAATCACAGTCTATGTAAAATCATCAGATTCAAACTGTTACGAATAACATTGCTATTCGAATATATTTAATAGTTTGCTGTGTTAAACAGATCATTCTGAAATGTTAAGATAATAATAATGTTTGTTATGTGTTTTGGTCTTAATCTTTAAAAAAAATATCAACATTTCACGATGGGGACTGGGAATACCAGAAATTGATTACTTTTAAATCCCATGGCGACTTAAACGCCGAAAGTTAGTGGCCACAGCAAAAAATTTAGTCGCCACGTGGCGACTGGCGACCGTGAATCTGCACCTATAATGTATAAATATGTTTGTATATCTATATACAGAGTGATCCTGAATTCATGGTACAAACTTGGAGGGTTGGTACAGGACACTGTAACAAACAATTTTTGTATAGGAAACCAGGGTTGGAAATCCATTTATAGTGTCAAAATGACAGGGCGTCTCACTCCAATCCGAAGTCGCGTTATCGTTCATAATCTTAACAGTAGTGAAGATACTTTAAGGAAATCCTTACAATATGCTTGCAATTCATACAAAGATGCGAATTTTGTTAAAATATCTCCTCTACTGTTAAAGTTATGAATGGAAACATGACTTCAGATTGGAGTGAGACGCCATGTTATTTTGACTCTATAAAAATGGATTGGTTTCCTATACAAAAATTTTTTACTGATTGTTACACATTTGTTTTTGAAAATGACTCGGAGTGAGTCGAAACATGTAAAACAACCTAATAAAAGTTATTTTAATTTGTATTATGTTGTTAATTTACACCTTTTAGCATTTAAAAGAAAAAAATTGTTTGTTACAGTGTCCTGTATCAACCCTTAAAGTTTGTACCATGAATTCAGGATCATCCTGTTTATTTGGGGTGCACAACCTTTTTAAGCGAAGGGCTACTTACAAAAATGACTGGGTTGTCGAGGGCCACCATCAGTAGCGCCAGAATTTTGTTTCAAGGAGATGTGGCGGGGGGATCTAAGTCTACAATAAGATTTTAAAAAAACATCAACTTCGGAAGGGTAGTTTTAGCCCCCTTCCTTCCCAGCCAACATATTCAGTTCTGTTGGCAAAGATATATCAACAGTTTACGTTTGTATTTATAAAAGAGATATAGCTAAGATTATTTTCAAGGAGTGAAAATACTCTTTGACTTTATTTGAAGGAGTAAATTTAGCTTTAAAGGTTGGCAGTGCCGAAAAAAAATGTGGTTTTCATGAATGAAGGTGGTAAGGAGGAGAAACATATTATTCCAAATTGTACTTCTCTAACATATTCAGTCATAAAATGTGGGTATGAAATAGGGGTTCACAACCTTTATAAGAGGTGGGCTATTCACAAAAATGTCTGGATTGTCGAGAGCAAACATCTGTTCTGTAGTGTGGACAAAATCTTGTTTTGGGAGAGGATTGGTCTAAAAGTTCATAAAAATTTTATTTTTAAAAGGAGGGTTAGCCCCCTATGCTCAACCACCCCCTTAGTCAACATAACCCAATTCAGTGTGCAAGAAGGAAAAAATTAGCATTTTTTCCATGTGCGATTGACAATATTCGCAGTTTTTTCTAGTGATTGACAAAATTCATAATTTTTATGTGCCCGTTCGTCGAAATTTATGATTTTTTCGCATGCGATCGGCAAAATTCGAGATTTTTACGTGCTCGATCTGCAAAATTTCCGATTTTTACATGTGCAATCGGCGAAATTTATAATTTATATGCACCCGATCAGTAAAATTCATGATTTTTACACACCCGATCGGCACAATTAGAGATTTTTAAGCAAACGATCGGCAAAATTTACGATTTATACGCACCCGATTGGCAAAATTTGCGATTTATACGCACCCGATCGGCAAAATTTGTGATTTTTACACACCTGTTCGGAAAAATTCGTGATTTTTACACACCCGATCGGCAAAATTCACGATTTTTATGCGTCCAAAAGGTGAAATTTGGCAAAAATTCGCATTTTTTACGCACCCGATCTGCGAAATTGATCCGTGGGCCACCAGTAAACCGATTGCGGGCCACAGGTTGTGCATCCCTACTGTATATGCATATATATGTGTCTGTCTATATATGTGTATTTATACCATTGGCACCTGGCTAACATAAAAGTATTGAAAAAGAAAATACAATAAATATAACGACAAATTTTTAATTCCAAAATTTCTCTTTAAGCTGTTAGATGAGTGTCATTTGCAAGGTCTAAAATAATCTGGGAACAGCTGTCACAAGACGCACTGGGGTTAGCATGATTTTGATTTTGCACCATTTTCACGAGTAAACCCTGTTTTCGGGTATCCGTGAGACCTAGCTTGCTAAAGCACCATATTAGTGTTATTTTATTATAAAACACACAATTTTTATTATGAAACACACAATATTTAATTTAATGTAAAACACACAGAATCTGCTCTACCAGGTTGCCATAGGAAGCAAAATCTCACCGAAATTCCAGGTTGCTGAGGCATAAAATCACCATTTTGATGTCAAAAAGATACCTTGGTGTGTCTGCGACAGCTGTACCCTAATCTGCAGTGACAATGAGTGGAGTCTTTTAGGATGAACTCGGAAATTTTATGCAAAGTTTCTCTCAGGCAGTCTGAAAGTGAAAATAGACTCAAATTTTCCAGAATTGGTTTTCTACAGGCAGCTTCTTACTATAGTCCAAATTGGGAAATTTCGTTAGTCGCCAGTAGTAGCAGTTTTATAAGTGGCCACTTTTTTGAGTTAAATGTTCTAAACAGTAAACATTTGTTAACATTTCCATAAGTATTAATCTAAAATTAAATAGCCCAAATAAGTGGGTTAATAAAAACATATTTGAACCAGCAAAAGTAGAATTCTTGGTGAAATGCAAACAAAATTTTACTCGGTACTACTCTGTTATCCCGTCGACCACTTTTCATAACAAAAATTGATCGCCCAACTGTAAGATGAAATGCCCAAAATGTAGTCCCATTGACAGAAGCGTTATACGTGTTTGTTAGGTCATCCAGTGGTTTTTAGTTCGACATTTGGGTGTATTTTTCATTCTGTTTTACTGATTTATGAGTTATTTCATTCATTAAAATAACAATTGTGTCCTTAAATTCTTCTATTTTATTTATTTATTTATTTTGATATTCCAATGGCAACGTTCTCCCATTTATTTGGTGATAGTTTTTTGTTATGAAAAGGTGTCGACGGGATAATAGAGAAGTACCTTTTACTCTTTCCTTGTAGGAAAGTGGCCCTAAAGTGGCCGCTGACAGACCATTTTTTAATAGTCTCTTTTTTTCATTGACTGGCCCTGTGTCCGAAGGCTAGTGCTAATTTTGCCCTGTACTTCTTACTTTTTGTAATGGAAGCTACCTACTAAATATGCCCTTTCCCCCCACCAGCAGTATTCTGCCCTTTTTTAAACTTGGGGGAAACTTTGTTTTATCTTCTTTTGCCTTGCGTCTATTTTCATAAACTTCACTATTCTCAGTAATGAAATTCCCATTTTAATTTTGGTAGCAAATAATTCAAATGTTGTTGGTTCTATTGTTGTACAAGGAAAAAAAAAAAAAAATATATATATATATTTAAACTGTCTGAAATAGGTCAGGGTTTATTGTGAAAAGTTAGCAAGTTTGATAATGTATAAAGAATAAATCTAGGGCTGCCTTAAAAAGAAAATAAAATGATTATTTCTGATTATTTCCATAAGGGAAAAAAAATATCTAGTTTAAGTAAATATAACAAATAACAACACCTTGTAATTATATACAGGGTGACTTTTAATTAACCTACAACTTCAAACTGAAATAACTTCTCAGAGCCTCGCTAGATGGCGGCACGAATGCATGCAGTGAGAGAGGGCCTAAAAGGAATTTGTTTAGTGTCAGTTTAAAAGTAATTTTGGAAATGTCTCCCAAAGTGTTCTATTCAACTGAAGATTGTATTTTTATTGTTGAAAATTGGTACTGACAGGGTGAAAATGCAACACTATTTTTACGGAAGTGGTCTTCACCATTCAGAAACCAACCTAAGCCTTCTAGAGCCTGTATTGTTGTAAGAGATCTGATAAGAAAATTGGCCTCCTTATTCACTAGATACGAATCCATACGATTTCTATCTTTGGGTTCATATGAAAGATTTGGTTTACAAGAAGAAGCCAACAGACCTTATTAACCTCAAAAGTTCCATAACTGACTCATTTTCAAGCATCAAACAAGAAACGCTTGATTTTGTTACTGACAACTTTGGGACTAAATTGCACTATTGTATCACCTCTGAAGATTCTCACTTTGAAAACCTTATCCATTAAATTCCTTCTTCACGTTCTTTTCAAGAAAAAAAATGTTTGTAGTGCTATCTGCAACGACTCAAGAGTTATTTCAGTTAAAAGTTGTAGGTTAATTAAAAGTCACCCTGTACTTCTTTTTAATTGCTAAAAAGTGTAGAATAAAAAGATTATAAACAGTAAAATAGATTTTATTAGACAGTTGACATATGTTTCAGCTCTATGAGTTATTATGAGGTCACTGAAGTTATTTGAAATGCAATCCTTTAATTTTTCATGTACTTTTTAAATTGAGTTATTACATGGCTACAAATATGGAAATTAAACATCCAATTAAAAAATAAATGTAAAAAATTAAATGATTGAGTTTCAAATAACTTCATAGACCATGCATTTATAGAATTGTTTGCCATTTAATAATGGCTCAGATTGAGATGAAACATATGCAAGGCTTAATTTGAGCCGGAGCTCAGCTCTGGTACTTCTCTGTTTTTAGTAAATATTTAAATATTGGCTAGAATTCACCGGAGCTCATAAATACTGTGCTCCGGAGCCCAGAACAATAACGCTTCTGAAAAACAAATCTTAAATGACCCTTTCCTTTCCCGCCTATCTTCAATCTTTTGCCTTCTTTTGTATCAAAACACTCATAATTGATGCAATGCGTCGCACACGTAAATAATGGAGATGAAACTAGAGCTCCTATATTATAGTTAATATTTAAATACTAGCCGAAGCTCACCAGGGTCTACTACAAAATGAGGTTCTTTCCCAGAAATGGCTGCTTGGTTAAATAATAATAATAATAATAATTATTTCTTGGCGCATAAGATTGTCTGAAAATTTTCCTTACAAATGTTTTTGGTATTTGTTCATTCGTTATTTATATTTATATATATATACACATAGCTGCGAACTGTTCCTTTTTTTTGTGTTAGCACTCTTTTCGAATCACAATCCTGAGCTTATTGAATCGCAGAATTCTGCGACTCATTCACATTAAGATTAGGCAAAGGTTTGAATTTGGAAGTAGTCATAACTGAAAAGTGGAATAGTTAATAGCTAAGTATACGCAGATCAATGTATTTAAAATTTTTATTTTGCTAAATAAAAAAACCAATGTTTTAAATTGTGAAAATAATGTATGAAATATAAATAGGCAGATTGGAGTGACGGCGGAGTACGCTACGGGTGTTAGTACTGCAGAATATGAGGGCTCCGGTACTTTTTTTCTTAGAAATTAAGCCTTTAACTTATGTCAACAGTCCACTCAATTCAGCCTTTACAGTATTTATTTATTTACTTTTTAGATGCATAATTTTGATCCGTTCCATCAGAAAACTTAGATGTTATCTTTCTAAATTATGTACTATTCTGAACTATGCTCGTTTATTATTTTTTCTTAATTAATTCGTAAAAAACCTTTTTTTTTTTGTCAAAATCAATGATGGGGAGAAAGGAGCGTGTATTTTTTACTGCCGACTAGGATTTTTTGATCAATACAAAATTGTATTGAATTTGTAAAACTCTTTTAACTATTTCTGCAAAATGTGCACACTTAATTCCAATCTCTCAAAAATATGCTTTGTCTTATCGATTGCTAATGAAATTATGTATGCGTAGAAGTGACTTAAGAAGTGGCTTTCTGGAAGAGGATCCTTCTGTGAGCCAACTGGGTGAAGAGGAAGGAGACACCGCCGATCACATCCAGCAGCAGAGAAAAAGTTTGTATAGACGTAATTATTCCTTTTTGCCATCTTCTTCTTCTTCTTCTTCTTCTCCTCTTCTGCACTTCAGTACTACTGCCTGTTCATGGAAGGGGTAACACCCACCACGTCGATTGATATATTTTGGTATTTTTCCCTTATACAGGCACGAATGTTGTTTTTCATTTTCACCCGTATTCGTGGATGTCATGCGTTTAGGTGTCTAAAAAATTATCCGGTACTTTAGTGTTATAGCGGCTCCTGAGGAAGAATCCTCAAGCGACCAAGATTTATCATCAAATTATAAAGCATATAGGACATTATAATAACTAGAGCATCCAACCCAAACTTCCCGGAATAGAGAATATATGTAAAAATCTTTTTTTTGAAAACATTAATAGATTTTTTACATTTAATAATCTTATTTAGATTGTCTCCTAACAACACCAAAGAGCATTTTATATGAAATAGGTCAATTATATATTCAAATAAAATTTTGAAATTCATTAAAAGTGGTCATTTTGTATTGGCCTCGTGCCACAAGTTAAAAGCCGAATAAATCGCTAAGAATTCGTTATCTACGAAAGTTTTTTTATTATGATAATTTCTGCAGTTTTACGCATTTATTTCGATTACATGTCTGTTACATTTGTGTTTTATTGATACTATTTTATGGGTTGTTTAATGAAGTATTAATTTCTGAAATATTTATATTGTTTAAAGTGTAAACGAGTTAATATTTTGTAATCGTCTGCAAGCGATAGAGATAGATTTAAAAAAAAAAAATCATGTTTGAAATTTAATTTAAATGTTATAATAAATGAGTAAATTGCAATACAGTTTTCAAACAAATTGTATTTGAAAGTAGATTTTTTCCCGTTATATAACAGTGTAAAAATTAAAAATATGCAACACTTAAAAGAATTTGAAGAATTGCAGTAGCAAAAATCGCAAAACCGAAATTTCACCATCAAGTGTTGCCATTCGCAAAATGACATCAGTGTCACACATGGACACATTTGGCCTTTATAATATAGATATATGATGTATATAACATTTCGTGAAGTACTGTACAACCACACTTCTAAGAACCCCGGTTGGCAGAATGCCAAGCCGATTCCATTCACACTGTAGGGAGAATATCCCCGGCAAAAAAAGCTGAAATCACCACTCTTTATCTTAGGCAGCATACTTCCGACTTACGGACTTCCCCATTTTCGACATGGACTAGCCATTTTCGCACATGCGCAGTTCGCTCCAGGTTTCTATCAAGCGTGGTGCATCAGTATATTGCCAAGTTTTAGTCATACATAGCACATATATGATGTATACATATGACACGTACATAAGATGTATATGATATATATATGATATATATATATGACATATAAGACATAAATAATATATATATATATATATATATATCACCTATATGAGTGTTTGGAGTATATATATGTATATTTATGATGCATATATAAGCTTTTCGATGATCTTGGCAAAAGCAAAGCGGCAACCTGGCATAATTGTAATTGTGAGGGCCGCTATAACACGAAAGTACCAATTATCGTATACATTATTTCTCCTGTCAACATCCCTTTTTCTAAGATAATACAAAATGCAGAACGATGAATGAGATACCATATGAAAGGACTTTGAACTGACTTCTGGCATAGCACACTTAACATTTCGTGAAATTATGTTTTTTGATTAAAAATTAAATCGGCATTGTTTTCATAAATGAAATGAAAGGTTTTCCTCAAATTTGTGTTGCCACAAAAATAAAATAACGCATTTTATCATGTTCAACAATAATTATAAATAGAAATAAATAGTACAAAAAAGATAACGTATGATTTCTCCGCAAGGGTTAATTTAATATTTATGGTTAAAAAGCAAAATTGAAATTAAAATAAAGATATGCTTTATTATATTAGAAATTCATTCAATTTTTTTTGTTTCACGTTTTTCAAGAAGTGGAAGACGTCATCTTCTAATGCAGTTAAAATACGATTGTTAATTTATTTCTCGCGTGTGGTTTTTGAAAAAAATATCGAGGTTTTAATTGGGGTTTTATTTTATTTTTATACATGCGTCATCTATTGTTCTATTTATCATTATTGTGTATATGCGTACTTTAACGGAGTAATAGGATTATCTTCTAATCGGATATAATTTGGCACAGATGTCATATCCACACCACATTGGTGCGATTTTTTTCCCCCGCCAATGTAGCAAAAACTTTGTTTTTGAATATTAGTTACAAATAGCATGCAATAATAGCACATGATTTTTTATTTCAATATAAAAATAAAATAACGTAATAAATGAAAACTCTTCTATTATTTTAAAAAAGGAAATAAAAATAAATAAATGATAGTTTGATATAAATAAATATTGATATACATAATAAAAACAATTTATAGAATTAAAATAAAAAATAAAAGTAAATAAACAGCAGTATAAACAAAATAACCGGGTTACCATGTGAGGCATAAAATTGCCATTTTGTTGCAATCGTGCCAATGTGGTACGTATATGACATCTGTGCCTATAATTTTTTTAAGATTTATAAAAATTGTATTTATTTTTTATTATTTCATTATGCTAAGTTATTATGTTATTTATTAAAGTTCCATTATTTCTATAAGCTTGCAAAAAATCATGAACCAATATTGATTTATGTATTTAAGACACTTCTGGAACAGTTTTGTAAATGCTGAGGAAATGCTTTCATATGAATTCACTTAATGTCTGATTCAATGCTTCAATTTTTTTTTATAAATTCTTTTTTTTTTTTTTTCAGTATTGGGGCCTGCGCAAGTTAAAGAAAATGACTTTGGTGAGAGAAGAAAATTTGCCAAGATATTTTTTGGCAACCTATTGACACAAATCATTTTATCATAAAACACACACAATGATCAATTTATTATAAAACATACATTGTTTGGCACAGATGTCATATATGCACCACGTTGGCTCCCCCCCCCCCCCCCCCCCCCCCCCCCCCGCGCCAATTTGGCGAAAACTTTGTCTTTTAATATTAGTTACAAATAGCATGCAATAATAGCACGTGATTTTTTATTTCAATATACATAATAAAAATAATTTATAGAATTAAAATAAATATACATGATGCAAAAACAATTTTTTCGCCAAAATGGCGGGGGAAAAATCACGCCAACGTGGTGCGTATGTGACATCTGTGCCCAATGGTTAATACACACGCAATCTTCTGCTCTACTGGGTTGCCATACGAAGCAAAATCTCGCCCAAATCTTCGTGTTGCCTAGGCATAAAATCACCCTTTTGGCACTAAAAAGATACTCCGGTGCATCTGCGACATCTGTACCTTATTGAAATATACAAACATAAGTAAATTGTATATAAATAATATTAGTACAGATGTCCCAGATGCACCGGGATATATTTTGGTGCCAAAAGGGTGATTTTATGCCTAGGCAACACGATGATTTTGGCGAGATTTTGCTTCGTATGGCAACCCGGTAGAGCAGATTGAATTGAACATTGTATGTTTTATAATAAATTGATCATTGTGTGTGCTTTATATGATAAAATAATCATTGAGTGTGCTTTATGATAAAATAATTTGTGTGTGTTTTATAATAATAATAAAAATGGGTACTTACGTATTATATGGGCCAGGTGAAATACAGTTGCGCCAGGCATGCGGCAATTAACTATTTATAGTAACTCTTATTTTTCGATAAGTATGTAGTTTAATTATTATGATAGTTTATAGGTTTTTTTTTATTATTATAATTTATAGTTTATTTTATTTTCAATTATACCTTATACAATTTTTTTGTTATTGATTTAATATTGTTCATTAATTATATTTTATTTATTTATTTATTTCATATTATTTACCATTTTTAACAATGCTATGTATTTAATCAGTGGACCCCTGTGAGGATTTCGCACTGCAGTCTAATAATTTTTAGCAATATCTAATATTGTTTCGATGCAGGTTTAAACTTCTACAGAAAGACTGAGAAGAAAAATATCTGGCAACAACATTAGTCAAGCCAGAATATCATCTTATTTATTCCTCACAATAAAATCCCATCGAAGATAGAAAAAGGCATTTGCGAGGGAAAAATAAATAACAATTGTCTTTTAACTGTGTTAGAGGATGTCATCTTCTTCGGGAAAAATACGGGAAGAAAAATAAATTGAAATAGGTACACTTAAATTACAATTCAATCTAATATAACAAATCATACCTTTTATGCTACACGTGTAAAATACCATTGCTTCGATCAATCAATAATATTTAATTTCTTCTAAACGTTTCGATTTCAATTTTGGTTTTTAATCATAAATATAAAATAACTCGTGAGAAAACGTCACATTTTTACCTCTTTTGTACTATTTATTCTTTTTTATAATCATTGTTGAACATCCTATAATGCGATATTTTATTTTTGTGGTAACATCGATTTGAAAAATGCTTTCATTTCATTTATGAAAAAACAATGCAGATTGTATATATAATTTCTGTTGTCAACATCCCTTTTTCTATGCACATACAAAACATACAACGATGAATGAGGTATCATTCGAAAAGTTTTTGAACAAGCTTCTAACAGTACACTTACATTTCGTTAAAACGCATTGTTGGATTAAAAAAAAAAATCAGTTAATTAAAAATTAGGGTTAAAACGCACCAGGAAATAATCTCTAAGATTGCAGTGTGAAAGCTTCGCACGGGTCCTTCTGGTCCTATATATTATTTCTGTTATCAGCATCCCTCTTTCTATGTACATTATGAAGCTCGCAGCGGTGAATGAGCTTAAAAGTTTGTGAGTTTTCTTTTGAGAAAGTTGTGTAAATCATGTGACAGGAAATAGTTGCAATGACAACCATTGAAACACCCTATTTGGTAATTATATCATTTGTGTCCAGATCAAGGGAAAGTGCCAAAATTAAGAACAAAATACAAGTTTTTTGTTTGTTTTGTTTTACCAAAATGTTTGTTTTCTTGTCCTTAAATCAAATGAGAAATTCACTTTACAGATGTTATCCCATTTGTGTTTTTATAATGCTAAATGAGATGACATAAAATTTTGAGCATGTCTTTTTTTTTTTTTTTTTGTTAAATGGTTATGATATAGTGTTACTGTTTACAATTGGTTTTCAGAATGTCTTTTTGTAAAAATCTAATTAGATCAGCCCTATTCAACCTTTTCTTCTTGCACATGGGCTGCAAACATACGTTTGAAATGCTTCAACACTTGGCCTCAACACACCATTCTTATGTAAAATGAAAAAAAAAGGGGGCTAATCAGAATATTAGGATGAAAAAATAGTATAACAAAGCAATATAGTTAAATTAACATGATCAGTATTAGCTATATAATAAATAAATGTAAAATGCAATAAATAATATGGTAATGCAGAATTTCCAAGTTCTCAAGATAAAAGGAGCAGGAGATTTTTTTCTCATAAATTAAACTGTATGATCTACCTGTATGGGGATGTAAAAACTGGGTGCTAATGGGCCGATTGTCACCACTCAATTTTATTAGTATACTTCGCCTATGAATTTTATCAGTATTCTTATTAGGCAAAGAATACTAAAAATTTAGTAGTGGCAATCAGCCCATTGGCGCCCAGTTTTTACATTCCTGTACGCTTAAGTGAGGGGTGTCAATTGGAAATAAGATGCAGAGCCATTATAGACACCTTTTTTGGCTGAGTCCAGGTGGTTACCAAAGCCAGAGGCAGTCTTGCACGCGTTATTAGGCGGTATGTCTTCAGGTGTGATGAAGGTGGTTCGAAAAGTTCTCAGCCTTACAAAGAAAATACAAGATTTTTGACATTATTTCATTTTATTTTTCAACTTGCAGCACAATACATTTCAGAACTCTTTTGAGAAATGTTCATTCTTTGGTGTTTTGAGTCGATGTTCAACAAACATGGCACACATCGATCAGAAAGCTTTTCATCCCCAAAACATCGTGTAAAATGTAGTGGACACGGTCCATCAAGATGTTTGCAATGTAAGCAAGTTTGCGTCTCTTCAATCAACGATCGTTGAACATGCCATTGTGAATTTTTGAGACGCTTTTGTCGGTCGTAATGGTTTTTGGGTGTCCTGAGTGTTCATCATCGTAAATGGATTTCCTACCCAATTCATCAACTTTATTTCATGAAAAAAATTTAAATTTAATTTAAGTTTTAAATTCATCAGCTCATTTTTTTATCATTGAATATGAAAGACAAGACTTCTTTAAGGTAGAATGTGACTCTTTTTGTATGTCCGTCGAGGTTAAACTTTTTTTAACACAGTATTTTATGACAACTCGAACTTGAATTTTTTTTCCATTTTTAGAAAATGTCTAAACTTGTTTACTTTACTTTATCGCCTAACAATAACCCATAAATTCATTTCATCTAAAGGATCATGTACTTTACAATTGAGTCATGCCTCAAACTACCCTCGTGTAATGTAGGTTAATCCTTCCGTCCAACCCATGAAAAATTCCGTTTTAAGACTCCAGTTTCACAGGTTTTGTTGTAATAGCTTAGTTGTAGAGATAAGAGTTCCAATTGCAAGAATGTTCTTCATCCTATGAAAGTTCATTTGTGTCAAAATACGAGGGGCAGTTGGAAAATAAGTTTCCGCTGCCGACAGAGGTGTGTATGAAAGACAAAAAATGTAATGAGACATTAAAGATAAAACATAACTTTATTTTTCTACATAAGTACCAAATACATTGAGACATTTGTCATACCGCTTTATAAGCTTCAAAAAGCCCTCCAGGAAAAAATCAGAGCTTTGCATACAGACGAAGCGTTGAACGGCTAACAACGTCATCTTCGCAGGCACTGCAACAGCGTCATCTGCCTGATCGTGGTCGACTTCTACCCAATTGTGTATCGGTGTCTTGCACATTCACGTTCACCTGCTGTGTCGTCTTTCGCCCATAGCCGTTCAATGCTTCGTCCATAAATAAAAAAATAAAAATAAAGTTATGTTTTATCTTTAATGTCTCATTACATTTTTTGTCTTTCATACACACCTCTGTCCACAGTCGCCAGGGGAAACTTATTTTCCGACTGCCCCTCGTAGTTATTTTTATTTTTCTCCGCTGTGTTAAAAAATGTGATATATAATAACTTAACAA
The DNA here is from genome assembly GCA_963931845.1 of Maratus michaelseni. NCBI lineage: Eukaryota > Metazoa > Arthropoda > Arachnida > Araneae > Salticidae > Maratus > Maratus michaelseni. The sequence continues at coordinate 468,259,259 of OZ007589.1, forward strand.
TTAACTGACAGATTTTAATGCTTTATTTTACCTATTTTCTCTGTTTAAGCTAAGGAAAATAACAACATAAGTTACATGTCTTTTTCATTCATTATCATAACCTGCCACCAGAGTGTACTGTGTTTAACACTTTCCAACGTAGTTGTAAAGAGTTTATGAATTCAGTTTGTCTCTCTGTCTGTGCGGGCTCTAACTCGCATCAATATATTCGGATTGTTATGCAATTGATATGTGTTATTGAGATTTACTGTGGCATGTTCAGTAATAAAAAAGAAGTGTGTAGCGCTTATAGTTTTTTTACAGGGACACTCAAAAGAATTCTGTTACATTACAGTTAATGGGGAAAAATCATTTGAGGTTTATTTTAATGATGTTACACAATTTCAAACACATTGAGTGTGATATATATCACTGAGGTGCACTACAAGAGACTTACTTTAGAGTACGATGTGCATAGCACTTCTAGTTCCTTTACAGGGACAATCAAAAGAATCCCCTTGCATTACAGTCTATGGAGAAAAATCGTTTGCGGTTTATTTTAATAATGTTTCACTATTTCAAACATGTTGAAATTTATATATATCACTGAGGTGCATTACAATAGGCTTACTATAGCATATTGTGTGTATAGTATTCATTGTTCATTTACAGGGACACACAAAAAAATTCGGTACTGTCTGTTAACAGTAATTCCTGGAAGTGCGTGTTCAGTTGCTGAATGTGTTTTTAAGTTTAAATCATTTTTTTTGTCTATTATTTGGTGTATATAAATTCTATAGATCATATACAGGACAGCACAAAAGTCTTCTACATTTCTGTTTATTGATGGCAATTCCAGAAGGGAAAATTTAAACTGTGCTACGCTTTCCTAACTAAATTAAAATTTAGCATTTTATGTAGTTTATATACAAATCTATTGATCTTATACAGGGCTGCACAAAAGAAATCAGATATTTTTCTGAATAGTGTTGGTGATTCCTGATTTTTTTGTAAAAATATGTTACGTGTTTTCCAAATTATTTATATTTAGATATCCTCTTTTATGTTATTAAACGGTAGAGATTTGTAAAATTATTTTGGAAGTGTTGGAAAGTGATACATAATCTATGCTTGATGCATGATTTTTCATTCTTGTTTTCTATTGTTTAAGTTTTCATCTTGAACTATTGGTCAGTGTTGAAAATGTAATATATCTAAATATTAGAAATTAAATCGAAAATCATTTTAATGGGGGGGGGGGGGGGGGGGAGCGGGAAGTTTACAAACTAAAGACAAAGAGATTCTTTTAAAAAAGATTTTCCTTTTAAAAATTTAAAATCATACAAATTCGAGGTTTGTTTTCAAAAACAGACCGGGACATTCATAACATTCCCTGAGTATAGGCTGCCTAAGTGCAGTTGGGTGTCCATTGCAAGGTTCATTTGAATAGATTTTTGTTTAAAAATATAATATACAACTTCAAAGTTTGTTTGCAAAAACAAACCTGGTGTCTTCTGACGAAGGTAATGGAGTGCCTGCCTCTAGGTTTGTTTCGAAATATAAATTCGTACAAATTCGGGGTTTGATTGCAAAGTCAGACCGCTAGTCAGAAGTTTAATTTGTTGTGCGGTTTGTTTGATTTGAGGTTAATTAGAAGCAAAAAAATAGAAATAGTCACATTTCATTTGGAAAACAGACTAGTGTAGTGGCGAAGCTTAATAGTTAATAATCCTATTATGTAGACATGCAACGTAGATAAGCACAGACGACCCATTCGAATAAGAATGGAAATTTGTGTGAGGGAAGTAGAATTTCATTCACAGGTGCATTATCCTTATATATTAAAAAGCAACACGAGAAATAATTCGGTGCAAAATCAATCTTTCTGCGCATGCTTCAAGTTTTTTTGAATGTTGAATAAAGGAGGTAATAGAATTAACAAGAATCAAGAGGGCTGGGAAAGAATAGCTCACTTATTGGCTTACTGCTTGCAATCCTAGTGCTTCTTCTATGACTTCTACTTTTTCTACCCCTTCCCTGAGCACCTTGATCATGATCGATGAGCCTTCTTCCACAGGCTTTGTTTGACAGAGGTGTTTACAATAAGAGCCCCATTCGTTGATGTTCAATCGGGAAGGAGGACAGAAACCACATTTCTTTATACTAGATAAATTACAGCCCTATTAAAAATTTTTTTACTAATGCATTTATGGATTTGAAAATTATGCATATATAAGTATTTTTCAACGACGAATCGAAATGGCTTAGTTTTATAATGATGGGATAATTAGGAGTGGATGTATAATTAATTTTTATTAATTGATTCGCTTTTTTAGCACATCCTTTCATAGACGAAATGCCTGATTTTCACTCGAGACATTGAGTCTACTCTCTGAAAGATTGAAAGTTTTTATACTGCCAAATTTCGGGGCTCTATAAAAATTTTTTAAATATTGGATTTTTGGATCTGAAAAGTATGCTTCCTTGCTTAAAGTGGGCTGGGATTTCAGAGTCTTAAAAATTTTTCGAATTTGGCCCATAATTTTTTATTTTAGCAAAATCTTGATTTTTATATAGAAAAAGAAATAAAATGCTAAGGATTTTGATATTTCATTTCAAATTATCTCGGGTTGTATGAGTCCGATCACGACGAGGTTTGGCTCATTCGACTCGTTATCGATAGAACTTATTGATTTTAGTTCCGAGTAAAATAAATCAACAATCACAGTTTTAAAAAAATACATTGATGCAGTTTCTGCCGGATTCTAAGTGAAGTTTTCTTACTAAATAAACCGACCAGCGTAGTGAGCGAAGCTCTGCTAGTAGTTTATATATTACTGGAGCAAAGAACTGACTTTCAGTAGGTTATGTGGAAGGACCCCACTGTGGCAAGTCCAAGATAGCATCACCAGCAGCAAGTTCAAATTTCATGTATTTTGCCATAGTTATTAGCTAACTTATTAAACCAATATTTGCAAAGGAAATATTTGTTTTTTAGTTGTTCAGATGCTCTTTGTTTAGTCACATTACATAAACTTAATTACATCTTTTAACGGGTTTGATAATTCTTGAGCACAGTGTCAAAGGGATTTTGAATAAAAAATATAGAAGTTCATGCATGAACATGATTGGCGATTGGCAACCATTTTTGATGATCTGTTTTTTAAGGTAAATGGATTTTCAGATAATGAAGAACACCTATATTTAATACTGGGAAATTTTTCCATAGAAAATTTCTCACGGGTTGGTGGCTCACGAAAAATATTTCATCTTGTGCTGCATTTGTAGCCTTGCCAACATGTTATAGTGAGAAAGTTCCAGGCTGAGTATCGTTCCCAAGTGGTTCAATTGGTAGAATGCCAGTGGGCTATACTAATGACCCGGGTTTGAGTCCCGGCTTGGGTACTTTTTCACTCTGTTGGCTATACGCCTTTTAAGCAATTCAAATTTGAATATTATGAAGAACACCATTTCAAAAAGGTTTTTGCAATTACCACTGTGTCTGTAAAATGAACAGGTTAGGAATTAGCTATTGATCAAAAGTAAGAAGGGACACACCAGTATTAGATGCAAAATCCTAGCCAAAAAGGCAGAAATTAAAATTGGCTCAACAATTGTAAAAAGCATATTTTATAAGAGCTTACTAACTGCTGCATCGATCTATGTCCATTTCAGGAGTATGAGTCATATTCGGTGGCTCCTAGCCTCAGTTGAAGTGAAAGTTTCTTTGTGGGAATACATGCTTTTTTGTTATTGTGTTTAAATGTATACTTTGACGTGTGCATTTAAATAATTTTTACTTTTCATATAATAAAAAATAATTTAAATTGAAAATGGGTTACTATTAAGTATTTTTAGATCTAATTTTTTTTAATTTATTAGCAAATATAGTCAAAGATTTTTAAAGCTGTGTCTGGGTTTGTTGGACCCTTTTTGAATTATAATCGTATTGGTTAAAGGTAAATTTTGTTAAAAAAATGTTCCACATATTGTTGCCATTTTTAGATATCAATGTTTTTTGGGAGGACTGCAAACCTATTAAAAACACTCAAAAACCAACATCTCTACACTATAGAGACTCAACTTTGCAAAATACTAAATGCAAGTAATATATATATTATATGCATTGCTTTTTATAAATAATTAAACATTTATCTAAAGTAAAATGAACCACATTTTATTAAACATGACTTGTAAATAAAAAAAAACCCTATCAACAATTAATTTTCTCTTGTAAACAATAAACAATTAAGTAAACATTATATTTATTATATATTTATTTATTTATTGAAATACATACATTTATGCATATATAACATTAATTAACTGTATTTACTATTAGTAAGTCGACAACAATTGTTTTAACTTTAAAACACATGAAAATTAATTTTAGCCAGGATTTTGCGTCAAATACTCCACTTTGGGACACCCCGTATATATAAAAGATTTTTCTTTTTCTGTTTTTAAAAAAATATATCTTGATTGTATATGTGATAATATATAATATATATGTAATATATATCATATCAGTGAGGCTTGTTTTTGAAATTCTTCCCTCTCTCTTTCCCTATCTAGAATTTGGCTACGGAGATGACGATGTTGTGTGGGTGAAATTCAAGGATCGTTTCTGGCCTGCTCTTGTAAGTATTCTATTTCATTTTCAGCAGATGTTTTGACTGCTTCTGTTACTAATTAGTTTGTAATATATATTAAATGTGACAAATTAATACATTAATATCAAAATATTTGCCATCTTGCTTAGTTTCTTTTAAAAATACAGCAACAGGAAAAAAACTAGTCGGATGTGCCAATCCCAAAACTTTCTTCTATCTCATATAGGTTTCATATATACCAAAAATGAATCAGCACCCATCTATATCAAGATCTAACTGAATCTAAGGTTTTATTCAATTCCGTGCATTAGTTCTTGAGGTTTGACTATCGCTAAAATCATGTAAATTCAGCATAGTAGCGCCATCTGTTGGGAGATTTACACCAAAACCTAATCAACAACAATTTATGTCAATGTCTAATTGAATTTGAAGTTGGATGAAAATTCGTGCATTCGTTCTTGGGATAGAGCTATCATGAAAGTCATGAAAAAAATAGCATGGCAGTGCCACCTGTTGGGCTGGTTACACCAAATATAATCAGCATCTATTTATGTCAAGGTCTAACTGAATTTGAAGTTTGATGAAATTATGTGCATTACTTTTTGAGATATAGCTATAGTAAACTAGTCGTTGGGGGCCACCGTAATACTGACCCATCATGGATAGGCATAATGTAAAATATTAAAATTAAAAATGTGTAAACTACCTTATAAAATGCATTGCCATTCGAATAAAATCCTGGCTGGATGACGTCCTAAACTTTAAAGGCTCTGTTACTGAATGGCGTAAAAGAAACATCCTTATAACTCCAAAAACAATAATCCTATTCACTAGCGGTTTATTGCATCGGATGAAGCGTCTCATTTCCAATTAAAATATATCTTTGCATTGAAATTTGGATGAAATACAGGGTCACGAAAAATTGAAGAGTGTGGGAAATAGGATTCCAAATATCTCGGCCACTCATTATCCGATCGACTTCATGCTTTATGCAAAATCTATGTTTTTTTATTGTCTTTTATATTCACTCCTTAAAATAAACAATTTCGAAAATTTTTATATACCTTTTATTAGAATGAATATTTCGAGACTCCGAAAAAAATAGTTCCGGTTCATCGAGGTGACTGAAATGAAATAGGCTTCTTCCCATTATTACGTACTAAGTACATACCAAATTTCAAGTCTCTATCTCAATTTTTTCGCGAGATAGAGCGTTTACAGACACACAGACGGACGGCAAATTTTTTTTTCTAAAAATATGTTTTTCAGAATCTCCAGTGTCTGAAACGTGTCAATCCGTCAAAATTTTTTTTTCGATTTTCAAAACGATTACAAGACTTGCCCTATACTACGTATGATGGGTAAGTAAAATCGTGAAAAGTGTAGCCTAGCAGCATCACCTGTGGGGCAATTTACACCAAAAACTAATCAGCACCCATTTATATCAAGGTCTAACAGAACCTAAAGTTTTATTAAATTTTGTGCATTAGTTCTTGAGATAGAGCGCCCACAAAATTTTTGTCACATACAGACTGACAGACAGACATTTTCTAAAAACAGTCCAACGGTGTTCAGGACCTTCTAAAACGTATAAATCCATTGAAAACCGGAAGTCGAAAATGTTCTTGACTCCAATACTTTCTTCTTGTAAAGTTAGAAGAATGTAAAAATCAATTCAAATAATCTTAAAAATCATAATTAGATACAAATAAAGTCTGATGTTAACCCTAATTTTGGATGGCAAAAAAACTTTCCTTTATGTAAAATGAAAACACACATTTCGCTATGATATAATTTTTACCAGCAAATGTTTTTTGTACGTAATAATTTAATAATTTAATTTTTTTTTCTGTCATTTTCAATATTCAGTTGGAAATACATTGTTTGGAAATATTATTATTCGATTTTTTAAATTATGGCAACTGTTAATAAAAAAACAGCAATTTGAAAAATCTTATATATCAAAATGAGAAGCAAAAGTCTTAATTTAATTTTTCAGTGCAAATTTGACCTTACTGCACATGCTTCAACTTTTTTTTGAACGGGGAATAAACAATGAAATAGAATTCTGAAGAATCAAGAGGCCTGCACTGCTCGCAACCCTATTTCTAGGAAATACCCCTAAATTCTTCTTAACTCTATTCTTATTTCCCCTTCCCGGAGCTAGCATCCATTCTTCCACCTGCTTTGTTTGAGAGAGGTGGTGAACAAAAGGGAATTTGAAATGGCAAGGGGAAGGGAGAGGGGCAATTTCACTTTTTTTTAAAGACAAGGATGAAAATTGAAATGGGAGAGGGAGTTCTCCCTTCTATAGAATTTGAAAAAAAGGTCATTTTCTGGGGAAGAAAACATATTTATTTTACAACCAGATAACAATATTTATGACGTAATTTTTACATGGACTGTAAAACCGTTATATATAACCATTAAAATTTCAAAGGCTTTGGACAACAAAAGCTTTTTTTTTTATGTTTTCTTACGAGCACTTTTATCACTAATTATCAGTACTTTTTTATTTGGGGTTTATTTAAGGTTTTTTCAAGGGTCGGGGCGGGTCAACTAGTTTATATATTAGAACACAAAAAGTGAAATTTTAATTTAAGACTGATTTCAGCTGAATCTGAGCTTGTGCATCATTTTAGGGTGCTTTTTGGTCACTAAACAGAGTGGAAATTCCTTGCAAGTTTGGCAGATGCATGCGCAGTTTATAAACCGATTGCTTCAGAATGTTTTTCATACATTTCTCTATATAAGATATACTAGCTTTTATGTTTTTATATGCAATCATTTTAGCAGTATTGGGTCAGAAAGTGAAGAGGTCACAGTAGAGTCATTACTGGTAGTGACAGCTTTAGTACCTTTTTTTTTTTCAGAATAGAGAGGTACGGTAAAATCTATTAAAACAGAATCACTAGAAACCAGATTTATTATTATTATTATTATTATTATTTTGACAATTTTCCGTCTTAGCAGCTTGGTGTTTTTACTTTCTTCTATCTTTACAAGAAGAATGTATAGCATTAAATTCATGAAAATTTTCGACTTCTGGTTTTCGACGGATTTATATGTTTTAGAAGGTCCTGAACACGATTTGACTGTTTTTAGAAAATGTCTGACCTTGAGTTTGTGGTTCCACAAGTCTATCTGTATGTGACAAAAATTTGGTGGGTGCTCTATCTCAAGAAGTAATTGCACAGAATATAATAAAACTTTAGATTCAGTTAGACCTTGATATAAATTGGTGTTGAGTTGTTTTTTTGTTTATGTGTGAGGTAGAAGAGAGTTTTGTGATTGGCAAATCCAACTAGTTTTGTATTGGAATCATGAAATGTTTCTGTTTTAAGCAGTATCCCACTACACAGGTTCTACTGTATAGTTAGATCTAGGGTTGTAGTGTCAGAAATGTTCTTTTTTGCCAATGTATGGATTTCATCTTTCAGCATTAGATGTGTTGCATAATATTTTATAAAATATAATTTAATTTTGTTGCACTCTCATTTATTTATTTATTTTTTTAACCTGACCATTTAAAATAAATTATATATATACAGTAGAAGATCTTTATAACACAATTCTATATAACGCACAAATTCTCATATCTAAACAATGAATTTTCAGTTAAGAAACACCTGAATTCCCACATTATAATTAGTTGCTATTCTCTAGAGGACTAAATTTGATACATTAGTTCAACTTTATCTGCTTAATTCAGAGCTAATGACTGAAAAAATTGCTATGATTTGATACAGGTATGTTTGGACAATGTTTATAAAGTAAATTTAACAATGTGTGGAATGATCTATATTATGCAAAAAGTTATAATCTGCACAACTCCTGGTCATAAAGAATGCAATATAAACATACTCTAATGTATTTTGGTATGTTTCACACATATTTGGCCTTGTTTTACAAGCTAAATTTAATGATGTGTGAAATGTGATCTATATAACGCACAACCTTGTGTTTTTAGGTTTGCGTTATAAAGATCTTCTACTGTATATATATATGTCAACAAGATATGTTTTTTATCAAACTGCTAAACAAAATTTTTGCTATTTAGTGTTTTATTTATAAACTAGCGACCCGTCCCCGCTTCGCTCAGATGGACAATGTGTTGATCTCCTTAGGAAAATGTGCTACACAAAATATCTAATCAAAAATCAGCAATAGTTGTCTTATTCTTCTAATCTTTCATAATCTGTTTCATTGCCGATATTGGCAACGAAATCGTTAAAATAGCTGATATATCTGTTTAACCTTTTTTTTTTTTATCAGAATGGTTTAGCCAAAGGTGCCAAGCTCCCACTAATCTTCCATAATCTGTAGATTAATTTGACCCAGTTTAACAACATTTCAAACCAGAAAATTTATTTGATGAATCTTTACTTATTTAAATTCAGGTTTCCACAGGGAATTTATTTAATTTCATTTCTTTAAAAACTTTCTGGTGCGAAACTTATTAAACCTGAGTCAAATTAATGCATATATTACGGAACATTAATGGGAGCATGGCATTTCTGGTTTAGCTTTTTTTATGTATTTTATTGTTGTAACTATAGTTGAGACTTTATTTTTGTAACTGTATTGTTGTAACATTCTTTCTTTTTTTACCTAAAATAACCCCCATTTAGCCCTCTTAGGGGGGGTGAATTGCTGAAATACGTGTTTAACTAATTTTTAAAAATAGATTTGTTTTCATGAATTTCGTGTTCCTACCTAAAACTACAGCTAAGATGGGGCATGAAAGGACCTTAAAACTTTGTGAATTTTCAAAAATCCTTTCTTATTGCTTGCCTAGGTCATAACAGCAATCTACTCTCCAAATTTCATGACTTTAGTCGTTTCAGCTGGGCGTTGATGAGTCGCCCAGTCAGTCAGGAATTCTCTCTTTATATAATAGGGCAATTCCATTGTAACAGAATAATTGTCATAGAGGAAAAAATGGTCTTACCTCATTTAAAAAATAATAATTATGTAATTCAAAGATGACTACAATCAGCATATGATATTAGAAGATAAATTAATATAGTTATTATGAATAAATTATTTAATGTAAATAATTATGATTAAAAAAATGGTAATGTAACAGACAAACAGGAATTACCATGCTTTTCGGATACTTTGATGTTTATCGATATTACTTATAAAATAACTTACAATTTATTATAATTAAAATGTATTTTCATTTAGAGGGACTTCTGAAACATACATCTTTTTCACAAAGTTTGACTGTTGCCATAAGATAGTTATGAAAAAATATGTAATCTTACCTGTAACAGGTCAACTTTTAACATGTAACAGACAAACAAATAAACACATAAAAAGAAGCCATGCTGATTATAATTGATTTTATTGATTTTGACTGTTCAAAATTTTATAAAATGCATTGCAAATATAAAAGATAAAGGTTTAATACTATCAGAAAATATATATATATCATCAAAAACGTCACCTGTAAAAATGCAGCCAAGTCTCGTGACTCTTTTTCCGTAAAAAGTTCTGAGATCGTGTAAAGCCAAGTTTAGCTATCTTATTAACTCTGAAATTTTCATTCACAAATCACTCCTAGTCTCTACATCTTTAGCTAATTATTAGTTTGTGACTTGGCAATTACGCAGCACAGGGAAGTTATTACACCTTACTATGTTATGGGATGGGATGAGATAATATGGTTAAGGCTAATTGTATACGCACAGGGAAGTTATTACACCTTAATATGTTATGGGATGGTATGGTATTATTTGATTAAGACTAATTATGTACATCACATTTTCATGCTACGTAATTGCCAAGTCACAAACTAATAATTAGCTAAAGATGTAGAGACTAGGAATGATTTGTGAATGAAAATTTCAGAGTTAATAAGATAGCTAAACTTGGCTTTACACGATCTCAGAACTTTTTACGGAAAAAGAGTCACGAGACTTGGCTGCATTTTTTTACACAAGGTGACGTTTTTGATGAGATTTCACTTCTTTTTGTAAGTAATCCTCCTTTTCTTGATTTTGGGTTCTTTTTGGAGATCATCCACTGATTTTCGCTAAGCCCACACTTTGTCCCTATTCTTTACAGGTATAAAAATTTGAAGCTTTAGTTTCGTTTTCAAAGTACTGTAGATAAAGAGAGATTTCAGGTTCCTAGGCAAGCACTAAGTTATGGGGGGGGGGGGGGGGGTGTCAAAAGTACTCTCAATTGCTTCCAGGATATGTGCTATCCATCTGAGATATTACTCGCAGCCCTAGATACTTGATATTTAGCATAAAAGAACTTTTTAGTATAAAAAGAAAGCCAAAATTAAAATTTCCGGAAATTTCCAATAAATCAAACTATGTTTATTTTTTATATGCTTCTTTTTTTTTTTCTTTTTTTTTTTTTTTTCATTTACGGATTTTTTAAATTTTTTCTTACTTTGTATACTAAACCCTACCTTTCTGCCAAATGTCAAGCTTCTAGGACTACAAAATCGAATTATTTTCAAATTTTCGACTTTTTATAAATTTATTGATTTTTCGATTTTAATTCTAAGTTACCTGATTGTCATGCCAATATATGCAATATAATTCTTTGATCAGTCTTCTTAGGATCATTTAGGTTCAATTTAGAGATAAATCAAGTGAATCTTAGAGTCACCATGATTTAATTTAGAAAGGACTATCAAGCCATAACCAGCCAGTAATGTCGGGAGAGTAGGGGGAGCTGTGAAAATTTTTGTGGGGTTAACATCATTTAACAATCCATATTTCATATGTGAAGTAAATAGAGTACAATCTGTGAAAGAAAACAAACCTGTCTATAAAGAAATCACCTATATCGTAGCCTAGAGGTCTGCACGGGCCGAAATTTCCAGGCCCGGGCCCAGCCCGACCCATACAAAAAATAATTTGGCCCGGCCCGGCCCGATACAAAAATTAAAAGTTCGGCCCGAGCCCGGCCCGGCCCGAACAAAAAAAAATATTGGCCCGTCCCAGCCCGATTTAAAAGTTAAAAGTTCGGCCCGAGCCCGGCCCGGCCCGGAAAAAAGTTATAATCTCGGCCCGAGCCCGGCCCGGCCCGAGTGAGTTTCTACAAAACATAATTTTTACGTCAATTTGGTTAAAAATTTGCCTCGTAGGAGGAGATCTAACCAAAAATTCCTATCTTAGCCTTTTTTTTTTTCATGCTTATAATCTTCATTTTTATAAAGGTGCCGCAAGCTGGAATATTTATTTTTTTAATAAATCTCTATCTGTTGCATGTATGTGTTTAAGTTATCATCAATATTGTTAATCCATATTCCATTTATTGAAGTGTTAAAAATCAGAAAAATGCTATACAGTAAAATCTTCTAAGATGGAATTGCATAGGGAAGAAAAAAAATGAGTTATAGACAATTTGCCTTCTTAGCAGGTGTAAATGTATTATATATTCTTTTCTTAAATATTAGTATATTCATTTTTAATGGATCAACACATTTTTCAATTTAAGACAGGATTCCATCATAAGCAGGTTCTTTTTCACACGTTTTACTATATTTTAATTTAGCCATGTTTTAATAAGTGTATAAATCTACTATTCTTTAAAAAGAATAAATTTTAATGTTTAATTATAAGATAATGGCGATTTAAAAATGTATGCATGTTTTGAAAAGATTTTTATGCCAGATCTTATTTTACACCAGGACTAAAAATTTTGAGGCGTGAAGACTAGGAAGAATGAAACCAGTCCCGGCTCTGTACGGAAAAAATAATTTAAGGCACTGCCTTATCCTTCAGGAAAAAAGTAAGGCCCGGCCCGGCCCGAGCCTTCAGAAAAAAATATGGCCCCGGCCCGGCCCGAATGCCATGAAGAAAAATAGGCCCGAGCCCGGCCCGCGGGCCGGGCCGAGTACGGGCTTCGGGCCTTGGCCCGGCCCGTGCAGATCTCTATCGTAGCCAGTCTGTAGCTGAACTTTTCTATAACGAAATTCGTAAACGAAGTGAAAAGAAAACCATAATCCGGGGGAACTAACATAAAACAATTAGGGGCGTTGTACTAACTTGCTAATAGGACAATTATCTTAAAACTAATGTTTCTAGCAGTACAAAATCAAATTGTTTTCGAATTTTCGATTTTTTGATTTTATTTTCGAATTTAACGAATTTTCGATTTTTTGATTTTATTTTCGAATTTAACGAATTTTTTAATTGTTCCTTTTATTGAATAGTAAATACTACCTTTACACCAAGTTTTAAGTTTCTAAGACTACAAGATAAAATTATTTTCAATTTTTGATTTTTTTGAATTTTTTTTTATAATTTTCTGGATTTTTAATTTTATCTTATTTTGTATCCCTTATTACAAATTTCAAGTTTCTAGCGCTACAAAATCAAATTATTTTGAAATTTCCGATCTTTTTCGAGTGTTATTCTATTTTTGAATTTATTGTGTTTTAATTTTTCCATTTTCTTTATCCTAAACAATAAGTTTACGCCGAATTTTAAGTTCTAAAGCTACAAAATCGAATTTTTTTCAATTTTTCGATTTTTTTTTTAATTTTACAGATTTTTTTCTTTTTTTTTTTCTTTTCTTTTCTTTTTTTTTTTTTTTTTGTATCCTAAATACTACTTTTATTCCAAATTTTAAGTTTCTAGCTCTAAAAAATCGATTTTTTTTTTCAAATTTTCGTTTGTTTTTCGACTTTTTCGTTTTTATTTTATTTCCGAATTTTATTGTGTTTTTATTTTTACTTATTCTGAATCTTAAACACTATCTTTACCGCGAATTTTAAGTTTCTAAGGCTTTAAAAGATCAAATTATTTTAATTATTTCAATTTTTTTTTTTTTTAATTTCGAATTTTCCAGATTTTTTAATTTTTTCTTATTTTGCATCCTTATTTTGCAAAGGTAGTATTATATGTAGTATTTAATACTACCTTTATTCCGAATTCCAAGTTTCTAACGCAACAAAATCGGATTATTTGAAAATTTTCGTTTTTTTTCGATTTTTCGATTTTATTTGGTGTTTTTGATGTTTTCTTTTTCTGAATTCTAAACACTACCTTCACACCAAATTTAAAATTTTTAATACTACAAGATCGTGTTATTTTCAATTTTCAATTTTGTGCGATTTTTTTTAAATTTTCGAATGTTTTTTTAATTTTCTGGATTTTATAATTTTTCCTTTCTTTGTATCCGAAACACTAGCTTTATTCCAAATTTTAAGTTTATGGCTGCGGGATCTACCCAATCTGTTTGATGACACGAGAGTGAGTGAGTGTGTCAGTGACAAAAAATCGAAACTTTGAGTTCATATATCGTCTGCACTAATTTATGGGTATTTTTCGAATTAATCATATTTTTTAATTTTTCCTTATTTAGTATCTTAAATATTACCTTTATTCCAAATTTCAAGTTTCTAGCGCTATGAAATCGAATTATTTTCAATTTTCCTTATTTTTCGATTTTTCCGATTTTTTTTATATTTTTTTATTTTATTTTCGAATTTTATTGCGTTTTATATTTAAATTTATTCTGAATCCTAAACACTATCTTTACTGCGAATTTTAAGTTTCTAAGGCTAAGATCAAATTATTTTAACTTTTTCAATTTTTTTCGAATTTTTCGAATTTTTGAATTTTTTTTTCGAATTTTCTTGATTTTTAAATTTTTTCTTATTTTGCATCCTAAATACTACCTTTATTCCGAATTCCAAGTTTCTAGCGCAACAAAATCGGATTATTTGAAATTTTTCGATTTTTTCAATTTTGCTTTTGATTTTTTTGGTGTTTTTGATGTTTTCTTTTTCTGGATGCTAAACACTACTTTCACGCGAAATCTTAAGTTTCTAAGACTACAACATTGTATTATTTTAAATTTTCAATTTTGATGGAATTTGTTGAATTTTCGAATTTTCCGGATTTTATAATTTTTCCTTTCTTTGTATCCTAAACACTACCTTTTCCCCAAATGTCAAGTTTCTAGGGCTACGGGATCTACCTAATCTTTTTGATGACGCGTGAACAAGTGAGTGAGTGGGTGACAAAAAATTGAATGTTTGAGTTCATATATCGTCTGAAATAGAAAAGAATTTTGGGCCTGTGTGCCAAATACTCTAGAAAAACGAAGTTTCAAATTTTTGGGATACTCCAGCGCGAAGATATGGGGGGCAAAAGGGCCCTGAGTTGCTTCCAGAAAAGTATGCTTACGGCCGTGCTTTCTCGACTTGGCGGAGGCACTGCCGTGCCTCCAGATTACGTATTTGAAGTAAAAATTAAAATACTAGAAATTGTAACATTGGCTTGGAATTGCCCAATAGTATAGATAGATGTAAGAAGGCTCTCAAATACTCAGATGCTGTTATTCAGTCAAACCTGGATATAGACATTTTGAGTTTTTTTTTTTTTTTTCACATTTGTCAACCCCCATTTTGCCCCCGACCATAGGCTCTAAGACATGCTAATTTGCTCTGTTTAAAAAAGATTATCCAATTATGGAAGATGCAATGATATTATCATGACAAATGGCGATATTCTGTAATTGGTTTACCATTCATTTCCTTTCATTAAGAAATTTTTCAGTTCCCAAGACCACATCCACCACTGTTGCAACAGCTGACAGTTGTTTTCATGATTGATTAGAAGTAAGATGAATTACACATTTGAAAATCAGCTTGTATAAAATGATTAAATTTTTTAAAAATTTTGCTACCTCCTGGATTTTTATAACGACACTATAAGAAAATTGTTTTAAATGTGATGACTTTCCTACGTTAAATGCTTTTTGCCCTTGATAATTTAATTATTTTAAAGTTTCCTTTCTATTTTATCTTCATGTGTAAATATATTTTTAGATTGAAAAGTGTTTGTAAATTAAGTTTGGAAAAAATCATGATTTTATTAAAACAAAATCAAAATGATGAGATTTAATAAAGTTAAAATCAGAATTTCTGAATACAGTGTCTAAGGCTGTTTGTGTGACTTCAAATAAAGAATATGACAAAAAACAGTTCCAATTCGATCCATTTATTAATTTCACTTGAATGTTAAACTTAAATAAGATAAGAAGGGCATTTACATGAGCATCCTTATCCATCACATACTTATAAAAATATTTAACTTACAATTGCTACGAAGATTAATCTTTTCTTCGCCAGTTTCACATCTCTCTAAGGAACTTCATTCACCTAGATATACTTACTCAGTAGATAAAACTAGAAAAAAATATTCATACAGTTACAGGCAAAAGAAGAGCTTTACGACAAAAACAGAGACAAAAAACCGGTTCGAAACGATATCACTTCTGAACGCACCACGCAACAAAATTTTAACCAGATTTCCAACACTTTCTTTTAATTTAAATTAGATTTTTATGATTTTTTATCCTGTGTTAAGATATTGCATGTCAACCCCGAGTTGTTGGTTTCTACAATAATTTGTTGTTATTCTTCATGTGTTTCTGTTAAAATCTTACTAAATATACGTGTACTTTAAAAGAAAAAATTTATAAAAAGCTGTCATGATGAATTTTGCAACATTGGTATTTTTGGGGTTGGTGAAAAATAGTTTGGTAACATATAGATCATTTTGAAGTAAACTATGATGATATTTTGATAAAAAAAATTATTGACTGGAAATATTAATTTAGAAAAACAGAAAATGTTTTTCACTTCCAGAAACAATTTTCCCAGTTTTACGAGAGGAGCTAAACAGGTTTCCCATTTCTGAAGGGAGAAGCCTTCAAAAAAGTTGAAGCATGCGCAATAAGATCAATTTTGTGTGGAATTATATTGGAAGAATTATATAATCTTTCAAATTGATTTTACAGTAATGTGAATATGGTAGCCTTACCTTTATTCTGTACTTGCAGAAGCAAATTGAAGATTCTTCTCGGAATGTAGCACAGTGTAATATTTAATTAAAAACAGGACAATTGCACCATAATTTTTATAATTAAAATAATGTATTAAAATCAAATACAACATTTGCTAAATAGTGCACACATTAAAATCGTGAATTTGCAAACACATTTAAAAATCTACGTTTCGTTTCGCTTCTGTGAACGTCATCAGGATGTTACAAACAAGTCTAAAATGTCAAACTGAGCATACACGTCTGAGAGTCCTGGAGAAAACTTGATCGGAGAGTGCGCAAACGTCACCAAGTTCCCATGGTAACCAAGTGGATCAAACCACTGTAGTGAAAAGAGGGGGTGGAAGACAAAATGAACAGATTGTATTAATGGATTATAACATATTATGCCAGATTTTATGAATGTTATAGGATAAATTATTGTTACATGTATACTGCCCAAGCTTAATAATCTTAAGGGACTCTAAAATTTTATTAACATAAGAATTCTTGCATCGCATTCTTGCGATATAAACTAACTGTTCGTTATTTGGGAGGGTAATCGGTATTTCTGAGCCGGAAATACCGATTACCCTCCCAAACAACGAACAGTTAGTTTATATTGGTGAGACAAAACGAAAAATTTCAGAAAGATTAAAAGCACAAGAGAGATATTTCACAATCAAAACAGAGTACAGCTCTCGCAAGGTTTTATTTTTCGAATGAAGGTAGCAAAATTGACTTTGAAGAGGGTAGAATCATAATCCTATGCAAGAATTCTTATGTTAATAAAATTTTAAGAGTCCCTTACGATTATTAAGCTTGGGCAGTATACATGTAACGATAATTTATCCTATAACATTCATAAAATCTGACATAATATGTTATAATCCATTAATACAATCTGTTCATTTTGTCTTCCACCCCCTCTTTTCACTACAGTGGTTTGATCCACTTGGTTATCATGGGAACTTGGTGACGTTTGCGCACTCTCCGATCAAGTTTTCTCCGGGACTCTCAGACGTGTATGCTCAGTTTGACATTTTAGACTTGTTTGTAACATCCTGATGACGTTCGCAGAAGTGAAAAAACGAAACGTAGATTTTTAAATGTGTTTGTAAAATTCACGATTTTAATGTGTGTACCATTTAGCAAATATTGTATTTGATTTTAATACATTATTTTAAGTAGTGTTTTATTTATTGCAGCTTGCAGTAAAATGAAATGAAGAAACTCTTCTACATTTTAAAATCGATATGTATATTGACTTCCTTACAAATAGGATAGAAGATGTGTATTTAAATATGAATAAAAATGACATTGAGTTACGATCATCACATACACCACAAAACCATAACAGAACATTACATTATAAAGAACATGGGGGGGGGGGATGACAACAGGTACGGCCATCTAGTGACAGAAAGGAGGAAAAAAAGTATACAAGTGACTAGCATATGAATGCATGAAGTATTTATAACACTTTCCTGCATTTTTTTAAATGCTCATAAAATTTAAGGATAAATGAATTTTTTTTAGCTGTGTATTATATATATATAAACAATATGCATTTTGTTTTTTAATCTAGGTTTTAGATTTACTTCAATAAAATAATAATAATAATAATAAGATGTTTGAATAATGAATTAAAAGTAGAATTGCAGCAACTTCATTAATTTGTTGTTCAATGTCTAATGGAATTTATTATAAATTTCTTCTGAAATGCTGTTTTTGTTCAGAGTGGAATTATTTTTTATAATTTATAATTTTTGCAATTCCAGGTTTGTAATATAGAAGGTTTAACGGCGTATGTGAAGCTCATCAGTTATCCAAAAGAAGTGAAAGGGTAATCTTCATTTTTTTTTAAACGTTGATTGTGCATTCCTATGTATTTTGTTGATTGTGTATTAAATATGATTTTTTTTTTATGGATACAAATATGTGTGATTCATACATGTTTAAGTAGCAATTCTGTATCATCTAGCACTTCATAGTTCTTAACCCATTCGGGACCATGGGTGCATATATGCAACCTCCAAAAGAGCATACAAAATTTGTTTTAGGCACCAGTAAAAAATAAAAGTAATATTTGCTTTTTCTAATTAGAGCATTTTTGTGATAGTTTAAGTAAAGGTAGCTTTTTTAAAAAAAGTGGTGCCAACCGAATAAAATTTGTGTAAAAGCCGCTGTACCCGAAGGGGTTAAAGTAGGTTCAGTATTGATGTAATATGTAATCTATTGCCATTAGTCATTCTAAGTAACTTAGAAATTTAATAACGACATGTGTAAAAAATATAATGCATAAACAGTAAGAAACTGAATTTTTTCACTTCAACCATTTTTTGAAATTTTAACAGTAATTCTGAAATTGAAATATTTGAAAATACAGTAGAACCTCGATTATCTGACGCTCATTTAACCAGAACTCTCCATAAACCAAAGTTGACTTCCTGGCCTTTTTTTTTTCAGTGTTTTTTTTTTTTTTTTTTACTTTCACATTCCTTGTGTATGTATGCAAGCAGTCTTTTCCGAACTATGAGTACAGATAAGTATTTTGATTCCCCTTTCTTAGAATTCCTTTGAAATTAACTTGAGCTCCTGCAAGATCCGATCCTGGTATAAGTGTACTCTTCTACCATCCCCAGCCCCTGTGTAGATGTCCCTGTTCTAAAAAAATTAAAAAAAGACACTCCCCATTTCGAAATTTGGAAGGCCGTACTGCCGAGTGCCACAACACTCACTCGAATGTTATTTTGCAGCCTCTGATCGTAAGCAGGCACAGAGATCAAATCTCCTTTTGTCATCTTTTCATGAACAAAAATTTTCTCAGCTGCAGAATTTCAAAAGGGGGAGGAGAAATCAATGAAATATTCTTCTGATGTGTGATTCCTCTGAAATAGTGTGAGTTCGTGAGAGAGCTGCATGACAAAGGGTGGCCAATTTATGCCAGATGAAGCTTCCGTTTAAATCATTGTAAGTTTTTTGTTTCAAAATAAATTTATTTTCATGCATAATTTGAATTTGGATATCTGTTGAGCAATTTAAATAGTCATAATAGTAGTTCCATGGCGATGTTACATATTAAACTAGATGATTATTGATAAATTCTCGATTATCCAATGTTGGTTCGGTCCCAATTACATCGGATAATCGAGGTTCTACTGTATTTGAAATAAGGTAATGCCACAATCACTAATAATGCATGCATGCCCATGAAATCCACCCACCCATAAAGAACAAAGGGAAAAAAATTGTTAGATGCAGCAACTTTATTATGTAGGAATTTCAAAAATATACTACCTGTATTTCGGATCCTACACAGCTGTATTTCATTACTCTATGGCAGTGGTCACCAATTATTTTTCCCGTGGGTCCGTTTGAAAACAAAGTCAAGCTTTCGCAGTCCGGAAGACTTAAGTCTATCCCAACTCCCTCCATTCATCACGCTACCAACCTTTTACTAATCTAGACCACTTACTTTGATTAGCAAAACTTTTCTTTGAAATTATTTGTTATCTTGGGTGTTTACCATAATACATGCCAGTGAAATGTAGTGCATTAATACCAAATCAATAATTTTTTATAATGATTTTCAGAACTCTAGGCGATCAATACAGAGTACATATTAATTCAAAAAGATTGTTCATTAAGTTCATTGCGATTGATGTTCAATGGGGAAAATGGCACGTTTTATTTTGCACAACTTGCCTGAAATTCGGGGTCAAGTTGTTCCAACTGAATCTCATCAAACTGTTAAGTTGGTCATCTGTGAGTCAAGATCTGTACCGATTCTTAATAAAGTTAATTTTTGAAAATGTTGCTTCACACACATAAGTTGAGCCAAACATGGTACACAATTTTATAGCTAAAGCCATAAAATTGTGTCATACTTCTGGATACTTTTTTACACACATTTTTAATTAAAAATTCGTTATTCCCAAGAGTGTTTGGGACTTCATCAAAAGTGTTCTTTAAAACATCTTTTTGGAACTCAATTATTTCCAACGGTAGGGCATCTTTGTTGCTCTTGAATACATCCGCCGCTTCACTCGTCCATACGCCCAGGGCATGATTATCGAAAAGACACGTGAAACAAATGCTTCCCCTCTAAAAATTTAATGTGGCCCCAAAGTGAGTGTGAAGAGGGCCCTCTAATTCCCATTGTCATTTTTTTACATTGTATTTTTAATTATTTCGGAAATGAAAGTTTACTTAATCCAAGAGGAAATCCACACACTAATTCAAGAATCTTATTTAAAAAGGTGAAATGAATGTCTTCAATAGGATGTTAATCATTAGCATTTTGATGCGGCTGTTAAAAACCACCCGGGAAATTGAGCATGTAGCTATATGTACTAAATATATCTGAAGTATATACAGGAAACATAAAAAAGCTGTTTAATGAAATACATGTAACCTCCACTAAGCTACTCCTGGGAATAATATTAGTATCATTAATGCGTTTTCATGAATGAAGAAAACTTTTGTCAAATGAAAGGGAGCCCAAAATGATACTGTGCTTCCCCCAGATTCAGAGGTTAATCAGGCCCTGCATACGCCATTAGGCATAAGTGAAAACCAGCTGCACAACGTTCTCAATTTTTTTAAAGTCAGAAAATCTTTCTTAAAATTCAGATTTAATTTTTTTCCAAACTTTTTTGAATTGGTTGATGTTAGTACCCTCATTACTGTCACAAACTGACTTAAGGTGTAACGTTCTCCTTTAATATCAGCGGTGAAGACGTCAATCCTTTTTGAAAAACTTTTTATTTCTGAAAGAAGTTGACACGCAAGTTTACCTTTGTTTGGGGTTTTAGAGATACAGGTGCCGAAATAGATCAGTCAAAAAATGCGATTGTTGCCACATTTTCATCAAAGTCAATCAGGAAACCTAAACGTTCACTTGCTACTTTTTGATCATTAGTTGAAAGAATCTCTTTCATGTCATTCAGTACGGCAAAGAATCTTTCAAGCACCAAGCCTTTACTTAGCCATCTCACATTGTTCATGTGAGTCGTCAAACTGAGTCATGATTCTCTCATGCAAGTCGTCAAACTGAGCATCAGTCTCTTCAAGAAGTATTTTAAATTGACGGTGCTTAAGAGATGATTTTGGCCTTTTATTATTCGTATCACCGTTTGCATTTTATTCTGAAGACTGGGACACAACACAATTTGATGAATGATGCAATGGTAGCACATAAAATTTTCATTGCATTTTTTATCACGTCGGAGTCACTGAACCAAGCCTTTCCTACTCACAAGCATTGGCGGTGCTCCGTCTGCTGTTACCGACATAACTTTTTTCATGTCTGATCCAGCTTGGTTCAAATTCTCTGTAACAGCCTTGTACAATCCTCTCCTGTATTAGTTCACGACATAGGCAAACTAGTCAGTAGTTCTTTAAAAAATGTTCACGGGTTCTGTCCAGATAGCACAGAAAAACAATTAGCTGTGTTGTATCTGTAATATCGCAAGATTCGTCCAAAGCCAATGAATATCAATCTGAGGTAGCTAAGATTAGTTTCAAAGTTGTATAGTTTTCCTCCAAGCAGTTTATGGAATATGTCAAACAGTGTCAACGATATCCTTTCTGCTCTCAAATAACACAATTCCAGCATCCAGCACGCACTCTTTTACAATATCTGCATTATTATATGGCTTCATATGTTTCCAGTGTTAGACTCTGGCTTGGGCTGATTCCGCCTCATCTCTAGAATTTACCCGTTTCGGGCCGCGTCCGTGATTACCGCCTGTATATTACGCGTTGTACCAAGGCCAACGCAGAAACAATAATATTTTCTATTATGCGCAATGTATACATACATATCATCATCATCATCAACTGTTGGATGTAGGTCTCCCACATATTTTCCTATTGTTTCCTGTCTAGTGCTTTAGTCATCCAATTAACACTGGCCACTTTTCGGATTTCGTCACTCCATCTTACTTGAGGTCGTCTTCTGGGTCGTTTTACATCTCTGGGATACCACTGTAGGATGTTTGTGCTCCATCTATTGTCTTGTCTTCTTGCAATGTGCCCAGCCCATTTCCATTTTGGCCGTTTAATTTTCTCCATGATGTCAAAAACTTTTGTCTGACTTCTTATCTAAGCTATTCTCTTTTTGTTTCTTCTGGTTATGTCTAGCATATATCTTTCCATACTTTGCTATGTTGTTTGTAATATTTATATCATCTGTTTTGTTTGCATATGGAATAATGCTGTGATGGTGCTACCTAGAGAAAACACACACACACACACACATACATATATATATATATATATATATACATACATGTGTGTGTGTATGTATCACTAGTGCCCGGCTAACTTAAAAGTACCTTTATATTTAATGTTGTTAGATTTATTGGAGTGATAATGGTCATAGGATCCTATTGACACCATCCTCCAGAAATGTTAAGGCTGTTCTCAAATCCAAACTGGTTACTTTCTGACACAGTGATTTTGTTCACAAATACATGCAATGGATAGGTGCTCTTATCCAAAAAGTATAATGGCTTTTTCCCTTTTTTATTAAAGGCAAAAAATCTCTCAGAAAAGGCCATTAAAGTGCACATTTTGAGCTGAATTTCTAGACATGGCAACGCAAGAAAAGAAAAACTTTTGTTTCGAGATAGGCATCACTTATTATCGCAGGTTGTATGCGATATAAGTGTACTGGGAAGTTTACAACAAATGGGAAAGGGGGGGGGGGAACTCATTTTATTCATACTACACTGCTCAAAACAATTAAAGGATATTGCAGTTTTAGGTGGATTTTGTATCTGGGAAACTTTTTAGCTGATTGATACATGGTCGACAGACATAGTAGGTTATATGAGAATAAATTACACATGTTTGGCAGAAAAAAATGCATTTTATTGCGCATTTGTGTACAAAAGGAAAAAAACACAATTTGTGCATATGAGAAAAAAAGAATAAGAAAAGGTGTTTTCTTCAAAGAAAATCATTTTCAGGTGGGGGTATGGTTTCCACGGGCGGCCAGCAACGTTGAACACCTTTGAGGCATGGACTCAATGAGGCTATTAATGACGAGTTGGGGTATTCTGCCCCACTCTTCCAGAAGAGCTCTTTCCAGTTCTTGGAGAGTTTGTGGGGGTTGTTGGCGGCCAGAAACTCGTCTTCCTAGAGCGTCCCAAACGTGCTCGATTGGATTCATGTCTGGAGAACACGCTGGCCATTCCATTCGAACGATCCCTTCCTCGAAAAGGAAATCCTCCACCAGGTTTGCACGATGTGGCCTGCAGTTATCGTCCACTAAAATGAAGTTATCTCCGATTGCTGCAGCGTAAGGGACTACAATAGGTCTGAGGATCTCATCCCTATATCGGCGACCAGTCAGAGCTCCATCTCGAATGATGTAGAGGTCAGTGCGCCCGTCAATGGAGATGCCACCATACACCAACACTCCTCCACCGCCAAATCTGACACTTTCGTGTACGAACGCAGGATTATTCCTACTGTCACGGTCCCTCCAGATGAAAATACGCCTATTATCCGGATGCACAGAAAAACAGGACTCGTCAGAAAACAGAATATTGCTCCATTCATTTCTCCTCCAGTTGACATGCTCGGTTGCCCACTCCCTGTGGTCGTGACGATGCCTTGATGTTAATCTAACACATACCATCGGTCGGCGAGCATACAGACCTACAGCATGGAGCCGGTTTCGGACAGTCTGAGTTGAAATCGTGGTGCCTGTAGCCGAGCGAAGGTGTTGTTGGAGAAGAGTAGCGTTCATGTTTTGGTGTCTCCGAGCTGTTAACGCTAAATACCGATCTTCATTGGGCGTTGTTGCCCGTCTGCGACCTTGCCCTGGTCTTCGGCCTGCACATCCACTCTCCAAAAAACGGTTCCAGATCCTGGAAATGACACTTTGTGACACTCCAATGGCTTGCGCTACTTCGGCTTGAGTTTGGCCCCCTTCTAACCTACCAACAATTCTCCAAGCTTCTGAATCTGTCAAATGACTTCGCTGAGACATCGTACTCATCGAAACAAAGCAATCACTGAATGCCGATCATCCTTGTCTTCATTCTCTTTTATCCAGTTGAAAGTCAAATTTCATTCGCTGCCGCTGAAGCGACGTTTTTGACGTCGAACTCAAAATTTGCATACTCCACAGTTTGAAAACCTGAAAAATTTGCATTTGTGATTCTCTTCTTCTATTTTCGGCAAAAAAAAATTTCGTTTATATCTTTATTTTATATAAAACTTCAAATATCCTTTAATTGTTTTGAGCAGTGTAGTTTAAAAATGAACGACCATCTCATGTATGGAAAACTCATGAGGTTGTGCTGAAAAACAGCCCCCGTGCATATTTCATTTTTATTTCCTTTATCCTCTATCACATAGAAACTAAAGATGCACCCAATATTTGGTTTGTATTCGATATCCTGCCAAACTTCCGAATATTCAGTTTTGCTGAATATCGAAATATTCAATCAAACCAAATACTTGAAAAATAAAATCTTTAAAAATATATTTTTTGAAATCTTTGCTCAACTTCTACTTTTAACTTTCAAGTAATAAAGATATTTAGGTATTTATTAAGAAACAGTACATTATTTATTTTGATATTTTAAATGTGGCATTTAAGAAAGTTAAGCATTAATGATGATCTTCATGGGAATGGATGGTTACTCATGCAAATTGCTGAATATTGTCTGGTAAATAATCTGTTTCTTGTTGTTGTTTTTTATCACAAAACAGCACGTTTCTAAACAAAAACAAACTTTCAGGGGTGATAATAGCCATCCAAACAGACAATTTTTGTACAGGAAAACCAGTATCGCAATTTATTCATTCAATCAAGAATACACTGCATTTCACTCTAGGCCAAACATGGATTTTAATTTGTTACTTTAACAATATGGAAGATATTCTAATGATATTTTCAACAAACGTGCTTTGATTTCTGTGAAATCGGATAACAGGATGAAACATGCTGTAAATTGCACCATTCTTATCCGAACAACTCAAGCTAGATGTTCTATTATTCAGAATTGCAGCTGATGTGCCTATACTGTGTCACTGACCAAAATTCAGTTACTTCCAACCAGGGCTTAACAAATGCGGTCGCCAGGTCGCCATTGGTGACCAAGTTATTTAATCTGGCGGTGAGTTTTCTTTATTTTATTTTTGTATAAAAATTGACTTAAAAAAGGAACACAAACGGAATTATCTCTCTCCCTAGATATTAAGAAATAAAATATATTTAAACAAAAAAATATTTTTAAGTTTTATTTCTAATTTTGGCAAAAATAAGTTCATCAACTGCAAATTTTAAAGTATTAAAATTAGAATAACTTGACTGACTTTGACGGGGAAATAGGCAAACAATTGTTTTCCTGTTTCACTATTTTATCAATGTCCGCTTCATCAGATAGAGATTTTGTAGCACTCAACTATCCGGACATTTGAAACATTTTTGCAATCAGCATTTCCCGAACATAATGGGCTTTCTTTCAGCCTTTACAGTATTTTTCTTTTTTTTTTTTCAGAGGTATATAATTTTGATAAGTTTCATCAAAAAACTTAAATATTATCGTTCTAAATTATCTACTATTCTAAACTATGCTTGTTATTAATTAACATTTTTGTTTTTTGAAAATCAATCAGAGAGGAGGGATGTTTTTTGTTCGCTACTAAAGTTTTTTGCTGGCTACCAGATTTTGTGAAATTTGTAAAGCCCTGCTTTCAATAATCCATGATGTCATATTTCATATAAGTAAAGATAATATGTTCAAAATCTCGCTAAAACACCTTCATTATTGTTGAAGTTGTGAACAAAAATTCATTTTCACTTTATAGTGAGACACTCTGTATTTTTAATTTAATAAGTGGATTTCAATGCAAAAAAATCTTTGTTTTCACCCCATTATCTCCCCTGAAAATTTTTTCCAAGATTTTAGGAACACGCTGTATGTTTACAACCTCTGAAATTGATAGCTCACTCCAGACACTGCTTTCCGGTGCAGTTATAAAATTCCTTACTCAATCAAAAGGAGCAGAAAAGTTATTCTTGCTGAGTTGCCACTTGTTGTTCCTGTGTGCCGAATGTTCATTATTCGGTATTCAGCCAAAATCACTCTACGGTGCATCCCGAAAAGAAGCCTCATAATAAATTCGCGAATGCTTCTGAAATACAACAATAGTTAGCAGAACCATTTCCTTTTCAAATATTTACCTTTTTTTTTTTAATTCCTTAAACCTACTAATAATTGACACTTTGGAGAGTGGGAGTTTTCCAAATTTTTTTTATTTTATTTATTTTGCTATTCCAATGGCAAAATTCTTCCATTTGTTTATTGGGTGTTACAGTTTGGCGATAGTTTTGTCGTATGAAAAGTGGTCAATGAGATAATGAAGTACTGATTTTTCTTTTGGTCCTTTTCCTCTTGTTTTGTCGTGATCTATATAACTCTATTTTGAAAATCTATTGGAAGGTCTGTATTTCATAAATAAAAAAACATCTGTATATATTACCAATTTTTATAAGCAGACATTATATAGACGAGTCACTAAAATCATGAGTCATTAGAAAATGGCCAACAGTTTTCTTAAAAACTATCACTACACACTACACAGTAACGTTTTGATCTCCAGTCCGGTGGGTTCTCAGTTGCAAATGCAAACACCTCTGTACTGCTGTTTATTAGATCTTTGGGGATTGGGAGATTTCCTTTATAACGCTTTTTTTCCCCTTTATTTGTTGATCCTACAGTTTTTCTTCCTTAAGTTTTTCAACATCTTCTTGTTCATTCAGCATTCTCCTCCAACGGGGTTGATAGTGGAATGTGTCCTATCATTGCAAACATCTTGTGTTGAAAAATTAATTTCCAAAGCCTCTCTTATCAATGCATTATGCAAATTTTCTTAGTTGGCTATTTTCTCTATTGTAATAGTTTCAAGTTTTACGGGGGGCTTTGATATTTAGTCTTGCTGATGTTTGTTTGTACCGTTTCTAGTCTCTTTTATGTTCCCTTAATCTTTCAGTTAACTTCCGTTTAGTCATTCCTATGTATTTTATTTTTTCATTTTTATTATCGAGACAGTTGATTCGACAGGTTCCTGTAGACTGAGTTTTGTCATATTTTTCAATTTCATTACGTATAACATTAAATAGAGATGGGTTGGGGGTTATAAGAACGTGTTTACCAAATTTTCCAAATTCTCGTTTTAATTTTAGGGATATACCATTTAAATATGGGATTGAGGAATATATATTTAAAACAGCAAAAATAAAATAAACGACAGCACAGAAGTGTTTGCATTTGCAACTGAGGACGCTCCGAACCGGAGACGAAAACATTATTGTGTAGTGACGGTTTTAATGAAAACTGTTGGCCATTTTTTAATGACTCACATTTTTAGCGACTATCTAAATAATTTCTGCTTATAAAAAATTTGTAATATATACAGATGTTTTTAGGTGTGTTCGTAATTATATAAATATGTAGCAATATAGTCGTCGTCTGGTCTGTCCGTTTGTACGTCTGTCCTCATATAACAGAAAAAAACTACCCAACCGAATGGTATGGAATTTAATACATCTAATCGTTGCAGAATTTTGTCAAGTTATTTCAAATTTTATAAAAATCAAATCAAAACTTAAAATAATATTAATAAAAGTTTTCTATTCTTTATTCTATTAAATCCCATATCATTATATATTCTATATAACAAAAGCGCAAGTCATGTGACTGAGGAAAACAAATACAGGCAAACCACTTCTTTTTCATATGACAGGCGGCCCTTTTTATTCAAAATTATTTTTTTTGAATAAAATGACATAAAAGTTACATTTTTAGAAAGATCGTTCAAAAAAAATGGTTTGCTTGAGAGAGGAGTTACATTCAAAAATGTATAGATTCTGAGATAACTTCAGTGGAAATTAGGTTAACAGCTGAATATCTCAATCCATTAGAGTCAATAAACACAGGAGATTCATTCATGATGAGTCATAAAAATATTAAACCATGGACGTAATCATTCGCAAAGAAAGATCTCCAGGGGGAATTTTGTATTGCTGTTTGGTGTTGAAAAAAAAAAAATTCTGCATCTGTAAATGTAGCATACGTAATAAGAAAAGAAAAAAAAAGGCATGCTCATTTCGCTCCTAGCAGACGATAGAATTCATTTCACTGAAATAATGAGGATGATTATTTTTACATTGTGAAACTAGTTATAAAATGAATGCAATGCACCTCATATGTCATGTTTAACCTACAATTTCCACCTTGTTTATTTATGAAATGCAGACATTAACTCAATTTAAGATATAAATATATTTTTATATTATATTATATATTCTGTATTTCACTGGGTTATTTTTGTCTCTTTCCTTTTCAGCCTGAAAGTGAAGCATGAGAACATCCGCACTTTTGACAACAGCAAATGGAACGTACTTTGTTTGGTAAGACATCTTCTCTCTCTCTCTCTCTCTCTTCCTAAATTTACTGCTCGCTTGGGAAACCCTTCTAACATAAAACTGAAAATAAAGTGACTCACCCATTAAATTTTTAAAAACAGTAGGATTAAAAATTTAAACAGATAATTGTCTTCTTTTTTTTAAACACTTTGCAACACAGTTGAAAAGTGTTTATGAATTCCTTTGTCTGTCCGTGCTCTCTAACTCACGTAAATATATTCAGATTGACATCCAATTGATATATGTTATTGAGGCATGCTTGGTATTGAAAATAAAGTGTGTAGCACTTACAGTTACTTTGCAGGCACGCACAAAAGAATTCCGTTACATTATGGTCTACGGGAAAAAATTGAGGTTTATTTTAATGATGCTACACTATTTCAAAAGTATTCAAATTAAGATATATCACTGAAGTGCTCTACAATAGGGTGTACATAGCTCT
Organism: Maratus michaelseni; assembly: GCA_963931845.1. Lineage (NCBI taxonomy): Eukaryota > Metazoa > Arthropoda > Arachnida > Araneae > Salticidae > Maratus > Maratus michaelseni. Next base: position 468,288,551 of record OZ007589.1, read on the forward strand.
TATAGTTCCTTTACAGGGACACTCAAAAGAATTCCGCTGCATTACAGTCTCTGTGGAAAAATCATCTGCGGTTTATTTTAATAATGAAACTATTTCAAAAATATTGAAATTGATATACAGGTTGTCCAAAAAGTCTGGAAACGGTCAAATAACTCGAGAAATATACATTGGATTGAAAAATGGCAAAGTGCATGTTCAATGTTTTTGAAATATCTATTTAGGGATATGAAAGTTGCCCCTCCAAATTTGCCCCTCACCCCCCTCCCCCCCCTTAAAATCTTAAATGATGACCTCCATTTTTTATTGCGGATTCAGATTCTACGGGAAAAAAATACGTAACTTTTTTATTGAACATTTTCTTCGAAACATTGTAGATGGCACTGTAATCGAGTGCAATGCTGTGAGAATTGTTACCATTGCAATGTCTGGAAACGCTCCAATAACTCGAGAAATAGACATCGTATTGAAAAACTGAAAAATGCATGTTCAATATTTTTGAAAAATCTATTTAGGGATATCAAAGTTGTCATTTTTCTAAAATATTAAACACGTATTTTTCTGTTTTTCAATCTGATGTATATTTCTCGAGTTATTCGAGCGTTTCCAGACATTGCAATGGTAACGATTCTCACAGCATTGCACTCGATTACAGCACCATCTACAATGTTTTGAAGAAAATGTTCAATACAAAAGTTACGTATTTTTTCTCGTAGCATCCGAATCTGCAATAAAAAATGGGGGTCATCATTTAAGATTTCAAAGTTGTCCCCCTCCCCCGGGGCAACTTTCATATCCCTAAATAGATTTTTTTTTTAAATATTGAACATGCATTTTGCTGTTTTTCAATCCGATGTCTATTTCACGAGTTATTTGATCATTTCCAGACTTTTCGGACACCCTGTATATACCACTGAGGTGCATTACAAGAGGCTTACTATAGAATAGTGTGTGTATAGCATTCATCTTTCATTGATAGGGACACACAAAAGAATTCGGTACTGTTTGCTAACAATAATGGCTGGAAGTGCGTTTGCAGTTACGGAACGTGTTTTTAAATTGAACTCATTTTTTGTCCATTACTGGGTGTGTATAAATTCTATCGATCCTATACAGGGCAGTACAAAAGTTCTCGAATACATTTTCGTTTACGGACGGAAATTCCAGAAGGGGTATTTTATATTGCACTATGCGTTTCCTAACTGAACAAAATTTTAGCTTTGTACGTAGTATATATACAAATCTATAGATCCTATACAGGGCTCACAAAAGAATTCGGATATTTTTCCGAATAATGTTGGTCATTCCTGAAATTGGGTTTTAAAATAGGTTATGTGTTTTCCAAATTGTTTACTTAGATATCCTCTTTTAGTAAAATCAGTTCGCAAGTGTTGGAAAGTGTTACATAATCTTTGCTTGATGCATAATTTTTAGTTAGTTCGTTCATTTTTTTTTTTTTTTTTTTTTTCCAACTCAGCTAACTTTGTGACAGGAGAAAAACACTTGTTCCCATTTTCAAAGTTCTCCTTTACATAGGCACATGCTCCCACTTACTCTTATTGTTTCTATCCGCCCTGCATTTGGAAATTATTATATTAATAACTAGGTGATCGGCCTGGCGTTGCCTTAGCCCGATATAAAAACCTTAAATATAAATATACCTAACAAAAACATTGAATTCAAAACATTTTTCTCTGGGAGGGATTTAATGTTGGGAACCTCTGTACCTTCGCGCAAGCTATGCACATTCCAGTCTGCTTTTGCAAACAACCTTTAAAATTGTATGATTTTATATTTTTAAACAAAAATCACTCCAGTCAAACCTAATGTAGGGGGGGTCCCACTCCTTTGGCAACGTGCACTCTCTCATTTGTATGATTTTGTTTTTAAACAAAACTCTATCCAAACAAACTTACAATTGGGGCTCCACTGTCTTTGGCAGCGTACATTCCCATCTGTTTTTCCAAACAAACTTCAAATGTGTATGATTTTATATTTATTAAACAAAAACCTTCATAAATGAACTAATGGGCTAGTGGTATTTTACTATATTGAGCAAAAAGATTGAAACTGGATTCTTTTTACTAATGTGGAAAAATTGCTGCAAAAAAACAACAAAAACTTAAATCATATAAAAAATTGTGGGAAAGTAAAAATTTGCTATATGAATTCCAAATAAACTTAATCAAAATGAGGACCAAATTGATTAGAATGAGGTAAAAGACTGAAACCAGATTATTTTTACTAATGTGGAAAAATCACCACAGAATTTAAAGAAAAAAAAAAAAAAACCCTCTAAAAATCGTATTAAAAAACATGAAAATTCAAAAGTCACTATTGGAATTTTGAATAAATTTTATCAAAAAGACAATAACATTTACTATATTGCACTAAAATATTGAATCCAGATTCCTTTGTCTAATCTAGAAAAAACGCCACAAGAAAAAAAAAAAAGCTAAAAATTACATTAAAAAATAATTAAAAATTAACAAATCACAGAGTATTAAATTTACTATAGTGGGCTAAAACATTGGAATTCTTTTATGAATGGCAAAAAAATATTGTTGTAGAATGCAAAAAAAAAAAAAAAAATTGTATTAAAAATTGCAGAGTACAAAATTTGCTATCATGGGCTAAAATATTGTAATTGGAATTATTTCAGAAATTTAAAAAAAAAAAAAATCACCACAAAACCTGAAAAAACAATAAAAATTCAAAAATTTTGGTGGACAAAATTTACTACATTAAGCTAAAAGTTTGAAACTGAATTCCTTTTACGAATATCAAAAAATTGTCAGGCAAAAAATCTCTAAAAACCACATAAAACAATTCACAAAAAAATTTAAAAATTGCTGTACAAATTGTGAATAAAGTTTAAAAATTTTCAAAAATTGGCTTTGAGATGCTTAACTTTACCTTCCTGCCAAATCTTGTAGCTGTGCATGCAGTGGTCTCTTCAGAACACAGCATCTTTATTATTATTTACTTTCCAATTATAGGGGCCTTGGATCTTGGCACAATTCAGGTTTCAGAAAGTGAGAGTTATTGCCAAATGATATAAAACAGCTATGAAGACAAACTTGATGAACTATTATGCTTGTCTATATCTAATATATTAAAGCGAGAAGCAAAAGACTTAATTTTTCAGTGCAAATTCAACCCCTACTGCACATGGCTCAACTTATTTTGAAGGGTGAATACTGTTGCGAAAAACAGACATTTTCCTCAACTAACTCCAAGTATTCTTATCACTCATTCATCTTGATTAACTTATTCAGTCATTCAACCTTTCAATCTGTCTATCTTTAGTCTATCTAAGTATATATAATTTCAGTCACATATTTATTTTCCAATAGTTAAATCTTTCAGTACAAAGATTTAAGTTTTATTTATGAAAGTATATTTTATTTAAAGTATATTTGGATATATATGTTATTAAATTAAATATCTTTATTTCAACTTTCTATATAGCCATATTAGTTGTTCAGATCTCCATTTCTTTTTGCTTCCATGGACATTGTAACAGCTTGTTTACATTTTGCTAACTCTTCATCCCTGTGCATCGGCATGCCTGTTACATCACAGATCGAGAGAGATGACAGCGGCTGATGGCAGGTGTCGTTTGATAATCTGCCTTCACCTGCATTCTTCTCCGTCACAGATCATCACTGTACTTTCTAGACACTGGTAGTGACGTTTTCGCTGCAGGATTGCATAATGATAGATTAAGCGAGGCAGGATGTATTCACTATGTGTTCGGTAGCTGACTGGCTTGCTTCATCTAGTCTTGTGTTTTTATCTCGCATGTGACTGATCGATGTTAGTGTCAGATATGTGTTCAAAATAAGCTATGTTTTTAGAGTGGTGTCCTGGTTTTAATTCCAATGTGTTTTTAAAAGTGGTGCTGCAATCTGGATTATTATTCATCTGGGATTTTAATGGCAACCAATGTTTTACCTTCCTCGTCAAGTTGTTTTTGGGATATCGTCCATTATATCATAGGAAGACTTTTAATCTCATTTAATGGCAGCTAACGACATATTCAGTTTTTCTTTTTCTTTTCTTGCTTTTATTACAATAGTATGTTTTACATGTTTGTCTCTTTTTAGCGATCGTATTTTTATTCCGGATTATTTTATAATCTTGTTTTTAATTAAACCAACTTTCTTTTAAAACAAGGTGCAGAATAAAGTAGGATTGCGATATCAGGTCTTAAACGACGGTACTCGCGAACTAGGTACCTTTGGAATGTTTTTCTTTCCTGTAGATGTCATGTTATAATAAATGGTTTCACGACTCACACTTTCTGGTTGTCCCTGCGGAGCATCTGTTATTGTTATGGCTAATGGCAGCTGTTGTTGCAATTTCTAGAGGAAGCTTCAAATGTCGGTACTCGCGGGAAGTTTTCTCATTAGACTAGCCATGCTCTGCATGTTTGTGTTTTTCTGACTGAGGTCAATGGTTTTGCTTTTAGATATTCAGATGGTTTACCATCTGGGGTTCAAGTGAGCTGTCTGGAATATTTTAATCAAGCAGGTAATAAAGTTGTGCTGGATACCTTGAATATTGATCTGTTCTTGAGAGGGGGGGGGGGGGGTGGGAGATGTAATATTTTAATTTAAATATGAGTTTAATTTGCTTTTGATTTAATGAATTTATTTAAAGTTAATATATATATATATATATTACATACTTAAACGGAAAATTAAAAGTAATTTGTTTTTATTTCATTTAAAGTTAAAGATCATGTTTCATTTAAATGTAAAGCTTAATCTTTTAAAGTAATTTAAATATTTTTCCAAATTATTTTGGTGCTCCAGTTTATCTTATTGAACTGTGAGATGTTGATATGAAAGATTAGTATAATTAATGTCAGATTATGGCCTTCTGTTTTAACTGATGGAAATATGATTTCCAAGTTAATGTTAAAGTCACATCATATATATGTTCATGATTATTGGAGATGACTTTATTTTAAACTGGTTTTAATTTGTTTTATTTGTTAATAAAATCTTGGTTAAGTTTAATCTTTTTGTCTGTTGTTCTTTCATCAATCAATATACTAGACTATTTTTCAGTTACAGTTATTTTGTATTGCCTTTTGACATTTACTTTAAACTTTGGTGAACACGTGCTATTTTCAATTAATAGTAAATTACTTTAGTGTGATTTATAACAAATACAGCAGGAAATAGAATTAAGAAGAATCGAGCGCTGGGGAAAAAATAGCTCTTCTATTGGCTTGCACTGCTCCCAACCCTACTGCTAGGAAATACTCCTTCTAAATTCTTCTTAATTCTATTCTTATTCCTTCTTCCTGTGGAGGGAGGCGCTTTCATTTTTTTTTTTAAGGCTGGAAAGGGAAATGTGAGGTAGGTATTTCTCCCCTTCTATAAAATTTGAAAAAAGGGTCCTTTTCCCAGGAAGAAAACATATTTATTTTACAATATTTAACAGTATTTCTGATGTAACTTTTACACGAGCTGTAAAAATTTTATATTTACAACCATTAAAAATTTCAAAGGGTTTGGACAACAAATTTTTTTTAATGTTTTCTTACGAGCATAAAAAAATGCTTGTATATAAAAATGCTCGAGCGTAAAAAAATGCTCTCCATTACTGACCAATTATCAGTATTTTTTATTTGTGGTTCATTTAAGATTTTATCATGGGCCTAGGCAACGCTAGGCAGGTCAACTAGTATGTATTTATATACATATAAACAGTTTTCTTGTATATGTATTAACATTATTGTTTTTTTATATAATACAGTTTATGGTACTTCTATGTGAGGCTGGTTAGGTTATGTTTGTAATTCACTTATATCTTGTTTATACATGAATTTATATATATGTATATACATTTTATTTATATATATATAATTATTGTTTTTTATATACAATTTACTTCTGTTTGTATATAAAAATAGATAAAAATAGCTTCTTTATATTAAATATTGAAGAAATTGCTTGTGCATAGGAAACAGTGAATAGGTTGCCAAATTTCCTTCTCTCACCAAGGCCATTTTCTGCATTTCGCCAAGACTCCTATCTCTTAAAAAATACCGATTTTCTCTTAATATTAGATGTAAGTGAAACTGCAATACATTGCTTTTTAGCTCACAGGCTATCAAAGCAGGAGAGCTAATGTGCCTGCAGGTTCTGTATGTATGTAACGTGATAACTCTTGATAGAAATATCCAATTTTCTTCAAATTTTGTATACAGGTTCATTCTTATAAGGCACTTTGCTGAATAGTTTTGGAGGTTCATTGGTTAAGTATAAAGGGGGGAAACAGGGGGCTAATTTCCTCCTCCCTTGATTTAGATAAATGGGTTTTTCATGCAGAATGATCTGATTTGCCTCAAATTTTGTATATAGGTTCATTGTGATAGGGCGCTTCCCTGATTAGTTTTGGGGGTTCATTTTTTAAGTATAAAGGAGGGGGACAAAGGGCTAATCGCCTCCCTTAATTTATTGTTGATTTCTTTATTTTTCAAGGGGCATTATTCTTTGAAATAAGAGTATAATATACACTGAATGTGAATAGCCTGTGAGCTCAGTGCCATCCGTTTAACTGGGCACTTTTCTTTTTTATTCTGTTTTCCAATGCTACTTGTGTATGCCTTGCCTATTAATGAAAGCATTCAAAATGTCCAGCAGATGGCTATTCATCTATTTCAAGCTTTATTTGTACATTTATTGTACAAATTATGTGTTTGAAATTCAATTTTTCCTTGGAGGAGAGTCTCTTCTCAACATTTTATAAATGGAGGATAGTTGAAATGTTTGGGAAGGAGAAAAAATATATATGTAAACCCCGGTATTATTTTATGTACAATTAAAGAATTACATTAATACAGGCATGACGAAATATTATTGAAAAATAAATTAAATAGACAACTCAGAATAATTATGCAAAATGTTTATTTAAAAAAAAAAAAAAGATAAGAAAGTATATACAACATCTATTTTTCAACTTTCCCTGAAAACTTTACAAAGTCTTATGTGCACTAATTTTTAACTACTTGCATGAACACATATTTAGGGTGGAGACATTATCAATCTCCATTTCTGAACAGAATTGTTTTCACCAAAATACAAACAAAATAAAGCCAAAACTTGTATTTTCTTCTAATTTTAAATCCATGTCCAAAGTTTGAAAGGAATGATTAATTTTTTCTATTACACAAAAAATGTTGGCTCGCTTTAAACTGTCAAGTTCTAATTTCGTTGAATTGTAAGGATCAGTTAGTTTGCTGTTTCTAAATATGTTTCTTTGGGATTCAAGAAAATATTTTCTTCATGTACACCACAAGATATTTGCAGTTCTAATCTCATTTCATTTTAGTACTGACTCTAAGCTGATTTGGCAGAATGCAATGCCCAGTGGCCCTTACTGCCCTTTTGGTTCTTTTCCTGTTTCGATCTGGGAATAAAAATTGAGAAGTACATCCATCGATTGTAGGGGGAAAAAAATCACGAAATTCGTTGATTATTGCAGGTAAAAATCATGAATTTCATCAATCTGTCACAGGAAAAATAAAAAATTTAAGATTTTACTTTCAATTGCTCAAAAAAAAAAAAAAAAAAAAAAACTTACAAACGTTTGTGAGAAAATTTTGTGAAATGAGCATCGTAAAATATCAAAATTAATTCACGAATTTCACGATAAATAACTAATTTTTCTAATTTCTTGCGAAAGATCGATGAAATTCACTACTCAGTCGTTGAGAAAAATCATGAATTTCATCAATCTCTCGCAAGAAATTGAGAAATTAAAAAAATTGGTCATGGAAAAAATTCTGAAATTTGTTGGAAATAAATCTCAAAATTCGTCAATCAGTCGAGAGAAAAAAAAAAATGAGAATTTCGTTAGTCAGTCACGAGTAAAAAAAAAATCTGGAATTGTGACGATTGCTGCAACAAAACCCCCCTCTGCAAAGTTCACCAATTGGCCTAGGCAGGGCTGCCATTTGCAACTAAAATGCTACTAAAAGCGACTATTTTCAGCATCAGGCAACTATGGCTACTATTTTAGCCTAAAAACCTTTAAAAGCAACTATTTTGGAGGAAAACCAGAAAAAAGGAGACTATTTTCCAATCCCAGCTACTATTTTTGTAAAAAAAAAAAAAAATCATCAGTCTCAGAATTGCTAATTTTTTAACTCAATACCCCGACCTAATATTTCTGTATACATTTTTAAAGTTTTCTATTCAATTTTTAAAATATCTAAAAACATCCATTTGGAATTTAAAAAAAAAAAAATTACTTTTTCAATCTAATATATAATAGCATATATAAGCAAAGATACCAATCATTCAAATTTCAGTGGAAAACTTATTACTGATTTTTGGTTTGGCTACCACCCACAACTCGTATGCTTCACAGTATATTTGTCCAATTTTTGAATGTTTTTAAAGGTATTTAACCCTTTTAACTGCCGTATGAACCACAAATGATTAACTGTAGATTTGTTCACTGTGGTTTGTGAATCGTATTTGTTTCTCACCTCGTATAAATGTTTCATATAAAAAATTTGAATTAATAAATGAACTGAAATAAATGCTACTTAGAAATAAAAAAATCTTGTTTTCTATTGCAATTTTTCAATTTAATAACAGATTTAAAATGTTGAGAAAAACATTTAGAATATTCCCTTTCTTGCTTATTTAGATTTATTTGGCCCATTGGTGTCTATAAAGTCATACTTTATTTATGCCAATTTTGCTATTTTATTTTACATAAATTTCTTCTAAAGAATAGCTAAAGAAAATATGTGTATATCCTTTTTTGATAAAACCGCTTTTTATTGACAGATTTCTTGCTTCAGTTCATTTTTGTTTACAAACTGGAATTAAAACTGCAGCTAATAACATGCAACAAAAGTTTTATTGTTTTCAGTTACCTTGCAATAATGCTCAAGTACGAGATAAGCATATATTCAATTTAGTTTGGGAAAACCAAAATAACTTTCTGATCCTATATCTCCGACGATAATTTAAAAAGTTTCTTTTTTCCGTTTCTGTGTGTGTGATTTTATAATAAAAATACAAAAAGTGGCAAATTTGGATGGTAACATAAACTGTAGGGAAAGTTGTGGATTTTCATATTGCTTTTATGGCAAATAAGGATTCTTGCCCCTCTTTTCTTAAGAAAGCATGCAACTGTTTGGCTACTATTTTTGTATAAATGCTACTATTTTGGCTACTATTTTTTTCATTGTAGGCTGCTAAAGCAACTATTTTTGATGCCATTAGGCAGTGGCAGCCCTGCCTAGGAAAAATATAGCGAAATTATTCAGCCTGATACAGAGAATGATTGTGCATTTCACCACTTTGTCTCAAGAAGAAACCATGAAATTCGCCAATCAGTCGCAGAAAACATAGCAAAATTAGTCAGTTGGTTGCAGGAGTAAAAAAAAAAAAGCGAAATTCGTCAATCTGTCACAGGAAACGCTGCAAAATTCGTTGGTCGCAAAACTTGATTGTTGTTTCAAAAAGCAAAATTTTCCGGAAAATGGTGAAATATTTTGGGTGATAGATTCCTGCCCATGATATTCTTTTGGGCGAGATTTCAAAATTTTTGGCGCAAATCCCACCATCCCGCTGTATAATTCAAGCCCTGAATACCTTATTTTAAGATGTCATGCCCTCTTGTATCATCTGCAACAGGATTTTCAATACCTTTTTTGAAGAATAACAAAATGAATGAAAATCATTTCAAGCAAATTTTATTTTCTTAAAATTTAATAGTGAGTGCTCAAATGGCACAGTATTCATAATATATTGGTTCCTGGGTTCATAAATTTAAAAAAGAAATTGCCACCGAATGATTTTAGGTATCGACCCAGGGTCCTCTGTACAGAGGCTAGTCAAATCTTAAATATTGCTATTGATTGCCTTGATTTTTAGGTGTGTGCGTAGTTATATAAATACGTAGCACGTCATCTTATCCGTCCTTCTGTCTGTCCGTCCACATATAACAGTGCAAAAACTACTCAACCGAATGGTTTGAAATTTAATATATAGAATCGTTGCAGAATTTTGTCGAGTCATTTCAAATTTTATGAAAATTGAATCAAAACTTTAAAAGATATTAGTAAAAATTTTCTTCATTCTATTAAATCTTATACATATAATCTATCTATACTAATAAAAGAAAGTTTCGCTCTGTGTGTGTCTGTTGGCGATGGCTAGGAAAATTTAGCCCACCTAGAAGGCTGTAAATTTAGATTTAGGTAGTCCAAACCCTCTCCTGGTGTACCATTACTTCAGAATTTTAATATTTCAATTACTCTCTGAAATATTAATTAATATTCACAAAGAACTCTCATTAAAAATACACTTTTATTCTCTTGGGTTGGTTGGTTCACTGGTTGGTTGCATCGATTCTTCACAGAAGTAATTAAATAAACCAGAGTAGCGATGCATAAATAAGGATTACTAACTAAATAGTGTCAATATGGATTGAAGTTATCAGCGTAAGAGTTAGCGAATGTCGCGCCACCTGCACATGACAAATTACACATACGTCCCACTGATTGAAATATTTTCCAGGCAAATTTTTATTCATGACAATTAGTCGGGTTTAAGTTTTTTTTTTTTTTTTTTTTTTTTTTACATGACATTTATTATTATGATGGAGATTTTTAATACAGAAAACTTTATTTAACAGATTCTTTTTTATATTTGCGGGAATGAAGAGGGACAATTGTTTAATTACATTTAAGCTTCAAGGTGTATTTAGTTCCGAATAATAGTGTAAGCCAAATTTCAAATTGAGTATCTAGCTTAACCAAATGAATCAATCTTTAAAGATGTATTATGATCCTCCTAATTAGTTATTTGCTGAAGGACACTTGAACAACCCCCCTCCCTCCCGGCCCGTCCTTCAAGGTTTTTTCTCTAACTCTGCTCCGTTTCCATATCTCAGCAACTATCTTCCCGATTTCAACGCAAGTGATTTCAAACATTATAATTAACTTAATAGTCACTCTTTATAACATTAAACTAACAATATAATAAATTATAACACCTTGTAATAGTATATTACTTTTAAATGCTAAAGGTGTAAAATTAACAACTATAATATAAATTAAAATAATTAATAATTAATTAAAATTGTTAATTTTACACCTTTAGCATTTAAAAGTAACATTAAACTAAATTTATGAGTAGCGGTTACCACTATTTCCGAATAATAGTTTAAGCCAAATTTGTAATTACGTTCCTAGCTTAAGCAAATGAACAAATTTTGAAAGATGCATAGTGGTCCTTCTAATTAGTCATTTGCTGAAGGACACTTGAACAACCCCTCCCCCCGGCCCGGCCTTCAAGGATTTTTTCTCTAACTATGATCCGTTTTCATCTCTCAGCAACTATCTTTCCGATTGCAACACAAGTGATTCCAAACATTATAATTAACTTAAATGTCACTCTTTATAACATTAAACTAAATTTATGAGTAGCGGTTACCACTATTTCCGAATAATTGTGTAAGCCAAATTTGTAATTAAGTTCAAAGCTTAAGCAAACGAACAAATTTTGAAAGATGCATAGTGGTCCTCCTAATTAGTCATTTGCTGTAGGGAACTTGAGCACCCCCCCCCCCCTTACGGCCCCTCTTGCAAGGATTTTTCTCTAACTATGCTCCGTTTCCATATCTCAGCAACTATTTTTCCGATTTCAACGCAAGTGATTCCAAACATAATTGACTTAATTGTCACTCTTTATAACATTAAACTAAATTTATGAGTAGCGGTTACCACTATTTCCAAATAATTGGGTAAGCCAAATTTGTAATTAAGTTCAAAGCTTAAGCAAACGAACAAATTTTGAAAGATGCATAGTGGTCCTCCTAATTAGTCATTTGCTGTAGGGAACTTGAACACCCCCCCCCCCCCCCGGCCCCTCCTTCAAGGTTTTTCTCTAACTATGCCCCGTTTCTATATATCAGCAACTATCTTTCCGATTTCAACGCAAATGATTCCAAACATTATATTTAACTTAATAGTCACCCTTTATAACATTAAATTAAATTTATGAGTAGCGGTTACCACTATTTCCTAATAATTGTGTAAGCCAAATTTGTAATTAAGTTCCTAGCTTAACAAAACGAACGAATTTTTATGCATGCATAGTGGGCTTCCTAATTAGTCATTTTCTGAAGGACACTCGAACATCCCCTCCCCTCGGCATCTCACTCAAGGTTATTTTCCTAACTGTGCCTTATTGCAATAACTGGGCTAATAATGTTCCAATCTTCTCGAAACCAGCTCAATTTTGTAGTGTGCCTACTATACAGTAACGTAGGCAGCGGGGACCTGTCTCAGAAGTTCGTTCGGAAAGAGGTTTGTTTAGAACAGAATGCTCCCCTGGCGGCGGTAAGGGGAAATAAAAGATTTTCTAGAGCGTACGAGCATGCCGGGTATACGGTTCTGAAGCCATCGTAGACCGTGGCCAGAGTTTCGTTTTTAAAGAGATTTAAGTTTATTACAAGGGCTCGGGCAACGCCGGGCCGGGTGGGTCAGCTAGTATAACAATAAGAGCAAGTCAAGTGACTGAGGAAACCAAATACGGGCTAACCACTTATTTTTATATATGCCAAGCAGTCATTTTTATACAAAATTATTCTTTCGAATAAAATTGCATAAAAGCTACATTTTTAGAATGATCGTTCAAAAAAATTGTTTGCTTGAACACTAAAAAAAATGTATAGATTCTGAGATAATTTCAGTTGAAATTAGGTAACAGCCGAATATCTCAAGCCATTAATGTAAATTAACACAAGAGATTCGTTCATCGTGAGTCATAGAAATATTAAACCATGGAGGTCATCTTTCGCAAAGCAAGATTTCTATGGTGAATTTTGCATGTTGTCTGGTGTCAAAAAAGAAAAAAATTGAATTTCCAAAAGTGGCATATGCAATAATAAGAAAAAAAGGCATGCACACATTTCGCTCATAACAGACAATATAATTCATTTCGCTGAAATAATAAAGATGATTTTTTTACATTGTAAAACTAGTCATAGTATGAACGCATCTCATTTGTCATGTTTAACATACAATTTCCAACTTGTGGAAGTAGAGTTTGGTTGAAAAACTGATGCATGGCATGTACAAAAAAATATACTGTTTAGCTCTTATTAGAAAAACTCTGAAACCGGTCTCCGCTCGGTCTAGTTGCTAAGGTAACTGGTCAGTCGACTTTATTTGAGGGAAGTTCGGTATTTTCTTTTCGTGCCAAATTCCTGCTGTTCAGCTGGTCAGCCCGAGAATTATCGCAGTCTTTTTTGTCCTTTCACAGAGACCGGTTTTATCTTCAGTGCTCCCTCCCTACAAGTTTTGGAACCTTCGAAAGCAGCAACCCTACCCAGGGTTTTTCTTGTCTCTGTAATACAGTATATAATATTTGTTAGTTGCCAGTCACAATGAGATGTATATTTTTAAAAGAATCATTGCACTGCTACAGGGTTGGCAAATAGGGCATGCGTTTTCTGGATTGGTTCAGGGAAAAAATCCTCAGGAGTTTTATATAGAATCGTTATAACTTCCGTGCCAAGGTAGAAAAAAAAAATTCTAAGGTGCTGTCATTGTTTTAATATAATTTAGATTGTATATTTACTGCCTCTCTTATTGGTTCAATTGAAGATTGTTTCAATGTCTTTCACAAGATCAGAAACCTTGGTTTGTTTAGCAAATTTCAATTCTATCAATTTGATATACAGTGAAATACGTTTAACGTGAAAAATTGGTTAACTCGAAATGATATAGTATACTATGCAATTTAAAACATTTTTTTTTTTCTTTTAACACAAAATAAAAATCATTTAACACGAAAAAAAATTTGCTTTTGATCTTCAGTGGCATGTTTGCTACAAGTCACTGTAGAATTTATTTATGGAATTGTTTAACTTCCGGGAATCGGTTCCTCTTCCTTCAACGGCCCCCTTTTTCCCCCCAATGGTCATCATCCATCAGGGCTCTTTCTCCCTCCCCCTAATGAAAATCTGTATCTGTGCCAAAGAATTGCCGATTGTGAGAACCCAGTTTCATTCTGCTTTTCTCACACAAAGAAAGAAATGTCAGGAGTTTAGTGATAAGAAATTCCCATGCGTGTGACGTTTTTAGTACTGCTCTTCAGTTCGCTTACAAAGTCCATTAGTTTGTGTTGAAATTGGTGCATTTTATATTAAAACCATTGAATTTTGGGTGAGAATTGGTGAATTTCATGTTTTTTTAAAAATTAGCTTAGGTTTATGAGCACAATGTCTGAGAAATCGATATGAAAACAAACCACTATTTCGCTTCAAATGAAGATGAAGCTGCTTAATGCATTTGATGGAAAACGCAGGATGAAAACAGAAATCTGCAAAGAGTTTGGCATTACCAATACTACTTCATCAATGATAATTAAAAATACAAGGATCACATTACGTTAATGTTTGAGCCAGAGAAAAAACGTATGAGAACTGCTATGCACGAAAATTTAGAGACAGCTTTTCTTACTTAGTTCAAACAAGCTAGATCTCAGAATGCTCCTATATCAGGTCCTTTATTGCTGGAAAAAGCAGATGAACTGGCAAAATAAATACGTATCGAATTTAATCCAGGCTGGTTGGAATGTTTCAAGAAAAGGAACAGCATTGTGTTAAAAAAATGTTTGTGGTGAAGCTAATAACGTTTTACAACTATGACATTTTAATGGTTACAATCTACGTTGTCCTCAATATTTGAAGAATATGACCCAAAAAATGTCTTGAACGCTGACGAAACTGGCTTATTTTACCACTGCTTACCCAATGAAGCTTTATCGTTTAAGGGCAGTCGTGTTCAGGAGAAAAAATTTCTAAAGAAAAAATTACAGTATTGGTTGGATGCAATTCGGATGGATCTGAAAAACTAACCTTATTTGTCATTGGTAAAAGTTTAAAACTGCCGTGTTTTAAAATTGTAAGAACATTATCATTTGAATATACGGCAAACAAAAAAACATGGATGGTAGTCTCTATTTTCAATGATTGTCTTATCCATTTGTATAAGCGATTTTTACGAGAAAAGTATAAAGTCGCACTTATTATTGATAACTGTGCCTCTATATTAAATTAAAAGCTATAAAGCTTGTATTTTTGTCTACAAATACCACAAGTGTTTTACAATCATGTGATCAAGGCATTATACAAAATTTGAAATTAAATTATCGAAAGCAATTACTTCGAAAATATGTACTCACAATCAAAGCAAAAGAAGGTTTTTCCATTAATTTATTGGGTGTGTTACATAAGTTGTGCTCAGCATGGAATTTAGTGAAGCGTACGGCAAATTTAAATTGTTTTAGGTATACGGGATTCTCCAAATTAACAAATTCTTTGACACCTCATGAATCAGCTGATATTGAGACTGAGCCGACATTTAATGAAATGTTTGGGAAAGTCTCAACATCACTAAACTGTCCTACAATATAATTAAATGAATATGTTGCAGTCGTTGATGATGTGTCTACGACACCGATTCTGACAGACAAAGATATTTTGGAAATCATTCATAATCCAAATGATTCCACCTATGTAGATTATGACAACAAATCTGACAACAGAATCAACGATACAGTTCCTGTCCCCTCTACTTCAGAAATGCAGAAAATGATTAAAAGTATGTGCAGTTATTTACGTGCACATTCGAATGGAGAGATGAATAAAACAATGGATGATCTCAAACAATTTTTGGACAATAGGGTGCTGCAAAAGACACTACAAAAAAAGATATCTGGCTTTTTCCCCCAAAAAACAATAATTTTTTTACCTTCTTTAGCTTTTTATCCTAATGGATGCAACCTATTTTACTGTAGTGTTAAAATTCAATTTTTCTGTATTGATATGTATAATTGTCTATCTAATTTGCCTCTTTTATGACTATTGTGAAATATATTGTATTTGTAACTAAACAAAAGGTTTGTGTTATAAAAAGTATAACAGACACTCACCTACTTCTGAGAAAAGTTGTAGCTTGCCCATTGAAAGGTTAAAAGTACCTGGCCCTTTAATAACTAACAAAGGTTTATTAAAGAGAAAAAAAAAATTGTCAAAAAAAAAAAACTTTTTTAGTGATTTTTAGTCTCTTTCAGTGATCTATTCAGTGATTATGTATCCTTGTAAAATAAATAGAGTTTGATGTTACTTTGATGTTGTGCTTTTCTGTTTCAGCATGAAGCTCAGTCATTGCCCCACAACGATATCTTTGTGAAAGCAGTCCAGTCATCAGAGAGATTCATGAGCAAGAAATTTCTTGGAGTTCGAGTGACGGGGAAGGAATTCTTCTCGGTCAGAGACGAAGGTAGGTCGATAATGCCCATTTCATTGGAGAACATTTCATGTTTTCTGATTTTCAGAATAGAATGGGGGCTGAGAAAAATCATGAATGTGTGATGCAGTTATTTAAGAGCATTAAGATTTAAGATTGATTTGTTGTTGTTTATTTATTTTCACGTGCGTTTGTAATTATATAAATACATAGCATCTATAGTCATTATCTGGTCTGTCTGTCTGCATACAACAGCGCAAAAACTACCCATCTGAATGGCTTAAAATTTAATATATAGAATCGTTGCAAGATTTTGTCGTTTCATTTCAAATGTTATGATAATCAAATCAAAACTTAAAAAAGATATTAATAAAAGTTTTCTTCATTCTATTAACTCCTATCCTATGTAATCTATATAATAAAAGGGCAAGTCATGTGAATGAGGACAACAAATAGGGGCTGACCTTTTCTTTTTTCCTATGCCAGGTGGCCATTTTTATTCAAAATTATTTTTTCAAATAAAATGGCATAGAAGTTACATTTTTAGAAAGATCGTTAAAAAAAATGGCTTGTTTGAGGGATGACTCACATTCAAAAATTTATAGATCCTGAGATAACTTCAGTTGATATTAGGTTAACAGCCCAATATCTATTAAAGCAAATAAACACAAGAGATTCGTTCATCGTGAGTCATAGAAATATTAAACCATGGAGCTCATTATTCGGAAAGGAAGATCTTTATGGTGAATTTTGCATCGCTGTCTGGTGTTGAAAAAAAAAATTGCATCTGTAAACATGGCATACATAATAAGATAAAAGGCATGCTCATTTCGCTCATAACAGACGATGTAATTCATTTAACTGAAATAATAACGATGATTTTTTTTGCATTGTAAAACTAGTTATAGTAGGAACACACCTCATTTGTCACATTTAACATATAATTTACAACTTGTTTTAACTGAACATGAAAGACTGTCGTAATGAGTGAAATCTTTCTCTCTCTCAGTTCCTGGTCCAATACTCTGAAATTTGTATTCTAAAACAAAGCAACAGACTTGCACTCATGATAGATTTAAACCGCTTATTCTGAAAACCCGTTAATAGCATCCTCCTGTAATTTTTAAGACAAAATCTGTTATGGTTATAATATTTGTTAGTGTTGCTGCATTCCAGATCGGGTTACCTACCCCTTAAGATGCCCGGGTCATTGTGCAGTAATCATTTTTTTCCCCCCTTCAAACAATAATTGTACAATAAAAGGTTTTCAAGTCCCATTGTGTAATAAGTGTGCTGCAAGCCTTTTTGGAACCCTGTTTCTTTCTCCAAAAAAGAAAAATAAGGATCTTTTAATCTCATGGGCCTTCTCATCATGTGGGGTGTGGGATTAAATAACATTTTTTTTTGGAAATATATATATATTTTTTTTAACTCTTATTAAAAATGGCTTTTGATGATTTTGCCAAGAGCATCGCAAAGCTCATATATACATACAATGGAAAGTCATTAAGTAAGTCGCAAAAGATAATTAAATAATAACTTACAATGCTATTCACTTCAAAACTCCATTTTTATTTCTCAACATATTCTCCACCCATATTTATGCACTTATATCACCGTTTTATCAATACCCCAACACCAGCTGCATAACATTCTTTGGGTTGCTATCTCAGCCACATTAGGACTTCAAGTTGAACCTTTTCATCCTCTGTGAGCATCATCTTGCAACTTCTACAATATCCACCCTACAGCTTCGACTTAGCCCCAAGCGATTTTCATCTGTTGAGTCCACTAAAAAACCAATCTTGGAAGCAAGATGATGTTCACAGAGGATGAAAAGGTTCCACTTGAAGTCCTAATGTGGCTGAGACAGCAACCCAAAGAATGTTATGCAGCCGGTGTTGGGGTATTGATAAAACAGTGATCATAAGTGCATAAATATGGGTGGAGTTGGGAAATAAAAATGGTTTTGAAGTGAATATCATTGTAAGTTATTATTTAATAATCTTTTGTAACTTACTTAATGATTTACCCTTGTATATTGTCCTAACAATACATGGACAATACATATATTGTCCAATATTTGCCTAAAAAAATAATCTTATCAAGTGTGCAAGATGAGTTATTCAAAGAAATTTCTTTGTTTAAAAGTATGCAGCAAAGGCAAGGCAAGAGATGTATATATTACGTTAATTATCGAAGGGATTTTACTATTTCCCATAGAGTTAAATCAGACATGTTACTTTTTTTTTTTTTTTTTTGGTGGGGGGGGGGGGGGGGGGCATCGTGATTTTGACCATTTCTGAGATTGGTGCAAATTTAAAATAAAATTCATGGGGGGGGGGGGGGGACAATGATGGCGAACATCACGATTTTCTTCAATCTATCGTTAAAATTGGAGATTTCTTTTTTTTTTTTTTTTTTTCACTCAGCTACAAAAAAATCCAAATTTTCATCAATTTGTCCAAAAAAAAAAAAAAAATCAACCAGTCATACAAAAAAAAAATATCACTAATTTTGCCAATTGGTTAAAAGAAATAAAAATTACTGATTGGTGAAGAAAAAAAAAATGTTTTATTGATCAGCGAAAGAAAAAAAATCATAATTTTCATCAATTAGTGAAGAAAATATTACACTTAGGATTTTAATGTTTTCAATCCTCCAATCTGCATTTATAACATGTTGTTACATTTATGTTAAACTTATTTTATTAAAGTCTAAAATTTGAAAAGGGTAAAACTGAACCCTATTGGCACTAACATATGCTAAAATTTGCATTATATTACCATTTATCCAAAGGTAATAATTTGATTAAAATGTGATTTTTTTAATTTGTTTTTAATATTCGCACACACAGTCATTTGCATGTTGTTTTACTCTTTGGAATTTTTACAGGTTGGCAAGTATGACATGTCATATACAGTCACCGGCCACCCTGGCATCAAACGGTGTTTATTTATTTATACTGTCCTTCCATGAAATTCCTTCTAAAAAGAGTGATTGTTAATATTGAATGAAATAGTCCCCTTTTTTTTTCAGTTGACTTTGTACTAGTAATAATTTTGATTGTGGGCAGTTCTTTGTTTTCTGGGTGGAGGTGGCAAAATGTCACCTGGCAGGTATCATAGGCGTAGTTATAGTGAATGTTTTCTGGAATGACCCGAAATCTTTAAAATGTTTATCGATAGTTGTCCTGTTAAGAAGTATATATTAAATAGGGATGAAAATTTAAGCATTTACAGGGTGTCTAGCCACCTGGAAAGGTCAGGAAAATGATGAGAAAAAGTCAGGGAAATTAGAAAATTCTGAGGAAAAGTTAGAAAATTTTGAAACTTTCAAGAAAAAAATAGGAAAATGTTTCTTCTAAAACTAGGAATTTTAAATTGCAGTGCCATTAAAATCATGCTCTTCATAAGTACTGTAGAGTATTTCACCTCTTGTGCCAATCATTTTGTCTATACCCTCCCTCTTTCAGGCCTTCTTTGTAACCAGTCGCCAAAGCTTTCTACTGAATGTTGTAGGATTGGGGAACTGAACATTGGTTAGCTTAATTTATTGAATATTTATTATTTGTATTAAAATATGTCAAAGCAATCTGTATTTAACTGTGACTGATGTGGTAAAGAATTTCATATTGATTAGACAAAATGGATAGAACATGATGCTAACAGCGTGTGTTCTGCAAAATGTTCAACAATTTTATAGATTTTGCAAAACAAAATTAATGATGTAACAAATCAGTCATTTGTGTCTCAGAATCAGTTGTGAAAGTTCCACTCTCAAATTCACAACTTTTGAGTTTTTTTGTGTATAACATCACAAAATCTCGATACCTGGAAGTTTTTTTCATTGGTATGTAAAAGTTAAGGGAATTCGTTGCTGATCTGGAATAGACACCCTGTCATCATTCATCATAACAAATAAATAATGAAATAATTCGTGATGAAACTCTACGGCTCTCAATATTGAAATATATATCACAAGTGGAATCTTTGTGTGTTTTTTATTTCAAGTAATTGATGTCCTATGTATTTATCTTTTTTTTTCAGTTGTATTTTTGTTTATTTATTTATTTACTAATAAATTCTTATTTTTTTTTAATGCTGTTTAACATAAGGAAATTTGGATGTGTTGATTCCTCTCTTTGAAAATTTCAGCTTTCCTTCGCTGAATCCCTTTGAAAAAATGAATGATTGTTGTTGTTGTTTCCTTTCAGTTGACTTTGCAACAGACAGTGCGAGTTCTGACAGCATCGTGAATGAGGATTCAGACTCCGAAATTGAGATAGTGAGGGAACCTGCGAGGAAGGCACGCTATGCGAGGCTGTGAGTTTTTTCTTTCGTTTATGAAATACAGATTTATTTAGGGGTGGTTTCAAGTTTTTCTAACCAAATTAGTTGAGGAAATAGAATGGTTCATTATGTTCAGTTATGTGAAACATGCAAAGTTTGTTTTATACAAATGAACTATGAAATGAAATGTAGCTAGCTATTCCTTGTTATTCTTAAAAGTGTAATACATCTGCAATCCATACAAACTGGGACTTCAGTTTTGAGATTTAAAAAAAAAAAAAAGTACAGTAGACTCTCCTTAAATCTGCATAGCTTAAAACCAGAGGTTGTGCAGATTTTAGAATTTTGCGGATTTCTGGTCACTTTTTTATTTACGTTCTTTAAAACAATAATTTGAATGTAATAATGGACTTGAAATTATAATGAATGCTTACAATAAAGTAAAATAATAAAAATTAAGAAAATTTAAAATATTAAAAGTAAAGGTCAAGTGTACAATTAACTAGCAAAACTACCTGGCTTTGCCCGGGTTAACATAAATTAAAATAAATAATACGACAATATGATTTGTGCATACTCAACCATAAATCGATAAAAAAGACAATTAGAAAAAAAAGCGTTACTTTAACTCAACCATAGTAAAATTTCTCCACTTTATAAATAAGAATGCATGTTTTCTTTGTGCATACAATATAAAAATATACGATTTTCCTGACATTGAAAAAAAAATTGTGGTAACATTTTGGTAACATTTTACCGTAACACATAACATCAAATGTCGTAACATTTTGCGGAATTCGCTTTCATATATCATCTATCTATATTATAAAACAAAAATATATCCGTGAGTAATGTCACCATATGGACGGTAGCACTGACCTAACCATTAAATTTTGCTTGTACTGCATATTTGTAACTACTAAATACCCGCATAATTTCATTTTTTGAACTATAAATTCGAAAAAAAAAATGCACTTTCAAATGTAGTTTGAAAAGTTTATCTCAATTTACTGATTTTTTTTATGGATTTTAAAGTAATTTTAAAGCATGTATATTTTTAAATCTGTGTTCTATCCAATTACGAAAGATTAACTTGTTTGATCTTTATAAAGTAAAGACATTTATTTCTAAACATAGCATATTAAATTTTTATGCAGTCGAATAAAATAAATGTACTCTCAATGTTATTCGTTTGAAAAACGTATCTCAATTTACTGATGTTTTATGGATTTTAAAGGAAAATTGTACAGAAATAGGATGTTAACACACAGTACACAGTTTCGCGATTTCGGCAATTTGGACGATTTTCAAAAATTTGTAGCGGCGGTTCCAAACGAGTTAGAGAAAACTAAAAATACCAGACGAGATCTACATTCTTTTTCCTTTCGAAATCTGCAATCGTTTTTGAAAAATACAAATATTAACCCTTCGAAAAAAATTCGCGCGCAGACTCACTTTTGCAAATTCCGATTCTCTGCGATTTTTAAAATCGCGCATCGGCTCGCTGTAAGAACAA
Organism: Maratus michaelseni; assembly: GCA_963931845.1. Lineage (NCBI taxonomy): Eukaryota > Metazoa > Arthropoda > Arachnida > Araneae > Salticidae > Maratus > Maratus michaelseni. The sequence goes on from OZ007589.1 coordinate 468,310,659, forward strand.
AAAAACAAACAAACACACCCAAGTACATTTCCCTCCTTTCGAGATCACTGTAAAGCCTTTAGTTTAAAAAAATATTTCAGTTAACCCTTTCGAAAATGTTTTTTTCCGTAACTCTCTTTCGCTTTTTCAGCGATTTCTGAAATCTTTAAAAATTCAATTCTGGGCTTCTAAACAAGATACGAAAAAATAAAAATACCGAGCCTAATCTACATTATTTTACCTTTTAAAATCAGGTATCAGTTTTGAAAAATTCGTTTTTTAATCCTTCTAAAAAAATGGTTTCCGAAACTCACTCGCGTGAATTTTTGTTTTTCGGCCCATGTTTAAAAATCCGCATCGACTCGAAAAATGTGAATAGAGACAAATAAAATACTCCAGATCATAGCCACGTTCTTGTTCTTCGAAACATATATTTCAGTTTTAAAAAATATGTACATTAACCCTTTAGAAACCGGTCGTTCCCGTACCTCACTTTCACGATTTCCTCTAATTTGCAGTGTAATACATCTGCAATCCATACAAACTGGGACTTTAGTTTTGAGATTTAAAAAAAAAAAAAAAGTACAGTAGACTCTCCTTAAATCTGCATAGCTTAAAACCAGAGGTTGTGCAGATTTTAGTCACTTTTTTATTTACGTTCTTTAAAACAATAATTTGAATGTAATAATGGACTTGAAATTATAATGAATGCTTACAATAAAGTAAAATAATAAAAATTTATGATTTATTTTGAGAAATAATTATATTTTCATGGTGAAAATTCTATTCAACTAGGATATTTGTGTTTTGAAGCAGCCAATTGCACTGCAAATATACTTGCTGTGTGTACTTTTTTCGAAAGCTCCAAAAGATATCAAATTAATTTTTTTTTCTATTTTTTATATATCGGATTCTATATAGTTTGTTGAACTCCCGGCTTATGATTCAACGCAGGAACATTTATTTTTAAAAGTTTTAGAATTTTTTAAATAATGGTCATTTTTGTATATGGGAAAAAAAAAAAAAAGCTAAGGAATTTGCTATTTCTTTTCAAAATATCTCCCTTCGTATGGGTCCCATCGCGACCTGGTTTGGCTCATTCGACTCGACATAGATAGAGCTTACCGAATTTAGTTCTGAGTTTCACCACCAGGATGCGCCCTCCTATCTCTGTTTCTATGGGACGGATCACGACGGGGTATAGTTCATTCGACTCGACACCGATAGAGCTTACTAGAGATTATCGATTTTAGTTCTGCATTTCACCACTAGGGGCGCTTTCCGAACTCTGTTTCTATGGGCTGGATCACGACGGGGTATGGCTCATTCGACTCGACATCGATAGCTTTTCGAGATTTTACAATTAGGGGCCTGCTGGCGGGCGAAGCCAGCTAGTATATATATTAATTTTTTAAATTAAAATAAATGTTTTATATTTAAAAAAATGTATTTAAATTTTTTTTCTTCTGATAAACCATTTTACTTTTAATCCTATTTGTTTTAACACCCATTTTTGAAGAAAAAATAATGGAAAATACTGTATTGTTTTCTTTAAATCCAATTTTTATTAATAGGACATCTACTGTCCACCTGCATCCAAGGAATTTAAATATGCCTCCTTGGTTGAGGCTCAAGCTGAAAATAGTTACGATGTAATGATTGCTAAATGTCAATATTTGACAGACGATTTTTGATTATGTAGAATAAATTGTATCATGAAGTTTGAATGCGCAAAAATATGTTTTTATTTCTTAGAAAATTTACCTTAATATTAACAAACCAGTGGAAACAATTTGCCTTTGTAAAATTAGGAGCTAAGTTATTTATTTTTCTCCAAACACATTTAAATATATGTACTATGTCGTTTAAAGCACTTATAGTAATCTTTATAACATGCGAAAAAAATCACATCTGTGAAAATTGACGTCAGTTTCGGATTTCAAATTATAGCGAATTAATCTGAAATTGTTTTATAAAAATACTGTCCATACGCAGTTCCTTTGAATGGCAACGGGAAAGAAATTGCATTAGAAATTGAGGGTAAAAATAGATTTTTGTAATGATAAACTATGGGAAATGTTTAAAAAAAGTGGTAAAGAATGGTCTGAGAAATTTTTAAAGTGGACAGTGATTTTACCCGTTTTCTAAAACATATGTACATAAAGTTTCGTTCCAATCGGGCAAAAACTGTAGATTTGTATAAGGAACATACATACCAAGAACGGCTTTTATATATATAGATATTGCATAACTAAATATACATAATGATGATGAGATAATTTTTTCTTGAATGGTTCAATGAAACTCACCTTATCAATGTACACTCATCATTCACATCAAAATCTTAAAATAACAAAGTTTTCTTTCATGTTTAGCCCTACTTAATAACCAAAACAGCTTGATTCATACATAAATTATTTGGTAAAAATATTGCGATTGCCGCTGATATCAGCACCATCTTGAAAATTTTCAGAAATAAATTTATATTTCCTTCATGAGAAAACATAAGTTGAATCTTATTAACGAGAATTACATATTGAAATATGTACAGAATGATATAAAACTTTAAAAAAAACTTGGAATTTTACACCTACACCTTAACTGTAAGCTTCATTGTTTTCATCAGAAAGGACGCACGAATTTTAGGTATTTGCAGATTTTAGGATGGCGGATTTGAGGGAGTCTACTGTATATCCACAACTTAGGGTTCATGACTACTCATTCGTTATTGAACGGGTACTTGTACAGGTCTCAAATGATTCAGTCATGAAATTGTCCAACTCATTTGTGTCTGCCCTGTATTATATATTACTACATTATACAAACAAATGAAGAAACTTATCTCCCTATGGTGTTGTGGGCATGCATAGCCTGTTTTTTGGCATTCCATCCCATCTTTGTATTTACTCATCTTGATGCATTATTCCTGTACTTTCCTGTCAAGTTACTGCTATAATTGCAGAAGAGTAGTATAGGTTCAGTTCACTGAATAACCTCTGTACAACAATTTGCGCGTTCTGAAACAGACCTGTTCAAACTGTTGCGTGTACAGCAGTCGTATCTTCCTGGAAGGTTGGATGACGGTTTTATCAGAATCTCAGATTAACGAGGCGATTTTCTGCAAAAAAAAAAAAAAAAAACCGCGAATGTTGTCACAGAATCACTCGAAAAATCACGAATTTCGTCACAGGATCGTGCGAAAAATCACGAATTTCGTCACAGGATCGCGCGAAAAATCACGAATTTCGTCACAGGATCGAGCTAAGAAATGCGCATTTTGTTACAAGATCGCTGAAAAAACGAATTTCGTCAAAAAATTGGCGGGAAAAAGCAAATTTCGCCAAAGTATCACCGAAAAAACGTGAATTTCATTCAACTGATTGCTGAAAAAATGCGAATTTCCTTAAAAGATTGTTCAGGGGTGATTCTGGTCCGAATTTTCTGAAAAATTAAGGCAATGATTTCCGAAAAAAAAAAATATATTGGTCATAAATCCCAAAATTCGGACATTAAATGTATCGGTATTTCGGCAAATGATCGCCAAAAAAAATCAATCTCGTCTTTCGTTCGAAGAAAAGTCTCCAATTTTGTCAAAGGATCGCGGGAAAAACGTGACTTTCGTCAGAGAATCACGAAAAAATGGCAAATTTCGTCAAAAACATTGCGAAAAGCAGCAAATTTCGTCAAAAAATCGCGAAAAAATGGCAAATTTCGTCATAAACATTGCGAAAAACGGCAAATTTCGTCAAAAGATCGAAAAAAAAAACGACAAATTTTTGTCAACAGATCGCAGGAAAAACGTGACTTTCATCAGAAAATCGCAAAAAAACTGCAAATTTCGTCAAAAACATTGCGAAAAGCAGCAAATTTCGTTAAAAGATCGCGAAGAAACAGCAAATTTTGTCAACAGATCGCGGGAAAAATGTGACTTTCGTCAGAAAATCACGAAAAAATGGCAAATTTCGTCAAAAACATTGCGAAAAATGAGAAATTTCGTTAAAAGATTGCGAAAAAACGGTAAATTTCGTCATAAACATTGCGAAAAACTGTTGTGAAAACCTTGGTGTGAAAGCTTAACTTCCCCATATTTGTTTGTTTTTCCTTTTAGGTCTCGCGCCACTGAGATATTCTACTTTAAGTGCTTCTATCGGGATCGCTCTTAGCGTAAACAAAAACACATGTTTTTCTGGATGCCATGACTGCGCATGTGTTGAATAACTAGCTTAAATATCACTGCATGACTTGTCTGCTCTCTCTCTTCTCTTTTTGATTATGTGGCAGCTGCATATCGTATGATGTTTTGTTTTAGTTATTTTTAAATGTCTGTGCAAGTATGCCAGACTGTTTGTTAATTCTTATAATGTTAAAGTATGTTTAATAAATGTTATTTATTAATTTAAGCCATCCTCTTATTCAGAGTCAGTTTACTTTTACTTTACCATTTGAGCCCGGTGGATTAACCACCCAAATTCTTTAAGACCGGTTATGGGCCAAATGAAGTCTAAATTTAAAGAGTTTGTCCATTTTTGGTAATGTTTAAATATAATTTTTGACTCTGAGGTGTTGGCGTGAATTTATCATAATGAGGTCATCTTTAATGGCAAAGATGGGGGGCCTCTTCCAGAGCTACAGTATTGATGTTTTGACAAGCAACAGCAGACAGCTAATTTGTTTTTATCTCCACCCTTTCGTTGTGAATGAACTTCAAGGCTGCTCCTTCCTGGTTTCTGACTAAGATAAACAAACTTGCCTGGACTCTGGAACTGTAGTGTTTTCTTTCCCTTTCCCCCATGACTGATAAGGAGTTACGTTAAGCGAATGTTGTTTACTTTGTGAACAGCTGTTAACTTGGAATGGAGTAAAGTTTGTGGTTTTTTAGTAAAGTTATTATGGATTGATAAAACTTTTGCTGTTTGTTTTATTGGTGAAGTGTTTTTGCTTGTTAGTCTTCAGTGTTAAATGAATGTTTTTCATCTCATTTAGGAAAGTTATTTTTTCTGAGTATTATCAAATGCATAATTTATTAATTTAAAGTTTTTTAACGTTAATAGTATACTGTGATATGTTATTTGTTATGAATTAATTGTTAGAATTTGTTTTTTTTAGAATTTTAAAATTTTAAATAGATTTAAAGAAAAAAAAAAAGAAAGATTTGTTAAAGTTGTTAATTGAAAGTTTTTAATTAAAGATTTTTATATTGAAATGGTTTGAATATAGAATTGTATTTTTAATAAAACAGTGAATAATTAATTTAATATGGATAATTAATAGTTAATTTAAATAGTTAATGATTAAATTTGAGTAATTAATGGTTGATTAAATTTGAGTAATTAATGGTTGATTAAATTTGAGTAATTAACGGTTGATTAAATTTGAGTAATTAATGAATTTTTTTTGTACTTCATTTATTTTGTATATTTAATGTATGTATTGTTGTTAAATGGTTCTTTTTGAAGGGTTAGTAGGTTTTAATATTGTTGAATGGTTTATTAATATTGTATTGAGATATGCATATTTAATTATCCCCATGAGCTTATAGGATGGAGTTTGCTATCCAAAAACTTAACAGTAGCAATTATGCTACTTGGGCAGAGGAAATACAGGTGTATATGATGGATCGTGGAGTTTGGCAATTTGTAGAAAAACCAGACCTTGAAACACCTAAAGATTTAACTGGAAAGGAACTTCGTGACTTTGAATTGTGTAGGGATAGGGCATATACCTCAATTTATTTAAATATTGAGAAACCATATCGTAGTATAATAAGTGACACTAAAAATGCTGGGGATGCATGGAGGAAATTAAAGGAGCGTTACCAGCCAACGTCTCGCAGTAGGATTGTGAGTTTATTGGACAAATTTTTCTCATTGAGGTTTGGCACAGGGGATGACATTAGTATTTATGCAGCTAACCTTAAAAAGGTAGTTAATGAATTGGCAGACGCAAAACATGTAATGGAAGAAATGTACCAGTCTTTTCAACTTATCCGGTTTTTGCCATCCAAATTTTCAGGGATTGTTCAGTCAATTTATAGATGGGATGACAAAACATTTACTTTTGACAATGTATTAAAAGAGTTGTTGGTTGAGGAGGATAGGTTAAGACAGTGTAACATTGACCTTGAACGTGTAGATGCATCTGCTTATAAAGTCAAAATTAATAAACAAGGAAATAGGAATAATAGCAATTTTAAATTTAATAAACAGAAAGACATTAAGTGTTTCCATTGTTCTAAATTAGGCCATTTTGCTTCTAATTGCCCAGAAAAGAAGCCAAATTCTGGTAAATTTCAGGTTAAGAAGTTTAAACCAAAGGGAAATTTTAACCGAGACAATTCAAGTTACATTGTAGAGGCTAACTACAGTCAAGGTAGTAATGGTCCTGATGATTTGTCTTGGGTTGTGGATTCTGCTGCTTCTTCTCATTTTTGCCGAAATAAAAATTTGTTTGTTGAGCTTAGGCCAGTAGTAGATACAACAGTATCAGTCGCTATCGGTGAAGAGTCTTGCTCAGTTGAGGGAATTGGCAAAGTGGAATTTTTGGTAAATATAAAAGGTACCCAGAAGAAAATAACATTGAACAATGTTCTTTATTCACCTAGATTGAGGAGAAATTTATTTGCAGGATGTGCCATAGATAAAAAAGGAGGGAAATTTGTTGGCAAGAATGGAAAGATTTTCGTGTATAATAATAAAGGAAAATTGGACTTCTTTGCAAAAAGAGAAAATGGTTTATATTTTCTTAGACCAAAATACCCCGGTGTTATCAGAGAGCATGTAAATTTAACTCAGTCTAAGGAATCAAATCTTGAGATTTGGCATAAGAAATATTGTCATATCAACACAAATTATATAGTTGATACCAGTAAAAATAATGTAGTTCGTGGGTTACCTAAACTGAAAAATCAGGAATTAAATTGTGAACCTTGTCGTTTGGCAAAGACACGAAGAGTAAGTTTTAAGCCATTGCCGGGAAACCGAACACGTGGGCCTCTTGAACTTGTTTTTACCGATGTGTGTGGCCCAATGCCAGTACCTTCAATTGGGGGATCACGGTACTTTGTCTCTTTCATAGACGATTTTTCTAAAAAGGCTGCCGTTTTCCCAATTAAACATAAAGATGAGGTCTTTGATACTTTTGCTCGATTTAAAAACAGAGCAGAAAGGTTCATTGGAAAGAAAATTAAGGCCATAAAGTCAGATAATGGAAAGGAATACTGCAATTACAAATTTAAACAGCTTACTGAAAAAGAGGGAATAGATCATCAGAAGACGAACCTTTACACGCCGGAACAAAACGGGGTTGCTGAGAGATTTAATAGCACTATAAATAATGGCATTCGAACAATGTTGAAGGATAGTGGTTTAGAAGAAAAATTTTGGGCTGAGGCAGCTGTCTGTTTCACATATGTTTGGAATAGAGTTGTCCATCAAGGCCAATTAAAGACTCCATTTGAATTATACGGTGGGAGACGTCCTTCTGTGAGTCATTTAAAACCGTTCGGATGTACTGCATTTATAGGGATCCCCAAGCAACTACGAAAAAAATTTGATATGCGTGCAACTAAAGGTATCATGGTTGGCTATGCAGGACAGACAAAGGGATACAGAATTTATAATCCTGAAAGGGGTGTTGTCGAGGAAACTTTAAATGTGAATTTCAATGAGAGAGAAATGTACAGTGGTCGCATCCTGGGCACCATGGACTGTAATTCTGAGAATGGGAAAGTTTTGTCAGGAGTTGAAAATCGTTATATTGATAATGAAGAATCTGATTCTGAATCTAAATTTGATCAGATTATACCACAAAACTCTATAAAGTTACAAAGCACTCCCAAAAAGGAAGCTGAAGTAAGTTCCGAAACTGAAGAGTCAGGAGATGAACACCCAGACCGGGATGTGAATGAAACTGAAAAAACCCCTTGTGAAGCTATTAAATGGGTCCGAGAAGCCATTATGAGAAAAGATAAGTCCCGCAATGATATATATTATGGTGTGGAGGGTTCCAATACTAAACTTCGATCTTATAGAGATGTTGAGAATTACTGTAAAGCCAGAAATATTGATTATCGAAAGGAATTTTTTAGTTTTAGAAACAAAGATGATTATTCTGGTTTAGAACCACGTCCCAAAACTGAACACTATGAAGCTAACATAACGGAAGTAGAAATACCATCTTCTTATTTTGAAGCTATGCGTTCTCCTTTTAGAAAAGAATGGTCTAAGGCGATGGATGATGAAATAACAACCATGAAGGAAAGGCAAGTATGGGAACTTGTTCCCAAACCTAAAGAAGAAAGTTTTAGGTAACCGCTGGGTATATTCCATTAAACGTAATGAGAAAGGCGAGATTGCTCGTTATAGAGCTAGGCTTGTAGCACAAGGCTTTAAGCAGGAAAAAGGCATATCTTACGAGGAAGTATATAGCCCAGTAGTTGATTTTTCCCTTATTAGATTATTTTTTAGTATACTAGTCTGTTTTTTCGGTTGGATTCATCATCAAATTGACATAAACTGTGCATATTTATATGCGAATTTATCTGAAAGAGTCTTTATGAGTCAGCCTTTGGGCTATGTCAGTGAGAAGTCTGAGTATGTTTGCCGCCTGAAAAAGGCAATTTACGGCCTTAAACAAAGTGGTCGTGAATGGTATTTCGAGCTTCGGAATGCACTTGAGGGATTAAATTTTAAGAAATTAAAATGGGCAAATTGCATTTTTATATTTAAAAGAAAGGTTCTATTATTGTTGTATGTGGACGATATTATCATTTTTGGACAAACAGAAACATTGGTTTCTGAAGTCATAGATCTCTTAAAATCTAAGTTTGATCTTAAATTGTTAGGACGCACTAAGAAACTCCTAGGTGTAGAGTTTGAAGAGAGGGGCTGTAAACTTTTCATTCATCAAAAGAGTTACATTGAAAAGGTTTACAATATGTTTAAAGAGTATAAACCTCCAATTACATCTCTCCCAATTTCTAAAGGAGTTGTGTATTCAAAGTTAGATTGTCCAAAAGATGATTTAGAACTAAATGAAATGCAAGGTATCCCATATCGCAGCCTTGTTGGATGTCTCGCTTTTATAGCTAACAGGACTAGACCTGACATTTGTTTTGCAATAAACCTTTTCTCACAATTTCAGGAAAACCCTGGGCCTACTCATTGGAACGGGTTAGTTAAGCTACTTGGTTATTTGTATACAACCAGAGAAAGAAAGCTTGACTTATCTAAGATTGATAACCTTAGTGTCACATGTTATAGTGATGCAGATTATGCCACTAATCGTGATGATAGGAAGAGTATGGGGGGTTTTGTGTTGTTTATTGGTCAGTCACCTGTTTCTTGGAAGACTTTCAAACAAAAGTCTGTTGCCCTTTCCACAATGGAAGCTGAGTTTACTGCACTTACTGAGGCTGCAAAAGAAATCACTTGGGTTAGACATATACTTCTAGAGTGTTTTGAAATGGGGTTATTTGGGAATGAAATAACACAATATGAACTTTGTTGTGATAATAAATCTGCTATTGACTTTTGCAAGTCGCCAATTGAAAATGCTAGGTCAAAGCATATTGACGTTAAATTGCATTTTCTAAGAGATTTGGTGTCTGAAAAACTATTTAATTTATCTTATGTAAGAAGTACAGATAATCTTGCAGATATTTTCACAAAAGCTCTAGTTAAAATGTCTGTTAATGATTTCATTGCCAGACTATTTATATAAGTGTAATAAAATTTTATGGCATATTTTTGAAATTTTAAAGTATTATACTCTGAGGTTATGATATAATTGTAATGTTTTAGGTATATCTCCTGGTGTCTCATTTGATATTTTTGAATTGTAAAGATTTTTTTTTTACATGTAATCTCTTGATGCTTTTATGCCACATATTAAAAGGGTTTTTTTTTTTTTTGAATGACCTTGTTTTATATGTATCCTTAAATGGGATGATTGTTGTAAGCAGTCTTGGTTTTTGGATCAGGAGCGGATTTGACTGTTTTTGTTGCAAGTTTTTTTTTAATTTAAGAGTCCTTTTGCAATTTCATAATGCTTCTTTCTTAGGGAAAATTTGTTATATTAAATATTAAGGGGGGCATGTCTTGTTAGACATTTGTGTTTTATTTTGGGATTTCAGTGATCGCGAGAGGGGGGCCTTATGTTGTGAAAACCTTGGTGTGGAAGCTTAACTTCCCCATATTTGTTTGTTTTTCCTTTTAGGTCTCGCGCCACTGAGATATTCTACTTTAAGTGCTTCTATCGCGATCGTACGTACGACGATACGCGATCTCTTAGCGTAAACAAAAACACATGTTTTTCTTGCTCCCACGTATGCATTGCGTCATTGCCAGGTGCCGTTTCCTGATTGGATGCCATGACTGCGCATGTGTTGAATAACTAGCTTAAATATCACTGCATGACTTGTCTGCTCTCTCTCTTCTCTTTTTGATTATGTGGCAGCTGCATATCGTACGATGTTTTGTTTTAGTTATTTTTAAATGTCTGTGCAAGTATGCCAGACTGTTTGTTAATTCTTATAATGTTAAAGTATGTTTAATAAATGTTATTTATTAATTTAAGCCATCCTCTTATTCAGAGTCAGTTTACTTTTACTTTACCATTTGAGCCCGGTGGATTAACCACCCAAATTCTTTAAGAAAAACGGCAAATTTCATCAAAAGATCGCGAAAAAACGACAAATTTTTGTCAGCAGATAGCGGGAAAAACAGGACTTTCGTCAGAAAATCGCGAAAAAACGGCAAATTTCGTCAAAAACATTGCAAAAAACGGCAAATTTTGTCAAAAGATCACTAAAAAACGACAAAATTTGTCAACAGATCGCGGGAAAAGCGTGACTTTTGTCAGAGAATCTCGTTAAAACGGCCAATTACGTCAAAAACATTGCGAAAAATGGCAAATTTCGTCAAAAAATATCGAAAAAAACCCACAAATTTTATCAACAGATCTCGAAAAAAACTGCAAATTTCATTAAAAGATCGCGAAAAAATGCACATTTTGTCAAAGGGACGCAAAAAAAAAAATGTTGGGAGTGGACACCCTCACTCCCGGTTGTATCAACTTACTCGACCTGATGAAGGACTCTAACTCAGACATTTTTCTCTGGAAGATATACCCGTAGTTCCATCACCCCCTCCTCCCAACCGCCTTGGAATCTTTCAGAAAATTCACTGTGAAGTTCAGAAATTTGTCTTAGGAGTGGACAGAGCATTAATTGAATAGGAATAATTATGTTTAATCAATCCCACCCACAACAAAAAAAATAGCAAAAACAAAAGAGTACTTCGTGTGCTTATGGATATACACATGCGTTTAATTGATTAGTATTTGCTCGCTTAAAATTTACAGCGTAAAAAACAGCCACCAACCAACCTTTAGATATATTTGAATTTGGTGTACTACTATTTCTCATTTTCAAAGGTTGGCAGGTCCGATGTTTTAATTAAACTGTAACTTTAACTGTTTTTTCTTGTTTTGGTTCTAGTGGTTTTGTAGTTGTGTTCGTAGTACTGATGAGGTGTACGTAAGTACATGAAACATCTAATCATTTATAATTTTAACTGTGTATATGTATGTTTTTTAACATTAAAAGTCTGTAGTTTAATATTATTTTAATGGATTTTAGTTTTATCCAGACGTAATTATGTATGTGTTTTTAAACCTGGAATTATCATTTTTCCTCAGCAATTATTTTTCAACTGAACGATTTCATGTAAAAAATTTAAATTAAAAAGAATTCAAAAGAAGATGAATTGCCATGATATTTGAAAGCAAATGTGGAGTATTTGTTATTATACACAAAGTATGAATATCGGTTAAATTGAGAAGACATTTTCTGTCAAAGACTGTGTTATAATTAGAAGGAAAAATGAACAATAATTACATTATTAAGAAAAGATTTGTACCACGGAACTATGAAAAGGATCCACCTTGGCTTGGACAAATATGACGTCATAAATAAAACATGTATTTTCAAATATTCGTAATAATACAAGGAGCATGACTCTCAGTATATAATGAAAGTAGATAGATAATAAATGTCATATTTAAGATGAAAAATTTAAATATATTTTATCGATACTGATTAATAATAAGCTTGAATATCAGTTACACACAGATGTGAGTTTTCTGCAAAAAGGTACGTTATGATTGCCAGGGGAAAAAAATTAGCATGAATTATATCAATATGTGAATTATCGCCTTACTACACAGCAAACAACCACAAATTTAAGAATTATATCATTAAGAAGAGATTTCTCTGGGGAAAAAGTAACGTCATATTTGAAATAAAACGGGATTTTTCAAATATGTTTTTAAAGGAGCGTCAATCAATTCCGTACATTAATAATATAAGGATCAGTAAGTATAGAAAGTAGATGAGTTTTACGCCATATTTAAAATGAAATATTAAATTTTTTTTATCTATACTGATTATTAAGCATGAGTATCCGTTATATATAAATGAGAATTTTCTGCTAAAAATCACATCATAATTTTTAGAAAAGAAAAAAGAACAAAAATCTATTATATTAAAATCTGACCGTATGTTTGTATTTTGCAACTACTCCTAGACTGTTGAACGCAACATGATTTACTTAATATTGTATATCATTCACCCGAGGATGTCACACAAACTCTCAGAATTAAAAAAAATTAAATTAGATTCTGGGATATTAATTTTTTTTTTTTTTTTTTTTTTGTAAATTTTCTCTAAAAACTGCAAATAAATGGCTCCATATTTGTAAATAAAAAAGGAGAAATAAAAGAGATCAATATATTTTTTATGCCATTTTCTCAATAAAATTGAAAATAGAATTTATTTTCAGTTTGAATAGATGGTGAAAACAAAATCTTGATTTCATTAAATTATCTGAAAATAAAAACATATTTTCACCTTCATGAATAATTTTTTTCTGCAGAACAAAAATCGTCTGTCAGCATATTGTCATTTAAAAAACAAGATTTGTTTCAGCTATACATTAAACCAAGGAGGCAGAATAGAATTTAAAGAAAAAACATATACTGCTTCCAATTAATTATTTTTGAAGGCTTTCTGTTAAAACATTTCACAAAGGCGTTAAAAGTAAAATGGTTTATGAGGTAAAATTTTTATTTGTTTTTACCCAATTTGTCTGTTTCCATGATTTTGTTTGGTTCTCCTTTTTGCATTGGTTTCATTTTCGCGATTATTTGGCACAAAATTTCACTTTTCAAAAATTGAGTTATGTTAAGGTCCCTATAAGAAAGAAATACCATATTGTCTCGTTTAAATGTGATAAAGTGTTAGTTAATTATTTGCGTTTTTAATTATCGGGAGTGAAATATTTTGCATAATTAATATATTTAAAGAAATGGGCCATTATACTTATTGTCTGGTGAGCTTATATCTATGTAATGCATGTGACCCTGCCAACAAAAAGGATTTGTTGATAGCTCAGTCAATCGCCTGTGGCTAATATGAAAGAACCTAAATTTTTGTGGCTTGCATAATAAGTGCCATGTATTATTGAAAATTGTATACTTTGTGTTTTTCTGCCCATTCATATCATTGTAATCTTTTTCATTTGTTTTTAGAGATCTTCCCAGAATATTCGACTATCTTATTAAAGGACAGGCAGACGTAAGCATTACCATTTATGTTGTTTTTGAATAATTGTTCATGTTACAGTTTAAATGTACTTCATTCATTGCTAAATGGTATTAAATAAAAATAATAAAAATAGTAGAAAAATTTTTGGTACTTTTATGTTGGCTAAGTGCCAGTGATCGCCAAAATTTTTAAAATCTTGCCAACCCTTTTTTTTTCCACCAATCTTTAAACATTAGCTAATAACAACTAGTCAATATTTTAACATTGCTATATAATAACTTAAAAAAATTACTTAAAAATTACAAAATTATAATTATAATAAAATACATAAACACAAACATATCAATACAAATAACCAAATGTCACGTAAAAGGCTGCAATTCAAATGATACCAATTGAAACAAGATTTGGCGAGTTATCACTGGTGCCCAGATAACATAAAAGTACCAAGTTTTTTATTAAATAAACTGTGTACATGATTCGGCCTTCAGTGAAGTTTTTTTCAAATCAAATGAGACTATTCTACAGTTGCACAGTCCATGATGCAATGAACTGAAACTCTGTCATTAATGTTTCTCAGTCTGTCTTTCATTATTTTTACTTGGATGTATATTTCCATATACATAACCACGGCGTAATTCAACCCATAATTTTGGTGAGTTAAATGATGCTGTATTGTTACATATTGAATATTTACCTGTTGCAATTATGTTATTACCTGTTACAAAATTACCTCAGGTGTTAATTGTTTGTTGTGTCCTCACACATTAGAAAATGTGCAGCTTGTTTTGTAGGATCATTAAATAAAATGTACACATGTTTTTAGGCGTGTTTGTAATTATATAAATACGTAGCACTTATAGTCATTGTTTTGTCTGTCCGCATATAACAGCATAAAAAGTATCCAACCGAATAGTTTGAAATTTAATATATGTATAATCGCTGCAGAATTTTGTCCAGTCATTTCAAATTTTATGAAATCTAATCAAAACTTAAAAAGATATTAATAAAAGTTTTCTTCATTCTATTAAATCCTACCCTACGTAATTAATTCAATGATATTCCATGACAGATGATGATTCTAGGTTGTCATGGTGATTTATTGGTTCTATTTAAGATGGAGTCTTATTATCTCCCTATGACTGAATTTAAAAACCGAATTTGTATACTAAAATTGCTTCATTATAGCCATCCTATAATCTACCAACCGTTTTTTGGATAGATGTTTCCAGAAAAATAGATTTTAAATGAAAAAAGTGTCTTAAATATGGATTTCAAGTTCTGAAATTTTCAAAGCTAGGCTTCCGTTTCCCATTGGAATTTTCAGTCAATGTTAACAAAAGATAAAATGTTGCCACTTGAAATGTACTTATTTTGTTATGAAATTAATCCTATCATATAATAACAGACAATGTAATTCATTTTTTCAGTAAAATAATGACGATGATCTTTTTACATTGACTTGTATTGGATATTTTCGCATAGTTGTAATTTGAATGTAACAGAGCTGTAATGAATTGTTTGTAAGAGTGTAATGAAACTTAATTTCATAAAATAAAATCAATATCTATATAATATGAAAATCTGCATCACATAAAATAAATTTTGTATGTTCATGCATTTTTGCATAAGAGTGCAACAGCTATTGCACCAAGATCTGAATGTTTAGGAAACTACTTATAGTAGAAATGCACCTCATTTGTCACGTTTGACGTACTATTTCCAACTTGTTATTTCCAATAGTTTCCATTACTAAAAGTAAGAAGCTACTTATTGCAACCATTCAGAGAAAAGCTGTTCAGGAAAATTTCGGTGTAGTTGGACAGATCATGATCCGAAGACACCCAAAACCACTCTCCGTTCAAATGTTGATATATATATATATATATATATATATATATATATATATGAATTTTGGGTACTTCTGTATTATCCCATCTGTCATACACTTTTAAAACGCTTTACTCCTGGTTCTTTCACATTCGTAGCTTTTTATAATTTAGAACCGATATTTTATTAATATCCCATTTTGTTCTTTACATATCTATAGGCTCAGATGAATGCAACTAATTTGCAATAAACCAGTTTATTGAACACGATAAAACATCACACAGACATGGACACACATAAATATATAAGGCATACTAGTAGCTGCAGTTACAATATTATTATTCCTTCTTTTACCAACTATATTTTATTTCTTTACCGTGCCCATAGCACCATACACCCTGTCACTTTGGCCTCCCGCCAACAACTCCTCCCGTCTCTCCTACTCAGTAGTAGAAGAGGGAAAAAAAGGGTTGCCATAAACTTTGGCGCTGCCAGTCATGACACCCCCCGCCTAAGATTGAAAAAAGGGGTATGCCACTATTTCAATCTGAAATCCAGACTG
Organism: Maratus michaelseni; assembly: GCA_963931845.1. Classification (NCBI taxonomy): domain Eukaryota; kingdom Metazoa; phylum Arthropoda; class Arachnida; order Araneae; family Salticidae; genus Maratus; species Maratus michaelseni. Next base: position 468,326,633 of record OZ007589.1, read on the forward strand.
GCATTGTCAATACACTTCCTCCTTTACTATTAAACTACTAATAAACATTAATAACTACAATATATATAAAAGAAATACAAAAAAAATACTTAAACATCCTGAACCATTTCTGGAAACTCCTGCTAGCTACTGCAATATAAAAATACAATTAATGTTTCATAATATATAATACTAAATACAAATAACAAATGGAATATAGAATACAGTTCATATGAAATAGATGGTATAGAATTACAGCTGCCGCGTAAATAAAAGTGAACTATCAAAAGTCTTTCTTAAAAGTCATTAATTGTTCATAAAAAGTCTACAGTCAGTTTTATTAGTCTGTTGTTTCCAGTCTCGACAGTGCATCAGCGTTCGTCAACTTAGCACCAGGACAGTGTGAGATAGTAATGTCATATTTCTGCAAAGCCAGTGCCCATCGCTGCAGTTTGGAAGGCTGGGGAGCATTTTTGGTGATGAAAGTCAGTGGGTTGTGATCGGTGATAAGTTCCACGGGCGAACCAAAAATCCAAGTCTCGAACTTCTTTAGACTCCAGATAACCGCATAGGCCTCCCGTTCAATGGTCGGCCAAGCCTGTTGAGTTTTGGTGAGCTTTTGACTGGCATAACTGACTGGATATAGTCTCTCATCCTTCTTTTGAGATAGACATGCACCGATGCCTATTGCAGATGCGTCACATTGAATAGTGAATGCTAACCCCACAACGGGTGTATAAAGACTAGTGGCCTCAACGAGACCCCTCTTCAGTTCGTTGAAAGCTTTGTCATGTTCCTCCAACCAGCACAATTTCTCAGGACTGTTCTTTTTAGTAAGTTCTGTCAGAGGGTATGCTGTTTCAGCATACTTAGGCAGGTAATCGCGGTAGTAATTGCATAATCCTAGGACGCTCTTAAGTTGTTTTTTTGTTTGTGGGACGGCTAATTTTCTGATGGCTTCCACTTTATCTGGGTCGGTTCGATGGCTGCCGGACCCGATGACATGTCCTAAATATTTAATCTGGCATTTTGCAAAGGCGCACTTCTTCAGGTTCACTGAGAACCGTAATTCTCGTAATTTTGAAAATATTGCGTCAAGGTGCGTCATATGTTCAGACCACGTTTTCGAAAAAACATATTGAGCCCTGTGAGTCTTAAAACATGCCAAACCCTGGCTTTCTGCTTCCAGCGGTATGGCCCAATATCCTTTTAGCAAGTCGATTGTAGTTATTACATTAGCCCTGCCAATATTGAACAAAAGATCCGTTGCGTTTTCCATCGGAAAATCGTCAGTTTTTGTGATTGCGTTCAATGCTCTAAAGTCTACACACAGTCGAAGAGCCCCATCTTTCTTCATCACGCACACTACCGGGTGTGGCGCCTCTGCATCACTCTCTTCAATCAGTCCTAACTCTAACATTTCTTCGATTTGTTTGTCTACTTGTGGCTTCAACGCCTCTGGAATTCTATAAACATATGGCTTTTTCATTTCTTCGCCGTTTAATCTAATTTTGTGCTCGCCTACCTTAGCTATTTGTACCTTTTTTGAAAATAAATCTTTATAGTAGATCTAACATCTCTTTTCTTTCTGTATTTTCTAAGTGCTTTAAATCTACTTCTTCTATGTTAAACAAGTTTGGATTATCATTCACACTAGGGGTGGGATGGACTTCTCCTATTTCTTCTTCATTTTCGAAGATTACTCCCACCGCCCGTACCCTAGGAATAAATTTTCTTATTTTATTTACATGAATATTCTTAACATTCCCGTTCATTAATTTTACTTTGTAAGAATCAGGCTTACAGCGTGCTACAATTTCGGCTGGTCCCGTCCACCTAGCATAAAGTTTGTTCATGGAATCCGGGATTAATAAATATACCTGGTCCCCTGGTCTAAATTCCTTGTAAATCGCTCTCCGATTAGCGTACTTCGCATACGAGCCCTGCTTAACTTCCGCTACTATTGCTGCTTGCTCCGCCGCCCTTTCTAAATTAATTTTTAGCTCTTGAAGATATTCGGTCGCGCTCTTTCCAAGATTTATGGGTAGTGGTATTTCTCCTGACCATGTAGATTTTAATACTGCTAATGGGCCCCTTGCCTCCCTTCCGTACATTAATTTGAATGGTGATACCCCCGTGGTACTATTCGGAATTTCTCTATAGGCAAATAATAAATAAGGAATGTGTTTATCCCAATTTTTAGAATCGCTCCGAATTATATGGTGTAACATGCGTTTCAGAACCTGGTTATATCGCTCCACTAATCCCGAGCTTTGCGGATGTCCTGGCGTTGCAAATCTAGGAGCCGCTCCTAGCCTAGTGTGAAACTCCTGTATTAAACCTGAAACAAAATTTCTGCCCTGGTCACTCGCTATTACGCGCGGTATCCCTGTTCGCATAAATATTTCTAATAATGCATCGCACGTAGCTTTAGCCGTAATTGTTCTTAACGGGACCGCCTCCGGCCACTGCGAATGCTGATCCACTAAGGTAAGTACATATTGATGTCGACGCGCTGAAGGTGGTTCAATTTTTCCAATTATATCAATATTTACAGCGTCGAACGGAAGTTCCGGTCTCTCAATTGGGACAATGGGTATTTGATCGCTAGCCCTTTCTCTACTCCGTAACTGACAGTCTTTACAAGATTTAGAATAGTCCTCTACATCCCGTGACATATTCGGCCAATAAAATGAATAACGAATTCTTTCTTTTGTTTTTTTCATGCCGAGATGATTAGCGAAAATTGATTCATGTGCAATTTTTAAAATTTCCCCCCTCCTTACCTTTGGTACAACTAATTGCGTAACACAATCCCCCGTGACTCTTTCTTTATGATAAAGCAAATTATCTACTATAACAAACCCGTTTTTACCTTTTTCCGCATCTTTGAAAGCTCCCTGTAAGGTTTCGCAACTCTTCTGTTGCTCCCTGTATATACTCGCGTCTGATCTCTGAACCGCATTCAAATCTCCATTATTATCCTTCTTTTCAATACAACTAATCATTAATTCTCTTTCCGCGTTTTGATTTTCGCTTCGCCAACATAAATTTTCAATATTTATATCATCCCCTTCTGTTTGGTTGCTTTCCCCCTCTTTTCTTTCAATTTCATTTCCCTTTTCCGATCGCGTATCATTTACTGGCGCCAAAGAACATTTCTGTCTATCATCTTCCAAAGAACATTCCTTTCCCCCCTCGTTACTAGCTAACTGTAAGATTTCGTAAACTGTCGGTGTTATAATACATGTCCCATATAATTTATCCGTAACGACAAACAGTACGTCTACACTGTTGTTAAATATGCAACTTGACTCTCCGGATTTTAGGGCTACAGGTAGTGTCATAAGATTAGCAATTATTTTTTCTCCAAAAGCTGATATTAGCTGAATTTTTAAATTTTCATTAATTTCTAAATGAATCCGGTAATTGATTAGAGTTTATTACAGGTATTTCTGCGGCGTTGTCTAAAATACATTTAACCTCCTTTCCCCCAATGCACAACTGTTCAAATTGAAGTGGTTGTGTACTTATTGGCTCGTTTCCAAAACATTCAACCTTGGCAACTATTTTATCATCGTGTTTATTTTTTCCGACAAAAGAATCTTTTTCCGTTTGATTTTGCAAACTTCCAATTTTATCTTTTTCTCTATTATTCGGACAAAATCGCAAATGCGTCGTTTGTTTACAAAGTCTACATTCTTTTGACGCGTTTGATTTTCTATCACTACGAAAAGTGAAATTATTCCTAACATGGGGTGGTATATATTTTCCATTATTGTAATTTCCAGTTCCGGATTCGTCACTGCGGGGTTTTACCGGTTTATCATATAATTCCGAAAATGTTCTACCCTTTGACGAAAACCAATTATCACATACCTCTGCGATTTGCCTTGGTTTTAACCAATTATCTAATTGTTTTATCCTCACATAGCTTCGCGTCTCCGAATCTAGTGAACTTAATAATCTGTCGCTGACAATTAACTCATTAAGCGTGTCAAAATCATTTACTTTTCTCAATTCACAATAGAAATCCCAATTGGCTCTAAGTCTATTCGCGAATTGCATATGATTCTCATTTCTCAATCGTTTTGCAAAAAGAAAGTTTTCGAGACAGGCCTCTGGTGTGGGTTGAAATTCTTTTAAGATTAATGCCTTAACCTTTTGATAATCTTTCATTTCTTCTGTGTTTGCGTACACTAACAAATGCGCTGCTTTTTCACCCACCAAATTAAACAAAATCTCGACCTTTAATTCCTCTGCGACATTTTTAATTTCGAATGCTTTCTCGAGCGACGTAAAAAATAAATTCCATGATTCAGGCCTGCTGGGGACTGTAATAGTCAAAGTTTTGACGCTTTTGATTAGTGTTTCTAACGAATTAGGCTTAGGTCCATCCACCCCTGTATCAGAATTTTTATACTCGTTCTGGATTTTAGCCATTTCTATCTGAGCTTTAACTAGTTCAAGCTTAGTTCTTTCAATTTCTAATAACGTTTCTTGTTCTGATTTTGACTTTTCTTTATCAACTTTCGCGACTTCTGCCTCACGCTTCTCTCTTTCTATGCGGTCTGACACCGTTGTATTTAAAAATTCTTTTACAAATTCGCTATCTTTTGAATACTGATCACTTCCCTCAATTAATCCCTTTAAATCAATTATCCTGTGCTCACTCTCTACTTTTAGGCCCAATTCCGTGGCAACACAAACTAAGTCTTCTTTCTTTAATCCTTTAATGTTAAACATTTTGCTTTTAACTCTCAACACTTATTTAATAACACTTATTTACTAATACTCTAAATATACTCTATAAATATCTATACTATCTCGTTTCAAATAAAGTTCATGCTACCAATAATGATATCTATAAATCTTCATAAATATTTCTCAAACATTATTCACTCAAGTTCTTTCTTATTTGCTTCAGTAATAAACATAAAAAAAGAAATGCGACTTACTTCTTTCAGAAATCCAATCTCTGGTTCTCGTAAGAGAGCGTGTCATACACCTTTAAAATGCTTTACTCCTGGTTCTTTCACATTCGTAGCTTTTTATAATTTAGAACCGATATTTTATTAATATCCCATTTTGTTCTTTACATATCTATAGGCTCAGATGAACGCAACTAATTTGCAATAAACCAGTTTATTGAACACGATAAAACATCACACAGACATGGACACACATAAATATATAAGGCATACTAGTAGCTGCAGTTACAATATTATTATTCCTTCTTTTACCAACTATATTTTATTTCTTTACCGTGCCCATAGCACCATACAACCTGTCACTTTGGCCTCCCGCCAACGACTCCTCCCGTCTCTCCTACTCAGTAGTAGAAGAGGAAAAAAAGGGTTGCCATAAACTTTGGCGCTGCCAGTCATGACACCGACCCCTTTTCATAATGAAAAACGACCGCCAAAGTGTTAGATGAAACGCCAAAAATGCAGTCCCATTGACTGGATGTCAGAAGCATTCTACATGTTTGTTATGTCATCAAGTGGCTTTTAATTCGACATTTGCATGTATTTTTCATTACATTTTACTGATTTATGAGTTATTTCATTCATTAAACTAACAATTGTGTCCTTAAATTCTTATATTTTATTTATTTATTTATTTTGATATTCCAATGGCAACGTTCTCCCGTTTACAGTTGGGCGATAGTTTTTTGTTATGAAAAGTGGTCGACAGGATAATAGAGAAGTACCGATTTTTGTCATTCAATAACAATCGTATTTATAAACCAATTTGGATTAAACTAATCATGTCTATTAGACTTACCAAGATCTCGACCAAGTTTGTTGGCAAGTTTGGTCTGCAATCTTGTTTGAAAATGGTGGCCACATAAAGATTTAAAACTCAAAACAATATTAAAAAATATATGTCTATAGAAATCCAATTTTATTTTTTGGATAAATGTTGGAATTTGATACGAGGCTTCTGGAGCATTTTGAAATTCTAGGTCTGACTTTTTGAAAAAAGACAATAGTTTAAAAAAATCAGGGATTTATTTGTGAGTTTTGGTGAACTTGGTTTCTCAAAAATGATCTTTCATTTGCAAAAAACTTGAGATTGCATAAAAACATACTCAAAGAATCCAGATTCATCTTATAATACAAACAAATAACTAAAAACTACATAAATGTTCCAAAAACATATGTATCATTTTATAAAAACTTTACTGAAGGTGTTTAATGTAGGACCTTTAAACTCTGCTCATTAAATTGCATTAAGTATTTCACAGTGTGTTTCAGCCATAATAAAAGCAAGTTAAATGTAACCAACAAATTTATTTTAATAGAAGAAACAGTGGTTAATCAAACAGTTCCTTGATAACATGGTTAGTAAAACAAATAACAAGCTGCAATGGACAAATTCAGGAACATAATTTACTCAGCATCCAGCAGTGAAGTAGCACAATTTAATATGGAAGTTGGCCAGTTTCATGGATAAGAGGAAGAAAAACCATTTAAAAACCAACAGCTGTATTTATTCAAATTATGTTGCACTATCAAGCTACTAAGAGCAGGTGCTCCAACTGCAGTGCACTGCACTGAACTGCCAGAAGTCAAAACCCCTATGTTAAATACTGCTCGAAAACAAGGTTAAAACATGCGGTTAAAAATTATTATTCGAATTTTAAACGCCATGAGGCAGCAAAAACAAATAAATGGAAGATTGACTGACCTGAAATAAATTTTCTGCCACATGCCCATCCAATTATGAAACCAACCAACCAACCACATCCACAATATAAACATTACTGTCAGAGTGATGTGGCAGTACACGCTTACAAGGAAGGTCTCCTTAAAGCACATACTCAGAAAATTTTGAAAAAAAAAATGCTAATGAAGCTACCCATGTATATATACAGTGAAATTTAGATGCAGAATCTTAGTAGAAAATTTGCTTAAAAAAAATAAAATACTTTTGAATATTGGGCACAAAAAGATGCGATTTGGCTAGCAACATTTTTTCCTCACCAAACACAAACTATTTTAATGCATTTTGAAATTGCTTGTAAAATGATTATTCGTATGCGGCAATACTTAATGAATTTAAACTTAAACAATGAAATAGTTTATTATTTTTTGTATAATTTTTGTATTTTCAACAATGTTTTTTTAAATCTTCAAATATGTCTATGAGATTTTTGTAAAATTTGAAAGCCTAAAATTCTTATTAGCTTAAAAAATATATGTACTAATGGGTTAATTCTAGGGCTCATCATACCATACCCTCTTGTTCAAAATCGTTTGCATTTTGTGTTCAACATTTTCAACTTTCTGTGTTGCAGTAATATTAATTTTAAATATTCTTTAAATCAGATTAAATAAATCACACACGTTTTTTTTTCTATTTCTTACCAATTGAATGAAATTTTTCTATTGTTTTATCCCTCATTCCACGATCTAATTTAAACAGCTTCACCGGTTATATAAGTAATTTTTAAATATATTTTAAAAAGACAAGCTGAATGACAAACACATTCATTATACATTTCCATATTGAAGAAGTCGTCGTTTCCATAGCAACAATACTTTTCTCTTGAATTGACAATGTTCGGAATCAGGCTTATTTTTGAGCTTGAAACAATTTCAATCAATTTAACGCTTTTGAGGAAATACTTGCTCATAATCCGAGTTACAAACGAACACAAATAAACAATGACAAAAACCAGTGAAATACGTTGTTTAACTGCTGGAAAATAGAACAAAACAACGGGAGGGGGGGGGATGTATGTGATAATCACATTTAATCTTGATCAATTCTTAAGAGTCTATTACATAATTTAGGAATATTGTAGGATAATGAATCATTGCATGTTTCATCGTTTTGTACATAAAATTTCTATGGATTCATTAATTATTGATGCATAATAGGTTGACATATGTTTAATTATTTTAGCTTGATCCAAATGTATTTTGCTGTTTCCTCTTGTTTTAGTCTTGAAAGTGCAGTTTTAGCTCTGTTGGATTTAATATCTGAAATATGTATTTTCAAATGAGTTTTGAACTTTGTTTAGGTCATACCTAAATAGTCTTTTAATTTATAACATTTCTTACCATTTTCATTTATTTCCTTAGTGACTGGAATTCTATAGATTCCCAAGGATTCTTCCATCGGTACAGGATCAATCTTATTATGTAATAAAGTTCTCAATTTTACAGAAGGGGTTGTTATCAAATTCATATTATATTTCCATTCTGGGATATATTTCAATTTGTAAAATCACGAAATTTTATCAATCTTCATAATCTTTCAGTTTTGTATATAAAGTATAATCTTAATTTTAAACACCTTCAGTAAAGTTTTTATAAAATGATATGTATGTTTTAGAACATTTATGTAGTTTTTAGTTAGTTGTTTTTCTTTCATTATTGTAACCATTATTCTAATCATATGCCTAAAACTATATTCATATCGGCTGGTGTCGAATTTTCACCAAGCTTGGTTTACACTTGGCGAAATATCACGAAATTTGACAATGTGTCAAAATTGGGTGTTTGTATTGATAATTTCAAAATTTATTATAATATGAAGACGACCCCCTAAGTATAATTTTTAAACATACATTTAAAATAGACATAAATGTAAAAAGCATATATATATATATATATATTTCTTTTTTTTTTAAAGTATTTTTAACATATTCTGTAACTTTTGAAGAATTTTTTAAGTGTTTTTAACGAAATTCTTTACTTTTAGAAGAATTTTTCTGTTAATAAGCAATAGAAATGCATAAAATCGTTACAAAAATGTTAAAGTTACAAAAAGGATAGATGCAAACTATTAGATATGAAAAAAAGACAAATTAAAAAATGGACGTCGGCTGAGAAATTGTCTTTTAAAGCAAAAAATGTGGTCTTCAACTTTAATTTCCTCAAAATACCTTTAGCTTAGACATCCATCCAAACAAGAGTTAAAGTTATTGTAGGAAGGACCTGATAAAATATTAAGGTTATTAACATAGATTGGTTAGCTCTTTCCCTTTATTTACTCGACTTAATGTTACTCAATAGTGTTCAATTGCTTCTCTTATCAACCTACTCGTTTAAACAATTCTTCCAGACAGAATGTTGATAAATATTATTATGTATCGCACAACGTTTATCGTTTGCTGGTTGAAACATCTGCACACATCGACATGCGATGAAAGGCACATTGCTTACAATCGAATCACAAATGCATTCAACGCTGTCAGGAGTGCGATGGGAAGATTGATTGTGTAGATGGTTCAGATGAATATTTTTTCGAGGTCAGAGAATACCAAGATCTCTTCAACTGTAGTAATGGAAAATGTGTTTATTTGCAGCAGTATGCAATGGTTATAACTGCGTCGGTGGTTCAGATGAAATGTTTTTACATAAGTGTTTGTCGTTGTTAAATATTATTAGGTATCGCACAACGTTTATCGTTTATCGCTGGTTGAAACATCTGCAACATCGACATGTGATGATGGAATGGTGCATTGCTTACAATCGAATGACGAGCAAAAAAAATTTTTTTTTTAATCTTTTGGAACATTTTCCCAATGGTTGTTGTAATTTGTTAAATTACAATTTTTTTTTTTTTTTTTGCATGATTATTATTTTTTTTAAACATTGTTGAAGAAAAGCATAAACGAATGTAATATATATCTTTCAATACTTGATTTGCGATAAATAGCATTACCTCGAACCTTATAATTGTCTGTAAAAGAAGCTAAACGAGATCAATAAAAAGAAATTTTTACTTATTCCGAAAGTTCAACAGACGATTTCTTAAAAAATGATTTTTTATATTATCGTATGTTTTATGTCACGGTTGTAGACGATTTTTGCATTTACAGTTGACTAAATTTTTATATATGACGTTGACAGTGTAAAAAGAAAACCTCCCATCTATTTTATTGGCAAATTGACAAAGAAAAAAAATTGTAATAATAACCATTTGATTAGGAATTATTTAGGGGTGATTGTGTTCAGGTTATATACCTGAATTCAGGTATTTTTTTCATTTCCTATACAGAAAGTCTGGGTTTTCTGATAGTTAAATTCATAAAATAAGACTAAAATATCAATTTCACATGATTGCTAAACATAATTAAAATTCATAATTTGACCTTCCTGTCATAAATTATATGTTCCCTCCCCCCTCTCTCTGTATGGAAACGTTTTCTCGCTAAAATTTCAGATAGTTTATCATGATCCCACAATCAACCCTGAAATATGTTTTCTTTATATAAACTTATTGGGTAGAAACTTTGAAATTTTCAATCTGAACACTCTTCAGTCATTTTCACCTTCAGATATGCAACGGGAAGTCATTAGATGAGGTAGTTTAGGAATTGTGCTAAGTAGTTTTAAATTTACGAGTTTAGTTAAGTTCTTGGACTGACACAGAGATGGAACAAGTATGACCCAATGACAATAACATTTGTAAAGTACATGATCCTATGAGTTTATGTAAAGTAATGCCAAAGAATGAACATTTTTTAAGAGTCTTCTGAAATGTATTGCGTTGCAAGTTGAAAAATAAAACGAAATAGTGTCAAAAATCTTGTATTTTCTTTGTCAGGCCGAGAAGTTTTCGAACCACCCTTGTACAGGGCTTCACTAAAGAATTTGCCCACAAGAGTGGGTCTTAAATGTATTGAGTTCAAGAGGACTACATTGAAATATAATACGAAATTATGTCAAAAACCGTGAATGCTTTCACTGTCAGGCCGAGAACTTACCAAACCACCCTCGTGTGCTTAAAAAACTAGCAGCATTGCAGTTTGTTTTGCAATTTCATATTAGACATTTGAAACTTTACACATGCCTAATGGGTCAGTCCATGCCAAAGCAACCAAAAATTTTCAATATTCAACCTGGCCATTTCAGATTTTAATGATACTGTCAGGAATCATTCTCCCTGATAATATAAATGAGAATGAATCTGTTTTTTTTTTTAATCTCATTAGATTTTCATACAATAAATTTTTTTAATTTCGAAAAATCACAATTATTTGACTTGCATAAATGTTTTCAATTTTGATTTTCTCTGGTTCTATCAGCCGTAGGGAGTTGTTTGACCACTCATTCTAAAGAGAATTCCATAAGGTGCAAATTGAATATGCTTGGTTAAAAAAAAATAATTTTTTAAATTTAAAAATTTTTAGATAGTGTTTTTTAAAAATTTTGAAAAAAAAATGTTTTTTGTAATATGATAAGCTTGAAATTTTTAGAGTGGGATCTCAATGAGATCAGGAGTTATGAAATAAAATCTGAGGATTACCATACAAGTATTAAATAAATAACAAAGTAAGCTAGAGTTAGATTATTATTTGTATGGTAATCTTCAGATTTTATTTCATAATTCCTGATCCCATTGAGATCCCACTCTAAAAATTTCAATTTCAAAAATTTTTAAAAACTAATTTTTTTTTATTTTAAAATTCTATTTTTTTAACCAACTTTAGTCAACTTGCATATCAAATTAAACCCTATACCTCTTTAAAATGAGTGGTCAAACAACTCCTTACGACTGATAGAACCTGAGGAAATCAAAATTGAAAACATTTATCCAAGCCAAAAAAAATGGTTATTTTTCTAAATTAAAAAAATTAATTGTATGAAAATCTAATGAGATAAAATTAAAATATATATATATTCTCATTTATATCATCAGGGAGAATGATCCGAATAAGTTTCATCAAAATCTGAAATGGTCAGGTTGAGTCACTGGTTGATTTGGCATGGAATGATCCTAATTCCTGAACTACTTCACCCAATCACTTCTTATTTGGTATCTGAAGGTAAAATTGACCACATAATCTAAATAGGGTGTCAAAATTGGGTGTTTGTATTCAAAATTTCAAAGTCTGTTTTAATTTCGATATGAAGACGGCCTCTAAGCTGAATTTTTTAATCTACTTCTAAAGTATTTTAATAGTTATTTTCAGTTTTCTTCAAGGCTATGTAGCTTTTTTGGGACTGTGCATCTCTTACTCCATATGTATTTTCAGTGCTAATGTGTTTTATATATTTATCCTTCTTGTAGGATCATGTCCTGGACATCTTCAAGAAAAAACAGCACAGTCAGAAGCATCTCATGTTCTTTGACAAACAACGCAATGAAAATCTTACATCTAAACCCTGGTTTGGCCCTTTTGAAGACAGAAAACAGGTATACATGCATACAAATTGAAATGGAGTTCATTTTTCATATTTGCCCTAATACAGGGCATGAGATCTGCAAGTATTCTGCTTTTTTTTTTTTTTTTTTCCTTATTTTCTTATCATTAAAAATTAGATATTTTTTACTTATCTTACAGGATGTAGGATTATGAATAAAATCACAAACTGCAGCAGGTGGGTCAAAGAATGCACCAAGAAAATTTTCAAACATTCTCCGTCCACTAAATGAATGTCAGCATTTATGTTTAACTAATAAAACAATAAAATTGCACCCTATTTCTTGCAGATTTTTTTAAAAATAGGCTTATTTTTTCATCATGGTAAATGAATGTTTAAATTCATCACTGAACTGAATCTGCTTCTGTTACCTGAATAAATTTTCAATGCTGTGTCACTAAAAAAATAATATTAATGTTAGCACAGGGATGCTATTTGAGGAGGGCTAAAGGAAAGGAATCCCCTCCCCTCGCCTTAGGGAATTTGATATTTTAGAGCAGCCATACTCAAACTTTTCTTCTTGCGGACCACAAACACATGTTTGTAGTGTTAGGCGGGCTGCAACAAACTTAAAAAAGGGTAAAAAAAGTAATTTAAATAGTAAGATAACATGTATAGTAAACCTAAGTAATATAATAAAGTTAATACTCTCAGTAGTGTTGAAAGTTTGTTGCCGAAGAAATGTTACCATAAAATATTAACACCACTGTTTCCAAACAATAAATGTTGTGGTAGATTTCTATTGCAAATATTCTAGAAATCACCTCGAAGTTTGTTGTTTGAAAATAGTGCTGTAAAACTATGTTGGTGCCATTTTTTTCTGCAACCAACGCTTAACCCAAAAAAATTGCATTAGCTATATAATAAGTTTAAAACGCAATGATATAACAATGCAGAATTTGCGAGTTCTAAAGAAAAAAAATCGAGGAATTTTCACTAATAAATCAGTTTTAATGCTCAATGCAAAAATTTTTTTTAATATAGAGATATAGTACACATTTAATTAATTTGGAATAATGTTGGATTAGTGTTGAATATTAAGAAAGATATACAGCACTTAGAAAACAGCAAATAAGATGTTTTAACATAATTTTCAATTATAAATATCAGGACAGATTTTGTCTTCTCATGAAAAAATATAAAGCAAAAGTAAAAATCTTAAGTATATTTTATGCACTTCTGAATTAATTTTATAAACAAAGACTAATGATTATGTGTGTCTCGGGCAGCACATAAAAGTTCTCCGGGCCACAGGTTGAGTATGGCTGTTTTAGAGTGTCTAGCTAATCACAAGCAGAGGCGAATTGCCCATTAGGCTGAATAGGCTGAAGCCTAAGGGCCCAGAAGAAAAGGGTCCTGAGATTTTCTTTCGGGTCTTTTCTTCATATTGGGCAAAAATTTATTCAAAAGAGAAATTATCTTTGTTTTACTTATTTATTGAACTTTTTATTCCAAATGCTACTCTTCTTTTAATTTCTTCTGTATTCATAAGAAGAAAGTGCTGGATTCATGAAAATTTCCGACTTCTAGTTTGTGATGGATTTACACAGAGAAGGCTTTTGTAACCACGGCAGGCTGGGTCAGATTTTGTCAGCATTTCTACAAATGATATCTTTTAATGAAGCATTTTGTCTATTTTTTGCCCCCTTAGTTTCTAGCGCCCTGGGTGGACACTTGACATTGCTATTTTATTCAAATGAAATCCATTTTTAGGGTTCCGTACTTAACGTAACAAGAACGAAAAATCATGCGTCAAGCATAGATTATATAGCACTTTCCAACGCTTCCAAAATAATTTTACAAATCATACCGTTTAATAAGCTAAAAGCTAACATCTAAGTAATCAATTTAGAAAACGCATAACATATTTAAAAACATAATTTCAGGAATTTCCAACATATACAATATTCGGAAAAATATCCGAATACTTTTATTCAGCCCTGTATAGGATCTATAGATTTGTATATATACTACATAGGATGATAATTTTAGTTCAGTTAGGAAACGCGTAGCACAGTTTAAAATTCTCCGTCTGGAGTTTGTCAATAAACAGAAATGTGTTCGCGAACTTTTGTGCTACCCTGTATAGGATCTACAGAATTTATACACACCACGTAATAGACAAAAAGCAAGTTAAAATTAAAATCGCGTTCAATAACTTAAAACGCACTTCCAGGAATTATTGTTAACAGACAGTAGATAATTCTTTTGCGTGTCCCTGTAAATGAACGATGACTGCTATACACACAATATTCCGTAGTAAGTCTCTTGTAATGCACCTTAGTGATCTATATAAATTTCAATGCGTTTAAAATAGTGAAACATTATTTAAATAAACCGCAGACGATTTTTCTCCATAGACGTAATGTAACGGAATTCTTTTGACTGTCCCTGTAAAGTAACTATAAGTGCTATGCACACCCTGTTCCATATTAAGCATCTTCTAATGCACCTTAGTGATATATATAAATTTCAATGCGTTTAAAGTAGTGAAACATTATTTAAATAAACCGCAAATGATTTTTCCCCATAGACCTCAATGTAACGGAATTCTTTTGAGTGTCCCTGTAAAAAAACTATAAGTGCTACACACTTCCGTTGAAATAGGGAACATGCTATAGATAACGACAATAACATATAAAAATTGCAGAGCAATCCGAGCATATTTACGGGAGTTAGAGCACGGCCAGACAAACCGAAGTCATAAGCACTTTTCAACTAGGTTGGAAAGTGCTAAAAATGGAACCAGTATAAGATTGCTTATGTGTCTGTCGGAGCCCCTTTTCTTGTAAACTATGGGACGTGGAAAGTTCAATCTTGGGAAAGTTGTAAAGACTTTTTACCCACATATTTTCAGATTATTAGTCATTCACAAATATGTTTAGGAAAAATTTAGGGGGCTAATTCAGTTACTTGAAAATATTTTGATTTTCTTTTGTATATCGTGTGAAAGATCTCGTAATACTGAACTCAAAAGTATATTTGCTTTAATTTTAGGTATTATATTTTCAGAGATATCATTGAAAATGCACTACAAAAATAGGTTCACCTGTGTCTATTTCCGAATCTACTGAAACTAAAATTATCAAAAAATTAGGGGTAGAAGGTGTTTATTAATTAGTAATTAATTTATTTAATGTGCAGAACCCTTGGAGCATAAGTTATACTTGCATTTGACTAATTTATTAAATTAGAAAGTCCTTTTGAGGTTAGAGACTGAAATTACTTACTGTAAATCCATCCTGAAAGAAAATTTATGCAAAAGATTAAACAATGTTCTCATTAGTTGATTATACCGGATGATTAAAAATAGATGTTGCCTCGATTCTCTTTTAAACCGCTGTTGATAGAAATGTACTTCCAGAAGTATACAAATCAAGTACAGCTTTTAGATAGGGCATTTGTTTTATAAAGGGCTGTATGCATATTAAAGGACAAAATCTTATTTAGGTATAGGGTCTCCGGTTCCTAATAACTTATATTTTAGAGAAATGTTGTTCTTCTTCTAGGAAGAACATTTAAAAAATCCGATTCTGTTATGATCGAAACTTACCGAATTATGACACTTTGAAGGTTATGAAATTTCAGTATTTGCTGGCATTAAAGGTGCTTCTTTCCGTTACTAGTGCCAGGAAACACTGAAATTTCATAACCTTCAAAGTGGCGTAATATATTAAGTTTTGGTCATAACAGAATAAGATTATTTTATCTGCTTCATAAACGAAGGACATTTTCCTAAATGTAACATATAGGGTCCAGCGACCATATAAAAATTTAATTTAATATTTAACATGTATACAACCCCTTTTAAAACAAATGCCCTAAACTGTAGTTGATTTGTGTACTTTTTGTAATTGGAAGTATGTTTCTGTCCTCAGTGGTTTAGGAGATAAATGAGCAAACATGTCTGTCGAGTCACCCTGTATATATTGCTTTGAAGGAGGGAAGGCAAGAAAAGATCAAGCCTAGGGACCCTGGAGGTAATTGATTCGCCTCTGATCACAGATCAGAAAAAAAAAAAAAAAAATTACAGAAAATTGCGCAAAAACTAAAATAACTTCAGATTTGATTTAGATACAAAAAAATTATCATAAAATAAAGATTTTAAGCACAGAAATAAATAATGATACATTTATCATCAATGAGTGGGTTGGCTAATTTTTAAAATATATGTGAAGTTAAAACTGTATAAATTGCTTCTCGGAAGAAAAGCAAAAGAAATTATCTCACCCCAAATAAGGTTTTGAAATTAGCGTGTTTTTATAGCATCATGCATAACAGCGATAAAAATTATATTTACATTGAAAAAGTGGCTATTAAAAAAAGATCGAGTCTACCAACCACTGGCTATTAAGCAAAATTCTTAAATTTTACCTTTAGTATATTTTTTATATAATAACTAGCTTACCTGCCCAGCATTGCCCAACTTGATAATAACAATCTGTTTTATACGAACATGACTGAAATTTGTAAGGCTATCGAAATCAAGTCGAATGATCCTGTCGTAATCGGGGACCATAGAACACGAAACCAAAGAGTGTCCCCTGGTGGTAGAAAGTGTATTTAAAATATTTAAGGCTATCGATATCAAGTTGAATGATCCGAACCCCATTGTAATCAAGCCCATAGAACCCAAGATACTCCTGTAGTTCCACCTTCTGCCGCAAAGGGACGTAATCTGTTTTATACAAATATGGCTGGAATCTGTAAGGCTATCAAATGAAAGTCGAATGAACCATCATCTGATGGAAATCGCAGCTTACATCGCGATCGTATGATAAAAAATCACAGTTTTATTTCATGATCATTTGTCGAAAATTGCAGTTTTATATTGCGATTGTTTGACAAACATCACAGTTTGATTTTGCGATTGCCTGACAAAAATCATGGTTTTATTTCAAATTAATTTAAAATTGTGGTTTTATTTCATGGCATTTGCTGAAAATCACAGTTTTATTTCGCGATCATCTGACGAAAATCATTTTTATTTCACGATTGTTTGACGAAAATTGCAGTTTTGTTTCGCAATTTTTTAATGAAAATCGCAGTTTAATTTTGCAGTCCTTTGCTGAAAGTCGTGATTTTATTTCACGATTGTTTGACGAAAATTGCGGTTTTATTTAGCAATCGTTTGTTGAAAATTACAGTTTTACTTCGTGGTCACTCGCCAAAAACATTTCTAATAGACAGACTGCAATACTTTTCCGAAATTCCCCAAGCAAAGTTAGAAAATGGGCCTGAGTTCCGTACATCTGCTAACAATACAACTTACTGGAAGCAATGAAAGAAATAGATTCTTAGAAGCTAGATCATTGAAAGCTATTGTGTATTTGAAAATCTTTGAATTTGTTGCGTTTCACTATCGGTTTACTTGCGTAAGTATTTCCGATTCAATTAAACTCACAACGTAATCATATTTTGTTTGGTTGGTCACAATATGTGCTTTTCGAAACTGATGATTCCAGTTGTATAAATCAAATCTTAGGACCAGATTTCATGTTTTTGAATGAAAGTGCTCAAAAACAATTTTATTGTGAATTCATCATCATTGGGTGACTGCAAAATCGTAAAATCCATCTCAGCATCAGTAATAAATGTATAACTTAATAATAAATATTTTTTATTTGAAAAATAGCAAATTCAGATGTTTTGTGAGGTTGCAATTAAATAATAATAATAATAATAATAATAATAATAAATGAGTTACTTTCAATGAATGGCAGTTTGTCACGGTTTGCAATAAAAATCCTTTGCACGGTCAGGGTTGAAATAAATGGCACATTAGCATACATTTTAACATGGTGTTGGTATAACAGAAAAGTATGGTTAAAGATAGGCGACATTTCAAGTCAGTGTTGCTTGTCTATGGCTCTATTTCCACCACCTTTTTGAAATAGTGTAATATTCCTCTTATTGAATTAAATTAGTAAATCTGCAAATCAGGAGCCTTAACATCAGCTCTATAACTCATTGTTTATGAATCACACATTACATAATATTTAATTCTTTACAATCCGCAATTTAATTGCTTTAATTTCTATATTATATTTATAAGCATAAAAGATTTCTCAAAGCTTACGGAAATTTTAAAAGTGTCACATGAAATGTGGTTTTATGCAACGACATTCTCATAAACTGCTTATTTTTGTAATTTTGTAAGAATGAAAAGTACATTTCTTCAAGGGTGGGTGGAGCCAACCTGAACCCTCCTGCCATTGTCACTTTAATTTTATGTTCTCAATTTCCAGTAATTGTGCTATTTCAGGATTCGATTAATTCGTATGGATGCGTTTTACTACTCTAATTTCTTTAGATTAACCATCTCTTTGTGCGACAGTTTTATCATACATTTAAAAGAATACCAATTTTTCAAGCACGAAACTTCCACATCTGTTGCAGAAATTGAATAGAATCTCATACTTATACAAATGTAAACTCCTATTAAGAGACTTAAATCCAAACTAGATGGGACCCGTCAAAACTTGACGGGAAAAAATATTATAACAATATCATTAAAATAAGCTTCTTTATTATTTAAGAAGAGTGCAAATGAAACAGTCTTTCAAATATTTTATTTTAAAAGTTTTATCCCCAGTGAATTACAGTACTATTTCCAATGCAAACTCCAAACAAACAATCCGTAAACAACTGTGTAATGCAAATCAGTTTCACATTACCGCCATATTCCCTACGGCAAGAAAGAAAATTTCATGGACCTATGAAATATCATACAAATAGTATATTCCTACGTTCATCTTATATTCAGTAAATAAAAGAACATAGTAAATAAAGCACACATCTCCCCCCTCCCCCCCCTGTGATAATGCAACCGAATGAGCTCCTATGAGCATGTGCATTGCATTGCATCTGCCCAAAAGCACCGTCTAGATTCGACGTTAAAAAAAATTTTTTAAATTTTTAAATTAAAAATTTAAAAATGTTTTCTTTAATTTTAATCATTGTTCATTTCAAATCCATATCTTCTAAAACGCATCCATTGTTTTAAGGTAATTAGATGAAGAATTTTTTTTACAATAATAAATGAATCTTCAGATGAGGGAGATTTTTAATGTTTTCAAGTGTAATTTATTTGTATAGTTTCCTCCGTCCCTTTACATAATCAGGATGATTATCCCTTTTCCATCACAGTCGGGGATCTTTTACCTCTTGTACAGTTAAATACCCAATAGATCTTTTAAAAAAATACAATTCGTAGCATATTCTGATGCAACATATGCATCAGCGGATTCAACATATCAATTTTATGTTAAACAAAAACTCAAAATAGTTTTTTTTTTTTTTTTTTTTGACAGATTTTAGTTTAGCGCCAAAATGCTCTATCTTATGGATAATCTGATCCTATGATTTATCAGGGTTTATTATTTTTTTTTTCACTTTTTATGATGGTTAGAGAAATCTATTTTCAATTGTGGCAACTTTCCCAGGGGCTATTTTACATTATTGAAGCAAACTGATGGTCATTGTTAAGATAGAAATGAAAAACATTTCATGCTTGAAAATTATTTAAAAAGTCGTTACATTAAGCGACAGTTTTCAAATAAATTTCAATCGAAAGCTAATTTTTTCTTTTTAATTCATGATGTAAAAATTAAAATTATAAAATGTAGTAAAATGTAGTAAAAAATTGAAATTTGTAGTATTTAGAAGTGATGTAAGCACGATGAAAGCTAAAGCGATGCGCCGTTTGTTGTCATAACTGTTATACATTTCTAAAAATTGCCACTGTGTTTTCGCTGGCGTCCAAAAGTAGACTACCATTTTTTGACATCGAAAGAGAAATTCACAGTGAAAGAAATATGACTTTGCCGCTAATATGGAACTGTTAAATGAACTCATAATAAACCTACCAAAATAATTCCTATAAAATATTAGCCTTGCACTGTTTATTCTGGCTAAAAATACAATTATTGTTTCAAGTTCTTTTTTTCTACCATAGCACTATTTTAAAAAATTTTAATTTTCCTGAAACCCTTTATTTTTAGGAATTTTTTATATTAAAAAATGAAATCTTCTAACCTATAATTAAAAAAAAGTAATTGGTAACATGCAATCAAGATGAAGCAATCAATAAAGACTCCAATTCTAATCTTTATAATTAAGAATTGAAAAATCAGTTAAAATTACATCATGCTGACACAATCATATAAATTTTTCTCTTTAGTTTTATCAATGTTAAAATGCATTTCAAGCTAAACATAACGTCATTTTCACCGGCGCAAACTTTTCACACTTACTTTGTATTTGTTACTTTTATGCGTAAATACCATGTATACAAATCAAAATATATTTGTATTTAACTGTAATGAAAAATGGCATCAACAAAGTTATAATGCATAATAATATATGCTTTCAGTCGTGACGTCAATCATGACGTTTTGCTTGGAAACTGACTCCAAACAAACGGTTGCTATGTTGTATTTTCTATTATATTTTATATATGTAGCTATATCTTATAGCTATATAACACGGTAAAACATTGTATGCAGCGGTAACATTTTATTACGATTTATATTTAATAAGAAATGAAACATAGCAACCGTTTGTTTGAAGTATCCAACCAAAACGTCATCACTGACGTCACACTGAAAGCGTCTATAAAATAAACCCAATGAACAATATTCCCGTGACATCACAATAAATATGAATTTTTATTCGCTTATAAAACACGCGGATAAATATTTTTACCTAAATTTAACTTGCAAATTAAAAAATTCGGTCTAAAAGCCACGTTCTTTTAATATTATTTCTCTATTATCTCGCAACCACAGAGTTAAGAAAATAAACTATGTACCTCGCAACAGTGGGCGTTAATCCGATTGCCGACTTTATGACGTCATAAGCAGAAGAAAAAGTTTAATTGAAAATTATGGCTAATTAAATTTTCGAACAAACGAATGCACGATAATAAATCTGTGTCCAAATGTCTTTCATTTAAAAAAAGAATGATGTAATTTGATGCAGTAGTTTGTTCTCACGGATTGTCGAAAGAAATCGCTTAGCGTTTTAAATATCTGGAGGCACGGCAGTGCCTCCGCCAAGTCGAGAGAGGACAGCCGTAAGCTTACTTTTCTGGAAGCAACTCAGGGCACTTTTGACCCCCCCATATCTCCGCGCTGGAGTATCCCAAAAATTTTAAACTTCGTTTTTCCAGAGTATTTGGCACACAGGACCAAAATTTAAAATTACAACTTTCTGTCTTTTCTAGTTCAGATGATATATGAACTCAAACATTCGATTTTTTGTCACTGACTCACTCACTCGTTCACGCGTCATCAAAAAGATTAGGTAGATTCCGTAGCCCTAGAAACTTGACATTTAGAAAAAAGGTAGTGTTTAAGATACAAAGAAAGGAAAAATTATAAAATCAGGAAAATTAAAAAAAAAAAACATTCGAAAATTCAACAAATTCTATCAAAATTGAAAATTGAAAATAATACGATCTTGTAGTCTTAGAAACTTGAGATTCGGTGTGAAGGTAGTGTTTAGTATCCAGAAAAAGAAAACATCAAAAACACCAAAAAAATAGAAAGCAAAATTGAAAAAATCGAAAATTTTCAAATAATCCGATTTTGTTGCGCTAGAAACTTGAAATTCGGAATAAGGTAGTATTTAGGATGCAAAGTAAAGAAAAATTAAAAATTCCGAAAAATTCGAAAAAAAAAAATTCAAAAATTCGAGAAAATATGAAAAAATTAAAATAATTTGATTTTTTAGCCTTAGAAACTTAAAATTCGCAGTAAAGATAGTGTTTAGGATTCAGAATAAGTTAAAATAAAAAACGCAATAAAATTCGAAAATAAAATAAAAAAATCGGATAAATCGAAAAATAAGGAAAATTTGAAAATAATTCGATTTCATAGCGCTAGAAACTTGAAATTTGGAATAAAGGTAATATTTAAGATACTAAATAAGGAAAAATTCAAAAATATGGATAATTCAAAAAATACTCATAAATTATTGCTGACGATACATGAGCTCAAAGTTTCGATTTTTTGTCATTCACACACTCACTCACTCTCGCGTCATCAAAAAGATTGGGTAGATCCCGCATCCACAGAAACTTAAAATTTGGAATAAAGCTAGTGTTTCGGATACAAAGAAAGGAAAAATTATAAAATCCGGAAAATTAAAAAAAAAAAAAAATTCGAAAATTTAAAAAAATCTAATAAAATTGAAAATTGAAAATAACACAAACTTGTAGTCTTAAAAACTTAAAATTTGGTGTGAAGGTAGTGATTAGAACTCAGAAAAAGAAAACATCAAAAACACACACAAAAAAAAAATTGAAAATAAAATCGAAAAATTTCAAATAATCCAATTTTGTTGCGCTAGAAACTTGGAATTCAGAATAAAGGTAGTATTTAGGATGCAAAATAAGGAAAAATTAAAAAATCCAGAAAATTTGAAAAAAAAAATCAAAAATTCGAAAAAAAAATTGAAAAAATTAAAATAATTTGATCTTTTGGCCTTAGAAACTTAAAATTCGCGGTAAAGATAGTGTTTAGGATTCAGAATAAGTTAAAATAAAAACGCAATAAAATTCAGGGTTCATACTCATCAGGGGAAACCTGGGAATCAGGGGATAAATTTTGTGTTTTAAAAATCAGGGGAATCTCAGGGGATTTTCCAAAAAATACCAAAAACCTGGGAAAATTTGGCAAAACGATCGGCTACTCTGGGAAATGGGGGCATTCGCTGCTATTCGCATGCTTCGTGAAGTAAAAGCATGTATCTGCAAAATGTTCAAAAATTTGTAAATTTTACAAAAAATTCTTTAACAATTCAGTAGTTTGTGCTTCAGAATCAGTTGTGAACCTGAGAGTGAAACTTTCACAACTCTTAAGATTTTTGTGTGTAACATAACAAAATCTTCATACCTAGAAAATTTGCTGCTGATCTGGGAAATATATATAGTATATATATATATATATATATTAACCTTCGGATATAAAACTTAATTGTTGTGATTACCTCTCTTTTTTATGGGGGGGGGGGGGTAATACTTACTAAGTTTTAAAAAATGTCGTTAATTGTCAACATGGGAAAATTATTCATCCTGGAAAATACATCAGGGGATTCTCAGGGGATTTTCTGGAGGGAAATGAGTATGAACCCTGAAATTGGAAAATAAAATAAAAAAATCGAAAAATAAGGAAATTTTGAAAATAATTCGATTTTATAGCGCTAGAAACTTGAAATTTGGAAAAAATGTAATATTTAAGATACTAAATAAGGAAACATTAAAAAATATGGATAATTTAAAAAAAAATCGAAAATTTCAAAAAAAAAAAAAAAAAAAAAAAAAAAAAAATAGAAAGAAAGAAAAAAAAAAAGAGAGAAATTGAAAATAATATGATCTCGTAGTCTTAGAAACTGAAAATTTGGTGTAAAGGTAGTGTTTAGGATTCAGAAAAAGAAAAAAATTAAAAACACAACAAAAATTGAAAATAAAATCAAAAAATCGAAAAAAAACGAAAATTTGAAAATAATTCGATTTTTTAAATCTAGAAACTTAAAATTTGGAATAAAGGTAGTATTTAGGATACAAAAAAAGAAATAAATAAAAAATCTGTAAAATTCGAAAAAAAAATTCGATTTTGTAGCTTTAGAACTTAAAATTCGGCGTAAACTTATTGTTTATGATACAGAAAAAGGAAAAATTAAAACACAATAAATTCGAAAATAGAATGAAAAACTCGAAAAAGATCGAAAATTTCTAAATAATTCGATTTTGTAGCGCTAGAAACTTGAAATTTGTAATAAAGGATACAACATAAGAAAAAATTAAAAAATCCAGAAAATTATAAAAAAAAATTCGAAAAAATCAAAAATTGAAAATAATTTTATCTTGTAGTCATAGAAACTTAAAACTTGGTGTAAAGGTAGTATTTACTATTCAATAAAAGGAACAATTACAATATTCGTTAAATTCGAAAATAAAATCGAAAAATCGAAACATCTTTAAGAAATCGAAAATTCGAAAACAATTTGATTTTGTACTGCTAGAAACATTAGTTTTAAGATAATTGTCCTATTAGCTAGTACAACGCCCCTAATTGTTGTATGTTATTTTGTTTTCTTTCACAGGTTGTACTCTATTTACTTCACATATGAAATATGGATTGTTAAATGATGTTAGCCCCACAAAAATTTTCACAGCTCCCCCTACCCTCCCGACATTACTGGCTGGTTATGGCTTGATAGTCGTTTCTAAATAAAATCATGGTGACTCTAAGATTCACTTGATTTATCTCTAAATTGAACCTAAATGATCCTAAGAAGACGGATCAAATAATTACTATATTGGCATGACAATCAGGTAACTTAGAATTAAAATCGACAAATCAATAAATTTATAAAAAGTCGAAAATTTGAAAATAATTCGATTTTGTAGTCCTAGAAGCTTGAAATTTGGCAGAAAGGCAGGGTTTAGTACACAAAGTTAGGAAAAATTAAAAAATCCGTAAATATTAAAAAAAAGACGAAAAAATGAATATAGTTTGATTTATTGGAAATTTCCGGAAATTTTAATTTTGGCTTTCTTTTTATACTAAAAAGTTCTTTAATGTTAAATATCAAGCATCGAGGGCTGCGAGTAATATCTCAGATGGATAGCAGCTATCCTGGAAGGAATTGAGAGTACTTTTGACACTCCTCCTCCCATAACTTAGTGCTTGCCTAGGAACCTGAAATCTCTTTTTATCTACAGTACTTTGCAAACGAAACTAAAGCTTCAAATTTTTTATACCTGTAAATAATAGGGACAGAGTGTGGGCTTAGCGAAAATCAGTGCATGATCTCCAAAAAGAACCCAAAATCAAGAAAAGGAGGATTACTTACAAAAAGAAGTGAAATCTCATCAAAAAGTCACCTGTAAAAAATGCAGCCAAGTCTCGTAACTCATTTACCGTAAAAAGTACTGAGATCGTTTAAAGCCAAGTTTAACTATCTTATTAACTCTGAAATTTTCATTCACAAATCACTCCTAGTCTCTACATCTTTAGTTAATTATTATTTTGTGACTTGGCAATTACGCAACACAGGGAAGTTATTACACCTTACTAGGTTATGGGATGGGATGTGATAATTTAATTAAGGCAAATTATATACGCACAGGGAAGTTATTACACTTTAATATGTTATAGTATTATTTGATTAAGAGTAACTGTATACATCACATTCTCGTGCTACGTAATTGCCAAGTCACAAAATAATAATTAACTAAAGATGTAGAGACTAGGAGTGATTTGTGAATGAAAATTTCAGAGTTAATAAGATAGTTAAACTTGGCTTTATACGATCTCAGTACTTTTTACGGTAAATGAGTTACGAGACTTGGCTGCATTTTTTACAGGTGACTTTTTGATGAGATATAGATTACACGTCCTGTATTTTCATAATTTTCGTTTGGAAATTACGTTTTGGTGATCATTCTAAAGTAATTAAAAGAGAACTTTTATTCAAATAAATCCTCATCTATTTCAGTAGAATACTAAAAATCTCCCTAAAATAAGCTATTTTGCTAAAATATCTATATATATATATATATATATATATATAAACTTATTGCCAAAATTAACCATTGAAACAGAAATAACTGACCAAATGCAATGAAATTATTATCCCAAATAGCTATGTCAAATTACACATTATAAAACATAGTCCTAACAAATGAAGTATTTATTCAAAAAGTGAAACATAAGTAAAAAAAAAAAAACACAAATGCAAGCTTATAATGTAATATATATATATATATATATATATATTTGTCTTACGTGGTGCGAAAATAAGGCTGAATTACTAGCTTATTGTTAGCAACAACCATAGTTTCCAGAACTCAGACCAATGAAAAGACTAGATTGTGTTAGATAGATCAGCTCCACCTCCAATATGGCGGTCAGTGTCAGAGCAGTGAAAATCTATATATATATTTGTCTTACGTGGTGCAGAAATAGGGCTGAATTACTAACTTATTGTTGGCAACAACCGTAGTTTCCAGAGCTCAGACCAATGAAAAAACTACATTGTGTTATAGATCAGCTCCACCTCCAATATGGCGTCAGCGTCAGAGCAGTGAAAATCAAGCTAGCAAATATTAAAATAAAAATAACATGTACGTAATCCAAAGCATGTGAGATTATTCCGCATTTTAATTATGAGTAATATTGCTAATTTCAAATGAATTCTCAACTCTTATTTAGAATTTATTTATGAATTTCACTCGCATGAAAAATCGGAGAGAAGTAAAAATATCAACTGTCTAGGTTGCACCTGCTGCCATCTGTTGCAGAAATCTATAATCAATTAGAATAGTAAAATGTTGAACGAAACTTAAACAATCATCTATACTAATAAAATAAAGTTTCGCTCTGTGTGTCTGTGTGTGTGTGTGTCTGTCTGCGATGGCTAGGAAAATTTAGCGCACCTAGAAGTCTGTAAATTTAGATTTAGATTTCAAACCCTCTCCTGGTATACCTTAGTCTCAGAATTTTAATATTTTGATAATTACTCTAGATATTAATTAGAATATCATTAAACATTGCATAGAAAATGCCATCTTTTAAATCAAAATGGCTAAAGAAAAGAACTGTTGTTGTGGATTTGCAAGCGAAAATGAATGAATTCAAAATTATTTTACTAATTTGCGAATTTTAAGAAAATTAATTAATATATCAATTTGAAAATTTCTGAGCATATGTAAAAAAAAATTCTGCATATTTTTGAAAAATTCGGCCGGTAATTTTTCTTAATTTATGCAAAAAGTTGCTAAAAATCTGCTGGCGCCAGTGAAAAAAATCCGAGAAAGTTTCAGACAGGGATCTGCTTTCATTAAAAACTGAACTACAAAGAAATCTATTTCTCTGGCCGATCCCTCCATTTAGTTTGCGAAAAAGAAAGGAAATAATTGCCAATTTTTACTAATGAACAAAAATTTAGATAACTAATTAAGATATAGATCTGAAATTGAGGATGGGAGGTGTTGTTATCTGCCGGCTATTTTAGCGTAGCGTCTTTGTTATATTCTATTTATCAGAAAAATTTAATTCTTTTTTTAATGATTGCGTTAATGTAGGTGAAGGTGGTTTTCTTGCACAAATTATTCGTTATATTTGCGGGTATGGGGAGGGAGGGGGTTGACGCCTTGCACTTCTCATTACGTATTTTTTTTTTTTTTTTTTTAATTAATAAGCCATGCTGTACAATATTATAGGTGCAATAAGTTTTAAACAAATTATGTTTCCAAGATCCTTTATTCATAGTATTTAAATGATTTAAATGCTCATTAGTAGCTCCAACTAAATGCATTTTTAGTTGTGTTTTCAACAGAGTTCAATTACTTTTTTACATTTAAAAAAAATGTCAATTTCATATGTTCAGATGATTTAGGGTAGTACTTATTCCGGCTAGAATTTCTGCAAAAATAAAAAGGGGCAAAGCGAGCTGGGACTGCGTAGCGGTGTCAATGTGAATTACTTCGCAATTCACTGGGGGTTGGTGAGTGTTAGCGAGTATATATATAGTAGTATAGCCCCCTAGTATATATATATATATATATATATATATATATATATTGCGGCAAAATAGTGAAATTTAACCTGAATTTTATTATTTTGATATGTTTTGAAATACAGTTACGAAGCAACTAATACATTAAAAAGGAAAAATTAAAAAGTAAAAATTAAAAGTAAAGTAAAAATAAATTCATTTTAAAATTTGTAAAAAAATGAGAAAATAAAATGTTTTATATTTCTCAAACAAATGCAAAAACTTTTCTAATCATTTAAACATTTTGTAAATTCTAATAAATATATCTGCAAATTTTCAAAGCTATTGAATATATTTAAGACCTCTCTATCAAAAATTTAGCATCACTAGGTACACATTTAAATCCATTATTTGAATCCATTTTCATTTCAATTAACAATAAAATCTGAAAATGGTCTGAAATCACACAGGAAAGCATTATAACATCAAAAGAAATGTTCTCTATTTTTTGAACGAATGAACCCAATTTAACCAAAAAATATTCAGATAAATCCAGGTACTTCACCAATTTACCAACAAAAAAAAAAAACCTAATTGGATGATTTTTGCGGAAGTTATTGCAGAACAGGCAGACAGACACAAGCCAAAAACTTTTCATTTTGGCAATAAAGCATAAACAAGGTGAATTGTGTTATTTCCTAAAATGGTAATTTAAAACTGGCTTTTTTTATAAAAAAAAAAAAGTAATACTATCTTGAATCCTATCTTTGAGAGAAAAAAATTGAAGGCCAGCAAAGATGATATTCTAAACATATATATATATATATCAGTATTTATATTTATATAGATATAAAATTCAAATAAATTTTTAAAGAAATTATGTTTAAGTAAATATGTTTTTGCATGATGAATGTGTTTTAATAATTTATATATATATATATATATATATATATATATTATCTGTGTTTGGTAGAGAGATGAGCTGTTCGCCCATTTCCGAACTCTTTTTACAGACAAGATTGGGAAGAAGACCTATTTTGTTCATTATGTCTGTCAGGTTATGATACCAGAGGTAAGTTCCTTCAAAACTCTTTCAGTAATATATATATATATATACAAAGGTACTTCTCTATTATCCCGTCAACCACTTTTCACAGAAAAAAAACTATCTCCAAATTGTTACGCCCAATAAACGGGTGAGTGTTGCCATTGGAATATCAAAATAAATAAAATATAAGAACTTCAGGACACAATTCTTATTTTAATTCATGAAATAAATCATAAATCAGTATAACAGAATGAAAAATACACACCAATGTCGAATTAAAAACCACTGGATGACCTAACAAACATGTATCATGCTTCTGACATCCAGTCAATGGGACTGCATTTTGGGCGTTTAATTTTACAGTTTGGCGATCGTTTTTTGTTATGAAAATGGGTCGACGGGATAATAGAGAAGTACCTATCCAAAACCATTCTATCCGTTATTTGGCTTGGCCAACTATCTAACCTATATCTCTTGTAAATCCATGCTTGTTTGCTATTTAAATAAATTTATTTAAATAATATTTAAATTATTTTAATAATTTAAATAATAATAATTTGATTCAAAGTAATGAATGTAGTAGAACCATGAGCTGTTATTTATAATGATAATGTTTTAATGTTGTTACTGTAAAAAAAGATATACTGTAAAATCTTGTTATAACATATTTCTGGAGACCACTGATTCAATTCTTTATACTGAAAAATTTGTTAATATGAAATTCTAATACAGAGGGTTTAAAAAAAAAAAAAAAAAAAAAAAAAAAACAGGAAATTTGCATGCACATTGAATAAAAATTTATATTATCAGTACACTTATATTAAATTTCGGTTAACATCCAAACATGTCAGTAAACAATAAATATACAGTATTAATTAATTAAACGTGAACTCACTCGTCAGAAATAAGATAATTATTAAGTTCATTAAGTTTCAATATTTTAATTGTAACTGTTATAAAGGAATTCTAATTTACCTTAGATACCTGACTCATTAATCACACCCCAATGACATCTGCCGTTCATGTAACTTTTATTTCTTTACAAAAAAAATCAGAAGTTTTCTTTCCTGCGCTGAAATTGACAATGCATTTTTCAAAACAAAGTGTATAAAATGTTTTCGGAACATTATTTTGGTGGGATAATTACTTTTTAAAAGTTTCAATGTTCTATAAAGCACCTTTTGTTCGTGCAACACAATCTTCCGTACTGGATGGACAATCATCACCAGCTTCATTTTCACTGTCGTTTGCCTCACCTACATTGAGTTTCTGATGAAAGTTTTCTCCCAAATTCTATTTTTTTAATATATTTTTTTTTTCTTTGTTAACTCAACATTCGTAAAACTGAAATGACTCTTCTTTTTAAGCTTTCGATAAAGGATCGGGGTCCATAAGCTGTGACTTAATTATTTCACTTTTTAATATTAGAAGGTCTATCCTGTATAATTTCAACACTATTTTTTGCATTTTATTCATTTTTTTTTTATAACTTACACAAGCTCAAAGTTCGTATTGTTTGTAGTTTTTGATGAAAAATATGCAATTTCTCCTCATTTTACCTCCATTTTTGATATATTTTTTAATATTTTGCTATGAGCGCAGCTTTGCAACACTTTTATTTTTACATAGAGTGTACATTTTGATGTATTTTATAATATAGGTAAAGAAGAAAGTGTTGCACAATTGCGCTCCTGTAAATAACTGAGGTAAAATGAGTAGAAATTGCGTATTTTTCATCCAAAACTACGAGTCATACGAACTTTGAGCTTGTGTAAGTCCTATGAATCCGAGTGAAATACTGAAGTCAGTATAACAAAATCAAATTTTAGACTTATTTCAGGGGCCAAAATCATGGCTTATGGACCCTGATCCTTTGTTAATTTGAAAAATTCGTTAAAGTAAATGTTTTCATAATGTTAAAGTAATTATATGTTCATTGTTAATATGTATATTAGGATGTTTTTTAACATTCCAAAAAATATTCGTTAAGCTGAAAGTTTCGTTAAAGTGACATTCTTTGTAATGAGATTCGACTGTATCTTAGAGAAATTGTTGTTTTATATCTATCGCGTTCAAGAAATGAAATTGTCACAATTTCAAACTCTGCTGATATATTAGCCCTGAAATGCATTCAATCTATAGCTTTGAGTGAACATATTCCCATCTTTTTTTTTTTATATTGGATCATGTGTCAAATTTTATTCATTTCTCGCTGGACTATGGATATTAAAGATCCAAATAAAAGAACTGATGCCTAAAAAAAAAAACCCTTCAAGTTGTCAGTTTTTCCAATGAAAACAGGTGTTTATTTTTTTTAATTGCCAGAATGTTTCTATTTCTATATATCTAACTTTATAATAATGCAAAGTATAAATAAAATTTGTGAATTAAAACTTTTTTTTTTTTAATGAGCCTGATATTGTTTTAATTGTAATGTAATTACAATTAAGTATTACTAAATGTTATTAGAAAATATTACCGTAATTTCCCTTTACTGGTTCGCTTGTAATTCTCTTTTTGAAGAAAAGCTTATTCTTTCTTGACCACACTATTAGGGTCATTTCCATTTAACTGAGTAAAATATGCAAAACAATTGTTTTTTTTGTTTTTTTTCCAAGCTATATGTTACAGTTTACTGGAAGCTGTGGAGAATGACAACTGAATGCGGGTGAAATCATACTGCTCCTGTTCATACATTACTTCCTCTAGACAAGCACAAACAATGGCTATTCCTTCTTCTGTTGAATGTATTCTATCAGATCACTTACAAAAAACTTGGATTTAGAACCTATACCTCAAAAATGTATAGAGACTTTGATGTCGCTAGGCTTTTGAAATCCTGGGTCCCTGGCACTTCCAGAAAGCTGGGTCTTTTTTTTACATACCCCTTTTAGAAATAAATTCTATTCAATACAAAAGAAGTTGGAAATTGTAGGTTAAACATGGAAAATGAGCGTTCTTACTATAACTAGTTTTTCAATGTAAAAAAAAATCATCCTTATTATTTCAGTGAAATGTTAGGAGCGAAATGAGCATGTTTTCCTTTTCTCTTTCTTATTACGTTAACAAATGCATTTTTTTTTTTTTTTTTTTTACCACACCAGACAGCGCTGCGAAATTCACCGTAGAGATTTTGCTTTGCAAATGATGACCTCCGTGGTTTAATATTTTTATGACATGACTCATAATGAACGAATCCCCTGTATTTATTTACTTAAATATATTAAAACCAGTGGACCTGTGCAAGGATTTCGCACTCTAATCCAAAAATTGTAGTATTTTTTATATATAGATTTTTAAAGTTCTAAAGAAATATTAAGAATAAAAATACTTGTAAAGTACGTTGGTAAAGATGTCGCAAGTGCACCAGGGTTTCTTTTTGGTGCCAAAATGGCGATTTTTTGCCTGGTGGGGTAACCTGGTGACTTTTGCTTCGTATGGCAACTTGATATTTTATAATAAAATGAAATATGTATGTAAATAAATTAAACATAAAATAATATAAAAATAATTAATAAATAAAATTAAATATATGTGTAATAAAAATAATAATGTGGGTGTTAAGTAAAACGTGTGTAATAATAAAATTAAATATGTATGTTTTAAAATAAAATTATAATGCAATTTTATTATAAAATAAAACTAACATGTTTTCGCAAGCTAGGCCTAACAGGTATTCGAAAATGGGGTTTTCTCACCAAAATAGCACCACAAAGAAATTGTGCCAACTCCGGTACATCTGCGCACCGGGGAAACCAGGGTTACAAATATGAATGTGTTTTTTCAACAACCAATTGATGACATTTGCGATTTTTTTTTTTTTTTTTTTTTTTTTTTTTTTTTACGTGATCGCTTAACGAAATTCGCAATTTTTTTTTCCATGATCGTTCACTGAAATATGGGCCATTCCATGGTAACTTACATTACATTTAGAATAATTTTCTTTAGTAATTTTCATAATATAACACCAAAAAATATTGAAAATGTAATGTTGATATGATTTGTTAACTAAACCTATACAAAGTGAAATTTCGATGAAAAGTGGTGCTATTTTTTTAATACTTGCCATTATATTTATTATGGTAGCTTATGTTCTTTTTGTCAGAAACATAAGTTACCATAGTAAATATAATTTTTAGCGTTCAAAAAATAGTACTAAATTTAAATAATTTTATCCAAATTTAGCTTTGTTAAGTTTAATTAACAAATCATATAAACATTACATTTTGAATATTTTTTAGTGTTATATTACTAAAATTACTGAAGTCAATTATTCTAAATGTAACGTAAGTTACCATGGAATGACCCATATGCAATTTGGTTTCGCAATTGGTTTTTTTTTTTGGTTTTTTTTCTACAACTTTTTAATGAAATTCGCATTTTTTTTTTTTTTTCTCGCGACCGTTGAACCATATTTGTGAATTTAATTATCTTTTTCAGAGATCGTTCGACGAAATTCCCAATCATTTGTCTAAATTCTTGTTTTTTTTTTTTTTTTTCATAACTGATTGAAGAATCGATTATGAAGAATTCGGCTAAAGTTAATAATTTGCAGAAGAATTACATGTCCATGTGTAGTGTCTCCCTCTATGAACATCTCTGAATAATTCCGGGGGGAAGGGCTCCATAGTCCTCACCTACGCCACTGAAGTAATGTATTGTTTTAGTGCTTAACACATTGAAACAATGCACTTAAAAATTAGGAATGTAAAATTTTCGAAATTTTTCAGTTTATCTGTGAAATTTTATTAAAAATTTACAAGTTCCTTAAAATTTTTGAATGAAAATTTTTCTGGATTTTGGAATTCCAGGTAATGGGCCATATACTGTATATACTCTTACCTTTACCATTTTAGGTCCGTTCATAGGCAGGGTTCAAGCCGAGTGGGTTCTTTGACCCTTTGAACCTTTTTATATATTTTTTTGTTTTTATTTTTATTTTACACTGATGAAGTGGTTCTGGGGTATCCTTGAAATGACCGTATGTAGTTTAATGTTGTAAATCTTTATCTCATGTTATTAAACTCTCACAAAGTAAGCATAGAACCATTTTCTGGCAATTTGTTTTGTATTGTATTGTTGCACTTTTTCTTTTGCCACACTTTTGTCTAATTTAACTTGTTTCTTGTATAATTCATTTTACATCCTGATGTGTTAGAGTCTACAATACTATTAGAGCCAAATTGTCTACAGTTCTTGATGATAGTACAGTAGTTTTATATTAATTTTCAATTAATTTAATAATCCATTCATAAGATAATCAAATTATCACCAGTGGACCCATACGAGGGTTTTGCACTGTAGTCTAATATTTTTTAGGAATTTAACCTAATATTTTTCAGGTGCAGGCTTAAACTTCTAAAGAAAAGTTAAGGATAAAAATATCTGCAAACATCAGTCCAGTTGGAATATCATTTATTCCTAACAATAAAATCTTATCGAAAGTTCGAAGAAGGCCTCAATGGATACCTCATTCGTTGTTGTGCGTTTTGTAAATTCATAGAAAAAGGGATGTTGACGACGACAACAGAAATAATATATCTGATTATATGTTGAGAAAATAATTTAGAAATCTGAAACTATTTTTGAGATAAACATTGAACTGTCATAAAAGTGTGTTTTTTTTTTTAAGAAATCTATTGCATACATTTATTATTTATGTTCTATGTTGCAGGCTATAGTACAAGCAATATCTGTGGTGAAAGAAATCCCCCTGAGGGATGCGGAGTTGTTGTTTGAGAGCGAAGACAACATGGATCTGGAGAACGAGGATCCTTCCGTCGAAGACATCCTCAAAAAGTACTCATGAAGCGTGGACACAACACATTTTATATTTGTGCAACTGAATGAATGGACTGCTTTCTTAATCGGAAACTGAAGAAAAAAAGATTTGATTTTATCGACAAATCACATCATTTTGTATAGTATCATTAACGACATTCAATTTTTTTTTTTTTTTTTTTGTCTTTCTGTCAATGTGCATATACTGTTTTTGTTTTTCCTGAACTATTATAAACTGTTGTCCCGAACACACACACACACTTTCTGTTGCGAAAGGATGTTTTGAGTGAGAGGTCCAAAACCTTCATATCTCAAATTTTGAATCACCTGAAAATGTTGAACATTGAGATTTATAAAAAAGAGAAAAGATATTTTTGAGACGGTGGAGCAACTATCTGTGCAAGCTGTGGACGATAAACTGCAATTTTTCTTTCTTTTTTTTTTTTTTTTTCTCTCTGTCTCTCTCTCTATCTCTCTATCTCCTTAGAGGCTACTGACATTAGAAAAAGGAGTCAATTTATGTGAAATCTGCCATGATTGTAATAAATTTTGTCTTTTTAATAAAGTATGATTTCAAATGATTGTGCATTTATCGGATGGCCAGTTTAGTACAATCGAGCTCAATTTCCCTACAGAGTCAGTTGCTGTATAATTTCAGCCCTACTAGCAGAGCTTCACCCACTATGCTGGTCGGTTTATTTAATAAGAAAATTTCATCGAATCCTGCAGAAACTGCATCAATGTATTTTTAAAAACTGTAATTGTTGATTTATTTTTTCACTGGTAAAACTCGGAACTAAAATCGGTAAGTTCTATTGATATCGAGTCGAATAAAGCGAACCGTGTCATGATTGGACCCATACAACCCAAGATAATTTGAAATGAAATAGCAAATTTCTTAGCATTTTATTTCTTTTTCTATCAGAAAATTGGAATTTTGCTTAAATCTAAAATTTGGGCCAAATTCAAAAATTTTTTGACACTCTGAAATCCCAACCCTCTTTAAGCAAGGATGCATGCTTTTCAGATCCAAAAATCTGATATTTTAAAAAATGTTATAGGGTCGTAATTCTTCTAGTATAAAGAAAAATGTGCTTTCTGTCCTCCTTTTCGATTGAACAGCAACGAATGGGGCTCTCATTGTAAACCCCACTGTCAATCAAAGAACGTGGAAGAAGGCTCATC
The DNA here is from genome assembly GCA_963931845.1 of Maratus michaelseni. Taxonomy (NCBI): domain Eukaryota; kingdom Metazoa; phylum Arthropoda; class Arachnida; order Araneae; family Salticidae; genus Maratus; species Maratus michaelseni. The sequence continues at coordinate 468,362,300 of OZ007589.1, forward strand.
GATCACAATCAAAGCGCTCCGGGAAGGGGTAGAAAAGGATAAGTCATAGAAGGAGCGCTGGGGTTGCAAGCAGTAAGCCAATAGGCGATCTATTCTTTCCCCAACCCTCTTATTTCTTGTTAATTCTATTACTTCCTTTGTTCAACATTTTTTTAAAAGTTGAATGAAGCATGTGCAGAAAGATCAATTTTGGGTTGTTGCTTTAATATATAAGGATTTTTGGAAACAAGAGACATCATTGTGCTTAATACTTAGCATCCGTATAAAAATTTTGATTATATACTTATAGCAAAACAATATTGGCCACTGTGGCATGAAATATTGCCCCCAACATAGAATGTTATCTTTGTGCCTGTAGTGTACTTTAATATGTCAAGAATTATTTCATTGTTAGCATTTTAGTATAAAGTCAACATTTGTTTGTCCATCAACTACTCTCTACACCAATTTATTGAATTAATCCATTATAAATCTGTTAATGTTAGATTTTATTGATCTCAGACCCTTCATTTGCGTTTCAACAGTACTAAATTTTAAAATACAGCAGACTCCCTTAAATCCACATAGCTTAAACCAGAGGTTTTACAGATTTCAGGTTGAAGTTTTGTTTACATTTTTTAAACAATAATTTGAATTTATTAATGCACTTGAAATTATAATGAATGCTTACAATAAAGGGCAAAATTGCAAAATATTATTAGTGGCCAGTAGTAACAGTTTTATATAAGTGACCACTTTTTTATTTAAAAGTTCTAAACAGTAAACCTTTGTTAAAATTTCATTTAGTATTCACCTAAAATTAAATATCCCAAATAAATAGGTTAATATAAACATATTTCAACCAGCAAAAGTACTAGAATCCTTGGTGAAATGCCAAAAAAATGTGTTACTCTTTCCTTGTAGGAAAGTGGTCATAAGGTGGCCGCTGACAGACCATTTTTTAATAACCACTTTTTTTCATTTAGTGGCTAGTGGTAATTTTGCCCTTTAGCTTGCAATAAAGTAAAATAATAAAAATTAAGAACATTTAAAATCTTAAAATAAAGATCAAGTAAATAATTAATATTGCATAACTAAATATGCATAAAGATGAATTATTCAGTGAAACTCGCCCTATAAATGTACACTCATAATTCACATCAAAATCTTGAAATAACAAAGTTTTATTTCATGTTTAGCCCTACTTAATAACTAAAAAAGCTTAATTGATACATAAATTATTAGGTAAAAATATCACGATGGCCACTGATATTACCACTATCTTGAACTTTTTCAGAAATAAATTTATACTTACTTCATGAGAAAACATGAGTTGAATCTTATTAACGAGAATTACATATTGAAATGTGTACAGAATGATATAAAAGTTTTTTAAAAAATTGAATTTTACACCTACATCTTAACTGCCAGTTTCATTGTTTACATCAGAAATGATGTGCGGACTTTAGGTATTTGTGGATTTTAGGGTGACGGATTTGAAGGAGTCTACTGTAATTATTAATGTATTTGTTTTTTTATGGTAACATAGGTGACAAAATGGCCGCACCCTATAACTTTTTGAACTTGAAAGCATTGAAGACAAAATAAAAAAGTGTGTATTGATGGTGGGCGTATATCAGAAACTTAGTTTATTGTTCTAGTAAACGTGCCACAATTTGTTCTTTTTTTTTTTTCAAATTAGCTATATATACAATTCCAAAAATAAAATCCTTGTTAACCTTTTGAATATTGAAGTCTAAAAATTCAGTATCATTCAAAATTCAGCAAGCGCCTGAATGCCGAAATAGGCTGCAAGATTAATTTTTTTCCCTTTTCTTCTACTTCCCTACTTGTCAGCAGGTAAAAATGAAACCTCCCTAAGATAACTGATACAAAAGGCTCCCCACCTGTTGATTCCAATAATCCCTGTTCTGCTACACTATTTGGATATTTACAAAGGGGGAGGGGGGGGGGGGATGGAACAGACGTTCGAGTGGTCTGCCAGTAGTTTGCTTGACTGGACGTTTTGGGTGCAAAGAATAGTTAATGGCCTCTTCAGCAATATTGCTGTGGTGCTGTTAGTTAATGAATATAGGGTTATATCATTGGATGTATTTTCCTGTGAATGCAATATTGAGCCAATATTGGCTTGGTATTTTGTAAGGATTATGAATATCCATTGAATCCGCTTGGCAGGATTTCCTGCAATCCTATATTTTCAGGGTTTCAACCACTATTTTCAAAAAGTAAAGATTGCCTTATGGGATGACAGAAATTTGTGATAAAATAAGGAGAAGATTACTATTTAAAAACAGTGGTACATAAAAGCTAAAACTGTATAAATCCTATTTCTTGCATTTATGTTAGATACATCGAATTTAAAAACAACACCCATTAACTCATTTTGCCACTTGTTTGTAACTACAGTACCCTCAAATTCGCAACCCTAAAATCTGAAAAACAAAATTCCTAAAAAAAAAAAAAAATCTGTCTTCATTTATAATGATAATTGAGCATGCCTTTTTTTTCTTATTACGTATGCCACATTTATAGATGCAAATTTTCTTTTCAACAATGCTGCAAAATTCGCCATGGAGATCTTGCTTTGTGAATAATTACCTTCATGGTTTAATATTTGACTCACGATGAACGAATCTCTTGTGTTTGTTTACTTTAATGGATTGAGATATTGGCTGTCAACCTAATTCCAACTGAGGTTATCTCAGAATCTATACTATTTGGATGTAACTCATTGCTTAAGCAAACTATTTTTTTGAATGATCTTTTTAAAAAATTTACTTTTATGTAATTTTATTCGAAAAAATAATTTTTTTTTAAAAATGGCCGCCTAGCATATGAAAAAAGAAGTGGTCAGCCCGTATTTGTTTTCCTCAGTCCCATGACTTGCACTTTTATTATATAGATTACATAAGATAGGATTTAATAGAATGAAGAATACTTTTATTAATTTTTTTTTAAAGTTTTGATTCAATTTTCATAAAATTTGAAAAAACTCAACAAAATTCTGCAGCAATTATATATGTTAAATTTCAAACCGCTCGGTTGGGTAGTTTTTGCACTGTTATATGCAGACGGACAGGCAGATCAGACGATGACTATAAGTATATAATATTTATATTATTATAAATACAAACCTAAAAAGGATTCAGTTGACAACCTTTATCTGGAAAATGTCGCCTGATATTAAATCCGGATACACATTTAAAGATAATAAAGTTACCACTTTAATTTTAGTAATCATTTTAATGCTTGTTTTTGAAGTAACCACTTAAAATAGCTTGTTACCAAAAAAAGGTCTTGCTGGGAAAATTTTGAAGGGGTATAACCATACAAAGTCATTATTTTTACTATTTTAAAACAGTTTTGCAAGTATTGCAATATTTTATCTAGCAGCAGGTATTCAATCATAGTGTTAAAAAGTATTTTAGATCCTTAAGTAAATTATATTTTAGTCTGGTCGTTTAAATTAGGTAACTGTTAATTGTTCAATAAATCTGCAACTTGAATAGCCCAAAATCTCCTTTAATCTTCAATAGTATAAATTGATATTTTAATAGTGGCCCTATGCATCATATTTATTAGTATCTGTATCTGATAATAAATCTGATTAATGACATTCCTGTATTTTGGGCTTAAAAAGTCTACGTTTTTTGAAAGCCTTATATTTCATACTACACGTTTAAAAAAAAATCCTTCCAAAGTGCTTATATTTTATTAGGAAAAGGGGTAGAATCCTGAATAAGTTCTAACTCCTCTTTGAATTGCATTTAACCCTTTAAGCGTCCTAACCTTGTTTTTCTGCCATGTAATTTTTAAATACAAAAGCTAATTTAACACAAAATTTATATTAATGTCAAATTTTTAATGTGCATATGTTATACCGGGTGAACCAAAAGTTCACTAAAACTTTAAAAATACATAAAAAAGGAAGAAATTATGATAAAGATGTGCGGTTTGCTAGCAGAAAGGGCTCACAAGGTAGTCAGATTTTTATTTTAGCAGCAAAAAAACTTTTAGTTAAAAAAGTCCACCTGTAGAGTACCCTAAAAGTCACCTAACATGCGAGAGATTCAGCAGAATTATGCAAATTAATCCATCCTTCAATAAAAGACCGGAAAACACGAGGATTTCTCATTTGCTTTCAGAATATTATCATTATCAGATCGAGTGTTGTTGGTGAAGTTGTTCTGTTTGAACGGAGAGTCAGCCACTGTTACGTTGCGAAAATTTCGCACAGTGAAAGGACTGAAGACTAAGACTGTAGTCTGGAGGTCATGTTGAATAATTGTTATTGCAAGAATAAATGGATGGAGTGTACTGTTGTCCTGTTCATTGTGTTTTGGGTTGTCAGCACTCTCTACCAGTGACATTTTTAACTGAAATTTTTTTGCTGCTAAAAAAAATCTGACTACCTTGTGAGCCCTTTCTTGCAAACCACACTTCTTTATCACAATTTTTTTCCTTTTTTATGAATTTTTAAAGCTTTAACGAATTTTTGGTTCACCCAGTACTTCTTTTTAATTGCTAAAACATGTAAAATGAAAATATTATAAACACTAAAACAAGTTTTATTAGACTGTTGACATATGTTTCAGCTCAATCTAAGCCATTATCAAATCGAACACAAATATTCTATGAATGCACGGTCTATGAAGTTATTTGAATTACACAACGTACAGTATTTTTTATTTTCATTTGATTGTTTATTTCCATATTTGTAACCATGGAGTTACTCGCGCCACAATTTCAGTAAGTTAAAGAATGCTGCATCGTTACCTATTGTATTTTTGCGTGTTACTATCTCTATGGTCTCTTTTATCATGGAGGGATAGTAATAGATGAAAGGGAAAATTTATCTTACTTTCAATTGAAATTTATTTGGATGGTTTCTTCTTGATATCATCTTGCCAGGGCTGTGGTTTTTCTATTATATTTAATATCAGCTATAGGCTCCTTTTTTCTGTAACTCAATTTCCTGCTTGTCATGCCAATATAGTAATTCTTTGATCCGTCTTCTTTAATAAATGGTATTTCATAATAATAAGTGCATAAGATAAATAAATACTTAAGATTATCAAATACAAATCCTCATTACAAATACTTTTCATAGTGTTTTCACTTTTATGAATTGTTAAACATACATGGAAAATTCTGCAGGATGCTTAAAGGGTTAGTGCTGTAAAAATCAGTGCAATAAAAGTAATCTTATTGTAATAATTTGTTATTATGGAGAATACATATACTTGCTGAGTATTCTGTTTTATGGCACTATGTCATCATTAATATCAATTAATGCTTGTTTATCTCCTTTCCATGGATCTGGTTTTTGTTTTCATTTGCTACGAGGCATTGAAGGGTGTTTCAAAATGGTTTCTCCATTCTGTTCTTCATTTTATTAGCACGAAAATATTTTTAAAGTAGTTAGTTTTACCTCAGTTTTTCTGAAATCAAATTCTTTCTTATACGTTGAACTACCTTTTTAATATTCTCCAACATAGTAGAAAAGTGTTTATGAATTCGGTCTGTCTGTCCCTCTGTCCGTGCTCTAACTCCCGTAAATAGACTCTCATTGTCATGTTCGGTACTGAAAATGAAATGTGTAGCATGAAGAGTTCATTGACAGGAACACGTAAAATAAATTCATTACAGGAGGGAAAAATCGTTTGCGGCACATTTTATGGATGTTATGCTATTTCAAACAGAATGAAATTAATGTGTGTTACTGGGGTGGGCTACAGGATGCTTTTACTGGAGTATAACATTTATAGTTCAATGAAAAATAATTTCCTGTGCATTTTAAACCTGTTATGATGAAATTGAAAAGGATCACTGAAGTTCACTACAGCTTATTTCTTTTAGGATCGATCGTTCATGTATAGAGACATACAATGATTGTTCTTGATCGGTCATTGCTAGAAGTGCTCTTTCTGCTATGCTATGCAGTTCTATGTAATTATTAGTGCATTATGTGTTGTTGCCAAATTATTGTCTTATACAGGGCTGCACTTCGAATAGGGACAGTCATTGCTGAAGATGGATTTTTACTGAGTTATGTGGTTTTTTAATTGCTTATTTAGATATCGCATTTTATCTTATGAAAAAAATTAAATTTCTTAATACTATTCTGTTAGTGTTGGAAAGGGTTTCATAATCTATGCTGGATGCATGATTTTTCGTTATTATTTTTTCTCAATTAATTCATAAAAAAATCTTTTGTTCTTTTTAAATCAATGACGGGGAAGAGGGGGGGGGTAAATATTTTTTTCCTGGCGACTATAATTATCTGCTGCCAGGGCTTTACAAATTTCATGAAATTTGTAAAGCCCTGAGTACTGTTGATATCGTGTTTTCAATTCTATTCAATTTTTAACCATGTTCAAATCATTCTATCAAATATTAACCTAAGTTAAATGTCTCTACTTTCATACGCTAAATGATACAGTTTAATGGGGTAAAATATCTCTTCTTATTTCCTAACAAATTGTCTTGTTTTTATCTACACCGGTGAATAAATTGATTCCCATAATTGGGCCCATAAAAATGTAGCCCAGGGATCGATATTGCTCTGTCCCTAAATTCATCTCTTTACTGAGAATAAAGATATTTTCCAGAAGCTCCTCATTTGTTTTCAAGCCCACATCATACCTTTATTATTATTAAGACAACCAGCTAATTTAATTCTGAGCATCTACACTTTTATAAATTTCAATGTAATAGGTGTCAAACATTGAAATTACGGGTTTCTGACATTCTATTCAGCTTATTTCAATAGATTTAACCGTAGAATACCAAACAGGAAGTCATTCAGTCAATTAGTTTAACAATTATAAAGAATTAAAGTTTGGAACTCCACGTGTTAAATTCATTGTGAATCCTTGCAAAATCCACACTGCAATGTGGGTAATTTTTAAAGTATTTAACAGATTGAGCTGTCATTTTGCATTTGCATTCTAGGAATCAATTTCTATTGACAAAAAAATTCATAGATTACAATTCTTATTTTTTCTCACAAATTAATTAAAAAATATATATTTATATTCGAAACAAATATGAATTGTAACCTATGAATTTTTTAACAGAAATTGATTTCTAGAAGCTTTAGATATGTGAAAGCTTGTTCTGCCAAGTAGTTTTTGAGTTATGCTTAAAAAAGCACCTGTAAAATCTGTTTTGCAAAGATTACAAATGAATTTAACATGTGGAAGTTTCAAACATTAAACCTATATAATTCCTGAACTGCTGATTTGTTACCTCCTGCATGGGGAGTGGAGGATGAATCTCTTAAAAAGTCCTCCTTCTGGTCCTGTCTCTTCTGTAAAATAGCAAAGAAATAGACTTGAGCACCTCCAACAAGGTAAAGCTATTAAAGAAGTCGGAACTTAATTGCAAAAAGTGTTCCTGCATCTTAAAATTATTACACAGCCAACGAACCATAAATTAAATGAGTGTTAATTAAGACAAACAAATTTTATCTACTCAAAAATCATCAGCTAACAAGGGAACCACTTTTGGTGCAACTTGCACCCTAGCATTAAGACCGGTTGCATTTTAAAGCCCTGTATTACGAAGTTTGAAAATCGATGAAATTTTTCTGTTAAAATCATATTTTTTTATTTTACAGCACCATAACTTTCTGAAAGTGAAATTTTCTAGACCATTTATCGCACTAGAGGGTTTTCTTTTTTTTTAAAAGCAGTTAAAACTACAAATAAGTCAATATTCAGTATAAAATATTGAAAAAAGTTTTAAAATTCCTTCAAGAACGTACAAATTTTATTTTGAAAAACTACAACGTTATATTTACATTTTTGGTGAGAAAAAAGTTGGATTTATTCATTACCCTGAATTTTTCCAGACAATCCTTACCAAGTGCCATAGCCGTCTGCTGTGTGTGAATAATGGTTTGGATTCATAGCGCCATATTTGGACACGATCATTTGTGACATGAAATTAAAAATCCAATAGTAAAAAATTAAAAGTATAAAAAAATATATAAAATATGATTTTAACATATAAGTTTTATCGGTTCTCTAACTTTTATGGATAGATCAACAAAATGCACCGTCACAATGCTTGGTGCAATCAGCACCAAAAGTGGTTCCCTTGTCAGTAGCTCTCAAAAATGATAGGCAAAACTTGGTGTATATTTGTGAGGCTTTTGAGCCTCTGTGCTTCTTTTTTATTATTACTAGGGCATCCAACCCGTGCTTCCCGGGGTAGAGAATATATGTGAAAACCATTTTTTTTATTAAAAACTCTAATACATTTTTTACATTTAATATATTTTTTTTAGATTGCCCCTAACAACGCCAAAGAACATTTTTATATGAAATATATCAATTATATATTCGAATAAATTTTTTAAATGTATTAAAAGCAGTTATCGTAAAAAGCAATATCGTATTGGTCTCTGGGTAGAAGTTAATAGCCGAAGAAATTGCTAAAAATTTCTATATCTACAGCATTTTTTTTTTTTTATTATTCTGATAATTTCAAAGTGCTTATTTCTATTCCATGTCTGTTAAATTTGTGTTTTATTTCTACTATTTTATGGATTGCTTAATGAAGTTCTAGTTTTGATATGGAATATTAGCTGGAAACCAATACTGAACTTTTTATAGTGTTTAAAGTGCAAACGGATTCATATTTTGTAATCATCTGCACGCAATAGAGATAGGTCTTAAAAAAATAAATCATGCTTGAAATTTAATTTAAATGCTATAAAGGAGTCCATTGCGATACAGTTTTCAAACAAATTGCATTTGAAAGTAGATTTTTTTTTCCTATATAACAATGTAAAAATTAAAAATGTGCAATGTTTAGAAATTAAAAAAATGGCAGTAGCAAAAATCGCAAAACCGAAATTTCATCATCAAGTGCTGCCATTCACAAAATGACGTCAGCATTACACATGGACATATAGATTGTACATTTTTGGGTACTTTTATGTTAGCCAGCTGTGAGTAATACATCACCCAATAATATTCCCAGTGCCATCATTCATATTCCATTTAAAATATAAATCTTTCACTCATTCCGTTTAAAATACAGAAAAATTAAAAAATAGGAAAACTAACCTAAACTTTTATTTCACATTTATTTTATTTTACATTTTATTTCATCATCAAAGTATTGTTTCTGATGTATGCGTTTAAAAAATAAAAGCTGCTGTTGATGAGGTGTGTGCTTGGCACTCATAAAAGTACCCATTTTTTCAATGCAGTGATGTTGTTTCAAGACAAAATATGTACAGTAAACTAATGTTAAATCTGCATAGCTTAAAACTAGAAGTTGTGCAGATTTTAGAATTTTGTGGATTTCTGGTCTCTGTTTTGTTTATAATTTTTAAATGATAATTTGAATTTAATAATGCATTCAAAATTATAATGAATGCTTACAATAAAGTAAAATAATAAAAATTAAGGAAAAATTAAAAAAAAAATTTAAAATATTAAAAGTAAAGATCAAGTAAATAATTAATAATGCTTAACTCATTAGGCATAATAATGATGTGATACTTTTTTTTATTTAATTATTCAATGAAACTCTCCTCATAAATGTATACTCATCATTCACATCAATATCTTAAAATAGCAAGGTTTTATTTCATCTTTTCATGTCATATACTTCATAACCAAAAATGCTTGATTCATACATAAATGTATTTGGGAAAAAGATCACGATCGGCAATGATATCAGCTCTATCTTGAAATTTTTTCAAAAATAAATTTATACCTTCCTTGATGAGAAAACATGAGTTAAATCCTATTAACCAAAATTCCATATTAAAATGTGTACAGAATGATAGAAAATAAAAATAAAAACTTGAATTTTTCACCTACATCTTAACTGTAAGTTTCATTGTTTGCATCGGAAACAATGTGTGGATTTTAGGATAGCGGATTTGAGGGAGTCTACTGTATTATGTTTTAAAAAGTAATGATCCAACAAATTTATTTTCTAGTACCACGCTTAAGGGCTCTGCATTAGAATAATGACATGTACATTTATTCCTATTGAGAATGCAGAAATGTGTGCTTTTATGCTGACAAGTCTCCCCCTTACATGCAAACATTTATCAAGTACTTGAACTGTACATTTTCATAAAAAAATAATGAAATTGACCAAAGAATTTTTATTGAATGCTAAAATCTATTGTTGCATCTTTTTTCTGAAAAAAGAAAAAAAAAAAAAAACCTCCTTTTATACCCTAGTCATTGTCTCAGTGCTTAGATGAGTGTTAAAAAAAATGCTTTGACAGATTGTTTCTTATGTTTCTGTTTAGAAAGAGAATGCAGCTCCATTTTTAAAAAAGACTCTCTCCCTCTCTTTATAATTCAGTAGACTCCCTCAAATCCATAATCCTAAAATCTGCACATCGTTTCAGATGTAAACAATGAAATTTACACTTAAGATGTATGTGAAAAATTTTAAGATTTTTCCATTTTTATATCATTCTGTACCCATTTTATTATGTAATTCTGGTTAATAGGATTCAACTCTCATGTTTTTCTCATGAGAGAAGCATAAATTGATTTCTAAAAATTTTCAAGATAGTGCTGATATCAGTGGCGATTTTGATCTTTTTACCCAATGCATTTATGTATTAATAAATGAGGCTTTTTGGTTGTTAAGTAGGGCTCAACATGAAATAAAACTTTGTTATTTTAAGATTTTTAATATGAATGATGAATGTACATTTATAGGGCAAGTTTCACTGAATAATTCATGAAAAAAATATCACATCATTATGCGTATTGAGTTATGCATTATTAATTATTGACTTGACCTTTACTTTTAATATTTAAAAAAATAATAATATTTTTCTTATTTTACTTTATTGTAAGCATTCATTATAATTTCGAGTGCATTATTAAATTCAAATGACTGTTTAAAAATTATAAACAAAACAGTGACCGAAAATTCACAAAATTCTAAAATCTGCACAATCTCTGGTTTTAAGCTATGTGTATTTAAGGGAGTCTACTGCATCTACGTTTTTTAAAATTGCTAATCCAAAAGAAGGTCACTATTTTTTTTCCTCCAAAGTTGGCAGATCTTTGCAAATTGAAGTGGCAGAAGCCAAAAATCTTTTAAGAATGGGCCCCTAAATTGTCCTCTTTGCAGTTCATTAAATGTCCAATCAAAATAAAGAGAGAATATGCTTTCTTTATCCATTCATGCAAAGTGTTTTTTGTATTAGCAAGCCAATAATCATATCTTTGGCTGGCACAAATCAAGCAAGGACAATTCGCACATGCTTTTAGTTATTTTCATTTTGAGCAGAGGGGTTTTGTTAAGCATGAGCCCGTTTTAGCCCTATTACTATCGGAGGGATACGGAGGACTTTTAAAGGAAAAGTGACCCAGATAACTGTTCTTGTACAAGGAAAAACTTGCATAGCTATACCACCCAGAACGCACTCGTTTCAAATCCACCCAGGCTCCCCCATTTTGCGGCCAGCATCTGCTTAACCACTGGGCAGGTAAATTTGAAAAAATGATAGGAAATTTTGGTGTTTTTATGTTAGGCAGGTGCAAACATCGTCAATAGCAGATTTTATCTTTCATATGTGTGAATTAGAAACAATGTTTTTCTATTTAAATAATATGTTTTTGTTTATGGTTTTATTTAATTATTTCTTTATTTATTTGGATTTTAAATACAAATGTGTAAAGGGCAAGTATTTGAAATGAAATTTGTGGAATTTTTATACTTTAAATAAAATGAATGAAATACAACTGATTGTGAGGGTGAGCGCCTGGCTGACATAAATACTGAATTTTTTTTTTTTTTTTACTCATGCATTTGAATCATCCATTAATACCCCCCCCCCCCCCCTCCAAAAAAAAAATTAGTTATTGAGATAGACATAAAACTTCTCATTTATTCCCATTGTATCTCATTTTTTTAAATGATTTTTCTTACTGTTTTTATGTTTATGTTATAGTATAGAATCTATTTATAGATTCTTCGTATTATAATATATATATTTTTAATTATTATTACTTTTTAACATTTATTTATTCATTTCATTTATAGATAAATAAATTACTGTGTTTTTCAAAGAGCAAAATTCTTTCAGGCAAAAAAAATAACTCATTATTGTAAAATTTTGTGCTAGACAAGTCAGTCAAGAAAAGTATACAAGTACCTAAGTATGCTATATTATGTATTCCAGGTATTATTATTATAATTTTGTTGAACCCGTACATTCTTTTTGTAGATTCCGTTACCAGATCAGCAATCTGCATCTATACACTATAGTAATACTAATATGCAAATCTATAATTTGCAAACGCCTGTAATCCAATATAAATCAATATAAAGAAAGAATTTAATCCTTCAAAAATAATTTCTCAGTGCCAGCATTTATTTACTTTAAACTTATTTTTTACAATTTAAAATAGTAGTACACATGAAAATATTTTCTTAATAATTAAATGTTATATTTACTTAATCATTTATATGATAAACTAAAAAAAAAAAAAAATTAAAAAATTAATGTTTTTAAAAAAATTATTTGTATTAATGAAAGATGGTTACTTTTAATCTTTCATCTAGAAATAATTACAACTTATAGAATTGACAATAAAACAGTCTATGCAAAAAACAAGCAATTCATTCCTTAAATAATATCAATAAATTCATATATATTACGTAGAAATGTGTTTACAATATTTGATAAAAAGTATTTAAGTTTCTAAACAAAATTTTACGGTTATGGTCAGCCAATTACGGCTATTTATAGAAGACTCCAAGATACAGTACAGAAAGATAACCACATGTTTTAATATAAACAACTATTGATAATATATTAAAAAATATAAAAATAAACTGATTATTTAAAAAATAATTCTTACTTAATTCCAGTAGTGTAGTCGAAAGGGAACAGCGTCCCCTCCCGTTTTTTATTTATCTCAAGCGTCCCCTCACTTTTTATTTTCAAGGCGACATTAGGTACGCAGACTTTCCAAGCGTGCTAATCAATTAACAATTTTAAGAAATAAAGCACTGATTTTTAATACTTTTCAACAAAGTTGAAGTGTGTTTATCACTTCGGATCATCTGCCATGTCTGTCTATTGGTCTGTTCTCCCTCTAACTTCTGTAACTTTGTTTGAAGGGTGACAAAATTTATGTATGCTTTTGAGTTTCTTTGCATTATTATAACTACTGAAAATGATAGAACTTAATTGTATAGCTTCAATCTAGAGATCTGCATGGACCGACATTTTCAGACACAAAATAAAGCTCTCAACTTTTCAATTAGGGACAGTCTATTTAAAACATTACAAGTAAAAAAACTTTAATTAAATTAAATTAAATTGTTCAATTTTTAAATTACTTTTCTCTGCAGTGCAAAATGAAAGGTAACATTCAGTATTAAGTTTTCTATTGGTGACACAGACCCTATGTTCGGAACTATAAGCATCCCCCCACTTTTTTTCCCAGGACTACACCACTGCTTAGTTCCTATGTTTAAGTGGGGAATTTATTTTTAAACATTAACAAACTAAATTGACAAAATCTGAATAAAAAAAGCATTAACAAAAATTTAATACACATGACCTGTAATCTGCAAAAAGTCTCCTCCGCAAAATGCTTGGAACCAAACTGCGGATTAGGTGTGTTCTACTGTATTACTCTGTACACAGTTCTTAACTCGCAAACTTATTGTTCTACCAATAATCAGGATGGAAGTAGGGTGGGGTGGGGAAGGGGAAAATGATGGTTTGGTTTTCGAAATTTTCCTCTGTTCTTTCCATTGTCTGTTCTAAAACAGGTAACAAACTATTTTCTTTAACTATTTGAGGGTGCATACTGGTTCTTAAAAGCCTTTATGAAGCCTTTGAAAAGTCCTCATTTTTCTGTTCGTGCTCCTTAATTTCATCTTTTTCATGTCAGATCCTTAAAAAAAAATACATAAATAAATAACAGCAAAAGTGAGAATTTCTGTTTTAGCACATTTCCACTGTTTAAAAAAAAATATCTCCCCCTCTCCCCATTGCAAAAAAAAACTGCCCCCTTTTCCCTTTGCATACAAAGTTTTAAACTCCCCCTTCTATTTAATTATTTGCAATAAATAATCAATTATCTCAACCTCCCCCCCCCCCAAAAAAAAAAAAAGTTCTGCTCCCCCCCAATCACCAAAAGTTAAAAATATTTTTTTTTAAAGCTTTTATTTTTAAATTATTTTCTGTTGTATTTGTAATTTTTTACCGGTCTATTTATTACTTTTCATTAAAAATAAATTAGTAATGGGTCATACCTCCCCTCATATTTTTAATTTTTCATATTCCCCCCACCTCCACCACACAAGCACACAAAGTTTAACATTTTTATGTGACTTAGTGATTACTTTGCAGTTACAATAAATTAATGATCCGTTAATGGCTCAGACTTAAAGGATTGTGAAATCAATGTAAAATCATGAACACACAATTTTAAGAACATTGAAAAACTGAATTTTTATAATTAAATGAGTGAGTTTATCAAAACCCAAAATGAATGTTTGAAAAAAAGAGTAATATTAAAAAAAAAAAAAAATTGACATATTGGAAGTTTGGCCTGTCTATCTTTGTTTTTAATCTGAAGTGTCTGGTTATTGTTTTGTATTGAATGTGTGTGTGCGTCACTGTTAGGAAGTTTTTAAGTCCAGAATAAAAGCCATATTGATGAAATGGAATTTAAATTAAAAAAACTTATTCTAAGCGACATTACTTTCAAAACAAAAAGGGTAGATTTCCTTCACTGATAGATGTAAATCTTTATCTTTTTCTTTAGTTGTATGAATATTTGTATCTTTTTGCCGAAGATTGTGGAGATTTTTTTTTTTCAGCTGTCCTCTTTAAGAGGCTACTTCACTCACTCAAAAACATCCACTCACTCATTCGCTAGTGTTAATCCTATGGGGAAAATATTTTAAGATATCTTGTTTGCATTTCAATATTTTTAAATGATTTTTTTTGCATTGGATAATTGAGGTCGATCATTATGCACGCCTTTTATACTTTTTTGATTACAAGTTCTTTTTTATTAACCCTTTTAGTGCGGGAGTCGACTAATGTTGACATCTAGGAGTTGGGTCCAATAGACTACATTAAGCGTTGACAAAAGTCGCCTAGGCATTCACGGCGTGTATTGTGCTCACTGTAGTGTGTCATGGGCTTAGCAGTGATGAGGTATTTCACCTGCGTAGTGCAGTAATTTGGCTATAACCAAAACCAGTAGCGTGCTTTTTGTATAACCATAAGATATGATTTTTAGTTTTGTATTGGGTCATTCGAAAAGTCATGTCCCTTTGGGAAAATCAATTCTTACCGGAAAATTCTGCCCGGTAATCAGATAAATAATGTCGCTTTTTTGGTCAAAATAGTCTGCACAGGTCATTAACCCCCCCCCCAAAAAAAATTCGCACTGAAAGGGTTAAGGTACTTTCACTTTCAGAACCGGTTTTGAGAGTAATAAAAACTGCAACCAAAATCGAAAAATTAAAAAAGGGTCTGCATAGAGATAAACCTCAGCTATCCAATGCAAAAAAAAATATTTAAATGCAAACGAGATATCTTAAAATATTTCCCCCCATAGGATTAACATTAACGAGTGAGCGAAGTAGCCTTTTAAGCTATGATTAGTATTTAGGTGTCCTTTTTCCATAGTAGTTACTTCCGAATAAACTAACATCCTGATCATAAACAACTATGGTAATGTTAAACTCTGGTTCCTATTTTCTGGGTCGCAGAAAACTGAAGACGCTACAAATGAAAATAACACTTTGTCAATAAAAATCTTCTTTTTATTTTGAAGAGGATTATTCGAAGAGGAAATGTTCCTTTTGATCGTTCTTTAAAATCAATTGCAGAAAGAATTTTAAAAATAATCCGATCAGATTAATAGGACGGAAGCTTCCATGAAAAATTTAAAACAATGTTTTTAATGAGACAGCTACATCAACCCGCCAGACTAACTGAATTTAAAATCAAATGTTCAATATGAAAACTTATATTTAATAAAATGGGGTTCAATTAAAATAAATGCAGGTGAATTTTAAAATCATCTGAGAAAAATAAACGGCTAAGATTTTAAAAGGGAGCCATATCAGTGCCATGATGTGATCAGCCGCGGACATCATGCTTGCCAAAACTTGGCACATGCTGTGCGGGAGGAAGTAAATGGCTCAAAAATGAAAAACACAGTGAAGCTCTGGAAATAAAATTGCTCGTATCACAAAATGAATGATGTGAGATTCCTGATACTTCCCTTAAAAAAATTGTTGAAAAGTGTTTATGACTTCGGTCTGTCTGCCGTCTGTCCATGCTCTAACTCCCGTAAATATGCTCGGATTGCTCTGCAATTTTTATATGTTATTGTCGTTATCTATAGCATGTTCCCTATTTCAACGGAAGTGTGTAGTACTTATAGTTTTTTTACAGGGACACTCAAAAGAATTCCGTTACATTACAGTCTATGGGGAAAAATCATTTGCGGTTTATTTTAATGATGTTTCACTATTTTAAACGCATTGAAATTTATATATATCACTAAGGTGCATTAGAAGAAGCTTAATATGGAATAGGGTGTGCATAGCACTTATAGTTACTTTACAGGGACAGTCAAAAGAATTCCGTTACATGACGTCTATGGAGAAAAATCGTCTGCGGTTTATTTAAATAATATTTCCCTCTTTTAAATGCATTGAAATTTATATAGATCACTAAGGTGCATTACAAGAGGTTTACTACAGAATAGTGTGTGTATAGCAGTCATCGTTCATTTACAGGGACACACAAAAGAATTCTCGGTACTTTTCGGTTAGCCGGGCGCCAGTGATATATATACATGTATATATATACACACACACACATATCTACGTATACATATATATACATACCCATAAATATACATATATGTATGTGCATATATACACATATATGTATATACATATGTATTTATATATGTGCATATATCACTGGCGCCCGGCTAACCGAAAAGTACCGAATTCTCTACTGTATGTTAACAATAATTCTTGGAAGTGTGTTTTAAGTTACTGAACGCGATTTTAATTTTAACTCGCTTTTTGTCTATTACGTGGTGTGTATAAATTCTGTAGATCCTATACAGGGAAGCACAAAAGTTCGCGAACATATTTCCGTATTATTCAACTCCAGACGGAGAATTTTAAACTGTGCTATGCGTTTCCTAACTGAACTAAAATTTAGCATCCTATGTAGTATATATACAAATCTATAGATCCTGTACAGGGCTGAATAGAAGTATTCCGATTACTCAGATGTTATCTTTTAGATTATTAAACGGTATGATTTGTAAAATTATTTTGGAAGCGTTGGAAAGTGTTATATAATCTATGCTTGACGCATGATTTTTCGTTCTTGTATTTTTCTTTGAAGAGTTAAAGTAGAAATTAATAAACTTTGGTTTATTTCCCATTTTTAAATAGGGAAAACTTTTATTTCATACTGAAACTCATTTTCAACCCTAGTACAGTGAACTTCCTCAAATCCACCACCCCTAAAATCTGCACATTGTTTCCAATGTAAACCGTGAAACTAGCAGTTAAGATGTAGGTGTCAAATTCAAGATTTTTTTTTATTTATTTATTTAAATAATTTAGTACACATTTTAATATGTAATTCTGGTTAATAGGATTCAACTCATGTTTTCTCATCAAGGAAGGTATAAATTTATTTTTGAAAACAATTCAAGTTAGTGCTGATATCAGTGGCAATCATGATATTTTTACCAAATACTTTTTGGGTTTATAAGTATGGCTAAACATGGCGAGTTTCACTGAATAATTCAAGAAAAAGTTATCTCATCATCATCCATAATGATGATGAGATGCCTATTGAGTTATGCATTGTTAATTATTTACTGGACCTTTACTTTTAAATGTTTTGTAAATTTTCTTAATTTTTATTATTTTGCTTAATTATTTTACTTTATTGTAAGCATTCATTTTAATTTTGAGTTTATTATTAAATTCATATTTACTGTTTAAAGAATGTAAACAAAACAAGGACCAGAAATCTGCAAAATTCTAAAAATCACACAACCTCTGGTTTTATGCTATATGGATTTAAGGGAGTCTACTGTATTAATAAAAGCACTTTAGCTTATTGGATTGCCTTTTTTTTCTTTTTTTTTTGCCTTCTTACAGGATCCAAAATCTTAAGAATATCCTACCTTATATTTTTATTAGTCAAATGTTGCGTCCATGGTTACATCTGTATGTTTTTACGTGTTGTTTATCATTTCAGATGTCATTCATTCTCTTGGCTTTTGTTACTCCTTCAGAAAACTAGAAATAGCTCTTGGATGGCACAAAATGGCTTTCTTGTTGCCAATTAGAAAAATATAAAAGTGTACAACAAATCTAAGACATTGAAAACAAGAATTTAATTTAAAAATTTTTTGCTTTAAAAAAACTCTTAAAATGTTCCAGCTGAATCAGAATTGCTTCAAACCAATACATTTTATCTCATTTTACAGTGATTTTGAATTCATTTTTATTGGAAACCATTTCCAAATTTTCGGACAGTAGTGCATGCTTGTGCATGTGTGTATATATGTGTATACATCCAATGAAATGCGTTTGTTCCCTTTTTCTTTTATCTCTATACTTCTTTCTGATAGTGAAAACTCTAAGTGCAATCTGATCTTTTTTTTTTCTCTCTCTCCTTCCAGTCAATGACTTATATATTTTTTTCCTCATATTATTGTTACGTTATGTTTCTTGTATATCTTTAAATCTGTATTTTAGCTGGCAAATAAATTTTCAATCTTTTTCTACTGTTTAATTTATTTACAATTGTGTCCCTTTTTTTTCACATGCGTTTCATGTCACTTTACTTGGTTCATGTATTTAAAGATTTCATTATTCGTTTTTCACCCACTTTGTGTTCACAGTTGTGTGTTGCCAATGATAATACAATGTTTTCATAACTAAATTATGGATTAATATAAATCATGATTATATGTTGAGAAAACCATTTAGGAAATCTTGAGTAGATAGTTTAAGTAATGCTTTTTTTTTTCTTTCATTCCTGCTACCATATTAAAATCAAAAACAAACAAAAGAAATACTGAGCAAGAATTAAATTCACTTGTTAGGCTGTATTGGAGGGTATTGGCGAACCTTTTTACATCCACGTGCAAAATTGTTTTCAGAAAACGTCTTAAAAGTCCATGACACAATTAAAAGACAAATTTAATGGATCAAAAAATAATAAAACTACTAGAAAATTATTTATTAGGATTTGAAAAATCCCTGATAGCTCGGCCTACAGGCTCAAGTAGATTTCGAAGATGCATACCTTGGGGCGCCTGTTTATTGGGAATTGCAGAAAAAATGACCTTTTTGCCACAATGTGGCAGTTGAGACTGCCCACTTCAAAATCTACCTGTGTTTGTAGGCAGACCTGGCAAGGATTTTTTTATTTTTTTTTTTTTTTGCTGTAAGAGTTGGTCTTATAAAAAACTTGTCAATATAAAAGTTGTAGCTAATATTAAGATGATTTATAATAAATTAATCTGATTTTATAGCTTGAGAATTGAATTTTTTTCTTCTTAAACCCCTAATTTCCCCTGCCCTTGAGGCCATTTTAATGATATCAAACATCTGTCATGCATAAATTTTTGGTCCTTTTCTTATAAGCAGGGGTGGGGAAATATATTCTTTTACTCGCCACTGGCTAGTAGATTTTGTGATGGGGCGAGTGAATTTGAAAAACTGCAGGCTATAAAAGATATGCTAAAAACTGTATTTTTTTTACTAAGTAGCTGTATAACTTTCTAAATTACTACAATGTACTATGTTCTATCCTATAATAAGCTTTCCCCTGTTGTGTTTTTAAAATTTTATAGAAAAAAATATGAAAATGCATTATAGTAATAGTAATTAACTATTTTTGCAGTCGTGTCCATTTTGTCTGAACGATTTTCAACTGTACGTTGCATCTTGCTGGCTGGTAAAATAAATCCTTGGCTGATACTATTTTCTGAAATTTCCCCACCCTTGCTTATAAGTAATAATAACTTTAAATGGATTCAATATGTATCCTAATTAAGAAGTTATGGGTTATTTTTCTGTTTTCAAATCCCTCCCCCCCCCCCTCGGCCTGATTTTATCCATTAATGAACTTGACTGAGATTTTATGCCCCTTTATTTTATGTAACAGTTTGGAAGAGATTTTTGCAGAATTATGAAAGTTATCGTGTCATAAAAAAGTTATATAGATAGATAGATAGATAAAATTTTTAACTGGGTTTTGGGTTTTAGAAGTTGTGATCGGTGTAGATCTGCAAAAACTTTTCAGAAATTCCAACATAGGGAAGAATGTAATAGGTAGTATTTCTTACGAAATCTGCCTAAAATATGGGTAACCTATGTGTAGTTAACATTATAATAATTATAGAACAAAATACATTTTAGAAATTAATAAAAGATGAATGTGGTTTCTGTTGTTGCATCTGGGATGAAAATTAACAAGTAAATCTACAGATCAGAGACCTCAACGTCTGCTCTACAAATCATTCTTCATTCATCTCACTCATTTTTAACATTATCTGCATAATATTTCATATCCTGAAATTCAATTTTTTAAAGTTATTTATACATTTATAAAAATATAAGATTTATTGAAACTTTTGGAAATTTTAGAAGTATCACATTAAACACAATTTTATGCAATGATACGATAAACTAATTATGACTATATCTTTTCAGAATAAGAATACATTCCTTCAGGGGGGGGGGGGGGGGGCTCGCTTTAATTTTATATTCTCAATTTTCAGTAATTGTGCTATTTCATGGTTTGAATGCATTAACTATTGCAATTTCATTAGATTAACCATCTCTTTGTACTGGAGATTGTATCCTATTCTTAAAAGAACCCTTATTTTTCAACCACTAAACATCCTAGGATGCTGAAATGGAATAAAATTTCGTGTATTAAATATGTTTATACGAATGTAAATTCCTCTTATTACATTTATATTTACATATTCAACGCTTTTATAATTTTCGTTTGGAAAACTAATTGGGTCATCTTTCTTTAGTAGTTAAAATAAATCCTCATCTATTTCATTAGAAAAAGAATATTAAAAACTTAAATCACCCGAAAATGAGCTATTTTGTTGATATTCTTTGAAATAGAGTTGCTTTGCAACCCTTTAATAAAAGAGAGAAAAAAAAGAAATGCATTGGAAATTTTTGAAAAAAATGAGAAATGAAAATGTTTTATATGTTTCAAATGAATGCGTGAAATTTCCCAATAATTGATGCAATTAATTTCGAAAAATATATTGGCGAATTTTCAAGGCGATCGGATTAAATTAACATCTCCATTTTGTAAATTTAGCATTTACAATTATTTGAATGCGTGATTCTCTTTTCGGTGAATGTTAAAAATCATCTGACTTCCCATCAAAAAGCATTATGACTTGAAAGAAAATGTTCTATATATTTCAAACAAATAAACCAAATTTAACCAAAAACTGTACAGCTAATTCCTCACCAACATACCCACCAAAAATCAACCTAATCGGATAATTTTTGCAGCATTTAACATGGAACAGACAGACAGAAACCAAAACCTTTTTGCGTCTCCGCATTGAGCCTTTACTGAGGTTTCACCAATTAATATCAATTTCATACTAAGTTAATATAATGTCTGAATAATATAATGTTATCTGCTTTCTATCTAAGTTTTTTTGTATTGTTCATTTACGAAAATAATGGCAGGCATAAATAAAGCAGAAAAATTATTAAAATGGCAAATGCCAAGTTTTTTTTAGGGTAGTGGCATAGCGAAGGGTGGAGTCTGAACGAGAAACGTTTACTGAATCATAGATACAAAGACAGTAAAACTAATACGGAATTTCAAGAGACCTACGAAAAATTCCCTTCTAGACAGGTTTTCGTCTTAGCAAGTATAATTTTAAAATATTATGAAAGTTTTCAGTTATAGACAGGTACCTTTTCTTTTTCAGATATTCTTTAAGACTGTTAAAACCTCCTTTCTATAGAGCACCTCTGACGATCATAGGTGTATTACAGTGAAACGTGTCTATAACATAATTCTTTCTGAAACGGGAAAAAAAAAAGTTTCGACGGAAAAAACGCCATACAATAGTGGAATACTTGCTAAGATGGAGACCTGTGTAAAACAGAGCGTTTTTCCAATCCTTTTCAACTCCTTCTTTGCAGTTTTACTACAGGGGCGCCATTTCAAGAGTTTTTGGGAGAGGGGGGGGGATTTTTTTTAGGGACGGGTGTTGCAATAGCGTGCAGGATTGCCCAAATCATGTACAAAATAGAAATACCCCTCCCCACCCCCCCAATAAAAAATGCAGTGTGAGATTTCATTCTCTTCTTTTAACTTCTTTCACAAGCATGTGATTAATTTTCTTGGTAGACCGCGATTTTTTATGCAAAAGCAATTCGTCAACCGATCGCGAATTTCACGAATTGGACTTGGGAAAAAATAGTTAATTTGGCAAATTAGTCGCGTGAAAGAATAGTTAATTTTTTCAAACGACTGTGGAAAGATATTGCAAATTTCGCCAAAGGTCGCTGAAACAAATAATAGCGATTTCCATCAATCGGTCGCGAATTTCGTATAACTAATGCGAAAAATATCACGAAATTCGTCAAAAGATTAAGCAAAAAAAAAATCACGAATTTAGTCAAACGGTCACGCAAAAAAAAAGAGAAATTTCGTCAAAGATCGTGTACAAAAATAGCAATTTTTGTCAGTCGGTTCACGGTAGCTAGAATACACAGTAGGGTTCATGCGCAGGTTTCGTTTTCCCCTCTGACGTCAGTAGGAGAGAAAGGACAGTTTACCGTCAGCAGGGTGGAGTGTGGAGGAGGAGTGAGTTACTCCACCTGTAGGTTGGGAGAGGAGGGTCACCTCCACCTGTGAGTGGGAATGAGGTGAGTGTATTATAGAAGGGAGGTATTTTAGGAGGGGGAGGGCTTAATTTTTTTTAGGATCAAATTTAAATGTTAGATTGAAGTATGCTATAGGAGAGGGGTATAAAATGGAGGGGCTTGTTTTTGAAGAGGCGGCTAACTTTTTTTAAGGGGGGGCTTAATTTTTTTAGGATCAAATTTAAATGTTAGATTGAAGTCTGCTATAGGAAGGGGGTATAAAATGAAGGGGCTTATTTTTGAAGAGCCGGCTAACTTTTTTTTAAGGGGGGCTTAATTTTTTTTTTTTTTTTTTTTTTTTTTTAGAATGGACTTTCAGTTTGAAGGCGAAACGAAGATCGATTTTTTGGTGGCGCCCTCTATCGGGAGGGAATGTAATAACGGATATTTAAAATAGGTTTTCTTGAAAAGATTTGACTGGGGTTTGAACCCGCAAAATAGCTTCTTGACTTGATAATTTGTGGTAGGTTTAACTGATCAAGCCAAGAAGCTATATATGAATGTCGAGATTTTAAGTGTTTAAAGAGAGGTATCATGAGAGTGACGTATCATCTGTTAAAATGACTTGAGAAAGGAAGTAATTAGCGTTGTGTGTCTGTATATAACGGTATGCATTGTGTTTTCGCTCATTTATATGCTTACCGGAAGTGAAAAGTTTAAGGTTTATTTTATACTGAATTTAAATGAAACCGGAAATTTATCTTTTTCGATATGATTGGATTGAATATTAACATATTTATTTTAAAATGTATAGTGGAAGCAATGGTAAAAAGAAGACATCTTTAGGGGTAATTACTGTTTTTATTGTGTTTGGTGTAGAAAACATAGGAAAGAGGTGTAGTTTAAAAAAACAAATTCAATTTTATTAATAATTTTCCCAATGCAATACATGTGGACCAACTTTTCTCTTTTTAGTGGGTTTTGACAAATCTAATACAGAATCTTGTTTAATGTTTGTTGACAAATATTTATTTTTAATAAAATTTCACGGGACAGTCATTTCGTTTAATGTTTCTAATAATTCTTTCTGTGGCTTGATCGGTTTTCTTTTATTCACAGAAAACAAAAGATTAAATAAATCTGCCAAGTTCGATTCGGGGATAGGTTTTCCTTCGAAACTTACAGTCAAATTTTTATCTTTTCGAAATTTTCTTGGACGTGCCATGACAAACTGAACTAATGCTTTGATAATTTAGGATAGCTTTATCTGTTCAAGTTATGATATCATGGTGGATACAGATCATCAGATTACGGATATTTGTGTTTGGAATAACGTGATTTTTAATTTTGCCTATTCAGTTTCAATTATATTGTGAAATGAGGATTTATTTTTGGAAGATAATCTTAACTTTTTGTGATTATCTTATAACAGACTGCTTTCATTAAAAGTGTATTTTAGAATTGTAAACTACAATTTTGAAATTTTCGCCTGTTTGGAAAAAAAGCACAGGGAAAAAAAAAATAAAAGTATTAAAAAAATAATAACAACAACTGTTCAAAAATATAATAACAACTAAACAAATGATCAAAAATAATAAAAAATGTTCAAATAATAATAACAACTATTCAAAAATAATAAAAACTATTTAAAAAATAATAACAACTGTTCAAAAATAATAAACGATTGACTTTATACAACCAACATTTAAAAAAAAGATAATCGAATCTAGTTTTTTCTAACATGACTTATTTGAAATATTCACTTTTTCTAGTTAGATTTATAACACGTAAGTGATTTATAACACATAAGTGACACATAAGAAAAATATTATTTATAAAAGCACTAAATACGAGATTAATAAGAATTTTTAACTTACAAACATATGAACTTCTGATACACAAGTGATTCGACCAGTAAAATATTATTTAGAAAAGCATTTTTGACTTACAATTGTACGAACTTCTGATATGTAACCCTTTCTGAATCAATGTGTAAGAATTAACTGACTATTGAACTTATAACAGAGTATGATAAAATAATCACGTGACTTTTTTAAACCAATAAAATGTTATTATTTTTAAACAAGCGCCCTCTATCATTTTATGAACTTCCAAGAAACGAGTTAATATGATTATATTGTTTCCTGTTACCACTGTGAAAGGTTGTGTTTTCCGTTTTAAGTTAGTTTACATTTAAGTGATTAAGGAACGAGTCATGGATTCTGCTTTGTTAAGTGCTAATGATATGTCTAACGTGAAGAGTGAACCCTCATCACCAGGATTAAATGACCATGACATGGAATTTTTAATACAGCCTAAAGAAGAACCCGTTTCGAATTGTGAAGTGAAACCCACCTCATCAGGATTAAAGAAACAGAAGTTATCCTTTGTGTGTTCTACTTGCGACAAAGCTTTTCCCCGAAAGGTTAACTTAACGTTTCACATGAAATGTCATCTGGAGAAAATACCTCTTGTGTGTATAATTTGTGAAAAAACATTTGCTAGAAAGTATCATTTATTAAATCATATGAAGGTCCATTCAAAGACCCCTGTGATTCATAATTGTAATGTATGTGGCGAAGTATTTTCACAAAAGAGTGATTTATTAAAGCATGGGAAAATTCATAATACTTCCAAGCCAAATCAAAGGAAAAGTAGACAGTCACCCAGTCACTGTAAATGCGACGACTGTTTTGAAACATTTAATAATAGATCTGACTTAGTGAAACATAGAAAAATTCATCTTTCACCTAAAGAACTTAACCCGTCTGATCAACTTTCCTTGGGAAACAGTTCGAAATATGAAATTTCAGACATCACTCAGTTTAGTAAAATATTTAAGTTTTTCGATGTTTTTACTCTTGCTCATTGGAATTTAGGTGAGGAAATGATTGTTGAAGTACAAATGAATAAGAACTATGAGCTTTATGTTCACATACAGAAATACGAAGAATTTGAAAAGAACAGTCGTGAACTTACCCCCACAAATGAAGGCATTACATTATCATGTGCAACATTCGACAAATTTGAATCGAGATTGGATAAATATAATTTTGTTTCTGAAAAAGATACATTCGTATGTAATAATGACTTACTAATCGCTTATGTAAATAAGGAATCATGCATACTGCAAAAGTTATTCAAATCGAAAAAGTTTGGGTTTTGTTTGAAGTCTGATTTTTTACTGCTTACAAAAGATCAATATTTGAAACTAGTGAAAAATGGCTTTAAAATTACCAAATGTCTCATTGAGACGCTTTTAACTAAGCTTATTCCTGTTTCGATTTTAGAAAACTTAAACAAATGTAAATGTACCCACCTCACAATAGAAGAGACTTTGAACTATTTCTTAAAATGTTTCGATGACGAGTTAAAGTCATCCGTTTCTCGCGTGTTTGATTGCTATCGATGTTCAATCGGAGAACCAATTAATGTGAAACACGAGTGTGATAGTTATAATTTGTGTAGAAAGTATAATTGGTGTAGCGACAGTGCACTGCTAAATTTCAACGTGACTGAATTTGTAAAAAACATAATTAAGAAATGTTCATGTAATTATACTCATTTATTTTTTGAAACTATGAATATGGACTTTTATAATAACCATTTAGACAATGTATTTGTAAATTAACATAGAAATGTATTTATTTAATAAATATTTGTTTTTATATCACATATCTGTTTTTATTTCACATGTCTATTTATTTTTTTTTATTTATGAAATCAATCTTTGAATTTTTTTTTTCTAGAAAAAATGTAAACATATATTTATGAGTAGGCAAATTTTTTAATTGTAGTCTTTAAAGTTAACCCTTTTTGGTCAAATGAAATCTCTTTTTAAGAAAAATTGATTATTTTTATTTGAATACGTATTAAACTTATTTCTTGATAAGAAAGTTTAATTTTTCTCTCCGTTTAAACAGTGACACTGCATGTTTTGATAATTTCCACCCCACAGTTAACATTACAGTATTTAACCTTGTTAAGAAAATGTTTAACTTAAACCGTCACTGTATTTATTATAGATAAGTAAACATTTTATCTTTAACCTATATGTAATTCAAATGATTAACTATAACTGTGACTGCTTTAAATATATTTATAAAAATATATTCATAAATTAATAACTAATTTATTTGTGTATTATTTTGAAAAGCATAGCATTTTAAAATAAAAAAATAATTAATTATTAATTTATGAATATATTTTTATAAATATATTTTGTGATAGTTACAATTAGTTATGTGATCTAAACATCATTAGTAATGAGAAGGTTAAGATCGCGTAGTCACGTGATTAACCTGTGGTGGATGACGTTTCTAGTAACGTCATCATATCACATGATATACACTTGTACTAACTTTCAGATCTCTACAAGTCCTCGCAAGAGCCAGACCATGCATGAACCATGTTCTCAAGCTCATAAATAAGGTAAGTTTAATTATTAGTCTTTTTCGCTTTCAAAATAAAATTAAAGTAATTCTAAAAAATAATGTGTAGTTAAATTGACAATGTTCATTTTTTAACTAAATAAAACCATTTTGTAAGAACTTATTTGCAAATATGTTGCAAGATCTTTTGTTCGACATTTAAAAGAATAATTTAGCATAATAAAATTTAGTCTTTTAACATTGTGATTTAAAAGTAGCTGGGTATGAAAATAAATTTTTTCTAATTAGTTTATTTTCCAAAAAGAAAAAATGGTACCTAATAAAACTTACCGAACCACAATTCTCGACGGCAGAAGTTAAAATGACCAACACGCTGTTTATAGCTGTTATCGCCTTGAACATGTAACTGATAAGGTCTTGATCACGTGCGTGATAAGGAAGTAAATTGATAGTTTAACCTTATTCTGTTATAGACCATACACATGATGTTAGCAAGCTGAAATGTATGGACCTCTTTTTGTAAGTATATAAATTACATTTATTTGTTAATGTTTTAAAATAGGGACGAATAGTTAAAAATCATAAATTTTCTAAGTATGGAAGATATTCGACTTGTATAATGTAGCTAATCTAGCAAAGGTTTTAAAGTAGAACTCAAGTTAGTGCATAAGTCAGTGCTTTTTCTTTTTCTGCGCATGTGTTGATACAAAGTATATGGTTGGCTAGGCTACTAGTTGGTTGGTTGGAAGATGGGTAAACAAATGATTTTGGGGATAAACAGTTAGCTCGATATTTAAAATATTGAAACTTACATTTACATAAAACTAAAAGTCAATTTTGATTAATTTGAAGATTTTTAAACATAACTTAAAAATTTTAAAAACTTTACTTTTGTTAATTTTTATTTTAAAATTTTATTTTATTTATTTATTTATTTTTTGTTAACTTATAATTTTCAGAAACTTTTAATTCTGAAACTTTAATTTTGTAAACTTTTATTAATAATGAACAGAGGAATTATTTATTTTGTTAACTTTAAATTTTTATTATTTTAAATTTAAAATAAGTAATATTCTAAAAGGTTTTATTATTTATAATAATTGAATGAAACATTCGTAGCGTAATTGGTAGAAGGCGATCTGTTTTTTCATTAATTTTCGGTTTCTCAAACGCTTAGTAACATTGAATAAACCTAGACAAACCTTTAAATGCACTTTCATTTCAGAGGTATGAAGTCATGACATAATGATTAAAATAACATACAAATCATTGTGTCTTGATTTCATTTTGTCAAGTTCGAACCTCTAGACTGTTAAAAACTATCTTCTAAAATAAATTCAAACTATTAAAATCTGTCTTAAAAATTTCAATCAAACATATCTTATAATATTTAAATCCGTAATGTGTTTCATATATATTTGTTAAATTGTATGAAATTTAAAATAATTTTATTAGCTTGTGATTTTTTTTTTTTTTTACTAATATGTATATTTCCATTCAATAGTTGAATATTTTTGCAACAGTGAAAATTTTTCTTTTGTGCTAAGTTATATAGAAAACATAAATTCTAACTGTTCACTTAGAAGTTCTACTTAATGATAAACTAATAAATACACACACACATACATTTTGTAAGTTACATAAACCCGGAAACCCCTCTCTTTATAACATATACCTTCTTTTGTTTTATTAACTTTATTTTGTTAAATTTTATTTTATTTTATTTTATTATATATATATTTTGTTTACTTTTATTTTCAAACTATATTTTTGTTAACCTTTATTTATTTATTTTTTGTTAACATTTAATTTTGATAAGTTTTAATTTCATTAACTTTTTTTTTTTTTTTTTTTTTTTCGAACGTAAATATTTTCATTTCAATTAATTTTTTGTAATAGATGAATTTTTTTTAAATTGGATTACATGACTTCACTTAAAAGTTCTACTAAATTATAAACTAATAAATTCACTCATAGACACTTTGCAAAAATAAACATACACAACTTAATCAAAAACATTTTATTTTCAGGTCTTAAACAATTCATTACAAATAGTCTGTTCATTAATCTTACACAAAAAGTGCTCACTAACATTATAAACTCCGTTTAGAAACATTGAAGTTACATAATCGAAATCAAAGAGCATTAACAAAGCTTCCCCTAATTGATTAAATTTTTCCCTATTATTAAATGCGAAACAGGAGTGAAGGCCTTTGCTTGAATGCCGTAATGCACATGCCTGACATTCATATAATCGGTTAAGTATTGATAACATATTATTCTCGATACACGTGTTAAGTTTATACTTTAACACCTGTTCATTTTCTGTAGATATATTACTCACCATACATTTCTTTTTAATAAGAGATGGTAAAAGTTTTGTATACATATGTTGTAAAAGTGCACTATTTAAATGAGAGGTACTTTCTTTTAATTTTTCCAGTTGATGTTCGTTTAAGTCAATATAAGAATGATTCTTTAAATTTTTAATTCGCATCATAGAATTGTGATTTAACACTAAAATTATGTTATTAGAAACAAAGGACGTACTTTTGTATCTTAAATTAAATGCGATGAGTTTATATTGAAACTCAAACCAGCTAGGAATATCCATATTAACCACGCGGTTTGTCGGGATTTCTTCATTAGTAGATACATTGCGTTTAAATTCTCGTATAAGTATACAATATTGTTTAGTTCTTAGCTTCAAAGTTAAATAGAAACAGTCACTTAGTTCTTTATGAAACACATATGAATTGCATAATTTATCACTTTTAATGTTATTTGTAGGTGAGATGGTGGTTTGTAATTCACCACTTGTTTGCGAAAGGTTGCTTGCTTGTAGCTCGTTGACCTCGCGTTTAACAGTAGTCTGTAAAATATTATTTGTAGGTTCTTGAAACGTTAAGGTAGTAGAACAAT
Organism: Maratus michaelseni; assembly: GCA_963931845.1. NCBI lineage: Eukaryota > Metazoa > Arthropoda > Arachnida > Araneae > Salticidae > Maratus > Maratus michaelseni. The sequence continues at coordinate 468,392,509 of OZ007589.1, forward strand.
CTAAATTTTCAAAACTTATGTCTTCGAAAAATATATTCAAATAGTCCGTGGCAGAATTTGGCATTCGACCGGGATTCTCGAAAGATGTTGTATCATTCCCATAGGCAAAGTTTGAAAAATTCATAGCGATCTCGGGTTTCACATCTTGTAAGTCCTCAGTAGTTACACAGTTATTACCCATTTTAGAAAGTTTTAATCTTGGGTCTTTTAACTCCTTCTCATAGGTATTTGAATTTTCCATAGGTTTTTCTAAACGTAGACGTTTCGAAGGTGAAAGTACTTCTTCGTGAGATCTTTTCTCCATATTAATATCATAAAATATTTTTCATCAGCATTCCACTAACTGGTGTAATCTCGATAAAAGTCAACAGTAAACTGATTGTGTTTCATGAAAACATTTACTTATCTAGGTTAAAGCAGTCACAGTTATAGTTAATCATTTGAATTACATATAGGTTAAAGATAAAATGTTTACTTATCTATAATAAATACAGTGACGGTTTAAGTTAAACATTTTCTTAACAAGGTTAAATACTGTAATGTTAACTGTGGGGTGGAAATTATCAAAACATGCAGTGTCACTGTTTAAACGGAGAGAAAAATTAAACTTTCTTATCAAGAAATAAGTTTAATACGTATTCAAATAAAAATAATCAATTTTTCTTAAAAAGAGATTTCATTTGACCAAAAAGGGTTAACTTTAAAGACTACAATTAAAAAAATTGCCTACTCATAAATATATGTTTACTTTTTTTCTAGAAAATAAAACTTCAAAGATTGATTTCATAAATAAAAAAAAAATAAATAGACATGTGAAATAAAAACAGATATGTGATATAAAAACAAATATTTATTAAATAAATACATTTCTATGTTAATTTACAAATACATTGTCTAAATGGTTATTATAAAAGTCCATATTCATAGTTTCAAAAAATAAATGAGTATAATTACATGAACATTTCTTAATTATGTTTTTTACAAATTCAGTCACGTTGAAATTTAGCAGTGCACTGTCGCTACACCAATTATACTTTCTACGCAAATTATAACTATCACACTCGTGTTTCACATTAATTGGTTCTCCGATTGAACATCGATAGCAATCAAACACGCGAGAAACGGATGACTTTAACTCGTCATCGAAACATTTTAAGAAATAGTTCAAAGTCTCTTCTATTGTGAGGTGGGTACATTTACATTTGTTTAAGTTTTCTAAAATCGAAACAGGAATAAGCTTAGTTAAAAGCGTCTCAATGAGACATTTGGTAATTTTAAAGCCATTTTTCACTAGTTTCAAATATTGATCTTTTGTAAGCAGTAAAAAATCAGACTTCAAACAAAACCCAAACTTTTTCGATTTGAATAACTTTTGCAGTATGCATGATTCCTTATTTACATAAGCGATTAGTAAGTCATTATTACATACGAATGTATCTTTTTCAGAAACAAAATTATATTTATCCAATCTCGATTCAAATTTGTCGAATGTTGCACATGATAATGTAATGCCTTCATTTGTGGGGGTAAGTTCACGACCGTTCTTTTCAAATTCTTCGTATTTCTGTATGTGAACATAAAGCTCATAGTTCTTATTCATTTGTACTTCAACAATCATTTCCTCACCTAAATTCCAATGAGCAGGAGTAAAAACATCGAAAAACTTAAATATTTTACTAAACTGAGTGATGTCTGAAATTTCATATTTCGAACTGTTTCCCAAGGAAAGTTGATCAGACGGGTCTTCTTTAGGTGAAAGATGAATTTTTCTATGTTTCACTAAGTCAGATCTATTATTAAATGTTTCAAAACAGTCGTCGCATTTACAGTGACTGGGTGACTGTCTACTTTTCCTTTGATTTGGCTTGGTAGTATTATGAATTTTCCCATGCTTTAATAAATCACTCTTTTGTGAAAATACTTCACCACATACATTACAATTATGAATCACAGGTGTCTTTGAATGGACCTTCATATGATTTAATAAATGATACTTTCTAGCAAATGTTTTTTCACAAGTTATACACACAAGAGGTATTTTCTCCAGATGACATTTCATGTGAAACGTTAAGTTAACCTTTCGGGGAAAAGCTTTGTCGCAAGTAGAACACACAAAGGATAACTTCTGTTTCTTTAATCCTGATGAGGTGGGTTTTACTTCACAATTCGAAACGGGTTCTTCTTTAGGCTGTATTAAAAATTCCATGTCATGGTCATTTAATCCTGGTGATGAGGGTTCACTCTTCACGTTAGACATATCATTAGCACTTAACAAAGCAGAATCCATGACTCGTTCCTTAATCACTTAAATGTAAACTAACTTAAAACGGAAAACACAACCTTTCACAGTGGTAACAGGAAACAATATAATCATATTAACTCGTTTCTTGGAAGTTCATAAAATGATAGAGGGCGCTTGTTTAAAAATAATAACATTTTATTGGTTTAAAAAAGTCACGTGATTATTTTATCATACTCTGTTATAAGTTCAATAGTCAGTTAATTCTTACACATTGATTCAGAAAGGGTTACATATCAGAAGTTCGTACAATTGTAAGTCAAAAATGCTTTTCTAAATAATATTTTACTGGTCGAATCACTTGTGTATCAGAAGTTCATATGTTTGTAAGTTAAAAATTCTTATTAATTTCGTATTTAGTGCTTTTATAAATAATATTTTACTTATGTGTCACTTATGTGTTATAAATCACTTACGTGTTATAAATCTAACTAGAAAAAGTGAATATTTCAAATAAGTCATGTTAGAAAAAACTAGATTCGATTATCTTTTTTTTAAATGTTGGTTGTATAAAGTCAATCGTTTATTATTTTTGAACAGTTGCTATTATTTTTTAAATAGTTTTTATTATTTTTGAATAGTTGTTATTATTATTTGAACATTTTTTATTATTTTTGATCATTTGTTTAGCTGTTATTATATTTTTGAACAGTTGTTGTTATTATTTTTTTAATACTTTTATTTTTTTTTTCCCTGTGTTTTTTTTCCAAACAGGCGAAAATTTCAAAATTGTAGTTTACAATTCTAAAATACACTTTTAATGAAAGCAGTCTGTTACAAGATAATCACAAAAAGTTAACATTATCTTCCAAAAATAAATCCTCATTTCACAATATAATTGAAACTGAATAGGCAAAATTAAAAATCACGTTATTCCAAACACAAATATCCGTAATCTGATGATCTGTATCCACCATGATATCATAACTTGAACAGATAAAGCTATCCTAAATTATCAAAGCATTAGTTCAGTTTGTCATGGCACGTCCAAGAAAATTTCGAAAAGATAAAAATTTGACTGTAAGTTTCGAAGGAAAACCTATCCCCGAATCGAACTTGGCAGATTTATTTAATCTTTTGTTTTCTGTGAATAAAAGAAAACCGATCAAGCCACAGAAAGAATTATTAGAAACATTAAACGAAATGACTGTCCCGCGAAATTTTATTAAAAATAAATATTTGTCAACAAACATTAAACAAGATTCTGTATTAGATTTGTCAAAACCCACTAAAAAGAGAAAAGTGGGTCCACATGTATTGCATTGGGAAAATTATTAATAAAATTGAATTTGTTTTTTTAAACTACACCTCTTTCCTATGTTTTCTACACCAAACACAATAAAAACAGTAATTACCCCTAAAGATGTCTTCTTTTTACCATTGCTTCCACTATACATTTTAAAATAAATATGTTAATATTCAATCCAATCATATCGAAAAAGATAAATTTCCGGTTTCATTTAAATTCAGTATAAAATAAACCTTAAACTTTTCACTTCCGGTAAGCATATAAATGAGCGAAAACACAATGCATACCGTTATATACAGACACACGACGCTAATCACTTCCTTTCTCAAGTCATTTTAACAGATGATACGTCACTCTCACGATACCTCTCTTTAAACACTTAAAATCTCGACATTCATATATAGCTTCTTGGCTTGATCAGTTAAACTTACCACAAATTATCAAGTCAAGAAGCTATTTTGCGGGTTCAAACCCCAGTCAAATCTTTTCAAGAAAACCTATTTTAAATATCCGTTATTACATTCCCTCCCGATAGAGGGCGCCACCAAAAAATCGATCTTCGTTTCGCCTTCAAACTGAAAGTCCATTCTAAAAAAAAAAAAAAAAAAAAAAAAAATTAAGCCCCCCTTAAAAAAAAGTTAGCCGGCTCTTCAAAAATAGGCCCCTTCATTTTATACCCCCTTCCTATAGCATACTTCAATCTAACATTTAAATTTGATCCTAAAAAAAATTAAGCCCCCCTAAATTTTAAGCCCTCCCCCTCCTAAAATACCTCCCTACTATAATACACTCACCTCATTCCCACTCACAGGTGGAGGTGACCCTCCTCTCCCAACCTACAGGTGGAGTAACTCACTCCTCCTCCACACTCCACCCTGCTGACGGTAAACTGTCCTTTCTCTCCTACTGACGTCATTGGAACCCAAGTCCAGTCTTTGGGTAACGCACTTTTCGCTTTCTATAAAACTTTTACTCTAAAAAGGATTTTACTAAAAAGGATATTATACATTTATTTAATATCCTGTATAAGATATTACTGAGAGGAGTGACACTTTGAACATTTTCAAATTCAAGTTAATATATTTATATGTCTTTATTTTTTAGAATTTTTTAAAAGGTCAATCTTTTGTTTACATTTATTTCTTAGAAGTATTCGATTTCGACGCAGTTGTTGAGAAAAGCAACGGTGCCTGAAAGCAATTCAGCAGCTTTTCTTACATTCTGCCTCTCTGTACTACTTTGGAAAAGATTATATGTAAATTTCAGATCGCTGTCTTTTTGTTTTTCAATGAGCTGTTGAAAAATTTGTTTCTGAACTATCTTCCCATTTGCTAATTGATAGCCTTTATCAATCAAATGATTCCTCATAAGTTTAAGTGCATGAGGAACATCACAAAATGCCCAGATATTTCTGCCCTCACAAAAAGGGTTTTTTAGATGTGTACAGCCTGGCTTGATGCCTAAATCTGATATCAGTTTTTGATTCGAGGGCCCCATATCACTCACAAACGCTCGTACTCTAAATCCTATTAGTTCAACTTTTTCCACGATATTAAAAAACAGCTCTTTGTCAATAGCCTAGTCAAATTCATAATAAATGGGTTGTTTCCATTTTCCTACCAGTCCTCGTACCATCACAACTTGCACAGTGGAATCAAGTCCCAAAATTTTGTCTTGAACGGGGTCGTAGCATAGGTCAACTTTCACTTTCATCTCATCGAAGCTTAGTACAACATCCTTTTCCATGTCTGTGAAAACCATCCTTGAGCTTTCAGGACACTGAGACTGAGATCTATAAATCCTGGTATTATAACGCAGTGATGAAGACTGCGTTTTAGAGTCATTTCACTAGGCAGAGGATATTTATACTCTTCTTTTACATAAATAAAAGCTTTTTTAGATATGCATCTTAAAGCTATGGCTTTCGAAATATCTTCTTTTTTCCAAGTAACGCATTTACCTTTCAAAATAACCTGCTGTTGCGAACATGAAAATTGGGACTCGTACTGCTTTAAAATTTCTTTTAAATGGGAGTTTTCTAATTTCACCTTTTCCATTTCGCAAAATAATTTCTCATTTAATTCTTTTAAATGTTGATTTTCTTTTTTTATTGACTCTAATTCAATATCTGACGAATTTCCCAGAGATTTATCATTAGATTCTTGTTCTGAGGAGAGAGGAAATAAATCCTGATCATATTCTTCCGCATTTAATAAAAGGTTTATTTCCTTTCTCGTATCTCGTTTTTCAGCTCGTTCTCTTCTTAAAGTATTTTTATTATTTGATGAAAAGCTGGGTATTTTTAAATGGGGAACCGATTTAAGCTTTAATTTTCGTGTAGGCTTCAAATCAAGCAGTTCTGCCTTTAAATCCCTTTCAAAATCTGCTTCTTCAAAGTGGATTGCATTATCAATGCAAAAACTGTCAGCTCTTTTGCACGCTTGCAGCCATTGTTTTCGCATTTACTGGGAATCGATGAAATGAAATTCCAGCGGTAATGTCTCGTATGATTAGTACAACCAGAAACTGCACAGCAAGGCATCACTAATTATTTAAATTAAATACTCCACTATTTTAATTAAGTAATCCACTTGCAAAAAATAAGAAATGGAACAAGGCATAAAATGATGACACTAACGCAAAAAGAACACTCGTTATCGTGAAAATAGGTAAGAGAATGAATGTCCAGAAGCAGGAAATGCTGGACGTTGGGTTCCACTGACGTCACAGAAGGGGAGATCTACTGCGCTAAGGCTCCTATAATAGGTATTATAGGAGCTCTATACTGCGCATCCTGCTGGTGGACCTTACCGTGTATTCTAGTTACCGTGAGTCGGTTGTGGAAAAAGCAGGGCTGGGTTTTTGCCGGCAGAAAGTGGTTATAACCGGTTTAAACTGGCAACAACTGGCATAAACACATTTCGTGACATAATCTGAGACTTTTTTAGTAGTATTAAATTCCTTAAGTACATTTTATTCAGGATAAATAACAAATGAAATACTGTGGATAGTTTTAATTTAAAATAAATAAATTTGTATTAGAAAAAATGAGTAATGTAACAGATAAAATTTTTGTTATAGTATGGTTGTGTAATTTTATATATAAACAATTATTTTAGAGTATTTAAAATCTCAGTTTAAAAATCAAAATAGAAAACTATAGCCAATACTTATTTTAAATTAAACACTGAAAATAAAAGAAAAATAATCAAAACTTACTCAAAATACTTTTCTGTAATTTAATATAATAATTTAATAATAACTGTAAAAAATCTTTCTCATAGAAATATTATACAGCTCCATATAAAAAAATTAGAGTAATTATTTCCATTTGTATTTGAAATTGCATTTAGCTTTATTTCACTGTAGTACAATTGAAAAACAACAGCGATGGATGTTTTAATACATTTGCATGTTATTAAAGAAAATTAAAACTAAAATATTAAATTTTGAGTGAATATTTTATTTTTGTAAAATTATTTTCATTATTCAAAATATTAGAATACTAAAATAGGTGTTTCATAAAGTTAGAATACTTACGAATTTTCCCGATTGGTTTAGAAAGTTGCATAAAATTATCTTCTGGGGGACTTCTTAAGTTATAAAAATGCTTTGCATCATAATTGTTTTCATTTTGTGTAAAACATAGGCCATTTGTCCGACATAAAAGAGTTTACAAAGCATCGTATTATTGATTTGCATAAAGAAGGTCGTAATCAGCAGTATATCGCCAGTTACTTAAAATGTTCTCAACCAAGTGTTAGTAGAGCAATAAAGCAGTATTCTAACAATGGACATTTTGAAAACAAGCATTTGAATAGCGGCCGAAAGCCAAAAACTACTCAGAGAGATGATGGACAGCTAAAGAGTATTGCTAAAAAAAACTGTTTTGAAGTATGAGATATTTGCATCAAAAGCGGAAAGAACACTGGGTGTTGTTTTGAGTAAATCTACAACACTCCATAAACTTTGATTTTAATCTCGTGCACCAAAGATAAAGCCCCTCATGACTATTAAAAACAGAAAAGGGAGAGAGTGAAGTGGTGAAAAGAAAAAAAACAGCTTTATGAGGTCTGAATGACTGGAAAAGATATTGTTTAGTGATGAGAGTGTTTTTTGCGTAACTTATGGTAAACATTGTGTTCGTGTAATGGCGAATGAAGCAAGAAGCATATGAGAAGAACTGCATGAAACGATCAGTGAAATTTGCAGCCAGTTTAATGGTATGGGCTTGCATGACTGCAGATGTGGAAGGCTATGTATCATTAACGAAACGATTAATTCTGAGATATATCAGGAAATCCTTGAGCATTTCATGATACCATCGTTGGAAGATCTGTGTGGTGACGATTTTATTTTCCAACATGATTTAGCAACTTCACACAGGTTAGTGTCCACCAAGAACTGACTTAGCCAACATTAAATTAACGTACTTCCCTGGCTGTATTATTTGTATATACCTGTATTTTTTTTCCTTTAATTTTAATGCTAAAAGATTATACAAACTATGTAGATTCTTACAATATTAAGTTTTATCCTGTATTACTTTTTGTATAAGCAATACATAAAAAAACTTTTTCACAATTCCTTTTTTACTATTATTCTAATTTTTTAACTTGGAGCTGTAGTTATATGTGGATCTTGTAATTCTGTGGGATTAAAACATTTCATTTAAATACAGTATTTAAAGGAACAAATCTGACTTCTTTTTTTTAAATTTAAGACTGTTAATTGAAAATATTCTAACCTTATATATATAACCATATTCCATATAGTAGATAATCTTTAAGTTAATGCATTATATTATTTATTTAAAAATTCTCTGAACAGTGATTTGTTAAAATATCATAGAATTTTTGCAGTTGAATTTATTATTATTTCTTAGTTTCTGCCAGTTTTTGCCACTTACTGGCAGAAACTAGTTTCTGCCATGCCGGTTTTAACCGGTTATAACCACTGGTTTTAACCACCCCGGCAGAAACTTGCCAGCCCTGGGAAAAAGACTCCCGAATTTCAACAAACTATCGTAGAAAAGAGTCGCGAATTTCGTCAAAAGATCGCGAAAACAAATAGCTAATTTCGTCGATAGATTGAAAAAAAAATCGTAAATTTCGACAATGATCCCCCCCCCCCCCCCAAAAAAAAAAAAAAAAAAAGATAATTTTATGAAGCAATCACGAAAAAAAAATCGTGAAATTTAATCGGTCACGAGGTAATCAGCACCAATCGTGTTCAGGACCTTCTAAAACGTATAAATCCGTCGAAAACCGGAAGTGGGAAATTTTCATGAATCCTATACTGTCCATCGTAAAATACATAGCAAAGCAGAGCACCCTGCTGAGTCATTAATCAAACCAAAAATCATTAAACATTTTATTCATCACCCAAAGATGAAAGAGCGGAACTCGAAAATTTATGAATCCAAAACTTTTTTCTTATGTTGGAGGAAGAAGGTGAAAAAAGAAAAATTAATTCAACTAAAAAAAAAACCAATTTATATTGGGAAAATTTCCAAAATAATAGTGCCTTACCATTTTTCGTAGAAGTGCTCATTTAAAAATATTCTGTAGTTAAAAAAAAAAAAAACACTATATTAATAAGGAAAGAACAAGTTTGTGTCGATATACCGCTGCACGCACAGTTTATAAGAAAAGCTTTAACCCCTTGGGGACGAGCGACACGTATACGTGACGCATAAGATGCTCAAAATCCTCGATTATTCCCACCCGTTATTTTTTACTGTAAGCTTTGCCTTATTTAATGGTAGCATTTCTGCGATTCAATTAGCCGAAAATTTCTGTTTTAAAACACCGGTGTTAAAATATTAAAAATTCCGTAAAGGACGCTCGTCGCGAAGGGGTTAATAAAATTGTGTACCGAGTTTCCTCCCCCACCAAAAGAAAAAAAAAAAACTGGTTCAAGGACGCTCCGAGCGAAAAGAAAAAAAATCTGTATTCGGTATTGAATAAATAATTCGCTGCTATCGACTTCAAGCGGTTTTGAATTCCGACACTTTTCTTTCCACCCGGGAGGGATTTCTGCAATTCCGAAAGTGGGGGGGGGGGGGGGGGATTTGCACTTCTAGAACCTAAACCCAAGCGCAAAAACTCAAATCTTGCCAGGGGTGGAATGGGTATCCCTCCCCCCCTCCCGGGCTCCTGAATTCATCATTGGACTTCAAGGGATCGCTAAAGGTTCAGAAGTATTTCCGGTAAAGCGAGTGACCAAAAAAAAAAAAAAAAAAAAAAAACCCGCAGAGCGGCGCGGCGGTTTTGCTTTCTGTGCGTGTGCGTGCGATGGTTCGGGCGCGTGTAGGGTGCTGTCTTGTGAACCTCCGGGAGCGTGCGTTCCCAGGGCCGAAGCAGGTAGGGAGGGGGACGGGAGGTCAGGCGGGCACGCATGAACTCCGAGCTACTTGTTGACTCCAGTGGACGGTAACGCTGGAGTTCCGGAATACGGGGGAGGAGGAAAAAATGCCGTTGGAAAGGAAAGAGCCCAGAAGAAAGTGAGCATTTTTTATTTTCCTCGGTTGCCATCTGAAAAGGCTCTTTTCAAATCCACACGGGCTACTTTCTGACACATGATTGAATTCTTTTTTTTTTTTTTTTTTTTTTTTTTTTTTTAACAAAACGATTGAGATTGGCAGGTGCCCTCAGTTAGGCACCCCCCCCCCGCAGCATCCAAATTTCTTATAATTACTTTTCCGTTCTGTAAAAAATGACTACACATTCTAGTCGCTTACATTTAGATGCACGGGTCATTTAATTAAAATTCTTCCTGTAAAATGATGAGCCAATTTCAGGTTATTGAGTTTTGTTAATTCATGGTGATGGGTTCTGAAGAAGGGAGCCTATTTTAACAAGGGAACCCCTTTTGTTGCAGCTTGCACCTACAGACCTGGTGCATTTTGTAGACCTATACATAAAAGTTAGAGCACCCATAAAATTTCTCTGTTAAAATCATATTTTATATATATATTTTTTTAGGGTTTTAATTGTTACTTTCTTCTATCTTTTTACAAGAAGAAAGTATTGGATTCATGAAAATTTTCGTCTTCCGGTTTTCGACGGATTGGTACGTTTTAGAAGGCCCTGAACACGATTGGACTGTGTTTAGAAAATGTTTGTCTGTATGTGTTGCAAAACACCGAACTCCATCAACTGGACAATTTTTTGTGTGTATATTAGTAACTATAGTTAATGCTGCACGGGTTTATTTTATATATTTATGATAAAAAAGTAGGATTTAACTTTAATTTTTTTTTAGGTTACTTGTTAAAAATGAAATTCAAAGGTTTTTAAAGGACTTTTTAAACTTTTTTTAATTATTTTATTCTTACTGTTGACTAATTTGTATTTTAAAGTAAAAAAAAAAACTTCTATGTTAATAGTAAGGGGCAGGGAAAATTGCATTTTCAGAAAGTTAGGGTGCTGTAAAATCAAAAAATAGGATTTTAACAGGAAAATTTCATCGATTCTCAAACTTCTGAATAGAGGGCTACAAAATGCAACAGGTCACCAAAAGTGGTTTTAATTTAAGTAAGGTTTTAATTTGTATTAGGCCGTAAGCTCAATTCAAAGAAACTTTTTTAAGGGAACCCTGTACTATTATACGCCAAGAAGCACTTTTTAAAAGGGAAAGTTAATAATAGGATTTATTAATAAAGAAGGACATTTGCGAGGGAAATAAGAAAAACAAGAAAGAAAATAACTGATAAAGAAGAAAAACAATGAAATTAAGATATTCTCTGCAGGCAATATCTTAATTTCTTTTATGTACTTTAAAAGTGGTTTGATTAAGTACAGGGCCCGACTAGCAAGTTTTTGTGCCCAGGGCACTTTCAATTTTTCGTGCCCCCATAGATTGGTTGGTTTACTGATACTAGTTTTTTTAGTCTACTTACTCGAATCAAAGTGCAATAGGATGAAATTGAATGACTTGATAAATACAGTACATCAATTACTGGAAAATAAGGATAGGGAGTCTACTTATTAATGATGTGATTAATATTAAATGATAAAAAACTGAGTGCAAACAAAAGTCCTAAAAGCAACTTCTATTTTAAATTCTAATTTCGTGCCCGTGCGATAGTCAGGGCCTGATTAAGTATGTACATAAAAACAACATGTAATGAATAGTTGATATCAAACATGCGTAATGTATGTTCTATTCGCCGCTTCCCCCCCCCCCCCCCCCTGCCAAACACATCCATGAATCTTACAATCAATACAGGATTGTGTTACACCGTAGATGAAAAATATCTGCTCTAATTATTAGATGGTTAGCGAAGCAAATATTTTGAAACGGTGATAAATTGATAGAGTGGTAGATAAAAATGCGTCTGTCGTTGTTCCTAAAATTTGTTGAGAATGGTATCGGTAACGTACTCGTTGTTAGAATGAGCCAAATTCATATGTAAATTCGAAATTATTATTTAATACATATTTCAATAAATCTCGGTGTTGCAAAGGCTTCTTTCTCAATCTCAACCTCGGCCCTGTTGGTGGCCGTGGAATGCATTCTTGTTTTTAAAACACTTCCCAGGGAAATTAATATTTTTAAGTTGACAAAACATTTCTGAAATACATGCGTAATTTACCTTACCCACAGCTCGCTAAGAATGAAATATTAAATATAGCTTATAGAGAGACAAAGGGAAGTTAAAAATATTGATTTCCCTGGAAAGTGAACAACAAGAATGCACATGTGTATAACAGGGCCGAGGTTGAGTCGTTACGACGTTTTTCGTTCGCAAAAAAAAAAGATGAAATAGTGGTTTATTGAATTGTTTAAGAGTTTTTCTTTTATTCTTTGAATTTCTATTCATTTAAGAAACTATATACCGGGTGAACCAAAAGTTCGTTAAAACTTTAAAAAATCATAAAAAAGGGAAGAAATTGTGATTAAAGTGAAGTGCGTTTTGCAAGAAAGGGCTCACAAGGTAGTCGGATTTTTTTAGCATAAACAAAATGTTTAGTTAAAAAAGTCAGCTGTAGATGGCGCTAACATGCGAGAGATTCAGCAGAATGATGCAAATTAATCCTGCAATAAAAGACCCGGATACACGAGGATTTCTCATTTGCTTTCAGAATGTTATCATTACCCGATCGAACGTAAAGTTGTTCCATTTGAACGGAGAGTTTCTGCAATTCATTCCGACAGGTTGCATTCAGCTGTAACGGGCGTTGTGAGTCGCCTTAGTTGGGTCGTACAATGTTCTGGAGGTCATGTTGAACAATTGGTATTGCAAGAATAAATGGATGGAGTGTACTGTTGTCCTGTTCATAGTGTTTCGGGTCGTCAGCGCCCTCTACCAGTGACATTTTTAACTAAAAGTTTTTTTGCTGCTTCAAAAAACCCGACTACCTTGTTAGCCCTTTCTTGCAAACCGCACTTCACTTTAATCGTAATTTCTTCCTTTTTTATGAATTTTTAAAGTTTTAACGAACTTTCGGTTCATTCGGTATATACTGCATCCATTTATATTTGTTTTTTCTAGTTTACTTAATGTTTAAATCTCTTACATTTTAAGCAATATCATTTTTTTTAGTGCAATAGTATACCCCTGAAATTTTTAAACAGGGAATATTGGAAATTTGGATGGGAAAAAATAATCTAACAGATGTTTGTAATTTACTTTCGTTCCTTTTGTTTTAAGTGTAAATAACAAATTTCACTCAATTTTCACGACGGCTTAATAGGAGTTTATAAGAACAACAAAATTCATAACTTCTTCCATTCGCAAGATATCCAATCCGCTTAAATTTATTATAAATCCTCTTAATATTATTTAACACTTTTACATTGACAAGTTTTTTATAGGACCAACTCTTACAGCAAAAAAAAAAAAAATCTCTGCCGGCTCCGCCTAAAACACAGGTACCCAACTGCCGCATCATGGCAAAAAGGTCTTTGTTCTGCACTTCTCTTCGAAATCTACCTGTGCGTGTGTCTGTAGGCTGAGCCGTCAGGGATTTTATTTTTATAGCCCATCGGAGGTTGAAAAAAAAAATAATAAACAGCCCTCGTACTTCCACATAGAAAGGGAAACTTTTTCAGTTGTATTCAATGACGAGAACGTGCCATCATTGTAGAAGAACGTTCTTGAGAAAAAAATCCCGGATGGCTCGGCATACAGACAGAGGTAGATTTCGAAGACGCAGACCGTGGGGCGCCTGTTTATTGGGAATTGCGGAAGAAAGACCTATTTGCCATGATGCGGCAGTTGGGACCGCCCACTTCGAAACCTACCTGTGCGTGTAGGCGGAGCCGGAAGATTTTTTTGTGTTACAAGAGTTGGTCCTATAAAAAACTTGTTAGTATAAAAGTGGTAGATAATATTTAGAGGATTTATAATAAATTTAAGCGTATTTGATATCTTGTGAATGGATGAGGTTATGAATTTTTTTCTTCTTAAACCCCTATTTTTCAACACATGAGGCCATTTTTAATGATATAAAAAATGTGTCATGCATAAATTTTTGGCTCTTTTCTTCAAATTAATAATAACTTTAAACGGATTCGATATGTATCATAATTAAGAAATTATAGGGGGGGGGGGGGTCCGTTTTCACAAAAAAAAAAAAAAAAAACTTTTCCCCCTTGGTCCGATTTTGCACATTAACGAACTTGGCGAAGATTTTATGCCCCTGGATGTTATATCAATTTGGAAGAGATTTGTGCAGAATTATGGAAGTTATCGTGTCCATAAAAAAGTGACAGATAGATAGATAAACTTTTGAACTGGGGGTAGTTTTGGGTTCTACGAGTCATAATCGGCGTAGATCTGCAAAAATTCCAACTTAGGGGAGAATGTAATAGGTAGTATTTCTTACGAAATCTACCTAAAATTCCACTTTTATTATAAAAAGCTACCGGTTCGGTTCGGAGGAAAGCAATTCCAAAAAATTTTGGTATATTTTCATCGATCATGACCCCTAGACCACCCTCCGTTCAAATGTTCATTTATATATATATATATCTAACTCTCTTATTTATGAACCGATTTGGATGTAACTGAGTATGTGTATAGGACATACCAAGGTCTCAACCGAGTTCGTTGGCCAGCTTCAGCCGCCATCTTGTTTCAAAATGGCGGCCCGTTAAAATTCTTAAAAATTCGAAAAGGTGTACAAAAAATTATAAATTGTAAAAATTGTTTCCGTTAAGTGTTAGAACGTGATACAAGGATTCTGGAACATTTTTTGTTTTTACTATATCTTAAAAAATAGTTGAGATAGGGCAATTTGAAATTCTAGGGTGGCTGAGATTTTTAAACAATCTGATATTTAATAATTTTTAATCTGATATTTGTTATGCTGTAACTCTCGTATTTATGAACCGATATGAATGTGACTGATCATGCGTACAGAACATACCAAGGTATCGACCGAGTTCGTTGGCCAGTTTCATGCGCCATCTTGTTTCAAAATGGCGGCGAGTTAAATTTTTGAAATTTTTTTAAAAATTCAAAAAAATGTATAAATAATTATAAATTAAAAAGGTTGTTTCTATTAAGTTTTCGATCATGATACAAGGATTCCGGAAAATTTTTTGTTTTGTTTTTATCTTTAAAAATGGCAGAGGTTGAAATTCTAGGGTGGCTGACATTTTGAAACAATGTGATTTTTGTTATGCATTCAAATTCAGTCTTAACGAAAACTGTGATTGAATCTTCTATAATCGGGTTCCAAGCAATTTAGCTTCGGGTGTTTGAGTAAAATGAGTTGAATTTTTAAAAACATGGAAAGCTACCTTTTCCTCCCGGTACAGGCCGGAAGGACTTTTTCTTTTCAAGCCTGCAGGTAGCTAATGCCGGATCGATATCATTATATATGAGATATGTGCACACTTTTTGCGATGTTTCGTGTGGGAAAAATAGACAAGACAAAGAGTGGGGAAAATAATTTAATATGTATAGAATATTTTTTTCTTTAACAATGAGATCCATTACAAGAAAATATAGGTGATGTGTCATCTATTTACAAAAATAAATAAATAAATCTTTAACGCCGACAGGAATGCAACAAATTGCCCCCTATTATGCATTTTATTACTCTTTATTTATCCGCTCATTGGTTAGCAGGGTCCGATGTTCGCGGGTTCGAAACCAACCCGGCTGTGCGAGGTTTTCAGAGTTTTCTTTGTACGAGAACGATGGTTTAGGCTCCTTTCCGTTAAAAAAGTTCCTCCTTGAAGGCATATCTATGAAGGCAATAGATCCAAAACTGGCCTATACTTAACAAAATCATCTGTATATAAACTTTTTTTCAGGATTTCAATTAAAAATTCATTCATGAACTTAAAAAAAAAATCTCAAAAGAAATCTTTTAAATTGATTTACAAAGTGAGGTGCGAAAAATCTTGAATACAAGTTTGGGTTAACCAGGAGTGTCCAACTTTACGAAGTCTTGGGCTGCATTTTGACGAACAACCCTATTAAGAGCCTGCACTCGTTAACATAAAAAATCGCCTTCTTCGGAAATGTCTCGTTTGCATTTCAATATTTTAAGGTGGTTCTCAAATGATCTGCTCAACAACGCGAAACTTTCTGACAGAATTTCCGACTCATTTTTAAAAGCAAAGGCATCCAATGGGCAGGCCTGACTATGGAAGCGATCTGGAATCGAAATGATTTTTCCATTTTTTTTCATAATTAAATTCTCATCGAGTTATAAGGGATTCACGTCACGTGACAACACGTTTCCCCCCTTGAATTCGGTTCTAAACGCCGACTTTGACAGTCATTTTCTGAAAGATCTCCTGTCTTCACCAAAAAAATGGAAAACGTCTTTCGATGACAAAGTTTCTGAAAGTCTGAAATTGTGTCAGAAAGTTTCGCGTTGTTGAGCAGATCATTTGAAAGGAGAACAACCTTAAACATTTACGTGAAGGCATTTCAAATGTGTAAGCATGCTGAGCAATTATTTGAATGTTGCAGCCCCCTTTTTTTATTGAACAAATAATGAGAGCATCATTGAATTTATGTCGTTTCATTGAGAGAAGAGGAAGCCCTCTGAAATGGCTCACTTTTTGGGACAACCATGTACGTAAAAATCTCCGCGTTTTAAGAAAGTTTATTCGTTCCATGCGGCCCGCCTCGAGTGGGGCGCTCCTGGTGTAGACATAACAAAAATTGAATCGAATGCAGGTGTGTGTCCCTTTCAAAATTTATGAGGGAAAAAAAGGGTCGTTTGAAATCACGGGGGGCATTCCAGAAGTCACAGACCACGTGTAAAAGGGGCATAGGTCGAAAATCCAGTCATTATTTTGCACACTGATGAAGCACTCATTTTCCATTCAGTTAAGCTCCTTGGAGAAGAGCTAGTCTTAGTTTAATACAAGTCGACTCTTTCGGGGTAATATTACGTCCACACTGGATATTTAGGAGTCCAACATTGGAAATGGAATTAGAATACCTGTTCACACTGCAAAACTTATTTAAGATAACTCATTGAAGGTCACTGTGTCTAAAATACGCACAAATAAGAAGTGTGCGCATGCGCATAAGGTAAAACGAGCCTCAACAGCCAATCCGTTCAAGCGAAACTCCACAGCCAATCAGAGTGGGTGGTAATGGTTGTTTCTAGCAATAGAAAATTATCTAGTCTCTTGTGTGTTTGTGGGAACAGATGATGTATTACACTCACGCACCGATGTTGGGCGACTTTTTGAGAGGCGTGATTTCCATGCCCGCGACAAACAAATAATTTAATACAATAGCCAGGTTACCATTCAAGGAAAGCATCCCCGAAATTGGGCGACTTAATCTTTCTTTAATAATTATTGAAACAACAGTTCTTTTTAGAACTTTTTATAACCTATTAAGGGAAAAAAAAAAACTGTGCGTGAGGGTAAGACATCCTAGCCCGTTTGTGGAACTTCCTCAGTGAGTTCTGAGATATCTCAAATATCTAGTGTGAACATAAGGCCGTGCTTAGGGTGAAGTTGTTTTTATGCATCAGAGTAGTAAAATTGGATGGATTTTGGATAAAGACAGAACTCGGCATGTCTACCCTCGATGACACCTCATTTAAAAAAAAAGGGGGGGGGACGGGTAAAAATGGAAACTATTGGGTAGACATTGTTGTTAGTCTAAAGTAGGAAGTTAAAAGATGCAGTCTTTTCCTTTAAATGGACATAAAAGCATGCGAGATCAAGGCCTGCACTCATAACATCTTCATAGCGTTTATTTCCGCAAGTAATAAGTACTATAGAGTATTTTTTTAAACCAATAATCGTAATCTAAAACAAAATGCGATCTCACAACAAGGAAGGGGGCGTCACCTGAGTGTTGTGACAGAGAGAGAGAAAGGGGCGTAACGAATGGATGCTGATTAAATCCATGCACTTTGCAAATAAACATATCATAACATAATAAGGATATATTTTTTAAATAAATCAGTTTCAACCACGCCATCAGTTTCAGGCCACCCACTGTTATCCAACCCATCATAATCAACAATATGTAGCCTCTATTATGAGCCAACCCATCACAATCGTCCAAATTGGAGGAGCAAACAAAGTTTGCTAGGGTGTGACGTCGGTTAAAACTGATCTATAGACTCAATCGAGAAGGGCCTAGGCGATCCACTAGTGGACCCTGAATCGACCCATGCCCCTTTTAACAACAGTTTCACGTTCGAAGGAGAGTCAGTAGGCCACTTCGGCACCCCATGGCCTGTACGGCATCACCGGAGATCGCTGCACTTTGCTCTCGGAGTCCAGGGTCGACCTTCGGAACGTCGGACCCACGTAGGGCGACAGGTGCTGCTGCTTCAGCCTGGGAGAGCTGCTCCCGCTGCCGTTGTCCACGGACATGAGGCTGCTGTTGCTGCTCGGTCTGCGATCGTCGCTCAGCGTGCTCCGGGAACTGTGGAGCGGTGGGTACTGGGGAGTGGGCACCACGAACCAAGGGCTGGCCGGGTGGAGCGGAGGGGGAGACTTGAGGTGATTCTCCCTCTGCGCGGAGAAGCACTGCAGGTGGCTCATGAGTCTTAGGCGCAGGGGGTCCTGTAGGTCAAGTCCTTCGAAACCGACCAGGTACCGGGCCACCTCCGATACGCACTCCCGGAACCCGATGCCGTGGTAGTCCAGCACCAGGCCGTTGTGGGGGTCGAAAGGCAACACGTCCAAACCTGCAACAGAGATCCAATCGAAAATAAATAAATAAATAAATACAACGGGTTTTCCAAAAAATTAGGTTATAAACATTTTTTTGTGTGTGTGTGTTCAACTTAAATTTTTTTTTTATGTAAGTATTACATCATTTTGAAGATTAACTAATTAAAGTAAGCAAGTAGGGTCATGTAATTAAGAGGTTTCAGTGGCACAGACATCAAGACATAACGTATAAATACACTCATAACATTCTCAGACAATGCATTCCACTTATCTTTTTTTACAGACCGCTAGTGTGACGTGATGCTCTTTTCGTACGCCTGCATTGGTGGATTCGAGTATCACGTGACTCCCGCGGTCTGTAAAAAAAGATACGCGTAAAGCACCGCGGTAGCCTTTCTTTCTCGTTAGCCTCGAGATGGCGGAAGAAACGTACTCATTAAATTTCAGTGCTGCCATCTACAGACTATTAACTGAAGTACAAATACCACAATAAGAATGTGAAATGTGAGCAAATTTTGCCCATTTTTAACATTGTGAATAATTTACAAATAAATAATTAGGCTTGCAGCCATTGGATCGACTACAAACCGTTCAAACGAAAGGTCCACTGGCTATTTTTTAGAGAATCCATTAAGTAAAAGTCATTTCAGAACCGCAGCAGCTTCGAGCGCAATCATGCGCTCTAATCTCTTTGAAAACCTTCAATCTCCCTTCCTAGGAGAAGAAAGTTAGAACAAGTAATATAAAAACTTTTTTTTTTTAAGTCAATTCCTACTTAGGTCAAATTGAAATTTTTTTTTCCAGCGATCTACACGCTTCGCCACTGACGGTATTTATTCCTAAATTTATATCCTGCTAAATATCTTACATAAGAGACATTTTTGAAATGTATTAAAAATTAAATAAAAAAATAATAGCTAAAATACCAAAAATTAATAGCTCGAAAAGTATTTCTCACGAAATTGTTAGACAAACTGCGTTAGAAAGTTAAAAAAATTGTATTTTTCTTGATATAAATTTAAAATCTAATGATTATGCCGTTTTTCAAATATTGAATTTCAAAAATTACCAAACTTCACAATAAAGTGCCATAGCGATGTTACAGTTAACGATAATACAGTTTTTTTTTCAAATATTAATTAATTAATTAAATTTTATTATTTAATTTTAGTTTTATATTTCATTTCTGTTCAAAAGTATAGACTCAATCCACATTTATAGTCTCCTTCGCCCGCGAGCCGCCTGATCTTCGTCCGTGAACAGCCCCATTATCTTTTTGCGTGTGTAAATGTGGAGTGAGTCTATACTTTTGAACAGAAATGAAATATAAAATTAAAATTAATTAATTAAATTTAATGAATGAATTAATATTTGAAAAAACAGTATTAACATCCATTGTCATCCAGTACAAGTTTGAAAAAATGTATTTGAACTTGATAGGATGAATAGAAAATATTTTATGAACGATTGAAAATTTGAACAAGATATATAAATATATAGAGAGTGTGAGCTAATAGTAGGAATTGAAAAAATATAAGCAGCTTTGGTTATGTATAAACTATCCATATAGCGAGTGGAAATAGTCTAAAGAATGGCTTTTCTTTTTAGCAACCCTCAGAAAGACCTATTCTTTTGGAAAAAAAAAAAAAATCTTTTTTTTTTAAACGGCTCCTCAGTAAAATGCCGAAATTTGATGTTGTGTTCGTGAGCATAAAAAAAGTTAGTTCCCATTTTTCTGTTACCCACTTATTTCTACCCCCCCCCCCCGCCCAAAGTCAGATAATGAAAAATATTTAAAACTAGCTGAAGTAGTCCCGGGATTTTAAGAATCTTTGTGTAGAAAAATCAATTTCAAAATGAAACATCTTGTACAGAGAATTGCAAAATGTTCGGGACTTAACAGTTGCTTGGCAATTCTATTTCATAACGTGGTCAGAAAAAAAAAAAAAAAGTTTATTAAAACTAGTCAATTTGCAGATCAGGGGCCTCGAGATCTATTTTGCAGACCACTTTAATATTCATTTTACTGCAATCTCAATTCAAAAATGATGGATTATATTTCTAAGTATATAAGATTTCAGCACATAGAAGCCTATTATTGGCACAATGATTCGAAATTTCAAACATAAATGCTTTGAGACACCGGAGGGTACATTTTTATTCTAAAAAATTCAACAATACGCCTTCGAAGAGAATCATTGCATGGAATCAAGTATAATAGAACAGTTCTTAACACGTTGAGTCTGAGTGCCACGTGTACCGCCGGCGGTCCTATGTAAATCTATAAATTTAAAGCCTATTCATTTTGATGGCACTCCAGTAACATACATTACTGTTGTTCTATGGAACCTAGATAAAGCCTTTTTTTTTTTTTTTTTAATTCATTTCAAATTTTATATTTCGGATGAGTCATAGAAGGAATAAAAAACATATTTTGGTTACAACTCAAAATTTTATTTCATCAACATTAAAATAAAGCAACCCAATTCATCGTTTTTACGTTTTCCGTAAAAGAAAAAAAAAAAAAACTTGGATCTATTTTTGTTGCTAATCTGGTTATTACTACAACTAGTCGTTGGGGGCCACCGTAATACTTACCCATCATGTATATGTATAATGTAAAATATTAAAATAAAAATGTGTAAACTACTTATAAAATGCATTGATATTCAAATAAAATCGTGGCTTGATGACGTCATAAAAAGGCTCGATGACTGAATTGCTTGAAAGAGGTTTTTCCTCAGAACTCCAAAAATAATACTCCTGTTCACTAGCGGTTTATTGCATCTGATTAAGCGTCCAATTTCCAATTAAAATATATATTTGAAGTGAAATTTGGATGAAATACAGGGTCATGAAAAATCGAAGCGTGTGGAATTTAGGATTAAAAATATCTCGGCAACTCATTATCCGATCGACTTCATGTTTTATGCAAAATTTATGTTTTTTTATTGTCTTTTATATTTACTCCTTAAAATAACCAATTTCGAAAATTTTTATATACCTTTCATCAGAACGAATATTTCGAGAGTCCGAAAAAAAATTTTCCGGTTCATCGAGGTTAATGAAATGAAATAGGCTTGTTCCCATTATTACATACTAAGTACAGACCCAATGGCAAGTCTCTATCTCAATTTGTTCGGGAAATAGAGCGTTTACAGACACACACACAGACACGCAGACGGACGGCAAAATTTTTTTTCTAAAAATATGTTTTTCGGAATCTCCAGTGTCTGAAACGTGTCAATCCGTCAAATTTTTTTTTTCTATTTTCAAAACGATTACAAGACTTACCCTATACTACGTATGATGGGTAAGTAATAAAAACAATATTGGTACCGTTATAAATTAAAAAAAAAAAAAAAAAAAAAAAAAAAATTTACTTGCGTGACAGCCGGCGGACATTTTTTTTAATAAATTCAGCTTGTAATAAATATCACTCAAGTTATTAGCTTACCGCTCAATCAAATATAATAATGGCACCCTACGAAAGCTTAATTCATATGTATACGTTGACACTCAACGTGTTAAAATTTAAATTTTCTGAATCTTATGTTCTTAGAAACTATACATATCAATCAAACATTATTAAGTTATATAAATAGGTAGCTAATAGAGTCGTCCGTATGGAACAGAGCAAAAACTATCCCAACCGAATCGCTTGAAATTTAATATATATTATCGATGTAGAATTTTGTCGAGTCATTTCCATTTTTATGAAAATTTGAAGAGATATTCATAAAAGTTTTCTTCATTCTATTCAATCCTATATCCTACGTCATTCATTCAACGCTATCCCGTGATAGGTCATGATTCTAGGTTGCCATGGGGATGACGTCCTATTGAAGAGGGTTAAGTCCTATTCTTTCCGTAGGACTGAATTTAAAAACCGAATGTGTACACTGAAATTGCCTCATTATAGCCATCCTATAATCTACATTTTTTTTCTTTATTTCTTTTTTGTATAGATGTTCCCGTAAAAATAGATATTCAATGGCAAAGGAGTCTCAATAGGGGTTTCAAGTTCTTAAAATTTCAAAGCGAGGCTTCCGTTTCCCATTGGAATTTCCAGTCCATGTCCACAAAAGATACAATGTTGCCACCTTGAAATGGACTTATTTCATGACGGAAATGAATCCTGTCCTAATATCAGACGATAGAATTCAGTGAAATACTATGGATGATTTTTTTACATTGTTTTTTATTAGATATGGGCGCATAGTATTATTTTGGTGTGACAGAATTGTTTGTAAAAGTGTATTGAAACTCAATTTCATACAATAAAATCAATATGAAAATCTGCATTAAATGAAATAAATTTTGTATTCATGCATTTCTGCATAACAGCTATGGCACCAAGATCTGAATAGTTTAAAAACTAGTTTTAGTAAGAACGCACCTCATTTCTCACGTTTGTCGTACACATTCCAATTTATTAAATGGAGGATGTGAGGTAGAATGTGTGTCAATTAAAATGTCTTTACATAATGGGTGTTGAGACCCCTGATCTGCAGATGAATGCTGTTTCGAGTGGAACTGTGCCGCGGATCTCACACTCCCACCCTAAAACACACAAAAGACAAAAGAAGAGAGGAGGAAGATAATCTTCAGTTAATAAAAAAAGAAAGAAAATGATTCACCTACTTACTTACTTCCATAGAGTGGGAAAGAGATGTTAGCCGCGTCCGTGGGAAAAAGACGGCTTCTACAATTGTTTCTCGCTACAAAGGCTTTTGCCGCTCTTTGCGTTTCGATGTCGTTTTGCGCGAGACAAGAAAAAGAAGAACCTAATCGTAAGAAAGGGTCGCTATCGTGCGAAAAACAATTTATTCTCCAAGGCGCGCTCATAGGGCCGAAAATGTCCTGTACCTCATTTTATTGAAACAAGTTGGAAATGGATTCGTACTGTTATTATTTTACTGAAATGAATTATTATCGTCTGTTATTAGGATAGCATCAACGCCCCCTAGATAAGGGAGAAAGCCTAGACACGTCATTATGACGTCATCCAAAGCAGGGAACTCTGACAACATAGGGAGGAAATGTCAGATCAGCCGTATTTTTTTCACTTCTGATTAAATTCATTTCATTAAATTACTTGATTATACATACATTATTTAATTCAATTATTTGATTATTCAATATATATATTTACATGGCAGTTTAATCAAAGTTATAACTATTAGAATTAATTATTATTGGGAGGAAAACTCACAGATGAAAATAAATACAAACATATTAAAGGACTGAAATAAATAAATACGTAAACGGTAACAAAATAGGGAAGATAAAAATAAAAGGTTTTTATTTTTTTAACCAAAACTACCTACATATTTTTTAATTAATAAAAGGAACAAAAACATATTATAAATTATTTACTTTTGCTTATTTTAAATGTGTTGTAGAATGTACACAAATACACACACACAGACACACACACACACACACACATATGAACACAAGTTTGCATTTGTTTTATATTTTTTAATTAAATATTTATTGTTTGAAAGTAAGACAACCGCATTAAAATTTGCGAAAACGAAACAATTTCATGGTCCCGACAATTCAGTCACTATTCCTGCTAAGAAAAAAAGCGTACAAAACGGCAAACTTCCCCAATTTCTTGTAATTCCGTTTTATCAGGTGTTAACTGTTTAGACTTTTCACAACAACTGTGTACATTGGTTTAGAAGTTGGATAAAAACAAATTAAATTCAAAATATTAAGATCTGTCTGTATATAAAATATCCATTACAAGTTTTGAATTAATAAACTTCCAATGTTTGATAATTCAAAACTTTCTTCCACATTATCATTTAAAACATTTATCTTATATAATTTTAACTGTGAAATCTACATTTTAAAACACTTTTAATTTACTTTAATACCAGGTACTGTACGATTAGGGCACGAACAATGCGATTTTTAAAATTATTTAAAATAAGTATGATATAACAATTTATTTAAGATACAGTAGACACTTCCCTATCCGAACTGATAGGAGATAAAAAATTATTGCACGCTTGTAAATTCAATTTTTTTTTGTTTTTGTAAATGTTCTTAGAATTTCGGTCACTCTTTCGACGTGTTCAAGAAAGATGTCAAAATCCATGAAAACTCAGAAGCCCTAAATTTAACAAATACAGCAGGGAAAATTTCTGGTTATGAAAATATCACCGAAACAGGAGTTTTTGACCGGTCAATAGATCACCAGCTGACCGACGAGAGAATTTTTAATTTCGTAAATGAAAAAGAAATGGATATAAACAGTGACGATTCAATACCCGTTGAAGAGAAACGAGAAAACATTTCAAGCATTAGAGATATGCATTTGATTTCCCAGTTTTCTTAACTTTTTAGCACTTTCCAACCTAGTTGAAAAGTGTTTATGACTTCGGTTTGTCTGGCCGTATGGCCGTCTGCCGTCTGTCCGTGCTCTAACTCCCGTAAATATGCTCGTATTGCTCTGCAATTTTTATATGTTATTGTCGTTATCTATAGCATGTTCCCTATTTCAACGGAAGTGTGTAGCACTTATAGTTTTATTACAGGGACACTCAAAAGAATTCCGTTACATTGCGGTCTATGGGGAAAAATCATTTGCGGTTTATTTAAATAATGTTTCAGTATTTTAAACGCATTGAAATTTATATATATCACTAAGGTGCATTAGAAGAAGCTTAATATGGAATAGGGTGTGCATAGCACTTATAGTTACTTTACAGGGACAGTCAAAAGAATTCCGTTACATGACGTCTATGGAGAAAAATCGTCTGCGGTTTATTTAAATAATGTTTCACTATTTTAAACGCATTGAAATTTATATATAATATATCTAAGGTGCATTACAAGAGGCTTACTACAGAATAGTGTATGTATAGCAGTCATCGTTCATTTACAGGGACACACAAAAGAATTCTCTACTGTCTGTTAACACTAACTCCTGGAAGTGCGTTTTAAGTTACTAAACGCGATTTTAATTTTAACTTGCTTTTTGTCTATTACGTGGTGTGTATAAATTCTGTAGATCCTATACAGGGCAGCACAAAAGTTCGCGAACACATTTCCGTTTATGGACAGAAACTCCAGAAAGATCATTTTAAACTGTGCTACGCGTTTCCTAACTAAACTAAAAGTTAGCATCTTAGCATATACAAATCTATAGATCATATACAGGGCTGAATAAAAGTATTCGAATATTTTTCCAAATATTGTATCTGTTGGAAATTCCTGAAATTATGTTTTTAAATATGTTATGCGTTTTCCAAATTGTTTACTTAGATATTATCTTTTAGCTTATTAAACGGTATGTTTTGTAAAATTATTTTTGGAAGCGTTGGAAAGTGCTACATAATCTATGCTTGACGCATGATTTTTCGTTCTTGTTAAAGTTGACACTGAATAATTCCGTTTTATAAATGTTGCCCAGCTCCCTCCGACGTCATTATAATGAGGCACTAGCGTGGCGTGAGGTAGCAGCTCGTCAGCGAGTCGAGCAAAGAATAAAATACACAAATTTAATGCGATATTTAAAAAAATAAACTTACGTACTTTTGTAATTGGAAAAATAATGTGCAAATATAATAAAAACTGAAAAAAAAAAAACTTTTTTATAGGTCGAATAGGTACATTTATGACTCTTTTTTTAATAAAAAAAAATACATCCCTCTATCTTATCCGGATTAGTCCAGTCCACATGAGTTCGGTTATGGGAGTCTACTGTTTTAATAAACAGAAGAAATCGTTATACGGGAATGGTTATACGTTATACGTATCATGTATAAGACACAAAAAACCGTACAAATTACCGCGAAAACATACAACCAGGCAACCCTATACCTATCTATTACTGTTAAGAGTTGGTTCACGAAAAAAAAATTGATTTCGCATCGCAATAAAATTTGGAAACCTCTGATATATACCTATAATTGCAATCTTTTCAACTAAAAAAAATAAAAAATAAATAAATTGCAGAATCCCTCCCTTTAGTTGGATTGGAAGGCGTCGGCACCTGGTCGCGAAAATCGTCTGCAGTCACGTTTGTGAGATCCGATTGCATCTGGCATCAGCGGCGGTGTCGGTGTGTGTTTCCCACGGTGCTGCGATTCCAGCAGCAAAAGGAGTGTGCGCTCATCGGCAGGTTCGCTTTTCGCGATTTCCTGTGTCGAACAGTTCGACGATATGTGAAAGAGATAAAAACGCACACATGAGAATCCGCGTTGTTTTAACGCCCTCGAAAAACAAAAACAAGAAATCCATTCGTAACCCCCTCCCTCGTCCTCTTGAGAACATACTGGCTCGCGATGTGTTTGACAAGCCCGACTCTATTTTTCACTCGATTAAAAGTAAATCGAAACAAGACTGGAAAGGATAAATGCAATTTTTTTTTTAAAGTAAATAGTGTGAAGTTTTTCAAAACTTTCTCCATTATCCCGTCGGTCACTTTCCACAAAAGAAACTATCGCCAAGCTATTCGCCAAACTGAAATTAAGAAAGAAACAAAGTAAAATAAAGAAATGGAAGAATGTTGCCACTAGAAACTAAAAAAAAAAAAAAAAAAAAAAAAAAAATTAGGAAAAACCTTATTCACTAAAGTGTCTACTTTAAACAATAAAATTTACAATATATTATTGCATAGAGAAAAAAAAAGCTTCGATATTTATTTATTTATATTATTTTTCTTAATTATCCTGGTGGATCAATGTTTGTGGCGTCATCTACTATACTATGTAACTATGCATCGCAACACTTTCCAATATTTGTTTCTCTTTTAATATCATGGCGTCGCAGTTTAAAGACATCATTGTTACTTTAATTAACGAAGTCCCTAATAAATCAGTAAAATGTCATTAAATGTACAGATTAACATCAAATTAAAATCACTTGATGACATAACAAACACGTGCAACCCATCTGACGTCAAGTGAATAGGATGCCACGATCATGCATTTTTGGCGTTAAATCCTATAGTTTGGCGATAGTTTTCTTTTTATGAAAAGTGGTCGACGGGATAATCTAGAAGTACCCTTTACTTTTTAAGCACATTTGAGACTGTTCTATTATTTTAAAAGTATTTAACGTTGCAGTGTTGGAAATCGCAAACGAACCTTTCCTCTAGCAACAGTCGCGAAATTCTTTGGTAGAGAAGAAGAAAAGAAGATTTTTAGATTTTTTTTAAACTTCTACTAGCTGGCTCTCCCAGCGTTGCCAGGACCCGTGATAATAAATTTCAAAAAACCCATCAAGTTTTTATTATTTTATATCTTTAACCCGATTTTGTATGAAATTATATTTTTAAATGAAATATTCGACAAAAAACATTGATGTTTAGTGATAAAAGCGCTCATTTTCTTGTTTGTTTTTTTCACAAAGAAGTTCTTTTTGTCCTAACTCTTTGAAATATTTATGGGTGATCAATAAAACGGTTTTACAGCCCGTGTAAAAATTTCGTGAAAAAAATACTGTTATCGAGTTGTAAAAGAAATGTTTTCTTCTCGCTTTTTTGTTAGTTTGTTTGTTTTCGCGTCGGTTCCTTTAACATAGCAATAAAAAAAAAATAGTTCTCATCTTCCGAACGCTCTGAAATTTCAATTGGTTATAAATATAACTGTATCCAAGCTCTCTTTGAAATTTTGCGAAAAAAGATTCACATTTAGTAGTGAAAACATGAGTTCTTAAAAAAAAAAAGCTTTCAACGCAATGGCCCATTACGCAATTTGTTTTCAATCAACC
This sequence comes from Maratus michaelseni, assembly GCA_963931845.1. Classification (NCBI taxonomy): domain Eukaryota; kingdom Metazoa; phylum Arthropoda; class Arachnida; order Araneae; family Salticidae; genus Maratus; species Maratus michaelseni. Next base: position 468,420,912 of record OZ007589.1, read on the forward strand.
TAGGTTAAACAGGTGAAGGCTAAACACGTTTCCCGTTTCTGAAGGGAGAAACCTTAAGAAAAAAAGTTGAAGCATTTGCAATGAGACGATTTTCGTGTGGAAAAAAAGAATGTGAATTTGACAGAATGCGCTTTTCGCTTTAAATATATAGAAGACACAAATTGATACACGCGAGCGAGACCTTCCTCTCCTGTTGGGATGTCTATTTTTTTTCACTCTTCATTTAGAGCCAATTTTATGCTAATATATAAACGTATAGATACATCACAGAAACAGGGAATAAACATCAAAATGAAACAGGAACACGTACCCGTTTAAATAAAATCCAGAGAAGAAGAAGAAAAAGAAATATAATATATGACAAAAAAAAAAAAAAAAAAAAAAAAGAGCTCAGTTAAACGGATGGCATTGATCTCACAGGCTATTCACACTCATTGCATATTACACTCTTATTTCCAAGCATAATGTCTCTCAAAAAATAAAGAAATCGACAATAAATTAAGGGGTGGGGATTAGCCCCCGTTCCTCCCCTTTATACTTAACCAATGGACCCCCAAAACTAATCAGGGAAGCGCCTTATCACAATGAACCTCTATACAAAATTGGAAGCAAATCGGATCTTTCTGCATGAAAAACTCATTAATCTAAATTAAGGGAGGGGGGATTAGCGCCCCGTTCCCCCCTTAATACTTAACCCATGAACTTCCAAAACGAATCAGGGAAGCGCCTTATCAGAATGAACCTATATGCAAAATTTGAAGCAAAACGGATATTTCTATCAAGAGTTATCGCGATACGTACATACATGCGTACATTCATACATACATACGTACGTACATACAGAACCTGCGGGCACATTAGCTCTCAGGCTTTGATAGCCTGTGAGCTAAAAAAAATTCAAACCAGGAAAAGTGAATTAATGAAATATTAATGGAACTGTAGCGGAATTAACAAGTCCAAAGTACTAGTTTCCAAAGAAAGTGCGATTTCATCCTTGTACAAGCTAAAATAATACAAGATGTGGGCACATGCATATAAAATACGAAATAAAAAAGCTAGAAGTGAGGAAATTTATTTATGTGTATGTTTATAGATACATATACACATTATACGGTCTTTTGCCTTCTGGTATAAACACTCTAAAACCAACCAGATCTTCGTGGCTTTACTTTAAGTTGCAGCGATTCAAAGTCAAAGAAAACAAAAATACATTATTTTTTGATTCCCCTTTACGATGTTACTTGCAACTTATGTCTACGTAGATGTTTTGTTACCCCCCCCCCCCCCAACACACACACACACACTTTCCCTCATCATACTTTGTAGAACCTCTCTCCCTCTTTTAGTGCGATATCCTTCCTGTTATATTTTCAGTGTTGTCGATATAAATATCCTATCGCATTTTCCCTCCCATTTTAGCTATATTAAAAAAAAATACTGAAATCGCTTCAGTAGTTCGGTATCGGCTGCTTTCCATACAGAATTTCGCAAAGGAACAACACTGCATCATTAAGAGTGGGAATATATATATAAATAATCTGAATAGGGTTGTTTGTTACCTTTGGTGTGTAGTATTCTTAGATGGTCTACGGTCATCTGGAGAATTTCGGCCTTCTCGAGTTTAGCAGAACCCTGGAAAAAAATGGAAAAAGACACGTTATATATCTTTCTGTTATACTTATTACGAATTGAAACGGAACTCTTTTGTTCCGAGAATTAAACCTTATGAAAATATTTGCATTTTAAAACCCTTTCCTTTGTCGTGTAAAGCTTTATGTCTAAATGACTCACTAATTGTACTAACTGGATGATAATAGGAGGTATATAATGACTGTTAGATATCTGACTGTCCTACAAATTAAAACTGAAAGCGAGTTTCCAGATGTGCGCACGCAAAAATTTCACAAGAGGCTATAATTCTCTATCGCATCCTATGATCTGACACTATAAAGACGTTTATGACATTCTAAATTTGTAGCACTTGAATCCAGAGCTCGACCCTCAAGAACAGTTGAAATTCCGTCACTCTCTATAGGTGGCCTTTAGAAGTAGATTCGATTTTGTTAACTGCTGAGGGCAGTGGGCCGAAAATATATCTCTAGCGAGAGAGAAATAGCTTTACGGCAAGATGTTGCCGCGAAAGTGAATTTTTGCGCTGGAAAAGCCGGGCATCGTGAAAGAAACTTTACAAAATAAACTGAAATGAATTGTATGTCGCTTCATGTAAAATTTCTGTGAAGGTGAAGTAATTGCTTAATAAATTAATGTTGTGCGCAAAAAAGTATTTTAATTATAAGCATTACAGTCGTCTAGCATTTTCTAGCCTATTTGTGTTGTGTCGTGCCTGGCAGAAAAACTGGACCAAACGACTTTAAAAATTCGATTGGCCAATGTAATCCATTAGACTTTATGCAGAAAACGTAGCAAAATGAAGGGTATTTGATAGGGGTGAAAGAAAAACAGGATTCGTACATAAGAAATGAATTTTTTCAAGCTAAGTGGAAAAAGGTCCATACCGGGAGTCAAACCTAAGATTTCAAGGCTTCAATGGACAACGCTCTGGCTATGGAAAACCGATACAATTCACTCGGGCCACCTTATTGACAATAGCATCGGGTTTGCTAATGTAGACAGCTCAACAAAATAAACCGTGTAGGTAATGCAGATAAAACGATTAATACTTAGATATAGTTTTATACTGTTATTATACAGGTCAGACCCTATGCAGGTGGAATGCAGAAATTCCACGTGCCAATGAAGTTATCTGAGTGAATTGTGTCGGTCCAGGTAGCTCAATAGGCAATTTAAGCCAAAGGTCTCTCGACTCCCGGCCTGGACACTTTTTCCCTCAGTTTGGAAAAATTGTATTCGCTGCGATCTATTTCCCAATCAGTATAGGATTAGGTTAAAATAATAAAGGATTCGTACAGCTTTACATTTTGTAATAGACCACTCTTTTAAAAAATGAGCTATCCTTTCAACAATTACTTTTCGACATGAGTGGTACAAATCCTTACAAAAAAGATCTTGCCAATCGGAGCAAAAGGGGTTGATTGTTTATTGCTAATAGATAGGGAGCCTGTGACAGAAAAAGCTCCGTGATCGTAGAATTGAAAAAAAAAATGTCAATCGATAGTAAAAAGTCATACGAACAAAATGAGCTAGGTTTGACAAGCCGAAAATATCTAATATATTAAAGCGAGCAGCAAAAGTCTTAATTTTTTAGTGCAAATTCGACCTTACTGCGCATGCCTCAAAAAATTTTGAAGGGTGAATAACGCAGGAAATAGAATTAAGAAGAATCAAGAGTGTTGGGGAAAGAATAGCTCGCCTATTGGCCTTCACTGCTTACAACCCTACCCTTAGGAAATACTTCTTCTAAATTCTTCTTCATTCTATTTTTATTCCCCCTTCCTGGAGGTGGCATCCATTCCTCCACCTGCTTTGTTTAAGAGAGGAGTGAACAAAATGGAAAGGGAGGGATGCGCTTTTACTTTTTTGAAGCTGAAAAGGGAGTGGGGGGTGTTCTCCCCTTCTTGAGAATTTGAAAAAAGGTCGTTTTCTGGGAAAGAAAACATATTTATTTTAAAACCAGATAACAATATTTCTGATTTAATTTTTACACGATCTGTAAAACCGTTATATTTATAACCATTAAAAATTTCAAAGGGTGTTAGACAACAAAAGCTTTTTTTTTAAAAAAAAAACGTTTTCTTACAAGCACTTTTATCACTCATTACCCAGTATCTTTTATTTGGGGTTCATTTAAAGTTTTATTACGGTCCCGGGCAACTAATTATTAAATTAATTATTATTAAAAATAAATAATTATGTGGTTTCTTCAAACCAGAAAAATTATTGGATGGATCTTTATTTATTTAATTATTTAATTTCATTTCTTAAAAGAATTTCTGGTGCGAAACGTGTTAAACCTGGGTCAAATTAACGGAAGATTAATGAGAGCTGGGCACCTGCTCTGCTCTTAGAGCATTTTATAGAAAATTTTGTGCTCTTTCAGAAAAATTTGGTATGACAAACTTTATTCTGCCGGAAATGTCTGTCATACCTATTTTAAGGAGGTGGCCGGTGATAAAATTTCAATTGGATTTTGCTCTATATTTCGCGTCTGGACGCTGATCAAATGTTGACAAAGGTCTATGGAGACTTTTGAAGGACATGCGGCCACCTGCTCCGCGAATTCCGGCGGTGTCCTCATAAAGTTTGCCATACCAAGTTTTTCTGAAAGAGCACAAAAATGTCTATAAAATGCTCTAAAGAGTGATCCATATCCGCGATAACGGTTTCAATATTATAGCTTTTTAATAATAATTAATTTAATGAAACCTATTTTCGGCTTGTCATACCTAGCTCATTTTGTTACTATCGATTTATACATACAATTTTTTCAATTCCGCGATCACGGGATTTTCGATGTCCGGACTCTATAAAATGAAGATGGGATGCATAATAAATACTTGCCTGTTTCTCGAAAGCGGCAGGAACCAGCCTCCTCAACTCGGACAAGGAGTTGTTGATTCGGTCTCGTCGTCTCTTTTCGATGATCTAAAATACAGTTAAAACCATTATTACTAATGTGCGAAATGAGATTTAAAAAAAATTATATATATATATATGTCACAAAATTGAGGAATTTCTGACACACTGTGAATTTAACAGCAGTCGAAGAAAAAAGATGACAAACATCTCCAAATTAATGCAGTCGTAATCGTAATAGGAACTTTAAGCAGTAAATAGGCCGAGCAGTATGTAGAATGAAGGAAAGAAGAACACGGTGGCATTCGAATTCATTTATTAAAAAACAATCATCTTTAGAGTTCGGGGAAATGCTCTGATAAAATTCATTCCAGACCAAATGTCAAAAAATTCCATCGTCTAAAAAAGCCGAAAAATCGAACAGTCGCTCCTTTTAATCAACGGCGCCCGTCAAAAATTCCACTGAAAATCGAGTCTATTTCGGGTTCTAACCGCATTGGCGCAAGACCACAACATACGTTACGTGACACGGATTCTCCGAATCATAAGGGCTTTAAAGGAACTTTATTCGCATTTCCGGTGCAATTATTTTGAGGCGATTTAACTTCCGCGCGGGAAAAAAAACTCTACAGGCTTGTATAATCTCGTACCAGATGAATGACGTGTCAACAAATCAAAGTCTCTGCTTTAAAACTGTGATTAAAACTTCAAATTTAATACGCAATTAAAAAAAAAAAAAATGAATCTTTGATGTAGAAAAAAAAAAGAACGAAAGCATTTTGGAAATATTTTAATATATTCCAAATATTTAATATATCCTATTATTTTAATAATAGAATGTTTTTTTTAAAGAACTAAGGTTTTTTGAGCGGAATAATTTAAGAGATATGATATTTTAACATTTAAATAAAGAATTTTATAACAGTTTGATTACACGGGAATAATAATAATGAATTTTAATAATGGATTAAAAATAAAGATGTTCAATTTAAAGGATAAACTTAAGTAGCTATCGCCATTTTTAGATCTAAATACTTTCGAATAAATATTATTAAGTCGATTAGGATAAAATGGTTTTACCTATGGATAGTAAAGGACTATTTTAAGAATAAGAATTATTTTAATAGACCGGGGTCATATACGGAACATTAGTAAATGGGAAAAAAAAATTACAGTATAATGTAGCAGATTGCGGAAAATTTTGTAATATATATATTTAAAAAATTTTTGAGTATGCAAAAAAAATTTTTGAGTATGCACAAAAATCTCAATGATGGATTACTTTATGAATCCATTTATATCAAATCTCGTAACTCTTTATATCCTTATGGTCTAAATTCAAAGGCATTTAATCGTACAAACCTTGTTTATACTAATACTAATAAGCATGAACATTATTGTAGTACTTAAGCTAATTTAAATCATTCAGCCAATGCAAAAACTACACACGAACAAAGAGGGGTAAAAATTGTACTAATGCACAGTATATTTCTAGAAATTATATTAAACAGCAATTATCTAATCTGGGAAATTAATTCAATATTTCATACAAATGTGTTTTCAATCAAAAAGAAATATCTTAATAAGTATTATAGAGTTTTTTTATCTTTAAAGTTATCGTCTCATTTTAGTGATGTTTATTTTGATCTTTTATTTTTTAGAATGAATCAACTTAACTAACAATACTCAACTAATAATTTCTTTTTCAAATAGAGTACTCAATAAGAATGATTATTTATGCAAATTTATGGCAAATGGGACCAGGGCTTAATTTCTAACAAAAATAGTACCGGAGCCCTAATATTCTGCAGTACTAATAACCGTAGCGTGCCCCCCCCCCTTTCCACCGTCACTCCAATTTGCATGTTTATATTTCATACATTATATGTATTTGCAAAATTTAAAGCATTTTTTTTCTTTAGCAAAATAAAAATTTTAAATATATCTAGCTGTATTTACTGAGCTGTCCATTATTCCACTTTTTAGTTATCACTCCAGCCGAATAGAAATCTTTGCCTCATTTTAATGTTAATTAATGGCAGAATTCTGCGATTCAATAAAGTAAGGACTGTGATTCGGAAATAATGTTAACACACAAAAAAAAAAAAGAATAGTTTGCAGCTATGTATTTCTATAAAAAAAAAATGAAGGAAATTTTCAAAAATTAATATTTATATGCTGAAGAATCGAACAAAGTTTTTCAATTTCCTATAAAAGGTGCCTATCGTAAACTATAATCGATTCCTATTTTTACTATAATCACATACAGTGTTTTGATACGTAGAAAAGAATGTAAAAGCTTCGATATATGGGAGGAAAAGGAAAGGGTCATTTAGGCTTTTTCGGAAGCGCTTGCACTGGAGTCCGGAGCCCATAGTATTTATGGGCTCCGGTGAATTCCGACCAATATTTCAATATTTACTAAAAAGCAGAGAAGTACCGGCGCAATTTAAGCCCTGAATGGGACTCAATTTCGTATATCTTCTTGTTTTACAGTTTAAAACAGTTAATTTAATTTAGATCTTGAACTTTTTATATATAAAATATCATTGACTTCTATTTTTTTAATGAATGGAAATTAAATGTTTTAAGTAATTAAAATGTTGAACTTTATAGGAAATATGGAGAATTATAATTTTAATTTTAAACAATTAAATCGTGAAATAAATAATTTACAAAATAAATTTATTACTACATAGGTTGATAAATCGCCAAACAACTACGCTTTCATCCAGTGGCGCAGCCAAGGGGGGGGGTTTGGGGGTTAAAACACCCCCCAGAGCTAAAAAAATTACTATAATTACCGCTTATATGAATCAAAATTCCGCCTTCGCGGAATCCGCCGCTTTGTTAAATCAAATTCTATCCAACAATGTGATTCCATTAAACGGCGGGAATTCTACTTAAAACTGTGAAAGCGCATATTTCATCCTTTTAAATTTTGAATTTAAAAAAAAAGTGTTCTAAGGAAGCATTTACTATATAAAAGTAATCATCATGCCAAATTCTGTTACGGTTGGTTTTAAGTTTCCACACCAATTATATCGCACATAAATCACAATTTTAGAATGCTTCTTACTCTTGCATTCTTTTAAATTTCGAATTGAAAAAATAAATTCTGGGCGAGCATTTACGTTTCTTAAGTACCATCATATAAAATTTCAAGAGTCTAGTCCTAAAAGTTCTAAATATATTATGATTTAGAACATTTTTAGAACGTTTTTTGCTCATTTCACTTTTTAAAATTTTGAATTTTTTAAAAACCGTTTTGAACGAGTGTTTATATCTTAAAAGTAACCACTATGTCAAACACCAAGCATTTATACCAACTGTATCACACAAATCGCAATTTTAGAACTTTTTTGTTCTTGCAACCTTTTACATTTCTAAATTTTAGAAAACTGTTCCGGATGATCATTTATATTTCTAGAGTAACAGCCGTGCCAAATTTCACATATCTAGCACAAACAATTCCTAATTAATTGTTTTTAGATAATTTTCAGACCGTTTTCCGCCCATTTCATCCTTTTAAATTTAGAATTTCTTTAGAAATCGTTCTTAGAGAGCATTTACATCACAAAAGTTACCACCATGCCAAATTCCAAGCTTCTATACTAACTGTATCGCAATTTTAGAACATGTTTTTGCTCCTGCTAACTGTTCTGGGCTAGCATTTAAGTCTCTAAAGTAACAACTATGCCAAATTTCATGTTTCCAGCCTATGATATAGAATCATATATATTTTATGTTTTATTCTAAAATTTAATTTTTCTATCTTAAAGTTTCTCTATGTGAATTAATGTCTGCATTCAAAATCTCTTTATTCTTTAATCTCGAAAATAATCATTTCTTCCTAAGCTAAAACTTTTCCCAGATTTTTCATTGTAACAGTAAAAGTACGTTACTTCTCTGTGGTTTCAATTCGTTATTTTAATGTACTGCAGATGACTTTAACATATGCTGTTTTGTCTTTCTTCGTATCTTGTGTTAAATACAGGCGCCGTTTTCAAAAATTGATTCCTGCATGAGATATGCAATATCAACATTTTTGTGTTCGCTGCTAACACATGTCTGGCTTTCTCAAAAAAAAAACACGAGTGCCTGGTGAGAAAATGTAGTGTTTGGCATATTTTCATTTATGTGTTGGTGAAAATGTATCTGAAAAATTAGATCAGATCTTCTCTAACTGTTGAACAAGAAGGTCGATTATTTAGAGGCGTAAAGAGGACCACCCTCGCCCTGTCCAGATGTGTCGATGTGTCCGAAAATAAAGAAAACTTTTCACGTGATTATGCGTCTTTGATTGTACTGGTGTTTTGTTTGCTGTGGACTGTTTCCTATCAGGAGGGGAACCTAGGGTTATTTCGATGAACGTAAATGCCCCAAAAATTACGATCACTTTCATCTCCGATTTTGACAGCGAAATTCTCCATACAGCCCTAACTGCACAAATAAATGGTAATTTAGAACGTTTACTGCTCCTTTCCCCTTTTTAAATTTCGAACTTTTTAGAAACCATTTTTAGAGAGCATTTACATCTTTTTAAAGTAACCGCGAGATTAAATTTCAAATTGCTAGAATCAACAATATCGTAGAAACCGCAATTTTAGAATGTTTTTTGTTCTTACACCCCTTTGGAAATTGTTGTACCAAAAAATTGTTTGGAAATTGTTATATAAAATATAGCCAATGTTAGAGAGGAGATGGTTATCAGAATTTTGACACCATTATTAAGGTTCCATACTTAAAAAGTAAAAACTGAACTATTATAAGATCACTCATGTGTCTTATTTTTCTGGTGCTCAGCGGGGAGTTGAGGGTTATCGACGCAGAATCATCTAAGGATTGTTGGTAATAATTTTCAATGTGTCTGTAATTATCTGAGATATTAATTAAAAACCCATCTAGAAAACAACGGCATGGATCAAAACAGTGTTGCTACTTTGTGACCTCCTTTTGAAGCGCGCTTGGCACAATGCAAAGATTAAACTTTGTATAAGATCTTTGCTTTAGGTAAGACGAATCATAGTGAGAGTCAACATTTTTCATTTCCAACTAAATTCAATTATTGAAGGCAAACATTGAAAAATAATTCGTAGAATAATTCCAAGACATTAAGAGTCAGTAATTTTGAGACAACAATAGCTTATAATTCAATATGTAATTCATTTGTAATGAAAAACTGTTCGATAACAAATCACTTGAATTATCATGCCTGCATATGTTTTCATTTTTGAAAATGAATCGGAAAGTTTCGCGTTGTTCAGAATACTTTATTTTAATGCTTTAAAATTGTCTACTATTACGTCAAATATGATTGACAAGTAACTTTTCGTGTGAAACTGAGCGACTGTACTGTATATAAAATTATTTGCTGTACTGTACTCTTCCATCTTAAAGTTTGCCCCTCATCATTTTTAAACACTTAATAAATCTAATCTAGTTTTGTGTTATTTCATTGGTGCATTTTATAGTTTGTAACTCTAATGTTGTTTAAATGAATCATAACCAACTTAATTGCGGAGAAAAGCATTATGATTTCATTCATTTAAAAGACTGATTCCATTAACCAGTGATTCATATAACCGGCGACTACCTTTATCAGAAACTCAAAACACCCCCTAGAATCAAATTCTGGCTGCGCCACTGCTTTCATCTGCAAATATTATTACTCACAGCTAATTTCTAATGCTATTAATACAAGTTTAATAATTTAAAAAAAAACTAATCTTATTGATACAATCATTAATAATCGACAGATAGTTCAATATCATAAATTACTAAAAATAAAAAATTACAACTTTAATTATCCATATAGTGTGGTTATACCTAAATCCCATAAAATTCCATCAAATGAAATAAAAAATCCTTCTTGGGTTATTTCTATAAATTCTGTACCTCATATACAGGGCTGCACAAAATAATTCGTAAACATTGTTATTTGTGGGTGTGAAGTGCGTTATGCATTTTCTTCGCTGAATTATATTTCTGTATTCTATAAAGGATGACTATAGAATATAAATAAATTTGTATACAGGGGGCTGAGCAAAAGAAATTTGTTACCTTGCCTTTTATGGGAGGTAATTGTTGGAAATGTTTTTTGTTGTGTTACGCTTTTTCATGCTTTATATGGCATGTATGACTTTGTATATAGAGATACAGGGTTACGCACTATAATTCGGATTCATTTCTATGGATAGTATTTCCTCAAAGTGTATTTTAAACTGTGTTGTGCGCGTTCAGCTAAACTATGATATTTATATCTAAATATAATCAAACACAGTGTGTTGATTCCGGTACAAACCTATCAGTGAATGAACATTCATATTTACTGTGACGTCACGAGAATTGGATTTATTTTATCTTTTTGTACTATAATACCTTTATGGATACCATTTTTTTTTTTTTCATTACAATTAAATAGAAAATATATTTTTATTTGAATTCAGGGTGGATAAGCATAAAAGTGCGTATGCAAAGTACGTGTGAAAAGTTTGCTCAGGTGAAAATGACATTATGTTCAATATGAAATGCATTTTTACATTGATTAAAAAAAAAAAAAAAAATACGATTGCGCCAAAAGGACGTAAATTTCGCCGATTTTTCAATTGTTAATTATAGAAAGATTAGAATTGGAGCTTTTATTGATTTGGATTGTATTACATGTTAGCGATTGCTTTTTTAAAAAAACTAAAAATCATACGTAAGATGAATTAATTTTTTAATATAAAGAATTCAGAAAAGTAGAGGATTTCAGGAAAAATAAAATTATTAAGAGTAGTGTTTTGGTATAAAATAACTTGAAATTATGACATGATTACACATTATCGGAACATTACGGATTCAACGGAACATTATCACGTTTGCACTTGAAACAATATAAATATTAGTTCAGCATTTGTTTCCATAGCAAAATTAAGACGCCATAATAAAACACAAATTAAAACTCTATCTATTTCCTTTACTACTTAAGAAAGATCTGTCATTTATCCTCTGTTCTGTCATCTTATTTACATAAGATTAAAAATTTGTTGTTAAAACTCCAGAGGATCCGAACAGATAAGTTTTTCTTATCGTCGATGAATAGTATATATAAACATGTTTACATTTCTTAGAGTATACAAATCAGTCAGTAAAAGTTATTTGTACTGATATTGCATTCAAGCTATATCTGTTTTTCCTTTTACTAATTAAGATAGATCTACACTGTCTCCTGTTCTGCCATCTTATTTACATCAGATTACAAATTTGTTCTTAAAATCTCAGAGGCCCAGGCATTTATCATGCCCTGAACTTATAACGTTTCATGCCAGTTTTCCTTATTGTCGATGAACAGTGTATGAATATTTTTTTTTAATCAGTTATTTAAAATTTTGAGTGAAAACCACGATTTCTAATACCTTACAATATCAGCCAAATTAAAATATTATATGTAATTATTCTTCATATTTCCAGCCGCTTTTTACTTACCCATGAACCATCCTACGTAGTATAGAGTAAGTCTTGTAATAGTTTTAAAAATCGAAAAAAAAAAAAAAAAAAAAAAAAAAAAATTGGACGTTTTAGACACCGGAAATTCCGAAAAATATATTTTTAGAAAAAAAAAAATTGTCGTATGTGTGTCGTAAACGCTCTATCTCCCGAACCAATTGAGATAGACTTGAAATTGGGTATGTAATAATGAGAAAAAGCCTATTGAATTGCAGTCACCTCGATGATCCGGAATTATTCTTTTCGGACTCTCGAACGTCTGTATTCGTTCTGATAAAAAGTATATAAAAATTTTCGAAAAGGTTTATTTTAAGGAGTGACTATAAAAGACAATAATAATATAAAAAAAAAACGTAATTTTTGCATCATGAATGAAGTCGATCGGGTCATGAGTTGCCGAGATATGAGTCATCCTATTTTCCACACGCTTCGATTTTTCATGACCCTGTATTTCATTCCAATTTCAATTCAAACATACATTTCAATTGGAAATGAGACGTTTCATCCGACGCAATAAACTGTTAGTGAATAGGATGTTTCTTTGACGCCATTCCGTAATTAGAGCCTTTAAAGTTTATTAGGACGTCATCAAGCCACGATTTTAAACACTCTATCGGCCGAACAAATTGAGATTAGAGGCTTGAAATTGGGTATGTACTTAGAAGGTAATAGCCTATTAAATTTCAGCAACCCCGGGTAGTTTAAAAATACACAGAGTATTTAAAAAATAGCAGCAGACGATATTTTAAAAAAAGACTTTGCTGATAAAGTGCGGCAGATATTTCGGAATGGCAATGCATTTTATAAATAGTTTGCCCATGTTTTATTTTCACATTTTATATTATGCCTTATATTCCATGATAGGTGGCCCCCAACGACTCGTTTTCTTTATCAGTTGCTATATCTGCGTGCAGTCTTGCGTTTTCGAAAAACCTTTGCAGTAACGGGAGAAGGAAGTTATTTTACAAAAAACCCATAACCCACGATTCGTCTCACTCACCCCCTCCCCATCATTTCTTTTCGATCCTCGTGATTTCATTCCAAAAATTCAGGCAAAATTTCCTCTCTAAAAAAAGAAAGAGCATAAAATCCGTGACGGGTCCATTTTCACGTCCGCCCCTATTCTGTTCATTAAACGCAATATTCATCACGAACGGGATCTGGATCAGAATTCCGATAGAACCATGGCCTCGATTTTTCGCAACAAGAAACGTGAAAGAAAGAAGACTTGCAATTCTTAGGCTCTTGATGTTAACCCTAAAAATTCATAAAAAGAAAAATCATGCATCAAGCGTAGACACTTTTCCGCACATCATTCAGAAAACTGCAATGAAACTTCGTATAAGGTGTGAAAGAAAACATCTAATTAAACACTATAGAAAATGCGAATACTGGAAAAATCACCCTGGTAAAAATTACCTCCGGAAAAAAGCGCCGTCAGTAAAAACCTCCCCGGGAAAAAACAAAAAAAAAACGCATTTGTAAACGTGGCATAACGTAATAAGAAAAAAATAACTTGGAAATTGTACGTTAGCGATCTCGAGGTGTCCGTTATTCAGGGGTTTCGCTATATTTGAATAGGAGGGAATATAGATTTGTTCTTTTTACTTTCTTCTATCTTTACAAGAAGAAAGTATTGGATTCATGAAAATTTTCGACTTCCGGTTTTCGACGGATTCATACGTTTTAGAAGGTCCTGAACACGATTTGACTATTTTTAGAAAATGTCTGTCTGTGATTCTGTCTGTATGTGACAAAAATTTTGTGGGCGCTCTATCTCAAGAACTAATGCTCGGAATTTAATAAAACTTTAGATTCAGTTAGTCCCTAATATAAATGGGTGCTGATTAGGTTTTGGTAAAAATCGCCCGGCAGATGGCGCTGCTAAGCAGCATTTTTCGCGATTTCCGCAATAGCTCTATCTCAAGAACGAATGCTCGGAATTTAATAAAACTTTAGATTCAGTTAGTCCCTGATATAAATTGGTGCTGATTAGGTTTTGGTAAAAATCGCCCGGCAGGTGGCGCTACTAAGCAGCATTTTTCGCGATTTCCGCAATAGCTCTATCTCAAGAACTAATGTTAGGAATTTAATAAAACTTTAGATTCAGTTAGTCTCTGATATAAATTGGTGCTGATTAGTTTTTGGTAAAAATCACCCAGCAGGTGGCGCTGCTATGCAGCATTTTGAAGGATTTACACGATTTTAGCGATATTCATATCTCAAGAAAATTTAATAAAACTTGAGCTTCAGTTAGATATTGATATAAATGGGTGCTGATTCATTTAAGTTTTGGGATTGACACATCCGACTAGTTTCTTTATAAAATATAAAATTGGTATTAGACATATAATTGTATACATTACTTTTCATAATAGCATTAAAACGTGATTTATTGCCCTTTCATTGCGGGTTCGGGTCGGGTTGCGGGTCGAGGAAACTTTTTTGTCGGGTTCGGGTCGGGTAGCCCGACCCGTGCAGGACTCTACTGCACCTTAGTGCTGCATATCAATTTCAATATGTTTGAAAGAATGTAACATCCATAAAATACATTGCAAACGAATTTACCCCATGGACTTTAATGTAACGGCATTCTTTTGAGTGCCCTTGTAAAGGAACTATAAGTGCTAGAGACTTGCTTTTCAATAGCGGACATGCCACGATAAACATCGATAACCTATATCCATTACATACGCGAGTTACATAAACACTTTTCAAGAAGTATTTAAGTATGTGCGTACATGATAAAGGAGTGAGTGTGTAATTTTTTACAAAAGCGCTTCGAGACTCCCCCCTTCCCCCTCTAGTTTGCACTAGCACTTTTTGAAATGGGGTCCCATCTTTTTCGAAACACCCTGTATATAGACACACGTTTGGGAAGAAATAGACAACCAATGGAGAATCTCTGTTACTCACCCCTCTCCTTTTTTTCCTGTTCAGGATGTGTCCATCTTCTTCCGGTCCAGGAGATCTACGAAAAAAAGGAGAACAAATTTTTTAATCAGTCCATTTTGCAAACGATAACATAAACAGTATATAATTGCTAGAAATGTTTTTTAGCTCACAGGCTATCAAAGCCTGAAAGCTTACGTGCCCGCCGGTTCTGTATGTATGTATGTACGTATGTACGTACGTATGTATGTACGTAACGCGATAACTCTTCATAGAAATATCCGTTTTCCTTCAAATTTTGTTTATAGGTTCGCTGTGTTAAGGCGCTTCCCTCATTAGTTTTCGAGATTGATTGGTTAAGTATAAAAGGCGGGAACGGGGGGCTAATCCCCCCTTAATTTATATAAATGGTTTTTTCAAGTAAAATTATCCGATTTTCTTCAAATTTTGTATATAGGTTCGTTGTGATAATGCGCTTCTCTGAATAGTTTTGGGGGTACATTGGTTAAGTATAAAGGGGGAAAGGGGGGCTAATCCCCCCTTAATTTAGATAAATGGATTTTTCATGCAGAATTATGCGATTTTCTTCAAGTTTTGTATATATATTCGTTGTAATTAGAGACTTCCCTGATTAGTTTAAGGGGTTCATTAGTTAACTATGAGGGGGGTAACGGGGGGATGACCCCCCCTTAATATATTGTTGATTTCTTTATTTTTCGAGGGGCTCATTTCAAATTCTTTGAAATAAGAATATACTATACAATTAGTGTGAATAGCCTGTGAGCTCAATGCCCTCAGTTTAACTGGGCAGTTTTATTTTTTATCCTATAATTTGAAAGAGAACTTCTTCACCTTTTCATAAACACATACAGAGATTTTTTTTACTTAAGTAAAGTGTCACACGAAACAGACATACAAAACAAATAAACCACTGACATGTTTCGGTTTCATTCGAGATAAAAACCATTATCACAAGAATACAACATCCATCAAGACATATGACAGAACACACCAATATATAATTATGATAATGGTTTTTATCTCGAATGAAACCGAAACATGTCAGTGGTTTATTTGTTTTGTATGTCTGTTTTGTGTGACACCTTACTTAAGTTAAAAAAAAAAGTCTGTATGCGTTTATAAGTTCATAATTTGTACTTGTAGTACTTTGCTAAAACAGTGTAAAATGGAGATGTTAAAAGTCAAATGATCCCAACAGTTTCGGCTAAAATTTTATAGCCATCCTCAGGGACATCAAAGCATAAAATGGGTGAGCTTATAGCTTGAGAGAAAAAAGAGAAATGTTATAGGGAAAGGGAAGGGAAAACCAAGAATGAAACAAGTTGGAAATTGTACGTCAAACGTGACAAATGAGGTGCGTTCGGTTTTTTAAATGAAACGACATATTTCTTGCTGGAGCTTATGTCAGCACTAGGCATCGTTTTTAATTAGGATCTATTTTTTAGGATGCACTCAACTTGAAAGTAAATTCAAATGTCAATGATGAACTTTCTAAACCAAATGTTAGTACTAGTCGTTGGGGGCCACCCTAATACTGACCCATCATGGATACGCATAATACAAACTAGGAAAATAAAACATGTGTAAACTACTTACAAAATGCATTGCCATTCGAAAATAAAATCGTGGCTTGATGACATCCTACACTATAAAGGCTCTATTACTGAATTGCGTTTAAAAGAAACGTCCTTATAACTCCAAAAATGATCATCCTATCAACAAGCAGTTTACTGCGTCGGATGAAGCGACTCATTTCCAATTAAAAAATATATCTTTGAATTGAAATTGGAATGAAATACAGGGTCATGAAAAATCGAAGCGTGTGTGAAATAGGATTATAAATATCTCGGCCACTCATTTTCCGATCCACTCCATTCTTGATGCAATTTTTTTTAAATTTTTTTTTATTCTTTTTTATAGTCACTCCTTAAAATAAACAATTTAGAAAATTTGTATAGACTTTTTATCAGAACGAGAGTCCGAAAAAAAAAATTGTTCCGGATGATCGAGATGACTGAAATTCAATAGGAAATTCAATATCTTCCCATTATGACATACTAAGTGCATATCTAATTTCAAGTCTCTATCTCAATTGGTTCGGGAGATAGAGCGTTTACAGACACACAGACGGACGGCAACATTTTTTTTTTTCTAAAAATATATGTTTCGGAATCTCCAGTGTCTGTAACGTGTAAACCCGTCAATGTTTTTTTTTTTTTTTTTTAAACGTTTACAAGATCTACTCTATAGGTATGATGGGTAAGTAAAAACACAACAAAGATTATCACACGTTACAAAATAGTTTTCTATTTTGGATTCGTAAATTTTACAAATGATCGTCTTCTTATCATAGAATTTATTTCCATTCTTTAAAATAATAGGAAGACACTATAAGGGACAGATAGTGACATGAATTTATATGCTATACGTTTATAGAAAAACATAGTGAAACTTCAGCTTATGCATATACTAGATCACCGTACTATTTCTAAATAAAAGGATGATCTAAGATATATATATTACCACTGCCTCTTTAATACTAATTAGTATTAAGGGGGCAGTGATATTACCTAATCCTTATTCTATTTTCGTCTAACTTTTTTTCTATTTATTTTTGACGAACATAATTACTCTTCAATCGATTAGGAGAAAAAAACAAAAACAAACAATAAAAAACATCAACACTAAAAACAAATTCTTTAGAACTTTTAAAACCAAAACGATGCCAACTTTTCCCCCCTAAATTTAATTTACCCACTCGTGAGATAATAAAATATAAAACCATAGCAAAGAAATAAAAGAAACAATTTTATCCGTATTAGCCAAAATTTCGTCTGCATAAATAAAAATATTAATTTACCGTATCCTAACAACATCATTTTATTTTATTTTCCGCGTCCGGAAATTCGGTTGGAAAAAACCTCTACTTTAACTGCATTCAAACACACTTTGTATTATACAGTCGGACCTCTATTTAACGAAACTCTATTTTGCGAATTCCCCCATTTTACGCACTTTTTTTTTCTTTTTTTTAAATGAAGAACCATTTACGAACTTCCTTGTAAAATAACCTCCAAATAGTGAATGAAGTTTATTCTCTATTTAACAATTTTTTCTTATCTAACTTTTTTTTTCTACACATTTCTCAAAATACTCCTGGCCAATTTCAAACTCCATTCTTTTCTTTTTACACGCTGTACACATACGGTAATATTATATAGAAAATCATTCATTCATTTTAAATGACAATAATCTTGTTTAACTCTTGATTTTTTTTTTTTGTAGGAATAGAACAATTGAAACAAACGGATATAATTTATAAACAAGTTGGAAATTGTACGTTAAACGGGACAGATGAGGTGCGTTCGTATTATAAATAGTTTTACAATGTAAAAAAATCATCCTTATTATTTCAGTGAAATGAATGAGCATGCCTCTTTTTTTTTTCTTTTAACGTAATGCCCCCTTTACAGATAGGAATTTTTTTTTTCGACACCAGGCAACGCTGGAAAATTCAACCTGGAGATCTTGCTTTGATAATGATGACCTCCACGGTTTAATATTTCTATGACTCACTATGAACGAATAGTACGAATTTCGGTTTATGAACGAATTTACTTTAATGAAATGAGATATTCGGCTGTCAACCTAATTTCAACTGAAATTATCTCAGAATCTATACACATTTGAATTAGGGCTCGCGAATATACGTTTAAACGTATACGTAGTTAAGCCTTTTTTCCATATTATACCTAATCCAAAATCGTTACCGGTCACAATACGTTTTAAACGTATTATACGTATATTCGCGAGCACTAATTGGAATCTCTCAAACAAACCATTTTTTTCAAACGATCTTTCTAAAAATGTAACTTTTACGCCATTTTGTTCGAAAAAATAATTTTGAATAAAAAGGGCCGCCTGGCATATGAAAAAAGAAATTTGTTTTCCTCAGTCACATGACTTGCGCTTTTACTAAATAGATTACGTAGGATAGGATTGAATAGAATGAAGAAAACTTTTATCAATACATTTTAAAGTTTTCATAAAATTTGAAATGATTCGACAAAATTCTGCAGCGATTCTATACATATTCAATTTGAAACCATTCGGTTGGGTAGTTTTTGCGCTGTTGCATGCGGACAGACGGACCAGACGACGACTATAGGTGCTACGTATTTAGGTACTTCTCTATTATCCCGTCGACCACTTTCATAACAAAAAACTAGGTATTGGTATGGTTATGGTATCGTAAAAATATACTAATGGCAGAAAACTTCTGACAGCGAAGTATGTCGGCATCGGATATCCACATTTGGATAGTGAAAAGCGAATTTTGATAATTGTATAGCGAGTCACTCGGTGTTTAACGTGTGCCATTTTTACTTTCTTCATTTATCTTTACAAGAAGAAAGTATTGGATTCATGAAAATTTTCGACTTCTGGTTTTCGACGGATTTATACCTTTTTAGAAGGTCCTGAACACGATTGGACCATTTTTAGAAAATGTCTGTCCGTCTGTCTGTTAGAGCTGGACGATATCAGAAATTTAATATCGCAATATATCAACGAATTAATATTGATATTGGTAATATATCGCGATAACTATCTTAAAGTGTATGGGAACAGAAAAATTGTTAATTTCCATAGATAAATGGTATGGTAGCAGCAATTTAAGTACAAACAGGTGTAGAAAGCAACGAATCAATTCTCTAGACCTATTTGCTCACACAGCATCCTTTAAATATTATAGTTTCATATTTATACAAAACAGAAATATTTTAGGAAAAAGACATGTTGTTCAATATCTATTTGGGCTTATACCATTGATTGGATAGTGTTTTTCTTTAAAATAGTATGTTGC
Organism: Maratus michaelseni; assembly: GCA_963931845.1. Taxonomy (NCBI): domain Eukaryota; kingdom Metazoa; phylum Arthropoda; class Arachnida; order Araneae; family Salticidae; genus Maratus; species Maratus michaelseni. Next base: position 468,440,674 of record OZ007589.1, read on the forward strand.
CTATACTCTTCCTATTTTATGCACTATTTTCACCATTGCCTCGTTATAACTGAGAATATTATGAAAAAGAAACTAAAATAAAAGTTCTTAAATTTAGGACGTTGCTCATTTTAATATGATTAAAATAAGTAAAAAGCTACAGCAAAAACTGAAATTGGTTTATTACCCTATGTAATGCTAATATATTTCCGAATAACAAGCTTTCAATGGATGACAGATGCAGCAGAAATGTTGTTTTTCAATCTTTCTCTAAGGTATCAATGCATTCTTAATAGAAAAAAAATGTAAAAATTCACCTTCCTATCTATTTATTATACATAAATACAAAATTGAAATCTCTTTTGAAATATAAATATTCAAATCACATTTTGAAATAGTTTTATAGTACTTATGTTTTTTAGTTCAATTTAAGCTGAAATAACAAGACAACATATATTAAATTCACTGGGATTCATGCTCTCACTACCAGGGTCGGACTGGGCCAGGGAAAAGGGCGCAGACCTTGAATTTTCAGAGGGCGCAAACATTTTAACGAACTTAAATCAATTTTACTTACTTGTGCTGTGTCTGGACTTGACAAAGTTTAACATATTCGCATAGCACCAAGTAGGAAAAGGGCTTAATATTATATTCCTGAGTTTAGATAGACAACTTCGCTATATATTCCCAGTGCAAGTTTGAAGTTTCATTCATTCTACATAATGCTACACAGTTTTTCAAGCCATTTCATGTAATATTCAAAAACTTTAGAAAGTTGAATACAGATTACCTTGTATCCTACTTTATTCTTTTGTCAATAGATACCTTAGAATAGTCATGGTATAAAAGGGATCACTCCTTACTAATTATCAGTGGCTGAGAGGTTCTGCTCTCGAAGCTGGTAGACGGGAGGTGCTGGGTTCAAACCCCTGTCGCGTTCGTCGACCTAAACGGTCGGAGTTTTCCGTGGTTTTCTTCGAACCTTGCGTAAATACGGGTTAGGATCCCTTAAAAAGACCCCCACGGAGGGCACTCCCCCCCTAGGCCCTATATCCCTCGTGTTGATAACTGGACGTCATAAATCAACCCAACCCCCTTACTAATTATCCTGCAAATAAAATATAAAAAAATACATAGGTACCAATTTATTGGGAATAATTTCTGCTATTAAACTATACTCGAAAATTTTGTTTCGGGCATTGTCTACATTTAAAAAAATGCACGAACGTTGATTTTTCAAATTGTAACACCTATGTTTGAGTTCTCTGGATCAAGACAGCCTGGGAATATACTTATCTTAATTCTTCATTGAGTTATAAAAGAAAATGTGTTAGGGATTTAAAGAAAAATTTCGGAAAATAAAATTTAAATCTTACAAGAAAAACTACTGAACACCCATTTAGTCAGCAGCAAAATTATACAGGAACTTAAAATTTATAATAAACTTTCTTTATATAAAAGTAAACACTACAAAATGTTTCTAGTAAATTTCTAAGTGCTACTTTCTGTAGATTATTTGAAAACAGAAGGCGATCCCCTAAGGAAGGTTCTCTGCATCTTGAAAACTAATTATTCAAATGAACTGTACACTTACACACAGATTTTTATTTATACAAAAAATAATGTAGGTGATAATTCATAATTTTTAAAATGAATTTATTAATAACTTTCATAATTAAAAATATGTCTTTGGATACAAAAAACCTGGAATATATTTGGTTCTATAAAGTGTATTTCATTAAAAAAATAAATAAAAATTCTATCGAATGATTTTTATAAGTTTCTCAAATGGATTTTTAACATTACCATTCTCAAATTTTAAACTCTTCTAACTCTATGAAATTTTAACATAAAGTATTTAACTATACCTTGTCCTGGGCTGTATCGATCCAATGAACTCAAATAGGGTCTCAAAAACATGTGTTATTATTTGAAAACTCAAAGTTGGTATAATTATTAATATGTAAACGACTCCTCCTGTAACATACTTAATCCATAGCTTTAATTATAGTAGACATTATTTCCAATCGATTAGTAACCTATAGATTTTTTACAATTAGTTTTAGAAGAATTGGTAGGGGGTGATCTCGTTTTTTTTTCCAGGACTGTAAAAGCAATTTCAGACATTATTACAAGTTTGACGGTATTTATGATTTTTTTTAAACCGTCGTCTAGCTGAGAGATATGACTTGACCAACTCTTCCCTTTTATAAAATTCTTTTTTCACTTAAGCAGACACAGAATTGTTGGACATCATCAGTCCATTGTTTTCTAGTTTCGTTGGCCAACGACTGAGTTTGGCTACTTCCAATAGCTGAGCCAAGCTAATCGTCGGTCTAAAGATATGAGTTCCCATTTGACCAACAGTTATGTTTGCTTGCAAAACTGCTCTAATAATAATATTAAAATATGCAAACAATTGATCCCATTTTAATTAGAAACTTCAACTAATCTTTTGATTTTTTAACCAAAAATTAATTATGCTTCTGGGTCATTCCATGCAAAATGAGCAAAAATTAAAAAAAAGTCGTGGCCACATAGTAACCGATTTTAATAAAATTTGGTACACAGATTCAATTCATATTTAAATAGAGCTATTCAAAATATCTTGACAAAAAATAAAATATTTTGGAAGTTCTGGACATTTAAAAAACTCGTGACATAGAATGGCTTGTATGGAATCGTTCAAAGTTGCAACTTTAAAGTTCCGTATCTTGAAAATTATTTAACATAAATAAAATTTATTCATAATATTGTAACCCATGGACAGTTATTATCATATTTATTTAGTAATAATAATTTCGTAACACCATGGTTAACCTTAAATTGGTTCTAAAAATTGAAAAATTGAAAATTTTGAGAAAATTAAAAGCGTTAAAAAAATCTAAGAAATTTAAAAACATATGTGAAATTGATGTACGATGTAATTTTACATATGAAAACCAAATTTCTCAAATTTGGAAGTTGCCATTTATTTTCTTCATCTTCAAAATAGCTTAGAAACTTTAAAAAAAATTACAAAATCACAATTTTTCCTCTTATGTATACTTAAAAAATCAAATGAAGGAAAAACGTGACATTAACAATATTACAAAAGCATAAAGTTCAAAAAGCCCATGATATGCTGAAAAAAAAATTCAAGATTGCCTTTTGATTCCTTACATAAGAGAAATAAGTTAAAGTTAATATTTTTTATGTGCTTTGGGCTATTTCACTTCAAATATCTGCGCCTTTACATGCGTTTCTGCTATCTTGCAAAAAAAAATATATGTAGTGCTGCCATCTATCCGGAGCCTTGATTACTATTAATTGTTTGCCCCGTTTAAATCAATAATTTATTCTACTCTAATTTAAAATATTGTTGAGGAAAAATAAACGGAAGGCAAGAATGGAAGTTTCTATATTTAAAATATACACTTTTATCTATCACGTCAAATAATTAAAAAGTTTAGGATGCTTCCCTCGTATTCAAACAAGTAAGCTAAATGTTGAATTTTTTCCCTCAAAACTTTTCATTATTTATTTTTTTTTCTCATTAAGAAATAAAAAGGCAAGAATCAAAGTTTCTATATTTAAAATATATACTTTTATCTATAACGTCAAACAATTTTAAAATTGTAAGACCTTTCCTTCTTGTTTAAACAAATAATTAAAATATTGCATTTTCCTCTCAAAATTTTTCATTATTTATTTTTTTTCTCATTATGGAATAAAAGGACAGTTACTAAATCACTCCAATCTGTTACTTATTATTCATTCTTAATTATAAATAATTTTTGATATAGTCTTTCCACTCCTACGGCTAATAATGAAAATTGAAATTTCAAGCATGTAGACACAACCTCGATCTTATATCAAATTTTAATGTAAGTTTTAATACTTAAATAAACAATCCTGAAATCTGTTATTTTACATTTACTCATAAATAAATATGATCTACTTATATGCTGACTTTCATTAAAATCTATGACATGTCAGCCACAGCTGATTTGCTCATTTTGCATGGAATGACCCTTCCAGAATTACCTATTAAAATTGCTTCTAATTTAGTTTCCTTGGTTTAAGAAATGTTTCCTCATTTTGCATTTGTATTTAAACAAATATCTCTAAAACTATTCTGCAAATAAATTTTACTTTTATGACTACTAAAATGCAAGAATATCAGTGATAAGAGCTCCAACCTCTATTTAAAGAATATATATTTATTTGAGATAATATGAATTAGTTCTCAAGTCAGTTATAAACATGGTATAGATGCAATTTCTGATATAATCTGACAGCAAATGCTGTTTATTTACTACAGCTTTTTTTTTGTCTTTAGTAAAATAGAATCTTTAAATGTCGTCTCTGACGGTGTCTGCCTCATCACACATACAAAATAAAGATTTAGTATGCAAAATTCGTTCAAAAAATATTTATATCGAGAACAAAAATGTACTTTCAGTATAGAAATAGAAATTTTGAAAACTCATGCTTGGTTTTTTCCTTTGAAAAAGTACTACATACTATAGCAGTATTTGAATGTCCAAATATAGGGGTATTTGAATGTGGAAATAACTCTTGCTTGTGAAAATATTACACTTGCAGCATTTGGAATATGCTGAATTGATATCGCACTACAAAAAAGTTTTACTGAAAACTGACATCAAAAATAGCGATTAGTAGCCTTTAATCGCTAAAATAATGGAGTAAATTTGTTTTTCTCAGTACCCGCTTCCCATGATTTGCAAATTTCTTATCATAGTTAGAGATCAAGGGAAATTAAGTTTCCATAATTGAAAGAACTCCTCCGGGGATTGTAATCCTGCAAGCGACAGGATTTTGCTGCCATCGTTTTATAATTAAAAAAACCTACAAAAGTTTCTGAATAGTAATCATTGCTTTATTTAATGATAGATTTTTCCGTGATTAAATAAAGCAATTTTTTTATTTAAAATACATACCAGAATTTCCGAATAGTTATTTAATTACGGAAAGGCTGTCATTAAATAAAGCTAAAAGAAAATTTTGGTAGGTATTTTGAATGAAAAAACGCTGGCCGCGCGATCCCAGCTTGCAGAATTGCAATTCAGAAGTGCCATCGAGGTTGTATTTATTCCTCGAAAAGTTATGTTTTCCAGTCAACAACAAAATCCGCACAAAACGTTTTTGCCTTCTAATATTTATATCTTTTTTTATAAAGTTGCTTTTTCGATAAGCATGGTTTCAATTATAGGTCCATTCAGGGACAGCTTTAAAAAGGCGCAAGGTCCCCTGGGTATTGCAGTAGAGGGTAGCAAAATATTTGATCTGAGATTAAGACCTAAAAAATATCATCCTAAGAACCGATGAAAAAAAATCTCTCTCAAGGCGCTGGAGTAGAACATGGGCGTGAGCTTTAGTAACCAGGGCACGCCAGGGCTATTAAAACTTTCCCTAGGTGTCCGTTTTCTATACTCAATCATATGCAAACACGTCCGCTTTGGTTTCCGATTCTGACAATTCCTTCGATGCATTTTCATTTTCTTTATGATAGTAAAAAATCTCTCTCTTTTGCTATCTGTCTATTAGTTGATGATTATCCCTAAGCAAATCCTCGAAATTTAGTACACTAATCATAATATATGTCTGTGGAAAAATATAAGGGCCTAAGGGCGCGAAATTTTCCTTGGCTGAGGGCGCACCGGCCCTGCTCACTACCGATAAAACACAGAGGAAAACAGGAATAAGCCTCTTGGCCGATATTCAGCGTATGCAATACTAGACGTTAATAGCTAAGAAGATCCGCTCAAAGATAACCAATCACAGTGAAAAAGTGGCGAGGCTTCGCTTCACGAACGTGGCGAAATGCAAAATTTTAGCCGCACTGTGATTGGTTGCTCGCGAACAGAGCTTCCCAGCTGCTAAGCTGTAGTAATATTATCAACTACACAATAACTCGTACATATTTGAGCGCTAATTTATTCGTCATGACTTATCAATATGTGTGAACTATTGCAATATGTCTAGAGGAATACCAGCGACGGTATTGAAACACAGACGATAACAGATTGTTCAGTAAGGAACGGACAGTGGAAAATGCGGTTGGGTGGAAATAAAAAATAAAGCAAAGAATGTATCGGGATATATTGAGATAACAATGAAAAAGAGATAATGGTTGGAAGGGATAGCGTGCTTTGAATGAAGCGGACAGGGAATAAATGCGTGGGGAGAAAGGATTATTCAGATATTAGTACGGAATTTTCAGTGCTTTTTCTAGGATTTCGAAGTTGCGCTGCAGGAAAAAAGTAATTGGCATATATCGGTAGAGTCAGAACTTAGCTATCGTTATTGTGATATACTGTCAGATTCGGAGCTTACCTATCATTGTTGCGATAGTTAAAAAATATCAATATTTGACCGATTTATTGATAAATAATCCAGCCCTACTGTCTGTATGTGACACAAATTTTGTGGGCGCTCTATCTCAAGAACGAATGCACGAAATTTAATAAAACTTTAGTTTCAGTGAGTCCCTGATATAAATGGGTGCTGATTAGTTTTTGGAGAAAATCGCCCGACAGGGGGCGCTGCTAGGCTGCATTTTTTGCGATTTCCGCAATAGCTCTATCTCAAGAACTGTTGCACTTATTTTCATTAAACTTTAGGTTCAGTTAGACCCTGACATAAATAGACGCTGATTATGTTTTGGTGTACATATCCCAACAGGTGGCGCTGCTATACTACTTTTTTCTCCATTTTTACGATAGCTCTATCTCATGAAATTTCATCCAACTTCAGATTCTGTTAGACCTTGACATAAATAGATGCTGATTACGTTTTGCTTATAAATAGCCCAACAGGTGGCGATGCTATGCTACTTTTTTATTTACCCATCATACGTAGTATAGGGTAAGTCTTGTAATCGTTTGGAAAATCGAAAATTTTTTTTTGACGGATTGACACGTTTCAGACACTGGAGATTCCCAAAAACATATTTTTAGAAAAAAAAATTTGCCGTCCGTCTGTGTGTGTGTCTGTAAACGCTCTATCCCCCGAAAAAATTGAGATAGAGACTTGAAATTGGGTATGTACTTAGTATGTAATAATGGGAAGAAGCCTATTTCATTTCAGTAACCTCGATGAACCGGAACTCTTTTTTTCGGACTCTCGAAATATTCATTCTAATAAAAGGTATATAAAAATTTTCGAAATGGTTTATTTTAAGGAGTGAATATAAAAGACAATAAAAAAACATAGATTTTGCATAAAGCATGAAGTCGATCGGATAATGAGTGGCCGAGATATTTGTCATCCTATTTCCCACACTCTTCAATTTTTCGTGACCCTGTATTTCATCCAAATTTCAATGCAAAGATATATTTTAATTGGAAATGAGACGCTTCATCCGATGCAATAAACCGCTAGTGAATAGGATTATTGTTTTTGGAGTTATAAGGATGTTTCTTTTACGCAATTCAGTAACAGAGCCTTTAAAGTTTAGGACGTCATCCAGCCAGGATTTTATTCGAATGGCAATGCATTTTATAAGGTAGTTTACACATTTTTAATTTTAATATTTTACATTATGCCTATCCATGATGGGTCAGTATTACGGTGGCCCCCAACGACTAGTTCATTATTATTACGATAGCAGTATCTCAAGAACTAATGCGCGGATTTTCATCCAACTTCAGATTCTGTTAGTCGTTGACATAAGTTGTTGTTGATTCGGTTTTGGTCTTAGAGCGATAGTCCTATATCTCAAGAACGAATGCACATAGTTTAATCAAACTTTAGATTCAGTTGACCTGGATATAAATTTGTGCTGATTCGTTTTAGTGTATGTGAAACCTGCATGTTATAGAAGAAAGTTTTGGAATTGGCATATCCGACTCGTTTAACATTGTGAATTTGCAATCAGCGATGAAGATCGGATTTGAAAATACCCCCAATCCCCACATTCAGCAACGCAAAACGTTCTTCCGCATTTCGGAGTCACTTTTATGAGTCCATGCGTGAAATTTTCAAATATAATATTTAAGTGTCACAGAATCGAAGAGCGTTTTTGGTTTTCCTATCCATTTTCAGTTATAACCAGTAGCGCCCCGATTCGGACAGCCTGGACATCCTGAAAACCACTTCAGAATGTCATTTTCTGAAATATTATTCGGCTTTCTAAAGGAAATGGTAAATGTCATCCTATTTATTGCATTGACAGACGAAAATAGCTACATTTGATTGGAGAAAAATCAGTTTTCAACAAGATTCAAGTTTTGGAAATGCTGGTACGTGAAACGGGACACATGAGTTGCATCCGTACTATACCAGTTTCAGTGAAATGAATTCTATCGTCTGTTATTAGGATACTATTCATTTCCGTCATAAAATAAGTCCATTTTAAGTTGGCAACATTTTATCTTTTGTTGACATGGACTGTAAAATTCCAATGGGAAACTGAAGCCCATTGAAAATTTCAGAACTTGAAATCTCTATTGAGACTCTCTTTACATTCAATATCCATTTCTCCGGAAGCATCTGTCCCAAAAACGGTCGGTAGATTATAGGATTGTTATCATGAAACCATTTTAGTCTACACATTCGGTTTTTAAATTCAGCCATGACGGAAAGAATAGTACTGCATCTTAAATAGGACGCAATCACCATGGCAACTTAGAATCATGACCTATCATGGGATATCATTCATGACCTATCATGGATATCATAGGATTGAATAGAATGAAGAATGTGACCATAACTATGGGTCATAGAGATTATAAAATGTCCTATAGGACTATAACGTCCTACAGGTCAGATAAGTTGGCGATACATCTCGGTCGCTTGACGATGAAACCTTGGAAGCTGTGCTATAACAAGGAAATACCGAGTTTTGAAAAATTCAAATGACTTAATAAATATTTTTATTAATATATCTTCTTTAAGTTTTGATATTCGATTTTCATAACATGTCATTGCTTGCAACGATTCTATATCTATTCAATTTCAAACCATTCGGTTGGGTCGTTTTCCCGCTGATCTATGTGGAAGGACAGACGGACGTACTAGACGACGACTATAGGTAATAGATGCTATGTATTTAATTACATTACGAACGCAGCACCTAAAAAGCCTTCCAGCAGAAATGCGAGAATTTGCTGTTTTGACTCATCTCAGTGGTTGCCAGTCCAAAACAATTTTTGTCTTATCATCATCTATATCATCTATATTTTCTCCACCTAGTGCCCTCGTTTGCTGGGATTTTTGGGTTGACTTTTCTGGATCAACCTTATAATCAACTGACTGGGCTTAGAATCGCTGTGCCGTGACCAAGGCATGAAAGATTTTCCCCCTAAAGGAGGAAATCCATCTTTTTTGTAAACAATTTTGAATATTACCTGGATTGAGATGCAAATAACAACGAAAAATCATAGCATATAGATTACACTCTTTCCACCTACTCGTGATAGATATGACTCTTTCCGACACTTCCAAAATAATTATACAAATCATTACCGTTTAATAAGGTTAAACAAGTTGAAAAACGAATAACACAATTTAAAGATCCAATTTCGGGAATCACCAACACTATTGAGAAAAATATCCCAATTCTTTTGTGCAGCCCTGTATAGAATTGCCGAAACGTCAGTTGAGGCTCACTGTGGAGACCCGAAAAGTTTTTGGTTTCTGTCTGTCTGTTCCGTGATAACTGCCGCAAAAAGGGTCGGATTAGGTTGATTCTTGGTGGGTATGTTGGCGAGGTACCCGGAATTAGCTGTTTAGTTTTTGGTTAAATTTGGTTCATTCGTTCGAAAAATATAGAACATTTTATTTTAGGTCATAATGCTTTCAATGGGAAGTCAGACGATTTTTTAGATTTAACATTTCGCGAAAAGAAAATCATGCATTGGGATAGTTGTAAATGCTAAATTATGTATATTAAATTTACGAAATGGATATCTTAATTTAATTTGATAGCTTTGAAAATTTCCGAATATATTTATTAGAATTTCTAAATTAATTGTATCAATTATTGTGAAATTTTACGCATTAATTTGAAAGATATGAAAATTTTAATTTCTCATTTTTTACAAAAATTTCCAATGCATTTTCTTTCTCTCTTTCATTAAATGGTTGCTAAGCAACTCTATTTCAAAGAATATCAACAAAGGAAAATTCAAGTTAATTATTTTGTCGCGAAATGTTATTAACAAAACAGCTAATTTTCGGATGATTTAATTTTTTAATATGCTTTTTCTAATGAAATAGATGAGAATTTATTTTAACTACTAAAGAAAGATGACCAAATCGGCATTCCAAACAAAAAATATAAAAACGTTGAATGTGAAAATGGAATATAAGTCTCATAAGAGAAATTTACATTTGTATAAGCATATTTAATACACGGAATTTTATTCAATTTCAGCAACATGTGATATTTAGTTGTTGAAAAATAAGTATTCTTTTAAGGATAGGATAAAACCTCCTGTATAAATAAATGGTTAATTTAATGAAATTAAAATAGTAAATACACTCAGACATATACTCGATTAATGAAAGCGCACAATTACTGGAAATTGATAATATAAAATTAAAGTGACAAGGGGGGTTCAGGGGGGCGGAGCCCCCCTGAAGATATGTAATCTTATTCTGAAAAAAATACAGTAATAAGTAGTTTATCTTATCATTTATCCGACATAAAATTGTGTTTAATGTGATACTTCTAAAATTTTTGGACCTTTCAATAAATCTTATATTCTTATAAATGTATAAATAACGTTAAAAAATTTAATTTTAGGCAATCAAATATTATGCAGATTATATTAATACATATTAGTGAGATTAATGAACAATGATTTGTAGAGCTGACGTTGAGGCCTCTGATCTGTAGATTTACTAGTTGCCGAAACGTCAATTGAGGCTCACTGTGAAGACCCGAAAAGTTTTTGGTTTCTGATGTCTGTCTGTTCCGCGATAACTGCCGTAAAAATGGTCCGATTAGGTTGATTTTTTGTAGGTATGTTGGCGACGTATCCGGAATGAGCTGTATAGTTTTTGTTTAAATTGGGTTCATTCGTTCGGAAAATATAGAACTTTTTATTTTAGGTCATAATGCTTTCCTATGGGGGATGCAGACGATTTTTCAAATTTCATTTTTATCTGAAATGAAAATGGAACATTTGCACTAGTAAATCTACAGATCAGGAGCCTCAACGTCAGCTCTGAAAGTCAATGTTTTTTAAACTCACTTTTCATAATATTTAATATCTTACAATCCGCAAATTAAATTATTTAAATTACTACATATATATTTATATGCATATAAAATAATTCGAAGGTTTCAGAACTTAAACGTTAAATTAAACACGGTTTATGCAATAATATTCCGACATTCTTATGAATTTCTTATTCTATTTTTTAGATTAAAAAAATACATTTCTTCAGGGGTGGGGGGGAGGGCTCAGCCCCGCTGAACCCTCCGTAATCTTATTAAATTTATATTCGTGATTTCCTATTATTTGTGTGAATGATTCTAGTATATCTTCCATTTCGTTCTGCACAGTGGTTTTATTACGATAAGCAAAAATTTTGAAAATAATTTAATGTTATCCTAATACCTAAATAGCAATATTTACCAATCACGAAACACTCGTATCTGATTGATACGTTGAATAATATCTCGTGTACAAAAGTAACTTATGGAAATGTAAACTGAATCTACTATATATTTCACTTATCTATTTCAGAAATCTAGTATTATTACAATTTTTGTTTCGGAAAAACAGTTTTGATGGTCATTGTACAATATTTATTTGACCTAAGTACATCCTGATCTAATTCGATGGCAATAGCATACTAAAATCTCCCCAAAATAGGCTTAGTTGGAAACTTTTAAACCTATTGTGTAATCATTCATAATCGTGCCCACTGCCAATTCACTAAATAGCAACCTTGATTTGGCGCTATAATGTATTTTTTGTGATAGCATTTTATGATCTCAGTTTCCAGTAATTGTGCTATTTCAGGCTGTATGGACTGCTACGCTAATTTCTTTAGATTAACTATCTCGTTGTACGAGATATTACATTCTATTTTTAAAATAATACTCATTTTCAACCACGAAAAATCTACATCTCTTCCAGAAAATTAATAATATCTCATATAAAAATGTTTCGGCTATCATTCTATAATAGTTAAAAGGTAACTTGTACAAAATAAATTCTCATTTATTTCAATAAAATATTAAAATCCTCCAATAATATTTTATTTTGCGAATAAAATACTGTAGCAAAATCGTCTGAGTTACTTGAATTTTATCATTTTGATATTCTTTGAAATATGGTTGCTAGGTTACGGTTAAATTGAAAAGGAAAATAAAAATGAATGCATTTTAATATTTGCAAAAAATGATAAAATAAATGTATTATATTATTAGAACAGATGTATAAAATTGCACCAAAAATTATACACCTAATTTAAAAAATCTGACGAATGTATAAACAAAATTTCAAATTAATTTAAATAATTTAACACCTGACTTGATAAATTTTAGCCTTCATAACTTACCGTTTAAATACATTAATCAAATGCGACATTTTATTTTCAACGACTGAAAAATTTCGAAATCGTCTGAATTCCCATAGGAAAGCATTATGATCAAAAAAGAAATGTTCTCTATTTTCCGAACGAATGAACCCAATGTAACTAAAAACTATACAGCTCATTCCGGGTACCTCACCAACATACCTACCAAAAATCAAACTAATCGGATCATTTTTACGGCAGTTATCGCGGAACAGGCAGACAGACAGACAGACAGACGGAAACCAAAAACTTTTCGGGTCTCCACAGTGAGCCTCAACTGACGTTTCGGCAATAATGGATTTCAATGTAAAATTATGAATGCTAAATTTTCGTTATGGATTTCCAATAGTTTTTAAATTTTGTCGATACATTTAATAGAATTTAGAAATTAATTGCTTAAAAGTTTTGAAAATGTTTTTGCATCTGTTCGGGAACTATAGACATATTTTTTACAATTTTTAAATGCGTTTATTTTTACTTTCCACTTTAATTTATCCGTTGCTAAGCAAACGTATTTGAAAGAGTATAAAATATTAAATTCAAGGAACTCGCACTATTTTGGTGAAATAGTATCTCTTATTATTTCTTTTTCAATATTTTTATTATTATTATTAATTAAAACGAAAGTAAATTTAATGAGACTACGGGGGGATGAATACCTACATATTTATATAAAACAAATTTAAAGAATAAGCAGTTTATCAGAATTTCAGAATATCATTGTATAATACCGTGTTTAATTTAATGATTCTAATTTCTGGAACATTCGAAAAATTTTACATGCTTATAAATGTGCATGCGATTGAAAAAATAATAATTGCGGATTGTACGATGTTAAATGATATCGAAAATGAGATTTAAAAAAACAAATGACTTGCAAATCTCACGTTGAGACTCCTGATCTGCAGATTTACTAGTATCTATACTACATAGAATGCTAAATTTTAGTTCAGTTAGGAAACGCGTAGCACAGTTTAAAATTTCCCTTCCGGTCTTTCCGTTCATATACGGACATGAACTCGATAACTTTTGTGCTGCCCTGTATAGGATCTATAGAATTTAGACACAAAAAGTTAGAAAATTCACATTTAGCAATTTTCGCCAACCGACGGAAATGCACTCAAAATCTTTTTTACAGCCCTGTATATTATCTAGAGACTTTGTATGAACCACATATTAAGCTAAAATTTCATTCAGGTAAAAAACGCATAACGCTTCTCATAGAACTCACTTTCAGAAATTACCAACCGTAAACGACAATGTAACTTGTCCTTTTACATGAATAGATTCTTATATATGAATTTATTTATATTCCCCAAACCCCCATATACTGCGTAACACAAATAAAAACTACCCTTAAGCATTTCACATAGTCTTACGAATTTTTGTGTAGCCGGATCAACCGAATTTATACACACCACGTACTATGCAAAAATTTAGTTAAATTTAAAAACGCAAACCAAAGTTGAAAACGCACTTATCACACATAGACTGTCATTATAGCACGTATACTGTAACCGATATATTCTGTGTGCCCCTGTAAATTTATAAATGAACGATAAAAGCAATGCACATCCTACTTTTAAACGAGCATTTTATAGTGTACCTCAATAATGCATATATAAATTTCATTATGTTTGAAATAGTGAAACATCATTCAATGACACTACAAACGATTTTTCCCCATAGAACGATGTGTAACAGAATTCTTTTGTTGGACCCTGTAAATGAACAATAAATGGTTTGCAAATTATGTTCTACAAAAAAACATGTTTTAGTGCGATTCATGATTGTATGTCAATTTCATCCTGTTTCAAATGACATGGCATCATCCAAATGTACTTGAAACGATTTTTTCCTATTGACTGTAATGTAACAGAATAAATTTGACTGTCCCTGTAATAAAACTATAAGTGCTACACACTTCATTTTCAGTAGGGATCATGCTGTAGTAAACGGCAATAAGATACAAAAAATTCAGGACAACGAGAGTCTATTGACGCGACTTAGACCACGGACGGACGAACAGACAAACCGAAGTCATAAACACTTTTCAACTTCGTTGGAGAGTGTAAAAAATGGGACCGATTACGTCTACTCATTAATGCTGTACTTAAATTTTCTTCTACATGCAGAAATTGCACCAAACTTTTAAAATTTTCAATACTAACACTTCATTTTGACTTTTCGGTCCCTTTTACCTTAGGATGGAAGTCCAATCATTTTAGGTTAAAAGATGCAAAACAGATTAAAAACTACTCGAGGGATTGACTTATAAGCTGTTATGTCAGGTTCTCGTAACACATATAACTTTTTAAAATCTTGAAAAAAAGAAAAAAAATCATCAGTTTCAGTTCCTTTTTTTTTTCGAAAAATAATTTCGGAAAGTACTCCCTTAAATCCGCAAAGCTTAAAAGCAGAGGTTGTGTGGATTTTAGAATTTTGCAGATTTCGGGTCCCTGTTTTGTTTAAATTTTTTAAACAGTCATTTGAAAATGCACTCGAAATCATAATGAATGCTTACAATAATGTAAAATATTAAAATAGCTAAGGAAAATAATAAAGTAAAATAATAAAAATTATGAAAATAATAAAAAAAAATTAGATGAGCCATCGTATTTTTTAAAATCAAAACATATTTGTTTTGTTTCTTATTTCCAAAATAATTTTCATCCCTATTTACTTATTATAAACACGTTATTTAATTTTATTGACTCATTTATTTATATTTAACAGTAAAAGTCAAAATGTTTTGATTTAAAAAATGAGATGGCTGACCGCGGGCGATCCATCAAAACATTTGTTTTGTTTCTGACATAATCAAGTTAATTCAAAACATTTTAACTTTTATTATTAAATATAAATAAATGAGTCAATAAAATTAAATAACGTGTTTATAATAAGTAAATAGGGATGAAAATTATTTTGGAAATGAGAAACAAAACAAATGTGTTTTGATTTTAAAAAACAAGATGGCGGACAGCAGGCTAATCCCATAGCTGTTCCTGATTAAAATATTGAAAGTAAAGTTTACATAAATAATTAATAATGCATCACTCAATAGGCATAATAGTGATGAGATAAATTTTTCCCGTAATATACATCAAAACCACACAGTTACGAAATTTTATTGGATGTTTGGCCAAATTTAATAACCCAAAAAGTTCGATTAATACTTAAATGCATTTTTAAAATTTCGCAATGACCACTGTTATCAGTGCTAACTTGAATTTTTTCGGAAATAAATTTATACTTCCTTTATAAGAAAGCAAGAGTTCAAGATGTTCCCCTTCTATCTTAACTGTAAGTTTCACTGCTCACATGTGCGGATTTTAGGAAAATTGCGGATTTTAGAAAATTGCGGATTTGAGGGCGTCTACTATTGAGGGAGTATTCGAAATTCATTTAAGTTTAGCATTAGTAAACATTATTACTTATACCGTGATTTGTGGCAGAGTGGATAGGGGCGATGCCCCGCCCTTCACTTCAAGAGAGATCAGTCTTCCGTGCAACAGCACTCTTGTTGCCGCAAAAGTAGTTTTACAGGGAGATGCCAGAGGGGGGTCCCATTTTGCGATAAGATGTTTCGCGAAATCGTAAACGTGTGGAAAATGAATGGATTTCATCGTTGAAGTGGATTCGACGAAAATTATGAAGGAATGTTTCTATATACTTTTTTTAATTGCTAAAAGGCGTAAAATTCAAACATTATAAACAGTAAAATAAGTTTTATTACGAGTGACTCCATGGTTACAAATATGGAAATAAACATCCATGTAAAAAATAAAAAGTAACGTGCGTCATTTTTAAAAAGCACGTGAAAAATTAAATGATAGCGTTTGAAATAACTTCCTAGACCGTGCAATTGTAAAATATTCTTACTTGTTTTGATAATGTCTCCGATGGAGCTGAAACAGGTCAACAGTCTAATAAAACTTATTTTACTGTTTATAATTTTTTTATTTTACGACTTTTAGCAGTTAAAAGAAATATAATATTACAAGGTGTTATAATTTTATAGGAATATTTATATTACGTATCGGAACCGCTTCCATATTTAGACCTGTTTTCTTTCATTTCGTATTAATAATTTCATGACATTTCTGACATCACATTTATATTCCGCGCAGGGCCCGACCCACCCAAAGACAGGCCCAGGGGCTTAGTAATCCTTCGGCCCCTCTCCTTCCTATTGTACCAAAAAAAATAAAAATAATAAACCTATCCTTTGCCTTGAAATACAGGTATGAATGTAAAAATACTTAATTAGATAAATGTAACTTTTAGGTGCGTTCGTAATTATAGAAATACGTAGCATCTGGAGTCGTCGTCTGGTCCGTCCGTCTACCCGCATACAACAGCACAAAACCTACCCAACCGAATGGTTTGAATATATAATATATGTATCGAATCGTTGCAGAATTTTGTCGAGTCATATCAAATTTTATGAAAATCGAATCCAAATTAAAAAATATATTCATAAAAGTCTTCTTCATTCTATTAAATTCTATTATACGTCATTCATTCAATGATATCCCATGATAGGTCATGATTCTAGGTTGCCATGGTGATGACGTCCTGAATTTAAAAAACCGAATTTGTATACTAAAATTGTTTAATTACAGTAATCCTATAATCTACCGACAACTTTTAGATAGATGTTTCCGGAGAAATACATATTAAATGGAAAAAGAGTCTAAATACGGATTTATTTTCAAAGCTAGGCTTCAGTTTCCCATTGGAATTTTCAGTCCATGTCAAAACAAAAGATAAAATGTTGGCAACTTAAAATGTACTGATTTTACTGCGGAAATGAATCCTGTCCTAATAACAGACGATACAATTCATTTTTTCAGTAAAATAATAACGTGATTTTTTTTGTTACATTGTCTTGTATTGGATATGGGCGCATAGTATCATTTTAATGTAACACAATTGTGATGAATTGTTTGTAAAAGTGTATTGAAAACTTAATTTCGTAAAATAAAATGAATATAATATGAAAATCTGCATCCCATAAAATAAATTTTGTATTCGTGCATTTTTGCGTAAGAGTGCAACAGCTATTGCACCAAGATCTGCATATTTATAAAACTATCTATAGTACCAACGACCTCATTTGTCAAGTTTGACGTACAATTTCCAACTTGTTCTTTTTAATTTTATCATGCTCTAAAATTAAAAAAATATCGATTATGATCAACTGGTACAGTATCAGTACAACCGGTTTAAAATATCGGTTTGACGAAATTGGGAAGGTCCGGCTCTTCCATCAGGCTCTAATCGCGGACCCACAATTTCTAGGAATCTGAAAAGTTCTCAGTGAATACGCAAATTCGAGCTCTTTCAGAAAATTCTTACTAAAAAAGGCCCTTCACAAACTTCCTTTCCATAAAAACAAACTCTTCATTATTTATCATTTTTGTTTTGATAGTCATTTGCAAACAAAACAATTTCACTAGAAAAGAAGAGTGGAGCAGAAAAAAAAATAAGTGCTTGCTTCGAATAATCATTACATTTTTTTTTTTTCCATAAAAGTGTTGCCCCTTTCTCACCAAATGATATCCATAAACAGGGCTGTAGCGAAGGGTTCGTTCAATACTGTCAACACCATCCATACTTTTTATTCATTATTAGAAATTATATTTTTACATTTAAACTAATCATGATGGACATCTAAATAGTAACAGTTTGTCATGTAAGGCTCGTTTTTTAATTCATGATTCATGACAATAAACAGAGAGTATTTTTTTTTTTTTCCAAACTTGCGGGAACGTGTTATATGGAATACCAGTATTGAATATCCTCAACTGTATTGGGGCGCAGAGACTTATCCTTATATTCTGATTTGTGCGTGAAAAATAAACTATTAACTGACAACCCACCCAGATACTATACACTGTTAAAAATTTGCAGCAAACTGTCCAGTCATTTGACCGTTTTTGTAGAAAACGGTTACATAACCGTAATGTAACTATATTCTGACCGTATTACTGCTCATTTTATGGTCAGAATATAGTTAAATTACGGTTATGTAACCGTTTTCTACAAAAACGGTCAAATGACTGGACAGTTTGCTGCAAATTTTTAACAGTGTAGTTTAATCATGCCCCTTGGTACTGTTAAATCTGCATTTTTCCAAATTCTGTTCGTTTTCATCATTTTAAACAGTCTATTCCATACCCGACTATTTCATAACACCCTCCAAAAATGTTTCTTCATTATTATTATTTGATTGCATATGATGAAATTTCATAAAATGATTTTCTTCGACAAATAACTAATCACAGATAGTTGAAGTTTGTGATTGTATTCGTATTCGGTTTTCGAATTTTAAAGAATGCCGATTGCCGAGCAGTGATATTGCCTCAAAAGAAAATGGTACTCCATAATATCCCTTAATTAAAATTGAGAAACAACTCACCCTTTGGTCTCCTCATTATATCCCTTAGAGTCGTCGGTGAAAACATCGTCACAATCCGAATCCATGTCGCTCATGTTTAAAAATAAAGATAAGACACTGTGACCGCGACTGTGCTACCGTCCGAGCCTCGCGGAATCGAAGAACAGACGAGAAAGAGAGAGCGAACACGCGAGCAGCGAGTGTTGATAGTACGTTTCCGACTTTCCCACGCTCCATTCAGAGCTACACCGCACGCGGGAGATCTTTACAACAAGTAAATAAAGAAGAGAACAACAGCAGACACCCACTCTAGAGTAGAGAGTTGCTGTTTTTGGGGTTGCTGCCGTCTGCGTTATTCGCCAAGTCAGGAAGTTGGGGGAATCGAACCGTTAATCCGGAAAACCAGACGATCATCATCTGCCCCGATATACCTACTCTTTCTTTTTTTTTTTTTTTCTCTCTCTCTCTCTCAATCGGCGGAATGTACTCCACAAATTTGTTCGCTAGGGATTACGTCAACAGGTGTGTGTGTGCTTGTGTCGTCAGATTTGAAAAGAAAAAAAAAAAAAAAAAAGAGGAAAAGAAATTATCGCCTGCGAAAGTATCGTATCGAAGGGCTTAATCAATCGTATCTGCTTTGCTGTTCTGGCAAAAAGGCAAAAAATAAAATAAAATAAAATAAATCGAATGTCGAATCCCGATATTTTTAAATAAATTAAAAAAAAAAAATCGTTATTATTTTTTTTTGCATTTTTTGTTCAGATATTTTAAAATCTAATTTTGGCTAATTCATTTTAGAATATGCTGTATTATGTAATTGCTTCACATTTTCACATGTTTTCAATAGTAGCAGATGAAATAAAATATTAAGTCAAGAAAATAAAAACTTTATTGGATAAAAACGAAAATTTCCATTCAGATTTTCATGAATCTTAACAAAAATCATAGAACAAAAATATCGTCTGCCGAGAAGCAGCAAATACATCTAATCTAATCGCTATGAGCATTTCTCTCACGCCAAGATGCGTGTATTTATTTTAGAAATGACCTTCTCTTCACAATTAACTTGTTTTTCTTTAAATATAAATTATATTGTATTACACTTAAATAGAGATTTTATAATTATTTTCAGTAAGCGCAGTGGCGCAGAAATAGAGGGAGAATCGCCGGAGAACTACCAGATAAAGAGAACCCGCCGCTACTATAGAAGAATACTTTTTCGTAACTTTCAAAATTTAAAATCCTATGTTTGTTTAGAAACGAAATGAAACAAGAACGAAACATCATGCGTCAAGCATCGATTATGTAACACTTTCCAACACTTCCAAAATAATTTTACAAATCTAGAGGATACCTAATTAGTAAACAATTTGGAAAACGCATAACATATATAAAACGCAATTTCTGGAATGACCAGCAATATTCTGAAAAATATCCGAATTATTTTAGTCAGCCCTGTATTATGATCTATAGATGTATGTATACTACATAAAAGGCTAAATTTTAGTTTCTCCTTTGGAATTTCCGTAAACGGAAATGGACTCGAGAACTTTTGTGCTGCCCTGTATATGATATATACAATTTATACACACCCAGTAATCGACAAAAAAAATGTGTTAAATTTAAAACCGCGTTCAGCCACTGAAAACGCACTTCCAGTAATTATTGTTAACAAACAGTACGGAATTCTTTTGTGTGCCCCTGTCCATGAACGATGAATGCGATTCTATAGTAAGCCTCTTAGTGATAGATATTTATTTCAATAGGTTTGAAATAGTCAAACATTATTAAAATAAACTGCAAATTAATTTTCCCCATAGACCGCCCTGTCACGGAATTCTTTTGAGTGTCCCTGCAAAGTTTTGGGATGTAAATGCTCTCTAAGAACGATTTCTAAAGAAAATCTAAATTTAAAAGGATGAAATGAGCGGAAAACGGTTTGAAAATGATCTAAAAACAATTAATTAGGAATTGTTTGACAACACAAATTTTACACGGCTGTTATTCAAGAAATGTAAATGATCATCCAGAACAGTTTTGTAAAAATTCGAAATGTAAAAGGATGCAAGAACAAAAAAGTTCTAAAATTGCGATTTGTATGATATACAGTAGGTATATTTTGACATAGTGCACTAGATTAATTTTAACACAATTATTTCAAATTGGTAAATAATTCGAATCCTGGCCCGGACATTTTTCGTCCAGTTGGAAAATTACTACTCGTTTGACATAGTGGTTACTTTTAAAATATAAATACTCTTTCAAAACGATTTTTAAAAAATTCGAAATTTAGAAAAGTGAAAATGAGCAAAAAACGTTCTAAAAATGTTCAAAATCGTAATATATTTAGAACTTTTAGGGTTAGAGTCTAGAGATTTTATATGGATGTTACTTCAGAGACGTAAATGCTCGCCCAGAATATATTTTTTCAATTCGAAATTTAAAAGAACGCAAGAGTAAGAAGCATTCTAAAATTTGCGATTTATGTAATACAATTGGTATGAAAACTTGGAATTTGGCATGTCGATTACTTTTATGTACCGATTACTTTTATGTATTTATTTACTTTTGTGTAATGCTTCTTTAGCACATTAAAAAAAAAAAAAATCAAAATTTAAAAGGATACAATGAGAGAAAAACTTTCTAAAAGCGTTCTCAATTATGATTTTGTTGAAACTATTAGTCTTAGAAACTTGAAATTTAATATAGAGATTACTTTCAAGATGCAAATGCTCGGCATAAAGAATTTATTATAAATGGGAAATTTAAAGGTGTGAAACAGCTGAAAGCATTCTAAGTTACGATTTATTTAGACCTGCACGTCATATCACCCTTTCGAAAACGATCTTTTTTCTATGCTAAAAGTAACTAAACGTTTGTATTTCGACACAATCTTTTAAAAGTATCTCGGAAGATTGAATTTACAGCGCCTACAAAAATTTTGAAACGCTCTGTTAAATAAAAGTATTAAAAAAAAAAAAAAAAAAAAATTCGATGAAATTACTAAAAGAAAGTTAAGTGTTTCGGCGTTGGGTTCGCTCGGCTTCGGCTCATGTTTTCACTATTAAATGTGACTAAAACTGTGACTTACTCTTTTTTTTATGTGACTCTGTGTTTCTGTGACTCTGTTCTCTTCGACTTTAGTTAAAGACTTAGACTTTTTCACGGAATTTTAAAGAGGGTTTGCATACAGTTATATTTACAATCAAATAAAATTTCAGAGAGTTTGGACAATAACTTTTTTTGTTGTTGTTATTTTAAGAGACCCGTCAAAAAAAAAAAAAAAAAAAAAAAAAAAAAAAAGAGGAGAAAACATTTATTTTACAGCTTGATATTAATATTTTTCCACGGTCTGTAAAACCGTTATATTTATAACTCATGAAAAATTTATAGAATTCAGAGAAGAGGGGTTATTTTTTTAAAAAACTATGAAACGAGAGATCCTTACGAGGAAAAACAAACAAACAAGAAAGCGTCTTTTAAAAATGATTTTCCCTCTAATAATCAATATATTTTTAGCGGAAATTTCATTTAATAATATAAAATCGATATGTTATATAATCATACAAATTTGAGGCAATTATCATGGGCCGAGCACCGCCGGACGGGTCATCTAGTATAATTTTAAAGACATGCAGGTAGCATTTGTTAAAATGTAATAAGTGTAAATCAATGTATAACTAATTTATTGTTGATCAATTTAAATTAATGCGTGATTAGTGTAAAATTGTGTGTAATTATAGATAGTATTTATCTAAGAAAATGTCTCTTTTTTCAAAATCCATACTCACAGGCAGGGCTTAAATTCTAGAAAAAGAGTACCGGAGCTCTAATTTTCAGCAGTAATAACAATCATCAACCCAAACCCCCTTTCATTTCACCCCTTGCATTAAATGTTGTTACAAAATATCTTAAGTAAGTTGATGTTACAAAAAAAATATCCCACCCGCATATTTATATTTCATACATTATTTGTAAAATTTACAGCAATTTCGTCTTTTGTAAAAAAAATAAAAATAATAATAATAATACATTTTGACTGTATATATATCCAATTACACATAATAAAATTTAATAAATGAATAGAGCAGAAAATAATCAAACAAATAAGCAAAAAATAGAGCCAAAAAATTGATGGATTTATAACCATCTCAGATATCATTAACTGATTTCAAAACAGGAAGCAGTTCAAGGACATAAACATTTGAGCACGCAAATAAATACATTAAGTGACAATAAATCATTCTATAATGAAC
This sequence comes from Maratus michaelseni, assembly GCA_963931845.1. Lineage (NCBI taxonomy): Eukaryota > Metazoa > Arthropoda > Arachnida > Araneae > Salticidae > Maratus > Maratus michaelseni. The sequence continues at coordinate 468,463,852 of OZ007589.1, forward strand.
AGACTTTTCTATTTTAGACAAATCATCCTACTCAAGATAAACAATGATATTAATATGTGAAATATGTTCGCGAAATTAGTTTTAATATCAACCCACGCATGCTGCAGCTGTCTGACGTCATCAAAAGAACTCTGATTAAAAAAAAACTATTTTTATTATTAAGTTAGTTGCCCTTTTTATCTCAATAGAGAAAGATGTAATAATTTTAATCTGTTGCTGCAAAAGGCAGCTGTATGTAAAATGTTACTTGAAATTATTAAGTCAAAATTTTAATATAATTATCTATAACAAAAGTGATCAGTGTCAGGTGTGGACTCAATATAAATAATATAATTCATTAACAAACATTTATGTTTTCAACACTTTAGCTCGGTAACTAATGGATTAACGCAGTTAAAAATGTGCACCAACCAGAAGCACGAGGAATACTGATGCTGAAGAAAGATAAAGGTAAGAAATTACCTATATTATTATATCAATTGTATTTTCATGGCCAGAATGATATATATTGATTATTTATTTATCTAAGTATTAGCGCGCGTAACCTACAGCGTAGAGCAGAGGCGGCTTTTTTGCCAACAGTCGATTACGAGACTGAGAAAGTCTCATATTTTAGTAGATAAATAATATTTGTGAAAAAAAAAAAAAAAAACTACTGGCCATAGATGTGTGCACATTAAAATGAAATTGAAAATTATTGAAAATATAGTTAATTATTTGATGATGAAATAAATATTGTGCATTTTTTGTTGATATATATGAAATGTTAAACAATTGAAGAAAACTAGATATATATATAAGAAGTTTTATATAAAATAATAAAAGAGCAATTCCTCTTTAATAACAAAACTTAAATAACTAGTAAAATGGCCGCATCACGTGAGATACAGCTTGTAGAAAAACTTAACGCAAGTAATTACAGCAATTGGAAATTTAAAACTGAAATGTTACTGATTAGAGAAGATTTATTCAACGTAATAACCGAAGATAGGCCCACGCCAGTCACAACTGATTGGGAAAAGAAAGACAGGAAGGCAAGAGCCATAATTAACCTATCAATTGACGATTCACAAATTGTTCATGTTAAGGGGCTTAACACAGCTAGAGACACTTGGAAGGCGCTTAAAACCATACACGAACGGGCGAACCTCTCTAGTAAATTATTTTTGTTAAGAAAGCTCTATGGAGCCAAGCTCCAAGAAAACGGAAACTTAATCAAACACATAACATACATTCTAGAATTAATTGACAAACTTTCAGCGATCGGGGAAACAATTAGCGACTCCCATCTTTCAGCTTTATTGCTGTGTTCGCTACCCCCTAGTTATAATACGTTAATTACTGCCCTTGAATCGCGAAATGAGGACGAGCTCACACCACAATTTATTAGAAGTAAATTAACAGATGAGTACAACAGAAGGGTTGAAAACACAGACCAGGGTAAAAATTCATCAAAAGCGTTTAAAACGCAGAAAAGATTTCCTAATGATAACTTTAAAAAAGATAAACAGTGCACGTATTGCAAATTGAAAAATCACACGTACAGAGAATGTTGGCATTTGAAAAATCGAAACAATCACCCAAATACACAAAAACAACAAACATACAAAAATAAATATTACTCATCATCGTTGTGTTATCAACAATCGGATAACCAGATAGGAAACACTGACCGCGAATCAGTAAACACGAGAAATTATAGAACGGAAACAAAACCAGATAAAGGCAGCGACGCAGCCTTTCTAATAGACAAAGCAGGAAAACAAACCTGGATTATCGATTCTGGTTCATCTTCACATATCCTAAACAATAAAAATGAGTTCACTAAGTTAAATGACACAGAAAAAACAGCCGTCATAATTGCCAACGGAAAAACTCTAAACTCGTTAGGTACCGGAGAAACTACATTCACGACAAAAACATCCGATGGAGGCATAAATAAAATTACGTTAAAAGAAGTGTTATATGTACCGGAGCTAGAATCTAATTTAATTTCAGTTAGTAAAGCCACAAAGAATGGATATAAATTATTATTTGATAAAGATAAATGCACGCTGTCACGAAATGGGAAAATCTATTTGGAGGCAAAAATGAAAAATAACCTATACGAAGTTGAATTATTAGAAAATGCAGATAGGAATATAGTAAATATGGCACATGAATGCAAAAGTAAAGACTGCCTGGAACTTTGGCACAAACGCCTAGGGCATAAAAATTATAATTCCATAAAGGAAATGGTTAAAGACGACTTAGCCTACGGCATAAAATTAAATAATTGCAATCATGGAACAACATGCGAAACATGCATACAAACAAAAACAAGCGATGCTCCCTATCCCAAAACAGTGTATAGAAACAAAACAGGTAGAGTACTCGATCTAGTGCACACGGACGTATGCACAGCGATAGGAACCCCCACAATAGGTGGTAAAACAATGTTTGTAACTTTCATTGACGACTACTCTAGATTTACCGTAATATACTTATTAAAACATAAAGATGAAGTACAGGATAAACTAATCGACTATATAGCTATGGTTCGAAACCAGTTCGGGATATATCCGAAAGCAATAAGATCCGATAACGGGGGAGAGTACATAAATAGAGGGATAGAGGATTACTTAAGAAAAAGGGGCATTAAACATCAATTAACAGTGCCGTATTGTCCGAGCCAAAATGGCATTGCAGAAAGGAAAAATAGGTCGCTATTAGACATGACTAGAAGCCTACTGAGAGAAGCAGATCTGCCACAAAGATTTTGGGGAGAAGCAATTAACACCGCGAATCATTTACAAAATCGCTTACCAACAAAATCGACAAATAAAACCCCATTTGAGCTATGGTTTAATCGCAAACCGAGTTTACACTATTTGCGAACGTTCGGGTGCAAAGCTTACGTATACGTGAATAAACAACATCGAGGAAAATTGGACGACAGGGCTCAGGAAGGGATTTTTGTAGGATACGATAACAACTCAAAGGGATATCGCATATACACAAAACAAAATAAAATTGTAATTGGCAGAACAGTGAAATTCATGGAAAATAGTAAAATTAACCTAAAAGAAAGCAAAGAGACAGAAAACTCATATGACGACAAAAATTACATTGAAACAGAGCTAAACAACACAACCGAAGAACCAACCGCGTCCAACCAACCGACCAATGAACCAAGAAGATCCGAAAGAATGAACAGGGGGGTACCACCAGACAGATATGTCTGTTATGTAAAAAATAATGATACAATAGAACCTAGTAGTTGGAATGAAATACTGGAAATAAATAATCCCAGAGAAAAAGAAAATTGGCTTAAAGCCACACAAGCGGAAATAAATTCGTTGAGAAAACACAATACATGGGAATTAGTGGATCCTCCACCTAACAAAAAGGTTATAGGTTGCAAATGGACATTCAAAAAGAAATTAGACAGTCACGGAAACACTCAAAAGTACAAAGCACGTTTGGTAGCCAAAGGGTTTAGCCAAAAATACGGGGAAAACTATGACGAGACTTTCGCCCCAGTAGTGTCACAAACAACTGTGCGAACTTTTTTGGCAGCAGCCGCATATAAGAAGTTGAACGTGAGACACATAGACATAGACACAGCTTTTCTATACGGTGAGTTAGAAGATGAAGTCTATATGAAACAACCGGAGGGTTACATTGAGAAAAATAAAGAAAACAAAGTCTGCAAATTGAAAAAATCCATCTATGAAAAGCAGGCAGCGAGAACTTGGAATAAAAGAATAGAACAATCTTTAAAAAAATTGAATTTCCAACAAAGCACAGCGGACTCATGTCTATACACACGAAAAGAAAACAACATCACCACGTATATAATAATTTACGTAGATGACTTATTAATAGGCGGTGAAAACGAATCAATTGAAACAATAATAAAAGCTTTAAAGCAAGAATATGAATTAAAAGACCTTGGGGAAGTATCCCACTATTTAGGCATGGAAATAAGAAAAACCCAAACTGGATACAAATTAAATCAAAGGTTAAAAATAGAAGAACTAGCAAGAAAATTCAACTTAGAAAACGCAAAACCAATAAGCACTCCCATGGATGCCGGTTTTCACAAATTAGAGGACGACGAAAACTTAATGCCTAACAACACAAAATTCAGACAAGCAATAGGATCATTGTTATATATAGGAACCACTACACGTCCAGATATAGCAGTCGCCGTTAACATCCTCAGCAGAAGATGTGAAACTCCACGTTTTAAAGATTGGAACGCTGCGAAACGCGTAATTAGTTATCTAAACATCACAAAAAACCTGAACCTCACATTGAATACAAATCAAGAACCACAACTCATCGGTTTTTCTGACGCTGATTGGGCAGGAGACACAAAAACCAGAAGATCGACTACTGGAAACCTTTTCATGCTGGGAAATAGTCCGATACAATGGTACTCAAAAAGGCAAAATTGCATTGCCTACTCATCGGCAGAAGCTGAATTCGTTGCTGCAGCTAGTGCAGGACAGGAAATTGCATGGATTATAAAACTTTTAGCAGACCTGGACTTACAGCAAAATTTACCAGTAAAACTGTACGAAGACAACCAGAGCTGCATCAAGATGGTGGAGAACGAAAAATTCTCAAAGCGAACAAAACACATAGACGTTCGATATCACGCGATAAAAGAAATGAAAGAAGACGGTATACTAGACCTTCGTTACTGCCCAACACAAGACATGACAGCAGACGCCCTGACCAAGCCACTGGGCAAACCACAGTTTGTGAAACATCGAGAATCTATGCAACTATTACATGATGCATCCGAGATGGTTAAGGAAGGGTGATGGATTTATAACCATCTCAGATATCATTAACTGATTTCAAAACAGGAAGCAGTTCAAGGACATAAACATTTGAGCACGCAAATAAATACATTAAGTGACAATAAATCATTCTATAATGAACAGACTTTTCTATTTTAGACAAATCATCCTACTCAAGATAAACAATGATATTAATATGTGAAATATGTTCGCGAAATTAGTTTTAATATCAACCCACGCATGCTGCAGCTGTCTGACGTCATCAAAAGAACTCTGATTCAAAAAAAACTATTTTTATTATTAAGTTAGTTGCCCTTTTTATCTCAATAGAGAAAGATGTAATAATTTTAATCTGTTGCTGCAAAAGGCAGCTGTATGTAAAATGTTACTTGAAATTATTAAGTCAAAATTTTAATATAATTATCTATAACAAAAGTGATCAGTGTCAGGTGTGGACTCAATATAAATAATATAATTCATTAACAAACATTTATGTTTTCAACACTTTAGCTCGGTAACTAATGGATTAACGCAGTTAAAAATGTGCACCAACCAGAAGCACGAGGAATACTGATTCTGAAGAAAGATAAAGGTAAGAAATTACCTATATTATTATATCAATTGTATTTTCATGGCCAGAATGATATATATTGATTATTTATTTATCTAAGTATTAGCGCGCGTAACCTACAGCGTAGAGCAGAGGCGGCTTTTTTGCCAACAAAAATAATAATAGAGAAAAAAACATTGAAATCGGAAATGAGGAATTTTCAGAAAATCCTACTCGCCAAGGATGTCTTTATATGAACTCTAACAAAACATAAAACTGGAGCTGTGCGCTTCATCGCAAATTTACAATGTTTTTACAAACACGAACTAATTACAGCGACTAAACATAACAATACCACGAGTGAAAGTAACAGATACGGTGCGGTAATTCTGGCATTTCTCATCGCTGTTATTCGAAAACCATTGGGAATTGAGACAAAAAAAAAAATTGAGTCTACATCTGCGATCGCTAGATATATACATGCTCCAACGTGTGCGTCACATAAGTAAGCGCTTTGATAGGAAAGGACGCAAAGTATTGGTGATGGGAGAAAAAGGAAAATATAATTTAAGCTTCGATTTTTCAGAAATGATCTTCCGCTGAGCACCGGAGCGCAATGTTTATGAGCTCTGGTAAATTCTGACCAGAACATTGACTAGAAACAAAGTAGTATCGGAGCCGAGCTCCGGTAAGCTCCGGCACAAAGCTCCGGCACAAAGCTCCGGCACTGCTCACAGGAACGGCTCACAGCATAAGTCAGTGAAATTACAATCAGTTTTTCCTACAGTTCGAGGTACAGGATGCAGTGCCTCCCAGAGAGCAAGACGTCGTTGCTATACCAACAAATCAACGTATCTAATCGTCTATAATCTAACGTATATTTTTTTTTACTTCTGGGGGGTGTCTTAACCCCCAACGCCCCCCCCCCTTGGCTGCGCCACTGAATGACATTAAAACACAATGATTTGTCTGTTATTTTAACCATTATGTCATGACTTCATCTTCATACCTCTGAAAGTGTGTTTAAAGATTTGTCTAGGTTTATTCAGTGTTATAAAATGTTCGTGAAACCGAAAATTAATGAAAAAACAGATCGTCTTCTACCAGTTACGCTACGAAGGCTTCATTCAATTAATATAAATAATAAAACCTATTCCCTATATTGGAATATTACTTATTTTAAAGAAATTTTAAATTTAATAATAGTTAAGTTAAGTTAGTTAATAAAGTTTTAAAATTTAACAAAAATAATTAAAAGTTTACAAAAATAAAGCTTTAAAAATTAACAAAAAAATAAAAGTTAATAAAATAAAATAAAATAAAATAAAATAAAAGTTAACAAAAATAAAGTTTATAAGAGTTAAAAGTTTTAAGTTATGTTTAAAAATTATTTTTAATTAAAAAAATTAATCAAAATTGATCAAATTAATCAAAATTGATTTAATTTAAAATTAATCGAAATTGACTTTTAGTTTTATGTAAATGTAACTTTCAATCTTTTAAATATCGAGCTAACTGTTTATCCCCATAACCATTTGTTTTCCTATTTTCCAACCATAAGTTTAGCTATATTATACAAGTCGATTATCTTCCATCCTTAGAAACTTTATGATTTTTAACTAATCATACCTATTTTAAAACATTAGCAAAGAAATGGTTATTTTTATGTGTATGAATCATTTGCTAACTGTAAGTTTAGTTACTTTTTTCAAGTCAATTACCTGTCTCAACTTTTAAATTCGATATAATTTTCTTAAAACATTAACAAATAAATATAATTTATGTACTTACAAAAGCAGGATAATTTAAAAAGGGGTCCATCTATTTCATCTTGCTAACATCAAGTATCAGTTCTATTCTATAACAGAATGAGGTTAAACTATCAGTTTACGTCCTTATTACACACGTGATCAAGACTTTATCAGTTACATGTTCAAGCCGATAACAGCTATAAACAGTGTGTTGGCCATTTTAACTTCTGCCTTCGCGCATTGTGGTTCGGTAAGTTTTATTATGTACCATTTTTTCTTTTTAGAAAATGAACTAATTGGAAAAAAATTTTTTTGATACCCAGCTACTTTTAAATCACAATGTTAAAACACTAACTTTAATTATGTTAAATTATTCTTTTAAATGTCGAACAAAAGACCTTGCAATATATTTGTAAAGAAGTTCTTATAAGACAGTTTTATTTAGTTAAAGGATGAACATTGTTAATTTAACTACCTGTTATTTTATTTTGAAAGCGAAAAAGATTAATTCACATGAAAATTAAACTTATCTTATTGGTGAACAGGTTCATGCGACGACTTTTAGAGATTTGAAGTTAGTACGGTTGTATATCAGTTAATCTTATCACGTGATATGATGACGTTACTAAGTATCGTCATCCACTGCAGGTTTTACCGGTTAATCACGTGACTACGCGATCTTAACCTTCACACTACTAGTGATGTTTAGATCATGTAACTAATTGTAATTATTACAAAATATATTTATAATATATATATTATAAATATATTTTAATTATATTATATTTTAATTATATATTTTATTATATTTTATTTTATATTTTTATATTATTTTTTATATTTTATATTATTTATATATTTATATTTTATTATATTTTATTAATTATATTTTTTAATTAGATAATTTAATTTTATATTAGAGGCGGGCGAAGGTAGCGACATTGAATTATTAATGAACTTTGAAAGTGGGGGGGGGGGTTTCTTTGAGACCTGTAGTGACAAGGCTGTTGTCTCGAGTGATCAATTAATGAATTACTTGCACCATGCCAAATTGCAAGTTTCTATACCAACTGTATCACACAAATTGCAATTTTAGAACGTTTTTTTGCTCCTGCAAACTGTTCTGGGCTAGCATTTAAGTCTCTAAAGTAACAACTATGCCAAATTTCATGTTTCTAGCCCTAACTGTACAAACAAATCGTAATTTAGAACGTTTCCTGCTCCTTTCCCTTTTTAAATTTCGAACCTTTTAGAGACCATTTTTAGTGAGCATTTACATCTTTTTATAAACCCTTCGCGACGAGCGTCCTTATCGTAGAAATGCTGTCATTAAATAAGGCAAATCTTGCAATAAAAAGTAACAATGGGAATAATCGAGGATTCTGAGCATTTTATGCGTCACGTATAAGTGTTGCTCGTCCCCAAGGGGTTAAAGTAACCGCTAGGCCAAATTTCAAATTTCTAGAACCAACAATATCGTAGAAACCGCAATTTTAGAATGTTTTTTGTTCTTGCACCCCTTTGGAAATTGTTGTACCGAAAAAATTGTTGGAAATTGTTGTATAAAATATAGCCTGTGTTAAAAAGGAGATGGTTACCAGAATTTTCACACCATTATTAAGGTTCCATACTTAAAAAGTAAAAACGGAACTATTATATGAGATCACTCATGTGTCTTATTTTTTTTGGCGCTCAGGGGGGGGGGGGGGGAGTTGAGGGTTATCGACGCAGAATCATCTAAGGATTGTTGGTAATGATTTTCGAAATAATGTGTCTGTAATTAGCTGAAATATTAATTTAAAACTCATGTATAAAACAACGGCATGGATCAAAACAATGTTGCTACTTTGCGACCTCCTTTTAAGCGCGCTTGGTACAATGCTAAGATTAACCCCTTAAGCACCACGACGCACATGCGTACGTCATGAACTCGTCTATTTGTAATACCAGGACGTACGTGAGTACGTCCTCGTCTTAAGTCCAGACTGCAATGTTCTAAGCATCTGTTTATTTATTTATTTATTTATTTTTGCGTCGCTAATTGCTATTGTGATTGGTTTTGTACGTGCTTTATAGCAATGATTGTTTTCGCACCTAATAGATGGCATTACGTATAGAAAAACTCATGAAGTTTCCTGCTGTTTTCTTCCTTCGTTGGTCTTGCTGTTCGATTGTGTTTCGTAAATGGTAGTGTTTCGAATTCGCTTTTGTGTTTTTTGTATCTCTGGTAGATAAAAATAATGATATAAGTTACTTTTGAGAAAATTTAATATATCTGGTATTCAGCATAATTGAATAGGGTGCTTAAGGGGTTAAACATTGTACAAGATCTTTGCTTTAGGTAAGACGAATCATAGTGATAGTCAGCATTTTTCATTCCAACTGAATTCAATTATTGAAGGCAAAAATTGAAAAAAAATTCATAGAATTATTCCAAGACACTAAAAGTCAGTAATTTTGAGACAACAATCGCTTATAATTCAATATATAATTCATTTATAATGAAAAAACTTTTCGATAAAAAATAACTTGAATTATCATGCCTATACATTTGCTTTCATTTTTGAAAATGAATCGGAAAGTTTCGCGTCGTTCAACATATCTTTTTTAAATGCTTTAAAATTGTCTACTATTTCGTTAAATATAATTAAGTAAACTTTAATATAATTAAGCAAGTAACTTTTCGTGTGAAACTCAGCGACTTCTTCCGAAGCGTGATTGATTCTCTGCCAAGTTGTTGTTACATTATGCACATTATATTTTGATTGCATTTGCGCATGCGCAGTGAAACACTTTTTAGTAAACCTGCTCGTTTTTCATCCAATTTTTATTATTTTTTAATTCCGACTGCTGAGTATTATGTAAAATGTTGTTTGACATATTTTCCCAAAATAACTTTTTTTTATATTAAGAACTCTGCAAATTATAAGCAAAAAACTTGGCGAAATTTGGGACTGTTTTTATAAAAACCTTAATTTCTCTACGAGTATACATGCTATCCTCATAAAAATGAACACAGTATATTACAATAAGCCACTTATTAACAATCTCGAGTTTGAACGCTTTTGCCTCATTAGTTTTTACAGGGTAATCCAAAAGATATTCGTTCTGTTTCAATTTGTTGACAGTCCCCTATGGGGTTTCGGGAAAAAATCTTCGCGGAAATACACTGCTCAAAACAATTAAAGGATATTTGAAGTTTTATATAAAATAAAGATATAAACGAAATTTTTTTTGCCGAAAATAGAAGAAGAGAATCACAAATGCAAGTTTTTCTGGTTTTCAAACTGTGGAGTATGCGAATTTTGAGTTCGACGTCAAAAACGTCGCTTCAGCGGCAGCGAATGAAATTTGACTTTCAACTGGATAAAAGAGAATGAAGACAAGGATGATCGGTGATCCGGCGATTTTCAGTGGACTGTATTATTACGTTGTGATTTTCGTTAATGAAACTTCATGTTAAAACACACAATTTATTTACAAAATAAAGATGAAATGACAGGCAACGGTGGGTTCGCTGCGCTTACGTCCAAGGCTGATCACAGAACTGGCGGGATCTCTTCCCGCTCATCATTACAGTTTTCATGCGCTCTGTTGCGCCCTCTATTAAACTAATTTATAGACATGGAGGAAACATTCCCCCGGCGATTGAAATCAAACTTTCAATATAAAGTCAATATATAAATTTGCAAAAATTATCACACAAAGGAAAATTATAAAGTTACACACAAAATAAATACAACATTAAATGCACTATCACACTAGATTAAATACTGAATTATTGTACCGTACAGTTATACTTAAAGGAAGAAAGGAAATTTGTTACTCAACTGGTAAAATGCATACGTCTCTGACATTTCGCTTCAAAATTCGTCCGTCTGGCAGACGTAAATTTATAATTCTGATTATGTTATCTCTTCCTTTAAAAACCTCAATTATTCTACCAACCAACCATTTGGTAGAAGGTAAATTTTCCTGCTTCAACAGTACCAAAGTTCCTTTCTGTACATCATCTTTTTTGAATTTCCATTTATTCCTCTCTTGGAGATTATTCAAATAATCTCGTTTCCAGAGTTTCCAAATTCTCTGACTAAATTTTTGTATTTTCTGCCATTTACCTAGTCTGTTCTCATTGATATTATCTAATTGTGGTTCTGCGATCGAAGTGATAGCTCTTCCAATCAGAAAATGAGAAGGGGTTAAAGTCTCGAAATTTTCAAATTCTGAGGATAACGGGGTGAGTGGCCGCGAGTTTAAAACACCTTCAATTTCGGCTAGTATCGTCAAGAATTCCTCTAAAGTTAAATTTTGATTCCCTATTACCCGTTTCAAATGAAACTTGAAGGATTTTACACCCGCTTCCCATATTCCGCCAAAGTTTGGGGATTTGGGGGGAATAAACTCCCACTCGATTCCTTCATGGGTTAAAAAATTATACAATTCCTCATCTGGAGAGCTAATCAATTTTTGTAATTTTTTCAATTCAATGTCCGCTCCAATGAATGTTTTTGCATTGTCAGACATAATTTTCGAACATTTGCCTCTTCTGCCAAAGAAACGTTTTAAACTAGCTATAAAGGCCTGAGTTGTCAAATCTGATACAAAGTCCAGGTGTATTGCCTTCGTACATAAACATACATATACCACAACATATACCTTGTTTAATACACCCTTTCTTTGGTGTTTAAATTTTACAAAAAATGGGCCACAGTAATCTATGCCTGTTACGGCAAAGGCAAAATTTGGAGTTATACGTTCCCTTGGCAGGTCGGCCATTAATTGTGAATTAATTACAGGTTTGTTTTTGAAACAAGTGATACATTTATGAACAATTCTACGGCAGTTATTTCTGCCATTCAGTGGCCAGAATTTTTGCCTAACCTGGAAAAGCAAGGCTTGTGGGCCCAAGTGCAAATATTTTAAGTGAAAATATTTCAATACAATATCGGTTAATTTATGCCTTTCAGGCAAAATTATTGGAAATTTGGCGTTAAACGGTATATCTGCTTGGCATAAACGTCCACCTACTCTAATTAAACCATCATCATCCAAAAATACATTTAGCGATGAAAGTCTGCTCTTACCTTTAATAGGCTTACCCTTTTCAAGACAAGCGATTTCTTCACCAAACTTACCCCTTTGCGCTGACCTTATTAGAAAGATTTCGGCTTCTTTTACCTCAGTCACACTTAATGGACCGCTTTTCTTTTCACGCGCGTGAGAGCAATTACATATGAACCTAAAAATAAAACTAATTATACGAATTAATTTAACAAGGTTATTAGATAAAGAAAAAATATGTTCCATCATAGGAACTTCAGGTGAGAGTGTCAACGTTGTAAAGTCTCTGTTTTCTAGGTTATCACAGTTTTTTTTTAGTTCGTTTATATATATGTCCTTGTTAGGAATCACTAAAGTCTTGTCGTTGTTACACAGATCTAAGTCTTTCAAAAACTCTGGTCCAGTCCACCATTTTGAATTCTGAACGAGAAGGTCACACTTAATACCTCTTGTTAGCAAATCTGCAGGATTCTCTGACCCTGCACAATGAAACCATCGTGATGGGTCGGTGAGTGTTTGTATTTCTCGTACTCTATTGGACACAAACGATTTCCACCTATTTGCGGAGCCTTTGATCCAGTACAAGACAATTTGCGAATCTGTCCACAAATACACAGAAGATGGTCCCTTGCGATCTAGTACCTTTTTCACTTCACAGGTTAAACGTGCAGCAACTAATGCTGCTAGAAGTTCAAGTCGCGGAAGTGACACTTTTTTCAATGGTGCCACTCTGGATTTAGATGTAATCAGATTTATAGACGATTCATTTAGTGAATTGATTTCTAAGTAAACGGAAGCACCGTATGCTTTTGGACTGGCATCGGCAAAGGTATGCAACGTTAGGGTATAATTGGAGTCATCGGGAAACTGAAAAATGTTCCTTTGAATTTTTAGATTTCTCAACTGGGGAAGTTCGGAACTCCACTGTTCCCACGTCTCTCTAATATCGGAAGGCAATTCTTCATCCCAAGACAACTTTCTACTCCATAGTTCTTGTAATAAACATTTTATTCTTATTATGTACGGAGAAATTAGACCCAGAGGGTCAAATATTCTACCTGCAACTTGTAATACAAAACGTTTTGTATTTTTTGAGTTACGCAAAAATTCGAGCAAATTATCAATATCTATCAAAAGTATATCTTGCTTGGGTTGCCACGATATTCCCAAAACTTTATGTATTGTAGTATCCTCAAAAGGTTGTGGCATAGTACTAAATCCACGATTACCCCATATTTCCATTAAGAGTTTGTTATTTGAAATCCACTTCCGTAAATTCATGCTAGCTTCCTTCATTATTTTATGAGATTGTTCCGAAATGTTCACCGCATCTTCGACTGTGTCTGTCCCGGTTATCAAATCATCCACATAAATACAATTGTGGAGTACTTCTGACGTTATCGGATATTCCGTTTCAAATTTGTTAAGATGATGCTTAATTGTAGCAGATAGCAAAAATGGGCTTGAGTTCAAGCCAAATGTTAGGCGTAAAAATCTGTAGACGATAACATTAAATGCGTCATTGTCGACAGGATTCTTATCTATAAACAAGAATCTCAGAACATCCCTGTCCTTGTCGTTTATGGCAATTTGTAGAAAAGCCTTCTCTATATCTGCTAGAAAGGCAATTTTGTTTAGTCTGAAAAAAATCAATAAGTGAAAAATATTAGGGTTTAAATTAGTTCCTGCGTCAAGGCAGTCGTTCAAAGACAATTGTCCTGCTTCATGGGAACTTGCGTCAAAAACTATTCGACATTTAGTATAAACACTATCTTCTCTAAATACTGTATGGTGCGGTAAGTAAAAAACTGGTTTATCTGAAGGGTTTTCTAAATTGGGTACACTTTCAATTATGTTCATCTCTAAATACTCATTCAAAATATTGCAATATTGTTCGTATAACTTTGTATCACGTTTCATTTTTTTTATAAGACCTGTGAGTCGCACTTCGGCGGTTTTATAATTATTTTCTAAATGGTTCCAATCTCTTGTCCAAGGGAGACTGATTTCATATCTGTTATTTTCAAAACGCACAGTTTCATGAAATTGTTCTACAATTTTCTCGTTTTTAACACTGTTTGGGTCATCTTTTATGCCCATCTGCTCCAATTCCCAAAACGCCCTTAAATATGACGATTCCTCTTCATTTTGCAATAAATGGCACTGAAATTCTCTGTCATTTTTATCATGCAATGTCCCAGCTACAATCCATCCAAAACAAGAATTCTGTAAAATGACGGAACTATCCGGTAATTTTATCTGGCCGGACAATAGTAATTCATAAAATATATCTACTCCTAATAAGATGTCAACTCTATGAGGTTCAAAGAATTTCGGGTTCGCATATGCTATATTCTCAGGCAAATGGAGACTAGAAATTTCGATCGGACTTGAAGGGGTTAAATCAGTAATTTTGGGAACGACAAACATATTCACTGATTTCTGAAAATCTTTGTTTTTATTAGATATTTCCGTTTTTATTCCATTTTTAATTTTACAGATTGATCCATTTAAGCCGCTAATTAAAGAGTTTAGATTATATTTTTTCAATCCCAAAATATCTAAAGCTGAATAAGTAACTAAAGAAATTGTGCTTGCTGAATCTAAAATAGCTAGGAACGGAAAAAAATAATCATTATTTCCCTTAATATAAACTATCGCAGTCGATAATAACCCATTATAAAAAACACCAGATGGAAAATACGCTTCGCCTTTTTTCTGACAGCTCAACGTTAAAGAAGTTGACCTAGTTTCTCCACAAGTTGAAAGTTCCGAATTTACGCGTCTTTCGTTTTTTTCTGATTGAGTTTGGCTTTTATTCGACTGATTAATTTGATTACTGTCATTTTGTTTATATTTCGAAAAATTAGCTCCACATAATGTAGTATGATGATTCAAAAAACATGACTTGCATTTATTATTTAATTTCGGGCAACGAGAAACTACATGTTTATTTAAACAATTAAAACAAAGCATTAATTTCCGCACAAAATTTAATCTATCCTGAACCGATAAATCTTGGTAATCTTTACATTTGAAAATTAAATGAGATTGATTACACATGGGACATACAATTCGATCATTTTGCAAAACGAAACTTTTTTGTTTATGAACGAATTCCGTTTTGGGCCTTGAAGCTGAGACATTTCTCTGTATATTTTCTAACGCTTGAATTCTTTTTAGTAGAAAATCAATGAAAACATCCCATTGTGGCAATTCGTTACAGTTTAAAGTCATTTCAAAAGCCTTTCTCGACTCGTCATCAATGCGTTGCAACACAAAATGCATTAAAATTGCTTCAGACAAATTATTTTTTTCTAATCCTAATTGCTTAAGTGCTCTTAAATGACTAAGTAAATTGTCTACCAAATTACGGATTTCTTTAGAGTTTTCAATTTTTATTTTGTTCATATTTAGCAGTTCTGCTACATGTCCGTTAACAATCAATCTTTTGTTTTCAAACCTTTTCTTTAAGGCTTCGAATAAGGACTCATAAGAATCATCGATATTCTGAAGAAGTTTCACTGGGCCTGTCAAGGCTGACTGCAGGTAATACAATTTTTGTGAATCATTTAACTGGTCGTTATTGTCAATTAGAGTGGTGAACTGTGACTTAAAATTCATCCACTCTGTATAACGACCTGAAAATTGTGGTAGAGTTATTTGTGGCAATTTTATATTTGAATCACTAGATATTATTCTATCGTGAGTAGCATTTTGAACAATATTAGAACTACAGGGTTTTATTAGATCGAGAAGACTCACCTCTATAGATTCCAGTTGCCCATCAATATCCGTTAAAGAATTTTCGAATTCTTCCAACTGATCTTCAGGTATTATGGCGTACGCTTCATTTCTCAGCTCATCGTTTTTTTTCTTTAAATTCTGTATTGAATTCATCTTGATTTCCAGTTCTTTTTCGCTCATTTTTGATTTCAACGCATTAGCGATTCTTGTTATTTGTCCTCGAATGTTTCCTCGTTTTCTGTTTAGCACCACAGCTCCAGAAATTGTAGTTGCCATTTTTAGCTACGTGAGTAGGTATCACGCTTCTTTTTTGTATCCAAAAGTCCTGATTCGAACAATGTTCAATTAAATATGAGCACTGCGGCTCCTCGGACCATAAATGATCCGGCGATTTTCAGTGGACTGTATTATTACGTTGTGATTTTCGTTAATGAAACTTCATGTTAAAACACACAATTTATTTACAAAATAAAGATGAAATGACAGGCAACGGTGGGTTCGCTGCGCTTACGTCCAAGGCTGATCACAGAACTGGCGGGATCTCTTCCCGCTCATCATTACAGTTTTCATGCGCTCTGTTGCGCCCTCTATTAAACTAATTTATAGACATGGAGGAAACAATCGGCATTCAGTGATTGCTTTGTTTCGATGAGTACGATGTCTCAGCGAAGTCATTTGACAGATTCAGAAGCTTGGAGAATTGTTGGTAGGTTAGAAGGGGGCCAAACTCAAGCCGAAGTAGCGCAAGCCATTGGAGTGTCACAAAGTGTCATTTCCAGGATCTGGAACCGTTTTTTGGAGAGTGGATGTGCAGGCCGAAGACCAGGGCAAGGTCGTAGACGGGCAACAACGCCCAATGAAGATCGGTATTTAGCGTTAACAGTTCGGAGACACCGAAACATGAACGCTACTCTTCTCCAACAACACCTTCGCTCGGCTACAGGCACCACGATTTCAACTCAGACTGTCCGAAACTGGCTCCATGCTGTAGGTCTGTATGCTCGCCGACCGATGGTATGTGTTAGAATAACATCAAGGCATCGTCGCGACCGCAGGGAGTGGGCAACCGAGCATGTCAACTGGAGGAGAAATGAATGGAGCAATATTCTGTTTCCGGACGAGTCCCGTTTTTCTGTGCATCCGGATAATAGGCGTATTTTCATCTGGAGGGACCGTGGCAGTAGGAATAATCCTGCGTTCGTGCACGAAAGTGTCAGATTTGGCGGTGGAGGAGTGTTGGTGTATGGTGGCATCTCCATTGACGGGCGCACTGACCTCTACATCATTCGAGATGGAGCTCTGACTGGTTGCCGATATAGGGATGAGATCCTCAGACCTATTGTAGTCCCTTACGCTGCAGCAATCGGAGATAACTTCATTTTAATGGACGATAACTGCAGGCCACATCGTGCAAACCTGGTGGAGGATTTCCTTTTCGAGGAAGGAATCGTTCGAATGGAATGGCCAGCGTGTTCTCCAGACATGAATCCAATCGAGCACGTTTGAGACGCTCTAGGAAGACGAGTTTCTGGCCGCCAACAACCCCCACAAACTCTCCAAGAACTGGAAAGAGCTCTTCTGGAAGAGTGGGGCAGAATACCCCAACTCGTCATTAATAGCCTCATTGAGTCCATGCCTCAAAGGTGTTCAACGTTGCTGGCCGCCCGTGGAAACCATACCCCCTACTGAAAATGATTTTCTTTGAAGAAAACACCTTTTCTTATTCTTTTTTTCTCATATGCACAAATTGTGTTTTTTTCCTTTTGTACACAAATGCGCAATAAAATGCATTTTTTTCTGCCAAACATGTGTAATTTATTCTCATATAACCTACTATGTCTGTCGACCATGTATCAATCAGCTAAAAAGTTTCCCAGATACAAAATCCACCTAAAACTGCAATATCCTTTAATTGTTTTGAGCAGTGTATATAACCTATACTATACTGTTTACACACCTGCAGTTTCAGGTTAATTCCTCATGTATTTTTCTAGATAGTTAACAAAACGTCTAAAATCGCAAGTGACCGGTCACCTTTGGCAATATAGTGTAGTAGAGATACGACTTCAAACTCTGATATTTTTAGAGAACAATAATAAATTTATTTTAACGAAATTTTCATCAGATCTGATGATCGCTTAATGCGAAATTCGATGTCATGTAAAGTACTGCAAGGGCACAATAATTTAGTCTGCAATACCGTGTTTGATATCAACTACATTCCAAAACATAGATTACCTAATTGAGTTGTTACATTTGGCAAAAAGCAAGGTAAGTAAGTCTATTGAAAATTTTGTTAAAATTGCTTCATTATTATTAAAGTTAGGAATAAGAATTCGCGGTTCTCTTGTAATGAAACCTTGTGTATTTTTGGTTGAACAAATGGATTCCAACTCTCTTATTTTCTATGTAAAAATTATTTGCTGTAATTGTTGCTCTTCCATCTTAAAGTTTGCCACTCATTATTTTTAAACACTTTATAAATCTAACCTAGTTTTGTGTTATTTCATTCGTGCATTTTATAGTTTGTAACTCTAATATTGTAAACGCTGTTTAAATGAATCATAACCAACGTAATTGCGGAGAAAAGCATTATGATTGCATTCATTTATAAGATTGATTCTATTAACCGGTGATTCAGATAACCGGCGACCCCTTTATCAGAAATCCAAAACCTCCTCTAGAACCGAATTCTGGCTGCGCCACTGATGTCATTTTGCCAAATTCGAACCTCGAGACTATTAAAAACTATCTTTTAAAATAAATTCGAACTATATATGGCCGGACCAAGAATTAAATCTGTCTTAAAATTTTCCATCAAACATTTCTTATAATATTTAAATCTGTCATGTTCGTATGTATTTGTTAAATTGTAAGTAATTTATATTCTTTAATTTTATTAACTTGTGATTTTAAAAATATTTTTTTACTAATATGCATATTTCTATTCAATAGTTGAATCTTTTTGCATTTTTTAAAATTTTTATTTTGTGCTAAGTTATATAAAAACAAAAACAAATTCTAATTGTTCACTTAAAAGTTCTACTAAATTAAAACTTATAAATACACACATAGGTAACTTTTATATTTTTATAAAACTTTATTTTGTTAAATTTTATTTTATTTTATTTGTTTATTTATTTATTTATTTTTAAATTTTTATTTATTTATTTGTTTATTTATTTATTTATTATTATTATTATTATTATTATTATTATTTGTTAACTTTTATTTTAAAACTTTATTTATTATTTATTTATTTGTTAACTTTTAATTTTGATAACATTTAATTTCATTACGTTACATATATATTTTTTTAACGAACGTGAATATTTTCATTCAATAGTTTAATTTTTCGCAATAGATGAAAATTGTTTTGAATTGGATTATATAAATAAAAGTTAAATTATATCAGTTCATTTAAAAGTTCTACTAGATGAAAAACTAATAAATTCACGCACAGACACTTTGTAGAAATAAACACACAAATCTTAAACAAATACAGTATTATTATACTGTGTTATCCATGCTTTTTAACAAATGATACGTCACTCGCACGATACCTCTCATTAAACACTTAAACATATATAGTTAACTCAAACATATATAGATTCTTGGCTTGATCAGTTAAACCACTAGCAAATTATAGTCAAGAGACTATTTTGGTCCGGGTTCAAACCCCAGTGAAATCTTTTCAAGAAAACCTATTTTAAACATCAGTTATTTCAGTTCCTGCAGATAGAAGGCGCCACCAAAAAAAATGTTTGATCTCCGTTTCACGTTCGAACTCAAAGTCAATTAAAAAAAAAAGCCCCCCCCCTCTCCCCCCGTCAAAAGTTAGCCCCCTCACATTTATACCCTCCTTCTATAGTACCTACACTTCGACACATTCCCACACACCATTTCCACCTTTAACTGAAGCTCTCAGCTACCACCTGTTCCACCAGCTCTAGCAAGTGAGCCAGAACCTCCATATAATCTCTACTAACGTGTCCGTGAGTAACGCTGGCGTCATTTTGAGAATGGCAACAATTGACGATGAGATTTCGGTTTTACGATTTTTGCAACTGCATTTTTTTTTAAAATTTCTAAACATCGCACATTTTCAATTTTATTTACCCATCATACGTAGTATAGGATAAGTCTTGTAATCGTTTTGATTTTTTTTTTTTTTTTTTTTTTTTTTTTTTTTTTTTTTTTGTTGACAGATTTTCACGTTTCAGACACTGGAGATTCCGAAACATATATTTTTAGAAAAAAAAATGTTGCCGTCCGTCTGTGTGTCTGTAAACGTTCTATCTCCCGAAAAAAATTGAGATAGAGACTTGGAATTGGGTATGTACTTGGTATGTCATAATGGGAAGAAGCTTATTGAATTTCAGTCACCTCGATGATCCCGAACTCTTTTTTTCGGACTCTCGAACGAGTCGTTCTGATAAAAGTGTTAGACAATATTTACCTAACGAGTATTAAGGTGTGAGAACGGTTAATTACCTCCTTTATTTTATTTCTAAATACTTAATCATTTTTCTTCGCAACATCTTATAGAAGTAAAAAAGAATGTTCTTACCGTTTGGTAGCTTCGTCAGTGATGTATCTGAGTTAATCCGTTTGAAACAATTTTGTTTGTTGTTGTGTGAATATTATTTTGTTTGAAGTATCCATTTGACAAGAAATTATGTGATTTCACTAGATAGATGATCATTGCTATAAAATTATGTATTCCATAGTATTGTAGTGGTATACCAAGTAGAGAAAATCATCTTCACACTTTTTAAAAGGAAAAGAAAGAATTTAATATAAGATAAAATTAAGACTGAACATTCTGCACCCTCTCAGTCGGGTGTTTAAGCACGAAGTGAGCAAAAAACATATATAAGAAAAGACACACGTGCTTTTCTCAAAAACTGGGTTACATTCAAAAGGTTATATGCGTGAAAAACATCATTATCTAAAATTGGCCATTTTGCATCATTAAAAGTCAAATTCAAGTGTTTATAAAAAAGAGTCAGTAAAAGTCTCGTTAAAAAGAAGTTGAGCTAAACTGTTTTTAAAATGTCCGACGATAGTTGAATCTTTTTGCATTAGTTAAAATTTTTATTTTGTGCTAAGTTATAGAGAATATTCTGCAGATGGCTGACGAATAAAGTCTTTTTCTAACAGGTAATAAATTTGCCTCGTTACTGTCAGCTAACCAGATGTGAGCGGCACAGAAAGATTGTCCAGACGTAAGTTCTATAAGATGGAGATTTAACTTTTTCTTTATTTTTGTTTTAACACTTATCTTAATTAGGAGGCTTAATTTCGTAAAACGGGCAACAAAAAGGTCTATACAAAATTTCGAAATTGTTTATTTTAAGGATTGAATATAAAAGACAATAAAAAAAAAAAAAAAATTGCATAAAGCATGAAGTCGATCGGATAATGAGTGGCCGAGATATTTGTAATCCTATTTCCCACACACTTCGATTTTTCATGACCCTGTATTTCATCCAAATTTCACTTCAAAGATCTATTTTAATTGGAAATGAGACGCTTCATCCGATGCAATAAACCGCTAGTGAATAGGATTATTGTTTTTGGAGTTATAAGGATGTTTCTTTCAAGCAATTCAGTAACAGAGCCTTTAAAGTTTAGGACGTCATGAAGCCAGGATTTTATTCGAATGGCAATACATTTTATAAGTAGTTTACGCATGTTTTATTTTTCTATTTTATAGTATGCCTATCCATGATGGGTAAGGATTACGGTGGGCCCCAACGCGACTAGTTTACATCGTTATGCAGGGGAAAAAAATCTCCTTTCAAATGCAATTTGTTGGAAAACTGTATCGCAATGGACTCATTTATGAATCCGTTTATACTTCAGAAAGTATAAAAAAGTACAAATGCTGAACTTTTTTTTTCCATAACGAAATTAAAATTGAATTAAGCAATAAATGAAACACAAATTGAACATGAGCAGTCCCTCTTGGGAAGTAAATTAAAGACATGTCATTGAAATAAGCCCTTAAAACCGCTGAAATTATCAGAGAAAAAGAAACACCTATTGTAAATAACGAAATTTTTAGTGATTACTTAATACGAAATGACCGATTTTAATAAAGTTCAAAATTTCATTTGAATATATAATTGGCATATCTTCTTATAGCTCTTTGATGTTGTTAGGGTAAATTAAACAACAACCTAATTTAATAACAACTTAAATTAACCTAACGTTGTAATTTAATTAGGCAATCTAAGTAAATTATTAAATGTAAGAAATCTATTAGAGTTTTCAATAATTAAAAAAAAAATGGTTTTCACATATATTCCCTATCCCGGGGAAGCTCGGTTGGATGCTTTAGTTACTAATAAAGAAAATATAAAGATTGTTGTCCACCTGTTTTGTTGATAAGAAGTTCTGCTTTCCCCCTTCCCCACAAGGGGCAGCAAGAGCAAGAAAATAAAATTACCGTTGAATGCATTATGTAACAAAAAAAGCTATAATTTCAAACAGTAATTATCTCTTTTAGGTGTCATTTTATATAAAGTTATTTTTTGTATCATAGTGATATTTTATTGATTTCTTCTCTTCATTTGACGCATAAAAAAAAAATTGTAAAAATGAAAAAGAAATTTTAGAGTAGGGGGGGGGGGTGTTAAGGGGTTCAAAATTATCAAAAAGTTGATAACGTTGTATATATACCGCCCCTTTTCATCTGGAAGCGTCTTAAAATCGGTCTGCTTCCCTCTCAACTTAACTCAATCATCTGGCGATAAGCGTCCGCTAATATTTATTTCCCACACAACCACTACCACCGCTGCTGGTAAAATATATCTCACCCGACTCCCCCCCCCCCCCCCCGCCAATCTTTTTTTTTCTTCCAGCAGCCGCACATAAATGGTGGGTTGTCGAAAACATGTGATCTCGGCCCGGTGCACTCCAGCACACGCCCCACTAATATAAAATTTTTAAATGATTTTTTAAGATTACATTGGCAGTAAATAAACACCTTAAGAGGCTACTTCACTCACGCGAAAACACCCGCTCGCTAATGTTAATCGTATGAGGGGAAATATTTTAAGATATCTCATTCGCACTTCAATATTTTTAAATATATTTTTTTTTCTGCATTGGATAGCTGAGGTCGATCTCTATTCAAACCCTTTTTCACTTTTACGATTTTGTTGCAGTTTTTATTTTATTTATTTATTTATTTTATTGAGGATACTTTTACTTTCGAAACCGGTTGCAAAAAAAAAGAACTTGTAGTCAAAATCGAAAAATTAAAAAAGAGCCTGCATTATTTATTGCATATTTCTGTGCATAGCCTACACAGAAATTAATTATCAATACTATTGGCTAAAGTGCTAAAGACTTGTTACTGAAACTTTCACAAACTGAAGCACATTTAAATACACAAGTAAATCTACAGATCAGAGGCCTCAACGTCAGCTCTACAAATCATTCTTCATTCATCTCACTCATTTTTAATAGAATCTGCATAATATTTATTTTCCTTACAATCTGACTTTTTAAAGTTACATGCACATTTATAAGCACTTAAGATTTATCGAAGTTTCAGTCAATTTTAGAAGTATCGCATTCAACACAATTTGACGCCAATGACAGGATAAACTACTTATTACTGTATTTTTTCAGAATAAGAATACATTTCTGTAGTAAAAATAGTTTATTTACTGTGGGACCTTTTAACGTGCAGTTAATGGCCACTCTAAGTTTATGTATATTTAAGTAGGGGTAATCTTTCAATATAAAAATATATATATTTCCTGTCTTTATATAGTAAACAGTTGAAAATCATATAAATAGGTAAAGTCTTCTTACCTTCTGTTTTCGGGATTCAGGAATTGTGTATCCAATTTTATCGTGTCATTTATTTATGACTCTGGTTCCGTGTTTTCACATTTCACGTTCTCTCTTCCACTTATCACTACTTAACCGTGAAGGAAGAAAATTATTATTAAAAAAATTGAGTATTATGAAATTGAATGGATTCATTGGTTTAGAAGGTTAAAAATATTTAATAGTATATTTTACATTTTTTACATGTTTAAAAATATAAAAGTTTTATACGCTTTAGGAGCGATTAAAAGTCACGTCTTTCAGTCCGGAAAAATCATGTTACACTAACGTTGAAACAGTCTATAAAGAACATAGTTGCTATGGCTGCATGAGGCCCATTTTTGGGGTATTCACAGTTTTAAGTGTTTACAGAAGTTCTCGCACATGGCTTTGACGTCACGAGCAATCTGGTTTCTCAAGTGCAGAAAGTTTCGGTTTGATTATAGCTTCCTGAGTGATAAGCTGGGATTACGTGTTTCGGAGAAAGAGGGTTTTCAATACACCCCCCTTAATCCCAGGTTGAAGGAAGTTCTTGCAGTTTCAGTCTTTCAAGGTTTCTCAGATGTTCAGGTTTGGGAGTGGGCTTGGTCAACAGATCTGCGATCATGGATTTGCTAGGACAGTACTTCAGTGCGATTATCTTTGCTTCTGTTAGGTGTTTGATGACGTGGTACTTCACCTCGATGTGTTTTGTCCTGTTGGAAAGTTTCTCGGATTCCGTCATCTTTATCGCTGAGAGATTGTCCTCGTATAGTGTAATTGGACAATTTTGTGGTAAATCTAGATCGTCTAGAAGTTTTATGAGCCAAACGATTTCATTGGCTGCGCTTGCTGCTGCTACGTATTCCGCTTCGGCGGATGATTGAGCGATGCAAGACTGTCGTTTGGATATCCAGTAGATTGGATTCTTGCCTATCATAAAAACATTTCCTGTAGTAGATTTTCGCGTTTCGGGATCTTGTGCCCAATTTGCATCTGAATATGCTTCTAAGATTGGTGCATGTTCGGTGTTTATAATTAAGTTTAAGTTCTTGGTGGTATTTAGGTATCTCATTATACGCTTCAAAGCTTTCCAGTCTATTTCGGTTGGTTTTTCATTTTTCCTGCTTAGAATGTTTACAGCCGTTAGTATATCAGGTCTAGTTACTGTCGCTAAGTATAATAATGCACCTATTCCTTGTCTGTACTTGTGATTATTTGGAAGTAGGTTTTCGTTATTGTTTATTTTTAGATAACCTGTGTCCATGGGTGTGCTGTATGGTTTACTTTCTTCAAGATTAAATTTATTTATTATTTCACTAATTTTCGTTGTTTGGTTTAGAGCGTAGCCGTTGTCTAATTTCTTTATGCTTATTCCTAGGTAATTCGTTACTTCTCCTAGGTCACTAAGTTTGAATTTAAGTTTAAGTTTCTCTACAAATTTTTCAATGTTTTCTTTGTTTCCTGCTACGAGCAGATCGTCCACGTATACAATTATGTAGACTGTGTCTTCCTTGTTTTTCTCTTTGCGCGTAAATAAACAAGTGTCTGTAGTGCTTTGCACAAATTTCATTTCCTTTAATGTTTCACTGATTTTCGTGTTCCAGGCTCTCGCGGCCTGTTTAAGTCCGTAAATAGCCTTCGTTAATTTGCATACTTTATTTATTTGGTCTGGTTTCTCATGACCTTCGGGTTGTGTCATGTATATGTCTTCGTCTAGCTCTCCGTGTAGAAAAGCTGTTTTGATGTCTAGGTGGTGCACGTTAAATCCGTGGTACGCAGCTGCTGCTAGAAATGTGCGGATTGTTGTGTGAGACACCACTGGGGCAAAAGTCTCGTCATAATTTTCACCATATTTTTGAAGAAAGCCTTTTGCAACTAGGCGGGCCTTGTATCTCTTCACGTTTCCCATATCGTCATATTTGACTTTAAAAGTCCATTTACTTCCTATGATTTTCTTTCCCTGTGGAGGTTCGACTAGTTCCCAGGTTTTATTCTCCTTTAACGAATTTATTTCCTCTTGCGCGGCGTTTATCCAATTTTGTCTTTCAATGGGATTTTTAGTGTTTATCATTTCTAACCAGTCTTTGGGTTCGTTAATTATGTTTGTTTTCACTGTGTCTGCGAAGCGATCGGGTGGTACTCCCCGATTTGTCCTCTCTGATCTTCGCGGTTCACTTGTGGATTGTTTGGGCTCGGGTGGTTCGCATTCTTCAGGTGTAAAGTCTATCAATATTTCCTTTGAGTTATTTTCAACTAATTGTTCATTTTCTACGGGTTTTGATTTTTCCTCTTCCGGGTTGCTATTGTTTTGAGTGTAAGGACATTTATTTTCAAGGAATTTGACGGATCTTGAAAGTATGACTCTTCCGTCGTTTGTGTATATTCTGAATCCTTTACTTCTGTTATCGTAACCGACAAATTTTCCCTGTTGTGCGGTTTCGTCTAATTTTCCGCGTTTTGATTTATTTATGTGTGCATAGGCTAAGCATCCGAATACTTTTAAGTAATGGATATTGGGCTTCCTATTTGTCCACATTTCGTATGGGGTTTTATAGTTTGATCTTGTCGGTAAGCGGTTTTGAATATGGTTGGCAGTGCATATTGCTTCTCCCCATAGTTTTTGCGGTAATTGCGCCTCTATTAACATGCTGCGGGTCATTTCTAGTAAATATCTATTCTTTCTCTCCGCAATTCCATTCTGGCTGGGTGATTGTGGTACTGTGAGTTGGTGCTCTATGCCTTTTTCGCTTAGGTATTCTTCCATTTCGGTACTAGTGTATTCACCACCGTTGTCTGATCTTATACTGTTTGGGTATCTCCCGAATTTATTGTGTACTAGAGATATGTAGTCTTTGAATTTATCGAATACTTCGCTTTTTCTGGACATTAAATAGATTACACAAAATCTTGTTTTGTCGTCGATGAAAGTTACGAAGTATGTTTTTCCACCGATTGTAGGGGTCTGCAACGGACCACAGACGTCGCTGTGTATCAACTCGATTTTTCGTGTGGCTCTGTATGACGCGTGTTTGGGGTACGGTGCTTCTGTTGTTTTCGCTCTTATGCATACCTCACATTTGTTTTCGTGTCTGCAGTTATTTATCGTTATTCCTGTAACTAGTTGATTTGTTTGCATTTCTTTAATTGTTTGATAACTACGGTGTCCCATTCTGCGGTGCCATAATTCCACACAATTGGGATTTTGACAGCTGTATGTCATGTTTACATAATTTTGTTCTCTAGTATCGTTAGTTAAATTTATTTCATATAGATTATTTTTCAACTTTCCTTCTAATATTGTTTTACCGTCATTTATTATGCTGCACTTTTCTTTTTCAAAGGTTACTTCACAACCGTTTTGGGTCGCCTTGCTTACGGAAAGTAGGTTTGTTTCTATTTTAGGTATGTATAGGACGTTTTTGAGTGTAATTTCTTGTCTTTTGTTTTCCGTTTGAATTTTTATTTCTCCGGAACCATATGATGTTAATTTGTTACCGTTTGCGACTGTTATTTCTGTTTCGGCGTCTTCGTTGAAGTTTGAAAGTAATGTTTTGTCGTTGGTAATATGATTTGAGCTGCCGCTATCTATTATCCATGTATTTGTTTGAGCTTTGTCCGCTAAAAATGCTGCGTTATTTATTTTATCATTCTTTGTTTCGTGTTCCTCATTTTTAGGATTCGGGTTTGTCTTTTCGAAGCATAGTGATGATGAGTATTGCTTTTGTTTGTAATGTCTGTTTGGTTGCGGATGGTGGTTAGATGTTTGTTGAGTGTAGCTGTTTTGGTTCTGTCGTTTTACGAACCAGCATTGGGCAGTATTGTGATTTCTCATTTTGCAATGTGTGCAGTATCTATTCTCTCTTTTGTTGTTATTTACGTATGCAGAATTCTTTAGTATTTTATACGCTTTTGATGTATTTTGCGGAATATCTGTGTTTTCTGCTCTTCTCATGTATTCGTCGATTAACTTCGTTCTTAGGAAATTAGGTGTCAGATCGGTCTCGGGGCGCGATTCAAGTGCGGTGATCAAGACGTCATAAGACCTTGGTAAAGAGCATAGCATTATAGCTGAAATATGTGAATCGCTTATGCGTTCACCAATCGCGGCTAATTTATCTATAAGCTCTAGTATATTTGTTATGTGCGTTTGCATATTTCCGTTCTCACTTAATTTGGTGTTGTATAATTTCCTAAGGAGAAAGAGCTTGCTTGATAGGGATTCGCGTTCGTGGATTTCTTTCAGTTTGTCCCATGTTTGGCGAGCAGTTTCGAGATTCTTTATGTGTATTATTTGCGCGTCTTCGATGCTCAAATTTATCAGAGCACGCGCTTTCTTATCTTTTTTGTTCCAAGCGGAAAATGCCGCATCCGTGCTAGCTGGAGCTTGCTCCGTTATAGTTTCGATTAAATCATATTTCGTTAATATCATCTCGATCTTGAATCGCCAGTTAGCGTAGTTTGTGGCGTTTAATTTGTCTATCATTTGAGTATCTCTAAATGACGCCATCATTAAGTTCTTCTTTTCTTCTTTTACTTTTACTTTTTCTTTTTATATTTTTATACACTACTTTTTGTTTTTATTTTATTTTATATATAGCGCAGATTCAGACATTTAGTCTCGAATTCTTTTTCAGGCTCGAAATCTTTTTTATTGTAGTAAAAATAGTTTATTTACTGTGGGACCTTTTAACGTGCAGTTAATGGCCACTCTAAGTTTATGTATATTTAAGTAGGGGTAATCTTTCAATATAAAAATATATATATTTCCTGTCTTTATATAGTAAACAGTTGAAAATCATATAAATAGGTAAAGTCTTCTTACCTTCTGTTTTCGGGATTCAGGAATTGTGTATCCAATTTTATCGTGTCATTTATTTATGACTCTGGTTCCGTGTTTTCACATTTCACGTTCTCTCTTCCACTTATCACTACTTAACCGTGAAGGAAGAAAATTATTATTAAAAAAATTGAGTATTATGAAATTGAATGGATTCATTGGTTTAGAAGGTTAAAAATATTTAATAGTATATTTTACATTTTTTACATGTTTAAAAATATAAAAGTTTTATACGCTTTAGGAGCGATTAAAAGTCACGTCTTTCAGTCCGGAAAAATCATGTTACACTAACGTTGAAACAGTCTATAAAGAACATAGTTGCTATGGCTGCATGAGGCCCATTTTTGGGGTATTCACAGTTTTAAGTGTTTACAGAAGTTCTCGCACATGGCTTTGACGTCACGAGCAATCTGGTTTCTCAAGTGCAGAAAGTTTCGGTTTGATTATAGCTTCCTGAGTGATAAGCTGGGATTACGTGTTTCGGAGAAAGAGGGTTTTCAATAATTTCTTCAGGGGGGCATGCCATTTTGATATTATGGTCCCAGTAGCTGGCTATTTCATTATTGGAGTATATGTCTGGAATCAGGGCTGTAGCTAAGAAGTAAACAATAGGGGGGTGCTCATGCTATTTCTCTCTCTCTGACACATGCACGCACAAACACAGATATATTATATAGAAAGGTAAATGAGTGCCTATTCATAGTGTAGGCTAGGCACTATGTCTCCTATTAAATTGTTTATAATAACTTTAGTGGATGCTAAGAAAAATAAAGGCTGCAGGCAGGGAAGTTATACGCCTGTACGGTGGATACGGCGTATAACTTCTGGATTATTTTAAGACCGTGTATAATATAACGTTTACGCTTTTTTGTTACCACTAAAATTTAATAGAATTTTTTTCCTTATATAATCACACGATTTTGTCGATTTAATAAAATAAAATGTACTATCAAATTTTAGTGGTAGGAAAAAAGCGTAAAAGTTGGCAGCTATGCCCTCTTCTCAAAAACACTATAGCATATACTTTTTAGGGTATACCCTCTTACTAAAGCGTATGCCCTCTAGTTTTTTTACTACCACATCACTGGCTGCAGAATGAAAATTTTCAGTGTATAATTATACTAGTGAAATAATAAGTGATGATGTCAATAAGTAAATAAAAAGCTGACAGTTCACCTGTTTCAAAAGAGTTGCAACATTTAATTTTTGTTTCTGAAGTTATGTTTTTATAAGATGAAAAACATTAGAAAAATCAAGGGTGTATTTTGCATTTTAAAATTATTTTTGTGTCAAGTCAAAAGCTAAAACCACTTGTATTTAAATTGGCTATAGCTCATTAGAATAACTTTGTTTTATGCTAATAATGGAAAACGCTTCAAAATGAAAAAATTCAGTATATAACTAATGCAAAAGTCAATGTTTGCATCGGCAAAAGGTTGGTAATTCTGAGTATGTGCAGATAGGATGCGTGCCTATTGAAGCACTTATTTGCATTTTTTAAACAAATACTACAGTTTAGTATTCATGGAAAACTGTAAAAAAAACCCAAAACTAAGTTCAATTATTGAACAGAGTTTCATTTGGATTTTTCAAACAGAATTTCCTTGGGTGACCTTGGTAACTTTCCCAGGAGGGGGGGGGGGGGAGCTCAAAAATTTTCAGGGGGTGCTGAGCCCCCTCTGGCACCCTCCTAGCTACGGCCCTGGTCTGAATGCAGTTACTATTGTAATTTCATTAGATTCACCATCTCCTTGTACAGGAGATTTATTTTTCAATCACTAAACATCATCCTATATTGCTGAAATTGAATAAAATTTTGTGTAATAAATATATTTATACAAATGTAAATTCCTCTTTTGGTTCAATTTGCGTTTTTTTTTTTTTTTTTTTTTTTTTTATAATTTTCGTTTGGAAAACCGACTTGGGCAACTTTCTATAGTAGTTACAATAAATCCTCATCTATTTCATTAGAAAAAGCATTTTAAAAATTAAAAATCACCCGAAAATCAGCTTTCTGTTAATAAAATTTTGCGTCAAAATAATGCGATTTACTTGAATTTTCTGTTTTTGATATTCTTTGAAATACCGTTGCTAGGCAACCCTTTAATGAAAGAGAGGAAAAAAAGAAATGCATTAGACATTCTTGTAAAAAAAATGAGAAATTAAAATGTTTTATATCTCTCAAATTGGTGCGTAAAATTTCCCAATAACTTATACAATTAATTTCGAAATTCTGATAAATATATTGTGAAATTTTCAAAGTGATCGGATTCATTTAAGATCTCCATTTCGGAAATTGAACATCCATCGTCTTATATTTAAATCAATTATCTTAATGCGTCATTTTCCTTTTGATAAATGTTAAAATTTAAAAATCGTCTGACTTCCCATTGAAAGGCATTATGAGTTAAAAGAAAATGTTCTATATTTTTCGAAAGGATGAACCCAATTTAACCAAAAACTGTACAACCAATTCATCAACGTACCTACCTAATTACGGACTAATCGGATGCTTTTCGCGGTAGTTAGCACGAGACATACTGACAAACAGACAGTCTGAACAATAAGCATCAACTGACATTTCGGCAATAGTCATCTTTCGCTATTTAAAAAATATATATGTGAGAATAAAACTGCATCAACTGCTTCTCAGCGGTACACTACACAGCAAGATTACCCCCCCCCCCCCTGAAAGTTTTCAAATGTTCGCTTTTCCCTCTCCACGCAATCATCTGACGGTGCGCGTCCTCAAAGAGTTCCACAGTCGTCCTCTAATATTTGTTTCCCACAAGTCAGTAGAGAAGATATCTCACACGATCTTTTTTTTCTCCCTTCATCTTCCAGCAGCCGTTGCAGACGAAAGAAGAAGAATGGGGGTTGTCGAAACAGGTGATCTGTGCCCGGTGCACGCCAACACACGTGTCACCCCGGTTTCACGTGCCCACTCACGAGAGAGAGAGAGCGGGGTGTGACACGGCACCGAGCCGCATTCCCACGAACCCCCGACCGATGGCCCGTGACCCCCCGGCTGCTTGGCGACAGAATGCTTGCTTTGGCGACTGAAAAAGAGCGATCCACAGCCGCCCATCGACACCGGGACGCTACCACAGTTTTCCTCCTGTCAGGTGGAACGAGTGTTGCCAGGTTCATTGTCACACACAAAAAAGCGGGCTTTTATATTGGGACCCAAAAGTACAGAAGGCCTGTGTAAACAGAACCTGTCTATAACGGAATCCTGTTTTAAACGTAAAAAATTATGGTCCTTGCAGGAATACTCTATAAATGCTAAGGTCCGATACTCTAAGATCCGATACTATAACTGATAAGGTCCGAATACACTAAGGTCCAAATTTCTATAACTGTTAAGGTGCTCTGTCCAAAACGGAATCTTTTTTAAAAATTTGTCATGGCATTTTAACTAATTTACTTTTTGAAAATCTGAGGCTACAGTTATGGAACACATTTGTTAGGAATAAAGTCTGAAAAAGAACTGTTGCTAAAAGTTAAAAATTGTAATGAAAGTGTGGTTTTAAACTTTTCTTAAAAATGTTTTCAATTAAATATTTTTATCCCAAGAATTGCTGTTTTTCTTTGATTAAATCATAAAACTTCATAAAACCATTTAATAATATCAATAAAAACATCTTAAAATTTACAATGGTGCACCTTTTTTGCAAATTTTAATTACCATTAAATTTTTACTTTGTTTAGCCCAAAGAGAAATTCAGATGAAATTTCGTTATTTTCTGTCTCTTTTTCTTTCGTTTAATCGTGATAGTTAATCCTGGTTTAAGAAACAATGTAAAATACTCTTTACAATCTTTATGAGCTTGTTGTTTAAAAGAAGTGGCGTGACATCGGTTGCGTTCACGAAACTTATAATACTGAAGCTGTAAAAATATAATAATAGCCATAAAAAGTATGCAGATGATCTCTGCAAATAGCAGATCTGACTTATGATAAAACCTGCATATTACAAAGAGCGAGGTATTTGATTTCCAATATAGTAAACCTGCAAGAATTTGATAGATGGTCTACCCGTTTTCTGTTAGCTTTAATGAATTTTAATTTTATTTTATGTTTTGCTCTTTTTTAATACAATATTTGTAAAGATCTAATAAAACATTTTAGTTATAAAATTACCTATGATGAGTGTTATCTTTACCTTTGGAATGCATCTATTATATTTGTGCCTTTACTCAAGCAATAAAGATTTCATTCTAAATACATGAATAACACTCTTTTATCAAACTTAACTTGGTTTTGTATATAACAAGTTGGAAATGGTATACGTTAAACGTGACACATGAGGGGCGTTTGTTTCGTGCTATAAACTAGTTTCACAATGTAAAAATAATCATCCTTATTATTTCTGTGAAATAAATTATATCGTCTGCTAAGAGCGAAATGAGCATGCCCTTTTTTTTTCTTATTTACGTCATGTTTACAGATGCGATTCTTTTTTCTACAGCAATGTAAAATTCACCCTGGAGATCTTGCTTTGCGAAGGATGACGTCCATGGTTTAATATTTTTATGACCCATCATGAACGAATCTGCTGTGTTTATGGACTGTAATGGATTGAGATGTTCGGCTCTTAACCTCATTTCCACTGAACTTATCTCAGAATCTATCCAAACTACTCAAACAATTTTTTTAAACGATCTTTCTAAAAATGTAACTTTTACGCCATTTTATTCGAAAAAATAATTTCGAATACAAATGGCCTCTTGGCTTATGGAAAAAGATGGAGTCAGTGTTTTCTTCAGTCACATGACTCGCTCTTTTACTATATATATATTACGTACGATAGGATTTAATAGAATGAACAAAACTTTTATGAATATCTTTTTAAGTTTCGATTCGATTTTCATGAAATCTACAACGATTGTATTTGTTAAATTTCAAACTATCCGGTTGGGTAGTTTTTGCGCTATTATATGCGAACGGACAGACAGACGGACGGAGCACACGACGACTCTAGGTGCTACGCATTTATATAATTACGAACGCACCTAAAAACAATGGAGTTAATTATGCAACAAACCAAGCTTGCCAAAATGTGCCATCAGGCTGTGGAATGGCAACAACGAAATATTTTAAACACTAAAATGCAGAAAATAAAAATAAAGAGTGTACTAATAATAATTAAAAAAATTATCACTAAATCAATATTAAATAAATTACGACTGTACGTTGAGAAAACAGTTTAGAATGTATAGTTTAAAACAATTATATGAATATATAGTTTGAAAAATGCTTTTTCTCTCCTATTATATAACTTAAAAAAGAAACAGAGCAAACATTATAGATAAAAAATATAAATTCACCAGTTCGGACTTTCCAAAAAGCGTCAATCAAATCGGTGAATTTTCAATTTTCGGGACCCATGCCAAATGAACGTATTGTAACTGAATTTTGTGATTTTTAGATAAACATGGAATGCTTAAAAAAGTGGGATTTAAAAAAAGTATACTTTCTAATTTTTATTATTAATAATTGATTTGCATTAGAAGACTGATTATTCATGGAAACAAGACGAATTAAATTCTGTTACTTAAATAACAGAAGAAAAAGAAAATCGAC
This sequence comes from Maratus michaelseni, assembly GCA_963931845.1. NCBI lineage: Eukaryota > Metazoa > Arthropoda > Arachnida > Araneae > Salticidae > Maratus > Maratus michaelseni. The sequence continues at coordinate 468,498,007 of OZ007589.1, forward strand.
CTTTCAAATATAAACCCACACTCATGTCTCTTTAAGGGACTGGGTACTCTTTGCAAAAAACGACAAAAATATGAAATTTCCGCGTTTTTTTTAGAAATGTATTTAGACATCTGGAAGTAAAATGACCTAAATATCCGATGATTATGATCCGTATGATAAAAGCTTTTTATTGCATCCATTTCCCTTTAAATGATTCCAAGTTGCAATCTTTAAATTAATTTTTTTCTCAGTTCGATTTTTTTTAAACATTTTGCTACTTTTTAAATCATAAAAAAAAGAAAAAAAATTCTCTATGATTACACTACTTTTTCAATACAACAGATAAAAATGTTTTTTTAATAAAATTATTCATTATATTTATTTTTCTGCAATTTTCCAAGATCATTTAATAATTCAGATACTTCGAATGTTTGTTCAAGGCGAAATGAGCATTTACATGATCATGACATGTACATGAAGTGAGCATTTCTTTGGAGGCTGCATGCTTTCATACTGCTCGCGAAAGATTTTTTAAAATCGTTCCATCTTTCTAAAGATCACACGCTCTTAGTTGCATTGAACAGCGAAAAAAACCAAGAGAATCATTTACACTTTTCTCCACAGCCATTTGTACGGGTCATAATAGCAAGCCTGAAAAGTCCTGCTTCCATTTTTATACGGTTTAAGAAGGAGAAATGTTATGTTAGGGTAGGTCGCCCACATTTTATTGTTTGGCCATATTCGACGAAAATGTGGAATTTCCAACAAAAAATAAATTAATATATTTAATGACAGCCAGTGCCGGCGCAACCATCGGTCAATCGCGGCGTTGTTAGGGGGTTCCGACTCTCTCTTGTACAGTTCGAAATAACATTTCCTCTGTATAAAATAATAATATTTTTGCTCTCGATTTATTTTTATGTATTAACTTTATTTTTAATTAAAATATATAGAAATTGTTTCAATATTGAACTCAAAGTTCATATAATTATCAGTGATGATCCTGAAAGCAACCGTGAACGAAAAAAAAAAATAAATAAAATGTCGTAAAGGGTAGAAGATTTTACGAAATAATAAAAAAAATATACACATTAAATGTAAACGTGGTATTTTCCATACATTTTATTACCTATATTATATACTAGCGGCCCGTCCCGGCTTTGCACGGGTAGACAATGTAATTTTTTTAGTACATTTGTTTTCCTGCATTTCGCGCTCCTACCTAAATCTGCTGCTGAGATATGTCGAAATGACCCAAAACTTTCGAATACCCCTTAAACCACCTTCGGGGTGGGGGGATTTCTAAATTCACTGAAATACGTGTTTAATCATTTGTTTAGTAGATTTGTTTTCCTGAATTCCATGCACCTACATAAAACAGATGCTGAGATATGGCGAAATGTCTTAAAATTTTCGAAACCACCCCCTTTAAAATCCTTCGGGGGGAATTTCTAAAATCACTGAAATGCGTGTTTATCCATTTTTTAGTAGATGTGTTTTCCTGAATTTCACGCTCCTACCTAAATCTGCTGCTGAGATATGGCGAAATGACCCAAAACTTTTGAAAACCCCTTTAATCACCTTCTGGGGGGAATTTCCAAAATCGCCGAAATACGTGTTTAACCAATTTTTTAGTAGATTTGTTTTAATTTTTTTTGTCCCTCCTACATAAAAGCTGAGATATGGCGAAAAGACCTAAAAAATTCGACCCCCCCCCCATTTAACAACCTTTTGGGGGGAATCTCCAAAATTGCTGAAATTTGTGTTTTATTCATTTTTAGGAGATTTGTTTTCCTGATTTTCGCGCTCCTAACTAAAACTGCTGCTGAGATATGACGAAATGATCTAAAACATTTGACCACCCCCTTTAACCACCTTCAGGGCGGGAATTTCTAAAATCGTTGAAATACGTGTTTAATCTTTTTTTTTTTTTTTTTTTTTTTTTTTTTTTCCTGATTTTCGCATTCCTACCTATAACTGCTGCTGAGATATAGCGAAATGACCTAAAACATTCGACCACCACCCTTTCCGGGAGGGGAATTTCTAAAATCGCCGAAATACATGTTTAATCTTGTTTTTAGTAAATTTGTTTTCCTGATTTTTGTGCTCTTAACTAAATTTGCTGCTGAGATACGGCAAAATTACCTAAAACATTCGTCCCCCCCCTTTAACCCTCCCGGGAGGGGAATTTCTAAAGTTGCTGAAATACATGTTTAATCATTTTTTAGTAGATCTGTTTTCCTGATTTTTTCGCTCCTACCTATAACTGCTGCTGAGATATTGCGAAATGACTTAAAACATTGGACCACCCCCCTTTAACCCCTTCGGAGGGGAATTTCTAAAATCGCTGAAATAGATGTTTAATCATTTTTTTAGTAGATTTGTTTTCCTGATTTTCGCGCTCCTACCTATAACTGCTGCTGAGATATGACGAAATGACCTAAAACATTCGACCGCCCCCCTTTAACCCCCTTCTGGGGGGAATTTCTAAAATCGTTGAAATAGGAGTTTAATCATTTTTTTAGTAGATTTGTTTTCTGGAATTTCAAGCTCCTACCTATAACTGCTGCAGAGATATGGCAAAATGACCTAAAACATTCGAACCCCTCTTTAAGCCCCTTCCGGGGGGAATTTTCAAAAATCCCTTCTTATTGCTTGCTTAGGCCATAACAGCAATCTACAGTCCAAGTTGCGTGACCCTGACTTTAGTAGTTTCGGCTGGGCGTTGATGAGTCAGTCAGTCAGTCACCGTTTCCTCTTTATATAATAGTATAGATTATTTTTTGATACATGCAATTAAAAAATAAATTTTATTGGTACACTATTGAAGTATACGTTGGGCGCCAGCGCCACCATCTGCTTTGCCAGGGCCACGCGCGACGTTGCGTACATAGTTCGTCCAGCTTTTGCAGTGGTTCACAGAAGCATACGAAAATATTCATAGGGAATGCTAAGAAACAGTGGCGAGGCGTGAGGTTTCGTGATGGTCATCGCTAGTTCACAACCTTCCAGCGACGCACCCATTACCGCATCGAAAAAATTCCACGTTTTCTGTTTATTGAAAAGTGTTTTTTGCAATTGATGTAAAAAAAACATAAGTTTAACAAATATTTTATTTCCTGTAAATGAAAAATATTACAATCAGCATCTTCTTTTCTTTTTTTAATACTATGACTAACACTTCATTTGTAAATGTAATCCAGTCTCTGCGTTTTGTGGAAAATCATCTCAATAAAAAGATAAAAATTTTCCTTCTGTTTCAGTAGCTCCAACATTTCTTTTTTTAATTGAAACAAAAAAGATTATTCATACGATCTTCAGTTTAGGTGGATCTTTTATAGGTAGGAATTCTTTTTAAAGCCAACATTTTCCAAACGTCGTCGAAAATTCTATCTTTTCCCATTGTTATATGAATCAAAAAGCAAATATACTATATTATACTATATACTATTAAACTATATATTTAGCAAAATAACTACAGTCGTTAAGTAAGCCTTATCTTTTGTGATCTGGATAGCTACTTTTAGTATTATTAATGAAAAAGTAATTTTTCCAAAAATTAAGAAATAATTCGGACTCGAAAGGGGTAAAAAACAGGAATAGTAGATGGTTAATTCATAAAATAATCGCATTAATGTACCCACAACATATTAAATATGATAATTTTGAGAAAACATTTTATTTATGAAGAAAAAAATTACTAAATTGTTCAATCAATCTATCTATACTATTTCGAAAAAAAAAAAAAATCCTTAAATTATTCATCTGTTTTAATTTAATAGCCTTATTAAAGAATAAAATACCTCACTTTGTAGTATTTAAAAAAGCAGATTTCATCTGGAATAATTCAAAAAGGGAATAAGCGTAAAAATGAAATACACGCACAAATTTTCCTCTGAATGCACGGAGAACGGATTCGTAAAATTTAGAGATGACTAGCTGCGATATTTCTTGGAAACTGGGAAATACTTCCGCAGCCTAATTGGTCGCGAGAGGTTGAGAATATGCGTGCGCAAGCAAGACCAAATTCGGCAATGTGAGCGAATCCTTGTAGCAAATTAGAAGTTACGATCCAGTTTAGCCGCTACATTTGAAAAGCGACAGATGGCAGCACTAAATATCAATTTTAAAAAAGCGGAATGTCCAAAAATTGAGAGGAAAAAAATAAAAAACACTTAAAAATATTCATTGTTTTGTTTTTCGCTCTTTGGCAACAAAGAGTGCCCGCTTATTTTATTTAAATTTTTCCATACTGTTGATTTCATTCTTCTCGTGTCGAAAATTAAAAGATCAGTAGTCGTTTGTGTTGTTCCTCTTCCCCGATGATGGCTTTAAGTTTGAAGCCGAAACATGTAGGATTTTAGCTCTTTTATGAGTTTAAAACAATTTTTACACTGATTTTAGCAACTAATAAGCACAATTTGTGCAATTTGTGTTTTTAAAATACTTTTAACCCCTTGTTAATTCATTGTTTTGTTTTTCGCTCTTTGGCAACAAAGAGTGCCCGCTTATTTTATTTAAATTTTTCCATACTGTTGATTTCATTCTTCTCGTGTCGAAAATTAAAAGATCAGTAGTCGTTTGTGTTGTTCCTCTTCCCCGATGATGGCTTTAAGTTTGAAGCCGAAACATGTAGGATTTTAGCTCTTTTATGAGTTTAAAACAATTTTTACACTGATTTTAGCAACTAATAAGCACAATTTGTGCAATTTGTGTTTTTAAAATACTTAAAAATATGTTTGCTTAAATTAAAACGGTTTATGTTGCCTTTATTTTTCTCTAGTCATCGCCGCATCTACCGATGACCAGAGGCTTCGCCACTGCTAAGAAAACAAAAATCAATGTGAAAATCAATAGAGACGTAGAGAAATGCTGAAAAATGAAAAACAGTGAGGAGTTTCTGTTTTGTTTTATTTCTGAAAGTAAGTACTAGATGGCAGCACCACAAACATAAGAATTGTAAGTGTCCGTGTCCTGTCCATCGATGTTTATAAGTTCTCCTTCTATGGCGATGATTAGCCATTACATATGTAATTCTGTTATTACTTCAAAGCATTCACACACATAAAAAAAAGAAGGTCAACAATTATTTTATAGTGTCAAATAGGATGCGAGATGATTTCAGTTTACAGTGCAGCGTCTCTCAATTGGGCGCCATCCGTTGAATCATTTTGCACCTCCTTTCAGGTACGTTATCATGTGTGTTGGGCCATGCATAGAAATACTCACAAAAACTTTTTCTTTCGTTATTTGAATGTAAGAAAATATTTTACTAAAGAAAACAATCACATAAAAAAACATAAAAAAGTCAAAAAATTTTATTTATTGTCAAAATTTGTGAGATAATTTCGGAATTTGGAAATTCTCTCAATCTCAATTCTTGGCAGTGGCCGCTCCCCTTAGCTACGCTACTGCCCTAGAGAGTCTAAGTCGGGCCCCGGGATAGTCGCTCCGCCTCTGGTCTAGCCCCCTTCAAAGTGTACTTCTCAAAGCAAAACAAATTAATAAATGTTTATTGTATTCTCATCATTCTAGGCTTTAAATTAGTTATAAAATTATTATTATTTAAATTACCATTAATATTTAAATTACTTAACAAGTAATTATTTAAATTACGTTATTACAAGTAATAAGTGAAGATAAAATTACCAGACTTAACAGCCTTTTGAATAAAACTAACATATTGTTAATTTGACGTATGCAGTTTTATACTTTTATATTTAATGAAATTTTTTAAAGGTTTATAAAACTATATCTTTCATCACTTCAAATCAAGAAATCATAAAAAAATAAAAAAAAAAACATGTCATGTAAATTTATTTAGTTTTTAAAGTATATTTTAATAATATTTTCTTTTCAAAACAATTAAAAACCTGCAAACTTTTCATGTATTTACAGAAAAATCTAAATGAAATAAAACTTATTCTGTAATTAAATAATTCAGTTGCCTATACAAATTATTTAAAAAATTCCTTACATTAAAAAAAAAAATATATATATATAAGGCACAAAATATAATTAAAATTATTTATTGAAGTAATTTAAGTACTATGAACTAGAGGTCCGCGTAAATTTCCAGACCCGGACTGACCCGACCTGTAAAATTTTTTTGGTCCTTCCCTGCCCGGTATAAAAATTAAAAGCTCGTCCCGGTTCGTACAAAAATTTTATTTGTTCCGACCCTGCCCGGTGTGAAAGCTAAAAGTTCCGCCTGAGCCCGGCCCAAATCAATTTCTGCAAAACATGCTGAAGCAACGCTATCCTACAATTTAAATTATTCAAAAAGCGCACTTACCTTATGCGCAGATGTTATTTTCAGATTACGTTCGAAATGTCTGGATTACAAAATACCAACAATATCATTAACCACTTAGACAATTAAGTACATAAACACAAACACTGATTTAAAAAAAAAAAATACTTAGACCAGGGACCGATTTACAAATTCGGGGCACAGATGCTTATGGAGGGGGCCCCCTAGCGCCGATGCTTAGAGCGGTCTTGAGTAAAAAATATATCATTGAAAGTGGTAATTAATTAAGATAACCACTACTTAATAATTTTGTGACATTTAATGATTTTTTTTATAAATTTTCTTCTCAATTTTTTAGCAGTAAAAATTTTTGTGATAATCAATCTTTAGTGTTCTATATCGTTGACAATTTTTCGAAATCGGTTCCGAAAGTGAAAGTATCCTAATAAAAAAATCTGTAAAAAAAATCGAAAAAGTAAAAAATGGCCTTTGTAGAGATCGACCTAAACTATCCAATGGAAATAATAATAATAATAAAAATATTGAAATGCAAACAAGATATTAAAAAAATTCCCCATAGAATTAATATTAGTCAACCGGTGTTTTCGTGTGAGTGAAGTAGTTATTTTTAAATGAAAAAAAATAAACAGATTTTTTCATATTAATTTTGCTTTTTAATAGCTAAAACTTGATCAGATTTTTGCCAATAACTGAAAACCTCTTCGGTACTTCTCTATTATCCCGTCGACCACTTTTCATAACAAAAAACGATCGCCCAACTGTAAGATGAAACGCCAAAAAAGGCAGTCCCATTGGCTGGATGTCAGAAGCATGCTACGTGTTTGTTATGTCATCCAGTGGTTTTTCGTTCGACATTTGCCTGTATTTTTCATTCTGTTTTTACTGACAGTTATTTCATTCATTCAAATAACAATTGTGTCCTTCAATTCTTATATTTTATTTATTTATTTATTTCGATATTCCAATGGCAACGTTCTCCCGTTTATGGGGCGTTACAGTGTGGCGATCGTTTTTTTGTTATGAAAAGGAGTCGACGGGGGACCCCAAATGCTAGAGAAGTACCAAATCTTCAGTAGCATTTGGGGGGCCCTGAGCCCGTGCCCCAAATGCCCTGCCGTAAATTAGGCACTGGCCAGACAATTACATTCAAATGAAGATTGAGGAAAGTGAAGAAAGATCCGCTATAGACAGGTTCCCTTCTTAGCTGGTACATCGTCTGTTGTAAATGTATTAAATTCTTTTCACACGGTTCAAGGAAATTTTCCGTTTAACACAGGTTTTATTTCGCCGCTTTTACTGCACTTTTTATTTATTTATTTTTGCCTAGAAATGTCTGTACTATTCTTTAAAAGTAATTTTAATTGTTATGCAAGGGGCCTCATTTTACTGATTTTTGCACGGGACCGACCGGGCCTGAAAATTTCGGCCCGTTCAGACCTCTAGGAAGACTGAAATCCAGACAAACCGGCTTGGCCTGGCCCAGAAAGAGCATATACTGATGAATAGGTCCGGCTCGGACCTGCAGAAATAAGCAAGTCCCGGGCCCGGCCCGAGTCTCATGAATAAAAATTCGCCAGGCCGTGCAAACTTCTATGACTCTGTAACACTTCAATTCAGTAGTTTTTGTCAAGAGTCATAAAAATAAAACAATTTCGTGCTGGTAGCGCCATCTACTACCAAAATTAAACATTAAAAACAGCATGAATTGTGAAACTGTTAAGTTGATGCAAAACTCCTGTCGTAGTTTAATAATACCTTTAATACCAGTAAAATTAGGTATTGGTATTAAACTACGACAAGAGTTCGCATCGCATCAATCTATGTTACTTTAGAACAATTTGTTTGTCTTAAATCAAAATTGAAAACGAACAGTAATAATGTATTTGGGGCATTTTATACAGCTGTATACAGTAAAAGCTATGTTTGTGTGTTGTAATATAGATAATAAATAAACAATCTATCTTCTAAATCACCCCCCTCCCCTTCAAAGGAAATTCCGTTACCCCAGACCCCTTCTCGCCCAGCACATAAAGTTTAAATATTCAAATATTTAAAATAAAATGATTAAAAAATATTAAAAGTATTAAAGAAATTATTTATTAAATTAAGGTAAAATACTATTATTAAATTTTAAATTACATAAAATTGGTTTTGAAAATTTATTTGCACTACTTGTTATTTCGTAATAACAGCAACAGCAAATAATCAGTCTTCCAAATTCTACGCTTTCCCAAAATTTCCAGTGTTTACCGTCCTCCCAGCAAAAAAAAAAAAAAAAAAAAAAAAAAAGGTGGGGGGGTGGGGGGCGTATTTTTTTAGATGTGGACAGAGCAAACAATTTCCACTTTTTTTTTGCAATTTTGTAGCTCTCATCCCTATTCCTGAAAACCTGCAGAATCCAGAAATCTGCACAAACTCTGTTCGCAAGTTGTGGATTTTCTTTTAACCTTCTATTGTAACCTTTTATTTGCTAATATCAAATTTTTTAGTAAAAAATATAAATATACATGTCAAAACAAAAGAAATAAAGGATAGGGTGTCTAGCATTTTTTTTTTTTTAAACAAAACCATCAAAATAATCAATATGAAAGAGTACATATATTCAGCAAATCTGGATCCATAATGCTAAAACAATTTTAGTGACACATGAATTGCGAGATTTACTCTATAAACTTAAAGTTTTAATTTAATTTGTTAAAATTTCCTTTTTTTAGCAATAAGTTAAAAAAAAACAGTAATTTTTTTTTTTTTTTATTATTCATAGAGATGATATGTAAATCATACAAGAATTAAAGTAACTCTTTAAACAAATTTAAAAATAAAATACATGAACTACAAATAAATAAATCTGCACAATTTTTTAAAATTAAAAGCAGTCAGCTGTTTCATTCTGTTGACCATCATCCGTGTTAATAGGGCATATTAGGCACAATAGATAATTAATATTTAACAAATGTTAACATTTAAAAACAAAAAATGATCGAAAAAAAATATTCCATTTACTATTGGAAAGTTCCGTGGACAGCGCCATCTATGGGTGTTTCTATTTACCACTCTTTCCAATAGCTCCATAAAGCCAAATGCAGATTTAGAGTAAAAATATAAAAATAAAAATATTCCTGTATTTCAATAGACAATAATACCTTACAAAATCGCATCTATTGCACGGCTGGTGAAATAAACAGCTATGTAAAAGTTAAAAAGTAAGTATGCCTATTAAGGAACTGGAACGGTGGTGCAGTCTTGAAAAAAAAAAAAAAAAAAAAAAAAAAAAGAGAGTGTGTGAGTGTGTGGGTGGGTGGAGGGGGGGGGGGAGATACATAGTGTCGAATATTAGGATCTGTATCACAATCACACATAGGAAAAACTTGATTTGGAATCTGATTTTCATTTTGAAATGCAGAGAAAAGTAATTGAAAATTGAAACATAGAAAAAATGATAAAATAGAAAAATTATCTTTAAATGTATATATCAAATTAATTAAAGTTTCGTTATCTGTTGGTGATACATAGCTTGCAGCAGAATTTAAAAAAATGAAAAGCCTTATTTTATGTCTAAAAATTTCTGGAATAGAATTCGCAACTCAGTAACACTCATTCACGCAAAGAAATTTTTTTTGGTAGAATTTCTTTTGCATTATTTATGTTGCGATCAGTCGTAGTTGAACCCACACTGAGAACGAGAGAACTTTGAAAATTATTCCATTTTTATATTGCAGAAAACGTACAGTTTCAGGAAGGTATTGTGATCAGAATAAGAACAAGTGGGTAAATGTGATCAAAGATCGCACAAAGGGTTTCGTTTAATATTCCTTTCAAAACACTTTATCCTTTCTTTAATAGATTCAAATAAATTTCATTTAGAAAAAAAAAGAAAAAAAATTGTTTTTTATAAAGTAAAAAATTACCGGTCTATTTTTTCGTTTTTTCGAATATCTAAACCTCTAAACCGGCCCGATAGCGGGCGAAGCTCGCTATTTTGTCACGTGGACTAAATGCGATATTTAAAAAAAAAAAAAAAATTAAACATTTTGTACACCTTCAAAATATTAAAATAGGCGAATATTTTCATAATCGGGTTTTTATCATGATTCAATACGTTCCTCAAACTCATATATTTACTATTCTCTATTGCTCATACTCGCTTTGTATTATCCTTAAATATTTGAGAAATCCGTTAAACTTCCGATAGGACGTCAGATTAATTTTCTTTTTAATTCTCTAATGACGTGATATTAATCTGCTTTCTGTACATACACATACTCATACTCCTTGTATTATTGAGAAATCTTTGAAAATTTCCGTTTTATTACCAATATGCGTCAATCATTTTTATTTTATATGAATCTTTTTTTTCTTAATGGGTGAAACTTTTTATTTCATTTTCATTTTTCACGTGGAAATTTTTCAATAGAAAATGAATTATTGTAGAAATAATTTCATCGTGGATTTTTAATGGTTGGCAACTGCTATAACGAAAAATGTTTTAATACGATTTTTTCAAATTTTAATATTTTGAGCTTCATAGCAGGTATTCAGTTATATAGACATAAAATTTCAACTCTGTAAGTTACATAGTTTCTGAGACTAGCTCTGTGACAGACAGACAACGGAGCGGGGGTAATAGGGTTTCGTGAGATGAACAAAACTCTAAAAAACAAGAACGAAAAATCACGCGTCAAACATAGATCATGAAACACTTTCAAACACTTCTAGAATGCTTTAACAAAACTTCACCGTTTAATAAGGTTGAAAGAATAGTAAGTAGTAATAGTAGAGTAGTAAGTCTAAGTAGGTGAAGAGACCTACCCAAGGGCTAAAGTTCTACTCGCCCCGCCCATGCCTAAGTAAACAAGGTCAAGGTCAAACCGGGCGGGGAGGCCTACCTTTCGCCTTAAGCTCTACTAGCCCCAACCATGCCTAAGTAAACAGGAGTCAGCGGGATGGGGAGGCCTACCCAATGGCTTTAGCACTCACAAGCCCCGTCCAGAAGAGTTGGCCTCTTAATTTTGAACCCAGATGAGAGATTTGCACCTGGATTGGCACCCCCAGAGGTAACGTTTATACTAAACTTGGAGGACATTGGAGTCACGAACAGATTTTACGTGCACCAGCTCCCATTAACGTACACGGTTCCACAGCAGCTTCAGTCGAGAGAAGTTGTCACACTTCCCAAGCACTAACCACGGTCGATGCTGCTTCATTTTCGGTGATCTTACGGGAACCGAGCTCATTCGTCCGCGCATGCCTAAGTAAACACTATGTAAAGTGCATAACACATTTTCAGGAATGACCCTCCATTCGCCGGAAAACATCTGAATTCTTTTGTATAGCCCTGTATAGAATCTATACATACTATATGTTTATACTACCTAGTAGGGTAGAATTTATTTCATTTAGGAAACGCATAGCACAGCTGTCCATTCCCGTTTAGCAATTTTCTCCCATAAATCCATAAATGGACATGAACTCGAGATCTTTTGTGAAGCCCTGTGTATCATGTACAGAATAATAGGCTAAAAAAATGAGTTTAATTTAAAAACGGTGGGGGGGGAGGTCGATGAATGACAACAAATGATATCGTAAGGGGATGAAGGGGTCCAAAAAGTTGCTATCGTTATATAGGATAAATGTACCAAACATTGAGATAAAATGCCTTATTTTTGGTTCTAAATGAAATATTACAATTTGGTTATATCTTTCATAAGTCATAAACCATCACCAAAGAATTGTGGGTATTTTTATTGAATCAGCCATTTTTTTTCAAGATAGAGGTCAAATCGCCATTTTTCCTATTTTTTTGTTAACAGATGGCAATATTTTTAAAAGGCAAGTATTAGTTTATTTTTTATTTTTTTTCTAAAATTATAAGACTAAGAATATTAGCAGGGTAAATAAACTAATGTTTATTTACCCTGCTTTAGTTTTTTACCAAAACCAGTTTATTTACCCTGCCAAATTTTTTACTTTTGAGTATAAAAAGTAAATAAATTTGTTGCTTTTAATTAATTTTAATGTGGGTATTAATTTTATGTCCAATAGTCGGCCACCAGGAGCTGAATACTGAATACATAACTTATTATACTTTGTTGAGTTTATTGAAGTGAAAACTTCTTTAGGCGCGTTGGGCATTTTTTGAGATTGGAAAAAACCATTGAAATCGCGACACTGTTACTGTAACCGACACTGTTACCGTCACTGTTACCGACACCTCTGTATATTTATATACAGAGGTGTATAGCGCTTGCGATATAGCGCCGCATGCTTGTCTATGTGCTATTGCACCGCGGTATAGTAAGCACAGAAAAATGTAAGCGGTATAGTAAGCACAGAAAACTGTAAGCGGTATAGTAAGCGGTATAATAACGTAGAAAAATGTAAGCTGTATAGTAAGCGCAGAAAAATGTAAGCGGTATTGTAACACAGAAAAAATGTAAGCGGTATAGTAAACGCAGAAAAATGTAAGTGGTATAGTAAGCGGTATAGTAACGCAGAAAAATGTAAACGATATAGTATGCTGTATAGTAAGCGGTATAGTAACGCAGAAAAATGTAAACGGTATAGTAAGCGGTATAGAAGCGGTATAGTAAGCGGAGAAAAATGTAAGCGGTATAGTAAACGCAGAAAAATGTAAGTGGTATAGTAAGCGGTATAGTAAGCGCAGAAAAATGTAAGCGGTATAATAAGTGGTATAGCAAGCGCAGAAAAATGTAAGCGGTATAGTAACGCAGAAAAATGTAAGCAGTATAGTAAGCTGTATGGTGCGACTGAAGTCTGGTTCCCGAAATTTTTGTATGTAAAATAATATGCCATTATTTTTCATGTACAATAGCGCATTAAATGAAAATTGTAATATAATTTTTGTAGTAGTAGTTTATAATAATGAATAAAAAAACACATCATATAATCCTTTAAGACCTGAAGCGTTTTAGTAGAAATTAAAAGCATATAAAAATTATATTGATTGAAAAGAAATATTTTTAAAAAAATTACGTTGTCAGGTTATGTCAAGGAGGATCTACACAATTGTGAGGTGCAGGCTAAGCTTTAAATCACAGGGAAAGAGGAATGTTTTTTTTCCTGAGAATCACCTACACAATTGTGTAGGTTAGGTCTTAAAGGGTTAAAAGTATTTCCTGCACAATAAAACATTTCCTGACGATTCAAAAAATACACACGTAATTGTTCAAGTTTTCACTTCTGTCGGCACTCCCGGAGTGCCATTGTTTTTTTTTAATTGTTTGGTAGATATAACTTTATCTCTACATCTATAATAATATTATATTAAAAAAAATCTTTTTTTACGTGCTTGTTTGTTTGTTTGTAGGGGAAACTACTGGAACTACCGAAAGAATTTCAAAAGTAAAGGTGGCAGTCTCTGCTCCGACATACACTATTTTTTACGTCAGAGCCACTGTTCGCAAGTAGATGGATGAGCAAAAAACATTCCAAACTTGCCCTTTTTGTGATATTGAAGGAGCTAGTAACTTGAAATTTGGCATGGTTTTCGTTTTCGAAAAAATTCAAAATTTAAAAGTGTGAAATGAGTGGAAGAAGTTCTAAGTTACAATTTATGTAGAATTGTTAGGAATATAAACTTGAAATTTAACATGTCTGTTACTTTTCAGACGTAAATTCGGGATCAAGGCAATTAAAAAAAGGGGGAAATTTTAGAAAATGAAAAAAACTGTGAACATTCTAAAAACATTCTTAATTACGATTTATATGGAAATAATAGGAAAAAAAAATTTAAAATTTGCCAATTCTGTCATTTTTTAATATGTAAACGCTGGTACAAAATAGTTTCTAAAAAAAAAACCGAAATTTCAAAGGGTACAGGACCAAACAAACGTTCTAAAGTTTCAAAATCTTTGATAGTTTTGGTGCTGGAGACTTAAAATTTGGCATGGTGGTTAATTTTAAGACATAAACGAACGGCTAAGAAAGGTTTCTAAAAATTTGGAAATTTAAAATGCTGAAATGAGAAGAAAATGTTCTGAATTATGTTTTTTTTTTTTTTTTTTTTTTGATAAATTTTAGAATAGAAACTTGAAATTAGACATAGATAATCTTTTCCATACGTAAGTGGTGTGATAGTACCCGAACAGTTTCTAAAAAATTCGAAATTTAAAAGTAACCAAAAATTTTCTAAAATTGCAATTTCTGTGATACTGTTGGGTTTGAAACTTCAAATTTTACATGGGGGTTTCTTTTAGGATGTAAACTCTCGCAAAGAATAGTTTCTATAAAATTCGAAATTTAAAAAATTGAAATTATCAGTAATTGCTGTTTATCATTCTAAATTATGATTTATTTAGAATTAATAGGGATAGAAAACTAATATTCGATATCGGGGTTACTTTTAAGTCGCAAATGCTCGCACACACTAGATTTTTCTTAAACAAAAATCTAAATTTAAAATGGGGAAATGAACAGAAAAGTTCTAAAATCCAAATTATTTTTTACCCCCTAAACCGAATCCAAAATTTCTTTCAGGATAACACTGTCAGTCAGGAACGTAAAACACATGATGATTTGTTATGATTTATTTGGAGTTGATAGGGTGATTGCTAGATACATGAAATTTGACATGGCTTTTACTTTTAAGATGTAAATGCGCCGGCAGATCATATTCTAACATAGTCAAAATTTAAAAGAGAAATGAATAGAATAGGATTTAAAATAACGATTTCTTTTGTACTACAGAAACGATTTCAAATCTTGTCCTGGGATAAAAATGATGCCGTTCTCCACTTAAAAAATAGGCTATATTTTATCTCTGTACAAACGACCTGATAAAATGAAAAATGTTCTAAAATCCCGTTTACTTTGAATTTGTTAAAACTAAGAGCAAGAAACTCATTATGGTAACGGATTTTAAGACAAATGCTCATTAAGAACGTTCATCAAATTATTTGATATTTAAAAGAAAGAAACTATTGGAAAGCGATCTATATTTATGATTTTACTCCCAAACTGTTGAGGTTAGAAATTTTAAATTCGACATGCAAGTTTCTATGGGATGTGATGCTCCTAAAGATGCCTCTATTTTAAAGATTTTCAAATAAATGAAATGGGAAGAACACGTTCTACAGTTATATTTTTACTATGATTTCTCAAAAAAAAGTCTGTCTAGAAACTTTAAATTTGGCATAGAAATAACTAAGACAGATGTACAAGAACAATATTTGTATTTTTAATTATTTTTTTAATTTAAAAAATAATTAAAATTAAATAGTTTTAAATACCCTGTTAGGAACAACTCTTTTGAGCAGTGGGATAAACATAGGTACGAGCAAACATTATAATTAATTCAAATTATAGTAATAAAGAAACATGATTTCCAACAAACAAGGAAGGGAAGTATTTCATATTCAACCTTTAGCCGTACACAAATGACAATTAAATATAGTAAACTAATGTTTTCCCACTTATTATTTCTCGGTGTTTTGATTTTTATGGTGCATAAAGCTACATTAATATTGTAAAAAGAAAAGCTTGATTTTTGTAGAAAATAAATTCTGAAACTACTGAACGGATTAAAAAAAATTTTCCACTAAACGATAGCTTATAAACAGAGTTTTCAAATAGACTGCATTGTATCTGTTTTCTTGGAAGAATGTGGATTAAAATGCGTTGGAATTTTCGCATTATTTCAAGTCTCACATTCACCTAATGCGGTACAAAAATGACGTTTATTCAAATTGTGACTTAATATTTAAATTATTTGAAAAAGTATAATTTCTCCTACTGTTAATTGGTACACAAATACCACTTTCCATATTTCAATCATGCGTGCAAAGCCGTTGGTTTTGATAAAAGAAAAATGTTTTATCCAATAGTTAGCCGCTCTATTGATAAGAGGCTTTAGAATCCTTTTCGCAGCCTCTATTAAACTTAAATAATAAAATAAAATAAAATAATGAAGTTTTCTATTAACATTAAGATTTGCATTACACAGCAAATTAATTTGGTTGAAATGTAACGAGGTATTGTGTTATTAATTTCTCGTAGTTCAACACTCATAAAGTAATCATTTACGAGATAATATCAAAAATTTAAAAGAAAATGTTTAGGATTGATGATTTTGATTGACGTTACTTTGAAAAATAACACTAATGAGAAATAATTTGAGATTCCCAGAAGAATTTCCAAAAGTATGCATTTATACATGGCACTGTTAAAAAAGTTTTGCTGTTTTTAAAAAGTTCTATACTTTAAGTTATTTACAACCATCTGGGAAGACCGAGCTATGCTCGTTAAATTTATTTTTGTTTTCAACACGATATAACAATAAATTCTCCGTACAACATATAACAATCAATTCTATGTACCCTGATGGGTTAAATTCCGTTTTTGAGAACGTTCTATGGACCCTGATTGGTTGAATAATTTATCCTCGCTGTTAGTGGGAATTTCTAGAAAATTCCTTCAGATTCTGAAAACCAATCTGTTCGCCAAAAGTCGCCATAATTTTTCGGAAATTCGAAATTTGACACATTCTTACATTTGACGGTAAGTATGTGCTTTAGCATTAGTAATCTTGGTAGTCGATTTTATGCTAAATCTCGTCAATGTCACAAAACTTTCACCAAACTTAGCGAAGTTGGCGAAACATTGCCAATATTGCAACTTCGTTAACTGTCAACTGTTCAACAACTGTCTCAACTTTCATTCACAATGAAATGCATTCACCCGTAGTGACCCCAAAATGACCAACTAATCGAATTTTATCAAACCTGTGACCCAGCCCATTGGTCTTTTCGTACCCCAAAACGTTAGGATACAAAACTTGGTCAAAATCGTTATAGCCGTCTCTTTGATAAAATTATTTTGACTCGTAGTGAACCCAAAATGACCCACTAATCAAATTTTCTCAAACCTGTGACCCAGCCCAATGGTCTTTTCGTATCCCAAAACGGTAGGATACAAAATTTAGTCAAAATCGTTAGAGCCGTTTTTAAGATAAAATTAACTGGACCCATAGTGACCCCCAAATGACACTGTTAATCGAATTTTCTCAAACATGTGATCCAGCCAAATAGTCTTCTCGTGCCCGAAAATGGTAGCATACAAAATTATTCAAAATCGCTTAAACCGTTTTTAAATACAATTTGTTTGACCCATGGTGACCCCCAAATGACCCACTAATCAAATTTTCTCGAACATGTGATCCAGCCAAATGGTCTTCTTGTATCCCAAAAAGATAGGACACAAAACTTAGTCAAAATCGTTAAAGACATTTATTAGATAAGATAAAATTACCTTGGACTTTAACATGTGACCCAGCCCAATAGTCTTTTCGTACACCAAATCGGTAGGATACAAAATTTAGTCAAAATCATTTTAGTCGTTTTTAGATAAAATTAGTTTGACCCGTAGTGATCCCAAAATGACCCACTAATAAAATTTTCTCAAACATGTGACCCAGCCCAAGGGTCTTTTCTTACCCCCAAAACGGTAGAATACAAAATTTAGTCAAAATGGTTAAAGCCGTTTTTTAGATAAAATTTATTTGACTCATAGTGACCCCCATATGGCCCACTAATGAAATTTTTTCGAACATGCGACCCAGTCCAATGGTCTTCTTGTATCCCAAAAATGTAGGATACAAAACTTAGTCAAAATCGTTAAAGCCATTTAGCAGATAAAATAAAATTAGCTTTACCTGCAGTGACCCTAAATAACCCACTAACTCTAATAATGGAGTTAGAACGTTTTTCATAAACTGTGCATGGCGCATAATGTTTATTTATTGTTATTTTATTCTCTCATTTATAGTGAAATAAAAATTGAATTAATCGGACTGTGTAAAAAATATATTTAGAAAAGAAGAGTTGAAATAATTTTCTTAGTATTTTAAAGTTCGTAATCCATTTATCCTTCCCCTTTTTTGGTTTCGATTTTACAATTTAATCTCTCCATCTCTCGAAAAAGTTTTTCATTCTTCTTGAATAAATAAAAATAAAAGGAGTGTGTTTAAACTCTTTCGAAAATGCTGGGCTTTTTACTTCTTCCTTTATCCCTTTCTAAAAATAAGTCTTGTCATATCGATTTAATTTGTTATTTTAACATAAATGAAAAAAAAGAAAAAGGTAAAAGAAAGCGTCCAGAAAATGCAAATGTACAAGGTATCTTTGGCTACGAGACCGACCCTCCATTTCAATATTTATGCGCGAAATAATACAATTTTCCAATTACTTTTTTTTTCTACTTAAAAGTATTTGGGTTTTCTCCAATAAAGAAGTATCCAGCAATCATAATACATAACACACTTTTTTCTCAAAATAATAAAACAAATTTTGCATGATAGCATGTATCAGACGTTTTGCAATTGATATTTTTGAAAAAAAGAAAATCCTTGACGGCTCGGCTTACAGGCACAGGTAGATTTCGAAGACGCAGACCGTGGGGCGCCTGTTTATTGGGAATTGCAGAAGAAATGACCTTTTGGCCATGATGTGGCAGTTGGGACCGCCCATAAACTTAAAATAAATAATTACATCTCAAATTTAATAAATACCTGTGATCAAGACTGCACTATCAATAACAAATTGTAAATATTAACCGATAAACTGTAAATAATTAATCAACTCATCTTAAACTGTAAATATTATATTTATACTCAAGAATAATGCAAATGTAACATCAAGTAATAATCAAATCAACTAATATATACTAACTCCTTATAATGCCCATGTTGGAAATATATCAGAAGAGTAATCTCAGTTAATTGATTTCTGTAACAGATTTACTTTCATTTAAAAACTCATCACGATAAAAAGTGTTTAACCCAATTTCAAAGAGGAAGTGAAATCTATGATGCAACTAAAGCGATTTCCAAACTCATGAATGTGAACAAGGAAGTAGGAAATAAAAATACGTATGAATGACGTACGTTTAACTTTACGTCATTTCTGACGAATCACAGACTTGGAAAATGACATCACATAAAAAGGACTAAAAACTGTTGTTCTTTCTCAAATATAGAACTTTAATAGACTAGCTACTATCACGCGATGGAGACGAAACATGTATATTTCGTTCTCCCTCAAACTCAATTAAATTTAACTAATGTTTAAAATTAAAAATATGTAACTGAAAATGTATCTAAAAGTTAATTAAATACTTTAAACTTAACAATGATTAATGTATTATTAATAATAATATTTTTCTATATTCCACATATGGATATAACTTAAGTGTGTGCCGTTTACCATCGGATACCATATTTACTGGATACTTCATTATCATGGTTATATTAACGTGCATAAAATGGATTAATTAATCGACGTGCAACCTTCCATGCTGGTTAATGAGGTGTGAATATGAATGCTGAAAAAAAGAGGTAAGCAAATTATCTTACCTATGTTTCGTAAATGTACAATTGTTTATTTATATACCCTAATTGCTTTAGAGCGCGCAAATGCTACTGGCTACCTTCAAAATTAACTAACAGCCACCCTCTTGCCAACTGGCAAAAGTATGTCAAATAAGATCTTCCATAAAAAGAAAAAAACTCAGACAATATGCCATGTGGCATTAAATAATGCGATTATCTTGCCACTGGCCAATAGTATGTATAAAAGAAAGGAAGAAACTTCAACAATATGCCATGTGGCATTTCAACAACTTGTCTAAGTTCGAATGAGGACTTCAGAAATTGTAACCCTCAATGTAAAAAGCCAAAAAATTTTCTTTTCAATAAATCAGGGCCGGCTCTGCCTGGGGGTCTTTCGAAGGGCGTTCCCATGACGGGAGATGCTAGTAGTAGCTAGTAGTAGCAAGCCCCAAAGCCTGAGGTAGGAACCTCAGGCTTTGGGGCTTGTCCCAACCATATGCCAAAAGCCGGTTCCTGAGGTGGGGGCTTTCAGTAACTTTCAGTTGGGACCGCCCACTTCGAAATTTACCTGTGTCTGTAGGCGAAGTCGGCAGGGATGTTTTTTTTATTTTTTTTTTTTATTTTGCTATAAGGGTTGGTCCTATAAAAAACTTGTCAATATAAAAGTTTTAGATAATATTAAGAGGATTTATAATAAATTTAAGCGGATTGGATATCTTGTGAATGGACGAAGTTATGCATTTTTTTCTTCTAACCCTGCCCCCACAACTCCCCCACCCCCTTGGGGCCATTTTTAATGGTATCAAAAATCTGTCCTACATGAATTTTCGGTCCTTTTCCTAGAAGTAATAATAACTTTAAACGGTATTTGATACGTATCATAACTAAGACGTTATGGGGATTTTTCTGTTTTCACAAAAAGCCCCCCATTTCATCCCCCCGGTTTGATTTTGCCCATTCACGAACTTGACCGAGATTTTATGCCCCTTGATTTTATGCATCAGTTTGAAGAGATGTGTGCATAATTATGGGAGTTATCGTGTCCATAAAAAAGTGACATAGATTGTTGCGAATCACGTGAGCGGCGCAGATTGGCGCTGACTGTCTATAGCGGGGAGCCCCCCCCAGTGACGCAATAGAATTATGAGGCAGTATCATGATGTTCTCGGATCAAAAGGAAGCAAAATGCGGCTTCCAGAATTAGATTTTAAAATTCTCTCGAATATGTTTATTAATGTTTAATTTGTATCTTGTATGTGAAGTAAAATAAATCATAAAAAGACAGTTCTGCAGCATTCTTCAGAAAATACCTTCACAATCTCGAATATCGAATTTACCAGATTTAATTCAAGAATGTTCATTTCGATTTATTATAAGTTGATTTCTATATATTATTATGCTCTCCCAAACTGCACGCCTATTATGATTATTTTCATGGTGCACGAATCCCGTGATATTTTATGTTCTTGAAGGATTAATATTACCGCATTATTTACAAGATTCAAAGACTACTCACTGGATTAAGATTTTATCCCGGCAAAATCAGGTACTGTACCTTTTATTTATTTTTAAGAATGGATCAAATCAAAACGAAAAGTAATTAAAATTGCCTGTACCAAATTCATTACTAAAATAGATACATTTATTCAAAGTGTAGATTAAGAAAACGAAAGTGATTTTGAACAGCTCTCTGAATATTTGAACAATTTAATTGAAAAACAAGATGAATTAAAGTTAATAAATCCTAAAATTGAAGAGTTAATATCTGATACTACTCTTTTTGAAACTGAGATTCAAAATACTATTGAGTATGATGACACCATTAATGAAGCGAAATTCAAAATTAAAGGAAAATTAAAAAAGTTTAAAGCTAACGCTGAACTGAGCAATACAAGTACTGCGTCAAATGCAAGTACAATTCCGTATCCTAATACACTATCACCTACAATAAATTTACCCAAGATAACTATACCAATATTTAAAGGTGATCCTAACACATTTCTTGAGTTTATAAATAGTTTTAAAAGTACCATAGATTCTAATGAAAACTTGAGTAGTATTGAAAAGTTCATATATTTGAAATCGTTTCTGTCAGGAGAAGCTTATAAAACGATTTCAGGATTTGCTCTAAATGAACAAAATTATAAATCGTCTCTAGAGTTATTAGAAAATAGATATGGAAAAACAGAATATTTGATTAGTGGGTTTATAAATAAACTATTAGAAATTGAGCCTGTAAAGTCTGCTTCAAATACCAGATCGTTACGAGAATTGTACGATGAATGCGAAGTTAGCATTAGAAATTTACAAGCGATGGGGGTGGGTGGCTTCAGATAATTTCGGATATTTACTGATTCCAATAATTTTAAGGCAATTACCCCATAATTTGGTTGTAGAATTTCAAAGAAAAAAAATGTTGATAAATCTGGTGACGTCAATGAATTAATGAATTTTATAAAGTTTGAAATAGCATCACGAGAAGCGGCTAACGCGGTGTCAGGAATTTCCTTAAAAAATAATGAAACATCTCGATGGGAAAGAAAAAATCCGACTAGATTAAAAACTAATGTTCCCACTTCAGTCGCGCTTAAGACGGTTGTAAAAAATGTTTGCATATTTTGCAATTCAAATCATTATAGTCTAAAATGTAAGGAAATCTCGGACGAACAAAAACGTTATAAGTTAAAAAAAAGTGGGAGGTGTTATCGATGTTTGAATAAAAATCACCTATTATCTTCTTGTAAAGTAAAAATTCAACCTTGCGAATTATGCCAAAGTTATCAGCATAATTATTTGTTTTGCCCCACTAAGAAAGATAAAAATCGTCCCGTTGAGAACGCGGAAACACCCGAATCTTCCCGAATTCGCGAAAACCAAACTGTATTATCGTCAGTTATTAAGACTCAAAATTCCTCCGAAAAATATTCAACATTATTACAAACCGCTTGTGTACAGGTGCAAGGTACCTCTAAAACCTTATATACGAGGCTTTTATATGACTCGGCTTCTTCTAGAACATTCCTCACAGAAAGTCTAGCGACAGCTTTGAAATTAAAACCTATGAAAAAAGAAAGGCTTCTAGTTTACACGTTCGGAAACCGCAAAGCCATAGAACAGGAGTTTGATGTTGTGAATATTACAGCACGCAGTCGCGTTCCCCCCTACGCTGACATACAAATTGAAGTGCTTCTGTCAGAGGTCATTAGCGGAGCGAAAATTATCGCCTCAGTTGATTCTCAGTTAATAAATAAACTCGGTCTTAATGAAAATGAATTTGCTGACACATTTATTCATGCAAAACCCATCCAAATTCTTTTAGGTGCTGATTATATGTTTTCAACGATAATTGGAGAAGTTAAAAAAATCAATCAATCGTTGTTTATTCAACCAACGATATTTGGAAAAACTTTAGTAGGTAGAATTTATGGCGCTAAATTACAGAGTACTCCCTGTTTAAAAATAATATGCTCGTCAATAGATAATGACTTAAGAAACTTATGGGAAATGGAATCGTTTCTATTTAATCAAAAAGATAAACAAGATGATGAACATTTTGAGGTCATAAATAAATTCGAGAAGCAAATATGTTTCGAAAATTATAGGTACGTTGCACCACTTTTGTGGCGATGTGATACGGATAGACAAAATTTATGTAACAATTACCAAGTCGCGGAAAAAAGATTTGCAGTTTTGGAAAGACGGTTAAAAGATGATCAATCTTTATTTTTAAGATATAATGAAATTATGAAGGAACAATTGAATGAGGGAATTATTCAAAAGTGTAATGATAATTGTTCTGTAGATTACGTAATGCCTCATAGAGCGGTTTTTAGAGAAAATTCTTCTAGCTCTAAAACTAGAATTGTTTATGATGCGAGCAGTCGACAGGGTAGTAACAAAAGTTTAAATGAATGTCTTTTCTCTGGGGGAAATTTAAATACTAATCTCGTAGATGTTATACTGAATTTCAGGCGGCATAAAATTGCTTTTTGTGGGGATTTGGCCCGAGCCTTCCTGCAAATAGAGGTTTCGAGGAGTGACAGGGATTATTTATGTTTTTTATATTTTGATGACTGCGACATAAATAAACCACCAACCTTATATCATTTTAATCGACATTGTTTTGGCCTCACCAGTTCTCCCTATGTTTTGGCTTCAACTCTAAAAAAACACATTAAAAATTATAAAGAAGCCAATCCCGTTGCGTATCACATGTTAGATAATTATTTATACGTAGACGATTTAATTCACGGAGCATCTACGGTACCAGAAGCCTTTAAGCTGTCATCGAGTGCAGTTTCAATTTTTAAAGACGCGAATATGAAATTACGGAAATTTAACTCCAATTCTGTAGAATTAAAGGAACAGTGGAAGAATGCCGACCCTGTAATTTAAATAGAAGAAAAACAATCAAACCTTAAAATACTAGGAATTAATTGGAATAATAAGGAGGACTTTCTGTCCATAGATTTGTCATCTTTAGCGTCAAACGGTGATACTTTACAATTCACTAAAAGACACGTTCTCCACACTGCTGCTAAAATATTCGATCCAGTCGGATTCCTCAATCCTTTTATAATAAGAATTAAGTTCCTCTTACAGGAATTATGGGAATCTGGTCTTGACTGGGATGACACATTTTCTGAAGAAATTGTAAATAAATATCAAACTTGGTATAAAGAAACAAAACTACTAGAAAATATAAAAATACCTAGATATTATTTTGACTCACATGTAACAGTAAACAAAGTTCAAGTTCATGTTTTTTCTGATGCTTCGTTAAAATCATACGGAGCTGTAGCCTATTTTAGATATAGGACATCAGAAGGCCATTTTAACACTTGTTATATAATTCCTAAATCTCGAGTTGCTCCTTTAAAAAGTGTTACCTTGCCGCGATTGGAGCTCTTAGGAGCTTTAACAGCTGCCAGAATTGCCAACCATCTTAAACACCTTTTCAGTTATATTGAAAATATAATTTTGTGGTCTGGATAAAGGGATCGGCCTCCAAGTGGAAACTGTCTCTCTTCCAAAGAGTTGATAAATTCAAGACGCTGGTGGTATGGTCCTGTGTGGCTTAATTATCCCGAAAATCTTTGGCCTAAAGAAAATCAGTTAAAAATCAAATCATTCATTCCAGAAATTGAAAATGAATGTAAAGGTGAAATTACGGTTAATTCAATCATTGTTAATGAAAAAATAATCGATATAAATAAATTTAGTAGCTTGAAAAAATTGCTAAGAGTAACTGCTTACGTGTTATATTTTATAAAATTGCTAAAGGGCAAACACGAGAAAGTCTGTGCACTTACACCAGAAGATCTTCGAGAAGCAGAGGTGTATTGGATAAGACTAGTTCAAAGTGAGTTTTATTCTAATGATATACAGTGTTTAAAAAATGCCAAACCTCTTCCAAAAGACTCGCACTTGCTTTGTTTGAACCCCTTCCTTGATTCCGAAGGCGTCCTGCGCGTCTCTGGTCGACTTGGGAAAGCTGATTTTTTAACGGATGAGAAACACCCGATAATTCTTCCGCCCAAAACGAAGTTTTCGGAATTGATAATTTGGGATGCTCATTCTAGAGTGTTTCATTCAGCGGTTTCTCACACACTCGTACAAGTGAGAGAAAAATTCTGGTTACTAAAAGCTAGACAAACAATAAAAAATCAACTGAAAAAATGCCAGCTCCATATAGCGTAATAGGAGTCGATTTTGCAGGACCTTTATTTGTGAAAGATTCTGACAGTAAACAGTATATATTACTAATAACGTGTGCTGTAACAAGAAATATCCACCTGGAACTTGTTGACAATTTGTCAACACAAACATTCTTACTTGCCTTTAGACGGTTCATCGCTCGTCGTGGATTATGTTCCGTTGTTTACTCCCTTTAACGCACGAACTTTTAAACGTGCTGAAATAGAACTTAAGAGACTATGGACTATAGTGACTCATCCAGAGGTGAAAGAATTTTTTGCTTCCAATAACATAAAATGGAAGTATATAGTGGAAAGGGCCGCCTGGTGGGGCGGATTTTATGAAAGAATGGTAAGGTCTGTAAAAACTGCGCTGCGAAAGACATTGGGCAGATCTTCTCTGACCCTTAATGAGTTGCATACAGTACTTATTGAGGTTGAAGGAATGGTGAACTCCAGACCCATGACCTACATAAGTGATGAAAGGCAGGACCCCCTACCATTAACTCCTGCCCATTTTTTAATAGGGAGAAGAATATCTTCTCTGTCCCCCCGTACGGCTTCACCTTGACTCTAATTTCTCTTCTAGGAAAGAATTGCTTAAAGCCTTTAACTATCGGGAAAAATTGATACGGCTGTTTTGGTCTAGATGGAAGAATGAATACTTATTAAATTTGAGGTCAGCCCACCAAAGTTTAAATAAAAGCAATCTTCCCCAATTTAAAATAAATGATGTTGTTTTAATTAAAGATGATAAATTACCCAGAAATTTCTGGAGTTTAGGTAAAATTATAGAAATATTTCCTGGAAGAGATGGCAAGGTGAGGGCCTGTAAAATTAAGACTGAAAAGTCCCTAATAAAAAGACCTATTCAATTAATCTACAATCTTGAACTATAATGGACTGAGACAAAATTTGAACACTAACTGTAATAATTGAACTCTAATATAATTTTTCTTCTTTCTTTATTTAGTTGAATTAGTGTTGAACTGTTTTTTAAAAATTAGCCTTGAAGTATGTATAATTTTATTATTATTCAATATTTGTATTTGATTTAATTTGTATAACTTGTATTATTATTTAATGATTGTATTTGATTTAATTTGTATTGTTATATATATATGTTTAGTGATGAACACCCCTATGTTCATGGTGGGGCAGTGTGTTGCGAATCACGTGAGCGGCGCAGATTGGCGCCGACTGTCTATAGCGGGGAGCCCCCCCCCCCCCCCCCCCCCCCAGTGACGCAATAGAATTATGAGGCAGTATCATGATGTTCTCGGATCAAAAGGAAGCAAAATGCGGCTTCCAGAATTAGATTTTAAAATTCTCTCGAATATGTTTATTAATGTTTATCTTGTATGTGTGTCCGTGTTATATGAAGTAAAATAAATCATAAAAAGACAATTCTGCAGCATTCTTTAGAAAATACCTTCACAATCTCGAATATCGAATTTACCAGATTTAATTCAAGAATGTTCATTTCGATTTATTATAAGTTGATTTCTATATATTATTATGATTATTTTCATAGATAGATAGATGGATAGATAAATAAAGTTTTGAACTGGTTTTGGGTTCTGGGAGTGATGATCGGCGTAAATCTGCAAAAATTTTCCTGAAGTTCCAACATAGAGGAGAATCTTACCTAAAAAAAATTGATAAGTTTAAAAAATAATATCTTTTTTATTACTAAGTGTCTAATTCTAATTCGAATTGTAAACTTGTGCGTTTAAAACGTAGTACAGGAAATGGCATGCATTGGTACATATTTCTTATTTATATGCATATGCACCGTGGAACCAATAACATTTCCTTCTCAAATAACTTCCAAATAACAATGTTTATGCTCTGTTTAACGAACTCATTCTTCTGATCTAATTTTTAGGTACATTTCGTAAGAAATACTACCTATTATATTCTCCCCTATGTTGGAATTTCTGGAAAAATTTTGCAGATCTACGCCGATCATCATTCTCAGAACCCAAAACCACCCCCAGTTCAAAACTTTATTTATCTATATCACTTTTTAATGGACAAGATAACTTACGTAATTCTGCACAAATCTTTTCCAAACGGATGCAGAAAATCAAAGGGCATAAAATCTTTGAAGTTATTATTTTCTAAAAATTACGCACGTTATCTATTATTTTTTACTTTGTTGTTTATTTTCATATCTGTGACCATGGAGTAACTCTAGCTACAGTTTCGGTAAATTAAAAGATGCCGCATCTTTACATATTGTATTTTTGCGTGTATAACTTCAAAGCCCGTGCAACTTTGGAATATTCTCATTTTGTTTTTGAAAATGACTCGGAAAGAGTCGAAACATGTAAAACAACTAATAAAAGTTATTTTAATTTATATTATGTTGTTAATTTACACCTTTAGCATTTAAAAGACTATATTATTACAAGGTGTTATAATTTATTATATTGTAATAATAGAATCTGTTAGTTTTTATTTATTTCCGAACTTTTATTTATCAGAATTCATGATACACATTTTTAATGTGTAAAGGTCGACGAGACTATTTTATTGAATTTAAAAGACGGCGAATTAGACTTCTCATCACCTGATACAAAGGTGATTAATTCTTATTTTCGTTTTCTGGATTCTTCAATGGCTTTGGAAGCGAAATCTCTGAGTCCGTGCAAGTGCTGTTGGAAAGAACTTAATCTCAAAAGTTTTATTTTATCGCCGTTTTTTTCTGCTCTTCCAATAAACCCAGCCTGACGGATCCATTTAGGTAAGTATATCACTGAGTTTCTAATAGCTTTCACACGATAATTTGATACTAGGTAGAAGTGTGCATATCCAGCTATTCAAGGGACCGATCCTGTTGATTTTGGATCGTCTCTGGGGCAGAACCGGATAACCATGGCTTTGCATTGATTTCTGCAATGAATTGTTCCTCCACTCAACAGGTGGTGAAGTACGAATACTATGTTCCATTTGCACATGAGGAGTCAAAGCTGTGAAAGTCGTTATAGGACAACATTAAAAATTGCCTGAAAACCTGAAAAAAAAGTTACTCACCCTATAAAAATGTATACGGGGTATCGGAAAAGTCTGGAAACGGTCGAATAACTCGAAAAATAGGCATCGGAGTGAAAAACGAAAAAATGTATGTTCAATATTTTTGAAAAATCTATTTAGGGATATCAAAGTTGCCTCCCCCCAACTTTGCCCCCCTGAGGGTAAAGGGGAGCAACTTTGAAATCTTAAATAATAATCCACCTTTTGTATTGCAGATTCGGATTTTACGTGAAAAAATACGTAACATTGGCATAGAACATTTTCTTCGGTAAATCGTAGAGGGCGCTGTAATCGAGTACAATGCAGTGAGAATCGTTACCATTGAAAAGTCTGGAAAGGGTCGAACAACTCTAGAAATAGACATCGGATTGAAAAACGGAAAAATACGTGTTCAATATTTTAGAAAAATCTATTTAGGGATGTAAAAGTTTCTAAAGTATTGAACCATTTTTCTAAAGTATTGAACACGCAATTTTCCGTTTTTCAATCCGATGTCTATTTCTCGAGTTATTTGGCCGTTTCCAGACTTATCGGACACCCTGCATATGTTTTACCGTTTGCTTTAAAATTTATTCCAATAAAGCTTTCTGCTACTGGAAATGTAAATACTCAATTTATGATGAGTACCCGAACCCGGTTTTACCCAACCACCAAAATTCGGAGATGTTTCAGAGTGTCTTAGAAAAAGTCTTTTCCCAAGTATAGCATTTTCCTGTGGCAACAGGTGTGGGTTTTTTTTGAATGGCCCAAACACTTTTGTGGGGTGTTCCGATTTTTCCCCCACTTCTAGTCTTTGTCAACAAAGGAAAACCGTTAGGTACTCAGTTTTACCCTACTGTTAATTCAAACAAATAAATATAATTTATAAACAAGTTGGAAATTGTACGTCAAACGTGACAAATGAGGTGCGTTTTTACTATAACTATTTTTATAAATATTGAGATCTTCGTGCATGCTGCACTCTTATGCAAAAATGCATGAATAGAAAATTTATTTCATTTAATGCAGATTATAAATATTCATTTCATTTTATGAAATTAAGTTTCAACACACTCTTACAAACAATTCATTACACTTATGTTACATTAAAATTATACTACGCACAAATATCCAATACCAGACAATGTAAAACAAATCATTTTTTTTATACCGCTAACCAGGCCCCTACCTGCCCAGCATGAATGCCTAGCTTAACGGGTTAGTACCTGGGTGCGGGGCGGAAATCGCCTGATCACAGCATGGCTGTGATCCACCTGACTATAGATTTGTTCACATCGCTGCTGTGCTTGATCTCTTGTGATTTGCTACCGTTATCTTTGTTTGCCGGTTCAAGGTTTCTGTTTAACTTTGTTGAATTGACAGATTTAATAGGTCTCGTAATTTAGAACCTTGATCAGGTGACGAGACCCTCACCTGACTAGGCACCCCCAGAGGTATTATTCACAGGTAACTTGGAGGGCTTTGAACCCACGACGGATTTTACATGCACCAGGTGCCATTAGCGTACATAGATTTACATATTTACCATGTCTGTTGGCTTGTCACGTTCATGGTGGGTTGTCCTCTGTAGTGTTTATCGCCTCTTTTATGGGCTGATTTCACTTCTTGTTGTATTTGTCTATGTCAAGGCTTTTTAGCGTTTTTATAGGCTCACCCCTGTTGTGGGTTGTTTTTTGTCTATCATTCATTGGTTTTTTGTCTCTTTCTTGATATATTTTTACCTCTAGCTTGTGCTAGAGCTGGTTTTCAAATTTTGAATCTTGGTCTTCTTTCGAGAGTTCCACTGGTTATTATGTCACTATCGTGGGTTTTGTCACGTTGTAACTTTTGTTACTGGTGGTTGACACATTGTAACTTTTGTTACTGGTGGTTGTCATATTGTAACTTTTGTTACTGGTGGTTGTCACATTGTAACTTTTGTTAATGGTGGTTGTCACATTGTAACTTTTGTTACTGGTGGTTGTCACATTGTAACTTTTGTTACTGGTGGTTGTCACTTTTCTGGATGTTGCACACTCATCACTCATTTTTGTTGTTTTTGTCACTTTATCTCACCCAAGCATTGGGGGTTTTGATTTTTTTTTCCTTCGTGAATACGCTTTTTGCGATCAGTCCATTGAATCCTAATGGCTGTTATCACTGCTTTTGAATTTTGTGCAGCTTGTTGATTTGTTGTTTGAGAAACTTGTCGCACTAATGGAGTGGGGCTTGTTCCGTGGCCGTTAGTTCGTCATGTATCTATGAGGCTGTATTCACTTAATGTAACACTGTTTTTTTTCCCTATAACTTTCTTTGGCAGGTGTGCTTTGTGCATTCACCATTTAATTATTTTGTTGCGTTTTGTTCACTTTTTGTTGGCTACTTGCCTTCATCAGTTGGTAAAATTCAGTCCGTCACAGATGACTTCCACTTCTCACTAGTGTTGAAAAAAAACGATTTTTTTTGGCGTAGCAAAGAGGTTCCTTTGCTACTTTAAAAAAAAATTTTTTTTAAAGATCTATTAGAAAATATACTTACCAAAGGGATGGCTTTTGAGGGTGGGAAATGCTTTTGAGGAATCTCGCTGCTGGGAAGGTGTATTTATTGTGATATGAGATCGATGTTTTCTATTAACCATCTCATCACTGCTCTTCCTTTTGTTTGTACTTGTTTGTTGTTCGCTAACTGGTTGTGCCATATTTTTTCGTTGTTCGGTGTGATGTGGATCAGATGTAGTGTTTGGGTTAGTGGGCAGTCTGTTAGATAGTGTTTGGGGGTTCCCAACTCCCCGCATGAGCAGTTTGGTGCGTCTTTACGCTTAAACCTGTGTAGGTAGTCCGGGAATGCTTCGTGACCCGTGTAAGTAGATTGACTTAGTAGATTGCAGCTGATGATTCTGCGAGAATCTACTTTTGGTAAGTATTCATATGTCTTCCTGCCCGTTTCCCCATAATCCCACTCTTACTGCCATTGTTTGATAGTGAGTTCTTTTAGTTTTCTTTTTAAGTTTGATATCGGTCTTTCTAGATGGTATGGAATTTCTTTAGTTTGGTTTTCTGCAGCCTTTTTTGCTAATTCGTCGGCATCCTCGTTTCCTTGGATCCCCACATGTGCTTTGACCCAGCTAATTTTGAATTTATTGTTTGAGTCTTTTACTGTTTTTTGTATTGTATCGATTAATTTTGCTACATTGAAGGGTTTACTGAGTGATTGGATGGCTGACATGCAGTCCGAGCGAATGCTGTATTCCTTCCCATTCTGCTGCTTTTAGTATAGCCAGTAGTTCGGCTTGGAAAACACTGTTGTACTTCCTTAATGGAGCTGACTATGTTTTTATTTTTTGTTCATTTTTGAAAGCTACGAATGCCGAACCCGTAGCGCCTGATTCCAATTTTGAACCGTCTGTATATATTACTATGTCCTTGTAATTATGGCCTATTCTTGGTTCTATGGTGTCCGCGGGATGTGTTTCCCATACATTAGTCTTTTTTATAATGGTGGATAGTGGTTCCGTGTATTTCTGTCGTTTCTCTTAAACGTGATATTGTGCCGTATTCTGCCTCGTATTTAACTTGGAGGTGAATTGGAATCAAGCCAGCAAGTACCTGAAGGGCCGCTGTTGGGGCAGTTTTATATGCCCTAACTATAGCCAGCAAAAAGTGCCTTTGGCATGTTGTTAGTACTGGTTTACTTCTTTGGTTTAGATTATGTCCCCATATTGAGGCTGCGTAAGTCAGTGTTTTCTCAGCTACTGTTCTATACCATATTTTTAAGATGCTTGGTTTCAATCCCTAACCCCGTTTGGCCATTTGTCCCATCATCCAAAACGCTTTCCTTACTTTGTTTGTTTGTGCTTGGCAGTGTGTTTCCCAATTTAGGTTTTTATGTATGATTACACCTAGATACTTAATGTTTTCTTTTCCTTCGAATTCCCTTTCTTTGAATTTAATTCCTTCAATTTTATATGTGTCTGCTGTTGGTAGGTTTCTTGTGTGTGTTCTATTAAGGTACAGTCGTTCTGTTTTGTCCCAATTAAGCGTTAGGTTATTTTCCGTTACCCATTCATTAAATTCTTTTATTATTTTGTTTGCTAGTTTTACTAATTGTTCTTTTGTTTTTGCTTTTATTATTAAAATAAAGTCGTCTGCGAAGGCCTGTATTCTTACATTTTTACCCCAGTTTTTCTTTAGGGCTGTATCTGCTATAAGCAGCCACAGCAGCGGTCCCAGACAGCTGCCTTGTAGACAGCCGCCAAATGTTTTTTTTTTTTTTTTACTTTAATGCCGTTTTCTTCTAAGGATACGTATCTGTCTTCTAAAAAGCTTAGTATCCAATTTATTAAGTAAGTGGGGCATGGTGATTGTTTTAAGTTTTCGGCTATAATAGGCCATCTGATATTATCAAATGCACCCTTTATATCCATTGCTATTAGTGTATTAGTAATGTTTGGTATTTGTCTTCTTTGTCTTTCTTTATTGTTTTTATTAGATTATTTAGTGCGTGTTCAGTTGATAACCCTTGTTTGAACCCATATTGTTTGTCGCTCCAGTATTTGTTGATTGTTAGATGATGTGATATCCTGCCGTGTATTATTTTTTCTAATATTTTACTAAGTGTAGGTAGTAAGCATATGGGTCTGTAATTTTTTGGTTCTTTTGGATCTTTCCCCTTTTTATGAAATAGGACTACTGTACCTATTTTAAATGATTTTGGGAAGTAGTTGAAGTTAAGGCATGCGTTATATAATGTTAGTAGTAGTTGTGGTGCTGCTGTGTGTATTCTTTTTACTAGGTTACAGTCTATGTAGTCAAAGCCCGGAG
Organism: Maratus michaelseni; assembly: GCA_963931845.1. Taxonomy (NCBI): domain Eukaryota; kingdom Metazoa; phylum Arthropoda; class Arachnida; order Araneae; family Salticidae; genus Maratus; species Maratus michaelseni. The sequence continues at coordinate 468,531,136 of OZ007589.1, forward strand.
CTTTGTTTTGTTTTATGTTTTTGATTATCCTGTTGAGTTCTTGTTTTGTTATAAGCTGTGGTTTTGTTTCATTAAATGTCGGTGTCTCTGGTTTTAATTCGTGTTCTATTGATGGATCTGTTAGATATAGGTTGTTTAGGAAGTGGTTCAATGTCTTTTTGACTGTTACTTCTTGATTGTTGGGCATGATATTTTCTAATCGTGATGGGCTTGTTTTTTTGCCTGATGCCAGTTTGTATTGAGGGCCATATGTATTAGTGACTTCCTCACAGTATTTTTTTCATGTGTCTCTTTTGGCTTTTTGGACTATTTTCTTTAATTTTGCGCGCTCTTTTTTATATTCTATATGTTGTTTGTGTTTTAGTTCCTCATTTTGTTGTTGCTGGAATTTTCTCCTGAACGCCCTTACTCTATTTCTTGCTATTTTGACTTCTTGTGACCACCATGGTGGTGCCATTAATTCTGGAGTTTTTCTATGTTTGTAGCAGGCGAATGCTATTGCTGTTATTTCTGTCTGTAATCTTAGTGTTATGTTGTCTAACTGATCTATATTTGTTGCTTTTCTTAGTTCTTTTGTATATTTGTTTCTGATTTGTTTTATTTTCTTCTCGAATTTCGCGTGCTTGCCGTGTTTTGTTTCTAATCTATGTCTTTGATAGCACGTGTTTTTATATTTTATATTAAATTTTATGTATTTGTGATCACTGTTTGATTCTTCGTCACTTACTTCCCAGTCTGTTGTATTTTCTCCTAATTTAGATGTTTCTATTGTTAGATCCGGCCATCCTTCTAGCTTCCTTTGACCTCTCATGGTGCTGAACGATGTTTTTGCGTGTGGTGGGTTTTGTACAAAGAGGGAATTCAGGAGTAGGAAGTCTGTAAGTTTTACCCCCCTGTCATCTATGTTCGCATAGCCCCATTGTTGAGAGTGTGCTTTAAAGCCCCCGTCAGTAGTACTTCGCCCTTGGCTATTTTCAGAGTGTCTTCTACCTCCTGCAGCACATCTTCGAAGTCTTCTACTGAGGAGGGTGCGTATACATTAATTATTGTTATTGTTTCTTTTTTATTTTCGATTTTTATTGCTGTTGTGTATTCTTTTTCTGCTATTGTTATTGGATTGGTGCCTGTGTGAGTTACTATTGCTGATCGATTTCTTTTTGTTTTTGTTATTTTCCAATTACCGTTATTGAAACCTGTTATTTTTCCTGTATTTTTAGTTTGGTGAAAGTCTTGTAAGAGTCCAATATTTATTTGCTTGTCTCCCATATATCCCATAAGTGTTTGTGTTGCATGGATACTGTTATGTAGGTTTATTTGTATTAGTTTGATGTTGTCTTGATTTTTATTGTTGGAGTTTTCTTTTGGGTTTTTATTTTCATTCAGGTTTGGATTGTCTTGGGTGCCGCTTAGGCACGCGTCTGTGTTAGCGGCGTTGATATTGAACATAATTCAATTCGTGTGTCCTTTGTTGCCTCTTGTTAAGTTCCTCCTGTGACCTCCTATGCACCCGTGTCACACCCCTAGTTGTGTTTAATGTGATTTTGTCGTTTAGGACATCGTTACCTGTAGTTAGTTTTTTTCTTCCTTGTTCAATTTCAATTTGTCTAATTTTGAGGAGCTTTCTGTACACCCTGCACTGCCCATCATGAGCCGTGTGGTCTATAGGGATTTGTGCCGGTAAGTGCGCTTTATTCCATTCGTTGAATGTAGTGCAGATGATACATCTCTTCCTTCCTTTTGGGCAATCTTCATATTTGTGTCTACCTGCACATATTGGGCAGTACTGACTCTGCTTGCACTGGTGCGCAACGTGGTCAAAACCTTGACATTTGTGACACCTTTGGATCGTCACATAGTTTTTTATCGGACATTCCTTGAGTCCCAGGCAGATCGTTCTCTCTTTGAGAAGGTGATCCGCCAGGGGCTCAGAGAGCGCTCCCGGTATATGCAATCGCCCTGCTGGTGCCCGTAGCGATTTTAGCAGCTGTATTTTGTCCTCGTTTTGTTCTATGTCGATGCCTAGTTCTCTGCATATTTTGTGCTTGATTATGGTTGACTCCACCGATTCCGGTACATGGAAGACGATGATTCTCTTCTTCCTTAAATTGGCTGTTTTTACTTTCAGGCCACTGTTACTCTCCTCATTCTCTGCCAGGGCTTCCTTTATCCTCGTAGCTTCCGTTGCGTTTTCGCAAACAATTTTTATGCCGTTGCGAATCCGTTTGACATTCCTGACTCCTTCCTTGTTTTCTACCGTATTTGTTATTTGTTGCTCTACTTCCTCTGCTGTCCGCTCTTCTGTAGCCTGAATAATTACAGTTGCCGTCGCGGCTTTGACCGCCTGTGCATAACTGTGAGCAACTGCAGTCTTTTTAGTTGCCTTTGTGCTGGTAGCGATGTTGTCTCTTCTTCCGTTGGTTGGGTTCCTCTTTTTGCTGTTACTATTTCCAAGGTTTCTACCTTTGACTCGGCATGCGTTGCCCTCAACTCTATCTCAGTCAGTGAGTTTATCACTACCTGCAGAGCTTGGTCCATGGCCTCACACGTCGAGGCTGGTATCTTAGTTGATTTTGATTGGATCATCTTGATGTAGCTTATTGCCATCATAGCCCTCTCTATCTCTAGGGATCTTCTTTTAGATCCATCTGATATGTCGAAAAGGGTTATTAATTCCCCTCTTAACCTCGTGACTTCTGTGTCTTGTAGTACCGGTGTTTCTTTATCTGGTGTCATTACACTATCCACACCTGAATCTGCCTCTTCGCACGTATCTTTCTTTGTCAATTCGTAAAATCCCTGAATGTCTGTCATCTTTAGTTTTGTTTTTCCTACTTTTTCGGAGGTTGTTGTTTTGCTTTTTACCTGCTCTTTCTGGAAAGTTCCAGGTGTACTACTTGCTCCTGGCGTTTTTTTAGTGTTTTTTACTTCTGCTTTTGATCCTTTTTGGGCGGTTTTTGTTGACGCATTGCGCTTTTGGTCTATTGGTGTCATTGTTTTTTCGCGGGAACTTGCACGTTTGCTTAGTTTCATTTTTTGTATTTGGTGTTTCTAGTTACCCTTTTATTAGTTTATTTATGTTTTATTCCCAGCAGGGGGAAACATAAAAATAACATTACAATTATAGACATGACTAGAGAATTTTTTTTCCCTTGAGGGCGCTTACCTGTTAATTTGCTTATTAAAGTAAATTAGATGTCTAATTAGACTTGTATGGTTACAGAAAATATTCTGGGGGTACTTGAGAAACTGTTTAGTTTCTTGATTTTTTTTCCCCGGGGTTTTATTTAGATATTTATGAATTATTTGATTCTTAGCTAATTAATCTATTAAATGAGATTAAAACTGGGGGGGGGGGGGTGGGGAGGTTAGAATTTACGAATTTACACTTTAGCTTAGTTATGTAAATGCTTAGTTGAAGAGATTAGTTTTAAATTGTTCTATTGGGAGGATTAGAGAGGAATTACAATTTAATTATTAAACTGCTATTTAGGCTGTTTTTGAATTTAATATGGAGTGTGGGAGAAAAAGATAGTTGAATACACTAAGGACTTAAGTTACTAATAAAATAACAAAGGACAATTATTTATTTATATTTTTGGGAAAAGGGAGTGGGGGGAGTTATTCGTTGAATTAAGGATTGTTAATTGATATGGTGTTATGACTCGTTGAGTCCTAAACTTTTGAGTTAAAACACTGGGCCTACTTCGCGATGAGCAATTAGGTAAAGGACCTAATTAACCCGAGATGGCTGGGGATGTAGCTTCCAAAACTGCCGCAATCAGTAAATGACAATCACTAATTGAGATCGCTTTGGCGTACCCATCAGCCGCCAGTGTTTAAAAGATGGTCAATTAAGCTTTATACTTACATAGGCAATCCCCGCCAGGTACCAGTTAACCTTAATTACTGCTGTTATTATGACACTGCTGATGATTTCTTCCTGCAAAGAGCTGCTATGTTGATCAAGGCAGGGGTGGCTGATCCGTTTCTACCGGGAGAACATCTTTCTCCCGCGGTCCTGTCTGCTAGCGTCTGTCCGCAAAACCGAGAGTGTCCTTCCGCTAGCTCTTTCGACACGTGGTCCCTTGATTACACTAATTAGTACATAACTAATTAACCGTTGGTCGCACAATTGAAAAATTAATGTCCACGGATAGGAAATGTTTTTCTCTTTCCGGGAATTCAAAAATCTGAAAAAAAATCTCAGGAATACCGGTGCTAAGATAGCAAAAACCAGGAGCCCAAAAACATGCGTGCTTCCTGTACGATCGAACGCGCCCAAGCTTGTAAAACAAATCATTATTATTTTACTGAAAAAAATGAATTGTATCGTCTGTTATTAGGAAAATAAGTTACATTTTAAGTTGGCAACATTTTATCCTATGTTGACATGGACCGAAAATTACAATGGGAAACGGGAGCCTAGCTTTGAAAATTTCAGAACTGGACTCATATTGAGACTCTTTTTCCATTGAATATCTATTTCTCCGGAAACATCTCCCCAAACAACTGTTGATAGATTGTTAGGATTGCTGTCATGAAACAATTTTAGTCTACACATTCGGTTTTTAAATTCAGTCATACGGAAATAATAGGACTCCCTCTTCAATAGGACGTCATCACCCTGGCGACCTAGAATCATGACCTATCATGTGATAGCGTTGAATGAATGACGTAATGATAGGATTTAATAGAATGAAGAATGTGACTATAACTGGGTCATAGAGGTTATAAAATGTCCTATAGGACTATAACGTCCTAATGTCACAGATAACTTGGTGTAACATATCGGTCGTTTGACGATGAATCCTCCTAAGCTAGATAAGCCTCCTAAGCCGATTTTTAAAAAATTCAAATGACTTAATAAATATTTTTATGAATATCTTTTTAAGTTTTGATATTCGTTTTTCATAAAATTTGAAGTTCTGCAACGATTCTATATATTAAATTTCAAACCATTCGGTTAGGTCGTTTTTTCGCTGTTCTATGCGGACAGACGGACGGACCAGACGATCAAAATAGGTGCTACGTATTGATATAATTACGGAAGTACCTACAAACGAATCCGTATCAGAAAGTTGGGCGGAGTAACACATTTTTTTGAGAACAGTTTAAGGCAATTCTGAAATTCCCCGCTCAACAACGCGAAACTTTTAGAAGGGAAGTAGGCGATTTGAAATCGAATGGTGTTTTCCATTTTTTGATCCATAAATGACTTATCGAGTTACATGCAACTGTGGTCACACTGTAAAAAATCTGCGTAATGTTCCTGACGTTTACTGTGTAACATTCCTTGGTTTTCTCTGATGATTTCTGCTGATCTGAGAATACCGAGAAACCTGGTGTAACATCTTCCACAATGTTGTGTAACTTTTTGGAATACTTGAGAAAGTGGAATTGACTGATCAACTGTGAAACGTTCCATATGTTTTGTGTGTAACATTCCTTAGTTTTTTCAGGTATACTTTTGAACTTTTGTGTAACTTTTCGGAATTATTGTAAAAGAGAAATTAGCGGTGATCTGTGTAAAGTTCCATATGTTTTGTGTGTAAGTTTCCTGGCATTTCTTTGATGAAATTCCTGGGAAAACATGTGGAGTGCCACAGGTTTTCTCAAGAACTTTACACCCAATTTTTTACAGTGCACTTGACCGCTGGTTTTCCTCTTTCCCCAGGCTATCGCGTCCTTAAATTCGGTTCACGTTGATAGTCATTTCTGAAAGATCGTCTGTCTTCACCACAAATTGGAAAACCCCCTTCGATCGCACAGTTTCGGAATAAAGGCCTGATGATCGCAGGGGCAGACGGGGCATGTGCCCTGCCTTCTATTGTGAGGGGGCTCCAAAATTAATTTTGTCTATTCACTGAAGATACAAGTACACATTGCAAATTACTAATTGCAATTTATAGAAAAAATGAGAATTTTCCCAACTAAACTAATCTTAACGACAATGAAATGTAATGTAAACTTCGAAATTCCCATTCATGCCATGTTTAGAGTTTTAGAGACGATTTTACCGTCCCACCATTTTTTAGCGAATTTTTACATGGGGTCTATAATATATATTCTTTTTAACACTTTCCAACGAAGTTGAAAGAGGTTTACCAGGGCATGTGCGGTATTGAAAATGAAGTGTGTAGCACTTACAGTTACTTTACAGGGACACTCAAAAGAATTCCGTTACATGAGGGTCTATGGGGAAAAATCATTTGCGGTTTATTTTAAGGATGTTACACAATTTCAAACCTATTGAAATGGAAATATATCATCGAGGTGCACTACAAGAAGCTTACTATAGAATAGGGTGTGTATAGCATTGTCGTTCATGGACAGGGGCACAAAAAAGAATTCGGTAGAGTCTGTTAACGATCATGGCTGGAAGGGCTTTTTCAGTTGCGGAACGCGTTTTTAAATGGAACTCATGTTTTGTCTATTACTTGTTGTGTATAAATTCTATAGATAATATACAGGGCAGTACAAAAGTTCTAGGGACGGAAATTCCAGAAGAGGAATTTTAAACTGTTTCCTAACTGAACTAAAATTCAGCATTCTATGTATTATATACGCAAATCTATTTATACTATAGAGGGCTGCACAAAAGAGTTCGGATATTTTTCCGAATGGTGTTGGTCATTCCTGAAATGGATTTTTAAATATATTTGTTTACTTAGACCTGAAATTTGGGTTTTTAAATAGTACGTTATGCGTTTTCCAAATTGTTTACTTTCACCTCATTAAACGGAAAAGATTTGTAAAAATATTTTATAAGTGTTGGAAAGTGTTACATAATGTATGCTTGATGCATTATTTTTCGTTCTTGTTTCATAAAGCTATATTTTAAATTGCACATAAATCTGTTTATCATGTTCATAATGCAATTTTCTTGAGAAAAGGCCCGAAGTCCCTAGGGTCCCACATAGAGTGGATCAGACCCTGAGAACACCTGGTCATTTTCATGCGTTTGCGAACAAAAAGCTGTTCAGAAATGTGTCAGAAAGTAGCTCCTTTGGATTTTAGACCAGCCTTAAGAGGCCACAACGAGGACTCCTCTGTAACATCAGTTCTTTGCCATTTCTGTCGATGGCCCTCACCACGGGTGCGTGGGCCCCCTCCCTCCCTTTGACGCATGTGAGTGACCTTCGCTCTTCTGCCGAGTGGGCCACCGAGTGGGACGGAATGAAATCACCCCACACACACGAATCTCGTCATGCTCGTCAGAAAGTGAAAGTGGGAAAACACATTCATACTCGCCCATATCGGCAGTGTCTTTTTTTTTTAAACACTTTCCAAAATAGTTGAAAAGTGTTTATGAATTCGGTTTGTCTGTCTGCCGTCTGTCCGTCTGTCAGAAAGGTCTGTCTGTCTGTCTGTCCGTGCTCTATCTAACTCGCGCAAATATATTTGGATTTCCATGCGCAATTGATAGACCATATATACTCGTGTATAAGTCGACCCCCTCAATTCTTACACAAAAATTTGAAAAAAATTGAATTTTCGTGTATAAGTCGAACCACATTTCTCGTAGTGTGTTGAAAAATGATTTGTAATCTAGGATTTTAAAAAAAAATAATAATAAATTTTCATTAAATTAGTAAGCTTTTTTTTTTTTTTTTTTTTTTTTTTTTTTTTTTTAATTCAACGTTTTTAAACTGTATAATTATGTAAAACTGGAAGAAGCTTAAACTTTTTTGAAACCTATTCACATCAATGTAATGATACTTAAAAAGAAAAAAATTCTTTGAAAAATCTATTCAAGCTTTATAACCTGCTGAAATATTGTACTTCTTTGTATTGCAGGACTTTCAGGACAGAAATCTAGAAGCATTCTCAAGTTGAACTGTTTTTGAAAAGGGGGATTAAACAATGATATGTACAATGAAATATCCCAATTAATTAACTAGATTCTGAACAATAACTTACATTTTGATAAGTTTCATTGAAAAATTTTAATCTTTAAATGAAAACAATAAAGGTTTTTAGATTCATGATTCCTAGATATGAATTATTTTCTGACTTTAAACATCCTGAATATGGGCAATTGTGTAAGCATTTATTTATTTATATCTTTACTAACTCGTATATAAGTCGACCCCTCATTTTCAACTCCCAAATATTGTCTAAAATTCTTCGACTTATACACGAGTCTATATGGTATGTTATTGAGGCTTACTCTATGGCATGTTCGGTATTGAAAATGAAATGTATAGCACTTATACATTTACATTACAGGGACACTCAAAAGAATTCCGTTACATGACGGCCTATGGAGAAAAATCGTTTGCGGTGTTTTTTAATCATATTAATATATTTCGAACATGTTGAAATGATATATATCACTTAGGTGCATGACAAGATGCTAACTATACATTATATAGTGCATAGAATCATAGTGCATTGACAGGGACACACAAAAGAATTCAGTACTGTATACTATGAACCATAATTGCCGGAAGCGCGTTTTCAGATGTGACACGCGTTCTTAAATTTAACTAATTGTTTGCATATTGCTATGTGTGTATGAATTCTTACATCATTTACAGGCATGCACAAAAGATGTCGAGTACATTGTCGTTCAGTGAACGAAATTGCCTAATGGAAATTTTCAACTGTGCCGTGCGTTTTCTAACTAAATGAGCATACTATGTAGCATTCATACAAAACTATTGATCCTATACAGGGCTGCACAAAAAAATCGGATATTTTTCCTATTATTAATGGTAATGACTGAAATTGGGTTTTGAAATAGGTTCCAAATTGTTTAGTTATAGATATCACCTTTCACCTTATTAATGTATGAAGTTTCGTTAGTCTGGAAATGTTGGAAATTGTTTCATTATCTATGCTTGACGCACGATTTTTCTTTCGTTTTTTAAATCTAGCGGCATAGACTGAATGGATAGAGTCATTCAATTAGCTCAAAACTTTATCTATCTACCTACCATCTATCTATCTTCCAAACTGATACATAAAATGAAGGAGCATAAAATCTCTTTCAAGTTCGTTGATGGGCAAAATCGGATAGTGGGAGGGGGGGGGGGCTGTGAAAACAGAAAAACTAACGTCTTAACTATGATACATATCGAATCCGTTTAAAGTTATTATTACTTCTAGAAAAAGGGCTAAAAATTTATGTAGCAAAAATTTAATCGAGACCTGGGTAGATAAGGGGGGGGGGGGACATGAATAAATATTTTAATTCGATTCATTCGTTTTTTTTTTTTTAAATAAATTTGTTTGGAAAAAAAAAATCAAATTGATTTTTCTTCATTTAATACCTCCGTTTAAGCTTACATTGAATGATAACCAAAGCAATCCCTTTTTTTTTAAAGCGGAAGTTATTTTTTTTTTCTTTTAAAGAACTGTGCGTTACTACTGTATATTATGACTACGTTCACCGTTCCTTCAGCACTGTCACGCACACCTGATGATTCACATCAGGGAACTTATCTTTCTGAGGGATGGAAAGAGGGGGGGGGGGGGGAAATAGCCAGTCATCTCAGAGAGGGCTTCTTTGAAATATTTTGTTGGGGCTCATTCACATAGGATATTTTTTCTCACTCATTTTTAATGATACATAAATATAGACTGTGCATCAACTCACTGTCCAAAAATGCATGATTAAAAAAGTTTTAAAATTTGTAAATGTCATATAGATAATAATGTTAGGTAATTATGTTATTAAAATTATAAATTCTAGAGAGGGCTCATGAAATTGCTAGAGGAAGAGGGGGTGTTTCAGCCTACCCTACCTCCATCTCGTTACGGCCCAAAGGCGGGGGGTGGAGGAATTAATGAATCTTTTAATTAGATTAATTAATAATATAATAAGTTATAACACCTTGTAATAATCTATTTCTTTTAAATGCTAAAAGGTATAAATTAACAACATAATAAATACACAGTAAAATAACTTTTATTAGGTTGCTTGACATGTTTCGGCTCACTCCGAGCCATTTTCAAAAACAAATGAGACTATTCCATAATGGCACGGTCTTTTAAGTTATTATTTGAAATGCATTTAATTTTCATGTACCAAATAAAAGTTAAATAATAGCATTTTAAATAATAACTTCAAAGACCGTGCCAGTCTCCTTTGTTTTTGAAAATGGCTCGGAGTGAGCCGAAACATGTCAAGCAACCTAATAAAAGTTATTTTACTGTGTATTTATTATGTTGTTAATTGACACTTTTTAGCATTTAAAAGAAATAGATGAATTATTTTTTAGTATTAAAAATTCTTCTGAAATATAATTAAAAATTTGCATTCGCTGAGCTCTCATTTCATGATAACCAAAATAATAAACTTTTTAAAAAGCGGGTGGTATTTTTAATTCTCTTTTAAAGATATTCTGCCGAGCACTTATTAATGAAACGTATATATTATAAGTGCATTCACCGTTCCTTCAGCGCTTTGGCGAACATCGGATCGTTCACACCGGTAAATTTATTTATCGTTTCAGCAGGAATGCCTCACAAGATGTAATCCACCAGATGAGAAAAATCTTTTACGAATTCGCAGCTCATATACAGAAAAGACGCAGTTTTTGACGATCCTACAAGGGCAACGGCCCCAAACGTCCGACTGCTCGGCCCTCCAAACTCGTTCTAGGGCAGGACGCCCCCTCTCTCTCTTTCCTGCCTACCACCATCCATCGCCCCCCAAGCAGACGTTAGAGGCCGGGATGGCCGGCTCGCGAGACATCAATCAGAGTCCGCTCATGATAAAGATTCGCCAACACACGATGGATTGCATAGCAACACACACGGAGTAAGATAGATGGAGGGGAAAGTAACGTTGAAATTTTACAATACAGTTTTTCTCATCATAGATGGCGCTACGGTAAACAGACGGCGATATTAGCCTGCTTCTGCAATGCTTTTCAATGCGAAAAGCATTCATTTTTTAAATGTTTTTGATTGAAAATTTGAACTTTAAAAATGTGAAACAAGTAGAAAATTCATTAAATAAAGTTTTCTTCTCACCATGCATATATTTTAATAGATATTTGGCGTTTCGATTGCTTTTTATAACTCTTTAAATAAGAGTTCATCCTGACAAAAACATCTGAATAGTCATTTAAAAATAAATATCACGGATATTGTTCTGCGAAGAAATACGGAATGGACGTATAATTTTTAGAGATTAAATGTATTATTCAAATTTTCTGGAATAAATTTTAATCTTGCGCATATATCGATAACCTTTGAATAATTTAATAACTCATAACTTTTTATATCTATGCAATTAATATTATATACATTTAAAAACAATTTTTTTTCTTAATTATTTGGGAAATAGAACTTGAATAAATAATAGTGTCTATTAACTAATTTTTGCAAGAATCGTAAATTGTGACTTTAATATAGTAATGTTAGTTATGAATGGTCCAAAAACTCTCATTTTTTTTTATCATACATAAATGCTTCCTCTTTCATAAACATTGCTGCAGATAGAAAAGGTAACATGCTTACCTTACAATTTGAAAATTATACAGTTATTAAAAACCATATATACCTAAATATTTTTTTCTTTGTGAATATTAAATTTGTTATTTAAATCAGTTATTTTTCCTAATTTACAATATAAAATCTTTTGATTTGATTGAACAGCTAAGTAATCAAATTAAATTATATATATATATATATAATTATAATATCTATGAATTTCAAAATACATATCAAGTTCTAATATCATTCTACATTAATCTCCAAAGAGATAAATAATGATATTGTGTAAACAGAATACCACATATCTAATAATTAACATGTGCAATCATAATTTTACCATAGCATGTGCTTCAATGGTAATTGGCCAAATTTACTCATACCTGAATAATATTTAAAAAAGAAAGAGAGAGAAAGGGGAAAAAAAAATTATAGATTGGAGTTGCTATTAAGTAAACACAAATGGATTAATAAATCAAATATGAACATTATACAATGGAAAACTGGACCACAAGAGAACAAACAAGAATTGGATATGAAAAAACACATGTAGATGTACTCGTCAGCTTGGTTGCACCCACATGTGTTTTAAAAATAATTCAGTATTTCATAATTCTACTGGCATGATGCTAAGAACAGTAGAATCAACCAAGTATACTGAATTATTACCAGATAACAATTGGAAAAAATAAGATTGGAAATATTTAAATTGGAAATAAAAAACCATTAAGAATATATAATATAATTCACTTACAACGATGATCCCAAAAACATTATAAATCACCTCACCAAATTACCACTAGATATCATTTTTGAAATAATATTGGAAATTAGAACCTTTAAATTGTAGATAAAATATTTTTACTCACAATAATTATCGTGAATGCACAAAATATAGAAACTTCTGTATAATATCCACGTCCACATGGCACGCACATAATTTTGACAATCGAGTTGAGAGAAATGATTTGAAAGACAAGTTGAGAGCACATTTTTTTTAAACACAACTCCATCGATGACACACCAACACAAAATGATTCAAAAACACACAAAATTATTCTGGTGATAATACACTTATAACAAAATTATATCCGTGAATATATAATTACTCTATCTAATTTTAATTCCTGAAAGTAAAATTAATATACAAGCAATAGCTCCCTCTATAGTTAATTAAAATTAATATTAATAATATTATCATATCTACCTGACACGTAAAGTGTCGCCATCTGTTGGTGTTATAATTATTCATAATTAATATCTATTTGCATATCCACTTTATTAGTTACATATACATTTCATTAGATTTAATTATATAAATAAATTAAAAAAAAAAAAAACAATACTACCTAATAGTTTTACATTAAATTCGAATAAAATCTTACAATATGAATAAATCTACACAGAATTTATTCATCCTGCACAGCATTTCATATATACTTAATAAGAGTATATTATGTAAAATAGATATTATTTAAAAAAAAATGTGTTTTGCTTCCAGCTGTATTAATCTACTGATATATATTATAGACTGATAATTAAATAATTAATGTTATTGTTACTACTACTTAAATATATTTTAGACTTGATATTAAATAATTAATGTATTATTTATACTAATACTTAATTATATTTTAGATTTCATAGATTAATTTTAATATCAAATTAAATAATTCATAAACAATTCAAATTATCTCAAAATTTATAAAATTTATAATTATATGTAATACTACTGTGTTACAATCAAATTAATGTAATGCAGTAATTAAAATACAAGTTAAATTTGATATTTCATAGATAAAAAATAAAAAACTATATATATATTTGTATATATTGCAAATAGATATGTTTGTGAGTTATAATTACCAATGTTATCCATGTATAATTTTATGCGTTGCTGTATAAGTTAAATTATAAATGTATGAAAACTGCACATTAATAACACCCTAAACATGTGTGATCGGCAACGCACAATCACATACTATACAAAGTGTATATAATGTTCAATCAAATATTAAATTTCCTAATATGTTATAATTGTATTAATGTATGTTATAATTGTAATATTATATATCTATTGTTATATGTTATCGCACATTAAAACAAAAATTTATTACATACCGTGTTTATATTTAAATGATATAATAAATGTTATTTAAAAGAGTTGATGATTGAATTTATCATAAAAATTGGATATCCATATATTTTTGCTTGATCTCGAATAAATCTAATATTTTTGTTTTTATTTATATCTGAGCATAAGTATTTTATTCGATGTAGATAATTAATAATTATATTTTTATAAACAGATTTATGTAAACATGAAGCAAAATTGGTAAATATATTTACTTTAAATGGAAAATCAAATCTCTTATCATAAATATCAAAAATTAATTTATAATTATTATTAATATTGATTTTTAAGTCAAGAAAGTTTATATTATTATTAATTAAATCATTTTCGCTTAATTTAAGCTGAGTAGGATAAAAATGTTTATAATTAATGTTTATTATTATAATTAATGTTTATATATATATATAATTAATGTTTTAATGTTTATAAATAATATTGTCATATATGATGTAATTATTATGCAATGTATATATATATATATATATATATATATATATTATATATATATATATATATATATATATATATATATATATATATATATATATATATATATATATATATATATATATATATATATATATATATATTATATATATATATATATAATGTGCAATTTTTATCATTGAAATAAAATATGATAATGTCATCTATATAGCGATAAAATACATAATCATTGTTCGGACTAATATTTCTTTCATAATAATATAAGTAAAGGTCATAGAGAATACTAGATGCGGTTCCGCCCTGCGGAATTCCCTGGCATTGTTTATAAATAATATTGTCATATATGATGTAATTATTATGCAATGTATATATATATTATATATTATATATATATATATATATATATTATATATATATATATATATATATATATATATATTATATATTATATATAATATATATATATATATTATATATATATATTATATATATATATATATATATATATATATATATATATATATATATATATATATATATATTTTAAATGAGTTCTTGCACTTGCACTTCTGAATGAAGCCCCAAAATACTTTTTAGTTTACAAATGAATTACATTGATGGATAAAATAATGATTCTGATGTCACAGGACCCAAACTGGTCCAGACACTTTAGTTATTTATTTTAACACAATTTTATGAAAATAAGGAGCACATTTGCTTTGCATTTTTTCTTTCGCATTTTTTTCTTTGATTAAGATGAAATTTTTAGGACCCCCCCCCCCCTTCTCCTCTTTCCATGCACACAAATAAATAAATAAAATTATAGATATTTAACTCCTTAAAAATATCTCTAACTAATAGAATTCAGTTTTAAATGTAGTTTTATAATTTTTCTGTTGTAACTGCTCTTTTATCTATTTAAAATTAAATATTTTGATTGAACTGAACAGCTAACTAAACAAATTAAATTTTTAAATTGCACTTACATGAATCTAATAAGAACAAGATTAGAAAATCTGCAGCTAACATTTTTTACTTACTAATTACTACAAGTAATATATCAAGTAGTTTCAGTAAAATTAACTTTTAAAATAAATCCCTAATTACTCTAGATATATAAAGGAGGGGCTTATTTGGCTCAAGCATTCCCCATTCAAATAAAGACATTTTTTAAGCGACACAAATTGTTAAAAATCTATTGTTTTTAATATAGTTTAAATATTTGATTTAAATATTTCATTATTCAACTCTGTAGATAAAAACTACTGAAATATTAATTAGATTTATAGTCGAATGAAATTAGTAAGTCTGCAGACTACATTTTTCACTTACTTTTTACTACAAGTAATATGTCAAGTAGTTTCAGTAAATTTAACTGTTAAAATAAATCCTTAATTACTCTAGATATGATGGGACGGAAAGGGGGGAGGGGAGCATTTAAAAAAAAATAAGTTCGTAGACATTCACTTTTGAGTGAAGCCCCAAAATACTTTTACTCAAATAAATTAAAAACATATACACTAAGATCGATATACTAGAAAAAAAAATTTCTTAGTTTAAAAATGATTACATGCATATAGCTTTAAAGTATAATACCTTAGCATTCACCTTTGGAACTCTAAACATATACTTAATTCTTTTTCCTTCGATTTTTCTTTTGTTTATCTCATCATCATAGCCCGATCTACGTCCCGGAATAAAACATTTATACCCCATCTTAAATTTATGACATATAATTGCTATAGTTAAAAATAACCGAGTAAAATACTTTTGGAATTTAACATGTAATCTAATGACATTCTGTTAAAAGGCAGCCGCCAAATTTGACAGCGCCCTCTTTCGTTTAAAAAATATGACTTGCATTTTCAATATCCTCGCGTATTCTAGTTTCCCCTCCAGGTTCTTTCTCCGTGGCAACACATATGAAGACTTTTTTTTTGGTGTGTAAAAGTGAGTATGTTAAATAATTTAGAAAAATTAGCAATTCCTTAGTCATTTTGTTTTTGATAAATAAGTTCATCACATCCCAATTTTTATGACCTCTAAATATGTAGACTTTTAGGTAGATTTCGTAATAAATATTACCTATTACATTCCCCCCTAAGTTGAAAATTTTGCAAATCTACGCCGATCATAACACCCAGAACCCAAAATCACACCCAGTTTAAAACTTTATCTATGTATCTATATCACTTTTTTATGGACACGATAACTTCCATTAATCTGCACAAATCTCTTCCAAACGGATACATAAAATCTCGGTCCAGTTCGTTAATGGGCAAAATCGTACCAGGGGATGGGGGGCTTTTTGTTAAAACAGAAAACCCCCATAACTTTTTTATTATGATACGTATCGAACCCGTTTAAAATTATTATTACTTCTAGGAAAAGGCCCGAAAATTTAGGTAGGACAGATTTTTGATAGCATTAAAAATGGCCTCAAGGGGAAAAATAGGGGTTTAAGAAGAAAAAATTTCATAACTTCGTCCATTCACAAGATATCAAATCCTCTTAAATTTATTATAAATCCTCTTAATATTATCTACAACTTTTATATTGACAAGTTTTTTGATAGGACAAACCCTTTCAGCTAAAAATACAAAAACAAATTAAAAACAAAAAAATCTTCGCCGTCTCCGTTTACAAACACATGAAGTGAGTGGTTCCAACTGCCGCATCAACGCAAAAAGGTCATTTTTTCTGCAACTCTCAATAAACAGGCGCCCCACGGTCTCCGTCTTCGAAATCTACCTGTGCCGGTAGACCGAGCCGTCAGGGATTTCTTTTTTCAATCGACTTCGAAATTTAATAAACTAAATTTTCTAAGCCTCCCCCCTCCCCCCTCCTCACTTTGAATTGGGGACGCTGATATCTATCCCCAGTATATCTGCCCCCATACGTCATTTTACCGTCTAAGCAGTAGGGGATACATATCCAGCTTTTGAGCATTTCACTTTCTTCGAGAGTCGGATATCCGACACCAGTATATCTGCCCCCATATCAGAAGGGGACATATATCCAAAACCAGACCATGTTACTTTCGTCGAGACCTGGATATCCATCCCCAGTATATCTGCCCCCATACGTCATCTTCTTGACGTCACAGCAGAAGGGGATAGATATCCAGTTTTTAAGCATTTTCACTCTCGTCGAGTGTTGGATATCCGACCCCTGTATATGCATCCCCGTACGTCATCTTGACGTCATAGCAGAAGGGGACATATATCAAGGGGTCACATATCCGATGCTTGGACCTTTTACTTTTGAGGAGAGCATTGGATAACCGACCCTTGGATATCTTCCCCCATACGTCATTTTGACGTCAGAGCAAAGGGGATACATATCAAGGGGGTACATATCCACTGCTAGGACATTCTACTTTTGAAGAGAGCATTGGATATCCGTCCCCTGTATATCTGTCCCCATACGTCATCTTGGCGTCACAGCAGAGGAGATACCAGGCTGAATCATACCGCCATTTAATAACCCAGCGGACCAAAACCAAGCTAAAATCGGTTAGCTTACCGTACTATAAGAGTATAATAGTATAATAGTGGACGGCGAGTGACAGTAACAGGGACGGCAAACACCTGCTCAGGCGGTTTCCTAATGCTGAGCTAGGTTGCAATATGGCGGTTATTTTGGGCAACATAATGGATATGCGTCAGCTCCCCTTACAGGAGCCTTACACATATCCAGTGCTAGAACATTTTCACGCTCGTCGAGAGTTGGATATCCGACCCCTGTATATATATCCCCTTTTACGTACAGTTTTTATTTTTGCCGTGAACTTAACGTACTTATATGTACTTATTTATCTAGAAATCTGTAGACGTTACGAGGATCATAATACACCAATATATACATATATATACATAATTGAAACAATATAAATACTGTTTCAATTATGTATTGTTATATTTATAACAATACATAATTGAATTTTGTTACATATATGTATTATGTTTCAATGTATTGAATACAATATATCTATTGAAATTTGTAATATTAAAAGTATTTTTTTAAATCATTTTTTCCAATTTTAAAATGAGTTATAGTTAGATGGCTAGAGATTATTTTCAAATGAAAAAATATATATATTATTGCTGATTTTCCACCTGTGCCTAATTCCTGTTGATAGCACACACGAACAAAATAATAACGAAAAATAATGTTGATTGCATAGATTGTAAAACACTTTCCAACTATTTTTACTTATTGCATTTATCCACCTTCAGTTTTTTAAAATATATTTTGTACTTTCATGTAATGCTAAAGATTAAATAAATTTCTTTGAATTTGTTCTAGAAAAACATGATCAAAATGTACTTCAAATAAATTCTGTCACTAGACCGTAAAGTGTCCGAATTCTTTTGTGTACCCAGTGTAAAAACTATAAATGATAGATATAGCCTTTTTTTTTAATAAGGAACATGCTGAATAGTTTTTCTTACGACCCTTCTCAAGTCAAAGGAATGTGCTTACTGACACATTTCTGAAATCATTTTTGTCCAGAAACGCATGAAATTGGCAGGTGTTGTTATTCAGAAACTATGTAATCAAAAGACGTTTTTCATTTTTTTGGAAATGGTAAAGACAGAAGAACTTTCTTGAAATGCTTCTAAAGTCGGCGTTTTAAACCAAATTCCCTACGTGGAAGCGCGAGAAAGGGGAAATACTTGTCACGTGACAACAATCACTTATCACTCGATAGGTAATTTATTTGCCAAACGCTATTCGATTGCAAATCCCTGCAATAATCAGGCTTGCCAATTTTATACCTTTAAATTTAAATATGAGTTAGAAAATGTCTCAGAAAGTTCCACATTGTTGAGCAAGGAATTTGAAAACTATCTTAATGACATATATAAATTTTGTGGGTTTTATTTGTTAATATTTTCCCGAAAGTTAGAGTACGAATGGACAGACAGTAAAAAAAAATCATAAAGTCATGCCTCACGCATAGATTACTTATTACACATTTTCCAACACGACGAACATTAAGCTACATTTTACGCTATATATTTTTTTTACCTTCATTTTAGGCTATATACTTTCTTGAAATGGCCTCAGAAACTGCGTGGTTCGGCGACTTCCCGGGACATGAAAAATTAAGGTGTGTGAAATTCACTAACTATTAAGTGAAAACTTTAGGTTGTTGTCAAATTCCCTCCTGAACAAATCTTTACAAAATGGAATTTTGTCTTAAATGAAAAAATTACACGGTTCCAACAAAAATAATACTAACAATTATACCTGCTAAGACATAAACCTGCGTATAAAGGGGAATCTTTTCTGTAATTTTGATTCCGTTTTCACAGGTTATAATGAATAAGTATTTGACAAAGGTGATTACGATACGTATTTCAATATTATATATTTTATGATTACATATTATAAATTTTAAAATAAGTCTGTTATTCGAAACTTAATAAAATTATCTTTATAAATTTAGTTTGCATTTTAGTTACGGAATAAGACCAACCTTTCTGTCTACTTTTCCTAACACATTTTAAAACGTAAACGCATAAAATTTCCAAGCCTGGCTATAAAAACTATTTGAAATTGAATTGAGCATTCCATTTGTAATAAATAAATTATTTACCAAGTTACAAATGATTATTGTCACGTGACGACCACTTTTTCCCCTTTCCCTCGCTGCCGCGTCTGGAAATTCGATTCAAAACGCCAACTTTGAAAGTATATTCTGAAAGAAATTTTTGTCTTTACCAAAAAAGGTAAACCGTCATTCGATTACATAGTTTCTGTATAAAAACATCTGTCAATTTCCTGTGTTTCCGAACAAAAATGAATTGAAAAATGTGTCAGAAAATAGCTCTTTTGTAATTGAGATCAATCTTCATAGTTTTTTCTTTTTCTTTTGAGTCATACATAATTTTGAAATTAACGTTAAGTTCAGGAAAGTATCTAGACATATCAATCTATAAATACCACGAAACTGCTCTTGATAGTACACGGAAATATTTACGGTATTGAAATTCATTGTTATGCCTACAATAATTGCCTACAATCATTGCCGCTTATTTGAATCAGGACCACCCCCTCTGATTGAATCAGATTCCGCTTTACAAACATGGTTAATTTTAAAAGGTTGTTATTAAACTTTGATCGAATACTTTCCCTAAAATAATTTACTCAAAGGTATTTTGAAATTTTACATTATACATGTTTGACAATCCCGTTTCCGACACATTTGCAAACAAAACTAGTCGTTAGGGGCCACAGTAATACTTACCCATCATGGATATGTATAATGTAAAATATTAAAATAAAAATGTGTAAACTACTTATTTTATAAGTAGTTTACACCGAAAAAAAATAGTTCCGGTTAATCGAGGTTATTGAAATGAAATAGGCTTCTTCCTATTATTACATACTAAGTACATACAATAGTCTCTATCTCAATTTTTTGGGGAGATAGAGCGTTTACAGACACACACACAGACACACAGACACACAGACGGACGGCAAAATTTTTTTTTCTAAAAATATGTTTTTCGGAATCTCCAGTGTCTGAAACGTGTAAATCCGTCAAAAAAAATTTCGATTTTCAAAACGATTTCAAGACTTACCCTATACTACGTATGATGGGTAAGTAAAATGAAAATTTCAGCTAAGTTTAATAAGGTACAGAATTAAGAAACGCGTTCCTCTCTCAATAGATGTGATGCATCTTTGATTATAATCAGTTGCTACTTGATGACTTACTTTTCATAATTTCGTATCCCAAAAACTGCTTTGAAAAACCCATTTCGACAGTGTTCATAGGAATATAATTTTTTCAAATATTCATGTCATACTTTATATTTCACATACAAAAATTGTTAAAATGTATAAAAATCACAATATGTTTGGGATGGTTAATTCTAACGCTACAGAATATTCAACGTGAAAAAAAATAAGTATCACAGATAGGCGATATGAATAAAAATCAGTTTACCAATTACAGTGGTAAACTTTACATATGTATAATGCCTAAATTCTTGACTGAATAGCTTTTAGTTTGACATCCAAAGTTAAAATTTGACCTAGATTCAAAATAAGAAGCGAAATCGTATTTTAGTATTGGAAATTTAAAATCCTTTTACTATTTCAATATGGAGACGGCTCCCTCAAACTTATTTTTTAATATACTTTTAAGAAAGAATTCTTTTCGCAATTGAATTGCTATTTTCGTTTTTCTCCGATAAAAACGCAAGTGGGAAGGGTTCTGTTTTGCTTTTTCTTTTCTTTTCTTTTCTTAACTAATTGTATACATACGACGCATAATGTTTAACAACATACTTTGTAACAAATATTAAGTTAATAAAAAAAAATAAGGATTAGGGAAAATAAAAGAAACAGAACAGAAAAAGCATAAATGTAACGTAAGTATCAAGTACCATCAATTTAGAAAAAAAAATCCCAATTAGGCAATTACTGAAACTTACTGTCTGATGAAACGACAATGAATAATGAGGCATGTGTATAAGGGATGAACATTTTTGGCTTAAGGCATATGCATGGCTGCCGGCGATCTTTGAAACTAAAACCATAGTCCTTTCAAGAATACAGGAAGTTCCGGTCTATTTGTAACATGAATGATCAATTATTTAACATCTTTTAGCCTTCTCGGTGGGGTGTTTCCTGTGGTTCTGTTGAAAACATTCTAAACTACATTTCTAGGAAATGCTTTTCCGCTTGTAAAGATAAAAAAAAAAAAAAGAGTAAGTTCAGATTTGAAACATTATAAAATTTCTAAACTTGTTCCATACAGACCGGGCCCCCTTTGCTCCCGGACCCCCATGTGCCCCCCCCCCCCTCTCACCGGCCCTGCCGGCTGGCCTTCTCAATGATGGAACAGTGGCGCACCAGAGAACTAATTCACACCGCTAAATTTAAATAGTATTCTTCGTCTTCGTAGAATTTCTGAGACTTTTAACGGAAAGAATACTATTAAAATTTAGTGGCGACAATCGCCCAAATGGTGCGCCCACTGTTCCATGACTGCCTTCTCCTTAAGGTAGTTCTGAAATGACCTGCTCAACAACACGAAAATTTCCGACACATTTTCTGACTTATTTTTAAGCGCAAAGGTATAAAATTGGCAGGCCTGATTATTGAAGTGATTTGAAATCGAAATGAGTTTTCCATTTTTTTTTATAAATATCCTTATATATTATTTCTCCTGTCAACATCCCTTTTTCTAAGAAAATATGAAACGCAGAACAACGAATGAGATAGGTTATGAAAGGTTTTAGAACCGACTTCTGACATAGCCCGCTTAACAATTCGATAAAACATGTTTTGATTAAAATTTGATGAAATTAAAAAATTAAATCGGCATTGTTTTCATGAAAGAAATGAAAGGTATTCCTGAAATTTTTGTTGCCAAAAAAATAAAATACCACATTATATGATAATCATAGCAATTATTATAAAAAACACCGCACGGGTTTATTTTATACTTATGACTAAAAAGCGAAATTGAAATTGAAATGTTTAGATTTCTATTTCTAAGTCCCATAGTTTTTCCGAAGCGGATGACGTCATCCTCTAATGCAGTCAAAATACGATTGCTAATTTTTTTTTTCTCGCGCGTGCCTTTAGCAATCTTGGATCAGTTTTTAGTCTAACTTTTATGGAATAAATTGATATTCTGGCTTGACTAACAACTAAATGTTGTTTGCAGATATTTTTATCCTTGCTTTTTCTTTAGAAGTTTAAACCTGCATCTAATAATTATTACATATTGATAAAAAATGATACTTCTCTATTATCCCGTCGACCACTTCTCATAACAAAAAACTATCGCCAAATAAACGGGTGAACGTTGCCATTGGAATATCAAAAAATAAATAAAATATAAGAATTTAAGGATACAATTGTTATTTTAATTAATAAAATAACTACTAAATCAGGAAAACATAATAAAAAATACACGCAAATGTCGAATGTAATACCACTAGATGACGTAACAAACACGCATAATGATTCTGACATCAAGTAAATGGGACTGCATTTATGAAAAGCGGTCGACGGGTTAATAGAGAAGTACCTAAAAAATATTAGATTTCAGTGCGAAATCTTCGCACGGGCCCTCTGGTATTACTTACTTTACTTACTTATTGAGTTATATGCGATTCGTATCACGTGACGACACGTTTTACCCCTTTTTCGTGCTGCAGCGTCTCTAAAGTTTAAATCTCTAAAGTTTAAATATTCATAAAAAAATTGTTTAATAACTTTTTGTAAAAATGTTTTAGTGTTTGTAAGTTAGCTTTATCAGGGTCATTTTGTAATTTAGTAATAATTGTAAGATTTTTAAAAATTAAACATTATCTATTCTTAATATTTCATTTTAAATGCAAAATAATTTTTTTAATCCACTTAAAAATAATTCATGCATGAGAGATGAGAGAGTTAACTTTAGTGTGTGTGAATAAATTTTCAAATTTACTATCCGAAAGTCCGTCAAGCATAATAAAGTAAAATGTTGAAAAATAAGTTAGATTAGAAGATAATTTTATATTGTTTATTAGAAACTTTTAAAGTTTAAGTTATATGCTGTTATATATCTATGCCGTGTAATGTTATCTATCTATACTGATAAAAGAAAGATTTACAATTACTTCAACAATTACGCGATCAAAACTACGGGTTTTGATATTATATGATAATGCTGTAAAATCAATAGATGTGCAAATAAATTAATTGTGAGCCACATTTAATGATATGTAAGAGTTCTTGTTCTGATAAGCTTGACTTACTAAATGCATGTCCAGACATCCATAATCGTCCTCCTACTTTAATATATAGGGTATCTAACTATAAGTTGAAAGCTGATTTTTTACCACGTTGATTTTCAGAATGACACATTGTGTGTTGATCCGCAGAAATTTCTTCTCGGTCTAAATTTCGTCCGAATCATATAGCTGCTACATAAGTAAGGCACTATTGTTCGACCGCCGAGTCAGCAGATACAGAACATTTTCGGGGAGGGGAGTGCAGGGGCAGAGACTAAAATAGCAAAACTCGACCATTTCGTTTCGCAATCTACGGACACTTAAAATATATAGATACATCGGTTGACGACGAATGGGGGGAAAGGGGAAAAGGATACCTAACCACTCCCCCGCTCAATCCGCCTTTGATAAAAACTGGCATAGTTTTAAATTTTCATTCTCCAATTTCGCGTTCAATGAGGTTTCTGGTATATGCATCATGACTCGAGCAGAAATAATTTTTATCCGGGTTGTTTGAGCTAAGCCAGGGTCGAAAAACTACTTTTTTATTGTAGCGAACTACAACTACAACTACTTTGTCGAAAATGTAGTTAACTACAACTACATGTTTTAAAAAGTAGCGGCTACAAACTACTTTTCAAAAGTAGTCACTACTTCGCTACTTTAAAATTTTGTCAAAGTGTTCAATTTACACTAGAGATTGAAGACACAGATTAAATAATAAAGTGACCCCTCGTTATATCGCGTCTGCCAGGATACAATTAAATAAATGGGACATAACATTAAAAAATTAAGAAAGATACCATACAAGGAAATGTTTTGTGTTCATCTCGAAAACGTTAGTTTATACATACTTTACAGACAGATATTATAATCTAGAAAATTACAAAAAAAAAAAAAAAACCTAAATGCAAACAATAAATAAATCTGTAAATGGAGCAATTCCGAATAAGAAATCCGGCGTTAAAACATGAAGAAATCTTAAGAAGTAAATAGACAAGTGTTGCCAACAAGAAAATTAATTCTTTTGGTGGGTTAGTACTTGATTTCAGCAGCAAGTGCCAATGGAAAAATCTATGACTTCATGCGATGTGTTAACTATACACTGCAGCTGAGATTTACCACTGCGATTAGGAAATTTTTGAGCAGAACAAATTCTGCACAAAAGAAGCGAGTTTCGACCACGTGATTTGCAGAATGGCACTTTTTTTCCTCCAGAAGTAGCATTAAAAGTAGCGTCGGTTCTCACTACAAACTACTGATTTTTTACATCGCGCTACGCGCTACACTACATTGTTCAAAATGTAGCGCGCTACACTACAAACTTCTGTAAAAAGTAGCGACTACAGTAGTTTCGCTACTTCCGACCCCTGAGATAAGCACATATATAAAACACTCTGATCTCCATTGAACACTTTACGTATAGAATTTATACTCATTTTACAAGGCGAAACAAACAAACAAGCGTAAAAAATATATAACGTAAAATGTATATGTTCGTCGTGTTGGAAAGTGTGTAATAAATAATCTATGCGTGAGGCATGACTTTATGATTTTTTTTTACTGTTTATCCGTTCGTGCTCTAACTTTCGGGAAAATACTGACAAATAAAACCCATAAAAATTTATATATGTCATTAAGGTAGTTTTCAAATTACTTGCTCAACAATGTGGAACTTCCTGAGACATTTTCTAACTCATATTTAAATGTAAATGTATAAAATTGGCAAGCCTGTTTATTGAAGAGATTTGCAATCGGATAGCGCTTGGCAAATGAATTACCTATCGAGTGATAAGTGATTGTTGTCACGTGACAAGTATTTCCCCTTACTCGCGCTTCCACGTAGGGAATTCGGTTTAAAACACCGACTTTAAAAGCATTTCAAGAAAGTTCTTCTGTCTTTACCATTTCCAAAAAAAAAAAAAAAAAAAAAATTAAAAACGTCTTTTGATTACATAGTTTCTGAATAACAACATCTGCCAATTTCATGCGTTTCTGGACAAAAATGATTTCAGAAATGTGTCAGTTAGCACATCCCTTTGACTTGAGAAGGGTCGTAAGAAATGCTATTCAGCATGTTAATTTATTAAAAAAAAATGCTATATCTAGCATTTATAGTTTTTACACGGGGTACACAAAAGAATTCGGACACATTACGGTCTAGTGGCAGAATTTATTTGAAGTACATTTTGATCATGTTTTTCTCGAACAAATTCAAAGAAATTTATTTAATCTTTAGCATTACATGAAAGTACAGAATATATTTCGAAAAACTGAAGGTGGATAAATGCAATAAGTAAAAATAGTTGGAAAGTGTTTTACAATCTATGCAATCGACATTATTTTTCGTTATTGTTTTTTTCGTAAGTGCTATCAACAGGAATTAGGTATAGATGAAAAATCAGCAATAATATATATAATTTTTCATTTGAAAATAATTTCTAGCCATCTAACTATAACTCATTTTAAAATTGGAAAAAATGATATAAAAAAATACTTTTAATATTACAAATTTCAATAGATATATTGTATTCAATACATTGAAACATAATACATATATTATATATAACAAAATTCAATTATGTATTGTTATTAAATATAACAATACATAATTGAAACAATATTTATATTGTTCAATTATGTATATATATGTATATATTGGTGTGTTATGATCCGCGTGACGTCTACAGATTTCTAGATAAATAAGTACATATAAGTACGTTAAGTTCACGGCAAAAATAAAAACTGTACGTAAAAGGGGATACATATACAGGGGTCGGATATCCATACTCTCGACGAGCGTGAAAATGTTCTAGCACTGGATATGTGTAAGGCTCCTGTAAGGGGAGCTGACGCATATCCATCATGTTGCCCAAAATAACCGCCATATTGCAACCTAGCTCGCATTAGGAAACCGCCTGAGCAGGTGTTTGCCGTCTCTGTTACTGTCACTCGCCGTCCACTAGTACGGTAAGCTAACCGATTTTAGCTTGGTTTTTGGTCCGCTGGGTTATTAAATGGCGGTATAATTCAGCCTGGTGTCCCCTCTGCTGTGACGCCAAGATGACGTATGGGGGCAGATATACAGGGGACGGATATCCACTGCTCTCTTCAAAAGTAGAATGTCCTAGAAGTGGATATGTACCCCCTTGATATGTATCCCCTTTGCTCTGACGTCAAAATAACGTATGGGGGAAGATATCCAGGGGTCGGATATCTTATGCTCTCCTCAAAAGTAAAAGGTCCAAGCATCGGATATGTGACCCCTTGATATATGTCCCCTTCTGCTATGACGTCAAGATGACGTACGGGGATGCATATACAGGGGTCGGATATCCAACTTTCGACGAACGTGAAAATGTTGTAGCACTGGATAAGTGTCCCCTCTGCTGTGACGTGAAGATGACGTATGGGGGTAGATATACTGGGGACGGATATCCAGGTCTCGACGAAAGTAAAATGGTCTGGTTTTGGATATATGTCCCCTTCTGATACAGGGGCAGATATACTGGGGTCGGATATCCGACTCTCGAAGAAAGTGAACTGCTCAAAAGCTGGATATGTATCCCCTACTGCTTAGACGGAAAAATGACGTATGGGGGCAGATATACTGGGGATAGATATCAGGCGACTCCTTTGAATTCCCTATGGAAGTTTTTCTTTTTACGTCCGTCTTTAAAATCTTTAAAATCTGAAACTGTTAAATTTTGAGAGTTTGGTAGCTGGTGCTTTTCATTCAGATTTGAAAAAAGCATTGTACCCTTTCACACGGTTTTTGTCTTGTATATATCGTATTTATTTATATATATATATACATTTGCTACAATCCCACTCTCATATTTTTTCTTTATTTAGAAAAATATGTATAATGCTCAGATTTGTTAAATTTTCTTCCTTTTTTTAGGTGCGTTCGTAATTCTATAAATACGTAGCACCTAGAGAACAGCGCAAAAGCGACCCAAATTTAATATACAGTAATCCCTTAACATTCGCGAGGGTTACGTTCCAGGAAAACCTCGCGAATGTTGAGTCTATCTCTCTGTACTAAAAAAGGGTTGGGTTGATTATTGACGGTCAATTATCTACACTTGGGATATAGGCCCGGGGGGAGTGCCCTTCGTGGGGGTCTTTCTAGGGGAACCGAACCCGTATTTACGCATGGATAAATCCACGGCTTGAAGAAAACCACGAAAACTCCGAACGATTAGGCCGACGGGCGCGATTGGGATCGAACCCAGCACCTCCCGTCAACCAGCTTCGAGAGCAGAGCACTAAAAAAGGAGTAACGTTCCATAAAATTTTAATTAGAGTATGGCACAGTATTTCAAGAAAACAAAAGGATATAAGGTATTAACAGTACGTTGTGCATAACCTATGTGTATAAATGTACACACATATTTATGAAATTTACTAGCAAGCTACGCCCGCCACGCTGGTCAATTTCTCTTAACGAACCTTTAATGAAACAAAATATTTGACATTTCATAATTCATTTTTATATTTTAACAGAATAATAAGGCTACTGTAATTTGTGACTCGTGCTATAGCCAATATACACGTCAGGACACATCACCCTTATCATTATCTTTTTACGCATGAAGGTTTCGCTAGGGTACTCCATTGTGAAATTTGGTAATTTTTGAAATTCAATATTTGCAAAATGACATAATCATTAGATTTGAAATTTATATCAAGAAAAATATTATCTTTTATCCTTCAAATCAGTTTGTCTAACAATTTTCTGACAAATATTTTTCGAGCTATTAATTTTTTCAGTAACTTCAAATGTTTCATTTTCCGAGATTAATGTGTGGCAAAGATTAGCGAAAAACCCAGTCGTCAGCAACGCATAGCTTTATATTAAAGAGGATGTTGGAGTAGGGATTGTCACCATCGCTTTTGAAATCGGTTCTGTAGTTCCAGAGATTCCATAGAAATTGTAATTTAGAATGATTTTAGAACGCGTTTCGCACATTTCACCCTTTTAAATTTCGATTTTTTAAAAAATTTATTCAGAGAGAGCATTTACATCTTATAAGTAACTACAATGCCAAATTTCAAATTTTTAGCTCCTTCAGTATAAAAAAAGTCGCAATTTTTGAACATTTTTCACTCCTGCACCCCATTGGGGCACCGACATAAAATATAGCCTATGTTGGAATAGGGATTGTCACCATCAATTTGCCACCATTACTTTTGAAATCGGTTCTGTGGTTCCAGAGATTCCATAGAAATTGTAATATAGAATGTTTTTAGAACGCTTTTCGCTCATTTCACCCTTTTAAATTTCAATTTTTTTTATTTGTTCTTAGAGAGCATTACATCTTATAAGTACCTACAATGCCAATTTTCCAATTTCTAGCTCCTTCAGTATAAAAAAATCGAAATTTAGAACGTTTTTCGCTCATGCACTCCCCTGGGGGTAGTGGCACCGACATGAAATATAGCCTATGTTACAGCAGGAACTGTCACCATCAATTTGCCACCATCACTTTTGAAAACGGTTCGGTAGTTCCAGAGATTCCATAGAAATTGTAATTTAGAATGTTTTTAGAACGCTTTTCGCTCATCTCACAGTTTTAAATTTCGATTTTTATTAGGATTTGTTCTTAGAGAGCATTTACATCTTATAAGTAACTACCATTCCAAATTTCATATTTCTAACACCTTCAGTATAAAAAAATCGAAATTTTAGAACGTTTTTCACTCTTGCACCCCCCTGGGGGTAGTAGCACCGACATAAAATATAGCCTATGTTGTAGCAGGGACTGTCGCCATCGCAAAATGAACACACACAAAAAAAAAAAACACCATCACTTTTGAAAACGGTTCTGTAGTTCCAGATATTTCATAGAAATTGTAATTTAGAATGCTTTTAGAACGCTTTTCGCTCATCTCTCCCTTTTAAATTTCGAATTTTATTAGACTTTGTTTTAAGAGAGCATTTACATCTTATAAGTAACTACCATGCCAAATTTCATGTTTCTAGCAGCTTCAGTATAAAAAAAAAATGGAAATTTTAGAACGTTTTTCGCTTCTGCACCCCCCTGGGGGTAGTGGCACCGACATAAAATATAGCCTATGTTGGAGCAGGGATTGTCACCATCCATTTGCCATCACTTTTGAAATCGCTTCAGTAGTTCCAGAGATTACCCCCTACAAACAAACAGACAATCTTTACTGCTTTATAATATTAGTATAGATTTAATGAAGATAATTCAAATGAACTGACTGGAGAAATAATTACAGTTAAAAAGCATAGGTTTTTTTTAATAAAGTAATTTCGACTCTCTCTCTATTCGCAAAGAGATGATAATCAGGGGCGTATTTAAGCAAAATTCATTAGGAATCGCAGTGTATGGCGATTTTGCCGACTAACTTACAAAAAAATTATATCTTTAAAAGTAAGTTTCTGTGTCTGTATATGTATATGTGTTTATTTTCTATATAAAATTCAATTTTATTAACCGATCGTGTTCAAATTTTGTACATTAGAACGTCGAATACTTTAGAATATAGCGGAGAACATAAGGTGCGTTTAAAGATGGGCGTTTCATCGTTATAAATATTCCATTGAAGTATTTTGGTATTAAATAAAAAACTGTTTTTTTTTTTGCTGAATGTGCAGACGGCAATTTGAAATTCGGATTAATTAAATAGGTTGAAGTTTTTAGTACGATACCACAATACAACTTATTCCCATTTAGCCTATCTATATTAAAAAGGATTAAATCATAACTTATTTTAATTACATCTTTGCTCATTCACTGCACAACGTGCATTTTAACTGGCCGCTTATTTAGATGAGCAGCGCCCAAATCTAGGTAAACGTCATGAGTGCGTTCATACGTGGATCGATAATTGTTGTTCTTTTTTACAATTTTTTATTTACTAAATGTTATTTTATTCGAAGCAACTGTTACTGGAGAAGCGGATCGGTTTGCAAGTGGTGTAGTATTTCTCAAAGATTTTGGATTTCTTGGAAATATCATTCATTGTTTCATTCTCTGCGAAAAAGTCTCACAAAACTTCTTGCTCTATGTGTAATGTTTCCATGTCAGCAAATGCCTGGGTTTTAGGAAAGAGATCTGCCACTTTCTTAACAAGATCTTCCTCTAACATGCACTTGTACAGAAACGTTCTTCAGAAACATCAGTGAAGCAATAAAGTCGAGCAACAATATTTTCTTTCTTAAACCTCGTGCCTTGGTCTTTGTTTTGCTGTCAAAAAAAAACAAAACCAGGAATAAACTATTTCTGTCAAAATTTGTAGGATACAATCCTATGAGATCCAAACCGCTTTCAATGATTCCACCTCGTCTTAGGTTATTCCGCAGTAAAAGAGCATTTTCTATTTCTTTGAGCCTGTCCACTAATGGCTTGTTTCGTTTAGTACTTGCCGTGAAAATCACAAATTTCTTCCAGCACGAAGAAAATATCGGCTACATATCGCTGGCGTTGCAGCTATGCTGAACGAAAGTGTTGAGACTGTGACCTTCAAAAGGATTACACGACACAATTCGACTCACGATTTCTGAAAACTTCTGCTGGATACCGTTGAATTCTTCAGACATGCTGCTTGCAAAATCGTATGACTGGAAAGCTATCGAGATTATTCTTCGTCAGGATGTGCGATATCTCGCTTTCAAAGTCGACACCAATTTTATCAACTGCTTCAACAACTTCCAAAAGCCACTCCTGAGCTTTTCCATCTTTGTCATCACATCTCACTCCAACAGCCAATCGATCCTGGTGCGAGCATCTGATGTCGTATCTGCCATAATTTCATAAAACGGTATTTTGTGAATATCACGGACTATTTCTACCAGTAGTTTTGGGCACTTCTGTTGCAAAAACTTCAATCATCTTCTTTGGGATGAAGCGAAAAGGTAAGTTGTGTGGTATGGCCTTAAACGTTTGTCCTCAAGCCATTTCCTCAGTACTAAGTTATGTCTGGAAATTCATTTCACAAATTTCTGAAAGGTTCCATTTTCCACTAAATGCATTTGTCTACCCAGCGTTCGTGGAATGTCCATCAAGACTTTTACAACGTCAGTGTTGAACGCAAGATCTTGCTCTTCTAAAATAATAGGTTTGCGTTTGCTCGTGTGATCGTAATACATCGATCGTAATACATCGATCTGATTATGCGTCATTCTGAACTGACATTAATCTGAAAGAGCAATTCAGCGGGTATTGGCAGAGAAATGTCGCGCAAGCTTTCTATCCATTTCTTTTCTTACACTCTTCGTTTTGTACCATTTGTTTATATACCACTCTCAACCCAAGTATTTTGTGTTTTTTTCTCTCCCAAGAACTTCATGAAACAGCCAACAAACAATACAAAAAGCAGCGTTGAGTTCTGTACTATATTCCAAAAACTGATATTCTTTGTACCAAGTGCTGTTGAAACGTCACTGTCTCTCCTGCGGGATGGAACTCGGATATGAACCGAGTTTTCGCTGATATGGTCCTAAATTGATTAAACAATGTATCTAGTTGTCTGACTGTATGTTACACCGTTTCCTTGGGTCGTGTTCAACGACGGAATCTCTCCCATTTTCCAACACTAACATCTCCACGTTTCTGGTCGATTTCTTTCACGATCTTAAGATAAATATTTAACACAGACGAATACTTTTTATTTTTCCCTCACAACTGTATCTTTGGTCTCCGTAAGGAACGAGAGAACACTTAATTCATCAGATTGGTCAATTTTTCAATAATCGGCTTGCAATCGTTCAAACAAACGACTAAATGATTCAACTATCCAACACATTTTAATACATTAATTTAATTTTAATACACTAATTATTATGCCTTCGCCAAATTCGTGATCATCTTCAGTGTCTCTTCTGGTCCTTTCTCAAATTTTCAGCAGTCACGGGGGGTCAGAGAACGGAGAAACAAACTTCAGATTTTCAAAAGAAATTCTTAAGACAAATGCTAAGGTTTTATGGTTTTTAGTGTATATTTTAGGAAAAAATCAATTGTTTGAGACTTGTATCTATTGATATTGACTACCTAAAATTTGCCGACTATGATCCAAATCGCCGAAATTAGGGGAGCGAGACGCCCCCCTACGCCCCCCCCCAGTAGCTTCGCCCCCTGATGATAATGTATGCAGCTTCAGTTCAATCTCTACGAGAACCTACACAAGCACATTTTAAATGAATAGATTGACCCTACCACTTCTAATATCCCATTGCAATGAGTATTCTTCTGCTTTTATTATTTTGTTTTTCTACAACACTCGCTCCTTATTCAGTAGACAACTGAAAATGGATTTGTAAATACATACTGAGAAAACACAGGGGAGATAATCTTTAAACACTGTAAATTCTGAAAAAAGAAAGATATAATTTTTAAAAAAATCGCGAATAATCAAGTCAGATTCTCGCGAATGTTACGTTTTCAGCATTTTCATGTTCGCGAATAATCAAAACTCGTGAATTGCAGAATTTTGTCGAGTCCTTTCAAATTTTATGAAAATCGAATCCAAACATAAAAAGATATGAATAAAAGTTTCCTTCATTCTATTCAATCTTATCGTTACGTAATCTATGTAGTAAAAGCGCAAGTCATGGGAGTGAGGAAAACAAACACGGGCAAACCCCTTCTTTTTTCCTAGGCCAAGCGGCCCTTTTTATTCAAAATTATTTTTTCGAATAAAATTACATAAAAGTTACATTTTTAGAAAGATCGTTCAAAAAAAGGGTTTGCTTGAGAGAGGAGTTACATTCAAAAATGCATTAGATTCTGAGAAAACTTCAGTGGAAATGAGGTTAACAGCCGAATATCTCCATCCATTAGAGTCAATAAACACAGGAGATTCATTCATTATGAGTCATAGAAATATTAAACCATGGAGGTCATCCTTCGCAAAGCAAGATCTCCAGGATGAATTTTGCAAAACTGTTTGGTGTAGAAAAAAAAATATTCGCATTTGCAAACGTGGCATACGTAATTAAAAAAAAAAAAAAAAAAGATAAAAAAGGCACGCTCGATTCGTTCCTAGCAGACGATAGAATTCATTTCACTGAAATAATAACGATGATTTTTTTTTACATTGTGAAACTAATTATAAAACGAACGCACCTCATATGTCACGCTTAACGTACAATTTCCAACTTGTATTATTCTGTTGTCAACATCCCCTTTTCTATGCGTTTACAAAACACCAAACACAACAATCAAAATTTTATATTTATGTAAAAGTCAAATTCAATTGTTTAGAAGATCGATCGATCGGAGCGGTGTAAACTTTGTTATATTAAACGAAATCGTATTTTATGTATATTCAGTGCAGTTAAAATACGATTGTTATTTTTTTTTTCACTCACCCGCGTGCCTTTTGCTATCGTTGATCCGATTTTACTGCAACTTTGATGGGAAAAATGATATGATATTCTGGCTTGCCTCATAAGTGTTTGAAGATCTATATGCTTTTTCACTATGTTGGCTATTCGCCTTTTAAGCAATTAAAAATTAGAAATATTTGTATCACTTTTCTTTAGAAGTTTTTCTAAAAACTATAACATATCGCTAAAAATTATAATTCCTCGCATGGATCCGCTGGTTTGTCTTATTTTCGAACTTTTATATGCTAAAGCAGGGGTTCCCAAACTTTTAGACTGACGTACCACTACATCGAAGTTCATACTTCCGTGTACCACCATGTAACAAACATAAAGCTAATATAAAGAACACTGCAAAAACAAAACCTGTCTAAAGCGGAATATTTCCTAGGGCGTTTATGCCATCTTAGCAGGTTTTACTGTAGTTTCAATATGCATGATTACATTACTAAATTGGCACTTATAGATTGACTGCTTTATATTAACATTCAAATAAAAAGTATAATCCTCATTACATTTTAATAATACGTAACCGTATCAAAATACAGTGTTTTGGTTGAAAAACAGCCACAATAGGGGAGACTTGATCCCTTTTTCAGTTTTTAATTTTTAATTTGGAAAAAAAACAAATTTTTTTAAAAATGTTTCCAGTTATTATTAAAGTCTTTAATGTTGTAAGTATTTTTTTGTTTTTTTGAAAAACCATTTTTAAAATAAATATAAATTATTTTCCAAAAAAGAAAATAAAGGATCAAGTCTCCCCTATTACAGGGAGACTTGATCCTTGAAACAGATGCATTGAAATGATTCAAATTAAGTTGTAGAAATCAAATTTATTGTTGACTAACATGTAAAAAGAGGAGAAAAACACAAAAAAAAAAAAAAACTCTACATTTGGTAAAAATCACTATTTCCCATATGAATGATTATTATTGCTAAAATTAATGATCAAAAAACATTTTCAAAGCTTTAAAAGTCAAACGTAAATGTTAAAATTGTTGCATTTTGAAGAGTTCCACCAAGCATGACTGGTTTAGGTACTTTTTTGACAATGTTCGTCATTGCCCACAACACTAATGTTAACATTTTCTGGATAAATAAGTTGGTCGGAATTAAGTCTTCTTTTTCTTAGAAAATTGATTTTGCATTCAGATGATGAAATCTTCTTTACAAGTTTTCGAAATGACTAATTTTCTTCTTTCCTAGAAATCGCACAATGACCAAGTCACTTTCATCAATTGACAAATTTTGTGGATTTTCGATCATTTCATCAGAATATTCATCAAGTGAATCTTGCTTGGTTGAATCATGAACACTACTGCTCTCACTTTCTGAAGGTTCGGGGCTTTCACTTTTAGTGTTTTCACTTTTCTTTCTTGAGATGAAATGAGTTTTTCTTGATTTATGTTTTGTATTCAGCTGGCGATCTTGTATTTCTTCTTCAATCTGTCTTTTAGTTGGTGTGCTTGTCAAAATTTTTGAAGATTCTTTATTTTCCCGTTTTGGGTAATTAAAATTTAGGAAAGGCTTATATGTCTCCTGGAGTCACTATGTTTGTTTTAACTGTAATTGTATTACTGCTTGTTGGGGTTAATGTTTGATCTGTGACGAAATATGATAAAAAATCATCTTCAGAAAAAATATTCCTGTTTAAGGGATATATGCCAGTGATTAGTCTAACTAATATTGATATTGTCTAAATGCGACTTGAAAGTGACAATAAGGAGTAGGAGTTAATAAAATTTAACATTAATTTAGCTTAACTTTGGGGACACTTGATCCCCAGGATCAAGTCTCTCCATAGAATGGGGATCATGTGTCCCTAATGTGCATGTGTTGGAAAAATAATTATTAAATCAAAAGTAAAGAAACTGTATTGGATTTAAATAACGACATTTAGGCAGTAAGGAATGTTAGTAAATTATATCAATCAACTTACGTAATTTAGTTATATTTAGCAAAAAATAAGAAACATAAACTACCAACTGAAAAAGAAGTTTGATTGTAAGAAATCAGATATTTCTTTCTTACACCAAAAATAAAAATGGGTGAATGAAATTCTTTTGTCAGATCTGTTGATAAGGAATCACTTTATTAGTGTTGCTGGTTTCAGAGACTTAACTGCAGTTTTTCCCTGGTTTTAGACCTATAGGGATCAAGTCTCCCTAGGGGTCAACTCTCCCAAATCTCCCCAAATCACAATAGATATGTTGTGCTAAAATCTAGTAAAATCGCATTCGAAAATTTTCAAATATTTCCTGGGTGATAAACTTAAGCCGTTTTAGATTTCATTAATAATATGCTGGATTCACATACCAGTATCAAACTTTTGCGTACCAGTAGCCAGAGCTGCGCGTACCAGTACTGGTACGCGTACCATAGTTTGAGAACAACAAACTTTTAATCATTTGGCAAAATTTTGCAGAGTTATTTTTTACACAGTCCATTTTTTAACACATATTTTTCTTTTATGTTCCGACATTTTTAAAAAAACTTTCTAAATAGTATTTTGCTTCGTTTCCTTTGTATTTTATGCTCTTTCGGCGTTTGTTGATTGGATGCTAATTTATACTTTTTACAATTGGGATATGTAACAAGCTATTCCTTTTCATTAAATATTCTCTGCGTTTTTAGGTGCGTTCGTAATTATGTAAATACGTAGCACCTATAGAGTCGTCATCTGGTCCGCATAGAACGACCCAACCGAATGTTTTGAAATTTAATACAGTAGAACTTCCCTTTAACGAAGTCCCTATTTAGCGAAGTTTTCTACTTAACGAAATTTTCTGCAGAACTTTGATTTTGAATATCATTAGCATGTAAATTAATCTCCATATTACGAAACATATATTCTATATAACGAAGTTTATTCCACTTTTGTACACGTACAGAATTCAAACTAAGAGGTTGCTGTTGTGATGGATATGCGAATTTATTTCAGCGGATTGTACGAAAATGTACACATTTAAATAATTTATATTCTGTTTGGTACTAAATAAAACATTTTTTTTCACACTAAGAAAAACGTTATAATTACTCTCTCACACCGACACTCTAGCGCTGACAGTTGGGGGAAGTTAAAATCCCTTTTTTACATTCAATGATATAGAAGATGCAGTGACGTAATGGCGTCAAATGCAATGAAGCAAAAAATATCAATTAGAGTCAGACAGTTACCATTCTCACCTTCCATTGCTGTTAGACAATTGCTTTGTACATCCACAAGAATGTGTTTTAAAATGCAAATAGAACAACATCAAAGTTATTTTTGTTCCTGCTAATACAACTTCTAAATTTCAGCCATTAGTCTAAGGAATAATAAAAAATCTTGAATAGATTATCGAAAGAGACAGAAAAAAGACAATGTAGTGAAAATATTAGTTTGAGAATCTGTGTATCAGAACTGATGAAACCTTAGGAATGTGACGTGATTTCATCGACCGTACACAACTGTTTTGTAAAAGACGGTTTCATAATTGAAACTGAATCAAATGCATCTGAATCCAATACCTGTTTGTCATATCTGAAGGTAAAATTTCATGAATTTAAGTTGATTTCTATTGAACGAATTTTCTTCATAACGAAGTTTTTAAGTGTAACGATGAAACTTCGTTAAATGGAAGTTTTACTGTATATATACTAATCGTTGCAGAGTCATTTCAAATTTTATGAACATCGAATCCAAACTTAACAAAGATAGTAATAAAAGTTTTCTTCATTCTATTCAATCCTATCCTACGCCATTCATTCAATGATATCGCATGATAGGTGATGATTCTAGGTCGTCAGGGTGATGACGTACGATTTAAGATGGAGTCCTATTATTTCCGTATGACTCAATTTAAAAACCGAATTTGTGTGCTAAAATGGTTTCATTATTTTGGATAGATGTTTCCGACGAAGTTGATATTCAATGGAAAGAGAGTCTCAATATAGATTTCAAGTTCTGAAAATTTCAAATCTTGGCTTCAGTTTCCCATTGGAATGTCAACAAAAGATAAAATGTTGCCATCTTAACATGTACTTATAAATCGAATAAATAAATCGTATCACAATAACAGACGATGCAATTCATTTCACTAAATAATAACGACTTTTTTTTTTGTATTGGATATTTTCGCATAGCATAATTTGAATGTAATATAATTGTAATGAATTACTTGTAAAAGTGTATTGAAACTATAAAATAAAATTAATAACTATATAGTATGAAAATCTGCAGATAAAATAAATTTTGTATGCATTTATTTTTGTATGAGAGTGCAACAGCTATTGCACCAAGATCTGCCTATTTATTAAACTAGGTACAGTACGAACGCACCTCATGGGTCACGTTTGCCGTACAATTTTAACTTGTTAAAATGTGTTACGCGTGTTCTAAATTGTTTACTTACGAGATCTTCTTTCACTTTATTAAACGTTGGAAGTTCCGTTGCAGTATTCTGGAAATATTAGAAAGTGCTTCATCCTCTACGCTGGACGTGCGATTTTTCTTTCTTGTCTGCTTCATTGGCGAAGCCTTTCCGCCGCTTCACTCTGATTGGTGGATTGCGTGTCGACTTTCCTGGCTACTAACGTCTACTCTCCGGACCCCATCCATTGCTCCTCCGACCTGCAGAGCGCATGCGCGTCGGAGCGCCCGGCCGCATCTCCTTCCTCCATTTCTCCCTTCTTCCGATGAACGTCTTGTGTCGGCCACCGATGCGACTAGAGCCGACCCCGGTCGGATCCCACCACCTCTGAACAAATACACTTAGCCGGCGATAGAGACAATGTGCTGATCCGTGTGTGATCGACAGAGGGATACTGTCTTTTAACCCCCTTTCTTTTTTAGTTTGGTTCTTTTCCCTTTTGAACGTCCGTGTATATATATACTACTGTGTGTGTGTGTGTGTGTGTTCATCCAAACATGCGGATTATCATCCTCTCGCTGCTGTTCATCTGGACATTTCTTAGGATAGCCTTTGCTCAAGGTAAGTAAGTGTCCGTTGACACCCTTGTCAAAGGAGAAACGTACAATTTTTATTACATTTATTTATTTATTTACATGTTAAACGCATTCACTGACAATTTTCCGATTTTTTTTTTCAAGTCAAATAACGATTAGTTGAATCAGAAGAAATATTCAATGAAATTTTTCTTCTTCTTTTATTATTTATTTTATTGAATAAAATTTCTTATTTTAATAGATTTTGAAAAAAAAAGAAAAAAAAAACAGTTGGCAGTTATTCCCGATGTGTTTGCTCATGCGTTGAAGCTCAAGAGTCGATTACGGCAGGGGGGAGGGGAGGGGGCGATCAACATCCCCCCCTAGGACTAGAATGACGTATGAACAATTCGTATAGTAGACCTTTATACGTTTTTAGAATCCAACACTTTTTGCTTTAAGATAGATAACCTCTCTACAAAAAAATTCTACAGAAATGTGTTGATATGTGTGGGTAAAATATTCCTTAGAAATATTTTATGGAGTCGATTACGTCAGGGAAGAGGGGTCAATAAATCGGTCCAGTGGGAGTTTAACTCGTGCTCAAAGGATTCCGTATATTGAATTAATTAATTAATAATTATTAATTAATAAACTCCTACTACCCCTCATTTTTTCGTAATTTAGTTTCCGTAGATTCGGAAATAAGACAGGGGGATATTTTTCCAGTACTTTCAACGCTATTTCTGAAAATGTCATACCTAAAATGAAAACAAATATATTTTTGAGTTCGGTATGACGAGATCTTTCACACGATATACAAAAAGAAAACTTTTTTTTTTTTCAAGTAACTTAATGAGCCCCCTCAATTTTTCCTATATTTGTGAATGACATAATCTAAAAATAGGTGGGTAGAAAGGTTTGATAACTTTCCCAAGTTTGAACTTTTCACGTCCCATAGTTTACGAGAAAAAGGGCTCTCACAGACGGACGGACAGACACAGGAGTGATCTTATGATGATTCCTTTTTTACTTTGTAAGTACGGAGGAAACCTAGAAATCCCACAGGCATGAATTGCGTATCCACAATCTCACGAAAAGGATTTATCCAGCTTCTTAAAACATTTATTTATTATTATTCTCCAGTTAAAACAAAGTTATAGAAGCCTCTATAGAATTCTGTGGCTTTTTCTTTATAGGATCTAATATAAAATATCTGTAGAAATGTGTAGTTAGTTTTTATAGAAAAATGTTTCTTAGAAATATTTTATAGAGCTAATTAAAGAGGGCGATAAAAATCCCCCATAAGGTCCGAATAACAAATTAATAGTATTATATAAATTATATCAAGAAGAAACCATCCCAATAAATTTCAATGAAAATAAAATAATCTTTCCCCTGCAATTTATATACTATCCATCCATTATAAGAGAAACCATAGAGATTGTAACACGTGAAAATACAATAAGTAACGATGCAGCAACCTTTAATTTACCAAAATTGTGGCTCGAGTGACTCCTTGGGTTACAAATAGAGGAATAAAATCCCGCCTTTCTAATAACTTCATAGACCGTGCATCTTATAGAATATTTTTGTTTGTTTTGTTAATGGCTGAAACATAGGAGGGGCTTAGAATGACAGTGGAGTAAGTCAAAAAGGTACTTCTCTATTATCCCGTCGACCCCTTTTCATAACAAAAAACGATCACCTAACTGTAAGATGAAATGCCGAAAATGCAGTCCCATTGACTGGATGTCAGAAGCATTCTACGTGTTTGTTATGTCCTCAAAAGTGGTTATCCATTCGACATTTGCGTGTATTTTTCATTACATTTTACTGATTTATGAGTTATTTCATTCATTAAAATAACAACTGTGTCCTTACACTCTTATATTGTATTTATTTATTTGTTTTGATATTTCAATGGCAACGTCCTCCCGTTTATTTAGAGTTACAGTTTGGCGATCGTTTTAGGTAGCTTTCAATACAAAAAAGTCCTTCCGGCCTGTACCGGGAGGAAAAGGTAGCTTTCCTATATCTTCGTTTTAAAATCTTAGCTAATGTTACTCGAAAACAGCAAGCTAGAATACAAATAAAACGTTTACAAAAGATTCGTTAATACTGAATTTGAATAAGAAATTCGCCAAATTATTGAGCTACAGCCAAATTGGCTTCATTTATGAAGACTTATTTTGGTCGCCAAATTGGGCGATATTTCGCCAAATGTCGCCACGTTTGGCGAGAATTTGCTCTAACGAATATGAATATATAGTTTTTGCGTATGATTGGGAAAATGATTACAACAATGAAAATTTTTGTAATGTGCTGTCTTGTTTCAAACTGTCAGCCACCCTAGAATTTGAAACTGCTCTATCTCAGCCATTTTTTAAGATAGAGGTAAAACAAAAAATGCTCTGGAATCCTCGTATCAAGGCCTAACACTTAATTAAAAAATAAATTTGAATTTTTAACTCTTTTGTATATTTATTTTACTTTTAAATTTTTAAGTGGCCGCCATCTTGAAACAAAATGGTGGACCAAGCTGGCCAACGAACTCGGTCGAGACATAGGTGAGCTTAATACACACAATTAGTTTCATCAAAATTGATTTATAAATACGAGTGTGACATAGCTCAGATATATATATATATATATATATATATATATATATATATAAATCAACATTTGAACGGAGGGTGGTTTTGGGGTCTGGGGGTCATGATCGGTGAAAATATATCGAAATTTTCCGGAACTGCTTTTCTCCGAACGGCTGCAATAGGTAGCTTTATACTTTTTTGTATTGAAAGCTACCTAAAAGTATAAAGCTACCTATTGCAGCCGTTCGGAGGAAAGCAGTTCCGGAAAATTTCGATATATTTTCACCGATCATGACCCCCAGACCCCAAAACCACCCTCCGTTCAAATGTTGATTTATATATATATATATATCTGACCTATGTCATACGATAACGCTCGTATTTATAAATCAATTTTGATGAAACTAATTGTGTGTATTAAGCTCACCCATGTCTCGACCGAGTTCGTTGGCCTGCTTGGTCCGCCATTTTGTTTCAAGATGGCGGCCATTTAAAAATTTAAAACTAAAATAAATATACAAAAAAGTTAAACAATCAAATTTATTTTTTAATTACGTGGTAGGCCTTGATACAAGGATTCCAGAGCATTTTTTGGTTTACCTCTATCTTAAAAAATGGCTGAGATAGAGCAGTTTGAAATTCTAGGGTGGCTGACATTTTGAAACAAAACAGCACATTAACGCGATTTCTCGCAAATTATTTTCTTTCATTGTTGTAATAATTTTCCCAATCATACGCATAAAACTATATATTCATATCCGTTAGCGCCAAATTCTCGCCAAAATTGGCGACATTTGGCGAAATATTGCCAAATTTGGCGACCAAAATAAGTCTTCATAAATGAAGCCAATTTGGCTATTGCTCAATAATTTGGCGAATTTCTTATTCAAATTCAGTATTAACGAATCTTTTGTAAACGTTTCTCTGCATTTTAATTTGCTGTTTTCGTGTAACATTAGCTAAAATTTTAAAACGAAGATATAGGAAAGCTACCTTTTCCTCCCGGTACAGGCCGGAAGGACTCTTTTGTTATGGAAAGGGGTCAACGGGATAATAGAGAAGTACCGTCAAAAATTTAAAAGATCTAGATAACATTATTTTCACTGAAGGTATATTAATTTCTGTTTAGTGTGACAGTCCAATAAATCATAGTTCACTTAGGGGGTCGCTAGAGGGCAAAACAAGTTGGACCATTTAATGCCAAGTTTCTGACTCAATATGGACTTACGCCACTGTCATATTTTAACCCCCTCATATGTCTAATAAAACCTATTTTACTGTTTATAATATTTTTATTTTACACTTTTTAGAAAGTAACAAGTAATATAAAAAAAAACAAGTGGGTAAGTGTGATCGAAGATCGCTCAAGGGGTTTCGTTTAATATTCCTTTCAAAACACTTTATCCTTTCTTTAATAAATCCAAACAAATTTCATTTAGCAACAACAACAAAAAAAAGTCATGTTTTCTATAAAGTAAAAATTTACCGGTCTATTTTTTCGTGTTTTCGAATATCTAAACCAGCCAGATAGCGGGCCAATAAATGCAATATTTAAAAAAATAATTTCAAAATTAAACAAATTGTATACCTTCAAAATGTTAAAATATGCGAATATTTCCATAATCGGATTTTTATCATGATTCAATACGTTTCTCTCTATTCTGTATTATTTATATTGATACTCGCTTTGTATTATTCTCAAACATCTGAAAAATTAGTTAAACTTCCCATAGGACGTCAGATTTTCTTTTTAATTCTCTAATGACCTGATATTAATCTGCTTTGTTTACTTACACATACTCATACTCCTTGTATTATTGAGAAATCTTAGACATTTTCCGTTTTATTACGACTATGACGTCAATCCATTTTATTTCATATTAATCTTTTTTTCAATGGGTGAAACTTTTTATTTCATTTTCATTTTTCACGTGGAAATCGTCTGATAGAAAATTAATTATTGTAGAAAGAATTTCACTGTGGATTTTAAATCTTTGGTATCTGCTATAACGAAACATGTTTCAATTGAATAGGAAAAG
Source organism: Maratus michaelseni (assembly GCA_963931845.1). Classification (NCBI taxonomy): domain Eukaryota; kingdom Metazoa; phylum Arthropoda; class Arachnida; order Araneae; family Salticidae; genus Maratus; species Maratus michaelseni. The sequence goes on from OZ007589.1 coordinate 468,574,828, forward strand.
GCTGTTAGAATTTTGGTTTTTTATCGCTATTTATTAAAATAATACGAATTTTTCAAATTTTAATATTTTGAGCTCTTTATAGCTGTTATTCTGTTATATACACAAAATTTCAACTCTGTAAGTTATGTAGTTTTTGAGAATGGCTCTGTGACAGACAGACAACGGAGCGGGAGTAATAGGGTTTCGTGAGATGAACGAAACACTTAAAAAAAAAAAGTAGTCATTTCCTACTTAGGTCAAAAAGAAATTTTTTTCCAGTGATCTGACCAGCTTCGCCACTGACGGTATTTATTCCTAAATTTATATCCTGCTCAATATCTTATAGAAGAGAAAATGTTTTTCTCCCATATAAAACTTAACTTAATTAATTAAATTTAATGAATGAATTAATATTTGAAAAAAAAAACTGCATTAACATCCACTGTCATCCAGTACAAGTTTAAAAAAATGTGTTTGAACTTGAGTGGATGAATAAAAGGTGTTTTATGAACGATTGAAAATTTGAACAAGATATATAAATATAGAGAGGGAGAGTGTGAACTAATGGTAGGAATTGAAAAACTAGTCGTTGGGGGCCACCGTAATACTTACCCATCATGGATAGGCATACTATAAAATATTAAAATAAAAAATGTGTAAACTACTTATAATATGCATTGCCATTCGAATAAAATCGTGACTGGATGACGTCCTAAACTTTAAAGGCTCGATGACTGAATTGCTTGAAAGAAACATCCTTACAACTCCAAAAACGATAATCCTATTCACTAGCGGTTTATTGCATCGGATGAAGCGTCTCATTTCCAATTAAAATATATCTTTGCATTGAAATTTGGATGAAATACAGGGTCACGAAAAATTGAAGCGTGTGGGAAATAGGATGACCCATATCTCGGCCACTCATGATCCGATCGATTTCATTCTTGATGCAAAATGTATGTTTTTTATTGTCTTTTATAGTCACTCCTTACAATAAACCATTTCGAAAATTTTTATAGACCTTTTATCAGAACGAATATTTCGATAGTCCAAAAAAATAGTTCCGGATCATCGAGGTGACTGAAATTCAATAAGCTTCTTCCCATGATGACATACTAAGTACATGCCCAATTTCAAGTCTCTATCTCCAATTTTTCGGGAGATAGAGCGTTTACAGACACACAGACGGACGGCAAAATTTTTGTTTTCTAAAAATATGTTTTTCGGAATCTCCAGTGTCTGAAACGTGTCGATCCGTCAAAAATTTTTTTTCGATTTTCAAAACGATTACAAAACTTACCCTATACTACGTATGATGGGTAAAGTAATAAGATAATGAATAGTCTTTATAGAGTTATATAGAATGAAATATAGACTTTTTGTTTATAAGTCCTCTCTCAATAATAATCTTCGTAGATACTTAATCTATTTCATTTCAAATCTGTTCAGTCACTTAGGATTGATTTTGAGACGCACGTCCATTGAAAATCGTACAGTTCTGTTACATTTCATTGCGTTTATTTACATATGAAACGGACTCCTCCTCACCGATGTCTTTGCTCATGCGTTAAAGCTCAAAAGTCGATTACGGCAGGGGTGGGGGGGCTCTCAACACCCCTTCTCTAGTGACGCGAAGGTCGGACATCTATTTTTCGTGTCACACGTCTGTGCATAACAAGTAAGTAAAAATAATGCGTCGCGCATTGATTATGAAACACTTTCCATCCCTTCCAAAATAATTTTACAAATCTTGACCGTTTAAAAGGGTGAAAGAGAGATTTTGGAAAACGCATAACCTCTTTAAAAACCCAATTTCAGGAATTAACAACACTATTCGGAAAAATATTCGAACTCTTTTGGGCAACCTTGTATAGGATCTATATTAGGCACTACATCGAATGCTAAACTTTAGCTCAGTTAGGAAACGTGCAGCACAAGTTTAAAATTCCCCTTCTTGAATTTTAAACTTGTTCTGTCCATAAACAGAAATGTACTCGAGAACTTATATACACCAAATAATAGACAAAAAAAAAAAGATTTAAACTTAAAAACACGTTCAGCCACTGAAAACGCACTTCCAGCCATTATTGTTAACAGACAGTATAGCGAATTTTTTTTCGTGTCCTTGTCAAGGAACGCTCAAAGCTATACACACATTATTCTATAATAAGCCTTTTGTAGTGCATAGGATATAGATCCATTTGAATATGTCTGGAAGAGTGAAACATGATTAAAATAAACCGCAAAAGATTTTTCCCCACACACCGTCCTGTAACGGAACTGTTTTGAGTGACCCCGTAAAAAAAAAAAAAAAAAAACTATACATTTTCAGTATCCAACATGCCGTAGTAAACTTTAATAATATATATCCATTGTAATAGATGGACGCGAGTTAGAGCATGGCAAGACGGCAGACAAACCGAATTCCTAAATAATTTTCAACTCTGTTTGAAAGTGTCAAAAATTATGCGTCGCGCATAGATTATGAACCACTTACCAGGACAGTGTATTGCAACACCAGGACAGCCCATAATACATTTAGAAACCTAATTTCCGCATATTTTGGATTCATTTTTAACACTTTCCAACCTAGTTGAAAAGTGTTTATGACTTCGGTTTGTCTGGCCGGATGGCCGTCTGTCCGTGCTCTAATTCCCGTAAATAGGCTCGGATTGCCTTCCAATTTTTATACGTTAGTGTCGTCATCTATAGCATGTTCCCTATTTCAACGGAAGTGTGTAGCACTGATAGTTTTTTTTTACAGGGACACTCAAAAGAATTCCGTTACAGGACGGTCTAGGGGGAAAAATCATTTGCGGTTTATTTTAATGATATTACACAATTTCAAACACATTGTAATGAATATATATCAATAAGGTGCATTACAAGAAGCTTAATAGGGAATAGGGTGTGCATAGCACTTACAGTAACTTTACAGGGACAGTCAAAAGAATTCCGTTACATTGCGTCTATGGAGAAAAATCGTCTGTGGTTTATTTAAATAATGTTTCCCTATTTTAAACGCATTGAAATTTATATATATATCATGAAGGTGCATTACGAGACGCTTACAACAGAATAATGTGTGTGTAGCAGTCATCGTTCCTTAACAAGGACACACAAAAAAATTCGCTATACTGTCTCTTAACAATAATGGCTGGAAGTGAGTTTTAAGTGGCTGAACGCGATTTTAAATTGAACTCACTTTTTGTCTATTACTGGGTGTGCATAAATTCTGTATTTCATATACAGGGCAGCACAAAAGTTCACGAACACATTTCCGTTTATGGACAGAAACTCCAGAAGGAGAATTTTAAACTGTGCTACGCGTTTCCTAACTAAACTAAAATTGAGCATCCTATGTAGTATATATACAAATCTATAGATCCTATACAGGGCTGAATGAAAGTATTCGGATATTTTTCCGAATATTGTATAGGTTGGAAATTCCTGAAATTACGTTTTTAAATATGTTATGCATTTTCCAAATTGTTTAATTAGGTGTTATCTTTCAGCTTATTAAACGGTAATGATTTGTAAAATTATTTTGGAAGCGTTGGAAAGTGTTACATAATCTATGCTTGGCGCATGATTTTTCGTTCTTGTTCAATTTATTTACAGCAGTGAAATGACGCCATTATTGAATATTAAACATGTTGTAATAACTCCTCTATACCGACCCGATAAAGATGGTGAGTGGTAGCGAGATCAGGTCGTTGGCAAAGAGAATTTCTCGCATAAATTAGAAAATAGAATTTTATTGCATAACAATATTAATTTTAATAAAAAATATGTACAAGATGTTAATACAGCATTTAATTATTTTTCGTGGGTCAATCGCTTATAAATTAATCACCTCTTGACTCTAAGTGCAACTGAAACAAACAAAAGTCTCTAAACATTACAGTCAGTCGTGACTACAGAATAAAGTTCATTCGGACCAAGGCTCGTCCGTTCCTTCTCTTCGGAAGATCTACTAATTCTCGATAATTCAGAGTTTAAGAACTCTCACTCTCGCACTTGGTGTGCTTTTCTCTTCTCTGGGATTTTCACCTGATGCCTGCTGTATCAATTAAATAGAGGTCAGACCTCACTAGCGCTTCCACTGCGCTAAGTCCGAAACTCTCGTTTCTTCCCCCCTTTTCCAGAGAGACAACACTCTCGTCCAGATCTATCCAAAAAACTGTCCTCTCTAACTTTTTCATTCTCGCAGGGGATCTTTTCCTAGGGGCGGGGTTTTGGTCGAGGCGGTGCACTTCGATTCTCTCCAGCCTCTTAGCAGCCTTGAGATGCGTCTCTTTCATTTATAATCAGTCCGTCATTGGACGATCTAAGACAAAGGGCATAGTTTCGTGTGCAAACCTAAAAATCGTGTGCAGATATCGCTTCCCTCGCAGAGGCCATCTTTCCCACGGTTTCGGCACAGATCAAAGCATAAGAGCCCTTCGTGGGTACCACCCTACCAATGCATCAGTGTCCGAACATTTCGCTGGTAGTACAATGGATATTCGGCATTTTGCCTTCCTTCAAGGATATGCTAGCGTGGGAAAGTATGCAGGAAAAGTTCCCTTCTAAGTGCTCTCACAGGAAAGTTTAGGATGACATACGCTGCACCTGAGGGTAGAGGCTCAATTCTCTACAACACCCCCTCCTCAAATGATTCTTAAGGGTGAAGCACTAAGAATCTCTAGGTGGCGGACAAAGAATTTCAAGCTCAATTTACATCAGAGTGGCAAGAGATAAAACATACATGAATAAGATAATACTACTTTCATTTTCTTTTTGCGCGCTCTGATAAGAAATCATGAACATATATTGAAAAAAAACACAGTGAAATAAAAAATAAAAAGAACTTAAAATAATTATATACAAAAGTTTATCAAGAAATCTCATTAAATTCGACTCAGACAATCAACATGCGGAATGTCTCTGCCTGTGCGATGAGAAATTGCATAATTATAAGGTTGCAGAGCCAAGGACCACCTTAACAATCTAGGATTATTTCCAGAATTTCTTTTTAGAAATACCAAGGGATTGTAATCCGTTTCGATAGAAAAGTTTTGTCCATCAATATAATGCCTTAATTTTTTTATCACGAAAATAATTCCCGCACACTCTCTTTCAGTGGCGCAGAAACTTTTCTCACTATCGGTAAATTTGCGGCTTAAATATATAATGGGGTGTTCTTCCGATCCCTCTCTTTGAGCCAAAACAACGCCAATACCTAAATCACTGGCATCAGTTTGTACTATGAACTCTTTCTGAAAATTTGGAGCGTATAGTACCGGTTCTTCCGTAAGTTTCGTTTTCAATGTCTCAAAGGCTTTTCCCATTTCGTCGCTCCATGCGATCTTTTCCTTTTTATTTTTCCCTTTAAGCGCTCTCGTCAATGGTTCTACAATCATTGCGTAATCTTTTATGTAACGGGAATGATATCCAGCCATTCCCAAACATCTACGAATTTCAGTTTTCGATTTCGGAACCGGTAATTCCTTAATTGCCTTTACCTTTGCCTCAGCTGGCCTACGACGTCCCTCTCCTACAATATGCCCAAGATATTTTACGGTTTTCTGAGCGAACTTGTTGGGTAAAGGATAAAATTCTACTTTTGTGATGGCATTTAGTTTCCTGTAGGGCCTCGGATCCTTTCCTGGAGTTTCCACGAGAATAATTGGAGAGCTAAATTCAGATTCGCCCTCTACTATAAGATTTAATTCTAACATTCGCTTAATCTCTTTGCGAAGTATCTCCGTTTGTCTAGGCGACGTTCTATAGGGTCTCGAATGGACGGGTTTTAGTTCAGACAATTCTATGTCATGTTCGATTAGATCTGTACGTCCTGGGTCATTCGAAAATACAGTCCCATAACGATCCAATAAATTTTCCAATTGTCTCAATTGTTCGGAAGTGCATCTAGTTGTTAAATCACTCTCTCTTACGACTTCATCGAACTTATAAACTTCGGAATCGGCACAGGGATAAACTATATCTAAATCTTGTTTATCCTCAACCTCGTTTATCTCTCGCGTTAAAACATTTACCAACTCCACCCGCTTTTTATAATGCTTTAACAAATTCACGTGATAAATTTGGGATTTTTGTCGCCTCCCAGGAACATTCACAATATAATTGGTTTCCGAGATTTTCGATTCAATCTTCCCGGGTCCTATCCAGCTAACTGACATTTTATTTGGTTTACAGGTTGCCAAAACCAGTACCTCATCTCCCACGTTAAATTTTCTTTCAACGGCCTTTTTGTCAAACCAAAATTTCCTTTGTTCACGTTCTGCTGACATGTTTTCAACGGCTAAATCTTGACACCTTTTTAATCTGTTCGTGAGGTTAAACACATATTCCGTCACTAATTCATTTTCCTCCGCCTCTCCCATCCATTTTTCAAACAATAATATTTCCGGGGTCCTCAAATTTTTTCCGTGCACTAGTTCAGCGGGGCTGAACCCAGTCGAATTATGCGGTACCGTCCGTAATGCTAACAATGCATAAGGCATGTTTGCTTCCCAATTCGACCCGTTTTCTACACAAAGCACTTTCAAAAGCCTCTTAACCGTCCTGTGCCATCGTTCAACACTGTTACTTTCAGGTCGACACACACTTGAGTTTCCTATCTTAACTCCGAACTTTTTAAGAAAGGCGGTCGTTAAATCGCTAACAAAGCTCCGGCCCAAGTCTGTCTGGATTTTCCTTGGAAATCCTAATCTACTGAATATCATCATTAGGGCTTCGATAATGGTCTCGGACCTCATATCGGACACTGGTACAGCCTCGGGGTACTTTGATGCTAAACATACCGCAGTGACCATGTATTTATTCCCTTTGTTCGACTTAGGTAAGGGACCGACGAGATCACAGCTTAGCTTCGAAAATATTTCACCCACTATTGGTACTAGTTTAAGTGGCGCTTTCTTCTTTTCCCCTGCTTTTCCGATTCTTTGACACGGGTCACAAGTTTTGACAAACTCCTCAATTTCTTTTATCACATTAGGCCAAAAGAAATACCGCAATACTTTATCTTTAGTTTTCGTTTCCCCTAGGTGAGACGAAATTCCTTCATGACACGCGCCTAATATATCAACTCGAAATTTCAAAGGAACAACCACCTGAGTCCTCTCGTTCCCGCGATTATCCTTCGTGTTTCTTATTATCAGAGAATTTCTTATTTCAAAGTGGGACTTTTTAAATTTACCTTTTCTCTAATCTCTCCGAGTGATGGATCGCTGTCCTGTTCCACTTTAAAATCCTCTCTCCCTATCTTAGCCAGATTCGTAAATCCGTCTTCGATCAATAATGGCAGCAAACCTTTGTCTAAACCAGCCATACTCAACCTTTTTTTCTCGCGGGCCGCAAACAGATGTTTTCAACGTTAGGCGGGCCGCAATACACTTAAAAAAGGACAATTAAAGTAGAAAGATAACAAAAGTACTATAGTAAAGCAATATAACAAAGTTAATGTCATCAGAAGGATCAAATGTTTGTCGCGGAAGAAATGTTACCAAAATATTTTAACACCACTATTTTTAAACAATAGACATCGTAGTAGATTTCTATTGCAAAAGTTGCAGAAATAGACTGCGAAGTTTTTTTTATTTGGTAATAGCAGTGTAAATTTTTTTTGGTGACAAACGTTGAACCCTATAAAGCAGTATTAGCAACCTTTTTCTTTTAATTGTACAAATATATAGTGTAAGTTTAGTTTTGGATAATGTTTGATTAGTGTTGAAGATTAAGAAATGTATACAGCACTGTTGCACAAATAGAATAAAAATAATTTTTGACTAAGAAAACAGCATTTAGGATGTTTTAACATGATTTTAGATTAATTATAAATACCAAGACCTTCCCATGAAAATATACCAAACAATAATCTTAAATACTTTTTATACTCATCCACATTAATTTTATAAATATGGATAAATGATGCTGTCTCGGGCCGCACATAAATGGTCGCCGGGCCACATGCGGCCAGCGGGCCGCAGGTTGAGTATGGCTGGTCTAAACTATCCAACTCGATGGGATTATCTATCTCCTCACCCTTTTCTTTAGAATTCAACGTTTCCGTTTCACCGCATTCGCGAAAATTTTCCTCTGCTTCTTCTTTCTCTTTCACCGAATTCAAAGTTTCCGCTTCATCGCGTCGGTGAACATTCTCCCCTTCCTTATCGGAAAACATAATCCGCTTATCTTCCAGCTTTGGAGTATGGTCAATTTTTTTCTTTTGAGCCCGCGTCAAAACTGCATTTACTAACTCGGGTTTCATGTTCGCCTGCTCTAATAACTTTTGAGATTGATTACCCAACAAATAATAATTCATGTCTGAATCTCTATTATTTACTCCTGCCTTGGTTTCAATGATCCCTACACCTTCAATTTCTAACGTGACTTCTGCTATAGGTAAGCAATACAATTTCCTGTCCACCGGAGTTTTAATCCAAACATGATCTCCATTCAAATTATCTTGACTGATTAAGTCGTGTGGGACCAAGTCTATCTGGCTGCCCGAATCCCTCAAGGCAGTTACTTGAATTCCATTCACTAGAATCTTACTTAAATAGGGGGAGAAAGCTTCCTCAAGTGTCGGCTCACAATTCAAGTGACTGACCCGCGCAGCCTCTTTCTTTTTGATTTCCGGACAATTTACTTTGTAGTAACCGCTTTGCAAACACGCGTAACACTTGACTTCTCGCCTTTTTTCGAACGCTTTTTCCCTTTCTTTATTATCATTTCGATCCCTCCAATTAAAGTTAGTCTCCGGATTTCTGTTACCGTTTCGCCCATTTTCAAAAGTCTTGGGTCTTTCAAATTTCTTCTCTAAAGGGAGTTTCGGATTCCACGTCTTCTTAGACGGGCGCTTGATTGCATCGTACGCATCTAAAAGCCTCACCAATTCTTCCGGGTCTTTAATCTCCGCCCAGTTATCCATAAAATGTTCGCGCATTTCTGGAGACGCCCTCCGTTTGATCTGGTCCGTGGCAAGCAAATTTTTCAATCCTTCAAAATCCGAAACTTGTAAGCATGACAGCCAGCCTTCTAAAAAACTATTAAGTTCGAAGATCAGGTCCTTCCAAACTGAATTAGGATTTCGCGGATGTTGACTAAATTTTTGTCGGTATGTCTCTGCATTCAAACGATAGAGTTTTAACAGTTTTTCTTTCACATATTGAAAATCATTAATTTTGTCTTCGGGTTCTCTCAAAATTAACTCGGCCATTCCCACAGGTAATAATGATAGTAAGTTCGTCACCAACTCATCCGAATTTAGATTACATTTTTTTGCCTGTCTCTCGAATAAATTCAAAAACAACGAAATATCCGAATTCTTTTCATCAAAGCGATGCATAATTGTTTTTAGGGGTAAATGATTCGTTCTAACTGAGATGCTACTGGATGCGGTACTCCGGTCATCTGACTCTTGTGTCGCTTTTAACATAGCTAACTCATGTTCGCGCTCTTTCTCTTTTTGAAGTCTATCGTTCTCTTCCTTCTCTGTCAATAATTTATTTTCCCTATCTTTTTCTATATGTTTAATTTGTGCTAATGCTAGCTCCTTCTCAAAACCATCTGGCGACTCTATTTTTTCTATAATTTTCGGTACTGTATCATTCTCTTCTAAAATGACCTCAAATTCGCAAGCTAACTTTGCAAATCAGCTTTCCTAAAATATTTAAGCTCCGACATTTTTAAAGTTTAAAATTAGAAATTATCTTTCCCACAATTATAAAACAATACAATAAGATTAAATGTAATTTCTACCAAGTGCACTAAAATAATACTGAAATATACACTCATAAAAAGTACGCATAACAATAATATATAAGAAATATGCAACATATAAAATTAAGCAACCCTATCCTCTCGTCCACATTCACCTTGGTAATTGATTATAAAATACATATGGGATAAATTTTACGCAAAACAACAATTTCAATTTCAAAAAGTACAGTAAAAATATTTTAAATTGCAAAAGTCTTATTCAATTCCTTTTTCTTTTAATCAATGGTGGTCTTAATCTCTGCATCCACTCTTAAAAGATTTAGAATAATTCACAAAAAAATATATAAAAACAACTCTGTTATCTTAAAATATGAACTGCGTTCGATAATTTTTTTTTCAATGATCTCTCATTTATAGATTCAGCTAAAATTTTGTAACACTGCACAGCTCTCAGTTTGCATTAAATTAATTCAACAATAATTTAATTTTAACTACAAAATTTGTCTATTAAATAAGTTACAGTTATATCGGAAATATCTCATAATACTTCTTTATTTATTTTTCTACCGGAAAAATTTCTCAAAATATTTACTCTCACAAAAATAAACATGCAACTTTTCTAAAGCCTACAACACCTACGCAAACACTATTTAACAATTAAAGCCACTCTGAATATAAAAAGAGCTTACCTTCATTACTAAGAAACTTTTAGGGCGTCAGAGATTCACGGAGATTCACAGACTTTCAGGGACACAGGAGCACACACGGGGGTCTCTATCACACTTTTCGGATGGGGACTCTTCCGGATGGGGGAACACTCTCCAGAATTCTTAGCAGATTTCTCTTTCTGATGCTGTGTTGATCCACAGGGACGTCTAAGGAGACTCAGGTCACAAGGAGATACTTTCTTGGAGCACTAGATGATTCAAATTACAGAGTTCACTCTTTGTTTTTAGAGAATGTCATTAATTTTTGCTAATTAATCCCTCACCGCAAGCCACCAGTTGTAATAACTCCTCTATACCGACCCGATAAAGATGGTGAGTGGTAGCGAGATCAGGTCGTTGGCAAAGAGAATTTCTCGCATAAATTAGAAAATAGAATTTTATTGCATAACAATATTAATTCTAATAAAAAATATGTACAAGATGTTAATACAGCATTTAATTATTTTTCGTGGGTCAATCGCTTATAAATTAATCACCTCTTGACTCTAAGTGCAACTGAAACAAACAAAAGTCTCTAAACATTACAGTCAGTTGTGACTACAGAATAAAGGTCATTCGGACCAAGGGTCGGCCGTTCCTTCTCTTCGGAAGATCTACTAATTCTCGATAATTCAGAGTTTAAGAACTCTCACTCTCGCACTTGGTGTGCTTTTCTCTTCTCTGGGATTTTCACCTGATACCTGCTGTATCAATTAAATAGAGGTCAGACCTCACTAGCGCTTCCACTGCGCTAAATCCGAAACTCTCGTTTCTTCCTGCCTTTTCCAGAGAGTCAACACTCTCGTCCAGATCTATCCAAAAAACTGTCCTCTCTAGCTTTTTCATTCTCGCAGGGGATCTTTCCCTAGGGGCGGGGTTTTGGTCGAGGCGGTGCACTTCGAAACTCTCCAGCCTCTTAGCAGCCTTAAGATACGTCTCTTTCATTTATAATCAGTCCGTCATTGGACGATCTAAGACAAAGGGCATAGTTTCGTGTGCAAACCTAAAAATCGTGTGCAGATATCGCTTCCCTCGCAGAGGCCATCTTTCCCACGGTTTCGGCACAGATCAAAGCATAAGAGCCCTTCGTGGGTACCACCCTACCAATGCATCAGTGTCCGAACATTTCGCTGGTAGTACAATGGATATTCGGCATTTTGCCTTCCTTCAAGGATATGCTAGCGTGGGAAAGTATGCAGGAAAAGTTCCCTTCTAAGTGCTCTCACAGGAAAGATTAGGATGACATACGCTGCACCTGAGGGTAGAGGCTCAATTCTCTACAATGTGAAATTGGCTCACAAAGCTTAGAACTGACAGAGTGAAAACATGTCCAGACTGGGAATCGAACCCGGATACTTGGAACCCTTGAGCTACGTTCACGGTACCCAGTCTTGCATCTCTCCCTCTGTGGCATCTGCAAGTTCCGACCTATTAGAGTGAGAGATGCCAGAGTGGGTACCGTGCTCGTAGCTCAAGGGAAAAGCATTGGAGCGGTATTCCAAGTATCCGATTTTTTCCCTCTGTCAGTTCTAAGCTTTGTGAGCCATTTGAAAAATAATTTCACAGGTTTCATTCATTCTCATTAAGAGTCTTTTGCGCAGCTCTGTCTTTGATCTATAGATTTATATTTATACATGCTAAAATTGAGTTCCCTTCAGCCATTTCCGACCATAAACGGAAATGGACTCGAGATCTTTTGTGCTGCTCTGTATACAATTTTTACACATCAAGTTATAGTTAAGTAAACCTCAATGGCATGGGAATCGGAGTCTACTGACGGAAAGACAGACGGCAAACAAACCGAATTCAGAAACACTTTTTTAACAACGTTGGAATGTGTTAAAAATGAATGACTAATAGAGATTAATTTTTAACTTATGTTAACAACGTAACATTATTTGCATTTATTAGTATAATTTTATAAAATGTTTACAAAGTATTATTACAAAAGGATAACCCTTTTGTACGAGAAGATTATTATCTTTCTAGACGAGACCTGAATATTTATTTTGAATGAATTTCAATGGACTCAAGACCAGTTTAACACGTTGAGTGCCACCATAATAAGTACATTTACAGGGCTGCCACTGGTAAACCGCAAAAAAATCCATCGGGTAGTTTTTGAAATGACCCCAGACAAACAATTTTGAAGCTTCTTACTTACTAACGGAACGTCCCAAGCTTCGCGCGGGTGGACAATGTGTCGACAGCAATGTATTTTCCTTTTAAGAATGCCTTACGCAAAATAGCTAATAAAAAATCAGCAATAATTGTCTTATTTGTCTAATCTTTCATAGTCGGGTTCCTATCCGATGTTTAAACCGATTGGTGAATTTCTAAAATCGCTGAAGTACGTGTTTAACTATTATTTTAGTAGATTTGTTATCCTAAATTTCATGATATTACCTAAAACTGCTGCTGAGATATGCGAAATGACCTGAAACGTTCGACCCCTACATTTAACCTCCTTAGGGGGTGATTTTCTAAAATCACTCAAATACGTGTTTACCCATTTTTTAGTATATGTGTTATGCTGAATTTCGAGGTCCTACCTAAAAATGCTGCTGAGATACGTCCAAATCACCTAAAACGTTCCAACCCCTTTAATTCCCTTCGAAGGGGAATTTTCAAAAATCTCTTCTTATTGCTTGCCTAGGTCATAACAGCAATCTACTCTCCAAATTTCATGATCTTGACTTCAGTCGTTTCAGCTGGGTGTTGTTGAGTCACCCAGTCAGTCAGGCATTCTCTCTTTATATAATAGTATAGATATATGATATGAAATAATTGCTAGAAAGTACATTAATATTAATATATTTAGGTTAATTTATTTAGTACTATTGCAAACATTTCGTTATGTAATGCCATTCTTGTCATCACGATAACGTCGCAAGGACTGAACCTCTCTGGGACAGTCAATTGATCTACCAGTATCTTGGATGAGTTCATTAATCAAGTATGAAGCTGTTATAGATCGTTTACAGGAACAACCAAAAGCATAAAAGCATGCAAACAGGGTTGGTATTTTTGACGGCAAAACAGTATTTTTGCCAGGACAGTGGCAAAAACTGGAAAAAAATCAGGGCAAAAATGGAAAAAGCCAGCAAAAATGGAAAATTCTGATTGGCCTTTAATGTGTAGCAAGATCTTTAAATTAATAAGGATCATAATGGTATAAAAAACAATTATATTTAATAACATATATCATTTAATATTTTCAACTTAATTTGCTAATTAATAAATATAATTAAAATAGTTTTATGTATTTTAAATGTTTATAAAATAGATAGGATTCAGCCTAATACTTAAAAAGTAAACTAAAAATCAGATATCTCATTTATTTTTCTTAAATAAAGTATTTTTTCAGCCGTTAATATCTTTTTAATTATCAAAAGGTTTCATATAACTTTGCTCCTTTTGTTTTATGGGATGAGTCCTAAAAATATGTCGATATTTAAGTCTTGGGTACTAATTTATAATTATTTATCTAATGAATCTAGTCTGTTACAAATAAAAAAGTAATTAAATTAAATTGAAAATTATATATTAAAAAACATAAACCTCTCTTATGTCTTGTTAGGAAACTAGAATTTTTCTTCTTACATCTCAAGAAAAGGACAGAAAGTTACATTCTTTACTTTCAGTAAATAGCCTGTAGCCATTTTATAGTGTTCTGCTTTAAATATTATTTCATATTAAAAATTTGAATTTAGAATAGAAATGTTTATTTGAATTTCTTACATATATGAACATAAACGATTTACCCATTTACAGCGTGCATATTGTGTGAATAATCATTAATAATTACTGAATAAACATAAATAAATAATTAAAGTTTTCTATTTATTTATATAAAGTTAGTATTTTTTTTTAATTTATAATTTTGTAATAAAAGTTAGTATTCTTTCATAAAATGCATAATTATACCTATCCCTATCATCATCATATATTCTAATACGAGCAAATCTTGTGTGTGTGGTTATATATATGCAAATTTTATTTTTAAAACGGCTCTAACGATTTTGATGAAATTTTGGGTCCTACCGTTTTGGGGCACCAGAAAACCATTTGGCTAGGTCACGTGTTCAAGAAAATTCGATTAGTGGGTCATTTTGGGTCAGGGTCAAGCTAATTCTATCTAAAAAACGGTTCAAACGATTTTGACTAAATTTTGTATCCGACCATTTTTGGGCGCGAGAAGACTATTGCACTGCATCACATGTTCGAGAACTTTCGATGAGTGGGTCATTTTGGGGTCAACGCGGGTCAAGTTAAATTTATCTAAAAAACGGCTCTAACGATTTTGATTAAATTTTGAATCCTACGAATTTCGGGCACGAGAAAATCATTGGGCTAGGTCACTTGTCCGAGAAAATTGGATTAGTGGGTCATTGTGGGTCAAGCTATTTTTATCTTAAAAACGGCTCAGAGGATTTGAACGAAATTTAGTATCCAACAGTTTTAGGGAACGAGAAAATCATTGGGTTAGGTCACATGCTCGAAAAATTCCAATTAGTGGGTCATTTTGGTCATGAGTCAAGCTATTTTAGCTTAAAACCGGCTCAGACGATTTGAACTGGATTTTGTATCCTACGGTTTTTGGGCACGAGAAAATTATTGCGCAAGGTTACATGCTCGAGAAAATCCAATTAGTGGGTCATTTTTGGGTCACCGTGTGTCAAGCCAATTTTATCTAAAAAAGGCTCAGACTATTTAGGCTAAATTTTGCATCCTACGGTTTTCGGGCACGAGAAGACTGTTAGGCTAGATCACATATTCCAGAAAATTCTATTAGTGGGTCATTTTGGTCATGGGTCATTATGGGTCAAGCTATTTTTATCTTAAAAACGGTTCAGAGGATTTGAACTAAATTTAGTATCTTACAGTTTTAAGGAACGAGAAGACTATTGGGCTAGATCACATGATCGAGAAATTACGATTATTGGGTCATTTTGATCATGGGTCATTATGGGTCAAGCTATGTTTTTTTTAAAAACGGCTCAGACAATTTGAACTAAATTTTGTATCCTACGGTTTTTGGGCACGAGAAAATCATTGGGCTAGGTCACATGCTCGAGAAAATACGGTTAGTGGGTAATTTTTGGATCAGTGTGGGTCAAGCTAACTTTATCTAGAAAACGGCTCAGATTATTTTGACTAAATGTTACATCCTACGGGTTTCGGGCACGAGAAGACAATTGGGCTTGATCACATTTTCGAGAAAATTTGATTAGTGGGTCATTTTGGTCATGGGTCTTGTACTGAAAGCTAATTTTGACCGAGCATAGCTCGGTCTTCCTTGCTCGTATATTCTAATACGAGGAAATCTTGTGTGTGGTTATATATATATATATATATATATCATCATCATCATCATCATCATCATCAACCGTTTTCAATCCACTGCTGGATGTAGGTCTCCCCCAGATTTCCATTGTTGCCTGTCTAGTGCTTTAGTCATCCAATTAACACCGGCCACTTTTCTGATTTCGTCACTCCATCTTACTTGAGGTCGTCTTCTTGGTCGTTTTACATCTCTGGGATACCACTGTAGGGTGTTTGTGCTCCATCTATTGTCTTGTCTTCTTGCAATGTGCCCAGCCCATTTCCATTTTAGCCATTTAATTCTCTCGATAATGTCAAAAACTTTCGTCTGACTTCTTATCCACGTTATTCTCTTTCGGTCTCTTCTGGTTATGCCTAGCATACATCTTTCCATACTTCGCTGTGTTGTTTGTAATCTTTGTACCATCCGTTTTGTTAGTGTCCAAGTTTCTGCTCCATAAGTTAGTGCAGGCAAAACACATTGGTTAAACACCTTTCTTTTCAAACAAAGAGGCATGTTACTTTTCAGAATAATATTGTTCTTCCCAAAAGCACTCCATCCATTTCTTATTCTTCTATTGATTTCATTCATGATACTGTTGTCTGAAGATATTTCTTGTCCAAGGTACACATAACTTTCAACATCTTTAATCTCAGTGTTGTTGTAGACGATTTTCTTTTTTGATGCAAATGAATTGAACATCACCTTAGTCTTTTCCAAATTTATTTTTTAATCCCACATTAATGCTAGCTTCTGCCAAATCTTTTAGCATATTTTGCAATTCTTCAGGGCTATTACTGAAAATTAAAATGTCATCAGCAAACCGGAGATGGCTTAAATATTCCCCATTTATTCTAATCCCTTTGTTTTCCCAATCCAGCTTCTTGAAAATACTCTCTAAGACAGCAGTAAAAAGCTTAGGCGAAATGGTGTCTCCTTGTCTTACTCCTCTTTCAAGCTTGATCTTCGCTTTTCCTTTGTCCAAACGGATGGTGGCTGTTGCTTTCTTGTAGATCTTCTTTATGATATTGATATAAGGTTTGTCTATACCAATGTTCTCCAGAGAAGTAATTACTGCAGATGTGTAGACCGAATCAAATGCTTTTTCATAATCAATAAAGGCAAGACAGAGAGGTAAATTATATTCTTTATGTTTTCCTATAACTTCCCTTACTGTTTGAATATGATCCATTGTGCTAAATCCACTTCGAAATCCTGCTTGTTCTCTAGGTTGAGCTGAGTCCAGAGCTGATTCAAGTCTTGTCGTTAAAACTTTGGTGAAAATTTTATAAATCACTGACAGTAAGCTGATTGGACGGTAGTTTTTAATGTTTTCCTTTTCTCCTTTCTTATAAAGTAACACCATCACAGCATTATTCCAATCTTCTGGTACATCTGATTTCTCGAGACATTTGGAAAACAGTAAGGCTAGCATTTTTGCAAATTCTTCTCCTGCTTCTTTGATAAGATCAATTGTAATTCCATCTTCGCCAGGGCATTTACCTTTTTTCATGCCTCTAATGGCTTGTACAACTTCATCTGTCATCACTGGGATTATCTCTTCAGTTTCTGTTATGTTTACTAGTGGATCACGTAGGTTGATTTCCCTTTGATCTTCACATTTATATAGATCGTTATAGAATTTTTCGACAATGTGTACTATTTCATTATTGATTTTGGTGATTGTTCCATCTGCTGTCTTCAGTGCAAAAATACCTTTTCTTCCAACACACAGTTTGCGCTTAGCTATATATATATATATATATATGTATATATATATATATGCAAATTTTATCTTAAAAACGGCTCTAACGATTTTGACGAAATTTTGTATTCTACCGTTTTGGGACATCAGAAAACCATTGGGCTAGGTCACATGCAGGGGTCGGAAAAACTACTTTTTGTTTGTAGCGAACTACAACTACAACTACTTTATGAAAAATGTACTTAACTACAACTACAACTACTTGTTTAAAAAAGTAGCGACTACAAACTACTTTTCAAAAGTAGTCACTACTTCGCTACTTTAGTTATCATCGCTAATTAAATGAACCGTAAACGATTTTTCCATAGACCATAATGTAACAGAATTCTTTTGAATATCCCTGTAAGCGAGATATAAATGCTACACACTTCATTTTCAATACTGAACATTCAATGGTAAACTTCAATAACATATAAAACTTTCACGGCAATCCGAGTATATTTACGAGAGTTAGAGCAGGGACAGACAGACAAAGCGAATTCATAGACACTTTTTAATTATGTTGGAAAGTGTTAAAAAAAGGAAATTTGAAAACAAAAATTGTAATACTCTTACAAATTTATGAGAATGATATAGCACAGTAGCGTTTAAGGTGGTTCTCAAATTCCTTGCTCAACAACGCAAAACTTTCTGACACTTTATCCGACTCATTTTTAAACGCAAAGGCATAAAATTGACAGGCCTGACTATGGAAGCGATTTGGAATCGTAAAGAGTTTTCCGTTTTTTGATAAATAAATTACTTATCGGGTTATAAGCGATTCGTGTCATTTTTTTCCCTTTCCCCTGTTGCGGCGTCTGAAATTTGGTTGAACGACTTTGACAGTGTTTTCTGAAAAATCTTCTGTCTTTACCAGAAAATAAAATAAAATAAAGAATAATGGGAAAGGTCTTTCGGTTACAATTAGAATTGAATAATAATTTGAACAATGATTTAGATATTCGGTGCGAGATGCGATGCAGTAATTATTATTAATAAAGAAAATGCTAACTCACCGCTATGTGCAACTTTAGGTTATAAGCAGATGATTTTGATACTGGTAACTTCTTATTAATTGGACAAAGTTTACATGCTACAGAATAATTACCACTTTCTTGTTGTTCTATAACTTCAAAATATTCATTATATGCCAACCAGGACAGTTCTATACTATTTTTGTCTGTCATTCTATTATATCAATCTCAAAAGAAGAATCCCCCCATTAAAACACAAGATCTAATAATGAGTAAGAAGACAAAGTGTTGCCAGCAAGAAAATTCATTTTTTTTATGCGTGAGTACTTTGCGGTTTTATCAGCAAATCCAGCAAAAAATAGATCACGGGCATTCTGATGCTTTACGTTTCAGCTGCTAGTTTGTTTGAAGGCAGAAATCATTCGTTCCCAGTGCACTTTTCTCTGATAATAAAATGGTGTACTTGTTCTTTAAAAAAAAAAAAAAAAAAAAAAAAAAAAGAGTTTTAAATTCTGTATATGGAGAGTTGGGGAAGATTTTAGGGGAAGGGGGATAATTTATATTACTGATCATTTATCGTCACTAAAGAGCACTATTTAGGGCAGAAGATTTTTTTAATATAAAAATAAAAATAACTTAGATTTATTTGTATGCTGGGGGGGGCGAAAGAGTAAATTAAGGGAGGTTAGGGGACAATTTAGATGATTACTTATATATTATTATTGGGTAGAAACGAATGTTGCCAATTTTTTACAATAAAGAGTTTAAATATTATTTGAAACTGTATGCTGGATATGCCGTAAATTTGGGGGAAAGGCGAATAATTTTTATTTATTGTCATTAGAGAGCAATAAATGGAGTGAAGGATTTTACTTTTGTATAAAAATAAACATTTAAAAATATTTTTTAATTCCTTTGTATGCTACTAGGGGGAAGCATGAATTTGAGAGGTTAGGGATAATTTAGATTATTTATGATTAGATAAATCCGTTCTTTTTCTTTTCCTTTTTTTTTTTTTTTTTAATAAAGATTCTACATTTCTTTGCTTGCTGGGGGTTGGAAGCAAAAGGGAGAAGAAATTAGAGTTAGATAAAGACTTAACATAGCCAGACGACTATAATTTGCTAAAAACAATCGTAGTCGTATAAAAATACATTATATTGAGAAGATTTCTATGGATTTAAATGACAATACACGAAGTTTCTGACACTCAAACTATGAAAATGACAGTTAATTTGTGGTCGTGCCCGTCGTTTATGGAAAAATCTATGACACCGCAACTGAGATTTGTCGCTGACATTCGCAAATTGTTGCAGAGAACATATTTCGCAGAAAAGAAACGAGTTATGATCACGTGATTTGAAGATTGGCACTTTTTTCTCCCTGCTAAAGTAGCGTCAAAAGTAGCGTCGATGCTCGCTATAAACTACTGATATTTTGTATCGCGCTACTCGCTACACTACAATTTTTTAAATGTAGCGCGCTACACTACAAACTACTAGAAAAAGTAGCGACTACTGTAGTTTCGCTACTTGTAGCGCGCTACTTCCGAGGCCTGGTCACATGTTCGAGAAAATTCGATTAGTGGGTCATTTTTGGGTCACCATGGGTCAGGGTCAAGCTAATTGCATCGAAATAACGGTTCAAACGATTTTCACTAAATTTTGTGTCCTACCATTTTCGGGCACGAGAAGACGGGCACGAGTTGGGCATGTGTTCGAAAACTTTCGATTAGTGGGTCATTTTTGGGTCAACGCGGGTCTAATTAATTTTATTTAAAAAAGGCTCTAACGATTTTGATTAAATTTTGTATCCGGCGAGTTTCAAGCACGAGAAAATCATCACTGTAAAAAATGGGTACTCAAAATTGAGTAAAAAGTACTCAATTTTGAATACGTCACATACTCAAAATAGCTCCGATCCAAATGTACTCAAAATTGAGAAACACATGTACGCATATTTGACCCCATGGATGTATTCAAATATGAACTCCTATGTACTCATTTTTGATCCCATGGATGTATTCAAATTAAAAAAAAATTATGTCGTTAAAATAAAATTTATAGGATAAAAAAAAAAGTTACTTCGCGAGGACAACCTTACATACATTTCTGCTCAGTTTATAGTAATTAACCAACCCTTGCCCAAGAGAGGAATCGAACCCGCGATGTCCTGTTTACTAACCTGACGACCCAAACCAACGCGCCATGAGGGGGACACGCCTTCTTCTCAAATGTTGTTAGTTACTTTGAAACTCTCCCTCTATCCCTTCCTAACAGTATCTGGCATCTGGCGCCGTCTGTTAGGAAGGGACAGAGATTTTAAATATGTTTTTAAGGATGTACAGTGCCTGTCTATATGTGTTAAAGATTAAAATAATGTCTGAAGAATTATTAATTAAAAAATGACATTAGTAAAGATCATAGATTGAAATACTAAAATTATAAACTTTGTAAAATTATAATTTATAAAATAATAAATTTTAGCGTAATTCATAAATTTGTAAGCCAAATCAGTTTAGTTTAATACCAATTTGCATAGCTATAATTTGCAAAGATATTATGTTATGAAACTTTTAAATAACACAATATTGTCTCACGTTAAAAAAGTTAAAATAAATTTTTAAAAAATTAGTGGGAAAAAAAATCATAATTTTGAAGTACTATCAAGAAAAAAGAAAAAAAGATGTGTAAAATGTGTAAAATGTGAGGAAAAAAAAAAGAGTAAATGTGTTGTAGTGGATCCACTTTGATGAAAATCCCGAAGAACCAGATCCACTTTTCATTTCTCTTATTCTTCGTTTTCCCTTCAAATAATAGCTTTTTAGGCTCCGTAATTTCGCCATTACACATTATGAAATATACAAGTATGTTGGGTTTGATCATATGTTCATTTTTGATCCAAAAATACTCATTTCGAAATGAGTACATGAACTTACTCATTTTTGAAAATATATATGTTCATTTTTGATCCAAAAATACTCATTTCGATATGAATACATGAACTTACTCTTTTTTGAGAATGCACATGTTCATTTTTTATCCAAAAATACTCATTTCGATATGAGTACATGGACTTACTCATTTTTGAGAATGCACATGTTCATTTTTGATCCAAAAATACTCATTTCGAAATGAGTACATGGACTTACTCATTTTTGAGTGCTTCATTTTTTACAGTGATTGGGCTAAGTCACATGTTCGAGTAAATTCGATTAGTGGGTCATTTTTGGGTCGCTGTGGCTCAAGCTAATTTTATCTAAAAAACGGCTCAGACCATTTAGACTAAATTTTGCATTCTATAGTTTTCGGGCACGAGAAGACTGTTGGGCTAGGTCACATGTTGGAGAAAATTCAATTAGTGGGTCATTTTGGTCATGGGTCATTATGGGTCAAGCTATTTTTATCTTAAAAACGGCTCAGAGGATTTGAACGAAATTTAGTATCCTACAGTTTTAGGGAACGAGAAAATCATTGGACTAGGTCACATGCTCGAGAAAATCCGATTAGTGGGTCATTTTTGGGTCACTGTGGGTCAAGCTAATTTTATCTAAAAACAGCTCAGACTATTTTGACTAAATTTTATATCCTACGGATTTCGGGCACGAGAAGACAATTGGGCTTGGTCACATGTTCGAGAAAATCCGATTAGTGGGTCATTTTTGGGTCACTGTGGGTCAAGCAAATTTTATCTAAAAATAGCTCAGACTATTTTGACTAAATTTTATATCCTACGGATTTCGGGCACGAGAAGACAATTGGGCTTGGTCACATGTTCGAGAAAATTCGATTAGTGGGTCACCATGGGTCAGAGTCCAGCTAATTGTATAAAAAAAACGGTTCAAACGATTTTGACTAAATTTTGTATTTTACCATTTTCGGGCACGAGAAGACTGTAGGACTGTGTCACATGTTTGAGAACTTTCGATTAGTGGGTCATTTTTGGGTCAACGCGGGTCTAGTTAATTTTATCTAAAAAACGGCTCTAACGATTTTGATTAATTTTTGTATCCTACGAGTTTCGGGCTCGAGCAAATCATTGGGCTATGTCACATGTCCGAGAAAATTAGATTAGTGGGTCATTTTTGGGTCGCTGTGGGTCAAGCTAATTTTATCTAAAAAACAGCTCAGACTATTTAGACTAAATTTTGCATCCTATAGTTTTCGGGCATGAGAAGACTGTTGGGGTATGTCACATGTTCGAGAAAATTCGATTAGTGGGTCATTTTGGGTCACCATGGGTCAAGGTCAAGCTAATTGTATCGAAAAAAACAGTTGAAACGATTTTGACTAAATTTTGTATCCTACCATTTTCGGGCACGAGAAGACTGTAGGGCTGGGTCATATGTTCGAGAACTTTCGGTTTGTGGGTCATTTTTAGGTCATCGCGGGTCTAGTTAATTTTATCTAAAAAACGGCTCTAACGATTTTGATTAAATTTTGTATCCTACGAGTTTCGGGCTCGAGAAAATCATTGGGCTATGTCACATTTAGAACGGTTAGAACTCGCGCGATTACGGGTTAAACATTTAAAAAAAAAGCAAAAATTCGACAAAAGCATAAAATAAAAAAAAATCTATTTAAAATTTTCGATTTTTTTGCCCCAATCTTTCATGGGGTCCCCTACCAGCAACCCGTTTGCCAAATTTCGTAGCCCTGCGTGCCTGCGGTTTCCGAGTTTTTGAGGTTACGTAGATACGCGCATGGATTTAAATAGGATAGATATATGACTTTGAGCAATTTATGTAAGCTTGTTATTTCACAGAGTTTCTATTAGTTTTGAATGGTTAAAATAGTTTAGACGGTTAAAAAGTAGTTTTGACCACTGTCATGCGTCAAATTAGTTTTCACCGGTCAAAATGACAGCTTTATAGCTGTATAACTTTTTTTCTAATAATTTTTTTACTTTCTTTGCTTTGTCAAGTTTAGTTATTCCAACTTCTCCCTATTTTTAACACTTTCCAACATAGTTAAAAAGTGTGTGTTTATGAAACCAGCCTGTCTGTCCGTGCTCTAACTCTCGTCCATAGACTCGGATTGTCATGACATTTTTACACATTATTGAATTTTGCTATAGAATGTTCGGTAAGGTAAAGCTAGGATAGTCTGCGCACAATTTAAAAGAATAGCAATAAAAAAATCTAAATACTATTTTTTTGCTAAACTACCCATGAATAATTTTTACTTCATTTGTTTTTTATGCATTTCCATTGATATTTTGTTGTTTTGTTGCAATTTAATAGAATAGTTGTAATAAAACCAAGAAAGTTATTTTGCGCAATCTCTCCTTACAGGGTTGGTGTGATTGCGCCCATGGGTAGGAGAGATTGTTACTCATAATAACTACAATTAAATTGTTAACAATAATAATTACACTTAAATGACATTGCTTTAAGGTTTTTGTGAACAAATTTTATTTGAAAATTGGAATTGGGATTGAAATTGGGAGTAAATCAATCTAATGCTTAAAGAATCAGAAAAAAGAAATAATTTTAAAAACGATTAAAAAATTTTAATTAAAGGAAAAAAAAATTAAAGAATCTGAAAAAGCAAGTCCAGATAATATTACAAAATAACATGAAGTTACTTGAAAACACGTTTAACTTAAAATTAGTCCATTTTCATTTTTCATTTTTTTTAAGCAAATTTACCAATAGGCTGCGTAATCTCTCCTAGCATGGAAACTAATGGGATTAATGCGCCATCTCTCCTAAGTAGCAGATGCGCAAACTCTCCTATTTCGGTGGGAGAGATTGCGCGGCCTTTTATTTAAACTTGGCCGCTATTAAAACGAACCGCTGATGTTCACATTGTTAGTCTAGATTAGTAGCTTATGAGAAATCGTTTAAATTTAAAATATTTTGTACTATTGATATTGTATAGAAATTCTGATGAATAGCTATGAAAATTCAAGCACTTACTTTGGGAAAACAAAACAAAATAGCAATACTTTATCTTAGACCAGGCATGTCAAACACGTGGCCCGCCGACACCTTGTCTGTGGCCCGCGAAGCCTTTGCCATTTAACCTGATTTTAATTTAGTTGTTAGAACACGCATGCTGAAAATACACTTTGCACGAACACAGTTGCACCAACAATCGTCTTACAGATGGTAAAAATCAGAAAAGTATGTAGTAAATCAGTGTTACTAGTTTGGCGGGCTTTTTCCAATTCAGAATGCTACCACTATTTTTTAATAGTAACATTTGTTTATTTATTTTGTCATTAAATAAGGAGAATATTTCTTTTCAGAATGGGGTAGCATTCTAAATTTTAAAAAATCCTGCTCATCTGGCAACAGTGCATAGAGTCAGATATAACTCAATTTTATATGTTAGCATAATAATAAAAACATGCGGAACAAAGATAACTAATCGGAACGTAGCAAAACGCGTGATACTGAGTTTGAAAAATTAAAGATTCGTAAATTTTTTCAAGTATTTTACTTTTTTTTTTTTTTTTTTTTTTTTTTTTTTTGTTGAAAGTAATATTTTATATTACTACACACCTCGATTTTACTCCACTTTAGAAAATAATATTCTGTGTATTTATTAAATACTAAGAAATGTATTGTAAAATTAACAAAATTCAGCACTACTTAAGAAGAGTTGAAATATTTACAAAATCAAAGTATAAAATTAAATAGTTTTAAAAGAGCCTTGAAAGTGACACAAATCATCACTTTTGTGCTTGACACAAAAACTCCAAATATGTCATCCAGGTTCTTCGCTTGCGTTTTAGTCGAACATATGATTTTGGATTTAAGCAAATTATTTTCATTACTTAGCTTAGTAATTGTGTGTGATCTTTATGGAATCCTGCATGATCTTTCTTGCCTTTCTTTCATTTTTTATTGATATGTACACACATTTTATTAACATACTCTCAGACATCCCAGGATTAAAAGGTATATTGTGAAAGCTCTTTACCACCTATGAATAAATATGATAAACTGAAAATAAACGCAGATTTTTTAAAATGTGATTTACATTACAACTATGCTCAAAGGGAAACTGGAATTAGAGGTTTTATATGTAGACACCGTTAGCGTTTGGAAAGAATATAACATTGCGAGGTGCTACAGCACAAAGTATAAAGAAAATCTGACTAACACTGGAAAGATAAACTGTCAGAATTGAAACCGATACTTCTTAAAAGTGAATCACAGAGGATGAATGCATTGAAGAAAATTCATTTGTTTTAAAAATCTAATTATTGTCTTTATTGCATTAAATGTCCCGCGAGTCGAAATCATTCACTACGAAATTGAAGAAATGATGTCAAGAACAGTTAAAGAAATTTGAAAATACTGTAAGTATAAGTGCCATCGCTAGAAAGGTTTTTTTATATAGGGGATATATTTAAAAAAGCTGGACATGTGCTTAAAATCTTAGTGTTTATAAACTTACATTATATTCGTAACGCACATGCTTAATCATTGTCAATCTAGGAAATATCTTGGAAATATGGGATAAACAGGTCTACCTTCTTATACAGATATTTGACGGCTTTACATCATAAAGTTTCAACTGTTAAACAAGGTTACAATTTTAATTTTATATCGTCAAATTATGAATATGGATTATTAAAGGACCACTATAGACAAAGTACTTGGAGTTTTCATTTGAAATTACAAAGCACCTCTGTAAATTTCAACTTCAAGGCAAATTTCATAATGCTATTTTGTTATTTGATAGTAATAGCGTTTTCAAACAGAATTTATTACTTTGATAAACATTTAGGTTACAATTTTAAAAAATAAAGCATATTTTATTTTAAATACCAGGTATTATTACAAAAGTCATCGGAGTAAAAATGTTTATGATACACTAAAATATATTAAAAAATGAGTTCAAAAGAAGATTTTTTAATTTAAAAAATATGAAAATCAGTTTAAACTATTTATTTCACTTCTATTGATTGATGTTGAAATTATTCTTCAGAATTTATTACTGTAATTAACCAAAATTCAGTGCGATTCCTATTAGAGCGAAAATATATGGATATGTGTTTTCCAAATTTCTGTAATTATTAATCATTCGACCGATTTTTTAAACCATAGTGTGCAATTCGGTAGATTTTAGCTATGTTCGGTAGTGCACTTTTATACCACATCTTTGCGTGGCTGCCAACCTTTTGTTATTTTTAAGTCAAATAACCATAATTTGTGCCAGAAAATGTACTTAATAAATGAAATTAAATAAGTAGCGCATAGATACAAGACACATTTTATTAAATAAATTTTCTGTTTCAAAATATGATTATTTTTATTTTTTACTTGATGAAAACACGGAAGATTGACAGCTATGCCTTTGTTAGACCAAGATTAGTAGCCCAGTGTGTATAACAAATTTTTAAACTAAATACAATTTAGAAAATTCAATTAAATTTTATAGATTTGGTTGAGGAAATATAGCTTTGAATATATTTTCGGAAAATAAGATAAATTAAACTATGTATAATAATAACTTGGGAACTTTACGTGAATATTTCTTTAACGTGCCTGTGTTTTGTACGTACAAATTTTATTTTGGGCAATGGGAAATAATATTATCGACTTTTTTCTATGTGGCCCGTGGCTTTGTATATAATACTTAATTTGGCTCGCGGCGGTAAATGAGTTTGACATGCCTGTCTTAGACGCTCAAAGCAATCAACGTGCACTTTCAAGTAGACACTCCCGAACTGTTCTTGTACAACTCCCTGGAGTCGCTGCGCTCTCACTCTACTCCTTCCCCCCGAACCTCTATGTGCGCAATCTCTCCGACCGCGCCATCTCCCCTGGCTTTACCTTATTGAAAATGAAGTAATGAATAGTCCATTGACAGGGACACACAAAAGAATTCCATTCCATGAGGGTCAAATGGGGAAGGATATACTGCGCATTTTAGGGATGGTACGCTATTTCAAACAGGATGAAATGAATATGCGTTACTGGGGTGGACTACAGCATGTTTTCACCGGAGTTTTACAGTAAGTAGCATTTATAATTCCATGACAGGGGCGTATACAAAATAATTCCTTTACAGTATGATTTATGTGGAAAAATCGTTTGCGGTGTATTTTGAACACTTGAAACGTAATGATATTTAAAATACAGCTTATTTTTTATAGATTAGGGAGAGAGACGCACAAGAGAATTCGGGAATTGCTAGAAGTTGATGTGCTATTTTATGTCATTTTTAGTGTATTACGTACACATCATGTACATCCTATACAGGTCTACACGAAAGATTTCGAATGACAGAAATGATTGAAAATGGATTTTGACTGAGTTATGTCTACTTTAAATTGTTTATTTAGATAGCTGGTTTCATCGTAGGAAAAAAATTAAATTTCTTAATACTCTACAGTTAGTGTTGGACAGTGTTTCATAATCTATGCCGGAGGAAGGATTTTTCGTTCTTGTTTGTAATTTAAGTCGTGACCTTTTCCAAGGTACTTTTACCCGAGACCTTGTTCTGCTGGATCATTTGCAGAGGCCCTCTGACTCAAAGTCTCTATGCAGATAAGTCTAAATGGGGCCAACGGATGCTGACAGCATTGAATGAGCTGTTCTATTGATTTACACTTATTACAGCTTATTTTACGCTATCTGCATAGGTCATCGCAATATCTGTAACGTAAGACCTATTGTTCATCACGAGGAGGTGACCGTTTAAACCCGGCAGAAAGGGAAAAACGAGTTGGAAATTGTACTGCAAACGTGACAAATGAGGTGCGTTCGTAGTGCTATTATTTCAGTAAATTGAATTATATCGTCTGTTATTAGGATAAGATTCATTTCCGTAATAAAATGAGTACATGCTGAATTGGCAACATTTCATCTTTTGTGGACGTTGACTGAAAATTCTAATGGGAAATTAAGCCAAGCTTTGAAAATTTCAGAACTTGAAAACCCTATTGAGACTCTTTTTCCATTTAATATCTATTTATCCGGAACCATCTAACCGAAAAACTATCGGTATAGATGGTTCCGATAAGATTGCTATGATGAAACAATTTTAGTACACACATTCGGTTTTTAAACTTCAGTAATTACGGGAATAATAGGACTCCCTCTGAAATGGGACGTCATCACCCTGGCAACGTAGAATCATGACCTATCATGGGATATCATTGAATCAATGACGTAGGACAAGATTAAATAGAGTGAAGAATGTGACTATAACTGGGTCATAGAGGTTATAAAATGTTATATACGATCTATGTCATATAGGATACATCATACATGCCAGATAACTCGATCGTTTGACGATGAATCCTTGGAAGCTGCTATAGGAGGTACAAGGAAGTACCGATTTTTAAAAAAATTCAAATGACCTAATAAATATTTTCATGAATATCTTTTTAAGTTTTGATATTCGATTTTCATCAAAATTTGAAATGACTCGACAAAATTCTGCAACGATTCCATAGATTAGATTTCAAACATATTAAGTTGGGTCGTTTCTGCGCTCTTCTATGCGGACAGACGGACGGACTTAGACGACGACTGCAGGTGCTACGTATTTATAGAATTACGAACGCTCCTAAAAACTAGCCCAAATGATCCCCTGTTTGTTCAACTAAATAAAAAAAAATAGCACAAACAATTACGTAGCAACGTAATTTTATGATTCATGTCTCATGAAAAGAAAAAAAAAATTAAAAAACAAAACTTGACCTAAAAAATAAAATTGGTTATAAAAATAATAAATATTTATCCATTGCATACAAATAAATAAAAATTACCTTTACAAATTCTCATTTTTTTATGTTAAGTTCGGCCGGACTCAAAATATTTTAGTTTGAACATTTTTCCCTAGGGGGGAAGAAACATTAATGGGAGTTGTTAAACCTCAAAATTATGTTTTTGAAGAATAGAAATATTGGGTGGTAGGTCTAAGAATGGCCCCTAGTGGATTGAAAGAAAAAGATTATCTATTTATATCTGAGAAAATTTCTTTGCATCTAATTTTAGAACAAAAGAAATTTAAAAATAAAGACTATTCAAAACGATATTTTCAGTTACATATACAAATATGTTATTTCTAATACTGTCATTATTCAATGACTTTATTTTCATATAACACTTCAAAAAATTAGGGAGGGGCTCAGCACAGATCTGAGCAGAGGATATTTTACATATTTGTACACTCTCTAAATTAAGTAACAAATATTTCCCTGGTGTATTTTAATTGATTTTTTTGACTGAGTTTTTTTATTGTACGTAATAAAATATATCACGAAGCATTTTTTTTTTAAATTCAAAATTGAAATACTTTATCCTTTAAAGTCAGTAAGATGAAAACGTGTCCAATATCCGTTAAAGCCTAGTAAAGAAAACAGTATATCTCATTAAAATGGAACTGATTTTTTTGCAACACTGACAGCATGCATGTGTTATTCCAATACTAATTGGAATAGTTTTAAAACTAGTTTTAAATTGTATGAAATAATGCTGTTTATTAAATTCTTGTTAAAATATATAATATCTTTATAAAAATTTATCAGTTAAAAATTCTTGGTTCAAATGTTGAAAAAAGCCATTTGTTTCCCCACTTTATACAATCGAAACCAAAAAAAAACCACCATCAAAATGATAATTTTTTAGCTCACAGGCTATCAAAGCCTGCTAACGTGCCCGCTGGTTCTGTATGTACGTACGTATGTATGTACGTATGTACGTAACGCGATAACTCTTGATAGAAATAACCGTTTTGCTTCAAATTTTTTTAGATGTTCATTGTGATAAGGCGCTTCCCTGATTAGCTTTGGGGGTTCATTGGTTAAGTATAAAGGGAGAGAACAGGGGGCTACCCCCCCTTAATTTACATAAATGAGTTTTTCATGCAGAATTATCCGATTTTAAAATTTTGTATATAGGTTTATTGTGATAAGGCGCTTCCCTGATTAGTTTTGGGGGTTCATTGGTTAAGTATAAAGCGGGGGAACAGGGTGCTAACCCCCCTTAATTTAAATAAATGGGTTTTTCATGCAGAATTATCCGATTTGCTTGAAATTTTCTATATAGGTTCATTTTAATAAGGCACTTCCCTGATTAGTTTTGAGGGTTCATTGGTTAAGCGTAAAGCGTAAAGCGGGGGAACAGGCGGCTAACCCCCCCCCCTTAATTTAGATAAATTGGTTTTTCATGCAGAATTATCCGTGCAGAATTATCATGCAGAATATAATAATTTAAAATAAGTAACACATTAATAATAACCAAATAAAAGAACATATTTACAATATTTGCACAATAAGGCAAATATTGTACTAGTGATAATAAATATCTTTTACCAGTGAGGTAAAATATATTTACAGGTTAGAAAAATAACTATGAAAATTCATTACCTAAATATAATCATAGCATAGGCTGAGATCATAAATTTAAAGTTGGAAAGCTATTTTAAAGTAATCTATACTAATAAAAGACAAAATCGCTCCGTGTGTGTGTCCGCGATGGCTAGAGAAATCTAGCACACCTAGAAGTATGAAAATTTAGATTTAGGTAGTCCAATCTGATGCACCTGGGGCTCAGAATTTTAATATTTTGATAATTATCCGATATATTAATTAGAAACTCATTAAACATCGTGTCAAAAATGAAATATTTTTATCCGAAAAATGGCGAAGTTCATTTCTGCATAGAATGTAAAATCGAACCATGATGCGAGGGTCGCAAACCGACCAATGGAATGTCTTCTTTCACCGGGACCTCGGAAATTTTTCCTTCTGACAGCAGTAAAATGGCGGACTGTCCATTTTTTCGGGCTTTTTCGAAAAAATCGCAAGAATCACTCTATTTACACGAAAACTTGAAAACGGACATAAAAGAAATCGCAATTCCAGAGAAGCAAAATTCATAAAAATTCATCAATTAGAACTCAATATATCAATTAAAAATTTTAATTTTTCGAGCGATTTTATCTGGCACGTGTTTGATAAATCTTTTGAGAGGAGACAGGAGGGAGACATCGCATCGCTTATCTGTGGAAATAAAATGATGCATTTGAAATGGACTGGGATTTTTATGGGCTATGTAATTTTTTTTTTTAATATTGGATTTTTGGATTTGAAAATTATGCATCCTTGCTTAAAATGGGCTGGGAATTCAGATTTTCTAAAAATTTTCAAATTAAGCCGGTAACTAATGATTTTAGCAAAAACCTGATTTTTTTGTATAGAAAAAGAAATAAAATGCTAATGATTTTTCCTAATTCATTTCAAAGTATCTGGAATTCTATCGGACCGAACACAACGCGGTTTAGTTCATTCGACTGGATATCGATAAAAACTTACAGATTTTAGTTCCAAGTTTCATCACCGGGAGGAGGGGGGGGGGGGTGATTTCTATCTCTGGTTTTATGGGTCCGATCACGACGCGGTTTGGCTCATTCGACTTGATATCGATAGCAGTATCGTGCTATAACAAGACGTATGATTTATGATTTAGGGCAGCTGTTTTCAGTTTAATAACGAATTAACTATATCTTATATTTTGAAACGTTTCAGTTGCAAAGAAGCGAAAATAAAGGACCGTATCAACTCGTGTCTAATGCACACCACCTCTCTCTTTCCTATATGGAAAAACTGGGAAAAAGTGAAAAAAAAAATCTCGTGTATTGATGCGACCCAGAATTTAACGGCAGAAAAATCCGTGAATTGGAAAAGAAATCCTGACTTCACTGACGTGTTATTAAAATACAAATAAAAGTTTTTCTGGCCTGTAAAAGGCCTGGCCTGAGGAAAAAACTGGCCTGAGGAAAAGGTAGCTTTCCTATATCTTCGTTTTAAAATTTTAACTAATGTTACTCGAAAACAGCAAGTTCAAATGAAAAGAACCCGTTTATAGAATATTCGTTGATACTGATTTTGAATAAAAAATTTGTTAAATTAGTCAGCTATAGCCAAGGTGGCTTCATTTATGGAGACTTATTTTTAGTTGCCAAATTTGACGATATGTTGCCAAGCTTGGCGAGAATTTGACGTTAACGGAGACAAATATATTTTTTTATGCGTATGATTGGGAAAATGATTACAACAATGAAAGATAATAATTTCCGAGAAATCATGTTCATTAAAACTCATAAATTAATTCCTGATTTTTTTGTAATCTGCTGTCTTGTTTCAAAATGTCATAGCCACCCTAGAATTTCAAACTGCTCTATCTCAGACATTTGTTTTAGATAGAGGCAAAGCAAAAAATGCTCCGGAACTCTTGTATCAAGGCCTAACATGTAAACAAAAACAAAAACAAAAACAAAACAAAAAAAAATAATACAAATTCTAATTTAACAAATTACAACAGCCATTGGAAAAATACAGAGGGATAGAGGGCAGTGTTCGGATTCTACCATAACCGTTACCTCGTACTATAAGACATTTAAAATTTTTATTAATTTAGCTTCCCCCCTAAACTACCCCCTCTTATAGCAAACCTATTCGCCCCACATTACTATTACATAGCTTCCCCACGCTAGCTATTCCACCCACCTACTATATCTTGGCAGCAAGCGGTGTTACCACCGCACCGCCGCCACCGCCTGCTGCTGACGCAGAAGTCCCATTCCCTATCTACTGACTTTCCGTTTGGTATCCGAAGGTAGAATAAACCGAAATATCCAAATAGGGTGCCAACTTTAGGTGTTAGCATTGGAATTTTTAAAGTTTGGTACAATTTCTATTTGTAGACAATCCCCTAAGTAAAATTTAAGTATTGCTTTAACTCTTGTTTAGATGGATGTCTGAGCTAAAGGTATTTTGAGGAATTTAAAGTTGAAGACCACGTTTTTTGCTGTATAAGACGATTTCTCATCCGACGCCCATTTTTGAATTCGGCTTTTTTTCATATCTGATCATTTGCATCTATCCTTTTTGTAACTTTAACATTTTTGTAACGATTTTATGGACTTCTTTTGCTTATTTAAAGAAAAATTCTTCTAGTTACAGAATTTCGTCAAAAACGCTTAAAAAATAAAGTGACGACGTCAAGAGGTCACATTCTCGACTTTTCAGTCGACAACAATCATTTTCCCAATGGTTAATAAATTCTAATTTTTTGTATATATTTTTTTAGTTTTAAATGTTCTAGTGACCGTCATTTTGAAACAAGATGGTGGACCAAGCTGACCAACGAACTCGGTCGAGACATTGGTGAGTCTAATACACACTCTTAGTTACATCCAAATCGGTTTCTGAAAACGAGTTCTATCGTATGAACAGATATATATATATATATATATATATATATATATCAACATTTGAACGGAGGGTGATTTGGGTCTCTGGGGGTTATGATATGATCGGTGAAAGTGTACCGAAATTTTCCGGATTTGCTTTTCTCCGAACGGCTGCAGTAGGCAGTTTTTTACTTTTTGTAATGAAAACTACCTAAAAGGGATTTTTACAAAGTGTACCTTTCTCCCATTGAAAACTTTGTTTTAAAATACTGATCAAAAACTGGACATCGATACTGTTTATTGGCATATAATGCACAAACACATATTTAATTTACTAATTTGTACAATTTTATATCGATAGCTAGAGTTGTCGGAAATAGTCCGCGTATACCGCGCACCATACGCGTTTTAGGCTTATATAGTTTTTAGAAAAGTACGCACATTATATACACAAGTTCCTACGGTATTTATTCTAAAAAACAAAAACAAACTTTTCTTGCTACGAAAAGTAAAATAAATAAATAAAGCATTTGTTTAAAACAGAAAATGTGTTTTAAAACCTCGTTAAAACCGTTTGGTTTAAATCGTGCCGAGCATACTACTTGAGAACAAATATTGATCTAGTATAGAATAAAATTTTAAAATATGCGTCATCGAGCATTCGAAACGTACTGTCAGAAAATCACGACAGGAATCTTTTACAAAGCCCATCCCTTGTACACACAGAGTAGAGTAGAAGAAAATCCTGCAACAATAAATCATTTCCTCTTATCTAAAAATCGGATAAGCAAGGGAAGGGGATGCTTTAAGTTTAAAGCAATTGATTTTTCAGGAGCAAGCAGAAGCAAACCAAGTATAAAGACTGAATTTCATCGATTTTATTTTGAGGAGTTTCTCTCTTCGAATCACGTGATTTATAGAGCTCGCGAAGGACCCTACCCTAATGTATGTATCATAATAAGATTGCATTCAATGTAAGAAAATATTTTTCAGAAGTAAACCAAATAAAAAACTAAATTTCATTTTTTTTTTTTTCGCCTTGCTTTTTTTTTTTCAATTTTTCCGATTTCTGCAGCTCGCGTACTACTGTAATATATATATAAGATTGCACCAAAACTAAGGAAAGATTTATGGAAGCCATTTATTTCATGTGAATTCGGCAAAGGTGTAGAACAAACTACAGTTATGATGACATCCGACCCATTCTGCGATTTAGATTTATAAAACTGAACCTTAATTTCAGTCTTTTTCGCGTAGGTGGCTCAGTGGTAGTGCATTTGCCTGTTGTTTAAGAGGTTCCTGGATCGGCTTGGCCGTAAAAGTTTGAAATTTTTTTCCCTGAAAAGATTCAATTTTACAGAATTTTTGTAATTTTTTTACCACTTTAAGCCCAAAAGTTGTTGAAAATATTTTATCAATTATTTTTTAAATTAAATTTTTTTGAGAAATTGTGAAATTTTAAATTTTGTTTAAACTTTTGCTGAATTTTAGAAATTTTGGAATTTTAAATTGCGTTTAAACAATTTGTTTTGTTTTGAGAAAATTCAAAACTTTAAATTTTTCTTGAATATACACCAAATTTTTCAGAAATTTCAACATTTGAAATTTTGTTTATATTTCCCTAAATTTTAGAAATTTTGGAATTTTAAATTTCGTTTAAACAATTTGTTTTGCTCTGAGAAAATTCAAAATTTAAAATTTTCCTTCAACATCTAGCAAATTCTTAAGATATTTCAGCATTTTGAATTTCGTTTAAACATTTTTTTTTTAAATTTTAGAAATATTAAATTCTGTTTAAACCTCCACTAAATTTTGGAAATTTCGGAATTTTGATTTTGATTTATATATATAGTAATTTTCATTTTCTGCATATTGGATTTTTTCTCTACAAATCTTTAAGTATTTTTCCCACTCATTTTAATTTTGAGAATCTTAAATTTTTGGATATATTTATGTATTATATTGTAATTAATCGGTTTATCTATTGTCGATTATTTATGTGGTTTAATGGTTATTATTTACAAAAGATTATATATATATATATATATATATATATATATATATATATATATATATATATATATATATATATATATGGTGTCCCAGAAGTAATTGACACATTTTAAAACTCAATAAAATATCAAGCAATTGGAGTACGAGAGTGAAGTTTGTACGAAAATGCTTCTTATGATCTGAAATTTTGTTCAAGCAAATAAAAAAATGAGTTCCAAAAATGTCTCATAGAGAGCGCTGCTTCTGGAAAGTTATCGAATAGGTAATACATAAAAATGGCGGCAGACGCACAATGCGTATGCACAGTTTTTGTCCAAGCTATGGCAACGCACATTCCAGAACTCATCCTCCTGAGTTCGATTAGACGAATCTTGTTAACTTCTGAAACGTAGGTCGCCATAACTTGGACAAAAAAACTATGCACGCATTGTGCGTCTGTCGCCATTTTTATGTATTACCTATTCGATAACTTTCCAGAAGCAGCGCTCTCTATGAGACATTTTTGGAACTCATTTTTTTATTAGCTTGAACAAAATTTCAGATCACAAGATGCATTTTCGCCCAAAACGGACTCTCGTACGCCCATTTCTTAATCTGTTATTAAATTTGAAAATGAGTCAAAGACTTCTGGGAAACCCTGTATATGTAAGCAGCTTTTATTTCTAAATATTAAGTTTCTTCTTCCTTAAATCATTCATTCTCGTTCATGACGGTCATCTCACTTTTAATTTATTAAACTTCCTTCTACTAAAGTAATTTCTATTTTATCATTCAAAATTTAAGTGGTATAATGTGTAGTGTTTTAGATGCGTTTTTGCTTGCCGATTATCTCACTGCAAATTCTAGGCGCTCAATTTTGATAAATAAAATATTCTCGCAAAAGTTTTTTATCTATCATTTTTATTTTATTTATCATTTTGATCTGAAGATGTCGCCGTTAGAGTGAAGGAAACATATATGTAATCTATATTGAAAAGTATTTTTAAACGTTTGGTGTTGTGTTTTTATCACTTTGAGCAATAATGACACTTTCATTTAAAGTTAACAAGTGATTTTATTTTATTATTTGTAAAGTTAATCTTTTTAAAAAAATATGTTTTGTTCGATAAAGTGAATCATTTCAAAAGACAAAATGCCCATAATGTATTTTGTAAAACTATGATTGACTATAACTAGTCGTTGGGGGCCACCCATCATGAATATGCATAATATAAAATATGAAAATAAAACACGTGTAAACTACTTATAAAATGCTTTGCCATTCGAATAAAATCGTAGCTGGATGACGTCCTAAACTTTAAAGGCTCGATGACTGAATTGTTTAAAAGAAACATCCTTATAACTCCAAAAACGATAATTTTATTAAGTAGCGGTTTATTGCATCGGATGAAGCGTCTCATTTCCAATTAAAATAGATCTTTGAATTGAAATTTGATTGAAATATAGGGTCATGAAAAATGGAAGCGTGTGGAA
Organism: Maratus michaelseni; assembly: GCA_963931845.1. Lineage (NCBI taxonomy): Eukaryota > Metazoa > Arthropoda > Arachnida > Araneae > Salticidae > Maratus > Maratus michaelseni. Next base: position 468,611,937 of record OZ007589.1, read on the forward strand.
AATAGGATTACAAATATCTCGGCCACTCATGATCCGATCGACTCCATTCTTGATGCAAAATTTATGTTTTTTTAGTGTCTTTTATAGTCACTCCTTAAAATAAACCATTTCGAAAAATTTTATAGACCTTTTATCAGAACGAATAGTTCGAGAGTCCGAAAAAATAGTTCCGGATCCTTGAGGTGACTGAAATTCAATAAGCTTCTTCCCATTATTACATACTAAGTACATAACCAATTTCAAGTCTCTAGCTCAATTGTTTCGGGAGATAGAGCGTTTACAGACACACAGACGGACGGCAAAATTTTTTTTTCTCTAAAAATATGTTTTTCGTAATCTCCAGTGTCTGAAACGTGTCAATCCGTCAAAAGTATTATTCAATTTTTTTTCGATTTTCAAAACGATTACAAGACTTACCCTATACTACGTATGATGGGTAAGTAATAAGGATAATAATAAATACTTTCACATACTTATACACATACGTTTTAAATGAATTAAATTGTCAAGTGCAAAAGAAGAAGAGAATAAAATAGTATGCAATTGCTCAACATGTAACAAAGGACAGTGATTTGGGCACTGCTATATCTCCTATTTCCATTCACACAAATCATTGAATAATTATAACTTATCTGTGCATATCGAGGATGTCTTTGCGAAAATTATTGGCACCTCTGAGGAACTCCTCCAATCGCGGTTGGACATTAGAACCTATATTGAATTTAAAACTGGCTGAAGCTAAATACAGCATGATTTGCAATTTTAGCAATGTTTGGAATTTTGTATACGTTCGTTACTGTAACTATTTCAAAGGGTAAATAAATAATGCGCGAGTAAAAAAGATGATGAATTTAACTTTTATATTATTAACTATACTTCATAAATTACTTTTATCATGTTCACTGTGTTACATAAAAAAAAACTCATTAGCCTTTTGATTGTGTTTCGTACTTTTCTATAAACTAAAAGGCGAATGAATTTATAAATTTTTTATGTTGTGCATTATATAAATAACCTATAATGAAAATAAGTTGATATGAATACAATATACTTTTTTTAGCATAGGTTATTTAAACTACAAACTTAAAAAAATATTTTTACTTTTAAATTTGAATTAACTTAAACATGAAATTATTTAATGATTTTTATGAAAAAAGTTTATTTTATAGAAATTTAAAACCTAATCTATACTATTATATAAAGAGGAAACGGTGACTGACTGGGTGACTCATCAACGCCCAGCCGAAACTACTAAAGTCAGGGTCACGCAATTTGGACTGTAGATTGCTGTTATGGCCTAGGCAAGCAATAAGAAGGTATTCATGAAAATTCCCCCCCCCCGAAGGGGCTTAAAGGGGGGTTCGAATGTTTTAGGTCATTTTGCCATATCTCAGCAGCAGTTATAGGTAGGAACGCAAAAATCAGGAAAACAAATCTACTAAAAAAATGATTAAACACCTATTTCAGCGATTTTAGAAATTCCACCCAGAAGGGGGTTAAAGGGGGTGGTCGAATGTTTTAGGTCATTTCGCCATATCTCAGCAGCAGTTATAGGTAGGAGCTTGAAATTCCAGAAAACAAATCTACTAAAAAAATGATTAAACACCTATTTCAGCGATTTTAGAAATTCCACCCAGAAGGGGGTTAAAGGGGGGGGGGGTGGTCGAATGTTTTAGGTTATTTCGCCATATCTCAGCAGCAGTTATAGGTAGGAGCGCGAAAATCAGGAAAACAGTTCTACTAAAAAATGATTAAACATGTATTTCAACAATTTTAGAAATTCCTCTCCCGGAGGGGGTTAAGGGGGGGTCGAATGTTTTAGGTCATTTTGCCGTATTTCAGCAGCAATTTTAGTTAAGAGCACAAAAATTAGGAAAACAGATCTACTAAAAACATGACTAAAACATGTATTTCGGGGACTTTAGAATTTCCCCTCCCGGTGGTGGTTAAAGGGTGGTGGTCGAATGTTTTAGATCATTTCGTCATATCTCTGCAGCAGTTTTAGATAGGAGTGCGAAAATCAGGAAAACAAATCTACTAAAATATGAATAAAACACATATTTCAGCAAATTTGGAAATTCCCCCCAGAAAGTGGTTAAATGGGGAGGGGTCGAATTTTTTAGGTTATTTCGCCATATCTCAGCTTTTATGTTGGAGGGCGAAATTAATTAAAACAAATCTACTAAAAAATTGGTTAAACACGTATTTCGGCGATTTTGGAAACTCCCCCCAGAAGGTGGCTAAAGGGGTATTCAAAAGTTTCGGGTCATTTCGCCATATCTCAGCAGCGGATTTAGGTAGGAGCGGGGAATTCAGGAAAACACATCTACTAAAAAATGGATAAACACGCATTTCAGTGAGTTTAGAAATCCCCCCCCCCCCCGAAGGGTTTTAAAGGTGGTGGTTTTGAAAATTTTAGGACATTTCGCCATATCTCAGCAGCTGTTTTATGTAGGTGCGCGAAATTCAGGAAAACAAATCTACTAAACAAATGATGAAACACGTATTTCAGTGAATTTAGAAATCTCCCCCCCCCCCCCTAGAAGGTGGTTAAAGGGGATTCGAAAGGTTTAGGTCATTTCGCCATATCTCAGCAACAGTTGTAGGTTGCAGCGCGAAATTCAGGAAAACGAATGTATTTAAAAAAATTACATTGTCTACCCGTGCAAAGCCGGGACGGGCCGCTAGTTTTTAATAAAACATATATATGCATTAAAGTCGAACTCGCTTATAGCGAGAGTGAAGGGACCGTGATATTTGCTCGTTATAACCGGGTGCTCGTAAAAAACGGGTTCGTAAAAAATTATAAAAATGCATGCATACTTACTTTATTATACACACTTTATTTATTTTTTATTTCTGTACAGTACAAAAGAAGTTGGTTAATTTGCTTTGAACTGCCTTATTGTCTCTTTCTTGTGTTATTGTTCTTCGGAGAAGACTCATGGCCCGAAAAACATTGTAATTTGCACTCCTGGCTTCGAAAAAAGTAAGTTTTTCTGAACACTCAAAAGCCGTTAGGTATGTTAGGAGCAGTTCAACTTGAAATTCTTCACATTCGTCGTTATCATCGTCGCTTACATAATTTTTTCATCTTCTTTAGCTTGAATTTCAGCTACAATATCCCTGGGAGTAGGTACCTCGGAAGTGATAACATTGGCGTCAAGAGTTACATAATTTTCAAATTCTTCTCTACTCATTTCCAATTTTCTTAAGTTGTCTACTTCTTCTTCTTCCTCAGACGTTTGTTCCTCTCACGGCCAAACTCGATTCTCCCTTCCCTCATAAAGGGAAGGAGAAAATCGAGTTAGGCCGTGGTTCCTCTTGAGAAATGTCCAATCCAGACTTACGGAAGCAATTGATAATGCATGTTGATGCAATGTTGTCTCATGCATCGTTTATTAAACATATCGCTACAGCCAGCGCCTTAGAATACATAGTGTGGAAAACGGTTTTACCGTTTTTTAATTCAAAATTTTCAAATTCAAACCGGACATTCTGAAACAATAATTTTTAATTTAAGAAGACACGAAATATCTGCGATTAAATAACGAAAAGAACATTATAGGGAATTTCTGTTATGAATGCGAAATTTCGGAATATAAAAAAAATCAAACTGGTAATGCTTTAAAAAGTGCTAAAAATTGTAGCCGATAAACATGCAACAATGCGGTACAAAAATACGGCGATCGAAGCGACATCTGCTTTAAAAATAGATTTACCTCTAGCAAAAGTAACCGTTTCACTATTGACAACATGAACATAATTATGTTAATAAAATCTTCTTTTAAGTGTATATTTCAGATGTAACTGATTTTGAAGCTAGTTTTTTATCGTATCAGGGAATTAATCTTTTTCACTCTTCTAGCAAAGATTCATCCATTGGTATAAAACTATCCTGCGCCGTCATGCGCCCACGGGGGTCGCCGACGCGCGTAAACGACCATCGCACCCAAGCCTCTGAAGGGCTTTTAACGCACCAGGGCTTTGTCTCGCCCGGCGCTGCGATCGGCCTGAGGCCGCTCCCCACTGCGGACCCCCAGGTCATTTTACCAAGGTATGGTGACGTAGTCGTCACGGCAGTAACCCCACATCTCAGAGGAAACTTCCGCAGAGACGGAACCTTGATGAACCGCCATGGAACCCCCGACGACTTCGTTCGCGAGACCCCATAGGGGGAGACGGTCGCTAGGTCATATGTCGAGCTACCACGACGGCTCTTGCTATACCACGGCTCGAGGGGTGTGGGCAACCTACAGAGGTTGTCACGTTCCCTTTTGCCGTGGATTTCATCCATTGGTATGCTAAAGAGGGATAGTTTCTAGTTTGCTGTCTTGTATCGAGTACTGCAACCAGGCACAAAAGAATTTGTATCACGTTTTTTGGTCATGATCAATATCATTCATATTTTCAAAGCTTATGAAAATCACTATCGAATTCAAAGAAAATAGGGTATAATTTAATTATTTAAAATATTTACCACCAGCTGAAACGTTTTCTCAGTTCGATTCTTATGCAATGTTTGCGTTGAAAAAAGCTTAGCAGACAATGGCGTTGTCAGAGAGGGGGGTCCAAATGCTCTAGAAACCAGTAATATTATAAAGTTTTCTGCGCCTTCAATATCGCAGAAAATTCTCCGATTAGATAGGGCAAAAATATTTTTATAAAATTAGTGGTATCCAAACCATCTGGACCTCCACCCTGTCTATGGCACTGCTAGAAGATGTCACTGCGATCGAACCGTTATCTTTTCAGCATCGTTCTACATTTATCGGATTCAATTTTTTAGTACTATTTTGTAACCGCTTTCCACACTATGTATTCTAGGCGCTGTAGTATCGCTTCCAATATGTTTACATTAGCATTTGAGGTTGCTCATATTTTCTCTTTTATCAAGCAGCATCAAAATCAAGTGCTTAAGAAAATTTCATTTAAAACTTCTGATGACCCCTTGGTCCATAGGCTGGATAACACTTGTAGATTTCGGCGGTAAAAATTCAATTCGGATGTTTGTAAGTCCAGTGATTTCGGGATGCGCAGAACAATATAAATTAAATGGAGAATTTTACGCTTTTCTTTCCTTATTTGGCTCTCCGATTTTGAAATGAATTTTGTGAAAATGTCCGCAGTCATCCCGGCATTCCTGCTGTGGTCATAATCAACGGGTCACAATCCTTTTTTACATGCTTAAAACACCTTAGGGTTTTTGGACTTGCCAATAACCAACAGTTTCTTCTTTTCAGTGCCCGACATATTAGAGCACACTAAAGCTGTCAGTCGATTTTTTGAGAACTTGCCACAAACGCACTTTTCACACTTGAACTTAAATGTCTGCAGTGGGGTTACATTAAATAAATGCCCATTTCATCGGTATTATAAATGTCATCTTTTGTGTATTCTTCTCTGATGACTGGCCACTTTTCACTCATCCATGTCGCGATATCCGCCATGTTTGCAGACTTTGCTTCAATACAAATTTTTCCAAAGGTTATCCCATGTCTGTTATAGAATCTATCAAGCCATCCATTCGAACATACAAATTAAGAATAGCGAAATTGTTCAGCAAATGTTTCTTTAAAAGTGGACCACTTACAGATAAATAAATATGCACTACCTAATCTACACTTGCTAATTAAGGATATAAATTTATTTATTTTTACACTAGATTTTATAAAAGCACGTAGATTACGTATAATTACTTGTCCAAAAATGCAATCCTTTTTTTATTCTGCCCAATATTTAAATCTGTAGGTTGTTTGAAAAAAAAAAGTTTGACGAAGAAAAAAGTGATCATTTTAAGTAACTCGACGTTTTAAAGAAAAATCTATATATCTCTTTATAAATCACTTAAGATGAGTTTGGTCTCAAATTGAAGAATTTCTTCATTAGATTCTTCTAGTTTTCGTTTTTATTCTTTTGCGGCGGCGCTTGGTTAATTTGATATCTGATATTTTAATCTGGCATGTTTGGTCGATTTAACATTGCGAAGTTGCTTCCTGTAAATCAGCAGTAGCGGACGAGTAGTCCAGTTCTTGGCATTGTTTGTTTGGCGTTTTTTTTTTATAGCTTGGCTTGGAAGAGCGACCGCCCTGCTTGATTAAGAAGATTTATAATAATTTTAAGCGGATTTGATAACCTGTGAATGGACAAAGTTATGATTTTTTTTTTCTTAAACCCCTATTTCCATGCAGCCATTTTTAATGATATCAAAAATCTGCCTTACATAAATTTTTGGCTCTTTTCCTTGAAGTAATAATAACTTTAAACGGATTCGATAAATATCATAACTAAGAAGTTATGAGGTTTTTTTTTCAGTTTTCACAACCCCCCCGCCCATCTTCTCCCCCCTTGTCCGATTTTGCCCATTAACGAACTTGGCCGAGAACATTTTTATGTATCAGTTTGGAAGAGATTTGTGCAGAATTATGGAAGTTATCGTGTCCCTAAAAAGTGACCGCGTGACCTCGCGACCGAGAGCTTTCTTTCTTTCTTTTTTCTCTTTTTGTTTTCATACTACATATGGAAAGAGGTGAGTTTGAATTTTATGTTTATTAACGGTCTAGGAGTACAATCCCCCCGCCGGAGCTGTAGAAATCCCTTAGAAAAATGACTGAATTTAACATCGATTAGGTGTATTTAAAGGTATTATCCCGGACCCAGGCAACGCCAGGCGGGGCAGCTAAGTAAATAATAAATAGTGAAAAACACTCTATATTATTTCTCGTGATACAGAAGATTCTTTCATGTAAATTATTTCGAATATTAAAACCTGGTAGATTATTTTTATTTCTGAAATAGAGTTAAACAGATTCGACGATACACCCATAAACGCTTTAATCGACTTGATTGGAAGATTTTCAAGAAACTTCTTTGACCTTTCCGCATTTTCAACAGTAATGGCTTCAAAGAAACAATAAAAAGGTTGAAGGTTTTCTTTGAAGCAATTACTGTTTAAAAACGAAAGGTTAAACAAGTTTCATGAAAATTTCGACGTTTTCAACCTTTTGATTATTTGTACAATATTAAAAGATGAAATATTGGAAGGAAATAGAAAAAATATATATCAAAAGCGATCCATTATGAAGAAAATATAAAATACTTTGAAAGAGTTAAAGTTGTTTCAAAGGGATTTTTGTTGGCTAGAGGCATTACTGAAATGCATTCATAAAATTACATATTGAGATAATTTTTTTTTTCCAAATACTACGATGGTATAAAGGGCATTCTTACTTTATTTGTTTTATCCAATAAAGGCAATGATAAAACTTTTTCTAAATTAAAATTTATTCAAAATCATATGAAATCATCGAGCCTATGAAAGTGGTATTGTTCATTCCTTCGACGCTGACAAACAAATTTGTAAAAATAAAAGTGCGCTCAGTTCTTTTTAGGCACAGTCGAATCAAAACAAACAAACAAACCCTATTTATCACGAAATTACCCCAGGAAAAAAACAAATAATAATAATAATAATAATAACAAAAATAGTTGGGAATGGCTGGAAATTATGCCTTCTTTTAATTATGTTAAAAAAATACGCCTTAGGAGGTCGTCTTCACTACAGAAATTGTACCAAACTTTGCAATTTTAAATACGAGCACCTCTTTTTGACATTATACTTGACTTTTTCGGTAAAATTTACTTTAGGATAATAAACAAGAAGCCATTAGGTCGAATAGTTCAGTCATTATGAAAGTTTAAAGTTTTAAACTACTAGTATATTTATTTATAATCGTTCGCAAAACCGGGTAGTTTTTTAAACATAACTCGAAAACTGCTTGGCAGAATGAAATGCTGTTTTAGATTCAGATATTTGAACCTTCTAGAAATGGTTTTCTATTAAAAAATTCACAGGTTACATACTTTTTTCCAAAACATTTATTTCGAAAAAATATATATACTTTTTAATTAATTTTTCAAAAATTATTACATTAAAAGTTATTAATATTTTTTACAGAAATCGATTTGTAGAAGCTTTAAAAATGCGAATTCAAAATAACATCTTAGCCTTCAAGTAGTTCTTGAGTTATGTTTAAAAAAAACTACCCGCATTGTTTTGCCAACGATTTCAAATGAATTGAAGTCGAGAGTTCCAAACAACTTTAAACATTCATAATCTCTAAATTAGTTGGACCGAATGATCCGACCGGACCGTTTGGTGTCCTGGTATAAATCAACAAGTTGGAAATTGTACGCTAAACGTGACAAATGAGTTTCGTTCGTATTATAACCAGTTTTGCAATGTAAAAAAATCATTCTTATTATTTCAGTGAAGTAAATTATATCGTGTGTTAGGAACGAAATGAGCATCCTTTTTTTTCTTATTACGTATGCCACGTTTACAGATGAGAGTTTTTTTTTCAACACCAGACAACGCTGCAACATTCACCCTGGAGATCTTGTAATTAGGAATGATTACCTCCACAGTTTAATAGTTTATGACTCATGATGAACGAATCTTTTGTGTTTATATACTTTAATGTCTAATGGATTCAGCTTTCAATCTAATTTCCACTGAAATTGATCTCAGAATCTATACATATTTGAGTGTAACTCATCTCCCTTACAAACCAATTTTTTGAACGATCTTTCTAAAAATGTAACTGTATACAATTTTATTCGAAAAAAAAAATCAATAAAAATGGATTCCTGGCATATGAAAACAGAAATGATCAGCTCGTATATGCTGTCTTCAGTCACATGATTTGCGTTTTTATTATTATATGATTACGTATGTAGGATTTAATAGAATGAAGAAAACTTTTATTATCTTTTTAAATTATGATTCGATTTTCCTAAAATTTGAAATGACTCGACAAATTTTGCTACGATTATGTATATTAAATTCCAAAATATTCGGTTGGGTAGATTTTGCGTTGTTACATACGGACAGACGGAGAGAATACCATTTTTTTTATAATTATTGAAAACTCTTAATAATTTTTTTAGATTGCCCACTAAAACAACACCAAAGAGCATTTTTATGTCAATTCTATATTCAAATAAAACTTTGAAATTTATTAAAAGCGGTCATTTGGTATTGGCTTCGTGCCAGAAGTGAATAGCCGAAGAAATCGGTAAAAATTTCGTTATCTACAGCAGTTTTTTAAATTATCCTATCCTAATCCTAATCCTAATAATATTATAAATCCGATTGTGTGCAAATGTTAGGCTGAAGCCAGCGTCAAAATGGAGAAATTAATGGCCCTGTATCTTTGCATATAGGTGGATTATAACCCGGAAATTAACATAGACTGTTTTTTGTTTATTTTATTCAAATATTTTTCTTAATGATTCAAAATTTGATTACTTTCATAGAGAATCAATGGACATTTTTAGATAAAATTTAACCATTTTACTTTATCGTTGCTAGGGATTTGATCGTTGCCAATAAATAAAAATGCGGAAAAATAATTTTTCCTCAACAATTAAGTTTCAATTGAGCGATTTTCACGTGAAAAATGAAAATAATTCTAAAGAAGATGAATTTCTGTGATATTTGAAACAACAATATGGAGTATTTGTTATTATACATGAAGTATGAATATCGGTTACATTAAAAAGATCTTTTTCTGTCAAAAACTGCGTTATAATCAGAAAGAAGAATTAACAATAATTATATTATTAAGAAAAAGATTTTGCTTGAACCATGGAACTATGAAAAGGATCCTTCTTGGCTTGAACAAATATGACGTCATAAATAAAACATGTATTTTCAAATATTCGGAATATTACAAAAAGCATGACTATCAGTGTATAATAAAAGTATATACATAATGGACGTCATATTTAAGATAAATAACTGAAATATTTTTTGATACTGATTAATAATAAGCTTGAATACCAGTTACAAACAGATGTGAGTTTTCTGCTAAAATTCACGTCATTATTGCCAGGAAAAGAAAATTAACAAGAATTATATCATTGAAAAGAGATTTCTCTGGGATCAAAGTGACGTCATAATAAAACGGAATTTTTTAAATATGTTTCAAATGGAGCGTGTATCAATTCCATACATTAATAATCACTGACTACAGTGAAAGAATAGAGATGTAATGAACCATAAAATCGGCTTGCAATTTGAAGCCGGTTATCGCTCAAATCATTAAGCCCAAGGGCTGACTTCATTGGATGGAGAAAGGCTGCACGTGGAACAATGGCTGGATCATTGGACGGGGAGAGGTTTTCAAAGCAAGTAGCCAGTTGTTTGGGCAGACTGTAGGGTTGCACTTTCAGCATCACGCCAAACATGAACATTTCATCTCTATTTATTCTCTGAACTCTGTGATTAATAATACAAGCATGAGTAAGATCATTAGGAAAAGAAATTTGAACACAAGTCTATTAAGTTCAAATCTGACTGTGTGTATTTCGCAACTACTCCTCTTAATGCAACGCGATTTACTTAACACTGGTTATCATTGATTCCAGGATGTCATATAAACTCTGAGAATTTAAAATTTAAAATTAGATTCCGAGATATTAATATTTTTTTTGTAGATTTTAACGAAATTTCTCAAAAAATGGTACTTAAATTACTCCATTTTTGTGGATAAAAAAGGAGAAATAAAACGGATTAATATATTTTTATGCCATTTTCTCATTAAAACTGAAAAAAAAATTTTTATTTTCAATTTGAATAGTTGGTGAAAAAAAAAATCTTGATTGCAGTAAAATTTCTGAAAAATAAAAACATATTTCCACATATTCAAACTTTATGAATCAATTTATTCTGCAGAACAAATATCGCCTGTCACCATATTGTCAAGAAATCAAGATTTGTTTCAGCTATAGATTAAACCAAGGACACAAATTTGCTGTTACATGCAAACGTAACACTTGCAATTGCAAAGCGTTTTGCAACCTCAAATTACATGCAAACGTAATAATTACATGTGATTTGCACCCAAATTAATTTTAATTTGAACCGTAATAAATGTTAATTTGCAATGAAAATTACATTCAAAAGTAATGTTTACATATAATTTTCGGTTGCAAAAAGCTTTGCAATTTAAGTGTTACGTTTGCATGTAATTTTGGGATGCAAAAAGCTTTGCAATTGAAGCTCCTTGCATTTATGTGTAGAATTATTCCTCCCTATTTACAAGAATTGAATTTAAAGAAAAAGCATAGACTATTTCCAATGAATTATTTTTAAATGATGGCTGTTAAAACGTTTCTCAAAGTCGTTAAAAGTAAAATGGTTTATCAGATAAAATTGACATTTCTTTTTACCCAATTCGTCGATTTACACGATTTTATTTGGCCGTCTTTTTTCCATTGGTTGCAGTTTCCTTTTCGCGGTTATTTGGCTCAAAATTTTACCTTTTTTAAACTGATTTATGTCAAGGCCCCTATAACAAAGAAATATCGTATTTTCTTCTATGAAATATGATAAAGAGTTAGTTAATTATTTACGTTTTTAATTATCGGGAGTGAAATATTTTGCTTGATTAGTACATTTATTTTTCTTTTAATGTTACGTGAACGAAGTCACGGGTAACAGATAGTCCTAATAATATTATAAATCTGATTGGGTGCAAATGTTAGGCTGAAGCCAGCGTCAAAATGGAGCATTTAATGATGCTGTATCTTTGAATATAGGTGGATTATAACCCGGAAATGAACATAGACTGGTTTTTGTTTATTTTATGCAAATACTTTTCTTAATAATTCAAAATTTGATTATTTTCATAGAGAATCAGTGGACATTTTTAGATAAAATTTAACCATTTTACTTTATCGTTGCTAGGGCTTTGATCGTTGCCAATAAATAAAAATGCGGAAAAATAATTTTTCCTCAAGTTTCAATTGATCGATTTTTACATGAAAAATGAAAATAATTCAAAAGAAGATGAATTTCTGTGATATATGAAACAGCAATATGGAGTATTTGTTATTATACATGAAGTATGAATATCGGTTACATTAAAAAGATCTTTTTCTGTCAAAAACTGCGTTATAATTATAAAGAAGAATTAACAATAATTATATTATTAAGAAAAAGATTTCGCTTGAACCATGGAACTATGAAAAGGATCCTTCTTGGCTTGAACAAATATGACGTCATAAATAAAACATGTAGTTTCAAATATTCGTAATATTACAAAGAGCATGACTATCAGTGTATAATAAAAGTATATGCATAATGGACGTCATATTTAAGATGAATAACCGAAATATTTTTTTGATACGGATTAATAATAAGCTTGAATATCAGTTTCAAACAGATGTGAGTTTTCTGCTAAAAATTCACGTCATTATTGCCAGGAAAAGAAAATTAACAAGAATTATATCATTGAAAAGAGATTTCTCTGGGATCAAAGTGACGTCATAATAAAACGGAATTTTTTAAATATGTTTCAAATGGAGCGTGTATCAATTCCATACATTAATAATCACTGACTACAGTGAAAGAATAGAGATGTAATGAACCATAAAATCGGCTTGCAATTTGAAGCCGGTTATCGCTCAAATCATTAAGCCCAAGGGCTGACTTCATTGGATGGAGAAAGGCTGCACGTGGAACAATGGCTGGATCATTGGACGGGGAGAGGTTTTCAAAGCAAGTCGCCAGTTGTTTGGGCAGACTGTAGGGTTGCATTTTCAGCATCACGCCAAACATGAACATTTCATCTCTATTTATTCTCTGAACTCTGTGATTAATAATACAAGCATCAGTAAGATCATTAGGAAAATAAATTTGAACACAAGTCTATTAAGTTCAAATCTGACTGTGTGTATTTCGCAACTACTCCTCTTAATGCAACGCGATTTACTTAACACTGGTTATCATTGATTCCAGGATGTCATATAAACTCTGAGAATTTAAAATTTAAAATTAGATTCCGAGATATTAATATTTTTTTTGTAGATTTTAACAAAATTTCTCTAAAAATGGTACTTAAATTACTCCATTTTTGTGGATAAAAAAGGAGAAATAAAACGGATTAATATATTTTTATGCCATTTTCTCATTAAAACTGAAAAAAAATTTTTTTATTTTCAATTTGAATAGTTGGTGAAAAAAAAAATCTTGATTGCAGTAAAATTTCTGAAAAATAAAAACATATTTCCACATATTCAAACTTTATGAATCAATTTATTCTGCAGAACAAATATCGCCTGTCACCATATTGTCAAGAAATCAAGATTTGTTTCAGCTATAGATTAAACCAAGGACACAAATTTGCTGTTACATGCAAACGTAACACTTGCAATTGCAAAGCGTTTTGCAACCTCAAATTACATGCAAACGTAATAATTACATGTGATTTGCACCCAAATTAATTTTAATTTGAACCGTAATAAATGTTAATTTGCAATGAAAATTACATTCAAAAGTAATGTTTACATATAATTTTCGGTTGCAAAAAGCTTTGCAGTTTAAGTGTTACGTTTGCATGTAATGTTGGGCTGCAAAAAGCTTTGCAATTGAAGCTCCTTGCATTTATGTGTAGAATTATTCCTCCCTATTTACAAGAATTGAATTTAAAGAAAAAGCATAGACTATTTCCAATGAATTATTTTTAAATGATGGCTGTTAAAACGTTTCTCAAAGTCGTTAAAAGTAAAATGGTTTATCAGATAAAATTGACATTTCTTTTTACCCAATTCGTCGATTTACACGATTTTATTTGGCCGTCTTTTTTCCATTGGTTGCAGTTTCCTTTTCGCGGTTATTTGGCACAAAATTTTACCTTTTTTAAACTGATTTATGTCAAGGCCCCTATAACAAAGAAATATCGTATTTTCTTCTATGAAATATGATAAAGAGTTAGTTAATTATTTACGTTTTTAATTATCGGGAGTGAAATATTTTGCTTGATTAGTACATTTATTTTTCTTTTAATGTTACGTGAACGAAGTCACGGGTAACAGATAGTCCTAATAATATTATAAATCTGATTGTGTGCAAATGTTAGGCTGAAGCCAGCGTCAAAATGGAGCATTTAATGATGCTGTATCTTTGAATATAGGTGGATTATAACCCGGAAATGAACATAGACTGGTTTTTGTTTATTTTATGCAAATACTTTTCTTAATAATTCAAAATTTGATTATTTTCATAGAGAATCAATGGACATTTTTAGATAAAATTTAACCATTTTACTTTATCGTTGCTAGGGCTTTGATCGTTGCCAATAAATAAAAATGCGGAAAAATAATTTTTCCTCAAGTTTCAATTGATCGATTTTTACATGAAAAATGAAAATAATTCAAAAGAAGATGAATTTCTGTGATATTTGAAACAGCAATATGGAGTATTTGTTATTATACATGAAGTATGAATATCGGTTACATTAAAAAGATCTTTTTCTGTCAAAAACTGCGTTATAATTATAAAGAAGAATTAACAATAATTATATTATTAAGAAAAAGATTTCGCTTGAACCATGGAACTATGAAAAGGATCCTTCTTGGCTTGAACAAATATGACGTCATAAATAAAACATGTAGTTTCAAATATTCGTAATATTACAAAGAGCATGACTATCAGTGTATAATAAAAGTATATACATAATGGACGTCATATTTAAGATGAATAACCGAAATATTTTTTTGATACGGATTAATAATAAGCTTGAATATCAGTTACAAACAGATGTGAGTTTTCTGCTAAAATTCACGTCATTATTGCCAGGAAAAGAAAATTATCGAGAATTATATCATTGAAAAGAGATTTCTCTGGGAATAAAGTGACGTCATAATAAAACGGAATTTTTTAAATATGTTTCAAATGGAGCGTGTATCAATTTCATACATTAATAATCACTGAGTACAGTGAAAGAATAGAGAGGTAATGAACCGTAAAATCGGCTTGCAATATGAAGCCGGTTATCGCTCAAATCATTAGGCCCAAGGGCTGACTTCATTGGATGGAGAGAGGCTGCACGTGGAACAAGGACTGGATTCATTGGACGGGGAGAGGTTTTCAAAGCACGTCGCCAGTTGTTTGGGCCGACTATAGGGCTGCATTTTCAGCATCACGCCAAACATGAACATTTCATCTCTATTTATTCTCTGAACTCTGTGATTAATAATACAAGCATCAGTAAGATTATTAGGAAAAGAAAACTGAACACAAGTCTATTAAGTTAAAATCTGTCTGTGTGTATTTCGCAACTACTCCTCTTAATGCAAAGCGATTTACTTAATACCGGTTATCATTGATTCGAGGATGTCATATAAACTCTGAGAATTTAAAATTTTGAATTAGATTTCGAGATATTAATATTTTTTTTTTGTAAATTTTAACGAAATTTCTTTAAAAACAGTACTTAAATTACTCCATTTTTGTGGATAAAAAAAGGAGAAATAAAACGGATTAAAATATTTTTATGCCATTTTCTCATTAAAACTGAAAAAAATTATTTTATTTTCAATTTGAATAGTTGGTGAAAAAAAAAAAAAATCTTGATTACAGTAAAATTTCCGAAAAATAAAAACATATTTCCACATATTTAAACTTTATGAATCAATTTATTCTGCAGAGCAAAAAATCGACTGTCAGCATATTGTCAAGAAATCAAGATTTGTTTCAGATATAGATAAAACCAAGGACACAAATTTGCTGTTACATGCAAACGTAACACTTGCAATTGCAAAGCTTTTTGCAACCCCAAGTTACATGCAAACGTAACATTTACATGTAATTTGCACCCAAATGAATTTTAATTTGAACCATAATAAATGTTAATTTGTAATGAAAATTACATGCAAAAGTAATGTTTACATATAATTTTGGTTTGCTAAAAGCTTTGCAATTTAAGTGTTACGTTTGCATGTAATTTTGGGCTGCAAAAAGCTTTGCAATTGTAGCTCCTTGAATTTAGGTGTAGAATTATTCCTCCTTATTCACAAGAATTGAATTTAAAGAAAAAGCATATACTATTTCCAATGAATTATTTTTAAACTAGCCGCCACTGGCGACCAGTTTGGTCGCTCTTAAATGTATGTTAAGCATTGTAACAAATTATTTTTATTCATAATTTATTTTTTTCCTTAATCCTTCGCCAAACCGGAAAAATCTAATAGACAAATCAACAACTTTTGCGATCGTGGTAGCATGTCGCATATTTTTTGTTATGTATTTCATCTTTCTTGACAAAAACAGCTTAACCCACTTTATAATAAATTAATCATTGTGTGTGTTTTATAATAAAATTGTGTGTTTTTTAATATAAAATAAACTATTTCATAATAAAATAAAAGTACATGCTGTTTTAGTAATCTCTAATAGGTACCTGAAAATGGGATTTTCTCGCCAAAATGGCGCAAAACAAAAATCGCGCCAACCCCGGTGCGTCCGTGACAGCTGTTCCAATTTAAAATACATGACGTTCACATTTTTCTTTAACATAGAAAATAGATAAATAAGAAATAATATCATAAATCAAAACATTTGATTTCAAAATTAAAGTATCGTTTCTAATTTGCACACGCAAAAAATAAAAGCTGACTATTCGTTTCGAAATTTGATCCATTAAATATTATTACATGAGTTCAACTTACCTCAAGAAAAGAGGTAAATTTTGACTGTCTCACTGGTGCAGATTATTTTTTTTACACCAGGCAGCGGTCAAAAAATTCATGGTTTAATATTTTAAACGTTCACAACGAATGAATCTTTTATTATTTTTTTTTGTTTACTTTCATGGATAGAGAATTTGAAATGCGAACCTAATTTAAACTGAAGTTATTGCAGAATGTATACATAATTGAACGTAAGTTATCTCTCAAATATTAATTTATTTTGAACGATCTTTCTAAAAATGTAACTTTTATGCAGTTTTAATCGAAAAAATAATTTTTAATAAAATGGCCGCCTGGCATATGAAAAAGTTAAGCGGGCATCCCGGAACTGTTGATGACAGTCACATGACTTACGATTTTATTATAGAGACTAGCCGCCACTGGCGACCAGTTTGGTCGCCCTTAAATGTATGTTAAGCATTGTAACAAATTATTTTTATTCATAATTTATTTTTTTCCTTAATCCCTCGCATAACTGGAAAAATCTAATAGATAAATCAAGAACTTTTGCGATCGCGGTAGCATTTCGCATATTTTTTGTTGTTATGTATTTCATCTTTCTTGACAAAAACCGCTTAACCCACTTAAGAATTTATGCTTCATGTCCGTTTGCTTATCACTTGCAATATGTTCGCTAATGCGGAGATTCTTAAACATATTTGGCGCAAAAAAAAATCGCGCCAGCCCCGGTGCGTCCGTGACAGCTGTTTCAATTTAAAATACATGACGTTCACATTTTTCATTTAAAATAGAAAATAGAAAAATAATAATTATCATAAATCAAAACATTTGATTTCAAATTAAAGTATCGTTTCTAATTTGCACGCGCAAAAAATAAAAGCTGACAATTATTTTCGAAATTTGATCCATTAAATATTATTACATGAGTTCAACTTACGTCAAAAAAGATGCGGAAGTTGAGTTGTATGGAACAGAATTAAGGTAAACTTTGACTGTCTCACTGGTGCGGATTATTTTTTTTACGCCAGGCAGCGATCCAAAAATTCATGGTTTAATATTTTAAACATTCACAACGAATGAATCTTTTTTCTTTGTTTACTTTCATATATAGAGAATTTTAACTGCGAACCTAATTTAAACTGAAGTTATTGCAGAATGTATACATAATTGAACGTAAGTTATCTCTCAAATATTAATTTATTTTGAACGATCTTTCTAAAAATGTAATTTTTATGCAGTTTTATTTGCAAAAATAATTTTGAATAAAAATGGCCGCCTGGCATATGAAAAAGTGAAACGGACATCCCGGAACTGTTGATGACAGTCACATGACTTACGGTTTTATTATATAGATGATGGCTGTTAAGACGTTTCTCAAAGTCGTTAGAAGTAAAATGGTTTATCAGGTAAAATTGACATTTCTTTTTACTCAATTCGTCGATTTACACGATTTTATTTGGCCGTCTTTTTTCCATTGGTTGCAGTTTCCTTTTCGCGGTTATTTGGCACAAAATTTTACTTTTTTTAAACTAATTTAAGTCAAGGCCCCTATAACAAAGAAATATCGTATTTTCTTCTATGAAATATGATAAAGAGTTAGTTAATTATTTACGTTTTTAATTATCGGGAGTGAAATATTTTGCTTGATTAGTACATTTATTTTTCTTTTAATGTTACGTGAACGAAGTCACGGGTAACAGATAGTCCTAATAATATTACAAATCTGATTGTGTGCAAATGTTAGGCTGAAGCCAACGTCAAAATGGAGCATTTAATGATGCTGTATCTTTGAATATAGGTGGATTATAACCCGGAAATGAACATAGACTGGTTTTTGTTTATTTTATGCAAATACTTTTTTTAATAATTCAAAATTTGATTATTTTCAAAGAGAATCAATGGACATTTTTAGATAAAATTTAACCATTTTACTTTATCGTTGCTAGGGCTTTGATCGTTGCCAATAAATAAAAATGCGGAAAAATAATTTTTCCTCAAGTTTCAATTGATCGATTTTTACATGAAAAATGAAAATAATTCAAAAGAAGATGAATTTCTGTGATATTTGAAACAGCAATATGGAGTATTTGTTATTATACATGAAGTATGAATATCGGTTACATTAAAAAGATCTTTTTCTGTCAAAAACTGCGTTATAATTATAAAGAAGAATTAACAATAATTATATTATTAAGAAAAAGATTTCGCTTGAACCATGGAACTATGAAAAGGATCCTTCTTGGCTTGAACAAATATGACGTCATAAATAAAACATGTAGTTTCAAATATTCGTAATATTACAAAGAGCATGACTATCAGTGTGTAATAAAAGTATATACATAATGGACGTCATATTTAAGATGAATAACCGAAATATTTTCTTGATACGGATTAATAATAAGCTTGAATATCAGTTACAAACAGATGTGAGTTTTCTGCTAAAAATTCACGTCATTATTGCCAGGAAAAGAAAATTAACAAGAATTATATCATTGAAAAGAGATTTCTCTGGGATCAAAGTGACGTCATAATAAAACGGAATTTTTTAAATATGTTTCAAATGGAGCGTGTATCAATTCCATACATTAATAATCACTGACTACAGTGAAATAATAGAGATGTAATGAACCATAAAATCGGCTTGCAATTTGAAGCCGGTTATCGCTCAAATCATTAAGCCCAAGGGCTGACTTCATTGGATGGAGAAAGGCTGCACGTGGAACAATGGCTGGATCATTGGACGGGGAGAGGTTTTCAAAGCAAGTCGCCAGTTGTTTGGGCAGACTGTAGGGTTGCATTTTCAGCATCACGCCAAACATGAACATTTCATCTCTATTTATTCTCTGAACTCTGTGATTAATAATACAAGCATCAGTAAGATCATTAGGAAAAGAAATTTGAACACAAGTCTATTAAGTTCAAATCTGACTGTGTGTATTTCGCAACTACTCCTCTTAATGCAACGCGATTTACTTAACACTGGTTATCATTGATTCCAGGATGTCATATAAACTCTGAGAATTTAAAATTTAAAATTAGATTCCGAGATATTAATATTTTTTTTGTAGATTTTAACGAAATTTCTCTAAAAATGGTACTTAAATTACTCCATTTTTGTGGATAAAAAAGGAGAAATAAAACGGATTAATATATTTTTATGCCATTTTCTCATTAAAACTGAAAAAAAATATTTTATTTTCAATTTGAATAGTTGGTGAAAAAAAAAATCTTGATTGCAGTAAAATTTCTGAAAAATAAAAATATATTTCCACATATTCAAACTTTATGAATCAATTTATTCTGCAGAACAAATATCGCCTGTCACCATATTGTCAAGAAATCAAGATTTGTTTCAGCTATAGATTAAACCAAGGACACAAATTTGCTGTTACATGCAAACGTAACACTTGCAATTGCAAAGCGTTTTGCAACCTCAAATTACATGCAAACGTAATAATTACATGTAATTTGCACCCAAATTAATTTTAATTTGAACCGTAATAAATGTTAATTTGCAATGAAAATTACATTCAAAAGTAATGTTTACATATAATTTTCGGTTGCAAAAAGCTTTGCAATTTAAGTGTTACGTTTGCATGTAATTTTGGGCTGCAAAAAGCTTTTCAATTGAAGCTCCTTGCATTTATGTGTAGAATTATTCCTCCCTATTTACAAGAATTGAATTTAAAGAAAAAGCATAGACTATTTCCAATGAATTATTTTTAAATGATGGCTGTTAAAACGTTTCTCAAAGTCGTTAAAAGTAAAATGGTTTATCAGATAAAATTGACATTTCTTTTTACCCAATTCGTCGATTTACACGATTTTATTTGGCCGTCTTTTTTCCATTGGTTGCAGTTTCCTTTTCGCGGTTATTTGGCACAAAATTTTACCTTTTTTAAACTGATTTATGTCAAGGCCCCTATAACAAAGAAATATCGTATTTTCTTCTATGAAATATGATAAAGAGTTAGTTAATTATTTACGTTTTTAATTATCGGGAGTGAAATATTTTGCTTGATTAGTACATTTATTTTTCTTTTAATGTTACGTGAACGAAGTCACGGGTAACAGATAGTCCTAATAATATTATAAATCTGATTGTGTGCAAATGTTAGGCTGAAGCCAGCGTCAAAATGGAGCATTTAATGATGCTGTATCTTTGAATATAGGTGGATTATAACCCGGAAATGAACATAGACTGGTTTTTGTTTATTTTATGCAAATACTTTTCTTAATAATTCAAAATTTGATTATTTTCATAGAGAATCAATGGACATTTTTAGATAAAATTTAACCATTTTACTTTATCGTTGCTAGGGCTTTGATCGTTGCCAATAAATAAAAATGCGGAAAAATAATTTTTCCTCAAGTTTCAATTGATCGATTTTTACATGAAAAATGAAAATAATTCAAAAGAAGATGAATTTCTGTGATATTTGAAACAGCAATATGGAGTATTTGTTATTATACATGAAGTATGAATATCGGTTACATTAAAAAGATCTTTTTCTGTCAAAAACTGCGTTATAATTATAAAGAAGAATTAACAATAATTATATTATTAAGAAAAAGATTTCGCTTGAACCATGGAACTATGAAAAGGATCCTTCTTGGCTTGAACAAATATGACGTCATAAATAAAACATGTAGTTTCAAATATTCGTAATATTACAAAGAGCATGACTATCAGTGTATAATAAAAGTATATACACAATGGACGTCATATTTAAGATGAATAACTGAAATATTTTTTTGATACTGATTAATAATAAGCTTGAATATCAGTTACAAACAGATGTGAGTTTTCTGCTAAAATTCACGTCATTATTGCCAGGAAAAGAAAATTATCGAGAATTATATCATTGAAAAGAGATTTCTCTGGGAATAAAGTGACGTCATAATAAAACGGGATTTTTTAAATATGTTTCAAACGGAGCGTGTATCAATTTCATACATTAATAATCACTGAGTACAGTGAAAGAATAGAGAGGTAATGAACCGTAAAATCGGCTTGCAATATGAAGCCGGTTATCGCTCAAATCATTAGGCCCAAGGGCTGACTTCATTGGATGGAGAGAGGCTGCACGTGGAACAAGGACTGGATTCATTGGACGGGGAGAGGTTTTCAAAGCACGTCGCTAGTTGTTTGGGCCGACTATAGGGCTGCATTTTCAGCATCACGCCAAACATGAACATTTCATCTCTATTTATTCTCTGAACTCTGTGATTAATAATACAAGCATCAGTAAGAATATTAGGAAAAGAAAACTGAACACAAGTCTATTAAGTTAAAATCTGTCTGTGTGTATTTCGCAACTACTCCTCTTAATGCAAAGCGATTTACTTAATACCGGTTATCATTGATTCGAGGATGTCATATAAACTCTGAGAATTTAAAATTTTGAATTAGATTTCGAGATATTAATATTTTTTTTTTTTGTAAATTTTAACGAAATTTCTTTAAAAACGGTACTTAAA
The DNA here is from genome assembly GCA_963931845.1 of Maratus michaelseni. Taxonomy (NCBI): domain Eukaryota; kingdom Metazoa; phylum Arthropoda; class Arachnida; order Araneae; family Salticidae; genus Maratus; species Maratus michaelseni. Next base: position 468,633,915 of record OZ007589.1, read on the forward strand.
TTACTCCATTTTTGTGGATAAAAAAAGGAGAAATAAAACGGATTAATATATTTTTATGCCATTTTCTCATTAAAACTGAAAAAAATTATTTTATTTTCAATTTGAATAGTTGGTGAAAAAAAAAAAAAAAATCTTGATTACAGTAAAATTTCCGAAAAATAAAAACATATTTCCACATATTTAAACTTTATGAATCAATTTATTCTGCAGAGCAAAAAATCGACTGTCAGCATATTGTCAAGAAATCAAGATTTGTTTCAGATATAGATAAAACCAAGGACACAAATTTGCTGTTACATGCAAACGTAACACTTGCAATTGCAAAGCTTTTTGCAACCCCAAGTTACATGCAAACGTAACATTTACATGTAATTTGCAGCCAAATGAATTTTAATTTGAACCATAATAAATGTTAATTTGTAATGAAAATTACATGCAAAAGTAATGTTTACATATAATTTTGGTTTGCTAAAAGCTTTGCAATTTAAGTGTTACGTTTGCATGTAATTTTGGGCTGCAAAAAGCTTTGCAATTGAAGCTCCTTGAATTTAGGTGTAGAATTATTCCTCCTTATTCACAAGAATTGAATTTAAAGAAAAAGCATATACTATTTCCAATGAATTATTTTTAAACTAGCCGCCACTGGCGACCAGTTTGGTCGCCCTTAAATGTATGTTAAGCATTGTAACAAATTATTTTTATTCATAATTTATTTTTTTCCTTAATCCTTCGCCAAACCGGAAAAATCTAATAGACAAATCAACAACTTTTGCGATCGTGGTAGCATGTCGCATATTTTTTGTTGTTATGTATTTCATCTTTCTTGACAAAAACAGCTTAACCCACTTTATAATAAATTAATCATTGTGTGTGTTTTATAATAAAATTGTGTGTTTTTTAATATAAAATAAACTATTTCATAATAAAATAAAAGTACATGCTGTTTTAGTAATCTCTAATAGGTACCTGAAAATGGGATTTTCTCGCCAAAATGGCGCAAAACAAAAATCGCGCCAACCCCGGTGCGTCCGTGACAGCTGTTCCAATTTAAAATACATGACGTTCACATTTTTCTTTAACTTAGAAAATAGATAAATAAGAAATAATATCATAAATCAAAACATTTGATTTCAAAATTAAAGTATCGTTTCTAATTTGCACACGCAAAAAATAAAAGCTGACTATTCGTTTCGAAATTTGATCCATTAAATATTATTACATGAGTTCAACTTACCTCAAGAAAAGAGGTAAACTTTGACTGTCTCACTGGTGCAGATTATTTTTTTTTACACCAGGCAGCGGTCAAAAAATTCATGGTTTAATATTTTAAACGTTCACAACGAATGAATCTTTTATTATTTTTTTTTTGTTTACTTTCATGGATAGAGAATTTGAAATGCGAACCTAATTTAAACTGAAGTTATTGCAGAATGTATACATAATTGAACGTAAGTCATCTCTCAAATATTAATTTATTTTGAACGATCTTTCTAAAAATGTAACTTTTATGCAGTTTTAATCGAAAAAATAATTTTTAATAAAATGGCCGCCTGGTATATGAAAAAGTTAAGCGGGCATCCCGGAACTGTTGATGACAGTCACATGACTTACGATTTTATTATAGAGACTAGCCGCCACTGGCGACCAGTTTGGTCGCCCTTAAATGTATGTTAAGCATTGTAACAAATTATTTTTATTCATAATTTATTTTTTTCCTTAATCCCTCGCATAACTGGAAAAATCTAATAGATAAATCAAGAACTTTTGCGATCGCGGTAGCATTTCGCATATTTTTTGTTGTTATGTATTTCATCTTTCTTGACAAAAACCACTTAACCCACTTAAGAATTTATGCTTCATGTCCGTTTGCTTATCACTTGCAATATGTTCGCTAATGCGGAGATTCTTAAACATATTTGGCGCAAAACAAAAATCGCGCCAGCCCCGGTGCGTCCGTGACAGCTGTTTCAATTTAAAATACATGACGTTCACATATTTCATTTAAAATAGAAAATAGAAAAATAATAATTATCATAAATCAAAACATTTGATTTCAAATTAAAGTATCGTTTCTAATTTGCACGCGCAAAAAATAAAAGCTGACAATTATTTTCGAAATTTTATCCATTAAATATTATTACATGAGTTCAACTTACGTCAAAAAAGATCCGGAAGTTGAGTTGTATGGAACAGAATTAAGGTAAACTTTGACTGTCTCACTGGTGCGGATTATTTTTTTTACGCCAGGCAGCGATCCAAAAATTCATGGTTTAATATTTTAAACATTCACAACGAATGAATCTTTTTTCTTTGTTTACTTTCATATATAGAGAATTTTAACTGCGAACCTAATTTAAACTGAAGTTATTGCAGAATGTATACATAATTGAACGTAAGTTATCTCTCAAATATTAATTTATTTTGAACGATCTTTCTAAAAATGTAATTTTTATGCAGTTTTATTTGCAAAAATAATTTTGAATAAAAATGGCCGCCTGGCATATGAAAAAGTGAAACGGACATCCCGGAACTGTTGATGACAGTCACATGACTTACGGTTTTATTATATAGATGATGGCTGTTAAGACGTTTCTCAAAGTCGTTAGAAGTAAAATGGTTTATCAGGTAAAATTGACATTTCTTTTTACTCAATTCGTCGATTTACACGATTTTATTTGGCCGTCTTTTTTCCATTGGTTGCAGTTTCCTTTTCGCGGTTATTTGGCACAAAATTTTACTTTTTTTAAACTAATTTAAGTCAAGGCCCCTATAACAAAGAAATATCGTATTTTCTTTTATGAAATATGATAAAGAGTTAGTTAATTATTTACGTTTTTAATTATCGGGAGTGAAATATTTTGCTTGATTAGTACATTTATTTTTCTTTTAATGTTACGTGAACGAAGTCACGGGTAACAGATAGTCCTAATAATATTATAAATCTGATTGTGTGCGAATGTTAGGCTGAAGCCAGCGTCAAAATGGAGCATTTAATGATCCTGTATCTTTGCATACAGGTTGATTATTACCCTCAAATGAACATAGGCTGTTTTTTGCTTATTTTATTCAAATATTTTTCTTAATAATTCAAAATTTCGTTATTTTCATAGAGAATAAATGGACATTTTTCCATACAATTTAACCATTTTACTTTATTGTTGCTAGGGCTTTGATTGTTGCCAATAAATAAAAACACGGAAAAATAGTTTTTCCTCAACAATTAATTTTCAATTGAACGATTTTCACGTGAAAACTTAAAATTAAAAAGAATTCAAAAGAAGATGAATTTCCGTGATATTTGAAACAAAAGTATGGAGTATTTGTTATTATACATGAAGCATGAATATCAGTTACATTAAAAAGATCTTTTTCTGTCAAAAACTGCGTTATAATTAGAAGGGAAAATGAACAATAATTATATTATTAAAAATAGATTTCGCTTGGACCATGGAACTATGAAAAGGATTCTCCTCGGCTTGGACAAATATGACGTCATAAATAAAACATGTATTTTCAAATATTCGTAATAATACAAAGAGCATGACTATCAATGTATAATGAAAGTAGGACGATTCGGGACGATAGTAGGATATTGGACGTAATATTTAAGATGAAAAGCTGAAATATATTTTTATCGATACTGATTAATAATTAGCTTGAATACCAGTTACATACAAATGTGAGTTTTCCGCTAAAATTTACGTCCTGATTGCCAGAAAAGGAAAATTAACGAGAATTATGCCATTAAAAAGAGATTTCTCTGAGGAAAAAGTGACGTCATATTTGAAATAAAACGGGTTTCAAATGTCTTTTACAAGGAGCGTGAATCAATTCCTTACATTAATAATACAAGGATCAGTAAGTATCAAAGCCTAGAAAGTAGATGAGTTTTCACGCCATATTTAAAACGAAAAATTTAAATATTTTTTTTTTATCTATACCGATTATTAAGCATGAATATGAGTTAATACAGATGAGAGTTTTTTGCCAAAAACCACACCTTGATTATTAGGAAAAGAAAAATAAATACGAATCTATTATATTAAAATCTGACTGCCTGTTTGTATTTCGCAACTACTCCTTTCAGATTGTCGAATGCAACGCGATTTACTTAACCCCGGTTATCATTGATCCGAAAATGTCATAAACTCTCAGAATTTAAAAAAATGATTTAAATTCCGAGATATTATTATTATTATTATTATTATTATTATTATCATTATTATTATTATTATTATTATCATTATTATTATTATTATTATTATTATTATTATTGTAAATTTTAACGAAGTTTCTCTAAATATGGCAACTAAATTATTTTAATTTTGTGGATAAAAAAGAAGAAATAAAACGGATAAATATATTTTTTCTCATTAAAACTGAAAAAAAGAATTTATTTTCAATTTGAATAGATGGTGAAAGAAAAAAAAATCTTGATTACAGTAAAATTTTTGAAAAGTAAAAACGTATTTTCACACATTCAAACTTCATGAATCAATTTATTCTGGAGAACAAAAATCGTCTGGCAATATATTTCCATTTAGAAATAAAGATTTTTTTTCAGTTATAGATTAAATCAAGGAGGCAAATTTAAGCTCCTTGCATTTAGGTCTACAATTATTACTTCCTATTCACAAGAATTGAATTTAATGAAAAAAAAATATATACTATTTCCATTATCTTTGAAGGATGGCTATTAAAACGTTTCACAAAGGCGTTAAAAGTAAAATGGTTTACCAGGTAAACTTGACATATGTTTTAACACAATTCGCCGATCTCCACGATTTTATTTGGCCCGCCTTTCTTCATTGGTTGCAGTTTCCTTTTCGTGATTATTTGTCACAAAATTTCACTTTTTTAAAACTTAGTTATGTCCAGGCCTCTATAACATAGAAATACTGTATTGTCTCCTATGGAATGTGACTGTGCTAACTAATCTTAAAGCTTATATTTTGGCCCTTCAAATTTGGCTAAGACATTGGCGCATCAAAGTCAATGCTTCAAAAAGTGCCGCCATGACCTTTTCAAACAAAGCTATCACCCCAATTGCTAAACTCTCTCTAAATGGTGAATTCATACCCTGGGTCGCCAGTTATAAATATCTAGGCATTTATCTAGATTCAAAATTAACCTGGGCTAGGCAGATTCAAGACGTAATTGCCAAATCTACCAAAGCTCAAGGATCCCTTAAATCTTTACTGGCTTATCACAGCCGTCTGTCACTCTCGAATAAATTGTTACTGTATAAATCCTTCATCAGATCAACCATGACCTACGGGTCAGTTATCTGGGGGTCAGTCTGTGAAACTCGGATGCAGAAAATTCAAATTTTTCAAAACTCTTTGTTACGTAGGATTGGCAAGGCGACAACGTTTGTCCGGAATGACGTCATCCATGCTGATCTCAATATTAGGCCTATCTCGCAAGTTATTAAAAAACTTGCACAAAATTTCCACAGAGATCGACTTTTAATACCCAACGAAGCGTTGCGGTCCATTCAACCTTACATTGTAAATACCAGTAGAGGGAAGAAGATCTTGTGTAGAGATGACGGCTTTGCTCCGCCTTCCAAAAGAAGGCGAAGGGAACCACCCTAAACACTTCGTTGTGCTTTTCCAATTTCATAAAACTTTGGTACCTGCATTGTTATTCCCATTTGATATTCCTACACTAAATTTTTCCTATAGACGTCTTCCCGCCTTGCTTTTGGCATCGGGCTCTGCTAACTTTCCTTCTTACCTCTTTTGCAATTTTAAGGAAAAAAATTATATTATTTTTTGCATCTTAATTGTATTTATACTTAATTATCTTTGCATCTTCAAAAATTAGTTATTTGAATCTTATATTAACTAAATGTTTGCATTAGTTTTTAGATTTAAAAAATATTAATTATGATAATTAGAAAAATTGTCTGGCTCTGATGGGGCCTTCCCCCCTATGCTCACCATTCCGACTCCAATCAAAGTATCAAAGTAGTAAGATAGTGGGGGTTCAACGGCCACAGGCGCAGCCGCAGCTGAGCAACCAAGCAACCGATAGTACATTGTTCAGAATCAACCCTCTTTTTCTTGCAATAATCTTTTCATCTCATTTTGTTGGTACATCTGATATTTTATTAAAAAGGTTTGTGTGTAAGAGTATGTTTTAAAAAGCATATATGTCTTATAGTTATTATAAATAGTTCTCTTTGTGTGTGTGTATGTATGTGTGTAACAAATAGTTCTCTTTATGTGTGTATGTATGTGTCTGTGTGTGACAAATAGTTCTCCTTATGTGTGTATGTATATATATGTGTGTGTGTGTGTGTGTGTGTGTGTGTGTGTGTGTGTGTATGTATGTGCACGTGACAAATAGATCTCTTTGTGTGTGTGTATGACTATCTGATTATTTATGAAAGTTTTACAAAAAATTTTCATGTTTTTATAAAGAAAAAAAATATGCGGTAGTTAAAAAGTTTCACATATTAAAAAAAAAAAAAATCTTTTAGAAAAAGTTTTGCATTACTTTAAAAAAAAAATTTATTTTATCTTAACAAAAAAAAAAAAAAGTTTCACTATAGTTAAAAAAAGTTTTCACTCATTTTCGATTTAACTACAACAAAAGTTTGTGTATAAAGATAACGTTTCACTAGTAAGGTTTAAAAAAAGTACTCAATAATAAAAACAACAATTTTTATTATAACAAAATAATTTACAGAAAGGTATTTACAGATCAAAATATACATCGCGATTTTGCGTTAGCAATACAAATCAACATTTTCTTCTTTATTACAAACGGTATTAATGTCATAATGGCCATATGCTAAACTGCTTATTCCATCATCCAATAAGTAACGCTTGTCGTCAAAGGGACTTAAGCTAATTTTATTTTGAGTTAATGTATATAGGCGATGGTCATCTTGGGCAATTCTTACCTGTTTCTCCATACTTGTTTTTTGTTGTTGGAGGCATCCCAAGTAGTCTTCATGTTTAATTTTCTGCCGAACAATCTGCGTAGATACGCCTTTTGCACGCTTCTTTTCATCTTTAACAGATTTTAGAGAATACATTTTTGATTTCAGTCCGACAAACTCAAGGGCTAATTCACCATTAAGTTCATCCTTAAACTTTCCGAGCGTCTTCTTATTATCCTCAGAGTATAGACGATGGGATTTCGGGTATTCAGAAAAGTCAAACAACTCACGATGCTGCTCCAGATCCTTATAAATATTATTGGTTTGAATATGATACGTTAGGGAATCTGTATCCGTAAAGAGTAAAACTGCACGATCTTTGTATGTTTTCTTTATAAAATTGTAATGGAAATCATACATACAAAGTTTAGATAGTTCGAGTATAGAAAATCCAACATAGATGGGTCGGTTCATATGTATGCTAGTTTTTAATCTCTCAACAGCAGTCAAGTCTTCATCATAAGTTTTAAACGATTTAAAAGTAGGCGATGCTACTAATTTTTTGGCTCTTTTTTCACCGTTACAAAGCACAATATTTCTTCTTTTTCGTAGATTTTCCATGGTTTTACCAAAAACAGAATTGTTCATTAACTTAAAAAAGTCTTTCTCAAAAGAAGATTTTGCTTCTTTCCTTTTTTCGGTGTTGAAATTAATATATTTCTGCAACCATGGTCCCTGTTTAAATTTTAAAGCTTTATGCACAGCTGTAATTTTTAAACCAAGTTCTAAATAAAATTTGAGATTACGATAATGGGTTATATAATTTCGTTTATTATTTAAATTTGGTATAAGTTTAGGAGTTCCGACGAATTTTCTATTGTTGAGTAAGCTTCTTGCATGAGAAGATAGCATCTGATCCTCTACAGTTACTCTCTCAGGGGCGACAGGGTATTCATTATGCAAAGGATGTAAATGTTTCGGGTATTCCAAGTCTACCTCGAAAAGATACCCAATTTCGGAACTATCAGATAAAGATAGAACCCACTCTTCTGTCATATGACTTGTTTCACACCATTCAAAACCGCCGTAGGGTAAAAATTGGCTCATAGCCCACCCGTATAAGTTATTGGCATCCCAATACATAATGTAGCTGGGTGCCTCATTTTTCTTATAATCGGGCGTACCAGGGATGTTTGCTCGGGCATATCTTTTACTTATCATGCTAATGCCGCCTCTTATTCCATTTTCAACCATAAGCAACATATCTATATCACTGAGTAACTCTAAAGGTGTATCAGACATCTTCAAACAAGCCTGCCATGCTAGCCCAGGTGCTGTAAACAGGTGAGCAGGGTCAATTTCATAATACTGCTGACATAATTTCCTAAAGTTTTGAAACACGTCAGCAAGTAGTAGAACATCTGTCTTCACATAAAGGTTGTGATAATCACCAAGAGTCTTGATATCAAATGTTTTCCATACATTCTGGGCGTGTTGGTATTCCTTTTCACTTATAGGCTCATTGGTTAAACTATTAAAAAAGGCAGAAGGCGGAGGAAGCTGCTTCTCAGTAAATTTTTCAAAGCAAGTAAAATAATCATAGGGGTAAACCCCTTTCCGTATAAGTAAAGATAAATTATTATTTCGGGGGAAATTTTCTTCAAGAATAGTGAATTGATCAGGTTGAAGGTTTTTAACAAGTTTTTCCAATGACGTAGGCAAAAATTGGAAAGAGTCTATAAACACCATCTGAATATAAGATGTAGGCTTTCTGATTTTAAAGGTGATATAGTTTTCCATAGAAGTAGCAATAACATCGATTTCATGATCTTTGAATTTTCCAAGCTTTGTCATAATATGATGGCCATCGTAGTTTTTCAAGTTATGGAATATAACAGGAATTGTTTTACACTGCTTATAGTTCAAGTTGCATTCCACATGTGCAGCTCCTCTGTATGCACCTGACAGGTGATCATGGTCACGTGTACGTTTCTCATCTAAAGTTTTCTTACAAATATGACAAAACTCTGCTTCTCGAAATGCCTTTTCTTCCTTGGGAGAAAGCTTCATAGGTTTAACATTTAGTAACTTTTGACCTAAAATTTCCTTCTCTTGCATCATTCGGTTTAAAAAATGATCAACACAGTTTCTACCCCGATATACCTGTGCTTTCTTCACACACGTTCCATCGGGTCCAATAACCACATAGGCATAACCACATGGCAAGTGATAGGTTGTTTTCTCGGTATAGGATGCTTTAGAAGAGGGAGGGGCTGATGAAATAGGTATAAGTAGACTCTCAAAATCCGCATAAATCGTATAGGCAACAGGATGTTGTAAACGAATACCTGTAAACTTTAATATATTATCATTTTCACTAGGCATCTTTATAGCTTGTGCAACATGTTGAGAACAATATTCATTATGCTTATCCAATAGATCTTGTCTTGAAAATCGATGTAAACATCGATAACAATAATAGCCAGCGGCTCTATGTTTGGTAAGATCACCTAAAAGTCTTGAAAAACTTCTTATCAAACAATAGTGTTGTTTTTCACCGTCACCAACCAATAACAAATTAATCACGTCTTGATCTTTCTTTTCAGATATATACAGGGGACAAACTTCGTCCTCTTCATAACCAAACACATTAACCCGTAAATTGTTGAGTTGTTCAATAACAGGTATCTTCTGAAGAGGTACAGGGCATTCTACACTACCTAATTTAATATCATGCTCAAAAGGTCGATAATGTGAAACACGTTCAGGTTTTTTTGTATAATCTAAGTTCAGTTTAAAAGCCAAAAGACACCATACTAAACATTTGTTATCTTCGTTTTTTATATTCAGCACTGCTTTTTTATCATCGAGTTTTTTAGACAAAGGAATATAGGAACTCGCAGCGAGGGGGTGATATTTAGCAATCTTGAGTTCTAAATGAAGAATTTTTCTAAGTTTCCAGCCAGAACCTCTTTGTACAAATTCTTCAAAGGATTTAATAATCTTCGAAAATCCTTCCTCAATATGTTGTGAGATAGTATCTTCTATAAGTTCGGTCATACACGAACATCGAAAATAACATTGAATTTCTTCAAACTCCTCATTATCAGTTAAACGTTCAAGTGCTATTTTTTCTACCATATACCATTTAATTGCACCTTTTTCATGAAAATCACTTATTAAACGTTCTTGTATTTCAGTTTGTACATGTCTATGAAATACCTCTAAATCATTTTCCTCACGTTCATCAGGATGCAAAATCACTGTTTTAAACACATTAAGCGCATCAGAATACTTTATGTTTTTCGACTTTGCATTAGATGAGCTCATTTTACGTTTTACACTCACAAGAGGTGTGCGGGGGTGTTGAGTGCGTACATGCTGTCTCAGTTCAAATTTTCTTCCAAACACTTTATCGCAATCAATACAAGGAAATGTTGAATTCCGATGTGATTGCAAATGATGCTTCAAATTATCCTTACGTGTAAAAACTTGATCACATTCATCACACTTAAATGTAGACTGTCCATAGGCATTATGGATTTTCAGGTGTCTAATCAAGTCCGATTTCCTTCTAAAACACTTTCCGCAAGTTTCACAGATAAACGACTTTTCATTAAGATGAATCTTAGCATGTTGATGCAAATTAAAATATGTTGAAAAAACTTTGTCACAAGTGAGACAAACATGCTTTTTTTCCACATTCGTAGGAGTCACAGTCTTTAAAGAAACATCCTCTTCAACTTGCTGATTAAAATTGGAAGAACTTTGAGATATAGTATCTTTTTCTGTAAGAACTTCAGAGAATCCATCATGCTGTAACAATCCAACACTATCATGTGTTTTTAAATGTCTTCGTAAGTTTGATCTTCGTCCAAAAGGCTTCTGACAAATATTGCAAGTATATAATTTCTCCCCAGAATGAATTTTCATATGTTGGTTCAGATTAGAAGTGTTCGAAAAATCTTTACCGCAGGTAAAACAGCTAAACATCTTCTTAGCAGATACAGAATCTCCCACAATCCGGGTTTCATCAATAGGCATATCAACATCCATAATAAAAATCAATAAAAAAACTTTAACTCTTAAAAGCAAACAACAATCTTCTGAAACGATTCGCACGGATAAAAAGCGGGAGCAATTTAAAACACGTTTAACCACTAGCGATAGGAATCATCAAATGATGAAAATCCTAATTTTCCCCCGTCTATTTATACCGACCCGAAGGAAAAGTTGAGTTGTAGTATTGCTTGATATGATTGTTATCGAAACGCGTCATACGATTTCGGGGCCTGTAAGTTTCTTTCCCCTCTTTATAATATAGCATAATTAAACAGATAAACCCGAATGTATACAAATTTAAATTCGTAAATTATATTATATCACAAAATATAAAAAATCCTACAAAATAAAAATAGAATTTAGCACTTACCCCAAAAACACATCCACTTTAGTTGTTAGTCTTCACTTAACTAATTTTTCTTCCTTATCTTTAGTAGGGGGCGCTGCCATCGCCGCGAGAGGCACTGCCCGTCCTCCGGTGTGTGACGTCATTTCCGGTTTGAGATAAGAATAAACCTTAAATACACGTGCTTAGTCATTCTTCCCTCGGTCTTACTCGCTAGTAGTTGTCAGTTTCTTGTTTAGACGTGTTGGGTGACGTCATTACGTGTTTGTGATAAGAACAAGGTCACCCCTTATCAACAGGTAAACAGCTGCAGTGACGTCATAGGTGTTATGACATAGCTGATAACGGTAAGATTAGCTGATAAAAATTTGTACTAATCATCTATTTCTCTTCAAGTCATTGCATGAGACGGTTGGGCTCCAACAGCTGTACATAAGGTAAGAGTAATTTATATATTATAATAGGATTTTAAATTAATTTAGTAGATGTTACAATTTGATATTTAAAAAATTTCATGTTAAACGATATGATTATATGTTGTTCATCATACTAAATCCACAAATTTTAATTCGAAAGAAATATTATTAAAATTATAATCTAAAATAAATTAGCGAAAATGCATAACAAATCTCAACAAAAAGAAGCTAATTATAAAAGGAAATGTACAAAGTTTATAAATTTACACATGTGTTAAACGCGTTTACAAACCTTATCATAGGCAAAAGTCTAATTCCACCAGACTATTTGTTATAAGTTTAACTATAAGTCAACATGTTAGATATTTGTGAAAAGGAATCTTATGATTTTTAATTTTCCAAGTTCAGTTTCAATCATATTGTAAAAGGATAATTCAAACTTTGAGATTATCTATAGTAAAATACTTAAATTAAAATGTATTTTTGATAGTTTAATATTTATAAACTACAACTTTGACTACTTTTTAAAATGTTTGCCTGATAGAAAACTGTGATAACATGTCTATGTTTGAATTTTTCTGATAACATGCCAATGCCTGAATTTTTCTGACAACTTGTCTGTGTTTGAATTTTTCTGATAACATGTCTGTGCTTGAATTTTTTGCTAACATGTCTGTGTTTAAATTTTTCTTATAACATGTCTATGTTTAATTTTTCTCTTCTTTTGAAATGTATAAACTTTTACTATACGTGTCTTTCGATTTCATTGAAGAAAAAAGTGATCGATCAACTTCATCAAACCATTTTAATGTTAATATTTTTAAACGAATACGATAATCAGATAAAAATATATGTAGCTAATTCATATTATTCCACTAAACATTGCAAAACAATAAAACACTTACAAAAATTTTATACTTCAACATTCAAAAATTGCCAATATGCACATCCTAATACTAAAAAACAATCCTTATCTTGGAGTATTTCCTGTAACAAAATCTAAAAATTTCATATCAACAAGACCCAAGTTAAAAACTTTACCTCTGAACCTAATACCAATTTTTAATCTCAGAATGATAAAACTCAGAATTTTTTTTAGAAAGTTACTTCTAAAACATCTCATAGATGGCGCTGTTGAAAAAATCAACTCAAAGTTGTTTAAAAAACATTAATAAAATAAATCTAACTTTAAACTATCATCAAACTCCCCAAAAATCACTTTCAGTTAGAAATATTTAAAAAATAATTGTTAATTCTAAAACCGCTCACAGAGGGCGTTGCTGAAAAAAATCATTTCGAAACTTGTTTAAAATACATTAAAAAACTAAATCTAACTTTAATCTATCATCAAACTCCAGAAAAATCGCTTTCAATTAGAAATATTTTAAAATAATTAAAACTTCTAAAACCGTTCATAGGGGGCGCTGCTGTGAAAAAATCATTTCGAAACTTGTAAAAAATTAATCCAAAACTTATTTAAAACACTTTTACAAAAAAATTGACCAAAATACCGATAAACATCAAGTAGATAATAAATAAGGTGCGTCGCAAGTGGAATGAAGGTTATAGGAAGTGGCAGGTGTGGACACCGGATGTAGCAGGTGCTGATAATAGACATGTTGGAACAGGAAGTGGGGCATGTTTAGACAGGAAGTGATTCCGGAAGTAAGACCGGAAATACGACAGGAAGTCGAAGCTGGAACTTCCGGCTTCCACTTCCATCGCGTTTCCGGTCTTACTTCCGGAATCACTTCCTGTCTAAACATGCCCCACTTCCTGTTCCAACATGTCTGTTATCAGCACCTGCTACATCCGGTGTCCACACCTGCCACTTCCAGTGACCTTCCTTCAACCTTGAGCCTACGCCGCGTACGCCGCTGGCGCAGAACCGGCCTTTCTTATCTACTTGATGTTTATCGGTATTTTGGTCAATTTTTTTGTAAAAGTGTTTTAAATAAGTTTTGGATTAATTTTTTACAAGTTTCGAAATGATTTTTTCACAGCAGCGCCCCCTATGAACGGTTTTAGAAGTTTTAATTATTTTAAAATATTTCTAATTGAAAGCGATTTTTCTGGAGTTTGATGATAGATTAAAGTTAGATTTAGTTTTTTAATGTATTTTAAACAAGTTTCGAAATGATTTTTTTCAGCAACGCCCTCTGTGAGCGGTTTTAGAATTAACAATTATTTTTTAAATATTTCTAACTGAAAGTGATTTTTGGGGAGTTTGATGATAGTTTAAAGTTAGATTTATTTTATTAATGTTTTTTAAACAACTTTGAGTTGATTTTTTCAACAGCGCCATCTATGAGATGTTTTAGAAGTAACTTTCTAAAAAAAATTCTGAGTTTTATCATTCTGAGATTAAAAATTGGTATTAGGTTCAGAGGTAAAGTTTTTAACTTGGGTCTTGTTGATATGAAATTTTTAGATTTTGTTACAGGAAATACTCCAAGATAAGGATTGTTTTTTAGTATTAGGATGTGCATATTGGCAATTTTTGAATGTTGAAGTATAAAATTTTTGTAAGTGTTTTATTGTTTTGCAATGTTTAGTGGAATAATATGAATTAGCTACATATATTTTTATCTGATTATCGTATTCGTTTAAAAATATTAACATTAAAATGGTTTGATGAAGTTGATCGATCACTTTTTTCTTCAATGAAATCGAAAGACACGTATAGTAAAAGTTTATACATTTCAAAAGAAGAGAAAAATTAAACATAGACATGTTATAAGAAAAATTTAAACACAGACATGTTAGCAAAAAATTCAAGCACAGACATGTTATCAGAAAAATTCAAACACAGACAAGTTGTCAGAAAAATTCAGGCATTGGCATGTTATCAGAAAAATTCAAACATAGACATGTTATCACAGTTTTCTATCAGGCAAACATTTTAAAAAGTAGTCAAAGTTGTAGTTTATAAATATTAAACTATCAAAAATACATTTTAATTTAAGTATTTTACTATAGATAATCTCAAAGTTTGAATTATCCTTTTACAATATGATTGAAACTGAACTTGGAAAATTAAAAATCATAAGATTCCTTTTCACAAATATCTAACATGTTGACTTATAGTTAAACTTATAACAAATAGTCTGGTGGAATTAGACTTTTGCCTATGATAAGGTTTGTAAACGCGTTTAACACATGTGTAAATTTATAAACTTTGTACATTTCCTTTTATAATTAGCTTCTTTTTGTTGAGATTTGTTATGCATTTTCGCTAATTTATTTTAGATTATAATTTTAATAATATTTCTTTCGAATTAAAATTTGTGGATTTAGTATGATGAACAACATATAATCATATCGTTTAACATGAAATTTTTTAAATATCAAATTGTAACATCTACTAAATTAATTTAAAATCCTATTATAATATATAAATTACTCTTACCTTATGTACAGCTGTTGGAGCCCAACCGTCTCATGCAATGACTTGAAGAGAAATAGATGATTAGTACAAATTTTTATCAGCTAATCTTACCGTTATCAGCTATGTCATAACACCTATGACGTCACTGCAGCTGTTTACCTGTTGATAAGGGGTGACCTTGTTCTTATCGCAAACACGTAATGACGTCACCCAACACGTCTAAACAAGAAACTGACAACTACTAGCGAGTAAGACCGAGGGAAGAATGACTAAGCACGTGTATTTAAGGTTTATTCTTATCTCAAACCGGAAATGACGTCACACACCGGAGGACGGGCAGTGCTAGAGCTCCTATAATACAGGCTGAATCATATCGCCATTTAATGACCCAGCGGACCAAAAACCAAGCTAAAACCGGTTTGCTTACCGTACTAGTGGACCGCAAGTGACAGTAACAGGTACGGCAAACACCTGCACAGGTGGTTTCCTAATGCTGAGCTAGGTCACAATATGGCGGTTATTTTGGGCAACATAATGGATATGCGTCAGCTCCCTTTATAGGAGCCTTAGGCAGTGCCTCTCGCGGCGATGGCAGCGCCCCCTACTAAAGATAAGGAAGAAAAATTAGTTAAGTGAAGACTAACAACTAAAGTGGATGTGTTTTTGGGGTAAGTGCTAAATTCTATTTTTATTTTGTAGGATTTTTTATATTTTGTGATATAATATAATTTACGAATTTAAATTTGTATACATTCGGGTTTATCTGTTTAATTATGCTATATTATAAAGAGGGGAAAGAAACTTACAGGCCCCGAAATCGTATGACGCGTTTCGATAACAATCATATCAAGCAATACTACAACTCAACTTTTCCTTCGGGTCGGTATAAATAGACGGGGGAAAATTAGGATTTTCATCATTTGATGATTCCTATCGCTAGTGGTTAAACGTGTTTTAAATTGCTCCCGCTTTTTATCCGTGCGAATCGTTTCAGAAGATTGTTGTTTGCTTTTAAGAGTTAAAGTTTTTTTATTGATTTTTATTATGGATGTTGATATGCCTATTGATGAAACCCGGATTGTGGGAGATTCTGTATCTGCTAAGAAGATGTTTAGCTGTTTTACCTGCGGTAAAGATTTTTCGAACACTTCTAATCTGAACCAACATATGAAAATTCATTCTGGGGAGAAATTATATACTTGCAATATTTGTCAGAAGCCTTTTGGACGAAGATCAAACTTACGAAGACATTTAAAAACACATGATAGTGTTGGATTGTTACAGCATGATGGATTCTCTGAAGTTCTTACAGAAAAAGATACTATATCTCAAAGTTCTTCCAATTTTAATCAGCAAGTTGAAGAGGATGTTTCTTTAAAGACTGTGACTCCTACGAATGTGGAAAAAAAGCATGTTTGTCTCACTTGTGACAAAGTTTTTTCAACATATTTTAATTTGCATCAACATGCTAAGATTCATCTTAATGAAAAGTCGTTTATCTGTGAAACTTGCGGAAAGTGTTTTAGAAGGAAATCGGACTTGATTAGACACCTGAAAATCCATAATGCCTATGGACAGTCTACATTTAAGTGTGATGAATGTGATCAAGTTTTTACACGTAAGGATAATTTGAAGCATCATTTGCAATCACATCGGAATTCAACATTTCCTTGTATTGATTGCGATAAAGTGTTTGGAAGAAAATTTGAACTGAGACAGCATGTACGCACTCAACACCCCCGCACACCTCTTGTGAGTGTAAAACGTAAAATGAGCTCATCTAATGCAAAGTCGAAAAACATAAAGTATTCTGATGCGCTTAATGTGTTTAAAACAGTGATTTTGCATCCTGATGAACGTGAGGAAAATGATTTAGAGGTATTTCATAGACATGTACAAACTGAAATACAAGAACGTTTAATAAGTGATTTTCATGAAAAAGGTGCAATTAAATGGTATATGGTAGAAAAAATAGCACTTGAACGTTTAACTGATAATGAGGAGTTTGAAGAAATTCAATGTTATTTTCGATGTTCGTGTATGACCGAACTTATAGAAGATACTATCTCACAACATATTGAGGAAGGATTTTCGAAGATTATTAAATCCTTTGAAGAATTTGTACAAAGAGGTTCTGGCTGGAAACTTAGAAAAATTCTTCATTTAGAACTCAAGATTGCTAAATATCACCCCCTCGCTGCGAGTTCCTATATTCCTTTGTCTAAAAAACTCGATGATAAAAAAGCAGTGCTGAATATAAAAAACGAAGATAACAAATGTTTAGTATGGTGTCTTTTGGCTTTTAAACTGAACTTAGATTATACAAAAAAACCTGAACGTGTTTCACATTATCGACCTTTTGAGCATGATATTAAATTAGGTAGTGTAGAATGCCCTGTACCTCTTCAGAAGATACCTGTTATTGAACAACTCAACAATTTACGGGTTAATGTGTTTGGTTATGAAGAGGACGAAGTTTGTCCCCTGTATATATCTGAAAAGAAAGATCAAGACGTGATTAATTTGTTATTGGTTGGTGACGGTGAAAAACAACACTATTGTTTGATAAGAAGTTTTTCAAGACTTTTAGGTGATCTTACCAAACATAGAGCCGCTGGCTATTATTGTTATCGATGTTTACATCGATTTTCAAGACAAGATCTATTGGATAAGCATAATGAATATTGTTCTCAACATGTTGCACAAGCTATAAAGATGCCTAGTGAAAATGATAATATATTAAAGTTTACAGGTATTCGTTTACAACATCCTGTTGCCTATACGATTTATGCGGATTTTGAGAGTCTACTTATACCTATTTCATCAGCCCCTCCCTCTTCTAAAGCATCCTATACCGAGAAAACAACCTATCACTTGCCATGTGGTTATGCCTATGTGGTTATTGGACCCGATGGAACGTGTGTGAAGAAAGCACAGGTATATCGGGGTAGAAACTGTGTTGATCATTTTTTAAACCGAATGATGCAAGAGAAGGAAATTTTAGGTCAAAAGTTACTAAATGTTAAACCTATGAAGCTTTCTCCCAAGGAAGAAAAGGCATTTCGAGAAGCAGAGTTTTGTCATATTTGTAAGAAAACTTTAGATGAGAAACGTACACGTGACCATGATCACCTGTCAGGTGCATACAGAGGAGCTGCACATGTGGAATGCAACTTGAACTATAAGCAGTGTAAAACAATTCCTGTTATATTCCATAACTTGAAAAACTACGATGGCCATCATATTATGACAAAGCTTGGAAAATTCAAAGATCATGAAATCGATGTTATTGCTACTTCTATGGAAAACTATATCACCTTTAAAATCAGAAAGCCTACATCTTATATTCAGATGGTGTTTATAGACTCTTTCCAATTTTTGCCTACGTCATTGGAAAAACTTGTTAAAAACCTTCAACCTGATCAATTCACTATTCTTGAAGAAAATTTCCCCCGAAATAATAATTTATCTTTACTTATACGGAAAGGGGTTTACCCCTATGATTATTTTACTTGCTTTGAAAAATTTACTGAGAAGCAGCTTCCTCCGCCTTCTGCCTTTTTTAATAGTTTAACCAATGAGCCTATAAGTGAAAAGGAATACCAACACGCCCAGAATGTATGGAAAACATTTGATATCAAGACTCTTGGTGATTATCACAACCTTTATGTGAAGACAGATGTTCTACTACTTGCTGACGTGTTTCAAAACTTTAGGAAATTATGTCAGCAGTATTATGAAATTGACCCTGCTCACCTGTTTACAGCACCTGGGCTAGCATGGCAGGCTTGTTTGAAGATGTCTGATACACCTTTAGAGTTACTCAGTGATATAGATATGTTGCTTATGGTTGAAAATGGAATAAGAGGCGGCATTAGCATGATAAGTAAAAGATATGCCCGAGCAAACATCCCTGGTACGCCCGATTATAAGAAAAATGAGGCACCCAGCTACATTATGTATTGGGATGCCAATAACTTATACGGGTGGGCTATGAGCCAATTTTTACCCTACGGCGGTTTTGAATGGTGTGAAACAAGTCATATGACAGAAGAGTGGGTTCTATCTTTATCTGATAGTTCCGAAATTGGGTATCTTTTCGAGGTAGACTTGGAATACCCGAAACATTTACATCCTTTGCATAATGAATACCCTGTCGCCCCTGAGAGAGTAACTGTAGAGGATCAGATGCTATCTTCTCATGCAAGAAGCTTACTCAACAATAGAAAATTCGTCGGAACTCCTAAACTTATACCAAATTTAAATAATAAACGAAATTATATAACCCATTATCGTAATCTCAAATTTTATTTAGAACTTGGTTTAAAAATTACAGCTGTGCATAAAGCTTTAAAATTTAAACAGGGACCATGGTTGCAGAAATATATTAATTTCAACACCGAAAAAAGGAAAGAAGCAAAATCTTCTTTTGAGAAAGACTTTTTTAAGTTAATGAACAATTCTGTTTTTGGTAAAACCATGGAAAATCTACGAAAAAGAAGAAATATTGTGCTTTGTAACGGTGAAAAAAGAGCCAAAAAATTAGTAGCATCGCCTACTTTTAAATCGTTTAAAACTTATGATGAAGACTTGACTGCTGTTGAGAGATTAAAAACTAGCATACATATGAACCGACCCATCTATGTTGGATTTTCTATACTCGAACTATCTAAACTTTGTATGTATGATTTCCATTACAATTTTATAAAGAAAACATACAAAGATCGTGCAGTTTTACTCTTTACGGATACAGATTCCCTAACGTATCATATTCAAACCAATAATATTTATAAGGATCTGGAGCAGCATCGTGAGTTGTTTGACTTTTCTGAATACCCGAAATCCCATCGTCTATACTCTGAGGATAATAAGAAGACGCTCGGAAAGTTTAAGGATGAACTTAATGGTGAATTAGCCCTTGAGTTTGTCGGACTGAAATCAAAAATGTATTCTCTAAAATCTGTTAAAGATGAAAAGAAGCGTGCAAAAGGCGTATCTACGCAGATTGTTCGGCAGAAAATTAAACATGAAGACTACTTGGGATGCCTCCAACAACAAAAAACAAGTATGGAGAAACAGGTAAGAATTGCCCAAGATGACCATCGCCTATATACATTAACTCAAAATAAAATTAGCTTAAGTCCCTTTGACGACAAGCGTTACTTATTGGATGATGGAATAAGCAGTTTAGCATATGGCCATTATGACATTAATACCGTTTGTAATAAAGAAGAAAATGTTGATTTGTATTGCTAACGCAAAATCGCGATGTATATTTTGATCTGTAAATACCTTTCTGTAAATTATTTTGTTATAATAAAAATTGTTGATTTTATTATTGAGTACTTTTTTTAAACCTTACTAGTGAAACGTTATCTTTATACACAAACTTTTGTTGTAGTTAAATCGAAAATGAGTGAAAACTTTTTTTAACTATAGTGAAACTTTTTTTTTTTTTGTTAAGATAAAATAAATTTTTTTTTTAAAGTAATGCAAAACTTTTTCTAAAAGATTTTTTTTTTTTTAATATGTGAAACTTTTTAACTACCGCATATTTTTTTTCTTTATAAAAACATGAAAATTTTTTGTAAAACTTTCATAAATAATCAGATAGTCATACACACACACAAAGAGATCTATTTGTCACGTGCACATACATACACACACACACACACACACACACACACACACACACACACACACACACATATATACATACACACATAAGGAGAACTATTTGTCACACACAGACACATACATACACACATAAAGAGAACTATTTGTTACACACATACATACACACACACAAAGAGAACTATTTATAATAACTATAAGACATATATGCTTTTTAAAACATACTCTTACACACAAACCTTTTTAATAAAATATCAGATGTACCAACAAAATGAGATGAAAAGATTATTGCAAGAAAAAGAGGGTTGATTCTGAACAATGTACTATCGGTTGCTTGGTTGCTCAGCTGCGGCTGCGCCTGTGGCCGTTGAACCCCCACTATCTTACTACTTATCAAAGCGCACATCCAGATTGCTCCTACATCTGCATCATTCCACCGCAGCCTGCTGCGAGAGAACTTTTATATTTTTGAATCTTCTGATGCCATCTCCATAGACTGTTCTCATCTAGATGTGAAGTAAAGGTGGGCATTACGCCCCACGTAGGCATTCTTCAGTAATCGTCTTTGATCTTTGATCTATGGAATGTGATAAAGAGTTACGTTTCTAACTATCGGGAATGAAATATTTTGCTTAATTAATGTATTTATTCTTCTTTTAATGATACGTGAACGAAGTCACGGGTAACAGCTAGTAATATTATAAATTCGATTGTGCGCAAATGTTAGGCTGAAGCCAGCGTCAAAATGGAGAATTTAATAATAATGTATCTTTGCATATAGGTTGATTATAACCCGGAAATGAACATAGGCTGGTTTTTGTTTATTTTATTCAAATATTTTTCTTAATAATTCAAAATTTCGTTATTTTCATAGAGAATAAATAGACATTTTTTCGTATAATATTTTAAAATGGTTCAATTTACTTTACTGTTGCTAATAATTTATCGTTGCCAAAACTAAATCAAAATCCGGTATAATAATTTTTACTCAACAATTTATTTCCACTTGAAAAATGAAAATGAAATTAATTATTTAAGAAACAGAATATGAAATGACGTCATATTAGAAATAAAACTTGAGTTTTCAAATATTTGATAATAATACAAGGTGCATAAATACGAGTAAGTATAGAAAGCAAGCGAATAGGATGTCATATATCAAAAAATAAAACAGATTTGCTTTGATGTTGACATAAAATGATCTTGGGTTATCAAATTATTTGTGATTAATTTCTCTATTTTTGTTCTTTTTCTATTTCACATGAAATGAATTATTTTAAATGTATGTGTTGTAAATTAAAGTTCTGTGTTTTAAATGAAATGAGTGAAAGATTTATATTTTAATACGAATTCAATACGAATGATGGTGATAGGAATAGGAATAATATCTTGGCGGTTTATCGTCTGCACACGGCTAACATAAAGGTACCATATTTTTAATTTAAATTTTAAAAAGTAAAAAAAAGAAAAAAGAAAAAATAACTGAAAAGATATTGGACGGCAAATGTCAATAATATGCACCGCAAAATTATTCGTATAGAAAATCAGAAAATCTTAATAAAAATAACTTTATTTTTTAAAAGAAAGTTGCATTTTTTCATAAAAGCTAAAGATTTAATATGATTGCGTCGAAGTAATAGCATTTTTCCTCTATTATTTTCCCACAATCAAAACACATTTGTAAATGGTCGTTTCGAACCGGAATTTAATTTTACATTTCTTTTAGCTTTAAAATAGTAAAAACTTTGTTGTCATTTTTAAATATAGCTTTTTTTAAAGTTCTGTAGATTTTTGTAAAGTCTTGTAGTTTGAGAAAAATGGCATAGATTTTAAAGCTATGTTTAAGTAAAATTACAATATTTTTAAAAACTTAAAAAGCAACAATGTTATCGAAACGAAAATCAATTTTACCGACAAATTCGCGTAATGCAAAAGGAAAGAAGAAATCAAAAAGTAATGAAACTTTTCTTCCAGCTGAATTATGGAAACTTGAACAAGACGATCGTGCCAATTTATAATATTATAAACGTGAAAGAGTGTTGTATATAGTAGAAAAGGTTTTCACATATAGGTTAAAAGTTTCCAACAATAGGTATGTTAGGGATCTATAATCGGGTCCATAGCCAATTTGCTTTTTTTTTATCAAGTGAAATTTGGCGCAAAATTAAATACATTGTTGTACCCAGATTTGTTTTTGCGTGGTAAACACTTAATGGTATTTTAGACATATCATTATCAGATTCATGATCATTTCCATTCTGTAAAACATGTTAAAAAATATCAGACGATAATTTTCTAATTTTCTTATTACTTCATGATGTAAATAGACATCCTGGTTCATCCTTTAAACCTGAATTAATCATATCATTGTCGTCCAATTTATAATCTTAATCCTAACCCTAACCTATATATTATTTGGCATGGAATTTCACTTTTTTAAGACTGGGTTATGTTAAGTCCCCTATAGCAAAGAAATACCGTATTGTCTTGTCTCCTATAAATGTGATAAAGATTTAGTTAACTATATATGTCTTTAATTATTGAATGAAATGCTTTGCTAAATTAATGCATTTATTCTTTTTTTAATGTTACGTGAACGAAGTCACGGGTAACAGCTAGTTATTCTAATAATTTCAGCGATTTTAAGCACTTATTTCGATTTCGTGTCTGTTAAATTTGTATTTTATTTATACTATTTTATGAATTGCTTAATGAATTTTTAATTTCGTTGTTGAATATTAGCTGGAAAAAAAATGCTGAACTTTTTATATTTTTTTAAAGTGCAAACAGAAAACAGATCAATATTTTGTAATTGTCTGCAAACGATAAAGATAGATTAAAAAAAAATCATGCTTGAAATTGAATTTAAATGCTATAACTAGTCGTTGGGGGCCACCGTAATACTTACACGTCATGGATATGCATAATGTAAAATATTAAAATAAAAATGTGTAAACTACTTATAAAGTGCATTGCAATTGAAATAAAATCGTGGCTTGATGACGTCACGAACTTTAAAGGCTCGATTACTGAATCGCTTGAAAGAAACATCCTTATAACTCCAAAAATAATAATCCTATTAACTAGCAGTTTATTGTATCTGATTAAGCGTTAAATTTCCAATTAAAATATATCTTTGAAGTGAAATTTGGATGAAATACAGGGTCATAAAAAATCGAAGAGTGTGGAAAATAGGATTCCAAATATCTCGGCAACTCATGATCCGATCGACTTCATGCTTTATGCAAAATTTATGTTTTTTTATTGTCTTTTATATTCATTTCTTAAAATAAACAATTTCGAAAATTTTTATATACCTTTCATCAGAAAGAATATTTCGAGAGTCCGAAAAAAATTGTTCCGGTTAATCGAGTTTATTGAAATGAAATAGGCTTCTTCCCATTATTACATACTAAGTACATACCAAATTGCAAGTCTCTATCTCATTTTTTTCGGGAGATAGAGCGTTTACAGACACACAGACACACACACAGACACACAGACGGACGGCAAATTTTTTTTTCTAAAAATATGTTTTTCGGAATCTCCAGTGTCTGAAACGTGTAAATCCGTCAAAATTTTTTTTTCGATTTTCAAAACGATTACAAGACTTACCCTATACTACGTATGATGGGTAAGTAATAAATCAGTCAATTTAGTTATTAATAAGTTTTCAAACGAATTTCCCTTAAAGTAGATTTTTTTCCCCTATGTAACGGCGTAAAAATTGAAAATGTAGCGAAAATAACAAAACTCAAATTTCATCGTCAAATGTTGCCATTCGCGAAATGACGTCAGCGTTATGCACGGACACGTTTGTCCTTTGTAATATAGATTACATTGATGACACATTACGAACCTGATGCAACGTTTACAAGCACTCAACGAGAACGAAAAATCATGCGTCAAGCATAGATTATGAAACACTTTCCAACACAGCCAGAAAACTGTAACGAAACTTCACCGTTCAATAAGGGGAAAGAAGATATGTAAGTAAAGAGTATAGGAAACATTGAAAAATACAGTTTTCGAAATTACCTTCCAGTGGCAAAAAAGTAGTCGAATTATTGTGTGCAGCCCTGTTCAAGGATATATAGATTTAAATATATACTATACATAGCATGATAAAATGTAGTACAGTTAGAAAATTAACATTTAGCCATTTTCGCCAATCGATGGAAATGCACCCGAAATCTTTTGTACAGCCCTGTATATTGTCTAAAGACTTTTGTATATACAACATATTAAGCAAAAATTTAATTCAGGTAAAAAACGCATAAGGCAATTTAAAACTCACTTCCAGCAATTACACTGAAAAAATGAAGTACTCAAAAATGAGTAAGTCCATGTACTCATTTCGAAATGAGTATTTTTGGATCAAAAATGAACATGTGCATTCTCAAAAATGAGTAAGTCCATGTACTCGAAATGAGTATTTTTGGATCAAAAATGAACATGTGCATTCTCAAAAATGAGTAAGTCCATGTACTCGAAATGAGTATTTTTGGATCAAAAATGAACATGTGCATTCTCAAAAATGAGTAAGTTCATGTACTCATATCGAAATGAGTATTTTTGGATCAAAAATGAACATATGTATTTTCAAAAATGAGTAACTTCATATACTCATTTCGAAATGAATATTTTTGGATCAAAAATGAACATATGATCAAACCCAACATACTTGTATATTTCAGAATGTGTAATGACGAAATTTCAGAGCCTAAAAAGCTATTATTTGAAGGAAAAACGAAGAATAAGAGAAATGAAAAGTGGATCTGGTTGTTCGGGATTTTCATCAAAGTGGATCCACTACAACACATTTACTCTCTTTTTTTTCCCTCATATTTTACGCAGCTACTTTTTTTTTCCTTAATAGTACTTCAAAATTATGATTTTTTTCCCCACTAATTTACAAAAAAATTATTTTAACTTTTTTAACGTGAGGCAATATTGTGTTATTTAAAAGTTTCATAACATAATATCCTTGCAAATTATAGCCATGCAAATTGGTACATATTAAACTAAGCTGATTTGGCTTACAAATTTATGAATTACGCTAAAATTTATTATTTTATAACTTATAATTTTACAAAGTTTATAATTTTTTCCTTAAATTTATAAAATTAGTTAATGATTTTTCTTTACTTTTATAAAAATAAAGTTTTTAACTTTATAACGTTTTTAATTTATTTCAGTTAGCTTATATTTTTATAAATTAAACTAATTTAATTTAAATAAAATCAATAAGTCCAGATTTAAACCTACCTATCCCAAGGTCATTAATTTCAAATTTGTCTCTAAAAATCATTTTTTTAAACTATTTAGTTTAACCGAACCGTACGCAAAAGCTCTCAGCATAGCTGAAATATAATAATTTAATTTATTATAAAAAATTATTTACATATTTTTTTAAAATAAGACATTAAAAAAAATATTTTAATAGCATGTAATAAACACGTCTGATTAAGATAATTGTTGTTTTTATTAGAATTGATAAATAGATAATCAGGCAAATAATTTAAAAAAAAGTCTACGTTCGAATAAAGAAATTGTTGGTACTGTTGTAAAAAGAAGCAATCAGTATTCTTAATGCAATGTTTTACGCATATAATACATAATAAATTGAAATTTATCTGTTATAAGGCACCAAATCATACAGCAAAATATTGAAAATTATGAAAAGAAAATATTAAAAACATTGGAACTGAAAAAATCCATCTACAGATGAAATCTCAAGTTTTGCAAAATAACTAACAACATTTGAGAAGGAGGCGTTACCACTCATGGCGCGTTGGTCTGAGTCGTCAGGTTAGTACACAAGACATCACGGGTTCGATTCCTCTCATGGGCAAGGGTTGGTTAATTACTAGAAACTCACGCAGGAATGAAAAACATGAGCAGAACTGTATGTATCACTTATAAGGTTGTCCTCGCGAAGTAACATTTTTTTTAAATCCAATAAATTTTATTTTAACGACATAAAATTTTTTAAATTTGAATACATCCATGGGATCAAAAATGAGTACATAGCAGTTCATATTTGAATACATCCATGGGATCAAAAATGAGTACATAGCAGTTCATATTTGAATACATCCATGGGATCAAAAATGAGTACATAGCAGTTCATATTTGAATACATCCATGGGATCAAAAATGAGTACATAGCAGTTCATATTTGAATACATCCATGGGATCAAAAATGAGTACATAGCAGTTCATATTTGAATACATCCATGGGATCAAAAATGAGTACATGTGTTTCTCAATTTTGAGTACATTTGGATCGGAGCTATTTTGAGTATGTGACGTATTCAAAATTGAGTACTTTTTACTCAATTTTGAGTACCCATTTTTTTCAGTGTATAAACCATAAGCGACAATGCATCTTGTTCTTTGCGTAACCCTGTATATGAATTTATTTCTATTCCACAAACTTCTATTATAGTCTACTTCAGCAGGAAAATGCGTAACACAATTAAAAATACCTTTAAGCAATTCATTTACATAGTCAGTAATATCACGAATTCCTTTGTGTATCCCTGTAAAGGATCAACAGAATTTATACACACCACGTAAGTATGCAAACATTGAGTTAAACTTAAAAACGCAAACCAATGTTGAAAACGCACTTATCACACATAGACTGTAAATAATAGCTCTAAAGACTGTAACCGAACTCTTTTGTGTGTCCCTCTAAATGAACGATAAAAGCAATGGACACCATAATTTTTAATAAGCAATTTATAGTGCATATAAGTTTCATTATAATTGAATTAGTGAAACATCATTTAAATTACACTGTGCAAACGGTTTTTCCCATAGAACATTGTGTAACAGCTATTTTTTGTGTGACCCTGTAAATGAAACTCGCGTAAATAGACTCGTAATTGCTATGGATTTGAGGTTTACTATGGCATGTTCAGAAATGAAAATGATGTGTGTAGCATTTATGGTTCGTTTACAGGGACACTCAAAAGAATTCCGCTACATTAGGGTGCATTATCCTTTACGGTGTACCCATCATACGTAGCATAGGGTAAATATTGTAATCGTTTTAAAAATCGAAAAAAAGAGTTTTTGACGGATTGACACGTTTCAGACACTGGAGATTCCCAAAAACATATTTTTAGAAAAAAAAAATTGCCGTTCGTGTCTGTGTGTGTGTGTCTGAGTGTCTGTAAACGCTCTACCTAACCGAACACATTGAGATAGAGATTTGAAATTGGGTATGTACTTAGTATGTCATAATGGGAAGAAGCCTCTTGATTTTCAGTCACCTCGATGATCCGGAACTCTTTTTTTCGGATTCTCGAAATGTTCGTTCTGATAAAAGGTATATCCAAATTTTCGAAATGGTTTATTTTAAGGAGTGACTATAAAAGAAACTCAAAAAACATACATTTTGCATCAAGCATGAAGTCGATCGGACAATGAGTGGCCGAGATATTCGTCATGCTATTTTCCACACGCTTCGATTTTTCGTGACCGTGTATTTCATTCCAATTTCAATTCAAAGATATATTTTAATTGGAAATGAGACGCTTAATCCGACGCAGTAAACTGTTATTTAATACTTGATTATCATTTTTGAATTTTAAGGATCTTTCTTTTACGCAATTCGGCCATAGAGCATTTAAAGTTTAGGACGTCATCAAGCCAGGATGAGACACATCATTCTTATTATGTCAACTTTCATAAGCTAGTATATTTGGATACAACCCCTCATCTTTTTGCTTCCTTTTGGGAACAGCGAAATTCGAGCTTATTCTATCGACGATTTCTATCAAAATTTTCAAGCTATGTTTTTGAGACTTTCATAAAAGTTGGTCTATACATTTAGCTAATATATTATGCACAGTATATTTTGATTGAATTCGCACATGCGCAGTGAAACAATATTTAGTAAACCTGCTCATTTTTAATAAAATTTTTATTATTTTTTAATTCTGATTGCAGGGTATTGTGTACAATTTTGTTTGTCATATTTTCTGAAAATAACTTGTTTTTATATTAAAAACTCTGCAAATTATAAGCAAAAAACTTGGTAAAATTTGGGACTGTTTTTATAAAAACCTGAATTTCTCTTCGAGTAATCTTCATAAAAATGAACCCAAATTATTACAATAAGCCACTTAATCATAATCTACAGTTTGAATGCTTTTGCAATATTAGTTTCTACAGGGTTATCTAAAAGATATTAGTTTTTCTTCAATTTGTTGACGGCTCCTTATGGGGTTTCGGGAAAAAATCTTCTCGGAAATATATGACGTTTATCATGTTGTTTACACTCCTGAAGTTTCAGGATAATTCCTCATGTATCTTTCCAGATAAAACGTCTAAAATCGCAAGTGACCGTTCATCATTGGAAATATAGTGTATGCGTATCCATGATGTCTTACGGTGGCCCCCAAAAACTAGTCTTTATGATGTTACACTCTTTCAAACATATTGAAATTTACTGTAGAATAGTTTGTACATAGCATTTGTCGTTCATTGACAGGGTTACACTAAAGAGTTCGATTAACAAATACTGTCTATGAACAGTAATTTTCAGTTGTGTTCTTTTTAAAATGGAACTCATTTTTTGCCTATTATTGGGTGTGTATAAATTCTACATACCCTACAGTCCATCTCCGTTTATGGACGGAAATTGTTTCCTAACTGAACTAAAATTTAGCATACTATGTAGTATATGTACAAATCTATAGATGCTATATACAGGGCTGCACAAAAGAATTCAGATGCTTTTCCGACTCTAGATGTTAATTGTTGAAATTGTGTCTTCAAATGTGTTATGCGCCTTTTCCGTCCCCTTTCACCTTATAAGGTGAATATGGAAATGTATGGGGTGTTTTTCTTTTACCTGGCCAACAGTACATTACATTTTTTCTACAAGGTTTTTTATTGTAAGAATGAAATTTTTTGTTCTGTGTAAAGAACAATTACATTTGAAAAATCTAATATATAAAAATCACATTGTTACCCGCATCATTACGACGTCAGCATTTATCTAATAAATAAAAATGAAAATTTCTCTGTCTGTCTGCACTTCTATACAAATCAGCAGTTTGGAAGCCAGAACTGTGAAATGTCACGTGTAAGGTGTATCGGTCGTAGGTACACGACCGAAGCAACTCACGTAATCCGGAAAATTCCGGACATTTCGAAATGAAACATGCTGTACAGAGAACTTCAAAATGTTAAAACAGGTCAATGTTTCCATAATCGGGTTTTTATCATGATTCAATACGTGCCTCAATCCCATAGGACGTTCTATTCACCCGCTGACGTATCCACTCACTTTCTCTCTATTACTCATATGGATACTCTCTTTGTAGGATTCTCAAACATTTGAAAAAGTCTGTTAAACTTCCAATCGGACGTCCTATTCCTTTTCTTTTTAATTCTCTAATGACCTCCTATTCCTTGCATTATTGAAAAATATTTGAAAATTTCCCATAGGACGTCCTATTCATCTTTTTTTAAATGGGTGAAACTTTTTATTTCATTTTCATTTTTCACGTGGAAATCTTTCAATAGGAAATTAATTATTGTAGAAAGAATTTTACTGCGGATTTTTAATGGTTGGCAACTGTTATAACGAAAAATATATGACTATATGACTATAACAGGGCAATATGCGTCACGAAATATTAAATACATCCTATATCATTATTATGTCCTATAAGCTCTATAATTTGGCGATCCATCTTGGTCGTTTGGCGATTCTTCCTCGGGGGCCGCTATAACACGAAAGTACCAAAATTTAACCCTTCCCCCTCCACTGCTGGTGCGTGCAAACCCTATCTCGGGTTCTATCGAGCTCTTTAAGATCTAACTTTCTAAAATCAAATACAGAAGTGAGATCATTAGCTGGATGTTCTGAAATCGGATGGTTTAATATGACGTGCACAGGATTGCGTCGGGGTATACGCCGTATACCCTTCTGGTTTTTTTCATATCCTCTATTTCTAAAATAAAGCTATAGCGTATACTATCTTGCGTACACACTCAGTTTTTTTTTTTTTTTTTTTTTTTTTAACTACGGCGCTGTTGCTTTGCGCGAATGAGCAAATTTATTTCATCTATTTGGTACTTCCATTTTATTGATCAATCTAAGTACTGTATTTCATTATTCAACATCGCCTGTCAAAAGCTCAGGTAGATTTCGTCAAAAATACTACCTATTGCATTGTCCCCTATGTTGAAATTTCTGAAAAAGTTTTGCAGACCTACGCCGATCCTGACTCCTGAAACACAAAAGAATCCACAGTTCAGAACTTTATAATATCTATCTATATATACATGTATCACGTTTTTATGGACACGATAACTTTCATAATTCTGCAAAAATCTCTTCCAAACGGATACATAAAATCAAGGGGCACAAAATCTCGGTCAAGTTCGTTAATGGGCAAAATCGGACCAGGGAGAATGGGTCGGGGGAATCGGACCAGGGGTGGAAATGGGTTTTATTGTGAAAACAGAAAAAACTCATAACTTCTTAATTAGGATACATATCGATTCGTTTAAAGTTATTATTACTTCTAGGAAAAGGGCCGAAAAATTATATATGGTGGTTTTTTATAGAGATCGACCGAAACAGGTTTTATGGCCGAAACAGAAACCGAAACCGGATTTCGGTGATCTTCATACTTTCGGCCGAAACCAAAACCGAAACCGAAAGTGTCAAAAAATTTTAAAAACTGATTAATACATACATAACTGCATATAATTATTAATTAATTAATTAATAACAAATAATTAATAATTACTTAATAATAACTAATTACGTTACTAATTAATTTATTCATTATACGTGTATTGAACCGCATTTCTAACAAACACACGTACATATATATGTGTGTTTCAAACAAAAATTAAACATAAATAATACAACTTTTTAATTTTACTATTTTATAACAACCAATAATTATAGGCATTTATCAATAATTAATTAACAATGTAGTTAAATAATGTAAAACAAATTCAATAATGAAAATTTAATTTTTAAATATATTCATATTTTCAGTTCGTTAATATTTTGCATTTAAATTGATTTAAATATAGTACTGAAAAGTTTGTTTTTTAGGAAATTAACATTGAATATGTTTTAACCATTTTATAATTATAAATATTATTAATTTAATAGACGTTTAAATATATATATATATATATTGCTGAATATTATTATTAATTATTTAAAATTTTGTACAAACATTTTTATGGTACATGTGTTTAAATAACATGTTTACTTAAAAAAAGCTTTGTCACGAAAATTTTATCTCCGGTGCCAAGTTGACTCTCTGTGCCTCTGTCCAAAACTATTTATTTTTATATAAAATAAAACGTAATTAATTTATGAATAAGACAGAAATAGTTTCCAATTATTCGAATTTCATCTAATAAAAAATATTTTAAGTATACATACCTCGATATATCTTTTGTAATAAATTTCGTAAATTTTCATATGTTTTAACAGCATTTTTCTCATAATGCATTTGAATCAATCTGGAGTTTCAAAGTAACATTTTATATTACTGTTAAGTTTGCAGCTTTTAAAGATCACGTGATAAGCGTGTTTTAAGTTTGGTCATATATGCATTGCTTGCTTTATAATTTACACTCGCATCATGAATCAGTCATGACGGATAATGATTACAGTGGAGTTGACAGCAATAAACAGTGTCTCATTTGAGCCGATACAACTCATATCAATGAGTAAAGTTGAAAATTTCCGAAAAAAAGAACGATATTTTGAAATACAGATATTTTCGGTCGAGTTTCGGTCAGGCCGAAATTTTGGCAGCAGTTTCGCTGAAAACGAATATTCGGCGAAACTCCGATTTTGCGCCGAAACCGAAATTTCGGTCGATCTCTAGTTTTTATATCATTAAAAATGGCCTCAAGGGGGGGGGGGGGATAGGGATTAAGAAGAAAAAAAAATCATAACTTTGTCCATTCACAAGATATCGAATCCGCTTAAATTTATTAAAATATTATTAATATTATCTACAACTTTTCTACTGATAAGTTTTTTATAGGACCAACTCTTACAGCAAAAAAATTCCTCCCGGCTCCGCTTACAGGCACAGGTAGATTTCGACGTGGGGGGTCCCAACTGCCGAATCATTGCAAAAATGTACTTCATCTGCAATTCCCAATAAAAAGGAACCCTGCAGTCTACGTCTTCGAAATCTACCTGTGGCTGTTGGTCGAGCCGTCAGGCACAGGGATTTTTTTGTACAAATATTTAGTTATAAGTGCATATAAGTACTTTTAAATGTCGTGTTAGTGATTTTTGTTTTTTGTTCTTGTTGCAGTGTCTTACAACGTGACGTGTTCTCCAAAGTGGATGATAGTGACGGTGGCAGTGAACTCCACGAAGGCGCTCGTCTACCTCAACGGACTCAAGTCCTATTCAGGTGAAACGGACTCTGCTTTTTTAATACTTTCGCAACCAGCCGCATACCCAGTGGTTGATGGCCAAAGATGCCACTTTATGTATAGATAGAGTAAAAACGGGTACCTAACGCTTTCCCTTTGTTGGCAAAAGTGTAGAAGGGCAGAAAAATCGGAATATCCCACAAAAGTGTTTTGGGATATTTGGGCTACTGAAAAACCACACCTGTTGCCACAGGAAAATCCTTCTCTACTTGGGAAAAGGCGTTTTCTAGGACCCTCTGAAAAATCTCCGAATTTTGATGGTAGGGTAATACAGGATACTAATCAGAAATTAAATTTTTACACTTCCAGTAAGAAAAAGCTTTATTGTAATAAATTTTGAATCAAATTTTAAAATACATGTGGACAAAGTATATATATGTATCGTGTATCCAAGCGAAATAAGTAGTATATCCACGAATTCAAAAGATGGGAGAGCACATTTGAATAAGATTAATATAGTTTATTATTAAATATATAAAGAATTAAGAAGTTTTCAAGAATGAGGTTGAACTATTTTGTTCATAATTAGTTTAGCTTCAAATGCTAAACTTTCCATATTCAAGTACAAATTCTCTGTGTGAAACAGAGCCAAAAAAACATGTATTCTCTGCCTGGTTGCAGAGTCAGGACTGAGCTTTTTAACAAAAATCAAGATCAATTTATAATATGCATGATTATAATCAGTTTCACTTCCAATATCATAAAACACATTAAATTAGATCTAAATTATTATAAAAGGCTATAAATCTTCATTTCAGTGACATCAAGTAATTATAAAACTAATAAATCTCAAAATGAATTTATATCAAGAAATCCCAAAGTTATTAAATTACTAATAAATCATCATTAAGATTCCAAAATTAGTATAAAGCTAATAAATCTATATTAAATGACCTTCAAATCATTATATTACTATTATAAACATTAAATTATATCAAAACATTATAAACAGTAAATTAGATGAAAATCATAAGATAATAAATTATATGAAAGTCATTATAAGGTAATAAATTATGTGAACATCATTATAGAATAATAAATTATCTCTATTAGTTCAAAATGTATTTACATGAGGGTTTTTCCCATTATAATCAATTTATAAACAAATAAATTATAGTATGCCTACAAAATGATATTACATCCAAACATCCTCCGCCACCATGAACAAACGGAGTTCATCAAACATTAAAACTTAAATAATTAAATACTAGATATAAACTGAAATAAAACTTATAAAATTTTAAACATTTTTACCTTTAAGTTTCATTATTAATAAAGTACTAAAGTATAAGAATATAATAATTAAAATATACTTCAGCCATAATTATGCTTCATAATTCACTACTGAAAATAGAAAAAGAAAAAGAACATTAATATACATAATACAAAATTTACAATATTTGACATGTACAAAAAAATAATAAAACACATTGTTCTATTCATCATCATTGTCTATGGGCAGTGGACAAAGTTTTATGATCGGACGTTTCATTTCTCCATAGGCAGTTCTTAATTTAACCACCCGCACATGGTTATCATCTCCAGGAAACAGTTCGACTATTCTGCCTAATTTCCACCTTAATGGGGGCTGATTTTCTTCTTTTATTAACACTAAGTCATTGATTTTTAGGTCCGGCTTACTTTTCAACCACTTAGTTCGTTGTTGAAGTTGCGAGAGATAGTCACAAGACCACCTTTTCCAAAAACTTTGGAAAATCCTTTGCAGGAGTTTCCACCGTTCTAAAGGGGTTATATAGGTAGAGGACACATCAGGTTCAGGCAAGGAGGTCATTGAAGTTCCTATGATAAAATGTCCTGGCGTTAAAGCAGTCATGTCCCTTGGATCAGAAGATTCAGCCACAAGGGGTCTTGAATTCAGGCATGACTCAATTTGAGCAATTAAAGTAAGAAATTCTTCATAAGTAAGGATTTGTTCACCAATAGTTCTTTTGAGGTGATTTTTCATTTGTTTTATTCCCGCCTCCCAAAGGCCTCCAAAGTGAGGGGCGGAAGGTGGATTGAATTTCCATATTATCATTTCATCAGTGAAGTATTTCTGTATTCTTTCATCAGATGCAATTTTATACATCATTTTCTTTATTTCTCGGTCTGCCCCTACAAAATTTGTACCTCTATCTGAAAATATTTCTAGAGGTTTTCCACGTCGAGCAACAAATCTTTTTAGAGAAGCAAGAAAAGTTTCAGTTGTAAGGTCAGTGACAACTTCAAGATGAATGGCCTTTGTTGCGAAATAAATGTACAAACAAACATAATGCTTAAAAGGTTTCATACGCCGTCCTTTACGAGGTTTGACCAAAAAGGGGCCGGCTAAGTCGACGCCTACTTTTGAAAATACTCGAGCTTGGGTCACACGTGCTGATGGCAAATTTCCCATCAACTGAGATGACAAATTAGATACGTTTCGGAAACATTTCATGCATTTCCTTATTTCTTTTTTCACAGCTTCCTTAGCATTAATTATCCAAAATTTTTGTCGAATAGCTGATATGGTTAATTGAGTGCCACTGTGCAGATGCTTTTCATGAAAATATTTTATTAGCAAGTTTGTTACATGATGCTTTTTAGGAAGAATAATTTGATGCTTTTGGTATTCAGACAGATTGGCATTTCTTAACCTGCCTCCAATACGAAAAATACCATTGCCGTCAGTAAAAGGATGTAAAGGAAGTAGCTTGCTTTTAGAATTTAAGCTATTTCCTGATTTTAGAACTTTCAATTCTTCCGTGAATTCATCCCTTTGAATCAATTTCACAATAGTATTTGTTGACCTTTCAAGTTCTGGAACAGTTAAAAAACCAGTGACTCGTTCAGATGGACATTTTATATTTTTGATGAATCTGAGACACCAAGCCATAATTCGTTTTAATTTAGTCCAAGAGGAAAATTTAAACAAAAGTTCAAATTTAGGAATATCTTGGGCTACAGAGCAAACAAGTGTTTTGCGTTGTTCTTTCAAGATCTCTTCATCAGGCAGATTTATTGGAGTTTCAAGAGAAAATATCGGTAAAGATTTTTCTTTCAACCAGGAGGGGCCATGTGTCCATACATTATTATTTATTAATTCAGATGCAGAGCAACCACGAGAGAGAACATCTGCAGGATTTTCTTTTCCCTTACAAAATTTCCATTGTACTGGAGCAACAAGATTTTGTATTTCACGAACACGATTCGCCACAAAGGGCTTCCAGTTATTAGCACTACCCTTAATCCAATGCAAGACAATTTGTGAATCACTCAAACAAAATATATTTTCATTCAAGATTTTTAATGTTCCCTTTAAATAATTAGCTATTCTTGCAGCTGTGAGTGCTCCCAGAAGTTCAAGTCGGGGCAGGGTTATTTTCTTGAGAGGTGATACTCTGGTTTTAAACATAACAAATGAAGTTTCACAGGAGAGAGGATCACGAATATAAACAACTAAACCATATCCCTTTAAACTAGCATCAGAAAATGCAAAAAGTTGAACAGTTTCAGGATTTAATTTTGCAATATTTACAAAATATTTTCTAGAAATTTCAAAATTTGCTAAGTCCTTGATTTCATGATACCATTTCAAGAATTTTTCAGCTAAAGGATCTGGTAATGCAGAATCCCAGTCAATCCCATGTTCCCAAAGCTCTTGCAATAAAAATTTAATTCTTATCACAAAGGGAGAGATTTAACCAATAGGGTCATAAATTTTAGCCGCAGTTTGCAAAACTAGGCGTTTGGTGATAATCTTATTATCAAGTCCTACCAAAAGGGGTTGTATATCTATTTTCAATGTGTCATTATTTGTTACTCATATAATACCTAATACCTTTGAAAGGTTTTGTTCAAGAGGGTCTTCCTCAAAGTTTATCCCATGTTCCTTCCATAAAAATTTTAAATCTCTAGAATTACTCTTAAATTTTCTAAGTTTCATTTTAGCCTCACCCAATATCTTTTCTGCACCAGTTGATAAAATGAACGCTTCATTTACTGAATCTGCACCATGGAACAGATCATCCACATATAAAGAAGTATCCAGCATATTAACTATTTTTTCAAACAAATCTTTATACCCCTTAATATGATGTTTGATGGTCGCAGCAAGGAAAAATGGTGAGGTTGTTACACCAAAAGTTACACGAGTCATGCGATAAACCTTCAAAATGGGATTGTTACTTGTTATATTGTCAAACCATAAGAACCTCAAAAAATTTCTATCTTCATCTTCTATCTGGATTTGCAAGAATGCTTTCTCTATATCTGCTGAGAATGCAAATTTGTGAAGGCGGAATCGTAAAATAATGTCCAAGAGATTGGGATTTAAATTAGGACCAGAAAATAAACAATCATTTAAAGATTTTGCACCCTTATCTTTAGATGAAGCATCAAATACAATTCTAACTTTAGTTGTAGATTTATCTTCCCTTATTACTGGTCTGTGAGGCATGTAATAGGTATTTATTTCATTCTCATTAAATTTACATTCTTCGATTATACCCAAACCAGATTGTTCATTTATTATTTTCTCATATTGATTAAGTAACCATTCATTTTTGCACAGTTTTGATTTTAATCCCCAAAGTCTATGTTTAGCAATATCAAAATTGGGTTCTAATTCATTTTTATTTAACTTCCACAAAAGTTTTGTTTCATATCTTCCGTTAACAAAATTTAAATTTTCATTAAAGAAATCAATAGCATCTAAATCCTTTTGTGAAAATAGTTCACTTTTACTATCACAAATACCCAAAGATTCTAAATTCCAAAACAGCTGCAAATCAAAATTTTCTGCTTCATTAACCGATACAAAATGAGCATTAATTGTTTCAGTACTTTCAGTGTTTATTTTTCCTACTATTGTGTAACCAAAAAGTGTGTTAGCTACATATAAATGATCGTTAATTTCTTCAACGATTCCTCTCTGAACATTCCAAAAATAATCAGCTCCAAGTAAAATTTGTACTTCTGATTCATTGGGGGAGGGATCTGCTAACCTCCATCTCTTACCCTCGACATATTTTTTGATTTCAGGGTCAGAATTAGGAACTTTCAAAGTTGTTGCACTAATCAAGTCGGTAGCTAATACCTCAACATTTATGAAACGATGATAATTCATTTTGCTTCGTAATTTAATTTTAAAAACATCATATTCTTCTTCACGACCTTGATTAATGCCAAAGGCAAAAACAGTTAAATATTCTTTCCTCAAAACAGGCAAATTTAATTCACTAGCTAGTTCTTTTGTTATGAAGCTTTTTTCACTTGCCGAATCCAACAATAAATGAACTACTTTTGATTTTGAGTTACCTTGAGCTGTTACGCAACATGTTTGCAATAAAACAGCATGCTTAGAATTTTTCAAATTACAATGAGAATTAGAAACGATAGTTTGATTTTCCGAAAGTTCTGGTTTCAAAGGTTTCTTAAAACAAAATAATTTATTATGTTCAGTACTTTTGCAATTTACACATGGTTGTAATTTTATTCGGCATTGTGATGATAAATGCGATTTAAGAAAGCATCGATAGCATCTTCCTTCCTTCTTTAACATTAATCTTTTTTTATCGTCAGCTAAATTTTTACACTCGGACGATGAATGTTCATTAGTTTTACAAAATACACAGAAAACTTTAATATTAGCATTTAAAGTACTGGCATGATATTTATTTGATATTTTCTTTTCACGATATTCAGATTTGTTTTTATGTGTGAATGAAGAACTTGCATCATTTTTAGAATTAGTCATAGACAAAGCCTTTTCCCTACATTCTATTTCACATTTAAGAAATGCAATTAAATCGGTTACATCTGATTCATGATTAAGATCCCTTTTTCTATGATATTCTATTACTAATTCATGGGGTAAAAGCTTTAACA
Organism: Maratus michaelseni; assembly: GCA_963931845.1. Classification (NCBI taxonomy): domain Eukaryota; kingdom Metazoa; phylum Arthropoda; class Arachnida; order Araneae; family Salticidae; genus Maratus; species Maratus michaelseni. The sequence continues at coordinate 468,672,974 of OZ007589.1, forward strand.
AAATAGGATTTAGCAATTGTCCATAGGAACTGGAAGTTACACCTAGATTTCTTAAACTTCTGATATTAATTTCACACATATCATGCAACTTTCGTAAAGCATTTAAATTCGAACAATTTTTAACTGGTTCCATAGTTAACAAATTAGTCATATGTTTATTAATAATAATATCAACTTGACCATAGCGATCTTTTAGTAAATCAATACAAGTATCATAATTTTGTTCTGTCAATGGAAATCCTTCTACCACATTATAGGCCTGGTTACATAACAAGGATTTCAGATAGGCAAATTTTTCTACTTTAGTTAATGATTTATTCTGGTGAATCGATGTTTCAAAACAATTAAAAAATTCTACCCATTGTTCAATATCCCCAGAAAATTTAGGAATATTTAATTTAGGCAATTTCATTGTGCACGAATTTATTTCTGTTCCACTGACAGAACTATTCAAACCATTTATGGAACTACCAGTTATCATAGATGTAACATTATCTTTATTACATTTAATTAATCTATTTTTTATCTTAAATTTAGCACTTATCAATTGATCATTGTACTTTTCAGTACTAGCAAGATCTTTTTCATATTCTTTAAGATCAGTAAATTGTTCTTCAATTTCACGATTCAAACTTTGAAAGGTAGATTCTTTTGAACTTAATAGTTCTTGAATTTCTAGTAAATCATCTACCTTTGTATTATCAACATCATCAGCTAATAGTGTTTCCATTTTTGTTATCAATTTAGAGAAACTTGATCGCTCAACTGAGCGCTTTGACTTAAGCTTCTCAAGATTTTCCATTTTAATACACAATTTTTATTTTTCAAAAAATATATAATTCATAAATGAAAGAAGCTTTCTTACCTGTTAATTCCAGGTAATATTGATTCAAGTGGTAATTCCAGGTAATGCTGATGCACTGTTACACAATATCTCTAATAATCCATCTTGTGGTTTCTGGCACCAAAATGGACAAAGTATATATATGTATCGTGTATCCAAGCGAAATAAGTAGTATATCCACGAATTCAAAAGATGGGAGAGCACATTTGAATAAGATTAATATAGTTTATTATTAAATATATAAAGAATTAAGAAGTTTTCAAGAATGAGGTTGAACTATTTTGTTCATAATTAGTTTAGCTTCAAATGCTAAACTTTCCATATTCAAGTACAAATTCTCTGTGTGAAACAGAGCCAAAAAAAACATGTATTCTCTGCCTGGTTGCAGAGTCAGGACTGAGCTTTTTAACAAAAATCAAGATCAATTTATAATATGCATGATTATAATCAGTTTCACTTCCAATATCATAAAACACATTAAATTAGATCTAAATTATTATAAAAGGCTATAAATCTTCATTTCAGTGACATCAAGTAATTATAAAACTAATAAATCTCAAAATGAATTTATATCAAGAAATCCCAAAGTTATTAAATTACTAATAAATCATCATTAAGATTCCAAAATTAGTATAAAGCTAATAAATCTATATTAAATGACCTTCAAATCATTATATTACTATTATAAACATTAAATTATATCAAAACATTATAAACAGTAAATTAGATGAAAATCATAAGATAATAAATTATATGAAAGTCATTATAAGGTAATAAATTATGTGAACATCATTATAGAATAATAAATTATCTCTATTAGTTCAAAATGTATTTACATGAGGGTTTTTCCCATTATAATCAATTTATAAACAAATAAATTATAGTATGCCTACAAAATGATATTACATCCAAACAACATGTACATTTTTTAAAGTTTATTTCCATGTTTTCAAGCCATTTCTAATGTCATGTCATGTCTTTCTCAGCTTTTACTTCTCGTATCCGCTGCACTCATCCTGTACTCACTCTTTCCAGATTGCACACAATATCCACTCTTTACCACCTGTTGAGTGAAGCAAAAATTCATTGTAAAATAGAATTTAAAAGCATGGGTATCCGGTTTTGGCCTGACAGATGACCAAAATTCAACAGGGTCGTTCTCCTGGATAGCTGGACATACACACTTCTACTTGGCATCCAAATATCCTGTGCAAGCTATAGAAAATAGAGGTTTACTTACCTAAATCGATTCTTTAGGCTGGATTCTATTGAAAAGCAGAAACGACGGTGAAATATTAAAATTTTTGAGGTTCTCTACAATATCACTGCCACGGACACAGATATATCAACTCACTTCAAAAGCCAATGGCACATTGCTAGGGGACGCTAAGGGACATAGTTAAGACGAATGCTGTCCATAGAGCAGCATGCATCAGTGAGAAAAGAGGTTACCCGGATTGACCCACCTACCCGGTTTTACCCTACCTTTCCTTACATTTATGATGCATGTATTCATGCATATGTGTATTCATAAGTATGATTCCTAAGTCATATATGTATTCATTTCTACATGTGTATATGTATTCTTCCAGGTATGTATGTATTCCTGATGTATGTAATGTATGTACGCATGCATTCATTCGTTATACATTCCTATTCCTGTACGTATGTGTTATTTTCATTTGTTTGATGTCACCCTGAGAACCATCCATACGTCAGTTTCAACTGACGTTACACCCTAGCAACTACCTTAGCAACTAGGATTGTTTTTTGTTTGCCCACCAAAGATGGTGGATTGTGATTGGTTGGCTCGTAATACAGGCTACAAATCCACGATTATGATTGGTTGGATAACACTTGGTGGGCTGGTGATCACGTGGTTGAAACTGATCTATTGCTAAACGGTTTTCGCCCGAAGCAAAAAGGATTTATTTACAGTAGTTCATAGTATTATTCCATTTTTTTAGCTCACAGGCTATCAAAGCTTGAGAGCTAATGTACCCGCCGATTCTGTATGTATGTATGTTACATATGTATGTAATACGTAACGTGATAACTCTTGATAGAAATATCAAATTTGCTTCAAATTTTGTATATAGGTTCATTGTGACAAGGCGCTTCCCTGATTAGATTTGGGGGTTCGTTGGTTAAGTATAAAGAAGGGGAATGGGGGCTCATCCCTCCCCTTAATTTAGATAAATTGTTTTTTAAAGAGAATTATCCGATTTGCTTCAAATTTTTTATATAGGTTCATTGAAATAAGACGCTTTCCTGATTAGTTTTGGGGTTCATTGGTTAAGTATAAAGGTGGGGGGGAGAACAGGGGCCTAATCCACCCCTTAATGTATTGTCGATTTCTTTATTTTTGGAGGGGCATTATTCTTTGAAATAAGAGTATACTATACAACTAGTGTGAATAGCCTGTAAGCTCAATGCCATCGATTTAACTGGGCACTTTTCTTTTTTATTTCTTATTTCACAGTGCCATATCCAAAAATAATTATAGAAAATTAATAATTGCTAAAAAGATCAACAAAACGCAGCAGCTGCACAAGACTTTATTCAACAGTTCAGTATAATACTGAGCGTACTAGAAATAATTTAGGGGAGGGGGGAGTCAGCGTTTACAAACATTCCATTCAGGTAATATTACAATGCATTTTAAATAAATACTATTTCACGATCTTAGATAAATACTGGCATGTGTATAGATAAGTCCAAAATAAAATATATATATATATATATATATATATATATATACTATTAGATTAAAGGAAAAAAAAAAGTATGGAAAATGTTCGTTTATGCGAGAGTGACCCTTAAGAAAGCATGAGGAAGCCAAACATGAAAATCCGATCGGCTTTGCTGTCCATGCAGCCTATACATTTTAAGGGGGAAAAAAAAAGCTGCGATAGATTTTCATTATGGTACTTTTATGTTAGCCGGGCGCCAGTCATATATATATATATATATATATATATATATATATATATATATATATATACATGTTGTACAGGATGTCTCAAAAGTTCTTGACACATTTTAAAATTCAGTAAAAGATCAAGCAATTCGAAAATGCTTCTTATAAGCTGAAATTTTGTTTAAGCAAACTAAACAAGTAGGTAAGTGTGATCGAAGATCACTCAAAGGGTTTCGGTTAATATTCCTTTCAAAATATACTTTATCCTTTCTTTAATAAAGCAAAAAAAAAAAAAAAAAAAGTCATGTTTTTTATAAAGTAAAAATTGACCGGTCTATTTTTCTCGTTTTTTTGAAAATATAAACCGGTCCGATAGCGGCCGAAGCCTCTATTATACTCTGTCATAATAATATCTGTCACGTGGACTCAATGCTATATTAAAGAAAAATCAATTTCAAAATGAAACATGTTGTATAGAGACCTTCAAAATGTTAAAACAGGCCACTATTTCCATAATCGGGTTTTTATCGTGATTCACTACGTTCCTTAAACCCATAGGACGTTCTATTCACCCGCTGACGTCCTACGTATCTACTCTCTTTCTCTACTCTCTTTGTAAGATTCTCAAGCATTTGAAAAAGTCCTCTAAACTTTCAATAAGACGTCCTATTCATTTTCTTCTTAATTCTCTAATGACGTCCTATGAACCTGCTTTCTGTACTTACTCATACTCCTTGTACTATTGAGAAGTTTTTGACAATTTCCGTTTCATTACCCATAGGACGTCCTCAATCATCTTTTTTTCAATGGGTGAAACTTTTTATTTCATTTGCATTTTTGACGTGGAAATCTTTCAATAGAAAATGAATGATTGTAGAAAGAATTTTACTGTGGATTTTTAATAGTTGGCAACTGATCTAACGAAAAATGTTTAAATTGAATAGGAAAAGGCTGTTAGATTTTTGGTTTTTTATCTGTCTCTATTAAAATAATACGATTTTTTTCAAATTTTATGATTTCATAGTACATATTCAGCTATAAGTACACAACATTTGATGATTGTAAGTTAACATAGTTTCTGAGAACCGGCTCTGTGACGGACAGACAACGGAGCGGGAGTAATAGGTGTTCGTGAGATGAACGTAACCCTAAAAAATAGTTCAAAAAATTTCCCATAGAGGGCGCTGCTTCTGGAAAGTGATCGAATTGGTAGAATGCCTTTATACATAAAAATGACGAAAGACGCACAATGCGTATGCACATTTTTTGTCCAAACTATAGCAAGCCACATTCCAGAATTTAACAATACTCGCCCTCCTGAGTTCCAATTAGACACGTGAGGATGGATAGACGAGTATCGTTAACTTCTGGAATGTGGGTTGCCATAGTTTGGACAAAAACTGTGCATACGCATTGTGCGTCTTTCGTCATTTTTATGTATAAAGGCATTCTACCAATTCGATCACTTTCCAGAAGCAGCGCCGTCTATAAGAATCTTTTGGAACTCAATTTTTTATTTGCTTAAACAAAATTTCATCTCATAAGAAGCATTTTCGTGCAAACCGCACGAAAATGCGCCAGTTGCTTGATCTTTTATTGAATTTTAAAACGGGTCAAGGAATTTTGAGACATCCTGTATATATATAGACATGTATATTACACATACATTATATTGCCAAAGGTGACCGGTCACTTGCGATTTTAGACATTTTGTTAGCTATTTAGAAAAATACATAAGGAATTAACATGAAACTGCAGGTGTGTAAACAATATAGTATAGGTTATATATTTCCGCGAAGATTTTTTCACGAAACCCCATAGGGGACTGTCACCAAATTGAAAAAGAACGAATATCTTTTGGATAACGCTGTAAAAACTAATGTAGCAAAGGCGTTCAAACTCGAGATTATTAATAAGTGACTTATTGTAATATACTGTGTTCGTTTTTCTGAGGATAGCATGCATACTCGTAGAGAAATTAAGGTTTTTATAAAATCAGTCCCAAATTTCGCCTAGTTTTTTGCTTATAATTTGCAGAGTTCTTAATATAAAAAAAAGTTCTTTTCAGAAAATATGACAAATAACATTGTACATAATACTCTGCAATCAGAATTAAAAAATAATAAAAATTGGATGAAAAATGTGCAGGTTTACTAAAAATTTTTTCACTGCTCATGCGCGAATGCAATCAAAATATAATATGCATAATGTATTAGCTAAGTATATAGAGCAACTTTTGTGAAAGTCTCAAAATCATAGCTTGAAAATTCTGAAAATTATCATCGATAGAATAAGCTCGAAATCTGTTGTTCCCAAAAAGAAGCAAAAAGATGAGGGGTTGTATCAAATATCTGTTGATTAGTGCAAAGATAGCGTACACAATAATGCACGCACTACTATATTTGGATACAACCCCTCATCTTTTTGCTTCCTTTTGGAAACAACGGATTTCGAGCTTATTCTATCGACGATCATTTTCAGAATTTTCAAGCTATGATTTTGAGACTTTAACAAAAGTTGCTCTATATACTTAGCTAATACATTATGCATATTATATTTTGATTGCATTCGCGCATGCGCAGTGAAACATTGTTTAGTAAACCTACTCATTTTTCATCCAATTTTTATTACTTTTTAATTCCGATTGCAGAGTATTATGTAAAATGTTGTTTGTCATATTTTCTGAAAATAAATTTTTTTTATATTAAGATCTCTGCAAATTATAAGTAAACAACTAGGCGAAATTTGGGACTGTTTTTATAAAAACCTTAATTTCTCTACGAGTATACATGCTATCCTCATAAAAATGAACACAGTATATTACAATAAGCCACTTATTATTAATCTTGAGTTTGATCGCCTTTGTTACATTAGTTTTTACAGGGTTATCCAAAAGATATTCGTTCTGTTTCAATTTGTTGACAGTCCCCTATGGGGTTTCGTGAAAAAATCTTCGCGGCAATATATAACCTATACTATACTGTTTACACACCTGCAGTTTCAGGTTAATTCCTCACGTATTTTTCTAGATAGTTAACAAAACGTCTAAAATCGCAAGTGACCGGTCACTTTTGGCAATATAGTGTATATGTACGCATATTTACATATGCGTACATATATGTGAATATCGGCTAACATATAAGTACCTTCATTATTTATGTAAGTTTTATGTTCATTTTGTTTTAAAGTTCTTCAAAAGTGTGACATTTTTTAGAAGCGTATTCCGATTGAATGGCATTATCCAATCTTACCATTTTAAAAAGGCTATGAGTGGATACGTACTTGTACATAAATCTGACATTCTCCCATTTTTACGAAAGAAGGTTAAGAAAAGCGCCTTGCTTATGGTATAAAAAATGGCTAATTGTGACTGCAGTTAAAACTTATATAGGAGATAATGGACGAAAAATATATCACCGGCGCTTTTATGTTAGCCGGGAGGAGGTGATAAATCGTCAGAGGGTGTTCCCATCGCCATCATACGTATTGCATTGGGTTCATTTAAAGCACATGCATCAAAAATACACATATTACCTACATTTTGAAATACATGCATTTCATTAAAAAATAAATAAATAAATAAATAATGATACCATAAACCAAAACATTTTATTTCAACCTCAAAGCATTGTTTCTAATTTACACACCTCGGCCCTTCTAATCAGGCCCTATGAGTAGTAGTAAAATATGCAAATACCAGGATGCACAATGGGTCAAGAGACATGAAATTTGTTAATTTATTATACAGTAAGGTATACAGCGATCTGCACTGCATGGCCCGAAGCCCGTAACAGGCCCGATCCGATAAAAAAATAAATAAACGGGCCGAGCCGACAAAATAATGAAACGGGTCAGCCGGACCGATAAAAAAATTAAGCGGGCCAACCTGACCGATAAAACAAATTTAAAAGGGTTGGAGTAAGCCAACAAAATAGGAACCATTTTCAATGCATCTTGCTAAACCGAGATTAAGTTATAAATGTGCTGCACGTGCCGATATATATATTTATTTTTATTATACCGCTAACCAGGCCCCTGCCTGTCAGGCATGACTTCCTTGTGCCTAAGCTTGACGAGTTAGTACTTGGGCGCGGGGCGATGTAATAATTTGTTTCGTTGAATGTCAGGTTCGATGACCTGTTTTTCAAAAGAAATTACACATAGTGTTTAAGATTTAAAAAAAACAAAAAACTGTTGTACATTTGAATATAAATGCGTATATAAGGTGCGTACCCTGATATGGCCATGCTAAAGTTTAAGAATTTTCCCTGACATCATTTTGAAAAAATCAAAACCGTTTTATTTTTTTAACGTTCTCGGGTTAATGGACTTTAATAAACAAAAATATTGAATTCCCCATGAAATTAATTTTACCAGTCCAAAAAAAAAAAAAAACGAAATTCCAAAAGTGTACCATGATTCTATACCAGGAACATGATATGGCCACATCGTGATTTTCTTCAATTTAAAAATGCTAAATTAAATAACTTTGGTGGGATATTAAATAAAAATGATACTCAATAATTCTTTTTGTTATTCGAAACCGGATTTTTCATCAAAAATGAAGTTATTCACAAAATTGACATTACAGTTTAAGTTTTTATTTAGAAAAAAAAAAGTGAAATCCTTTTAGAGTTTAAAATATGTGTTAAAACAAATTACTTATCGCAATTGGAACAAATAAAAATATGTCTTTATCTTGGGCTTGCTCGGGAGCATGTCAGCTTTCACGAAAATCGTTTGATTTTGAACAACTCGTAAAATAGACACCACCAACGACAGCATCCATGGATAGAGCATTAAAAACTGAATAAAGTAGGGTGATAGGCATAAAAAAATTCTTTTAAAAATGTGCATAAAAAAAGGTGACTTGTTACATAAAAACAAGAAGCGATTACACCAAAAATATAAAATTAAAAATTGGAGTAAAATTCCACAACCTAGCTGAATGGCAAGTGATCACATGATACACTGGGAGGCTCCTTTATGGTATGCTCAGACCATTTAGCTGATTATTTGGTTAGCTATCGTATAATAGGGGGTGGCCATAACAGGGGCACTTACCTTACATGTGTTAATTTTTTTTTCTGCATAAAAGATAAAATGGTTATCAGAAATATAATCAGAGTAGTTTTTCATAATTGTATGTAGAAGCTTTTTTTTTTCGGGTCAGTTCCGGTTCACTTCAAATATAATTTTCAGGTTCGGATTGGTATAAGTCTGTGTGCAGGATAACAACCAAAAAAAAAAAAAAACATGAAGGTAAAAAACAATCCCTTCAACTTTGTTAAAACTGATTAGTTTTTATTGGATAACTTTTATTAACAGAAAAGAACCCTCACTTACTGTACGCAATTACCATAATAAAACTGTTTGGGATTTAGAGATTTCTGGTGCATTGGTATTGAACAGAGATGTTTGCAAGCGTCCATTGGGCGCGCTGTAAGCATGACATGACAGTGAAGGGTCAAAAATGTATTCGAAGAAACAAAATCCAACTTAAAAAGTTATTATCTCAACAAGAGAATTTCTCTGTTGACCCCCAGTTCCGAATCGCGCTATCGAATGATGAAGAACGTCACCTGCTGGTGACATTTCGAACTTGAAAGGGTTTCACAAAATGGAGAAATACTTTCTAAAAGGGTTGTTTTTCTTTTCTTCTAGCTTGCGCTCCCAGTCCAGTGAGCCAGGCCGACGATGAGACGACGCATGTGTTCAAGCTTCCCCTGGACGACATCTACTCCTGCGGCACCACCAAGATGCTCAACACCTACACGGTAATTAACACTTTCTATTACAATATACAATAATACCTCGGTTTTCGTTGACTTCGGTAATTGTCGGTTTCGGTTTTCGTCGTTTTTTTCCCCGCGAAACATTTGTTTCGGTTTTCGTTTATTTCTTGTGTAATTTTTATGCTTTTTTTATTGATTGCGAATCATGGAACCAAAGAAAGTTTATTGTAAGTAATTTGTTTAATGATAATGTCTTGTCCCATTTTAGACAAATCTTAAAAAGGCGGCAGAAACAGATCACTTTGGAGAGCGTTTTTGAGCGACATAGGTCCTCTGACTCTGAAGCTAGTCCTACTGCAAAACAACCAAATAGGGAAGTGACCCCAGATCACTTCCCTATTGATACCATACGCTAGGAACACTATATTAATTTCTTATTGTTTTTAGTATGAAACGCTAAATTTATTCTCTATAAAATGTGATTATGATGTATTTAGAACGAATTAATTGGATTTACATAGATTCATGTGGATATAATTGTCTCGGTTTCGGATTTCGCCGATTGTTTTCGGACGGAATATCGACGAAAACCGAGATATCACTGTATTTCCAACACAACAGTGGCACATCAAGCACACTCTAACCCCAGCCAGCAACCTCATCAGACTACTCAATTCTTAATTTGAAATCTACTCATGGGGATTTTTTTTTTTTTAAACCAGGGGGCTCTGCTCCCTACGAGCTACGTTCGCCAACCCCCGTTCTGACACCGCAAACTTTAAAAACACTCTGGTTCGATCAACTCTAAAACGATTATGGAAGATTGAACTATAATTAAACGACTCGTGGCGATCTGCTGTAATCGAGTTTCCATTCATTTTCCTTTGACTGAGGGATTTTAAGGCTGAATCGACTGTTGTCGAAACAGCTAACAATTGTTTTCGTGATTGATAAAATAAGATCAAAAAGACATTTGAAAATCAACTTGTGCAAAATGGTTAAGTAAACAATGTCGCTGCATCGGCGAATTTTATAACGATGCTATAGAAAATTGGGTATTTCTTCATTATCCCGTTTACTACTTTCTATAAAAGAAAAGAACTGTCGCCAAAATATAGGGTTTAGCGCCAAAAATGCATATCTGTGGCGTCGCATTCAATTGACATCAGATACGTTACACGTGTTAGTTTCATCGAGTGATCTTTAATTCAACGTTTATCTGTATTTTTAATGATATTTTACCACTTTATTAGTTATTTCTTTAATTTAAACGTAATTATTAAACGTAAAAATATAGTCTTGAATTGAAGGGAAATATTATTAATTGGGCTGTTTTATAATTTGAAAAATAATAGGTAAAAGATTTTCTCGAAATAAATTAATCGCTCGTGTAAATATATTTTTAAATTGAAACTGTTTGGAAATATTGTTATTCGAGCATATGATGTACGTTTTCCCATTTAATGCAATGAACGCGTAATAATTTAATTATTTCTCTTTTTTAATATTCACGCGCAAGTATATTTTTTATGACGTAATTTTCTACATTTGCTGCTTTTAACACGTGATCATTTCATTTCTGTTTTTAATAGTCACACGTAAATACATTTTTTAATTGAAATTATTATGTGTGCTATTTTACAAATTGGCAACCATTCAAATAATGGACTGTTTGAAATCTAAACTAATATTATAAAGGAGTAAAGATTGTTTGTTTGTAGTGGGTAATCTCTGCAACTACCGAACCGATTTCAAAAGTGATGGTGGCAAATTGATGGTGACAACCCCTGCTCCAACATAGGTTATATTTTATGTCGATGCCACTACCCCAGGGGGGTGCAGGAGCGAAAAACGTTCTAAAATTGCGATCTTTTCTATACTGAAGCAGCTAGAAATTTGAAATATGGCGTTGTAGTTATTTATAAGATGTAAATGCTCTTTAAGAATAAAATAAAAAAAAATCGAAATTTAAAAGGTTAAATGAGCGAAAAGCGCTCTAAAAACATTCTAAATTACAATTTCTATGGAATCTCTAGAACTACCGAACCGATTTCAAAAGTGATGATGGCAAATTGATGGTGACAACCCCTGCTCCAATATAGGCATATATATATATTATGTCGGTGCCACTAACCCCAGGGGGGTGCAGGAGCGAAAGACGTTCTAAAATTGCGATCTTTTTTATACTGAAGGAGCTAGAAATTTGAAATTTGGCATTGTATTTACTTATAAGATGTAAATGCTCTCTAAAAACAAAATAAAAAAATTCGAAATTTAAAAGGGTGAAATGAGCGAAAAGCGGTCTAAAAACATTCTAAATTACAATTTCTATGGAATCTCTAGAACTACCGAACCGATTTCAAAAGTGATGGTGGCAAATTGATGGTGACAACCCCTGCTCCAACATAGGATATATTTTTTGTGGGTGCCACTATCCCCAGGGGGGTGCAGGAGCGAAAAACGTTCTAAAATTTCGATTTTGTTTATACTGAAGGAGCTAGAAATTTGAAATTTGGCATTGTAGTTACTTATAAGATGTAAATGCCCTCTAAAAACAAAATAAAAGAAAATTCGAAATTTAAAAGGGTGAAATGAGCTAAAAGCGTTCTAAAACATTCTAAATTACAATTTCTATGGAATCTCTAGAACTACCGAACCGATTTCAAAAGTGATGGTGACAACCCCTGCTCCAACATAGGCTATATTTTATGTCGGTGTCACTAACTCCAGGGGGGTGCAGGAGCGAAAAACGTTCTAAAATTGCGATTTTTTTTTTATACTGAAGGAGCTAGAAATTTGAAATTTGGCATTGTAGTTACTTATAAGATGTAAATGCTCTCTAAAAACAAAATAAAAGAAAATTCGAAATTTAAAAGGGTGAAATGAGCGAAAAGCGTTCTAAAAACATTCTAAATTACAATTTCTATGGAATCTCCGAACCGATTTCAAAACCGAACTACCGAACCGATTTCAAAAGTGATGGTGGCAAATTGGTGATGACAATCCCTGCTCCAACATCCCCTTTAATAAAAAACTATGTGTTTCTGACGACTGGGTTTTTCGCTAATTGTTGCCACAGATTAATCTCGGAAAATGAAACATTTGAAGTTACTGAAAAAAATAGTAGCTCGAAAAGTATTTGTCAGAAAATTGTTAGGCAAACTGCGTTTGAAAGGTAAAAATTGTATTTTTCTTGATATAAATTTCAAATCTAATGATTATGCCATTTTTTAAATATTAAATTTGAAAAATTACCAAATTTCACCATGGAGTACCCTAGCAAAACCTTCATGCGTAAAAAGATAATGATAAGGGCGACGTGTCCTGGCGTGTATATTGGCTATAGCACGAGTCACAAATTAGAGTAGCCTTATTATTCTGTTAAAATATAAAAGTGAATTATGAAATGTCAATATTTTGTTGGATTAAAAGTTCGTTATAAGAAATTGACCAGCGTACCGGGCGTAGATTGCTAGTATGAAATAAATCTCCAATAAAATAATGAAAATTTGAATGAAAATTGAAATAAAGCCTCAAAATATTAGTCAAACTTAAAAAATAATTGCACTTTGCACACCGCAAGCTTGTCAAGTATATATCCCTTCAAGTTATGGTTAAAATCATATGCATAGTTTTTGTTCCTATAAAACTTTTTTAAAAGAACTATTTTGACCGATTTTAATATTAAATATCTCTTAAAATAATTCTTCGATTTAAAAACTGTCTGCTTTTGTCTTTCTCTATATAACTACCCATTTTCATATTTTTATATGCAATAGTTTTCTGAATATTAGTCCAGAAAGACCCCAAAGCACATTGACAGCGGCTGCTGCGGCGGTAATTGCTTTTTTTTTAATATAGAGAGAAAACATAAATACAATAGTTCAATAATGATCATTTTATTAATATTAATTGCACCAATTCGAATATAGATTTTTATAAATGCTTATTAAATGATAACAAAAATCGTTAATTCTTATTGAATCATAGTACAAATCTTTTTAGTGTCCTTTCATTGTAACGAAACTATTAAGGTCAGTTTTGTTTGTCTCTTATATTAGGACGTAACAGCGAAACAGAAATCCGCTTTCACTTCAAGCTGAGATTGCTGTGAAAGATGATGTCTTTTAGCATCCATAGGTTGCTAAAAATTTTAAATTTTCATTACTTTTTTTTTAGTAATTAACTTTTTTAAAAACTTTTTTTTTCTCAAATAAGTAACAAATAACATGTATTAACATAATGATGAATGCTTGTTTTTACTTAAAAATTTCAAAACTAAGCATCTAAAATTTCTTAAATATAAGAACTTAAAGAAGGGTGATTCAAGGACCACCGACTGGTGACCCAATCATTTTATTGTAATAGGGTAAAGGTCTTCTCCTTGTTAGAGAACCTTTATAAGAGAGTAACGCCATACCCATAGTATCGGTATCTTATTGAAGTTTTGCTCAAACTATGACACACCGCATTTTGCGGAATATTGAATACTTTTGAGTTTACCCCTGAGTTACTAAAATTGGCTGGTATGTGTGGACAAGCAGTTAGACTAAACCTAAGTCGAGTTTACAAAAAACAACTTAAAAAAAAAAAATTAAAAAAAAATCCAAAGTTTAAAAGGAAAAAAAGTGTGAAAGTTGAATTTTGAAAATGGTATGGTATCATGGTATGGTCTCAGGGACCCTATAGCAATTTAATTTTCGTAATTTATAGAAAAATAACTGTTTTGACATAAATGAATTTGCATAGGATGAAGAACAACATTTTAAACTTTTTATTTTTCTTTCAGTTAGAACTATATTTCTAAAACTAGCGATTTACGAATTAGCTATGGATCAACGACAACAAGGTACCGTATAAGGCTCGCATACCTTAACAACTTGGTAACAAGAATGTTCTCTTTTGCAGGGTGTCCGCATCTTCTACCACCGTGTGGTGGTGGAAGAGCCTTCTGAAAAGGAGATCCAGGTGATGCTGGTCACGTGCAGCATACCCCCCACACACAACGCCACCACCGGAAGGAGCCGGAGGAACTCCCTCCCGGACAACTTCATAGAGCCGGAGTGAGTCACGCTTTATTTTCCCCTTTTCCTTTGATGTGTTTCAATGACAAAATGGTATTTTTTAAAGATATACAATTATTATACCGACATACATACATTAAATACAAGAAACCAACATGGAGTGAAAAATTAGCCAGAGCCAGGAATCGAACCTGGGTCTACAGCGTTCCGGGCTGTTGCTCTAACCACTGAGCCACTCCAGGTTCGATTATTGGTTTATTGTATTTAATGTATGTCTGTATAATAATTGTATATCTTTAAATGCTGAATGCAGACGTTATTTATGTGCGCTTTAATAAAAATAGTGTCTTATTGACTGAGTTATAATTTTCCAACTATGTGAAGAAATGTCCAGGCCAAGATTCGAACCAGGGACCTTTTTGGCTTAAGCTGCCAATGCTCTGACAACTGAAATGTCCTGGACGAATCTGGCAAACACAATTCACCCAGATAACCTTATTGATAATGGCATCTGGCGGGTTATCTTATTGACTGCCCGTCATTATGCCCATTATTGTACAGTGTCTTGGGAATTAAAAATGATATCCCTATGCCACGCAAATTATCGTATATAAATGTGACTGGTATCAATTGATTAGCAGTAACGTCTACTAATTAATGCTATACTTAAACTTTGTTTAGTCTAACATCTCAATTTGACTCATATAGAAAACTACAGTCCATCCAGCAAAGTAGTTTTTGAGTTATGCTTAAAAAATTAACGGTCTGTTTTACAATAAATTAAAAAGGAATTTAACACGAGGAATTCCAACCTGCATCCTTTCTAAACTACTGGACCTAAACGACCCCCTAAGAACAGCATCATTATACACTGCTGTCCAAAAATTTTCTATTTTACACAGTTTGTCGAACATCTAGTGAAATTCTTGAGCAATCGTCCTTGAACTTCGAGGATGTAATCGTCCTTGAACTTCGAGGATGTAAAGAACACGTTTCACTTCCTATTTTGAGTGAAGATTTAGTCATGAGGGCAATGAGGGGGCCAAAAATAAATTTAATAATAAAATAATATTTGCGACCACCCAAGAAACAGAAAATGCTCAAAATGGCTTGTCACTGTAGAAAATGACTACTTGGTTCCTTTTCCATCGTGAAGGTGCTAACGTTTCTGCGAAATGTTTTTTTTTGTTTATAGCATGCAGAGTTTTCGACTGAATTTAAGACCACTTTTCGAAAACTTGACAAAGCACAGAAGAATCAGTATACTACAATTGAAAGACGAATATAGTAAGTATATTGGGTGAGATATGGGCATTTTTATGATATTATTTTTAATTGCGCATGTGTGAAACATACCAAAATTTTTATTTCATAATTTGGTAGTCAGCTATTCAGGGCAACTTATGTAAAAATTCCATTCAAATGTCGCGAAAATTCAGAAAGATAGTAGAGATAGAGTGAGTTGCTTACTAAAAGTAGATGAATGATAAGGGATCCCTTCCTCAATTTGTTAATCAGCTCACTGTATCGCTGATATCGTTCCGAGTTTTCCTGATATTTCACTTGTCTTTTTATATGAGTTGCTTTATAGATCATGAATTTAAAAAAAAAAAAAAAAAAAAAAAAATTGGTGTAGTTCGCGCATGAGCAAATAAATTTTATTTCAAACAAATACCCATATCTCACCCAATATTCAATATATTAATCTTTTAATCAGGGCCCGCTTAAGACTTAAAAGTAGGGGAAGCATGACGTCACACAGCCCCCCCCCTCTACCAATCATGTTCCAACAATTTAAAAATTTACCATCAAAATTTCGAGTAAACAACACTTTTGAAATTAAATTAAAACTAACTACCTACATACATATGAAAAAATGTTTATTATATACATAATTATACATAACAAATTAATTTTGTGAATGAATTTACAAATATGGAACAGGTGCGAGTATTTGAACTTTAAAATATATTTTATGCTTTACAAATTGCAGTATTTGCCAGTGCTAAGAACAGTGCAGGGACAACAAATATTGGACATAAATTTATGCTTAGCTGCAACACCATTTTGCTTCTATTTTATAAACAGAAATTAGATATCACCTGAATGCTAATTACTGTCCCCTTTATTTAAATAACCTATTCTCCATATTTTATAACATTTCTCCATTCTTTATGAATTCAGACAAAATATAATTATACAAATTAAATTATCTATTCTTTTTAACACATTACAGTCTTAAACATTTGAAATTAAATGTAAAATATAAGAAAAATGAAAATAAGTGGCATTTAATCACTGTTTTTATACCATTTATTATATCAACAGAAAAAAAAAGAGTATAAATGTGTCAGTAATAGTTTGAGGGAAAATTTAGTAGCTATAATTAAGAAAAATAAATAATTTTTTTTCCCTAAAAATTAGTTTTGAAAGATAAATATGGGGCCCCTTTGTATTTCACTGGGTAAGCTCGGGCTTCACGGGCCTATTCGGTAAACATGCCCTGCTAATAGTAATCCTATTTAAGGTAAATTGGTTGACGGGGTCTTTGCCCTTTCCTTATATCGGTTGTTACCAATCATATTTTTATAGGATAGTTTGCGGAATAATTAGTAGAGTGTATATTAGGTAGCTTTCAATACAAAATGTAAAAAGCTACCTATTGCAGTCGTTCGGACAAAAGCAAATTACGGTCTATTTTTACCGATCATGACCCCCCAGACCCCCAAACCACCCTCCATTCAATTGTTGATTTATATATATATATATATGTAATAATAATTTTAAAAAAAATCCCTTCTTTTCGCCATTTTCTTAGTCTTTATTCCAAATTATCACCATTCTATTAAATTACTAAATGTTATCTATTTTATTTATTTAATATTTCCCTGTTTTTATTTTATATCTTAAATCCCCTGTTTCATTTAATTTTATATCTTAGTCAAAATATTCTTTAAATCTCTATTCTAAAAATAATTCTAAATTGCAAAATCTTCCTACAAAGCATTTGATTAAATTCCTTTTATTGAGACAGTGAAATTTATTGTTTCAGAATATTTTTTCT
This sequence comes from Maratus michaelseni, assembly GCA_963931845.1. NCBI lineage: Eukaryota > Metazoa > Arthropoda > Arachnida > Araneae > Salticidae > Maratus > Maratus michaelseni. The sequence continues at coordinate 468,690,561 of OZ007589.1, forward strand.
TTACATTCTTTTTATTTTATTATTTTCGGATATCGTTGGATTGTCCCATCATACCCTGCGTTCGCGCGCATATTTTTTTCCTCCAAAATTCATCCGATGCTTGTAATGAGTTCTCTCTTGTACGTCCGCCCTTAACCTAATTTCATAGCCATTGATGTTTAAGTTTTTCGGCGCTCTATTTTTGGCCACACCCCTTTTTCCACTCTATTGGTTGGTAATTTCGCGCGCTAGTGTTCTTACACCAATTTTTTGTGTATAAAACATACCGCTCGGGCAAGGACCACCAGAATTTTGCTCATTTTTGGTTGTTTAAATAATTTGCGGCTCCAGTGATCCCCATTTTCTCTTCAACAATTGACTTTCCTTTGTACCTAGTGGGTCATCTAAGAACATTATGTTCCAACTTGTATACAGAGTAAGATGGCTAAAGTATTGTAGTGTCTTCAATGTCTGTTATCCATTGGATGTGAGCATCGTACTCCCGTGCTGACTAATTACTCTCTGCATTATGTAAACGGATGACCTTGCTACTAATGAAAACATTGATCGTCTACCACGAGTCCTGTTATTGACTGCTGCTCGGCTATGTGTGTCAATTACTATTCGGAGAGTTACTTCAGTACCTGGTTTCGGCGAAGCAATGGACATACTTAATGATGTGACGACTGCGAAATTTTCATGGTGGCTAACCCCATAATAATAAAATCCGGTAGTGACAATCCTTATTACCTGCAATTTATCGTAATATATATATACATACATACATACATATATATATATATAAATCCATATATATTTAAAAATGTAAACACATATGAAAAACAAAGGATAAGACATTATAAACAGCAATAGAATGGACACTGTAGAAATTATATTTAATAGGATGAAAAAAATAAAAATTGGAAAACTATGAATATCTTATAGAATCTTCAGAAGGACTTTATAAGAATATTCATAGTAAATATATGTTATTTCAATATATATACCGTATATATACCGTATATACTCGTGTATAAGTCGAAGAGTTGACAAAATTTGGGAGTTGAAAATGGGGGTCCACTTATATAAGAGTTAGTTTAAAAAAATAGTAAATGAATAATATTTCACACTCCGGAAATACCGGAGTCACCGGGTCTAGGTTGGAGAGAGAAATAAAAGCTGACAATGGTCATTTCCCTGTGATTGACAAAAAAAATATCTGATGTCCCTGTAATTGTTTTGCACTCATTTTCTCTTGGGATAGAATTCCCTTCAATACAGGAGCATTCCTTTAACATTTTAATCCCCCTTTTCAAAAAGAGTTCAACTTGAGAATGCTTCCAGATTTCTCACCTAAAAGTCCTACATCACAAATAAGTACTCTATTTTAGCAGTCTCAAAAGTTGGTTAACCTTCTAAATAAAGCTTGAATAGATTTTTCAAAGATTTTTTTATTTTTATGTATCATTCAATGGATGTGAATAGGTTTCAAAATAGTTTAAGCTTCATCCGTTTTACCTAATTATACAGTTTTAAAACGTTGAATTGGAAAAAAAAAAAGTCTGATTAGAAACGAAAAAAAATATTTTAAAAACACAAATTGCACAAATTGTGCTTATTAGTTGCTAAAATCAGTGTAAAAATTGTTTTAAACTCATAAAAGAGCTAAAATCCTACATGTTTCGGCTTTAAACTTAAAGCCATCATCGGGGAAGAGGAACAACACAAACGACTACTGATCTTTTAATTTTCGACCAATTAAAATTCGAAAATTAAAAGATCAGTAGTCGTTTGTGTTGTTCCTCTTCCCCGATGATGGCTTTAAGTTTAAAGCCGAAACATGTAGGATTTTAGCTCTTTTATGAGTTTAAAACAATTTTTACACTGATTTTAGCAACTAATAAGCACAATTTGTGCAATTTGTGTTTTTAAAATACTAGTTAACAGTGTAGTGTCCAAATGGATTCAATTGTGAAAAAAAATATGTTTACTAATTTAATGAAAATTTATAATTTTTTTTATCCCCGATTACAAATCATTTTTCAACATACTACCAGAAATCTGGTTCGATTTTTACACGAAAATTAATTTTTTTTCAAAATTTTGTGTAAGAATTGGGGGGTCGACTTACACACGAGTATATACGGTATGTATATATATGTATATTATATATATATATATGATTTATGTCATACGATAGCACTTGTATTTCTAAACCTATTTGGATGAAATTAAATGTGTTTATTAAGAAGCTCACAAATATCTCGACGGAGTTCGTTGCCCAGATTGATCCGCCATCTTGTTTCAATAGGGCGCCTTATAAAAGAATTACAATTAAAAAATATATAAAATTAATTTAGAAATTAAAATTTATTTTTATTTTTTATTTTAAGCTAAAATTTTTTATTTTAAAACGTTGAATTGAAAAAAAAAAGTCTGATTAGAAACGAAAAAAATATGTTTACTAATTTAATGAAAATTTATAATTTTTTTATCCCCGATTACAAATCATTTTTCAACATACTACCAGAAATCTGGTTCGATTTTTACACGAAAATTAATTTTTTTTCAAAATTTTGTGTAAGAATTGGGGGGTCGGCAAGGATTCCGGAATATTTTTTGTTTTTCTTCTATCTTAAAAAATGGGCGAGATAGAGAAATTTGAAATTACAGGGTGGCTGACATTTTAAACAAAACAGCAGATTATCAATAAAAGAAAACTGCCCAGTTAAACTGACGGCATTGAGCTCACAGGCTATTCACACTAACTATAAATTATATTCTTATTTCAAAGAATTTGAAATAAGCCCTCGAAAAATGAAGAAATCGACAATATATTAAGAGGGGGGAACCATCCCCCGTTTCTCCTTCTTATGATTAACCAATGAACCCATAAAACTAATCAGAGAAGCGCCTTACCACAATGAACCTATATACAAAATTTGAAAAAATCGGATAATTCTGCATGAAAAATCCATTTATCTAAATTAAGGGGGGGGTTAGTCCCCCGTCCCCCCTTTATACTTAACCAAAGAACCCCCAAAATTAATCAGAGAAGCGCCTTATCACAATGAACATATATATAAAATTTGAAGAAAATCGGATAATTCTGCTTAAAAAACCCATTTATCTATATCAAGGGGGGTTAGTCCCCCCCGTTTCCCCCTTTATACTTTACCAGTGAACCCCCTAAACTAATCAGGGAAGTGCCTTACCACAATGAGCCTATATACAAAATTTGGAGTAAATTGGATAATTCTGCATGAAAAACCCATTTATCAAAATTAAGGGGGGGGGGTAGCCCCCGTTTCCCTCCTTTACACTTCACCAATGAACCCCCAAAACTAATCAGGGAAGCCCCTTACCACAATGAGCCCATATAGAAAGTTTGAAGAAAATCGGATAACTCTGCATGAAAAATTCATTTATCTAAATTAAGGGGGAGGATTCCCCCCCACGTTAGCCCCTTTATACTTAACCTATGAAGCCCCAAAACTAATCAGGAAAGAACCTTATCACAATGAACCTATATACAAAATTTGAAGAAAATTGGACAATTCTGCAATGAAAAAACCATTTATCTTAATTAAGGGGGGTTAGCCCCCCCGTTCCCCCCCTTTATAGTTAAACAATCAATCCCCAAAACTAATCAGGGAAGCGCCTTATCACAAGGAACCTATAAACAAAATTGGAAGCAAAACGGTTATTTCTGTCAAGAGTTATCGCGTTACGTACGTACATACGTACATACATACATACATACATACAGAACGGGCGGGCACATAAGCTCTCAGGCTTTGATAGCCTGTGAGCTAAAAACCAGGGATTCATATATGTGGATTAAGACAGCTATACAGAAATAGAAAGCTGCTCACCGGGCCCAATAGGGTCAAAACAACAACAACAATGGATTCATTTATGAGTTTCAGTGACCGTGATTTCTCGCAAATTTCATCTTACTTATAATAAAATCCAAAGGCAAGAATCTGTCTGTAACCATTCCAGGTTGTACCACTCTGGTCTGCGAGTCGACTGTAGTTAAACGCCATGTTAGGCTTAATGAAAAAATCATGTCTGTTCTGATTATTTTTCCTATAAAACAAGTAATCCTATTATAATGTTTTAAGTTCTTAATTAAAAATCCAGATTAAACATCCGAATCCCAGATATAAGCCATATAATAGAATATCTCAAGTAGGGGAACCTCCAAAATAAAGTTTAGTAATGCCCAGTAATTCAAGTATTGGCCGTAGTGCCATCTATTGTCTGGATTTGAATTTAAAATCAAACACGGTTTTTTAAGTATAACTTTTTTTTAGCTGCATTTAAAAAGAAATGCTGCGTTGTTTTTAGCGAGTTTTATAATTTAAAAAAAAAAAAAAAAACCCGAAACATGAACTATTTTAAGAATTTGTGAAATCTTTATAATAAGTTTACAAACTGCAAATATTTTTCTTTTCAACTATATTATTAAAAAGGAACAAAAAATATTAATTCTTATTCAAGGCAAGCCTAGAACACAGTTAATTTTCTTTCTTTTAAATTTTACTGTACTCAGATAATTTAAAGTAATTAAGACCGTATCTAGATAAAAATTCTGGATACAATTTATTTAGTTATTTAGATTTTTCAGTTTAATTTTGATAAATATTTCATGGATTAACTTAATTTTTCTAATTAAAACATATCCTGCAATGGTTTTATACGCGTTTATTATTATTATTATTAAAAACATGAACAAAAGAATTATTCAGTTTAAGAATTTGATAAATGTTCATAATACATTTTACAAACTACAAATAATTAAAAATTTTTTTTTTTTTTTTTTTCAGCTGTATAAGAAAAAAATAATTCCTATTCAAGAAAGTTATTATTTTTATTATTTAAATTTACTGTACTGAACAAACTATTTATTTAAGACAATACCTAGATAATCTTATTAACATTTCTTTTCCTTTTTTTTTTTTTTTTTTTTTTTTTTCAAATCAAAATATAAGTTAATGTCTGTGTATATAGTGCATTTGATCAAGACATTTTGATAAATTAAAAACTTCTGTTCTTATGTGTGTGCATTTAAATAAAAATGACATAAATAAAGATATGCAGATTTTTGTAAGAAACAATTGACAAACATTTTTAAAGAGAGAACAAACACAAAATAAATTTCAAGAATTCAAAAAATTAAACATCTGGATATTGACTTTTGCTGGTGCTGCCATCTATCGCCTCAATATAAAAATAACTCCAGATTTATAAAAGAATTATTTTCAAATTGCTCTGTCAAAATTCTTAAATAAAGCTTTCATATCATGAAACTTTTAACAAGACTTCGAAGAAAATAACTGACTTTTTCGTCATAGAAATATTTAGCAAATACAAGGTCTGATTTTATATACTTGCCTCAAACATTTCATTTAAAAGTGCCTGTTTAACATAGTGTCAAAGTTTTATTACGAAATTTTTTATGAAACTTTTGTATAAACTCTTAAACTAGACTTTTAGAAAGAATTGAAAGAAGTTATTTTAAACATTATCTTACTCACTTATTTTTTTTTTTCGAATTACAATAAAAATCAGTTAAATATTAGATCAGCATTACATATAAGCCTACACTGGGAATAGAAAACAATGATAGATTTCTTAAACTCAATTCATTATTCCGTCTTTCGACTTTCACATAATCAGTGTCACATCTGTATACAAAACAGCTTCGAGCCATATTAAAATATAATGTAAAAATAATGATTTATAAAGGAAATAATAAGACATTCGTATAGCGAACAATGTTAATTTGATGCTGGTACAGACCGCAGGGCCGCATGTGACCACTTCGGCGTCAGGCCCAAGTTTGCTTGGAGGATGCCATAGGTGAAATTTCTCCTGATCTATTTATATCTCCATGATATAAGCAAACGAACACTGTTGCGAACAATGAGAGCTGCTTTGTCAAATATATAATTTTTTTTTTTTTTTTTTTTTAATATAAACTTTCCAAGGAGGACTTACAGAGGCTAAAGCCATATGGTAGGCCACCCTGCTTGGTTGAATCTAAATCTGTTGCGAACAATATTGTTTTGGCACCATCTACTGGCTTTAAAATGCTCTTTTCTATAATACAAAACCTTTCAATAATAAAACCTTCAAACTGTTTGTATGAAGTCTTATGAAAATGGAACGCAGATCAACAATCTGTCATTTTTGACGGGGGTTATATACTAGTTGTTGTAATAATTTCCCCCGATCATAGGCATAAAACTATAGTCATGTTCGTTAGCATCAAATTTTCTCCAAGTTTGGCGACACTTGGCAAAATATCGCCCAATTTGGCGACTAAAATTATCCTCCATAAATGAAACCTACTTGGCTATAGTTGACTAATTTGACGAATTTCTTATTAAAATTCAGTTTTAACGAGCCTTTTGTAATCGGGTTCTTTGCATTTTAACTTGCTGCGTTCGCTAACATTAGCTAAAATTTTAGGGCACCCCTACACCGATGCTTACAGAGGTCTTGACTAAAAAAATATAATATTGAAAGCAGTACTTATTAAGATAATCACTATTGACTTTAATAATTTCTTTAAAATATCAATTAAATAATAAAATTTCATAACCATTAATTTACTTTTAAATAATTATTTGATAATTATGAATTTTTAATTGAATTTTATATTAAACTGTGTGGTGCTGATTACCTTTATCTATGCAAGTCCATATACATCTGGAATGATTAAGTATCCAACAACTAATAAAATATTTACCGCAGTACCAAGCTATAATTATTTAAAATATTAGCATATCCTATTAATCAAATAACTTTATCTTTCAAATACAAGCTTTGACTTAAAAAACTTAATTCATGCAAGTAACTAGCAGAACCACATGGCTTTGTCCATGTTAACCATGAGGGCCTTACAGGTAAAATAAATAAAAATGAAATAATATGGCGATCCCAAAAATGGAGTTCTGTACATTACTGCACATAAATTGTTAAAAGCCATCGGCAAAAAATGAAGTTACTTGGACAAATCATAGACAATCTGTAGCAAACAGATTTTCCCATTTTTTGACAGTTAAAACTGTTTTGGCCAATAATTGAAAAATCATTTGGGGGCCCCTGAAAATCGGGGGTCCTGGGCCCGTGCCCCGAATGTCCTGCCTTAAATCAGACACTGGTCTTTAAGGGGTGTGCAACAGCTGCGGGTGCACAGCTCCTCGGAAATATTGAAATACGAGACTTTTTTATTTAATAAAAAAACATTTAAATATTTAGGATGGTTTAGCAATTCACTTTACTTCGTATAAGCCGTTTTACCTCCTATGGAGTGTGGTTTAGTTGCTAAACTTAAAGCTGAAAAGGAAAATAATGATTCTGCTCTTTTCTCGATTTTTTTCAGGAGAACTACCCCTTCAAATTTCGGTAGTTTACACGCTTCGTGTTTTAAAGTATTTATGTCACTGTTATCGTTCAATTTTTTCTGGTTTCTTCCTAATTCATGTTTATGTTTGTAGTTACGTGAACATCACAGAGTACATCCAGGCTTCTGCGCCTGCGCCCTACCTGACGATCGCAGTCCAGCAGCAGGGCCGAACGCTCGACACAACGAGGGGAGTGCAGCCAGGAACTCCCCTACACATGATCGTCTACCTGGACAAGCAGAGCGCAGGTAAGTGGACTTTCGTACGACCTTTGCGAACTTCGGAGCTCTTTACTATCAACAAGAAATGCTTTTTGTTGTTGTTGGGTGTTTCACGAAGGACCCCTAACTTTGAAAATAAATAACTCGGAAAATGGTGATAGATAACGGCTTGAAACCAGTGGTATGTTTATTAAAAAAACCCGTAAGAATCTGATACAAAAACCGTAAAATTTTAATTAAAAATTGCGCCGATAGATGGCGCTGCAGACAGCATTACGGATCCCTATAAAGAGAACTCGGATGCCAAGAAAGATCAGTCGTTTAAGATTTCATCTTTGAAATGTGATCGCTATTATCGTATAGTGAGAGAAATTCCGGAAGTGACACTGTAGGACATTGTTTACCGCAACAATCCTTTACCACTCGACGAGCTGGAGGAGGCTATTTGTCAAGCTTGTGTGTTGATTTCCAGTGACATACAACAAAGAGTCACTGACAATTTCATTCTTCGTTTGCGACATGTGTGTTGTGTGAAAAATGCACATTTTGAATCGCTTTTGATGTGATACAGTCCACTTATAGTTATGCCACCTGCAGCGTCATCTATCGGCGCTATTTGTAACTAAAATTTTGAAGTTTCTGTATCAGATTTTTATGGGAGTTTTTTAATAAGCATATCGCTGGTTTCATGCTTCTATCTATCACCGTTTCCGAGTTATTTATTTTCAAAGTTAGGGGGTACTTCGTGAAACACCCTGTACATACATTACACATAAGGGGTCGCGAATATAGGGGATTTTGCTGACACACACATAATATACATGCATTTCCTAAGTGTTACTATAGTTAAGATTATCTGTAACATAAGATTATCTGCCTGGACAAGCAGAACGCAGGTAAGAGTATCGTATGAGTTGCAATTTTCCAATTGAGTCAAAGAATGTCCGGACCGGGATTCGAACCAGGCATCCCTTGGCTGAAGCTGCCAATACTCTATTAACTGAGCCATCCCGGACGAATCTGGAGGACCTAATTCACTCAGCTAAGCTTAATGATCATAGCATCTGGTCTGCTATTTGAATCAACTCAACAGAATAAATCGCAGTTAATGGAACTCCAGTAAACGTAATTAAACTAGACTAATTTCAGCATTCTAATTGGTAAATAAATCACATGAGTTGCGATATCCTGTAGATTCGTCCGTGATGACTCAATTAGAGTGTTGGCAGCTTCAGAAAAGCGATACCTGGTTCGAATTTTTTGTTAAGTTGGAAATAATGGAATAATTGTTCTGAAATCAATCAAGAGTATCGTATGTCACTTGGATCAAGATCTTACCATCCATGTCCTTTTTTTATCGGAATACGCTTTGGGAGCGTTGCTCATGATTTTGCTGATTGGTGGCACTGCTAGTCGTCAATAACATAAAGATAGATATATTAATAACCAATAAGATTTCTCGTAGATGCAACCTTTCTAATCCGGATTCGCTGTGGACCCCTTTTTTGTGATTTATCTGGTAGGTGGCGCTGTAAATCGTCGACAACACATAGTTCCATTGCCGACAAGATTTGCCATTGGCAAAGAGTTATTGAACAGGTCGTAGATGTAGATGGTGAAGAGGGAGGAAGTCTGACCCAAATAACTATGTGAACGAAACTTGCGCCTTTTACACTTGAACCTTACGGTTCCCAACATTTTCAAATACTTACAGTGGGAAAACAAATTTAATTTTGAAATAAAACTACTACTCTTTTAGATTCTATAGTTATCTCCATTGAATAAATTGAAAATAACCGCTTTATGGTTATCGCCATTTTCTTTTCTTAACAGACATAATTTATTCAAAAATATCTAAAATCTCATGCTTTCTAAGGTACTTCTCTATTGTCCCGTCGACCACTTTTCATAACAAAAAACCAAACTGTAACGCCCCATAAACGGGAGAACGTTGCCATTGGAATATCGAAATAAATAAATAAATACAATATAAGAATTGAAGGACACAATTGTTATTTTAATGAATGAAATAACTCATAAATCGGTAAAACAGAATGAAAAATACAGGCCAATGTCGAATGAAAAACCACTGGATGACCTAGCAAACACGTAGAATGCTTCTGCCAGTCAATGGGACTGCATTTTTGGCGTTTCATCTTACAGTTGGGCGATCGTTTTCTGTTATGAAAAGGGGTCGACGGGATAATAGAGAAGTACCGTTTCCTATATAAAGATGAATGTATTTTTTGCTTATTTTATGTTTATCAGCCTTTGTTTTTATATAAATGATAAACGAAGACCTAGTGTGCCTTTATGCAAAAGTATCGACATACGCACAAAGCGTATGCTCAGAAGGACGTTTTTGTCCAATCTATGCGAAACTGCATTCTGGAACTTGGCGATTCTCGACAGGACAAATTCGATTAGATCCATGAGACAACAGGTAAGCAAACATTAGCTTGGTGGTAATGGCAGACACGGCAAGATGTTTGGCGATTTTTTTTTCATCCAAATTCGTCTCGAGCCGCGACCAACAAAATGCATGACGTTTAAAAGGTTGCACAGAGTGGATCCTCTTTATACGGCAATTGGTATAAAGCGGCTCATCATTTTGTGCCAATCGCCGTATAAAGATGATCCATATCTCATGACGTTTTAAACGTCACGAACCGGCCATGTATTTCGTAGGTCGCAGCTCGAGCTATCCAATTTTATTGTCCATATGTCGCCACTTTTAAAGGCACCCTAATCGATAATAACCGCTTTATAGTTATCCTTTTTAACACTTTCCAACAAAGTTGAGAAATGTTTATCAATTCGGTTTGTCTGTCTGTCTGTGCTCAACTCGCCTAAATAGACTCGGATTGTCATCCAATGGATACATGTTATTGAGGTTTACTATGGCATGTTCGGTACTGAAAAAGAAGTGTGTAGCATTTATAGCTCATTTACAGGGACACTCAAAAGAATTCTTTTACATGACGCCCTATGGGGGGAAAATTGTTTGCGGTGTATTTTAAGGATCTTACTGGTATTTCAAACATACTGAATTTCATATATATCACTGAAGTGCATTAGAAGATGCTTACTAGAGATTATGGTGCGTTCATCGTTCATTTACAGGGACACACAAAAGAATTCGGTTACCGTACTGACTAGACCCGTTTAACGTAGACCCATCGAATCTCTCCATCTCATGTGTACCACACTGTAAAAAAAAATTCGGAAAAGTTTCCGGTAGGAATACCGGAAACTTTTCCGGTATTCCTACTTTTAGGAAGGTAGGAACTTTTCCGAACCAACACGGAAAAAAAAACGAAAAAATACGAAAGTTTTTTCTTTCCGTCAGGAAACTTTTCCTGTTTGATTCAAAAACTAATCTTTAGACACAGAATAAATTCCTGGGTCTTACGGAAATCTTTCCATTCACATAAAGAAACGTTTTGGTAGAACGGTAGAATAGACAGAAAGTATTCCGTTTTAAAAAGGAAAACTTTCCATTCACACTAAGAAATGTCTTGGTAGAACGGTAGAATAGACAGAAAGTATTCCGTTTTAAAAAGGAAACTTTTCCGAATCAGTCAGTAAACTAATCATGAAAAAATTAAAAATTCCTGTGTAGAATAGAAACTTTTCTTTGCTTTACGGAATTTTTTTTCATTATGATCGGAAAATTTTCTGCATTGTAAAGAAACTTTTGTTTTAAAGAGTAGGAACATTAACAGATGAAAATATTGCTTTTGGACACTGTTTTGATATCCTTTTATCTCAATTAAATATTATTAAGAACTTTTTTGAATACATACACACATTTTAAGTATTTGTTATCATAAAATGCATTACATGTAATGCATTTTCATAACAAAATACTTAAAATGTATGTATGTATTCAAAAAAGTTCTTATTAATAATTAATTGAGATAAAAGGAAATCAAAACAGTGTCCAAAAGCAATATTTTCATCTCTTATTGGTCCTACTCTTTATAACAAAAGTTTCTTTACAATACAGAATCAGCTTGAAATTTTATTTATTTGTTACAAGTATACTGATACGTTTAGCTCATGGGTATTTACATTTTTTTTAAATAAGTATTTTATACAAGGAATGCTAGGGAAGTATCTTTATAAACAAGAAGTAATTCTCGTAAAAGAAAAGTGTATAAATAAATAAAAAGTACACAATGAAATGGATTTTATGTTCATAAAATACATAATATACTTTTATTTTCTTTAGAATATGTGTATATGTTTCCTAGGGGGAAAAAAAATTAATATATTTTAAGCGATATAAAAGAAAATCCAAATAGTGCCCAAAACAAACCTTTTCATCTGTTGTCTGTATAGCAAAGTGGACTGTACAGAGATGCCAGCTTATTAGTGCCAGAATATACATAGGTGTAGCCAGTGGTGAAGTGTGTGTGGGAGATGATTTCCCCAGGCACTAAATATTTAGGGGATGCCAAAAAACTGTTAAATAAGATATTAAAAACGGAACAAAATATTTTCAATTTGGACTGGATATTTAAAACCCACACTTATGTCATTGGGTGCAGCACAAGTATATGACATGTTGCATGCGTATGAAGTGTATGCAACTAACATTGAAGTTTTATTGATGCTGGAAAGACTTTCTATTGCTGTATATCCAAAACAAAGAACATACAAAACATTTTTTAATCACAATAGTGACCGCCCCTCCTTAAAAAACGAGAACTTCTTTTAATTTACGCCTTAAAAAAAACAATCTTATGGGGTCGTCTTCGTTCTTAAGTTGCACAAAACTCCGAACTTTTCAATATGTACATCTAACTTTGACATTATATTTGCCTCTTTCGGTAACTTTTTCTCAAGGATACCAAAAGGGAAGTAAGTCACTTGGTCAAAATGTTTAAGAATTATGAAGTTTAAAGTTTGGAACTCCTAATGTTAAACAGCTTGTGGAGTTTTTTTTATACAATTCAATACTTGACGTAATAATTTTATATTCATATATTTTATTTGAAGCTTTTCAAAATCTATTTCGATTAAAAAATTATAGATTATGGTTTATTTTATGGTTTAATTTATTAAAAAAAATGTATTTTTAAATTAATTAAAAAAATTAATTTTAATAGAAATAGATTTCTAAAAACTTCAAATATGCAAATCAAAAATCACAGCTGATTCCGCTAAGTAGTTTTTAAGTTATGCTTAAAACACTACCCACATTACAGTCTGATTTGCAACGATTACAGATTAGGAGTTACAAACTTTAAATTTTCATAATTTCAAAACTACTCCATCAATTCCAGTTTGTTATCATAGGGCAACATTTACTGAAAAAAACAAACATGATGCCCCAATTAGATGTATTTATTGAATTTGCTACAATTTCGGCATGAATATGACCCTCTAAGCTTATTTTTTCTTTAATTAAATTTAAAAAGACAGTTTCCAGAAGAATAACTTTGTTTTTTACTGTGACAGTTTGGAGATTAAATGTTTTTTGTCCCCAAATACATATGATATTTCAAATTTGTCACTTTTTATACCCAATTTGTGTCACAGAGACACTTTCCAATTAGGAACATTGCTGCACCTAACTATTATAACCCAATTTGGGTGCTTTTCTGCTATTACACACACACACACAAAAAAAAAAAAATCCAGAAACTATTTTATAAATTTTGAAAATTTATATAGAGCAGCATTGAAACTTTAATTTTTTATCTTTTATGTGGAAGGTAATTTTTTTCTCCTGTCTAAAACGCCATAAAATAATAATAATAATAAAGTAAATCTAAAAACTTTTGAAGTCATGTAAATTATAAGAATATATAGAATTCAGCTAACCCTAATAAATACGTTGATGATAAACAATTTTCAGAAGCCATACAATTTGAAAATGTACAAAACTTTGAACTTGAAGCTCAACTGAAAATTACATAAAAAAAAGGCTCAGTAAATGAAAATCATTTTTTGTTAAAATTTAAATCAGCTATTTTTTTTTTTTAAATTCAAAATACAATTTTAAAATTACGCGTTTTAAAGTAAAATAACCTTTACTAAATCATTAAAATTAATAATTAGAAAAGCTCATTTAAATTTATTTGAATTTAAAAATATATAGAGAAACTCATTCACTTGTTTAATTTGAAATATTTTAATCATATAAACAGTTAAAAATATAGTTAAAAAATGGAGCAACAGAAAATTATATAATTTGAAAATGTGAATTCTCTTTTACTTTTGAAAACATGAAATAAATTAAACAAATTGTCTTGTGTTATACATCACTTATTTACACTAACTGCAATTTAACAATATACTTTTTATTGACCTATTCTGTATAAAATATATACCACCTTAAATTACCCCTTTGATAAAATAAAAAGCATATAAACTCTTCATTACTAAAAGCTAAATCTTTTTGTTTTGACCAAATTTCTCGATTAAAAATCTTAAAATATAAAAGATAATGTAAGAATTTTATTCAGAAAAAAAAAATGAAATTTTAAACATCCTACTCTAGATCTGGATTATATACAGTATTCCTTTAAACATACCTATTCCAGATTATATACACTACTCTGGAATACAGAATACATACACTATTCATTTAATGAAGTTGGAGCATATATTAAAAATACTTATGATTATCTGGGTATAAATTTCAATGGATCTGAAAAAATTATTCTTTGTTATTAAAATGTTTGAAAAGAAATACCAATTTTCCAGCTTTATGAGTTCTTTTTAAGCGATTACAGAGTTTGCAATGAATTAAAGTTTGATTTTTTTTTTTTTAAATAAAAGAAACTTTTATATCAGGTGTTTGATTTTTTTTTAAGATTTTAAAACTTTAGTTGTTTATTAGTTTACATTTATAAGTAATTAAAATTAAAATTATATTAAAAAATATATAAAAACATTTCAGAGTATTACTAACCATGTAATCTTTATTTTCCGAATCTTTCCATAAATAAAGTACATTGGAATATCAAACCATTTGTTATTTACATGTGCACAATGAAGTCATGAGATATCAACATAAATAACAATAAATATACTTTTGATTGACCTATATTTATTTATTCTAACGTTTTACAAATCCTCACAGAAACTCTCCATGTTTTTGTATTAAAAAATTCACATAAGATTTGTACATATTTTTTTAACAAATAAATTTATGCTTTAATCTTTTAACATTTCTCAGCTGAGATTCTCTATTTTTAAAATAGAATTTTTATTTTTAAGTGTGATATTTGATTTAAATAAAATTCAAAAAGCAAGGATTTTGAGTTCTGTCTCTCCCAGTCCTTAAATTTACAATGTATTGTTGTCAAAAATAATATTTATAATGAAATATCTTAACCTAAATTTGAAAAAAAAAAAGTGTATTTAAATAAATCAGTTGATTTAAATCAGGATTGAAATCAAGTTGATTTAAATCAATGAACTCTGATTAAAAATTGTTAGACTATACAAGTGTTATTTAGCAATTATTTAATTTAAATTGAGATTATAGTGCTGAAATATAATTTCAATTATATTGATCTAAATATTTTAAGATTTCTGAACTTTCTGTATTATAACTGATTAGATAACGTTGAAGAAATTGGCAATGAAACTATGCTTAGATTTCAAAAGATACCAAAATTTACCAATTGCTGTAAAAAAAGTAATTAAAAAAAATTCTTTCCAAAATCATGTACTTGCATACAATATTTTAACAAAAGATTATATTGAAGTAAAAGTTATAACACCAATCTGGCGAATCAGCTAAATAAACTTATCAAAAGCCAATTTGATAACTTAAAACCTGCATTATATTTTGAAGAAATAAAATAAGGACTTGTGAATAATACTTATAAACTCTTTAGAAATTAAAAAAGCAAAAATATGGAATATATAAGCACTTACTTACAGTGGAAGTCCAGTTGTCAGTTAATATATATATATATTTTAAATATGAATTAAAATAAAAATACTTTTTAAAAAAATTCTTAAAAATTAAAGAAATTTTAAAAAATGTACAATACCAGTATTGGACATCTGTTTCCTGCTGGTGAAAGCTATATTTTGATAATTGTATAAAGGAATTTATCACCTCTTTAAAATTTCCATAGGTTACCATGGGATTTCACAATTAGCATTAAAGGGAAAAAAATGATGACACAGAAATATAGTAGAAAAACGTGATAATTTTACAAAATGTAACAAATAGAGATTTAGCAGACTATCAAATATTCGGCTGAGTACTAACTTTTTAAAAAGTATATTGATTACAAATTTTTTTTTATCATGATTAATAACAAAGAAATAAATGTTTGTGAGTCTTTTATTCCTCAATGGCAGATCACTTAATAGCAGAATATTAAAAATTGCAAATAATTCAGAAAAAATATCTATAAAATAAGAGTGCATTCAATAAAAAATCGGTCTTAGCAAATATGTATGTGCTTTTTTTTTTTTTTTACTTAAACTTATTAAAATAAATCAAGCGCATTTAATTTACACAAACATTAAATTGCACGTATTGACAAAATACAATTTTTTAAAAAATATATAAATTACTCGATTTTTTCTGGCTAACAACAAAAGACAGAAAAAATAAAACAAACATTTATACTGAAAAATAAAATTTATTTTCAACAAAACTATAAATCAAAATGTTTTAATAAAACAAATTACAGCACTGTATTTATGCTATGATTGCTATTGGCTTTTATTCCTTTAGAATTGATGCAGTTAGTAAAAAAGCCTGCCTAGATTCCGGCCTGATAACAGTCTTAATTAAACACCCAGTAGGATGCTACAGCAACGAAATTGACTCAGTTGAACATTTCTCCGAAAACAGTGTCACACCATCAACATACGAAAACACCTTGACGTCCTTTCTATCATCCTCATTCTCTATTAGGCAAGGATGATCTGTTCTAGCTGTAAGGCGACATTGATCACTGCAGTATTATCCTGTAATAATAACAGTAATAATATTAATTTTTTTTTATTGTACTAATTGCTAGTGACCATGTATATTTAAAAAGATAAAAAACAGCACAAGAGCAAAGAATGATTAAGGGGACACTTCGTCTTCAGCGATAAGTATTTTTAAGAACAAAATATTTGAAAATTTTCCTTTGAATAAAAAATTCAAAATTCATAAAATTTTTAAAAAATTTAAAAATTAAGGAAATTTTTAAAAATGTACTCTACCAGCATTGGACATCTGTTTCCTGCTGGTGAAAGCTATATTTTGATAATTGTACAACGGAATTTATCATTTCTTTAAAATTTACATAGGTTACTATGGGATTTCACAATCAGCATTAAAAGAAAAAAAAAATGGTGCCACAGGAATATAGTAGAAAAACATAACAATAATTTTACGATATGTAACAAATAGTGATTTAGCAGATTATCAAATAATCGGCTGGATACTAACTTTTTAAAAAGTATATTAATTAAAAAAAATTATGTACATTAAATTGGAAATAAAATAATAAAAAGAAAAGTGCTCAGTCAAACTGATGGCATTGAGCTCACAGGCTATTCACACTATTTGCATATTATACTCTTATTTCAAAGAAAAAGGGGAGGGGGGGTCATTAGCTCCCCTATTTACGTCCTTTATACTTAACCAATAAACGTCCAAATCTAATCAGGGAAGCGCCTTATCAAAATAAACCGGTATACAACATTTGAAGCAAATTGGATAATTCGGCATGAAAAAACTATTTATCTAAATTAAAATGGACAATTAGTCCCCGTTCCCCATTTATACTTAACCAACAGCCCCCCCCCCACCCCCAAAAAAAAACCCAATCAGGGAAGCATCTTATCAGAATAAACCTATATAAAAAATTTGAAGCAAATCGGTTAATTCTGCATGAAAAACACATTTATCTAAATTAAGGGGAGGGAATTCGTCACCATTCCCTCCTTTATACTTAACAAATGAACCCCCAAAACTAATGCGGGAAACGTCTTATCAAAATGAATCAATATACAAAATTTGAAGCAAACTAGATAATTTTGCATAAAAAACCCATTTATCTAACTTAAGGTGGATTAGCCCCTCGTTCCACCCTTTATTTTCTTAACCAATAAACCCCCAAAATTAATCAGGGAAGTGCCTTATCACAATGAAAATATATACCAAATTTGAAGAAAATCGGATAATTCGGCACGAAAAACCCATTTATCTAAATTAGGGGGAGCATTAACCCCTTTTCCCCCCTTTTATACTTAACCAAAGAACCCCCAAAGCTAATCAGGGAAGCGCCTAATCAGAATGAACTTATATACAAATTTGAAGCAAATCGGATAATTCTGCATGAAAAACCCATTTATCTAAATTAAGGAGGGGGGGGGGATTAGCCTCCAGTTCCCCCCCTTTATACTTAACCGATGAACCCTCAAAACTAATCAGGAAAGAGCCTTATCACAATGAACCTCATACAATATCTGAAGAAAATTACAATAATTCTGCATGAAAAAACCATTTATCTAAGTTAGGGGGGATTAGCCCCATTCCCCCTTCATACTTAACCAATGAACACCCAAAACTAATCAGGGAAGCGCCTTATCAGAATGAACCTATATTCAAAATTTGAAGCAAATTGGATAATTCTGCATGAAAAACACATTTATCTAAATTAAAGGGGGGATCAGCCCCCGTTCCACCCCTTTTATACTTAGCAATTGGACCCCCAAAACTAATCAGGGAAGCGCCTTATCACAATGAACCTATATGCAAAATTTGAAGCAAATTGTATAATTCAGCATGAAAAATCAATTTATCCAAATTACGGGGGATTGGACCACGTTCTCCCCTTTATATTTAACCAATGAACCCCCAAAACTGATCCGGGGAAGCGCGTTATCACAACGAACCTATATATAAAAATTGAAACAAATCTGATAATTCTGAATAAAAAAGTCATTTATCTAAAGTAAGGGGGGGGGGATTAATTACCGTCCCCCTCTTTATACTTAACCAATGAACAACCAAAACTAATGAAGGAAGCGCCTTATCACAATGAAGCTAACACATGGGCTGATAAGTTCCCGGTCTAATAAAGAAAACACAACTTTTTAACAAAACTTTATGACTTTATAACTTTAATAAATAACATAACTTTAATAATAAATAATAATAATTTAATAAATAAATAAATAATAATAATAATTGAATAAATAAATAAATAATAATAATAATTTAATAAATAAATAATAATAATAGTTTAATAATAAATAACAATTTTATAACGAAAAAGCTCCAAACAGTGTTCTAAATCATTGACTCATTGTTGTTTTTGGTCAAAAGTCAACACGCGCGGCAGCCACTTTGACAACAGCTTTTTCATAGACAAATGCTCATTCAAAATAAAACCTACACGTTTCTTGGATATCTTCAGAGTCTGAGCTATCGCCTGCAACTTCACTTTATGGTTCCCCAAAACGATTTTTTGGACTATTTTTATGTTTTCCGGAGTAACCACCTCTTTTGCGTGGTGCATCACTGGTGTCCGTACGACCACGTTTAAATTCAGCAAACCAGTCAATAATGTTTGATTTACCTGGTGCAGCGTCCGGATAATGCTTATCAAGCCAAGCTTTTGTTTGAACAGTGTTTTTTCCCATCAAAATACAATTCTTGAAATTCTTGTTTATGCATTTTTTTTGTTTATCAACAAAGTTGTTCAAATAAAACCACTGTAACGTTTTATCCACACGGCGAATCAGCATGGCATCTTTTCTGCTACCTTTTAAAGGTTAGTATTTACTAAAAAAAAGCATCGGTTCGGCAATTGCAACGCCATCTGTGTGCCAGACCGGGAACTTATCAGCCCATGTGTTATATACAAAATTTAAAGGAAATTGGGTAATTTTGCATGAAAAACCCATTTATTTAATTTAAGGGGATTAGCCCTTGTCCCGCCTATATATTTAACCATTGAACCCCCAAAACTGATCAGGGAAGCGTCTTATCAGAAACAATCTATATACAAAATTTTAAGCAAATCTGATAATTCTGCATGAAAAACACATTTATGTAAATTAAGGGGGGGGGGATTAATCACCGTTCCTCTCTTTATACTTTACCATTGAACTCCCAAAACTAATCAGGGAAACGACTTATCACAATGAACTTATGTACAAAATATGAAGCAAATTGGGTAATTTTGCATGTAAAACCCACTTATTTAATTTAGGGGGACTAGCCCGTGTTCCCCCTTTATATTTAACCATTGAACCCCCAAAACTGATCAGGGAAGCGCCTTATCAGAAACAACCTAATACAAAATTTTAAGCAAATCGGATAATTCTGCATGAAAAACCCATTACATAAATTAAGGGGGGATTAGTCCCATTTCGCTCCCTTTATACTTTACCATTGAACCCCCAAAACTAATCAAGGAAGCACCTTATCAGAATGAACCTTTTATAAAAAAATTGAAACAATTGGATAATTCTGTTTTAAAAAATCATTTTTCTCAATTGAGAGAGGGGGGGGGGGGAATTAGTCCCTGTTCTCCCCTTTATACTTCACCAATGTACCTACATACAAAATTTGAAGCAAGTTAGATAATGCTGCATGAAAAACCCATTTATCTAAATTAAGGGTAGGATTGGCCCCCGTTCCCCTCGTTTATACTTTACCATTGAACTCCCAAAACTAATCAGGAAAGCGACTTATCACAATGAACTTATGTACAAAATACGAAGCAAATTGGGTAATTTTGCATGAAAAAACCATTTCTTTATTTTAGAGAGGGGGGGGGGATTAGCTCCTGTTCCCCTTTATATTTAACCATTGAACCCCCAAAACTGATCCGGGGAAGCGCCTTATCACAATGAACCTATATACAAAATTTGAAGCAAATCGGATAATTCTGCATAAAAACTTATTTATCTAAATTAAGGGGGAGGAATAATCACCGTTCCCCTCTTTATACTTAACCAATGAACCACCAAAAATAATAAAGGAAGCGCTTTATCATAATGTAGCTCTATAAAAAATATGAAGAAAATTGGGAAATTTTGCATGAAAAACCCATTTATTTAATTTAGGGGGAGATTAGCCCCTGTTCCTCTTTTATATTTAACCATTGAACCCCCAAAACTGATCAGGGAAGCGCCTTATCGGAATGAACCTATATACAAAATTTGAAACAAATCGGATACTTCTGCATGAAAAACACATTATCTAAATTAAGGGGGGGGATTAGCCCCCAGTTCCCTCCTGTAAACTTAACAAATGAACCCCCAAAACTGATCAGGGAAGCGCCTTATCAGAATGAACCTATATAGAATATTTGAAACAAATCGGATAATTCTGCATGAAAAACCCATTTACCTAAATTAAGGGGGTGGGGAGATTAATGACCGTTGCCCTCTTTATACTTAACCAATGAACCCCCAAAACTAATGAAGGAAACGCTTTATCACAATGAAGCTAACACATGGGCTGATAAGTTCCCGGTCTAATAAAGAAAACACAACTTTTTAACAAAACTTTATGACTTTATAACTTTAATAAATAACATAACTTTAATAATAAATAATAATAATTTAATAAATAAATAAATAATAATAATAATTTAATAAATAAATAAATAATAATAATAATTGAATAAATAAATAAATAATAATAATAATTTAATAAATAAATAATAATAATAGTTTAATAATAAATAACAATTTTATAACGAAAAAGCTCCAAACAGTGTTCTAAATCATTGACTCATTGTTGTTTTTGGTCAAAAGTCAACACGCGCGGCAGCCACTTTGACAACAGCTTTTTCATAGACAAATGCTCATTCAAAATAAAACCTACACGTTTCTTGGATATCTTCAGAGTCTGAGCTATCGCCTGCAACTTCACTTTATGGTTCCCCAAAACGATTTTTTGGACTATTTTTATTTTTTCCGGAGTAACCACCTCTTTTGCGTGGTGCATCACTGGTGTCCGTACGACCACGTTTAAATTCAGCAAACCAGTCAATAATGTTTGATTTACCTGGTGCAGCGTCCGGATAATGCTTATCAAGCCAAGCTTTTGTTTGAACAGTGTTTTTTCCCATCAAAATACAATTCTTGAAATTCTTGTTTATGCATTTTTTTTGTTTATCAACAAAGTTGTTCAAATAAAACCACTGTAACGTTTTATCCACACGGCGAATCATCATGGCATCTTTTCTGCTACCTTTTAAAGGTTAGTATTTACTAAAAAAAAGCATCGGTTCGGCAATTGCAACGCCATCTGTGTGCCAGACCGGGAACTTATCAGCCCATGTGTTATATACAAAATTTAAAGGAAATTGGGTAATTTTGCATGAAAAACCCATTTATTTAATTTAAGGGGATTAGCCCTTGTCCCGCCTATATATTTAACCATTGAACCCCCAAAACTGATCAAGGAAGCGTCTTATCAGAAACAATCTATATACAAAATTTTAAGCAAATCTGATAATTCTGCATGAAAAACACATTTATGTAAATTAAGGGGGGGGGGGGTTAATCACCGTTCCTCTCTTTATACTTTACCATTGAACTCCCAAAACTAATCAGGGAAACGACTTATCACAATGAACTTATGTACAAAATATGAAGCAAATTGGGTAATTTTGCATGTAAAACCCACTTATTTAATTTAGGGGGACTAGCCCCTGTTCCCCCTTTATATTTAACCATTGAACCCCCAAAACTGATCAGGGAAGCGCCTTATCAGAAACAACCTAATACAAAATTTTAAGCAAATCGGATAATTCTGCATGAAAAACCCATTACATAAATTAAGGGGGGATTAGTCCCATTTCGCTCCCTTTATACTTTACCATTGAACCCCCAAAACTAATCAAGGAAGCACCTTATCAGAATGAACCTTTTATAAAAAAAATTGAAACAATTGGATAATTCTGTTTTAAAAAATCATTTTTCTCAATTGAGAGAGGAGGGGGGGGGGAATTAGTCCCTGTTCTCCCCTTTATACTTCACCAATGTACCTACATACAAAATTTGAAGCAAGTTAGATAATGCTGCATGAAAAACCCATTTATCTAAATTAAGGGTAGGATTGGCCCCCGTTCCCCTCGTTTATACTTTACCATTGAACTCCCAAAACTAATCAGGGAAGCGACTTATCACAATGAACTTATGTACAAAATACGAAACAAATTGGGTAATTTTGCATGAAAAAACCATTTCTTTATTTTAGAGGGGGGGGGGGGATTAGCCCCTGTTCCCCTTTATATTTAACCATTGAACCCTCAAAACTGATCCGGGGAAGCGCCTTATCACAATGAACCTATATACAAAATTTGAAGCAAATCGGATAATTCTGCATAAAAAACTTATTTATCTAAATTAAGGGGGAGGAATAATCACCGTTCCCCTCTTTATACTTAACCAATGAACCACCAAAAATAATAAAGGAAGCGCTTTATCATAATGTAGCTCTATAAAAAATATGAAGAAAATTGGGAAATTTTGCATGAAAAACCCATTTATTTAATTTAGGGGGAGATTAGCCCCTGTTCCTCTTTTATATTTAACCATTGAACACCCAAAACTGATCAGGGAAGCGCCTTATCGGAATGAAACTATATACAAAATTTGAAACAAATCGGTACTTCTGCATGAAAAACACATTATCTAAATTAAGGGGGGGATTAGCCCCCAGTTCCCTCCTGTAAACTTAACAAATGAACCCCCAAAACTGATCAGGAAGCGCCTTATCAGAATGAACCTATATAGAATATTTGAAACAAATCGGATAATTCTGCATGAAAAACCCATTTACCTAAATTAAGGGGGTGGGGAGATTAATGACCGTTGCCCTCTTTATACTTAACCAATGAACCCCCAAAACTAATGAAGGAAACGCCTTATCACAATGAAGCTAACACATGGGCTGATAAGTTCCCGGTCTAATAAAGAAAACACAACTTTTTAACAAAACTTTATGACTTTATAACTTTAATAAATAACATAACTTTAATAATAAATAATAATAATTTAATAAATAAATAAATAATAATAATAATTTAATAAATAAATAAATAAATAATAATAATTGAATAAATAAATAAATAATAATAATAATTTAATAAATAAATAGTAATAATAGTTTAATAATAAATAACAATTTTATAACGAAAAAGCTCCAAACAGTGTTCTACATCATTGACTCATTGTTGTTTTTGGTCAAAAGTCAACACGCGCGGCAGCCACTTTGACAACAGCTTTTTCATAGACAAATGCTCATTCAAAATAAAACCTACACGTTTCTTGGATATCTTCAGAGTCTGAGCTATCGCCTGCAACTTCACTTTATGGTTCCCCAAAACGATTTTTTGGACTATTTTTATGTTTTCCGGAGTAACCACCTCTTTTGCGTGGTGCATCACTGGTGTCCGTACGACCACGTTTAAATTCAGCAAACCAGTCAATAATGTTTGATTTACCTGGTGCAGCGTCCGGATAATGCTTATCAAGCCAAGCTTTTGTTTGAACAGTGTTTTTTCCCATCAAAATACAATTCTTGAAATTCTTGTTTATGCATTTTTTTTGTTTATCAACAAAGTTGTTCAAATAAAACCACTGTAACGTTTTATCCACACGGCGAATCATCATGGCATCTTTTCTGCTACCTTTTAAAGGTTAGTATTTACTAAAAAAAAGCATCGGTTCGGCAATTGCAACGCCATCTGTGTGCCAGACCGGGAACTTATCAGCCCATGTGTTATATACAAAATTTAAAGGAAATTGGGTAATTTTGCATGAAAAACCCATTTATTTAATTTAAGGGGATTAGCCCTTGTCCCGCCTATATATTTAACCATTGAACCCCCAAAACTGATCAGGGAAGCGTCTTATCAGAAACAATCTATATACAAAATTTTAAGCAAATCTGATAATTCTGCATGAAAAACACATTTATGTAAATTAAGGGGGGGGGATTAATCACCGTTCCTCTCTTTATACTTTACCATTGAACTCCCAAAACTAATCAGGGAAACGACTTATCACAATGAACTTATGTACAAAATATGAAGCAAATTGGGTAATTTTGCATGTAAAACCCACTTATTTAATTTAGGGGGACTAGCCCCTGTTCCCCCTTTATATTTAACCATTGAACCCCCAAAACTAATCAGGGAAGCGCCTTATCAGAAACAACCTAATACAAAATTTTAAGCAAATCGGATAATTCTGCATGAAAAACCCATTACATAAATTAAGGGGGGATTAGTCCCATTTCGCTCCCTTTATACTTTACCATTGAACCCCCAAAACTAATCAAGGAAGCACCTTATCAGAATGAACCTTTTATAAAAAAAATTGAAACAATTGGATAATTCTGTTTTAAAAAATCATTTTTCTCAATTGAGAGAGGGGGGGGGGGGGAATTAGTCCCTGTTCTCCCTTTATACTTCACCAATGTACCTACATACAAAATTTGAAGCAAGTTAGATAATGCTGCATGAAAAACCCATTTATCTAAATTAAGGGTAGGATTGGCCCCCGTTCCCCTCGTTTATACTTTACCATTGAACTCCCAAAACTAATCAGGGAAGCGACTTATCACAATGAACTTACGTACAAAATACGAAGCAAATTGGGTAATTTTGCATGAAAAAACCATTTCTTTATTTTAGAGAGGGGGGGGGGGATTAGCCCCTGTTCCCCTTTATATTTAACCATTGAACCCCCAAAACTGATCCGGGGAAGCGCCTTATCACAATGAACCTATATACAAAATTTGAAGCAAATCGGATAATTCTGCATAAAAAACTTATTTATCTAAATTAAGGGAGAGGAATAATCACCGTTCCCCTCTTTATACTTAACCAATGAACCACCAAAAATAATAAAGGAAGCGCTTTATCATAATGTAGCTCTATAAAAAATATGAAGAAAATTGGGAAATTTTGCATGAAAAACCCATTTATTTAATTTACGGGGAGATTAGCCCCTGTTCCTCTTTTATATTTAACCATTGAACCCCCAAAACTGATCAGGGAAGCGCCTTATCGGAATGAACCTATATACAAAATTTGAAACAAATCGGATACTTCTGCATGAAAAACAGATTATCTAAATTAAGGGGGGGATTAGCCCCCAGTTCCCTCCTGTAAACTTAACAAATGAACCCCCAAAACTGATCAGGGAAGCGCCTTATCAGAATGAACCTATATAGAATATTTGAAACAAATCGGATAATTCTGCATGAAAAACCCATTTACCTAAATTAAGGGGGTGGGGAGATTAATGACCGTTGCCCTCTTTATACTTAACCAATGAACCTCCAAAACTAATGAAGGAAACGCCTTATCACAATGAAGCTATATACAAAATTTGAAGCAAATTGTGTAATTCTGCATGAAAACCCCATTTATTTAATTTAGGGAGGGGATTCGCCCCTGTTCCCCCTTTATATTTAACCATTGAACCCCCAAAGCTGATCAGAGAAGCTCCTTATTGGAATGAACCTATATACAAAATTTGAAACAAATCGGATATTTCTGCATGAAAAACACATTATCTAAATTAAGGGGGGGGGGAATTAGCCCCCAGTTCCCTCCTGTAAACTTAATAAATGAACCCCCAAAACTGATTAGCGAAGCGCCTTATCAGAATGAACCTATATAGAATATTTGAAACAAATCGGATAATTCTGCATGAAAAACCCATTATCTAAATTAAGGGGGGATTAGCCCCCCAGTTCCGCCCTGTATACTTAACCAATGAACCCCCAAAGATAATCAGAGAAGCGCCTTATCAGAATGAACCTATATGCAATATTTGAAACAAATCGGATAATTCTGCATGAAAAACCCATTTACCTAAATTAAGGGGGTGGGGGGATTAATGACCGTTGCCCTCTTTATACTTAACCAATGAACCCCCAAAACTAATGAAGGAAACGCCTTATCACAATGAAGCTATATACAAAATTTGAAGCAAATTGTGTAATTCTGCATGAAAACCCCATTTATTTAATTTAGGGAGGGGATTCGCCCCTGTTCCCCCTTTATATTTAACCATTGAACCCCCAAAGCTGATCAGAGAAGCGCCTTATTGGAATGAACCTATATACAAAATTTGAAACAAATCGGATATTTCTGCATGAAAAACACATTATCTAAAAATTAAGGGGGGGGGATTAGCCCCCAGTTCCCTCATGTAAACTTAACAAATGAACCCCCAAAACTGATCAGGGAAGCGCCTTATCAGAATGAACCTATGTATAAAATTTGAAACAAAACTGATAATTCTGCATGAAAAACCCATTTATATAAATTAACTGGGGATCAGCCCCCGTTCCCCCTCCCCCTTTTATACTTAGCAATTTAACCCCCAAAACTAATCAAGGAATCGGATTATCAGAATGAACATATACATAAAATTTGAAAATTTAAAATCGGATAATTCTGCATGAAAAACCTATTTATGTAAATTAAGCGGGGGGAGGGGGGTGGGGTCCGGCTTTGATAACCTGTGAGCTAAAAAAAAATTCTATTACAATGATATTTCGGGTTCTGTGAACTCCAAAAATAGCAGAATTTTCAGAACATTTATGATTTATATGTTGACATTATGACTCATTTGAACATTTTTTATTTCTTGAAATTTGCACAGTATTAACACGTGCATTTAAATACATGACAAGATTTAGTTAAAGGAAAGCACAAATATGAAATAAAATCAAATTAGATATTTTTTTTTGTTAGAAACCCACATACAAGATAATTTTTATATAAATTAGGATGAAAAACAATACAGAAATGTAACAAAAGCTATTACAGGTTTTCTTTTTCTTTCTTTTTTTTAATTTTTAAATGAAGAATTGAAGCTTTATATTTTTAAAATAAATCCCCCCCCCCCCCCCCCCCACCTCTACTGACAAAAATTCCCTGTTTGCTTTTTTTATTCTATTTATTTTAAATTATTAGAAAAGATTAAAAGTCATTTTTTATTTTCAAAATAATCTGAGAAAAATAAAATTTAATAAATTAAATTTGAATATACAGGGTGGGGCAGTTGAAAGCTTCTGTATGCAAGCTTTTACAGCAAGAATATAGGTAAAATCAACCTCAAGGTATTAAGCATATTCTACTTTACGTTTTTCACAACTAAAATATTGTCTGATATTAAAAGACTACTGAAATTTATTTTACCATATACCATTATAAATTTCGTTATAGCACCCTGACATACATTTCTCAATTTTTTAATCAACATTATAGAATTTAATGGACATTCCTTTTTAATTGAATTTTAATACACTACAAATAATAAAATGTTAAATTGATTCTATAATAATGTAGTGCCTGAAAAAAAAGACAATATATGATTCTGGTATGGCATCGAACACAGAAAAATCTCATGAATTTATTTTAAGATCATAGGTATTTATTGATATCTTCAGTGTTGAATTCAGGCATTTTTCTCCGAGAGGGATTTCTGTGGCTCCTGGGGGCATATTATAGAGTTCCGAGGGAGGGGGAGGGGGGGAATTGCACTTTTTGACCATTAAATCATAAAATCCGAAATCTTCAGAAGGGGTGGCCATTTCAATGCTCCGGGAGAGAGGAATGTCCCCCCCCCTCCCCCGGCTATCTCCTGAATTCAACACTAGATGCCTTACAGAATTAAACAAATAAACAAGTACCTGAATTTAGAATAAGTTAAAAACTATTTAAAAAGCAGTCTACAAAAATTGAGTTTTTATTAAGATAATATCTAAGTTAGAAATTTCTGGCACATCAAAACATTTTTTTGATTGGGGATATTTTTCTCATAAAAAATAAACTGAGCGAGAAATAAGATAATATGCATTTTATTTCAGGCTACGCAGCTCCTTAAACATGTTATTCGGTTTGATAATCATGCACTGTAAATATATGGACATATCAAATTCCAAATATTAAAAATCACATAAATTTTAGTACTTACCATTGCGGGGACGCTGATATCTATCCCCAGTATATCTGCCCCTATACGTCATTTTTCCGTCTAAGCAGTAGGGGATACATATCCAGCTTTTGAGCATTTCACTTTCTTCGAGAGTCGGATATCCGACCCCAGTATATCTGCCCCCATATCAGAAGGGGACATATATCCAAAACCAGACCATGTTACTTTCGTCGAGACCTGGATATCCATCCCCAGTATATCTGCCCCCGTACGTCATCTTCTTGACGTCACAGCAGAAGGGGATAGATATCCAGTTTTTGAGCATTTTCACTCTCGTCGAGTGTTGGATATCCAACCCCTGTATATGCATCCCCGTACGTCATCTTGACGTCATAGCAGAAGGGGACATATATCAAGGGGTCACATATCCGATGCTAGGACCTTTTACTTTTGAGGAGAGCATTGGATAACCGACCCTTGGATATCTTCCCCCATACGTCATTTTGACGTCAGAGCAAAGGGGATACATATCAAGGGGGTACATATCCACTGCTAGGACATTCTACTTTTGAAGAGAGCATTGGATATCCGTCCCCTGTATATCTGTCCCCATACGTCATCTTGGCGTCACAGCAGAGGGGATACCAGGCTGAATCATACCGCCATTTAATAACCCAGCGGACCAAAACCAAGCTAAAATCGGTTAGCTTACCGTACTATAAGAGTATAATAGTATAATAGTGGACGGCGAGTGACAGTAACAGGGACGGCAAACACCTGCTCAGGCGGTTTCCTAATGCTGAGCTAGGTTGCAATATGGCGGTTATTTTGGGCAACATAATGGATATGCGTCAGCTCCCCTTACAGGAGCCTTACACATATCCAGTGCTAGAACATTTTCACGCTCGTCGAGAGTTGGATATCCGACCCCTGTATATATATCCCCTTTTACGTACAGTTTTTATTTTTGCCGTGAACTTAACGTACTTATATGTACTTATTTATCTAGAAATCTGTAGACGTTACGAGGATCATAATACACCAATATATACATATATATACATAATTGAAACAATATAAATACTGTTTCAATTATGTATTGTTATATTTATAACAATACATAATTGAATTTTGTTACATATATGTATTATGTTTCAATGTATTGAATACAATATATCTATTGAAATTTGTAATATTAAAAGTATTTTTTTAAATCATTTTTTCCAATTTTAAAATGAGTTATAGTTAGATGGCTAGAGATTATTTTCAAATGAAAAAATATATATATTATTGCTGATTTTCCATCTGTGCCTAATTCCTGTTGATAGCACACACGAACAAAATAATAACGAAAAATAATGCCGATTGCATAGATTGTAAAACACTTTCCAACTATTTTTACTTATTGCATTTATCCACCTTCAGTTTTTTTAAATATATTTTGTACTTTCATGTAATGCTAAAGATTAAATAAATTTCTTTGAATTTGTTCTAGAAAAACATGATCAAAATGTACTTCAAATAAATTCTGTCACTAGACCGTAAAGTGTCCGAATTCTTTTGTGTACCCCGTGTAAAAACTATAAATGATAGATATAGCATTTTTTTTTAATAAGGAACATGCTGAATAGTTTTTCTTACGACCCTTCTCAAGTCAAAGGAATGTGCTTACTGACACATTTCTAAAATCATTTTTGTCCAGAAACGCATGAAATTGGCAGGTGTTGTTATTCAGAAACTATGTAATCAAAAGACGTTTTTCATTTTTTTGGAAATGGTAAAGACAGAAGAACTTTCTTGAAATGCTTCTAAAGTCGGCGTTTTAAACCGAATTCCCTACGTGGAAGCGCGAGAAAGGGGAAATACTTGTCACGTGACAACAATCACTTATCACTCGATAGGTAATTTATTTGCCAAACGCTATTCGATTGCAAATCCCTGCAATAATCAGGCTTGCCAATTTTATACCTTTAAATTTAAATATGAGTTAGAAAATGTCTCAGAAAGTTCCACATTGTTGAGCAAGGAATTTGAAAACTATCTTAATGACATATATAAATTTTGTGGGTTTTATTTGTTAATATTTTCCCGAAAGTTAGAGTACGAACGGACAGACAGTAAAAAAAAATCATAAAGTCATGCCTCACGCATAGATTACTTATTACACATTTTCCAACACGACGAACATTAAGCTACATTTTACGCTATATATTTTTTTTACCTTCATTTTAGGCTATATACTTTCTTGAAATGGCCTCAGAAACTGCGTGGTTCGGCGACTTCTTGGGACATGAAAAATTAAGGTGTGTGAAATTCACTAACTATTAAGTGAAAACTTTAGGTTGTTGTCAAATTCCCTCCTGAACAAATCTTTACAAAATGGAATTTTGTCTTAAATGAAAAAATTACACGGTTCCAACAAAAATAATACTAACAATTATACCTGCTAAGACATAAACCTGCGTATAAAGGGGAATCTTTTCTGTAATTTTGATTCCGTTTTCACAGGTTATAATGAATAAGTATTTGACAAAGGTGATTACGATACGTATTTCAATATTATATATTTTATGGTTACATATTATAAATTTTAAAATAAGTCTGTCATTCGAAACTTAATAAAATTATCTTTATAAATTTAGTTTGCATTTTAGTTACGGAATAAGACCAACCTTTCTGACTACTTTTCCTAACACATTTTAAAACGTAAACGCATAAAATTTCCAAGCCTGGCTATAAAAACTATTTGAAATTGAATTGAGCATTCCATTTGTAATAAATAAATTATTTACCAAGTTACAAATGATTATTGTCACGTGACGACCACTTTTTCCCCCTTCCCTCGCTGCCGCGTCTGGAAATTCGATTCAAAACGCCAACTTTGAAAGTATATTCTGAAAGAAATTTTTGTCTTTACCAAAAAAGGTAAACCGTCATTCGATTACATAGTTTCTGTATAAAAACATCTGTCAATTTCCTGTGTTTCCGAACAAAAATGAATTGAAAAATGTGTCAGAAAATAGCTCTTTTGTAATTGAGATCAATCTTCATAGTTTTTTCTTTTTCTTTTGAGTCATACATAATTTTGAAATTAACGTTAAGTTCAGGAAAGTATCTAGACATATCAATCTATAAATACCACGAAACTGCTCTTGATAGTACACGGAAATATTTACGGTATTGAAATTCATTGTTATGCCTACAATAATTGCCTACAATCATTGCCGCTTATTTGAATCAGGACCACCCCCTCTGATTGAATCAGATTCCGCTTTACAAACATGGTTAATTTTAAAAGGTTGTTATTAAACTTTGATCGAATACTTTCCCTAAAATAATTTACTCAAAGGTATTTTGAAATTTTACATTATACATGTTTGACAATCCCGTTTCCGACACATTTGCAAACAAAACTAGTCGTTGGGGGCCACCGTAATACTTACCCATCATGGATATGTATAATGTAAAATATTAAAATAAAAATGTGTAAACTACTTATTTTATAAGTAGTTTACACCGAAAAAAATAGTTCCGGTTAATCGAGGTTATTGAAATGAAATAGGCTTCTTCCTATTATTACATACTAAGTACATACCAAATTGTAAGTCTCTATCTCAATTTTTTGGGGAGATAGAGCGTTTACAGACACACACACAGACACACAGACACACAGACGGACGGCAAAATTTTTTTTTCTAAAAATATGTTTTTCGGAATCTCCAGTGTCTGAAACGTGTAAATCCGTCAAAAAAAATTTCGATTTTCAAAACGATTACAAGACTTACCCTATACTACGTATGATGGGTAAGTAAAATGAAAATTTCAGCTAAGTTTAATAAGGTACAGAATTAAGAAACGCGTTCCTCTCTCAATAGATGTGATGCATCTTTGATTATAATCAGTTGCTACTTGATGACTTACTTTTCATAATTTCGTATCCCAAAAACTGCTTTGAAAAACCCATTTCGACAGTGTTCATAGGAATATAATTTTTTCAAATATTCATGTCATACTTTATATTTCACATACAAAAATTGTTAAAATGTATAAAAATCACAATATGTTTGGGATGGTTAATTCTAACGCTACAGAATATTCAACGTGAAAAAAAATAAGTATCACAGATAGGCGATATGAATAAAAATCAGTTTACCAATTACAGTGGTAAACTTTACATGTGTATAATGCCTAAATTCTTGACTGAATAGCTTTTAGTTTGACATCCAAAGTTAAAATTTGACCTAGATTCAAAATATGAAGCGAAATCGTATTTTAGTATTGGAAATTTAAAATCCTTTTACTATTTCAATATGGAGACGGCTCCCTCAAACTTATTTTTTAATATACTTTTAAGAAAGATTTATTTTCGCAATTGAATTGCTATTTTCGTTTTTCTCCGATAAAAACGCAAGTGGGAAGGGTTCTGTTTTGCTTTTTCTTTTCTTTTCTTTTCTTAACTAATTGTATACATACGACGCATAATGTTTAACAACATACTTTGTAACAAATATTAAGTTAATAAAAAAAAAAATAAGGATTAGGGAAAATAAAAGAAACAGAACAGAAAAAGCATAAATGTAACGTAAGTATCATGTACCATCAATTTAGAAAAAAAAATCCCAATTAGGCAATTACTGAAACTTACTGTCTGATGAAACGACAATGAATAATGAGGCATGAGTATAAGGGATGAACATTTTTGGCTTAAGGCATATGCATGGCTGCCGGCGATCTTTGAAACTAAAACCATAGTCCTTTCAAGAATACAGGAAGTTCCGGTCTATTTGTAACATGAATGATCAATTATTTAACATCTTTTAGCCTTCTCGGTGGGGTGTTTCCTGTGGTTCTGTTGAAAACATTCTAAACTACATTTCTAGGAAATGCTTTTCCGCTTGTAAAGATAAAAAAAAAAAAAAAGAGTAAGTTCAGATTTGAAACATTATAAAATTTCTAAACTTGTTCCATACAGACCGGGCCCCCTTTGCTCCCGGACCCCCATGTGCCCCCCCCCCCCTCTCACCGGCCCTGCCGGCTGGCCTTCTCAATGATGGAACAGTGGCGCACCAGAGAACTAATTCACACCGCTAAATTTAAATAGTATTCTTCGTCTTCGTAGAATTTCTGAGACTTTTAACGGAAAGAATACTATTAAAATTTAGTGGCGACAATCGCCCAAATGGTGCGCCCACTGTTCCATGACTGCCTTCTCCTTAAGGTAGTTCTGAAATGACCTGATCAACAACACGAAAATTTCCGACACATTTTCTGACTTATTTTTAAGCGCAAAGGTATAAAATTGGCAGGCCTGATTATTGAAGTGATTTGAAATCGAAATGAGTTTTCCATTTTTTTTTTTATAAATATCCTTATATATTATTTCTCCTGTCAACATCCCTTTTACTCAGAAAATATGAAACGCAGAACAACGAATGAGATACCATATGAAAGGTTTTAGAACCGGCTTCTGACATAGCCCGCTTAACAATTCGTTAAAACATGTTTTTTGATTAAAATTTGATGAAATTAAAAAATTAAATCGGCATTGTTTTCATGAAAGAAATGAAAGGTATTCCTGAAATTTTTGTTGCCAAAAAAATAAAATACCACATTATATGATGATCATAGCAATTATTATAAAAAACACCGCACGGGTTTATTTTATACTTATGACTAAAAAGCGAAATTGAAATTGAAATGTTTAGATTTCTATTTCTAAGTCCCATGGTTTTTCCGAAGCGGATGACGTCATCCTCTAATGCAGTCAAAATACGATTGCTAATTTTTTTTTTTCTCGCGCGTGCCTTTAGCAATCTTGGATCAGTTTTTAGTCTAACTTTTATGGAATAAATTGATATTCTGGCTTGACTAACAACTAAATGTTGTTTGCAGATATTTTTATCCTTGCTTTTTCTTTAGAAGTTTAAACCTGCATCTAATAATTATTACATATTGATAAAAAATGATACTTCTCTATTATCCCGTCGACCACTTCTCATAACAAAAAACTATCGCCAAATAAACGGGTGAACGTTGCCATTGGAATATCAAAAAATAAATAAAATATAAGAATTTAAGGATACAATTGTTATTTTAATTAATAAAATAACTACTAAATCAGTAAAACATAATAAAAAATACACGCAAATGTCGAATGTAATACCACTAGATGACGTAACAAACATGCATAATGATTCTGACATCAAGTAAATGGGACTGCATTTATGAAAAGCGGTCGACGGGTTAATAGAGAAGTACCTAAAAAATATTAGATTTCAGTGCGAAATCTTCGCACGGGCCCTCTGGTATTACTTACTTTACTTACTTATTGAGTTATATGCGATTCGTATCACGTGACGACACGTTTTCCCCCTTTTTCGTGCTGCAGCGTCGGCAATTTTCAAAAAGCCAACTTTGACAGTATTTTCTGAGAGATTTTCTGCCTTTACCAAAAAAATTAAAACTTTTTCGATTGCAAAGTTTCTGAATAAGAACACTTGCCAATTTCATGAGTCCCCAACAAAAATGAATTAAAAAATATGTCATAAAGAGGACTGTACTGGCCCACCGGACAACGAGGCAAATGCCCGGTTCGCCTCTCGTCGATTTTTTGTTTTCTTTTTAGAAGCATACTTTCAAAATAATGTATTCTAAAGGACAAACAAAATAATTTTTTTTTTTATTTTACAATTTAAAATAATATCCTGGGCTAGATTTTTGTTGTCAGCGCCTCTACAAATGATAATTCCTCAGAAAACTAACTTAAGTATTAATCACATTTTTAGCATATTTTTTGCCTCTAAGTATCTGTCGCCTCGGATTGTTGCCAAAAATTTTAGTGTTTCTACATATTGGGAATGTGCAAACGACGAAAGAGGATGGTGTTAGTTCAAAGAAAACAAATGCCCCACCAGTGGCTGAGAGGTTCCGCTCTCGAAGCTGGTAGACGGGAGGTGCTGGGTTCGATCCCAATCGCGCCCGTCGGTCTAATCGTTCGGAGTTTTCGTGGTTTTCTTCGAGCCGTGGATTTATCCATGCGTAAATACGGGTTAGGTTCCCTTAGAAAGACCCCCACGAAGGGCACTTCCCCCGGGCCTATATCCCATGTGTAGATAATTGGCCGTCAATAATCAACCCAACTCAAAGAAAACAAAATTTCATTTCTAGTTGACCCATTGACACGAGGCGGCTTTAGCAGTCATGGCGCCCTGGTACAACATTTTTTTACTGCATCTACGTATATATCTTCTAAGAAAACTGTTAAGTATTAATGATGCATTTAGTGTATTTTCTGCTATTAAGAATTTGGCGCCTTGAATGGCTGTACGGTATTTTGGAACTTCTGCCTAGTGTGCTAATGTAAATGATGAAACAGGATTTAATATCAGTTAAAATAATAAGAATAATAATAATAGTTATAATTTTAATTGGACCCATTGACAAAGATGTTTGTGGTGGTTATGGCATCCTGTGCAAATTTTTCTTCACCGTCTCTACGAATGAGATTTTAGAAAGAAACTAGTAATATAAAGTTTTAATCACTTATTTTGCATATTTTCCGCCAAGTATTTTATGATCTGTGTAATTGCCTGATATTTTGGTATATCTGCATTTTGTGCAAGTACACATTACGAAAATTATGTACAAATTACGGCTGGACCGTATTTTTCCGTTCCCAGAAATCATATTAAAATGGCTATAGACATTTTTTTTTTTTTTTAACATAATTATGTTTTGAAAAGTATACTGAGTGAAGCATCAAACCGCAGTTGAAAAAAATATATATCCTGGTAATTAAAAGCAATCTTATGAAAATACCGGAAAAGCCCCAGACGCTCATAAGGTTCAAATGTTTGTATATTTATTGTCTGTGTACAAATTCTGCAGATTATATACATCAGAACTGCACAAAAGATCTCGAGCATATTTCTGTTCAAACAGAAATTGCTCAAGGGAAATTCTCAACTGTGTGATATGTATTTCCTAGCATATACTATGTAGTATATATACAAATCTATGGATCATATACAGGGTTGCACAAAACAAATCGAATTTTTTCCGATTATTGATTGTAATTCCTGAAATTTGGTTTCAAATGTACAATGCGTTTTCCACATTGTTTACTTAGACATCATCTTTCACCTTATTATGGAAAAATTTGGGTATTTTGGAGACGAAATAAGCAAAATGCTTTGAACTTTGTGTATATCTGTAATTTTGTAAATGTTTACTCAATAAAAACATTTTTTATTAATAAAAAAATATAACACTTAGTATTAATAAAAAGTTAAAAATACCTCCTGAAAAGGAAACTCTCAAAATTATAAAGGAAACTAAAGTATTTTGTTTATGTTAAATTATTTGCATTTTGATATTTTTTTATATTAGAAAAATCGTTCATTTACAATCCTTTATACGCTATATGTAAAAGTAAAAATGAATTATATTTTTTATAGTTAGAAAGTGTCAATTCATAGAAATTACCAGAGTTATAACATTAAAAATTCTAATCTGATTTTCAAAAGATAGTAAATATGCTATCATGCGCGAAAATTGCGCAATTTTCGCGCAATTGAATTATTCTATTTGTTTATATTTTTTAGTGTACTTTTTCGGGGTAGGGGGAAGGAGGCACTCTCTGATAATGAGTTCTAGTTAGGCACCGATCACTTTGCTATGAGAATAATTACATTTGGATAATTTCTAAGGACGAATGATTAAAATTCTCTATCTCTCTCTCTCTCACACACACATTGAAAAAAAAAAATCTCTTATGCGACCATGTTTGAAGTACATCTGGGGGTAAATTAAGCTTTTTTTGTTGATCTTTATATCCTGGCATATCAAACTTACAACCTTAGTACTGCAGACAATCCATTATTTATAAAGGATTAATTAGTAAACCAATATTACACCTATCATATCCTGTGTATTTTTACACTTAATTACATGAACAAGCTTCGTAAATTACAGTAGAAAATGCAATATCTATATATGTGTGTGTCTATAGTCTGTAGAATTTATGATTTTTGAAATTTATTTCCTTATTTCTTGTTTTATTACTGAAAGCCATTTCATTTGATCAGTGCATTAATCCAAGATACATTTGTATGCATATGCACATTACTGCAAGTTTACATACTTACTGGGACATATAATAAAATGAGGGGAACTTCAAGAGACTACTAGTCTTAGGTAATTGGATGGTATTTTCTTTTCAATACTTTTTATGTTGTTAAGTAATGTTAAAAGCAAATTTTAAACACGGCAAGTATTAAGTATATAATATTACATAAGTTTAATATGTTTATTATTATTATTATTATTATTATTATTATTATGTTAATATATGTGCATTGTGCATTTACGAATATAAATAAATAAACAGAAGGTATCTTTTTTGTGCCAATTTGTAAACGGAAAAAATAAAAAATAATAATGACAGAACCCAGTTTTATGTTATATTAGGTACATATCTGATTGTAAAATAGAAATGAAAAGTATGCATTTTTCGCAACTTCAAGATGTAAGAAATATCTCTTACTCTATTACATCACCCCCCCCCCCCCCCTCATCACATTTATGAGTAAGGGGTCGAAATATTACCTCCAAACTACTTCATTCTGGATAAATAGTTACTATTTTTAGAAACTATTTTACATTTTAAATATTTACATGTTTAAATAAAATGTACAATCAGTCTTTCGAAACACGATCACTTTCTGTTTACATCAATAATTTTAAGAAAAATTAATAATTGCACGTAATTTGTTTTATTCTTTCAAATATGTATACATATGTATACATTTTAATAAAAAAAATATTAAATTTGTATTAAAGAAAATATATATTATAACAATCCTGATTTTATCATTAAAGAAAGGATAAAGTGTTTTGAAGGGAATATTAAACGAAACCCTTTGTGCGATATTCGATCACACTTTCCCACTTGTTTTTTTTTTTTTTTTTACTCTTTCCGTAATCAAATCTGATGCGGTCTTATAAGCATTCGAATACCTAAAATGTCTGAATAACGATAGCAAAAATCTGTCACAAAGCAGCCAGTTTGGATTTCTACTTTAAATAACGAGTTTTAAAACAAACCTTCTCTCCCTCATCAGAAAAAGCTTCAAGAGTTCAGACTAGATTGAAAAAGCAATTTTAAATCATTGGTATGTTTCTTTAAAAAATATAAATATTAAAATTAATAAGATGAACGAACTGACCTCACAAAAATTTTCAAATGCATTGTTTTCTTCAATGTTAACGGTTAGCTTACGGCAAAATATTTCTTACATATCGCTTGATTATGGGAGAAAATGGCCATTTTAACTCCCCCTCTACTTAATGATCAGTCACCACAGGTTATGTGAGTAGAGCTCAATCGTTTAAACACATATGGTTGATAATGATTATTTTACCACAAAGCTTTTGCTTTGTGGTAAAATCTCTAAAGTTTAAATATTCATAAAAAAAATTGTTTAATAACTTTTTGTAAAAATGTTTTAGTGTTTGTAAGTTAGCTTTATCAGGGTCATTTTGTAATTTAGTAATAATTGTAAGATTTTTAAAAAGTAAACATTATCTATTCTTAATATTTCATTTTAAATGCAAAATAATTTTTTTAATCCACTTAAAAATAATTCATGCATGAGAGATGAGAGAGTTAACTTTAGTGTGTGTGAATAAATTTTCAAATTTACTATCCGAAAGTCCGTCAAGCATAATAAAGTAAAATGTTGAAAAATAAGTTAGATTAGAAGATAATTTTATATTGTTTATTAGAAACTTTTAAAGTTTAAGTTATATGCTGTTATATATCTATGCCGTGTAATGTTATCTATCTATACTGATAAAAGAAAGATTTACAATTACTTCAACAATTACGCGATCAAAACTACGGGTTTTGATATTATATGATAATGCTGTAAAATCAATAGATGTGCAAATAAATTAATTGTGAGCCACATTTAATGATATGTAAGAGTTCTTGTTCTGATAAGCTTGACTTACTAAATGCATGTCCAAACATCCATAATCGTCCTCCTACTTTAATATATAGGGTATCTAACTATAAGTTGAAAGCTGATTTTTTACCACGTTGATTTTCAGAATGACACATTGTGTGTTGATCCGCAGAAATTTCTTCTCGGTCTAAATTTCGTCCGAATCATATAGCTGCTACATAAGTAAGGCACTATTGTTCGACCGCCGAGTCAGCAGATACAGAACATTTTCGGGGAGGGGAGTGCAGGGGCAGAGACTAAAATAGCAAAACTCGACCATTTCGTTTCGCAATCTACGGACACTTAAAATATATAGATACATCGGTTGACGACGAATGGGGGGAAAGGGGAAAAGGATACCTAACCACTCCCCCGCTCAATCCGCCTTTGATAAAAACTGGCATAGTTTTAAATTTTCATTCTCCAATTTCGCGTTCAATGAGGTTTCTGGTATATGCATCATGACTCAAGCAGAAATAATTTTTATCCGGGTTGTTTGAGCTAAGCCAGGGGTCGAAAAACTACTTTTTTATTGTAGCGAACTACAACTACAACTACTTTGTCGAAAATGTAGTTAACTACAACTACATGTTTTAAAAAGTAGCGGCTACAAACTACTTTTCAAAAGTAGTCACTACTTCGCTACTTTAAAATTTTGTCAAAGTGTTCAATTTACACTAGAGATTGAAGACACAGATTAAATAATAAAGTGACCCCTCGTTATATCGCGTCTGCCAGGATACAATTAAATAAATGGGACATAATAGAGGGCATTAAAAAATTAAGAAAGATACCATACAAGGAAATGTTTTGTGTTCATCTCGAAAACGTTAGTTTATACATACTTTACAGACAGATATTATAATCTAGAAAATTACAAAAAAAAAAAAAAAAACCTAAATGCAAACAATAAATAAATCTGTAAATGGAGCAATTCCGAATAAGAAATCCGGCGTTAAAACATGAAGAAATCTTAAGAAGTAAATAGACAAGTGTTGCCAACAAGAAAATTAATTCTTTTGGTGGGTTAGTACTTGATTTCAGCAGCAAGTGCCAATGGAAAAATCTATGACTTCATGCGATGTGTTAACTATACACTGCAGCTGAGATTTACCACTGCGATTAGGAAATTTTTGAGCAGAACAAATTCTGCACAAAAGAAGCGAGTTTCGACCACGTGATTTGCAGAATGGCACTTTTTTTCCTCCAGAAGTAGCATTAAAAGTAGCGTCGGTTCTCACTACAAACTACTGATTTTTTACATCGCGCTACGCGCTACACTACATTGTTCAAAATGTAGCGCGCTACACTACAAACTTCTGTAAAAAGTAGCGACTACAGTAGTTTCGCTACTTCCGACCCCTGAGATAAGCACATATATAAAACACTCTGATCTCCATTGAACACTTTACGTATAGAATTTATACTCATTTTACTAGGCGAAACAAACAAACAAGCGTAAAAAATATATAACGTAAAATGTATATGTTCGTCGTGTTGGAAAGTGTGTAATAAATAATCTATGCGTGAGGCATGACTTTATGATTTTTTTTACTGTTTATCCGTTCGTGCTCTAACTTTCGGGAAAATACTGACAAATAAAACCCATAAAAATTTATATATGTCATTAAGGTAGTTTTCAAATTACTTGCTCAACAATGTGGAACTTCCTGAGACATTTTCTAACTCATATTTAAATTTAAATGTATAAAATTGGCAAGCCTGTTTATTGAAGAGATTTGCAATCGGATAGCGCTTGGCAAATGAATTACCTATCGAGTGATAAGTGATTGTTGTCACGTGACAAGTATTTCCCCTTACTCGCGCTTCCACGTAGGGAATTCGGTTTAAAACACCGACTTTAAAAGCATTTCAAGAAAGTTCTTCTGTCTTTACCATTTCCAAAAAAAAAAAAAAAAAAATTAAAAACGTCTTTTGATTACGTAGTTTCTGAATAACAACATCTAACAATTTCATGCGTTTCTGGACAAAAATGATTTCAGAAATGTGTCAGTTAGCACATCCCTTTGACTTGAGAAGGGTCGTAAGAAATGCTATTCAGCATGTTCCTTATTAAAAAAAAATGCTATATCTAGCATTTATAGTTTTTACACGAGGTACACAAAAGAATTCGGACACATTACGGTCTAGTGGCAGAATTTATTTGAAGTACATTTTGATCATGTTTTTCTCGAACAAATTCAAAGAAATTTATTTAATCTTTAGCATTACATGAAAGTACAGAATATATTTCTAAAAACTGAAGGTGGATAAATGCAATAAGTAAAAATAGTTGGAAAGTGT
Source organism: Maratus michaelseni (assembly GCA_963931845.1). Classification (NCBI taxonomy): domain Eukaryota; kingdom Metazoa; phylum Arthropoda; class Arachnida; order Araneae; family Salticidae; genus Maratus; species Maratus michaelseni. The sequence continues at coordinate 468,732,396 of OZ007589.1, forward strand.
TTTACAATCTATGCAATCGACATTATTTTTCGTTATTGTTTTTTTCGTATGTGCTATCAACAGGAATTAGGTATAGATGAAAAATCAGCAATAATATATATAATTTTTCATTTGAAAATAATTTCTAGCCATCTAACTATAACTCATTTTAAAATTGGAAAAAATGATATAAAAAAATACTTTTAATATTACAAATTTCAATAGATATATTGTATTCAATACATTGAAACATAATACATATATTATATATAACAAAATTCAATTATGTATTGTTATTAAATATAACAATACATAATTGAAACAATATTTATATTGTTCAATTATGTATATATATGTATATATTGGTGTGTTATGATCCGCGTGACGTCTACAGATTTCTAGATAAATAAGTACATATAAGTACGTTAAGTTCACGGCAAAAATAAAAACTGTACGTAAAAGGGGATACATATACAGGGGTCGGATATCCATACTCTCGACGAGCGTGAAAATGTTCTAGCACTGGATATGTGTAAGGCTCCTGTAAGGGGAGCTGACGCATATCCATCATGTTGCCCAAAATAACCGCCATATTGCAACCTAGCTCGCATTAGGAAACCGCCTGAGCAGGTGTTTGCCGTCTCTGTTACTGTCACTCGCCGTCCACTAGTACGGTAAGCTAACCGATTTTAGCTTGGTTTTTGGTCCGCTGGGTTATTAAATGGCGGTATAATTCAGCCTGGTGTCCCCTCTGCTGTGACGCCAAGATGACGTATGGGGGCAGATATACAGGGGACGGATATCCACTGCTCTCTTCAAAAGTAGAATGTCCTAGCAGTGGATATGTACCCCCTTGATATGTATCCCCTTTGCTCTGACGTCAAAATAACGTATGGGGGAAGATATCCAGGGGTCGGATATCCAATGCTCTCCTCAAAAGTAAAAGGTCCAAGCATCGGATATGTGACCCCTTGATATATGTCCCCTTCTGCTATGACGTCAAGATGACGTACGGGGATGCATATACAGGGGTCGGATATCCAACTTTCGACGAACGTGAAAATGTTGTAGCACTGGATAAGTGTCCCCTCTGCTGTGACGTGAAGATGACGTATGGGGGTAGATATACTGGGGACGGATATCCAGGTCTCGACGAAAGTAAAATGGTCTGGTTTTGGATATATGTCCCCTTCTGATACAGGGGCAGATATACTGGGGTCGGATATCCGACTCTCGAAGAAAGTGATCTGCTCAAAAGCTGGATATGTATCCCCTACTGCTTAGACGGAAAAATGACGTATGGGGGCAGATATACTGGGGATAGATATCAGGCGACTCATTCGGTTTGATAATCATGCACTGTAAATATATGGACATATCAAATTCCAAATATTAAAAATCACATAAATTTTAGTACTTACCATTGCGAAGTTAGAACTACGTAGAACAATTGTCCAATATTTAACAACATGGCGTAGGTCTTCTTCATCGAAAATCTCGATTCTGTTCTGTTATCAATCACGTGACGCCACGACTTTCATACGTCAGCAGAGAGCGAGACTGCGCAGTAAGTCCGGTCAATGCTATTTTCCTAATTTCGGAAACTAATACGATATAAAAAGATTATTTTTATGACTGTAGGAAAACTTTCTGTTGTGATTCGGAAAAAATATTTTATCGGTTGTTTTCCGTATCGTAAAGGAAATTTATCTTTTACGAAACGGAAAAGGGTTGGAAATTTTTTACAGTGCATAAGAGTCATAGGTCATTTCCTTATAGAGGACTACACCCAAAAATTTGGATATATTGCCGATTATTAATGGTCAAATAGGTTAAGCGTTTTCCAACTTGTTTATTAGACACGTGACTCATCTCACACTTCCCTATGTTACAGTATTCTGAATGTGTTGGAAAGAGTTTCATAATTAAGGCATGATTTTTCAATCTTGTTTTCAGACACGTACGGCCTGCTGACGAGTTTCCTCAAAGTAACAGACGGGACGCCTGAACAGGAAGAGGTCATCATCATGAATGGGTTAGTGTGCCTTTTTATTGTCTGTTTATTTTTTCGTAGCTCTCATAACATTTTTGTAAACTGAATCGGGAATCTGCGGACATGACAGTGGTACTCCACTGTCATAACTCCAAGTCACAATTTAGTGATTTAAGAAAGGGAGGGTTTTAGTAAAAGTTGCATTAAGTGTTCCAACTAGTTCTGCCATTTAGCGACTGCATAAGTGAACTATGACTTATTTCACTGTCACACTGAACAGAAATTAATGTATTTTTAGCAAAAAGAGGTTTTATCTAGATTTTCCAAATTTTTGACTTACTCCACTGTCATTCTAACCTCCTCATATCTTTCAACTGCTACTTTTTTTTCTCACCACTATTTTAGTTTAGCATTATTCGCCTATTTTAATCGCAGAAGTAGGCGATTAAAAAAAGCGTTCATTGAAATGAACCGAATTTCGTAGCAGTTGGCAGCCTTACCACTATTGCGGTAAGTAAAGCAGTGCGTAATATGTCAGAGTAAAGACACTCTAACATATAACACACACTGTCTCACTTAACATTGTCTTACAGTCTTTATTTGTGTCATAAATTATATCAGTTCATAGTGTTCATTGTGGGCCGAAAAAGCAGTCAAATCGCCCCCGAGAGTCGTAAAAATCTATTCCATTTTTCGATTAAAAATTATTTTTATTTACGTTTTGTACAGCGATCAGTATATACTTCTGTTTATTTGCAAAAAGGTGTAAAAGAAAAAAGATTATAAACAGTAAAATAGGTTTTATTAGAGTGTTGACACATGTTTCAGATCAATCGGAGCCATTATTAAAGCGAACAAAAATATTCTATAAGATGCACGGTCTATGAAGTTATTATTTGAAACTCTATCATTTCACTTTTCACGACTTCTTAAAAAAATTACGCACGTTGTTTTTATTTTTACTTGGATGTTTATTTCCATATTTGTAACCATGGAGTCACTTGAGCCACAATTTTGGTAAATTAGATGATCGATAGAATTCGAAAATCTTCTTTCTTCCAACAATTTCGGTATTCGTCTGGCGTCTGACCCAAGCCAAGCATGTTGGGAACCAGAAAATCTATTAAAGGAAATGTTTGTACTTAAAATTTCTAGTTAAATAAAAATTCTGGGTACTTTCGTGCTACAGCGCTGCCCACAATTACGATTATGCAGCTATGATTTCGCCAAGATCATGGCAAAGCTTATATATATTTATATATCATATATATACTCCAAACACTCATATATGTCCCATTTACTGACGTACATGGGACGTACATTATATACATAGTATTTACGTCTTATATGTCATATATATGTCGTGGGCTAATTGCGAAATTCGGCTCTTTGCAAAAAGCCGGACTAATTAAGAATCATCTTCCCTTCTCCAATCAGCCTGATGATTTTCAGGCTGATTGCAAAGAGCCTAGAGAGCGTTAGGCTAATTGAAAAATGACTACTTGTTTCACAGTGAAGCAGATTTTGACCAGCTGTTTGTCCAAATATCGTATTGTACCCAACCCGAACCTGAAAATTCCTTTTGAAATCAACCCGCACTCTGACCCGAACTTGACAAAAAAATCCATTGAACCGTAACCTGATCCACACAGGGCAAAATAATTTCGCCAACACGCAACCTAACCCGAACCTAAAATTTCTATTTGAAGTCAACCCGAACCCAAAAAATGTTCCATCAAACCGAAAACTGATCCGAACTGGACAAAAAATTTTCGTCAACACGCAACCTAACCCGAACCTGAAAATTCAATTTGAAGTCAACGCGAACCCAAAAAAATTCCATCCAAACGAAAACCGATCCGAACCCAAAAAATGTTCCATCAAACCGAAAACTGATCCGAACTGGACAAAAAATTTTCGTCAACACGCAACCTAACCCGAACCTGAAAATTCAATTTGAAGTCAACGCGAACCCAAAAAAATTCCATCCAAACGAAAACCGATCCGAACACGGCAAAATAATTTCCGACGACACACAACTTAATCCGAACCTGAAAATTCAATTTGAAGTCAACGCGAACCCAAAAAAGTTCCATCAAACCGAAAACTGATCCGAACACGACAAAATAATTTCCGTCAACACGCAACCCAACCCGAACATGAAAATTCCATTAAACAGAACCCAACAAAATATTTCTATCAAACCGCAACCCTACCCGAACCCAGCACACCTATATCCGAACCCCAAGTAAAATTAAATAATTAATTTGTTTAAATATTATTAAAGAAAACTTTTTTTTTTTTTAATGTACTAAATTAGTAGCAGTAGATTAATGTTTTAAGATATCCACATAATCATTCATTTAAAATTGAAAATGAACTTTTTAATAATTAAAAAGTTTCTACAACTATATGAAAATAATTTTAAATGTTAATTATAGCAAACGTTTTAAAAACTTAATACAATATACGTAATTCATCTGAAACATAGTTCTGCTTAATTTCATTAGTTTCTTTGTGAAAATCCAAACTTCCCGATTTGCAGAAACCTAAATCTGGGTTGGTTTGCGTGTCGGAAATTATTTTGTCCTGTTCGGATCGGTTTTCGGTTCGATGGAAAATTTTTTGGGTTCGTGTTGACTTCAAATGGGAATTTCAAGTTCGGGTTGGGTTGCGTGTCGACGGAAATTATTTTGTCCTCCTCGGATCGGTTTTATGGTTCGATGGAACTATTTTTGCTTCGGCTTGACTTCAAATTGAATTTTCGGTTTCGGGTTGGGCTGCTTATCGACGGAAATTCTTTTGTACTGTTCGGATCGGTTTTCGGTTCGATGGAACTTTTTTGAGTTCGCGTTGAAAATAAGTTTTCTTTAATAATATTTAAATAAATTTTAGTTCAATTTAGTTCAATTTTTTTAGTTTAATTTTACTTCAGGTTCGGATGTAGGTGTGTTGGGTTCGAGTAGGATTGCAGTTTGATATAATTATTTTATTGGGTTCTGTTTAATGGACATTTCCGGTTCGAGTTGGATTGTGTGTCGACGGAAATTATTTTGTCCTGATCGGATCGGTTTTCAGTTCGATGAAACTTTTTTTGGGTTCGGGTTGACTTCAAATTGAATTTCCAGGTTCAGGTTTGGCTGTGTGTTGACGGAAATTATTTTGCCCTGTTTGTATCGAGTTACGGTTCGATGGATTTTTTAGTCAGTTTCGGGTCGGGTTGCGAGTTGATTTCAAATGGAATTGTCAGGTTCAGGTCCTTTAAAACACGATATTTGGACAATCAGCTGGTCAAAATCTGGTTGACTGTGAAAGAAGGTGGTCATTTTTCAATTAGCCTAACGTTCTCTAGGCTCTTTGCAATCAGCCTTAAAAACATTAGGCTGATTGTTGAAAGAAAGATGATTCTCAAATTAGCCCGGCTCTTTGCAAAGAGCCTGGATTTCGCAATTAGCCTACGACATATACATCTGATACGTCTTATACACAATCTCATATATGTATACATCCTGTATGCATCCTATATGATTATAACTTGGCCATATATACGTCACGAAATGTTATTTACACCCTGTATTATTATAATTGTTATTTATTATATGCTTTATAATTTGGCGATCAATCTTGATCTCTGGGCGATTTATCCTTAGGGGTCGCTATAACACGAAAGTACCAAATTCTGTTTCAAAACATGTTTGAATAAAGTCAGAAAAATAATCGAAATTATTGGCAGGTGAAAGAACTTCAAGTGAAGTGTCTTCCAATACCAGAATCCAGTGACGGCGAACCTTTTCAAATCCTCGTGCCAAAATTTTCAAAATGGCACCTCGCTAGCTTCTTTAAACAGTTCTTCGTGCCTGGAGTTAAATTCAAAGTTGCCATACTTTTACTAATACAGTGGCTCACATTTGTTTTACGACACTTGTGTTTTTGAACTTACTTATAACAAACATCATCTAAATATTAATGGATCTACTTAATTTTTTTTTCACATAAACTTTCTTTTGTCTATAATAATATTGTAATAAAAAAAAATTCGAAATTTTTTTTCAAAAAATTAATTTACCGAGAAAGTACTAAAGACAATTTCATATAAGTAATTGGACACTTTGAACATTCAACAAAGGTAAACAAAAATATGCAAATAATCAAACATTTTACTACTTTGTTGGGTATCCTTTAGCTGAAAATGTACTTTTAATACGTTTTGGCTTGGATGCAACTAGTTTTTTGTGTAAGAATGTTCTTCAATATTGTTCCATTCCTCTGTTAATACTGCTTTAAGTTGTTCTTTTAAAAATATATCATATTTTCTTCTTTTTTTCTCCAGTTCATACCACACATTTTCAATTGGGTTTAAATCTGGAAGAATAGGGTAGAGTCTTTTGATAACTTTGGGACAGTTGTACAGCAGCCATATAAGCGAACATTTAGGGCTGTATGTTTGGGATCATTATCTTGATACAACTTGAATGCGTTTTGAATTCCAAGTTTTTGGGCAGATATTTTCAAGTTTTCTTTCAGGATATTTATATTCTTATATGGGTCCATATTACTTTCAATGAAAACGAAATTTCCCATACCAGAAGCACTAAAACATCCCCAAACCATTATGCTTCCACCTCCATGTTTGACATTTGGCAATAGATTTTTCGTATTGAGCTCTTCGTTGGGCTTTCTCCAGACAGTTATTCGCCCATCAAACCCAAATATGTTAAATTATGATTGATCTATAAATATGACGTTTTCTCAAAACGATATACATCGTTGTCTACCATGGATTTTGCAAAATCCAGATGCAACTTTCTTGCTTTTTCATTAATGAAATATTTTCCTCTGGCAACTCTACTGTTGCATCCATAGGATCTGATAACTCGTCTAACAGTTTCAAGGTTTACTTTTATTGCAAATCTATTTTCTAATTCTATTCGAAGTTTCACTGCACAAATTCTTGGATTTTTCTTGATTTTAAACATACCTTCGATTCCTGAGAGTTATTAGTTTGTGAGGAGCTCCTGACTTTAAGGCTTTTTCAACAGTTCCACGTAGTTTCCATCGTTTTATAATAGCAAAAACAGTTGAATGACTTACTTTAACAAGTTTCGCGATAATTCTGATGCTTTTACCATCTTTAAAATGCTCTATGATTGAATTACTAATATAATTTGTTGTAACTTTGTAGCGCCCAGCCATGTTCATTTCAAATATAGAAATGTAAACAAATTTACATGAAGTAGTAGTATTTTCAAAGTGCAGACGATAATATTTGACATGTATTTCCATTTCTAATAAAAATAAATAACAAAAAATTTAGTAAAGCTTACAAGTGTCCAATTACTTATGTGAGATTATTTTTAACACTTTCTCGGTAAATTATTTAAAAAAAAAATTATTTTTTTTTTCAATACAATATGTAGGTTTTAGAGAAGAAAGTTTATATGAAAAAAATTTAAGTAGATCCTTTAATATTTAGATGATGTTTTTTATAAGTAAATTTCAAAAACTGAAGTGTTCAAAAACAAATGTGAGCCACGTATAATGTCTTATAATCTTTCCGCTCCGATATTCTCTTAATGTAAGAACTTTTTAGCCAATATTCAGCTAGATTGGGTTTCAGTAACCCTTAACTGCTGTGACTGCAACTGCAGCATAGCTAGTGTGAGCGGTCTCAGAGATCGCTCGATCGAGGGATGATTAAATTGCTCGATTCACTCATAGGATACTGTTCCTGTGCATAACTTTTTGTACAGGACTTATAATTAAAATTCATCAATCCAAAAGTCTCTAGCGATAGTTAACAACGAAACAAAATTTCACCACCATCTAGGGTTAAACAGGAAAACAGGTTACACAGTTAAACTGTGAAAATTGAAAAAAGCAGCGGTCTGTGAGACCGCTGACAGCATCTTGAATCTGTATGACAACGACAACTAATCGAATACAGACAAACTCAGCTACTCTAAATTCATGTATTTTGTGTAATTTCACTGTGCTTTGATTTAGAACTGGAATCTATGTCGTGCTAAAAACAATTTGCTACGGGCAACTTATGAGGTGCGTGCCGTGCCATATAGTCTGAACGCGATATTACGTTTATTTTTCTTTCTTCTCTCGTTCTTGTTAGTGTTATTTTCTCGGTAGTCAGTAATTTTGCGCTTTCTAAAGCAATATAAATTATAATTCAACTTTCGGAACAAAAGATAGGTAAGATATTTGCTTACCTCTATTTTCCAGCAATCGTCCTCACTATACCGCTAGGCCATGATCACCAGAATTTGTATTAATCCTTTTTGTTTAGTACACACTCACTATATAATCCTTGGTATTCCATGAGACTGATTAAGTAATGTTAAAATATTATTAATTAATAAAACATATTCATAATACTGTTAAATTATTTAATTTACATAGCTTACATTTAATAGTTACATAAAATTTAGTTTTAAACATTATTTCAATTTAAGTTTAAGGGAAAACGACATAATGTCCGTTTCCATCGCGAATTAAAAAGAATCTCTTAAAGTTCTATAAAACAGAGATGCAACAGTCTTAGTCCTTATATAGTGACATCATTTTTAAGTTTTTTCATTGGATGGTAATGACGTAAAGTCAATTTACGTCACTAATACGTATTTTAGTCTTTCACTTCCTTGTTCAGAGCACGTGCTGTAAAAACCTCTTCATCTTGCATTAGGCACTTTCATTTCCTGTTTGAAATTCTAGATAATTACTTTTTATCGGGATGAGTTTTTAAATGATGTAAATAAACTGTCATAGAAATTAATTCCGGATATTAATCTTTTGATATATTACCAACAATCTCCTCCTTAATCTCTGGAATTTGATTTCTTAAGTTTAAGTTATTTCTGTGAATTTCAAAGATAGGTTTGGGAGTGGGCTTGGTTAGGATGTCCGCTATCATGTTCTTTGATTCACAGTAATTTACATTAATTGTACCATTGTCCTTTAGGTGTTTAATGGAATGATACCTTATATCAATGTGTTTCGTGCGACGGGTGTATTTTTCTGATTCGATCATTTTTATGCAGGACTGGTTGTCCTCATGCATAGTTATGGGTAATGTCTGTTCTAAGTTAAATTCTTCTAAGAGTCTAATTAACCATAAAATTTCTTGTGATGCATTTGCTGCTGAAATATACTCGGCTTCAGCACTTGACATGGCTATGCATGATTGCTTTTTGCTGATCCATAAAATTGGGTTTTTCCCTAATAAAAATAGGTTTCCGCTGGTGGACTTTCTAGTTTGTACGTCTCCAGCCCAGTCTGAGTCACAGTATACTTCAAGAGTTGGTTGCTTTGTTGTATTTATTTCTAATTTAAAGTTTTTAGTGTGATTTAAATAGGAAATCACTCTTTTAGTTGCTTTCCAATCCTTCTGTGAAGGGTTTTCGTTTTTTCTACTTAGGATGTTAATCGCAGCTGAAATATCTGGTCTTGTGACAGTTGAGATATATAAAAGTGCGCCAATTGCCTTTCTATAATCGATGTTGTTTGGCAATGGTATTTCTTCGTTATCAAAATTTAAATAGCCTGTTTCCATGGGCGTTTTGTATGGTTTCGCATCTTCTAATTTAAATTTTCTAACTAATTCTTCAATTTTACCTTTTTGATTCAGTTTATATCCTTCGTTTGTTTTTTCAATTTTAATCCCTAGGTAGTAGTTTAATTGACCTAAATCCTTTAGTTCACATTCAATCTTAAGTTTTTGTATAATTTCTTTAATTTCATTTTCTTTTGCTGATATTAATAAATCGTCTACATAGACGATAATATATGCTTTACTGTTTTTAGTATTACGTATGAATAAACACGTGTCTGATGTTGATGGTTTGAAATTTAACTTTTCTAATGATTCTGAAATTTTTATGTGCCAGGCTCTAGCTGCCTGTTTTAAGCCGTATATAGCCTTATTTAATTTGCATACTTTGTTTTCATGATTAGGTTTGACATAGCCTTCCGGCTGAGTGATGTATATATCCTCATCTAAATTTCCATACAAAAATGCTGTTTTTACATCGACATGATTTACGTCTAGTTTATGATAGGTGGCGGCTGCTAAAAAAGTTCTAATTGTAGTATGTGAAACCACTGGAGCAAAAGTTTCATAGTAATCAATACCAAAATTTTGCGAATAGCCTTTCGCCACTAAACGCGCTTTATATTTTTGTAATTTTCCTTTATCGTCTAATTTTGTTTTGAAGAGCCATTTCGAACCTATTATTTTTGTATTTGGCGGGGGGTCAACTAATGTCCAAGTTTTATTTTTGTTGTGAGATTCTATCTCCTCCTGTGTCGCTTTGATCCAGTTTTCTTTTTCTACTGGGTTTTCCATGTTTATTATTTCCTGCCAATTTTTCGGTTCATTAATATTTTCATCTTGAACCATATAAATTAGTCTATCTGGGGGAACCCCTTTATTTACTCTATCTGATCTTCTTGGTTCGGTTTGGTTTAGTTCAGATTCATTCTGATTATCATTTTCATTTGAAATTTCGATTTTTATCAGATTTGGGTTTTCCGATTTTTCGTTTTCGGCATTAGTGTTTTCATCTAAATTTAGTTCTAGCCGTTTTTCTTTATTTGAATTTATCGAATAGTTTTCTAAGAACTTCACCGTTCTGGCTATAGTGATATCTTTGCCGCTCGTATAGATACGATATCCTTTGGAATAATTATCGTATCCCACGAAGATCCCTTCTACTGCTTTATTATCTAATTTCTGTCTTTTTTGCTTGTTAATATATGCATAAGCTTTGCAGCCAAAGACTCTTAAATATTTTAGATTTGGTCTTCTGTTTGTCCATAATTCATATGGAGTTTTTTCGTTGGCTTTAGTCGGCAGTCGATTTTGTAGGTGATTTGCGGTGCATATCGCCTCTCCCCAGAAATGTAATGGTAAATTAGAGCCACTTAACAATGTTCTTGTCATTTCAATTAATGATCTATTCTTTCGTTCAGCAATACCATTCTGGCTGGGAGAATATGGTACTGTTAGCTGTCGCTTAATTCCATTTTCTTTTAGAAAATTATCAATATTAGAATTTTTAAATTCTTTGCCATTATCAGTTCTGAGTTCTGTAGGCTTTTTGCCAAACTTATTGTTGACCAGTGCAACATATTCCTTTAATTTTTCAAATACCTCACCTTTATTTTGTAGTAGATAAATTATAGTAAATCTAGAGTAATCGTCTATGAAGGTTAAAAAGTAATTTTTTCCCCCTATTGTTGGAGTTTGAATAGGACCACACACGTCTGAATGTACTAATTGCAGAATTTTATTTGCTCTCAATTCCGTTTTCTTTGGGTAAGGTGCGTCAGTTAATTTTGCTTTAATGCAAGGCTCACATTCGGTGCTATGGGAACAATTATTTATGTTTATTCCGCATGCTAATTCCTTCGTCATTAATTCTTTAATCGACGCGACATTTTTATGTCCTAATCTTCTATGCCACAGTTCTATGCAATTTTTATTTTTGCAATTAGTTATCATGTTTACAAAATTTTCATCTGTGTTTATGTTTGTTTGCTGAATTTCATACAGTTTATTTTTTCTTATCCCTTCTAAGCGTATTGATCCTTCATATTCTAGAAAACATTGATTATTTTCAAATGTAATTTTGCATCCGTTTTTCGTAGCTTTAGCTACCGAAAATAAATTTGTTTCAATTTCCGGTACTAGTAGAACATCTTTTAATGTTATTTCATGTGTTCTACCGTCGGATGTTATTGTGGTAATATTTACATTACCTGAACCATAGGATTTTAATTTATTGCCGTTGGCAATTACGACGTTGGTATGTTCTTTATTTGTAAATTCATAAAATAAATTTTCATTATTTGAAATATGGGAGGATGAGCCAGAATCGATAATCCATGCGTTATTTTTCGATTTGTTCGTTAAAAATGCGCAATTTTTCTTTTCTTCGGTTCCGAAATAAGCTGTGCTTTTTTCTTTCGGTTTATTTGAGTCCGCGCTTCTTAAATTATTTTCGTCTTTTTGAAAGACTAGCGAAGAAGAGAAATGTTTTTTGTTGTTTTGTTTAAAATTATTTGTTTTATGTTTGTTATGCCAGCAATTAACTGTGTTGTGATTTTTTAGTCTACAAATCGTGCAGTATTTTTCTTCTTTTTTAAAACCTGTGGTTTTAAATTTTCTTTCAGCTCTAAAGGCTTTGTTCGAATTATCACTGTTATTAGAATGCTCATTTCTTTTATTAAATTCGTCTGTTAATTTACTCTTTATAAATTCTGGAGTTAATTCGTCTTCCTGTCTGGCTTCTAATGCGGTTATGAGGGTGTCGTATGAAGGAGGTAAAGAGCAGAGCAATAATGCTGAAATATGATTTGCTTTAATTTCTTCGCCTATGGCTGATAACTTATCAATAATTTCTAATATCTTTGTTATATGAGTTATCATGTTGCCTCCTTCTGATAATTTCGTTCCGTAAAGTCTCCTGAGGAGAAAGAGTTTGCTAGAGAGATTTGATCTCTCATGGATGTTTTTAAGCGTGTTCCATGTGTCCCGTGCATTCTGTAAATGCTTAATATGGATGATTTGATTATCCTCAATACTTAAATTAATCAAGGCTCTTGCCTTTCTATCTTTCTTCGACCATTCCGGGGTTATTGGATTAGGTGGGTCGTCTGTGACAACTTCAAAGAGCTCTTCTCTTATCAAGAGCATCTCCACCTTGAATTTCCAGTTTGCATAGTTACTGGAATTTAATTTTTCAATTATACTTCCTTCTTTGAAGGTTGCCATTTTTCTAATTTAGAATATATCTAAAATTAATTAATTTCTTTTAAGTATTCGAGGATTCTAGGACACTATTTTTTTATTTTTATTTTTTAATACTTTAGGATTTTTCAGTCTCATAATCTTTGTTAGTGTTATTTTCTCGGTAGTCAGTAATTTTGCGCTTTCTAAAGCAATATAAATTATAATTCAACTTTCGGAACAAAAGATAGGTAAGATATTTGCTTACCTCTATTTTCCAGCAATCGTCCTCACTATACCGCTAGGCCATGATCACCAGAATTTGTATTAATCCTTTTTGTTTAGTACACACTCACTATATAATCCTTGGTATTCCATGAGACTGATTAAGTAATGTTAAAATATTATTAATTAATAAAACATATTCATAATACTGTTAAATTATTTAATTTACATAGCTTACATTTAATAGTTACATAAAATTTAGTTTTAAACATTATTTCAATTTAAGTTTAAGGGAAAACGACATAATGTCCGTTTCCATCGCGAATTAAAAAGAATCTCTTAAAGTTCTATAAAACAGAGATGCAACAGTCTTAGTCCTTATATAGTGACATCATTTTTAAGTTTTTTCATTGGATGGTAATGACGTAAAGTCAATTTACGTCACTAATACGTATTTTAGTCTTTCACTTCCTTGTTCAGAGCACGTGCTGTAAAAACCTCTTCATCTTGCATTAGGCACTTTCATTTCCTGTTTGAAATTCTAGATAATTACTTTTTATCGGGATGAGTTTTTAAATGATGTAAATAAACTGTCATAGAAATTAATTCCGGATATTAATCTTTTGATATATTACCAACAGTTCTGAACGCTGTTCTCTCTTTTATGTCCTGCAGGTGTTCCATCGACCCCTACATCTTCGGCAACTTCGAGTCTTCGCCCGGCGGCGACTCCCTCAGTGCCAAGTTCAGGGCCTTCAAGTTCCCGGACGCCAACCACGTGTTGTTCGTGGGCACCGTCAGCGTCTGCCTGCAAGAGTGCAGAGGCGTAAGTATTTTTATAGATTCTACAACAAGTTTAATAAGTTCCTTTTTGTTTCGTGATACAGAGACCGAAACGTGGTCGTGTAATTCGGGAATGATGTCATAGGAGTTTCTCAGGGTAAAGTTGTGTTAAAACGGCTGTGAACGGTAAAGTTGTCAGCCTCTTTTTCAAACAAACACTTCCGTCAACCCATCTACCACAACATTTTTATCATAGCGATCATTGCAGGAATCGTCCTGGCGACGTTGGCCCATTATATCATAGACCTGTTAAACGTATACCCATCAAAGGGTCAGAACTCAAGTGTACAGTAGGAGTCATAAAGAACGATAGTTAACAGTTGCAGTTAGCTATAAAGCGGACAAGCAAATCAGGTTTTTCAACCCCGTGGTCACTTTACCCAACAAAATTCTGTACGTAATGGGGGTTACCAGATGTCTAGGTGCTTTCAAACTTTGAACCCGCAAAAAGTCACGTGATATCGACCTCTGAACGCTTCCGTATGTTACCCTACGTAACTCAGGTTGCGATCCGTCAACGCTCCCAGACTGATTGCAAATATTTTCTTTTACTACCGAATTTGTTGTTGCTTGCCCTAAATGCAGTCGCAACTGAATCTTCACTGGAAGGTGTGAAAGTTTCTTCCACGGCTGAAGTTCAAGATAAATTTGGATACTACTTTTCTAGTTATTCGAAGAAAAAAACGAAGGTGTCCCGTGATCTTTGGTTATAGAGTTTATTAAAATTTTCTAAATATTTGTCCAAAAGAACACCTGATTCTTAATTGAATGTTGAAAATGCAAGAATTTAATCAACCCTTCACTGCTGTGAAAAAAAATGTACGCATAGCTAATGTGAGGGGTCTCCGAGACTGCTTGATCGAAAGTTGAATAAAAGTCTCGACTCACTCATAGGATACGGTTTCTGTGCTAAACCTGTGGTACAGGACTATTTTAATTAAAATTTCACTATTCAAAAGTCTCTAGCGGTAGTCATTAGAATCCAAACGAAACAAAATTTTAGTAGTAATTGTAGTTAAACTGAATGTTATACAAGCTATACTGTGTGAAAATTGAAAACTATGAGACCGCTAACAGTAGTTAAGGGTGGTGAATTGAAGTCGGTTTTATTTTTTTTTCTTAAAAATCACTATTATTATTAAATTATAGGTGAAATATATACAACAAAATTGAAAGCTTTATTGTAAGAGGTGTTTTTAATATATTAAGGAATCTCGTTTAAGATCTAATAAACTTGATAACTAAAACGACCCTAAAAATAAATAGGCAAATGAGACTTCGCAAAAAAGTGCGGCTCTTTTTCTGGCTGCTAAAAGTGCAGATGAAAACAAGCATCGTTTTAATAAAATGAATGTCAAAAGCGCGTAAAAAATGTGCTTCAACAACGCGTCCAATTTAGAGAAAAAAAGAGGTATTCAGATACAGGGATAAAATTTCGGATTCTTAATCATTTTTTCACAAGTGTCACCGGTGATCGCTGTGTTGTGACGGAACTGATGTGGGTTAAAAGCCTAGAACACTGTAGCGTCAACAAGCTGTAGGCTTTTAACCAGCAGACTTAGACTAGCAACTCGAATCACGCTACAACTCTAACATCGTGACACTCTTCGCAAACAATTGTTAAAACCCATGAATTGCAAATTTCTTCTATTCGCATTTCATATGTTTAAAAGGATATCTGAAATGCATGTCTAAGTTAATATCTTTTTACTTTCTTCTATCTTTACAAGAAGGAAATATTGGATTCATGAAAATTTTCGATTTTCGATGGATTTATGCGTTTTAGAGGGTCCTCAACACGATTGGACTGTTTTTAGAAAATGTCTGTCTGTATGTGACACAAATTTGGGGGGAGGTCCATCTCAAGAACGAATGCACGGAATTTAATAAAAAATTATATTCAGTTATCCCCTGATATAAATCGGTGCCGATTCGTTTTTGGTGTCAATCGCCCTACAGGGGGCGCTGCTAGGCTGCATTTTTTGCGATGATTTTCATCCAATATCAGATTCAGTTAGACATTGGCATAAATAGACGCTGATTAGGTTTCGGTGTAGATATCCCAACAGGGGGTGTTGCTATGCTATTTTTTTTCATTATTTTCACAATAACTCTATCTCAAGAATTTTTGCACAGAATGTCATCCAACTTCAGTTTCTGTTAGACTTTGACATAAATAGGCGCTGATTACGTTTTGGTGTCAATTTCCCAACAGGTAGCGCTGCTATGCTACTTTTTTCATGATTTTTACGATAACTATCTCAAGGATTTTCATCCAACTTCATGTTCAGTTAGACGTTGGCATAAGTTGTTGTTGATTAGGTTTTGGTCTAACTCTCCCAACAGGTGGCGCTGCTAGGCTGCATTTTTCAGGTTTTACACGATTTTAGCGATAGTCCTATCTCAAGAACTAATGCACGGAATTGAATCAAACTTTAGATTCAGTTAGACCTTCATATAAATTGCTGCTGATTCGTTTTCGGTGTATGCGAAACCTGTGTGAGATAGAAGAAAGTTTTGGAATCGATACATCCGACTCGTTTCTTTTAATTTGGTCGCAGCTTCATTCCGAGAATCCACCCATTCCTTGGCTTCCGAAATTGAAAGTGTGAAATTATACCCGAAATCGAAAAAGTAAAAAGACATCGACCTACTCGAAAAGAATCATTTGAAAATGTTGAAATGCGAAAGCGAAATTTGTAAAGAACGCCCCCATTAGCTAACGAATGTCGTCGCATGACTCACGTGGCACTCGTTTGCGTAGGCCTGAAAACAACAGTGGGCGCTGTTTTCACGAAGTGTCAATGCTCGTGGAGTGAGTTCGATTCAGCTTTGCCTCCACTCCGAGCTGGGATTGGGTTAAGATGAAATAGTCTCTTTTCGAGTTTCCATCCTGCAGTCGCGAAACAGACGGTTTTAAATAAAGTCATTGCTTTCATTGAGGTCTAAATGAACTAAGAAAATACCATAACTAAACTAAAAATGTCAGTTAACTCTCTTCAAATGGTTTTAAAACTAATAAATCTGCAGATCAGGAGTCTCAACGTCAGCTCTATAAGTCATTTTTTTTTTTAAATCTCATTTTCCAAATTATTTAGCCTCTTGCAATCCGCAATTTTTTTTTTTTTTTTTTTATATATTACATACATATTTATAGGCCTATAAAATACTTCGGAGGTTTCATCAAATGAGAAGTTTATGGTTTATGCAATGCTATTCTGAAATTCTTAGGAACTTCTTATACATGTACATTTTTAGTTGCACTTGTATTAAAATAAAACACTTGTATTAAAATAAATTCTTTATTTATGTCAATAGAATTAATATATATATATATATATATATATATATATTGATAATAAAATATTGCAACAACAAACACTTGTATTAAAATAAATTCTTTATTTATGTCAATAGAATTAATATATATATATATATATATATATATATATATATATATATATATATATATATATATATATATATATATTGATAATAAAATATTGCAGCAAAATAGTGCGAGTGACTTGTGACTTGAAATTTTATTATATTGAAATTCTTTGAAAGAGGGTTGCTAAGTAACTCATAAATTAAAGAGCAAAGTAAAAAGAAATGCATTTTAAAATTTGTATAAAATATGAAAATAAAATGTTTTCTATTTCCCGAACACTTGCAAAAAAATTTCCGATAATTTAAACAATTCATTTCTAAATTCTAATAAATGTATCGGCAAATTTTCAAAGGAATTGGATCTATTTAAAACCTCCCTATCGAAAATTTAGTATTCATAATTTTACGTTTCAATCCATTATTCAAATAGGCGATTTTCATTTCCGTTAAAAATGAAATTTGAAAATCATCCGCATTCCCATAAAAAAGCATGATGACCTAAAAAGAAATGTTCTCTATTTTTAGAACGAATGAAACAAATGTAACTAAAAACTAGACAGCTCATTCCGGGTACCTCACCAACATACCCACCAAAAATCAACCTAATAGGACGATTTTTACGGCAGTTATCGCGGAACAGACAGACAGACGGAAAGCCAAAACTTTTCACGTCTCCACAGTGAGCCTCCACTGACAGTAAGAGGCGTAAATGATGATAAATGAAAGTAAATGACGAATGAGCCTCAAGTTTTTCCACGTTTTAAAAATGACTAGCGGAGCTTCGCCCACTGTTCTGGTCCAAACGGACCTCGGATTAAACGAACTTAGGATTGGCCGCCGCACTGTCTTCGGATCCGGTCAACTGGGATTTAAATAAAAAACAAAATCATTTCTTGGATAAAGAAAATTTCATTAAGAATCCTGCTGAAAGTGCATCAACGTATTTTTAAAAACTGCGATTGTTGATTTATTTTTCACTTTTATATTTATTTATATTGTATTAATGTGGTAATGTATGATCTAGAAATAGTGAATATTTATGTCTTGCCCAACTCTATCCGAAAAAAATGTTTTCGTTATTACAATTAATTTAGAAGATATTTTAAATATCTTGGGACTTTAAAACTATAGAAGGGGAGACCTCCCCCTGCCATCCCCTTCTATTCCTGCTTTTAAAAAAGGTTGAAGCATGCGCACTAAGGTCAATTTTATGTGAATCTTAACTTAAGAAATGCGTTTTTAGCTTTAAATATATGGAGTTCTTTGGAAACGGAATTTGCTTTTGTTTTATCTCATCAGCTGTGTATTCAAAGTGCACATTAGAGTCACCATTTGGTGGATCCGAGAAATTTGCCATTTCAGAATGTATCAGCCATGACAAGTCAGACTTTGAAATAAAAAAATAAAAAACAGAAAAAGCACACTGAAGTAACTCGTCAAATTTTGACTAAAATGTAAATAAATACTTCAAGCACATAAATGAATAATTATCAATATTATTTGTTGAAGCAGCATTCATTCTAAAAGGGAGATACATTTATCATGTAGGAAAACTTTGGCTACTCTAAAATAGATATGTGAGAATAAAACCAGGGCCAGCCGCACCCTTCGGTTCTAATGGTGTCTGTCCGCGATGGCCAGGAAAAGCTACTGCACGTAGAGGCTTGAAGATTTGGATGAGGATGGACGAAAGCAAGTCCAAATGCACCTGAGACTCAAGATTTTTCATTTCTTCATAATTAGCCGATGTATTAATTAAAAATTCTAATGAACATTGCGAAATGGCGAGCTTCCTTGGAGCTCCGATTGTGCTTGCGCCTTTGAGGACTTTCCTCGGATCTCTTCACTCAGACAAAAGCAAAGCGTTCCGTTTTCCTGCATTTTGAAATCGCGAATGCCGGGTTACAGAAAAAAGAAAAATACGAAAATTTTTACCATACCTTTCCGATTGTAACTTGTAGCGGCATGTTTTGTTTAAAAAAATATATATTAATATATAATATTTAAACATATTTAGTTTTTTGTTTTCCTATTCTTTTTCATGCTTTAATACATTTCTCCGTATTTTGATTTTCAAAGCGGATGAAGAATTTTAAACATTGTAGAAAAAACGAAAATCGAGAAAAGTCACTTTCGGAAACAATTTTTTTTTAATAGTTATATCTTTTAAAAAGGGTAACATAGTTCGAAAGGAAAATGAACGTAGATATAGTTCGGTATTTTTCTCTTTTTACACATTTCGACTTCTACAGCGGATGCAGATTTTTAAAAATTTCAAGAGAAAAAATAACGAAAAGCCACATAACGTCTTCGGAAAATAATTTTTTTGAAAGTGTTATAGTTAATATTTTTTTTTTAAATGGATTGCTCCGTTTGAAAGGAAGGTATGCGTAGATATAGTTTAATATTTTTCGTTTATGCGTACTTCGAATAGTTAAGACTGCGAATTCGTAAAAACGTCAGAGAAAAAAAAACACGAAAAAGAGATTTCAATTTTTTAATATTTCAAAGCTATTTATCTCTGCGTTTAGTAACTATTAGTGACCTTACCTGAGGTCATTTTAAAACTTATTATTTGCTATCATTTTACGAAGAAAAACAGTAAAATCCCTAAGATAACGGACTCGTTGGGGGCGCAGAATTTGTCCACTACCCAGAGGTGTCTGCTATTAAGAGGCAGAAATGTACACATAATATATGTGTTGGGGATAGAAAAGGTGTTCTTTAAATAGGGGTTCCCGTTACGGAGGTTTTACTGCAGTTTGTTTAGGAATGAACATAACTTATTTTTTACTTCTATTACTTAATTTCTTTTTTTTTCTGTTATAGGTTCCGTGCGGCAACGGCCAGCTGGGTTTCGGTCGCCGCAAGAGGAGGTCGGTGCCGACGGACCTCCCCCCCGACCCGAACCGCATGTTCCAGGTCGAAATGACGACGGTGCTCAGGGTGCAGTACCAAGAGAAACACTTCACGCTCAACAAAGGTGAGAGGAGTATTTCTCAAAAAAAGAAAATATAAAAGTAAAAATACTTCAAAAAATAAATTATTTTATAAGCATTCAATGCTTATCTTAGCTAGTCGAATAGGCCAATCCTAAAACTTTCTTGTATTTCATACACGTTAATACTTCAAAATTCACTAATACGATCACAGCGCCATCCTGTTGTACGTCAGCTGCTTGCGAATCACCGGGTTACCTGAATGCGAAAAAAATCCAGATAATCGCGCAAAAGTCCAAATCACAACGCCCCGTTCCGGCGGAATAGCCCCAAATTCAACAGGGACCTGCTGGCCATAGCCAGAAACTTGTATACATAACAGTTGGTTCAATTCTATGCATGACGTCATAAACTTTTCAATGATACAATGAGGACACACACACACACGAATTGACAGATATTTTGTAAAAATATAATGTTTTTCGGGATATTTGATTCCTAAAACGGGTAAATCCGTCGAAAAAAAATTCGATTACAATACTTTCTTCTATTACAGATAGAAGAAAGTAATATATATATATATATATATATATATATATATATATAATCCAGCAAAAACATGATTTTGGCCTGAACTAGCACCACCCCCCTCACCAGAAACAAGACAACACAAGAAAACACAGTAGAAAATATATGTAAAAATAAACAGAAACAGAAACAAGCTGCGGCCTCATCAGCAGTGGGTAAATTCAAAGGCAGCCAAGCATCCGAACAAAAAGATTAACAATTAGTGGCAGTAGCAATTGCTTTTTATTATTTTTTTTGGTTTTGGACTGGCTCATTTTTCTCACTTTTTCTTGCTTTTCTTGTTTCTGCAACGAGTATATTCGCTCGATAAAAATATTCATAAATATGTTACGAATAACAAATAAAATAATTATGGTTTTGGAAAAATGTAAAGATAAAAGATGTAAAACTTGACCTAATGGAGATTTGTCTGCTAATACATACACTCATAGTATGGTTAACTTAAATTTTCAGCTCTGAAAAATTACACATGTCATATACACTTTAACCTGTACAATTTGAAATCAGAAATATGTGGGTGAAACATCCGGTGAGCTTCATCTGAGAATGAACAATCACAGATCTTCATCTAGTAAAGATGATCCTAATTCGTCTTTTGAAATTAGACACTTTCACATACATGGCTTTAATAATGTTAAAATTCACGTTTTAGAACAAATTATTGATGATCCTTTCAGATTAAGGAGTGAAAGTTTTCACATACTTCGTTTAAGAACTTCATATCCGTATGACTGAATACAAAGTTAAGTTATCAAACTGGACATTCTACATGTATATATAATCTTTTTTCATCAGTATTTATACCTTCGTTTCTTTATAATAGAGGTAGACGTGGAAGTCACAATAATAAATTATTACAGAGAAAATATTCTGACATAAACCCCTCTATTATTTTACAGGATCTATGTAATGTATTTAGCAATAGTTATAATATTAAGGAACTTAAAACAATTTTATTTGGTTTAAAACTTAAAATTCTTAAAAAATTACAGCATAAGTTAAAAAAATCCCTGACGGCTCGGCCTACAGGCACAGGTAGATTTCGAAGACGCAGACCGTGGGGCGCCTGTTTGTCGGGAATTGCGGAAGAAATGACCTTTTTGGATCGGTGCAGAACACGCGCAGTGTGCGAATTCTGCACCAGATTCCACAATTCAAACTTATGCCCAAACAAAGACTACCCACGCTCACACCGGTGCATACACTGCAAAGTCGCAGGCGAAGATGACTATCACAGAGCCTCCTCAAGTAAATGCCCGGTATACCAACATTACCTGAAGAGAAGAAGTGACACAACAAATACACGTAACTACAAACATAACATCCCAACATATTCGATCCGATGACGCAAACAAGTAACACAGGCAACAACTCCCAACAAGACACACCTACAGATAACAGCCAACACACAGAAGAAGACATCCCCAAAAATCCAATACAAGAAAACGACACAATAAAATGCATCCAAATTAATCTACAGGGTTCCAAAGCAGCTACAAGCAACCTGATGGGCAGAGCCAATCAAGAAAAAATAACCATTCTGCTCATACAGGACTATTACAAACACAAAAACATGATCTGGGGAGTACCATCAAAAAGATGGCAAATCTTCGAAAGTAAAAATAACACAGCAGCAATAATAATAACAAGACCGGACATAGAAGCACTACACTCATATACAGATGAAAACTCCAGCTTCACAAACATAACCACAACAACAGGACACATCACCATCGGATCGATATATTCAAAACCAACATCAGACATAACACAAGACATGAAATGGATCGACAATTACACACCACTACAGAACATCATAGTAGGAGCAGATCTCAACGCCCGTCTCTCCTTGTTGGGATACCTCAAAGAGGACAGTAGAGGTACCCTCCTAACATACCTAATAATGTCAAAAGGACTAATACTAATAAACGACACGGAGGCCCCAGAGACTTTTGTTGGACAACCAAACAGGAAGTGCTCAAGTACGCCTGATGTGACGTTATGTACCGAAGATGTGGCAGAAACAATCCAATCCTGGAACGTAGACGTCACTAATGATAGCCACTCAGATCACAGGTATATCTATTTTACAATTAAACTCCAAACAAAAAAAATAGAATTAGAAAGATACAAAACTAAACACACAACTTTTAAAAAATTCAACAAACATATAAAAAATAAGCTAAATAACTTACAAACAAAACTACAAGACACACTTACACAAGAACATCTAGACACCTGGTTAGAAAACTTTAACGATACAATAACAGCAACAGCAAATGAAACACTAAAAACCAAAAAACTCAAACTCTACCCAGAATTCAACTGGTGGAACAACAAACTAAAAACACACAGAAACAAAATTTCGGCACTCAGAAAAAGGTTTAATAAAACAGGCGAAACTAAATGGAAAATTCAACTTAACAAAGAGAGAGCCCTCTATAAAAAACATATTAAATCAGAAAAACTAAAATCGTGGCAAACCTTCTGCACACAAACAAAAGATAAATTTGGCCAAACCTTCAAAATTGCAACATCCAAAAACATAACTAATAAACACTTTATACACACAACACTAGAGGACTCTCACACATACGCGACAAAATCAGATATCTTTAAAGATCTAACAACACATCACTTCCCAGTGCCTGTAGTCACACAACAACAACTAACAGACCTGACAACGGGAGAAGACGCACACTCTACATCCCCTCCACTATTCACATTTAAAGAAATCAAAAACGCAATAAAAGAACAAAATAATCTTAAAGCTCCCGGCTATGATAAAATAGACGCATTCATCATAAAAAACCTATTCAAAAACTTTAAACACATAATAAGAGACCTACTAAATAAATGCCTTACCCTTAATCACTTCCCAACAAACTGGAAAATAGCCCAAGTAGTATTTTTCACTAAGAAGAACAAAGACCCAAAACTACCTACATCATATCGCCCCATCTGTCTCCTCCCGATGCTCGGTAAAATACTGGAGAGGCTCCTAAAACACAGAATAACACACCATCTAGAAAATCTAAACTATCTTCACCCATCCCAATATGGATTCAGAGAGGGCAAAAACACAACACAACTATTAAAATTAACACACACAAAAATAAAAGACCTCCTAAAAACATATAAATATTGCATCCTAATATCATTCGACATAAAGGGAGCCTTTGACAGCATAGACTGGCAGGTACTGGGAGAAACAATAATAAATTCTCCACTTCCCACATATATCAAGAAACAACTACTAAGTTTTCTAACCAATAGACATGTAATAACAGACTACACAGACAACACATCAAAACGAAAAGTCCACCAGGGCTGTCCACAAGGTTCGTGCCTTGGACCCCTGCTGTGGCTACTCATAGCTAACAAAATACTAATAGAGTTCTATAAAAAATTTAAAAACCTTAGATGTTTCTGCGACGACTTTAACATGATAATCCATGCGAACAGTCGTCGCGATCTAGAATTAAGATCTAACAAAAGAATAAAACTATTCCTAAACATATGCAACAACTTAAACCTCACACTATCTACAGAAAAAACAGTATACATAATGTTTGGTAACAACATCCTAAAAGCCCGCCCACCAACACTAAAACTTAATAACACTACAATAAAACAAGTAGAAAACATAAACCTCCTAGGCATAGTCTTTGAACAAAAACTTATATGGCAAACCCACCTCCAAAACATCAACAACAAACTATTATCAATAACATCTTCAATCAAAAGGGTTTTTTCGGCAAACTGGGGGGTGAATCGAGCATTCCTCAGAGAATGGTACCTCACCGTGCTTGAAAAAATCATTGATTACGGCTCAGAGGTGTGGTTTGACCACCTACGAATAATCGACAAGAGAAAAATCCAATCAATTCAAAGACTATGTCTCACATCCATAACAAAATGCTACAAAAACGTATCAACACCGTCCCTACAAATTCTGCTCGGAATACCACCGCTACTCATAACTTTAGAATATAAAAACATCAAAAATAATATTAACACGAAACAAGGAATCCTAATACACAATAACGAAATAATAACAAAAGAAAAAATAGAACAAAAAATCCATAGATATCAAATAAACCCAGAAAACCACATAAATAACTTAATAACGACAGAATCCATAATAAAACAACACAATACAGTACACATCTACACAGATGGTTCAAAGATAGAAACAAACACGGCATGTGCATTAATAGCTTTTAAAAATGATATTAAAATCCATGAACAAGTACACAAGTTACAAAACAACAACACGGTATTCCAGGCAGAACTCCTAGCAATAATAAACACAATAAAATGGGCCATAAACCGAACAGAATCAATATTCCAAATTTTCAGCGACAGCCAATCATCAATACTAGCCTTAACTAACATATTCCCAACAATCCAGAACATATACGACATACATCAAACAATAAAACAAAACAAAAACAAACTCTTTTACCTCACATGGGTGAAGGGCCACGCTGGGAACAAGGGAAATGAGCTTGCAGACAAACTGGCAAATGAGGCTGCCACTTACTGTGATCACCCATTATCCAGAGACTTTAAACTCCCAAAATCGTACCTCAATAAAATAATTAAACAAAGTCTCCTGGATAAATGGCAATATAACTGGGACCACTCGGAAAGTGGCAGACACACATACTCATTAATACCGAAAGCTCATTTCTCACTCATATGTAGCGACAGGGTCTCCATGTTCTTTCTATCAGGCTGTGGTAGCTTTCCATCATTTCTACACAGAATAGGCAAGAAAGATGATGACCTCTGTCAATGTGGTCAACGTGGAGACCCGACTCACTATCTTTTTGGTAAGTGTCGCTACATGAAACATAAATTCCCACAAGACACAAGTAAAACCTTCCAACAAAACATAATGGAAATCCTCAAAGACAATACTAAACTTAAAAAACTATATGAAAACTATAACATTCTAAACGAAAAATACTCATTTATCAGATACAAATATCTAACTTAAATAAACTTAAAATAAATAATTACATCTCAAATTTAATAAATACCTGTGATCAAGACTGCACTATCAATAACAAATTGTAAATACTAACCGATAAACTGTAAATAAGCAATCAACTCATCTTAAACTGTAAATATTATATTTATACTCAAGAATAATGCAAATGTAACTACAAGTAATAATCAAATCAACTAATATATATTAACCCCTTATAATGCCCAAGGGGTTAATATATATTAGTCAAATTTTTTTGGTTTCAAAGTTTTTTAACGGTTGGTCCTATAAAAAACTTGTCAATATAAAAGTTTTAGATAATACTAAGAGGATTAATAATAAATTTACGCGGATTTGATATCTTGTGAATTGACGAAGCTATGATTTTTCTTCTTCTAAACCCCCCCCTTTTTCCCCCCCTTGGGGCCATTTTTAATTATATCAAAAATCTGTCATACATAAATTTTCGGCCCTCTTCCTAGAAGTAATAATAACTTTAAACGGATTCGATACGTATAATAATAAAGAAATTATGAGGGTTTTTCTGTTTTCACAAAAAGCCCCCCCCATTTCCCCCCCCCCCTTGGTTCGATTTTGCCCATTAACGAACTTGACCGAGATTTTATGACCCTTGATTTTATGTATCAGTTTGGAAGAGATTTCTGCAGAATTTTTCCAGTTATCGTGGTAAAAAAAAAGTGACATAGATAGATAGATAGATAGATAGATAGATAGATAGATAAACTTTTGAACTGGGGGTGGTTTTGGGTTCTGGGAGTCATGATCGGCGTAAATCTGCAAAAATTTTTCAAAATTTCCAACTTAGGTGAGAATGTAATAGGTAGTATTTCTTACGAAATCTACCTAAAAGTTTTAAGTGTGCTAATTCGCATTTTATAGATTTAGTTACTGATATTTTGCTGTATAAAGTTGGCGTATATAAACCTCAAAGTATTGATAAAGTTTATTTTGTATGTACATTTCAACAGAAAAGTTTTAATCATTTACAGTTGAGTAAAATTATTTCTCATTATAATAGCATATTTCCGCTTAGAAATATTACAATTATTTCAACTTATAAATATATACTAAAACGTTAGGCAGTACGCTTTTTAATTACAGAAATGTTTCTCAAAATCTTGACTCTTACCTTAATTTAGATTGCCATTGTAAGGATTATGAAAATTTAACTTTCTTGGATAGCAATAGTCAGCACATTGTAACTGGAAATCTAAACATTATTGCTAACGTATACCTCCGTAATTTAATGAATTTTGGTACTAAGTTTCGTATTAATAAAATATTAAATCAAAAGAGATCATTGGAAATATTTAAAGCTGAATTGAACACCTTTATTTTAAATTTAAGTTACAAATATAATAAACCAATCCCCCTTTTTACTGATTGGAAACTTCATATATTAAATGATTTTAAATCTTTTCAAAATAGTTTTATTAATAATTCTGCATATACATATCATAATCTCAATGCGGAAATTAGAAATAAAATGACAAAGTTGAAAGAAATTTTTGTTTTTTGTCCAGTCGATAAGGCTGCTGGTAATTTTGCAATTATTTGAAAAAAATATTATGCTGAAATGCTCAATGCAGAGCTGAATAATAGTTTAACCTACAAAATGTATAACTCTTCAGTACAAACACTTATTAAAAAGCATCTGGCATTTTCTAAACAAACAAGGATTCGTTTTCCTTGCAATAAAAACTTATCATTTCCATTTTTATTTATTTTACCCCAAATTTCATAAAATACCGGTTAAATACAGGTTTATTTGCAGTAGTGTCAATAGTATTGGTAATAACTTCAATAAGAAATTCGAAGAGCTGCTTAAAAAAGTTTTAAACATGTTAAAATACAAATACAAAGATACTAACTGCTTTTGGATAATTTCGAATAGTTATGAAATTGCAAAGAAAATAAAAAGTGATAATATACATTCCATCCAAACTTATGATTTCGAAAATTTATTTACAAATATCCCTATTAATAGCTTAAAGGAAGCACTTTTAAAGACAGCTGAATTGGTTTTAGATGTCATGGATTTCAACTCTACTTTATTTTTCAAATTCTGTCTTTATAACAATTATGTTTATACAGGTTCCAAAATATACTTGCAAATCAATGGTATCGGGATGGGTACTAGTTATTCGTCTACGGCCGCTAATTTATTTTTATTTTATTATGAGTTTCAATATAATATCAATACAGCTGATGTTCGATTTATTGCATACAGATACATAGATGATTTAATTGTTTTGAATTTCGATGAAGAATTTGGGGTGATTTCTCAAGTAATTTACCCTGACTCTTTAGTTTTAAAGAAAACTAATGATGATAATAAGTTCGTTAATTATCTTGATCTAAAAATTTTGATTAAAAATGGATTACAAATTTCAGTTTTTGATAAGCGTACCAGTTTTCCGTAATCAATTAATTCATTGGTCTTCAAATATTCACAAACGTATATATATAAATATTATAATTGGTCAAATTTACCGTTTTTACAGAATTTGTTCAAATAAAAACCTGTTTAATAAGGAACTATTTTATTTTATCAGTCATTTATATTATAAAAACAATATCTGTCTAAAATTTATCCAAAAATATTCAGATTTTGCAGACTGCCTCCATTATTGATAGATTGCTTGCATTCAACAGTAAATGACTGGAAGCCTGAAAAGGACGGTTTTATAACGAATCTGGATTGTGTACTGAATGACGGATTTGGTTTGTTTATCGTGTTTTACTTTTTTAATTGTGGCAACGTGGCTGATTTGGTTGTGTGTATTTTCGAAGAGACATTTGTTTCAACTATGGTGTTTCAGTATTGTGATATTGGTACAGCATTTGCTTAATTTTGTGACGTAGGGTACGGTGGGGGGGGGGGCATCTGTTAAGTAGCATTCAAATATGTTTCTGTACATTTTGAATTTTTGCTACCCAGCGCTCTGGCCGAATCCCACTGCCACTAATTGTTAATCTTTTTGTTCGGATGCTTGGCTGCTTTTGAATTTACCCACTGCTGATGAGGCCGCAGCTTGTTTCTGTTTCTGTTTATTTTTACATATATTTTCTACTGTGTTTTCTTGTGTTGTCTTGTTTCTGGTGAGGGGGGTAGTGCTAGTTCAGGCCAAAATCATGTTTTTGCTGGATTATATTGAATTTGTGTGTTCTAAAATTATGCAGCTTCTGGCGCTGTTCACACGAATATATAGCTGTTTTGTTTTGTTTGTGATGTGATGGTTACTGCTTATATATATATATATATAGAATATTTGTTACATCCCCATTCAAAAGTGTACTCCATCCTCTCAAACTATCCTCCTGACGCCACTGAACGAATTTAGGATAGAAATTGCTAGGCATGGCCAATAGTAAGGCAAGAATTAACACGAGAATGAAGGCATTTGACTTTGATTGCAATTACTCTAATGCATAAAAGAGAAACTGTCGCGATTTGTATCCTAACGTTAAATTACAGTTTCAATCTTTCTTTTTCAGGTTCTTTGACGGGTGACTGGTCACCGTCAGCACAGAATGAATCCGCCAACATGAGCAGCGTCCTGTCTCCCGAGGCCCTCATGCACTCCGCCAACAGCGCTCCTTCCAGCTGGAGGAGAAGTAGCGCTTGCGTGCTCCTGCTTTTGCTTCTACCGCTCATCATAATCTGAAGATGAACAAATCCATCACTCATCTGAGAACTGCTGGACTAAAAAAGGAACTAACGACTCTAAGGAATTAACAAGGGGCAAATAAGAACTGACATTTTTCGCGCCAGTCTTCGATCCTAACAGTAGCTTCATCGTGGAAAATCCAGGCACTGATTTCTAGGGGTGCTTACCTCATGCGTACAGCTTCAACTCTGGTAGCACACAGACCAAAATATGAATGCACTGTGACTAAAATGCAACTGTTATTGTCGGAAAATGAATTGTATCGAAGTCACTAGAACGTTGATAAGTTCTATTTTGTGGCGAGTTGCAAAAAACTGACTCAAAAATCGGTCACAGTGGACTCACAGAATGACGGTCATCTGAAAGTCACGATGTCATGAATTAATATTTCGGTCACCGTTCTGACTGTCGTGACCATTTGGAACATAACACTGGCTGTGCTATTAGATAAGTTTCCTGAATTTAAGGGGCTATACACTACTGGAGAAAATAAAATTTCCCTCATAAATCGCGATATTCCATCTTAAAATAGGGAGAAATTTACAAACATTAGAGATGGGAATTATATGAAGGGCACAGTTCCTATGTTTAGTACGACTTTTTTTTACCGAATAGCAATAATCGCCTTATTTAATCGCGTAATTTCTGTCCTTAAATAATGCGAAAATTGCAATTCGAAATAGTGGTACTAAAATGTAAACTAGTTGATACCTGATACAAAAATAGTACGCTTTCATAAACTGCCTCCGCATATTTATGTAATATGTGAATCAATCAATAATTTTAAGTATACAGTTCAATTTTAACTACGTATAACAACCAATAACCAATTATTTCACTAAGGTGAAAATAATTAAAATTTAACAGCTTAAAGTAAATGCAGAAACTTTCTTAATTGTGAAAAGCAAAATTTTATAAAACTTATTAGATGTACAAGAGTTGCCTCTGATTATTGTTGACCGTTAGTTTTAGATTATATATACTTCCAGTTGCAAACATATTTGAAATGGTGTTTTTATATCAAATTAGTTATGTTTTAAGAATTTTTTTATTAATTAGTTATTATTTAATAATTTACAAATTTTAAATTTTTATACGGCCCCTGGGAGAGTAAAAAAGTAAAAATCTCATTCTTTTACGACCAAACTTACCGAGTTATATTTACAAGGGAACCACTTTTGGTGCAGCTCGCACCTAGCATCTGTACCAGGTGCATTTTGTAGTCCTTTGCATAATAGTTGAGAAGCGATAGAACTTCTCTGTTAAAATCATATTTTATATATTTTTTTATTCTTTTAATTTTTTGTTTTTGGATTTTAAATTATTAATTTCACGCCAAAAGTGAGTTAAGTCGCCCTATAGGAGAGGGTTAGGAATAAGCCAATATTTAGCATTTTGAGAAATGAGGGGTCCAACTTGTTTTGTTCTCTTTAGACTGTCGCACTGAACAGAAATTAATATACGTTCAATGAAAATATTGTTATCTATTATAGATTTTTAAATTTTTTGACTTGCTCCACGGTCATTCTAACCCCCTCATAGGGTGCTACGAATTCATCACACACAGCAGATGACTGCTTGGCATTCGGCCAAGGTCTGAATTTCTAGATTATCGTTTGGCAACAACGAAACTCAAACTAGCCATTATTAAAAATAAAATAACATGTACGTAATCCAATGCGTTTGAGATGATTCCTCATTTTAATTATGAGTAATTCCAAATGAATTCTCAATTCTTATTTAAAATTTATTTACGAATTTTACTCACACGAAAGCCGGGGAGAATAAAAAAATCAACTGTCTAGATTGCACCTGCTGTCATCTGTTGCTGTCTTGGTGAACTAAAAATAATTTCTTTTTCAAAAATCTGTAATCCATTAGAACAGTAATAGGTCGAACGAAATTTAAACAATGATGGATGATATATAAACTGTACAATGTTATAGGAGCAATGCGTTTTAAACTAATTGTTTTTCCAAGATCCTTTTTTCATAGTATTTAAATGATTTATGCCCATTGGTAGCATCAATATAAATGCATTTTTAATTGTGTTTTCAACGAAGTTTTAATTACCTTTTTTATATTTAAAAAAAGTTGTCAACTTCATATGTTAAACTGATTTATGGTAGTACTCATTCCAGCTAGAATCGCTTGGGAACGCATAGCGGTCTCAATGTGAATTGCTTCGCAATTCACGGGGGGGGGGGGGGGGGCGAGCGTTAGCGAGTAAGGGGCTGAGCCCCCTAGTGTAGATATGATATTTCAAAATCAATTTCGTATGTTCTTGAAGTAATTCATTTTTTTTTTCAATATTTTATGCTTATTATAAACTAATTTGTATTTTTAACTGCTTTAAAAAAAAAAAAAGACTTCTGTGTTAATAGTGCGATAAGTGGTCTCGAAAGTTGCACTTTCAGAAAGTTATGGTGCTGCAAAATAAAAAAATATGTTATGATTTTAACAGAAAAATTTCATGGATTCTCAAACGTCGTAATATAGGGCTTTAAAATGCACCATGTCTGCACCAAAAATGGTTCCCTTGTTAGTTGATACTTTGAATTACATACATTTTTTAGTGTCGAGAACGCCAAAAACTCGTAAGGTAAGTTTTGGTGCTCCAAAAATAGAATATGTACTGTTTCTCTCGCAGAAAAACTATAACTTAGAGCATACTATCCGCATAAAAATTCAAATTTCTTGACTTTTACAAAAAATAACTAATGACAGGATGACGAACAGCATTTGAAACATTTTTGCAGTTGAAATTCCACCTCTAAAACTAATTGTGGTACTTCTCCATTATCCCGTCGACCGATAAAGACTATTGCCAAACTATAACGCCAATAAACAAATAAAAAATTTTGCTATTAGAATCTAAAAATGTACAATATATTAATGAAAACAAAAAAAAAAATCTTGGATATTTAATTATTTACATTATTTTTCTTAATTATCCCTCTAAGCTGGTGGATGTTTTGTGACGTCAGTTAAAACCGATATTTTTATCGTACGTAACTATGCATTACAACATTTTTAAAATTCTTTTTCTCTTTGAATATAATGACATCCCTGTTGAATAACATAATTGTTATTTTAATTAACAAAATACTTAATAAATCAGTAAAACATCCTTAAAAATACAGATAAATGTCAAATTAAAAATCGCTCGATGACACACCCAACATGTGTGTTTGGCGTCAAATGAATGTGGCGTCATGATCATGTATTTTTGGCGTTAAATCCCATAGTTTAGTGATAGTTTTTTTTTTAATTTATTTATTTAGTTTTATGAAAAGTGGTCGACGGGATAATGGAGAAGTACCATATCTATTTAGGAATGAGCTACCGGTCAACGATAAGAATCCCTGTATAAAGAGTAATCCTCTTTTTGTGAAATAGTCTCATAAATGCACACATAATTTCCACACGGGGAAATCTTGTTCTCCCGGTAGAAGCCCCTTAAATTCATCTATTTTTCTATTGGCTGTACTCAGTGGGTCAGCTCCTGATCCAATAACTCATCCTCATCGTGGAGCGCCCTCTCACGTCGAGTTTTTACATTCCGTTTTAGGGATTTACGTCATGTGTGGCCCCCGAAGAAGCCCACCACTCTCGCCAGCCTAAAAGAACAAGGAACTCAAAACCTACGGTCTTTAAAACTTCTGCACAATTTGAAATCTGTCAAATCGAAACGAACCATCTTCTGCTATAAACTATTTTGGATTTTTTTTTCCGATCCAGAGCACACAGTGGCGAATTTTCCCGAAATCTTGGCCAAAACTCGAATCTTTTTCCGATTTTCCTATTCTTCTTCGATAACAAACCGGAATAGAGCTGTGCGTTCATCAATAACTTGGGGATCTGTTTTTTTTACTGAAACGCACAGCTCACATGTACCCTAGAGTGTCGGTTCAAAATTCAACTCCTTTCGTGCATTTGCTGAATTGAAAAAACAACCATTATACATAAAACGGCATTTTTTTCTAATATCCCCTGCAGACCGTATATTTAATATAGCTTACAACACAATTTTAGAGGTGGTACATCCCGCAACGACAGCACTTGTTCACACCGCAAAACTCATCTAAGATGACGGATCGATCGTCACCGTGTCTGAGAGATGAACAAACGTACTTAAGTTAAAACCAGCTTCAACAGCCAATCCGTTAAAGCGAGCCTCCACAGCCAATCAGAATGAGTGGTAGTGTCTGTATCCAGCCATAGAAAGTTCAAACTGACTGAGAGAGTTTGTGGACCTCTCTCTCAACTTAAATATCCGGTCTGAACCGGGTATTCCAAAAAAGTACACGAAAGCCTTTAACATTTAACGTGCTCTAAATGTAAACTTACGATTTGTGTCTCGCATTCTTTATTTCTCCGGCACGGGATGGAATAGCGAGATTTGTCAGAAAAGAAAATAGGAAACTATTCGTGACGTCGGTCGATTTGCTATCAGAACGTACCGACACACCCTTCCTGAAATACAATTCCTCCTAAAACACTGAAAATGATCGATAAAAAATTAATTTTTATCGTAATAGTGATTCTAAATCGCGAAAATCTGTGCTCAAATAGACAACTTTGCATTATTTACCCCACGCAAAAAAGGAGGAGCTATCCAGAGTCGAAATGGGTCAACTCTTTTCGAGAATGGGTCAACTCTTTGGGAAATTTCGCCAGTGTGCGTAATAGAAACGGCCCGTTGACACATGAAAAAGTTTTAATTTGACACCCATCAGAAGTCTGGACACTGAGATAATGAACGCGACATTTTATGAACGGGTACGTACGAAAGACGGGGAAAAATTCTCCATTAGAACCTGTTCTAATTTCCTTTAAACAGGGGGCTTCGGCGAAATTGAGAAAATGGTCATGGCAAGGGGAGAAAATATTTCACACGTATTCCACGGCAGCCCGTATTTAATTTTGTTTTATGACTCAATGCGTATATATAATGCCTCAATATAAAGTGACAATAATAAATGCTTAAACATTATTATGACTATCAGTATGACATGCAGATAACAATACAAATATTTGTCAACTCAAAATGATATTCAAACCCGAAACGGATCCATTTAATTAAAGATAAATCTGCAAGTAAAATTCAACAGAAATACAAATTAACAAAACACATTAAAACACAAATCTGCAAGTTAAAATTGAACTTTTAATTGCACTCGATTTTTGAATAGCAATTGAACTTCCATTACAATGACTTTTTATTTTTACAAAACGGCACCTTTTGTATCACGACATCGTTGCATCGAGTTGTGCAATTGGTCTTCTAGCCTAAATACAGGACAACAATAATAAACACTGAAGCGTTTATTATTCATTGTTTATTCAGTTATCCATCCACATTTTAAATTAGGAAACCATTTCCTAGTCTCAATAACTACTACTTCCCTCTCCCGTTTTTTCTGCGTCTTTCGAAAAAATAACCATTTTTAAATAGAACAAAAAAAATCTAACTATTCGATTTCAAAAAGAAACAAAGATTGGCTCTTTAAAACTGGGCAGTTTCTTTCAAGTGTGCACATTACAGGTTAAGAATTTTTTTTAAAGTTCACAAGCACATTTGAGGAAAATGGAGCCGATGAAAAGAGAACCTTGAAACTCCTTCCTTGACCTTAAAGAAATATCTCCGGGAAAAAATAAAAAATGGACAAAAACGTCTCCGAATCCATTGAAACCGAGAATCGTGACGTCCTCCGCTCGAGCTTCTTCGAAAAAGTTGGAAAAAAAAGCAATCGATAGGACACAGAGCAACAACACTTCCACGTATGTAGCCTCATCGATATACAAAGCTGCTTCTTTCCTCTATTACGTCTTAATTTGGATTTCATTTTTGGCCACAGAGACTGAAAAACTCAAAACAGTGTACATGTGTCATTCGTTCTCTTTATTTTAAAGGATGATTTTCTGTTTCTTTTTTCCTTTTGATCTCATTTTTGTATTTAACAGATTTTCATTAAAAAGATTCTTTTTTACGTCTCTTACTTTATTGAGTCGTTGTTTTCTCGTAGAAAATGAATTGACTTTATCTGAAAGGGATAATGAGGTAGAGAAAAACGAACACTGTGTTTGGGGGGAAAACATAAAAGTAACAAAATGTGAACTATGTCGCTCTCTCTCTATATATATATATATATATACTATATATAAATAGACATGTGTGTCCGTGTATTTCACTTTGCAGTCAAAACTGCCCAGCGCAGACCACTGGTGTTTGTGTGTGGTAATAGCCTCGAGTCTCCCATCGCGCACGG
Source organism: Maratus michaelseni (assembly GCA_963931845.1). Lineage (NCBI taxonomy): Eukaryota > Metazoa > Arthropoda > Arachnida > Araneae > Salticidae > Maratus > Maratus michaelseni. The sequence goes on from OZ007589.1 coordinate 468,768,051, forward strand.
TGGTGGTTGCATGTTGGTAGCTGTGGTGGTATAGGGTGGTTGAAAGGGGTCGACCTAAGGCATTTTCATATTTCGACCAAAGTGTTCTAAAAAATAAAAGAAAAAATGTCTTTTAACGTACGTCTTCTATATTAAATATAGAAAAATCTGCACAGATATTAAAAAAAAACAAAAAAAAAAAAAAAAAAAAAAAAAAAAAACATTGAAGCGAGTTGTTTTTAGCTAGTATATAATATAATTTTTTTAATGATTAAGAAATGTATTCTGTAAATAACACCTATATGAAAGTTTTGAATTATGTTTCAATGAAGCAAAATCATTATAGATTATCATAAAAGAACTGTTAATAAATTAAAAAATATATATGTTTTAATGTAAAAATTAAAAAAATATATTGTTGTGAGCTCGGGGTTCGAAAGGACTGATGCCAATATATAAGAACAATCAAAAGGCTTTATTCACTATAAACAGTGCAATACGAACACCAATATCTTCTGAAAATTACAAGATATTCAGTAATCTTCAAATCCAATAAAAGCACAGCAAAATTTCACACAGAAACAATGCGTTCAATACGACGTATCAACGACAAAATCGATCCGAGAAACACAGTTCTCAATGCAAAGCCTCTCGTATGAATTCAATCGCAGTTGACAGACAACTAACTAGCTGAACTGGTGGAGGTCCCTTATATAGACTTCAGAGATCTTTCCAGATTATTCCAGGGCCTTCAGATGCTAGAAATTACCAGAAAGTGCTTTAACTTTCGATAGAGAACCTAAGCGAGAAAGGATCCCAATGTACAGGTATAAGGGGGGGGGGTTGCACAAAAAGTCGCCAAATCCGTCGCCAACTTGGCGACATTTGGCGATATATCGCCAAATTTGGCGACAAAAATAAGTCGCCAAAACCATCGCCAACTTGGCGATAAACCCATTCCTTGGCGATTTTTCCATAGACTTCTTATAAAGATGAGGGTGTAAGGTTGTTTTTCTTGCAAAGCATCTGAGGCCTTTAGCATTGAGTTACATCATGCTCAATAGGAAATACATTAATAATACTGCAATTTTCACAATAATAAAATAAAATAAATTTAAACAAATGGAATATTTACAGATATATACAAAATTCATAACATTGCCCCCCTCTCGAGGACTGCACGTCCCGGGCAGTTCAACCTTTGATCGGAAAGCAAACCCGTTACCAACAAATGCTATACTACTCAAAACACTTAAAGCAAAAATGGAAAATAACAATTAAACACATTCATAATGCTGAATTATAAAGCATAGACACCATTACATACAAGTATTTAAATAACAATAACAATAATAATGATAATGCTAAGCAAAATAAATAATTACATTAATTTATATACAAGACCATGGTCATACTAATTTACATTATTTACATTACACTATTTACAATCAATGAACTAAGTACTATGGCCATAGTATGGAGCCAGCCTGTCGTAATGAACGACTCTAGGCTTCGAACTTGGTGACTTTCGGATCCGAATTACGACATCGTTCAGTCTGTTTAGGACTGTATAAGGACCGTCCCAGTGCGATTGCAGTTTGGGAGAAAGTCCTTTACGTCGAGTCGGATTATAAAACCAAACCCTGTCACCTTCTTTGAATTGATGTCCCGTGGCTTTCGTGTCGTACCTGGTCTTCATCTTCTCCGTCTGTATATTGATCCGCTCTCGAGCCAAGTTGTGGACGTCTTCAAATCGTGCCTGGAGATTCTGCACGTATCCCTCTGGCGATGAAGGCGCATCTGGAGGGCGAACAAAAATCAGATCACAAAGTAGACGAAGATCACGACCGAGAAGCATCTGAGACGGGGAATAGCCGGTTGTTTCATGGACGGCGCTGCGATAGGCGAGAAGAAACAAGGGAAGTTTTTGGTCCCAGTCTTGTTGGTTTCTTGAGACTAGCAGTGAGAGGTTGTTGAGGATGGTACGATTAAACCTCTCAACCATGCCATCCGACTGTGGATGTAAAGGCGTCGTCCTAGTTTTGTCCATTCCGAGAAGTTGACAGAGACCCTCAATCACAGCAGAGATGAAATTTCTCCCCTGGTCCGAATGCATTTGAAGAGGGACTCCATACCTTGATATCCACTGGTGTACCAAGGCATCCGCAACCGTAGAAGCTTCTTGATCAGGGATGGCATAAACTTCAGGCCATTTCGTGAAATAGTCCATGACAACAAGGAGGTATTTGTTGCCATCAGCACTTCTTGGCAGAGGGCCTAGGATGTCAAGGGCGATGCGTTCGAAAGGTGCTCCTACATTGTAGAGATGTAGTCTTCCTCGGCTACGTTTCTTTGGTCCTTTCCGAGCTGCACATGCATCGCAAGATTTGCACCATTGTTCGACGTCAGCTCTCGCTTTTCCCCAGAAGAAGCGCTCTCGGACTCTGTGCAATGTTTTCATGACTCCAAAATGGCCACCAGTGGGACTGCCATGTAATTCCTTGAGGACCTCGGGGATTCGGGATCGAGGAAGTACCAACTGCCACCGAGATGTCTTTCCATCTTCCGATTCGAATTTTCGGAACAGGACACCATTCCTGACGTGGAGAGAGTTCCAAAGAGCCCAATATTGCTTCGTCGTAGGACTATAAGTCGAGATGTCTTTCCAACTGGGCTTCGTGCTAGAAGATTCTAATAACTCCAAGATTGGTTTGATGTCAGAGTCTGCCATTTGATCTTCTCGAATCTTCTCATCACTCCAGGGATCTGGTGGCGTTGATAGTGAAGTCTTCGTCTGGCGTATGACATGTTCGGGATTATACTTGTTCTCCGCTCTGGAACAATAGCGACAACTTTCGGGACACGGTCTTCTTGATAAGGCATCAGCATTTCCATGCGATGAACCTTTACGATGCCTGATGTCAAAGTCGTATTCCTGGAGTCGTTGTATCCATCTGGCTACTTGGCCCTCTGGGTTCTTAAAATTCATCAGCCATGTTAAGGATGCGTGATCAGTATGAAGGAGAAATTTCCTGCCATAGAGATAGTGATCGAAGTGTTCTATGGCTTTCACTATAGCTAATAACTCCTTACGAGTGACGCAATAATTCCGCTCCGGTTTCGATAAACATTTGCTCCAGTATGCTACGACTCGTTCTTGGCCATCTATTTCTTGGGAAAGTACAGCGCCGACGCTTTCCTGACTGGCATCCGTGTCCACAATGAATTGTTTGTCGGGGTCTGGATAGGTAAGGACTGGAGAGGATGTGAGAGCTTCTTTCAGCCGCTGGAAGGAATTGTCGCATTCTTGTGTCCATAGAAACTTCTGTTTGCTTTCAGTGAGCCTATGCAAGGGTCTTGCGATGTTGGAGAACCCCTGTACAAACTTTCTGTAATAAGTACATAGTCCCAGAAAGCTTCGCAACTGATGGACATTTTCCGGACGTTTCCAGTGCTTTACTGCTGACACTTTTTCAGGATCTGTTCGAACACCTTCAGCTGAGATGATGTGTCCTAAATAGTTTACTTCTCGTTGGAAGAACTTGCATTTCAAAGGGTTCAGCTTTAAATTCGCCGCTCTTAGCTTCGTTAACACTTTTCGAATATTTTCTAGATGTTCTTCAAACGTGCGTCCACGAATGATGACGTCGTCTAGGTAGATGAGACAAGCTTCAAAAGTCAGGCCTTTTAACACTGTCTCCATGAGGCGCTCGAACGTTGCTGGAGCATTGCAGAGCCCGAACGGCATAACTTTGAATTGCCAAAGTCCTTGTCCAGTAGTAAATGCGGTCTTCTCTTTGTCATCAGGATGGATCTCTACTTGCCAATATCCACTCTTCAAATCCAGCGTGGAAAACCATTTATGTCCTGAAAGAGTATCTAGCGTGTCGTCTATTCTTGGTAGAGGATAGCTGTCCTTCTTCGTGATATCGTTAAGTTTACGATAATCCACACAAAATCTTGTGGAGCCATCTTTCTTTCGGACCAACACGATGGGAGAGGCCCACGGACTTGATGACGGTTCGATGATGTCACTATCCTGCATCTCTTGTAAGAGCTTAGAAACCTCTTCTTGTTTTGCGAACGGCAAGCGTCTTGGATGCTGTTTAATCGGTGGATGGTTGGCAGTATCAATTCTATGACGTGTCAGTGAAGTGCGCCCTATATCACTCTCGTTTTGTGAAAACACATCCTTAAATTCCTGGAACAGTCTTTCTGCGGCATGTTTCTGTACAGGAGATAAATTTTCATTTCGTCCAATTACAGGTGTTAAACTTGTAGGCGGCTCCGATAACGTCAAGCTCGGGTCTTTGCAAACACAGGTGACTGGAGCACAGGTTGCAAGCACTTCACCTTTCTGGATAATTCTAGACTTTTCACTTACGTTCGCAATCCTCACAGGTATCACATCTCTCGACAGATCTACCAGCGCTGATGCTATTAGCACTCCCTTTGGGCTCTTCTCAGGATATCCAGTCAAGCCATACTGGAAAATTCTTTCGTTTCCAGTTAATCCAGGTATCATCATTTCGGTCCGAGGAGGGATGATAACATCTGCCTTGGCTGTGATCCGTTGAATAGACCCGGACTCATTTCCAAGTTTGAAAATAGTGACATCTTCTTGAGCAGAGCGTAACTCATTATTAGAGTTGCAAAAGTTGGGTTTATTCCCGGGTTTATTTCCAATAGACCCGGTTTATTCCCAGGTTTATTCCCAAAAGACCTGGTTTATTCCCAAAAAACCCGGTTTATTACCAAAAAACCCGGTTTATTCCCAGGTTTAAACCGGGTTTTTTCTAGCCTTTGCAACTCTACTCATTATTCTTAAAATCCAGTGTAAATCCATGCTCTTTTAAAAAGTCCAGTCCGAGTATGAAAGGGTCTGAAATATCGGCCACATAGACTGTATGGTGGTAAGCGGCGTTCCCAAACTTTATTTTCAGTGTCATTCTTCCATGTATATCGATCTTATCTCCGGTCGCAGTTTGAAGAATAACACGCGGCGGGGTCCAGAAGAGTTTTTCTTTCAGCCGCTGAGCTAGATATTTCCGAATGATGGTCACATTGGCTCCTGTATCGATGATCATATTACAGGGCAAATCATTCACACTTCCGACTAGAAAAACTCCGTTCTCGCCGCAACTTCTTTTAGAAATTTCACATACTTGAAAATGGGGCTTCTCAAAATCTGGCAACCTCCGCCCCGCAAGATGGCCATTAATCAGTTTTCCTGCTCCTCCGTTAGCGGGAGAGATATTACCTTCGGTGCTGGGTCGTCTTGGGCAGTCGATTTAGATATGGCCTTCTCCACCGCATTTCCAGCACTTGATCTGCCTGTAAGGCTTGTTGGCCATTAAGGAGTTCATCTTTCTCATTATGTCATTCATCTGCTGCTGTAAGCGCTCCACAGCTCTATCCGACGTCTCAGGCAGGTTGGCTGCTCGCACAAAGTGTCGATCTTTCCTAGTAGCTTGCTGGGCTGCCTCGAATTTCAGAGCGTAAACCAAAGCCCCTTTTAAATCATTGAGATCTGCAATCCGGAGTGCTGTCTGGATCTCAGGGTCACGCACACCATCAATAAAATGCTGCAGAGCCAAGCTTTCTCTAATTTCAGTCGGACAGTCAGGATAAGCGAGATGTGAAAGTCTCTCGACATCCGTAGCAAGCTCTTGCAGGGATTCAGTGGATTTCTGCTGTCGAGTTTTGAGCTGGAGTCTGCTATATTCCTTCATGCATTTCTCGCCAAAGCGCAATTCTAAGGCACTGACGAGCGTTTCAAAATCCAGCGGTTCATTTGCAGGCAAAGTCTGTAGGACGTCGGCAGCATCAGCTCGTAGAGAAGCAGCTAACTGGCAAGCCTTTGTCTGGGAATCCCATCCATTGGCGTCCGCTACGATCCCAAATTGTGTCTTAAAAACTGGCCATGAGGATTTTCCGTCATAGGTCGAGAGTTTAATACAGGAACGAGGAAGCATAGATTGATACTTGACATCTTCGGTATAGCTTCCGGCAGTTATCTTCTGTTTCTTGACTTTTTCCAAATCTTTTTTTACATTCTCTATGCTTTCTCCGACGGTCTTGGCGATCTTTTGAACTTTTTCTTCTACTCTTTCTTCAACGGTCTCGGCGATCTTTTGAACTTTTTCTTCTACTCTTTCTTCTACGGTACTGGCTGTCCTTTGAATTTCTTCTACCTTTCCTTCTATTTCTTGAAATCTTCCTTCAACTTTGTTTTCCACACCGTCAATTCTGTCATTTAAAGATGTTATTTTATCCTCTATTAAGTCTTTCAACTCTCCAAGGTTGGTTGACATATCCTTCTTCATTTCATCTTTTAAGTCGCCAAGGTTGGCAGTCATTTTCTCATCTATCGCTGACATTTCCTTCTTCATTTCTTCCGACATTTCCTTCTTCATTTCTTCCGACATTTCCTTCATTTCAGCCTGGTTCGCAGTCATTTTCTCATCCATCGCTGACATATCTTTCTTCATTTCTTCTTTCAACTCGCCAAGGTTGGCAGTCATTTTTTCATCCATAGCTCCTAATTTCTCCAATAATTTGTTCAGTTGCTCCTCCATTGCTCTTGTAATCGGCATTCAACCCCACTCCTGACACCAAATGTTGTGAGCTCGGGGTTCGAAAGGACTGATGCCAATATATAAGAACAATCAAAAGGCTTTATTCACTATAAACAGTGCAATACGAACACCAATATCTTCTGAAAATTACAAGATATTCAGTAATCTTCAAATCCAATAAAAGCACAGCAAAATTTCACACAGAAACAATGGGTTCAATACGACGTATCAACGACAAAATCGATCCGAGAAACACAGTTCTCAATGCAAAGCCTCTCGTATGAATTCAATCGCAGTTGACAGACAACTAACTAGCTGAACTGGTGGAGGTCCCTTATATAGACTTCAGAGATCTTTCCAGATTATTCCAGGGCCTTCAGATGCTAGAAATTACCAGAAAGTGCTTTAACTTTCGATAGAGAACCTAAGCGAGAAAGGATCCCAATGTACAGGTATAAGGGGGGGGGGTTGCACAAAAAGTCGCCAAATCCGTCGCCAACTTGGCGACATTTGGCGATATATCGCCAAATTTGGCGACAAAAATAAGTCGCCAAAACCATCGCCAACTTGGCGATAAACCCATTCCTTGGCGATTTTTCCATAGACTTCTTATAAAGATGAGGGTGTAAGGTTTTTCTTGCAAAGCATCTGAGGCCTTTAGCATTGAGTTACATGATGCTCAATAGGAAATACATTAATAATACTGCAATTTTCACAATAATAAAATAAAATAAATTTAAACAAATGGAATATTTACAGATATATACAAAATTCATAACAATATATATTCTTTTCCCATTTTGATATTTCAAAAATTAATAATTGGATGTATATGGAATAAACCTATGAAAATCGCATTTATTTAAGTTCAGATTTTTTTACAAAAAATTCAAAGATATAAAAAAAATCGAGACTTCGTTATCGCTCATAGAATCCTTTTAAAAAATTCAGCGCTATTATTGTGGAACCAACATTTTGATTACATAGAGAATAATAAAAGAATACGAACTGAGAAAAGATGTAATTTTTTTTTTCATCATAAAGTCATCAATTTCATTTGCAGAAAAAAAAAATAGATATTAAAGAGCGATGCGTAAAATTAACCTTATTTCCTTTACTTTATCTATGATTAAAAATTTATTATATTACGTTATATTTATGATTAAAAAGCAAAATTCAAATGTTTAAATGAAAAACACACCCTCGATCGATTGAAGCAGTGGTATTTCACGCGTAGCCTAAAATGCATGCTTTGTTATATTAAATTATTTTTCTTTGTCCCTTGTTTTCCCCCGAAGCAGGTGACGTCATCCTCTAATGCAGTTAAAATACGACTGTTCATTTTTTTTCCCTCGCGTCTGCCTCCTGCTATCTTCGATAAATTTTTAATGTAACTTTCGTGGAATAAATGAAATGATAATCTGGCTTAGATATTTTTATCCTTTTTCTTTAGAAGTTTAAACCTGCAGCTAAAAAATATTAGATGTTGCTAAAAAAAAAAGGAACAGATGTCGCAGACGCACTGGGGGGGGGGGCGATTTTTGTTGTTTTTGAGCCATTGCGGCGAGAAAATCCCGTTTTTTAATATCTGTCAGGCCTAGCGTGCTAAAACTGCATATTAGTTTTATTGTATAAGGGGTGCCCAAATGAAAAGTGGACACAGATTGTGGTAGTAAGTATTTTATTAAATCTAAAAAAATAATCACCGTATTTGTTCGATCGTGTCACCAGTAGGTCGATATCCCTAGCGTGCTGATCTATGAAGAATGCTCCGCAGTAAGCCGTTCCCGAAGATGTGAAAATCACAAGAACAAGATCATCGGTGATAGCAGCGTGGACCTTCTGTCTGCCTTGTCCGAAACTCTTGCAGCTGTGCGGACTAAATAGTGATTACCATAAACAGGCTTCATTCCGCGAAAAATTGTCCCTGTAACCACCAAAAAACGTATTACGCCTCGCTGCTCCACCCTGTTTATCCTTTTTTTTTGTGTAATGCGCCACTAAGATCGAATGAAAAACCACTTCGACAACTTTGATAACTATGAAACAATTTATTTTATTATAAAACACACTCAATGTTCTTGTTATAAAACAAACACAATTCTTAGTATAAACACAAACACACGCACGCAATTTATTTTATTATAAGACACACACAATTTTTTATTTATTGTAAAACACGCACGACGTTTTATTTAGTATACATGTCGACAGATGGCGCCTCCAAGCACAGTGCTAGTGGTGGCAATGGACAGCAGCGCCACTCTTTTTATTTCTCCGCCGAAAGTCAAAGAAGACAAAGAAAAAGTCAAAGAAGTACCGAAAGTCAAAGAAGTTAGAAACTTAACAAAAGTTACAGTGAAGAAGTTTTTGTTTACGACGATACGCTAATTAATTATTAATCTGTAAATAGCTATTGTAAATAATTTTAATATAATATCTTAATTCTACTAAAGATCAATCTCGACACACAACATAAATATCAATATACATAACACAACTGAATCAGGAATCAAGGATCTGGATCAAGAATACAGCTGCCTCAGCTATTAATACCGAAGAGCTTCGATTAACACGCAGGATCTGGTATACCGCGTTGCCTCGCCATTTTGGCGCCGGAAAGGTACCCTCGTGCGTCTGCGACATCTGTACCAAAAATATTACACTGCAGTGCGAAATCTTCGCACGGGTCCACTGGTTCGTTTATACTGAATTGTGGTCTTCATGAATCTTCGACTGACCCTTCCAGATTCAGCTACAATGATTTCGAAATGCGGGTACAGTTATTAACAAGAATAAACACGTTACTTGTACAAAACAAGAAAAAAAACTTTAACAAGAGTGAGGGGACTACTTTAAAACTCTGTTCGCGGCTCACACGTTTTCTCTCTCGCGAACCTCATTGTAACCCTTTTCCGAGAATGCGAAAATTTAATAAAAGAGTGCCAAAAGAATTGCGGGAAAGATAAAAGAATACGGAAAAAGAAAAAGTAAAAAGAGTATTCGAGAGGTTTTCGAAAATATTCATTGATTCATATTTTTCTTTCATTTCACAGTGTAGTAAGGTAATCTAAAAGAATTCTGTCTTGATTTCCCCAGTGCCAGATATTTTCTTTCCCCGTCCCCTTCTTTATCGGGGAATGTTGTGTGCGAAGTTTTCAAACTTATCTTTCCGCACCGACACTTCTTCTTCTGGGAAAAAGGAAATTATTTCTTTTTTCAGTAATTGAATTCAAAACAGGGATATCTTGTCTCCGATAGTTTCGAAAAAATGCCGCTTTTTATGTATACATTTCGATTTCGACAACACTGATACAGGTTTCCTCTCTGCCCATTGCGAAATCCCATGGGGAAATTAAATTGGTTGATAAGATAACAATTCACTTTTCCAACTACTCATTGTAACCCGTAGCTGAGAAGGATCTTTATTTCAAATATAATAGAATGTAAATGATCGAATACGGTAATATCGTAATACCGTTTGTGACGGGGGGTCACCTCCTTCCAGGACTAGCTCATTCATTGCAAAAATTTAAAGTTCAAACAACGTTATTGAAAGTAACTGGGCTGGGGTTTTGGCAAAATCCTTCATTCTTTTGGCCTAAACTGAACAATATGACCCTATTAATCAATTACTGCTATGTACTTCACCTTTAAAGAACTGTAAAATTCACTTAAGAAAAGTCTCCTTTACATCTGGTCCTACCTAGAGCTCCTATAATACAGGCTGAATCATACCGCCATTTAATGACCCAGCGGACCAAAAACCAAGCTAAAACCGGTTAGCTTACCGTACTAGTGGACGGCGAGTGACAATAACGAGGACGGCGAACACCTGCTCAGGCGGTTTCCTAATGCTGAGCTAGGTCACAATATGGCGGTTATTTCGGGCAACAGAATGGATATGCGTCAGCTCCCCTTATAGGAGCCTTAGTCCTACCTAGGTCCATACCTAGATACCGGGCTGGCTCATTCATTATCATAACGTCACAAATGGTGGCTGGCCGCAACCAGCGATTGGTACAAAGCGACGCGCCCATCGTTTTGTGCCAATCGCTGTATGTCTTTCGTTTTGTCGTTTCGCCTTGTACCAATTGCTGATCGCGGCCAGAATGAGCCAGCCCGGTATCTAGTGTAGCCCTGCTTACATATGGCACGCTGCTAAGAAAATCTACGTCTAGGTCCAAGGGAAAATCTCAATACTTTCAGCTGAAACAAAATCACTTCACAAACTTCACGTTTCCAACTACTATGCAACCCCCTTTATTTCAAATAGAATATAAAACTATCTTACTGAAAGCCACTCTTTACTTTATACAAGCTCCGCTCCTGGAAACTGCCTTCGTGGCGAAAACGGGTCTAGATTTCCTTGGAGGCGAGATGCGACCCAAATCTGAACAAACGGCACTTTCATTCCTGACCAGGGAAGCCTCAATGAGCATAAAACCACTGCGAAACACAGAAAAACCACAAATTCGAAGGCTACATGCATTCTTCGAAAATTAAAGTCAAATAAAGTGCAGAGGTCTCTGCTGCACACACATATGTTAGGTTGTGACATCACGTCCACAATTAAAACACTGGAATGCCTTTATAAGACAGTTACTAATCCACTACAAGTTTTCACCCCTAGAAAGTGAAACGTTAAGAAAAGCGCGTTTTTAAAAAATATTTTCGTATATTTCAACTATTGCAATAAACTTTGAAATGTTCACTTGGGAAAATATTTCAAAATGGACCGTCTTCTTAAAAAAAGACCCATTTTAAAAAACACATTACGTTGGCGCCGAACATTTACTTTCCATGGGTATAGGGCAGTTGCAATTGACGTCACCTTGGAGGTAAACAGTACAAATAGGCAGCTCTGATTGGTGGAATTACCCTTACCTCCAAGTGAATACAATGGTTGATCAGCTGATTGCAACTGCCCTATTGTACGTCCTTGTATTTCTATAATCCTATTAGGAATGAGTCATCCCCTCATTCAATATTCCCGTAGGGGAAAATCTTAACGGGATCAGTATAATAGTGAGAAGGCAACCGGAAGTAGCCTTAAACGGGAAAAGAGATCGATAACAAAATCTAAAAGGCATCCATTTTGTTGTTACTCAATAGAAGTACTAAGATTCAAACATAGAAACGTTTTGCTAAGGGCTCCCTTTCTTGCACTAAGGCGGTCTGTTTCATGTTTTGAAATTATTTGAAAACATACTTTACGTCCATTAGTATATACGTCTCTAGCTAATATTCCCCAGAGGTTCTCTATTGGGTTTAGGTTAGGACTTATAGCTGGCCAGTCCATAAAAATTACCTGCTTTTGTCTAAACCACTGCATTGTAGAGTTGGACACGTGAATGGAGCTATTATCTTGCTGGTCTATTCATTTGTCCCCACCTGCCAATTTTCCAAATGGAAGTAACTGTACTTCAAGCGTTTTTGGGTAATCTTCGGAACATGGACAATCTTTCAAAACAGCTGTTCCATTATAAGAAAATGCTCCCTACACCATGAGTGAACCCCCTCCTTGTTGTCTGCTGGTAAATGATCGTGGTTCGTTACGAATATCGTACCAGTCATATGCTCAACCCTCGAAGCCATCTAAATTAAATTTATTTTCATCACTGAAAAGAACACTCTTTCCAATTCATGTGATTTCGGGCCCGCTGAACACGAGCGTCTTTATGCAGTTTTATAAACTTTGCCGTACGACGTATTTCCGATCATCAAGAAATGTACTTGCCTGCAGCCGTTCATGAGCCCTGGATTTTGATACAGAAACGCTTACTTCTTTAGAAACTGACCGTACAGACAGGTTCTGGGTTGAAACTAATCTTAAAATCTCTCTGACTTGCCGTTTAGTTGTTTTCTTTGGTCGTCCAGAACGGGATTTCGCTTTAAAATTGCTTTTAAATCCCACTTTCTGTTCCAAGTGCTTTCATCCTGACATGACTTTGAACCGACTGAAGCCTTTCAGTCGGGTCCCTTCACTGTCAAAAAATGGAAAGAAAGAAAAAAATATTTAAAAAAAAATTTTCAGTCTCATTAGAGCAATGCTGGTCATAATCAAGTAATCGAAGATTTATGCCAGAGTCAAAGCTCTGTGAATTAGTTTTTTTTTAAATGGGAAAAGAAAATCCCCTCTTTGCTGTAATTTGCATGATAGATATTGCTAGAGATCACTTTTTCCCTTCCTCTATAGAAAGTCAACGTGATCTGTTCGCTTCTGAATTTTTTTTTTAAAGAAACGAAAGAAATCCAGATCTTATTTAAAAGAAAAAAAAAGATAGCAGCAGGCCATTTTAAAACCCATTCCGTATGAATCGAAGAAGAATGGCTGCGAGGAGATGGCAAAATAAATTTTTTTTTATTTTTTTTCCCCCCCCCGAATACTTGCAACGCTATATCGTGTGGTTTTGAAACGAGTGGGTTTTACTCAGATTAACGAAACTTCGCCGCTTAACAGAGTGAAAAAAGGTGAAAAAAGTGTAAAGTAAACAATTAAAAAAAACACACTACAGGATTTCTTAATTTATAGCCGTAAAGGTACTCGAATTCTTTTGTGCAGCCCTGTATAGCATGATTTGTATTGTATATATCCTAAATAGTATCCTTAAATTTAGTTTTATTAGAAAACGCATAAAGCACTTGAAAATTCACCTTCATCCATTTGTACCAATAGCCGGAAATGGGCTCGAATTCTTTTGTACAGCCCTGTATATTAGCTACAGATTTTTACTCACGCGACCTATTAAGGTGGTTCTCAAATGATCTGCTCAACAACGCGAAACTTTCTGTCACAATTTCGGACCCATTATTAAACGCAAATGGACATAGGCCTGACTATGAAGCGATTTGCAATCGAAATGAGTTTTCCATTTTTTTTTCATAATTAAATTTCTTATCGAGTTATAAGCGATTCGCGTCACGCGAAAGCACGTTTTTCCCTTGCAGACGGCGCTGCGATGGGATTTGGGTAAAAAAACCCCGTCTTTGACTGTCATTTTCTGAAAGATCTGCCTTTACCAAAAAATGAAAAACGTCTTTCGATTACAAAGTTTCTGAATAACAGATACATTTTGCTGACTTTTATAATTAGTATTTTAACTTTAGGATCAACATTAAATTCCCATTTCAGTTATCTCATTTTATATTTATCAAAAATTTTGACAATCAGTTTTTACAGGCACTGATGTAGGTGTCTAAAATAGTTATAGTAACTAATAGAGACACGATAGCACAGCAAAGTTTATCCTTGTTGACATGGCTTCTACTCAACTCATTTTTTGTTCCTAAAAAAGGCATAATTAAAAAAAAATGACGCTTTTTGAAGTATTAACATGATGATAAAAGAAAGTTTTGGGATAAACACATCCGACTAGTTTATATATATACTAGCAAGCTACGCTGGTCAATTTCTTTTATCGAACTTTAACAGAATATATTTTAACAGAATAATAAGGCTACTATAAATTGTGACTCATGCTATATCCAATGTACACGTCAGGACACGTCGCCCTTATCATTATCTTTTTACGCATGAAGGTTTCGCTAGGGTACTCCATTGTGAAATTTGGTAATTTTTCATATTCAATACTTGAAAAACAGCATAATCATTAGATTTGAAATTTATATCAAGAAAAATACAATTTTTTTACCTTTCAAACGCAGTTTGTCTCACAATTTTCTGACAAATACTTTTCGAGCTATTACTTTTTTCAGTAACTTCAAAGGTTTCATTTTCCGAGATTAATCTGTGGCAACAATTAGCGAAAAATCCAGTCGTCACCATCGCATAGCTTTTTATTAAAGAGGCTGTTGGAGCAGGGATTGTCACCATCAATTTGCCACCATCGCTTTTGAAATCGGTTCTGTAGTTCCAGAGATTCCATAGAAATTGTAATTTAGAATGATTTTAGAACGCTTTTCGCTCATTTCACCCTTTTAAATTTCGAATTTTTTTTTAATTTGTTCTTAGAGAGCATTTACATCTTCTAAGTAACTACAATGCCAAATTTCAAATTTCTAGCTCCTTCAGTATAAAAAAAAATGCAATTTTAGAACGTTTTTCCCTCCTGCACCCCATTGGGGTTAGTGGCACCGACATAAAGTATAGCCTATGGTGGAGTAGGGATTGTCACCATCAATTTGCCATCATTACTTTTGAAATCGGTCCTGTAGTTTCAGAGATTCCATAGAAATTGTATTTTAGAATGTTTTTAGAACGCTTTTCGCTTATTTCACCCTTTTAAATTTCGAATTTTTTAAAATTTGTTCTTAGAGAGCATTTACATCTTATAAGTAACTACAATGCCAAAATTCACATTTCTAGCTCTTTCAGTATAAAAAAATTGCAATTTTGGAACGTTTTTCGCTCCTGCGCCCCCCTGGGATTAGTGGCACTGACATAAAATATAGCCTATGTTGGAGCAGGGATTGGCACCATCAATTTGTCACCATCACTTTTGAAATCGGCTCTATAGATCCAGAGATTCCATAGAAATTGTATTTTAGAATGTTTTTAGAACGCTTTTCGCTCATTTCACCGTTTAAATTTCGATTTTTTTTATTTTGTTCCTAGAGAGCATTTACATCTTATAAGTAACTACAATGCCAAATTTCAAATTTCTAGCTCCTTCAGTATAAAAAAAAATGCAATTTTATAACGTTTTTCGCTCTTGCACCCCCCTCGGGTTAGTGGCACCGACATAAAATATAGCCTATGTTGGAGCAGGGGTTGTCACCATCAATTTGCCACCATCACTTTTGAAATCGGTTCTATAGTTCCAGAGATTCCACAGAAATTGTAATTTAGAATGCTTTTAGAACGCTTTTCTCTTATTTCACCCTTTTAAATTTCGAATTTTTTTAAAATTTGTTCCTAGAGAGCATTTACATCTTATAAGTAGCTACAATGCCAAATTTCAAATTTCTAGCTCCTTCCGTATACAAAAAATCGCAATTTTAGAACGTTTTTCGCTCCTGCACCCCCCTGGAGTTAGTGGCACCGACATAAAATATAGCCTATGTTGGAGCAGGGGTTGTCACCATCCATTTGCCACAATCACTTTTGAAATCGGTTCGGTAGTTCCAGAGATTACCCCCTACAAACAAACAAACAAACAATCTTTACTCCTTTATAATATTAGTATAGATATATATATGTATAAATCCAGCCTACCAGGAAAACAGTGAGAAATTGATTACAAAATCTTTAGATGCATGAATCAAGTTAAGTTAAATAAAACCGTGTGAAAAAAAAGAAGAAGCAGGAGGAGGAATTGGATGAGAAAAATCATCTGTTTCATGATTCGAATTAATTTAATCCTGGCATGCTTTTTGGAAGCCTTTTTGAAACCATTTTTTCCCTACAAGTTCAAAAACTGGAAAAAAACAAAAATCTTCAGTCTCCTTAAAGGAATGCTGGTCATAACCAAGTTCTAATCGAAAGTCTATACCGCCACGCTATATCTCGCTGCAGAGTCAAAGATCTGTGAATTATTTTTTTTTTTTAAATGGGAAAAGAAAATCCCCTCTTTGCTGTCATTTGCATGGATAGATATTGCTAGAGATCACTTTTTCCCTTCCTCTGTAGAAAGTCAACGTGATCTGTTCGCTGCTGAAATTTTTTTTTAAAGAAACGAAAGAAATCCAGAATTTATTTGAAAGAAAAATAAAGGGAATAGCAGCAGGCCATTTTAAAACCCATTCCGTTTGAAATGAAAGGATGGATCGAAGAAGGGTGGCTGCGGAGAGTTATTAGATGGCAAAAGAAATTTCATTTTGTCTTTTTTTTTTTTTTTTTTTTGCCCGAATACTTGCAACGCTAATGTCGTGTTGGTTTTGAAACGAGTGGGGTTTACTCAGATTAACGAAACTTCGCCGCTTAATAGGGTAAAAAAAGTACAAAGCAAACAATAAAAAAAAAAAAACACGTTACAAGATTTCAGAATTTATAGCCGGAAAAGTACTTGAATTATTTTGTGCATCCCTGTATAGCATGATTTGTATTTATGCTACATAGTATGCTAAAATTCAGTTATGCGTTAGCATAAAGCAGTTGAAAATTCACCTTCAGCCATTTGTGCCACTAGCCGGAAATGGGCTCGAATTATTTTGTACAGCCCTGTATATTAGCTACAGATTTTTACTCACGCGACCTATTAAGGTGGTTCTCAAATGATCTGCTCTGACTCATTATTAAACGCAAAGACATCCAATTGGCAGGCCTGACTATCTAAGCAATTTGGAATTGAAATGAGTTTTTCATTTTTTTTCATAATTAAATTACTTGTCGAGTTATAAGCGATTCGCGTCACGCCAAAACACGCTTTTCCCTTGCAGGCGGCGCTGCGGTGGGAATTAGGTATAAAATCCCGACTTTGACAGTCATTTTCTGAAAGATCTTCTGCCTTTACCAAAAAATGAAAAACGTCTTTCGATTACAAAGTTTCTGAATAACAACACCTGCCGATTTCATACGTTTCTGAAGAAAAATGAATTAAAAACTAGGTCATAAAGTAGCGAGTTTGGATTTGAAAACAGCCATAAGTTAAAGCTTAATTCTGGCAAAAAACACATAAATCCACAAAAAACACTCACTTCCAAAAATTGCCATCCATAAGACGGATAATATATCTATTTTTTTTCTTTTTTTTGCAAAGCCCTGTATATGAATTTATTTAGAGTCTGCAAATTTAACCCTTTATCTACCGCATTATGAACTACTGAAAATTTCTTCATAAATATATTTTTTTAGCTGTTAATATTGATAATTAAAGAATATACAAGAAAAAAAATCTCCCCGGTGCGAAATTTAATTTGTTAGAACTAATTAATAAAAGTGGTACTTAAAAGTACCGTCAGTACACTATGTATAAATTTCCTCATGATAGAAAAAAATTACAGATGACATTTCTAATGAAATTTAACCTCTTAAAAATGCTAAATAATCAAAAAACACTCATAAGAAAACAAAGAAATTATCAAATTGGCATAATTTTATTTTTTATATAATAAAGGTAGAAATTCACATTTGATGATAATCATAAAAACATTTTTTTTTTTCATTTACGCACAAAAATATATTATATATATATATATGTAGTGACTGAGAAACGGACTCTGTGGACTCTGTACCGCAAAGCCAGCAAATTCTCTAATGAGGCTCTTGATGAAGACATAAACTGCCGAACAATTGGTTTTGATGAGTGCAGTAATTTTTACAGCGTGAGAACAGAAGGAATCGAGAGACGGAGTCAGACGGACTCTCGGAGAGATGCTCTACGATCTCCGCGGCCAGCCTTTGCGAGCTGAGCTGAGTAACGGCTTATTGGAAAACGGCCTTCACGAGCTGCAATGTTGTTAATATTATCTGTAAACCTGTAAATATTTGTAATTATTTTACATATAACCAAGAACATTAAAATGAGTAAGATTTCCTTAAGAATCTCCCGTGGACTTATTTATACCCATTTAGACAACCGAGCATATTTAACATAAGATATCTCTACATATATATATATAAAGTAAAAAATAAATAAATAATAAAAATAAAAATAATAAAGTAAAAAATAATAAAAATAAAAATAACAAAGTTAAAAAATAATAATTAATTAAAAAGTATATCTATAATTGAAATTTATAAAAAATGCTAAAACATATTGCAACACTACACTTTCATAATTACATTATAACTAACAGAAATACTATAGATAATTACATGGACAAAATGAAAACAAGCTTTTCTCCAACACTACGTGTACTGGCGGTACTTAGAAGAATAATTCGACCGTTATTCACATTACATAATCTATTATCTTATAATGATTGGGCAAATAATATTCTAAGACAATACAGAATGTATAAAAAAAATACAGCACTTACCTTTGGTTTGATATTATATATTTATAGCAAAGAAAAGGTAAGAGTGGCAATCCGTACAAAATGGCAGCAAAACAACACAATGTCCGTTCGAAAATAGCTTTCTTCCACGCAAAATTCATCAGCCTAGAACAACTACTGCTATCTATCATGAAAAAGTAGAGTTAAAAGACTGTTTCTAAAACGTACCATCAGAATATAAGTAATGGTTGTTGTGCTATAAAGTTTTAAAGTGATTGGTACTTATAAGTACCGTCGGTAGATAAAGGGTTAAAACCAACTTTAAGCCATTCGCGACCCTGCACCGTCATGCTTACGAAATATTTTGTGTTAACTATATTTAAGATGAATAGAATTTATACACATCGTGTAAATGCAAAAATTTATTAAATTTAAAAATACAATTCCAGAAATGATCGCACATAGACAGTTACTGTAGCCGAAATCTTTTGTGCGTCCCTGTAAATGAACGATACATTTTTGCACGTCCTATTTTACAGCAAGGAACTTGCAGTCAATAGGAATCCAAATCTATTTACGAAAGTTAGAGTACGGACAGGGGTCAGACAGAGCAAAGAACGCTGAGTTCTTTGGACAAACAAACCGAAGTCATAAGTACTTTTCAACTATGTTGAAAAAGTGTAAAAGAAAGATATAACGGGAGACAAGAACGAAAAATCATGCGTCAAGCATGGACTATGAAACTCTTTCCAACACATTCAGAATACTGTAACAACAAAACTTAGCAGTTTACTAAGTAAATAAGTTCAAGATCAAACCGGGCGGGGAGGCCTACCTTTCGGCTTAAGCTCACCTAGCCCCGCCCATACTAAGTAAACAGTTTAGAAAACGCTCAACACATTTAAAAATCCATTTCAGCAATTACAACCAATAGTCGAACAAAATATCGGAATTATTTTGTGCAGCCCTGTATACGATCTGTAGATTTGTACGTATGCTGAAATTGACTTCAGTAAGGAAATACATAGCACCATTAAAAATGCCCATTCAGCCATTTCCGTCAATAAACGGAAAAGTCCCCGACCTCTTTTGTGCTGCCCTGTGTAGTATCTATAGAATTTATAGGCACCCATTAGTATGCAAAAAATGAGTTACATTTAAAACCACGTAACTGAAAACGAGCTACCAGCCATAATTGTTCATAACCAGTACTGTAACCCAATTCTTTTGAGTGTCCTATCAATCAATGATACATTCTGTGAAGTCTCTTCTGAATGTCAGGCATTTCTAATGACGAACACAAGTTTAACCCTTTATATCGTGAATTAATTTTCCAGCTACTTTTTAGTTGCTCAGAATCCTCGATTATTCCCACCAGTTATTATTTTTTTTTTTGTAAAGTTTTCCTTATCTAATCACAGCATTTCAACTCAGAAAAAGCTTTGTCACAATCCTCAGACCAGGTAACTTCATTAGGGGCACGTTTCTTGGTAAGTTCAATCAATGGACGAGCTATATCGGAGAATGAAGGAACATAGGATCGATAGTAAGATAAAAGACCTAATATGCTTCTGACATCTTTCTTTGACTTGGGAACTTCTAAGTTTTGTATCGCTGACACTTTGTCGGGATCGGGTGCATGTATACCGGATCCTACTGCAGGACCTAGAAATTTTATTTTTTCTCGTTTTCGCCGTCTTCCTGTGCTAAATGATTCGGCGAAAGACATCACGTGTATACTGTTTCTTCCTCACAGTTTCCTTTATTTTCACTTTATCTTAATTTTTAGAAAGTTCAGTTTCATTTTTATTTTCGTCAATTGTCAGTTGTCACTTCCTTAGTCTCTAAACTCATCAATCTTCTCAGATTTCTTCTGGCATTTTTCTAACATCATGTTGTCAGGATGATTTAACTTAAGGAATACATCGGGTTTTTTGTTTGCTATTTCATGTGATTTCACACAACCATTGACTATAATGTAGTCGGAATTTTCATCGTAAACAAAAGGTTGTTTCTCGCTGAACTCAATCGTGCTGGATTCGGAACTTCCATCAAGTGTTTCTGGCATTGTATTAATGAAAATAGAGTAAGATTCTTCTGTTGTCGTGACATCAACTTTTGAATCTTTATATTCAGAAATTATGCTTCGTCTTATATTTTCTTCCTTTATGTCTGCTGATTGAAGCAAATATTTATCCGAAGCACTTGCATTCTTTTTAGCATAATTTGCGGTTTCGTATTCGGTTTCATCATCAGGCGTGACTGCATAGTTTGAGGATTCGAAAATTGAAGTTACATTATTAACTATGGGAGTATCCTTCATAATATTGTGTTCACTCTGTAAATAATTTTGGACTTTTAAATCTTTTGAATTATGTAAAATTTCTTCTGCTTGCCTAATTTGGGGATCTTCTTTCTTATAATGAATTTCCGTTTCAATTTAATCTCCACTCTCTATTACGATTAAATCGGCAACAGTACATATGTCATTTTCATTATTATTAGTTTCTTTCGTGATCGATTGTGTAGTACTAGTACTCGGGTGAGGGTTATTGTTTGTCTCATCGAATAATTTATCTAAGGGATATAAGAAATTCTCATGAACGAAAAAGCTATTAAATTCATTTTTGTTAGCTGTCGAACACTGATTTAACGAAGGGTCGTTTTTCTGTTGCCATTTAAATTTCTCTGAATCATTTATAAAAGTATCAGGGTCGTCGCCAGGTGTATGATCAATGTTCTCGTTTGCATTCGCATTTTCAACTGACACATGGTCTAAAATTGAATCAGACAGATCTACAGTGTTGGTTTCTTTCGTATTGTCACTTATCGTGTCAACGTTACAGTTTAATGCCTTTTCATTTTCATTATATTTATTTAAATTATTTAATTGATTGTATGTATCCAAGGAAAGTAATAAATCATTAATTAAATTATCAACCACGGCTCATGTTATCATAATATCATATATCTTGGGGTTTAATTTATCAACTGCAATACTCAATGGAACATTTATTAAAGGAGCTTTCAATTGGTGTCCGAATGCAGATTGCAATATTATAGTACCACAAGGATTTTTAAAGTATTCGGGTACACAATCAGTCTTTATTATGAAATTTTGAGTTCCACTATCTACTACGCCACGTAATATTTTATTACCACATTCGATATCTACTGTCGGTAATGTTTTAATTAATTTCGTTTCTTTTTGCGGTGTTTTCAAATTAAATAACTCATCCAATTTGACTCTAGCAGTGAGTGCTTTTTCATTTGCATTCGAATTATCTTCCCTATCCAATTTATTGGCATTGCCAAATAAATAACTACATATCGTAACATTATGGTATCTGCCGCAATTAGTGCATTTTTTATTTTTTATGGTACAATCCTTAGCGACGTGCTTATCTCTTTTCAAGCAAATAAAACAACGCCCTTCAGCTCTTAATTTAGCTATTTTCTGCTCAACGGATAATTTATTACATTCCTCAGTCCTCAGACTATTACAAGAACAAAATATACAAAACGTTTCAGCGGTGGCTAAAATATGAGATAGTTCAGAATTAATTCTATCACTAGCGAACATTTGTTTACGAAATGCAGGCGAGTCATTATTATATGATTGTTTTGACCTTGGGTTATCTAAATTGCCAGTTAAATAATTTTGTTTTTCTCTCGATTCTATTTCGGTACGAATAAATAATAACCAATCATCAATGCTTGATTGCGAGTCACTATAATTTTTTATACAATGTTTATTATATTCTAACGAAAGATTATTTGGCAGGGATTTAAGAATTATAGGTCTCAACAGGTTATCAAATCCATTTGATTCAATGTCCAAAGACCTGAGATTTCTTATTTGGGATTGAATGGTATCAAATAATTTTCGTAGAGCGATGACGTCATTTGTTTTCAATACGGGTTTCAAAGATAATAAAGTATTTATGTGTGCCGTAACAATGAGATCATTCCGTCCGAATTGTTGTTTCAGAATTTGGATAGCTTCCAAATAATTTTTATCTGATAACGCAAATCCAGAGATAGAATTATATGTGCTACCTCCTAAATAACTTTGCAAATAGCTCATTTTTTCAATATTTGACAGTGAATCATTATCATCTACTGCTATTTTGAATGAGTTCCAAAAATGTTGAAATTTACGGTACTTTTCGGTTAGCCGGGCGCCAGTGATATATATACATGTATATATACACACACATATATATATAAACAAATATATCTGCATATACATACATATATATTACATATATATATACATATATGTATGTATATATATGTATATGTATATACATATATATTTATACATGTATATGGCTCCCGGTATATACACTGGCGCCCGGCTAACCGAAAAGTACCAAATTTACTTATTTCGCCGTAAAATTTCTCAATCTTTAAGGTAGGGAGTTTAACGGATTGCGAAACTACTTCTGCGAGTTATGGGGGAAATTTCCGTTTTGCTATTACTTTTTAATTTCTTATTGATTCTAAATTTCCACAAAGTTATTTTCTCATGCAATTCAATAGAGGCTTTCGCGTCTTTTTCGATTCCATCTTCATCATCAATTAGCGATAAAATTTGGGTATCTTCTCGTTTGAGATCAATACCTTTCTGTTCCAGCTGGGCTAAATTTTCCTCAATTTCCTCAAAATTCGGCGATTCCAAAACCCATGCATCTTCGATCTTTTTAACAATAGAGGTAATAGATGCTTTTATCACGCCTCTAGTTTTTTTTAAGCTTAGTAAGTTGATCGGCCATGCTTAAACAAAAAAAATACCTTACCTCTATATAAGTTATCCAAAAACTTTCACTATAATCTTTCACTCACTAATCAAGTAATACAGCCTGTTATTCATCCTTTTAGTTCTGACACCAGTGTGAAGTCTCTTCTGAATGTGGGCGTATTCTAATTAAATACAGGCATTTGTAATGACGAATACAAGTTTAATTCTTGACATAAAGATGACAAGAACAGGCACAACACACTACATGCAATAAACGTAAAGGATTAATCATATTTTATATATGCATGACCGGTAACATTTGCGGCCATTTTCATAATATCTCCTGGTTTCTCATATGACAGACAACGTTCTTAATTGCTGACATTCCAAGTTCTACTGCTGCGCTCTTTTTGTTTCTCCAGAAAGGAGCGCTACTAGAGCAAGAAAAGGCATGCGCAGTCCTCACACATTCTATGTGTACCCTATTTTACAGTAAGCTCCTTGCAGTGCCTCTCAGTGATATGTATCCATTTGAATATCTTTAAAATAGTGTAACACCATTAAAATACCTCCTATTTCCTATTGGTCATTAAACCTTTCGATTCAATCCGCAATTTCCTATTGGCTGCAACCCGTTACCGCCTGTTTTCCTATTGGTCATTAAACCTTTCGGTTGAATCCGCATCTTTTCCTGTATGTATATTAGCAAATTTCCAGCATTTTTAGCACTGAGGACGGTAGGCTAAATGCTAGTATGCTATAGAGAATTTAAGTTGTGGTGTTTTTAACCTTGTTTTATTTATAACTCTATCATTAAAATACGTCACAAACAATTTCTCTCCACAGATCGTCATGTACCGGAATTCTTTTGCGTGTATCTGTAAAATATCCATAAATGCTACACACTTCATTTTCAATATCAAACATGCCATAGTCAATCCCAATAACACATATCCATTGCAAGGCGATCCGAGTCTATTGACGTGAGTTAGAGCACGGACAGACGACAGACAGACAGACAGACAAAGCGAATTTCTAAACAATTTTCAATTAGGTTGGAAAGTGTTAAAAAAAAGATTTTGAAAAGAATGTTTATTAAGTGATATTAAGTATATGTGGCACCGTAAGAAAGAAAGAAAATGAATCCCAGAATATTTATGATTTTTCTCTTATAAATTTTCTAAAAAGTTAAAATCCTCCTCCTCCCCGAGTCACAAAAATCCCATCCGGGGGAAAATGTCTGAAAACAGACAATTCTTGCTAGAAATCCAGCTATCTCCCTACAATCGCGTCCTTTTAGGCAAAGTCGACGTGATCGCTGAAAAAAGAAACAAGAAAGAAGATGAACCGGAAAATAAATCCAGAGTTTCTTGGAAAAAAAAGAAAAAGAAAAAGAAATTACACACGCAGTTTTAAAATCCATCCCGTATGAAATTGCATAAAAGAGAAACGAACGAATAGATGTGGAGGTTATGAGAGGAAAACCGAGAAATAAAATGATTTTTTTCTGTATTTACCGCATAATTTCAGAAAGTATAATTTCAACGCGCAATTTTACTTTTGTCTTTATATCTAGTACCAAAAAAAAAAAAAAAAAAAAAAAAAAAAAAAAAAAGGAGATTTAGAATTTCTCACCGATTATAATAATTTATGCAAATAACGCTCACATTGTTATTAACAGACTTTATTGGACACGAAATGAAAAACACTAAATGATCGAACAACTTCGCACAAATGGCTGTGAAAATAACTTTTTTTTTTTTTTTTTTTTTTTTTTTAAGAAATTGATGAAGATTTTATATTTGTCTTTTGTTTTTTAATCTCTATGACTGTTTGGTCTCGATTTTTTTGCAGTTCTTTCTTTCTTCCTATCGAAAGGAGGTAATTTCTTCTGAAACATAGGCAGACTCAAATATCAGATCGGAAGCATAAAATAAAAAATTAAAATAGAACTCATGCTCACCGTGTTACTGTTCACTAACTACTTTAATCCTATAATTATTCGGAAAGTAATGGAATCGAACAGTTTTTTCCATTTTTAGGCAGAGGAAGAAGATCTTTCAAAAAATGCTGTTAAAGTGGGCGTTTTGAATCTAATTTCCGGACGCGACAGCGCGATAAAAGGTCATTATGAGAAAGAGGAGATGACATCATTAGAGCCACTTAACATTTACCTGCTGTTAGCTGCCTTACAGACCCACTGCTTGTTTCAATTTTCAAAGTTGAACTCTAAATGTGAGTGCAATTCTGTTTCGTTTGCAGCCCTAGTACCATAGCTAGAGACTTCTGAATATTACAATAGTCATGTACATCATAAATTTTAAAGGGAAATTGTTTGTTCTCTAACAATTCTATGGTTTGATTGGGTTGCGGGCGCTACGGTCCTATTTTGCACACGATGTCTAAACAGGCCGGGACCGCTGTTTAAAAAAGAATCCCACTGACTACATTCATCCATGCCTAAAGACCCTGTTCGCATCGAACATTTAAGATATCTTAGACTGCCATTTTTGAGGTGGTACTCTCCCGGTATGGAATACCTGTCCACATCGCAAAACTCATCTAAGATAACTCACTGAACATGACCGTGTCCGAGATCTGAACAAACATAGAATGTGCGTATGTGCAAATGTTAATGGCAACCTCAACAGCCAATCGGCCTCCATAGCCATTTAGAGTACTGGCTGTATCTAGCAATAGAAAGTGAGTTTCTTTAACTACCTCAGTGAGTTCGGCAGTCTAAGATATCTTAACTATCCGATCTGAACCGGGTTTTAGCGGATATTCGAACACGGCGCCTTTTGTCTAGTAGCTAGCCTCCTGACCACTAGACATCAAGCAGGTGGCCAATATCCTAGAAGTGAATCGAGCCTTTTATTCATCTTTCGATCAAGCGATCTCAGAGACCGCTGCGTTAAATTTAAAAATTTCACTAAAGTTGTTGAATAGTTTATAGTTTAATAGTTGATAATTTAATTCGTTTCTCACCCTTCTTCAAAACTCGGTAGATTTTATTTTATTTTAAGCCATTTAAGAAAATTCTAGAACATGCGAATCTTCACCTAATGATTCATTAAAACTACCTAGTGTGAAGATAACAGCAACGAGCGTATTTCAGAAGAGAAAGCAATTTATTTTGTGGTAATCCAAGCAGATATTCTTTCGGTTGTAAGTATTATATAAGAAAGCGCCGCATTTCATACGAGACGAATTTTAAAATCCGTCCTCCTTCTCTCTACCTTTTCTTTTTTTCTTTTTCTAAGACGCTCCAGATTTCTTTTCCCTATTTAATCATGTCGCCTTTACTTAACAGGTCATGGAACGAGGAGAGAGAGAGAGGGGGGGGGGGGGGAGAAATTTCTAGCAATATCAATCTTGCGCAAATTAGAATAAAGAGAGCTTTTTCTAAAAACTAATTCACGGAGTTTTTTAAGTCGTGTGTAAAGTTTCATTCAATCGATTGCGCCTAGTGTTTTTCACCGCGAAACTTTCACACATATGAACGGACTCATTTTTACTTTTGTAATCGAATTTTTTTTTTCGACTTCCGGTTTTCGATGGCTTGACGCGTTTGAGGGACGAGATCCCGAAAAACATATTTTTACAAAATGTCTGTCTGCCCGTGTGTGTGTCTTCTCTGTATGTCATCGAAAAGTGTACGCGGTTACGAATAGAGTTTAACCAAATTTCACTTATATGTTTTTGGCTATGGCCGGCAGGTGGCAGTTAAAGTTGGGGATAGTGTGGCAGAAGGAACGCTGTGATAGCAATTTTTATTCCATTTGCATTATTGAGCCATCGAAAAGTGTATGAGACCATATGAAGAAGTGTATGAGAAGACCATATGAGAAAGTGTATGAGACCATAGAATTGAATCCAATTTCATATAGTATATGTTTTTGGCTACAACCTGCAGGTCCCAGTTGAATTGGGGCTGTGACAACTCCGACTGCCTATATTAATAATTCAGTCGTAATTAAGTTGACAACATGTAAATAATCAATTTTAATGTAATTGATTTCTAAATAAAATTGGTAAGATATAAATTTTCTTACCTCTAAATTCCAACGGGACATCGGTGCTCCGGATCTTCATGATTCATTATATTTCAGCAAAACAAAACATTCTTGAGAGACGAAAAGACTTGATACGAAATAAAATTGCAGAGATTATTAAACACATCACGATTTAATAATACTTCACAAGACGAAAAAAAAATACTATTATTTACAGCTTTTGAATTGAGCGACACGCTCTCAAATAATCATAATCACAAACTAAACTTAAAGTTCTAATAAAAAAAAATGTTCCAAAACAGTTACGGAATAAACATAATGTTGCGCGCATGCGTCAAAATCTCATTGTCTCTTTTCTGCAAATCAAAGTACATCCCTACCTCTACATTGCGTAGGTGTAAATAATTGTCTTTTGATCTTTCAAAACTTTAAGTAGAAGGGGTTTGTATGATGCAAGAGGAAATGAATTCCCAATTACAACAGGGGCTATTCCGCCGGAAAGGGCGGGGGGCGATTTTCTCGAGTTTTTGTAGTTGTGTTGAGCAGCGAAGAGTGCTTCACATCCAGGTGACCCGACGATTCGCAAACAGCTGACGTACAACTGAATGATGAGAAATATGAATTCAATTGGCGCTTTGACAGCGAATTTTGAAGTATTAACTTTAAAAAACAATTTTAAAAACAATTTTTAAATATTTTCTTATTCTATTGCATACTTTCATAATCAGGCTCGGGCGAGCTCGGGCTCTGATGACACAAAATGCTTCGGGGTCGGGCAGGCTCGGATTCAAAATCGTCGGGCTCGGGCGGGCCCGAACTCATCTCTAATGTATACTAGATGTGTGCAGACATTTAGTTCAGTTAGGAAACACATAACACAGTTTAACCCTTTCAGGGGCAAGCAATTGTGTTCCTATAACGTCGAGTTCACACCGGAATTTAGTTCAAAATAAGGAAAAGCAATTTTTCAACTTTTTCCGTCAAAGTTAAAAAAGTAAAATGTAATTAAAAGTTTCTGGTTCGAATCGGATTAAAATTAGGTGGTATATAATATATACCACCGCCCCTCAAAGGGTTAAAAAAATTCTTCCGTCATTTCCGTCCATAAGCGGAAATGTACTCGAATTCTTTTGTTCTGCCAGCCCTGTATAGGATCTATAAAATTTAGACACATCGAGTAATATGCAAAAAATGAGTTGAATCGAAAAGGCATACCCTAAATGAAAACGCACTCCCAGCCATTATTGCTGAAATACAGTAATGTAACTAAATTATTTTGTGTTTCCCTGTAACTGAACGATACATGCTATGAACAATATGAACTGCAATAATGTATAATCAATTTCAATCTATTCCCAATAGTGTAACATCATTAAAATACACTGCAACATTGACCATGAGGTAACAAAATTCTTTTGAGTGCCCCTGTCAGCGAACCATGAATACTACATACTTCATTTTCAATGACATGGCAATCCGAGTATATTTACGAACAGACAGACCGAATTCATAAACACTTTTCAACCCGGTCGGAAAGCGTTAATAAAACGAGTCTGATGTGCCATTCCCAAAACTTTCTTCTATATCTCATACAAGTTTCACATGCACCAAATGTGAAAGGTCTAACTGAATCTAAAGTTTTGTTAAATTCCGTGCACATTAGACCTTGAGAGAGGACTAAAATCAAGGAAATCCTGAAAAATGCAACATAGCAGCACCATCTCTTGGGAGATTAACACCAAAACCTAATCAACCACAACTTATGTCAACGTCTAACTGAATCTGAAGTCTGATGGAAATCAGTTGTATTTGTTCTTGAGCTATTGCGGAAATCGCAAAAAATGCAGGATAGCAGCGCCACCTGTTGGGCGATTTACAACAAAAACGAATCAGCACCCATTTATATCAAGGACTCACTGAATCTAAAGTTTTATTAAATTCCGTGCATTCGTTCTTGAGAGAGAGCGCCTGCAATATTTTTGTCGCATACAGATAGACAGACATTTTCTAAAAAACAGTCCAATCATGTTCGTGACCTTCTAAAACGTATAAATCTGTCGAAAACCGGAAGTCGAATATTTCCATGAATCCAATACTTTCTTCTTGTAAAGATAGAAGAAAGTAAAAAAAAATAATAATAATAATAATGTAGAAAGAGGAATTACACGGAGATCTCATCACGCCATTTTAAAACTCATCTCGTCTATGAAATGGGTGCTTTCTTAACAACCTGGGGGGGGGGGGGGGGGAGAGAGAGAGAGAGAGAATATTTTCAGGGATTATTAAAAGGTGGTTGCTTTTTTTTTTTTCGCTCCATTTGCTCTGTACTGCTGTTTTTTTTTTTTTTTTTTTTTTTTTTTTTTTTTTTTTTTTTTAACGAGTTGGCTAATCCGCATACACTTTTTTTTCACGCATTTGGAGAAGAAAAAAAATTGGAGGAGTTTTGAATTTGTTCCCGACTATTATGCAAATGACACTGGTTTTCATTTTGTGCAACAAGAAAAACTAAAGGATTGCGTGGAACAATCCACCTTGCACAAATGGCGGGAAGAAAAAATGAGTTAAGAAAAATGAATAAGACCGACTTGTCTGGAAGCCAAACACTTTGGAACTAGTATTTTGGAAAGTGTTAAAAACAAAAAAATATTTGAAAAAAGAACTGTTCCAGATCATTAGAATTCTAATAACATAAAGTATATCTGCGGAGATTATTATTAGATGGAAAGAGCGAAAAATATTGTTTTTTTTTCTGACAGGACACTTGCATACTGTACATACACTACGTAATGTATCATTAGTTTTTAAACCAGATTTTTTTTTTTTTAATGAATAATTTCGGGAAGAAGACAGAATAAGACAGAAGCTTATGTCTTTTTTTTTTAACTCAGTGAAGTCCAGTTTTCTTTCGCATCGTTAGAAACAAAATGACTTTTACTTTGCGTTAACAATATTAAAAGTTCCAAATAACAAAAGTTACGGCTTACAGAAATTGAACGAATGGAATTATTTTGTGTACTATTAATAGGACAGTAGGTTAAAGAAGATTTTTCGAAGACTTTTTAGAAAATGTATTACAAGAAGATTCAAGACACGCAATAATTTTCCATTGTTTTTTAATCATAAATTATGGGTTCGGACAACTGATCTCTATTTTTAAATTTAAAGAATGAAACATATCTGTCGTGTATATTATCTAATATATAAAAATGAAAATTTGTCTGTCGGCAATTCTATACAAATCAACAGTTTGAAAGCCAGAATGGTGAAATGTTACGTGTAGGTGTACTGAAACACGGCCGAGGCAACTCGAGTAATCCAGAATCGAAATAATGTATAGTTAGATTTTTAATTAATAGAAAAAACCAAAATTCTAACAGCCTTTTCCTATTCAATTGAAACATTTTTCGTTATAGCAGTTCCACACAATTAAAAAATCCAAAGTAAAATTCTTTCTACAATAATTAATTTTCCATTGAAAGATTTCCATGTGGAAAATGAAAACGAAATAAACAGTTTTAGACATTGAAAAAAGATGAATAGGACGATTAATCCTATGGGTAATAAAACAGAAATTTTCAAACATTTCTCAATAATACAAGGAGTATGAGCATGTGTGTGTAAGTACAGAAAGCAGGTTAATAGGATAGGACGTCGTTAGAGAATTAAAAAGGTTGGAAGTTGAACGGACTTTTTCAAATGTCTGAGAATCATACAGAGTATCAATATGAGTCATAGAAAGTAGGTGAATATAACGTCATATGAGTTTCTCATCTACCTATAATCTATAAAGCAGTCGTTCCCAATCTTTTTGGTTATTCATAGTTAAACTTCCGCGGCATACTCAAATGAGGGTGACGAAAAAAGCATATCTATGCGTCATTTCAATTTTATTCAATAATACAAACAGAATGCTTTATACCCCCAAAAAAGGCAAAAAATATTAATTAAATAAATAAAATAATAACAATAGTAATCTATACTAATAAAAGAAAGTTTTTGTCTGTGCGTGTGTTTGTGGGCGATGGCTAGCGAAATCTACAACTCGCTCAGGTCTGAAAATTTAGATTTAGGTAGTCCAAGTCAGGTCGTGATGCACCTGAAGCTCCGATTTTTAATATTTTGATAATTTGCCGGGATATTAATTAGAAACTCATCTCTTTATTTGGAAACCGGCAAACCCGATTTGCGCTCGGGACGGATTGGAGAAGCGAACACGCTTTTTTGTGTTTCTTATTTCGTAGTTTTAAATCGGCCTGAATCGGCAAAACTATTCGGTGCAGTTAAAATTGGAAGACATAATTCAGAAATATTGTACTCTTACGTCTCAAATGATGCAATCAATTAAAAAATATATCGATAACATTTTGAAATTTTGTTTTTAAAAAGGGTCGGTTTCTCAAAGAGCGTTTTCTCCCTTATGTTACCACCCCATCTAAGGCACAATTTTAAAGGTATCAACAAGCCAAAAATAAATTCTAATCAAATGTGAAATCGGTTTTTAAAAATACACATTTTAACCCTTTGAAAAACACGGACGAACGCAGGTCACTTCGACCCTCACGAAGGCGATCTTTTTTTTTTTTTAAGTTAAAAGTAACTAAACGTCCGTACTTCGACACAATCTTTTTAGAGCATCTCGGTAGACAAAATTTACACCACCTACAAAAATTTCAAAATATTCGGACTAGCAGAAATATTTAAAAAATAAAATAAAATCTGAGGGAAAAAAAAAAAAAAAACACCCGAAAAAGTGGCATGTTTTGGCGTGGTTTTCTTTGCTTTGACTCATTTTTTTCACTACTAAATACGCATATTTTTTTTACAAAACTTTAAAGAGAGCTTGGATACAGTTATATTTATTAAAATTTCAGAGAGTTCGGAAGATTAGAAATATTTTTTCACGAAATTTGTACCTTTTATTTATAACCGATAAAGATTTCAAAGAGTTCGGACAAGAACTTAAAAAAGAAAAAAGAACTATGCAGACTCTACGTAGAAAAAAAAAAACTTAGTTTCAGAAACAAATATTTACTGAAAGGTACATTTTAAAGAAACTTTTTATACATTCAAAGGATACAATTTTCATCTTCTAGTTTAATTGACTTCTTTAGAAAGTTTGTACACTAATTTAGAGAAAAAAAAAATACTCTTTTTACACGGTCTATAAAACCATTATATTTCTAACCATTAAAATTTTCAAAGGTTTCAACAATAAAAGTTTTTTTTTTTTTAAGAACTTTTTACGAGAGTTTTCACCACTCAATATCAATTTTTTTTCGCGAATTTTTCGTTTAAAAATATAATTTCCTACAAAATCGGGTGTATAACAAGATGTATAAAATCATATACAAACTTGAGGTTTGTTTAAATTATCACGGACAACGCCGGCCGGGCGGATCAGCTAGTCATAAAATAAATAAATAAATAAAAGCAAATTTTTAATAAACAGACTGTTAAAAGTCTTGTACAGTTTTGTTACTCCTTTTCAATAGAGTACATTCATTCACCTTTACTGAGATATCTGATCTTTTTATATAAGATAAAGGCATCCTGAATCCTTTTTCAAACGATCCTGCATTTCTTACTGCATCCTTTTTGCTTCAGAGGGATTTCGGATCCTCAATCCTAGCTTCGTTTAATTCGAGGATCGTTTTGGAAAAACCGACCCGCGAATCTCCGCTATAGTGTTTGGAACAAAAGTTAATCTTATATACGTATTAAAGCGAGAAGCTAAAGTCTTAATATTTCAGTGCAAATACGACCTTACTACGCAAGCTTCAACTTTTTATGAACTGTGAATAAAGAAAGGAATAGAATCAAGAATAGCTCGCCTACTGACCTGCACTTCTCGCAACCCTACCGCTAGGAAATACTCCTTCTAAAGTCTTCTTAGTTCTATGCTTTTTTCCCCTTCCCGGAGCGAGCATCCATTCTTCAACAGGCTTTGTTTGAGAGAGGGGTGAACTAAAGGGAATTGGGGTTCGCAATTAGAAGGGAGGGATTAAAAAGAGAGGGAGACGCTTCCAGTTTTTTTAAGGCAGGAATGGAAAGGGAAATGGGAGGAGGGGAGTTCTTCTCTTCTATCGAATTTGAAAAAAGGTCATTTTCTCGGGACGAAAACATATTTATTTTACAACCAGATAACACTATTTCTGACGTAATTTTTACAAGGTCTGTAAAACCGTTATAGTTATAACCATTAAAAATTTCAAAGGTTCCGACAACAAAAGTTTTTTTTTGTTTTTTTTTTTCTTATGAGCACTTTTATCTCTCATTATCAGTATTTTTTATTTGGGGTTCATTTAAGGTTTTATCACGGACCCGGGCAACGCCGGGCGAATCAACTCGTTTTGTTTTATTACTAAATGCTGAAACATAAATGAATTGATAATAGTCAATGTATTATACACATAATACATGCCATTTACCGCGTGCAGATAATAAATAACAAGAATAAGTGGACGCGAAATTGGAAAATGCATCCATCCATCAGAGAGTCATCCGGGAACCGCAAAATTGAATCTGTGGCGGTTACCTCCCCCCCCCCCCCTCTTTATTCTCTCACAAATTATTCTGAATCAATACTCCGTGTCCGACATTCCCGCCTCTCTCTCGAGACATTTTCTATGAATGCGTCGCTTTCTATCGACATTACTTTCCCGTCCATCCGACTCGATATCGAGAAAACAGGAGCGTAGCTAGGGCTGGGGGACTGGGGCTAGCGGCGCGCGTGCTCCGGGCACCCTATGCAAAGGGGGGGGGGAAATTGCCTGTATTTTCCCAAGGTTTGTCAACTATGTAGAGTTATTCTGTGAGTCCACAGCATGAGAAAGACGCTGTATGTTTTTTTTCCTTTCTATATGACGTCTAGTCCGGTTTTTAGAAGGAAAAGATCAAAATGAGTCATTGCCCTTTTTTTTATCACTTTTTAGCTAAATATAAAAAATAATAATTGGGTTGAAATTTTTATAAGACTCGACATTTTTGTCTTGTAAAGTCAAGATCCGGCTCTGGCCCAATGTTCCGATGACCAGCGCCCAGCAGCGCCCGATTAACTTCTGAATCTAGGCGATGCACTGCATCATTTTGTCCCCCCCCCCTTTCCATTTGGCAAAAGTTTCCTTAATTCTTCTGTAAGGTTTTCCCTTGCAGCTGTAGTCCCTGGCAGCCATAACTATTGTTATGGGATATTATCTTATTGTGTGCGTAACTACTGTGTACTGTAAAGCTTTTCCTAACTGAAATCTGAATCCGAATAGGGGAGCGACCTGATATGAGTGGAAGGAATGTTTAGTATAGTGGAAGAAGTGTTTCTATTGTTATTGTAAGTTCACAGATAAGACGATTTCACCCATTCTCTAAGAAGACAGATCCATCATCGGGGATTAGGTGCTGTCAAGGAACCCTTGGGAAGAGGGGACCTGCCCCGTTTTAGAAAGGGTGCTCTGAGGATGACCGTAGAGGGAGTTAGTTTGAACGTGGGAGTGAAGTGTGGAGGTTGTTCAGAGAGTGAGCTCTGAGACACGTGTATCGAGAGAGATCTTTTGAAGTGAAGAGATGAAAGTGTGTGAGATCAATAGTAATCTCTGATCTGAGTTAATTAACGTAGCTTAGCAGTACACAGAAAGTATTTTCTGTACTTTTATTTAATGTTGAACTGGATAAGCTATATCCGAGTTTTTAAGTGTAAATAGTCATATCGGTAGTGGCAGCATACTAAAAATACCTGATTATTCTTCGAAGTTGGGTGGACTTAGAGGGAATCCAACATCTTCATTCATAAAAACTAGTTTATTCCCGGGAGTTGCTTAGCCAAGGTTACAATTATTTCATTCAGCAGCTTTTTTATATTCCCTGTATAAACTTCAGATATATTTAGTATACATAGTATACTTCAGATATATTTAGTACATATAGCTTAATGTAAAAATTTACGGTTGGTTTCTTACAGGTATATCAGGATGCTATATGATTAAATAACATCCTATTGATGACAATATTTCATATTTCCATGTTAAATAAGTTTCGTGAAGTAGTGCTTGGATTTCCTCTTGCTCTTGGACTAAGCAAACTTTCTTTTCCAAAAAAATTAAAAAAAATAATGCAAAAAATATGTTAACGGGAATTAGAGAGCCCTCTTCACAGTCATTTTGGGGCCTCTTTTAAATTTTAGAGGGGAAGCCTGTGCTTCACGTGCCTTTTGGATAATCAGGCCCTGGCGCCCAGGTGCGATTTTGGCAGTGTACGGTGTTGGATTGGATGGAACGTAAAATGATATGCTTCTGGATCTACCTAAATAGAAAAAAAATTAATTTTGGAATAAAACTCTAACAAAGAATTATAGTTGGCATTTTTTGGTATTTTCAATGGCACCCACCAACTCTACGTGAAAAAATTTACATAATAAGACCTAAAATCTATGTTTGGGTGTTCGCACAACATCGCATGGATCACATTGCTGCACGTCTACCAAAAAAGCTACTTCGTCAAATGGTGTGCGTCGTAACAACATGTTTATAGGTATACTTTTTTTTATGGAATGAAATTTCTAGTGGAACATCCCTTGTACACTCTCAGAAATAAAACACTCGATTTTGACGATTCCGCAATCCTTAGGCCTCATTTCGTTATTTTTGACAATCATTTCGTCACAGAGTCACGTGGTTTTTGACGAAACGCGAATCCTCAAATATCTTGACGAAACTGTTTCCTCGCTGTCAAAAATAAAACTCACTTTTGACGATTCCGCAATTCTTGAGCTATATTTCATCATTTTTGACAATCATTTCGTATCAAAATTAAGTGATTTTGAATGAAATGGGAAATCTCAAATATTTGACAAAAATGTTTCCCCATTCCCGGCCAGATTATTTTTGTTGTTACAAAATCGTTCAAAAAAAAGAAAAAAAATTACACGAAAGTACCAAATTTACAATATATTAAAGAAAACAGAAACAAAAATATTTCATCCTTGGGGGCCGCTATAACACGAAAGTACCCAATTTCTGCTTTATTTTTCGTGTCTGATAATTTGCGTCTATCCTTTTTGTAACTTTAATATTTTTTTAAGGATTTTATGCATTTCTATTGCCGATTCAAAAGATAATTTTTTAAAGTTACAGAATTTCGTTAAAAACGCTTAAAAAATTCTTCTAAAGTTACAGAATTTCGTTGAAAACGGTTAAAATAGTAAAATGCGAACATCATTTGGTCCATTTTCGACCGAAAGCAACAACATTTTCCCAACGGTTAAAAAAAAAAAAAAAAAATTCAGGAGCTCTTTTTTATTTAAGAAATATATTCATACAACAATCAAATTTAAAATATGTATAACTGATCCCTTCCCCTCTATAAACAGTAATCTTATCCGCTCAAATTTAATATCAGCAACATCATTAATAAGTAGATTTCTTATCAGTATTTTCTAGTAAATGATATACTGTATTTATCAAGTCATTCAATTGTATCCTATTGCATGTGATATTTGAGATATTAATGCGATGAAGTGACAAACAATACATCTGAACCTATGGTTAAAATCACATTTCAATAAATAATAGAAAACAATATCCTTATATATTATTTCTCCCGTCAACATCCCTTTTTCTCAGAAAATATGAAACGCAGAACAACGAATGAGATACCATATGAAAGGTTTTAGAACCGGCTTCTGACATAGCCCACTTAACAATTCGTTAAAACATGTTTTTGATTAAAATTTGCTGAAAATTAAAAATAAAATCAGCATTGATTTCATAAAAGATATGAAAGGTTTTCCTGAAATTATTGTTGCCAAAATAAAATAAAATACCACATTATATGATGCTCATAGCAATTATTATAAAAATCACCGCACGGGTTTATTTTATACTTATGATTAAAAAGCGAAATTGAAATTGAAATGTTTAGATTTATTTTTCTAATCTCCTTGGTTTCCCCGAAGTGGATGACGTCATCCTCTAATGCAGTCAAAATACGATTGTTAATTTTTTTTTCTCGCGCGTGCCTTTAGCAATCTTGGATCAGTTTTTAGTCTAACTTTGATGGAATAAATTAGATGATATTCTGGCTTGACTAACAACTAAATGTTATTTGCAGATACTTTTATCCTTCCTTTTTCTTTAGAAGTTTAAACCTGCATCTAATAAATATTACATATTGATAAAAAATGGTACTTCTCTATTATCCCGTCGACCACTTTTCATAACAAAAGACTATCGCCAAATAAACGGGAGAACGTTGCCATTGGAATATAAAAAAATAATAATAAATAAATAAAATATAAGAATTAAGGACACAATTTCTATTTTAATTAATAAAAACCTACTAAATCAGTAAAACATAATGAAAAATACACGCAAATGTCGAATGTAAAACCACCGAGGCTAACGAAAAAGACAGGCTACCGCGGTACATTCCACTTATCTCTTTTTACAGACCGCTAGAGTGACGTGTTGCTCTTTTCGTACGCCTTCATTGGTGCATTCGAGCAACACGTGACTCCGGCGGTCTGTATAAAAAGATATGCGTAAAGCACCGCGGTAGCCTTTCTTTTTCGTTAGCCTCGAAAACCACTAGCTGACGTAACAAACACGCATAATGCATCTGACATCAAGTAAATGGGGCTGCATTTTTGGCGTTTAATCTTACAGTTTGGCGGTAGTTTTTTGTTATGAAAAGTGGTCGATGGGATAATAGAGAAGTACCTAAAAAATATTAGATTTCAGTGCGAAATCTTCGCACGGGCCCTCTGGTTTTATTTTTATTCATGACAACGTTTTTCAATTTTCCGACAAACTTAATTTTTTGAGTTGACACTATTCAAATAAGTGTGTAATATATAAAAAAAAAACAAGCATTAGTAAATCGACCAATCTAAGGGGGCACGAAAAATCGAAAGTGCCGTGGGCACAAAAACTTGCTAGTCGGGCCCTGAATATACATCGAAAACGGCACAAAATAATTAAAAACACTCATTTTGAATGACTGTTATACTAGGACTTACTGTTTGTTGTGTTTCTGACGTAAAAGCTGATATTTTCATTTCAAAAGAAATGCTTTTAAGGAGAACATTTGTATTTTCATGAAACCTACGCCTTATCTACCCTTATCGTTTTGTTTCTCCCGATTATAAAAGCAAAATTTCATTCCAAAAGTCTGGTGGCATTAGGGGATAAAAATTAAGTGGGATCTATACTATCCTACCGTCGTGCGAGGGGTTAAGCCATCATTCGGGACGGCAACCCTCCTCATTTTGATGGGAGGAATGAAAACTGTGTCCCAATACATGAGTCTTTTTAAAACCTCAACGCTTGCAGATAGATCCCCGTTTATGGAGATTTCTGGTGAAGAAGATTACTTAATAAATGAAAAGACATTTTAACGGGTTTGTAGGAATGGAAGCGATTACTTCGAGCTCGGTTATTTGACGAGTAGTAAATGTTGGCAACGATGTCTCGCTATATCTTTTAAATGTTTAAATTCAAAAAGGTGGGTTTATTTTGAGTGAAGGGACGATTTTAAAAGAAATGCCAAGTGTTTATAAAAAACTCATTTGCACAAAAAGCCTACAAACTAGGGCTGGTGGAAAAATGACCGACTCCGACTCCTGAAATTTTAAAAGAACCGACTCCGATTCCGGGATGACTAAAGTACTAGTATTGCCTGTTGATTCCTATTATTCAGATTGCTTCATTACTGTCATTTGTTTTGAAATAGTAATAGTCGCTTTATTAAATCTGTCATTAAATAAAGGAAATATTACTGTGTAAAAAAAAGTGGCAGCAATCAAGCAATCAGAATAATAATAAAAAAACCTCAATTGGCAACACTGCAACCTGCTGTTACATTCCTGTTTGACCTTGAAGCATAGGATGTGCCTATCAATCCAGCGGTCGGTGCAGGTTTTTTTTTCTTAGGGCTCATTTTGTGAAAAGTAAAGGTTATTTTTGTGAAAAATAACATCTTGTAACGAACTATATGCTAAATATAAAATATAAACTAGAGATTTCAATTAAAAACAGTTTTCATATATGCTGTACACTGGACAGTATACAGGGACTGTTTTACCTGGGTTTCCTTGTATATGTAGTCCAAATATAAAAATAATAATTCAGTTTATAAATTTAAAATTACATAGACTTGGTTTAATTCCACTTCAAACTGTCTAAAAAACAAGCTGGAGTCGGAATCGGAGTCGGCCTGTTATTTAATGACTCCGACTCTTTTGCCTAAAAATAGGCCTGACTCGGACTCAGACTCCACAGCCCTGCTACAAACTACACTTTACTTGGTTTTAGTATTATAGCTTTTTATTCAGACACCCCTAACATCCCAAACAAATGAAACATAAACTTCCTTTTATCATATTTTAATCATTTGTGTACCAGCACTTAATCATTTGTGTTATTTACACTGTCAGACACCAAAAGATACTGTATTATTGGGTCGTTCGGAAAGCTCCTTCCGTTTGGGAAAACAAATTCGTACCAGAAAATTCTGCCCGTCCATTATTAGACATTAGCTATCGGAATGAATGTCTAATAATTAAAGGATAGAATTTTCCGGTACGAACCCACTTTCCCAAACGGATAGAGCAACCCAATGAAATATAAAAACGTAAAATAGAAGCAAATCTTGTGTGTAGTATATATAGTATATTCAAATTTTATCTTAAAAACGACTCTAACGATTTTAACAATTTTGTGTCCTACCGTTTTTGGGGTACGAGAAGACCATTGGTTAGGTCGCCTGTTCGAGAAAATTCCATGACTGAGTCATTTTGGGGTCAATGCATGTCAATGGGTATTAAATTGTTGAACAGTTGGCAGTCAACGAAATCGCAAAGGTGGCAACATTTCGCCAAATTTGGCGAGATTGGCGAGATTTTTCGGGAAAATCGACTTTCAAGATTACCAATGCCAAAACACATGCAGGGATACTTTGTGTCATTTTCATTTTCATTTTTTAAGTCATCAAGCTAAAGGTGAAAATAAGGAATTTCGCTTAGTAGCCGCTGGCCGGTAGGTTGATTTTTTTTAGTAGCCAGTTACTGGCTAGTGAAAATAATTTCTTTAGTAGTCAGTAACTACATTTATGCCACTGAATATTTAATTAAAAAATATATATATAATGACTTTACAGTAAACAAGTAATTTCTGTACTAAATGAAAATAGTTTAATTTATACTATTTTGAATAAACTTGAGATATTAATTTCCAATCTATTTTAAATTTAAAAATAAGTTAACAGCAAAGTTATACACCTCATGCTTATGTAGCTAACTACATAAGTCACACTAAGCTTAGGTACTTGTGTAGCTAACTATACATAAGTACCATTTAAAAAATATATATATTTGTCTAGAATTAAGGTCTGACAATAATAAAATAGGTATATTTATGCACTAAATAATAACCCACAACATGATGTACATTACACATGCACAACCTGTGGCCAGCAGGCCAAACTCTCCAGGAATTCAGGAATGTATTTCGCAAATTAGTTTCGGAAAAAATTGCAATTTTCGTCATTCGGGAGTGTAAAAATTATAAATTTTGCCAATCGGGTACGTAAAAATCGTTAATTAATCGATCGCGCACGTTAAAGTCATCAATTTCGACGATCGGGCGGGAAAACATCATGAATTTAGTAATTTGGGAGCGTAAAAATCATGAATATAGTTATTTGAGAGCGTAAAAATCATGAATTTCGTCGATCGCGAGTGTAAAAATCATGAATTTCGTCGATCGGGTGCAGAAAAATCATGAATTTTGAGATTGAGCGCGAAAGTTCATGAATATTGTCGATCGGGCGAGGAAAACTCATGAATATTGTCCATCGGGCGAGGAAAACTCATGAATATTGTCCATCGGGCGAGGAAAAATCATGAATATCGTCGATCAGGCGCGTAAAAATCATGAATATCGTCGATCGCGGAGCGAAGAAATCATGAATTTAGTCATTTGAGAGCGTAAAAATAATGAATTTCCTCGATCGAGCGCGTAAAAATCATGAATTTCGTCGACCGGTCCGGGAAAATCATGAATTTCGTCGAACGGGCGTGGAAAAATCGCGAATTTTAGGGAAAAAAGGTAATCGGAAAATCCTGCATTTGGCCGGTTCTTTCAGGTTCGGACTGGCACGCCGGCCCATCGACCCGAGGGCCGGTGCGTCCTCGTCCAGGGAAAATTTCGTGCCCTTAAGACGCTCCAATATTTTTCTTGGCTGTACATATAAATTCTGATAAGTGCACTAAATTTTGATGATTTGTTTAGGAATAATCATAAATTTATAGACAGATAGAATAAGAGAGGTATTTTTTTATTATCACAAGGAAATTGAAGATACATCGAAGGAATTTGAAGGATCGGAAGCCAAAGCAGACATATTTGCATACGATTGAAGGAGAAGACTATTTTTGCAACCTAGTAGCAATGGTGACCTGGGCGTTATTTTTATAAATTGCTTCTTAGAATGAAATCTTTTAGGTTTAATCTCAGATAAAATATTTTGCTTATTTTCCGTCCCGTAGGTTTTAGATTTTAGAGCGGTCGCCCGACCTTGCCCCCTTTAATGCCGGCCCTGAATTTACCTATAATTGAAACCATGTTTTTGTAAAACGACTTGAGAATAGAAAGAAAGAAGTATTATAAGGCAAAAACGTTTTGTGTGGATTTCGTCGGTTGGAAAACATAATGTTTCTTTTCGAGGAATACAACCTTGATGACACTTATGAATTGAAATCCTGCAAGCTGCATTTTAAATAAAAATTATTTAATCATTGAAAAATTGATCTTTAAATAAAGCGATGATAACTAGTCAGAAATTATGGTAGGTTTTTTTGTATTCAAAAAACGCTGGCTGCAAGATCCTGCAGTTTGCAGGATTACAATCCTCAGGGCAATCCTCTCAATTATGGAATCTATAATATTTCCCTTGATCTCCAATTATTATAAGAATTTTGCAAATCATAGGAAATGGTGTGCTGGGAAAAGTAAATTTACTCAATTATTCTAGTGATTTAAGACTCCTAAAAAGACTACTTTTGGTGTACTTTTTCTGTAAAAAATATTAGTACAATGTCAATTATAGCGCAATATCAATTCAGCATTTTAAGGATGTATAAAGGTATTTTTAAGGATGCAAAATACCTCTTCCCCTCCTTCCTCTCCTTATACCAAATATTGTAAGTGTAATGCTACTTGCACAGGCGTTATTTCATCATTCAAATACTCTTATTATAACATGCGTTACTTTTGTAAAAGAACCAAAGAAAGCATGAGCTTTAGTTTTCTATACTCCTATTTCTATACAGAAAGTAGATTACTGTTCTAGATATAAATATTTTTTGAACGAAGTTTGCATACTGAATTTGTGTGTGTGTGATGAGGCAAACACCTGCAGATACGATATTTAAAGATGCTGCTTTCCTAAAGAAAGAAAAAGCTGTACTAAATAAACAGCATTTGCTGTCAGATTATAACAGATTGCATCTATGACGTTTATAAATAAGTGACTTCATAATGCGTGCGATAAGTGTATTTTTTAAAAAGAGGTGCGAAACGTTTCTGAAATTAAAAAAACCAAATTATAAGCAATTATAATCGGTAATTCTGGAAGCATAATTAATTTTTCAATTAAAATAGGATCAATTATTAGTATATTTTATTATTAGTATATTTTATTATTAGTTGTAGTGCAGTTTTGGCAGTAAACATAGCTGTTGGTCAAATGAAATCTTTAGTCCGACGATCAGGAAGGTCTCCTTAAAGCGCATACTCAGAAAATTTTGAAAATAAATGCTGATGAAGCTACTCATGTATATAATAAAGGAACAGTGAAATTTAGCTGCGGAATCCCAGTAGAAAATCTGCATAAAAATAAAATACTTTGGAGTATTTGGCGCAAAAAGACGCGATTTGGCTAGCTACATGTTTTCCTCGCCAACCACAAACGATTTTAATGCATTTTAAAATTGCTTGTAGAATTATTATTCGAATGCGCAATACTTAATGAATTTAAACTGATGAAAGTTTATTATTTTTTGTATAATTTTTGTATTTTCAACAATGCTTTTTTTAATTTCCAAATATGTCTATGAGATTTTTGTAAAACTTCAAAGCGTAAAATTGTCATAAAAATTATACGAATGGGTTAATTCTAGGGCTCATGATACAACAATACCCTCTTGTTCAGAATCGTTTGCATTTTGCGTTCAACATTTTCAACTCTCTGTACGTTTGCAGTAATATCAATTAAAAATATTCTTTAAATCAGATTAAATAAATCATTCACGCTTTTTTTATCTATTTAATAGCGATTGAATGAAATTTTGCTATTGTTTTATCCCCCATTCCACGATTTTTACTAATTTAAACGGCTTCACCGGTTATATAAGTAATTTTTAAATGTATTTTAAAAAGAAAAGCCCGATGACAAACGCACTCGTTATACATTTCGATATCGAAGAAGTAAGTCATTGTTCCCGCAGCAACAATATTTTCCCCTGAATTGACAATGTTCAGAATCGGGTTTATTTTTGAGTTTGAAATAATTTCAATCAATTTAAATTTTATTTTAAATCGTAAATTACGATCTTTAAATTTCATTATATATACATATAAATGTGCACACAAAATTATATTTATAAAAATTTATTTATTATGTAAGTTAAACTTACATAAACAAGTTCAGCATGAAAAAGTTTTTCCTTAAAGCATGGATGCAAAAATCTAGGAGCCAATGGATTGATTCCCACCAGTAAACTTTATTAATATTCTTCGTCAAATTTTATTAGTATACTTCGCCTAAATTTTATCAGTATTCTTATTAGGAGAAGAATACTAAAAATTTAGTGGTGGGAATCGGCCCATTGGCGCCTACATTTTTGCATCCCTGCCTTAAAGAGTATTTGTTATAAAATCGTATTTCTTTAAATGTTATTCCGTCGCCAACCGGTGATAAATCGCCAAATAAACGAAGTTTTAATAATTTTTTTACGAAAATTATATAGAGGTTCCGCAGAAAAAAAATTATAGACGTATATATCCACATGAGAAGAACATTCTGTAATTTTTTCAAAATTTTCTGAGTATGCGCTTATGGAGACCTTCCTTGTGAGACGCAATATTGGCTGTTGGCCCAACTAACAGCCCAACTGATTACCAACGGGGCAAACTTCCACCAGTAAAAAATAATAGAAATTGCTGCCTTATTCATGATAACAATTTTGCAGAAATACGGCGTTTAAATAAGACTTCGAAAGTTTCTTTTAAAATTTACTGGTGGGAGTTTGCCACGTTGGAACTCATGCCCTGACTAACAAACAAATGTTTGGCCAATGT
This sequence comes from Maratus michaelseni, assembly GCA_963931845.1. Classification (NCBI taxonomy): domain Eukaryota; kingdom Metazoa; phylum Arthropoda; class Arachnida; order Araneae; family Salticidae; genus Maratus; species Maratus michaelseni. The sequence continues at coordinate 468,812,554 of OZ007589.1, forward strand.
AGGCGAGAGATCCAAATTCAATCGTTGGACATCGAAGCTAGAAAACAATAGACTAATGATATCCCAACACGTCTGTGTCTCTTCAAGTGCTTTTGAATGCAAAAAGAATTGCATAAAAAATGGAATATTTAGTCAAGTCATATCTCACAGCAAAATGACGCTTGACAAAAATCATAAATATCGTCAGACTTTTAATAAAGCCTGAAATTGCTAACGAAGAAAAGGGAAATTAGTTTTGCGTTAATGGACACAGCCATAGATATATCAAGTTATATTAATGTATTTGTTAGTATATCGTATCGTAATTGTAATCGTAGCATTACATCTTAAATTTTATTGGATGATATTTTTGTGTAAGCTTTCTTGCACGTCCGGGAAGCATGACTGCAGAATCCCAGACGAATTTATAAATATAAGTGATGTTCAATTTTCAGTTTAGTTACTATGTTTTTGTCATTGTGTAATGTTCTTTCGTAACTCAATATATATTCGATCCAAGGCCTCGTCTATTTATTTGCTTTGTTATTTCATCAGCAGAGCTTGGTTTAATTCGCAGACAGAGTGACGCTAGTCCCTTTTCATATTTATTGCTGTGGTTTTGAGAGAGAAAATTTATTTTTCTTTTGTTTCTGTTTTTTTTTTTTTTTACCCAGCGATGGAAAGTGAAAAAGAATTATACGGAGTTGCTCTTTTTGACGGGGACGGTACAAATTTTTCTGTTTGGAAAAGGCGTGTCAAAGCCATATTTGCGGCGAAAGATTTGGATAAATTTTTAGACAATGAAGCGAAAAAGGCTTATGCTTTATTATTATCGCTTTTAAGCGATGGGGCTCTTGCGTCATTGCAAGAAGAAAATACTGCGCATAAGATATGGAATAAATTAGAACGAACATATGATACCAAGCGTGCAGTTAATCAAATTTTAATTAGAAAGAGGTAAGCAACTATTAAAAAGGATCGTATTGTGTCGATGAGAAGTCACATTGATGAAATAAATAAATTAATTTCGGAACTTAAAATTTCCGGTGCTGAAGTAAGTGAAACCGATACTATTGTTTATATTCTAATGTCGTTGCCTCAAGAATTTGAAAATATTAAAACTGCGTTAGAAAATCAACCGAATACTGTTTTGACTCTAGATTTTGTCACACAGCGGCTGTTAGATGCTGAAGCACTTCTGCTCGACTCAAAGAAAGAAAAAGTGCAGTCCAAAACTGCTGATGATAATACCGCGTTTGTATCAACTCGCAAAGAATATGTGTGCAAAAACTGTAATTCAAAGGGGCACATAGCTAAATACTGTAGAAAGAAACTTACTTGCTTCAAATGTGGACTTCCTGGCCATTTTAAACGCAACTGTAAAGCTGTTAAAAATTCAAATGAGGAAAAATTTGCTTCTACAGCGGTATCTTTTGTTGCGGGGAACGTTAAAAAGAATGAATTTATAGTGGATTCTGGAGCGACTTCCCATATGTGCTCTAATGAGAAATATTTCACGTCTTTACAGCCATCTTCAGGAACTATTAAGTGTGCGTCGAAAACAACGAATCTTGAAATTAAAGGTGTTAGAAATATTATTGGAAAATTATCAAACGGAATGGAAATTACACTAAATAATGTTCTTTACGTACCAGATTTAAATGGACAGTTGATTTCCGTTAGAAAAATCGAAAACGCAAATTATGCAGTTATTTTCAAGAATGAAAAGGTGTTCATAGAAAAAGGAAGAAATCGTTTTTGTTTTGGTGAACGTGATTCAAATGGACAATATGTTAGTTATTTTGTCCCAAATTATGAAACTGTTCTCACATCAAAAGAAAGTGATTCTGAAATTTGGCATCGCAGAATGGGCCATCCAAGCGCCAAAGTGTTGAAGGAAATGAAACTTCCAATACCCCTTTCTTTTTGTGATGTTTGTGTTCGAGCAAAACAGAGTGCAACACCAATGGGAAGAGGACCTAGAAAAAGAGAAAGTACTCCAATGACTGCTATTCATTCTGACATATGTGGCCCTATTGTTCCGAAAACTTTTTCTGGTGAATGCTATTTTATGACTATCATAGATGATTTTTCACGATTTACTGAAGTTCGATTATTGAAGCATAAAAGTGAAGCTTCAGAGGAATTGAAAGTTTTCTTAAAAACTAATCCTACAGTAAAGAAAATCAGATGTGATAACGGAAAAGAATATTTAAGCAATGATTTAGTGAATTTCACTCGAGATCTTGGTATAGTGATTGATCCTGCTCCTCCATAGACTCCAGCTTTGAATGGAGTTGCTGAAAGGTGCAATAGATCGCTCCTAGATATAGGAAGGGCTTTAATTGCTGAATCACATTTACCTAAGACTTTTTGGGGTCAAGCTATTCTTACAGCAGCTTACTTGAAAAATCGAATGCCAAGCAGCTCCAATGAGAACTTAACGCCGTATTTCTTAAAATTTGGAGAAGATCCCGATTTGAAGCACATACGTGTTTTTGGATGCAGTGCCTACATGTTAATTCCTTCCGTTCATCGTAAGAAGCTTGATGATAGGTCTAAACATATGATCTTCATAGGTTATTCTTCAATGGGATATCGATTGCTAGATCCTGAGACGAAACGCATAACTATTTCAAGAAATGTCAAATTTGATGAAGAGAAGAAGCATACCATAAACTCAAAACAACACATAGTGGAAAATTCAGAATTGACTGATTGTGAAATTAACCCAGATTCTCAAGAAAGAACTAGTGAAGAATCAGAGGATTCTGAAGAGAAAGAAGATAAAATGAGAAAATCCGAGAGATAAAAAAAACAACCTATTCGGTATCCAGCTCCTGAGGTGTATGAAGCATTACTTTGAAAACAAGAAACTTTATCTTTTGATGAGATCAAATTTCTCCCTGTTGATGAACAACGTTTATGGAAGGAAGCTATGGATGCAGAGATAGAAAGCATGAAAATCAACGACGTCTGGGATCTCGAAAAATTACCACCTGACAAACGAGCTATTTCCTGCAAATGGGTGTATACCATCAAAAGAGATGGACGTTATAAGGCTCGCCTTGTAGCCCGTGGATTTATGCAAAAAGAAGGATTAGACTATAGTGAAACTTTCGCTCCTGTAATAAGTATGCCAGCTTTTAGTGCTTTTTGTGATTTTAAATGAAGACTTACATGCATTTGTTTTGGATGTAAAAACAGCTTTCCTGAATGGTAAGTTAAATGAACTTGTTTTTATGGATAAGCCGCAAGGCTATGATGACGAAAGTGGGTTAAAATGTAAACTCAAACGGAGTTTATATGGCCTGAAACAGGCCCCACGACAATGGTTTGAAAGGTTTCTTGAATTTGTTTTAAAATTAAAATTTAAATCTCTTGATAATGAACCTTGTATTTTTATTCGTTATAGTAATGGTCATAAAATAATTATTGCTCTGTATGTTGATGATATGCTTATAGCAGGTTCAGATTTAAATGAAACTAATGTAGTTATTTCTTTACTCTCTAAAGAGTTTCATATGTCAAAATCAGAATGTGTTTCAGAATTTCTGGGTATTCAAATGAAATTTAAATCTGATAGTTTAATAATGGATCAAGAGTCTTATATAATTAAATTGTTAAGTAAATTTAATATGCTAGAATGTAAACCTAGTGATATTCGTATTTCTCCTAAATCCACTCCATCTGATTTCAAAAATAGAAAACCATTTAATGGTCCATACCGTGAACTTGTAGGTTGTTTATTGTATTTAGCATATATTTCACGACCTGATATTTTATATAGTGTTAATTGTTTGAGTCAAATGCAGGAAAATCCTACTGAAGTTGCATGGATTGCACTAAAGAAAATCTTAAGATATTTGAAAGGAACTTTGTCCTTAAAACTTGTGTATAAAAAGCAAAAATCTGATCCTAAATTATCTATGTATGTTGATTCTGATTGGGGTACTAACACAAATGATAGAAAATCCGTATCAGGTTACATTTTAATGTTTTGTAACATGCCTGTTCTCTGGTGTTGTAATAAACAAAAATCAGTTGCATTATCTTCAACTGAAGCTGAAGTCATTGCCTTAACTAAAAGTTTGCAAGACCTGTTGTGGTTCAAAAATATTGCTTGCGAAATTGTAAGTATTAAGGATTTAGTTATTTTAGAGGATAATCAGTCTTGCATAAAATGTATCAGTAATGAAAGTAGTTATGGTAGAATGAAACATATAGATGTAAAACTAAAATTTGTTCGTAATGTCGTAAAAGAAAATAATATCAAAATTGAATATATTCCTACAAATATGCAAATTGCTGATATGTTTACAAAGGCATTGCCTAAAGTTAAATTTTATGAATTGTTGTTTTTTTGCTGTTTGTATAAGTAATGTTTTAACTCTGTCATACTTTTAATGTTTGTTTATTGTAATTTTTTATTCTGTGTTTTCTAATGTAATGCTAGATTATGGGCGGGTGTTAGTATATCGTATCGTAATTGTAATCGTAGCATTACATCTTTAATTTTATTGGATGATATTTTTGTGTAAGCTTTCTTGCACGTCCGGGAAACATGACTGCAGAATCCCAGGCGAATTTATAAATATAAGTGATGTTCAATTTTCAGTTTAGTTACTATGTTTTTGTCATTGTGTAAATGTTCTTTCGTAACTCAATATATATTCGATCCAAGGCCTCGTCTATTTATTTGCTTTGTTATTTCATCAGTATTAATTTACAATTCTGGGTTAATTTACAATTCAAATATTTTACAAAAAATATATAGGTGCCAATCGACTTGAAACAATGTCTACTAATTAGTACTATGCATAAATTATGTTTCGGGAGTCGTCTACATATTATAATTTATGCCCACTTTGAATTTTCAAACGATAACACCTATTTTTGACACCTATTTGAGTTCCTCGGATCGAGACAGCCCGGAAAAAGGTACAGTTTATACACTTTATCTTAAATCTTCATAGAGTTATAATAGTTTAAAATTTGAGGATGCTAATGTTGAATATATTTGACAAACTTTAATTTATACGAGTATTATAATTTTACTTAACGAGTACTTTAATTTTAACTTTAATTTACAATTTAATTTATAAACTTTAATTTATCTCGTACATAAAAATCACCCGATTGCATTTTTATTAACTGTTTAATGAAAAACATTTAATAGTCCCAAATATATTCCAGACTTTTTTTCTTTTTGAAAACATTTTTTTAAGAAGATAAAAATTATTAAATAAATTCAAACTAAAAAAATATGAATTATGACCTACATTAATTTTTGCATAAAACAAAACACAATAATCAAAATTATCGGTGTATAAGTTTACAGCTCATTTGAACAATTAATTTTCGAGATATAGAGAAATTTTATCTTTTTACAGTCTAAGGAAAAAACAACAACAAAAGGTAGAACGTTATCAGAAACATTTTGTAGGATTTTCTTTTATGTAAAGAAAGTTTATTATAAATATAAAATTCCTGTATAATTTTACTGGTGAGTGTTTGAGGGTTTTCGGTTACTTTTACTTTTATGATCTCAATTTTATTTTCCGGAGTTTTAGGGATAAATCCCTAACATATTTTCTTTTATAACTCTATGAAGATCTAAAAAAAAGTATATAAACTGTATCTTTTTCTGGTATACCTTGATCCAAGGAAATCAAATAGGGCGTCAAAAGCGGGTGTTATCATTTAAAAAATCAACGTTTATATATTTTTTTTAATATGTAGACAATCCCCGAAGCAAAAGTTATGACTATAATTTAATAGTAGACACTACAATCAAGTGGTGCCTACGTATTTTTATACGGTTATGTTCAGGATAATTAGCAGGGGTGGTCACTTTTTTTTTTCCTGGACTGTTCTAAAGTATCTATTGACAAAAGAATGAAATTAGCTCTAATATTAGTAAAACTACAAGATAATCTGTGTTCAAACTTTTATACAGTTTTTGAAAATTACATGACTTGTTTTGCAAAATTGTGTGCATTGAGTAGATATGATGGAGATTCAAACATGCACGGGGAATACAAAGAAGTCTTCTATCTAGATACACTCATTGCCATAAAAATTTGCGCACCAAGAAAAAGACGTCCAAATGAAACGAAATTTTACACGCGTAAGTATTACTGTGATTAGAAAACAAAAGAAAAAGGATCATTTATTGCAGAAAAAAGTACAAATGAACGGAAATTTTAGTACTCTGTTGGACCCCCTCTACCGCTAATGCACGATGCGATACGAGCGGGCATTGAGGCATACAAGTTCCGTATGATGTCCTGAGACATCTCGTTCCACAGTTGCTGTAAACGCGCCTCGAGTTCAACCAAACTCGTAGAGTGTCCAACTTGCCGTCCCAAATGATCCCAGATATGCTCGATTGGTGACAAATCTGGGGATCGAGCAGGCCAGGGAAGGGTGGTAATGTGGCGGAGGCAGGCTTGTGACATCCTTGCTGTGTGTGGCCTAGCATTGTCTTGCTGAAAAATGGCTCCTGGGAGCCCTGCCACGAGTGGCAACACATGTGGCTGAAGGATGTCGTGGACGTACCGCTGGGCTGTCATTGTGCCACGGATCAATATTAGGGGTGACCGTGTATCGTAAGCAATGGTACCCCACACCATCACACCAGCTGTGGAAGCGGCGTATCGTTGTAAAGCGAAGGCAGGATTGAGGCGTTCACCCACGAACACGATTGTCATCACCATAGACTTGAGATAAGATAGACCGATATTCCCCATTCAGCGGGGACGGGAAAAGTGAGGCAGACATGTGTCACGTGTGTTAGGGGAATTAGGGAATAGGTTTCCAAATTGGCGATTTTTCGTTTTATTGGCGTTACTCATAATTCATACTAAAAGTAATTCTCATGAAAAAAAATTTCTCATATTTTGTAATATTTATTTTCATTTGAATATATGTTTCCATCCTCAGTTTAATCAGGAGTTTAGAAAAGTTGGATTGGATTTTATCGAAGTCCGGTTGGCTGTGTGACAAACATAAACTCGTATTTTGTTGCATTCAAACTGAGAAGAAAATTTCTACTAAAGACAAAAATCAAACTTAGAAAACTTAAATAATATTAAAATTGAATAAAATAGAATATTTTATGGCTTTTTGAAACTAAGATCCTTCTCAAATCCGAACTAGGTACTTTCTGACACATTTTTTAAATCATTGCTTTTCGCAAACGTATCACACTGACAGGTGTTCTTATTAAGAAACTATGTAATCGAACCGTTTCTTCCGTTTTTTTTTTTTTTTTTTTTTTTTTTTTTTTTTTTTTTTTTTTTAATGTAAAGGTAGAATATTTTTTAGAAAATGCTGTCGAAGTTGGCGTTTTGAACTGAATTTCCAGACGCAACAGCGCAGGATAGGGGAAAAAAAAACCTGCCGCCATGAGAAAGCATTCGCTCATAACTCAAGTTATAATTCATTTATCGGAAAATGATAAAACTGTTCGATTACAAATCAGTTCAATAATCATGTCTGCAAGTATCATGCTTTCATGTTTAAAAATGAGTCAGGAAATGTGTCAGAAAGTTTCGCGTTGTTGAGAGATGAAAAATATTTTTTAAGAAATCCTTTTTTCTTATTTTATTACTCCTTTTTTATTTTTTTGCCAGCCCTTTCTACGACTCATTGAATACTAAATATTTAAAGCCACACGAAAAAAGAAAAAAAAAATGAACACGTTTTGTTATTTGAAACATTTTGTTTTGAAGAATATGTATAAATATACAATAATCATACATACATGACAGTTACAACTTGTACAGATATAACTTGAGTTATGGGCGATTGCTTTCTCAGGGCGGCAGGTTTTTTTCCCTGTCCTGCGCTGTTGCGTCTGGAAATTCGGTTCAAACCATGTTAAAAAAGTAAACGCGTTCCTATTTTTATTACCATTGTTATTTTAAGCACTATTTAATGTAGAAATGTGTGAAAATAGTTCTGTCAAAAAAGTTTTATAAGATCAAAAATCTATTAATAGCAAATTAACCTTCTTTTATAGATGCATACATTAGACTAGATTAAACTTTTTTAATTTGTCTAATATTTTAAGATTTTTTTTTTCAATTTTTTATTCAAAATTTCATTTTCTGGATAGAAATTCATTTCATATTTCGAAAAAGTTTTTAATTTATTGTTGTCAGATTTTAAAAAAGCGCAAAGAATAATTCCAAATATTTTTCAATTCAAAAATATATTTACGTGAATGTAAAACGAGTAGGAAAACTTCAAAATATTTCCATTATTACGCGTGAAGAGCATTTGATGATAAACATTGTGTTATATCTAAAACAATATATTTAAAAAAATTTCTTATAGTATCTAAAATAAAACTGTTCTTCTAGACATTATCGTAAAAGTCCAAGAGGCAGCGATATTTTTTACTAAACCATTTTGGACACAGTCATATAAATAAAACAAGAAAACGTTCTATAATAAATATGCGAAATGCTATTTTTCTTCTTTTATTTAAAACCCTTATTCTTCAAAAAAAGGATGGAGTAGGTAGTGTCATCTAATTCATATGATCACAATACTGCTAATGAAAATTTTAAATTTACGTTAATATTAAAAAAAAATTTTCATCATTAGCCTAAGCATTAATTGTCCTGGTATTCTTTGTGTATAACTTTTTTTTAATCTTTGGAATAAGAAAATTGTCATTTGGTGCAAAAAATTGCGATAATTTATAACATTAAATATATATTGAAACTATTTCCTCAATTTCTTAAATGCTTAGAAAATGTTTCTTTTTTATAATGATAATTTCTCGAAAAACTTATCAGAAAACAAATTTTAAATACTCATTTTTAAAATTAAATACGCATTTAAAAATTATTTATACCTGAACATTACGAATAATTTAAGAAACACTTACAGTAGTCAGAAATATAAATGCATTGCATGGGGAAAGGTAAAAGAATGTCGCCAAGATAGAAAACGGGAGCTTTTCATTTAAAAATAAATAATAATAATAATAAAATGATTTAAAACTTATCTAATACATTATTGTAAAATATTTTGTTTAAGAAACTAATATGCTTCATTTACGGGGCAAAATACCAATCATTATCAAATAATGAATTATTATTATTATTTAAAAGAAAACAAGCTTTTAAAATAAATCTGAGACGCTTCCTTTTTTGACACATCTTGATTTACATCCATATGCTCTGCAATTTGTCACCATTATTATTTACTAAATAAGAAACAAAACTGTCTGTGTGTTTGTTTCGGAAGCAACCCCATGTAAATCCAATGGACGAAAGACGCGGGCAAACGCGTGTGGGAGAAAGAAGTCCATATGTCATGTGACTTTATGTGTGCTTCAGAAAAAGGTTACCATAGCCATTTCCAGTTTATTTCATCTCGATGGTCATCACCGCTCAAATTGAATCTAGACTCGTCGCTGAAGACGACCTGGTTCCATTCCGTTGCAGTCCAATCCCGTCGTGCGCGACACCATTCCAAACGGAGGCGTCGGTGGGTGGGTGTCATTGGCATCACACGTAATGGGCTCCGCGATACCAGATGTCCTTCAGCCAGGCTCCTTGCGATGGTTCGGGAAGACACAGGGGTCCGTAGTGAAGGTGCTGCCTGTGTCTGGATAGCGGCCAATGAGGCAGTTGGCTGTACGCGTGCGCTTCGTATGATGTGACGGTCTTCTTGACGACTGGTCTGTCGAGGGCGTCCTGAGCTTGGTCGCCGTGTAAATGACATCTCTTCAGTCCACTGGTCCCAACACCTCCTCACAGTAAAATCAGAACGGCCTACTTGACGAGCTACTCGCCGAGCTGACCACCCAGCTTCCATCATCCCTCTCTAACTCTGACAGCTGCTCATATTGTCTTCGATGGCTGCGTAACGGCATGTCTACCTCAGCGTTTCCTTTGCAAAAGAAAAGGTACACTCAGACAAGTTCTGCTTACCAGTTTTATACTCCAAGGAAGATGAAGTTCAACGCCCTCTAGTGGCATTACGCAATGCGCAATCACGTTGCATTTCTAATCATTTGCATATCTGCCTGATAGGTACCTTCATGCCAAGTTTCGTTACGATCCCACAATTATTTCTTGGTGCGCAAATTTTTATGGCAATGAGTGTATAATATTAAGCCTTTTTCATACTTGGTGCTATATGCGAACGTGTTAAACCTTGTCAAGTCAGATTTACCCCAAGCAAGTAAAATTTACTCGAGTTCGTTAAAAGTTTTGTGCCCTCTGAAAATCCAAGGTCTGCGCCCTTTTCCCTGGCCCAGTCCAACCCTGGGTTCTTTCCATATTTTTAATCGTCAGTTTTTCAAGTTTAATTGACGAGTGGCGACTGGCGAGTGCTTATTTTCGCCTTTACATCAAGCTTAACCACTGTTTCATCCCATTAAAGTACGCTCAACGCAAAGTTTATTTTTTACTTACCAATCATACGTAGTATAGGGTAAATCTTGTAATCGTTTTGAACAAAAAAAAAAAAAAAATTGAGGATTTACATGTTTCAGACACTGGAGATTCCGAAAAACATATTTTTAGAAAGGAAATTTGCCGTCCGTCTGTATGTCTGTGTGGCTGTAAACGCTCTCTCTCCCGAACACATTAAGATAGAGACTTGAAATTGGGTATGTACTTGGTATGTCATCATGGGAAGAAGCTTATTGAATTTCAGTCACCTCGATGATCCGGAACTCTTTTTTTTCGGACTCTCGAAAGAGTCGTTCTGATAAAAGGTATACAAAAATTTTCGAAATTGTTTATTTTAAGGAGTGACTATAAAAGACAGTACAAAAACATACATTTTGCATCAAGAAGGAAGTCGATCGGATCATGAGTTGCCGAGATATGGGTCATCCTATTTTCCACACTCTTCGATGTTTCGTGACCCTGTATTTCATTCCAATTTCAATTTAAAGATATCTATTTTAATTGGAAATGAGACGCTTCATCCGACGCAGTCAACCGTTAGTGAATAGGATTATCCCTTTTGGAGTTATAAGGATGTTTCTTTTACGCAATTCAGTCATAGAGCATTTAAAATTTACGACGTCATCCAAACAGGATTTCATTCGAATGGCAATTCATTTTATATTCATTTATATTTATTTTTATTTTTTTCACGTTTTATTTTCCTGTTTTATAGTATGCATATCCATGATGGGTAAGTATTACGGTAGCCCCCAACGACTAGTTATGAATGAAATTCAATTCTTTACAGAACGACGCATCTCTCATGTAAAAAGCATATATTAAAGATTCAAAAGAAATAGACTAAGGAAAATAAATAAATAAGCTTAAATTTTATCCAATTTTTTTTTTTTTTTTAAGATATTGCAATAGGAAAGAAAAAAGAAGCCTTTTCATATAACTGTAAATGTTGCTTTATATTATATTAAAACAGACAAATATTTAATCCAAATGTTTTACCAACGCATTATCTGACACTAATCAAAAATAAGTAATCTATTAATCGATCCTTGAGTTCGGCAAATATGAAAATAGTATATTATGATCGGATACACACAACGTAAACAATTTCTACAATTCTAGCACATCTTGAAGTGGGTAATAAATCAAATACAAAATTTTATCTTTATAAATGAGTGCTAAAAAAATCCTGTAAAATCATCCAGTTAAAAAAAAAATACGCTTTATCTCTTTCCCGTCTGTCATAGTTTTCGTAAAAATGGAAAAACCTTCCATCCTCCGAAAAGCTAATAATGCAAATGTGCGGCGGGAAATAAACCAACTCCCTCCTCCGGGAGATCTTTGATTGCGGAGGGAGGGTGGCACCACAAACGGAGCAAGTAAACTCTAACCCATTGGAGAAAATTGTGGAGAGATTCGGAGTCCAAATTGCAGAAAGTACAAGAAAGAACAAGTTGGAAATGGTGCGTTAAACGTGACAAAGGAGTAGTAAAACTAGTAAAACGTACCATAACTATCTAAAAAAATCTTCGTTATTATTTCAGTTCGTCTGTTATGAGCATGTTTTTCTCTTCTCTTATTACATGTCCGGCGTTGCCTGGGCCCGCGACAATAACCTTAAAAATTCCTAAAATCAATGTTGAATGATTTTATATTTTTAAATGAAAATCTATCCAAACGAACTGAAGGACAGTCGTTATAGTTGTTGCCGATTTAATGGCGATTTAATATCTGACGTTTTGATATGTTAAACTTTCAATTCTGACCAAAAGTTCCTGGGGGAAACCTAAATAATATAAAGCGCACCCCCTACCCTTCCTGTTTTAAACTCAAAATAATATACAGTATTGGCTAATTTATTAGTCCCATTCGAAAAAAAATTCCAAAACCTTGTTTATAGGATGATTATATTAAAATTAAATAAAAATCACGCACTCGTGGCATCCTAATTCACTTTTATATTTTAACAGAATAGTAAGGCTACAATAATTTGTGACTCGTGCTATAGCCAGTATACGTCAGGACAGATGGCCGTTATCATTTTCTTTTTACGCGTGAAGATTTCGCTAGGGTACTCCATTGTGAAATTTAGTATTTTTTTAAAATTCTATATTTGAAAAAAGGCATAATCATTCGATTTGAAATTTATATCAAGAAAAATACAAATTTTTTACCTTTCTAACGCAGTTTGTCTAACAATTTTCTGACAAATACTTTTCGAGCTGCTAATTTTTTTAGCAACCTCAAATGTTTCATTTTCCGAGATTAATCTGTAGCAACGATTATCGAAAATCCCAGTCGTCAGCAACACCTATTAGCTTTTTATTAAAGAGGATGCCACGTTTACAGATCGGAATTTTTTTTTCTGCTCCAGGCCGAACTGCAAAATTCACCCTGGAAACCTTGCTTTGCGAAGGATGACCTCCATGGTTTAATATTTCTATGATTCACGATGAACGAATCTCTTGTGTTTATTTACTTTAATGGACATTGGAATAAATATTGGTCTGTCAACCTAATTTCAACTGAAGTTATCTCAGAATCTATACATATCTGAATGTAACTCATGACTCAAACCAAAATTTTTCCCTATTGAACGATCTTTCTAAAAATGTAACTTTTATGCAACTTTATTCGAAACAATAATTTTGAAAAAAATGGCCGCCTGGCCTACGGAAAAAGAAGTGGTTAGCCCGTATTTGTTTTCCTCAGTCACATGATTTGCGTTTTTATTCTATAGACACGTAGGATAGGATTTAATAGAATGAAGAAAACTTTTATTGATATCTTTTTAAGTTTTGAATCGATTTTCATAAAATTTGAAATGACTCTGCAACGATTCTATAGATTAAATTTCAAACTATTCAGTTGGGTTGTTTTTGCGCTGTTGTATGCGGACGGACGGACGGACTAGACGACGACTACTACGTATTTATATAACAACGAACACACCTAAAAATCATGCGTCAAGCATCGATTTTGAAACATTTTACAGCACTACCAGAATACTGTAACAAAACTTCAACGTTTAAAAAGGCGAAATAATATATCTAAGTAAATAAGTTAGAAAACACATAACACAGATTTTGAAATTAAATAAATTAACTTTTGGTTGTCTGATTATGAAAAAATAAAATAAAATAACATTTACACTTCCAAGTGATTATAGAATAATTAAAGGATCCTAAAAGGAAAGGATCTATGAAGTTTTCGTCAGAGAATCGAAACATAAATTTTGTGATAGGAGGTTCGATGCGTCCACAGCTGAATGACCCAATGATGGGACTTATACTCGTCGTTGCGATCCGCCTTAATAACCTCATAGTTACTTATTAAGGTGGCTGACTTGACCCCTCAGATCTGGAGTAAAAAGATCTTGTCACGATATTCCTGCAGAGACAAATATGATCCGTTTTTCGTTGCTCTTCAACTGTGGTTACTAATCGGATGAGCACATCAGAAGAATGCAGTTTGTTCTTGAGAATTACCACGTTCTGCAGCAAAGTCACTATTCTTAAGTGGTGAATTATCAACCACTTGTTGAAGATTAGTTGGAGAAGGAGTGGATGGAATAGTCTCCGAAACGACTTTTCAGCAGACGTGAATAAAAGGGCTACGAAGTGGACGATTTATCAAAGCGGGATATTCGAGGTTCTGACTAAATTCTCATCCATTGAAGGATTCGAAAAGAGCTGATGAATTACCGTAAAGAGAAGCCATCGTTTATACAGTTTCTTTTCTTTTCTTTTCTTTCTTTCTTTTTTTTTAAAAAAAAATCTGAAAGGCGTTCGTAATTTTGCTTCCTACCTGAAAGGACATCCTAGTGTAAGTTACGACGTCTATGATCGGATTTAGCAAGGACTGGTATTTTCCTTCGGGACATATTTGAGAGGAATAAGTATGTCAAATCAAAATATAGCACAGAAGACTATATCCTGTAATCTTGGTGAGAGCGATGGTGTTCAAATTCTTTGAGCTGGAATTACTATTCGATGACTTATTCGGCATAGTTATTTTAATTGGTGGAGAATGGGAGTCCGTTAAGTCAGAAGTCATAATAACATGAATTAAAAGATTACTATAGGATGTTAACAGGAAAAGAAGTAGTTAGCAATATAATAACATTTGGCAATATTCAATAAGGATCAATGATAAAAGAATCTATGTAACAAAGAGAAAGGGAAGGGAACCGAGTACTGATAGGATAGGAAAACCAAAAACCACAGGACTGGACCTCTGAAAATAACAAAGATAAGTAAACAGCGGAAAATGGGACAAAATTGCAAATAAATAAATAAGAGAAAATTAAGAGGAGGATAGATGTAACACTATCCAGAAAGAAGGGGTTATTTAAAAAATATATTTGATAAATGGTAAGGCTGGTGCTAGCTTATAAGCTTATAGGTTAGATTATATTTATTTATATTCAAATAGGGAAGGTCAAGATAATTATAAATAGGAGTACATTATCAAGATTAGAATATAAAATAAGCATTCTGGGACATCATAATACAAAAAAAGGCAATGTTTGATTCACATGAAAATATTTTGACAAGGGGACGTCTAAGTAATATTGAGTAAAAAGCATTGTTTTCTTCATAAGGAAAAATTTTGGGAAGGTATACGAGGAATCGGAATTAAAAGTAGTTCATGTAGTAAAATTTTGAGTACACACTCCATTTTAACATAGGACTATTTTTTAGATAATTATTATAGCTGTATGTCAGTTTTTATAAAGTAGAAATTGACCCGATTTTATACTTGAGGTTATTAATTAAAAATATACCTTGATCCTTTTTTTGTGTATGCGTGTATACCCAACAGGGGCTACTTCTGAACTGTGGACCGTCATCGCGAGTTCAATTCAAAGACATGCACCCTGCCTCGTCATTGTTGGTGGATTCTAATTATGCTGGTAAGTGTTTTAATTATACTTAATGAATGCTGGTGTGCTATTTAGAATAACATTATTTCGGTGTAATACCAGCTTCTTATACAGGCTATAATCATTTATTTGTTTATAATTTGATCTCTCATACTCTAGCATCACATGAAAAAAATTCAGCAATTGTTTATTTACAGAAAATGATGCAATTTTTTATTACGATGGAAAAAAAACCTGATGTCATTACATTTTGGAATCATAAGAGGTAATTTATTGTATTATAATGATTTTCAGATAAATTAATGTCTTATAATAAGTTTCAGATAAAATATGGGTCTTATAGTGATTTTCAGATAATTTATTGTTTTATAAGATTTTGCGATAATTTAATGTTTTTGATTAGCAATAAATATATTATGTCAACATTATGTTGCAATCTTTTTGGATGATGTCATTTGTTTTTTAAATGTGAACCTTCATGAAAATTTTTTTGTCAACTGATCAAACCGTTGACAAATTGGTCCGTCCCAGAGAGCCAGCTCTCTGGAGAGAAAGATGTAAAAATGAACATGCGAAGTTTAGCATTGGAGGCTGAACTCATTATGAACAAAATAGTTCATCCTGATTTTTGAATAATTCCTAATTCTTCATATATTTAATAATAAATTATGTTAATTTAATATACTCTCCCATCTCCTGACTTTGTGTTTAAAGTTTTTTTCTCGCGGATACGCACACATTTTTTAATTTTTTTTTTTTTTTTTTTTTTTTTTTTTTTTTTTTTGTGATGATCACAGCAACAGCCTACTAGTTTTTTATTTTTCTGAAGAATCCTTGACGATAAATAAGAAGAAAGAATGCACTGGCAAAAGTTTCCAGTCTTCTTTATGCCCGCTGGATTATGACATTTTCGGAAATGAATCCCCGCGAAGCAAAAAAAAAGGCTTTAGCCGAATTCTCATTCTCATTCTGCGCTTTCGTTGGGATAAATTTGGTGTTTCAGGAAAGAGAACGTAAATCTCTCTCTTCTCTGGATTTCTGCCTTTTGAACGAAGGAAACCTTTCCAACGTCTCTCTCTTTGCGGAGAGACGAAAGAGAAAAGTCTTTAGGGGGGGATAAGCGAGAACAATGTTTTGGAACGGAAAGGGATTACAGGCTGACACAGAGTTTTTCATCTCGTGGCACACAGTTACGCTTTAATTGTTGTACTTAAATATTGGGATGATTAAAAAATATATCTATATCTTTTTGAATTAGTTTATAAACATAAACAAAATGCTCTATATCATAGCCAATAAAAACAAAATATTTTATAATAAATTGTATTCGAGACTGGGTCTGACTCATGCAGGGATATGAGGGGAAGCTGCAGCGGGGCCGTATTTGAGAACCCCCTCCCCCCCCAATGTGTGTCATCAGGACCAAAATTCTCATAATGTCAAAGAATTATGAAGGGAGTTTGGCTCTGCCTTCCTAATTTGATTTTATTTTGTCAAATAGCCAAGAGTGCCTAAAAGAGTTGTACACTGTTAAAAATCTTGAGCTTTTGCTGCATAGTCACTCCACCGCTTTTATAGAATATCTCTATTTTGACCCATGAAAATGCTCCATAATATAGTAAAGTAACCGTTTTCTCTAAAAGCGGTGGAGTGTGTCTGCAGCAAGAGCTGAAGATTTTTAACAGTATATTTACGCTAACGGTTCACTGAGCCGGTATGTTCCTGTACAAAAACAATAAAATAAGTGTGTTGTATCATCCTCTTAAATTTGTGACAATCTTTCTTGTGATACCCTACATATGCCAGGTACGATATTTTATGTATACAACAAGTATGAAGTTTAGTAATTGTCACTTTAGCATCATTCAGGAGTAGTTTCTATTAGATAGATAAAAGGGAGGGGGGGCGCAGAATAATGCTCGCCCCGGGGACCTCGATAGCCTGCGTCGGGCCCTGATTCTAGAGATTAGAAATTCTTGAAAACCTATTTTATATTTTTCTTTTTATTATAGACTAGCAGTGCATGGATAAAATGAAAAATACTTATCAACATTAACTCTAAAGATAGAGCGACGACACGCTTCCATCGATGACTATAGCATATCTATAATCCATCGAAGTGATATTTCAGACTAAAATTAAAGTCGTACATCACAAAGACGTTGTAACGAACTAAAAGTGCATAAATGAAAATTATTTTCTAATTACGTGCATTGAACTTTGGAAGATAGTTCCCAGCTGCTCCTCAAAATGTTAAGAGATTTTCAAGAGCCCATCTATATTTCTTAATAGGATTTTTTGAAGTTACAAGACCCATAATTCTTGCTAAGAACTTCAAGGGTCTAATAAACTGAAGGATTTCGCTTACATCTGTAACTGCTTTAAGGACCTTGTTCCCTGACTATTAAAAACACTTGAAATTCTTTACCTAATATATACGCTAGCCAGGAGAGGCTTTTTTTGTGTTTTGATAGCAAAGCTCTGTAAACAGTGGTCGTCGAAAAGAGTCTCTGGCTGAGAGGAAATCACGGAGAACGGCGTTTTTCTCGCCATGAAGTTTGCTCGGGAAACGAACCCAAGACCCGAGTACCCATCCTGAAAAAACTTTAACAGAAACTAAATGTTGCTTAATTGTCGCATGTAACGGTAAATGTGCTACGATGTGTGCTGAGTGTAATGTTTAATAAATAGTGTTGTCGACCGTACAAGTCTTCTATTTTTTTTAACGGTACAACGTCAAGCAGTAAAATTATTAACCATTTGAAACTTCATGAAATTAACTACATGATGTCATTTTGGATTCGCCTATTTGAAGCTTCTAAAAATCTATTTCTGTTTTTTTTTTATTATTATTGATTACAGTTCCTACTTTTTTCGAAAATTATTTTCAAACAATATATATTTTCGAAATAAATTTCCAAAAAGAAAAAGATAACGAGGCTTTTTTTGTGTTTTGATAGCAAAGCTCTGTAAACAGTGGTCGTCGAAAAGAGTCTCTGGCTGAGAGGAAATCACGGAGAACGGCGTTTTTCTCGCCATGAAGTTTGCTCGGGAAACGAACCCAAGACCCGAGTACCCATCCTGAAAAAACTTTAACAGAAACTAAATGTTGCTTAATTGTCGCATGTAACGGTAAATGTGCTACGATGTGTGCTGAGTGTAATGTTTAATAAATAGTGTTGTCGACCGTACAAGTCTTCTATTTTTTTTAACGCTACAACGTCAAGCAGTAAAATTATTAACCATTTGAAACCCCATGAAATTAACTACATGATGTCATTTTGGATTCGCCTATTTGAAGCTTCTAAAAATCTATTTCTGTTTTTTTTTTATTATTATTGATTACAGTTCCTACTTTTTTCGAAAATTATTTTCAAACAATATATATTTTCGAAATAAATTTCCAAAAAGAAAAAGATAACGAGGCTTTTTTTGTGTTTTGATAGCAAAGCTCTGTAAACAGTGGTCGTCGAAAAGAGTCTCTGGCTGAGAGGAAATCACGGAGAACGGCGTTTTTCTCGCCATGAAGTTTGCTCGGGAAACGAACCCAAGACCCGAGTACCCATCCTGAAAAAACTTTAACAGAAACTAAATGTTGCTTAATTGTCGCATGTAACGGTAAATGTGCTACGATGTGTGCTGAGTGTAATGTTTAATAAATAGTGTTGTCGACCGTACAAGTCTTCTATTTTTTTTAACGCTACAACGTCAAGCAGTAAAATTATTAACCATTTGAAATCCCATGAAATTAACTACATGATGTCATTTTGGATTCGCCTATTTGAAGCTTCTAAAAATCTATTTCTGTTTTTTTTTATTATTATTGATTACAGTTCCTACTTTTTTCGAAAATTATTTTCAAACAATATATATTTTCGAAATAAATTTCCAAAAAGAAAAAGATAACGAGGCTTTTTTTGTGTTTTGATAGCAAAGCTCTGTAAACAGTGGTCGTCGAAAAGAGTCTCTGGCTGAGAGGAAATCACGGAGAACGGCGTTTTTCTCGCCATGAAGTTTGCTCGGGAAACGAACCCAAGACCCAAGTACCCATCCTGAAAAAACTTTAACAGAAACTAAATGTTGCTTAATTGTCGCATGTAACGGTAAATGTGCTACGATGTGTGCTGAGTGTAATGTTTAATAAATAGTGTTGTCGACCGTACAAGTCTTCTATTTTTTTTAACGCTACAACGTCAAGCAGTAAAATTATTAACCATTTGAAACCCCATGAAATTAACTACATGATGTCATTTTGGATTCGCCTATTTGAAGCTTCTAAAAATCTATTTCTGTTTTTTTTTATTATTATTGATTACAGTTCCTACTTTTTTCGAAAATTATTTTCAAACAATATATATTTTCGAAATAAATTTCCAAAAAGAAAAAGATAACGAGGCTTTTTTTGTGTTTTGATAGCAAAGCTCTGTAAACAGTGGTCGTCGAAAAGAGTCTCTGGCTGAGAGGAAATCACGGAGAACGGCGTTTTTCTCGCCATGAAGTTTGCTCGGGAAACGAACCCAAGACCCGAGTACCCATCCTGAAAAAACTTTAACAGAAACTAAATGTTGCTTAATTGTCGCATGTAAAGGTAAATGTGCTACGATGTGTGCTGAGTGTAATGTTTAATAAATAGTGTTGTCGACCGTACAAGTCTTCTATTTTTTTTAACGCTACAACGTCAAGCAGTAAAATTATTAACCATTTGAAACCCCATGAAATTAACTACATGATGTCATTTTGGATTCGCCTATTTGAAGCTTCTAAAAATCTATTTCTGTTTTTTTTTTATTATTATTGATTACAGTTCCTACTTTTTTCGAAAATTATTTTCAAACAATATATATTTTCGAAATAAATTTCCAAAAAGAAAAAGATAACGAGGCTTTTTTTGTGTTTTGATAGCAAAGCTCTGTAAACAGTGGTCGTCGAAAAGAGTCTCTGGCTGAGAGGAAATCACGGAGAACGGCGTTTTTCTCGCCATGAAGTTTGCTCGGGAAACGAACCCAAGACCCGAGTACCCATCCTGAAAAAACTTTAACAGAAACTAAATGTTGCTTAATTGTCGCATGTAACGGTAAATGTGCTACGATGTGTGCTGAGTGTAATGTTTAATAAATAGTGTTGTCGACCGTACAAGTCTTCTATTTTTTTTAACGCTACAACGTCAAGCAGTAAAATTATTAACCATTTGAAACCCCATGAAATTAACTACATGATGTCATTTTGGATTCGCCTATTTGAAGCTTCTAAAAATCTATTTCTGTTTTTTTTTTATTATTATTGATTACAGTTCCTACTTTTTTCGAAAATTATTTTCAAACAATATATATTTTCGAAATAAATTTCCAAAAAGAAAAAGATAACGAGGCTTTTTTTGTGTTTTGATAGCAAAGCTCTGTAAACAGTGGTCGTCGAAAAGAGTCTCTGGCTGAGAGGAAATCACGGAGAACGGCGTTTTTCTCGCCATGAAGTTTGCTCGGGAAACGAACCCAAGACCCGAGTACCCATCCTGAAAAAACTTTAACAGAAACTAAATGTTGCTTAATTGTCGCATGTAACCTATGAATGTTTTAACAGAAATCGATTTTTTTTAGAATTTTCAAATATGAAATGCCATTTCGCCAAAAGTAGTTTTTGAGTGTTGTTTAAAAAATCAACCTCATTGCAATCTGTTTTAAACTACTACAAATGAATTTGACGTTAAGGCGATATTCAAATTCGAAGCATTTTTATGTCCGACATTTTTTTTTTTAAATTAAATAATCCTGAGGGATTCGATGTCGATTTTTCCAAAAGGTGCATGTGTTAAGAGTTATTCGTGTATGTTTCTGTAAGAATATCCCTTACATATATATATATATATATATATATATATATATATATATATATATTAATAAACTTTTATACTTTTATCAAAGAGTAAACCTAGAAAATGGGCTGTCCGAAATGACAAAGTCAAATTTATGGATCCGATTGAACCTTTTCAAATTAAAAATAACTTTCAAAAACACAAAATTTAAAAATACGTAATGTAGTAGGTACTATAAATCTATAAATATTTTTTATACATTTTTTTTTAAATATATACAGGGTTCCCAAAGGGTCCACTTTTGGAATACCGGTATTTACTTAGAAAATTTTTATTTTTAGATTTTTCTTCCAAATTTTGCAGAAACCACTTTCGGAGGTAAATTTTTGCGGAAGCAACCTACCATGAAAACTTCCCTTAAAAATATTGGCATAGAGTTGGCGGATCATTTGGGAGCCCTGTGTATATTAGCTGTTTTGTTTTGTTCAATAGAAATATGAGGTCTGTTACCAATAAAAATAGTAGTTAAAATTGCTCTGTATGCAAGCTTTAAGGATTATTTTCATGAATCAATAAGTAGTAAAAGCCATTTTGAAATCATATACCTAAAGTATTATATTAACAGTTTTGGTTTTTCATAAGGTGAGTATTTTGGTTATGTAGTCAGGTCTGTTTACCAGCTTTGTTCAAATTATTATCTGCTTGGCACACCAAAAGCCACTGTGAGAAGTATACTTAAGCTATATTATCCTAAGCCTAAAAAATGTACATAGGGTAGCAAAGACAACGTTAATTTGTCCATTAAAAGTAGCAGACCTGACATGTTTAAATGATAATGCTACTACTTACCTTCTTATTGTGTGGAAGTCTTATCTGTGTGTATGGTATTGTTAGTTTTCTTGTCTATAGCCGCAAAATGTAATGGATACATTGCGATGCAAGAACCACAAGCACGTCGCCGAGGAAGCTAATTCAATGAAACATAAAAAATCAAGAGACTAGTTTTGATAGCAGAACTCTGTTTATTTTGAAGCATGATGTACGAAAAGTTGATAGTTAACGAGATGGGATGGCCCCCTTAGATATAGGTGTCGTTCGTAGAAAAGACATAATCCAAGTGCGTCAATAACAGAGAGAGCTTTTCATTTTAACGCAACATTTTCTTGGCTCAGATCATGATGGAATCAAGTCGCCAATTTTAAAATGACCGTTAGATTGAGGTGAATGAATATTTTTGAACCTTATTTATCATTTCTATAAAATAAAATGATTGTATGGAAACCTTGAAAGTAATCAAAAATATATCAATCGAAAGAGTCGTTACATAACTACAATTGATTTAAATCTGACATGTTTATTATTTATTTACATCTATGAGAGCTTGTAAAAAGTAATTAACGATTGCATCAGATCAAGAAAGAATGAAATGAAAATTGTACACACGTCATTAAATAAATAATATGAAAGATTCATAAGACTTTTATATTAAGTTAAACCCTATCAAAGGAAATGAAATTAACTGATCAAATGTTTACAAATGCATCAGCGATATGAAAAGAAAATGTTAAAATTTGCAAAAAAAAAAAAAAAAAACATAGCTACATATAAGTGGCCTACAGGACAAAATTTTAATAAAAGGTTGATGCCGATGCCGACCCTGTAAACTTGTACAAGACATATGGAAAAAACTATTATTAATCACAAACAATGGTTAATTTATTTTTTTTTAATTATTTTAAACTCAAAAATGCCTCAAATTTGAACATCGCCCATTAAGAGTTCCAAATTTTAAAATTTCATAATTCCTAAATTACTGGATTGAATGACTTCCTGTTTAATATCCTAAGGTAAAATTTACCGAAAAAGCCAAACAGTTTAAAAAAACATGATCCCAAAGCTTACAACATAAATAGGAAGAAGGCATTATTTATAGTTGAGTGGCTATTTTTTTCTTTTTTTCTTTTTTTTTTGTTACAGCATGGTGATTAAATGTGGACAGCATGGGTCTATATACCTCTCTACCTCTCTTTTTTTTTTCTTTTGACCGACTATACCATCTGGGGTCTTTAAAAAACATTCCAAAAGTTCGAATTAAAGATAAATAATTCTATGTATTTAAGATGTTTCTTATTTTATCAGTAAAGTTTCGTTATTTGAGATTAGATTCTCGCCATGTAGTTCAGAAAACAAATATTATCACTTTCTACCTCCGCTCTTATCGACCGCAATGGGCGACGACGATAAGTTGAATTCAGATAATAGAAGTTTTGTTTATCAGAACAGAGAGAGAAACGATTTTTGTTCCATACTTATATCGAAAGATGGATGGAATTCATTTGGATTTTCGCGAAAAGAGTTTTGTGTGGGCTATCTATAACTTCCCCATCCTGCCACGATCAAAGGATGAACCAGTATGCAGTCCCGAATTCAGCATTGATTCTTCTGGACAGAGTCAATTTTACTTACAGTTCCATGCAAAAAGCCGTCGTGAACGTGATAAAAAGGATCCTGTATCCATCTGTATTGCTCGGTGTTCATCCGATTACGGGCCAAAAAATGTATTTCTTAAGTATGAAATTTCAGTACTCGGCGCCAAACAGCAGCCCACAAAATAGTCATGCTCTGCGAGAGAACAATTTGAGAGAAAAACTACTTGCGGACGATGTATTCTTATGGAAATGGATGAACTTTTAAAATGCAAGCAACTATTTTTCATTAAATGCAAATATTCTTTAGCAGATAATTGCGAAAATCTCCGCCCTTGGTCTTCTAACCAAAAGGACCTCGAATGCTTTTCTAGTGATTTGAAAAAGTGCTTAGACGAAGCTCAACACTATGATCTGTTTTTAAGATCAACGGATGGAATTCTTTTTAAGCGCATAAGGCGGTTATAAAGTGCCGCTGCCCGAACTTGTTAAAAGCTACCAAAAAGAAAGGTAACAGCGACGAAATTAGAGTTGCTTCAAAATCGAGTGTTCTCCATTTCTTATTGAGATATTTATATTCTGGAAAAATGGACGTTGAACTAACAAAATCCATAGACTACGGTGCTTTCAACCAGTTCGATATTCCACATTGACTGCAGCTTTTATGCCCCATGATTCCTGCTAAATTTGCGCGGACAACAGTGCGAGAAAAACGTGCTCGTTTCTGTTGATCCGTTCCAAAAAACAAGCTGACAAAAGGTGCAAAACTAACCACAGCCTTCTGTTGCGATGAATCACTTGATTGGACCAAAATGAAATTATCACTGGACGTGGAACAAGATTTGCTGGATCAAGACCCTATAAAATTTTGCGTACACGCTCTATCGTAAAGAACATTCTTTATACGCATGACTTGTAAAGTATACCTTGTAGATAGTAAGAATATTGTGGAATATGAACATGACTTTGACGGAAAAGGTATTTGGATCCTAACTTATCCTCTCAACAAAATACGTCTTTTGAATTCGATTTTTTCGAAGACAGGTGTTCTAGACATATTTTTTGAATTTGGAATATCTAATGGCCAACATAACTCTGAAGTGGTATTCAATCAAACACCACAAATTGAAGAAAACCAGACGGCATCCAATTTTTGGATTTTACATGAAGACTTGAAACAACTTTATAGGAACATAGGTGCAGGCGATGTCATTGTCTGTGTGGAAAACAAGAAATGGACAGTTCATAAGGTAATTCTTTCTGCTAGGTCGCCAGTTTTTTCAAAATTGTTCGAACACAATATGGCTGAGAAGCTGACAGGTAAGGTGATCCTAAAAGACCTAAAAGAACCCGTATTGGCCGCTATGATGTCGTACATGTATTGTGGAGAACTCGATACAGAACCAAAGGATATTTAATTTGCTTTCGATTTGTAGGCAGCTTCCGACAAATATGAGCTACTGCAATTGAAAGAAAAATGCGCCGCGTATTTTAGTCGAGTATTGGATACTGAAACCGTGGGTGTTTTTTTAAGATTAGCTAATGTGTATAACGATGAATCTATTCAGGTTCTAGTTAAAAATTATATATTTTCGAACATAAACGAAATTTTGGTTTCTGAAGAATTCCGTAAGACAGCTCGACACAACGTAATCACGTCTGAAGATTTGTTTATCATCCAAGGGAGTTCAGAACCTCCACGCTGATGACGATGTTCTCATGCTTATATTGAGGTGAATTAGATGAAGAACATCAAAACATCGATTCTGTTATCGAGCTGTTATAACATGGCCTATTCGTGTATTTAATGAAACAATGTGCACTCTTTTTTGACAAAACAATCAAGCCCGAAAATGTTGGTAAATTCTTTGTAGACGCGAATAGAAACAAAAATGCGACTCTCAAAGCATACGTAGAGAACTACGAAAGTTCGAATGTGAAACAAATTAGAACGTCAGACGAATGGAAGAGATTGATGCGGGAGAACGTGACAGATACGGAAAAGATGAGTCTGGCCGGGGAAAGAATCGATCCTTTGATAGTAAATAATTTATTATTCATTATTTTTACCGGAAGACTTGAGAGTGACTTGAACTCGCTCTTAAATTTGTATTTTGAAGCCGATAAACATGAACTCAACCAATTGAAAAAAAGGTGTAGTAATCAACTCAATCGAATGATCAGTGAAAAAAACGTGGGCTTAATTTTATCGATTTCATCAAAATACAATGACGATGTTCTGAAAAAATGCGTCGGAAACTTTGTATATTTAAATGTAGACAAAATTTTAGGATCGCTGGAATGGAAAAAGAAAGTGCGAATAAAATGGGATTTATCTGAGGAAAACGCGATTCACCAAAATATTTCAAAGGCTGCAAAGGAAGTACCCTCGATAGTCATGACTATGTTATGTCTCATTTATTGTGGGGAAATAAATATTGATGAAGAAGACGTCGATTCTATCATGAAACTGTACGAAATCGCCGTTAAGTACAGCCTTATTCCATTAAAGGAGGAATGTGTTTCTCGCATTTGGACAAAATTTAGGGCAACCCATGTTGGTTAGATATTAATATTATGAAATACTTATAAAGATTGTGTAACGTATGGGGGAGATTGTCTGTTACAATTCTCACTTTTTTTTTTTTTTTTTTTTTTTTAAATGAATGAAAAAAAAAAATAAAAAAAATTTGGGTGCTAATCACAATTGTTAAAGAAATTCGATTCAAATAAAATTATCATTATATTAGTGTCAGGTATTAAAGAAAATTAGAAGTTAGGGATTCTGTTTTAATTCTGTTTCGGTATCTGGAAAAATATAACCTACGGCAATTGAAAAATGAATGCCTAAATTATTTTAAGTCTCTTATTTTGAACCGTGGAAAATGTTGGACCGTTTTTGGTACTTTTCCATTATACCAATAGATGGCGCACAATGAAATTCACGTTAAATGAAATATTTGAAATTAATAATTATAATAATAACACTGTTGGTACGAAAATGAGCATCTAAAATATATATATATATAACATTTCAAAATGACAGATGTTCATGAACTATTTTATTAATAAATATATATGCAAATAAATAGTATACAAAAATAATAAATTAAAACTCAATTTAAGCTTCAGGCACGAAATTGCAAATGTTTCTTAGAATTGCAGTAAACATTTCATTTTTTGAATGAACTCATTTATCGTTTCTTGAACAATTTTTTTTTTTTTTTTATGTATAATTCAAAAGTCCTGAAACAATTTTATTCCAGCTTCCTTATCATCACGTAACTGCCAAATAGTAAAATTCATCACAGCGTCAGTAATAAATGAAAGTTAATATAAATTTCTTTCGATTTGAAAAATATCAAATTAAGATGTTTTGCGAGGTTAGGGTTAAATAATATCCATGTGGACACGTGCGAAGATTTCACACGGCAGTCTAATAATTTTTAGCAATATCCAATATTTTTTAGATGCAGGTTTTAACTTCTGAAGAAAAATGATGGATAAAAATATCTGCAAACAACTCGAGTCAAGCCAGAATAGCGTCTCATGGATTCCATCCAAGTGACAGTAAAAACGGATCGAAGACAGCAAAAGGCACGCACGAGGAAAAAAGATTCCTGTTGTTATTTCTTGCTTAATTTTACAAATTGTGCTTTAGAAAAGTTAAATTATTGTCAAACTTAACTGAAATAAAACTAAGTAAGTGGTTAGTGTTTTTATTTTTAATTGTAAAAGATTACGTTTTCAGCTGAAATAACTTGAACGTCATGTGAATCAGCGCCTATCAAATTATCGCATAGAAACATGGAATTAGAATCTGAAATCATCAAAGTATTTTGTTACATGACGGTCAGTGGAGAAAAGTCGTTTACTGTGCATTTTAAGGATGTTACATTGTTTCAAATATTAGGAAATTCATATGCATCACTGAAGTGGAAGGCTTTCTGTAGAGTGCAGAGTAAGTAGCAATTATATAATTCCATTCCATTATGATTTATGGGGAAAAATCGTCTGCAAGTATATATTTTAATGGTGTACTATTTACAGCATGTTTACTTTAGATTATTGAATACATAGAATGTGTCCTTTATTGACAGGGGCACTCAAAAGAATTAGGTTATAGGAGTATCTAGGAGCCATAACTGTTGAATATAAGTTTTCAGCTATGATATATGTGCATTTTAAAACTTAACTCATTTTCAATGTATTACGAGGTGTGTAGATATTATGCAGGGTTGCACGAAAGAATTCGCTCACAAGACCGGCTAGAGACAGTCATTCCCGAAAATGAATTTTTACTGCGCTGTGTGTGTTTTTTTATGCTAATTTAGATACTTAATTTTATTGCATGAACAAAAAGGAAATTTCATAAAAATATTCCGATAGTGTTGGAATTTCACTATCTATGCCTTGATGCCAGATTTTTCGTTCTTTTTTTTTTTTTCCAAGTACCTCGTGTTGTCTGTCTGGAATTTTTAACTTTATATAAGCTCTCGCTTTCGTAAAAAGGGACCCATCGTCAGGAAATTTTAATAGGACGTTAAAGCACACAGTATTATTTCATGTTTTTAAAATAGTTGTCGTATCGTGTAATTTTTTTTTGTAGGGACATGTCAAACATTTTAATAGATCATCGTGCATCGCGCGTCAAAACGAGCGATATTTTCAACAAACGAAGCTAAAACGAAATGAATTAAGGGAATGAACGTTTTATCCAAATGCGACCCAGACCGTGGATCCGTTCGGGACTCCTTTTTCTCATTGCGGATCGGTTTTGAGTTGCGTTGATTCTAATTGTTTCGGGTTGAATTTTGACTGAAGAAGAAACTGGATTCAATTTTACCCGGGGCCATAGGCAGTAGATGGGCGTTCCCAAATATATATTTAGAAGAAAGTCTGAGTAAATAATATCTTAAGGTATTTAGCGTCAAACAAATTCAGGTGCGAGACACTTGAATGTCACAGGGGTATCACACAATTTGGATGTTCCAAGCTCTCTAATATTTATAGAATTAACTCATGCGGGTCGGGTTTGGTAACGTGGTAACCCGTTTATTAAAAAAAAAAAAAAAAAAAAAAAAAAAGATTCAAGCTATCGTTTCAGATAAAAAGCAATATACAGTAAAACTCCTCATTACGAACACCTCCCAGTAACGAACCTATGCAGCGTACCGAAGGTGTCCGCTATTAGAGGTACCTATTTGAAAATAAATGAGTCTATCTGTGTTCATTTTTTAGGATTCCGTATTTCAAAAGTGAAAACGAAACCATTATAAGATCACTGTGTCTGTCTGTCCGTCTGTCAGGGCCCTTTTTCTCGTAAACTTATTATGGGACGTGGAAAGTTCAAACTTCGGAAAGTTATATCCCTTTTTACCTACCTATTTTCGGATTATGAGCGATTCACAAATATGTTTAGGAAAAATTGAGGGGAACTTGGGAAAAAAAAAAAACTAACTTTCTTTTTATATATCGTGTAGGTGTAGGATATCGTGCGAAAGATCTCGTAACATCGAACTCAAAAATACATTTGTTTTAATTTTAGGTATTCTATTTTAAGAGATGTATATTGGAAAAATATGCCCCCCCCCCCTCCTATTTCCGATTCAACTGAAACTAAAATGATGAAAAAATGAGGGTTAGTAGAAGTTTATTAATTAATAAACAGAAATGAATAAATTCAATGTACGAAACCCTTTGAGCGCGAGTTATTCTCCGGTTTATTTAAGAAAGGATAAAGTTGATACTAGAGATATAATTATAGAGTATATTTCCACAGTTGCATTAAAATGATTTCGTGTTGAAGTGCTCGTCAGGTTTGAGTTAACTTCCACTCAAATTTTCAGGATCAGATCAGCTTTGTGTCACCTGAACCGTGCATGACTTTAACGTGGATAACAACAATAAAGTGTTACGTCACAAAAACACGAAGCACAGCCGTCTCAATAGGCCTGAGCTCTGATTCAAAATGGCGGCTGCCGAAGGCGGACTTTTTTACGCTGTTAGCATTAAGTAGTTCTATGATTTGAGTGATTCTAGTCACAAATGCTTTTCGATAAAACCTTATTCTAATAAACAACAATGCATATTATATTGCTAAGATAGTATATTAAACACAGAAAATTTATCCACATCAATATATTTACAATTAAAAAATTGCCAGCTATAATATTATATTATTATTATTATTATTATTATTTACTGATATACGTTTATTAGTTAATGATATACAAAATGCAATTTAAACCACACACACACAAAATAAATAAATAAAATTAATTAATTAATTAAAAATAAAAGCTATATAAATAAACTTGTAAAAGTTATAATCAAAGTAATAATAATAATAATAATAATAATAATAATAATAATAATAATAATAATGTTATGAATGGCAATTTCCCACATTTTACGATGTGTTTTAATGTTATTCCTGACATGCACTGATATTTGTTCTTTATCATGAAATACATTTATTTATTTATTCCGCGCGTTTATTTTCACATTAACAAAAAAAGAAGCACACTTATCATAACAACTTCACTTATCAGTTAAATATCTAATTATTTTGTATATTTACGGGAGTAAACTGGAATAGAAAAGGGTTTAGAACAAAAAAATCTTTTCACAATTCATAAAAACGTATATAATAGATATTCTTATAAAACCAAACAAATCATTTAAAAAATCATTTGTTTAAATATATTTTTACTTAGTGCTTGTAATATTAAATAGGTTGTATCGCAAATGCATGGACAACATTAGTAATGACAATAAGAAAGTGCTTGGCTTTTCCTTAGTACTATGCAAATCACAATAAGTTTTTAGTAAAATTTTATACACCAACTCTTATAAAATTTATGAATTATTTTTATATTAATTTAAATATTTTACAATAGATCATTTAAAGTGTACATTTTCTAATCTTAGTTTTGCAGGTTTTTCTTTGTTAAAGTTGTTATTAATGATTTTTGAATGATTGTACAAAATAATTTTAAATATTGTAGCAATAAAAGCTTTCTCAAAATTAAAAATATCACAGGAACAAGCTTTATGATAACCATTCTGTTTTTCATTCACAATATTTTTGAAATATGATTCACTTTCTGATATCAATAAATTCAGTTTGTTTACAGTTTTCATTTGTTGTGAATGCATTATAAATATTTCTATGCAGTGAAATATATACGAAAGTCTGTGTAAATATAAAAAGCACATAAATCATAGTATGCATAAATAGCAGTATATGGATTTTTTTTTTCATACCAAACTTCTAAAAATGAAAAACTATGATAGATTTTGTAAAATTAGCTTTAGGTAAAATCATTGTATCTATTATCATTATTATTACAAAAATCTTCCGTAATCATCTCTAATTTGAATCTGCTACAGCATGTCAAATCAAATTAAACAAACATTCAGAAATTTAGAAAACAATGATTTTTTTTTTTTTTTAAGCTTATGGAAGCGGTAAACATTTTGTGATGCTACAAATGTGTCAGAGAAGAAGTTGTATAAATTAACTAAATCTATTAACATCATGCATTGCAAATTTCTTTCCAGCTGTTACATATTTATTTAAAATTTTAAACTCTTTCCGTGTTCAATTGTAATTTGCTTAGAGTAAAATAGAAGTGATTTTCATGAAAATTGAAAATTTTCCAATCTCCCCGAAAATAAATCCTGGATATGCCACTTATTATAATTATAACTTGTCATATTATTATTAACATATCTTATTATTACTGCCAAATACACAAAGTTATTAATAATAATTATTAATTATGCTAAAAGCATAAATGCTGAATAAGACCATACGTTTGCGATAATAAACAAATTTGTTTGCTTTCAAACTTAAGACAACATTAGTGTTTACATCTTATTAAATTACATATCTGGGGCTAATTATGAATTTCATATACTTAAAGGAAAAAAAAAACACTTCTAATAATCAGTTGAATAATACATCATTCTTCCTTAAGCATATAGCATCATAATTATTTATAATACATCCTTAAAAACTCTTAAGGTCATATAATTTAAAACATGTTAAAAACGATAAAAACAAAACTAAACATTTGGAATTTCTACGAAAATGATGTTATTTATACGTGTTTATAAATTTGATTTTTAAAATAACGAAATAATTAGCCTACTAAATTATGTTTTGCAAGCATTATTTATCAATTTAAAATAAAAAATAAATGTCACAAAAGCAAGAGTTCTAAAAACATTTAAGTACACAGAAAACCTACCTTTTTTAAATAGACATTCCGACGCATGCATATATGCAAGTCAAACAAATAACAAAAATATGGCAATTTAAAGAATATATAATCCGAACTTGTGAAAATATAAAGGAAAAAATAAAAAGAGGACTTAATCTAATCATCCATAATAACTATTTCACATTCAATAGTAAATATTATAAGCAGAATCACGGAACTCCAATGGGGTCACCTATTTCAGGCTTATTAGATGAATATACTCTTCGCCCATTGGAAAATAAAGTTTTTGGCACATTTCACTTAACACCTCATCACACTTGGCTCAGATATGTTGATGATATTTTTATAATTTGGCAGCATAGTCTTGATGAACTTAAAATATTTATAAATCAACTAAACTCAATCGACAATAACATTAAATTCACTATTGAAATTGAACATAATAAAAGTCTTCCATTCCTTGATGTTATGTTAACAAGAACAAATAAATGTATCGACAGAGCTGTTTTCCGGAAAAACATGGCTAACCAATCTACCATACCAAATAACGCATGTTCTCCCTTTACATACAAAATTTCAGCCTACAGATTTCTCATAAAACGAGCCTTTATAATATATACTAAAAATAAATTGAATAATGAATTAGATAATATTCGTAAAATTGCCTATAATAATGGTTTTACAGTACACCATATTAATAAATTAATCATAGATATCACCAATAATAAGTATTCAGAAAAGAAATTTGATTCACAAAAATACAAACTTTATACTCTGCAATATTATCCAAGCTTTTTCGAAAAATTAAAACACAGCCTTAAACGTGCAGCCTTAAACACAGCCTTATCTGCTTAATAGCCAAACCACCTAAGAAATTAAAGAATATCATTTGCAGTAAAACTGACCCAATTAATTTTGAGTATTATTCAGGAGTATATGAAATACCTTTTATTAAAGAAGACGGATCCAAGAATTACTACATAGGCATGACCAGCAGGAAATTTAATTGCAGAAAAACAGAGCATATAGCTGATATTAAATACAATAGAAAAACTACAGCCCTAGCAAGATTATATCAAGAAGAAACCATTCAAATAAATTTCAATGAAAGTAAAATAATATTTCCCTCCATAATATTTCCCTCCATAATATTTCCCTCCAGTCTATACTATCCATCCGTAATAAGAGAAACCATAGAGATACTCACGCGCAAAAATACAATATGTAACGATGCGGCATCTTTTAATTTACCGAAACTGTGGCTAGAATTACTCCATGCTCAAAGATATGAAAATAAACAATCAAGTAAAAAATAATAGATAACGTGCGTATTTTTTTTTTTTTTTAAGTACATGTAAATAATAACTTCAAAGCCCGTGCAGCTTTAGAATATTCTCATTTTGTTTTTGAAAATGACTCAGAAGAGTCGAAACATGTAAAACAACTAATAAAAGTTATTTTAATCTATATAATAAAACCGTAAGTCATGTGACTGTCATCAACAGTTCCGGGATGTCCGTTTCACTTTTTCATATGCCAGGCGGCCATTTTTATTCAAAATTATTTTTGCAAATAAAACTGCATAAAAGTTACATTTTTAGAAAGATCGTTCAAAATAAATTAATATTTGAGAGATGACTTACGTTCAATTATGTATACATTCTGCAATAACTTCAGTTTAAATTAGGTTCGCAGTTAAAATTCTCTATCTATGAAAGTAAACAAAGAAAAAAGATTCATTCGTTGTGAATGTTTAAAATATTAAACCATGAATTTTTGGATCGCTGCCTGGCGTAAAAAAAATAATCCGCACCAGTGAGACAGTCAAAGTTTACCTTAATTCTGTTCCATACAACTCAACTTCCGGATCTTTTTTTGACGTAAGTTGAACTCATGTAATAATATTTAATGGATCAAATTTCGAAAAGAATTGTCAGCTTTTATTTTTTGCGCGTGCAAATTAGAAACGATACTTTAATTTGAAATCAAATGTTTTGATTTATGATAATTATTATTTTTCTATTTTAAATGAAAAATGTGAACGTCATGTATTTTAAATTGAAACAGATGTCACGGACGCACCGGGGTTGGCGCGATTTTTGTTTTGCGCCAAATATGTTTAAGAATCTCCGCATTACGAACATATTGCAAGTGATAAGCAAACGGACATGAAGCATAAATTCTTAAGTGGGTTAAGCGGTTTTTGTCAAGAAAGATGAAATACATAACAACAAAAAATATGCGAAATGCTACCGCGATCGCAAAAGTTCTTGATTTGTCAATTAGATTTTTCCACTTATGCGAGGGATTAAGGAAAAAAATAAATTATGAATAAAAATAATTTGTTACAATGCTTAACATACATTTAAGGGCGACCAAACTGGTCGCCAGTGGCGGCTAGTTTATATTATAGTTGTTAATTTTACACCTTTAGCATTTAAAAGTAATATACTATTACAAGGTGTTATATTTTATTATATTGTTATGTAAAGGATAAATTTAAAAGATGTATTACAAATAATTATTATTTTACAAGTATTATTTATCTATTTTAAAAATGACAAAAGGAAGAGTTTGAATGAATTTACAGCACGTGGGTATTTTCTAGTGCATATAAGGAAATAAACAATGAGAAATAAATATTTACTTACTTCAGGAATTACCTTTAATCCACAAATATTCGATATTAAAAATATAGCACATTAGCACATATTGTACGCTAAATTCGTCTGGAATTTAGCCCTTTTATGAGATTAATAGATATTAAATAGTAGTTATTTGCACACAACTCCAAGATCGAACGTTACATTTCAAGCCTTCGCGATGACACGTGACCTTCTTCCTCAAAATCAGAGAGCCGGCCTGTCTAGAGGGGGCTGTGCACGAAGATAAGAAACAATCCCTTTTGAAGTCGGTTTCGTTCGACATGTTATGGTTAGGGTTTGCTAAATGTTATCAAACCCTTAGTTTTATCCTTATCTAAGACAACATTTCCACATTGTGTAGTTCACAAAATTCACTTTCATCAACAGAGTTCCGCGTTAATAAGTAAAGTCAAAGTTTCAGTTAACAAGAAATTTTTCATCAGGGGTGGCGCCCGAATTTGTCCGGCAGGGGCGAGTGGTGCACGGTCTCTCCGGATGGGGGAGGGGAAATCGATTTCATTATCTATGTTTAATGTTTTAGATACAGAGTGTATCTAAACTGACGACAAACAATGTTTGAATAAAAAACTAGCGTATCAATCTACTTATTTAAGTAAAAATACAGCGTACATAACTTCTAATCTCTTGAGCTTTTTTTTTTTTTTTTTGCAAATCTAATAGACTTATTTTTATAGACGTCCAGATAATTTACTCAATAAATAAAATCAAGGACCACCACTTAGGAACAAAACGTATTTTATTAAATACATTTTCTGGTACAAAGTCTGTTAGACTCGAAAGGTTAGCAGCTATGAAATGGCCACAACAACACTGAGCTAGGCGCTTCGAAATCCGAAAAAGTAAGCTGGTACTACACACGGTGTCATGAACCGAATGACGGTGCAATTCTAGCGCTTCCCTTGACGCCATGACAAGTGAAAAAATCCCTCCCGGCTCGGCCTACAGGCACAGGTAGATTTCGAAGTTAAGTACTAATTTCACGTGATGCGCTGCACTAGAAAGTCTATTTTTATTGGGGAGGGATTTTAGGATAATAATCGCTGATAACTCAAGATGTCATTCATTTATCGTAAAAGTGAAAAACTGTTCGAATACAAATCACTTCAATATTCTGGCCTATAAAAATGAGTCAGAAAATACTTTTTTTTTTTTTTAGAACAGTAGAACTGTTTTAAAACTAACTACTTCAAACAATAGCAAATTACCAACAACTCTAAATGCAAGAAAAAATAATTTAAAAAAAATCCCAATACAATAAATATAACAAGCACTGTAAAACAACACCTCTCCATAAAGAAAATATTAAAGAAACCGGTCCCGAAAATGAAAGTATCCCCATAAAAAAAAAAAAAAAATCCGCTAACACAATTGAAAAAGTAAAAAACGGTAAGTGATCACTGTAACAGATCATAATTTTTTAGAAGGTGCTTTTAAGTACAGTATAACTTTGTTTCTTTTCTTTCGTGAAGAAGCTTTCATTTTTTTTTCTTAAATGTCGTCGTGAATAATTAGATTTGTTAAAAAAATAAATAAATAATAATAATAAAAAAATCCAGTTGAAATATAATTTCCCCGAAAAAACTCTATTTTCACTTCACTCCGATGTGTGTATGTATGTGTATGTAGGGGGGGGAGGTATGCTCGCGATGAGGAGGATATGCCCCCGAACCCCTTCCCTCCACTATCGCCGCTCTTCTTCTTTTTTTTTTTTTTTTTTTTTTTTCGAGATACGAGAAATTGTCCTTGTATTCGAGAAATTGAATATATTTATATGTATCATTTAATTAGTTTTCCAATTAATTTTCAGCCGTGAAGTTAGTTTTAAATTTTTCACATTGCTAATTAAGCGCATAACCGACAGAGGGAAAAATGTCTCAACTGGGAATCGAACCCGGACCCTTGGAATAATGCTCTGCCATGGAGCTACGAGGACTCTACCCAGCTTGGCATCTCTCCCTCACATAAGTCGGTAAGGCTTCAAACCGCAACAAAGATGGAAATGTCGCATGTGCACACGATGCTTGCGGCGAACATGAGACGACCCAAAGGCCAGCCTAAGTCAACACCTACATGTGCAACCTTAGCGACTTATGTGAGTGAGAGATGCCAAGCTGGGTATAGTCCTCGTAGCTCCATGGCAGAGCATTATTCCAAGGGTCCGGGTTCGATTCCCAGTTGAGACATTTTCCATTCTGTCGGTTATACGCTTAGTGAAAATTCACGTATTTATTATTCGTCTATAATTATTTAGGAAACACTTCAGTCAGTAAAAAAAGTATCTCGACCCAGACATATTCATTTCAAAAAGTGGCCATGCCTTAAAAATAACCGATGATAAACGTACAAGAACGAAATGTCCGTTCACGCAGCAGGGTCCTAACCAGTCAGAGGGGGCTTTGAAATGTTTCTGTCTTTTTCCCTCTATTTTTTATATATATATAAAGACAAGTCCCCAGTGTCATCAAACTTTTGATTATAAAGTTTTTAAATTCTTAAATGTAATAAATTATGTTATTCGTATTGAAAGATTATGAAGTCTAGAGGGGGCTCAGCCCACCCTGCCCCCATCTGGTTACGGCCCTGTACGCAGGATCCTCTCTCGCATAGCTTTTTTTTCCCCCCAAAATGCAGCTCAGGTCGTAATATTTTTTTTGTTTCGTGCCATCGAGCACTCGAATGTGTATCCATCGGAAAGGCACACCGATCATTTCTTTTCCTCCTTCCGATAAAAATTCGATCCCTCTCCCCTTCTATCGATCACAGGAGGAGAACGAGAGAGAGGGAATCATTCCGGGTTGCCAATCTCCGGACAGAGTGAGCTTTGAGGGTGAAATAAAGATATTACAACAGACGCACACGGTTTTCCCATTTCTCCGTCTGCCGGAATTTATTGAAGAATATCGACATCTCTTCTTTTTTTTTATAGTCGCGGTCCCTTGACGCAAGAGAGTTTTGCTTTTTTCTTTTTTTTTTCCCCTCTCTTATGCAGAGCGTCGAAATAGACATCGATATTTTCCCCTTGAGAAATCTGTTCCTGAGACACTGAAAATAATATACAGGGCGTTCCTTCTTATCGTTTACCCATAGCCGTTCGTCTCAGAGTTCAGGTTCTACTTGCAAAAATGTTTGTTCTTGATCCTATGAAAATCCCTTTACGCCAAAATAGTTTTTTTTTTTTAAGTTTAATAAATTTTTATACGATACGGTCAATGGGTCCAAAAGGGTTTTTTTCATGCTCTGATAAGTAAAATAGTAAAAATTCCATTTTTGCACGA
Organism: Maratus michaelseni; assembly: GCA_963931845.1. Taxonomy (NCBI): domain Eukaryota; kingdom Metazoa; phylum Arthropoda; class Arachnida; order Araneae; family Salticidae; genus Maratus; species Maratus michaelseni. Next base: position 468,850,264 of record OZ007589.1, read on the forward strand.
CGGAATCGTACTTCGAATTTTATAAATTTTCGGAATTTTGAGGCGCTTAAAACGCTTTTTTTTTACTTTTTCAGCACCAAGAACGCAGAGTAAGGATACTATTTAGCGCTCCTAGGCTAAGGAAATAGCATGCGCCCCTTATGAAAGGTCGCCCCAGTCGACGAAGTCAGAGGGTGGGGCGGGATTTGAAATTTTTTGTGGGGCTCATTCACATCTTGTCTACCCCCCACCCCCTTCTATTTTATTTTAATTATATATATATATATATATATATATACAGACAGTAGCAGACAAGTCGTCCAGCCCCTGTCATTAAACTTTTGATTACAAAGTTTTAAACAATTTAAATGTAATATACATGATATTAGTTTTGAAAGAGAACGAAGGACGTACGATCGAATTTAATAGAATGAAGAACACTCTTATTAATACCTTTTTAAAGTTTTGATTCGATTTTTATGAAATTTGAAATGACACGACAAAATTCTGCAACGATTCTGTACATTAAATTTCAAACTATTCGGTTGGGTCGTTTTTGCCCTGTTCTGTGCCGACAGGCGGACAGACAGACGGACGGACCAGACGACGAGGACGACTCTAGGTACTACGTATTTATATAACTACGAACGCCCCTAAAAACTAGACGTCCTATTTTCAACGGTTCGCTCATTTTTTTTCAGTATATTTATGCTAATGCCTCTTTAAATAATCCCACCCTTTTCGCTCGAATTATCTGCGAAAATAAATAATCAAATCGAGGCGATTAACGATAAATTTTCCCCGACGCCCGAGGGAGACGGAGAAACAGACTCGTTTTCCTCCTCTTTAAAATATTCAACAGTCCTTTTTCTTCGCCGCCAGAGGTCGCCGCGAGGGAACCGATGTGGCGATTCTTCATAGGCAGATAGATCATGCCGCGGCCTTCGGTACTTCCAGGCCTGATAAATGACGCGGCAGAAATAAAAGCAGCAACACTTTTTTAAACGAAACTTCTTATTTCTTCGAAATGGTCTTTTCTTTCTTTGCCTTCAGCATTTCTATTCATCATAATTTTCGTCTAACAGTCACCCTGGAACAGCTATCTCGCCAAGCTAAATGACTCTCTATATAATATTATTCTACTATATTATAGCAAAAAACCCTGGAATTTCGGAAATTTTGCTGAAAAAAAAAAAAAAAAAGGAATCCTCAAATAAAGCGTCGTTGTCATAATAATTTGTTGCATAGTTTCTAAAGTTGTATTGGATCAGATAAAAGTATAAGTATTTATTTTTTTTTAACACAACCAGTAAACCCGAGCGAGATTTTCGCACTGCTTTCTCAACTTTTGACATTATTTCCTGATACGTTTTTTCATTCATTTTTATTGAACTGCAATGTTTGCATCCAACAACATGTTTTTAACGAAATGTAAATGTTCTCAGTCAAAAGTCTGTTCCAAAACCTTTCGTATCTATCTAATTATCGCAAATTGGCGAACATAGCGATTTTCGAAACACTAAAACTACCCGTTTTAATACTTTCGTCATTTTTTAAAGCAAAGGAAAATAATACTTTAATACGTGAAAAACAGTCTTCTTAAAAAAACATAACGAATATCTTTATTTTATCACTTCCGTGCCGACAAAAACATTCTACAAAACCATTTCTGACAACCACATTTTTTCACACAGCTTAGAAAAATACAATTTCGAAACAAAAACATCTTTCTCACACAGCTTAGAAAGATACATTTATGAAAACATCTCCTGTTAGTAGGAATTCAATTCGATTCGCAACAATCTCCCACCTTGAGTTTTCAACAGGAAAACTCAACAATAGGCACAACAAAATTCAAAATAAAACAAAATGTGTGTAACATTATACATACATTACATGGCCAAAGCATTAATAATATTCTTAACACTAATTTTCAAAGACAAATTATACATTTTCCTGCAAAAATTCAAACAAAAATTAAACATATTATTACAAATTCAAATTAACACTAGGAAATTAGATATACTAAAAATAAGGAAAAAAGTTTGAAAAGTTCAGTGTTCAAAAAATAGTCTTATGACTGATAACGTTTTGGAACAGTCACTGTCCTGCCACTTCTCGTTCGTAATACTGGCTCTAAAGATTGTTCTTTTGGAATCTCTAGATTGTACAGTTTTTGTATTGGTCTTAAAAGTTCACCATTTTCAGTTTTTACCCGAGCAACTCTCGGGTGACCATCTTTTCCAGAAATTAGTTCTTGCACACGAGCTAAAGTCCAATACGTACGTTTCTTATCAGACTCCACGAGAACGACATCACCAACGGTCAGTTGCTTGGCATTCTTTTGCAGGGAATTTTGTTGGCGTAACTGCCCTAAATACTCAATACGGAATCGTCTTCTAAGATGTTTTCGAACTTGTTGTCTATACTTTGCTCTTCTGTTTAATTCTTGTGCGTCAATTGCATCAAAATCTATCACATCTGAAGATCTTATTTCTTGAAGAAACATTGATGGTGTTAAAGGTGCTAGATCATCCACATCTTCTGAGACATACATGAGTGGTCTAGCATTTACAACTTGTTCCCAGTCACAAAGAATTGTGATAAGCTCTTCATAGGATAATGAGGCTCTACCTAGTATTTTCCTCAAGATGCGTTTCACCATTTGTATCAACCTCTCCCACTAACCACCCCACCAGGCAGCAGTAGGCGGATTGAATTTCCAACGAATCTTTTGTACAGGCTGCTGCAGCTGAGATCTGTTCCCAATCGATGTCTGAAAAAGCTCTATCTGCACCGACAAAATTTTTACCATTATCAGAATAAACGGTCGTCGGTCTTCCTCTTCTCGCTATAAAGCGCCTAAAAGATTGGAGGAAGGTATCTGTTGCTAATGACGTCACTAATTCTAAATGTATGGCCCTGTACACTTCATAAGTGTACAACACGATCCATACCTTTTTTTCCATTTTTCAAATATAAGGGCCCAGCTAAATCTACTCCAATTATTTGGAATACTGCCACATCTTGAACTCTTTCTGCTGGCAATGCAATAGGTTCTGATTCTGTCTTCTGTGCACTAAATATTTTGCAACGCACACATTTCTGAACTACTGCTCGAATGGTTTTCCTGGCTTTCAGGATCCAGTAGTCTTCTCGTATAGATGTCATCAAAAGAGCCACTCCTGCATGTAATAGCTCTTGGTGTTTCCAGGAGATCAATCGATGGACTACAGGATGGTCAGACGGCAAAACAATTGGGTACTTAAAATTGACAGTATCTTCTCGATAGATGACTTGTGTTTTTACTCTGATGATACCATCTTCATCTAGGATTGGTCTTAGGCTACGAATTTTCTCATTATTCTTTTCAAAGCTGTCTTTCTGGATCAAAATCATTAATTTTCTTTCAGCTTGTTCTATTTCAAAACATGTAAGATCAGATACTTCTTTTGAATTCGGTTTTCTTGAATTACTTATGAATCTTAGAATCCATGCGATCAATCTTATTTTCTTGTATGATGAAAATCGTCGATAATACCAATCATTAGGTTTCGTGTTCTTGTTTAATGCTGAAATGACACTTTTCCGTTTCGCAGCATTAATAACTTCTTCATCTGGTGATTCGACACTTTGAGGCCAAGTAAATTCTGACTCAGCCAGCCAGGCTGGTCCCTCCCACCATTTTAGCTCCAAGAACTCTTCAATGGAACAACCTCTGGAAGGAAGATCAGCCGGATTAAATTTTCCTGAAATATGTCGCCACTGATCTTTCTGTGACAAAGACCTGATTTCTTCTACACGATTCCAGACAAATGTTCCCCATCTATCATCTCGCTTTATCCAACTTAAAGCTGTGGTTGAATCACACCAATAACAGATCTTCAAATTTGGAATTCTTAAATCAGCAATGACACGACTACCCAACCTGGCTCCAATGCAGCATGATAAAAGCTCTAACCGTGGTATAGTTAGGTTCTTAAGAGGAGCTACTCTTGCGCGTGCTTGTATAAAACTCACCAAAATTTCATTTTTCTTCTTTACTCTCAGAAAAATACAAGTAGTTCCGTCACAAAATATGTGAAGACATACATCATTTTCAAAATTATCTAGATTCATCCAGCGCTCAAGTTTGATGTCAGAAATTAATTTTATTCCCTGCACCCACTTCAAAAATTGTTTAGCTAAATTCTCTGGAATTAATTCATCCCATTTTAATTTCAACTTCCAGCACTCTTGTAGAATAAGTTTAGGGAGCAAAGTCACGGGTGAAGGAAAGGATCAAAAATCTTCTGAGCCAATGAAAGTAGAGCTCGTTTTGTAGGAATAATTTGCACTTCCTCAATAAGGCCGATTTTGCAAGATAGGGTATCGTTTTCTAGATCCCAGTTTAAGCCTAGTACTGGTGTTATGTTAACTGTTGAAGTTCCAGACATAATTTGAATTGGATAATTCGACAGCCATCCCCTTAAATTGAATTTCGCGGAGGACAGTAACATTCTCGATTCAATTATGAACTTGTTTAACTCTTCAGTTGTGTTGAAACTACAAACACAATTATCTACATACAAAGATTCATTCAAAGTTTCTGCTGTAGAAACAAAATTGTCAGGTGTACTTTCCAGATGGTGTTTCAGAGTAGCCGCTAGTAAAAAAGGGCTGCAATTGATTCCGAAAACCACACGTTTATGTCTGTAAATTATATTATCCTTCCATAAAAACCGTAGATAATCTCTATCACTTTCTGTAATACCTATCTGTAGGAATGCCTTTTCTATATCAGATACTGCACCAACAGGAAATTTCCGAAAACGATGCAATATTGAAGGAATCATTTCAATCATATTTAATCCTTTATCCAGACAATCATTTAATGAAGGAAAACCTTTCACATGAGCCGAAGCATCAAAAACCGGCCTTACTTTAGTAGTTTCACTCGATTCTTTAAATACAGACCTGTGTGGCAAATAATGTATTTTGGATTTTTTATTATCGACCACCCTTTCAATTATTCCTGCATTTAACCATGTATCAAATACTTCATTATAAACTTCAGTTTTATTGAAATTTGATAACCTTTTCTTCGTTGCAGCAAGCCGTTTTTCGGCCAATTCTCTATTACTAGGTAAGCGGGCATTATCTAGTACCCAAGGCAATGCTACTTCATACCTCCCATCTGAATCTATTCTTATGTTTCTTTTAAAATGTTGCATAGTTTCTTCATGAATTTCATTTTTAGTTTCAGATTCAACCGGATCAGTTATACCAAGAATATCTAGCTTCCATAAATTAGCAACGGAACTTCCGTTCCAAAGAGACGAAATAACCATAAGAGAATCATTTGTTTCAGATTTAATGCCTGGAATTTTCCCCATGAGAGTCCACCCCAAATGTCTCTTTACAGCAACCGGACCACTTTTTAAAACTTTAATATTTCCGGTCAGTAATTTTCCCGCCACATCGGAACCAATTAACAATTTAATTTCATTTTCAGTTTTACATACATTATTTTCAACATCCGAAATCTTAATACCATAGTTATTTAATTCTTTTAACCAAGGTCCATTTGGCACCTTTTTTATATTAGAACAAATAACAGGAACATCTAAAACATGCATATCACATTTATAACTATTATCAATACTACTTAAATGAATTCTATATTTGTTGTAGTTTGTTTCACTTGTTTTAACACCACCAAATAATTTATGAATTAATTTAACTTCATCAATACTTTTATAATTCAAATACTTAATTACATCTTCTGATAAATATGAACACTCAGAGCCCGTATCTATGACTCCCCGTACAATTTTTTCTTTACCATCGTGCTTTACACGTACATGCAAAGTTTGTAATAACACTGTTGGGTCGGAACCTTGAGTAGTCAAAACAGTATCACTACTCCCTAACTCATGATTACGACTTTCTAACGCCGTATTACTCTCTTCATTACAAACATTTTGACACATTACAGCAAAATGCCTTTTACCACAATTTAAACATTTAATCTTCTATTTACAGTGACGTGAAATATGATTTTTCTTAAGACAGACAAAAAAAGCCTCTTTTTCAAAATTATACTTCGTTTATCTTCAAAAGAAAGCGAATTAGCTTTAAAACATTTTTCTGATAAGTGACACTTGTCACAAAATATACATGCTTCATCATATTTCTTAATTAAATGTTTATCTTTAAATTTATCACCTACAAATAAATCAGTAGCAGTTGGCATAGAATTATATTCAACATTTTTAAATCTAGTAAAATTCTTAGATTTATCAAAACCAAAACTAGTACGCGCCAATAAAATACGTTCTTTAGACAACACTTCATTTTTTAAGAAATTAAGTATAGAATTTAATTCACTCTTACCTTGATCAGACTTTTCACGATCCCGTTCCCAAATTCGGAGAACATCATGAGGTAAACACGATTCCACCAACGGGAATAAAATGCTCGCGTATTTATCCTCTGTGACCCCAAGAGATTCCAACGATCTAAGTTTGGTTTCTAGGTTGTCATATAACGATGACAAATTGCACTCTCTTTTCGATGTATTATTATTGCATAATACCAGCTGCAGCAGATCGCGAACATAAATTTGTATCAAAGTGTCTTCTCTTCCGAATCTTTCTTTTAGATGTTGAATTACTTTAGCATAATTTTCAGCCGATATAGGATAACTTTTCACAATTTGAGACGCTTTCGATTTCGGAGTAATTGCTTGCATCAGATATACGAACTTCGAGTGATCGTCTAACACAGTGTCTTCGTGAATTTTCTTGAATGTATTCCAAAACGTTAGCCACGATCTTGAGTCCCCATCAAACGGCTGTAAACTAATTTCAGGCAATCTGAGTGTGCGGGATCCCATTCTTTCGATTTCTATCGAATTAGGTAAAAGAGGTTGATGTTCGACGGCAACGGCAGGCTTAACAAAAAATGTCTTGCATTCTGCTTCACTTTTATTAATTTTTCATGGTATTCTTCACATGCTTCGAATTCTTTTACATAATCTTTTTCCGCAGACCCATTCGACAACATAAAATTTAATATTTCGTCATCTGTGGAACGTAATCTTGATGCTTTGTCTACTAATTGATCTAAAAGCTCTTCTATTAGATTAACATCTGGGCTTGACTGGTTAATAGCTTCGTTTAAAGCATTTAAAGTATTCGTAAATGCGCTCCTAAGCGGCGTTCTTTTTATTTTTAACGCATCCATGCTTGAACAGTTTTCCACTTAAAAAATATTACTTCGTATGTCCTTCTGTTCAGGCGCCAATTTATCGCAAATTGGCGAACATAGCGATTTTCGAAACACTAAAACTACCCGTTTTAATACTTTCGTCATTTTTTTTTTTTAAACATAAAACGAATATCTTTATTTTATCACTTCCGTGCCGACAAAAACATTTTACAAAACCATTTCTGACAACCACATTTTTTCACACAGCTTAGAAAAATACAATTTCGAAACAAAAACATCTTTCTCACACAGCTTAGAAAGATACATTTATGAAAACATCTCCTGTTAGTAGGAATTCAATTGGATTCGCGACACTAATATACCTTCCAATAAGGTAGGCCGTTAAAAAAAGTGTGAAACAGTACTTACGTATTATTTGTGCCAGGTCAGAGTCACTGCGCAAATAATGGCGCCGAAAATATTAATTGCAGTAACATCTTATTTATTTATTTTTTCTTTCTTCATTGTGACTGCATAGTTAGTAGTACAGTGATGTCCTTTTAAAAGCACTGCAAGAGGTATTTAATATATATATATATATAAGCTAATCAAAGAGTGATTTATGAGCCAAATAGGCTAAATTATGTTATCATATGTAAATCAATAACATTACCGTAGATAATTATTGAAAAGAATATATATAAGTTCCCGGTCTAATAAAGAAAACACAACTTTTTAACATAACTTTATAACTTTAATAAATAACAACTTTAATAATAAATAATAAAAATGTAATAATAATAATAATTTAATAAATAAATAATAATAATAATTTTATAATAAATAACATAATTTTATAACGAAAAAGCTCCAAACAGTGCTTAGAATCATCGACTCGTCGTTGTTGTTGTTTTTGGTCAAAAGTCAACCCGCGCGGCACCCACTTTGACAACAGCTTTTTCATAGACAAATGTTCATTCAAAATAAAACCTACACGTTTCTTGGATATCTTCAGAGTCTGAGCTATCTCCTGCAACTTCATTTTACGGTTCCCCAAAACGATTTTGTGGACTTTTTTTATGTTTTCCGGAGTAACCACCTCTTTTGTGTGGTGCATCACTGGTGTCCGTACAACCACGTTTAAATTCAGCAAGCCAGTCAATAATGGTTGATTAACCTGGTGCATGTCCGATAACGCTTATCAAGCCAAACTTTTGTTTGAACAGTGTTTTTTCCTATCAAATAACAAATTTGAAATTCTTGTTTAACCCTTTTTTTGTTTATCAACAAAGTCGTTCAACTAAAACCACTCTAACGTTTTATCCACACGGCGAATCGTCATGACATTTTTTCTGCTACCTTTTAAAAGTTAGTATTTACTAAAAAAAAAGCATTGGTTCGGTAATTGCAACGCCATCTGTGTGCCAGACCGAGAGCTTACAGCCGATGTGTTATATAAACCATTCCAATATACCTGTAGGAAATATATTGATCTTAGCATAATTGCCAGTATATTTTATGAAATATTGTATTATTTTTTAAGACACGTGTGAGTTCTTCCAGGCTGATGATTAAACTTTACACGTGTTTTTTCATTTCCAATTCTATTTTAATTCTCTTGATATCCAATTTCCATTTTATTACATTTTATGACATATTAGATCATTTTTCATTTAAAATTCCATTTGAATTCACTTGATATCCAAATTCCAATTATCTTACATTTTATGGCATGTTATATTACTTTTTTTTTTTTTTTAATATTCTTCACAAATTTCAGTATTTTTGGCTGATTACCATTGTTGAAATTGCTTTGGTAATATTATATTTGCACTTGTTAATTTATTAACTTTGTGGTATTCTGTCTACACTTTATTACTAATTATCTCATCGGAGATTAGGTTAGAAATGTTGAGAGAACTTGATTAACGTTTTTTTGAAATTCAAAAGATATTATAATTATATATATATATAGAGAGAGAGAGATATATATACTTTTATGTTAGCTGGACGCTAGTGATCGCCCATTTTTTAAAAATCTCGACAACCCTTTTTTTCTCGCTAATCTTTTAACAGCTAATAACAAATAGCCAATATTTTAACATTGCAATATAATATCTTTAAAAACTTACTTTAAAATAGCTAAATTACAATCATGATAAAATACTTAAACACAAACATATCCATACAAATAACAAAATCTCACGTGAAAGGTTGCCATTCAAATGATGCCAACTGAAACAAGAATTGGCGAGTTATCACTGGCACCCAGCTAACATAAAAGTACCTATATGTATGTGGTGTTTTTACAAAGATAGTTTTTTACTCCATGAAAAAATGGCAGTTCGTTCAAGATGGGGAATGATTGCAGTCGTACTCAATAATCATGGCGAAGAGGTGAGGCAATGATGAGATTCCACAAGAGTTTCTTCAGCCAATTTCCAGACAAATGGTTTATTTAGAAACAAGTAACAGTTCCCACAGTATTCGGTAGAAACTTATAGCCCTCAGGCTTCACGATGGCTCACTACATCGTTTTAAAAGATCTTAAAGAACTGTATGAAAATTCTACATGACTACAACACCAGATAACCATTTGGTTACACTTCCAAACACGTCAAAAATCTGCTCTCCAAAGCGTGCAAGCGAGATTTGTTCACTGAGCGTAGTGATACCGAATACGACGTCACGAGCCCACAAACCAATGAGTGAGAGGCGAGCTCCAGCCAAGCGAATGAGGCGCGAGGGAGAAGCTCTAACACGAAAGAATTCCTCTCGTAGTCGGGCATTAATTTTGAAGTGAAAAACCCCCAGCGCGCGAAAGCAGAGCATGGAATAAAAAAAAAGGGGGCTTTTTTTAAAACATTCGAAATGAGAAAAGTGTCTCTCGGAATTTTATAGATTGGGGAGCTGATAAAAGTTACGAATGCACTTAAAATTTTAGATTAAGATTTGGAATAAGATAATTATTAATATACGGGCATTTACTTTTAAAAGGACATTAAATAGAAATAAATATTATTTAGAATTAAGGAAATACTGACTGTGTCAGAAGTTAGATTAATTTAAAGGACTAATGCGAAATAAATGCCAAGGAAATAATTTTTTTATATAACATGTATAACTATATATAATATGATATAGCCCGTACGACTTAAAGTACAGGTAAAAATACATTTCATTTTTTAAAAGTTAACTGAAAACAATGCAACCAAACGAAATAGGAATCACTTAGCAAAAGTATATAAACAAACAAAAAATAACTCACTGGAAATAGGAAACCAAGGGAGATATCGGACGTATTTAAACCCATCCTAGAATTTGGCAAAAATATGGAAATGCGATTCATATTAATTTAATTTGCTTTTCTTTGGGGGGTACTTGTACCCGTGTGCTCCAATAAAGGAGCTGTCACTGCTTCGTGGCACGGATCATACGTACCTATGAAACGTTAAGCTGAGTCGCGTTACAATAAAGTTTGGGAACCGCTCGAGCTGATAAAGCATTTTCCTTTTAATAGTGTTCTCCTTTTAAAGAGTCTCAACGGAACCCCACCCTCCACCCAGATCGAGTAAAAGACAAACAATCCGATTGATCCTCCATCCTCCACCAAGAACAAGGGGGGGAGAGCAATCTTAAAAAAACAATTCCACAACAGCATTGGATTGTTTTTGGGGGGGTTTTACATTCCACCCCCTTATAAAGTACAAAGCAAAAAACATCCCTAAGAAATGAAAATCGCGTTAAAAAAAAATCTACTCGAGCCAAGAAAAAAAAAAATGTGCCTTCTCCCTCCTCATTCATTTTCCAGTCTGTCTCTTTTCTTTCTTTCCTGGTGTATGTATGTAAATTGTAAATAACGCGTTCTGCGGGATGAGTTCCTTGGCCATCCATCTTCTGCACGCACCCCCCCCCCTTCCTTCTCCCGCTTTCCTTAGAGGAATACATTTCGAGATCGCACCCCCCCCCCCCCCCCTACTTCTTTCATTTCTTTCTCTTTACGGGTCCGCCTCAACAAAGAAATTGCGTGGAGAATTCGTCAAGACGTTTGAATTAAAAAAAAAAAAAGAATTAAGTTTTATATATTTTTTTCTTGGCAGCAAGAGGAAAACAACTAACGCGGATCATTTTCATTCGTTAAGCTTTTCTATCGTACATCGATTTAAAAAATAATGGATCTTTAAGGCGGCATACACATGAGCGTGTGGGTTCGAATCAGTGTGGTGAAATTCAGCCGGTTCGGCAGAACCGGTAGTTAATTTTGGGTTGAGCTCGTCCAACCTGTTGTTAAAAATGACACTTCTAATGCGAAAATCGCAGATTGACACTCATTCACTCTGTGGAAATGGCACGCAACAGCGTTTACTAAACATAACACAGTGACATGTTCTTATTCGTTTCATTTCATAAAATAATGTTTCATTTAGAAATATTTTAAAATACTTTTCTTCTTTATCAGTCGCGTAAGACCCAAATTTAACTTTCAAAAAAGAGGGGGGGGGGGGTGGCAGGAATTAACAGCCCTAGTTCTATCTAGGGCGTGCTTATTCAGCGTGGTTTTGGCTGGTTCTTTTGAAAATATACGGAATGTTCCCTATTATCGCTGATCGGTTTAATAGCTAATAATTAAACCTAAAGCTAATCATTGAGTGGTAATTTTTCAATTAGAAACTGAAACATATTGTAATTAGCATGAAAATTTAATAAAACACTATTCTACTTGTCTTTTTGTTCCTTCCCCCCTTTTTTGTCCCACTTACAACAAAACGGAAATCTGAAACAATTGTCTGAAAATTTAAATAGTTTGTTTTTTACACATTAAAAAAAAACTACATTTAATTATTTTTTTTTTAAATTGGACATACATGTAAACGTGTCTGTTTTTTAATTCCCTAACCTGTTGTGCAATTTAAACTGAACTGGGATCTGGGGGATCCAGAAAAGATTCTTTCTAACGAACTGAAAAGTTTGTCTTTCAATGGCTATTCGAAATAAAAATTGTTCCCCACAATTTTTGATTCTACATTTAAAAATTCCACTTCAAAGATAAAGCTTTTTTTTTTTTTTTTTTTTTTGGCGAGGGGGGTTCCTGAAAGAGTTACTGCCAGAGGCAAAAGTACTTTGTGTACAGAACGGCACAGTCAGTAACAGTTGAAAATTCATTTACACTTGTTTTGACTGAAAACATAAAAAATATCACGCATTAGAAAATAATTATTGGATATATATCCGCTGATAAATATCATCGAACTCTGGGTTCAATGACCTTTTATGACCTTTTTAAATAATTGCCAAGCATGATTTTCTCTTTACCTATCTCAACAATGAATGCTACAATAAAATAACGTGTGTCCAGTTTACCACAATTAACAATGAGAAAATTAAAAAGGAATAAAGCAGATGGATCGTAACTAAATCTGTTAAAGAAAAGGCTTTTTTTAAAAATAGAAATCTGTTGACATATGGGGGAAAAAAAATTTGATTTTCATATGTCTCCATTCATTTGTAAAGTTTTCTATCCCTAGTTTCTTAAATGTTAGTCGAAATTTTATTTGATAATGTGTCATAAAGAAAGTTTACAAACAGATAAACATACAATGGACGTTCTAGTTTCATCATCCTACTTTTAAAAGTATAGAAAATGCTCTCAGTTTTCAATACAAATTTGTATTTCCCGGCAATAACCTGTATTGGATGGAAATTTTCGTATTTCCTGGCAAAAATCTGTGTTTGATGGAAATTTTCTTGAGAGATTATGCTCCCCGTTTCCCCTCTTTCGATTCGCAACCATTTTGTTCAGCCCGTGCATCCTTTTCATAGTCATTTGTCATCCGTTCTTCATCTTTAAATAACACATTCAAACATTTTTCAATTTTCATCTCTGGTTGTGGCAGAAAATTCCGATGCCCTTACAATCGCATTGAAGAAAAAAAAGTTTCCAACATTTTTTTTTTTTTTTTTTTTTTTTTTTTTTTTACATTTACTCCGCTGCCGGAATCAAAAAATGGAGAAAAAGAAACCAATTTGGTCTCGGGGATAAGACAGGAAATATTTGATTAGCGGAACAGTAATGACACGAAAAGAGTAATCCGGAGGTTAAATTAAAAAAAGGGGGGGGGGTGGAGGGCAGGCTCTTGCATTTTATTATATCATCCTAGTGTACGGAAGGGAGGGGGGGGGGGATGTTATCGGGACTTCGAAAGAATACACTTTTGGAAAAAGCGAAAACGATATATCCTCCATTTCGAATCACCGTGCTGGAATTTAAAGTTATCGGAAAAGCATTAGAGTGTGCCGTGGCAGCGGAGAGCCTCTGAGGTGTGCCGCGAAAATGTTCGATCCAGTGGTACTTACCTATATTATCCGTGCCAGGAAGATAGATCGCCAAAAAGGGTTGATAATCACCCATCATGTTTATGGCTAATTGTGTTCGAACAGTTAATTTAACATACATTTATTAAATACATCGCCTCGTCAAAAATGGTAAATAATGTAAAATCCAACTAAAAAATTACGAAACAAAAATTTGGTGTACATTTGATAAACATGTAATATCAGATGAACGGCTTTTAGCTATAAAATGTATTTACGATATTAGTTTTAATGTTTGGCTGTATGTTATAGCCAGCGGAATGAATTAGGATATATATGAGGGGTAAGTCAAAAAATTTAAAAATCTAGATAACCCACTGAACGTATATTATTTTGTGTTCAGTGCGACAGTCCAATAAGCGATAGAGGGCAAAACAAGTTGGACCAACGGCGATCATTTCTCAAATAACTCAATATTCACTTACTCCACTCTCATTCCAAACTACTTTATCTATGATACATAACAATAGTTATATTATATTATATTATATTATGGCAATTGTCTTTAATATTTCTACGATATAATATTAACTATATAGTTACAAAGAAGAAAGGCTACGGTTACTAGTATTATAGGCGTCATTGTTGGCGCAGTGTATTTACATGGCAGTGATAATACGTAAGTAATGCATTTTTTGATAAGAAACTGCAAAAATAAATTCCATATTTTCATTTTTCTGGATAGTTTTATTAAAAATCTTTTATCGTCTTCCTTTGAATCACTTATAGAATAATTTTTGTCTTGTCGTGTCGTTAGATGTTATTCTTATAACAGTGGAAATCAACAAGTTTTCAAATGCCTCCAGGAAAAGTTCTCACAGTTGGTAAAATTCTGGCCTTCAGAGCTTCTGGAAAAACCCAACGCCAAATTGCTTTGTTAGTTAAATGTTCACAAGGAGCAGTAAACAAACGTTTTAAAGAATCCTTCAGGTTATGGAAAGAAGTACCAAATTCTCCCGATCTTAACATTTAAGCTGTGATATTAACACTAGAACGGCCGTACATATTAATCAAATTTTATAAAAATATTTTACACCAGAATTTTTATTTAAAATTTATTAATTGTTACTTACTTTAATTAAAATTATTTCTGTGTGGTGTTAAACCTTTAACTTATTTCCCTTTTTTAAAAAATAGGGTTCTAAGCAACATTTATTCATTTGATCGCTGTCAAATTGACCGCTGCTGGTCGTTCTAGTGTTGATTACTAAAAAGGAAGACAGAAAGAAAAGAAAAGCAATAGTGTTTTGATAATATGTTAAAAGAAACGTCATGTATTAGCTTTAAACATCTATGTGTAATTTTCACATTCAATCTAAATTTTAAACTACGGTAAATAATTTATTAATTTATTATTGTCATTTATTTATCATATTATTTTTTAATTTTTATTAAAGATTTAATTTTTATCTATCTTAGTTAACAATTTTTAGTATTGAACCTATTAAAAAAGTTACCAAATTACATTTAACTTTAGTAGGAGTATAAAACACGTCTTATTCAGATCCTAAAATATTCATTATTAATTAATCATCATCAATATATTATTTCTCCTGTCAACATCCCTTTTTCTAAGAAAATATGAAACGCAGAACAACGAATGAGATACCATATGAAAGGTTTTTGAACCGGCTTCTGACATAGTACACTTACATTTTTTTAAAACATGTTTTTGGATTAAAAATTGCTGTTAATTAAAAATTAAATCGACATTGATTTCATAAGTGAAATGAAAGGTTTTCTGAAATCAGTGTTGCCACAAAAACTAAAATACTGCATTATCGTATGACGTCATCCTCTAATGCAATTAAAATATGATTGTTAATTTATTTCTTGCGCGTGCTTTTTGAAAAAAATATAGAGCTTTTAATCGGGTTTTTAATTTAATTTTTACGCGTGCGTCACCTATTGTTTATTTGTTTAATCATGGCTGTTTATATGCGTACTGTATCGGAATCGGAGCACCAGTAGATTACGTAATTTAAGGTGTAACTTCCAAATATACATTTCATTAGGATTTACAAAAATTGTAAATATTTATTTTTTAATATTTCATTAAGCTGTTAATATGCCAGCGACGAGGCTAACGAGAAAGAAAGGCTACCGCGGTGCTTTACGCGTATCTTTTTTTACAGACCGCGGGAGTCACGTGATACTCGAATCCACCAATGCAGGTGTACGAAAAGAGCATCATGTCACACTAGCGGTCTGTAAAAAAGATAAGTGGAATGCACCACGGTAGCCGTGCCAGCGAAGTCTGATGGTCTGATGTCACTTAAATGGCTGCTGGACCACAAAGTTTGAACGCCCCATGTTTAAGTTCCCATAGGCTTTCAAAAAAGTGTTGTTCCAAATATTGATTTACGTATTTAAGACATTTCTTTAACAGTTTTGCAAAATCTGAGGAAATGCTTTCGGCACAGATGTCATCACATTGGCGCGATTTTCCCCCCGCTAATTTGGCGAAAACTTTGTTTATTTACTTTTGTTTGTTTATTTTGTTTATTTACTTTTGTTTGTTTACTTTGTTTATTTACTTTTGTTTGTTTACTTTGTTTATTTACTTTTTAAACGTTGTTTATTTACTTTATTTCGTATTTTAATTCTATAAATTATTGTTATTATGTATATCCACATTTACTTATATCAAACTATCATTTAGTTATTTGTATTTTTTTTTAGCACTTTCCAACCTAGTTGAAAAGTGCTTATGACTTCGGTTTGTCTGGCCGTCTGGCCGTATGGCCGTCTGTCCGTGCTCTAACTCCCGTAAATATGCTCGGATTGCTCTGCAATTTTTATATGTTATTGTCGTTATCTATGGCACGTTCCCTATTTCAACTGAAGTGTGTAGCACTTATAGTTTTCTTACAGGGACACTCAAAAGAATTCCGTTACATTGCGGTCTATGGGGAAAAATCATTTGCGGTTTATTTTAAAAATGTTTCACTATTGTAAACGCATTGAAATTTATATAGATCACTAAGATGCATTAGAAGAAGCTTAATATGGAATAGTAGATGTATAGCACTTAGAGTTACTTTACAGGGACAGTCAAAAGAATTCCGTTACATTACGTCTATGGAGAAAAATCGTCTGTGGCTTATTTAAATAATGTTCCACTATTTTAAACGCATTGAAGTTTATATATATTACTAAGGTGCATTACAAGAGGCTTACTACAGAATAGTGTGTGTATAGCAGTCATCGTTCATTTACAGGGACACACAAAAGAATTCTCTACTGTCTGTTAACAATAATTCCTGGAAGTGCGTTTTAAGTTACTAAACGCGATTTTAATCTTAACTAGCTTTTTGTCTATTACGTGGTGTGTATAAATTCTGTAGATCCTATACAGGGCAGCACAAAAGTTCGCGAACACATTTCCGTTTATTGACAGAAACTCCAGAAGGAGAATTTAAACGCTGCTACGCGTTTCCTAACTAAACTAAAATTTAGCATCCTATGTATATCCTATGTATGTATTTGTATATATACAAATCTATAGATCATATACAGGGCTACATAAAAGTATTCGGATATTTTTCCGAATATTGTATATATTGAAAATTCCTGAAATTACGTTTTTAAATATGTTATGCGTTTTCCAAATTGTTTACTTAGATGTCATCTTTCAGCTTATTAAACGGTAATGATTTGTAAAATTATTTTAGAAGCGTTGGAAAGTGCTACATAATCTATGCTTGACGCATGATTTTTCGTTCTTGTTTTTAAATAATAGAAGCTATTTCATTTATTACGTTATTTTACTTTTATATTGAAATAAAATATCACGTGCTATTATTGTATGCTATTTGTAACTAATATTCAACAACAAAATTTTCGCCAAAGTGGCGGGGGAAAAATCGTGCCAATGTGGTGAGTATATGACATCTGTGCCATGCTGGCATATAAATTCCCCAAACATCTGATTCAGTGTTTAAATTTTTTTATAATTCGTTTTTTTTTTTTTTTTTTTTTTCAGTATAGGGGTCTTGGCAACCTAGAGAAATAACCTTGGCGAGATAAGAAAATTTGGCAAAATATTTTCTGGCATTCTATTCGCACAAGCAATCATTATATATATTTCATTTGTCAACATCCTTTTTTCTATGCACATACAAAACATACAACGATGAATGCGAAAAGTTTTTGAACAAGTTTCTGAGGAAGTACAACTGCATTTCGTTAAAACGCGGTGATTAAATTTAAAAAAAATCAGTTAATTAAAAATTAGCGCTAAAACGTACCAGGAAATAATCTCAAAGATTGCAGTGCGAAAGTTTCGCACGGGTCATTCTGGTTTATTCATAATCATCGCACACAATAGGATCTTGAGTGTCTCCCCTGGGTAAGTACACTTTATCGCCAATTAATTATATGCATTTACAGCTTTAATAATTTCAGTTATATTTTTAATCAGAGGATGATTTCATTAATGGCTTGAAGGTGATATTTCTTTCGGTATATTTTTGTTTTTACTTTCTTCTATCTTTACAAGAAGAAAATAAGGTAAGGGTATGATGCGTAAGTAATAATTTGCATTATGCAGTAAACACCCAACAGAACTTTTATTAAAATAACAATAATAAATCTGCAGACATCTTAGAAACCCATATTTGATTATTATCCATACAAGGATTATTGCAATATACAAGTTTAAGAAAAAATCATTTTTAAAATATAGGGTAGATGTTCAAGTATTGGACACCCCCTTAAGGAATTTCTTTTAAAAATTGTTTTTTAATTAATAGTTATATTTTTTATATTCCAGTTTTTTCAATATTATATTAATCTATCAACAATATTTAACCATTCTCATAGTCTCATTTTTCAATATGAATCAAAATTTAATTGTAAATAACAGAAATATATCAAAACACCTAAAATGCCAGTAATGGACACCTTTTGTTCCAGTAGTGAACACCCCATAAAAAGTAATATATATATATATATATATATATATATATATATGAAACAAATTAAAAAATTTTCGCCGTTGACCTCATTAAAACTATAATTCTGTGTAAATCCCATTATTCTAAATTATTTTCTCGCTCCAGTATTTCGATTGTCAAATTTACATCTAGCAAAATATAGTTTATTCCAAATTCATTCTCTTGAAAAATGGCGCTGATAGATGCTCTATTAAAATTACGCACTTTTATTTCTTTAAATAAAATGCATCCTAGAATTTAATTCTTCTAAAAAACACCAATCTCCCAGCAAAAAATATTTTACTCTTTTGAAATAACAACCTATGAATTTCTTTTCTTTATTTTTTATTTCCCTACGATTCCTGACAAAATATTACTTCTTAAATTATGAAAGACTTTAGTCTCAATGTAAAAATTATCTTGGCATCTTGCCATACTTGATAAAACCTATGTATTCGTTTTTCTTTGCTTCTCTTCTTATTTATTCGAAAAGAGTAGATTTCACGAGATTGTTCTCGAAGCATTTGTTGCAGCGCTTTTTCCAACTCACGGTAAAATCGCTTCCATATAAGAGCGCCGGAGAAATTAATCCGAACGCGCTGATTGGTCGAGAGACTTCTTAGTAAAAATGTATTCTGGAGCGCTCAGAAAATGATATACGGCGTTTTCCCGCGTTTTGAGTCAAAAGGTTCCGGGAATCGGCGGTGTATGCGGCCCCGACGTGCCTGCCTGATCTTTGAATGTTCTCCTTGGCCGCCGGTAAATTCGAAAAACAACTGTCTTCTGTTTTAAGATCCAAGATGTCTTCTTATATTTAAAATTTAATCATCAAGTAATGCCACGATATTAAAATTAACAAGTATGGATTGAGACTGTTCCGGGATCTGGCGGTGTATGCAGCCCCGTCATGTACTTCCTAATCTTCGAATGTTCTCCTTGGCCGCCGATAGTTCGATAAATTACCTGCCTATACGAACCAAAGATGTCTTCTTAATATAATAATTTAAATCATCAAGTCTTCTTCACGGTCTTAAAATCAGCATGGATAGATTTTGCTACGTGACAAGTAAAGCATAGCCAATTTCTTTTAATTTTCGAATAAAATGTGAACCGGAACGAACTGCCTCTTATTTTGAGTTCTATACGTACACAATGAAGTGGTTTTTCGGTGCTCGACTGTAAAATTCCTGGGAGAAACCCTTGCCTTGAGTATGAGTCTACAAAAAGTATGGTAATGCAAGTAGAATCGTCACATTATTTATTTTAGTCAACCAGGATTTCGATATATTTTTAAAAGCCTAGTGGATATGCCAGGTGTTCTTGTTCCACCGATTTTGTTCAATGCTTATGATGCTGGTGTATGGACTTCAGCTGTGACGGATGGTACGTCGTTTTGGTATGTGGTAATCTACGAGGGCTATCCAGAAAGTAGATTACGTTTCCGTCTGTGTCCGCTAAGGGCGGGGCTAGCGCGGCCATCTTGGGGTCAGAGCGTTGCGCAGCTCAGTCGGGATCTAGCCGTGCTAGTGAGAGGTTCGTGCTGTGCTCCGTTCAGATACTGTGACGGTTTGAAATGTCTGCGTTAATTGAAAATCCCGCGAGCTGCGAGGTGCGTGCAGTAATAAGTTCACAATAACGGAACTTTCTTTGAGTTTTCCACAAATTTCGCGAAGTTTGTTGCACGAAATCACCAACGAAAAGCTTGGTTACCACAAGTTTTGTGCAAGATGGATTCCAAAAATCTTGACAGAGGACCACAAAAATCAGCGAATGGCTGCAGCGTTGAACTTTTTGGACGCTTACCATAAGGATGGTGACTCTTTACTCGATCGCATCGTTACTGGTGACGAAACATGGGTGAAACACGTGAACTGTTGGTTGAAGGCGCAGGCGGCCGAATTTTTCGACGAAGGCATTTCCAAGCTCGTACATCGCTACGATAAATGCCTTAATTTGTATGGTGACTATGTAGAAAAGTAGTATTTGAGTGTGGCTTTCATCTGTATATAATAAAATTTGTTTCCTATACTTTGTTTATTTTTTATTCCAAAACGTAATCTACTTTCTGGATAGCCCTCGTAGATCAAAATATGTAATGTCACCGATTTGGAGTGTGTTATCATCGGATGAAATTAAATGGAACTTTAATGACTTATTGTTTTGATGCTGATTTATTCTATGAGATGCGGCCAAGTAAATAAAAGGACACGGCAGTGTAAGTTATTTTTTCATGGTTGATATTTTTATTTTGTGACTTTATGCTATTTGAATATTTTTATGTGATTTTATTTTATTGTTAATGATTATTTAAATTCCATTGTTATTTAAATGCTACTGAGATCGGGGCTTTATAAAGATAATAGAGTACCTTCTTATATTTATATTGATAAAAGTAATAAGAATATGGATGAAATTAAGATGATTGCATTTGACCCTGATTCGGGAATGGGGATTCAGCAGTGGCTAGAATATTTCAACAAAATTTGTAGAAGAGAAAATAAGAATGAGGGATGAAAATTTAATCATATATCTCAATATCTTAAAGGTGAAGCTCTTAAAGTGTATGTTAATGATTGTTTAAATTGTGATGATTATGAACAAATTGTAAATATTTTAATAGAGAGATTTATTGACTTAAAATGCCCAAAATTTTCTGAATTTACTACACTTAAACTTGATAAATTGAGTGACTTAGAAGATTATTTTAGAAAAAAGGTAGAGATAGGTAGGCAGTTAAAATTATGTGAAACTATTCTGTTACAAGGATTGACTGATGGATTACGACCAGAATATCAAAATTCCATCAATGTAAATCCTCCTGAAAATACCACTGACTGGTATAGAGTTGTAAAACAATTTGTTGAAATTTCTCCAACGCTCAATACTAAACAACCAATCAATCAACCGTATCGTCAGCCAAATTTTTCTGCTCCCCGTTTCCCAATGCAATCTTTTCGACAAAATTATCAGCCTTTCCGACCACCTAGGCAAGAATATGCTCCTCGGAATTGGCTACCAGCACGACAATTTAATCAGAGATCTCCTAATTATAGGAATCCTGTACAAAACAATCATTTTCAAAACCTTTATCCAAGCAGACCATGCAGAATTTGCACCAATAAGGGGGTCAGAAATGCTTACCATTGGGAAAGAGAGTGTGTTTTTATAAGTAATACTACTCCCTCTAATACTCATAATGCTTCTTCTTTAGTTGATTGTAATCCTGGTAATGAATGACAATTAATAGTGTATGGATACACCCCTGGTTATTGTGGATAGTGGCTCCACAATTGCCATTTTACCATTGAAATTTATAAGAAAACTTAATGCTAAATTTGAAAAAATTCCTACTACTATTATTGGTCAGGCAAAAGGGTTTATGGAAATTAATCAGAAATGCAGAGTGCTCATCAGGGTTGGGAAAATTAGTAAATGCGTGAATTTTCTAGTATGTAATATCGATCTAAATTATGCAATATTGGGGTTAAGAGAATGTTCAAAATTTGATTTAACAATTAATTGTAAACATTGTTTTGTCAAACAAGGGAAAATAATTGTAAATAGAGGTGTAGCCATACAAAATGAGAAAGCACTCCATTTTCATGTTATTGATGTTAATGAAGTACAAGTGAATAATGAAAGTATAAAATGTGAAAATGACAGTAGTAATTTTGAAAATAAGTATGATCATTATAACAAGTTTAATTTTTATCAAGTAAATAACAATTTTGAAAGTAATGAAGAGCAGAGTGATTTGGATTTTTATCATGATGAACAACAAAATTTTGAGAACTGTGGTAATAATATAATTATGCTGTCAAATGAGGAAAATAATGACTATGAAGTGCAACCAGATTATAAAAGACTCATGACTCCTCAAATTTCTCGCGAAGTTAATAATTCTAATTGTGAACTAATGGGGGAGATAAATTTGATTCAAAATGGGGATTTAAAGGAATTAATTCAAGATTACATGGATATTTTTGCTAAACATAAATATGATGTGGCTACAATTAATATTGAACCACAACGCGTTTATCTTAAATCTGACCTACCAATATCTTTGAGGCCCTACAGAACATCACCTGCTGAGGAAAAAGAAATTCAAAATCAAATTCAAGGGTTGTTAGAAGTAGGATTAATTAAAGAGAGCAATAGTCCTTATTCGGCTCCTGTCACTTTGGCTATGAAAAGAGAGGAAGGCAAAAAGACTAGATTATGTATTGATTATCGAAAATTAAATTCAATAGTAAAAAATGATGCCGAGCCATTACCTCGTATCGATGGGATCTTGGATAAATTGAGTGGTGCTCAGTATTTTTCAACTTTGGACTTAGCCTCCGGCTACTGGCACATACCCATACATCCCGCAGATACTGAGAAATTAGCTTTTGCTACTAGCTCTGGGTTATTCGAATGGTTAGTCCTCCCATTGGGGATAAAAACGGGGCCCCCGATTTTCAATAGAACTATTAGAAGAATACTAAATAAATACAAAGTAGATTTTGCTTGCCACTATTTCGATGATATTATAATTTTCTCCTCCTCTCTAAAAGAACATCTTGATCATTTAAATCAAATATTCAAAATTTGTCAATTAGAAAACATTAAACTCAAATTATCCAAATGTAAATTGGCTCAGACTAAGATTAACTTTTTAGGATATGAAATTTATGATGGAATTCTAACTCCTGCAAATGCAAATATTGAAACTATAAAGAAATTAAAACCCCCAACAAATATTAAACAATTGCAAAGTTTCCTAGGATCAATAAATGTTTATCATAAATTTATAGATAAATATGCTCAAATTCGACAACCTCTTAATAAATTACTTAGAAAAAATACAATATGGGAATGGACTCCAGAATGTCAAGATTCTTTCAATAAATTGAAAGATGCTTTAATCCAAAAACCTATCCTTAAAATTTATGATGCAAAATTACCACTTCATATGTTTGTTGACGCCTCACAGATGGCAGTAGGTGCAGTGCTTAAACAACCAGATAAAGGGGGTTTCTGCATCCAATTGCTTACCATTCAAGGAATTTGAAGAGTTATGAACAGAATTACTTCATTACAGAGTTAGAGTGTTTAGCGATTATTGACACTCTTGATAAATTTTACCATTACTTCCATGGAGTCAGATTTACCATCCATACTGACCATGCATCTCTAGTTTGGTTAAAAAAATGTTAAGAATCCTAGAGGAAGATTATTCAGGTGGCATGTTTGAGTATGAAATTAAGTATGAAAAAGGGTCAACAAATGTCGAAGCTGACATGTTGTCCAGAAACCCTGTAACTTTTTTCAACCAGCATATTAATTTATTGTTAGATAAAGATGAAATAATAGAGATGCAAAATAAGGAAAATGTAAATGATAGGAAATATCGATCAGAGAATGGAATAATCATACTTAAAAAACATGGATTTCGAAAAGTGGTAGTACCAATGGCTTTAAGAAAAAAATTATTACACATTGCACATGAGAATTATGGACATTTAGGTATACAAAAAATGCAAAATTTAATTTCTCCAAACTGTTATTGGCCTAATATGACAATAGATATAACCCAGTATGTAAAACATTGCGACACTTGTCAAAAAAATAAAAAACCCAAAATAAAAAGATTTGGCTTATTACAAGCTTTACCAGCCACAGATCAACCTTTTGAGTGCCTCTCTATTGATACTGTGGGTGGATTTAATTATTATAACTCAACAAAGAAATTTTTACACATAATCATAGATCATGCCACAAGATATGTCTGGGCTTTTCCATCAAAAAATGTTACATCAGCAACATATATTAATTGCTTAAAACAAATTTTCAATAGTCAGGTTCCCCAAACAATACTCAGTGATCGGCACAAGGCATTCCGGTCACCTCAATTCAAAAAATTTCTCAAGACACATAACATTAAACAAAGATTTACCTCTTCACATCATCCACAAACGAATGGGAAGGTTGAAAGGGTTAACCAGACAATAGTCACTAGATTAAAATGTAAAGTAAACTCAATCTCATCTAAAATTCCATGGACTCGGTTATTAGATCAAGTCATTCAAGAATACAATAATACTCCTCACTCCATAACTAATTTCCCACCAGCATATCTGTTTTATGGAAAATTACCTTATAACTCTCCTTTAAATCAAAATTATTATCCACCTGTTCAAGAAGCACTAAAAATTGCTAAAAAGCGTACTAAAGAATTTCATTTAAAAAATAAAAGGTTATATGATAGAAAATTTGTTGAGTGTCCTTTAAAAGTAAATGATTTTGTAATTTATGAAGAATTTAAATATCCCAACACTAGGAAGTTGGAACCCACTTTTTCAGGTCCATACAAAATCATAAACAAACTTTCAGAAGTAACTTATGAAATAGACAGATTTAATTATGAAACTAAAGCCAATTCAGTAATTGTACATGTGTCTAAATTAAGACCGTATTATTTTCCAGATGACTTCAAATTATTTCATGAAAATACACAAAAACCAACACAAACAACTTCACATACAGGTTCACAAAATCAAACTAAAGTAAAAACAATAGATTAAACTCAAATTCTTTAAATATCTCTTATTACCATAATTTCAACATTATCAGGTATGTTCTTGGTTGCGCATCGAGAATATTACTTGTTTTTGAGTTAAGTAGACACCTTATGCAGGCATAAGATGTGTATTTTGATTTTAGGAATTTTCAAATTGATGTTGAAAAATGAAATTAAAATTTCTATATAATTACAGTTTTTAGTAAATGTTATTTATATTATTTGATGTATTCGCAATAGCTATATTTATTTTGTTTAATACAATAAAAGTCTTGAATTATTCTTGAATGCTGATATTCTGTATTAGTCTAAAAGTTGATATTGTAGTGAAAATGTTTTGAAGAGATTAGTTGAAAAATAAGTATTGTAATAGTGTAACTATAATAGTTTTATATTCCAATTCTCTGTCATCTATCTATCTAACAACTATTATTATTATTATTATTATTGTTATTATTATTAATATTTTGCTTATTACTTAAAAAGTGTAAAAAGAAGTAGATGATTCTACACTTAAATTTTGGTAATTAGCTATACCCGATTATGTCATAGATTTTAGTAGTTAAAAGAAGAGTATCAGAAAGGGATATTATTGTTCACAATTGTTGGTTGAGTGAATCCTATCTAAATATTTGAGCATCTAAATTATTTAGTATTGGAAAAATAATATATTGTTAATTTTTTTTTTGCACAATTCGGCTAGCAAAAAAATTATTTCCTTATCTTTTCAAGTAAGGAAACAAACAGATTTCGCTATGTATTTTTTTTCTCCTCAACCAATAATTTATTATGGATTGTAATATTTACTGTGATATATTGCTAGAGTAGTTATTGAAGTTTGTTGATATTATTTATTATTTGAAGAAATTTATTAATGTTATTAGTTATTAAGAGAATGCATTAGAAAAAATGTTATTAGTAAGATAAAATAGAATTATATTTTTAAAAAATGTTGACAAATTGATGAAACTGCTTACAATGAATTGTAGTTATAGAATATTCGAATTTTGGTACCAAGGCTGTGTATATCAAAGTAGTGTGTATACCATGAAGTGCAATATGGACATTTATTATTTCAAAAAATTTTACTGATTGTGACAAAAGATAGCTATCGCATGGAATAAATAAGTTAGCTCTGATCTTTAGTGTGACCACAAAAAAGAGTGGCACCACAGATTAGTGTGGGGTCAATCCCAAAACCACAATGGAGAAAGACTGAAATTTAGTCAGAACTGTTTAAGACTATTGAAGCTTCAGTATTCAGCTATTCAGTATCATTGTTATTCAGTATCAATGTAATTAAGTTTTTTTAATGTAATTAATTTCCAGTTTTATTATTTATTATTTATTATATTGAATTCTTTATATATTATGTTATTAATATTATTTATTATGTTAGTTATTTCTTAGTTTATCTTGATGTACTCTCATTTATTTCACACTTGCAAAAAGTAAGTGGTGTTGTAAAATTTATGTATTTTAGGTTATGCTTTACCCTAAAAATTTTTTAATTTTTATTCTTCCAAATTTTTAAGGCAATTGCTTTGTTCGTGATTCTTGGTGATTTAAAAAAAATAATAATAATAAAATTTTTATAATTTAGGAAAATTCACAATTTTTATTTTTGTTTGTCACTTATCTGAACTACTGTTAGGGAACTGCTGTTCAGATAAGCTTGATTTTTTTTAGGGGGGGATATTGAAACAAATTAAAAAAATTTCGCCGTTGTCCTCATTAAAACTATAATTCTGTGTAAATCCCATTATTCTAAATTATTTTCTCGCTCCAGTATTTCGATTGTCAAATTTACATCTAGCAAAATATAGTTTATTCCAAATTCATTCTCTTAAAAAATGGCGCTGATAGATGCTCTATTAAAATTACGCACTTTTATTTCTTTAAATAAAATGCATCCTAGAATTTAATTCTTCTAAAAAACACCAATCTCCCAGCTAAAAATATTTTACTCTTTTGAAATAACAACCTATGAATTTCTTTTCTTTATTTTTTATTTCCCTACGATTCCTGACAAAATATTACTTCTTAAATTATGAAAGACTTTAGTCTCAATGTAAAAATTATCTTGGCATCTTGCCATACTTGATAAAACCTATGTATTCGTTTTTCTTTGCTTCTCTTCTTATTTATTCGAAAGGAGTAGATTTCACGAGATTGTTCTCGAAGCATTTGTTGCCGCGCTTTTTCCAACTCACGGTAAAATCGCTTCCATATAAGAGCGCCGGAGATATTAATCCGAACGCGCTGATTGGACGAGAGACTTCTTAGTAAAAATGTATTCTGGAGCGCTCAGAAAATGATAAACGGCGTTTTCCCGCGTTTTGAGTCAGAAGGTTCCGGGATTCGGTGGTGTATGCGGCCCCGACATGCCTGCCTGATCTTCGAATGTTCTCCTTCGCCGCCGGTAAATTCGAAAAACAACTGTCTTCTGTTTTAAGATCCAAGATGTCTTCTTATATTTAAAATTTAATCATCAAGTAATGCCACGATATTAAAATTAACAAGTATGGATTGAGACTGTTCCGGGATCTGGAGGTGTATGCAGCCCCGTCATGTACTTCCTAATCTTCGAATGTTCTCCTTGGCCGCCGATAGATTCGATAAATTACCTGCCTATACGAACCAAAGATGTCTTCTTAATATAATAATTTAAGTCATCAAGTCTTCTTCACGGTCTTAAAATCAGCATGGATAGATTTTGCTACGTGACAAGTAAAGCATAGCCAATTTCTTTTGATTTTCGAATAAAATGTGAACCGAAACGAACTGCCTCTTATTTTGAGTTCTATACGTACACAATGAAGTGGTTTTTCGGTGCTCGACTGTAAAATTCCTGGGAGAAACCCTTGCCTTGAGTATGAGTCTACAAAAAGTATGGTAATGCAAGTAGAATCGTCACACATATATATATATATATATATATGTAAGTATATGATATATAAATAGGCACTTTACTGAACCAATATGACAAATAATCGATGAACAACAAAATATGCACTTTAATTTCAACTAATAACACTTTTGGTCGAAACTATACAACAAATTTACATTACGATAATCCAACCAGGCCTAACGGCTATATCCATTTTACATATCTTGCTTCATAACAAAAAATAGAAAACTGGCTCTTTGCCAAAACTCGTGATCCAAAGTATTTTCAGCTCACGCATTTAAATCATGGACAATAGCATTAGCGTATCAGTTCATTTGATGAAGTGGAGTGTTCAGACTGAAATCCTACAAATCGGTCATCCTGACATGATGGCGTCTCGACATCACCATCTTGATTTGTTATGTTTTTTCATACCTATTTCTTCTGGAATGATAAGAATTTGAATAAGTTTCTCGTCCACTATAATCTTCTTTAAATCCATGATGAGAAAATTTTTTATGTGATGGTTGTGAATATTTTGGTTCATTATAACTAGCCTTGTATGATCGTTGGCCACCATAATTATAATTATTTTGACCATGATAGTAGCCTCTATTCATGTATCTAGGGGGAAAATCTGGATTGTACCTTGCTTTTGAATTATGTGAAGTATTTTCTGTTATGTCTTGAGGTTTCAAAGAACTCTGTTTCCCATATCTATATTTGTTGTAATATAGATATGGGCATTATTACGAAACATGGGAAACACCGTGGATATCATCCACGGTTAAATGACTGTTCAAAATATCTCTGGCGACATCTATTATCGCTTCTGTTATCAAATGGTCTATTAAAATTTCTGTTCTTTCCCTTATGATCGAAATTCCTATTGCGATCTTTCACATAGTCTTTTCTACCATGTGCAGGACTACTACTTTCGTAATTTTCTTCTGGAGATGGATAGTCAACATTGCATTCATCGGATAATCTTGTATCTTTTGTTTTATTCAGCTTACATGGTTTTATTACTTTTCTTATTTTTTCTCTTATTTTAATGTATCCTACTCTTACTGTGTTGCCGCTTGTTATTCTAACACCTTCTTCCGTTACTTTTAACGTCATGCCTTCTACTGCTTCTCTACCTATTATTAAATCGCAGTCCGTCTCTTGTAGCACGTAAAATTTATCCTGGATTTCTATTTCATCCACGTAGACTTTATGCCAGAAAAAACCTGTTGGCTTAATTTCTTCACCACCTATGTAAAAAAAAGTAATAAAACCGATATGTATATATTGTCGCTGGTTAGTTTTGGCGCGTTTATTGCAGTATGATATCTTGAACTGGCGATTGAAATATCGCTTGCTGTATCGATTATTACGTTTGCTTTTACTGCACTAATATCTAAGATTCCTCCTTTTTTACCATTTAACATGCCCATATTAACTATTTTCCTTTGCGTGTTTTGGGTCTCATTTTGGTATTTTGTTTCTCGCCAATTTTGATTACGTTGCGGGTAAAAATTTGAATATTCTTGTTCTGTATTATTTGTCATGGCACATTTCGCACTCACGTGACCAGGGTTGCCACACGCAAAACAGATTATATGCGACTCTTTGTTTCCATAATTCATACTGTGTCTATTGTCAATTTGGCGTCTTTTCAAATTGGCGTAATCAGCCACTCGCGATCTTCTGTCATCAAAATCGCTACTTGTATCCTTAACTGATTGTTTATTGTAAACCCTTTGTGCTGTTTTGTAATTATCTAATTTATTAACTAAGTCATCAATTTTCTTTATTACTAATAATTCCTCTATGAAATGTGTTTTTGTTTCCGTAGGTAAATTATGCCTGATTTGATTAACAACAATTAATTCCGCCAAATCTTCAAAGTTATTTACTGGAAGACCTTCAATCCATTGTTGAAAATACACCTTTATCTCATAAGCGAAATCTCGCCAATTGGCTGATGGCTCCTTTTTAGATGAGAAAAATTTCAGCCTAAACTCTTCTGGTGATAGCTTGTAGCGTTTTAGTAGAATATTTTTTATATAATCATAATCGTGAATTTCAGGTTCGTTTTCCCTTGTTATTATATTGGTCACATCTAACGGCATTAGATTAATTAAATAATTTACCCATTCTTTTTTATCAATGCCCGTTTGTGCCATTTGCCTTTCGTACATAACTAAGTATAAACTGATATCATTCGAGCTATCATATTTAGTTAATAATCTAAGCAATTCAAATTGCTTACCTGGATTTGTCTTTGGGTCTTCATTAATATGTTCTCTTGAATTTTCTTGTATCTGTAATTTCTTAATTTCAAAATTTTGCTCCGATTCTATTTTCCATTTTCTCTCTTCCATTTCCATTTTCAATCTATTTTCTTCAATCTCTGCTTGTAATTTCTTCTCTTCTCTTTCTCTTTCTGCTTGTAATTTCTTCTCTTCTCTTTCTTTTTCTGCTTGTAATTTCTTCTCTTCTCTTTCTCTTTCTGCTTGTAATTTCTTCTCTTTCTCTTTCTGCTTGTAATTTCTTCTCTTCCAGTTCTGCTTGTAATTTCTTCTCATCTAGTTCTGCTTGTATTTTCTTCTCTTTCTCTTTCTTCTTTCTCTTTTCTACTTGCTATCACTACTTCCAATCGATCTCTTATAAAATCTTCTTCGTAACTCTCCCAACTCTTGATCAGCTTTATTAGGACAGGTATTGTCGGTTTTTCTTGCGCTTCAATTCCGCATTCCTCGCAGAGGTTTATTAGATCAATTCTCTTGGCTTTATTTAGAGTTCCCATCTTTCAAAAATTGTACTTGAAGTGATACGATTACGGTTTCACCTTGCTAATTCGTAACCTAACTTTTGATACTGGCGTTTTACAATACTTTACGTTTGGTTTCCATTTCACTACTAGTGGCTTTTACTTTTAATAATCCCGGCATCCGAGCCCCCAAAAATGTAAGTATATGCTATATAAATAGGCACTTTACTGAACCAATATGACAAATAATCGATGAACAACAAAATATGCACTTTAATTTCAACTAATAACACTTTTGGTCGAAACTATACAACAAATTTACATTACGATAATCCAACCAGGCCTAACGGCTATATCCATTTTACATATCTTGCTTCATAACAAAACTAGTCGTTGGGGGTCACCGTACTACTTACCCATCATGGATATGCATAATGTAAAATATTAAAATAAAAATGTGTAAACTACTTATAAAATGCAATTCAAATAAAATCGTGGCTTGATGACGTCACAAACTTTAAAGGCTCGATTACTGAATTGCTTGAAAGAGGTTTTTCCTTATAACTCCAAAAATAATAATCCTATTAACTAGCGGTTTATTGCATCTGATTAAGCGTCAAATTTTCAATTAAAATATCTCTTTGAAGTGAAATTTGGATGAAATACAGGGTCATGAAAAATCGAAGAGTGTGGAAAATAGGATTCCAAATATCTCGGCAACTAATTATCCGATCGACTTCATGCTTTATGTAAAATTTATGTTTTTTTATTGTCTTTTATATTCATTTCTTAAAATAAACAATTTCGAAAATTTTTATATACCTTTTATCAGAACGAATATTTCGAGGGTCCGAATAAAATAGTTCCGGTTAATCGAGGTTAATGAAATGAAATAGGCTTCTTCCCATTATTACATACTAAGTACATACCAAATTGCAAGTCTCTATCTCAATTTTTTCGGAGATAGAGCGTTTACAGACACACACACACACAGACACACAGACGGACGGCAAAATTTTTTTTCTAAAAATATGTTTTTCGGAATCTCCAGTGTCTGAAACGTGTAAATCCGTCAAAAAAAAATTTTTCGATTTTCAAAACGATTACAAGACTTACCCTATACTACGTATGATGGGTAAGTAAAATAGAAAACTGGCTCTTTGCCAAAACTCGTGATCCAAAGTATTTTCAGTTCACGCATTTAAATCATGGACAATAGCATTAGCGTATCAGTTCATTTGATGAAGTGGAGTGTTCAAACTGAAATCCTACATATATATATAATTATAATATCTTTCAAATATATATATATATATATTTGAAAGATATTATAATTATATATATATGTAGGATTATATAATATTATTATATAATATATATTATTATATATGTATAGTCATATATATATATGACTGTATTTAGAACCAGAATTTAATGAAAGCATACTAATGAAATAAAATAGTTATTTTCATATAAATTTAACAATTAGGATACCAGTAATTAATAAAAATAGGGGCTCAGCCCCCTACTCGCTAACACTCGCCAACCCTCCGTGAATTGCGAACCAATTCACATTGAGACTGCTACGCGGTCCCAACTCGCTTTGCTCGCTCGTCCCTTTTATTTTTCTAGTAATTCTAGCCGGAATAAGTACTACAATAAATCATTTGAACATATGTAATTGACAATTTTTTTAAATTAGTTGAAAACTCCGTTGAAAACACGACTAAAAATGCATTTAGTTGATGCTACTAATGGGCATATAAATCATTTAAATACTATGAAAAAAGGATCTTGGAAACATAATTAGTTTAAAACTTATTGCACCTATAATATTGTACCACAGCTTAAATTCATAAAAAAAAAAACACTACGTGGTAGGAAGATAGCTTATCATCAATGATTGTTTAAATTTCGTTCGACATTTTACTATTCTAATTGATTATAGATTTCTGCAAAATAAATTATTTTTGCTTCAATAAAACAGCAACAGATGGCAGCAGGGGCATTCTAGAAAGTTTACATTTTATTATCTCCGATTTCTTTGTGTGAGTGAAATTCGTAAATAAATTCTAAATAAGAATTAAGAATTCATTTGAAATTAACAATATTACTCATAATTAAAATGAGGAATCATCTCAGACGCTTTGGATTACGTTCATATTATTGTATTTTAATAAATGCTAGCTTGAGTTTCACTGCTCTGACACTGACCGCCATATTGGAGGCGGAGCTAACACAATCTTGTCTGTTCATTGATCTGAGCTCTGGAAACTACGGTTGTTGCCAACGATAAGGTAGAAATTCAGCCCTATTTCCGCGCCACGTAAGACAAATATATATAGAGATATTTGTGATAATCATTCACTTTTTGCATCAATTATTGGAACTATCAGAAGATCAATATTTTAATTATTATAGATGGATAGTTTAAAATACTAAATATCAGACAGTTACAGCTATCAAATTATTGAGACAGTGGGGGATTTAAAAGGTAATAATTAGAAAAAGAAAGTTTTGGAGTATTATTGTATAGTTTCTTCTGACTATTTTTAACAATTAAACTTCCAGAGACTACTTCATATATTACTTGAAATAATTAATATTACAAATATGAAAAAAATGATACTGTGAGATGGATATTTTAAATACTAAATAAAATCATTTCAAAATAAACTGATCTGCAGATTTACTTGTTTCATGATTACTATAACTTTCATTAATATTACAATTTTTTTTTCTGTAAGTGATGAATAAGTAACCATTTAAGACAGAAAATAGATTTTTAACATCTCCTGCAACTTAATTGTTTTTATTTAAATGGGGAGGTATTAAGCCCTATGAGCCCTGTCTTTGACTGTGCCCTTAAACAATATTTTCTGCTTCCTGACTGGTTTGATTGCCAGATTATAAAATATGCAAAGCAGAGTTATATACATAAAAGCATAGAATAAAATATTGAAATTTTACCACATAAAATAACTTAAAAGAAGCTATTTATTAAAGTTTTGGTGTTATTACATTTTGATAAGTGTAATTTAAAAATTAAATTTGATTATTTAGGTTTTCAGTTAAGTCAAAATATTTTATGCACTATAAACATTACTGAAATTGCATTTTTAGCAATGTCTACATGGGGTGTCCTGTCCCCCTGGAAAATGACTCATTAAGCATCCCAGTAATGGACACCCCTCTTAAAACCTTAAAAATAAATGAAATATTTTAAATGGCTATTAGTATATAAAATTCAAAGTTTTCTGTTACTACCAAAACAAAAAGCTTCAAATTTTGCAAGAAAATAAAGAATATATAAATTTATCAAATGAAGCCAGCTTTTAACATGTTCATTAAGATTTTCACTGAAAAACATTGGAACTTCGAAACATATTTTCTGCTTCCTGATTGCTTTGATTAAAAGTGTGAACAATAACCCAGATTATAAAACATGCAAGGGGGAGCTATGAAAAAAATAATAAAAGATAAATTTTTATTGGTTATTTTTTTAAAAACCAAAACCATTGAAGGGTGTCCATTACTGGCACATCTACCCTACATCAATATTTACATACCTGTGAGGTCAAGTTTCAATAGATTTAAAAGGATTTATTTCTTAAATTTTTGCTCACTGCAAGATTTGTTTATCCAAACTCGAGGGATATAGGATCTTTCAGAATTATTAGCCGCTTTCAGAATTTCTGTTTAGATGAATCAACAAAATCCTTTATTTTATCGCTTTCTAAGAATTTCTGCATATCCAACTTTCGAATGTTTCATTCCTACTGGGCTTTTTTTCTGATAAATGTTGAGAGTCTTGTCTTAATTTGAAGAACGCTTGGGAACACAGAGTAACGGTCAGACATTTCAGAAATGAAGTAAATAATAATCAAAGAGAAATAATACTAACGATACCATACACAAGCAAAAAAAGGCTATCACAACACACGAACTGCATCGGTATGAAATTTGTTTCTACCTCCAAGAAAAAGACGGAGTTCATGACGTCAGATCACGTGGTTCGAGGCTAACCAAAAAGAAAAGCTATCGCGGTGCTTTACCAACGCCCCCTAGATAAGAAAGCCGTGACCCGCGTTACGAAAACGTCATACCAAGCAGGCCGAGGCTAACGAAAAAGACAGGCTACCGCGGTGCATTCCACTTATCTTTTTTTACAGACCGCTAGAGTGACGTGATGCTCTTTTCGTACACCTGGATTGGTGCATTCGAGCATCACGTGACTCCCGCGGTCTGTAAAAAAAGATATGCGTAAAGCACCGCGGTAGCCTTTCTTTTTCGTTAGCCTCGAAGCAGGCAAAACAAAGAAAAAAATTCGAACAACTTCCCTGTTCCGATTTCATTGCCTCATAGAATTAATATTTATTGTTTACGACTAATAGTTAATAATTTCACGAGCCATCAAAATCGAAACATGCAAGTTGTTCGAATTTTTTTCTTTGTTTTGCCTGCTTGGTATGACATTTTCGTAACGCGTGTCACGGCTTTCTTATCTAGGGGTCGTTGGCTTTACGCGTATATTTTTTACAGATCGCGGGAGTCACGTGATGCTCGAATCGCGACCTACGTTATACACGGCCGGTGCATGACGTTTAAAACGTCACATGGACTGGATCATTTTTACACGGTGATTGGTGCAAAACGGTGGGCGCGCCGATTTGCACCAATCGTCTTTTAAAAATGATCCACTTCATGTGACGTTTTAAACGTCATGCACCGGCCGTGTATAACGTAGGTCGCGCTCGAATGCGCCAATGCAGGTGTTCGAAAAGAGCATCACGTCACTCTAGCGGTCTGCGAGGCTAACGAAAAATAAAGGCTAGCGCGGTGCATTCCACTTATCTTTTTTTACAGACCGCTAGACTGACGTGATGCTCTTTTCGTACACCTGCATTGGTGCATTGGAGCATCACGTGACTCCAGCGGTCTGTAAAAAAAGATACGCGTAAAGCACCGCGGTAGCCTTTCTTTTTCGTTAGCCTCGAGCGGTCTGTAAAAAAAGATAAGCGGAATGCACCGCGGTAGCCTGTCTTTTTCGTTAGCCTCCACGTGGTCTCAGCTCTTTTTCGGCCGATCCTGGAGTAGGTCGTGATTCCTCTCTCTGTCTGTCTCTCGTGACATTGGATAGCCGTTCAATGACTTGAAAGGATGGAATGGGTTTTGTTTGTCCCCCTTTTTTTTTAAAAGTTAAAGATAGAAAACAAATTTCGGAAATTTTATTTTTATTATAATTTGAATATGTATTTCTAAAATACTATTTAAAAAAAAAAAAATCCTTAGCAATCCTTCCAAATTGAACAGGCACTTTCCGAAAAAATGTGGTACTCAATAATATACTATAAGGCATTGTTATTTATTCTAATACGTTAAATAACGTCCATCTTTCGTGTGAATGAGGGGGGGGGGGGGTTCCAAAATGTCATCTGTCTCGGATAAGACTAGTCCCGGCATCCGTTTCGAATGATATTTCTGTCGGAAATTCCACACAGAGATGAGAGTCGCACGAAACAGAGAGGTTTCGTCTATTGACATTTTCTTCCCAATAACGTAACATTGTTGTAGATTAAAAGCCCCGCTAATCCGTTCGATTTGAATGACGTCGTATCATTTTGGTTTAAAGACCCGTGCAATTCAAGAGAGAGGTGGATGCATTTCATCAGGAAGAGTCCAGAATGAGAAGAGAGAAGTCAACGAATGGCTTCTTTACAACATTTTAGAAGTAGGCAGAGTAACTTCGTGTAGTGTGGAATACTATTTGCATTTAGAGGAATGTAACATCCCGATAGTATTTACAACCCGAAAATCGAATACAATGACAAACTTCAACTATCTAAGATTAGGTTTTACAGACAAAAACTGTTTTAAGAAATTTTATCACTTACAAACAAGTAGTGATAATAATAATAAACGTATTTTGAAGGTAGTGTGAGAGAGTCGGGGAATAGGGAATAGGAGGTTAAAAATGAAAAAGACGAACAAAATTTGGCAAAATGTTTGACAGATGAATGGTAATATTGACAAAAAAATTGACAGATGTAATGGTATTGAGAGAGCAGGTTCAAACCAATGGACTCCAGTTCATAATTCAGATTTGCACACATCACAAACATAAGGATCTGTCTTGGAATATTATGAGATATCGGTATTCTCTATAACCCACACCGCCGGTTTGGGAAAAAAATTAATCTGTGTTTATGGGTGTGAATTTCAAGCTAAAAAGCAAGTATTACATCACAAAAAAAAATATGACTTCTAATAATGAATACAAAATATTGAAAAATGAACTGACACTTTCCAAAGACAAAAAACAAATATTTTTTTATACAACTTGCCGGTCGGCGCCAGCGACCGACGAAAATTTGCGTTCTGGAAACGTTCTTAAGTGGTTTATGATATTGCCACTTGGTGTCTGCACTTGAAGAAAAAGAAACCTTCATATTCCATATTATCCGACTATTCCATAATACGCGAAGTTCCTCTATTTTACAGAATGATATCATTTTAAGCTTTTACGACATTCTTCATGAGGTACTTTCGTAATTACATAAATACGTTGCACGTATAGTCGTCGTCTGTCCACATATAACAACGCAAAAACTACACAACCGAATAGTTTGAAATTAGAATCGTTGCAATGAAAATCGAATCAAAACTTAAAAAGATATTTATAAAAGTTTTCTTCATTCTATTAAATACCATCGTTACGTAATCTATATAATAAAAACGCAAGTCATGTGACTGAGGAAAACAAATACGGGCTGACCACTTCTTTTTCATATGCGGTCATTTTTATTAAAAAATATTTTTTCGAATAAAATTGGTATAAAAGTTACATTTTTAGAGAGATCGTTCAAAATAATTGCTTGTTCGAGATTATGAGTGACATTCAAATATGTATTAGATTCTGAGATGAATAACTTCAGATGAAATTATGTTCACAGCCGAATCCATTAAAGTAAATAAACACAAGAGATTCGTCCATCGTGAATCATAGAAATATTAAACCATGACGATAATCATTCGCAAAACAAGACCTCCGGGGTGAATTTTGCAGCGCTGTCTGGTGTCGAAAAAAGAGTAAACGTGGCATACAAATAAGAGGAAAGGCATGCTCATTTCGCTCATAATTCATTTCACTGAAATAATAACGATGATTTTTTTTTACATTATAAAACTAGTTATAGTACAAACGCACCTCATTTGTCACGGTTAACGTACAATTTCCAACTTGTTTATTTATTTACTAAATAACCCGCCCGCCGTGTGTTTGTTTTTGTTTGGTTATTTTAGAAAGCCGATGCCAGATTTTATACAGGGTGAATCTAAACTTTTGGGCAAAACTTTAAGGGGTGATAGTACACATCAAGACAAACAATATTAAATAGGAAACTAAGGGTCACAAACGTCTTCCGATGGAGATAGGCGCCATTAAAGTTTAGGGTCCAAAATTTCAAATACTTATAAAAAACGGAAAAATTAGTCGATTCGTTTGGGGTTTTCGCTAAAACTATTCTTTATGTCAGTATTTTCTTAAAAATAAATTTTAAAGAAAAAGTTTTAAAAATGTCGATAGAGGGCGCTTTAGACTTTGGAGTAACGAACAACTATTTTTTACCGTTATTTTTTGTATCTGATTAAATGCTTTCTAAAGCTTAATCTTAAATTTTGCTTAATGCAGCTTAGACTTAAATTTTGAGCTCAAAATCTGAATCGTTGGGAGTGGTTAAGTAGCGCAAACTAAACTGTGTTCAGGAGTTGAAATTTGAACCCCTATGAACACAGATCTGTTATTCCCGACCAGGCAGAAACTAGTACCACGTAAAATAAACGATAAAGGGATGACAAAATTAAATAAAAAAATTATTTTAAACATAAATTTTAAAGATAAAGTTCAAAAATGCCGATAGAGGGCGCTTTAGACTTTGGAGTAATGAACAACTATTTTTTACCGTCGACTCCGACGAGGACCTGGTTGCGAGGATTGCCGTTGTAGCAGGCGATATCCGGGAGATACATGGCTATTCACTAATGTTCGCAACTCCCTCCGCCGGCGGCGTGAGGCCTGCATCATTGCTGGTGGGCACTCTTTCGAGCAGTTTTTGTGATTCCTCACAAACATCATGCGTATACCATTTTCTACGTGTCAAACTTCATTCATATTGCGCACTACATGCATATATCAAATTGTTTCTTTTTATTTTGCGCGGAGAAATTGCTCATGCCTGTTATGAATAAATTTTCTATTTAATTTTATCATTACATTATCGTTTTGTAGGGGGTAGTAGTTTCTGCCTGGATTAATTTTAACACAATTATTCAAATTGGTAAAGAAATCATATGAGTTGTAATTTTCCAACTGCACGAAAAATCTCCGGGCCAGGATTCGAACCTGCGATCTCTTGGCTGAAGCTGCTATGCTCTACCAACTAAGCTATCCCGGTTGAATCTGGAGGGCATGAACTGGATGAATTATGCCCTCCAGATTCAACCGGTATAGCTCAGATGGTAGAGCATGGCAGGTTCAAGAGATCCCAGGTTCGAATCCTGGCCTGGACATTTTTCGTCCAGTTGGAAAATTACAACTCATATTGTTTCTGCCTGGTCTACGACACCAAGATCGGGAATAACTGAACTGTGTTCAGGAGCGGGGGGGGGGTTGTTCCAAATTTCAACTCCTGAACGCAGTTCAGTTTGTGCTACTTAATCACTCCCAATGATTCAGATTTTAAGCTCAAAATTTAAGTTTAAGTCTAAGCTTTTGAAAGCATTTAATGAGATACAAAAAATAACGGTAAAAAATAGTTTTTCGTTACTCCGAAGTCTAAAGCACCCTCTATCGGCATTTTTTGAACTTTATCTTTAAAATTTATTTTTAAGAAAATACTGACATAAAGAATAGTTTTAGCGAAAACCGCAAACGAATCGACCAATATTTCCGTTTTTTATAATCATTTGAAATTTTGGACCTTAAACTTTAGTGGCGTCTATCTCCATCGGAAGACGTTTGTGACCCTTAGTTTCCTATTTAATATTGTTTGTCTTGATGTGTACTATCACCCCTTAAAATTTTGCCCAAGAGTTTAGATTCACCCTGTATATCGCAGAAAATCTGAATTCGCAAAAGTGAGTCCTGCGCGCGAATTTTTTTCGATGGGTTAATATTTTAATTTTTCAAAAACAAATACCGATGTTAAAACAGGAATAAGTGTACTCTGAACCGCCGCCGGCCGATGCGATTTTTTAAAAATCGCCGAAATCGCAAAAATCGCGAAACGGCATACAGAAAATATAGTTTTTCGAAGGGTTAATTTTCGTATTTTTTAAAACCAAAGGTGGCTTTGAAAAGGGCAAAGTCAGCTCTTTAATTTGGTGACCTTCGTTTTTCCGTATCTCTTGTAGTTCGGTGAATGCAAGGCTTTCGTGAATTTTAGGTGAATTTTTCGCGATTTGTTTTATGCAATTTTTTAGAGTTTTTTCATGTCATTTATGTATTTGATTTTAGAAATTTGCAACGATAACTTACTGTATTTGGAAGTCAAACAATAAAAGCGGCATTTTGTTTCTGTGTCAAAAGTTAACGATAATTGTTAAAGTCCTTGGTTTAATTTTGAGGGGACAAGGGGTGTCCGGACGTAATTTAAACATTGCGTTAATGCTCTGATCGAAACTCCCCCTCCCCAATCAGATCTTTTTTAGCACTTTCCAACCTAGTTGAAAAGTGCTTATGACTTCGGTTTGTCTGGCCGTATGGCCGTCTGCCCGTCTGGCCGTGCTCTAACTCCCGTAAATATGCTCGGATTGCTCTGCAATTTTTATATGTTATTGTCGTTAGCTATAGCATGTTCCCTATTTCAACGGAAGTGTGTAGCACTTATAGTTTTTTTTACAGGGACACTCAAAAGAATTCCGTTACATTGCGGTCTATGGGGAAAAATTATTTGCGGTTTATTTAAATAATGTTTCACTATTTTAAACGCATTGAAATTCATATATATCACTAAGGTGCATTAGAAGAAGCTTAATATGGAATAGGGTGTGCATACCACTTATAGTTACTATACAGGGACAGTCAAAAGAATTCCGTTACATTACGTCTATGGAGAAAAATCGTCTGCGGTTTATTTAAATAATGTTTCACTATTTTAAACGCATTGAAATTTATATATATTACTAAGGTGCATTACAAGAGGCTTACTACAGAATAGTGTGTGTATAGCAGTCATCGTTCATTTACAGGGACATACAAAAGAATTCTCTACTGTCTGTTAACAATAATTCCTGGCGTTTTAAGTTGCTGAACGCGATTTTCAATTGAACTCACTTTTTGTCTATTACTGGGTGTGTATAAATTCTGTATTTCATATACAGGGTAGCACAAAAGTTCGAGAACACATTTCCGTTTATTGACAGAAACTCCAGAAGGAGAATTTTAAACTGTGCTACGCGTTTCCTAACTAAACTAAAATTTATCATCCTATATAGTATATATACAAATCTATAGATCATATACAGGGTTGAATAAAAGTACTCGGATACTTTTCCGAATATTGTATCTGTTCGAAATTCCTGAAATTTTGTTTTTTAATATGTTATGCGTTTTCCAAATTGTTTACTTAGATGTTATCTTTTAACTTATTAAACGGTATGTTTTGTAAAATTATTTTGGAAGCGTTGGAAAGTGCTACATAATCTATGCTTGGCGCATGATTTTTCGTTCTTGTTAATATTAAACTGATTCAAACAAAATATTTTCTAACATTCTTCTCAGGTCCCTCAGGTAGTACATAAACTTCGGTACTAAACTAACGATATCATTTTCTCAGATTTTGGTTACCACCATTTCTGGATATTAATCTCCAGGGGAGAGGTATTTTCTTGGGTTCTATAGACACGATTTCATCGAAAATTGGTTGATTCAACTTACTATGAACTAATTAAGATATAGATTTGGCACTTTTGGCGTTGGAAAGGGGAACTAAAAGATTTTCAACGCGTACGCAGCACGCCTGCTATATGGCGCTATACGCAGCGGGACACTTTCCAGAGTTTCGTTCTGAAAGAGAATTGTTTAAAACAGAGTTCTTTCTCTGCCGGTGGGAAGTGGAACTAAAAGATTTTGCATAGGTTACCACCATTTCTGAATTTTAATCTCCAGCGGGGGGATTTATTTTCTCGGGTTCTATGGGACCAATATCAATGAGAATTAGTTAATTCAAATTAACATGAAATAACTAAGATATAGATAACTAATTAAGATATAGATTTGGTGCTTCTTGGTGGTGAAAAATGTAATTGAAAGATTCTGTAGCGTTTGCGCAGCACGCCTGCTATACGATGCGGGGACGACAGCGGGGACACATGTCGGAGGTTTGCTTAGAACATAATGCGCTCCCAGGAGGTGGAACTAAAAGATTTTCCTGCCCATGCGACGAAAATGGCTATTTTAATGGAGACGGCAAAAGAAAATTACCGATTTGACAATCCCTGACAACAAAATATTCTCATTTTTGCTCATCCTTTAATATTAAATAAACCGTTAGAGGTATCGATTCGAAATACGCAATTTTAAAGTAGTCAATTTTTCCGATTCCGAAAATGCAAATTTTGTGAAAATCGGACGGTGAAGATTACTCTGAGTAATTCAGTTTCTGAAGAATTGAAATGACATTTTCCGTTTGAAGTTTCTCCTACAAAATATAGAGAAAATGATGTATTTTGATGCAATCAAGTTGAATATTCTATCCCAGAGACACTTTTAAGAGCCTACAAAAGTCATACTTTTTCTCGCAACGAGATGGCAGCTAGTGATTTCAAGCCGACAAGAGTCTTACTTCAAATGATTGACAAGGAAATCCTCCAATGAAAAAAAAATTCGAAAAAGAAATAAATTCAACCAATGATCTGTAACATTTTCTTGCTGCTATCACTCTTTGGTAATTGCCAAGATTTTAAATGTCTACAAAAAGGAATGATTTTAACCCGTTCATGATTAGCGTCCAAAAAATAAGACGTTTTGAATTTTCGAAAATAAATTAATATATTTTTTGACAGATTTTTTTTTCTATTTTTTCGTTCATTTTGCACTTTTTACAACAAAATATTGATTTTGGTATAATATAAAGAATTTTTTTATTTCATGTAGTGCAATTACATAAACCGGAGTATTTAAAAAGAATAAAATATTAGGTATAAATGAGTTGAAATAACTATATTGGTAATTTTTCTTTAGAATTCGCAATTTCCTGAAAGACTCAAATAAGATACAATAACACTACATGTTAAAATAGCATCTTCATGAAATTAGAAAAAAATGTTAAACAGATATTAAGATTTTAAACATTGTATGTTTTCTACCAGAGGTAGGGGGAGAAATGAAGTCTAACGCAGGGTGATGAGGCGATCGCCCCCACCCCTTGGGCTAATAAAGGGTCTACAAACTATCAGTGAGGTCTGCACCCGAAAGGGACAGGCCAAAGACTGGGCCGCTGGCCAAGTAAATTTTCATTCATGAAACTCGGGTCCGGCTTTGTCTCCACACTTTCCTCACTCGGCCGGGCTGAACATTACTTTTCTCTGCAGACTCGTACCGGGCCACACTTCCGGGTAGACTTCTTTTCTGGGTCCAGCTTGGAGTGGAATTTATTCTTCTTAGAGGTGTGCACTGGCTGAAATATCAAGATTCGGGATCCGCATGGTATAAAAGCTAAGATTTCGTTCCGGATTCAACCCAACAAATATGAAAACCATTGTTATCTCGACTCATGCATCCTCTAAATTCTTTCCTCCCAGCCCATGCTGGATTGGCATTTCTATTACTTTCTTTGATTTTTTCAAGTAAAAAGTACTGGATTCATGAAAATTTTCGAATTCCGGTTTTCGACGGATTTATACATTTTAAA
Organism: Maratus michaelseni; assembly: GCA_963931845.1. Taxonomy (NCBI): domain Eukaryota; kingdom Metazoa; phylum Arthropoda; class Arachnida; order Araneae; family Salticidae; genus Maratus; species Maratus michaelseni. Next base: position 468,893,864 of record OZ007589.1, read on the forward strand.
AGGTACTAAACACGATTTCACTGTTTGCATTTCTTCTAACTTTACAAAAAGAAAGTATTGGACTGGTGAAAATTTTTGACCTCCGATTTTAAACGGATTTATACGGTTTAGAAGACTTGAATACGATATGACTGTTTTTAGAAAAATATCTGTCTGTATGCATATGAACATTTTTTCTCAGGAACTAATTCACAGAATTTAATAAAATTTTAGAATCAGCTAGAACTTGTAACAAATTGGTGCTGATCAGTTTTTGGTGTAAGTCGCTCAACAGGTGGCTGCTATGCTACATTTTTCACGATTTACGCAATAGCTCTGTCTCAAGAACTAACGCACAGATTTTCATCTACCTTCAAATTCAGTTAGACGTGGATATCAGTTGTTGCTGATTAGATATCGGTGTACACAGCCCTAGAGGTGGGGCTGCCATGCCGCATTATTCACAATTTTCAAGCTAACTCTGTCTCAAGAACTAATGCAGAGATTTCCAACAAATTTCAGATTCAGTTTGGCATTGACATAGGTTGTTGCTGATTAGGTTTTGGTGTACACCGCCAAAAGGTGTCGCTGCTATGCTGCAGTATTCACGATTTTCAAATAGCTATATCTCAAGGACTAATGCACGGATTTTCATTATGAGTTGTAACTTATTATGTGTTGGTAATCGCCCAACAGGTGGCACTGCTATGCTGTATTTTTCTGTATTTCCGCACAAGCTCTATCTCAAGGACTAATGCACAGATTTTCATAAAACTTCAGATTCAGTTTCACATCGCCATACGTAAGTTGATGCTGATAAGGTTTTGATGTATACCACCCAAAAGGTGACACTGCTATGCTGCATTATTCACGATTTTCTAGATAACTATATTTCAAGGACTAATGCACGGATTTTCATTACATTGCAGGTACAGTTAGACGTTGACATAAGTTGTTACTTATTAGGTTTTGGTGTAAATCGTACAACAGTTGACGCTGCTATGCTGTTTTTTTTTTCAGGATTTCCGCAATAGCTCTATCCCAAGAAGTAATGTACAGATTGTCATCAAATTTCAGTTTCAGTTAGACATGGACATAAATTGTTGCAGGTTTGGTGTATACCGCCCAACAGGTGGCGCGGTATGCGGCATTACTCACTCTTTTCAAGATAGCTATATCGCAAGAAATAATGCACGGATTTTAATAAAACTTTATATTCAGCTAGACATTCATATAAATTGGTGCTGATTAGTGTTTGGTCTCAATCGCTCAACATGCGGCGCTGCTATACTACCCTTTTCACGATTATCACAATAAATATCTCAATAATTATAATGCACAGAATTTCATCAAATTTCAGAATCTGTTTGACCCTGACATATATAGACGCTGATTATGTTTTGATGTAAGTAGCCCAACAGATGGCTCTGGTATGCTGCTTTTTCCATGATTTTCACGATAGCTATATCTCAAAAACTAATGCACAGAATTTCATCAAACTTCAGATTCATTTAGATGTTGGCATAAGTTGTTGCTTATTAGGTCTTAATGTAAATCTCCCAACAGGTGACGCTGCTAAGCTTCATTTTTCAGGATTACACGATTTTAGCGATAGTCATATCTCAAGAACTAATGCACGGAATTTAAGGAATCTTGAGATTGAGTTAGACTTTTATATAAATTGCTGCTGATCCGTTTTTGGTGTAAATAGCCCAACATACTGCTACGCAGTTTTTTACTCCATTTCCACAATAGCTCTATCTGAAGAACTAACGTAAGGATTTTCAACAAATTTCAGATTCAGTTAGACTTTGACATAGGTTATTGCTGATTAGATTTTGGTGTATACCGCCCAAAATTTAGTGCTGCTATGCTGTATTATTCATGATATTCAAGATAGATATATTTGACGAACTAATACACGGATTTTCATTAAATTACAGATTCAGTTAGATGTTTACATAAGTTATTGCTTAATTGATTTTGGTGTAAATCTCCCAACATGTGGTTCAGCATGTTGCGTTATTCACGATTTTCAACCCAGCTCTATCAAATTTCAGATTCAGTTAGACATGGACATAAGTTGTTACTGATTATGTTTTGGTGTATACCACCCAAGAGGTGGCAGTGTATGCTTATTATTCATGATTTTCAAGATAGCTTCATCTCAAGAACTAATGCACGGAATTTAATAAAACTTTGTATTCAGTTAGACCTTCATATAAATTGGAGCTGATTAATTTTTTGTGTAAATCGCTCAAACGGTAGCGCTGCTATGCTACATTTTTCACGATTTTCACGATAGCTGTATCTCAAAACCTAATGCACAGAATTTCATCAAACTTCAGATTCAGTTACACTGTAAAAAAAGTCTGTAATTTTGACAAAAAAAGTATTTTACTTTTTTTACAGAAAATATTGTTTAAAGGAAAAACAGTTTTTACCTGTAAAAAAAAAATGTGGATTTTTCATTTTTACAGAAAAAATCTATATGTTTTACAGAAAAAAACTGTTTTAATGAAAATATATGGATATTTTCTGTAAATTAAACGGTTTTCCACCGACGCCAAAATTGACAGTTTTTCTGTTAATTTGAGAGATTTTTTTTTACAGTGTAGACTTGGACATAGGTTTTTGCGCATTAGGTTTTAATGTAAATCTCCCAACACCTGGCGCTGCTATGCTGCACTTTTCAGGATTAACACGATTTTAGCGATAGTCATATCCCAAGAACTAATGCATGGAATTTAATAAAACTTTAGATTAGGTTCGACCTTGTTTATATGTTGCTGCTGATTCATGTTTGGTGTATGTGAAACATGTATGATATAGACGAAAGTTTTGGGAGTGGCAAATCTGACTACACTGTAAAAAATATTAGTGTTACTTTACACCAAAAATGGTGGCAACAAAGTTGCCACCAAAAACGGTGTAAAGAAACACCCCTTGTAAATTGGTGTAATGAAACACCAAAAATTAATTAGTGTAAAGAAACACCACTTTTGGTGGCAACAAAGTTGCCACCAAAAGTGGTGTAATAAAACACCATCATCAATTTGGTGTGCTTTAACACCAAATTGGGTGTCCTACTAACTAATTCAGGATATGCCACTTCGATGCAGCATCACACCAAATTTGGTGTTCAAAATCTGTCGTCCCAAATTATCCTACGAGGAAAAGTGATTGAAAGGTTATGGATATTTATGTAAAGCTACAGGCATTTTTACTGGATTTTTCCCCTCTTAATTAAAAGATAACATATTTTGAAACAACTTTTATAATTAAAATTTAAAAAAAATATATTGAGGATTTCAATTACAAATTTGCGAATTAATTTTGAAATATCCTTTTCTGAATCAAAGAGAAAAATATGTCTAAGTTTTACATAAATGTATAACAGTTTACAGAAAATTTAGAGATCTTTTTCTCTTTGATTCAGAAAAGGATATTTAAAAGTCAATTCGCAAATCTGTAATTGAAATCCTCAATATAATTTTTTTTAATTTTAATTATAAAAGTTTACTGATGTTTCAAAATATGTTATCTTTTAATCAAAAGAAGAAAAATCCAGTAAAAATGCTGGTAGCTTTACGTAAATATCCATAACCTTTCAATCACCTTTTCTCTTAGGATAATTTGGGACGATATATTTCCGGTCAAAGACTTGAAAAGAGCTATAAAAAATAATTTGGTGCTGCAAGATTTATCGGGTGTTTAATTACAACAATTATGATAGCAACTTTGTTGCCACCATTAATAAAACCTTATTCAATTACAGTTATAATTAAAAAGAATTCCATATAGAAATTTAACAATATAAATGTTGTGATTACATAAATGTTAAAATAAACTTAGTCAGGAAATTCTGTTAGACTTTGTATTTTTTCATGTCAAAATACTTACGTATTTAACAATGAAGCCACATGAAACTATTTGCACTTATTTTTAGTAGTGAAAGGGTTTAATCGATTTTCAATATAGCATTGTAGAAGTTATGGCCATCCCCCACTCTTATTAACACCTAATATTTTATTATCCTAGTAATGAATGTTTTGCGTTTTGAATAAATTTCTTAAGAAATACCCCAAGGAAAATGTTACTCACTTTAAATAAAAATTAATTTTAAAATATCACTCTTAAGAAGCTTAAATTAATTGGATTTAATTACAAGTATTACTTGTTAGTGATATTTAACTATGGCATCCCAACACAACTTACATTTCTGGTTATAACTTAGTTGGTCAATAGAATAATCAGGTAACCATGTATGCAGAATTTATTCAAAATTTTAATAGTAAGAATTAAGAACAAAATAACTTTTATATTTATTTAACTAATACTGAATTGGAAAGTATAATACACATTTGTCAATACTAAAAGTATTATATGAAAATAATCAGAGACTAATAACTAAGTAAGAACGAATGAAATACAGTGAAGAAAGAAAAAAAGTTAAATTCAAAATATCTTAAAGAAATTTGAATGCATTAATAAACAAAATAACCTAACTTAATTTGAACAGGCAAGCAATGCTTATAATAATTCTTAACAGCTTGCAGACCAATGGGTTAGACACATACTTTTCTCATAAAGTTAGCAAAAAAATTATAGAATTTTCTCTGAAGACATTTACTTACTCATATCTTAGATGGGCAAAGTTCTGACAGTAAGCCTTTGGTCAAATCAGTATATTTGCAATTTCACAATAAAAAAATGATTTTTATAAGCACATAAAAAAGCATAAGTCAAGGTTAAAAGTAAAGAACGGTTTTAGCTAATCATAAAAAAAAATTTGCATATTGCAGTGTACCAAACCACACAAACAGCATATAATTATTACTTAACATTATCAAAACACATTTCATGGTTAAATATATTGATATTAACCAAAATAGTATACCTACAGTTAAACCCAAAACAGGCTTACACAATTTTTTAATTGTCATTTTGGATTTGTACTGTTCAAATTGCCCACTTAAGATATATTACACACAATATTATACAATTTTTATATGTAACAAAAAAAAATCTTAAGTATTACATTCCATGTATGAAACATCATTTAATGTTACCAAAATATGTTTTAAGACAATGTACCAGTTTCCATTTTTGTAGTAGCTGGAAAATGGATATCTAAATTGCAAGAGACTTGAATCCATAAAAAAAAATCTTGAACAGTCCTTATTAGACATTTTTTTAATTTTATATGCACCAAAATGATCATTGAAAACACACTCATAATCTTCTAAAAGAAAAAAAAACTTTATCACTATCTGTTATAATGAGCAAAATTTTTGAAAAAATTTATTCTTCTTCAACTAATTTCCTAACAATAAATAAACCACTAACATATTTTAAAAAGTTAATAGTAAAGTGTGAAACAGAATATAGTTCCCTAGTAAATCCTTTGTCTTTCACAATAACCTGAGCAGCTTCTGGTTGTATAGAACTTAATTCAAGTGGTTTGGTAATCCCAACCGATTTATTATGCTAAAGGTATCCATTTGAATTACAAGCATAATATGCTTGACGTAATTGATGGCGATTTGCTAATGTGATAGTTATATTTTAAAATTTTTTTCCTATTGCAGCAAGTCTCTTAAAATAATAATGCTTCGCTTCAAATCTCAATGTCCAACAGTGACGGAGAGGCCCAAAATTTAACATGTGAGAAGGGTAATGAATAAGAAAGTGCTGCTTTGGTATCTTCATTTTATCAGGAAAAAGTTCTCTAAAAAAATGTAGGTGGTCATCAATTCTAATTTTTAAATAAGCAATGTGGTCTACTGTGAGAACAGGGGCAAAAATAAGTTCAACAATACCCTTTAAATCTATAAACAATTTCCAATATGAATTGTCTTCAGGAATGACAGCAGCACACATTAACGGGAGTAATCTGACAAGTGTCCACATTCGAGCAGCTGTCTGATTTATTTTACATTTTTTATTTATTAAAGATGGTTTATCAATAGAATCTAAAGGTCCATAAGGCCACATTTCAATTTGTTTATTTATATAATCAATAGAAATTACTTTGTGTGTGTGTAAAGCTTCTAAAACTAAACCTGTTTCATATGGGACAACTCCTTCTAGCAAATCATGGGCAATATCAGGAGGGAGACCACGTGTAACATGAAAAAATTCTGAATTAAATGGAGAATTGTTTTTTATTCCATACTGAATTAACTTTGTGTCATCAGCAAGCAACTCTGTTACATGTTGTTTATAGTTTTCAGGAGTCCTCAATGTAATATGATCATCAGTATATGTGTTTTGTATCTCAGCCTTATTACACAAGCATGTTCTGCAATAACAGTTTACTTTATTAGAGAATGATTCCACAAAACCACCAATCATATTGCTTCCTAAATTGTCACCACTAATAAAAGACAGACAGCCAACAAAAGTTTCAGCTCTCACAGAAATTCCATCAGTTGCAAGAATATTCAAATCCTTAACTAAGGGTTCAACAATTTTACCAATACCAAAATATTTCACATCTGTACTTTTACAAATAATAACTAATTGAATTATATCAGTTGAAGATCTATACTGTGGATATACATTTCCTAGAACATAGTAAAATGCCAGTAATTTGTGAGTTTTTCTATGAACACCTAATGGGTTACAAATCTCAAATTCATCACAAAACAGATTTAATTTTAAGGAATGGAAGTTGGTAGAAAACAGGGGATGAGTTTTACAGAATTTACCATCATCAAAACTTGTTATAAGATTTTTGGCTTTGTCACACTTAGGGTTCACAACTTGTGTAAATACATCATCTTGTATCAACAAAAATTTCAAAGTTTTTAATATAGACACATAATGAAAACAACACGACTTGTTGAAACTATTATTTCCTAAAATATACTCAACAGGAAGAACCATTTGCATGTTTGTTTCATAGTACTTCATTCTCCTATAATTATTAGATAATGAATCAATGCTCTCAAAAATACAATTTTGTTTCAAAATTTCATTAATCTTTAGAAAACTCTCATTACTTATACTTAAATTAGAAGTTTCATTTTTAATTTTGTTAATTAAATAATCACTCTGCATTTCCAACAAAGAATTAAAATCCTGCAAGATTTTTTGGGTTGTGGACAGAGGTAGCATGTGTTTTTCCTGAGCTTTTAATAATAATAAACTAACATGTCGTTTCATTTTTGAATCAAAATTTTCTTCAGTTGCACCTATATCATCTTCTACATTTATTGATTCAAAGTCCATTAACGGATCTTTACTACAATTAATGTGACTTAAAAATTCTTCATCGCAATTATTCAAATTATTTTTACTTTTATCAGTGTGCGTATAATATGTATGTTTTCTACTCAAATGTGATCGATAAGAGGAAAAACTTTTGAATTTGGCTGTACAGCTTATGAAAGGGCAAAATATTGTTTTATTTTGTTTTGTATGTACATTCAAATGTTTTGAAATATCTGGCAGATTTTTAAAGCAGCTTACTTGTGGACAGTTGATACATGTTTTACATATGTAATGGCCAGGAAAAATAGATCTATCTTGAGAAAATGTATTCCTGTGTTTTCTATAAACATGAGATTTATATGCGTGAAAATTAGTGAACGTATTTGGACAGTCATGAACAGCACATTGCAAAAAAAAATTGTTTTCTTGGCTATGAAACAAGTTTAAATGAGTAAGATACTTGGTAAAAACTGTAAATGTTATGTTTGGGCAAAAATTACAAATTAAAACCATGATTATAAAAAAGATAAAGCACTAAACAATATAAATTGACTTAAGTATAAAATGTCTTTCTAATTGTTATCCTTACATACAATTTTTAAGTTTTTGTGCAAAGTTTACAACAATTGATGGTAATTTCTTCTTGTCTGACTGAATGTCAAAGATGAACTTTTCTATAAAAATAAGGGTTTTGATGCAACGTTTTGGATACTCGCAATTAAATATAAAGTATGATGCTATCAGATTGGTGACTGCTTCCGATAATGAATTGCAGTGGAGAATAATTTCATGCTCAGCTAGCACATAGTATTTTTCTTGTTTAGTCTCAAAGCCAATGATTCCTACATGAGGCGATGAATAACCTGCTTTCTTAATGTCATCAATAGAAGTAGTTGCCTATAAGAGAAATTAAAATTAAAATCAGTGCTACTCGATTTCACTGCATGACAAATACAATTTTAATTTTTTTCTTTAAATATAGCATAAACCTCATCATGCGGTCGATGCAGTTTTTTTTTTTTTTTTCTTGGGGCCCATTTTGTGAAAAATAAGTTATTATTGTGAAATTTATCATATTTTTGTGAAAAATAACATTTTGTAACAAAGGATGAAATTTAGCTAACTCAAATTCAAACGAAGCATTTAATAATAATTTCTTCTTTAAGTCCTTCTGTTAAAGTTTTACTTTTCAGTGAACTTGTTTTGTTGGCAAATTACAAATTTTAAAACATAACGTAATAAAAATAATCAATGAAGAGTATGTTTTTATGGAATAGAAATTTGTGAAAGTGTCTATTTTTTTAAAATGAATTTTGTGAAGGAGAATGTTTTGTTAAATTAGATTTTTGTGAACGGGCTCTAAATAGACCCCAAAATTTTCCTGGATCGACCCTTGATCATCCAAGCATGCTATTATAAAACTTGATAACTGATAATGTAGAAGAAATATTAAGACAAAATTTATCGTTTTATAGACAAAACATTTACCACATAGATTTTAGCTATATTTCACTTATACAAAGAGTAACGTGCAGAAAACAAACCAACTTAGAAAGTATGGCATGCAGGAAGAAAAATTATAAAGAAATATTTATTGATACTACAAGTTCAGTAATCCTTTAACAAACAGTTAAAGAGATTTAGCAGATTCTGATATGTAAAATAAAGAATGTATTTTTTCTCTTTCATCTGTTGTAACTGACTATAAATGCTTTATTTTGGCAGTCTATTGTAAATTACATAAATATGGGCAACATCAACAACAACAAAAAAGGTTTGTACAAGCAAATATTTATCATTTTGATGAGATCTCTAGTTTGATTCTTTATCAAGCAATTCAAATCTTTAATGAGATTGTGACATAAGGAAACAGACTACATTATCAGGGTTGTTTAATTTAAATGTAAGATTTGATAGATAAATATTTTTCTAATACTAGGTGAAATCTAAAAGTTATAGCTTCTAATCAATCTTAGAGACAAGTGACTCATTTTTTTAGCATATGAAAGTAATTTATAAACACATGAGCAACAATAGTTAAAGCTGATATTTGCAGTCTCCTTTCATAGAAACCTGTGAAATATTAATTGAGGCGTATAATTTATTTATAAAATGTGAAAACATTGCCGTATTTATTATAGTGCTACATTTTACCTATTATTCAATTGTAATGTTGAAAATCCCCAACATTTTGCACAATCAGCCTTCACCCCCATCTCCCAACCCAAAACCGACCCACAGGGAGGCTCTATTAAATATTATTTAAACTGAAATTTAAATCATGATGAAAATCATTTTTATAAGAATGTCTTTGATTAAATGCAGAGCTAAAACTAGGATTTTTCTAACATATTAGGCAGGAATCTTAGAAATCTTTTCCTGAAAATTTAAGGGCAATGGAAGACATTTTAAACATTTACATGTATGTAATAACAATACTTTTTATGCAAGTCAATAACAGGTGGCACACTGCTAAATAATATTCCTATCATTTTCAACCACATTAAATTCATTTCTAACACATGCAAATAAAATACATACTTTTCACACATTTCATAAAAAAGAAAAATAATGTTACAAACCAAGACATTTTAATTTAATATCAAAGAAATGTTTCTAATATAGATGCACAGAAAATAAAAGTGGGCAAGAAAAATATGGTTACTTTTCCATTATACGGATACCATTGTCGCCAAGCATACATTTAATATATACATTATGCATTAACATACATTTTGGCATGGTGTCAGTATAATGGAAAAGTACCAAAACATGTTATTGTCTTGTACGGTCACTAACACTGTAAATAAATTAAATAGCATGTTATAAAAACTTTAAACATTTAATAAGAGCGATAAAAATTGTATAAAAAATGCTGTCATTTTGTAAATGTGAAAGCAACATTGCATATAAAATATTACCTAACTATCTTATGTAAACATTAGGCACAACATCCCTCGAGGAGGGGAAGGGGGAAACTCTTACTCTTATGTTAAACCTTTCTTCTCCAAAGACACCTTATTTTTGCAGATAATCAAATAAATTAATAACAGTATTTGTAATTTATCACTTACCGTGTATGTTAAAAATAGCTGGTCTTCAGAAAAATGCACAGGTAATGAGATCAGCAGAAATTCATCTTTAGCTATTGCTGTGTCAGCTTGCTCTTGGAGACATTTCAGAGTTTCAACCCATGAAGGAAGGCTTTTTCGTGCCAATAATAAATTATAGAGCTGCTTATTATATAAACTGAGAAATTTTGGAATACACTGAAAAATGTTAGATTTCCCTGTTATTCGGAAAAATTCATCAGCAAAGTGCTGTTTATTAAATAAGTTTGGATATTTAATTTTTAAATCAGCAACTTTCATATATTGATTGACAATTTCATCTCTTCTAATGTCAAATGTTTCATTTAACTCAGATGAAGCACTAGCCTGTTCATTAATAACCATGAGTTGTTTTTTGAACTGTGGTATTTATTTTTTTTCATTCGCTTTTTCTCTTTTGTTATGGAACTTATTGGTTATTTTCTTCTGCTTTACTTCCTCACTTTGATCAAATTTACGCATATTTTTCAATTTATCTCGAATAGCCTGTCGCCATCCACCATATCCAGTTCCAATGGACTCTTTTAAATATGGGTATTTAGAAACAATGGCTCTTGCCATGTCGGTCACCATAACTGATGTCGGATATTTTGAATGTTTCACAACAGATGAACATATGGTATGTATTAATTCTGACCGCAAAACCCTAGGTAAGGGTACCTCATCTTGCAAAGCTTGTCTTAGGCGACTTGAAAAGTCTTTAGCGGGTATTGTGAAATTATCTAGGGGAAAAGATGACTGTGGAGTTGCTGCAGCAAATAGATCTGGTTCTGATGATTCACAGGAACCAGAAGCATTTCTCTCATCAGTGAAAAATGGTTCAGTTATATGGGATGATGATTTCGATTCAGCACAGTCAGGAACTGAATTTTCAATATATAATACTTTGGGTGTATCTAACACAATTCTATATTTCTTACCTGGAAGAATGTTTTCATCTTTTTGTACATCAATGTACTCCTGCCAAACTTCATTAAAAAACTGTATAATAATGGATACTGTCCGATCAATACAAAATCTAGCATAAACCTCCTGAAACATCAAATAAGAATGCATAAGTTTCAAGTACATCTTGTATAAATTCAGTAACCATACCAGGAGTTGATCCTGACAAAATTGGAGGCCTATTTCATAAAAACTCATTTAATAAAGCAAGCCCATTCTCAAAATCCATTTTACTAACATAGCCATAGTCTTCTTACAAAATTCATTATTTATTAAATAAAAACTACCCTTACATGATTTAATGGAACAGATGTCGCAGACGCACCGGGATTTGTGCAATTTTTCTTTGCGCCATTTTGGCAAAAAAACCCAATTTTCCCAATCTTTTATTACACACACGCATTTAATTGAATTTATTATTTTTATATTATTTGATTTATTTACACATATATTCATTTTTATTATAAAAAAACAGGTTGCTATACACAGCAAAAATCGCCATTTATGGTGCCAAAAAGAAAACCCTGTGCAGTGACATCTGTACCGATTTAATCAAAATTGTTTGGGTGTACTGAAATTAATGATTAAAAATTGAAAAATTAATTAAATCCATGATTATTGTTTCTTTCTTAGCTTAAAAATCAGAAAATATAATGATTAACGAAATACAATTATTTGATCGATTGGAAATTTTTTTCTTATTTACGGCTATACCAAAAACAACCATTTTACAGGTAACAGAAAAATCGCCAAAAATAACTGCTTCATCAGCAGTTATGACAGTTGAAGTTGAATAAAATCTAATAATCTTAATTTTACAATGTTTATGAGAAACACCATAGAAAACACATGCTATTTTTTTATGTAAGTAGAGGATATTTAAAAGAATAACAGGACAATCTTCAGTAATGTAATGCATGAAAAAGTAAACAAATAAGTGATTCAGCAAATCTTAAAAATGTATTTTTATTAATATAACTATAAAATGCAGAAAAATATTCTGGTACTTCTATATTATCCAGTCAACCAATTTCCGTAAAAAAAAAAAAAAAAAAAACTATCGCCAAATTATTTGCCAAACTGTAGCATCCAATAAACAAATGAAAGAATGTTGCCATTTGAATCTCAAAAAAAAAAGTAAGGAAAAGAAACGAAAGAAAAAGAAATTAGGAAAGCACCATTCATTAAAGTATCATTTCTCAGCAAGTTTAAACAATAAAATTTACAATACATTAAAGAAAAAAGAAACCAAAATAATCTTTGATATTTATTTATTTACATTATTTTTTTTAATTATCCCTCTCGACTGTTGGATAAATATTTGTGATGTCAGTTGAAAGTGATCTATTGTACGTAACTACACATTGCAACATTTTTTCAATGCTTTTTCTGTTTAAATATCATGATGTCGAAGACGTAATTTTTATTTTAGTTAATGAAGTAACTAATAAATCAGTAAAACATCATTAAAAAATCATTAACATCCAATTAAAAATCATTTGATGAAATAACAAGCACATGTAACGCATTTGACGTCAACTGAATGTGACGCCACGATAATTATTTTTAGCTTTAAATCCCATAGTTTGGCAATAGCGAAAATTTCTCCATCTTTGCATAAAAATTGATTAGTTTACAACAATGGATGTGTTTTAGAAGATATGGATTTGAAACGAACAATGATTAAAGAGGACATTTTAAAACATTCTTTTAAATATTAAAAAAAAAATTAAGAGTATTCAAATCCAAACTGCTTATTTTGATACACATTTTTAAATTCAATTTTGCTCTAAAATGCCTCCAATTGGCAGGTTCTCTTATTCAGAAACTTTTATAATGTCTGTATTGTCTCAATGTTTTGATAAAGGCAGAATATATTTCAAAAAATGCTGTCAAAGTGGACATTTTGAACAAAATTTCCCAAAGCGATAGCGCTGAAAACAAAAAAAAATTATACTGTGAAAATAAATGTTCGTAATTCAATTTCTAATTAATTTAGCGAAAAATAAAAACATAGGTCCCTTATAAATCTCTTCATAAATCACACCGCCAAGTTTCATGTTTTTACTTTTAAAAATGAGTCTGAAAATGTGTCTCAAAATTTTGAGTTGCTGAGCGTGGAAAAATATTTTTTTAATACCGCCTTAACATAAAATTTCCATGGTGCCTTTGAGCAGATGCAATGCAGAATGCGCATAGGAGCTCACTCGGTTGTATTATCACAGGGTAATGTACTTTATTTATACTACGTTCTTTTATTTACTGAATATGATATGGACAAAGGAATATACTGATCCTTGAAAATTTATTTCTTGCAGTACTGAATATAACGGCAATTTCGAAATGATTTGCATTACACAGTTGTTTACAGATTGTCTGTTTGGAGTTTGCATCGAAAATAGTACTGTGTTTCACTAGGGGAAGAACTTCTAAAATAAAATTTATGAAACACTTTTTCATAAATATTCCCCCTATTAAATAATAAAGAAGCTTATTTTACTCATATTGTTATAGTAATTTGTTTCTGTCAGGTTTTGACGGGTTCCATCTAGTATACATAAAATAATACATATTTATATAAAGATTGTGTATATTTTTTAACATGTGACACATACAACGTTTATTATTGTCCACCCTGGGTCACCTCCTGAATTCAACACTGTTTGTATCTTTACATTTAAAAATTAGCCCGTCATTGTGTCAGAAAATTTTGAATTTGTTGCACAGTGAACTTGAAAACAGCTTTAATAGAGCTTTAGATTTAACTTTTAAAGTTCAAAGTTGATAAATTTTGGGGAAAATGAAACAATAAAGAAGAAAGTTAAAATTTAATATTTACTTACGTATTAACACCACCGTAGGTACAGATTTGGCGGTTTTTAAGTGCCGCCAATCTTTCATAGCACTAAAAAATGGCGTCAAAAATCAGCAAACAACAAGGAATCCAAAAGATAACTGTGTGCGCGTGCAAACAACAAGATTGTTCTTTATTGGCACATTAGCGCAACTTCTGCTGCGGTGGCGTTAGTACACAAGTACCATTTAATAAAGTAGCATTAAACATCAATATTGTTTAGAAAATAGTAAACATTAATTTCTTTACAAAAAACATTGCAAAATTTAAATATCTTACATTTTCAAATTCATCCAATGATGCTGGTAAATTAAACAATTTACTTCTTGAATTATAGGATACCAAAATATCTTTTTCCATGCTAAAAATGATAAAATATAAACTAAATCAAATTTTAGAATAATACCATATACAAGAGCATAAATCAAGAAAAAATAAGTAAAGTTTCTAATATTTAAAAATTAGGGCTGTAGCTAGATGTGAATAATAGGGGGGGGGGGGGGGGTCTCAAGAAAATGTAGCGGAGGCTCATATTTTTTTTTCTCTCTCTCTCTGACACATGCACGCACAAAAACACACACAAATATATATATATAGATGATCAAAGTATTATGCAGAAAGATAAATTAGTGTATATTCATATTCTAGGCACTATGTTTTTATTAAATTGTTGATAACATCATTGTATACTAAGAAAAGAAAAGGCTGGAGAATAAAAATTTCCAGTGTAAACTAGTGTATAATTATACTGGTGAAATAATAAGTGATGATGTCAACAATAAATAAAAAGCTTGCGGTTCACCCGTTTCATAAAGAGTTGCAACCTTTAATCAAAGTATTATGCAGAAAGATAAATTAGTGTATATTCATATTCTAGGCACTATGTTTTTTATTAAATTGTTGATAACATCATTGTATACTAAGAAAAGAAAAGGCTGGAGAATAAAAATTTCCAGTGTAAACTAGTGTATAATTATACTGGTGAAATAATAAGTGATGATGTCAACAATAAATAAAAAGCTTGCGGTTCACCCGTTTCATAAAGAGTTGCAACCTTTAATTATTTTATTAAAATTCCCTACCCTTAAGGATTTTAAAGTTGTATTTGTATACGATAAAAAAAATTGACAAAATCAAGGATGTACTTTGCATTTTAAAGTTATTGTTTTTAAAACACTTATTTAAACTAATTTAAAACACTTATTTGCAGTTTTTATACATATTACAATTTAGTATTTGTAAGAATGTTAAAAAATGTAAAAGGATCCCAAAACAAAGTTCGATTTTTGAACAGTTTCATTTGGTGACCTGAGAATCTTTCCTAAGGGGGGGGGGGGGGGTCATTTTTTTTTTAATCTAGAAGATTTGTAAAAAATACTGTTATTAGGATTATATTAATTATATCACAACTATTGCAGAATTATAAAATAAATAAAAGTAGATTTCCAAAAGCTAAAAATCTTCTACGGAAGCAGCAAATTATATTTTTATAATCACAAAAGTTTGCTTTTGAGCAAATGTTTAACAAATGGTAATACGAATTTCTAGAAAAGCCAAACACAAAGAGAGTGTAGTCCAGGGAATAAGCTTACTTTTAATTATGCTGCATACAAGATTTCAAAACTCCTCACAGTACAGAGGAAAAATTATGAAAATTCAAATCACTATGGACTGCTTAGATATTTAACAATAAATACTGTTTTTTTTTCACATAAACAATGATTTCTAAACGTTATTATTCAGATACAACATACACTACTGATTTTTTCCCCTTTAAAATATGATTTAAATGTTCTTTTAATGCAATCCACAAGTATTTTGCTTTAAAAATAAAACAGGAACTAAATATTATGTTCTAAAATATGATAATTTTTTATTAAGGGCTAATGTTAATTCTATAGGGCATTATTTTTCTAATATCTCGTTTGCATTTAAATATTTTTAAATGATTTTATTTTATTTTTTTTTTTTTTTTTGCACTGGATAGCAGAGATCAATCTCTATTTCCGCCGTTGATTACTTTTTCGATTTTTTTCTACGAAGATACTTTCATTTTCGGAACCGGTTTCGAAAGTAAAAGCATCTTCCTAAAAAAAATCCGCAAAGAAAATCGAAAACGTAATCAACGGCGGAAATAGAGATTAATCTCTGCTACCCAATGTAAAAAAAAAAAAAAAAAAAAAACATTTAAAACTATTCAAATACAAACGAGATATTAGAAAAATAATGCCTATAGAATATAGAATTAACATTAGCGATCAAGTGTTGTCAAGTGCGTGAAGAGGATTATTAAGCAAAAACAACTAACAAAGTAAAAATTCTCATGCTTTGTTTAGTTAATTTCCCTCATCTAACTATACAAACACTATTTAGTATTATCTATTAAATATATAAGGAATAATTACTAGGCTTACCTTATGTTTTTAACAGCACTTCATAATGAAATCAAAATGGTTCATTCCGTTCTCTGCTCTGTTGTCGTCTGCTGACGCAACACTCTGACGTCATCGTATATTTCAACACCACAGAGCTGGATTGCGAGATAAAAATGTACACCTATATTGGAGTTTTGGTTTCCGGAATTAATTTCAAATTGTCATTCTTGGTGTGTGATATCACCGATTTTTTTTTAAAGAGTACAGATAAACTATTTTAAGTGTATTATAACACTTAATTCAGTGTTGACACCAAAATTAGTGCATATTTAAACCTTATTTGGCATTTCATAAACCCAAATTAAGCGTAATTATACTCCCCATTTTTTACAGTGTAGTTTTCTTCTATCGATACAAGAAGAAAGTATTGGATTTGTGTAAAATTTCGACGTCTTGTTTTTCAAAGATTTATACTTTTTTGGAAATCCTGAACACGATATTATTGTTTTTCAAAAATGTCTGTCCGCGAGTTTGTCTGTCTGTATGTGACACAAATTTTTGTGCGCTCTATGTCAGCAAATAATGCATGGAATGTAATCAAATTTCATATTCAGTTATACATTGACATAAATATGTGGTGATTAGGTTTTGATGTAAATCTCGTAAAAGGTGTAAATCTCGCAGCTTCTATGCTGCATTTCTCACGATTTCTGCGATAGCTATATTCCCAGAACTACTGTATGAAATTTCCTGAAAATTCAAATTGTGTTAAGTTGTGTAAATAAGTCGTGTCGGCTCTTGCCAATCAAGCTTTTGTACGGGCTGAGCCGACTTCGGGCAGAACTTTTAGCGTTTATATCGTACTAGGCCAATATATATATATTTATATATTTGTACGGACCAGGTCGTTCTCGGGTCGAACTTTTAGCTTTTATATCGGTTGGGTCATTATATTTTTTGTACAGGGCGGTGAAAGCCTGGTCCTGGAAATTTCGACCCATTTAAACAGCTAACCGACATATCTAAGCTAGTTTTATGGGTTTTTATGCTTATTTCAGCCAATGTCCCATAGGTAATGAATGTCTATTTCTTTAAAATGTTTAAAAAATTGTTTACTGAATTACAACTAATCTTAGTAATAAAATGAGGCTGCGCCACCAGCCGGTTGAGTGCCCCCGTCAGCACATCAACCGCCGCACCCAAGTCCTGAAGGACTTTAAACGCACTAGAACAGGAGAGTCCTCCTGTAACTGCTGCGGCCGGTGGGAGCGCCACCACCTGCTGAACACTCCTTTTAACCCAAGAGACGTACGACAAAAGTCGCTGCGATATACGATGGAACCCACACTTCGAGGACACCACCACAAAACACTTGGGGAGACGCTGGAGACCTCCGACAACTTCGTAGCCGGAACCCAAAAGTGTGAACCGGGTCCTAGGCCTTAAGCCAAACTATCCCAACGACTCTTATTGTACGACAGTTTCCGATCATCGAGTCCTAGGGGTGGAGGAAACGACTGGTCTCATCGGCTGCGGCGAGGAAGAGGAGCCTCTCGCCAGCCCGAGACCTCAAGGAAAAGTGTCCCTGAACGCATAGACACGTCCTGGCATAAATTGTCGCCCCCAGAAGCTTTCCCTCCGGCGAAGCCCTGCAACGAATTGCAGGTAGTGGCCAGTCGACTCAACTGGGGTGTCACCCACATATAAAACAAAACATAAACAAAAAGACAACAATAACAACAATGAAAAAGGAGAGGCACCAGTATCGGTACTCTGAAGGTCATGGAAAATTCCTTCAAAAGCGCCAAAGAGGCGGTCTCGATCAAGAAAGTTATTTCTAAGATTCCAGCAAATCGAGCAGTCCAGGTAAAGAACATACATCCTCCCAAGGAGTTGATACGGATACACGGTGACCTATTCCTACAAACGGGCAATGCTCTTCTTCCGGACCATTGAGGTTGACACAAAACTACTCCAGCTGCAGACCATGAGTGTACGCCCACATGCCGGTAACTACGCTCTGCCGCCTGCTAGTACTGAGGGTTGCTTCACGCCGCCTCACGCAGTAATCAAGCGTCACTGCAGAGCCACCACGCACCGTGATCTTCGGAGTTTGATCTCGCCTCCGCCAACGCCGCGATTTTACAAACCATCACGCGTATAGCGATTGTAGGCGGTGTCGAATGATGATTGGCTAAAAGATGGTTACGTAGTTGGTGAGGGGAGGAGTTAAAGCGTATTAAATGAATAAGTGTATTAAAAGCAAATATTCTTGTGTCAGATCTTGTATAGTGGTTAAAGCACCAGGCTCGTAGTTTTGATGTATCGACTTGTGTCCTTTCCAATTTTTAGAGTTTTGCTTTGTTCTTTATTGAATTAGTTAATAAAGAATATTTATTAGCAGTGCTTCTTAAGCATTGATGTAAAGATCAGTTGATCTTTATCAATTGCTCTGCAATATTTTATTGTCAATTAGATAATTAAATTTTAATTAGAATTAAGTTAAACAATGTTAAATTATAATTATAATTAAGGTAAATAAAAATAAAAAATTTTATTACATACAATGAAATTTAATATCAGATAATTTCAAGAATTAAATTAAATTTTAATTCATATAAGCTATTTTTTAATAACTATACGAACATTTATTAAAATGCAATAACTCCTAAACTTTCATTAAATTTTTTTAATTAGAACTTTAGTAACAGATGATTATCAAATTAGCAGAATTAATTAATTAAAGTTTTCAACTTTTAAACTTAAGCATTATTCTTAAAAATCTCTATTAATTTACTAAAATTCTTTTTACCAATTACTGGTTGATCTGTAGTGATAAAGTTCTGGAAGATTACCATATTTAAAGTTTTTTTTCTATTATTTTATTATTTAAAATTTTAATTATTATTTTTATTTAAATAAGTATAATTAATATTAATTAATATTTTTATTTAAATACTAGGGGGCCTACCCCCTGCGAGCTACGCTCGCCAACTCCCGCTCAGACTTCGAGACCTCTAAAAATATGTCAGCGTGCTTTGATTTAAAAATATTGGTAAATCTGTAATTGGGTTGCCATGCTTTTAACGTTTTAATGGGGCATTTTTTTTATTATCATGGCCTTATACACAGATGTTGCGACAACTGACGACTGTTTTCGGGATTGATAAGTAAATTCAATTACAACATGAAAACCAGCTTGTATAAAATGGTTAGGTTTAAATTGTGGCTACCTCTCGCACTTTTATAACAACGATCTGTATTCTATTCTTCCTTTGCATCTGCTTGTGAATAACATTAAGAACCACGGTATTGAAAAGTACGATGTTATAGACATTTTCAGTAACACGTTTTAACTTTCTCTGCACCATCAAGCATATTTTCATGTTATTTGAAATATGTAAATTCTTTATTTTAATTAATACGTATATACGAATTTTCTAATAATTATTTATCATACAAAATTAATTAAATATTTTGTGCATGCATGCCTGCATTTATTCGGCATTAATTGATGAGATATTTAGGCAAATTTGATATCCGCGATAATTTTAAACCATGTTATGTCACTTGAATATTGTCCATAAGAAAATCGGGTACTTTTCCAGTATAGGATCCTTTGCTTTCAGGTTTGGCGTCATTCGAGCTTCTTCAAAAAGGGATAGATTCGTTAATATACATAGATTTGTTGCCAAAAGTTTTGAAAACAAGCCCAATGAACTTTTGGTGCTTTTCTATTATAGGGGTCTTGACGCTTTTTTAAAAAGTTTGGCGCAATTCAGGCATCAGAAAGTGAGATTTGGTGCCAAATGATATAAACAGACATGGAAACAAATTCGACGATTTTGTTGTTTATATGCGTTTTTTAATTATACGTACATTATTATTGTTTTTTCTATACAAATTACTTCTGATTATATATAAAAGAGGATAAATGATATTTTACGCTAAACAAATTGTACAAATATTAAAAAAATGCTTCTGTATACGAAATGTTAAAGTGAATAGGTTGACAGAAAGTATGTTGCCAAATTTCCTTTTCCGCCAAGGCTATTTTCTCTATTTTGTCTAGGCCCCATACCGAACTTTTATGCTTGTTTACACATGTATTTATATGTATATATACAATTTATTTGTAATTGTCTTTCAGTTTACCTCTTTTTGTACATAAAAATAGATAAATGACTTCTTTATATATAAATACTCATCAAACACTTGCTTCCAACGTAAAATTATTTAATAAATATTTTTTTCTCCTTGCGTTCAGTTGGGCAATTATTATTTTATATATTCGTTTCAAATATCCGAATTAGTGATTTTATAAATTCGTTTAATTAAATTTTACAAAAAAATAACAAAATGATATCAATAAATAATAATTACTATTAATTCCTCCCCCCCCCCCTTTCTTTTGCGTTTACATAAATGAAGTCATTTGGAAAAATTTATTCAATATATTTTCAGTTTATAAATTAAATTAAATGCTGACAGGGGATTGAATCCTGACGATAGAAATGTGATTTTTTTTTTTCAAATTTTCCTGAAAAACATAATTTAATCACAATCTTGTCTTCATTATTGATTGAAATAAAAGATAAATTCAATTTCAATTTGAAAATGACGAATAAAAAGAAATCAATAATCCCTATGGGGATCCTTTTCAATTTTTCCCCTTTTTTGTCACAAAAAAACTGAGTAATTAGTTGCCATCATTACAGAAATGTCATTAAAATTAGAAAAAAATTAATATCTCGAAAACTAATTCCAATTTCCAAATTCTATTACCAGTTTTGACATCCGCGGATTTTTATGGACAATTGGAATTAATTTCACCATCAAGCGAATAATATTTTATTAAAAATAGCCCTGAAACATAATCAGTCGTTTAATCAGTGGTTTCATAAAATCGTTTCATAAAATCGTTTCACAAATTCGTTTCATTAGGATTTTATATATATAGGGTAGATATTCAATTAATATATTATATAAGTATAGTTATTTAAACGTATAATTAATATAAATAAATGTTATTATTTAAATATATAATTAATATAAATAAATATTATTATTTAAATATATAATTAATATTATTATTAAAATATATAATTAATATTATTATTATATAATTAATATTTTTGCGTAAAGGTTTGTTATACATTCTCTTGTGATTAATTAGCAAGATATAAACTATGAGAAAAATAAACCAATCTATGTTAAAGAGAAGCTTGGGTTTTGTAGACATAGCTTGAAATATGATCTTATGTTTCGGTTGATACATTTTGTACAAACCCAAACATTACATGTATGTTAATGTTATTTGTTATTAATAATGTGTAATAGAAACAAAACGTTTTTGGTAACTATTAAAATCCGGAAGCTAGGACTTTTTTGTTTTTATTTCTGTTTCTGCTTCTTCTTCTTTTTATTTATTTATTTATTTATTTTTATTTTTTTGTATATGTCGTCTACATCAGTAATCTATTTATTTAAAAAAAAAATTGTATATGTCGTCTACATCAGTAATATATATTTTAATGTCATCATGATCCCAAGAATTTTGTGAAAATTGGAATAGCAGAAAATCATATACAGGGATTGTATTGATTTCATGATTTTACATGTTAATTTTGGTATATTTAGGCTAAAAACAATTACAACCAAACAAAATTATTATAAATAGATTAAATAAAGCAAACAATGGCATCATTTCATAACTGTATTACAAATAATAATAGTGAAAGTAAAGAAGATAAATCTATCTAACACTAGTAATAATAAATATAGTTATCATTATTTTTATTTTGCGAAAAAAAAATGTTGAATGATTAATTGCTTATTTTACGAACAGATGGCGCCACTACACATTTTGTGACCATTATTATTACATGTTGGAGGATTTATTTGTGTTTTGTAATAAACCATTTAAATTATTTAAATAAAAAAATAAATTTACATGTGTATGTGTATTTTTAACGGCTTAGAAGTTGCATGGATTTTAGGTGTTTAAGTGTAATTTGTATAGCTTTTTAAATTATTTAAATACTGAATGATTTTTTTTTCAGTTAAATTTTGGCAGTGGATACATGCAATGTTTGCAAGCTTTTAATTGTAAAAAGAAAAAAATAATTCCAAAATTAAATGAATTTGTATGAAAATTTTGTATTTTACGCTGTCTTGACTTAAAGATATGAAGGAAATAGTTTGTTTAATAAACCTTTAAGTTCAGTAAAAATTTTAAAACTAGTATATATAAATTCGAAATCTTCATTTCTTAAGTATATATTGATTTTATGAAATAAATAACTATATAAAAATCTGTAAACTGCATTGCTTAAGTATATGTTGATTTTATAAAATAGCACAGTTCAAAAAGTTTTTAACAACCTAGTAATTTTATTTTCGTTTATTAATTCAATTATGATTATTAAAAAAAATAATAATAAACATTCAGAAAGCTAACATTTATTTGCTGTGCTTTCAGTTTATTCTTGTGAAATAATGTTTAATATGTTTTTCTTTGTTTAATTCTAGCTAATTGTACTTAGTATTTACTATAAATAAAATTTAAAATAAAAATTACAAAAAAAAAAAAATGTAAACATGTAATCTTTATTTGAAAATTGGAAGTTATAGATTATAGATATTAAAGAATATAATAATGTATAAATTAAATATGTTTAACTTTATGTAAGGTTTGTTATGTATCAATAAATTATGCTGGACGTAAAGTTTTTTCCCTTAAAAAATGCACACAAGCTACTACAAATTTAAATTAGTTTTCACCAACCTTTAAAATTAAAATATGTTTTATTTTTCTTTAAAAAAAAAAACAAAAAAAGAAAAAAACAAGAGTTGAATTAGATAATGACCTCTGAAAATACAAGGGCTAGAAGTATTTGATTTGCTGTTTCAAATTATACTTGTACATATGGATTGTTTTCTTTTAATTGGATTAAGTTAATAATTTTTTGTTAGACACGTTTAATATGTCCTAAGCATCATTAAAAATAAAGCAAACATGAATATGCAAAATGCAAGATCAGACTTTCTTATGAATCTTGAACGAAATGAAAAATATTCTCTTCAAGCGCATTAAGCTCCTCCTACCTCGTCTCGGGCAGTCGACCAATCACCATTCGACATCGTCTCCAATCGTTCTACGCGTGATGGTTTGTAAAATCGCGTCAACGCCCCCAGATAAAGATTTGGAAACTATCTGACCGCTGTTAGCTAGTCGTTGCTCATCGTCACCTACCTCGACGCAGGGCGAGGGTCCCGCTCGAGCAACTGAGCTAGGCTTACGAGGCGTTCTTCTACCACCTAGGGAGGAGGTTTCCAATATTGGCAGAGTCCTCACGCCGCAGAAAACCTGAGTTTATGAAGGGTAGACCCAGACTCAGTGGCCTGCGTCACCGAGTCTTTTTGGTGTCTCTGTTTTTTTGGACTCCCGAACGCTACCACCGGCGCACCACATTGAGGTGACGGTTCAACCGTGTCCTGCCCCCGTCGTGTCGAACATCTCGTTGTGTCGGGCTTCCGGTCATCTTTCCTACGGAAGGGACCGAGTCGGAATCTCCGGAGAAGCCCGCTGAAATTCTTAGCCATAAAGAAACAAGCAGTCTTATATCTATTTGAATGCCTAAGAGGGACTGCTCAGACTGGGAACCATATCTGCAGAGCATAGATGTCCCTCCCGGTCCCTTTATTAAGGTCTTAAAAAAATACATATTTCAGCTGGAGCTGAACCCGCCAGAAAACGCGACAGGAGGCGGGGTGAAAATAGACATGCTAAGGTGATACTATCTTAATGTACATTACAGGTAGTTCACTGCCAGAGACATACCTCCAGCACGACACTGGGCAGTGAAGAGGGTTTATGATTGGATGATGTTCATACCAGGAATGAAGTCCATATCTCAGGAGCGGGTCAAGTTAGAAAGATCCATCAAGAACTTAAAGATGTTTTTCAGTTTATTTAAAAGTGCTGGGCGGGAAAGGATATTATCTAGTTAATCTTTTTTACATAATTCTGAATACTGGAGAGTAATTAAAGCTTAAAATTGTCACTATTAATACACTGAAAAGTATTATTGCCCTTGAAAAGATCGCGCCTTTATACGACTTCGAGAAGGTATCTCCCAATGTGTCCTGATATACACAGTTCCTCTAAAAAATATTTTCTATGAATGCTTTGTATATATATCGTCCTACCGTAGTATAAAATAATTCTAAAAAAAAATCCGAACAACCATTTTACTAGTACTAGTGTTGTAACGTTCTATCCTATATAGTTCTATTTCCAAACGGTTCGTTGTTCCTTTGGGAATTTTATTACAATGTGGAATTCCTCCATTGAGTCATAAGCGCTGTTACTGAGATGTGGGCTCACCCTGTCTCTCTCTACCCACTGGTACCTCTGTATGCTTGGCGACAGCATTTGACATTGCATCCAAGATTCGATCTCGGCAGCATGCTATCGTTACCAGATCGAGCGCTGGTAGTTAAACTTTTTTACAAGAATGGTGAATCGACAACTATTGCATTGCGAAAGTTTCGCACGGAGAAAGAACTTCAGGCGCAAAAAACCCTATTTCATTGAATGGGATACTCAATTTAGTACGACGTTTTGAGAAAACGGGGAGTTTGGAGGATCGTCCACGTAGTGGCAGACCATCCTCGAGCACGGATCGCGTCAATGTTGTGAAAAGTGTCATGGAAGAATTGGCAGCCGAGACATCAATGGGCAGTAGCAGTGCTCGTGAAGCTGGGAGAATAACGGGGATTTACGTAATCGTCGATTCGACGTATTCTGCACGGAATCTTGGATCTGTATCCGTACAAGATACAGGCAATTCACCAGTTATTACTGGCAGATAGAGATAAAAGACTAAGGTTTTCTACATGGGCGCTGGCAAAAATGTAGCGGGACCCATAATGGTTGTTGAACGTCAACTGGACGGATGAAGCACACTTTTCACTGTATGATGACGTCAATACGCAAAACAGTCGTATCTGAACAACGTCAAACCCTCGTGAGTACCTGACCAAGCCAGTGCATGCTCCTCATTTGACTGTTTGGTGTGGTTTAACCGCGTCTTTTGTTTTGGGAAGGGCCCGACTTATGCAGGGGCATGTGGGGCAGCTGCCCCAGTCCCCCAATCTGAGACCCCCCCCCCTCTGCTCTTAATTAAGATTTTTGTTAAACGGATGCAAAATGGTTTAAATTGGAAAGGAGTGTAGCCCTCCACTTCCTGTGCCCTACAATGTACATCATTAGAAAACTAATGTTATAAAAATTTATATAAAAATAGTTTAGAGCATGGGGAATGAAGTAACAACGTATCAAGTGTTCAAATTTGCCTGCACTTATCTTTCCATATTATGGAATCGCCCAAATACATGCTGACGCACAACAAATATTAAATTTTATAATAGAATGGAAAATTTTACATTATAACAAATAACCAAGAGTGATTGAAAGATCTGCATTTACACTTCAAAAGCTCCCATGAGTCGTTATATTCCTACACCAAAAAACAGTGTTCTGTCATTTGTTAAAGTTGTGACCATTTCTTGTGATACCCTGTATATGTATACAGATGTAAATAGCACTTGGTTCGAAATTTATGTATACATAAAATAGGTATGGAGTTTAATACTAGTCACTTCAACATAATTCCCGAACAATTTTCATGGATAGATAGAAAGGGGCCTCTCAGAATGATGCTTGCCCCGGGCCCTAGATAGTCTAAATTGGGCCCTGGTTCTGGGTCCTTTCTTTTTTGAAGAGTCTTGTCCTAAATCCGGCTGGAAAACCTGTACAGTCACTACAGAACGGTATGTTACGCTTTTGCGTGACCACGTTGTGCCTGCATTGCAGGAAAGCCTGCATGCAGGATGGTGCCCCGTCGCAGGTTGCACGTGAAGTCAAGATGTTCCTGTTGAACACTTTCACTGAAGACCGAGTGATAAGTCGAGGTTGTAAGTTTGAGTGGCCCGCATGATCTCCAGACATGACCCCGGCAGGTATTTGGTTGTGGGGATACTTAAAGTGTCGTGTACACCGGGGCTCCCCAGAAACTTTGGTGGAATTGAAAGATGCCATTCGACGGACCGTCGGTGGCATCGATGCCGACATGCTACATTCAGCTGTAACAGGCGTACTGACGCGCCTCGCTTCCCTAATACCTGGTGATAGTGGTCATATTGATCATCTTTCACTTTAAAATAAATGCACAGTGTCATATTATTGTGATTTGTTTTATTGTCTATTTGTGTTTGCTTGATTTGCATAAAACTCCTCAGTACGACGTGTGAGCGCCCTCTATTGGTTACTTTTGGAATAATTTTTTATTATACATGGAAAAAAAATCCAAAAACCTTCTGATCATACTCGCGCAAACCGAAAAATTTTCTGAGCATTACTTCTTTTATTATGAATATTTAAAGTTTAAATTTATGACGCACCCGGTATATATATATATATATATATATATATATATATATATACTAGCTGACCCGACCAGCGTTGCTCGGGCCCATGATAATAAAATTAAACAAACCTAAAGTTTGAATGATTTTATATCATTCAAATTTTATTTGCTTAATAGGCGTATAGCCAACATAGTGAAAAAGTACCCAAGCCGGGACTCGAACCCGGGTCATCAGATTAGCGCACTGATGTTCTACCAACTGAACCACTTGGGAACGATACCCAGCTCGGAACTTTTTCCACCATAACATGTTGGCAAGGCTACAAACGCAGCACAAGATGGAATATTTTCAGTGAGCCACCAACCCTGGGGCAAGCACGAAATCAAAGAGAATCCAGCATCGACAATTGAATAAATTCATATTAATACTTGGAAAAAATTTTCCAGAGAAAATTTCTCACGCCTTGCATTCATAATATTCAAATTTTATTTGCTTAATAGGCGTATAGCCAACATAGTGAAAAAGCATCGTGCTTGCCTCAGGGTTGGTGGCTCACTGAAAATATTCCATCTTGTGCTGCGTTTGTAGCCTTGCCAACATGTTATGGTGGAAAAAGTTCCGAGCTGGGTATCGTTCCCAAGTGGTTCAGTTGGTAGAACATCAGTGCGCTAATCTGATGACCCGGGTTCGAGTCCCGGCTTGGGTACTTTTTCAGTATGTTGGCTATACGCCTATTAAGCAAATAAAATTTGAATATTATGAATGCAAGGCGTGAGAAATTTTCTCTGGAAAAATTTTTCCAAGTATTAATATGATTTTATATCTTTAACCTGATTTGTATTAAATTATTTAGTTAAAATTGCTTCGCACGTCGGCTGAAAATCCTTTATCTCCACTTTCCGCAAATACGGGCGCATTCTGTTAAAACGAACCACTGACACGTGTTCCCACTGCCTGCCGCACCTTATGGTATGCATGCAGAGCACGCGCTGCAAACTCTTTTAGTTCCACCTTCCGCCACCAGGGGACGCACCCTGTTCCAAAGAAACCACCTTCCGAATAAAACTCCAAATCGGGTCCCCGCTGCCACCAGCACCGAATAGCAAGCGTGCTGCGCACGCGATCATAATCCTTTAGTATCGCATTCCAACGCTAGGGGGCGCAATTTGTCCCATACGAACATCCAACACGGGTACCCGTTGTATAAAGGAGTTGAATGAACTAATGCCCGTCGAAATCAGGCCTACAGAACTCTAAAAAATAATGCGCCCCTTGGCGGTGGAAGGTGGAACTAAAATCTGTAACACGAACGAAAACCAAGTCGAATCATCTAAAGGCCGTTGCGATTGGGAATCCGTAGAACTCGAGATAAGAATGTGCAGTTAGATAAAGAAACTCGTAGGATTGCTTGTAGGGCACTTGGTTAAGTGCTCAACAACAATTCATTTACTTTGATTGTTGATAACCATCTTCATAAATATACGGGTTGTGTACTTTTATTAGGAACATAAATTAAACATTTATGAAAATCGTTATTTAAAATTTCCTGTATTCTCTACCCATAACATTTAAAAAACGCTACGTCAGAAGCTAAAAATGTTAAATTTCTTGGGAATTTATTTTGTATAAATCAGAGCAAGGCCCTCCTTCCCCATACCCGCAACATAATTTATTCAAGAAAACCACCTTCACATACATTAACGTGATCATTTAAAAAAAATTATTTTTTTTTGATAATTAGAACATAACGAAGACGCTACGCTATAATAATCGGCAGATGACATCCCTTCCCATCCTCAATTTCAAGTCTATATCTTAATTATTTATATAAATTTTGTTTCATTAGTAAAATTAGTAAAATTAGTAAAATCCTGTAACTAAGCATAGATTATGAAACACTTTCCAACACTAACAGAATACTTTAACAAACCATCGCTGTTTAATGAGGTAAAATAAGTTATCTAAGTAAACATTTCAGAGAAACACAAAACACATTTGAAAACCAGATTTCAGCAATTACCATCCACAGCCGGAAAAGTACTCCAATTCTTTTCTGCAGCCCTGTATATAATTTATATATTTGTATATACTCTATAGTATGCTGCAATTTAGTTTAACAATAAAACAAATAACACAGTTGGAAATTCATCTTCAGCAGTTTCCACCAATAGATGGAAATATACTTGAATTATTTTGTACAGCCCTGTATATTACATAAGCTTTTTGTACTCGCTACATATTAAGCTATAGTTTAATTCAGGCAAATACACGCTGAAATCACACTTCCAGGAATTATCATACATAGTCAGCCATGTATTCAGTTGTTTGCGTGGTCCTGTATATGATTTTATTTATCTTCCACAAACCTTTCTTGGTATACTAAATATATTTCACGTTTAAAATGCATAACTCGATTAAAAACCCATTTTAATCAATTTACGCTGCTGCACAGTAATGCTTACAAATTTTTTTGTTTATCCCTGTATATCATCTGTGGCTTTTATACATAACTCATAGCATTCAAAAATTTAGTTAAACGCATACCTAACTAAAATCCTACTTCCGATTATGGCTTATAAACAATATTTCGGACACAGTAATGTACCCGAAATATTTTGTGTGTCCCTGTAAATGAATGATAAATGCTTTTCGCATAACAAGTGTCTTGTAGTAAACCTCAATAATGTATATCCATTTCATTATATCTGAAATGGCGTAACATAATTAAAATATGCTGCAAATAGTTTTTCCCCGTAGATCATCATGTAAAAGAATACTTTTGTGTAAATGAAAGAAATAAAAAAGGAAAACTGCCAAGTTAAACTGAGGCCATTGAGCTCACAGGCTATTCACACTAGTTGTATATTATACTCTTATTTCAAAGAATTTGAAATAAGCCCCTCGAAAAATAAAGAAATCGACAATATGTTAAGGGGGTTCATACCCCTCCCGCTTATAGTTAACCAATGAACCCCCAAAACTAATCAGTGAAGCGCTTTATCAGAATGAACCTATATATAAAATTCGAAAAAAATCGGATAATTCTGCATGAAAAACTCTTATCTAAATTAATGGGGGAGGATTAGCCCCCCATTACCCCGTTTATACTTAATCAATGAACCCCCAAAACTAATCAGAAAAGCGCGTTATCACAATGAACCTATGTACAAAATTTGAAGAAAATCCGGTAATTCTGCATGAAAAACCCATTTATCTAAATTAAGTGGAGTTAGCCTCCCGTCCCCCACCCCCCTTTATACTTAACCAATGAACCCCCAAAACTAATCAGTAAAGTACCTTACCACGATGAACCTATGTACAAAATTTGAAGAAAATTGGATAATTCTGCATGAAAAACTCATTTGTCAAATTCAAGGGGGGGGGGGCTGACCCCCCCCTTTTATACTTAACCAATGAACACCACCCCTGGAGTCTCCCCAAGTCCAATCTAGGGCTATTAGTCAATTGTTACGAACGTTAAAATTTATAAAGTAAGAAAAAAGCATGTAAATATTCAGACAAATAAGCTTATTATTGCTTACAGTCTGCTGGAAAGATACTTTTCCATCAAAAGAAGAAAAAAAAAAGTATTAAATTTGGAGTATCCCTTCCAAAGTTTTACGTAGATATACATACAGAAATAAATAATATATATCAGATAAACATATAGCCATTATCGTGGTGAGGCTTTTCCGAGAGGCGTATCTATACAGTTCAGAGAATGCTTTGTCCAATCACAGAATGCCTCTGGGTGGATCCGAGTAGAGGCGGTCCGCATATAATTAATTCAGGTGTTTTGTCTCAATTTTGGTCAAAGTTGTCGCGTGATTATACTCGCTGTAATTGCAGTAGAATTATAAAAATCATATTTTTGGAAAGCTTAAACACTGAGCTATCGTTGTTAGTTCTTAATGTTTTTTAAATTTTGTTGGTATCGATTTTACAAGAGTTTAAAAGACACAACAACTCGATTTTTACCGAATCCAACCATTGAGTTGGTCTTCAGAAATAAACTACAACAGAAATCGAAAAAGTGAAAACTAACAACGTTGGAGATTGGTCTCTGCTATCCTATGAAAAAAAAAATATATTTCAAAATATTAAAATGCGAGCGAGAAATCGCGCGATAACCTTCCCATAGACTTAACATTAGCGTGAGCGTTTCTTCGCGTGACTAGTGTAGGCTCTTAACATGTGTGTGTGAGTTCATAAAATATCAAAATGTGATAGTGTGTTTTTGGGTTCATAAACGAAATATTGGTAATAAATTTCATATTCCGATAAAAGAATAAAAAGAAACGTGTCCAGATAAAATTATGGCATTGAGCTCACAGGCTGTTCACACTAATTGTATATTATACTCTTATTTCAAAGAATAATACCCCCTAATGGACAACAAATTAAAGGGGGGTGAGCCCCTGTTCCTCCACTGTACAAATAACCAACGAACTCCCAAGGCTCATCAGGGAAACGCTTTATCAGAACGAACCTGAAAAATTTGAAGGAAATCAGATAATTCTGCATGAAAAACGCATTTATCTAAATTATAGGGGAAATTAGCCCCCCGTTCCCCCTTTCATCGTAAACAATGAACCCACAAAACTAATCAGGGAAGCGCCTTATCACAATGAACATAAAACAAAATTTGAAGCAAAACGGATATTTCTATCAAGAGTTAATGCGTTACGTATATACATACATTTACATACATACATACAAAACCGGCGGGAACATTAGCTCTCAGGCTTTAACAGCGTGTGAACTAATTAAACAAGAAAAGTGCCCAGTTAAACTGATGGCATTGAGTGCACAGTCTATTTACACTAATTGTATATTATACTGTTATTTCAAAGCATAACGCCCTCAAAAAATAAAAAAATCGACAATAAGTTAAGGGGGATTAACACCCGTTCCCCTTTATACTTAACCAATGAAACCCCAAAACTAATCAGAGAAGCGCCTTATCATAATGAACATATACAAAATTAGAAACAAATCGAACAATTCTACAGGAAAAAAACATTTATCTAAATTCGGGGAATTAGCCCCCGTTCCCCTCTCTTATAATTAACCAATGAACCCCCAAAACTAATTAGGGAAGCGCTTTATCACAATGAACCTATATACAAAATTTTAAGCAAATTGGATAATTTTGCATGAATAACCCATTTATCAAAATATAGGGAAATTAGCCCCCGTTTCCCTTTTATAATTAACCGTTAAACCCTGAAAACAAATCAGAGAAGTTTCCTATCACAATGAACCTATATACAAAATTTGAAGAAAATCGGATAATTCTGCATGAAAACCTATTTATCTACATTAAAGGGGGTTAGCCCCCGGTTGTCACCTTTATGCTTAACCAATTAACCTCTAAAACTAATCAGGAAAGCGCCTTATCACAACGAACCTACATACAAAATTTGAAGAAAATCGGATAATTCTTCATGTAAAACCCATTTATCTAAATTAAGGGGGAAGTATTAGCAATTTTTTCTCTTTATACTTAACCAATGAACCCCCAAAACTAATCAGGGAAGTGTCTTGTCACAATGAACTTATAAACAAAATTTGAAGCGAAACGGTTATTTCTATAGAGTTATCGCATTACGTATATACGTACATACATACACACATACGTACTTACATACGTACTTACTTAGATACGTACATACAAACGTAAGTACAAACAGAAACGTCGGGCACATTAGCTGTCAGGCTTTAATAGCCTGTGAGCTAAAAAGAAAACTGCACATTTATACTGAGGGCAGTGAGTTCACAGGCTATTCACGCTAATTGTATATTATATTCTTATTTCAAGAAATTTGAAATAAGCCTCTCAAAAAATAAAGAAATTGACAATATATTAAAGGGGATCATCCCCCTTATAATTAACTAATGTATCCCCAAATCTAATCAGGGAAGCACTTTATTATACTGAACCTATATACAAAATTTGAAGAAAATTGGATAATTCTCCATGAAAGACCCATTTATCTAAATTAAGTGGGGAGGATATACTTAACCAATGAACCCCCAAAACTAATCAGAAAAGCGCCTTATCACTATGATACTATATACAAAATTTGAAGAAAGTTGGATAATTCTGCTTTAAAACCCCATTTATATAAATTAAGTATCGGGGGGGGGGGGGATTAGCTCTGTTTCCCCTTTATACTTAACCAACGAACCCCCAAAGCTTATGATGGAAGCGCCTTACCACAATGAATCTATATACAAGATTTGAACGAAATCTGACTATTCTGCAGGAAAAATCAATTTATCTAAGCTAAGGGAGGGTTAGTCTCCTGTCATTCCTCTTTAAATTTAACCAATGAACCCCAAAACTAATGAGGGAAGCGCTTTATCACAATGAACTTAATACACAATATGAAGAAAATCGGATAATTCTATTTGAAAAACCCATTTATCTAAATTAAGGGGGTTAGTCCTCATCCCCCTTTATACTTAACCAATGAAACCCCAAAACTAATCAGGGAAGCGCGTTATCACAATGAACCTATAAACAAAATTTGAAGCGAAAAGGTTATTTCTATCAAGAGTTATCGCGTTATTGACATACATACGTACATACAGAACCGGCGGGCGCATTAGTTCTCAAGCTTTGATAGCCTGTGAGCTAAAAGGGTTCTTAACTCTACTATAAAGAAAGAATAATAAATTATCTAATTTTTTACATACACATTTTATTCAAAATGTAGAAAATCGAATATATATGTATTCTCATTCATATTCGAATATGCTTTTATTCTCGTCTCATAATATATATTTCGGCTGTAACGTTTTGGGAAAATCCATACAACCTGACCTGGAAAAACGTAATTCTGACCCACAAACAACATTCTACAGTGAACCCGGCCATAAAAAGACAATTAGTCACGGAGATGCGAAAAAAAAATAGGGGCAACTTGGCCCTATGGAGTGCTCTATTCAACGATGAGGAAGTGCGCGCTATTCATAGGTTTTACAATATTTGAATATTAAACTAGTTGGACATGCCAATCTCAAAACTTTCTTCTATCTCATACATGTAAAAGCTTCAAAATTTGCTATCAAACCACAAAAAAAAATCAAAATTTTTCGTCATTCCGTTGTACGTCAGCTACTTGCGAATCTTCGGGTTACCTGTATTCGAGCAGCCGATGTATTATACTAAACTACGGAAAGTCCTTCTGGCCTGTAGCGTCAAGAAAAAATAGCCTCCCTATTGCTCGGTTGTGAGGCCTTAGCTAATTCTACTAAAAATACACGAATTTAAAATGCGTTGAACCCGATTACAGAAGAGTCATTCCCAGTTCTGGTCAATATTGAATTTGAATGAGAATATCGCTAAATTAATTAAGTTGGATTCACACGTGGCAGTGTATTTTTTGTCTCCAAATTTGGCGATATTTCACCAATTGTCGCCAAGCTTGGCAAATAATTTGACGTTGGCGAATATAAATATACAGTGTTAAGCATGTAAGTGTTGAAACGATGGTTATAACAATGAAAGAAAATTTAGTGAAACCATGTTCATTAAAACTCATAAATTAAACCCATTTATGGAGGAATCCTGCTGTATTGTTTCAAAATGTCGGCCACCCTATAATTTTAAACTGCTATATCTCCGCCATTTTTTAAGAGCAAAACAAAAAATGCTTTGGAATCCTTGGATCAAGGCCGAACATTTAACGGAAATTTTTTTTAGGATTTCTAATATTTTTCTATATTTTTTTTAATTAAAATCTATAAATGGCTATCAATGCGCCCCCTCCAGCCACAATATCCCCAAATTCAACTGGGACCTGCAGGTTATAGTCAAAAACATATACAAAAAGTTTGGTTCAATTATCTGCATAACTTCATGTACTTTTCGATGATACAATAGTGAAAATGGAGCAAACATCGCAATTGCAGCCCCCCCCCCCTTTCGTCGAAATATACCCAAATTCAAGTGGGATCTGCTGGCCACAGCCAAAAACAGAGAAAAAATTGGTTCAATTATCTGCATAACTCCATACACTTTCCGATGATACAATAGTGAAAATGGAACAAAAAAAGCAATCGCAGCCCCCCCCCTTTCGTCTAAATATCCCCAAATTCAAGTAGGACCTGCTGGCCATAACCAAAAACATAGAAAAAAAATTGGTTCAATTATCTGCATAACTTCAGGCACTTTTCGATGATACAATAGTGAAAATGGAACAAAATCGCGATCGCAGCGCCCCCTTTTATCGAAATATATCATAAATTCAACTGGGATCTGCAGGCTATAATCCAAAGCATACACAAAAAATTTGGTTCAATTATCTGCATAACTTCATACACTTTTCGATGATACAATATTGAGAATGGAACAAAAATCGCGGTCGCAGCGCCCCCTTTCGTCGAAATATCCCCAAAATTCAAGTAGACCCTGCTGACCATAACCGAAAACATAGGGAAAAAAATTGTTCAATTATATGCGTAACTTCATACACTTTTCGATGATACAATAGTGAAAATGAAACAAAAATCGCAATCGCAGCGGCCCCTTTCGTCGAAATATCCCCAAATTCAACTGGGACCTGCAGGCTATAGTAAAAAACATATTAAAAAAAATGGTTCAAATTGAAGAATAACTTCATACACTTTTCGATGATACAATAAGGACAGACAGACGGGCAGACAGATATTTTGTAAAAACATGTTTTTTGTAATCTCTGACCCCTAAAACGTGTAAATCCGTCAAAAACCGGAAGTCGAATAAAAATTCGATTACAACTACTTACTTCTATCACAGACAGAACAAAGTAAAAATACAAATGTGTTCATTTTTCTATATAAATGATAAAATTGTTATTAGAGATACAATGGAAGACTTATATTTTGTATTAAAACATGAATTGTTTTTCTTTCATTTCCGGTTCTAATGGAAATATGTGAGGTTCGGTTCGATTCGAGGGTCGGCGAAAATTACTTTGTCCGGTTGTGGGTTGATGAATTGGTTTTGTCCGAGTCGGGTTGCGAATTGAATTTAAATAATATTTTTGGGTCGACCGCAAGAATGAAAACCCAACCCGATACCTAAATAATACAAGTCAACCCGACCCGCAACAAAAATGTAAAAATCAACACGACCCGAAGCAAGAAAGTAGAATTTAACCTGATCCGCAATGAAAAAATTCTTTCCCAAGCCGAACAGAACAGCGGGTCATATTAGAACCTATTATCGCTCCCCCGACTCCCCAGATCTGCCCTAGGACTTTAGTCAATTTTTACGAAAGTTAAAATTTATAAAGTATAAAAAAGG
Source organism: Maratus michaelseni (assembly GCA_963931845.1). Lineage (NCBI taxonomy): Eukaryota > Metazoa > Arthropoda > Arachnida > Araneae > Salticidae > Maratus > Maratus michaelseni. The sequence continues at coordinate 468,930,074 of OZ007589.1, forward strand.
CATGTAAATATTCAGACAAATAAACATATCATTCCTTAAATTCCAATGATACTGAAAAGAGACGCTCTACAGAAAGATATACCTATCCAGGAAAAAAAAAAGTATAAAAATTGCAGTATCCGTTTCAAAGTTTTGCGTGACATACATATAGAAAAAATATACATCCTAACGAATTGTAGAATTTCCTCATTGGAAGTGGATTAAAACTTAAAGGTACAATATTTAAGCTTATAGAAATAAAGAATTTGAAATTTACTCAATTTTAACAGGCGTATTTTGATGAAATTTAAAAATAACCGAAGAAAAAAAAAAGCTTCTTAAAATATATCTAATCATTCTTGCGAGTGTTTCTATTTTCTACGCCGAATTTTGAAAAATTGGTATTAGCCAATTATCGCGATGAGGCGTTTCCAAGAGTTCAGAGAATACTCTGTCCAATCACAGAATATGTGTGAGCGTCCCGAGTGGAGGCGGTCCGCATATAATTAATTCAGGTCTTTTTTTCAATTTTGCTCAAAGTTATCCCGTGTTTATACTCGCTGTAATTGCAGTAGAATTATAAAAAGCATATTTTTGGAAAGCTTAAACACTGAGTCATCGTTGTTAGTTTTTAATTTTTTTTAAATTTTGCTGATATCGATTTTATAAGAGTTTAAAAGACACAACAACTCGATTTTTACCGGATCCAACCATTGAGTTGGACCTCAGAAATAAACTACAACAGAAATCGAAAAAGTAAAAACTAACAACGTTGGAGATTGGTCTCAGCTATCCTATGAAAAAAAAAATATTTAAAAATATTAAAATGCGAGCAAGAAATCGCGCGATAACCTTCCCATAGACTTAACATTAGCGTGAGCGTTTCTTCGCGTGACTGATGTAGGCTCTTAAACAAACAAAATAAATTTCGGCGCAGCAAAACAACACACAGACTGATGACGAAAATAACGAAATAGGACCAATGCATATTTGTAATGCAAAAAAAAAGATTATGCACTTTGATTGTTATACTGTCATTTAAAAATGACTAAAATGAAATAGTATAAGAGTTCTTTCCTTATTGCAGTAAATGCAACTTAAATAAATATAAGTAAGCGATGGATCCCATTAACCAGTGTTTCGTATAGGCAGCCTAGGTTGCAATATTATTTTTATGTACAGTTTGGGACGTTACAAAGTGTAATCGAACCTCACGCTGCGATAACTACAGTGACGTAATAATCTGACCAAACAAAGGTATGAGGGAACAAAATAAGATTTTCTCTAGTCTCGTTAAAACACCGAGAACAATAAATTAAGTGAACATTTACACAACACAAAAAGGTCTGTGAAATGAACGAAAAAGAATTCAGAAAAACGGTTCTATTGCAATTGGAACAGATTTGGCTTGAAAACTACCTCTTTTCCCTGTTCCACGTCGTGTTCTTTTATGTAAATTGTAAAGCCACATAGATGAACGAGAGACTATTGAATTTTCCTGGAAATAAAGTAAAAAAAAAAAAAATAATAATAATAAAAAGGGAAAGGGAAGCGCCGAATCACCACGAAATTCATTCCGGTATGCAACTATAACAAACCTAAAGGAGGAAGGATATTATATCCTTGAGGATTATTAGACGGAAACCCGGAAAATAAATTTCTTTTTCTTCTGAAAATTTCGCCCTGCTGTGTCCTCTAGTTTTCAAATTAGCTTGTTTTACTTACAAACTCATTTCGTGAAGTTCTATAATTAAAATAAATAAATAAATAAATAAAAGCAAATCTTCCAAAAATTTTTTAAGGAGCAAAGAGTGATCCAGCTAACGTTTGCTGGTTAAAAAAGTTATTTTTTAGCGAAAAACTAAAGTTTTTAAGCTTAAGCTTAAAAACTTAAACTTATTACTTAGCTTAAGCTTATTTGTCATATCTTTCAATATAAAAATATCCAAGTAAAATGACGGGAATGCCCGACAGCAGAGCTCGCAAAAAACTATTTATACTTTTATGCTCATTTTTCATGAGATGTTTCTATCCATTCTGTTATAGCTTTCATCAGCTGAGCTGAAATTCTTTGAAGGATCGAACGCCTATTGTTTTACCAATTTGCAGGGGATCGAGAATTTATGTAAGTGCCTCGGATATATATATATAGGAAATTTTTAGTGTTCTCCGTTATTGTATAGAGCTGTCTCTTTCCCACCCATCCTTTTTTCCCCCTTCCAATTTAAGGAAAAGTAAAGAGATAAACTCGCTTCTCGCAACAGGGTTAGGTCCCCGAGATTTGTTTTGCGGATCATAAAATCAGACTCATCTCGTAGTGGGGTCTCCAGTTCGCCTTGTTACGAAGCCATTAGCGCCACGGGTAGAGTTGCTTTCTCGTGGCCACGAGGCGTATTTTTATTATCAGAGCTATGCGGAGCGCACGCACGCTTAGAAGATGCCAATTTCTGTTCGGCGGAAGCCCTTTCCGAAATTCATGTTGTTGGGAACTTCTCTTCCGGGCAGGCCTTTCTTGCACCGTTCTATTTTCGTTTTCTCTTTTGGAGTTTTAAAGAAAGGTCCATTAAAATTCGTCGGCCCGACTGAACCGTTTAAATTTTGTTATGGCCCCTGTCCGGCCAGTTAAAAAAATCTTTCTTTTTTCTGCCGTCCCAGTCCGTTTGACAGTTCGTCGTCCTTTTGCCGGCCGAGCCTAAATCTAGGCTTAGATTACATATTCACATTTTTTTTTCTCTTACCATTTTTCCCGGGACTCGTGATTATAGGGGACCACAGAGAGACAGGGGAAAGAGAGGGGCCCCTTTCCTTTTCTTTTTTAATAAATTTTAAGGATCCCACAATGTTTTGCACACATGTTTTACTAGACAGGATTCGTTTTAGACCTTTATTCAATAAAACTAAAAGATTTTTTGTTTTATCTTTGAAAATAATTTAGGGCCCCAATAGTTTTATTGCACCCGGCTAGGCTCCTTTAAACTGAAGGCCGGTCCTGCTGCTTTAAAAAAAAAAGTGGAGACAATGGAGTGATTCTTCTATTATCGCGGAGACTAGGTTGTTTGTAGCCTCCATTCTCTGTTCAGATCGGATGTTTAAGATTTCTTAGACCGCCGAAATCACTGAGGGAGACTCACTCAATGAGTTCGAACTTTTTATTGCTAAATACAGCCACGACCCCTCACTTGGATTGGCTCTGGAGGCTAGCTTTAACGGATTGACTGTTGAGACTGGCTTTAACTTATGCGCATGCGTACAATCTCTATTTGTTCAGATCTCAGACAGAGTGAGCTATCTTAGATGAGTTGATGATCAGTGTGAACAGGTATTCCATTCCGGGAGGGTACCACCTCAAAAAGGGCGGTCTAAGATAGCTTAAATAACCGGTGCGAACATTGTATGAGCGGACGCATCATGATTCTCTCTTGACTTCCCCCTCCTTCGAATCATCTACTCACCTTTAAACGGTGACACTGACGTCTAACTCGTTTTCAGCCTCCGTCTCTGAAAAAGAAATTTACCATTATATACCAGTGGACTCGTGCGAGTTTTTCGCACTGCAGTTTAATATTTTTTAGATTCTAAAGAAAAATTAAGGATACACATATCTGCAAACAACATCTATCGTCTCATGGATGCCATCAAAGTGACAATAAAAACGGATCGAAGATAACAAAAGGCACTCGCGAGGGTGAAAAAATCGTATTTTAACTGCATGAGAGGATGACGTCATCCACTTCCGGAAGAACACAGAAAAATAAATTGAATACATATAAAATACATTTTAATTTAATATGACAAAGCGTACCTTTTAGACAACACGCGAAACACCACTGCTTCGATCGATCTAGGGTCTCTTTTTCTTCTAAACATTTCCATTTCGCCTTTCAAACATAAACATAAAATAAACCCTTACGGAGACGGACCACTTTATCTTTTTTGTACTATGTATTTTTTTTTATAATCATTGTTGAGCATGATATAATGCGTTATTTTATTTTTGTGGCAACATTGATTTGAAAAAAACTTTCATTTCATTTATGAAAACAATGCTGATTTAATTTTTAATGAACTGCAATTAAAAACATGTTTAAATGAAATGGAAGTGTACTCTGTCAGAAGTCTGTTAAAAAATCTTTCGAATGATACCTCATTCGTTGCTGTGCGTTTTGTTAATGCCCAGAAAAAGGGATTTGAACAACATAAATAATATACTATCAGTGGACCCGTGCGAAGATTTCGCACTGCAGTCTAATATTTTTTTTAGCAATATCTAATACTTTTTAGATGCAGGTTTAAACTTCCAAAAGAAAAAAAATTAAAGCAATTGAAATTTGTAAAAATAGTTTAACTGTCAATGTAACTGTTACATATACAACGTGTATTTCTTACGGATAAAGTGGCTTCTAAAAGCTAAAATGTCGATGTTGGGGTATATTTTACTGCAATTTCTCTTTTTGTCTAAAAATTCCTTTTTAAATATGTTTTTGTATTTTAATAATACTCAATATTTATTAATTTTGCAACTATCATGTTCAGGTACTCAATATTTGTCCATTTTTATTCAATTCTCTTTAAATTTCATTTGGTAATTGATTGGGCAATTTGGGTTAATAAATTAAGCTCATAGCAATTGACTCAAACAGAAATCAATTACATTTTACTTATATGAGTGGAATATTGCCCTTGAAAAAGTGTTCCACTCTATAAGTTTCCAATTGCTATTGTAATAATTTTTTACTTTCTGCATATTGGATTTTTTTCTCCACATATCTTTTAAGTATTTTTCCCACTCATTTTAATTTTGAGAATCTTAATTTTTTTTTTATCTATTGTCGATTATTTATGTGGTTTAATGGTTGTTATTTACGAAAATTTTAATATATATATATATATATATACACACACACACACACACACATATATATATACCGGGTGATCCAAAAGTCACGACGAACTTTAAAAATGAATAATTCGAAAACTAATCAAGATACAAAGATACGGTTTGCACCGAACGGATGGAAAAGAAACCGGGTTTTGTGTGGCAACGAAAAAATAAATAGTTCTATTGGTAACCAACAGATGGCGCTATAGTGTTTTATTGCACCAAAAGATGATTTACAAATGAAAAAATGTTGACAACTTACAAGTCAGCTTAATTACAGTTAATTAGTACTACAGTAAATGTTCAATGTGCTGTCCATCATTCAGAAGATCAGCTGTGAGACGATGCACCACACCGTTCACAGCATTTAGTAGCATTTCTTGCATTATGGCAGACACATTTTGGCGGATGGCATCTTTCAGTGCTGCTAGTGATGCCGGTTGGTCGCGGTACACTTTTGATTTCAACAATCCCCACAGCCAAAAGTCACAGGGTGTCAGATCGGGAGATCTTGGAGGCCATGCGTGATTAAAGTAGCGACTGATAATGCGATCCTCCCCAAATGTTGAGCGTAGCAGGCGTTTCACAGGCAGAGCAGTATAAGGTGGTGCTCCATCTTGCATAAAGGTGACTGTTTGGAGTGCCTGTTTCGCTTGCAGTTCAGAAATAATGTTGTTCTGTAACAGTGCTACATATCGCTGACCAGTGACAGAAACTGTTTTGAAACCCGTCTGTGTGACTTCCTCGAAAAAGAATGGACCAATTATGAAATCAGCAGTGAAGCTACACCAGACTGTCACTTTAGACTGTTGCAAGGGTACCTCAACAAATGCATGTGGATTTTCTGTGGTCCACACTCGACAATTGTGGGTGTTAACAGCGCCAGAGAGAGTGAAATGCACTTCATCTGTCCAAAGCACAGTGTGAAGCCTGTCGTGCTGCTCTTCGACATGGATTGCACCGTCTGCTCCACTGTCGTGGTAACAGCAGCGGCCGTTGAGGGACGTCCACTTCTTTGACGTGACGCCAAAGAACATGTAGCTTCAAATTTCTTCATCATTTTGTTCAATACAGAAGACGTTATTGGTCCTTTGCTATCTCGCATACCCTTCATGTAGCGATATGCTCGCAATGCCGCAATGGCACTTTCCGAATTCTTATAATACAGTTTAACTAAGAGGGCTTTCTCAACTATGGACAGCATTTCGATGCATACAAGTTTCGATTACCATTACCTGCTGCAGTTGCTCCTTTTTATATCGTTTGTTGCTTTGCATAATCTTACATCAGAAATCCGACAGCGCCATCTGTTGGTCGCCAACAGAACTATTTTTTATTTCGTTGCCACACAAAACCCGGTTTCTTTTCCATCTGTTTGGTGCAAACCGTATCTTTGTATCTTGATTCGTTTTCGAATTATTCATTTTTAAAGTTCGTCCTGACTTTTGGATCACCCGGTATATATATATATATATATATATAATTATAATATCTTTGAATTTCAAAAAACATATCAAGTTCTTGTAACATTCTAATTAAATCTCCAAAGAGATAATTAATAATAATGCGTAGACAGAATAGCACATAGTTAATAAATTAACAAGTGCAATCATAATTTTACCATAGCTTGTGCTTCAATGGTAATTGGCCAAAAATACTGAAAATATGAAGATTATTTAAAAAGAGAGAGATAAAAAAAGAAAAAAAAATTATAATAAACCATAAAACGTTAATAATTTGGAGTTGATATCAAGTGAATACAAATGGATTTTGAAATGAAATATGAACTAAATATAATGGAAAATTGGATAACAAGAGATTTAAATTTGAATTGGATATGAAAAAACATGTGTAGATATAATCATCAGCCTGGATGTATCCACACGTGTTTTAAAAATAATACAGTATTTCATAAATATACTGGCATTTATGCTAAGATCAGTATATTCATCCAGGTATACTGTATTATTACCAGAAAACAATTGGAAATAGTAAAATTGGAAATAAAAAACTTGTAAAGAATAGATAAAATATTTTACTCACAATAATTATCCAAAATTCCGTAAACATCACAAGGTCTACATTTATACCATTACGACCACATGGCGCACATCATGAAATATCATAATCTTGATGATATAGTCAAGTTAAGAGAACATATTTTGATAGTTAAGTTGAGAGAACATATTTTGAAATAACACCGATGTACGATTTTAACTGTAAGTCTTTCCGCTAGATGTCAGCACCAAAGAAGTTTGAAAGAGACTGCTTGAATTCCAGTTGACATCAGAAATTAAATTTTAAAAAAACGTTCTATAAACTATAAACTATTCATAAAACTCTAATTCTTATTATGTTTAAAATATTCTGTTATTATTTTACTGTAAGATGTGTTATTAATTTTCTTTCATTTATTTCTTAGATTTGTGACAGTATGCGAGCCTGCTTTTTTCTGCGGGACAGTAATGTAAAAATAAAAGTTAAAATTTCAGAGCAAATTCACCTTGTTTAATAACTAACATTCATTAAGATACAACTAAATGTAAATATATTGCTTGAAGGTGCGTAAAAACATACATAAAAAACATTTAAAAGCACATTAAAGTCCTTTTAAAAAATTCCAAAACGTTTTCAACCGAAACCCGGTCATCATCAGTGGAAAAAACTAATTCTGTTGTATGAAATAGTCACTCTTTAGGTTTGGCATTACATTAATCGCAGTCCCTCCCCCAAAGTTGCGGGTTTTGTTAAACAGAAAAATAGACCCAATCCAGGCTATCAATAGATCAGGAGTATATATTATACCATTCAAGAAAGATAATTAAGATTTTATGTACATAGGTATGACAATGAGGAAATTCCGAGACAGAATAAAAGAACATGAAGCAGATCTGAGATTAAATAGACCCCACACTGCCTTAGCAAGATTAGCGCAAACTGAACCTATAAAAGTTGATTTCAATAGATCCAAAATTATATTCCGCACAAATAATCACCTGGAAGCAATTATAAAAGAGTCTCTAGAAATAATGTCTAAAAAAGAAATAGTCTGTAACGATGTATTATCATATGATATCCACGCAGTCTGGAATGAATTAATGCATCATTGATTACCTTTCCCATCCCACCTTTTTTCCAAACCCTTGAAGTGGAATAGTTTATTCCGGGCAAGCAAGAAAACGCAAAGAGGTAACAACTCAACTCAACAGAATTAGTTTTTTCCACTGATGATGACCGGGTTTCGGTTGAAAACGTTTTGGAATTTTTTAAAAGGACTTTAATGTGCTTTTAAATGTTTTTTATGTATGTTTTTACGCACCTTCAAGCAATATATTTACATTTAGTTGTATCTTAATGAATGTTAGTAATGTAAAAGTTCATTCTGTTATGATTCTGGTGTTTATTCTGAACGTAAAAGTTCACGAATCGATAAATCGCAGCCGTCCAAAACTCCAAAAGTTCAGTTTTCTCAAACATAGTGTAAAATAAATGTGGTGGCGCCATCTAGCGAGCATTCGTCATGTTTAAGCTGATATTTTTCTACAGTTATTAGCAATTTTAATGTAAACTGCATTGAAACAAAAAGGGAAGGGGGGGGGACTCTATATGTAGGGTTGATATAAAAAAAATTGTGAAAAGTAAAATTTTGCAATTAAAGACAATTTAAATTAAGAATTTATTAATAATAGATTTTTTTTTCAAGGGTCCCTTTTGATTAAATTAAATTTTGTGAAAGGCCCTTTTTAGTAAATAGAATTTTGTAAAGAGGCCCTAATTTTTCCGTATATTGACTTTAGATATAAGCTGGTATTTATCATTATATATAAATATAAATTATATTTTCCAGCTTTTATTGGTAATATTTATAATTATTAATAAAATATTTATAATGAGATATTTTAAAACCAAAATCTTGTTAAACATTTAAACTGTAATTATGTAGATTTTATCTTTAATTAATTTTGTACAATCTTTTTGGGCCTTTTTTTCATAAATACATGTAGATTTTTTTTTCTCTTGTAAAAATACTGCTATTGTATCGAAATTGAGATTTTACTTTAAGAAAATATTCAAATTTCCGTTTGGGAGCGGTTTTGAATCATTGTTATTGAACCAGGCAAAACTTGGGGCATATTTAGGGCCACGTCACAAAATTCCATTTAATACAATATCTCAAAATTTCTCCTAATAAAACGACTTATTTATAAAATTCCTTTTATTTAAAGCAGACTTCTTTGCGAAATTTTTCTTCCCCTTCACAAAATTCCAGTTCATAAAAAACATACTCTTCATTAATTATTTTTATTTTGTTAGGTTTTATAAATATGTAATTTGCAAATAATATGAGTTCATCAGATAGGTAAATTTTAGCAGAAGTACTTAACAAAGTTATTAATAAATACTTGTTTCGAATTTGAGTAATTGGATTTCATCTTTCTTTACTTAATGTTAATATTCACAAAAATATAATAAATTTCACAAATTCCCCCCTCCCCCCCCATCCCAGGCAAAAAAGAAAAGAAAAAAAACTTCCATCGACCCTTATGAACAATTTCATTGTTTTATATGTGTATGACTTTTTTATTTCCTTAAAAAAATGTAAAAATGTGTTATAACCGAAGTAAAGCAAACCACATAGTCATCTAGATATGAGTTGAAAGCTATTTCAAGGCTTCATAAAATATCCCCTTTTAAAACGAAACGAAGAGTAGTGGCGTCAAAATGCATGTGCTGCTGCTATTTCTAATTATATCTCTCTATCTTTCTTTTCCTCTCCCATTTTGCTCTTAAATTGCTTTTCTTTTTATGAAGTTTTGAAACAATTTAATGCTAATTTTTTAGCTATTTTGTGTTTCAGTTACTTTTTACACATTATTTATTCACCATAACGGTCCTTGTACTCATCTTATATGCTGTCAATTGGTCTGGGAGGAGTTTTAAAAACCGTAAATCCAGTTTTCTTCTATGGCAGTGCTAGCTCAAATATTGACTGCAAAATTTTTACTGCTTTTAACAAAATTCTGATTTTTAGTAAAAGGCTCCTTATAATTCTTTCTTATTAATAAGTAAAAAAGAAATTTATAAGTATAAAATTTAATCTTAATAATAAGGTTAAATTTTATACTTATAAATTTCTCCTGAGTATCATTCTAGTGCTATACAATCATGTTGGGTGGGTGGGGGGGGGGGGGTCATTATCCTTTACCTAAAAAAAGTCAAGTGACTGAACTGTCAGCACATTAGATATAAACCCATATAAATAGAAATAAATTATTTTAAAATGTTACGGTTTTATATGCAATTTAAGATAAAAAATATTACATAATCATAAGGGGGGGGGGGAGAGCCAGAAATTAGCTAATTTTAATTTATAAGGACTTGTAAAAAGGCCAAAATTATTTATATCTGGAATAACCCTTCTTAAGTAAGCCTTTAAATAATGACTTAAATTTTGTACTAACACAAATTCATTTATTTGGTACATTCTCTTTTTCCTGCATCAAAACAGGTATTTTTAAAGAATAAAAGTGATCAACAGATTCAAATTCAGTAGAATCATTTAAAATTTCTTCTTGTAGATCAATTATTTTTCCTTTGTACATAATTTTTGCAAATTTTGTTTTGTTTTGTTTTATTTTTTTCTGGATTCGTGGAATAAAACTAACATTGTTTTTCTACATTTTTATTTCGTAGAACTTTCCTGAAATTTAATTACACGTTTCGTACGTCCACAACGACCTAACATTAAGAAAACACAATTGAAACAAACCACAAATAAATCCCAACTCCATGCGCATGCGCGGAACAGTGCTTGAGAAAACTGAACTTTTGGAGTTTTGGACGACTGCGATTTATCGATTCGTAAAAGTTCTATTCTGTTTTTGAGTATGAATTCAAAGTGTAATAATTCAAATTCAGTTCAAGTCTCATTTTACTTTATTAAAGATGTGAAAAAATATTTAAATTCTCAATTAATGATTATAAATTGACTAATTCAGGTTAATTTAAGACACCATTCTTTATAAAGAAATTCTACTGGACTGCTGGCTACTTAAAGAAAAAAGTTAATTATAATGTTTGGAATCACTTGCGTTGAAATCGGAAAGATAGTTGCTGAGATATGGAAAAGGAGCATAGTTAGAGAAAAATCCTTGCAAGAGGGGCCGTAGGGGGGGGGGGTGTTCAAGTTCCCTACAGCAAATGACTAATTAGGAGGACCACTATGCATCTTTCAAAATTCGTTCGTTTGCTTAAGCTTTGGACTTAATTACAAATTTGGCTTACACAATTATTCGGAAATAGTGGTAACCGCTACTCATAAATTTAGTTTAATGTTATAAAGAGTGACTATTAAGTCAATTATAATGTTTGGAATCACTTGCGTTGAAATCGGAAAAATAGTTGCTGAGATATGAAAACGGAGCATAGTTAGAGAAAAAACCTTGAAGGAGGTCCCGGGGGCAAATTGACAATCACTCAACGTCCTACGCACATGACACCAACCTTTGTCGCCAAGCGCTTTGGCGAGAAAATGAACTTCGCGCATGCGTGGCATTTGGCCGGCAAACTCAAACAAGGAGCATTGAATAGATAGATGTTTTATTACAATTGTACTTCCTACAACATTCCTCCCACCTTTTTACCTCGAGTTTTATCGTCAGCATTAAAATGCTTTAAAAATAAATGAAGGCTTTCATTTTTTAAAGATATTACAAAGATTCAGTAGCTACTTGGTAGCTTAGGCTACCAAGCTCATGAAAATGGATTATTTCCTGTTTTGTAAACAGTTACATTAAATAAACAATAATTGTTTTTATAAAATAAGATTAGAAAGAAGTAAAAATACATTTTATAATACATGATGTTATTTACATTTTTTACATTTTATACTACTTTATTTAATCTCGAATAAACACGGATACTTATTTATTATATTTAGTTAAACTCTTTTTCACTTTTAAATTATCCCCCCACCCCCCTCCAAAAAATCTTATATAGTTTGTTAAGCATTGATAGAATGAGATACATTCTAAAGCGGATAATACAGCCAGGGCCGTAGCGAAAGAAAATTTTTGGGGGGGCAAAACGCAAGATTGGCCGACTTAAAAATGTTTCAAATCCGACTAATGTAAAATAGTCAATTTGTCGCATTATTTCTTAATTAATAGTTTTTACATTTAATTTTAACTGATTAATTATAATTGATAGTTAAAAATAAAATATATGATTTTGTATTACTAAAATGTTTCTTTGATATAACTCAGTAATTATTTAAAAGATTTACCAAGAACTATACTGGAAAAAAAAGAATATGTATTGATAAGAAAAAATCCGACAGTTATATTTGTGATAAACACATTTGTTTAGAATGATAGAATGAAGTGATAGTTTAATCAAAATAAAAGCTAAATAAAAATGTGATCTCTTAGTTCTAAAAATTATGATAATGTAATGAATGGGAAGTACTTACAATATTTTATTAGCATGCGATAGAAAATAATTTGAACTTTATATTCCAATTAGAGATAATATCGTATGGAATTAACAACATACACTTTCAGTAATTCTAATTGTAAAACTAAAAAATGCACACTATAGGGGTACTGAAAATATTTGGAGGGGCCTCAAAATTTAATTGCACCTGGGGCCGCTTGAGTGCTTAATCCACCACTGATTGTGTCTTATAGGAATGTCAAAAGACCGACAGAAACATTTGAATTATCCACAATTTCGAATTATACACGTTCGAATTATTCAAGTTTGACTGTACTATTTTTACATGAATTACACATCACACTGAATAAAGCAAACCATTCATACCTTTCTTATCACCATTCCCTGTCGAATGGTTTCCACTGTCCAGCCATGTTGATAACGTTTTCGAACTTTTTTGCAACCTCCAAGTTTCTTCTTTTTGACTTTTTTGATTTCCACTCGGCTGGTGCCGAATTCGTTTCATAATATAAACTATTATCTCAACACAAGCAAAGTAAGATTAACCCCTTGGGGACGAGCGACACGTATACAGATTTTATATACATTACACGTATACAGTGACGCCACAGATTAAGGATATTTAAACAGAGACACAACTTCGCCTGAACAGAGCGACTGCAGCGGATGACTTAAAAACTGAATCATCGCTTTGGCGATTTCTATCTTCGTGATTTCCGTTTAATTGTAACCCTATTCTGCTTGGCGTCTTTTGCTGTTGCCATTCGCACAAGTGCAACTTTTCGGCGTTCGCTATTTGATTTTTGAATCTTGGTTAATATTTATTATTAAAATTACTCTTTGAAGATCAAATAAGTCATTATAATTCTTCAAAATTTAAGTTGTGATTTATTTTCATGTGTTATTTTTGTTCTTGTTTTTCAAGTTCCATAATGTTTGAAATATTTTATGTATATTCAGTGTTGACAGATTTTTGCCGAAATGTCGTGTTAAGGCTCACTGTGGAGACGCAAAAAGTTTTTGGTTTTCGTCTGTCTGTTTTCCGTAAAAATGGTCCAATTAGGTTCATTTTTAGTAGGTATGTAGGCGAGGTATCCGGAATTAGATGTATAGTTTTTGGTTAAATTTGGTTCATTCGTTCGGAAAATATAGAACATTTTTTTTCGGTCATAATGCCTTCCTATGGGGATGCAGACGATTTTTCAAATTTCATTTTTATCTGAAATGAAAATAGAACATTTTCATAATGGATTTAGACGTAAAATTATGAATGCTAAATTTTCGATATGGATTTCCAATAGTTTTAAAATTTTGCCGATAAATTTAATAGAATTTAGAAATTAATTGCTTAAAATATTTGAAAATGTTTTTGCATCTGTTCGGGAAATATAAACATATTTTCATATTTTTTACAATTTTTAAAAAGTTTATTTTTACTTTACACTTTAATTTATTCGTTGCTGATGAATACCTGTTTATTTTTTTTAAAAAAAGAATAAGCAATTCATCAGAATTTCAAAATATCATTGTATAACACCGTGTTTAATTTAATGATTCTAATTTCTGGAACATTTGAAGAATTTTATATGCTTATAAATATGCATGCAATTGAAAAAATAATAATTGCGGATTGTACGATGTTAAATTATATCAAAACTGAGATCTAAAAAACAAACAGCAACAAGCAGTCGCCATTTTTTTTTCACTGCCCTCATTTGTCGCCAAGAAAGCGATATATAGCCGTATTAGAAACTTCCTTTCTGTTATGGCCGTAGTTTCTGTGTCACCCGCAGCAATCGCCACTGTCTATGTGTATTGTGTAATCCCATGTTAAAGAAATTACCATTGCAGTGTATGAGAGTTGATTCTCTGTTTAAATCCCCTTAATCTGTGCGTGACGCATAAGATGCTCAGAATCCTCGATTATTCCCACCAGTTAATTTTTATTGTACGCTTTGCCTTATTTAATGACAGAATTTCTGCGTTTCAATTAGGCGAAAATTTCTGTTTTGAAAAACCCGTGGTAAAAGATTAAAAATTCCGTGAGAAGACTCTCGTCACGAAGGGATTAAGTAATAAACTTTCGTACTATCACTACTATGTGACTCTCAACTGCTCTGACAGTCCGATATTGATGAGCAGTTAGTAAACGAATGACTCATCATGAATAGCACTATTCCGTTCGGGGCATTAAAATGTCCCCTCTCGGAATATTTCAGATTTTATACTTTTAATGGTCAAAAAGTATAATCCCCCCCCCCCCCCCGAAACTGTATAATGTCTCGCCTGGAGGCACAGAAATCCCACCAGGGAAAAATATGTCTGAATTCAACGCTGTTTAAAATAAATAGAGAATAATTTATATTTTTACGTCTTAAACTTTTACATTTTTGTTTAAAATCTCGATGTAAGTCAGTTAGCAACTTGTGTTGTTTTCATATAGTTATCAAAATAAATGTTTAAAAAATTAACAAATCGAAATAAAAAATAAAATTACCTACCTACCTAAAATTACCAACCTAGGGATTTGTGCCAAATGTGTGGCTCCTTGGCGATTTTTCTGCAACCCGTTTGTTTACTTTCGTTATCTCGTTTCCCTGAACAGACTATAGATCACTGCACGTCCTATCCTGCACTTGACTCATCACTCGGCAGGCACCTCGCGCGACATGACACATTCGACTCGACATTCTGCTGTCTGCTCTTGAGATGCTTTTGCAATTCTAATTTTTATAATAACAAGTGAAAAAATCAGTGAAAAGTAGGTAATTATGTTATGTTGGCACAAGCATATAAATTTAGTTTTAGTTTTATCAACAAAAAAAAAAAAAAGTAAGAAGTTTTATAGGTATTAAATGTTAAATGCACGGATATTTTTTAAATTTATTCATTTTCTTTTTTTAAATAGTTTTAAAAATTCTTCGTTTTTATTTTCCAAACGTTCCTAAAACAGTTCCAAAGGGCGTAAACATCATATCGTTGCTAGAACCTACTATGTATCAAGTATAAAATTTCTTGAATTTTCTTAAGCGACTTTCGCATTCGGTCGACCTAGTTTATATATTGATAATTTTTATCTATGTAAGTTGCGAGTGTTACTGTACGACAAATTTCTGATATTTTCAAATCAATAGATCAAATTAATTTTTTCCGCTATTCGCCTATGTATCGACGGCCGACTTAGATTTTCCATGTGTGGGTAAGGTATAGTATATGTCCAACATTTCCGGTTCTGCAGACAAGATTTATACATGATAATTTTATTTCAGTGGGTAGGCCGCAAGGGCGCCCATATGGGGGGGCAAGGGGGGGCTTGAGCCCCCCCCTAGATTTTGGTTTTGTCAAAATTTTTTAATATAGATCAGTTGCAAGATATGAAAATTTTAACTTTACCTTCTAAAAACAAAGCATAAATAAAATATGCCTCGACAACATCAGAAGTCACCGGAAGGAATTTCCGTTTTAGACGGGTTTCCGTCTTAGCAGGTATAATTGTTAGGAATTCATTTTGTCATAACCATAATTTTTTTTTTTCTTGTAAAGATGGATTCTGCTTTAGACAGGTTCTATTTTTATAAGTTTTTAATTAGTCATTTCGAATAGTCTGCTTCTTACAAAGAGGAAAAGCACAAGATAGGAAACAAATTCCGTTTCAGACGATTTTTATCTTAGCCGGTGTTACTGTGTGTGTTTTTTTTTCCTACAAGACGATAACACTTTTTCTGCATAAGGAAGGATTTTGTTATAGACAGGATCCATTTTCACAGGTATAACTGATTTTGCCTGAACAAAACTCTGAGAAATTAGAGAAAGATTTAATAATAAGTTGTGAACGGTACAGTGCAATTTTTAATTGAAAAATTCTTTTTCCCGAATCTAATAAAGATTAGAATCCTGATTGTACGCAGCCCGAACTCGAAAATTCTATCTTAAGCCTACAGAACAAGACAAAATAATTTTCGTCGACCTGAAACCTTATAATTCTTGTAACTCACACTTTCCTGGTCTACGTGAAACAATGTGGTCAGAAAAGTATAAGTCCACAAGATATTTTTCTAATCATTTTGCCACTGTTAAAGAAAATCTCTGTAATCTTTCTCTAGACAATAGTACAAACCAAGAAACACGCTCACAAGTCATTCATTTAGATGCTGCAACGTCATCTATAAAGTTTATTGTATACCTCAAAATAATTTCTCGATATTTTTTCTATCTGAAGCCAGTTGTAAACAAATTACAATCTGTAGATTAAGATTTGCATTCGGTTTATCAGAACATAAAGATGAACTTCTTGAGATTTTTCTTATACACAGAATGGAATCAGAAGACGAATTTTCAGAAATTTTCATGGAGCTAATGGAGAATTGTAATTGTAAGAAATCGATATTAAAATGTATAGAACGTCTACTAGATAATCTTACCTTCCTATGGCCACTCCTCTTGAATATTACAGAGCAGCATTTCTAAATCCATATTTAGACTCTTTAATTATATCCCTTGAGTCAAGGTTTTTGAATCGAAATGAAACGTCATTCAAAGCAATTTTACTTCATCCCAATATGATGAAAAATATGGCAAAAATTTTTTTGTCAAAGAAATCA
The DNA here is from genome assembly GCA_963931845.1 of Maratus michaelseni. Classification (NCBI taxonomy): domain Eukaryota; kingdom Metazoa; phylum Arthropoda; class Arachnida; order Araneae; family Salticidae; genus Maratus; species Maratus michaelseni. The sequence continues at coordinate 468,946,988 of OZ007589.1, forward strand.
AGGAGCTATCTCATTTTTATAATATTGAGAATTTGGATTCAGAAGCAAGAACATGGTTTGATTTGTGGAAAAGCAAAGACTGTGGTGAGAATGTCACGATAAATGATCTCCTCGCAGAAACTACATTTCCCCATTTATTTAACCCCTTGGAGGGCAAGCACGTGGCCTAAAAATGCTACATTTTGCGATGTTTTGTCGCCAGTAAATTTAAATAATAAATTTTTACCTTTTCAATCTGCAAAAAAGAATAATAAATATTTTTACTTAGTAATACTGGTGGCAAAGTTATACATTAAAAAGTGGTATATATTATATACCGGTACCCCTCAAGGGGTTAAGACAGCCATATTAAATTATAGACAATTCTGCCAAAAATTTGCACTGTAGGAATGTCATTTTGAGGGGGTTCAGAACCATAGTACAGTGTGTTTCTAAATGAATATCGGGGTTTTAACGCTTTGTAGTATCTATTATAAAAACTTAAAATTATACTTAATATATAAAATGAAAGAGCAACTCAAACAGTTTTACCTACAAGCTTACAAGTGTTCAATGTGAACACCTTTCGTCACACGGCACACATAAAGTCGATAGCTCTTCCCAAACACCACTCTACGCTCACCCGATCTGACGCCATGTGATTTCTACCTGTTGAGGTTCATAAAGGATCGAGTGTATATGCCTCCACTATCAGCTGACCTACCCAACCTAAGAAACAGGATTGAGGCAGCTGTTGCAACAATTACCCCACAAACACTAATTAACGTTTGGGAAGAACTGAGCTATTGACGTCATGTGTGCTGTGTGGTGTGTGACGAAAGGTGTTCACATTGAACACTTGTAAGCTTGTAGGTAAAACTGTTTGAGTTGCTCTTTCATTTTAAGTATTAATTATAATTTTAAGTTGTATGTAATAAATACTACCAAGCGTTAAAACCCCGATATTCATTTAGAAACTCCCTGTATACCAAGTCCACTTTGAAAAAAAAATGAGATAGCCCATTTAGAAGGTGCATAAAATCTGTTTTATCCATTCCCACACTGAGCCAAATCTGTTTTCACTTTCTCATATATGCAGGGCTGACACAGGCGACAATTGTTTAATTCTACCTCACACCACTTTCTCAAAAAAATTGTTGAAATAAAATTCGAGAAAATTTTTAAGAGAAATATACTACAAAATCTGTTTTTTTTTAATAGTGGTGCGAATAGAATAGAAAAATATTCAGCCGTGGCAGCCCTGTATATGTCATCTGTTTACATGTTTACTGTGAGAGTGTATAAAACAGATTTTATGCACCTTCTCAATGGACTATCTCATTTTTTTTTCAAAATGGATTTTGTCAACTATGGTTGTGAGCCCCTTATTCAGTACCCTCAGGCCAGTGGTGAAGGTGATTATGTTCCGAACTGTCTGAAAATTTAAGGCATTCGGTTCCGAAAATACGAACATAAAATATATCACGGAAGAATATCACAAATTTTGACAAATGGCCACAAAAAACACCAATTTCGTGAATCGTTTGCAGAAAAAAATCGCCAATTTCGTCAAAGGATCACGGGAAGAAGACGAATTTCGTCAAAAGATTGCGATAAAAACGTAAATTTCGTTAAAGGAATCGTGGAGAAAACGCAAATTTCGTCTACAAATCGTGGAAAAAAATGAATATTTTGTCAAAGAATCGCTAAAAACACAAATTTCCCCAAAGGATCGCGAAAAAAGGCAATTTTCGTCAAAGAATCGCGGGAAAAACTCAAATTTCGTCAAAGAATCGCGAAAAAAAAACGAAATTTCGTCAAAGAATCCTTGGGAAAACGCAAAATTTGTAAAATAATCGCAGAAAAACGCAAATTTTGTTCAAGGATCGCGAGAAAAATGCGAATATCGTCAAATAGCTAAAAAAACACAAATTTCGTCAAAGAACCGCAGAAAAAAGCAAATTTCGTTAATGATTCGCAGAGAAAAACGCAAATTTCGTCAAAGGATCGCGAGAAAACGCAAATTTCTTCAAAAGATCACGGGAAAAAAACCCTCAAATTTCGTTTGAGAATCGCGAAAAAACGAAATTTCGTCAAAGAATCGTGGGATAAACTCAAATTTCGTCAAAGAATCGCGAAAAAAAAAAAACCGCAAATTTAGTCAAAGATTCGTGAAAAAACGCAAATTTCGCCAAAGGATCGCAAAAAAATGCAAATTTCGTCAAAAGATTGCGGGGGGGGGGGGGGGAACTTAAATTTTGTCAAAAAGATAGTGAAAAAAACGCTAAGTACCTTAAATATTTACTAACATGTATGATAGCTTTGGTGGAAGTTGAGATTTTTTTCAGCCCCCCCTTAAAATTAATCATATGGGCGCCCTTGGTAGGCCGACTAGCAATTTATGTGATTCGAAAATGTGACAGAACACGTGACTTTCATACCGGCTGACCAGATGGATCTATTGAAACCATTGCTTTTTTTACTCATAACCTATCTATTGACAGACCGACTAGCTTTTGCCATATGATTGTAAGGGTGTAGTGAAATGTATTCTGAAGACTTAAAGTCCTGCCAATTAGAATTTTTCCGAATTGTTTTTTTTTATCGGCCTACTGACATACTACAGAGACACTAATTAAATCTGCTGATAAGCCGACTGAATCCTTTTAACAAACATTGGGGGGGGGGGGGGGGCAGCTGCCCCCCCTGCCCCCCCGCTCGCTACGCCCCTGAATACAGCACTGCAATAACACCAAATTCAATAAAATAATTAGGATCGTTAGGTTTTTACTTTTCAAAAATTCATCCTAATTAAGTACATATATATATATATAAATAAATTTGTTAGTAGATTAGAAAAGAAACCTAATTGAGCATTCCAGTAATGTATATTAAATCTTAAAAATCTTTAAAATAAATGAAATTTTGTAAATGACCATTAGTATACAAAAAAATCCAGTTTTCTATAACTGGAAGAAAAAAAAAACATGCAATTTTTATAAGAAACCAAAGAAGATATAAATGAATTAAGTAAATCCATCTCTTCGCTTGTTCAGTAAAAATTTCACTAAAAGACAGTGGAACTGGGAAGCAATATTTTATGCTTGAGTAATTCAATAAGATATATTGAATATCAGATATTGAAATCAGATATATTGTATATTCAATAAGATATATTGAATATTCAATAAGATATATTGAATATTATTCTCTATCCCTGGGTTTGAATCTCGAATTGGTTTACCTAATCTAATAAGAGAGGGCACCACCATATGCACTGATTAAATGAAAAGAGATACAATTTCACAACCTCACGGAAATGTATTTTGAGCGGCTGTAACTTTGAGGTGTGTGGAATGGCTTTTTTAATGGCACAAAAGCAAAATCTCATCAAAAAGTCACCTGTAAAAAATGCAGCCAAGTCTCGTAACTCATTTACCGTAAAAAGTACTGAGATCGTATAAAGCCAAGTTTAACTATCTTATTAACTCTGAAATTTTCATTCACAAATCACTCTTAGTCTCTACATCTTTAGTTAATTATTATTTTGTGACTTGGCAATAACGTAGCACGAGAATGTGATGTATATAGTTAGTCTTAATCAAATAATACTATAACATATTAAAGTTTAATAACTTCCCTGTGCGTATATAATTTGCCTTAATTAAATTATCCCATCCCATCCCATTACACAGTAAGGTGTAATAACTTCCCTGTTCCGCGTAATTGCCAAGCCACAAAATAATAATTAACTAAAGATGTAGAGACTAGGAGTGATTTGTGAATGAAAATTTCAGAGTTAATAAGATAGTTAAACTTGGCTTTGTACGATCTCAGTACTTTTTACGGTAAATGAGTTACGAGACTTGGCTGCATTTTTTACAGGTGACTTTTTGATGAGATTTCACTTCTTTTTGTAAGTAATCCTCCTTTTCTTGATTTTGGGTTCTTTTTGGAGATCATCCACTGATTTTCGCTAAGCCCACACTCTGTCCCTATTATTTACAGGTATCAAAAATTTGAAGCTTTAGTTTCGTTTGCAAAGTACTGTAGATAAAAAGAGATTTCAGGTTCCTAGGCAAGCACTAAGTTATGGGAAGGGAAGTGTCAAAAGTACTCTCAATTGCTTCCAGGATAGGTGCTATCCATCTGAGATATTACTGGCAGCCCTAGATACTTGATATTTAACATAAAAGAACTTTTTAGTATAAAAAGAAAGTCAAAATTAAAATTTCCGGAAATTTCCAATAAATCAAACTATATTCCTTTTTTCGATGTTTTTTTTTCGCTTTTTTTTTTAATCTTTTTTTTATTATTTACGGATTTTTTAATTTTTCCTTACTTTGTGTTCTCCTTTCTGCCAAATGTCAAGCTTCTAGGACTACAAAATCGAATTATTTTCAAATTTTCGACTTTTTATAAATTTGTTTATTTTTCGATTTTAATTCTAAGTTACCTGATTGTCATGCCAATAATATAGTAATTATTTGATCCGTCTTCTTAGGATCATTTAGGTTCAATTTAGAGATAAATCAAGTGAATCTTAGAGTCACCATGATTTTATTTAGAAAGGACTATCAAGCCATAACCAGCCAGTAATGTCGGGAGGGTAGGGGGAGCTGCGAAAATTTTTGTGGGGCTAACATCATTTAACAATCCATATTTCATATGTGAAGTAAATAGAGTACAACCTGTGAAAGAAAACAAACCTGTATATAAAGAAATCGTCTATATCGTAGCCAGTCTATAGCGGAACTTTTCTATAACAAAATTCGTAAACGAAAGAAAAGAAAACCATAATCCGGGCGAAATAACATAAAACAATTAGGGGCGTTGTACTAGCTAATAGGACAATTATCTTAAAACTAATGTTTCTAGCCGTACAAAATCAAATTGTTTTCGAATTTTCGATTTCTTAAAGATATTTCAATTTTTCGATATTATTTTCGAATTTAACGAATATTTTAACTGTTCCTTTTATTGAATAGTAAATACCACATTTACACCAACTTTTAAGTTTCTAAGATTAGAAGATAAAATTATTTTCAATTTTTGATTTTTTCGAATTTTTTTTATAATTTTCTGGAGTTTTTAATTTTTTCTTATTTTGTATCCTTTATTACAAATTTCAAGTTTCTAGCGCTACAAAATCGAATTATTTTGAAATTTCCGATCTTTTTCGAGTTTTTTATTCTATTTTCGAATTTATTGTGTTTTAATTCTTCCTTTTTCTGTATCCTAAACGATAAGTTTACGCCGAATTTTAAGTTCTAAAGCTACAAAATCGAATTTTTTTCAATTTTTTGAATTTTTTTTTTTCGAATTTTACAGATTTTTTTTTAATTTCTTTTTTTGTATCCTAAATACTACCTTTATTTCTCTACAAAATCGAATTATTTTCAAATTTTCGTTTTTTTTTTTTTCGATTTTTTTAATTTTATTTTCGATTTTTGTTGTGTTTTTAATGTTTTCTTTTTCTGAATCCTAAACACTTACCTTTACTCCAAATTTTCAGTTTCTAAGACTACAATTCTTTCTTTCTTTCTTTCTTTCTTTTCTTTTCTTTTTTTTTCTTTTTTTTTTTTTTTTTTTTGAGTTATCCATATTTTTTAATGTTTCCTTATGTATCTTAACCTTTATTCCAAATTTCAAGTTTCTAGCGCTATAAAATCGAATTATTTTCAAAATTTCCTTATTTTTCGATTTCTTTCGAATTTTTAATTTTATTTTCGAATTTTATTGCGTTTTTATTTTAACTTATTCTGAATCCTAAACACTATCTTTACCGCGAATCTTAAGTTTCTAAGGCCAAAATATCAAATTATTTTAATTTTTTTCGAATTTTTCGAATTTTTGATTTTTTTTTTAATTTTCGGGATTTTTTAATTTTTCCTTATTTTTCATCCTAAATACTACCTTTATTCCGAATTCCAAGTTTCTAGCGCAACAAAATCGGATTATTTGAAATTTTTCGATTTTTTTCGATTTTTTCAATTTTGCTTTCGATTTTTTTGGTGTTTTTGATGTTTTCCTTTTTTGGATACTAAACACTACCTTCACACCGAATCTTAAGTTTCTAAGACTACAAGATCGTATTATTTTCAATTTTCAATTTTGATGGAATTTGTTGAATTTTCGAATATTTTTATTTCGAATTTTCTGGATTTTATAATTTTTCCTTTCTTTGTATCCTAAACACTACCTTTTTTCCAAATGTCAAGTTTCTAGGGCTACGGGATCTACCTAATCTTTTTGATGACGCGTGAACGAGTGAGTGAATGACAAAAAATCGAATGTTTGAGTTCATATATCGTCTGAACTAGAAAAGACAGAAAGTTGTAATTTTAAATTTTGGTCCTGTGTGCCAAATACTCTAGAAAAACGAAGTTTAAAATTTTTGGGATACTCCAGCGCGGAGATATATGAAGATGAATAAAGGTTGTTGAGTTTTATATGATTTTCACTTATCTTATTGAAATATATTATTTTCACGTGTTTTGAATGGCGATAATATAAGATCGGGTAAATTTTTGTTTATCGAATCACCGTCGTAAACGACTACATTATAAAACATGCAAGGATGAGTTCTAAAAATAAAAGGGGAATTTTTATTGGATATTGTTTATAAAGGAAAAACTTTGAGGAGGAGGGGTCCACTACTGTCATGTCACATTTACCCTATTATCAATCAGCATAACTCATATTATTTATTGTGAACACGTAACTCATATTATTTATTGTGATCATTTTAAGAAAGGTAAGTTATAAAGCGGTTCTAAAACATATATAACATGTTCACAATATATATGCATACATATGTATTATAATAAGTCAGAAATACTTCTTACATAAACAAGAAATGCGCGGTCGAAATGTCGAAGTAGTTTCAACCGTATGCAAATTCGCGTAAGACACGCGAATGCGTGCTAGTTTATTTTCTCGCCAAACCGTTTGGCGTCAAGTGCGTAGGACGTTGAGTGATTGTGAATTTGGGTCGCGGGGTGGAGGGCATGTTCAAGTGACCTTCAGCAAATGACTAATTAGGAGGACCACTATGCATCTTTCAAAATTCGTGGTGGTAACCGCTACTCATAAATTTAGTTTAATGTTATAAAGAGTGACTATTAAGTCAATTATAATGTTTGGAATCACTTGCGTTGAAATCGGAAAAATAGTTGCTGAGATATGAAAACGGAGCATAGTTAGAGAAAAAACCTTGAAGGGGGTCCCGGGGTGAAGGGGATGTTCAAGTGTCCTTCGGCAAATGACTAATTAGAAGGACCACTATGCATCTTTCAAAATTCGTTCGTTTGCTTAAGCTAGGAACGTAACTACAAATTTGGCTTAAACTATTAATCGGAAATAGTGGTAACCGCTACTCATAAATTTAGTTTAATGTTATAAAGAGTGACTATTAAGTTAATTATAATGTTTGGAACCACTTGCGTTGAAATCGGAAAAATAGTTGCTGAGATGTGGAAACGGAGCATAGTTCGAGAAAAAACCTTGAAGGAGGTCCCGGGGGGGGGGGGGGGAAGGGATGTTCAAGAGCCCTTCAGCAAATGACTAATGAGGCGGACCACTATGCATCTTTCAAAATTCGTTCGTTTCCTTAAGATTTGAATTTAATTACAAATTTGGCTTAAACTGTTATTCGTAAATAGTGGTAACCGCTACTCATAAATTTAGTTTAATGTTATAAAGGGTGACTATTAAATTAATTATAATGTTTGAAATCACTTGCATTGAAATCGGAAAGATATTTGCTGAGATATGGAAACGGAGCAGAGTTAGAGAAAAAACCTTGAAGGACGGGCCGGGAGGGGGGGGGGGGGGTTGTTCAAAAAAATAGGATAACCATATAGTTTTGCTTGATTTCGTATAAATCTAATATTTTTGTTTTTATTTATATCTGAGCATAGATATTTTATACGATGAAGGTAATTGATAATTATATTTTTATAAACTGATTTAGAGGTCATCTGTTTCGGAAAAAAAACATGGGATAAAGAAAAATAAATTAGTATTTGAATTTTGCTTTTTATTCATAAAAATAAAATAAACCGGTGCAGCAACTATGTCGCACTTTATGTTTCTTGAACTTATTTTTATAGTCATTGTTGTGGTATTTTATTTTTGTTTCAACGACAACACTATTTGAGGAAATCCTTTTATTTTATGAAAACAATTCCGATTTAATTTTCAATCAAAATACATGTTTTAACGAAATGTGAATCTCGACTCGAAATCGACTCAGCGCTGCTAAGTGAAAGTGAGGGGTACCTTTAGGGCCCCATGATTTAAATGAATAGAGACTGTATTTCACAAACTCTAGACCGTCTAAAGGCTCTGATGAAAACTCAACCCATGAACTTTGAGGGTAAAAGAATATTCATTGATTCATCACTACTTGTAATTTTCCAGTGAATAAATTTCTTCTGGTTTTAAATAAGAAATCTGTCTCCCGTGTTTCTACGCTACCGAAATAGAGAGATCCCGCTCGGAACACTGAAGTTATGACAGTACTATGTCAGAAACCTGTTCAAAATCCTTTCATAGGGTATCTCATTTATGGTTCTGCGTTTTTTATTTGCTTAGAAAAGGGGATATTGACAACAGAAATAATATATATGAATAATTGGAAAACGGACCCCCTCCGTTAGGGGGTTTTGGTACAATATTTTAAAGTGATATAATAATGAACAGTTGTATACAATGTGATTTTAAATTTTATTTATATTAGTAATATTTTAATTCAATTTGTGTTTATTTTAAAGCAATTTAAGAAGGAGACTTATCACCCCCCCCCCCCACCTGCCCTAACGGATCATCTAGAAGGGAGAATCCCGCCTAGTTAAATTATAATGAGCTGACAGTCTTTTTTCCCTTGCCGGTTAATTCGTCGGAAATAATGACACCAAACGACACTTTAATGAAAATCCACCACCACTTGTTCGTGAGTTTTAATTAATTTCTGCCTCTCCGAAAAAAAGAGAGTGGAGTGCCGTTCAAACAATCCAAACTAGCCTCCACATGTCACTTTTTCTCGACATATTATGCTGGTCCCATTTGCCGTTCGTTCGTTAGTATGAAAAATAATATAAAACTCGTTGTGTTATAGGGGAAACTTCTTTCAATAACATTCCCGCCTGTTTCATTATAATTATTATTATTATATGAACTGAAATTGAATAGATTAATAATCTTGCAAATGAAAATCGGGAAATCAAAATTGGGTTTCGTTAAACACTATTTCTACGTTTATCAAATGACACCTTTTATAGTTTCGATTTATGTTTATTATACTTGTCAAAAAGAAATTCATTTACGGCTAAAGAGGTTTTTTTTTGTTTTTTGTTTTTTTAGTGCAAAATTTAAATTTTTAATACGATTCCAGAGTCCCATAAGTTATAGCTAGAAAATGCTTTCCCCATGCCCTAACAAGTAAACTAGTAAAAAATCCATTCTTCTACGAAATAAACTTACCTAATTATGTATGATACTTCATTTTATGAATTTTCGGCGTTTTCTAACACTTAAATCAGAAAAAGGTGTTTTCATGGTCAGAAAACGCTGAAAATTTATAAAACTCAAAATGTCATAACTTCATTAAAATAATATTAAACTACAGACATTTAATGTTAAAAGGCATACATATAAACAATTAAAATTAACAAATGGTTAGACGTTTCGTGTACTTACAATCAGAACTACAAAACCACTAGGACCAAAACAAGAAAAAACAGTTAAAGTCACAGTTTAGTTAAAACATTGTATTCTGCTGTAACCTGTGCAGCCTCGTTAATCGGAGATTCAGATAAAACCGTCATCCAACCTTCCAGGAAGATACGACTGTTGTACCGCGACCTACGTTATACACGGCCGTTTAAAACGTCACATGGAGTGAGTCACGTGATGCTCCGGCCGTGTATAACGTAGGTCGCGGTTGTACACGCAACAATTTAAACAGGCAATTTGCGCGTTCTGAAAATCAAGCACATGGTCAAATTCCAATGCATGTGCAACCCATCTCGAGGTTAGAGTGTTTCTATTAAACGCATCCCTGTGTTCTTTCAACCTCACATTTAACGATCGTCCAGTCTCGCCTATATAGCTAGATCCGCAACCTTTGCAAGGAATCCGGTAAACTACACCTGAAAGGTCAAATCTGGAATATTTATGTTTGTAGTTACCCAAAATTTTTTTAACTGGATTTAAAGGCACATATAGTTCTAATGTACACATTCGCAAAAATAACAGATCCAATTAAAGATTTTTTGGGTAACTACAAAAAAGACTCCTCTTGAGTTCTATTCAGGCTCGCTAAATCTCGAAATTTATTTTCCAGCTCGTCCTATAATGTCAACTTTCCCTCTTAACGTTGCAGCATTTTTTTTCCATTACAAGCTCTCTAGCGTAAATCTGTACAAGTAAATCATCGCGATCCAATCTCTCCTTTAGTTGCTCAATTGTCTTTGGGTAATTTTTAGCGGCTGCCGGATAACTTAATACTAATAGCTCAGATCTTGATTTCTGCTCCATTGCAATAAATACTGTATTTTATTTTCATCTGCAATTGAAGTAATTAATATTTTCGTGTATTTTCTTAAATTGGCTCCAAAAAGACAATTTTCAATTCAATTTTCGGTGGCTTAAATTTTCTTCTTTTATTATTTTCACAAGGAGATGTAGAGATTTCCATCGTTTCATCAGTATGTGAACCTATTTCTATAAATCTATATCTGTATTTTTCAGCATTTTCAAAATCCTCTACCAATAACTTTTCATCGTTTCCATCCCGCAACAAGATTTCCGAAATTTGATTTTGGTCAGTTTCTATAATCTCGGGAATTTGCCGGTAAATTGAGAGAGAGCTCTTTCAATCATTTCTTCAATTCACGTACTTCTTTAGTCAAAAAACGTTGTTCTCAATAATTTTATTTGTTCCTTTTTTTTTAACTGTTCAAATCAGTTTTCTTATCATTTAAATCACTTCTAATTCGAAATTCAACCGTTCAGAACAGAGGGTACCATGTATGCAGGGCCCCATTAACCTCTGAATCTAGGGGAAGCACCGTATCATTTTGGGGGCCCCTTTCATTTTTCAAAAGTTTTCTTAATTCTTCATTCAAGAAAACATCACCCATGATACCAATATCATTCACGGCAGTAGCTTAGCCGAGGTCACGTACATTTCATTAAAGTTTTTTTTTATGTCCCTGTATATACTTCAGATGTATTTAGTACCTATAACCTATATAACTGTATGCTCCATTTCCCGTGTGGTCTCTAACAGGCACATCAGGATGCTATAGGATTAATGAACATCTTACTGATGACATTCCTATTTCCTTGTTCAATAAGTTTCGTGTAGTAATGCGTGGATTTCCTCTTGGATTAAACAAACTTTCTTTTCCCCAAAAAAAAAATTAAAAATATAATGCAAAAAAATGAAAATGGAAATTAGAGGGCCCTCTTCGCAGTCATTTTGGAGGCCCTTTTAAATTTTAGAGAGGAAGCATGTTGGATAATAAAGCCCTGCATCGCATGTAAGTTATACTTCAAAATAGTCTTAGCTAAAAAACATTATGCTAAACTTTTAATTCTTCTACTTTGATTCACAGGGTACATCTGCGAGATGCTGTGTGTTTATTGGAGTCATGTCATCTATTAAAATCCAGTCACAAGACAGAAAACAAACATTATTTTTAATCTATAAAAGCATTTTCAATGCTACATTAAAAAAGAAATAGTTCACACATATTCGTCCATTTTCTAAACTTAATGATGATGCATCATCAAATCATTTTTGCATTATATATACAGGGTGTGTCCCAAAAAATGACGAGTGCATTTGAAAATTGAAAAATGGAAAGCTATAGAAATGCGCCGTTTGGCTGCATTCTACTTAGAATACCAGTCAATTTATAGCCACACAAAAATTCAATATTAGTTACGAAGTTCGCCAACAGATGGCGCTACTAGAAATTTGCGATATCTGTAGGGAAACGCACTCCCATATTTCGCCATCCTCCTTCGTTGCTGTGCAGAAATGTTTTATTCGTTAGAACAACGGATATTTCTTGTCTCGGAATATCACCGCCCAGACAACCAGTATTGGAAGAAACACGGCGCAGTGTTCAGAGCAAGTTTAATTTAATTTCATAAAAGGACCGAAAAGGGATGCAATAATGGCTATGTTTGGAAAATGTCAGCGGAACAGGAACGTTAATGAAGATCGTGTTTGAAACGCCGCCCTCCCGCGAGGGGCAGTTACAGAAACGAATGTTGAAGTCATTCAGAAAGTGAGCCGTTCACCGTGTTCAAATTTGACTATCACACATACCCACGCACCGTATAGACCGGGAGCCGGGAGCACAGATAATCACCTCATCGAGTTCACGGATGAAATTCTAGGATTAGTTAAATCTTGATTCGCATATTAAAACGCAATCGGTCTGCCAAGTCATATCTTGAAACTCGATTGTAGCGGCTGACTCGTAGGTTTACCATGGTGTTTTCCTGCACCAAAAGGTGTGAAAACATGGAGGACTGGGAGCAGGAAAACACAGTGGTAAACCTACGAGTCAGCCGCTAAAATCGGGTTTTCAGGTGTTTTCCACCAAGATATGACTTGGCAGACCGATTGCGTTTCAATATGCGAATCAAGATTTAACTAATCCTAGAATTTCATCCGTGAACTCGATGAGGTGATTTTCTGTGCTGCCGGCTCCCAGTCTAGTATCATGCGCCACAGCCTCCACATTTTCCATACTAAGCAGTCCCTACCCCTTAGTGTTGCTGCCCCTAATGTACGCCAGGTACAATATGCTGCAGCGGCTGAATGCTGGCGCAATCGACATGGGAAACATTTGGTTCTCCGACGAAGTGTATTTTTCCATGGACGGCTGCGCCTAGAAACAGGATTGGTGCGTTTGGGAAACGGAAAAACCACATGTTGCCGTACCATCATCTCCGAATTCCCTAAAAGTTATATTTTCGGTTGCGATTTAACGCCAAAGCACTCATTTGGCCATTTTTTATGCCAAATGATTACTGGAGCGGTCTATGTGGACATTTATGGAAGTACAAAATACCTTGACGAATACCTCGGGAAAACCTCGTGATTCATGCAAAATTGTGACCGTCCACATTGCACGATTGAAATCTCTCATTTCCTCAACATTTCGATGAGATCGCCGTAGATCATTGAAAGCATACGGTTAGCGGCATAGATTTTGGCCGCTTTGTCCGCCAGATTGGACTCCATGAGCCTTTTTCATGTGGGATGTGCCTGAGAGACGAGGTTTACCGCCAAAATAAGCAAACAACAGCCGAAATGAAACCGTACATCTCTGCTGCAGGTGAGACTATTCCGGCAGAAACGCTAGCACGGGTTTCTGCAAATTTTGTTCTCAGACTGCGCGATGCTGTTGTTGCAAATGGTGGAAATTAAAATATAGCTATTTAATTTTTGAAGGCATCTTCGCAACATGTTCATGCAGTTTTTTCAATTAGCAGTGCCATCTGTCGGCAACTTTAGTAACTAAATTAGAAATTCTAAGTGACAGAAAATTGAGTGGTCTCCAAACACTGTTAAAAATTTGCAGCAAACTATCCAGTCATTTGACCGTTTTTGTAGAAAACGGTTACATAACCATAAAATGAGCAATAATATGGTCAGAATATAGTTAAATTACAGTTCTGTAACTGTTTTCTACAAAATTGGTCAAATGACTGGACAGTTTGCTGCAAATTTTTAACAGTGAAGTAGAATGCAGCAAACGGTATATTTCTATCGCTTTCTGTTTTTCTTTACTTTTTAAATGCACCCGTCATTTTTTGGGACACACTGTATACGCGCGTTCTTATCTGTTGCATTACACTTCAATTCTTAGCAATAGATGTTATCCTAATAAAATAAAATAAATTATTTTAGATAGGTGAAAACAGTTTTAATTCAGTTTTAAGAAATAAGTCGTTTTAGACTAGAAAGGAATGAACAGTTTTGGTTATACATATTTTTTTTTTCAGAATTTACTTGAATCGTGATTATTTACACCTTCCATTATAGGAGGTGTAAAATAAACTACATTTGAAAATTGATTTTTAAGTTTGAAATGTCGTCCTATTTAAAAAAGCCTGGTGATTCAAGGTTAAAAACGATGAATATAGATAATAATAAATCCTGTTCGATCAAAATGAATCGATATCGCAAACAAGCTTGTTTCCCCTATCGTTCTTTGGAAGAATGAAATATTTCTCCAAGCTTTCTGAATAACTTTCGAAACGACAAGAATGTAAATGCGGAGGAACAGGCTCCTCTGGGAGAGATGTTGGATTGCGGAGGGAGAGTCGCGAGTGAAGGCAGATTGGAGGAGTTTGCGAAAACGATTCGAATGGAAATAGGGGGGGGGGGGGAGGGAATAAAAGACGATCCGCCGTTTTTCAATCACGAAACAGATTTGCTCCGAGCCAAGCCATTTGAACGTCGGAAGTTTTCAGTAAAATCCGATTCTGTCGGACCGATTTCAGTTGAACCACCTCGGCACTATTGTCGGTTTTATTCGAGGTCATGAGTATAAGTCTACAACTACACACTGATTAGATCCAAAATAAACAGATACTATTTAGAAATGAGGTGTTCAGGACCTGGCTCATGCACCCCCCCCCCCCCATGGTAGTAATCAGGATTTTCGTGAAGAGGGTGCCAAATGGCTAAAATAGCCCAGAAGTATATTTCTTTTAAATGCTAAAAGGTGTCAATTAACAGCATAATACAAATTAAAATAACTTTTATTAGGTTGTTTTACATGTTTCGACTCACTCCGAGTCATTTTCAAATTCCATAATGGCATCAAAGCCCGTGCCATTATGGAATATTCTCAGTTGTTTTTGAAAATGACTCGGAGTGAGTCGAAACATGTCAAACAACATAATAAAAGTTATTTTAATTTGTATTATGTTGTTAATTGACACCTTTTAGCATTTAAAAAATATATATTATTGCAAGGTGTTATCATTTATTATATTAGCCCAGAAGTAATTAAAATTCTTTCTGACTAAAAACATTTTCAATGATGTAGGAGTGCGGTCCTCCCCTTCACCCCACCCCAAAAAAGAACGAGCTACATCATCAGCAAACGCATGATTAAAATTTTATTATAACAATACATTAGTTCATTGTTTTCAAAAGAAATTCATTATGGATTTTTTCCTCTTCTCGCGGCAAGTTAAAACCATTTATGATAAGCCATTAGGGGCAGTTTTCTTTTACACATCTTATAGATAAGCAAAGGACAAGTTTGCAAACACAACCGTTAACCCATCCATCCGTTTTTCTACTCGTTTCCTTCTAGTTTTCCTACTGGTATTTTTATTAAAGTTGTGACCATCTTTCTTGCGATACACTAACAAAGAATACAAAGGAGAGACAGAGGGCGGACAGATGGACGAATACAGGGATGTGAATAGTACGTGGTACAAAATTTATGGATATATACAATATGTATTAAGTTTGGTACTAGTCACTTAAGCATCATTCACGAGCAATTTCTATAACTAGATAGAAGGGAGTGCGGGTGGGGTGGGGGGGGGGCAGAATGATGTTTTCCCCTCGCCCCTAGATAGTCTAAGTCGGGCCCTTGCCGTATTAAAAAACTATTTCTACTCCCATGGATTACAAGTACACGAGTCTAGTACAAGAAAAAGGGAAAAAAATAAACCTATTTCATCCTTTCTAACTCAAGTCATAAACCACCCCCGATATGTTTTCATTCATTCACGATTCCGTTTAGCTTCTTCCCCGGAATAATTCCCCCACGCACACACAAACACACATCTTTTTAAAAAAAATGACTCGCGAAACGTTTTAAAACCTTACACATCTCCGCTCACTCAGAGAACGTCTTTAATTAAAAAAGATAATTAAAAATCGATCAGGGAAAAAAAGAAAACTAAACTAAAACAAAAGAAGGGAAATCGGATGGGTCAGGCTTTATTTTCATTGAATCGGTGATAGAAAAAACTACATTAGGCCCGCATTGTTTTACGAAATGCAGTTCATTTTTGGGTTGCTTCGTGGATCCGTTGCCACTCAAAATTTCCATTTATTAAAAAAAAAAAAAAAAATGACCATACCAAAATAGAGTTAATGGACCAAGCAACAGAACAAACAAACAAAAACGGGGTCGGACACGACACGATGGTAGAAAGGACCCTTATTGAATACGCGCTAAGGATTGTCCTTCTTTTTAATACCACTATTTTCAAATAGTTCACGTTATTGAATCGCAGAGTTCTGCGACTTTATAAAGCGGATATTTTTATTCGATTCAAAATCCACGCACTACACAGTCATGCTGATGAATTCTTTTGTGTTGCTCTGTATAGGGTCTATAGAATTTATGCACACTAGAAGAATTTATACTGCCTAGTGTGCAAAAAAATATTTAATCTAAAAAAAACTGAAAACACACTTCCAGCATGAGACAGTAGAGATGAGTTCATCTCACTTTTCGGAGCCTGGGTCCGCACGAGCCCAATGCCGAAAAAAATGCATAATATTTAAAAATTGCTTTAAAAGTAACATCTCATTTTTTAAAAACTTCGTGCATGAAAATAACTGTTCATCCCATGCACATCATTAATTTTATGGAAATTGACACTCAATCTTATCAAAAGAAAAATTTGGTATCCAATAAAAATATACTTAATTAAAGGGATGTTCAGGTTTTGCTCTTCCAACGAACACATTAACGATGTGCTTTTATGAATAAATGCATGAAATTTGCAGAAATTACTATTTCTATGCCGAAGAATCGAACAACGTTTTCTATTTCCCATAAAAGGTGTATAGCGTCAATTATAATTGATTCCGTAATTAAAACAATATTTTGTGTTCCTGAAAATCAGCTTAAAGTAAAAATATGACTGAAAGATCCTATGCTTTTATAGGAAAAGTGGAAAGACTGTTCGATTGCTTTCTATCGGAATAACAAAGCATGACAATTATATCTACTTACCAATGAAAGTGACTTCGTAAATGTGCGGAGCACAGCTTTGGCATGAACATGAAGAGCATGAAGAGCGATTATGACTCGCGCACTATAGAAGATTAAAAATTTGTAATGCTGACTGACTAAAAACAAACAAACAACAAAAAATATATATTCATTTCACGTAAGATCTCTAAAATAACATAAACTAAACGTTCCAATTAAAAAATACCCTACTGTCACAAACGAAAATCAAGCAACAAATATTATTTGCGGCTCTTCCCATTGGCTCCTTATCACCCAGTCGTCAGTCGCGTCGCAAATATCGTAAATTTTCTTTTAAAGTAGCATTCTAATACTAGAAAAGAATAATAAGTTTTCTGTTTCTCCTTCTATTCATTCTGATGAAAATACCATTAAAATGACTTGAAATGGAATATGTAATTTTTTAGGGAAAAAAAGTTATTTTTTTATAAATATTATATAATATTTTATAATATAATATTTTATAATATATAATTAATAATTATATTATAAAAATATATAAATTATAATAAATATATTATATAAAATATTTTATATAATATTTATATATACAGTGGTGGCCAAAAGCTTGGACATTTTTTGAAAGTTTCATGTTTTTCAACTTTGTGTGGTTGTAGAATATATTAATTACAAACGTTTATATATCAAATTGAAGGTAACTTAATGTAGAATTTAATAAGAAAAACAGTATTACAATATCTGCATTGCAAAAAAAGTTATGCTCATTTTAGTAGAACAAATAAACACAAATCGTTTTGAATAAGGACGTGTTTTGTAATAAAAGCGTACTAGCCAATCACAAACACTGTTCTGAGGACCAATCAAATGTCTGTAACAATAATTTAGGTTATTTGGATGGTAAAAGAGTTATTGTTGTGGAAATATTTTGCGGAATGATGCATACTAGTACAATTAAATAGAGTATTGCTGTTTTTGAATATTTAAAGTATTTTTTTTAATTAAACTAATTTTAAACAATGTCATCAATAAGAAGAACTAATTGGACATCTTTAAAAAGAAGCCGAATTGTCATATTGAGAGAAAATGGCCTCTATTATGCTGAAATTGCAAGACAAGTTGGTGGTTCAGTGACTTGTTCTGGTGTACGAAAGTTCTGTTTACGTTATGAAAAAACGAAATCAGTGTAAATTAAATCCAAATCAGGTGAAAAAAAATGCACAAGTGCTACTGCCGATAGAAAAATTAAATGGCTATGAATTCAAGATAGAAAAATTTCATTAGATGCCATTAGATGTGAAATGAATGCAGCAGGTATTTCAGTAAGATCAAAAACAATAAGAAGAAGGTTATCAGGATTTGGACTACAAGCTAGAATTCCAAGGAACAAACCATATTTAAATCAAAAGCAACGCGAAAAATGAGTTAAGTGGGCAAAAGAACACATTAAATGGTCAGAAAATCAATGGAAGCAAATAATCTGGAGCGATGAGAGTAAAATATCGCTCTTTTGTAGTGAGGGTAGAAAATACGTGAGACGTAGAGTAGGAGAAGCACTTCATCCTGATTGCATTGAAGCAATTACAAAAAACCCAACAAATGTCATGATTTGGGCATGTATGTGTGCAGATGGTGTGGGCCGAATTCAAGTGATTGATGGCATCCTGAATGCCAAAAAATACATCGAAACTGTCCTGGAACCAAAATTGATACCTTCCATCACGGATCTCTTCCCCAACAACGCACCATTTATTTTTCAGCAGGATTCAGCTCCATGCCACACAACAAAAGTACGTAAAGCATGGTTTCAAAATAAAGGCATAGATATAATTACCATGGCCAGGAAACAGCCCTGATCTCAATCCAATTGAAAATTTGTGGCGATGTTTGAAAATTCTTGTACGAAAAAAACGTCCATCCAATAAAAGACAACTTATTGAAGCTATAATTGATTCTTGGCACCATGTGATTACGAAAGATGAACTCCAAACACTCGTTCACTCGATGAAAAGACGCTGTGAAGCTGTCTTAAAAAATAAGGGTTATCCTACTAAGTATTGATTGTGTAAGTATCACTTTAAAAAAATGCAAATCTAAGGTAGATCTTACTCTTAGTCACATAACTTTTTTTGTAATACACATATTGTAATACTGTTTTAATTATTAAATTCTACATTAAATTACCGTCAATTTGATATATAAACGTTTGTATTTAAGTGAAAAGTAATATATTCTACAAGCACACAAAGTTGAAAAACATGAAACTTTCAAAAAATGTCCACACTTTTGGCCACCACTGTAAATATATTTTTTTATTATAAATATTTAAATATTATAACTTGATTAACAATTCTCTTTTGCAGAGATAAAAATGTTATGCGAGATACAGCTCCCAGTGTGTGTTTTAGTGGCTACACCTACTGGTGAAAATGACAATGGATCCTGCTCTTTTCTCAGTATAGGGTATTATACCCTACTTAAATGGTATTGTTAGAAAGGGTTGCATTTTTCTAAAGTGAAATTGAAATAGTGGCTATGCTCCTCTATTCTAAATAAATCAAACTAAGCTTCTCATGAAGTAGAAATACTGGGTAGGGGCTGTACATATATAAAATTATTCACTTTTTGGTCATTTTGAACCCCTTACCCCCGTTTAATAATATCCTTATCAGTGTCTAAATTTGTTTTTTTATTTTGGTTGTAGTTATATTACAGATATTGTTATCCATTTATTATTAGCATACTTTACTGATTCAACTGCAGACAAGAAGTCAATAAAATATCAACTTTATATCAAATAACATTTAAAAGAAATAGTGAAATAGTCACTATTTAAAAGTATCTAATAATAGATTTTTGTTGCATAATGTATTCAACAGTAATAGTGTCTTTTGCACTCTACACGGGCAGGAGGCAAGCAAAACAGACTTTTTCTTTTCTTTACTAGTAAACACAAGTATCATTTCAAAACAGTGAATATGGATGAATAGGGATGCCAAACATTGGGGAATTGGGCATTCCATATTTTTTAATGAAAAAATGTTATAATCATTTCATGATTTTAATAATAACTTTGTATTTCCATAAAAATAGTAACAGGTAAAAAAGAAAAAGATAGCAAAATATTTTGTTAAAAAGAAAAAGTTATAAAAAATTCTCAGAAAAATTTGGTTGATCAAAAATGATAACGGTATCAAAGACAACTCCCCCTAAAGCTATCATCCTTCCCCCTTAAAGTGATAACGTTATATATGCACAGCTCAGTAGAACTACAACTAAAGCGAGACACTTGTAATTCATTCTTCATTCTGAGGTTTCAATCACGAACTGTTAAGAGGCCAGTGCTGCTGCTGATGCTGCATATATTCAGCAACACTAACATTTCCATTATTGTTTGTAATGTAACAACACATATTTAATTTTCTGTTTAAAGATTTTAAAAAAAAATATCAGTAAGTTGTTTATTGGATTGTTTAATCCTTTATGTTACACTGACAGTACCTCTTCCTGTCCATTTTTGCATAAGAATGCAACAGTTATTCTCCGATTAAATAAGGCAGAGATTTCAGTAAGAAATTTCTCATATTTCAAAATCCTATAATCTACCAAAATAGTTCTTTGGATAGATGTTTCCGGAGAAATGATATCAAGAAAAAGAATCTAAATATGAATTTCAAATTCTGAAATTTTCAAAGATAGACTTCAGTTTCCCCATTGGAATTTTCAGTCAATGTCAGCAAAATATAAAATGTCACCAACTTAAAATGTACTTATGTAAATGAATCCTATTCTAATAACAGACAATATACAGGGATCTCTCACTTATGCGCGATACTCAGAAATCATTTTTCTGCACCAGTTTTTTTATAAGGTAATTTTCAGCTTCTTAAATCGCGGAATTTATAAATCAAATTTTACTGTTTTAAAATAGTGGTATGAAAAAGTAATTATTGAACATCGTGTATAAGTGAGAGATCACTGTAATTCATTTTTTCAGTGAAATAATAACAATGATTTTTTTTTTTTACATTGTCTTGTATTGTATTACATTGTGCATAGTGTCATTTTAAAAGTGTATTGAAACTTAACTTCATAAAATAAAATGAATATCTATAATATGAAAATCTGCCCATAAAATATATTTTGTATTCATGCATTTTTGCATAAGAGTTGCAACAGCTATTGCACCAAGATCTGAATATTTATAACTAATAGTACGAGCGCACCTCATTTGTCACGTTTGACATACAAGTTCCAACTTGTTGTAAATTGGAGTAATACAGTTTCTTTAGAATTATAGAACAGAATCAGAATATAAAGTTTCTTAGAATCAGAGTACCTTTACATATCAAAATAACAGCAAACAGATTCATCAAGAAAATTTCTGAACCAAAACGGACATTGTGAGTCTGCTATTATTGAACTCGTCTGAGCGAATATTGCCAAATTCTGTAACGTGCGTTACCATTGGCTTGGGCAAAAATGTCCAACCAGAGCATATGTCAATACTTTGATATACAGAGTTGTTCACTTTCAACGGTGTTCAATGGCTCATTCCTAAACCGTTAGTCATAGACATATAGTTCTAATTGCAAAAATGTTTTAAATGAGGTAAAGAAGTATTTTAAAAGTGGTTTGGGTCAATAAAAACACTTTAAGAAGTTACGAAATTTAATTTTTTGTACGGTTCCCCGGTCTTATCAATGATATTTAGTAAAATTTCCAATTACACTGACAAGTAAGACAAAAAAAGTCCCATTCATCTAACACTAAAATTGAATGAGTTATGAAGCTTTGAATTGCATGACTTATACCAATATTCTGCAACTAAACACAGATGAGTTGGGCCATGCTTCGAGGAATCGTACACAAAGTGTTAGTACAGTGGTGGACATAATTATAAGACACCTACCTAATTTGACATACAGTGAAAGAAAAGATTCAGAGCTTAAAAATGCTTTATCAAATACGACAAAAACATAAATTCATTCTGTTATCACACGTAATTGTTTTACAGAAATAATATTTTTATAGAGTTTAATAAAAAAAATTAAAAATAGCATGGACAAAATTATAAGACACCCTAACATTTTAATTAAAACACCTGCTTTTTTTCGAAATATGCAAATTTTCTGCACGCTGTTATGATGTCAGCAGTTAACTAAAGCAGACGATAACTGACATCATGCATTTACAAACATGCCACGAGGTACAGAATTAAAAGAAAGTGAAATTCGCAAAATTTGGAGATTAAATGGAACTGGTGCTTCAGTTTATAATATTTCAAAAGTTATTAAATGCTCTAGATGTGCAATTTCAAATGTTTTGAAAAGAGGGAGGAATGGATCGGTGATTAAAAGACCTGGACCTACTCCTTGCTTGCCCTCGAAAGACAGACGCCATGTGCTTTCGCTCGCTACATGGAATAAGATGACCACTACAGACATTACAAATGCTTTGAAACTGAATTGTTCAAGGAGAACAATTAGTAGGGTGTTGCATAATGCTTCCTATGTGAAATTTAAAAAATTGAATAAAAAATCACCGCTTCTAAGGCGGCACAAAATGGACCGTTTAAACTTTGCTAAACAAACTATGGCCTGGACATCTGAATGGTACTCTGTGTTATTTTCTGATGAAAAAAAGTTTAACCTGGATGGTCCTGACGGGTTTCACTATTATTGGCATGAAGTCTCCTGATGTACAAATGAGCCGCCAAATGGGTGGAGGCTCAGTAATGGCTGGTTTTTCGGCTCAAGGGAAAACAGATATCGTTTTTGTGCATTCAAGAATGAATTCCGAAAAGTAAAAGAATCTTTTTAAAGATCAACTAGCCATACATGGTGAACTTCTTTGTGACGAAAACTACACTTTCCAGAATGATAACGCTTCGATTCATACATCACACGTAACAAAAAAGTGGCTTTCAGAGCAAAGTATCAATGTTCTTCCGTGGCCTTCTTGCTCCCCAGACTTAAATCCTATCGAAAACTTGTGGGGGATCTTAGATCGCGAGGTTTGCCGAAATGGGAGACAGTTTATTTGTGTCGAAGACCTAAGGAATGCTATAAAATGTGCTGGGGCGTTCTGTATCTCGTGACATGTTTGTAAATGCGTGAAGTCGGTTATCGTCTGCTTTAGTTAACTGCTGACGTCATAACAACATGCAAAAAATTTGCATATTTCGAAAAAAAAGCAGGTGTTTTAATTAAAATGTTAGGGTGTCTTATAATTTTGTCCATGCTATTTTTAATTTTTTTTATTAAACTCTCTAAAAATATCATTTCTGTAAAGCAATTACGTGTGATAACAGAATGAATTTATGTTTTTGTCGTATTTGATAAAGCATTTTTAAGCTCTGAATCTTTTCTTTCACTGTATGTCAAATTAGGTAGGTGTCTTATAATTATGTCCACCACTGTAGAATTTATTTTGCCTGTATCTGCACTTTAACTGAAAGTAGTCACATCGTACAGTATTGATTATGATAGTGTTACGATATACAGTTACAAGTATATCATACAGTGTTGCAAGTATTACGATAGTGTTAATTTTTATTAAGTTTCAGATCGGTTAAAATAATTGTATTTTAACATATGTTTTATTTTGTAAAGAAATGAGGCTTGCTTTTCATCACTTCATTTGACAAAAATTCTGTTATTTTTTCACTTATATATTTAGTACAAGTTGTATAGTTTTTGCTTTAATGTGTCAGAATGAAAATAGATTTCAAATTTATATTGTAATGTTAATTTTACTCTCAACTGTCATTTCTTTTTATATCTTATGATTATTTATATTTCTAATAAATTTGAGAATGACTCCTATTTCGCAGGAAAAAAAAAAAAAAAAAGGTTTAACTTTAAAAAGCTCAGTTTTAATCGTAGAAGAATAGAATTTTTTTTTTTGTCTTACTTGTTAGTGTAATAGGAAATTTTTACTCAATATCACTTATAGGACCGGTGGACCGTATAAAAAATTAAATTTTGTAATTTTTTAATGAAATGTTCTTACTGACCCAAATTGTAACATTTTTACTTTTTTCTATCTTTACAAGAAAAAAGTATTGGATCTATGAAAATTTTCAACTTCCTGTTTTCAACGGATTTATACGTTTTAGAAGGTCCTGAACACGGTTGGACTGTTTTTATAAAATGTCTGTCTGTGACTCTGTCTGTCTGTCTGTATGTGACAAAAATTTTGTGGGCGCTCTATCTCAAGAACAAATGCACGAAATTTAATAAAACTTTATATTCAGTGAGTCCCTGATATAAAGTGGGGTTGATTCGTTTTTGGTGTAAATCACGCAACAGGTGGTGCTACTATGATGCATTTTTTGTGATTTTCGCAATAGCTCTATCTCAAGAACTAATGCACAGAATTTCATCCAACTTCAGATTCTGTTAGACCTTGACATATATAGATGCTGATTAGGTTTTGGTGTCAGGTGGTGCTGCTGTGCTACTTTTTCATGATTTTCATGGTAAGAATATCTCAAGAACTAATACACAGATTTTCCTCCAACTTCAGATTCAATTACACATTGACATAAGTTGTTGATTAGGTTTTGGTGTCAATCGCCCAATAGGTGGCATTGCTATGCTGCATTTTTCAGGATTGACACGATTTTAGCTATATTCATATCTCAAGAATTATTGCAGGGAATTTAATAAAACTTTAGATTCAGTTAGATCTTGATATATATGGGTGCTGATTCTTTTTGAGTGTATGCGAAACCTGTGTGAGATAGAAGAAAGTTTTCCTACTAGTTGCAATTGGAACTATATGCCTATGACTAACAGTTTAGGAATTAGCCATTGGACACCATTGAGAGTCGACACCCTGTATAAATGTTAGAGCATGTAGGACACAATTTCACGCATTGTCAAGATTCTTTTGACTATAATATTTTTGCATGGGAGTATTTAACTGTAACTCTGTCAATCGACAATATCAATCATTAATGAAGTTAAAGTCTTATAACACTGAGATGAGGGTACAAATGTATTTTCAATAGGTGGTTCAACTGTTCAAAGTTTTGTTAAATACATATTTTCCAATTTAATCATACCTCTTCTTACTAATTTGTAATTTAAGTTAATTTAAAACTGGGAACTGGTTTTAGAAAAAAAAAAACGATTCATTCCTACACATGTGTTGACCCATAGGGATGCAGACTACTCACAATACAATGTACTTGACCAAGGGCTATTTCAGGAGGTGTTGTGAATCATACAGACACAAATTTTGAATGCAAGAAAAGATAAAAGTATCACAGTAAATAGTAGAAATGAACTGAGAGTTAATTTGTTATGTCTAAGTACAAAAGGATAAAATGCAAATTTCTGGGGGTTTTTTTGTGATGTTTTCTAAATTAAAAATAGTAAATTTAAAAAGACATTTAATAGTGGTCATGAGTTTGTATTTATTAGATAAAACACATATGAATTGCAAGTACCTATAGAGGAAATTATGCTATTAGTAATTTAGATTTAGTGAAAGTCATGTTTTATGACTAGCATATGTGTTTGAAATATCACAAAGATAAGAATAAAAAAAAATAATAATCAAGCAGTTAAAATTTTTTAAACATACAAATAATTACAAAAACCGTTTTAATTTGTGTTTCATTTCATTTCTATTTTCTTTTAAAATTATAATTAAATTGCTTATTTAAAAAAAAAAAGAAGTTGGTATTCAGCTGCAGTATTTAGCTATTCGACCCAATCACTATTTGTTACATTTCTATCTAATACTATTAATTGTAAACATACAGGTTTCCCTTGATGAGTGCAGTTATTGAATCCCACAATATTGTACTCCATATTAATCGAAACATAAAAAAATGGCACTTTATCTACAGCCAACTTTTTGAAAAACACAATATAGTAATACACAATATAAATTATATAGTAATGTACTACGATATATATTACATCTTGACAAGAGGCGTCTGATATCACTATATCTGATTAGAAATTTTTTATTTAATACTGAAATCACAGACCGTGTAAATGTCTTCTTTAATTACAATATTTTTCTGCAATTAAATAAGGTGAAATAGTCTATCAAAAAATTTTGGTAAAAACATAGGCACCCTGGCTTGATTTGAAATTTAAAAATAAAGTTTATCTAATTTTTGTAAACTTCCAAAAAAAAAGACAAAGACAAAAGTTGTACAATGAGTTTGGCTTATTTATTCAAAATTTAAATAATTTGATTTAAATCTTATTACAACACAATTTAATTTCTTCAAACTTTCAACCTATTTGCAAAAAGTTATCAATGTCAGTTTCATAGTGTCTTTTTTGTTGTTGTTGTTGTTTTGTGTGAGTGTGAAACATATTTAAAAACTAAACTAGAAATATGGAAAGTGAAACATACAAACCTTCCACTCATGGGTCATTCGACAAATGTTTAAACTTCTACCCTTATTAGTGAGTATCTACATAATATGGCTAATACAAAATTCTCATACATGATTTATGATGCTGCAAAACATGGTAGGCATGCTTATCAATCTCTGAAAAAAATAAGTGCTTCTATTTTTGGAAAAATAAGTTTGACCCTTCATTTAACAACTTATGTATCTAGCAACTGCTCAAACTTGTGTCTTTTCTCCATGACTCAACCCTGAGCATGGGTGCAAGAAGTCCATCCAAGGCAAGACTGGTAACATTTCTGATTATTAAGTGGAGGTGGGCCAGGAGATTTCAATCTTGTCTTGCATTACAGCTAAAAATTGATCTACGACTATAAAAGAAAGTGACTAAACGTTCTTGACGGTAAAATTGCCAGTATTTCACTATATAAAGTATAATTTACTATCAGTTAAAAATATTTCCAAGTACCAAGACTGAAGGTCTTGCACCCATACCCCTGAGACAACATAAAGGGAGATAATAAGCCCATTCAAAAATAATATGCACCAGATACTTTCCCCGATTAAAATTTCAAATTTATTAACAAACAGATCCATAAAAATCAAAAGAAAGTAATATTGCAATCGTGATAACAAATGATATGAACGCAACATTATGATTTCAAATAAGGACATAACTGTGCCAGACCCTGTATGTTGTGCAGACCGCATTTAGTGCCGGCCACTTTGCAGCCTATGTGAAGGGCCTCACCCAGGCTGTCTCCTCTCATCAGAGAGAGGATGGTCGCTGCGACAAATGTATCGCCCGCTCCCAGGGTATTCACGATTTTGGAAGGTGCATAGGCTTCAGAGATGTACGTCACTCCGTCTGATGTCTTGGCACAAGCTCCACAATCACCCCAGGCACATATCAATACGCCACTGAAATAATAAAGAAACAGTGTAATGCACAGGCCCAAATTAAAACCTGGGCCTTGACCACCTGCAATTTTTATAAAGTAGATACTTATTATAATCAATATTTTGCATTTTTAGAGTAGGATAAATATAAACATAAAAAATATATTTGTCTAAATATGTATTAACCTAGTAATTAATTATTTTAAGCCACAGACCACAGAGAATATTTAATTTTTGGAGAATACAGGAAGGGAGCCCTTTAAATGAATATCAGGTCCTGGAACTCTCTTTCGTTCGATTGCGTTCTGGTAATGCAGAATTTTTAATTCAACTGCAATACTTAAAGTAAAAAAAAATCTTCACTATAAACACCATAAGATTATTTAACAAACCATGACAAGTCACATAATAATTCACGGAAAACACATGTTGCAAAAAAATGCATATAAACATTGCAGATCAATTTTGTATTGTTTGAAGCAATATTAGAACCTGCTATTCCTGTACAATCATTAAAATGTACTTCAAATAGTTATTGTATTCAGAACATAATGTATCTGATTTATAATTTTTTTTAGTATCCCTGAAAATGAACTATAAATACTACCACCCACTTGATTTTCAATAGAAAACCTGCAATAGTTTGGCAGTACAATTATATTTACAAAAGTTAGAGCATGTAGAGATGGACAGATAGAGCAACAAAAGTTATAAACCCTTTTCAATAATGTTAAAATGCACCCATAAATGGGTGTCAAAAGAATAGTTCTTGTTTCTTGATTTGTAACAAATTTGTTCTTAATAATTTTAGGGTGTTTATAAGAAAGATTTTTGTTTTAATTATCCGATGCTAGTTTATGGCTGCTTTTTTTGGTGCATTCATTATATAAATATGTAGCACCTACAGTCGTTGTCTGGTCCTTCTGTCTGCATATAATAGTGCAAAAACTACCCAACTGAATGGTTTGAAACTTAACTATAGAATCGTTGCAGAATTTTGTCGAGTCATTTAAAGTTTTATGAAAATTGAATCCAAACTTAAAATGATATTCATAAAAGTTTTCTTCATTCTATTAAATCCTCATGATACTAGGTTGCCAGGGTGATGACGTCCTATTGAAGAGGGAGTCCCGTTACTTCCATAGGATGGAATTTAAAAACCGAATTTGTGTAGACTAAAATTGTTTCATTATAGCAATCCTATGATCTACCGACAGTTAATTCAATAGATGTTTCCGGAGAAATAGATATGAAATGGAAAAAGAGTCTCAATAGGGATTTCAAGTTCTGAAATTTTCAAAGCTAGGCTTCAGTTTCCCAACGGAATTTTCAGTTAATGTCCACAAAAGACAAAATGTGGCCAACTTAAAATATATTTATTTTATGACGGAAATGAGTACTATCATACTAAAAGATAATATAATTAATTTTTTCAGTGAAATAATAATGATGATTTTTTTACATTGTCTCATATTGGATATTTATGCATAGTATAATTTTAATGAAACAGAAATGTAATTAATTTCATAAAATAAAATGAATATCTATAATATGAAAACTGCATCACATCACATAAAATAAATTTTGTATTCGTGCATGTTTGCATAAGAGTGCAACAGCTATTGCACCAAGATCTGAATATTTATAAAACTAGTTAGAGTACGAACACACCTCATTTGATGTACAATTTACAACTTGTTTCTTTTACTTTAAGTACACTTCAGTGGGGGGGAGGGGGGGGTCTTATAGGGCAGATGATTTCTTTACCAATTTGAATAATTGTGTTAAAATTAATCTTGAGAATCATAGTGTATTTCTAAATTAATGCATCACAGTACATTAAATATTATTAAAACTTTATCCAATCAATATATTTTTTAAATAACATTCTTTAGACATTTAGAATTTTGTGAGATCAAACCAGTTAACAAAGGAAAAAATTCTCCCATCCTCTTAAATTGGAATGGGGGAAGGGGAGA
This sequence comes from Maratus michaelseni, assembly GCA_963931845.1. Taxonomy (NCBI): domain Eukaryota; kingdom Metazoa; phylum Arthropoda; class Arachnida; order Araneae; family Salticidae; genus Maratus; species Maratus michaelseni. The sequence continues at coordinate 468,976,228 of OZ007589.1, forward strand.
GAAAGAAAGAAAAGCACAAACTTCACAACAAACTCTTTCTCTCCACACTGTGTCGGTGTGTATGCAAGGGAAGTTGATAGGGGTCACCCTTTAGTGAAAATTTTTATCACATAGGTGCAAATGATGTTTTTCAATTCATTGAGACTAAAGTTTAGAAAGAGTGCAACACCTGCTTATAACAGAATTCTGTCTTAAATGGAAAATCAATGTGCTGCCAGAAAGAATAACATAAAATTATGCCTGCTGAGACAAAGACCTGTAAAAAATAGATTATTCCAGCTGGACCTAGCAATTCTGTTCTTACAGATTTTATGGCACTTAAGATTTTTGTACACAGTAAATCCTGTGAAAACAGAATTGACAAAGCTCTGTTTTTAGACAGAGTGACACAACAGGTTTTGTTTTCACAGCTATACTTGTTTGTTTATTTATATTTTCCTGCCTCAAAAGTATATTGTAGAATTTACTTCAAAAAGTAATAAGCTCCACAAAATTTGTCAATAAGGTTTAAAATTAACGCAGTCTACTCCAAATGATGAAAAGCATAACAAACATTTTTTTACTTCAGGTCCAAAAACATTTTTTTTTTCTTCAAGACTGTAAATTCCTGTTTCCCTGTCTATCACATAGTCTTAAAATGAAAAAAAATTCATGGCAAAAATTTTTTTATAGGAAAAAAATACAATTTTATCTGCTAAGAAAAAAAATCTGTCTTAAGCTGAGTTTTTTACAGTCCAGGTTCTACTACACTTTAAATTTCAAATCAACAACAATTTTCAGACATTTTAAACAAGTTTAATACAGTAAAATTTACCAGGATGGAATCACAAGCAACTGGGGAAAAAATATCATTTTAGACGAAGTCTCCATCTTAGCAGATGTAGTAGTGAGGTATTTTTTTCGACGGAGCCACAAAATGTTTCTGTTGAAAGGCAGTATTCCATTATAGACAGGGTCCATTTTCACAGGTTTTGCTGTATTTTAAAAACACACTTACATTTGCATAGATTTTTTTTTTAGTCCAGCTTAGATTGGTTTCTAAAAGAAAAATAGCTATCATGACTCATCACTTCACATACAATCACCTGTTACGTCAACACCTCTGCATGTGCACGTTTCTGTTGCAGGTAAAGAAAGAAAATCATACAAAGAAAAAAGGAATTGTCACATTTCGATTCACATAATCAGACTTAAATTGAATTCTAAAATTTCAAACTATCTCATAGGCTTCATACGAAGAATTACGCGATTTTTTATCTTTTCGCTAAGATGGTGCTTCCATCAAAATGGCATTAGCGCAGCATTCTGAGTTAGAATCATGCATTATTTGCACCAGCTAGCATCAAAATGAGGAAATTATCACGAACAAGCAATCCATTTGAAATTTAGCTAATAGTCAATGTTGTCTAAAATACCAAAGCTTAAATCTTTCTAGAATGTGTACATCCAGTGTAATTAATACATAATGTTTTCACTTTATCGAATATAAATAGACTGTGGACTAGTAACCTTTTCTTTATCCCTCCCCACACTCATGTGACTGTGTGAGGAATGCTCCAAATTGTTTTTTCCTGCCAAAGTGTCATTGGATATCGAAACCAGTTCCCTGTTCATTTCACCTGCATTTGAGTTGATCGACTAAAGAAAGGGATTACTTAAAGAAAGGGATTACTAAAGAAAGGGATTATGAATGCTTCAGCTTTCTGATGAAATCTGCACTCTATTTATAAATCTCTTGTCTATGTATTAACCCCATTTCTACCAGTGTCCAATGACACCTGTTAAGATTTTGATTTAGGTTTATTTTATTTGGAATATTTAAACTAAGACAATCATAGGTCAAGCATTCAGTGTATTAAAAAGGATTTGTGATACTTTCATTAAAAATATTAGCTATCAAGTAACCCTAAATCAAAATCTTAACAGGTGTCATTGGACACAGGTAGAAATAGTGTTAAATTACTTTACATGTAATATTAGTTGGTGAGAGAAAATATAAACAGAACTTTTCTACAATAGAGTCCAATCTTAAATGTAAAACTTTCATGGTTTTGTCAAAAAGAATATACAGTTCTACTTGCTAAAACAGAAAAATGTCTAAACAGATTTTTTTTTTTTTTTTCAATTTTTTTTTGCAATTCAGACTCAGCACACATCTTGTTTATCTGATTTACTGTTACCTATTAATTTAACAGTTACACTAGAACCAGGATCACCGTTTCAAAACTTTCTTGAGTGTGGGGGGAGGGGGCAAAGTTTTCTTTGAGGGGACAAACATTTCTTTTGATCCATCGTGGAAAGTTTTACTGTATTTATATGTTTATATTGCAGAAAAATAGCCATAGCTTAAAACCCCCCACTTATAAATTTAAATGTACATTGTCTTTAAATTAACAGTAACAGGTAACATGTCAGTCAATTTTTAAAACATACATAACTTTTTTTAAGCTTTGAACCCGGAATTTTGAAAGTCACATAGCACAAAACAGCATTTTATGTGGACATTTCACAGTAGTCGAAATATGAAAAAAAGAAAATATTAAAACTGAGGAAAATACGATGCAAATAGGTTAAAATAAAAAATTAAATTTAAGTATTGAGCCTCCATCATAAATTTATCACAAATAATGTCTGATTGATTCATCAAAATAAAAAAAAAAATTAACTTAAAACATTTCAAATTCAGAACTTACCCAAACCTCAATTCATGGCACATATCTTCTACGGCCGATGTCATATGAGTGTAACCCCATGCAGCAGCAAAATCTTTGGAAATGAAAACAACATCTCCAAGAGCGATCAGTTCCCTCAGTTCCAAGGTGGGTTTCTCGATCTCGATGGATATCTTGATGTTGTTTTCAGCATTCTCCTCATTCCACTCTCTGATATATCGAATCATGGACTTGATTTCCTCGTAATACGGTCTCACCTGAAATTTTTGAGTTGCAAATGAGTGGTGACAATCGTAGAAAATAGACAGCACACACAATGGTCCACACACAGTATCAGGAAATAGTACCCTTCTTGCACCTCATTCAAAAAATATGTTGTTCTTTAGTAAAAACTAACTGGGTGTCTTGTTATAGCACAAAGTAAAAATTTAAAACTATTGCAGTGGCATTCACCAGAACTTAGGAAAATCTCTGTGGCAGGCCAAAACACAAATCGTGCATTTCAATTTCAGCATCCTATTGTTTGTTGAGGGTTCCCAACAGGACACATGGGGCAAGCCTCAAAATGAAATGAATTACCTAAATAAAATTATAATGTATATGTTTCAAATTTAATTTGAATAACCTGTACATACAGATCTGCATGGGTCTAGCCCAGCAAAATGAGGACAAACTTATAAATGAGTCGTACCAGCAGAATAAAGACAATTACTTCTAGCGAACCAGGTCAACAAAACAAATTTTTTTAATGGACTGGGCTGACAGGAAAATTAAACAGGCCAGTCGGGTTGATAAAAAAGTTAAGTGGTGCCGATCAGGCGAGTCAGGCTGATAAAAATATATAAGTGGTGCTGACCAGCCCAATATAACAAATTTAAAAAGACTGGCAAAATAGGAATCATTTTTAAAAGAGGTGGCTAGGCCAAGAATAAGCATAAATGTGATGCACAAGCTGAGGCTATTTGACAATACAAAGAAATTTAACATTTCCAGCATAGATATCTGAATTGGACAGTTACATCATGTCCGAGTCTGGACTTAATTTTTCCAGCACACCCAGCCTGGGATTGGCCTTGACTTTTTGGAACACATTGAGCAGGTACTTTTTTTTTGAGTAAAAACAATAGTGATAATGAATGTTTGTTAACAGAATCTTTGGAAATATACTTTTAAAAATTAATTACAGAGAAATATTTAAAAAATTTACTTTTTTTTTTTTATTGGTCTTTAAAAGTTATGAGTTAGTTCAAAAGTTAAGTTTACCTTTTTTATTCTAATCAACATTAATTTATTTAATGAGTCTTTATTTGAAGTTTGTCGAATAGTCTAAGTGACATTATTTTGTTTTCTATAATCTGCAAACATAGAGTCTGAAATATATTGTAAAATGTTCATATAAATATGAATGCATTATTCTGTAAAAGAATTCTATTGTATGTTAAGAAAAGTCAGATCGTTTTGTAGAAATTGTGTTGGGCCCTAGTTTGATTTCATTGATAGCTTTTGTTTGGGATGCAGACTAGAGATGATGAGGCAGGGTCAATTTTTGCACAATTCTTCAGGCTTGGGCTCAAACTGAAAGGGAGGGGGGGACTTGCAATCAAGAGTTTTTTTTTTTTTTTTTTTTTTTTCCAGTTTCAAATAAGAGAAACAAGAATGTAATGTAAGTTTTTAAAAGTGTTTTACAATCCTTTGAGAATCAATTATAAAAAGAACTAAATTGTTATTGATCTAGATTATTATCTAGATGATATATACTGATGGAGAAATATTCCATATGATTCTGAAGCCTTTTCGCAGTCAGTGTTAGCAACACAAAGAAACTGTGTGATCTATCCTCACTTTCTGTTTTAAAGTTCTTTTAGAATTACTGAAAAAAAGCCTCACGTCTTTCTGCCACAGTTGTACAATGATATTTTTGCTTTTGCCAATTTCTGTTAGTGGTTGGGTATCTCCCTGTTCTAAAAAAGTGACTAATGCTGGTGACATTGCAGGCGGCATAATTGAATTTGTGATCTTTTGACTTCCTTGGCACATAATAAAAAAATATTGTGTATAAAATCTTGAAAACAGGTAGTTTTATAGAGAAATGTGTGACACACATGCTTTAAATCAAAAAAATTATTTTAATTGCTAGAATGTTTAAATCTGTCAAAATAGCCCAGCTTTAAGTTTTATAGGATTGGAATTATATTGTGGCTATTTCACATATTAATAATTTCAGAGGTTTTCTGTCTTATTTTTATCATAAATACAAGCTGAAACTCATTTTAAAAAAACTTCACACCATTGACATCTAGTTCATATTTCATTTTCCCATCGTGAAAATCTCCAATTCTATTTTAACTCTTGATTGACTAAATAATAAAATTTTAAAAAATGACCTGCGAAGCTATTTTCGGATGTGTGAGGGTTGAGGCAGGACATGCATTTTTGATAACTAAGGCAGATTTTTTTAACTTTTTTAATTTGACAAAATTATTTTTAGAAATAACCATGAAATGATTCATATTTCTTTTATGTTTTAAATTACAGTCCTGACTTTCATATGTTGCCCCCCCCCCCACTTCTGTAAGACTTTTCCCTGCTCACTCCTGTTTCAGAAGAACACCAACATAAAGAGAATACCAAGCATTTAAACAGTCCAAAAACAGATCAACCTGTTTTTATAATGCCTGTATATATATACTGAAATCTTATTTTAGTTTCTACCATTCCTCAGGCATTAGTATGTATTTTTTCAAGAGCAGTAGTAGTATACATGTCTTTTTTTAATAGCACTATTATTGTTAAATAAATTCATTTTAAAGAAGTGTAATAGTAATTAACAATAATAGTGCTATTAAAAAAAAGACACACGTATACATACTACTACTGCTCTTGAATGGTAGAAACTAAAATAAGATTTAAGAATACCAAGTAATTTTTGCAGAAGGGTATTGAAGCTTCAATCAACAAATGTTGCAAGATTACTAAATCAACAGTTTAAATATTACAGCACTAAAGGTAAAAACTTCTTAATATAACACCAAAAAAAAATTGGGAAATGTGCTAGGCCTTTCGAAAGAACCTTGTCTTTCTTCTTCAGGCACAAAGAACACATGCTGCCATTTTGAAGGCAGGAGTAAGATTTCAGAAGGCAGAAGCAATATCTTGCTCCTGCCTTCAAAGTGATGGCACGTGTTCTTTGTGCCTGAAGAAAAAAAGGCAGGGCTCTTTCGAAAGGCCTAGTGCATTTCCTAATTTTTAGAATGGTGCTATTAAAAGAAGTTCTTTTACCTTTATTGTATCCTACCAGCTTGTTCAATATTTTACTGTACTATAGCACTATTTCAAAATGTATATTTCATTTAATAAAATGGAAATAGTGTAAAAATGCATATGCAAGTTCTAATTCCTTATTAAGACAAACAATGAGCACAATAGATTTTGCCTCATTTGAAAAAACTTTATTGGATTTATTTTGGTTTTTAACAGTGGGCTTTTTTTTTTTTTTTTTTTTTTTTTTAAGAGAAGAGAAAACTAAAAGATTCAAAATAAAACAATAAGTAATTATTTAGAACTACATCATTAATTTGCGACAAAAAATTATTTTTCACCCTATTATTCAAAGCAGAACATTGAAGTGTTTTTTTGTAAAACAGATCTTACTTCAAAATGTATCCATGCATAATTTTCCAACCTCAGAGCTCTGAAATCTTCGAGCGTTATTTCAGGCATATTTCTAAAATTTATCAAAAAGGATGTATTTTTAAGAATTCGTTATTTTTAATAAATTACTGTTATTTTTTAGAGTCAGGACTACATGCAGGGTCGGACTGGGCCAGGAGAAAGGGCGCAGACCTTGGATTTTCAGAGGGCGCAAAAATTTTAACGAACTTAAATCAATTTTACTTACTTATGTTGTGTCTGACTTGACATAGTTTAACACATTCGCATAGCACCAAGCAAGAAAATGGCTTAATATTATATTCCCGAGTTTAGATAGACGACTTCGCTATATTCCCCGTGCATGTTTGAAGTTCGATTAATTCTACACAATGCTACAGAGTTTTTCAAACTATGTCATCTAATATTCAAAAACTCTAGAAAGTTGAATACGGATTACCTTGTATCCAACTTTATTCTTTTGTCAATCGATACCTTAGAACAGTCATGGTATAAAAGTGATCACTCCTTACTAATTATCCTGCAAAAAAGGTATAAAAAGATACATAGGTACCAATTTATTGGGTATAATTTCTACTATTAAATTCTATTCGAAAATTTTGTTTCGGGGTCTACAAATTAAAAAAAAAAAAGCACGAACGTTGTTTTTTCAAATTGTAACACCTATGTTTGAGTTAGCCTGGATCAAGACAGCCTGGGAATATACTTATTTCAAGTCTTCATATAGTTATAAAAGAAAATGTGCTAGGGATTTATCTAAAATTTTCGGAAAATAAAATTTAAATCTTACAAGAAAAAGTACTGAACATTCATTTAGTCAGCAGTAAAATTATACAGGAACTTTAAATTTATAATGCACTTTCTTTATATAAAAGTAAATACTACAAAATGTTTCTGGTAAGTGTCTACGTGTTACTTTCTGTAGATTTTTTGAAAACAGAAGGCGATCCTCTTAGACTGTAGGAAGGTTTTCTGCATCTCGAAAACTCATTATTCAAATGAGCTGTACACTTACACATAGTTTTTTTTATACAAAAATTAATGTAGATGATAATTCATAATTTTTAATATGAATTTATTAATAATTTTCATAATTAGAAATATGTTTTTGGATACAAAAAACCTGGAATATGTTTGGGTATATTAATTGCATTTCATAAAAAAAATAATAAAAATTCAATCGGATGATTTTTATAAGTTTATCAAATAGAGTTAACATTAGCATCCTCAAACTTTAAACTCTTCTAGCTCTATGAAAATTTAACATAAAGTATTTAAACTATACCTTTTCGCGGTCTGTCTCGATCCAAGGAACTCAAATAGAGTCTCAAAAGTAGGTGTTATTATTTGAAAATTGAAAGTTGGTATAGTTTCCAATATGTAGACGACACCTTCTGTAACATACTTAATCCATAGCTTTAATTAGTAGACATTATTTCCAATCGATTAGTACCTATAGATTTTTTTACAATTAGTTTTAGAAGAATTGGTAGGGGGTGATAACGTTTCTTTTTCCAGGACTGTAAATTAACACACTTGATGTATCCTTAGTTAAACAAGTTGGAAATTGTACGTCAAACGTTACAAACGAGGTGCGTTCGTACGCACGTTTTAGAATTAAATTCATGATATACCGTGCGTAGAACGGGTTAAACAGCTAGTTAAGTATATATTTTATGACACTGTTCATACAAATATCTTAACTAGTTATATAAATATTCAGATATATATGTATCAGCTAGTTATATAAATATTCAGATCTTGATGATTTTTAATTCTGCGAAATGAATTATATCGTCTGCAGATTAATTTCTGTCATAAAATAAGTATCTCGGTCGCTTGACGATTTAACATCCATCGGAAGCTCCTATAACAAAAAAGCACAGATTTAAAAAAAAAAAATCAAATTTCTTAATAAATATTTTTATTAATATCTCCTAAAGTTTTGATTCGATTTTAATAAAATTTGAAATGTCTCGACAAAATTCTGCAAAGATAATATATTTTAAATTGCAAACCATTTGGTTGGGTAGTTTTTGCGTTGTTATATGCGGACAGACAGACAGACGGACAGACAGACAGACGGACGGACAGACGGACGGACCAAACGACGACTATAGGTGCTACGTATTTATATAATTACGAACGCACCTAAAAAGAAAAAAAAAAAGAAAAGAAAAGGAAAAAAAAATCTTACTTTACTTTTTTAGCAGTTTCAGACATTATTACAATTTTGATGATTATTTATGATTTATTTAAACCGTCATCGTGCTGTGAGTTATGACTTGATTAACTCTTCCCTTTTATACAATTCTTTTTTCACTCAAGCAACACAGAATTGTTGGATATCATTAGTCCATTGTTTTCCAGTTTCGTTGGCCAACGATTGAGTTTGGCTGCTTCCAATAACTGAGCCACCGGTTAGCTGATCATCGGTCTAAAGATATGAGTTCCCATTCGACAAACAGTTATGTTTGTTGTCAAAATTGCGCTAATAATAATATTAAAATAGGCAAATCATTGATCCTATTTTAATTAGAAACTTCAACTAATTTGTTCATTTTTTAGGCAAAAATTTATTATGCTTCTAGAATTACCTATTAAAATTGCTTCTAATTTGGTTTCCTTGGTTTCAGAAATGCTTCCTCATTTTTCATTTGTATTTAAGCAAATATCTCTAAAACTATTGTGCAAATAAATTTTACTTTTATGAGTACTAAAATGCTAGAATATCAGTGGTAAGAGCTCCAACCTCTATTTAAAAAATATATATTTATTTGACATAATATGAATTTGTTATCAAGTCAGTTATAAACATTGTATAGATGCAATTTCTTATATAATCTGACAGCAAATGCTGTTTATTTACTACAGCTTTTTTTTTCTTTAGTAAAGTAGCATCTTTAAATTGGTCTATGACGGTGTCTGCCTCATCACACATACAAAATAAAGATTCATTATGTAAATATCGTTCAAAAAATATTTACATCGAGAAAAAAAATGTACTTTCAGTATAGAAATAGAAATTTTGAAACTAAAACTCGTGCTTGATTTTTTCTTTTGAAAAAGTACCACATATTCTAGCAGCATTTGAATGTCGGAGTATTTGAACGGGGAAATAACACTTGCTTGTGAAAATATTACACTTGCAGCATTTGGGATAAGGAGAGGCAGGAGGAGGCATTTGTGTGCTTAAAATTGACTTTATGCATCTTTAAAATGCTGAATTGTTATCACATTATTAAAAGGTTTCTACTGAAAAATGACATCAAAACTAGCGAATAAATAATCGCTAAAATAATTGAGTAAATTTACTTTTCTCCCCACATTTTCCCCATGGATTTGCAAATTTCTTATCATAGTTAGAGATAAAGGGAAATTAAATTTCCATAATTGAAAGAAATCCTCCGGGGATTGTTATCCTGCAAGCGACAGGATTTTGTTGCCAGCGTTTTATAATTAAAAAAAACCTACCTGTTTGAATAGTAACCACCGCTTTATTTTATTATCGATTTTTTCATGATTAAATAAATACCATAATTTTCGAATAGTTATTTAATTACGTAAAGGCAGTCATTAAATACAGCTAACCGAAAATTTTGGTAAGTATTTTGAATGGAAAAACACTGGCCGCGCGATCCCAGCTTGCAGAATTGCAATTCAGAAGTGTCATCGATGTTGTATTTATTCCTCGAAAAGTTATGTTTTCCAGTGAACAACAAAATCCACACAAAACGTTTTTGCCTTCTAATATTTATCTCTTTCTTTTATAAAGTTGTTTTTTGAAAAGCATGGTTTCAATTATAGATCCATTCAGGGATGGCATTAAAAGGGCGCAAGGTCCCCTGGGTACTAAAATGGAGGGTACGCAAAATATTTGATCTGAGATCAATACCTAAAAACTATCATCCTAAGAATCGATGAAAAAAAATTTCTCTTAAGGCGCGGAAGTAGCACATGGGCATGAGCTTTAGTAGCCAAAGCTATTAAAACTCTCCCTAGGTGCCCGTTTTTTATCCTCAATCGTATGTAAACACGGCCGCTTTGGTTGCCGATTCTGGAAATTCCTTCGATGTATCTTCAATTTCTTTATGATAATAAAAATACCTCTCTTTTGCTATCTGTCTATTAGTTGATGATTATTCCTAAGCAATTTCTCGAAATTTAGTACACTAATCTCAGAATATAAGTGTGTGGAAAAATATTGGAGCGGCTTAGGGGCGCAACAATTTCCCTGCCTGAAGGCGCACCGGCCCTCGGGCCGATGGGCCGGCGGGCCAGTCCAAGCCTGACTACATGCACTGCAAAACTGATACAATACACTGCAAGTATAGATTAACACATCTCTTTTTCTTATAAATGTAATGTTGAGAATTTGTGATGTCTATTGAGTACTTTTCGTTTTCCATTATACTAATACCAAACATCATACCAAACTAATGTGCCATTTACTTTAACCTTGACCATGCACAGGATTTTTATTCTAAACAAATGTGTCATTTCACATGAATTTCATTTTGCACCAAATATTTTACTTGGCGCCAATGGCGTTGGTATAACAGAAAAGTACCATTTATTGATATGCATAAAAGATGCAATTATAAATATTTGTAATAATGTATTATTTTATTTTGACCCCCTTGACAAAGCAAATCTTCCTGACACATTCACACACTCATTTTTAAATGTAAATGCATATAGGCATAAGGGATTTTAAATCAAATAGCATTTTTAATTTTTATAATGCCTCCTGAGTTATAAGCAAGGAACGACCTTTTCCAAGCAATATTACTCACTAATTTGGTTCAAAATACCTATTTTGAAAGTATTTTCTAAAAGATCCTTTGCCTTTATCGAAAAATGAGAAACCCTACACAATTTCATAGTTTCTAAATAAAAGAACCGGCCCATTTCAAGGTTGTAAGATTAAAATTGACATAGAAAATGTCTTCAAAACAAGAATGCCTATTCTTAATGTTGTGTCTATGTGCACAAAATTCACTTCTTTAAACAAAATTTCTAAACTTTTACGAATGTATTAAAATGATACAGAACTAAAACTTGCCACTGCATGTAATTCGGACTCTAATTTAGAACAGAAATAATACATGGGATTGACAAGTCATTTTCCTTTTGCAATTTTTCAAAAATTCTAATAAATAAAAATAAAACATAAATACAAATAACAGTAATAAGACAATTCTTTCAAGTTAGAATAGCTAGGGGGGGAAAAAGGACTAGACTTAGTCATAAACAGCAGACAAACATTAAAAGGCTAAACCTGATAAGAGATAATAAGTAGAAAAATTAAACACCAGAAAAATATCATAAGGAAATATAAACTGCGACTGACTTATTGGAATGAACTATAGTTCGAGAGCCATTCTCGGCACTGATCCAGACTGTAGAGACGGGACTTTCGTGTTCCTCGTAAAAACGACAATTTTCAAAAGATATAGTGTGCAACTTGAAGTCATTTTTCATGAACCTGAAAATACATTGAATGAAAAAATTTTATTCAAATACTCCTTCTTATTAAAAATAGTACTGAAAAAAAAATTGACCTATGTTAAAAATGTATTACAGACTACTCTAAAATGAATTGAACAAAATAAAAAATGTCTACAAAAAATTGTACTTACTCTTCATCTCGCTGACATTGAAACTTACTTTCTTCATATAAATAGGATAACTATAGTCAAATTTTTATAATTTTTAAAAGAGGTAATGCTAATTCATATGCGGGTACTTTTATATGTTAGCTGGGTGCCAGCTATATATATATGCATGTTATATATATCACTGGCGCCCAGCTAACATAAAAGTACCCATATGCATATATCAAACAAGGTAAAAAATATCATTTTTCACTGCTTTTGTACATTTTCTAATGAACTAATTTTAACCCTATAAATAATGCCTACTTTTCCATTATACCAACATCAATATATAATAACCAAGGATAATAGTTGGCACAAGGGCTCAAAATGAAAAATCTACTAACTGGCATGTTATTTCAAAATTATAGTAGACAAAAAAAATTTGGTACTTTTATGCCAGGATATATATACATATATTATATAGGTATATATAATATATGCGCTACTTATGCAGGGGTCAGAAGTAGCAAAACTTTAGTAGTCGCTATTTTTACAGTAGTTTGTAGTGTAGCATGCTACTTTTTGAACAATGTAGTGCAGCAAGTAGCGCGATAAAAAAAATTAGTAGTTTGTAGTGAGAACCGATGCTACTTTTAACGCTACTTAAGGAAAAAAATGTAGTATTCTGCAAATCACGTGACTGAAACTTGATTCTTTTGTGAAAAATTTATTCTGCTGAACAATTTGGGAATCTCAGCTACAGTGTATAACAATGTAATGCATGAAGTCATAGATTTTTACCATTGACACTTGCTGCTAAAATCAAATACTAGCCCACCAAAGGAATTAATTTTCTTGCTGGCAAAATTTGTCGATTGACTCATTATTAAAGTCTTCCTGTTTTAACGCTACATTACTTGTTATTTGGAATTTCTTTACTTACAGATTTATTTGTTGTCTGAATTTAGAGTTGTCTCTCTGTAATTTTCTAGATTGTAATATCTCTCTTAATTTTGTTACGAAATTTCTAATGTGTGTATAAACTAACATCTTGGAGACAAATACAAAACATTTTCTTGTATGTTATCTTTCTTAATTTTTTAATCCCCTCGGTTATGTTGCATTTATTTAATTATATTCTGGCAGACGTGATATAATGAGGGGTCGCTTTATTATTTAACCCATTTCTTCAATTTCTAATGTAAATTGAACCCTTTGACAAAATCTAAAAGTAGCGAAGTAGTGACTACTTTTGATTTTGAAAAGTAGTTTGTAGTTGCTACTTTTTAAAACAAGTAGTTGTAGGTGTAGTTAACTACATTTCGATAAAGTAGTTATAGTTCGCTACAATAAAAAAGTAGTTTTTCTTACCCCTGTATATATGTATATACACTGCTCAAAACAATTAAAGGATATTTGAAGTTTTATATAAAATAAAGATATAAACGAAATTTTTTTTGCCGAAAATAGAAGAAGAGAATCACAAATGCAAATTTTTCTGGTTTTCAAACTGTGGAGTATGCAAATTTTGATTTCGACGTCAAAAACGTCGCTTCAGCGGCAGCGAATGAAATTTGACTTTCAACTGGATAAAAGAGAATGAAGACAAGGATGATCGGCATTCAGTGATTGCTTTCTTTCGATAAGTACGATATCTCAGCGAAGTCATTTGACAGATTCAGAAGCTTGGAGAATTGTTGATAGGTTAGAAGGGGGCCAAACTCAAGCCGAAGTAGCGCAAGCCATTGGAGTGTCACAAAGTGTCATTTCCAGGATCTGGAACCGTTTTTTGGAGAGTGGATGTGCAGGCCGAAGACCAGGGCAAGGTCGTAGACGGGCAACAACGCCCAATGAAGATCGGTATTTAGCGTTAACAGCTCGGAGACACCGAAACATGAACGCTACTCTTCTCCAACAACACCTTCGCTCGGCTACAGGCACCACGATTTCAACTCAGACTGTCCGAAACCGGCTCCATGCTGTAGGTCTGTATGCTCGCCGACCGATGGTATGTGTTAGATTAACATCAAGGCATCGTCGCGACCGCAGGGAGTGGGCAACCGAGCATGTCAACTGGAGGAGAAATGAATGGAGCAATATTCTGTTTTCTGACGAGTCCCGTTTTTCTGTGCATCCGGATAATAGGCATATTTTCATCTGGAGGGACCGTGGCAGTAGGAATAATCCTGCGTTCGTGCACGAAAGTGTCAGATTTGGCGGTGGAGGAATGTTGGTGTATGGTGGCATCTCCATTGACGGGCGCACTGACCTCTACATCATTCGAGATTGAGCTCTGACTGGTCGCCGATATAGGGATGAGATCCTCAGACCTATTGTAGTCCTTTACGCTGCAGCAATCGGAGATAACTTCATTTTAATGGACGATAACTGCAGGCCACATCGTGCAAACCTGGTGGAGAATTTCCTTTTCGAGGAAGGAATCGTTCGAATGGAATGGCCAGCGTGTTCTCCAGACATGAATCCAATCGAGCACGTTTGGGACGCTCTAGGAAGACGAGTTTCTGGCCGCCAACAACCCCCACAAACTCTCCAAGAACTGGAAAGAGCTCTTCTGGAAGAGTGGGGCAAAATACCCCAACTCGTCATTAATAGCCTCATTGAGTCCATGCCTCAAAGGTGTTCAACGTTGCTGGCCGCCCGTGGAAACCATACCCCCTACAGAAAAGGATTTTCTTTGAAGAAAACACCTTTTCTTATTCTTTTTTTCTCATATGCACAAATTGTGTTTTTTTTCCTTTTGTACACAAATGCGCAATAAAATGCATTTTTTTTCTGCCAAACATGTGTAATTTATTCTCATATAACCTACTATGTCTGTCAACCATGTATCAATCAGCTAAAAAGTTTCCCAGATACAAAATCCGCCTAAAACTGCAATATCCTTTAATTGTTTTGAGCAGTGTATATCACTGGTGCCCGGCTAACATAAAAGTACAAAAAAAAAAAATTATGTGTACACAAATTTATTTCTAACCATGCAAAAACAATTTAAAAAATGGATTCAAGATTCTAAATAATAATAATTAAAAAAAATTACAGAGAGCGCAATAATCTATATATATAACACTAAGTCTACGTGTTGGAAATGTGCGAATAATTTTTCTTTTGCTGATAGTGCAAGCAAATCCTGTGTCTCTGGTAAGACCTAAATTGAGCTTGCTTCCATCTTCGTTAATATTAAAATTAAACTTCTTGGACGTGTTTAGTCAAACTTTTTAATTGTTCATTTTACATTTTAGTCCGAGTATACATATTATTTACGTTTGAAGATACTTTAGTGAGTCTCATTGTCACCTTATCAGCATACACTAACACACATTGTGGAATGATTGCATAAACTTCAAATTATTTTTAATGATACATTTAAACACCATAAAAGTATCCCAAAGGATTGTAATGATGCATACACAAGTCTATTAAATCCAACGGCAAAAATTCAACAGGAACTGCAACCATGTTTTAATAACTGCATGAACTGGAACGATATTTACTACAATTTCACAAACTGGAACAATATTTGCCCTAATTTCATTAACCAGGATATCGTTCCAGTTTGCTTCGATACATTTTGAGCCTTGGTTTGCACTAAATGAAACAGTTGAAAAAAAATTAACATTGTTGGTGTGAAAATGATCCTTTAAATAGTATAACATTTGAAAAAAGACTTTCACAAACTACTTCTTTTTATTAAATCAATACAAATCAGTGCTTAAAATAAAACAACAAATTAATATTAAAAACATAACACATCATGTCAATGAACAATATAAAGTGTTCAACAATTACAATTAACGTTTATAAACAGTATTGTAATTGAATTGTTTTGAGTGTCCCTGTCAAGGAACTATACTATATGTGCTATGCACACCCTATACTACAGTAAGCTTATTTTAGTGCACTTCATATCAATTTCAATATGTTTGAACTAGTGTAACAGCATTAAAATACACTTCAAATGAATTTTCCCAATAGACCCTAATCTAACAGAATTCTTTTAAGTGTCCCTGTAAATGAACTATAAATGCTACACATTTCATTTTCAATACCAAATAGGCCACAGTAAACCTCAATAACAATTTCAACTGTATTGTAATACAAGTACATATACCTGAGTTAGAGCACAGACATACGGCAGACAGATTAAACCAAATTCATTAACACTTTTCAACTATGTTAGAAAGTGTTGAAAATACTTAAAAGAAATCTACTCACTGACCACCTATATCTGTGCTCAGGGTCCCCAGTATTTCACAGGGAATCCCAAACTCTGCAAACACTGTCGCACTGTTGGAAGCATTGCCCCCTCTCTGCCATTTGTGAGAAAGACACCTGCAGAAACAAAATTATTATTCAGTTCATTAAAGATAAATTCCATCCAATAGCACAATAACAAAAGTAAAAATATATACATTTCAAAAAACATACTTATAACAAATAGCATACTTAAAAGCAAAAATAGGCCAAACTTAAAATTAGCGTTTTATAAATGAAAATTCGAATTCTTTATATAGGATGTTGCACAACCCCATGTAACATATCAAAGGTTCAGAGCGAATGGGTTGTTATAAGAAAATTTGAACTTCTGCCCAGTGTCTTTTTAAGATGTGGCATGTGGCAACAGGTAAGAAAAAAAAAAAAAGACATTTTTATATTGCTGCAAAAGTTACTTTACATTATTGCAACAAACATATACTTATTGTTGAGTCACATGGTAACAGATTTTAAAAATCCATATGCCTGAAAAGTATTTGAACTGTCTAATATTTCTAAATTGCTTTCTGAACATAGAGTCAAAATCTAATTAATATTGGCAATATAATAAATTATAACACCTTGTAATAATATATTACTTTTAAATGCTAAAGGTGTAAAATTAACAACTTAATATAAATTAGAATAACTTTTATTAGTTGTTTTACATGTTTCGACTCTTTCCGAGTCATTTTCAAAAACAAAATGAGAATATTCTAAAGTTGCACAGGCTTTGAAGTTATTATTTTCATGTACTTTTTAAAAAATTACGCACGTTATCTATTGTTTTTTACTTGGTTGTTTATTTTCATTTTTTTGACCATGGAGTAACTCTAGTCACAGTTTCGGTAAATTAAACGATGCCGCATCGTTACCTATTGTATTTTTGCGTGTTAGTATCTCTATGGTTTCTCTTATTATGGATGGATAGTATAGACTGAAGGGAAATATTATTTTACTTTCATTGACATTTATTTGGATGCTTTCTTCTTGATATAATCTTGCTAGGGCTGTAGTTTTTCTATTGTATTTAATATCAGCTATATGCTCTTTTCTTGGATCCATCTTCTTTAATAAAAGGTATTTCATATACTCCTGAATCATTCTTAAAATGAATTGGGTCAATTTTACTGCAAATGATATTCTTTAATTTCTTAGGTGGTTTGGCTTATTAAGCAGATATTGAAACGTTTAAGGCTGTGTTTTAATTTTTCAAAAAAACTTGGATAATATTGAAGAGTATAAAGTTTGTATTTTTGCAAATCACCTTTCTTATCTGGTTTCTTATTCTTTTTTGAAAAATTAAAACACAGCCTTAAACGTTTCAATATCTGCTTAATAGCTAAACCACCTAAGAAATTAAAGAATATCATTTGCAGTAAAATTAACCCAATTCATTTTGAGAATGATTCAGGAGTACAGTATAACCTCGATATCTCGAATCTCTGGGGAAGAGAAAAAAATTCGAGATATAGAGGTTTCGAGTTATCAAGGTTTTGACAAAATTAAAAAATCCAAATCTTAGAAATGTTTTTTGCTGTAAAAAATAAGATTCATTAAAAACTATATGTACAATCTACTAATAATTTAAAAAATACTATTTTCAACGTTTTAATATAATTTCAAAATTGTGTGATACACATACCTGTTTTGATTAAATACAATATCCAATTCTTCATCAAGAAATACATTTAGTTTTTTCTGAAGAAAAAATCTTTAATTGAAGTCTGTCGTCTCACAGAATCTTTTTGCAATTGCACAGTTTTTTGTAACGTAGCAATGGCACCAAACGCTTCTGTTCGAATATTATCGTTTGTTTCGAGAAATCTCCGCAGCAGGTCAACTGCCTTCTCGACTTCCTGCACGGTAATTTTTTCGTGCTCTTGTTGATCGAGTAGTTCTTCGATTTCTTCACCAGAAACTTCTGCATTAATGCTTGAAACAATCTCTTCATCTCTCATCGTGCCGCACACTTCAAACTCATTGTCTACATTCAAAAATTCTTCGAATGAAATTTCAGTGTGATATGCCTTTTGTATTGATTCCCAGTGTTCTAGATTCAGTTCTCACTCTTCAGTTGTTTGCTTAATGGAATCAACTTCCTCTGTTTCACTGGAATTTACGTTTTCTAAAAACCCTGCTTTGATGAAACAATTTCTTATCGCTGATTCTGTAACATTTCTACATGCATAGTCAGCCATTCGCATTGACTGTAAGATGTTGATAGGTGTGTTAGAAGGTTTACCTTCACCGATGTTATCCAGGAGTCTTCTCACAATTTGCGCTCGATAACCAACCTTGAAACTACGGATTATCCCTTGGTCGAGTGGTTGTAACTTTGAAGTCGTGTTTGGCAGCAAAAATTTAACAGTGAAATTTTTTCAGATGCAATGCAGCAAGTGTGTGACTGGATTGCTATTGCTCCTTTCAGCGTACTTTCAAGTGTAGTTTTATTAGTTGCGGTTTATAAAGTCTTCCATTCCCATCCTTTAAGTCTTTGTATCAACAAAGGGATAAAAGAATGTGAAACGGGAATCTAGATCAAACTGTTTCGGCAGCAAATAATAGTCAAAGGAAAAAAATGAAATTAATTTCTGTGGAAAAAAATTCGATATATCAAGGGTTTTGAAAAATATATTTCGAGATAACTATGGAAAATACGTAAGAATATTGATAAAAATGCAGGGGAAATTTCTTTTTTTGAGATATCAAGGGTTTCGAGATAAAGAGGTTCGAGATATCGAGGTCCGACTGTATATGAAATACCTTTTATTAAAGAAGACGGATCCAAGAAAAGAGCATATAGCTGATATTAAATACAATAGAAAAACTACAGCCCTAACAAGATTATATCAAAAAGAAACCATACAAATAAATGTCAATGAAAGTAAAATAATATTTCCCTCCAGTCTATACTATCCATCCTCTTTAATAAAAAGGTATGTGTTGCTGACGACTGGGATCGTTGCCACAGATTAATCTCTGAAAATGAAACATTTGAAGTTACTGAAAAAATTAATTGCTCGAAAAGTATTTGTCAGAAAATTGTTAAACAAATTGCGTTAGAAAGGTAAAAAATTGTATTTTACTTGATATAAATTTCAAATCTAACGATTATGCCGTTTCTCAAATATTGAATTTCAAAAATTACCAAATTTTACAATGGAGTATCATAGCGAAATCTCCACGCATAAAAAGATAATGATAACGGCATTGTGTCCTGACGTATATATACTGACTATAGCACGAGTCACAAATTACAGTAGCCTTAAAATTCTGTTAAAATATAAAAGTGAATTATGATGTCACGAGTGCATGATTTTTATTTAATTCTCGACGAGTACCATATTTTTGTCCACCTCAGTGAGGCATGTCAATTTCATTAAATTTGAAGTATTGTAAATTGTAACTTCATTCAAATCCAATTTGAATCCAACGGCAATGATTTTTCCCCATAGACACCATAATTTAACACAATTATTCATTTTAGGTAGATTTCGGTAGAAATACTACCTATTACATTCTCACCTAAGTTGGAAATTTTGAAAAAATTTTGCAGATCTATGCCGATCATGACTCCCAGAACCCGGAACCACCCCCAGTTCAAAACTTTATATATCTATCTATCTATCTATCTATGTCACTTTTTTCTGACCACGATAACTGGAAAAATTCTGCATTAATCTTTTACAAACTGATACATAAAATCAAGGGGCATAAAATCTCGGTCAAGTTCGTTAATGGGCAAAATCGAACCAAGGGGGGTAAATGGGGGGGGGGCTTTTTGTGAAAACAGAAAACCCTCCATAATTTCTTAATTATTATACTTATCAATTCCGTTTAAAGTTATTATTACTTCTAGGAAAAGGGCCGAAAATTTATGTATAACAGATTTTTTATATAATTAAAAATGGCCCCAAGGGGGGGGGGGTGTGGAAAGGGGGGTTTTAGAAGAAAAAAAATCATAGCTTCGTCAATTCACAAGATATCAAATTTGCGTAAATTTATTATTAATCCTCTTAATATTATCTAAAACTTTTACATTGACAAGTTTTTTATAGGACCAACCGTTATAGCAAAAAAAATTAAAAACAAAAAAATCCCTGCCGGCTCCGCCTGCAAACAAGTTATTTTTCGAAGTAGGCGGTCCCAACTCCTGCATCTTTTCGAAACTGATACATAAAATCAAGGGGCATAAAATCTCGGTCAAGTTCGTTAATGGACAAAATCGAACCAAGGAGGGGGGGGGGGGGGTTGGAGGGGCTTTTTGTGAAAACAGAAAAAAACCCATAATTTCTTAATTATGATTCGTATCGAATCCGTTTGAAGTTATTATTACTTCTAGGAGAAGGGCCGAAAATTTATGTATGACAGATTTGTGATATAATTAAAAATTGCCTTAAGGGGGGGGGGGGGGGGTTAGAAGAAAAAAAAATTCATAACTTCGTCAATTCCCAAGATTTCAAATCCTCTTAAATTTATAATAAATCCTCTTAATATTATCTAAAACTTTTATATTGACAAGTTTTGTATAGGAAAAATTCTTAAAACAAAACAAAACAAAAAAAAACCCTGCTGGCTCCGCTTGCAAACAAGTTAGGTTTCGAAGTAGGCGGTTCCAATTGCCGCATCATGGCAAAAAGGTCATTTTTTCCACAATTCCCAACAAACAGGCGCCCCACGGTCTGAGTCTTCGAAATCTACCTGTGCCTGTAGGCCGAGTCGTCAGGGATTTTTTTTTTAATGCTGACGTATTTCATAATAAAGTCTACAGAGAATTGGCCTAATTTGTCCTTAACAGCCCAAATTTTGTCTGACACATTAAAAATGCAATAATGCAATAGCGTTCGTATCGTTTTCAGAAATGCAGAAGGAATTCCAAGTAAAGATCCATAGGGTTTTTAAATACAAGGTCAAATTCAAAGTCAATATTTCACTTGCTTAAAGGTGCGTTAAAAGAAGTTGACCAGCGTAGCGGGCGTAGTTTGCTAGTCCATAATAAGAGAAACCCTAGAGATACTAACACGCAAAAATACAATAGGTAACGATGCGGCATCGTTTAATTTACCGAAACTGTGACTAGAGTTACTCCATGGTCAAAGAAATGAAAATAAACAACCAAGTAAAAAACAATAGATAACGTGCGTAATTTTTTAAAAAGTACATGAAAATAATAACTTCAAAGCCTGTGCAACTTTAGAATATTCTCATTTTGTTTTTGAAAATGACTCGGAAAGAGTCGAAACATGTAAAACAACTAATAAAAGTTATTTTAATTTATATTAAGTTGTTAATTTTACACCTTTAGCATTAAAAGTAATATAATATTGGCAAGTTCTGAAAATGTAAGAATACTGTATTGCCATCAGAAGCATGCAACTGTGCACAATTTCAGAAACTGTTAGCCAGGAGGAAGTGGATGAAAAACGAATCACAAAATTCCATTTTTACACACACAAAGGCCATCCCTGACTGGTCCCGAATCAACCTGGCTTATGAGCAGGAGCTCAGCCAAGTAAGCAATAGTGGTACCAACCAAAAACACTAAATTAAAGATTTCTAAATGTAAAAGTATAGTTAAAATTTAATTAAAATGAACAAGTTAGGTAAAAAGGATCCTGATGCATAACTCAAGAATAAAATCAAGGCTGTGAGAGCAATTAGAATAAACATTTACTACTAGAAAGTAATCAGTTCACAATCAATAACATCATCATTTCTCAGCAATACCACTTTGTAAATAATATTTTAGCTTATGATTACAGATATACATCTAATCACAGCACACTTAATTAATTATAGATTAAATTTCTCCATCTGTTTGTTGCCGCAGCAATAGAAAACAAAACAAAACAGATTTCGCATTACACCTTTTCACGCATTACCCATTAAATGCATCCAAGAGGACTTTAAAATCATGCTATAACCTCCATAAGGAATCATGAATAATAATTCGAAAAACATTTTTATACTCAAGATCTATGTACGTTGATTCCATGACAAAACTCCAACTAACAACAACAACAAAAGAGCTTGGAATGCCAAGAGTCAGCCAATGGCAAAACTGCGACAAGTGGACTGGCATTATGCCAAAACAGTTAGAATATTGTATTGCCATCTGAAACACATAACTGTGCACAATTTCTAGAATTGTAAAAGCCCACCAGGAAGTGGATAAGAAATAAAAGTTAAATAAAAGCCTAAAGCACAGAAAAATAAAAAGATCCTTTATTATCACAAGCATCTTTGTGATAAATTGTAAAAGTACGAGGGGCAGTCGAAAAGTAAGTTTCCCCTGAGGTGTGTATGAAAGACAAAAAATGTAATGAGACATTAAAGATAAAACATAACTTTATTTTTCAACATAAGTACCAACCACATTGAGACTTTGTCATACCACTTTATAAGCTTCAAAAAACCCTCCAGGAAAAAATCAGGGCTTTGCATACGGACGAAGCGTTGAACGGCTATGGGCGAAAGATGACACAGCGCAGGTGAACGCGAACGTGCAAGATACCGATAACATTGGGTAGAGGTCAACTGCGATCAAGCAGATGGCGCTGTTGCAGTGACAGCGCAATTGCAGTCAACAGAACCATCTGTGCAGGCACTGCAACAGCGCCATCTGCTTGATCGCTGTCGACCTCTACCGAATGGTATCGGGGTCTTGCACATTCGCGTTCATCTGCTGTGTCGTCTTTCACCCATAGCTGTTCAACGCTTCGTCCGTATGCAAAGCCCTGATTTTTTCCTGGAGGGCTTTTTGATGCTTATAAAGTGGTATGACCAATGTCTCAATGTACTTGGTACTTATGTGGAAAAATAAAGTTATGTTTTATCTTTAATGTCTCATTACATTTTTTGTCTTTCATACACACCTCTTTCCACAGTCGCCAGGGGAA
The DNA here is from genome assembly GCA_963931845.1 of Maratus michaelseni. Classification (NCBI taxonomy): domain Eukaryota; kingdom Metazoa; phylum Arthropoda; class Arachnida; order Araneae; family Salticidae; genus Maratus; species Maratus michaelseni. The sequence goes on from OZ007589.1 coordinate 468,999,343, forward strand.
ACTTATTTTCCGGCTGCCCCTCGTACAACAGCAGTCTTAGCATTCAATGGCCCGGAACAGTGTGAAACAAACAAGTCTTATTTCTGAAAAGACGCAAGTTTTACATATACAAAATTTAAGAGTGCCCCCCCACCCCCAAGATGACTGAAAAAATGGACCACTCATTAAGATCTTCTTTTGCTTATTATTGCATTTTAATTAAACATTTATTCAGATTATTGAATTTTTACACATCATAAAATGTTTTCTTTCAATAAATGATTTTTCTATCAATTTTAAGCAATTATTTTAAAGTGAATGTTCACTTTCAAATTTAATTAGTTTTATACATATGTTTGTGCAGATATTAAAAAAATACTAAAATAGATCTCAGTTATATGTGCTATATAAACTATTAATAGAACAGTATTTCTGATATGAATTGAAAGAAAAGAACAAGAGAAAACTGAAATCTATTTAGATAATTGACAATTTAACTGTATTTACTAGAAATTCAACTCTACACCTAAAAACTGTGGATTTTGCAATGTCTAGGAGTATAAATGAATGATAACAGTTCTTGTATGAAGACATATTTAATTTGTATATTTAAATTTATACAAATTTATATGGTACTTTTCGGTTAGCCGGGCACCAGTGATATATGTACAGATATAAATACATATGTATATACATATATATGTATATATATACATACATATATGTATATATATGTGTATGTATATATATGTATACTTAGATATGTGTATATATATCACTGGCGCCCGGCTAACCGAAAAGTACCATTTATATTTAAACTTCATAAAACTTGAAAAGTAGTTGACATCATCACACACTTCCTATATCATAATAATAGGTTGAACCTGCACATGAACATTGCAAAATGCAATTATTAAATAACAAAACCATGAAGGTGATCTACACATCGAACCCCCCTTTACTTAATTCAAAAACATAAACAAAGATTTATGACAGCATTCGTCCCGTTTATTATTAGGAACAAAGTACAGGGTCTCTAATCGTAAAAATGCAAGAATTTTGTTGTTGCATTCGGTAGTGTCTGCACAAACCTTTTAAAATTCCAGGAGTCGGATATATTTCCTATTTCCATAATACTGTTGCTGACAACAAATTTATAGGCCCAGGGAAGAGTTCTGTATCATGTGCCGCAAAAACATCCAAAATTGTGCCAAAAGGCTGTTTTAGCATCTTACCTAATTTTTATTTTTATTATATTTTATTTTATTTATATTATATTTCTATAATTATTATTTAAATATTAGATACTTTTAAGTTAGCTGCGCACCAGTGATAACTCGACAAATCTTGTTTCACTTCATCTTGCCAATTTTTTCAAGATGGCAGAAAAACCTGCTTTTTAACTATTTATAAATATACATTTATTAAACCGTGTTTTTGCACCATTTAAAAAAAATAAGTACAATGCTAAAACAGAATTTTATCGCCATTTTCAATATTTTAACAAGTAACAAGAATGCATAAACAAACAAATTTAATAAACCTAAAAAACCATTTTTGTGATAAATAATGGTTTTTGTCAGGGGGGCATATTGTAAACAATAATAAACAAACGAAAAAACTGACTGAAAATAACTTGTGAAAATCTCAGGAAAGATATATCTCATGCAAATAGCACTTCAAATCATAAAATGGAGAAGTTGTTCATAAAAATTCAAAAAAGTGTACACACTATATAAATGATTTTGTTTTTTAAAAATTTCGAAGGTAGAGATTAAAAAATAAAAATCTAGTTCACAACTGCCATTACAATTTTTAAAAACATACAAAATGGTAAAATGGTCAAAATGCATAAAAAAAATTACAAAAAAAAATATATTTACATAATATTACATCTACAGAAAAAATATCGTTTAAAAAAAGGCTGAGAATCGCAACTTTCCCCTTCGGAACATTTATCTTTAAACAAACACTCGCCAAATCTACCGGAACAGGATATGGAACTTTTCCCCATGTAAATCCTTCTCTTTTTCAACTTCTCATTCATTGAAAACAGCTGTGCAATACCAATGCAGAAATTTTAATCCTTACGTGAAATAAAGAGCAGTTTTGATTTTCTTTAAAAATAAGTTTTTAAAAACTTAATTACAGAATAATGAGAAAAAGATATCAGCTGAAATTACAATCCATCTACTTTTACTTCTGATTTCTAACTATTAAAATCCATTCTAACCTTTGGTCACTGTCTTCCTTTGGATAAGACTTGCATACCATGACGATATCTAGACAGCACAACCCTACAGAGAGTACTTTCTTATTAGTAACAGGTCCCATAACTATTTATATATATGTAACAACTAAAAGGGCGAACAGCTTTACAGCTAAAAAGATAAAAACTTTTCAAAGAAAGTACTGCCGTGCCAATCGCCCATCATTTTTTTTTCTTTTGTTGATAAACAAAACAAACACGTCACAGTTAAAGTCAAAGGGGCTGTTCAGAACAGAAGATCAGGCGGCGCGCGGGCGATGGAGATTAAAATATCGAGTGAGTCTATACTGTGAATGAAATTGAAAGGCCTGCGTTCGTTATCATTGATTTGGACATCCAAATCAATGATAATGAACACGGTCCTTCATTTGACTAATTAGCGTATTTCAATGATATTTTGTTAAATTATGAAGTGAGCTTGGTGGCCGAATGGTTAGAGCACTGCTCTTGATTCTGGAGGTTGCGGGTTCGATCCCCAAAATTTCTGTTTGATTTTTCTGTTTTTTTTTTCATTTAAAAATGTTTAATCGGTTGCTTTGTATTTTTCATGATTAATGGAATATATTTTATAAAAGCAAAATTTGATATTATTAACAATTACTTATTTAATTAAATACGACAAATTCAGCTATTTTACGATTAAAATTTTACATTACAGTGTCTTTTAATATTTAAACATTATTATTATTTTTTTCTTTTTAGCAAATGTAAAATAAGAAATGAAAATATAGTCAATTTGTACGAATTTCTCCATGTTTTTATAATGAGTACTTCAACAGTGAATTTTTAGTACGAATAGAATGCAAAGCATATTTTACAATGTAAAAAATATTATAAAAATAAAATGTAAAATATATACATTATTTAAACTAGAAATATCAGTACCTATTTTTGTAAAGAGGTAAAATACATGTGGTTTACCGTCTAGTTTCGTAATGAATATAAATAAAATATTAGAATGTTTATAAATTTTCTACTGAATGTACAAGTATTTTAGCATTTGTTTCTCGTGTTTTATGATGTTTATTGCAATATAATAAATAATGCAATTTACATCGAAAAATGAATTTCAAGAAAAATAAATTTTTAGAAATTAATAATTATGTTTCAACAAGGTTGTTATTGAAAAAAATATTTTAATAAAATGTTTAAAAGCTTTTTTATCAAATTTTAACAAAGATTTTATTTTACTATTATAAATAAAGAAATAAATCTTTTAACATATGTTAAAAGATTTATCGTAAATCAAGGTCGTGATACCAACATATGTTGGTATCACGACCTTGATTTATTAACATTCTATTTATCCCAAAAAATATAAAGCAACTGATAAATAATTTTTAAATTAATAAAAATAGGGGAAGAAAATCGGAAATAAACGGCGAGCATTCACTTTGTATCCATACTTTTCAGGTTCATCTGTGTAGGACAACCCAAACGTCAGTAAAGTACATAACAATTTTTGGTACTTTTCGGTTAGCCGGGCGCCAGTGAAAAAAAAATATAAATATATATCTACATATATGTTTGTGTATATATGTATGTATATATATATATATATGTGTGTCTGTGTATATATTTATATTTGTTTCACTGGTGCCCGGTTAACCAAAAAGTACCCCTTTTTTTTTTTTTTTAGAGTTTACATTAATTTTATTGAAACCACCAATACTGTGTTTCAGGAATTCGGTGATCCGAACGTCCTCTCCCTTGTTAGTTAAAGGTGCACTGGTTATAGAAAATTAAACTTTATAATATTATATGCATTGTTTTGTACAATATATATATTTATGTAACTACTATCAACTAAACTAATATATCAGTTTTAGTAGGTGCTGTAGTTAGACATATAAGTTGACAGCAGTTATGTAACTATATGATGTATATATATATATATACAAATCATACTTTCGTATTCTATTATTTTTATGTTGGATCAAAGGCTTAAAAAATCATTTTAGAATGTTAAAAATTTTAAATTTTTCAGATATCCGATCATGTTGCTACAGCTGTATCAATCAACCTACCAAACCAAAGACACAAAAAAGCCCAGTCACGTGATCAAATCGCCCACAGAATTTTTGTGAGTCACCCGCGCGCAGCCCGCGCTAAAAATTTGCAGGTTATGAACGCTGATCGGGCTATCTGATCACGTGATGCTTTTCATGAATGTTTCGGGGGTTTATTATGATGAAATAAAAATAGATATTCCTATTATAAGATCCATTTTTTTGGAGGATAAAGATGTGTAGTCGCTAGTTTCACCTAATCCGAGCCACAGAAGCTTAAAATAATTGAAATAATTAAATTATTTCAATATATTAAATTATTTAAATTTCCGAAAAGACCTACTCCATAACCCTTCTCTCCATCGCGCGCGCGCCGCGCGATCTTCTTTCCTGAACACAACCAATGTCTATTTTCAGCATGGCCATCTCCTGAATGCCCTATATCTGAATTAAATTAAAGCGGGATACAGCTACTTTTAGACCTTTAATTAATTACTAAGTACAACTATCCCCTATTTTGATTTTAATTTAAATATCTGTTCTCATTAAGATATTTTTCTCAGTGTTGAAAATTTGAAAAGAAAATCGCCTATCCCCATTTTTAACATTTTGATCATGTTTACAAAGAGATACTCACGTCAATTCCCCTCTTATACAACCAATCAGACAATTTCATTCCTGTTCGTACACCAATCAAATCATCTTTTGCCTCGAGGCTAACGAAAAAGACAGGCTACCGCGGTGCTTTTTACTTGATAGTGCGGGGCACAGCAACGCCCCCCCTAGAGATATCTCTAGGGGGCGTTGGGCACAGTGGTAAATGCTGTGCATTTAAGATTACATCCTCTCCACAAATAGGGCAATTTGGACTTTCAAGAATACCAAATCTGAAAAGATAATTAGGTAGACAATCGTGTCCCGTGGCAAGTCTAAATAAGGCAACACTTGTTCTTCTTGGTGCTGAAGGGACATGAGATATTGCATTTTTCCATTCTTTATTTTCGATTTCACTTAGTTTTCTCCTTTCATATTGAGAATCCATTTTTCTCTTTATAATTCTTGATATTAAATTGAAAGGTATTTCATTGCTTGGTGTTTGTATTATTTTAGTTCCTTTTTTGGCTAGTTGGTCAGCCGCTTCATTCCCGTATATTCCACAATGGGCCGGGATGCATTGTAGTTCCACTTCCCTTCCACTCTCTTTTAGTTGTTTAAAAATTTTCCGGCAGTCCTCAAATCTTCTCGAGTCGGGGATCTTAAAGGAAGTTATTGCTTGAATAGCAGAGATTGAATCCGATAAAATAACTGCTTTTTTGAAATCTTTTATTCGTATAATTAGCGGTTGTGTGGCAATACAGATAGCCTGCACCTCTCCATTGAACGGTGTTGTGTTTGTTCCCAAGGATGCATAAAATGCGAAGAGTTCCGAGTAGATTCCAGCACCCGCATTCTCTTCCAAAGAGAGTCTGGAGCCGTCCGTATAAACGCGGAGCTCATTCTTTTATGGGGTATCTAGTATAAATAGTTTCCATTGCATATGCATGTAACTCTGGGCTTTATTGACCACCATCATGTGACCTCCCTGCTGGTTTATATTTGTTTGTCTATGTATCGCATGCATACATTGGTCGATATTGTAAGAAATCACGTGTTGGTGGTATTCTTACAATCTCGAACCCAGATTCCCAATAAAGCCCATTGGATACAGAAAATCGGTATTACCTCGTATACAAGGTAACTCTGTTGGGTTCAACATTGGAAGCAGCTTTTCAGGATTATTAGGAATTTCTAGTGCAAGGCGATACTCAGTCACTTTTTGCATGAATCCCTGCTGAGTTTTTAACTTTCTTAATTGTTCAGTATTATATTCTCTCCAGTAATTATTTGAAGGCAGTCTAATAAGTTTCTCAAATAAAATCAGTGCCTTTTCTTTAACAATCTCCTCAATAGGCTTATTATCCGTTAAACACAGCATTGCCTGGATCGGTGTGGTTTTAATCGCACCGGTTATCAGTCTTAAAGCTTGATTCTGAACTCTTTCGAGTTTTTCGATATAAAGCCCTGAGCATGTTATCAGTGGTTTAGTAGCGGGCATTCTACTACCCGATTACTAATTATCGATTAATTTAAATATTGAACTTCACAAATTAAGAACACATTTAAAACTTAATAAATTATATTGTAAACTCAAAATACACTTCTCGCACATCGTGCGGCAATTCAACATTAAGCATTACATTAGCACTCTAAAAAATACGTGCGTTCAACAGGCAGTCCAGAATTCAACTAACTGTTTCTTCCCGCTCACGAGTGGTTACCGGACTTTTGGGAGCTGGAATTTCCGCTTCTTCTGTGAATGTTGCTGCTGGCGAATCTACTTTAGAGTGGTTTTCTGCGGATTCAGGATTCGACGGCTGCTCCTCAGTGCAGAAGAAGGCATAGGTTTTACTCTGTCTATATTTACCGTAACAGTTCTGTCGTTGATCTTAACAGTGAAATTTTTGTCAGTCCGTTGCAGAACCTGGTAAGGCCCCTCGAATGGAGCTTGCAGACTCTTCTTAATCCCCTCTCTGCGCAAGAAAACATGCGAGCAAGACTTTAAATCCTTGCTGACAAAAATTTTACGCTCAGGTGTCAACCGAGAAGTGGCTGGTTGTAATCGTCGCATCACCTCCCGTAGCCTGCCAAGAAAATCGACTGGATTAGGTGAACCGGCTGCTGGAACAAGGAACTCTCCTGGAAGGGCGATGGTGGTACCATATACCATTTCCGCTGCTGTAGCCTGCAGATCTTCTTTCCACGCTGTTCGTATGCCCAGGAGTACAGTTGGCAAAACTCGGGCCCAATCCGTGGTGTTGTGGGCCATAATTGCAGCCTTGAGCTGTCGATGAAATCTCTCCACCTGACCGTTCGCTGCCGGATGGTATAAAACTATCCTGCACCGCCAGGAGCCCTCGGGGGTAGCCCGCGGCACGCTTCCGACCATCGCACCCAAGCCTCTGAAGGGCTTATAACGCACCAGGGCTTTGTCTCGCCCGGCGCTGTGATCGGCCATGGGCCGCTCCCTCTGCGGACCCTAGACCATTTTACCAGGTATCGACCCCATAGGTCGTTGCGGCAGTAACTCTGTCCTGGGGAAACTTCCGCTTGGAACAAACACCTGATGAACCGCCAGTGAACCCCCGACGGCCTCATTCGCGAAACCCCATAGAGGGAGACGGTCCCTCGGTCATATGTCGAGTTGCTCCGACGGCTCTTGCTTTCCCACGGCTTCCGATCATAGACATGCATGGAAGGGCATACAACTGGTTTCATCGGCCGTGAGGTTCACATGTTATGCACTAAAAAGAGCAGAAGAATTCTCTCTCCGACCCAGAACCACGAGGAAATTCGGTTCTTTCCGATAGACGGGATTCGGATAGGTCGTCCCTACGCAGTCTGGCGCGAGGTTGAACCCGACTAGGCGAAACTAGTCGGTAACCCAGCGACAACTCCAGAACTACGAGATCATCCACATATAAGTACACTCAAAAAACGGAAGAATCCTAAAGAACCACTATCGGACTCCAGAGGACGTGGAAACTCCCTCTGAGCGCGCCAAAGAGACGGGCCCGATCGAGATTAGTAAAAAGAAACTTAGTAGGCGTGCCACTAGTCCACCCGCCAGGTGTGGAAATTCCTGGCTGCACGAGAGACGTGCTCGGACTGGGTTTCGGATCAAGGTCTCGAGTTTCGGCTGATCGATGCCGCGTTAGTCGGCAGCCTCCGGCGCGGTTCCTCGTAATCACATGGCAGAAAGCGGGTTGTCCTTTCCTCGAAGAGAACGTTCGCGTCCCTGGCGTCTCTGGCTGACCGCCTTCGGATGGTGACCGTCTCCTCGATTCAGGCACTTCATGCGGTGACCATTGAGGTCGGCTCACAACTCTCCAGCTGCAGTGGATTTCGTGAGGTCCTCTTCCACGAGTATGGGGGTTCGTGTTGGGACTATTTCACCTCTGCCTCCGTCTCGTCGCAGATAGTTGCTGCACGCCGTATCTCCCGACGATCGGTGCACAACAGAGTCATCACGATTTCGTGCTCTACAGAGATCGATCGTGCTTCCGTCAATTCCTTAGTCAAGTTTTGGAGGGATCCGGCTGGCATTTGCTAGCCTTTGCCCAAGATCCACGTGAACCTTGGGATTGGCCTACGGAGTCGTCTGCCTGCCACCTACGGAAGATTCCGATCACAGGCTGTGCTCGCGTCGCAGAGAACCTGCGCTTGCGAGGAGGAGACCCACAACCCAAATGGGCGAACCACAATGGGCCACAGCGTGGCGACTCCGGCCCTGCAGAGACTCCTTTCGCACTGGCGGACCAACGATGAGGAACCCAGACCAGTCACCTCCTGTCCCCGTCGTGTCGACGAACACTCCGTATGATAGGCGCCCGGTCATCTTCCCTACTCAAAGGGCCGATTCGGAGTCATCTGACGGTGTGTCCGCGCAATGCTCCGCTCCCGGTCACCTCCTCCACCAAAGGAGTCGGGTCAGGACCACGAAGAGGGACCCGCCAGGCTGCCGGATGGTATGGGGAAGTATGAACTTTCGAGATGCCCAGGTAACGATTCAGCGCTGAAAATAGTGATGATTCGAATTGGGGACCTTGGTCAGTTGTTAGACGTAAAGATGGCCCGAAACGGGCAATCCAACTGGCGTAGAAGGCCTCCGCCACACTCTCAGCAGTAGTATCAGCCAATGGAATTGCTTCTGGCCACTTGGTGAATCGGTAAACACATGTTAAGCAAAACCGAAACCCATTAGACGGTGGCAATGGTCCAACCAAATCAATGTGAACATGCTGGAACCGAGCAGACAGTTGTTCAAATGTGCCAATAGCACTTCTCGTGTGCCTGTGTACTTTGCTTCTCTGGCAGAAGATGCAGGATCGTGCCCATAAAGCAATATCTTTCTGCATTCCAGTCCAAACATAGCGTTCAGCAATCAGTTTCTGTGTCGCTTTGACACCAGGATGGGACAGTTCGTGCAATTTCTGAAACTGTTTTTTGCATGTCTGCTGGCACAAAAGGTCTAATGCGACCCGTGGAAATGTCACACTGCAATTCCATCACTGAATCACCTACTGGCATTGGTTGAAGTTTTAATGTAATGTTGTCTTGCCTCGCATGTTGTAAAGCAATATCGGTTGCTTGTAACTTGGCCATCAGCTCCAAATCAATAACACAAGATTTGATAGAGGAAATATTTACCCTGGAGAGAGCATCAGCCACAACATTTTCCACACCACTAATATGCTGAATGTCCGTGGAAAATTGGCCTATAAAGTCGAGTTGTCGAGTTTGCCGCGGTGAGCATTTGTCTGCTTTTTGTCTGAATGCAAAAATAAGTGGTTTGTGGTCAGTAAAAATTGTAAAGTTCCGACCTTCAATCATATGCCGGAAATGTTGTACTGCGGAATACACTGCCAAAAGTTCGCGGTCATAAGCACTATATTTTTGTTGAGCTGGTGACAGAGATTTTGAAAAAAACGCTAGAGGTTACCAATTGTCATTCACCTGCTGCTGCAATGCTGCACCCATTGCAAAGTCTGATGCATCCACTGCAATAGATAGAGGTGCCGTAGGTATGAAGTATGCCAAGGTAGCAGCATTTGCAAGTTCTTCCTTGCTTCGTACAAAAGCATCATTAGATTCTTCTGTCCACTGAATTATGCTTTTGTCATTCTTTTTGGCTCCTTGCAAATATTTGTTTAAAACTCCCTGTGTGTGCGCAGCATGGTAGATAAACCGGCGATAGAAATTAAGCATGGCCAGATAACGTCGCAATTCTTTAATGGTTTCGGGACGAGGAAAATTTTTAATCGCGTCAACCTTATCCTGAAGTGGGCTAATGCCCTCCGCAGAGATGTTATGCCCTAAGAATTTAACATTAGATTGGCCAAAAACACACTTAGATGGGTTCAAACGTACCCCATATTGAGATAGACGCTCGAACACTATTTGTAAATGTCTGACATGCTGCTCGTAATTCTCCGATGCTACCAGTACATCATCAAAATATGGAATGCAAAATTCAAGCCCATACAACACTCTATGGATAAATCTCTGAAACGTCGCAGCAGCATTGGCTAAACCGAACGGCATATACAAAAATTCAAAAAGACCAAACGGAGTTGTGACTGCTGTTTTTGGAACATCCTCAGGTCGTACCGGAATTTGATGATATGCTCTAGACAGATCTAAAGTCGAAAAAATCTTTTTACCGTGGAGCGCTTGTGTACAATCCTGAATATGAGGAACAGGATAGCGATCCGGAATTGTAGCAGCGTTTAAATGACGATAATCCCCGCACGGGCGCCATTCGCCTTTCGATTTGGGTACCATATGCAGCGGGCTAGCCCAAGAGCTGCTAGAAGGTCTGCAAATACCGGCCGACATCATAAACTGAAATTCTTGCTTAGCCGCGCGAAGCTTATCTGGAGGAAGTCTGCGAGGCTTAGCAAACACAGGTGGACCTTTGGTCTCAATAATATGCTGCACATCATGCTTTGGGGGATTAAGGGAGGCTGAAGTATCGGTTAGGCTAGGGAATTTGTTAAGCAGCGTATGGAATGTTGTCATTTCAGAAACCGTGCGTATATTGCTACTATTTGACTTATCAATTATACCCTGCGCCTGTAAATTCGTAATGGGGTCGTGCAATTTTCCTTGACGCACATCAACGAGTAAACCAAAATGTCGAAGAAAATCAACCCCTATAATTGGTTGCGAAACATCTGCCAGAATAAATAGCCAATGGAATTCCCTGCGCAGGCCTAAATCTAGCTTTAAGAGCTGCTGACCAAACGTAGGAATGATCGTGCCATTCGCGGCAAAAAGGTGTAGCTTATCTGCTGTACGCGTTCTATCAGCTTTTGACATAGGTAAGACAGACACATCAGCCCCCGTATCAATTAAAAATTTCAAATGAGTAGTTCTGTCATTGAGATAGAGCCTATTTATTTGAACTGCGCCGTCACTCTCAGAATTGAGTGACGGCCGTACTAGTTTCCCTCCCATGAACAAGGCTTGCGGCATTTCTTTGCTTTATCAGCAAAAGTAGCATGGTACCAACATAAATGTTTAGAATTAGCATTCCTTTCTTGACTTTTATCACGTTTATAATACCTAAAACGGTCACGGGACTTGGAACGACTCTGCCTGCTATTATTCCCCTGCACTTCCAACTTCTCCAAGCGTGTGGAGAGTGCAAGAATTAATGTTTTGAGCATGAGCTCCTCGTTACTCGATTGGATATTTTGAACCATGGGGGGTGGACCATTCGCCGCAATGATACCATCGGCCATCTCGGCTAATTTGTCAAGCGAGTCATTAGAAATTGCTAATATTTGTTGCACATGAGTGGGTAGGCGCTGGAAAAATAAGGTTTTCAGCAAATCATCCTTGACCTGACTACCAGCCTTACTCCGCATTTCAAGCAGCAAACGGGAAGGTTTTTTATCCCCCAGTTGCAAACCAGAAATCAACTCGCGAATGCCCTGATCCTCACTCATGGAATACTGATTTACGAGCCGATTTTTGAACCTTTCGTATGGCTGATCAGTGGGTTGCTCACTAATGATATCGCCAGTTCCTTCGGTTGCATTGATGCAACTAAATGGTGAAACTGGGTAACACTGTCAGAAACCCCTGCCAGCTTAAATTGAGATTCCAAATGAAAAAACCAAAGTTTCGGGTTTGCACGCCAAAATGGGGTTGCCTTTACCCCAACCCTATGAATGCCTGGAGGGACAGTATTCGGTGTTTCTGTTGACATTTTTTGAATTTTACTACACAATTAAATTACGAAGAAAAAAATAAATGCAGGAATTATACTGTATACAGAAAAACTGGTTTCAACAACCCTACCAAACCAATTATGTACATAAATGCTAATTGAAACTGGACAGAAAAACTGGTTTCAACAACCCTACCAAACCAATTATGTACATAAATGCTAATTAAGACATAATAAAAAATAATAATGCAAGGGAGAGTATGTAAACAAAATTTTTTAGCATATTATAATACGATAAACACTATTTTGGATCACCTACACATGCGATTCGATCTGGCCAGGCTTAACAATAATAACACGTCGAAATAAATCGCGTCATACCCCGAATTTCAAAATTAGCATATTACAAAGCAAACAAAAAATATTCAAATTGAAAGCACTTAAATAATGCTATACTGAAAGCTTATTACTCCATATAAATACATATACAAAAATTAAATAAAATGCGCAAAAAATTAATGTCAAATTTATCCATGGGCAAGTAAAATTTATATGCACACACAGGGGTATTAATGATTTGAACACCATCAAAATAGATACAACTCACCAGGATTCAAGCTCTTTACCTCACAGCACTGATATCTCCACATGCCAGATGCCAGTAGGTGATTAAAAACACAGTTTACCGGTGATGCACACAATCGTGTTTTTCACAAACTCTTGTTGAAATACGAAAACTATACCCGCGTGGGTCACTAATGCTGCACATACGCCGTAATTAAGGCCATTATAAGGTCGATGCAATCAGATTATCAGACGAACTGTTCAAACACCGAGGTCACCACTTTAGTAGCGGGCATTCTACTACCCGATTACTAATTATCGATTAATTTAAATATTGAACTTTACAAATTAAGAACACATTTAAAACTTAATAAATTATATTGTAAACTCAAAATACACTCCTCGCACAGCGTGCGGCAATTCAACATTAAGCATTACATTAGCACTCTAAAAAATACGTGCGTTCAACAGGCAGTCCAGAGTTCAACTAACTGTTTCTTCCCGCTCAACGGCGAAGTCTTGTTCCGCGCGGTTTCCCGTTAAGCATAGATGAAAAACCATGGATCCAGCTCATTAGCTGGTTTTAAGTTTTCGGCGATGCCAGATTCCCCACAAGTGGATCACAGCAATACGTTATCAAAGGCTTAATATACATATTATACGTAGTATTAAGGGTGTCTCTACAGCAGCCCCACATCACTCCTGCTAATCTTTTGAGAATTGAAAATCTCTTAATGGCCTTTTCTGAAATATTTGCAATATGGTGTTTCCATGATAGTCTTTTATCAAATGTTACTCCTAGGTATGTACTGGCATTGGTTTCCCTAATAGGTATGCCCATATACTTTATGGTCATTCCCGTTTCTTGGTGGCTTAGTGTAAAAGTTTGGTATTCAGTTTTCTCAATGTTTACTTGCATTTCATTTAAATTACACCAATCGGCCAGTACCACCATTGCATTGTTAATTCTACTAATCAATTCATCTCTTTTTCTATGTTTTCCGGAGGTCCAGATAACTAAATCATCTGCATACATCGCACAATTAATTCCTGCGATTCCTTTTAGCTCTTGAGGAAGATCGTTAATGTAAACATTAAAAAGCGACGTACTAGTAACTCCTCCCTGTTGGAGTCCGCGATGAGTCTGCTTATATTTTGAAGTTTGGCTTCCATATCGAACAGAACAAAACCTTTGTGTAGTACAACTACGGATCCAATTCAACATATTTCCTTTAATTCCAATGTTGTGGAGCTTATAATGTAATCTAGCTCTCCAGATATAGTCGTATGCTGCCTTGAAATCAACGAAAACAGCGACAACGGTTTCGCTGTTATCCATCGCATCTTTAATTTCCTGTGCCAATCTTGTAACTTCTTGGTTAGTAGATTGGTGTTTTCTGAAGCCTGGCTGTGCGTCATCGATTATTTCATGAACTTCTAGGAAGTACATAAGTCTTTCATTTACCATTCTTTCCATGATCTTTGACAATATACTAGTTAGACAAATAGGTCTATAACTGAAGAGTTGTTCAGGTGGTTTATTTTTCTTTAAAATGGGAATTATAATAGCTTTTTTCCACTCTGCTGGACAAGAAGTTTCCCAGGATAGATTAAACAGTTTTAAGACTAGTTGCAGTGCTTTTGGTCCCAAGTGTTTCAAGAATTCTGTTTAAATTTTATCCGGTCCAGGACTCTTCCTGACTTTTGCTTTTGCTATTGCAAAATTTAGTTCGTCTATAGTGAAATGATCAGTAAGTATGCTATCTACTTGAAAACGGGTTTCTGCAATTGTTTCCTTCAATTCCTTTTTTAGTACTTTTTCCCAAAGCTTCATTTCCTTTAATTTTTGTGTTTGGGCAGTATAAAACTTGATAAAAGCATTCGCGATTTTTCCGTCTTCCACTAACTGTTTATTCCCTATACGAAAAGGTTGCTTTCTCTGCGTACATTGTTTGTTTGTCATTTTTGCTAGGAATTTATAAGTTTTCTTACCGTCTTTTTTAAAGTCGATGTTTGTGATAAAATTCTCGAACGACGATTTTTTAAAGTAATTTATTTCAGCTTTCATTTCTTTCGCAAGTTTTCTCCAACTGTTACGTCTGGAGTACGAGCTGTTAACGTCTTCTATAAGCTTAGTTTTTCCGTTTTACATCTGGCACTATCTCGTGCTCTCTTTAAGTTACCAAGTCTCTCATTCCAAAAAGGTTTGAATTTTTTTGGTTTAGTATGTGGGATTGATTTTCTAGCTGCTTCAAGTATAACGTTGCATAAGTCCCTAATGGCACTATCGACAGTAGCATATGGGTGGAAGATGTGTTCAGTATTTACATCTGTTTCAAGATATGATTGAAAAACTTCCCAATTAGCTTTCTTAAAATTCCAAGAAGGTTTATAAATTGGTTTCTCGCGATTTTGCTTTTGGATCTTAAAGCGGCTCAGAACCATTCTGTGCCCAAAACCGGGATCTTCCAAGACAGTTCTTTCTGCTCTTTCGCTAAGGTCTTCAGATGTGATTATGAGATCGGGATTACTAGTATTTCCATTGTAATGTAAATACGTGGGGGTATCTCCAGGATTCAATAACAATTCCACTTCATGTGAATCGATAAAATCTTCAACCTCTTTTCCTGCTCTGTTGGAACCTAGGTACCCCCATCTTTCCGAGTGAGCATTAAAATCTCCCATAATAATTGTTTTTGGTTTAATGTCAATAATCCCCAAATTTAGATGATTATTCGGTGGACTATATAGGGAATAGATTCTAAAATGCAAACTGGATTTCCATACATTTATCCTGACTATTTCAGTCTTATCTTCACCTGCATTCATTCTTTTAATAACAGTAAAATCTGCTGTTAGGTTAGATCTAATCGCCACTCTTATACCATTTGCAATCTGTCTTGCCTTTTCCATACAATATGTGGTGTAATTTCTAAATTTAAACTTATCAAGGTCGTTTTCCTTAATGTTCGCTTCGACAACTGCAAACACATCAACATCGAGTACATTTAACTTGTTTTCCAATTCTAACTTTTTGTTCTGTGACAAGCCACCAGCGTTCCAATGGAGGACGCTCAGAGAATCTTCAGCCATTATACTCGCAGTTAACTGACAAAGAAAGCAGAAAAATCTCCAAAGCTCTGCTTCAGTCGTAGATCATTTTGCGTTATCCAGGGTGCACCACATGGAGGCGATCTACATTACACCCCCTACTGAATATATACTGTTATGCCGTCGGGAAAAACTTTCGATGAGTTAAAAAAACTTTTGACAGAACAGTTCCAACCTGCAGTTTCCGTATATCGCAAGCGAGTGGTGTTCGACTCATTGAAACAATCACTAGAATCCGTGCGAGAGTGGTATGTGAAAGTCAAGACGCAAGCGGCAATATGTGAATTCGGATCGAGTCTTGAAGAAAGAGTTCGAGACAAGCTTGTTACTGGAATAAGAAGGACGTATCCTCGATCGTCTTTGTGAAGAGAAGCTCACCACCACACTGGCTAATTTACTGGACATTGCCCAGAGCAAAGAAGTGCTACTTCAAGAAGCAAGACACATTGAGGTAAACAAAGTACAATTCAAGCCTTCAAAAGTTATTGGGGCGAAATGTGTTAAATGATTTTGAGTTAAATGTGGTAATAGGTAACACTAATGTGAATAGAATTTCTGTAGGTGAAAAAAATTTAGAACTACAGTCATTGCTATCTGAATACTCGGATTTGTTTAAAGATGAATTGGGTACGTATAAGGCAGAGAAGGTACATTTGGAACTTGAGGGTAAGGTAAAACCCATTTTTCACAAACCACGACCAATCCCTTTCGCCTTTAAAGAAAAAGTTAAGTCAGAGTTAGATAATTTAGAAAAGAAGGGAGTAATTACAAAAGTGGATAATTCTCAGTGGGGCACACCTCTGGTTCCTGTAATGAAACCGAATGGTAAAAACATTAGAGTCTGTGCAAACTATAAAATCACTGTTAACAAATATTTAAAGGATGATAACCATCCTTTGCCGAGGATAGAAGAACTGTTCACAGCTCTACAGGGTGGTCAAAATTTTAGTAAATTGGATTTATCGAATGCGTATAATCAGTTATTGTTAGATGATTCAACCAAAGAATTATTAGCTTGGAGCACACCTTATGGCATTTATTTAGTAAACCGTTTACCTTTTGGAACCAAGCCAGCTTGTGCCATTTTTCAAAGAATGATTGAAAAAACATTACAAGGAATTGGGGGTACCGTTAATTTGTTAGATGACATTTTAATAACGGGTAGTAATGAACAGGAACATTTAGAAAATTTAAAAGCAGTTTTGAATAGGTTACAGACTGCAGGGTTTCGGGTTAATTTAAAAAAGTGTGAGTTTTTCAAAGATAGTATTAAATATTTAGGACACACTATTAGTAAAAATGGGTTGCAAAAAGATGATACTAAAGTTAAAGCAATTTTAGAATTTCCCCGACCACATAATGTTAATGATGTTCGAGTATTTTCTGGTATGGTTAATTATTATTCAAAATTTATTCCAAATTTATCACCAAAAATGAAACCATTGTATGATCTGTTGCAAAAGGATGTTGATTTCAAATGGTCTACTAAATGTCAACAAGCCTTTGATAATGCTAAGAAAGAATTAACATCAGACAGAGTTCTAATTCACTTTGATAGGTCTAAACCTTTGAGATTATCATGTGATGCTAGTCAAAATAGAATAGGAGCAGTGTTATCACATGTATTGGAAGATAAATCTGAAAGACCAATTTGTTTTATATCTAGAGTCTTTAGTCCAGCAGAGAGAAATTATTCAATGATACATAAAGAAGCTTTAGCCATTTATTGGGCATGCCAAAAGCTGTATCAGTATTTGATAGGAACAAAATTTGACTTGGTGAGTGATCATAAACCATTATTAGCTTTATTTGGAGAAAACCGCACTTTACCACCTATGGTAGCAGGACGTCTCCAACGATGGTCATTGTTTTTATCTGGTTTTAACTATAATTTTCGACATATAAAAGGCAATTTAAACACACAGGCTGATGCCTTATCTAGATATCCCATAATTGATAACAAGTTGGTTGAAACAGAGGAATATGATTATGTGCATTTCATAGAAAAAGATGTTCCGATTGATTTATTTAAAGTTAGATCTGAAACAAGGAGAGATCCAATTTTAGGAAAATTGTTTAATTACATAACTTATGGATTCCCCCAGAATGTTACTGATAGTGAGGTTAAGAAGTATTTTAGTCGTAAAGATGAGTTAAATGTTGATCATGGGGTAATAATGTGGGGATATCGTATTGTTATTCCAACAAAATATAGAAAGCAATTGCTAACTGAACTTCATAGTACTCATGAAGGGATAGTTAAAATGAAAAGCAATGCTAGAGCTTATTTTTGGTCGCCTGGTTTAGATTCTGATATTGAAGATTTTGTGAAGAGCTGTAGCGTTTGTTCAGAAGCTAGACCAGAGCCTAAGAAATGTAAAATTATTTCAGGGAACAAAGCTAGTTACCCTTTCGAAAGAATTCATGCAGATTTTCTAGGTCCTATAAAAGGAAAAATGATTTTAATTATGATAGATTCATATTCTAAATGGGTTGAAGCATTTATTATGAATAGTATAGAGGCTAAGCCATGCGTTGAAAAGTTTAGAGAGTGTTTTGCTCGCTTCGGTTTACCCAAGATTGTGGAAACTGATAATGCAAAACAGTTTGAATCAAGGGAACTAATTAATTTCTTGCACATTAATGGGATAAAATTTCTAACATCTCCACCATATCATCCGGCTACTAATGGACTAGCTGAGAATGCGGTGAAAAATTTTAAATCTAGCTTAAGTAAATTATTAAAAACACCAACTAATAACAATGTAAGCTTTGAAACTTTAATGAATAGGTATCTTTTTCACTATAGAAATTCAGTTCACATGACTACAGGGGTTACACCCACAAGTTTAATTTTTAAAAACAAAGTCAGAACTAGATTAGATTTGGTAAAAGATACAAATAAATTAGGTATGGTGGTTACTAAAGGTACTAGAGAGGAAGTATTCAAAGAAGGGGATAGAGTGTTATGTAGAGATTACCGAAATCCAAACAAGAAGGGTTGGGTTCACTGCACAATAGAGGAAGTGTTGGGTGATAGAGTATATATGTGTAAACTAATTAATGAGGATTTAATTTGGAAAAGACATTTGGATCAAATTATTGTGGATAGGAGTATGTATGATTCTAGAAGTTCTATTATTAATAGAGACAATAGCAATTTCAATTCTAATTTCAATGT
Source organism: Maratus michaelseni (assembly GCA_963931845.1). Taxonomy (NCBI): domain Eukaryota; kingdom Metazoa; phylum Arthropoda; class Arachnida; order Araneae; family Salticidae; genus Maratus; species Maratus michaelseni. Next base: position 469,018,230 of record OZ007589.1, read on the forward strand.
TGGGAATTTCAACAGGAGAGTTATGGATAAGGTTGATTGTAGAGATAACAAACTTCCATCTCTAAATGAGGAGGTTGATTTACCATCAAATGAACTCCAAAATGATACTGATCATAATGTAATATTACAACAAAGTTCCCATTCAAATGATACAGATAATAATGTAACATTACAATCAACAAGCTCTCATTCAAATGAAATTGAATGTAGTAAACAAAACATAAACTCACAACCAGTAAAATGGAATATTCATGAACGCCCTAAGCGTAACATAAAACCAGTCTTAACTTGTAGAGGAGGGTATTGTAATGTATTCTCACTCCATATATTATAACTCCATGTCTTATGTGCATATGCTATCTCAACTCGATGTTTTATGTAACTTACTTACGTGGATCTGGCAACAGTATCCACGGTTGTTCAGTTGTAAATAAACATGCGGTGAAGATGGAACGTTGTGTCTGTTCGATGCCGGAATTCGAGTGTTATTCTTTTAGGATCCGTGTCATTTATTTAATTATGTTTAGCAGATATATTGCATATAGGCTGACTCCTCAGGCATTTTCATTCCTGCCCGACCGATTCACGTAATGTGTTTCAATGGCGTTGAGTTAGTTTCTGTCTATTTTTTAATTTTAAAGGCTTAATTATGGGTAGTTATTCTGCTATTAATTGTACAAATCATTAAGAAATTATCCTTGCATGCTTCAATTTCCTCATAAACTTGAAAAATGTCCAAATTTGAATATTAAATGTAGATTTTATTCTTCCCGAAATTTTTCGTTCGCCAGTTTGGCGATAACGACGATTTGAAGGGTGTAGCGCCATCTAGTTCTTTTTCGAGAAAACGATGGTGATTTCGGATTTTTTCTCCCGCCTGTTCAAAAATAAACTGAAAAATTTTATGGAAAACTTAAGAATATTAATATATAATTAAATTTATGAGAGTTTTGAAAAAATTAACGAAAGAACTAATATGAAAATAGAATATTTTAAAGGAAATTTATTTTGAAATGTATATAATTTTTTTTTTTTAAATAATTTTCACCAAAATAATGGGTTTTATTTTGGATTTTGAAAAAAAAAAAAAAAAAAACCCAAATTTACTTAAAGATAAATTTTTTATTAATATTTCGTCAAAAGACAGTAATATTAAAAATATATGCGTATAAATAAATATTTTAGACAATTTTCATAATTAAATATTATTAAGAAATGGGGTATATTTTTACTGTAACTTTCAGATATAAAATTGTTTAACATAATGAAGGATATCTGGATACGATGAAGGATCATTACATTTTCCTCTTGGAAAGAACAGTTTTCTTATTATTAAAGTAATGAAAACTTACTACACATGAAAACTTTTCAAAAATTACTTTAAATAGAAGTTTTTAAATATTTTATCACAAAGTAAAAGGTGAAATTATATTTTTAATATTATTTTTGTTCAATTATATTTTTACATCAGAAATTAATTATAATATTTTTTTCATTACACTGTTAAGGAAAGCAGAAATGCCACATACACTCAAAAAATGAAAAAATAATAATTAAAATATTTTTTTAGAATGAAGGTACAGTTGAAGAATAAATTTTAATTGTTACACTAAGAAATTGCTGTTGATATTCTGAAAGAAAAAAAAAAGAGAAGAAAGAAAGAAAAAAATACATAAACATCATCATCTAATTCTCCATGGACAAATAAAAAAAAAAAATTTGGAAATATATGAGAATACAATTTAAAAAGTTTTACTAAACGGATTTTGATGGGAGATTTGCATATTTTATTATTAGATAAATTAAGCAAAAAAGGGGGGAAATGATATGCAAAATTTGTGATGTTCAAATTGCAAAACTTAGATCCGATGTTTCAGACATTTATTTCCAAGGGCAAAACTTATACTTCGAGTAAATAATTTAGATTTTTAGTATTCCAAAATTTAGTTAAACTTAGAAACGCATACTCTAAACTGTGCTAATGGAACAGTACTTCATTTGTGTGTCAATGTGAATGAACGATAAATGCTATTCTACAGCAAGCATCTTGTTTGAAATCTCGGTAATGTTTCATTTCAAGTAGTGTAACTAAAAATAAAATAGGTTGGAACCGTACATGCCTCCAAATGAATGATAAATGCTTTACACTCCCTATTCTACACTAAGCATGTTTTATATTGATAGTCTCATACGTTCAGCAGTTCTTGTAAGTCATCAGGATAGCTAATCAAAGACAACTACTGCCGGCGGTTAGTATTTTGACTGTAAGTACTTAACATATTAGTCGCAGATTGTTGAAAAATACTGATTCTTAGGCCAAACAACCCTATGAAATAACCACCATCAATGACGAATTGAATCCTGAAACTGAACCACTTGTTTGTTAGGGGTTTGAATGCCTTGTAGAGAGTAGATTTGGTTCCTATTTTTAATCCGTTGTCGAATAGGGATAAGGAATAAAGACCTAGATCGTATGTCAAAAACTCATCAAGGTCTTCATCTGAATGATTTGCAACCAAAATTCGTTGGAACAAAGTTGTGGGATTAATAGGAACAAACTCGTCGTCTACTAAATAATGATTCATAATGAGTCGTCGTATTTATTATCAGGCAACCGCATTGTAAAATGTAGTCAATCACATAGTTTTTAGTATCATTAATAGTCAACGGTTGCTTAAAATGGTTAATTTTCATGTTACATCAACGTACAGGGCCGTGATTACCATTTTTTGCCTTTTACCAACACCGGCTCTATTACATTATATCTATTATCTTACATTACATTATATCTATTATCTTAATAGAGCCGGTGTTGCTTTTACCCCCTCCCAATGTTTACCTCCTCTTAGAGTATGAGCTCACCGGAGGAGGAGCACCCTCGATTCATGAGAGGAGGTGGAACCGCACGACTGCTTCCCCCTTCCCCTGGAGCCGGATCTTTTCCATCAAATGAATAAAATATAGTCAATTAGTCAATCATATAATCTTTAGTATCATTAATGGCTAACGTTTGCGTAAAATGGTTAGTTTCCATGTTACATCGACGTACAGTGCCGTAACTCCCGTTTTTTTTTTTTTTTTTTTTTTTTTTTTTTTTTTTTTTTACAGTTTTTTGTTTTTAACACCCATTTTTGCGGCACTCTCATGGGTAAACCGTTGATCAAAGAAAAAAACTTTCAATACATAAAATGTAGGAAATTTTATTATCTTTAATTCATATACTGTCGACTTTCACGCAAAATGCATAGTTTTGAAGTTATTTTGAAAAAACGGAGAAAAGTCCGTTTTTTTCACACGTTTTTTTTAAAAAAAAAAAATGTATTTCCCGGAAAAAGTTTTGTTTGAAAACCTCAGATTCATGTTTAGCGACCCAAAACACATAAAGGAACCAAATATCAAAACTACACCAAAACTTTCCTTTATTTTCTACCAAATGACGAGCATATACCAACTTTGACATACCAAATGGAGCGATTCAAAGTTCTGAGTTATTTTACTTTCATTTGCACTGGAGTGGTGCAAAAATGTATAACTGCGATGAGGCCTCCTCTAATGTCTGAATGTGTTAATGAATATTTACTAAAGTAAGATTGCTTCTTACTTCTGTTTTAGAGAATATTAATAGATTCTTATACTTTCTGAGTACGATTGTCGTCGTTCCCTCACCCAAAAAACATAAAAGAACCACACATCAAAACTACACCAAAACTTTCCTTTATTTGCCCTTTTTTAGCCCCTAATGCCTGGACTACCAAATCCGAAATCAGGTAAAAGATCAAATGCAAAATATTGCGAAATCTGAAGTAACTTTGAAGACAAAATATCTGGGTGGAAAACAAAAGCCTGAAAGTTGAAAGTAGGGTAGATGGGGAATGAATGGGACATTTTTACAAAAATATTTATTTTAAATATTTTATATAAGTTATTATCAATATTATATATCACATGTCATATATTAAGTGTTTGACTATATCTTATGCACACTATTTGTTCAAGATTATTATACAGATATATAAATTAAATTTAAAAAAAAGTTCTATGTCCCAAAAAGTTCTATGTCATCCACAGCAGGGATGAATGGGACACAAACATTTTCCTCCCCGTATTCAAAGTTAAGGACTAAAAGCTGACAAAAATGCCTCCTTGGCAAAAGCTGAGAGATTATAAATTGTAATAGGATCTCCAGGATTATTTGTTAGTGAATGATCTTGGACTCATCTCAGCTTTGACTTAAAAGGCCCATAAACGGTGGACTGAAGACGATGGCTACAATGAGGATGAAATGTTAAAAGAATAATTACCATAAAGTATTAATTTATCAACCTATATAATATTATTTAGTTAATAAATATATTTTTCAGCATCCTCTAGGGATGAATGAGACAGTTCCATTCATCCCATTTGAAATGTTCCAATCATCCCCATGATGCCTATATTCAATTGTCAGCCATTTTGTCTCAAAAATTATTTTGTCACAATGGTTAATAGGCATTCATTTTAATGACCAATATTGAGCCTTTAAATAAAAAACTACAACATATCTTAGTTGTTTATATTGCATAAGATATTTAAGTAACTTCAAATGTAAAAAAAAAAATTACTTTTAAGCAGAGTTTTCAAGAAATGCAAATTTGAAGAAAACTGAAAACAGCCATGTGCTCTTGCTTTTGGTTCTGAAGCACACTATGGTAGTAAAATCTATGAGGATAGGAAGCAACTAAAAAAAAACCTTTATTGCCTGAAATATTGAAAACGTCCCATTCATCCCCCTATCTCCCCTACCCCTTGACTCTCACTGTCTCACTCATTGAGAAACGGACAGTAAAATAATATCTAAAATAATTAATATCTCAGCAATTAATTAAGGTAGAGACTTGTAACTTGGGAAGTAGGTAGATAAATTGGGAGAGGGAGTAAAATTTAGTAATAAATTTGGATAGGTACCGCAAGGTGTGGCCCAGAGACAGGACATAATAATCAGACCGAAAGTAAAATGAATCATTGAAAGTAATTAAAATTTTCTATCGCCTAGAATAATTATGTTTATTAGAAATTTTTGGAAGGTGTTGATACAGATAGCGAGTTAAGCTCAAGTTAGAACAAACAATGCAGAATGACACATTAACAACTCTAAAACATCTAACCGGAGTATGTTAAAATAGAAATTAAATAGAGACACATTAAGGAGATAGTAGTTTCCTTTAATAAATGCAAAATGTACTTCAGTAATGAATAGAGGAAAGTTTTTTTTTTCAACTAGGTAAATCATATTCAATGGTTGAAGTATCATAGTTGAGATTTATCCCAACAGCGCGAAAAATGCCATGACCAGGACTCAAACCTGGGTACTTTTGGCTTGCCGTTGTTATAGCTCAGTAAGAAGAGCGTAGGCACGGCAAGCCAAAAGTACCCTGGTTCGAGTCCCGGTCCCGGCATTTTTGGCTCTGTTGGAATAAATCTCAACTAGAATACTCCAAAACCATTGGATATGTACTTCAGTATTTTACATTAGAAGCAAAGACAAGTTAAAACTGATTTTTTCAAATTGTCTTTTTTTCTCACATCGCCATTAGTTTTAGAGATTTACTTCGTTGATAGGGGCATTACTAATAGTGTAGACACCACTTTTATAGCTGTATCTACACTACATCTGTTCCCAAATGAAATGGCTGTGTAACATATACGCTTTCTACGCTGTACGTATGTATTTATGTTCGCGCATAACTTTTGAACGAATGCTTGGATTTTTTTTTCTTTTGTTGGAAAACGCTTTTTCTGAATTCTTTTTATCAGTATCCAAAACTATTACGTTTGCATTTTTATCTGTTTTGTATTTTTTTTTTTTTTTTTTTTTTTTTTTAACATTCTAGGCATCCATTTTAGTAAAAATTGGCCACGAATTTTGACTAAACTATTAACCCATTGGGGACGAGCGACACGTATACGTGACGCATAAGATGCTCAGAATCCTCGATTATTCCCACCAGTTAATTTTTATTGCCTTATTTAATGATAGTATTTCTGCGTTTCCATTAGGCGAAAATTTCTCTTTTGAAAAACAGGTGGCAAAAGATTAAAAAAAGTACACAGTACTATTTTATGTTTTTTAAATAGTTGTATCATATATAGTTCTTTTAATAGGGACAAATAAAAAAAATTAATTTGGGATCCTCTACTGCGCGTCAGAATGAGCAATATTGGCAATATTGGGATTTAAAGTTGAATGTGGCTAACAATAAAGGGTTGCCACAAATACTCTGTTATGCCAAACTACTTTCGCTAAAATACGCCAGCTGCGGAATACATTAAATAAATATCAGTGGAATAAGGTAAAAAACAATCCCAAAACGGTTTTATTTTTTCTAAAAACAATTATTATTATTATTATTATTATTATTTTAACATGAATATTTACTTTTCCTTTGATGTAATAAAAAATTAAAGAAAAGAAAAGCTACAACACAAAACATTTTATTGTTTAACATTGCAAGTAAGACATTATTAATAACAGTAAAAAAAAAATGTATATACAATATGGAATAATTTAAAGATTTCAGAAATAGGTATGCCGGAACAAAACATAAAATGCAAAAATATTTACACATAGAGATTTTTTAGGCAGTTTACAAAAAACTTACAAAAATGAAGGATCTACAAAAATCCAACGATTTTTTTTTATAGACCGGGAGTCGGCAGCACAGACAATCACCTCATCGAGTTCACGGCTGAAATTCCAGAATGAGTTAAAACTCGATTCGCATATTAAAACGCAATCGGTCTGCCAAGTCATATCTTGGTGGAAAACACCTTAAAACCCGATTTTAGCGGTTGACTCGTAGGTTTACCATTGTGTTTTCCTGCACCCAAAAGTATGAAAACATGGAGGACTGGGAGCAGGAACACACAATGGTAAACCTACGAGTCAACCGCTAAAATCGGGTTTTAAGGTGTTTTCCCCCAAGATAGGACTTGGCAGACCGATTGCGTTTTAATATGCGAAACGAATTTTAACTCATTCTGGAATTTCAGCCGTGAACTCGATGAGGTGATTGTCTGTGCTGCCGCCTCCCGGTCTATTTTATATAACATAGGTATTCAAAACGACAATGCCGACAGACTGTAAAGAAATGTCGAAATGTCCATGTACTATGAATTTTATTAGTTACCGATATAATCCAGATTTTTTACCCTCCGCCTTTCCAAATGTCCTGCAAAAACTGATTTGTTTCTTTTCTTGTGGTATTAATAAAACGCAAGTAATAACACGTTAATACAGTTTGTCTCAAAAGTTAAGGCATCAGAAAATATAGTGTATTAAATAACAATATGTAATAATAAAAAACAAGTGGGTAAGTGTGATCGAAGATCGCTCAAAGAGTTTCATTTAATATTCCTTTCAAAACACTTTATCCTTTCTTTAATAAATTCAAACAAATTTCATTTAGCAACAACAACAACAAAAAAAAAGTCATGTTTTTTATGAAGTAAAAATTTACTGGTCTATTTTTTCCTTTTTTCGAATATCTAAACCAGCCGGATAGCGGTCCAAGCCCGCTATTATATTCTGTCATAATAATATCCGTCATAAAGACTAAATGCAATATTTAAAAAAATTATTTCAAAATTAAACAAATTGTACACCTTCAAAATGTTAAAATATGCCAATATTTCCATAAGCGGATTTTTATCACGATTCAATATGTTTCTCAAACTCATATATTTACTATTCTCTATTATTTATATTGATACTCGTTTTGTATTATTCTCAAACATTTGAAAAATTTGTTAAACTTCCTATATGACGTCAGATTTTCTTTTTAAATGACGTGATATTAATCTGCTTTTTCCACTTACACATACTCATACTCCTTGTATTATTGAGAAATCTTAGACATTTTCCGTTTTAATACGACTATGACGTCAATCAATTTCATTTCATATTTATCTTTTTTTCAATGGGTGAAACTTTTTATTTCATTTTCATTTTTCACGTGAAAATCGTCGGATAGAAAATTAATTATTTTAGAAAGAATTTTATTGTGGATTTTAAGTCTTTGGCATCTGCTCTAACGAAAAATGTTTCAATTTAATAGGAAAAGGCTGTTAGAATTTTGGTTTTTTATCTCTTTTTATTAAAATAATACGAATTTTTCAAATTTTAATATTTTGAGCTCTTCACAGCTGCTATTCAGATTTATACACTAAGTTTCAACTCTGTAAGTTATATACTTTTTGAGAATGGCTCTGCGACGGACAGACAACGGAGCGGGGGTAATAGGTTTTCGTGAGATGAACGAAACCCTAAAAAGTATTAAGTATATTATTGACAGATTAGATTCTATAAAATTATTCAAATAAATCATATCAAAATATATAAATGGGTACTTTACCGTAACTTTAATAAGAAAATCATAAAAAACGTAAATATACAGGGTGATTCACTTACCAGTGCGACAAACTTTATGAGGTGATAGATATTACTGAAAGCAACATTTTCTTTTCTTTTTTTTTTTTTTTTTTTTTTTTTTTGTACAGGGGAAGCAGGGTCTCAATCCACTTATCATTTTAAGATTTTTAAGAAATTTTAAGATTCGCAGCCTGCGGTGGTTGAGGAGGAGAGAAGCAAAAGCAGACTCAATAACTGTAAAAAGTAAACAAATGAATCCTGTTGACAGGAAAATAATAAAACATTTATCGAATACTAGCGAACAGTGCCTGATTTATGACAGGGCATTCGGGACACGGTCCCAGGGCCCCCAAATGCTACTGAAGATTTTTCAAAAATTGGCTTAAATCGGATGACGTTTTAACTATTAAAAAATAAAATTAATATGAGAAAAATCTTTTTATTATTATTTTTTTCATTTAAAAATAACTTTTAAAAGGGCTACATCACTCACGTGAAAACATCTGCTCGCTCATGTTCATCCTATAGGAGAATTTTTTTTAAATATCTCGTTTGCATTTCAATATTTAAATTTGTTTTCCCACTGAATAGTTGAGGTCGATCTCTACAAAGGCCGTTTTTTGCTTTTTCGATTTTGTTTACATGTTTTTTTTTTTTAATTATTTTATTAGGATACCTTCACTTTCGGAACCGACTTCGAAAGATTGAAAAATCGTCAGCGAGATAGAACACATAAGATTATGAGGATGTTATAAAAACTTTTACTGCTAAAAAATTGAGAAGAAAATTTATAAAAACATCATTAAATATCACAAAATTATTAAATTCAGTAGTGGTTATCTTAATAGTATATATTTTAACTTTCAATAGTATACATTTTAACACAAGGCCGCTGTAAGCATACGTGCAAGGGGACCGCCCAATAAACATCTGTGGCCGGCCAGGGCCCCCAAATTTGTAAATCGGTCCCTGCTAGTGAATGTAGGTTCTTGAGGGTATTCTCAAAAAATATTTTTCACCTCAAAATTTTCTGACCTATTTACGGGTTTATTTTCAAACGTAAAAACACGAACTTACCGGCATGAAGTCATTTGTAATAGATTGTTTTTTTTACTATAAATGAAATACCTTCTATGTTTTAGGCGATTGTTGTCTGATAACGACCTTTTTCGTGCTGTGGCGTCCAGAAATTTGCAAAAACTCATATTTAACAGTATTTTCTAAAAATTCATCCATTAGACAGTTTCTGAATAAGAACACCGAGCCATTTCATGCGTTTGCGAACAAAAATGAATTCAGGAATGTGTCAAAAAGTAGGCAGTTGGATTTAAGAATAACCTTTCTCTCAAAAAAGGAAGGCTATAAAGGATTTTGAAAAAAAAAAAAAATTGAAGACAGTTTTTCACTATAGGGTCGAAGTATTGTTTCCTTTATAGCCTTGCAAATATATAAGTTGCGCCATTTTGTTTAGGTCGATGGGCGATGTCATCTCCAGCCGTCGTCCCAGTCTGTTTCCTCGTTCATATTTGCCCGCCAATCGCTGTCTCCCCAGTCATTGTCGCCATTCTCTTCCCAGCTGTCCCCTTTCCACTTCTGAGTCCTTTTTTGGTTCCAGCGCTTTCCGCCCTCTTTCCAATCGGAATTCACTTTTTCTCTCCATTTTCCACTTGTTGGAGCTGACCAGCTTGTGTGGGAGCTTGCCCAACCCCCTCCGCCACTGTTCCAGTCACCTCCACCGCCACCACCGTTCCAGTCTCCTCCACCGCTGTTCCAGTCGCTTCCACCCGAGGGCCAGCCACCTCCGCCTCCGCTCCAGCCTTTGCCTCCTCCGCCACCACCTTTTGACCTGAAATACAAAGCATTCAATGAGAGCCTATTAGCATAATATAAAAGCGGTTTCCATTAATTATGTCACACTTCAAAGAGGGGAAAAGATCCACAATGAGTGGATGTGATTAGAGGGGGCACAAAGTGTCACAGCGAGAAGTATGGGCCGGGGGCGTTAACACGTTGTGACGTCACATCTAAAATATGAAAATAATGGAATGGGTGTTTGGAAGAAAGCAAGGCCTAGGTTACAATTTTTGGAAAATTGGGGGTTTTGTTAGATAATAATTCTGTAAACTTTTTAACCAAAAATAAAACCTGACTTCAGAAACTACTACAAAGATTTTATATTAAATTAAAAAAATTGCCAGGGACTTTTGGCGTAAAAATAGAGTTCTTCAGTGGGTGAATTTAAGCGCTTTACAACTTTGATTTTTTTTCTTTTACTGATTGTTTACGTCGTCATAAAATTTATAACTATTAAAACACATTGCTTTTTGGTTTACCCTACAACAAAACCGGATAAAGTGTGTGTGTGAGCTGGGGGAGGGGGGGGGGGCAAACAAAATATAACTAATTGAACTATAAAGGATATTCGAACTCGCACACTAAGGTTGTGCGAATGGAAAACTCCCAATGCGACAATGCAGCTTAAGATAGGACAATTTTTAGGTGAGATTTGTGAAATAGTAGTGTTTTGAGAAAAAATCAAAACGGAAATATTTGTGAGTGAACAGTTTAATATACTACATTAGTGGGATTCCAAAATATTGAAATGCGCTTTCATTTTTTACCTTTTGGTTGTAAATTGTAAAGTAAATTAGCGACGTCCATTCGTCGCAACGAAAGTGTTTTTGAAGGCTATCATGATACAATAAAGATAATTTGGTAAAACTGTTTAATGATAATTAGTTTTTTAGATATATAACTAACAATTCATCTGCGATTATATCTAAAAAACAAATTATCATTAAATAATTTTACTAAATTATCTTTATTGTATCATCACAGCCTTCAAAAACATTTTCGTTGCGACGAATTGACCTCGCGACGAATTGTGCGCGACGAATCGACGCGACACCGGCTTTGGTAAAGTGTGAGCTAATAAAAAACTATGATTTTTACTCATTTTGCCATTGATGTAAATAGGATGATGCACAGATGATGATGTACAGTGATGTAATAATGTAATTTGTTTGATATAAACGGTAACATAAGATAGCATGTAACATTTATGATAATGAAATGAAAATGATTACGGAAATACACTGAGCAGATCTGCTAAGATTTGTTTTGAGAAAGATTTGAGATCAGTTTGAAATAATATTCGTAAATTAGTCCCACGTTGGCTGGGATTACTAACCACAAATTGTAAACCACTTCAATTTATTGAATCGATAATTACATGCTCATAAGCTAAAAGCATAAGCTGAAACCAGTTAAATGTTTCTAATAGAAAATCAGCAATTAAAAAAAAAATGTTGGGTAGTAAATTTTACTTAATGGCAATTATAAATCATTCAATTATAAAGCATTCATACAAATCATTATAAGTTTTTCCTTTTGAAATAATATATTGCATTGACATTATCTGAAAAGCTACAGTTGCAAAAAACCCGTAGTTTTTGAGGGACGGGAATAAACCCGGGGAATAAATCTGGAATGTTGGGGAATGTTTTGAAAGTAAATAAAACTAGTCATTTTTCAACTTAATTTTTTTTATTTTAAAGAAATTGTTCTGAAAAATTTAAAACAGGCTTTTCATTATGAATTCACAAAACTGAGGATTTTTTTTAATTTGTTGCAACTCATTTGCTTTACAAAAATGGCGGCTGTGAATTGGTAAGGATTTGAATGTTTCTTTAAAAATTATTATTGTTTAATTTCTGTTAGCTGGCCTATTGACTATTCAGACATATACTCTATATTAATTTTCATGTGAGTTGCAGTGTATTTTTGCATTGATTTCTTTTAGTTTGAATCGTTTTCTTTTTTGTTTACACTGTCTGAATCAGAGAACAGGGGTGATGTTTATATTCATATCAGGCAAGGTGAACCGGCAATGTGCCTCTCGCACTTTTTACCTATCCACGATTAAACTATCCACTTATGTTGTTTTAATTTCTCTTATTTAATTATTTCTGCAGCTTAAGCATGTATTTCGTTAGTTTTCATGTAAACTGTGCTATTTTTCTGTATTTATGTTATTGATTTTGCTTACACTTGTAAAAACATTTTGTTTACAATATTTCCCTCCCAAAAAACCCGGTTTTTTCCACCTTTTGCAACTCTACTGAACGCTAATAATATTACAGAACATCCTCTGCCAATTAAAACTCACGCTCCCTTTCGAGAACCAGAATTTAAATCTAGGCCTTAGACCACTCCGCCATCCTGACTTCGTTTAACCCTTTCAGGGGCAGTGGTATGTTTATGAAACCACTTAATTTTAATTCTGAAACGCTACACTGGCACCAAAATTTTGCTAAAACCTTTTCCATATAATATGTATGTGAAATATAGTCTTTTTCTTATTTGCAAATAAATTTGTACGTAAATTCCGGTACCAGTTATTTATTTTAACATTTTTGAGCACTGAAAGTACTTTGCCCCAGAAAGGGTTAACGTTTCTCTAAAACGTAAAAAGTTGCGGAGTCAATTGAGCGCATGCGCAGATGTCTCTATTTAGATTTTAAATACTGCATTACGGTTTAATATTATAGGCTCAAAGAAGAATTCTATCAACTTACGGTACAGGTACAGGGATGTACTTGACTTGATCTCCCCCTCCGCCTCCCCCACCGGAATCCCCCTTGTCGAAACTGACTGAGGGCAGCTTGAAGCTGGGAATGGAAACCTTCATGGGGATGGGGATGGGCACCAGGATTCCCTTGATACCAAGGAAGAGCTTTTTCCCGCCAGAATCGTGGTGGTGTTTCAGCACGTGGTGTATGAGGCTCTTCATGCCGTGCACGCGGCCCTCCTCTTGGAACTGGAGCATTGCAGAGAGCAGGACGTAGACATAGAGCAGGGCGGAAGGAAAACTCGAGAGGAACGACCGGTTGACATCCAACTTCTTTTAAAGAGAAATGTTTTATTATTAGATATAACAGCATGCTATAATATACAAGCACAAAAAAGTATGGAGAATTTCAACGAAATTATATACTTCTTTAGGTACTTCTCTATTATCCCGTCGACAGCTTTTCATAACAAACAAGAACGAAAAATCATGCGTCAAGCATAGATTATGTAACACTTTCCAACGCTTTCAAAATAATTTTACGAATCATACTCTTTAATAAGCTAAAAGATAACATCTAAGTAATCCGGATACTTTTATTCAACCCTGTATAGGATCTATAGATTTGTATATATACTACATAGGATGCTAAATTTTAGTTCAGTTAGGAAACACGTAGCACAGTTTAAAATTCTCCGTCTGGAGTTAAATAATACGGAAATGTGTTCCCGAACTTTTGTGCTTCCCTGTATAGGATCTACAGAATTTATACACACCACGTAATATACAAAAAGCGATTTAAAATTAAAATCGCTTTCAGTAACTTAAAACGCACTTCCAGGAATTATTGTTAACATACAGTAGAGAATTCTTTTGTGTGTCCCTGTAAATGAACGATGACTGCTATACACACAATATTCTGTAGTAAGTCTCTTGTAATGAACCTTATATAAATTTCAATGCGTTTAAAATAGGGAAACATTATTTAAATAAACCGCAGACGATTTTTCTCCATAGACGTCATGTAACGGAATTCTTTTGACTGTCCCTGTAAAGTAAGTATAAGTGCTATGCACACCCTATTCCATATTAAGATTCTTCTAATGCACCTTAGTGATATATATAAATTTCAATGCGTTTAAAATAGTGAAACATTATTTAAATAAACCGCAAATGATTTTTCCCCATAGACCGCAATGTAACGGAATTCTTTTGAGTGTCCCTGTAAAAAAACTATAAGTGCTATACACTTCCGCTGAAATATAGAACATGCTATAGATAACGATTATAACATATAAAAATTGCAGGGCAATCCGAGCATATTTACGGGAGTTAGAGCACGGACAGACGGCCAGACGGCAGACGGCCAGACAAACCGAAGTCATAAACACTTTTCAACTAGGTTGGAAAGTGCTAAAAACGATCACCTAACTGTAAGATGAAACGCCAAAAATGCAGTCCCATTGACTGGATGTCAGAAGCATTCTACGTGTTTGTTATGTCCTCAAAAGTGGTTTTCCATTCGACATTTGCGTGTATTTTTCATTCTGTTTCACTGATTTATGAGTTATTTCATTCATTAAAATAACAATTGTGTCCTTCAATTCTTATATTGTATTGATTTATTTATTTTGATATTCCAATGGCAACGTTCTCCCGTTTATTGGGCGTTACAGCTGGGCGATAGTTTTTTATTATGAAAAGTGGTCGACGGGATAATAGAGAAGTACCCTTCTTTAGAATTAAAGTTTTTTTTTAGATTTATTTTCAGTTTCAGACTGGGGAGTTTGCTTCTTTGTTAGAAGCGGATTTTTAAAACATCCTCTGTTTGTAGCTGGGTAGTCAGGCACACAATTCGTCCATCTTACTGTTAGTAGGGCACACAGTAGAAAGATGGTTACCGGCACACTTCAGGCATTTGGACGATAATCTCACAAATCCCGGAAATGTGTCCAAATTCCTGGCATCGGTAACATTATTTTACATTTTTATTGTTTTTTACCCTTCACTGCTGTGACAGAAATTGTCTTCTAACTACTGTGAGCGGTACTATTTCTGTACTAAACTTTTTTGAGAAAACTATTATAGTAATTGTACCAAACTATAAAATTCACCTATTCAAAAGTCTCGAGCGATAGTATACTAGGGCTCCACGTGAAACAGGATTTCACTAGTATCTATAGTAAATCTGGAAATCGCAAGTTTAACTGATGTGAAATTAACAGTAGCTCAGGGTTAAATCTTTCAATTGTGATATGCATATAGCAAAATTCATTTATATTTTTAATTTCATAAAATTTTTACGGGGGAGAACTTGAACCCTATAAAGAGACATGGGTTTGCCTGCTTTACGCATTTTTAGAACGTGTAGCAATAAAATAATTTTTTTAAGACATTAATGTGGGATATGAAATTAAATAATATACCCATCTATGCATCCATAGCCACAATAATACAAACTCAATGATTTAATGAATAGATACGTGATGTCGCAAGATTATGACGCGACTCGTGATAGATAAAAAGAGAGCTAGAAACAGGTGGTTGTTCCATAGTTTTGTACCCATATGTATATTAATAAAGTATTATAAGTGTAATTCTAGGTGAATTATTGATATTGCATACGAATAAATTATAATGTGGAGTAGTGTCATCATCGACTTAATTGGTTCAGTAAGTAATAAAAACTGTTTAAAACCTAGATGGAAGAGCTATAATCATTTCATAATTATAAGCCAAGTATATATTTAAGTAACAGTGGGATTATAAATAATGATTCCTACACTATCGTTATCCGCTAAACATTGATTTCTGGTATAAATTAGAATTACTACATCAATAATAATGTGAGAGTCAGTATTACATGGGACACTTCTTACCTTTTTAGGGTTTCGTTCATCTCACGAAACCCTATTACTCCCGCTTCGTTGTCTTTCCGTCACAGAGCCGTTCTCAGAGCCTATATAACTTACAGAGTTGAAACTGTGTATATATAACTGAATAACTGCTATGAAGTTCAAAATATTAAAATTTGAAAAAATCGTATTATTTTAATAGAGAGAGATAAAAAACCAAAATTCTAACAGCCTTTTTCCTATTCAATTGAAACATTTTTCGTTATAGCAGTTGTCAACCATTAAAAATCCACAGTAAAATTCTTTCCACAATAATTAATTCTCTATTGTACGATTTCCATGTGAAAAATGAAAATGAAATAAAAAGTTTCACCCATTGAAAAAAAGATTAATATGAAATAAAAATGATTGATGCATATTGGTCATAAAACGGAAATTTTCAAAGATTTCTCAATAATACAAGGAGTATGAGTATGTGTATGTACAGAAAGCAGATTAATATCACGTCATTAGAGAATTAAAAAGAAAATTAATCGGACGTCCTATCGGAAGTTTAACGGATTTCTCAAATGTTTGAGAATAATACAAAGCGAGTATCAATATAAGTAATAGAGAATAGTAAATATATAAGTTTGAGGAACGTACTGAATCATGATAAAAACCCGATTGTGGAAATATTCGCCTATTTTAACATTTTGAAAGTGTGCAACATGTTTAATTTTGAAATTATTATTTTTTTTTAATATTGCATTTAGTCCACATGACAGATATTATTATGACAGAGTATAATAGCGGCTTCGCCCGCTATCGGACCGGTTTAGTTATTCGAAAAAATGAGAAAAATAGACCGGTAAATTTTTACTTTATAAAAAACATGATTTTTTTTTGTTTTGTTGTTGCTAAATGAAATTTATTTGGATTTATTAAAGAAAGGATAAAGTGTTTTGAAAGGAATATTAAACGAAACCCTTTGAGCGATCTTCGATCACACTTACCCACTTATTAGTCTTTGATCACGGAGAGTCAGAGTGGTGTATTTTTTACTATTAAAGGATAAAAAATTAAGTAATATCCATTTATGCATCAATAGCCACAAAATACAAATTCAATGATTTAATTAATAGACACATGAAATCGCAAGATTATTATAAGACTCGTGATACATAAAAAAGAGAGCGAAAAATAGTTTTTTTTTTAAAAATCTCAACATGCAGGTTGTAAATCCGTTAGATTTCAAATAAGCATTACTTTGAGCTAGAATTCTAGGTGAATTCAAGTAGGGGAACTTGGGGCAAAATGAAATAGAGGGGCAAAGTGAAATGGTTAAATATTTGGTCTGTATGCAGTGTCACCTACGAGCCAGTATTTTAATTATATTATTTTACATCTACTTGCTTACTGTCATGCAATAATCGCCTCAAGAGATCAATATATCTGATGTTAGTGAGCATTTTTCAAATTGGATGAATATATTGTAATAATATTAGGTAAGTAAACAACATTTTTTAAAATTATATAATGATAAAATTCTCATTATTAAATATAGATTCTTCTGCTGTCTAGTGAAGTATTTGTTAATTTAATATTAGGCCTACTTTTGGTTTTAATTTTTTACAAACATACACATGCGGGGCAAAGTGAAAAAGACTGAGTGATGGGGCAAATGGAAATATTTTATTTCACTTTGCCCCTGCAACATATTTATAATTTTAAAAGTGTCAAATCATCTTGTTTACATATTCAGGTGTCTTTCAGTTAAGACACCTGATATACAACCATACAGACAAAAGAAGGATGTGTGGCCTATAACTGATGACACAAGTCTTGTATACTATACAGAAATACTGGTGAAAAAACTCAGACATGGACAAATTCGTTTCTTAACTGGAATTATCACAGAACTGCAAAAACACATTTAAAGAAGTGAACTTGTTTATATTTCACTTTGCCCCACATACTATTGTATTACATCTTTAATACACCACAGAAATTAAAGAATACAAATTTGAAAACAAATAATTTTATAAGTATTATAAATTATGTAGTGTAAAATTTCAAACAAACTTTCTGTTTGTTCATTTTTAAGTATTTCACTATGCCCCATGTTCCCCTATATTTGATATATTGTTGATTTATATGAATACTCATCCTGTTATTTGTTCGAGTAAGTAATAAATAAAAAACTGGAGAGATGTATTCATTCGTAGCTATAAGCTAAGTAAACGCTTAAGGAACTGTGGGATTATAAATAAGAATCACTACACTGATAATTTTGAATTTCATGAAATGAATATTCAGTTTTGAAAAGCACTTTTAGAAGTTCACTTTAGTTTTTTGGTTTCTGTCTGTCTGTTCCGCGATAACTACCGCAAAAATCATCCTCTTAGGTTGGTTTTTGGTGGGTATGTTGGCAATCCGGGTACCTCCCCGGAATGAGCTGTATCGTTTTTGGTTAAATTGGGTTCATTCGTTCGAAAAAAATAGAACATTTTCTTTTAAGTCATAATGCTTTTCAATGCTTTTCAGACGATTTTTACTTTCTTCTATCTTTACAAGAAAAAAGTATTGGATTCATGAAAATTTTCGACTTCCGGTTTTGGAGGGATTTATACGTTTTAGAAGGTCCAGAAAACCATTTGACTGTTTTTAGAAAATGTCAGTATGTCAGTCTGTATGTGACAAAAAACTTTATATTCAGTGAGTCCCTGATATAAATGGGTGCTGATTAGTTTTTGGTGAAATTCGCTCAATAGGTGACGCTGCTATGCTGCATTTTTCGCGATTTCAGCAACAGCTCTATCTTAAAAACTAATGCACTTATTTACATCAAACTTCAGATTCATTTAGACCTTGACATAAATAGACGCTGATTACGTTTTGGTGTAGATATCCCAACAAACTTTCTCCTTCAAAGAAAGAGAAAGTTTTTCTTCCCATTGGATGTGAGGGAGAAGGATGAATGAGTTTCTCATTGTGTGGGTTTGAACCGCTCCCTGTTCCCTTTTGTTCAGACCCAGCCCACTTTCAAATTTCTTTCTATTCCTGCTTTGGAAAAGAGTTGAAGCATGTGCACTGAGTTCCATTTCATGTGAAATATTAAGAAATGCGCCTTTAGCTTTAAATACATAGATGAAAGGTTGAACTTACCTCATTACGGAGAGACCTCCCTCTCATCCTAGACAACAGACTTCTTCAATCCATCTTCTTTTAATTTTGCCAAATCCGCCTCTCCTTACAATGTGATGTGCAACACGCTCAAGAACGACTTAAACAGAAAGTGAAAAGGGACCTTACGAAACAAGGTCGGGGTTACACGGTTGGGTTCACTATCGCGTGCGGTCAGCTCCCAAAGATAGAAGAAAAAAAAGAAAGTTGATCATGACATTCAATTTGCGTGCAGACATTTTGTCGCAGCCAGCGAGATGAAAAGGAAAATTTGTTCGGCTCGATTCGAAGGAAGCCTCCTCCTACAACTCCCGAACTCATTCCGGGTTCGGTAGCCGACAAATTGAAACATTTCGTTTTTCCCTCTTGATAATTAATTTAGAGTTACGGGACTCTCTCGTGTTCATGTCAGAAGTCGTCAGCTTCACAATGACGGCTATTTATAGTTCTGTTGATCGCGTTCATTTATAGATCTTTAAATAGCTAATGATTGTTATTTTACTTTTACCGCACGTTATGTTGTAATGGAAATCGTTTTTTAAAGAAAATTTTCATTTAACCTTGTTTTTAAAAATTTCATTTTTCAACACGAATCTTTCTGACACCATTACGAACTTATCTCCAGTACTATAGGCGTGAATAGTTAATCAGTTAATCTTATTCATTGGCCCCAAATGAATAGTGGCTCCCGTTTTTAACTATACAATCATTCGTATTTAGACCGAGCAGTGCCGAGCAGACCGTAGCCAGAAAAATATTTCGGAGGGGTATTTGGGGACCAGAATTTTCTTATTACTTTCTTCTATCTTTACAAGAAGAAAGTATTGGATTCATGAAAATTTTCCACTTGCGGTTTTCGACGGATTTATACGTTTTAGAAGGTTCTGAACACGATTTGACTGTTTTTAGAAAATGTCTGTCTGTCTGTGACAAAAATTTTGGGGGCACTCTCTCTCAAGAACGAATGCTCGGAATTTAATAAAACTTTATATTCAGTGAGTTTCTGATATAAATGGGTACTGATTAGTTTTTGGTAAAAATCGCCCAGCAAGTGGCGCTGTTATGCAGCATTTTTCGCGATTTCCGCAATAGGTCTATCTCAAGAACGAATGCTCGGAATTTAATAAAACTTTATATTCAGTTAGTCTCTGATATAAATGGGTGCTGATTAGTTTTTGGTAAAAATCGCCCAGCAGGTGGCGCTGCTATGCAGAATTTTGCAGGAGTGATACGATTTTAGCGATAGTCCTATCTCAAGAAGTAATGCACAGAATTGAATAAAAGTTGAGTTTCAGTTAATCAATGGGTGCTGATTCTTTTTAGTATTGTGTGAGATAGAAGAAAGTTTTGGGATTGACACATTCGATTAGTTTTAGGTTTGTTTTTTATCAAGCTTTATTGTGAATTCAAATAAATGTAATCCTTTTTTATTGCAAATAAAATCATAATCTCGTTTAACTGCTTCTTAGTTTTTCTCCGCATTAGTGTCAACCAAACTAATATTTGGAATTTTATACATACATTTTCAAATGTCCTGTCGCCAAAAATGTATGTTTGTGGACATCTTAAATGATTGTCTTTGCCCTCTTCAAGAATTTAGAATAAACAAATACAATTTATTTTGACATCACAGAATCCCATTCCAAAAAATTCCAATGAATATTAAATATTTCTTAGAAAATGCATTTATTTTTAGGCAGATTTCGTAAGAAATACTACCTATTACATTCTCCCCTATGTTGGAGTTTCTTAAAAATTTTTGCAGGTCTACGCTGATTATGATCCATAGAACCCAAAACCACCCCCTAGTTCAAAACTGTATCTATCTATATCACTTTTTTATGGACACGATAACTTCCATAATTCTGCACAAATCTTTTCCAAACGGATACATAACATCAAGGGGCAGAAAATCTCGGTCCAGTTCGTTCATAGACAAAATCGAACCAAGGGGTGTGTGTGTGGGGGGGGGGGAGTTTTGTAAAAACATAAAAAAACTTATGATACGTATCGAATTTGTTTAAAGTTATTATTACTTCTAGGATAAAGGGCCGAAAATTTATGCATGACAGATTTTTGATATCATTAAAAATGGCCTCAAAAGGGGGGGGGGAGGAGAATAGGGGTTTCAGAAGAAAAAAATTCACAGCTTCGTCCATTCACAAAATATCAATTCCACTTAAATTTATTACTAGATGGAACCCGTCAAAATTTGACGGCAAACAACTTGATAGTACCATAAAAATAAAATTTATAGTTGCCTTAACTTGACAAATTTCATAGTGGGGAGCATAATATGATTAAGCTGTCACAGACCTTTCCATCGATATATCACATGCGGGGTGTGTGCAAAATTTAGAAAAGTGCCCCTTGGGGAGAGGAAAAGAGGGGGGATGGACATGGGAGATGCATAATATGATTAAACGGTCACAGACATTTCCAATGATATCTAACATGAGGTTGTGTGCAAAATTCAGAAAGAACCACTTGGGGGGAGGGAAAGAGGGGAGATAGATATCGGAGATGCATAATATGATTAAGCAGTCACGGACCTTTCCAACAATATATGACATGAGGGGTGTCAACAAAATTTAGAAAGTATCCCTTGGGGGGGGGGGGCAAAGTGGGGAGATGGACATTGGAGATGCATAATATGATTAAGTTGTCACAGACCTTTCCAATGATATATAATATGAGGGTTGTGTGCAAAATTTAGAAAGTACCCCTTGGGGGGAGGGGGGGGGCAAAGTGGGGAGATGGACATCGGAGATGCATAATATGATTAAGCAGTCACGGACCTTTCTAACAATATATGACATGAGGGGTGTCAATAAAATTTAGAAAGTATCCCTTGGGAGGGGGGGGAAGCAAAGTGGGGAGATGAACATCGGAGACGGATGTGATTTTTTTTCTCGAAGCCATTCGACGATATTCGAAAACTTTTCTCCCGAAACCAGTTGATGAATTTTGGGATTTTTCAACTGTCGATTAATGAATTTTGCGATTTTTCCGCTATCGATTGACGAATTTCGCAATTTATCGACTATCGATTAACGAATTTCACGATTTTTTCCATGAACGAACAAATTGCGCACTTTCTTTCCGCTAATGTTTGACACATTAAGCACTTTACAATTCAGCCATTGAGTTGAACTTGACTAACGCAGGCCTTTCGAATGATATCATATGAGTGGTGTCAGCAAAATTTAGAAAAGTCTCCGCCCCGTGTGGGCAAAACATACTTCCCCCCGCCGCCATAATTTTTTATGCGGACTCATTTTTAAAATTCGTTCACACCCCCTCCTCTCACCCTGCAAAATGTTGTGAATTTCAAAAACTCCCCTTCCGAATTTTTTTATACCAAAAGCGCTTAGGTCCGTCGTCTGCATGCAGAGTTTTGCGCTTACAGACGCCAGACACACCAACACACACACAGACAGACGTTTACCGACATTAATAGTATAGATGATACTCAGTGCCTACACATTTCACCCTTTATAATTCAGCCAATGAGTTGACGGTTGTTCATTTCCAGAAACGAAACAATAATTCTTTAGGATGAATTTTGTTTGTTTGATACACCGTGGCAGAATGTGTGCAATGCAGCGACGGGCGTCACAAACTTTTTAGGTCACCTGCAGACTAAAAACATATAATCAATCTTTGCGAAAAAAAAAAATCCTAGATTTCGTCAAATGATCTCGGGAAAAACACTAATTTCATCAAAGGATAATGTAAAACGTAAATTTTGTTAAAAGGCCACAGAAAAACATGATTTATGCAAAAGGCTCACAAAAGATGAGCAAATTTTGTCAAAGAATCGCAAAACAGGAAATTTCACCAAAAAAAACGCACTTTTTTGCCACATTTCGTCTAAAAATTGCGGAATAAAATGTATTTTATCAAAAAATCGCTGGAAAACGCAAATTTCGTTAAAGTATCGCGAGAAAAATGTGAATTTCTTCAAAGATCACTGAAAAAAGACGAATTTCATCGAAGGATTGCTGAAAAATCATGAATCTCATCAAAAGGCAGCAGAGAAAATGCGATTATTATCAAAGGATTGCGAAAAATGAAAATTTCGTCTAAGGATCACAGGAAAACGCAAGTTTCGTAAAAGAATCGCAGAAAATAACGCTAATTTCGCGAAAAAAATTGCAGAAAAAACACAAATTATCACTGAAAAAAACACGAATTACGTCAAGGATAGCTGAAAAAAATGTGAATCTCGATAAAAAAAGATACAGAAAAAGATGCGAATTTTGTTAAAGGATCACGAAAAAAAAATGCGAATTTTGTTAAAGGATTGCGCAAAGAATGTGAATTTTTTGAAAGGTTCGTGTGAAAAATGAAACTGTCTTTATTAAAAACAGCACACACACAAACATCTATACAAACCTCAATACACAAACATATTATTATAGGTATAGTTTTAATCTGAAATAATATACTGAACTAACTTTTGAAAAATCGGGTTAATCCAAATCCAACTTTCAGAAATCTACACTCAGTCTGAAATCGACTCGAACCGTAAAGAGAGTTAACCCAACTTGCAACAAAAATAATTATTGCCGAGAGGGCATTACCCTCTCTCCCTGTGCTGAAACCTTTCAGAAAATTTTCTGTGAATTTCAGATTTTTTCTTTACTCAGAAATGCTGTAGTCATTTTGTCTCCCAATTTTGCCCTTTACAATTCAGCCAATGAGCGGAGGGGGCCAAAGGAGCGTTCCTTATCACAAACATCAGAAACAAAAGATGAGATACGTTCGTTCGATGTCGTTGTTGAAAGTTTATGGATTTCTATTATTAAAGTATTTTTTTCATTTTACCGTATTTATTTTCTTTTTGTGTTGTATGTATTTTGCTACTTTGAATTTTTTTAAACTAACCCTTTTTTTTTTTGGAGAGTGAGAGAGAGAGATTTAGTAATTTGGTGACACGAAGTTCCGCAAATTCTTAAAATCCACAAATCGTTTCCAATGTAAACAATGAAATTTACAATTAAGTTGCAAGTGCAAAATTTCAGTTTTTTAAAATTTTCATGTCATTCTGTACACATTTTAATATGTCATTCTGATCATTATACATATTTAGTTATGCATTATTAATTATTTACTTGACATTTACTTTTAATATTTTAAATATTTCAAACTTACAGCTGAATGTAATTATTAAAACATTTAAAATACTGCATTCGAAAAATGAAATTTCAGCTTAGAAACGCGACAATTACTATTAGGTTAAAAAAATTTTAAATAGAAAAGTACTTATGATATAAAAAGAAGAAAAAAAAATACATCAGAATTTATCTCTTTTACGAAAGCGGGAGAAATGATTTTCTGTGCTATACGAAAAGATATCCAAATAACTCAATCATGAACATAGAAATAGGTATCGGTTTCTATGTTCATGTGCACTCAATCCAAACTTGAAACTTTTAAAAAGGTCATTGAATGAATGAAATTCATCTTCGACTTTCACATACAGGGAGAAATCCAGAAAACTTGCTATGTCGCCAATTATGTTTATATTTTATATATATATATATATATATAAAATAATAATTCAGGCACTTTTCCGTTATACGGACATCATTGTCGCCAAACATACATACATACATTTACATACATACATACATTTTGGCATAGTGTCCGTATAACAGAAAAGTACTAAAGTTCATGGTTTAAAATCACAATAAAATATCATGAAATTTATTGATTAGTTGTGGGAAAATATCGGGGAAATAATGTGTTTTTCGTGAAATTTTTTGTTTTGTTAACAATGTGGTTAGAGAGCTTTTGTAAGACAATTTATTTGTGTTTAATTGTAAGCATTCATTATCATTTTCAATGCATTATTAAATTGAAATTTTTGTTTAAAATATGTAAACAAAACAGTGACCAGAAACCTGCAAAATTCTAAAATCTGCATAAACTCCAGTTTTAAATGCAGATTTAAGGGTATATATATATATGATAGATAGATAGATGCACGCATGTAGTACTTTTAATTATTTGGTAAAAATACTGTGATCGTCACTGAGAAAACCTGAATTTAACCTAAAAGTAATTGTCGAGTGTTTAAGTTGAAATTTCATTTTACGAATACAGTATTTCAAATGTTTTAATAGTTACATTCAGCTGTAAGTTTGAAATATTAAAAGTAAAGGCCAAGTAAATAATTAATAATGCATAACTAAATATGTATAATGATGAGATTTTTTTTTCTTGAATTATTCAGTGAAACTCGCCTTATAAATGTACGCTAATAATTCACATCAAAATCTTAAAATAACAGTTTTCTTTTGTGTTTAGCTATGCTTAATAACCAAAAAATCTTGATTAATACAAAAATTATTTGGTAAAAATACTGTGATCGTCGCTGAGAAAACCTGAATTTAATCATATCACACAGAATTACATATTAAAATGTGTACAGAAGGACATGAAAAGTTTAAAAAACTGAAATTTTACACTTGCATCTTAATAGTTTGTTTACATCGGAAACTATTTGCGGAATTTCGTGCCACTAAATCTCTCTCTCTCTCTCTCAAAAAAAAAAGGGTTAGTTATAAAAAATTCAAAGTAGTAAAATACATACGACATAAAAAGAAAATAAATACGGTAAAATGAAAAAATACCTTAATAAAAGAAATCCATAAAGTTTCAACAACCACATGGAATCGTAATCCAAATACGCTTTCTAGAGAGAGGAAAAAGCCTTCACCTCATTGGCTGAAACATCCCGGAATCCAAATTGTCTCTGGACAGTAAAAGCCTCTAGCTGATTGGCTGAATGCTCGCGCACGCGTATAAAACCCAATTTTGCATGGAAAACGAAAAAACGGGTTAGCTTTAAATAGATGGATAAATCCTCTTAATATTATCTACAACTTTTATATTGACAAGTTTTTTATAGAACCAACCCTTAAAGCAAAAAAAAAAAAATAATAAAATAAAAACTTATTCGTCGCCCTATTCCACAGGTCAGGCATGTATATGTTAAGTGCTTCAATGTAGTGAAAGTCATTAAGTCAGAGTCGTATACTATATTTTCGACTGTAACGCGAATAGTACTTGTGTGTACAGAAAACGACATTTGCGCAGCAATAAAGCAACTAAATTTTGAAAAAAGAAAAAAAAATACATTTTACATTTCCTCCAAAATTATCGGGAGTATTTATTTCACGTGTTAAATTTGAAAACCTCTCAATACCAACATTTCTCACACTATGAAATTTTATAAAGTTATTCATGAATTTGAAAGTAAAGAAAGAGAAATTGAAGTTTGAAATTTTACAGTATATAGTGAAGTTGTCACTGGCACGCTTATTAAAATTAATTTTTTTTTAACTTTCTAAAAAACCTACCGACCTATCGCAGTCCAGCAATAATGCGGAATGTGTAATTTACAAGAAAAGCACATTAAAAAAATAATATACATTACTCATGTTTACAGTAAAGCAATTATTCGAGTGAAACTACTATCTCTATAATAAAACCGTAAGTCATGTGACTGTCATCAACAGTTCCGGAATGCCCGTTTCACTTTTTCATATGCCAGGCGGCCATTTTTATTCAAAATTATTTTTTCGAATAAAACTTCATAAATGTGACATTTTTAGAAAGATCGTTCAAAATAAATTAATATTTGAGAGATGACTTACGTTCAATTATGTATATATTCTCCAATAACTTCAGTTGAAATTAGCTTCGCAGTTCAAATTCTCTATCTATGAAAGTAAACAAAAAAAGATTCATTCGTCGTGAAGGTTTAAAATATTAACCCATTAAACCATGGAGATAATCGTTCGTAAAGTTAGTTTTCCGTGAAATATTTTTTGGAGCGCTGTCTGGTGTCAAAAAAATAATTCGTACCAGTGACACAATCAAATTTTACCATAATTAAGTGCTATACAACTCAACTTCATTCTTTATCTTTTCTTGATGTAAGCTGAATGTAAACAAATACAACTCCTGTAATGATATTTAATGAATCAAATTTCGAAACAAATTGTCAGTTAATTTGGTATTTATGTATTATACGTGCAAGGAAGAGAGACCATCGAAAATGATTGTTAATCACCAATCATATTTACCATTATTAATGAACAATCGCTTTCAAAAGAGTAATTTAATATACATTTACAAAATACATAACATCATTAAGTACTTTTGTGTTATTTGGGCGCAAATCTCGCCAATAGAATTTTTAAAATAGCCAATACCAGCTTTTATTTTTCGCGTGTGCAAATTAGAAATGATACTTTTATTTTGAAATCAAATGTTCTGATGGAACAGCTGTCATAGACGCACCGGGGCACTATATTAACTATAGAGTTGCAATATAGAGAGTAAAAACGGGTTGCTGTAATTAGAATTGTAGGCGGTAATGGCGTGGCGTATTTACAAGTTACGGATCTTAATAGTCAGTAGACATTAAGCAGAAATGCCAAAGTAAGGGAATTATGCAGTTATGAAAACTCCTGAACTATATCAAAATAGGAGAGCAGAGAAAAACAGAGTAGAACAGAGATCGGCATATAGAAGGAAGTTCGTGAATTTTAATCAGATTCTACGCCACGGGTCAAAAGTGCTCACAGCATATATGGTTTAAAAGGAATGAGATTATCAAAACTGGCTTCCAAAAGTTCAATGTTTCATCAAACCATACTCGAAAATTACGAGTTATAATATGTACTCCGATTATATCACATTATCCAAGACGTTTTAAATGAGAATAATGATAAATTTTCTAATCTCCCATAATCAAGTCTACAGCCAAAGTTAGCGAGAAACAAACACACAAACAAAAAAATATTGGCAACAATATGGTTCAGTGTAAATGTGGATATCATTAAAGACTTTCACAAAATAGACTTCATTGCACCAAATCGTATTAACTAAAATACGCCATTTGGCCATGGATCCAATTACGGAAAACTACTTAATATTGTTGTGAGCTCGGGGTTCGAAAGGACTGATGCCAATATATAAGAACAATAAAAAGGCTTTATTCACTATAAACAGTGCAATACGATCACAAATATCTTCTGAAAATTACAAGATATTCAGTAATCTTCAAATCCAATAAAAGCGCAGCAAAATTTCACACAGAAACAATGCGTTCAATACGACGTATCAACGACAAAATCAATCTGAGTAACACAGTTCTCAATGCAAAGCCTCTCGTATGAATTCAATAACAGTTGACAGACAACTCACTCAACTGAACTGGTGGAGGTCCCTTATATAGACTTCAGAGATCTTTCCAGACTATTCCAGGGTTTTCTAATGCTAGAAATTACCAGAAGGTCCTTCAACTCTCGATAGAGTACTCCAAACGTGAAAGGATCCCAATGTAAAGGTATAAGGGGGGGGTGGTTGCACAAAAAGTCGCCAAATCCGTCGCCAACTTGGCGACATTTGGCGATATATCGCCAAATTTGGCGACAAAAATAAGTCGCCAAAACCATCGCCAACTTGGCGATAAACCCATTCCTTGGCGATATTCCCATAGAACTCTATTGTAAAAACGATGAGGGTGTACGGTTGTTTTTCTTACAAAGCACCTGAGGCCTTTAGCATTGAGTTACATGATGCTCAATAGGAAATACATTAATACTGCAATTTTCACAATAATAAAATAAAATAAATTTAAACAAATGGAATATTTACAAGTATATACAAAATTCATAACATTGCCCCCCTCTCAAAGACTGCACGTCCCGGGCAGTTCAACCCTTGATCGGAAAGCAAACCCGTTACCAACAAATGCTATACTATTCAAAACACTTAAAGCAAACATGGAAAATAACAATTAAACACATTCATAATGCTGAATTATACAAAATGTACACTTATTTAAAAAAAATTAAATTAAATTAAAGCATAGACATCATTACATACAAGTATTTAAATAATAATAACATTAATAATGATAATGCTAAGCAAAATAAATAATTACATTAACTTATATACAAGACCATGGTCATACTAATTTACATTATTTACATTACACTATTTACAATCAATGAACTAAGTACTATGGCCATAGTATGGAGCCAGCCTGTCGTAATGAACGACTCTAGGCTTCGAACTTGGTGACTTTCGGATCCGAATTACGACATCGTTCAGTCTGTTTAGGACTGTATAAGGACCGTCCCAGTGCGATTGCAGTTTGGGAGAAAGTCCTTTACGTTGAGTCGGATTATAAAACCAAACCTTGTCACCTTCTTTGAATTGATGTCCCGTGGCTTTCGTGTCGTACCTGGTCTTCATCTTCTCCGTCTGTATATTGATCCGCTCTCGAGCCAAGTTGTGGACGTCTTCAAATCGTGCCTGGAGATTCTGCACGTATCCCTCTGGCGATGAAGGCGCATCTGGAGGGCGACCAAAAATCGGATCACAAGGTAGACGAAGATCACGACCGAAAAGCATCTGAGACGGGGAATAGCCGGTTGTTTCATGGACGGCGCTGCGATAGGCGAGAAGAAACAAGGGAAGTTTTTGGTCCCAGTCTTGTTGGTTTCTTGAGACTAGCAGTGAGAGATTGTTGAGGATGGTACGATTAAATCTCTCAACCATGCCATCCGATTGTGGATGTAAAGGCGTCGTCCTAGTTTTGTCCATTCCGAGAAGTTGACAGAGACCCTCAATCACAGCAGAGATGAAATTCCTCCCCTGGTCAGAATGCATTTGAAGGGGGACTCCATACCTTGATATCCACTGGTGTACCAAGGCATCCGCAACCGTAGAAGCTTCTTGATCAGGGATGGCATAGACTTCAGGCCATTTCGTGAAGTAGTCCATGGCAACAAGGAGGTATTTGTTGCCATCAGCACTTCTTGGCAGAGGGCCTAGGATGTCAAGGGCGATGCGTTCGAAAGGTGCTCCTACATTGTAGAGATGTAGTCTTCCTCGGCTACGTTTCTTTGGTCCTTTTCGAGCTGCACATGCATCGCAAGATTTGCACCATTGTTCGACGTCAGCTCTCGCTTTTCCCCAGAAGAAGCGCTCTCGGACTCTGTGTAATGTTTTCATGACTCCAAAATGGCCTCCGGTGGGACTGCCATGTAATTCTTCGAGGACCTCTGGGATTCGGGATCGAGGAAGTACCAACTGCCACCGAGATGTCTTCCCATCTTCCGATTCGAATTTTCGGTACAGGACACCATTCCTGACGTGGAGGGAGTTCCAAAGAGCCCAATATTGCTTCGTCGTAGGACTATAAGTCGAGATGTCTTTCCAACTGGGCTTCGTGCTAGAAGATTCTAATAACTCCAAGATTGGTTTGATGTCAGAGTCGGCCATTTGATCTTCTCGAATCTTCTCATCACTCCAGGGATCTGGTGGCGTTGATAGTGAAGCCTTCGTCTGGCGTATGACATGTTCAGGATTATACTTGTTCTCCGCTCTGGAACAATAGCGACAACTTTCGGGACACGGTCTTCTTGATAAGGCATCAGCATTTCCATGCGATGAGCCTTTACGATGCCTGATGTCAAAGTCGTATTCCTGGAGTCGTTGTATCCATCTGGCTACTTGGCCCTCTGGGTTCTTAAAATTCATCAGCCATGTTAGGGATGCGTGATCAGTACGAAGGAGAAATTTCCTGCCATAGAGATAGTGATGGAAGTGTTCTATGGCTTTCACTATAGCTAATAACTCCTTACGAGTGACGCAATAATTCCTCTCTGGTTTCGATAAACATTTGCTCCAGTATGCTACGACTCGTTCTTGGCCATCTATTTCTTGAGAAAGTACAGCGCCGACACTTTCGTGACTGGCATCCGTGTCCACAATGAATTGTTTGTCGGGGTCTGGATAGGTAAGGACTGGAGAGGATGTGAGAGCTTCTTTCAGCCGCTGGAAGGAATTCTCGCATTCTTGTGTCCATAGAAACTTCTGCTTGCTTTCAGTGAGCCTATGCAATGGTCTTGCGATGTTGGAGAACCCCTGGACAAACTTTCTGTAATAAGTGCATAGTCCCAGAAAGCTTCGCAACTGATGGACATTTTCCGGACGCTTCCAGTTCTTTACTGCGGACACTTTTTCTGGATCTGTTCGAACACCTTCAGCTGAGATGATGTGTCCTAAATAATTTACTTCGCGTTGGAAGAACTTGCATTTCAGAGGGTTCAGCTTTAAATTCGCCGCTCTTAGCTTCGTTAACACTTTTCGAATATTTTCTAGATGTTCTTCAAACGTGCGGCCACCAATGATGACGTCATCTAGGTAGATGAGACAAGCTTCAAATGTCAGACCTTTTAACACTGTCTCCATGAGGCGCCCGAACGTTGCTGGAGCATTGCAGAGCCCGAACGGCATAACTTTAAATTGCCAAAGTCCTTGTCCAGTAGTAAATGCGGTCTTCTCTTTGTCACCAGGATGGATCTCTACTTGCCAATATCCACTCTTCAAATCCAGCGTGGAAAACCATTTATGTCCTGAAAGAGTATCTAGCTTGTCGTCTATTCTTGGTAGAGGATAGCTGTCCTTCTTCGTGATATCGTTAAGTTTACGATAATCCACACAAAATCTTGTGGAGCCATCTTTCTTTCGGACCAACACGATGGGAGAGGCCCACGGACTTGATGACGGTTCGATGATGTCACTATCCTGCATCTCTCGTAGGAGCTTAGAAACCTCTTCTTGTTTTGCGAACGGCAAGCGTCTTGGATGCTGTTTAATCGGTGGATGGTCGGCAGTGTCAATTCTATGACGTGTCAGAGAAGTGCGACCTATATCACCCTCGTTTTGTGAAAACACATCCTTAAACTCCTGGAACAGTCTTTCTGCGGCATGTCTCTGCTCAGGAGATAAATTCTCATTTTGTCCAATTTCAGGTGTTAAACTTGTAGGCGGCTCCGACAACATCAAGCTCGGGTCTTTGCATACACAGGTGACTGGAGCACAGGTTGCAAGCACTTCACCCTTCTGGATAATTCTAGACTTTTCACTTACGTTTGCAATTCTCACGGGTATCACATCTCTCGACAGATCTACCAGCGCTGATGCTATTAGCACTCCCTTTGGGCTCTTCTCAGGATATCCAGTCAAGCCATACTGGAAAATTCTTTCGTTTCCAGTTACTCCAGGTATCATCATTTCGGCTCGAGGAGGGATGGTAACATCTGCCTTGGCTGTGATCCGTTGAATGGACCCGGACTCATTTCCAAGTTTGAAAATAGTGACATCTTCTTGAGCAGAGCGTAACTCATTATTCTTAAAATCCAGTGTAAATCCATGCTCTTTTAAAAAGTCCAGTCCGAGTATGAAAGGATCTGAAATATCGGCCACATAGACTGTATGATGGTAAGCGGCGTTCCCAAACTTTATTTCCAGTGTCATTCTTCCAAATATGTCGATCTTATCTCCGGTCACAGTTTGAAGGATAACACGTGGCGGGGTCCAGGAGAGTTTTTCTTTCAGCCGCTGAGCTAGATCTTTCCGAATGATGGTCACATTGGCTCCTGTATCGATGATCATATTACAGGGCAAATCATTCACACTTCCGACTAGAAAAACTCCGTTTTCGCCGCAACTTCTTGCAGAAATTTCACATACTTGAAAATGAGGCTTCTTAAGATCTGGCAACCTCCACCCCGTGAGATGACCATTAATCAGTTTTCCTGCTCCTCCGTTCGCGGGTGAGCTATTACCTTCAGTGCTGGGTCGTCTTGGGCAGTCGATTTGGATATGGCCTTCTCCACCGCATTTCCAGCACTTGATCTTCCTGTAAGGCTTGTTGGCCATTAAGGAGTTCATCTGTCTCATTATGTCCTTCATCTGCTGCTGTAAGCGCTCCACAGCTCTATCCGACGTCGCAGGCAGGTTGGCTGCTCGCACAAAGTGTCGATCTTTCCTAGTAGCTTGCTGGGCTGCCTCGAATTTCAGAGCGTAAACCAAAGCCCCTTTTAAGTCACTGAGATCTGCAATCCGGAGTTGTTTCTGGATCTCAGAGTCACGCACACCATCAATAAAATGCTGCAGAGTCAAGCTTTCTCTAATTTCAGTCGGACAGCCAGGATAAGCAAGATGGGAAAGTCTCTCGACATCCGTAGCAAGATCTTGCAGGGATTCAGTGGATTTCTGCTGTCGAGATTTGAGCTGGAGTCTGCTATATTCCTTCATGCATTTCTCGCCAAAGCGCAATTCTAAGGCACTGACGAGCGTTCCAAAATCCAGCGGTTCATTTGCAGGCAAAGTCTGTAGGACGTCGGCAGCATCAGCTCGTAGAGAAGCAGCTAACTGGCAAGCCTTTGTCTGGGAATCCCATCCATTGGCGTCCGCTACGATCCCAAATTATGACTTAAAAACTGGCCATGAGGATTTTCCGTCATAGGTTGAGAGTTTAATAGAGGCCCGAGGAAGCATAGCTTGATACTTGACATCTTCGGGATAGTTTTCGGCAGTTATCTTTTGTTTCTTGACTTTTTCCAAATCTTTTTTTACATTCTCTATGTTTTCTTCAACGGTCTTGGCGATCTTTTGAACTTTTTCTTCAACTCTTTCTTCAACGGTTTTGGCTGTCAATTGAACATTTTCTTCTATTTCTTGAAATCTTCCTTCAAATTTGTTTTCCACGCTGTCAATTCTTTCATTTAAAGATGTTATTTTATTATCTATTAATTCTTTCAACTCGCCAAGGTTGGTTGACATCTCCTTCATTTCAGCCTGGTTTGCAGTCATTTTCTCGTCTATCGCTGACATTTCCTTCTTCATTTCTTCCGACATTTCCTTCATTTCAGCCTGATTCTCAGTCATTTCCTTCTTCATTTCTTCTTTCAACTCGGCAAGGTTGGTCGACATCTCAGCCTGATTCGCAGTCATTTTCGCATCCATCTCTCCTAATTTCTCCAATAATTTAGTCAGTTGCGCCTCCATTGCTCTGGCAATCGGCATTCAATCCCATTTCTGACACCAAATGTTGTGAGCTCGGGGTTCGAAAGGACTGATGCCAATATATAAGAACAATAAAAAGGCTTTATTCACTATAAACAGTGCAATACGATCACAAATATCTTCTGAAAATTACAAGATATTCAGTAATCTTCAAATCCAATAAAAGCGCAGCAAAATTTCACACAGAAACAATGCGTTCAATACGACGTATCAACGACAAAATCAATCTGAGTAACACAGTTCTCAATGCAAAGCCTCTCGTATGAATTCAATAACAGTTGACAGACAACTCACTCAACTGAACTGGTGGAGGTCCCTTATATAGACTTCAGAGATCTTTCCAGACTATTCCAGGGTTTTCTAATGCTAGAAATTACCAGAAGGTCCTTCAACTCTCGATAGAGTACTCCAAACGTGAAAGGATCCCAATGTAAAGGTATAAGGGGGGGGTGGTTGCACAAAAAGTCGCCAAATCCGTCGCCAACTTGGCGACATTTGGCGATATATCGCCAAATTTGGCGACAAAAATAAGTCGCCAAAACCATCGCCAACTTGGCGATAAACCCATTCCTTGGCGATATTCCCATAGAACTCTATTGTAAAAACGATGAGGGTGTACGGTTGTTTTTCTTACAAAGCACCTGAGGCCTTTAGCATTGAGTTACATGATGCTCAATAGGAAATACATTAATACTGCAATTTTCACAATAATAAAATAAAATAAATTTAAACAAATGGAATATTTACAAGTATATACAAAATTCATAACAATATGTTTAAAAATCTCCTCATTAGCAAACATATTGCAACTAATAAGCAAACGGATATGAAGCATAAATGCTTAAGTTGGTTATGCGGTTTTTGTCAAGAAAGATGAAATACATAACAAAAAATATGCGAAATGCTACCATGATCGCAAAAGTTTTTCATTTGTCTATTAGAATCTTCCGGTTTGGCGAAGGATTACGGGAAAAAAAGTTATGAATAAAAGTAACGTGTTACAGTGCTTAACATACATTTAAGGGAGACCAAACTGGTCGCCAGTGGCGGCTAGTTTTTAATAGATGTTTAAACAAAGTATTAATTTATTTTAAATGTTTAAAATCCAAATCAACAGTACGATATGTTTTCGAGGTATACTGCGCTTTCGTGTAACACGCGCACCCTACTATACCTTTGGGGAGAAAAATGAGATACAAAAAACCAAGAGTACATTTCAAACAGATTTTGTTCTATTAAACTGTAATAGTAATTATTGAAACTACACAATCATCCCAAATAAAAGCTTCATGGTAGCGTTCAATGATTTCATGCAACAAGGATAATATAATGAATGCTTTAAGGTCAATTATAATTTATACTGACACCAATGAGAATGTCCAATCCCAGATCTACATGTTTCAAACAAATTTCGATTTTTTTTAAATGACTGCGTTGCAATTTGGTACTTTTGTAACACAACCAAAAGATTGTCTGACGGAATTGTGTTGCCATGGGGTATTGTGCAGGTAGCTCAGGCGGTAGAGCATTGGCAAGTTAAGACAGGCAGTTCCTGGGTTCGTGTGCCGGCCTGTACGCTTTTTCATACAGTTGGAGAAATTACAACTCGTTACCAATCAGTTTTATCGTGTTAAAATAACAAAATAAAATATTATACAAGTTTATCGCATATTTTGTTGAAAACTACCTTTACTCCGTCGATCCAAATTGTTTAAGATTTCACCAGGCTTCTAGAGTCCTATATCTCTATGAATGGTTAATAATACTAACCCGTTTAGTATAGGCTTTTAGTTTCCTTAATGTAGAATCGGGCCTCTCTTTTATAAATGTTTATACTTTTTATTATTATTGTTTGTTTTAAAGTCTAAATTTTTGTTGAGAAAACTAGTACCTCAAAAGTTTAGGCACATTGTATAAATTTTAACAAAAGCTGGATTAGTCTCGACCCATTTTTCCAACCAACCAACCGTTTTACCTGAGAAAGTTTATGCGAAATTCACATAAAAGAGGAAAATTAAAAAAGATTTAAAAGTGGAAATCGAAAACGAAGCCTCTGTTATTGAAATTTCTAGAATTTTAAATCTTTAAAAGCGAGGAATAGGTTAAGTATGTGCTAGAGATAACAATTTCGACCGACGTACACGGTTCATAGTTCATATAGATCGAAAAATTGAAATATTGATGAACAAAATAGGTGCATAAGGCACATTCAATAGAATCTCGGCGTCCAATGTCTGAAAGGACACACAATACAGAGAATGCAAGTACATTGTTTTGTTTTTTTAAGTCTTGCAAATTGCAAACCGCGTCATACTATAAATAAGCCACAGAATAGATCGGACTTGAAAGTACATCATGTACGAATCCAAGTTGCTCTGGAATTGAAACTGCCATCACTTCAAGAAACAATCACGTACTTTCTTCAGTAGACGAAAAGACGGTACGGTTTGGGGAGCGCACAGTGCAGTATTGGACGCAAAATCCTGGCCAAATTTAATTTCCACGCCTTTGAAAGTTAAAACATACTATTAGTCAATACACTTAATTAATGTTATATATGCATAAATGTATGTATTTATTTATTTAAATATACAATACAATGTTTACTTAATTGTACATTGTTTATAAGAGGAAATTAATTGTTAATAGGTTTTGTTTTATTTACAAGTAATATTTCATTAAATGCGGTAAATTTTACTCCACATAAATGTTTAATTATTTATACAAACCAATGAACATAAATAATGTATATATATATATATTACTTGCAGTTAGTATTTACCAAAGTGGAGTCTCTATAGTGTAGAGAGATGCTGGTTTTTAACAGGTTTGCAGTCCTAACATGGTGATAGTCCCTCCGTAGGAAACAGAATGAAGTTTCTGAACCGATGCTATGCCTAGTCTGGGTGATGCCAACCTTAATTTATCTCACGGCACACTTGAACCTGTAACTGAACTTCCGAGGAAAATTTACAGTATGACAATGAAAAACATACACGTCTTTTTCATTTGTATGTTAATACACAGACAAATACACACAAGGAAAAAAAAAAAAAAAACTTCAGCACAGCCAAAAATAAGCAGAACAATTTAATTTTAGTTTTCTTTCTTTTTTTTTTTTTTTTTTTTGTAATGCCTGTAAATTCAAAATTGAGAGAAAACAAAAAGGTGGTGAAATGGCTGATTTGTTTGTTAGGAACATTAAACTGTTTCTGCAAATTATTTCTTTTATTTAAAGTATATAAGTCGGCTGACATACATGCACTCGCAGTTGTTAAAACAAGACATTTCTCATGTAATTCAGAGAAGTGTCCAGATAGGCGGGGAATAGGCCATTTGAAATTTGTTTACAACAGATAAAGTTTTTAAAATTTCTGCAATAATATCTGTTGTTCAGTTTTTATGAACTTCAGAATCAGAAGTTTTTAGATGTAGGGTAAAAACATTCCATAACTTTATCACAAAGTAAAGTTTATTTACAGTTCTAATTTGTACACTCGTACACTCGTTTGTTTTAACTCACAAAACTATACTCAGCAATACTTATGGCGTAATAATATATATTAAATTTCTCAAAATAAAAGAAACAGAATCTCAAAGCCATTTAACTGCGTATTAACAAAAAAGGAAAACATGAACACAAGACTGTTGCCATCGGCAACGTAACTTACAAAATATCAAAAACAAAGATAATAATCATGTAGAGTTTTAACCCAACATCCTCCCACCTAAGTTAAATTTTAACATAAAAGTTAACTTACAATTAATAATAGTCACAATTACAATAGCAAAATTGTATAAATAGTTCACAAGTCCAGTCTATGAGGCATTTTAATGATACGGCCACTTCTAGTTTTCCTTGCCTCCTCAGAAGATTCAATATTGCAGTCAATTGATTGACTGGCTGTTGGTTTCTCACTTAATTTTGTACCTGCCAATTTTTCTCCAACTAGAAACGACTCTGATGCTGACACTTCTAAAGGATAGAGACGTTGTAGCGGTCTAAGCAACTCACCCCTCGCAGTTTTTAGTCTCACAAGTCTTGTAACACCATCTTTCCCGGGGATTACCTCGATTATTTTCCCAAGTGGCCAACTGATACGTTTTGTATTGTCGCTTCCAATTAAGACAACGTCACCAACCGCTACTTTGGCAGCTCTTTTATGTTCTGGTCTCTGAAGTAGAGCTCCCAAGTATTCCGATCGAAATCTATTTCTTAAGGCCTCTTGTAAATTTTGACGATACTTAACACGTTGGTTAAGACTCCGGTGATCAATTCTATCACAGTCAGGAACACCACTCACTTTGATATCTTGTAGGAACATTGAAGGAGTCAATGGAACAAGCTCTGCGTCGTTATCTGCGACATACGTCAACGGTCTTGAATTGATTATGGATTCGCAATCACACAGCACCGTCGTCATTTGTTCGTAAGTTAAAGAAGATCGGCCCAGTACTCTTCTCAACAATTTTTTAAGAATACCGACCAGTCTCTCCCACCAACCACCCCACCAAGAGGCAGTCGGTGGGTTGAATTTCCACTTAATAGCATGAAGAGCAGTGTCACTTACAATAAGGTTCCAATCCAGTGCACTTAGCAGATTTGAAGCACCCACAAAATTGGAGCCATTGTCACAATAGATAGTGCTGCATCGTCCTCTACGGGCTACGAACCTGCGCAAAGCTAGTAAAAAGGAAGGTGTAGATAAATAATCCACTAATTCAATGTGTACTGCCCGGTAGACGGCACATGTGAATAGACAAACCCAGGATTTCTTATTATCTCTGAGAAACAGTGGCCCCGCCAAGTCAACTCCACAGATCTCAAATACAGCAGCGTCTCGTATACGGTCCTCTGGAAGAGATGGAGTGAGAGTATCGAGCTTTTTTACAGAATGTCTCCTACAAACAATACATTTGGATAAGATGGATCTCACTGTCTTCCTACCATGCAGAATCCAGAATCTCTCTCTTAAAATGTTAAGCAGCATTTGAGTCCCAGCATGAGCATATTTTTCATGATAGTATATCACTATACGCTTTACAACTTCATGTTGAGATGGTAAAATTGCAGGCATTATAAAATCTTCACTATCTTGTCGATACAAAAGTTTTGTTTTCAATCGGATAATATCGTTTTTATCCTTGAAAGCTCCCAGAGTTTTTAACTTTTCATCCTTTTCATTAACGAAGCTTTCTTTCTGTATTATTCTGATAACTCTATACTCAGCTACAGAAATTTCTTCGGAATCAAGGCTACCATATTTTCTACTACTTCTCGGAATACGACTATTATTGATGAATCGAAGTAGCCAGGCAGTAATTCTTACAGTTTTGTTGTAGTTCGAAAACTTATGGATAAAGGAACTGTCTATATTTTGAAGGTTCACCATAGATGATACTATTTCCTTTCTCTTTTCCTTTAACACTTCTTCTTCATTTACTGAGAATTCTGATCTAGGCCATTCATCAGATGGGTAATACAGCCAAGGAGGATCTTTCCACCACTCTGTCTCCAATAATTGTCGAGCGGAACAACCTCTGGAGGGTAAATCCGCTGGATTGATCGACCCAGGTACATAATACCAATTTTCTGGTTTACTCACTAATCTAATTTCTCGCACTCTGTTATACACAAATGGTGTCCAGTTTTCGCTACCCTTTATCCAATATAATGCGTTACTGGAGTCAGTCCAAAAGAAGGTGGGAATATCTCCTAATTTTAAATCTGCTATAACTCTTTGCCACAGTCGGGTACCAATAGTGCACGCTAACAACTCTAACCGAGGAATTGTAATAGACTTCAGCGGAGCTACTTTAGATCGTGCTTGAACTAGTTGACATGAAGTTAAGTTCTTACTTTCACTCCTTAAATATATGCAGGTAGCATAAGCTACTTTGCTCGCATCACAAAAGACGTGTAAACTTAAATTGCAGGTATCATCAGGGTCTTTTATTAAGCATCTAGGTATAGTAACTTCTTTTAGTAGATCCAGCTGTTTTCTCCACTTTTTGAATTTTTTAGAAATTGCTGATGGCAGCTCTGCATCCCAAGTTGTTTTCATTTCCCACAGTTCTTGTAACATTAATTTCGGATATAAGGTCACTGGACAAGTATAACCAATAGGGTCAAAAATTTTGTGGACTTCTGACAATATTTTTCTTTTAGTAACAGGTCCATTATCTTCACAAACTTCTTTTAAATTTACAGAAAGAGTATCTGAGTTCAAGAACCACTGCAGGCCTAATACTGGGACAACTTTATTTTTTGTACAAGAAGCCTCTTTTGTTGAGGAATGGGGATAATTGTGCTCCCACCCTCTAAGGTCAAACTTCCTTTCTGACATAATATCTGTAGCTACTTTAATGAATTCATGCAATTCTGTCTCCGTTTTTACACTAGTTAGACAATTGTCTACATAAAAGCTGTTCTTAAGTTTCTGGACAATATCCACAGGGTATTTTGAGTTTCCAAGTTGTGCTTCCTCCAAAATCATTTCCAGATGATACTGAATCACAGAATTAAGTAAGAAAGGACTACTTGAAATTCCGAAGACGACACGACAATGTCTATAATATTTCAATTCATTATTTTCGTCATACCAAAGAAATCTTAAATAATCTTTATCGCTTTCTTGTAGGCGAATTCGTAAAAATGCTTACGGATGTCCGCCGTAACTCCAAACTTGTTCATCCGAAAACGTGTTAATATTGTAGGAATTAACTCAACAAGGTTTATCCCTTTCTCCAGGCAGTCATTTAAGCTTGGGAAAGCTCTCAGCTTTGCTGAAGCATCAAACACAGGTCTGATTCTAGTTGTGCTATTTTCTTTCACGATATGTCTGTGTGGTAAATAATGAGACGGTAATTGAATCTCGTGCTTAGGAATTTTTTCAATTATTCCTTCTTTTTCCCATTCTTCAAATATTTTATTATAATCATCATATAAATTTTCTTCTTTCAACTTCCGTGCAGTACCTTCCAGTCTTTTTAAAGCCAGGTTATAATTATCAGGTAGTGGAGGGTGATCGGCAAGCCAAGGTAAATGTACCACAAAACGATTGTCTTTGTCGATTTGAACTGTGTTAAGAAAATGCTCTCTGGCGGATTCATGAAGGTCTTCTTTAGTTTTCTTCTCAGAAGGATCTGTAATACCGAGAGTGTCAAGAGTCCACAATTCTGTTATTGTTCGAGTAGTAGAAAGCATAGAATTAGCTACTGAGATTTCATTTACTTCTGAAGAAATCTGGGGTATACGTCCCATTGTGGTCCACCCTAAACGTGTTTCCATTGCTGTTAAACCACATGATAAGGATTTGTAACCACCGGTAATGATTTTTCCGGCTACATCGGCTCCTATTAAGATTTCAATAGGACCTATATAATCATCGTTGACACAAATATTATAGTCAGTAAGCTCTTTTAAATGAATCGCAGGTATTGTCGGTGGAACGCTCCCACAGATAACAGGTTGACTCAGTACTTTAAAATGACAGTTATAAGATCCATCGCAACTTGTCAAATATAAAGTAAACACATCATGCTTGCACACTCCTGTATTTTCTCCTCCGAACAGAGAATGCTGAAGATATTCATAGTCTTCCCTTTTATATTTCATCTCTTTGGCAGTGTTTTTTAAAATGTAAGAGCGCTGCGAAGCAGAATCTATGATGGCTCTTGCCTTCCGTTTTCTCCCATTACCTCTGATTAAAACCGTTAATGTTAATAACATAACACTAGGGCTTTTGGATATATTCGCAAGTGCTTGATCCTCTTTTGAAACATTATCTAACTCTGTAGTTTCTTTTCCGGTTGGTGAGAATGCTGGTTGCTTTATGTTACGACAGAGTAATATATGATGTCTTTTTCCACAACCCAAACAAGTTATCTTTGAATAACACTTACGAACTTGATGACCCGGTTTTAAGCACAGAAAACAGCACCCTGATTTCTCTACGAGATTTTCTCTATCTTTCATCGTCATTTTCCGTACCTTCAAACAGTCAGTGGAATTATGGAAATTGCGGCAAAATATGCACTGCTTTTGTTCATTCGAAGAGGTCAAAAGCTCAGCTGCACTAGCTATTTGACGAGTGTTCCCGTATTTGTGTCTATCATTTCCAGCCCTCTTCTCTTTGAACAATTTAAAATTACTCTTGGTCTCAATCCCAAAGTTTTGTGAGGCTAGGATTATGCGCTCCTCTGCCTGCACTTCATCTTGAAGAAAATCAAGAATTGAATCGAGATCAGTCTTTTCAGTAATTTTAGATGTATTTTGATCCTCCTCCTCATGTGATCTATGACTTACAGATCTATATCGTTCCCAAGCTAGAAGCGTTTCCTCAGGTAAAGCAGATTCGACAAGTGGTAAAAGCATCGACGCATACTTATCTCTCGTTACCCCTAGTATTTCAAGCGCACGAAGCTTTGTTTCTAATAAATCATAAAGATTTCTCAAAGATTTTTTCGACATATTCTGCTTTTGGATAACCAATGACAGAAGATCCCTAACATACACCTGTATAAGTAACTCTTCTCTCCCAAAACGTAATTTCAATTGTTCTATTGCTTTCTCATAACTATTTCCCCCGGGTGGAAAACTTTTAATTAACTCTTCGGCAGCACTTCCCTTCTCCATACATTGGGATAGATATGCAAACTTATCATGCAGATCTAAATTAGGGTCTTTATTAATTTTCTCAAACTGCCCCCAAAAACTAACCCAGTTCCTTAGATTTCCATTAAATGTAGGCAATTTTATTTTTGGGTAACGTAATAACGTATTTTTCTGAGAATCACTACAATTCGAAGAAACGTCTTCTCTTTCTGAAAGCAAAAGCTGACTCAACTTAATCTGTAATAACCGCCAACGGTCTATATAACATTCGGATTCATCGATCTCTTTTTCAATTAAATCATCTGTAATGTTTTCAGAATAAAGAAACTGTTTAACATTTTCTTCAGAATTTAGCATTAGCGTAGCTTTCTCCTCAATAAGTTTCAATTTAATTATTTTGTCAGAATTTGTTAAGTTTGTTTCTTCAGTATCGAACTCGTTACAAGCTTTGCTAAACAATCTCCTATGCTGAGTTCTAATTTTCTTTGCTGCTTCCATATCAACTCAAAAATAAGACAAACAAAACAAAACTTACTCGATAATCAGCAGCCGAGTCCTGTCGCGGACGCCAGATGTTCAGTTTTTATGAACTTCAGAATCAGAAGTTTTTAGATGTAGGGTAAAAACATTCCATAACTTTATCACAAAGTAAAGTTTATTTACAGTTCTAATTTGTACACTCGTACACTCGTTTGTTTTAACTCACAAAACTATACTCAGCAATACTTATGGCGTAATAATATATATTAAATTTCTCAAAATAAAAGAAACAGAATTTCAAAGCCATTTAACTGCGTATTAACAAAAAAGGAAAACATGAACACAAGACTGTTGCCATCGGCAACGTAACTTACAAAATATCAAAAACAAAGATAATAATCATGTAGAGTTTTAACCCAACATCTGTTGCGTTTACCGCTGTTTCCACGGTCTTTCATTTCTTTCTAATCGTTTTGATTTGCTCCGTGCGCAGACGATAGTTTTTGTTGACGAACGATTTGTTAGAATTCTATAAGAAACACATTTATGATTGATGGAAAATATATGCGTAAATATTATGTTTTGTAGTCGTGGTGTTGTTTTTAATATATGTTTTATGTCATCTGACTGTTGTAATTATTGACCGATCCCAGATTACATTTTCCCGAATAACGTTAAGTAAATTATCTCCGAACGACGACAACAAGAGAGGTAAGTCTAATTACAAACCTCTTCCATAGTATCGTTGATATATTTTTAAACGAATGAATACTGATATTAAAATATCAGTACATATTGATACTGAAAATAAAATTTACATTAAGTTCAAGATTCAATAAAATCTGTACCAAATTTACACCTTTTCTGTAGTTCTATTTCTTTACTTTTTTTTCCTCCCTCAGCAATAATTTTCCGCTAAAAATATTCACTTTTTCTGAAGATGCGAGAATATTTTCACGACTTTTTCTCGTACTCATTAAAATAAATCAAATACTGAAATATAACTGCGACAAATTTCATTACGCTGAATCTAATTACAAAGTAAATAGTATAGTTTGAAATATTCAATTAAACAAATTGAACCTCCGCTTGTTTGTAAATCTTTGTAAAACTTGAGCGAAAAATTTCTTTAGAGATTAATTAATATCTAAAACTAATTATGATTTTGAAATTTAAATATGTAGATCAACCACTTTTAGATTTTTTTTTTTTTTTCGAATATCATGATGTGCTTTAATTGTTTGGTTCTTGACATTACATACAGAAATGCATTACATGCAATGTTTAAGTGTAGAAGTTTTGTAGTGTATTGAATTAAAGTACACAGTCTTCGTAGCAATACAATATCTTTATTCAAATATATATATGTTATGTAACAATATTGCAAAATAAGTCCGTTACAAACGCTTTTCCATCATTTGACAGAATTCGACCCATAAATTACAGTCTATAAAAAAATTGTTATACATACAAAAACTAGATTACTGCGATTTTCAGCTTGGATTCTAATGACCCAATGTTTAAAAGAGTTCATTTAAATTCACTAACTCTGTTAATATAAAGCTTTTTTTTTTTTTCAGTGTCTCGTTGTGAACAATAACAGAGAACAACTATCTGAACACAAAACAGTTTTAAAAATGTGTTTGGAAATAAAAACCAAGTGAATATAATATTCAGCAGTAACAACAATGCTTTAAGCAGTCATTTATACAACGCAGTCACTTTTCTGAAAAAAGGAAAAAATAATTTATATATCACATCGGGGAAT
This sequence comes from Maratus michaelseni, assembly GCA_963931845.1. NCBI lineage: Eukaryota > Metazoa > Arthropoda > Arachnida > Araneae > Salticidae > Maratus > Maratus michaelseni. The sequence continues at coordinate 469,062,999 of OZ007589.1, forward strand.
GTAACAGAAAAGTAAGTACATATTTATATATTCCAGGCGGAGTGCTTAAAAGCGCTTCCAAAAATTGTGGCAATAACAGAAATAAATATGTAACTCAAAAAATTAAATATACATATATATAAAAGTTAATGTATCCCACTACGTTCAAACAGCCAAAGGTTAACACTTTTCACTCACGCGAAAACTCCCGCTCGTTAATCCTATGGGAATTTTTTTTTTAAATATCTCGTATGCCTTTTTTTTTATTAATGAGTTAATGAGGATACTTTCATTTTCGAAACCGGTCCTGAAAGTGAAAGTTTCCTAATAAAGAAAACCTGTAAACAAAATCGAAAAAGTGAAAAACAGCCTTTGTAGAGATCGAACATAGCTATGCAGTGAAAAAAATATTGAAATGCAAACGAGATATATTTAAAAAACAAACTGTCCCATAGGATTAACATTAGCAAGCGGGTGAAAGTAGCCTCTTAAGCATCCCCCCCCCCCCCAAAAAAAAGAAGAGATCTAATATTGAGATTCAGAAATCGGAAAAGTTTTAAGCTTTGGGAGAGGGATTATTCATAATAGATTTTCAGAATTAAACTCTTTAAAAGCGTTTTCTGAAAAACATGATTTTCACGATTAATTCGTTATGTAAAATGGTCTATCTCCAAACATTATGGTTAAATTTATATAACAATCGCCGGCTATGATGTATGAGATGCTGCGCGAAATGTCCATGAATGACCCTTTTAAATTTTATGAAAATTGACTGATATTTTTGTAAATTAACACGCAGAAAAATATGTGAAAAGTCATCATTTGAATGGGTCCAACTCTGTGGAAGTTTTCATTTTATGGCTTAAATCGAAGTAAGGGTGGGAAGTTATACTATTTTATTCGCCACTTGGCCAGTGGATTTTCTGACAGGTCGAGTGAATTGTTAAGCAGTGAAAACTGCTGGCGATAGAAGAAATGTATTTTGCTTGTTAGCTATATTTTGCAATTCTCCAAATTTTGCGATGTCAATAGGGTGTAAGTTATATCCCATACTAAAACTTTCTTCCTATTTCATAATTTTATATAAAAAAAATTACGAAAATGTATTTGTATCTAGTAGTAGTAATGAATTATTTTTGCAGTTGCGTAAATTCTGTCATAAACAGTTTTACTCTGTACGTTGCTTCTTGCTGGCTGGTAAAATAAACACGCTTGGCTGGTAAGATTTTCGGAAACCCCCCATCCCTGGATCATAGTTCATAACAATCTTGATAACCTAAACTGTATATTTAGGGAAAACAAATGAGTTATCATTACTTGTGTCAGGAGTACACATTTGGTAAAGTATCTCATATTGCACAATTTTCCTTTTAATATTGTCAAAATGGAAAAGAAATGGAGAAAAACATCAAAATTATTTAACAAATGAAATTGTCTCTTTGTAATGCTCATTTATTTGAAACAACCAGTGCTATACTCGTTTTTTTTTCTTTATTTTAAAATATGGGTATCCAACGTAGTGGGATCTCTTAAGTACATAAAACAGTTTTGAACAGATAAAAATTAAATAAATTACGACGCAAAAAATTCAGGGCAGAAATAATACATATATAAAATATATGGCTAGTTTAAAAGGTAGCGGTTAAATCAGAGAGAAGACAAATCAAGACAGACAGGTGTGTGTTTGGGGAGGGGGGGAGGGGAGATGAAGTAAAATAATGACACATTCATGATTTTTGCATCTGCCTATAATGCAAATTTTTGCATAAGATGGATTCGCGATGCATAAAATTTTTTCGGTACATTTCCATAAACTGAAAGTCTACAAAAGGCACCCCCCACCCCCCGCTTACCCTAGTTGTTCTTTTTATATTTTAAATAAAATAAGTAAAAACTATTTTTATTTTTACAAATGTATTATTTGTCATAAATTTGAAATTCTTAACCAAGAACGGCGTTGCCAAAATTAAAATAGAAAAAAAAATTGAAATCGACTAGCGGAAAAATGCCAGTTTTTCCACTCACAAGAAATGAAGTCAGTAAAATTTATAACAAGAAAGGTTTTGCTTCAATTTTCTCTAAATTTAATTTCAATCGCACAACATCTTCAAATAATAAATTGTGTTTTATGGAAATAGAATATTAATATTGAGAAAATAACTTCACGCAAGGATGAGACACCTCCCACCAACAAGCGATAAGAGTTTTCTAAACAGACTCAAGAGCTATAGATCCATCTGGATAACCCATATGCTAATCAAGATAATTAAAAAGAAATTTTATCACCTTTTGCAGCATTTTATGCATCGAATAAAACCTATGCACGAGACAGTCATGCAAATATCGTTCTTTGATGGCATCTCGAAATAGTTAGGTAGAAAAACCTCGTTTGAAGGCAGTGCACACGTCCTTAATAAATAAACTGTGTGAAGTAATAGAGCGCGCAAGAAGAAAACCAAAACAAACAAAAAAACCTTTTCAATAGTTTTAACCAATCTTGTAACTTGTTTGAGGAAACTATACAATATAAATATATATATATATACATCATGCGAAATCAGTGATCGGCGATCTATCATCATTGGATATTTATTTTCCAAAATTTCATGATGTTTGATATTTTCATATATCCTAATATAAATGTTTAGGGGATGGAAGAAGCAGACAGCCTTACATTTATGTTCAATTTAAAAAAAAAGAAAAAAAATGTATACTAATTCATTTTTTAGCAGAGCTGAAATGATGCTGTAAATGACTGAAATACAAAGGATGTAAATAATCACTTTACTAAACAGCGTAAAAGTAGATATTTTGTATTTAAAATTTTGTATTACAGAACTTTTTTTTTTATATACTTGATACTAAATCCTACAGTTTTTTTTTTTTTTTTTTTTTGTGTCTGTAAAAAAAGCAAATAAGTGTCCGTTTTCAATGAGTTGATCTCCAGTTTTAAATACTTACGTGAAATAAAAAAAAAAGAAAATACATTTAGACTATTTTTATTTTATTGAGTTTTTATAGTTTCTAATTTATATTAAAGTCTAGAAAATTTTAAAATAAGTTGACTATTTAGCAAATATCGGATATATATATGTATATCAAAATATCGGATATTTGTTATATTTTCGAAAATTTGATATTTACGAACCGTGTGGGCAATAGTTACAAAACTGAAATGTCCTAAGCAACAACTTGCATTCCTTAATAAAGGTGTCCTCGCTTATCCATATGGATCGATATCAGTCCCCTAAACAGAGGGCTGAATCAATCCTAGGATAACCCATGTCAATCGGATTAGTTTTTAAGAAATTTAACCCTATGAGCGTCTGAGGGCTTTCCGGCATTTTCATAAAAATATTTGTAAAACTTAAAGTAATTTAAATTTTCTTTCCCCGTTTGTTTCTAAAATACACTTCATAACTCTTTATTTTACATATATCTTAAAAAACATTTTTTTTTTCTTGTCTAGAGCCGATTTAAGTTGTTTTGGGGAAACTGAAAAATACGGACAAAACGCTTAGAGAGTTTTAAGAGTGTCCGGTCAAAAATTCTAAAAAATTTTTTTTGCTAATAAAATGCCACAAAGCTGTTTACATCCGCAGATATAAACAGTTTTTTGTGTTGTACTATCCAATAGAGTCTTTCCCCGCCCTTCCTCCCGTCAAAACTTTCAGTGCATTTATTTATCTCGAATGTTTTCATAGTTTGTTATATTTAAATCTTTATGAACCCCATTATGAATTAATGAAAATTTTACCTTCCAAAGCATTTTTTCTGAATATTTAAAAATATGTTTGCAGTTTTCTGAAATCATTAAAGAAGTTTTAGAATTTTTTATTCATTTATTAACACTAGAACCGCCGGAAATTTTATTCAAGTTTTATAAAAATAAATGAACACCAGTTTTTTTTTCGTTAAATTTATCTTATTTACTTAACTTTTTTGTGTGCCGTGTCAATTTAACTTGCATAAAAACATTTCTGGTTCGATTCGATATTTATTCATTTGGTACGGGTCAAGATGAGACCCTTCTTCGCGGTTCTAGCGTTAAAATGCAATTTTCTAAATCCGTATTTACAAGGATTTTATAGACTATTTACAACTGATATTATTTTTAACAAATTACAGATTTAGGAAATATACAAAAGAAATGGCCTAACAAAACATAGAAATTTTTCAGAAGTTAAACTTTCAACTGAATGTATTTCAATATTAAAAAAAAGTTGAGCAGTTACACTTGGAAAAAGAAAATATCCATTTAAAACTATTTTTGCTTTGTACGGCGAATAATGCTTTTTTAACATGATTAAGAAATCATGGTTAACTTGCATTACTGACAATCGATACGTTCAATGAACAACTTTCTTTTAATGATACTTTTTAAAGTACCGTCGGTAGATAAAGGGTTAAAAGGATATATCTAAACTTTCTTGCAAGATTCTGAGTATATGAAATTTGTACAGTTTTTGTCTTATGTTTTCTTTTTTAAAAATATCTTCAAAATTTTTAACTTCATCTGAAAATTTTGAAAATATATTCCTCAAAGTAAAAAACGCTTAAAAATCCTATTTTTGTAAATTTTAAGTTTATTATAAATTTTGTTAACTAATATTTTTTACAAATCCTGAAAACAATTTCATGAAAAACTTTTTTCCGCACACAATAGTGAAAAAGGTAATGAAATCGGGCAAGTGGTTCATGCGTAATATCAAAAATTAAATAAGTTTAACATTTTTAATCCAAAATTTCAAAATTTTCAAAACTTTTTTACTGGAAAAGTAATTTTTACCAGTGGACCCGTGCGAGATTTCGCACTGCAGTTTGATATTTTTTAGTAATATCTAATATTTTTTTAAATGCAATTTTAGACTTCTGCAGAAAAATTGAGGATAATGACATCTGCAAATATCGTCTCATTTATTCCTATAACAATGAAATCTCAATAGAAAAGTCACGCGCGCGCGAGAATTTATTTTTATTTTAACTGCATTAGAGGAAGACGTCATCTTCGGGAAAAACACAGGACAAAGAAAAATGAATTCAAATACACTTAAATTACAATTTAATCTATTATAACAAATCATACCTTTTATGCTACACGTGAATACCACTGCTTTGATCGATCCACAATATATTTTTCTTCTAATTATTTCAATTTCAGTTTTGGTTTTTAACCGTAAATATAAAATAAACCCGCGAGAAAACGTCACGTTTTACCTCTTACTATTTATTATTTTTATAATCATTGTTGAGGGTTTTATTTTTGTGGCGACACTCATTTGACTTTCATTTCATTTACGAAAACAATGACGATTTAATTTTTAATTTACAGTCATGTTTATGAAGCCATGTTAATGAAATGTGAATGTACTATGTCAGAAGCCTGCTCAAAATCCTTTCATAGGGTATCTCTTTTATCGTTCTGCGTTTCGTATTTTTTTAGAAAATGGGATGTTGACAACAGAAATATATAGGATAGCAAAACACATTTCAGGAAAAAAAAAAAACATTAGAAAATGCTATAATTAAAGAAAATGAAATGTTAAGGAGTATATTTGCGCATTGTACAAAAATTAATTTAAAAGACAGTGAAGTCAATAACTTTCTTACACTGCATCTCGATACGATTAGACAAGTTTAGACGCATCCTTTAAGGAAGGTGGGGTCTGTTTCAAATTTTTTTTAATTATCGTTATCTTATTATTTGTTGAATGTTTCCATTAGTTTGTTCCAACATATCAACAACCGATTTGTAATTTTCCAAAAGTCTTCAGGCCAGGATATTCGAACCACGGGCATTTTGGCTTAAGCTGCCAATGCTCTACCAAATGAGCTAACATGAACGAATTTGGCAGACACCCTTTACCCGGCTAACCTTATTGAAAATGGCATCTGGTCTTATTTTAAACAGTTCAACAGGATTATCAGTAAGGTTAGCTGGTCGAATTGTGTCGCCCGATTCGTCTAGGATAGCTCAGTGGGTAGAGCATCGGCAGCTTAAACCAAAAAGTCCCTGGTTCGAATCCTGGATTGAACACTTTTCACTCAGTTGGAAAATTATATGCTTTATTTTTACCCATTAGAATAATTGTGTTAAAATTAATCCAATATTCATAATCGCACGTAAATAAATTATAATAAATTAAAATTGTATGAAAAACGAATTAAAAAAAAGTTCATTTAAGATGGAGAGAAAATCTTAATTGACTCAGTTTAAGGAAATAATTTTGTCCCCTTCAAGAAAAATCTGAAATGGCGCTGCTGCCTTTGAGTTCTTTGAGGAAGTTATTAAAAAAAGATCGATCCAACATTCTGCCCCGATAGAAAAAGATCGATCCAAACTTGTAAGCCAATACACCGACGAAACTGGAGTCTCACACTTGAAAGCATTTTATATACATCTACTTTTGGTGCTGCCTGGCCAGCCTGTTTTTGATGAACTGGATGACGAGATTTTGAGGTCTCTCCTGGTACTCCTCCAGCACCTCCTTCGAGACGTCGATCTGGTCTCCTTGGAGACGATCCAGCAAGGCCACGCACACCACGGCACCTGAAAAGACGTCCATCAAGTAATGATCTTTAAAGTATTATATGCAAGATACCTTAAAGATAAAAAATGCAAAAATTGGTTAAAAATCGGCTGCAGACAGATTTAAACTTTTAAAAAGCCACATTTAATATGTAGCTTATTTTTTCTCATCCAAGCCTACGGACTAACTGCCTACTTTAACTAAGATTTGGTTGGTTAAATTGAACCATCATGGGGCGGGGGGTGATCCACTCTTACTCATTCTGATGCAAATAATCGTGTGAAAAAGTATAGATACGATGGGCATACCCAAAGGGGAAGGACTACAACCCCTCCTTCCCCGACAAGTAGTAGTGAAATGAAAAAGTTTTTGACAATTTTTGACAATTATAATTTGGATAAGTTGTGTCGAAGTTTTCAGTTTATTGCATTAGTGTGTTCTTTTATTAATAGAATTAAATTGAAACACTCGAAATTTTTATCCCCTGTAATCTGTGGGCTCTGCAAAATACCTTGCCAGTCATAGAGAATTGTCTTGAAATAGAAACATTTTGGTGATTTTTTTTCTTTTTGAGATTGTCCCAAGCATTATTCATTTATTGTCAAATAAGACTGTATCCAGAATATACTTTCCGGGTGGAAGGGATAACGTTATAGATTTTAAGCTACAATGCCGCTTTCAGGTAGATTTCGTAAGAAATACTACCTATTACATTCTCCTCTAAGGTGGAATTTTTGAAGATCTACGCCAATCATGACTCTCAGAACACAAAACCACCCCCAGTTCAAAACTTTATCTATCTATCTATCTATCTATCAACCTACCTATCTGTGTCACTTTTTTATGGACACGATAGCTTCAATAATTCTGCACAAATCTCTTCCCAACGGATACATAAAATCAAGGGGCAGAAAATCTCGGTCAAGTTCGTTCATCATCTTCTTCGAAATACTTAAAATTTACGGAGACATTTTTTGATGTCTACTTTCTGATGGTGAAAGGGAAAACCATATTTCGATTATTATATTAGGTATTGAGTCATCGCACTTTTAAGTTCTCCTATAGATGGGATTTCGCGATCGGGAATTTCAGTGAAGCTGACCAGGCAACACTTATCAATCCATGTAGCGGGAAGTCAAAGTACATAGTAAGCGCTTACACTATAGTGTTGGCAAGTGTCCCAACTAACGCGGGATGTCCCGATTTTCAGGGGCTCAGAGACCTGTCCCTTGGGAAAAATCTTGATTTTTCATGATGCACACAAAATATTCCTTTTCATAAGTCTTATGGGTACATATAGGCACGATAGATGGGTACCTATATATACACATATATAGTCCCATGTACGAAAGTACCGTCTTATGAAAAGTTATCTTCGTTAGTTTGCGTCGAGTGCAACTTAATACCTATGAAGACAGAGCTCTATCTATAACGGAAAATTTTTTGCATTCCCTTCCAAATCTACCTGCCTACACGGAAACCTGTGAGAGCAATTTTTGGCGATTCCTGGCGTATCTGTTTTCACACTGTACTTAGTTCAGTATATCCTGTGACAACGGAACTTGTTTAAAACGAAATTATGCTTTAAAAATAAAACTTTAATTATCCCTACAATAGGAATAGTGTGCAGGAATAAGATAGGAATAGCTGTTTAAATTGCAATTTTGTGTCAGACCCTAGACATTCCGCTTTCGCAGGTTTTACTGTATAAGATTGTTGCGTATTTAGTATAATAACACCTGCTAAGACGGAATCGCAAAGGATAGGAGAAGAAAAACAGACTTCCGTCTTAGCAGGTAGGATTGTAGGGTATTCCTACCGAAAGGACAATGAAAATTGTATGTTTAAGACAGGATTCCGTTATAAACAAGTTTCGTTTTAATAGGGTTTACTGTATTTTTGTGTTCCGATTCAGAAGCGCTGTGCCGCTGACACTCACATACTCCATACAAAGACCGGTCCAGAGACTGCTGCGACAGTAGCGTCTGATGCAAAACACGTGAGATTTCGGCATTCAAGTAGTCCAACCTTATCATATAGAGAAAAGAATATAAAAAGTAAACTTTTAACGTATCTTTTAACAAACCATACTTCACGTTCTCCTTTTCAGAATCGTAATTTTAGCCTTTGATCGCGTAGAAAATAATTATAATTGGTTACTAAATTTATTATTTAGAATTTTTGGTATTGAAAATTTATGAAATGGGCTACTCAATGTATTGACGCAGTCCAACCGCTACGAACGCTGCACTCGTCTCCTTTTATCTTTCTGCAAGACCTTGCAACTACGTTAAGTGTGAACGCTTTCTATGTACTCAATTTTGTGGGACAATAAAAGGCTTAAGAACTCCCCAAGCTTAGAATCTCATTAGATAGCAACACGTTTCAGTCAATTTAAAATACTCTCTTGGCCTCTTGCCGGTTGCCAATTCTCCCCAAAATGAGTGAAGCCTAGAAAAAGAAGAGGCAAAATTACTGTAGTCCTCCCACCTTTGATGCGTGCGTGGTGGCACATGGCGACGAAGGCAAGAGACTCCATCTCGATGTTCTTGACGCCTTTGGAATGTATGTCTTTCAGGAAGGACAGCTTGTCCTCTACGGTGTAGTCACAGAACGCTCCGTCCAGACGACCCTGACCTGAAAATATACAGGGTAAGAGATAAGTCATTTCTAGTAGCGAAACCAATATTGATAGAATTTCATTTAATTCTAACCGAGTTAAAAATATCCAAGCCAATTGATTGACTTTTGGCTTCATGCGTCAACGCTGTACCAACTGAGCCATTCTGGAAAACTCTGGTCGACATATGTATGATACATGATAATGTACCATGTACATTATCAACTTTTGGTAATTTTGGACCCTTTACGATATCATACATTGTCATTCCCCATAATAATATCGTTATCAGTGTCTAATTTTTTTCCTTTTTACTTTTTATAATTTTACAGTGATATACAGCTAGGGTTATACATTTATTATTCACATACTGTACTGAATCAAATGAAGAGAAGAAGTCAATAAAATATCACTATTATATAGGAAATAACTTTATTTTATCAAGTAACACTTAAAATAAATAGTTACTATTTAAAAGTATTTGACAATAGCTTTTTATTTCATTAATGCATTCAACAGTAATAGTGTCTTCTTGCATTTGCCCCTACACAGAGAGGGGCATAGAATATCTTATAAACAAAACAGGTGGACAACATTCTTTCTCTTTTCTTTACTAAGTAAACACAACAAGAACGAAAAATCATGCGTCAAGCATAGATTATGTAACACTTTCCAACGCTTCCAAAATAATTTTATAAATCGTTACCGTTTAATAAGCTGAAAGATAACATCTAAGTAAACAATTTGGAAAACGCATAACCTATTTAAAAACGTCATTTCAGGAATTTTCAACATACAATATTCGGAAAATTATCCGAATACTTTTATTCAGCCTTGTATACGATCTATAGATTGGTATATATACTACATTGGATGGTAAATTTTAGTTGAGTTAGGAAACGCGTAGCACAGTTTAAAATTCTCCTTTTGGAGTTTCTGTCCATAAACAGAAATGCGTTCGCGAACTTTTGTGCTGTCCTGTATAGAATCTACAGAATTTGTACACACCAAGTAATACGACAAAAAGTGAGTTCAATTTAAAATCGCGTTCAGCAACTTAAAACGCACTTCCAGAAATTATTATTAACAGACAGTAGAGAATTATTTTGTGTGTCCCTGTAAATGAACGATGACTGCAATATACACACCACTCTGTAATAAGCCTCTTTTGATCTATATAAATTTCAATGCGTTTAAAATAGTGAAACATTATTTAATTAAACCGCAAACGATTTTTCTCCATAGACGTAATGTAACGGAATTCTTTTGACTGTCCCTGTAAAGTAACTATGAGTGCTAGACACACCCTATTCCATATTAAGTTTCTTGTAATGCACCTTAGTGATCTATATCCATTACAATGTGTTTGAAATTGTGTCACATCATTAAAATAAACCGCAAATGATTTTCCCCCATAGTCCGTCCTGTAGCGGAATTATTTTGAGTGTCCCTGTAAGAAAACTATAAGTGCTACACACTTCAGTTGAAATAGGGAACATGCTATAGATAACGACAATAACATATAAAAATTGCAGGGCAAATGGAGCCTATTTACGGGAGTTAGAGCACGGACTGACGGCAGACCGAAGTCAAACACTTTTCAACTAGGTTGGAAAGTGTTAACAAGTATTTCTCCAATAAGGGATATAAGAATGCTAAACGATGGGATATTCCATATTTTGGAGTTATTGTATAATCATTTTAAACATTTAATAATAAATTTGTATTTTTTATAAAAAATAAAAATTTATTTTTATATTATTATAACATATTTATCTTAATATAAAAAGAGAGTTACAAAAAAATATTTTTCAAAAAACAAATCTCCCCCCCCCCCCCACCTAGAGGTATCTTACGATATCAAGTGACAGACCCCTCCACCAGGGAGGGAGGGGGGTCCGATTACACAAAAGGCCCCGTCTGATTACCCAAAAGGCTCGTGAAGCACCTGCTTCCTTTCTAAAATTTAAGAGGGCATTAAAATGATTGTAAAATGGTGCCCTCTAATTTCTTTTTTTAGTTTTTTGCATTGAATTAATTTTTCTAGAGGAACAAGTTTGCCTAATGCAACAGAACACATTCACTCTACTTCAGAAAAATTTTCTAACAGGAAAATCTAAATGTGATCAACTAACAGGCTGTTAACCTTAACCATGGCATCCTGATGTGCTGATCAGAAATTACCCTGGTAACTGAAAATACAAAAACTATATATACTAAAAATACACTATCGAAAGTAAATACAACGAACATAAAAGAGGCTGTTTAATGAAATATGAATTTGGATTAGTGACTCTGATAAATAATAGTTTTAGCTTGTATCATAGATGAAGAATTTAGAAAACTTCTACCGAATGAAGGGACTGATAATCACTAATTTGAAACTAAATTGCTTCCCCCAGTTTCAGATGTTAATCGGGCCCTGCTATCCCCCCCTTCCCTTCTAAAGTGAAAACGCTATATAGACACAGCCCCAATTCACTCAAATGAGAGAAATTTTGGGAATGAATAATTATATCGGCTAGTGAAGATTTTTATGACTTTTATATGATTTCTAATTTGCAAGTTGGACAAGCAAAAATGTTATTTTTAGAGCCCTAAAAGGTCTGTTCTGTATATATCTCAAGTGAATGAATTGCACAATCCCTGTACCGATATTATGTACCACCCGAGCAAAGTGTGCCACGGAATTGAAAATCACAATGTAGCATCGATAAGATTTTATTGTGCGACAAACCAAAATTGGAGTTAAAGAGGAACAAATTTATTACGGCATTTCAACTGTTTAACAACCGATGGCACGTTACCGATATGACTCGTCAAGAAGAGTCAAGATTCCATTTGACAGTATCCGAAAAAAGGACCTTATATCTTAGACTTGAAAAACGCATTTAAAGTTAAAAGGAAATTTGAGGACAGTGTTTGTTTCAATTTTATACACATCTGTCTGTTTATCACAGCGTTCCACCCTTTTAAACTCACTGAACCAAGCTATATGTAAGCAGATTCTGTAGATGCCGTACAGTGCACTTCCCAAAAATTGGGGCGGAAGGTCTGTCAGCAACCCGGCAGTGCTACCTGAACAAGCAAGCAGCTTAGGTCACTTTGCACTCCCAGCGATGGAACAGATGCGCACCAGCCGCCCAATTGTTACCACAAACAACAAGGAGAAGAATGCTATTAAAATTAATGGTGACAACTGGCTCCCCGGTGTGCAGCTGTTCCATCACTAAATGATCCAGAAAACAGAAACCACTTTATACAGAAACCTAAAAAAAGGTACACCTCGGGAAAAGAGAATCTCGAAAAGACATGGCTGTCGAAAGTAATACAAAACTTTAAAAAAAGTGCAAAAAAGGTTAGTTTAAGCTGTACGTTAGAGTAGTTACAGTTTTAATTAGTGGAGGTTGCTTTGAGATCTACATCTGCTATGGCCTTTGTCTCGAATGTTCCAATATTTTTTCAGAAACATAGAACACATACAGGACAAGATACAAATTTTCTTCCCCTTTTTTTTTTACATATATCTTCTTATTTTTTATTCTTCCATATACAAGGTGACAACCGAGATACAGTAGATTATCCATATAGAACAACACAAATACAACCGGGAGCTTCACACTAAGTGTGTGCAACCGCCCGGAGTTGATCCCGACACTACCGCCGTGGAAACCTAACGGTATATGCGCTCAGCCACGGAGAGCCTATGTTAGGGTAGTCTTTATTTATATGTAAAAAAAATGTAAATCAAATTGCAGCGTCTTTTAGATTTATTCTAATACATAAAAAAAAAAAAAAATACGGGTGAAAAATTAGAACTCATTTGAACATCAAGAACACGTTCATCGACGTTGAAAGTTAGGAGTTATTTTTTTTTACAAATCCTAGAATATTTGCTTTATATACAATATTCTTTTATCAAATCAATTTAACTATCAAATGAAATTAAAAAGTGAATAATAAAAATAAAACTTTAAAGCTTTCATGTAACTTAAAATGTCTACAACTTTTAAATAACAGAATAAAAGCAATACAACGAATTGTAAATTGTATGGTTCCCTGTTATGTCTTGCAGTGTCTTTGAAATGATTGTTTTTCTTTTCTTTTTTTTAGAATCATCTCTGGTAAACTGAGAATCAAATTTTTGAACTATTTTTACTTCCCTGGATTAATTTTGTTCCAAAGCAAAAAACATTCAGCTGTTCATAATCAGCTGCCATCCCTAAATGACACCATTTCGTTTGCACCTCAATATTTTCAAATGATTTTTTTTTACGAGGTGGATGTCTAACGTTGTACTTTTCTACTTTTTTCAATTTTGCCTTCAGTTTCAATAGGTACTTTCAATTTTGGAGGCCACCCATCCATTTGTTTCCGAGATTGAAAGTGTCCTCCGATTGAAACTACATAGGCTGTGATAACTTGAGCTCAAAATTCTTCTTTGGAGGCAATCAATAAAGATTTTATGAACAATTTACAATGGTCTTTGGTTAAGATCATACAAAAGCTCGGGGCGAAATCAAAAAGATAGTCCTTTTCAGTGACCGACTTGAATGGGCTTTAAAAGCAGGAGAGCCAAGAACAATGATTCAGTTTCACCTTGAGGTAATCCAGTAACCTGTGTAAAATGAATTTATAGGACTTGTGGCAAGAGTTGAAATCTAGTGAACTATGTAAAACTTTCTTGGAAATTCAGTGATGTCACGGAGAACCGATCAGAATAGAAGACTCGCTTACTACCTGGCCCCTTCCTGGCTGGGAGAAGAGGCTGGTTGGCGAGAGGGATGGACAGAGATAGTGGAGTCTTGAAAGAAGACTCATGATTGCTTGTGGGTTTTTTTGGTCTTATGAATTATCTGAACCACTTTGATGCGAACTATGTTTTGAAGGTGCGAGTTTACTCATGCAGATGTGTATCTATTTCCTTATAATTGTTAGGGGAACCGTCGGTAGCGTAATAAATTTTCTTATTTTTATAAATAGTTAAATCAGTCTTCAAATTCAATATACATTTTCATCTTTTGATATGTTAAAGAAGTTTGTTCAGCTTACCTGAAATTTTCCTTTTTGCGCCAAGTAATATCCACAGTAATCCAAAGTGTTGTAACGATATTTATCTTATGCATTGATTCACTTATATTGGAGTAATAAGAAATAGTATTAGTAGAAAATAACAATTGTGTGAAATGAGCAGAAGATTCATTTTCCTTTGAATATAATATTATAATTCTTGGCTAGATGTACATGTTTAAAATCGCGTTTTGGAGGCTGCGTATAAGTGCTCCAATTTTACATTATATTAAAGTATATTTACATCATATATATACAAGAGCGTCTTAACTGCTCGGATACATTTTGGAAACTGAAGGGAGATTGTTATTTGAGTTCTGTGCACACGCGCGGGACAAACAGCTGTAGATTGTAGGAGGGAGATCTGCAGTATTTCTCCAGTTAGTTTCGACAGTCTCTGGTTTTATTCACTGTTTTGCATCTGCGGTTGTCACTTAAAGTACTTATAGTTAATTGGGGTCTGGTTTTTAACATGTTTTTCAATCGTTCGCTGCACGTGGAGATTAATTAACTGCATAAAAAAGGTTTCTCCGTCAAAAATTAAGTATTTTCGTTCTAATAAAGAACTTAAAAGATGTTATATCTTGGATTTCATTATATATATATGTTATTGCTAGATTATTATATAGCAATGGGAATTGGAGAAATTTAGTCCACAGCCCTTGTGTGTTTTCATACTTTTATTAAAAACTCTTGATTACAAACATCAGAGAGCTGGGAGGTTCGACTGCATGCAATGCAATCGGCAATGTAAGGCGTCACACAATACGTGCGCTTCTCAATTTATAACTTACAGATGCTGACTTGGCTCTATTATGGACAAAGCAACTAATGTCGTGTCAGCGCCATTTTCACACAAAGAGTTACAAACTTTAGCTTAGTCAGCTCCATTTACCGCTGACCTAAGATTGTTGCTATGACTTGACTTTCTCTTTAATGTATCGCACGTTGTTGCCACGGACTGCAGTTCCATTCTGCAATACCGACACACACATATATATATATAACCGAACATTTCTAGAACTGTAGCCACGTCATCGCAAGGCAAATTCGAAAAAGTAGAAAGGTACACCGTTAGACATCCACCTCGGATATCCTATGCAAAAAGAATCATTTCAAAATATGGAGATGTAAACGAGGTATTTGTAGGGAATGGTTCCATTGGTATAACATTACCTTGCGAATGTCGTCGTGTGACGGGTTCAGTCCCTTAAAATGGACTTAACCTGTAATGTACGATAAAATGAATCCTTTTGGCGTGGTGTTTCGTTTCTACGACATAATATGTTTACTGCTGCAGATATGTCAGGACGCGTGATTGTTGATATGTAAAGTAATGTGCCTGTCGCTTGTCGATATTTCGTGTTATTAGGTAAAAGATTATCGTCGTCTTCAAGTCTGTTGAATCCAGCAATCATGGGTGTGTAATGAGGTTTCATGTCGTTTAAATTCAGTTTTTTCACTAGTTCCTGTATTTTATTGTTTTGATTTAGGTAATATGTATCGTTGATTTTATTAATGTTTATGCCTAGGTAATTATTCACTTCTCCTAAGTTTTTTAGTTCATATTCTTTCTTAAGTTGGTTTATTGTTTCTTCGATATCACTGTCCTTTCCTGCTATCAGGATATCATCTACATAAATGATGATGTATATCGGATTTTCTTGATTTGATTTAAAGTACAGACATGGATCATTTTTGCTCTGTATGAAATTATTGTATGTGAGTGTTTCCGATATTTTGGTGTACCAGGCCTTTGCGGCTTGCTTAAGACCGTAGATGACTTTTTGAAGTTTACAAACTTTTCTTTCATCGCCGGGTTTAATATACCCGTCTGGTTGACTCATATAAACAGTTTCAGTTAATTCACCCATGCAAGAATGCTGTGGTTATGTCAACATGTTTCACGTTCAAATTTTTGTGCAATGCAGAGATGAGAAATGCACGTATTGTAGCGTGCGAAACTACAAGTGCGAAAGTTTGATCATAGTCAATACCGAATCTTTGACTATATCCTTGTGCTACTAAACGCGCTTTATAGCTTTGAACATTTCCTAAATTGTCCTTTTTTAGTTTAAAAGTCCATTTTGAGCCGATAATTTTTGTTCCGGGTGGTGGATCTGTTAAAGTCCAAGTGTTATTTTTTCTTAGGCATTGTATTTCATTTTGTGTTGCTTTTATCCAATTTTGTTTATCATTAGTATTTTTCATTTTTTCGATATCTTCCCAATTTTCGGGAATGTTTTCAGATGAACTATTTATGAGACAAACATATCTGTCAGGAGGAACGCCTCTATTTGTCCTATTAGACCTTCTTGGTTCAATTGGTTGCTGTTTGGGCACGGATGGTGTCTCCTCACTGTCAAGTTTTATTTCTAAGTGATTTTCATGTCTATCCGATAATTGTGTATTGTCATCTGATGTTTTTGTGGTGTTTTGTATCTCCTCAATGTTATCTGAGTGTACATTTTCATTTTCAAGAAATTTTACCGTTCTCGCTATTATAATTTGTTTTCCTTGTGTGTGAATTCTATAACCAGTCGATCGTGTGTCATAACCTACAAACGTTCCGGTTTGAGCCCTGTTATCGAGTTTTTCTCTATTTACTTTATCGACGTAAAATAGCGCTTTACAACTGAATGTTCTTAAGTGTTTTAAATTCGGTTTAACTCCTTTCCATAATTCGTAAGGTGTTCTGTTGTTGTTTGCTTTAGTTGGGAGTCGGTTTTGTAAATATGTTGCAGTGTTTATGGCTTCACCCCGAAAATGTTTGCTTAATTTTGCTTGTGATAGCATGCTTCTAGTCATATCTAATAAACTTTTATTTTTTCTCTCCGCAACTCCATTCTGGCTCGGATTATGCGGGACAGTCAATTGGTGTAAAATTCCGTTCTGTTTTAAGTATTCATCTATCTCTTGATTTACATATTCACGACCGTTATCCGATCTAATTTCCTTAGGCTTTTTACCGAACTGATTGTATATCATCGTTATATACTCTTTTATCTTTTCAGCAACTTCGCTCTTTTTAGATAAAAAATATATCGTAGTATATCGGGAATAGTCATCAATAAGAGTCATAAAATAAATTTTTCCGCCTAAAGTCGGTGTATCTAAAGGACCACATACGTCACTATGGATCAAATCCACAATATTAGTAGCTCGGTTTGTTGCTGATTTAGGATACGGCATGTTAGTTAATTTAGTTTCGATACAAGTTACGCATGTTTTATTTTGATGTTTACATTTTCCTATCTTTATTCCGTCCGCAAGTTGATTTGTTATTATAGATTTAATCGCGTCATAATCTCTGTGACCGAGTCTGCGATGCCAGAGATCTATGCATTGTTTGCTGTCACAGTTATACGTTATGTTTACATAATTTTGTGGTTCTTCCACATCGTCCATTTCCTCAATAATGTATAAATTTTTCTCATTTTTCGCCCTAATATATATTTCTTCATCAAAGATCAAATCGCATTTATTATCGTCGAAGATTAGTTTACACCCGTTTTTAGCGGCTTTACTAACCGAAATTAGGTTTGACTCTAAGTCTGGGACATAAAGCACTTCGCGTAATTTCGTTAGTTTTCCTTTTCCTTCGGGGGTTAATGTTTTTATAAAAACTTCTCCTGAACCTAACGCTGTCGGTTTATTACCATTCGCGATCGTTACTGAAGTTTTATTATAATCAATAAATTTACTAAATAGGCTTTTATCATTACAAATGTGCGAGGTAGATCCTGAATCGAGAATCCAGTTATTTTTGCCTACTTTTTCGGTGATTAATGCTTTATTTTGCGTTTGATCATTTGCGTATTTTCTTTCGTTTGGAATTTTATTTTCTCTACGAGTTTCGGTCTTTTCATAACATAATGAAGATGAGAAATTCTTTTTATTTTTGAATTGATTGTTACGAGGATTTCCGGATTGTACCGTGTTTCTGCTCTTGTAGTGCCAGCATTCGTAAGTGGAATGATTTTTCATTTTACAGTTGTTACAATATTTTTGTTCTCTTCTATTTTCAGTGTGTGTATATCTCCTATTTGTTTTAAATGCTCTCTCGTTGTTGTTATATCCGCTATGTGATTGTTCTGACATTTCATGTCTACGATTATATTCATCCGTTAATTTGTTTTTGATAAAATCAGGGGTGAGCTCATTTTCTGGTCTCGCCTCCAACGCAGTTATCAAAGTATTGTAACTGGGGGGAAGAGAACACAGAAATAGCGCGGAAATACGTGAATCGCTAATATTTTCTCCAATGGCATTAAGTTTATCTATAATTTGCAAGATATTAGTGATATGCGTGATCATGTTTGCACCCTCAGCTAATTTAGTACTGTATAGTTTCCGTAACAGGTAAAGCTTACTAGATAAATTGCTTCTCTCATGTATATTTTTCAGAGCTTCCCATGTTAATTTGGCAGTATCTAAGTTTTTTACATTTACGATTTGAGAATCATCGATGCTTAGGTTTATTAGAGCTCTAGTCTTGCGATCTTTTTTGTGCCATGCGGGATCGGCTGGATCCGGTGGATCTTGTGCTATAATATCGTCGAGTTCCTCTTTAATCAGGAACATCTGCATCTTGAAGTTCCATGTACTATAATTCGTAGAATTGAGTTTCTCAATAAATTGAGTATTTTCTTTTATCGCATTCATTATTACTTTTTTAGTGTTCTTTTATTTATTATTATATTTTTAGAAATTTGTTAAATTATCGTTTTTTTTTTTTTTTTTTAATACTGGGATATTCTTTTTTCAGTCTCATAATCTTTGTTAGGGGAACCGTCGGTAGCGTAATAAATTTTCTTATTTTTATAAATAGTTAAATCAGTCTTCAAATTCAATATACATTTTCATCTTTTGATATGTTAAAGAAGTTTGTTCAGCTTACCTGAAATTTTCCTTTTTGCGCCAAGTAATATCCACAGTAATCCAAAGTGTTGTAACGATATTTATCTTATGCATTGATTCACTTATATTGGAGTAATAAGAAATAGTATTAGTAGAAAATAACAATTGTGTGAAATGAGCAGAAGATTCATTTTCCTTTGAATATAATATTATAATTCTTGGCTAGATGTACATGTTTAAAATCGCGTTTTGGAGGCTGCGTATGTGCTCCAATTTTACATTATATTAAAGTATATTTACATCATATATATACAAGAGCGTCTTAACTGCTCGGATACATTTTGGAAACTGAAGGGAGATTGTTATTTGAGTTCTGTGCACACGCGCGGGACAAACAGCTGTAGATTGTAGGAGGGAGATCTGCAGTATTTCTCCAGTTAGTTTCGACAGTCTCTGGTTTTATTCACTGTTTTGCATCTGCGGTTGTCACTTAAAGTACTTATAGTTAATTGGGGTCTGGTTTTTAACATGTTTTTCAATCGTTTGCTGCACGTGGAGATTAATTAACTGCATAAAAAAGGTTTCTCCGTCAAAAATTAAGTATTTTCGTTCTAATAAAGAACTTAAAAGATGTTATATCTTGGATTTCATTATATATATATGATATTGCTAGATTATTATATAGCAATGGGAATTGGAGAAATTTAGTCCACAGCCCTTGTGTGTTTTCATACTTTTATTAAAAACTCTTGATTAC
Source organism: Maratus michaelseni (assembly GCA_963931845.1). NCBI lineage: Eukaryota > Metazoa > Arthropoda > Arachnida > Araneae > Salticidae > Maratus > Maratus michaelseni. The sequence goes on from OZ007589.1 coordinate 469,082,815, forward strand.
AAACATCAGAGAGCTGGGAGGTTCGACTGCATGCAATGCAATCGGCAATGTAAGGCGTCACACAATACGTGCGCTTCTCAATTTATAACTTACAGATGCTGACTTGGCTCTATTATGGACAAAGCAACTAATGTCGTGTCAGCGCCATTTTCACACAAAGAGTTACAAACTTTAGCTTAGTCAGCTCCATTTACCGCTGACCTAAGACTGTTGCTATGACTTGACTTTCTCTTTAATGTATCGCACGTTGTTGCCACGGACTGCAGTTCCATTCTGCAATACCGACACACACATATATATATATATATAACCGAACATTTCTAGAACTGTAGCCACGTCATCGCAAGGCAAATTCGAAAAAGTAGAAAGGTACACCGTTAGACATCCACCTCGGATATCCTATGCAAAAAGAATCATTTCAAAATATGGAGATGTAAACGAGGTATTTGTAGGGAATGGTTCCATTGGTATAACATTACCTTGCGAATGTCGTCGTGTGACGGGTTCAGTCCCTTAAAATGGACTTAACCTGTAATGTACGATAAAATGAATGGTGGGGGGGGGGGAAGAGGGAATGAATTACCTTCGTAGAAGTCGTACGTGCACATGGTCTTTCCGATGTAGGTCTGGCAGTGCGGGAGGACCTCCCCGGCGATCGCCTGAAGTTCTTCGGCCACGTCTCGGTCTAGGACGGCCAACCTCTGGACCGGCTGACCCAAGATATCCTGAAAGCGGAGAGAAAACGAGTTTTAGATACATCGAACATTTTGGAGAAACTCGAACACTTTAGACGGATTTTCAGTATCAAACTTCAACAGGTAGTAAAAAAAACAAATAAAAAAAGTACATATTGTCACACTTCAAGTCGAATGCGGCTTTTCTGTCCTGATTTGAAGTTATTTTATCGGAATATTCAACAGAATAAGACACCATGGGGCTCAATAAGGTGACATTCGGACGATACTGTATGTACCGCGACTTAAATTCCGAAAGAGGGAGTATTTCGTTCATCGCTGTTCAGACGCGTATGATGACCCGCACTTTTAGTGAAATCATATTGCCAATAAAGCAGAATTGAAAATATCGCTTCCTGAGTTACCAAAGAAAATCAGAGTCGAGACGTTGAAATGAGACAGACATATGTATAAGATATTATAACATATTTAACCTCAAGATCTTTCGAACACAAACGCGTCCATTTTGAAGCGGAAACGTTGACTGATAATAGAATTGTCGCTTTCACTGTGCTGTTACGTAACGGATTTTGAACAAGGGCTAGTCTATTCATCTGTAGGGGTGTATGAAAGGCCCGTGCGTTCAGGCGCTGGAATCTTTGATAATTTCAAAATAATGAATCATATCTCAGGTATGTTTGTAAGATAAACCGTCATTACATGAGCTATTCCCTTTATTCCAAATTTCAAATGATTCTGTGATTTTCGCAGTATAACTGTTCGCTGTAGGTACTATAATAATTTTTGCTTTTTCAAAATCCATTTTTATATTATGTCGTTGACATAACCTTGATAATGCTAGAAAAATGATTAAAATATAATGTATAAATAAAATATAAAATTTGATTAAAATTAATTGACTCAAAAATTATTAGTACCTACAACGAACTATTATACTGCTAAAATCAGAGAATCATTAGTAATTTTGAATAAAGAAAATAGCGCATGTAATGATGGTTTATCTGACAACATACCTGAGATAGGGTTCAATATTTTGAAATTATCAAAAGACTCCAGCGCCTGAACGCGCGGACCATTCATCACCCCTACAGATGAATAAAACTAGCCCTTGTTCAAAATCCGTTATGTAACAGCACAGTGAAAGCGACAGTTCTATTATCAGTCAACGTTTCCCCTTCAAAATGGACGCGTTTGTATTCGAAAGATCTCGAGGTTAAATATGTTATATCTTATACATATGATATCTCTGTGATATCATATGTATCTATATGATATGTCTGTCTCATTTCAGCACCTTTTAAGCATATTTTTAATAAGTATTTTATCTGTTTTAACAACAAGGTAAATTTATCACTCCACTTTAAATTATTTTTGAACTTTTTCGATGACAGGAAAAAAAAAATAATCTATGGAGTATCATAAAAACACAAACAGAAAAAGTTATACCAGTTCTAAATATGGCCTGAGTCTTCCGTCCACAGCTTCTTCCGTGATCACCAGAGAGCCGCCGGGGATGCCTAAGGAAAATTACGAATGCCATGTTACAGAGGCAAAACACTCGGGAAGTAACACAATAGCCCGTCAAATGTGACGGGTAAAAAAAAAAAAAAAAAAAAAAAAAAAAGTCTATTATCCCGTCGGCCCCTTTCCACAAAAAAAATTCTATCTCCAAATTGTAATGCCCAATAAACAAATGGAAGAATGTTGCTGTTGGAATAGCAAAAAAATACAAGAAATTCGGAAAAATGTCGCTAAAATGTCAACTATCAGTAACTTTAAACAAATTTACAATATATTAATGATAACAGAAGAAAATATAATTTTGGATATTTATTTATTTACAGTATTTTTCTTAATTATCCCTCTCGGCTGATTGATACATGTTTGTGACCTCAGTTGAAACTGATTAAGTTTACGTCACTATGCATCTCAACATTTTTTTCAATGCTTTTCCTCGCCATTTAATTATGCAATTGTTATTTAAATTAATCAAATGACTAATAAGTCAGTAAACATAATTAAAAATACAGATTAACGTCGAATTTTTAAATCCCTTGATGACATACCAAATACGTGTAATGTATCTGACGTCAAGTGAATGTGACGCCACGTTCATGCATTTTTGACGTTCAATCCTATAATTTGGAGAGAGTTTGTTTTTTAGGGAAAGTTTTCGACAGTATAATTGGAGAAGTACCAAAGGGAAATTTAAAATAAGTTGAATAGATATTTTTTACATCTTTCTCTGGTCACTTGCAATTCTGTATTTGAATGTTTTGCAATTAAATTTGATTTCAATAGACACAATAATCTCATTCAGTAAAATATGTGAAAGCTGGAACGCAAGGTACCGAAACAAAATTCAGTTTTGGGAGGTTTTCGATTGAACCATTATAATTGTATGATATTGCTTCCGCAGGGACTATGGAATTTTTACGTTTTAGACAGGATATAAGTTATAAACAAGTACCATTTTCACAAGTTTTTTGGTAAAAGAAGTACTGTAAAACCTGTAAAAACAGAATAGCTAGGGAACAGAAAAATATACGGTCTTAGCATGTAGATATTTGTACGGTATTCCTTTCGGCAAAATCAAAAAAAATGTTCCGTTATAGACAGGTTTTGTTTTCAAATGTATTACTGCATGAAGTTCCACTCGATACGAGCAAACGAATAGCTTGATCCTCACAGATACTTCAACGAATTTGTGATCACGAAAAATCAGAGATATTTGGCGTCCCGCGCAGGGATTTCCTCGAGATGGGTCTTTGAGCTCCTGAAAATCGGCACGCGCTGACGGTGAACGGTAAACATCGAAGTAGAATACCTGGGGCTCTTGCTTGCTTATTATGACTTTTCATTTTCATAATTAACCACAGCGATTAGAAAACATTAACATGCATTTCATGGTATGCATTCTTTATCTTGAGTTTAAACATTCCTCAAAAACGTTTTCGAGCAGATTATTAAAGAATCCGTTTTATTTCTGATTTTCGAAGCGCGGAGTTTGTCGTTCCGCACCCATGCTTGTCGGATCTTTATCGATGTCCTTGATGTAACCCTTCTTTTGTCGCACGACAACAAAATGCAACCGTAGTGGAGGAGGGTTCCTGGCATGTGTATCACCTCCCCTGGAGAGAATTTCTTTTGTTGATTTTGTGCGTTTTTGGTTCGAAACCTTTGAAAAGCAAGAATAAAAGACACAAATGACCACAGAGTCTTCAGCCAAGGAAGCCCAAAAGAAATAATTTATGTATCTTGTTGCTGATTTTAAATCTATACACTGTTAAAAATTTGCAGCAAACTGTTCAGTCATTTGACAGTTTTTATAGAAAACGCTTACATAACGGTAATTTAACGCTATTCTGACCATATTGTTGCCTACACTGTAAAAAAAACTGCTGCAGTTTTACAGCAAAAAATGCTGGCAATATGGGTGCCAGCATATTTTGCTGTAAATTTACAGCAATTTTGGTTTTCTTCGGTAAACAGCAAATTTGTAATTCTACAGTATTTTTTGCAGTTAATTTTACAGTAATTTTGTTTTTTAGATTTTACAGTAAATTTGTAAATTTTAGAGCATTTTTTGCTGTTTATTTTACTACACTCTTAACAGCATAGCTGTAAAATTTTTAGATTTCTTTTTTTTTTTCTTTTTTTTTTTTTGAGATATATATTTGTATCCCCCCCCCCATATTGTTTATATTTATTTTGAATTTATTTTTCTAATGATACTGAGACATATTCAGAAGACTAAGGGCACTAAGTGTTATCTTTATGCTTACTTATATCATTGTTGTAATAACATTCTTATATAATCAATTCTATTATACATATGTAAGATACAAATTTAGCACCATAAAGCAAAATAATGAATAAAATACACCAAATAAGTAATAAATAGAAAATTTCAAAGTATTATAACTCATTGTAAAGAGTGTTTTATATGCCAATGTTAGGTGTTTTTTTTTTTTTAATTATTATTATATTATTTCTCTTAATTTAATTTTAATTGTTACTAATTACTTTTCTTTAAATTTTCCTCCAATTTAGCAGTAGCCTTCACATGCATGAATATGTCAGTATACTTAATATCCTCTAATAGTAGATTGAGATTTCAATCTATTGTGTCCTTTTGTGATAATCAACCGAGAATCCACAAGTAACATTAAGATGACAGGTGCGATCAAGATTTTAAATTTTGAATCAAACCACCTGAAATTAAGGTGAAGAGAATAATTTAGTGGTGGCTAAAGACAGCACCTGATCACAAGAAGAGCAAATCACAAAAGCACACTCTGTTTCACGGCAAGCATGAAACATCCAAAATTTTTCATAAGTGCTACTGAAGTCTTAAACATGAGTACAAAAGGAATTTTTTGTTGTGAAAATTAAAGTATAATATTAAGTTAAATTATCTCATTATCTGACAGTTTTGAGTAAATAAATGTAAATTGCAGAAGCCATGAAAGCATGTAGTAAACTAGCAATGTTCCTCACACTGAGTGTATCTTATAGTATAAAATAATACTCTTCAAAGTTTGATCTTGACTCTCAAAATAGGGGGAACTACCCCTCCTTAAAAATCTTGTGAACTAACAGAACGCTTCAATTACATAAATTAGTCTAGAGACAAAAATCAAGCACTTATATGAACAAAGTGACAAAATTTATTCAAGAAAAGAGAAAGTATATTTCTTTAGTCTCATCAATTCTTATAAGATCAACTATACAATTTAGAGGGTAAACCACAATGATTATTACTTGAAAACAAAATCGTCGATCATAGAATTAGATCATAAACACAAGAAGCCATGAGCTTATACCAGAGCACCATCACTAATGTGCTCATATTTTCTAGACAAGTATATTTTGAATGGAGATAAGAGCCATAATATTCAAATAAAACCTACGTAAACACACAAATTATCACCTTAATGAACAAGATGTTTTCTTAACAACATTTAATACAACAATTAATATATACAGTCGACGCTCGTTTTTGCGAACTCGTAGGAAACATTCAAATGGTTCGTAAAATAGAAAGTTCGTAAAATAGAAAATCATCAAAAATGACATGAATATGTACATTATTTATGTCTATTTTTATCAATATCCCCCCTCTTCATAGATGATGCATTATTTTAAGATTATTTATTCTGAAATTAAGTTATACATATATTTTTTAAATATATAAGAAAATTCAAAATACAAATTTATGCACAGAAAAAAAAATTTAGCACTCAGAAGAATATGGTATTAAGCTTTGAAAACATTACATGTGAAAACATAGACTGTATTAGAACTTAATGGATGAAAATACATAGTAGAGGTCTGCCCGGGCCGAAATTTCCAGGCCCGGGCCCGGCCCGTCCCATACAAAGAATAATTTGGCCCGGCCCGGCCCGAACAAAAAAAATATTGGCCCGGCCTGGCCCGATTTAAAAGTTAAAAGTTCGGCCCGAGCCCGCCCCGGAAAAAAGTTAAAATCTCGGCCCGAGTGAATTTCTACAAAACATAATTTTTACGTCGATTTGGTTAAAAATTTGCCTCGTAGGAGGAGATCTAACCAAAAATTCATATCTTAGCCTCTTTTTTTTCATGTTTATATTCTTCATTTTTATAGAGGTGCCGCAATCTGGAATATTTATTTTTTTAATAAATCTCTACTTGTTGTATGTATGTGTTTAAGTTATCATCAATATTGTTAATCCATATTCCATTTATTGAAGTGTTAAAAATCAGAAAAATGCTATACAGTAAAATCTTCTAAGATGGAATTGCATAGGGAAGAAAAAAAAAATGAGTTATAGACAATTTGCGTTCTTAGCAGGTGTAAATGTATTATATATTCTTTTTTTACATATTAGTATATTCATAGGATCAACACATTTTTCAATTTAAGACAGGATTCCATCATAAGCAGGTTCTTTTTCACACGTTTTACTATATTTTAATTTAGCCATATTTTAATAAGTGTATAAATCTACTATTCTTTAAAAAGAATAAATTTTAATGTTTAATTATAAAATAATGGCGATTTAAAAATGTATGCATGTTTTGAAAAGATTTTTATGCCAGATCCTATTTTACTGACCTTCGAACGGACCAGGCACGCCGAGACAATGATTTTAATACGGGTCAAAACCAGGACTAAAAATTTTGAGGCGTGAAGACTAGGAAGAATGAAACCAGTCCCGGCTCTGTACGGAAAATTTAATTTAAGGCACGGCCTTATCCTTCAGGAAAAAAGTAAGGCCCGGCCCGGCCCGTAAAGAGTAATCACGGGCCCGGCCCGGCCCGAGCCTTCAGAAAAAAAATATGGCCGGCCCGAGTGCCGTGAAGAAAAGTAGGCCCGAGCCCGGCCCGCGGGCCGGGCCGAGTACGGGCTTCGGGCCTTGGCCCGGCCCGTGCAGACCTCTAATACATAGATAAAAAATTAGGAATAGAAATAATCACTTATCTTTTTTTGTTTTAAAATCACATTTTGGAAAATACATGTTTCCATTTTATCTATGCTTGAAATCATTTCACAATTATTGTTCCCTTCAAAAAAGTGCCTTAGCCCTGACAACCATTGAGCTGCTTGTTTGACAGTCGGACGTTGGATTATTTCATTTTCTTCTTGTTCCAAATCTGAAAGTTCTTCCTTTTCACTTATTGCGTCAGCAATAATTTCTTCATCTGATATTTCTTCCGTACAAATCACATCTGAATCTACACTCAAAAAGTCCACGAATGAAATTTCAGGTAACAGTGGATTTCTTTTTCGTAGTTCATTTATAAGTAACTCATCTCCACTGATATCGTCGGCTACATTTTCTTGGTTTTCATTAATTGAGGTACTAAAGCCTGCGTTCTGAAATGCTTTAGCTATTGTAGTCGCTTGAACATCATTCCAAGCACGTATTGACAAATGCATTGCACCCAGAACATCAATTTCATATGGTTGATTCAGCTCCAATCCCATGACTACTCTTTGCAAAAGCACTCTTCTATATATGCGCTTGAAACTATTAATCACACCCTGATCCATCGGCTGTAAAATTGAAGTTACATTGGGTGGAAGAAACTCCACACGAATAGATTTAAGATTTGAGACTTCAACGTGAGCTGAACAGTTATCCACAATTAGTAAAATTTTACGTTTTTCCAAAACAAATTGACGATCCAAGTCTCTTAACCATTTTTCATAAATGTACCCAGTCATCCATGCATTTTGGTTAGCATGGTATGCAGCTGGTAATTTGTTAATATTTCTGAAGCATCTAGGCTTCAAATTTTTTCCAATGAAAAGCAAGGGCAGTTTTTGTGTTCCATTCATGTTGGCTGCCAACAAGATTGAGATTCTCTGCTTAGCCTTTTTGCCTCCGCTACATTTTTCACCTTTGAAAGTAAGTGTCTTTTCCGGCAGCATCTTAAAAAACAGACCTGTTTCGTCCGCGTTAAAGACATCCTCTGGAGCATATTCAGTTAGCAATGCTTTTAAATCGCGTTCTTTCCATTCATTTGCCAAAGTCGTATTTGCTGTTCCACTTTCACCGCACAATTTTCTGAAGCTCAAACCGTGCCTGGACTTAAATTTTTGTAACCAACCGTCTGAGGCCTTGAAGTCTTTGATATTCAGCTTCAAAGCAAAAGAATTCGATTGTTCTTTAAAGAGATTACCATCTATGGGAATGTTCAGTCCTCTCATTTTCCTCATCCAAGAAATCAAAGCTTTCTCCAATTGGGGGTGTTTTGCTTCTCTGAAATATTTACGAGAGGGGTTTTTATCGGTGCTTCTATTTCCGACGATTTTCTCTCGAGATTTTAAAATTGTGGAGAGACTATTCTTTGGAATTCCATACTTTTTCGAAATTTCTGTCTTACTTAAGATTTTCTCATCTACTTCTTTTAAAATTTTCTTCTTTACCTCAACGGATAAGCACATGCGTTTTTTCAACTGCGACATACTGAAATTCTGTAATGTTCTGGCCCAATCTCCCTCTAGACTAACGAGACTTCACAGATTGAGTAGTCCAGAAGTTATGAGAAAATAGACGATTACAGAATGCAATCTTTTAAAAGATTTCGTTTCCTCTTTCAACAATGACACCTGCTTGTACATTTAAGTTTCACTCGCCAATCAGAGGCTTTCCAGACACGTGCCTTTAAAATCAGTCATACGTAATAAACCACGTGACGCTAAATAAACTTATTGCTACGCTGCCTCTCTCTCGAAAGCGTGGGGGGGGGGGGGATAACACATTCTTGAAATGCACCTGCTGTCTTTTGCACCTGTTGAGAGAATAATTAACGTTGGCACTTCTTTTCGGTATTTAAAATAAATAAATAAATAAATAAAAATGCAGAATTATGAAAGTTATGTTCGCAAAAAAGAGATTTTCATAATTTGTAGTTCGTAAATGGGAGCGAAAATTTACATAGCGTCTATGGGAATGTATTCGGGACCACGCTCTAGTTCGTAAAATCGCAAGTATTCGCAAAAAAGAGGTTCGTAAAAACGAGCGTCTACTGTATATAATTTTTTTTTATATTAGCACTCACCAGCCAGTCTTGATAGGTGTTCGCCGTTTATCGGCTGGGCACAGCGTTCATTTTATCAGTCTATTACCGAGGCATCTAGCCGCCTGTCTCCGTCAAATTTTAGTGTAGCGCTCTCCACGCCAGTATTTGCCAGGATTCTCTCCGCTGAGGACCAGGTCTAGGGACCCCTTCCTGACGTCTCTCCCGTTGCCTTTCCGTCAGTCATCGACGTTATCCCGCATCGGAACGCTCACATCTCCCCCGACATGCCTCGTATAACTCGGACGAAGACCACCGAATACATGAAGTCTGTTGCCGCTTGGGTTGAATATTCTGCGGCACGTTACGCTAAATACCGCAGTCGCCGTAATTTGCGAGACTTTTCAAGGGACGAGGGCCCACCGCATTCATCTACCGGTGCTCATGCATAACTCCTGCCGCCAGAAACTTTCATATTGCCGTACCAGTCCCGTTTTCTTAAAATCAGCCGCATTGCCTGTGCTGTCTACTTCATTATTCTCGTTCTCTGTCAAAAGTCACCTTTTCATCTTCGTCTCAAACCTCCTAACTGACATAAACACCAGCCCCGTTAAATCTCTTCCATCTGCCTAACCAATGAGCCTTCCGTGTCTTCCACCCTTCTTTGCATACACTTAACTGAGAGTGCCCTATTGGTCAAGGGTGCACACAGGGTCAAAGTTGTTGCTAGGGTCCACCCCGAAGAACCACGTGATAAAACAACCCTGTAGGTCCCTGTTTCATGGAAAAATCTTGTTGAATTTATGATGACAGCTCCTACCCATTACTGAAGCAATAACATGCAGTTAGATGCACTTTTAAATACACACGAACAACAAACCTTATTTTTATGAGTTTTAGAGAAACAGGCGATTGTTACTTGAAACATTTTTGCAATAAAATCTCCCACTCCTGTTGTAAAAGAAAAATATCTACTGTGTGGTCCTTTAAGAGCCACACTCTCTCCCGTGAGAACATCTTGTTTACAAGTAACATTTTACGAGGAGGGGATGAAATCATCGACCACCACCCGTAGCATCTAAAACGAATACAATTTTGAGAGAAGGAAAAATTTTGCTCCCTATACAAATTGTGGACTAACTTTACACAATGTTTTATTTATTTACTTATTTAAATTTTATTTATTACATTTTATTTATATAATTTTTACAAAACGGGGGGAGGGGGGGGGGTTAGAAGAAAACTGAAAAGTACATTTAAAACTATAAAACAGTTAAAACTCAACTGTCATAACATATTATTCCCCATGCCAGGCAAAAAAAAAGATATATTTTTTTTAAACCACAACACAAAATATCTTTTTTTTTTTACACACTGCAAAACCTCCAAAGCTATAAGTCAGAAAACCAAATGGTGAGGGCCACCCTTACCATGAAAAAGTTCACCCCAGATATAACTAGACAGTAAGCAGAAGTGACACACAAGGACAATAATATGGTTAAATCTGCCAGCCGTATCCTCCCTGCACAGCAAAGTTGCAAAATTATCAGACACCGACACGTTTACAAAACTGAGCTCCAGAGTGAAGACAAGACCAATCTCACAGTAGCATACCGGTAGTGCAACCACAAGACCTGCATTAATATTCAACTACCTCCCGCACATCACTCTAACCGCCACCTAGTCAATCTTTGCACTGAAACACTCTCAATTACTAAAATGCAAGACAATTATCAAACCACTGGGTATGTCATCCCTCCTAACATCCATGAATGCCCAACTCCATAGCACAGAAGCCAAACTCCATCAAACACTACAACTTACTTGCCAAAACACCTAGAAAACTGTGGTGAGTGCTACCAAAAGATAGGATAGAAGAAAAATTTATGTATTTAGAGAAACATCAATTTGGACTAATCTACCGAAACACATAACATATCAACAGAAAATACTCAAATGCTCTCAATGAATATAGAAAGAGTGAAAATTTTATGAAACATAGGCATATAATTTTTGAATAAGATAAGAAAATGAAACATTTCTTAAACCTTTTAGGAATGCCGTACAAGGCATCACTCAATTTTAAAACAAAACAAATACACATTAAATACATAATACAGTTAACACATATCAACCTGCTTCTGAAACAATGAATCGTTTACTCGGAAAATCAATAAAAATACCTTTCATATATTTAGCATCACAGACTTTGTCTGTCACAGTTAAAACACAAATATTCACTCAGATAATCAATGCAGTATTGAATGTTCTAACACTGTATGAATATACTACCTACATATATCAACACATACTACATATATATCAACATTTTACAGATGCAATATAAATAGATGACAAGCAATATCTGAAATTTTACCCGTGTAATAAGTTCCAAAGTCTATTGTAAATGAACAGGGTAAAACAAAATAGAGATTTTTCTACATAATACTCCATTTGGTATAGAGCAGTACAAAAGTCAACAGAGCTGTGGCCGCTACAGGACATATAACTAAAAATTTCTCTATTTACTATTTTTATATATAATTAGTTTTCACATTTTTCCTTTTTTTTTTTTTTTTTAGCTATCCAGAGGCCACACATTACCTACCCAACTATTCAAAGGCATAACAACCCTGCCCCTAAACATTATTTACTGCCAGTCATTAAGCTGTGAAGACTTCCATTAACCACATCCTCCGAAATTTACCATACAAAATATTGCCTGACGATACACGAGCATTCAATATAACATAATTTTGAAAATATATTTACAATTTATGTACACATACACGGAAATTTTGAAAACCGAACACTAACATACTCACACAAAACGTAACTAATTTCAAGAACATACCTTATATACTAGTAATAGACGTATCCCAACGTAAAACGTAATGATAAACATTACTAAATCCATTGTTTGGCACGCGCATAACAGACACAAACTATCGCTTCAAACATCTAAACGCATAAAACCCGTTTTATCACCCTTCCCGTATTTAAAACATTCCCAAAGATACCGAAATAAGGAGAATACTCATTGACAACAAATTAAAACTACCGAAATCATCTCCAATTATATCGCGAACAGTAATTTCTTCCAGAAGCACGCGAGAATCTCGCTGCGTTTCGATTATTACTCGGAATAATATACCTCCGCGAACGCTTAATCGGCAATACGTTATCCCCTTCTCTTGTCTGCACCTGCACTTGTACACTTGCAGAATTCCCACTCGTATCGAACGCTTCTCTTTCACACAAAACGACTGATTGAGCTGAATCGAATTTCCCGACAGAATCGATCGGCGCGGCAGAGCTGTCAGCGGTAGTCGCGTCTTGTTTACAAGTTGCAGGAGGAAACTCCATCCGCGATTTCTGCTTCGTGAGACGATCAACGTGGACAATTTGAGTTTTTGTCAGTTTGGATTCGAGGGCTATCTTAAAATTTACCTCACCGATTTTCTATAACACGAGATAGGGACCCACATTCGGTTTTACTAGTTTCTTACTTCTCCCTGGTTTTACTACAGGCGAAAATAACCATACTGAATCACCCACTGAAATGCATTTGTCGACCGCCGTTTTGTTTCTTAACTTCTCTTGTTTTTCTGAAACCTCTACCAATCTATTGTACACAATTGAGTAGATTTTCTGCAGGGACCCACACAGTCACAGTGAACCACTGAAAATGGACTAGAAGGGGTAGGCATCCTTTGCAAAGGTGCTAAGTGCTTTGACTTGTGAGCCCTTCTCTGCTGGCAGCTGATGCAAGATTCTACTAAATTTTTTACATGAGCCGTCATCCCTGGCCAGTAAAAATGCTCCCTGATTCTTTCTATAGTTTTGTAGTAACCCTGATGACATCCTGCCAGAGAATCATGAGTCATCTTGAAAATTTCTGGAACCACCTCCAAAGGTACAACAACTTTTCTCCCACTGTTTATTACCATGGAGTCCCTCGTATCCTTACACACTAAAAGATCTCCCTCCAAATAAAATTTTAGATAATTTGGAGAAATATTCATACCCTTTTCCAGCCTTTCTACAATTTCCGCACATTTTCTGTCAGTTTTCTGTGCTGTACCAATAATTTTGATTAAATCATTATAAGGTTCACAAATATATACAAGATTATTATTACTATTTACATTTTGCACACAATTAACACTATTTACACTATACACATATCTCGACAAGAAATCTGCCACACTATTAAATTTTCCTTTGATATATTGAACTTTGAAACTAAAATCAGATAGTGTGCAGATCCACCTAGCAATTCTGGATGTAGGATCCCTAATTTTCAACACAAAAGTGAGAGGGGCATGATCGGTATAAATTGTAAAATGGGTATTAGCTAACTAGCACTTAAAGTGAGCTGTAGCCCAAACCAATGCCAAAAGTTCCCTCTCTGTTGTTGAATATCTAGTTTCTGCATCTTTGAGTTTCTTACTCGCAAAAGCAACCGGATGGAGTAAGTTATCTGTCCCTAGTTGCATAAGTACTGCCCCAAGCGCTTCGCCACTGGCGTCCGTGTATAACTGGAATTCTTTTGAGAAATCAGGCAAGATAACACACGGTTTGGAACTCAAAGCTTCTTTTAAGTCCTCAAACTCAGCCTGGGCCTTAGGCGTCCATCTGAAGATGCCATTTTCTTTCGTTAAATTGGTTAAATTAACTGCTCTCTTACTAAAATCAGGTATAAATCTTTTATTATACGTTAATGTGCCCAAAAAACTTCTAACTGCCTTACGGTTGTGAGGAATATTGAAATTTTTTATAACCTCGATATTCTTGTTTATGGGGGCAACTTGATTACGACAAATTTCATATCCTAAATATTGTATCTTATCTGTGAGAATTTTACACTTACTAGGCTTAAGTCTTAAGTTATGTTCACGTAGTCTGTCGAAGACTGTTTGTAATTTTGCAAGATGTGACTCTATGTCATTTGAGGAAATAATAATGTCATCGACATATACTAGAATTCCCAAGTTTGCTAAATCCCCAAAAATGAAATTCATCAGTCTTTGAAATGCACTGCTGGAAGTGGCTAAACCAAAAGCATTTCTATTGAACTGATGTAAACCGCGATGAGTAATGATAGCAGTTTTATGGCGATCCTCAGGTCGAATTATCTGCTGGAAAAATCCACTGGTCAAATCCAATGTTGAAAAAAAAACTGAGCCTGCCAAAGAGTCAATTGAATCCGTGATATTTGGAAGAGGGTAATTATCCTTAATTAAGTTCTTGTTTAATTTTCTATAATCAACAGCTAACCGATACTGACCATCCGCTTTTCGTACCAGTATGACCGGCGATGAAAATTCTGACATAGATGGTGAAATGATGTTCGCCTCAAGTAATGCATCTAACTGATTGTTTAATTCCTCTCTCAAATTTATCGGTACTCGATATGCCTTTGATTTGACTGGTGTATCATCTTTAAGGTTTATTACATGCGGAATAGTATTACACCCCGGCAAGTCACGCACTGAAGCCGCAAAAACATCTTTATTTTTTTCTAAAAATTCCCTAACTATTTTCTTACTATTCTCATCCAAGTGATCTAAATTAATATCCGCATCCCAAGTCAAATCTGCATGATCAAAACTCACATCAGAGCTATCATTCACTACATTGCCACAAAAGTTGAATTTTTGAACTTCTTTTTCACAAAAATTTAATTTCGCCATAGTCATATTTTTATTTAATGCTAATTCCTCCTCACTAAAATTAATCACAGACACAAACATACCATGTTCCGCAGAACAAATAGTTCTCGAAACTAACATTTTGTCCATCAATTTGTATCTGCAGGTTTCTAACACAACATCACAATTAAAATTAGTTAAATTCTTTCTGCATTTAAGTTCAATTAGTTGTTTAGAAAATGGGGGAATGTTTACTTTGTTTTTTGTATATGCATAAATATCAGTATTTGTATTACCCTGTGAAGTGTCATTATTTTTATGTATTAAATTTTGGTCATTGGTCTCTTCCTGTATATTTTGTAATTGATTAGGGGGAATAGGCTGAGGGGATACAGTATTTTGTTTGTTTATGTCATCAACGTTAAGTACTAAGTTATGATTAGAGGTCTCCTCCTGTATATCTGGTATTTGGGTAGTCAGAACCGGCTGAGGGGAATCAACAATTTGTTTGTTTACATCTGGGCTGATCTGATTTCTCAATTTTATAGTATTATCCGCACAAAAAATCACTGCATTGTTTTTATTCAAAAATGGCATACCTAAAATTCCATTAAAACTTTTCATAAATTTCCCAGGAATAATATAAAAGGTATCTGAAAATTCTTCATTTAGGATTTTAAAGTTAATTTTTACTGATTTATGTAAAGTGGTGGTGTCTCCACTAGCAGTCAATATTGGAATTTGAACATTGATAATATCAGTACCTGTTAAACTCTCTAGCATGTTATCAGAAATTAAATTGATGGATGAACCCGTGTCCGCTAACAATTTTAAAGATGTCCCATTTAAAGTCGCTGAGATAAAAGGTAACTCGGCATTACACCCTGGGAACATGGAAAACACAAAATTCTGACAGTCTTCCGGCCTAGTTTGAGTCGATTCTGTCAAATAACGCTCAGGCCCTATACATTTAAAGTACTATCTCTCGTTTCATTTGCATTATTGTAGTTATTCGCATCCCCTGGCTGTGGTCTGCTATCCTCTTGATTGTTCCTCATATTTCTGTTGTCATTCCGATAACCCCTATTTCCCTTAAAACTGCCTCGACGATTACCCCGAAAGCTGCTATTCTCTCTTCTAAAATCATTCGATCCTCCCCTGTAGTTCTGAGAACCACCTCTACCATTCGCATAACCCCTGTTATCCCTCCAGTTGCCTCTTTGATTTGTACGACTAAAGCAATCCCTGGCATAGTGACCTGGTCGATTGCACCGAAAGCAGAGATTTTCTTTCTTATTCGCTGTTTCTGCGGTTTTCATTGTTACAAGGCTTTCTACCTGCTTAGCTAACATATTTACTTGTTCCTTAAGCTGTTCAATATCATTTTGTCCTCTCTCATCCCTATGTGAAGCCGCACAGACCACATGAGTGGTTGCCTGCTCATAAGCAGATGTCGATGGTAAAGTTAAAAGCGCATTTGAAACTGGTTCCACCCTAACTGCTTCCCACGATTTTTCTTCCAGTAATGCGAATTTTAAAATTTCTTCCGGATTTTTTGGATCTTTCGCTATTACTCCTTTCTTTATTTCCGGTGTTAAATTGTTTAAGAGCATTGACTTCAACATTTCCGTCCTTGTCTTATTGATCAAGGCTTCATCACCCCCGTCAACAACTAACGCAGATAGAGATAATTGCTTCGCCCTGTCAAAGAATTCTTGTACCGACATTCCCTGATTTTGCTTAAAGTTAATGAATTTTTGTAGTGCCACTGCTGGCGAGTCCTTTCTACAGTATCTGTGTTGTAGAATATCTAAGATCTTTAAATGTTTTTGCCTCCTTTTCGTAGGTTCTCAATAATTGAGCAGCAGGACCGATTACTCTAGTAAACAAAACAAAGACCTTTTCTTTCTCCTCCCACTCATATAGACCCGATAATCTGTCGAAGGAAGATTTGAAATCTCCATAAGAAATAGAGCCAACTTCCCCACTGAATGTCGGAATTAGACCTATATGGTCTACTAACGCCGTTTTTCTTTGAAGGCCCGCCATTGCCTTTTCTGCCTCTGTTAAAGCCATGATTTCGAAAGTTTGATTATGAAAATAGCACTAAAATCCCAATCAATTATAAGTTAGAGTCACTCACTGGACTGCCTGTCACATGTATTGACTGTGTAATAATTCTACCTAGTAATATAAAGTTTTAATACAATAAGTAATAGAACATTGAAAGGGGAACCTGAAGAGTCTGCTAACTAAATGCTTCCTAAAAGACCTCAGAACTAAAATTCACATTATATGGGGTCGATAAAAATAGCCACCACAACACCGTTGACCCTTACAATATAATATTTTCACTAAAATAAATCATGTATTTTACACAAAACATACAGAAGTCACAAAAGCATATGTCTGTGTATATATGTCTGCAGACTACTGCTCTCTACTACTTATATTTCCAAACAATCATACTAACAAATTTTTTTTTTTTTTTTGTAAATATTAAACCAAAGCATATGACAAATTTAACCGAAAGCCAATGAAAGTTATCAAAATCCAATATATCGTGTTTAAAACCTTAGCCACATCAGACATATAATGCACAAACACATATTTTAAATACATATACAGATATATCTAAACTTCTATAATTTGAATAGAGACTTTATTTGTTTAATTTATTTTAATTAATTTATTTATTTTTAAATCAATTGTTTCAAAAGTGCAGCATTTTAATTTTTATAGCAATAACACAGATCTCTTTTTGTCACGGTACCAATTGTTAGGTGTTTTTTTTTTTATTATTATTATATTATTTCTCTTAATTTAATTTTAATTGTTACTAATTACTTTTCTTTAAATTTTCCTCCAATTTAGCAGTAGCCTTCACATGCATGAATATGTCAGTATACTTAATATCCTCTAATAGTAGATAGAGATTTCAATCTATTGTGTCCTTTTGTGATAATCAACCGAGAATCCACAAGTAACATTAAGATGACAGGTGCGATCAAGATTTTAAATTTTGAATCAAACCACCTGAAATTAAGGTGAAGAGAATAATTTAGTGGTGGCTAAAGACAGCACCTGATCACAAGAAGAGCAAATCACAAAAGCACACTCTGTTTCACGGCAAGCATGAAACATCCAAAATTTTTCATAAGTGCTACTGAAGTCTTAAACATGAGTACAAAAGGAATTTTTTGTTGTGAAAATTAAAGTATAATATTAAGTTAAATTATCTCATTATCTGACAGTTTTGAGTAAATAAATGTAAATTGCTGAAGCCATGAAAGCATGTAGTAAACTAGCAATGTTCCTCACACTGAGTGTATCTTATAGTATAAAATAATACTCTTCAAAGTTTGATCTTGACTCTCAAAATAGGGGGAACTACCCCTCCTTAAAAATCTTGTGAACTAACAGAACGCTTCAATTACATAAATTAGTCTAGAGACAAAAATCAAGCACTTATATGAACAAAGTGACAAAATTTATTCAAGAAAAGAGAAAGTATATTTCTTTAGTCTCATCAATTCTTATAAGATCAACTATACAATTTAGAGGGTAAACCACAATGATTATTACTTGAAAACAAAATCGTCGATCATAGAATTAGATCATAAACACAAGAAGCCATGAGCTTATACCAGAGCACCATCACTAATGTGCTCATATTTTCTAGACAAGTATATTTTGAATGGAGATAAGAGCCATAATATTCAAATAAAACCTACGTAAACACACAATTACATAAATAACATTATCACCTTAATGAACAAGATGTTTTCTTAACAACATTTAATACAACAATTAATATATATATAATTTTTTTTATATTAGCACTCACCAGCCAGTCTTGATAGGTGTTCGCCGTTTATCGGCTGGGCACAGCGTTCATTTTATCAGTCTATTACCGAGGCATCTAGCCGCCTGTCTCCGTCAAATTTTAGTGTAGCGCTCTCCACGCCAGTATTTGCCAGGATTCTCTCCGCTGAGGACCAGGTCTAGGGACCCCTTCCTGACGTCTCTCCCGTTGCCTTTCCGTCAGTCATCGACGTTATCCCGCATCGGAACGCTCACATCTCCCCCGACATGATAACTCCTGCCGCCAGAAACTTTCATATTGCCGTACCAGTCCCGTTTTCTTAAAATCAGCCGCATTGCCTGTGCTGTCTACTTCATTATTCTCGTTCTCTGTCAAAAGTCACCTTTTCATCTTCGTCTCAAACCTCCTAACTGGGATTTTTGGGAAATACTGCATGTTGTCAAATGTCTACATACAACTTTTTTTCAAAATAAATACTCAATATTATTACCTGTATTTTTTTATTTATTTTTTACGTAACCTATATGACTACATTCCTATAAAAAACGATTTTTTAAAATTCAAAGAGAGATCTTGAAAACTAAAAACCGGCATAGATCTGGATTTTATAATTTGCAACGCCCATTTCACCCGGAATTTCCTTGATCTGACAATCTATTGAAATGATATGATAGTTGATATGATATGATATGCGGACCAATATAAGAAGGATTCATTAGATTAGCAATAATAATTTAAAAAAATCATTTGTTGAATTAAGTCAGCAATTTCACCCTCGCTGTATCAATAAAAACTTCAATACACTTACAGTCATATTATACCATAAATGTTTAATTAGTAAACTTTTTTTTTCAGACTACTATTATTTTTAGGTGCGTTTGTAATTACATAAATACGTAGCACCTAGAGTCGTTGTCTGGTCCGTCCATCTGTCCGCATAGAACAGCGTGAGAACTACCCGACCGAATGGCTTGAAATTTAATCTATAGAATCGTTGCCGAATTGTGTCGAGGCATTTCAGATTTTATGAACGTCGAATCAAAACTTAAGATATTCATAAAAGTTTTCTTCATTCTATTAATTCCCTATCATACATAATCTACATAATACAAGCGCAAGTCATGGGATTGAGGGCAAAAACAAATACGGGCAAACCCCTTCTTTTTTCATAGGTCAGGCAGCCATTTTTATTCAATGTTATTGTTTCGAATAAAATGGCATAAAAGTTACAGTTTTAGAAAGATCGTTAAAAAGAAATGGTTTGTTTGAGAGACGAGTTACATTCAAAAATGTATTCAAAAATCATCGTGAATCATAGAAATATTAAACCATGGAGGTAATCATTCGCAAAGCAAGATCTCGATGGTAAATCTTGGAGTGCTGTCTAGTGTCGAAAAAAAAAATAATTAGCATCTGCAAACGTGGCATATGTAATAAGAGAAAAGAAAGGCATAGATTTCTCTGGAAAGAAAACCGCGCTTTGGCAAGCATTCATTACCAGTTGCAAAAAAAAAATATGTGACGTCATAACAGGTGAGGGGATATCGCTCGACTGTGACAAAGGGGGAGGGAGAGGGATGAAAAAACATGGAAATCTGCGTGACTTATTTAATGGATGACTCCTCAGGTTAATATATTATAAACTGGGTGAAATTTCTTGGTGTTACTGCATGCTTATTCAGAGAAAAAAATACATGATTACGATTACAATGCAATGATACATTTTTTTTAAAAATAATTTACCAATTACACTTCAAATCTACTCCACCCCCACTCACCGATGCCTCCGCAGGTCCCTATCCTCAGGAAAGTGACCCCCGTGCACTGTGCGTGGTGCATCAGCTTGATCATCTCGTGCATCAGGATCGAGAGGGAAGGGATGCCCATGCCGTGCTGCAAAAGAAGACAGATGAAACTCCAACTGAAATAGCATCAAGAAATTAAAGAAAAGAACCCAGAAACTAATATCAGATAGATGCCATCCATGTCCAAAGGTTTTTTTCCCCCTGCAAATTGGACTGTAATGACTCGTTATAATATTTGCACGTAAAAATGTTTTTCTGAGTGTGATAGTTTAAATGTAGACTGGTAGTAACATGGAGTTAACTGTTAGTGCTCCCATTAAAGTTAAATGCAAATTAAACTATGTAAATTTTAAAAAGTAAATGAAATGGTTTGGCAGCATAAAAATGATTGCAATGAATCTTATTCTATATACGAACAACATTTGAATTATAGTTTTCTGCATAATATTACACAGCAGAAACAATGTTGGCTTTTTTGGGATAGAAAACGTGCCCTTAGGAATTCAATTAAAGACGACCCGACGGACAAACAAAGAAATACCGGATTATCCGATAAAAAGGAAGGCAAGTGAAAACTTCCTTACCTTTATCTCTCTATATTAAAAAAAAGTAACCACCGCTGCGGCCGCCGCTGTCAATTAAGATTTTGTCCCTTGAAGTCTTTCTGGACTAATATCCAGAAAACTATTGTAAATAAAAATTTAAAAATTGGTGGTTTTATAAAGAAATGTTCGATAAACACGCTGAAGTAGACAGTTTTTAAATCGATGAATTATTTTAAGAGATATTTAAAATCAAATTTGGTCAAAACAGTTTTCTTATAAAAGTTTTATAGAAACGAAAACTATGCACAGGAATTTAAACATAATTTGTAAGGATATAGTTGACAAGGATGGGGTGTGCAGACTGCAATTATTTTTTCAATTTGACTCATTTTTTGAGGTTATATTTCAATTTTTTACTCAAAATTTTCATTATTTTGACGAAGATTTATTTCATATTTCATAAATTCCATTATTACTTACCCATCATACGTAGTATAGGGTAAGTCTTGTAATCGTTTTGAAAATCGAAAATTTTTTTTTGACGGATTTACACGTTTCAGACACTGGAGATTCCGAAAAACATATTTTTAGAAAAAAAAAATTTGCCGTCCGTCTGTGTGTCTGTGTGTCTGTAAACGCTCTATCTCCCGAAAAAATTGAGATAGAGACTTGCAATTTGGTATGTACTTAGTATGTAATAATGGGGAGAAGCCTATTTCATTTCAATAACCTCGATTAACCGGAACAATTTTTTTCGGACTCTCGAAATATTCGTTCTGATGAAAGGTATATAAAAATTTTCGAAATTGTTTATTTTAAGAAATGAATATAAAAGACAATAAAAAAACAAATTTTAAATAAAGCATGAAGTAGATCGGATAATGAGTTGCCGAGATATTTGGAATCCTATTTTCCACACTCTTCGATTTTTCATGACCCTGTATTTCATCCAAATTTCACTTCAAAGATATATTTTAATTGGAAATTTGACGCTTAATCAGATGCAATAAACCGCTAGCTAATAGGATTATTATTTTTGGAGTTATAAGGAAAAACCTCTTTCAAGCAATTCAGTAATCGAGCCTTTAAAGTTTGTGACGTCATCAAGCCACGATTTTATTTGAATTGCAATGCATTTTATAAGTAGTTTACACATTTTTATTTTAATATTTTACATTATGCATATCCATGATGGGTAAGTATTACGGTGGCCCCCAACGACTAGTTTGAATCGCTGCCAATTTGTAAAATAGCGCACGTAATAATAGTCCCTTTCAATTAAGAAACGTATTTACACGAGACTTAAAAACAGAAATAAAACTTTAAAATAATAATTAAAAGATCAAGTGTTACAAGCAATAAATGTAGAAAATGACGGAATAAAAAATATGATTGAGCTTGAATATTAAAAAGATAAATAATTAAATTATTCCACGTTTTCAAGGCATTAAGTAGAGTAAGATTGATTTATTTCGACAAAATATTTTATCTATTATTGCAAATTTTAAAACAGCGTAATTAATATTTCCCTTTGATTAAAAGTATATTTTTACGTTTAATAATTACGTTTAAATCAACGAAATAACTAATAAATTGGTAAAATATAATTAAAAATACAGATAAACGTTGAATTAAAGATCACTCGATGACATAACTATCACGCGTAACGCATCTGGTATCAATTGAATGCGACGCCACAGGTATGCACTTTTGGCTTTAAATCCTATATTTCGGCGACAGTTCTTTTCTTTTATAGAAAGTAGTAGTCGGGATAATGGAGCAATACCCAATTTTCTATTAGCATCGTTATAAAATTTCGCGATGCAATGACATTGCTTACTTAACCATTTTGCACAAGTTGATTTTCAAATGTTTAATTAACCTTATTTTATCAACAATTGTTAGCTGTCTCGACAGCAGTTGATTCGGCTTTAAAATCCCTTGGTCAAAGGAAAATGAATGGAAACCCGATTATAGCAGATATTACAGCGAGCAGCCGATTACACAAGGCCGATTATAGCAGCCGACTACAGCAGGTCGTTTAATTATAATTCAATCTTCCGCAATCGTTTTAAGGTTGATCAGATCAGAGTGTTTTTGCAGTTTGTGGTGTCAGAACGGGGGTTGGCGAGCGTAGCTCGTAGGGGGCAGAGCCCCCTAGTCTGTTAAATGAAAACATTTGAGAGACAAGCCCCAGATTTATCTTTCATTATAAATTTAATATTTGTAACCACAAAAAACTGAATGACAACACCACAACACAAATCCCGCAATAACGCTAACATCATTCAAGCAAATGTTTACATCGCCAAACACACGCCCGCGAGCGTACTGGAGCCTACGGATCTCTTATTGCGCTCATGAAGAATCTATATGCATATATACACAAATTTTTAATCATGGATAGTAATTAATGGCTTTGATAAAAAAAAGATCTTCAATATATGCAGTTTTTCTTAAAAAAATTGGCTATGAACACACTATTGAAAGCTTCATTTAATAGTGAAAAAAGGGGCAGCACTTTTGAGCATTGATTTCTTTGTCGTTATTTGTATCCTTGATATTAGTTTTGATAACGCTTTATTATCCTTTGCGATCTTTCACAATAGACATCTCGACAATAGACCCTTGAGAACCAGAATGGGGACCCACGTCGCCAGATAGGATCTCGAGAAAAATGCTTTCCAAAATGTGTCAATATTTTTGTCGAACTCTTTCAGGCCAGTTTTATCAGTACTAGTGGAGACTCAGTTTCTTCAACAAGCATTAGGATGATTAAGTTGGCAGTGGTCTGCCACTGCCAACTGGAGCAAAACCCACTGGATCCACTCTCGCACTGCCAACTTGATATCCAAGTTAAAGTGGACCCTCTGTTAAACGGACTATCACTTGGATAGTTAATAAAATTAATTAAACAGCCAATAGATTTGATGGCATAACACACACTTCAAACTCCCTTTTCACAAAAATGTGAGAGAGGCTCTGGCTCTCATCGCTTCCTATAGAATACCAGTGGTCTGTCGAGATTTTTCTCTCTCAGGGTCCTGTTTTTGTGAAATTCTGAATAGTTTTTTATGTATTTGTGAAAAGTATAGCCTTAATTTTGTGAATTTAAAATTATCGCTCTATTTATATTCTTGTTTATACACTTTTAACAAGGTCCTTTACTAATCCTTACGCTTTTCTAAAAGCTAGATAATAGGTTCTTTGGTAACTTCAACTGTTTTGTGACAGGTTCAAGAGGATTCAATTTGGGAAAGGTTCAGTTTGGAGATGGAAAAGTTTTCTGAAAAGCTTCACAGAATTTTGTGAAGGGTCCTGTTTTAGAGTGAAGATTTTTGGGAAGGGTCCTTTAAAGAACCCAATTTTTTTCCTAAACAGATACCTATGTTAATACATAGTTGAGTTGAGGCTGCTTATCAATGTGTAGATGCATAAAAATAATACTGTGTGTGAGGGTGGGGCGCGCCCACAAAGAGGGTTATGAAATTCATAAATGCGCCCGTGATGGTAAAAATGTTATCCACTCCATCAGGAATACATCAAAACAATGCAACGGAAATAGATACTCAAATATACAGGGCATAAATCAGTTGAGCAAAACATGTACTAACTAAGAGTACACTAAGTGAGTTACACATAAACTAAGAGTACACTAACTAACTTGAGCTACACATAAACTAAGAGTACACATGATTATAAGATAGTTAAACGATTATACAATAGTTATAAGGATGTTCTTAATATTTGTAAACACAAATATTGGGCCCAGCTGTACAACGCCTATCTTTCTGAACGCAAACTTGGTGGTTTACTCTGGCAGCTTTAAATGTTCTCTCCGCCATGCTCAATTTTCTTTCCGCGTACCATATCTTTAGAATAGATATTTAAATGATCCCACTTTGTTTTACCTTTATCTTCGGCTTCTCCCTTCTATCTCTTATCAAACTCAGCGTTTCTATGGTTATATATTTAGAATATCTTTTTCTGTTTTGAAAACTTAATCAAACAGAAAAAGTTTATCAGAAGATCTATCGATAGGAGAGCTTGTGTTGTAGGATACTATTCAACGCTAGCACTCATATGTATAGTTACAACAGAAACCCAAAATTTATCACGTTATATAGTTCTCGAATTTAAAAAAAAATAAAGTGACACAAATAATCAATACACACCATAAATAAAGTAAAACATTCAACAAATCGATGTTATAGATTATTTTAATATAAATATGTTAATATTCGTGTAAATTTTGTTTATGAGCTTTCGTGCAAACTTAGTTTAATTTTAAATTACTTATTCACTTTTCATCTAACACTTTTTTTTTTTTTTTTGCAATACATTTCAAGCTCTAAGAAATCCACCATCTGGGAAAATAAAAAAAGCCATTAAATCCATCATTAAAAGGTGTAACAGTACGACAGTCGTAAAAAGTCGCAAAAATGTTTAGTCATTACGTTGGATAGATAATGCGAACAAGATTAAACGAACCTTGAAATATCCCCATATACGCCTCGTCACGTCATCTTTAAAATGCTTTGTCGTTTATATCGGGAAGAGCCAAATTCCAAACTTAAAAAACTTTTTTAAACTGTACCATTTTGTAA
Source organism: Maratus michaelseni (assembly GCA_963931845.1). NCBI lineage: Eukaryota > Metazoa > Arthropoda > Arachnida > Araneae > Salticidae > Maratus > Maratus michaelseni. The sequence continues at coordinate 469,108,455 of OZ007589.1, forward strand.
AATATATATATGTATAATTAGTGGCATTTTCTGGAAATAAAAACGAAAAAAAAAATCACTTTTAGCGTCAGAAAACGATGAAGATTCATAAAATTCGAAATATCAAATTAGGTAAGTTTTAACCGTATAAAAATGGAATTTTTACTGTCTTAGTTGCTAGAGAGGGGAGAAATTTTTTCAAAAATATTATTTAGAGCACCCAGACGGAGGGATCCTATAAAAATTTAAATTTAGTCTTAAAAAAAAAATATGTAAACGTAAAATGATTTTCATCTGTTAAGAGAACAACATTTGAAGCATTTTTGCAAATTGAAACTACACATCAGATTAGCTATTTTTCAACGATATGAACGGACAATATGTATATATATATAAACAAACATTTCAATATATTATCAGCCGAAAAAGAAAAACAAATTAGAATAACAGAAACACTTTTTGTTTCTGTTTCTTTCTCTATTGAAATAGCGTGTGAAATGTTTTCATTCAAATTTTATTGAATGTTTTGGGTTTCGTGTCTTAGAGAATGGAGTGGTAGAAATTGATCGCTAGTATGCTTAAGTATTTAAATTCACACCACCGTGACATGAAGAGGGGAAATAAAAAAAGGATACTACGTAAATCATCTTAAGAAATACTAAGGAGGTTTTATTATATAAACAATAACACCCTTAGTCGGCGGGCCATTGAACGAGCAGCGATAATCTTTAAAAATGTATAACTTTTTTTTATTTGTTACAACAACAGACTGAAAACAGCATGTTGCAACTTTAAAGTAAAATATCGTGAGGTAACTGTGTGAAAAGGGGAGTGTTTTATTAAATTTTGTGTCTAACATTAAAGTTTCAATCTTGACACAGATTCTGCTATGGGTGCCGAACAAATCGCACTGACTTTTAAACAGTATTTTTTATAGTACAGATCAGAATGTATTCATAAAGAAAACTTCATTTTTATCAATAAAATGTTTTGATAACTTCCCTCTCACATTCGTGTGTATGCTTTGTGTATGCTTTATGCCAAAGTTAATTTTTTCGTTAGGATAGATTATACGGAAGGTTATCTCTCTCTATATATATATATCTACATCTATATTTATATCTCGTTGTTGTGTCAGTAATAGGAACTGAATTGAAGTGAAGCGATGACGTCTTAAAACAAGAACTAAAACTTTTTTAGTATTGTCTGTGTATTCCATATTGTTGTGTGATGTTTTTCGTGATCGTGAATTAAATGCTCTTTAGTAGAAAGTGGATGTGTTTATTATTTCACGACAGCTGTAATATCATCGGGTAGATGTCCGTCAGCATATCCCCATCCTATTTTGAATACAATATTAGTATTTTCGACGTGTTAAAACATTGTTTTCGGTTGTTCACGCAACATTTCTGGCGCCCAACGTAGCGACATGACGGATTACAGCTGAATAGAATAAATAGATCACGAGAGCTTTTAAAATGGAGACATTGAAGACTAAAAGAAAAGGTGCAAGAATTTCGTTTACTACTTGTATTAATATAGTCCAGGCATTAGGGGCTAAAAAAGGGCAAATAAAGGAAAGTTTTGGTGTAGTTTTGATATTTGGTACCTTTATGTTTATGGGGTCGTTGAACACGAATCTGAAGTTTTCCAACAAAATTTTTCTCGGGATTTTTTTTTTTTTTTTTTTTTTAAACAAAAAAACCTGTAAAAAACATTTTCCTCTGTGTTTTCAAAATAACTCCAAAACTATGCATTTTGCATGAAAATCGACAGTATATGAATTAAAGAGAATAAAATTTCCTACATTTTAAGTACTGAAAGTTGTTTCTCCGATCAATGGTTTAGCCGTAAGAGTGCCGAAAAATGGGTGTTAGAAACAAAAAACTGTAAAAAAAAAAAAAAAAAAAGGAAATTGCGGCACTGTACGTCGATGTAACATGAAACTAACCATTTTACGCAAACGTTTTAACCATTAATGATACTAAGGATTATATGATTGACTACATTTTATGCATTTGAGGTAGAGGAAAAGTACTGATCTGGCACCAGGGGAAGGTGGGAGCAGTGGAGCAGATCCGCCTCCTCTCATGAGTCGAGGGTGTTCCTCCTCCAAAGAGCTCGTACTCTAAGAGAAGGTAAAATTGGAAGGGGGGTAAAGTACAAAAAACTTTAAAAACGGGAATTACGGCCCTGTACGTCTTTGTAACATGAAAATTAACCATTTTAAGCAAACGTTGACTAAAAGCTATGTGATAACGTTGTCTGATAATAAATACGACGACTCATTATGAACCATTGTTTAATTATAAATAATTACGCACATTAGTAACAAATTAGTAAACATATTTACATAAAGTATAAAAGCAAAAATCTTATTTCCGCATTATTTTATTTGAAGGCCACTGCTGTTCATCGACATCTACAACATAGAAAATAGATTTGTGGAATTAGTGGGGGGGGGGGGTATTTACTACCAATATTATAGACTAAATGTTTTCTTAATGATAAATATATCATAACTTGTGGCAGGGCTTGTTGCTCTTCCATTGGGTCCATGGATTCAATGGGTCGCAATCCATCTCCAGCTCAGTTTCAAGGTATAACTCGTCTTCCTCGTCTTGATTCACCACTGAGATGTTGTTGCAGTTCCCTTCGCAATTGAGGCACATGTTGGAACAACAAAGACCTGTCTTCTTGCACCCATAATTTTGTTGGCAGTTGTTTTTGCACTTACTGGATACAAGCTTCAACAACGCAAGGGGTAGTACAGTAAATACAGGCTCAAGGCCAATATTTGTTTTCTTCCATCCCTACTCTTCTGCCTTTTTTCAACTCCCAGCCATTGCTGGCCCTGGTGGTGGTGATATACTCTTAAAGATTGCTGTCGTACTGTAGCTTACAGATGCGGGTAAAGCAGTAATATTAGAACTGTTTTTAAAAGCTGGCTTCTTGTACGAAATATACCTTAGGTGGTTCAGCGAAGGCACATTCGTCCCACTATAGCCATACAGCGAGGCAAGGAAACGTTCTTCAGCAGCTGCAATCATCTCCAGAGTACCGTTCGAATCTTTGAATACTTTAACAACATCAGCGACATCTGGATTCTTTACAAGAGTTTTGAGGAACTTCAGTTTTCCTTGCATAAACGGTACTCGCTCATAGCAGGTAGGGAAGAGGATGTTTTCTGCAACCGTTGAATTCACAGCATTAGTTGGAGAAAATGTTGCTGGAGAAACAGCGTCCTTCCCAGGTTTTAAAAAGACAACGTTTTCAGCCCTGCAGAGACCTATCAAAATATAGGAATAATAATAAAATATTACATTTCCCCAACTATAATCACAATCTTATTTGATGGAGCCGAGGACAAAGTAGTGTTTACAGTCAAGGTGCCTGCGTCTTCTTATGCTTGCTTGCATGTAATATCTGCTGAGATCATCAAAGATATTAAACGAAAATTGTTTTTTGGGTTAGCAAGAAACTTTTCTCTGGAAATGGTAAGTATCATTGTACCGTTAAACAACATGTCAGCAGAAGCATGTTTCTTTGCTCGTCTCATACGCTCAGCAGTTTTTGTACCACCATTGTAAGTCATCAGGTTAGCCATCAAAGACAACTACTGCCTGTGGTTGGTATTTTGACTGTACATATTCAACATATTTGTCGCAGATTGTTGAAAAAGACTAATTCTTAGGCCAAACAATCCTATGCAATAAAAAACCACCATCAATGACGAATTGAATCCTGAAACTGAACCACTTGTTTGTTAGGGGTTTGAATGCCTTGTAGAGAGTAGATTTGGTTCCTATTCTTAAGCCGTTGTCGAATAGGGATAAGGAATAAGGGTCTAGATCAGCCATACTCAACCTTTTTTTCTCGCGGGCCTCAAACAAGTGTTTGCGACGTTAGGCGGGCCGCAACACACTTTGTATAATAATGTAAAAAAGGCGTAATTAAAATAATAAGATAACAAAAGCAGTATAAGAAAGCAAAATAAAAAGTTACTATAATTAGTAGTATTGAACGTTTGTCGTGGAAGGAATGTTACCAGAAAATTTTAACACCTGTATTTCCAAAAAATTTACATCGGGGTAGATTTTTATTGAAATGGTATAGAAATATGCAGCGAAGATTGTTGTTATAAAGCTTTTTTCTGCCATTTTTTTCCACGACAACCCGAATACGCATTATTAGCGATATAAGTATAAAACACAAAAATTTAACAATGCAACATCACTAAATTCTAAAGAAGAAAAAAAAAGAGTTTTTTTTTTAAAATAAATCATTCATTTTTCAATGCAAAAAATTTTATTTATTTTGTAATGTAGAAATATATAGTGCAAATTTAATTAATTTGAATAATGTTTCATTAGTGTACACCACTATAACACGAATAGAACTACATCAAAAAAAGAAATTTTGACTAAGAAAATGGCATTTAAGTTTTAATATGATTTTAAATTAGTAATTACAAATAACTGGTGGATTTTGTCTTCCCATGAAAATATATAAAAGAACAGCGAAGGTGTTAAAAAACTTTTAAAGAACATCTTAATTAATTTTATAATTAGGGATTAATGATTATGAATCTTGGGCCGTACATAAAAGGTCGCCGGGCCACATGCGGCCCGCGGGCCGCAGGTTGAGTATGGCTGGTCTAGATCGTATGTCACAAACTCCTGAGGGTCTTCATCCGAATGCTTTGCAACCGAAATTCGTTAGAACAAAGTTGTGGGATTAATAAGGAACAAACTCGTAGTCTACTAAATAATGATTCATAATGAGTCGTCGTATTTATTATCAGAAAACTTCATTTTAAAATGTAATTAATCACATAGATTTAGAATCATTAATAGTCAACGTTTGCTTAAAATAGATAATTTCCATGTTACATAGACGTACATTGCCGTAATTCCCGTTTTTTTTTTACAGTTTTTGTCTTTTACCCTTCTCAGTTTTACCTTCTGTTAATTTACGAGTTTCCCCGGAGGAAGAGCACCCGCGACTCATGAGAGGAGGTGGAGCTGCTCCACTGCTCCCACCTTCCTCTGGCGCCGAATCCACATTTTTCCTCTACTTCAAATGCATAAAATGTAGTCAATCATATAATCCTTAGTATCATTAATGGTTAAAAACGTTTGCGTAAAATGGTTAGTTTCATGTTACATAGACGTACAGTGCCGTAATTCCCGTTTTTTTTTTTACAGTTTTTTGTTTTTAACACCCATTTTTGAGGCACTCTCACGGCTAAACCATTGATCAGAGAAAAAACTTTCAATGTAGGAAATTTTATTATCTTTAATTCATATACTGTTGACTTTCACGCAAAATGCATAGTTTTGGAGTATTTTGAAAAAACTGAGAAAAGTCCGTTTTTTAACAGGTTTTTTGAAAAAAAAAAGCATATTTCCCGGAAAAAATGTTGTTGGAAAACCTCAGATAGTGTTCAGCGACACAAAAAACATAATGGAACGAAATATCAAAACTACTACACCAAAACTTCCCTTTATTTCCTGCCAAATGACTGGACTAATAGAATAGAAACTGAATTAGGAAAAAGTGATTGTTTATACTTGAAGGTTATTTCTGTATTAGAAGTACAGTTGAAAGACAAGTTTAAAGGACTTGAAGATATCCAAAAGGAAATAGAAGATAATCTCTCTTGTAAACAGAATAGGAAGAAGATTTTATTGCTGCAGAAGAGTATAGTGATTCCGAAGTAATTATGAACTGAGATGATAATTCAGGAAAAGCGGAAATTTAAATTGCCTCAAATAGAGCTGAAGAAGTTGAATGGTGATGTGAAAAATTATCTAGCAGTTTGGTCACAGTTCGAAAAGATTCATCTAGATGAAACTTTACCTGACGAAGATAAGTTCCAGTATTTATTGTCGTTCCTCAGTCGATCGAGCAGCTGAAAAATAGATTTGGAAGAGAGGATCTCTGATACAAATTTACGTTAAAGAACTTTTATCAATGGTTATGAAAAATGCGGTTTCAAACCGGACAAGAACATGTATAAGGGGCCAGAGTTTGTATTCTATTCCCTCCGCTCCACCCCTCTCTCCCTCCCACACACAGCCCGGTGGTTAAAAGCTAAAAATTAGCCATTCGCCGATTAAACTTTTAAATATCTCGATTAAAAATTTTTGCCGGACAGGCCAAATAATTTTTCTTTAAAAACATTTTTTCCAAATAATTTTCTTTCACTGTTAGATAAGAACAATTTTAAGTAACTTCTATATATTATGTATTGCCCTTTTCAGTTTTCAAATGCAATTTAAGTAGGTATTTGGACTATCAATGGAAATATTCATACTAACTACTAGAAAACTACTCAATCATTCAGAATATCATCCAGAAACTGACGATCCCCCAAAAAACTCCATCTACTGGCCACTGGCTAAAATTTCTTATTTTCAGTTTTTACCGAGATCTCCTATTATCTCATGTCTAAAGAGACCCCACTTCCCATCTGACAAACTACTCAGTTCGCCAGTGGTCTTGAATACGGCCGACTTCGGTACCGGCCGAGGAAGCTCTTGTTCGTTAGGGCTACCGGTTTAGGGAGGAGTTTATGACGTCCAATCACGCGATCTCTGCCAACCCAATCGGCTGAGAAAGCTGTTGTTTGTTTCCCCCTGACGACTTTCTCGCCCTAGAACTTCTATAATAGAGGCTGGCACATCCTCGCAGATTTGGTACCCGAATTGCAGCCCAGTCGAAAAACCAAGCTAATCAGAACCGGTTCAGCCAATCAGAACCGAGTCTTAGGCAACCCCAACTCCGGCTGCGGTAGATTGATGCTGAGTTGTGTACCAATAATGCGAAACAAAATGGATATGCGTCAGCTTCTATTATAGGTGTCTTATCTCGCCAGATTAGGTCGGCAGACTTCGCGTGACCTGATGCCATGCCTCACCCTAATCCACAGTCCCCACAAACAAGAACTTCCTCGGCCGGTACTGAAGTCAGCCGTGTCTTGACCTTCTTATTTTTTCACGATTTTATTGAATTTTCGAAGTGAAAAAACAGAGTCTTACGCTGACGGAGATGACGGGTCCTATCTTGTACATGGAGTACCTGTAGGATCGGGCGGAAAGGTCGCACAGGGTGGTGCCCGTCGGCAGCCTGATCTGCAGCTCCCTCTGCACGAGGTGGGCGAACTTCTCCATCCTGCGGGGCGTGCCGCCCATGCACACGAACTGGAAACAAAAAAAGTTAAATTAACTTGAGTTAAGCAATGAAACCATTATCTTAACCCGCCTATGAGCATTGCTCTCACGCTAGGCTTAAAAAGCATGTTATATTTTGATATATTGTGTATCTGTATTATCTTCAAATTCCCTTCTTTACATATAAATTAAATAAGATATTTCCCGTTTTTCTTTACGGAAATTATATTGTATTTCACTTAAAGGAAAGATTTCATAACTTTTTCTGTTATGTGCACTGATAATTACATAGTGGGAGAGAAATGCTCACATTTGAGCCACGACGAGTTAAACCACTCAACCTTTTCTTCTATGTGCATCAACACACTTGAAACAAGTTAGAAATTGTACGTCAAACGTAACAAATGTTCGTACCTAGACCAAGGTTCGTACTATAACTAGTTTTATGAATATTCAGATCTCGGTGTAATAGCTGTTGCACAGTTGTCCTCCTAAATAGTTATTTGTGGAAGGACACCCCCCTCTCAAGGTTATTTTCTCTAACTGTGCCTTATTTCAATAAATCGGCTAATAATGTTCCCATCTTCTCCAAACCAGCTCAATTTTGTAGCACGCCTACTATACGGTGCCGTAGTCAGAGGTTCTTTCGGAAAGAGGTTTGTTTAGAAGAGAATGCTCACATGGCGGTGGAAGGTGGAAATAAAAGATTTGTCATCGGATACCCGGGCCACAGTTTCTCAGCTAGTAATCGGATAAATTACATTATTTTGCCAAGCGGCTCAGCAGTGCGCTGGATTTCTGATTAACTTTCAGTTCGAATCCCAGTCAGATTCTTATTTTTCGCAACGCCATTATTTTCGAACCACAATAGGAAAAATAAGTATAAGCATGAAAATTTAGGAAATTATATATATTTTGTACAGTTTAAGTACAGTATTAGGTAAGCGAATTGAATGCCATTTTTTACATCCATTTAGAGGCAGGCGTATGGCGGCGTTACATTGATTTGACATCCTTCAAAAGGATTAATCTACCATGAATCTTGAAATGGATACGTGTGGTTAAATCTACATTATAACAAAGACAAACGTGTCCGTGAATCACGCTGACTTTATTTTGACGTTGGCAACACCTGACGATTCAATTTGGTTTTTGCTGCAATTTTTTAAACTTTTAAAGATTGCACAGTTTCAATTTTTACACCATCGAATAAAAAAAACGTATTTTCAAATGCAGCTTGTGTGAAAAACTGTACTGGACTCATTTTCAGTGTTTTTTAAAATAATTTCCAAGTATGATTTTTAAAAAATCTATATTGTGTGCAGGCGTCATTACGGAAGAATAATGACTCATTTGCACTTAAAACAATATAAATAGTTTTGATTTTGTATCCGCCTAATTTTGGATCTAATTTTTTTAACGAATTTCAAATTAAATAGAATTAATAAAACCCGTCGACAAGGGGATAAAATGTATTTTCAAATGTATTGTTTGAAAACATTTTACTGATTTGGAGTTTTAAGCACTTTGTAAATGGGCGTTAAAGATCTATAACCAAAATCCAAATAAAAAGAGAAAAACTTGACGTTTTTTCTTGAAATAAATGAAGAAATAAATAAAAATAAGGATTACAAAAGTAAAAATACACAAATGCATGGGTAAATGTAAGCCAATTTTTTAATATTGTTATTCATATGCATATTTAAGTTTTAAGTAAGCTATTCAATACATTTCTGACAAAGTCATTTTAATATTTAACTTTAATTTTTTAATGAATACCAGGGAACCTGGTATGCACTGTCTAATAATTTTGTCTAATAATTTTTTCCTGGTATGCACAGTCTAATAATTTTTAGCAATGTCTAATATTTTTTAGATGCAGGTTTAAACTTCTAAAGGAAAATTAAGGACTCAAAATATTTGCAAACAACTTGAGTCAAGACAGAATAGCGTCTGATGGGTTCCATGAAAGTGACAGTAAAAACGGATCGAAGACAGCAAAAGGCACGCACGAGGAAAAAAAGATTCCTCTTGTTATTTCTTGCTTAATCATTTGGTCCTTACCTGCTTCCTTTGGTCCCATGCTTTTCGGTTAATCGGGATTTTACTATGTGTGTGTGTATATATATATATATATATATATATATATTAGAGAAGGACATCATCTGTTTCGAGAAAAAACATGGGATAAAGAAAAATAAATTGAGCATTTGAATTTTGCTTTTTAATCCTAAATATATAATAAACCCGTGCAGAAACTATGTCCCACTTTATCTTTATTGTAGGATTTTTTTTTTTTTTTAAATAATCTTTGTTGCGGTATTTTATTTTTCTGGTAACACTCACTGGAGGAAAACCTTTCATTTCATTTATGAAAATAATGCCGATTTAACTTTTAATGAATTGCAATTGTTTATCAAAATACACATGATTTAACGAAATGTGAATGTACTATGTCAGAAGCCTGTTCAAAACCTTTTCCTATAAGGGTTCCTTTATCGTTCTGCGTTTTGTATTTGCTTAGAAAAAAGGAATGTTGACAACAGAAATAACAGATGGGATAAGTGGACATCCTCCTACATCTACAACACAAAACAATTTTCATCGACCTTTCAATAATTAAAATTATTTTACAATTTTCGCTTCAATAATAACTAGTTAGAATAAACTTATAAATTTGGAGTTTTGACTCTTTTGAGTGAGCAGTGTATCTTTTTTTTTTCTTTCTCATATTCTACGCGAAAATGGGGTTTAAACCCTGAAAGAATCGAAAAAAATATTCTTCCCATAAAATTCTATAAAACTTACAGTAGCGGCGGGAGGGGAGACATTTTTCCATCTGATCTACGCCACTGCTGTCTATCGATTCCTTTCAGTAACCTCTTTTTCCCGAAGTCGGTTAGAAAAAAGAACAACTCGATTCGAGAACTTGTCTTTTTCCTGTATGTCTCAGCTTTCAACTGTTCGGAGTGCATCCGTAAAAATGCTCGAAAAATTAAAATGAACGAAATGTGTCAAAAGGTTTCCCGTTCGGCAGAACGAGATGCAACAGGTGTCACTGAAAAAACACTCCACCCAAAATGCTAAATGACTCTTCATGAAAACAAAATGCTTTTCACGCAACTCTTTATACATTACGCTCACAAAAAGTCTCACGCGACAAGCGTGGTTATAATACACAACCTAAATACACTGACTCACAATTCATATATTACTAAAGAGTTGCAAATATAAGAGTTTCAATTTGTTTACTAGATATATTGCCCCTTAGACATTTAATTTATATTCATTTTTAGGTGCGTTCGTAATTATATAAGTACGTAGCACCTAGATGGTCCGTCCGTCTGTCCGCATATAACAGCGCAAAAGCTACCCAACCGAATGGTTTGAAATTTAAGATATATTATCTTTGCAGAATTTTGTCGTGACATTTCAAATTTTATGAAAATCGATTTATTAAAAAATTTACATTAAAAAAAAAAAAAGAAATCGTTGCTTTCTTGTTATTGGAGCTGCATGTTATTGAGGTTTACTATACCATGTTCGGTACTGAATATGAAGTATGTAGCCCTTATAGTTTTTATTTTTTTTACAGAGACACTCAAAAGAATTATGTTACATGAGGAAAAATCATTTTAATGATGTGACACCATTTCAAACACATTAAAATGGATATATATCAAGAATAAGGTGTGCATAGCACTTATAGTTCTTTTACAGGGACACTCAAAAGAATTCCGTTACATTCCGGTGTATGGAGAAAAATCTTTTGCGGTTTATTTTAATAATGTTCTGCTATTTCAAACATATTGAAATGGATATATAATATCACTCAGGTGCATTACAAGAGGCTTACTGTAGAATAGTGTGAGTATAGCATTCATTGACAGGGACACACAAAATAATTCAGTACTGTCTGTTAACAATAATGACTGGAAGTGCGTTTTTCAGTGGCTGAACACGTTTTAAAATTTGACTCACTTTTTGTCTACTGGGTGCTTATAAATTCTATAGATCCTATCCAGGGCAGCACAAAAGTTTTCGAGCATCGACGGAAATTCCAGACGGGGAATTTTAAACTGTTCAACGCGTTTCCTAACTGAATTAAATTTTAGCTTCCTACGTAGTATCTATACAAATCTATAGATCCTATTATAGAGGGCTGCACATAAGAATTCGAATATTTATCCGATAGTGTTGATCATTCTTGAAATTGAGTTTTTAAATAGGTTATGCGTTTTCCAAATTGTCTACTTGTATATCCTCTTTCATCTTAAACGGTAAGGATTTGTAAAAAGTATTTTGGAAATATTAGAAAGTGTTCCATAATCTATGCTTGACGCATGATTTTTCGTTTTTGTTTCTGCGTGCAGCTGGGTAAAATAAATGTTCTGAAAAGTAAAACTGACGAACTGAGTTAAAAAGGCCTGATTTCAATCTTCCCGTAATTTCGACAGAACGAGATGACATAGGTGTGACGAAGCATCCCCAAAATGCTAACTTTTGAATAAAAAGGCCTTACAAACCAGAGTGGGGGTGTCAAACGGTGTGCCGCACGCAACACAGTGTTGTGTCGTGAGAAAGCTTAGGTGTGACACGAAAATATTCTATCAAGATTTTATAAATTAGCAAATAATATGTATCGTTGTTAAACAATATACGATTTATTTGGAGATGATGCAGGCTGAGTGTCATTGAGTAGCAGGTGTTTATTTGAGTGTTTGAATACTTTGAATGAAAATAGGTTGAAAATGTTCTATTGTTTGATAGCTAATTCATTTGGAGAAGAAAATATTGCTTTGAAAGTAACAGAATTAAAAAAAAATAGAAAAAGTAGAAATTTTGAACTATTGAAAAATGGGTAGGGGAGATTAGGGAAGAATGGGACCATTTTAACAAAAATATTTTTACAAATTATGTTTCGCTAGTACAAAATGAAAATTTTCAGAATGACATCTTGAAACATTTTAACATATTTTAAAAACATAAATTTGATGATCATAATTAAAATTTTAGGTTTTTACAAGAAAAATGTCGCATCCCTACCTCATGTGAGGGAGGGATGGGACATGTTTTTAAAATGAAAATTCATATTTAATTTTCAAAAAATGTGGTAAAAAAATGACAAAAACAGTGTGACAAAAAATGTGGTAAAAAAATGACAAAAACAGTGTGACATTTGCATTTCTAAGGTTTATTGTAAATCCCAACATTTATTTTATCTTATATTGTAAAATCCAAATTCAATGAAAAATAGGCTTTTATGTCTTATTCATGAAGGATGGAACAGTCATAATGTACTTTTACATAGCGTTTTAAATAGTGTATTGCTATGTAAAAATAAAAGTTCACAGTTTAAGTTCAATAATTATTTCAAAACCGTAATATTTTATTTAAAAAAGCTAAGGAAATTGATATTATAGAAATAAATATTTAATATAATGGTTGACATTGATAAATAATGCATATGAGTAAGAAAAGAAAAATTTGCTCTGTTTTAATTTTCCAATGTATATTTGTTTTTAAAAGAAATCATGAAAGTAGTTAAAATTCTTTTTTAACTTGCAAAATAAGTATTATTTGTTGCACTATTCATCCCCCCCCCCCCCCCCCAAAAAAAAAAAAAATAGTGTTATAAATATAAAATACAAAAAAAAAATGTATGTAATTAAACATAATTATTTGGATAGAGATATCATTTGAGAGGGATGGACATGTTCCCTCCCTCCCTGAGTCATAGTGTCCCACCCCCCTTACAGCAACATTTAAAAAACGAGTCGGATGTGCCAATCCCAAAACTTTCTTCTATCTCACAAAGATTTCGAATACACTAAAAAGAAGCAGCACCCATTTATATCAAGGTCTAACTGAAACTGAAGATTTGTTCGATTCCGTGCATTACTTCTTGAGAGTAGGACTATCGCTAAAATCGGGTCAATCCTGCAAAATGCAGCCTACCCAGTATCCCAACAGCGCCACCTGTTGGGAGATTGAGACCAAAACGTAAGCAGCATCTGTTTATGTCAAGGCCTAACAGAATCTGGAGTTGGATGAAATTCCGTGCATTCGTTCTTGAGATAGAGCTATCGTAAAAATCGAGAAAAAAGTGGTATAGCAGCGCCACCTGTTGAGATATCTACACCAGAACGTAATCAGCGTCTATTTATGTCAAGGTCTAACTGAACCTGAAGTTGGATGAAATTTCGTGCATTAGTTCTTGAGTTAGAGCTGTTGCGGAAATCGCAAAAAATGCAGCCTAGCAGCGCCACCTGCCGGGCGATTTTTACCAAAAACTAATCAGCACCCATTTATATCATGGACTCATTGAATATAAAGTTTTATTAATTTCGTGCATTCGTTCTTGAGAGAGAGCGCCCACAAAATTTTTGTCACATACAGACAAACAGACAGACAGATTCACAGACAGACATTTTCTAAAAATGGTCCAATCGTGTTCAGGACCTTCTAAAACGTATAAATTCGCCGAAAACCGGAAGTCGAAAATGTTCATGAATCCAATACTTTCTTCTTGTAAAGATAGAAGAAAGTATAAAGAGTAATATTTGCCTTATTTAATTAGGGCATTTCTGTGATTAAATAGGTAAAGCTAACTTTTTTTTTGAAAAGTGGTGCCAATCTAATAAAATTAGTGTATAGGACACTGGTCCCGAAGGTGTTAACCGATTTGTAATGGAAGGAGATAAGATTTTTGGTATGAATTATTTTTTTATATTATTACAAGGATTTTGCCTGGAGAATTTTACTTTTAATAAATGCTTTAGGAATCTTACGGAGTTTATGTGAAAACCTGGGACTGAAAGTGAGGTAGAGGTTAAAAAACTCCCGCAAAATTTGAGTGATGCAATGTATAGATGACCCCTTATATGTTTTTCAATCTATCGAAATTTTAACATACAACTGTTCATTCATAAAATATATACTGTTGAGTATATATTTTATGAATGAACAGTTAACTTCAGCTTACATTACACAGTTACAGCTTACATTATATAGTTAAAATATATAATGTAAAATAGTCTTTTTAATTCACAAACTCATAGGTGCTTGCAACTAAAAAATTTTTCATCAGCAAGTAGGATGCAATGATGACTCCATCTGGTAGAAGAGTCATAAATTTAAAAAAAAAACTAATTTTAAGCATTACTGCAGATGTCCCATACCTCCCTAATCTCCCCTAAAAGCAGAAAAAATGTTGAACAAATTTCTCACACATTGAGAAGAATATATCTTCTTCAGGTATTTCCACTCAACAGTGGATTGCTTCGACCCATAAAAATATTTTTGACAGAACTTTCCCATATCTCTCTTTCCAGGGTAATATCATCATTTAACTTATAAATCTTCATTGACTGTTGAATAGAAGTTTTCCAAGTCATTCTTGGTCTGCCCCCCTCCTTGGACTACTTTTCGTACTCCACTTTTAAGAAAAAGGATTTTTGAAAGGCGTTCTTCTTTCATTCTGCGAACATGTCCATACCCTCTAAGCTTATTTTAGGCTCGACTGTATTTAGAAAGACCCACCACGGAGGTTGCTCCCACCCTAGGGCCTATATCCCTCGTGTCGGCCGTCCTAAAAATCAACCAACCAACCAACGCTCGACTGTAAGAATATATCTAACCATCTAAATCTAGGAATATCTTTCAGGATGAGATGAGAGATGTCAAACTTAAATGAAATTAAAGAAATAATAAATGACAGAGAATTGCAATGAATGAATTCAACAACGAAAATGGCAATCTGTTGCTTTTCTTTCATTTTTGATTTCTTCCATCAAAAACTATCTCAAGCTATTCCTATTTCCTACTTTCTTCTGTCTTTACGTATTGGATTCGTGAACAAAAAAAATAACACTTCCAGTTTTCGGCGGATTTATACAATTTAGAATGTCCTGAACACGATTGGACTTTTAAGAAAATGTATGTCTGTGGCAAAAATGTTGTAGGCGCTCTATCTCAAGAACGAATGCACGGAATTGAATGAAACTTTAGATTCTGTTAGTCCCCGATATAAATGGATGCTGATTACTTTTTTTGTGTCAATCGTCCAACAGGTGGCGCTGATAGGCTACATTTTTCACGATAGCTATCATTTCTGTGCATTTAGTTCTTGAGATAGAGCTATCGTCAGATTCTGTTAGACCTTGACATGCTCGTTACGTTTTGGTGTAAACAGCCCAACAGGTAGCGCTGCTATGCTAGTTTTTTCATGATTTTCCCGATAGCTCTATCTCAAGCACAGAATTTCATCCAACTTCAGATTCCGTTAGACGCTGACATAAGTTAATGGTGGCGTGTGTAAATCTTGGTTTCGGTGCAAATCTCTCAACAGATGGCGCTGCTAGGCTGCATTTATCAGGATTGACACGATTTTAGCTAATTTCAAGAACTAATGCACGGAATTCAATAAAACTTTAGATTCATTTAGACCTTGATATAGATGGGAGCTGATTCGTTTTTGGTGTGTGCGAGATAGAAGAAAGTTTTGGGATCGGCACATCCGGCTATAGTTTTATAGTTCATTACTGTGCCGAAAACGTTGCACACGATATTCGCTATAGTGTGCCGTGATAAAGGTCGAGATGCAACAGGTGCAACGAAAACACACCGCCCAAAATGCTAATGATTCTTTAGAAAAAGAGTGAATGAAAACAAAACGCTTTTCACGCAACCCTTATTACACTGACAAAAAGTCTCACGCAGTAAAAGTAAACCGCCATTTTCCCGTAAAAGTTTGAGAAACCAAATTCGATTCGACGGACAATAATCTCGTCACGTTTATTTTCCTTATTAGTCATGTTATTTTCTTGTCGCACTTGCAAACTCAGAAAGAGAACTAATGGTCAAACTTTTTTTTTTTCATTACTTAATTAATAATGAAAAATCCGATAAAAGTAACAGTTACAAAATTGAAATGAAAATGTTCCTGCTAAATACTAACGAGTCGGATGTGCCAATCCCAAAACTTCCTTCTATCTCACACAGGTTATCAGCTCATCACCCATTTCTATCAAGGTCTAACTGAATCTAAAAGTTTTATTCAATTCCGTGCATTAGTTCTTGAGCTAGGATAGGACTATTGTTAAAATCGTGAAAATCCTGAAAAATGCACAATAGCAGAGCCACCTGTTAGGAGATTGACACCAAAACTTAATCATTAACAACTTACACAACGTCTATAACTAAAATCTGAAATTGGATGAAAATCCGTGCATGAGTCCTTGAGATACAGTTATTGCGAAAACCATAAAAAGGTAGCATAGCAGCGCCACCTGTTGGGCTATTGACACCAAAACGTAATCAGCATCTACTTATGTCAAGGTTTAGCAGAATCTGAAGTTGGATGAAAATAAGGGCATTCGTTCTTGAGATAGACCTATCGTGAAAATCAGGAAAAAAGTAGCATAGCAGCGCCACCTTTTAGGCGATTGACACCAAAAACTAATCGGTACCCATTTGTATCAGGGACTCACTGAATCTAAAGTTTTATTAAATTCCGTGCATTTGTTCTTGAGAGAGAGCGCCCACAAAATTTGAGTCACAGACAGACATTTTCTAAAAACAGTCCAATCGTGTTCTGAAGCTAAAACGCATAAATCTGTCGAAAACCAGAAGTCGAAAATTCTCACGAATCCAATACTCTCTTCTTGTAAAGATAGAAGAAGAAAGTAAAAAATATAGTTGAAATCGTGAAGTAAAAGAAGTTTGCATAATTTATACACAAATCTCAATTTAAAACGCTTGAAATTTCATTCAATTTTATAGGCATTAGCTATAATATAATTTAATTGAAGGTTCCATTTCCAGTAAATTTGATAATTAACGCAAAATTATTCTGAAAGTAAGTGAAGATTCCTTTTGTAATTCAGATCTATTGGATACATTTGTATCCTTTCGGTAACAGAATCAAAAATAAGTCACTTCGTCATAGCAATTAATTACTTTTTCGTTTTATTTACATTCAGAGATACAATTATTTTTAACCTGAAAAGATATATAAAATTTATTCGTTGATGTCTTTTCATTCACATCTCTTCTGAATTCAAAGTATGGGTTTTAAAAGAAATGATATCAAAATTCGAGTGACACCGTCACATGAATTTAATAGGATTGTTTTAAAATTCAATTTAAATTATTTTTGGTTTGTCTTCTAAAGTATATTTACACATACAAACAATACTTTTAATTTTCCAATACACTGTTAAATATTACTTTCACTGAGTCTATATTAGGTATTGAAATGTATTTATTTCAATAAATCGATTTATCTTTTGTGCCACGTTATCCAAAATCATAAGTGAAATTGATGTAAATGATTATTTTGCGCCATAGTATATTGCTTGCATACATTTCCCTTTGTTTGGATACTATAACATCCTACGCAGTCCAGGAAATAAGTTGAATTGGACCTGAGTGATCCTTTTCAATTTCATTCTGTTTCAAGTATCATAACATGCTCAAAATGAAACGCAAACGATTTTCCCCCATAGATAATAATGTAAAAGGATTATTTCGAACGTCCCTGTTATTCAACTGTACATGCTACTTATTGTATACTCGGGTAAAAGGATGCTGAGTCCACCCAAGTGATGCCTATTCATTTCATGTTTGTAATATCCTAACATTCATAAAATGTGCCGCAAACGATTTATCCCCAAATGGAATGGAATTCTTTCGTGTGTTCCTGTCAATTAACTATTACTTCAATACCGAACATTCTGTTGTAAAATTCAATAGTGTGTAAAAATTTCATAACAATCGAAAAATATTGACGACAGTTAGAGCAGGGACAAAAAAAAAAGGAGACTTACTTTGACGTCCGAGAACATTTCTTTGAGATCTTGTGCTCCCGAGCTGAGCGATATGTGGTAGAGGACGTCCGAAGGCATCTCCTGGATGTTGGGGTTGCGGAGACAAACACAACCCTCTTCACCACTCCTACAGAAAAAAAAGAGAGCTCCCTCATTAATCAACCCCAAGAGGAAGGATAGTTGTGAGTTATTATTGTAAGCCTGTGGTTACAACAACTCACAACACTGGCACAAAATATTTAAAGACCCGAGATACACAAATGTGTACACAACAACCTCCATTCTTCACAGGTACTTCTCTGTTATGCCGTCGACCACTTTTCATAACAAAAAACGATCGCCCAACTGCAAGATGAAACGCCAAAAAGGCCGTCCCATGGACTGGATGTTATACGTGTTTGTTATGTCATCCAGTGGTTTTTAATTCGACATTGGCGTGTATTTTTCATTCTGTTTTACTGATTTATGAGTTATTTCATTCATTCATTAAGATAACAATTGTGTCCTTCAATTCTTATATTTTGTTTATTTATTTATTTATTTTGATATTCCAATGGCAACGTTCTCCCGTTTATTCGACGTTACAGTTGGGCGATCATTTTTTGTTATGAAAAGGGGTCGACGTGGTAATAGAGAAGTACCTCTTTACATAATAGAAACTGAACTGTTTGATTTTTGATTTATTTATTTATTTTTTACATTTTTATTTAATTTTTATAGAGTTGAATGTTTTTCGCTTTGAAACACAACCCATAAAATAAATCTTATTTTCATCAGAGTTTGCGAAATGCCTTCGACACAGCATGGCCAAGAAAGTAAGAAATTTTCATAATTATTTAACTTAAACAATAAAAACTTTTGAAGATTTGTGGATCATTCCTTTTTTACTTACTTCTATCTATAATAGAAGAAAGTATTGTAATCGAAAATGTTTTCGACTTCCGGTTTTCGACGGATATACACGTTTCAGATGTCAGAGATTCTAAAAAACATGTTTTTACAAAACGTCTGTCTGTCTGTGTGTATGTCCTGATTGTATCATTGAAAAGTGTATGAAGTTATGCACAGATTTGAACCAAATTTCATTTATAGGTTTTTTGGCTATGGCGAGCCGGTCCCACTTGAATTTGGGGATATTCCGACACTTGCGATAGCGATTTTTATTCCATTTTCATTATTTATCATCGAAAAGTGTATGACGTTATCCAGAGAATTGAACCAAATCATTTGTAGATGTTTTTGACTATGGCGACTTTAGAGTTGCATTTTCAGCGTCACGCCAAACGTCAACATTTCATCTCTATTTATTCTCTTAACTCTGTGATGGCCTGCAAATCCCAGTTGAATTTAAGTATATTCCGCCGGAAGGGGGCGCTGTGATAGCCATTTAAAGATTTCAAATTCAAAAAGATGTCGAAAAAAATTAGAAATCCTAAAAGTTTTTTCCGTTAAATGTTCAGTTTTGATCCAAGGATTCCGGAGCCATTTTTGTTTTGCCTTCTTAAAAAATGGCTGAGAAAATTTTCATTCTTATAAAATGGGTGGTTGCTATTATGAAACAATACAGCAGGATTCCTCCCTAAAAGGATTTCATTTATGAGTTTTAGTGAACAAGGATTCTAGCAATTTTTCTTTCATTGTTGTAATCATCGTTTCAACTGTTATATGCTTAACACTTATATATTTGTATTCTCCAACGTCCAATTCTCGTCAAGCTTGGCAAAATATCGCCCAATTTAGCGACAAAAATAGGTTACCATAAATGAAGCCAACTTGACTATAGCTGACTCATTTGGCAAAATTCCGATTCAAAATCAATATTGACATGAATCTTGTGTAATAGGTATCCAAGCATTTTAACCTAGTGTTTTCCAGTTTGAAGTTTTTAATTTTGAAGTTTTAGTTTTAATTTTGCAGTTTTTACTTTGAAGAAGTTTTAATTTTGAAGTTTAGAGAATGAAGTTTTTATGTTTGAAGTTTTTAATCGTAACTATTATAAAGATATTATAATTTACCTTAGGTACCTGACGAATTAAAAAGTTCCACTGACATCTGCATATGTAATCTATTTCTTTACCCCCCCCCCCAAAAAAAAAAAAAAAAATAAAATAAAATAAAAATAAAAAAAAATCAGAAGTTTTTTTTTTTTTTTCCCTGCACTGAAGTTGACAATTCATTTTTCAAAACAAATTGTATAAAATAATTTCGGAACATTATTTTGCTGGTACAGTTAATTTTTAAGAGTTTCGATGTTCTATGGAACACCTTTTGTTCGTACAAAAACTTCTTCTGTACTTGAAATTTGATAGGCACACAAGCTTCATTTTCAATGTCGTCTGCTAGAGATGAGTTCGGGCTCTCTTTTCAGAGCCCGGGCCCGCCCGAGCCCGACAATTTTAAATCCGAGCCCGTCCGAACCTGATACCAAAAAAAAATTTCATAATATTTAAAAATTGTTTTAAAAGTAATATCTTATTTTTTTTTAAACTCTGTACTTTAAAATAACTGTTAATCCCGTGGACATAATTTTATGGAAATTTACATTCAATCTTATCAAAAGAGAAGTTTGGTATCAAATAAAAATATACTTCCTTTAAAGGATGTTCATATTTTTCTCTCCGAACAAGCAAATCTGATGGACACATTAACGAAGTGCGTTTTTATGAATAAATGCAGGAAATTTGCAGAAATTACTATTTCTATGCCGAAGAATCGAACAACGTTTTCTATTTCCTGTAAAAGGTTTTTTTCGTAAATTATAATTGATCCCTTAATTAAAGCAATATTTCGTGTTCCTGAAAAGTAGCTTAAATTAAAAATTTGACACCGTTATCTGAAAGATCCTATGCTTTTATAGGAAAACTGAAAACACTGTTCGATTGCTTTCTATCCAGTGTTGAATCCAGGGGGTAGCCCGGGGGGAATGTCCCCCCCCCCCCCCGGAGTATTTGAAATTTTATGCTTTCAGAGGTCAAAAAGTGGAATTTCCCCCCGGAACTCTATACTGTCCCCCCCCCGGAGCTACAGAAATCCCTCCCGGAGAAAAGTGTCTGAATTCAACACTGTTTCTATCGGAATAACAATACATGACAATTATATCGACTTACGAACTGATGTTATTTTCATATGAAGAGGGATTATGAATCGCAGACAATAGAAGACTAAAAATTTGCAAACGTAAGCTATTGCTAAAAACAAACAAACAAAAAAGTATTCATTTCGCGTTAGATTTCTAAAAAAAAAATAAACGTTCCAATTAAAAAATATTCTACTGTCACAAACGAAAATCTAGCAACAAATATTTTTCGCGCCTTTTCCCAATGGTGCCTCACCCAGTCGCGTCAGTCACGTCACAAATATCGTAAATTTTCTTTTTAAAATAGCATTCTAATACTAGAAAAGTAAAAAAATTATTTTTCCTCTTCTGTTCATTTTGATCGAAATAACATTAAAACGACTTGAAATGGAATATCTATTTTTTTTAGGGTAAAAAAGGTTATTTCTATTTTTCCTATATGAGAATAAATAAAATTGTCAGTTTCCGAAAGATTGAGCCAGAGCCCGCCCGGGCCCGAAGAATGGTATAAAAATCGAGCACGAGCCCGTGTCGGGCCCGGGCTGAGTCAGTCTCATCTCTATCGTCTGCCTTCTCCTTCATTGAGTTTCCGACGGAAGTTTTCTTCAAAATTCTACTTTTTCAATTTTTCAATTTTTTTTTTCCTTGTCAACTCAACATTCGTAAAACTGAAATGAATCTTCTTTTTAAGCTTACAGCTTACAATAAACGTGTTCATTTGAAAAATTCGTTAATGTGAATATTTTTATAATGTGAAAGTATATTAGGACGTTTTTTAAGAATCCAAAAAACATTCGTTAAACTGACATTCGTTGTAACGAGATTCCACTGTATACTATATTATCTTGGTTACAGAAAGAAAAAAAAAGGGGGGGTTTTATACGGGTGTACTGCTGAAAATATTAAACGAAAAGCACGTTTTGGACGTTTAAACTAATTAAAAATACTTTATTAGTTTTCACGTTCCTACAAATGTGCAGTTTAATAGGGCAGTTTTATTTTAAATTATTTTTAACAATTCGGTTTGTCTGTCCGCCTGTCCGCGTTCTAACTCGTGTAAATACAGCCTAACTGTCACGTCATTGAGGTTGACCCTAGAATGTTCAGTACTGAAAATGAAGTGTGTACCATTTATATTTTGTGTACAGAGGCACAAAAAAAAAAAAAAAAAAAAAATCCGTTACAGTTTGGTGTATGGGGAAAAATGTTTGCAGTGTATTTTAATGATGTTACACTATTTCAAACACATTGAAATTTTGGTACATCACGGAGGTGCACTACGATATGCTTACATAGAATAAGGTGTATATAGCATTTATAGTTCATTTACAGGGACAAACTTAGGTTTACTGTAATGTCTATGAGTAATAATGGCTGGAAGTGCATTTACATTTTTAAATTTAACTCATTTTTTGGTGGGAATAAATACCATAGATCCTATACAGGGGTGCACAAAATAATTAGAGCATATTTTGGCTTATAGACAGGAATTGCTTAAGAGGAATTTTCAACTGCGATAAGAGTTTCCTATCTGAACTAATTTTGGCATTACTAGAAGAATCAGTATATATATATATATATATACAAATCTATGCATTATAAGGCTGCACAAAAGGATTTGGATATTTTCCGACTGTACTGCTGAATATGTGTTTTCAAATGCGTTATGCGGCATTTTCCAAACAGTTTATTTGAATGTCCAATTTCCCCTTATTAAACGGTGGAGTTTCGCTGCAGTATTGTGTATGTGTTGGAAAGTGTTTCATAATCGATGCTTGACACATGATTTTTCGTTCTTGTTAAAGAATGAAAACGAATGATGACAACCTTTGACGTGATGTGCACCTGGAATTCAATCATTCTCTATCTTTCGTCTTTTTTTTTTTTTTTCCAAACAGTTGTACATTTCAGCACAGGTTTTTCTTTTCTTAACAAGATTTATTAGATAAAAATGCTTAAGTGATACAAACAGAACATAAAAAGGCTTATAAAAACTTTTTAATATAAAGACATATTGAGACATATGTTTCAACGCCCAAACGGTGCCATTCAACATTATCAAGAACTACATCGATAAACAAACTATTCTCGCAATTTTTTTAAAATATAAATAATAAAATAGTTTAAAAAAATAGTTTGTTCGAAAAATATCCAAATTCTTTTGTGCAGCCCTATGATGTATAGATTTTTTTTTTTTTTAAATTAGTGATTTTATTATATGATTAGGGTTTTTTTTTTTTTTTTTTTTTTTTTTTTCAAAAGTTTGCGAGAATAGTTTGTTTATTGTTGTAGTTCTTTATAATGTTGAATGTTAAAACAGGAGGGGGGGGTTAGAATGACAGTGGAGAAAGTCAAAATTAAAAAAAAAAATCTAGATAACATTATTTTCACCGAACGTATATTCATTTCTGTTCAGTGCGACAGTCAATAAGTCATAGTTCACTTAGGGATCTAACCCCTTCATATGTCTCGATCTTTATATTAAAAGGTTTTTATAAGATTTATTTTTGTGTTCTGTTTGTATCACTTAAACATTTTTATCTATATTTTAATTAGTTTTAAAGAGTTTATCTAGAGTTTATATTTTTAATGTATTCATTAGGGTGGAATGAAAAAAATAAAGTTTACAATTGTGAAATACGATAGTGATTAAAATTTGCCTTTTCACTTCCTAAACAGGAATAAATTTCAGGTGAGTAGATTTATGTCTTGAGCCCTCTATTAGAGGTCCTGAAATGACGAAAGTGGACAGCAAATTGGGACGTAAAATTAAAGTTTACTACTGCTTTTTTACTTTCCTATTTAACAGAAGAAAAAAAATTTCAGGTCAACCCATTTATGTCTTGAGGCCTGAAATGACGATGACTATTGTATTTCAAAATTGTGAAATTTATTTTTACAGGATTTTCGTCATATCAGTGCCTGGTAGAGGGTTTAAGACATTAAACGATTGACCTGAAACTTTTTTTCTGTTAAATAGGAAGTAAAAAAGCAAATTTTAATCACTATTGTAAACTTTATTTTTTTTTTCACATCACCCCAGTGGTTCATTTTCGAATGAATTTGATCATTTAATTTTGGATTGATCAAAGCTCATTCTTATGGTTCCTGCAATTGCGATCTAAAAATGCAATGTTCGACTGTCTGCTCATGCTCTAGCTTTCCTAAAAATAAACTCACTTCCACAAAATTTCACACTATTGTTTGTTAGAATAAGGACAATCATCCAATATGCTAATCGGATTGAAAAAAAAATTAAAGGCTTGCAAATCCACTTATTCGGTTTTAACGTTAGAGGTTATTTCCGAATTCCGATTTTCGTTCTTAATTTTAACACTCATGAAGATATTATAAGGCTATTTTAAACAGATTTACATTCATTTGATGCTATGAGAAGTGTTGAAACGAAAGGTCACCTTATGTGCGTCTTACAAAACTGAGCTAGACACTTATGCAGGGTCTGTTTACCGAATAGGCCCGTGAAGCCCGAGCTTACCCACTGAAATACAAAGGGGCCCCCCAAATTTACTGATTTTTAGGGGAAAAAAACAGTCAGGGTAAAGAATTAATTTTTTTCTTATTTATAGCTACTAAATTTTCCCTCAGACTATTACTGACACATTTATATACTATTTTTTCTCTGTTGATATAATAAATGGTATAAAAACAGTGATTCAATGCAACTTATTTATTTTTTTCTTACGCTTTACATTTTAATTTCAAACGTGCTAAAATAATAGAAAATTTAATCTGTATAATTATATTTTGTTTGTATTCATAAAGACCGAAGAAATAATATAAAACAGGGAGAATACGTTATTTAAATAAAGGGGAAAGATGATACCAAATTTCTGTTTATAAAATAGAAGCAAAATGGTGTTGCATCCAAGCATAAATTGACGTCCAATATTTGTTGTCCCTGCCGTGTTCTTAGCACTGGCAGTCCTTCAATTTGTAAAACATAAAATACATTTTGAAGTTCAAATATTCGCACCTGTTCCCTATTTGTAAATTCATTTACAAAATTAATTTGTTATGTATAATTATGTATATAATAAAATATTTTTAATATGTATATAGGTAGTTGGCTTTACTTTAATATTAAAAGTGTTGTTTACTCCAACATTACTATACACCCATTTTCAGTTATTTTAACCCACAAAATATACATGGAAATGGGACCTCTATAACAATTACAATAACTCCGTAGCTAATTGACTTTGAATAACTGCTGTGACATAAATTGTCGTATAACTACTGTGAGACCGCCTGATTGAAAGATTCTATTAACTCATGGAATACCGTTTCAAAACTTAACTTTTTGATTACTATAAATATACTCTTGTATTAAATTTACCTATTCAACGCTTCTAGCGAACAAAATGAAATAAAATGTCCCTAGTATATATAGTTAAACTTTAAATTTCAAGTTAAACTGTAAATATTGGAAAACAGCAGTGAAGTGCTAAATAACTTGAATTGGACTCGGGTTGACTTCAAATGGAGTTTTCGGGTGCAGGACTCTCATTTTAAATCCTAAAATATTTCAATAAATTTTAAACATTATTTCAGATCGTATGGGGTGAGATCCCGATTTGAAACGAATTCGTTTAGAAAATTATTTATTTCGACTTAAAACGCACCCGGTGTCAGTGTCTTCCCTAAATGCATGTTTAACCCTCTATCAAAGTGGTTCTCTTGTATTTTTCTTTTTCATAAATAATAATAATAATTTGGCTGTAGTACAGATTTTTTTTAACATAATTTTGTTTTAAAAAAATCTTTAATGAAAGAATGTGAAAGGTGTTCTACGCACCAAACTAGGAAAGAAATTTTAAGGAGTCAGGTAACCTTTGAACTCACAAAATAACATGGAAAAGGGACCTCTATACCAATTACAATAACTCCGTAGCTAATTGACTTTGAACTATAAAATTTAAAACATATTATAATAAAAAGGTTTATTTTATTAATTAAAATTCTCAAAAAATGTATTCACTGATATAAAACTTTTTAATTTATTTTAAAATAGAATACATTTTTTACGAAAGAAATATTCTTGAATGTATTGCGCGCATGATTTTTCACATTTGATTTGCTAAAACCAGCCAAATTATTTATACTGAGTACAAATATAATGTGTTCTCAAAATGACCTACGATAAAAAAAAAAAAAAAAAAAAAAAAAAAAAAAAAAAAATGAGAATAGGTTATTTAAATAAAATTGCTAATAAGATCCTGAAAAATAGACGAAATTTGAAATATAGAGTTTTTTTAAGTGTAAAAGTAGTCATGAATTCTAAACTTGTTACTTGAGAAACATAATAGGTCATTTCGTGCATCTGTATGGTTAATGCATTCAATCAAAATTTCATGAAATTCTAACCCACCATTTTTCAGAAATCGTGCGCGCAATTACTAAAATCGCAGTTTTGAGAAAATGGACTTTAAATATCAAACTACCCCTTGATCCTATAAAAAGAGCTTAGACTGTTTTAGACATATAACTCCTGTTCTGAAGTGAATTTTTGCGTGGGGTTTATTTTAAAATGTTCCTATAGAATCTTATTTAATTATCAGCTAATAAAAAAAAAAAAACGATTTTTGCCACTTTAAAGGGTAATTGACCTTTTATTCGAGTTTTATGAGCACTTTTATAAAATTAGGGAAAAACTTTCAAACGCTCAGACAGTAAATCTGAAATAGTAAAAAAATGAGCTGAATTCAAAGAAAAACAATCTAAAACTGAGAATTCAATAAGAATTGATAGAACAGTATTAATCAGGCTAATGGAGGGAAATAATTTAGGTTTCAAAGCGCCAATTTATACAAGTGAGCATAAGCCATAGTGTTGAATTCAGACACTTTTCTCCGGGAGGTATTTCTGTTGTTGCTCCGGGGGGGGGGGATTGTAGAGTAAGTACAGGGGGGGATTTCACTTTTTAAACATTAAGAGCATAAAATCTCAAATCTTCCGGGGGGGGGGACATTTCAATGCTCCCCCTCGGACCAACCCCTGAATTCAACACTCTCCTAACTAAGAGGGAAAAATTATGGCACATTTAATTAGTCTTACTAACATTACTATGTATGTATGAGGAAATAAAAATAGATGGAATTCAGTCCCCTGCCCCTTCAACTCTAGATTCTTCGAAACTCTAGACCGCGGACTTTAAAGAACTTAGACCCGGCTCTACTATGCTTAAGGTGCCCGACTATACGTACGGAGCAATTTTTTACAAACAAGCTATTTAATTATTTTTTAAACTTATTTTTATTAAGATTATGAATAGAAACTGAAAAAAAGCGAAAAATATTTCATTCATTGATAAAATTTTGGTAAATGGAGGAATTTGTAGTAAAATTTAGCTTAATACGCAAAACGCTCTACATAAAAATTCTACTGTTGGTATCTTTAATTTCCTTTTTTGCATTTCATATTTATGAGATTGGTGAAGGCAATGAACTAACCTCCACCCTAAATCTAAGAGATATTTTAATTGTTTCAAAACTTACAGCATGTCGCACCTGTTTACATGCTGATTTTCATGAAATTCGTTGATGTCATTCCACAAAAACACTCATAAAACAAAAAATATTTATTCTAAAACTAAATCTTTAGTTCATTGCCTTCACAATAGCATAAACAACATGCAATTTAAATTTCATAGTGATATTCCAATAACTTTTTGAGAAATCATGTTTTGCGTATGGAATTTTCACCGAAAATTACATTTTCCCCAAAAATGCTTTTAAAGTTTAGATTTATGTTTTACTTCAAGAATTTACACAGTAATAGGCATCTAAACTTCACTGTTTTTAAAAGCTATGCTATTTTTTTCAAGTACTGAGTTTTTTTTTTTATATTTCTAGAAGGCCATATTTTTGCTTCCCCTCCCCTCCTTTAAACAGTACTTCCGATTTGAATGACAGTTGTTGAGTAGTTTAAAAACCGCTATAACTCCGGTTCTATTTCACGTACAATAAAAATAAGTACAGTTTTAAAAAGGTAAAAAAGTTGAACTTTATTTATTTATTTTGGGGGGGGGGGGGCAATTTTGGTTGAAAACTGCTTTTTAAACTTAAGGGGCCGTTTCACTAAAAACTCCCCGATCGCGAAATCCCTTGTTAACTTATGCAAAAACTTAAAAGCGCGATGACTCATTACCGAATATAATTATTAAAATGCGGTTTTCACCGTCAAAAAGTAGACGTCAGAGGCCGACGATGCGCGTTTTTAAAAATTGTCTCCTTCCATTTTAAGTATTTAAGAAATCCCTACAAACTTTGAAATTTCCACTGGATGAAATTTTATCCTAAAGTTTAAAGAGACCATTTTTAAACATCCACCTCGTCGGTCTCTAACGTGTACTGATGGTGAAAACCGTATTTTAATGATTATATTCGGTAATGAGTCATCGCGCTTTTAGTTTCCCCACAGGTTAATATGGGATTTCACGATCGAGGAGTTTAGGTGAAGCGGACCCTTCATGGAAAACCAGTCCCCGGTGACGGCCCTTCAAGACAGGGTTGTAAAAAACCCCGCCTGAGCGGATACCCACTAGAAGCCTTATAGGGTTGTAAAAAACCCGGGTTAAAAAAAACACAGCCTGGGCGGATACCCGGGCAGCTATACCCAGTACAACCCTGCTTCTAGGGCGTCATTTAGAGAGGGCAGGGTAAGGAAGTTGCCCCTCCTCCCACTTCTCTTAATTTCAGACCCTTTTTTAGGGTTCCGTATTTCAAAAGTAAAAACGGAACCATTATAAGATCACTCATCTGTCCGTCTGTCAAATCCCTTTTCCTCATAAACTGTAGGACATGGAAAGTTCAAACTTAAGGAAAGTTATAAAGCTTTTTACCCACCTATTTTACAGATTATTATCCATTCACAAATATCTTTAGGAAAAATTTAGGGGGCTAATTAAGTTACTTGAAAAAAAAAGTGGTACTTTTCGGTTAGCCGGGCGCCAGTGAAATGTATGTATCTATATATACATATATATGTATACATACACACATATATGTATGTGTATATATATGTATATATATATACATGCATATATAAATGTGTGTATGTATATATATATGTATATATATGTATACATAGATATATAAATTTCACTGGCGCCCGGCTAACCGAAAAGTACCAAAAAAGTTTTCTTTTTGTACATCGTGTAGGGTATAGTGTTAAAGATAATGTAATACCGAATTCAAAAGCCCCACCAGTGGCTGAGAGGTTTTGCTCTCAAAGCTGGTAGACAGGAATTTCTGGGTTCAAACCCCTGTCGCGCTCGTTGACCTAACCATTCGGAGTTTTCTGCGAACCTTGCCATAAATACGGGTTAGGATCCCTTAGAAAGACCCCCACGGAAAGCACTCCCCTCCTAGGGCCTATATCCCTCGAGTCGGCCGTCATAAATCAACCCACCAACCGAACTCAAAAATATATTTGTTTTCATTTTAGGTTGTTATATTTTCAGAGATATCGTCGGAAATGACGACGAAATGACGGCTCAAAAACGTGTCACCAGGGGTGCCCAGAGAGGGGTTTGGTGACGCAAAATGCGTCATACAATTTATTTTTGGGGGGGAATTTAGAGAAAAAATACATTTGGGGGGGGGGGATTTTAAATTCTTAATATTTCCCTTTTTTTCACCATTAAAAAATTCTGGAATTTTTTAATATCACTTTTAACTTTTTTTCAACATTCAATTTCCAGAAATGTTCCTGTTTTTTTTTTTTCATTCGTTAAATTCTAAATAAGGGCAATAAGAACCCATTTTGCATCTTGCCATCTTTGAAGGTGCGGTAATAAAAAAATATACTTGGAATACAGTATTTGTTTGGAAAATGTTTAACACATGCTGAAAGGCAATTAGGACCACAAGATGGGATAAAAGGAATAGCTTTCCAGAAGTAATTTATTATCTTGTGTGACAGGGTTGTATCGTACGGTCCGAGTGCAAAAATACATTCTTGATGGGTGGGATATGAAAGAACAACAAAAAAGCATTTCTGAGGAAGAGACAACGCTAAAATAAATTACTTCACCATTTTCAGAAAACTAGAATTTAAGTTCAGTATATTTTAGTGATGTTAGAAGAGTATGCCATTAAAAATGTATAAGGTAAACATCCTGTACAGGGAAAAATACTTCCAGCCACTGATTATTTTAGGGGGAAGAGAGGAATTTAAAGAAAAATTAGATTTTTTTTGGGAGGGGGAGGAGGATTAATTACTAGATAATAACACTAAAAATTATAGTGTGAAAGAAAAACATATACAGAATACATTGACTTAGGGCTATGTTTTAATGGTACAGTGTCTGCCATTTTATAAGAATCTGTAATTGTAAGAGTATATTGTATGTTGTTAGGCTAAGGCAACAACTTGTACTGAAATAAACGCTTCAATCCACAGTTTTCTTTAGGGGGGGGGAATTTAGAGATTTTTTGGGGGGAGGGGATGGGGGGGGGATTAAACAGTATGACTAGGTAGTATAAAAAATAAGATTCGGAAATCTTAAGCATTAAGATTTAATTTTACATAAGGGTGATGTACATGTAAATGTACATTTTTACATCAATCCAGAGAATGCCGAAAATTGCTTTAAAGAAGGTGGAATTCCTCCTTTAGGAGGAACTCTTTCATGCCTGAAGAACATGTTCCCGAAAGGAACGCTTGTACTACCACGTTCCTTAATCTGTTTCTGCTCCATTCCAGATTCCACTACTCGTTTTTCCACGGCTGTGCAATGATATCGAAAAACGGGTAACATGTTCCTTTTAAACTATAGCGTCTAGTCCATGAACCTAGTATACAGGTTCATGGTCTAGTCCACGGAGGAAGATAGATGGAGGGGAAAGTAAGGTTGAAATTTTACAATACAGTTTTTCTCCTCATAGATGGCGCTACGGTAAACTGACGGCTGTCTTAGCCTTCTTCTGCAATGCTTTTCAATGCGAAAAGCATTCATTTTTTAAATGTTTTTGATTGAAAATTTGAACTTTAAAATAGTCAAACAAGTAGAAATTTCATTAAATAAAGTTTTCTTCACAACATGCATACATTTTAATAGATATTTGGCGTTTCAATTGCTTTTTATAACTCTTTAAATAAGAGTTCATCCTGACAAAAACGTCTGAATAGTCATTTAAAAATAAATATCACGGATAGTGTACTGCGAAGAAATACGGAATGGACGTATAATTTTTACAGATTAAAAGTATTATTAAAATTTTCTGAAATAAGTTTAAATCTTGCTTATATATCGATAACCTTTGAATAATTTAATAACTCATAACTTTTTATATCTATGCAATTAATATTATGTACATTTAAAAACAAATTTTTATCTTAATTATTTGGGAAATAAAACTTGAATAAATAATAGGGTCTATTAACTAATTTTTGCAAGAATTGTAAATTGTGACTTTAATATAATGTTAGTTATGAATGATCCAAAAACTCTCTTTTTTTTTCTTTTTTTTTTAATCATACATAAATGCTTCCTCTTTCATACACACTGCTGCAGATAGAAAAGGTAACATACTTACCTTACAATTTGAAAATTATACAGTTATTAAAAACAATATATACTTAGATCTTTTTTTCTTTGTGAATATTAAATTTGTTATTTAAATTAGTTCTTTTTCCTAATTTACAATCAATAAAATTTTTTGATTTAATTGAACAGCCAAGTAATGAAATTAAATTTTTAAATTACACTTATGAGAGAGGCAAATATATATATATTTTTAAATGAGTTCTTGCATTTGCACTTCTGAATGAAGTCCCAAAATACTTTTTAGTTTACAAATGAATTACATTGATGGATAAAATAAAGATTCTGATGTCACAGGACCCAAACTGGTCCAGACACTTTATTTATTTATTTTTAACACAGTTTTATCAAACTAAGGAGCACATTTTAAGCATTTTTTCTTTGATTAAGATGAAATTTTTAGGACCTCCCCCTCCCCCTCCTCATGCACAAAAATAAAATTATAGATAATTAACTCCTTAAAAATACCTCTAACTAATAGAATTCAGTTTTAAATGTAGTTTTATAATTTTCCTGTTGTAACTGCCCTTTTATCTATTTAAAATTAAATCTTTTGGTTGAACTGAACAGCTAACTAAACAAATTAAATTTTTACTTACATGAATCTAATAAGAACAAGATTAGAAAATCTGCAGATAACATTTTTTTACTTACTAATTACTACAAGTAATATATCAAGAAGTTTCAGTAAAATTAACTTTTAAAATAAATCCCTAATTACTCTAGATATACAAAGGAGGGGCTCATGGGGCTCAAGCATTCTCCATTCAAATAAAGACAATTTTTTAAGCGACACAAATTGTTAAAAATCTAGTGTTTTTAATATAGTTTAAATATTTCATTATTCAACTCTGTAGATAAAAAATACAGAAATATTAATTAGATTTATAGTAGAATGAAATTAGTAAATCTGTAGATTTATTTTTCACTTACTTTTTGCTACAAGTAATATGTCAAGTAGTTTCAGTAAATTTAACTGTTAAAATAAATCCTTAATTACTCTAAATACGATTGGACGGAAGGGGGGGGGGCCATGTTTAAAAAAATAAGTTCTTACACTTGCACTTTTGAGTGAAGCCCCAAAATACTTTTACTCAAATAAATTAAATTCATTGATAGAATAATTGATAGAAATTCTATATTCATTGATAAAAATTCTATAAACTATATATTTATTAGTCACACACACACAATAAGATCAATATAGAATTTTTTTTTTTCATAAATTAAAAATAATTATGAACAAAATACTATTTAAAAGCTAAACAATGTTTTTTGACAGTGATCAATAAGCCAAAGCAACTGCACAATCAAACACAATATATTATATATATATATATATATATATATATATATATATGTACAGTAAGATACATATAGAGACAATTCTCTTAATTTAAAATTAATTTTGAAAAAACAGCCTCAGATTACAGCCAAACAAATAGCACTCTATAAGACAATTTAAATGGCCATGTCAATTAGCCACAGACATTAGCATTCATTAAGTATAACATTTTAAAAACATACACACTAAAATCGATATACTAGAATAAAAATTCCTTAGTTTAAAAATGATTACATGCACATAACTTTAAATTAAAGTATAATAAAAAGCACTCACCTTTGGAGCTCTAAACATACTTAAATTTTTTTCCCTTCCATTTTTCTTTTTTTTATCTCATCATCATAGCCCGATTTACATCCCGGAATAAAACATTTATACCCCATCTTAAATTTATGACATATAATTGCTATAATTAAAAATAACCGAGTAAAATACTTTCAGAATTTAACATGTATTCTAATGACATTCTGTTTAAAGACAGCCGCCAAAATTTTACAGCGCCCTCTTTCGTTAAAAAAATCTGATTGCATTTTCGATATCCTCGCCTATTCTAGTTTCTCCTCCAGGTTCTTTCTCCGTGGTCTAGTCCCTGCACTTTGGTTACGATTTCAAAAAACGGATCACTCTGCGCGCATGCGTGCTTGTCTGATACTTTGAAATTTTGTTCTAAACCATTTCGAAACGAGTGCGTATAGCTCTGTGGTATGTCATTTCTCTTCCGTTTTGTGGTCTTGAGTTCGAATCTCGGCGGCAGAAAGTTTTATTTTTCAGTATTTATTTGAGTTATAAAAAATAATTTGAATAAAAAAATGTAAAGTTTCCATTTTTCAACATATAAGCGATGGAAGGTTTGAAACAAAATGGAAATAAATATGAAATTTGGTTATAAATGAATTTCGTACATTCTAGAGAATGCTGTACAGCGAGTTTCATGCGTCCAGTGATGTTTTTTTTTTTCGGTTAATGTACGCGAAGCGTACATACACAAGTTATTGACCGCGGCTTGAATGAATTTCGTCCATTCTAGAGATTGCTGCAAAGCGAGTTTCGTGTGTCCAGTGATTTTTTTTTGTAATGTTAAAAATTGTTTTTTGGATGTTAAAAATTCGCTTTAAACGCTATAAAATCGTTAAAAATCCTTAAAAATTGAAAAAACCGGAGGAAAAAAAAATTATTTTAGTAAAAGTCTGAAATTGAATTTCTTTAAGAATGTTAATTAAAAATAATGAAAATTGTGAAAGAAAATATTTAGTTAGATTACGCTAAATGTTTTAAATCAAAATCCTTTTACGAATTTAAAAAAACTGCCACGGAATGGAATAAAATTAATATGGTTCTCATTGAAACTGTCTAGACTAGAGCAATGTGCATGCACACAGCACGATCCATTTTTTGAAATCGTAGCCAAAGTGCAGGGACTAGACGCTTGTTTTTAAACTGCCCCTGTGACTTGGCTCTTAAACTCATAACAGTTTCCAAAAAATATTATCTCAGATATTTAAGTTCTGTTGGTTGATAATTTGAATTCTAATGTATAATCTTTTTTTAATATCTGGTTATATTACTTATATTTTTTGACGTTTTTACATATTTTGGCTTTCTTATATTTGATCAAGATGAAACAAACATCAATCAGATTTTTTTTTTTAATTCTAGAATTTATTAAAATTTGTTCCAAATTTAAATTTAGATTTGTTAAACATTTCCTGTTTATGCGATTTTTTCCCCCCAGACAATGGTTGAGACAAGGTCTTTTCTTTAAAAAAGTTTTCTTAGAATCTCTGAAACAATTCTTTCCATATTTAAAAATTTATAAAGCATAATTCATATTTAGGCAAAATATTATAACTTAGTTTTGCATTCATGCAACCAAATATGTAAAAAATATGCTTTAAATTTTGTCAGATAATTTTAAACACATTTAGTCTTCTCTCCCAAAGAGAGGGAAAATTTTTTTTAATAAAGAGTTTAATAATTTTTCTGAATATGTGACAAATTCAGAGGCTTAAAAATGGCATTTTTAAACTTGTAGCTTGCATTTCTGAAAATACTTTTTCCAACACAATAATGTATTTCAGATTGGTGTATTCTTTTACGCAAAATAATGACAAAATATGTTTTTCATATGTTAAACCGCATAGTCTGCGGAAAGAAAAAAAATAAAGTTTATTATTATTATTTTAATTTACTTCTATTTGTTTTCAAACGTTTATCAAATTTGTTTTATAGAATTGTTCTCCTTTCCATTTTTCTAGAATATGTTTTCTATATTTGTTAACATACAGTGTGTTTTTTCCAAACGTCGACCAATGGATAATTTCTTAATCGTTAGTCTTAGGCATATACTTCCAATTGCAAAGTATTTAAAATTAGCTAAATAATTATGTTGGACACAGTTTGGATCAAAAAGTGCCATTCTGATGAATAAGTTATAAAAATTAACTTTTTATACAGCCTACAGCTCCTATAAGTTATATTTTGTAAAACAATCCTGAAGCTCTGATATATCAAATGAAAAAAAAATCATTTTTGTACGACCAAAACTCACCATGTTATACGAGTTTAAAATGCGGAAATGTTTCGCTTTTAACATGGTGCCGAAAGTGATGTACGGTTAGATCAAAATCGTACATTATTTCAGGCACTGTGATAAGTGACAAATTTTTCCAAATTTGAAACTCAGTAACTTTTGGTCGTACTAAAATGATCCCCCCCGCATGTCAGAGCATGAGGACTGTTTCACTAAATATAACTTATAGGACCCAGGGACGTATAAAAAGTTATGTTTTGTAACGTCTTCAAAAATACATTTTTTGACCCAAACAGTGTATAACATAACCCTTCAGCTAATTTTAAATATTTTTAAAATTAAAACTGTTTATCAAAGACTAACAGTTCAGAAATCGTCTATTAGTCAATGCTTAGAAGGGACATATTTTTTATAATATGTGTAGATTAAAATTTTTTATAAAAAAATTTTTCTTAAAGTTTATATTGTATTTATTTGTTATTAAATTATTTAAAAAAGAACCATTAAGTGTAATATATCGAGTTATCATATTGATCTTGAGAAACAAGTACTGCATTGCAAGAGTAATCCTCAGGTCCTACGGAAAGCAAGGCATGTTGGGACGAATTTAAATTTTCATATCCTCCGGCTAACGAGCAAATGAGCAAAATTGTAATATTGTTTTCTCTGTATTTAATCTTAAATTCTAAAAAGGATTGATTTTTCTAACATAAAAAAAATTATTACGTATATGAATGTAATCATTAAGAAGAGTATTAATCATTATTCCAGTCATTAATATTACATTATATCTTTAGAATTATATTAATTGAAATAATGCTTGTATTGCAGTAAAAACTGGAGCTTAGTGAACGTATTACTGACGCTTGTCAGTCAGGACTTATAAATGTGGAAACAAATCAGATTGCTAATAATAGTACGTAAGAATACTATTATTAAATTATCAGTAGAATATATTTTACAATTGATGTTCTGTTTAGGGGGGGGGGGGGGGGGGGTCAATGTTAATGTATGGAAGATTTTTTTTTTGGGGGGGGGGGATTTGCGTCATTGGGTTTGGGGGGGATGGTCACCACTGCGTGTCACCCCTCCCCCATTCTATTTCCGAATCTACCGAAACTAAAATTATGAAAAAATTGGGGTTTTTTTAATTAATAAATTGTACGGAACCCTTTGAACGAGAGTTATACTCGCACTTGATCGATTTATTTTATCATTACTTTTTTTTTTCTTATTAATAGCTGAACATTTTCATTGGCTGAACATTTTTACCGTTTACTTATAAATAAAATATAATACTAAAAATATTTCATTGAAAATATATATGAAAAATGAGTCCAAGGAAAATGAATCAAAATCTGTATTGACTGTGTCCAACAAAAATAATTTTTCTCCTTCAAGCAAAATCCGAAATGACGGCTCTTCCTTAGCTAAAATGATAAACGCCACGACTAACCACATAAAGGGCTAATATATATATATATCTCTTTCTTCATCGTTTTCAACCGAAACATAATTAAATGCAGAGAATGAAAAAAAAAGAAGTGTGAATAAATTGACCGCTCACCGGTATTCTTCATCGGCCATATTCCCGTGTACGAGGACAGAGAAGGACGAACGGCCGTGTATGGCTCCGCTAAAAATCGATCTGAGAAATGAAAGAGACAGTGGCGGAAGGATACACTCGGAAGTGGAGAAGAAGAAGAAGAAAAAAAAACCCGCAAACACGTGGAATTTTGTTGATTTTACTAAGAGCACCGGAAATTCTCTGTTTAGATTACCTTTTTCCACTCCAAACATGTCGCTTTAAAACGTTTGTTTAAAAAAAACGCTTTATAGCATATACATTCGAGCGATAAAACTCGTCTCGAAATCGGACTTATTCTCTGGCGACAGGGCATCCAAACAGGGCCGGTTCTCTCTTTAAAAAGACTCTGGTGCAAGAAAACATTTTTGCGATGGAAGGGGGGGCTGCAATTGGAATGAGGCTAGTTGACACGCCTCTGGAAATTGGATACTTCAGAATTTACCAATCAACACAAATCAGACAGAAGGAAAAAAAAAAAACAGCAAAATTATGCGTTAAGCATAGATTATGACACTCTTTCCAACACATCCAGAAAACTGTAACAAACTTCACAGTTTAATAAGGTGTGTCAAACACGTGGCCCTTTGACAACTTATCTGTGGCCTTTTGGCATTTTCCCTACATTTGAATCCGTTTATTTCTAATGCATAAAATACACACTTGCACAAACCGTGGCTGCAGTGTTGCCAAGTAGAGTTTTATTCAAAGTGTCTACCACTCTTTCAGAATAGAAATCTTCTCTTTATTGAACGACAGACATTCCGAGATTAAATAAAACGATAATGACTTTCACAATGGCGTGGCGTTAGAGATGGTCAACATCCGAAAGTATATGTATATCAGATTTAATTCATTATCATTTCGCCTCCAAGAGATTGCGGATGGAAAAATAAAATGTTAAAATTTAAAGATTTATAAAGTTTTTTGTGGTATGTGTTTATAAATTGTTACGTGTTTCATGTTGAAACGAATGCTTTATTTTACTACTCACTCTCTTCAACTTACATCCCACTACAAAATAATATGTAGTAATTTATTAGATACTAAAAAATGCATCGAAAAACTATTAAAATACGGCGTTCATTAACAACCATTAGAAGTTTGAAATAAATAACTTTTAAATGGGCAGCTTTGAAAATGACACTAATTCTTTTCTTGTTTCCGTGGGAGGCTGGGGGGTGGGGGGGATCCTGGTAGTAAACGTGTTATTGTTAATGAACCTTACTTAATCATTATCCTTTTTTAATTATTATTGAATTTTTACAGACATACTTGTGCCTCGCATACATTTTAGGATTTTAAAAATATATACGTTTAGAGCTCTTTACCAGTTTGAATAAACACGATTCATTGAAGATGAACATTACGGATTGATTTTAAATTCACTTTTGTCAAAAAGTCAACTTAAAATAATTTTATATTCAAAATAAAACTGAAATTTTATATTTGATCTGTAGAAACTCCGCTGTAGTTTGCAAAGAATGCACTCATAAATATCTAGAAAAACTTCAGAAAGATAAATTGTTAGATTTGAAACTTATATTTGATTTCCAAAAGTGTATTCATGAAGTCTAGTAAAGATAATGCACCTGTCTTTTTTTTTTTTCTTTTTGTCTATTACGTTTAATTGCACGCAAGTCGAAGTCATCCCCTATGAAAAGACCAGAGAAGTTTGAAAATTTGAAGAAATTTTAAAATAATATAAGCTAAAATATACAAGTGTCATTGCTAAAAAGATTCATGATATACTCAGAAATTTCACTAATCAAATGATATCTATAGTTTCAATATATTTTGATTATTATACTGTAGTTCAGGAAAATACAGATGCAAGAAATTCTACTCACAAGGGGGCCGCCAAACATGATTCGCACAGATTTTGATGATTTTAAAGTATGTTGTAGGGGTTATACCCCTAACTATTCCGGTGAAATGTTTCCTTCAAATGGCCCTCAATTTTTGAAAAATTAGGGGTTAAAGTTCAGTATGCATTTCAAATACCGATTAGTTTGACAATTTGAACGAGATCGCCGTAGCGCAGAGCTAGCGTTCGCGCTTTCAGTCTCGAAGGTGAGGGTTCTGTCCTGTGCTGTGACTTTTTACTTTTTGAATTAATTTTATATTTTTCTCGTTACAAATTTTACATAGAATTGTGGATTCTACATCTTTGAACTTTTTGATATTTTCCTAATAAATTACATTTACATTTCCATTTTTTTCATGAAAATTTATATTTTTTACTCAATTTTTGAACTAATCTTTCTGTCGACGATGTTTAGGACGAAAATCCAATCTAATTTATGTCTAGATTTTGTTTATTTTCTTTTTATTATTCACTTTTTATATTTTAATAACGGTTCTGAAATAATTTTTTTAACGTTCTGGAATTTTAAATGAAAATTTATCATTTATTTTAAAACTTGTACTAGATATTTTTCATCTCAAATCTTCTAAACTTATGTACACTGTAAAAAAAATTTCCTGAAAAAAACGGAAATTGTACTGGCAATCGAGACGCCAGTACTATTTCCGTATTTTAACGGAAAAAAAATCCGTAAATTCCAGAAAATTTTCCGTGATTTCTGAAATATCCGTTTTATAACAGATATCTTCCGTATTTTTTAGAAATTTTTATAATGTTAAAATAAAATTATAAGACCAAAAAAAAAAAAAAAAAGTTACTACTCAAGAACAACCTTATAAAGGACATATGTACTGTTTTTTCCCCCTCATTTCTGAGTGAGTTTTATGTAAACAACCAACCCTTGCCACGATCAGAATCGACCCCGCAATCTTTCGCTTACGGAACCGGAGGTCCAGACCGCTACGCTAAGACTTGACATTCCTGTTTCTCAAATGTTGCTAGTTATTTCAGTAGCTTTTTATGCTGCAAAAACTTGAAGGTTCCATGGATTTTTTTCAAGAGTTGCAATGTTTTAATATTTTATTTTCATAATTTTCATTTTTTTTCATAAACTTTTGTTTTATTATTTGATGCCTTATAACAGATAAACCAGATAAATTTTAACTTATTATGTATTATATGCGTAAAACATTGTATTAAGAGTTATTGTATGATTGCATCCTTTTGTACAACATTTTCATTTTTTGAACATATACTTTTTAAAATTATTTGTCTGATGATCTATTTATCAATTCCAATAAAAACAATAATTATCTGAAGGAGACGTATTTATTACATGCTATTAAAGTAACTTTTCGTTATCTCTTATTGTTTATTGAGAACATACATCTGACTTGTGTGCTTGACATGAAGTGCCCGCTTATAAGTCATCATCAATATACAGGGACGAGATAGCCACAAGGAAATTTACAACACCAGAGAGTTACATCCAGAAGCTGCACAAAGTGTGTGCAATGGAGCTGGCGGGAGTCGAACCTGCCGACCTGACTCCTACGCTCTCAAGCGATTAGCGGAATGGGGGATGTCTCGTCATCTCTTATTTTAAAAAACTTACGTAAATAAACAATTTTATAATAAATTAAATTATTATATTTGAACTATGCTGAGAACTTGTGTACGGTTCTGTCAAACTGAATAGTTTTAATAATATTAAAACAAAAAATTGATTTTTAAAGACAATTTCGAAATTAATGATCTTGTGATAGATAAGTTTAAATTTGGACTTATTAATTTAATTTATTTTATAAAATTATAAGTTAAAGAAATAAATTATAAAGTTAATAAAATTATGAACTTCATTTTTATAAAAGTAAAGAAAAAATATTAACTATTTTTATAAATTTAAGCAAAAAATTATAAACGTTGTAAAATTATAATTTATAAAATGATAAAAATTTATAAGCCAAATCAGTTTAGTTTAATACAATTTACATAGCGATAACTTTCAGAGATATTATGTTATGAAACCTTTAAATAACCCAATATTGCCTCACGTTAGAAAAGTTAAAATAAAATTTTAAAAAATTAGTGAAAAAAAGTCCTAATTTTGAAGCACTATAAAAAATAAAATAAAAAGTAGGTTTAAAAAAAATATTTTTTTCTGAAACTTATAAAAACAAAATCAATTTCTAAATATTTCATTAAAAAATATAAATATTACTATTATTTTCACAAAAAATTACTCCAGACATGGCACTGGTTAAAATGGGTCAGCATGTCGAGCTGGTTCAGGCCTGGATCCTTGAAGAACTCTAGTAAATACAACAATCTTAATTCCTATTTCAAACAAGGCGATTTCTGTACGCAAACCTCTAAAAGTTATTTACGGAAATTGCACTGCTTTGGAAGAAATACGGACATTATACTGTTTTGAAAGAAATACGGACAAAATCCATTAAATTTACGGAGAACTTTCTGCATATTTACGGATTTGAAATCTTCTTTACGAAACTAATGTCATTTACGGAAATTGTACTGTTGTTTTGGAAAAATGAAACTTCTCCGTAAAATTTTACGGAAAATCTCTTGTATTTTCACGGATTTTTTTAGAGTGTATTATTAGGTAATTCCAATAGCATATATTGAGAGGAGTAATAAAATATTAAAGCAGTAACGCTTTATGAAAGTTTTAACCAGTTATATAAATTTTTAATGTCCTCTAAATACATTTAACTGTTAAGTTCAAACTCAACATCATTTTTGATTTGCACAAATAAAAAATAATGTTACATTTCAATTTTATTTTTCATTTTAACAAGTAAAGACACTATTGATGTCATATAGAAAAATACAACTAGAAAGGAAAAATCGTCTGTGAATTACAATATATATAAAAAATATTTGAAAAAAAAATCGTCTGCAATGACTTTTACGGTAATATCAGAATAAATAAAACTTTCTTTTTATTGATTTCGTTTAGCTCCTTTGGCAGACAATTACCACGTTTGAAGTAATTTGTTTTTCAACTTTTAATGCATTTTTTAATATATTTATCACAATTTAAGTATTTAAAGGCTTATTATTATAATAGGCTAATTTATTCATTCTTCCAATATTTTTAAAACAATATTTTTAATTTATGCAAAGACATTTTTAATGGTGATTTTTAAAGAATTTTGAATTATTTGTTAGAAAACTCATGAAAGCATAAAAATACACTTTGAGCAATTATTGTTCATAGACACTATTGTATCCGAATTCTTTTGTGTGTCCCTGTCAATGAACGATGAACGCTATACACACAGTATTGCATAGTAAGCGTCTTGTAGTGCACCTCATTGATCTAGATCCATTTCAATAGGTTTGAAATAGGGTAACACCATTCAAATACACTGCAAACGATTCTTTTGAATGTCCCTGTAAGCGAACATAAATGCTACACACTTCGTTTTCAATATCAAACATGGCATAGCAAACCTATACCTGCATAGTAAGCCTCTTGTAATCCACGTTAGTGATATACAGTGGAGCACCGCTTATACGTTTCTCGTTCATACGTTTTTATCATTTCAATAGGATTGAAATACTGAAACTTTATGAAAATAAACCGCAAACGATTTTTCTCCCCCATAGACTGCAACGGAACGGAATTCTTTTGAGTGTCCCTGTAAGCACTACATTCATACTACACACTTCATTTTCAATATCAAACATGCCTCAATAACCTCAATCCGGGTGTATGGACGCGAGTGAGAGCACAGACAGACAAACCGAATTCATAAACACTTTTCTACTCTGTTGGAAAGGGTAAAAAACACATAACGCAGTCAAAATCCCTTTTCAGTCATGGTTGCTCCTATCCGGTCGTATTATTTCGTGCAACCTTGTATAGCGTGTATAGAATTTATACACACCACGTCCTACACTAAAATAGAATTTTGAAAAATCCATACCACAGCGGAAAACGCACTTCCAGCAATGTCAGTCCTGTCTCTGAGTTGTCTGTCTGTCTCTCTAAACGTACGACAAATGCTACGTACTGCATCATCTATAGAAATCATGTTGTAGTACTTACACCTCATTGCACTATATCCATTTTATTATATTTAAATATATTATTCGTAAAATAATAATAAATCATAACATTTTCTAATAATATATTTATTTTAAATGCTAAAAGGTGTCAATTAACAACATAATAAATACACAGTAAAATAACTTTCATTAGGTTGTTTGACATGTTTCCGAGCCATTTTCAAAAACAAATGAGACTATTCCATAATCGCACGGTCTTTGAAGTTATTATTTGAAATGCTATCATTTGATTTTCATGTACTTTTTTAAAAATGACGCACGTTATCTTTTATTTCTACTGGGTTGTTTATTTCTATATCTGTCACCATGGAGTCACTCGAGCCACCCTTTCCGTAAATTAAAAGAGGCCGCATCGTTACCTATTGTATTTTTGCGTGTTAGTATCTCTAGTGTTTCTCTTATTATAGATGGATAGTAGTGATGGGAGTATTCGAATTCAAAATGTCTGAGGTCTCGATTCAGCCAAGTTCTCGAGTGATCTCGATTCGGACAAAAGTATTCGAATACAAGCCTCCTGGCATTTGTGTCGCAGACGAAAACGAAAACTGCGGTTTTCGACTGTATTCAGTTCTCATCAGTGGCGCAGCCACGGGGGGGGGGGTTTAGGGGTTAACCCCCCCCCCCCCCCCCCCCCCAGGATCAGAGGCTTCTTTTTTCGTTGTTTATTCGAATTTTTTTCTTTCTTTCTCTGAAGGAAAGAAAACCACCCGTTCAAACAAATTATCATAAGCATTCGTCCACGTCCAGCAGAAATCTCCCCTCTCTCCTCCGTATTATTGAGAAAGAGAGGCATTTCACAGGCGTGTGTGTGTGTGTGTGTGGGAGGGGGGGGGGGGGGTAACTGAATTGCCTTCTAGGGGAAACAAGCTTCTTCACATTATTTCATTGATCACTGAAGATGACCGTATGTCTCAAGCTGTTAAACGTGCCTAAAAGAACAAGCACGTTATAGCACGTAAGTAGCATACTGTTGTCACACAGAGAACCCACCCTACTCGATCAGATAGAATATCCCTCTCGTCAGGACTTAATTTGTAAGAAAAATGTACCGGAGTCCTACTATTCTGCAGTACTAACACCGGTAGCGTACCACTCCCCCTCCGCCGTAACTCCAATCTGCATATTTATATTTCATACAGTATTTTCAAAATTTAACAATGTTTTTTTATTTAACAAAATAAAATTTTAAATACATCTACCTGCGTATACTTAGCTATCCACTTTTTTAATTATTACTACTTCCAAATAGAAACCGTTACAAAATACAAAAGATGAATAGTTCGCAGCTACGTAGAATGGAAAAAAAATCCCTGACGGCTCGGCCTACAGGCACAGGTAGATTTCGAAGACGCAGACCGTGGGGCGCCTGTTTGTCGGGAATTGCGGAAGAAATTACCTTTTTTATGATGATGCGGCAGTTGGAACCGCCTACTTCGAAACCTAATTTGTTTGCAGCCGGAGCCAGCAGGGATTTTTTTTTTTTTAGCTAAAAGAGTTGGTCCTATAAAAAACTTGTCAATATAAAAGTTTTAGATAATATTAAGAGGATTTATAATAAATTTAAGCGGATTTGATATCTTGTGAATTGACGAAGCTATGATTTTTTTTCTTCTAAAATCCCCCTTCCCCCCCCCCCTTGGGGCCATTTTTAATTATATCAAAAATCTGTCATGCATAAATTTTCAGCCCTTTTCCTAGAAGTAATAATAACTTTAAACGGATTCGATACGTATAATAATTAAGAAATTATGGGGGTTTTTCTGTTTTCATAAAAAGCCCCCCATTCCCCCCCCCCCTTGGTTCGATTTTGCCCATTAACGAACTTGACCGAGATTTTATGCCCCTTGATTTTATGTATCAGTTTGGAAGAGATTTATGCAGAATTTTTCCAGTTACCGTGTCCATAAAAA
Organism: Maratus michaelseni; assembly: GCA_963931845.1. Lineage (NCBI taxonomy): Eukaryota > Metazoa > Arthropoda > Arachnida > Araneae > Salticidae > Maratus > Maratus michaelseni. The sequence goes on from OZ007589.1 coordinate 469,153,413, forward strand.
AGTGACATAGATAGATAGATTGATAGATAGATAGATAGATAAAGTTTTGAACTGGGGGTGTTTTTGGGTTCTGGGAGTCATGATCGGCGTAGATCTGCAAAAAATTTTCAAAATTTCCAACTTAGTAGTATTTCTTACGAAATCTACCTAATACTATTTCTGTTGACTCTTTATTCTGATCAAAATAGCATTAAAATGATTTGAAATGGAAATAAATAAAATTTTGAATTTAAGACAGATTGAGCTTGAGTCTGCCCAAACCCAAAGACTGATATAAAAATCGAGCCCATTTCATCTCCATCTCTTACGTGAGCGACACATTCATTACGTCACTTATAAGAAGTGTTTTGATACAAAAGATTGGAGATGGGACATGGGAGGAAAAAGAAAGGGTAATTTAGGATTCATTTTTCGGTAGCGTTATTGCACTGGGCTCCGGTTCCGGAGCGCAGTGTTTATGAGCTCCGGTGAATTCTGGCTAATATTTAAAATTTTTACTAAAAACAGAGAAGCACCAAATAGGTGCTGCTCCGGTGGTCTCCGGCTCAAATTAATCCCTGCCTCTCGGACAGAGCTACCTTCCCTAGTGATGGGAGTATTTGAATTCAAAATGTCTGAGGTGTCGATTCAGCCACGTTCTCAAGTGGTCTCGATTCAGAAAAGTGTATTCAAGCTACCTGACATTCGTATAGGCGCGCGGCGACGAAAACTGTGGTTATCTGTTCTCATAGCTCCGCTTTGCTTTCAATCCTCCAGCGAATAAATGCGAGTATTCAAATACTACTATTGGCGCTGAAGTATACGAATTTACCTTTGTAAAAAATCTATTTTTGGATGTCTCCAACCTTTTTAATTTTTCAAGTTCATTTTAGCAATAACAATAATTGCTTTGTTGGCAGATAGCCTAGTGTGCCTTTTAAAAAACTATAATAATAAAGATAGAAGTTTGTGTGTGTGTGTTTGTCTGCCTGTGTACTGTATTCTAAAGAGACTGCTGCACGCAGAGTTACGAAATTTGACAGGAAGATACCTATATATCATCTCAAGTTATGCACCTCAAAGCCAATTTTTAAACTTTTTTGCAATTTTTAACGTTTTGTATCGAATTTCGCAGCGATTTTTTAGCATTAGTAAAAGGAATCCGGTTTCAATCTTTTACTCCAATTTAGTAAATTTTGTCCTGTTTTCAATAAAGTTTATTCGGAATTCCTGCAGAGATTTTTAAACACCCAACCCTGGGTAAGTTTGGAGGGATTTTCGTTTAAAAATATAAAATCAGGGCTTAATTTGCGCCAGAGCCCAAATAAGCACAGAATTATGCTTCTCTGTTTTTAGTAAAAATTTAAATATTTGCCAGAATTCACCGGAGCTTATAAACACTGCGCTCCGAAGACCAGTGCAATAACACTTCCGGAAAACGAATCCTAAATTACTCTTTCCTTTCCCTCTCATCTCCAATCTTTTGTATCAAAACACTTCTTATAAGTGACGTAATGTGTCGCTCACGCTTCACATAAGAGATGGAGATGAAACGGTCTCGATTTTTATGTCTTCGGGTTTGGGCAGGCTCGAGCTGTTTTAAATTCAAAATTTTATTTATTTCCATTACAAATCATTTTAATGCTATTTTGATAAGAATAAAGAGTAAACAGAAATAATCTTTTTCTATTCTGCATAGCTGCGAACTATTCTTTTTTTTTTGTCTTAACATTATTTCCGAATCATAATCCTGAACTTATTTAATCGCAGAATTCTGCGATTAATTAACATTAAGATTAGGCAAAGGTTTCTATTTGGAAGGAGTAATAACTGAAAAGTGGAGTAGTTTATACGCAGATAGATGTATTTAAAATTTTTATTTTGCTAAATAAAAAAACAGTGCTTTAAATTTTAAAAATAATGTATGAAATATAAATATGCAGATTGGAGTGACGGCGGATGGGGGTGGGAGGGGGGAGAGTGCGCTACAGGTGTTAGCACTGCAGAATATTAGGGCTACGGTACCTTTTTTCTTAGAAATTTAGCCCTGTATAAAATCATACAAATTCTAAGGGTGTACATTGCCGAAGCATGTGGGGCCCCAAAAATCAGGTTCGTTTTGAAGCATTTTTGTTTAAAAATATAAAACCCAAGCAGACCGGAGCGTGCCACAGCATGTTCAGTGTACAGTGCTTTCCCAACTCTATGTTCGTTTGGATTGATTTTCGTTTAAAAATGTAAAATCATACACATTTTAGGTTCGTTTTGTTTAAAGCCAAACCGGAGGAGGGTGGAAGGGTGAGATTCTGGGGATAGAGCCCTTCTGATGAAAAATTCTTAGTTATAAAGTATAGGAAACAGCCCTCCCTGCACCCTTTCTTGTGCTTGTGATAAAAGAATGTACCAACTAGGTAATCAACCCCTTCCCCCCTCTCTCAAAAAAATAAATTACAATTAAATTAAAATTAAAATTAATAAATAAATGAATTCTGCTTACGCTCATAGTAAACTTTTCTAGAATATGCATACTTAAGGTTATCAAGTATAAAGGGCATGAAGTATCAAATTAAATAGCAAGGTTTTTTACAGGGTTCCCACTATCTTTGAATTTCAGATATCATTATTACCGAAAAGTAACCGTCAACTTTTTTAATCGCAGAATTTCCATCATTAAATAAGACGAATATTGCTATTTGGAAATAGTGGTACCCATTTGAAAAATGGACTTTTTAAAAAAATAGAAATATTCAAATGTTATATTTCATACACAAAAACAATAGTAAAACAATCGATTTCGTATACTGGAAAGTAAAATTGTACATTTTGAAATAAGAAATTTTGTGTTGATTTTGTCAACATTTAAACAAAAACTGCTTCCGGTTCTGGATTATTCATAAAGTCTGGGGTCTTCATTAAAGGGTTACCATTTAAATTTCTAAAGAAAATTTTTCCATTCAAAAATTTATGCGAAAAAGAAAATATTATGATAATCTAAATCTTAATCAGAACTAAAAAACATTAAAAAAAATATATATTGTTTTCAGAGCTGTAATGTACGCATGATCAAAAAAAAAAAAAAAAAAAAAGAATGATTTTGCATAGAATAAACATTTGATGGGTGAAACAACAGAAGAAATGTCGCCCCCCATCTCATTTGAACGTAGTTCTCAGTGCTACAGCATTTGAATACAAAGTATTCGAAAACTAAGTATGATTTTGCATCATATATATATATCTTAAATTAAATTTATATTCTAAATTATATTTTATTTTTCATCCTTTCTTTCCAAAATTAAAATCCCATGATTCTTAAAAGAACAAGATCATTTTATTTAAACTCATTTTATTCCTTTAAGCAATCTCTCAGATCTATTCTTCTATCAAAAGGCGACCACATATTATAATAAAAAATAATAATAATGGGAAAGAAAAGCGCAATAGTCATAAAGTATTGATATCGGCATTCACATATGTCTGTGCTCAGCGTTCAGAATGAAATAATTTAAAAACAAAGGATGTTGTGGTATCTCACTTAGATGCTAAAGCCTAAACATTAAAGATAGCTAAAATTAATTAATCATAATAATCACTCAAGCGTGCTGGTTGGGAGAGCATAATAATATATAGAAATCAACATTCTTGAATGAAATCTGGTAATTCATGATTTTTGATGGAATTGGAGAAATGCAGTAAATATCATTTCTTGTTACGAGATTCTGGTGTATTTCAGGTAAAATAATACTAACGATTTGTCTTTTTCTTGGTTTAATATACGAACACATAACACGCAGACAGACACATCAAACACTAAATAGATATTAAACATTAATTAAAATATTCTAGAATAAATTTTAGGAAGCGACATTTTGCTTCCATTTCGATCCGAGCACCTCATGATACAGAAATTAATTCTCTTCTGTCACAGAGGGGACTCCCCGGTAGACAGACAGTCGGCGCCAATCTCCGCCGCTCACGTGATTTGCAACACACTGCCCCACCATGAACATAGGGGTGTTCATCACTAAACATATATATATAACAATACAAATTAAATGAAATACAATCATTAAATAATAATACAAGTTATACAAATTAAATCAAATACAAACATAGAATAATAATAAAATTATACATACTTCAAGGCTAATTTAAAAAAAGAGAGAGTTCAACACTGATTCAACTAAATAAAGGAAGAAGAAAATTTATATTAAAGTCCAGTTATTAAAGTTCAAATTTTATCTCAGTCCATTATAGTTCAAGATTGAAAAGCAGTTGTACAGGTCTGTTCAATATGGACTTTTCAGTCTTAATTTTACAGGCTCTCACCTTGCCATCTCTTCCAGGAAATATTTCTATAATTTTACCTAAACTCCAGAAATTTCTGGGTAATTTATCATCTTTAATTAAAACAACATCATTTATTTTAAATTGGGGAAGATTGGTTTTATTTAAACTTTGGTGGGCTGACCTCAAATTTAATAAGTATTCATTCTTCCATCTAGACCAAAACAGCCGCATCAATTTTTCCCGATAGTTAAAGGCTTTAAGCAATTCTTTCCTAGAAGAGAAATTAGAGTCAAGGTGAAGCCGTACGGGGGGGAGAGAAGATATTCTTCTCCCTATTAAAAAATGGGCAGGAGTTAATGGTAGGGGGTCCTGCCTTTCATCACTTATGTATGTCATGGGTCTGGAGTTCACCATTCCTTCAACCTCAATAAGTACTGTATGCAACTCATTAAGGGTCAGAGAAGATCTGCCCAATGTTTTTCGCAGCGCAGTTTTTACAGACCTTACCATTCTTTCATAAAATCCGCCCCACCAGGCGGCCCTTTCCACTATATACTTCCATTTTATGTTATTGGAAGCAAAAAATTCTTTCACCTCTGGATGAGTCACTATAGTCCATAGTCTCTTAAGTTCTATTTCAGCGCGTTTAAATGTTCGTGCGTTATCGGAATAAATAACGGAGCATAATCCACGACGAGCGATGAACCGTCTAAAGGCAAGTAAGAATGTTTGTGTTGACAAATTGTCAACAAGTTCCAGGTGGATATTTCTTGTTACAGCACACGTTATTAGCAATATATACTGTTTGCTGTCAGAATCTTTGACAAATAAAGGTCCTGCAAAATCGACTCCTATTACGCTATATGGAGCTGACTGTTCGACACGATCAGGTGGCAATGGAGCTATCGTCTGGTCTCCTGGAATTGATGAAAACCTTTTGCAAATAATGCATTTTTTCAGTTGATTTTTTATTGTTTGTCTAGCCTTTAGTAACCAGAATTTTTCTCTCACTTGTACGAGGGTGTGAGAAACCGCTGAATGAAATACTCTAACATGAGCATCCCAAATTATCAATTCGGAAAACTTCGTTTTGGACGGAAGAATTATCGGGTGTTTTTCATCCGTTGAAAAATCAGCTTTCCCAAGTCGACCAGAGACACGCAGGACGCCTTCGGAATCAAGGAATGGGTTCAAACAAAGCAAGTGCGAGTCTTTTGGAAGAGGTTTGGCATTTTTTAAACACTGTATTTCATTAGAAAAAAATTCACTTTGAACTAGCCTTATCCAATACAGCTCTGCTTCTCGAAGATTTTCTGGTGTAAGTGCACAGACTTTCTCGTGATTGCCCTTTAGCAATTTTATAAAATATATCACGTAAGCAGTGACTCTTAACAATTTTTTTAGGCTACTAAATTTTTCTATATCAATTATTTTTTCATTAACAATGATTGAATTAACTATTATTTCGCCTTTGCATTCATTTTTAATTTCTGGAATGAATGATTTGATTTTTAGCTTATTTTCTTTCGGCCAATCAATTTCGGGATTAATAAGCCACTCAAGACCATACCACCAGCGTCTTGAATTTATTAGCTCTTTGGAAGAGAGCCCCCTAGTAAGCATGTCTGCCGGGTTATCCTTGCTATTAACATGCCGCCAAGAACTAGGATCGGTCATTTCCTGAATTTCAGCTACGCGGTTTGCAACATACGGTTTCCACTTGGCGGCCGATCCCTTAATCCAGTGCAAAACTATAGTAGAATCGGACCACAAAATTATATTTTCAATAAGGAATCCGATAGGATCAAATATTTTAGCAGCAGTGTGGAGAACGTGTCTTTTGGTGAATTTTAAATCACCGTTTGACGCTAAAGATGTCAAATCTATGGACAGAAAGTCCTCCTTATTGTTCCAATTTATTCCTAGTATTTTAAGGTTTGATTGTTTTTCTTCTATTTCAATTACAGGGTCGGCATTCTTCCACTGTTCCTTTAATTCTACAGAATTGGAGTTAAATTTCCGTAACTTCATATTCGCGTCTTTATAAATTGAAACTGCACAAGATGACAGCTTAAAAGCTTCTGGTACCGTAGATGCTCCGTGAATCAAGTCATCTACGTATAAATAATTATCTAACATGTGGTATGCGATGGGATTGGCCTCCTTATAATTTTTAATGTGTTTTTTTAGAGTTGAAGCTAACACGTAGGGGGAACTGGTGAGGCCAAAACAATGTTGATTAAAATGATATAAGGTTGGTGGTTTATTTATGTCGCAGTCATCAAAATATAAAAAACATAAATAATCTCTGTCACTCCTCGATACCTCTATTTGCAGGAAGGCTCGGGCCAAATCCCCACAAAAAGCAATTTTATGCCGCCTGAAATTTAGTATAACATCTACGAGATTAGGATTTAAATTTTCCCCAGAGAAAAGACATTCATTTAAACTTTTGTTACTACCCTGTCGACTGCTCGCATCATAAACAATTCTAGTTTTAGAGCTAGAAGATTTTTCCCTAAAAACCGCTCTATGAGGCATTACATAATTTACAGAACAATTATCATTACACTTTTGAATAATTCCCTCATTCAATTGTTCCTTCATAATTTCATTATATCTTAAAAATAAAGATTGATCATCTTTTAACCGTCTTTCCAAAACTGCAAATCTTTTTTCCGCGACTTGGTAATTGTTACATAAATTTTGTCTATCCGTATCGCATCGCCACAAAAGTGGTGCTACATACCTACCATTTTCGAAACATATTTCCTTCTCGAATTTATTTATGACCTCAAAATGTTCATCATCTTGTTTATCTTTTTGATTAAATAGAAACGATTCCATTTCCCATAAGTTTCTTAAGTCATTATCTATTGACGAGCATATTATTTTTAAACAGGAAGTACTCTGTAATTTAGCGCCATAAATTCTACCTACTAAAGTTTTTCCAAATATCGTTGGTTGAATAAACAACGATTGATTTATTTTTTTAACTTCTCCAATTATCGTTGAAAACATATAATCAGCACCTAAAAGAATTTGGATGGGTTTTGCATGAATAAATGTGTCAGCAAATTCATTTTCATTAAGACCGAGTTTATTTATTAACTGAGAATCAACTGAGGCGATAATTTTCGCTCCGCTGATGACCTCTGACACAAGCGCTTCAATTTGTATGTCAGCGTAGGGGGGAACGCGACTGCGTACTGTAATATTCACAACATCGAACTCTTGTTCTATGGCTTTGCGGTTTCCGAACGTATAAACTAGAAGCCTTTCCTTTTTCCTAGGTTTTAATTTCAAAGCTGTCGCTAGACTTTTTGTAAGGAACGTTCTAGAAGAGGCCGAGTCATATAAAAGCCTCGTATATAAGGTTTTAGAGATACCTAGCACCTGTACACAAGCAGTTTGTAATAATGTTGAATATTTTTCGGAGGAATTTTGAGTCTTAATAACTGACGATAATACAGTTTGGTTTTCGAGAATTCGGGAAGATTCGGGTGTTTCCGCATTCTCAACGGAACGATTTTTATCTTTCTTAGTGGGGCAAAATAAATAATTATGCTGATAACTTTGGCATAATTCGCAAGGTTGAATTTTTACTTTACAAGAAGATAATAGATGATTTTTATTCAAACATCGATAACACCTCCCACTTTTTTTTAACTTATAACGTTTTTGTTCGTCCGAGATTTCCTTACATTTTAGACTATAATGATTTGAATTGCAAAATATGCAAACATTTTTTACAACCGTGTTAAGCGCGACTGAAGTGGGAACATTAGTTTTTAATCTAGTCGGATTTTTTCTTTCCCATCGAGATGTTTCATTATTTTTCAAGGAAATTCCTGACACCGCGTTAGCCGCTTCTCGTGATTCTATTTCAAACTTTATAAAATTCATTAATTCATTGACGTCACCAGATTTATCAACATTTTTTTTCTTTGAAATTCTACAACCAAATTATGGGGTAATTGCCTTAAAATTATTGGAATAAGTAAATATCCGAAATTATCTGAAGCCACCCCCATCGCTTGTAAATTTCTAATGCTAACTTCACATTCATCGTACAATTCTCGTAACGATCTGGTATTTGAAGCAGACTTTACAGGCTCAATTTCTAATAGTTTATTTATAAACCCACTAATCAAATATTCTGTTTTTCCATATCTGTTTTCTAGTAAATCTAGAGACGATTTATAATTTTGTTCATTTAGAGCAAATCCTGAAATCGTTTTATAAGCTTCTCCTGACAGAAACGATTTCAAATATATGAATTTTTCAATGCTACTCAAGTTTTCATTAGAATCTATAGTACTTTTAAAACTATTTATAAATTCAAGAAATGTGTTAGGATCACCTTTAAATATTGGTATAGTTATCTTGGGTAAATTTATTGTAGGTGATCGTGTATTAGGATACGGAATTGTACTGGCATTTGTACTGGCATTTGATGCAGTACTTGTATTGCTCAGTTCAGCGTTAGCTTTAAACTTTTTTAATTTTCCTTTAATTTTAAATTTTGCTTCATTAATGGTATCGTCATACTCAATACTGTTTTGAATTTCTGCTTCAAAAAGAGTAGTATCAGATATTAACTCTTCAATTTTAGGATTTATTAACTTTAATTCATCTTGTTTTTCAATTAAATTGTTCAAATATTCCGAGAGTGTCTCAAAATCATTTTCACTTTCTAAATCTACACTTTCCATAAATGTTTCAATTTTTGTAATAAATTTCGTACAGGCAGTTTTAATTACCTTGCGCTTTGATTTTAATTTTTCGAGATTCATTTTTAAAAACAAATAAAAGGTACAGTACCTGATTTTGCCGGGATATAATCTTAATCCAGTAAGTCGTCTTCGAAAATGTTGAACTTAATCTTGATGATAATCACTAATCACTTGGAGCAACATTATCATGAACTTTAATATTAAAGCTTCCGGGTTCGTTGTCACCATAAAATTAATTAATCATAATAATCACTCAAGCGTGCTGGTTGGGAGAGCATAATAATATATAGAAATCAACATTCTTGAATGAAATCTGGTAATTCATGATTTTTGATGGAATTGGAGAAATGCAGTAAATATCATTTCTTGTTACGAGATTCTGGTGTATTTCAGGTAAAATAATACTAACGATTTGTCTTTTTCTTGGTTTAATATACGAACACATAACACGCAGACAGACACATCAAACACTAAATAGATATTAAACATTAATTAAAATATTCTAGAATAAATTTTAGGAAGCGACATTTTGCTTCCATTTCGATCCGAGCACCTCATGATACAGAAATTAATTCTCTTCTGTCACAGAGGGGACTCCCCGGTAGACAGACAGTCGGCGCCAATCTCCGCCGCTCACGTGATTTGCAACAATAGCAGACGCCTTCTTTCAATAAACTTTCATGTATATGCAGATGTTCTTACGGCCTTTCCCATACGGGTTAATGTTATAAAATTCATGGTTTTTAGCACTTCTGGTAGCTCAACGTCGCGCCAAGCAAATTCAAACCACCCCCATTGGATTAACATTAACGAATATTTTTCTATTGTTCTTTGGCCTATTTTACAACACGCCATAACTGTATTCCAATCTTGGCTGTGAAAAATGTAACCGCGATTTTTAATCACTTCATCGCCTCTGCTCATAGAAATAAGACTTAATTAAAAATCAATTGCGAGGCCATCCCATGTCTACGGCATAAGGAAGGCGGAAAAAAAAAAAAAAAAAAAAAACAAGATAAAAGTAAGCCTTTCAGTCTCAGAATTTTCAAAGTAGCTTTTCTTGCTTAATTTAACGCCATTGTTTGTACTACATCATTCTCTGTTGAAATGATTTTTCATTTGCATTTGTTCAATTACCAGTAGAGAAAATTAAAAAAAAAATAACAAAAAAAGAAATCTTCAACCAGTATCACTACAATTTGAAAGCAAATTTAAATCCCTTTATAGTATTGTTTTGTATATAAATGACGCAATTTTAAAGAAACAAATTATTGTATAGTTGTGACATTATAAATATTATCATTTTTATATCTTCTATTGCTTAAAAATTTATAATAATTTACAATATTAGAATTTTATTTTCGTACAGTTTGAATTTTCATTTATTCATGTATTTAGTTTTGGTATAGCTTTCCAGTCTAAACCTAAACCAACTCTATGTTTTGGTTTTAGTATAAGTTTTAGATCCTTAATATGAAAGTGATACATAGATGTATGTATATTTCTTTAATGAATTTATATTCATTTAAAAGACTGATTCCATTAACCGGTGATTCATATAACCGGCGACTACCTTTATCAGAAACTCAAAACCCCCCCTAGAACCGAATTCTGGCTGCGCCACTGGTTCTCATAGCTCGAGTTTTCTGTTTTCATAAACTGCGTCAGTGAATGTTTGTATTCAAATTAGTGATGGGAGTATTCGAATACAAAATGTCTGTGTTCTCAAGTGGTCTCGGTTTCAGACAGGAGTATTCGAATACAAGCAAGGCAACACTAGATACCGGGCTTGCTCATTCACTCTCAAAACGTCACAAATGGTGGCTGACCGCGACCAGCGATTGGTCCAAAGCAACGCGCCCATCGTTTTGTGCCAATCGCTGTATGTCTTTCCTCCTAGTCAGCCACCTTTTGTGACGTCATCATAATGAATGAGCAAGCCCGGTATGTAGTGTAGCCCTGATACAAGTCACCTGGCATCTGTATCGGTGACGAAATCTGCGGTTTTCGACTGTATTCAGTATTCAGTTCTCATATCCGGAGTTTTCTGTGGTTTCATAAGGTGCGCCAACGAATGCTAGTATTCAAATACTCGGCGCTGTTAATTTTTTTTTTTCTCCGGAATTTTGCGGCGGTTAACAGGATGATCAGCGCTCTTTTAGTTTTGATATTTACTTTTATTTTTTCAAGCGTACAATCAATTCAACTAATATACATATATATTTTTAGTTAAATCAGTCATATGGATTTTAATTTAAGAAAACGATTATAATGAATAACATTCTGTGAATTTGTATTTAAGAAACGTAAATATAATTTTTTTTCATTCATTTTTTAAAAATTTTACGATTAAAATAATTACTCATAGTGGAAAATAAAATTGTACGTTCGTAAAAAAGTAAAAAAAATCTTGATTTCGCTATTTAAAGACAAATTGCTTAATTTTACGGGCGTATGCAGGGGTGGGCCGGTTCTTCGCCTTCTAAATCTTAGAAAATAATTAGATATAACTTACAAAACTGAGAGACATGGACGTCGGCAGAATTATATTTTGGGACGGGCAAGATTTTGGAACACGCGTGGTCTAGTCTGCTTTTAAAATTGCAGAATATAAACAGGAAATAATCTAAACTAAGATTTTTTTTTTTTTGTCAGAGTTATCATGCAAAACAATTTTTAAACATATCAACATATAAAGCAATACAAGAATTTATCTATTAAGAAATACTAAATATAAATAAGTTTTTTTTTTTTTTTTTTTTTTTTTTTTACCAACATGTTTTTAAAAAAGAAATCGAAGCAGTTTTTTTTCCTTCAAAGGGCTTTGCCATCCTCAATCCTTTTTTTAAGATAAGTTTGAAACACATGAACATTAACAGGAAAACAAAATTAAAAAATCCCTGACGGCTCGGCCTACAGGCACAGGTAGATTTCGAAGACGCAGACCGTTGGGCGCCTGTTTGTCGGGAATTGCGGAAGAAATGACCTTTTTGCCATGATGCGGCATTTGGAAACGCCCACTTCGAAACCTAACTTGTTTGCAGGCGGAGCCGGCAGGATTGTTTTTGTTTTAATTTTTTGTTTTAATTTTTTTTTTGCTATAAAGGGTTGGTCCTATAAAAAACTTGTCAATATAAAAGTTTTATATAATATTGTTATGAATTTTGTATATATCTGTAAATATTCCATTTGTTTAAATTTATTTTATTTTATTATTGTGAAAATTGCAGTATTATTAATGTATTTCCTATTGAGCATCATGTAACTCAATGCTAAAGGCCTCAGATGGTTTGCAAGGAAAACAACCTTACACCCTCATCTTTATAATGGAAGTCTATGGTAAAATCGCCAAGGAATGGGTTTATCGCCAAGTTGGCGATGGTTTTGGCGACTTATTTTTGTCGCCAAATTTGGCGATATATCGCCAAATGTCCCCAAGTTGGCGACGTATTTGGCGACTTTTTGTGCAACCACCCCCCCTTATACCTGTACATTGGGATCCTTTCTCGCTTTGGTTCTCTATCGAAAGTTAAAGCACTTTCTGGTAATTTCTAGCATCTGAAAGCTCTGGAATAATCCGGAAAGATCTCTGAAGCCTATATAAGGACCTCCATCAGTTCAGTTCAGTTAGTTGTCTGTCAACTGCGATTGAATTCATACGAGGGGCTTTGCATTGAGAACTGTGTTTCTCGGATTGATTTTGTCGTTGATACGTCGTATTGAACGCATTGTTTCTGTGTGAAATTTTGCTGTGCTTTTATTGGATTTGAAGATTACTGAATATCTTGTAATTTTCAGAAGATATTGGTGTTCGTATTGCACTGTTTATAGTGAATAAAGCCTTTTGATTGTTCTTATATATTGGCATCAGTCCTTTCGAACCCCGAGCTCACAACATTTGGTGTCAGGAGTGGGGTTGAATGCCGATTACCAGAGCAATGGAGGCACAACTGACTAAATTATTGGAGAAATTAGGAGAGATGGATGAGAAAATGACTGCGAATCAGGCTGAAATGAAGAAGGATATGTCAGCGATGGATGAGAAAATGACTGCCAACCTTGGCGAGTTGAAAGAAGAAATGAAGAAGGAAATGACTGAGAATCAGGCTGAAATGAAGGAAATGTCAGAAGAAATGAAGAAGGAAATGTCAGCGATAGACGAGAAAATGACTGCAAACCAGGTTGAAATGAAGGAGATGTCGGAAGAAATGAAAAAGGATATGTCAACCAACCTTGGCGAGTTGAAAGAATTAATAGATAATAAAATAACATCTTTAAATGAAAGAATTGACAGCGTGGAAAACAAATTTGAAGGAAGATTTCAAGAAATAGAAGAAAATGTTCAATTGACAGCCAAAACCGTAGAAGAAAGACTAGAAGAAAAAGTTCAAAAGATCGCCAAGACCGTTGAAGAAAGCATAGAGAACGTAAAAAAAGATTTGGAAAATGTGAAGAAACAAAAGATAACTGCCGAAAACTATCCCGAAGATGTCAAGTATCAAGCTATGCTTCCACGGGCCTCTATTAAACTCTCGACCTATGACGGAAAATCCTCATGGCCAGTTTTTAAGACACAATTTGGGATCGTAGCGGACGCCAATGGATGGGATTCCCAGACAAAGGCTTGCCAGTTAGCTGCTTCTCTACGAGCTGATGCTGCTGACGTCCTACAGACTTTGCCTGCAAATGAACCGCTGGATTTTGAAACGCTCGTCTGTGCCTTAGAATTGCGCTTTGGAGAGAAATGCATGAAGGAATATAGCAGATTCCAGCTCAAATCTCGACAGCAGAAATCCACTGAATCCCTGCAAGATCTTGCTACGGATGTCGAGAGACTTTCACATCTTGCTTATCCTGACTGTCCGACTGAAATTAGAGAAAGCTTAGCTCTACAGCATTTTATCGATGGTGTGCGTGACTCTGAGATCCAGAAACAACTCCGGATTGCAGATCTCAATGACTTAAAAGGGGCTTTAGTTTATGCCCTAAAATTCGAGGCAGCCCAGCAAGCTACTAGGAAAGATCGACACCAACCGAGCAGCCAACCTGCCTGAGACGTCGGATAGAGCTGTGGAGCGCTTACAGCAGCGGATGAATGACATAATGAGAAAGATGAACTCCTTAATGGCCAACAAACCTTACAGGAAGATCAAGTGCTGGAAATGCGGTAGAGAAGGCCATATCCAAATCGACTGCCCAAGACGACCCAGCACCGAAGATAATATCTCTCCCGCTAAAGGAGGAGCAGGAAAACTGATTAATGGCCATCTTGCGGGGCGGAGGTTGCCAGATTTTGAGAAGCCCCATTTTCAAGTATGTGAAATTTCTGCAAGAAGTTGCGGCGAGAACGGAGTTTTTCTAGTCGGAAGTGTGAATGATTTGCCCTGTAATATGATCATCGATACAGGAGCCAATGTGACCATCATTCGGAAAGATCTAGCTCAGCGGCTGAAAGAAAAACTCTTCTGGACGCCGCCACGTGTAATCCTTCAAACTGTGACAGGAGATAATATCGACATATTTGGAAGAATGACACTGGAAATAAAGTTTGGGAACGCCGCTTACCATCATACAGTCTATGTGGCCGATATTTCAGATCCCTTCATACTCGGACTGGACTTTTTAAAAGAGCATGGATTTGCACTGGATTTTAAGAAGAATGAGTTACGCTCTGCTCAAGAAGATGTCACTATTTTCAAACTTGGAAATGAGTCCGGGTCTATTCAACGGATCACAGCCAAGGTAGATGTTATCATCCCTCCTCGGACCGAAATGATGATACCTGGATTAACTGAGAACGAAAGTAGTTTTCAATGTGGCTTGGTTGGATATCCTGAGAAGAGCCCAAAAGGAGTGCTAATAGCATCAGCGCTGGTAGATCTGTCGAGAGATGTGATACCCGTGAGGATGGCGAATGTAAGTGAAAAGTCTAGAATTATCCAGAAGGGTGAAGTGCTTGCTACCTGTGCTCCAGTCACCTGTGTTTGCAAAGACCCGAGCTTGACGTTATCGGAGCCGCCTACAAGTTTAACACCTGTAATTGGACGAAATGAAAATTTATCTCCTGAGCAGAGACATGCCGCAGAAAGACTGTTCCAGGAATTTAAGGATGTGTTTTCACAAAACGAGAATGATATAGGTCGCACTTCTCTGACACGTCATAGAATTGATACTGCCGACCATCCACCGATTAAACAGCATCCAAGACGCTTGCCGTTCGCAAAACAAGAGGTTTCTAAGCTCTTACAAGAGATGCAGGATAGTGACATCATCGAACCGTCATCAAGTCCGTGGGCCTCTCCCATCGTGTTGGTCCGAAAGAAAGATGGCTCCACAAGATTTTGTGTGGATTATCGTAAACTTAACGATATCACGAAGAAGGACAGCTATCCTCTACCAAGAATAGACGACACGCTAGATACTCTTTCAGGACATAAATGGTTTTCCACGCTGGATTTGAAGAGTGGATATTGGCAAGTAGAGATCCATCCTGATGACAAAGAGAAGACCGCATTTACTACTGGACAAGGACTTTTTCAATTTAAAGTTATGCCGTTCGGGCTCTGCAATGCTCCAGCAACGTTCGAGCGCCTCATGGAGACAGTGTTAAAAGGTCTGACTTTTGAAGCTTGTCTCATCTACCTAGATGACGTCATCATTGGTGGCCGAACGTTTGAAGAACATCTAGAGAATATTCGAAAAGTGATAACGAAACTAAGAGCGGCGAATTTAAAGTTGAACCCTTTGAATTGCAAGTTCTTCCAACGAGAAGTAAACTATTTAGGACACATCATCTCAGCTGAAGGTGTTCGAACAGATCCTGAAAAAGTGTCTGCAGTAAAGCACTGGAAACGTCCGGAAAATATCCATCAGTTGCGAAGCTTTCTGGGACTATGCACTTATTACAGAAAGTTTGTACAGGGGTTCTCCAACATCGCAAGACCATTGCATAGGCTCACTGAAAGCAAACAGAAGTTTCTATGGACACAAGAATGCGACAATTCATTCCAGCGGCTGAAAGAAGCTCTCACATCCTCTCCAGTCCTTACCTGTCCAGACCCCGACAAACAATTCATTGTGGACACGGATGCCAGTCAGGAAAGTGTCGGCGCAGTACTTTCCCAAGAAATAGATGGCCAAGAACGAGTCGTAGCATACTGGAGCAAATGTTTATCGAAACCAGAGCGGAATTATTGCGTCACTCGTAAGGAGTTATTAGCTATAGTGAAAGCCATAGAACACTTCCATCACTATCTCTATGGCAGGAAATTTCTCCTTCGTACTGACCACGCATCCCTAACATGGCTGATGAATTTTAAGAACCCAGAGGGCCAAGTAGCCAGATGGATACAACGACTCCAAGAATACGACTTTGACATCAGGCATCGCAAAGGCTCATCGCATGGAAACGCCGATGCCCTATCAAGAAGACCGTGTCCCGAGAGCTGTCGCTATTGTTCCAGAGCGGAGAGCAAGTATAATCCGGAATATGTCATACGCCAGACGAAGACTTCACTATTGACGCCACCAGATCCCTAGAGTGATGAGAAGATTCGAGAAGATCAAATGTCAGACTCTGAGATCAAACCAATCTTGGAGTTATTAGAATCTTCTAGCACGAAGCCCAGTTGGAAAGACATCTCGACTTACAGTCCTACGACGAAGCAATATTGGGCTCTTTGGAACTCTCTCCACGTCAGGAATGGTGTCCTGTTCCGAAAATTCGAATCGGAAGATGGGAAGACATCTCGGTGGCAGTTGGTACTTCCTCGATCCCGAATCCCAGAGGTCCTCAAGGAATTACATGGCAGTCCCACTGGTGGCCATTTTGGAGTCATGAAAACATTACACAGAGTCCGAAAGCGCTTCTTCTGGGGAAAAGCGAGAGCTGACGTTGAACGATGGTGCAAATCTTGCGATGCATGTGCAGCTCGGAAAGGACCAAAGAAACGTAGCCGAGGAAGACTGCATCTCTACAATGTAGGAGCACCTTTCGAACGCATCGCCCTTGACATCCTAGGCCCTCTGCCAAGAAGTGCTGATGGCAACAAATACCTCCTTGTTGCCATGGACTACTTCACGAAATGGCCTGAAGTCTATGCCATCCCTGATCAAGAAGCTTCTACGGTTGCGGATGCCTTGGTACACCAGTGGATATCAAGGTATGGAGTCCCCCTTCAAATGCATTCTGACCAGGGGAGAAATTTCATCTCTGCTGTGATTGAGGGTCTCTGTCAACTTCTCGGAATAGACAAAACTAGGACTACGCCTTTACATCCACAATCGGATGGCATGGTTGAGAGATTTAATCGTACCATCCTCAACAACCTCTCACTGCTAGTCTCAAGAAACCAACAAGACTGGGACCAAAAACTTCCCTTGTTTCTTCTCGCCTATCGCAGCGCCGTCCATGAAACAACCGGCTATTCCCCGTCTCAGATGCTTTTCGTTCGTGATCTGCGTCTACCTTGTGATCTGATTTTTGGTCGCCCTCCAGATGCGCCTTCATCGCCAGAGGGATACGTGCAGAATCTCCAGGCACGATTTGAAGACGTCCACAACTTGGCTCGAGAGCGGATCAATATACAGACGGAGAAGATGAAGACCAGGTACGACACGAAAGCCACGGGACATCAATTCAAAGAAGGTGACAAGGTTTGGTTTTATAATCCGACTCGACGTAAAGGACTTTCTCCCACACTGCAATCGCACTGGGACGGTCCTTATACAGTCCTAAACAGACTGAACGATGTCGTAATTCGGATCCGAAAGTCACCAAGTTCGAAGCCTAGAGTCGTTCATTACGACAGGCTGGCTCCATACTATGGCCATAGTACTTAGTTCATTAATTGTAAATAGTGTAATGTAAATAATGTAAATTAGTATGACCATGGTCTTATATATAAGTTAATGTAATAATTTCTTTTGCTTAGCATTATCATTATTAATGTTATTATTTAAATACTTGTATGTAATGATGTCTATGCTTTAATTTAATTCAATTTTTTTTAAAATAAATGTATATTTTGTATAATTCAGCATTATGAATGTGTTTAATTGTTATTTTCCATGTTTGCTTTAAGTGTTTTGAGTAGTATAGCATTTGTTGGTAACGGGTTTGCTTTACGATCAAAGGTTGAACTGCCCGGGACGTGCAGTCCTCGAGAGGGGGGCAATGTTATGAATTTTGTATATATCTGTAAATATTCCATTTGTTTAAATTTATTTTATTTTATTATTGTGAAAATTGCAGTATTATTAATGTATTTCCTATTGAGCATCATGTAACTCAATGCTAAAGGCCTCAGATGGTTTGCAAGGAAAACATCCTTACACCCTCATCTTTATAATGGAAGTCTATGGTAAAATCGCCAAGGAATGGGTTTATCGCCAAGTTGGCGATGGTTTTGGCGACTTATTTTTGTCGCCAAATTTGGCGATATATCGCCAAATGTCGCCAAGTTGGCGACGTATTTGGCGACTTTTTGTGCAACCACCCCCCCCTTATACCTGTACATTGGGATCCTTTCTCGCTTTGGTTCTCTATCGAAAGTTAAAGCACTTTCTGGTAATTTCTAACATCTGAAAGCTCTGGAATAATCTGGAAAGATCTCTGAAGCCTATATAAGGGACCTCCACCAGTCCAGTTAGTTAGTTGTCTGTCAACTGCGATTGAACGAGAGGTTCATACGAGAGGCTTTGCATTGAGAACTGTTTCTCGGATTGATTTTGTCGTTGATACGTCGTATTGAACGCATTGTTTCTGTGTGAAATTTTGCTGTGCTTTTATTGGATTTGAAGATTACTGAATATCTTGTAATTTTCAGAAGATATTGGTGTTCGTATTGCACTGTTTATAGTGAATAAAGCCTTTTGATTGTTCTTATATATTGGCATCAGTCCTTTCGAACCCCGAGCTCACAACATGGCGCCTGTTTGTCGGGAATTGCGGAAGAAATGACCTTTTTGCCATGATGCGGCATTTGGAAACGCCCACTTCGAAACCTAACTTGTTTGCAGGCGGAGCCGGCAGGGATTGTTTTTGTTTTAATTTTTTTTGCTATAAAGGGTTGGTCCTATAAAAAACTTGTCAATATAAAAGTTTTATATAATATTAAGAGGTTTTATAGTAAATTTAAGCGGATTTGATATCTTCATAATTGACGAAGTTATGATTTTTTTTTCTAAAACCCGCTCTCCCCCCCCCCCCCCCCCCCTTGGGGCCATTTTTAATGATATCAAAATCTGTCATACATAAATTTTCGGCCCTTTTCCTAGAAGTAATAATAACTTTAAACGGATTCGATACGTATCATAATTAAGAAATTATGGGTTTTTTTCTGTTTTCACAAAAAGCCCCCTCACCCCCTTCCTTGGTTCGATTTTGCCCATTAACGAACTTGACCGAGATTTTATGCCCTTGATTTTATGTATTAGTTTGGAAGAGATATGTGCAGAATTATGGGAGTTATCCAGGGGCGCCATTTTAGAACTTCCTTGGGGGGGGGCAAAGTTTTTTTTTAGGTAGTGGCATAGCCAAGGGGGGAGTTCGGGGTGTTGCAACCCCCCCTCCCCGCAACCTCTCAAACGAGAAACGTTTACTGAATCATATATACAGAGACAGCAGTAATTCTAATACGGAATCTCGAGTGACCTCTGAAATATTCCGTTTTAGACAGGTTTTCGTCTTAGCAAGTAGAATTTTAAAATATTATGAAAGTTAGACAGGCACCGTTCTTTTCAGGTATTTCTTAAGACTGTTAAAACCTCCTTTCTATAAAGCACTTCTGAAGAGCATAGGTGTTAGGTGTATTACAGTGAAACGTGTCTAAGCGAAACCTGTGTATAACATAATTCTTTCTCAAACGGACAAAAAAAAATCAAGTTTCGACGAAAAAAACGCCATACAGTTATACTTGCTGAGATGGAGACCTGTCTAAAATGGAGCTTTTTTGCAGTCCTTTTCAACTCCTTCTTTGCAGGTTTTACTGCAGGAGCACCATTTCATGAGTTTCTTGGGGGGGGGGAGGACAAATTTTTTTCTAGAGACAGGGGTTGAAATATCGTGCAGGATAGCCAAAACATAGAAATAGGCTCCCCACAATAAAAAATGCAGTGTGAGATTTTGCCTTCTTATCTTAACTTCTTTCGCAAACATGTAATTCTTGAGTGAATACATTTTTTTAATTTTAGTGGTAGTCCGCGAATTTTTCTTCTTTTTTTTTACGCAAAAGCAATTCGTCAACCGATCGCGGTAAACATCACGAATTTTACGAATTAGAAAAAAATAGTTAATTTGGCAAAATTAGTCGCGGAAAATATCGTTAACTTTTTCAAACAACCATGGAAAAATATTGCGAATTTTGCCAAAGATCACTGAAACAAATAGAGATTTTCGTCAATCGATCGCGGAAAAAAAATCCCTAATCTAGTATAACTATTGCGGAAAAATATCGCGAAATTCTTCAAAAGATTGAACAACAACAACAAAAAAAATCATGAATTTAGTCAAACAATCGCGCAAAAAAGGGGAATTTCGTCAAAGATCGCGCAAAAAATAGCTACTTTTGTCAGTCGGTTGCGGAAAATAATTTCCGAATTTCAACAAACGATCGTAGAAAAGAGTCGAGAATTGCATCAAAGGTTGCGAAAACAAACAGCGAATTTCGTCGATCGGTTGAAAAAAAAATATCGCGAATTTAGACAAATGGTCGAAAAAGTCAATTCCGTCAATAATTCACAAAAATAGCAAAGTTTAGAAAATTATCACAAACAAAAAAAAAAAAAAAAAAAAAAAAGGGAAACAATTACGAAAAAAAGTCGTGAAATTCAATCAGTCACGAGATAATCAGCATACGAACACCATCAAGAAGTTACGAAATTTGCAAATGTTGTAATCTATAGGTATAAGAAAATTTTCATTAATGATTTTCTGTCAGTAAAAATTTTTCGCAATCATTTTCTACCTTCCTCTTCAGACTATGATCTAAATTCCATACAATTCCGAAATCTGCAAAACCCTTGTCTCAGCCACTGCATTGGGTGGGCAACACGACCCAATCTGCAGTACGGATCGAGCCGGGTTCACGCGGCTTATTTTCATTGTGGGTCAGGTTGACTTGGAACATTTAACTACGGTTGGGACATATATGTCCCAAACTTCTATTTTTTATTCTATTAGTACGAGTTTTTGAAATCTGTCATACATTTATATAAGGATATTTTCAAGAGAAATCTGTCACAAGGAATTTTTTTGTAAATTGAAAACAATTGAATTCAAAATTAGTAGTAAATCCTGGACCGCTATCAAAGTGTTATGTGTTTCGGATTCAAGTTGGGTTTTCACTATTTTGAGTCGGGTCCGTGTTGTCCGAGTTTTCAAAGAAATCCTAAATATTTTCAGATGAAAAAAAAAATATTTTTTCTACATAAAAGATAAAATTGTTATTAGACATGTAACTGCAGTCTACTTTTCCAAATCATATTGAAATATGGATTAATTTTCTTTCATTTCGGGTGGGGTTGCGGTCAATGAAAATTTTTTGGACGTTTCCGGGTTTACTCGAAAGTACAGTCCTGCATCGGCTATGCGAAATGAAATTTCGTTTTGGGTTTGGTTGATTCATTTTTTTTTTTTTTTTTTTTTTTTTTTTTTTTTTTTTTGTGCGGGTCGAGTAAACTTTATACGCTTCGGGTTATGCTTTGACTCTTTCGCATCGGGTTCGAGATGAACCGATTATACAAAAGGAGGTTCTAAATGATTTTCAAATGAAAAAAACTATATAGTATATTTGAATATTAATGGGTGTATATATGTGTTATTTTTGTACATAAGGGATAAACATGTAGATTACTTTTCCATAAATGTATGAAAATATACATTCATTTACTTTCACTTCGGGTTCAGGTATGAATATTTCGGATTCGGGTCTATCGGTTTAATTCGGGTCGGTTACAACCAAATCTGGACAGGACTCTAGTGTCAGGCTATTGATATTTTTAAGAGCATACAGTATAATAATACCATTTAATAAAGCAAATTATTTAATAGCATTATAACGATTGGAGAAAATATAATGTGACACTAATAAAACAAAATTAACAAATCATATAATTAGGAAATTGAATACACCTCCCCCCATCCCCGCTCCACCCCAAAAAAAATTCCCCTTAAATTTTGTCTAAAGACAGAATTTATCACTAAAATTCTAGCCTTGGGGGTGACGAGTTTTCTTTTAATCATGCTGCACACAGCTCAGAAGCAATTCATAGAGATTTTTCTCACATATATTTCTAAACCTAGCCAAAATATTCATTAATGATAAATGTTTCACTTATAGAATGTTGCAATAGCAAGGCTTTAGAAAACATTTCAATGTTTAAAGTGTCTATTAAATGTTTATTACTTTCTTCTATCTTTACAAGAAAAAGATATTGGATTTATGAAATTTACCACTTCTGGTTTTCGATGGATTTATACGTTTCAGAAGGTCCTAAACACAATTGGACTATTTTTAGAAAATGTCTGTCTGCGAGTCTGCGTGTCTCAGTGTCTGTATGTGACAAAGATTTTGTGGGCGCTGTATCTCAAGAACTAATGCACGGAATTTGATAAAACTTTATATTCAGTTAGATATTGATATAAATAGGTGGTGATTAGTTTTTGGTTTGAATCGCCCAACAGATGGCGCTGCTATGCCACAATTTTTCATGATTTTTACGATAGCTATATCTCAAGAACTAATGCACAGAAATTCCCCAAACTTTAGATTCGGTTACACCTTGACAAAAATAGGCGTTGATTACTATTTGGTATAAATAGCTCAACAGGTGGCGCTGCTATGCTACATTTTCACGATAGCTATACCTCCAGAACTAACGCACATAATTTAATAAAATTTTAGATTCAGTTAGACCTTAATATAAATTGGTGCTGATTTGTTTTTGGTGTATGTGAAACCTGTATGAGATAGAAGAAAGTTTTGGGATTGGCACATCACACTGTTTTTTTTTATTGTAATCAAATCTGAAATCAGACGTTATTTTAGCTTTTGATTATATTGATTTTTTTTTTTTTATGGTTTAACCTGTGATAACTGATAAATTTTCTGAAATTTCAAATTCCTTGGGGGGGGGGCGGTTGCCCCCCCCCAGCCCCCCTGAAATGGCGCCCCTGGAGTTATCGTGTTCATAAAAAAGTGACATAAATAGTTATAGATAGATACATAAAGTTTTGATCTGGGGTGATTTTGGGTTCTGGGAGTCATGATCGGCGTAGATCTGCAAAAATTTTTCAAAAACTCCAACTTAGGGGAGAATGTAATAGGTAGTATTTTTTACGAAATCTACCTAAAATTATCTTACCCTGGGAGGGGGTAGTGTAGGGTTCAATGGGATAGAGTCATCCAGACAAAAAAAAAAAAAAAATTCTCTAATAACAATCGTAATATTTATATCAAAACTCAAAAACATTAAAAAGAAAAGAAATTGTTCTGTAGCTGTAAATTATAAAACGTTACCATAAGCAAAAGAGTTGCGTTTGTACGAAAATTAAACATTTCATTTGCTGAAAGAGGCGCTACTCATACTCTTCTAATAGACTGATGTGATTCTGACACGTGATCATAAAAAAAAGGCAAACGATTTTACGTAGAATAAACATTCGAAGAGTGAAACAGGCGAAATGTCGTCCCTCATTTATTAGTTTGAAGGAAGTCTGGAGTAGTTTTTAGTGCTACTACATTTGAATACAAGGAATCGATTCTGATTTCGATTCTGAAAAGTTTTCGAAAACTAAGGTATCGATTCTTAAAAGATCTCGAGTCGGCCTATCACTAATGGATAGTACAGACTGGATGAAAAAAATATTTTAATTTCATTTGAAATTTATTGGGATGGTTTGTTCTTGATATCCTCTTGCCAGGGCTGTGGTTTTTCTATTATACTTCATAACAGCTATAGGATCCTTTTTTCTCTAACTTAATTTCCTGCTTGTCATGTGCCAATAAAGTCATTCTTGGATCCGTCTTCTTTAATAAAAGGTATTTCATAGACTCCCGAATCATTCTCAAAATGAATTGGGTCAGTTTTTCTGCAAATGATATTCTTTCATTTCTCAGGGAGTTTGGCTAAGCAGGTATTGTTGGATAACATTGAAGAGTATAAAGTTTCTATTTTTGCGATTCAACTTTGTTTTCTGGTTTCTTATTATTGGCAATGTCATGATTGATTTATTAATAGGGTGTACCTTAAAATCATTATTACAAGCAATTTTACGAATATTATCTAATTCAGTATTCAATTTATTTTCAGTACATACTATAAAGGCCAGTCTTATGAAAAATCTGTAGGCTGAAATTTTGTTTGTAAATGGAGAACATGAGTTATTTGGTAAGGGTAGATTGGTTAGCCATACTTTTCCGGAAAACAACTCTGTCGATAGATTTATTTGTTCTGATTCTTTTATTATGTTCAATTTCAATAGCGAATTTAATGTTATTGTCGATTGAGTTTAGCTGATTTATAAATATTTTAAGTTCATCAAGACTATGCTGCCAAATTATAAAAATGTCATCAAAATATCTGAGCCAAATGGGAAGCGTTCATTCAAATGTGCCAAAAACTTAAGTTTCCAATGGACGAAGAGTCTATTCAGCTAATAAACCTGAAATAGGTGATACCATTGGAGCTCCATGATTCTGCTTATAATATTTACCACTGAATTCGAGGCTAACGAAAAAGACAGGTTACCGCGGTGCATTCCACTTATCTTTTTTTACAGACCGCTAGAGTGACGTGATGCTCTTTTCGTACACCTGCATTTGTGGATTCGAGCATCACGTGACTCCCGCGGTCTGTAAAAAAAGATACGCGTAAAGCACCGCGGTAGCCTTTCTTTTTCGTTAGCCTCGACTGAATTTGAATGGCGTAATGGAGTTATTATGAATGATTAGATTAAGTCCTCTTTTTATTGTTAATTTCATATCATTATTAAAGTCTTCTATCTGTTCAATATTATCACAATTCACATCAATGCGTGTCAATGGATGGATACAATGAAATAATATCAAGACTAAGCCATTATATAATTATCTGGTAATTGTATATGTTTGATTTTTTGAATGATTTCTTCCGTTGATTTAATAGTTAATGTAGAATCTGGTAAAATATCTCTTAAGAAGGGAACTTCTGAAGCTCCGCTAATCGCTTGAGAGCGTGGGAAAAAACGGCGGGTTCGACTTCCGTCAACTCCGTTGCACATCTTTGTGGAGTTACCTGCTTTAATTCTTCAGTGTTCTTATTTCCTTGTGTCTATCAGGGCAACACTTGATACCGGGCTTGCTCATTCATTCTCATGGCGTCACAAATAGTGGCTGACCGTGACTAGTGATTGGTACAAAGCGACGCGCCCGTCGTTTTATGCCAATCGCTGTATGTCTTTCGTCGCTGTAGCTCTGTGTCTATCCAGATCTCATCTTGGCGAAAATTTATAAGCGTGTATTTGTATCAACCACACAAGTATGAGGTATGTGTTCAATAACTAAATAAATGTAGACCAATCAAATCGTCCCATCTGATGTGTACAGTAGGAGTCATAAAAAACGGCAGGTTTTTCTTCCTATCGCGACCTACGTTATACACAGCCGATGCATGACGTTTTAAACATCACATGTATTGGATCCGAGGCTAACGAAAAAGACAGGCTACCGCGGTGCATTCCACTTATATTTTTTTACAGACCGCTAGAATGACGTGATACTCTTTTCGTACACCTACATTGGTGGATTCGAGCATCACGTGACTCCGGCGGTCTGTAAAAAAAGATATGCGTAAAGCACCGCGGTAGCCTTTCTTTTTCGTTAGCCTCATATTGGATCATTTTTTCACGGCGATTGGTGCAAATCGCCATATAAAAATGATCCACTCCATGTGACGTTTTAAACGTCATGCACTGGCCGTATATAACGTAGGTCGCGTTCCTATCCAACTGCGACCTACGTTATACACGGCCGATGCATGACGTTTAATACGTCACATGGCGTGGATCATTTTTACACGGTATTGGTGCAAAGCGGCGCTTCCACCGTTTTGCACCAATCGCTGTGTAAAAATGATCCACTCAATATGACGTTTTAAACGTCATGCACCGGCCGCGAGGCTAACGAAAAAGACAGGCTACCGCGGTGCATTCCACTTATCTTTTTTTACAGACCGCTAGAGTGACGTAATGCTCTTTTCGTACACCAGCATTGGTGCATTCGAGCATCACGTGACTCCCACCGTCTGTAAAAAAAGATATGCGTAAAGCACCGCGGTAGCCTTTCTTTTTCGTTAGCCTCGACCGGCCGTGCATGACGTAGGTCGCGATCCAACAGCAATTCAACCAACAGTGACGTCAGCTGCCCACACGGCCGGTGCATGACGTTTAAAACGACACATGGAGTGGATTGGGCAATTACACGGCGATTGGGACAAAACTATTGGTACAATCGTGACCTACGTTATACACGGCCGGTGCATGACGTTTAAAACATCACACGCAGTGGATCATTTTTTCACGGCGATTGGTGCAAAGCGACGCGCCCCCTGTTTTGCACCAATCGCCGTATAAAAATGATCCACTCCATGTGACGTTTTAAACGTCATGCATCGACCGTGTATAACGTAGGTCGCGGTACAATACGTGTAAAAATGATCCACTCCATGTGACTTTTAAACGTCATCAAGGCTACTCTAGATACCGGGACTGCTCATTCATTCGAGACTAACGAAAAAGAAAGGCTACCGCGGTGCTTTACGCGTATCTTTTTTTACAGACCGCGGGAGTCACGTGATGCTCGAATGCACCAATGCAGGTGTACGAAAAGAGCATCACGTCACTCTAGCTGTCTGTAAAAAAAGATAAGTGGCATGCACCGCGGTAGCCTGTCTTTTTCGTTAGCCTCGTCATTCATTATCATGACGTCACAAATAGTGGCTGCGAGGCTAACAAGAAAGGCTACCACGGTGCTTTACGCGTATAATTTTTTACAGACCGCGGAAGTCACGTGATGCTCGAATCCACCAATGCAGGTGTACGAAAAGAGCATCACGTCACTCTAGCGGTCTCCGAGGCTAACGAAAAAGACAGGCTACCGCGGTACATTCGCGACCTACGTTATACACGGCCGGTGCATGACGTTTAAAACGTCATATGAAGTGGATCATTTTTACATGGTGATTGGTGCAAAGCGCCGCACCCACCGTTTTGTACCAATCGCTGTGTAAAAATGATCCACTCCATGTGACGTTCTAAACGTCATGCACCGGCCGTGAATAACGTAGGTCGCGGTACATTCCACTTATCTTTTTTTACAGACCGCTAGAGTGATGTAATGCTCTTTTCGTACACCTTCATTGGTGCATTCGGGCATCACGTGACTTCGGCGGTCTGTAAAAACAGATAAGTGGAATGCACCGCGGTAGCCTGTCTTTTTCGTTAGCCTCGAGCGGTCTCCGAGGCTAACGAAAAAGACAGGCTACCGCGGTGCATTTCACTTATCTTTTTTTACAGACCGGTAGAGTGACGTAATGCTCTTTTCGTACACCTTCATTGGTGCGTTCGAGCATCACGTGACTCTGGCGATCTGTAAAAAAAGATACGTGTAAAGCACCGCGGTAGCCTTTCTTTTTCGTTAGCCTCGAGCGGTTTCTAAAAAAAGATAAGTGGAATGCACTGCGGTAGCCTGTCTTTTTCGTTAGTCTCACCGGCCATGTATAACGTAGGTCGCGGTCTGAGCACAGTCTAAACATGCGGCCTCAGCGTGTGCCGCAATCGCCACTCACGTATATAGGCACCTTAGGTACATTGCAAATCTGCGATCCACTCGTGGGAGCGGATATTTGTATCAAGCACACAAGTCTGATGTATATGTTCACTAAACAAACAAACTCGTGGGAGATTCTAAGCTATCGCAAATTCCGTGGATGCCTCTCACAACAAAGCGTTTCACCTGTAACGAAATTAGACTGAATTTGTAATCGTTTATCCAAGTTGTAATCGCAACTTTTCCACTCTATGTAATTTTATGTTTAACAAGTAACTTCTTGGATGTACTTGATATGAAAAGAACGTGTATATTTTAGAGGAACTTCTTAAACAACCCCCAACTTCGTACGTATACGAGTCATTATCTATTTTAACAGAAGTGTAGCATTGTTTATTATTTAGACGAGAAATCAGCCCCCATATGCCTAAAATAATTCTTTATCTTCTTGATCAAGAAAATCGAGAGAAATTGATAGCTAAAATGACAGCTGATTATTTGCGAAATAGAGAGTTGGGTAATGGGACGATGGCAAGGAATCTGCAGAGAAAGGTTTTACGCGCGATGGAAATAGATTCGGCAAGAAAAGTATCGGACGAATCGGTACGAGAATACGATCAAGTAGTTAGTATTCGAGGAATTAAGAAATCCTATTGACTGAATTTAGTTTCTGAAAGACATCATCAAGAATGTACCGCACGTGTAAAGAATGTTTTACAAAATCTAAAAGTTTTATAAAAAGACTCTGAATTTTTTAACAATAAGCATTTCTATGTTACAGAATTAATCTTTTTTAATAGTGCCGACATAATTTACTTTTAAATGGAATAAAAAATAAATTAACATAATAGGAAGCCTATACTACTACGCTGAATGAAAAGGCTCGTTTCAATAAAAATTTATAAGTGCGACCTACAACTTTTAATAAATGCTAAAAATGTTAATTTTGACATGGGTATCCGATTTCGGACGCTGATTTTATTCTGTTCAACAATTCTGTAAAATATACGAAATGCAATTTACAATTAATTGGAATTTGATATTTATTTATATGATATATCGAACCTATTCAGACGACAAAACTTTATTTTTATATATTTTAGATGTAGTAATTATTTTAAACATTACCCCAATGAATTATCTACAGTTTATTCACATTTTAACCGTCATATAATATTTTGTGATATGAATTCAAAACGACATATGGATTTGTAAAAAAATGAAGTGACTTTATATGTTTCAAGAGAAAATTCATTTCGCATTCGATTTTCAAGTAAATCATGAAGCAGCATCGTAAACTGAAATATCACCGATAAATGTGTTACTTTAACAGCAAGAATTTCTGTTTTTTTCTTGTGTTTATATCTGATATTCTGTATGTACTGTTATTAACATTTACATATGTTTAAAATATTTGAAAATGCTGTAGCTTATTTTTAATAGTTAATAAAAATGTTCTTGACCTATTTTAATATATTGAAGAATAAAATTTTATAAGAAAATGGAAATAGGACTGCGATTTTAAGAAAAATGACTATTTCTAAGTTCTTTCTACTATTTAGGTGATTCAAAAATAACATTTAAAAAATTGTCTGTCTGTGTGTACGCTCAGAAATGATTGCCTATAAGAAACACTAAACTTATGAGGGGAAGCTGATAGAGAATGTTACTGGCTATATTTCGTCATTTTGCCACACTCCGGTATCGAACAAGAACGAAAAATCATGTATTTGTCATAGATTATGAAACTTTCCAACACTATCATTATTAAGAAATTGGGGTACTTTTCCGTTATACCAACACCATGACAAAATATGATGCGTTTTTTTTTTTTCACCCCTGACCGAGCAAAAGTTTTCTACTGCAAACCGCGCCAAACATTGTGATTTGTTATTTACTAAATGTAAACCATTTATTATTATTATTATTTAATCGTCATCTCGCGAAACACCTTAATTTGCTATTTTTCGAAATACCCTATCTGTTTGGTGAGAAAGTCACTACCCGACGATTTCTATCACCCCCCCCCCCCCCCCCTCCCTCATTGTACGGTTTTGTTTCTATATAGAATTGTTGTAGGAAAAACCAAAAAGCAACGTTTTAATCGTTACAAATTTTTATGGCGTAAAAAAACAGTAAAAAATATATACACAAATCCCTTAACATTCGCGAGTTTTGATTATTCGCGAACATGAAAAAGCGGATAAACTTAACATTCACGAGAATCTGACTTGATTATTCGCGATTTTTTTAAATTATATCTTGGCTTTTTCAGAATTTACAGTGGTTAAAGATTGTTTCCCCTGTGTTTTCTCAGTATGCATTTACAAATCAATTTTCAGTTGTCTACTGCAAAAGGAGCGAGTGTTGTAGAAAAACAAAATAATAACAGCAGAATGGGGATATTAGAAGTGGTAAGGTAACGGCATCGCTTCAATCTATTCATTTAAAATGTGCTTGTGCAGAGATTGAGATGAAGCTGCATACGTTATCATCTCTTTGCGAATAGAGAGAGAGAGTCAAAATTACTTTATTTAAAAAAAAAAAAAAAAAAAAAAAAAAATTCATTAAATAAATATGAATATGTGTGTACATTCATACATATGTTATGCATAACGTACTGTTAATACATATATCCATAATACATGTTTTCTTGAAATACTGCGCCACTCTAAATTAAAATTTTATACAACGTTACTCTTTTTTTTTTTTTTGTGCAGAGAGATAGACTCAACATTCGGGAATTTGACATTCGCGAGGTTTTCCTGGAACGTAACCCTCGCGAATGTTAAGGGATTACTACTGTATATATTAAAAATTAAAATTGTAAAGCGTTTAAATTCATCGAAGACTTCCAAGGTAATTTACGGTGGTGGGATTTGTACGCTCCTACACAGGGTGGGTCAAAAGTCCGTGGCAAATTTTCGAATTGAATATAAAATCAAGTCATTAGCGTACGATGGGTGCGGTTGAAAAAACTGCCAATTCTATAAATAATTTTTAATTGTCCATAGATTCTGAAATAGCTGCGTGGCTAAGTGCGTTGGCAAGCAAAAACTGCATTGCTTGCCAACACAGTCAATTTGTAGTAATTCGGTAGATTTCGTAAGAAATACTACACACCTATTACATTCTCACCTAAGTTGGAATTTTTGAATAATTTTTTGCAGATCTACACCGATCCTGACTCCCAGAACCCAAAACCACCCCGAGTTCAAAACTTTATCTATCTATCTATCTATGTCACTTTTTTATGGACACGATAACTCCCATAATTCTGCACAGATCTCTTCGAAACTGCTCGAACCAAGGTGGGGGGGGGGGTGAGGGGGTTTTTTGTGAACACAGAAAGCCATAACTTCACCCATAACTTCTTAGTTATGATGCGTATCGGATCCGTTTAAAGTTATTATGACTTCTAGGAAAAGGGCCAAAAATGCAGGACAGATTTTTGATAGGGGGGGGGGGGGGAGGTGGGTTTTAGAAGAAAAAAAATCATAACTTCGTCCATTCACAAGATATCCAATCCGTTTAAATGTATTATAAATCCTCTTACTGTTATCTAAAACTTTTATATTGACAAGTTTTTATAGAACCAAGCATTATAGCAAATAAATAAATAAATAAATAAAATCCCTCGACTCTGCTTGCAAACAAGTTAGATTTCGAAGTGGGCGGTCCCAACCACGGCATCATGGCATAAAGGTCATTTCTTCCGCAATTCGCAACAAACAGGCGCCCCACGGTCTGCGTCTTCGAAATCTACCTGTGCCCGTAGGCCGAGCCGTCAGGGATTTTTTTACTTTGTAGTAGTTTTTAAAGTCTTTTCTTTTCTTTTTTCCCCCTAAATGACGGAATATAAAATAATAAGAATGGAAAAACATTGCGATTTTTCGTGTCTATTTAGATAGAGGTTCTGAGTTATCTCGCAGATAGCGAGAAAATTTACGAGCTAACAGAGAGTGTTTCAGATATTTACCCAAATTATGAATTAAAAACTTCTTTCTTTTACGTAGTGAAAGCAGATTAGGATATCTATAATAGAAACAATCCTAATATAACAATTAACAGATAACAATTAACAATTAATGGGATATTAATAGAAATGGGATCCTATTTAACATTAAGAGTTCCAAAAAATGTTCCATAATAATGTAAAAAAAAAAAATCATTAATTGAAACTAATGAATTTAAGCTGTAACTTTTAAGTACGAACGCGTTAATACAACTGAAAATATTTTTTGTGTGAAAAAAACAAAAATTGTACAACATTTCAATGCACATTTTTATAGCATATCCATTTTTGATGTACCCCTTTTTTTTTTTTTTTTCATTTAAACATAAGAACTATTCATTGCCCATCCATATTTTTTTTTATTAATAATCACCAGGCCTGAAAAATAATGCTTTTTTTCTGTGCAATTTCAGTTGTTTCTAATTAAAACACGTCGATCTTTTCTCTCTATCATGCAATGTTGTTTGACTTATTGAGGATGAATATTCAAGAAAATAAACAGGGGGGGGGGGCAAATTGGTAACATATATATATGAGTCCTGCTCGGGTCGTATTATACACGATAATTATCTGTTATCTGTTTCTGTCACTATTTTTTTTTTTTTTTTTGGGGGGGGGGGGGGGGTCGATGCTAGAGCTGCAGACCATCCTTCCTTTTCAGTTCTCCAGGCTTAAACATCGGAGCTAAGCGATTTTGCTTGGAAAGATCATGATGTTTTAAATCCCTATGTTTCTTCACGTAATCATCGTCAAAAATTTCATTGCAGATGCTGCACTGAACTTTATACCTAGTACACTTACCAGTCTTTTGTTTAGAGAACATTTAAAAGGTATACAAAATATATTTTTTATTGGAAATCAAATCAAGCTTTTTGCCAGACAAAATATTCTCGTATGTCCAAGAGAGCGCATGACGTTTCGAAATGATTCATTGAACTGCTGAATTTGCTAAATTTACGTACTACATCTATGAATCACCATAACCAAGAATACTGATCATGTGATCTCAAATTCCTCATACATCAGAAACAAAAACAAAGTCAAACTGAGTTTTTAATTTTCAGGATGTTGTTTAAAAATTGATCTAATTAGCATTTTTTACTATTTTTTTTTTATTTTAAATTGTCTAAAATTTTCGAATAAAAGCGACAAGGTTTTTTTTTTTTTAAACACTTAATTGACAAATATGAATTCAAGATTTACAAAAAGAACGAGTTTTTAAAAATTATCCCAAAATCAGAAAAATGTTTTTGCGATTTAAAACAAACTTTTTTACTATACAGTGGACGCTCGTTAATTCGAATTCGGTTAATTCGAACTTTCAGTTAATTCGAACTTTCAGTTAATTCGAACTAATCCAAAAGTCCCCAAAAACTTGTATTGGAACTAATGTTAAAATATCTCATTAATTCGAACTAATTTTTATCACTTCGGCTAATTCGAACTAAAAATTTGACAAAAAATAATTTTTTTCTCGTTTAACGGAGAAAAAAGCACGCTGTATTTATTATTTTGTGTGTCAAAATCATTTGTATCTCTTTTCCAAGTGCGCCACCCACGGTAATTAGAAACTTAAACTAAAAACACTCCAGTGTACTTTTCCTCGCCCTCCTAGCCCCCCCCCCCCCCGCCAAGCGGAATCCACCTGAGTAGAAACAGAGCGGGAAGTAGAAGCACGAAAAGGAGGGGGGGGGGGAGCGCTGTCATTTTTTTAAGATTTGTTATCGATTTTCTTAGAAGTTCAGAAAAAGAGAATAGTTTTTACTTCAGATTCTAGTTGGCTGCGTGAGTTATGACTACAGTGCAGACAAATTAATGTACTCTACTTTTTCTCCCTCAGTGTGTGGTGTGACCGTGTAAAAATTTAGGATGTCTACACGTGGAAAGTACAAAACCCTAACTTTGGAGACAAAGGTAGAAATTTTAAAGAAAGTAGCGAATGGCGAATGTAAAACAAAGTTAGCAGCTGACTATGGAATTTTAAAAAAATACCTTGTCAACTTATTTGAAAAATAAGGAATCAATTTTAGATTCATGGGAATTAACCTCCTTAACCTCCTTAACGTCCTCCATGGGAATTAACCTCGAATTAACCTCCTTACTCATCTCCTTACTAGCGATCTCTTCGTAAGAAGTGCATGGAACTCTGTTACTCCCACTGTTATAAAAAACAGTTTCAGGCATGGTGGTTTTTCAGAAGGTGTTGCATAAACCGATGAAACGATGTGATAGAAGAAGCTTAAAAAAAGAGGAATAATTTCTCCCCTGTCGCTTGAGGATTCCATTCAAATGGATGAAAATCGAGGCTAACGAAAAAGACAGGCTACCGCGGTACATTCCACTTATCTTTTTTTACAGACCGCTAGAGTGACGTGATGCTCTTTTCGTGCACCTTCATTGGAGCATTCGAGCATCACGTGATTACCGCGGTCTGTAAAAAAAGATTTGCGTAAAGCACCGCGGTAGCCTTTCTTTTTCGTTAGTCTCGGATGAAAATGTTATGACGTCACAACCCATGACACGAGGCTAACGAAAAAGAAAGGCTACCGCGGTGCTTTACGCGTATCTTTTTTTACAGACCGCGGGAGTCACGTGATGCTCGAATGCTCCAATGCAGGTGTACGAAAAGAGCATCACGTCACACTAGCGGTCTGTAAAAAAAGATAAGTGGAATGCCCCGCGGTAGCCTGTCTTTTTCGTTAGCCTCGCCCATGACAGATGAAGATTTAACTGAAAAGGAGAATGAAGGAAAAGAGCTGAATAAAATGGAGGCTGATGCAGAGGTCGAAATTCCGTCTGTGCCCTTCAATCAAGCAACAGAGGATTTAAAAACTGTTCAGTTGTTTCTATTTCAACAAGAAAATACCAATTGTGCTTTGGACAATGTGGAAAAAGTGCCCTTATAAAAAAATGTAGAGTGAAAAAATTGAAACAAAAGTCAATAAAAGATTTTTTTTTTTAAAGTCTAACTTAAAGAGGTAAATACATTCTTACATTTTATTTCTCCTTACTCATTTATTTTTCATAAGAATATTACAGTACATATAGTAATTACTATCGTCATGCGTGTATCTGTGTGAGTATGGGTTTGTGTTTGCATGGTGATGTTAGAAATGTACCTTTTTGTACAAAAATACTGATTAACATAAAATGACTAAAATATTTCTCTGCAGATATCATTTACATTCTTTGATGTATTTTTTTAGTGATTTATTTTTTAAATATCCTAAAAGCATTTGCTGTTTTATCAGTTAATACGAAAAGATTTTTGCTGCCCTTCGTCTTCATCTTAACGAGCTTCAACTGTATATATATGATATCTATGTCATACAATAGCACTCGTATTTATAAACCGTTTCGGATAAAACTAAGCGTGTGTATTAAAAGCTAACCGAGTTCGTTGGCCAACTTGGTCTGCAATCTTGTTTCAAAATGGCAGCCACTAAAAGATTTAAAACCAAAAAAAAAATATATACAAAAAAATTCAAAATTCAAATTTATTATTTTCTTAAGTATTAGGCCTTGGATACAAGGATTCCGGAACATTTTTTGTTTTTCCTCTATCATCTGAGATATTGCAGTTTGACATTATAGGGTGGCTGACATTTTGAACAAAATCAGGGATTCATTTGTGAGTTTTAGTGGCCATGACTTCTTGCAAATTATTCTTTTTCCTTGTTGTAATCATTTTCCCAATCATATGCATAAAACTATATTCATATCCATTAGTGTCAAATTCTTGCCAAACTTGGTGACACTTAGCAAAATATCACCCAATTGGGTGACCAAAAATTAGTTTCCATAAATGAAGACAACTTAGCCGTAATTGACTAATTTGGCGTATTTCTTATTCATATTCAGTATTAACGAATCTTCTGTAATCGGGTTCTTTGCATTTTAGCTTGCTGCTTTCAAGCAACATTAGCTAAAATTATAAAATGAATATATAGGAAAGCTACCTTTTCCTTACAGTACAGGTCAGAAGGACTTTTTTACATAAGTGGGTTCTCTTTCTAAAAAATAGATTCATAATTAGTATTTAATACAAAATATGCCGCTTTTGTAATTTGTATCAACAAACATTTTATTCCTTGCTAGAGAAAAATGGTGCTTCACAATTTTTTTTATGCAACCCTCTCCTCAATTTTTTTCTTAAATGATGCGATAGCACATGCACACACACATCGGGGGGCATGCACACACACGCGCCATTTCGGGGGGGGCTGGGGGGGCAACCGCCCCGCCCAAGGAATTTGAAATTTCAGAAAAATTATCAGTTATCACAGGTTAGACCACAGAAAAAATCAAAATATAATCAAAAGCTACAGGTGACTTAAGTAAACAACTGCTGCAAAAAAATTGAATTGATTGTAATTTTTACCATTCTCAAAACACTGAGAAAAGGGTAGAGTTTGTTCGTCTGCAGATAATAAAATCAGAACGACGTATGACGCATGTGTATGACGTAGCAAGACGTATCTCTATGACGTATGCGTATGATGTAGCTATGACATATGTGTATGACGTATCTCTATGACGTATGCGTGGGTCGTATCCATGACGTACGCGTATGACGTAGCTATGACGTATTCATGACGTATATGACGCAAGTATATGTTTTTTACATAATAAAAGCGCGTCATGTGACTTAAGTAAACAATTGCTGCAAAAATATTGAATTGATTGTGATTTTTACCATTCTCAAAACACGGTGAAAGGGTAGAGTTTGTTCGTCTGCAGATAATAAAGTCAGAACGTATGACGTAGAAATGACGTAGGCGTATGACGTATATCTATGCCGAAGCATATGACGTAGCTATGAAAACCGTATGCGTATGACGTACCTCTATTACGTATGCGTATTTTGTATCTCTATGACGTATGCGTATGACGTACTTATGACGTAGCTCTATGAAGTATGCGTATGGGTGGGACATATCCATGACGTATGCCTATGACGTAATCATGACATAGGTCATTACGTATATGACGGAAGTATATGTCATTTATATAATAAAAGCGTGTCATGTTACTTAAGTAAACAACTGATGCAAAAATATTGAATTGATTGTGATTTTTACCTTCTCAAAACACGGAGAAAAAAGTTGACTTTGTTCGTCTGCAGAGAATAAAATCAGAACGTATGACGTATGTGTATGACGTAGCTATGACGTAGGCGTTTGATGTATCTCTATGACGTATGCGTATAATGTAGCTATGACATATGTGTATGCCTATGGCATACCCTGGCATACCCTATGACATATGTGTACCTCTATGACGTGTCTATGACTTATGCGTGGAACGAATCTATGACGTATGCGTGATGTACATATATGACGGAAGTACATGTCATTTACGGAATAAAAGCGTGTCATGTGATTTAAGTAAACAACTGCTGCAAAAATATTGATTTTATTGTGATTTTTACTATTCTCAAAATACAGAGAAAAGGGTAGAATTTGTTGGTCTGCAGAGAATAAAATCAGAACGTATGACGAATGTGTATGCGTATGACGTAACTCTATGACGTATGCGTGCGACGTATCTATGACGTATGCGTGAGACGTATATATGACATATGCATATTACATATGCATATAACGTATGCATGACGTACGTATATGACGGAAGTATACGTATTATTATATATATAATAAAAGAGCATGATGTGACTTAAGTAAACAACTGCTACAAAAATATTGAATTGATTGTTATTTTTACCATTCTCAAAACACGGAGAAAAGGGTAGATTTTGTTCGTCTACAGAGAATAAAATCAGAACGTATGACGTTTGCGTATGACTTAGCTATGACTTAGGCGTATGACGTATTCGTATGACGAAGCTATGCCGTCTGCGTATTACGTAGCTATGACGTAGGCTTATGACGTATCTCTATGCGTATGCGTATGACGTATGCGTATGACGTAGCTATGACGTGTGCATATGACGAAGCTATGACGTAGGCATATGACGTTTCTCTATCACGTAGCTATAGCATATGCGTATGACGTACCTCTCTGATGTATCTATGATGTATGCTTGGGACGTATCTATGACGTAAGCGCATAACATAGATGTCTGCATGACGTAGCTATGACGTAAGCGTATGACGTATTCGCATGAAGAAGCTATGACGTATGCGTATAATGTAGCTATGACGTAGGCATATGAGTATGACGTATCTGTATGATGTATGCGTATTTCGTATATGAAGTATATGCGTATGACGTAGCTATGACGTATGTGTATGACGAAGCTATGACGTATATGCATGACGAAGCTATGAAGTATGCATATGACGTATGCACATGACGTTTCTCTATGACGTATGCTTATGACGTAGCTATGACGTATGTGCATGACGAATCTATGACGTATGCACATGCCGTACCTCTATGACGTATCTATGATGTATGCGTGGAACGTATCTATGACATATTCGTGTGACGTATCTATGACGTATGCGTATTACATATGCATATAACGTATGCATGACGTATGTGCATGACGGATGTGTATGTCATTTATATAATAAAAGCGTGTCATGTGACTTATGTAAACAACTGCTGCAAAAATATTGAATTGATTGCGATTTTTACCATTCTCAAAACACGGAGAAAAGGGTAGATATTGTTCATCTGCAGAAAATAAAATCAGAACGTATGACGTTTGTGTATCACGTACCTATGACATAGGCGTATGACGTATCTCTATGAGGTATTCGTATGACGAAGCTATGCCATCTGCTTATTACGTAGCTATGACGTAGGCGTATGGGTATGACGTATCTTTATGAGTATGCGTATGACGTAGGCGTATGCGTATAACGTAGGTATGGCGTATGCATATGATGAAGCTATGACGTATGCATATGACGTTTCTCTATGACGTAGCTATGGCATATGCGTATGACGTACCTCTATGATGTATCTGTGACGTATGCGTGGGACGTATCTATGACGTAAGCGTATAACGTAGATATGACGTATGCGTATGACGTATGCATGACGAACGTATCTGACGGAAGTATATGTCATTTATATAATAAAAGCGTGTCATGTAACTTAAGTAAATAACTGCTGCAAAAATATTGAATTGATTGTGATTTTTACCATTCTCAAAACACGGAGAAAAGGGTAGACTTTGTTCGTCTGTATGACATAGCTATGACGTAGGCGTATGACGTATTCGCATGAAGAAGCTATGACGTATGCGTATGAAGTAGCTATGACGTACGTGTATGACGTACCTCTATGATGTAGGCATATGAGTGTGATGTATCTGTATGATGTATGCGTATTGCGTATCTCTATGAAGTATGCGTATGACGTAGCTATGACGTATATGTATGACGAAGCTATGACGTATGTGCATTACGAAGCTATGAAGTATGCGCATGACGTTTCTCTATGACATATACGTATGACGTAGCTATGACGTATGTGCATGACGAATCTATGACGTATGTGCATGACGAATCTATGACGTATGCACATGACGTATGCACATGCCGTACCTCTATGACGTATCTATGATGTATGCATGGCACGTATCTATGACGTATGCGTATTATATTTGCATATGACGGCTTCAAAAATATTGCATTGATTGCGATTTTTACCATTCTCAAAACACGGAGAAAAGGGTAGACTTTGATCGTCAGCAGAAAATAAAATTAGAATGTATGTGTATGACGTAGCTATGACGTAGGTGTAAGATGTATCTCTATGACGTATGCGTATAATGTAGCTATGACATATGTGTATGACGTACCTCTATGACGTATCTATGACATGCGTGGAACGAATCTATGACGTATGTATGACGTACGTATATGACGGAAGTATATGTCATTTACGTAATAAAATCGTGTCATGTGACTTAAGTAAACAACTGCTGCAAAAATATTGATTTTATTGTGATTTTTACTATTCTGAAAACACAGAGAAAAGGGTAGAATTTGTTGGTCTGCAGAGAGTAAAATCAGAACGTATGACGAATGTGTATGCGTATGACCGCGACCTAAGTTATGGCCGATGCATGACGTTTAATACGTCACATGGAGTGGATCATTTTTACATGGCGATTGGTGCAAAGCAACGCGCCCCCCATTTTGCACCAATCGCCGCGAAAAATTGATCCAATACATGTGACATTTTAAAAGTCATGCATCGGCCTTGTATAACATAGGTCGCGGTATGACGTAACTCTATGACGTATGCGTGGTGGCGTGCAGGTGGCATGCGTGGGACGCAACTATGAGGTATGCGTGGGAAGTATCTATGACGTATGCGTATTACATATGCATATGACGTATGCATGACGTACGTATATGACGGAAGTATATGTCATTTATATAATAAAAGCGCATGATGTGACTGCAGTAAACAACTGCTGCAAAAATATTGAATTGATTGCGATTTTTACCATTCTCAAAACACGGAGAAAAGGGTAGATTTTGTTCATCTGCAGTGAATAAAATCAGAACGTATGACGTTTGTGTATGACGTAGCTATGACTTAGGCGTATGACGTATCTCTATGACGTATTCGTATGACGAAGCTTTGCCGTATGCGTATTACGTAGCTATGACGTAGGCGTATGTGTATGACGTATCTCTATGAGTATGCGTACGACGTAGGTATATGCGTATGACGTAGCTATGACGTATGCATATGGCGAAGCTATGACGTATGCATATGACGTTTCTCTATGACGTAGCTATGGCATATGCGAGGCTAACGAAAAAGAAAGGCTGCCGCGGTGCCTTACGCGTATCTTTTTTTACAGACCGCCGGAGTCACGTGATGCTCGAATGCACCAATGCAGTTGTACGAAAAGAGCATCACGTCACTCTAGCGGTCGGTAAAAAAAGATAAGTGGCATGTACCGCGGTAGCCTGTCTTTTTCGATAGCCTCGTGGCACATGCGTATGACGTACCTCTATGATGTATCTATGACGTATGCATGGGGTGTATGTATGACGTAAGCGTATGACGAAGCTATACCGTATGCGTATTACGTAGCTATGACGTAGGCGTATCTCTATGAGTATGCGTATAACGCAGCTATGACTTATGCATATGGCGAAGCTATGACGTTTCTCTATGACGTAGCTATGGCATATGCGTATGACGTACCTCTATGATGTATCTATGACGTATGCGTCGGATGTATCTATGACGTAAGCGTATGTCGTAGATATTATATATGCGTATGACGTATGCATGACGAACGTATCTGACGGAAGTATATGTCATTTATATAATAAAAGCGTCTCATGTAACTTAAGTAAACAACTGCTGCAAAAATATTAAATTGATTGTGACTTTTACCATTCTCAAAACACGGAGAAAAGACTTTGTTTGTCTGCATGACGTAGAATGACGTAGAATGACGTAGCATGACGTATTCTCATGAAGAAGCTATGACATATGCGTATGATGTAGCTATGACGTACGTGTATGACGTACCTCTATGACGTAGGCGTATGAGTATGACGTATCTGTATGATGTATGCGTATTTCGTATCTCTATGAAGTATGCGTATGACGAATCTATGACGTATGCACATGCCGTACCTCTATGACGTATCTATGATGTATGCATGGCACGTATCTATGACGTATGCGTATTGATACGCATATGACGGCTTCAAAAATATTGAATTGATTGCGATTTTTACCATTCTCAAAACAAGGAGAAAATGGTAGACTTTGATCCTCTGCAGAGAATAAAATCAGAGCGTATGACGTAGCTATGACGTATGCATATGACGTATCTCTATGACGTATGTGAATGACGAAGCTATGACGTTTCTCTATGATGTAGCTACGGCATATGCGTATTACGTACCTCTATGATGTATCTATGACATATCTATGACGCAAGCGTATGATGTAGATATGACGTATGTCTATGAGGTACGTATATGTCATTTATGTAATAAAAGAGTGTCGACTTAAGTAAACTATGATGTACGTGTATGACGTACCTCTATGACGTAGGCGTATGAGTATGACGTATCTGTATGCGTATTTCGTATCTCTATGAAGTATGCGTATGACGTAGCTATGACGTATGTGTATGACGTAGGTGTATGATGTATCTCTATGACGTATGCGTATAATGTAGCTATGACATATGTGTATGACGTACCTCTATGACGTATCTATGACTTATGCGTGGAACGAATCTATGACGTATGCATGACGTACGTATATGACGGAAGTATATGTCATTTACGTAATAAAATCGTGTCATGTGACTTAAGTAAACAACTGTTCCAAAAATATTGATTTTATTGTGGTTTTTACTATTCTGAAAACACAGAGAAAAGGCTAGAATTTGTTGGTCTGCAGAGAATAAAATCAGAACGTATGACGTAACTCTATGACGAATGCGTGGGACGTATCAATGACTTATGCGTGGGAAGTATCTATGACGTATGCGTATTACATATGCATATGACGTATGCATGACGTACGTATATGACTGAAGTATATGTCATTTATATAATAAAAGCGCATGAAGTGACTTAAGTAAACAACTGCTGCAAAAATATTGAATTGATTGCGATTTTTACCATTCTCAAAACACGGAGAAAAGGCTAGATTTTGTTCATCTGCAGCGAATAAAATCAGAACGTATGACGTTTGTGTATGACGGAGCTATGACTTAGGCGTATGACGTATTCGTATGACGAAGCTATGCCGTATGCGTATTACGTAGCTATGACGTAGGCGTATGTGTATGACGTATCTCTATGAGTATGCGTACGACGTAGGTGTATGTGTATGACGTAGCTATGACGTATGCATATGGTGAAGCTATGACGCATGCATATGATGTTTCTCTATGACGTAGCTATGGCATATGCGAGGCTAACGAAAAAGAAAGGCTGCCGCGGTGCCTTACGCGTATCTTTTTTTACAGACCGCCGGAGTCACGTGATGCTCGAATGCATCAATGCAGTTGTACGAAAAGAGCATCACGTCACTCTAGCGGTATGTAAAGAAAGATAAGTGGCATGTACCGCAGTAGCCTGTCTTTTTCAATAGCCTCGTGGAACATGCGTATGACGTACCTCTATGATGTATCTATGACGTATGCATGGGCGTATGTATGACGTAAGCGTATGACGTAGATATGACGTATGCGTATGACGTATGCATGACGAACGTATCTGACGGAAGTGTATGTCATTTATATAATAAATGCGTGTCATGTAACTTAAGTAAACAACTGCTGCAAAAATATTGAATTGATTGTGATTTTTACCATTCTCAAAACACGGAGAAAAGGGTAGATTTTGTTCATCTGCAGCGAATAAAATCAGAACGTATGACGTTTGTGTATGACGTAGCTATGACTAAGGCGTATGACGTATCTCTATGACGTATTCGTATGACGAAGCTATGCCGTATGCGTATTACGTAGCTATGACGTAGGCGTATGTGTTTGACGTATCTCTATGAGTATGCGTATGACGTAGCTATGACGTATGCATATGACGTTTCTCTATGACGTAGCTATGGCATATGCGTATGACGTACCTCTATGATGTATCTATGACGTATGTGTCGGACGTATCTATGACGTAAGCGTATGACGTAGATATTACGTATGCGTATGACGCATGCATGACGAACGTATCTGACGGAAGTATATGTCATTTATATAATAAAAGCGTGTCATGTAACTTAAGTAAACAACTACTGCAAAAATATTGAATTGTTTGTGATTTTTACCATTCTCAAAACACGGAGAAAAGGGTAGATTTGTTCATCTGCAGCAAATAAAATCAGAACGTATGACGTTTGTGTATGACGTAGCTATGACTTAGGCGTATGACGTATCTCTATGACGTATTCGTATAACGAAGCTATGCCGTATGCGTATTACGAAGCTATGACGTAGGCGTATGTGTTTGTCGTATCTCTATGAGTATGCGTATGACGCATCTATGACG
Source organism: Maratus michaelseni (assembly GCA_963931845.1). Lineage (NCBI taxonomy): Eukaryota > Metazoa > Arthropoda > Arachnida > Araneae > Salticidae > Maratus > Maratus michaelseni. Next base: position 469,197,211 of record OZ007589.1, read on the forward strand.
TATGCATATGGCGAAGCTATGACGTTTCTCTATGACGTAGCTATGGCATATGCGTATGACGTACCTCTATGATGTATCTATGACGTATGCGTCGGATGTATCTATGACGTAGATATTATGTATGCGTATGACGTATGCATGACGAACGTATCTGACGGAAGTATATGTCATTTATATAATAAAAGCGTGTCATGTAACTTAAGTAAACAACTGCTGCAAAAATATTAAATTGATTGTGACTTTTACCATTCTCAAAACACGGAGAAAAGGGTAGACTTTGTTCGTCTGCATGACGTAGGCGTATGACGTATTCTCATGAAGAAGCTATGACATATGCGTATGATGTAGCTATGACGTACGTGTATGACGTACCTCTATGACGTAGGCGTATGAGTATGACGTATCTGTATGATGTATGCGTATTTCGTATCTCTATGAAGTATGCGTATGACGAATCTATGACGTATGCACATGCCGTACCTCTAGGACGTATCTATGATGTATGCATGGCACGTATCTATGACGTATGCGTATTATATATGCATATGACGGCTTCAAAAATATTGAATTGATTGCGATTTTTACCATTCTCAAAACAAGGAGAATAGGGTAGACTTTGATCCTCTGCAGAGAATAAAATCAGAACGTATGACGTAGCTATGACGTATCTCTATGACGTATGTGAATGACGAAGCTATGACGTAGCTACGGCATATGCGTATTACGTATCTATGATGTATCTATGACGCAAACGTATGATGTAGATATGACGTATGTCTATGAGGTACGTATAAGTCATTTATGTAATAAAAGAGTGTCATGTGACTTAAGTAAACTATGACGTACGTGTATGAGTATGACGTATCTGTATGCGTATTTCGTATCTCTATGAAGTATGTGTATGACGTAGCTATGACGAAGGTATGACGAATCTATGACGTATGCATGGCACGTATCTATGACATATGCGTATTATATATGCATATGACGGCTGCAAAAATATTGAATTGATTGCGATTTTTACCATTCTCAAAACACGGAGAAAAGGGTAGACTTTGTTCGTCTGCAGAGAATAAAATCAGAACTTATGTTTGTGTATGACATAGACGTATGTCATAGGCATAGTTACGTAATACACAGATACGTCATGCGTATGACGTATCTGTATGACGTATGCGTATTTCGTATCTGTATGAAGTATGCGAGGCTAATGAAAAAAAACAGGCTACCGCGGTGCATTCCACTTATCTTTTTTTACAGACCGCTAGAGTGACGTAATGCTCTTTTCGTACACCTGCATTGGTGCATTCGAGCATCACGTGACTGCCGCGGTCTGTAAAAAAAGATACTCTTAAAGTACCGCGGTAGCCTTTCTTTTTCGTTAGCCACGTGAAGTATGCGCATGACGTATGTGCATGACGAAGCTATGACGTATGTACATGACGTTTCTCTATGAGGTATGTGTATGACGTAGCTATGATGTTTGTGCATGACGAAGCTATGACGTATGCATATGACATACAGAATTAAGTAAATTCAGTTATAGGTTTGAGCGAATCTTTGCCTGAATTAAATTTTAGTTTAATATGTGACGTGTATAAAAATCTGTAAGTCTTTGAAATAGCTGTAAAAAAGAACGTTTGCAAGTACATTTCCGTCTATTGGTAGAAATTGGTGAAGGTGAATTTTCAACTGCGTTATGCGTTTTCTTGCTAAACTTAATTTTAACATACTATGTTAGAGTATATCCAAATCTACAGATTATATACGCGGCTGCCCAAAAGAATTGGCGTACCTTTCAGGCTATGAACGGTTATTCTAGAAATCAGTTTTCCAAATGTGTTATGCATTTTCTAAAATATCTACTTAGGTGTCACACAATTTGCTTTATCAAGTATCAAGAGAATTTTATGTTTTTCGTAACAAAACTTCAATTACAAATTTTTTTTAATTGATATATTTCAACAGAAATGTAATCTTGTCTGCTTTTAACACTTTCCAACACAGTTGAAAAGCGTTTATAAATTCAATTTTTCTGTCTGTCCCTGATCTAACTCGGGTCAAAAGGCACGGATTGAGCTTTACTATGGCATGTTTGGTATTGAAGATGACGTGTGTAGCATTTTTAGTTCATTTACAGAGGCACTCAAAAGAATTCCATCACATGACAGTCTACGGGGGAAAAATCGTTTGTGGTGTATTTTTGTTGAAATTGATATAGATAACTGATGTGCACTGCAAGATGCTTACTATAGAATGCGTTCATCGTTCATTGACAGGGACACACAAAGGAATTCGGTTACAGTACTGTCTATGAACAATCATTGCTGGAAGTGCGTTTTAAATTGTGGTACGCATCTTTAAATGTGACTCATTTTTTGCTTATTACTGGGTGTGTATAAATTCTATAGATCCCGTACAGTGCTGCACAAAATATCTCGAGAGGGGGAAATGGCTAACGGGAAATTTTCAACTGTGCTATGCTTTTCATAACTGAACTCAATTTTAGTATACTATTATAACCTCTTGAGTCCTGGGTACCCAAATGGGTACCTACATTCTTTTGCTCATAAAAACTAAAATGATTGATATTTTTAAATTTTAACTTCACTTCTATAAAGTTGAATTCTTTTGCTTTTAAAACGAAACCTATAAATAGCAGCACCGATGTCGATTTCCTTATAAAATAAATGTTATTTTAACATGAGTTTGCAAAATGCTTTCGAAACAGTGCATAGAAGAAAGTAGGTCATTTTCACAATTCTTAAACTTAAAAACTTTATAATAAAAAAAAATTTAAGAATTTGCAGATTATTCACTTATTTAAAGTTATTTTTTTTTATTGTGTAATTTTAGTTTATTAATAATTAAATTGTTTTTTTGTTTGTTTTTTTTTGGGGGGGGGGGGGGGGTCATTTTATGTTCCTATTTGTGAACCTAAATTACAAGTCCCCTAAAACAATAGATTTAAAAAAAAATTCTCATCTATGATGTCATTTTGTTTGTGTAAAAGCAAATAATGAGTATTTTAACTTCGGGTCTTAAGAGGTTATGTCCAAATAGATAGATAGACAAACTTTATAGACGAAAGGTAGGCCACCCTGACTTTGACCTTGTTTGCTTCTACATCTTTTTCAACTTATTAATCTGTAAAGTTTCGTTACAGTATTCTGGAAGTGTGTTGGAAAGTGTTTTATAATCTACGCTTGAAGCATGATATTTCTTTCTCGTTTAATGTCTAACATGATGTGCAGTTTAAACTCAACTCACCTGAAACCAGAAATGAGACATCATTCACACAATCAACTAAGCAGTTTATTGCATCTGATGAAGCATCTCATTTCCAATTAAAATATATCTTTGAATTGAAATTTGGATGAAATACAGGGTCATGAAAAATCGAAGCGTGTGGTAAATAGGATGACCCATATCTCGGCCACTCATGATCTGATCAACTTAATGCTTTATGCAAAATTTGTTTTTTTATTGTCTTTTATATTCATTTCTTAAAATAAACAATTTCGAAAATTTTTATATACCTTTTATCAGAACGACTAGTTCGAGAGTTCGAAAAAAAATAGTTCCGGTTAATCGAGGTTACAGAAATTCAATAAGCTTCTTCCCATTATTACATACTAAGTACATACCCAATTAGTCTATCTCAATTTTTTCGGGAGATAGAGCGTTTACAGACACACACACAGACGGACGGCAAATTTTTTTTATTTTTCTAAAAATATGTTTTTCGGAATCTCCAATGCCTGAAATGTGTAAATCCGTCAAAAAAAAAATTTCGATTTTTAAAACGATTACAAGATTTACCCTATACTACGTACGATGGGTAAGTAAAAATAAATAATAAAATAGAACAATGGGATTTGGGTAGGTTGGGATGACAAATTATTGGGTGGGCTCGAGCCCCACAGGCCCCTATAAGTTGGTGCCACTGCATCTGTCCGTGCTCTAACTTGCGGATTGCAATTCAATTGATATATGTTATTGCAGTGTACTATGGTAAGTTCGGTATTGAAAATTAAATGTATAGCACTTATAGTTTTTTTTTACAGTGACACTCAAAAGAAGGGCATTACATTAGGGTCTATGGAGAATAATTGCTGAGAGTGTATTTTGATGACGTTGCACTCTTTTAAACATACTTATATGGATATACATCACAGAGGTGCACTACAAGAGGCTTACAGGATGTGCATTGCACTTATAGTTCATGGATAGGGACATTCAAAAGAATTTGGTTACAGTACTGTCTATATACAATAATTTCTGGAAGCGATACGCATTTTTAAATTGAACTCATTTTTTGCCTATTACTTGATACCTATTACTACAGATCCTATACAAGACAGCACAAAAGATCTCGAATACATTTCCGTTTAGTAATGGGGATTTACAACTGTGCTGTGCGTTGCCTAACTGAACTCAATTTTAGCATGCTATGTAATAAATATACGAATTTATAGACCCTATACACGGCTGCACAAAATAATTCGGATAGTTTCTGACTGCGGATGATAATTCATGAAATTGGGATTTGAAATGTGTTATACATTTTCCAAATTCTTTACTTCGACATCCACTTTCACCTTATTAAACGTTGAAGTTCAGTCTTCTGAAATTGTTAGGAAGTTTTTCATAATCTATGCATGACGTATGCTTTTTCATTCTTTTTTTTTAATAGGTGTAGCCTATTTTAACAGAGGCGAAAATACAAGAAAACATCTTTCTCCCGATTCACACATTTCAAATACATTGAAATGTTGTATCTATTTATTATTGAGCTGTTCAAGAATTACAGGTATAAATCTGGGTAAAAAAAAAAATATTCCGTGAAAAAACGGAAATTATGGGGGCTCAATGTCTAGAAAAGCAACATAGGACCACAGCAGTTGAAGTATGGAGGCCTGCCAACTCTGATTGGATGGAAGTAATTTATGTAAAAATGGAAATTTTCTAATACCTATCCAAATCTGAGTATGCAAATTTTTCAGATATTCATGTCTACTCTAGAAGAGAGGTAGTTCGGATGGAGAGCATCAGAAGTGGTTAAGTTGGCCTGAAGATGCAGTGAGGCTCTTTCATTCACGACGGGTCTCTTAGCTCTAAGTATGAGAACCCGAATGTTGAGGCTGGAGTACTCCGCTACTGTCGCATGTTCATTAAGATTCATAATTAAAATATTTAAGTGACCATTCTATGTAAGTAAAGTTCTCAGTGTAGGAAATTTAAGAGCGAGTGTTATAGATGACAAACGACGATCTCCTGCCCGGATGCGTTCCCCGATACTTATCCTTAATGGAGGTATGAATTATGTTTGTGTACCTTTCCATAATATATCAGATAGGTATGGCAGGGGAACATTTATTGGATATATTTAAGAATGTAAACCTAAAAGGAATCGTGATTTATTTATTAAAAAATTCCTAATTAATTATTTCAAGTTGCTGGATGAAATGAATTCATCATTATGTTTCCATGTTTATACTTTTTTTATATTAATCTTATTTTATATTTATACAAGTGTAAGTAAATAAATTAGTTAATTGTTAAACTATGTCTGACTTCTCTTTTCTTGTACAGCTTAATAATATTCCTAGATCCTAATTGATAACTTGAAATACTAAATAAGAGAAATTGAATATAGAATGTCTAGACGGGTCCATCCCATCTAAGTAAGGGCTAGCACACGCATAACACAGCGCAATGACTTTTCTTTTTATTGGTGTTAATTTGACTTTTTACCAGGGCTGGCAAGCCGAGGTGGTTAAAACCAGTGGTTATAACCGGCATGCCAGTAAGTGGCAAAAACTAAGAAATAATAAGAAGAAGAACTTTAATTGCAGTGATTCACAATTCACACATGTATTTGATATGTAAACAATTAAATTAAAATTAAACTAAAGATTATGAATGTTATTCAAAGTAGAAAAAAGCTTCAAAATAATCATATAAATATACTTTCTTTACATAATACTAATTTTCTTTTACCTGAAAAACAGAATTTTTCATAATGGTAATCTGATGCTGTACAAGTTTAACTATTAATATTATTATTTACAGTTGAATTTCTATTTAAAAAAAAAAAAAAATACAAAAAGTTCTATGATATTTTAACAAATCACTGTTCAGAGAATTTTTAAATAAATAATATAATGCAATAACTTAAAGATTATCTACTATATGGAATATGGTTATATTTATATCCTAATAATATTATAAGTCTGATTGTGTGCAAATGTTAGGCTGAAGCCAGCATCAAAATGGAGCATTTAATGATCCTGTGTTTTTGCACATAGGTGCACACCCTCTTATGAACATAGGCTGTTTTTTGTTAATTTTATTCAAATATTTTTCTTAATAATTCCAAATTTCGTTATTTTCACAGAGAATAAATGGACATTTTTTCGTATAATATTTTAAAATGGTTAAATTTACTTTACCGTTGCTAATACTCTATTGTTGCCAAAACTAATTAAAAACCCGGAATAATAATTTTTACTCTACAATTTAGATTCAATTGAAAAATTTTCACTTGAAAAATGAAAATGAAATAAAAAAATTAAAGAATTAAAAAGATTAAATAATATTATTAGACATAAAACGTACTTTTTTTAGTTTTTGATAATAATACAAGGTTTGCCTACCATATGCGTAACCATAGGAAACAGGCTAATAGGACGTCATACATGGAAAATAAAGCAGATATGCTTTGATTGGTGAAATAAAATTATCTTAGGTTTTTTTTCTTTTGTATGGTAACAATACGTGGTGTTTTACCGTCTGCGCACGGCTAATATAACTATACCGTATTTTTTACTTAAATTTTAAAAAAGTAAAAAGAAATTTCAAAAGAAAATGGTTAGCAAATGTCAATAATATGCTCCGCAATATTATCCATGTCGAAAATGATGTCATGGATAGCGAGAAAAAGATATTTTCATTCTTAAAACTAAAAGAAATACCTCGATTACCTAAAAAAATGACGAATGTTAATAGTTCCATTTTTGTTGATAAAACCTAAAGATTTAATATTATTTCGTTAAAATAACATAATTTCCCCTATGCCAGTATTGAAATTAATTGCCTGGAAAAGAAAATTAACAAGTATTGTCATTTAAAAGGGATTTCTCTGGGGAAATATATGTTTGAAATAAAACGGGAATTTTCCGATATGTTTTAAAATGAATGTGAATCAATTCCTTAGATTAATAATACAAGGATCAGTAAGCATATAAAGTAGATGAGTTTCATGCCATATTTATAACGAAAAATTTAAATGGTTTTTTTTAATCTATACTGGTTATTAAGCATGAGTATCCATTATATACAGATGAGAGTTTTCTGCTAAAAATCACATCATAATTTTAAGAAAAGGAAAATGAACACGAATCTATTATATTAAAATCTGACCATGTGTTTGTATTTCGAAACTACTACTAGACTCGAACGCAACGCAATTTACTTAATATCGGTTATCATTGATCCAAAGACTTAACTCTCAGAATTAAAAAAAATAAATTAGATACCAAGATTTTTTTTTTTGTAAATTTTAATGAAGTTTCTCTGAAAACGGAAAGTAACATATTCCATATTTGTGTATGAAAAAGGAGAAATAAAACAGATCAGTATATTTTTTACACCATTTTCTCATTAAAACTGAAAAACAGAATTTATTTTCACTTTGAATAGATAGATGGTGAAAACAAAATCTTGATTTCAGTAAGTTATCCGAAAAATAAAAACATATTTTCACATATTCAGACTTCATGAATCAATTTATTCGGGAGAACAAAAATTGCCTGTCAACATACTGTCATTTAGAAAACAAGATTTGTTTCAGCTATACATTAAACCACGGAGACAGAATTGAATTTAAAGAAAAGCATATACTAATTCCAATTAATGTTTTTTGAAGGATGGCTGTTAAAACGTTTCACAAAGGCGTTAAAAGTAAAATTGTTTATCAGCTAAAATTCACAGTTGTTTTTATCCAATTCCTCTATTTCATTTGGCACTCCTTTTTGCATTGGTTGCAAGGTTTGCTGGTAAATCACTTTCGCAATTATTTGGCACAAAATTTCACTTTTTTAAGACTGAGTTATGTCAAGGTCCCTATAACAAAAAATACCGTAAAAAATACCGCAAGTAACTCCTATGAAATGTGATAAAGAGTTAGTTAATTATTAACGTTTTTAATTATCGGGAGTGAAATACTTTGCTTAATTAATGTATTTATTATTATTTTAATGTTGTGTGAACGAAGTCACGGGTAACAGCTAGTATATATATATATATATATATATATATATATATATATATATATATATATTGTTGAAACATTTTCAACTGACAGTCTTAAATTAAAAAAAAAAGAAGTCAGATTAGTTCCTTTGAATACCATATTTAACTGAAATGTTTTTAAATCAACGGAATTACAAAATCTACATATAACTACAGCTCCAAGTTAAAAAATTAGAATAATAGGACAGAAGGAATTGTGAAAAAGGTTTTTTATGTATCGCTTATACAAAAGTAACACAGGATAAAACTTAATATTGTAAGAATCTACATAGTTTGTAGAATCTTTTAGCATCAGACATGACCATGCCGACTTTATGCTGGAAAGAACTCAACTTTGGTTTTTGGTGCAATATCTTGCAGTCTTTTCTTCATTATTCCCCACAAATTCTCCATTGGATTTAAATCCGGCGAATTAGCTGGCCAGGGAAATACGTTAATTTAATGTTGGCTAAGCCAGTTCTTGATGAACACTAACCTGTGTGAAGTTGCTAAATCATATTGGAAAATAAAATCGTCACAACACAGATCTTCTGACGATAATATCATGAAATGCTCTAGGATTTCCTGATATATCTCAGAATTAATCGTTTTGTTAATGATACATAGCCTTCCAGGACCATCTGCTGTCATGCAAGCCCATACCATTACACTGGTTGCAAATTTCACTGATCATTTCATGCACTTCTTCTCATATGCTTCTTGCTTCATTCGCCATACACAAACACAATGTTCACCATATGTTAGGCAAAACACACTCTCATTACTAAACAATATATTTTTCCAATCATCCAGACCCCATAAAGCTTTTTTTTTTTTTTTTTTTTGCATACCTCTTCACTCTCTCCCTTTACTGTTTAATAGTCATGAGGGGCTTTATCTTTGGTACACAAGATTGAAATCCAAGTTTATGGATACGTCTTAGTGTTGTAGATTTACCCACATTAACACCGTGTTCCTTCCACTTTTGATGCAAATATCTTAAACTTCCAAAACAGTTTTTTTAGCAATACTCTTTAGCTTTCTATCATCTTTCTGAGTAGTTTTTGGCTTTCGGCTGCTATTCAAATGATTGTTTTCAAAATGTTTGCCGTTAAAATACTGCTTTATTGCTCTACTAACATTTGGTTGAGAACATTTTAAGTAATTGGCGATATATTGCCGATTACTACCTTCTTTATGCAAACCAATAATACGATGCTTTGTAAACTCTTGTATGTTGGACGAATGGCCTATGCTTTACACAAAATGAAAACAATGGTGATGCAAAGCATTTTTATAACCTAAGAAGAAATCCCGCAGAAGATAATTTTATGCAACTTTCTGAACCAATCAGGAAAATTATACCAACCAATCATAAGTATTCTAATTTTTTTGAACCACTTATTTTAGTATTCTAATATTTTGAATAATGAAAATAATTTTACAAAAATAAAATATTCACTCAAAATTTAATATTTTACAGTTTTAATTTTCTTTAATAAGATGCAAATGTATTAAAACATCCACCGCTGTTCTTTTTCAATTGTACTACAGTGAAATAAAACTAAATGCAATTCCAAATACAAATAGAATTAATTACTCTAATTGTTTTATTTGGAGCTGTATAACATTTCTATGAGAAAGATTTTTTATAGTTATTATTAAATTATTACGTTAAATTACAGAAAAGTATTTTGAGTAAGTATTGATTATTTTTCTTTTCTTTTCAGTGTAATTTAAAATAAGTATTGGATATAGTTTTCTATTTTGAATTTTAAACTGAGATTTTAAAACTCTAATAATTGTTTATATATAAAATCACACAACCATATTATAAAAAAAAAAATTCTATTACGTTACTCATTTTTTCTAGTACAAATTTATTTATTACTTACCCATCATACGTAGTATAGGGTAAGTCTTGTAATCGTTTTGAAAATCGAAATTTTTTTTTTTGACGGATTTACACATTTCAGACATTGGAGATTCCGAAAAACATATTTTTAGAAAAAATTTTTTGCCGTCCGTCTGTCTGGATGTCTGTAAACGCTCTATCTCCCAAAAAAATTGAGATAGAGACTTGCAATTTGGTATGTACTTAGTATGTAATAATGGGAAGAAGCATATTTCATTTCAATAACCTCGATTAACCGGAACAATTTTTTTCGGACTCTCGAAATATTCGTTCTGATAAAAGGTATATAAAAATTTTCGAAATTGTTTATTTTAAGAAATGAACATAAAAGACAATAAAAAAAACATAAATTTTGCATAAAGCATGAAGTCGATCGGATAATTAGTTGCCGAGATATTTGGAATACTATTTGCCACACTCTTCGATTTTTCATGACCCTGTATTTCATCCAAATTTCACTTCAAAGATATATTTTAATTGGAAATTTGACGCTTAATCAGATGCAATAAACCGCTAGTTAATAGGATGATTATTTTTGGAGTTATAAGGAAAAACCTCTTTCAAGCAATTCAGTCATCGAGCCTTTAAAGTTTATGACGTCATCAATCACGATTTTATTTGAATTGCAATGCATTTTATAAGTAGTTTACACATTTTTATTTTAATATTTTACATCATGCATATCCATGATGGGTAAGTATTACGGTGGCCCCCAACGACTATTTTATTTGTTATTTATCGTGAATAAAATATACTTAAGGGAAAAAAGTCTCAGATCATGTCATGAAATGTGTTTATGCCAGTTGTTGCCGGTTAATGACGACAGTTTGCTCACATGCATTGACTGGGAAAACCCCGCACCTCGCAGTGACTCTGAATACTGATACTTTCACTACTGAATAAATTTTCATAAATAAAAGAATTTCTTAAATTCTTATTTTGGTTTTATAAAAAAAAAAATGCAAATAATGTCGGATTATTCTGCAGACTACTAAAATACTCTCACGGACCTCCAACTGGTGGCCACTGATCAAAAATGTAAGAAAACGCTGCATGTACAGCAATTTCATACAAGAAAAAATACCAAAATGAAGTATTATGAATTCCAAAGCATTTTCGCTGTGAAATGTTAGAAGCAATCACAAAACAAACAATTCAATTTTCTTTATTAAGAAGAATGATTTTTTTTTTTTTTACAAAAATTGATTCTCCATATACATTATATTACTCTTTTCTCGTTATTTCTATTTATAAAATAGCTCGTTTATTAAAAGAAAGTGACAGATATATTTTTTAATTTAATTTAATTTTTTTTTTTTTTTTGGCAATGTCCGAGACAGAGCAGAGTTACAAAACGTGATTAAAAATATGTATCATTACTTCATTGTTAATAAAATGAACATCTTAGCAACAATCTTGCATACTATATCTATCGTTAAAAGTCTTTTTATACATCAATGTACACTGGCTTAGGATCTTGCAAATTTTTCAACCAGAGTCAAAGAAATCTTCATTACCGAAAGACAAGCCTCGTTGAAAGCCATCCTGAAAGAAAAAAATAAAACAACTTTAATAATATTACATTTCACTTACTTCTGTCTCTTAAGTCTAACCTCGTAAAATTTATTGGAAAGAAAACAAAAGAATGCCTACAATATTTAACAAGAACGATAAATCATGCATCCGGAATAGATTATGAAACACTTTCCAACACTAACAGAATATTAAGAAAATTAATTTTTTCGTACGATGAAATCGATCCTAGTCCGTGGTGTAACTGAATTCTTTTGTGCGTCTCTGTAAATGGAAATAAATGCTACACACTCCTTAACCCTCTGACCACCAAGCAAAAGGGCAAAACTGTAATGTTGCCTTCTCTGTAATCGATTAATATGCTAATCGATTAAATATGCTAAAAAAAGTTGATTTTTCATTCTTGATATAAAAAACTTAATTATGTATATGAACATAATCCTTGAGAGTATTAATAATTAATTTAAATAATGCTTTTATTGCAGTGAAACATACTGTGTAGTGAAGTATATCAGTTCACGGAGCTGAGAAGGTTAACCTATAAAAACCATGCTATGCTGGCACCTTAGCGATTCTTATCAATTTCATTATGTTTTACATATCATAACATCATTAAAATGCAAGTGATTCCCCCCCCCCCTGTCATAATGTTATGAATTCTTTTGTGCGTCCCTGTAAATAAAGTATAAATGCTACTTATTCTATAGTCCTCAGAATGCATGTTTTAGTTCACCTCAATGATGCATATTAGTTTCAGATCGTCATGTAATGGAATTCCTTTGAGTGTCCCTGTAAAAGAACTATACATGCTACACACATCATATTCAATACCAAACATGCCCTAATAAACCTCAATAACCTGTATCCATTGCATGACAATACGAATAGAGTTACACGAGTTAGAGCACAGACAGAGAGACAAACAGAATTCATAAACACTTTTCAACTATGTTGGAAAGTATTAAAAAGAACATGGTTTGACAGCTCAAAAATTATATTTGTAATTGTTGCACTACAGTTCATTTTCAAGTGGTATTATTGTTTAAGTGGAGGAAAAGAACAAGATAGTGATTGCAGATACATATCTCAATGAAACCTTGACAAATTAATAGATGGAAAATTAGCATGACAGATACTATAACTATCTTCTTATGTGAGATGTAATCTTCCCAACTAGGCGAAAAAGTCTGGGATCTCTTGGCCAACGGAGCCATCCTGGACGAATAGGGCAGAACTCATACGCCAAGTTAATCTTATTGATCATAGCATCTGGTCTGATATCTGAATCAGTTCAACAGGAGCCATCGCAGGTAATTTGAAACTCCAGTAAACGCCAGAAACGTGATGACACTAGATTAATTTTGACACAATTATTAAAATTGGTAAAGGAATCCTATGAGATCTAATGTGTCAAGAGATCCCGGTCTTTTTCGCCCAGTTGGGAAAATGACATCTCATAGGATTTCTTTACCCATTTTAATAATTGCGTCAAAATTAATCTAGCATCTTCTTATGACCTGAATACTTATTATGGGTGTTAAGTCCCACTGATAAGGCTTAACACCAAAGAATGATGAATAAATGAGGGGTAGTAGGAGTTTACTAATTAATAAATTTAATGTACAGAACAGTTTGAGCATGAGTTCTATGCGTACTTCCCAGTGACAGAACTATCTTCAAATGTCTGCAACTCTAATAATGTTTTCAAAAATAGTCTGCAATACGCAATACATCATATAAATCTATTCTTGCTGCTGTTGTAGTTGTAGTGCTAGTTAATTAAGGCATCAGCATTTATCAGCCTTTCTGAGAAAAAAAAAAAAAAATTCTGAAATTCACAGCAAATATTCTGAAAGGTTACAGCAGAGGAGGGAGGGGAGAAAATCCCCTTTCGGCAATAATTATTCTTGTTGCAAGTCAGATTAACTCTGCTTTTGATTCGAGTCGATTTCAGGCTGAGTGTAGATTCTTGCAAATTGGGTTCGGGTTAACCCGATTTTTCAAAAGTTAGTTCAGTATATTGTTTCAGATTAAAAACTATACTTATAGAACTTTGTGTGTCTGCTGTTTTCTAAAGGAATGCTGCATCTTTTCCGGGACTATTTCACAAAATTCACGTTTTTTTCGTGAACCTTTTGACGAAATTAGCGTTTCCTTTTTCCCCGCGATCCTTTGGCGAAATTCACGGGGTTTTTTTTCGTGGCCCTTCGACGAAATTCGCATTTTTTCCAAGATCCTTCAACAAAACATTTTTTTTTTTTTTTTAAAGTCTTTTGACAAAAATCAAGTTTTTCAGCGGCCCTTTCACGAAATTTGCGTTTTTACCGCAATCTGTCAACGAAATTAGCCATTTTCCCAGATCCTTTGTTGAATTTTGAGTTGGTCTTTGGACAAAATTCGCATTTTTTCTGCGATCCTTTGACGAAATTTGCTGTTTTTTCAAGATACTTTGACGAAATTTGCCATTTTTCCACGATCAAATGAAGAAGTTGGCGTTTTCTCTGTAGCACTTTGGCAAAATTCTCATTTTTCCGCGATTCTCCAACGAAACTCATTTTTTTATAATGGCTTTTGACGAAATTCCCGTTTTTTCACGGGCATTTGACTAAATTCGCGTTTTTTTTGCGATCTGTCAACGAAATCAGCTATTTTTTTGTGATCTTTAAATGAATTTCGAGATTCTTCGACGAAATTCGCCGTTTTTTTACGATCCGTTAACGAAGTTTGCCTTTTTTTGCGTAATTTACGCGCTATAGCACGTCCGTGGCATTGCTGTATGCTTTTAGTCTGCAGGTACCCTAAAAAGTCTGCGACGCACGTTGCAGCATCGCATACATTCTGCCACGGGAGCGTACTTGACCAACTTTTTAGGGTTTCGTTCATCTCACAAAATCCTATTACTCCCGCTCCGTTGTCTGTCTGTCACAGAACCATTCTCAAAAACTATATAACTTACAGAGTTGAAACTTTGTGTATATAGATGAATATCAGCTGTAAAGAGCTCAAAATATTAAAATTTGAAAAATTCGCATTATTTTAATAAATAGAGATAAAAAACCAAAATTCTAACAACCTTTTCCTATTCAATTGAAACATTTTTCGTTATAGCAGATGCCAAAAATTAAAATTCCACGATGAAATTCTTTCTACAATAATTAATTTTCTATCAGACGATTTCCACGTGAAAAATTAAAATGAAATAAAAAATTTCACCCATTGAAAAAAAGATAAATATGAAATAAAATTGATTGACGTCATAGTGGTAATAAAACGGAAAATTGCTAAGATTTCTCAATTATACAAGGAGTATGAGTATGTGTAAGTACACAAACCAGATTAATATCACGTCATTAGAGAATTAAAAAGAAAATCCGACGTCCTGTTAGAAGTTTAACAATTTTTTCAGATGTTTGAGAATAATACAAAGCGAGTATGAGTAATAGAGAATAGTAAATATATGAGTTTGAGAAACATATTGAATCGTGATAAAAATCAGATTATGGAAATATTCGCATATTTTAGCATTCTGAAGGTGTACAATTTATTTAGTTTAGAAATTATTTTTTAAAATATCGCATTTAGTCCGCATGACGGATATTATTTTGACAGAATATAATAGCGGGCTGGTTTAGATATTCGAAAAAAAGAGAAAAATAGACCGGTAAATTTTTACTTTATAAAAAAACATGATTTTTTTGTTGTTGCTAAATGAAATTTTTTTGAATTTATTAAAGAAAGGATAAAGTGTTTTGAAAGAAATATTAAACATTATTGAGCGATCTTCGATTACACTTACCCACTTTTTTGCTTTGTTTTTCCCTTTCAAACACTGGGTAAACAATATAGATGAGTAAATAAAATTATTTCCTAAGGAGGATGGATAGCAAATAATCAACAGTGTTTCAAGAAGATAACAGAGATATATATAATAGAATGCTATATATATACATACCCTCATCTCTGTGATCCTCTTGTCTATCTCTCCTATGGCATTATCCAAATCCATGTTGCTGAAGTCGCCCATTCCAAACGGATCTTGTTGCACGGGAGCGAAAGGGGGAGCACCAAATAAGTCTGTCTCGGGGGCTGGTAGAGAGAAAACAACTCAATAAACCATTAAAATTCGAATGTACAAAAAAACACAAATTTAAAAAAAGGTCATATTATTTATTGTTTTTAAATAAAATAAAAATATTATTGTTGATCTATTACATTTTCCCCCCCAATTTGTTAAAATCATTGTAATTTATTTCATTGTAACTGTTAACTGTCCCAGTAGTTCCATGTGCTCACATCAACTATGATAATGTGGCTGTTAGCTCAATGAAATATTTCACTGAATGGGTTCGTTTTGCTTCTATATGTTTCTTTTTCTTTATCATTTTCCCATAAATTCCATTTTTGTATATTTCACAATTTTCCTTAATAATGACACCTATAATGTTTAGTTTTTCCATATCTGTCCATTTTTATTCAATTTTCTTAACCTGAGGCAATGTGATGGATAGGACAATTTGAGTAAAGTAAATTTGGCTCAGACTATTGACTCAAATAAAAATCAATTACGATTTACTTATATTTGTGGAATATTGCCCTTGAAAACGCGTTTCCCAAGACGTGTTTTCAATCACTTCGAGTCGCTCTCCATGAAGACAAATCTCGAAGTATATCACATCGGAAATCGTAGTGTATTAGCAGTCGTAAAAATTGAGCAGAGGCAGTGAAATCCAGAAGAAATTTCCCAAAAACATTAAAAAGAAGACTTAATAACTTAATAGATGAGCAGTGGCTTTATTGTGATCACAGAGATGAAAGCAACTCCACCAACTTTCGCTTCATTAAAACTGAACACATTTGAAGATCTTGAAGAATTGACAGAGCTTGAAGAACATACTACCGATGCATTAGTGTAGACTCCCCAGTGACGGCAATTAGATGACAACCACTAATTCGTGTAAATTCTGTCTCCGAAGCCAGTGTAACCGTATAAATACTTCAAAATTTGGCCCAAAGGTACAAAACGCGCGAACAAGCTGGTCCACTCGCATCCATGTTCGGAGGGCGCTAGGGGGATAAAGAAGGCGGAGCTTTCTCGCTAATGGATGAAAAAATGAGGCCACGAAGACGTGTCTCTGACGTATGATTAAAACTCTTTAACAGAAACGGCAAATTAAAAAGGTAAAAAGGCCTTTGGGCGCGAAAACCGCTTGGAATCATGGGATGCCGAATGAATTAAATAGAAATAAAAATGGTATTATAAAAGTTCCAAAGAATAAAAATTAAATGTCTCAAAAAAAGAAATTAGGCAGGTGCGTTTAGAGGCAGTGTTGCAATTTAAGAGAATAAGGTTTTAATAAATACGTGTAGCTTTTAACAGATTAAGATTTTTAGAATGATAAATAACAGAATATTTTGATTAAGTTATGGAATAAAATACAAAATAGATTTAAGAGATATTTTAAAAAGAGAGGGAAAAAAGAATTGAAGAATTTGGAATAATTTAGCTAAAGAAATAGGGCGAAAATTTTTTATTATTACATATATATATATATGACTATGTTTTATAATGTGTAATTTGACATAGCTATATGGGGTAATAATTTCATTGCATTTGGTCAGTTGCTATATATATATATATATATATATATATATATATATATATATATATATATATATATATATATATATATATATATATATATCCTTTAAAATATACTCAATCACACACAGAAATCACTCAATTTTGAAATGTAACATATCCTATTAGCAGAGCCTGTACCAGGAATTTTAAATTATTAGTCAATTTTTTATAAATATTAGTCGAAACTACAATTAGTGTGACTTTTAACTTTTGCACTAATATTTGTAAATCAAGTCTCTAATCAAAATTAAATTGTAATATTTTTTAAACAAGACTGCAATGTGAATTAACAACTTATTCAGAGCTGTTTTACATACTGAATATCCTGGCATATAACATGCACTTTGAAACAAAGAAACAGATCAATTTTTACGAGTGTGAGTTATACCTTATATATAAAAATGAAAGCTTAAAAATTAAGCATAAGAATTGAGATTTCAGTATTAATGAACAACAGTAAAATATGCTTTTCGATGCTCTTTATTATATTTTCATGCCATGTATGTCGTAAAAGTTTTTTCAGCAAAAAAAAGATTGCAAATACCTAAACATAGAAATATTCAGCCTTAAATCGTGGGTGCGGGTTGTATGCTAGAAAATCCAGTAAATATCAATTCTAAATTACTTATGAAAAACTTTAACTAATTGAAAGAAAAATCTATTCAATTGCATCTAAACCCAGTTTTGACATTTAAACCCAATTTTGAAAAAACAAAAAAATTTGAATTTTTACATATAAGTTGAAGTACATTTCTGGTAGTATGTTGAAAAATGATTTGTAATGGAGGATAATAAATTTTCATTAGATTAGCTAATGTTTCTAATCGGACTTTTTTTTAAATTCAACGTTTTAAAACTGTATAATTATGTAAAACTGAAGAAGCTTAAACTACTTTGAAACCTATGATACTTAAATGATACTTAAAAACAAAAAAATTCTTAAAAAATACAGTAGAGTACTTTATAATAATAAATACTTTACAATGATGACTTTACAAAATGAATACTTCAGGGTTCATACTATCTTTACATGATAAAATTCAAGCACCTTACCCAAAATTCAAGCACCTTTTCAGAAATGAAAATTTTAACGTTACAAAATACTATGTCTGTATAATGCAAATATATAAAGAAAAAAAAAATCATTTTGATATGTTTTCAGGTGAATGCTATACATAACATATAGCAGCAAAGTCTTAAATGTGAAATGTTATGAGAAAGTCTCTGAAAAATACAGAAAATACTTTTGCAGTATACTTTGAAAGTTATCTGTGCTAACACTAGACAAAAGTAGACACTTGATAATTCTGCACTGCTATGGTACACACAATTTTAAATAAAATAACTAAACAATTTTTCATACTTTACCTTAATTTGAAAACATCCACTAAATCATTTTACAAAAAGGTATATTAAAACACACACACAAAGAAAAATTTGCATGTTTCAACATGAATAATTTACTGCATTTTAAATACAAGACTTTTTTCAGCCTTCAAGCTTTTTAACTGCCTCTTCTATTTTTTAATCTAAAATTTTAACTTCAGTCTGTTTTTCTTTTATGTTTTTTCTCAGGCTGTTTGACTGTATGCAGAAAGTTATTTTCTTTGTAGACTCTGCCTTCAAAGAAAACTCATCCGCTGAATCCAGAAGGTCAACTTCCAGACATTTTTTCTTTTTCTTTAAGTCATCTAAACTAAATCATCTTCAAGCTTTCTTTTCTTGTTCACAGTGAGACATTTTTCCTTCTCTTTTTGCTGATCTTTCAGGTACATCATGTACCTTTGTCAACCACTGGATGCAAACGAAAGTAGCTCTTTTGTTATAGGTACTTTAAGCACGCCACCACAATACTCTATATGATCTTTTATAATTCTTAAAGAAATATAAGAATGTTCTTTTAGGTTTTCCACTTCCATATTTTTGTTAATAGAGAATCCTCTCTCGACAGAAGCTTGTCCATGGGACAAAAGCAACACAAATTTGGTCACATGGAAGGCTTTAACGTGTCCTTTAATACACATATGATCATAAAAAATCATCTAATTTATCTGTCGATTCATTAAAGCTCATGAAAACTGATAAGTTTGTTGTTTCAAGGAAATCTTGATAATCCAGAAGACTGGTTTTATAGTCATCTTCTGGGATCCAACCATTTTCTTGGAAGGCATTTATGATGGATTTCATTAGTGAAATGCAGTTTTCTTTGTTCCGTGCAATTTTACCAGGATTCAAACAAGATAAATTGCGTACAATACTATAATTTATTGGGCTTTTTTCGATGATTTTTTTCATCATTGCATTAATCCCTTATTGCATAAATCCCTCCTTAAAAAAGTCTCTTATTTCTTGCTTCAGAGCAATAACGTCACTTTCTTTCACAGATTTCTGTTCTGTTAAGATTTTTGAGCAGTTTTTCCCCAGTGAATTCAGTTTCTATTTTAGCAATGGCATTCAACATATCAGTTTTGAATTCAAACTGAGAAAAATTTCGAAACTGTTACATTTTTTATTTCACCCTCCTTAAGAATTTTGTAATTCAGTAAGCATGACCGAATTAACTTTGTTAAATCAGCGGCAAAAAATGGCAGCACAGGTTTTTTAGTTTGATATTTCGTCATGAAAGGCTGCACCAAAGATGCAACTGATTGAGAGAAAATGCAACTTAACAATTCATCTTTTAAAAAAGATTTTATGGAGTCATATGTGCAATTGCTAAGTTTTTTTTTTTTTTTTTTTTTTTTTTTTTTGACACAAGAGATGAATGACTTTAAATCTTCTAAGATTTCAATGGCTCTTTTTATAGCTGGTAGGCTGTCAAGCCATCTATGTCAGCAGAACTTCAAGGCAGTCTTGTCAGTTGATGATACTTCATAATAATCTTGAAGCCTTGTTGGACAGTACTTGAATAGCCTATGCAAATTAATCAAAAATACATCCATTTGCCAATTTGAAGAAGCTCTACTAGCTTCAAATGCATTATGTAACACATGCAAGCCGCAGGTAACTATGTCATACCATGTTCCATGTTATGTCATACTTATTTTAAGGTTTTTTTGGAGATTTTCATATACTTTCCAGTTTACAGCTGGTCCATCCATGGATAACTGCACAATATTTCCCAAATTAAAATTGCTAAGTGCAGTTTTTATGCCATTAAGCAAGTCATTTGCTGTTGAATGACCTTAAAAAACTGAATTTATGTACCTAGTACATACATGGTTTAAGCTTGGATGCCAAAATCAGACTAATAAATCCATTTGCTTGGACTGTTTCGATTTATTCAGCGTTTCATCAAATAATACAGTGAAATTATTTTTGTCCACTAATTTGATTAAGAGATCTTTAAAATGTGGTGCAATGCCAAAACAACATCAGTAAACACATTTCGCTGGTGATAATGTAAATTGTTTAGCTATATTGCTATCTGTGAACATAATTTTCAGTACATCGACTACTTATGAGCAAGGATTGTAGGATTAATTTGAAGTCACACATTTTAATGCCCACAAAACCTCAGCTGTTAAAACTTCTTTGCCAGCCATAAAATCATTTATAGATTTAGGTTTAGATGATAAGGCAGGAGCTTGTGATGATGATAGCACAGACGCTTGTGAGGTTGAAGGAACAGACATTTCTGAGGTTGAAGCCGCAGACAATGGTAAAGATGCAGACGCTTCTGACTCCTCAGAGGGCTGTTGCAATAAAATAGTTACTTTTCCACAGTCAAAAACAGATTTTTCCATCTTTGAAGTAGCCAGTAACTTTTTCTGTTGAGCTCATAGAAAATTTAAAGTATTCAATGTCGCTATGCATCATAATAGAAAATTCACACTATTTCTAAGTAATTTTTACTTTCTTCTATCTTTACAAGAAGAAAGTATTGGATTCATGAAAATTTTCGACTTCTGGTTTTCGATGAATTTATATGTTTTAGAAGGTCCTGAACACTATTTGACTGTTTTTAAAAGTGTCTGTCTGTGAGTCTGTGACTTTGTATGTGACAAAAATTTTGTGGTCGTTCTATCTCAAGAACTAATGCACTAAATTTATTAAAACTTTATATTCAGTTAGTTCCTGATACAAATTGGTGCTGATTAGTGTTTGGTGAAAATCGCTCTACAGGTGGCGCTGCTATGCTGCATTTTTCGCGATTTCCGCAATAGCTCTATGTCAAGAACTAATGCACTCATTTTCATGAAATTTCAGATTCAGTTAGACCTTGACATAAATAGACGCTGATTACGTTTTGGTGTAGATATCCCAACAGGTGGCGCTGTTATACCACTTTGTTATAATTTTTACAATAGCTATATCTCAAGAACAAATGTACGAAGTTTAAAAAAACTTCATATTCTGTTAGACTTTGACATAAATATAGTTGCTGCTGTAATTTTTTTCACATGTTTAAAAAAGAGAAAGAAGTGAGGAGATTAATTAAAATGAGATAGTAAAAATCTCATAAAACTGGAATTATTAAAAAAAAAAAAATAATAATAATAATAATAAAATTATCATATGTTCAGTTTGAAAGATTTTGTTTAAAAAAAAATTTAAATAATGCAAATTTGATTGGAGTTTGGTGACATGCACGAGATATGCTGTCGAAGGCAGTCTGGGGACAACAATCACAGTTTCGTTTTTAAAGATTTTTGTAAAAAATATAAATTCAATAGGGGTCTTTGTCGAAGGTAGTGGAGCCACCAATCACAGGTTCGTTTTGAAATATTTTCGTATAAAAATAAAAATTTGATCAGGGCCCCAGCAGTCAGTAGAGGTCCCGATTCGTTTTGAAATATAAAATCATACAAATTTAATCGATGCAATAAAACCAACACTAATTAATAAATCAATTCACTATGCGAATATTGTCAGAACTAAATTTAGGAATGGGACATTTTTTCTTTCTTTTTGGCGGGACTTCAATCATTGCGTTTTGATTAACAAATAAGTATTTGATTAATCAAAACAAAAATAAATTTCATTATTTTTCTTAAAACTAAAATTAAAGTAAATCCAAATAATTTTAATTATCTAATTAAAACAATTAGAATTACAACAAGGGGGACAACCTTTCCTTGCTCCTGTTTGCTGGTACCCATGATTCATGACACGTGAATAACATTGCTATCACATCACCTCCAATCTTCCTCACATTTTACAACAGGTATCAGAATTATATATTTATTGTTATGGAAAACACTTCCCTCTCATATGACTTGTTAATGCAGATTCTCCCATATTCTCCAATTGCCGGGTAACACTGCATAACTTGCATGGGAACTGGTATGCACTATTTGGTACTGCTTCTAACCAACACTTGTATTCTTCTTGTTCTAGCCACAAGTCACAGAAATTGCACATTCTAGGCATCGTTATAGCATAGATCTCAACGAATAATTACTACTACAGACATACAGAATGCACAAATACAGATGAAAACTACTTGTTGTGAAAACCGGCATACATGCATGTGTGCATGCGTCAACTGACCGAGTTTTAGTGTTGCAATAGGTGTAGCAATATTGAAGAAACACAACGTATAAAGGAAGAAAGATAAGAACAAAATTTCCGATCATGCTGTCGGTAGTAGCAATAAGTTACCCTTCTTTTCATTTTTCTTTTGTGAACTTAATCCTATAGAGGGAAGGGAGAAACGACAAATGCTCGCACTTTGAACTCCTGAAAAAAAAAAAAAGCGATCTCTGAACAAATATTTTCGTTTTTTTTTTTTTTTTTTTTTTTTTTTAAAGTTTCCGATTATATTTTATTTTGAATATCTGAATAAGAAAAATTAAGCACCTATAAAAAAAATAATGAAAATTAAGCACCTTCATTAAAATATAAACAAATTCAAGCACTTCCAAGGACCTTTTTTCTCTCTTAAAAATTCAAGGACTTTCAAGCACCGTATGAACCCTGATACTTTATAATTTTTTAATACTGCATTCTTTGTTACCAGGCGTTTTGCAGATTATAAATTTTTGCATAATATAGATCATTCCACACATTGTTAAATTTACTTTATATAAACAGGGTCCAAATAGGCATGGACAAAATCATTATATTAGTATTTATTTTTATTGTAATAATAGTAATTTTTTCATCAAAAAGCTTTGAATTAAGGAGATAAAATTGACTCAATTAATCACCTCTAGATAGTAGCATTTTTTTACAATGTCGGAATGCTTCTTAGCTTCATTGTTTATATCTGAGAAGCTGTGCGTTATACAAAGAATTGCATTATATAGAAACAGCGTTATAAAGAACTTTTACTGTAATAACATTAAGGATAATAAATTTATAAATTCGTCTACTACCTTTATTGCCGTTGTTGTTGAGCGTTGGATTTTTGGATTCTCTTGGGTTGAAATCCTCCATGTCGTCTAGAGCGAGATTTTCTAACCTCGTCCCCACCGATGGTGCCACTGGCAAAGAAATCAAACTGAAGAGTTCCTGCAAAAAAAAAAAAAAAAGCACCATTAAATGACAGATGGCATCTGCAAGAAATATAACTTTTAGCTTAAAATCATGAAACAGACTTAATTTTAGTCAATAAGAATATCTACTAGGGTCTGTTCAAAATAAAGTGGGACTGAAAATAAATAAAAGCAGCATTTGTAATGTCTCGGCTACAATCAACGAAAACCAAATCTCATTGCTTTGTTAAGATAAGGAATACCAGTGGATATTATATTGGTATGCAAGGATTTCACACTGCAGTTTAATATATTTTAGCAATATCTAATATTTTTAGATGCAGATTTAGACTTGTACAGAAAAATTAAGGATAAAAATATCTGCAAACAACATTAGTAAAGCCAAAATAGCATCTCATTTATTCTTAACAGTAAAATCTTATTCAAGATATATGTTGGAGAAAGATTGAAGATAGAAAGAGGCACACACAAAGGGGGGAAAAAATTGTATTTTAACTGCATTTTAACATCATCCTTTTTGGGAAAAACACGAGATAAAGAAAAATAAATTGAAATACACTTAAATTACAATTTAATCCAATATAACAAATCATACCTTTTATGGTACACGTGAAATGATACACCACTGCTTGGATCGATCTATAATATATTTTTCATCTAAACGTTTCATTTTCAATTTTGGTTTTTAATTGTAAATACAAAATAAACCCACATTGAAATCATTGTCATCATCACCATGTTTGAAATCACTTCACATTTTATCTCTTTTGTACTATTTATTATTTTTTATAATCATTGTTGAGAATGCTATAATACAGTATTTTATTTTTGTGGCAACATTTATTTGAAGGAAAAAAAAAAACTTTCATTTAATGTATGAAAAGAATGGTGATTTAATTTTTAATTAACTGCAAATGTGGAAAATGAGGAAAATGTGTTTTTTTTCGTGACAAATCGACGAAAATCTAGATTTTTCTTTGGCTGAGCAGAAAAAAATCTCTAAATTTGTCATCGCTATGTATTTGTAAAAAGGTACATTGAGTGACCGACCCCTGCCACGCATGTGTGAATTTAAGTTTAAATTTGCACCGATTTCAGAAATGGTCAAAATCATGATAAAAATAAAACCAAAAATCTATGTTTCCACGAAAAAGTAACAAGTCTGATTTACTCCCATGCGCAAATTCATTTCGGCTTTCACTTTCTTTGAAAATTGAATTAACCTGTGTTTTATAAGATTTTTTTTTTTTTTTTTTTTTTTAAACCCCAGACTCTCAGATTGTTTTTATAGAAACTAAAAATGAATAGAAAGTATTGTAAGAAGATATCTTACTTCGGATGGGCAGATAGATTTCTGCGACTTTTTATTCTGCAAAGAATCGTTCAGTTCGTTCACAGAATGACGCTCGTGCACACTAAATGAATCTCCATTTAAAAGGTTCTGAAAAAATAAAAATATATTTCAAAATTCATGCTTTGCATTCCTTGATGATGACAAACTAAAGTTTATAGGTTACTGATAAAAACTGGTCTCATTGCAACTGGAAAGGGACTTGGCACTTAATAAAAAAGCCAAACATTCAAAGTGCAGTATAAACCTGCAAAAACTGGCAGCAAAAAGGGGTTAGCTCTATTTTTGGTATTCATTGGGCCAAGAAGGAGTCAGCTATGTCTTTCGTGCCCTGTTGCTAAGATGAAGGCAGGAAATAACTGCCTTCCTCTTTCACCAAACAATGGAAAAATTTTATTTTAAGAAGAAAGTGGAGTGAACGCAACACCCAAAAGTTTCAAGAATGGAGCTAATTCCTTCTTGCTCCATTTCTTTCAATTGCATGGGACCAGAACAACAACAAAAAAATTTCGGTACTTCTCTATTATTCCATCGACCCCTTTTACCAAAAACTGTCACCCAACTGTAAGATGAAACACCAAAAATGCAGTCCCATTGACTGGATGCAGGGGTGGAAAATCGAAAATCCATTTTTGTAGCAGGTTTGGAGCAGGTCAAATTGCAATTTTGGAGCAGTAAATGCCAGTTTTGGAGCAGGTTAGTTACAGTTTTGGAGCAGTAAATGCCAATTTTTGAGCACGTCAATTACAGTTTTGGAGCAGTAAATGCCAGTTTTGGAGCACGTCAATTACAGTTTTGGAGTGGGTTAATTACATTTTGTAGCAGCTCCAAATTAAAAGCAAATATGCTTTGTTAATGAACTTTTCTTTAACATAGTGCATATATACAATTTCAACAAAATTAATTACTTAGAGTTTCAAAATTTGTAGTAATAGGACTATAACAGATGAATTAACTTTCCACATTCCAATAATACATAACAAATATACAATATTCTGACAACAAATGTTTTACACCCCTTTAAGAAATTAAAAAATAATTCAACTTATCTAACACTTTAGGAAAGGATTTAAATTAAAAACAGAGTGTAATTGAGTGTGTTATTATATATTTTTGGCAAATGACAAACATTTGATAGTAAATTTAAATAACCTCTAACTGTGAGTAATCACTAGACTGCACAGTGGTTTTCTTTTAAAAAAGTAGTATAAGTCAATAAGACACATTTTAAAATCGTGGCCAAATGCATCGTGGACTTTGTGAAGAGTACATGCTTCTATATCAACAGTATTATTGTTGATTTCATGCAATTTGTTTTTTACAATCTTCGTGACATTCAGTCCACTGCTAAAGAACGACAGCAACCAATCTTTTGGCTAATTGGCTGAAGCACACTTAATAATAATAACAAATCTTCTGATTTGAAGTCTCATAATAAAGGAGTAGAAAATAAAAAATTTGTTTTTGTATCAGAATAAATTGCAGTTCTGTATCAGAATTTAATGGTTTTGTAGTAGAACAAACTTATGTTTTAGCTTTTAGCATTGAAATCGAATAGAATTTTCTATCTTTCAATAAAAACAAAGATTATTTTTTTTATGTTATCAAAGTGAGCATTTTAAACTTAATTTTAGGATGCTACAGTTCTGTAAAGGTCTTTATGCCTCAAAAGTCACTTATAGCATAAGATGTGACATTTATCAAAAACTGCTATTCAATTTCATATTACTTCAGTAGTCATGTCATGCCTTACCAATTTCATGCTTTTACATCTGAAAATGGTTTGTGGATGTGTCAGAAATTTCTGCACTGTTGAGGGGGTAAAAATATTTTGTTTGAGAACAGTCTTAATGCTGGATATCTTTTCAATAATGCTTATTTTTGATAGATTGTACATCAGCTGTGTTTTGGAGTAATCATCCTCTTTGGATTAAGATATGTTATATTATAAAAACTGAAATGTAAGACAATGATTATGTAGTATAATCCATTATTCAGTTAGAATGCATCATAGCAGTGCGTTGCCAAGCCTATACAAAGTTAATGATTTTTTTTTTTTTTTTAATTCTAATTTTTTAGATTAAGAAATTTCCATTTTTGGAGCAGATTGGAGCAGAATTTTAAAAAATTGCTATTTTTGGAGCAGAATGTAGCAGGAAATCAAAATTGGAGCAGTTCGGAGCAATTGGAGCAGATTTTCCACCCCTGCTGGATGTCAGAAGCTTTTCACGTGTTTGTTAGGTCATCCAGTGGTTTTTAATTCGATATTGGCATGTATTTTTCATTCTGTTTTACTGATTTATGAGTTATTTCATTCATTGTGTCCTTAAATTCTTATATTTTATTTATATATTTATTTTGATATTCCAATGGCAACGTTCTCCCGTTTATTGAGTGTTACAGTTGGGTCATAGTTTGTTATGAAAAGTAGTCGACAAAATAATAGAAAAGTACCCCCCCCCCCCCTCCAAAAAAAAAAAAAATAAAAAAATTCCACTTTAGACAAGTTTTTATCTTAGTTACATTTTCAGTTTTAATTGTTCACCAAATATCTTGTGACAGACAAGGTCTGTTTTCACAGGTTTTACTGAATATCTATAGAAAGTTTTAGTAATATAGCCATTTAAAATGACGTTAAAAACTCTGAGTAAAATCATCCAAAAATTTATTTTTTATGAAAATGTCTATCTTTAGACGATATGCAATAGTTCCTATGTAAAGCTTTTTTTAAATGGTTTTCTCTTTAATTGGTGCAATATGGGTATTTTTTCTATTTTTAAAATAAAAAAAACTGCTGTGAAATCCATGTTGCTACTAAGAATAGCATAAGTAATGAATTATATAAAAGAAATATTTTCAATTAGTAATACTACAGAGATAGATAAATATACAATCTGAAAAAGTTTAATAATTATCAAAACTGTTCAAGTCCATGAAAATAGACCAATAGCAATCTTTAGCATCTCAAAGATAACAAAAATGTTTGAAAAACAAGTTTAGATAAATGTTACACTTAAAGTTAACAGGGCAAATTGTAGAAAGGCATTTCTGTACATAAATACAACTGATATTCAAATGAGAATGGGATTCTTACATTTTGTTGGGAGGGTACTTCGAGGTATAAGGATTATCGTATCACAATAGCAAAATCAATTTTTTCGTCAAATCAGGAATTTTATTTATTATTATTATTATTATTTAGGTAGAGTTAGCGTCAAATGGTCATGGCATGTTTTTGTTTAACATTACCAAATAGGATTATTATTTTTTTTAACGTTATTGTAAAATCCCAATAATGAGTGTGATTTGTCTGAATTTTAACAATAGTGTAGTTAATTTTGCTTGCAAAGTTATTTCACTTAGAAAAAATGGATTTAAAAGAAATCCCACTACAATTAGGAGAGTTAAAATATAGATAAACACACACACACACACATACATACACAATATTTAAAACTTTATATGTTTTTATCAAGAAATCAAGTTTGACATTTTCTGAATAACTAATGCTGTTCCTGTGAAAATTTACTAAACAATTTTTGTATTGTAAACCGTTTACTAAAAAAAAAAAAAAACCCTTGAATTACTAAATATAACTAAAAAGACATTTCTTTATAAAGAGATTAATTTATGGTCATTCATTTATTTCGGAATTTCTCCATTATCCCGTCGACCAACTTCCATAAAAAAAAAAAAAAAAAACTATCGCCAAACTATAGGATATACGCCAAAAGTGCATGATCATTCATTTAACGTCAGACTCATTACACGTGTTTGATATGCCATCGAGTGATTTTTAATTTGTCTGATTTTTGTTTATCTGTATTTTTAATGATGTTTTATGGATTTATTAAGTATTTCGTTAATTAAAATAACAATTATGTCATTATACAGCGACGTCATGATACTAAAAAAGAAAAAACATTGAAAAAACTATTGCACTGCATAGTTACGTATGATAAAATAGATCAGTTTCAACTGACCTCACAAACATTTGTCCACCAGCTGAGAGTAATAATTAAGAAAAATAATGTAAATAATTAAATATCCAAGAATTTTTTTTTTTCTGTTTCCATTCATTTATTCTAAATTTTGTTACTTAAAGTTATTGATAGTTGACGTTTTATTCAGGTGGGTTTCTCCGATTTATTTATTTATTTTATTTTAGATTCTAATGGCAACATTCTTCCATTTGTTTATTGGCTTTGGAATTATAGTTTGATGATAGTTTTTTTTTTTTTTTTCATGGAAAGTGGTCGACGGGACCTTAATTTCATTAATTCATTTAAAATTCCAAAATATTTTCAGAGCAAGTACAGAGTTTTTAATAGAAAAGCTCACCATCTGTCCATTGGTAAGGTGGTTAGAGTTTTTTTCTTGCATATTTTCAATCTTCTGCTTGAGCATGGCATTCTCTTTCTCAAGTTCTTGAACCTATATATATATATATATATATATATATATATAATGAAAAAAGAATCATCTATCTGTTACAAAAATTTCAATATTAAGGAAGAATAATAACTGGTTAACCACAACTACATTTTCTGATACTCCTTTCTTATTGGGGGGGGGGGGGGGGAGTCTTGGCATAACTCTGTCTTTAAAAAGTACAATTGCTTGCCAAATATAATAAACAGTCATGAAAATGAAGCAGCAAGCCATGAAAAAATTTCTAATCTTATACGGCTTATTTATTTATGTAGCAATGTGTTATATATATATATTGTATTATGTTGTATGGCTTATTTATGTATATTTTAAATAAATTGCATTATTCTCATTGTGTATGTTATATAATTGAACAATCTGCATGTGCGTTTGGCACATTGATAGTTATTTCACAGAGATATAATAATTTGATGACTTTTTAAAATGCGCAAGCACTTTTGAAAATTTTACATTTCATGCCAAAATCAATCTTGCCGCTTTCTCTATCATACCAAGACCCCTACAAAAAGGCAGCACACATTTTCTACATATTTTTTAGGTTAAATAAATAAATAAGTATAGCGTTTACAGTACCATGATAATGAAAATTATGCAACTCATTCTATTAATATGTTTGCAAGTCACAGGTTCAGTTGTTATAATCTTTTTTTTTTTTTTTTTCCCTTTTTCCATGAAATCCATGCTGAAGCATTTCACTAAATCATTTGTAAAAACATCCGTCACAGAATCATGACATGAACCAGATATTGTTTCAAATCCATTTTACAGAAAAAATTCATTAATATGACTTTCCAAGCAATTGTTGGATGTTTTAACATTAATTAACTAGGGAATCCAACCCGGGCTTCCCGAGAAAGAGAATATATGTAAAAATCATTTATTTTATTTTATTTTTTAATTATTATTATTATTAAAAATTCAAATAGATTTTTTACATTTAATAATTTTTTTTTTTTTTTTTTGGATTGTCCCCTCTCAACACCAAAGAGCATTTTCATATCAAATATGTCAATTGTATGTTCAAATAAAAGTTTCAAATTTATTAAAAGTGGTCATTTTGTATTGGCCTCGTGCCAGAAGTTAATAGCTGAAGAAATTGTTAAAAATTTCGTTATCTACAGCAGTTTTTTTTTTATTCTGATAATTTTAGCAGTTTTAAGCGCTGATTTTGATTACATGTCTGTTAAATTTGTGTTTGACTTATACTATTTTATGAATTGCTTAATAAAGTTTTAATTTCGTTATGGAATATTAGCTATGCTGAACTCTTTATAGTGTTTAAAGTGCAAGCGCGGATTCCTATTTTGTAATCATCTGCAAGCAATAAATATAGATTTAAAAAAAAAAAATCACGCTTGAAATTTAATTTAAATGCTATAATAAATCAGTCAATTAAGATACAGCATTTGAAAGTAGATATTTTTATACATATAATGGTGTAAAAATTAAAAATGTGCAATGCTTAGAAATGAAAAAAATGACACTAGCAAAAATCGAAAACCAAAATATCATTCGTATGTGTTGCCATTCGCAAAATGATGTCAGCGTTACGCATGGACACGTTTGTCCTTTATAATATAGATATTAAATATTAATGGACCCACAAGGATTTCACACTGTAGTCTTTGAGATTATTTGCTAATATGGTTTTTCTACTAATTTTAATCAACTTTTTTAACCAATAGATATGCTTTAAACTGCAAGACTACTATGTCAAAAGCCTGTTCAAAAACCTTTCGCATGATACATCATTCATTGTCGTCCATTTTGTCTGTGCATATAAAAAACAAGTGGGTAAAGGGTTTCGTTTATTATTCCTTCCAAAACACTTTATCCTTTCTTTAATAAATCCAAATAAATTTCATTTTCTGAAAAAGAAAAAAAAAGTCCTGTTTTTTTATAAAGTAAAAATTTACCGGTCTGTTTTTCTCGTTTTTTTTAAAATCTGAACCAGTCCGATAGCGGCAAAGCCTGCTGTTATACTCTGTCATATCTGTCATGTGGACTAAATGTGATATTAAAAAAAATCAATTTCAAAATTAAACATTTTGTATACAAACCTTCAAAATGTTAAAATATGCCAATATTTCCATAATAGGGTTTTATCATGATTCAATACGTTCCTCAAACTCATAGGATGTTATAATCCCTTGCTGAAGTCATACCTACTCGCTTTCTCTATTACTCATATGGATATTCTCTTTGTATGATTCTCAAACATTTGAAAAAGTCTGTTAAACTTCTAGTAGGACGTCAGATTAATTTTCTTTTTAATTCTCTAATGATGTCCTATTAAGCTGCTTTCTGTATTTACACATACTGATACTCCTTGTACTATTGAGAAATGTTTGGAATTTTTTTGTTTTATTACCAATAGAATGTCCTACTGATCTTTCTTTCAATGAGAGAAACTTTTTATTTCATTTTCATTTTTCACGTGGAAATCTTTCAATAGAAAATTAATTATTGTAGAAAGAAATTTAGTGTGGATTTTTAATGGTTGGCAACTGCTATAATGAAAAATGTTTAAATTTAATAGAAAAAGGCTGTTAGATTTTTTTTTTTTTTTTTTATCTCTCTCTATTAAAATAATACGATTTTTTCAAAATTTTAGGATTTTCAGCTTCATAGTAGGTATTCAGCTATAACTACATAAAATTTCAGGTCTGTAAGTTATATAGTTTCTGAGAACTGTCTGTCTCTGTGACGGACAGATAACGTAGCGGGACGAAATGTAATATCAGGATTACAATGTGCACTAAAAGCTTTTTTTTGTGTAAGTGGCTTTAGCTGTTTAAATTATACAGTAGACTCCCCTATATACGCAAAGCTTAAAACCAGAGGTTGTGCAGATTTTAGAATTTTGTGGATTTCTGGTCACTGTTTTCTTTATAATTTTTAAGCAATCATTTGAATTTAATAATGAATGCTTAGACATAAAGTAAAATAATAAAAATTAAGAAAATTGTTATTTTTTAAATATTAAAAGTAAATAATTCATAATGCATACCTAAATATGCATAATGATCAGATGACTTATTCAGTGAAACTCTCCTCATAATTCGGATCCAAATCATAAAGTAACAAAGTTTTATTTTATGTGTAGCCATACTAAAAACCATAAAAACTTTATTAATACATAAATGGTAATCAACACTATCTTGAATTTTTTCAGAAATAAATTTATTCTTCCTTCATGAGAAAACATGAGAGTTCAATTCTATTAACCAGAATTCCATATTAAAATGTGTACAGAATGATATATAAAAGTAGAAAAAAAAACTTGAATTTTACACTTACAGCTTAACTGTAAGTTTCATTGTTTACATCGGAAATGATGTGTGGATTTTAGGAATGTATGGATTTGAAGGAGTCTACTGTATAATTTGAATGTAACAGAGCTGTCATGAATTGTTTGTAAAAGTGTATTGAAACTTCATTTCATTTCATAAAATCAATATCTATATAATATGAAAATCTGCATCCCATAAAATAAATTTTGTATGTTCATGCATTTTTGCATAAGAGTGCAACAGCTATTGCACCAAGATCTGAATATTTATAAAACTAGTTAGTTATAACACCTCATTTGTCATGTTTGAAGTACAATTTCCAATTCGTTTAAACCACAGTGTCTATTCCAGATCTGCAACGAATTTCCCTGACTTTTCCAGGTTTTCCATACCAATAATAATAATAAAAAAAAACTTCCAGGTATCGAGATTCTGTGATGTTATACACAAAAAATCTTAAAAGTTGTGAATTTGAGAATGGAAATTTCACAACTGATTCTGAGGCTCAAATTCTTGATTTGTTACACCATTTTTAGCAAAATTTATAAAATTTTTGAACATTTTACATGCTAAACATTTTGCAGATACACACTTTTAGTACCAGGTTTCGAGATTTTGTCAAATCAGAATTGTTTTCTCAGATCCATTTTGTCAAATCAGGATGACATTCTTTATCACATCAGTCACATATAAATATTATATTGATTTGACATATTTTAATAATAAATATTCAATAAATGAAGCTAACACCAATGTTCAGTTCCCAAACAAAGCAGAGTGAAACACCTAATCAAACCCTTCAACATTCTGTAGAAAGTTTCGGTGAAGCTGGAACTGAAAATCTCAGAGTTACAAAGGACTGAAAGGGGGCAGACAAAATGATTTGCACGAGAGGTTGAAATACTCTTTACAGTACTTATGAAGAGCAAAGTTTGATTCTAATGGCGCTGCCATTTCAAATCCTTAGTTTTGTAAGAAACATTTTCCTATTTTTTTTCCCCCTTGAAAGCTCAAAATTTTCTAACTTTTTCAAATTTCCCTATCTTTTCCAGGTTATACAGGTGGCTAGACATCCTGTTAAACTGTGCACTTCAGTAACTGTATACTTTTTGATAACACATTAAAATTTTCTTACAACATGAAACAAATTTGTGCATAACAAATTAACCCACTGTGACACCAGACCTTACTGTACTTTTTTAAAGATGAATCCCACCGGGTTAAAACATATTATGCTGGGTTAAGGTAACTGCATGATGCAGTTACCCCATCTGTCATAATAGGTTTTGATCCGGTGGAGTTCATCTTTAAAATGGCTAATAGATCGGGTGTCATACCCAGTCCTGTTATGGCAGGTTAATAACAACAAACTCCAATATTGCTATTTTTTACTAATAAAATTAGATTTCATCTTACAAAACTAAGAGTCAAAAATGTTTTTAAATATATTCAATGATTGGAGTATCATAGTTGAGATTTATTCCAACAGAACGAAAAATGCCGGGACCAGGTCTCGAAACTGTGTTCTTTGGCATGCCATGCGTTGGCATGGCATGCTGATGATAGCACACTTCCTACTGAGCTATCTTAACGATATCCTGGCTGGCATAATTCACTCTTATTTGTTGGACATGGCTGTGAACTTTGGTGTTAATTTCATTCATCCGAGCTATAACTATAGCATTTTACATGACAAATGTGAAATAACACAAAAATTCCTCTATAATTAGGTCATAACGAATAAAGGAAAGTATTTTCAACTAGGTTTATTCAACGGTTGGGGTAACATTTCAGATTTATTATGTAAAATGCTATAGTTATAGATCGGATGAATGATATTAGCACTGCAGTTCGCAGCCATGTCCATCAAATAAGAGTGAATTATGCCAGCCAGGATATCATTGGGGTAGCTCAGTAAAAAGAGTGTTGGTAAGTCAAGCCAAAGTACCCAGGTTCGAGTTCTGGTCCTGGCATTTTTTGCTCTGTTAGAATAAAACTCCTAGAATTTACCTAGTTGAAAATACTTTCCTCTGTTCATTATGTTTTTAAATGTTGTTTTATATTTAATAATCTTATTTTGGTTAAATAAATATTCAAAATAACTGTGTAGATAATTAAAAAAAAAAAAAATTACAGACCCTTCTCTGTAGAATCATCAACTGTTTCTTGGTCTCCAGGTCTTTTCCTGATGTATCTAAAAACTTACGATACGCTAAGTCAAACGCTTCACCTATAGTAAGCGTTATGTCTTCGGCCTAGACAAAAACAAAAAAAACCTTTTCAATTTACCATATAATATAGGTTATCAAAATATGAATCAACTACAAAAAATATAATTCATTATAAATTATTTACAGATATTGGAAAAATATTTTGATCCAAATTACAAATTATTAATAGCTAAAGAATTCCAGCTAAAAAATAAATTAAGCCGTTAAATATAAACATGATTTTAACTATAAGTAAAACTGCAAGAAAACATTCAAAATACAGGGTGTTTATGTATAATCACTCATTTATTAGCATGTTCTTCTTTTCCTTTAAGGTTTAACTAATTTGAAATAATGGTTTGAAACCAGCTAGACTGGCTTTGACTAGTTAAAGCCAAACTAAGCTTTGAATAAGCTCATTTATTAGGTGCATTCGTAATTATATAATAAATACTCGTCTGTTCTGCATAGAACAGTGCAAAAACTACCCAACCGAATCGTTGCAGAATTTTGTCAAGTCATTTCAAATATTATGAAAATCAAAATCAAAACTTGAAAAGATATTCATAAAAGTTTTCTTCATTCTATTAATACTATAATATGTAATCTATGTAATAAAATCACAAGTCATGTGATTGAGGAAAACAAATACGGGCTGACACTTTCTTTTTTTATATGTCAGGCAGCCATTTTTATTCAAAATTATTATTATTTTTAAATTGCATAAAAGTTACGTTTTTAGAAAGATCGTTCAAAAAAATCATTTGTTTGAGGTATGAGTTACATTAAAAAATGTATAGATTCTGAGACAACTTCAGTTAAAATTAGTTTTCCAATATTTATCCCATGGTTTGTTTGAGAGAGGAGTTACATTAAAAAATGAATAGAGTCTGAGATAACTTCAGTGGAAATTAGGTTAATAGCCGAATATCTCAATCCATTAAAGTAAATAAACACAAGAGATTCATTGTGAGTCAAAGAAATATTAAACCATGGAGGTCATCCTTCACAAAGCAAGATCTCCAGGATAAATTTTGTAATGCTGTCTGGTGTCGGAAAAAAAAAAAAAAAAAAAAATCACATCTGTAAAGGTGGCATACGTAATAAGAAAAAAAAAGAAAAAGGCATGCTCATTTCGCTCACAGCAGACAATTTCACTGAAATAATGATTTTTTTTTTTTTTTTTTTACATTTGTACAATTTTTGTACAATTGTTTTTACAATTGTTAAACTAGTTATAGTACAAATGCACCTCATTTGTTACAATTAACATACAATTTCCAACTTGTTCTAATATATTGAAAGTGCAGAGACAAATTGCTCGAATCAGAGATAAGTTTGAGGCAGATGTGCAACACCTGTGAAGACCGGGTTCATCCATAAGCCACCCAAATGAAGAGACAGGCATGTAGATCAATTTACAGCAAGGTAGGACTTTACAAAATTAAACGTCCAATGCATTCTCAAGTGCCTACATTGGAAAAATTACATTCCACGATGAACCCACACTCTCCATGAAGAGGATCTGGACTGGTATAAGCATTTGAATCATCTACATACCTTTTTTTTAAAACCCTGAATGTACCCATGAAATTTAAACAATTAAACTAATTTCTAAATCTATTTAACATGCATATATATTGTATCTTGTGAGAGGAGGAAAAGTGTGTCTGAGGAATACTTTTGTAAATGGGTTTGAAGCCAATTGATGTATTTTAGCGAGTATGACTTGGTACAAATTTTGTCTCCACATTTATATAACTACTCTCATACACTTGAAACACCATTTTTTGCCAACATCAATTGCATTTGATGCTAACATTAACTGCAAAGTCAATTACAGAACTTTAGCCATGTGACTCTTACAAGGAGAGGACCAAGCTTGGTAATCACAGATTTTGATTATTTTTATATATGCTGTAAGGCAGAAGCCCCTTAGTCTCAGGTTTAACGGATTTTATACAAAACTGCTCCTTATTTCTCGAGAAATAGGGGGTCTAATATTTTAACACAACTTAAACACTTACTTTGTAACGAAATTACTGCATTGGTTGTAGCTCAGGTGTCATGCCATCTGCTCGTTGATACGCGGGCCGGGTTCGAGACCTGGACGAGCTATGTTTGTTTTTCTCATTTTTTGTTTTATAAATATAATTGAAATTAAAAGTTAATAATCTCAATTAAAAATTATAATATTCACCCGTAACAGGTACGGTGAAATTTTGGTACACTACAAGTACGGCAAGGTCTCCCAGACCGCGCTTTATTTTGATTTTTTAAAAAATGTTATAAATGAAATATTTACAATAAAATACAATCTATATATTTTTGAGAATGTGTATTTTCAATACAAGTTATATTTGTACCATTTATAAAAATATAAATGCAGTATAGTGGAATTTATTTCAATATTATAAATTTTTTGATCAAAAACCACTTGAAATGAGCTATGTACATAATGAATAAAAAATATTATATTTTACTTTACTTTTATATGTTATTCTGTTACATAAATGTATGATTAATGAATTAATAGCAAAACATTAAAGGTTCGGTTAATTATTATTAATAATTATATTAATTATTCATTTTTTATATATTATATAAAAAATGACACAACTACAAGTTAGCGTGAAATTGGTGCCAGAAAAAATATATACTCACGTTTAATGCAACACTGAAGTTACTTTTGAAAACTTCTTCCACATTCATGACATAGTTTTCGGGTGCATTCTAGGCACACAGGTTTTTGACAGCAAATGCATAGATATGCTGTTTTTCTATTTTTTGTTGAAGGGCACAAATGACATGTTTTTCTTTTCTTTAACTTTTCTTCACATTTTACTGATGTGTCTTGAGGCTCGTTTTCTTGATCGCATCCTAAAATTCGCTTTATTATCATTCGCAATTCGCGATGAATACTCGGAGTTTCAAGTCTGCTTTGCATATGAGGAGTAACCAGTTCTTTTGCCAGTTCCTTTAGAAATTGCATTCTGTTCATGATGGGATCTTTTGAACTTTGATATAAGATGAATGCATTTACAGTTGACATATCCAGTAACCTATAAAAAATAGCCATAGGCCATCGCCTTGTTCGTCTGCTACAAGAATATACAGTACACTTTTCATCTAAAGAATCAACTCCACCTTTTGTTCTATTATAGAGCGCAATAATTTCTGGTTTTTGAGTTTCAGGGTCGATTTCTTTACTGTGGTGCATTGAGGACAAAAGTACTACAGTTTTTCCTTTTTTCGGCACATGAGACATCAAAGTAATATCCTTTGTAAAGCCATATAAAGTTGACTGGACTTCTCTTGATTTATTAGGAAGAAACTCTTTAGGAATATCTCTTTTATTTTTATTAACTGTTCCAACATATGTCAGGCCATTCTTTTTCAATTCTGAAACAACTTCGATCGAAGAGAACCAATTATCGGCTGTTATATTTCTATTTGATTTGAAAATAGGCTTACTAAGTCGTAAAATTGATTGAGTTGGTTTCGTAAATTTTTTTAAGCTGTCATCCATACCCAGACAGTCAGAATCTTTGCCGCAATAAATATATGCATTGTACACATAGTTGGTTCGAGCATCAGTTAGACACATTATTTTTAAACCATACTTAGCTGGTTTTTTTGGCATATACATTTTAAAACGGCACCTACCTCTGAAGCTAACAAGCATTTCATCAATGCATGCATATGCACCAATCGTATAACATTTTTGCGAATTTAAAATGAAAGAATTCAACACTTCAGAGATAATAGCAGCAGGGTCATTTATTTTTCGAACATCTCTGTCATCAGGATTATCAAATCTTAAACAAAGGAGTAAAAATTTGAATCTTCTCATTGGCATAACAGCTCGAAAAATATCTCGACCAGTCCCGTCTGTAGCAAAAATACACTCAATGTTTTCATTATTTGATTTGAATACAGACGTGTATATAAGCAATCCTAGAAAAGCTTTCAGTTCTCTCAAATTTGTATCAGCGATTTGTTTACTTGTTTGGTCAGAAAAGTTTGCCCTCATTTTTCTTATTTTTATATTAGTCCAAGTTATAATATTTTGCAGCATTTCATCTGTAAAAAGTAGACTCCAATATGATTGTAAATCTGCTATATCCGGTAATTTTGCAAATGAACGTACTGCAGGAAGGCGCACAATGTTTTGAGATGGAGTTTTGACATTTCTGGTTGGTTCAATAGATGACCATTTAAAACGATTTTTGCCATAGTAATACTGAGAGCACCTATTATTTGAATCACAAGTATCTTCGTTGTCGGATTCAGAAATTTCAGTGTCAGAAGAATGCGAACTTTCATTACAGAAATTTTCATCACAATCATCTTCATCCGAAAAATCGCTTCCCACTTCATCTAAAAGTCTCTGAATCGTTTCCGCATAGCATGCATCAGAAGGATGCAAAATATTTCTAGGTCCGAGTTTCAACGCCATTCTCCGACACGGCGGCAAAAATTCCCTACGTTAAGAGTACGGCGCGGTCTGCCAGACCTGTTTCACAGAAATAACCTTAATAAAAGAAAAAAATATGCGCGAAAACTTTTAGCCAATAAGGGAGATTTTTCAAGGTCGCAAAAGAGGAAGATACCGGAAGAATCTATTCAATCGCTCCAAAGAAAAAAGAGGGGTGATCGAATAAATATCACTAAAGGTCTGTGAGACCGGCAGTACCTGTTACGGGTTAATTATAATGTTAACCTATTTATTTTTTATTTGTAGCTAAATCGTTGAATAAAACGTCATTAAACAGTTAATTTTTTTAAATCACTTTTAAAATGTATTTCATGTATGCTTTATCGATGCAATGCTATTGAACAATTGTGTCAATTTGTGATTTTAAAGAAACATCATTTATATATTGTCTTAAAGAGGGAAGTCAATGCGATGATAATACTACTCTATTTATAAAGTAAAAAGCATAATTATATTAAAAATTAGCATAGGAATTAAATTACAACATATTTTTTTGCATATTAAAGACTTTTAAATTCGTAATATGTATGCTTGTGATTTGAATTAATTTATAATTAATAAAATAAAGTATGATTTTGGAATTTTTACCAGTCAATAATGGATCCATTTAAAATAAAAATATCTTTAAATGATGAGAAACGA
This sequence comes from Maratus michaelseni, assembly GCA_963931845.1. Lineage (NCBI taxonomy): Eukaryota > Metazoa > Arthropoda > Arachnida > Araneae > Salticidae > Maratus > Maratus michaelseni. The sequence continues at coordinate 469,237,481 of OZ007589.1, forward strand.
TATTTTTTCTTCTTAAACCCTTATTTCCCTCCTGCCACACCCCCTGATGCCATTTTTAATGATACATAATTTTTTTGCCCTTTTCCTAGAAGTAATAACTTTAAACAGATTCATTCTATCATAATTAAGAAGTTATGGGCTTTTTTCTGTTTTCACAAAAAAAAAAAAAAAAACCTGTATCCCCCCCCAGTGTGATTTTACCCATTAATGAACTTGACTCAAATTTTATGTATCCGTTTGAAAGAGATTTGTGCAGAATTATGGAAGTCATTGTGTCCATAAAAAAGTGATATAGATAGATGGATAAACATTTTTAACTGGGGGTGGTTTGTGATTCTAGCAGTCATGATCGGCCTAGATCTGCAGAAATTCCAACATAGGGGAGAATGTAATAGGTAGCATTTCTTATGAAATTTACCTAAAATGCTGTTTTAAAATTTGTTACAGCTGTTTTTATTTTTCAAGTGTGTTTGTATTTTCTCTACTGCTGCATACATGTGTTGGAAATTGCTGCTGCCGTAACAAAAATATACTAGTTGTTGGAGACATTTGCACTCAACTAATGAAAAAGCACCAAGAAACTGTGAAAAAAAAAAAAATTGCAACACATGAAAATTTTTAAAATGTCACTCATTTTTATAAAAATGAAACATTTAGTCAAATAAAAAAGTTAGTCAATATGCAAATTAAGCAACAGAAAAGATTAAAAAAAAATTAAACAGGGAGCAGCTGTTATTGTTTCTACATTATTATCAGAAATCCTTATCGTAGGATGTGGTGCACCAACGAGTTACTTACGAGTTTGTCACTGGCAAAAACAAAACATCTATGCTTCTCCCCATTCTCTTCTTTAGCGATGAAACTGAAGAACTTCTTGTCAGACTTGTCGTTGGCACAGTAGGATATGCGATGCAGGGGATACTGATGAAAGATTTGCTGAAAAATCAACAAAAAACACATTAATCTGAAACACCTATTTTACACTTAAATATTAGAATGACACTGAGTTAGGATAAAACTTTATTCATAATTTAAACTTGTACAGAATTTTAATATACCAGTGGAGGATTTCACACTGCAGTCTAATATTTTTTAGCAATATCTAATAATGTTTAGATGTAGGTTAAACTTCTAAAGAAAAATTAAGGATAAAAATGTCTGCAAACAACAGATATCTCATCTCATTGTTTCCATCAAAGTGACAGTAAAAACTGATTGAAGATAGCAAAAGGCATGTGTGAGAAACAAAATTAACAATCGTATTTTAACTGCATTAAAAGATGACATCATCCTCCTCTTGAAAAATATGAAACAAAGAAAAATAAATTGAATACATTTAAAATACAATTTAATCCAATATAACAAAGCATATCTTTTATTCTACACGTGATGATTGATCGATGGTGTCTTTTCCTTCAAAATATTTAAATTTTTTAATTTAAAAAAAAAAAACATGTTTTAATGAAATGGGAGTGTACTCTGTCAGAAGCCACTTCAAAAACCTTTCAAATGATACCCCATTCATTGTCGAGTGCTTCTTAAATTCATAGAAAAACAGATGATGACAACAGAAATAATTTTAATATATTTTCAGTGGAATAACACTACAATTTTGGTACTTCCTGTTTGTAGGTGCTCTTTAAAATAGTATTGCCACAAGTTGGGTTGAAGAAAGTGCAACATATAGCTACATGAAAATGAATCTATTAAATTGCATTTTTGCCAAAACATCAAGTGAAGTCTTACTGTGGAGACTCAAACAGTTTTCGGCATCTGTTTGTGTGGGTGTCTTACAGTAACTGCCGCAAAAAGTGCAGCTGTTTAATTTGTAATTAGGTAGGTAAGTTGGTGAGGTACCTGGAATTAGCTGTATAGTTTTTTGTTAAATTTGGTTCATTCGTTCAAAAAATATAGAATGTTTAATTTAGGTCATAATGCTTTTCTATGGGATTTCAGACAATTTTTTAATTTTTATCATTTATTGAAAAAAAAAATGGCACATGTGGATAATTGATTAAATGTTAAATTATGGATACTAAAATTCAACAATGTGAAATTTTGTCAGCACATAGGTCACATATTCTAAATTATCTACGTATATTCAGATGGAATTGTGTGCTTCTGTTCAAAAAATATAAGGCATTTTAACTCTTTAATTTTACATATTTGTTGTCATAAGTAATTTTTTTTTACCAGTTGCCTAGCAACTCTACTTCATAACAATTTTTTTTCCCTGACACATGTAAAGAAAAAGAAAATTTATTAAAATAATTTATTCGTTGTGAGACCTGCCCAGTTATGAAAGATTTGTAAAAAAAAAAAAAAAAGTTTATATATGAAATGTAAAATAGATCTATCTCCCAAAAGAGTTCTGTAGAATTCTAAAGAATTTGAACAATAAGCAGTTGTAGAGTAGAATGGCATGGAATCATGTTTAATATAACAGTTCTTAAATAAAAGTAAAATTTTCTGAATATTTGGGAAATCTTACATCCTTAGAAATACACATATAATCTAACATTTTTCTTGAAATTTTCTACATTTTATTCACTTAGTGGTATATTATACCTAATATTCAAAAAATAAAATTAAGGTTTTTTAGAGTAGAACTAAATATTTCTTATAATAATCTTTTTGACATCTTTATCCATACAATGTTTACATACCTGTGCCACACAACTTTTCAACTCGCATAAACACAAAATTATAATTTCAAATATTATCATGTATGACAACTGAGGATACACGTGACATTTAGTTTTAATAAAGCCAGAAGATGCCCTTGTCCAACTTGGCCAATAAATTGTCCGATGCTATTGCAAATGTGAGTTTACATTACTGTAACAAACATAGTAAGCATTTGATTATATTTGTGTAATATGACATACCTACTCAACTTCTATTGCCAAAAAAAAAAATCGCAAGATTTAAATTAAACAGATTGTAAGAACAAATAGTTTTCTAATTCACTACTTCTATATAAAATGAAAGCAAAGAAAGCTTTGTTTGATTTTGAAGAATTTTTTTTTTTTTTCCTTTAAGTTTCATTTTTCATTATGTGATTTTTTTTTTCATCATCAAATTAAGCATGCTTATTAAGCTTCCTAAATTTAACATTATATAATTTTTACAGTTTATTTAATTTCTCCTTCCAACTGACAATACATGGCAGAAGTTGCTTCGTGTGCTGCTAAATTTTACAAATGGCAAAGGCAGTCATTTACAAGAATTTGTTTCTGCTATCTATTCAAATATTTCTATACATCACTTATACATTAAATATATATAATTATAATATCTTTGAATTTCAAAAAACATGAATCAAGTTCTCTCAACATTCTAACCTAATCTCCCATAAGATAGTTAGTAAAAAAGTGTAGACAGAATACCACAAAGTTAATAAATTAATCTAAAAGCCTTAAGCATTTTTTGCGCTGTTATATGTGAATGGACGATGTGGATGATGTCACCATGATATGGACCAGATGACGACTCTAGGTGCTACGTATTTATAGAATTACGAACGCACATAAAAAGGAACAAACACTCTTTGGGGAACAAGAATGTCGTCCAAGTTCATCAAAGTGTTTTAAAAAATCAATTTGAAAGGAAATTGAATTGTTATGAGTGGGGTAGGAAAAGAAATAGTCTATCTGATTCTGAAGTCTTTGCACGACCAGTGTTAGCAATATCTTTTTTCCAGAATGACTGTGAAATAGAACTTGTGTCTTTTTGCCACAGGTGTACAACAATAATTTAAAAGTATAAGAAGGGTGACTCTTGAAGATCTCTGCCATGGGTTGGGTATCAATAACAAATTTGCTATTTCAAACAGATTTTCAGAGACATGAAAATCACGAAATGTCATCATGAGGGACTATTTGGGATTAATACTTACTTCTATGTCAGAAGATATTTTTAAATAGGAAAATTCATCTTGAAACAATTTTAAAATCCTATTAAAATTTTTTTATTGCATCGGTTTGGGTTTCTGGCTCTGATGACAAAAATTTTTGGGCTCGGACACTGGAAAAAGAGTCCAAACTAGTGTACATATCGTCGTTAACATGTCAAACTATCGAATGTGGAAAAAATGCATTTTCCATTACTTTTAAAAATGGACCGATTGTCACCACTCAATTTTATTAGAATTCTTTGCCTAGTAAGAATATTAATAAACTTTCTATGAAGAAATTTGGCCTTTTTTATTCAGAAATGACAAATTCATACCAGAAATTGAGAAAATTTTTTTACTTTAAGTAATCACGAAATGTGGGTCATCAAATAAAGCAAAAAATTTTATTTGAATTTTTGGTATGGATTCAGAATTTCTGAATAAAAAAAGAGCCCAAACTGGCAGCGCTGGTGAAGAAAATACTATTAAAATTTTGTGGTGACAATCGGCCCATTTTTAAAAGTAATGCAAAATGCATTTTTTCACATTCAATAGTTTGACATGGTAGCAACGATATGTAGCTTAAAGAAAAAAAGAGCTATCAACAGTTAAAGTCAGTTAATGTATATAATGGGCCTTTTATAAAATAAAACAATTTAACTTAACTAAATCTCATGGTAAAAGCCTGCATGTTTAAAAAAAAAAAAAAAAGAAAGAAAAATATCTCATGAGGTATTTTGCCAAGTAAAATCTATTTGAGTGTCATAAGCCAGTTAAAAGATGTGGAACAGTGAATAACAATGACTGTCATGATCACAAAAAGCTACTTAAAGTGCAGAAAATTAAAAAATAGGTACACAAAAATTTGACAGATACAATAACATTACACTTGGAACAAAGAAATGGTGTCTGATAATGAAATTTTTGCAGCTAATGAGATGAGAAACATAATGAGATGAGAAACACAATTTCTAGTAAGCCAAAATTATGGTAACAAAACTTGACTGAAATGTTTAAATGAAAAAAAAAAAAAAAAAATCGGAAAATATGCTTTGTAAATTCAAGTCTATACATTTTCTTTGAGTGTGATTATCTTTACTTAGAATTACAAATTTTAGAGGTTATAAGGAAGCATACTCTTGACGGTTATTACTAGTAAATTCTGCTATTAAACAGGTCATTACTTTAGTTTTCTGGTCTTGAATGGCGAGTCCATCAATGGAAATGGTCACTTCAACTTTTTGGGTTTTGGCCCCTTCAGCTTTCTTCAGCTGCTGGTTGAACTGAAACAAAATGTCTCCATTTTAGTAACTCAGAGAGAAACTGAAAGTATGGTTTAAAACTCATTACACAATCACATTATTTTATAAAAAAAGCTCAAAAACTATAATAGAAATATAGTATAATATACTATAGTATATAATATAGTATAGTATAATATACTATATAGAAATTTGCAAATGCCTATAGCACTTAAAGTTTAGCAAAATTTCTCTTATAATGATCTAATTCACAGTTTCCCCTCACACAGTTTCAGAAGGGTGCTGCTGCACCCTACCTGCCCTTTGGTTTACAAAATAGCACCCTTTTTGCCCTGCATAAAATAATTAGCACCCAACAATTAACACCCTTCTTGTCCCTCAGTATAAAAAGTGCCCTTTCTCCTTTTTGCATAAAAAATTTTGCTTTCGTAGTAAAAATTGACTCAATGTTGTCTTGAAAAGAGCGCTGTGACTTTTAAATATTAAAAATGCTTTTAAAAACCAAAAGAATGCCTTTAATTAAAAAAAAAAAAAAAAAAAAAAATGCCCTTTGAGAATCTGAAAAGTGCCCTCAAGAATCCAAAAAGTGCCCTTTTTTTCCCAGCAGCACCCTGCCTTTTTTTAAACCTGAGGGAAAGTCTGAATTCATTTTGGTATAAATATGCCTTTTTTGGAATGGGTCATGTGAATGTATCTGGAAATTTTGAAAGCTTTTCAATAACTCTCACATGTCTACTGAACTTAAAATGCACAGATTTATTTGGAGTGACATTTTGAAAAAAGTAGTTGTTGCATGCAAAAGACAAACAACTTTAGATTTATCTTTATTTTGGTATTTTAAAGTTAATCAGAATGAGGGATGCACCAAACTGTGATTTTGGCCGCATACTGAATAATCGGCACACATGTAAACCAAATGCCACATAGCTATTAGACAGATTACTGAATATTCAAGCATTTAAAGGATTTCATTTTGAAACAATTTAACATAATATTTAACACAAGTGTTTTTTTTCTTTTTTTTTTTTTTTCTTTTTTTAAATGAACAAAGATTTTTTTTACAAGTAAACTTCACAATAAAAAAAATAAATAAATAAAAAAAACACCAGACAGTGCCTGGAAAGGGAACTTCAGAGGTTATAAACAAACAGGTTGTTCGTAAAATCGTGGAACAAAATTTCAAGGGAGATAATGTGGTCAAGACAAACATTTTTTTTTTTATACAGGAAACCAGCCATTCACTTATTCCATCAAAAATACAGGGTGTGTCAGTACAAGCTGAAACCGAATTTTCATTCATAACTTTAACAAGACTGAAGATATTTTAACGAGAATTTTGATCCTATCAACTTTGGTTTGCATGAAATGGGATATGACATCAATGGAAGTAACTGGCCAGTGACATGGTATATGTACTGTCCACTGCAATGTCTAGCTGAGTGTTGTTCCTATAAAAAGGGTGGCCATTTCCAGCATCATGGCATCCCAGTTCGCAAAAAACAAAGTAAGTCTGTTGAAAATATCGTTACACTATCTTCATTAATGTTAAAGTAACAAGCAAAACTCCAAGTTCAGCCTGGAGTGAGATACACTGTACATTTTACTTAAGTGGATTGAGATTTCTGGATAAAAATTGTCTGTCTTGATGCCTATTATCACCCCTGGAAGTTTGTTTAGAAACTCCCTGTTTGTAAAAAAATCAAGAAACAGATTTTTTACCAGATAATATTCATGAACTTACATCATTAATTCCTATGAATGTTGTCATTCATGATTCATTTTCTTAAGTGTCACTTTTGAAACAGAAAATTATGATGCACAATGTAAAATCATTATCTTTTATTTAAGTGTGATTCCATTTCCTAATATTCCGAATATTTTTATTAATTGACAGTTAAAGAAAAAGCAGTGTAAGGTATTTAAAAATATTCTATTAAAAGTTTTTTTTTTTTTTTAAGTATCCAGTTTGGCTGAATATTGAAATATTTGGCAGACTGAATATTATATTTGGCCTAACCAATATTTGGCAAAACCAAATATTTCGATATTTGGCCTAACCAATATTTAGCAGACCAAATATTTTGATATTCGGCCTGATCGAATATTAGGTAGTCTAATTGAATATTAGTTAGATTGCCAGAATATATGTGTGACATTTTCCCTTCTCTTTTCAAAGCCGCAATAACAAGGAAGTACCAAATAGGCTTATATCTTTCAAAAGAGCAGCAGGTTTTCCTTTAAATAGTAATAATAAAATAATATAATCTATCTGCTGATTTTAACTTCCAGTGATCATAGTACTCCTCAAACTTTTATCTGAAATTGAAGATTGATTTTTTTATTCAATTAATTAAAGTTGAATAGACCCGTAACAACTATCCCATTAAGTACAAAATGCACAATCTTCTGTCATACAATTCAGATTAAAAAGAAACATTCAATATTTTCTACTTTTTTACAAAATTAAAAATTTCCTTTTTTATATATAATGGACTTGGTTAGATAAGAGGAAATGGCCTTGGTGAGGAGAGGAAAGTTTTCCCAAAAATTTTCTGGTAAATTATTCCTTGTTTTATATGCACAATTTGTTCAACATTTGTGCCATTTAATGTATACACTAGCTGGCATAGCAACCTGATGTGTTGCATTTAAATTGCATGAGATCTTCAGATTCTTTGAAGGGGAAAATGAAATCTAATTTTATTGTACATCTAGCAAAAATTATAATATTAATTTTACTAAAAACTAAACTTAATAAAATAATAAATCAAATAATAACTACAATGTAGGTTAAAAATGTATTCAATAAAAATGCACACTGTCAATGATACTTCATTTGTCAAAAACATTCTGCTCTTTCAAGATTTGGCTACTGATTTCGGAGGTGGTGAAATATAAAATAAAGTCATTTTGACAAAATTATACAAAAATAACAGGAAAACATGTAAAAAAACTTATTCAAGAATATTTCTGATTTATTAATTAAAACAAATGCTTATAAAAATGTCATTCTTCTCACCATTATACGCTTTTGGTGGCCTGTGAAAACTTCTTAATCACCCTCTTTCATAAAACTGCTGAAAATTACTGTTTCTTCTTTAAATTTATTTTATGCAAATATTGTCAAAGAGCTGAAAATTGTTTTTGTTTTAACTTTTTGATTGGTTTTAAAATTTTAAACTTTTCTCCAAGAGGAATTTCTGTTGCTCCGGGAGGGGGGACATTTCAAAACTATGGTAATTGCACTAAAAATTACAAAAATAATAATAATATCTTGAAAATCAATTTCAAGTTATTATGACATCCTTGGATCCATACAAATAAATTATTAATTCCGCATGAAAACCTCATTTATCTAAATTGAGGGGGTGATAGCCTGTGAGCTAAAAAACTAACATTTTCTTTTTCCTGTCGATGACAAATTGAAAATGTTAGAAATGAAAAATATACAAATTTAGCAGAAAAAGATGTTATGAGCTGGAAAAACAAACTATACGCAGATAAAAAATTTCATCATTGGCCACCATTTAATTTTCATTGCTGTGTATAATATTTGGCAAGAAATCCCACTTTCCAAAGTCCAAGTAATGCCCCAAGATCACTATAAAAAGGGTGGAAAAAAATGTGTGTGTGTGTGAGGGGGGAGATTGTATAATATATAGTTTTATTAGCCGAATGCAAGTGATAAATCATCAAATATTGTTCCTATCGCCATCCTTTGGATTGCATTCATTTCATTTAAAATACAAAAGAAATAATAGCATAAAACAAAACATTTCATTTCAACATCTAAGCATTGTTTCAAATTTACAAATGGGATGAATAAAATTTGCTACTGGTGAGAAAAACAAACAAACAAACAAAAAATCTATTGGTGAGATTTGTGCTGGCTAACATAAAAGTACCCAATGAAATTTTGAAACAGATTATATAGAATAATGATTTTAAAAAGAAATAATTACTTTTAATTTGCGAATGCCATCTTTTACGACATCTATTCCTTTTGCTTGGTCCACTTCAATATTGCCGAGAAACTGAAACATTTACAAACATAAAAACTCTGTTAAACATAAAACAAAAATTATGCATCATTTCACTATATCAAGAATTAGAATTTCATAGACACAACCAGAGTTGTATAATATAGAAGCACATGCACACGGAAAATTTTCTGCAAAATTCAAACCTTTGAAAAAAATGTTTACAATTTTATCAAAGTTTAACGATGCAAAACTTTGTTGTGACATTTAGACGCTTGCAAAAATGTTAAGAATTGGGCTGTTTCTAAATGCATTGACAAAATATTTGATAAGAATTCAGCTCTTGCTATATGGAGTTTATTATTTTTTTAACCAAAATAGTTATTCTTTAATTAATATTAATTCATTTTAAATTTAAATGGTAATTATTTTAAACTACTTTTTTAAATTCATATCAAAATAATATAATACGTAATTTTATTAAACAGTAAATTAATTTGCAGAAAGTTTTGGACCCAATATTTATGTGCGCAGAAAGTTTTTTGTTTTATAAAACAAGTTCAGAATGCTTAAATTCATCTTTGTCGAATTAAAATAAAAGTGTACACAAAAACATGTGATTCACATTACCCAGGGGTAGTACTAGCCCTAGATGATATTTCAGGACATACTTTTTTCGATATTTCAGGACAATTTCAGGACACATTTGCTTGGCATACTAACCGAAAAAACCCTTAACTCCCTCTTCAATACATTTTATTATCATAAATAGTACACTACATACACAGTTTTTTTGTTGTAAAAGTATACATTTAAAAGAAAAGTAATTTTACCAGAACCCTTTGACCAAGCTGCTAAAAAATTGCGATTTTTGCATTACTGAAGGACGAAAATCTCGATTTTTTTTCTTCACTGATCAACGAAAATTGCAAAAGATTTTCTTTTTTATAACTGATTGGTAGAAATTGGGATTTTTTTTGTGACTGAGAGACGAAAACAGCAAAATTTTTAAATGACTAATCAATAAAAATTGCGAATTTTGGTAACTAATCACCAAAAATTGAGATTTTTCTTCTTTTTTTGTGCAAATTGATGAAAATTACTATGTATTTTTAACGATGGATTGAAGAAAATTGTGACTTTCGTGATCGTTTTGCATCAGTAAAAAGGTACACCTACCCCCTATTTGATGAATTCAAATGCCGATATAGCACAAAACTCGCAAAATTTCAGGATTATTAGGACAGACTACCATATTTCAGGACATTTTTATTTTTTTCAGGAATATCAGGAATTTCAGGACAAGTACTACCCCTGCATTACCTAAAAGATGATTAAAACTTTAATTAGATTTTAAATTTTAATACATTAAAATCAATTACTATACAAGTCTGGATACAATAATAAATAAATGCAAAATTTCAATAAAAGAATCCATCTGCAAAAATTAGCAGTGAGAATCAATTCAATTTTTAAACTAGTTAATCAGACATTTCTAACAGAGCAATAAAATTTGTATTTATTTTATACAATACAATTTCTATAGTGTGCAAGTTATGCATTTTGCCACAAGAAGCACTACATAACTGAAGACATTGAAAAAATTAAGAAAGACTATAAAAAAACTAAATTAAAACTAATATATAAAAGAGCTGTGCTTATATGGATATATGTTAGCTATTAGTAGAAACTTTTTTTCCCTTTTAAAGTCTGAAAAAAATTCACTCTATGGAAAGACACTTTAAACTTCTTTTCATGACTTTCAGATAATAAAATAAGCTCATCATTGATTGGATGGCTCTTTTGTACAGCAATTCAGAAACAAACTCCAATGATTTGAGTAGCCAAAATGTCAGATTATTAAATTTTCAGGGGCACCCCCCCCCCCTTTTTACACGCTACAAATATTTCCTTTGCATTTTTGCATCAATCCAGAGAATGTCCAAAATTGCTTTAAAAAAAGGTAAAACTCTTTCATGCCTGTATAAAAGATGTGCTTGTGTGGATATAATGAACACAGTGTTTGGTGGAGAAAAAAAAATTGATTTATTTTTCCATTTAAGTTTTGGGATTACTATTATTTTTATTTGGTTATTTTTCAAGAATAAATTTCCAAACAATGCAAAATAATAACTTTGTTTGAACTGTGCATTTATAGAAGTAAAAAAAAAAAAAAAAATTGTCAATGTTAGAATCCTTGCAAAAAGATTTAAAAGTTTGTTGATCAAAAATTCAATTGTATAAAATGGCATGCTCATGTACCATAATAAATGTTGCAATGAACAGAAAAGCAATAAATATAGACATTTTTTTTAAATTTTGAATTGTGATCTTCTTCATTACAAATTAGACTCAATTTAATTTTTTGTTGTTATGATAATGTACATGTTTTACCACTTACACAGGACACAAAATTTAACTGGTAAAGAGGGTTATACCAGTTCAAAATCATTTACGTAGTGTCAGAAAATAGTCAGAAAAAGTCCTTTCTCCCATTTTTTTTTTTTTTTTTTTCTGTTTTCTGTCTATTTGTGAATAGCAAAAACTGGACTATAAAAATCATTCAAAATGCATCCAGGATTTAATAAAAAAAAAGTCCTTCCAGCCTGTACAGGGAGGAAAAGGTAGCTCTCATAGTCCATGTTTTTAAAAATTCAACTCATTTTACTCAAACACCCAAAGCTTAAATGCTTGAAACCACCCGATTATAGAAGATTCAATCCCAGTTTTTCGTTAATTGAATGAAATTCGAAATTCGAATGCAAATTTCTGCATGAGAGTGACAGCATAACAAAAATTAGATCGTTTCAAAATGTCAGTCACCCTAGAATTTCAAACTGCCCTATCTCATCCATTTTTTAAGATAAAGCCAATCTGATTTTTCTGATTCAACACAGATCAATTTGCAATCTGAATTTATTTTCAACCTAACCAAATAGTTGAATACTTTCCTCCACTGATGCAGAGATTATAATCAAAGGACATAATTATCCATTTTCCTAATCTAGAAGTAATAGACCTTAAGGCATAGCAATGAGCAATGGAACAACTTTTAAAAATATATCATATTTAAAATTTCTTATTCAAATTTCAAACTTTAGACATGAGATTTTAAGACAACAATAAAAGAATTTGAAAATATAAAATCTCCCAGACAACTTACTTTTACTAAATAAGCTACGTGACCATTCTGTAGAGCTTCTGGCGGATGAATCCAACTTTTATTGGCTAGAAACAGAACAATAGTAGTTTAAGACAAAGGTGGAAAAAAAAAATCCCAAAACTGCTTAAGTATAAAATGAAAGCAGTTTTATAAATGGCCACTTAGTTATTTAAAAGTTGTAGACAGTAATCTTTTGTTAACATTTCAATTAGTATTAATCTAAAATTAAATATGTTAATACAGTACAGCTCAATTAAATTCACATACTTTAAAACCAGATGTTGTGCAGATTTTAAAATTTTGCCGATTTCTGGTCACTTTTGTTTACATTTTTTTAAACAATCATTTGAATTTCATAATGCACTTGAAATTATAATGAATGATCACAATAAAGTAAAATAATAAAAATAAAAAAAAAAACATTTAAAATATTAAAAGTAAAGGCTAAGCAATGAAATAATTTTTTCTTGAATTATTCAATGAAACTCGCCTTATAAATAAATGTAAACTCATAATTCACATCATAATCTTAAAACAACAAAGTTTTCTTTCCTGTTTAGAAATTCCTAATTACAAAAAAACGCTTGATTAATACATTAATTATTTGGTAAAAATATTGCAATTGCCACATTATCTTGAATTTTTTCAGAAATAAATTTATACTACTCCCTTCATGAGAAAACAAGTTGAAAAAATGTGTACAAAATAATATTAAAAAAAATATATATATATTTTACATGTACATCTTAACTGTCTCCTTTGTGATAGCTTACCCATCCTTCAGTGCTATAGCACCCTCATATTTTTACGAGGTAGCCATATATTTATTTTTACTGCTAGTCAGAAGGCTAGCAGTAAAAATAAATATACGGCTAACAACAAAGTGACATCTATCTACTATATATATAAAACACAAACAGAAATTTCGTTCCGTTCCTTTATAACTCGAGTTCCGCTGAATGGATTTTGATGGAACTTGCATTGTTCGATAGATAATTTTTCAGGAAAGGTTTTAGTATGTAACACAATGTTCTACGTAGATTAGTTGTAGAGTTATGATGAAAAGTTCTGTTATTTTGATCAAAAAGGTTACCACTGGTTATGTTTTTGGCGACCATTATCGTTGGTGAAAAAATTGAAACGCATGTATTGTTCAGAAAATAATACAAACACCTCAAAAATAAAAGAAAACTTACTAATTTTATTTAAAATAAAATAAGCAAAACAATTTTGATGAAAAATAATATTTTAAAACGAAAATATTTAATTTATATGTGAAAGGGAATGTTCGCAATGCTTAAAAAATTATTCAATGTGAAATATTTTAATTGAAACTATATTTGGCAATTTATCGTTTATGTCAGGTTAAGAATAATGCATCTGAAAATTTTATTAGATAAAATCTGAGTAACAATTTTATTTTTTGAGTTGTTCTTTATTTTTTATTTATTATTATTTTTTTTTTAATCTAACTCCTGCGTCTCGTGACTCACAGAAGAAACTGGCAGATGTAATTATAAAAATGACTAATTCTGAGTCACATGTTATTTGTTTATTTACGATTGTGATTTTACTTTTGTCGCCAAACAACTTGATTTTAAGCCAAAAAAGGCATAAGCATGACATTGGTCACAATGGTGCACGTTTATAATAATGGTGTTTTTTCAAGTGTACGACAACATTTTTGGAGTAATTTTTTATATTCAAATGTAAATTATATAAATAACAGTTAATATTATAAAACTAGAGTCAAATATTTAAATTTTAGTGTAAATTTCTGCGACACACTAATTATTAACACGCATTTAAAAAATTGTTCACCATTCATTTCTTTTTAGTTTTTTTTTGCATATCTTTAATTCTTTTTGAAGGTTTCTAAACATATTACACTAATCTTCTGTAATCGGATCACCTGCCAATTGGCATATTTACTACATTGTTGAAATTTTCTTTTATATTTGAAGGGAGCTCTTGATGCTGAATCCGATTGCAGCGAATTTGTAATCAGCTGTTAGTAAATTTATGGTTTTCATTATGAAGCAAACGGGCGAAAGAATATTTACAATTACATATTTTTCATCTGCAGATATTTTACTATCACCAAAAAAGCAATACTTGCAATGTACGAAAAATACTTTGAAATGCCAATGGTGGTCAAGGAACAATATTTGCTGATTTATCATTTTAACCTAGATAAGAAAAAAAGTACCTGGAATTCAGATTAGATAATTTTTTTATTATTATAAAGCAATTTCGGCTAACGCAGAACCCTAGCCGTTAAACTTAGTGACAAATTAATGGATTATGTACATTATGTGGTTTATTTGGACAACAGACGGAAAATAATGTAATCTTGAAAATAAAAGAAATAGCAAGCCTATTTATTTCTCCGAATTATTATGCTCATTAGAAAAAGGCACAAAAACTTTCGGTTCAAGAATTCACAAAAAAGATTATCACTAAACATTTTGCATAACTAACTTTATTTATCTTTCTCAAGGAGTTTTATTGTTGAAAGATCTATAATTCAGTAGACACCAATTTGACATTATTTAATGTAACGTAGTTTGGCGCGTAATTAACTTCATTTTTTAGTTAACTCTGGTACATTTGTAAATATATCGTTGCAAAAATAGCTGATGTTTAACTTCCAACTTGGCTGTGGACCCCATTAAGGAAGATCAGAAATATTTTGTTTGATGCATATTAGAGGATTATTTTTTTTAATCAAAATCAGTTATCGAGATTTTTTTCCAGGTTAATGGTTCCATGATTGCAATTGGTATATAAAATGAAAAGGCAGTGAAAATAACGTTATTTTAATTTTATTCAAACAATTCAGCTTTAAAAAGCCACACTTTATGATTCACATCTCTTTTAAATATGAAAGTTAAACACTGTTCTTTATGTCCAAATAATTTATTACATTTTTCACTGTTATTTATCTGCTGGAATCCAAAGATAGAAAACTGTAGTAGACCTGTCAGAACAGATGAAGATGGGTACATTACGAAATATAATGTAACCTAGATTGAGATAGTATTTAAGCTACCAGAAACACGCATAGCACCAAACTGAGATACCCGGAGTACAAGAAATAACAAACGAAAAATGAATAACCCGAACATTATTTAAGTTCAATGGTCAATCTCTGCAATGATTGAAAGCTCCCTTTTTTAGTTGTTTGGCGAATCAGAGAACATTTTAATTTCTCTTGGCCGCAACGGCCACATTTCTCTACCAAACTCTAATATAAATCATCAAATTAAAGAATTGCTTTTTAATATCTCGAATTTTGTATAACACATAAAATAAGATAATAGCGCAATGGCATTTGCATTGTATTTAGCAATGTGGAAGGACTTTCCAGTTGAAGATCCATATTATTTGAAAATATATGGTCGAATTCACCATTTTGTTTGATTCAAGGTTCATTTGGAAAATTGACCAGCGCAGCGGGCATAACCTGCTAGTTTATTATAAATGCACCATTTTACAGTGTTTCTGTTAAGACATAGGTCTCTACTTTACTCCTTTTTTCACTCCCTGTAATTTTTTCAAAATATTTTGCCCTTTTTCAAAAAAATTTAGAACAGTTTAAAAGTTTAAAAACAATAAATATAAACAATTAGACAATATCATTTCGGTACTTTATGTTAGCCGGGTGCCAGTGATATTATATCTACCCTATATATATAAAATCCTAATGAAACGAATTTGTGAAACGATTTTATGAAAAAAATTTATGAAACGATTTTATGAAACGACTGATTATGTTTCAGGGCTATTTTTAATAAAATATTAAACGCTTGATGGTGAAATTAATACCAATTGTCCATAAAAATCCGCGGATGTCAAAACTGGTAATGGAATTTTGAAATTGGAATTAGTTTTCGAGATATTAATTTTTTTCTAATTTTAATGACATTTCTGTAATGATGGCAACTAATTACTCAGTTTTTTTGTGACAAAAAAGGGAAAAAAATTGAAAAGGATCCCGATAGGGATTATTGATTTCTTTTTATTCGTCATTTTCAAATTGAAATTGAATTTATCTTTTATTTCAATCGATAATGAAAACAAGTATAGATAATGGAGACAAGATTGTGATTAAATTATGTTTTTCAGGAAAATTAAAAAAAAAATAATCACATTTCTATCGTTAGGATTCAATCGTCTGTCAGCATTTAATTTAATTTATAAACTGAAAATATTTTGAATAAATTCATCCAAATGACGTCATTTAGGTAAACGCAAAAGAAAGGGAGGAAAAGGAATTAATAGTAATTATTATTTATTGATATCATTTTGTTATTTTTTTGTAAAATTTAATTAAACGAATTTATAAAATCATTAATTCAGATATTTGAAACTAATATATAAAATAATAATTGCCCAACTGAACGGAAGAATAAAATATCCTGGTTGGTTTTTTATCCTGCTTGGTTTTTTCCCGCCAAACTTTTTAAAAAAGCGTCAAGACCCCTATAATAGAAAAGCAGCAAAAGTTCATTGGGTTTGTTTTCATAACTTTTGGCAACAAATCTATGTATATTAACGAATATATCCCTTTTTGAAGCTCGAATTACTCCAAACCTAAAAGCAAAGGATCCTATACTGGAAAATTACTCGATTTTCTTATGGACAATATTCAAATGACATAACATGGTGTAAAATTATCGCGGATGGCAAATTTGTTTAAATATCTCATCAATTGATGCCGAATAAATGAAGGCATGCATGCACAAAATATTTAATTAATTTTGTATGATAAATAATTATTATAAAATTCGTATATACAAATTAATTAAAAACAATAATTTACATATTTAAAATAACATGAAAATATGCATGATGGTGCACTAAAATAGAGAGAAAATTAAAACCTGTTACTGAATATGTCTGTAACATAGTACTTTTCAATACCGTGGTTCTTAATGTTATTCACAAGCAGATGGAATTTTTCTCATCCTTAAACGCAAAGGAAGAATAGAATACACATCGTTGTTATAGAAGTCTGAGAGGTAGCCACAATTTAAACCTAACCATTTTATACAAGCTGGTTTTCAAGTTGTAATTGATTTTACTTATCAATCCCGAAAACAGTCGTCAGTTGTCGCAACAGCTGTGTATGAGGCCATGATAATCAAAAAATGCCCCATTAAAACGTTAAAAGCATGGCAACCCAATTACAGATTTACCAATATTTTTAAAATAAAGCACGCTGTCATGTTTTTAGAGGCCTCGAAGTCTGAGCGGGGGTTGGCGAGCGTAGCTTGCAGGGGGTAGGCCCCCTAGTATATATATATATATATATATATATCTGTGTGTGTGTGTACACATATATATTTATTTATGGTATTTTTATGTTAGCTGGGTGCCAGTAATAATTCACCAAATCTTGTTTCAATTAGTATGTTTTGAACTGTAACCTTTTAAGTGAGATTTTGTTATTTATATTGATGTGCGTGTGTATTTTATTATGATTATATTTTAACTATTTTTAAGTTATTATATGCAATGTTAAAATATTGGCTAGTTGTTATTAGCTAATTTTAAAAGATTGCCCCCCAAAAAAAAAAAAGGTTGGCGAGATTAAAAAAAATTTGGTGATCCACCAAACCCGGCAAACATAAAAGTACCATACTTATATATATATTTACACATATATATATATGTATTTATATAATGCATATATCACTGGGGCCCGACTAACATAAAAGTACCTAATTTCTTTCAGATTATTTTACTTGTTGCTGTATTATATAGGTGAAAATTAACGGTCGCCACTCGCCACGTGGCGATTAAAAAATAAGCCATTGATCGCCACCCTAGTCGCCACTCGCCAAGTGGCGATTAAAAAATCTGTTATCGATCGC
The DNA here is from genome assembly GCA_963931845.1 of Maratus michaelseni. Taxonomy (NCBI): domain Eukaryota; kingdom Metazoa; phylum Arthropoda; class Arachnida; order Araneae; family Salticidae; genus Maratus; species Maratus michaelseni. Next base: position 469,255,660 of record OZ007589.1, read on the forward strand.
CAAGTGAAATACACCATTTTTCATGGAAATATGTATCTCTAGATTGATTACATCTAATTAGAGAACTGGTTAATTCTTTTTCCTACCAGATGCAAACAGATTTCAACGACTTAGCTGTATTTTCAATATTTCGGCTTTTTCTCATGTGCTCTTACGTGCATGTTATGATTACTCTTTAGTTGGATTATTTTTTCAAGAAATAAAGTTTTATTCTGCAAAATATATTCGTCAGCTTTGATTCCACATGCATTTCAAGTAATTTATTCCTTTTTTCCCACTGGATACAAGCGGGTTTTAAGGACATTTCAGTATTTTCAATATTTCGACTCCTGCCACATGCTCACCAGTTGGATTATTTTTCTTTAAGAGATACAGTTTAATCATGCGAAATACACTCGTACAATAGGTATAAAACTCTTATAGAAAAATATGTTTATATACAACGATTATAATTTACCTAGATGTCAAGAAAGTTTGAAACATAATAGTGGCTACTAACTTTAAAAAGTGGCCACTAATGAAACAGTCTACCGGCCATTGGCTACTAACTAAATTTCCCAGTTTTCACCTATACTGTATTACAATTAAAATACATTATATATGTACAAATATTCCCTTTCACTCAAAAGGAAGTGCCATTTTGACAAATGTATGACAAGGCCTTTTGAAAACACTAAAAATACAGATTACTAAAGTTAGACGGTTAACTACATTTGACTCAAAATTTTAATTGGCAGCTTGATAAACAAAAAGCCCCCATTTTTTTCTGCACTCCACAAATTCAATTAAATTCTTACAAAAGAAATAATGCTTGGAAAACAGAATGAGTAAGTTAAATGAATAAAGTAATTAATTTAAGAATGAGAATTGCATAAAAGAACACACGCTTTAAAATGTGATAAAATAAAAAGTAAATAAAAAAAGGTATCTCATTAGCTGGGCACGGTGATAAATTTCCAAACATTGTTTCAATCACCATCATTACATCTAATAAAAGGCAAACCTGGGTCATTCCATGGTAATTTACGTTACATTTAGAATAATTGACTTCAGTAATATAACACTAAAAAATATTCAAAATGTAATGGTTATATGATTTGTTAATTAAACCTATACAAAGCTAAATTTGGATAAAAATTACTTAAATTTAGTACTATTTCTTGAACACTAAAAATTATATTTACTATGTTAACTTAAACAAAAAGAACGTAAGTTACTATAATAAATATAATGGCCAATGTTCAAAAAATAGCACTAAAAGTAGGTAATTTTCATCCAAATTTCACTCTGGATATGTTTAATTAACAAATCATATCAACATTACATTTTCAATATTTTTTGGTGTTATATTATGAAAATTACTAAAAAAAATTATTCTAAATGTAATGTAAGTTACCATGGAATGACCCACCTTTCAATCATTGCATTTAAAATACAAAAATCTTTAATAAGAAATAACATTTTCAATGAAAAATATTTCTACTTCAACACAAACAAGTAATGCTGCTATTGCAGAGATTTGTGCTTGACTTAAAAAATAAAAAAGTTACAAATCAAACACATGTCACAATGACCATTAAAAAAAAATATTTATTCTTAAAAAATTTAGTACATAATTAGACATAAAATATCCTTCAAACTTGCACCTCTACCAATGAATGATTGTTCTTGGCAAATTAAGTAAGTAAAGTACCATAGAAATTGTTATTTCATATTCTTTTTTTTATTTAAATGAAATGAAAGGTGCCTTTATAAATGTAATAATGGTGATTGAAACAATGTTTGGCAATTTATCACCTGTGCCCAGTAAATGAGATACTTTTCTGCATTACTATTCTATCGCATTTTAAAGCATGTGTTTTTTAGAGATGTGAAGCCGTATTAACATATATATCGGTTTTAGATTTAAGCAATAAATTAAAATAATTCTTCCGGGAAAACAAACTTTTACAATAAGAAATATTAAGACAAAAATAAGCATAGGACAATCAATTTTAAAGATTGAGAAATGAATTAATTTACTCACTTGAATTTTTCGAACTATTTCGGTTCTGTCCCCATTTAAGTGATTGCTTGATCATTTTTAACTCAGTCAAAACATCATTCAACAAGAAGATTCAAGAGAAATGCCTACGTTTTTCTATATAATCTGAATAGAAAAAAAAAAAAAAACGCAAATTTCACAATTGAGATCTTCTATTAATACTTTTTAATTTACATATTATGATAGCAATAAATTGAATGATATTAGTTAGCTAATAAAGGCAAAACAAAAGAATACAAATCACATAATTTGATTGCAACAGGTACAAATGAAACTAGAAGAAAAAATAACACACACAAAAATTGTAATTAAAACAATTGACGGATTTTATCAGGCTTTTTTTAAGTCTGATTGAAGAAAAAAGAAAAGTAAATATATTCATTACATGCACTTATGGAATTTCAAAGCAATCGTAGGACTCTTGGAAAAAACAAGGAAATCGGCATCTCTTGTGTTTGTGTGAGGGGGCGTGTGTAAAAAAACAATGTCATAAAATATTACAACAAACAGCCGTGCCAGTCGGCGATAGCACCTATCATTTGTCTTAAAACACCATGAACATTGAGGAGTAGAGAGGTTGGAGGTGAAAAATCAGCCTTCTGAAACAGGAGCGCTGATATCGCACAGTTCTCGGGTGCCTGTATAGGAGAGTGTTGACAAGGTGAGTGTGCTTAGACAGATGTTTTTGTCCAAAAACTTACATTCAGTGCGTCAAACCTGTCAGGGCCTGTTCACGGCCACGGACGAAGATCAGGCGGCGCGCAGACGAAGGAGACTAAAATATGGAGTGTGTCTACGCTGTGAATCAACGCCCCCTAGAGATATCTCTAGGGGGGGGGGGGGGAGGCGTTGTGTGAATCGAATGATGCGTTATAGTGAAATTGAAAGTCCTGCGTTCAAAACATTGATTTGACTAATTTGCCTATTTTAATGATATTTATTAAAAGCTAGAAGTGAACTGGCCGAATGGTTAGAGTACTGCTCTTGATTCTGGAGGTTGCGGTTTCGATTCGCCTAAATTTCTGTTGGATTTTTCTACTTTTTTATTTAAAAATGTTTTATCGGTTGCTTTGTATTTTTCATGATAAATGGAATATTATATTTCATAAAAGTAAAACTTGATTTTAATAGCAATTACTTATTTAAAAACGACAAATTCAGCTATTTCACGATTAAAATTTTACATTGCATATTATTTTTTTTTCTTTTAGCAAATGTAAAATAAGTAATGAAAAAATAAAATGAAAATATATATCAGTTTGCACGAATTTCTCCAGATTTTTTATAATGAGTACTTCAACAGTGAATTTTTAGTACGAATAGAATGCAAAGCATATTTTACAAAATGTAAAAAATATGTGTAATATAAATGTAAAAAATATTACAAAAAATAATATGTAAAAGATATACATTATTTAAACTAGAAATATCAGTACCTATTTTTGTAAAGAAGTAAAATACATATGTGGTTTACCGTCTAGTTTCGTAATGAATAAAATATAGTTAGAATCTTTATAAATTTTCTACTGAACGTATAAGTATTTTAGCATTTGTTTCTCGTGTTTTATTATGTTTATTGCAATATAATAAATAATGCAATTTACATCAAAAAATGAATTTCAAGAAAAAAATATTTTTAGAAATTAATAATTTTGTTAATTATGTATTTATGTTTCTCACCAATGTTGTTATCGAAAAAGATATTTTAATGAAATGTTTAAAAGCTTTTTTATCAAATTTTAACAAAGATTTTATTTTACTATTACAAATAAAGAAATAAATCTCTTAACATGTTGATATTACGATCTTGATTTATTAACAGATTATTCTATTTATCTAAAAAAATATAAAGCAACTGATAAATCATTTTTAAATTAATAAAAATGGAAAAAAAAATCTGAAATAAACGGGGAGCATGGACTTTACATCCATACCGTCCAGGTTCATCTCTGTAGGACAACCCAAACATCTGTTAGTACGTAACGATATTTGTATTTTTTTTTCTTTTGAGAGAGAGAGTTTACATTAATTTTATTGAAACCAACACTGTGTTTCAGGAAATCGGTGATCCAAACGTCTTCTCCTTGTTAGTTAAAGATGCACTGGTTATAGAAAATTAAACTTTATTTTATTATATGCATTATTTTGTACAATACATATACAGTGGAACCCCGATTTTACGTTTTTCATGGGGACAGCAGAAAAAAACGTACAAAACGGGAAAACGTAAAATCGGGGTCAAATAGAGAAAATTACTTTAAGTAAACAAATTATACAAAAATAAACTTACCAATACCATATTAGTATTTAAAAAAGTCTGTTATTCTTTATTGCGTTTTCTTTTTAAGTGTAATTTCACATATACTCTATTTGCAATACATGCAAGTTTTTGCTATTTTTTTTCTTAATTTTCATTTCCAGTTAAAATTTCATTAAAATTTTTTAACTCGCAATGGCGTCTGCCGATGAGGGCACGATGTCTTCTGGATCTTCATCAATATCATCCTCACTTCAATATTGCGAAATCAAATCGGAAATAGTCAATGTCTGTGGTAGCGATAACATCCTTATCGCAATCAATGTACTCATCAACATTTATATCTACAAGTATAAATTCATACTCTTTTGTGTAGTCTTCCATAAAGAGCTCTTCCGGCGGCGCTTCACTGTTAATTACGGATTTTGAAAATTTCCCCTTCAGAAAAGCATTTGACATGCATTTTTCATCTACACCATTCCATGCCGATGAGATGAAATGAAATTCATCCAGCACATTTAGCTTTGATTTCTAAGCATCTTGAAGCTCAACTTAATCAAGTGAAAAAAGACGTTTCCTTACCAGTTTCTTTCTATAATGCATTTTGGAGGATCGATCTGTTTATTCTGAAGTTACTTGGCTGAAGTAAAATGGTACAGTTGGGTGGGGAAAATTCTATATGCATATTCTTCAAATTCAGATTAACATGAGTGCACTGGTCTACAAATAAAAATATTTTTCGCTTTTGTAAGCTCGTTTTTATGTTCAGATTTCTTACAAACTCTTCAAAAAGATTTAGGGTCAGCCAAGCATTGTGGTTGGCATTGTAATCTGTCGGCAAACTTTTAATGTTTTTGAAGCAACGGCGCTTCTTGGATTTACCAATCACAAAGGGTGTTAGCTTCTCAGTTCCGTAATAACAAAACTGTTAATCGCATTTTTGATAGCTTCCGACTGTGCCACGTTTCTCCTTTCACGGTGTATGTTCTATCAGGGAAGAGATTAAAAAAAAAATCCAATCTCATCTGTGTTAAAGATGGCTGTTTTGAGTATTTACACATAAGAGAAGGCAAAGTTTTTGTCCATCCATTCCTCAGCGACCGCAGTATTTATTCCATCTGCCTCACTACAAATAAACTTGTAAGATAAATTATACCTCTTCTTGAATCTGTCGATCCAACCGTTGGATGCCATGAAATTCTGCATTTCAAGTCAAGAAATTTCAAGAGCCCTTTCTTACAAAACTGAGCCATTGATTGGAATCTTGGCAGCACGGGCTTGTTTAAACCACTCGTATAAAATCTTTTCCAGTTCCTTAAAAGGAGAGGTTTTCAATGTTTTTCTTTTCTTTGACAAATATCCCAGTTTTTCAGATTTAAATTTCACAGAGACCTCTTGTTTTAGGATGGTTTGTAACGTGGAATAAGCGATATCGAACAATTTTATGTGATCCACTTTAATTCCTTTGGAAACTTTGGATTTTTCGATAATTTCTGCCTTTTCGGCTTACAGAGAAACATTTTCTTTTAGACATCCTCCTTTTTTGTTCATTTAAAAAATTTTCCATGAGTGAAAAAAGATAAAATTTCCTGAGGTACCTCGCCTAAAATGACGTACCAAGCGGGAAATGCTAAGAGTAAATAACGTAGAATCGAGGTACTTTTAATATTATCGGAATAGGAATTTTCTGGGACTGACGAAAAATAACTTAGGAAGCGGGATAACGTACGAAACGGGTTACGTAAAATCGGGGTTCCACTGTATTTATATAACTGCTGTCAATTAAACTAATATATTATTTTTAGTAGGCGCTGTAGTTTTCGTGACATATAAGTTGACAGCAGTTATATAAATATGATGTGTGTATGATATATATACATCATACTTCGATATTCTATTATTATTTTATGTTGGATCATAAGGCTTAAAAAATAACTTTAGAATGTTAAAAAGTTGAAAATTTTCAGATATCCGATCATGCTGCTACAGCTGTATCAATCAACCTACCAAAGCAAGTAAAACATAAACACAAAAAGCCCAATCATGTGACCAAACCACCCACAAATTTTTTCTGAGTCGATCGAGTGCAGCGCGGGTGAAAATTTTGCGGGTTATGAACGCTGATCGAGTTCAATCAGATCACGTGATACTTTCATGAATGTTTTGGATTTTGTCTGAGTAAATATAGGCATGTATTCCTATTACAAGAGCCATTGTTTTGGTAATATAAGGATATGTATTCGTTGTTTTTACCTGTTCTGAACTATAAAAGCATGAAATAATTAAACTATTACAAATACTTGCGTAGGTGACATGTAAATCTCTTTCGTCTGTGAACAGGCCCTCAAAGCCCAAGCTTGCCATTGTCCCCAAGCTAATTCTTGGTAACCATGGATCTGACTCGTATAATCGCGACGCGGTATAATCGAACACGTCTACGTGAGTATCGCCAAGGACTGACGTTTAACACAAATAACGGATACACTCTGACCAAAGACACAGAATTGTCTCAACTAATCAAACATTATAGAAAAGTTGCAATCAGCTGATCAACTATTGTACTTCACTTGGAGGTCAGGGGACTTCCACCAATCAGAACTGCCTATTTGTAGTGTGTGACCTCCAACCTGACGTCAATTGCAACTGCCCTATAGTCGCCAATAGGGTGTCTCTGTATGAGAGTGGCGACATATGACGATCAGATTGTGTTTAGACAGAAGAATTTGTTGAAACTATGACCAATCTAGACGAGTTCGGTTGAGAAAAGTTTAAGCGATAATGGGAAAGGGGAAAATGTTCAGCGTTCAGCCAAAATGCTTGGAAAACCAATCACGTTTTGTATCTCGTATGTCATCACTTGTTTGCTTCTACCAATCATTTTGATCATTGAGCGTTGCTCACTAGGTAGCGCTTTCTGTACATTGTTCTATGCTGGTTGCCATATTTGTCCAAAATTATCAAATCCATTTTAACATTAATATGAGAAATGTCCTTTCACTCCATGTTCATGTAAAGCACCGATCAACATCAACAAGCTTCCAACTTCCAGTCATGACATCAGAAGTTGCGGCCATTGAGTTTGTGATTGCTGAATCATTTCACATATTTTTATCTCTTTATAATTAATATCAATGTTATTATGACATAAATGCCTCTAAAAATAAGACTATTTGTGACTGTGACTTATCTAGTATTTACATTTTATTTATAAAATGTTAATTCGTTGGCTGTTTCGCTTGCAACTTGTATTATTTAACTATTTTATTATACATTGACGATGACTTATAAGCGGGCACTCGATGTCAAGCACACAAGTCAGATATGACATAAAAAGTCCTGAAAGTCCTTAATTCGTTCCATAATAACTTCAGTTTACATTGAAATGATTCATGAATCCATGTGAAAGATTCTATTCTGTTTTCGCTGAAATTCTGGAAAGATTTTTGAAAAGGTCTATCGAAACCATTGAATAATAATAGTGTAAGGCGCATTTCATACGCTTGTCGGTACAAAATAATGTACATCTGCTCTGATTATGGGATCCTTCGCGTGTCGTAACGACTTCTGTCGTCACTCGCCTGGGTAGGATCAGGGAGTCCGTAGGTGACGGTCCCCCGGCCAGTCGAAGCGCATACGGAGAGACAAATCTGCCCGTGCGCGTTATGTGTCCCTCAGGACACGGGTTCGACGGTTAAGACGCGCTGGGCGCCTGGCAGCGCAGCTTTGTTTTACCATGTTTAAATTTTATGAAAAACTATTGAGATTCTTCTTTTAAATATAACGACATTTACACTGATGAATTCCGCTTCTGATTTTCAATGCAATTTTTAGCGGTCCATGGCGATTTTTGACATTCATAAAAGAAATTCGGTTTTAATACGGCCACATTTTGTCATCTGAGATTTTTAGCGTTATTTCGCACCGAATTTTTTGACATTTCGGGAAAGAATTCCTTTCAGAATGTTTTTACCCACTGTAGTAAATTTGGTTCTCTGTTAAAATTTCATATATTTTCTGCTTATAGCATGAAGAGTGTTCAACCAAATTTAATATCACTTTCCAAAAACTTGACCAAGAACAATTGAAACATTATTACTGCAATTAAAATATGCATATATTGAATATTTGTTGAGGCATGAACATTTGTATGAAATAATTGCCGAAACGTCAGTTGACTCACTGTGGAGACCCGAAAAGTTTTGGGTTTCCGTCTGTTCCGCGACAACTGCCGTAAAAAATATCCGATTAGGGTGATTTTTGGGTGGATATGTTGGTGAGGTACCCGGAATTAGCTGTATAGTTTTTAGTTACATTGGGTTCATTCGTTCGAAAAATAGGGAATATTTCTTTTTAGTTCATCATGCTTTCCTATGGGAATGCAGACGATTTTCAAATTTCATTTTTACTGAAACGAAAATCGCCTATTTGAATAATGGATTTATACGTAAAATTACGGATACTAAATTTTCGATAGGGAAGTCTTAAATTTATGCAATAGCTTTGAAATTTTGCCGATACATCTATTAGAATTTAAAAATTAATTGTTTAAATTAATGGACAAATTTTTGTAATTGTTCGGGAAATAATAAACATTTTATTTTCATGTTTTTTACAAATTTTAAAATGCATTTCTTTTTCTTTCCTCTATTTTATGAGTTGCTTAGCAACCCTATTTCAAAGAATATCAAAATAAGAAATGCATTTTTTTATCTAAAAAAATTACAAGAATAAGAATTTCAAAATATCCTTGCATACATCGTGTTTAATTGAACGCTTCTAATTTCTGAATCCCCTCCAAAGTATTTTATATGCCTATAAATATGTATGTAATGTACAAAAAGTTAAATTGTGGATTGTAAGAGGCTCAATAATATGAAAAGTGAGATTAAAAAAACAGTGACTTTCAGAGCTGACGTTGAGGCTCTTGATCTGCAGATTTACTAGTTTTTTTGCCGAAACGTCAGTTGAGGCTCACTGTGGAGAGCTGAAAAGTTTTTGGTTTCTGTCTTTTTGTCTGTCTGTTCGCGATAACGGCCGCAAAAATGATCCAATTAGGTTGATTTTTGGTAGGTATGTTGGCGAGGTACCCGGTTCGAAAAAAAGAGTTTCAAAAAAGGAAGAATCAATACTGAAATAAAATTACCGTTTATTTAGCACATCCAACTCAGGTTCAATGTGGCCGCCGATTTTGTGGACCACATATTCTGTGCACAGCATTTACAACAGCAGAGAATAACATGTCTGCCGGAATCTCCCGTACAGTTCGCGATATGTTATCCTTCAACGTAGCCAGGTCCTGGACACCTCCGTGATAGACCTTTGACTTTAGGTAACCCTATAGCCAAAAGTCACAGGGTGTAAGATCAGGGGACCGAGGTGGCCATGCAGTTGGAAAACAGCGGCTAATGACTCTTTCTGTTGTGAATTTCTGTCGTAGCAGCTGCTGCACCCGCAAAGCAATATGTGGAGGGCCTCCATCTTGCATGAAAATGATTTTCTCTAGGCACTGTCTTTGCTGAAGTGTCGGAATAACAAAGTTGTTTAGCATTTGGCGATATTTGTCTCCGGTAACAGAACAAGTTACAGGTCCTGTCGGAGTAATGTTCTCATAGAAGAATGGACCTATGATCATATCTGCTGCGAAACCACACCAAACAGTTATCTTTGGGGAATGCAAAGGAATTTCCTTGAATGCTCTTGGTGACTTGTTATCCCAAATTCGGCAGTTCTGGTATTTACAGTTCCATTCAGGTAAAAGTGGGCCTCGTCTCCCCATAAGATTTTCCAGGGCCAAGCATCATCCAACTCCATTCTGGCAAGAAAAGTGAGAGCAAAAGTTAATCGCTTATCATGGTTGATGTGACATAACTCTTGTACACGGCTGATCTTGTAAGGATAGAAGTGGATAATCTTTCGTAGGATTTTCCATACCGTACAATAAGGCATAACCAGATTCCGAGCTATCCCATGAGCACTGGAAGTGGTAGCAATATAGTCTGGTACTCTGTCGACAATTGCCGTTGCCACTTCTTTGATTGTATCCTATGATACGGGTTTTCGTCCTCTGCCTGACTGAACATTTAGAGAACCTGTTTTCTCAAGCTTCTCAACCATTGCTTTTAAACCATTAACTGACAAAGGACCGTTACCTTTACGCATTTTTTTGTGGTTTCTAAAAGCACAAAGAGCGGCTGGAGCATTGCACTGGTTGAGGTAAAAGAATTTGACTAAGTAGAGCTTGCTCGACTAAAGGAGACATTATGAAAGATAACTTCAAGGAAATTGCTTCTAACAGTAGCACATTACCTTTTAAAGCCGAACAAGCTGGCACTGAGCTAAAAGATGCTGTTCTGCTGTTGATTTCTTTGGGGCTCTGTTAGTGAAATTGCAGATAAAGAAACTTTAGCAGTGTTTATGTAAATTTTTAGCTTTTTATAAACTGTTACCATTTTGAGCTTGGATTAAATTGCTAAATTTAATTAAATAAACGGTAATTTTATTTCAGTATTGATTCTTCATTTTTTGAAACTCTCTTTTTCGAATACACAGCGCCATATTCCCCTGGCGGTGACTTTTGGAACTAAATTTTTTTTTCGTGGAATCCTTCGTCCCCCGTCTTGTTTAATCTTCCTACAAAATTTGGCACCATTCTCGCAATTAGATCGCACTACAGAACACGTCAGTTTAATTATGGTCACCTTGTACATTCAGACATATACTCAAGAAATGAAATAGCACAATTACTGGAAATTGAGAAAATAAAATTAAAGCGACAACGGGGGTTCAAGGTAGCCCTAAATGTATTGTTATTCTAAAAAAATACAGTAATAAGTAGTTTATTCTATCATTGCATAACATTGTGTTTAATGCGATACTTCTAAAATTTCCGGACCTTTCGATAAATTTATTATTCTTATAAATGTATAAATAACTTTAAAAAATTGAATTTTAGGACATCCAATATTATGGAGATAATGTTAAAAATGTGAGATTAATGAACAATGATTTGTAGAGCTGACGTTGAGGCCTCTGATCTGTAGATTTACTAGTTTATATATATATATAATTTGGTAGTCAACTTATATTAAAAAGGCCAGTGGGAATGTCATGAAAATTTAGAAAGTTATTGGCGATACAGTGGGTAGAAAATCTCTTTATCATCTAGCTACTTTTAGAAAGCAACTGAAATTTTGTTCTCTTTACATTATTTTAACTTTGGTGGTGACTTTATTTTTGAAAAAATGTGCACAAAAAATGCATGCTTTTATGGAAGTTCCTGAAATTTTTCACTTTGACTGTACCTGATCCAACTAACTTGTGTAACTGTGAGACTTGTAATAAAAGTATTAGAAGCTTGAATGTGTTTTTGAAAACTAACATCAACGAATTTTATTTCATATAAAAATAATCACTCTGTACGATAACTGGTTTGGCCATCCAAGAAAAACCCACTGGATCAGATTTTTTGAATGTATATGGCTGTGCCATTACTTGTGTTTCCATATTAATCATTAGGTTAATTAGATTCAATCAAGATCTAAGATTAATGAGAGTTTAAAAGAGCTCTGTTTATGGAAAAACAATTGGAAGCAATATTTTTGCATAATATCTAAATGCTTGTGTTTCAAATCTTTCATCAAGTTAAGCCATGCATGAGGCACTCTATCAAAATGGCACTTTTTTTTTACTGGAAAGATTCTGCAATCAGTTGACTGAAAGTATAATTCTCAGGGCTGCCACGGGTGACTATGTTTTCATTATTTTGTCTACTGTTATTTATAAACAATAAATCTATCTTGAAGATTAATAGAAATTTATCACACAAATTATTGTTTTGAAAATGGGGTAGACACTATATTAATGAAAAAAAAGTTAGTTGCCAGTAGCAGCCCTGAATTTTGGATATCTGTTTTTCTGGTTCCGTAGTGCATATAAAAAAATGCATCTATAACAATAGTAACAAATTTTATTGCATATAAATATTACTCATATAAAAAGATACATTAACATTATAACATTTCTTTTTCAGCTTCTCGCTCAATCCTCTACGGGGCTTCTTCCTGACAAATTACGTTGCCGACATCCCCCACTACATGAGCCTGCTCGTACGCCAGCATCACGAACAGAACCTGAAAACAGTGATAGACGACAGTAGTTCGCAAGGCAGGAAATTTCAAGCTTTCAAAGATATAGCAAAAGCAGTTGAAGTAACCTTTTTAAGATAATTTATTTTTTAGCCTATATTTTTATTTTTTACTTGTTCATACTCTTCTCCATTGCTTTAGGACATGTGCTTCCTTCTCCTGAGCATGTGGCTCCATCTCTTGTCTCCAGTTGCATGCTCTTCTAAATGACTGGTGTATATTTTTTCATGAAAATTGCAACTGCTTCATGCTAAAAAGCATAGTTTTCTGGTTTTCAATGTTGTCATTTTTAGCTTTTTTCTTTTGTCATGTCTATGTATTTCCCCTCTGGATCACCTTATTCGATACATTCCAGCTATTTCCAGTTTATCTAATTTATCTTTATTTCCTATTAATCTCTGAAAAATATGTCAATTTATCTGTCTTTATTGAGATATCATCTCCTATTTTAGTTTTACCACCATGTCATCAAAATGTACGGCATTGGTATAAGATTTTTTTTTTTTTTTTTTTTGTGTGTATGTGTGTGCTGTTAAAACTCATTCTTGTGAGGTATTTTGCTATATATTAAATTTCTTTGATTCCTAATGTCATTTGAACAAATACTTGTAACTCTACTGGTTGGTGACCTTAAAGCATCTGCTTGATGTTTAGCCTATTACACTTGTTTTTCTGCAAGCTATTTTAATATTGCTAACATTTTTCATTATTTTGAAACTATTTAACTCAGTTTCCATTGTGTGTGTTTCCATTAGAGAAGAGTTATTAAAAAACCTAAATGTAATATAGAGAAGCATGAAATTGGCACTAGAAATGGAGACGAGCAAAGAGTTGAGTTAAAATAATGCAAAACAGTATCCAGTATTGAAACAACAATTCATAGAAAATCAGGAGTCATTCATTAAATAAACATCCAACAGGCTGCTTTGAGATTCTATACAGTACACATTGTATGCAAACATAAAAATGTGTTCAAATAATACAGATTACAGTATAGGAACTATTTATCCAGAAGGACCAAGATTTGTAGAACACACGTGGTTGTATCATTGTTTCAGATTTAAAATTAATTATTAATCAGTTTGAAAGAAGGCAATTTTATAAGAATCCCTTGGAAACAACAAAACCTAAAATGTCCTACATTCAAATGCTTCCATTTCATGCTCTAGATGTTGACATTCAGTTTTAGGCTGCACATGTGGCAATGTGTCAAACTGGAAAGATTCTGAAGTCAGTCCATTGGAAACAGGATTCTGGATAAATGATTCCGTACAGATCAAAGAAAGGGAAAAATAAAGCAAGATAATAAGAATAAAAGAAGAATATGTACAAAGAGAGAGATTAAAAATACTTTCTACAACAGAAACAGCACAAAATGCAATCTTATAATTAATACAGTATCTTTTGATAAAGGTACAGTTGGGGGGAAAGAAGATGGAGGCAACAGAACCAAATTCAGAATATTTGTCAAAAGTAGAGAGGAAATGAATTGGAAACAGTTAATGGAAAATAAAAGGGTTCAGATAGTAAAAAATTAAAAAATAAATATCTGCTTGAAAAAAGATGGAAGTAAAAAAACAGATGCTTTTTATCATGAAGCAGGTGAAACTTTTATGAATGAAGAAACTTGTAACTTAGAAGAACATTTCCTTAATCCCATTTTGCCTCAAATAACAGGTGAACCGGGTAAGCTACAGCCACAAATGAGGTGTCAGGTGGTAAAAGATAATATGTTTAGTTAGAGTAAAACAGATATGCACTACACAATGAGGTACCTGTCAATGTTTCCTTGCAGCTGCATTCTGTTTGCGCTTTACTGTTTCAAATTCATTCAAGCAAACTGCAAAGAGACCATTTTTCTATCTCGAGAATGGTCTGAGATATGAGAAAAAATCAATTACAAAGTTGTAGAGCATCCTCAATAAAATGTCGTCATAATTTTATTAGAAGCCGTAATATACTTAATCACCAGCTTAAATATGCAATTAATTTCATGAAGAAGTGTGTCTGTATAGAGTAGATACACTTTTAATAATAAAACTAAGACATGTAAAGCATGTTCAATGTTTTCACCACTGGGGACATACCAGATGTCCCAAAACTGACAAGAGCCTATTTTTTTTAAAAAAAGGATAAGCAGTTGATAGGAATTCACAATTTGCTGAAATGTACTCTGAAAAACAATAAATTTTCAGTCACAAAATGATATACGCAAAATAAACTTTCCCTTTTTGGGACATCCGGTATAAAAAGAATGCATGATACAGCAGTGGTGGACGCATTGCTTTAGCAAGAAAATGAAGCTAAGTACACTCAAACTGTAACTTTGTTATTTTTGTAATTAAGAGCCTACGCTAGTCATGCGAAGAAACGCTCAAGCTAATGTTAAGTCTATGGGAAGGTTCTTGCGTGATTTCTCACTCGCATTTTAATATGTTTAGATGATTCTTTTTTGCATAGGATAGCTGAGGTCGTTCTCTAACGTTGTTAGTTTTTACTTTTTTGATTTTGGTTACAGTTTTTTTATAAGCGGATATTTTCAATTTTGGAACCGGTTGGAACTGGTTTTGAAAGTAAAAGTACCCTACAGTATAGTATTAAAAAAAACTGGAACCAAAATTGAAAAAGTAAAAAACTAACAACGTTAGAGATCGACCTCAGCTATCCTATGCAAAAAAAATTATCTAAACATATTAAAATGCTAGCAAGAACCTTCCCATAGACTTAACATTAGCTTTCCCTTTTTTTTTGCATGACTGATGTAGGCTCTTAAATGTATACCTGTTTTATAGTGTCACACTTCTGCCTCAAATGAGTGGCCTATTTCAGTTGGTGATTGACTATAAAAATATTTCATTTCAGGGCTTCTAATGAGAGTCATTGTCACATGTAAGACATCATTTCCTACTAAATGGGGGGTAATCTATATTTTTTCCCCCGTATCTTGTGCCATTTTTGAGATAGGAATGCTAACTCCACAGTTTCCTGCTAGGGGATATTGTGTAATGCATACCCACTTTACCCGTCAGGCACTACATTTGTGGCCAGTAGCTAACTTTGTTCACCCACTATTACAAAAACAACAACAGAGAAGGGGAAGGGCCATTTAATGTCTGGGGGGGGGGGTACTAAAATACCTAATACATTTTTTCTTTCTCTTTTAATAGTACCTGCACAGTGGAAAGAACAGAGGCAAGGTTGTTGTTCAACTGCAAAAAGATGTATACTATAATTAAATTATTAGTCATGTATAGTATTGAAAAGATCAAAAAGAACTGTTTATTTATTAGAGTTTGGATGGCCAATGTCCTCCTCACACACACACCAATCTCACGAAATGTGTTAGATATTTGGAGGGGATCCTGTTTAAAATTTTTGGGGACAAGGAAGGATGTTGAAATGAGAAGACCTTTCGCATATGGATGGCAAGGAAGGTTATGAAATGATACTAAAGCTGTCCCACCTACGTTGCATAATCTGATTTTTTTTTATTTTTTATAGATGTATATACATATGGGTATTAGCTAACTTGAACCATAAATTTTTGGATAAAAATGTTGGTCAAATCTGGTTTTTAATATGTTTAATGGGACAGTATTAGAAACCCTTTTCACGACTGTCAGGCACTTTTAGCAGGTCTTAGCTCTCATCTCACCTCAATAAATAATCACCAAATTTTATGTTATTTGGGATTCTTTTATGATATTTTCTAAACATTCGGCTAACATCCTGCTGGGCACTGTAAAAGGTCTGCTGCGGGGGCAAGCATGAAGGCATTAGAAAGCATTACTGCTGAGCCAAGCTTTAATGATCGCATGAGTATTCCTATTGACTTGTCTCCAAGATTATAAAAAAAGATTTTGCTACTTATGTGGTAACAGTACATAAAAAATGTAGCTTTCTTTTGGATGAAGAGGATATGTTTAAGCTAAAGAAATATGTTATGATAATTTAGATGCATTGTTTTTATTTATAAAATACATTATCAAACAATTTTAAATAATATGAAAAATTAAATCTTTTCATTCTTGATTCTACAGAAAATTTTCTGGAAGAGCCTCATTTTGTTTGAAAGAAATTGCATTCCAATAATTAAAAATATGTGAAAAGGCATTTTACTCCACCCATTTCCTTTTTAATGTTTCAGAGTTGCGATCATTAAATTCATTTTTCTTGTCTTCTTCTCCCTTTGGGATAACACTGCAAATATTTAAATTTTTATTTCACTTACACAGTAAAAAGTATGCTGAACATATACAATGAGAACATCTGTTTATGAGTAGAGTACATAACACATGTCACAAAAAACGATGCCAAATGGAACTGCTGCTTGACCAGTCTTCAAAGACAGACCTTGGCATGTTGCCAAAAAAAAATGGACCATTCCAAAGGGAGGGAAGCATTGGAGTAGGAGGAAACAAAAAACACAAACTAAAAAAAAAATGAATTTAAAGATTGCAACTCTGAATCATTTAAAAGGAAATGGATGGAGTATAAGAGTAGGGTGAAGTAAGGAAATAGTAAAATGCCTTTTCACATATTTTTAATTATCAGAATGTAATTTATTTCAAACAAGACAATAACCCTTCGCCTTCCAGAAAATTTTCTGTTGAGTCAAGAATTAAGATATTTCTTCTTATCATTTAAAACTGTTTGACAATGTATTTTATAAATAAAATCAATACATATTTAAACATCTAAATTGTATATATTTGCCTTAATGATATCTTCTTCAGTGAAGAGAAAGCTACAATTTTTATGTACTAACAGGGTTGGCTACAGATTCTGTAAATCAGGGAAAAGTCAGGAAATTTCATGAAAGTACTTGAAAATCAGGGAAATTTGTCTATATATGAAAATATATTTGTGTTTTAGTACAAGACTGATACGTCAACAAACAGGTGATATTTAAGCCAATAAAATTTTTATATATTTTTTAGAAGATGCGCATGATATGAGTGTTTGGTATTGAACACAAATTAAGGTGATCCAATGTCCTCAATTTTCTGGGGATAGCACTTATATTGAAGGCAATTTATCCATTTCTGAAAATTGTATGATACATTAGCATAAATTGATTAGGTGGCCAGCTTAATCCAATGAGCTATCACATCAGATATAGATGTATCTCAGAATTGAACTTTCTTCAGAAAATGAGGAAATTTTCTTGTCGCCGTATGTTCATTGACCACTCTTATGAAGTTGTTGGACTCAATTTTCGGTTCATATTTATGAAACTTTGAGCCAATACTTTATGAATATTGAGCAATTTTTATGTTTTTCTCACAAATGAGGTATGGGAACTTTTTTTTTATAATTTCTGTAGCCATCCTGTATTACCACATAAGTAGCAAAATCCTTTTTTATAATCTTGGGAGACAAGTAAATAGGAATACTCGTGTGATCCGCCGAGCTTGGCTCAGAAGTAATGCTTGCACTAGCATGCACAGATAATGCCATCTTGCTCACACTTACAGCGGACCTTTTACAGTATCTGGCGGGATGTTAGTCCGGATAGTTACTTCGGATCAGTCTGGCTGCTTAGAAAATATAAAATAAATGTCCAAATAACCTATATAAAATTTGGCCTTGATACTATAACATAGATGCTCTGATTATTTATCGAACTTTAAAGCATCTGGCGGAAGTTATGTTACCCATGGAAAGTGCCTGGCAATATGGCTTTCTAATACATTAAACATATTAGAAAGCCAGATTTGATACTTCAACCTGGTTCGATAGCAACATCTTTATGTACTTTATGTTAGCTAATACCCCTACATTTTTATCAACTATAGTATACATGCATATAAAAATATCTTAGGTTTGATACTTTAACGTAGGTCAGGTGACTCTGGGATCTTACTCTATAGGATACTCCAATCGACTGGCTTTCCACTTTCTGCCGATAATTGAACTGCTTTTAAAATAACATGCCTGACTGCCTTCAATGTTACAACATTCTATCGTGGTGCCTTGTAAATAATCACTTTCAAGATCACCACACATTTACCCACAAAGTGTGAGAAGTCATTAAGTGTCAGATCTGGGAAACAGAAAGGCCATTATAAAAACAATCTTTGCTTTCCTATTCATCCGTTTGGATAATTCTGAATGATGTAAAGTAAAAAGGCAGATAATGTAATTGGCCATTTTTTATTTTACAGTGCTATAAGATCCAGTAATCAGTACAAGTTGTTGAAAATTCCACCCATTTTTCCTGAAGATGAGACTGTCTTCCATTTAGGATGTCTGCCCCAAAAAAGATATCAGAGACTACATCTCGTTCAGGACAGGCAGGCAAGAATCAATTTTGGAATGACCTCCACAGAACAGGCTCCGAATGACTTCTCCTCTGCAAAGGAGGTGCTTGAAAGCAGTAGTTTACAAGATACCACCCAACTTCATCAAAGAGTCAAAGCAAGCGAATTATGGAAGAAGAGGCAGTCAGGAATAAGTTTCTGCACCAGCTCTATTAATGACAAGAAATGGCCGTCGGTCAACTTGAGCTGGGGTTAGGTTATGTGAAATTTTACCTTTTCATGAAGTTAGTTGTATCTTTCTTAACATATTTTTATCCAAAAAGCCTACCAGATTTTCATTACATTCCATAAAATAAAGCAAAGATTATTAGTGAAATAGGATTATTAGAAAACATGCTAAATGAGTGATGAGTATTTTTCTTTCTTATTCTTCTTTTCCCAGGAAGGGATAAATAAGGAATATTTGAAATTTCCAGCTGCTCTCTGTCCCAAAATCTTTTAACAAAAGGGGTGATCCTTGAAATGACTAAGAACCAGATATTGT
This sequence comes from Maratus michaelseni, assembly GCA_963931845.1. Lineage (NCBI taxonomy): Eukaryota > Metazoa > Arthropoda > Arachnida > Araneae > Salticidae > Maratus > Maratus michaelseni. The sequence goes on from OZ007589.1 coordinate 469,274,912, forward strand.
TGACCAAAACACTCCTAAGAAATTCCCTTTAAACATTTATTTTTTTTTAATTTTTGTGTCTGTAAATAATATATATTTGAAAGCTTGAACTTTTATCCTAAAATATTTATGAAAGCACTACTGAACCTTTAGAACCTGACATTTTAATTAACTGAGACAACATTACAGTTACTCCTAGCAACTGTTAGTTTACAGGAGAATTTTGAGACATTTCCAAATGGAAGGATACCTTCTAGGACATTCAGGGCAAGGAAGCAGGATAATTTATTTTAGCTTCTTATCTTGTACTGTTGTCAGCATTACATTTTTTAAACAAATTTTAGCATCACTGATATGATAGATAAGATGATACAGATAATGAAACTGACAATGATCTGTTGCACCAGTGGGTGGGAGAGGGACAACATCGCACAGCCTGCTGCAAAGTGATAGGAATGGTATCCTGATTACGGATGTTACCCTGATTAAGTGGCATCCTCTGTAATTAGGATGCCATTCATTTCCCTTTTCAGCAGGCTGTGTGATGTTGCTATGACACAACCTCCTCTCCTCCCCACTGAGAAGGTATTGAAAAATATTCACAGGTGCTTTTTTCAGTTTATTGGGAAGTGAATGACACTGAATCAGGGAATACACACATGCTAATATTGTGATGACAATGTATTTGTTCAGAGCTTAGCTTTGTTGTACCGTTTGCACTTTCATGATTGGAAAAAAAATATTCTAAATATAATTTATTGAACCCAAGGGCTCTAGAAAAATTACATTTTGTATTTTAATATATATACAGCCCTTTTTAAAACAAATGCCCTATCTTCATTTGCAAGCATTTTGTACTTGGAAGAATGTTTGTCATTGTTGATTTAAGAAATAATAATCGCCATAACCTCTATTTTGAATCACCCTGCTTATATATATATATATATATATATATATATTTTGATACATTCCTGTCGAAAATTGGCACATTATAGACGATCGCTATTGCTGTCGACTTGAACGTTCTTTCCACCAGACAATCGGAACATCTCAGTCCGAAACCACTAAAATTACCTGATAATCATATCGAGGTAGCCGCAGTCGAGATCGTTGAAATGTAGTCATGACACCCGGACAGGGCATCACTTCGAGTCGCTCTCCATGAAGACAAATCTCGAAGTATATCACATCGGAAATCGTAGTGTATTAGCAGTCGTAAAAATTGAGCAGAGGCAGTGAAATCCAGAAGAAATTTCCCAAAAACATTAAAAAGAAGACTTAATAACTTAATAGATGAGCAGTGGCTTTATTGTGATCACAGAGATGAAAGCAACTCCACCAACTTTCGCTTCATAAAAAACTGAACACATTTGAAGATCTTGAAGAATTAGCAGAGCTTGAAGAACATACTACCGCTGCATTAGTGTAGACTCCCCAGTGACGGCAATTAGATGACAACCACTAATTCGTGTAAATTCTGTCTCCGAAGCCAGTGTAACCATATAAATACTTCAAAATTTGGCCCAAAGGTACAAAACGTGCGAACAAGCTGGTCCACTCGCATCCATGTTCAGAGGGCGCTAGGGGGATAAAGAAGGCGGAGCTTTCTCGCTAATGGATGAAAAAATGAGGCCACGAAGACGTGTCTCTGACGTATGATTAAAACTCTTTAACAGAAGCGGCAAATTAAAAAGGTAAAAAGGCCTTTGGGCGCGAAAACAGCTTGGAATCATGGGATGCCGAATGAATTAAATAGAAATAAAAATGGTATTACAAAAGTTCCAAAGAATAAAAATTAAATGTCTCAAAAGAAGAAATTAGGCAGGTGCGTTTAGAGGCAGTGTTGCAATTTAAGAGAATAAGGTTTTAATAAATACGTGTAGCTTTTAACAGATTAAGATTTTTAGAATGATAAATAACAGAATATTTTGATTAAGTTATGGAATAAAATACAAAATAGATTTAAGAGATATTTTAAAAAGAGCGGGAAAAAAGAATTGAAGAATTTGGAATAATTTAACTAAAGAAATAGGGCGAAATTTTTTTATTATTACATATCCCCCCACCCAAAAAGACGAATGAACCGGTAGGTCATATGACCTGCAAGTTCATTGAAGGGAAATGTTACACGGACTTGGATTACAATTTATCAACTGGAGGAAGTCAAAATAAGTACATTTCCAAAATTTATTCATTAATGCCCAATAACATTAAATTTAATAACTATAACGCGAATTGGTGGAGTTGTTAATAAAAATACAATTACAAGATATTAATCTTGTTAACAATGACATAAAAAGCTTTAGAAAATATTAAACAAAATAAGAAAGGAATTGTAACACTTTAAAATAATAGATAACATACTTCCAGAGTATCATACAAAATTTGTTGCAAATTGCTTGTAGAATTGTTGCTTAATTTGTCGTTCAGTTCTCGTCTGAGTGATAGTCCATCCAAAAAAGTTATTTGCATACCTCACAAACTGAACAGTTTACAAATTGAAAGAGAAAAACCCTTCAAATTTTAGATCTTACTGATCTTCCTTATGAAAGTCTATTTCAGAATTAAAGTTCATCTGAATGCTTTATATTTACTAGCAACAACTCGAAAACAGTACTAAGATTAATATTAACAACAATAAAACACAAATAATATAATAATAATAATAAGAAGAAGAATATCAACAATAAAAATTTTAAAATAATAATACTTAACAATAACAATAATCATAAGTTAATTTTCAAATATTAAACTTATGTTTGTCTGAAAAACTCAGTCCTGAATGGAATGCTAAGAAAAGCTTAAGAGAAATGAGTATTTTGTTATGGTATAGTTTGTCTGACAAATGGTAATTACCTAAAAAGGCAAATAGGTAATGTAAGCAGTATAAGAGTTTTTTACTCAACATCAAAATTACTATTACCATTATTACCTTTATAACTTCCATTACCTTTACTACTTTATTACTTGTTTACTTCTAGAAGTAAAAATTTATATATCTCAACATATTCAAATTCAAGTAGTATTCAAATTCAAGTAATATTTAATCTCAATATCAAATTATAAATAGTATAACTAATAATAATAATATTCAACAATAAGTTCAGCAATAACAAGCATTATAATTCAAAAATATCACACTCTTTCTTTAATTACTTTCTTAAGTATATAATTAATATCTCATCCATATAGTAGTGAATGAGGTATGAAATATACTCCATAAAATACATAATACAAAAAAAGGAATAAATAAGAAAAATTCGTGAAAACAATTATTATTGTGTAGATGATGGTTATGTAACTATCTTGCTTTCAGTCAAACAAGAAAACATAAGTTATGAAATGAAAAAAATGGGACCTTGTAGCATATTAAGAAAGGTTGGACAATTCTCAATTAGTATTAAGATATCATATTTGATTAGTTTAAGATATAATTTAATCCAGTTTATTTTATTAGTTTAGTTAATACTGTTTAATTTATTATTCTAATCTAATCCAATTCAGTATCAGAAACTCCTAACTTAAATCAACTAAATTACGCCAGCATAAAAAGTTGACTCAAGTGGAAACTTCAACAGTGACACTCTCGTGTGCACAATCAAGAACACCACGGTTATACAGAAGAGAATTGATTAGTTAATTATTAATTTATTTTATTTCGTTTATTTTTGGATTATATTAAAATCAAGACGAAACTATAAATTTAACATTAGTTTGTTGTTGGTTCTCATGGGATAATTTTAATTGATCAGGAGGATAATAAGGGCGTAATTTTGATACATGTACTATTTCAGCAGGTTTATTTTGAATTTGTCTATCAATTTCAAAATTGACATCAGATAACTTATTAAGGATTTGATAAGGACCACTAAAGACTTGTGAAAGTTTTCTGGTATTAGGATATTGGAACTCTTCATAAATTACAAGATCTCCAATCTCAAATTTTGGTTCTAGATAATTTCGATCATAATATTTTTTACTTCTCCAATAGAATTCATCAGTGCGTTTTTTAGCAAGTTTAAGGGCTTCTTGAACAGGAGGGTAATAATTTTGTTGAAGAGGAGAATCATAGGGTAATTGGCCAAAAAGTAAGTAAGCAGGAGGGAATTTAGTGATAGAATGAGGGGTATTGTTATACTCATTAACTACTTCTGTCAAAATTTTTGTCCAAGGAATTTTGGAGTTGGTAGAATTGACTTTACACTTCAATCTAGTAACTATTGTCTGGTTCGCTCTCTCACATTTGCCATTCGTTTTAAGGATGATGTGATGTGGTTAAACGTTGCTTAATATTGTGGTTTCGCAGAAATTTTTTAAATCTAGATGAAGTAAAGGCTGCATTTCTATCACTTAACACTTTTTGATGGGTCTGGACATTAAGAATTTTATTAAAACAGAATAATTGTTGTGGTGTTTGAATATTAAAAACTTGGTTTAGACAATTAGTATAAGTTTCTGTGGTAACACTTTTTGAGGGGAAAGCCCAAACATATCTAGTAGCATGGTCGATGATGATGTGTAGATATTTTTTGGTGGAGTTATAATAATTGAATCCTCCCACAGTATCAATAGAAAGACATTCAAAAGGTTGATCTGTGGTGTGCATAGCTTGTAATAAGCCAAATTTTTTCTGTCTGGGTTTTTTATTCTTTTGACAAATATCACAATGTTTTACAAAATTGGTTATATCTTGCGTCATGTCAGGCCAATAATAATTAGGGGAGATTAAATTTAACATTTTTTGGATACCAGGATGACCAAATTTTTCATGAGCAACATTTAGTATTTTTCTCCTTAAAGACATGGGGACTACTATTTTTCTAAAACCTTTCTTTTTTACTATCATAAGTCCATTTTCCTTTAGATAATTTTTACCACACACATTATCTTTATCCTGCCTCTCTATAATTTCTTTAACGTCCAGAAGAAATGTAAGTGGTTGAATAAAATGTGAAATTGGGTTTCTCGACAACATGTCGGCTTCGACATTTGTGGATCCCTTTTCGTAAACTATATTATATTCAAACATGCTCAACTTCAAAGACCATCTAAATAACCTGCCTCTCAAATGTTTAGTATTTTTTAACCATACAAGAGATGCATGATCAGTATGAATGGTAAATTTTACACCATGAAAATAATGATAGAATTTGTCTAAGGTGTCAATGATGGCAAGACACTCTAACTCGGTAATAAAATAATTCTTCTCATAACTTCTCAATCCTCTAGAGTAATAAGCAATTGGATGTAAAAAATTATTACTATCAGGTTGTTTTAAGACTGCACCTACTGCCACCTGTGAGGCATCAACAAACATATGGAGGGGTAACTTAGGGTCATAAATTTTTAAGATAGGTTTGGCTATTAAGGCATCTTTTAATTTTTGAAAAGAATTTTGACAATCTGTATTCCATTCCCATAATGTATTTTTTCTGAGTAATCTGTTAAGAGGGACTCGAATTTCGGCATATTTATCTATAAACTTGTGATAAACATTGATAGATCCTAAGAATCTCTGAAGTTCCTTTACATTTGAAGGGGGTTTTAGTTTTTTTATTACTTCAATATTAGCATTAGCAGGAGTTAATGTGCCATTCTGGATGGTATATCCTAAGAAGTTAATTTTATTTTGGACAAAATTGCATTTAGAGAGTTTAAGTTTAATGTTTTCGCGTCTACATAATTCAAATATTTGGTTTAAATGTTGCATATGTTCTTCTAATGAGGAAGAAAAAATAATGATATCATCAAAATAATGGCAAGCAAAGTCTATTTTGTATTTAGTAAGTATTCTTCTAAGGGTTCTATTAAATATCGGGGGGCCTAATTTAATCCTGAAGGGCAGAACTAACCATTCAAAGAGCCCAAAGTTGGTAGCAAAAGCCAATTTTTCAGTATCGGATGGATGTATGGGTATGTGCCAGTAGCCAGAGGCTAAATCTAAAGTTGAAAAATACTGCGCACTACTCAGTTTATCTAAAATTCCATCGATACGAGGTAGGGGTTCTGCCTCATTTTTCATTATTGCATTTAATTTTCTATAGTCAACACATAATCTAGTTTTTTTACCTTCTTCTCTTTTCATTACTAATGTAACAGGGGCAGAATAGGGACTATTGCTCTCTTTAATTAAACCAGCATCTAATAGTGAATGAATTTGATCCGAAATCTCTTTTTCTTCTAAAGGGGAAGTTCTGTATGGCCTCAGAGATATTGGTAGGTCAGAATTAAGAAAAATATGTTGCGGTTCAATATTAATTCTCCCGACATCAAATTTATTTTTAGAAAAAATGTCTAAATAATCCCTTATACTTTCCCTTAAAGTTTCATTTTCTATAGAATTTATTTCCCCAATTAATTTAGAATTATCAACATTAGATGGAACAAAGGATTGAGGAGATATTATCTTTCCATAATCGGGTTGCACTCTCTGATAATCATAGTTAACATTAAAATGAAGTAACCTTAATTTATCACTGGATATGTTCTTAGATTCATTTAAAACAAGGTCTCCTTGTAATACTCTACATGTAGCACAGTCAATAATTAAATTAAACTTACAGCATTCTTTTAAACCTAGTATAGCATAATCTAAATTTGTATTACATATTAAAAATCTAATATTTTGTTGCACATTACCTAATTTAAACAATAAATTACAAGCTTTATCTATTACAACAGTTCCTTTGGCTTGGCCAATAATAACAGGTGGAATATTTATAACTTTAGCATTTAAGAATTTAACAAATTTAAAAGGCAAAATACTTATGGTTGAGCCAGAGTCAATCACACAAGGTAGTTCCCTGTTATTTACATATCCTGATACAATTAACTGTCATATATTATCAGTAGATGGTTGTGGTTGACTAAGAGGGGGTGCAGAAGATTGCAGAGGCCTAACATTGAATACACAATCCCTCTCCCAGTGATAAGCATTTTGGATACCTCTATTTAAACACATTCGACATGGTCGACTAGGAAGCCTTCTTTGATAATGATTGACAGGCAATCTGGGACTAACGAACCTGGACGTTGAAGGGTTAAAATTAGTTGCTGCTTGGAAATTTGGATTCCTGTAATTAGGTTGAGGGCGAATCCAATGTCTAGGTGAATTAATTGGTTGAGAAAAAGGTCTGGAATTTTGAGACATATTTCTAACATTACTATTATTGTTACTGCTAGAATGAGATGGAATGACAACAAGTTGTTTAACTAATCTATACCAATCGGTAGTAGATTCAGGAGGATTTACTATTAAATAGTTCTGGTATTCAGGTTTTAAGCCATCTGTCAATCCTTGTAAAATAATAGTTTCACATAGTTTAAGTTGTCGACCTATCTCTATTTTCTGACGGAAATAATTTTCTAAGTTGTTTAGGTCATGTAATTTCAGCGAGGCGAAATCAGAAAAACGGGGGACTGTTACTTTCAGAAATTTTTCAGTTAAGATCTCAGCAATTTTTTCATACTCTTTACAATCTAGACATTCATTAACATACACCTTTAATGCTTCGCCCTTCAAATATTTGGAAATATTGTTGATTTTCCACTCTTTTTTATCTGGAGGGGCTGATCCTTCAAAGTGTCTAAGCCAAGACACAACATTCATCCCACTTTCTGGGTCAAAAATAATAACATTAAGCTCTTTTTCAGCCATTTTGGTTTGAGTACCCTTACTTTCAACAATAACTTTAACGAACCCTGACTTTAATAACATGTAAAAAAAATAACAATGTATAAAGAATTCTTTAACTTAACAACAACTGTAAATATCTAACTCTTAATAATTTAAATAACAAACTAAATAATATTCAACAGTAAAAAAGTCCAATTCATATTAAAATTCATTTCACTTAAATAGTAAATGTAAACTACTACTATAATCTTTCTATAAATAGATCCACTATATATGAATATCACAATTTAGAATGAAATAAATAAAACACTTTTTTAAAATAAGTATCATTATTTCGTAAGAACAATTTTTTTTTTTTGGCTCTTGAATTGTACTCTCAGAATATAGCATCAAAAAACAAAAGTAATAAAATAAACAAATAAATTAACCGCACAATAATTTTACCCTTTCAATGTTACTCAACTTTCTTTTGAGATAACACATTTTTTTTTTTCCACATTAATAAACTTCAAAAGCTATTTTTGCGATTATTATGCAATCAGTGAAGCTGTAATTTCAGATAATCTAATAAATTTTTATGCATTTTTAGAATGGCATAGAATATGTTCCAATACATGTTACTTGAAAAGAGATTACTCATATATTTTTTCAATAAATAGAAATTATTTCCTATGAATAAATATCACCGAATGAAAAGGGACTATAATTAAATGATAAAATAAGAACATAAAATGAAGTTACTCTTGTAAAATGAAGTAATATAGGAATAAATATCAGAGCAGTTCAAAACTTTCAGTAATATTTGTGAGCTTAAGCAAATAAAATTAATTTTTTAACAATACATAAGAATAAATATTAAATTTCGTAAGTTCTAAATGTTCAGGATAAAAGGAACAAAATTCTTCTAAAGTATTCTAAGAACAATTTTTGTTCTATATAAGCCAATAATAACAAATCAATAAAATAAGAAATCAATAAAAATTTAACTTACAGACGTCACTTCTGGGATAAATTTATAAACACTTATGAGTGATAATTTGACAACTAATCGGTAGTTGTTCTCCAATATCACTGGGAAGTCTCCAAAATGTTTTTATTACACAGGTCATCAGTTATCCTGACCGGCTTTTTTGATACATTCCTGTCGAAAATTGGCACATTATAGACGATCGCTATTGCTGTCGACTTGAACGTTCTTTCCACCAGACAATCGGAACATCTCAGTCCGAAACCACTAAAATTACCTGATAATCATATCGAGGTAGCCGCAGTCGAGATCGTTGAAATGTAGTCATGACACCCGGACAGGGCATCACTTCGAGTCGCTCTCCATGAAGACAAATCTCGAAGTATATCACATCGGAAATCGTAGTGTATTAGCAGTCGTAAAAATTGAGCAGAGGCAGTGATATCCAGAAGAAATTTCCCAAAAACATTAAAAAGAAGACTTAATAACTTAATAGATGAGCAGTGGCTTTATTGTGATCACAAAGATGAAAGCAACTCCACCAACTTTCGCTTCATAAAAAACTGAACACATTTGAAGATCTTGAAGAATTAGCAGAGCTTGAAGAACATACTACCGCTGCATTACTGTAGACTCCCCAGTGACGGCAATTAGATGACAACCACTAATTCGTGTAAATTCTGTCTCCGAAGCCAGTGTAACCATATAAATACTTCAAAATTTGGCCCAAAGGTACAAAACGCGCGAACAAGCTGGTCCACTCGCATCCATGTTCGGAGGGCGCTAGGGGGATAAAGAAGGCGGAGCTTTCTCGCTAATGGATGAAAAAATGAGGCCACGAAGACGTGTCTCTGACGTATGATTAAAACTCTTTAACAGAAGCGGCAAATTAAAAAGGTAAAAAGGCCTTTGGGCGCAAAAACCGCTTGGAATCATGGGATGCCGAATGAATTAAATAGAAATAAAAATGGTATTACAAAAGTTCCAAAGAATAAAAATTAAATGTCTCAAAAGAAGAAATTAGGCAGGTGCGTTTAGAGGCAGTGTTGCAATTTAAGAGAATAAGGTTTTAATAAATACGTGTAGCTTTTAACAGATTAAGATTTTTAGAATGATAAATAACAGAATATTTTGATTAAGTTATGGAATAAAATACAAAATAGATTTAAGAGATATTTTAAAAAGAGAGGGAAAAAAGAATTGAAGAATTTGGAATAATTTAACTAAAGAAATAGGGCGAAATTTTTTTATTATTACATATATTTAAGTAAACACATCTTACCTTATTTTGTGGGTGGTTTGTATTTTTCCAGTGCTTCTTTCAAACGCTCTAAACCTGTAAAAACAAATTTTATTCAAATTTACAAAAATTTTCAACAATTTACATTCTTGTTTAACATTGAATTTATTTATTCAAGCTTTAGAGAAATAACTGCTCAGAACAACAGTTCTTAAACTGGGATCCATGAACCCCCTCCAAAAAAATCTACAACACAAATTCAGAGATGAACAGAGGTTTCATGTTCAAAATAAATTTTTACTTATCTAGAACCCAAGGAAAGTTTTGTGAATAAAATCAAAGAAACTCAGAATGCTGTTTAAAATGCAATATCATTAATTTATGTGATAAATGAAATCACTACACACCTGAAAAAATACATTTCAGACAGGTTTCCTTCTTCTCATGTATAATTTTTGCTGCAATTTTTTTACGTTTAAGAGGGTTACATTTTCACAGGTTTTACTGTATATTTTTATTAGTGTATAACACTGTATAGCCAAAACATTATGACCTTCTCCACATTCTGCAGTGAACTCACCTGGATGATGTGGAGGACCCGTGAATCATATGGAAATGGTATTTAACCGCTGCTAGGGAGTCTGAAGAATCCTTTTTGCATTTGCTTCTGTGTGTAATGGGAAAAGGCTGCTAATCAAAGCGACTTTGATGGCAGATTGTAATGGCCCAACGACTCAGAACAACTCCAAAACTTCACAACTTGTGGGTTGTTCGTGACCAGCCATTGTTAGTACTTATGCAAAGTGGATGAATGACAGTGAAACCAGCAGTAGACACCATGGCGTTGAACATCTACAAGTTAGAAAAAAAAGGGATGTCGGAGACTGCCTCGCTTGGTGAAGACTTCGAAAATACAGACTTCGGGTGGACTTCGAAAATAAGTATCCCTTTGTTACAAATGTAGAATATTTTACTGACAGCTGTGCTGCCCAGTATAAAAATTGCAAAAGATTTTTTAACCTATGTTACCATGAATATGATTTTGATGGAATAAAAGCAAAATGAATCTTTTTTGCTACAAGTCACAAAAAATCAGATTGTGATGAGTTGGGAGAGACTTTATGCATTATTTCGAATCTACAGGAAATTTATTAATATGGTGGAAAAAGAATAAGTACTGATGAAAAAGTTTCTGTTTGTTAATCTTTTGATAGAAATGTTAGAGACTTTGAATATTCCATCTCTTAACAGTTATGTAGCATGTTGTATATATGAATCGAATTGGTACATAAGAGTAGTTTCAGAAGTCCACAAAGTAGAAGGAGATGTAACTGTTAAATTCATGTATCCACAATGGCCCATCACCTTCGTAAAATTGGCCAGAAAATTACAGTTTCAATCACATCCTTTGTGCAATACTAATATATTCAGTACTTTAATAAACACCAAGTTGGCAAAACATAAAATGAGAGGGAAATAAAATTGAAAGATAACATGAACAAATTTTAACTAAAACAATTTTGCGATTTTTTCATCAATATTACAAATAGAGTTAATTTTTTTAATTAAATATCTTTACTTTAAATTGTTATTGATGTAGATATATTTTAATAGTGTATTTTTACTGTGTATGTGCTAAAGGTTACTTTGTTTAATTTTAAAATACTGTGATAATTTTTACTTGACAATATTTTGTATTTAAGAGTTGTAACTTTATCATATTTGGTATAATATACAAATATGGCTTTGCTATAAAATATGACTTTGTAGAATTTTTTCAATCACTTCATTTTTATTTATAATTTACTGAAGTTTTGCAACAGATTTCAATTTGACATGACCATATTCCTACGTCTTGCAGGAATTCATTATTTGCATTCCTGTTTATTTCCATAGGATTCCACTTCTTTTTAGCTACATTTACAAAAAATATTATCTTTATTTAAGATAAATAAAACCTTATCAAACTTTTAGATGTAAAGATATATGATATATCTGATAATAAAAGAAATATCAAACAACTTGTGTTTTCCGTTACTTTTAATAAGTAAAATGGTCAGTAAAATGGAAATTCTTCTTTAAACAAAATGCCTGTGAACTGCCCATTAAAATTTTTTTATCAGGCTTCAAAACACATCTTGAGTTGTCTGTGTATGCAATTAGATGAAAATTGAAGGGGGTTCAATGGGGGAAATCAACTGTTGAAGTTACATCTTTTTTTAATTAAAAAAATTCCAAAAAATAATTTTTTGAAAGCAATTTAATGGAATAAACTGAACAGAAATATGTTTCAATGAAAGTTTACTTTATTCTGAACAAAACAAAAAAAAAAATTAACGTTCTAGGTTAAACCTATAAGGAGTTATAGACTTTTATGTCGTCACATGCGCTATTCAAAATGGCGGCAAATCTGCCATCTTGGAAGATCTTTAAGAGCTCATAACTCTTAAACTGTTTGATCAATTTCAATATGATTGATATTTTTGGAATCAGCATTAAAAGTTCTATAAATACACCAAATTTTATTAAAATTGAAGGTGGTGGGTGTCATTTTTAGAAAATTCTGGATTTGACATGGAGTGACCCTTATTCTGGTTATTTAATATTTAGTTCTATTCAATTATAAGTTTCAGTCACATTTAATTAATTAAATCTTTCAGTTCAATAACTTAAGTTTCCATTATGAAAGTATATTTTTATTTAAAGTATTTTGTACATGTTTTTAAATCAAAATATCTTTATTACTAATTACCATTTGGCCATATTGGTTATTCTAACTCTCCAGGCTTTTCCCAATTACTTTCCAAATCTATTGCATCACGTTTGGATTTCCTTCGGACATCGCTCAAGCATGTTTACATTTTCGTATCGCCTCATCCTCGCGGTTTCGGCGGATTGATTACGTCACAGAATAAATGATTACGGCGGTTGACGGCAGGTGTCTCTGATAAACTGCTTTCACCTGCGTTCTTATCTGTGACTGCAAGAGATAGTCACGTAACTTTCTAGAAGCCGGAAGTGACATGTTTACTAGGGTGGATCGAAAAGTATACGAAATTTTTTTTTTTCGAAATTACTTTTGGCACGGGGTGTAAAAGTTGCCTTTTATGTATATTAGTTTACACATTTTTTTTTTATTGAAATCCATTCATATCTTCCGGTGCCCCAAGCGCCCCAAAAATAGTTAAAAATTGAAATTTTTATGAAAACTTATATACTTTTTTGTTTTTTTATTTGTTTTAAATTACTTTAGGCGCGGGGTGTGAAAGTTGTCTTTTATTTATATTAGTATCCATTCATATCTTCAGGTGCCCCAAGTGTCCCAAAAATAGTTAAAAATTGAAGGTTTTATAAAAATTTATAATTTTTTGTTTTTAAAAAAAATCTATTTGGTGTCGTGTGAGAAAGTTATGTATTGGGTGTATTTCATAATTCTATAGTTTACATATGTATATATATATTTTTTTATCGAAATTCATTCATACCTACCGGTGCCCCAAGTATAGTTAAATATTGAAATATTTAAGAAGATGTCTTACAAATTTGGCAAAGTGTTTAATTAATAAAGATAAACTTATAAATAATAATACATGAAGTATAAATTTAAAAATCAAAGCACTAAATCATAAAAATTATAAAAATTGATCTTACGTAGCAAATTGTTTACTTCTTTTAATTTGGAGATTTATATATTTCTAAAGTTTGTAATCCTTTTTGGGATTAAAATGTTTGATATGGCGTCTTGATTTTATTCAATTCAATGTAAAACCAAGTCTCTTTTCTTGTGCAGATACACTTTCTGATGCCTCAGGCACTAGGTGAATGCATCTTTTATCATCTTGTGTATGGCATTGATATTTTGACCATTCCTCCGTTTTTCCTACATTTACCATGGCCTCAATTTCTTCGTAAGGCACATTCATCAAAAGAGGTGGTTCGAAACGTCCAACTCATTGCCAGTCAATAAGTTCACAATAATACTTTGCTTTGAAGTGTATTTTTAGTACTTGAAAAATTCTTACTTCTGGTAATCCTCTATTTTCATTTCTAGCACAAAATAGTTTTCGTATTATTAAATACCTGATAGGCACTGTGTTATCTCAGAGCATATATAATAATAAAAAATTCAGGATGACAAAAGAAGCTATATAGTTGAACAACAGAGTCTACAAACTTTCTTAGATTGGGGTAAAATGTGATAAGTTTCCAAATATACCGCTGTCCTTCTATTATGGAGGGCTTTGTTTTGATATGGAGCCATATAGGTCCATACTTTCATAAGATATTTTCTAAGAATAATGAGATTCTCAGATGGATTTTCTGTGGCCACCTACAACATTAACTTTCTACCTGCAGTCGTTAGCCATCTTGAGTAAACAACTGGAACAGGGTTTTTAAATGCCCGGTCAGAGCCACTTTTACCAAGTCATATTTCTACGCAAATATCACATAAATATTGCTGATCATTGCTGAGAACCATTCTACCTATGTTATCTAGCATATTATCCACACTTATTGAAGAAAACGAAGCTACAGGTAGCTCCTCGCACGTTTTGATTGCTGTACCAATTTAGGATTTAGTACCAGTTGTTGCACATCTAAAGAATGTAGTAAATGTCGTAAAGACCTTTAGCTTCTTCTGTTACAAATGTAACGTGTCCAATATGCAGTGAGTCAGGTTCCTTTACAAGAGAATAATGTTCGTCCTTTGTGATCTTTGTGTAGCAGAGTGTGCCTAGCGGAAAATAATACAGTTAAAATAGACAGAGATACAGCTAAATTGTTCGTCTCTGCAACTAAATATCGAGCCTTTGTACACTATCGACGAATTTTGTTGCGATCTACTAAATTCAAAGTCCCTTTATTGTGTACAATTCCAATATCTTGTAAAACAGGACTGGCAAATTGAAGCAACTGCTCTGTTCAAAACTTCATATATAACAGTATAGTATTAAATAGTATACATTTAATATAAATGATTTGTCATCCCCTGGACCTAATAATTACGCTATACAAAAGATTATTTAACTCTTATTTTTACTTATAATTTTAAGTTCAAGATTTGCATAAAAATCGATTTTTGGCAAGTATTTAAGTGTCTTGGGACACCCGGAAGACATTTATTGAAGTTAAAAATGTTTTGCATGTGTGCTAGTAGGCTTAAAAGACAACTTTCGCATCCCATGCTAAAAGTAATTAAATAAAAAAAAATATATAAATTTTCGCAAAACTTTCAATTTTTAACTATTTTTGGGGCACTTGGGACACCGGGAAATATGAATGGATTTCAATTTAAAAAAACGTGTAAACTAACATGCATAAAAGATAACTCTTGCACCCTGTGCCAAAAGTAATTTTTAAAAATAATAAAATATATAAATTTTTATAAAAATTTCATTTTTTAACTATTTTTGGGACGCTTGGGGCACCGGAAGATATGAATAATTTCAATAAAAAAACAGACATAAACTAATATACACAAAAGGCAACTTTTGTACCCCGCGCCGATTCGATTATCCACATTTCGATTTTTCGATCCACCCTAATGTTTACTGCAGGATGAGGGGATTACATCATCGGTGCTCACAGGAGGCGGATTGTATTTAAAGGAGAGCTTGTTGTGTGTTGGGGTTCTAGCTGGCTGGAATTCACCTGTCTATCGTTCTCTGATGGTTTTAAAATGTGTTTTGTCTAGTGCTTGTCAATGTTGTTGTTTTTAAATAAGGAAGCCATTTAAATGTGTTAAGTGATAGTGATATGCTTTGAAAATAGATTGAGGAATGATCTTGGTCCAGGAAGTTGAATCTGCATTAGAGATGATGTTTACATAATGTCACGTCTTTCGTTTTTAAAGGAAGTTTGAAATTCATCATGTTTATAAAGAAATCTTTAAAGGAATACATAATTGTTAGGAAATATAACAGTCCCTGGTATATTTAATATCTTATCACCATGCTTATTCCTTTACCTCTCATGCATTCCATAAGTATCATTCATAAAATATAATATAATAACTTTTCATAATATAATATAATACTTTAAACAAGCTAAAGAATTAAACAAGCTTCAAGCTTACCTTTAATTAACTTGTTCTTAATAAATAAACTGGATAAACATCTTTAAATATTTTTGTTAAATGTCTTTTAATAAACTTGCCTTTAAATTCCTGTTTCATATTTTCAATATTTAAAAGCTCTTTTATTCAAAATATCAATCGTTAACTCACGGCGTTTCCGGCTATCTTTGTATCGACACATCGGCCACGTTTCTTTTGTTTTTCTGAGTGGTTCTTACGAACGCTCCTAGATGGCAGTGCGATTCAACGCAGCTGCATTTCGTTTCTTGCCTCGTGTCGATGTTCTCAATTTGCATACGACATTCGAGAAGCAGATGGAAGTGGCGATCGGACATGCGTGGATGCTCTTTTATTAGAATGTCATGAAGATAAATAGTTCTGTCTACCGGCATTATTGCCTTGCATTTATTTCTGTTGGTTGTTTTACTTTCGTGAGACGTCGAGCAATATGAATGTAACCTTGCATTGTTTTTCTTTAGAGTTGTGTAATAGATAAAAGTCTAAATTAAGTTTAGTTTCTGAACGTTGTTTTGGTTTTAGTTGTGAAAGAAGATAATTTAAAGTGATATCGTGTTTTACTTGTGTGATCATTCTGGAACTGGGGGTTTTCCCTTTTCAACGATGTCGATATATTAGGCATGGTGATTTCTTCGTATGAGTTGAGATAATATATGCAAGATTAACCTAGCTGGATGAGATCGTCATTAAAGTGTTCGACTCCATACTAAAGTGTCTGGAGATTACGTGTTTATTGTTCCAGATGAT
This sequence comes from Maratus michaelseni, assembly GCA_963931845.1. NCBI lineage: Eukaryota > Metazoa > Arthropoda > Arachnida > Araneae > Salticidae > Maratus > Maratus michaelseni. The sequence goes on from OZ007589.1 coordinate 469,291,575, forward strand.
TAATGCAAAGGCATGCAGTTCAGCGTTTAATGTCATGGTCTATCTACTTTGGGTTCCAGAACATGTGTTTAAAGACGTTTTTGGTTATAAATATTTTGCTTAATTTCTGTGCACGTCATGATGTCTGACTATTGTTTATTTGGATAATTCTTTTTACTTTAAGTGAGTGAAATCTATATTTAAGTTAATTGTATTTATATGTATTAAGTTTAAATAAATATATTTGGTTGTTTTAAATAAATTGTCATTAATTCTAATCTTTACAGAACTTCTATATACTCATTGATTAAATGGAATCTTAAATCTAATAGTTTAACTTTTGGGGTTAATAAAATCAGCTATTATGCTTCTACTGTAATTTCCTCTGCTATTTCTTTAAAAACCCCAGTCAGTACATTTGTACTGACACAATAATAATAAATAAAAGCAATTCTCCATTTTATTAAGTGCAGCTAATTGATAGGTTTTCTTTTCAGTCTTTATTAGTTATAATGTTTTTCATTTGAAGTAAGTTATGTTTTCTCTTTTTCCTGATTTCGTGGTTTTTAGACTGTTGGATTTTGGCTCTCGTTTTATCAAAAGGCTACCGATGTTTTAACAGATCATAACGTGATTCCATTTTAGATATGTTGATACTGTATGTCTGTTTTCTTGCAACAATAATTTCGGAAGCCGAAATTATTCGTTACCGTTTCTCTATTGAGACACTAAATTCAGTGATTCGATTTGGGTTTCTGTGAATAGTACTTCACATCGGTAGATCGTTTGCCATTGGGACTATTACTTAATGTATGGATAGTTAACCCTGGAGTGACATGTTTTGTCCGGCGGTTTAGCATAGTTTTTCAGGTTCGAGCAGCATATAGCTAGCGTTACTGACAAGTTGATAAGTGGGAGTTGTGTTTGATAGAATAAAGGCACTGAATCAGGTAGTGAGGAAATATATTATTCTTTGTTTAATTATAAATATAATTTGGTTTTTGTGTTTAATGAAATTCATTTAAAGTTAATATATACTTTTACATAATTAAGTTTATTTATTTAGAGAATCTTTAAAGCAAATTAAATGTTTCTTTTGAGTTAATTTATTAAACATTTAATTAAAAGTAACTTTGTTTTCTTTTCAAGTTAAATTGATATTGAACTTAAAGTATTAAAGTAAATTTAATTAAAGGATCTTTTTCATGTTTAATATATTTTGAATTTTTTTTGGTGCTCCAGTTTTCACAGTTGAACTATGGGATGTTGATTTGAAGGTTTTGATACATTTTTATATAAGATTCAGGCCTTCTGTTTTCTGACCGACGGAAATGTATTTCCGAGTCAATGATAATGTCGTATCGTACTGGTTCAAGAATATTGGAGATGTATTATTTTAAACTTGTTTTATACTTGAATAAAATCTTGGTTAAGTTTAATCCTTTTTGTTTGTTATTCTTCCATTCATCAGTATATTAGAAACTTTCATTTATAGTTATTTTTTATTTGCCTTTGAACATTTATTTTAAGCTCTGGTCAACTACAGCTTTTACGCACCACATGTGCTAATGCTCTGCTAAACTACATTCATAAATTACCTTAGAGTGATTTATATCAGACTACGCAGCAGATGTTCCACTCATGTGCCTCTGTTGACCAAGCATCATCACCAACTATGCTTAGGCCCGGAACATTGCGACCGGACCATAGATCAGCGGGAGAGAGTTACATGATCAGATGAATCACGATTCATTATTCATCAAATTGATTGCCATGTCAGGGTACTGCTGTCTTCCATGCAAACAGTTGCCGTAAGTCATACAGTATTATACTTTGGAGGTTGTTCTCATGGGCATCTCTGGCACCCATGGTTGTGCTAGAATAGACCATGAAAGCTGCTGAACATCATTTGCAACCACTTGCATCCTTACAGGATGTCTACCAGCAGGACAACGCTCCACGTCACAAGGCCTGAATTGTGCTGGAATGGTTCCAAGACCATAATGCCGAATTCCAATGAATGTCCTGGCCGCCTAACTCACCAGATCTTTATCAGATGAAGCACATTTGGGGATGTCATGGAATGGCAGCTCAGAGCTAACAAACCACCAGGTTTGAATATCCGGGATATTTTTGTGTGCAAAAGGTGAGGCAAAGCATTATTAGGTAAGTGGTCATAATGTTTTGTCTCTTCAGTGTATATATATATATCATATAATCAAAATTATAAACAATTTCAATTGAATCCTGGGGATCTGCAAAGGGATATGAAAAGGGGCCCATGGTAACAAAGAGTTTAAGTATTGCTGGCTCAGACTATGTTATGATGCTGAGATGATTATGAGAATGATTCGAAAAAAAATCTGGTAGAAGTGAAAGGGTCAATCAGGCAGACAGAAATCGTGTTCACATTTCTTTTTAAAAGGGGCACGGTTGATTTATCAAAAGGGCAATCGAGTAAAAAGGCATTTTCTGTTGAATGAAAAGCACTTTTCTTAGCTTCCACTAGATTATTTATACTTAAACCATACATTATGTATTAAATTGTAGAACAACAAATAATGTAATCAGAAAGAAATTATATATTATATAATAGTTGTTAAAATTTAAGACAGACTCCTTCGATAAAAAAGAAATTTGGGAGGAATAGGAATGACAATACGTTTTGTAAATGTGTCAAAGTGAAAAAAAAAAAAAGATTTGAGATTAATCAAATATCTGAATACATAGTTTCCAAACTATGGGTCTGTAAAAAAAGAACCACTGGTCAGACTGACCTGATATTTCAAATGAGTATACGAGAAGCAATGGGAATTTGTTTTGCGAAAGAAAAAAAGTTCAAAAGTTGTCCGATAGACTCGTCATAAGAGGCTCAGTAAAAGACGTGACATGCTGTTGTGGCACCCCTTGTCAGTCATCGGGCCAGAGTCCATTCTTGAACCCTTTAATGTCTGGAATTTCTACAGTCACCGTTCTTGTAGAAAAACTTCACAAGCAGAGCCCGATCCTTCAATGATAAAGTCATGACAGTCGTCTCAGACGCAGAACAACAGGAACTGCATGTTTCCTGCCTTTTTATCACAAGTGTAATGTGCATGTCACGTCTTTTAATGAGCATCTTATGATGAGTACAGCACCATCTATTGGTCCACTTTTGAACTTTTTTTTTCGTAAAAGAAATTTCCATTGCTTACCAGTGGTTCTTTTTTTGCAACCTTTTGAAAGTGCAACTTTAATTATAATCACCCCGTATTATTAATTTTGTCTGCAGTAAAAAAAAATATAACAAATACAGTATGCTACATCTTAAATTTTTTTTTAAAGAAATATGGGTAAGCGTGAATGACAATTTTTATCACCCTTTGTGTTGAAAAGGACTTGAGGCTAAAATTACAAAGTTAGAAACAATATCATAAATTACACTGACTTTTAAACAGTATTTTTGTACAATACAATTATTAATTAATAAACATTTTTTCATGCTTAGTCAAAGAACATTGTGTTTCATTATTATACCACACTATTCTTTATGTCCTTATTCACATTAGAAAAGAATAATTTCTATTTCTGTATATTTTATCTTTTCCTTAGGATAAATTATGCAAAAGCCTCTATATACATACATAAGGTGAGTCAAAAATAAATGTTTAACTTTAAAGCGTGTTGCATGACAATAAAGTTTAAGAACATCTGATCTAATGGAATGAATCCTGGTTAAAAGCTACATAATAAAAGAGTACCTTGCTTCAAATGACTTTGAATGAAGACAATCCTGAACCAACCAGGTTGAGCGCAGGCAAACTCTTTGCCCGGATTGATGTATAACTTCACTTTGTCCAGTAAATACTCAAATAAGTTCCATTCTTCCTCAAAAGATCTACATAACTGGAAAATACACACATAGAACAAGTTGTTGAATATAAATAAAAATATTATTTTAAAAACATTTATACTTAAAAGTTGAAGTTAGCTCTCTGTCAAATTAAAAAAAATTATGTTTTATGTATAACTGAAAATTTGCATTCTTTATAAGACATTGCATTTCCATGTAAAAAACATATATTGACAATTAACTCATTGTTACCAGAAATTTTTGATTTTTGCTCAGTTTCTTTTTAAGCGTGGCAACAGAGAAAGAAATAAAAAATTATATTGCTGTGAATGTTATTTTACATTACTGTTTTATTTATAACCTATAAAGATTTCAAAGACTTTGGACAAAAAGAACAAGAAAATGCACTTTTATCACTCAATATCAATCTTTTTTTCGCAAATTCTTAATTAAAAAATATAATTTCATACAAAATCGGGTTAAAGATATCTACTATATATATAAAACACAAACAGAAATTTCCTTCCGTTCCTTTATAACTCGAGTCCACTGAATGGATTTTGATGGAACTTGCGCTGTTCGATAGATAATTTTTCAGGGAAGGTTTTAGTATATAACACAACGTTCTATGTACTTTAGTTATAGAATTATGATAGAAAGTTCTGTTATTTTGGTCGCAAAGGTTACCATTGCTAATTTTTTGGCGACCATTAGTTTTGCAGAAAGAATTGAAAAGGCTATACATCTTGAAAAATAATAGAAAAAACAATTGCTAATTTTATTTAAAAAAAAAAAAAAAAAAAGAAAGAAAGAAAGAGGGGAAAAAAAAAAGAAAAACAGTTTTGTTGAGAAATAATATTATAAAACAAAAATATTTAATTTAAACATGATTGGGAATGTTCGTAATGTTTAAAAAATTATTCAATGGGCAAGATTGCTATTGAAACAATATATGGCGATTTATCTTTTGTTTTTGGCGATTTTGATTTTACTTTTGACCCCAAACAATTTGATTTTAAGCCAAAATGTGTTTTTTTTCTGTTGCAGAATAAATGAAATGGCTTTACAACTCGAAAAATAAAAGAAAAAAATGAAAAACAGTTTTGATGAGAGATAATATTATAAAACGAAAATATTTATTTCAAACATGATTCAGAAAGTTCGTAATGTTTAAAACATTATTCAATTTGCAACATTGCTATTGAAACAATATTTGTCGATTTTGATTTTACGTTTGTCCCCAAACAATTTGATTTTAAGCCAAAATGTGTTTTTTCAAGTGTATGACAGGCGCCAGTGATAAATATACATGTAATAAATATATACACACACACATATATATATACAGGGTGATTCATAAAAGATGGGCAGAACTTTAAGGGGTTATAGTACACTTAAAGACAAATAATATTAAATAGGAGACTAAGGGTCCCAGACGTATTCCCAAGGAGATAGGGGGCATTAAAGTTTAGGGTCCGAAATTTCAAATGATTATAAAACATGGAAAAATTGGTCGATTCGTTTGCGGTTTTTGCAAAAAATTTTCTTTATACCAGTATTTTCTTGAAATAAAATTTTAAAGTTCAATTTCAAAAAATGCCGATAGGGGGCGCTTTAGACTTTGGAGTAACAAACAACTATTTTTTAACGTTATTTTTTGTATTTCTTTAAATGATTTCGAAAGCTTAGACTTAAACTTAAATTTTGATCTAAAATTCTGAGTCCTAACGAGTAGTTAAGTAGCGTAAACTGACATTTGAAATTTGAAACCCTTCTCCCCCCAGAACAAAAATCAGTTATTCCCGATCTTTGTGTCGTAGATTAGGCTCTAACTACTGCCGCGTTTTGCTAAAATTATTCTTTATGTCAGTATTTTCTTGAAAATAAATTTTAAAGAAAATTTTCAAAAAATTCCGATAGAGGGCGCTTTAGACTTTGGAGTAACGAACAACTATTTTATACCGTTATTTTTTGTGTCTCATTAAATGCTTTCTAAAGCTTAGACTTAAATTTTCAGCCCAAAATCTGAATCGTTAGACGTGGTTAAGTTTCTGGGGAGAGGGGTTTGAAATTTCTACTCCTGAGCACAGTTCAGTTTACCATGTCCACACATTGTGTGCTGTGATACGAGGTAAAAAGACACAAATTAGGATTATGTTACCAAAGCATATTTATTAACATGTAATCACAATAAATGTTCAAAATTGTGACCACCAGAGGTTATGCACGCAGAACAACGGCGACGAATGGAACGGCGAACATTCGCGAAAACATCAGGCTTTTCGAGCACTTCCCCTACAGCGGCGGAAAGTCTGGCGACCAGTTCCTCGGGGGATTCAATGGGTGTCTCATACATAAGAGCCTTCAATCGTCCCCAAAAAAAGAAATCGAGGGGTGAAAGATCTGGCGAGCGAGCAGGCCAAGCAACAGGACCACCTCGACCAATCCATCTGTTCGGAAATGTGATGTCCAGATAGTTGCGGACGTCTCGTACGTAATGGGCTGGCGCTCCATCGTGCTGGAACCACATGACCCGCCGGATGCGTGGAGGAACAACGTTTAACAGGTCTGGCAGCACATGTTGCAGAAATGTGAGGTATGTTTTACCGTTGAGGCGTTCAGGAAGAAGGTACGGTCCGATTAGGTGGTCTCCGAGGATTCCTGCCCAAACATTGATGGAAAAGAGTCTCTGATGAGCATGTGGATACGTAGCATGTGGATTGACATCCGTCCATACATGTGCATTGTGTGTGTTAAATGTACCTTCACATGTGAAGGTACATTCATCGGTGAAAAGCACAGTTCGTCCAAAATGTGGATTTAGCGCGTTCTGCTGCAGAAACCAGCGGGCGAATTCAATACGATTTGTATAATCCCCTGGAGACAGTTTCTGGACTCGTTGCACATGAAACGGGAGCAAATGTTCATCCTTCAGTACCCTCCAAGTCGTGGACTGTGAGGTATCCACCTGGCTAGCCACTGTTCGTGTACTTGTACTTGGCTGCGCCGCTACTACATCCAGAATGGCTTCTGCAACAACTACTGATTCGTCCTTTTTTGCACGACCTGCATTCGACCGGGAAGCGAGAAATGATCCCGTCTCACACAACTGTCTGTGCAAGCGCTCGAAAGTTTTGCGGTTAGGCAACCGCCTGTTAGGAAATCGCTCTCCGTACATTCGTTGTGCCTCTGCACCATTTCCATCTGCCGCTCCGTAAATTAAATGCATCTCAGCCTTTTCCTTATTCGTGAAGGGCACCATCTTCCGATTCATTACTACAGCGACTTACACTTGACTCACCGTTCAGTGGTTTTTATGCCTGAATCGTGTCGAAATTTTGCATACGTGTTCTTCTTCTTCCCCATTTGACATTTGCATACTTTCTGTTTCCTTCTTCACCCGGTGACTAGCGTCAGGAATGGAGCTTTAACGTTTGCATGAGCGACGTTTCCAACTGTGCCAGTGCCTTTATGAGTGAATTCCGACTATGCAGTCCTTGACGAAAGTTGTATTTTTGCCTCGTATCACAGCACAGAATCGTTGGGCATGGTTAAGTAGTGCAAACTGAACTATGTTCAGAAGTTGAAATTTGAACCCCCTCCCCTCGCTACTGAACCACGCTCAGCGATTCAGATTTTGAGCTGAAAATTTAAGTTTAAGTCTAAGCTTTAGAAAGCATTTAATGAGACACAAAAAATAACGGTATAAAATAGTTGTTCGTTACTCCAAAGTCTAAAGCGCCCTCTATCGGAATTTTTTGAAAATTTTCTTTAAAATTTATTTTCAACAAAATACTGACATAAAGAATAATTTTAGCAAAACGCGGCAGTAGTTAGAGCCTAATCTACGACACAAAGATCGGGAATAACTGATTTTTGTTCTGGGGGGAGAAGGGTTTCAAATTTCAAATTTCAGTTTACGCTACTTAACTACTCGTTAGGACTCAGATTTTTAGATCAAAATTTAAGTTTAAGTCTAAGCTTTCGAAATCATTTAAAGAAATACAAAAAATAACGTTAAAAAATAGTTGTTTGTTACTCCAAAGTCTAAAGCGCCCCCTATCGGCATTTTTTGAAATTGAACTTTAAAATTTTATTTCAAGAAAATACTGGCATAAAGAAAATTTTTTGCAAAAACCGCAAACGAATCGACCAATTTTTCCATGTTTTATAATCATTTGAAATTTCGGACCCTAAACTTTAATGCCCCCTATCTCCTTGGGAATACGTCTGGGACCCTTAGTCTCCTATTTAATATTATTTGTCTTTAAGTGTACTATAACCCCTTAAAGTTCTGCCCATCTTTTATGAATCACCCTGTATATACACATATATCTACACATACACACACACACATATTATATTACACACATATTATATATATATATATATACACATATATCTACACATACACACACACACATATTATATTACACACATATTATATATATATATATATATATATATATATATATAAAAGAAAAGAAAAAACTTTATTAACAAAAATTTTAAACCATATTAACTACCTTAACAATATTCACTGCCGCCCGGCTAACCGAAAAGTACCTTTTTTTTATTCAAATGTAAATTATATTAATAGCAATATACTTCTATTTACTTCTACCTTATATATGAAATTTCGTTCCGACTGCTTATAACTCGAGTTCTGCTAAATGGATTTTCGTAGAACTTAAACTGTAAGATAGATAATTTTCAGGGAAGGTTTTATTGTATAACATATCGTTCTAGGTTGCTTATAGTTATAGAGTTATAGGGGAAAGTTCTATAATCAAGTGAACTCAATTATGAAAGATTAGCCTTTTGAAAAATTTCTACTGGACAGATTTTGATGAGATTGTACTGTTAGTTAGATGCTATTTCAGAAATGGTTTTAGTGTGCTGCATATTGTTCTACGTTGCGTAGTCAAACAGTTATGGGTGAAGGTTATATAATCTAATCAGGTGAACCCGATTCTGAAAGATAGCCTTTTTGAAATTTTTTACTGGGCATATTTTTTGCCCATTATTGTTAAGTGGGTAATTTTTAAGGATGGTTTTAGTATATTTCATATTGTTCTATGTTAGTTTTAGAATTATGTGGAAAAGTTCTATAATCAGATGAACCCGATTATGAAAGATTAGCCTTTATAAAAACTTCTATTGGATGAATTTTGTTAGTTAATTTGTTTGCATTGTTAGTTCGATAATTTTTAGTGGTGGTTTTAGTATATTGCATATAGTTTTATCGTTCTTTACTAAACTCTAACTGTAAGTGACCAAATAAAAGTGTTGGTCCTTAGAAGCTAAAATTTTGACTGCGCATTAGAAAAGACAATAGCGCAATGGCGTCATTTTCCAGTAATGTGGAAGGATATTCCAGGTAAATATATAGATTGCTTTCAAATACAAGATCAAATTAAACGATATATTTCGTTTGATTCAAGGTTCATTTGTAGAAACCGACCAGCGCAGCTTGCTAGTAAAATAATAAAAAACTTGATTTAAAAAAAAAATTTACTATCATGGGCCCGGGCAATGTCGGCTAGTTATTTTAAACTTTATTAAGTGATGTTGTTAATTTGTTTTTTGGGTGTGAGGCCCTGTGCGGCTTCACCTGTCGCACACCCCTAAGGACAGTTCTGTTCTATTTCACTATTAAATGGGGATAGAAACATTAATGCATGAAGAACATGTTTATGCTACTTCATTATTAAGTTGGAATTTCACCAGTTTCTTATTCTTGAAAGTTAAAAATGGATGTTTCATATTATAGTAAAAAGAAAGTTTTGTTTTATAATTATTATACTTTCAAGTTAGAATTATCTATTGGTGTTTTCGTAGATAGACTCTTGTAAAATGTTCTTCTCTTTCATTCTCTTCTAGGATATTCTAGGAACTTGAGTTAAAGTCATGACATTTTTTTTTTTAAATCTTAATTTTAAAAATCAAAATTTTCATATCGTACTAACAAAATTGTATATTTTATTGAATAAATCAATTTTTCTTCATAAAGTCATTTGCTAACATGTCAAAATGGCATTGTAAAAGACAACGTTTGTTAAAAAGGTGGCAGTTCCCCTTAAATACAATTAATAGATTTTTTAAAAATGACCCAATAAATGTATCCTGAAAAAAAAGGAATGAAAAAGAATGCAAATCCTTACATGACGCAAATCCACCCACAGGAAGCATCCAGCTGGGCATTTTCGAACTTTCACACCCATTTTGTTCAGGAAATCGATGCAGAATGCATACTTCTCTGCCAGGCGTCCTTGAAATGTCCTCACATACCTTCTGCACCACTCTAAATATCGTGAGATATTAATTAGCATATTAAATTTTGTATAAATTTAGCAAAGCAAAATAATGTGTCCTATGGAACCTTCTCTTTATTATTATTATTTTTTTTTGTACCTTCTGCACCACTCTAAATTAAATAATAATAGCAAATTTGGCATTTAAAATAGATTTTAAATGCAATATTATGATTGGAATGAAATTCTGAACCAATTTTGATGTAACATATCTTTTAACCAATTTAACTTAACATTGATGTTCATTTACCTTGTTGACTGTAAAATGAAAACTTGTCTTTTCCCTGACAGATTTTAGGTTTAATGCCAAAGTGCAGTCAGTAACTTATGGTTCATCTGATCTCAGGGCTAATCCGTTTATTTTTTCCACTTTCATTGATTCTGGGTGATCTATTGTCAATTATGATAACCCTGTTACAAATGATCATTGTTGAGATAAATTAAAAAATACTCATACTTGAAAATATTTTAAAAAGCAACTCAATGGAGATACACTTTTCAAATAAACTTCATTCAAAAGTACATTTTGTTTCCATTTAAAAATTAAAATTATGTGATGTTTAGAAGTGAATATTAAAAGTGAAATAATTTTTTTTTTTAAAAAGCAGCTAGTTTTTGCAATTATCCAAAAGTGGACTATCGCTTTTTTTAATTATTTTTTTATGATGATGAAAAAGTCAATAGTAAAGGAAATAGGACTTTGGATTGCTAATTAAACTTAAAAAGAAAAAAACAAATCAATGCACTTTTTTCTGATGCATCCAGTTGCATGAATGATACTTCCACTCATGCAATCATCATAAATTGTTGTACATTTTGAGAGAATAGGATTTTTACATTACAACATTAACTTAAAAAAAACTATCCAACAATGGTAAAAAAAAAAAACCCTGGTAAATCTGCAGATCTGCAAGAGGGGTGCAAAGGGAGCCTTTGCCACGGGCACTGAAATTGAGGAGGGCGCCAAATTTATACTACCAACCACAGTTTTATTTATTTATTTATTAATTTTTTGGTCGTTGATCATTTTCCGGGCAATTTCTTTGTTAATACCAAAGCATACATTACTTATACATACATAATGGGTAATAAAAATACATATATAAGAGAATATGTATGTACTAAAGATGAATATGTACATACTAAAGGCATATAGGTATATGCATGTTACATATACATATGTAAAGTTTATACATATGTACACAGGGGAAAGCTGGGTACCATACAGTTTTCCTTTGTTGACAAAAATCTAGAAGGGTGGGACAATTGGAACACTCCATAAAAGTGTTTGGGAACACTGGGCTATTGAAAAACCACACCTGTCGTCATAGGAAAATTCTACTCTATATGTTTTCTAGGACACTCTGAAACAGCTCCAAATTTTGGAGGTAGGTTAAAACCGGGTACTCATCAGAAATTAAATTTTTACACTTCCATAAATTTCGAATCAAACTTTAAAACATACACTTTGTAAGGTTTCACTTTTTTTTTCAGGTTTTTAAGCAATTTTTAATAGTGTCATGTAATGGCTTTCTCAGCTTTTACTTCTCATATCCGCTGCACTCTTCACGTGCCCACTCCTTGCAGACTGAACATTGTATCCATCCTTCAACACCTGTTGAGTAAAGAAACTATACATTGGAGAATTCAATGCGAAACCATGGGTACCCGGTTTTGCCCCTACAGATGATTGAAAATCAACATGGTTGTTCTCTTGGATAGCTGGACGTACACACTTCTACTTGGCATCAAAATACCATATAAAAGCTATAGAAAACAATAGCTTACTTATCTAAATCGATCCGTCAGGCTGGATTTAATTGAAGAGCAGAAAACTCGGTGAAACATTAAAACTTTTGAGATGAATTTTTTCTAATAGCACTGCATGGACACAAGAGATTAAACACACTTCAAAAGTTGATGGCACACTGCTAAGGAATGTAGTTAAGTGGGGTGAAGCGAGAAAACAGGGTACCCAGTTTGACCTGCCTATCTGATTTTAGCCTACTCCCCCCTACATATATTTTCTAAAGGTTACTATAATTAATATTATCTGTGCTATTCTTTGGTGATGTTCCATGGGCATGCAGCTAATACATAAGTACCCAAATCAATTAAAATTAATCCCATAGATAAGAGGCAATAAAAGCAGACACTCAGGCACTTCAATGAAAATTAATACAAGAAAATTTTATGCATGTAAGAATGAAAAAGAGTTTGTAAGTGTGCCAGGAAGATTTTCAGTGATAAAATGAAAACAAAAAGAATCTCAACTTGCCCAAGTCATTTAAAAAGCGTGCTGTGATTTCCATGATGGGATAGGGTATGGTCTGGAGAGCGGACAGCTGGATGAGGCACTTTTGGAGGGGCTCGCAGCGTGTATGAATCACTCCAATTCTCAGACCTGCAAGCCCAAAGTCCTGTATAAAAAAAATGAAAATCAAGATTTTTATCAAGTTAAATCGGTTATTTTAGAAAGGGCACGAGTCACATTTTGCACCAGAGATAATAAACTGTTTATATGGCAGGAATTTTTTGCAATCCTTTGGATTGCATGTCAGGAATGATAATAAAATACACTTTGCACATGCTTTTCACATTACTTCAATGAATTTTTTTCGATAACCCGAGAGTTCAAACAGTGAACATATGAAAAATCAATTCTTCAATAAACAATGAGTGCACAAAACAGTGAAATAGGTCACTTTTGCCATTGAAAGCTTTACTCTGCACTGTTTTAGTGTTGTAGTTGGTCAATTTACAATGCTGCCATAAAAGGACTTTGCCTCTCCACTTACATATTTCAAAATTTGATATCTTCATTTTTTTTTTTTTTTTAATTAATAGGGTTTTTGTCTTCAAAGGCTCGTTCATTGGGAAAAGTGATACAAAAAGTGATTGGGAAACAGACACACATTCAGATTATGTGCCTTTTCTTAAATAAACGTGTTTTTCTAACGTCCATAACAATGGAGTCCAATTAGAAATGTGTCCTTTTAAAACAGGATGCGGCTATCCTAGTAGAATGTATTTTTATTAAAACATTGATTTAAAAAGAAAATTGACTTGTGCCCTTTTTAAAATAAAAGATTTAATTTGTATAAGGTTAAAGCTAGGTTAGAAAACGATTTTTTTACTGGAAAAAATATATATATACTAGGGGGCCTACCCCCTGCGAGCTACGCTCGCCAACCCCCGCTCAGACTTCGAGGACTCTAAAAACATGACAGCGTGCTTTGTTTTAAAAATATTGGTAAATCTGTAATTGGGTTGCCATGCTTTTAACGGGGCATTTTCTGATTATCATGGCTTCATACACAGCTGTTGCGACAACTGACGACTGTTTTCGGGATTGATAAGTAAAATCAATTACACCTTGAAAACCAGCTTGTATAAAATGGTTAGGTTTAAATTGTGGCTACCTCTCGGACTTTTATAACAACGATCTGTATTCTATTCTTCCTTTGCGTTTAAGGATGAAAAAAATTCCATCTGCTTGTGAATAACATTAAGAACTACGGTATTGAAAAGTAATATGTTACAGACATTTTCAATAACAGGTTTGAATTTTTTCTCTATTTCAGTGCACCATCATGCATATTTTCATGTTATTTTAAATATGTAAATTATTTATTTTAATTAATATGTATATACGAATTTTCTAATAATTATTTATCATACAAAATTAATTAAATATTTTGTGCATGCATGCCTGCATTTATTCGGCATCAATTGATGAGATATTTAAACAAATTTGCTATTCGCGATAATTTTAAACCTTGTTATGTCACTTGAATATTGTCCATAAGAAAATCGGGTACTTTTCCAGGATAGGATCCTTTGCTTTTAGGTTTGGCGTAATTCGAGCTTCAAAAAGGGATAGATTCAATAATATACATAGATTTGTTGCCAAAAGTTATTAAAACAAACCGAATGAACTTTTGGTGCTTTTCTATTATAGGGGTCATGACGCTGTTTTAAAAAGCTTGGCGCAATTCGGACATCAGAAAGTGAGATTTGGTGCCAAATGACATAAACAGCCTTGGAAACAAATTCGATGATTTTTTTGTTTATATGCGTATTGTAATTATACATATATTATTATTGTTCTTTCTATACAAATTACTTCTGATTATATATAAAATAGGATAAATGACATTTTACGCTAAACAAATTGTATAAATATTGAAAAAATGTTTCTGTATATGAAGTGACAAAGTGAATAGGTTGACAGAAAGTATGTTGCCAAATTTCCTTTTCCGCCAAAGCTATTTTCTCTGTTTCGTCAAGGCCCCATATACTGGAAAAGCACCGAACTTTTATGTTTGTTTATACATGTATTTGTATGTATATATACAATTTATTTATAATTGTCTTTCAATTTACCTCTTTTAGATAAATGGCTTCTTTATATTAAATAAATTGTATAAATATCGAAAAAATTGCTTGTGTATATCAAAAAGTGAATAGATTGTTAGAAAACTTGTTGCGGAATTTCAATTTATCAATTAATAATAATTACTATTGATTCCTTCCCCCCCCCCTTTCTTTTGCGTTTACATGAATGACGTCATTTGGACAAATTTATTCAAAATATTTTCAGTTTATAAATTAAATTAAATGATGACAGACAATTGAATCCTGACGATAGAAATGTGATTTTTTTTTCAAATTTTTCTGAAAAACATAATTTAATCACAATCTTGTCTTTATTATCGATTGAAATAAAAGATAAATTCAATTTTAATTTGAAAATGACGAATAAAAAGAAATCAATAATCCCTATCGGGATCCTTTTCATTTTTTTCCCTTTTTTGTCACAAAAAAACTGAGTAATTAGTTGCCATCATTACAGAAATGTCATTAAAATTAGAAAAAAATTAATATCTCGAAAACTAATTCCAATTTCAAAATTCTATTACCAATTTTGACATCCGCGGATTTTTATGGACAATTGGTATTAATTTCACCATCAAGCATTTAATATTTTATTTAAAATAGCCCTGAAACATAATCAGTCGTTTCATAAAATCGTTTCATAAAATCGTTTCACAAATTCGTTTCATTAGGATTTTATATATATAGGGTAGATATAGGGTGTCTGTGACATCACTCTGATATCACAATCATCACAAAAGAGTGTCATGACTCTTAAATATTAAAAATGCCTTTAAAAATCTAGAAAAGGAGTTTACAAATCTAAAAAGTGTCCTTTTCTACCAACAGCTCCTTTCCCCTTTTTTAAACCTGGAGGAAACTTTAAAGTAGTGGGCTAGTGTTCATTTGTTTTCCCATGTTAATTATTATTATTATTATTTTTTTATTTTTTATTATGGTTTATGAAAGTAAACAGAAAGTTCTGGATATTTTTTTATTCTGTGATAGTACCTTCTGAGATCATTGCTGATTGACAAGGTAGTCCCATAGTTAACTTAGAGCTGGTGAAACAAGTGGGTAAGTGTGATCGAAGATCGTTCAAAGGGTTTTGTTTAATATTCCTTTCAAAACACTTTATCCTATCTTTAATAAATCCAAATAAATTTCATTTAGCAACAACAACAAAAAAAAGTCATGTTTTTTATAAAATAAAAATTTACCGTTTTTTTTTCTGAATATCTAAACTAGCCGGATAGTGGTCCAAGCCCGCTATTATATTCTGTCATAATAATATGCGTCATACGGACTAAATGCAATATTTAAAAAAAATAATTTCAAAATTAAACAAATAGTACACCTTCAAAATGTTAAAATAGGCGAATATTTCCATAATCGGATTTTTATCACGATTCAACATGTTTCTCAAACTCATATGTTTATTACTCATATGGATACTCGCTTTGTATTATTCTCAAACATTTGAAAAAATCGTTAAACTTCCAATAGGACGTCAAATTTTCTTTTTAATTCTCTAATGACGTGACATTAATTTGCTTTGTGTACATACACATATTCATACTCCTTGTATTATTGAGAAATCTTAGACATTTTTCGTTTTATTACCACTATGACGTCAATCAATTTTATTTCATATTTATCTTTTTTTTCAATGGGTGAAACTTTTTATTTCATTTTCATTTTTCACGTGGAAATCGTCTGATAGTAAATTAATTATTGTAGAAAGAATTTCACTATGGATTTTAAATCTTTGGCATCTGCTCTAAAAAAAAATGTTTAAATTGAATAGGAAAAGGCTGTTAGAATTTCGGTTTTTTATCTCTATTTATTAAAATAATACGAATTTTTCAAATTTTAATATTTTGAGCTCTTTACAGCTGGTATTCATCTATATACACAAAGTTTCAACTCTATAAGTTACATAGTTTTTGAGAGTGGCTCTGTGACGGACAGACAACGGAGCGGAAGTAATAGGGTTTCGTGAGATGAACGAAACCCTAAACATTGACAAAAGTGTTGGATGAATATTGAAAGATCTAAAAGCGACTTTTCTTCTTTTTCTGTAATAAGTATGGATGACTTGGCAGTTGACATCGGTTTAAATAATAACAATTAGCAATGTTGTACTGCATGTGTGCTACAAGAAGATACCACAGGCTGTACAATGTTGGTATTTCTAAACTTACTTACAATTTGTAAGGTCACCCATATAAGGCTGAAAATAGCCAGTCATTAAAAATTAATTGAAAGTTTTGCTGGGCTGGTCAAATAATTTTTTTCTAAACTCTTTTTTAATTTTTAATTTTTAATTTTTTTTTATTATTGTTTGATTTAAATAAAAACATTTTAAAGTAACTTCTAAATATGCATCACTGTTTCAGTTTTTAAATATACACTTATGTTTGTTTGGTCTGTGAATGCAACTATTCACACTGATTAGCTAGCTATTAAATAAAAAGTAATTATGGCCAGAAACTGCAGACTAAAAAAAAATCTCATTGGCCAGTGGTTGCTAGCCAAAATTTCTAATTTTCAGATTTACCCTCAAAGTAAATAGAAGAGTTGCAAATTTATGCCAGAGAGTTTCAGTTTTACACTTTTACCACTTATTTGATGATTTCATAAAACTAAATAGGCTAAAGTTCTATAATCAGGTTTATAGCCCAGGTGGGTGTCAAATACAAGGTATGCTGACAACAGTGCAGTTTCAAATGTGTGAGAGCAGCTATAGGAGTGTCGCAAATTTATCTTTACAACTTTGATCCTCCTTAAAACCTAAACAAAATTAGCTAGAGAAGTTCGGTTTTGTTGTGCGTGTAACAGCAACTCATAAAGTTTTATTTATACTAAACAGAATGTTTTTGCTTTCAGGTATGACCCAGCAAGAACGGGTGGTGAAGCCTGGTTCATGAGACGAAGTCAGATCCGCAAGTCCAAAGGAACTTCTGAACAAAATTGCAGACGTCACTCACTATCCCGGCCCTCAATATGCACAAGACATTTATGGAGACTGGTAGTGTGCTTCATAAAAAAGGCGCACCTAATATCATCTTCCAACAGAATGGTGCACCTCCACGCTGGGCACTTTGTGTCCGTGATTTTCTTGATGCAAACTTTCCTGATAGGTGGATCGGACAGGATGGTCCAATTCTTTGGCCTTCATATTCACCAGATTTAACCCCTTATACTTTTCCTGTGGGGCTATATTAAGGATAGCGTGTACTGTACACACGTTAGGGATATGGTTGAGCTGAAGCGCAGGATTACTGCAGTCTTGCTACAATTCCGGTGGACATACACCAAAGAATATGGCAGGAGGTTAAATACCACCTCAATGTTATTTGGGCAGCAAAATGTGCTCCTGTGGTGCTCTCCTAGCATCACATAAAACTTTGGAACTTGGAACATTCATTAAACAATAAACAGATTTTTGTTATCTAATTTCGTTTAAGTTTTATGGAGGATCAAAGTTGTAAAGATAAACATGGAGCCAAACGTCTGCATTCAAGTGTAAATTCTATAAATAACCACACAATTAGAAAATATGTAAACATGAAGGCAAATGTTTAAATTCAAGTGTATATGTTTGCCATATAAAAAAAAGAACAAATCATTTTACAACAATTAAATTAAATTTTTGCCAAGCCGCGCTCGCTAAAAAAAACTCTCATTGGCTGAAAACAAACAAATTCTAACCTTTTTCTAAGAAAATCTATTTAAAAAAATATAATTAACAGATTATACTTTTTTTTCTGTTTGCGATCTTTATCCATTTCAAATAATGTAAACAAGCACCGGTGATGACAATCCAAGTAACAGAGAAAAAAAAAATATATTTTATATAATAAAACAACCATAATCTCTTTGGCTGACATTGCAAAAGCAGCCAATTTGCATGTGCTTTTATTTATACTTAACTATAAATAAACTATAAATTAGCAGTACTCGCTATGTGGGCCACATGCAGCCCTTGAGATCATTTCATGCTGCCCCACAAGTTGGATACATAATTAAAAAAATATATAAAAACTTATATATATATATTTTTTTTGTAAAATGTATTTTTTTAAGGACCTTGTACTTGTTTTTAAAATCTGATAGACTAAAATTAAACATAATGCTTTTATAAAATTCTTCCAATTAAAAACCTCATTACTGGTATAGAATATTGGATAGTTTGGTCTATAGTGTTTCATCTTGTGTTTAAGAACTTCTATTATTAGCTAATGGAATCCATCTACCCTGCAATTAATATTAACATTGCTTAAAATTAACAATTCAGTTTCAATAATTAGTATATAACAGTAGATCATTATAATGAGACTCCAAAAAAGTAATTGCGAACCTCAAGTTCACTTTTTTTCTATACTAGATTTCGTCTCTTACACAAATTTTAGTGAGCAGCACTGCTATAAATGTTTTTGCAAAATGAAAAAAATAAATTGTGTCGATAGTGTTGAAGAAAATGGTTTAAAAAGTAGTAGTAGTACCTTGCTCAATCCGTACAGGACGTGAACTCTTTCAGGATTGGGAAGTTGTGGGAATTTAAGAATGCTGTGGAATTTTTCACTCTCTGAGAATACAGACAGAGCATACAGTTCGTCCACTACGAGATGAAGAGATTTCCTGAAACAAAAGGGTGCCTATTTACATTCAGATAAGGAATGCCAACAAATAATAAAGGGTAAGTTAGAAATCCTTCCACTGCCATAGTTAAAAAAACTACAAAAGAATACGGAAAAAAAAAATTATATAAAAGATAACTTCAAGTTTAAAGCTTTAACTTGGGTGTTGTGTGGCTGGTCATTGCAATGTATATACATATTTTTAATATTTATTCATATTTTATATATTTTTAAAAATTAATATTATAGGTATTTCACCCTGTAAAAATTTTAATAGAAATAGATTTCTAGAAGCTTTAAGTATGCAAATCCAAAACGACAACTTATTCTGCCCAGTAGTTTTAGAGTTATGCTTAAAAAACTACATGCACTACAGTTTGTTTTACAACTATTAAAAATTGATTTAACATTAGGAGTTTAAAACTTTAAATCTGTATAATTCTGAAACTACTTCACTGAATGAAATGCTTTTTTGGAATTCTAGGGTAAAACTTTCTAAAGAAACCAAATAGGATGTTAAAATTAGGTATTTGTAAAAAAACAAATTTAAAGTTTTTTACAGTTTCTCTATGAAGACAACCCTCTGTGCCTACCTAAAAGATATATTGAAAAAATACACTATTCCTAATATGGAAAGGCTATTTTCTTTTTTTTTTCCTGCCGCAATTGTGTGATTAAAATGAATGGGGTGTTTTTTTTTTTGTTGTTTAGGCAGGGGTGGGGGCTGTACATTATAAGACTGACTTTTATTTTATTGTCTTGTTGTTATCGAGACTTGACATTATTGTCAGTTAAAAGACTGTGCACATTCTAAAAATTTTAATTTATTCTACCTTTAATTTGATTAATTTTAATATTGTGCATTTTATTTTGTCAATTACTGAATTTTATATGTTGTTTTGCTTCTGTTGCAATTAATTTTGGATTCACAATGGAAAATATGCCTGCAAAATAAGTTAAACCCTGTTGATAGTATAATGTGAATATCATCACATAAAAGATAACTTCAAGCTTTACACATAGGGTCAAAGGTGGTTGTTGCAATACATATTTTTTCAATATTAAATCATAGCAAACGCTACCGCGTTTGCTATAATATGTTTAAGAAATAGAAAATGCAAACGTTTTTCTAAAATTTCTGGCGAACCAGTTGACATACGACAATGATTTTTTTTTTTTTAAAGATAGAACTCGACGAGACGAATAAAATGATAGCATTCAAAAATTATTGTAGCTTACTGTAGTTAATTATTTAACTTTAAACGAAAAAATGAAGACGAAAAGTTCAACAAACTGTAGCTAAACTTCCACTGGCTGTATTAACTTCGTTTTTGCTTTATTTTTTTCCTCTTGGTAAAACTTAAAATAGGTTTTTTTTTTATCTTTGTATGTTTGACGGTTGCTGAGAAAATCGAATTTATGTTGTAAAGCTTCGGTTGAACATTGGTTTTTCTTTTCTTTTTTTATCGTAACAAACGCGCGCGCTTGCACAAAAGTTTAAATAAGTATTATTATTATGTATGTAACAGAATTCATTCAAATTAATTAAATCATGTGACAAACATGCTTATTTGTTTTTATTTTCATACTAGCGTAAATGCCCGTTATTGGAGAGTAATCATAGGTAGAAATCGTGGTTTTCACATTAAATTTGAAATAATGAGGAAATATATATATTGGAAAATTATATCACCTAACAGGCTCCTGCTATTCACGTTCAAACTCACTAAGCATTTTATATGCTTATGTAAAAGAATTGTGTTTCATAATTTCATCTAATTCACGTAAAATATGCGGCAAACAATTTTCGGTACTATTATCCCGTCGACCACTTTTTATAACAAAAATCTATCGCCAAACTGTAACGCCAAATAAAAGGGAGAACGTTGCCATTGGAATATCAAAATAAATAAATAAATAAGATATAAGAATTTACGGACACAATTGTTATTTTAATTAATGAAATAACTAATAAGTCAGTAAAACATAATGAATAATACACGCAAATGTAGAATTAAAAACCACTTGATGACATGACAAACACGTATAATGCTTCTGACATACAGTAAATGGGACTGCATTTTTGGCGTTTAATCTTTGAGTTGGCAATAGTATTTTGTTATGAAAAGTAGTCGACGCGATGATAGAGAAGTACCCAATTTTCAATGTTCATTATTAAGTCGTTCCTGTACAGCTTGTGCTGTATCTTTTATTTTGGTACTTTTCCGTTATACCAACACCATGCCAAAATGTGTGCTAATGCGCCAATTATTTCAACCCTGACCGAGCAGATGTTGTCTACAAATCGTGTTGTCATGCAAACCGTGCCAAACATTTTGATTTGTTATTTATTGAATATAAAACATTTTTCGGTACTTTTCCGTTATACAAAAACCATTGTCGCCAAGCATAATAGTAAGCGCAAAATGAAATTCCCGTGAATCAAAACATTTGAAAAAAAAAACAATGTTGAAACGAAAGTGAGCATTTGAAAAATATAACATTTGAAAATTACAGACTTTTAAGCACTATTTTATTAAAATTAAAACACAAATATATACTTAAAATAAGAAAACAAATAATTGTTATACAATAAAAGGAAAAATCCTGGGCCAGTAGATTTAGTGGACTCTTATTGGCAATAAATGTTTGATGTGGTTGTTGCGATCTTGTGAAAAACCTTCAATCATATTCACATTTACACTGTATCCATATTGTTGCTATAATATCTTTTGGTACTTTTCGGTTAACCAGCTGCCAGTGAAGTATATATATACACACACACATACATATATATATATTTCACTGACTCCCGCCTAGCCGAAAAGTACCTAATTTTTTTGTTTCTCGCTAACATTGTCTGTAGACTCGATTACGGAATATTAGAAAATCTATCATTATTATCATCTAAACGGTCATGGATAATGTGCCATAATCAGGCTGCATATTATTACACATAATTTTCATGTATGGTTTGGTGAAACATTGAACTTTAAATTCTGTTAAAGACTGCATTTTATCTCGAAAAGGTGGACACCATGTTACAAAGTTATGTGGTTTGAAACGATCAGAAAAACAAACTTGGATCAATGATTATAATCCCGCGATTTTGTTCATGTGAGCCACCAATATTGACATCCAGTTTGTTGGAGAACCCAGTTTGGTGTTAAATTGTTACATTACGCGTTATATAACCAAACCGAAAAAAATCGTAACGAAGAGATTTGGAAGACCATTGACGAAAACAAAAGTCTCGGTGCCAGATTACGCGCTTTTGCCAGATAAAACTTGATTAGTCGAGAAACTGGAAGTTACGAAGCCGCAGACAAAATTCTTGGCTATAAATGTTTCTATTCATGGGATGCTGTGCAATACTTAAATACCAGCATGAAAAAAGACCGACGAAGAAAACTGAAAGTCACCATGATTTGGTTTTATTGGCAAAAGAGGATGAACGATCTACTGAAATTTACTGTCGGAATTTTATTGATGATTATTACATGAATCGACATGACAAATTGGAAAACATGTGTTTATACGAATTGGCCACTAGGTACTAATACGAACGAAATAAACCAAAGTCTGTAGAATATTACGAATAAAAAAAGAAACACAGTTGGTTCAGAAAACGTTTGAAACCAGTTGTTTTGAAAACGCCCTATCATAACACGAAAACGGACGCTGGAATTGAGTTGTACTATCATCATTCTTTGCTGATGTTGTTCAAGCCTTGGCGAAACGAAGAAGACCTATTGGGAGAATTTAAACTCTACTGTGAATTCTTTGAGCACAATGTGAAAAAAATTTCAGAGATGGAAGAATGTCGCGAAATAAAACAACGATTACAAGCTGCAATCGACTTGGCTGAAAAGTTGCAACAAAAAATTGATTCGCACAACCAGCTTTAAAATATCGAAGAACCAAATGAAGCCGTTGATATGATAGCCGCAAATTCTGATAACACTGAAACTCACCAGGAAATTGTTATTAATGAAGATAAATTGAACAAAAAAATGAATGCTGACCAAAGGAAAATATTCTAATCAATTATAAAGCACATAGAAGAACAAAAGAAAGACCCGTCTATTCCACCCATAAATCTGATTGTACGCGTAGTTGCTGGTAGAGGAGAAAGCTTTCTAATTTAATTACTCAGTCAAAAAGTTCGTTTAATGAGTAATCACAATAATGATGCTGCTGCAGTACTAGCACCAACGAGAATTGCCGCCTTCAGCATGGGAAGAAGTACAATTCACACGTTTTTCAAATTGCCCGTCCAACATACAAATGAAGCAGAATAATTTAAGCTTAATTCTGATGATTTGAAATTATTTAAGCAACAATGGAAATCATTGGATTTAGTAATTATCGATGAATGCAGTATGGTTTCGAATGTACTAGCGATGATCAGCTAACGATATGGCGAATGTTGTAAAAACAAGCGAGATTACTGTTTTGGAGGCAAAAACATTATTTTGTTTGGGGATTTATTGCAGCTAGCACCCGTAAAGGCCCAATTTTGATTTCAGGGACTGCCTTTAAACAAAGTGAAACAATTGTTTGATGGTGTTGGTGCATTCAACTTTTGGTACGAATTTGAATACAGTGAGCTAACAATGAACATTGTGTTATATACATAAAAAATATATGTCGCGGCATAACTTTCTTAAATAACAGTCTCATGCACCAAATAACGATGCAAAATCAAAACTCAATTTTTATAGCATCATCACTGAACTGATCGTTAGTATAATTATCAGAACCTAATACTCGGTCCCATTCAGCGATTTTAAGAAAGACTAAGAAGAGTAGTAAGGAAAGATACCACTGAAAGAACAACTGAGCCTATAGCAGGTGACTTCAGTGCAGCAGAAACAGTCCATGGATACGACCAAGACAATTATAGAATCCAGTTTCTTTATGAGGTAATAACTATGGAAAACCACCATTTAATTATTGATGTGACGGTCCCCTGACATTTGAGAGAGCAGGTAGACATGAAAAAATGCTACTTTGGCGATGAACAGTCAACGATTTGGCGAGTGTTGTAAAAACAATGTAACAATAAAATTGTGACAATAGCAAAATTTTTTGCTTTTCAAGATATTAAAAAATCTTTAGTTTTTATGAAAAAATTTAAATGACTAGTATTAAAAAATGCTCTGAAGAGCACCAAAAAAGGTTAATATGTTTAAGTATGAAAACGGGTTGGACAAGTGATTCTAATTGAGCATGAGAAAGGAAAGGGGTTCCTTCTTGGCTGCAGCTCACTGTCAATGCCAACTTTTGAAAAAATCATATTTGCGCTTTTTCCATATAAATGAAATCACTCACAGTTACGATAAAAATGCATAGTTTAAAGACATAGCCAGTAAAGACGCAGCTTGATTAGACATGAATGTAAGGCGACATAGTACCAAAAACCTTAGTTCCTGCAGCGTATCACACTCATGCAGTGCTACCAAGCATGCCTGCAGTGTAGAACTGCGTAGAAAATTGATTTGTATTGCAGTGCAGAGTTTTGCAGCATTCTGAACAAGAACAATTTCACATATGCACGCATTACAGTATAATGCATTCATTGATTGAAATTATATGCAAGTGGCTGTGGCTCCACAATGCAATATGCAGTACAGCAATGCATATGTAAGTTATAAACGAACATTAGGCGCATATACCTTTAATACGGAAGTACAAAGAAACAGAGCGGATGTGCACTGAGGCTCAAAAGTATAATAGGAGTGTACAGTGTAGTATAGTCTGTAGATCAATAATGGTACACAGTGCACTGTACAAAGTTGCATTGCAGACGCACGCACAGTACAACAGTAGAACAGTGCAGTTGAAATATAAAGCACGTTGGAAAGTTTTACTACAGTACCGCAAATTTCTTTTATATGAAAAAGCGTGAATATGATTCTTTCAAAATTTGGCATTGACAGTGAGCTGCAGCCAAGAAGGAACCCCTTTCCTTTCTCATGCTCAATTAGAAGCACTTGTCCAACCCTTTTTCATACTTAAACATATTAACCTTTTTTGGTGCTCTTCAGAGCATTTTTTAATACTAGTATATCCTAATAATATTATAAATCCGATTGTGTGCAAATGTTAGGCTGAAGCCAGCGTCAAAATGGAGCATTTAATGATCCTGTATTTTTGCATATAGGTTGATTATAATCCTCATTTGAACATAGGCTGGTTTTTATTTATTTTATTCAATTATTTTCTTTAATAATTAAAATTTTCTTTATTTTCATAGAGAATAAATGGACATTTTTCCATACAATTTAACCATTTTACTTTATCGTTGCTAGGGCTTTGATCGTTGCCAATAAATAAAAACACGGAAAAATAATTTTTCCCCAACAACTAATTTTCAATTGAGCCATTTTCACGTGAAAACTGAAAATTAAAAAAATTAAAAAGAAGGTGAATTTCCGTGATATTTGAAACAAAAATATGGAGTATTTGTTATTATACATGAAGTATGAATATCGGTTAAAATAAAAAGATATTTTTCTGTCAAAAACTGCGTTATAATTAGAAGGAAAAGTGCAACAATAATTATATTATTAAAAAATAGATTTCGCTTGGACCATGGAACTATGAAAAGATCCTCCTCCGCTTGGACAAATATGACGTCATAAATAAAACATGTATTTTCAAATATTCGTAATAATACAAGGAGCATGAATATCAATGTATAATGAAAGTAAATAGATAATGGACGTAATATTTAAGATGAAAAACTGAAATATTTTTTATCGATACTGATTAATAATTAGCTTGAATACCAGTTACACACAAATGTGAGTTTTCCGCTAAAATTTACGTCCTGATTGCCAGAAAACAGAAAATTAACAAGAATTGTGCCTTTTAAAAGAGATTTCTCTGAGAAAAAAGTGACGTCATATATGAAAAAAAAAAAACGGGAATTTTCAAGTGTGTTTTAGAAGGAGCGTGAATCAATTCATTACATTAATAATACAAGAATCGGTAAGTTTAGAAAGTAGATGAGTTTCACGCCATAATTAAAACGAAAAAATTAATTTTTTTTTTTTTTAAGCTTTACCGATTATTATGCATGAATATTAATTACGTACAGATGAGAGTTTTTTGCCAAAAACCACACCATGATTATTAGGAAAATAAAAATAATTACGAATCTAATATATTAAAATCTGACCGCCTGTTTGTATTTCGCAGAGGATGTCATAAACTCTCAGAATTTAAAAAAAATTATTTAAATTCCGAGATATGATTATTATTATTATTTTTTTTTTTTTTTTTTTTTTTTTTGTAAATTTAACGAAGTTTCTCTAAAAAATGGCAACTTAATTATTCCAATTTTGTGGATAAAAAAGAAAAAAGAAAACGGAATAATATATTTTTGCTCATTAAAACTGAAAAAAAGATTTCAATTTGAATAGATGGTGAAAGAAAAAAAAAATCTTGATTACAGTAAAATTTTTTAAAAATAAAAACGTATTTTCACATATTCAAACTTCATGAGTCAATTTATTCTGGAGATCAAATATCGTCTGTCAATATATTTTCATTCAGAAATAAAGATTTTTTTATTCAGTTATAGTACAGCGCCTAGAATATAGGCGCTGTAGTTATAGATTAAATCAAGGAGGCAAATTTAAGCTCCTTGCATTTAGGTCTACAATTATTGCTCCCTATTCACAAGAATTTAATTTAATGAAAAAGAATATACTATTTCCGTTATCTTTGAAGGATGGCTATTAAAATGTTTCCCAAAGGCGTTAAAAGTAAAATGGTTTACCAGGTAAACTTGACATATGTTTTTACACAATTCGCCGATTTCCACGATTTTGTTTGGCCCGCCTTTTTTCATTGGTTGCAGTTTCTTTTTCGTGATTATTTGTCACAAAATTTCACTTTTTTAAAACTTAGTTATGTCAAGGCCTCTATAACAAAGAAATACTGTATTGTCTCCTATGGAATGTGATAAAGAGTTAGTTAATTATTTACGTTTCTAATTATCAGGAATGAAATATTTTGCTTAATTAATGTCTTTATTCTTCTTTGAATGATACGTGAACGAAGTCACGGGTAACAGCTAGTATATATATATATATTACAATCCATCCTATGCATTTGAAAAATAATAGTTTAAGCTACTAATTAATAAACTGTTTATAAGTGAATCTCTACAAAAAAGACACTACTGGCACATTTATCAGATTGTATTTTTATGATGTGAAAAATAGTTTCTTACTGCTACAAAACCAAAAGAAATTGGTGTCAATAAAAATCTTCCTAAAAAAAGGAGAGAAAGAGATAGATCTGGCAGCCTTACAATGTTTTTAATTGGAAACATTGAATTGAAAAATCAAATTAAAAGTTAAATTTAATTCAGACTGACTTGAAAGCAACGAGTAGTTATAACTGAAAGATGGCTTAATACTTTGAGATAGGGTTTCTTTTAAGGTCAAAGTATTTAATGTTTCCAACATTTCAATTCATGCTGCACAACTCGGAAAATCCTAATAATATTATAAATCTGATTGTGTGCAAATGTTAGGCTGAAGCCAGCGTCAAAATGAAGCATTTAATTATCTTGTATCTTTGCATATAAGTTGATTATAACCCTCAAATGAACATAGAATGTTTTTTGTTTATTTTATTTCAATATTTTTCTTAATAATTCAAAATTTCATTATTTTCATAGAGAATAAATGGACATTTTTTCGTATATTTTAAAATGGTTGGTTGGTTTGGTTGGTTTGGCCCTAAGGGCCCGGTTTTGCAGCTTTTTTTTAAATGGTAACATTTATTTTACCATTGCTAATACTTTATCGTTGCCAATATAAAATAAAACCCCTGAGTAATAATTTTTAATCAACAATTTATTTTCAAGTGAAAAATTTCCACGTGAAAAATGAAAAGGAAATGAATTATTTAAGAATTAAACAGAATATGAAATGATGTCATATTAAAAACAAAACGTGCGTTTTCAAATCTTTGATAATAATACAAAGTGCATAAATACGAGTAAGTATGGAAAACAAGCGAATATGATGTCATATATAGAAAAATAAAACATATTTGTTTTGATGTTGAAATAAAATGATCTTGGATTATCAAATTATTTGTGATTAATTTCTCTTTTTTTTTCTTTTTGACATGAAATGAATTATTTTAAATGTACGTAATATATGTATTTTAAATGTATGTGTTGTAAATTAAAGTTCTGTGTTTTAAATGAAATGAGTGAAATATTTATATTTTTAATGAATTCAATACGAATGATGGGATAGGTTGGCGATTTATCGTCTGCACACAGCTAAGATAAAGATACCATATTTTTAATTTCAATTTTAAAAAGTTAAAAAAAATATATATATATTGGATGGTAAATGTCAATGATATGCATCGCAAAATTATCCGTATCGAAAATCAGAAAATCTTAATAAAAATAACTATAATTTTTAAAAGAAAGTTGCTTTTCTCATAAAAGCTAAAGATTTAATATGATTGTGTCGAAGTAACAGCATTTTTCCTCTATCATTTTCCCACAATCGAAACACATTTATAAATCGTCGTTTCGAACCGGAATTTAATTTTACATTTCTTTTAGTTTTAAAATAGGAAAAACTTTGTTGTCGTTTTTAAATATAGCTTTTTTTAAAGTTGTTTCATAATAGATTTTTGTAAAGTCTTGTAGGATAAGAAAAATTGCATAGATTTTAAAGCAATGTTTAAGTAAAATTACATTATTTTTTAAACTTAAAAAACACCAATGTTATCGAAAAGAAAATCGATTTTACCAACAAATTCGCGTAATACAAAAGCAAAGAAGAAATCAAAAAGTAATGAATCTTTTCTTCCAGCCGAATTGTGTAAACTTGAACAAGCCGATCGTGCCAATTCATAACATTATAAACGTGAAAGCGCGTTCTATATAGTAGAATTTTTTTTACATATAGGTAGAAAATTTCCGAGAATAACAAGGTTAGGGGTTTGTAATTAAGTCCGTAGTCAATTTGCTTTTTTTTTTTTTTATCAAGTGAAATTTGGCGCAAAATTAAATACATTGTTGTAACCAGATTTGTTTTTTGCGTGGTAAACACCTAATGGTATTTTAGATGATCATTTCCCCGCTCACCTTTGATGCCAACTATGACTGTAAAGCATATTAAAAACTATTAGCCGATAATTTTCTAATTTTCTTATTGCTTCATGATGGTTCATACTTTAAACCTGAATCGGTCATGCCATTGTGGTTCAATTTTTATCCCTAATCCTAATCGTATCCTAATCCTAATCCTGATAATAACTTTAAAGAACATTCTTTGACATGAATATGTAAATTAAATCAATATCCATAAATGGAATGAATGGAAAATAGAATAAATTGAAATGGCAAAATAAAATAACAAGAAAGTACATTTATTCGACACCTAACCCTAGAGAAAGCGTAAAAAATGTCAAGCGCATGAAATAAATTAAAATAATCCTATATATACTAACAAACATATGTAAATTTAGATAATCAGATTTGTGTCGTCGGTATTTATTTGCTAATAGTGTTCTTGACGCGATAGAGAAAATATCGAGGTTAAATTGGGCAGAATTTAAAGTACTTTCTATCAACCTTTATTTACATTTTAGAATCGCATCAGATTGTTATATCTTTGTGAAATATCTATCAATGTATGAAATCCACAAGCAGTTTGTTCACTATTTACACCACTTAGCGTGAAACACTTAATTTAATATATACATAAACAAGATAATGTAGTAAGAAATATATAACATATGTCTATGCAAATATACAATATAATAATGCCCATTTAGCAATGCACACATATACAAATTGTACACCAAATACCACCTAAAATGCACTGTTGTATAGAAGAATTCTGCCAGTGTTGTTTTTCGTTTTACGAAAAGGAATTCCTCGATTTTCACGATTTTACTGGGTCCTCCTTTTTTCATTAGTTGCAGTTTCATTTTCGCGATTGTATATATTATTTGGCATGAAATTTCACTTTTTTAAGACTGGGTTATATCAAGGCCCCTATAGCAAAGAAATACCGTATGGTCTCCTATAAAATGTGATAAAGCTTTGGTTAATTATATATGTTGTTAATTATCAAGTGAAATGTTTTGCTAAATTAATGCATTTATTCTTTTTTAATGTTACGTGAATGAAGTCACGGGTAACAGCTAGTTTTATATGAAATTAAAAAAAAATTATCCAATGCATTAAAATATTGATAGACATACTTAAAATTATTCACCTTATTAAAATAACATAAGATATAATATTATTAATAAGAAATGCATTTGTTGCAATTCACTTAACTTTTACATTTCCAATTGGGAGAATAAATCTTATGACTTAAGATTAATCATAAAACCTTATAGAATTGTTTTTTTCTCCCCATTTTAAAGACTGATATCTTTATTTAAATTAAAATATTAAAGGGTGAAATATGGAAAAATAATTAAATAAAATGTACTTTAATCTGAATTCAATCTGTAAAAGTAATATGAAACTTTTTTTTCCCTTTTTTTAACATAAATAATAGAGTTGTAAGAGCAATATTATATTTCTTGAAATTCTGAAATTTTAGTTTTTAATGTCATCAACCTTAGTGATACCAGTCATAAAAGAAGGGTGACTCTGATTATTCATTACGGGTTAGCAAAAGATAAGTTTATCCATTTCAGACGGCTTTGGAGAAAGTTCTATTGCTTGGAATAAGACGTTATTTAACTACAGTTAATTGAAAGGATGTCATATGTTTTGTACCCGATTCACTGCACTTATCAACCAGAAATAGAATTTTGTGATTACAGCAGATGAGACATCTGCATGGGCCCGGGCAGGCTGGCAAAAGGAAGACAAACTTTCAAAAATGACTGGGACAGGCCAGGCTGAAAGAATAAAGACAATTCTTTTAATGGGCTAGGCTAATAAAATAATAAAGTGGGCTGACCTGCCCAATATAACAGACATGGGTGCAAGAAGTCCATCCAAGCCAAGAATGACAATTTTTTCGGGTATTAGGAATAACCAAATGAAAATAGGCTAGAAGATTTCTATCGCTTGCATTATGGCTAAAAATTGATATCTAACAATAAATGAAAGTGGTTAAAAGTTATGGATACTAAAATTGCTATTACATATGTACATAAAGTAGAATTGGCTATAAGTCAAAAATTTCTCCAAAATTGAAAATCAGTCCTGGGATTGAAGGTCTAGCACCCATGATAAAAAATTTAAAAGGGTCGGACTAATTTGACAAAATGGGAACAATTTTCAGTGGACCTGGCTGAAGATCTGCATTGGACAATTGCATCATATCTGATCCTGTGCTTAATTTTTTCAGTAGACTCAGGTCAGACTAAGGTTTACATTTTTTTTCCTACTCACTTGTGTTCGACTGGACCTAGACTTAATTGTTCCCAAGACGTGTTGGGCAAGCAATTTTTTTTTTGTAAAAATAATAGTGATAAATGAACTTTTGTTAACAGAATCTTTAAAAATATACTTTTTTCATAGATTCAAAGAAATATTTTAAAAAATCTACCCTTTTTTTTTTTTACACAGCTTCAAAAGTTAGAACATTTTTAATATATTTTCTTTTATTCTAAACTACATTAACTTCTTTAATGAGTCTTTATTTGAATGTAATAGTCTAAGAGTTTAAGCGATCCTTCATGCTGCTGTTCTATATTCTATATATTGCAGTGACTATGGATACTATGGTTGCAGTATGGTTTGACATAAAATCTGAAATATACTGTAAAAGTTTAGCATAAATATGCATGCAGTATTCTTTAATCTTCTTAATTGCATTAATATCTTAATTGCATGTTAATAAAAATTGGAATTTTTTGTAGAAATTGAGCTGGATTTAATTTCATTGATATTTTTGCACAGGCCAAACTGTGAATTGTGAAAATATAAAAGGGCCGGTCCAATGTATGGAAATTTTGGCCTGTGCAGATCTCTACAAAATATTTTTGATAATAGAAGCACACATACTGAGTATTTATTGTAAACATTTATGGGAAAGCATGTTGGACATTACAATGTATAAAGCTACCGAGCACTTGAATGTTAAAGTGCCACCTTTTGACGAATTTTCAAAAAGTTTTTATTTAAAAGTGTATTTTACATTTTGTCTCACTTGGTGTAGTAGAATACACCCCAGAGTCCTCTGTAACTTACATTTTGCTAATCTTGTACACAGTCATAGAAATTTGTAAGGGCAAACCAACATGCATTAATCTAGATCAAATTTATTCTTGCATGCCTGCCCCCTTCTTTCTCTCCAGTTTTGATGGCAGAACACATGCGATTGCATGGGTGTACTCAGGAGAGGCAGGGTAGTCTCCCCCCCCCCTTTCTTAAATCTTTGAAAATAATAAGATATAACTTGAAGTAGTAAGAGATATGGATGAAGCCAGAAAGAAATATAGGGAGTGCAAGTCCAGACTTTTCTCACAGGATCCTGTTTTTGTAAAAAAAAACTGTTCACACAGTTTTATATTTGTAAAAAATTCTACTCATAATTTTTTGAATTTGAAATTATTATATTCAGGTTTCTGTTTAAGAATTTTTAACATGATCCTTTTTACTTTAAAAAAAAAGGGGGGGGGGGGTTGGCAGTTTAGCTATTTTGTGACAGTCCAGACATTTTTTAAAGATTAAATTTGTGTAAAGTTCAGTTTAGGAGAAAAATTTCATGAAAGGTCTATTCTCAAGATGATTAATTTTGTGAAGCATCCTGTTTTGAAATGAAAATTGCGTGTTTTAAGATGAAAACATTTGTGAAGGGACCTTTAAAGGACTCAAATTCTTCCTTAACAGGCCCCTGGAGCGACACAATTTTGTAAGAGATGTGTTTGTGGTCCACAGCCTAGTCTTTTTTTTTAAAATGTGGAATATAAAAACAAAATAAGCTAAACAAAGATAATTTTGCCAGAATTCCTTGTACAAGACAATTTTAAACATATCAACATTAAAAAAAATCACAATTAAGAAACATTAAATATTCAAAAATAAATTTTTACGAACATTTTTCAAAATGGAGATTTGAGACAGTTCATTCCTTTTTTTTTCTTTTTTGTTTGTCGGAGGGGCTATGTACCCTGAACCGTTTAAGATAAAATTGAAACACATGAATGTAAAAACAAAAACAGAATTTAAAATTGTCTACACACATACAGGGGCAGGGGGTGTCAGTAAAGGGCAAAATTAGCACTAGTCATCGGCTACATGGCCACTAAATGACAAAAAGTGGCTACTAGAAAACTGTTTGCCAGTGGTTACCTAATCACCGTTTTCCTACAAGGAAAGAATAAAATTCATCAAGGATTCTACTTTTGCTGGTTGGAATATGTTTACATTAACATATTTATTTGGGCTATTTAATTTTAGATGAAAACTAAATGAAATTTTAACAAAAGTTTACTGTTTAGAGCTTAAAAATAAAAAAGTGGCCACTCGTTTAAAGAAAGTGGCCACTTATAAAACTGCTACTACTGACCACTGGCCACTCATGAAATTTCCCAGTTTTGCCCTTTAGGTGTCAGAGCCCCATGAAAAAATATTGTTAGTTTCTTTTTCTCTTAGTGGTGTTTAATTATTCTAAAGTTCCTTGGAAAAAATCAATTATATATATATATATAAATAATCAGAAGGAAATAAAATCTAGTTGATTAAATTTGATCTTTTAGAAGGCAGGATTGCATGGAAAGAGGGAAAGCAGTAGGAACAGAAAGCAGTTCCCTTTTTGGCGTCTATACTACCAACTAGCCCCTGAACCTCCAATGAAAATGTCCTGCATACACTCGTGCCTGGTTGATAAACATTTTTGGATCAACAATCCTGACAGAATCAGCAAAGAGTCACTTACTGACTGCAGAAAGAGACGATGTCCATCAAAAGTTGTGGAGAGTACACATCTCCCATGGGATTGCTGGGATTGATCAGAAAGATTCCACGGACCACACGATTCTAGAATATACAAAAATGAAATCCAATCAAGTTCAAAACACCCACTTTTGAAAGATTCCTAAGGAGAGGGGAGGGGGGGAGGGAAGTCATCCATTCACTAGACCAGGGGTTCTCAAACTATGGTACGCGTACCAGTACTGGTACGTGAAGCTCTGGCTACTGGTACGCAGAAGTCCAATACTGGTACGTGAAATAAAATACAAAATGCAGCATATTAATATGGAATCAAAAACGGCTCGTCTTTATTTACTTGGAAGTTTTCAAAAAAATTTCGAATGCGATTTAGAACCTGTAAACGCTTTTTCTATTTTTTGTTACGCGAAATGTTTCGTATAGCAGACTTGCTTAAATTCGCACCCACCGCTTATGATAGAATCAGTTTTTCAGAATTAAAAACACAAGTATTAGATTTATATGCATAAAAATTGAATTTTTAAGACCTAATTTTAAAATTAATATATGAATGAAGTAATTTTAATTAGCGGAAAAACTGCTTTTATGCATTGGAAGAACATGCTTTATAAATTGAATTATCTGAAGGAAAAATCTGAATGCTTGGAAGTAGGAGGAGCTATTGTGAGTAGGAGGAGTTAAAACAAAATAACATTCCAAGTGTAATTTATAACCCATTGTTCTCTTTGTACTAGAAGAGCTTCTAGGAAGTGTTGAAATGAAAGTTTTATTTCAAACATAATTCATAAATTAATTCATTGTGTTCATTGAAATATTTTTCTTCTCTTGTACAAAAAGTGTTATAGTTTCCCCCTATTTCATGGAAATCAGTTTTTAAGAGAATAAGGTTATTTAAAATGGTCAAGAGAGTAAGGTTATTTAAATCAAACAAAAACTGTGCATGGTCATATGCAGAGCGGATTTGAGATAGAATCCACATATGTATTGAGGTAGTATATTCATAAATGTGTGAAGAAACTTGCAAGTGCTTGCCTACTGAGCGACATTATTGTCACATTTAAAGGTATCCAGATTATTAATACGGTTGTATTGAGCCTATGTTAAATGCGCTAACTAAACTTTGGATAAGAAATTCGTTCCTCATTTGAGGCACCCTGCCACTGTATCTCACGAGAGAGGAAAGAAGTGAACTTATTCAGCTCTCCTCTCCTGTGATGGATTACTGGAGTCCACATTCAAAAGAATGAATGTAACAGAATTTTCGCTGACGAGAATATCAGAATACCGTCTAATATCGCCAAAGTCTGTTTGTGTTTAGCACAACATACCTCTGTGAATCTGCTGCCCCCCCCCCCCTTTGTTATATGAAAAACAAGTACAGGAATAAACGAAACATCGAATCTGACTTATGACTAAAACTTCCTAATATTGAGCCAGACATGAGGAAGTTGTGCTTGATAAAACACGCCCACCCTTTTCATTAGCCTACTATAACAGTATATGAATCAGTGTGCGCCAATATGTACTTAAGTATTAAAGTTTTTTTTACTATACCAAAATACTGTATTTTGATAACTGTGCTTTATTAAAAATTAAATAAATTTAATAAATGCATTATTAAAATTTAATGGTGATACTACATTTTACTTGAATGTTATTATAAAGCAGTCAATTTAGTAATGTAATCATTTATTTTAAATACAGTAAAACCTGCTATGACGGAAACACAAAAACCCGGAGAGATATTGCGTTTTAGACAGGTTTTTCTATATTAGCTTTACGTTTGTTTTACCTGGTGGTACGCGGAAGTATGAACTTCGATTTTGCGGTACGTCGGTCTGAAAGTTTGAGAACCCCTGCACTAGATCATGCAATTTTTGTGGAGCCATGACTCATAAAAGGTGAATACTGAAATTTTTTTTTAAGTATTTACCTTTTACAAGCCATGTTAAACACAAGACAAGAGCAATGGCAAATTGTTGTCAGTCAAAAAAGGCATGAGGAAGTTTGGACAGTTATAAAAGCATCAGGTTATAACAGCAAGTGTTGATTAGATATTAACACCTTCATGAGTTTCCCAAGAACCCAATAGACTGTCTCGAACTTGCCTTTGGTGATTTTTTCAAGAATTACATTGGAAACAAATGAGGAGGTCTCAAAATGGTTTGGTCTCAGAGATGAGATGGACTCAGCCTGAACCGAGGCTCAGTACAGGCTCAGGCTTGATTTTTATACCAGCCTTTGGGGAGGGGGGGGGGGAGGGGCTAAGGCTCAAAGTGAAAATTTTATTTATTTACAAAAAAAAAAAAAAAAAAAAAAACTTACTAGTTATGAAACAAGAATGTAGTCTAAATTTCTTAAAGTGCTTTACAACACTTTAAAAACCAATTTAAATATTTTTTATTAGAAAAATACTTTCAGAAGCCTTGTGTATGATAACTGTCACAGTAATTATTACTCCTGCACACATTGTATACTGCAGTGTATGGAACAATAATAATAATTTAAGAAAACATAAAAATTGCATATATTTGTCTTATTTAGAGACTAAGTAACTTAAAAAATGGCAGTTTTTCTAGTAGATACTATAAGGAAGATATGTTAAAAATAAAAATGTTGCAATGTCAAAAAGGCTTTTTTGAAAAAGGTATTAGTATGAATAAAATATTACATTTTACTTATAAGCAACTTGATGACAGTATTTTTATGTGTTAAAACAAAATTGTCATAATAATTATTCACATATATTATAAATTTTTTTAAAAAATCTAGCAAAAATACATATTTTTACAGTTTTGTCTGAATTGTTTAAAATTTAGAATAAGACTTTTCAGTTGGATTAATTGCTAACAATATGAAATAGAGCCTTGAAAATTTGAGATTCTCATTTAAATATTATAAGATAAATCATACATCAGCCCTCATTTGTAAATAATTTCTGAATTCTAAAGTTTATGTAAAAAAACTTTTTAATTTTTCCCAGTGCATAAGATAAATAAATGTGTAACAAATCCTCATACTGATATTTTTCATAGCAATTATTTTATGAATTGCTAAGCAGAAACACAAAAATACTGCCACACTCTTAAAGGGTTTAATAAATTACTTAAAACTCCATTTTCTTTTTTTGTACAGACCCAAAAAGATCTATAAAACCTAATACAGACAACATTAAAATCTACAGTAAATATTTTAAGATAGGAAAAAAAAAACTTTTACAGAAAAATATCCCATTATAAATTACTAATGATTTTAATGTGTTGCCAGTATCTATGTAAAATTTGAGTTATCTACTGTTCTCAAACCCAAACTGGCTTATTTCTCACATTTCCAAATCCATTTTTTGAAATAGCATAACAGTTGGCAGGCGCTCCACTATTGAATTGAACAGGTTTTTTCATTTTTTAGTAAAGGCAGATCTTTCATAAAATGCTGTTAAAGTGTGCTTTTTGAACATGACAGCTCAGTAAAGGAAAAAACTGCCATCATACATATATATATATATATTTAGAGAAATTTTGTATATAACTCAAGATGTCATTCATTTATCAAAAAATGAGAAAAAAAAAACTGTTCAATTCCAGTTTATTTACATTTAAAAATGATTCCATAAATGTGTTAGAAAGTTTTGCATTGTTGAGAGAGGAAAAAATATTTTTGAGAATGTAAGTTTCAATATAAAAATGGGTACTTACGTATTATCCGTGCCAGTTTTAAGCCAACTGCGCTAGGCATGGAGCCAATATTACTAATTATAGTAACCCTTATATATTTTTTCCTTGCTACATGGTACATGCCCGGGAATAATCTATAATATTATTCTTTCTTATTTACTATGCTATTTACCATTTATTAATTTTACTAAAATAATGTTATTTACTATTTTTAACAATGTTATAAATTTAATAAACATATAACATTTTGTTTATTTTATATTAATTACCATTTTTAACTATGTTATTTGATAATGTTAAATTACTGCGTTTGAAAACATGATTGGCCACGATAAACAAGTTTGGTACTTGGCAACCACTTTTTGGCGATCAATCTCCTGGCACGGATAATACGTAAGTACCTAAAAATGTACAGTGAAGATAGAAAAAGGTCATGGACAAAGAAAAACACATTATACAAAACAAAATACACATTATATTTTAATATTTTGCCACTATCAAAGCAAAATGAATTTTAAAGGGTGAAGTAAAAAATGTGCTTTCTGTGGCAATTCTTTCCTACTTACTGCTGCAACAGCCTTTTCATAGGCATGAATGATCTTCTCCATCGTCAATGCAGGATATTCATCTGTATCATTCTGTGAAATGAAACACAGATTAAAAAAGTGCCTTTTCAATGAAAAAAAAAATTGCAATTTTTTTTTATTTGTCAATAAGATGTCTCTTTAATAATATTCTTAGCAGTGGCGTATCCAGGGGGTGGGCTGATGGGGCTGCAGCCCCCCCCCCCCCCCCCCGAAATTGTCAATAGTAAAATGAAAAAAGTGCTTTTTTCTTTCTTTTTTAGATACATTTCTATTTTTTCCCGTTATACAGCGGTTTAGCCATTCTCGTTAGTCCATATTAGTCCGCATTGACATCACAGCATAAACAGGGTAAGGGGGCTGATGGGGTTATAACCCCCCCCCCCAACCCCCGAATAGTCGAAAATCTCATGAAAAAAGTGCTGTTTTCTTTTTTTTTTTTCAGATAAATTTGCAAATTTTTTTTTTGGTTATACAACAGACTACCCACTTTTTTCTTTTTAGCTTCATATTAGTTCACATTGATATCAGAGCATATCTAAAAAGAGGAAGGGTCTGATGTGTTTACAGCCCCCCCCCCCCCCCCACCTTCCCGAAATAGTCAAATATATCATGAAAAAAGTGCTGTTTTTTCCTTTTTTGAGATAAATTTGTATATATATATATATATATTTGTCATACGATAGACTACCCACTGTCTTCTTTTTAAACTCATATTAGTCCACATTGACATCAGAGCATACCTAAAAAGGAGAATGGGGCTGATGGGATTACAGCCCCCTCTTCCCGAAATAGTCGAACATCTCATGAAAATAGTGCTGCTTTTTTCTTGATGGGGTTACAACCACCCCCCCCCACTCTTCCCGAAATAGTCATGAAAATAGTGCTGTTTTTTTCTTGATGGGGTTACAGCACCCCCCTTTTCCCGAAATAGTCGAACATCTCATGAAAACAGTGCTGTTTTTTTCTTCTTTGAGATAAATTTGTATTTTTTGTTTTTGTTATACTACAGATTATCCACTGTCTTCTTTTTAGTCCCATATTAGTCCACAGTTAGTTGACATCAGAGCATACCTAAAAAGGGGAAGGGGACTGTTTGTGTTACAGCCCCCCTTCCCGAAATAGTCGAACATCTCATGAAAATAGTGCTGTTTTTTTCTTCTTTGAGATAAATTTATATTTTTTGTTTTTGTTATACTACAGATTATCCACTGTCTTCTTTTTAGTCCCATATTAGTCCACAGTTAGTTGACATCAGAGCATACCTAAAAAGGGGAAGGGGACTGTTTGTGTTACAGCCCCCCTTCCCGAAATAGTCGAACATCTCATGAAAATAGTGCTGTCTTTTTCTTCTTTGAGATAAATTTGTATTTTTTGTTTTTGTTATACTACAGATTATCCACTGTCTTCTTTTTAGTCCCATATTAGTCCACAGTTAGTTGACATCAGAGCATACCTAAAAAGGGGAAGGGGACTGTTTGTGTTACAGCCCCCCTTCCCGAAATAGTCGAACATCTCATGAAAATAGTGCTGTTTTTTTCTTCTTTGAGATAAATTTGTATTTTTTTTTTTGTCAGAGAACAGACTATCCACTCTCTTCTTTTTAGTCCCATATTAGTCCACATTGTCATCAGAGCATACCTAAAAAGGAAAAGGGGGCTGATGGGGTTACAGCCCCCCGCCTCCCCAAATAGTTAAACATCTCATGAAAATAGTCCTGTTTTTTTCTTCTTTGAGATAAATTTGTATTTTTTTTTTGTCAGAGAACAGACTATCCACTCTCTTCTTTTTAGTCCCATATTAGTCCACATTGTCATCAGAGCATACCTAAAAAGGAAAAGGGGGCTGATGGGGTTACAGCCCCCCGCCTCCCCGAATAGTTAAACATCTCATGAAAATAGTCCTGTTTTTTTCTTCTTTGAGATAAATTTGTACTATTTATTTATTTTATTTTATTTTTTGTCAGAGAACAGACTATCCATTCTCTTCTTTTTAGTCCCATATTAGTACACATTGACATCAGAGCATTCTTAAAAAGTAAAAGGCGCCTGATGGGGTTACAGCCCCCCCCCCCTCTCGAAATATTCGAAAATCTCATGAAAAAAGTGCTGTTTTCTTCTTCTTTGAGATGAATTTGTAATTTTTTTGGTTATACAACAGACTACCCACTCTCTTCTTTTTAGCCCCATATTAGTTCACATCGACATCAGAGCATATCTAAAAAGGGGTAGGGGCTGATGGGGTTACAGAGGGCCCCCTCTTCCCGAAATAGTCGAACATCTCATGAAAACAGTGCTGTTTTTTTCTTCTTTGAGATAAATTTGTATTTTTTTTTTTTGTCAGAGAACAGACTATCCACTCTCTTCTTTTTAGTCCCATATTAGTCCACATTGTCATCAGAGCATACCTAAAAAGGAAAAGGGGGCTGATGGGGTTACAGCCCCCCGCCTCCCCAAATAGTTAAACATCTCATGAAAATAGTCCTGTTTTTTTCTTCTTTGAGATAAATTTGTACTATTTATTTATTTTATTTTATTTTTTGTCAGAGAACAGACTATCCATTCTCTTCTTTTTAGTCCCATATTAGTACACATTGACATCAGAGCATTCTTAAAAAGTAAAAGGCGCCTGATGGGGTTACAGCCCCCCCCCCCCTCTCGAAATATTCGAAAATCTCATGAAAAAAGTGCTGTTTTCTTCTTCTTTGAGATGAATTTGTAATTTTTTTGGTTATACAACAGACTACCCACTCTCTTCTTTTTAGCCCCATATTAGTTCACATCGACATCAGAGCATATCTAAAAAGGGGTAGGGGCTGATGGGGTTACAGAGGGCCCCCTCTTCCCGAAATAGTCGAACATCTCATGAAAACAGTGCTGTTTTTTTCTTCTTTGAGATAAATTTGTATTTTTTTTTTTGTCAGAGAACAGACTATCCACTCTCTTCTTTTTAGTCCCATATTAGTCCACATTGTCATCAGAGCATACCTAAAAAGGAAAAGGGGGCTGATGGGGTTACAGCCCCCCGCCTCCCCAAATAGTTAAACATCTCATGAAAATAGTCCTGTTTTTTTCTTCTTTGAGATAAATTTGTACTATTTATTTATTTTATTTTATTTTTTGTCAGAGAACAGACTATCCATTCTCTTCTTTTTAGTCCCATATTAGTACACATTGACATCAGAGCATTCTTAAAAAGTAAAAGGCGCCTGATGGGGTTGCAGCCCCCCCCCCTCTCGAAATATTCGAAAATCTCATGAAAAAAGTGCTGTTTTCTTCTTCTTTGAGATGAATTTGTAATTTTTTTGGTTATACAACAGACTACCCACTCTCTTCTTTTTAGCCCCATATTAGTTCACATCGACATCAGAGCATATCTAAAAAGGGGTAGGGGCTGATGGGGTTACAGAGGGCCCCCTCTTCCCGAAATAGTCGAACATCTCATGAAAACAGTGCTGTTTTTTTCTTCTTTGAGATAAATTTGTATTTTTTTTTTTGTCAGAGAACAGACTATCCACTCTCTTCTTTTTAGTCCCATATTAGTCCACATTGTCATCAGAGCATACCTAAAAAGGAAAAGGGGGCTGATGGGGTTACAGCCCCCCGCCTCCCCAAATAGTTAAACATCTCATGAAAATAGTCCTGTTTTTTTCTTCTTTGAGATAAATTTGTACTATTTATTTATTTTATTTTATTTTTTGTCAGAGAACAGACTATCCATTCTCTTCTTTTTAGTCCCATATTAGTACACATTGACATCAGAGCATTCTTAAAAAGTAAAAGGCGCCTGATGGGGTTACAGCCCCCCCCCCCCCCCTCTCGAAATATTCGAAAATCTCATGAAAAAAGTGCTGTTTTCTTCTTCTTTGAGATGAATTTGTAATTTTTTTGGTTATACAACAGACTACCCACTCTCTTCTTTTTAGCCCCATATTAGTTCACATCGACATCAGAGCATATCTAAAAAGGGGTAGGGGCTGATGGGGTTACAGAGGGCCCCCTCTTCCCGAAATAGTCGAACATCTCATGAAAATAATGCTGTTTTTTTCTTTGAGATAAATTTGTATTTTTTTTTTGTTGTTATACAACAGACTATCCACTTTCTTCTCTTTACTCCCATATTAGTACATAGTAACACCACAGCATATCCAAAGAGGGTAAAGGGGCTGATGGGGCACAGACCTCCCATCCTCCCAAAATGGTCAAAAATGGAATGAAAAAAATTCAGATTTTTCTCATTATGTTTGAGATAGAATTAGAATTATTTTTGTCATGCAATTGACAACCCACTCTATTCTCTTTATTCCCATATGGGAATACACAAGGGGTGGGGGTTATGGGGTAACAGCTCCATTCCCCTTCTGAAGTGGTCGCAGTGAAATAAAAAAAGACTGACTTTGTTTCTT
The DNA here is from genome assembly GCA_963931845.1 of Maratus michaelseni. Taxonomy (NCBI): domain Eukaryota; kingdom Metazoa; phylum Arthropoda; class Arachnida; order Araneae; family Salticidae; genus Maratus; species Maratus michaelseni. Next base: position 469,334,300 of record OZ007589.1, read on the forward strand.
TCTTTTTGAGATAAATTTGTTTTATTTTCTGGCACGCAACGAATTTGTTTTCTCGTTAGCCCCATATGCCTCTCAGTCCTGCGATCAAAATTACTTGAGACCACAAAATCTGTTTTCAAATTAATGAAAAACAGTTCCACACATGTTTTAGTGGATAATTGAATACGTATAATATGCTCAATTAGCAAGATCTAGAAGTTGTTTAATTAATTTAAAGAATATTTAACTCTCTTCCACAGATGATGCCAAGATTAAGGAGGTATATTAGTGCGCAGTGACATTAAATATTATCGAAAATCGACAAATGTACGTACTGGAATTTTTTTGTGAATGGCAATGTCAAGCAAGATTATTGATTTTCGGTTTTGGAAGGGTCTTTTAAAGATGCCCAGTAGTAATACTAAAAAAATAATCTCCTGTTGATTTGTTTGTTCCTGGTCTTTTTACTAACGAACTAGTTTTATTTACGTTACGTGATTTTCTAGATTTAAGGCTGTTCTCAAATACAAACTGGCTACTTTATGACATATTTTTTAATTCATTTTTGCTGGGAAACGCATGAAATTCACAGATCTTTTTATTCAGAAACTTTGCAATTGAAACACGTTTTCCCGTTTTTTTTTGTAAAGGTAGAAAATCTTTCACAAAGCACTGTCCAAGTTAGCGTTTTGAATCGGATTCCCGACACGGCAGCCTGAGAAGCGCGAAAAACGAGTCGTTAATACGTTACCAGAATCACTTATAACTCGATAAGTAATCTATTTATCAAAAAATGGAAAACTCATCTCGATTCCAAATCTCTTCCATAGTCAGGCCTGCCAGTCTAATGCCTTCGCGTTTAAAAATGTGTCAGAAAGTTTCCCGTTGATGAGCAGGGAGGAAGATGCCTTTTTCAATATTTCAATGTACGAGTGATCCAGCAAAAGATAAAAATTCTTAATTACTCTTCTATGAAAGTAAAATATTACGAATAGTGTTCTTTTCTAATCGCTCTTATTTTGACAAGACGCACTTTAGTATCAGCATTTTTACCATTTGGAATATTTAACAAAAGAAGCATTAAATAATTTAAACAGGTTAAAAATAAATTTTCTTTCAATTTTACTTACCGTTTTTTTTTTAAAGTCCAGTAATATTGTTAGCCATAATTCAATAACTTTAACTCTTTTTTAAAAAAAGGGAAATCTGATGTTTAGTTTCCAATTAATTCTTAACTTGTCCCTTCCTTCACAAATTTGATGAGTTTTTTTAACATATATTTCTTGAAGGTTAATAGCCATACGTTTCATCAAAATTCCAGGAGCATGTATACGAAGGGAAGGGGGAGATCAAAAAGGAATGCTTGCTACCCCTAAGATTTTCAATTACAATTTTGTTGGTATTAAAAAAAGAGATTTTGCAAAGAAAGTTTGTTTATCCTGAACAGACACTGACTATCAGAATTTTGGGCCATGGCAACAGAAAATATTTTTGGCTCTAATTGTAGATTATCACATTTTTACAAATACTGTGAACGAGAAGTGTATGAATATAAGTATGTAATGAACCCATTTAAATGAAAGACAGAATATATGTAAACTGAAGTGAAGTTGGATTATTATTATTATTATTGAAATTTCTTCGTAAAAATTAACTTGACAACCTCAAATATGTTAAATAAACATGAAGTATAATGCTGCACAAACTTTAGAAACATACACAACCCAAAGAAAATTATATTTTATAAATAAGATGGTCATAAAACTAAAACATTTTTAAACAAGTTTAAAACACATATGAAGAAGCTGAAATAAATTGGGTGCACTATGAGAAACTTAAATCTTCAAATGAGAAGAAAAATTATAAATATACTTATGATATTGCTGACAATTTTAGCTTACATAAGTTGGGTAATGAATCTAGAAATTTAGGGGGGGGGGGCTTGAGTTCAGCCCCGTAACCCCCCCCCCCCCCGTTTTTCTCTGCCTACGGCCTTATTGTCAAACATGATTTCTGTTTATAACGCAGTTCAACATGTTTCGTAAGACTCAGAACATTATCGAAATTTAAGTCAGCCCCCCCCGAAATTAAATCCTGGATACGCCACTGATTCTTAGGCATGCTATCAACACATTCCTATCAAGTTGAGTTCATTCCATCACCCATTGATCCCTCACTCAAGACAAATTTAATGGATGTTTGTGAAAGCTATCATCATGAAATTGGAATACAAACATCTTGATTTTGGTAACAATGCCCACAAAACAGTGCTTTTCATCACTTTCCAACAGAGTTGAAAAGTATTTATGAATTCTGTCTGTCTGTCTGTCCATGCTCTAACTCACGTAAATATATACAGATTGTCATGCAATGGATATAGGTTATTGAGGTTTACTACGGCATGTTTGGTATTGAAAATGAAGTGTATAGCACTTATACTTTTTTTTACAGGGACACTCAAAAGAATTCCTTTACATTACAGTCTATGCAGAAAAATCATTTGCGGTTTATTTTAATGATGTTAAAAAATTTCAAACAATTGAAATGATTCAATATGATAATTATTTAAACAACACAAACGTCACAAAACACCTATGCATCATTTAATAAAAACTTTACTTAAGGTGTTTTTAAAAACATACATAACTGTATTTCACATTGATATAAAAACCTAGCGCTTTCGAGCAACCTTAGCTTGTTATCAGGGTTAAAAACCAACATGCAGACATACACAAAACAAATAGTCTAAAACTAGTAAAAACATCATTTTCTGCTGAAGAATGGTCAAACCATTACAAAGAGGTCACTAGGTGTGGGAAGCATTGGGAGGGATGTGCCAATCTTATTCAATCTTGAACAATCTGTAAAAGTTTATACCACACGTGGTATAAACTTTGGTATAAAGTATGGTTTGGCCATTCTTCAGCAGAAAATGATGGTTTTACTAGTTTTAGACTATTTGTTTTGCGTATGTCTGTCTGCATGTTGGTTTTTAACACTGATCATGAGCTAAGGTTGCTCGAAAGTGCTAGGTTTTTATATCAATGTGAAATACAGTTATGTATGTTTTTAAAAACACCTTAAGTAAAGTTTTTATTAAATGATGCATAGGTGTTTTGTGACATTTGTGTTGTTTAAATAATTATTATAGTACAAAGGTGAATATTGATTCAAATGAGTGTTGTTTTTCATGACTAAAGTTTATTATGATTCAATATGTTTGAAATTGATATATATCACTGAGGTGCACTACAGGAGAACTAGCTTACTATAGAATAGGGTGTGCATAGCACTTATAGTTCCTTTACAGGGACACTCAAAACAATTGTGTTACAGGACGGTCTATGGAGAAAAATCATTTGCGGTTTATTTGGATAATGTTCACTATTTCAAACCTATTGAAATGGATATAGTATATCACTAAGGTTCATGACAAGAGGCTTACTATAGAATAGTGTGTGCATAGCATTCATCGTTCCTTTACAGGGACACACAAAAAAATTGGTACTGTCTGTTAACACTAATGGCCGGAAGTGCATTTTCAGTGGCTGAGTTTGTCTTTATTTTTAACTCATGTTTTGACTATTACTGGGTATGCATACATTATATAAGATCCTATACAGGGCAGCACAAAAGTTCTCGAGTCCATTTCCATTTATGCACGGACATTCCAAAAGCGGAATTTTAAACTGTGCTACGCGTTACTTAACTGAACTAAAATTGAGCATTCTATGTAGCCTATATTCAAATTTACAGATCTTATACAGGGCTGCACAAAAGAATTCGGATATTCTTGAATAGTGTTTGTAATTTTTGCAATTGGGTTTTCAAATGTGTTATGCATTCCCCAAACTCTTTACTGAGATAGTCTCTTTCACCTTATTTAAATATAAATATATGTAAAATTATTTTGGTAGTGTCGGGAAGTGTTACATAATCTCTGCTGGACGCATGATTTTTCATTCTTGTTTCTTTTAAAATGAGTCTGCAAATGTGTCAAAAAGTTTCCCATTGTTGAATGGGGAAAAATATATTTTATAAGAAGTGTCTTGAAATATAAAAAAGCCTGAGTAGTATTCTGTCCTCCTTACTTGTGTAATCACATGAACAGGCCATACTTCAACAAGAGCTCTGTACATGAAGTCTCTGTAGATGCAACCGTACATGGGAGCTGGGACAAGGAAAACCTCTGGAAAAGAAAGTTATTGGATCAATTTACATTTTAAAAACATCACTTCTAACAACTAAAAATTCTTTCTACAATTATCCATCTCTTTTTTAAAATAGGTTGATTTAACTTTGTGCTATTATATTAAAAATAAATAAATGAACAACGTAAAATAGCACAAATAAAAATATATAAAATGGCAAACAGCTGTTTCGGAGCCCTTAAAGCTCCATCATCAGTGCCAAATTTAAAAGATTAAAAACCGATTCAAAAGATTAAGCCATGTAAATATGCTTGTGTCTCGCACACGCACCCAAGATTGAATAGCAATGAGTGTTTCAAAACAACAGTGGAGTTAAGAAACACATATGACGCAGGAGACCAATAGTAGTGCCTGGACAGAAACAATTCAGAAATACTCATCTATTTACGACCTTGATTTTTGGGAAGCTTATCATATATGGAAGAATTCAGGCAACTTAGTTAATGATATGTTCAGTACACTAAATTTTTCAAATGTCTGGCTACCTTTCATTTAATTCATCTCTTCGTTTCCCCCCTCTTTTTCTCCTTCATACTTAAACTCGTCCAGTCTGTCCCTAAGTACACTAAATTTAATAACACATACAAGCAAGGTGCAGTTATTTTAACAAGAAAATCAAGTTAAGTATGCTAAACGTATCCATCAACAGCAGCAATGCAAAACGTAATCTGCATGCCAGTAAAATTGTGAACAAAATCGAGAAGTTCTTGTTGAAAGACTTACACTGTTAGTTTATTAGATTTAAATGAATCCTGAACTTCTATCTCAGCATTTCAAACTGTTAGCTGCTGAAAATTTACAAGCAAATGAACTATGAACATAGCAATCCTTTTTATACTTCAGTGCAATTGTAATCGTATTTGTTTTGCTAATGACATACAGAACTCATTTTATTAATAACATTGTTGAAAAATCCAATTGGCCTAGTTAGTTGATTTTTCCGAGTTCTGCTGTGGCCATAATTAAAGCATTTATTCGTAAACACCTATGGGGAGAACTGGAACACTTGCAAAATCAAATCATCTATTTGAACTGTTATGTTAGAATTGTTTGCTAAAATTGTATGCTATTTCAAGCCTAATAAGTTAAATACTAATACTAATAACTTATTTTGGGTATGTCATGAAAATTATAGTCTAAAAAATTAGCATATGGAATGGCAATGGTATTTATTATTGATGCTTTATCTCATTTTTTTATGGTTTTAGCTTTTTTCCACATTGTTAACCTATCAACCACTGTAATAGAATTTGATATATCAGCTGAGAAATTTAATTCGATTTTAAAATAATTCTGCTAGTAATAAAATTAATTTACAGCTTTTACATGGTAGACTAGAACACAGTCAGATTGGAATGCTGTCTCCTGTGTGTATTTGCTTGTAGATTTACAAATTGTGATACACAGCCAACCTATTTTTCAGTCACAGAAACTGAAATTCATTTCTTAAATTAAAACTGCAGATCAAATTTACTAGCAAAGTGTGTGTGAATATTTTTAATTATACAGCCAAACTCACTTAATACGAGGGAATTATAAAAGCCCTTGTATTAAACAGTACTTGTAATAGCCGTAAAAATATAAATATCTTAAAACACACACATAAGTAAACTATTAATTGCTCTAATTATGTCAATGCTAAAACTAACATATCGTTTTTTCCCCCGGAAAAATTCAGCTAACATTTCAAAAGTCACTGCAATGTTTGAGCTATTGATTTCACACATGCTTTTTCATTTTAACAGTGCAACAAGAAACATGAAATGGCTGGTTAATATGGACCAGAGTCTGGATCTGAAGAAAGAAACTGATAAAGGTTTTCTTCTATGCTCCTTCCTTTCTGTAGCTCAGTTGTAAATCTTACAAAGGTGCAGTATTTGAAATGTCCTTGTCCCACCCTTCTTTCTTTCAATAGAAAGAATGAAAGAAAGGAAGGACAATCCTTTGCATTTTCTTGGGTGTGTGTGTGTGTGTGAGGGGGGGGGGGGGTCTCCTTGAAAGTTGAAATTCTGTCAGGTAAAACTGATAAATTGCTGTATTTTGACAGCCAGTTCAAATGTGGAAATATTACTGTTGAGAGAGAACAGTGTTCAATAAGTAAAGAATTTCTTACCTACTTTTGGCCGAAAATCACATTTTGAAATGAACAGATCTTTTCCTCGTACCAGCCATGATTGCACTTTTGTTCGTAAAAAGCATGAAAATCATAATATAATTTAAATGATAGGGTGAGATATCTCACCAACTAGTCTTCAGTATTAATTAGGTCAATCAAATATTAGGTCAAAGGGACAAATAGGCTGAATATTGTCACATCTCTAATCGAAATTACTTTATTGTTTTGATTGAATGACATTAACATGGCTGAAAAACAGATTCAACCCTAAACAAGGTTGGAAAAGCAGGCAAAGATGATTCTTAAATATCTTTTCCATAGACACCTTAGGCCAATTTAACCCCTTTTCATGCCATATGGACCACTTTAGTGATCTTTGGCTTAGACTGAGATATTCCAATAGGGTTACCTGAGCTGTAGTTGTATTTAAACTGTATGGATCTCAGGTTGAGCTATAGTTGTCTTTTTTTGAACAAAGGACCCACTTTTGATTGACCGCATGAATGGAAATAATACCAAGAAGTAGAGGATGATCAGATGTGATCAACCATGCACGGCTGCTGCTCCCAGCTTGACTTTAAGAAGAGCTGACAATAGAAATATGAGTTCAAAAATGGATACAACTTTATGTCATCCAGCACATGACTGTACTTTAGAGCATATGAAAATTTGTGAGACATATAATATGAATGACTTGGGTGCCTCAGTCAAGTTGAGTAAAATTAAGTTTGCCCTCAATTAAAAATCCACCCTCCACACAGTCAAGATTGAAAAAATAATCACAAATGGAGCACATGATTGTACTTTAACTCATACAAAAGTTCTCAAAGCCCACACTACGAATAACTTGGGTTGACTTCTTCACGTCGAAAACTAATATGTCATTCATCCAATTCTTTCCTTGTTGAGAAAGAACTGAAAACCGTTACAACTTTACACCATCGAGCACATGATCTTATCTTAGCTCATAGGAAAGCTCTCAAAACCCACAATACGAAAAACTTAATAACGAATGAATCAGAATAACTCAGGTAGAAACAGAAAGAATACATACACAAAGATCCACTCACCTCCAGCGTCTGCAAGACAGTGAGCCATAGCATCGATGCAACTGGTCACTCCAGTCAAACAAAACAACTATGGAACGGAGAAAAATTCATTATTACAACAGACTCAGGAATTTTTAACATATTCTCTTAGAAACAAACAATCAATCACAATTTAATAATCATGTCAATATAAAAATAAATGTAGCAAAACTAAAAAAATTAAGATTGTTTACATTTGGAAGATTTCATGAGTGGAAAGTCTCAGGGCAAAATCATACAGTCGGATGAAACTGGATATCTTGGTTTTGACTTAAATCTGAATTGCAATACTTAGCTTCAGGACTGAATGAGAAGCAACCCTTACAACATTTATGTGATTTCCACTGTATAAAAAGTTTACTTTATCATTTTTTGTCATTTAAATATTTTCTACTTTTCACAATTCTTAAATATGAACACATTTGAAGTTAGTGAAACTTTTTATATTATTATTTGTAGCAAGGACTTATTTCCCACAATGAAACTGTTGCGAGCATTTAAGGTGACAACCCTAAATGAGGTTGGAAATGTATGATTTTTAAATAACTTTATCCACCACTTCAGTGATCTTCGGCTTAGGCTGAGATATTCCAATACTTGTCCTTTTTGGAACAAAGGACCCTTTTAAGTAAGCCATGAGGCTTACTTTCCAATCCACATTCTCTTCGGGTAAAACCATATATTCTATGTGGGATATAAAAGGAGGTACTTTTATGTTAGCTGAGTGCAAATCTCACCAATAACATTTTTTCTCTAGCCAATAGTAGCTTTTATTTTTCGCATGTGGAAATTAGAAACAAAACCTTGATGATGAAAAAAAAAAAAATGTTTTGGCTTATGGTCTTATTCTTCTCTTTTGGGGGTCTTTTTGGTTTTGTCTTATTTTTTTATTTGAAATGAAATAATTGAAAGGCACGAATTTTAATTGAAATGAGTGAAAGGTTTATATTTTTCATTTTAATTTCAATTTCATTGCATTCATTTTAAATGCTGCAATAATGAATGCAATAATGAATGATGGCAATATGAGTGATATTTCACGATTTATCACCTGCACTCAGCTAACAAAAAAGTATCGAAAAGGATATTGGAAAACAATAATTGAAGAGGCTGTAAACATTGTTTGAAGAAAAGGCAGTCAAAACTGCATGGACAAAAATGATTATGTTTTCTGCAAGAAGTGAACTTCTTTTCTGCAATTTCTCAAATTATGATGAAGATCATTATCCTATTGTCTTTAAATATTAAACCATTAGACTTATAATTTTAATATTAGTTTAGTTCCTTAGTTAAAGTTGTAAAATTAAATATAGTGCTACTTTTAAAAAGTAAGTCTAAACTTTTTCATTTCCTGTAAGATTAACATATCCATTTGTTTTTTTGGATGATTTGACTTTTTCTAAACAGTGTTCAATGATTTAAACCATGACTTACTTAAATCATTCAAAAAATCATGATATTAATCCAAAATTTATGAATTTTCTCTTTAATTATTCATACACACATAAGAATTAATTGATATATTAGCATACTGTATTTAGCATAGTTTTTAGAAGTATTATGTGCTTTTACATCTTCTGAATTTTTTTTCTCTCCAATTCTCTCTTGTAAATTTCTATCTCGTTTGAGTTTTGCAAACTGTTAAGTAAATATCTATCATTTCACACACATGATGGGGAGCCAATAACGCTGAAAAGGGGTTGGTAAAATTCTTCTGTATTGTATCCTGTCATTAGTGACTGGAGAATTTCTTTTTCTATAATATGTGATGAGTTGAAATTACTTATATTGTTTGAGATATGGAAAAAGAAAAGAAAAAAAAATACTTATTCAGGATTTCTCATTTTTTTTTTCGAACATATAATTACAGTTTAATTAATCTATTGATTGATAATAAGTTTAAGTTAAATAAAAGTATGTAAAAATATAATCCTAATATATAAATTCATTTAAATAAGAAGAAAAAAAAATCATTTTACAAAATACTGCAAAAGAATTGTTAGTACATCTAATTAGAGCCAATTCAAAAAATTTTGTCCAGTGACAACATATAGAGAGTAAAGAAGACAAACATTCCAACTTTGAAATTCATCAGTTGTAATAAATATTAAAATGAAATACATCACATGATTGAATATAAGGTAATATCCGATACAGTAATTTTAGAAATAAGTTTGAATTTTCATCAATCTTCAAACTATTATGAAACTGAATCAGTGTTTACTCTCCAATTTGTTTAGCTGTTGAAAAAAAAGGCATCATTTTTTAAAGTTGTTTTACCATTACAGTGACTATTATACTAGATTTATAAACTACCTTATAATCATGTCACTCTTGGTGGGATTCAGCAGGTTTGGTAGTACTGGTAAGCTAATTTTTCCAAATTTACATTTCTTGCTCTCTTTAAATGTTCATTTGTTATGCTTACTAAGCGCAACAGCCTGTGGTACATTCTCATTTATTTCAGCTCCTCGTTAAACTTTGTGTTGCATCCAAAATACCCAATAGATAAATATGTTAGTGGTTCATTAGGCTATCTTTATAAAAAAAGTAGTGAGGATGCAGTTTTAGAGAATGAGCTTGAAATTCTGCTATTATTGAATGATGCTATTTTGATGCGTTTTCTGATAGAAATTTTATTAAGTGAGTTGCGTTTCTTGAATATTACCAAAGAAATTGCATCTTTTTAATGGGAATAAACATGGTTAAAGGCTTTTTTTCCCCCCTCACTATGCCAAAAGATCAAATTTTTAAACTAATAATGTTGGAAAGTGTTTAATAATCTATGTATGATGCATCCTATTACTTTTTTGTTTACATAAAAAAAAGACAGAGAACCGATTATTAAATTATTTGATTCCCACTACTGATGTCACCTATTTTATCCTATTTTATTTTATAATGAATTAATGGATTTTAAAGTTATTACACAGTATTCAGGATACCCTGTATATGTATAATAGCAAAATTTAAATAACCCTTTTCATTGCATAAAAAGTATTGAGACTAAAGGGCAGTTGGAATGTCCTATACAGGCCATGTTAAATAAGTGTACCTTTTCTTATAAACTACGAAAGATAGGCACTTGATATTTTTTAGATGCATCAAATGCTTTTAATAAAATAAGGTTAAGTTTATGCACAAATATTTTGCGTTATTTTATTTTATTTTTTTAAATAGAAACCAGTATTAAAAAGCAAAAAAACATACATATTTCTGAATTTTTTTTTTCTTTCTTTTTCTAAAAACAATATAACAATCTCAAAAATATTTTGTGAAAACTTAGTTTAAAGTGGTGTGGTCAAGGAGTATGATAAGATGTAAACAAGTGGAATTGCTTAAAAATTTCAAACTTTTCATTGCCAATGTAAAAATATATCATTAGAAAGGTTAGAAGGATTCAAAATATTAAAAATTTCCAAAATCAATATTTTTCAAGTTTTGGTCTTCCAACTGTCCTTTTAAATACATTTTATAAAAAGAACAATAATTCTGTAATGAAAACAGTCTATTCACAATTGAAATGTGTTATAAGTATAATGCTTTTACTTGAGAGCAATGAGGTTTTTTACATTATCTGCGGAGACTGGTTCATGGCTTTCCAATAATTCAGTGAACAGCTTTGCTATAGTTTCTCGCAGTCTAAATGATGAAAAAAAATAAAATAAAATAAAATAAAAGAATAAAAAAGTAACCCAAACATTAAAGGGAACAACAGTTTGAATGGCAAAAAAAAAAAAAAAAAAAAAAAAAAAAAAAAAAAAAATTTAAACTTTAGGAATTTTTGTAGGTTTTAATAACAACATAAACTGTTAGGTTTTCTTGCAATATATTAAGTTATGTTTGAAGAGTGTATCATATTTTTTTTTCATTAAAAAAAAAAAAAAAATCCTGCTTCATCTTTGGCATTTATGTAAATGAGGGTGTCCAGAAAATGTAGTGTTTGCTCTAAACATTCCTGAAACTTCAAAATTTAAAAAAACTTGCAATTAATTTTTAGCAAATTAGTTAAGATGCAGCATAAGATTGTTTCAAAATTTAAATATTTGTAAAAATGGCAGCATTTTCAAAACCAATTTGATCTCGGAAAAATGGCCTCAAAATGCTTTTTACAAACAGTTTTGATTTTTTTGATTTTTTTAAAATCGAAAAATAAAAATATTAAAAAAATATATTATGTAGTGCTAGAATTCAATTATGAACGTTTGTATTAAAATTTTAAAAAAATCAATTGAGAGATTTTAAAGCTATCTACAAGTGGCCAGATAAAAAAAAAAAAAAAAAAAATGTTCTGAGAAAAAATAGCTTTAAAGTGTTTGGTTTAATGGCAATTACTTACAGCCATACTTGTCACTGTAAATTTTACAAAAGTTCTAATGTCGTTTTTGGGTTATATTCTAAACACTGTAAGCTAATTCTACACTACAATGAAGAATTTTTTTTTTTTTTTGAAAGTTTCAAACTGGTGTCCCCCTTAGTACAAATAGTACATGTAACAAATAGTGATTTGGTTGAATAGTCAACTATCCAATATCAATACAAGTCAAGATTTATACTGAATATTGAATATTTGGGATCAAAACTCTACTTTTTTTTAAAATTCATTTTTGCTGAAAATAAAATATAAATTTTTTTTTTTTTTTAGTTTTAAATCACTTTTAGAAATACAGGCACATCTCTCAATAATGTTATTAAATTTATTAATAAATTTTTCTAACAGGTAGACTCCCTTAAATCTGCATAGCTTAAAACCAGAGGTTTTGCAGATTTGTGGTCACTGTTTTGTTTACATTTTTTAAACAATAATTTGAAATAAATTTTTCACCTACATCTTAACTGTAAGTTTCATTGTTTACATCAGAAATGATGTGCAGATTTTAAGAGTTTGCGGATGTTAAGGTTGCAAATTTGAGGAAGTCTTCTGTACTTTAAACTTTATGAAATTTTGTTGTTTTCAGACACTAAAAATGCATCTTTCTGTTTTTTCCCAGAAAAACTCAGAAATTTCAAACAATTCAAAGTATCACAATTCAGTGTGTTTTGATCACAGAAGAATGGAAATTTTACTGTTTTTTTTCTAAGTATAGGATGTGATGACTGCATAAAAATTTCAAAAGTGTCATTCTTTGAAAATGAATGGCAAGGCTATTTCATTTGAGACTATCTTAAATCATTTTGAGCACTTTTGCATTTTTCATTACCTATGCATCTCTAAACGGTAAAAAGTTAAAGCTTGTTTCAATCTTTTTGGGGCACCCTGTATAACTCTGCAATATTCCTTTTCAAATATGTTTCAGCCCTCTGAAGGATGATGGTATATTATATATATACAAGTTAATTTTAATACCCAACTGCCAAAATGGTATAAGAATTTTTTTAATACAAGGTACGTGAAGGTACACATTTATTCATTTCCATATCAATTTATATGTAAATTCTGGTGACAGTCAATCATTTCAACATTTTAGCAACAGAAATTACTTTGTCCTTGAAAGGGTTAAGAGGCATAAAAAATATATAATCTAAGTCATTTAATCAGATCAAATATTTTTCTAAAAGTCCAATACGGAATAACGAACATTAACCTACCAAATTAATACAATACATTATGAAACAGCTTGAGTGACAGTATAAACTTTCGAAATTCTGGAACCCTGATACTTGGTCCTTTTTTACAAAAGTGAATCCAATGTATTTAATAGGTAATATGTCTTTTTTGTGTTCTTTCAAGGTAAAAATTATACATCACAATTTTTTTTTTATATGTGTCCCTTTTCCAAGTTTTTGCTAATGATGCACTGTAGCGCATCTCTGGCTATATTTAATAGGAGTGCAACATACTTTTTAAAGAAATATTAAGCAACATTTTAAAAATTTTACTAGAATATCATTTTTTTCAACACAATTAAGTTTTATGACAATTACTACTTGGTAAATATAACAATTTTACTTGGACATCAATGTACATAGTTCAAAATGCCAACTTTGGCAGTATTTTCTTAATGTTCACCTGCCTTTATTTAAAAATGTAAAATGCTATTTGATTTCCTATCTTCTAAACAAGAACATCTGTTAATTTTATGTGTTCATGGATCATTATGAATTTGGGAATATGTCAGAAACTAGCCAGTTTGAATTTAAGAACAGCCTTAACAGGGTTCGTACACATTTCATTACATGAAATTCAAGGACTTTTAAGGACTTTCAAGGACCAAAACCAAAAAAATTTAAGCACCTAAAAATTGAATAAACTAATGAATTGCATGTTTGAATTGAAATTTTCATTTTTGTAAATACATAGAACTTTTTAAGTAAATATAAGTACATTAGATGTACAACGAATTGAACTTTACAAAAAACGTGTAATATATTTAATTGAAAATATCAGTAATAATTTTAATAATACAAATTATGAAACGAGAAACACAATTAAATTTTCTTTAATTCTGAAATTTTTTCTAACAATTTTAGATCAAGGCTATTAATGTGAATTTCGTTTTCTTTGATAGTTTTTCTCAGTTCATGATATTGCATAAACAAGTCTATGTTCTTAGATGTTTCAGCTTTATCAGCCAAATTATTAGCTTCTACATTTGTACTTTGCATGTCCTTTTCAAGAAAAATCTTTTTTTTTCTTTAGGAAGGTGATCTCATCCTCTAAAGTTTTCCATTTCAGTTGTTTTGTTTCAGCCTGAGCTTCGTTTTTTTTCTTTTCCAAATGCTGCATGTGCATGTACTTTGAATGAGCAGATGAAGCAGCTATTCTGATTTCTTTTGTAATTTGCAAATTGTGAATTTCCCCAGACAGCTTGATATATTCATGAATCACACGTTGAGAAATATAAGATGCCTCTTTCAAATTTTCAACTTCAAGGGCTTTATTAACTGAGAAGCCTCTTTCGACAGATGCTTGTCCATGGGAGAGTATAAGAATCATTTTAATAATCTTCCAGAGGTTTCCATATTTGTTTCCAGAAAAGTAAGGTTGAAAAAATGTATCCAAGGAAAGATTGTTTGGGTCAAATGAAGCAAAATCGAATGAATTCGGCTTGACAACATTGGATAGGAAATCGGCTGGATAGGAATCTCATCACAATTTTCTTCTAAAACACGCTTATTTTGAGATAGTACTAAAGATGTTTTTCATTTTTTCTCTTGCTTTCTCGGGATGCCCAGCCATCATGCGTGGGTCAATGCTAATTGCATTTCTTACTAATGAATAATTAACTGGACATTTTTGCATTAAATGTTTTATCATTGTTGTAACGCACTTTAGACAATCTTGTCTAAGTGAAAATATATCATTTTCTGTTATTTCTGTTTTCCTTTTCTTTTCTTTTATTAGTTGCTCTGCAGCAAAACCTAATTATATTTTACCCTTATCGTTGTGCATATTTGGATCACTAAAATTAAATTTGCATAATGCATCAACTTTCTGTATCTGATTTTCAGGCTTCAGATCCTTAAAATGCTGAATACAATCATTTACAAGTTTCAACAAGTCAGTGGCAAAAAATGGAATCATTGGTTTATCACTCTGATATAGCTTCAAAAATGGTAAAAGTATTTTTGACAGCGATAGAAAAAATTTCAATTTTATCAAAAATGTTTTATCTTTAGTTGCTTCCTTAATGATACAAAATGATTTAGATGTAATTTTTAGCAAAATACCCATATCAATCTTCTTTACATATGTTATATCATTCCCTATTTCTATGACCCTTTCGGCTGCTGGGACATTTTCGAACCACCTGTAACTAACAAAATTTTACAGGGAATTTTTTCATTGATGAGATATTTATAAAATCATCACGTCCTGCTGGAGGATCTTTAAAAACCCAATACAAACTTGACAGAACTAAAGTTATGTCCCACCCGATGGATGAAATTTCATGTTTGAAGGAATTGTTTAGGATATGGAGACCACATGAACCTAAATTCAAAGATTGTATGCCATATTCCTTGGATAAGTCTTCCTGTAAACTGTTGTAGAATTTCCAATTAACATAAGGCCCATCCATAGATATTTGTAGAAGTTTTGATAAATCCAATTTTACAACACATTCATACAAAGCTGAGAGAATGTCTTCACTTGTTGAATGCCCAATAAATGCTGATGTTAAATATTGTGTCCTGACTCTACATTCCTCCTGGTGCCAATATCATACATGAATATTGAGCTGCTTTTTTTGGTTAGTTTGATTTAGAGTCTCATCAAAGAGCAGAGTAAAAAACTCTGTATTTTTGCAGTTATCTACCAAAAGCGTTTGAAAATGAGGGCCAAGACCAAAATGGCATATATATGCAGATTTTTTTTTTCTCCACATGAAAAATTGCTAGCGATGCTACTGTCTGAGAACATTCTGGAAAGTAATTGTGCAATATCTTCACAGGGTTTATATGAATAATAACTTTTAATGCACTTTAAGGCCCACAATATTTCAGCATCTAGTACATCATTTTTAGAAACAAATGTGTCAATTCTATTTTTTTCAGAATTTTTTGAAGTACTAGCATCTATTTTTTCTGATGTATTGGCATCTAAATTGTTTGAAGTAGATGCTGTTTTTGAGAAGAAATCTTTCATTTTCTTTTTCATTTTTTTAGATTCGAGGTTTTTAGAATGTTTGCCATGTGTAAGAAATATAAAAATACATCAGAAATAATCTACAAATACATCACACATGTAAGCATACAATCAATTAAGATGTAATTATTTTTATGTCTGAAGTATAAATAAAAACCTAGAATAAATTTATTTTAAAATATAGAAAACTAGCTGACTCGCCCGGCAATAGCCGTTCCCGTGTAATAACCTTAAATATATTGCCCCGGGTGGTGAAACACGGAACTAAAATCATTAAGTTTTGTCGAAATCGAGTCGAATGAGTCAAACCGTATTGTGATCAGATATAGCTGCAAAATCTATTACTTCCACCTTCCACTGACAGGGGGCACAATCTCTTCTATACGAACATAACTGAAATTTTTAAGACTATTGATGTCGAGGCGAACGAGCCAAACCGCGTTGTGATCGGACCCATAGAGCCAGAGATAGCTCCAAAATCCATTAGTTCCATCTTCCACCACCAGGGGCTTAATCTCTTTTATACGAACATAACTGAAATCTTTAAGGCTATCGATGTCGAGGCGAATGAGCCAAACCGCGTTGTGATCGGACCCATAGAACCCGAGATAGCTCCAAAATCCATTAGTTCCACCTTCCACCACCAGGGGGCGCAATATCTTCTATACGAACATAACTGAAATCTTTAAGGCTATCGATGGCGAGGCGAATGAGCCAAACCACGTCGTGATCGGACCCATAGAACTCGAGATAGCTCCAAAATCTATTAGTTTCACCTTCCACCACCAGGGGGCGCAATCTCTTTTATATGAACATAACTGAAATCTTTAAGGATATCGATGTCGAGGCGAATAAGCCATACCCCGTCGTGATCGGACCCATAGATCCAGAGATACGAAAGCGCTCTTGGCCGCGAGGGCATAGACGCCGACTAGGAAGGGGGGAGGGACGTCGCCGCTTTGTCTGGTTAAGGTTAGGGCGTTTGTTAAAGTATTACCGATAGTAATAAGGACAAAAAGAAGGCTGACAATTTAGAAAAATGATTATCATTGAAATTTTTCAAACAAAAATTAAGGGAAAAAAAATCAAAGAAAAATTTAAGGACTTTCAAGCACTTTTTGCAAATTTTGAATAAAAATAAGTACTTTCAAGGACCAAAAAATCTTTAAAAAAATTTAAGGACTTTTAAGCACTTTCAAGGACCGTACGAACCCTGCTTAACCACCACGACTCAAATAGTCAAACAGGTAGTTTAAAAGAAAAATCGGTACTTGTCTACTTCAGGGATCACTCTAGAGAGTTTCAGAGGATCGGCCTGCCCTCATGCCCTTTTTAAATAAAATTCTTCCCTCCTTGCCCTTTTCACAAGTAGAATTCTACTCCCTTTTTATTCCTGGATGGAATCCTGCCTTGTTTGCTTTTTATTCCTGGATGGAATCCTGCCTTGTTTGCTTTTAATTTTAGAATGCTTGTATGATACGTCAGGAGTACTCCTCTTTCCCTCTTTATTTCTCTGTGAAATGCTCTGGTATGTCTAATCTTTGACTTTGAGCGATACATCTTTCCATTGAACAAGACATAAAGGGTAACTAAGGGTAGGGTCATTGATTACTTTCACCTTCTCTAGTGAAATATAGTATTAGATCAGGCATTCTGGCCTTTGACCACATGATAACTTATGACCATATGATAACTTACACAAGTTCATAAAAATTTTGAGAAGTAGCTTTAGAATTTTTATTTTGTAGCTTTTTCAAAACCAGTTTTGCTAAAACCGGGAAAAAGTTATCGGGTGAATAAAAGTTTTAGAGAGCGAAGTTTTTGAATATCGTAGTAACAGGGGGAAATGACTGTGAATATAGTAAACAATTTTACAATAAAAATGTAAGTTTCATTTTGCTACTTTTAATACTTTTCAAACGGTGAAGTTATGGAAATTAGAAATGTTATTGGATTTTTTAAATTAAGGAGTACTTCAAGCTGTTGCCAGACCTATCTCCCCACCAGTATATTGGTATATGCATTTATTACAAAAATGCCCTTTTTATGAAATGATGTGCCCTTTTCAACAAAATTGCCCTTGTTTTGTAATGTGCACCCTGCCCTTTTTTATGATCTAGAATGATCCCTGCTACTTTCCCAACAACCAATTTCTATTTAAAAATAAATAAATAAATAAATTAAAAAAATATATATATATATGCCACACAATGGGATTTAATGCCAGTCACACAAAAGTGTGACATCAAGTTTGATTTCGAATGCATCACTAGTACACAATATGTGTATTCCATTTTTATTTATTTTGTGGATAAGCCAGTTTAATATAAACCCCCCCATATAGTTTTCCCCAGGTTTAAAAAAGGGCAGGGTGCTGCTGGTGAAAAAAAGGGCACTTTTTTCTTTTTAAGGGCACTTTTTGGATTCTTGAGGGAACCTTTTCAGATTCTTAAGGGCACTTTTTTTAATTGTTAAAGGTATTCTTTTGGTTTTTAAAGCCACTTCTGATATTTAAAAGTCAGAGCACTCTTTTCAAGACAACACTGAGTCAGTTTTGACTATGAAAGCAAATTTTTTAATGCAAAAAGGAGTTTAAAAGAAAAATCGGCACTTATTTACTTTCCCAACAACTAATTTCTATTTGAAAAAAAAAAAAAATGCCACACAAGGGGATTTAATGCCATAGTGATATCAAGTTTGATTTCGAATGCATCCCTAGTACACGATGTGTGTATTCCATTTTTATTTATTTTGTGGATAAGCCAGAGTATGTATATATATACATAATTTTCATTTAAAATACATGCCTTTTACTCATTTCATTTAAAATACAAATTAATAATAATAATAATAACAACAAGAAGAAATAATATCCTAAATTATAACATTATAAATTATAACAAGCAGAAAAAAAATGCTGTTGGCAAGATTTGTATCCAGCTAATATAAAAGTACCATTTTTTTTAATAAAGACTATAAGTTAACTGTTCTTTCTCTATTTTCTTTTGCACTTCAAAAAAAAAAAATGATAAAGATCTAGGATCTTCCATTTACAGAACTAGACATAATAAACTATTTTCAAGATTATGAGATTCTGTCATCAGAAAAGATTGCACCCATGAGCATGATATGAGACTTTATCTGCAAACAAATAAACAATGGCGATGTAATTTTTAAAACTATGAAATGTGAATATCTATTAAAAAAGAACGATGGCTGGAAATCTTTTGGCCTCATAATATCAAAGCTTTATCTAATTTTCATGTACATTTTATATGTTTTATCTGTTATTTGTGATTGTTGTATTTGTAATTACATTTCCGGACTCTATTAAAGGGCCGAACTTCCGCTTTTATTTGCATTTATTATATCCCTCCAAAAAACTTAACTATTACAGCAGTATACAAAATCGGAGAGAAAGAATTTTGATGCGAACAGCTTTATCCTGTGACTTTTAGAATAGAAGTCATGCCTAGTAATTTTTTTTCTGCAGGTTATCTTCCCGAATGAAATATTGAAAAAAAAAAAATTACCTCAGTGTACCAAAGTCATCCTCATACCCAAGTAAATTGAGATCACAGGTCCACACATCATTCAGCTGCAGAGAAAGAAAAGATGATTTATTATTAATACACACACATGAAAAGAAAATATTGCATCTTAAGGGGAGCCTCTTTAGGAAAACTTTCAAAGAATCAACTTTTTTTTTCTTCATATTTTGAACCCTTAAAGTATCTAGAATAGGCCCTCAAAATCATTTTTTGTTCCACTCAAAGTTTAAGCCATGACAACCAGATTGTTGTTACACAGCCAAAAAGCTGATCAAAAACTTGACACGCATTTTTAATGAAAAAGTTTTTTTTTTAATGAGGGGTTTGCATAATTCAAGACAATTCACGCTGTAATTTTTTTTGGTACTTACATATTATCCATGCCAGTTTTAAGCCAACCTCGCCAGGCATGGAGCCAATATTACTAATTATAGTAACCCTTATATTTCTTTTTCCTTTCTACATGGTACATGCCTGGGAATAATCTATAATATTATTCTTTCTTATTTACTATGCTATTTACCATTTATTAATTTTACTAAAATGATGTTATTTACTATTTTTAACTATGTTATAAATTTAATAAACATATATTACATTTTATTTATTTTATATTAATTACCATTTTTAACAATGTTATTTGATAATGTTAAATTACTGCGTTTGAAAACATGTTTCGCAACGATAAACAAGATTGGTACTTAGCAACCATTTTTGGCGATCAATCTTCTGGCACGGATAATACGTAAGTACCTTTTTTTTTTCAAATTAAACTAGATTTTTTTAAATTGGAGGACAAATATTCAAAAAATTAAAATTTTTAATAATTTAAATTTTTTGAAGTGTTTTGAAACTGAAAAAGTAGTGTTTATCTCAAACTTCAAACAGCTACCATTTTTCTGAAATTTTTATTTATCTTATCAAACTGAGGTTTGACATCCACTAATTTAATATATTTAAAAAATCTGTGTAAATTTCTTTTTAAATTTCAAATTAGACTATTAATATTTAAAGTAGTAAATCACTTACACTGATTTACTATGCACACTGTGTGTAGTGGACTTTAAGGGGAATTTTAGATAGATTAAAATATCAACATTTCTATAGGACAATATTCACACACTTAGACAAAAGTACAATAAAAATTCAATGCCAAAAACCATTGTTTTCAATGTGCATTAATTAAAGAAAGACAAACAAACAAATCTCGTAAATGCCCTAAAAATCAACTCATATCAAGAAAACCTCCACTTAAAAAAAAATAATAATAATCAGTGGTGATTGTGAGCTCACATGAAATACATGAATTGTTTGCAGTTGGGAAAAATGAGAGAGGGACGAAATTTTGTCTTTTTACAAAAAAATGACTTTATATGCAACTGAATTTCAAAATCATATTACATTGATAATATACTGTTATTATTTATAAGAAATATGCAATTTAAAGTTTTAGCTTAAACAGAGACATCTGAATGCAATAATGTGACATAATTAATTAATGAACAGTAGAGGGCACCTATGTACCTAGGGCCAGTACCCCTCCATTTAAATAATATTTTTATGTACGTTTTTTTTAATCAACTGGGTGAATGATAACACGAGTTGTTTTTAAGCCATTTTGAATTCCAGAAAAATAAAGTTGTGAGAAGTGGAAAACCATTTTGCAAGCACAAAAGTCGAATTTTGATTTTAATATTTTGTAAAGTATATTTCTTTTAGCTAGAATATCTAGTTTTAATTGTTACCTGAATTATTAAACGAGGTATCAAATATATGATCTATCCATGTGGAATTTTTAGTAGGGTCCACTTTGTATAAGATGAAATGTCATACCTCAGGCCACATGATTATAGCCATGGACCTAGGTACAATGATGAAACACAATGACATTTTGTTCCTCTTTGTATATTATTTGAAAATTCTCAATGATAATGGACAAGAACTGAGCGTTCGCATATTGATTTCTTGTAGTTAAACATTCAGGAAAGCGAACAGTTATGAGTTTCTTTCTTAACACTTTACCGACCGGTAGCGGTTCGAACATACTATGCCCTTTCACCGCCCGGTCAGCCGCAGATCGTCCGAGACACCGGCTTGGTTTCGGCCTAGACTGACGTGCGGGAATATACGCGCTTTTCTTAAACTCTGGTAAAATTGTACGCTTCGTGTTATTCTAGGGTAACGAAATTTAATAAAATCTTTTATTTTAACCCTTTGGGAACGAGCGACACGTATACATGACGCATAAGATGCTCAGAATCCTCGATTATTCCCACCAGTTATTTTTTAATGTAAGATTTGCCTCATTAAATCTTAGCATTTCTGGGATTCAATTAGGTGAAATTTTCTGTTTTGAAAAACCGGTGGTAAAAGGTTAAAAATTCTGTAAAGGATGCCCGTTGTGAAGGGGTTAATCATATTAGTGTTAAACAATATTTATTTTATCTATTACAATCATTTTCAGTTTATTATTTACATAAAGTATACCACAATCCATATAACAATATTTGTCGAAAAAAGAAGTTGTTTAATATTTTTTTTAACTATGATAGTGCTCGAAACAGTCACCTTTGTGTAATGGGACGTTGCAGTATTTACAAGCGAAACCTGTTCTAAAGGGTTAAAGCTTATAAAAAAGCACCGTTTATCTGAATAAAGAATGCTTGCTGCTTGCTACTTGTCAATCTAACCTAACCAAATCTAACAGAAAGATCAAAAGTCGATTAATCGACGACCAGTCGGTAAGCGCTGGGGAGCAAACGTCGAATAATCGATGGCCGGTCGGTAAGCGCTGGAGAGCAAACGTCGATTAATCGACAGCCGGTCGGTAAGCGCTGAGGAACAAACGTCGATTAATCGACGGCTGGTCGGTAAAGTGTTAATATTTCAGAGAAAGAAAAAGAGACAACTGATGATATTACTTTTGAAAAGTAACACTCATGAGTTTTTCAAATGTGACAGGTAATCTGGATCCATCTGCAAACATCCTAAATATTGATTTGCCTGATGAAAAAATTTTTTTTTTCAAACAAAACGGAAACTAGATACTTCTGCAAAATTTTGTGAGCTTTCTTCATCAAATCCTCTTTCATACATTACACATGAACACGAATAAGTACGACCTTTTCCTAAAGCAAAGCTTCATGTTTTTAAATGAGGAGGTCGTAAACCAGGAAATAGCCAAATCTATACAGACATACGTAATAAAAGAAAAGGGGGGGGGGGGGGGGATTGAAGCATACATATGATGCAGTTTGAATGGCCAAAAGGAAGAGAGAAAAAAAGAATCCATGCTTCTGAATGTTGAGGGAACTTCATCTGAAGAATTTCCAGATACTGTAGATTCTTCTTAATTTAATTGGGATGTAAGTTTACCATCAGTTGAAGAAATAAGCAATGCAATTTTTCAAAAAAGAGAGAGACTTTTGTTTAACAAAGTTAGAAGAGAAAACGCATTACACATTTTCATTGCAAAAATGATTGATATTGCACCAGATTAATATTGGGTTCAATATCTGCTGATATGAATGGCACAACCAAATAAGTTGCTTTACGATAAAGATGTTCTATACAAAAAAGAGAAAATATACACTATATTTCCAATGATGACCGGTCACTTGCGATTTTAGACGTTTTGTTAAATATCTGGAAAGGTACATAAGGAATTATCCTGTAACTTCAGGAGTGTAAACAACATGATAAACGTCATATATTTCCGTGAAGATTTTTTCCCGAAACCCCATAAGGGGCCGTCAACAAATTGAAGAAAAACGAATATATTTTGGATAACCCTGTAAAAACTAATATTGCAAAAGCATTCAAACTATAGATTATGATTAAGTGGATTATTGTAATAATTTGGGTTCATTTGTATGAAGATAGCATGTATACTCGAAGAGAAATTCAGGTTTTTATAAAAACGGTCCCAAATTTTACCAAGTTTTTTGCTTATAATTTGCAGAGTTTTTAATGTAAAAACAAGTTTTTTTCAGAAAATATGACAAACAAAATTATACACAATACCCTGCAATCAGAATTAAAAAATAATAAAAATTGTATGAAAAATGAGCAGGTTTACTAAATATTGTTTCACTGTGCATGCGCGAATTCAATCAAAATATACTGTGCATAATATATTAGCTAAATGTATAGACGAACTTTTATGAAAGTCTCAAAAACATAGCTTGAAAATTCTGATAGTAATCGTCGATAGAATAAGCTCGAAATTCGCTGTTCCCAAAAGGAAGCAAAAAGATGAGGGGTTGTATCCAAATGTACTAGCTTATCAAAGTTGACATAATAAGAATGAAGTGTCTCTCATTCTATATTTCATACAACCCCTCATCTTTTTGCTTCCTTTTGGAAACAGCAAATTTCGAGCTTATTCTATCGACGATTACTATCAGAATTTTCAAGCTATGTTTTTGAGACTTTCATAAAAGTTGGTCTATACATTTAGCTAATATATTATGCACAGTATATTTTGATTGAATTCGCGCATGCACAGTGAAACAATATTTAGTAAACCTGCTCATTTTTCATACAATTTTTATTATTTTTTAATTCTGATTGCAGGGTATTGTGTATAATTTTGTTTGTCATATTTTCTGAAAAAAACTTGTTTTTATATTAAAAACTCTGCAAATTATAAGCAAAAAACTTGGTAAAATTTGGGACCGTTTTTATAAAAATCTGAATTTCTCTTCGAGTATACATGCTATTTTCATACAAATGAACCCAAATTATTACAATAATCCACTTAATCATAATCTACAGTTTGAATGCTTTTGCAATATTAGTTTTTACAGGGTTATCCAAAATATATTCGTTTTTCTTCAATTTTTTGACGGCCCCTTATGGGGTTTCGGCAAAAAATCTTCACGGAAATATATGACGTTTATCATGTTGTTTACACTCCTGAAGTTACAGGATAATTCCTTATGTATCTTTCCAGATATTTAACAAAACGTCTAAAAACGCAAGTGACCGGTCATCATTGGAAATATAGTGTATATACAAATTGTCTAAACCGTTAGAGATTCAGAACATTATTGTTTGCAGCTTACTTTTGAAATAAGTTTTTCAAATTATAATGTTGAAAAACTCACCAGAAGTATTTTAATTTTTGTAGAGATAGAACTTGATAGAACTCACATATAGATAAAGGTCAAAATTAGCACTAACCACTGGCCACAGGGCCACTAAATGAAAAAAAGTGGCTATTAAAAAATTGTCTGTCAGCAACCACCTACTTTTGCTGATTGAAATATGTGTATATTAACATATTTATTTGTGCTATTTAATTTTAGATGAATACTAATTGAAATTTTAACAAAAGTTTACTGTTTAGAACATTTAAATAAAAAAGTGGCCACTTATAAAACTGCTACTACTGGCCACTCATGAAATTTCCCAGTTTTGCCCTTTAATGATAGAACATTAGAATTTTTTTTGGAATTTAAATAGATCTTATAGGGTGAATTAATAATAATTAGATTTGCAAATTGTTTTCTAAAAAATATACAAAACTGACCTATTGATTTCTGACTCATGTGTTGACCGATGATGATTGATTGCTAATATAAAACTTTAATGTAGTTTATTATACACTGTAAATTAAAAATGTGATGAAATGACAACTACCGATCCTAAGTACATTGGTGTTCTTCTATCTGGGGCCATTTCTGTTTGTGGTATAAAGGTGTAGTTAAAACATGGAACACAAGTATAGCTTAAAATAAAAATAAATTGTTAATTTTTTTTTTCAAAATAATTGTATATTGCAGTCAATAAAAGGGATAGGCTGTGATATTTTCACCTTTCTTGGCAGTTCATGGGGTCAAGATAGACCAGTTTCACACCATTGTCAAACTGCCATGTGATCAAAGAAGGCTGAAAAGCAGCCGAGATCAGTGGAGTACTACAGCCTGTCTGTTTTGTTGGCTGCCTCATACATTTAACAGGGACTTCATTTTCCTCCCTTTTTATTGAGTCATGTAACCTGAACCCATGAACATGGCTGAGTAAGCCCCTGCTTTTATGAATGAGTGTCCTATGAGAAAAAAAAAATATGATATTTTGGCTCTGAAATCCAAAAGGAAAATGTTAGAATTCCAGTGCAGACCTAGAATATAATCATTTCTGAACTTAAAAAAATGAGGGGAAATTCTCCCAATGTGGCTTGATTTTTAGGGCATATTCAAGATATAATTTTTGATGTTGTTGTTTAAATGCTTTGCACATAAAAGAAAATTTTTTTTGGCATTGAATTTATTGTACTTTTATTTAAGTGTGTCAATATTGCCATATAAAAATTCATTATGCACGGTGTGTACAGTAAATCCTGTAAGCTATTGTGCTCTTTAATAATCATCTGAAACAAAAAATTCACAAGGGTTTTTAAAATACATTAAACAAGTTGGATACCAAACTCTAAATTAATAATATAAACAAAAATTTTATAAAATGGGGGCTGTTTGAAATTTGAGATACATTTTTAATCTTTAAAACTATTTAAAAAAATCAAAAAAATTTTAAGATTTTTCCTACAATTGAAAAGTTTAGTTTAATTTGCAAAAATCAGAATGCTGATAGCAGTTTAAGCATAAGAAAACACACTGATTCAAAAAGAATTGTTTCAAGAAAAGTATGTTTAAAGTTTTCATCAGCCCTTTTGTCTAATGTGATACTGGCTTGTTAAAAATGATTGTTGTAACTTAAATATTGGGTGGAATGAAAAACGGTTATGAGGGCACATTTTAAACACTTTAAGAGTTCAAAAAAGACAAACAAATTTCTTTTGATTTTTTAAAAAAGTTTCCTAGTTGAACTTCTTGAACGTATATAGTTTCATTAATGATTCATGCTGGAGGACAACAAGAAACTTACCCTAGGATGAACGATATCATTACACATATTATTCACAGCAGTGCCAAAATTTATGTAACCCTGCAAAAAAAAAAAAAAAAAACTATAATTTAGTTACATGTAAAAGAATGTTGTTTACAAGCTAAACTATGGAAATGTAGTATCTTAACACTATTTCTACCAGCATCAAATGACATCTTTTAAATTATTTCTATTTATGTTTATTTCATTTGTAATTTTTAGATTCACAAATCATTTTGAATACATTCAAGACTTATTTTTTAAACTTATTAGATTTAAAAATGACCAGAAAAATAAACCATAAATGGAAGCATTAAAAGGTGTCATTTGACAACGGTAGAAATAGTGTTAAAAAACCTTTTAGCACAGTTTAAAAAAAAATTACTAGTAACTATTATAAAACACCCCAGTGCCAAACTTTTCTGCATTGATCTGCAACAAAACAAAATTGATCTACAACTCCTTTTACCAGTTTATCTATATAAATATGATATGATGGTTTATATATATACACCTATTAGCTAAATCAATGTAATTTCTTGTACTATTGAATTGATTCGATAGACTATATAGAAGAAAGTTTTGTTATGACCACAACATACTAGTTTCAAAATGAAAGAGGAAAACAGAGAAATAGCAGTTAAATTATATTCTTCATTACAAAAACTAAGCTATATGTCGCGAATCGAATTGAATTAAATGTATTCTTTGGCTCCTACTAACAGGAGATATTTTTCAGAGATGCATCTTTCTAAGCTGTGTGAGAAATATGTTTTTGTTTTCATAAATGTATCTTTCTAAGCTGTGTGAGAAAGATTTTTTTGTTTTTCGAAATTGTATTTTTCTAAGCTGTGTGAAAAAATGTGGTTGTCAGAAATGGTTTTGTAGAATGTTTTTGTCGGCACGGAAGTGATAAAATAAAGATATTCGTTATGTTTTTTAAGAGGACTGTTTTTCACGTATTAAAGTATTATTTTCCTTTGCTTTAAAATGACGAAAGTATTAAAACGGGTAGTTTTAATGTTTCGAAAATCGCTATGTATGTATTTGCGATAAAATTGGCGCCTGAACAGAAGGACATAGGAACAGGGCCGAAACTAAGGGGGGGCAGAGGGGGCACGTGCCCCGGGCGCCAGCAGAACTGAAGGTTAAGGGGGCGCCAACTGCAGGTTTTGTTTGTTGTTTGATATAGAAATGTATATATATATGAAATTTGTATAAAAAGTCTCGCAGCCGGAAAATCCAAAAGAAAAATGAACCAAATGCATTAAAATAGACAAAAAGATTCGTCTACAATACAAGATAGCAAATGAATAAAAAACGAACTGTTCTCTTAGGCTATTTTCTTTCTCCCATTCCAAATGTATCATGTCTATGTCGTCTATCATTTAAATCTCTTCCTGTGGTTTAGGAGAATCACTAACATTTTTCAAGGTCAGTCCCTACTCGTGTCTGTATATGACACTGTTCAACGTCGTCTGGATACGGTACTGCACTGTCCAGCATGGATAATTGGCAAACGATTCCTTCTATTCCTAGATTTGATTTTCTATTAGATAAAAATATTCCATGAAGGCTGTTCTATTTTCTCCCAGCGTGGAGCTTTCTTCTTTTTCCATTTTGTCATGGGCGAGGGGTGACTGCCCAGGACAATAAACACAAATTGGAGGATGAATGCCCAAAGTAAAATTCTCAGTAAAATCTTTTTCTTTTAAGTATAGCCTTTGTAGAGGTACAGTAAAAAAATCTCGTACAGCGCGCCATGGCTAGTAAAGCCGGAGCTGCCCCTGGCTTTATCTTCCAAAAAGTTTTTTACTTGTCCTTTTGCGAAAGTTTTCTAAGCGTTTTGCCGCCCTTGGCGGCAACTGGAATATGCCGACCTGTTAATTTTGCTGAAATTACTTTTTTATCCAGATCCAATGTAGTATTATTAGAGGGGGCGAGGTTGGGCGACTGACTTGGATACTAAAAACAAATAATATTTGAAAGAATAATTTGAAAAATACGCAAAATAAAACTCTTTGTTAAAACTTTTTTTGAAAAAAAAAAATGTCATTTGTAGGGGTGCAGGGAGAAAACCATACCCAAGTTTCTATGACTAATAAAACCGCAGCCGCCCCTGCCTCTATTCTCCCAAATTATTTTCTCGTCCTTTGGCCATTTCCAGATAAATGAGAAATGCCACCATACCATTTGTTACAATTACTTTTTTACATACATGTCCGGCTTTAAAGGGCGCGAAGTTGGCTATTGCTAATGACACTAAAATCTAAGGGGATGAAACATATGCAATATAAAATAGTAACCTCTCCTCCCCTTTTTAGGTGCGTTCGTAATTATATAAATACGTAGCACCTATAGTCGTCGTTTGGTCCGTCCGTCTGTCCGTCCGTCTGTCTGTCTGTCCGTCCGTCTGTCTGTCCGTCCGCATATAACAACGCAAAAACTACCCAACCAAATGGTTTGCAATTTAAAATATATTATCTTTGCAGAATTTTGTCGAGACATTTCAAATTTTATTAAAATCGAATCAAAACTTTAGGAGATATTAATAAAAATATTTATTAAGAAATTTGATTTTTTTTTTTAAATCGGTGCTTTTTTGTTAGAGGAGCTTCCGATGGATGTTAAATCGTCAAGCGACCGAGATACTTATTTTATTACAGAAATTAATCTGCAGACGATATAATTCATTTCACAGAATTAAAAATCATCAAGATCTGAATATTTATATAACTAGCTGATACATATATATCTGAATATTTATATAACTAG
Organism: Maratus michaelseni; assembly: GCA_963931845.1. Lineage (NCBI taxonomy): Eukaryota > Metazoa > Arthropoda > Arachnida > Araneae > Salticidae > Maratus > Maratus michaelseni. The sequence continues at coordinate 469,363,495 of OZ007589.1, forward strand.
TTAAGATATTTGTATGAACAGCGTCATAAAATATATACTTAACTAGCTGTTTAGCCCGTTCTACGCACGGGATATCATGAATTTAATTCTAAAACGTGCGTACGAACGCACCTCGTTTGTAACGTTTGACGTACAATTTCCAACTTGTTTCTTTCTTAAGAATATAGCATTTGTAGAGACGCAGAAAAGAACCTCGCACAGGGTGATATGGATAATAAAGTCGTCTCTGCCTTTATCTTTGCAAAAAAAAAAAAAAATATATATAATATATATATATATATATATATATTCGTCTTTTACCCATTCTTCCGTGTTTTGCCGCCCCATCCTTTATAGCTGTAATTATTTTTTTAGATCCAGATGTAAATTTCCGGGACAAGTACATCGTGTGCCCCTGTAATAGTCAAGCTGAATTTCTTTTTGTTTTTAATATTATCATACTCTAAAACTGCAAAATATCGATTATAATCAGTAACAAAGTCAAATGCATTCTAAATATCAGCTTTATGTAAACAGCATACCAAGTATGGGGCACCCCTAAATCAGGGGCCCCAGTGTCACGATCCAGATTTAGATTTATCAGATCTGATTTAATTAGACTCTGAATCTGTGTAATTAAATCGTCATAAAAGTCTCTAACAGTAACAGGGTTCCTTTCAGCTCAGATCCAAGTTTTTGAGTCTCACCCCAACCCTCCACAACCGTTCACAATTCTGATAATTGCTAATAGAAAAGAAGACAAGGAAAAACATTTAAACATAACTAAAACATTTCTGGGAATAGCAAATGGTATAAAAAATATTCTATTTAAATTACATGAAAATTATGTAGTAATACTAATTTTAAAAAAGTGCTAAGAAAATCCTTTGATAAAAAAATAATTTTTCTCGTTGAGCTCAAAAGAGGATTTTGGGGTCCCCTTGCGATCGAGACCATCACGACCCCTTAAATTCAGCCCCTGAGAATATCAATAATTATACTTCCTAAGATGAAAACCTGTATAAAGCGGAATAGTTTTCGGTTCCTTTCGATTCCATTTTCAAGGTTTTAATGAATCAGTATTTGACAAAGCTGATTACTTAGTTCAGTATTACAGATTATCTGATTATGTACTTTAAATTTTAAAAAATTAGAAAAAATTCGCTTTGGAAATTTTCTTTTCGGAGGAGGGGGGGGGGCGCCAAAATCCATGTTTGCCCCGGGCGCCAAAAAGGCTAGTTTCTGCACTGCATAGGAAGTAATATTTTTTAAGTGGAAAACTGTTCAAGTATGGATGCGTTAAAAATAAAAAGAACGCCCCTTAGAAGCGCATTTACGAAGACTTTAAATGCTTTAAACGAAGCTATTAACCAGTCAAGCTCAGATGTTAATCTAATAGAAGAGCTTTTAGATCAATTAGTAGACAAAGCATCAAGATTACGTTCCACAGATGACGAAATATTAAATTTTATGTTGTCGAATGGGTCTCCAGAAAAAGATTATGTAAAAGAGTTCGAGGCATGTGAGGAATACCATGGAAAATTAATAACAGTGAAGCAAAGTGTAAGACATTTTTTTGTTAAGCCTACCGTCGAACATCAACCTCTTTTACCTAATTCGATAGAAAACGAAAGAATAGGATCCCGCACACTCAGATTGCCTGAAATTAGTTTACAGCCGTTTGATGGGGACTCAAGATCGTGACTAACGTTTTGGAATACCTTCAAGACTCTGTGTTAGACGATCACTCGAAGTTCGTATATCTGATGCAAGCAATTACTCCAAAATCGAAAGCGTCTCAAATAGTGAGCAGTTATCCTATATCGGCCGAAAATTATTCTAAAGTAATTCAACATCTAAAAGAAAGATTCGAAAGAGAAGACACTTTGATTCAAATTTATGTTCGCGATCTGCTGCAGCTCGTATTATGCAATAATAATACATCCAGAAGAGAGTGTAATTTGTCATCATTATATGACAACCTAGAAACCAAACTTAGATCGTTGGAATCACTTGGGGTCACAGAGGATAAATATGCGAGCATTTTATTCCCCTTGGTGGAATCGTGTCTGTCTCATGATGTTCTCAGAATTTGGGAACGGGATTGTGAAAAGTCTGTTCAAGGTAAGAGCAAATTAAATTCTATACTTAATTTCTTAAAAAATGAAGTACTGTCTGAAGAACGTATTTTATTGGCGCGTACTAGTTTTGGTTTTGATAAATCTAAGAATTTTACTAGATTTAAAAATGTTGAATATAATTCTGTGCCAACTGCTACTGATTTATTTGTAAGTGATAAATCTAAGGATAAACATTTAATTAAGAAATATGAGGAAACATGTATATTTTGTGACAAGTGTCACTTATCAGAAAAATGTTTTAAAGCTAATTCGTTTTCTTTTGAAGATAAACGAAGTATAATTTTGAAAAAGGGGGCTTGTTTTGTCTGTCTTAAGAAAAATCATATTTTACGTCACTGTAAATCGAAGTTAAATGTTTAAATTGTGGTAAAAGGCATTTTGCTGTAATGTGTCAAAATGTTTGTAAGGAAGAAAGTAATACGGCGTTAGAAAGTCGTAAACATGAACTTGAGTCAGGGAGTAGTGATACTGTTTTGACTACTCAAGGTTCCGACCCAACTGTGTTATTACAAACTTTGCATGATGTGTAAAACATGATGGTAAAGAAAAAATTGTACGGGGAGTCATAGATACGGGCTCTGAGCGTTCATATTTATCAGAAGATGTAATTAAGTATTTGAATTATAAAAATATTGATGAAGTTAAATTAATTCATAAATTATTTGGTGGTGTTGAAACAAGTGAAACAAACCACAACAAATATAGAATTCATTTAAGTAGTATTGATAATAGTTATAAATGTGATATGCATGTTTTAGATGTTCCTGTTATTTGTTCTAATATAAAAAAGGTGCCAAATGGACCTTGGTTAAAAGAATTAAATAAATATGGTATTAAGATTTCGGATGTTGAAAACAATGTATGTAAAACCGAAAACGAAATTAAATTGTTAATTGGTTCCGATGTGGCGGGAAAATTACTCACCGGAAATATTAAAGTTTTAAAAAGTGGTCCGGTTGCTGTAAAGACCCATTTGGGGTGGACTCTCATGGGGAAAATTCCAGGCATTAAATCTGAAACAAATGATTCTCTTATGGTTATTTCATCTCTTTGGAACGAAAGTTCCGTTGCTAATTTATGGAAGCTAGATATTCTTGGTATAACTGATCCGGTTGAATCTAAAACTAAAAATGAAATTCATAAAGAAACTATGCAACATTTTAAAAGAAACATAAGAATAGATTCAGATGGGAGGTATGAAGTAGCATTGCCTTGGGTACTAGATAATGCCCGCTTACCTAGTAATAGAGAATTGGCCGAAAAACGGCTTGCTGCAACGAAGAAAAGGTTATCAAATTTGAATAAAACTGAAGTTTATAATGAAGTATTTGATACATGGTTAAATGCAGGAATAATTGAAAGGGTGGTTGATAATAAAAAATCCAAAATACATTATTTGCCACACAGGCCTGTATTTAATGAATCGAGTGAAACTAATAAAGTAAGGCCGGTTTTTGATGCTTCGGCTCATGTGAAAGGTTTTCCTTCATTAAATGATTGTCTAGATAAAGGATTAAATATGATTGAAATGATTCCGACAATATTGCATAGTTTTCAGAAATTTCCTGTTAGTGCAGTATCTGATATAGAAAAGGCATTCTTACAGATAGGTATTACAGAAAGTGATAGAGACTATCTACGGTTTTTATGGAAGGATAATATAATTTACAGACATAAACGTGTGGTTTTCGGAATCAATTGCAGCCCTTTTTTACTAGCGGCCACTCTGAAACACCATCTGGAAAGTACACCTGACAATTTTGTTTCTACAGCAGAAACTTTGAATGAATCTTTGTATGTAGATAATTGTGTTTGTAGTTTCAACACAACTGAAGAGTTAAACAAGTTCATAATTGAATCGAGAATGTTACTGTCCTCCGCAAAATTCAATTTAAGGGGATGGCTGTCAAATTATAAAATTCAAATTATGTCTGAAACTTCAACAGTTAACATAACACCAGTACTAGGCTTAAACTGGGATCTAGAAAACGATACCCTATCTTGCAAAATCGGCCCTATTGAGGAAGAGCAAATTATTCTTACAAAACGAGCTCTACTTTCATTGGCTCAGAAGGTTTTTGATCCTTTGGGATTTGCCTCACCCGTGACTTTGCTCCCTAAACTTATTCTACAAGAATGCTGGAAGTTGAAATTAAAGTGGGATGAATTAATTCCAGAGAATTTAGCTAAACAATTTTTGAAGTGGGTGCAGGGAATAAAATTAATTTCTGACATCAAACTTGAGCGCTGGATGAATCTAGATAATTTTGAAAATGATGTATGTCTTCACATATTTTGTGACGGAAGTAAACACGCATATGCTACTTGTATTTTTCTGAGAGTAAAGAAGAAAAATGAAATTTTGGTGAGTTTTATACAAGCACGCGCAAGAGTAGCTCCTCTTAAGAACCTAACTATACCGCGGTTAGAGCTTTTATCATGCTGCATTGGAGCCAGGTTGGGTAGTCGTGTCATTGCTGATTTAAGAATTCCAAATTTGAAGATCTGTTATTGGTGTGATTCAACCACAGCTTTAAGTTGGATAAAGCAAGATGATAGATGGGGAACATTTGTCTGGAATCGTGTAGAAGAAATCAGGTCTTTGTCACAGAAAGATCAGTGGCGACATATTTCAGGAAAATTTAATCCGGCTGATCTTCCTTCCAGAGGTTGTTCCATTGAAGAGTTCTTGCAGCTAAAATGGTGGGAGGGACCAGCCTGGCTGACTGAGCCAGAATTTACTTGGCCTTAAAGTGTCGAATCACCAGATGAAGAAGTTATTAATACTGAGAAACGGAAAAGTGTCATTTCAGCATTAAACAAGAACACGAAACCTAATGATTGGTATTATCGACGATTTTCATCATACAAGAAAATAATAAGATTGATTTTAATTTTAATTTTAATGCCTGAGGAAGACCACTCGGCTGAGGGCGAACCCAGCCGTTGAGCGTTTAATGTCTTCCCCGGCTAGCTCCAAGGCACGCAGGGATTAAACGTGGCAGTACAAGCTTCGCCAATGGCTGGTCCTGCCGGGCAAAGCCCCACGCGACAGGTGGCAGGAACTAAAGACATACAAAAAAAAAAAAAAAAAAAAAAAAAAAAAAAAAAAAATTACAGGGTCTGTTGCTGAAACCAGCGTTCCTACGCGACAAGGAGCGACAGACAGGGTGAACGAGGTCCACAGGTGCGCCTGCACCAGTTGTACAGTCCGCTAATTTAGTAGAAGGGTGCAGTTCTTAGATAAGACTGTACCAATTGTACAGTTCGTAAATGACGGCACTTGAGATGTGGAGGTGCCAGTGTGAGATTCCCACGCGACAAGGAGCGCCACACAATTGCGCTGGAACCCTCACACTGGATGGAGGCTGGATGCACTTCGTGTTAGAGGTGACGATACGTTACTTGCTGACCAAACTTGCAGTTCCCGATAAGAATAAATTAATTAATGGGGACTCAGCCCCTGCTAGGAAGAGAACAATACTTGCGGATGAGAGAAACTATTAAGCTGCAAAATAGCTAAATGGAGAAAGCTAAGCAGATAAAAAACGACGGAATGATTACATTAATGACTAAAATAAGCGAGTTATTATTATTAATTTATGGAGAAAGAAAACTGCTTTGAATGATTAGGTTATGTTAGATAGGTGTGTTAGTAATTTGTAAATTTCTGAAAGTTTATGAGTTAAGATGGGACGTGTAATTATGTTCAGCAGCCAAGAAGGAGGTGGGTTAGAAGGAGCAGGCCTAAGATGCCAAGCAACAGTCAGTGGGCAGGAGAAGTAATAATGCATGGGGGTACCACTATCGCCGCACTCGCACACATCGGTTCGTGAAATTTTAAATTTGAAGAGGTAATTTTTAAACGGGCCATGCCCGGATAAGAAGGCACTTGTATAAGGAGTGAGGTTAAGTAGCTCTCTGGAAACTTTTGGAATTAGGTTGTAAGTGTGTCTCCCTTTTGTGGAGGTGTCCCAGTAGATTTGCCAGTTGGGGAGTATTTTAGATTTGAGTTTTCTGCGAATAGAAGATGGGGGTACTGGAAGAGAGAAGTCTATTGATTGGCGTTTGGTGGCTTCTTTTACAAGGCTGTCCGCCAGCTCATTGCCTGCGATACCAATGTGTGCAGTGACGTGGCCAAGGGTAACTTTTTTGTACAGTTGGTGAAGTTTGATTTTAATTTCCAGTATGAGAGGGTGTTTTGTCTGTAGGGCAAAAATTGCTTGAAGTCCAGACAGACTATCACTGAAAATTTTAAAATTTTCCTGCGTGGGGGAGGCAGCAATCCATTCCAAAGCCTTCAGAATTGCAAACAGTTCAGCTTGATATACTGAGTTATCGTCTCCAATCCTGGAGGCCCACTCATAGGTCGGCACTCCATTTACCATGGCGCAGAAGGCTGCGGCCACGCCAGTTTCGGTGCGCGACCCATCAGTGTAGATGGTTGGATGCTGCGAGGGTCTGTGACTGTTCTTGGCGATGCATACCTGTAATTGTGATGTCTCCTCCGCGGGGTGCAGGTGCCAACTTGGAACTTTTCTCTGTATTATTGTTTTTGGGAAGTGTAGCGTAGTAGTTGGTTCATGTTCTAGGTGTTGGATTCTGTTTTTCTGGTGCTCGTATTCTAGTGATATTAGGATTGGAGGGATCCCCGTTAGTACTGTGAGTGCGTCCGCTGAGATTGTCCTATATCCTCTCACCATTTGCAGCAAGAACATCCTTTGGATCGAAACCAACTTTTCCTTGACTGCCTTGGTGAGATTTCCTCCCCAGACGCTATAGGTGCAGATTCACGGTCGCCAGTCGCCACGTGGCGACTAAATTTTTTGCTGTGGCCACTAACTTTCGGTGTTTAAGTCGCCATGTGATTTAAAAGTAATCAATTTCTGGTATTCCCAGTGCCCATCGTGAAATGTTGATATTGTTTTTAAAGATTAAAACCAAAACACATAACAAACATTATTATTATCTTTTAATAACATTTCAGAATGATCTGTTTAACACAGCAAACTATTAAATATATTCGAATAGCAATGTTATTCGTAACAGTTTGAATCTGATAATTTTACATAGACTGTGATTTAAATATATATATTTTTTTTATAGTGCAAAATAATCTCACAAATTCAGATTTTCTTTCATATGTACTTTTGTCTGGCCAAATCAAAATAAGAAATATTGTTTTTCTGATATTCCCCGCTATCATGATTGCTTAGCTTATACATATTTTTTTAAACCGTACCTTGCCCAACTTTATCTTCTGACTGTACATGATTTAAGATTTAATTAATAATCAAATTTTGTTGTACATGTGTTTATATTAAATAAATTACTTTACACTTTGAATTCCTGAGTTGTTGTTGTTTTGTTTTTTTTAGTTTTTTACCTCATATAAACACTATTGTTTTTATGCGTTTGTTTTACAATTGTGGCCACTGGATTTTTCGGGTTTAGGAGCCAGTGACTCCTTCCAAATTTTGGGAATCTGCACCTATACCAGACGCCCACACAGTAAAAGAGGATCCGTTCTATGATTGTGTGGTACCAGATTTTTAACATTGCAGGTTTAATTCCCCAAGACTTAGAAGTTAATCTGCGTGCATTGTGTTGATACTTAGCTAGTTTTGTTTTGAGGGTGTTGATGTGTTCCGTCCAGCTCCTGTGTTCGTCTATGACGATTCCTAGTAATTTGAGGTGTGTGACATGTGAAACGCTTTTCCCATAAATTCTCATTATGGGTTTGCGCTTAAGCTTCTTGGGTTTTGCGAATGTTAGGGATTGTGTTTTGTCTGTAGAGAGCTGGAGGTGGAGACGTTCCAGGAGTTGACAAAAGACCAGGAGAGCTCGAGCTGCCGAGTTTTCCAGGTCCAAACGCCTACGGCCCGAGAATACAAAACTGAAGTCGTCTGCAAATGCATATAGAATGAAGCCTAATCTTTCTAGTTCTAAAAGGATGACATTTGCAATAATTAGCCAGAGAACTGGCCCAAGACAAGACCCCTGTGGACATCCTTTCTGTATATTGTGGAATGAGGAGTCTGCTCCCCAATTTATTAAAATGCTTCTATCGCTGAGGTAGGAGGCGATGACTCCAGCTATGTTGCTCGGGCAATGAATATCAATTAGTTGAAGTAGGATGTCCCGCCACTCCACGTTATCAAAAGCACCTTTGATATCGAGGGAGACGAGTGAGGTATAGTTGCCTTCCTCTATACTTTGTGTGCATGTGGAAAGAATGTCAAATAGGGCCTTGTCACAAGACCGACCCTCTCTGAACCCATACTGTCTGTGATGGAGTAGGTTGTTGCTCTCCAGAAAATGAACCAATCGGGTGACTATTAGTTTCTCTAGGAGTTTACCTAGAGTCGGGAGCAAGCAAATTGGACGGTAAGATGTGGGTTCAGAGGCATCCTTTCCCTGTTTGAGGAAGTATACCACTTCACCCTGTCTCAAAGTGTGCGGGAAGTAGTTGTGCTGTAAGCACATATTGGCCCAACTGGTGAATACCCCGGGAATAATTTTGTGTGTTAGTTTTAGAATTTTGAAATCTACGCAGTCTGGGCCGGGGGCTTTCTTATCGTTTAATGTTCTTAGCGCATGTGCTATTTCTGATTTGGAAAAAGGTTTGTCTGGTGGTGAGTCAAAATGAAGATCTGAGTTATCTACATTTGGATATTGTGAAGGGCCGAAAAGGGTTGTTGTGAGGTGCTCCATATTATGCTGTCTGGATGATCTGTTTGGCGGCAGTTCGAGCTTGATTTCATCAGGCGTGAAAAACTTGCCTGTGAAGAATTTTTGAGCTGTGCCGAAAGGGTCTGTTTGGTTGCTACAGAATTTCCTCCAGGCCGTGTTCCTTGCATCTAATACACTGCGTTTAAATTTAGCCGAAAGATGTCTGTAATTGGCACTGAGGTGCGATAGTATTCTGTGTCGTGATCAGTGTTTCTAAGATTTCGAAGTTTCTTCCTTAGTGCCGTGAGATGATTACGTTTAGTTTTTAGTTTGGAGGTCCAAAATGAGAAGATTGGTGTTCTCTGAGTGTTCTTTAGTCTAAAGGACGCGCGCGCTGCATTTTGCATTGTTTCAATTAATTTTGTTGTGAATACATTGAGTTGTGTTTTGTTTGTTACGTCCCTTAGAAGGCTGGTGAGGAGTGATTTCTGTGATTTGATTATGTTGTTGAACTTTTTGAAGTTGCCTCGGGTTGTCTTAAATCTTCTCTGTGTTGTATAGAGTGGTGAAATTTCAAAGCCGAATTCTATGTATTTGTGGTCCGAGGCAGAGTGAACATCTGAAACATGCCAGTTTTGAATCTGTTGGAGTGCTTTTGTGTTCGCCAGGGTATGATCTGGAAAACCCTGGGCGATGACATCTCCTCGAGAATTTGTTTTGGCAAAAGTGTGTGTGGAATTGGCTATGTTAGCAATGGAGAGTTTATGGACTGTCAGATGTTCGATGAGGGAATCCCCGCGGAGGCTTTCATGATCATAGCCCCATAAGGATGAGCTAGCATTAAAGTCACCTCCGCAGATAAAGAATTGCCTCTGTGTGATAAGGTGGCTCCACTCCTCGAGGGAATCCTCAAAATTTGTTTTTGGTGCTGCGTAGGTTGAGCCAATGATTAGTTGACCTTCCTTTGCAGTGATTGTGGCAAATGCACAATGTGTGCCTGTGTAGAGATGTGCGTATTGCAGTGCTGTGTTTGAGATCACTAGATGTGCACTATTGGCTTTTGACTGGAAGATGGCCCAGGAAGATGGCAAACTCCCAATAGTGCCGTCCGGCCCGCAGTATGCATCCTGTAGCAGGGCTAAATCTATTTTATTTTCAATTATATGTGCCTTAAGCGCTTCATTTGCTGCTCTGCAGTGGTTTAAGTAATTCAAGAAAACCAAATTCAAAAGAAGTATCTGAACTAACATATTTTGAAATAGAACAAGCTGAAAGAAAATTAATGATTTTGATCCAAAAAGACAGCTTTGATGAAAAGAATAATGAGAAAATTCGTAGCCTAAGACCAATCCTAGATGAAGATGGTATCATCAGAGTAAAAACACAAGTCATCTATCGAGAAGATACTGTCAATTTTAAGTACCCAATTCTTTTGTCGTCTGACCATCCTGTAGTCCACCGCTTGATCTCCTGGAAACACCAAGAGCTATTACATGCAGGAGTGGCTCTTTTGATGACATCTATACGAGAAGACTACTGGATCCTGAAAGCCAGGAAAACCATTCGAGCAGTAGTTCAGAAATGTGTGCGTTGCAAAATATTTAGTGCACAGAAGACAGAGTCAGAACCTATTGCATTGCCAGCAGAAAGAGTTCAAGATGCGGCAGTATTCCAAATAATTGGAGTAGATTTAGCTGGGCCCTTATATTTGAAAAATGGAAAAAAGGTATGGATTATGTTGTACACTTGTGCAGTGTACAGGGCCATACATTTAGAGTTAGTGATGTCATTAGCAACAGATACCTTCCTCCAATCTTTTAGGCGCTTTATAGCGAGAAGAGGAAGACCGACGACCGTTTATTCTGATAATGGTAAAAATTTTGTCGGTGCAGATAGAGCTTTTTCAGACATCGATTGGGAATAGATCTCAGCTTCAGCAGCTGTACAAAAGATTCGTTGGAAATTCAATCCGCCTACTGCTGCCTGGTGGGAGAGGTTGATACAAATGGTGAAACGCATCTTGAGGAAAATACTAGGTAGAGCCTCATTATCCTATGAAGAGCTTATCACAATTCTTTGTGACTGGGAACAAGTTGTAAATGCTAGACCACTCATGTATGTCTCAGAAGATGTGGATGATCTAGCACCTTTAACACCATCAATGTTTCTTCAAGAAATAAGATCTTCAGATGTGATAGATTTTGATGCAATTGACGCACAAGAATTAAACAGAAGAGCAAAGTATAGACAACAAGTTCGAGAACATCTTAGAAGATGATTCCGTATTGAGTATTTAGGGCAGTTACGCCAACAAAATTCCCTGCAAAAGAATGCCAAGCAACTGACCGTTGGTGATGTCGTTCTCGTAGAGTCTGATAAGAAACGTACGTATTGGACTTTAGCTCGTGTGCAAGAACTAATTTCTGGAAAAGATGGTCACCCGAGAGTTGCTCGGGTAAAAACTGAAAATGGTGAACTTTTAAGACCAATACAAAAACTGTACAATCTAGAGATTCCAAAAGAACAATCTTTAGAGCCAGTATTATGAACGAGAAGTGGCAGGACAGTGACTGTTCCAAAACGTTATCAGTCATAAGACTATTTTTTGAACACTGAACTTTTCAAACTTTTTTCCTTATTTTTAGTATATCTCATTTCCTAGTGTTAATTTGAATTTGTAATAATATGTTTAATTTTTGTTTGAATTTTTGCAGGAAAATGTATAATTTGTCTTTGAAAATTAGTGTTAAGAATATTATTAATGCTTTGGCCATGTAATGTAAGTATAATGTTACACATATTTTGTTTTATTTTGAATTTTGTTGTGCCTATTGTTGAGTTTTCCTGTTGAAAACTCAAGGTGGGAGATTGTCGCGAATCGAATTGAATTAAATGTATTCTTTGGCTCCTACTAACAGGAGATATTTTTCAGAGATGCATCTTTCTAAGCTGAGTGAGAAATATGTTTTTGTTTTCATAAATGTATCTTTCTAAGCTGTGTGAGAAAGATTTTTTTGTTTTTCGAAATTGTATTTTTCTAAGCTGTGTGAAAAAATGTGGTTGTCAGAAATGGTTTTGTAGAATGTTTTTGTCGGCACGGAAGTCAGAGAATAAAAGATATTCGTTATGTTTTTTAAGAGGACTGTTTTTCACGTATTAAAGTATTATTTTCCTTTGCTTTAAAATGACGAAAGTATTAAAACGTTAATGTTTCGAAAATCGCTATGTATGTATTTGCGATATTATATTATCCACAAAATAAAACAAATGGATTGTAATAACACTAACAAAATTAATGTCCTGTTTATACATTATTGCCGTTAAATCACACTATTTAGTGACAGATTTTATGTATCGTAAATGATCAACAGAAAAGTTAAAAAAAAGTTTACTAATGAATGTACTTACCTGAGGATTTTCTGTCTCATCGTATGGATCGCTGTTACAGACGGATATATATTTGGAGAGAAAGTCTTCCCTATCTCTCGATACAACAGCTCTCGCTGACAACAATTGATCTAAAACAAAGAAACAAATCAACATCATTAAATAGTATGCATAAATTAATTCATAAACATAAATTTATTCAGTGTTCATATTTTTCAAAGAGTGCTGCACCTTGCCTCTGTTTTTTTAAAGTGGTGAGGCACTGCACCCTGCCTCTGTTTTTTAAAGTGGTGAGGCACTCTGCCCTGCCCATTCTAGAAGTTGAAAAATGGGAACAGATGTTGCACACACACCAGGGTTGACACCATTTTCTTTTGGCAAGAAAACCCGTTAGGCATAGCTTTTAGTTTTATTTTATTATGAAATTATATTATAATTTTATTATAAAGCACACACATTTAATTTGATTTATTACACAATTTTATTTAATGTACACATTATTTTTAATTAACACACACATTTAATTTTATTATAAAACACCAGGTTGTCACATGTGAAGCAAAAATCACTCTGTTATCACATCAGTCAAAAAATTGCCATTTTGGTGCCAAAAAGAAACCCCAGTGTGTGTGTGTGACATCTGTACCGAAAAATGCACTCAACCAGAACCAACTTTTGAGCATTTACTTCTTTTGAAAGAATTTTGCCATTTTTCTAATTATGTAGTTTAAACATTTTATAAAGATAAAGACCAAGGTAACAATTACAAATTATAACTTGTTAAACAGTTGATCCATAATGGTTTGATTTAATTATTTTCTTTCTTGTTTTAAAATCTTTTTTGTCAGCAGTTTTTGCTCTGTCGCTGTTATTAAAAAATTCAAATATTTAACAGAACAAGTTTATCAACAAAAATAAGTTTTACTCATTATTTCTCTGATTCAATATCAGATGATTGCTCTGAAGACTGAATTATAATTTTCCATCTGTGAGATGCTGAGTGACTAGAGCTTTATAATAACTTATCTTCCAGATTAGGATTGACTCATCAAAGATAGATATCTTATTGTTTTTTCCACTAAATCTGTTCCTTAAAATTTTGTCGTTTACATTGCGAATGTTAGAGTTGTAGATTTTTGAGAGCTGACTGTAGAAAGTGCACACAATGTTAATATAGAAGGTGGGTACAGAGGAAAAGAGGAGATCGAGAAGGGTGAATTAACATCTAGCCTCGTTCCTGATTTCAGCAAGTGTTTCTGTTCATTTATCTTCGAATTTTGAATGTTAGTAAGCTGATTTTCTCGCATATGGGTTGTTTTCATGACAACTAGGACTGGACCACGGCTAATCTTTCTTCAGATCTCGGAATTACTCAAACTATTTCTCAGTGATCGTGGCATTAACAAATTTCGTGTATTTTTGAGAATAAGGAGGTTGCTGCATCCAGAGAAGTATTTTTGTTTTCACGTTTGCGAAGCAATCGTGCATGCAGTACAGTGATCGCGGCATTAACGAATTTCGTGTATTTTTGGAGATTCTAATAAAACAAGGTTGCTGCATCCAGTGATGTTTTTTTTTTTTTTTCATGTTTGTGAAGCAATCATACACGCGGTACAGTGTTCACTGTATTAACAAATTTCATGTATTTTTTTAGATTATAATACAACGATGTTTCTGCATCCAGTGATGTTTTTGTTTGGTTTTCAGGTTCTTAAAGCCATCATATATGCGGTACAGTGATCACCGCATTAACAAATTTCATTTTTTTAATTCAACTTTACATTCACTTACATTTCAACTTTATGTTAACTTTTTATGTCATTTTGCTGAAATGTGTATATAAATGTTGTTTCTTACTAGCCATATTATATTTTTTATATCTATCGTTTTAAATTTGTCAAATAAAATATTTATTTTAAAAACACAAATAGCACAAATTGTGCTTATTAGTTGCTAAAATCAGTGTAAAAATTGTTTTAAACTCATAAAAGAGCTAAAATCCTATACATGTTTCGGCTTTAAACTTAAAACCATCATCGGGGAAGAGGAACAACACAAACGACTACTGATCTTTTAATTTTCCACACGAGAAAATTGAAATCAACAGTATGGAAAAATTTAAATAAAATAAGCGGGCGCTCTGTGTTGCCAAAGAGCGAAAAACAAAACAATGAATTAACAAGGGGTTAAAAATGTATCCCATAAACTAGGTATGTTGAAAGAAAAGTTATTACAAATACAATCTTTTCTAATTTTAATTTCCAATGATTCCCTGATGGCGGCTTTAAATGGGTTATTGAACCTATGGATAATTCTTGCTTTATCGAAATTAATTACAGTATCATTATTTTTAGCGTAAAACCGGGAGAGTGCAGTGGATAACTTTCCAAATTTTATGTCGTTTTTATGCTCTTTTAACCTTTCCAAAAACTTTCTTTTAGTCATACCAATGTAAAAAATTATACTATTATTATTTAAGCTAATGGGGATTTCATAAACACCTGCGAATTGATCAGGGGGGATAAGATCTAATTTACATGAAACTAAGTCAACCAATTTTCTGGGAGGGACAGCAATAAGATGGATATTGTATTTACGGAGGGCCCTTTTAATCCTTTCAAATATAATAGGTATATATTGGAATTTACGATAGTTTGGTTTATTATTGCTAGGGACAGGATGCTGAATTAAATGGCCATTGAATTTTTCTATAATTTTCTGTACGTGATGAGCGGGGAAACCATGGTCAATGGCGATATCTCTGATAAAATTAAGTTCATCTTGGATGAATTCACTTGAACAAACCAGAAAAGCACGCTTGATGAATGAATTGAAGGCAGCAATCTTATAAGTGAAAGTTGTAGAGGCATTAAATGGGATTATTGTGTTACTTCTCATCGGTTTACGATAGACTTTACGTTTTAGGTTGTTGTCATCTTTAATTAATTGAATATCCAGGAACGGCAGTGATGAATTTTCTTCTATTTCCAACGTAAATTGGTTGACTTAGTTTCATGTAAATTAGATCCTATCCCCCCTGATCAATTCGCAGGTGTTTATGAAATCCCCATTAGCTTTAAATAATAATAGTATAATTTTTTACATTGGTATGACTAAAAGAAAGTTTTTGGAAAGGTTAAAAGAGCATAAAAACGACATAAAATTTGGAAAGTTATCCACTGTACCCTCCCGGTTTTACGCTAAAAATAATGATACTGTAATTAATTTCGATAAAGCAAGAATTATCCATAGGTTCAATAACCCATTTAAAGCTGCCATCAGGGAATCATTGGAAATTAAAATTAGAAAAGATTGTATTTGTAATGGTAACTTTTCTTTCAACATACCTAGTTTATGGGATACATTTTTAACCCCTTGTTAATTCATTGTTTTGTTTTTCGCTCTTTGGCAACAGAGAGCGCCCGCTTATTTTATTTAAATTTTTCCATACTGTTGATTTCAATTTTCTCGTGTCGAAAATTAAAAGATCAGTAGTCGTTTGTGTTGTTCCTCTTTCCCGATGATGGCTTTAAGTTTAAAGCCGAAATATGTAGGATTTTAGCTCTTTTATGAGTTTAAAACTATTTTTACACTGATTTTAGCAACTAATAAGCACAATTTGTGCTATTTGTGTTTTTAAAATACTAGTTAACAGTGTAGTGTCCAAATGGATTCAATTGTAAAATATTTATATTTTACACATAAATGCAATATCTAAAAATATATATATATATATATATATATATATATGTACCTATGACCCACCCCTGCTAAAAAAAAGTAGATTATTTCCAGGCATGCTCAGTTGAAATCTCCCATTATGCACCCCACATTTTATGTATTTATTCATTTACCATTTTTAAGAATGTTAGGTATTTAATAATATTAAATTACTATTTTGAACATGATTGGTACTTGACATCCATTTTTGGCAATCTATCTCCTTCTCCTGTCCCGGATAATACGTAAGTACCTATAAAATGATAATTTAGAGCAACCTAACTGTCCTAGGGTTGTAGTTATGAGCTATCATTTGATGTGATGGAATGAAGGAAAAGTTTTTAAGCATCCATTAAAAGAAAATTGACTAAACTAATAAATTTTTTATTATCCAGAATGATCATAACAAATTGCATTATATAACTATTCAACTTTTTCAAAAGCATATCGAGTACAATTACGTAGTTTATTTGGCATGCATTATTAACAAGTACATGGCTTTAAGTCTATTGTAAACCATTCAATATTTTACTACATGCATTTATTTCTTACGAAAATACAAAATAAACAACAATTAGATTCTTTTTCGCAGTTTTTTTCAAAGATGCTATTTGTACAAAACTGCAAATATTTTCTTTTCAGCTATAACCTAAACATTTTGAATCTAAAACATTAATTTGAAAACTTGGAATATATTTCAATATATTTTTTAACATAATTTATAAAAATTATTAAAAAAAATTTTTGATAAAAGTTAACACTTTTATGAGGACCCCAGACTTTGATTAATAGGCACTGTCTGGTTCACAGCCAAAATCTCTGGGTTGCCATGTCAGGCAAAAAAATGCCATTCTGGTGCCAAAAAGAAACCCCTGTGCATCTACGACATCTGTACCCAGAACTATTTTAGGAACAGCTTTGGAATTAGCCTGCTGTCCACCATCTTGTTTTTTAAATCAAAACATATTTGTTTTGTTTCTCATTTCCAAACTAATTTTCATCCATATTTACTTATTATAAACACATTATTTAATTTTATTGACTATTTAATAATAAAAGTTCAAATGTTTTGATTTAGCTTGATTATGTCAGAAACAAAACAAATGTTGTGATTTATCGCCAGCGGTCAGCCATTTCATTTTTTAAATCAAAACATTTTGACTTTTATTATTAATAAATATAAATAAATGAGTCAATAAAATTAAATAATGTGTTTATAATAAGTAAATATGGATGAAAATTATTTTGGAAATGAGAAACAAAATAAGGAACAGATGTTTTACACTCACACAGAGATTTTTGGCGATTTTTTGGCCCGCGCCAAACCAATAACCTAAAACAATGGCTAAGTTGCCATTAAAGGAAAAAATCCCCTAAATTTGACAACTTTTTTCCTTTTTATAACCGATAAAAAAATATTTAAAAAAACTGAGTGAGTGTATGACATCATAGCCCAAAATAAATGTGTTTTGATTTAAAAAACAAGATGGCAGGCAGCAGGCTAGTTCCAAAGCTTAGCCCTATTTTAACATTTATCCAACTGGAAATTAAAAGTTTTTATAAATGAAATTCATTAAAAAAATATATATATATATATTTTTAGAGTAATGCATTATTTAAATTACGATTATAAGGCTGAATTTTTGAACATTTTATTCAGAAAACATTTTAATGCATTTAAGAGGAAACAGCCATGTTTAGCTAATTTCTTTAAAATGGAATATTCTTATATTTCATAAATTTGATTTAAAGAAAATGGAACATGAAACAATATAATTCCACAGATTATCATAAACAGTTTCATTATTAAAATGAATAATCTAAATTCTTTTTTTTTTCCCCCATTTCTGTAGACAGGTTTTACTGTATTACATTACATTTATATGAAATTGCAATCCCTCAAACGATCCCTAGAAAGATGTAAACTCACCCATCTTTGAGGTCCTGCGAATATTCGAAAGTTGTTGTGAAATATGAATAGGTAAAATGCTCAAGAATTTTCTACTTTGTGAGAGTTCAGAATGATAATAACGCAAAATTGTAAAAAAATGATATAAAAATAGGATAAAAAAATTATCAAAGTTGTAGTGTCAATAAAATCTATAAAACAATCTACATGGAGTGGAACTGTAGACAATTTTCGAGATTATTCTTATCAAAAGGCGAATCAGCTGTAAATTAATCGGACGCAAATTTATCTATCTATATAGATAAGTATTTTCTTGTTCTCGAAATTGTCAAAAATGTATAAACAGATGTTTTAATAAAAGGAAAAATATCGAGAAAATCTATAATCTACATGCAGTGGGATATTAAACAATTTTCAAGGTTACTATTATCAGAAAGCGGAGATGCATTAAATATCAATTGTAAATTAATCTCATGCAGGTTAGTCTTCCAACCAAAATTAGATAAGAGTTTGGCGTAAACAAAAATATAGATACAATTTATACTGCAATTGAATGTGCAGTCACGTTGTTCCCAGCAGTTGGCTGAAAATACAGACTGAAAAGCGGGCTGTCGTTGTGTTGCTTTGTTTATAAACATCGAACCATCGTTGCCACGTGTTAGAAATTCTTTAGTTGCCAACAGCATAATTAATTTACATGTACGATATGTTTTGCTTCTGTACGATAGTTTCATAGTCGTATGCATATTGTAATCACTGAGCTCTCAATGATTGTAATATATTATTTATGTTATTAATTATATTGTCAATAGCTAACGAGCTGTGGTAACTGTAGTTTAATGTAGACGCCACATCGGCAGATCGTAGCTGTGTAACGATTTTACTTGGATTTTACAAATCATCATTGATAGCGGGCTTAAGATCATCTCGAATGTTGATTGGTCGATTGGCAAAGACATTGTAGGCCGTAACTAGGGAGGGGGGGGGGGGTCAGCACCCCCTGAAAATTTTTGAGCCCTCCCTGGGAAAGTTGCCAGGGCCACCAAATGAAATTCTGTTTCAAAAATCCAAATGAAACTCTGTTCAAAAATTGACCTTACCCAGGTAGCACAGCAATATCGGTCCGATATTGCCCAATATCGGGCAATCTTGGCATGCATCGGCGAAGACTGGTCACCTCTTACCGATATTGGCCGATATTGATCTATGTTGACCGATGTTGAATCTGTAATATTACAATTTCTCTAATGTTCGATATTTAAATTTTTAACTTATATATAGTTCTTTTTTAGCAAGGTAGCAGACAGAAAACAATTTTAACGACACTTTAAGTTCTGTAAACCTATGGCAAAAAACTCATATTGGCAAACATCGGGCGACATTGATCAAGATCGGCAGGCTGCAATTCAACCAATCAGAGACAAGCATCCTTTTTCTTCAGGTTAAAACATGGCCGCGGTCAAGTACGCTAGTGTTTTGTGTGAAAATTGTAAACATCTTTAAAGAAGACTCTTTTTACTCTCTAATCGGTATGTATTGCTATTACTTATAATCTGTACTGCTTTTTGAACATTTGAAGATATAATTTTATGCATTTCATGAAATAACTTTAATTTAAACGTATTTTTTATCTGTTTAAGCCTAACGCTAATTGGTATATATCGTTTAATGTTTCTGTTATTATTTTTTTGATTGATTGTCTTGATTCTAATGAACGATTTTTTAAATTTTGTCATAGAACTAGAATGCGTATAGGTATGCTATTGAAATTGGTATTTTCTATCTCAAATATTTTGTGCCTTTGTGTAGGATGTAGCTTATATAATTTACTTTTAAATTTCTTCCTAAAACCATTTTTCAAGGCAATCACAGTGGAATGTATTTTCAAAAATATTTTTAATTTTTCAGTTTAATAAGATTTACATATTTTGTTTGATTTACGATTTTCTGTGTCTGACCTTTCATATTTTCATTTATGTTTTAAAGTTTAAGATAAATAAATTACTGTTCGAGCATACACAATGCAAAAACAGACAAAAATTACTCACTTTTTTAAGTAATGTACCGTTTATGTTTTTAAGTAATGTATTGTAAGTATGTAATTGTATATTTTGTAAAATTTTTTAATATAACTTTTTTTAATTAACTTTTAAAGTAGTTTCTAAATTCAGCACCTCCATCTCAGTAACTTGCATGGTTAACCAGGCTAAGTATTCTATACAGTCTATAAACTCAATACATAGTAGTAGTAGTGCATTTCCCAATCTCCCTCTATAATTATCCTTTTAATACTGGAAAAGTGTTAAAAGTAGAAAATGATATTTGTAGTAAAAGATGTGAGAAATCTTCACTTTTCAGAATGGTCAAATTGAAACTGTAAATATTAGATTTATTTTATGAGCAATTTGTTTTAGATATCCCTTTTTAAATATTTTTGTTGATCCTAATGTCGCCCTATGTAATATACAGGCATGAAAGTTCTCAGCTTTTTAGCTGAAATAGGCTTTTTTTTTATGTCACTTTGGCAGCTTCTGAGACTGATGCAATATTAAAAGGATAATATGAAAAAATCATAACCTGAAAAATTAGAGAGGAAGCTTTAAAATGCACTAGTTTTGATATTTGTAGTGAAAGATGCGAGAAATTCTTAACTTTTTATAATGGTCAAATTGAAATTGTAAATATTAGATTTTTTTATGGGCCAATTCGTTTTAGAGATCCCTTTTTAAAGATTTCTGTTGATCCTAATGTCACTCTATGTAATATACAGGCATGAAAGTTCTCAGCTTTTTAACTGAAATAAACTTTTTTTTTTTTTTTTAAATGTCACATTGGCTGCTTTTGAGACTGATGCAATATTAAAAGGATAACATTAAAAATTCATAACCTGAAAATTTAGAGAGACAGAGAGGGGGGGGGGGGGGGGGGGGGTGATAGATAAAATTGTAATGGTGTACAAATTCCGTGCTTTTAAATTTTCCTTGTAACATGTGCAACATTTAAAATATAAAACAGCAATAAAGAAAGGTAATAATATAAGCTTAAAAACTGATTTTAAGATGCATAACAAAATAACTATTAACTATCTTTGCTCAGTTTTTTCTAGTGTTTCCCAGTTTCAGCAAATATTCTTTCAAATGCAAAATAAAGGAGGGGAGGGGGGTTACTAAAATAATAAATAGAAATAATTTTTTAAAAAGCACTAAACTAATATAATATATATATATATAAATTTTTAACTATTTTGTGCTCATAATGCTTGCACATCATGCAAATTTTGCGATATTATCTCTGATTTTGCTTTAGTGCGTTTTCTTCCTGCAATATTTGTTTCAATTTGAGCAGCTATGCTAATATAGTGCAGGAATTTTAACACGAGGATGTGTTTGAACTTTGAACTCATAATATAGCATATAGCATGAATAACGGAAAATAGTTGTGAATAAAAACAATAATGGTTTACATATACCTAAATCAATTACATTGTTTAATTTTCACTGATATTTATTTCTGCATGTTATATTGCAATAATAATACTTTCATGCCTGTATATGTATGGGAAGTATGAAAACTTATGGTGATCATGAATCTGCATAACTTAGAAATTTAAACTTTTCAAATCCTATTTAATTTCTGTATGAAATAAATATGCCACACTTATAGCATAAAAAGGCGTCTTATTCCCACCTAAAATTTTAACATTGCATTATTTAATAATGGAATGATGCTCGCAAGCTAATGTTAAACCAGGGGAGTTTTGTTTAGAAATTTCTCGTTTGCATTTTAATATTTTGAAGTGATTTTTTTACATAAAATATCTGAGGTTGATGTTTATCTGAGTTTCTTTGTACTTTTCTGATTTTAGTTGAATTTTTTTTTTTTTTTTTTTTTTTTTTGAAGACACTTTTAGTTTATATCACTTAAGATATTTCAAAATTATTGATTTTTGTTTTGGTTATTTATTTTTATCAGCTGCCAACACCTTCTCATTACTTAAAGTCAAATAAACATTTTTAATAAGGATTATAACTTAATAAATTTATTATGAAGTAGTAATAATTATTACTTAATAAATTAAATCAAATCTTACCAAATAAAAACAAAACCCATTTTATAATTTTGTCTTACATTATGAAATACTTCATAAATGTTTTGTTTTATCGTTTTTTTTTTTTTTTCCAGGATCTCAATCGTACCATGCTTTTTGTCATCTGCCAACCTCTTGTGGACAAAAACGGTCATTGAGTCTTCAGAATCATCTACTTAAGATACTCTATCGTAAGTATGCATGTTTTGGGATTTTTTTATTCTGATTGTCATAACAATGAAAATGACTGGTCCAAAGTATGTTTATTTGACTTAACAGAAATTTGGCAGGTATATTATTGTAGAATTGTAGTGAATAGTATATATTACGATAATTATCCTTTTAATACTGGAAAAGTGTTAAAAGTAGAAAATTATATTTGTAGTGACAGATTCGAGAAATCTTCACTTTTTAGAATGGTCAAATTGAAACATTGTAACACATCATTGAAACACATTAATTGTAAATATTAGATTTTTGTATGGGACAATTTGTTTAGAGATCCCTTTTTAAAGATTTTTGTTGATCCTAATGTCGTCCTATCTAATATACAAGCATGGAAGTTCTCAGCTTTTTACTGAAATCGGTTTTTTTTTTTTTTTTAATGTCACTTTGGCTGTTTCGGAGATTGATGCAATATTAAAAGGATAACATAAAAAAATAATGCCCTGAAAATTTAGAGAAGGGGGGAGGGAAGACAGATAAAATTGTAATGATGTACAAATTCTGTGCTTTTAAATTTTCCTTGTAACATATGCAACATTTAAAATATAAAACTAATAATATAAGTTTAAAAACTGATTTTAAGATGCATAACAAAATAATTAATATGTGTGCTCAGTTTTTTTTTCTAGTGTTCCCAGTTTCAGTGAATAGTCTTTCAAATGCAAAATGAAGGTTGGGGGGTACTAAAATAAGAAATAGAAATAGTTTTTAAAAAAGCATTTCTTTAAAAAGTGCTAAACTAATATATATAATTTTTTAACTATTTTGTGCTCATAATGCATGCACATCATGCAAATTTTGCGATATTATCTCCGATTTTGCTTTAGTGTGTTTTCTTCCCGCAAAGTTTGCTTCAGTTTGAGTAGCTATGCTAATATAGTACAGAAATTTTAACATGAGGATGTGTTTGAACTTTAAACTCATAATATAGCATGAATAACAGAAAATAGTTGTGAATAAAAACAGTGGTTTCAATTTTAATGTCTTTTAACTTTAATTGCATATTTATTTTACATATACCTAAATCAATTACATTGTGTAATTTTCACAGATATTTATTTCTGCATGTTATATTGCAATAATAATACTTTCATGCCTGTATATATATGGTAAGTATGAAAACTTATGGTGATCATGAATCTGCATAACTCAGAAATTTAAACTTTTCAAATCCTATTTAATTACTGTATGAAATAAATGTGCCAGACTTATAGCATAAAAAAGCATCTTAATCCCACCTAAAATTTAAACTTTGCATTATTTAATAATGGAATGATGCTCACAAGCTAACGTTAAACCAGGGGAGTTTAGTTTAGAAATTTCTCGTTTGCATTTTAATATTTTGAAATGATTTTTTTACATAAAATATCTGAGGTTGATGTCTATCAGAGTTTCTTTGTACTTTTTCTGATTTTGGTTGATTTTTTTTTTTCTTTGAAGACACTTTTAGTTTTTATCACTTAAAATATTTCAAAATTATTGATTTTATTTATTTTTTTTAGAACATAATATTTTTCCCAACAGACTGTTCATCACTTATTAGTCTTGAATCAGTAAGTTCAGACTTAGATTCAGAATGAAGAAATCAAAAAAATAAAATTAATAAATTGTTAATTTTATTAAACATTAAATTGATTTGCAGAAAGTTTTTGACACAATATTTATGTGCGCAGAAAATTTTTGGTTTTATATAAGTCTGCTGATTGATGAATTTTGCTATTTTTTACATGAATGATTGAAGAATTTTGCAGGATTTTTTTTTTATGATGTTTTGCTGACAAACTTTGCACTTTTGTGGTGATGGACTGATGAATTTTGTACTTTTTTACTAAGACTGAATGATAAATTTCATTGAAATTGAGAATTTGAAATGTTCTGTAAAGAAGCTCATTGTTCTGCGACATACATCACACTTTTAACCATATTCTGCTTTTGGTAAAAACTACTTTCTAGGGAACATTTATATAATTTTTGACGTCACTTCTGGCAAGAACTAATATTTCAATCTATGAAAAGTGAAACAGATGAAGGAATCAATGTCTGGTGGATATCCCCGGGTTTGATTGCTCTCTGAAGATCACGAGTGTGTAGTTTTATTGTGTAACAAACGACTACCATGAGTGATCTTCTGCAAGCACGTAAAATTTGATGTTCCTCTGTGCTAGCTGCTACTTTAAAAAATATGTTGGCTTGAAATTTTACCTTGAAGATCTATTGATAGAATAGGAGTATCGTTTCTGTGCCGAAAAAGAAGAAAATGAAGTAAGTTTACTGAAGTAACGTCAAAAATAATATCGATGTGGAAACAAGCTTTTTATATATATATATATACTAAATTATTTAGCTAATCATTACTTAGCTAAATTAAATTTTCATAAAAAATAGCATGTTAGTTTCGATTAGTCTGCAGTTTTAAGATAGTGAAAATCAAATTTTGATAGTTGCATTCTGAATTATCCTGTGGCTCATCGGTAAACATTTCCTTTTTTAAAAATACTTCTGCAAATTAATTAATTTTAGGTACTTTGTTGTTGTAGTGCCCCTATCCCACACTTAATAAGTGTCATTTATACTATAAACACACTAAAGCTAAACAAAACTATTTTGATTATCATTCATACATTAAAATTAAAAAAATATGTTTCTAACTCTGGTTTTCATGGTGAAAACCAAATTTTGATAATTGCATTCTGAACTATCCTGTGTTTCATTGGTAACCATTTCATTTTTATAAAAGTCTTGCTGCAAATTAAGTAGTTTTAGGTACTTTGTTGTTCTTATTCACTATAATTTCTTTATATCTCTATAAATAATTATTGTATGTTCAGAAGATTGGCTTCATATTATGCAGAAAAATCTAGAATCAGTAAGTTCAGACTCTGATTCAGAGTGAAGACAGTCAAAAAGATAAAATATATTAACACAAGTTTGGTTAAATATTTTGAGTGAAAAAAAAAAAAATTTTTCAAGCTATAATTTTTTAATATTAAATTCAAATCTAGCATTTACATTACATAGTTTGTAAATAAAAAGGAGAATAAGTAAGCATAGTATAAGTAGTAATAAGTTATTAATTTTCATGATGAAAATATTCACTTGGACAAATTTTGATTTTTGCTCATTCTACTTTTCTAGTGATGTGAAAATGAAGTTTGATAAAGCAAAAACAACTGTTATCTCCAGCCCCATTGAAAATGTCCTGTGCGATCTGCCAATTGGGATGAAAACTGTTTTCAAAGGAAAAGAAGGAGAACATAGGAACAAGAAATAGATGACTTGGAGAAAATTTGAATGTAATATGATAATATAAATAGTGATAGTTTGTGAATAAAAAAAAAGTTTCATTTGACATGTTGTGATTTCAAATAAATGCAATGGTCTGTAATTTTTTGCCATGTTTTATTTATCTTATTCACGACAGCAGGTCATTTAGTGATCAGAAGACATTAATGGGGACTGTTCAATGATTCAAAAACACCTGCTGGCTTGTTAAAGCTATGGGCAGGTTCTTTTCTAATTTCCTGTTTAAATTTGAATTTTTTTTTTTTAATTTTTTTTTTTTTTTTTTTTGCATTGGATAGTTGAGATTAACCTCAGCTATCTTATGCAAAAAAAAAGGAGTTCATATTTAAACGAGAAATTAGAAAAGAACCTGCCCATAGGTTTAACATTAGCAAGCAGGTGTTTTAGTGTCAGTGAAGAGTCCCCTTAAGCCTAACGCCAATCATTCTCCAGAAAAGAAAAGCAGAGGGAAAGTTGTCATATAAGGTAAAGGCAAAGTGTCTTGCTTTGTCACTTGGCTCAAATGACTCAATTTTTATGAAGTTTTATTTATTTATAATAATTTAGTTCTGTTTTAGCACTTTTAAAACTAGTGTTCCATGTTTGAGATATTTTAATAGAATACTATTTATAAAATAAATTTACAAATCTTTAAAATCATTAAAAATTAATTTTAAAGGCTTTGTGAAACAATTCATAAAATCCAATTAAAATTGGAATTTTAGTAAAACATACATAAATAATTGTGATATTTGAAAGCTAAGCTCTTTTAAATTTTCTATTTCAAATGCATTAATTGTACATAATTTCGAGAAAAGAATAGCTTTCCTGACTTTGTTTAATGCCTTTGCAAAATATTATTGACTGTTTAAATGGTGATTTCAGTTGCACTTTCTATTTAAAATTGCCATTAAAAAGTAATTTTAATTAAAACATATAAAAATTTAATGAAAAATAGAATATTCACTGAATAATATAGAATTCCAACCGAGTGTTTATCCGCTAGTTGTATACACGAGTCTCTGATTCAAAATGAAAAAAGTCCTAAAAATAAGATATAATTTTTTTTTTCAAAGAAAAAAGTTTAAATTAATAAATTTTTGTATTGATTTTTGATAATTTTTAATAAAAAGTAATTCAATTTTAAAAGTTATACAACAGGTGGAATTTTGCATAAGTAATTTAACGAATTGTTTTCAACTAAATTTTGCCAGAAGATTTTTTTTTTTAGTTTATATAAATACAATTAAATAAATCTGAAGATCTATATTTATGGTAAGAGCAGAAAAGAATAAATCCCTACAGCAACATGTTATTTTTCTTAAATTTTTAATAATGGTTAAATATTTCTATTGATTATGTGAAAAAAATTTATAAAAAATTGGTAATATGGCAAAAAAAAATGCTGTATGTTACAATTTTCAATCTTACACCACTTGCACAAATTCAAATTATTACTATGGATATAATATGATTTTTTATTTTTAATGAGAAAAGTAACATTTCATTATCTTTTTTACATTTTAATGTTTTCACATAGAACACTGAAACTGAAAATAAAGAAGAAAAACATCAAAATGTAGCTATTATAAAATTTTGAATAAATTATTTTATTAATATTAAATTTAATAAAATACTTTTTTAGTATTCTTTCATTCATAATCTTTAATATCACAACTATATCTAATGGATATAATAATAAAAACTGAGGCTTTTAACAGAACAGTTAATCCATGTGGCATTTTAAATGCTTATATATACATGGATTAGCTAATTCAAAGCTGGACTCACCAATATAAAATGGTAAACCTTTTTTTTCCTAATGTAAAGAGTTATTGATTTCTAATATTTTGCTAAGACTGGTAATCAATATCTCCCTATATGAGAAAAAAAAAGATTTGCCATTTTATAGTTCTGAATCCAGTTTTGGCCAATATCGGTCGGTCCGACGTTCACCGATATCGGTCGGTCCGGGGTTGACCGATATCGGCCGGTCCGGCGTTCACCGATATCGGCCGGTCCGGCGTTCACCGATATCGGTCGGTCCGGCGTTCATCGATATCGGTCGGTCCGGTGTTCACCGATATCGGTCAATATTGGGTCCCGATATAGGCCGATATTGGAAAAAAAGCTAGCCATGCAATATCGGCCGGTCCGGTGTTTACCGATATTGGCCGATATTGCGAAATCGTTGTTCCCGATATAGGCCGATATTGCTGTGCTACCTGGGTAGTTTTGAGAGCTTTTTACAGTTTTGCACAAATACTAAATTGTAGTATTTGTTTAAAGACTGCAAATAAGTGCTTCAATAGGCGCGCATCCTATCTGCACATACTCAGAATTAGCAACCTTTTGCCGATGCAAACATCGACTTTTGTATTAGTTATAGACTGAAATTTTTCATTTTGCAGCGTTTTTCGTTATTAGCATAAAACAAAGTTACTCTAATGAGTTATAGCCAATTTAAATACAAGTGGTTTTAGCTTTTGACTAGACACAAAAATAATTTTAAAATGCAAAATACACCCTTGATTTTTCTAATGTTTTTTATCATATAAAAACATAACTTTAGAATCCTTAAAGGCAGGAAATATTCAGAAAAATTTTTAAGGTTGCAACTCTTTTGAAACAGGTGAGCTGTCACACTAGTATAATTATACACTGAAAATTTTCATTCTGCAGCCAGTGATATGGTAGTAAAAAAACCAGAGGGCATCCGCTTTAGGCAGAGGATATACCCTAAAAGGTATATGCTATAGTGTTTTTGAGAAGAGGGTTTATGGTATACTTAAAATAATCCAGAAGGTATACGGCGTATCCACCGTATATCCTCCATTACATCCCTGTCTGCAGCCTTTACTTTTCTTAGCATCCAATAAAGTTATTATAAACAATTTAATAAGAAACATAGTGCCTAGAATATGAATATGCACTAATTTACCTTTCGTATTTTGCATATTCACATTTGTTTTATTTTAATTTTAGATAATTTACTGATAATTATTACCCACTCATTTCTTTTTGCGCCTTGTATTGAATCTTTTTGGAATAGGATTCTTAAGATTTTAAGGATGTGTGCTCTCAAACTCAAATTGAACCCTTTTGAAATAATTTTCATTTGAACATGCATAATATAATGTTAGGAACTCTTATTTAAGTGCCAGAAAACCATTTCCGTTATATATACTTCAATGTCATGTGTTACCTGAACAGAACCAAATGTTTACCCTTTGCCAAAGTATTTTAAATATTTGTCTTTTCCCAATACACATAGAAAAATGAAAGGTAATATCTCCAGTAGGTCATTAAGATATAGAGAATATATTTATATCAAGGTCTGATTGTCTCTCGGAGCGTGACGTCGGAGTCAGACATTAAGTCAGTGAGAATGATGTCATAGTGATGCAATAGTTTAATAAATGAAAATGCTCATTTTCTTTTAATTAGAACACCATTTATTCAGGAGGATGTAGATCTTTGATTCGGAAGTCAAAAGCATTCATTCGAGTACACAGCAGAAAAATTGGGTAGTCATACATAAAAACAAATGTTAATAATAGATAAACTCAAAATAACTTAAAGTGGAAAGACAAATTCACCTTGTAGTTAAAACAGATAAAATACTTATTAAAAATATACTTGAAAGGTGCTGAAATGAGACCGACCTGTGTACAAGATATTATAACATGCTTTACTCCCGAGATCTTTCGAACACACATGCGTTCATTTTTAAGGGGAAAACGTTGGCTGACAATAGAAGTGTCGCGTTTGCCCCTTGAACGTTTCAGCATTTTCCCCTTAAAAATGAACGCGTGTGTGTTCGAAAGATCTCGGGAGTAAAGCATGTTATAATATCTTGTACATTATGTCGGTCTCATTTCAGCACCTTTCAAGTATATTTTTAATAAGTATTTTATCTGCTTTAAAGCAAATGTTTTTTCTTTATTTGAATGGAATGCTATCAAGCATCCTCAGTGCCATTCCGCATGTTTTTATAAAAATGAAAATGATTTTTCTTACACGGTTGGTGCCCATATCACTGGTTAGCGACAATCATAAGCAATTCCGGCAACAGTATATGTTTAGCAGAAAATTTCCTTCTTTTTCTTTGTCTTTCTTTTTTTCACATAACTGCTGGTAATTTTTTTTCCAAACAATATATGTTGTATTTCACCAGTAGTGGAAGACCCAGGTTATGAAAGAGTAACAATCAATTTTTTTTTAAATGTATAAACTAGTCGGATGTGCCAATCCCAAAACTTTCTTCTATCTCAGTCATGTTAATACTTCAAAATTCGCTATTGCAGTGCCAATAAAATCAATATTTTTAGTCATTCTGTTGTACGTCAGCTGCTTGCGAATCATCCGGTTACCGGGATGCAATCAACTGGTGTATACTAAACTACGAAAAGTCCTTCTGGCCTGAACCGACAGGAACAGATAGCCTCCCTATTCCTTGGTTTTACGATTCTAATTTTACTGGAAAACACGAAGGTAAAATGCGTGTCCTCTACAGCCAAGTTAGCTTCATTTATGGCAACCTATTTTGGTCGCCAAGTTTGGCGAGAAATTGACGTTGGCGAATATAAATATATAGTGATAAGCATATAATAGGAACAATGGTTACAACAATGAAAGAAAATTTGCCGAAACCATGTTAACTAAAACTCATTAATTAAACCCATTTATGGATGAATTCTGCTGTCTTGTTTGAAAATGTCAGCCACCCTAAAATTTCAAACTGCTCTATCTCAGCCATTTTTTAAGATAGAGGCAAGACAAAAATTGTTCCGGATTCTCCGGAACAAGGCCGAAAATTTAACGAAAAAGACTTTTAGGATTTCTAATTTTTTTGTACTTATTTTTGAATTTTAAATCTTTAAATGGCCATCACAGCGCCCTCTTTCGTCGAAATATCCCCAAATTCTGATAGAACCTGCTTGCCATAGCCGAAAACATAGAAAAAAAAATGTGGTTCAATTTGAAGCTTAACTTCATACACTTTTCGATGATACAATAGTGAAAATGGAACAAAAATATCGATCACAACGCCCCCTTTCGTCGAAATATCCCCAAATTCTAATAGAACCTGCTTGCCATAGCCGAAAACATAGAAAAAATGTGGTTCAATTTGAAGCTTAACTTCATACACTTTTCCATGATACAATGAGGAAGGACATACAGACATTTTGTAAAAACATGTTTTTCGGAATCTCTGACCCCTAAAACGTGTCAATCCGTCGAAAACCGGAAGTCGAAAAATATTGCGATTACAATACTTTCTTCTATTATAGATAGAAGAAAGTAAAAAACAGGGTTGTTTCATTCAACTCACTTTTGCATTTAGTGGACAATTTATTATTCATATTGTAAAACGAGTGTTTCCGAATCATGTTTAATAATAAATTTTATTTGTATTGAACAGAATATTTCTTTGTTATCTACAAACACTTTATCAGCAAAATTTAAGCTGAACGGTTGTTAACTTGGCTGTGAATGAGAGAGAGTATGTAAGTTTGTTTTAATCTGCCAAATTGAACTTTACTGTAGTCAATACTTATCTAATTATTTTCTCACGTTCAAAGCAGTACATAAATCTTGTTTTAGGTAAGAAAGCGAATGCAGAAAAATCTGAGCTTTCAAACATCAACACAATTAATACGTCATTCGAAAAACACTACGTTACTGTGTAAAAATAAACTGCAGAGCACAATTTGTCTTAAGACTGTGGCAGACCGACCAGAAGTTCGACTTACATTACATAGACTAGAAATATTCTGTAATCGTTGTACTGATCAATGACAAATAGTATTGGCAATAACTTTGATTACGGAAGATTAACAACAGAAACATTGTTTTAAACCTGTTAAAAAGCATGTTTTCAAAGTCGAGTCCTATTTAGATGGTTTTCCCATAATTTGAATTAGTATATAAAGCTTATGTCATAAAATGCGTCCGAACCATTTTCAGTTTAAAAATTTTACATCAGCATTGCTAATACTGGCTTTGTTTTAACCTGCCAAAACGAATTTTATCGAATTCAAGACCTATCTAGACCCTTTTCTCGTGTTGGATGTAGCGTATAAGGCAAATTTCCTGAAAATTGTTAGCGTCACATCTTCTAGAAAAACCGTAATTGTGTTGCTGATCAATGATCAATCGTATTGCTGAGAATTTTGATTGCGGAAGATTAATCCCATAAATGTTTAAACCTATCAAAATTAATTTTTCTGAAGTCAAGACTTGGTTAGATGTCGCCTATTCGAATAATTCTTATTTCATGAAAATCATTGGAGTTGATTTTGATTTATAGCAACATTTTTTGTGTTGAGAATGTTTTAACTTGTCAAAACAAATTTTTCCACATTCACGACATAGATATATCATTTTTCTCAGGTTCAATTTAGTATAGGAGGCAAGCTTCGTGAAAATTGTTAAAAAGTTTTGAGATCGTCCGGACACTCAAAATTGCTTGCTGGCACAGAGGGTGTTCGCACATTTTTTAGATGATCCTCATGGTACTTTACAGAGCTATTTTACAAAAAATATTTGAGTTTTAAATATAATCTGTTAACCCTTATTCAGAACTATATTTCTACAGAGCCCGTCAAAAGGAATCATACACGGTTTTTGCGCTCATGCGCGAAAACTAGAGCGGTGTGAGTGGAGGTGTGCATTTTAAACGGAAATTCAAAGTATGCATAAGTATAAAAAACAAAAGTTTGAGTAAAAAGCGTTGTTGCATTTCAGTTGTGTTTTTATGAAAATTTTGGTCCAAAAATAGGAGTTTTTTCACTTGAACCACCCTACACCGTATGTTTCTTAAGGTTTCGTTCATCTTACGAAGCCCTATTACTCCCGCTCCGTTGTCTGTCTGTCATAGAGCCATTCTCAAAAACTATGTAACTTACAGAGTTGAAACTTTGTGTATAAATCTGAATACCAGCTATGAAGAGCTCAAAATATTAAATTTGAAAAATTCGTATTATTTTAATAAATAGAGATAAAAAACCAAAATTCTAACAGCCTTTTCCTATTAAATTTAAACATTTTTCGTTATAACAGAAGCCAAAAACTAAAAATCCACGATGAAATTCTTTTTACAATAATTAATTTTCTATCAGACGATTTCCACGTGAAAAATGAAAATGAAATAAAAAGTTTCACCAATGGGCTTTATTGGCGTAACGTCATAAACCACCATCATGTGACCTCTCTGTTGTGTTTACGTGCTTCGTTTTTCGCATATCGTCTGATTCTTTCTATTTACTTCCAGCTTAAATATAAATGATAAATATATTTTAAATACAGTTTATATAAAAATATATTAAAATATAACAGCACTCATAAAAAAATAAAAATCGCATGCATACATTTAATGGGCTTTATTAAGAATCTGAGTTCGAGATTGTAAGAAATCACGTGTTGGTGGTATTTTACTATCGGAATTTCCAATGCGATACATAGATAAACAAATATAAACACAGCAGGGAGGTCACATGATGGTGGTTTATGACGTCACGCCAATAAAGCCCACCCGATGGTAAAATACCACCAACACGTGATTTCCTGCAATCTTGAACCCAGATTCCCAATGGGCTTTATTAGCATGACGTCATAAACCACCATCATGTGACCTCCCTGCTGTGTTTATATTTGTTTGTCTATGTATCGCATGCATACATTGGTCGATATTGTAAGAAATAACGTGTTGGTGGTATTCTTACAATCTCGAACCCAGATTTCCAATAAAGCCCATAAAGCCCATTCAAAAAAAGATTAGCATGAAATAAAATTGATTGAGGTCATAGTGGTAATAAAACGGAAAGATTTCTCAATAATACAAGGAGTATGAGTATGTGTATGTACACAAAGCAGATTAATATCACGTCATTAGAGAATTAAAAAGAAAATCTGACGTCCTATCGAAAGTTTAACGGATTTTTCAAATGTTTCAGAATAATACAAAGCGAGTATCAATATGAGTCATAGAGAATAGTAAATATATGATATAAATGCTGGACGATTACACCATGAAAGACAAAACGTTTGTATACACCATTCAGTAAATTTGGGATGTTTTATACTCACGTCTTTAATGTAGTAAATGTATGAGTTTGAGGAACGTATTGAATCATGATAAAAACACGATTACGGAAATATTCGCCTATTTTAACATTTTGAAAGTGTACAACATGTTTAATTTTGAAATTATTTTTTTTTAAATATCGCATTTAGTCCACATGACAGATATTATTATGACAGAATATAACAGCGGGCTGGTTTAGATATTCGAAAAAACGAGAAAAATAGACCGGTAAATTTTTACTTTATAAAAAACATGACTTTTTTTTCTGTTGCTAAATGAAATTTATTTGGATTTATTAAAGAAAGGATAAAGTGTTTTGAAATGAATATTAAACGAAACCCTTTGAGCGATCTTCGATCACACTTACCCACTTGTTTTTTTTTCTATGCCAAATTAAAGCTGACATTTTAGTCTATCAGAAAATGTGATAGTTTGTAGGGTTAAATTGTTATTTAGTTTTGGAATTTCAGTCAATTGGACCGAAATGGACCAAAAATGTCTAACCAAGCTTTGACGCTCGGACAACGAATTTTTATCGTCATGAAATACGATTTTACTGGTGGATCATCTTCCTCATTGTGTACTCTTTATGAAAAAAGATATTGAAGACACAGTGCACCAACAAGGTAAACGATAAACAATTGAATCGCGAAATTTAAGGAGACCGAAAGTGTTGCCGATCATAAAGACAAATTTAATCGCTGAAAAAATCCAGGAAGTGCATAAGCGTCTTAATGAAGATCCATATCTGTACTTTCATTTCTGAGGCAAGTGTTCACCCCATCTCAAGAGGTGACAAATTGTGCACAATTTGACTGCAAATGCCAAAGAAAAGAGATTTGTTCTTCGCTGAAAAGATTCTTCGGCTATCGCGAGGTAACAAAATTCCGCTTCCAAATCTTTGGTGTAATGATGAGGATCACGTCGGGCACATTAATAAGCAAAATTACCGGTGAAGAGAAAACCGCCACGAGTCTTTTGAAAAGCCCCTACATTCACAGAAAACGACTGCCCATCCGCCCAAAAGGGGCATTAGCATAGTATTTTTTCAGAAAAACAGTTCATTTCAATTAATTGCTTCCATAACCCGAAAAGGTGAACCATGGTTTATGCAAGAATCGTTCTCACGAAAGCCAAGACATCATTGAAGAGCACTTTCATGACAGAGTTATTTGTCTGAGTTTCGAAAGCTGATGTTCAGTGGCCATCGTATTCTCCTGACCTCAGTCCATCTGATTGTTTCCTCTGGGGGATATCTGTAGGATAAATTCCATCGAAATGCACAGTCAAATCTCGATGAATCAGAACACGCAATTCAAGAAGTGCTAGAAAACGTTCCGCCAGCCATTGTACTTGAGGTTGAGGTTATCAGAGGTTTCAAGAAAAGACTTGAAATAGTTGATGACGTGAGAGGTGAGCAAATCGAACCATTTTTATAATATTATGCATATTGCAAGCTTCATTTTGACATTAAAATTTCGAATATAAACCTAGTAGTTGTTTTTGACCAAATACCCGTGTATGGTTCCTTTTGAAGGACCCTGTATGTTATTTCTGCTGTCGACATCCCTTTTACTATGCATTTACAAAATTCACGACAGTGAATGAGGTATCGATCGAACAGTGTTTGAATCGGTTTCTGACATAGTACACTCACATTTCGTTGAAGCATGTTTTTCGATTAGAAATGGCTGCTCATTAAAAATTAAATCGGCATTGTTTTCCTAAATGAAATGAAAGGTTTTTCTCAAATGTGTGTTGCCACAAAAATAAAATACCGCATTATAGGATGATCAACAATGATTATATATATTAAAAAAATAGTACACAAAAGATAAAGTGTGATGCCTCTGCACGGGTTTACTTTATATTTATGATTAAAAAGAAAAATTAAAATTTGAAATGTTTAGAGGAAAAAAATACCCTTGATGGATCGAAGCAGTGTTATTTCACGTGTAGACTAAAAGGCATGCTTCGTTCAGAATATGTTTATTTAAGATGTTATTTTTTAAATTCATGATTCGAATACTCAAGGTGGTATATGAAGTTTACGACGGCTCCTGAACTTGACTTGATTTGATTTTTTTATTCAACTGAAAATAAAATTTACATTAAGTTCAAGATTCAACAGGTATATTAAACTATTTTATTATAAGTAGTATTCGTGAAAAACCATTGCAATAATTAAAACAACAACATTCTATATCAAAAGTTTTCTACGGAGGTCTGAGTCAATAAGTTTCATCCTTCTTGAAATAGGTATGGACTGAAAAATTATTTGTCTATAATAGTCTGTCTGTAGTGGTTGTGATTTTATAAGCGCTTTGAAATTACTTATACCTGTATCATCTGTCACTATTGATTTTGGATTGGGCATTAAAAGTAGGTCATCCATTTTGTTACATCACTACATAGTATACAACAAAGTCGCTTTTTCTGTCCCTATGTACGCTTAAATCTTTAAAACTACGCAACGGATTTTGATGCGGTTTTTTAACACTTTCCAACCTAGTTGAAAAGTGTTTATGACTTCGGTTTGTCTGGCCGTCTGTCCGTGCTCTAACTCCCGTAAATATGCTCGGATTGCCCTGCAATTTTTATATGTTATAATCGTTATCCATAGCATGTTCCCTATTTCAACGGAAGTGTGTAGCACTTATAGTTTTTTTACAGGGACACTCAAAAGAATTCCGTTACATTGCGGTCTATGGGGAAAAATCATTTGCGGTTTATTTAAATAATGTTTCACTATTTTAAACGCATTGAAATTTATATATATCACTAAGGTGCAATAGAAGAAGCTTAATATGGAATAGGGTGTGCATAGCACTTATACTTACTTTACAGGGACAGTCAAAAGAATTCCGTTACATGACGTCTATGGAGAAAAATCGTCTGCGGTTTATTTAAATAATGTTTCCCTATTTTAAACGCATTGGAATTTATATAAGGTTCATTACAAGAGACTTACTACAGAATATTGTGTGTATAGCAGTCATCGTTCATTTACAGGGACACACAAAAGAATTCTCTACTGTATGTTAACAATAATTCCTGGAAGTGCGTTTTAAGTTACTAAACGCGATTTTAATATTAAATCGCTTTTTGTATATTACGTGGTGTGTATAATTTCTGTAGATCCTATACAGGGAAGCACAAAAGTTCGGGAACACATTTCCGTATTATTTAACTCCAGACGGAGAATTTTAAACTGTGCTACGTGTTTCCTAACTGAACTAAAATTTAGCATCCTATGTAGTATATATACAAATCTATAGATCCTATACAGGGCTGAATAAAAGTATTCGGATTACTTAGATGTTATCTTTTAGCTTATTAAACAGTATGATTCGTAAAATTATTTTGAAAGCGTTGGAAAGTGTTACATAATCTATGTTTGACGCATGATTTTTCGTTCTTGTTTTAATAGATAGAGTGATTCAAGAGGAAGGTTTATATGTATAATAAAATCCATTAAACAGTGGAGAAATACTGTTATTTTTGAGGTTTTTAATGTGATGTCGTAAATAATTTCATTTTTTACATTTGTTATTTTGGCCGAAAAGGTTACCATTGCTATTTTTTTGGCGATCATTATTGTTGCAGAAAGAAATGAAAAGGCTATACATCTCCAAAAATAAAAGAAAAACTGTGTTAAATTAATTAAAAAAAAAAAAGAAAAAGAAAAAGAAAGAAAAAAGAGTTTTGATGAGAGAATATTATAAAACGAAAATATTTAATTTAAACATGATTGGGAATGTTCGCAATGCTTAAAAAATTATTCAAGGGGCAAGATTGCTATCGAAACAATATTTCGCGATTTATCTTTTGTTTTTGGCGATTTTGATTTTACTTTTGATCCTAAACAATTTGATTTTAAGCCAAAAGGTGTTTTTTTTTTTTTTTTTTTTGATGCAGAAAGAATTGAAATGGCTATACAGTTGGAAAAATAAAAGAAAAAGCTGTTATTAATTTTATTTAAAAAAAAGAAAGAAAAGAAAAACAGTTTTGATGAGAGATTTTAAGCCAAAAGGTGCTTTTTTTTTCAAGTGTACGATCACTGGCGCCCGGCTAACCGAAAAGTACCTTTTTTTAAATTCAAATGCAAACTATATTAATGGCAATATACTTCTATTTACTTCTACATATATGAAATTTCGTTCCGGCTGCTTATAACTCGAGTTCTGCTGAATGGATTTTCGTAGAGCTTAAACTGTATAACATAATTTTTCAGGGAAGGTTTTATTGTATAACATACCGTTCTGCGTAGCTTAGTTATAGAATTATTCTGGGAAGTTCTATAATCAGATCAATCCGTTTATGAAATATTAGCCTTTTTAAAAGATTTTGCCGAATGGATTTCGATGAAACCTACACTGTTAGATAACTTTCTAGGGAAAGTTTTATTATATAACATATCATTCTACGTTGCTTAGTTCTAGAATTATAGGGGGAAATTCGAAAATCAGGTGATATTTTTTTAAATCAAATATTAGCTTTTTCAGTATTTGATTCGGATTATGAAAGATTAGCCTTCTGAAAAAGTTCTACTGGACGGATTTTGATGAGAATTGTATTGTTAGTCAGATGCTATTTCAGGAATGGTTTTAATGTACTACATATTGTTCTACGCTGCTTAGTCAAACAGTTGTGTGAAGGTTATATAGTCAGGAGAACCCGATTCCGAAAGATTAGCCTTTTTGAAAGTTTTTACTGGGCGTATTTTTTGCGACTTGCATTGTTAAGTAGATAATTTGTAAGGATGGTTTTAGTATATTTTATATTGTTCTGTTTTAGAATTACGTGGAAAAGTTCTATAATCAGATGAACCCGATTATAAAAGATTAGCCTTTATAAAAACTTCTACTGAATGGATTTTGTTAATTAGTTTGCATTGTTAGTTCGATAATTTTTAGTGATGGTTTTAGTATATTGCATATAGTTTTATAATTCTTTAGCAAACCTTAACTGTAAATGACCAAATAAAAGAGTTGGTCCTTAACAGCTAAAATTTTGACTGCACATTAGGAAATATAATAGCGCAATCACGTCATTTTTCAGTAATGTGGATGTCACGTCGTTTCGGATTGGTGTGAAAAATTAAAGATTGAAAGTAATTTTGAAAATAGAGATGCAATAATTAATGAAGTTAAAAGAACTAAAGAAATGCTTTAAAATGCTTTAAAAATGCCAAATCCAAAACAACGTCACGGCACGTGATCGTAAAGTGGCAATTAACCCAATAATCGACATAACAGTTAAATTTATAGCAAAAGAATTTAAAGAACAAGGCCGGATGAACAATTAAATAAACTTCACTAGATAATTTGGAAAATAGTTAAGATATGAAGTCGATTCTTAGATTAAGATGTAAAGTAAATTAAAGTAACACTCACCCATGTCTTGACAAAACAAAGAAACTGACGTATAACAAATAGATATTTATTGACGAAACACATAAACATAAAGGTGTAGAAAGCTTAGTTGGCCAACCAAAACAACAAACATTTAAAAATTTTGTATCATTATATTGAAATTACATATTACTATATCAGGATTTCAGAACTATGATTATGGTAAATTCATTTGTAGAGGACCACGCTGCATCGACGTAAGTTTATAAATTAGGATCAAATAGGATGATCAGAGTTCTTGTATGAAATAACGTTAAGACTTTGAGATAAGTCACTATAATGAAATGAGTTTGTGAAGTGGAATTCTTACAGTAAAAATATGAAGCTAGACAATTTCGGCATATTGCTTAAAGAGCACAATGAAGAGAGGTGAAGTTAAAATCGTTTAAAACGGAACCAAGATGATAGATGGGACACGCTGAGTGAATTCAAAGAGGGAAAAACAGAACTACTTCTATAGATGTATGAATTACTGGAGATTTCAGGCTAAAAAAAGATTTAGCGAAGCTTAGCTGTATGTTAAAACTACTCATTACAGATTGTGCTACGGGCCTAAGATGATCGATGATGGCCGGAATGGATTGTTTGATGAAGCTGCTAACAATCAGGAAAATTGAGTTGTGATGTTTCAAGCTATCTCCGTTACAGGAGATTTCAGGCTAAAAAACTTTAGCGAAGTTTAGCTGGATGTTAAAACAACTCATTACAGATGAAGCTACGGGCCTAAGATGATCGACGATGGCCGGAATGGATGAGGCTGCTAACAATCAGGAAAAGTTACTTGAGTTTTCACTCTAAAATGCAATAACTTTGAAGACTGCTGAAGCTAACATCGTTGAAACGAACTTTCTCTCTGCGGGACCCGAAGGTCCGCAGCTTAAATAGAGCAACCGAACGCGTTAAACCCTCGCTGACAAGTGATTGAAAACATCGTGCTCAAAAGTCAGTTAGATTTTTGAAAGCTAACTTTCAGCCAATGAGCATCGAGCATTATCGAGCGTTCGCTACGCAACGCAGAGTTGAGATGAATAAAAATCATCATTACTCCTGAATGGCAACGACGCCGTAAAAGTACCCGGATGGACGCTGAGATGGGAGCGCGTCTCTGCCTGAGTGCAATGAACTGTACGCTATTTCTTCCGAGAAATCCTGTCACGTGATCGTAAACAACAAGTATCTTGGGGAAGATGCGCAATCAAAATGTCGATATTTCTGCAAAACAAAACGCGCGATCTTTGAAAAGAGAATTGAATAAATAGAATTTCTTGCCATAACTGCTGAACTAAATAACGTATTTAAAAACCGTAAACGGATTCTTGAAGTAGAATTTTTTATCTATAGATTGAATATGGTTTTAATACAAAATATTTAATATTTAATAATTATGATTTTCGTTTTTGGACTTAGAAATATTTCGTATCTGTTGGTATTGACACGCTAAAAACTTATCTTTTTACTGATATTACTTTAACTGAATATTATATTAATGATTTTAATAATTAAAACATTTGATTTATTGATTAATATTATTATTTAATAACAGAATAAAATTACTTTAACGAAATATTTGAAAATTTAGAAAGAAAAAGGATTTTAAAGAAAAATTATTATAAGATTAAGTTAAGTGTTTAATTAACATAAATTAATAAATTAAATTAGCATAGATTAATACAGAAACAATGTACGGTGGCGTAACAGTGGAAGGATATTCCAGGTAAATATACAGATTGCTTTCAAATACAAGGTCAAATTAAACGATATATTTTGTTTGCTTCAAGGTTCATTTGTAGAAACTGACCAGCGCAGCGGGCGTAGCTTGCTAGTTAAACCTAAATGAAATACTCTTCCAGATTTAATGCAATCTACAATGTAAAATAATAAATTTATTTTACTAGTCAAAATTTTATCTCAATATCAAAGAATCCCAAACTGTTAATTTAAATCAAAATTATGATGTGTAAACATAACGTAAATAGCGGAGAATATAAACTAGAATCCGTCAGGCCGAAATGTCGGAGCATTGAGTGGGATAAACATAAAATATAACATTAACAATATATAATATATATTTTTTATTTTTATATTTACTGTTTAATAGTATAAAAGAAAAATTACAATAACAGCTGTTGAATCTGCAAGTGTTTATTCGGTCAACAGTTGCCTCAGATACTGCTCAAATGCTAATCTATCAGCAAGTGCCCCCCATTCTTCTAATTTGGTCTAGCCTATCCTTTGCGAAAGGCACTTCAATCAGAACATCCTCTAAACGTCGAACCCTGCTAAACGCGACATAAGTTGCTCCAAGTGACAACTCCTTTTCACCAATGTCCACAGCTATTTTTGACAAAGTTAAACCTTGGGATTTGTGTATGGTGACAGCGTATGAAACTGTTAAAGGTAACTGAGTACGGGAGCATGAGACATTGTTTTCTTTCCAAGACGTTGTAATAGGTGTGACAGGAAAAAGTCTTTCAGTGAGAAATGGTCCCCGATAATCATCAAAATGAACCATTACTGCCTGTGGCAAGCCTGGAGGCCGTAATCCTGGTCCGTAGACAATATCTTTTACCGTACCAAGTGCACCGTTGACCAATCCTCCCTCTGTCCACAGATTAGTACGCAACATAATTCTGCATCCAATTGCTAAAAAAAGTTCAGCCTGAAGTCCAGACGCGTGCTCATCTTCACTCCATCTTGCTATTTGATTATTGGGGTCTGCTAATATTCTTGCCACTGGCCATTTTGATTTACGAAGTACTTCTTGATTATGTTCTTCAGCTTGCTTGTTTGTGGGAAAAAGGCGTATGGCATCATGAAATCTTTCAAGTTCAGCCGGAGGCTGTATAGCTTTACGTCGTTGCATAAGGGATACGTATTGGTCGCCTGTAACTTCGCCTACGGAAAGCGAATCAAGAGTCTCTCTAAACTGTATTTGCTGATCGTCGCTTTGTCTCATTGACTTTGTTAAGGTGAAACATTTTTCAAACATCTTAAGAACTGTTTGTCCACGTAAAGTCAAAATGTCTTTTATAGAATGTCTCCTATATAGAGGTGTGTCTTTTACAGGCTGTAGCTGCCTAATATCTCCAATCAGGTAAACTTGGCGCAGCTTGTCCCAAATGGGACCTTGCGCCATAAAACCCTATACAACCAACCAACCAACCAATCAGGTAAACAAATAAGCCTCCAAAAGGTTCAATGCTGTCTGGTTTACCTTCGCGACATCTTTGCTCAAGTGCAGCCATCAGACGGCATCCGATCATTGAAACTTCGTCAATAATGAGAAATGAAACTGGATTCATGCTGAGCTGTAGATTTCTTGCTGCTTCACTTCCTAAATCAGCAAACGATTTAAAACATGTTGGTACTTTTAGTGCAGAGTGAATTGTTTTGCCCTCGACATTAATTGCAGCAGCACCTGTTGGAGCCAAAACCATAATAGCTTCCAGTCCTAACTGCTCGGTAACTCTTTACGAATTTCTTTTATTACCGTACTTTTTCCAGCTCCGGCTTTCCCAATAATAAAAGTACGCGTAGGGCAATTTATAAATCTTGATTGCAAAGACGAAAGCTGTTGCGTGCATAAGTGAAGTATTTTTTGCTGCTCATCTGTAAATCTGATCTCAGACGTATCGTAATTTTGATGCACTGTAAGTTGTTGTTCTTTACAGTAATTTAAAAATGAAGTAAAATTGCGATCAGGGTACTTGTAACTCTCACTTTTCTACTCACATGCATGACCAATCACGCTTTGCCCCAAAGTATCCTCGTTTGTCAGCACAGGAACTATGGCAGCTGCTGCCATATATGGATCAATCTCGCGGTATTCTTCTTGCAGGATTTCTGTCTCATGTGTACTGCTAACAGCAGGAAAATTTATTTCTTCGTGTGCATCAATATTTAGATAATTGAATGCTTCCTCCCATGAGTGATACGCAGACGGCAGGCCTTCCTGCAATTAAGAGTCAGAATTACCTCTCCAAGGATAATTGAGTAATACTTGTTGCCTATAGTATTCTTCGGCTAGAGTTGGGTCGTGGTTGAGTGATGTAAGAGGAAAAACTCTGACAACTGCATCTTTTCTTCTTTGGTGATAATCGACTCCTCTTACTGAGAAAGATTTTGCAAACTTAAGAAGCGTGCAGGAAATAAGTTTCTCCGGCCGCGCGCAATATTTCTGAAGCATGCTTTTTGATGGTGTTTCGTCG
Organism: Maratus michaelseni; assembly: GCA_963931845.1. Lineage (NCBI taxonomy): Eukaryota > Metazoa > Arthropoda > Arachnida > Araneae > Salticidae > Maratus > Maratus michaelseni. The sequence goes on from OZ007589.1 coordinate 469,406,608, forward strand.
CTTGAAAAGTTGATTTCTTCCCAGTTCTTATCATGAAGCCGTATTGAAACTACTTCCCGACTACTGTGATACATTGGCCATCCCATTAATATGTGTACAACGTCTTGGGATGAGTAATCCCTTTCAGAAACAGAAGACAAAATAAGTTTTTGGACTGCTTGAACCGCTGGATTTGTTTCGTTCATCTTATTTAAAATCTCAGATAACAATTCCTTGTAAGGAACAGAAGCTGTTTCTGATTTTGAGGCATATTTGGCAATGTAATGCAAAACCGCATCCTTTGATGTAATAGGACTGAAATCCGTGTTAGCTCTCCAAACTTGTGACACGAAGCAATTGTAGGTATTCATTTCAGAATTGTTTCCTTTTGGCAAAAAGCTAATTATGCCATTTTCTACTTGAAGCTTTGGAGAGTCGCACTCTGCTTTTGGAAAACCAAATCTGCAGCTATAACTATTTGTACCTCTTTTTTTCCTTAGGCAAAAATCTCCATGTCTTGCGTGACGTTGGACTTGATTTAAGAGCTGAGCGAGATCTTTTTCACGATCTTCACTGGAAATGTCTGAAAAGCGAACTCGACAACGGTGTATATCATTTACGAGGACGTCCTTGTCAGGATTAACAGCACTGCATAGTTTTTCAAAATATACTGTTACGGCTGCTACATTTTCAGCGTTAGTCATGTCTAGTGTTCCCATGTTTGGCGCCCCTCTTAACCACAACAATCCATGCATGTGAGGACTTCCACGCCACTGCCATTCGAAACGAACCCAGTAGTCGTCTATTAAAAACAACGGCGTCAAGATTTTTTTCAAAAATATATCACAACGTTTTTGAAAGAGCCAACCAGTCAACAGAGGGTTGTCGTGCACTAATTATCTGCGTGCTGTATCAGTCAGCTCATTTGGATCTCTGTTAGGCTCTAAAAGTCTGAAAAGATCAGGCCAGTGATAATCAGCTGCAGACAGTGTAAAAAAATTGTTGGTGCTCCAATTTGTCCTACCATGGAAAGGAGTTCTCCACAACGTGCACGCCAGTATCCTTTTGTGGATCTTAATTTGCTAGCATAAATCATAATGTGTTTTGCCATTTCTGGTTGCCTATTCAGAATATCACGCATCTGCTCTACCGTCTTATTGCTGAACCTATTTCGCTGAACGAAAAAACGCGTTGCCAAAGACTGCCACCGAAGAATTGAATTCATGGCAAAGTAGCAAAATCGGGGGTCTTTAGCAAATCGCCCATCTTCATACTTCATTAGGAACTTAAAATACTCATCAGGACAGACTGCTTTTTGAAGAGGTTGTTGTAAGTCAGCTGTACCATGTGGAAAAGCACGTGCTATGTAACCCTCTTCTTGAAATTCGTTGATAGGCTGTGAATTTAATGAAGGGTGAGGCACACGAATTGCGTCATTTATTAAGTTGTTTTGATCTACCGGTTCAAGTAGTGGTCTAAATGACTCGCGCCTTATTTCCTCGTTCAAAGTATCAATATCCTCAGTAATATCGGTTGCTGTTGGTAACATTTGAGATACGTCACCATTCTCAGGTAATGTAGCGATCAAATCTTCATCAATTGTGATATTTGAATAATAAGGATTGTGAGCTTTAAGCCATCTGAGTGCTTCTAGAAGGCGTTGTGAGCGAACAGAAAACTCTGCACATCCTGATAAAGTATCTTTTGTCACTAACACAGCTGAAGTCATATCTGAAGGATTGACAGGCAGGCGCGAAATAAAACTCTCAATATTTTGTTTAAAGCTGATTACGCTGTATCCATACTGTGAGCCTCGTATACGGTAAAGAGAAACCACTGGATGTATTTGAGCGATCATCATTTGTTCAATGTAGCTCAGATCTTTGAGACAAATAGGAACTGGACCTGGGTCCATTGAATTAGTGGCAGAAAACTTGAAAGCACCGTCTCTACACTTGTATGTCTGGCAGAGCCCAGCAGTATTTAATATGATATCAGGGAAAGCTCTGTGACACGTATTACAGGACACATAGGTGATTTGCGATACCTCTCTATCATACCTGATTGCTTCATTCATTTGAGTTGTCAGTATACCGGTACTCGGCAAAAAATCTGAAGGTAACTGACTTGTGCGACTTCTCCGCATTGAATTACGATTCGCAATTCTTCTCATTTCAGCTGATTGCTTTCTCTTAACTGGCATCCTTGCAAATTCTATATAATAAAAACATATAATCCGTTCATATATAAAATGTTTCTTAACATATATATTTTTTTATCCTGGATTGGCTAGACTATATCAAAATAAACAGATTTACTCTTATACTTCTTTTATACAATAAGCTTGAATGAAAAGAAAAAAAATATTTTGAAATGGAAACAAAAGTTTAATTACACCAATTGCTGAGTTCGATTAAAAAAAAACTAAATTCATGTACTTAATACGATTTAAACTTCATTGTACGTGTTTTAAGATAAAAATGTATGGAGTCCTTATTTCAGAAAAGTAAAATATATGTAAAATATATAAAAGTAAAATATATGGGACCGAGATTAAGAGCTTTTACTAAAAGGTTGTTTCCGAGTATATTGTTATTTAAATAAGTTTCTCATGATAAAAAATCGCAACAATATAAATTATTTCAATTTTCTTTTTATTTAATTCAAAAGTTTTTCATGATAAAAAATGGCAACAATATAAATTATTTCAATTTTCTTTTTATTTAATTCAAACAATCGCAATGTTATCTCTATGGGGAAATGGAAAATTCTAGAGCAGACGATTCTGGGCGTTAGAGTTGACGAATGTTTCTGTTTTTCAATCCCCGGCGAGATTTTGCCACTACCGACTTCCAGTCCAATTTTGGTATCAATGCGGCAAATATTTTGGCCGCTATCGTGTACACAAAAGTGTAATTTTTCACGGGAAGCCGGAGCTTTGCTCCGACAACAATATCTGCTCAGTTCGAGAATCTCTTCATTTTAGCCAAATTAAGCTCAAAATGAACACTCGATGCCGCGATCTGCACTATTGCTTTGATCAGTTTAATAATCGAATACATCTTTGCTTATAAGCGTGGCATAATTTCAATATATTGTACTGGATGAACATAAAATGTACTTCCAATTACAAATTGTGTGAAAACGGAAGTATCATTTCATATGAAGCACTCAAAACTTGTATGGAAACACTGAGATTGAAAAACTGGTTTTTGAATACAAAAACTTATATATTTTAGTTATTCATTTATTTTGCAACCTATTTATGCAAAATGAAAACATTTTTTATACGGTTGCATAAGACTAGAAAATGTTTATTTTAAGTTTTCCGAAAAAGAAAACCTTTGTAATTTTTTTTCCCCAAATTTTTTTAATTTTCCGGAAAAATAGTGGATTTTTTTTTTTCGCCATCATTTTAAAGTTTTCGCAAATTTGACATCGCTAACCCGCATGAAAAATACCAAAAAAAAAAAAAAAAAAAGAAAAAAAAAAGGAACAAAAGAAAGAAATGAAAAAAAAAAAAAAAAGGAACAAAAGAAAGAAATGGAGAAAAAAAAAAAAAGAAAAAAAAAAAGAAAGAAAAAAAAAAGGGATGGGGTGGGGACATTGCTTAACTAAGAGCATTCGGTGCTTTCTTCTCGACGCCTCACCAGTTCTGCTGTCAAAGCTGGTAGACGAGAGGTGCTGGGTTCAAACCCCTGTCGTGCTCGTCGTCCTAACCGTTTTGCGTGGTTTTCTTTAAACCTTGCCGTCAATACGGGTTAGGTTTCCCTTAGAAAGACCCCACGGAGGTCACTCTCCCCTAGGGCCTGCCTATATCCCAAGAGATAGATAATCGGCCGTCCTAAATCAACCAACCAACCAGCCATCTTCCCTACGCGCACTCTCGCCGTTACTTGAGTGGAAAGTTATCTCGATTTTCATCTCCCTCCATGTCGGAGAAGAAACACTTTGAACACAGAAATGAATTCTGTTTGCAAAAACATTGCTAGTGAAACTTTCTCAAACGCAGATACATTTATCATGGAGTCATTTGACTAATTTAAAAAAAAACATATACATGAGAATAAAACTGTTATGCACAACAAAACCGGTACCCATTTTTTGCCCCTCCACTCAAGAATGTTTTGAAAAGGTGCCCCCCAGTATCCGCTAAATGCTCGCTTTTCAGTTCTGTTTTGATCGGATAGCATTCTATTAAACACACTCCTAACGAAAGAGAGGGGGAAAAAAAGGAATAAAAAAATACAAAAAAAACCTGTTGAAAGCATCCTTAACTTTCAATTTTTTTCTGTGGTAGAAAACGGGCATCTCTCTCTCTCTCTCAGAGTGGTGCTGCCATCTGATGGCTACTTGTACACTTAAATAGACATCACACTGTAATTCCTACAACAGTCTCAAATGTTCTGCATGTCATGTAGATATTTTGACTGTGTATAGGCATAGAACATTCTCGAAACCCCTGGAAAAGTATCCATTGTTGTAGTACTGCGATTATCCGTCCGTCATAAGACCGGCCTCTCTGCGACGGACACTAGAATAGAAACTCCCCTTTCAACTCCACACTAGGGCGGCGCTAGTACTTTCGTGTTATAGCGGCCCCCGAGGATGAATCGCCAAATTATAAAGCATGTATGTGACGTTATAATAACACAGGATGTCTATAAAGATGGATTTAACTTTGTGCCGTTATATTAAAAATAAAGGAACAACGTAAAATAGCAGAAATAAAAATATATAAATTGGCAAACAGCTGCTTCGGAGCCCCTAAAGCTCCATCCTCAGTGCCAATTCAAAAAGTTAAAACCCGATTTAAAAGTTTAAGCCATGTATAGATGCCATTCAATCGTGGCGCGTGTGAAAGACGAAAGCCTATTGACATGGCTTAAACTTTTAAACCGTTCAAATATTGCTTTAGGGGCTCCGAAACAGCTGTTTGCCAATTTATATATTTTTATTTCTGCTATTTTACGTTGTTCCTTTATTTTTAATACAGGATGTATATAACATATCGTGACGCATAGGTACCAGTTATAATCCTAAATGACGCATACGTATGGCATGTGTATGATGTATGTGTGGCATATAAGACGTAAATAATATATAACAGGGTGTTTATAAAGTCCCGGACCCATTTTGATGTTTAATAACTCATAAAATAATAAAGATAGATTAAAATTAATAACATAAATGGTTAGATAGACTCAAAAAGTTTCATGACCCTTGTCAATGAACTTCCACGTGTGCCCCCTTCGTCGTACGGAGAATATCAAGTCGATAGTCAATTTCACGCCAGGTAGCGGCAAGCATGTCGGCATCCACAGAGGCTATTGCGGTTGTAATTTTGGCTTTTAAGTCATCAATGTTCGACACTCTCCTCCTGTAAACATTGTCCTTTACAAATCCCCAAAGGAAAAAGTCCAGCGGCGTTATATCAAGTGATCTGGGTGGCCAAGGAATTGGACCTCCTCGCCCAATCCATCTTCCTGGAAAATGGTCATTCAAAAAAGTACGAACGATGGTACCCCAATGAGGTGGTGCACCATCTTGTTAGACATGTTGGAAAACTTCGTATTTCCAGAACTAGAAGAGCTTCAGTCACATGTCTTTTTGCAACAAGATGGTGCACCACCTCAACCTCATTGGGGTACCATCGTTCGTACTTTTTTGAATGACCATTTTCCAGGAAGATGGATTGGGCGAGGAGGTCCAATTCCTTGGCCACCCAGATCACTTGATATAACGCCGCTGGACTTTTTCCTTTGGGGATTTGTAAAGGACAATGTTTACAGGAGGAGAGTGTCGAACATTGATGACTTAAAAGCCAAAATTACAACCGCAATAGCCTCTGTGGATGCCGACATGCTTGCCGCTACCTGGCGTGAAATTGACTATCGATTTGATATTCTCCGTGCGACGAAGGGGGCACACGTGGAAGTTCATTGACAAGGGTCATGAAACTTTTTGAGTCTATCTAACCATTTATGTTATTAATTTTAATCTATCTTTATTATTTTACTAGCTAACCCGTTCTACGCACGGGAGTTTATGAATTTAATTCTAAAATGTGAATAAAATGAATTTAATTCCCCTGTTAAAGTGTTGAGTTGTTCAATAACTATACGATTTAGAAAAAAAAATACTACTGTGCATTTTTTTTTAATGAAACTTAATTTATGTTGCTATGGCAGCAGACGATAAAACGATATCTTTGGAATAAGGGAATAAATATAATAAAAATGTTGTTGCCGTTTGTGATAAAATGTTTTTCTTTATTTAAAAAAAAGAAATAATGAAGCGCAATTAAATAATCTCTAATTATTTGCATGCGAGGTAAAAGAGTTATCGTAATACCCGCTACAGCTTGTTAGTATTACAGCGTGGCGTCCGTAATATGTATATCTCACATTGCAGTAAAAGGGGGTACCGGGAGGAGGGGATGTTCAAGTGTCCTTCAGAAAATGACTAATTAGGAGGACCACTATGCATCTTTAAAAATTTGTTCGTCTGGTTAAGCTATGAACTTAATTACAAATTTGGCTTAAACTATTATTCGGAAATAGTGGTAACTACTACTCATAAATTTACTTTAATGTTATAGAGGATGATTATGAAGTTAATTATAATGTTTGTAATCAGTTGCATTGAAATCGGAAAGATAGTTGCTGAGTTATGGAAACGGGGCATAGTTAGAGGAAAAAACCTTGAAGGAGGTGCCGGGGAGGAGCGAATGTTTAAGTTCACTTCAGTAAATTACTAATTAGGAGGACGACTATGCATCTTTAAAAATTCGTTCGTTTGGTTAAGATAGGAACTTAATTAGAAATTTGTCTTAGACTGTTATTCGGAAATAGGGGTACCCGCTACTCGCAAATTTATTTTAATGATATAGACGTTGATTATTAAGTTAAATATGATGTTTGGAATCAGTTGCACTGAAATCGGACAATTAGTTTCTGGGATATGGAAACAGGGTACAATTAGACAAAAAGACTTGAGGGAGGGGCCGGGAGGAGCGGATGTTCAAGTGCCTTTCAGCAAATGACAAATTAAAAGAGCCACGATATGCATCTTTAAAGATTGATTCATTTGGTTATGCTAGGAACTTAATTTGAAATTTGGCTTAGACTATTATTCGGAAATACTGGTAACTGTTTTCTAGAAGTACACCCTGAAGCTATGACTGCTGATTTTTATGATAATTTAGCAAAATGGAACTGGTTTGGAGAAGCTCGGAACATAAGAACCTGAGTTCTGGAAATAAAGCGCAGTTAGAGAAAAAACCTTGAGGGAGGGGCCGCGAGGAGGCGCGTGGTCAAGTGCTCAACAACAAATCACTAACTTTGACTGTTGGTATGCATCAACTGAATACGGGCTCTGTACTGTTATTAGGAACATAAATTTAATTTTTAGGAAAATTGTTATTCTAAAATAGCGGTATCATCTATATAAAACAGCGATTAAACGTTACGGGTGAATAAAAAAAAAATGTTAAATTTGTTAAATGTAATTAGTTCAGTTGAAATTAGAGCAGCAGATTTGGATTTATTAATAAGGAGGGTCAATTAATGAAAAATCCGCCGCCAGGTGGCGCGCGGTCAAGTAAAATATATGTGATATTTAATAAAAAGTCGTTGACCCCCACCCCTACCCATCCCCGCAAATTTAACAAATAATCTGTTAAATAAAGTTTTCTGTATTAATAATCCCTATCATACTAATATATGTCATGTAAAAAAACCCCTTAAACCCAGCTAATTATCATTCATTAAGTCGATAAAATCTTTTAAAATTAAGTTTTTAGCATTTGGCAACGGTCAATAATTAAGTTGATTGTCTACATCTCTTATAATCTCTGATCCATCGATTTTAAACACTCGACTGGGAATTGCAATGATTCCTGCCTTGATTTATTTAATGACTCCTGCGGAGATTTTATACAACCAACCAACCAACCGAAAATAGAAAAGCGTATTTTTGAATTTTTGATGAGATCTCTTTGTAGATTGATTTTAATTAATATTTAATCTATCAAAAATCTATTTAAAAATTTCGATTTTTTTGCCCCAATCGTTCATGACCGCCCTACCAGCTACCTGAGTGCAAAATTTCCTAGCCCTGCGCCCTATGGTTTTCGAGTTTTTGAGATTACACAGATACGCGAACGGTTTTAATAGTATGTTTTTAATGAGTTATTAAACATCAAAATGGGTCCAGGACTTTATAAACACACTGTATAAAATGACGTATATGACATATTGCCAAATGTGATTGGTCACTTGCGATTTTAGACGTTTTGTTAACTATCTAGAAAAATACATGAGGAATTAACCTGAAACTGCAGGTGTGTAAACAGTATAGTATAGGTTATATATTTCCGCGAAGATTTTTTCACGAAACCCCATAGGGGATTGTCAACAAATTAAAAAAGAACGAATATCTTTTGGATTACCCTGTAAAAACTAATGTAGCAAAGGCGTTCAAACTCGAGATTATTAATAAGTGGCTTATTGTAATATACTATGTTCATTTGTATGAGGATAGCATGTATACTGGTAGAGAAATTAAGGTTTTTATAAAAACTAGGGAATCGAACCCGGGCTTCCCGGGTTACAGAACATATCAAATCCATTTTTGAAGTGAAAACTTCTTTAGGCGCGTTGGGCATTTTTGAGATGGGAAAAATCCACTGAATTCGCGACACTGTTACCGACACCGCTGTATATGTTGCCAATTCATACAATGAAGCGAAAGTATCAAAAGGAAATAGTTCACGTGCTGAAAGCGAAATGATTGGTATTAGGAATAAAAATAATTCAGAAAATAATTTCAAGATAAATTTAGCACGCGCGGTGAAAACAGATAAAAGTGACTCAACTCGCGAGACCAAATCAAAAGATGAAAATGAAATAACAAAACACGGAAAATATTATAATTTAACGAGCACGAGAAAAATCGACGGAAGTAATATAAAAAAAAAATGAAAATAATGAAATATTTCACGAAAGTTTTAAGAAACGTGGTTATTGATACGGAAATGAAGTGAAATCATTTTATAGAAAAGAAAAGTTTGTTGATGTTGATAGAAATTATAGATACCGCAAACAATACGCGCAATATGAAGATAGAAAAAAGCATAATGTTCACGAATACCATAAACAAGACAGGCAGCAAAGAAGTCATTTTTTGAGTGATAGGAAGCGGGAACCCTATTTTGCAGATAAATGTTATTACAAAAGATATGAAACTAAATCTCATGGAAGAAATGATGAATGTATTGAGAGTTGTTTAAATTGTGGATGAAAATTCATAAGTTTCATTGGTATTCATTTCAAAGAATACCAATTAATCAAATTTTATATTTCATTTATTTGTAAATTTACGTTTTAAGCAATAGATTGCAATTTTTGTATGTAAAATAATATGCATTATTTTTCATGTACAATAGCGCATTAAATGAAAATTGTAATATAATTTTTGTAGTAGTAGTTTATAATAATGAATAAAAAAAACACTTCATTTAAAAGTATTTCCTGCGCAATAAAACGTTTCCTGACGATTCAAAAAATACACACGTAATTGTTCAAGTTTACACTTCTGTCGGCACTCCCGTAGTGCCATTTTTTTTTTCTAATTCTAATAGATTTTTCATATTTAATAACAACGTAATTCATTAACAACGTAAAAAAAGAATTTTTATAAGTAAAATATCAATGATATATTCAATTAAAATGGCGATATTTAATAAAGCTTTTGTATTAACCGCATTCCAAGAGTTAACGGCCCCCAAAGGAATCGTTCAAGATTTCGCTGTTACTGCAAGTTTTTTATTCTGAAAATTTCAACTGCTTAAGCGCGTAGTTCGAGAACATCTTTTAAATTTGCATTTTATTTATAGTGTATTATTTTTTATAGTTATATTTTGATGAAGTTTTAATTTCGTTCTGTAATATTATCCGGAAATAAATGCGGATCTATTTATATTGTTTTAAATGCAAACGGATTAGTCTTCCGCAATCGGACTGCTTGAGAGATAGATTTAAAATGAATTCATGCTTGGAAATTATTCTAAAAATCATAAAAAATGAGTAAATTCAAATACAGTCTTCAAAGAAATTGCATTTTTTCCCCTATTCGACGGTGTTGAAATGGTGCGATGTTTAGAAGTTTAAAAAGATGCAGTGAAAGCGAAATATATGAGTCAGATCGTTGCTACCATAAAAATGACTTCAGCAATAATCAGACATGTGTTGGTTTATACTATAGATTATTATTATCATTGAACCCTATTCTTGACAACATCATTTATGTGTAACTCTCCCTTGACATGGACCCGATTACGTAAGATTAGAATCAAAATTTAATAAAAGAATATTATTCTATATGTTTGAATCAAGGCAAAATTTGTCTAAAGTCGCCAGCAAATGCAACTACTATTCCAACAAATAGCGAATCATTGTTTTTTTAATGTCTTTAACCATACGGTCTACACATTCAAATACTCATTTACTCATCAAGGGGGCTTCATCCCAGACTATTAACTTCGTTTCTCTTATTAATTCAGTAAGGTCAGGTTGTTTACTAATGGCGCATATAGATGTTTTGTTCAAATTCAGCGGTATTTTGACTTTTGAATGTGCTATTACATTGATCTAATAACAAAGCTGCGAACCCAGAATATGTAACAGTTAACACAACCATATTATATGATCTCATCATTTTAAAAACTCATTAAGTAAAAATGTTTTGTCAGTCCTGGCGCGCCAATAAAATAAACCTTAGAATCTATATATTTAAAACGCTAAGCGATTTCTTTCGACAATCTGTGAGAACAAACTACTGCATCAAATTACATCATTCTTTTTTTAAATGAAAGATATTTGGACACAGATTTGTTATCGTACATTCGTTTGTTCGAAAATTTAATTAATTAGCCGTAATTTTCAATTAAACTTTTACTTCTGCTAATGACGTCATAATCGGATAACGCCCATTGTTGCGAAGCACATAGTTTATTCTCTAAACTCTGTGGTTACGAAAAAAAAAATAATAATAAATATTAAAAACACGCGATTTTTAGGCCGAATTTTTTATTTTGCAAGTTAAATTTCGGTAAAAATATTTATCCGCGTGTTTTATAAGCGAATAAAGTTCATATTTATTGTGACGTCAAGGGAATATTGTCCATTGGGTTTATTTTATCATTATGCATTATAACTTTGTTGATGCCATTTTTTCATTACAACTAAATACAAAATATATTTTTATTTGTATGCATGGTGTTTAAGCATTATAGTAACGTATATAAATTACGTGAGAAAAGTTTGCGCCTGTGAAAATGACGTTATGCTTAGCTTGAAATGCATTTTTACATTGATAAAATTAAAGTGAAAAATTTATATGATTGTGTCAACAGGACGTAATTTTAACTGATTTTTCAATTCTTAATTATAAAGAACAGAACTGGAGTCTTTATTGGGGAGGAAATGTGAGCTTTATTTGCAATGTTTTTTTATTTACTGAATATGATATGAACGTTAGGAATATACTATTTGTATATACTTCATAGGTCCATGAATTTTTTTCTTGCCGTGGGGAATATGGCGGTCATGTCAAACTTATTTTCATTTCACAGTTGTTTACGGATTGTTTGCTTGGAGTTTGCATCGGAAATAGTACTGTATTTGACTGGGGAGAAATCTTTTAAAATACCATTTTTGAAAGACTGTCTCATACGCACCCCTTCTTAAATAATAAAGAAGCTTATTTGACTGATGTTGTTATAGTATTTTTTCCGTCCAGTTTTGACGGGTTCCATCTAGTTTTCATTTAAAACAGCAAGCGAAACTTCTCCATAAATTGATTTTTGAACGTGATAATCCTGACGCAAACGATAAATAGCCAATAATTGTTTTAAATTACAATTTTTATGTTGAAAAATATTTTTATGTATCACAAACATTCCTTTGGTTTTTAAATTAAATTATTTTGATTTATAAAATTATCGCTCATCAAAACGTTTATTATTATTATTATTATTTTGCATTTTATATAAAATCAGTAAAAGTTTTTTTTTTCTTTATACTTTTAAACATGTCTGCATTAAATTTCTAACTAATAATACTAATTTCAATTCTTTAATCAACGATAATATGCGGTCGCCAAGAGGGGAAGAAAAAATACCAATGGCACGAAAAAATTTAAAAATACTAATTGTTTTTATTTTAAAAGCCATAATAAATCAGCGAATTAAGATACAGTTTTCAAACAAATTGCATTTCCCTATTTAACGGTGCAAAAATTAAAAAAGTGAGATGTTTAGAAATAAAAAAAAATTGCAATAGTAAAAATAGCAAAACTGAAATTTCCTCGTCAACTGTTGCCATTCGCAAAATGACGTATGCGTTACGCACGGACACGTTTGTCCTTTATAATATAGATAGATAGATAGATAGATAGATAGACAGTCCCAAATTTCGCCTAGTTTTTTGCTTATAATTTGCAGAGTTCTTAACATAAAAAAAAGTAATTTTCAGAAAATATGACAAATAACATTGTACATATAACTCTGCAATCAGAATTAAAAAATAATAAAAATTAGATGAAAAATGAGCAGGTTCACTAAAAAATGTTTCACTGCGCATGCGCGAATGCAATCAAAATATAATATGCATAATGTATTAGCTAAGTATATAGAGCAACTTTTGTGCAAGTCTCAAAATCATAGCTTGAAAATTCTGAAAATGATCGTCGATAGAATAAGCTCGAAATCCTTTGTTCCCAAAAAGATGCAAAAAGATGAGGGATTGTATCAAATATCTGTTGATTAGTGCCAAGATAGCGTACACAATATTTCACTTACTACTATATTTGGATACAACCCCTCATATTTTTGCTTCCTTTTGGGAACAACGGATTTCGAACTTATTCTATCGACGATCATTTTCAGAATTTTCAAGCTATGATTTTGAGACTTGCACAAAAGTTGCTCTATATACTTAGCTAATACATTATGCATATTATATTTTGATTGCATTCGCGCGTGCGCAGTGAAACATTTTTTAGTAAACCTGCTCCTTTTTCATCTAATTTTTATTATTTTTTAATTCTGATTGCAGAGTTATATGTACAATGTTATTTGTCATGTTTTCTGATAATAACTTTTTTTTATATTAAGAACTCTGCAAATTATGAGCAAAAAACTATGCGAAATTTGGGACTGTTTTTATAAAAACCTTAATTTCTCTACGAGTTTCCATGCTATCCTAATAAAAATGAACACAGTATATTACAACAAGCCACTTATTAACAATCTCGAGTTTGAACGCCTTTTCTACATTAGTTTTTACAGGGTTATCCAAAAGATATTCGTTCTTTTTTAATTTGTTGACAGTCCCCTATGGGGTTTCGTGAAAAAAATCTTCGCGGAAATATATAAGCTATACGCACCTGCTTACACACCTGCAGTTTCAGGTTAATTCCTCATGTATTTTTCTAGATAGTTAACAAAACGTCTAAAATCGCAAGTGACCCATCACCTTTGGCAATATAGTGTATATGAACGTTTGAAAAAATATATATATGCGTATATATGCACGGGCTTACCAGAAAAACAAAGATGGCGGAACGTCTATATTATTAATTCGTCAAAACTAGAAAGGGACTTTAAATAAAAACGGAACGAGTTAAAGAGAGTTTAAAGTGCGTCACTTTATATTATATTGTAAAGGTTTAAAGTAATTGTAAACTGTAATTTAGTATGTAAAAGTGTTATATTGATATTGATAGATATTTAATGTGTGTTTAATAAAGATATGAGTGAGTATGATTAAGTTATAAGTGAAGTAAGTGGGTATAAGAGGCTATGAGAAACGCTCATTAATAGCTCTATTCTCATCCGTGTTCCTCTAGAGCCTGACGCTGTTTACCCGTTTGGACACCCTGTATTTTCAAAGAAAATTTAGCCTATAGTTTATCTATGTCCAGGTACAAACACTCGTGGATGAGGTGTACACTTGCACTCTATTCTAAGCTGAGTAGGGCGTCGTAAAGGATCGGTTTCATATTAAATATATACATACACAGGGAATTCAGGGGGGGATAAACGTAATCTGTAGGGGCTCCCATTCCATGTAGATAGGTACCGGATCTCACAATTTTTACCCACATCCCTGATTAACCGTGAGTTCCATCGTAGCCAACGAAGGAGGCGGGTCGCGATACTTCCGAGCCTCTTGGCTGTCACGTGACCAAGATAGGCTGTCTCCACCCATCGTCGAACTGCCATATGGGGTCCAGTGAAAAGCAGCGGAAATCGGTGCAGCATAAGCATAGCAGGATGCCTCTTTCGTTGGCAGCGGTTCCATTAAATACTATAAACGTTCTTTGCTTCCCTATCGTTAGGTTTTGGATATTTTCCTTTTATCTGTTGAATAAAGTCGCCGCCTCTTTTTTGGGTGCGTTCGTTGTTATACAAATACGTAGCACCCATTAGTCGTCGTCTGGTCCGTCCGTCCATCCGCATAGAACAGCGCACAAACGACCCAACTTAATATGTTTGAAATTTAATACATATGGAATCGTTGCAGAATTGGGTCGAGTCATTTCAAATTTTGATGAAAATCGAATTGAAACTTACAAAAGATATTCATAAAAGTCTTCTTCATTCCATTCAATCCTATCCTACGTAATATATAAGAGTAAAAACGCAAATCATGTGACTGAGGAAAACAAATACGGGCTAACCACTTCTTTTTTCATATGCCAGGCGGCCATTTTTATTCAAAATTATTTTTTTAAATACTAGGGGGCTCTGCCCCCTACGAGCTACGCTCGCCACCCCCGTTCTGACACTACAAACTGTAAAAACACTCTGATTTGATCAACCTTAAAATGATTGAGGAAGATTGAATTATAATTAAACGACCTGCTGTAATCGGCTGCTATAATCGGCTGCTCGCTGTAATATCTGCTATAATAGGGTTTCCATTCATTTTCCTTTGACCAAGGGATTTTAAAGCCGAATCAACTGCTGTTGAGACAGCTAGCAACTGTGGATAAAATAAGGTTAATTAAACATTTGAAAATCAACTTGTACAAAATGGTTAAGTAAGCAATGTCATTGCATCGGGGAATTTTATAACGATGCTATCGAAAATTGGGTATTACTCCATTATCCCGACTACTACTTTCTATAAAAGAAAAGAACTGTCGCCAAAATATAGGATTTAAAGCCAAAAGTGCATATCTGTGGCGTCGCATTCAATTGATACCCAGATGCGTTACGCGTGGTAGTTATGTCATCGAGTGATCTTTAACTCAACGTTTATCTGTATTTTTAATTATATTTTACCAATTTATTAGTTATTTCGTTGATTTAAACGTAATTATTAAACGTAAAAATATAGCTTTTAATTGAAGGGAAATATTATTAATTACGCTGTTTTAAAATTTGCAATAATAGATAAAATATTTTGCCGAAATAAATTAATCTTACTCTACTTGATGCTTTGAAAACGCGAAATAATTTAATTATGTATCTTTTTAATATTCACGCGCAAGTATATTTTTTATTCCGTCATTTTCTACATTTATTGCTTTTAACACGTGATCATTTAATTATTATTTTAAAGTTTTATTTCTGTTTTTAATAGTCACGTGTAAAACATTTCTTAATTGAAAGGGAATATTATTACGTGCGCTATTTTACAAATTGGCAACGATTCAAATAATGGAATTTATGAAATATGAAATAAATCTCCGTCAAAATAATGAAAATTTTGAATAAAAAATTGAAATATAACCTCAAAAAATGAGTCAAATTGAAAAAATAATTGCAGTCTGCACACCCCAACCTTGTCAACTATATCCTTACAAATTATGGTTAAATTCCTGCGCACAGTTTTCGTTTCTATAAAACTTTTATAAGAAAATTATTTTGACCAACATTAATATTAAATATCTCTTAAAATAATTCTTCGATTTAAAAACTGTCTACTTCAGCGTGTTTATCGAGCATTTCTTTATAAAACCACCAATTTTTAAATTTTTATTTGCAATAGTTTTCTGGATATCAGTCCAGAAAGACTTCAAGGCACAAAATCTTCATTGACAGCGGATGCGGCGGTTACTTTTTTTTAATATAGAGAGAAAATTGCACGAAATTAATCACCCAGTGAAATTCGGCAACATCACCCAATTATATGAGAAAAGAATCCAATGAGTGGTGAATCAGAACATTTTAACAAGCAGATGTGAACTTTATGCTTTTTTCCTTGTGTTAATAACTGATATTGTGCCACATAGAAGCAGATGTATGTAACTGACTTTTAACAGATAATAATTTTATATTTTATTTTCGTGGCAAGTGTTTTTTCGCCTCACTTAGATGTTATCTCTTTATCTAAAATGTAACAGCATTAATAATACGGAGCTTTTAACTATCCCATAATATATATATATATATATATATATATATATATTTAACCAAAATGAAGTCCTTCTCTTCTTCTAAAAACATAAACTAATTCTATATTACCTTTCAGAAGAACAAGGGTAATTCACACTTACAAAAATGACTTCTAAGGTATTTTATGAATAAATATTCTTCACTTAACAATTAAGGGTAAATAGATGAAAGAGTGTCTATCACCGTTCCTTGGTCATGCAGATGACACGGAATCCCGAGCCAAATACGAGATAAGATGTAATAACAGGTAAGCGACTTTTATTTACCTCCCTTTTGTACGAGCAGCATAAAGCCACTGTTAGGTATTTTCTTGTTTTTGTTTATTCATGAGAGAGCGCGATTTTGCTATCGAGTGTTTTTGGCTCAACACGTATATTACCTACAAAAAGTTACATTTTTAGGAAGATCGTTGAAAAGAAATGTTTGTTTGATTAAAAAATGTATAAATTCTGAGATAAACGTTCTTTGCTTCCCTATCGTTAGGTTTTGGATACTTTCCTTTTATCTGTTGAATCAAATCGCTGCTTCTTTTTGAAGTGAAAACTTCTTTAGGCGCGTTGGGCATTTTTTGAGATGGGAAAAAACCATTGACTTCGCGACACCGTTACCGTTACTGTTACCGACATCAAATTAAATTATGTTGCCAATTCATACAATGAAGCGAAAGTATCAAAAGGAAATAGTTCACGTGCAGAAAACGAAATGATTGGTATTATGAATAAAAATAATTCAGAAAATAATTTCAAGATAAATTTAGCACGCGCGGTGAAAACAGATAAAAGTGACTCAACTCGCGAGACCAAATCAAAAGATGAAAATGAAATAACAAAACACGGAAAATATTATAATTTAACTAGCACGAGAAAAGAAATAGGCGGAAGTAATATAAAAAGTAAAAATTAAAATAAAGAAATATTTCACGAAAGTTTTAAGAAACGTGGTTACTGATACGGAAATGAAGTGAAATCATTTTATAGAAAAGAAAAGTTCGTTGATAGAAATTATTGATACCGCAAACAATACGCGCAGTATGAAGATAGAAAAAAAGCATAATGTTCACGAATACCGTAAACAAAACAGGCAGCAAAGAAGTCAAAATTTTTGGAGTGATAGGAAGCGGGAACCCTATTTTGCATATAAATGTTATTACAAAAGATATGAAACTACATCTCATGGAAGAAATGATGAATGTATTGAGAGTTGTTAAAATTGTGGATGAAAATTCATAAGTTTCATTGGTATTCATTTCAAAGAATACCAATTAATTAAATTTCATATTTTATGTATTTGTAAATTTACGTTTTAAGCAATAGATTGCAATTTTTGTATGTAAAATAATATGCATTATTTTTCATGTACAATAGTGCATTAAATGAAAATTGTAATATAATTTTTGTAGTAGTAGTTTATAATAATGAATAAAAAAAACACTTCATTTAAAAGTATTTCCTGCACAATAAAACGTTTCCTGACGATTCAAAAAATACACACGTAATTGTTCAAGTTTTCACTTCTGTCGGCACTCCCGGAGTGCCATTTTTTTTTTTTTAAACTTTATATTTGTCAATAGGCAAGATAAAATTCAAGTTGAATCAGTGAAAAACAATCGATTAAAATAAATATAATCATTAAATATGAAAATCAATAGTTTTTTCAAGAATGATCATCCTAAGAGATAAGGATGTGTTTGTGCGTCGGAAGTGATGACGTTTGCGAGAAGTTTATCCTTGACGGAGATGTGTGCGAGTAAAGTTTCTTGAACCCGTTTCTGTATCGTCGCAATCGATCTCAACCCTTCCGCTCGCCCCGTATAACTTTCTCTGCAAAGGTGGCCCTTATCTTTGAAGGATTGAAATTAGTAATTGTACAGAATAACGATTTTCTACTCTCAGAAACCTCTTGTGGAATCTCAATTCCGATGGGAAAATAATAATGATGCCGTTTTCCAGAAGATTTCGCTTCAGTACTGCATAAGTCGGAAAATATGTATCACTGATGCGGATACATATTTTCCCCCTCTTCGATCGCGTCATCCGATGTTAACCCAGGGCTAGAGAAGGGCTTCTCTCCAGTTCTGATGTTAACCTATGGTAAAATTGTATTAGCTGATTTTTTGACATTCGTAGAAGAAATCCGATTTCAATCGCTTACTTCAATACAAACTTTTATTCATGTTTTTAATGTATAACTGTATTCACGATTTATGGACAGAAATGCGGACTAAAATTTAAAATTTTTTTTTTGATTTTCCGTTTGAATGTGAATTATAACAATTTGATATCGATTTTTCTGAAAACGTTCTTCGTAGAACCGCATTTCTCTTACGATATTCCTTATTTTATTATTTCTTCAGTTTAGGCTTAACCGTCCAAAATCACACGATCGGCGCAATCGCGCTTCGTCTACACGCCGCACAGTGGAGTATTTGACCCGAAATCCTGGCCAAAAATATTTTTCTATGTAAATATAGTCCGATTGCCTTGAAATTGTTAGATGTTATTGGGTATCAATATGTCATGTATGGTATGGTAAATGAAGTCTATAGCATTTACGGTTCATTTACAGAGACACCCGAAAGAATTCCCTTACATTATGTCTATGGGAAAAAATCGTTTGCTCTGCATTTTAATGATATCACACTATTTTAAACGTACTGAAATTTATATACATCACTGAGGTGTATTAAGGCACTTATTGTAGAATATGGTGTGCATAGAATATATCGTTCATTTACAGGGATACACAAAAGAATTTGGCTGAAGAATAAATTTAACTATTGAAGTCTATGACCAATAATTGCTGGAAGTGCGCTGGTAGTTGTGATATGCATTTTTAAATTGAAATTTTTTTAAATATTACTTGGTGTGGATACATTCTAGAGATCATATACAGGGTTGCACTAAAGTTCTCAAGCACACGTTCCCTGAAATGGCTGAATGGAAATGTTTAACTTTGTTATGCGTTTCACTGAACTAACTTTTAGCATACTATGTAGTATACATACAAATCCATAGTTTAGTTTAATATTTTATATCTTAAAAGCTGACGAAGTGTAAGTAAAATTTTAACACTTCACATAATAATAAGTATACATTTTATAAATATTTTGACAACTAAGAAAAAAAAGAGACATCATTTAAGAAGAGCACAAAGAAAAAATAAGTTAAAATATTAATTTACTAAATAGATATTTTAAAAATACGAATACATCACATGCCCATAAATTTAACATTACCGAAGGGAGTTTGGAAGTCGAGTGACTAGCAGCCTTAAATGTTTACTGTTTATAAGAGAAAAGTAATTGTTGATAGATTTTTTTATTTACTAGTAATGTTTAATTAAATGTATTTAATTGTACTATCTATAAAATTTATTATTTACATTTAATTTACTTTAATAATAATTACTACATTTAATTTACATTTAATAAAGATTTTTTACATTTGATAATACATTTAATACAGTGGAGTCTCTACAGTATAGAGATGCTGGTTTTTCAGTGTATTTAATAGATTACCAGTTTCAATCTGATTCTTCAGAACTCTTTTTTTCATCTTCTTCATCACACTCTTCTTGGCTTTTATCAGGACTACCATCAGACCTAGCTGGAAGAAGAAGTTGTAGGGTCTCGCTACTGTATGGCTTGCTCTTTTCCCTTGGTCTTTGTCTAGAGCAGTTTATAAAAGGATCACTGCTTAAAAGGAGCCAAGTTGGAACATCTCTATAGCAAACTTCTCTATTCCAAACTTTTCTATTGCACTTTCTTGAGTACTTTGTACGGTACTGTCTAAAGTGTTTGTTTCTGGACTCGGCAGCTTCTTCTGACCGTTGGTCAGTGGGTACGACTGTTTTCTTAATTACAGTGCCACCATGAATCAAAACCTTGTGCATTGTTGGTATCATGGGGTACCAATTGTAAAGGTTCACATACAGTCTTGCTGTTTCATCAGCAGATGTTTGGAACATTTTTTCGTCAATGCGATGCCCACTTTTTATGACTTCCAATGTTACTTACAACCTTTTAATCATTTCTGCGTCTTCTCCAGACTTCTTTAATTCTCTCCTTTCTCCCCTTATTTTCTACCCATGAGCCCCCGAAACTAATTGGAGACACTTTTTTCAGTAAATAAGTATTTACAATTTGAAGCCGATCTGATATTTCTATCAAGAGGTATCGAGTTGCGTAGGTATGTGCGTACTTATATGGGTACGTACATGCATACGTACAGGATATGTAGGGGCAAAAGCTCTCAGGCAATATCCTGTAAGCTAAAAACCTGCAATACTAGAGTAAAAATAAAATTTTTACCTTTCAATTTGGTTGCCGCAAAAAATGAGATTTAAGTAGTCCACCCGAAAAAAAATTATATAAAAAAATGGCAACAATATGCGGAAGATTTTTTTGCAGAAATTGGCACTCAAGACTATAACTAATACGATTATAATTCTTACATGGTCCGGCAAAGCCCGGCACATATTTAAAAAGTTTTCGATATGTTTAAATTAGAGCGAAAAACGCTTTAAAAATGACCCTTTTACACATTTAATATTTTTTTATTACATTAAAAACTAAACTATTTAAATTTACATATAGTTTAACACTAAGCTCTGACCTTTGTTAAACACGCAAGCCCTGTTTAGTTTCAATTCAACAATTCATTGAGACACAAAAAAATTATATTTAAACATAACAACAATGCCTAAAATCAACAAAAAACACGTCTTCTCACAAAAAAACTTCCTCTTTAACTGAGGCCAGGAGCCACTAGATATAACCCAGGTTCCAAAAATAGACATAGATCGACGCATCAATTAGTTAGCTATTAAGAAATATGGTTTTTACAATTGTTGACGAAATTTTAATTTTTGCATTTTTGGCCAGGTTTTTGGGTCAAATACTCCACTGTGCGCCGCACAGCGTATCCTAGTTGGCAAAAATACACAAAATTGATGTTTTTTTTTTAAATTTAAGCGCCGTTTCTATTGGTTTTCTGTTACTTGATAATTGAAAAGGCTTGAATTTTTCCAAAAAAAAAAAAACATTTTGTGCCCTTACAAAAGGGTCTCAAAGTGTGTTTTTTAAAACTTTTGGAAATGAATCAATTTTAGTCGAATTTTGTTTCTCTTCGTGTATTTTTATTTTCTGAGATACATTTTTGAAACTTTGAGGGTATTGGAGAGTTAAGGTATAGACGGGTCAATATACCATCAGACATCCAACAAATTCCTACAAAAGGTCTGTGGAGGTTTTGTCATCATACTAAAGTGATCTACCAAAATATAATAAACTGAAGTGAGTTATTTCCAAGATGGCCGCCGCTAACCATGAAAATTGGCAAAACTCCTGCAATTTTGTTGTTTTCAAGTGTCAAACAATTATTTTTCTATCAAACTTACGCTTTATATGGTCAAGGATAAACAATAGTTCAAACAATAAATTGGGTACATGGTAAATGGGTACCAATAATGTACAATGTAGGTATAATACCAGTTGTTAGGTCAAAGAATACAAATATAAAGTTATAGGTTTTTATTATCATAATATCGTAATATCGTATTCTATTACATTACTATTTGTTTCTAAAATATATCTGGTCTATACAAAGTAACCTTTAAATTAGTTTAAGAAAAAACATAGCAATCTTGGGATAAAAAATGGCACAACCTCTTTGTCTATTAGTCTTCATCACTGCTCTCTAGTTCATCTAACACCTGGTCATGTTACAATGTGTAACATGACATGATCCACATACAGAACTGCATGGACGTCCGTATGTTCTGCAACTGCAACGGTCGCCGCTGAAACCAGTTATACAATTTCAGTGTGTAATTTGAAGTAAACTGTCTGATGCAGCATTCATATCACACATTACTAATACAAATTCATCATCCTGGAGTTTCCTACCCCAGTTCACAGGACTCATATCAGTAACCATATTCATGCATATCACGGTTTGATGCAATGAAATTTTGTGAGAAAACTCAGTTGGTGGAAGACAATCTGGATGAATAAATTATTTGGCTGTGAGGACTTTCTTCATAAGTGCTTGGTGTACACTTGGTGACTCCAAGCCCGTCAAAGAACTTATACGATTGCCACAAAAAATAACAGCCATCGCTTGACTGTCAAGGTATAATAGGTCAAGGTACAGTCAATAACTATACCAGTGGAGTTACTGCCCGGCAAAGGGAATGTGTTGCACATGACCACCTTTTAAAGTTTTTTTAGAAAACCAATTTTTTTACGAACACGTAAGGTGGAATCATATCCTGTGAATGTTATGAAGAAATAACAATCGTGCATATAACTCACTGCCGAGAATAGACTTCAAGTTATTGATGTGATAGACTTATGGATTTCCTCTTGACTAATTAGCCGATCTAAAATACGATGGATTGGCATTATCTTCAGCGTAATATAGAAGAAGAATTAACAGATCAGTGTCTTTCACAATGAGCGTCTGTGTACTGTTGTATCCTTTGTAATGTCTACGTACTTGAAATAAAAAATCCCTGACGGCTCGGTCTACAGGCACAGGTCGATTTCGAAGGCGCAGACCATGGAGCGCCTGTCTGTTGATAATTGCAGAAGAAATGACCCTTTTGCCATGATACGGCAGTTGGGACCGCCCACTTCGGAATCTACCTGTGTCTGTAGGCCGAGCCGTCAGGGATTTCTTTGTTGTTAATTTTGTTTGCTATAAGGGTTGGTCCTATAAAAAAACTTGTCAATATAAAAGTTGTAGATAATATTAAGAGGATTTATAATAAATTTAAGCGGATTGGATATCTTGATGTCATTTTTAATATAAAAAATTTGTCCTACATAAATTTTCGGACCTTTTCCTAGAAGTAATAATAACTTTAAACGGATTCGATACGTATCCTAATTAAGAAGTTATGGGTTTTTTTAAGTTTTCACAAAAAGCACCGCCATTCCCATCCCCCTCCCCTCTTGGTTTGATTTTACCCATTAACGAACTTGACCGAGATTTTATGGACCTTTATTTTATGTATCAGTTTTAAAGAGATTTGTGCAGAATTATTGAAGTTATCGTGTCCGTAAAAAAAGATATATAAAGTTTTGAACTGTGGGTGGTTTTGGGTTCTGGGAGTCATGATCGGCGTAGATGTGAAAAATGTTTCAGAAATTCCAACTTAGGGGAGAATGTAATAGGTAGTATTTCTTACGAAATCTACCTAAAAATATACAGCCTCTCAGCAGCATTTCTTCACTGATCTACTTGATTAGTTGTTGTTTGTTACACCAGTGAAGTGAATTATTGTATAACGGATGTTTTGTTGCCTTCTCGTATGTGTATTGTCCTTTATTGAAGGACCTGCGTCATATTCATCGAACACAACAGTTGCCAATCCATCGTGTTTCATTGTAGTCTGCATATACCTTGGCTATTTTACAATACGCATCTCCCTTTTTCGACCCCATCTTTCGTATCAAATAGCCTGCATCCATAAAATATGTTCCCGTACATGGAAAAGCATCTGTTGTTGTTTCAATGGACGCTCCATTGCTAAAATACTCATCGATGAGCATGGGCTAATTGTGGTTTCTCAGAACGTGGTCATCCTTAAAAAGTAATGTTGTGTATGGGCTAATCTCATATCTCATCACCTCCTCTAGATCTAATCGTCCTGTTGTGAAGATGAAAAGAAATCGCTGGAAGAGGAAACCAATGTCAATGTTTTTGACCGGAGCAACCATAGCAGCTAATGAAGAATTCCGAGTCTTTGGTTTGTCGATTCTCTTATAAGCGAAGAACATACATGCTGTGCAATCATTTTGCGCCCTGCGTTCCTTCCCACCGACTCGTACTCGTGCACATTGACATTTTCTTCCGCCACAACACCATTAAGAGCCTACACTAGTCACGGGAAGAAACACTCAAGCTAATGTTAAGTCTATGGGAACGTTCTTGGCAGATTTCTCGCTCGCATTTTAATATTTTTAAATGATTTTTTTTGCATAGTATAGCTGAGGTCGATTGCAAACGTTGTTAGTTTTCACTTTTTTGATTTTGGTTACAGTTTTTTTATTAGCGGACATTTGCAATTTTGGAACCAGTTGGAACCGATTCTGAAAGTGAAAGTAACCTTATATAAAAAAAACTGGAACCAAAATCAAAAAAGTAAAAACTAACAACGTTAGAGATCGACCTCAGCTGTCCTATGCAAAAAAAAAAAAAAAAAAAAAAAAAAAAAAATCACTTAAAAATATTAAAATGCGAGCGAGAAATCTGCCAAGAACCTTCCCATAGACTTAACATTAGCTTGAGTGTTTCTCCCCGTGACTAGTGTAGGCTCTTAATGATGCTTCTCAAAGAAGAGTCAGCAGAAAAAGGCGCTGCGATGACAGCTTTGTTTATTTATATTTTCGAAATATCTATTTCAATTCTTGAGATACTATACATTCTTTGTGTTGTTTACTTGTGGACTTGTGGTGTATGCGAGTTCATTAAAGTCTTGCATGGCAATATTGTACTCAGACATAACAGGGTCTGGCATTGTCCACAACACTCGCTGATCTTCCGTCATCCTGCTCCCACGAGTTAAACAACAGCCTGATCTTTTAAGCGACCTCATAAGTGCTTGTTCCATCACGAAGGTTGCAACCTAGAGCAGCCCCAAACTGATTTGTTAGACATTCAATCCATTTCGAAACATCCAGTAGACTTCAGGGTAGTTCACTCATTTCCCGGAGGTACAAACATACTGATTCCAGATATTTGTAGTGTCCTCCTGCTGAAAATATTCATTGTAGATCGCGTTGCAAATGACTGATACGGTCTGCTTTTATCGTGCAGTCATCTTAATCTATGCTCCCTTGTTTTAGATTGTACTTGTTGCACTGGGTGTCAAGGGTGGCTTCGTTCCACAAATTCAGTTCCATTTATGAGCGATGTGAATTCAGAATTGTCGTCTAGAAATGAAGACACCAGCAGATGAACTGACCCTCTATTGATTGTTATGGATATTTTAGACAAGTAGTACTAAATAAAGATGCACTAAAATTGACCCAATTCAGGAGTACATGAAATACCATTTTCAGGAGTTCATGAAATATCAGAGGATTATTAAAGAATTACTATATCGGCATGACAAGCAGGAAATTTAGTTACAGAAAAAAGGAGCCTATAACAGTTGATATTAAGTATAATAGAAAAACCACAGCCCTGGCAAGATGATATCCAGAAGAAACCATCCAAATAAATTTCAATGCACTCTCAGAAATAAAACACTCAATTTTGACGATTCCGCAATCCTTAGGCCTCATTTCGTTATTTTTGACAATCATTTCGTCACAGAGTCACGTGGTTTTTGACGAAACGCGAATCCTCAAATATCTGACGAAACTAATTCCTCGCTGTCAAAAAACTCTCACTTTTGACAATTCCGCAATTCTTGAGCTATATTTCAACATTTTTAGACAATCATTTCGTCGTCTCAAAATTAAGTGATTTTTAATGAAATGAAAAATCTCAAATATTTGACAAAAATGTTTCCCCATTCCCGGCCAGATTATTTTTGTTGTTATAAAATCGTTCAAAAAAAAAAAAAAAAAAAAAAAAAAAAAAAACCACGAAAGTACTAATTTACAATATATTAATGAAAACAGAAACAAAAATATTTCATCCTTGGGGACCGCTATAACACGAAAGTACCAAATTTGAACTTTATTTTTCATATCTGATAATTTGCGTCTATCCTTTTTGTAACTATTTTATGCATTTCTATTGCAAAGATAAATTTTTCTAAAGTTACAGAATTTCGTTAAAAACGCTTAAAAAATTCTAAAGTTACAGAATTTTGTTAAAAACGGTTAAAATAGTAAAATGCGAACATCATTTGGTCCATTTTCGACCGAAAGCAACATTTTCCCAATGGTTAAAAAAAAAAAAAAAAAAATCACAATTTTAGGAGCTCTTTTTTATTTAAGAAATATATTCATATAACAATCAAATTTAAAATATGTATAACTGACACCTTCCCCTCTATAAACATAACATATAAAAACCTCTACAAACGTCTATACTTATCCGCTAAAATTGATGAACTTGCCTCCAAAATATGCACTTCAAAATTAATTATTTCTGATCAACAAATTAACTAGACCCTATTTTAATCATTCATTGAACAAAGGAAATTTCTCTAATAAATTATATTAATCAAGCCATATTCTAATTATTTATTAACCATAGAAAAACCATAATAATAATCTAGCCTTATTAATTAAAACATGCAGAAATTACGTATAACAGCACCGATAAAAATACAATCTGCTTTCTAAAAATATAAACACACATCAACATCCCGTAAATACATTTAAAATCAAATAATTCCGAAGTCCCGCTGGCTCAGTGGTCAGAACGTTCGGCTGCCACGCTAATCGTCGCGCGTTCGAATCACCTTGTAGACTAGTGAAAAGTGTTCTTATTTTTCCCCTAGTCAATTAAAGATGCTTCTAAATAAAATCTCCGATAGATGGCACTACCAAAATTTTTTTGGAACTTTTAAAGAAACAATTTGACGAAACTAATTTTTTCGTAATTTTGAGGATGCAAATTTACTCGATTTGACGAAATATTTACTCGGAGAATTTCTCAGGAAACGGTTTCGTTAAAAACGAAGAAAATTTCGTGGAATTTGAGTATCCATTTCAAATTATTGTGGAAGTAAGATAATTTTCTCCTCCAATCTATACTATCCATCTAGTATAAAGAGAAACCATAGAGATTGTAACACGTAAAAATACAATAGGTAACGATGCAGCATCCTTTAACTTACCAAAATATTGATCAAACAGCGAAACAAACATCCAAGTAAAAATAAAAAAATAACGTGCATAATCTGAAAGAATACGTGAAAAATTAAAGGATAACATTTCAAATAATCACTTCATACCCGCATGCATCTGTAGAATATCCTTTGTTTGTTTTGATAATGGCTCCGATGGAGTCGAAAACATGTCAACAGTCTCATAAAACTCATTTCACCTCAAATTTTTATTTTACCCCTTTAAGCAATTAAAATAAGTATATTGGTATATTTAGACCTGCGGATTTTCTCATTCGATTCCTCTTAAAAAAATACATTCTAAAATGAGATAATTTACAGAATTTCTGGCAGTAAACCAGGCTTTACCCACTGATACGGATTTTTAATGACGCCCCTGAATAGACCACGAATCCAAAATTCTATGCTCTCTACGTCCTATTGAATCTTGCCTTATCACACTGAGCGGTCAAAACGCTTTTAATGTTTTTTAAATTAGTATGTAAGGGAAGAGAACACCTGTTTATAAAAAATCCGACGCAGAAGATAAGATAACCGAAAGAGTTCATCGCGGAAATGAGGCCAGTGAAACACAAAGTGGTTATTTTTTTTTTTTTTAACGTCGCAGTGGTTTGTCCAGCCTAGCCATCGAGCGTTTCCGGGATCCGCAGAGTTTTTGCTCGATAAAAATAAAATAAAATAAACACCTTCTGCTATAAAAAAGATTCAAGTAAGTGGCATTTATTCAGTATTTGTAAGCCGACCTCCATACAAAGACATGATTGTGGCTGTATGCTCTATGTGTAGTCAAAAAACTGTCCTTTGCACTCATTCCCGTCTGTCATAAAAAAAAAAATATATATATATATATAGTAACACTATTTTAAATCTATTAATTATAGTTTAAATGTGTTCGGAGCATTCTAAATTTATGATAACCAGATAAAAAGTATTACTTGGGCCCCAACCTTAGATAACCACGGATAGGGTAAAAAAAATATTTATGTCTCGAAGTCTTTAATTAAGTGCTTTTTTATATTCTTATTTTCGTATACTTTTAATTTAAAGTATTTTATTTATATTTTTCTGGTTGCATGTAAAATGCACTTTCTGAGCCCCAAGCGAAGTCAGGGCGGTACACTGAACTATGTATCTGGGGCCCCACTCGGAAGCGACCGGCTAGTAACTAATAAGAATATAAAAAAATTATAATTTAACCCTTTAGAGGCCGAATTTTTAAATCGCTTGAAATACATGTTTAACTATTCTTTAGTAGATGTGTTATCCGGAATTTCATGCTCCTACCTAAAATTGCTGCTGATATATGGCGAAAAGATGAAATGACCTAAAACTTTCAACCCGCCCCCCCATTTAACTTCCTTAGGGTGTGAATTTTTTAAATCTGTGAAATATATGTTTAACTATCTCTAGTAGATTTTTTATCCTGAATTTCACGCTTTTAACTTAAACTACTGATGAGATATGGTAAAAAGGTGAAATCATCGAAATTTATCGACACCCCCATTTACGACACACCCCTTAGCAGTTGAATTTCTAAAATTGCCTAAAATACATGTTTAACTATTCTTTAGTAGATTTGTTATAGCGAAATTCACGCTCCTGCCTATAACTTCTATTGAGAAATGGCAAAATGACATAAAACATTCGACCCACTATTTAATCCCCCCTTAGTGGACGAATTTGTAAAATCACTGAAATACCTTTTTAAACTATTTTTTTTAAGGAGATTTGTTATCCCGAAAATTTCACGCTTTTTTCTAAAACTGCTTATAAAATATGGTGATAATGTGAAATCACCGAAAATTTTCGACCCTCCATTTAACCCTCTTTGTGGTTGAATTTCTAAAATCGCCTTAAATGCATGTTTAACTATCCTTTAGTAGATTTGTTTTCCCGAATTTCACGCTCCTAACTATAACTTCTACTGAGATATGGCAAAATGGCGTAAAACGTTCGACCTCCATTTAACCCCCCCCCCCCCTTAATGTCTGAATTTCTAAAATCGCTGAAATACGTGTTTAACTATTTTTTTAGTAGATCTGTTATTCTGACTTTCATGATTCTACCTATAATTTCTACTGAGATATGGTAAAATGACCTAAAATATTTGACCTCCTATTTAACCCATCTTAGTTGCTGAATTTCTAAAATTGCTGAAATACATGCGTTTGTCTATATTTTTTGTAGACTTGTTATCCCGAATTCCGAGCTCCTAACTAAAAATGCTGCTGAGATATGGCGAACAGGCAAAATGACCTAAAACTTTCGATCCCCCATTTAACCCCCTTAATGAATGAATTTCTAAAATCACTGAAATATTTGTTTAATTATTTGTTTAGTAGATTTTTTATCCTGAATTTCACGTTCCTACCTAAAACTGCTGCTGAGATATGGCGAAACGTGAAATGACTAAAAACTTTCGACCCCCCCATTTAACCCCCTTAGCAGTTGAATTTTTAAAATCGCTGAAATATGTGTTTAACTAACTTTTAGTACATTTGTTATCCTGAATTTCGCGCTTTTAATTAAAACTGTTGTTGAGATATGGCGAAAAGGCAAAATGAACTAAAACTTCAGACCCCCATTTAACCCTCTTAGTGGTTGAATTTCTAAAATCGCTTAAATACGTGTTTAATTATTTTTTTTAACACTTTCCAACCTAGTTGAGAAGTGTTTATGACTTCGGTTTGTCTGCCGTCTGTCCGTGCTCTAACTCCCGTAAATAGGCTCGGATTGCCCTGCAATTTTTATATGTTATTGTCGTCATCTATAGCATGTTCCCTATTTCAACTGAAGTGTGTAGCACTTATAGTTTTTTTACAAGGACACTCAAAAGAATTCCGTTACATTACGGTCTATGGGGAAAATCCTTTGCGGTTTATTTTAATGATGTTACACAATTTCAAACACATTGCAATGGATATATATCACTAAGGTGCATTACAAGAAGCTTAATATGGAATAGGGTGTGCCTAGCACTTATAGTTACTTTACAGGGACAGTCAAAAGAATTCCGTTACATGACGTCTATGGAGAAAAATCGTCTGCGGTTTAATTAAATAATGTTTCACTATTTTAAACTCATTGAAATTTATATATATCACTCAGGTGCATTACAAAAGGTTTACTACAGAATAGTGTGTGTATAGCAGTCATCGTTCATGGACAGGGGCACACAAAAGAATTCTCTACTGTCTGTTAACCATCATTCCTGGAAGTGCGTTTTAAGTTGCTTTACTCGTTTTTAAATTTAACTCACTTTTTGTCTATTACTGGGTGTGTATAAATTCTGTAGATCCTATACAGGGCAGCACAAAAGTTCGCGAACACATTTCCGTTTATGGACAGAAACTCTAGAAGGAGAATTTTAAACTGTGCTACGCGTTTCCTAACTAAACTAAAATTTAGCATCCTATGTAGTATATATATACAAATCTATAGATCCTATACAGGGCAGAATAAAAGTATTCGGATATTTATCCGAATATTGTATAGGTTGGAAATTCCTGAAATTACGTTATTAAAAATGTTATGCGTTTTCCAAATTGTTTACTTAGATGTTATCTTTCAGCTTATTAAACGGTCATGATTTGTAAAAATATTTTGGAAGCGTTGGAAAGTGTTACATAATGCTTGACGCATGATTTTTCGTTCTTGTAATAGATTTGTTATCTTGAAATTCACGCTCTTACCTAAAACTGCTGATAAAATATAGAGAAAATGTGAAATCACCGAAAATTTTTGAATCCCCATTTAACCCCCTTAATGATTGAATTTCTAAAATCGCCTGAAATGCATGTTTAACTATTCTTTAGTAGAATTGTTATCCCGAATTTCATGCTCCTACTTAAAACTCCTGCTGAGATATGTCGAAAAGACGAAATTATCTAAGACTTTCGACCCCCCATTTGACCCCTTTATGCTGTGAATTTTCAAATATCCTTTCTTAGTACGCGCCTTACATTGTGTAAAGAAGATGTCTTCCAAATGTCATTGTTCTAGGACAAACGGTTGAGTCTCGGCGTTGATTATGAGAAAATCAAGCTACTCCTTTATAAATATAGATTAAGTTTTAGTAAAATATTTTTTTCCTTATCCTAAATTTGACTCCAATCATATATTAACATGGGCATGCGGTATCGAAATCCTCATTAATAATTTATAAAAATCGTATTTTTCCCCTATTGTAAATACGTCGAAAATATTTTATAACTTTTAACACTCTCCAACCTAGTTGAAAAGTGTTTATGAATTCGGTTTGTCTGTCTGTCGTTTGTCCGAGCTCTAACATCCACAAAGAGAGCCGGATGACCAAGAAATTCATATAGGTTATTGAGATTGACTATGGCATGTTCGGTATTAAAAATGAAGAGTGGAGCCTTTTTAGTTCGTTTACAGGGACACTGAAAAGTATTTGTACTCTGTTATATTACGGCCTATGTGGAAAAATCGTTTGCAATCTATTTGAATGATGTTACATTATTTCAAGGTTACTGTATAATAGAGTGTGCATTCGGAAACAGTACCGCGAATGAGCAATCATTGTATAAGTGCATTTTCAATTATGATACGTGATTTTAAATTTATCTAATTTCTTGAATATCCATTCTATAGATCCATGTGCAGACAGACCTCTAGTACATTTCATTTTATGGATGGAAATTGCTGAGAAGGGATTTTCAACCGTGCTATGCGTTTCCTAACTGAAGTCACGCTATGTCATTTCGATTTGTGATTTGACTCTGCTGTTTGGTATCGTGGTTTCATTGTGAATGGTCAGTTTCTTATGTTTCAATGGTTTAATTTTACAATGAGTTTTATATATATATATATATACAGGGTGGTTATAATATAAGTATCTCTATTTGGAGCTGTCTGTAGCTCGAAGGAATGATCCGAATGAAACCAAAATCGGTACACTTACTATTCGAGAAGGGGGAAGAAGAATGGAACAATATAAAAAAAATAATTGCAATAATCACCAACAGAGGGTGCTACTGAGTATGAAATGTAATGTGTAATACAAGAACAAAAAATTAAGGAGTCAAACCGGATGGCACACCTAATATATTGAAAAATGTGAACGTGGTTACGCTTTTGCATGCCGATGCCGATTATGTTCATTTTGCTGGAGGACACAATCCAGGCGGTGCATGACGTGTTCAACTGCGGAATGAAACGCATCAGGAGTGATGTTTTGCATATGTTGTGATATGCGGTAAAGTCATTCAGGTTTGTCACACCTGCATGGTACACAATATTACACATTACATTTCACACTGAAAAGCGCCATCTGTCGGCGATTATTGCAATTTTTTTTTATTGTTCCACTCTTCTTCCCCCTTCTCGAATAGTATGTGTACCGATTTTGGTTTCATTCCGGTTATTCTTTCAAGCTACAGATAGCTCCAAATAAGAGATACATATTTTATAACCACCCGGTATATGTGGGAAAATTTGTCGTCTTTCCTTCGTATGAATGTGAAGTATATTAAGATGAAGTAAACGGGTCGGTATCTAGATTCAACAATGAATAGGCCAGACTGTTTTCAAAGTTAATTAGGTTGTAGTTTTAATATCTTGATTAGAATATAAAATATTTACGATAATAATTTAAACTGTTATAACATTTGCAATTGATCCGACCGTCTGTCGGGTTTAAAAATGAGTTAATGGCTCGGTCCACTCACCGGCATAAAATTACAAAGAGAGACAATCCATATAAGAGATCCAAGGCATATCATCCAATTTCTATTGTGTGGGAATCATCGAACTTAGATCCCAATGCACAAGCCTCCATTAAATAGGTGCTTTGCTTTGCAGTCCGAAGTTCAGATGAAGAACTATTGCGACCACACACACACACACATATATATATACAAATCTATAGATCATTTACAGGGCTGTACAAAAGAATTCGGATAGTTCTCCGACTGAAAATGGATTTATAAATGTGTTATACATGCGTTTTCAAAATTGTTTACTCGGATATCTCATTTCCCCCCTTTTGACGCAGGATGCGTCGTTCGTGTTAGTTATAGAAGTGTAAGATATTAAACGGCACTTTCGAAGATTTTGATTTTTCTTTTCTTTTGTAAAATTTAACACTTACCAATATAGCTGCAAAGTTTTTATAGGCATTCATTTTGTCTGGGCTCTAACTCGCATCAATGGACTTGGATTCCCATGTAATGGATATAGGTTATTTAGGTTTACTATGGCATGCTCGGTATTGAAAACGAAGTGTGTAAAAGACATAGTTCATTTACACAGGTAAAAGTATTACGTTACATTGCGGTCCATGGAGAAAAATCATTTGCGGTGTATTTTAATGATGTTACAGTATTTCAAACATAACGAAATTTATATGCATTATTGAGGGTGTATTCTAAAAAAGTTTCTTTAGAATATGTTATTTGTAGCACATAAAAGTTTATTTATCCCTTTCAGGGGCAGTGGTATGTTTATGAAACCACTTAATTTTAATTCTCAAACGCCACAATGGCACCAGAATCTTTTCCATTTAAGATGTATGTGAAATATAGCCTTTTTCTTATTTCCAAATATTTTTTTTTTGTAAATTCCGGTGCCAGTCATTTTATTTCTACATTTTAGTACTGAAAGTACTTTGCCCCTGAAAGGGTTAATAGGGCCCTGAAAAGAATTCCGTTATATTATGATCTAAGGGAAAAAATCTCTTGCGGTCTATTTTAATAATGTTATGCAATTTTACAAACATAATGAAATTTATATGGATTTCTGAGTTTTATTATTATATGCTTTCTGTAAAATATAGAGGCAAAGCAATTTTCATTCATTCACAGGGTCACACAAAAGAAATATATTATATATAATTGTATACGGGGAAAAACTGTTTGCAGATTATTTTAAATTATGCTGCAGAATTGTTTTCCCCTGCTTTTATCGGGTTCTGGTACCGGGTGGTTGACCCCTTTCGTTGTCAGCTCATTAAATCTAAACCATCATTAAATCTAATTAAATCTTAGGTAGATTTCGTAAGAAATACTACCTATTACATTCTCACCTAAGTTGGAAATTTTGAAAAATTTTGGCAGATCTACGCCGATCATGATTCCCAGAACCCCAAACCACCCCCAGTTCAAAACTTTATCTATCTATCTATCTATCTATCTATCTATCTATCTATGTCACTTTTTTCTGACCACGATAACTGGAAAAATTCTGCATTAATCTTTTACAAACTGATACATAAAATCAAGGGGCATAAAATCTCGGTCAAGTTCGTTAATGGGCAAAATCGAACCAAGGGAGGGAGGGTGGGGGGGCTTTTTGTCAAAACAGAAAAACCCCCATAATTTCTTAATTATTATACGTATCGAATCCATTTAAAGTTATTAATACTTCTAGGAGAAGGGCCGAAAAGTTATGTATGCCAGATTTTTGATATAATTAAAAATGGCTCCAAGGGATGGGGGGGGGGGAAAGGGGGGTTTTAGAAGAAAAAAAATCATAGCTTCGTCAATTCACAAGATATCAAATCCGCGTAAATTTATTATTAATCCTCTTAATATTATCTAAAACTTTTATATTGACAAGTTTTTTATAGGACCAACCGTTATAGCAAAAAATAAATAAAAACAAAAAAATCCCTGCCGGCTCCGCCTGCAAACAAGTTATTTTTCGAAGTAGGCGGTTCCAACTCCCGCATCTTTTCGAAACTGATACATAAAATCAAGGGGCATAAAATCTCGGTCAAGTTTGTTAATGGGCAAAATCGAACCAAGGGGGGGGGGATGGGGGGGCTTTTTGTGAAAACAGAAAAAACCCCATAATTTCTTAATTATGATACGTATCGAATCCGTTTGACGTTATTATTACTTCTAGGAGAAGGGCCGAAAATTGATGTATGACAGATTTTTGATATAATTAAAAATTGCCTTAAGCGGGGGAAGGGGGGTTTAGAAGAAAAAAATTCATAACTTCATCAATTCCCAAGATTTCAAATCCGCTTAAATTTATTATAAATCCTCTTAATATTATCTAAAACTTTTATATTGACAAGTTTTTTATAGGACCAACCGTTATAGTAAAAAAAAATTAAAAACAAAAAAACCTCTGCCGGCTCCGCCTGCAAACAAGTTATTTTTCGAAGTAAGCGGTTCCAACTCCCGCATCTGTTCGAAACTGATACATAAAATCAAGGGGCATAAAACCTCGGTCAAGTTCGTTAATGGGCAAAATCGAACCAGGGGGGGGGGATGAGGGGGCCTTTTTGTGAAAACAGAAAACACCCCATAATTTCTTAATTATGATACGTATCGAATCCGTTTGAAGTTATTATTACTTCTAGGAGAAGGGCCGAAAATTGATGTATGACAGATTTTTGATATAATTAAAAATTGCCTTAAGCGGGGGAAGGGGGGTTTAGAAGAAAAAAATTCATAACTTCATCAATTCCCAAGATTTCAAATCCGCTTAAATTTATTATAAATCCTCTTAATATTATCTAAAACTTTTATATTGACAAGTTTTTTATAGGACCAACCGTTATAGTAAAAAAAATTAAAAACAAAAAAACCTCTGCCGGCTCCGCCTGCAAACAAGTTATTTTTCGAAGTAAGCGGTTCCAACTCCCGCATCTGTTCGAAACTGATACATAAAATCAAGGGGCATAAAATCTCGGTCAAGTTCGTTAATGGGCAAAATCTAACCAGGGGGGGGGGATGAGGGGGCCTTTTTGTGAAAACAGAAAACACCCCATAATTTCTTAATTATGATACGTATCGAATCCGTTTGACGTTATTATTACTTCTAGGAGAAGGGCCGAAAATTGATGTATGACAGATTTTTGATATAATTAAAAATTGCCTTAAGCGGGGGAAGGGGGGTTTAGAAGAAAAAAATTCATAACTTCATCAATTCCCAAGATTTCAAATCCGCTTAAATTTATTATAAATCCTCTTAATATTATCTAAAACTTTTACATTGACAAGTTTTTTATAGGACCAACCGTTATAGTAAAAAAAATTAAAAACAAAAAAACCTCTGCCGGCTCCGCCTGCAAACAAGTTATTTTTCGAAGTAAGCGGTTCCAACTCCCGCATCTGTTCGAAACTGATACATAAAATCAAGGGGCATAAAACCTCGGTCAAGTTCGTTAATGGGCAAAATCGAACCAGGGGGGGGATGAGGGGGCCTTTTTGTGAAAACAGAAAACACCCCATAATTTCTTAATTATGATACGTATCGAATCCGTTTGAAGTTATTATTACTTCTAGGAGAAGGGCCGAAAATTGATGTATGACAGATTTTTGATATAATTAAAAATTGCCTTAAGCGGGGGAAGGGGGGTTTAGAAGAAAAAAATTCATAACTTCATCAATTCCCAAGATTTCAAATCCGCTTGAATTTATTATAAATCCTCTTAATATTATCTAAAACTTTTATATTGACAAGTTTTTTATAGGACCAACCGTTATAGTAAAAAAAATTAAAAACAAAAAAACTTCTGCCGGCTCCGCCTGCAAACAAGTTATTTTTCGAAGTAAGCGGTTCCAACTACCGCATCTGTTCGAAACTGATACATAAAATCAAGGGGCATAAAACCTCGGTCAAGTTCGTTAATGGGCAAAATCGAACCAAGGGGGGGGGGGGATGAGGGGGCCTTTTTGTGAAAACAGAAAACACCCCATAATTTCTTAATTATGATACGTATCGAATCCGTTTGAAGTTATTATTACTTCTAGGAGAAGGGCCGAAAATTGATGTATGACAGATTTTTGATATAATTAAAAATTGCCTTAAGCGGGGGAAGGGGGGTTTAGAAGAAAAAAATTCATAACTTCATCAATTCCCAAGATTTCAAATCCGCTTAAATTTATTATAAATCCTCTTAATATTATCTAAAACTTTTATATTGACAAGTTTTTTATAGGACCAACCGTTATAGTAAAAAAAATTAAAAACAAAAAAACCTCTGCCGGCTCCGCCTGCAAACAAGTTATTTTTCGAAGTAAGCGGTTCCAACTCCCGCATCTGTTCGAAACTGATACATAAAATCAAGGGGCATAAAACCTCGGTCAAGTTCGTTAATGGGCAAAATCGAACCAGGGGGGGGGATGAGGGGGCCTTTTTGTGAAAACAGAAAACACCCCATAATTTCTTAATTATGATACGTATCGAATCCGTTTGAAGTTATTATTACTTCTAGGAGAAGGGCCGAAAATTGATGTATGACAGATTTTTGATATAATTAAAAATTGCCTTAAGCGGGGGAAGGGGGGTTTAGAAGAAAAAAATTCATAACTTCATCAATTCCCAAGATTTCAAATCCGCTTAAATTTATTATAAATCCTCTTAATATTATCTAAAACTTTTATATTGACAAGTTTTTTATAGGACCAACCGTTATAGTAAAAAAAAATAAAAACAAAAAAACCTCTGCCGGCTCCGCCTGCAAACAAGTTATTTTTCGAAGTAAGCGGTTCCAACTCCCGCATCTGTTCGAAACTGATACATAAAATCAAGGGGCATAAAATCTCGGTCAAGTTCGTTAATGGGCAAAATCTAACCAGGGGGGGGGATGAGGGGGCCTTTTTGTGAAAACAGAAAACACCCCATAATTTCTTAATTATGATACGTATCGAATCCGTTTGACGTTATTATTACTTCTAGGGGAAGGGCCGAAAATTGATGTATGACAGATTTTTGATATAATTAAAAATTGCCTTAAGCGGGGGAAGGGGGGTTTAGAAGAAAAAAATTCATAACTTCATCAATTCCCAAGATTTCAAATCCGCTTAAATTTATTATAAATCCTCTTAATATTATCTAAAACTTTTACATTGACAAGTTTTTTATAGGACCAACCGTTATAGTAAAAAAAATTAAAAACAAAAAAACCTCTGCCGGCTCCGCCTGCAAACAAGTTATTTTTCGAAGTAAGCGGTTCCAACTCCCGCATCTGTTCGAAACTGATACATAAAATCAAGGGGCATAAAACCTCGGTCAAGTTCGTTAATGGGCAAAATCGAACCAGGGGGGGGGGATGAGGGGGCCTTTTTGTGAAAACAGAAAACACCCCATAATTTCTTAATTATGATACGTATCGAATCCGTTTGAAGTTATTATTACTTCTAGGAGAAGGGCCGAAAATTTATGTATGACAGATTTTTGATATAATTAAAAATTGCCTTAAGAGGGGGGGGAGAGGGGGGGTTAGAAGAAAAAAATGCATAACTTCGTCAATTCCCAAGATTTCAAATCCGCTTAAATTTATTATAAATCTTCTTAATATTATCTAAAACTTTTATATTGACAAGTTTTTTTATAGGACCAACCGTTATACCCCCCCCAAAAAAAAAATTAAAAACAAAAAAATCCCTGCCGGATCCGCCTGCAAACAAGTTAGGTTTCGAAGTAGGCGGTTCAAACTGCCGCATCATCGTAAAAAAGGTCATTTCTTCCGCAATTCCCGACTAACAGGCGCCCCACGGTCTGCGTCTTCGAAATCTACCTGTGCCTGTAGGCCGAGCCGTCAGGGATTTTTTTAAATATATCCTCAGCAAGTTAATATTTTAACTTCTGTTTACTGTGTACTGTTCTTAAAGGGTGTCTCTTTCTTTCTTAGCTGTCTAAATATTTCTAAAATATATACTTAATTTACAATTTTATGGGTTAATATCTTAGCGAAACTGAATAAGATTTTCAATCTTTTCATAAAACTAAGTTATATATTTAAAAAAATATTTTGACAGCTAAGAAAGAAAGAGACATCCTCTAAGAAGAGGACCCGGAAAAAAGGAAGTTGCAAATATGAATTGTGCTGAGGAGATATTTTAAATATAACAATGCATCACACACCCATTGTGTAATGATGGATGTAGACTTTAGTTAGCCGTGAAAAGTGATCTTGAAAATAAATATTGGGAAATAATTAATGCCAGGTTCTTTTAGAAAAATAAAAATATCCCTTTCTGGAAGAAAGATCGAGTCGAATACATCCATGAAGATTTTGAAGAACTTTTAATAACAAGCACAAGAACAGGAGCATAAAATATTCGAGTGGGTGGTGCCTTAATGTTCGTACAATAGACTCACAATCTACATGTTTTCAGGCCGGCAATCAGAGTAGGAATGCCGATACACATACGCTGTAAATTTCTTCGTTTACATTTTTTTTGGCATCATAAATTTGGCGAGAGTACATGCATCAGAAAATATCCGTTAATAGGAACATATGGATAACTGTTTGAACTTATAGCCAGACTAGCAATTTTTAACAAGATTAAACACCGCCAATAATTACGTTACTGTAGAATTTTCGCAGCCCATGAGAAGTTCCTAGATAGACAAAATAAGGAGTGCTGAATAACCTTTTATGAATCAGAAAGAAACAACTGCATAATGAAAAAAAATAACGAATGTGAAAATGAATAGAGTTAATTTGGAGGCCGAAATATTTCTTGTAGTTTTTGTTTTTATCCGATTTAAGCGTTTGATCGCACGTCAGGACTAAAGATGAGAATTTGCGTGGGAACAGAAAAGCTGATCAATTTCTTTTATTTGTTCTGAATAAGAACGCAAAGAGCTTAAATAAAATTTATCAAAACTTTAATAAATGAATTATAGAAAGGGAAATTTATTAAAGTAAAAAAATAGCTAATTTAAAACTATATGTGATTTCACATCACATATATCTCCCCTTTCACCGGAAAAAAAAACCTGTAGAACGAGGGAGTAGAAACGATCATATGCTCTCGCCAATACGTCCTGAATAATAAATTGTCACTCAAAATATAAATTTCCACAAAACAAAAAGTAAGAATATATATATAACTAACACATAATAATGAAATCTTGGCACACACCCACGAACACAAATAATACAAAATATCTAAAATTATAATGAATTCACAAAATTCCAGAATTCAACATGCATGTTTTGTTTATAAAATGAGGTACCTCTTTATATTCAAATGTCTCATAAACTATCAGCTGCAGCATATGTTATAATATTATGTGTGCACACTAAAATAATTACATAACATAGTCATTTAGACTAATTATATTACTTGACCTAGATTTTATGTATAAGATAATCAGTGCATAGGTCATTTGGCCATATATCAAACTATATTCAATTATTTGAAGGCCCTTTACTATGAGACATATTTTTGTATCAGCAGAATAAATTGCCGTACATATGTACGAAAACTGAAAATAAAGCTAAATGTAAATAAACATATAGCATACTTGATTATGAATAATAATGTAAAAGATAATTTGGCGAAGTAGAATATTTAGAAAAAAAAAACTGGCATGAATTTGTACCCACAAATGTAAAATGGCATATGTTGAAAATATTGACGAAAAATTAAGGACTATCAAAAAATGTGTAAGAGTAAAAAAAAAAGTTTCTTTGTAGGGTGAGTGATCTCTCACTACAACTTACCGTCCACAACATATCAAATATGACACATGAATAACAACTTCATGCGTTGTTGTACAGGGATGGTAAGGTAAAAAGGTAATTCAACATTACATTGAATTTAAAAGAGTAAGAAAAATTATGTGAACTATTTAAAATTGCAAATAAAAAAAAATAGCATATGTTGTATTAAATATGAAAAGCAATTTAAATGTGAATTAAAAAGTGTGACATCATGTAAAAGAAATGTGACTAAGTGTGTTAGAGAACTAGTGCAAGATGAAGTGTGAGCAAAAGAGAACATATAAACACTGTTCGTTTAATTTTTGTACCTACATTTACAAAAAAATTTGAAACAAAAAAAAAATTAGCGACAATTGTGTAGAACATTCAATTGTGTGAAAAGAATTATTTGAGAAAGTATGTGTGTACTGTCTGAAAGCAACCATTAATATAACTTCCACCGAAGAAATGACTGGTACAAACACCAAAGGTTGCAATTACATAACAACTGTGAATAGATACTTCCACAAATAAGTGTAGTGTATGAAAAAATGTATGTCTTCAAAAATTACTTATATTGAATGAATAAAGAAGGTAAATTTACGAGCATTGAGTAGGCAAAACAAGGGATGAACTTGAAGTGTGACACATACTTCATGGAGGAAAATAAATGGAGAAAAAAATGAATTTAAATTAGAACATGTACAGTGAAAAGTTATCATTTGCTTGTACTAAAATATTTTACTATTTAATATGTCAGGAATAATAAAAAAACAAAAAGGAGAACCAGTGACAAAAATTCTTAAAATATATATATAAAAATGTGACTGATGGAATATAGTGTTATACATGTAAGAAAAGGAAATGTGTAAAAATGTTGTGTATGTCCACAGAATGAAAAATTGATGCCCATATTTCAATAATTTCATGAAAGCCACGTGCACTACAAGAAGAGGAAAAATTTCCTATAAAATCTTATTATGAAAATAATAATATTGCCATACTGGCATGATTCAGTAGTGCACATATTTTCATTTTTCAACTGTGGAAAAAATTTAGCAAGAAAAAAATGGTTATTTAAC
The DNA here is from genome assembly GCA_963931845.1 of Maratus michaelseni. Lineage (NCBI taxonomy): Eukaryota > Metazoa > Arthropoda > Arachnida > Araneae > Salticidae > Maratus > Maratus michaelseni. The sequence continues at coordinate 469,448,363 of OZ007589.1, forward strand.
TTATTTTTATTAAAAAGAATATGTGATTATGTAAATATGATAGAAAATGTAGAAGTAAAGTAAGTGATGAAATGAATAATGAAAAAAAGGTATGTTACCATGATAACTAACATTACCAAAATTGTTGCGATTGCAGTAGGTAACTAAGTACAGTGTTTTTTTTACCATAAGTACCTAATTTAAAGTTACATGGAAAACATGATGAGATGATACATGTGAAGAGATTGTGTTAATGAATTATGTTGAATATTACAAGTAGTGTAATTAGAACCTACAAATAAGGTATATAATATCAAAGAAATAGGTGTTAATTAAAAAAATGAATGTGAAAAGCAAGGGTGTACATTGAATGGTGAAACAATTACTTTGACTGGTATTATATATTTATATATCCTTGATTGGTAATACTTGAAACATTGAATAGTAAAAAAATGTAAATGAGAAAACGGAATGCATTAAGTATAGATTATAGAAGTATGTGTAAATTTACAGGATGAAATACTTGATGCGTTGCACATGAAAGTTTCATGAAATGAGTGCGTTGGACAGAAATCTGAGTAGATATCTAAGAATCGTAATATTAAAAATAATATAATTACCCTTAAGGCCTGATTCAGTAATGCACCATTTATTTTGCATCAGCAAACAAGTTTTATTTAATGAAAAGGTAGGATTAAAAATAGTATGCGTTTATTTATATATATTGAGCAAAGTGTTTATTAAAGTGGAACTATAGATGCACAAAAAAATGTATGTAAAATGAAGAAGAAGAATAGTAAATGTTGTATATTTTTATAGACAAAAGAAAAGTATCACTATCAACCTACAAATAAGATATCAGCATTACTGAGAATGCAACAGGTAAATAAGTATAGTTGTTTACCAACAATGGCATGTATAACAAATGTTATGTATCCATTTAAAAGTGTATGGTGTAACTATTACTTACAAATATACCATGAGATTACTAAATGCAGGTGATGCGAACGGGGAAAAAAATATCACTATTAAAAAGTATAAAAAAATGAAGAAAAACAAAAATATAACAATTAATGGTAGAGGGTGTAACAATGATTGGAAATGTGCATAATAACTGGGCCTGATTGGTAGTGTGTACAGTGACTGGTAACATTGACTAGTAGAAATACTGATTGGTAGTGTAATACATTAATTGGTGACGCTGACTAGTAGAGTGGGAAGCAATTATTTGTAACCTTGACTGGTGGTGAGAAATAAAAAAAAGTGGGGTTTCATATTACCAAAATGGTTGTAGGATATGGTTAAATCTGTGTAAAATTAATCCAGGATTGCTATATACTTTACTTATGTGTAAGCACTGTAAAACTACTTTACCAAAATTTGATAAATTCTGAGAGTGCAAAAAAAATTTTGTTTATTTAATGTAAAAAAATGCAAATAAATATAATTGAAATTTTGAAATAATAATCTATACTAAAATTACAAAATTTACTGAAAAGAGTGATATAAACAAATACCATCTGAACTTGGTACAAATTTGGCGACCAGCACCACAAAGAAATAACCAAACAGAGACGGTAACACTCTCACAAAATCGTCCCCGGCCGTGGAACAATGAAATGAAAGGGGTTCATAACACTCTAAGAATAATAAAGCTAAATTAGTTATACCTATCTTAAATTTAAAAAAGAAAAAAACAGTTTATCTGAACTATTAAAGAATGCAATAAATATATCGATGGCACATGAACATTGAGCTGTGTGAATGATAGAGAAAAACAGTATTTGTAATATAAAGAAAAATGAAAGGTAATGACTGATGAATTGAGTCAATTGGTCCTGTATTGGTGCAATCTTTTATCAAAACATAAACTAAATAAATATCTTCCTCCATTTTTTTTTTTTTTTTTTTTTTTTTTTAGAGGTGATGAATCCATAGTGTATATGGAAATGTATTAATAGAGAGAGTGAATAATTTAAAATGGACCTTGCACTAGTAACTAAATTGTTTATAGGAGAATTATCTCATTTTGTTTTGTTTGTATTATTGTAAGGAAGATTGCGAATCTTATAGGGTACTAGAAAACTTCATGTCTCACAAAGTTAATTGTAACTCTGTTATCGAAATCCATAACCTGAAAAATTTTCAAAAAAAAAAAAAAATGAAAATATACAACTTGGTCTTTATTTTCACCCATTTCTTTTAAGCTTATCTGGCTGTCATTGGAAAAACAAGCAAAATATCTGAGATAGAAAACTTACAGTAGAGGAGGACTATTAATATGACTATATATATATATATAAGAGAGTAGAGTATCGAATTTTATAGCGTGATACTCCAAAAATTTATGTATTATTATTGAAATATAAAATAGGAATTAACATTTCAATTAATTTTTAAAGGTATGCATAGTAAGTAATTTAACTAGAATAAAATAGCACACACACACAAAAAAAAACATAATTCAAACAATACATAAAATGTTCAACGCAAATATTAAAATGAAACAAAAAAAAATGAACCGCATTTAAAGTAACGTTCTTCTCCCTTTTTTTTAAAAAGAAAAAAAAGTATGCAAAATTTATTTATAATAGAATATATCAACCTCAAAACATGTAAATAGCATAAAACAAATGCATAAATCAGAAAGAAACACATATCTTAACAGATAGATTAATAAAACTTACCTGATCATCTTTTTCATTTTTAGGTAGCTTTCAATACAAAAAAGTATAAAGCTACCTATTGCAGCCGTTCGGAGGAAAGCAGTTCCGGAAAATTTCGATATATTTTCACCGATCATGACCCCCAGACCCCAAAACCACCCTCCGTTCAAATGTTGATTTATATATATATATATATATATATATATATATATATATATATATATATATATATATAAATAAATAATATATATATATATATATATATATATATATATATATATATATATATATATATATATATATCTGACCTATGTCATACGATAACGCTCGTATTTATAAATCAATTTTGATGAAACTAATTGTGTGTATTAAGCTCACCCATGTCTCGACCGAGTTCGTTGGTCAGCTTGGTCCGACATTTTGTTTCAAGATGGCGGCCATTTAAAAATTTAAAACTAAAATAAATATACAAAAAAGTTAAAAATTCAAATTTATTTTTTAATTAAGTGTTAGGCCTTGATACGAGGATTCCAGAGCATTTTTTGGTTTACCTCTATCTTAAAAAATGGCTGAGATAGAGCAGTTTGAAATTCTAGGGTGGCTGACATTTTGAAACAAGACAGCACATTAAAAAAATTTTCATTGTTGTAATAGTTTTTCCAATCATACGCATAAAAATATATATTCATATCCGTTAGCGCCAAATTCTCGCCAAAATTGGCGACATTTGGCGAAATATCGCCAAATTTGGCGACCAAAATAAGTCTTCATAAATGAAGCCAATTTGGCTATTGCTCCATAATTTGGCGAATTTCTTATTCAAATTCAGTATTAACGAATCGTTTGTAAACGTTTTCTTTGCATTTCAACTTGCTGTTTTCGTGTAACATTAGCTAAAATTTTTAAACGAATATATAGGAAAGCTACCTTTTCCTCCCGGTACAGGCCGGAAGGACTTTTTTAATGAATATCAATTCAAATTGTTACTTTTGTAACATACTTACTGTATATTGAGACTAATTAGATGAATTATATCTATCAATCATATCTCATAATAAAAACTTAAACAAGCAAAATTATGTATAGTAAGAAAATAATAAAAACAGTACGTTTCAGTACTGACATTCACTATTAAATTCTGCGAATAAATTTATGCAATAAAAACTAAAAAGAATGTAAACGGATTTAAAAATATATTATTATTCTATAAATATTAAGGTTTACTTGTAATTATCCTTTTTCTTTCTTTTTTTGTTAAAAACACCAAAATGTCTTTTAATACAATTTCTTTTTACTATAAAAAGTTTATTTTGCTATTTAAAAAGTTATTTATATCTATTAAAGAAGAAAAAAATACATTTTTTTATGAATTTATCTATCCATATATATAGAGCACTTTCCTAAAAAGAAAATGTTATCAATACAGTAATTTAAAAGTAGTCACTGCAAGTCATGTCCAATTAAAAAAAAAAATGCACTATCCTTTACTATATAGTACTTCTGATAGTTCATAACGTTGTCTCTGAATCCTAATCCTAATAATATTATAAATCTGATTGTGTGCAAATGTTAGGCTGAAGCCAGCGTCAAAATGAAGCATTTAATGATCCTGTATTTTTGCATATAATCCTAATAATATTATAAATCTGATTGTGTGCAAATGTTAGGCTGAAGCCAGCGTCAAAATGAAGCATTTAATGATCCTGTATTTTTGCATATAAGTTGATTATAACCCTCAAATGAATATAGGCTGGTTTTTGTTTATTTTATTTCAATATTTTTCTGAAAAATTAAAAATTTCATTATTTTCATACAGAATAAATGGACATTTTTTCGTATATTTTAAAATGGTTGGTTGGTTTGGTTGGTTTGGCCCAAAGGGCCCGGTTTTGCAGCTTTTTTTAAAATGGTTAAATTTATTTTACCGTTGCTAATACTTTATCGTTGCCAATATAAAATAAAACCCCTGAGTAATAATTTTTAATCAACAATTTATTTTCAAGTGAAAATTTTCCACGTGAAAAATGAAAAGGAAATGAATTATTTAAGAATTAAACAGAATGCGAAATGATGTCATATTAGAAATAAACCGTGCGTTTTCAAATATTTGATAATAATACAAAGTGCATAAAATACGAGTAAGTACGGAAAGCAAGCGAATATGATGTCATATATATTAGAAAAATAAAACAGATTTGTTTTGATGTTGAAATAAAATGATCTTGGGCTATCAAATTATTTGTGATTAATTTCTCTCTTTTTTCTTTTTCTTTTTCACATGAAAGGAATTATTTTAAATGTACGTAATATATGTATTTTAAATGTATGGGTTGTAAATTAAAGTTCTGTGTTTTAAAAGAAATGAGTGAAAGATTTATATTTTTAATGAATTCAATACGAATGATGGGATAGGTTGGAGATTTATCGTCTGCACACGGCTAACATAAAGATACCATATTTTTAATTTAAATTTTAAAAAGTGAAAAAAAAAATAAATATTGGATGGCAAATGTCAATGATATGCATCGCAAAATTATCCGTATCGAAAATCAGAAAATCTTAATAAAAATAACTATATTTTTTAAAAGAAAGTTGCTTTTCTCATAAAAGCTAAAGATTTAATATGATTGTGTCGAAGTAACAGCATTTTTCCTCTATCATTTTCCCACAATCGAAACACATTTGTAAATCGTCGTTTCGAACGGAATTTAATTTTACATTTTTTTTAGTTTTAAAATAGGAAAAACTTTGTTGTCTTTTTTAAATGTACCTTTTTTTAAAGTTGTTTCATAATAGATTTTTGTAAAGTCTTGTAGGATAAGAAAAATTGCATGGATTTTAAAGCAATGTTTAAGTAAAATTACAATATTTTTTAAACTTAAAAAACAACAATGTTATCGAAAAGAAAATCGATTTTACCAACAAATTCGCGTAATGCAAAAGCAAAGAAGAAATCAAAAAGTAATGAATCTTTTCTTCCAGCCGAATTGTGTAAACTTGAACAAGCCGATCGTGCCAATTCATAACATTATAAACGTGAAAGCGCGTTCTATATAGTAGAATTTTTTTTACATGTAGGTAGAACATTTCCGAGAATAGGAAAGTTAGGGGTCTGTAATTAGGTCCATAGTCAACTTGCTTTTTTTATTAAGTGAAATTTGGCGCAAAATTAAATACATTGTTGTAACCAGATTTGTTTTTTGCGTGATAAACACTTAATGGTATTTTAGATGATCATTTCCCCGCTCACCTTTTATGCCAACTATGACTGTAAAACATATTAAAAAATATTAGCCGATAATTTTCTAATTTTCTTATTGCTTCATGATGTAAATAGACTTCCTGGTTCATACTTTAAACCTGAATCGGTCATGCCATTGTCATTAAATTTTTATTCCTAATCCTAACCCTAATCGTATCCTATCCGAATCCTGATAATAACTTTAAAGAATATTCTTTGACACGAATATGTAAATTAAATCAATATCCATAAATGGAATGAATGGAAAATAGAATAAATAGAAATGGCAAAATAAAATAACAAGAAAGTACATTTATTCGACATCTAACCCTAGAGAAAGCGTAAAAAATTTCAAGCGCATGAAATAAATCCTATATATACTAACAAAAATATGTAAATTTAGATAATCAGATTTTTGTCGTCGGTATTTATTTTCGCGATAGAGAAAATATCTAGGTTAAATTGGGCAGAATTTAAAGTACTTTCTAGCAACCTTTATTTACATTTTAGAATCGCATCAGATTGTTATATCTTTGTGAAATATCTATCAATTTATAAAATCCACAAGCAGTTTGTTCACTATTTACACCACTTAGCGTGAAGCACTTAATTTAATATATACATAAACAAGATAATGTAGTAAGAAATATATAACATATGTCTATGCAAATAAATAATATAATAATGCCCATTTAGCAATGCACACATATACAAATTGTACACCAAATACCACCTAAAATGCACTGTTGTATAGAAGAATTCTGCCAGTGTTGTTTTTCGTTTTACGAAGAGGAATTCCTCGATTTTCACGATTTTACTTGGTCCTCCTTTTTTCATTAGTTGCAGTTTCATTTTCGCGATTGTATATATTATTGGGCATGAAATTTCACTTTTTTAAGACTGGGTTATGTCAAGGCCCCTATAGCAAAAAAATATCGTATGGTCTCCTATAAAATGTGATAAAGCTTTGGTTAATTATATATGTTGTTAATTATCAAGTGAAATGTTTTACTAAGTTAATGCATTTATTCTTTTTTTAATGTTACGTGAACAAAGTCACGGGTAACAGCTAGTAATATTATAAATCTGATTGTGCGCAAATGTTAGGCTGAAGCCAGCGTCAAAATGGAGCCTTTAATGATCCTGTATTTTTGCATACAGATTGATTATAACCCTCATTTGAACATAGGCTGGTTTTTCTTTATTTTATTCAAATATTTTTCTTAATAATTCAAAATTTCGTTTTTTCATAGAGAGTAAATGGACATTTTTTTCGTATAATATTTTAACATGGTTAAATTTACTTTACCGTTGCTAATACTTTATCGTTGCCAAAACTAATTCAAATTCCGGAATAATAATTTTTAGTCAACAATTTAGTTTCAATTGAAAAATGTTCATGTGAAAAATAAAAATGAAATAAAAAAATTAAAGAATTAAAAAGAAGATTAAATAATATTATTAGAAATAAAACGTACTTTTTTAGTTTTTGATAATAATACAAGGTTTTAATATGAGTAACCATAGGAAACAGGCGAATATGACGCCATACATCAAAAATAAAGCAGATATCTTTGATTGGTGAAATAAAATGATCTTGGGTTTTTTTTCTTCGCTTTTTTCTTTTGTATGGTAATAATTCTTGGCGTTTTACCGTCTGCGCAGGGCTAATATAACTATACCGTATTTTTTATTTAAATTTTAAAAAAGTAAAAAGAAGTTTCAAAAGAAAATGGTCAGCAAATGTCAATAATATGCTCCGCAAAATTATCCATATCGAAAATGATGTCATGGATAGCGAGAAATATTTATTTTCATTCTTAAAACTAAAAGAAATAACTCGAAACTAAAGATTTAATATTATTTCGTTAAAGCAACATAATTTCCCCTATGCCAGTACTGAAATTAATTGCCTGGAAAAGAAAATTAACAAGAATTATGTCATTAAAAAGGGATTTCTCTGCGGGAGAAAGAGGCGTCATATTTGAAATAAAACGGGAATTTTCCAATGTGTTTTAAAATGAGTGTGAATCAATTCCTTACATTAATAATACAAGGATCAGTAAGTATAGAAAGTAGATGAGTTTCACGCCATATTTATAACGAAAAATTTAAATGTTTTTTTTTATCTATACTGATTATTAAGCATGAATATCCGTTATATACAGATGAGAATTTTCTGCTAAAAATCGCATCATAATTTTAAGAAAAGGAAAATGAACACGAATCTATGTTTGTATTTCGCAACTACTCCTCACTGTAAAAAATTGCTGCAGTAAAATTACTGCAGCAGAGATTCCAGGCAATGTCCATAAGAAAACCGGTTTTGTGACTAGATAAACGAGCTTTGTTATTAGATAAACGGTTTTTGCCCGTAAAAACATGAAATTTACTGAAATGGACCGTTTACCTTGAAAAGGGGGCATTTCCCGTAAAATTACGGCAGCAATTCACGGAGAATGCCCGTGAATTTACAATTTTCATTTACAGTGCCAGAATATCGAACGCAACGTGATTTACTTTATACCGGTTATCATTGATCCGAGGATGTTACACAAACTGTCAGAATTTAAAAAATTAAATTAGATGCCAAGATTTTTTTTTCTTTTTTGTTAATTTTAACGAAGTTTCTCTAAAAACGGAAAGTAAATTACTCCATATTTGTGTATAAAAAAAGGAGAAATAAAATAGATCTGTATATTTTTTACACCATTTTCTCATTAAAACTGAAAAACAGAATTGATTTTCACTTTGAATAGATGGTGAAAACAAAATCTTGATTTCAGTAAATTATCCGAAAAATAAAAACATATTTTCACATATTCAAACTTCATGAATCAATTTATTCTGGAGAACAAAAATTGCCTGTCAACATACTGTCATTTAGAAAATAAGATTTGTTTCAGCTATACATTAAACCAAGGAGGCAGAACTGAATTTAAAGAAAAAGCATGTACTATTTCCAATTAATGTTTTTTTGAAGGATGGCTGTTAAAACGTTTCACAAAGGCGTTAAAAGTAAAATTGTTTATCAGGTAAAATTGACATTTGTTTTTGCCCAATTCGTCTATTTCCACGATTTTATTTGGCCCTCCTTTTTGCATTGGTTGCAATTTCATTTTCGCGATTATTTGGCACAAAATTTCACTTTTTAAAGACTGAGTTATGTCAAGGTCCCTATAACAAAAAAATACCGTATTGTCGCCTATGAAATGTGATAAATAGTTAGTTAATTTTAACGTTTTTAATTATCGGGAGTGAAATATTTTCTTAATTAATGTATTTATTCTTCTTTTAATGTTGCGTGAACGAAGTCACGGGTAACAGCTAGTTATATAATATTCACGCCAAATGCTAAAGTTTTCAAAGTACTGGCAGTCAAACTTAATCATAAGAAGGATACTCACTCCGTGATTGTTTTATCCAGAATGTAATTTAATTTTCTGTCATACTTAACGTGATAAAAAAAAAATACTTTACTGTGATATTTAAAAAAAGTCCTTCCGGCCTGTACCGGGAGGAAAAGGTAGCTTTCCTATATCTTCGTTTTAAAATTTTAGCTAATGTTACACGAAAACAGCAACTTAAAATGCAAAGAAAACGTTTACAAAAGATTCGTTAATACTGAATTTGAATAAGAAATTCGCCAAATTATTGAGCAATAGCCAAATTGGCTTCATTTATGAAGACTTATTTTGGTCGCCAAATTGGGCGATATTTCGCCAAATGTCGCCAAGTTTGGCGAGAATTTGGCGCTAACGGTTATGAATATATAGTTTTATACGTTTGATTGGGAAAATTATTACAACAATGAAAATTTTTGTAATGTGCTGTCTTGTTTCAAAATGTCAGCCACCCTAGAATTTCAAACTGCTCTATCTCAGCCGTTTTTTAAGATAGAGGTAAAACAAAAAATGCTCTGGAATCCTCGTTTCAAGGCCTAACACTGAATTAAAAAATAAATTTGAATTTTTAACTTTTTTGTATATTTATTTTAGTTTTAAATTTTTAATTGGCCGCCATCTTGAAACAAAATGGCGGACCAAGCTGGCCAACGAACTCGGTCGAGACATTGGTTTCATCAAAATTGATTTATAAATACGAGCGTTATCGTATGACATAGGTCAGATATATATATATATATATATATATATGGATATATATATATATATATATATATATATATATATAAATCAACATTTGAACGGAGGGTGGTTTTGGGGTCTGGGGGTCATGATCGGTGAAAATATATCGAAAATTTCCGGAACTGCTTTCCTCCGAACGGCTGCAATAGGTAGTTTTATACTTTTTTGTATTGAAAGCTACCTAATAAATGATCGTTCACTCTTTTTTTTTTTAATCGAGTTCACATGCTGCACACGAATCAAAAATTTTTGTGACAATTTGCTAATAAATTTTTAAGTTAGCTGATAAATCCATTGCTTGGCTATATTATTACGATTGTTGATTTACTCGAGCATTTTTTTTCTTTCTTTCGAACACTTGCGATGCACAAAAAAAAAAAAAAAAAAAAAAAAAAAAAAAACGCGAACAGACACAATTCGGATCACAGAAGCGACGAAACAACGGAAGTAAAAAAATACGGACAAAATCGGCACATTTTCCATCTTTTTAAAAGCAGCAAACATTCTCCGCAGATTTACGTGGTCCATCCAACACACATTTACGGCATAAAATATGATTCCGATCTTCCGATGAAACGAGCGAAGAAACAACACATTGGAGGCCCTCGATTTTGAAAAGTTTTCTGACGTCGCCGAGAAAACTTCGTTCACGTATATCTCCATATTTTTGACACCATATACATCCATATTTTTACGGCATAGAAACGATGAAGGGGGTAGAAGCGTTTAAAAATCCATAACGTTTTGTTATCCAATGAGAACATAATAACCGCCAAGTCGAAAAGTCACGAAAAAGTCCATTATATTTGTCCAAATATTTAAAACTAGCCGCCACTGGCGACCAGTTTGGTCTCCCTTAAATGTATGTTAAGCATTGTAACACGTTACTTTTATTCATAATTTAATTTTTTTTAATACTTCGCCAAACCGGAAGATTCTAATAGACAAATCAAGATCTTTTGCCATCATGGTAGCATTTCGCATATTTTTTGTTATTATGTATTTCATCTTTCTTGACAAAAACCGCTTAATCGATTTAAGCATCATTTATGCTTCATGACCGTTATGCAATATGTTCGCTACTGCGGAGATTCTTACACATATTAAGTAATTTTCCGTAATTGGGTCCATTGCCAATTGGCGTACTTTAGTTAATACGATTTGCTGCAATGAAGTCTATTTTGTGAAAGTGTTTTTAAAATACCATATTGTTGCTAATATATTTTTTTTTTGTTTGTTTCTCGCTAAATTTGGCTGTAGACTCGATTTAGGAAGATTAGAAAATCTATCATTATTCTCATCTAAAAACATCTTGAATAATTTGCCATAATCGGTCTGCATATTATTACACGTAATTTTAAGTTCAGCTGTCACAGACGCACCGGCGTATGATTTTGGCACCAAAATGGCGATTTTATGTGTGGCAACCCGGCAGTTTCGGCTAGATTTTGCTTGGTATGACAACCCCATAGAGTAGATTCCGTATGTTTTATAATAAATTAAATATTGTGTGTTTAATAATAAATTGATCATTGTGTATGTTTTATAATAAAATTGTGTGTTAATATAAAATAAAATATTCCATAATAAAATAAAAGTAATATGCTGTTTTAGCAATCATTAACAGGTACCTGAAAATGGGGTTTTCTCGCCAAAATGGTGAAAAACAAAAATCGCGCTTCAAAAAGCTGTTCCATTTTAGAAATGCTATTGGCGGGATTTGCGCCCAAATAACATAAAAGTACTTAATGATGTTATGTATTTTATAAATATATATTAAATTACTGTTTTGAACGCGATTGGTCATTAACAATGGTAAATATGATTAGTGACTAATAGTCATTTTCGTTGATCTCTCTTCCTGGCTCTTATCCCATAATACATAAATACCAAATTAACTGACAAATCGTTTCGAAATTTGATTCATTAAATATTATTACTTAAGTTGTATTTGTTTACATTCAGCTTACGGCAAGAAAAGATCTGGAAGGAAGTTGAGTTGTATTGCACATAATTATGGTAAACTTTGATTGTCTCACTGGTGCGAATCATTATTATTATTATTATTTTTTTTTTTTGACACCAGGTAGCGGTCCAAAAATTCATTCGCGGAGAACTTGTTTTACGAACGATTACCTCCATGTTTTAATATTTTAAACGTTCACGACATTTTTCTTTTTATGTTGTTGTTTACTTTCGTGGATAGAGAATTTGAACTGCGAACCTAATTTTAACTGAAGTTATTGCAGAATATATACATAATTGAATGTAAGTCGTCTCTAAAATATTAATTTATTTTGAACGATATTTCCAAAAATGTAACTTTCATGCAGTTTTATTTGAAAAAATAATTTTTAATAAAAATGGCCGCCTGGCATATGAAAAATGAAGCGGACATCCCGGAACTGTTGATGACAGTCACATGACTTAGGCTTTTATTATATAGAGATATTCAGGCACCACCCAATAGAAAGTAGAAGATATATCCAGATAGGGGCTTGGTCACGGAAACCAAGTTATGTAATGATGGATGTAGACTTTAGTTAGCCGTGAAAAGTGATCTTGAAAATAAATAGTGGGAAATAATTAATGCCAGGTTCTTTTAGAAAAATAAAAAAATCCCTTTCTGGAAGAAAGATCGAGTCGAATACATCCATGAAGATTTTGAAGAACTTTTAATAACAAGCACAAGAACAGGAGCATAAAATAGGCGAGTGGGTGGTGCCTTAATGTTCGTACAATAGACTCACAATCTACATGTTTTCAGGCCGACAATCAGAGAAGGAATGCCGATACACATACGCTGTAAATTTCTTCGTTTACATTTTTTTTGGCATCATAAATTTGGCGAGAGTACACGCATCAGAAAATATCCGTTAATAGGAACATATGGATAACTGTTTGAACTTATAGCCAGACTAGCAATTTTTAACAAGATTAAACACCGCCAATAATTACGTTACTGTAGAATTTTCGCATCCCATGAGAAGTTCCTAGATAGACAAAATAAGGAGTGCTGAATAACCTTTTATGAATCAGAAAGAAACAACTGCATAATGAAAAAAAAATAACGAATGTGAAAATGAATAGAGTTAATTTGGAGGCCGAAATATTTCTTGTAGTTTTTGTTTTTATCCGATTTAAGCGTTTGATCGCACGTCAGGACTAAAGATGAGAATTTGCGTGGGAACAGAAAAGCTGATCAATTTCTTTTATTTGTTATGAATAAGAACGCAAAGAGCTTAAATAAAATTTATCAAAACTTTAATAAATGAATTATAGAAAGGGAAATTTATTAAAGTAAAAAAATAGCTAATTTAAAACTATATGTGATTTCACATCACACATTGGTTTAACATTATAGCGAGGGGAATTTGAAATTGGACTGATGAAGAGAATCGGCCTAATGAAAGCAAAACATACACGGTTCTCTTCAACCGACAGCGTATGGCCCAGTGCCGAAACTAGCCTTTTTTTGCGCCCGGGGCAAACAAGGATTTTGGCGCCCCCCCCCCCCCTGTCAAATAAATTTGCAAAGATAATTTTACCAAATTTCTAATGGCCGACTCGACTTGTTTTAAATTAAAAATATGTAATCACAAAATACGTAATACTGAAGTACGTAATCAGCTTTGTCAAATATTGATTCAATAAAACCTTTAAAATGGAACAGAAAGGAACAAGAAAATATTCCACTTTATACAGGTTTTCATCTTAGCAGGTATAATTGTTGGTATTCTTTCTGTTGAGAACATGCGATTTAAAATTTAAAACTGGATTCCATTATATACAGATTTCATTTTCACAGATTTTACGGTATGTGTATCATTACAAATGAGGCGTTTAAAGTCCAGTGATATGAATCACATTATCTTAAGAGTTCACACTAATCATGCGAAGACATTCGGAAGCTAATGTTAATTCTGTGGGAGCGTTCTTAATACTTTTAAATTTTATTTCACGGGATACTTGCGGTCGATATATAATGTTGTGCATTTGTACTTTTTCAAGTTTTGTTAGAATTTTTTTTTTTTTTTTTTTTAAATTCGGACATTTTCACTTTTGTGAAATTGGTTGGAAACGGTTCTGAAGAAAGTGTCCTCATATTAAAAAAACTACAATCAAAGTCGGAAAAGTATAAACGCACAACGTTAGATATCGAGATCAGATATGATATGAAAAAACATATTATTTAAAAATATTTAAATGCAAGCGAGAATTCCGAAAAAAAACATCCCCATAGGTTTAACATTAGCGTGCGAGTGTTTTCGCGTGACTAGTCTAGGCTCTTAAGAGCATTTTAATATTTTTAACTATTTTTTTTCTTAAGATAGCTGAGGTTGATATTCCGAAAGTGAAAGTAACTTTATATAAACCTGCAACAAAAATCGAAAGAGTAAACAATAACCAGGTTAGAGATCAACCGCAGCTATCTTAAGAAAAAAATTATTATTAAAAAAAAATGCAAGCGAGAAATTTGAAAAGAACGCTTCCATAGGTTTAACGTTAGCTATCGAGTATAGTGTAGGTTCTAAAGAACTCAAAAACCAGGACTTCCTGCAAGCATAACAATGGCGGCTTTACTAACCATGTTACCCTGGGCGAGATTTTTTTTCTGCACCCCTACAAATGATATATCAAATAATAATAATAATAAAAAGGTTTTACTAAGTATTTTATTTTGTGTATATTTTAACTCCTTTGTTTTTAGTATCTCGAGCAGTCGTCCGACTTCTCCTCCTCTAAGCCAGAATCTGGTTGCAAAATTGTAGCAAAAGGAATGGGGTGGCATTTTTTATTTGTCGCCTAAGGCGGCAAAACACACAGAAATGACAAAAAGACGAGAAAAGATAGTTTTCGGAGATAAAGGCAGGGGCGGTTTTACTAGCCATGGCGCCCTGTGCGAGCTTCTTTTCTGCATCTCTACAAATGGTATATTCTTAACAAAAAAAAAAGAGTTTTATTATTCATTTTGAATTTATTTCACCTCTTAGTTTTTAGTGTCCTTGGCAGTTGCCCGACCCCGCGCCCTTTCAGGCCGGATCTGTATGTAAAAAAGTAACTGCAGTAAAAGACATGGGCGAAATTTTTCAGTTGTCACCTGTTAGAAATGGCAAAAGGATAATAATAATAATAATAATTTGGAAGGATAAAGGCAGGGGTGATTTACTAGCCATGGCACCCTGGGCAGCATTTTTTTGTGCACCCCTACAAATGATATATTAAAAAAAGAAGAAAAAAGTTTTACTAAGTATTTTATTCTGAGTATATTATCCACACCTTTGTTTTTAGTATCCCGAGCAGTCATCTGATCTCACCCCCTCTAAGCTTCCAAGACTGGATCTGGATGCTAAAAAGTAATTGCAGCAAAACTAATGGGGTGGAATTTTCCAGTTGTCGTCTAGGGCAGCAAAACGCATAGAAATGGTAAAAAGAGGAGGAAATAATTTTGGAGGATAAAGGGTTTACTAGCCATGGCGCCCTGTGCGAAATTGTTTACTGTACCTCTAACAAATGATGTACTCCTTTTAGAAAATTATTTTACTTTATGCATTCTACTTTGTTATTATTGTCCCGGCAGTCGCCCGACGGCCGAACCTCGCCCCTAGCAAGACGGGAAAAAAGAAAGCTCCACGCTGCTCAGCGGGAAAGAAAAAAGAAATAGAATACCCTTCTTGGAATTTTTTCGCAGGGAATCGCTTGGCAATTATCTTTGTTGGACAATGGACAGTGGCACAGAGACATGAGATTGACCTTGAAAAATGTTAGTGATTCTTACTACACGGGAAGTGTAGTGTGTGATAGATAGAAGACATAGACATGGTGTATTTGGAATAGGATAAAAATAGCCTAAGAGAACAGCTCTTTCTTCTTATTCAATTGCTATCTAGTATTTTAGACGAATCCTTCTGTCTATTTGTCAATTTTAATGCATTTGGTTCAGTTTTTTTTTATTTATTTATTTATTTTTTTTTTTTCCGGCTACGAGACACTTTTATACAAATTTTACATATAGGTATACATTTTTGTATTAAACGACAAACGAAATCTTCATTTGTCGTAATTTGGCGCCCCCTTCGGCTGGCGCCCGGGGCACATGCCCCCTCTGCCCCCCCTTAGTTTCGGCCCTGGTCAATCCAGCAATAGGTCAGCGACAGTAAGTGGTCGTGACCCTTCACAGCATTTACTCTGATGGTCACTTCCCCCTGACACGAGAAATCGAAGACCTCGTTTCCTTATGTTGAAGAACGCTTTTTCGCATGCTTGATCTTCATCGACAGTGTTTAACGTTATCACACTCTTACATTTGCGCTACACTAAAATTTAGGAGGGCTTCCATTAAAAATCCGACATTTCCCCATTTATAACGATAACTTTTACTAGACAAAAGTTTGGTGGGGTGTGGCATCTAGAGTTAGAAGGTCGGGACGTTCCATTTATGTTATCCTCTTCAGGCTTGAGCTGGACCTCTATTCATTTCCTCATAACACTAAACTGTTTGATTTTTTTACAATTTTACTTTACTCCTATAATAGCTGAGTGATTTAGCTTTGATACAAAACCAATCAATGGCAGCACGGAGGCTCATTTCCTCATCTGAGTTTGCAAAATATCTTCGATACAGTGTGGACAAGGAAGTAAGAAAGTTTCATAATTATTTCACTTTAACTATTTACAACTGAAAAAACTAGCCGGGTGTGCCAATCCCTAAACTTTCTTCCATCTTACACAGGTTTCGCATGCACTGAAAACGAATCTCAGTCCCCATTTATATCAAGGTCTAACGGAATCTAAAATTTTATTTAATTCTGTGCATCAGATCCTGAGATAGGACTATCACTAAAATCGTGTCAATCCTGAAAAATATGACAATAGCAGCGCCACCTTTTGGGAGATTTAGACCAAAACCTAATCAACAACAACTTATGTCAACGTCTAACTGAATATGAAGTTGGATGAAAACAAGTGCATTAGTTCTTGAGATAGAGCGAAAAATGCAGCATAGCAGCACCACCTGTTGCGCGATTGACAACAAAAATGAATCATCACCCATTTATATCAGGGACTTACTGAATATAAAGCTTCATTAAATTTCGTTCATTAGTTCTTGAGATAGGGCGTCCACAAAATTTTTGTCACATACAGACAGACAGACATTTTCTAAAAACAGCCCAATCGTGTTCAAGGCCTTCTAAAACGTATGAATCCGTCGAAAACCGGAAGTTGAAAATGTTCATAAATCCAATACTTTCTTCTTGTAAAGATAGAAGAAAGTAAAAATTGAGGATCATTGATATCGTTAAAGTCCTTCAATTTGTTATTGCGTGAATTCCGGTAATTGATAATTCAATTGAAATTTTAAGGGATTTAGTAATTTTAGATCCATATATTGCTTAACCAAAAGTATCATTTTTAGAAAAAAGGGATCTTTCTGTCAACAGCGGCGTCATTTTGTTTGTGCAAAAGGAATGGGGGCTTATTTGTAGCATTATTATTTACCCATCATACGTAGTATAGGATAAATCTTGCAATCGTTTTAAAAATTGAAATTTTTTTTTTTTTTTTTACGGCTAAAGTACTACTCGTTAATACAGATTTTGTCACTCTTCGTATTACTTATACCCATCATACGTAGTATAGGATAAGTCTTGTAATCGTTTTGAAAATCGAAAAAAAAAATTGACGGATGGACACGTTTCAGACACTGGAGATTCCGAAAAACATATTTTTAGAAAAAAAAAAATGGTGTCCGTCTGTCTGTGTGTCTTTAAACGCTCTATCTCCCGAAGAAATTGAGATAGAGACTCGAAATTGGGTATGTACTTAGTATGTCATAATGGGAAGAAGCCTATTGAATTCCAGTCACCTCGAGGATCCGGAACTCTTTTTTTTCGGACTCTCGAACTATTTGTTCTGATAAAAGGTCTATAAAATTTTCGAAATGGTTTATTTTAAGGAGTGACTCTAAAAGACACTAAAACAACATAGATTTTGCATCAAGAATGAAGTGGATCGGATCATGATTTGCCGAGATATTCGTCATCCTATTTTCCTCACTCTTCGATTTTTCATGACCCTGTATTTCATTCCAATCCAAAGATCTATTTTAATTGGAAACGAGATGTCGAATCCGGCGCAGTCATAGGATTATCATTTTTGGAGTTATAGGTGATTTAAAGTTTATGATGTGATTAAGTCACGATTTTATTCGAAGGGCAATGCATTTTAAAAATAGTTTACTCATGATTTATTTTCCTATTTTATAGTATGCCTATCCAAGATGGGTCAGTATCCCCAACGACAATTGAGGTTATACTAAAATAGGGAGGGCTTCGCTAGAAAACCGACGGAGTGCCCCTTTATAACGATTACGTTTACCTTACAAAATTTGAATGAGCTGTTACAATTGAGATCCGAGTTGTAAGTACTTAACGTTTTCTCTCAATCCGAGAGAGTAAGGATCAATAGGTCAGCGACATCGAGTGGTCACAGGATCATGCTGCCACCTTGACCTAGACACAAACGACGGTAGAAATCGAAGACCTCGTTTCCGCGTGCTTTCTCTTTCGTCGCCGGCCTTCAGTCCACCTCTGCTCGAATCAGGAGGTAAATAGAAAAAACGACAGAAGTTGAATGGACAATCAGGCGGGTTCAACCACTCGGAAGCTATTAATGGAAACACATTCACCTCTGAGGTGGAATGGAAGTCGCAGCCAATGGACGATAAACTCTATCGCATCAGTGACACGGGTAAGAAAAATTTCTATCTCAATTCTTTATATCCGAGGGAAGAGGGCTTCAAACTTTTTGATACAGGTGTTGTATGGACGAGACCAAAAGGGTGAGCGATCCGAGATGGAGTTGTAGGGTAGCCAATCCCGATTTCCAGAAGTTTGTCATACAGAGCCGGACTTGAAGTAAGTGCAGCGAGTTCAGCGCACCCGGGTCCCGCGCTTATACGTAGTAAACAATTGCAAAAAACTCTCCCAACATAGCAAAAATATTTATGAAATTGGAGAGCCGTCTCGAACCCACTGCCAGTGTTGTCCTTGTTTTTTTTATTTATTCAAAATACCAACCATCCTACCGGAATTTCTGGAATACCTACCATCCTACCGCAATCACGGAATGACTGTCGTTAAATAAAAAAAATACTGTACATAAATTCTGGTAGGGTGACAGTTTTATTTTTTTTATAAAAAGGACTCAGTTGACAACACTGCCTACTGGTGGACGTGTTTAATGGAGCGAAAATAGCTTTTAAATTTTTCTGGTGGCATCTTCCATGATCGGAGTACCCTTCCCAACTGTTGTTGTTTGTTCTTGAAGGGCTGGGATTCCGTCTGTTCTGCGAGTCACGGCGGTTGAATCAGAAGGTAAAAAGCTAAACGACGGCCGACGGAGTTTAACCCTTAACTGCTGTGACAAAAATTGTCTCCTAACTACTGTGAGACCGCTCGATCGAAAGATGACTGATAGGATATTGTTTCTGAACTAATTAAACTGGATTATTACAGGATTATTATAATTAAAGTTCATCGATTCAGAAGTCTCGAACTAGTATTAGAGCTCCAAACGAAACACAATTGCATTAAGTATCTGTAGTTAAACTGAAAATCAGAAGCTAAATTGTGAAAATTGAAAAAAGTCAGCAATCTGCGAGACCGCTAACAGCAGTTAAGAGTTAATGTCTCTACAAAAGTGAACGGTTCAACCACTCGGAAGATATTAATGGTGAGACAGTCACCTTTGAGCTGGAAAAGTTCTCCCATGGGGAATCGTCGCAGCTAACGTACGATAACCCTATCGGATACTGTCTTACACAGGGATAAAAAAACAAACAAAAAAAACTTCTGTCTTGACGTTTTTACATCAGAGGTCTTCAAACTCTTTGATTCAGTGGCTGTATTGATTAGAAGAGGGTGTCCAACAACCTCTTGGGCCACATTTTCGGAGGAAAGTTTATCTCGTGAGGAAGATACAATTTAGGCCACACATCATCTTCATCATCAACCATTTCCAATCCATTGCTGGATGCAGTTTTCTCACCCAGATTTTTCCATTGTTTCCTGACGAGTGTTTTAGTCATCCCATTAACACCGGCCCCTTTTCTTGATATAAATTGATATACAATTATGAAGCGCACTAAAACATGCTTTTTGTAGAATAGCGGGTGCAAAGCATTTATTATTCATTTACAGGGTCACACAAAAATTTCAGTTTCATGATGGATCATGGGCGATCCTTGCTTGTAGTCTACCACGTATTCAGCTGTGGTATGCATTTTTAAACTAAACTAATCTTTAGTGTAAATAATATTTTCGATAGATTATACACAGGGTTCCACGGTGGAAGGTGCACATATTATCTATTATAGAAAAGAAAATTTTACTGCGTTATACGTTTTGTTTTTTTAAATTGTTTATTTATATATTTTATTTCATTGTGTAAAAAAGTGAAAATTCTATTGATAATTATATTCTTACACTGTTGGAAACTTAATCATAATCTGTGCCCGAAACATGAAATTTTGTTCTTATTTTTTAAAATTACGTCTGTGGCTGATCACTTAAGATCTGTGAATAAGGAGCTGTTTAATCACTACTACTTGCCCATCATACGTAGGATAGGGTACGAATTTTTTTTTTTTTTTTGCCGGATTTACACGTTTCAGACACTGGGGATTCTGAAAAACATACTTTTTAGAAAAAAAAATTCCCGGATGTCTGTGTCTGTAAACGCTCTAACTCCCGAACCAATTGAGATAGAGACATGAAATTGTCTCTGTATGAGAAGAAGCCTGTTGAATTTCAGTCACCTCGATTAACCGGAACTCTTTTTTTTTTTTGGACTCTCGAACTATTCGTTCTGATAAAAGGTATTTAAAAATTTTCGAAATAGATTATTTTAAGGAGTGAATATAAAAGAGAATATAAAAACATCAATTTTGCATAAAGAATGAAGTCGATCGGATAATCAGTTGCCGAGATGTTTGGAAACCTATTTTCCGCACTCTTCGACTTTTCGTGACCCTGTTTTTCATTCCAATTTCAATTCAACGATCTATTTTAATTAGAAATGAGGCGCTTCATCCGACGCAGTAAGCTGTTAGTGAATAGGATGATCATTTTTGGAGTTATAAGGACGTTTCTTTTACGTAATTCAGTAATAGAGTCTATAAAGTTTAGGACGTCATCCAGCCACGATTTTATTCGAATGGCTAATTTATGCTATCCTGTAAAAAATTGAATTCCAGTCAAAATAGACAGGAATAGACAGGAACCTAGCCAAAATTGGCAAAGGGTTGAAAATTTGCAGAAACCTTTAAAATATCATTCGAAATGAAATATGAAAAATCTTAATCCATCTAGCTGGAGCAAAAAATATATATATATATATTCAAGGTCAAAAGTCAAAAATACAAAAAATTCGTTTTTTTTTTCATTTTTTTTCTTTGCAGATATCTGTTAAACAGTAAGTTTTATCGTAAACTTAGTTATAATAAAATTTGAAGGTTAGTATAAAAATTAATTTTTCGTCCTCTTCCGCTGGCTGCTAAACTCCTGTCCATTGCTCTAAGAAATCAGATGGATCTGGTATTTCTTCTGATGTCGGAAGTATCATCATCTGTTGTATTGGAGGCAACGTTAGAGCAAGACTGGCCGTGACAGTTGATACCTATTGAGAGAAACTTGAAATTTGGCATGGTAGTTATTTGCAATTATGTAATATGAACAAAACGAACCAACTATTTTGCATCTACAATTGAAGTTGCAACCCTTTGTGCAATTACAAAAAATGGTATGGAGCAATATTTCTGATTCAGGCGAGAGAGAGATTTAATTCGTTGTTATTCAGTACCCATCCACAGTTTTCAGGGTCCAGTTTATTACCTATGCATATTTGGAAATGGTAGTAGAATCGGTACAAATGTTGGTGAGCAGGGTGGAAGGCAGGACGACTTTATTGCGCCATGTACTCTTTACAAAACTAAGATATCTATAGTTGTCTACAGAATCAATGTTTTTTGGAGCTCCGTACATCGCAAGAAGGAAAACGAATTCAATTATCAATAATGATATCCAGAGAAGAATCGATTTTCTTAAATACTTCAGCACACCAAATTAAATCATTAAGTTTTTCAAAAAATTTGAATATTTTAGTTTTACCTTTACTGAAAAGAGCTGACGTCGTGTCACAACCGGTTTATGTTATGTAAAAATAATATATCAGCACTACACTTTGGATATGACTTCAAAATTTGGGATGAATACATTTTGGTTTCTATCTGAGCTTTTCCCGGTTTTAAGAAATAAACTGTTTTATCAATAGGCGTTCGTGCAGTTAATATCATATATTGTAATACTAGCAAATCTTGTGTGTGTGTGGTTATATAAATAAATTTTATCTTAAAAACGGCT
Source organism: Maratus michaelseni (assembly GCA_963931845.1). NCBI lineage: Eukaryota > Metazoa > Arthropoda > Arachnida > Araneae > Salticidae > Maratus > Maratus michaelseni. The sequence goes on from OZ007589.1 coordinate 469,470,816, forward strand.
CAAACGATTTTGACGAAATTTTGTATCCTACCATTTTGGGGCACCAAAAAACCATCGGGCTAGGTCACATGTTCGAGAAAATTCGATTAGTGGGTCATTTTGGTGATAGGTCATTATGGGTCAAGCTATTTTCATCTTAAAAACGGCTGAGAGGATTTGAATTAAATTTAGTATCCTACAGTTTTAGGGAGTGAGAAGACTATTGGGCTAGGTCACATGCTCGAGAAAATCCGATTAGTGGGTCATTTTTGGGTCACTGTGGGTCAAGCTAATTTTATCTAAAAATCGGCTCAGACTACTTAGACTAAATTTTGCATCGTATGGTTTTCGGGAACGAGAAGACAGTTAAGCTAGGCCACATGTTCAAGAAAATTCGATTAGTGGGTCATTTTGGTGATGGGTCATTATGGGTCAAGCTATTTTTATCTTAAAAACGGCTGAGAGGATTTGAATTAAATTTAGTATCCTACAGTTTTAGGGAGCGAGAAGACATGCTCGAGAAAATCCGATTAGTGGGTAATTTTTGGGTCACTCTTAATTTTATCTATAAAACTAGAGTGACCCAAAATTATAATTTTATCTATAAAGCTACTCTTTTTGGATCAAGCTAATTTTATCTATAAAACGGCTCAGACTATTTTGACTAAATTTTATATCCTATGGGTTTCGGGCGGCACGAGAAGACAATTGGTCAAAAGTTCGAGAAAATTCGATTAGTGAGTCATTTTGGTGATGGGTCATTATGGGTCAAGCTATTTTTATCTTAAAATCGGCTGAGAGGATTTAAATTAAATTTAGTATCCTACAGTTTGAGGGAACGAGAAAACTATTGGGCTATGTCATATGCTCGAGAAAATCCGATTAGTGGGTCATTTTTGGGTCTCTGTGGATCAAGCTAATTTTATCTAAAAACCGGCTCAGACTACTTAGACTAAATTTTGCATCGTATGGTTTTCGGGCCCGAGAAGACAGTTAGACTAGGTCGCACGTTCGAGAAAATTCGATTAGTGGGTCATTTTGGTAATGGGTCAAGCTATTTTTATCTTAAAAACGGCTGAGAGGATTTGAATTAAATTTAGTGTCCTACAGTTTTAGGGAACGAGAAGACTATTGAGCTAGGTCACATGCTCCAGAAAATCCGATTAGTGGGTCATTTTTGGGTCACTGTGGGTCAAGCTAATTTTATCTATAAAACGGCTCAGACTATTTTGACTAAATTTTATATCCTATGGGTTTCGGGCGGCACGAGAAGACAATTGGTCAAAAGTTCGAGAAAATTCGATTAGTGAGTCATTTTGGTGATGGGTCATTATGGGTCAAGCTATTTTTATCTTAAAATCGGCTGAGAGGATTTAAATTAAATTTAGTATCCTACAGTTTGAGGGAACGAGAAAACTATTGGGCTATGTCATATGCTCGAGAAAATCCGATTAGTGGGTCATTTTTGGGTCTCTGTGGATCAAGCTAATTTTATCTAAAAACCGGCTCAGACTACTTAGACTAAATTTTGCATCGTATGGTTTTCGGGCACGAGAAGACAGTTAGACTAGGTCGCACGTTCGAGAAAATTCGATTAGTGGGTCATTTTGGTGATGGGTCAAGCTATTTTTATCTTAAAAACGGCTGAGAGGATTTGAATTAAATTTAGTGTCCTACAGTTTTAGGGAACGAGAAGACTATTGAGCTAGGTCACATGCTCCAGAAAATCCGATTAGTGGGTCATTTTTGGGTCACTGTGGGTCAAGCTAATTTTATCTATAAAACGGCTCAGACTATTTTGACTAAATTTTATATCCTATGGGTTTCGGGCGGCACGAGAAGACAATTAATTGGCCATGGTTAAAAGTTCGAGAAAATTCGATTAGTGGGTCATTTTGGTGATGGGTCATTATGGGTCAAGCTATTTTTTGTCTTAAAAACGGCTGAGAGGAATTCAGTTAAATTTAGTATCCTACAGTTTTAGGGAACGAGAAGGCTATTGGGCTAGGTCACATGCTCGAGAAAATCCGATTAGTGGGTCATTTTTGGGTCTCTGTGGATCAAGCTAATTTTATCTAAAAACCGGCTCAGACTACTTAGACTAAATTTTGCATCGTATGGTTTTCGGGAACGAGAAGACAGTTAAGCTAGGCCACATGTTCAAGAAAATTCGATTAGTGGGTCATTTTGGTCATGGGTCATTATGAGTCAAGCTTTTTTTATCTTAAAAACGGTTCAGACGATTTGAACTAAATTTTGTATTTTACGGTTTTGGGGCGAGAGAAAATCATTGAGCTAGGTCACATGCTCGAGAAAATCCGATTAGTGGGTCATTTTTGGGTCTCTGTGGATCAAGCTAATTTTATCTAAAAACCGGCTCAGACTACTTAGACTAAATTTCGCATCGTATGGTTTTCGGGCACAAGAAGACAGTTAAGCTAGGCCACATGTTCGAGAAAATTCGATTAGTGGGTCATTTTGGTGATGGGTCAAGCTATTTTTATCTTAAAAACGGCTGAGAGGATTTGAATTAAATTTAGTATCCTACAGTTTTAGGGAACGAGAAGACTATTGGGTTAGGTGACATGCTCGAGAAAATCCGATTAGTGGGTCATTTTTGGGTCTCTGTGGATCAAGCTAATTTTATCTAAAAACCGGCTCAGACTACTTAGACTAAATTTTGCATCGTATGGTTTTCGGGAACGAGAAGACAGTTAAGCTAGGCCACATGTTCAAGAAAATTCGATTAGTGGGTCATTTTGGTCATGGGTCATTATGAGTCAAGCTTTTTTTATCTTAAAAACGGTTCACACGATTTGAACTAAATTTTGTATTTTACGGTTTTGGGGCGAGAGAAAATCATTGAGCTAGGTCACATGCTCGAGAAAATCCGATTAGTGGGTCATTTTTGGGTCTCTGTGGATCAAGCTAATTTTATCTAAAAACCGGCTCAGACTACTTAGACTAAATTTTGCATCGTATGGTTTTCGGGCACAAGAAGACAGTTAAGCTAGGCCACATGTTCGAGAAAATTCGATTAGTGGGTCATTTTGGTGATGGGTCAAGCTATTTTTATCTTAAAAACGGCTGAGAGGATTTGAATTAAATTTAGTATCCTACAGTTTTAGGGAACGAGAAGACTATTGTGTTAGGTGACATGCTCGAGAAAATCCGATTAGTGGGTCATTTTTGGGTCACGGTGGGTCAAGCTAATTTTATCTATAAAACGGCTCAGACTATTTTGACTAAATTTTATATCCTATGGGTTTCGGGTGGCACGAGAAGACAATTGGGCTTGGTCAAAAGTTCGAGAAAATTTGATTAACGGGTCATTTTGGTCATAGATCATGTTATTTGAACTGAAAGCTAATTTTGACATTAAAAATTCGGTCTTTCCTGCTGTTTTTCACATAACATTGAAATAAAGCGAGTCTTGTTATGAGCATTAGCAAGAAATTGCTGTTGGTTCGTTGGTATTTTCATAAATCGATCGAAAAGAAGATCAACAGAGGGAGATATTTTAGAAACCTAGCGACGTTGGTCTGCAGCTTTTATATTTTTTTTATAATCCGTGTAATCGTCGAATACTATAATAACGTTATGACCATAATGATTATGTACATGATCGAAAATAGCATCAAATGTTTCTCCTCGATCCCAAACAACACGAAATAAAAGGTAACCTCCCTATCGCAGAAAGGTGTAGTTGCAATAAACGTTCTAAAACTAAAATTTTTGTAATACTGAAATGGCTAAGATGTAAATGATTTCTAAGAACAGTTTCTAAAAATTCAAAATTTAAAAGGATGAAATAAGCTAAACGTGTTCTAAATTACAATTTCTATGCAATCTCTGAAACTACCAAACCGATTTTAAACGTAATGGTCGCAAATTTAGGGTGACAGTCTCTGCTCTAATATAGGCTTTACTTTATGTCAGTGCCACTACCCTCGGGGGGGGGGGGGGGGGGAGGGCAAGAGCGAAAAAGTTCTAAAATTGCAATTTTTGTGATACTGGAGGGATCAGAAACTTAAAATTGGGCAAGGTAGTCTATACTAATATTATAAAGGAGTAATTCTTGTTACTTATAAAATATATATGTTCTCTAAGAACAGTTTCTAAAAAAAATCGAAATTTAAAAGCGGGATATGATGGAAAAGTGTTCTAAAAACGTTCTAAATTACGATATCTATGGAATAGTTAAGGACAGAAGCTTGAAATTTGACAGGGCTGATACTTTTTAAGACACAAGTGCACACACAGAACAGTTTAAAAAATAAATCCAAATTTAAAAGGGTGAAGGAGGCAAAAACGTTCAAAATTACGATTGGCATGGAGGTTACTTTTAAGATACAAATGCTCGCTAACAATGGTTTGTAAAGAAATTCAAAATTTCAAAAGGCTCAAATGCGCGAAAAGCGTTCTAAAAACATTCTAAATTGAGATTTCTATGGAATTGTTACGGATAAAAACTTGAAATTTGACGGGGCTGTTGCTTTTAAGACATAAATGGTCGCATAGAACAACTCGAAAAAACAAAAACAAATTTAAAATAGTGAAATGCGCGAAAAGCGTTCTAAAAACATTCTAAATTACGATTTCTATGGAATTGTTAAGGACAGAATCTTGACGTTTGACATAGCTGTTACTTTTAAGACGTGACTGGTCGAACAGAAAAGTTTTTTTTTTTTAAATTGAAATTTAAAAGTGTGAAAGCGCGAAGGCGGTCTGAAAATGTTCTAAATTACGATTTATTTGGTACTGCTAAGGCTAGAAACTTGAAATTTCGCATGGCTGTTACTCACGTAAATGATTAAGAAAATTGGTATGGCTGTTACTTTAAAGACACAAATGATCGAACAGAGCAGTTTACTAAATTTGCGAAATTTAAAAGGGCAGGAGCAAAAAAAAAAGTTCTGAAATTGCAATTTATGTGGTACAGCTGGTATAGAAGTTTTGTATTTGGCATGGTGGTTACTCTTAAAATGCAAATGCTCGCTAAGACTGGTTTCTAAAAAAATTTAATTTCAACAGGCTGAAATGAGCGGAAAACGTTCTAAAAAAGTTTGTAATAGAGTAACTTAATTAAAATACAACGCAAACGATTTTTCCCCATTGGCCATAATGTAACGGAATACTTTTGGGTGTCCCTGTAAACGAACTATAAAGGCCATACACTCCATTTTAAACAGCAAATATGCCGTAGTAAACTTCAATAACATATATGAATTACATGGCAATCCGAGTCTATTTACGAGAGTGAGAGCACGGACAAGACGGCAGACAGACAAACCGAATTCATAAACACTTTTCAACTATGTTGGAACTCTTTGCAACTCTTGATATATAATGTTTTAAAATTTAAAATCTAATTAAAGTTTTAATCATCTTTTAGGTAATGTGAATCACATGTTTTTGTGTGCGTTTGTGATGTTATTTTGCATGTACCGTGAATGAAAATAAATATGAAGTAACTCCACTCGACTTTCTGATTCAGACGTAATCAGCTGGATTCGAACAGTGAACCTCCCGCTTCCAAATTGGAGACGTTACCACTCATGCTTGATTACATCGCTACACTAGTTTTCGCCTATATTCTGTCACATTTTGTTGGTAATTTCCCCCATAGAATACCGAATTCATAAGCATTCCGAATTACATCCGAATTCCGAATTCAAGCTAGACGAAGGTTATTGTTGGGTGAATAGTGATTATTTAAAAGAGGAGTCCGAGACACAAAAATTTTCGAATTTTTGAAAAACATTTTTTTTGTATTAAAAATTTCTCTGTTTTTATCTGCTTAAAATGACATTTAAATCATGTTTCTATCTTAATAAGAACAGCATATATGATATAAAAATTTCTAGATCCAGCAACTGTTGACAGGCCAGCCACGATCTCTATAAAGTTACACCAGATCATAGCACTATTACTCCACCGCCACAACTTACTAACGCTGTTCCATGCTATGTGATGACGAATTATACTTCTTAGTGGCAGTCACATGTAACCGGAGAACAGGCTAAGTAAATGAATCCAGGCAGTTTCTCACTCAAGAAAGACAATGGTATTGACGAGACAACTGTTTATTAGATGACTTGATGTAACAACTCCACTAAATCTCATCAAAAACTCGAAGATATTTAATACATTAGATGACAGCACAAAGCAATGTTTTTTGAAGACTCTCCACCGATGAATACGTATTTTGACCCCCTAGTGACAGGGCCTAGTTGACAGAAGAAAAACATACAAAAATCTGTGTCCGAAGCCAATGTAACAGTATAAATATTCCGAGATTTCTGCTCAAAGTTACAAACGCGTGAAATGCTAGTCCACTGACAGCCATGTTCGGCGGGAAACAAGGAGGGCAGAAAAGGCGGGCCTGCTCGCTAATGGATGAAAAAATGAGGCCACGAGGATGTGTCCCTGACGTATGACCAAAACTCTTTATCAGAAGCGGCAATTTAAAAAGGTAAAAAAGGCCTTTGGGCGCGAAAACGCGAGGAATCCTGGGATACCGAATGATAATTAAATAGAAATAAAAATGGTATTACAAAAGTTCCAAAGAATAAAAATTCAATGTCTCAAAAGAAGAAATTAGGCAGGTGCGTTTTAGAGGCAGTGTTGCAATTTAAGAGAATAAGGTTTTAATAAATACGTGTAGCTTTTAACAGATTAAGATTTTTAGAATGATAAATAAAAGAATATTTTGATTAAGTTATGGAATAAAATATAAAATAGATTTAAGAGATATTTTAAAAGAGAGGGAAAATTTAGAATTGTAAGAATTTGGAATAATTTAACTAAGGAAAAATGGCGAAAATTTGTATTATTACATACATATTCTTTTTTTTTTTTTTTTTTTTTTTCCAAAATCTTTTTCTTTCAAGTATTGATTGTCATGGAAACGTTTTTGCGCTTCACTGCAGGACGGTGGTTTTTTATTACGAATTCTTGTTTTTAAATTTTTATCAATCAAGAACCGTTAAAGATAAATGGTTGAAGTTTGGAACATATCTTTTACAGTTATTTTACTTTAATTTTGATTCAGCAAATTTGAAAAAAAAAAAAAAAACTTTTGAAATTATGATTTTTTAAAATTAAGTTACACCATTTATTTTAGAATTTTTACTTTAAATATTTTTAAATATTGTTTAATTAATATTAATTAAAACTTACATCTTTCTGTTTAATTAAATGAAAAAAATTGAAATTCCAATAATATTTCGATCTATAACAATTTTAAATTACCACACTTAAAAAAAAAAAAAAAATAACATAAATAAAAAAACTGTGAGAGGTTTTATGATTTGATTTTATCACAAACCCCTCAAAATTCTAATTCAATAAATAAACATGTTTTTAAAATGTATCCCGGAACTCCGTAAAGGATGATTTGTGAAGATAATCTAATTATTTCTCAGAATAAAAAGGGGAAGATTGACCGGTATCAGAAAGATACGTAAAAGAACTTCAATTAATAAATATAGGGCGAAACCGCCAGTAACTGACACTTTAAGATTCTCGTTTGTTCAAATCACTATTACAAAAATTTAAATCTATTTTACACTTACCTTTGCTTTTGAAAGGATAATAGAGATATATTAAAAAAATTACTGCTGGCAAAATTTTGAAAAATTATACATTATATCATTAAAAATTTATTTTATTCATAAATAGGGTGAAAAACTCCAGTCACTGACACCATCCCTATTTTGAAACACCCATAACTCACACACAGTGGACCAGTGACTGACACTTTATTTTAAACGATTAAAATGCTTCAAATGTTATTATATTTCAAATAAAGTGGAGAGTCAAAATACGTCCATTAGAATTAACTTTTAAATATACACTAAAAACACTTTTTATTTTGCTTAAAATACGTCAATATAAACCTTAAAGATGTTAAAATTTAAAATTTACATGTTTCGATTTATTCATCAAATCGTCATCAGAATATATACAAACCACAAATACAATGTACATAAAAAACGAGAAATTAAATTAATTAAAAACCAGAGAGTCTGAACAGTCACTATGTGGAAGAAGGTACAACGCCCTCTATACTTTTAATTTTAACACCGCTCTTAGATTCATCTACAGACCGCATCCCACTATTATTCTACCACTCAACCCAAATATTCGGAATATTAAATGACAACGTATCATTACATGCTTTCGATCTTCTACTATATATATAAAACACAAATGGAAATTTCGTTCCGTTCCTTTATAACTCCAGTTCTGCCCAATGGATTTTGATGGAACTTACACTGTTCGATAGATAATTTTTCAGGGAAGGTTTTAGTATATAACATATTATTCTACGTACATTAGTTACAGAATTATGATAGAAAGTTCTGTTATTTTGGCCGAAAAGATTACCATTGCTAATTTCTTGGCGACCATTATTGTTGCAGAAAGAAATGAAAAGGCTATACATCTCGAAAAATAAAAGAAAAACTGTTGCTAATTTTATTTAAAAAAAAAGAAAGAGAAAGAAAAGAAAAAAAAATATTTTTGATGAGAGATAATATTATAAAACGAAAATATTTAATTTAAACATGATTAGGAATGTTCGTAATTCTTAAAAAATTATTCAAGGGGCAAGATTGCTACTGAAATTGAAACAAAATTTGGCTATTTATCTTTTGTTTTTGGCGATTTTGATTTTACTTTTGACCCCAAGCAATTTGATATTAAGCCAAAAGGTTTTTTTTGTTGCAGAAAGAATTGAAATGGCTATACATCTGGAAAAATAAAAGAAAAAACTGTTACTAATTTTATTTAAAAAAAGAAAGAAAAGAAAAAAAAAGAAAAACAATTTTGATGAGATATTTTAAGCCAAAAGGTGTTTTATCAAGTGTACGACAACATTTTTGCAGTAATTTTTTTTTGGTACTTTTCGGTTAGCCGGGCGCCAGTGATAGATATATACATGTATACACACACACATATATATACACATATATCTACACAAATACATATATATACACTTATATGTATAAATATATACACATATGTATGTACATATATATTTATATATGTACATATATATCACTGGCGCCTGGCTAACCGAAAAGTACCTTTTTCTTATTCAAATGCAAACTATATTAATGGCAATATACTTCTATTTACTTCTATCACGGCCTAAGTCGATTTTTCTCCTTCCCTTTATATGAGGGGAGGGAGAATCGAGTTTGGCCGTGCTTCTACATATATGAAATTTCGTTCCGGCTGCTGATAACTCGAGTTCTGCTGAGTGGATTTTCGTAGAACTTAAACTGTAAGATAATTTTTCAGGGAAGGTTTTATTGTATGACATATCGTTTTACGTAGCTTAGTTATCATAGGAAGTTCTACAATCAGATCAATCCGATTATGAAAGATTAGCCTTTTAAAAAGATTTTGCCGAATGGATTTCGATGGAACCTACACTGTTAGATAATTTTCTAGGGTAAGTTTTATTATATAACATATCATTCTACGTTGCTTAGTTCTAGAATTATAGGGGGAAATTCGAAAAACGGGTGACCATTTTTTTAAATCAAATATTAGCCTTTTCAATGTTATTTCAATGTTGTAGATTATGAAAGATTAGCCATCTGAAAAAGTTCTACTGGGCGGATTTTGATGAGAATTATATTGTTAGTTAGTTAGATGCTATTTCAGGAATGGTTATAGTGTACTACATATTGTTCTACCTTGCTTATTCAAACAGTTATGTGTGAAGGTTATATAGTCAGGTGAACCCAATTCCGAAAGATTACAGCCTTTTTGAAAGTTTTTACTGGGCGTATTTTTTGCGACTTGCATTGTTAAGTAGATAATTTGTAAGGATGGTTTTAGTATATTTCATATCGTTCTGTGGAAAAGTTCTATAATCAGATGAACCCGATTATCAAGGATTAGCGTTTATAAAAACTTCTACTGAATGGAATTTGTTAGTTAATTTGTTTGTATTGTTAGTTCGATAATTTCGAGTGATGGTTTTAGTATATTGCATATAGTTTTATCATTCTTTAACAAACCCTAACTGTAAATGACCAAATAAAAGAGTTGGTCCTTACCAGCTAGAATTTTGACTGCACATTAGAAAATATAATAGCGCAATCACGTCATTTTTCAGTATATACAGATTGCTTTCAAATACAAGGTCAAATTAAACGATATATTTCGTTGGATTCAAGGTTCAGTTGTAGAAACCGACCAGCGCAGCGGGCGTAGCTTGCTAGTTTTAAATAAATTTCAATAGATTCCCTCACAAAAAGGTGAAAATAAAAACTGGAACAATAAATCAATGGGATGTAAATGCTCTCTCTATTATTTAACCTTGATAAGATAGTATTCCCTCTCCCATACTTAATATCTGCAATATGCTCCTTACATCTAACATTGAATTTCCTCTGTGTCATACCAATAAAAAAAAATTCCAGTTTTTATTTTCAACTTTTTGTGAGGGAATCTATTGAAATTTATTTAAGAAGCTCGAAAGCATTTAATGATACGTTGTCATTTAATATTCCGAATATTTGGGTTGAGTGGTTGAATAATAGTGGGATGCGGTCTGTAGATGAATCTAAGAGCGGTGTTAAAATTAAAAGTATAGAGGGCGTTGTACCTTCTTCCACATCGTGACTGTTCAGACTCTCTGGTTTTTAATTAATTTAATCTCTCGTTTTTTATGTACATTGTATTTGTGGTTTGTATATATTCTGATGACGATTTGATGAACAAATCGAAACCATGTAAATTTTAAATTTTAACATCTTGAAGGTTTATGTTGCGTCTTTTAAGCAAAATAAAAAGTATTTTTAGTGTATATTTAAAAGTTAATTCTAATGGACGTATTTTAACTCTCCATTTTATTTGAAATACAGGGTGGTTATAATATAAGTATCCCTATTTGGAGCTGTCTGTAGCTCGAAGGAATAACCTGAATGAAGTCAAAATCGGTACACTTACTATTCGTGAAGGGGGGGGGGGGAGAAGAATGGAATAATAAAAAATAATAATTGTAATAATCACCGACAGATGGCGCTACTGAGTGTGAAAGGTAATATGTAATACAAGAACAAAGAATTAAGGTGTCAAACCAGATGACACACCTAATTTATTCGAAAATGTCACAGTGAATGTCGTTACGCTTTCGCAAGGCGTTGCCGATCATGTTCAGGTTCCACACGGCCATTGTGCTCGAGGACACAATCCAGGCGGTGCACGACTTGCTCAACTGCGGAATGTAACGCATCAGGAGTGATGTTTCGCACATGTTTTGATATGCAGTAAAGTAATTGAGGTTTGCGACAACTCCACGGTACATAATATTACACATTACATTTCACACTCAAAAGTGCCATCTGTCGGCGATTATTGTAATTAATTATTTTTATAGTTCCATTCTTCTACCCCCTTCTTGGTGCACCGATTTTGGTTTCATTTCGGTTATTCCTTCAAGCTACAGACAGCTCCAAATAGAGATACTTATTTTATAACCACCCGGTATAATAACAGTTGAATCGTTTCATCTATGCTAGATATAATGGAGTCTAATAGTGGTTTGTATGAACTCAAGTGCAATGGCATGAAATTGGAGGATCATGTTTTGGATACAACATTTACTCTTAGTATTAATCCGAATTTGGATTCTTTTCATCGCTTTAAATATGAAATATTGCGTTTAGATAGAGAACTTTTAAATTTGCGTTTTCTTAATATCTGTAAAAGTTTGAATATTACTCCTAGATTTTTGAGAGTCAGCAGTAGGTTTTAGAAGCATAACTGTGCGTCTTTAGTAAAGCAGTTTGGACTGCGATGTTTGAGATCTTATATTAGACAGAAATATTCCTTGTTAAACTCATTAACTATCAAAACGATGGATGCATATTGGAGAATGGTTAGCAGTTATCCCCCTCTGTTATTTGATAAATTATACATGAAAGTTGTTTGCTACAGAGAGTTACAAAATGGTATGAAAGTGACAGCACAGAATAAGATTAATGCGTTACTAGCGAAATTACCAAAGGAACAACCCAAAAAACGAGTTGAATATATTAATTTATCGGATCGTCAATTTAATCAAGATGAAGATAATATTTTACAACTTGGACTGAAGTTCATTTTTGAAAGACATCCGGATGTTACAGAGATGATTACCGAATGCGAAATTTTTGTACATGCAGCACCGGTGACTCACAGAGAGGAGGTCAGACGTGTACTTTTTAATGGAGTCAATAATTTTAATGAACGGTCCAGTGGTCCTGTCAATGCAGTAAATAAGTCAATAAACAAAAAGCAACATAATACTATTAAAAAGTTAAAATCGTATAATGATATTGCTATTATCCAAACAGATAAATCAAATCGCCTGGCTATTCTTAATAGGAATGATTATATTAGTAAGATGCAGGACTGTATACGTAAGATGAAATGTAAAATTGTCAAACGTAATCCATTGAATAAAATTTGTACAAAGATGAGAGATATAGTTGAAAAAGGAAAATGGCCTGATTTTATGAAGATTAACATCAAGTTGAATAAATAAGCAGTTATACCGAGATTAGTGGGTAGATTGAAGGATTATACGCAAGATTGCCCCCTTCGCCCAATAGTTACTAAATGTCAGGGCCCTACTTATTACTTGGAACGGGTGTATGTACCATTATTGAAAAGATTGTTACCTCCCTCTACATTCATTGTGGATTCCACTAGGGATTTTATTGAGAAAATTAAGCAGTTTGAAATTCCTGATGATTGCATTATGGCAAGTTTAGACATTGAATCGCTTTATACGTCGATTGATACAGGTGAAGTGGCTAAGAGAATCGAGGATTTTATTGACAATGTAGAAGAATTTACTGTACCCATGAAGAACACCTTGAAGAGTGGTCTGAACTTAATGATTAACAGTAACTTTTTTACTTTTGACAATATTATTTATGAACAGTCATGTGGTACGCCAATGGTTTCCCCATTGTCAGGCCTTCTTGCCGAGTTCAAATTACGCCCCATTGAATCTAAGAATTTTAGCACATTTGAATTACTACCTTTAATATGGCTTCGATATGTAGATGATATTTTTATTGTTTGGAGAGGAGGAGGTGTTAGTTTATCGGCATTCGTTCAGAAGTTAAATGCTATTGATGATAATATTAAATTTACGTTTGAACTTGAGAAAGATGGGAGATTGACTTTTTTAGATGTAGAGTTAAAGAGAGAGGGAAATGTGTTGGTTCGTTCTGTTTACAGGAAACCAATAGCTAATTTAAATATCATACCTTTTGATGCGTGCACTCCATATTCTTATAAGTTATCTACCTTCAGGATCCTAATTAACAGAGCATTCAGAGTTTCTTCTGCAGAAAATTTGGGGGATGAATTAGATAAAATTAGACTTATCGCTATTGACAACGGATATCGCGTGAATTTAGTTAATAAATTAATTCAGACCTGTATCACTAAAAGGAACAAAGATATTGGGGAAAATAAAGCGGATAGTGATGTTAAGTTGAAGAGAGTGGTTATGAGTTATTATCCGGGTTTATTTGAGTTTATAAAATTTCCTTTAAAAGCATTTGGTTTGAGTTTAGTCGCGAGGGCTCCCCCGAAGTTAAACACGGTTTTGAGCACGAGAATTGATCCTGCAAGTAAGGGTGACCTTTCGGGTGTTTATGTTATTCCATTTATTAAGGAGGGGAGTGTTCGAAATTATTATGTTGGTATGACACAGAGGAAATTCAATGTTAGATGTAAGGAGCATATTGCAGATATTAAGTATGGGAGAGGGAATACTGCCTTATCAAGGTTAAATAATAAAGAGAGCATCAACATCCTATTTAATGAAGCTAAATTGATTTATTGTTACAGTTTTTATTCTCAACTTTTTGTGAGGGAATCTATTGAAATTTATTTAAGAAGCTCGAAAGCATGTAATGATACGTTGTCATTTAATATTCCGAAGATTTGGGTTGAGTGGTTGAATAATAGTGGGATGCGGTCTGTAGATGAATCTAAGAGCGGTGTTAAAATTAAAAGTATAGAGAGTACCTTCTTCCGCATAGTGACTATTCAGACTCTCTGGTTTTTAATTAATTTAATCTCTCGTTTTTTATGTACATTGTATTTGTGGTTTGTATATATTCTGATGACGATTTGATGAACAAATCGAAACATGTAAATTTTAAATTTTAACATCTTTAAGATTTATGTTGACGTCTTTTAAGCAAAATAAAAAGTATTTTTAGTGTATATTTAAAAGATTAAATGCTTTAAAAAAACTTACTTTTTATTATAAAAATAAAATACATTAATATTTATTATAAAAAGTGGGATTTAGTAAGCTGTATTATTAGTAATGCAGAGTACATAGTAAGAGTATAGAGCAGTAATATTTAGTACTGCATTATTAGCAATGCAGATATCCAATAACTGACATTTATGAACCAGTAACTGACATCTGGTGTCAGACACTGGTAAAACAACACAAACTTTAATGCTGTTTACTACAAGATAAATTAAATTTATTATTATGCATTTTTAAACCGATCACATAATAGATTTCAACTTTCTTTAATATAACCAATCACTAACACCTCTGTCAGAAACTGGTTAAATGAAATTCTAGGAACCCATAAGTGACACACCCCTCCCCATTAAGCTAAATTAAATAACTATAAACACTAAATCATGGCCCTAATATATCATATGCATCTTAAAACTAATTTCTACTAGTATAACTTTAAGAAAAATGTTTAGGATGGTTGCATTACATAAATACCGTAATTTCCGGCGTATAATCCACGGATCAAACAATTCTCTTTCAACCCAGAAATTTTATTCAATAATTGAAGTCAAACATTTACAGCGATCTACTAAGTTACATTTTGTGAAATAAAATTTCCGGGTCGAAACAGGATTGTTTGAGCTGCGGATTATACGCCGGAAATTACGGTAGATTGGAAAAACACTTCCTTAATTTTAGAAATAAGGTGAATGCTTCAAAATGGAAATTTTTGTATTCTCAAAAAAGTTTCTTCCTCATTGAATGTGTTCTTGGCATTCTAGTGGTGAATAAATGGACTCCAAAATAAAAATAAGTGTCTCATTGACCACTCGGTGACATCACTTTGCAGAATTTTACAACAAAATGCTTATTTGGAGTTAGATTTTTGCTCAAGTGTCAGTTACTGGTTAGGTGTCAACAGGGTCGGACTGGGCCATTGGAAAGGGCGCAGACCTTGGATTTTCTGAGGGCGCAAAAAATGTAACGAACTTAAGTCAATTTTACTTTATTTGTGTTCTATCTGACCTGACAAGGTTTAACACTTTCGCATAGCACCACGTAAGAAAATGGCCTACTATTATATCTTTGAGTCTACATAGATGACTTAGCAGTATTCAACGTACATGTTTGAAGTTATATCAAATCTACACATCGCTACACAATTTTCCAAAGCATGTTATGTAATATTCAAAAACTCTAGAAAGTTGAACACAGATTACCTTGTAGTAGATTGACTGTAAGCTAGGGCTTTCCAACTTTTTTCTTTTGTCAATAGATACCTTAGAACAGTCATGGAAAAATAAATGATCACCACTATTAATTATCCTGCAAATAAAGGTATAAAAAATACATAGGTACCAATTTATTGGGAATAATGTCTACTGTTAAATACTATTCATAAATTATGTAATATTCAAAAACTCTAGAAAGTTGAACACAGATTACCTTGTAGTAGATTGACTGTAGGCTAGGGCTTTCCAACTTTTTTCTTTTGTCAATAGATACCTTAGAACAGTCATGGAAAAATAAATGATCACCACTATTAATTATCCTGCAAATAAAGGTATAAAAAATACATAGGTACCAATTTATTAAGAATAATGTCTACTGTTAAATACTATTCATAAATTTTGTTTCTGGGATTGTCTACACATTAAAAAATACACGAACGTTGATTTTTCAAATAGCATCACCTAATACTTTTTACACTCTCTTTGAGTTCTCTGGATCAAGACAACCAGGGAATGTACTTCTTTTAAATCTTCATAGCGTTACAAAAGAAAATATGTTAAAGGTTTATCTAAAAATTTCGTAAAAAAAAAAAAAAAAAAAAAAAAAAAAAAAAAAAAAAAAATCTTACAAGATAAAGTATTGAAAACACTCATTTAGTCTACAGTAAAATTATACAGGAATTTTAAATTTATTGCTACCTTTCTTTATTTAAAAGTAAATACTATAAAAAAAATTCTGGTACGTTTACACGATTTATTTTCTGTGGATCCTTTGAAAACAGAAGCCGCTCCCTTTAGATTTAGGAAGGTTCTCTATATCTCGAAAACTAATTATTCTATTAGCTGTAAACTTACACACCGATGTTTTTGATGATTGTGGTTTTTTATACAAAAATTAATGTCGGTCATAATTCATAACTTTTTAATATGAATTTATTAATAATTTTCATAATTAAATAATGTCGTTGAATACAAAATAAGCCTGGAATATTTTGGGGTCTATTAAGTGTATTTAATTAAAAAATTAATAAAAATTCAAATGGATGATTTTTATAAGTTTGCCAAATGGATTTAACATCAACATCCTCAAACATTATACTCTTCTAACTCTATGAAGATTTAAGATAAAGTATATAAACTGTACCATTTAGGGCTGTCTCGATCCAAGAAGGGTGTCAAAAATTTGTGTTATTGTTTGAAAATTCAAAGTTGGTATAATCTTAATATGTAGACGACTCCTGAAACATAATTTATCCATATCATTAATTAGTAGACATTATTTCCAATCGATTGGTACCTATATATTTTGTTACAATTACTTTTAGAGGTATTAGTATAGTGAGTGACCACTTTTTTGTCCAGAACTGTAAATTAAGATACAAGGTGGCCATAATTAAACTGACGGTACTCAGAGCGTTCTGTAGTGCGATCTAATTGTGAGAATGGCGCCAAATTTTGTAGGAAGATTAAACAAGACGGGGGACGAAGGATTCCCCGAAAAAAAAATTAATTCCAAAAGTCACTGCCAGGGGAATATGTGGCGCTGTGTATTCGAAAAAGAGAGTTTCAAAAAATGAAGAATTCATACTGAAATAAAATTACCGTTTATTTAACGACTTTAGCAATTTACCCAAGCTCAAAATGGTAACAGTTTATAAAAAGCTAAAAATTTACATAAACACTGCTAAAGTTTCTTTATCTGCAATTTCACTTACAGAGCCCCAAAGAAAGCAACAGCAGAAGAAGTTCTTTATTCGAATTTCACGTTACATCTTTTGGCCCAGTGCCAGCTTGTTTGGCTTTAAAAGGTAATGTGCTACTGTTAGAAGCAATTTCATTGAAAGTTATCTTTCATAATGTCTCCTTCTTTAGTCGAGCGAGCTCTACTAGTCAAATTCTTTTACCTCAACCAGTGCAATGCGCCAGCCGCTCTTCGTGCTTTTAGAAACCACAAAAAATGCGTAAAGGTAACGGTCCTTTGTCAGTTAATGGTTTAAAAGCAATGGTTGAGAAGTTTGAGAAAACAGGTTCTCTAAATGTTCAGTCAGGCAGAGGACGAAAACCCGTCTCACAGGATACAATCTAAAAAGTGGCAATGGCCATTGTCGACAGAGCACCAGACAATATTGCTACCACTTCCAGCGCTCGTGGGATAGCTCGGAACCTGGATATGCATTATTGTACAGTATGGAAAATCCTACGAAAGATTATCCACTTCTATCCTTGCAAAATCAGCCGTGTACAAGAGTTACGTCACACCGACCATGATAAGCTATTGACTTTTGCTCTCACTTTTCTTGCCAGAATGGAGTTGGATGATGCTTGGCCCTGGAAAATCTTATGGGGAGACGAGGCCCACTTTTACCTGAATGGAACTGTAAATACCCAGAACTGACGAATTTGGGATAACAAGTCACCAAGAGCATTCAAGGAAATTCCTTTGCATTCACCAAATATAACTGTTTGGTGTGGTTTCACAGCAGATATGATCATAGGTCCATTCTTCTATGAGAACATTACTCCGACAGGACCTGTAACTTGTTCTGTTACCGGAGACAAATATCGCTAAATGCTAAACAACTTTGTTATTCCGGCAATTCAGCAAAGACAGTGCCTGGAGAAAATCATTTTCATGCAAGATGGAGCCTCTCCACATATTGCTTTGCGGGTACAGCAGCTGCTACGACAGAAATTCACAACAGAAAGAGTCATTAGCCGCTGTTTTCCAACTGCATGGCCACCTCGGTCCCCTGATGTCATGTTACCCCCTGCGACTTTTGGCTATAAGGTTACCTAAAGTCCAAGGTCTATCACGGAGGTGTCCAGGACCTGGCTACGTTGAAAGATAACATATCGCGAACTGTACGGGAGATTCCTGCAGACATGTTATTCTCTTGCTGTTGTAAATGCTGAGCACAGAATGCAATATGTGGTCCACAAACACGGCGGCCACATCGAACCTGAGTTGGATGTGCTAAATAAACGGTAATTTTATTTCAGTATTGATTCTTCTTTTTTGAAACTCTCTTTTTCGAATACACAGCGCCACATAATCACCTGGCGGTGACTTTTGAACTATTTTTTTTTCGCGGAATCCTTCGTCCCTCGTTTTGTTTAATCTTCCTACAAAATTTGGCGCCATTCTCGCAATTTGATCGCGCTACAGAACACTCTGAGTACCGTAAGTTTAATTATGGCCACCTTGTATATTAGTGTAACTTGAGATATCCATACTTGTTGTCCATTAACGCAAAACAACATTAACAAAAAATCTGGCTTTACTTTCTTGGAATTTTCAGACTTTATTACAAGCTTGACGACATTTATGATTTTTTTAACAGTCATCGTGCTGTGAAATATGACTTGGCTAACTCTTCCCTTTTTTATAAAATTCTTTTTTCATTCAAACAACACAGAATTGTTGTGATATAATTAGTGTCTGTTAGTTGGACCAACATCTAATACTGCGTCTGAGCCAACGGTTGGCTGATCATTAGTCTAACTAAAGATATGAGTTGCCAATTGACCAACAGCTATGTTTTCTGGCAAAACTGCACTAATAATAATGATAAAATATGCTAATAATAAATCTTATTTTAATTAGAAACTTCAACTATTTTGTTGATTGTTTAAGCAAAAATTAATTATGCTTCTAAAATTACCGATTAAAATTGCTTATAATTTGGTTTCCTTAGTTTCAGAAATGTTTCGCCATTTATTATTTGTGTCTTTAATAAATATCGCTGAAACTATTATGCAAATATTTTTTTTACTTTTACGACTATTAAGATGCAAGAATATCAGTGCTAAGAGCTCCAACCTCGTTTTAAAAAGCATATTTCTTTGATGTAATATGAATTAGTTATTAAGTCAATTAGGAACGTGGTATAGATAATAGATGCAATTTCTGATATAATCTAACAGCAAATTCTGTTTATTTACTACAACTTTTTTTTTTTTAGCAAAGTAGTATCTTTAAATGGGATGTCTGCAGATGTCTGCCTCATCTCACACACACACAAAAAAGTATTCATTATAAAAACTTCGTATCAAAAATATTTATATCGAGAACGAAAATGCACTTTCCGTATGGAAATAGAAATTTTGAAACGAAAACTCATGCTTGATTTTTTCTTTTGAAAAAGTACCACATATCAGTATTTGAATGTTAAAATATAGGGGTATTTGAGTGTGGAAATAACACTTGCTTGTGTAAAATAATATTAAACTTGCAGCATTTGGCATAAGGGAAAGAGATATTTTGTATGCTTAAAAATGACTTTATGCATCCTTAAAATGCTGAATTGATATCGCACTATAAAAATATTTCTGCTGAAAAAGGACAGTTTTTCGAAAGGTTTTTCGAATGAAAAAAATGCTGGCCGTGGGATCCCGCAGCTTGCAGAACTGCAATCCAGAAGTCTCATCAAGGTTGTATTCCTCGAAAAGAAATGTTATGTTTTCCATTCAATAAAATCCACACAAAACGTTTTTGCCTTCTAATATTTATCCCTTTCTTTTATCAAGTTGTTTTTCAAAAATCATTGTTTCAATTAGAGGTGCATTCAGGGCCGGCTTTAAAGGGGCGCGATGTAGGGCGATCGCCCTGGGTACTAACAGTTAAGCGATGGAAAATAAGCGAAATATTTTATCTAAGTTAAGACCTAAAATATATCATTCTAAGAACCGATGAAAAACATCACTCAGGGCGCGGAAGTAGTACCTGGGCGTAGTAGTAGAGGTTTAGTCAGCCACGGCGCGTCAGGGCTATTAAAACTGTCCCTAGGTGCACGTTTTCTCCCTCAATCGTATGCAAGCATGTTCGCTTTGGTTTCCCATTTTGCAAATTCTTTCGACG
Source organism: Maratus michaelseni (assembly GCA_963931845.1). NCBI lineage: Eukaryota > Metazoa > Arthropoda > Arachnida > Araneae > Salticidae > Maratus > Maratus michaelseni. Next base: position 469,491,172 of record OZ007589.1, read on the forward strand.
TATCTTCAATTTCTTTATGATAGTAAAAATCTCTCTCTTTAGCTATCTATCTATTAATTGATGATTATCCCTAAGCAAATTCTCGAAATTTTGTACACTAATCAGAATGTATGTATATAGTCAGGGGGAAATATTGGAGCGGCTTAAGGGTGCAAAATTTTCCCTGGCTGAGGGCGCATCGGCCCTAGGGCCGATGGGCCGGCGGGCCAGTCCGAGCCTGGGTGTCAATAACTGGGGGTTTCACCCTACGCTGTCTAAATATTTTAAAGGAAGCATTTTAAAAAGAATATTGCGTGCAGTAAACTACAACAACAAAAAAAAAAAACATCTAGTACTGTTATGTGTGTGATGTTGCAACTGAATAATAAAAAAATATATATCTGTCCTTGAAGAATCGAGCTTGTCTAATAGAAAACAGCAAAACGTGGTAACGTCTCGGTTTATTTATAAATCAATGAAATGATACGATAACTTTTTTTAATCTGTCTGTGAATCAGTGGAATGATACGATAGTAGTGTGATAAAGGAGTGCAAACGTATATTGAAAAAACAGCTTCAAGAGATGAAAGAATAAATGCTAAAAAGCTAACAGAGTCATCTATACCGTACTTAGCTTAAATGTAAACAAGTCTGCTCTAATGTGTTTTTGAAAGAAACTTTAGCTAATAAAAACTTCTTAGCTTGCATAGAATAAAGATAGGAAATGCATTTCCTTCAGTACTTAAAGAAAACTGGTAAAATGATAGTTTTCTGCAACCTTGCAAATCTATTCATTTTTGACCCATCGAAAAGGAATCTGTATTTTGTGATTCTTCATCTACAGAATGTAATAATTTATAAACTTTCCCTTAAGGCTGCTCGTTAGTGAACTTCCCGATTCAACTCTCTAATGTTAATACTATGGGCGTAGGACACATTCGTATATTTCAAATATCTCCTCGGGAAATTAGTATTTTTGACATCTATATCTTTTATCTGAGTATCTTTTTTTTTTCTTAGTTATCAAAATATTTCTAAAATATACGCTTCATTTATAATTTTATGTGTTCAAATCTTAGCGAAACTGGAAAAGATTTTAACACACCCTATTCAAAAAAATGGACAATTAAGAAAACAAGAACGAAAACTCATGCGTCCAGCATAGATTATGTAACACTTTCCAACACTTTCAAAATAATTTTACAAATCTTGACCGTCTTACAAGGTGCAAAAAAGATATCTAAGTAAACAAAAAAAAAAAAAAAAAAAAAAGGAAAAACCGTAACTTATTTAAAAACAAAATTTCAGGAAAGACCAACACTATTCGGAAAATTATCCGAACTCTTTTGGGCAGCCCTGTACAGGATCTATAGATTTGTATCTATACTACATAGAATGCTAAATTTAATTCAGTTAGGAAAGGCGTAGTACAGCTAAAAATTCTCCTTCTGCCATTTTTTGTGCTGCCCTGTACAGGATCTACAGAATTTATACATAGCCAGTAATATTCAAAAAATGAATTAAATATCTTTTGTGTGTCCCTGTGAGTAAACGATGAATAGAGTAAGCCACTTCAGTGATATGTATCCATTTCAATTTGTTTCAAATAGCGAAACATTTAAATAAACAGCAAACGATTTTTCCCCATAGACCGTCATGGAACGGAATTCTTTGCAGTGTCCCTGTAAAGGAACCATAAATGCTACCCATTTCATTTTCAACACCGAACAATAAATAGTAAACCTCAATAGCGTATGTAAATTGCATGGAAATTCGAGTCTATTGACGCGTGTAAGAGCACTGACAGACCGACACAGACAGACAAACCGAATTCATAAACTCTTTTCAACTCTATTGGAAAGTGTTAAAAGTTGAAGTTGCCCTGTATACTATCTATAGCATTTATACATACCCAGCAACAGGCAAACAAGTGGGCAAGTGTGATCGAAGATCGCTCAAAGGGTTTCGTTTAATATTCCTTTCAAAACACTTTATCCTTTCTTTAATAAATTCAAACAAATTTCATTTAGCAACAACAACAAAAAAAAAAAGTCATGTTTTTTATAAAGTAAAAATTTACCGGTCTATTTTTCTCTTTTCTTCGAATATCTGAACCGGCCCGATTGCGGGCGAAGCCCGCTTTATAATATCCATCATGTGGACTCAATGCGATATTAAAAAAAAATCAATTTCAAAATCAAACATGTTGTATAAAGACCTTCAAAATGTTTAAATAGGCCAATATTTCCATAATCGGATTTTTATCATGATTCAATACGTTCCTCAAACATATATTTACTATTCTCTATTACTCATACTCTCTTTGTACTATTCTCAAACATTTGAAAAATCCGTTGTGACGTCAGATTCATTTTCTTTTTAATTCTCTAATGACGTCCTATTAAACTGCTTTCTGTACTTACACATACTCCTTGTATTATTGACACATACTCCTTGTATTAATACTCCTTGTATTATTGAGACATGTTTGAAAATTTCCGTTTTATAACCCATAGGACGTCCTATTCATCTTTTTTTTTTTTTCAATGGGTGAAACTTTTTATTTCATTTTCATTTTTCACGTGGAAATCTTTCGATAGAAAATGAATTATTGTAGAAAGAAGTTTAGTGTGGATTTTTAACTGTTGGCAACAGCTATAACGAAAAATGTTTAAATTGAATACGAAAAGGCTGTTAGATTTTTTTTTTTTTTTTTAAATCTCTATTCATTAAAATAATACATTTTTTTTTTTTCAAATTTTAATATTTTGAGCTTCATAGTAGGTATTTAGCTAAGTACACAAATTTTCATGCCTATAAGTTATATAGTTTCTGAGAACGGCTTTGTGACGGACAAACAACGGAGCGTGAGTAATAGGGTTTCGTGAGATGAACGAAACTCTAAAAATGAGTTAAATTTAAAAACGCGTAACGCAACTGAAATCGCACTTCCAGCAATTATTATAAACGGGCAGCACTTTGACCGACAGTACTTTGTGTGCCCCTGTCAATGAACGATGAATGCCATTTGCACACACTGCTCTTCAATGATATATATCCACTTCAATATGTTTGAGATTGTGAAACATTCTTAAAATACATAGCAAACGATTTTTCTCCATAGACCGTCCTGTAACGGAACACTTTTGAGTGTCTCTGTCAATGAACTATAAATGCTACCCATTTCATTTACCATACCGAACAAGACATAGTAAACCTCAATAAACTATATGAATTGTATGGAAGTCCGAGTGTATTTACGTGAGTTAGAGCACTGACAGACATAAACCGAATTCATAAATACTTTTCAACTAGGTTGGAAAGTGTTAAAAGAGCCTCTGCGTTTCTTGCACGAGATAGCGGGAAGTGAAAGGGTCGAATAAATAGTGTTTGTTCTATATATATATATATATATATATATATATATATATATATATATATATATATATATATATATATAAAAAAAATCCGGTGAAATTGAAAACGCTCGATTGCTTATTCTAAAAGATGACCTCTGCCTCTTGTTCTACGTTAAGTAGCATTTTTCTTTATCGCAGGGATCTAAGGTTAGCATCGATTTCTCATTCAACTATAATGCTTTGCAGATGCGCAATATTCATTTAACGTCGACTTTCTCCACTTTTGTCACGTTGGCCAGGATTTAAATCGCATTCAGTCCACTGCTGCACGTATATAGTCTCTATAAAAAATATTTAAAATAGTTTTACATCTGTAAAAACTATCTATTAACGATGCAGAATTATACTTATTATGTTATTATTATTATGCTTATTATTATGACTATGAATGCTAATTATTAGAATCACTTTCAGTTTCAAATATCCACGATTTCAACTTTAAATCCTCAGCGTGGCTAGGCATTACGATAGAAAGATCCTATAGCTATAATTAAGACTAAGCTATTCTGATAGAGGCCCCTTGTTATTCAAAGTACGCTGCGCTGTTAAGTGGAAGCTCTCAGCTAATAATTACTTGGGAGCTATTAGAATAGCAATAAGCTGCTATGAAGAAAATGACCGTATAGTAGCCTTTTGGAGCAGATAATTGATATCTTTATTCGTGTACAGGCAGCCCGTAATATAACTAAGTGATTTTAAAAGTTCACAACTTTTGGCTTTATGTTATTCTTTTTTCTTTTTAGATTTTGAATTGAAACGCCTCGGGGTTATACCATGCATTTAAATACGTTTGGACAAAAATTTAACTTTCAATCATTCCGGATCCAAGAGCTTTATTGCACACATTTTTTATAGGAGCCATTTTCTCAATAGACTCAATGAATGGCATGTTTTGGCCAGTTTCTACAACTGTGTTATCTTGCCTATAGGTAGGTGTACCGTGTTCTGTCTTTAAACCACACACTACTAAGTGCACATTACTTAAGAATTGTTTTTTAAAATAATTTTTATTTCATTTTTATTCAGCCGTGTGTCTCTGCTGGATGAAACCAAAGCGACCTTATTCTAAATAAATAAATAATAAAAAAAATAAAATAAAAAAGGGGGAAGTTCTTTTGTTATAGGCTGGATTGCCAAATGTCACTCATTGGCGTAGTGAAAGGTAGTTTCCAAGGGGCCTCCCATCGTAGAGCTAACTATCATGTTTTTTTCCCCCTTAAAATAAGTAAAAATTGTGGCTGCAAAATTATTAGACGGCCCCAACTGGATCGTCACCCAGGTCCCCACGTAGGGTAAGTTGGGCCCTGATGAGGCTACCGAGACTTAAGTTAAAACATATTAAACTTTTAAAAAAAGCACTTAACTTTAGGAAATTCTTTATTTCATCCTTTAGGGTAGCTTTCGAATTGAACAAGAAACATAAATTAAATATTGGAAGAAACACGCTTTTAATTCAAAATTGAATGCGCTGTAATATCATTGACCATGGACTTGTTTGCAAAATTTGAACAAAATCGTTTCTTTTAATACACGATTTCCATCCAAAAAGTAAAAGAGGCTATCGCCCCTGGTAAGATACGGTCCTGAAAATACTTAAATAGGCTGGTGTGACACGGACTCGTTGTCAGAGTTGTCATGGACTCGTGCGCGAAATTTGAGCAAAATCAGTCCATTTGATGTCAAAAAGAACTCTCCCATTCGAGGCATGGTCCTCGAGGGTCAAAATCGAACAGGCGGAAGTGGATCCATCGATTGGAAGATTTGACCCAGATAGGCAACAAACGAAGTTACATAAAATCGTGTCAAAATAAAAGGACCCGTAAGTCTATTGGTAGAACGCAAAGACGGTTCAAAGATCTTGGAGTTACGTATTACGACCCCAACTCCACCCCTTCCCCATTTGAACCGAGATAAATGTACCAAAACAAATATTTATTTCATAAACATGCATATTAATGTCACAAGCCATTCTTCATCAAGATATGTTTCGCTTTGCGTGAACGCGCATTAATATCTATCTGCAGATCGCTTCATTAAGAAACATACTATAAAAGGATGTAGCTGTCCATCTGCCAATCTGAAGGCCATCCGCGAACCCAGGTGAAAAACCACTCGGTTGCCAACCCCCCGGGTGAACCCCCGGCCCATTTTTGCGATCCCAGACCCTTCGTTATAGTATACGACCACTTCCAGGGTTTTGCATGGCTGAGCGAGTTCAATAAACTCCCTTTTTGGCACTAAAAATGGTATCTGAGCAGCATTTGTATAATGATGCCCACCACGCATTATTTATCTGCTCTTTTCTTGTCTCCGATATATTAGTTTGTTTGAAGGCCGGCCATTGCCACCCTGTGTTTCAGAAGTTGACTTGTTTTTCATTTCCCTTTTGATAGCTTTTAGCATCGTCGAACGATGATGTGCTGACCTTGACAGTCCCTTATAAATGTGGACGCATACGATTCACCTTAAGCAGTTGTTCGCGTCCAACGTATATTTGCGGTACCCGCTCCTCTTCGGCTTGCCTTGGACTTACACACAACGGACAATCGTCTGACGGAGAATGTTGACCGCCTTGGTTTTGCTGACCCTTGTCCTTCTCTCGATCCGGTAAGTTTTGCACCTTCCATACTCTACTTCTGGATAGAGTCATTCTATCGTAAAAGTAATAAAATAAACTTTTCTGTGGGTGTGTCGCGAAGGGCCGTCACTAGACCGCGGATAATGATGTAAAATATTAAACTGTTTTTGAAATTTTAATAGGAATTTATATCCCATTTCCTTTTACGTTTCGTCTCTGTTATGATTGGGAAATCGAATATACTTTTAGCTTTAGCCTGTGGGAAACGTTTTTTCAATGACCATGACTTTGTTTAAAAACTATATTTTTAACTATCTGCATGTATTAATCATGTATTAATGATAGTATTGTGCTGTCCTCTTAAAAAAAAACCCACAATGAAATGTTTCCTATAATAAAAACCTAGCCTAGTACCACCCAATATTTCACTAAAGTCAATTTTTTTCTTTTGTTCTGTTTTTACGCAGAATACTAAAAATAATTTAAAATACCTAAGGAGTGTTTATAAAAAATAATTTAAATTAACAACTTCAGAATTCTGGTAAAACACGAGCTTCATTTTTAAAGATTTTCTTGTTGTAATAGAATTTTAGAATGATCTACATAATTTTTTTTTAATGTTAAATATGTAATAAAATGCTTCATTTTCAGCTGATTATGTCAGGTGTGGATTTTTTTAGGGGTTAATTTGTTGAACAGTGTTTTTTTTTTTTTTTCAAATTCTCACTTAATAGGCTGTCATTTTGTAATAAAGAGACAAAATGAAAAATGCCCAACATTAAAATCTTAGTCAGAAGAAGCTGTAAAAATTTAGCCCTGTTTAATTTTTTTTAAATTCTTCATTAGACTTTATATAGAGAAAATTTAAAAAAATGGGTTTTTTTAGAGGACAGCACAACATATGTTTATGCATTTACTATGATCACTTCATTAACGTATAAGCTTTTAATCATAAACGAAAACAAAATAAAACGAAAAATGTTAATTTAAATGTGTTCGGAACCGTGGGTGATTTTTTTTGTTTTAAACATACGTTTCATCCTTTTAGAGATTACATTTCCGAGTCAATAAGTGGAAAATTGTTAAGTTTATAAAATCTTGTTGCAATACGACATTTTTTAAACGTCTTCGGAAAATTGTTTCATAGCTTACCGTCATAATAATAGTACGCAATATAACAATATTGGATAGATTTTGTTCAATGGCCCATTTGTTAAATTTCAGTAAATCTTATCTGTTGTCATTTGTATAGCTACTTTAAAATTTTAAAAACATAATGTAATTTTTCCTCAAAGATATATCTATATATATAATTATAATATCTTTGAATAATAATAATAAAAAAAAAACATTAATCAAGTTCTCTCAACATTTCTAACCTAATTGAAATAGTTAGTAATAAAGTGTAGACAGAATACCACAAAGTTAATACATTAACAAGTGCAAACATAATATTACCATAGCATTTGCAACGATGGTAATCGGCCAAAAATACTGAAATTTGTGAAGAATATTTAAAGAAAAAAAATATATATAATATACCATAAAATGTAAAATAATTGGAAGTTGGATATCAAGTAAACTTTAAAAAAAAAAAAGTCTGTTTTGGAAGGGTTAACGCACTGTTTCTCAGACGGTGTGTCATAATATGTAAGTGTGTCGGGAGTGCCGTAAGTCTACGAATCATGTAAAGTGTTTGTTAAAATTTCATTTATTTTATTACTGAATTTAGCACTGAATTTCTGGACAAACAAAATATTCTATGCGATCCTTTGTCCGGAGTTTGGTGCATGAAATTGTGTTTTGAAACTATTTTTAAACGATATAGAGATTAAATATTTGTAGTATTTACTATTTACCTATAAAAAAAAAGAAAGAAAGTGTCAAATTTCATTAAATTAAAATTCACCGAAAGAAGCAGCGTGCTTTTGTCAAAGAAAATGTGCTAATAGTATACATATTATTAAAACCTAACTATTATAAAGCCTTCCAATTCATTATCACAAATTATAGAAGGCTTTATCATTAAGTAAAAGTTGGATCAACTATTTTCTTTTCGCACCTCTATGTTCAAAGAAAAATGATTTTTTAGTAAAAAGTTTAATGTGTATACTATTTATATTTTTTCTATCACCCAAAATTTGTTTTAAAATTTGATCCCTTTTCTGACGACATCTTACTTCTGTCAATTGGAATACGAGAGCGTATTTTCGCGTAGCAAGAATTAATAACACTTTATTTCTCTATTCATCGAGCATAAATCAAGTAATTATCGAAAAACAACACTCCATAGGCTCGCCTATAGGTTGACAAGTTACAAACTTTTAGGTAATTTTTCAATAAATCATTAAATGATTTTATTAATTAGCCATTTTGTTATTTTCATAATACAGTAAAACCTCCATAACGGACACACCCGAAAAGTGGCAAACCTGCATTGAGCGAACACTTTTGTAATCATCAAGACCTGAAACATTCTATATACTTGTAAACATCCTATATATTTGTATGTTTTTACTTTTGAATAGTGGCCAAATTTCATGGTCCCGAAGTGTTTGCTATTTAGAGGTTTTACTATACTATTATGCTTAGGCAATAAGCTTAGATAATGCTTAAGGGCAATACCTTTCATTATGACAAAAAAGGTGAATTTCAGATTTTTATCCTAAAATAAAACTTAACATTGCTAGAACATTATGTCTAAATTTCTTGCTTATCTGATAAAAGTAAAGGTGGCAGGGTTCATTTTACGGATCTCTCTTTTGTATAAATGAAATGTTTAAACTTATTTTTCTCAGTTCGTATTTTTTCATATCCTCTGATGTCATCAAAACGGTAATGCTTACACAATAATTGAGTAAATTGTCTGAATTTTTTAAAAAATATATATGTTTAGATTCTGTTATAACTCAGTATCGATTCAGTTATCGAGATAAGTCAGCATCGATTGTTTTTTTTTCTATCTTATTTGAAATTTTTGTTTTATAAAAAATCTTAACTTAAATAGATGCGATTGGTGTATCGCATATACTTCCAATTATCATTTTTTTTCTTCTGATCTAATCTTTTGTATCAAAAATCCGATATAAGATAAAAAAAAAAAAAAAAAAATAGTTTGAAATACCAAAATTGGAAAAGAAGAAGGAATTTTAAGATTGTTAAATTAAGGAAAAAAAATAACCAATTTATTAGCAATTTTATTTGTTATGGCTTTTTATTTATTATCTGTAAAGATTTAGCTTTATTGAAGATCCAAAAACTTGCAGAATACATTTTTTGGTAGCCAAAAGAAAAAAAAACAATTCTGATTTGCAGCCGAATTCTAAATAAAAGAAACGCTGCTTTAAAGTACGCTGTATTTTACCTCATTTAAAAAGAAAAATTTTGTATTCCCACCACCCTTTTTTAAAATTTCAAGCTATTTATTTTTGTTAACTATAACTGCTATTGGCTTTTTAGATGCGTTCGTAATTCTATAAATACGTAGCACCCATAGACGGTCGTCCGCACATAACAGCGCAATGGTTTGAAATTTAATATACAAAATCGTTGCAGAATTTGGTCGAGTCATTTCAAATTTTATGAAAATCGAATCAAAACTTCATATAAGTTTTCTTCATTCTATTCAATTCTATCATACATAATCTATGTAATAAAAGGGCAAGTCATGTGACTGAGGAAAAGAAATACTGGCTAACCACTTCTTTTTTCATAGGTCAAGTGGCTATTTTTATTCAAATTATTTTTTTTATTATAAAATGGAAGACAAGTTACATTTTTAAAAAGATCGTTCAACAATTGAGGATGAGTTACATTAAAAAATTTATAGCTTCTGAGATCACTTCAGTGGAAATGAGGTTAACAGCCGAATATCTCAATCCATTAAAGTCAATAAACACAAGAGATTCGTTCATAATGAGTTATAGAAATATTAAACCATGGAGATTATCCTTCGCAAAGCAAGATCTCCATGGTTAAATTTGCAGTCCTCTCTGGTGTCGAAAAAAAATTCGCATCTGTAACCGTGGCATACAGATGCAATGTAATAAGGAAAAAAAAAAGAAAAAAAAAAAAAAAGGTATGCTCATATCGATCATAACAGACGATATAATTCATTCTTTTAAATTCTAGATAAGCGAAACGAATGAACTTGTTTGTTATCTACTATATCTAGTGTTGTATACTATTTTTAGCATAGATTTAAAAAAAAAACAGATTTTTAAAATGTCACGTTATTCGTAAAAATAAAAATCAATTCTAAAAAAAATTAGTTTAAAATTAGTTTTTTCAATACGGAATTTTTAAAGCGCCATTTTGTTATTATATGAATAATAATAGTAATAATAATTAGTAATTAATATTAGTATAACTAATAATAATAGTATAACTAATAATAATAATAATAATATAAAAGGTAATTATGAAACATAAAGTCAGTATTTTCAATAAAGGACAGCAAGATTAAGACATCGATGCTTTTTCAATATATTAAACATCATTAAATTAGCAGTAACTTTCTTTCTCAGGTGGAATGTTTTTTATAACTCGGATGAAATTTGATAAGCATAGTACATACAGTGAATACATTCCCGAATAGGGGAAACCTGTATTGAGCGAACACCTAGTTCAATCCGTAACACATATATACATTTGTATACTTTTACCTTTGAAAAGTGGTCAGTTTACCTCCGAATAGCGGACAAAGTCCGTGGTCTCGAGGTGTTCGCTATTGAGAGGTTTATATGTACACATCATTAAATATATTTCATCGAATATTATCGGCATAAAACCTAATAAAAAAAGAAAACTGCCCAGTTAAACTGAGGCCATTGAACTGACAGGCTATTCACACTAACTGTATATTATACTCTTATTTCAAAGAATTGGAAATAACCCCCTCAAAAAATAAAGAAATCTACAATATATTAAGGGGGGATCATCCCCCCGTTATAGTTAACCAATGAACTCCCAAAACTAATCAGGGAAGCCCCTTATTACAATGAACATATATATAAATTTTGAAGCAAATTGATAATTCTGCATGAAAAACCCATTTATCTAAATTAAGGGGGGATTAGCCCCCGTATCCCCCTTTATACTTAACCAATGAACACCCAAAACTAATCATAGAAGCGCTATACCACAATGGACCTATATACAAAATTTGAAGAAAATCCGATAATTCTCCATGAAAAACACATTTATCTAAATTAAGGGGGAGGTTTAGCCACCCCTTACCCCGTTATAGTTAACCAATGAACCCCCAAAACTAATCAGGGAAGCGCCTTACCACAATAAGCCTATATACAAAATTTGAAGAAAATCGGATGATTCTGCATGAAAAACCCATTTCTTTAAATTAAGGGGGGCAATTAGCCCATTCCTTTCCACTTTTATACTTAACCAATGACCCACCAAAACTAATCAGGGAAGTGCATTATCACAATGAACTTATATACAAAATTTGAAGAAAATCGGATAATTCTGCATGAAAAACCCATTTATCTAAATTAAGGGGGGATTAGCCCCCATTCCCCCTCCAGTGAATCCCCGAAACTAATCAGGGAAGTGCCTTATTACAAGGAACCTATATACAAAATTTGAAGAAAAACGGTTATTTCTGTCAAGAGTTATCGCGTTACGTACATACATACATACAGAACGGGCGGGCACATTAGCTCTCAGGCATAATGTGAACAGTTTGTATTCTACCTACTGTTTTGGTTATACTGTACTATTTGGTTATTTTGTACCCCCCCCCCCCTTTTTTTTAAATGCGAATTTATATAAATCAGGTTTTCCAGTGACACTTGAAGCAATCAAAATCAGTTATAAAGAAAATTTGGTAAAAATTAGTTTCGTCCAAATTACAATATCTAACGTGCTTCAATGGCACACGAATAAAAAAAAACCCGGTACTTCTCTATTATCCCGTCGACCACTTTTCATAACAAAAAACGATCGCCCAACTGTAAGATGAAACACCAGTCCCATTGACTGGATGTCAGCAGCATTCTACGTGTTTGTTATGTCATCCAGTGGTTTTTAATTCGACATTGGCCTGTATTTTTCATTCTGTTTTACTGATTTATGAGTTATTTCATTCATTAAAATAACAATTGTGTCCTTCAATTCTTATATTGTATTGATTTATTTATTTTGATATTCGAATGGCAACGTTCTCCCGTTTACACTTTGGCGATCGTTTTTTGTTATGAAAAGTGGTCGACGGGATAATAGTACAAAAAAAAAAAAAAAAAAAAAAACTTTAAATATTGTTGGAAACTTAAAAGACAAAATTTTCATTTGATCTAAACAATGTTCCCCTCGCCTGCCCCCCCCCCCCCCACCAAAAACCAAAAATAAAAAATAAAAATAAAATACATAAAATAAAAATTACTTTCTCTTTCATAAAATAAACTCTCTCCTATTTATTTCGTAATTCTCTCTGATGAAATAAATAAATAAATAATATTGACTGCGTGTAACCCACGGATAAAACAAACACATTTAGAACCAGAATTTTTACTTAATAAAATCGAATAACTTATACGCACAAAAACGTTCCTCCCATTTCTGGTTCTAAACACGTTTATTGAATCCGTGGATCATACACCGGAAATTACATAAAATAAAATAAATAAATAAATTAAGTAAACATATTATGGTGGAAGACGATTTAAAAAAAAATGCCGCCGGAAAAAAAATGAAAGACGTAAAAACATGATGTTTATGTCGTTCTTTTTTTGTGTATAGAGATAACCTGTTACGTCACACTCGAAGTGTTATTTACAGTTGAGTTGTTTGTGAAAAAAAAAAACCGTTGAGCAACAATCCTTTCTCTCTCTTTGTTATCTTCTTCACTGGGTCACTGGTGTTTCGGATCGGCCTGTAAACAAACAACTCACAGCAACCTAAAGAAGAAGAAAGAGTTGATGTTCGCTTGCTGACTTTTTAAACTTTTGCCCGACCAGTTCAAGGGGAGGGAAAAAGAGACGGTACAAGGGCAGGGACTCGAACACAAGTTTCAAGTGTTAGAATTTAATTATGCATCCATAAGAGTTGACCCTTTGAACTATTTTTTTTATTTGAGTAATTTAAAATTTTTCACTTTTTTGGGAAATTAGAGAGAAATGATTTTATCAAGAAAAGATGCAATTCTTGTAGTAAAATTTTATTATATATATATAACCATTAATGAAACATTACCGATACACCAACAAAAGCTTTAAGATTATGAATAAAAATATAGTAATTAATGGACAAGAATACTGTACCCCCAACACACTGAATATAGATATAGATTCCATATACATAGTACAGGAAAAAAAAAGGAGAAATTGATTTGCAGAAATTGAAAAAATGAAATTTGTGGAACTTAGACAGAATCATCCTAAAGCACCACAAGTAAAATGTGTGGTTTCATCATCCTATTAGCCATAAAATAGCTAAAGAATATGATTTTGGGACAACCACACCCATAAAAGAGGGAAATAAACCGTGAAAAAACAATTAAGTTCAAAATAAAAACAAGATTAAAAAGAATAGAGGGAAAAGAAAACATCAAATTACTAGATAGAAAGCATGAGTCAACACAAAACACATACATCGGAGAAAATCAGTACATGTTGACAAAAGAAGCTTTTTAAGAAATGATGGACCAAGGATCATCATTGTACAGCAAAGCCAAGCACACACCCCAATATATATATATTAAATAAAAATAAATAAATAAATAAATAAACCATACTTTTACAATTTTCAATTTTGTGCAACATTTTTTTTTTATGTATTTCTTACAAGCACTATAATTAACTGTAAGGATTCGATTTCCGAAAAGTCAATCGGTTTAAGAGAAAATAAGAAAAATATCATTGAATGGGTAACAAGAAAGAAAAATCTTGCGTGGTGAAACACTTTCCAACATTTCCAGACTATTTTAACGAAACTTCACCATTATATAAGGTGAAGATATCGCAGTAAGCCAGGTCAAACGGGCGCGGAGGCCTACCTTTCGGCTTAAGCTGAACTAGCCGCGCCCATCAGGTTTGTTTACCTAATTCTATTGAGCATTACTAAATTATGCTTTGTGATATTGAACAATAATTATACCCCAATCCTACTGAGCAGTACTAATACTGCAAGATGCTGAAGTAGATAATAATAATGGATAAAAGAACAACAATACTCAATGAACTGAACAATAGTTTGAGAGCCGGATTTCAGTCATAACCGCCCGTAGGCAATCGAATTCTTTTGGGCAGCCGCGTATATGATTTATAGATTTCTATCTATTCTGTGATTTATAGATTTGTATATATTCTACACAGTATACTAAAATTTACTTTAGTTAGAAAACGCATAACAGATTGGAAAATTCACTTCTGTAGACAGAAATGTCTCGAATTATTTTGTACATCATTGTATATTATCAGGCATGTACAAAATTCCCAATACACAGACACGCCACACATTAATCTAAAATTTAATTCAGACAAAAAGAGTCAGCACTCCTAAAAACACATTTACAGAAATTATATACCGGTCCTGTATCCAGTTCTTTGCGTAGTTCTTTGCATATATGAATTTATTTCTATTCTACAAACATATCTTATTGTATTACACACAGTTCATCTGTCAATTCAAAAACCCTTTCAAGCCCTTCACGCAATAATGCTTACGAACTCTTTTCTCTAGCCGTGTATATGATTTATAACATTCATACACACCCTGGAAAAATTTAATTAAAATTAAAACAAGTCCTTCCGGCCTGTACCGGGAGGAAAAGGTAGCTTTCCTATATCTTCGTTTTAAAATTTTAGCTAATGTTACACGAAAACAGCAAGTTAAAATGCAAAGAAACGTTTACAAAAGATTCGTTAATACTGAATTTGAATAAGAAATTCGCCAAATTATTGAGCAATAGCCAAATTGGCTTCATTTTTGAAGACTTATTTTGGTCGCCAAATTGGGCGATATTTCGCCAATTATCGCAAAGTTTGGCGAGAATTTGGCGCTAACGGATATGAATATATAGTTTTATGCGTATGATTGGGAAAATGATTGCAACAATAAAAGAAAATAATTTGCGAGAAATCGCGTTAATGTGCTGTTTTGTTTCAAAATGTCAGCCACCCTAGAATTTCAAACTGCTCTATCTCAGCCGTTTTTTAAGATAGAGGTAAACCAAAAAATGCTCTGGAATCCTTGTATCAAGGACTAATACTTAATTAAAAAATAAATTTAAATTTTTAACTTTCTTGTACATTTATTTTAGTTTTAAATTTTTAATTGGCCGCCATCTTGAAACAAAATGGCGGACCAAGCTGGCCAGCGAACTCGGTCGAGACATTGGTGAGCTTAATACACACAATTAGTTTCATCAAAATTGATTTATAAATACGAGCGTTATCGTATGACATAGGTCAGATATATATATATATATATATATGGAGATATATATATATATATATATATATATATATATATATATATATATATATATATATATATATATATATATAATCAACATTTGAACGGAGGGTGGTTTTGGTTTCTGGGGGTCATGATCGGTGAAAATATATCGAAATTTTCCGGAACTGCTTTCCTCCGAACGGCTGCAATAGGTAGCTTTATACTTTTAGGTAGCTTTCAATACAAAAAGCTACCTATTGCAGCCGTTCGGAGGAAAGCAGTTCCGGAAAATTTCGATATATTTTCACCGATCATGACCCCCAGACCCCAAAACCACCCTCCGTTCAAATGTTGATTTATATATATATATATATATATATATATATATATATATATATATATATATATATCCATATATATATATATATATATGTATATATATATATATATATATATCTCTGACCTATGTCATACGATAACGCTCGTATTTATAAATCAATTTTGATGAAACTAATTGTGTGTATTAAGCTCACCAATGTCTCGACCGAGTTCGTTGGCCAGCTTTTCCGCCATTTTGTTTCAAGATGGCGGCCAATTAAAAATTTAAAACTAAAATAAATGTACAAAAAAGTTAAAAATTCAAATTTATTTTTTAATTCAGTGTTAGGCCTTGAAACGAGGATTCCAGAGCATTTTTTGTTTTACCTCTATCTTAAAAAACGGCTGAGATAGAGCAGTTTGAAATTCTAGGGTGGCTGACATTTTGAAACAAGACAGCACATTACAAAAATTTTCATTGTTGTAATAATTTTCCCAATCAAACGCATAAAACTATATATTCATATCCGTTAGCGCCAAATTCTCGCCAAACTTGGCGACATTTGGCGAAATATCGCCAAATTTGGCGACCAAAATAAGTCTTCATAAATGAAGCCAATTTGGCTATTGCTCAATAATTTGGCGAATTTCTTATTCAAATTCAGTATTAACGAATCTTTTGTAAACGTTTTATTTGCATTTTAAGTTGCTGTTTTCGTGTAACATTAGCTAAAATTTTAAAACGAAGATATAGGAAAGCTACCTTTTCCTCCCGGTACAGGCCGGAAGGACTTTTTTGTATTGAAAGCTACCTAATAAAAGATGTAGTATATAATGACAAATTCTATTTGAAAGAGTAACATCCTTAAAATACATCGCAAACGGTTTTCTCCATAGACGTAACGGTATTTTTTTGAGTGACCCTGTCCATGAACTATAAATGCTATACATACTTTTCATTTTTAACAGTAAACCTCAATAAGAGATAGCCATATTGCATCCGAGTGTATGGTCATCAAGAGTTGGTGTATCGACAGACTCACAAACCGAAGTCATAAACACTTTTCACCTATGTTAGAAAGGGTTCAACACGATTATTTATTTAACATGCCTATATATATATATATATATATATATATATATATATATATATTTTTTTTTTTTTTTTAAATAAACATTTTGATGAAATGCAGCATCGGGACAAACCATTAAGAATAATCGACTCAATAAGACATGGTGACGTTTTAGCATTTTGATCCCGCTGATATATTGAATGAAAAAAAAAAAAAAAAAACTAAGAAAAATGAAAGATTGCAACTCTGAATCATTTCAAGGGAAACAGGTTACAGTCAATATGTTGATCGCATTTGTTTAATTAACCTATCTTCGTCGGAATACATACTAGGGATGTCTGAATTCATTCGAAGCGAAACAAGAAAGAAAAACCACGCGTCAAGAAACACAAGATAATGAAACACTTAACAAAGATTCCCTCTTTAATATTGAGAAAAGTGATAGCTAAAAAATAATTTGGAAAACGCCTAACATTTTTGAAAACCCAATTTCGGCATTTACCGTCCATATTCGGTAAAATATTCAAATTATTTGGTGAAGCTTTGTATATGGATCTACAGATTTGTATATGCAGGGTGTTCCAAAATTCAACTGAAAAATTAAGAGGTATGATAGATGGCATCAAGAGGATGAAAACTTACCATAAAACATGGGGTCGCAAAGCATGTTGAGCGGGAGAAAATTGCAAGAATACTTATGAAGGGTGTGACGTCGAGTGGAACAAAAAGGGCCAATAATAAGTAGATAAAACATTATAGGACGTCAAGCATGATGACAATGCATTGCAGTTCAACGTCAAAAAGGTGACGACGGTACGTTTTTACAGAAAATTGTTCGAAGCTGTGGCCATGAAGGTCATGGCACAGCTGACACCGACGGACGAAGAATTGCCGGACGCGTTAAAAACATATTCCTATAAAAATGTGCCGTCGTCTCCTTTCTGACGTTGAACTGCAATGCATTGTGATCATGCTTGACGTCAAATAAATATTTTTTTCTACTTGTTATTGGCCCTTTTTGTTCCACTCGACGTCACACCCTTCATAAGTATTCTTGCAATTTTCTCCCACTCAACATGCTTTGCGACCCCATGTTCTACGGCAAGTTTTCATCCTCTTGATGCCTTCTATCATACCTCTTAATTTGTCGGTTGAATTTTGTAACATCCTGTATATTGCCCAGTATGCTAAAATTTAGTTCAGTAAGCAAACACGTAACACAGTTGAAAATTATGTTTCAGGAATTTCTGTCAATAAACGGAATCATTTTGTGCATCTATATAATTTATACACATCAAGCAACAAATTAGTTCAATTTAAAAACGCATACCACAACTGAAAACGCACTTCCGACAATCATTTTTCACAGACAAACAGTATACAACCAAATTATTTTGCGTGTCAGTGTCAATGAACGATATAATGCAACATTCTACAATAAATTTCTTACAGTGCACCTCACAAGGGAGGTCTCCATAAGCGCATACTCAGAAAATTCTGAAAAAATTACAGAATATTCTTCTCATGAGAATGTATACGTTTATTAAAAAAATTGCTGCGGAACCTCGATATAACGTCCATAAAAAAAATATGAATATTTTGTGTTTTGGCGATGGATCGCTGGGTTGGCGACACAATGAAATAAATAAATAAATAAATAATAATAATAATAATAAAAAAATACGCATTTACGATAGGGAAAATGTTTTCTACTCTAAACTAGTCAAAGTCATTTTAACTTAAATAAATTCACTTTTATAATTACGGTTTGGCCATATACATTTATATGTTCATCTAAAGAAAATTAATGATCGTATTCTACGGTTTAGAGCAAAATTTAAATGGATTAAAAATGCTTCAAACTAAAAATTATTTGTCCGATTCTGAGCTCTGTCAATTTGACCTCGATGGAGACAAGAAGAGAAAAGTATTGTTTGCCGTGGAAACAATGACTTATTCAAAATCGAAATGTATGATGAGAGCGTTCTTAAACGGGCAGTTACTGTTAAAATACATTTTAAACTTATCCAGCCGGTGAAACCGTTTAAAATTAAATAAATTCAGCAATACTTAACTCGTATATATATAATTACAAATTTATAGAAAAAATAATAAACTATTTAATCGTTGAAGTTTGAATTCATAAAGTACTAAGCACTGAAACACTCATTTTACCAGTAATTTCCAAATACATTAAAATCGCTGGCATTTGGCGAGGGAAAAGTTTTGCTCACCCAATCGCGTCTTTTTGTGCCCCATACTCGAAAGTATTTTATTTTTTTACAGAATTTCTACCAGGATTCCGCAGTTAAATTTTGACTAATTCTTCATTACGTACATATAAGTAGTTCCATTATTATTTTTTTATTTTTCAAAATATTCTGGGCATGCGTTTTAAGGAGACCTTTTTTCAATATTTTGAAATGGAGTAACATCATTAAAGTACATTGCAAACAATTTTTATCCATAGACCCTATGCAACGGAATTCTTTTGAATGTCCTGTAAACGAATTATAAATGCTACACATTTCATTTTCAATACCAGACATTCTATAACAGAACATGTATCAATCGCATTACAATCGGAGTCTATTTCTACAAGAGTTAGAACTCGGCCAGACAAAACAAATTCACAGACACTTTTCAACTATCTTCAAAAGTTTAAACAAGAACGAAACATCATGCGTCAAGCATAGATTATGTAACACTTTCCAACGCTTTCAAAATAATTTTACGAATCATGACCGTTTAATAAGCTGAAAGAGCAAACAATATAAGTAAACAATTTGGAAAACGCATAACCTATTTAAAAGCGTCATTTCAGGAATTTCCAACCTATACAATATTCGGAAAAATATCCGTATACTTTTATTCAGCCTTGTATAGGATCTATAGATTTGTATACATACTACATAGGATGCTAAATTTTAGTTTAGTTAGGAAACGCGTAGCACAGTTTAAAATTGTCCTTCTGGAGTTTCTGTCCATAAACAGAAATGGGTTCGCAAACTTTTGTGCTGCCCTGTATAGGATCTACAGAATTTATACACACCCAGTAATAGACAAAAAGTGAGTTCAATTTAAAATCGCGTTCAGCAACTTAAAACGCACTTCCAGGAATTATTGTTAACAGACAGTAGATAATTCTTTTGTGTGTCCCTGTCCATGAAAGATGACTGCTATACGCACACTAGTCTGTAGTAAGCCTCTTGTAATGCACCTTAGATATATATATATAAATTTCAATGCGTTTAAAATAGTGAAACATTATTTAATTAAACCGCAAACGATTTTTCTCCATAGACGTCATGTAACGGAATTCTTTTGACCGTCCCTGTAAAGTAACTCTAAATTAAGCTTCTTGTAATGCACCTTAGTGATGTATATCAAATACAATGTGTTTGAAATGGTGTCACATCCTTAAAATAAACCGCAAATGATTTTTCCCCCCTAGACCGTCCTGTAACGGAATTCTTTTGAGTGTCCCTGTAAAGAAACTATAAGTGCTACACACTTCCGTTGAAATAGGGGACCTGCTATAGGTAACGACACTAACATATAAAAATTGCAGGGCAATCCGAACCTATATAGAGGAGTTAGAGCACGGACAGACGGCAGACGCCAGACGGCCAGACAAACCGAAGTCACAAACATGTTTAGGAAAAATTGAGGGGGCTCATTAAGTTACTTGAGAAAAAAAGTCTTCTTTTTGTCTATAGTTTTGGGTATCGTGTAAAAGATCACGTCCTATCGAACACAAAAATATATTTGTTTTAATTTTAGGTATTCTATTTTCAGAGGTATCGTCGAAAATGCACTTCAAAAATAAGCTCCACCCTCTCTCTGTTTCCGAATCTACTGCAACTAAAAATGAGGGGTAGTAGGAGATTTTCCTGGAGGTAACATTGTCTTTGAGGAAAAATGCATTTTCCCGTTACACACAAACTTTACTTTTCGCGCGGTCAGCGGGGGAGTTGACGGGCGCTCGATCCAAGGATATTTGATAATGATTTTTGAAACAAATTGTCGGTCATCAGCCGAGATATTAATTAAATTAATTGGAAAAAAGTTTTCGTTTATGTATCGTGCAAGGTAATCGTTCGAAAGATCTCGTAACACCGAACTGAAATTAGGTTTTTTTTTTTTAAATGTTAGGTATTAATTTTTCAGAGATATCGTCAAAAGTACTGGAAAAATAGGTCCCCCCCCCCCCCCCCTTCTATTTCCGAATCTACCGAAACTAAAATTATGGAACAATGAGGGTTCGTAGGAGTTTATTAATTAAATAAATACTAATTAATAAATTCAATGTACAGAGCCCTTTTAGCGCGAGTTATACTCGCACTTGATCGATTTTTGTTTCTTACAAAATAAATAAACGAAGAAAGAGCTGCTTTCACTGTATACTTTTGTTTAACTTAACTTGGTCCAGGTACGTAAAGATGGAATTTTGTAATCAAGCTTTTACTCACTGCCTGATGTGCTAGAATTAATATATATATATATATATATATATGCAGTTGTTTCTTCTTGACGACATTACAATACTTACATGTTTTTAGAGCTTAATTATGTGTCTCATCAATAAGTATTTATTTGTTACAATACTGTAAAGTAGCATTCTGCAGTAATATAATAATAATTTTTTTTTCTTATTGCCATATTGTAAGAGGGAAAAAAAATCATGCGTCACGCATAGATTATTCAGCACTTCCAGAATACTGTAAAAAACTTCGCTACTTATTAAAGTAAAAGAAGATATAGAAATAAAAAGTTTAGAAAACTCATAACGCAATTTCAGCAATGAGCGCCCATAGTCGATAAGATATTCCAAAAATTTTTTTAAAGCCCTGTATAGGATCTATAGATTTGTATACATTGCTAAAATTTATCCTATTTTCTAAAATGTAATTCGACTATAAAATGCAAAACACATTTGAAAATTTATTCAGCATTTATCGCCTACAGGAGGCGACTGGAAAATTTTATTGCAGCTCTGTATATAATCTACAGACTTCTGTGGAAAGGCGTAACACAACTAAAATCGCACTTCCAGCCTTTATCGACCAAAAGCGGAAATAGAGTTAGTTTTTTGGCATAGCCCTGTATAGGTATTATTCATATTCTAAAAATATTCTTGGTATCACTATGGTATGTTAGTGCACTTACTATAGTTAAAATGCATAGCAAAATTAAATAATACATAACTCAGATGAAAATGCATTTCAGCAATAGCAGCCATTTCAGCTTATAGTCCGTCCTGTAACGGAATTCTTTTGTTTGTCTCTGTAGATTAATTCTAAAGAAAGCCTGTTGTATAATGCACCTCAGTGAAGCCTATCCATTTCACCATCAAGTAATGTAACAGGATTGAAATACACCGCAAAGGTTTCCCTCCTATAGATCATAGTGTAATGGAATTCTTTTTTGTGCGTCCCTGTAAACGAAGGTTAATTCCCATAAGGGTTAATGCTATGAAATTCAAAGATTTAGGCAGCTCGACTTCATGCCAAGTCATTCAAACCATCGTCATTGGATTCATCTTTTCGGCCGTTCATTTGGCGTGTTTACCTGTCTCGCCATGGCCCGATATCACAATCTTGGCTGTAAAACGTAAGCGCGATTCTTTAATCGCTTCCCCTCATCTCCTATGTAAAGTAACATCTCATTAAATAGTGGTGTTAAAATTTCTTGGTAACATTTCTTTCGAGGCAAATTTTCAATACTACTGATTACATGAACTTTATTATAGTGCTTTGAAATGCTGCTTTTGCTATCTCACTATTTTAGTGACCCGTTTTTTACAGTATCATGGAAGTGTGTTTCGGCACGACAAATGTCGTAAACGTATGTTTGCGGCCCGCGAGAAAAAAAAAGGTTTAGCAGGGCTGGTTTAAAACATTTTGTAACAAGTTACTGCTACTCAGTTATTTCTGTTCTATTTTTCCCTAAGGTACTGGAGGAAGAATTACTCTTTCTGGAAGGACCAGAACGTTCCACAGCTGCCTACCTGGCCCATCTTGGGATCTTACATACCCGGTAAGAAGGTAAGTGCTTACTTTGAATGAAGGGTTCATCCGTAATCGATTTATTGATGCTGACAGCTTATTTCATTTCCTTTTCTTCCACAGCCTCTTCAGGAATTAGAACAAGAATTGTACAAGACATATGGGCGAGTGTACGGGTAAGTAGCATTAGAAATCCTCCAACTTTTTTTTTGTTTTACTTCTCAGAGATTACGAAAAAGCTTATCATAAAAACGCTTGTATTTTCAGTTTCATGAATTAAATGTCGCAACAAATATCTTAGCAGAATGGCAAATCGAGTGGAAACACTCGTATAAAGGAAGAGACACTTTTAAAATTCTTAATAAAGTGGATATCAATTTCATATGTCATAAACCTGTTATAGCATGTAGCTCATTCGGAAAGAAAAAGTGACACAATCAACAACAAAAAATTCCTTTTGCGTATAATTGCCAACTATAGGGTGCATCTTGCTACAAGCAAAAGATGTCATAAATGTAGTTATCCCGAAAACTGCTAGATCGCTATGTGTCGCTTTGCCACCCTAGAAGGAGAGGGGACGAAGGGTGTGTGGGGATAAATTTGTTCAAACCTCCCTATCTCTTCTACGTCTTTATCTTAAGGCTGCGTTCAGACCACATTTAAAAATGTGACGAGAAGTTATAAATTATTTCTCTGGCCTTTCTTTTCCAAAGGTTTCTGTGGTCACCAACAAAAGAAAGGGGAGTTGACAAACATGTCAGACAGTCTCCTTCGTGGTACTTCCCTCTCTTGCAAGAGCGACAGAAGATTCATCACATCAAATAAGCCGACAAACGAGCCGCAGTAGCTGAATACTGTCTGGTCGCACCCTTAAGTGTTATAAGCTTTTATGCGCCCTTTTAAAGCTGCATATAGAACAAAGTGCTATAGTTTGATATTTCAGTAAAAAAATTGTTCATATTTTTTTGCCTTCTTTTTAAATGTACCATTTTGTGTCACGTTTTTTTTTATTGGGGGGGTGGGGGTGGGAATCGATATCACCTGAGCGCTCGTGGAAGTTTTCTAACGCAAGATAGGAAAGAGACAAGCTCCAGTTGACTACAATAGTTTATTATGTACATCAAAAATGTTCCGGAATGAAATTTGACAGGAATTTCTAACTTTAAGGAAACATATTCAAATAACTTTAACTATTTCCAGATTACTTTATGACATTTAGGTGCGTCTTGTTACAGAAAAATGTGCCATAAGTGCTGTGAATGTCATAAAAATGTGTCATAAGTGCCCTGTGAGCACTTGAAGGTGTTCCTGCATTTATATAAAAATGTTCATAAAACTCATATTGATTTAAATTTTCTTTCGCAGTGTGGTACTCGTGTATCTTTCCTATTTCTTCATCTTATGTATATCTTAAAACATAATGAAGTTTAAAACATTTTTGTCTAGAGATTCGGGAAATGAAAAAAACAGGGGACAACCCCAAAATATTGAATAAAAACTTATCTTTCGTTGAGAAAGTTGGATGTTTCCTATTTCAGAATTATTTTCTATTATGTCACAAGTGGATTTTATGATACAGTTTGTACCTTTATTTTATATTTATCCCTTTTACTTTGTGATTATTGTTTCTGTGCATGTTTTGTATATATTTTATATATCTACTGTATATCGGGTTTATAAAAATTTTATGCGTCATTGTATACTATGTATATTTTGTATATAAGATTGCCTGAGGATTCTCGTGAGGTTGGCGGCCCTACACAACGGTTGGCTTAAGTGTGTAAAATGTACACAAGTACAAGCGGCCAAAAAAGGAAGAAGAAAAAAAGAACAAGAAAGAAAAACGATGCATTATGAACAGATTATGAAACATTTTCCCAAGAAATTGAATTTTTTTCAAGCAATGAAAGGAGATGTCTGAATAAGCAATTAACAAAATATATAACTCAGCAGAAATCCATCTACAGCAATGGCTGCCCCTATTCGAAGTCTTTCGTGAAGCCCTGTATAGGATGTACAGAAGTTGTAAACAACACGTAATACACTCAAAATGACATAAAATCGGATATCAGAGCGGAAATAACACCCATGACCAATGAGCAAGACTTTTAAACGAATTCTCCTGTGTGTCCCTGTACACGAACGATACATCGTACGCACTCCATAACGTTGAACCTGAGTGATCCTCTTCAATTTCATTCTGTTTCAAGTATCATAACAGGTTCAAAATACACCGCACATAGATTATAATGTAAAGGAATCATTTTGTACGTTCCTGCAATTGAACTATCCATGCTATTCACTTCAAATACCGTCCCATCCCTAAAATGCGCCGCATAGACCCTTCTTTTCCCATAGACCCTCCTGTAGTGGAATTCTTTGGCGTGTCCCTGTCAATGAACTCTTCATTACTTCATTTTCAATACCGAACAACATTCCACAGTAAAATTCAATAATGTATGAAAATTTCATGACTCTTCATTATCCCATGAACCTATTGACGAGAGATTCGATTACGATTACGAGAACATATTTACGAGAGCACGGACACACAAACCGAATTCTTAAACACTTTTCAATTATGTTGGACACTGTTAAAAAAGGGATAAGAAAACAATAAATGTTAGATAGCCATTTCAATTACATTCCAATACAACTGCCATATTTAAAAAAAAAATCGAAAAAATACACATTGAAATTAATTTTCGAATAAAAAGAGTATTATAAACTTATAAAAATTTGAACAGAAATCGAATTGTAGAAGTATCCAATAGGAGAATCCAAAGTGACAGCTCTTTTCGGCCATTAAGTTTTTGAGTTATGTTATAAAAACGACATGCATTGCATTCTGTTTTGAGACGGTTCAAAATGAATTGAGCATTAGGAGTCACTAGAATTCCGAAACTATTCGATCCAGTCAATTCCCGTCTCTGATAGACTCAAATAAAATAGACCACAAAATCCAAATAACGCTGTCAAAATTGGATGTTCGTGTTGGAAATTTCTGAATTTGGTACAATTTTAGTATGAAGACGACATTGAAACATTTTTTTAAAACATAAATTGAAAAAAAAAAACAATTTTCAGTCGATTTTGTTTTCTGGGACAATTTGATGATTAAAATCCTATGGGGATTGTTCTCTCTTTTTAACACTTTCTAACCAAGTTAAAAAGTGTTTATGACTTCTGTTTGTCTGGTCGTCTGCCGTCTGTCCGTGCTCTAACTCACGTAAATAAACTCGGGTTGCCCTGAAATTTTTGTATGTTATTGTCGTTTACTATAGCATGATCCCTATTGCAAATGAAGTGTGTAACACTTATAGTTTTTTTACAGGGACAGTCAAAAGTATTCCGTAACATTGCAGTCAATGGAAAAAAATCGTTTCAAGTGTATTTGGATGATGCTACGCCATTTGAAGCAGAATAAAATTAATATACAATTATGAAGCGCACTGCTTTTTATAGAATAGGGGTTGCGAAGCATTTATTATTCATGTACAGGGTCACACACAAGAATTCTGTTGCAGATTGTTCTATGGGAAAAAATCGTTTGCTGTGTAATATAATGATGTTTCATTATTTCAAACATAATGAAAATTATAGACATTACTGAGGTGCACTAAAAATTGCTCGCTTAAAAGAAGGGTGTGCATTCCGTTTATCGTTCATTGACAGGGACACACAAAATATATCGGTTACAGTATACTTGCGATAATTACAGTCTATGCGTGATAAGTGCGTTTTCAACTTTGATTTGCGTTTTTAAGTTTAACTAAAATTTTTCATAGAACGTGGTGTGGTTAAATTGGGTTGATCAGGATCCTATACAGTTGATATATATCATATACACAAGGAAATTCGTAAGTATTACAGACTATGGGAGTGAATTGCTAAGAGTAGTTTTTAATTATGATATGCATTTTCCTGCTGAACTATAATGAGTAGACATATAGAAGTTTATGGAAAAAAATAAATTCATATACAGGGCTACGCAAAGAACAAGGTACATTGTCGTTTAGGGTTGATAATTGGTGGAAGTTTGTTTTAAGTTGTCTTATGCATTTTGTACCTGAATTAAATTTTAGCTTAATATGGGGTGTGTACAAAAGTCTTTGGATAATATACAGGGTTGTACAAAAGATTTCGAGTGCATTTCCACTGATTGGCGAAAATTTTGCTAAAAGTGAATTTTCTAACTGAACTATTTTTTATCATGGTGTCTATATCCAAATTAGTAGATCCTATACAGGGCTTCACAAAATATTTCGACTACATTTTTGACTACGGATGGTAATTTCTAAAACTGGACTTTTAAATGTGTTATGTTTCCTATACTGTATACTTACTTCTTTCACCTTATTTCAAGGTGAAGTTTCGTTACAGTTTTCCGGATGTGTTGGAAAGTGTTCCATAATCTATGCTTGATGCATGATTTTTTGTTCTTTTTTTTTTCTTTGGCCGACTTTAAATAAAGATAAGGTATTTTTATTTTTAATCGTTAACATTTGTATAAGAAAGCGAATGAAAAAGAATGTTGTTATTACACCCTAGATGGCAAGCTTCCGGATTTTTGAGATTTTTTTAAGGACAGAAATTTTTGATTGTGTAAGAAGTTTTGAATACTACTCGAAAATAGTGGTATTCAAAAATGGGTTAAACTTGGAAGCTATGTTACACAGATAATCCAATAGATGTGTATGATATAATTTGTTTGAAAATTAAAAAAAATATCACAACTTAAAAGTAATTCAATATTGGATAGTAATTAGATAAACCCGCGTGTTAATGTCTTATATTTAGTTTTTTATAATTGATAATTTTTACTGCTGCATTTTTAAAAATGTTTAAATATACGAAAATAAAAGGGAAAAAACAGGATGTGTCCGTTTCGACAGAGCACATTCGTCTAAGTTTAGCGTTGTAGACAGTGAATTTGTGCCTTTAGAATTATTGTTCGAATTGTGATGGCGGTTTATGATTTAGAAAACCCCCTTCCAAGTTCAATAATTTCCAGATGCATTGAGTTTCAGTTTTTATAGTATGTGTAGAAGAAGGAAAATATTAAAAAATATATTAAAGAATATATTAATAAATGCCATTCAATAAAAGGTATAAGAATTCTACGGGACACGAAACCGTAATGTTGATAGCAACTGATGTCAACGATTTTTACGTTGATTTCGTAAGAAATTCTACCTATTACATTTTCCCCTATGTTGGAATTGCTGAAAAGTTTTTGCAGGTCTACGCCGATCATGACTGCTAGAATCCAAAACCACATCCAGTTCAAAACTTTATCTATCTATCTTATATCACTTTTTTTTTATGGACACGATAACTTCCATAATTCTGCACCAATCTCTTCCAAACGGATACATAAAATCAAGGGGCCTAAAATCTCGGTCAAATTAATGTGCAAAATGTGTTAATGTGTTAAAGTCATTAATGTGCAAAATCGGGCCAAGGGGGGGGGGGGGGGTTTGTGAAAATGGAAAAAACACCATAATTTCTTAATTATGATACCTATTGAATCCGTTTAAAGTTCAGTGCTATCCACCATCTGCCGCATGCAAAGTGTCATCGTGTGTGAAGTGGAAAATTTGTGAAACGCACTAAAATGTTTTACTTTCTGTTGCTTCTCTGTCCTTTATGGGTTGTTTTCACTTTTCCTATTAGTCTGTCTAGCGACGGCGATTTTCGTGCTACAGGCACCGTTCTAACGTTTTTCATGGATTTACACTATGAAGACCACATTCCAATAAAATAAAGTAGGTGTTGCCACTGGAAATTTTCGAAATTGTGTCACTGTAACCGTAACTGTTGGAATTTGACTGTTGTTTTTCACATGATTCTTGAGCTCATACCTCAAAATACTTTAAACCAAAATTTCACCCAGTTTCTGTGAACGGTATGATAGTTAGGGGCTCCTATATCGGGAGAGTTTTTTTTTATAATCCTCCTGTAGACCCGTAAAGCTTTTGAGAAGATGCAGATTGCTTCAGATTGAGAATTCTTAATTTTCTTCTTCGTTCCACAGGCGATACGACGGTTCACTGGAAGTTCTGTCCGTCGGAGAGCCTCATCTTCTGAAGCATATCCTCATTAAAGATTTTCACCTCTTTCCTAATCGGAGGGTAAGTATTGAGCTTGTAAATCGTTACATTTCAGTGTTCTAAAAACGCTTAAAAAATAAAACCATATACAGGGTCATCGAAAAGGTGTCTCTGATTTCGAATTAAAATAACTAAGGCCTTAAAAAAGATAAACCATTTATTTTTACACTGTTAGATTGGAAAAAAGTCTGAGTTTTTTTTATTTTTTACGTTACTTAGAAAACTTAAATATCGCTTGGAGATTTCTTAATGTTCATATTTCCAGTTTCTCTAAACTGGTTAAACCGACGAATAGTGGTTTTGTTTGTAGGTGGATCTTTTCCATACGTACGGCTAAAATGACGTTGTACCACAATAACAGATTTAAACTCGGCGTAAAACGTTTGCTGTACACTCACCATGATTGCTGTGAACTGACTGATGAGTGAAATGGCATCACGCCACGAAGTGGCGTCGGCGCATGCGCGCATTTACGTCAAGGTTAGAGCTCCTATAGGAGCCTTAGTCAGGGTCAACGCAATCACCACTACCAAAACTCCTTCAGTTGTTCTACAATTTCACGTAAATGTCGTACCGATGGATTGCATATTTCTCGTGCAATTTATTTTTTAAATCAGGGACATCTTTTTCAATGACCTTGTATAAAACATTTTAGAATATTAGTGGTCATTACCGGTGTTTGTGTTTAAACTGGCAGGACCCGGACAATTTACAGTTTATTTTATCTTATTCCTCTAATTAATATAGACAGAAGTAAAAGACAAGTGTAATAAAGCTCTGTCATAAAGCTTTTTATTACAAAGTTTAAACATTTTTAAATATGGTATTAAAATAATATAAATTTAGAGCGGCTTCAAAAAATTGCTTGGGGAGGGCTCAGCCCACCCTGCTTCCATCTGTCCTGATCCCATAACCTTTATTTTAGTCGCAATTTGTACTCAATTTAAGGAAAAACAGAGACTATTTAGCATTGGGAGCCCTTGCTAGAGGTGGGGACTCTGGGCAGCTGCCTCGTTTGTCCCTTGCAATCACCAGGGCCTGACTACTTGTATTATTCAAAAAGATTGCAAATTGAACAACAGTGCAGGCTCAAGAAACATTGTTAGCAAATTTCCGTCTTTCAAGAAGGTGAGAACTAATAAGTGTCTAATAACTGTGAAAGTTTACATGAAAGCGATACATCTTTATTATTTTATTGACCTAACCATATGCTATAATCACGATGCAATAGTTCATTACCTGTGGTAAAGGCCTCAAGTGTTGTGAAGAACTTCTAATTCTTGAATGCACATTTTCAAAGCAATTCTTTAATCATTTCATCACAGCTAAACTGTCAGTAAGCATAGTCTAATATTGGAATTTAATCTCATTGCATCAAAATACAGTATTCGATAGGTAAGGAAAACACGTGTCTTGTTTTTGAGTTATTTCACTATAAAAAGGAGATGTGATTATTTGGGTTTTCCAACATAAACATGCTTTGAACAAGAAAATGTATTTAGTAAAATGTAGACTGAATTTAATTAATTATATGCGATACTACATACTTTATTTCATTTGTTAAAGGGGATTCCTGGTTCAAAATTATTTTTTGTTTTACTCAAAAAGAGTAGACGTAGTCAGGCATGTTTCATTGCGATACTTCTGTTGATGCTGTTTTCTTTTTATTTCAGGACGTCCGATTCAACGACGATGTGTTCGACAACACGCTGTTCGCACTCGAAGGAGACAACTGGAAGAGAGTCCGTAGCATAGTCACCCGCAATCTCACCACGGCCAAATTGAAACGGGTGAGTGTACCTGCACCCCCCCCCCCCCCTCACCTGACAACTTTTTTTTTCTTTTTTTGCTGAAATAGAGGGTGTTTGTTTCAAAAAGTATAATCCGATTACACTTAAGGATCGAAAACAAATGCTTTAAACACAACACAGAAGGAAGCTCAAAGTTCATAACTATTCTACACAGAAAACATCCAAGTTCTGAACGCACTGTGCAGGACTCCTTGTGACTGTTTTGAATCAGAATATTCCCTGTTTGCTTATACTGTAAAAAAAAAAAAACAATAAAAACACTCATGTTTCCTAATCTAGAAAAATATAATACAACCACGAACGAAAATATACAACAGCCGAGTTACCCACGTTCCTGAAGAACCTCCTTTTATCGTAAGAAACACCAGAATGTATTTTCCAGATTTAAAGAAGCATTTAAATATATAAAAAAAGTTTCTTTAGCTGCCATTGAATTTCGAAAACGTTTTCGAGTAGTTTTTAGCTCACAGGTTATCAAAGCCTGAGATCTAATGTACCCGCAGGTTCTGTATGTACAAAGGGCATTCCATAAAAACTAAGAGTTACGTAGTGGTACTTTACGTAGTGGTAACACATCGAAACTAAAATATAAAACTGCTGGCGATTTTTTCAAACTGCTAACTGTACGTTTATAAATATTCTAAACGAAGCAGACGATTTTATTTTCGCAGTTTCGTGCTCGTTTAAAGAACTGTTTTTATTTGCCCTACAGAATAGAGGTGAGTAATTCAGAGTTAAAAAACGAAATTCGTAATGCCATAAACTTTTGCTATCGTTAGGGAAAAACAGCTCCAGAAACAGTTAAGTTAAGGAAAGAAGCTTACAAAGACAAATGTTTTGGTGAGTCTACGATTTTTAGATAGCATGATGATTTCCAGAAAGGACGTTTGTCTGCTGGACTGGCTCCTAAGCATGGCTGAACAGAAAGTATTTTGAATGATCGAAATGTTAATACTGTGTGAGCAATTTCGCAAGAAAATCGGCGAATGACATGTGAGGAGATAGCGGCATCAACTAACATTCCGAAAACGTCGATATTTCGCATTCTACGCAACAAAATAAATCTTCGCCCTGTTTGTTCCAGATGGGTTCCTTACTAAAGAACAAATGCAAACAGGAATTCACCAATGTTGTGAGTGAAAACAGATGCTTTAAAATGGTCTGAATTTTTTAAAGATTGTAATAACAGGAGATGAAACTAGGATGCTTCACATTATTGGGAATACACGAAATGGACTGATTCATTGATTTCATGGATGTTTTCAAAAGTTCGAGTTTCCATATATATTGTGTTTAACACCCTTCCTACTGATGTCCAATGACGTCTTTCAAAAGATTTCTATTTAGGGTTATTTTATTTGTAATTTTTAGATTGAAACTGTCACAAATCCTTTTTAATACATTGAAGATTTATTTTTATACCGCCGGCCAAGCCTCTACCTGCCGGGCTTTACCCATCTAAACGGGTTGATGCCTGGCAACGCCTTCAGGCCGTCGTGACTGCAGTGCTTCTTTTTGCCTTCGTTACTTCTCCTAAGTTGGCCGGTTACTAATGGATGTTTTGCTGAGTCGATTCGGCACTGCATAGCACAGCGAAGTCATGCTGGACGGATGTGAGATACTGGAGTATTTACTGGCCTTCTTTTGGGAACTACTATTTGTTCGTTGCTCCTGGTTGGGTTTATGTTGCGTTCTAAAGTGCTTGACTCTAATCTGGGGGTTGGTTCTCTTTTGTTAGGATGTGTTGTCAATGATCGTAGTTATGCTAATCACTGTCTCTTTTTGTGATTAGCTGTCTCTATCGTAGGTAGTGTCATATTCACTTCTTTGTTTCACTTTTGTCGCTTAACAACTGGAGTTGTCGGGGTTGTTCCTATCACGTTCCTAGTGTTGTCATTATCGATGGTTGACTTTAGCTTTTGTGCGCTATAGGGTTTTTCCTTATTACTTATGTTTAGTCTCTATCATTCGGAAGCTGTCATTTCTTTGTGATTTGTTACTGGCATGAGAGGTTTTACACTTTTTGCTTTGTTTGTTGAATTTGAGTGAATTGGCAGCTAGGCCCTAGATCAGTCTTTCATAGTTGAGTCGATGTTATCACTTTGATAGATTACGTTTTATATTCTTCGCGCCTTGGCACACTTGCTTGTTTGTTGAGCTATATGGATGTGGAGCCAGTTGTAGCCATTAGTCTCTGTCTATGTTATAAGATGACTGTCTATGTCACCTGCTTGGTTGTTGCTGGGTGAATTAGCATCTAGGCTATGATATTAACATTTTTTTGCAAAGGACACTTTTATAATTCACTGTTTTCATATTCACGATGCAAATTACCCATTGAATTGAAATCATCGTACTGAGCAGTGGCGACGTCTATCTTAAAACTTACCCATCACACCCTGTATGTTTATTAGCTTTAAAAAGGACAATTAAAAAAAATAAACATAAATCAAAACTGCCAAAGGTGTCATTGGACACCCATAGTTAAAGCGCTTCTTCCAGTTATTGTTTACATAACGAAGTTATTGCCACTGTTTCTAATTTGTAAGAAGTTAATGTCATTCTATACTGTATTTCATTTGAGTACCTAAAATCTTTTTATTCTTGTCTGATTTTTGTGTTTCTTTTATTTTTATGGCAGATGCTTCCACTGATGGATGACTGTTGCGACATCCTCATCGACACTATTCTCTCCACTACCAAAGACAGCAACGAAGTCAATCTGCAAAGGTAGTTATGACTTTCTTCTTCTTCTTCTTCTTGGATCTTTTAAATGCAAAAGGCTTTTGACAAACTTTTAAGGAAAGTAGAGCACACAATTTCCGTACAGGGAATTTTAATTTGTAATACTCCTGTACACAAAGACATACAGAAGTACAGAATCTGTGTACTGCTTCTGTACTACAGACAGTACAGAAGCTGTATCCTATGAGTGAATGGAGTATTTTATTCATCTATCGATCAAGCGGTCTCAGGACCGCTCACAACGTGTGACAATTTCTGTCACAGCGAAATTCAGGAAAACAAATCTACTAAAAAATGGTTAAACACGTATATTAAGGATGGTTTTCATTCATTTTATTTTTTTCTCCATATTATTTTCTTTATTTAAGACCATTCGTAGCCCCCTTCCCTTTTTTTTTTTTTGCTTTAAATCATTTTTTTCTTTAATGAAGAAATACAAACTCCTTTTTCTAAAATATAAATGTAAACACATTTATGCTGTGATAGAAATATATTCCTAATTTTTATACAACCCCTTTTGGCGACTGTGTAACAAATCTACCAAAAAAAGGTCAAATAAGTATTTCAGCGATTTACGTCATTTCGCCCTATCTCAGCAGCAGTTTTAGTGAGGAGCATAAAATTCAGGATAACAAATCTACTAAAAAATGGCTAAGCAAGTATTTCAGCGACTTTAGAAATTCACACCCTAAGGGGGTTAAATGGAGATGGGGGTCAAACTTTTAGGTTATTTCGCCCTATCTCAGCAACAGTTTTAGGTAGGAACATAAAATTCAGACGGTTTCACACGTATTTCAGAGATTTTAGAAATTTTACAATCGGGTTAAATATCCGATATGAATCCGATTATGGAAGATTAGACGAAGCTAAAACAACTCTTGTTGATTTTGATTAGATATTTTGTGTAAGACATTTAAAAAAAGATTTTTCTCCTTTATAAAGCTGGGGGGATTTAGTAGGATTGCGACAAAATAACATAATTTTATTTTGACTGTTTTTGAACGCGAATGCGTTATTGTGATCGGCGTAATTTTAGGATTATATATCTTTACTTATGTTCACTCGGAAGGCCAAGGTTCACTCGGGCGTATATTAAAATAAATTTATTAGTTCCAATATGTACATAAACAGAAACAAAATATTTATCACATTTTTACAAGCTTTAATTTTAAGTTCAAAATTTGTAAGTAATGCAATTTTCTCTCTCTCCCACTTTTATCCGATTTAGAATTTTTACTTTCTTCTATCTATAATAGAAGAAAGTATTGTAATCGAAATTTTTTTCGACTTCCGGTTTTCGACGGATTTACACGTTTTAGGGGTCAGAGATTCCGAAAAACATGTTTTTACAAAATGTCTGTCTGTCCGTCCGTCTGTCCGTCTGTGTGTGCCTTTTTTGTACCATCGAAAAGTATATGAAGTTATGCTTCAAACTGAACCACATTTTTTTTCTATGTTTTTGGCTATGGCAAGCAGATTCTATCAGAATGTGGGGATATTTTGAGGAAAGGGGGCGCTGCGATCGATATTTTTGTTCCATTTTCACTATTGTACCATCTAAAAGTGTATGAAGTTATGCTTCAAATTGAACCAGATTTTTTTTCTATGCTTTCGGCTATGGCAAGCAGGTTCTATCAGAATTTGGGGATATTTCGACGAAAGGGGGCGCTGCGATCGATATTTTTGTTCCATTTTCACTATTGTACCATCTAAAAGTGTATGAAGTTATGCTTCAAATTGAACCAGATTTTTTTTATGTTTTTGGCTATGGCAAGCAGGTTCTATCAGAATTTGGGGATATTTCGACGAAAGGGGGCGCTGTGATAGCCAAATTCAATTTCAAATTCAAAAAGATGTGCAAAAAAATTAGAAATCCTGAAAGTTTTTTTCGTTAAATGTTCGGCCTTGATCCGGAGAATCCGGAACAATTTTTGTTTTGCCTCTATCTTAAAAAATGCCTGAGATATAGCGGTTTGAAATTTTAGGGTGGCTGACATTTTCAAACAAGACAGCAGAATTCATCCATAAACGGGTTTAACTTATGAGTTTTAGTTAACAGGGTTTCGGCAAATTTTCTTTCATTGTTGTAACAATTAATCCTATTATATGCTTATCACTATATATTTATATTCGCCAATGTCAAATTCTCGCCAAATTTGGCGACAGTTGGCGAGATATCGCCGAATTGGGCGACCAAAATAGGTTGTCATAAATGAAGCCAACTTGGCTGTAGAGGACTAATTTGGCGATATTCTCATTCAAATTCAATGTTGACGAGAACTGGGATTGAATCTTCTTTAATTAGGTTCCACGCATTTTACCTTCGTGTTTTCCAGTAAAATTAGCTAAAATCGAAAAACCAAGAAATAGGGAGGCTATCAGTTCTTGTCGGTTCAGACCTGAAAGACTTTTCGTAGTTTAGTATTATACATCAGTTGATCGCATCCCGGTAACCCGACGATTCGAAAGCAGCTGACGTACAACAGAATATCGAAAAATATTGATTTTATTGGCGATGTGATAACGGATTTTGAAGTATTAACATGACTGAGATAGAAGAAAGTTTTGGGATTGGTTTTTTTAAAAATTACCTACTTATCATTACTCTACATTGTAGTCGACGCATTGTCCACCCGCGCGAAGCCAGGACGGGCTGCTAGTTAAGTCTTAAAGACACGAACGCACACATAAAGATACGGGTGTCGTATACTATGCGCCATCGGCTTTTAGAGCCTAAATAACAACTTTTGGTACTTCTCTATTATCCCGTCGACCCCTTTTCATAACAAAAAATTATCGCCAAACTGTAAGATGAAACGCCAAAAAATGCAGTCCCACTGACTGGATGTCAGAAGCATTATTACATGCTCGTTGTGTCATCCAGTGGTCTTTAATTCGACATTTGCCTGTATTTTTCATTCTGTTTCACTGATTTATGAGTATTTCACTAATTGAAATAACAATTGTGTCCTTCAATTCTTATATTTTATTTATTTATTTATTTCGATATTCCAATGGCAACGTTCTCCCGTTTGTGGGGCGTTACAGTGTGGCGATCGTTTTTTTGTTATGAAAAGGGGTCGACGGGATAATAGACAACTTTTTATGTTATTTTTGTGTAACACAATGTCCACCAGTAGTATAAAAGCAATAAACATCAAATTGTTTATTGCTGACTAATTTAATTAGAATTAATCACGTAATTATACTTTGGCATTCACAATATGCCATTTTGGCATTTAAACTAAATAACTAATTTTAATGATTTTCGAACGTTTGCGTAACACATCCCTTTAGTAAATAATCTATTGTTGTTCAAAATCAATCACAATCTGGATTCATTAAAAGGATCAGTGCTTTTAATCTTAAGCTATTGAGTAACACTTAAGGTAAAGAACGGATGAATAGTTCTATTTTGTGCAGATACGGCTTATTCAAATCCCCAGCGAAGGTCAAACGAGCGTCAACGAAACTATTGGATGAACTTGAACCAAAAGTAGCACAGGAACACGAGCATTTGTTTGGCGTTCGTTAACACGTTAATGAAATATTTTTTAAATATATGTGTGTTGTTTGTTATTCTAAACATTTTGTCACATCTATCATTAACCTCTCGTCATTTGTACGATGCGATGCTAGTAGCTGTTTAATAACTGTACGTACGCATTCTACCTCATTTATTGATCAATACGATATTTTGCTAAAATATCAGTGTAAATCTTTCATTAATGGAAGTTTAAAATAAACTATATTTTAAATTAAAAATCATCCAATTTATGAAAAGCCTATTCCTAGGTCCAGGGTTAAAGATAACATTCCAAATTTCGAAAAAAATAATTTTGTCGCTTAAAGTACTGTTTATACACATGAAAATCATATTTTGTTAGTTAGAAATCGATAGCTATAGATGCCACAGCGAATAAACAATAGCGAAAATTTAAGCCTGTTTTTTTTTTTTTCAAAATAGGTAGACATACTTTCTCCGCACATTTTCAAGCCATCCACTTCTATCTTTTAGAAAATTAATTGTTACTTACTTTTCTAGCGTAATACGCAGATATTGTTGAACGATCGATATCGCGCTGCTCTGTGTCATTTTAAGTAACGGAATAAGACCAGTAACAAAAGTTACAATGTGTCAACCACCAGTAACAAAAGTTACAACGTGACAAAACCCACGATAGTGACATAATAACCAGTGGAACTCTCGAAAGAAGACCAAGATTCAAAATGTGAAAACCAGCTCTAGCACAAGCTAGAGGTAAAAATATATCAAGAAAGAGACAAAAAACCAATGAATGATAGACAAAAAACAACCCACAACAGGGGTGAGCCTATAAAAACGCTAAAAAGCCTTGACAGAGACAAATACAACAAGAAGTGAAATCAGCCCATAAAAGAGGCGATAAACACTACAGCGACAACCCACCATGAACGTGACAAGTCAACAGACATGGTAAATATGTAAATCTATGTACGATAATGGCACCTGGTGTATGTAAAATCCGTCGTGGGTGCAAAGCCCTCCAAGTTACCTGTGAATAATACCTCTGGGGGTGCCTAGTCAGGTGAGGATCTCGTCACCTGATCAAGGTTCTAAATTACGAGACCTATTAAATCTGTCAATTCAACAAAGTTAAACAGAAACCTTGAACCGTCAAACAAAGATAACGGTAGCAAATCACAAGAGATCAAGCACAGCAGCGATGTGAACAAATCTATAGTCAGGTGGATCACAGCCATGCTGTGATCAGGCGATTTCCGCCCCGCACCCAGGTACTAACCCGTTAAGCTAGGCATTCATGCTGGGCAGGTAGGGGCCTGGTTAGCGGTATATATATAAAAAAAGTAACGGAATAAGTGGTTGAAAACTTACATTTTATTTTAAATCGATGTCGTTTCACTACAAATACCCTTAAAAAAAACTTACACATTTCTCTAGCTTTTGGACTGAGAAAACTAATTCTTTTATTACATTGTTTCAGGCCAAGTCTACGATGAGTTTACGTGTCCACCGCTAAAACCTCCTTTTTTCGAAGCGCTCCCGTCCATCCGTTCTCAAGCAGTCCTCTTTAAATATATAAATGAAACAAAAATACGGCTTACTACTTTAATATGTGCATAACGAATTAATTTAAACGAATTTTTGTAAAGGCTACACTAGGCACGCGAAGATACTTGCAAGCTAATGGCAGCTATCTTTTAAAATTTCTTGTTTGCATTTCAATATTTTTAAATGATTTTTTTCATGGGGTCACTTTCTATTTCGGAATCGGTTCCGAAAATAAAATTATCATCATAAAAAAAAAAAAAAAAAAAAAAAAAAAATCAACCAAAATTGAAAAAGTAAAAACTAGCCCTGTGAGAGATCTACCTCAGATAGCCTATGCAAAAAAGAAAGATTCAAAATATTAAAATGCAAGCGGGAAATTTGAAAATAACGCCCCCATAGGATTAACATTAGTTTGCGAGTGTTTTCGCATGACTAGTTAAGATTAATTCGATACTCGTGTTGCTTGCTTTTTATGATATAATTGTGTAATCTTGTGTAAATGACTTTAATGACTTTATTTATCTCTCTGTAGGGTGTTCAGCACTTTCACGATCGACGTCATCGGGCGATGTGCGTTCGGCATCAGCATTGGTTCGCTGGGGAGCGCAGACGACCCTTTCGTGGAGAAAGCCAAACGTCTCTTGGACTGCAAATTGGGATTCAGAACGGTCCTCACAAGTAGGTAGTCGTTTTTAAAAGGTTGAAATACATTGCTTGTCGCCGCGACAAACTAACCACACCGTCTTTGGGTAAGATATTCATCACATCCCCTGAAGGAGAATTCCTTTCATTAGTTTTGTGTGTTTTGCTTCGAAACCTTTTGAAGAGCAATGAAATTTTCCGAGCTTTAGCTTGCAAGCTTATCAACAGGGTAAAAAAACTTTAAAAATCTCTTTTGCCATGAAATACTTTATTAAGAAAAGTTAAAACAACATAATTGCCACAGACAAATAAATATTACTTGTCTGAGATAAATATTTCATATTTCGCCATACTCTCTACTCATGATACTTTATGAACTGTGATTGCTTAGTTGCGTATTGATGTCACTTCTGCTTGCTTGCTTATTGAATTCTGATAGGTTAATAGCGTATATGACATGAACAGGCAGTGGATTCCTTTGCGCGAAAAATCGAAATGATTTTATCTATGATTTATCATTCCCTCTTTGACTCACAAACGAATGAATCATTTGTGTTTACATTGTTTATTGGGCGATAAGACGAATTTTAGCTGATGATACCTTAATTTATGAGTTATTCAAATACAACTTGTATCTCAAAATGTTTTTGTTTGATCACTTTCTAAAAAAGAAAACTTTATGCAGTTTTCTTCTTCAAAAAAAAAAAAAAAAAAAAAAAAAAAAAAAAAAGTCCAATTGTCTTATAAAATATGAAGCGCTCAACCCGGTTTTGTTACTTTTAGACACGTCGCGTGATCGGAGGTTATATTATAATAGTAGATAGTACCCATCAAGATTTGACGGTAAACAATTTGAAAGTTCCATTAGAAATTTGTTTCAATGTTTAATTTGTTGCTTTTAAATGAGTTAAGTTTTGAAAATTTGTTGAATATATAGAGTAAGCGATTCCTATACATATAAGGCAATAGGTGGCGTTGTCAGTCTACTAACTCTTTTCTTTTTTCTTCTTTTTATGAAAAATAATCAAATACATTTCTTAGTATATAAATATATCTTCTTGATAATGGTCATACAAAATGTAGATGAAAGTTTAAATCAATTTATTTTATCGATAACTTCGATAAAAATCTTTTAATTTAAATCTTTTTAATTTAAAATTAGTAATTTAAAAAATATTGTCGGGTGTTAAATTTTACTTTCCACAGTCCAAATATTTTAAAAAGTAACAATATTTAGTATTTTCTGATTTTTTTTTTTTAATTACGCGACCTTTAAGATTTTCATTAATTTATTTTTATCAGTCTGAACATAATTAAAATTTGCTGTTTGCATCTAACGATTTATAATACACATTTTTTAATTACTTCAATTTTATTTTACTTTTCATACATTATTTAATTATTAAATCATCCTGTACGAATATTTTTCATTTTACGAAAAATAATCACATACTTTTCTTAATATATATATATATGATGTCTTTGTATCTATATATGATATCTTGATAATAATCATACCAAATATAGCAAAAATTGTAGATCAATTCCTTTTATTTAATCAATAATTACACGCACAGTCTTTTAATTTAAATATTTTAATATAAAATAAGTAATTAAAAATATATTGTTGGGTGTTAAATTTTACTTAATTATTCGAATTATAAAAAAATACAAATTATATAACTTCTCCTCCAGAAGTAATATATTACATTATTGAAATAAACTATTTTAAAATAACAGACATCATTCTGTCCATAGAGTGAGATCGCACTGACAATCTCTCAGCTTAAACTTAGCGCCTTAGATCACTGAGCCACCGTGGCCCTCGTTCTGGTGTATTCTGAAACTGAGTAAGTTCTAGATTTAATTTCACGCATGCGCAAATTGGACGATTTATGTGAATCTTACACATATCCCTTTTCGTTTTAATGCTAGTGGAGCTTCGCCCGCTACGCTGGTCGGTTTCTTCCATACGGTCCTCGAATTAAACGAACTTAGGATTGGGCGCCCCACTGTCTTCGAATCCAGTCAACTCGGATTTAAATGAAAATGAAAATTTCATTTAGAATCCTGCAGAAACTGCATCAACGTATTTTTAAAAACTGCGATTGTGGATTTATTTTTTGTTCGAAGGGTGAAGCGTTTCTCTTCAACAACAACAACAAAAAAAAAAAAAAAAAAAAAAAAAATAACCAGGCAACAAAATGGCTGCTTGTAAAATTCATCTGAAGGAAAAGCTAGTATTTCAAAGAAAAAGAAAGTTTTTTTTTTCTCATTGGAAGTGGAGGAGAATGATGAATGGGTTTGAACCGCTCCCTGTTCGCTTTTGTTCAGACCCAGCCCACTCTCAAACTATAGAAGGGGAGAATCTCCCTGGTATTTCCTCTTCCTGCTTTCAAAAACAGTTTAAGCATGCGCACTGAGGTCAATTTTATGTGAACATTTTTATGTGAAATCTTAAGAAAGCCTTAAATATATAGATAATATGATTTCTTTTTTTTTTTTTTACAGTGCTGTTCCCTTCCGTTATGAAGTCCCTTCGCATTTCCCTTCTGAATCCCGAAACGACAACGTTTTATCGGAAAGTCATCCTAGACGTCATGAAGGAGAGGAAGAAAGACAAAAAGGTGAGAATTCTGTCTTTTTACAACTAAACTATTTTAACAGTTAAATTGTAAAAATTCCTTGTTCGGAAAATAAAGGAAAAAAAAAACTTTCTAGATTTTATAGGGTAATATATTTAATTTTAGAACTAAACAAGAATGAAAAATCAGGCGTTACGCATAGATTATGTAGCACTTCCCAACACTTACAGAATAATTTTACAAATCTTGACCATTTAATAAGGTGAAAGAGGATATCTAAGTAGACAATTTGGAAAATGCATAACCTATTTAAAAACCCTATTTCAGGAATGACCAACACTATACGGAAAAAAAATAACTGAATTCTTACATGAAGCCCTGTATAGCATCTATGGATTTGTATATATACTAAATAGAATGCTAAAGGATAAGGGTCCATAAGAATTCTCTTTTTGGCCATGAAATAAGCCTAAACTCGATTTTGTTATACTGACTTGATTATTTCACTTTTTAATATTAGAAGGTTTATCCTGTACGATTTCAACAATATTTTTTTGCATTTTGTTCGGATTTATAGGACTTACACAAGCTCAAAGTTCGTATGATTCGTAGTTTTAGATGAAAAATACGCAATTTCTCCTCATTTTGCCTCCATTATTTATAGGAGCGCCATCGTGCAACACTTTCTTCTTTACATAGGTTATAAAATACATCAAAATGTACAATATATGTAAAAGTAGAAGTGTTGCAAAGGTACGCTCATGTATAATATTAAAAAATATATTAAAAAAGGAGGCCAAAATGAGGAGATTTTTGCGTATTTTTCATCCAAAACTACGAAACATACGAACTTTGAGCTTGTGTAAGTTATATAAATCTGAACAAAAACTAGTGTTGAAATCGTACAGGATAAACCTTCTAATATTAAAAAGTGAAATAATGAAGTCAGTATAACAAAGTCGAATTTTAGTCTTATTTCATGGGCCAAAAACACGGCTTATAGACCCTGATCCTTTTACTTCAGTTAGAAATCATATAGCACAGTCTAAAATTCCCCTTCTGGAATTTCCGTCCATAAACGGAAATGTACTTTTGTGCTGCCCTGTAGAGAATCTATAGAATGGATACACACCCAGTCATAGACAAAAAATGAGTTCAGCCACTGAAAACGCACTTCCAGCAATTTACTGTAACTAGACTGTACCGAATTCTTTTGTGTGTCCCTGTCCATGAACGATGACTGCTATACACACACTATTCTATAGTAAGCTCTTGTAATGCACCTCAGTGATATGTATCCAGTTCAATAGGTTTGAAAGAGTGAAACAGCATTCAAATAAACCGTAAATGATATTTTCCCATAGATCGTCATGTAATAGAATTCTTTTTGAGTGTCCCTGTCAATAAACTATATGTGCGACACACTTCCTTTTCAATACCGAACATGCCATAGTGAACCTCAATAACCTATATCCATTGCATGACAATCTGAATCTATTGAGGCGAGTGAGAGCACGGACAGACAGATAGTCAAACCGAATTCATAAACACTTTTTAACTAGGTTGGAAACTGTTAAAAAGCTAGCTATTTTAAAATTAATTAATAGGAAATAAATAAATAAATAAATAT
Source organism: Maratus michaelseni (assembly GCA_963931845.1). Lineage (NCBI taxonomy): Eukaryota > Metazoa > Arthropoda > Arachnida > Araneae > Salticidae > Maratus > Maratus michaelseni. The sequence continues at coordinate 469,534,540 of OZ007589.1, forward strand.
TTTATTTTGTCTTATTTATTTATTTTTGTTTCACATGCAAGAGTTGAAGTATCCTATATATTAAAACGAAAAGGGATTTCATTCACAAACATTGACCTATTTGCGCATGCGTCATAATTAAATCTAGAACGTATTCAGTGTTATGGCACACTAGAACGAAGTACGGATAGCTGAGTGGTCTGTGGCGTTGTGTTTTTTGCTGAGGCTCTGTGTTTCGATACCCACTCCGGACAGAATGATGTGTGTTACTTTGTGGGCGATAATTCATTTTAATAATGTCCTATTTTACCTTCAGGAGGAGAAGCTATATAATTTATATTTCTTTTATGCGTACGCTTTGTAATTAAGTAAATTTACAAATTTGTAATTAAGTAAAGTTTTATACTAATATATAATAGTATTGATTATATTTTATACTAATATAATCAATACTATTTTTTTAATTACTAGTTTTATATTAAAAGTATTTAAAGTGCATTATTATAGTAAAAGTGTATTTATTATATTAAAAGTATCTATTGTGCATATCATTATCGATTAAATAAATAAGTTTGTAATTGACTTCCTTATTCTGCTTGATTTTTAGCAAGAACTTAACTACAAATATTAATGAAATGATTTATTTTTACTTATTACACTCTCAAATTTTTTTTTTTAAATATCAATATTTACTATTTTTTTTTTTTTTAAATAACGCGACCTATAAATTCTTTCATTAATTTTATTTTTATTAGCCTGACTGTAAAACCCTGAACTTAAACTCTGATCTACAATTTTCTATCACACATTTTCGATCTACAACTGATCTACAATTTTTACTACATTGGTATGACTATCATCAAGATGTCATATAATATATACTAAGATAAGTATGTGATTACTTTAATAAAAAAAAAAAAGAAAAAAAAAAAAGAAGATAAAACAGAAAGAAGAAAAAAAATATTCGTATAGTTACTCTAAAAGAAATGATCTCGATATCCATGATTTAATAATTAAGCAATGTATTGGAAATGTAAAATAAAATCCAAGTAATTAAATAATATGTATATATTATAAATCGTTAGCTGCAAACAGCAAAGTTTAAGTTCAGGGTTTTACAGTCAGGCTAATAAAAATAAAATGAATGAAAGAATTTAAAGGTCGCGTTATTTAAAAAAAAAAAAAAAAAAAAAAAGTAAATATTGATATTTAAAAAAAATTTGAGAGTGTAATAAGTAAAAATAAATCATTTCATTAATATTTGTAGTTAAGTTCTTGCTAAAAATCAAGCAGAATAAGGAAGTCAATTACAAACTTAAAATTCTTGCACTTCATGTGTTGAGTAGGCTGGATTGACAGCATCATCTGTCGTCTTATATCTATAGGAATCGCTTACACACTAGTTATAACAATTCATCAACGTTTTGTCACTTAATTCATTTAAAAACAACTCATTAAAAATTAAATCCTATTTCTAAAGGAACTTTCAAGTTACTTACCGTCAAATCTTTCACGGCCTAACTCGATTTTCTCCTTCCCTTTATATGAGGGAAGAGAGAATCGAGTTTGGCCGTGAATCTTTTGACTGGTACCATCTAGTGTGTGAATAGAAGGGATTTAAAGATTGGTATGCGAGTGAATATTCAGGAATAAGGGATTAATATATCCATGTGTGTAACTCATGTCTATTTTATTCTGTTTGTTAAAATCCCGTAACTTGGGACACCGTAGAGGGCGATAGGGACCCTCCCCCACCCGGCCAAAAAAAGGTGTTTTTAATCATTTCTGTGTGTATCGTGCCATTTAGATAGTGCTGTTACAAGCAGGGCACTGATAAACCACATCAATACTCTATCATCGCACTAGGGCCAAGACCAATTTTTTTTTTTTTTTTTTTTTTTTTTTTTTTTTTTTTTTTTTGGGGGGGGGGGGGGGAGGTTGGTCCCAGTAATTCCAATATACGGTATTTATTTTCTCTTAGAAAGCAGTAAAACTCTTTAAATTTCATTGAAATAATTTTTCAATCGTTTGTTATTAAATATAGTAGTAATTAATTAAACGTTAAATTTAAATTTAATGATAATTAAATTTTGATTGATAATTAAAAAAAAATAACTCTAATCACGTTGTTTTCTAAAAATCTGAATTAAAATCTCGAGAATCCAATAACCGCAATAACTTTGTGCCCAAGTTGTGAGAATTTGAGTAAGTAATACCATACTGCACGCGGATGTGCGGTTACACTCTGCCTGTAAAACAAGTTTTCCCACTACGAGTGTCTTGTAGCTGGGAAGAGCTGTTATTCCAGCCATTACGCTGCTGTAGATAGGGGAGAGTACGATAAAACACCGGGTTCCCTGTTTTCTCGTGGATGGATGCTGCCCTATATACAGAACCCGTCGTAACTATATCCCTTAGCAGTGTGCCATCGGCTTTTGAAGTGAGTTCATCTCTGTGTTCGCTGCAGTGCTAGTAGAGAGAAATTCACCCCAAAAGTTTTAGTTTTTCGCCGTCTGTTCTGCTTTTCAAATAAATCCAGATTAACGGATCGATTTCATTGTATTATTTTATTACTTCCCATCGTACGTAGTATAGGGGTAATCGCAATCGTTTTAAAAATTGCACATTTTTTTGACCGATTGACACGTTTCAGACACTGGAGATTCCGAAAAACATATTTTTAGAAGAAAAAAAAATTGGCCGTCCGTCTGTGTCTGTAAACGCTCTATCGCCCGAACTAATTGAGATAGAGACTTGAAATCGGGTATGTATTTAGTATGTCATAATGGGAAGAAGCTTATTGAATTTTAGTCACCTCGATGATCCGGAACTACTTTTTTCGGACTCTCGAACGAGTCGTTCTGATAAAAGGTCTATAAAATTTTTCGAAATGCGTTATTTTAAGGAGTGACTATAAAAGGCAATAAAAAAACCCCCATACATTTTGCATCAAGAATGAAGTGAATCGGATCATGAGTTGCCGAGATATTCGTCATCCTATTTTCCACACGCTTCGATGTTTCACGACCCTGTATGTCATTGAAATTTCAATTCAAAGATCTATTTTAATTGGAAATGAGACCCTTCATCCGACGCGGAAACTGTATGAGGATGTTTCTTTTACACCATTCAGTCGTAGAGCCTTTAAAGTTTAGGAAGTGATCGAGCCAGGATTTTATTTTGGATTTGCAATGCCTTTTATAAATAGTTTACTCGTGTTTTATTTTCCTATTTTATAGTATGCCTATCCATGATAGGTAAGTATTACGGTTTTCCCCCAACGACTCGTTTAATAATTTAATCGATTGTATAGAATAGACCACTGTTTTTTATACGATATTTTGATGATAGGTAGAAGCGAAGTGTGTATCCAGTATCCAGCTATCCAGGAGAACGATTTGGCCATTTGAATTGAATTCTGCAATGAATCGTTTCTTCACTCAACAGGTAGTACAGGATACAATTTTCAGTCTGTAAAGAGAAGTTCAGAGGATACCAGAAGTAAAAGCTGAGAAAGCTATGATATGGCAACATTAGAAATTGCTTGAAAACCTCGAAAAAAAAAACCCGACACCTTAATATATATATATATATATATGTTTTACCATTTGATTCAAAATTAATTGCAAAAAGTTTTTTGTTACGGGAAGTGTAGAAACTTAATTTCTGATGAGTACCCGTTTTTATGCCTACCTCCAAAATGGGGAGCTGTTTCAGAGGGCGCTAGAAAACGCCATTTCCCACGTAGAGAAGATTTTTCTTGTGTCAACAGGTGTGGTTTTTCAATTGCCCAGATGTCCCCAAACACTTTTGTGGCGCGTTCTTTTTGTCCCACTCTTCTATATTTTTGTCAACAAAGGACAACCGTTAGGCACCTGGTTTTAACGTACTTTCTCGTACTTTCTCTTTGCATATCAAACGCATTTCATGCGTATTTAAGGTACTTTAATTTTACTATTTTAAATTTTTATTCAGTCAAAGTTTTTTTCAGTATTTTGCATTATATTTTTTTTATTTCTTTTTCTTTTTCAACAATAATAATCATAGAAAATTTTTCATTTAAGTTAGTTTTAAAATATTTTTTCATTCTTTCTATTTCACGGGCTGTTTTTCTGGGTACTTACGCATTATCCGGGACAGATAGATAGATCGCCAAAAATGGTTGTCAATCTCCCATTTTCAGGTGCGTTCGTAATTCTATAAATACGTAGCACCTATATTCGTCGTATGGTCCGTCCATCTGTCCGCATATAACAGGGCAAAAAGACCCAACGCAATGGTTTGAAATTTAATATATGTAATCGTTGCAGAATTGTGTCATTTCAATTTTTATGAAAATCGAATCAAAACTTGAAGAGATATTTATAAAAGTTTTCTTCATTCTATTCAATCCTATATCCTACGCCATTCATTCAATGGTATCCCACGATAGGTCATGATACTAGGTTGCCATGGGGATGACGTCCTATTGAAGAGGGAGTCCTATTATTTCCGTATGACTGGATTTAAATACCGAATTTGTATACCAAAATTGTTTCATTATACCAATCCTATGATCTACCGATAGTTTTTTGGTTAGACGTTTCGGGATAAATAGATATTAAATGGAAAAAAACAGTCTAAGGGTTACATGCAAACGTAACACTTGCCATTGCAAAGATTTTTGCAACCCAAAATGACCTGCAAGTGTAACATTTCCATGTCATTTGCACCCAAATTAATTTTAATTTGAACCCTAATAAATGTTAATTTGAACTGAAAATGACATGCAAAAGTAATGCTTACATATAATTTTGGGTTGCAAAAAGCTTTGCTAAGTTGCAGGTGTTACGTTTGCATGTAAACCTTAATATGATTTCAAGTTCTGAAATTTTGAAAGATAAGCTTGAGCAGTAAATAAATGTACTTCTTTTATTACGAAAATGAATCCTATCGCAATAGCAGACCTTATAAATCATTTTTAACGATGATTGTTTTAAAAATTGTCTTGTATATTGGATAGTGGCGCATAGTATCATTTTAATGTAACACAATTGTAATGAATTGTTTGTAAAAGTGTATTGAAACTTAATTTCGTAAAATACAACGAATATCTATAATATGAAAATCTGCACATAAAATAAATTTTGTATTCATGCATTTTTGCATAAGAGTGCAACAGCTATTGCATCAAATTTATAAAACTAGTTAGAGTAGGAACGCACCTCATGTGTCTCGTTTGACGTACAATTTCGAACTTGTTTTTATCGTTGTCATTTGTCAAACGTGCACAAAATGGTAACTTAATGTACATTTTATAAATACTTAAAAATGATAGAAAATGTAAAAGCAAGCTAAAATAAAACAAAACAGTAATAATTTAGTATGCATTTATTAAATGCATAACATCAAATGGACGGTTTCTAGCAATGAACGATGTTAACGATGGTAGTTTTATTTCCCGTGGTTTGTTACGCTCTCTAGAATGAATCTATATTAATAAAAGAAAGTTTCGCTCTGTGTGTGTGTCTGTCTCTGTGTGTGTCTGTCCGTGTGTGTGTCTTTTGGCGATGGCTAGCAAAATCTAGCCCACCTAGAAGGCTGGAAATTTAGGTGTGGATAGTCCAAGGTCTGGCCATGTGCACCTGAGCCTCAGAATTTTAATATTTTGATAATTAGCCTAGATATTAATTAGATTCTCAATAACTATCGCTTCTAAAATGTCATCTTTTAAAACAAAATGGCGAATGAAACGGGCTGGCGCGTTGGATTTGCTAGCGGAAATGAACGAATTCGAAATTATTTGACTAATGAGCGAATTTTAAGAAAACTAATTGAGATATCAATTTGAAAATTTCTGAGAATATGTAAAAAGATATTCTGTATCTGACTTATGTGATTTTTGAAAAATTAGGTTGGTAATTTCTTTTAATTTATGCAAAAAACTGCCAAAAATCTGCCGGCGACAGTGAAAACGATCCGAGAAAGTTTCAGACAGGGATCTGCTTTCATTAAAAACTGAACTACAAAGAGATCTGTTTCTCGGGCCGATCCCTCCATTTAGTTTGCGAAAATGAAAGGAAATAATGGCCAATTTTTAATAACGAACAAAAATTTAGGTAACGATTTAGGTAACATTAAGATATAGATTTGAAATTGAGGTCGGGAAGGGGTGTCATTTGCCGGCTATTTCAGCGTATTTCCTTCGTTATGTTCTAATTATCAGAAATATGTAATTATTTTTTTAATGATCGCGTTAATGTAGGTGACTGTGGTTCTCTTGAACAAATGATTCATTCTATTTGCGGGTATGGGGAGGGAGGGGGTTAACGCCTTTCTCTGAGATTGTAATTATCTCGGGCCCGGGCAACGCCGGGCGGGTTAGCTAGTATAATATAAATATTATACAGAGCGGCCAAGATAAAATAGGCTCATTATACAGAAGTACAAATACTTACTCATTTTTATTTAAAAGTAGTAAATATTATGAATAACAACATACTGAACATTCAATAGTTCACAGGAGGTGTTACTATTCATAATATTCCGTATTTACTACTACTTTTAAATAAAAATGAGTAAGTATTTGTACTTCTGTATAACGGGCCTCTTTCTTGGCCAGTCTGTATAGTGTAAATATACTGTATCAATAATATAATGTACTAGATGGAACCCGTCAAAACTTGACGGCAAACAACTTGATAGTACCCTAAAAATAAAAGTCATAGTTGTTTTAACAAGTTTGAAATTTTTGAAGAATAATTCAAATAAAATAAGAAAAATCATTCTGTCCTAGCAGGGATCGAACCCACACGATCATCGGAACAGAGAAGAAACGCGCTTCATACCACTCGGCCACCGTTTTCGCATTTGAGTGTGCTCTAAAACGGGTTAGGTTCCAGATTTAAGTTGACGCATGCGTCAATGGGGCAAATTCGTGTGAAAAAGGAATTGGACGGAAATCCCTTTTCGTTTTAGTATATAAGATTATATTTATATGTATGCCATATCCTGTTACATAGTTATATGTATGTTTATAAATACTTTTGTTTATAAATGCAATATAATATGTTTATAAATGCAACTCTATAATATTAACTATGCACTTAACACGAAGAAAACAAAAAGCAATAATAATAATAATAATAATAATAAGGGTTATTGTAATTAATATTTTCGGCGCATTGAATATTACCTGGTTCGGATAATACATAAGTACCTTTTCCTGATTTTAAACGGATGGTTTAACTGCGATCCAATCCGTTTACAATAAACATTGCTCTTTGTTTAATCCCTGCCTAGGACTCATAATTGCTTTTGAAAACTACATGTGTTGACTTTCACTTTTTCCACGTCTTACATTTAAAAAAGTGAAAGCATTTTATGTTTTAATGAAAAGCGTGCTCTTGATGAATAGAATAATTTATTTTGTCAGAATAGCTATCGTAAAAATGACCTCGATTCTAATGACATTTTATTAAATCGCGACCTTGAAAAACTTCGAAGGAATTTGACTCTCATAACGGATCGATCCGCATATTCTGATCACGTATTCCTCTCTCCATCGCCTCCATAGAAACGCGTCCGTTATCCGGAGTATAGTGATGAATTCAGGTGGTGGTCCGAACAGGGTGGCGGTTGGGGAGGGTATCCCTAATAGAGCAGCCATAACTCAACCTGCGGCCCGGCGACCTTTTATGTGCGGCCCGAGACACATAATCATTAATCCATGTATAAAATTGAGATGTGCATAAAAGGTATTTAAGACTTGTTATATATATATTTTTTCATGGAAGTCTGAAAATGCATCCTCCCGCTTGAAAATTACATATTTTGTATTTGGTAATGGTCAGGGCTTTACAAATTTGATAAAATCTGGTAGCCAGTAAAAAAATATTAACCCCCCATCCTCTTCCCCGTCATTGATTTAAAAAACAAAACAACACGAGATTTTTTTTTTTATGAATTAATTGAGAAAAAATAATAAGAAGCATAGAGTTTAGTTACATAGTTTACAATAGTACATAATTTAGAGAAATAATATAAACTATGTTTTCTAATGAAACTTATAAAACTTACATTATATAAACACAAAAATCAGATTTGAAATTTACAAAAAAATCTCGAGCATTTTTTAGCATTGTATCCTATTTTAGATGCCACAGAAACTTGTTTGACACGATTTCTTACTGTTTTATTGAAATATCCTCTTGCCCCCACACATTCTAATCACGTGACATATACTTGCTGGTTATAGCTGAATAGAATGGTGTTTTCTGTGCATAAGTTGGAAAATGATTTAAAATTTAATTATTTCATTTAAAGTACGAGAGAAGAGGAAGATCACTGCTTGCCGCGCATGAGTAGGGGTGGGGGAGAGAAAAAATGCCATTTGTGTTCATTTCTTATGTCAATTCTTTTACAGAAACCACCCCGACAGATTAAATAACTTGGTCGACAGATCCAAAAACTTGGTAGCCAGTGGCGATCTGACGACCCCATTTGTTAAGCCCTGCGCTTTAAAAGTACAAATTCCCCCACCTCCCTCCAGTTTTTAGGTTTTTATACGCATTCGTTTTTGCAGTATACGCCGATAAAGTGAAAAGTTCACAATAAATTGAATTTTTGCATTAGTTAGCAGCATTCATTACTTTTTTTTTTTAGAATAGGCTGAAACCAACAATTGCCTTCTTGGTCTAGGCCATCAACGCCCCTTGCAAAGGCTTCCGATCTGAACGTGCTTTTATTTATTTTCATTCTCTGTTAGATTTGAATAGACTACAATAGGGTCTTTAGGACCATAGTCTTTCCCTAATTACAATAATTTATTGCAGAAAAACTAATATAATGAGGCATAGGCTTGTTTCTATACATTCTAAAGACATTTATGAAGTTTTAAATACAAGTACTTACGTCAGTAAATTTTACGTAAGTTTACGTCAGTCCATTTCGATGGGAGCACCCTGGGTAGCTCGAAGAATGACAAGGCGGTATTCCATTTCTCGCCACGTATAACATGTGGGCTGTCACACTAGACACAGGATCCGTGATCTGACCTTGAGCGTTTCAATATAATTTACTGGTGTTGCAAACACCTTTAGGTAAAAAAATCTAGAGGAGCGGGTTCATAGGAACCACGAACGACGGTAGACACTGGATGGACTAAAAACATGAACCTAATAACATGACTTTTCCATAATAAAAATTTTACAGTATTATAGTGAATGGTTATTTCGTAATATTTGTTTTTGTAATTGGAGGAAAACTTTATCACCACCCTATATTTTCTTTCTGCCGTTTTTAGGTTCGCGACGATTTCTTGCAGCTGCTGCTAGACGTTCAGAATGACATTCAGGATCAGAACAACAACAATGTGCCGGACACCATCGGAGAAAAGCATCCCAAATCGGAGATTTTCACCGTGGCCGACGAAACATCGCACGAGACATCCGCCACAGATAGCAAAACTCTCAACGAAAAAGGTATTTTGCAAACTAAATATTTTAAGGAACATTCAGTTTCGAAATTAAAGACATCTCGCCGTAAACCATAAGAAGGTGAAGGGTTTATTTCTAGGACATGGGTGAGCAAGGCAGCGGTTCCCCAAACTTTATAGTTATGCCAGTCACCTTAATGTTTGAAAAGTTTTCGGAATTCACCTGATATGAAAGTATAGAGAGGTTTTAGAACTTTCGTACGAAACATGCACAGTTGACAAGTAATTTGTATTCCCAACCTAACATAATTGTCTACAAAGCATGGAAAAATACGCTTATTAATGAATGTACAGTCGGCATAGAAAAAGGTACAAAAATCATGCGTTAAGCATAGATTATGAAATACTTTCCAACACATCCAGAAAATTGTAACGAAACTTCACCGTTAAATAGGGTGAAAGAAGATACGTAAGTTTAGAAAATATATAACACATTTAAAAATCCAGTTTTAGCATTTACCTTCCATAGTAAAAGTAAATAGTCGAAATATTTTGTGCAGCCCTGTATATGAGCTCTATATTTCGTTATATACTAGATAGCATATGATAAAATTTAATTCAGTTAGAAAATTGACATTAAGCAGTATCGGCCAATCGATAGAAATGCACCAGCGCTATATATTATCTAGACTTTTATACGCGCCAGATATTAAGCTAAAATTTAATTAAGGTAAAAAACACATAAGCCAACGGAAAATTCACTTCTAGCAATAACCAACCCTAAACGGCAACGCATCTCTTTACTTTGCGTAGCCCTGTATATGAATTTATTTATGTTCCACAAACTTCTCTTAGTCTATTAAATGCATGAAAATGCGTAACACAGTTAAAAACAACTTTTAAGAAATGCACGCCATACACCAGTGAGCAATTTAGAGGGCACCTCAGTAATGCATATAAATTTCATTATGTTTAAAATATAGTGAAACATGATTCAATTACACTGCAAACGATTTTTTCACGTAGAACATCGTGTAACAGAATTATTTTGTGATACCCTGTACATGAATAATAAATGCTTCCCACGCACTATTCTACAAAAAGCATGTTTTAGTCAGCTTCATAATTGTATATCATTTTCACCCTGTTTCCAATACACATCATCCAAATGCACTTAAAACGATATTTTCCTATCTCACTTTAATGTAACGGAATACTTTTGACTGTTCCTGTAAATAGACTTTAAATGCTACATACTTCATTTTCAGTAGGGATCATGTAAAGGTCAATAACATACAAAAATTTCAGGGCAATCCAAGTCTATTTACACGAGTTAGAGCACGGGCGGGTGGATGGACGGCCACACAAACCGAAGTCGTAAATACTTTTCATCTATGTTAGAAAGCGTTGAAAAGAAAACACCCCATACATTTAAATCTCTAAACTGTCCCAGAATAAAAAAACCCCGGAAATAACCATCGACTGGAAATTATGTCCTTTTTGTTCATTTTATGTTAAAATATCGGATATCGCGAAATTGTACCAAACTCTGAAATGTTAGAAAAGAACACCTCGTTTTGACACTTTTTCGGTAAATTTTACTTTCGGATACTGGAATGGAAATTCGTTCGATCCAATTTTTGAGGAATTATAAACGTATAATATTTGGATCTACTGATGTTAAATTCATTTCTAATCCTTGCAAAACTCACATTGGAATGCAGGTAAGTGTGTCTTTTAAGCATCACTCAAAAATGACTTCTCTGAATGAGCTATCATTTTGGATTCGTCCTTTGAATACCTCTAGAAATGGATTTATGTTCATACGTTGATAATTTTTTTCACAAATTTATGTACTTTTTAATTAATTTTCGTAAAAGATATAAATTGTAACCTATGAAGTTTTCAACATAAATCCATTTCTAGAGGAATCCAAAATGATAGCTAATTAAGAGAAGTCATTTTTGAGTGATGCTTAAAAAACACACACACTACCTGCATTTTGCAATGATTACAAATGAATTTAACATCAGTTAGATCCAAATATTATACGTTTATAATTCCTCAAAAATTGGATGGAACGAATTTCCATTCCAGTATCCAAAGATAAAATTGACCGAAAAAATGTCAAAATGAGGCGTTCTTTTCTAACATTTCAGAGTTTGAACCTTTCAGTATGCATTTCTTTGAATGTACATTGAAAGCAGACATCATTTCCAGTCAAATGGCTAGGGACAATTTAGAGATTAAAATTGTATGGATACTGTTTTCCCCTTCCCTTTGCCGACTTGTACTGTTAAAATGAAATGCAGTTGAAAAGTCCATCGCGATTCATAAGATCGTTTTCCCTCGATCAGATTGTCTATCGATAATATAAAGCACAAACGTGTTTGTACGTAACGCTGACGTCATTTTGCGAATGGCAACAGTTGACGATGACATTTAGGTTTTGCGACTTTTGCTACTGTCATCTTTTTAATTTCTAAACATCGCACATTTTCAATTTTTATAACGTTATGCAGGGAAAATAAATTTACTTTCAATTGCAATTTGTCTGAAAACTGTATCGTCATGGACTCATGGTATTTAAATTAAATTTCAAGCATGATTAAAAAAAAAAAAATCTATCTCTATCGCTTGCAGATAATTACAAAATATTAATCCGTTTGCACTTTCAACACTATAACAAGTTTAGCATTTGTTTTCAGATAATATTCCAATAAATAAAATAGCATAAATAAAATACAAATTTAACCAGACATGTAATTGAAATAAGCGCTTAAAACAGTTGTAGACCACCTATTAACTTCTGACACGAGGCCAATATGAAATGACCAGTTTTAATAAATTCCAAAATTTTATTTGAATATATAATGGATCTATTTCATATAAAAATTGTTAGGGGACAATCTAAAAAAAAAAAAAATTAGAGTTTTCTATTAGAGTTTTCAATAAAAAAATGATTTTCAAATTGTGAACAGCCGTTTTGAGATTTAGATCTTTATTCGATTCCCCGTCATTCAAATATGCGTGTCAGTGATTTCTTTAACTACAGAATTGCTATGTCAGGGCGAAGTGTGTGAAGCGAACCGCGGTTAAAGCGGATTATTGAGTGTAAAAAGAAAATCTTAAACGAAATATTAACTAAGCTTAGGATATGAGATCAGGAGAAAAACACGGGACGTAAGAAAAATGGATTAGAAATAGGCTTCCAAAAAAAAAACAATTTTGTTTTTAAATGTGTTGATAAAAAATCTATAGGTATAGCTAAGTCTGTGTGAATAAATCTTTAAAATAAAGATAATAATGGTTAGTTAGTTCGCTTTACTCAACATGAAAATATAAATGTGAATGTGATGGGGTTAACAATTCCCATAACAACGCCGACCGCAACGAGAGAGCCGCGGCAGTTCTAACGAGAATTAACAAGGCTAGTAAAAACTCGACACAATAGACTTGATGACTTATTGATGACTTAATGCATCTTTGGCCTGGGAGCGGAATATTAAAATCCTCTTCAGATTTCTCTTTCGAGTTGGTATGGACAGACGGTCCAGCCAAGCTCTGATATAGGAGATGCATGAACGGCCGATAAATTACGGCAGAAACCATCCCCTTTCTCCTTAAAACCTGTATATAATTTGTATGTATCCTGTAAATAGAATTCATGCCTTACTTCAGATATTAAAACAAGTATTATTTCTACAAAAGCTAGTCCTCAATTATCAACACTAATTACCCAAGGTAATTACATAAATTCCATTCTTTTTTCAATTTTAAGACCAGAAGATTCGTGTAATAGTATGAAAAAAAAGCTTAATAAATGCCAGGCCAAGTCAAAGGCGCAGATCCTGACCAGTTTGTTTTGCCCCACCTAGGAACTTGCAGTCAAAGATCTGCGTTGCGAATGGCCACCGTTTGGACAAAAATTTCTAATCTGAGCATGCGCTGTAGCAACACCGGCTCTATTACAAAGCCAGGTTTCAGAGGAAATACTGGTTTGCTGACGTCATCAACCTCGGTCATGAAGCAGGTCGCAATATTCTCCCATTCCGTACTTGCTCATAGGAATAGTACCGTGCGTTTCAGAGACAACGTGTTGGGAAATCAATGTGTTTTGAATTCTGATTTTAATTTAAAGCTGTTCAGTTCAAGATCGGATTGCTTTTAATTAAGGTAAGTACTTATTTACAGTATATATGTGTAATTTATGAATATTAACAATGTTGATCATTGTGTATTAAAATATGTTTAATTTGTCGTTTCTGCGCGAGTAGGCTTAACTCCACAGCTTTGTCCGAAGCTCATGTTGCGAAAAATATTTTATTACGTTTGCACTATTTATTTATTAGTATATAATCTTACGCAACAATTTTTATGCATTATTCAATATTCAATATGAATTTTCTTCATTTGTAAATTTAATACTTTTTAGTTAACACCTACCTTTTTTTTCATACATATCAATGGAAAATTGTGCATAAATAATTTCACATACTTCGTATTTGTACGCTTATGATGAAGAAAGACTAAATTTATTTATTATCACTAATTTTATTTACATTAAGTCTAATCTGGATTGGAAGTGTAACTAATATCATAACACCTTTCTTATGCCACTAAAAAGTAACATAAAAAATTAATTATATGTAGTTTTAACTAACTTAAGTAATTTTGTAAATATTTATTCAAGAATTAGTATATAAATTGTGTATTTCAGAATAAATATAATTAGTCACACTTAATAAAAGATGTACAAAGTAACTAAATATTTCATTTGTCATTACTGACCATGATCTTTAAAGTGTATAGCAAATAATCTATTCTCTATCTTACGAATCTAGCAATTTTTTTAGAGCTATCATTTAAAATTTGTAATAATTTTAATGTTAAAAATAATCAAAAACTAATTAAAAGTTTTTTATGCAAACTTTAGTTATAAGAATACGTTTTGATAAATTCATGATTGTTTCATTCTCATGCTTTTCCTTTTCCCTTTTATTTATTTTTTTCATATTTAATATCTTCCATTGCTAAAATATTCATTTTTTTTAACATACAGATATTACGTTGAAAATTTCTGAACATGAAAATATTAACTTAATTAAATTTTTCTTATGATGTCACTAATTCACATGCAAAATGTTATCAATAATATCAGTTAGTAAAACTGTACTATAATGTACTGTCTATCATACGATAATTACATATTCGATTTATTTTGTACACATTACATAGTTTATACATATATATAATCTACAATAAAACTCACCAGAGGTGGTTTAATAATTATTAGAAAATATTAAATATATCAAGGGTAATATACCAAGAAAAATTTGGTGAATATTTAGGGCTACTTCACAACATCCTATTTAATAAAACAGCCTCCTTCACAAAAATCAATTTAATAAAATTACCCCTTCACAAAATTCTTTATAATAAAACAGGATCCTTCACAAAATTCCTTTTTATTCCATAAAAACTTACTATTTATTATTTATTAATTATTTTGTGACATTTTAAAATGTGTAATTTGCAAACAAATAAGTTCACCAGAGAGGAAAACTTCAGCAAAAGGATTTAAAAAGTATTTTTTAATCCTGGTTCGAATTTGAGTAACTGGATTTTAACTTTAATTACAAAATGTTATTTTTCACAAAAATAACCTTTACTTTTCACAAAATTTTATTTAAATCAAATATCATATTTAAAATGTGTAGTAATAATTAAATGTGTAGTATTTAATTGATAAAAAATATGTTACAATGATAAATGTTATATATTAAAAATGTCTTTTAAAAGACTCTTTTTTTAATTTCAGAACAGAGGCCTTCACAAATTTTTTTTATCTCAAAACAGGACAACTATATATTTAATATTTCCTAATAATAGTAAAATATCTCTGTTTATTGGTGATTATAAAAGAAATGCATATATGGAAAAATAAATCAAATATGTAATTATCAAATGACAGACAATGCAGTATATTAAGTTCTTACCTTACACTTTTTACTAACTGATATAATTTTGCATATGAATTAGTGACAGGAGAAGTATTTAAGTAAGTTAACATTTTCACGTTAACACATTTACAATTTAATCTATCTCTCTATATTAAAAAAAAGTAACCACCGCGGCCGCCGCTGTCAATTAAGATTTTGTGCCTTGAAGTCTTTCTGGACTAATATCCAGAAAACTATTGCAAATAAAAATTTAAAAATTGGTGGTTTTATAAAGAAATGTTCGATAAACACGCTGAAGTAGACAGTTTTTAAATCGAAGAATTATTTTAAGAGATATTTAATATTAAAGTTGGTCAAAATAATTTTCTTATAAAAGTTTTATAGAAATGAAAACTATGCACAGGAATTTAACCATAATTTGTAAGGATATAGTTTACAAGGTTGCGGTGTGCAGACTGCAATTATTTTTTCAATTTGACTCCTTTTTTTGAGGTTATATTTCAATTTTTTATTCAAAATTTTCATTATTTTGACGAAGATTTATTTCATATTTCATAAATTCCATTATTTGAACCGTTGCCAATTTGTAAAATAGCGCACGTAATAATATTCCTTTTCAATTAATAAATGTATTTACACGAGACTATTAAAAACAGAAAGAAAACTTTAAAATAATATTTAAATGATCACGTGTTAAAAGCAATAAATGTAGAAAATGACGTAATAAAAATATACTTGCGCGTGAATATTAAAAAGAGAAATACGAGTAACTAGGGAAATTTACGTCACATTTAAAATGATCAAATAACAATATTTCCAAACAATTTCAATTAATAATTATATTTTCATGAGAGATCAATTTATTTCGACAAATCTTTTACCTATTATTGCAAATTTTAAAACAGCGTAAATAATAATATTTCCTTTCCAATGTCAAAATTCTTCTATTTGTTTATTTGGTGTTACAATTTAACGATAGTTTTTTTTTTTTTTTTTTTTTTTTTTTAATGAAAATTGATTGACGGGGTAATGGAGAAGTATCAAAAGACAAATAAGCGTTGAATTAAAAATTCCCCGATGAAAAAACTAACTCGTGTAACGCATCTGATGTCAACTGAAAGTGACGCGACTCCACGATTATGCACGTTTGGCGTTAAATCATATATTTTGGTGACAGTTACAGTTGTAATCTGTTTCAACAGCGACCTTAAAATCTGTCAGTGAAAGGAAAATGAATGGAAACCCTGTTACAGCAGATCGCCACTGGTTGTTTAATTATAATACAATCTTCCGTAATCGTTTTAGAGATGATCAAATCAGAGTGTTTTTAAATCACGCGGTGTCAGAACGGGGGTTGGCGAGCGCAGCTCGTAGGGGGCAGAGCCCCCTAGTGTATAAAAAATATATAAATATTTTAGTCTATTTATGTAGCAACGACAAAGTAAACATATTTTAATAGATAATGATTAACATTGCTAACATTCTTAAAAATGCATGTATATACTCTAAATAAGTATTTACTTTAATGGAAAGCAATCCAGTCAATCGAAATATTATTAATTTTTTTGAAAATGTGCTAGAACTCAAATATGAACTTTAATTTGCACATTAACCAAAAGAAGAAAAAAAGTGTCTTTCACGAAGTGAAAATATATTTATAACACATGAAGAATATAAAATATTACTTAATAAAAAATAATGAATTAGATGAATATTCTTCTTAATATTAAATTTAAAAAATAAAATAAGACTCTTATACTTAGAAATTATACATTTTATATATAAAAAAATACACCATAAAAAAAAGAGTTTTTTTTTATGTTTATATATTATATTTTATATAATATGAATATTTTTACTATATGTTTTATGAATTATGAAATATATTATATATTTTATGAATTATACGTATTTTATTTCTATTATAAGACATAAAAAGAAGCGGAGAGAGGGGTGGGGGAAATGAAATAATTTTAAAAAGACAATATAATGAAATATTTTAAAAGGATTAAAATGAAAGTGTCTTTAATAAAATGAATATAACATATGAAATGGTTACATGAAGCAAATAAAATGTAACTTAAAAGAGAGAAAAAATAGAGAACTACATTTATATTTTACTTATTTAGTTGTTAATAATAATAAAAACTCTGATATTTATGAATTATTCATATTTTATTTTTATTAAAAGATATAAAAAGGAGGAGGGGAGGGGGCTTTAAAAAGACACTATAATGAAAACTTTTAAAAGGATTAAAATGAAAGTCTTTCCTCAAATGAATATAATATTTATAACATGAAATGGTTACATGAACGTATATACATGGTTATATACCCTGTACACTCTAACTTATGGCTGAGATAAGTTTTGGAACGAACTCGGAAAGTTATGATGACGAACGGAAAATAAACGAGGTTTGTCATCAATGACCGAGGTTAGTGACGTCACTCTGAGTGTCCCCGGGCTTTCTTAATAGAGCCGGTGTTGGCTGTAGGCCTATGTCACTATTCTGATGCATAAGGTTGCTCTAAGGTAGGTATAAAGATGCCACCAAGAAACAGAATGGACGCTTAAAGGGGCCCCACTTCAACTTTTTAATTTAAAAGAACTTCTCGTCTTTTAAAAAGTGGGAAAAGTTATAATAAGGTTACGGCTGAGAAGCGACCCATGGGAAATGCTTTTATAAAAGATTTAAACTCATTTTTTAACACTTTCCAACATAGTTGAAAAGTTTTTATGCGATCGGTTTGTTCCGATTGTTTTTATGAATTCGGTTTTCTGCCGTCTGTTCTTGTTTTCATAAATATACTCCGATTGTCATGTAATTTTTATATGTTATTGTATAGAATTTTTGGTGTTGAAAATGAAGCTTGAAGCACTTATAGCTCGTTTACAGGAACACACAAAAATTATTACGTTACATTATGGTCTATGCGGGAAAAATCGTTTTTGATGCATTTGAATGATGTTAGATATTTCATATATAATTAAATTAATAGGCATCCCTGTGGTGGACTACAGCATACTTTCTTGGGAGTGTAGAATAACTAGCATTTATAGTTCATTTACAGGGACGCCCAAAATAATTCCATTCCATTATCATCTATGGGGGAAAAATCGTTTGCTACGCATTTTGATGATGTTATGATACTACAAACCGAATGAAATTAAAAAAGGATCACGAGGTGCGCTGCAACATGTTTTCTGTAGAAGAAAGAGTGCGAAGAATATAATTATTATATATTATTAGTTATTATATATTATTAATTCCATTTACAGAGACGCGCAAAAGAATTCGGTTACGGGATGGACTAGGATCGATTTCATTGTATGAAAAGATGGAATTAATAATATTCTGCTATTGGTGAAAATGTTTCATAATCTATGTATGATTTGTCGCTCTACCTTATGGATCCATATTAACTGAATGTAAATTTTCCTGGAAATTTTGTTAGCCAAGGTAGTTTTGTCATAGGCGTGTCCACCACTAAGTTGAAAATGTTATTTTTCTCTTAATAAATCACAGTGATTCATTAGGACAAAAATAACATTTTCAACTTAGTGGCTTAAATATATGTCTTTTCGCGTGCGTAAAGCCGGCGCCTGTGAGTCCGATACGCCCGCGATCCTGTATTCATCAGGCCTTGATGCTGTATTCCCATTGTAAATGTTACAGACCCATTTTCTGACTCGGGTGCTAGGGAAAATAAAATTAAAGCGCAAACGGCGATGTGAAAAGGAAACAAAAAAATAACCACTGCCCTATACAAAATAAATAAATTCGCAAAAGCTGAATGACATACCACACTATTATTTAACACTGATTATTTAACTCAACATGTTTATTGTATTTAAAGATGGAATGTTGTATTTTTAGGTCTGTCTCTCGACGAATTGGTGGCCCAGTGCGTGACTTTTTTCATGGCGGGGTACGACGCCACCACCACCCTGCTCACCAACGCCCTCTACCACCTGGCCACGAACCACAGGCACCAGGAGAGAGTGCTGAAGGAAATGAAAGAGGCCGTACAGAAACAAGGCGTGAGTGTTTACCCTCTCGATATTTAAGTACAATGCATTCCTGACCTGGTAGAAACGGAGGCTTCCAATTACATATCATTTTACACGAATGCGGGATGAAAAAATATGTTATGTTTTTACTTACGCGCGGTAAAGTTTAAAAATTCATTAAAAAGAAATAAGCCATGCTAAAAAATTGCTGTTTGCAGGAATGGAATGACAGGGAGATCGGATTTTTTAATAGAATTTTTGTTCAAAAATGACCGATAGATGGCTCTGCATGCATAATAGGAAGCAGATTTATACAGATCAGGTCAATGTATACACACAGATTCCTCATTCGATGCCAGCTGTCGTTAACTAGATCAAGCGCTGTGGGTTAAACTCTTTTACAAGAACGGGGAATCGGCAAGGAGCGCATTGAGAAAATTCTGCACGGCAAAATGACTGTACACGAGAAAAGGGCCTGGGTGTGCTGAAACTTGTCAGACGCTTCGCTAAAATGGATATTTTACTATAAGATTCTTTTGCATACATCTGCTTCCTATTATGCATGCCAGCGCCCTCTATGAGTCATTTTTTAAGCACAACTCTTTTTTGTTATTAAAAAAAATCCAATCTCTCTCCAATTTCATTTCTGCAAACGCAATTTTTTAGCATTATTTGCTCCTTTCTAATGAATTTTAAACATTTTAACGGTCTTTTGGCGCACCCAGTATATATATATATGTGTGTGTGTGTGTGAAAATTGTATAAGACATATGGTGTACATATTACCTATAAGATGTAATTATTACGTATATATGAAATGATATAAGGGCCAAAATCTGATAAGTGTGATTTCTTTGTCCGTGATTTTCTGCTGATATCTCATTTTCAAAAGTCTCCTATTATGCACAATTTGAATTTTTAATAACCACTGATATATTGCAAAATAATAATTAGTAGATGGGCACAAACTTTATTGAAAAATAAATAGGATAGGGCAGTTTTTATCAGACAAGACACGCATTGTACAGTAGTGACATTTTTTGCAATCTTGTCATTTTACTTTTAAAAAAAAAACATCTTTCAAAACAAACATTTTTTGAAAAAAAAAAAACATTTTTTTTTGTGCTCTA
Organism: Maratus michaelseni; assembly: GCA_963931845.1. Classification (NCBI taxonomy): domain Eukaryota; kingdom Metazoa; phylum Arthropoda; class Arachnida; order Araneae; family Salticidae; genus Maratus; species Maratus michaelseni. Next base: position 469,555,039 of record OZ007589.1, read on the forward strand.
TTTTTAAATACATATCAAACCTACGATTAAACTATGGCTAGATATTGGTTAATCTATAACTATCAATATTTAAATTAACAATGGAGACAATAGTGATGGTTAATGAAGATACACTTATCTTTTCCTCATTCTTTTCAACCGAGAAAATCTTCTTTATGAACAAACAGCAAGCAGTGGAGACTTTTTAAGAACAACATCCTACTGGAAACAATACTGAAAATGACAGCATGCTGCCATCTGGTGGAAACAGGAAGATATCCATACACCGGGACAGTAGTGATAAAAAAAAGGGAGGGATACAACTTTAAACCCCAACAAAAACAAATATGACACATTTCACTTCTAAAAAAAAATATTATTATTCCCCATGAGATTCATATTTATGATAAATACATTGGTTTTTCAAAATGTTTTAATAATGATTGTTTGTCGATAGTTTTAACGATCAAGTTAGGGATAGGTAGGAAACAAGAGACAGTAGTGACTTTTGAGATATTTAAATCCCATATTAAAGATTTAAAAAAAATGGATTTTCATTCACAGTAGAAGCAACATAACATTGTAGAACAATCATACAGAAACATTTTAACATTCAATATTCAATTAGAATTTATATTGCAAAGAAATGCCGAGAGATAGACTGTGGGCTGGGAAAACACATTTATGAGATTTTGACCCATATAATGTATAAATGGTATAGATGACGTAAACATAGCATATTTTACATATATGGAATATATATGAGTTATGGCGTTTATTATATGGCTTATGATGTACACATAAGCCATATAGGCTTATGTATACGCCATACACATCGTCGCCATATATATATATACATATCGTCTCCGTATACATACTTGGCGGCGACTTTGACGACCTTGGCGACGTTACATTTGGCCGCTATAACTCATTTTATTTAATATTTGAAAATTACATCTCGCAGTTTATGACTTGGACGCATCTTTTGTTTAATTGTAACGCGAATAGGATTATATGCAATCCTATCCCCGGACTATGAAATTTTTTTATTATACTGCTTTCTCATTCATTGGATCTTTCTAGAATTTCGTATCAGAGATCTATATTAATTAAAATAGATGATTTTATGATAATGAGAATATAATTAGCTTGAAAGATTAATTATTCTTATAAATGTTTTAAATATTTTATAATTTATTGATAATCCTAATTGTGAATATGAGGTGTATGGAGTGATGGTCATTTATGAATAAATATCATATGTAAATCATGAATATGAAATGAATACGTCATTATGAATATGAAATGTAATCATTTAAAAATGACTGCTTGAGCTACCCTCCCATAAAATGTTTGAATTTCTACGCAATTGTGAAGCGATGCACTGTAGCAAAAATGTATCCCATAAAATAATGAAAAACATGCTAACAAACAGCTGTTATTTTTTACCTGAATCAGTTTGCATGAACATTTATTTGACTGACAAAATGAAACTTGGAAGTTTTTTTCATATATATATACCGCTAACTAGGCCCCTACTTGCCGGGCATGAGTGCCTAGCTTGACGAGCTACTATCTGGACCCAGGGCGATATTCGCCTGATCACAGCATAGCTGTGATCCACCTGACAAAAGCCTTATTGGCACCGCTGCAGTGCTCTCTAGTAGTTTGCGACAGTTTTATTTGTTTGCCGGTTCATGGTTTCTATGTAACATTGTTGAATTGGCAGATTTAAAAAAAAAAAAAAAAAAAAAAAAAAAAAAAAGCAAAAATTATAAAAGAGGATCTCGCAATTTAGAGCCTTGATCAGGTGCGGAGACTGACAAGACACCTCCAGAGGTATAATTCATAGAGAACTTGGAGGACTTTGCACCCACGACGGATTTTACACGCACCAGGCGCCATGAGCGTACATGGCGAAAAAGTTTGTGAATGCGACATGGAAAATGTTTCCAAAAAATTCGCTCAGTCGAAAAGAGTAAAAAAAAAAATCCTGGACAATGAGGAGTACAATTTAACAATGAACAGTTTTCTGCTGTTTCACTTACTACATTATTATTGTTATTTATGTACAGATGTTATTGTTATGTAGATGTTGAAACAGTCTTCTTACATGCGTTGTTCTTTTTATCTCAACAGGGTGTTGTGAATTACGAGACGCTATCGGAGCTGAAGTACCTAGATGCCGTTCTTAACGAATGTCTCCGATTATGCCCGTCTATGGTGAGGTGGGTATACTGATTTTTATGTACGGACAAAAACAGAAAAAATGATGAGAATAAACTCTTGATGATACTTTATCTGTTTAATACTTCTTTCTTCTCTTTTTTTATTGTTTCCATAAAAGTATGTAATCCATGGAGAACTTGTGAAATTGGAATTTTCGGTACTTTTCCGTAAGCCAGGCGCAGTTGATAAATCGGCCAGTAGTGTTTCATATACACCATCAACATTCGCATTGCACTCATTTCGTTTTACCCTGATATGTGTTTCTAGGAATGAGAGGAAGACATGTGAGGAAAGATTTTACCTTACTGCAGGCAAGTTATGATATTTTATGACGTATATGACCAAGTTATAGTCATCTATCTATCTTATTATAAAGGACAAACACGTCCGTGCGTAACGCTGACGTCATTTTGCATTGACGATGCACAACGATTGACGATGAAATTTCGGTTTTGCGATTTTTGGCTACTGCCATTTTAAATTCTAAACATCGCACATTTTCAATTTTTACAACGTTATACGCGGGGAAAAATTCTACCTTCAAATACAATTTGTTTGAAAACTGTATCGCAATTTATTCATTTATTATAGCAATTAAATTCAATTTCAAGCATGATTTTTGTTTTTTCGCTTGCAGACGATTACAAAATATGAATCCGTTTACACTTTAAACAATATAAATATTTCAGCATTTGTTTCCGGCTAATAACTTCCATAACGAAATTAATACTTCATTAAACAACCCATAAAATAGTATAAATAAAACACAAATTTAACAGACATGCAATCGAAATAAGCGCTTAGAACCACTGAAATGATCAGAATTTAAAAAAAAAACTGCTGTAGCTAAAGAAATTTTTAGTGATTTCTTCGGCTATTTTAACTTCTGGCACGAGACTAATACAAAATCACCGCTTTTAATAAATTTCAAAAATTTTATTTGAATATATAATTGACATATTTCATATCTAGGGGGCAATCTAAAAAAATTATTAAATGTAAGAAATCTATAAGGGTTTTGAATTAAAACAATAAATGGTTTTCACCTCTATTCTCTATCCCGGGAAGCCCGGGTTCGATGCCCAAGTATATATAAAAGAAAGTCCTGACTGGGGGAGATCCAAACTAACTGAGCCTAGAAACATGAAAATTGGTAGGACGTAGACAAGCGCTAAAAAAGAATTTTGTAAAACTCCACCTCTAAAGGGGGTAAAAAGGAAAACAAACTTAAAAAAATTCCCTGAAAATAATCTATTATAGTTATGTGACAAATGATAATATATTTTAATGTATTTTTCTATGCTAAATCGAATGTACCAAGTACATTCTTCTAAGTCAAATAGTTCGTGAGATATTGCCTATTTTTCTAATTTGACGATATCTTTGACGCCAAAACCTCAAAATTCTAACGTTACAAATGATAATTTCCAAAAATACATGCATTGCTATAGCAATGGAAGAAATTAAAACTGTCGATAAAACGCGAGGTATTTTTTTCCTCGTTATAAGATAATCTAATGAAATTAGAATTATGGGTGAAATTTCCATAATCGGATAAACCCGATTAGGAAAGAGAGCCGTTTTTAAACATTCTGCTGAATGCATTTTGTTGAGAATTGAACTGTTAGATAATTTTTCAGGGGCGGATTTGGTACATAAAATCGTTCTACGTTGTTTAGTTACAGAATTATGTGTCAGATGAACCCGTTTATGAAAGTCTAGTCCTTTTAAAATGATTTTGTTAAATGGATTTTGATGGGTCTTGCACTGTTAGATAGATTATTTTTCAGGGAGGGTTTTAGTATATAATATATCATTCTACGTTGCTTAGTTCTAGAATTATGAAGAGAATTTGTATAACCAGGTGAATCTGCTTGTAAAACACCAGGCTTGTAAAAAAAGTTCTATGGATTTGGATGAGACTTGCATTTGTTCGTTAAAATTGTTTGAGGGATGGTTTCAGTATATTGCATATCGTTTTATATGTAAATGATCAACTAGAGTCCTTTTCAGCTCAAATTTTATTTGAAAAATTAGAAAATATGATAGTGCAAAGGCGTTTGTATCGGTTTCAGCAATGCGGAATGATTTCCGGGAAAATGTCCATATTGCTTTAAAATACTAGATCCAATTCAGGGATATATTTCGTTTGATTCAAGATTCGTTTGGAGAAACCAACCAGCGTAGCGGGCGAAGCCTGCTAGTATGTATATATATTTTAACTGAAATCACATGTGTTAAAATAAATGGAAAAATAGGTAAAAAAAAAAGTATTAAATGAGAGAACGAAAAAAAGAAATATGCAATGTATATGGAATATGTATAAGACATATATAACATGTATGTGACAAATAAGACGTAAACATTACGTAAATATTGCGTATATATGATATGTATAAATGGCATCTACTGTATTTACTGTATTACTTGGGGGGGGGGGGGGAGGCTCGAAAGCCAAAGCACCGCGACCAGAGGTCTATTGTACTATCCCCCAGGTCTCCTAATTTTGAACCAATTCCAGATGAGAGACCTGCATCTGGATTGGCACCCCCAGAGGTAGCGCTTATACAGAACTTGGAGGACTTTGGAGCCACGAACAGATTTAACGTGCACCAGCTCCCATTAACGTACACGGTCCCACAGCAGAGGCAGACGAGAGAGGATAGACGATGCACCCTCCCAAGCATTGACCGTGGTCGATGCTGCTTGGCTTTCGGCGATCTTACGACAGCCGAGCTTTACCGTCCGCGCCACTGCGGGACAAATGGCATCTATGATATATATATAACTTATATATGACATATGTGGGGTGTTTGGCGTTTAATCAAAATTTTAAAGGTTTCCTTGGCGTAATTGTTATCATGGGGGCCACTATAACAAGGGAGTACCGCAAATTCCTATTCAAAGACAAAAATTAAATAAATTTCACAAAACCCATTTTTGTTGACTAGCCCTTAATATGTTTTGCAGGAACGAGCGGCGTGTGGAGAACGATTACACCTTACCGGAGACTCACATCCGTCTGAAGAGAGGCATGATCATCAGCATCCCGGTCTACGCCATGCACAGGGACCCAGAATGGTACCCGGAACCGGACCTCTTCAGGCCGGACAGGTGAGACGCATCATTATTCTTCTTGTTGATCTCATGAATGCCCCCCGACCAGCCGAAACGGGAGGCTAAGTTCCGAAGTTGAGTCCTGCACTGCTAGAGTCATACCCGACCGAACCCGCAAACTCGATTTCAAGTCAAAACAAAACCCGACAAATGAATTATATTTAAAGTTAACCCGGAATCCAACAAAAAATGTTTCGTCGACCCAAACCCGAAATACTTGAGCCCGAACATCACTTTTCAACCCGAAATGAAAGAAAATGGAGCTACAGTTTAATGCAATTATGGCAAAGTTGTCTGTAATCATACCTCTAATAACAATTTTATCATTTATGTAGGAAAATGAACCTTTTAAATTGGATTTAATACTAGTATTTTTTAACCGGAAATTTCAGCGATTGAATAAAGCGATGAATATTATTAAACAAATATAATTGTATTCAATATCCCTAAGCATTTAAATCTGTGATCTTGTAAAACACAGAATTGAATGTACATAAATTATTATATACACTGCTAAAAGCAGGTTTTTAGATTTACGACGAAAGTGGCCATTTTGATTTTAACCAACTTATTTAAAACCACGAAACTTATAATTCTACAAATAAAAAATATAACACATTTATTCAGCAATGTAACGAAATCCATTATCATATCATATCATATCTATCTGTATGTTTTCCTGTTTTTTTTCTTTCTTTTTCCCCCCACCGCCACATATGAATTGGCGATGTTTCATAACTTATCTTTACATATCTTTATCTTATACAATATAGAGTTACAATACCAGTTCTCTTTAATAAGTACTGAATAAGTGGCTGGATTATATAATAAACGACAGATAAATTCAGGGTCTGATTATTGCAAGGACAACAAATGGTACTTTTCGGTTAGCCGGGCGCCAGTGATATATGTACATATATAAATATATATGTATATGCATATATATGTATATTCATACATATATGTGTGTACATAGATGCATGTATATATATGTGTATGTAGATATTTTTGTATCTCTCTCTATATATGTATATAAATCTCTGGCGCCCGGCTAACCGAAAAGTACCCAACAAATTTATTGCAAGGAACTGTAACCCCACCCCCTCTTACTTTTAAGGAGGCCTCAAAACTCTAAAAACTTAAGGAATCTCTTGCACGCCTTTCCAGTATACGCAAATGTGATATGCTGTGTTCGCCGTAAACAGCAGACATGCGACGATGGATTTCTCCTCCTCCTACTCCTTCAGCAGTCAAAAATCGCACTTACACCTCGCTTTTCTTCTTTACTTGCCTCTGTCACTGATGGTGAACGGACACACGTATCTCTAACCTTACTTCCAGCACAATTAACTCATGAATAGCGTGTAAGCGGACGTTATAAGTGTGTTTTCACGAATCGCCATCTGATGTCAGATCAGCAATGACATTCTAGCGGTACCAAAATGCGTGCTGTTCATTTGACTGACCTTCGTAGATTTTGTTCATTTGCGAGATCACGTAACTATCGCATTTTCTATTTTTTCTTGCCGAATGATCCAGTTAATAATTAATTTAGCCAAATTTTTTTTTTAAAGTATTAAAATGGATGTAATGCGTGATTTCCCAGCTGTTGTTAGCACCTTAAATAGAAAACTTTGTGAAATCCTTTAAAAAAAAAAAAAAAAAACCGAATAAAATGCCTATTTTTTGTTGCAACTGAATCTTCTTTCTCTCTCAGGTTTATGGACATGGATCCTTCCCGTCCTTCTCTAGTCCACATTCCTTTCGGAGCCGGACCCCGCGTCTGCGTCGGGTTTCGATTCGTGATGATGCAGGTCAAACTGTGCCTGACCAGGCTACTCCTCAGGTTCCAGGCTACGCCGGCCACCACAACACCTGTAAGTATTATAGTATTACATTATAGGTGAACGTGGTGAGAAAACCTTTATAAACCCTTCCAAAAAAACAGATACAATGCAGTCTGTTTCTAAATTCTATTTATTGTACAGTAAAATAATTTTTTAAATCAGTTTAGCAATTTCAGAAATTTTTTTCCTACCAAAAAAGAAAAAAAAAAGTTGTATTTTACAGTATTAATACAACTTAATTTATCATAAAAATCAAAATACTATTAAACAATAAATTACATACTATAAGTTTAGTACAGTGTGTTTCAGAAGGGACTCCCCAACTTTGAAATGACATAACAGCGAAACAGTGAGAGACAGAAAGGTGAAACAAGTGGTATGTTGGACAGACAGGTCTGAAATTTGTTATACACCGGTTTGCAGAAATAGTTTTCAAGACTGGACATCAAAGGGCGCTGCAGTCACAGTGTCTTTGAAATAGTGTCTGAAAGTGTACTTTGTGAATAGAGGTCAAATCACATGACAATGGTTTCGATAGGGCATGTTTTAGCAATAACATGACGCAACCGAAGGGTAGTCATTCATTGCAATGTCTCTACTGAAACGGATGCGCATGCCTCACAGATGAATTGTTCGAGCTGTTGCAACGTTTGAGTATTCTTGGAGTAAACAGTGTCTTTCAAGTAGCCCCGCAAGAAGAAGTCACATGGATTGAGATCCGGGGAATAGGGAGGGCCGATCCATACTGTTACTCGGGAATAATGGAGAGCAAAGACTCGGTCACTGAAGTATTCCTCAAGGAACTCAAACACTGCAGTAGTACGGTGTGCTTGGGCCTCATCCTGCATAAACCATGAATTCTCTGGTACATCCTCTAGAGCTTGAAATGTGGCAACAAATTGATGTAAAATTTCAATATATCGGAATGAGTTAATGGTTTCCCTCGTGAAGAAGGGTCCAATGATCCCTTTACTGGACATGTCCAGCCCAAACTGTAACTTTTGCAGAGTGCAGTGGTTTTGAAAGACACACAAACGGGTTTTCCGTGCCCCCTATTCGCCAGTTTTGTTTATTTACAAATCCCTCAAAATGAAAATGGACCTCATCGGTGATTCATGCGCTGCCTACATCAACTTTACTCTCATCCATCATCTGGAGTAACTCCTTTGCGAAGTCTTCTCTTTGTTGCAGAGCTGTATTTGTGATCGCTTGACGACACTGCTATTTTATAGGGAAACAGCTCCAGGCCCTTTCGCATTATTCTGTACGTAGTGGTGTTTGAGAATCCCGCTTCAGCAGCGAATCGTCTGATGGATTTCCGTGGACTACGTTTAACTTTTTGTTCTTTTCATACTGAACTAGTTTAAGTAAGTTTAAACCTAAATAAATACACTTTTATAATTATGGTTTTGCCATATATATTTATATAAAGAAAATTAACGATTTTATTCTACGGTTTAGAACAAAATTTAAATTGATTATAAATGCTTCAAACTAAAAATTAAGGCCCTATTTTGAATCATTGTCCAATGTTCGATGTTGTTAGTGTCGGAGACAACAAGAGAAAAGTATTGTTGCCATGGGAACAACGACTTATTCAATATCGAAATGTATTCATGAGAGCGTTCTTAATCGGGCAGTTACTGTTAAAATACACTTAAAGCTTATCTTATCCTCCCGGCGAAACCACGTAAATCATAATATGCAACTTGTTTATATATTATATAAGCTTATACAGAAAATAATAAACTATTTAATCGTTTTCAAAGTAAATTAATAAAGTACTATACTTTTAAACACTCATTTTACCAGTAATTTTCAAATACATTAAAATCACTTGCATTGAGCGAGGAAAAGGTCGCAAAATCGCGTCTTTTTGCGCCAAACATTCGACAGTGTTTTATTTTTTTCCACATTTCCTACTGGGATTCCGCAGCTAAATTAGATTGATCCTTTCTGACGTATACATGAGTAGTTCCATTAGCATTTCCCCCCAAAATAATGTAAAAGCATTTATATTCGCGAGCCATAATTTTTGCGAAAATGAAGATATCGGTGATTTCGCGAATTTTATATGAACAGAACTGAACGTTGAAAAATCCCGAAACTACCTAAATAGAACCCCTTTTGTATAAGGCACTTCCTTTTGTCCGAAAAGTCCCCCCCCCTCTCCCCATAGCTCTAAAAACAGCACGCGTACACACAAGACAAACAAAATGTTGATCCCCCTGAGATGTTCGATCAGACAAACGCAATGTTTGTGCCCGCATCTGAATACACATCGGAAGAACGTGGTTCAAAACGTCCATAATTGGTCCATAATCGGCATGGAAGATAAAAGAGAGGCGACTCTTTTGTTAGCATGTTCACTTTCTGGAAACCTACTTCCACCACAATTATTGCACGCTGGAAAACAACAAATTGTCATCCAATGTTTACATTTCCCATGGACTGGGATGTGTGGCATGGCATACCGATTCGCACTGGAGCAATACCGACACAATGATTCCATACATCGAGAATATTCTTGTATCTTATTACGACAAGCAGAGATAGCTTCTCGGAACCTGGTGTAGCATGGTTCGACGTTTTTAAGGCACACCAAGATCCTTTTTTTCTGGCTGAACTTGAGAAGAGGAATATTATTCCAGTTTTTGTGCCCGCTTCCTGCACCAGCCTTTGGACTTAATTGTAAACGGCGAGTTCAAACGTTTGCTGAAGAATGAGTTTATTGAGTGGTGTTCTAATGAGCTTAAATTTACAGAGGAAAAAGAATCTGTGGACCTGCGAATATCACGACTAAAACCTATTCACGCTTCTTGGCTTGTGCGTACATTTAAGGGTGTTGAAGCCAAAAGTGAGATAATTTTGAATGGCTTCAAAGAAGCTGGTATAAATATTGTAAGTGAATAAGCTGCATTTTATTACTTGTATTATTGTTTTTATTCAAGAAATAGTTGTAAATATTCAAGAAATTTTTGTATTTATTTCTTATTTTAGTAACTGTAATCATTAAATTTTGGATAAGTAAAAAAATTCTGATTCTTTATTATTATTTGAGGCGAAAAAAAAAAATATTTCGCGAGGCTTAAATTTTCGCGATGACGACGGGCTCGCGAAAATAAGTGCTTTTACAGCATTCTGAGTATGGGCTTTAAAGAGACCGTCCTTGTAAATGGTAGAAGTTTTGATGTGACAGTGTTCTGAATAGTGTTTCATATAATGTATGCTCGACACATGATTTTTCTTTCGTATTACTTTATTGCTTTTGAGATGCGATTCGCTTTGTGACATCTTAGGCTGTTTAAATAGTGCGTATAATGGTCAGCTTCTAAAATCGATACAGATCTAGTTCATTTTCAAATAATTTCTTTTCTTTTTCCAGAAACACTTGGCCCTGACAGAAATGAGAAATGTTCTGAAAATCAACGACGTTGACATCTTGTTGAAGAAACGGACTCACTAAATTCCAGGTGTTCGTCCAACTCAGAGGGATATAACTTACGAGCTTAGTGTGTGCTGTGTCTCTTCGAATGATCATCCTCAATTCTGTGCCAAAAAGAAAAAGAAAGGCATCGCGTTCCTCGCTTTCGTCCAACATTGTTCAAAATTCATCTAACTGTGTTGTTGTATATAGATCTTCATTCTGTAGATACCCTTCATTATACTCAAAAGGAATTTTAGTTCAATTACACGCGACAAAATAGCGGATGCTCTAATTGGTTTTTTCCCACATCGTATAAACGTAAAATAATTTATTGAATCGATTCTTTTTACATCCTTTACAATTAATCATAATTTTCCAGTGTTGACAATTGAGCGGATTCTTTTTTTTTAAATTCAGAAATTCCGAATTTATACTAGAAATCCGAATAGTTATTTTTGTTTTATTTAATGAAAAACATTTTATGATTAAATAAACGGAAAATTAGTATTAGGAATTTCTGAATGAAAAAATCCCCTCATTTAACAACACTGGTCTTTGCCTACATAGCAAACAATTTGTTAGAAATGCGCGGCATCCCATTTTTGTTGTTCCGTGGCTCCACGGTGAGGTCACAAATAAGACTGTACATAAATGGTGTGAAGTGACGTCACAGCAACATTTCTGACAACCCCCAAATACTAGGCCAACGCACTGACTCAAATAGGACGGCGGATTGTTTTAACTGAAGTGTTTGTACAATCGATTGCATTTGAATACCACTATTTTCTGATAATATTCTTCGCCTTATTTATACGCAGAAAAGCAAGCCAATATTTTTGTTTGATAAAACGTGGTACTCAAGTTAAAGAGGCCATACAAATGCTTTAAAATAGTCGGTCTACGACATCCTCTACCCCTATTTGAATTGGCGTGTAGGCCCTGGTATTCAGGGGTTGTGAGAAATGTTGCTGTGACGTCACTTCCCATCAGTCGTCAGTCCTATTTGTGATGTCACCATGATGCCAGGGAGCAACAAAAATGGGATGTCTTATCATTTTGTGACGTTGAATAATAATGACGTTGCATAAATAATACGACGATAATAACATTTTGTATAAAACACGCTGTATAATTATCTAAAATTGCATACGCATTTAATTCTGTGTTGAATAATTCCGCAAATGAAAACATTTTATCCGTTATTCCAGTCAGTTTCAATATTTTATTCCGGTCCTCTTTATAGAATTAGAAACTGTTAAAAAAAAAAAGAAAAGAAAAGAAAAAAAAATGAGCATGAGTGCGCAGAAGTACGACAAAAACAATAATATAGCCAGTAAAAAAAACTTTTTTCATCCAATGACAAACTTATGAAAGGTAAATCATAACGAAAACCATTCTTAATTACTCCACTGCTGTTGTAGCTAGTAGTAAACGGTTGTCATCATAAGGGATATTGGGCGATTTATCACCACAGAAAAATGTGTTAAAATCCTATCCGGTAGTGGGGGAAAAATAGATTACAAAGTTCCATCTTTACATACAAAAACCAAAGGATCCTGTCATATCAAATCCCCCATTGTCATTAAAATATAGATAGAAATGCTTAAGTGACACAAACAGAACACAAAAAAGACTTACGAAGACCTTTTAATAGAATGATCGACGTGATTTTATCAAGATCTACAACGATAAACAAACTATTCTCGCAAAATTTTGAAATATAAACTTAAAAAAACATAAACCACGAGATCCTATTTGTGCTTAAAATAGTCCACTGTAAACGTGAAAATTAATTCTTTTCAATTACCTAACATTTGGAACGAGATTTATTTTTTTAATAAAACAAGGAAATATTTAATTTTTATGTTTACAGTTGACTGTTTTAAGCCATTAAGGACTAGCTGCACCGTATGATGACGGGATAGCTGCCAATCATTTTGCTGTTTAAGTACCAGTATTTTGAAAGAGAAATATTCGCTTTATTGGATGACAGAAATAACGCAATAAAAAGGGACCCAAGTTGCTATTCTAAAAAAATGTTGCATTTTAAAGAGAACAATAATTCCGTCATCAATGAGTTAAGCACATACTTTTATTACATATAGGATCTCGTGGTTTATGTTTTTCAAGTTTTTTTTTTTTTTTTTTTTTTTTTTTTTTTTTACGAGAATAGTTTGTTCATCGTTGTAGATCTTAATAATGGCGCCGATTGTGCTTTCGAAACAGGTCGATCATTCTATTAAAAGGTCTTTAAAGGCCTTTTTGTGTACTGTTTGTATCATTTTAGCATTTATATCTATATTTTAATAAACCAAGTTGAATTAAATAAGAGAATGTAAAAACGACTAAAACCAATATCGACTCAAGAGAAGCTGTGCTGTTCATTTTCATAGGTCGACGCAATTAGGAGAGAGAGTCCTATTTATTTTCATGTATTTAAATCCATTACTTCATTGACAAACACTGCCTTATTTCATTGTTTCAACTGAGCTTATTTTATCAAAACCATAGTCAAGAGATCCATCACTTTACTCATCTGTACGAATTGGATTGGCATCCTCAGCATCCACGCGTTGTTTACCATTTGTTTAAAAAAGTTCAAGGTTATTTTTTTAAAAATTATTATTTGATATGTGACAGATATCTCCAGATCGATTCGATTAAAATCATCTCTTCGGACTTATTAATCTATTCCATTACTGATTTTAATATTAATGAGTAAAATATTTTTATAAGGGGACAGTGGATTTTTAAAATCACAAAATTCAAATTTAAAAAGTTTTTTTTTTTTTTTTTTTTTTTTTTTGTTAAATTGTGAAACCAAATGCTCCTATTTATCGGATGCAAGAAGAATTTTTCAATTCTGATGCTTCTAAGCTTTCATATTGGTAAACGAACTATATATTTAAACAATTGCTTATACTTAAAATAGTTTTTTTTTTTTTTCAAAATTGGAAATTTTGCACATTTCTAAATTATGAAGCATTCAATGCGCTTTCCTAATCATCAAATTATTTTGATTACACTATCTCACACTTTATCCTCTATTGAAAATTAATAAATGTTAGCATAAAAAGATGCAATTCAGGAGTATTTTAGTTTTGAAATTTTTGTACAGATGGAAATAACTGTTTTTTTTTATTATTATTATTAATATTATATTTTATTTATATATTTTAATTATATTTTTTTCTTTTATACATTCAGTGAACTTTTACAATTCATGTATGAAATATATGAAAAATGTCTAATAAATAAATATTGTTCTATTTTATGAAAAAAAAAATGCGCTTGAAATATTTTGAAATGTGCAATTTTTAGTTGCATTAAAATATTTAAAATGCAATGACTAAAAATATTTTTAATATTTTAATTTCAAATTGTGTGCATATGGGTATTTTAGTCTGTTTTTAACTCCGCCAAATTTCAAGTGAATACCTTAAAAATTTAAAATTTTAGTTTCCAAAGTTCATCGTCGCCTTAAAGATACGGAAAATATTCAATATGTATTGAAAAAAAAAATAATTGTTTATAAAGCCTTACAACCACAAAAACTAATTTAAATTTTTGGTTTTCTTTAAAGTAAATAGTTCGCATATAAACCCACTTTTCTCAGCTTATATAGATATATTTTAGTAATAGAATGTTATAGGTTTAATCATAATAAAAAAATATCTCAATAGATACACGTTACATTATTTAATTGAGAAAAAAAAATAAGTAGAGATTATAGATATAATTAATTTATACATAACTGTTCGAAAAATTTTCTATCTGGAAATGAATTATTTTTATACTGTAGTAAACACACACACTTTGCGATAGTAAACACATTTTCAATATCAATTTGAATTGTTTCTAATTTGAATATTTCCATGTGGTTTGTTTGAATTCAGAATTGTATTAATTTTTTAAAAATATCAAAAACAAAAAATCAATACTTTAAAGATTTTAAACTTAATTTATATTTAAAGTTTTCCACATAATTGGATTAAAAATAAATAATAATAATGAACATTTGAAAGCTTCTGAAGAATTCTTATTTATTTATTTTTTTACATCTTGTTTTACATTTTAGGCATTTAATGTAGAATGTTTGAGATCCAATTTAATGTTCCAGATTCAATTTGCTCATGTGAAAATGTACAGTTTCTGTTGTCAAAACTGCCTTCTTGTTTGTCACGAAATTGAATAAAATTTGTTTAATATATTATGTAGTTTTTATTTTCTTTACAATTACACGATGATCACACAGCTGTTATCTGTCCATAAATAAGACAAATTTAGATTAATTTATTTCTTTAATAAGAGCCCATACCATTGAACGACATTTGCAAGCTCATGCAACCAATGAAGTAATTTTTTTTTTCAAATTTCTCGTTTGCATTTCAATATTTTTATAGGATATCCGAGGTCGATGTCCAATGTTGTACCTGCCTTCTCGGTCGAATCTAGAGGACCTAATTCATCCAGTTAACCTTATTGATCATAGCATCTGATCTGATATCTGAATCAGCTCAACAGAATAAATCGCAGGTAATTTGGAACGCCAGTAAACGCTGGATACGTGATTGCACTAGATTAATTTTGTTGATTGTGCTTGAATCATTGTGTTAAAATTAATCTAGTGTAATAACGTATCCAGCGTTTACTGGAGTTCCAAATTACCTGCGATTTATTCTGTTGAGCTGATTCAGATATCAGATCAGATACTATGATCAATAAGGTTAACTGGATGAATTAGGTCCTCCGGGATGGCTCAGTGGGTAGAGAATTGGCAGCTTTAGACAAGAGATCCGAGGTTCGAATCCTGGCCCGGAGATTTACCGTCCAGTTGGAAAATGACAACTCATATGATTTCTTTACCAATTTGAATAATTGTGTTAAAATTAATCTAATACTATTGTAGTTTAACCTGTGCGCTATGCCGTACTAGCAGATTTCATTTTCGCCATTAACCCGCCACTGTGATTCTTAACGTGGAAACTGCTTGTTCTAACCGTTACATCGTTTTAGCCGTAATCGTTTTAGCCATGATCGTATTAAACGAATATTATTTCTTGCCGAACGATTCGTTTATAATTTTAGAATTTTGCCAAAATTATTTTTAAAAAGCCCTATAAAAAAGGGGTACATCCATGCCAGTATGGAATATCGCAACACACCCTTCAACATTAATATTCCATTTGAAATAACAACTGTAAAATGGTCACTGAAAATTTCATCCAATTGAGGAAAAGTGTGTCACTGGCCGATTGAGTCAAGTCGGCAAACGCTTCCGATCCCATTTCAGATTAGGGTCTGGTTCCATTTTGGAATCCAAGTTGACCCAATCTGATCTTCGTCCTTGAAGAAGCGTGTTGTGGCTAAAGCCGGAACAAAGTGGTTTCGGATGCATCTGGAACAATCTTCACTCAGAAGTAATCTATTCCTATCGGAAGCTCACTCGGCTTTTGACATAAGCATGTTTTCGGAAAATTTTATTTAGAAAATTAGATAATAATATTTTTAGCAAATAATTGCTATTATAGACTCACGAATAGATATCTATATTACAGAACAAAAACACGTTTATGAGTAGTAACTCCAACGTCATATTAACGGTGGCAACGCTTGGCAATTTTTACTTTCTTCTGTCTATAACAGGAGAAAGTATTGTAATCGAAATTGTTTTTGACGGATTTATACGTTTTAGGCGTCAGAGATACCGAAAATATGTTTTTACAAAATGCCTATCTGTCCGTGTGTGAACTACAACTGTATAAACTGTACAAATCCGTGTGTGTGTGTGTTTTCTTTGTATCATGGAAAAGTGTATGAAGTTATGCATAGAATTGAACCACATTTCATATATATGTTTTTGGTTATGGCCAGTAAGTCCCAGTTGAATTTGCGGCTATTACACCAGAAGGGGGTGCTGTGATAGCGATTTTTGTGGGATTTTCCGTAGTTGTGTTGTCTACATCGGCTGCTAGTGCAGCAAAGGGTGCTTCGCATCCAGATAACTCTCGCAAGCAGCAGCCGAATGACGGAAAATATTGATTTTAGTCCTGTGATAGCGAATTTTGAAATATTAACATGTATGAGATAGAAGAACGTTTTAGGATTGGCACATCCGACTAGTTTAATTTCGAAACATAGCACTATTTCAATGTTTACACCGTCAAATAGAAAAACAAATTTCAAATGTAATTTGTTTAAAAACTGTACCTCACTTAAATGATTTGTTGTGGTTTTTAATATCATGCAACAACATGATCCAATGTCATCCATGATCGTTGTTTAAATGTTCCAACCATCATCGAGTATAGGAATAAATTTCTTCACCACCTCTGGATCTACACAAAATGATTTCATGATGCCATTCTACTGAAGCCTTTTAGCCGTCTTCGAACGAGCAACGTTTCCAGCGAGAACCACATGTAGGCTTCGTCTCTCCCCATTCGCAGGACTCATTGCGTTTCTTGCCTGAACATGCACATTCCAGAAGGAATTCGAACAGAGTGAGTCCTAGGACCCTTTCTCTGCTCCACGTGCAAGTTCGCATTCCCAGGTGGAAAGGAGCAGAGTATATCCCGCTTTTGATGATGGCAGTAAAGATGACATTTCAGCCTGATGATGTTGGCTTAAATAGACGGAAGAAAAGCACACGATGGTTCAGGAAGCCATGATCTTATAAGCCTGATGGCGATGGCTTTGAAGATGGCAGAGCAGAGAAGTCTGATGGGGGTGACATAGGAGGTGATAGTCGCATAAGCCGGATGGTGTTGGATTTAACAGATAGAGAAAAAGCATAGGATGACATAAGAGGTCATGGTCATACTACCCTGATGATATTGGCCTTAGGAGGTGGGAGAAGAACATAGAATGACTTAGAAAGAGACAAGTCTGATGGTAATGCCTTTCGAAGATGGTAGAGAAGATGGTATTGGCATTAGAAGATGGAGGAAGAACACAGAATGACTTAGGAAAAGGAAAACACGAAGAGGAATGTTAATCAATGTCTGCGTGTGTACCTAAGTATAGGGTTGCGTATGTGTGTTTGTATCTAAGGGCATGTCTGCGCGTAAACTAGACTAGTTGCTATGAACCCAGCACATTTCTATTGGATACTGATTGGACACTCACAGAAAGAAAATTCACATTTAAAAGGCCAAACCACAGTCGGACGTTCTCCTTTCTGAGTTAGTAAATTAATTTACTAGTTTAAGCACGTAAAAAAAGTATTAAATATTTATTAACAGTATGCCAAGAAAGAATGAAATTTATTTCCCAAAGTAAGTTTGAAAACTTTTATTCATTTCTTTTGAAAAAAAAAAAAAAAAAAAAAAAAAAAAAACTGAAGTAAAATGAAAATAATATTGAAAATGCTTGACCGCATTATAAACAATTAAAAAATATATTTAAAGCAATTTTACAATGCAAAAAATCAAAAATTGACAATAATCATTAAAACTTTTTTTTCTAATTTACTGACTCATAGAGAAGATCCCCGATTTCATTGAAAAATATAAAAAAGCTTAAAAACTAAACGATTCAACAGCCAAAATAAATACCATTTGTTGTTACTCTATATACACATCGCGAAAGCAGTGGCAAGCATCTTAACGACCGACTGCTCTAATTATTGTACTTCTACAAAATATAGATGATTTTGGGGAAAAAAATCATTTTTTAGTTAAATCAAAAAAATGATGTATATCATAATTTTTCTTAAGATTATTTGTATTACGCTTCTACGGAAACAGGCGAGATTAGAAATTGCTAAAATAGGACGACTGAACTGTGTGGTGCCGTTATGTTAAGAAATAAATAGAAAATAGCACAGATGTCAATACATGAGTAGACAGCTGTTTAGGTGCAAAGGTTAAAATTACCAAAGGTTTTCGCCTTTGACCACGAGCTGCGCTTGTTGATTAGAAAAAATACTCCCACACGTGGAAACAAGTTGGAAATTGTACGTCAAACGTGACAAATGAGGTGCGTTCATACTCTAGCTAGTTATATAAATATTCAGATCTTGATGATTTTTAATTCTGTCAAATGAATTATATCGTCTGCAGTTTAATTTCTGTCATAAAATAAGTATCTCGGTCGCTTGACGATTCAATCTCGGAAGTTTGGACACCGATTTTTTTTTCTTTTAATTCAAATTTCTTAATAAATATTTTTATTAATATCTCCTAAAGTTTTGATTCGATTTTCATAAAATTTGAAATGACTCGACAAACTTTTGCAAAGATACTATATCTTAAATTTCAAACCATTCGGTTGGGTAGTTTTTGCGTTGTTATATGCGGACGGACGGACAGACAGACGGACGGACCAGACGACGACAATAGGTGCTACGTATTTATATAATTACGAACACACCTAAAAAGACTCAAATGAATACCCTAAAAATGGCATTGTTCCTAAGGGCTGTACTCTTCCTATTGTTTCTAAAGTGAACTCAATTCCAAAGTCTTTAAACATATTTGTACACTGCAAAAAACTGAGAAGCGTTTCGGCACAAGGCAGAAAGGATTACAAAAAAGAATTCATAAAAACTGAGTGAAAAAATTTGTTCTGTCATATAAAGGATACATTTCATCATTAGAAAAGTTATGAATCGGAACCAATCTCAAAACGAAAAGATGATAAAGATGTATAAACGGTGCTATCTGTACTTTATTAATACTAGTATTATATAATATTATTCATCAATCCAATATCTAATATTTATTATAGATTCATGGAACAAGAGTATAGAGAAACTATCGAACGAGTTATTTAACTCTGTATGTACAACAAAAGATTAACTGCAAGTTTAATATTAATATGCAATGAAATTGAATCGGATAAATATTAACTCTTTTAAAAAAAAGTGTATCGTTCTCCTAAATAAAAGAAATTATGATACAGAAATACACAGAAACATTTCCGATGTATACAAAAACATTTCCGATATATGCAGAAACGTTACTGACTGAAATATAAAGAAACGTTTCCGAAATGCACGTAAATGTTTCCAAAATTTACAGAAGCATTTCTGAATATCTGACCGAAATATGCGGAAACTTTTACGAATATCTGACCGAAATATGCGGAAACATAACAGAACCGATGGGCCACATTGCTGCCCCACCAGATAGAGTAACGTTTCCGAGTTTTTTTTTTTACAGTGTAGCAAAAATACACAAATTAATAAACAACGATTTACATCTTAAAAAGGAAAAAAAAAAAAAAACAATGTTCACAGTCTTTTGCCGAGGCATTTGGCAAAATGCAAGACATTTTGTAGAGCATTTGATGGAAATCCATTATAGACCAGCCATTTGGTAGAAATTAAAGGAAAGTTTTGGCGTAGTTTTGATATTTGATTCCTTTAGGTCTTTTGGGTCGCTGAACACGAATCTGAGGTTTTCTAACGACATTTTTTCCGGGAAATACATTTTTTTTTACAAAAAGAGTGTAAAAAAAGGTCGATGTAACATCGAAACTAACCATTTTACCCAAGCATTTAACCATTAATGATACTAACGATTATATGATTAACTATATTTTATGCATTTGAGGTAGAGGAAAAGTGTGGATCTGGCGCCAGAGGAAGGTGGGACCAGTGAAGCAGCTCCACCTCCTCTCATGGGTCGAGGGTGCTCCTCCTCCGGAGAGCTCGTACTCTAAGAGGAGGTAAAATTCGGAGGGGGTAAAAGACAAAAAACTGTAAAAAGCGGGAATTACGGCCCTGTACAAAAGCAACATAAAAATTATCTATTTTAAGCAAACGTTGACTATTAATGATACTAAAAACTATGTGATTGACTACATTTTACAATGAAGTTGCCTGATAATAAATACAACGACACATTATGAATCGTTATTTAGTAGACGACGAGTTGGTTCCTATTAATCTCACCAACGAATTTCGGTTGCAAGGCATTCAGATGAAGACCTCGAGGAATTTCTGATATACGATCTAGGCCCTTATTCCTTAACCGAATTCGACAATGGCTTAAGAAAAGGAAGCAAATCTACTCTCTACAAGGTATTCAAACCCCTAACAAATAAGCGGTTCAGTGGCAGGATTTAATTCGTCACTGATGGAGGTGTTTTATTGCATAAGGTTGTTTGACCTAAGAATCAGTCTTTTTCAACAATCTGCGACAAATATGTTGAGTACGTACAGTCAAAATACCAACCGCAGGCAGTAGTAGCCTTTGATGGCTACCCTTATGACTTACAAGGTGGTACAAAAACTGCTGAGCGTATGAGGCGAGCAAGGAAACATGCTTCAACTGACATATTGTTTGACGGTACATACCATTTTCAAAGAAAAGTTTCTTGCTAACCCAAAGAACAAGGGTCGGTTAATATCTATGATGACTGACAAGTTCTCATCAGCAGATATGACATGCAAGCAAACAAAAGAAGATGCAGACACCTTGATTGTAAACACTGAGACGGTGAACATCAAATGAGACGGTGGTTATAATTGGGGAGGATATTAGTTGGAGTTAAATGGAAATACATTAACCTAAATGCACGTGACACAGAAAGGGTCTATTTACTATCGAAAACGTAGAGCAAAAGATGTCTAAACCTGGTTCCGTGAATGTAAATAAAGTTTCAGTAAAGTCTTTATGATTGTCGCAGGTTTATCTTACGATAGGAAACAAAAAACGAGTCGTTGGATACTTACCCATCATGGATAGGCATAATATAAAATATGAAAATAAAACATGTGTAAACTATTTATAAAATGTATTGCAATTCGAATAAAATCCTGGCTTGATGACGTCCTAAACTTTAAATGCTCTATTACTCAAAAATTGATATTCATATTAACTAACGGTTTACTGCGTCGGATGAAGCGTCTCATTTGCAATTAAAATATATCTTTGAATTGAAATTTGAATGAAATATAGAATAATGAAAAATCGAAGCGTGTGGAAAATAGGTTGACCCATATTTCGGCTACTCATTATCCGATCGACTTCATTTTTGATGCAAAATTTATTTTTTTTTATTGTCTTTTATAGTCCCTCCTTAAAATAAACATTTTCGAAAATTTTTATACACCTTTTATCAGAACGAATAGTTCGAGAGTCCGAAAAAAAGAGTTCCGGATCATCGAGGTGGCTGAAATACAATAAGCTTCTTCCCATTATTACTTACTAAGTACACACTCAATTTCAAGTCTCTATTTCGATTTATTCGGGAGATAGAGCGTTTACAGACACACACAGACGGACGGCAATTTTTGTTTTCTAAAAATATGTTTTTCGGAATCTCCAGTGTCTGAAACGTGTCAATCCATAAATTTTTTTTCGATTTTCACAACGATTACAAGACTTATCCTATACTACGTATGATGGGTAAGTAATACGAAGAGTGACAAAATCTGTATTAACGAGTAGTACTTTAGCACAGTACCGAGTACTCCGTCTTCCACTCGGTGAGTAACAAGCAGTAGTTGTGTGTAAGAACGAACCACTGATGCGCCATAAATGCTATGTGTGTGTGTGCCACCCCTATGTGTGTATATATATATATATATATATATATATATATATATATATATATATATATATATATATATATATATATATATATATATATATATATATATATATAAACATGTATAGATATAAAAATATAAAAACGCGAGAAATATATTTCTTTTCTGTTTAGGTACATATTGAAACTAATAAATTTATTTTAATATAGCAGAAACATCTGGCTCCGCCCGAATTAATCTTGGCTTTCCGGGTAACATAAGTAAAAATGTAATATCCTAAATATACGCGGATCATTCGCGTCCATAAACCGTCAAAATGACAATCTGAAAAAACTTATGTTGTTTTGACGCAATCCTACTAAATTCCTCAGCTTTATAGATGATTTTAAAATAATTTCTTTAAGCTGTCTCAAGTAAAATATCTAATCGAAAATCAGCAATAGTTGTTTTATAGTACAGGCATTAGGGGATAAAAACGAGCAAATAAAGGAAAGTTTTGAATTTTGGGTCCCTTTATGTTTTTTGGGTCGCTGAACACGGATCCAACGAAACTCTTTCCGGGAAATAAAAAAACGGACTTTCGTTTTTTCAAAATAACTCCAAAACTGTGCATTTTGCTGTATCTAAAGTCGACTGTATATGAATTAAAGAAAATAAAATTTCCTATATTTTATGTACTGAAAGTTTTTTTCTCTGATCAATGGTTTAGCCGTGAGAGTGTCTCAAAAAATTACGGCAGTGTATGTAGATGTAACATGGAAACTAACCATTTTACGCACGCGGTAACCATTAATGATACTAAAGATTATATGTTTGACTATATTTTATGCATTTGAGTTAGAGGAAAAGTGCGGATCCTGCGCCAGGGGAAGGTGGGAGCAGTGGAGCAGTTCCACCTTCTCTCATGTGTCGAGGGTGCTCCTCCGCCGGAGTGCTCGTACTCTAAGAGGCGGTAAAATTGGGAGGTGTAAAATACAAAAAAAACTGTAAAAAACGGAAATTACGACCCTGTACGTCGATGTAACATGAAAATTAACCATTTTAAACAAACGTTGACTATTAATGATACTAAAAACTATGTGATTGACTACATTTCACAATGAAGTTGCCTGATAATAAATACGGCGACTCATTATGAATCGTTATTTAATTATAAATTATTATGTACATTAGTAACAAACATTAGTATATTTACATGAAGTCAAAAAGCAAAATTCTTACTTCCGCAATATTTTATTTGAAGGTCCCTGCTGTTCATAGACATCTACAACATAGAAAATAGACGTATGAAATTGGTGGATTTTTTATTTACTACCAATATTATAGAATAAATGTTTTCTTAATGGTAAATATTTCATACTTTGTGGCATGGCTTGTTACTCTTCCATTGGGTCCACGGATTCAATGGGTAGGCAATCCATCTCCAGCTCGGTTTCAGGGTATAACTCGTCTTCCTCATCTTGATTTACCACTGAGATGGTGTTGCAGTTCCCTTCGCAGCTGAGACACATGTAGGAACAACAAATACCTGCTTTCTTGCACCCACAATTTTGTTGGCAGTTCTTTTTGCACTTACATGTTACAAGTTTCAACAAAGCAGGGGGAACAGGGGATAGTAAAGTAAATACAGGCTCAAGGCCAATATTTGTTATTTTCCATCTCCACTCTTCAGCATTTTTTTAGTAGGTATCATTGTACCGTCAAACAATATATCCGTTGAAGAATGTTTCCTTGCTCGTCTCATACGCTCAGCAGTTTCTGTACCACCTTGTAAGTCATCAGGGTAGCCATCAAAGACAACTACTGCCTGCGGTTGGTATAGTGACTGTACGTACTCAACATATTTATCGCAGATTGTTGAAAAAGGCTGATCTCCTCAGATGCATAAAATATAGTTAATCATATGATCTTTAGTACCATTAATTGTTAAAATTACGTTTGCGTAAAATTGTTAGTTTCTGTGTTACATTGGCGTACAGTGCCGTAATTCTCGCTTTCTGTTTTTAACACCTATTTTTGCGGCACTTACTAATATTTGTTGCTAATGTACATAATTATTTATAAATAAATAATGATTGATAATGAGTCGTCATGTTTATTATCAGGCAACTTCATTATAAAATTTAGTTACTCCCATAATTTTTAGTATCATTAATAGTCAACGTTTGCTTAAAATGGTTAATTTTCATATTACATCGATACGGGGCCATAATTCCCGTTTTTTACAGTTTATTGTTTTTTATCCACTCCCAATGTTACCGCCTCTTAGAATACGAGCTCTCCAGAGGAGTAGCACCCTCGACTCATGAGAGTAGCTGGATCTGCCCCACTGCTCCCACCTTCCCCTGGTGTCGGATCCGCACTTTTCCTCTACCTCAAATACATAAAATATAGTCAAACATATAATCTTTAGTATCATTAATAGTTAACATTTGCGTAAAATGGTTAGTTTCCATGTTACATTGACATACAGTACCGTAATTCCCGTCTTTTTACAGTTTTTTGTTTTTAACACCCATTAATGCGGCACTCTTACGGCTAAACTACTGATCAGAGAAAAAAACTTTCAGTACATAAAATTAAGGAAATTTTATTCTCTTTAATTCATGTATTGTCAACTTTCACGTAAAATCCATAGTTTGAGTTATTTTGAAAAAACGGAGAAAAGTCCGTTTTTTACACGTTTTTTGTTAAAAAAACGTATTTCCCGGAAAAAATGTTGTTGGAAAACCTCGGATTCGTGTTCAGCGACCCAAAAAACATAAAGGGACCCAAATTCAAAACTACACCAAAAATTTTTCTTTATTTTCTACCAAATAACTGGACTATTATTCGTCTGATCTTCCATAAACGGGTTCATATTCGATGTTTAAGCACCTCAGTAGCCGAATTTCTAAAATCGCTGAAATACGTGTTTAACTATTTTTTTAATAAATTTGTTATCCAGAATTTAATGCTCCTACCTAAAACTGCGGCTCAGATATGGCGAAATCACCTAAAACGTTCGACCCCCTTTAACACCTTTCGGGGGGGGGGGGGGGATTTTCAAAAATTGCTGAAATTCGTGTTTAACCATTGTTTTAGTAGATTTGTTTTCCAGAATTTTGCGCTTCTACCTAAAACTGCTGCTGAGATATGGCGAAATCACCTAAAACGTTCGAGCCTGCCCCCCCATTTAACCCTCTTAGTGGATTAATTTCTAAAATCGCTGAAATAAATGTTTAACCATTTTTGTAGTACATTTGTTTCCCTGAATTTTGCGCTTCTACCTAAAACTGCTGAGATAGGGCGAAATCACCTAAAACATTCGATACCCCCTTTAACCACATTCGGAAGGGAATTTTCAAAATTTGTAAATTCGCTGAAATACATGTTTAATAATTTTTTTTAGTAGATTTGTTTTCCATAATTTCGCGCTTCTACCTAAAACTGTTGCTGAAATCTTGCAAAACCATTTAAAACGTTCAACACCCCCTTTAATCACCTTCGGAAGGGAATTTTCAAAATTCGTTGAAATACGTGTTTAACCATTTTTTTAGTAGATTTGTTTTCCAGAATTTCGCGCTTCTACCTAAAACTGCTGCTGAGATAGGGCGAAATCACTTAAAACATTCGACTCCCCCCTCCCCCCCCCTTTAACACCTCTCGGAAGGGAATTTTTAAAAATCGTTGAAATACGTATTTAACGACTTTTAGTAGATTTGTTTTCCAGAATTTCGCGCTTCTACCTAAAACTGCTGCTGAGATAGGGCGAAATCATCTAAAACGTTCGAGCCTGCCCCCCCATTTAACCCTCTTAGTGGATTAATTTCTAAAATCGCTGAAATACATGTTTAACCATTTTTGTAGTACATTTGTTTCCCTGAATTTTGCGCTTCTACCTAAAACTGCTGAGATAGGGCGAAATCACCTAAAACATTCGATACCCCCTTTAACCACATTCGGAAGGGAATTTTCAAAATTCGTAAATTCGCTGAAATACATGTTTAATAACTTTTTTTAGTAGATTTGTTTTCCATAATTTCGCGCTTCTACCTACAACTGTTGCTGAAATATTGCGAAACCATCTAAAACGTTCAACACCCCCTTTAATCACCTTCGGAAGGGAATTTTCAAAATTCGCTGAAATACGTGTTTAACCATTTTTTTAGTAGATTTGTTTTCCAGAATTTCGCGCTTCTACCTAAAACTGCTGCTGAGATAGGGCGAAATCACTTAAAACATTCGACTCCCCCCCTCCCCCCCCTTTAACACCTCTCGGAAGGGAATTTTTAAAAATCGTTGAAATACGTATTTAACCACTTTTTAGCAGATTTGTTTTCCAGAATTTCGCGCTTCTACCTAAAACTGCTGCTGAGATAGGGCGAAATCATCTAGGACCCCCCTCCCTCTTTAACTCTCGAGTTTCATTTTCAAAAATGCTTGCCTAGGTCGTAAAAGCAATGTACTGTCCAAATTTCATGATCCTGACTTTAGACGTTTCAGCTGGGCGTTGATGAGTCAATCAGTCAGTCAGTTGTTCTTTATAAAATAGTATAGATAAATATTGAATTTTCTTACGAAATTATGTATAATCAATTCACAAATTCAACTTACGTAAAATTAAAGTTACGTAACAGTTTACGGAACGCATTGCTTTCGTCAGTCGGGGGATGCCTACACTGAATAGTTTTTATGAATTATTACATTTATATTCGAATGACTTTTTACAGATCAGCTATGAATTCCTTTGTCTTCCATAAGGCTTAACAAAAATTAAATTTTTACAACTACGCAGTTTTGGTCGATTACACAGTCAATATTTGTTCCAGTACCGAGTACTTGATAGATTAGACGAGTACCGAGTATATACCGAGTACTTGGTACGGCTCTAAAAAAATATTAACTCATCAGGAGAATGTGTTACGTTCGATGTAGAAATATTCCAACGACTTCCAAAGAGTGAAACTGTACCAAAACAAAGCCAACAAGAACGACCCCGAAATAGTTTTAAGAATGTGTAAACACTCTCTGTATCTGGAAGAAAGTAAAAATGGACGTTCTCCATCCGATTTAAACAGATTGAATTTCTCTTCATAGTCGCGTTGTTTGAATGCAAAGGAGTTTTTCTGGACTCGCTCCAAGAGGAAAAGTGTTTTCGCCTGATTATCATCGTATTAGAAGGGTTATTCTTTTCTTCTTTTTCGTGGCCTTGTGTGTCCAGCGTGTAGAGCCTACGCAACCTTCGCCCAGAATTCCAACTGCAGTGTGAAACCGAAAAGAAGTAAGTTCAAGTGCGGTCGTCCATATGCGTTCGGACGTCACTCGAAAAGGGATCGTAATCTGTTTACGACGGTCGCTTCATTCATGAAGATCGCCGCGAATTTAAAAATACATATAACGAGGATGCATCGATTCACTCCCGACTCGTGCGTCGTAGAAATGCCTGAAACACACAGGAAGGAAACTCGTGCGTTGCGCATACATCGTGTATGGCAGGCCTGTCCAACCCATACAAGATAGGACAGTTACAGCAAAATCTGTAATGGCAGCAATAATAGCGTCACTAGTGACAAGTGGGGAAAAATAACAAGCTTCCGAAATTTACCCATGTAATCTGTTTATGCTCTATGTTTTTAATATCTATTCTTTTCGCATCGAGGCAGACGATTCTCTTCAAATGGGCCGCTCGCTGGTGTGTTAAGTTTCATTTTATTTTTTATATTATTATTATTGAAACAGCAGTTCTTTTCAGAACTTTTTTAGTATGGTTCTAGATGTTAAAATATGTCATGTAGAATCATGTCTGCATACAAATCGGAATTTTAAAACTTTCGTTTTTCGCTTTTCCTATACAAAGTTGAAGTGTAAGCATGTAGCATTTAAAAAAGAAAGATCATAATAAGATAGGCGTTCAAAAGGAGAAATATTCCGTCTATGAGACGTTTCTTCCCCCCTTGTCACTACAGGCGCTGCGTTCGTCAGGCGCTGCTTTACAGGTGTGGCGTTACCATTACGCCCTATGATAGTGTGATAGCGCCCTATGGTTCAACCTTTCAATAAACAAGGGCGCACATCAGCTGTTGGCAAATAATAAAGGGCGGCGCCATTATTCACACGACTCAAAGGATGCAACACTATTATCTAACTGATCATTAAGGTTAACTGGGTGAATGAGTTCAGCCCTATTCGTCCAGAATTGCTCAGTGGGTAGAGCATTGGCAACTTCAGCCAAGGGATCCCGGGTTCGAATCCTGGCCTCGACTTTTTCGCTCAGTTGGGAAGATTACATCTCATATAAATGTCAGTATATAGACACACACACGCGTTTTATCAGAATTACCACGTCAGAATTACAATCGCGTTTTTATATTCAAAATATCTATTATTTTCTAATAGTGATCTTCGCTTTTCCTAATCACTGAAATGAAACAAAGCTGAGATAGCTAAGATAAACAAAGCTAATATACGGAAATAGTGGTAGATATTTTGAATAAAAAAACAGGCTACAATGATAATTATGAATCTTAAACGATGCCCATGTATCTACGATTCAGAAATTCCGTGTAAAAATAATTTTCAGAATAAAAATTCACGAGTCCTAGCAAACTTAGAAGTGTATTTTTTCAGAGAGGACACCTATCTCGAAAATGTTTGCAGGGAAAGGAGCCAGAAACCTTAATCGCGTTTAGCCAATAATACCCAAAATTAATTTGCTTCGAAAAAAATTGTACTACTATCATAAGAAAACAACCTGTAAAATGGGTTTTTATCTCTAATATTAGTCAATAGAAATATTAGAAAGGGCGACATTCAAAGGTTGGATAGCCTTGGTGTTGCCAGATTCATTGTCACAAAAAGAAGGAGAAAAAAACCGGAACATAAAAATAAAGTAAACTCTTTGGATACGGAATCCAGTCTTAAACGTACAATTTTCATTGCTCCTTACGTTAGGAATATCATCCAATTATACAAGCTAAGACAAAAGCCTGTTTAAAACGGAATTTTTCTTCTGTTCCCTGGGATTCCGTCTTAGAAGGTTTTATTATGCTAAAACAACACAACAATCTTACACAGAAAATATTCCTTTGGCAAGGACTCTAAAAATTTTCCGATTTAGACAAGTTCTGTCTTCACAGTATTAAGTTCTTCTCGATGCAGGCTAGGCTAACAAATAGACATCATATTAGAAGAAATTTAAAAGAATTTGGAGGAAAAATCGACATTTTTGGCGTCCTTGAAGCCCCTGAAAATCGGTTGTTCAACGTTAAATTGATATTGTTTTGTTTATTGGAAAACAAGGCGTAGAGAGGGGATAAAGTAGAAAAGGCTTTTATTGTATTATGATGTTATTTTACAAAATCATGTCAGAAAGTGCATTGAAGACTGCAGAAAGCACAGACTGAAAATAATGAACAAAAGAAAAGTCACAGCAATTGTGACAGTCCGACTGGACGAGGTTCTTTGTTGACATTTTTGTTAACAAGCTACTTATAGTATTTGGTTCGATGGGTCGTAATATTATTTTGAAATACCTTCATAACATAATATTCAGCGTGACGTGATGGTAAATAGTATTCAAGATCTAGCTGTTATGGACCAGTTGGCAATTTGCGTCAGCTATGTCGTTCAAGAAAAGATAGATGGAAGACTTTTAAAAATAACAATAGTCGATGATTCACGTGGATTGGCTTTGTAAGAGTCTATAAAATTAGAATTAGCCAAGTGTGGCGTTGCAACATCGAATATTATTGCTTGTTCATTCGACGGAGCTAACAATATGAAAGGCTGTTATAACAGTCTACAAGTTCAGTTCAGAAAGGAAAACGAATATCTTATTTATACTCACTGTATAGATCACGTACTGAACTTTGTAGTAGCTGATTCAACAGCAACGTTGCTCCAAGCAGAAAACTTATTTGGATTGGTGAAAGAATCTGCTGTTTTTCCAGGCTCGTCTTACAAAAGAATGGCCGTATGGGAGAGGGAAATAAAAAGAAAGCATACTGCATAAGAAAAACTGTACAAGAGAAAGAAAATGGAACCACAAGGTGATGTAGCAAACAAAGCTCTTTCTTCGATTATCGATGAGGATTTTAAGAAGTCAGGAATGTGTAAACACAGGGAAATTGTCAGGTCAATTGGTTAGTCAATGGACCAAATTTGAAAATCTATTTATGTCTATTGTTTTACTAGATTTATTTCTTGTTACATCCCCTATTTAATGAAATCGTAATGATTGATAGTTTTCCTGCGGAAGTCCTTTGTAGCATCTCTAAACTTTGTAAAGATGAAAGAAGTCTGTTATTGATAAAGCTGAAACAGTTTGCAGATCAGTATGAAGGTTTTTACAATGGAAGAAAAAACTAACAGTGAAAGAAATCAAGACAATTTGAATGAAGCTGAAGAAATCTGCAAATATGACGATGTTGAGTCTGAATTTGAAGAAGACGAAAATCTTTATGGTTTAGACAGAATATAATGTCTCTGAACCTCTGACAGGAAATAATATTTTCGGTGTTTATTAGGCGCCTTTTCTGTTGTTTTGAACTCTCACCATCTGGAATGTTTACCAACCTGTATGTTGCTTACAATATTGTACTAACCATATCTTGTACACAAGTCACCTGTGAAAGGGGGGTATCCTAAACTTAAAATAGTTAAGAAGCAACTTAAATCTACTTTAAGCCAAGACCTTATGTTTAGTCTTCTTTTCATGAATGTAGAAAGAGATTTATTTAATAACTTGGATAAAGATGTTATTATAGATGAAATAGTAGTAAGGACCAGCGAAGAACTGACCAAAAAGCTTTTAGGTTAATAAACAGCCGTTCACTACACATATCCTTTATTAGTTCGTTGTATCTGTATCAAGGTATTGTAGAGCCATTTTTCTTTTGTTATAAAATCCATTTTACAAATTGTAACAATTAAATCAAAATTAAAGAGGACATTGTTTTTTTTTCAATAGGTCTTTTATTACCGCTGTGTCTCTTTTTAATAGTTACGTAGGTATTACAGTAAGATTTAGATTATTATGGCTTTAACACTGTGATTTGGTTGCCTAAAACTAAAAAATATTCCTCACTCTCATATTTAAGTAATAAACCACTCGTAATTAATTAGTATACTTAATTTTTTTAGCATGGAACTAGTTTAGGTACGGTATATAAAAGTAATATAAATATTTATTGTGAAAGTAAGTGAACTGCTACTTCAGAAAAAGCTTACTTTTTTACTCAACTATTTTCCAAGTGACAAAATAACTAAATGTGGTTTTTAGGCATGGTAAGCCAAATTTTCAAAAAATAAATGTTCTAATATTCTATTCCCTCTAAATTATCCAATAAGGGGCCCCTTTTCAGTCTCTAGCCAAGGGCCCCCAAAGGAGCCTGTCCGGGCCTGCCAGGAAGGGGCTAATAACTAAACTATCAATACGAATACATATCAATACGAATACATCAGTTATCCCTAAATCAAATACAATAAAACAATCGAAGAAGGATGACGTTAATAATTTGTTGAAGAAACACTATGGTGATCAGTGGGGGAAAAAAATGAAGATTTGACATTATTGATGAGGCAACTACTAATAACAGTAAAGATGAGCTAAAAACAGAAGTAAATTGCGTTAATGTCTAAAGAAGTAAGAAGTGGTGTAAAAAAATGATTAATGACAGTGAAGAAGTTAAGCTATGTCTAATAGTAAAATTTTTCACAAAGTATTTTTAATAAATGTTTTTTGCGTTTTGATTTTTGTTGTTTATTATCCTCCAAAATAACATAATAAAAACTAATGTTCAGTTTTTTTTTTTTTTTTGGTTCTTGTTGTTTTAAATTCATAACTATTGTGGTTTATAACTAACATTACCCATCAAAGTTTGCTGCAAAACTCACATTTTCCATATTTAAACTTAAATTCTAGCTGTACTAGAATTATTAAGGTTTAGAACTATGTGCAAGTAGTTGTTATGGTAACAAATATATCACACAAAACAAATTGTGCCAATATATCATGTTTATTATTAATAATTATTTTTTTGCATTTTTCTAAAAACTAGATTAAGTGGAGAGTGTGAATTTTGCATCTGCAACCTTCATATATACCTTCACCGTCTTTTCAGATAAAAAATGTATTGATGGCAGCACTAAACAGAAGTAAGTATATGAAAATGTCTATTAAAATCAGCGTCACTTTGAGCGAATTTCACTAAATAAAAGCTAATAAATACTAATTTACACAAAAGAAAATTTTTACTAAATAATGTTTATATACAAATAAAACCTATTTTGAGATATTTGTACAACATTTGGGTAAGTTTTTATTCAAGTCAATGTAAAATTTTATGTTAAAAATGATGTTTGGTGGCTTGATGCGGAACTTTTTTTAAAAATACAAAACATGCTTTTTTCAATAATTTCTCATTAAATATTAATTTTTAGTACATTTAAATAGTTTCTTCATTAGGAATTAAGAACAGTTTATAATAAAAAAAAAATTATTAAAATACATATCTTCCAAGTATTTTTTAAAAAATCGTGAAAAGTACCCAATACCCTCAGTCCAGAGGGAGATATGCGGTTGAAATAGCCCAGAGCTGAAAGTGTTTTAATTATTAAATGACAATTTCCTACCTTAAGCAGCGAGGGCAGACTCCTTGTAAATTCCAAAGATGGATGACCTTTGGACTTACTCTATCTACGAGTTACTGATACTCGAATTGCCCAACATTTCGAA
This sequence comes from Maratus michaelseni, assembly GCA_963931845.1. Lineage (NCBI taxonomy): Eukaryota > Metazoa > Arthropoda > Arachnida > Araneae > Salticidae > Maratus > Maratus michaelseni. The sequence goes on from OZ007589.1 coordinate 469,587,855, forward strand.
TTATGTAAAGTTCATACTACCGAACTGAAGTAACCTCCTTTTTTGATGTGAGAAGTATACGAGGGTAGTTTGATAAGTTCTCGGCCTGACACAGAGATGGAACAAGTAGGACCCAATGACAACGATGTTTGCAAATGCCGTGTTTCAGACGAGTGAGTTTAGGGGTTACTTCTGGGCGATAAAGTATAATGGGCGATAAACAAGTTTTGACATTTTCTAAAAAAAGTTCGAGATGTCATAAAATACTTTGTTAAAAAGATTTACCCCCCACGGACATACAAAAAGAGTTACATTCCAGCTTAAAGGATTCTTGTCATTCGTATTCGACGATAAAAAAAAAGTGGGTTGCTGAATTTAAACAGGTTAGGAAATCCATTCGCCATGACTTCAGGACGCCCAAAAACCGCGACGACCGACGAAATTGTCTCAAAAATTCACAATGCTTCACACTATTGAATGATCGCCGATTAAAGATACGTGAACTTGCTGACATTGCAAACATCTCGATAGACCGGGTCCACCCCATTTTACAAGATGTTTTGGGGATGAAAAAAGCTTTCCACTCGATGCGTGTTGTGTTTGTTGAACGTAGACTTAAAACGCCAAAGAATGAACATTTCTCAAGAGTCTTCCGAAATGTAGTGTGTCGCAAGTTGAAAAATAAAATGAAATAGTGTCAAAAATCTTGTATTTTCTTCGTCAGGCCGAGAACTCGCACACAAGATTGCGTCTTAAATGTATTATGTTGCAAGGGACCTACATTGAAATCTATACTAATATTATAAAGGAGTAAATCTTGTTTGTTTGTTTGTAGGGGGTAATCTCTGGAACTACCGAACCGATTTCAAAAGTGATGGTGGCAAATGGATGGTGACAACCCCTGCTCCAACATAGGCTATATTTTATGTCGGTGCCACTAACCCCAGGGGGTGCAGGAGCAAAAAACGTTCTAAAATTGCGATTTTTCAGTTATCACACTGGCTGTCAAGCCCTGAGAGCTTGGCAGCCGGTTCTGTATGTATGTATGTACGTACGTAATGCGATAACTCTTCATAGAAATATCCGTTTTCCTTCAAATTTTGTTTATAGGTTCACTGTGTTAAGGCGCTTCCCTGATTAGTTTTCGGGATTGATTGGTTAAGTATAAAGGGGGGGAACGGAGGGATAATCCCCCCTTAATTTATATAAATGGGTTTTTCATGCAGAATTATTCCGTTTTCCTTCAAATTTTGTTTATAGGTTCACTGAGTTAAGGCGCTTCCCTGATTAGTTTTCGGGATTGATTAGTTAAGTATAAAGGGGGGGGGTCGGGGGGCTAATCCCCCCTTAATTTATATAAATGGGTTTTTCATGCAGAATTATTCCGTTTTCCTTCAAATTTTGTTTATAGGTTCACTGTGTTAAGGCGCTTCCCTGATTAGTTTTCGGGATTGATTGGTTAAGTATAAAGGGGGGGAACGGAGGGATAATCCCCCCCTTAATTTATATAAATGGGTTTTTCATGCAGAATTATTCTATTTGCTTCAAAATTTGTTTATAGATTCATTGGGTTAAGACGCTTCCCTTATTAGTTTTCGGGATTGATTAAGTATAAAGGGGGGAACGGTGGGCTAATCCCTCCCTTAATTTATATAAATGGGTTTTTCATGCAGAATTATTCCGTTTTCCTTCAAATTTTGTTTATAGGTTCACTGTGTTAAGGCGCTTGCATGATAATTTTCGGGATTGATTGGCTGAGTATAAAGGGGGGAACGGGGGGGGGGCTAATCCCCCCCTTAATTTATATAAATGGGTTTTTCATGCAGAATTATTCCGTTTTCCTTCAAATTATGTTTATAGGTTCACTGAGTTAAGGCGCTTCCCTGATTAGTTTTCGGGATTGATTAGTTAAGTATAAAGGGGGGGGGATCGGGGGGCTAATCCCCCCTTAATTTATATAAATGGGTTTTTCATGCAGAATTATTCCGTTTTCCTTCAAATTTTGTTTATAGGTTCACTGAGTTAAGGCGCTTCCCTGATTAGTTTTCGGGATTGATTGGTTAAGTATAAAGGGGGGGAACGGAGGGATAATCCCCCCCTTAATTTATATAAATGGGTTTTTCATGCAGAATTATTCCGTTTTCCTTCAAATTTTGTTTATAGGTTCACTGAGTTAAGGCGCTTCCCTGATTAGTTTTCGGGATTGATTAGTTAAGTATAAAGGGGGGGGGGGTCGGGGGGCTAATCCCCCCTTAATTTATATAAATGGGTTTTTCATGCAGAATTATTCCGTTTTCCTTCAAATTTTGTTTATAGGTTCACTGTGTTAAGGCGCTTCCCTGATTAGTTTTCGGGATTGATTGGTTAAGTATAAAGGGGGGGAACGGAGGGATAATCCCCCCCTTAATTTATATAAATGAGTTTTTCATGCAGAATTATTCTATTTGCTTCAAAATTTGTTTATAGATTCATTGGGTTAAGACGCTTCCCTTATTAGTTTTCGGGATTGATTAAGTATAAAGGGGGGAACGGTGGGCTAATCCCTCCCTTAATTTATATAAATGGGTTTTTCATGCAGAATTATTCCGTTTTCCTTCAAATTTTGTTTATAGGTTCACTGTGTTAAGGCGCTTGCATGATAATTTTCGGGATTGATTGGCTGAGTATAAAGGGGGGAACGGGGGGGGGGGGGGCTAATCCCCCCCTTAATTTATATAAATGGGTTTTTCATGCAGAATTATTCCGTTTTCCTTCAAATTATGTTTATAGGTTCACTGAGTTAAGGCGCTTCCCTGATTAGTTTTCGGGATTGATTAGTTAAGTATAAAGGGGGGGGGGATCGGGGGGCTAATCCCCCCTTAATTTATATAAATGGGTTTTTCATGCAGAATTATTCCGTTTTCCTTCAAATTTTGTTTATAGGTTCACTGTGTTAAGGCGCTTCCCTGATTAGTTTTCGGGATTGATTGGTTAAGTATAAAGGGGGGGAACGGGGGGATAATCCCCCCCTTAATTTATATAAATGGGTTTTTCATGCAGAATTATTCTATTTGCTTCAAAATTTGTTTATAGATTCATTGGGTTAAGACGCTTCCCTGATTAGTTTTCGGGATTGATTGATTAAGTATAAAGGGGGGGGGAACGGGGGGCTAATACCCCCCTTAATTTATGTAAATGGGTTTTTCATGCAGAATTATCCCATTTCCTTCAAATTTTATTTGTAGGTTCACTGTGTTAAGGCGCATCTCTGATTAGTTTTCGGGATTGTTTGGTTAAGTATAAAGGGGGGGAACGGAGGGATAATCCCCCCCCCCCCTTAATTTATATAAATGGGTTTTTCATGCAGAATTATTCCGTTTTCCTTCAAATTATGTTTATAGGTTCACTGAGTTAAGGCGCTTCCCTGATTAGTTTTCGGGATTGATTAGTTAAGTATAAAGGGGGGGGGGATCGGGGGGCTAATCCCCCCTTAATTTATATAAATGGGTTTTTCATGCAGAATTATTCCGTTTTCCTTCAAATTTTGTTTATAGGTTCACTGTGTTAAGGCGCTTCCCTGATTAGTTTTCGGGATTGATTGGTTAAGTATAAAGGGGGGGAACGGGGGGATAATCCCCCCCTTAATTTATATAAATGGGTTTTTCATGCAGAATTATTCTATTTGCTTCAAAATTTGTTTATAGACTCATTGGGTTAAGACGCTTCCCTGATTAGTTTTCGGGATTGATTGATTAAGTATAAAGGGGGGGGGGAACGGGGGGCTAATACCCCCCTTAATTTATGTAAATGGGTTTTTCATGCAGAATTATCCCATTTCCTTCAAATTTTATTTGTAGGTTCACTGTGTTAAGGCGCATCTCTGATTAGTTTTCGGGATTGTTTGTTAAGTATAAAGGGGGGGAACAAGGGGCTAATTCCCCCTTATCTATACTAATATATAAAGTAGTAAAGATTGTTTGTTTGTTTGTTTGTTTGTAGGGGGTAATCTCTGGAACCACTGAAGCGATTTTAAAAGTGATGGTGGCAAATTAATGGTGACAATCCCTGCTCCAACATAGGCTATATTTTATGTCGGTGCCACCACCCCCAGGGGGGTGCAGGAGCGAAAAACGTTCTAAAATTTCGATTTTTTGTGTACTGAAGGAGATAGAAGTATCAAATTTGGTATGGTAGTTACTTATAAGATGTAAATGTTCTCTAAGAACAAATTATAATAACATTCGCAATTTAAAAGGGTGAGATGAGGAAGAAGCGTTCTAAAAACATTCTAAATTACAATTTCTATGGAATCTCTGAAACTACAGAACCGATTTCAAAAGTGATGGTGGCAAATGGATGGTGACAGTCCCTGCTCCAACATATGCTAAATTTTTTGTCGGTGCCACTGCCCGCAGAGGGTGCAGGAGCGAAAAACGTTCCAAAATTATGATATTTTCAATAATTAAGGAGTTAGGAACTTGACATTTTGTATGGTCGTTACTTACAAGATTTAAATGCTCTATAAGAACAAAATCTAAAAAAAATTCGAAATTTAAAAGGCTGAAATAAGCAAAAAATTTTCTAAAAACATTCTAAATTACAATTTGTATGGAATGTCTGGAACTACTAAAGCGATTTCAAAAGTGATGATGGCAAATGGATGGTGACAATCCCTGCTCCAACATAGGCTATATTTTATGTCGGTGCCACTACCCCGAGGGGGGTGCAGAAGCGAAAAACGTTCTAAAATTGCGATTTTTGCGATGCTGACGAAGCTAGAAACTTCAAGTTCGGCATGATTGTTATTTATAAGATCTAAATGCGCTCTAAGAACAATTTCAAAAAGAAATATGATCTAATGATTCTGCGATTTTTCAACTATTGAATTTCTAAAATTACCAAATTTCACAATAGAGTACCATAGCGAAACCTTCACGCGTAAAAAGATAATGATAAGGGCGACGTGTCCTGACGTGTATATTGACTATAGCACGAGTCACAAATTATAGTATCCTTATTATTCTGTTAAAATATAAAAGTGAATTATGAAATGTCAATATTTTGTTTGATTAAAGGTTCGTTAAGAGAAATTGACCAGCGTAGCGGGCGTAGCTTGCGAGTATAATATAAAATTATGTCAAAAACCTTGCGCTTTCACTGTCAGACCGAGAACTCACCGTCAAACCGTAAATATAATTTTTGTTTCCCCTAAAATATCTCATAGCTGGTTATATTTTAATTCGTTTTCATACGTGCAGTGATAAAAAGAAATAATTAAAAAAAATCGTACAATTACGTGGTGGAACTTCTTGTTTTCTAGAAAATTCCTTCTCATCTACTTGTCGATAAGAAAATAAGATAGAGGCAGCACAAAAGATGCTAAAAAGAAAAAATAAGTTTCCTCTTCCACTTTATATATATGCAGACATAGGTTAGATGCATAATAGATATATATGTTTTAAATCCAATTATCAGTCTCAGTTTTGGAAGGAGCGGTCTAGTTGAAAACACATTAAAAGCTATTACATCTCTGCGGAACTAATAATTAAAAAAATGGAAGGAAGGGGTTAACACATGAAAGGAACAAAAACAGAGGGGGTGAAAATTCACGTGTTAACAACATAGACAGACACGTGAACACGTGGTTTCCAAAGGAACCAGTTTCGTCAACACGTGTTCGTTCTACGCGTGAAAAGAAAAATATAATAACGGATCTGTATATTTCTTTTAAATGCTAAAAGGTGTAAATTAACAACATAATACAAATTAAAATAACTTTTATTAGGTTGTTTTACATGTTTCGACTGCAACCACTTGGTGACGACCCCTTGGTAAACGTGCCACATACGATGCCCAGAATCCTCAATTATTCTTGCTTACCCATCATACGTAGTATAGGGTAAGTCTTGCAATCGTTTTGAAAATGGAAAAAAAAATTTGTCGGATTGACACGTTTCAGACTCTGGAGATTCCGAAAAACATATTAAAAAAAAAAAAAAAAAAATGCCGTCCGCCTGTGTGTCTGCATGTCTGTAAACGCTCTATCTCCAAAAAAATTGAGATAGAGACTTGAAATTGGGTATGTACTTACAGTATGTCATCATGGGAAGAAGCTTATTGAATTTCAGTCACCTCGACGATCCGGAACTCTTTTTTTCGGACTCTCGAACGAGTCGTTCTGATAAAAGGTGTATAAAAATTTTCGAAATGGTTTATTTTAAGGAAAGAATATAAAAGACAATAAAAAAACATACATTTTGCATCAAGCATGAAGTCGATCGGATGATGAGTGGCCGAGATATTTGTCATCCTATTTTCCACACGCTTCGATTTTTCATGACTCTGTATTTCATCCCAATTTCAAATCAAAGATATATTTTAATTGGAAATGAGACGCTTTTCATCCGACGCAGTCAACCGTTAGTGAATAGGATTATCGTTTTCGGAGTGATAGGGATTGTTTCTTTTAAGTCATCGAGCCTTTAAAGTTGAGGACGTCATCAAGCCACGATTTTATTCGAATTTCAATGCATTTTATAAGTAGTTTGCGCATTTTTTATTTTAATATTTTACATTATGCACAGTTCAGTGACGGGTCAGTATGACGGTGGCCCCCCAACGACTCGTTTTTTATTGTAAGCTTTTCCTTACATATAATCATAACATTTTTGCGATTCAATGAGGCGAAAATTTCTGTTTTGAAAAACCGATGATAACAGATTAAAAATTCTGTAAAGGACACACGTCGCGAAGGGGTTAATAAAGCTCTGCATACCCCTTGTTCCGTGAATGCCGGAAAATCGGATAAACCGGACCATTTTTTGACGAAAAATGAAGAGGGCCATGTAATAATATTATCTCACTTTAGTAGTAGTGGACACACGTCGCATGACACGTCTTATACACATAGATGTCACAGTGAATACACACAAGACCTCTACCATTCAGAAACTCCCTGTAAAAATAAAGATAAATCTAAATAAAGTTAGAATTACATTTTTCTGACAGGGGGACTTAACTCATTTTTTACTTTCTTCTCTCTTTACAAGAAGAAAGTATTGGATTCATGAACATTTTCGACTTCCGGTTTTCGACGGATGGATGCGTTTTAGATGGTCCTGAACACGATTGGACTGTTTTTAGAAAATGTCTGTCTGTGACTCTGTTTGTCTGTGTGTCTGTCTGTATGTGACCAAAATTTTGTGGGCGCTCTCTCTCAACAACGAATGCACGAAATTTAATATAACTTTAAATTCAGCGAGTCCCTCCTATAAATGGGTGCTGATTCGTTTTTGGTGAAAATCGCCCGACAGGTGGCGCTGCTATACTGCATGTTTTGCGATTTCCGCAATAGCTCTATCTCAAGAACGAATGCACGGATTTTCCTCCAACTTCAGATTCAGTTAGACGTTGTCATAAGTTGTTGTTGATTAGGTTTTGGTGTCAATCTCCCAACAGGTGGCGCTGCTTGGCTGCATTTTGCAGGATTGACACGATTTTAGCAAGAGTCCTATCTCAAGAACGAGAATTTCAGTTAGACCTTGGTCTAAATTGGTTGTTGATTCTTTTGAGTGTGTGAGGTAGAAGAAAGTTTTGGGATTGACTCATCCGACTCGTTTTTGACCAGAAACCTTAATCGTATCTATAATAATATCAGAGCTTGACAAAGGCTATTATTATATTTACTAGGTCGCTATTGGCGACTAAGTTATTTTTCTCTGGCAAATTTGTATCTAGAACAACGTTGTTTACTCATCTTATTCATAATGTTAAATTTAAATTCTCATAAGATGTTTCATTCTAGAGGCTGCAAAAATACAAAAGGTTAAGAAATAAACTTCGAAATTATATTCAAACAAAAAATATTAATTTGGCAAAATTAAATTCGTGAAATGCAAATTTTAAAATAATAAAATCAGAATGATTTGTGTGACTTCGACGGGAAAATAGGCAAAAAAATTGTTTTCCTGCATCGCTATTTCATCGACGCTTCCTCTGATCAGGTATAAATTTTATCTGTCCGGACATTTGAAGCATTCGGCAATCAGCATTTCCGGAACAAGTCATCCTTCACACTATTTCTTTTTTTTGTTATCTCTCAGAAATATATAATTTTGATTAAATTTTATTAGAAAATTTAGTTTATATTATCTCTCTAAATTATGTACATTACGTAGATAATAATTACAAACTAAGCTTAATTATTATTTTTTTCCCAATTAATTCATAAAAAACGTTTGTGTCTTTTGAAAATCAAGGACGGCGGAGGAAGGGGGGTAAATACTTTTTACTGACGACTAAGATTTTTTTGCTAGAGATTTTATCAAATTTGTAAAGCCCTGATTATAATTATTAATTATAAAGCAATTATTGATTATAAAGAAAAAAATCTATTAAAATGAATTTTCATTAAAAAGAACAACAAAACAAATTGGAAATTGTACGTTAAATGTGACAAATGGGGTGAGCTCGTACTGTTATTATTTCAGTGAAAATAATTATAGCGTCTGTTATTAGGATATAATTAATTTCCGTCATAAAATAAGCACATTTTAAGTTGGCAAAATTTTTTATTTGGTTGACATGGACTGAAAATTCCAGTGGAAAGCGGAAGCCTAGCTTTGAAAATTTCAGAACTTGAAATCCCTATTGAGACACTTGTGCCATTTAAAATCTATTTCTCCGGAAACGTCTATCCAAAAAACGGTCGGTAGATTATAGGATGGCTATAATGAAACCATTTTAGTATATAAATTCGAATTTTAAATTCAGTCATACAGAAATAATAGGACTCCCTCTTCAATAGGACGTAATGACCACGGCAACCTAGAATCATGACCTATCATGGGATATCATTGAATGAATTACGTAGGATAGGATTAATGTGACTATAACTTGGTCATAAAGATTATAAAATGTCATTATACGTCCTATAGGACTATAACGTCATACATGTCAGATAACTTGGCGATACATCTCGGTCACTTGACAATGTATCCTTGGCTATAACAAGGAAGTAACGATTTAAAAAAAAATCCAATTACTTAATAAATATTTTTATTAATATATTTTAAAGTTTTAATTCTTTTTTTTTTTTATAAAATTTGAAATGACCCTAATCTGCAACGATTCTATGTATTAAATTTCAAACCATTCGGTTGGACAGTTTGTTCGCTGTTCTATGCCGACGGACGGACCAGACGATGACTCGAGGTGCTACGTATTTATAGAATTACGAACGCACCTAAAAAAATCCCTGACAGCTCGGCCTACAGGCACAGGTAGCTTTTGAAGACGCAGACCGTGGAGCGCCTGTTTATTGGGAATTGCGGAAGAAATGATGTTTTTGACATGATGCAGCAGTTGGGACCGCCTACTTCGAAATCTAACTTGTTTGCAGGCGGAGCCGGCAGGGATGTTTTTGTTTATTTTTTTTTTATTTTGCTATAAGGGTTGGTCCTATAAAAAACTTGTCACTATAAAAGTTTTAGATAATATTAAGAGGATTTATAATAAATTTAAGCGGATTGGATATCTTGTGAATGGACGAAGTTATGCATTTTTTTCTTCTAACCCTGCCCCCACAACTCCCCCACCCCCTTGGGGCCATTTTTAATGATATCAAAAATCTGTTATACATAAATCTTCGGCCCTTTTCCTAGAAGTAATAATAACTTGAAACGGATTCGATAGGTATCATAATTAAGACGTTATGGGGATTTTTATGTTTTCACAAAAAGCCCTCCATTCCATCCCCTTGGTTCGATTTTGCCCATTCACGAAATGGACCGAGATTTTTGGCCCCTTGATTTTATGTATCCGTTTGGAAGATATTTGTGCAGAATTATGGGAGTTATCGTGTTTATAAAATAGTGACATAGATAGATAGATAAAGTTTTGAACTGGGGGTGGTTTTGAGTTCTGGGAGGCATGATCGGCGTAGATCTGCAAAAATGTTTCAAAAATTCCAACTTAGGGGAGAATGTAATATTTCTTACGAAATCTACCTAAAAGCGAGTAGCAGGAAATAAATGAAAGGGCTGCAAGAAAATATTCAAAGGACGGCGGCATTGGACACCCCTGGTCTATTATTGTAAAATAGAAAGCAATCAGTGTGTCGGTAGTATAAGAAACGTCTTTTAAATCGAGCGGGAATGGATGTGAAATGGTTTCGGAAAATTTGTCCTCAACCTTAATTCGATTCATTCATTTATTATTAAAGATTGTTTTCCTTTCTCGACGTTACATCATTCGATCGAAAGAAAGAAGAAGGGTTTTAGAAAAAGGCTTTACTGCGTTCGAGTTATTCAAAAAGCGTCCTTGACAGGTCATTGAGTGTTGAGATAGCAATCTTCTGCCACCGTGCCATGCCTAGATAGTTCGGCCTTGGCCCTCTTATTACAAACAGTGACATTTTTCGGTGCACAGATCTCTTTATTTATCTCATTTTTTTGTTTGGAATAATCTTCACCGATGGAATGAACGCGGAGTTGCCCTGTTGACCGTAACAGAATATCAATGAAGCCGAAAATTACGGAGGCGCTACATTTATTGTGGATGAAATTTTATCAGTCAAGGACATTAGCAGGGTATATAAGTTCCCATGCCTAAATCTGGATTAAGTCATGGGAACAATTTAAAAATTTACTACATAGAGTGAGACCCCCAGTTATTGACACCTAACCAGTAACTGACACTTGAGCAGAAATCTAACTCAAATAAGCATTTTCTTGTAAAATTCTGCAAAGTAATGTCATCTAGTGGTCAATGAGACACTAATTTTTATTTTGGAGTCCATTGATTCACCACTAGAGGGTCAAGAACATATTCATTGAGGAAGAAACTTTTGAGAATACAAAAAGTGCCATTATGAAGCAACCGTCTTATTTCTGAAATTAAACAAGTGTTTTTTTCTAATCTATTTGTAATGCAACCATCCTAAACATTTTTCTTAAAGTTATACTAGTAGAAATTAGTTTAAAGATGCATATGATACATTAGGGCCCTAATTTAGGGTTTATAGTTGTTTTATTTAGCTTAATGGCGGGGGGGGGGGATAACTAGCAACCAATAACTAGCAACCCTCTGGTTGCTAGTTATTGGTTCGTATAATTTCATTTCAGCAGTCTCTGACAGGGTGAGATAGTAATTGGTTATATTAAAGAAAATTGAAATCTGTTATGCGAACTGTTTAAAACTGCATAATAATACATTAAATTTATCTTGTAGTAAACACCATTAAAATTTAAGTTGTTGTACCAGTGTCTGAAACTAGATGTCAGTTACTGGTCCATAAATGTCAGTTATTGGATATTTGCATTACTAATAATGCAGTTCTAAATATTACTGCTCTATACTCTTACTATGTACTCTGCATTACTAATAATGCAGTACAGCTTACTAAATCCCACTTTTTATAGTAAATGTTAATGCATTTTATTTTTATAATAAAGAATAAAGGTTTTTTAAAAATCATTTTAATCTTTTAAAGTAAAGTGTCAGTCACTGGTTCACTTGGTGTCTCAAAATAGGGATAGTGTCAGTTACTAATGAGAGTAACTTTTCCAAAAGGACTCTGCTGCACTTTTTAATTGCTGTAAAAATGCCATTCCATCTATAATAAGAAGTTTTTTGCCAGAGATGAAGTGTTATGTGTTATAATTTAACTTAAAATATTATGAATTAAATCGGCTTTGTTTGTTTTAGCTAAAGTTTCATCTTCATTTGAAATAGCAGACGGAAAGTCACTTACGTTGAATGTCATAATCTCGTTCATATTTACTGTGGAATATTAACCTGTTGTAATTAAATGAATAAGGATTTTTGTGGATGTTTTAATATTGTTTGCTGCTTGCAATTTCTTTTTTTCTTTTTCAGTACTAGAAAAAGTTAAAAGATTATTTTTTTTAGCGGAGTGATAATGTCATGCTTATTGTGAATTTTATGTTGATATTCCTCATTAAAAAAAAATTCCGCTATCTTGTGCAGTCTCAAGGTGCCTTTGAATATTTTCACTTGCTATCATTTACACCACTCGCTATGTTTACTAATCCACCTTCTTCATATGTATATAGATTAACCATTGAATCAACTGAAAAAATAATGCACTGAATTGATTTTTCCTCTTTTCTAATATTAAATCATTTTTAATTTTCATCTCCCATTTCTTACCAGAAAGTTTCTCACAGGATGCACTTATTTGATCTCTTAAGTGGTGGGATTGGGATAACATCCATCGATGAACAACACCGGGATTCCTTGTTCTCGAATCTCTGTTCTATCACTTGATCAAAAGCAATACCCGAGAAGCCAAAACCCATCTGTCTTTGCGCCACACATCCACCAGATAACATATTATCATAGATGTAAGGATGTGTTAGCTGTAAGCTGGCCATTTTAAAAATATATAAAGGTAGATATCTGGAATAAAAAAAAAACAAGGAATCGTTTCCTCAATCGTCTTCAAATGCAACCTTCAATTACCTGTTCTTTTTGCAAGAATAAATCTTAAAAGACAAGAAACTATTTCAAGATATGTAATCCAGAAGAAAAATGTTGGGTTTCTTTCACAGTAAGTCACAACAAACTCATTGAATAAATTCATTTCATCAGTGAAATTTGTGGGTACAGTGATTATATTTAAATTTCCATCAAAATATAGTTTGCATAAATGTTTTGAAAGGAAGTGAACTTCAGCACTGAATTCTCCTGTCATCGATTGTAAAAATGCATTCCGTATAACATTCGGCTGAAAGCTTCAAATATAAGCTTGTGGGTGCTTAGACGTCCGTTGCAATGTTTTCCTGAAATCACACCCTCTACAGATCCTGCTGCAACCATCTCTGATTCTATCATAATCTTTATTAACCCTTCATCTTTGAAGGGCTTTCCTATGATACTGAGAAAAGCCCTAATATTGTGAAATTCTCCCAGACGAAGTACCAAACGTTGGTTAAATATGTCACTGTTTCATTTAATGTGTTGAATTTTGGAATAGATTTCTTCATCAGCAAACAAAACTAAACTATCAATTTCTAGCTTGTCAGCAATCTAAATACTTTTAAAGAATAATCGTATTTATTGTGGACATTTCAGCTTCAATGACAGGTAAATATATAATGCTACTTAAAGCAATATTACTTGGACACAGCTTTATAACCCTTGTTTGCGTGGAAGTTAAGGGAAATGATTGCGCATGTGTATATTATGTCATTGACGATGAAAATTTTAGAAAGCCCGTGACTGGTTGTAGAAAAACGTTCTATTGCACGTGATTGGTTGTAGAAGAACGTTCTATTGTACGTGATTGGTTGTAGAAGAACGTTCTATTGCACGTGATTGGTTGTAGAAGAACGTTCTATTGCACGTGATTGGTTATACAGTCGTGTATTCTAGAACCGTATATGAGAGAAAGAAAAATTTGCATAATTGTTGAGCGAATGATTGGTTCTTAATTGTCATGTGATTATTACGTAGTGTATAGTAAGGTTGTTTTAGACGAACTTTGTCATTCTTGCAGTGATTGTTAGTGAGGTTGAAATTCACGAATGTTAAAATATCGTCTGTGCCAATGGTTATACATTTTCGAGAGCACCAGGTAAGTTTTTTTTAAATAGTTTGTGTGAAATTAGAATTTTAACTATCGAATGATTACTCTGATATAGTAAGGCATTTTAAAAGATTGAAATGACGTAATGATTTTGACTAAAAGTTCGTGTGAAATTGAAATTCAATTACCGAATGATTATTCTGATTGTAGCAGTCCACTTTAAAAGAATGAAATGACGTAAATATTGTCCATTAAATTTATGTTGTAAAATGTATTTTTTGCTTTTTGTTAATTTTGATGTAAAAATTCGCTTTCTGTGTTTTCTAATACGTCGTTATTTATAAATGTTGTGTTTGTCATGAAATTAGAATTTAAATAATCAAATGTTTACTCTGATTTGGAGCACGTTCAGAGACCGAAACGCGGGTTACTCGTATAATTGGGGAATAACGTCATCTGATTTTCTCAGGGTAAAGTTTTGGGTTAAAACGGCTTTGAACGCTTTTGGGTAAAGTTATGGGTATATTTACAATCAACCACTTCCGTCTATCCATCTACCATTACATTTTGACTGTACGAACATTGCAGGAACATTCCTAGCCGACGTTGGCCAATTATATCATAGTCCTGTTAAAGGTAGACCAATCAAATGGTCAGGACTCAAGTGCACAGTAGGAGTCATAAAGAACAACAGTTTGCAGTTTCAGTTAGCTGTAAAGCAAACAAACAAATCAGGTTTCCCAACACGTAATCACTTTACCCAACAAAATTCTTCAGGTAATGTGGGTTACCCGAAGTCAGGGTAATTTCCGGCTCTGAACGCTTCGGGTAACTCGCAAAAACTCACGTGATATCGGTCTCTGAACGCTTCGGGTTACCCATGTGTTATCCTATGCAACTCTGGATTCGGTCTGTGAACGCGGCCATAGGAGGCACTTTAAAGGATTGAAATGACACAATGATTTCATCTAAGGCTCCTACAATACGAGCTGACTCACTCTGTCATTTAATTTCCCGTAGGAGAAGAACGATTGGCCAAACCGCGTGGGCAACAATCGCTGATTGGTCTATGTGGGCAACAAATTCCTTGATGGTTTAGCCTGTATTATAGTAGGCCTAATTTTATGTGAAAGTTTGTGTGAAATTAGAATCTGAATTACCGAATGAGATTAGATTAGTCTGATATCAGTAGTGCACAATGTAATAAATTATAACACATTGTAATAATATATTTATTTTAAATGCTAAAAGGTGTCAATTAACAACATAATAAAAGCCATTATGGAATATTCTCATTTGTTTTTGAAAATGACTCGGAGTGAAACGAAACAACCTATGAAAAGTTATTTTAATTTTTTATTATGTTGTTAATTGACCCCTTTTAGCATTTAAAAGAAAATATAGCAGTGCACTTTAAAAGATTGAAATGGCGTAGGTAACATTTTCGATTAAATTTATGTTGTGAAAAAGGTATTTCTGCTTTATTTTGATTGTTGTGTAAAAATACGCTTTCCGGTGTTTTCTAATTGTGCTTGCCATGATTCCAAGATAAGATGCCGCGGAAAATAATAGCTTGTCGCCGGCTTGAAAAGCGCGCCAATCAAAGTTGCCAAACATCGGTGCGTGAGTGTAACACATCTATTCCTCAAGTTTTAATAAAATAGTAAAATTTCCAATTACTTCCAAAATGTTTTACATACATTGTATAAGGGGTCGTAGGATTGTTAACATTTCCAAAAGGGGAAAAAAATGGCTATATTTGTCATTCTACATCTTAAAAATTATACATTACAAAAAACGCAATTTTTAAAAGGTGGTAAATTTCATTTCTTCTTTCATTTCATTTTTTTTTCAGATCATAATGGGAAAGATGAGTTTTTATAGGGTTTTTAAACTTGTTGAGGAAAAAAAGAGGAATCGCAGGTTGTCGCGCATGATAATAAGAATTTCTGGTGGTGGTGGGGGGATGCTCTATAATTATAGTTCAGTCTTGTGCACTGGACCTAGAAACAGTGTCTATTCAAAGCATTTTTATGTTCTAAAAACAAAACTGTAGTATCTTGCTGATATAAAAATTTCAAAAGTTTAGCAAGAAAAAAATGAAAATTTAGGTTCACTCTATAGAGACTATACATACAATCTATATCCTGAAATATTCATAGAAAAAAAATCGAAAAGTTTTTTAACTACCTTATGTTTAATGCCCGGATATAACATTTTGAGAAAAATGACTTTAAAGTTCAAAAATTGGACGTTTGTAAGGTTTAAAAATCCTATGACCCCTCAAAATGAAATGCATACAGAATATATTAGCTCAAGCTTTCCAAATGATTCATTTTGGTTTATTTCCTCAGAGGGGACCTCTTTAACATATTTTTAATAGTAAAGAATTCCTAAATGAGCAAATCAGCTGTGGCTGACATGTCATAGATTTTAATGAAAATCAGCATATAAGTAGATCATATTTATTTATGAGTAAATGTAAAATAATAGATTTCAGGATTGTTTATTTAAGTATTAAAACTTACATTAAAAGTTGATATAAGATCGTGGTTTTGTCTACATGCTTGAAATTTCAATTTTCATTATTAGCCGTAGGAGTGGAAAGACTTTATCAAAAATTATTTATAATTAAGAATGAATAATAAGTAACAGATTGGAGTGATTTAGTAATTGTCCTTTTATTCCATAATGAGAAAAAAAATAATGAAAAATTTTGAGAGGAAAATGCAATATTTCTATTACTTGTTTGAACATGAAGGAAAGGTCTTAAAAATTTTAAATTGTTTGACGTTAAATATAAAAGTATATATTTTAAATATAGAAACTTTTATTCTTTCCTTTTTATTCCTTAATGAGAAAAAAATAAATAATGAAAAATTTTGAGGGAAAACTTCAATATTTCTATTACTTGTTTGAACATGAAGGAAACATCTTAAAATTTTTAAATTATTTGACGTTATAGATAAAAGTGTATATTTTAAATATAGAAACTTTCATTCTTGCCTTCAGTTTATTTTTCCTCAACAATATTTTTAATTAGAGTAGAATAAATTATCGATTTAAACGGGGCAGTGGTTTAACAAACAATTATATAGTAATCAAAGCTCCATATAGATGGCAGCACTACATTTTTTTTGCAAGATGGCAGAAAACCGCACAAATTTGAAGTGAAATAGCCCATAGAACGTAACAAATATTACCTTTTTGAATTCATTTATTTCTGTTATGTTAGGAATCAAAAGGCAATTTTGAATTTTTTTCAGCATATCATGGGCTTTTTGAACTTTATGCTTCTGCAATATTGTTAATGTCAGGTTTTTCCTTCATTTGATTTTTTAAGTATACATAAGAGAAAAAATCACGAACGAATTTATTTTAAAATAAGTAAAAGCTTTTCCTCTTGAACCTTATAAATTCAAAATTTGATTATAAAATTCTGGTGTCATTGTGGCATTAAAATTAAGTGTATACGGTGCCCTTCAAGGGGTTAAAGTATTTTTATTCAATTCAAGTATAATTATAAGTTAAAACTAAAATGATCCCAAACATACTTTAGAAAAGGAAAATAAACAAACCCGACCTGTTGAAAAGTTTGCTCATTCGACCCGAGGCAGGAAGTATATTAATTGAAGAGTATTCATTCATTCAAAGTCCGATTACAAAAGTACTTATAAAACAAAGAAAACCCGGCCTTCAGTAAAATGGGGTCACCCGAATTAGAGTCCTGCATCAGATCGGGTAACCTGATTTTACCCGAGCCGGACCCAATTAGCGGTCTGGGTCGGGTTCGGTTCATGTTGACTCATTGTTTCCGCTTCGGATAGGTTTTGGAATCGAGTTTTGATTCTTGAGTGTTCGGTTTAAAAGAAATTATCAAAGGAAAGAACAGAATATCATTTTAGATGAAAAAATAGTTCAGTTTGAACATAAAATTGATGTTAGATATAGGATTATACGTTAATTTTACATTACGTTAAATAGTGAATGAATTTCCTCTGATAGCGGATTTCTGATCAAACATTTTTTTTTTTTTTTTTTTTTTTTTGTCGGATTCGGATAGAGTCCTGATTCAGAGTTGTGTTGATTTTAACTGTCCTGATCAAAGTATCATCAGTGGCACAAATTTGATAAAATCTTTTTTTATCGATGAAAAGTAAAACAGGAATACAATTTTCTGCCTACTTGTCGAAGTCAGCCAAATAATTCTGATTTTATTATTTTAAAATGTTTAAATTCCTACTATTAGCTCACACTCTCTCTCTATATATCTTGTTGGAATTTTCAATCGTTCATAAAATATTTTCTATTCATCCTTTCAAGTTCAAATAAATTTTTTTAACTTGTAATGGATGACAATGGATGTTAATACAGTTTTTTCAACTATTAATTCATTCATTAAATTAAATTAATTAATTTTAATTTTTATATGGGAGAAAAAAGTTTCTCCCATTGTTTTCATAAATGAAATGAAAGATTGGTCGCAAATGAGTGATGCCAACAAAAAATAAAATACCGCAACAATGATTATAAAATAATGTTACATAAAGATAACGTGGGACATGAATGCTGCACGGGTTTATTTTATATATTTACTAGCTGACCCGCCCGACGTTGCCCGAGCACTTGTAATAAACTTAAATCACTTAAAAAACGGAACTCTGGCCACGGTCTACGATGGCTTCGGAACCGTATACCCGGCATACTCGTACGCTCTAGAAAATCTTTTATTTCCCCCTACCACCGCCAGGAGAGCATTCAGTTCTAAACAAAGCTCTTTCCGAACGAACTTCTGAGACAGGTCCACGCTGCCTACGTTACTGTATAGTAGGCGCACTACAAAATTGAGCTGGTTTCGAGAAGATTGGAACATTATTAGTCCAGTTATTGCAATAAGGAACAGTTAGAGAAAATATCCTTGAGTGAGGTGCCGAGGGAAAGGGATGTTCGAGTGTCCTTCAGAAAATGACTCATTAGGAGGCCCACTATGCATGCATAAAAATTCGTTCGTTTTGTTAAGCTAGGAACTTAATTACAAAGTTGGCTTAAACTCTTATTTGTAAATAGTGGTAACCGCTACTCATAAATTTATTTTAATGTTATAAAGGGTGACTATTAAGTTAAATATAATGTTTGAAATATAATGTTTGCGTTGAAATCGGAAAGATAGTTGCTGATATATAGAAACGGGGCATAGTTATTGAAAAACCTTGAAGGAGGAGCCAGGGGGGGGGGGGGGGAGGGTTGTTCAAGTACCCTTCAGCAAATGATTAATTAGGAGGAGCACTATGCATCTTTCGAAATTCGTTCATTTGCTTAAGCTAGGAACTTAATTACAAATTTGGCTTACCCAAGTATTCGGAAATAGTGGTAACCGCTACTCATAAATTTAGTTTAATGTTATAAAGGGTGACTATTAAGTTAATTATAATGTTTGGAATCACTTGCGTTGAAATCGGAAAGATAGTTGCTGATATATGGAAACGGAGCATAGTTAGAGAAAAAACTTTGAAAGAGGTCCCGGGGGGGGGAGGGGATGTTCAAGTGCCCTTCAGCAAATGACTAATTAGGAGGACCACTATGCATCTTTCAAAATTCGTTCGTTTCCTTAAGCTTTGAATTTAATTACAAATTTGGCTTAAACTGTTATTCGTAAATAGTGGTAACCGCTACTCATAAATTTAGTTTAATGTTATAAAGTGTGACTATTAAATTAATTATAATGTTTGAAATCACTTGCGTTGAAATCGGAAAGATAGTTGCTGAGATATGGAAACGGAGCCGAGTTAGAGAAAACACCTTGAAGGACGGGCCAGGAGGGGGGCGGGGGTTGTTCAAGTGGCCTTCAGCAAATAACTAATTAGGAGGATCACAATACATCTTTAATGATTGATTCATTTGGTTAAGTTAGGAACTTAATTTGAAATTTGGCTTACACTATTATTCGGAAATTCTGGTAACTGCTTTCTAGAAATACACCTTGAAGCTTAAATGTAATTAGACCCTTGCCCCTCTTCATTCCCGCAAATATAAAAAACAATCTGTTAAATAAAGTTTTAATCTTTAAGAATCGATGCAACCAACCAGTGAACCAACCAACCCAAGAGAATAAAAGCGTATTTTTAATGAGAGTTCTTTGTGCATTTTAATTAATATTTCAGAAAGTAATTAAAATATTAAAATTCTGACGTTCAGGTACACCAGGAGAGGGTTTGGACTACCTAAATCTAAATTTACAGACTTCTAGGTGCGCTCAATTTTCCTAGCCATCGCCAACAGACACACACACACACACACACAGAGCGAAACTTTCTTTTATTAGATTACTAGCTGACCCGCCCGGCTTTGCCCGAGCCCTTGTAATAAACTTAAATCTCTTAAAAAACGGAACTCTGGCCACGGTCTACGATAGCTTCGGAACCGTATACCCGGCATGCTCGTACGCTATAGAAAATCTTTTATTTCCCCCTACCACCGCCAGGGGAGCATTCTGTTCTAAACAAACTTCATTCCGAACGAACTTCTGACACAGGTCCCCGCTGCCTACGTTATTGTATAGTAGGCGCACTACAAAATTGAGCGGGTTTCGAGAAGATCGGAACATTATTAGCCCAGTTATTGCAATAAGGCACAGTTAGAGAAAATAACCTTGAGTGAGGTGCCGAAGGGAGGAGATGTTCGAGTGTCCTTCAGAAAATGACTAATTAGGAGGCCCACTATGCAGGCATAAATATTCGTTCGTTTTGTTAAGCTAGGAACTTAATTACAAAGTTGGCTTAAACTCTTATTTGTAAATAGTGGTAACCGCTACTCATAAATTTAATTTAATGTTATAAAGGGTGACTATTAAGTTAAATATAATGTTTGGAATCACTTGCGTTGAAATCGGAAAGATAGTTGCTGATATATAGAAACGGGGCATAGTTAGAGAAACACCTTGAATGAGGAGCCGGGGGGGGGAAGGTTGTTCAAGTACCCTTCAGCAAATGACTAATTAAGAGGAGCACTATGCATCTTTCGAAATTCGTTCGTTTGCTTAAGCTAGGAACTTAATTACAAATTTGGCTTACCCAATTATTCGGAAATAGTGGTAACCGCTACTCATAAATTTAGTTTAATGTTATAAAGAGTGACATTTAAGTTAATTATAATGTTTGGAATCACTTGTGTTGAAATCGGAAAAATAGTTGCTGAGATATGAAAACGGAGCATAGTTAGAGAAAAAAACCTTGAAAGGAGTGCCGGGGGGGAGGGGTTCTTCAAGTTCCCTTCAGCAAATGACTAATTAGGAGGACCACTATGCATCTTTCAAAAATCGTTCGTTTGCTTAAGCTTTGAACTTAATTGCAAATTTGGCTTAAACTATTTTTCGTAAATAGTGGTAACCGCTACTCATAATTTTAGTTTAATGTTATAAAGAGTGACAAATAAGTTAATTATAATGTTTGGTATCACTTGTGTTGAAATCGGAAAGATAGTTGCTGAGATATGGAAACGGAGCAGAGTTAGAGAAAAAAACCTTGAAAGGAGTGCCGGGGGGGAGGGGTTCTTCAAGTTCCACTCAGCAAATGACTAATTAGGAGGACCACTATGCATCTTTCAAAAATCGTTCGTTTGCTTAAGCTTTGAACTTAATTGCAAATTTGGCTTAAACTATTTTTCGTAAATAGTGGTAACCGCTACTCATAATTTTAGTTTAATGTTATAAAGAGTGACAAATAAGTTAATTATAATGTTTGGTATCACTTGTGTTGAAATCGGAAAGATAGTTGCTGAGATATGGAAACGGAGCAGAGTTAGAGAAAAAACCTTGAAGGACGGGCTGTACTGGGGGGGGGGGGGGGGTTCAAGTGTCCTTCGGCAAATGACTAATTAGAAGGACCACTATGCATCTTTCAAAATTCGTTCGTTTGCTTAAGCTAGGAACGTAATTACAAATTTGGCTTACCCAATTATTTGGAAATAGTGGTAACCGCTACTCATAAATTTAGTTTAATGTTATAAAGAGTGACTATTAAGTTAATTATAATGTTTGGAACCACTTGCGTTGAAATCGGAAAAATAGTTACTGAGATATGGAAACGGAGCAGAGTTAGAGAAAAAACCTTGAAAGACGGGCCGGGAGGGGTGGGGGGTGGGGGGGGGGTTGTTCAAGTGGCTTTCGGCAAATAGCTAATTAGGAGGATCACAATACATCTTTAATGATTGATTCATTTGGTTAAGCTAGGAATTTAATTTGAAATTTGGCTGACACTATTACTCGGAAATTCTGGTAACTGCTTTCTATAAATACACCTTGAAGCTTAAATGTAATTAGATCCTTGCCCCTCTTCATTCCCGCAAATATAATAAACAATCTGTTAAATAAAGTTTTAATCTCCATCATAATAATAAATGTCATGTAAAAAAGAAAAAAAAAACTTAAACCCGACTAATTGTCATGAAGAAAAATATGCTTGCAAAATATTTCAATCAGTGGGACGTATGTGTCATGCACAGGTGGCGCGACAATCGCATGGCTCCTCTACGTTGATAACTTCAATGCATGTTCACACTATTTAGTTAGAAATTCTTATTTATGCATCGCTACTCTGGTTTATATTTAATTACTTCTGTGAAGAATCGATGCAACCAACCAGTGAACCAACCAACCCAAGAGAATAAAAGCGTATTTTTAATGAGAGTTCTTTGTGCATTTTAATTAATATTTCAGAAAGTAATTAAAATATTAAAATTCTGAAGTAATGTTGCAACAGGAGAGGGTTTGGACTACTTAAATCTAAATTTCCAGCCTTCTAGGTGGGCCAGATTTTCCTAGCCATCGCCAACAGTCACACAGACACACAGAGCGAAACTTTCTTTTATTAGTTTAGATTTAAAAGTAGGAATTGACCTAAAAAAAAAAAAAAATTATATTACTTGTTATTTGATGAACTTATTATTATTTTTTTTTTCAAAAAGTAAAAAATAATTTCGTTTAAACATAGTTTCTAAGTTTATTTCTCAATATTAAGGGGAGAGAAAAATTGAATATAAGAAAATTTTAAAGCCACATTTCTACAATTTTGATTTTTTCCCCAAAAATCTTTTTATTATACCTTCCTTACAAATTTGCTTTATAACTATAAGGATCACATTATTATTTAAGCAAAAATAAATAACATTTTGTGACATATGTAAAAATACAGTAAAAAGGACTATTTACTTAATATTTTTCTTTTTAAAAAATAAACGATTTGTATTATTGCTAATATAATCTTGATTTCATAAAAAAAAAAGGAACGTTATTTAAACAAGTAAACTGAGAAATATATGTTGAAGTTTTAGCATTTTTGATGTATTGAAAAAAAACCATAAACTGAGAAAAATAAATTTAAACATAGTAACTCTGGATCATTTAAAGGGAAATAGATGAAGTAAAACCCTTTTTCCCCTATTTACAATTTTCGGATCTTTATATCTTCACCTGAATATTAAAATTGAATATTTTATTTATTTATTTTATTAAGTCAAAAATCGATTGAATAGTTAAATAAAAATAATTTAAGCTAAAATATATTATTTTTTGTAATAAAACACATGGTTTATTATCGGATAGGAACATTGAGGAAGTATTAGCGGCTGAAATAAATCGCGAATAAATGAAAATTCTTATTTTTGAAAGAAAGAAATTAATGGGCTTGAACTTTTCAGTAATTTTTTCCTCAAATACATAATTTTTGAAAGAAAGAAATTAATGGGCTTGAACTTTTCAGTAATTTTTTCCTCAAATACATACCAAACCTGTCAATAGAATGTTTTAATTACCCACATTATTATTATTATTATTAAAATGAAACAGAATGGAGAATGGTTCAATTTAGAATTCTTTTTTAAATCAATAATAAGTTAATTTTTTGTATCACAAAATAATTTTCCTTCATTCATCCATAAAAGTTTATGATATTCAGATAGCAAATAACTGATTCATTAAATTTATTTTGAAATTTGCCTTTTAAAAGTCAGCAAAAAATTGACTTAAGAAATATTTTGAGAATCAAAATCATAAAAAATCAACAGTCATCTATTATTAAAAGTATATTTTACTTTTATAGCGGTCGTCATCTATTATTAAAAAGGCTATTTTGTCTTCATGGATAAATAAATTCTTATAACTTAATTTGAAGCAGTTGCGTTCATTTAATCTGATATAAGAAAATCTTATTCTTATGTGGATGAACGTCATTTCTTCATTGCGTGTCATAAGATTTAAGGTTAATACAAAAAAAATATATATTTTTACAGCGAAATTATCTAACTATTTTTAAACGTAAAAATATGACACTTGCAGGCATGGCTATTGAATTGAATTGGAATCGAATAATCTTTTCCAATTTTCGATAAATAAATTACATCTGGAATTATAAATGATTGTTGTTTCTTGATGATCTTTATCAGGCCATCACGTCTGGAAATTCAGTTCAAAATGCCAATTTTGACAGCATTTTCTGGAAAGTTATATTTCTTTAACGGAAAATGCAATAGGGATGGAGTTTTAAAAAATCCTTTCTTAGTGCACGCCTACGTCCTAAGAAGTATTTTACCCCCAATTTCCGTGTTTCTAGGTTTAGAAGTTTGGGCTATGCGTTGATGTTCTCCCTAGTCAGTACTTTCCTTTATATATAGAGATTATTATACATATATGTAATATAATATGACATTAATATTAACATAAACATATAGCTTGAGCAATTTATGTAAGCATTTGACAATCACGCATTTTTTAACTATACATTAATTTAATTCCGGACTACACGATTATCTAGGGGGGAGTTCCTTCCGTGGGGGTCTTTCTAAGAGATCCTGACCCGTATTTACGGCAAGGTTAGAAGAAAACCACGGAAAACTCCGAACAGTTAGGTCGACGAGCGCGACGGGGGTTTGAACCCAGCACCCCCCGTTTACCAGCTTTGAGAGCAGAATCTCTCAGCCACTGATAGGGATAAATTTTATAGGAAATGGCTGTTTGATTGGTGGTACGAAAAATGGTTAAATTTTATAGGAAATTGTTGTTAGATTGGTTGTTTTTTATTAATTTTTAACTGTAAATTAAAAATTAACAATAAATTAAAAATTAACTATAAATTAACAATTAACTATAAATTAATTCAATGCCGGATTACTTCAGTTGCTTCGGCCGTGTTTCAATACACCTGTACGTAAAATTACACAATAAATGCTTTTAAACTGTGGATTTGTTTAAAATTCAGACAGACAAATTATTTTCTCTGTTTTTCAATTTGTATATTTATTTGTTGTTTTTTAAACAGGAGTCCTTTCCTTCCTATCATGATCGAATTTAAATTGTGTTAAGTATTTGCGAATATATTATGCATTTTTACTTACCCATCATACGTAGTATACGGTAAGTCTTGTAATCGTTTTGAAAATCGAAAAAAATTTTTTGACGGATTTACACGTTTCAGACACTGGAGATTCCAAAAAACATATTTTTAGAAAAAAAAAAATTTGCCGTCCGTCTGTGTGTGTGTGTGTCTGTGTGTCTGTAAACGCTCTATCTCCCGAACAAATTGAGATAGAGACTTGCAATTTGGTATGTACTTAGTATGTAATAATGGGAAGAAGCCTATTTCATTTCAATAACCTCGATTAACCGGAACTTTTTTTTTCGGACTCTCGAAATATTCGTTCTGATGAAAGGTACATAAAAATTTTCGAAATTGTTTATTTTAAGTAGTAAATATAAAAAACAATAAAAAAACATAAATTTTGCATAAAACATGAAGTCGATCGGATAATGAGTTGCCGAGATATTTGTAATCCTATTTTCCACACTCTTCGATCATAGGCGTAACTAGAGCTATTTTGTGGGGTGGGCACAGGCCCCCAACTTCATAAGTCCTTTGTATGTGTGTATGCGTCCAGTGGCACAGCCCAAGGGGGGGGGGAGGGGTAAAACCCCTTCCAGAGCTAAAAAAAATATTATAATTGCCGCTTATATGAATCACTAGTTAAGCAAATTAGACGCTTTTATGAATCGAAACTAAAGTTAATATTAAGTTTTTTTTAGTTTATTTGAAATTCGCAGCTTTGTTGAATCAAATTATATTCAACAAAGTGATTCAATTAGACCGCGATTATTATATTTATACTGTGGAAGCGTATATTAGATCTTAGATGCACTGGTTAAGTGAAAACTGTCATTTGTTTTGAAAAAGGGTAGCAATTACATTTTTCAGACATCTTAGAGTAAAAGAATGATCATTTCGACTGTCATACTCTTTGAGTATTATACAGTGGATAGTTTTTAAATTGAATTTCTGTCTTTGCTCCATGTTCAAAAGGATAATAGACATCAATTTCCAGGAGAAAAAAAAAATATATATGTTTATAGGTTTTTCTCAGTTTCAGACTTTCTGTTAAGGTCTGCACCGGAGAAATTTCTAGGTTCGAGCGCGACCCGACTTGTAGAAAATTTTTTGCCCCTCAGCCGGGTATAAAAGTTAAAAGTTCGATCCGGATCGTAAAAAATATATGTATGTATATTAGGCCGGCCTGGCACAAAAAAAAAAGCTAAAAGTTAGACTCGAATCCGGTCCGGGCCATGCACATAGTTTATTGGCTCGACCCAGTATAAAAACTAGAATCTCGGCCCGAGCCCGGCCCGGCTCATACAAAAACGTAATTATCCCTTCCCAGCTCGCCTGAATTTCAACAAAAACATATTTTTACACTGGTATGGTTAAAAATTGTCTTCTACGAGGAGTTCTGACAAAAATATTTATTTTAGTTTTTCTTTTCATGTTGTTTGCATTCTTCGTTTTTTAAAAAACGCTTTGTGCTGAGATATTTATTTTGTTACTGGATCTCGATTTGTATGCAAATGACTCAGTTGTTATTAATAACTTTAATCCATATTACATGGCTTGGAGACTTAAAAACCTGAAAATTCTTATAGTATAGTAAAAATATATAAGACGGAATCGCATAGGAGAACGGAAATATCCGTTATAGGAAAGTTACCTTCTTAGCATATACACTGTCGGTTGTAAATATATTACATTCTTTTCTCACGTATTATTATGTTCATTTTGCATGGATAAATACATTTTTCCGTTTGAAACAGGATTCTGTCATGGGCAGGTTCTTTTTCACACGCTTTATTGTACTTTAATTTTATTGCCTAGAAAATGAACTATTCTTTAAAAAGAATAAATTGAAAATTTTAATATAGAATAATGACGATTTAAAAATATATGCATTTTTTGCAAAAATTGTTGGGCCGATCGAAATTTTACTGATTTTTGCATGGGTCAAGTCAGGGTAGGCAGGGCCAATTATTTTCATATGGGCTTGATAAAAACAGGACCCAAAAATTTCAACTCGTCTAGACCTTTAGGAAGAATAAATTCCAGTTTCAGCCCAGCCTGGAAAAAAAGGAAGCCAGGCCCGGTCCGATTGCCATGAATGAAAATAGGCCGGAGACTGGCCCGTGGGTTGGTCCGGTTTCGGGCCAGGACCGAGCCCAAACAGGCCTCTGCATGTGCATCTTGTTTTGTGTTTTTGCTATCAGTTATTTCTAAGATCAAGGTATGTGAGTGATGCAGGTAAAAATCTTTGACAAAGTAAGAATTAAGAAAATGTGCTATAAAGATATAAATGTAAAATGTGTTTTTGAGTGAACAGATTATTGTAGTGTTTCATTCGAACAATTTGTTCCTGAGGGGTGGGGGGGAGGATTATATATTTAAAGAGTGTAGTTCATTAGCTAGTAAGGTAGCTCGAAATGTTCTTCAGGCCACGCGTTCCCCGGAGGAAAGACGCACTGATTGCAATTTTATTGACTTTGACTTACAGATACATGCCTATGAGCAAGTTTTCAAAAGAAAAGCGTTAAATATGAAGCATTTTCATAGAATTTATAAAATTTACTATAATTACACACAAACTTATGCTAATTATGCTTTAACTGAAATTAATAAGTAATAAATTAGTTATACATTGATCTACACTTATTAAATCTTAAATTATGCTGCCCCTATATCATCAAAATTATGACATATTGTTTTTCATGTGGACAAAATTACAGTCGTGTTTAAATCAGATAAGAAGTAAAAACTGGAATATCTTTTAGAGTTTTAGCTATAATGTATTTCATTTAAATAAAAGTATATATAAGTAGATCCTTTCGTCCCTACTTTCAGGGAGGAGCAGATAAAGTTAAAAAGTACCCTCTTTTTTCAAAAATGTTATTATAATGAATTTTCTTTTTTTTTCACGGCCGAAGGCAGGTACAACCTATCTTTCATTCTGCATAGGTGTTTCTAACAGAAAACTAAATATAGATAAATATTCATACACGCAAACATTATACACACATACAAACTACAAATACAATAAACCCAACAAGGGTGAAAAATTTGCCAGAGCCAGGAATCGAACCTAGGACCACAGCATACAAGACTCATGCTCTAACCACTGAGCTACCCCGGCCAATACCTGGGTCTGCAATTTCTCACTAATAAATTGCAGACCCAGGTGCCGGGGTAGCTCATTGGTTAGAGCATTAGTCTTGTATGCTGTGGTCCCAGGTTCGATTCCTGGCTCTGGTTAATTTTTCACACTTGTTGGGTTTATTGTATTTATAGTTGGTATGTGTGTATAATATTTGTGTGTATGTTTAGACTTGAATGCAGGCGTTATTTATGTGTGTTTTAATATATAAATATTCTCCAACATAATGAAAAAGGTTAAAAACAAATAATATTTAGCAAGCACACATACTTAACACATAAACAATGTGTTTAAAAAAAGTAGAACAATTTGTAAAAGGTGGTAGAGCACACTACAATTAAAGATTTTTGTATAGGAAACCAGGTCGCGATCCATTTATTTAGTGCAAAATATAGGATATAGGAAGTCAAGTCGAATCCAAGTATTTTTAGAGAACTTTAATAATAATGAAGATATTTTAACGAAATTTTCAGTATACGGTATACGAAATTAGATGTCAAATAAAGTGCTGGAAGTGCACAGTAATTAAGTCAACGATACCGCGTTTAATGTCAACTACATCCTAAAATATGGAATACTTAATTTGGCATTGTTTGGACGCGGATTATAATAAATTCTACCTCTTCTCGTGTTATTTTACATATCTGATACAAAGCAAAGTAAAGTCTATTGGAAATTTTGCTAAAATTGCTTTATTATTACTAAAGTTAAGAACAAGAACTCGGGATTGTTTTGGAATGAAATCCTATGTATTTCTGATTTAAAAATCGATTCCTGATATTCTGTACAAAAAATTGTTTTCTGCACTATTCCCTCCCATTTCTTAAGTTTGCCTCCTCATTTTTCAAACACTATATTAATCTAACAGTTTTTTGTTATTTCATTGGTGCATTTTATGTTTTCTAACTCTTATATAGTAAACGTTGCTGAAATGAATTATGGTCAACGTAACTACTGATTCTACTCTTCGAGGGAAAAAAATGATTATCACTTCATTAGCTAAACTGATTCGATTAGCCGGTGATTCAAGTAACCAGCGACCACCATTATCAACAATTCAACCTCTCCTCCCCATAGAGCAGAATTTCGGCTGCGCCACTGATGCGTGCAAGAATATTTTAAAAAACTGCATTGAGACCAAACTCGTTAATTTAATGAAAATTTGGTTTGCTGTACAATTCCCTTCCATTTCTTAAGTTTGCCTCCTCATTTTTCAAACACTATATTAATGTAACAGTTTTTTGTTATTTCATTGGTGCATTTTATGTTTTCTAACTCTTATATAGTAAACGTTGCTGAAATGAATTATGGTCAACGTAACTACTGATTCTACTCTTCGAGGGAAAAAAATGATTATCACTTCATTAGTTAAACTGAATCGATTAGCCGGTGATTCAAGTAACCAGCGACCACCATTATCAACAATTCAACCTCTCCTCCCCATAGAGCAGAATTTTGGCTGCGCCACTGATGCGTGCAAGAATATTTTAAAAAAACTGCATTGAGACCAAACTCGTTAATTTAATGAAAATTTGGTTTGCTGTACAATTCCCTTCCATTTCTTAAGTTTGCCTCCTCATTTTTCAAACCCTATATTAATCTAACAGTTTTTTGTTATTTCATTGGTGCATTTTATGTTTTCTAACTCTTATATAGTAAACGTTGCTGAAATGAATTATGGTCAACGTAACTACTGATTCTACTCTTCGAGGGAAAAAAATGATTATCACTTCATTAGCTAAACTGATTCGATTAGCCGGTGATTCAAGTAACCAGCGATCACCATTATCAACAATTCAACCTCTCCTCCCCATAGAGCAGAATTTTGGCTGCGCCACTGATGCGTGCAAGAATATTTTAAAAAACTGCATTGAGACCAAACTCGTTAATTTAATGAAAATTTGGTTTGCTGTACAATTCCCTTCCATTTCTTAAGTTTGCCTCCTCATTTTTCAAACACTATATTAATGTAACAGTTTTTTGTTATTTCATTGGTGCATTTTATGTTTTCTAACTCTTATATAGTAAACGTTGCTGAAATGAATTATGGTCAACGTAACTACTGATTCTACTCTTCGAGGGAAAAAAATGATTATCACTTCATTAGCTAAACTGAATCGATTAGCAGGTGATTCAAGTAACCAGCGACCACCATTATCAACAATTCAACCTCTCCTCCCCATAGAGCAGAATTTTGGCTGCGCCACTGATGCGTACAAGAATATTTTAAAAAAACTGCATTGAGACCAAACTCGTTAATTTAATGAAAATTTGGTTTGCTGTACAATTCCCTTCCATTTCTTAAGTTTGCCTCCTCATTTTTCAAACCCTATATTAATCTAACAGTTTTTTGTTATTTCATTGGTGCATTTTATGTTTTCTAACTCTTATATAGTAAACGTTGCTGAAATGAATTATGGTCAACCTAACTACTGATTCTACTCTTCGAGGGAAAAAAATGATTATCACTTCATTAGCTAAACTGATTCGATTAGCCGGTGATTCAAGTAACCAGCGATCACCATTATCAACAATTCAACCTCTCCTCCCCATAGAGCAGAATTTTGGCTGCGCCACTGATGCGTGCAAGAATATTTAAAAAAACTGCATTGAGACCAAACTCGTTAATTTAATGAAAATTTGGTTTGCTGTACAATTCCCTTCCATTTCTTAAGTTTGCCTCCTCATTTTTCAAACCCTATATTAATCTAACAGTTTTTTGTTATTTCATTGGTGCATTTTATGTTTTCTAACTCTTATATAGTAAACGTTGCTAAAATGAATTATGGTCAACGTAACTACTGATTCTACTCTTCGAGGGAAAAAAGTGATTATCACTTCATTAGCTAAACTGATTCGATTAGCCGATGATTCAAGTAACCAGCGACCACCATTATCAACAATTCAACCTCTCCTCCCCATAGAGCAGAATTTTGGCTGCGCCACTGATGCGTGCAAGAATATTTTAAAAAACTGCATTGAGACCAAACTCGTTAATTTAATGAAAATTTGGTTTGCTGTACAATTCCCTTCCATTTCTTAAGTTTGCCTCCTCATTTTTCAAACACTATATTAATCTAACAGTTTTTTGTTATTTCATTGGTGCATTTTATGTTTTCTAACTCTTATATAGTAAACGTTGCTAAAATGAATTATGGTCAACGTAACTACTGATTCTACTCTTCGAGGGAAAAAAGTGATTATCACTTCATTAGCTAAACTGATTCGATTAGCCGGTGATTCAAGTAACCAGCGACCACCATTATCAACAATTCAACCTCTCCTCCCCATAGAGCAGAATTTTGGCTGCGCCACTGATGCATGCAAGAATATTTTAAAAAACTACATTGAGACCAAACTCGTTAATTTAATGAAAATTTTGACTTAAAATTAGAAACAACTTATTATCAAGGTTATTATTTAGGAATGCCATTGATCAATGGAGCCAACTTTTGAAATATATTGTATGGACCCAAATTTTTTAAGCAAAATAGCACGGCACGTTTTATTATTTGCTTATGTTATTCGTGAATTCTTTTGCATAATAACGTTAATATTTACTATAATATCATAAATATCAATACAAATTAAAAATACAAGAAGCAAAGCATTTCAGTCATTTATGAGCTTTATAATTATCAGGATTGGGACACTAAAATATAGATAATGTTCACTCACTGATTTATACTCACTGATCAAAAGGGATATAGTGGACGGATTACGAAGTTACTCGCCGTATACATTTTAGAATCTTTTTTTTTTTTAAATGCTCCGTATACATTCTTTTTCTCAAACATATCTATAGCATAGTCATTAAAGTTCCCACGATTCTAACATTTACCTTTTGGTTTACATACGACAACAATACTGCTGATCAAGTATATAGGAAATTGAACTGTTGAGAGAAATTTAATAATTATATGTGTACTGAAGAACATTTAGTGCTCTTGATGTCTCTGTTACGGATGTCAATGCTATTTTTCAACGTCAACAAAATGAAATTTTCATAATGAACAGAGGAAAGTATATTCAATTAAGTAAATTATATCCAAGGCACAGGACTAACGTCCAGGACTCGAACCTGGGTACTTTGATTTGCCGTACCAACGCTTTCCCTACTGAGCTATCCCGACGATATCCTGGACTGGCATATTTCACTCTTATTTGTTATCCAACAAATAGAAAATGAAATTTTGTTTCAGAGATTTAAAAATTTAAATAAATACGTAGTGAAATAAAACAAGGGAAATTAGGTGGGTCAGGGGAGCAAATTATTGGGCGGGCTCGATGCTGAAGCCCCACGGGCCCATATAAGTCGGCACCACTGCTGTTCATTGTGCCATTGAAATTTTTAAGATGACTAGAAGTTCCGAGAGAGACCCAATTTTAGGCATAATGTCTGGGTGTCCCAATACATCTCTTTAATGCCCCGGTCTTAAACACAGCAGTTAAACTATCACTTCTCCAAAATTCATTTTAAAAAAATTGAATGTTTTGATTCTTACCGAATTCCACTTCTCCAACAGCAAAATGTTGAATTGTGTCTATTACAGAAAACTGTCTTGAGAAAAATTTCGTGGTTCCGATAGAAGGAGTACCATATAGATATAATTTATACATGTCTGAAAAATGTGTACAACTGAAACCTGTCTAAAATGTAGAAGTTTTCCGATTTAATTTTAATGATGATTTGTACCAGAATTTTGTAACAAAATTTTACATTTATAAATTTAGTAAATAGTAACTTTATTAACTTAAAAACAAGAACGAAAAATCATGCGTCAAGCATAGATTATGTAACACTTTCCAACGCTTTCGAAATAATTTTACAAATCATACCGTTTAATAAACTGAAAGATAACATCTAAGTAAACAATTTGAAAAACGCATATCATATTTAAAAACATAATTTCAGGAATTTCCAACGTAAACAATATTCGGAAAAATATCCGAATACTTTTATTCATCTCTGTATATGATCTATAGATTTGTATATATACTACATAGGATGCTAAATTTTAGTTCAGTTAAGAAACGCGTAGCACAGTTTAAAATTCTCCTTCTGGAGTTTCTGTCCATAAACTGAAATGGGTTCGCGAACTTTTGTGCTTCCCTGTATAGGATCTACAGAATTTATACACACCATGTAATAAACAAAAAGTGAGTTCAATTTAAAATCGAGGTTCAGTAACTTAAAACGCACTTCCAGGAATTATTGTTAACAGACAGTAGAGAATTCTTTTGTGTGTCCCTGTAACTGAACGATAACTGCTATACACACACTATTCTGTAGTAATTCTCTTGTAATGCACCTTAGTGATCTATATAAATTTCAATGCGCTTAAAATTGTGAAATATTATTTAATTAAACCGCAAACGATTTTTCTCCCTTGACGTAATGTATCGGAATTCTTTTGACTGTCCCTGTAAAGTAACTATAAGTTCTATGCAGACCCTATTCCATATTAAGCTTCTTGTAATGCACCTTAGTGATATATATCAATTACAATGTGTTTGCAATTGTGTAACATCCTTAAAATAAACCGCAAATGATTTTTCCCCATAGACCGTCATGTAACGGAATTCTTTTGAGTGTCCCTGTAAAAAACACACTTCAGTTGAAATAGGGAACGTGCTATAGATAACGACAATAACATATAAAAATTGCAAGGCAATCCGAGCCTA
The DNA here is from genome assembly GCA_963931845.1 of Maratus michaelseni. Taxonomy (NCBI): domain Eukaryota; kingdom Metazoa; phylum Arthropoda; class Arachnida; order Araneae; family Salticidae; genus Maratus; species Maratus michaelseni. The sequence continues at coordinate 469,621,561 of OZ007589.1, forward strand.
TTTAAGGGAGTTAGAGCACGGCCAGACAAACCGAAGTCATAAACACTTTTCAACTAGGTTGGAAAGTCTTAAAAATGCTGTAAATTGCATTTCCTTATTTTGAAATAGAATTCTGGTGTGAATTCAACATCATTCAGAAACGCATTTACTTGATCCTGAAAGGGTTAAGATGGTATCTAAATTTTGTATAATTAAGGGCATAACAGATAACTAAGTTTTTTTAATTGTTAAATTAAATAAAAAAAACTTATCCATTATTTTAACCATAAATTGCGGCATTTATTTTGTTTCATTAACGATACACTGCTTACATCTAATGCAATCTATCTATATTATAAAGGAACAAGAACGAAAAATCATGCATCAAGCATAGATTATGTAACTTTTTCCAACACTTCTAAAATAATGTTACGAATTTTTACCCTTAAATAAGGTGAAAGAGAATATCTCAGTAAACAATTTTGAAAACGCATAATGTTTAAATACCCAATTTCAGGAATGACCACGACTATTCGGAACTCTTTTGTGCAGCCCTGTATAGGATCCATAGATTTGTATACATAGTACATAGAATGCTAAAATTCAGTTCAGTTACGTAGTACACTTTAAAATTCCCGTTGGGGAAAATTTCGTCAGTAAACGGAAAGGAACTGGAAAACTTTTGTGCTGCCATGTATAGGATCTACAGAATTTATAGAGTATAAAAACATTCATAGAATAATTCCTGCTGAAACAAAATCTTAATGTCCCCATTTCGACACTAGATGGCAGCACCGTATTATTTGGAATAAACTATGGGCGTTCTTTGTGCGCCCTAAAAAGAATGTTGCCTCCTTTTGTAAAATAGATCTTATTCTGGTATAGTGTGCTGGGATTTTTGCAAACATTTCAAAATAAATAAATAAATAAAATAAAATAAAAATGAATTGACGATGTTTTGTTTGCTGAGGTGATCTATACGGATTTCTTCGAACTGAGAATGCATTTTAAAACAAAATTTAAAGCAAGATGACCGAGCTAAAATTAACAAATGTTGAACCGGGATATCAGGAATCTAATCTACACTCGGTTAAGCAGATCAGCGACACATGTCCAGTTAGTATATGTAAGATATAGTATATATAAGTCATACACATATAAGTACTTTTCCAATAAAGCCAAATGAGTCCTAAATTGTTGCAGTCCTCCACTCCCAAATTCTTGTGTAATATTTTACATATTCTTTAATATACAATGACAATGCTACTCAATGTGTCAATAAAAGGAATTATCTATTTTTGGAATTTCGGAGACTCCTTTAAGAGCGGGCACTTGCACCGAATAGACCTCGGTATAATAAACCAGTGTCTTTGTTATCACATTACTTTCAGATTGTGATAGGTAAAGTATAAAATTCGATTGAGTGGTGCGCCAATAATTAATCATAATTTAATTCAGTAGTTTGACTGATATAGTATTACGTTGACAGTTGAATTGCAATGTATTAGAATTGAATTAAATTATATATATATATAATCATGTTAAACCTATGGAGTACTATTATACATTAAACTGATGTATTACAAAATTAATTATAATTTTTTTTATTTTTTAATATATATTTATAAATAACTACTACTTATTGTAATACTACAAACATAAATTTTAAAAGACCAAGAAAAAAAAACTATAATATCATTAGTTTATAGAACTTAATTCTATAAGGTTTCTATATAAAACTGTTCTATAGAAAAAAAATCTACAGAACTTCTAAAAATTCTATAGAAACACTTTCTTTAAAAAAAGTACTCTATAGAACTCTTAAAAACTCTATATAAATAGTATTCTATAGAACTTATAAAGAATTCTGTAGAGTTATATACAGCTCTATGAACTATTTTCGTAAGCGTCAGCAGTGTGTTGACCAGAACGGTCATCCTTTTGGACATCTGCGGTAGGAGGAAAAGGGATACATTTTAATGGAGATTCGTTTGCCATTTAAATATTAATGAGATGTGAATAAAAACTGGGAGTTATAATCATTCAAAGCGTGTAAACACTTTTTTGAATAATCCTGTATTCACTTTTCCATGAATAACATACATAGAATAATTTCTACTCCAACAAAATTTTAATGTCCCAATTTCACACTAGATGGCAGCACCATACTATTTCGAATATACTATGTACGCTTTTTGTGCACCATAAAAATAATGTTGCCACTTTTTGTTAAAAATAGCTTATTCTGGTATAGTGTGTCGGGATTTTTGAGAAAATTAAAAATAAATAAATAAATAAAAATGAATTGACGAGGTTTTGTTTCCTGAACAAATAGCTATACTGATTTCTTCGAAAGCTGTTTGCTAACTGAGAATGCATTTTAAAACAAAATTTAAAGCCGATGGTCATCTTGCTTTAAATTTTGTTTTACAAATGTTGAACCGGATATCAGGAATTTAATCTTAACTCGGTTAAGCAGATCAGCGACACATGTCCAGTTAGTATATGTAAGATAGTAGATATAAGTCATACAGATATAAGTACTTTTCCAATAAAGCCAAATGAGTCCTAAATTGTTGCAGTCCTTCATTCCAAATTGCTGTATAATATTTTACATATCCCTTAATATACAATGACGATGCTACTCAATTTGTCAATAAAAGGAATTATCTATTTTTGAATTTCGGGACACCTTTAAGAGCGGGCTCTTGCACCGAATACCTTGGTACAATAAACTAGTCTTTTTTATAACGTTACTTTCGGATTGTGATACGGTAAAGTATAAAATTCGATTGAGTGGTGCGCCAGTTTAAAAGTTTAGGAACCCGTGTCCTAGATACCTGTGTCCTACTGAATATGAAAACTCTATTTGAAGTCTACTCGCAATTCAAATGGACACGCCCCAACAGCGACTGATAGGTTCTGCTCTTAAAGCAGATAGGCCAGAGATGCCGGATTCGAACCCATGTCGCACACGTCGTCCTAACCGTTTGGAGGTTCCGTGATTTTCATCGAACTTTGCTGTAAATACGGGCTAGGTTCTCTTAGAAAGACCCCTATGACCCATATCCCCACCCCCTATATCTCGTGCGCAGATGAATCGGCAGTAAAAAACATCACCACCGAACGAACAGATAAAAAAAATTTAAATATTAATAAAAAATACATAAAAATGTTACAGGGGCGTAGGAAAGGGAGGGGCTTAGGGCACTCGAGTTCCCGACAATCGAATGAAGACTATTTTTTTAAGTCACATGAGCTGTTCGAAAAAAAAAAAAACCCTTTACTTTCTGTCTTTGTGATTTTGTAATTCATTTAGAAACAAACAAACAACAACAAAATAAATATCTATTACCTTTCTAACTAGTAAATCTGGAATGTCAGAGACTCCAACGTCAGCTCTGCCAGTTTGAAGTAGCACACTCTCCCGACGTTGCCTGAGCCCGGGAAAATAACCTTAAATATTATATCTGAAATTATCTTAAGGTGGTTCTCAAATGATCTGCTGAACAGCGAGAAACTTTCTGACACAATTTCTGATGCATTTTTAAACGCAAAGGCACAAAGCTGGCAGGGCTGACTATGGAAGCGATTTGTAATCGAAATGAGTTTTTCATTTTTTCATAAATAAATTACTTATCGAATTATAAGCGATTCGTGTCACGTGACAACGCGTTTTTCTCTTTTTTGACGCTGAAGAATCGGGAATTCGGTTCAAAACGCCGACTTTGACAGTGTTTTTTGAAAGATCTTCCGTCTTTAACCAAAAAATGGAAAACTTGTTTCGATTACAAAGTTTCTGGATAGCAACACGTTCCCATTTCGTGCGTTTCCGAACAAAAATGAAATAAAAAATGTGTCTGAAATTAGCCCCTTTGGATTTGAGAACAGCCTTAAATATAATATACAAATGGAAAGATCACAACCTTAAAAATACCTAAAATTACCTTAAATATAATATACAAATTAATCTATTGGTTACTCACTGCTGTCGAAGGGATTCAATTCCACCCCGATCGGGCCCGAATTTGCAGAAAAAGAAGCGAACCTGTGCCCAGCACCGGTCTACTGAGAGAAAATCTGCTTGAAACAACCCATCCGGCTTCAGGCTTCGTGCCAGGTCTTGGACCGCCCGCCAACTCTTTCTACGTCACAGCCCTATGAATACTAGGCCTGAGAAGTGATTCAAAATAACGGCTATCGAAGGCAGATATTTTTTTCCTAATAAAATTATATCATGATTGAGTACCTTGGGAATACCTTCACCTAGGCAATGACCATGCCTTCTTTTTTGCCCCATAACCAGGCGAGGAGATAGTTCCTGGTTTCCAGGTAAATTTACTTTCCTGCAAAATTTTTCTTTAAGTTCAGTCAGTAAATGTGATGTTAATAGTCAAACAAGACAATTTTTCACCTAACTTTACCAGGCTTTCCAAGAGGATTTACAAAAAATTCCAGGACATACTGTAAGAATTTAATGGCCATAATAAATTATGCAGTGAGACATTTTTTTTTAGGAATAAAAATGACAAAATAAATTTAACATAAAACTACCCTTATGTAGAACCTTCACAGGGATTGAGGCATGTTACTCTGAAAATCCATTTCAAACTATAAGGCTAGATTTACTGTTAACCCACCACCAAATTAAAGTATTATAACAACTAAGGCATCCAACCCGGGATTCCCAGAATAGAGAATAGAGGTGAAAACCCTTTACTTTTTTTTTTATTATTCAAAACTCTAATAGATTTTTACATTTAATGATTTCTTCCCCTAACAACATCAAAGAACTTTTTTACTTGAAATAGGTCCATTACATATTCAAATAAAATTTTGAAATTTATTAAAAGCGGTCATTTCGTATGGGCCTCGTGCCAGAATAGCTGAAGAAATTGCTAAAAATTTCGTTATCTACAGCAGATTGTTTTTATTCTGATCATTTCAGCAGTTTTAAACGCTTATTTTGATTACATGTCTGTTAAATGTGTGTTTTATTTATACAATTTTATGGATTGCTTCATGAAGTTTTAATTTCGATATGGAATATTAGCTGGAAACAAACCCTGAAATGTTTATAGTGTTTAAAGTGCAAACGGATTCCTATTTTGTAATCGTCTGCAAGCAATATATATATATATTTAAAAAATCATGCTTGAAATTTAATAGTTTTCTTTTTTCTTGAAATTTAATAGTTTTCAAGCAAATTGCATTTGAAAGGAGATTTTTTTCCCTATATAATGGTGTAAAAATTGAAAACATGCGATGTTTAGAAATTGTTAAAAATCACAGTAACAAAAATCGCAAAACCAAAATTTCACCGTCCAGTGTTGCCATTCGCAAAATGACGTCAGCGTTACGAACGGAGACGTTTGTCCTTTATAATATAGATAGATTATGTAACAAGCAGTATGCTGCATTCAAAAGAGCTCATGGTAAAATTGGATTATGCCATAGAACGAATGTACAATTTGCTACTAAGTTTCTGTCGACAGGAAACTTAGACTTCCACCATTCAAAAATATTTATGAAACATTGTCAAAATGTGTCAGAAAAGATAAAAAAAAGTTTAATATTTTTGCTTATCATGATCAAGATTTTATGTGGAGCACCGTAGTTCTAAAAATTATATCCTATATCGGTTTAATATAAATTAAATATAAATGAAAGGATAAATTTAAAATTTGGAATACCGCATTTATTTATTTGTTCGATTTTTAATTTCTCTCTCGTCTTCATTTTCTTTATTAAAATTTTCAGTAACCGTTTGCGATTCATTATTTATTAGGATCTTTATTTGAATTACATTTCTTATTTAACATAAGGTTCGCTAACTTTGAATAACAAATTCAACTGTTTTTCACAAATGAGCATTATATAAAAATCACCCTATAATATTTCAATTATTAGGATGCCATAGAACAGGCATGGCAAACTCGTTTACCGCTGCGGGCCAAATTAAGCATTATATAGAAAGCAGCGAGCCACATAAAAAAGTAGATAATATTAGTACCACTAGTATATAACGCTCGTCAAAAATGACGGAATGTTGATCTGCGTTTCAATTTCATAAGACTTCATACAAACAAACAGCATGAAGATTTTGTTACTGAAAGGTTTGTACTGTAGAAAAGTACATTTTAAGAATGGCAAAGGATTTCTACAAATACAAATGATGAGGATGTTTTTTTTTCTTTTTAGTTAACCCATTTTAGGCCAAGCATAGAAATTTTATAAAATGTGGTATTATTTGCATTGAAATTTGCTTAAATTACATTCATTAAGACACCAAAAAAGTTTCGTGCATGAAAAATAATATTTTATTTAATTTGACTTTACCATTATTAATTTACAATTAATAATTTACCATTAAATTTAAATAAAAACTTTTAAGTTTTCTTATGGCATTTGTTTTATTTTTATTTTATTTACAGAACTTGCAACTTTACTTCATTATAAAAACATATGATTAATCTCAAGTGGAATAATTATACATTTTGAAAAAGTCAAATTTGTCAATAACCGTTTCAAGTAAAAAGCCAGCGTATTTTGAAAATTTCTCAACAGAAAGTGATTGCTTCAGTTGAGTTACTAATATTTTATAGATGTTTCTAGAACCCTTAAAAATAGCAGAAAAATAAAATTAGTGAAAAATATACGTCACAGTGTTAATAAAAATATATTTATTGAAATGGTGCGTTTACGCACCTTTGGCCGAAAATGGGTTAATATTCAATTTCTGAAATAGTTCAATAATTGGGCAAAACATTCAAAAATATTTAAAAAATAATCCATGTGCGAAAGTTTTTGAAAAAAAAAAATATATATACTAATGAGTTTCTAAAGAGCTTGACTCACAACTCATTGTTTGGTTACATAAGAAAAATTAAATGCAAATTCTGAAATGGTTTAACGATTGCACAAAACATTAAAATTTTGTTCGTTTTAAATTGTCTAAGTTAATAGTACAATAGAGTTGAATTTTAATATTTCTTGAAAAACAAAGTTTTCCAGTTATGAAGAAACAAATACATAGCAGAAAAACATAAAAAGAGACGGAAAATTGCATTTTTATGGATATTAGCTTCTTAATTTACAGTAAGAAAATATCCCATTTAAAATGACAGAAAAAAACGAAGTTTTCCAGTAATGAAGAAATAGTTAAAATAAATACAACTACGAAAGTAAATAATATAACTTTAACTTTTAAAAGTATTCATCAAATTAAAACCTGATTTTGTCTTATTTTAAAAATATGCCTGAAAAGTCTATAATAAATTTTGATCATTAAAAATCATCTTATTTTATTTCATAAGTAAATTGAAATTATATTAAATGCATTAGTATGACTGAAAAACATCTTTTCCCATTCTCTTATTAAATTACATTTTTTTTAAACGTTACTAAGTTAAAAATCAAAATTTGATCTGTATTGATATAATTAACATATGTGATATGCGGTACTATATATTCCTTATATTTTAATTGTGTTTCGTAAGAAATGTTCATATTACAAAGCAAGCAAAATTTCAGAATTTAATTGGATATAAGCTAGGCGATTAAAATTTGATTTAACCAAGTTAGATTTTTAAGAAAGAAATGATATTAAGCTGAAGCTTTTAAAAGTTGATCTTGAAATAAATCAATACACCCTGAATTTTTCTTAGTTTAAAAATGTGCTTATATGCATTTTACATTAATTTACAACTTTATTACCATGCTATATAATATTTTTCCCAACAGAAAGATCCTTTGTTTATATTAATTGTCGATAGGTGGTGCTAAAATATACTTATATACATTTTATATTATTTTACAACTTTATTAATATTTTATATAAAATATATTTTTCAACAGAAACTTCCTTCGTTTATATTTATCGCCAATAGATGGCGCCAGAACAGTACTTAGGAACGAAATGTAAAATACTGATGGATCGTCGCAAAGCCTCTCTATGAAAGCTATGTATAACCGCTATTTCTGAAAAACGTGCTTACAGGAAAAAATGCTTACAGAAATAAATTAAAGAAATCCTTTAAATTATTTAAAGACTTTAATATGCTTTTACAAATATTTTAAGAGCATAATCGGATGTTTTAATGAAACGTTCAAAGAGTCATTCATTTTTTTTTCTAGATATGCGATTTGTGTTTCTGAATGGCAACAGTATTCGTTTGTTTACATCAGGTAATCCGATGTTTAATCTGTTATTTTTAATTTTAAACTTAAAACATAACTGGATATGATATACATGTTTTATACGAAAATATGTTGAACAGACATGATTTCAAGTAAAAGAAATTATCATTTAGTGGTCATATGTTAGCATATGTTTTTCAGTAAGCCTAACATGGCGTTTAACTGCGGTCGACTCGCAGAACAGAGTGGTCCCGCCAGGATTGGTTACAGACATTTTCTTGCCTTCGGATTTTATTATAAGTAAATTGCGCAGAATAAAATGTGTACATACAAAACACAGCCATGTTAAAGACATATTCACGCACAGTTCCAAAGTTATTATTATCCATATTTTTTTTATTTTTCAAAGAATACTCTATTTTATTTAAAAAAAATTACTCTAAATTATTTTTTATCAACGAAATCTATAAACTTAATTGAATTTTCTACATTGCATTTATTTTTAAAATTGACTGCAGACGCTGGTCTGTTAATCTTGATCTAGCAAAGACATAGCTGTCAATCTTCCGTGTTTTCTTAAAAAAAAAAAAAAAAAAAAAAAAAAGACATATTTTGAATCAAAACATTTATTTCATAAAATGTGTCTTGTATCTGTGCGCTACTTATTTGATTACATTTCTTAAATACATTTTATAGTTCAAACTATGCTTATTTGACTTGAAGAATAACAAAAGGTTGACCGCTACGCAAAGATGTCGTATAAAATTACGCTACCGAACATAGCGAAATGGATGCCCAATTGCACACTTACTTTAAAAATTCGGTCGATTGATGAAAAATTACAAAAATTCGGGAACCCCATATTTACCTATTTTCGCTCTAATATGGAATCGTACAAATTTTGATTAACCACAATAATCAATTCTGAAGACTCATTTCAACATCAATCATTAGAGGTGAAGTATATGGTTTTCACATTTCTCGAAATTCAAAAATCTTATTTTGAATTCATTTTTAAATATTTTTAGTATATTCTAAAAATTTCCAACCCGATGATTTTTGTAATGATGCCTGGTAATATATAAAATGAAATACATTTTAATTTTTAAAATTGTTTTATGAAAGTAATAAATTTTATATGAAAACGCTAGTACTATATTATGAAATTTCCCTTGACAGTGCATAGTGTAGCCAATTGGCAACACTTTCTATTTAACTTTTAATAAATAAATCAAATTCTTTGCAACCACTATATTTATATAGTAATATTAATGCTGTAAAAAAAAACATAAATATGCTACTAAATAAAGTTAAAAAGCTATCTTAAAATTTCTGGTGTCGAACTCTTAACATAAGTATAGAAAACCCAATTATGAAAGAAAAATTCATGCACTGTAGGTTTAAAGTTTTCTCAGGTGCTTAGTAATTTCAAATGAAAACTCCAATACTTTGTCTATTGATAGTCTTTTACTAAACCACATTCATAATTTGTCGATTTAAAATGAAAATTGTAACTTTGTTTAACAGTTCAAAATTAAAGTCGTTATATCCATCATAAGTAAAAACTTTATGATGGAAAGCCGTTAAATATCTATAATAAGAAGGTAGACCTGTTTATCTTCACAATGCATATTTCTAAGATATTTTCTAGATTGACGACGATTAAGCATGTGCGTAATAATATAATATAAATTTATAAGCGCTATAAGCTTTTAAGCACATATCGGACTTTTATAAATCTATCCGCTATATATAAATCCTTCTAGCAGTGGTACTTATGCTTAAAGCATTTCCAAATTTCTTTAACTGCTCTAGACATCATTTCTTCAATTTCGTAGTGAAAGCACTTTGATTCTCTTTTAAGAAATATCTGTTTCAATTCTGACAGTTTATCTTTCTGATGTTTAGCCAAATTTTTGTTAGTTTTCATTATACTTTGTGCTGCAGTACCTCTTAATGTTACATTTTTTTTTCAAACTCCAACAGTGTCTAGATATCAAGCATTAAATTTCAGTTTTCCTTTGACTAAAATTGTATTGTAATTCACCTTTTAAAAAAGTCTGCGATGTTCATCTTCAATTTATCATTATTCATAGCGGTAAAGAGGGTTTTTTTTTTTTTTTTTTTTTTTTTTTTTTTTTTTTTTTTTTTTTTTAAATATATATATATATATAAATCCTGAGATGTATGAGAGTATGTCAATAAAATTTGTATCAATAAAAGTGAAATAAAAGAAAGTAAGATCATGCAGAATTGAATTAATTAAAAATGACACAATTACTAGCCTAAGTAATGAAAATAAATAAAGAGTTTAAATTTAAAATCCTTAGGTTCGACTAGTTCAGAACCTGGATGACATATTCGTGGTCATATATAACATATTTTGTGTCAGGCACAAAAGTGATAATGAGTGTCACTTTCAAAGCGACTCATTTAAAACTATTTGATTATATGTTTTAGGTTTTTTTTTTTATTATTTTAACTGTTTTTAATTAGCTACGAATTTTATTAGTTTTACAATACATTTCGTAATATTTAATAAATAGAGCATAATACTTTATAAAGTAGTGTGAAATCAAAAAGAGTAGTACATAAAACAAATAAAAATTATAAATAAAATATTGTATAAATTTTGCGAATTTTTAAATTTTTAGATTCAAGATCGAGCGCTTTGTTACGCTCCGATTCGTTATCTTTGTATTCACAGTTTTATCGTGCTAAATTGTAAATCTGAGTTAATATGCTGCCACATTCTGAAAAGAAATATCCCCATTATTTAATGACAGAATAAATAAGGCAAATATTACTATTAAAAATAGTGGTAACACCTTGCGTTAACTAACAACTAAAACAACTCCAACAACTTAAATTAAACACAGGTTAAATGCCAAAGGTTCGCGGGTCACAGGTAAGAAGTCGGCGGGCCGCATGTTTGACATGCCTGCCATAGAACCATAGTTTTAAATGTAATCGCAGTAGGGCTTTTCAAAGAACTTCAATGAATAGACATTATTCTGATTATTCAGACGCAAAGTCATCATTAGTAATTACAATTTCTGTACAGTAATTACAAAGTGACGTTTTTACAAGTTAGAATAGCAAGAATAACCTGAAATGAAAAGTAATGATTGGCACGAACTGGTTTTAATACACGCATTTCCAGGTCTTCCACTGCACCTAAATGAACTGATGAATTGCACTTATTATCTAAATCTTTAAATGAATATTTTTGTTGATTATGAAAGAGCAAATTTTGAATTCTTATTTTTTTTTTTCAATTTTAATCAAATGCTCTTATTGAGATATAAAAATTACTCTCAAATAACTGTCCGTAAAGACTAAAAATATCGCTCAAGGGGACTTGTTTGAAATTTGTCAAAGAATATATACATTTAAATCTTTTAGATAGACTAAACCATAGCAGAGTTTGTTGGAAATCAAAGTTTCTGTTGCTTAAGCCGTTTTACATAAACTTCCTCTGAATAAAATGAACCCTCATTGGACCCATTTAAAACATGTTTCAAACAATTCAATGGGTGTTCTTGTTCCACACGTATAATGGACACGCTTTAAAATCATCATTTCTGGGATATCTTTATTGAGTGATTTGACATTTTATTATGTTTCACCATTTTAATGTATTAGATAAAAAGTCAAAAGTACCTTTAATCATACTCTTTCGAGTTTTCTAAAAAGCATTAATGTTTCCATAATTAAAAATTTTGCAAGCCAAACTGACCTTCTATAACTCTATATTAGAAAGATGTGAGGACTGGGCATGTCTTTTTTTTTTTGCGCCCCTTTCTGGGGAAAAAAAAACTAGTCGGATGTGCCAGTCCTCTTCTCTCTCACAAAGATGCACCCAAAACCAAATCAACACCCCTTTATGTCAAAGGTCTAACTGAATCTAAATTTTTATTCAATTTCGTGCATTAGTTTTTGAGATACGACTATCTCTAAAGTGTGTAAATCCTGCAAAATCCTCGTTGCAAAATGAGGCCTTTCGACTTCACAGTGACGTGGATATAAATCGTTTCCCTCGTCAAAATCGGCATTTTCCACGTCACAGTGACAATGTGGACAGTGAGAGTTGCATTTCGGTTACTGTTTGTTCACATTTTGATCACATTCGAGTCGCGGTGCTGTTAGGGTTACATTATATTCCTTGTTTCCTTTATGACTTTACTGTGTTTTCAAGGAGCGCCCATGTATTTGTTTCATTGTTTTCATGTTTTTCGGTTATGTATTCGGCAATAATGAATTTTATTTTTGTTCTTTTCTATTCTGGGGGCATTCTGGAAACGCTCTTAAGTAGTTTATAATATTGCCGCTGGGTGGCAACACTTTACCAAACCCGACTGTTCAATAATACCGAATAATTTAGCTACCAATCTTCCGGCTTTTTAAAATAAAATAAACCAAAACTTTATTAAATAAAATAACTTAAAAAATAACAGCTTAGAAACAAAGGGATATTTCATTAAATATTTTTTATGTTTCAAATTATGTTTATTTGATTTGGGAAAAACCCCAGAAGGTTGGCAGCTCTGCCATGAATCATCCTGTGGAATTTCGAAGAAGTCAATCCATTTAATAGAAAATTCAATAAATATCATTTCCCTCGACCCAAATAAAAATGTCAAGGTATATTAAATCGTCGGACAGGAAAAAAAATGACCAAAATTATGTTTCTTACTTTCTGCAATATGTATATAAAAGTAAATAGCTTCATCTTCTCTTAGTTTTTAATAGAGAGAGGAAATGAAAATTTGCAAACTGTTATTTCAGTTTAGAATGAGTTTTGTTTGTTTCGCTTGCAATGTAAATAATCCAGCACAAAATAATCTCATTGTTCGGTTAATAACAAAAACCGCTATTCAGTCGTTGCTATCGGAAATTACATCTGATAAAGAACGTAGAGAAAATATAGATCTAGCAGAAGGCGTCCCAGAATTGAGTGAATAAGTCTAGACTTATTGAGATGAACAGATTATTATAGGTTATTATTTCTTTGTTTCGTCTTGCCTCCCTTTAATTGCCTCGAAATAAAGATATTTGGCCCTGCTGCTGCAGCCGCCCATACAAAGACATAATGTAAAATTCAAATTAGAAAGAAAGAAAGAGAAAAAAAATAGTTGGTCTAGTTTCTTTTTTCTTTTCCATTAAAAAAAAGGAACGAGATCATTGGAGAAAGATAATTATCTGCATGACACTAGCTGATAAATCGTAAAGACAACTCCGAAAGGTATTTCTATGTTTTATCGATATTTTGGACAGGGTGCGGGATCTTGCAGATAGGATATGGACAAAAATTTAGTGTATTTTTCTTATATTGTTCATGATAATACTTTTTAAGAACAGCAAATTGAAGTCAATTTAGGCGTATAAGTACTATAAAATATCTTCGATAATTTTTACAAAACATCATTTTAAAGCATAAAAATATGTTTTAAGAACCAGTTGTATTTTTCAATGTTAATTATTTTATTTGTTTATAATGCTTTCCTAGGCCAATCCTATCAAAGCTTAGCTCATTATAATATGCTTTTGCTTTCCCTGTATGCCCTATGCTTTCGATCTCTAGTCCAGAGGTCCAAATCCATGAAAAAAAATTTTGGTGGTCTCCAGAAAAATTCGAACATTATTTGGATTTTCTTGTTTTATTATTAATAATAAAAAAGAAAACTGCCCAGTTAATCTGAGGGCATTGAGCTCACAGGCTATTCACACTAATTGTATATTATACACTTATTTCAAAGAATTTGAAATAAGCCCGTCGAAAAATAAAGAAATCGACAATATATTAAGGGGAATGATCCCCCCGTTCCCCCACCCCCTTATTGTTAACAATTGAACCCCCAAACCTAATCAGGGAAGCCCTTTATTACAATGAATATATATACTAAATTCGAAGCAAATCGGATAATTCTGCATGAAAAACCCATTTATCTAAATTAAGGGGGATTACCTCCCCCCGTATCCCCCTTTATACTTAACCAATGAATCCCAAGACTAACCAGGAAAGTTCCTTACCACAATGAGCCTATATACAAAATTTGAAGAAAATCGGATAATTCTTCATGAAAAACACATTCATCTAAATTAAGGGGGGAGGATAAGCCCCCCCCCCTTTACCCTCTTTATACTTAACCAAAGAACCCCCTAAACTAATCAGGAAAGCGCCTTATCACAATGAACCTATATACAAAATTTTAAGAAAATCGCATAATTCTGCATGAAAATCGCAGTTATCTAAATTAAGGGGGGGGGGGCAGCCCTCCGTTACCCCCTTTATACTTTAACAATGAAACCCCAAAACCAATCAGGAAAACGCTTTATCACCATTAACCTGTATACAAAATTTGAAGAAAATCGGATAATTTTGCATGAAAAACCTATTTATCTAAATTAAGGGGGGGTTAGCCCCCCCCTTTCCCCCTTTATACTTAACCAATGAACCCCCAAAACTCTTCAGAGAAGCGCATTATCACAATGAACCTATATACAAAATTTGAAGAAAATCGAATAATTCTGCATAAAAACTCATTTATCTAAATTAAGGGGGGGGGGTTATCCCCCCTTTCCCCCTTTATACTTAACCAATAAACCCCCAAAACTATTGACAGAAGCGCATTATCAAAATGAACCTATATACAAAATTTGAAGAAAGTGGGATAATTCTGCATGAAAAACCTATTTATCTAAATTATGGGGGGGTTAGCCCCCCCATTTCCCCCCTTTATGCTTAACCAATGAACCTCCAAAACTAATCAGGGAAGCGCCTTATCACAAGGAACCTATAAACAAAATTTAAAGTAAAACGGTTAGTTCTATCAAGAGTTATCGCGCTACGTACATACATACATACATACGTACATACAGAACCGGCGGGCACATAAGCTCTCAGGCTTTGATAGCCCGTGAGCTAAAAACGAAAATAACATTCTAAGAAATTCTTATATTTATGTAATTGTGGATGTTTAGTTTTGAAAATTTATAACAGGTATTGATAATTATGTTAATATATGTAATTGGCTATTTATTTGCAAAATAGGTAATTCAAAATTTTTTCCATTTGAAGTTCCCATTTTTGGCTGTGTATAAAACGTAAATATTCATTCCTGAGTGAAATTTTTTATTCAGTTATTTTTTATTCACCATATTTGTGTGAAAAGTCACTTTCATGTGTTTCCGAAATTCCTCTTTAGCAGTGTCGATTCCAAAATAAAAACGACTCAACCAAAAATCCACGAACTAGTCTCAAACAATCAGGAAAAATTTAGCACATTAAAAAAGTGCGATACTTAAATGACTTTGTATTATTTTGTAATGATTTAACTCATTTTTATAACTTCGTTACAATTACACAAACTTAAAAAAAATGTTATTGTTAGATTGTTGTATTTAGAATTTTCTTAGAAATAAATAAGCATTTGCAATTTTGTTGTATCAATAGCAATATTTTATATGAAGAATGTGAAAGTTTTTCAGATCATTTTGCACAAATGTATTTACGATTCTGTATACGATTCACCGCATATAATTCCTAAAGAAAATAATATTAGTGGTCCGCGGGATCTAAAATTAGGAATTCAGTGGTCTGACGCTGTAGTCATTAATATTAGCTCTAAATCTGATAACATGCATGTTATAAAAGTCCGATCTAATCTGTTGAAATAAAAAGAAAACTTGATTCAAATAATCCCTTTTTACAAGCTTTTAATCAACTTATATCGTAATTCCTTTTTTGTGTGTTCTCAATGAAAGTAGAATATTTTCATGTTTTCAGAACTTAAATTATCAATTAATCGATTAATATTAATTAAATTATGACTTTCCAAAGATAAAATGATTTAGAAATTTTGAATAAATAGTTTAAATAATGAGTTTTTTTAATTTCATCTTGAAAAGCAACTGAGTAAAAATTAAAAATGTTATGTAATGGAATGTATGTAATGGAACAATACGAATATTAGTAATGAAATCACTACTACAAATTCAAAAAATTCTATTCAAAAAAGGCTATTTTTGCTTTTTTATTAGGGTTTCGTTCATCTCACGAAACCCTATTACTCCCGCTCCGTTGTCTGTCCGCCACAGAGCCATTCTCAAAAACTATATAACTTACAGAGTTGAAACTTTGTGTATACAGATGAAAAGCAACTATAAAGAGCTCAAAATATTAAATTTTGAAAAATTCGTATTATTTTAATAAAGAGAGATTAAAATCCAAAATTCTAATAGCATTTTCCTATTCAATTTAAACATTTTTCATGATAGCAGATGCCAAAAATTAAAAATCCACGATGAAATTCTTTCCACAATAATTAATTTTCTATCAGACGATTTCGACGTAAAAAATGAAAATGAAATAAAGAGTTTCACCCATTGAAGAAAAGATAAATATGAAATAAAATTGATTGACGTCATAGTGGTAGTAAAACGGAAAATGTCTAAGATTTCTCAATAATGCGAGGAGCATGAGTATGTGTATGTATACAAAGCAGATTACTATCTCGTCATTAGAGAATTAAAAGGAAATCTGACGTCCTATTGGAAGTTTAACGAATTTTTCGGGTGTTTGAGAATAATACAAAGCGAGTGTCCATATGAGTCACAGAGAATAGTAAATAGATGAGTTTGAGAAACATATTGAATCGTGATAAAAATCCGATTATGGAAATATTCGCCTATTTTAATATTTTGAAGGTGTACTATTTGTTTAATTTTGAAATTATTTTTTTAAATATTGCATTTAGTCCGTATGACGGATATTATTATGACAGAATATGATAGCGGGCGTCGCCCGCTATCCGGCTGGTTTAGATATTCGAAAAAACGAAAAAATAGACCGGTAAATTTTTACTATATAAATAACATGATTTTTGTTGTTGTTGTTGCTGTTGCTAAATGAAATTCATTTGGATTTATTAAAGAAAGGACAAAGTGTTTTGAAAGGAATATTAAACGAAACCCTTTGAGCGATCTTCGATCACACTTACCCACTTGTTAACACTTACCAACATATTTGAAAAGTGTTTATGAATTCGGTTTGTCTGACCTGTCCGTGCTCTAACTCGCGTGAATAGACTCAGATTGTCATGAAATTTTTACACATTATTGAATTTTACTATACAGAATGTTCAGTATTGAAAATGAAGCGTGTAGCATTCACAGTTCATTTTCAGGGACACACAAAAAAATTTCATTACATTACGGTTTCGGAGGATAAATGGTTTGCGGCGCATTTTTATGGATGTTGCACTATTTCAAACATAATATCAGTTAATATGCATTACTGATGTGGACTACGGCATGCTTTTACCGGAATATACAATGAGTAGCATTTAGTTCGATGACAGGGGCGTACAAAATAATTCTTTTACATTAAGATCTAGGGGGAAAAATCGTTTGAACATGTTATGATACTTGAAACGTAATGAATTTTAAAAGGATCCCTCGGGTCCAATTCAACTGATTTTCTATAGATTATGGGGTATCGTCCATGTACAGAGACGTACAAGACAATTCGGTTGAAGGGCTGACTAGGAACGGTCATTGCTAGAAGGGCTCTCTCCGCTGTGGTATAGAATGTTATGTCATTTTTAGTGTATTAAGTGTTGTGTACAAATTATGTAGAACATATACAGAGCTGTACGAAAGACTTCGAATAGGAGCAGCAGTTGCGGAAAATGGATACCTCATTTCATCGTATATGAAAAAATTAATTTTCGTCTAAGTGTTGGAAAGTGTTTCATAATCTATGCCGGATGCCTGATTTTCGTGCTTGTTTATTTTATTATCAACTGTGAAAAGAAAATCATCAAAGAAAATCAGTTGATCAGCCATCTAGAAAACATAACATGAACGTGTTGAAATCGCGGATCTGTAACCTCTCTATTCAAACTATTTGAAGACAGGCGTCATCATTGTTATTTGCTTTTTGTAATAGGCGATCTGTTTTAATCGGATTGTTGTTATTTTCTTGTTGTTAATGCAGCATTTGAAAATTTGTCAAAAATATGTATTTTAAAATTAATATTCGAAAAAAAAAAGACTATGAATTCCAACATCCAATATTTTTAAAAACAGAAATCGACTTTTAGAAGTGTCAAATAGGGAACTCCAGAATTTCACTCCATTTCGCTAAGTAGTTTTCGAGAGAAGATTAAAGGGCATTTCAATCTGTTTTGCATCCATTAAGAATGAATGTAACACTAGGAATTCCAAATTTTAAACCTGCATAGCTCTTAAACTAATGGACCGAATGAGTCAACGTTTTGTATCCGTCGGTAAAATGTACCAGAGAATCCAAATAAGATGTCAATATTAGGAATTAGTATTGAAAATTTTAAAGTTTGATACAATTTGTGCACTGTAAAAAAAAAAAAAAAAAAAAAAAAAAAAAGGGTCGATCTACTAAAAAATTTTTAGTTTTTCTCATTGATCCTTGCAATTACTAAAAAAAGTTTGCAAGAATGACTAGAAAACAGCTAGCTACGATTCCGGTTTATAATACCGGTTACTAAAAAATTCTGCGGAATATAAAATTTACTAAAAAAAAATGTAGTAACCTCAGGTTTTTTTTACAGTGTACACGATAATTGTATTTGATTTAAAATTAATCACAAAACAATAATTTTTCTTCTTAGAAATTTAGAAATATAGGGTGTACAGTTTCAGTATTAGAGTGTGCACAGCTATTATACATCGCATTGGGTAGTTTTGCTGTGTCAATTTCAACGAAGTATTTAAGGTTTAAGATGCAAACGTTGTCAAATACGGAACAAAAATAGGATTACTTTTACAGGCACTCAATCCCATTGACAGAAAAAACAACATATGTGATTTTTTTTTTTAATTGTTATAAATAATTCCTTATATATAATTCCTTAAAATATTTAACTTTTGTGTGTATCACCGGCCGGAAAATCTCAAATCTTGGATTTATGTAGTTTTTGAAATGACTGGGTTCAAATTATCTTGTTCCGCCCTACACTGACCGTTCAACAAAGCTGTCGGTTGGGATAGATTGAAAACAGTGGATCGATCCTCTCGAAAACACAGCATGAACGTCGTCGTGAAATCGGAGATACAAAATATTTTAAGGCTATCCTTACGTGTTACGTGCGATCTGCTTTAATCGGATTATTAACAGCCCTACGCAATGCATGTGCGGCGGCTTACTTTTTTCAATATTTCCGAACTCAAAAGCGCTTTTTTGAAGAGATTCTATTCTCAATGGATCGCTCATCTTTTGAAATCGGATAGAAACGCGTCCGTTTTGTTTAGCAGGAAACGACACAAAAATCGAAGTAACTTTAAGATTTATATCTATTTAAAATTTATCTCTATATTTATATTGTACTTTTCGGTGGCATAAGCTACAGTAAAAACGATTACCTTTCTTTTAAATAAAAAATGAAGGAAATGGATCGAATAGTTCTCGAGAAAAAGAGTCGCCCAGGTTGAAAAACAGGGTTTCGAGAAAAACAAGTTTAATGTTTTACAATATCATTACGTTTAACTAGAAAAAATATTGTAAAACGAAACTGCTTTAGGAAAACAATCTACAGACTTGAAAGGATGCAAAAAATGCCAGTTATAACAAATCGAAACTATTTATCCAATGAAGTAGAACCCCTTTTTTAAAACCATCCTAAATTTCAGGCCCTGTATATATAATGAAGATTAAATGTAATTTCAGAATATTGAAACTGAAAATAAGAATTATTTCTTTTAAATGCTAAAAGGCGTAAATTAACAACATAATATGCAGTAAAATAAATTTTATTAGGTTGTTATTGACATGTTTCGGCTGACTCCGAGCCATTTTCAAAAACAAATGAGACTATTCTATAATGGCACGGTCTTTGAAGTTATTACTTGACATGATATCATTTATTTTTCATGTATTTTTTAAAAATGATGCTCGTTATCTTTTATTTTTACTTGTATATTTAGTATATTTGTATATTGTATTATTTTATATATATAATTATTTTAATTATAGAATAGTCTCATTTGTTTTTGAAAATGGCTCGGAGTGAGTCGAAACATGTCAAACAACCTGATAAAAGTTATTTTAATTTGTATTACGTTGTTAATGTACACCTTTCAGCATTTAACAGAAATACATTATTACACGGTGTTATAATTTATTGTATTGAAAATAAGACATTTCGGTTAGTAGATAGCATTTTTTAGTCGCCAGTTGTAGCCTGGCTATCGTGAATATTTTTATTAACGTGCAAAATGTACATAATCAGCATTTGAGAATTGAAAAAGCGATGGATGCAAGTTTTTTTTAATTTAAATCTTTATTAATTAAAAAAATAACCAATAACCGATTTTTATGAACCAACTTTATCGTTAAAGAAATAGGTACACTTATGTTAGCCGGACTTTTTTATCTCGCCAATAGTAGCTTTTATTTTTCGCGTATTCAAACCATTCTTTGAAGTTAAAATAAAATGTGCTTTTGAGACTGAAATGGGCTTTTCAAATGAGTTCCAAATTGGTTCCTTCACCTTACACTATTCTAGAAGTGTTGGAAAATATTTTATCATAATCTCTATCTCTATAAAAGAGTAAGTGGCTGTCTGCCTGCCCGCGGATTTCTCCGTAATTATAACACCTAGGACTCTAAAATTTTTGTCATGTGTAGATGTTGTCACCGGACAGTATACCTCGGGGCCGGATTTTTAAATTTTAATTTAGATTTTTTTTTATTTTTTTAGATTTTTTAAAACGTGTATATGGAATTTTGGGTTCGAGGCTATTTCAAGCTCACCCAGCGAAGCGACAGCAAACGTGCATATGACATTATGGTTTGAGGCTATTTACAATCCGCCAATGAGAGCAGGCGAAAGGTCTGTCCATAGCCCCAAACATTCACTGCTCGGAGCTTTTAGCTTGGCTAACGAGATCAAACAGCAGTTTTCACTGTTGAGCTATAGTTTTCTATTTTTAAACATTTTAGTATTGTAAAATATATTTTTTACTAATTTAAATTCCCGTAAGTTAGTTTCTGTTCCTTTTTATATATTTATTTTAAGTTTCCGTAAGTAGTTTATTTACATTCTGTTCAGTGAAGTGTAAGATGAAATAGGCCTAAACCCAGTGACAGAACTATCTTCGTGTGTCTGCAACGCTAATAATATTTCAAAAATAGTTTGAAATATGCAATAAATATCATATTAAGTTCCCGATAGTTAGTTTTGTCACTGGGGTTTAGGCCTATTTCATCTTACACTTCACTGAACAGAAAGTATATCTTCATGTATCTGCAACGCTTATAATATTTAAAAAAAACTATTCTTGACTGTATTTTTAGTTAGTTTGTTTCATTATTTAACATTTTTAGTATGAAAATATTCAGTAAATAATTTGAGTTCTTGGGCGGTTAGGAATCCATTGTGATTTATTTTTTACCTCATACTTACAAATTAAATATTTTTGATGGAAACAAACAATTTACATTAAATTTTTGAGTATTTAGGGTAGATGTGCCAGTAATGAACACCCTTAAGGAATTTCTTTTAAAAATTATTTTTAAATTAATAGTTATAATTGTTATATTTCACATTTTTTAATATTATATTTATCTACCAACAATATTTAACCATGCTCATAGTCACATTTCCCAATGTGAATCGAAACTTAATTGTAAATAACAGAAATAAATCAAAACACCCTAAATTCCAGTAATGGACACCCCACAAAAAGTAATAGATAATTGATATTGTGATTGTATTTAAAACTAGAATTTAAAGAAAGCATATTAGTGAAATAAAAAAAGCTGAATTTTTATTGTTTATTTTTTTTATAAACCAAAAACATTGAAGGTGGCCCATTACTGGAAGGCGGTCCATTACTGGCACATCTACCCTATTTATTGTTGGCAATTTTTTTCCTGTAATTGTTTTGTACTACATTTTTAGTTCCCGAGAATGGTGAATTCATAACATGCGATAAATTATTAAGATGTATGTTCTCATTAAGATTTGTTACTGAACTCCATTTAAGAACCATTTTCAACTCCATTTAAGAAGTTTCATTTAAGAACTTTTTTAGTCGCCCAAGAATCTAATGTTTTATTCAGTAAATAATTATTAAATCTTAATCAATTGACCTGAGAATGGAAATTATTTGCTGAATGTTTTCATTTTATAGAAAGTAAAGTTCAAGAAAAGCAGTCGATTCTTGGGCGACTAAAAATATTCTTAATGAAACAGATTTTCTGAGCTGTTTCTATATATTCATTATTTTTTGTTGGGGCGTTTTTGAGTGATGTTTATGATTTAAGAACTTTTTTAATCGCCCAAGAATCTAATGTTTTTCTTGAACTTTACTTTGAATAAAATGAAAACATTCAGTAAATAATTATTAAATTGTTTTGATGAACTGATTGGAAATTCCAAATGTATGAAATATTTATGATGTGCATTTTGTGACATGAGTTTCATAAAAATCACACATGAATGGACTCAATCACCCGAGAACGGAAATTATTTGCTGAATGTTTTCATTTTATAGAAAGTAAAGTTCAAGAAAAGCAGTCGATTCTTGGGCGACTAAAAATATTCTTTAGTGAAACAGATTTTCTGAGCTGTTTCAATATATTCATTATTTTTTTGTTGAGGCATTTTTGAGTGATGTTTATGACTTCAATAGTTTTGATGAAAACATACATCTTGCATTAAATTTTTGAGTATTTATTTATTGTTTACAATTTTTGTTCCTGTAATTGTTTTGTACTACATTTTTAGTTCCCGAGAATGGTGAATTCATAACATGCGATAAATTATTAAGATGTATGTTTTCATTAAGATTTGTTATTGAACTCCATTTAAGAACCATTTTTAACTCCATTTAAGAAGTTTCATTTAAGAACTTTTTTAGTCGCCCAAGAATCTAATGTTTTTCTTGAACTTTACTTTGAATAAAATGAAAACATTCAGTAAATAATTATTAAATCTTAATCAATTGACCTGAGAATAGAAGTTATTTTCTGAATGTTTTCATTTTATAGAAAGTAAAGTTCAAGAAAAGCAGTCGATTCTTGGGCGACTAAAAATATTCTTAATGAAACAGATTTTCTGAGCTGTTTCATTATTTTTTTGTTGGGGTGTTTTTGAGTGATGTTTATGATTTAAGAACTTTTTTAGTCGTCCAAGAATCTAATGTTTTTCTTGAACTTTACTTTGAATAAAATGAAAACATTCAGTAAATAATTATTAAATCTTAATCACCTGAGAACGGAAATTAATTGCTGAATGTTTTCATTTTATAGAAAGTAAAGTTTAAGAAAAGCAGTCGATTCTTGGGCGACTAAAAATTTCAACTGCAATATCTCGGTGTTTTTTAATTTTTTAAAATTATTAAGTTTGTTTTATTTTTCTGTTACCATATTAATGACCGTCCCGAGCTTCCTCTCGGTGATTCTGACCCGACCTTTTCAGTAAGGGAGGTGACCGGAAGCCGAGCATTGCGCGGAAGCTTCGTCGGGTTTCTCCGAATCGGCCCGTTCATTCGGGAAGAAGACCGGGTGCCCGACGCATGAAGCTGAAGTCGACACGAGGGAAGCAGTAGCCGACGAATCCGATTCCTTGCCGTGGTGGGACGGCTTAAAGGCGGTGTCTGTCTAGCCGGAGTGCGACTCCCTCCTCCATATTGGTGCGGTCTTCGTGTTCCAGGAGGAAGGCCGATGCCGACCCTGGAGAGTCCTATGTGTAGAACAAACCCGTGTCGCAGTTGCCGAGAGGCTTCAGGTTCACGGGGGGTCCAATAGGCCCGTTCCACGGGACACTCGGGACGACAGAGGTGGCGAAAGGACATCGCGTAGACCAATCCCTCGTGCCCGGAGCATAGAGCTGCCGGGGGGTGACGCGAGGGCAAAGGTTGACTAAATCGGATCGGGCGGTTGCAAACTTTGTCTATGAGGAGACGAGAGCGCAGGCAGGATCTGTTGAGCATGACATGCATGGTTCCTAGTGAAGAACTTTGCGACCGAAACAGGAGTGGTGCCCTGTAGGTCGCCTTGCGAGTCCTCTGCGGCAGGATCAGTTGGGAGTCGCCTTCGAAGCCTGGTTCGAGATTGCCCGGCCAGAACGAGCAACGACACGGGAGCACGGCCTCAGCCTGCGATAAGTGTCTTGCAAGGTTTCTGGGCGGGAGGGGACCTTTTCGAGATAGGGCCACGGAGTGCGGACCGGAGGCTCGTCGGTAAAACGGCGATGTCTGGGCTCGAAATCAAATCATGGGCCGAAACCTAGTCCAGCACGTCTTCTGTGCAGCCAGGAACTTCCACGTCTGGCAGGCGGACGAGTGGCTCGTCTCCTAAGCTTCAACCAATACTAACCTCGATCGGGCCCGCCTCTTTGACGCGTTTGGGGGAGCTTTCCGCGACCTCCAGAGTCCGATAGCGGCCTCTTAATTCCTTCTTGTTGTGTTTTTAGATTTTTATTTGTTTGTGCATGTTTTTGTGATATGTGTTACTGTGATATATGCTTGTCGCCATACTCGGTGTGGCGGGAATCCCATGATAGGGATTCAGTCGCTGGTTTACTGGCTAGTTCTGCCTAGTCGGGTTCAAACTCGCGCCGTCCACCGAGGGCAACCGAGCCGAGTCTCGTCTATGAGACAGAGACCGATTTTCCCCGTGGCCTCGGGTCGGCCAGGGGCACCTTCCGACACACGTAGTGTCGCCCGCGGAAGATGAGACAAGTGGCTTGTTCTTCCATACATTTCATGATCGGACTCCGCGGGAAAGCAAGGGCTGTAGGGATGCCGAACATCAGGTGGATGACCCGACTCCCTTATGGGTGTTCGGCGATGAAGCCGTTCGACAGTCTCTACGGCTCATCAGGTGTCACGTGGGGAAGTATCCTTTGATGGTGGGAACTTCCGCCGAATCGTAACGACCTCTGTCGTCGACTCTGGGGCAAAAAGATGAGGAGGCGTCGCTGGAACGCGAACCCTCTGAATCGATCGTAGCGACCTGGCGAGACAAAGTCATGGTCTGCGTTATAAATCCTTCAGGATTTGGGCACGATGAGGAGTGGGCTCGCTCGGCGCCGTGAGGGCGCCGACGGCGCCTATTAGTTTTACCATATTAATGACAGATATTAGTGTAATTATTAATCTAAATGCATTCCAGTTTCAAAGCTTCTGAAATCCAGAATTTTTTATAATCTGAAATTGCCATTAATAGTAAAGTTATACTGTTTTTCTATTTTGTATATCATTTTTTTTTCAAATTTGTTTCTTTTGTCACTTTATAGAATGCATACTTTGCGACGATCGGCCGGTAGCATCCAACCACCCCCACCACCCATAAATATCATATACTACAATTCTAATACCGTGCAAGCGCCCCACCCCGGTTATTTTATGATTCTCCGTCGCATTTAGGGGGGCGGATTAACGGGATTTTACAGTAATTATTAAATTGTTTTGATGAACTGATTAAAAATAACCAGTCCGTGAAATATTTATGATGTGCATTTTGTGACATGAGTTTCCGCCGAATCATTTGACAAATTGTGATTTTTTTTTTTTTAAGCTATTTGCCGATATTTGCATTTTTTTTCCCCCGAGCCCATTTGATGATTTTTGAGATTTTTTTTCAACTATTGATTGATGAATTTTGTGATTTTTCCGCTATCGATTGATGAATTTTGTGATTTTTCCGCTATCGATTGATGAATTTTTCTATTTTTCCACTTTCAATTGATGAATTTTGTGATTTTTCCCGTATCAATTGATGAATTTTGTGATTTTTCCGCTATTGGTTGATGATTTTCGTGATTTATCGACTCAAGGTTAATGAATTTCAAGATTTTTTTTTTTCCATGAACGTTCAACAAATCGCACACTTTCTTTCCGCTAACGTTCGAATTGTGTACTTTATTTCCACTGTCGTTCGACGAATTTTGCAATTCTGTTCTGCAATTATTGGACTATTTTCACAATTTTTCTCCCGTGATCATTTGATGAATTTTGAGGATTTTTTTTTCTGAGACTATAGGTATGACGGATTTCTTGATTTTATTTTTTTTTAATTTTTTTTTTCACGACAGTTTGACAAAATTTTTTTTTTCCTGCAATTATTTTGCGAAATTCGCTATATTTTTAGAGATTGATAAATTCTGCTATTTATTTCCACGATTCCTTGACAAAATTGGTTTTCTTTTTTTGCTGTCATTTTATGAATTTCATGATTTTTCGTCAACTAACAAATTTTGCCATTTATTAACCGAGACAATTTTCTGATTTCTTTTCCGTGATGATTTGACGAATGTCACAATTTTTTTCCCGACACTATTTTATGAATTCCGCTAATTATTCATCAATCGTTTGACAAATTTTGCAATTTTTTACATTACATCGTTTTGACAACAGTTGCATTAGTTTTATTTTTAAAGTTATTCTTTTAGTTTCAGGAAATTCTTACAACACCTGTCAAACTTTTCATATGGCACCAAAACGCAAGAAAAAATGTCTACAAAACATAAATAAAGAAAGAAGAAACAGTAGGGCCAATGAATCCCAAGAACGACGTGAGGCAAGACTTGCTGCAGATGCTGTTAGGAGAGCCAGCCAATCTGAAGACCAACGTGAAGCAAGACTTGCTGCAGATGCTGTTAGGAGAGCCAGCCAATCTGAAGACCAACGTGAAGCAAGACTTGCTGCAGATGCTGTTAGGAGAGCCAGCCAATCTGAAGACCAACGTGAAGCAAGACTTGCTGCAGATGCTGTTAGGAGAGCCAGCCAATCTGAAGACCAACGTGAAGCAAGACTTGCTGCAGATGCTGTTAGGAGAGCCAGCCAATCTAAAAACCAACGTGAAGCAAGACTTGCTGCTGATACTGTTAGGAGATCAACAGCCAGAGGCAGAGAATGTGAAGAAAGCCACCGGCGAAGAATACTTGGTGATTGGGTCGATAAAGAAAATTTGGCATTTTCATATGATGAGACAATTCACTACAATGAAGATCCACTTCTCAATATCGGAAGAATGAATGTGACCTGTAATTTCTGCCAAGCATTGAAATGGAAAGGTGAAACACCTGGGATGTGCTGCAGTAATGGGAAAGTTCAGTTACCCCTGTTAATTGATCCCCAGAGCCACTGATGACATTTTTAACAGCTGATTCGACAGAAGCAAGACACTTTCGAAGCAACATCAGAAAATATAACTCATGCTTCCAGATGACATCATTTGGATCCACAACAGCAATCAAAGAAAAAGGTTTCATGCCCACCTTCAAAGTCCAAGGTCAAGTATACCATCGAATTGGTAGTTTACAGCCACTTCCTGATGAAGAGCCGAAATTTCTCCAGATATATTTTGTAGACAACAAGGAACACCAATCAGAGCAGCGTTGTAGGAATGTTTTAAATGTGCATCCACAGATAGTCAGCCAGTTACAGGAAATGCTTCACCAAGTAAACAGCTACATCCAAAGCTTTAAGTGTGCGATGGAGAAGATGACCCCTGAAATGAAGATTGTCATACATGCAGACAAGACACCTACAGGTGAGCATGAAAGGCGTTTTAATGCACCAGTTTCAGCTGAAGTAGCGGTTGTACTTGCAGGTGAACAAACAGGCAACAGAGACATATCTTTGGAGATCAGGAACAACATTGTTAAGAAAATTGCAGATAGTCATCGATCTTATGATGCTCTGCAATATCCTTTGATTTTCTGGCAAGGAGATGATGGACAATTTTAATCTGAAACAGATTAATCCGAAAACTGGACTTCCAACTACAAAGAAGAAATCTGCTATGAATTTTTATTCCTACAGGATGATGTTCAGAGCATCCAATTTCAATATTATCTTAAGATTTAAAGAACTTTTTCAACAATTTGCAGTGGATATGTTTGCCAAAATTGAATCTGAGCGCCTAAGGTACATTCGATTCAACCAAAAACAACTCAGAGTGGAGAATTATATACATTTGAAAGATGCAATTAATAATGACGCAAATGTATCAGATCTAGGACAGCTTCACGGGTGGACCACGTTACACGCACACAAGATGCGATGACATGTGTAAGAAACTCTTCATTACCTTCACATGTAATCCGAAATGGGAAGAAATCAACGGGGAATTATTGCAGGGACAGAAATCACATGATCGACACGACATAGTAGCCAGGGTTTTCCGACAAAAATTGATGATGCTTATTGATCTCATCAACAAAGGAAGAATTTTTGGTACTGTTGGATGTTACATGTATACCGTTGAGTGGCAGAAGCGAGGTCTACCACATGCTCACATCTTGGTCTGGCTGAAAGAGAAGATTCATGTGGATAAAGTGGATCAGTTAATAAGTGCAGAAATACCAAATGCAGAGACTGACTCAGTTTTGCATGATATTATCACGAAGCAGATGATCCATGGCCCCTGTGGAAGAATCAATCCTTTATCTCCCTGCATGAAAGATAAAAAATGCACCAAAAGGTATCCAAGAAAGTTTTTGATCGAAACACAAACAGGTACTGATGGATATCCACTTTATCGCCGGAGGAGTCCAGATGACGGGGAGTACACTGCAATCATCAAGGTTAAGGGTAATGATGTAAAGGTTGATAACAGCTGGGTTGTTCCTTTTTGTCCTTTGTTATCAAAAGCTTTTAATGCCCATATTAATCTAGAATTCTGCAGTAGTGTAAAGAGTATCAAATACATATGTAAATACGTCAACAAAGGGTCTAACATGGCCATGTTCACTCTCGAAACAGATGAAAACAAACGTGATGAGGTGCAACAATATGAGATTGGACGCTACGTTAGTTCCAATGAGGCCATTTGGAGAATTTTCAGTTTCCCAATTCACGAACGTTACCCGATTGTTGTACAATTGAGCGTTCATTTAGAAAATGGTCAGAGGGTTTATTTCACAACAGAGAATGCAGTTCAGCGTGCCATTGCTCCTCAAAACACAACACTTACCGGCTTCTTTGATCTCTGTCGAACAGATGATTTCGCTCGCTCATTATTTTATCACCAATTACCTAAATTTTATACTTGGAATACCAGTAGTAAAAAATGGAATCGACGCTCAAAAGGTCAGATTGTTCCAGAATTCCCAGGCATTAGATCAACAGATGCACTTGGCCGTGTTTACACAGTGCATCCAAATAACTCAGAGTGCTTCCACCTTAGAATGTTGCTGCATGAGGTGACAGGGCCAACATCGTTTGAGGCTTTAAAAACTGTTGATGGAATTGTTACTGAAACTTTCAAACAGGCTTGCCAGCTCAGGGGACTTCTTGAAGATGATGCTCAGTGGCACAGAACATTAGAGGAGGCAGCTGAGACCAAATCCCCAGGAATGTTGAGGTGTCTTTTTGCTGTTATGTTACATGCACATGCCATGTCCAATCCGCTGGAGTTGTGGCTTGCGTATAGAGAGTATATGGCTGAAGATCTTTTACATAGAGCTAGGGTTGTATCAGGAAACATTGATTTAGGTTATAATGATGACATTTTTAATACAGCTCTGGTATTGATCGAGGATAGGGTCATGGTTTTTGGGGGATCTGAACTTCATGTATTAGGACTTCCTCAGACCATACGAGAAAGTGTTTGCATGAACTACGAACTTATGAGGGAGATGGACTATAATGTAGATGAGCTTACTTCATTCATTCAGTCAAATGAGCCAAATCTGGTCGCAGACCAACAGGATGCATACAGAAAAATTACATCTTGCGTTTTTGATGGTACTGGTGGTATTTTCTTTGCATGGTGGTATTTTCTTTGTATTATTGATGCTCCAGGCGGTACAGGAAAGACATTTCTGATTAATCTACTTCTGGCTAAAGTGAGACAGAAAAAATTGGTTGCCCTTGCTGTTGCATCTTCTGGCATCGCTGCTACTCTCTTGACAGGCGGTAGGACAGCACACTCAGTTTTCAAACTTCCTCTGAATCTTGCAGGTGTGGAATCTCCCACATGCAACATTTCTAGAAATTCTCCAAAAGCTAAAGTCCCGCAGGAATGCAAGCTGATAGTCTGGGATGAGTGCACAATGTCGCAGAAGGCTGCATTTGAAGCACTTGATGTCACAATGCAGGATCTTCGACATAATAAGAGGATAATGGGGGGGAGTGGTTCTGGTTCTATCTGGTTATTTTAGACAAACTCTACCTGTCATTCCGCGTGGCACCAAAGCTGATGAAATACAGGCCTGTATACAGAGATCTTATCTTTGGAGAAATATTCAACGTTTTCAACTCTCAACCAACATGTATATGGTGACACTGCCGGTCAGGAATTTGCAGAGTTACTCCTACGAATAGGAAACGGAGATATGCATTACGACACTATAGATGACATGATTTCTTTAGAAAATGTTGGAAGAAATGTTGACACATCGCAGCAACTCATTGATAATGTTTTCCCCAACATTACTCAACACTTTCGAGACCCTAAATGGTTATGTGAAAGGGCAATCCTTGCTCCCAGAAATGATTCTGTTGATGTCTTACCTGGATCTCTTCAGTTGTATAGATCGGTAGACTCGGTAATCCATGTGAATGATTCTGTTCACTACACGCCAGAGACATTAAATAAATTGGAGCTTTCAGGAGTTCCACCACATAGATTAGAACTTAAAGTTGGAGCCCCAATTATGGTTCTTAGGAATCTTGATCCCCCTACACTCTGCAATGGAACCCGGCTTATCGTGAAGAAATTGTCTCCTAATGTTATTGAGGCCATCATTATGACTGGTCATGCTGCAGGGAAGGATGTATTTATCCCACGAATACCGATTATCCCGTCAGATCTCCCATTCCAGTTTAAACGGCTCCAATTTCCTGTTCGTCTCAGCTTTGCTATGAGTATTAATAAGGCACAGGGCCAATCTTTAAAAGTATTTGGACTCAATTTACAATCTCCTTGCTTTTCACATGGTCAGCTATATGTCGGATGTTCCAGAGTTGGTAACAATAGAAATTTATTCCTTTTAACTCCTAATGGTAAAACAAATAATGTAGTATACAAAGAGGTCCTAAAGTCAATGTCAGCTGTAAAGGTCACTGACGTCAAACATAGAAAATCAATTCAAGAAAATGTTGCAACAATCTATCAAACTGTTGAAAGTATGTGTGTTGAGGAAGATAATGAAGACATGGTAAATGTGAGAGACACGCCCTGTGAAGAATATATTGTAACCAATAATGCTGCAATTGGTGAAGAAGATATCAAACAGACTGATGCATATGATGTTTCTGCAGAATGTATTTTACCACTCAGTGTTGTACTTCAAAATGAAACCACGGAAATTGAAATTAGTCTGTATTTCATCAGCCAGAAGATTTGATAATGTAACTGGAGAAAACAATAAAACACACTTCACTACAATTAGAGGATTTACAAATGATCGCTTTGAATGGTACGCGAATAGTTTGATCCAGTGTTTGTATCACAGCGAGGACATAAAGAGCCAGTTCATCAATTATAATGCTGAAATCCAGAATCACGTCTTAGCATATGAGAATGATAAATCGGTTGATACCAAAATTTTTCGACAATTGGCAAGACAGTATTATTTAGATAATGTCAATCTAGCTGAAGATGTACTTTTCACTGATGGTAGTTAAGAAGATGTTTTTGAGTTTTTGAACTATCTTGCTCAAGCGCTGCCATTTCTATTATATGAAATTTCTTTCACACGACGCACAAAACTACAGTGTTTTAGTTGTTTTAATGAAGTGGATATGGATGATATGGATTCCGTAATCAGAATTCATATACCCACAGGTGGTAATTGCTTTAATTTTAAAGATTTGGTAGCGGAAAGTATATCATCAGTTGAATATATTGAACGTGGATGTGATTTTTGTGGACTCTCTAAAACAAGAAAAGAAGAGAAACTAATATCGCCACCAAATTATTTATTTATGCAAATGATGATATTTACCTCACAGGGTAAAATTACTGATTACAAATTATTAGGTGTTCCGACAGCACGTCTCATTATTCACGATGGTGTCTATGAAGTTATGTCTGGTATATTTCATTACGGCGATTCAACACATGGAGACATTATTCCAGTTATCATCGAATGGAAGACGGATGGTGCCACGCAAATGATGAACAAGTTGTAAAACAGGATTGGCCAACATATAGTGAGAATTTATATCTCATTTTCGAGAAGAGAGTTGCATCAGTTTAATATTTAGGAATATAATTTTCATGAAACAGTGTTTGTTGTATAAAAGAGTGCGTTCAAGTAGTCTGTCAAGATTGTTATTGTTTATTCTTTGCTTTTTGAACCGCACTTGATTCAGGATCAATAATCATTAAGGGAATACTAAATATAAAGTTTTGTGAACATCCAAGCATTTAACATCTACGAGATGGCTGTATATTCACAGATGGCGATATCGCTTACAGGAAATAGTACGGTAGTATAATACTAAATTATAAAATGACATGTTTTCAGAATATAATTTTTTTTTCATATTTTATGTTAATTATATTGTATAGATTGTGTTTTATTTTGTTGTATAGATTGTGTTTTATTTAATTGTATAGATTGTGTTTTATTTAATTGTATAGATTTTGTTTTATTTAATTGTATAGATTTTGTTTTATTTAATTGTATATAATGTGTATTTATTGAAATGTTTTGTTTGTGTAAAGATATTGAGTTCCAAAGGAACAATACCTGTTGTTAGCGCAGGCAAATTTTTTTAAAACGCCTAAAAGAAAGGCTTTTGGTTTATGGCTAAAACATAAAATAAATATTTGCTTCTAAATGCAATTGCCTTTCTTTTAGCCAGTCCTAAGCCTGGATAAAAGCTTGAAGGAAAAAATACCATTTGGCTTTTCATAAAAAAAATTCTGAGAATTTCCAGGTTTGCTTACAGTAACATATGGGATTATGCAGGGCCGGCGCCAGACGTGAGGCAGCTGAGGCGGTCGCCTCAGGGCGCAGACGTAGAAGGGCGGCATTTGGCTGGCGTATATTGAACATATAATTCATTACCATTATATGTATCAAAATTAAAAAAAAAAAAAATGTGGGAGAGAGAAAAATTAATTTTTTTTTCTTAGTTTAGAATAAAACTACAGAGTATATTTCATATAATTACAGTCGAATAATAATGGGAGAGTTTCATAATGTTTATTATGGAACACGGGTTAAATCTACACATCTATATATTAACCAAAACAATTTGATGTCTTTATTTTTTCCGGAAGATAATCTTGTACTGAAATCAGCAGAATTCCCAAAGAGAGTTCCAGACAGACGGCACCAACGAATGCAAATCAAATCTTCAAATTGTTTATGCGTTTGAATATTGCTTATGTGTTTGAATATCTATCGTTGCAGCGTCACGTAATTAGTATTTCAGTAATTTTACTTGTATGATCATTCGATGGTGCAATGCTTTTCATCAATTGACTGTAAAGAGTCAGACAAGACTAAACACAATGCTGACGAGTAATCTACGAGCGTAGTAATTTGGAAATTTTTCGTATTTTAGGTAAATATAATACATTACGTTAATATTTTCTTTCTTGAATTTAAGATTATGATTTTAGATAATTTTTATAAAATTATTCTTTATACATATTATAAGGAAACCTTGTTATACCGTCACTTGTTAAAAAAATTTTTCGATATAACTTTAGTTTCTCAAAGTCCTCCATCTTTATTCCAATGAGCAATGAAATAAAAGAATAATTATAAAATATTTTAATAAACCGTCATTAAAAAAATATGAGACCGTGGTAAAACGTCACTCCCGACTTATTTTCCTTTTCTTTTTATAATTTTTAGCTGGAAAATTATAAAAGAAACAAAAAACTTTGATCTGTTAAATGAAAGACACAAAATGAACGCATTGAAGAGCAACTAAATAATACCTAAATTTCAAGACATTGTAGCTGCATTATGTATAACTTAAGTAGTTTTTTAACTTCTTTTGAAAAAAAAATTAAGAAAATTTAGGAATGCTAATAAAATTTAAAAATAGAATTGAACCTTTCTATAACGGAATCCTGTCTTAAACAAAAATCGTTTATAGTCAATATCTTAAGATTATACTTGCTAAGACGGAAAACAGTCTTAAACCGGAATTTTTCATCGGTTCCTTGCGCTTCAGTATTCAAAGTTTTTACTGTTTTCAATCCCTGATTCAATAAAAGTTTCTTGTTCTGGGGGCGGGGGGTCTAGCTCCACTGCCTCAAAGAAACCCCCCTCCCCCGAAGAAAGTTCTGGAATGACGCTTCTGTTCTCCACATGTGACGGTTTAACCAGGTGTCACTATAATTACTGTCAAATAAAATTAAAAACATTTAAGTTAAGTTAATGAATAAATTTGTAAAATGCGTAAAACAATTTACATTTTTTTTTTTTTTTAATTAGTAAAATATATGTTTATGTATGTATGCATATGCACAATTTTATCTTTTTTTAAAGTTATTAAATTACATCATTCTTAAATGCAGGTTTATGCTTTTTTAACAGATTTATGCTTTTTTAACAGATTTATGCTTTTTTAACAGATTTTGTAACTATTTTTAACAGATTTTAAATAATACGTAAGTAATCTCAAAATTTCTAAAGTATTCGAAAAGTCAAAAATGAAATTTCTAGATTTAAAATACTATTATGCTGAAAAACTATGAGGGGGGGGGGGGGAGTACTGTACCTCTACTTAAAAATCTTATTTTATCGTTTTTGATTATTTTGTTTTACCGCACTAATCATTTTGATTTAATAGTTTGTGATGGTTCTAACATTAAGAGTATCTCTCAATTCTAAAAAAAGTAACCAATGCTACAGCTGTCGTGATTGAATTTATTTACTGTTAATTTTTTAAATTCCTCTTTTCACTTTCTCCGCATATCTTGCGATAACTATTCTATATAAAAAATGAAATCTGGTAGTTTTATAGAGAAATGTATTATAAACATGCTGATGCAGACAGGTTTTTAATCGGATAATTGTTCTAAGTGCTATTTAATGTTAAAATCGGTCAAGATAGTTCAGTTACCTAAATTTTATACGATCAAAAACTTCGTATAACAATTAAATCGTTCTTTTTATGCATATACTTGACTAGATTCTGTTATGCAGTGCCTAATCATTTTTTAAATTTGTCTACTTAAAAAAAAAAAAAAAAAAAAAAAAAAAATATTTAAAAGTTTATTATTTGAATAGAGATTTAATCAATACTATCAATACTTTGAAATAGCCGCTTTTATCTACTGTTGCCATATTTTAAAAATCTCAAATAATAATCACCTAAGACAACGATCATGTAACTAATTTATCGAAAAATGAAAAAAAAAAAAAGTTTGATTCCAAATCACTTCAATAATCATGCATACTAGTATCATGCTTTTATGTTTAAAAATGTGTCAAAAACTTTCTCGTTGTTAAGCGAGGAAAATATTTCTTGAGAACCACCTTAAAACGATTTTCTTATAGCATTTTATGTATAAAATAAAAATTTTCTTCCAGACGTATAAAAGTGCGGGAGACAGTGACATTTTTACTTAACTAATTATGCCAGCTGATTTTCAAATTTGTTATTTATTTTACTTAATCAATACGAAAACAGCCGTGAGTTGTCGCGACAGCAGTGGATGCGGCTACCGTAAAGTCCCCCCAAGTCAAAAGGAAATAAATGGCAACCCGATTACAGAAAATCGTCAGTAGTCGTCATAAAATCTTTCAGTCTTCCGTAATCGGGTAATCTTTTTAAAACATAGCAAATTAGCGTGGTTTTAGAGCCTGCGGGGTCTGGACGGGGTTGGCGCGCGTGCTCGTAGGGGGAGGGGACCCCTAGTATAAAATATGAAAGCAAAATTCGTATTTTATTGTTTCATAACAATTTTTTATTGTTTCATAACAATATAAATTTTCCCCAAAAAAATCTTTCCTTTATTCATTTAATCAAGGAATTTACCGAAAAATCTTGAAATATGTTTTTAACCATAATAATATTCGACATGAAAAAGCGTCAGCTGAAAAAAGGGAATTTTTGGTTAAATTTAGCTGCATTGACGATCGTTTCCATGTCAGATGCCATTCGTAGACTAACAGTACAAATGAAACATTTAAGATTTGTTTAATATTAATGAGCTTTATTCTGTTGTTTATTAGAAAGTAATTAAACTGTTGGTTACAGTTCTTTAAATAACTTTCGACTGTTTCCGCTGAACGCAGGAAAGAATTTCCATCGTGTTGCAGTGAAAACATTATTTTTCGATAAGTTTTGCCAATACCCCCTCCCCCCCCCCACATTTTCATACTTTCATATTTTCAATTTCCTACAATTTTTAACGGTTTCTAGTGATTTTTTTTAATATATATTATTTTTTGTACACTATCTTGGCTACTTTTATTTCTTATAAAAATAGACAAAAGTCTGGTTGAGAAAATTTTTTTTAGTCAAGTATACAAATTTGCATTTTCTTTAAATCCAATAATTTGTAAGAAAGATGAAATCCAAAATCAAGTTGACAAATACTGCGTTTACGACATGAAAAAGGAATGCAGCGAAAAGTCATATAGCGATCTAGAAATATTTTCTTTGTTTTGCATCAACTGACCCTAATTTTCGAATTTCTTGTCGATTGCATGTTTCTTTATAAAATGGTTTTAGATAAAGTAGTTTAAAAAAAAAAAATGGTCATTGATCGCAAATAAATAACTAGATATATTCATTTCTAATCAATTTTTATTTTTTTTAATATAAAATCATAACTTTTATAAATTTTTACTTTGCATGTGTTGTTTCACCTGCATTTATCATTTTCCAGTATTTGTCATTTTATTTGATCGGTACCGATCGATAAAGTTGAATCGGTACCGATTCGATAGTACCTAGTTAAGGATGGGTTAAAATTATACTTTCTGTACTTGAATCAGTTGGCTGATACATGAACAATTTAATTTATTCAGATGATTGTTATCCATACGCTAATTTATAAAACGTGGCAATTTAAATTTTACGCATTATAGTATTCAAAAATAAAGCAAAAAGCGGCATTTTTCTAGTATAGGAATAGAGAAAATGCGTTAGCGAGAGAAAGAAATTTTCATGCACATTTTGTAGCAACCTATTCATTGTTTCATATACACAAGCAATTTTTTTTCAATATTTATAGAATTTATTTAACATAAAAAAGCTATTTATCCATTTTTATATACAAACAGAAGTAAATTGCACAAAAAAAAAACAATAATAATATCTATACAAACAAAATGTTTATATATATATATATATATATATATATATATATATATATATATATAAACAAACGTAAAAGTTCATCAGGTTTGTTTTCATAACAGTTTATATCATTTGGCAACAACTCTCACTTTCTGAAGCCCACATTGATCCAAAAAAATAAAATAATATAAAATAAAAATAAAAAAAAACCGCCAAGGACCCTATACTGGAAAAGTACCCAAAAAACAATACATTGATTGAGTTAATATTTTTTAAATTTATTTCAATTTTAGTGATCGTATTTTATAAAGCAAACACCAGTAATTTTTTTTAGAATGAGTGATTTAAAACGGAAGAAAGATTCTGGATACAAGGGTAGAAAAAAAAGATTAGCTAGAGAGGCTGAGCAAAAGAAATCTTCAAAATGGATGCAAAGTTATTTTTTATCTCAGTCAGGTTCAAGTACTGAAACAGGACCTCAGTTTCTATCAGACGATGCAATAGAAGAAGATATATCAGAAATAAATCAAGATAAACGAAAAAACATCGGGGCAACTACGTGTTCAAATACTGATGCAGAACCTCAGAATTGTTTAGATGTAATAGAAGAAGAAAGAGAAGAAGAAGAAGATATATCAGAAATAAATCAAGATAAACGAAGAAACATCGGGGCAACTACGTGTTCAAATACTGATGCAGAACCTCAGATTTGTTTAGATGTAATAGAAGAAGAAAGAGAAGAAGAAGAAGATATATCAGAAATAAATCAAGATAAACGAAGAAACATCGGGGCAACTTCGTGTTCAAATACTGATGCAGAACCTCAGATTTATTTAGATGTAATAGAAGAAGAAAGAGATGAAGAAGAAGATATATCAGAAATGAATAAAGCGAAGCAAAGAGAAATCGGGGCACCTTTAAATCCAAATACGGAAGCAGAATCTCTGGTTTTATCAGAAGATGAAATGGAACATGAAGATATATCCGAAATGAATCAAGAGAAACAAAGAGGCATCGCGGGACCTTCATTAATTGAAGATTTTTCAAATGTTAAAAATGAACATGATAAAGGCAAGAACGAAATATTTGAAGATGAAAACCTCCATGTCAAACTACCTTTGAAATAATATCTGATGATCCCGCGGACTGGAAAAACTTAAGAAGTTTACAACGTCAGTTGATAATCGAAAAAAGTCCAGTGCAGATTAAAGGCTTCAGTTTTCCACGCGACGTTCATGGAAGACACTTTTCTGAATTTTATTATCAAAGAGTAATGTCTAATGGTGAAAAATTCAAAAGAACATGGTTAATCTCCAGTGTAAAAAAAGATTGTGTGTTTTGCTTTTGCTGCACTTTATTTAATAATGCTGATCATGTGGCTATAAACTTGTCTGTAAACGGTTTTAATGATTGGAAAAATATTTCACGCACTCTAAAATTTCATGAATGTTCTAAGAATCACATTGAATGTTTCGGAAAATGGATAGAATTGAATAGTAGGTTACAAAAATGTCAAACAATTGATAAAGAACACCAGCGTTTGTTGGAAATACAGTAATTTCCGGCGTATAATCCGCAGCTCAAAGAGTCGTTTTTCGACCCAGAAATTTTATTCAATAATTGTAGTTAAATATTTTCAGCGATCTTTTAAGTTACATTTTATAAAATAATATTTCTGGGTCGAAAAACGACTCTTTGAGCTGCGGATTATACGCCGGAAATTACGGTACAAAAACAGCGTTGGCGAGAGATCTTAAAAGCAATTGTTGGAACGGTTCAACTTTGTGCAACCCAAATGCTTGCTCTGACGTGCCATTTCAATCAAATAATGGTAACTTTTTAAAAATTTTAGAATTGTTAGCTAAATTTTTTCCAGAACTTTATTATCATTTAGAAAAATCCTCAAAGAATCGTACTAATGTTCATTATTTAAGCAAAGATATCCAAAACAGTGTAATTAATTTAATGGGTCAAAAAGTTCGAGATACTATAATTTCAAAAATTAAGGAAGCTAAATATTACAGTTTAATATTAGATTGTACTCCGGATGCTAGTAGAATTGAACAAATGTCGCTTGTTGTTCGAATTGTAACGAAAGAGAATGATGAACTGTACGTGCCTAAAGAATATTTTGTTAGTTTTTTACCCGTAACAGATTCAACTGGGGCTGGATTAACTGCGCTTATTTTAAATGAAATAGAAAACTTAGGCCTCAAAGTAGAAAATATTCGTGGTCAGGATTATGACAACGGAGCAAATATGAAAGGATCTCATTCAGGTGTGCAAAAACCCATTTTAGATGAAAACCCTAAAGCTTTTTTTGTTCCTTTTTCATGCCATTCATTAAACTTGGTTATAAACGATGCTGCTAAAAAATCCGGGGAATTGTGCAATTTTTTTTTACTTATTCAAGAGTTATTCGTTTTTTTTTTCAACGGCTACGGCCAGATGGTCAGTATTAAAAAAGCATATAACTTCTCTAACTTTAAAATGTGTTAGTACGACTCGATGGGAAAGTCGGGTTGAAGCTGTAAAGCCTTTGAGATATGATTTACACAACATATATGACGCGTTAGTAGAAATTTCAATTTAAATTTGTTTGCAGTGTAGTTCTTTGGCATGAGATTTTAACAAAAATTAATATTGCGTCAAAACTTCTAGAAAGTCCGAATATGATAATACCAGAATGTATTAAGGTTTTAGAATCGATAAATCTCTACTTAAAAGACTTTCGCCTTAACGGCTTTCAACAAATCGTGACTTCCGCGAAAGAAATCGCAAACGAAATGGAAATAAATAGCGAATTTGAGCCTTTGTGCTCTGTAAGAATTAGACGTAAGAGTAAATTATTCGCTTACGAAGGACCAGACACTCCCATTGATGACCCAGCAAAAAAATTTGAAATCGAGGTGTTTAACTATCTCATAGACATATGCCAAAGTTCCATCACTGAGAGATTTAAACAGTTGAACGACCATAGTAACATTTTCCAATTTTTATATGATATTCCTGCATTAACCGACGTAAACTCGACCGATATTTTTAATAACTGCAAAGCATTACATACTCATTTAACCGATGATATAGAGTTAGATAATTTATATAGTGAATTACTAGTTTTTAGGAATATCGTAAAAAGGGGAATGACAGCCGTTGACGTTTTAAATCACATTCATAAAAATAAATTAATTGAAGTATTTCCAAATATTTTTATTTGCATAAGAATTCTTTTAACTTTGCCAATAACGGTTTGTAGTAGTGAACGCTCATTTCCAAAATTAAAAATTATAAAAAATTACTTAAGGTCTACAATGGCTCAAGAGCGATTATCCAATTTAGCAATACTCGCAATTGAAAATGTAATTGCTTCTAATATGAATTATGATGACGTAATTAATGATTTTGCGAAAGAAAAGGCAAGGCGTGTTAAATTTTAAAAAAATTGCTTAATTCTTGTCATCTCGAGTTCTTGTAATTATTACTAATACTTGGTTGCATTTGTGTATATTTTAATTTTACGTAAAATGAATGTGTGATGTTAAGATGTAATTGTATTTTTCATTTACATTTATCAATGAGTTAATACATCTACAAGTTTGCTTGTTTAATATTTTTTTATGTTGCTTAGCTCAAGTTTTTTTTTTTTTTTTTGTGTGTTCTTGTAAATATAAATACATTATTGCATTTTTGCTACTTAATTTCAAATGGATGTTTAATTTCCGGGTGCGTACAGTTCTACTAAAATTTCATCCTTTCACAGAAAAATATTACGTATTCTACGATTAAATAAGGTGATTTCGAATTCTGCAATTTAATTATAAAATAAAATATATCCATACAAAAATAGTTGTGCAGACTCCTTGGAAATCCCAAGGAGTTTATGCACCGTGGTCATTTGCTCTATTCTACTGTCTAATTTTATTTAAGTGTATACGCGTTATTTGATTGTGATAACACTGTTTGTTGATTTTGTGATTTGAAAATTTGATTAAACATAAATTGATTACATTCATTTTTTTAAATGGGTTTTCCTCAAGAAAGCTTCATATATTCTAGAAATGCTATTTTAGAATCTGAATATGCAATTGCTTAAAATATTAATTATGGCATCCCAATAAACAATATTGCAAAGAAAAAGCGTGCCGATTTAATTTTTTTTAAATTGTGTTTTATGTATGTGTGTTTTTTTTTAAATTAGTAATGCCATTTTGTATATAATTATATTTTTAACGCACTATATCATGTGTATATAATTGGATATATAATTATTTTTTAAGTGCTGATAACATTGTATATTTTCCATTAGATATGTATTTAATTTGTTCTTGATATAATTATTTTTCCATTTAATTTTATGCAAGATATTCGTACATTATTTGATTGTTTAAACTCTTTTTTTTTAAATCGATTTTGGTTTAAGAATGCTTATTAAGATTATTCTAGCAGATAACGTGCAATTATTTTTATTAGGGCGAATAATAAAAGATTTTGAGAAAGGAAATGCAAGGTGAATAAAATATCGAATTATTTATTTCACTGTAAATATTACTAATGTGAAATCAAATCTTTATGCATGTAATTTCAAATGATCATGTAAATTTCTCTTCATATCATAATGTCTAATTTAAGCAATAATTTCATGCTTAGTTTGTTTTAGTATGTTTCTCTTTTTGACTTTTCGATATTATAATAAATGACTTTGCTAAAGAAAAATCAAGGCAATTTACATTTTGAAGTTTTGTCTTATTTTTTATAGTTTTTTTAATATCATCAATGTGGGATTTTATTTTGGTATATATGATTTCAAAAATATATATAACATGTTATTGGTAACCATTATTTTGGTATTTTGAAGTTCATATACAAATTTTATGCGTAATTTGGCTTTTTAATTATTTAACATATCATATGGCTTACGGCTGCCCGTCAGTAAACTTCCCGATTCTCCCCGTTATTGTTAATCCTATGGGCGTATGATGCATTCCGTATATTTAAAATATCTGTACGGGAAATTAACATTTTTT
Source organism: Maratus michaelseni (assembly GCA_963931845.1). Taxonomy (NCBI): domain Eukaryota; kingdom Metazoa; phylum Arthropoda; class Arachnida; order Araneae; family Salticidae; genus Maratus; species Maratus michaelseni. The sequence goes on from OZ007589.1 coordinate 469,663,923, forward strand.
ACTTCTGTTTTCTGTGTACTTCTTAAAGGATGTCTCTTTTTTTTTCTTAGCTGTCAAAATGTTTCTAAAATATATATTTCATTTTATGTGAAGTGTTAAAATCTTATTCAGTTTTTCTAAGATTTTCACACATACAATTATAAATTAAGTACATATTTTAGAAATATTTTGACAACTAAGAATAAAAGAGACATCCTTTATGAAGTGTACACAGAAAACCGAAGTCAAAAATGTTAATTTTCAGAGGAGATATTTTAAATATACGAATGCATCCAGGATTATCATTAGCGAGGGTTTACTGACGAGCAGCTTTAATAATGCTTATTTTGAACTTTATATCTTCGCTATCTGTAACTGGGAATTTTTATGATATTCATAACGCCGATGTAATAAATGTTTTCCCCAAAAGAAAAGCAAGACGAATGACATTTTGAAGTGCACAGTTTTAATCTTTATATGGTACTTTCTTGTAAATATTACTAGAATGCGATTATGTGTTTTATCAATTTAATTTCAAGCTAGCTGTTGTTATTTTTTAAGAGATGCAAAATTTCTTAAGTAATTTGATCATTTTAAATTTAAAAATGCAAATTAATTTGATATATATTTGTTTTTAAAATAAATTATAGTTAACATATTTATTTGCTATTCTTAAAAAATCTGAATAGAGAAACAACAATTACGTCATAGGGGCGGCAAAATAATGTTCGCCTCAGGCGGAAAAATGTCTAGTGCCGGCCCTGGGATTATGCATGGCACGCCCAGTGTATGCTGTGTCTATGGCAGTGGGGCCTCTAACATTACTTTCGTTTAAAATTAAAAAATCATTTAACCCTGATTTCAGGTACGTTTAAGGTTGTTGGCACGGGCAACGCCGGGCGGGTAAGCTAGTCTAATCTATAAACCCTATTACTGCCGCTCCGTTGCCTCTCCGTCACAGAGCCATTCTCACAAACTATGTAACTTACAGAGTTGAAACTTTGTGTATATATAGCTGAATACCAGCTATGAAGCTCAAAATATTAAAATTTGAAAAAATCGTATTTAATTAAATACAGATAAAAAACCAAAATTCGAACAGCCTTTTCCTATTCGATTTAAACATTTTTCGTTATAGCAGTTGCCAACCATTAAACATCCACAATGAAATTCTTTCTACAATAATTCATTTCCTATTGACAGATTTCCACATGAAAAATGAAAATGATATAAACAGTTTAACACATTGAAAAAAAAAAGATTATGACTTCATATGGGTAATAAAACGGAAATTTTCAAAGATTTCTCAATAATACAAGAAGTATGAGTATGTGTATGTACAGAAAGCAAATTAATATGACGTCATTAGAGAACTAAAAAGAAAATTAATCGGACGTCCTATTGGAAGTTTAACGGATTTCTCAAATGTTTGAGAATAATACAAACATAGAGAATAGTAAATAGATGAGTTTGAGGAACGTATTGAATCAGGATAAAAACTCGATTCTGGAAATATTCGCGTATTTTAACATTTTGAAGGTGTACAACATGTTTAATTTTGAATTTTTTTTTAAAATATCGCATTTGGTCTACATGACAGATATAATTATGACAGAGTATAACAGCGGGCTTAGCCCGCTATCGGGCTGATTTAGATATTTAAAAAAAAAAAAAAAAAAAAAAAAAAAAAAACCGAAAAAATAGACCGGTCAATTTTTACTTTATAAAAATCATGACTTTTTTTTTTTTTTGGTTGCTAAATTAAATTTGTTTGAATTTATTAAAGAAAGGATAAAGTGTTTTGAAAGGAAAATATTAAACGAAACCCTTTGCGCGATCTTCGATCACACTTACCCACTTGTTTGTTCTTGTTTTTTAATGAGATACAATTGAATAGATCCAAATATTTTCCAACTTTTTTTTTTTTCATTCAAAAACATTTTAATTATGAAAATTATTCATAAATTCATATGAAAAAAAAATATGAATAGTTTATTTTTTGCATAAGTTTGCTGTTCCTTCCGAATCATTAGTATTCAAGATTTATTTTTCTTCTTCTGATATCCAAGGACCTACAGAAAAGAAAATTTGACATTCATTCTTTGTTCAAATTTCTTTCGTATAAAGTCAGTTTATTTTCTTTCAAAATTTCTACGTCATTTTACTGGTGAAGAAAAGTTTTCGGTGCTTTTTCTTTGTCAGATCTTGATTTTATTTTCTGAATTTTAGGGATATACTCCTAACACAATTTCTTTTGTAACTCTATGAAGATTTTAGAGAAAAAACATTATCCAAACTCGTTGGGATTATTAGTGAGTGTTACCATTTGAAAAAGAAAGTTGGTGCGGTTTTAGGTAGCTTTCAGTTCAAATGTTGATTTATATACACACACACACACAGACATACACACACACACACACACACACACACACACACATATATATATATATGAACCAATTTGGATATGACTGAGTATGTATATAGGAATATATAGGATATAGGATTCTGTATATAGGACATACCAAGGTCTCGAACGAGTTCGTTGGCCAGCTTCATCCGCCATCTTGTTTCCACATGGCGGCCAGTTAAAAAAATTTAACTTTTTAATAATTCAAAAAGATTTACAAAAAAAATTATAAATTGAAAACAATTGTTTCCGTTAAGTGTTAGAACGTGATACAAAGATTCTGTTTTGTCTGTATCTTAAAAAAATGACTGAGATAGAGCAGTTTGAAATTCTAGGATGGATGAGATTTTTAAACAATCTGATATTTGTTATGCTGTAATTCTCGTATTTATGAACCGATATGAATATTACTGATCATACAAAGATCTTGACCGAGTTCGTTGGTCAGCTTTATGCGCCATCTTGTTTTAAAATGGCGGTCAGTTAATTTAATTTAATTTTTTTTAATTCAAAAAGATGTTTTAAAAATTATAGATTGAAAAAGCTGTTTACGTTAAGTGTTAGATCGTGATACAAGGATTCCGGAACATTTTTTGTTTTGGCTTTATTTTAAAAAATGGCTGAGATAGGGCAGTTTGAAATTCTAGGGTGGTTGTCAGTTTGAAACAATCTGATTTTTGTTATGCTGTAACTGTCATGCTGAAATTCGCATTTAAATTCAGTCTTAACGAAAACGGGATTGAATCTTCTATAATCGGGTTCCAAGCAATTTAGCTTCGGGTGTTTGAGTAAAATGAGTTTAATTTTTAAAAACATAGACCATGAAAGATACCGTCTTGCCGGTATATATATACCTACACGTGCCGTATCTAACCTATAGGTCTTGCCGGTATAGGCCGGAAGGAATTTTTAATATGTAGACGGTCCCGAACCCTAATCCATGTATAACATTTAAAAGTGGATGTTATTAATAATCGATTGGTAGAAGGTCATCGTTTTATACGATGACTTGAGACAGAATTTGTCGTGAGGTATCCTTTTCTTTTACACGACTGCAAGTATTTTTCATATTGCAAAAGAAAAAAAAATAAGTAACACCCTTTTTTGTTCTATTCAGTCCAATAACAGCTTTAATTCATTGTGTATCCTTTTTTATTTATAAAACTTAAAATTATAAGGTTTATTTTCACTTACATGAAATTAGGTTTTCACAGAATTTAAAGTCATTAAATCCGTTTTTTATAATAACGCCTATAAAATGTTACAAAGATTTAAAATTCATGAGACGGCTATAATACAAGATAACTGTTCAACAAAACAACATAAGTCGAATGCAAAAAGATGAATATTAAAATAAAAACCACTGTCTGATAAAATAAAACATGTCTTGTTCTGCATGCCTAACAAAGCAGTTAATAGTCTGAATAATTTTGAAAAAGGGATAAAATATGTAAATGGGCACAACATAAACAAAAACGTATTCTAAAATAATTAAAAAAAAAAAAAAAAAAAAAAAAAAAAAAAACATATTGCAGCGTAATGCAATACACAATGAAGGATTAATACTGACATGAATCTAAAACATACATGTAAAACGCAGATTACAATACAAAACCACGAAGTATATAAAAAACATTCCTTTGTCTAAAGTTTTAAATCTGATAAAATTCTAAAATTCTTTTCAAATGATTTGTTGGAGAAAAATGCGTTGGATACAATAAACGCGTTAGAAATATAATGAAAAGAAAAAAAAAACCCTGCTCAGGTTTCGAGTTAAACTCACTCTAATGTTATGTTCCACACTTTTGTCGTTTTTCCGCGCAATTAAACCCTTTAATGTTCGAAAGAAATTCGACATATCTAATGACTTTTTGATTTCTTTATGGAAAGAAAAAATAAACGCAAACCGCTATTTTCGGAATTTTCTTCTGAAAACGTTTCAATAATTCTTTTGTGCAGAATTTTTTAAAAAGTAGGAGGCTATTTATATACTTATCTTGAAGTGGCTGTTCTTATAAATATGTTCTTGTGAAAAAGATAGTTTTAAAATAGTTTCATTTGGTGTTTGTTCTTCATTTAGATTTACAAAAAGTTACTTGGTGTGAGGTTACGAAATGTCCTCTAAATGCGAGGACATCCTCGAATTGGGTCCAGTTGTTGAATCAGAACTCGCCATTTTAGGTAGGTTCCATTACAAAAAAGGAACAAGAACGACAAATCATGCATCAAGCATAGAATATGTAACACTTTCCAACACTTACAATATACTTTTACAAATCTTTACCGTTTAATAAGGTGAAAGAGGATGTCTAAGTAAACAAGGTCAAGGTCAAACCGGGCGGGGAGGCCTGCCTTTTGGCTTAAGCTCAACTATCCCCGCCCAGTGTCATACTAAAGAATTAGGAAAAAGCCTAACCTATTTAAAAATCCAATTTCAGAAATAACCAACACTATTCGGAAAAATATCCGAATTCTTTTGTGCAGCCCTGTATATGATAAATATATTTGTATGTATGTCATGGTGGGTTCTTTAAATAACGCAATGAAGATACTTAAATTAGATTAAGATATTATATTTAGATATTTACAGATTAAAAATAATGAATTTAAATAATTTTCGTTCGACAATACATCGTCTATCTGAACAAATGCCATTCTTTGTTTGGGTATCAACCGATAAAGTAAGTAGCTAATTTAAATCTTTTTATGTTTCATTGTTTGATTTTTCATTTTATCTGTAATACGAAAGTTTAAAATTTAATTGCTTAAATAAGACACTGAATAAAAAAAATATATTGATTATTGAAAATTGGAAAGTTTCACTACTTTGTTGTAAAACGTAACAGCAAAAAGCCGTGACATCTTAATACCACCACTTTTTTCCGGAACCTTCCGGAAAATGTTTTAAAGTGTACGTATTTATATAATTACGAACGCATCTAAAAACAGTGTCAGTGAACGACATTCAGTGAAATTTGAAAGAGAAATTTGATAAGATCTCTAATTAGACAGATCTTCATAGTGGCTTAAAAATTTTTAGTCGTTAAACTTTCTGATTGGAAAGTTTGCACAAGTTAAACTGGAACTCTGATTTTCTAAGGCATATTGAAGTTACACAACTAGTAAAAAATTATATGTGATTTTAGTGAAAGATTTTAATTATAGAAAATAATAATACATATACTTGAAGGAGTAAAGTTGAAACATAATATTTTTATTTTATTTTCTCTTTTACTCTGAATATTTTATTTTAATTCTTAAATGATTTCATATTGTATATTTACGTGTTACAATCTCTATATGGTTTCTCTTATAATGGATGGGTAGATAATTCTCCCTCTCTCTATAATGGGTAGATCTCTTATAATGACTGGGGAGGAAATCTTATCTTACAAGACTGTATCAAGAAGAAACCAAATAAATTTCAATGGAAGTAAAATAATTTCCCCCTCCAATCTATACTATCCATCCATTATAAGAGAAACTAGCAAGATCCTGATACGAATGCCAATGGCAGAAAAAATTGCACAGTCGAAACGACACGTGTGAAAAAAATAGCAGATTAGATTAGAGATCGACTTCAAGCTATCCTATACAATAAGTAAATAAAAATACTGTCCTATTTTTTCAAGGTGAAGGAAAATCATATATTGATTTTATATTTTGTAACATCAAAGGTAAAACATTATATTAAAATGTGAAATTCAGATTATGTATCAGGTTTATGAATGAATTTCTGTATGACTTTAATAAATTTTCATTTTCACTTTGTGAAAAAACTATACTTAGTAAAGGGACAAGATCAGTATTTTTTTACACAATATTAAAAAAATCAAGAACAAAAAATCATGTGTCAAGCATAGATTATGTAACACTTTCCATCACTTCCAAAATAATTTTACAAATCATTACCGTTTAATAAGCTGAACAATTTGTAAGTAAACAATTGTTCTAAGTAAACAATTTGGAAAACGCATAACGTATTAAAAACGTAATTTCAGGACTTTCCAACATATACAATATTCGGAAAAATATCCGAATACTTTTATTCAGCCTTGTGTAGGATCTATAGATTTGTATATAGACTACATAGGATGCTCAATTTTAGTTTAGTTAGGAAACGTCCTTCTGGAGTTTCTGTCAATAAACGGAAATGTGTTTGCGAACTTTTGTGCTGCCCTGTATAGGATCTACAGAATTTATACACACCAGGTAATAGACAAAAAAGTTAGTTCAAAAAATCGCGTTCAGCAACTTAAAAATTGCACAGTCGAAACGACACGTGTAAAAAAAATAGCAGATTAGATTAGAGATAAAATAGTAGATAAAATAGACAGTAGATAATTATTTTGTGTGCCCCTGTCCATGAACGATGACTGCTATACACACACTATTCTGTAGTAAGCCTCTGGTAATGCACCTTAGTGATCTATATAAATTTCAATGCGTTTAAAATAGTGAAACATTATTTAATTAAACCGCAAACGATTTTTCTCCATAGACGTCATGTAACGGAATTCTTTTGACTGTCCCTGTAAGGTAACTGTAAGTGCTATGCACACCCTATTCCATATTAAACTTCTTGTAATGCACCTTAGTGATATATATCCATTACAATGTGTTTGAAACTGTGTCACATCCTTAAGATAAACCACAAATGATTTTTCCGCATAGACCGTAACGGAATTCTTTTGAGTGTCCCTGTAAAAAAACTATAAGTGCTACACACTTCCGTTGAGATAGGGAACGTGCTATAGATAACGAAAATAACATATAAAAAATGCAGCGCAATCCAAGCCTATTTACAGGAGTTAGAGCACGGTCAGACGGCCAAACAAACCGCAGTCATAACCACTTTTCAACTAGGTTGGAAATTGTTAAAAAGTATCACCCAAAATGGTGCAAAAAAATTGGTATTATTTTGTAGACATGTGGTAACAAAGCTCTGATCATTGACTAAAAGAAACAGTGACCACTCTGTTGCTAAAAAAAGAAAGAAAAAAAATGGCGAAAGTGGTCGCATCCCAAACATTTCTCACGATCGCATTCCGCAACCCAAATAACACTTTTAGCCTAAAATTATGCGCATATATTTCCGTTTTTTCGCAGGAAACACGCTGAACGCTTCGCGTGTCATAACAAGGAATAGTAGTATTGTACGGCCTTCCATTTAATAATCCGTCGGGGCATAACTGAGAATTAAGATTGCGTTACAATCATCGCGTTGTTCCGACTCTGATCAAGGTTGATTACACGTGTAACGACGGATAGAGATAACGGTGGCCTTCGGAAAAAACAATTGTTTACCAGAATTTAGCAATTTTTTTTTTTTTTTCATATTGAATTGATGTGTTCATGTGGACGTTTTTATAATGAGCTAATTCTATTTTGTTTACATTCCATCTCATTAATATTTAAATCGCTGAAGGAATGTTTGGATGATAATTATGTAAAGCGAATTATTTTATTCGCGGATGAACCACCCGGAAGATGACCGAACGTTCATCCGATTCCATCCAAACAAGAACTGAAAATTGCGCATCAAGCATAAATTATGAAATACTTTCTTTCAGAATACTGTAACAGAACTTCAACGTTTGATATGTACACAAGGTCAAGGTCGAACCGGGGGGGGGGGGTTACCTTTCGACTTACGCTCAACTAGCCCCGTCCAGCAAGTTTTTTACTATGCGGCAAGGCCCCAGCCCAGGGAGTGATGCCCAGAAGGACCACCCGGGAAGAGGACTCCTCATTATTGAAAATGAACTGTCAAAGATTACAGTGTCAGTCACAAAGGCTATCCAATTATTCTGGACGAGCCAAGTTAGATACAATTGGGATTGCAAATAAATATAAGGAGATGTAGAGCTTTTACGAGATAATAATCAAAGTTGAGAGAAAACTATAAATACAAAACAATACTAATAGCTCACTTATCGAACGATAAACCATTAATAAATACGATGTTGGCAAAGAAAGTAATCCTAGTTCGAATAGTAGCATCGAGTGTATAAAAATACTTATATGGGGAAAAACTGGAATAATTATAAGGGGTCTATTTAAAAAACGCATAACACATTTGAAAACTCAATTTCTCTTGTGACTACCCATAGTCGGACAAAATATTCAAATTATTTTGTGCAGCCCTGTATAAAATCTATAGATTTTAACGCATACTTCACAGTATACTAAATACAATTTCCCTTTTAATAATTTCCGTCCATAAGCGTAAATGTACGTGAGATATTTTGAGCAACCCTGTATAGGACCCATTTATAGACACCCCTTAATATGCAAAAAATGAGTTACATTCAAAAACACGTACCACAGCTGAAAACGCACTTCCAGCCATTGTTCTTCATAGACAGTACTGTAACCCAATTCTTATGAGTGTCCCTGTCAATAGAAGATTACATTCTATGAACACACTGTTCTATAGTAAGCCTCTTCTAATGCACCTCAGTGATATGGAATGTGTTTGAAATAGTGTAACATCCATCCAATGCGCCGCAAACGATCCTTCCCCATAATGTAACGAAATACTTTTTAAGTGTCCCTGTAAAGGAACCACAAATACTACTCACTTCAATTTAAGTACCAAACATTCCATAGTCAATCCCAATATCCTATATCCATTTCATGGCAATCCAAGTATATTAACGCGAGTGAGAGTACGGACAGACAGACAGACAAACCGAATTCATAGACACTTTTCAACTAGGTTGGAAAGTCACCGTACTAACCGTTACTCGTGGAGATAATAGAAATCTCAAAAGCATATACACATAAATAAACTATTTAGCTCTAATTATATCAAGTTAAACTTAACTTAATATCATAAAGGTAACATAAAAGCTGATTCTTACCTTTGTGAATGTCATTTTTTTATATATATACAGGTTTTTTTTTTTTTTACACAAAATCACAGTATTGATGTAAAAGCATCCAAAGATCTGGTAACTCCAAAATATATAACATATGAATGACGTACAGTTATGCAAGTGATTACTTCCCTTTTATCCTGGAAAAACCCGGCAAACATTGCAATGTTCGAGCTATTGATTTCCCATATCCTTTTCATTTTAATAGTGCAAAAAGAGACACGAAAAGACTAGCATTTAAAGAAACAAACAAATGTTTCTTTTAACGCTCCTTACTTTGCATGGTTCAGTCGTACATTTTAAGCATGGGCGGTATTTAAAACGTCCTTATCTATCTTTTCTAGCTTTTCATTCTTTCAAGACCTTAGAACATTCCTTTTCATTTTCTTGGGTGTGGGGGGATCTTTTTGAAAGTTGACATTATGTCTGGTAAAAGTAATAAATGGCTACATTTTGACAATCAGTTGTAATACAGAAATATTTTTCCTAATTCTACACCACTTCTCGCCAAAATTCACATTGAAATGAAGAGAGTCTTAATCGTGCTTTTGCAGCTCGTCAAAATCTTAATACAGTTAAAATAATGAACTTTTGTATTAATTAAAAATGAACTATACATTATTTCAATTCTGGATTACTTTAGTTGCCTCGGCCGTATTTTAATACCTGTACGTAACATTTCATAATTCTGGTTTCCAAATTGTTGATTTGTATAGATATGTAGACAGACAGACAAATTTTTATTTTTATATATTATATAACCGAGCCTATATTTCCTTTGTCTCTCATAAAATGTCACACATTTACTACATATATCTGCAGTTTGATCTCAAAGCCAATATTTTTTACATTTTAGTAGCACGATAGGTGTTTTTAAATCATTACTTTTAAATACTGGATTCAAGAGGATGTAAAGCGTAAAATAATCGAGATGTGGTTTACGATTTTTTTCCCTTTATACATCGAAATTTATCTTATGTTACAAAAATAAATAAAATGTTTACTGAAAAGCAAACAGTTAAGGTTAATTAGGAACCCGTAGCGTCATTGAGCCATTCACAATCATTTTTTAAGAGCACACATTTACCAAACGCAATGGCGCTGAGGTTACCACCCTTAAAATTCTATATAAAGATCTCCAAAATAAAATTTGAGGAGAGGAAAACCAATTTAAATAGTTAGTATGCCAACGCAACATTTCGTAAAGTTATTCGTTAACCTTATGACGAGTGGATCCGAAATTAAAGTCGTTTATCAATTAATCTTTTTTTTTTTTTTCCAAAATTAACATTTAGGTCGAAACCCCGACCGGGTGAGGGGTATATCTTGAAATGAGGAGGAAGTCGGTTACCGTTACATCATTCAATTTCATTAAAAAACTTTCACTCGCGCACCATTTCTCAAAATACTTCCTTCTTTCGCTCTCAACCCGAAAAACTCGTTGGCATATCGGCTCCTTTTTCAGTTTTGGATTACGCAAATGTCATTTAGACTCTTCTACAGAAAGGGAAGTTACCACGAATTTTTAACTGAAAGATTAGCTCCAACTAGGGTTTGTCAAACGTTCAAAATCACAAAATTCGTCTAAAAAAACGGATTTTTTTTTTTTTTTTTTTTTTTTTGGATAATTAAGAAATTAGATATTTTTTAATTCTGACGCTTTTTCGCAGAGATATACGCTTTTATATTTGTAAAAGCTTTATATATTTATACTTTTATATATATATATATTTTTTAAATCTTAAAATGCTGTTTTTTCAAAATTGAAAATTTCGCACATTTCTAATTTTGAAATCTTTCATGCGCATTCCTAATTATTGGATTCTTTTTTAGCTCACAGGCTATCAAAGACGGAGAGCTAATGTGCCCGCAGGTCCTGTATGTATGTACGTAACGCGATAACTCTTGATAGAAATATCTGATTTGCTTCAAATTTTATCAAATCGGTATAAAGGATCTGTATAAAGGGAGGGAACGGGGGCTAATTGCCCCTTAATTTAGATAAATGGGTTTCTCATGCAGAATTATCCGATTTGCTTCAAACTTTGTATATAGATTTATTCTGATAAGGTGCTTCCCTGATTACATTTGGAGGTTCATTGGTTAAGTATAAAGGGGGGGATCTAATCCCCCGTTAATTTAGACGAATGGATATTTCATGCAGAATTTTCCAATTTGGTATATAGGTTCATTGTTGATTTCTTTATTTCTCGAGGGGCATTAATTATTCTTTGAAGTAAGAGTACGATATGCAATTAGTGTGAACAGCTTGTTAACTGGGCACTTTTCTCTTTTATTAAATTCATACTATGTATATCCTCTATACAATAATAAATGAACGTTAGCATAAAAAGTTGCATTTCAGGGGTTATATGCATATGGGAATAGATAGCGACTTTTTTTAAAAACAAACCATAATTATAAAAAACAAACCATAATTATAAAACTAGCTGTTTAACCCGTTCTGCGCACGGGAGTTCATGAATTTAATTCTAAAATGTGAATAAAATGAGTTTAATTCCCCTGTTAAAGTGTTGAGTTGTTCAATAACTACACGATTTAGAAAAATGTATTTCTACTACTGTGCATTTTTTTAAATGAAACTTACTTTATCATGTTGCTACGACAGCAAACGATAAAACGATATCTTTGGAATAAGGGAAAAAATAGAATAAAAAGTTTTGTTGATGTTTGTGATAAAATGTTTTTCTTTATTTTTTTTAAAAAAGCTAATAATTAAGCGCAATTAAATAATCTCTAAATATTCTCATGCGAGGTAAAATAATTATCGTAATACTTGTTACAGCTTCTTCGTATTGCAGCGTGGCATCCGTAATATGTATATCTCACATTGCAGTAAACATTTAGAACTGGTTACAACTCGCGCCATTACGGGTTAAACATAAAAAAGGGCAAAAATTCGTTAAAAACATTAAAAAAAAAATCTATTTAAAATTTTTCGAAATTTTTGCTCCAATCGTTCATGCCCCCCCCCCCCCCCCTACCAGCAACCCGTGTGCCAAATTTCGTAGCCTTACGCCCTGTGGTTTCCGAGTTTCTGAAGTTACGCTGAGGAGTTTTGATAGATTCGCACACGGATTATAATAGCGTAGATTATTCTAGCTGACCCGCCCCGTGTTGCCCGGGCCCGTGTAATAAACTTAAATCTCTTAAATAACGTACCTCTGGCCCAGGTCTCCGATGGCTTCAGCACCGTATACCGGGCATGCTCGTACGCTCCGTAAAATCTTTTATTACCACCTTCCACCAAGGGCGCCCATATGATTAAATTTAAGGGGGGGGGGGGGCTGAGAAAAATCTCAACTTCCACCAAAGCTATCATACATTTTAGTAAATATTTAAGGTACTTTGCGTTTTTTACTATCGTTAGACAAAATTTGAGTTTTTTTCCGCGATCTTTTGGCGAAATTTGCGTTTTTCACAAATATTTGACTAAATTTGCGTTTCTTCCGCGATTCTTTGACGAAATTTCGTTTTCTTTCGCGATTCTTCGACGAAATTCGAGTTTTTTTCCCTCACAATCTTTTGACGGAATTTGCGTTTTCTTCCGCTATTTTATTATGAAATTCGCATTTTTCTCGTGACCCTTGAACAAAATTTGCGTTTTTCTGCGATTCTTTTACAAATTTTGCGTTTTTCCCAGGATTCTTTGACGAAATTTAGTTTTTTTTTCGCGATTCTTTGACGAAATTTGATTTTTTTCCCCGCGATCCTTTGACGAAATTTGCGTTTTTTTGCGATCTTTTGAAGAAATTTGCGTTTTTTTCGCGATTCTTTGACGAAATTTTCATTTTTTTACGATTCTTAGACGAAATTTGCGTTTTCTCCACGATTCCTTGACGAAATTTGCATTTTTATCGCGATCTTTTGACGAAATTCGTCTTTTTCCCTTGATCCTTTGACGAAATTGGCGATTTTTTTCTGCGAAGGATTGATAAAATTGGTGTTTTCTGTGACCATTTGTCAAAATTTGTGACATTCTTCCGTGATATTTTTTATGTTCGAATTTTCGGAACCAAATTCCTTAAATTTTCAGACAATTCGGAACATAATCACCTTCACCATTGGCCTGAGGGTACTGAATAAGGGGCTCACAACCATAGTAGATAAACTCCATTTTGAAAAGAAAAACATAGTGCATTGAGAAGGTGCATAAAATCTTTTTTATCCACTCCCACAGTAAACATAGTCTGTAAACAGATGACATATACAGGGCTGCCACGGGCGACTATTTTTCTATTCTATGTACACCACTATTTAAAAAAAAACAGATTTTGTAGTATTTTTCTCTTGTATTCTCACCATAGTCTTTGCTTTTGCACAAATCAAACCATGTTCTTGCTTCCGACTCCAAATTCTCAATATTATAAAAATGAGATAGCTCCTTGATTTCTTTGACAAAAACATTTTGTTTTCCATATTTTTCATCATATTGGGATGAAGTAAAATTGCTTTGAATGACGTTTCATTTCGATTCAAAAACCTTGACTCAAGGGATATAATTAAAGAGCCTAAATATGGATTTAGAAATGCTGCTCAGAGCAGATATTCAAGAGGAGTAGCCATAGGAAGGTTCAAACGGTAAGATTATCTAGTAGACGTTCTATACATTTTGATATCAATTTCTTGCAATTACAATTCTCCATTAGCTCCATGAAAATTTCTGAAAATTCTTCTTCTGATTCCATTCTGTGCATAAGAAAATCTCAAGAAGTTCCATCTTTATGTTCTGATAAACCGAATGCAAATCTTAATTTACAGATTGTAATTTGTTTACAACTGGCTCCAGATAGAAAAAATATCGAGAATATTTTGAGATATATAGACTAAACTTTATAGATGACGTTGCAGCATCTAAATGAATGGTCTGTGAGCGTGTTTCTTGGTTCGTACTATTGTCTAGAGAAAGAGTACAGAGATTTTCTTTAAGAGTGGCAAAATGATTAGAAAAATATAGTGTGGACTTATACTTTTCTGACCACATTGTTTCCCATAGACCAGGAAAGTGTGATTTACAAGAATTATAAGGTTTCAGGTCGACGAAAATTATTTTGTTTTGTTCTGTAGACTTAAGATAGAATTTTCGAGTTCGGGCTGCGTACAATCTGACATTCAGGATTCTAATCTTTATTAGATTCGGGAAAAAGAATTTTTCAATTAAAAATTGCACTGTACCGTTCACATCTTATTATTAAATCTCTCTCTAATTTCTCAGCATTTTGTTGATGCAAAATCAGTTTTACCTGTCTATAACAAAATCCTTCCTTATGCAGAAAAAGTGTTATAGTCTTGTAAGAAAAAAACCACACAGTAACACCAGCTAAGGTAAAAATCGTCTAAAACGGAATTGGTTTCCTATCTTGTGCTTTTCCTCTTTGTAAGAAGCAGACTATTCGAAAGGACTAATTGAAAACTATTGAAAACAGAACCTGTCTAAAACAGAATCCAGCTTTAAAAGAAAAAAAAATTATGGTTATGACAAAATGAATTCCCAACAATTATACTTGCTAAGACTGAAACCCGTCTAAAACGGAAATTTCTTCTGGTGCCTTCTGATGTTGTCGAGGCAGATTTTATTATGCTTTGTTTTTACAAGATAAGGTTAAAATGTTCATATCTTGCAACTGATTTATATTTAAAAAAAATTTGACAAAACCAAAATCTAGGGCGGGGGGGGGGGCTCAAGCCCCACCAAGCCCACATATGGGCGCCCTTGCCTTCCACCGCCAGAGAAGCAATCTGTTTTAAACAAATCTCCTTCCGAACGAAATTCTGATAGGTTCCCACTGCCTACGGTACCGTATAGTAGACGTGCTACAAAAGTGAGCTGGTTTGGAGAAGATGGGAACATTATTAGCCGAGATATTGAAATAAGGCATAGTTAGAGATAATCACTTTGGGGAGGAGGTGCCGGGGAGAGGGGATGTTCAAGTGTCCTTTACAAAATGACTAATTAGGAAGACCACTATGCATCTTTAAAAGTTCGTTCGTTTAGTTAAGCTATGAACTTAATTACAAATTTGGCTTAAACTATTATTCGGAAATAGTGGTAACTACTACTCATAAATGTAGTTTAATGTTATAAAGAGTGACTATTAAGTTAAATATAATGTTTGGAACCACTTGCGTTGAAATCGGAAAAATAGTTGCTGAGATATGGAAACGGGGCATAGTTAGAGAAAAAACCTTGAAGGAGGTGCCGGGGAGGAGCGAATTCACTTCAGTAAATTACTAATTAAGAGGACCACTATGCATCTTTAAAAATTGGTTCGTTTGGTTAAGCTAGGAACTTAATTAGAAATTTGTCTTAGACTATTATTCGGAAATAGTGGTACCCGCTACTCATAAATTTATTTTAATGATATAGACGTTGATTATTAAGTTAAATATGATGTTTGGAATCAGTTGCGCTGAAATCGGAAAATTAGTTGCTGAGATATAGACCGGGAGGCGGCAGCACAGACAATCACCTCATCGAGTTCACGGCTGAAATTCCAGAATTAGTTAAAACTTGATTCGCATGTTAAAACGCAATCGGTCTGCCAAGTCATATCTTGGTGGAAAACACCTTAAAACCCGATTTTAGCGGTTGACTCGTAGGTTTACCATTGTGTGTTCTTGCACCTAAAGGTATGAAAACATGGAGGACTGGGAGCAGGAACACACAATGGTAAATCTACGAGTTTAGTTTAAATAGTAGATTTTTGTTAAAATGGCTGTCATGTCAACAAAAATAGTCAGTTTTTCAATTTTGCGAGCTTGAAAAAATAATTATTAACTTTTCATAATCGAGTTCGAGCCTATACCAAATTATTGAATTCTAATTGATTATTATTATTATTATTTATTTTTTTTTTTTTGGGGGGGGAGGGTCAAAAAACATGAATTGCAATAATAATTAAAAAAAGAGACGTGATTTTCAAGATGAATATTGATATCAATATAAGTATTCGAATACTTATAAAAGAGTGTTTTTTTTAAAAAACCTTATTTGTTACTTTTATAACAATTTCAAATACAACTTATAAGACTTTAATGTCATAATTAAAAATATATATCCTATCCTAATAATATTATAAATGCGACTGTGTGTGTAAATGTTTGGTTGCAGTAAACTTCAAAAAGAAGGATTTAATGGTCCTGTATCTTTGCATATAGATGAATTATAACCCCGAAATGAATATAAGGGTAGGTGTTATTTATTATTTTCAAATATTTTTCTTAACTCAAAATTTCATTATAATCATAGAGAATCAATGAATACTTTTCCTGTAAAATTTAATTTATTATTTTACGTTGCTAAGCGTTGCCAATAAATACGACACCTGGAATAATATTTTTTTCTCAACAATTATTTTTCACATGAAAAATTTCCACGTAAAAAATGAAAATAAAATAAAATAAATTAAGCATTGCAAATAAGATTAAATGACGTAATATATATCTTCGATCTATACTATAAAGGACAAACGTGTCCGCGCGTAACGCTGACGTCATTTTGCGAATGGCAACAGTTGACGATGAAATTTCGGTTTTGTGATTTGCTACTGCAATTTTTAAAATTTTTAAACATCGCACATTTTAAATTTTGCCACCGTTATGCAGGAAAAAAAATCTACTTTCAAATGCAATTTGTTTGAAAACTATATCTTAATAGACTGACTTCTTAAAATAAAAAGTTGTATTTTTTACTTTTGTTCGGGCTCAATGGTTGCCATTGGTAATTTTTTTCCCTCTTGGCGACCGCATATTATGTTGGTTCATGAATTGAAATGCTCATTGTTAGTTAGAAAATAATACATACACCTCGAAAAGTAAAAACAGTTAATAATTTTATATAAAATACATAATAATAAGGTACTTCTCTATTACCCCGTCGACCACTTTTCATAACACAAAACTATCGCCAAACTGTAACGCCCCATAAACGGGAGAACGTTGTCATTGGAATATCAAAATAATTAAATAAATACAATATAAGAGTTTAAGGACACAATTGTTATTTTAATGAATGAAATAACTCATAAATCGGTAAAACAGAATGAAAAATACAGGCCAATGTCGAATTAAAAACCACTGGATGACATCAAAACAAACACGTATCATGCTTCTGACATCCAGTCAATGGGACTGCATTTTTGGCGTTTCATCTCACAGTTTGGCGATCGCTTTTTGTTTTGAAAAGTGGTCGACGGGATAATAGAGAAGTGCCAGTAATAATAATAATAATAAACGTTTTGATGGGCGATAATTTTATAAATCGAAATTATTTATTTTAAAAATTAAAAAAAAAATGTTTACGATACTTAAAAAATTTTTTTTCAATGTAAAAATTCTAACTCAAACTATATTTGGCTATTTATCGTTTGCGCCAGCATAATCACGATCAAAAATTAGTTTATGAAGAAGTTTCGCTTGCTGTTTTAAATGAAAATTCTATGGTTTTAGTGCACTGATGCGCCAGGAGGCACTGGCAAAACATTTTTACTTAATGCAGTTTTAAAAAAGGGGATATTATATAATATAGTTGCGTTAGCTGTTGCATCTTCTTGAATAGCAGCTTTGTTATTAGATCAAGGCAGAACAGCGCATTCAAAATACCGAATGTGAACGAAATATCTACGTGCGCCATTAGTAAGCAATCTGAGCTTGCTGAATTAATAAGAGAAATGTAGTTAATCGTCTTGGATGAAGCACCCATGGGTAAATTAGTATTTGAAAGTGTAGACCGTAACGCCTAAAGACATAAGAAGCAAGGATTCGCAATTTGGTAGAATAGTAGCTGGCGACTTTAGACACATTTTGCCTGTAGTGAAGCAAGGGAATGAAGTTTGGCCACGTTGAGATTTTCTAATATTTGGAGAATAGCATCTCACAATTAGCATGCGAGTGAATAAAATTAAAAATTTCAACTTTTCTGATTATTAAATTCAAGTTCTCGAATATCAAAATGTCGAGTTTACTGAATTTATCATTCAACGAAATAGCTTAAAAAGTCTCATTGAACACGTATATGCAATGATGGAAATACAGAGTATTCATTTGTCAAAAAAGATTCATTTTAACTTATTTGAACGAAGAAGTTGAAAGAATTAATGATAACTGAACAATTTCCTGGACAACAGAGAATTTATGATAGCGCTGATTCCGTTGTAAATGAAAATAAAGCAATATCATACCCAATTGAATGTTTGAACAATTTAAAACTAATTGGTATTCCGCCACACGTTTTACAACTTAAAATCGGAGTTCCTATTATGCTGTTGAGAAACCTCAATCCCTCTTCTAAACAATCGCTCAATCGAAGCTGAAATTATAACAGGAACCCAAATATGGGCATTCCAAGAATAACTTTGATGCCTACAGATTCTGAATACTTTTTAAATTTGAACAGAAGACAATTTACCATTAATCCATCTTAATAAATAAAGCTCAAGAGCATAGACACTCGAACATGTTGGCATCTGTTTGAACATAGCAAAAAAACATTAAAATTTGTTTGGTTTGAATCAAAATAAATAATGAAGTGTTGAATAAATGCATAAATAAATAAAGCATTAATACGTGATATGGAGCTTGATGAACTTCTCATGTTTCTTGTCTGTTAGAATTTGCTACAATACAAATTTTCCACAATGCATGTAAAACTGAAAAAAAAGTTGAAGATTTATTTAAATTTCATTTCAACTAAATTAAATGCTTTAAAGTTGCTTTAAAATCATGTTTCAAATTTAAATTTAATTTTTTAAGATTAAATAGACTGAACAAGATTTAATATAAAAATGCAACATTATTGTAGCATTGACTAAATAAAATAATTTTAATATCTGTCCCTTCTCGGGCTTAACAATATGGAAATAAATTTATTTTTTTTAATTTGCTTTGCAAGTTACTTTTTTTTTTAATATCTCAAGTTTTTTTAATAACAAATTAATATGAAGCAGATAAGATTCACACGAGGCAAGTATGTAAAAGACTGCACAGATCAAAATCAGCATTGGTAATATGAAATATACAGTTCAAACACTGATTATTCTGTAAACAATTGAAATAGTACAAGTAATTTTTAACAAAAGAAAAATATATAACGGACTTCAACGGATTGTTTCTCATCTTCATAAAATAATAATAAACGAATCATGCTCATTTTTGCAAATAATTTTATTCCATTGTGCAAAATACGTTTGCAACCACTTTGGAAAGAGACACTAAAGCTATCGATAAAATCTTATGTTGTTTTATCACATAATCAGAAGTACAAAAATAATAATGAGTATATATGAGCAGAATGTTCTGGAATATAATTGTAAACAGTGAATGTGTCAAGAGCTTTTGTTATATAATACAAAAAGAAAAGTAGCTGGCTTCGACCGCTAGCGGGCCCCTAATTTACATCGGCGCATCGAATCTTGTAAAACCTCGAACCGAACGAAACTCAAACCTGGGTCCCCGCTGCCTTCGGCACCATATACCGGTCGTGCTACGCACGCACCGGATAATCCTTTAATTTGTACATTAAATACTATAAACCTCGAACCGAATGAAACTCAAACCTGGGTCCCCGCTGCCTTCGGCACCATATACCGGTCGTGCTACGCACGCACCGGATAATCCTTTAATTTGTACATTAAATACTATAAACCTCTAACCGAACGAACCTCCGACCCGGGTCCAACGATATATCACATGAGGGGTGTGTGCAAAATTTAGAAAAGTACACCCCTTGGGGGGGGCAAAGTGGGGGGATGGATACCTTAGATGCATATTATGATTAAGCGGTAACAGACCTTTCCAACGATATATTACATGAGAGGTTTCGGCAAAATTTAGAAAAGTCCCCCCCCCCCGTGTGGGCAAAACACGCCCCCCCCTCCCCATAATTTTTGACGCGGCTTCATTTTTAAAAAATTATTTTATGTGTTATAAAATATCGTAAAGTTTAAAACAGATCGCTTTATTGTATTTCGCGCCCTTCCCCCTCACCTCCCGAAAGGGCAAAACGCGCCCCTTCCCACTCCGCCACATAATTTTTTTACACGGCCTAATTCTTAAATCATAATATCTCTTTTCAGGGAAGACATTAAGCGCTCAGCGGCTGGGGTTCGCCCTTAGCCGAGTGGTCTTCCTCAGGCATTAAATCATAATATCTCTTTTCAGGGAAGACATTAAGCGCTCAACGGCTGGGGTTCGCCCTTAGCCGAGTGGTCTTCCTCAGGCATTAAATCATAATATCTCGCCCGCACTGTAATAGAAAGCTTTAATTTACCCATAATGTAGTTTAAACAGATTGGATGAATAGTCGAAAATAATTTTTGAATCAATATTACCTAATTTTAACTTGGAGCATGGGTGGCATATGAGAAAACATAAGAAAATTCCATTTTAAAGTTTTAGTTAGGCAATGTTCCACCATGGGCGCTACCAGCATAAAACATCATGTGAACATTTTTATTAAACATAAATTTGATCATGGCAGACCATTATGGAAATAATTTATTTCAAATAACCCGTAAAAAATAATTAAAAAAATAATAGTTACCCTATTTCTCACTAGGAGACGCTATAAACACAAAAGAAAATTGTGTTGCATCTGTGCCAACTATTTTTAATTTCAATAGAGCTATTATACAATGAAACATAAAAAAAAATATTTTATTTAAATTTGGTTACCTTATTTCCTCCCAGGGGGCGCTATAAACAAAAAAGTAAATTGTGTTGATCCAGTACAACCTATTTCATAGTAACCATCTACGCCATTAATATATAATAAGACGTCAATTGTCTCCCCAGCGAAATCTCTTACAAACTGTTTGACAGAAAATTTTCTCCTGTATGTTCATCCTGTAATTCATCCTTATTAATTAGCATCGGTAAAAATTATTTCAATTTTTTGTTATAAATATGACGTCATAAACACATGCTTCCTGTATTTATTCATATAGATGCTCCTTGTATTATTAACAAATGTATTACTGCTGCTGAACTAAGAAAATTTTCTTTTTGTTACAGATATGGCAACATATTCATCTGCTTTCTGCTTGAATTATAACCAAATATTTAAAAATGTCCGTTTATTTAGAGTATGACGTGTTGATCCTTTTTCTAAAACTTAAAAAAAAATTAATTCAATTTCATTTTGAACGTGGAAATCTTTCAATTGAAAACAAATTGCTGGGGATAAATTATTATTACGGTTTTTGAATTGTTCGCAACAATAAAGAAACATAGTAAATTTTATAGGAAAAATGTCACAATGAAAATTAAGAATTTTTGAAATATTAAGAAAAATGTTTGAATAACGTAAATAAAACATAGCCTATGTTACTTCCTGGATTATAATCCACCTATATGCAACAGCCAAACAATTTCACTATTTCAAATTTCAAATTTTATTAGAATTAGCCAGAGTAAATATTTTGTGGCAACGCGTACAAAAAGTGGGAAAAACTCTAGTAAATTAACTCGTTCAATGGGATTTGCTGTGTTAAATTAACATTAAGACTGGAAATAAAGAAGTATTGCGCTACCGCGCAATACTTAATAAACTATTCTTGGTATCTACAGTTTTTATCTGTTTGGAACGAAATTTGATGTACATACTTTTTAGAACACGGGTAAAAGTACTGCCCAGTTAAAAATTTTCTCAGACCATTCTTTACAATTTTTTTTTTCAAATATCTCTCATAGTTTATCATTGCACAAATCTTTTTTAGCACTTTCCAACCTAGTTGAAAAGTGCTTATGACTTCGGTTTGTCTGGCCGTCTGGCCGTCTGCCGTCTGGCCGTCTGGCCGTCTGGCCGTCTGCCGTCTGCCGTCTGCCGTCTGTCCGTGCTCTAACTCCCGTAAATATGCTCGGATTGCTCTGCAATTTTTATATGTTATTATCGTTATCTATAGCATGTTCCCTATTTCAACGAAAGTGTGTAGCACTTATAGTTTTTTTACAGGGACACTCAAAAGAATTCCGTTACATTGCGGTCTATGGGGAAAAATCATTTGCTGTTTATTTAAATAATGTTTCACTATTTTAAACGCATTGAAATTTATATATATCACTAAGGTGCATTAGAAGAAGCTTAATATGGAACAGGGTGTGCATAGCACTTATAGTTACTTTACAGGGACAGTAAAAATAATTCCGTTACATTACGTCTATGGAGAAAAATCGTCTGCGGTTTATTTAAATAATGTTTCACTATTTTAAACGCATTGAAATTTATATAGATCACTAAGGTGCATTACAAGAGACTTACTACGGAATATTGTGTGTATAGCAGTCATCGTTCATTTACAGGGACACGCAAAAGAATTATCTACTGTCTGTTAACAATAATTCCTGGAAGTGCGTTTTAAGTTACTGAACGCGATTTTAATGTTAACTTGCTTTTTGTCTATTACGTGGTGTGTATAAATTCTGTAGATCCTATACAGGGCAGCACAAAAGTTCGCGAACACATTTCTGTTTATTGACAAACTCCAGACGGAGAATTTTAAAATGTGCTACACGTTTCCTAACTGAACTAAAATTTAGCATCCTATGTAGTATCTATACAATTCTATATATCCTATACAGGGCTGAATAAAAGTATTCGGATATTTTTCCGAATATTGTATATGTTGGAAATTCCTGAAATTATGTTTTTAAATATGTTATGCGTTTTCCAAATTGTTTACTTAGAAGTTATCTTTTAGCTTATTAAACGGTATGATTTGTAAAATTATTTTGAAAGCGTTGGAAAGTGCTACATAATCTATGCTTGACGCATGATTTTTCGTTCTTGTTTTTTTTTTTCCCAATTTCTAATGCAGTTTCTTTCCCGTCGACATAAAAAGAAACTACGTATGCACAGTATATTTATAAACCAATAAAAATTCAGATTCTCTCACTATAATTTGAAATCAGAAGCTGACGTCATTTCAGGCCAGTTAATGCGATTTTCTTTTACATATTACAAAAATTACTATAA
This sequence comes from Maratus michaelseni, assembly GCA_963931845.1. Classification (NCBI taxonomy): domain Eukaryota; kingdom Metazoa; phylum Arthropoda; class Arachnida; order Araneae; family Salticidae; genus Maratus; species Maratus michaelseni. Next base: position 469,687,180 of record OZ007589.1, read on the forward strand.
GTGCGTTTAAACGACAAGGTACATTTATTTAAATGTGTTTCGAGATAAAAATAAACTATTAAATCTACAGATTCAACGTCAGATCTACAAATCATTGTTCATTCATCTCACTCATTTTTAATATAAGCTGCATAATATTTGATATCGCAAAATTCAATTTTGTTAAGATATTTATACATTTATAAGCATATAAGATTTATCGAAACTTCCGGAAATTTTAGAAGTATCACATTAAACACAATTTTATGCAATGATAGAATAAACTACTTATTATCGGGGTTTTTTTCCATAACAATTTATACATTCCTTAAGGGGGCGCTGTCGCTTTAATTTTATGCTCTTAATTTCTAGTAATTGTGCTATTTCATTTCATTAGATTAACCATCTTCCTGTATAGGAGATTGTATCCTATCCTTAAATGAACACTTACCTTTAAACCAGGTAAACCAGTAAGGTTAACCTTGGTCATAAATTACCTTTAAATCATCATCATGTGTTGCTAAAATTGATACAATTTCGTTTACTAAATAATATAAATTCCTCTTATGATACTTATATTCAATTTACACATTCAACGTTTTTATAATTTTTGTTTGGAAAACCGATTTTGTAACAAATGAGGTGCGTTCGTACTCTAATTAGTTTTATAAATATTCAGATCTTGGTGCAATAGATGTTGCACTCTTAAGCAACAATGCATGAGTACAAAATTTATTTTATGTGCAGATTTTCATAGTATAGAGATATTCATTTTATTTTACGAAATTAAGTTTCAATACAAACAGTTCATTACAATTGTGTTACATTAAAATGATACTATGTGCCAATATCCAATACAAGACAATGTAAAAATATCATTGTTAATATTTCAGTGAAATGAATTATACTCTTTGCTATTAGGATTCATTTCCGTCATAAAATAATTACATTTTAAATTGGCAATATTTTATCTTTGGTCGACATTGACTGACAATTCCAATGGGAAACGGAAGCCTCGCTTTGAAAATGTCAGAACTTGAAATCCCTATTGAGGCTCTTTCACCATTTAATATCTATGTCTCCGGAAACATCAACTCAAAAAAATGTCGGTAGATTATAGGATTGCTATAATGAACCAATTTTAGTATACAAATTCGGTTTTTAAATTCAGTAATGTATCATTATATATATATAAAATTTCAAACCATTTGGTTGGGTAAGTTCTTGAGCTGTTATATGTGCTGATAGACGGACAGACCAAATGACGACTATAAGGTGCTACGTATTTATATAATTACGAGCACGCCTAAAAGCTCATTTTCAAACATTTTCATTCTTTTGGTTCTTGGTAACTGTTTAGGAATGAGCTAATACACAGCGATAAGAGAATATATTACATGACATCTTTAAATTAAAGATTTGGTCAGATTTAGTAGAACTTGTTCGTTGTGATTTGATTTCAAAAGTATAATATAAAATTCTCTTTTATAAATTAAAATGCAATCTTTTTTTTTTTTAAGTGATGGCATTTTTACCCGCGAAGACATCAAGCGCCCTATATTAAAATTAAAACCGTGTTTTCTTTTAAATTTTAATGAAAAATGACTACAAAATAAAATAATTACTATTGTTTTTATTTATTTATTTATTTATTTTTTTAACAACAACGAAATAATACAATTGTCCCCATTTGAATTTATATAGACATTTCTTACAAATAAAAGTAATACCTCCGAAATGAATTAAAATTTCCAAATTTCGAGATCTGTTTATAACATTCCCGAATCCTTTAAGAAAAATGGAGATTCATTTCACCTCATCCTTGAGGAGTAGATGTGAATCACAGACATACATAAAGCCAGATTTTAATATTAAGATTCTATAGTTTATTATTTTATAAAATGTGTTTATTTATTTATTTATTTTAATTTCCTTGAAAATCAAAACGTGAAACTGAAAATACAGATAAAAGTTTTTTAATTTAAAAATACAAAAGCTAAAAATGAAAAAAAAAATTACTTTTGAAAATCTTCATTTGAACGGGTGTTTTTTTTTTAAATGTAGTTTTTAATAATACTTGTATGTTTGTAAAATTTATTATTCTGAAAGGATTACTGCATGGGTTCGTTTCAATGTCGCATTTCTCAGTAAAATTAGGTTAATTCCACCGTCGATTACTTTTTTTTTTCTTCGATACAAAAAGATGAAGCAATACAGACATAAAAACCTTTCTATAAGGACGATTGTTTCTCATCGTTATCAGGGAAAATTTCAAAACAAAGCTAAATCCATTTTATTTTCCAAAGCTTTATTTTTTTTAACTCTCAAAACTGTTCCAATCGGTAGATACCAATCAAAGAGCGTCCTTGATCTGTTATCTGACATGAAAATGTCAGCTACCCTAGAATTTCAAACTGCTATATCTCACCCATTTTTTAAGATAGAGGTAAAACAAAAAATGCTCTGGAATCCTTGTATCAAGGCCTAACACGTAATTAAAAAATAAATTTGAATTTTTAACATTTTTTTATATTTATTTTATTTTAAAATTCTCAGCGGCCGCCATCTTTAAACAAGATGGCGTACCAAGCTGGCCAACGAACTCAGTCGCGGCATTGGTGAGCTTAATACACACAATTAGTTTCATCCAAATTAATTTATAAATACGAGTGTTATCGTATGACATAGATCAGATATATATATGGTCAGTTTCTTATGTTTCAATGGTTAAATTTTACTTAAAGCTTTATATAAGGATATATTATATCTATATACATATGAAACAAATTTTAATTTGTTCGCCGTTGGCCTCATCAAGGCTATAATTCTGTTTAAATCCCATTATTCTAAATTATTTTCTCGTTCTAGTATTTAGATTGTCAAAATTCCGCCTAGCTAAAAATGTTTTATTCTAAATTCATTCTCTTAAAAAAATGGCGCTAAAGGCTGTTCTGTTAAAATTACACACTTTTTATTTCATTAAATAAACGCATCCTAAAATTTAATTCTTTTAAATATCACTCTCCCAGCTAAATATTTTAATTCTCTTGAAATAACAACCTATATCTTTTTATTTTTATTTCCCTATGTTTTCTGGCAAAAAAGTATTTCTTTCTCAAAATATAGAAGCTAATCTCAGTTTCAATGTAAAATCTTTATTTTGGCATCCTGCCCACACTCGGTAAAACCTACGTATATATTTTTTTTACTTTCTTATTGGTTCGAAGAAATCAGATTGTTCCGAAACATTCTAGAATATTCTCCCGCGCTTTTCAGCTTGCAGTTTGATCTTTTCAAAATCATATCGCCAGAAAATTGAGTTCCGCAGCGCTGATTGGTCGAAAGACTGTTTCAACGGCTCTGTATTCATGAGCGGTAGAGAAGAGATATACTATGGGTTTCCCGCCTTGAAGGCAGAGAGAGAGAGAGAGATGTTGCCAGAGCAGATGTAGGTGGTATTTAATCTTGTAACCCGGAACTATTAATAATAATTCTCGTACTCATTTAAAAACACTCTAATTTTCTTTGAAACCAGTTTATTTGCAAATAATCTCACTACTCAAAATATTCCGGACAAGATAAAAAGCACAATTACACAACACAATGTGAAACTATAACTTATTCACATACAAAAGAACACACTCGTAAAAAGAATTCGAATCAAAAACTAAACAACAAAAAGTAATGTCCTTTTCACACAGCTTAGAAAAGACTACAGAATTAAAAGGGTAATATCTTTAACACACAGCTTGTAGTTTTGATAGCAAAATTCTTACATTTCAGTACGCCTGCTTTGTGCGACAGCTGCCAGTATAAATTTAAATAACACTTTATCAAACAGGTGGAAATGCGACGCGTGGCTCGCTATCATGGAATAAAAATCCCCGTAGCTGCCGATGTAAGCAAAGATGCCGCCCCTTAAGAACTTGATTTCTTCGAATGGTATTTGGAATATGACGCTTCTCCTTGGCTCTACTGCATGTGTCAGTTAAAAGCATAACCAGAGCTCATGAGATCATAATAAAATTTGAAGTGGACTTGACTGCCTAGTTAATATTTTTTTCAATAAGCACTAACGAATGATCACAATCGGCATACGACTGAAAACTTCCTGGGTGGAGACCCCTGGCCTTGATTTGAGTTACGGAAGGTGGAGTGATTGTGAAGTCAAAATGTGACATATATATAAATCGACATTTGAACGGAGGGTGGTTTTGGGGTCTGGTGGTCAGGATCGGTGAAAATATATCGAAATTTTCCGGAATTGCTTTCCTCCGAACGGCTGTAATAGGTAGCTTTATACTTTTTTGTATTGAAAGCTACCTAAAACCAACGATTAATTTATGAGTTTTAGTGAACGCGATTTCTCGCAAATTATTTTCTTTTATTGTTGCAATCATTTTCCCAATCATACGCATAAAACTATATATTCATATCCGTTAGCGCCAAATTCTCGCCAAACTTTGCGATAATTGGCGAAATATCGCCCAATTTGGCGACCAAAATAAGTCTTCATAAATGAGGCCAACTTGGCTATTGCTCAATAATTTGGCGAATTTCTTATTCAAATTCAGTATTAACGATTCTTTTGTAAACGGTTTCTTTGCATTTTAGCTTGCTGTTTTCGAGTAACATTAACTAAAATTTTAAACGAAGATATGGGAAAGCTACCTTTTCCTCCCGGTACAGGCCGGAAGGACTTTTTCCATATTAACTCATTATGACAAAAATGTCCTATCTTTAAATCCTAACAAAACATTCCAAAGCACAGAATGCATTATGGGGGTGAACGTGGAAGTAAGTGTTCGCTTGCGGAGCAGCGCCATCTAAATAAATAATTCCTTTTCTACAAACTTCTAAAAAGAACAATAATTGCCGTAACGTCAGTTGAGGCTCACTGTGGAGACCCGAAAAGTTTTTGGTTTCCGTCTGTCTGTCTGTCTGTTCCGCGATAACTGTCGCAAAAATTATCCGAATAGGTTGATTTTGGGTGGATATGTTGGTGAGGTACCCGGAATGAGCTGTATTGTTTTTAGTTATATTGGGTTCACTCGTTAGGAAAATAGAGAACATTTCGTTTTAGGTCCTAATGCTTTCCTGTGGGAATGCAGACGATTTTCAAATTTCATTTTTAACTGAAATGAAAATCGCCTATTTCATAAATGGATTTAAAAGTAAAATGACGGATACTCAATTTTTGATAGGGAGGTCTTAAATATATGCAATAGCTTTGAAAATGTGCCGTACATGTATTAGAATTTAGAAATGAATTGTTTAAATTATCGGAAATTTTTTTGCAACTGTTCGGGAAATAGAAAACATTTTATTTTCCTATATTTTTACACATTTTAAAATGCATTTTTTTTTATTTTTCTTTTTTATTTTATGAGTTGCTTAGCAACGTTATTTCAAAGAATATTAAAATAAGAAATGCATTTTTTTTTATTTAAAAAGTTACAAGAATAAGAAGTTCATAAGAATTTCAGAATAGAATTGCATAAATCGTGCTTCATGGAACGCTTTTAATTTTTGAAACCTCCGAAGTATTTTATATGCCTATAAATATGTAATGTTACATAAAAAAAAAATTAAATTGCGAATTGTAACAGGCTCAATAATATGAAAAGTGAGATTAAAAAACAATGACTTTCGGAGCTGACGTTGAGGCTCCTGATCTGCAGATTTACTACTATATATGCATTTACAAAACGTATAACAATGAATGAGAGTATCATTCGAAATGCTTTTGAACCGGCTTCTGACAGAGTACACTCCCATTTCGTTAAAACATGTTTTTTGGCAAAGAAAACTAAATTTAAAATAAATAAATAACTAATTAACTAATTAAAACTAATTAAAAATTAAATCAGTTTTGTTATCCTAAATGAAATGAAAGGTTTTTCACAAATCAATGCTACCTCAAAAGTGAAATACCTCATTATATTGTGAACAAGAATGATTATGATAATAAATAAATAAATATTTCAAAAACGATAAAATGTGACATTGTTCTTACATGAGTTTATTTTATATTTATGTTTAAAAAGTAAAATTCAAATTCAAACGCATAGAGGAAAAGAGGCCATCGATCGATCGAAGCAGTGGTATTTCACCTGTAACCTAAAATGTATGCTTTTTTATAATAAATTCAATTGAATTTTTTATGTATTCAATTTATTTTTCGTGTCCCTTGTTTTTCTAGGAGCGGATGACGTCGTCCTCTAATGCAGTTAAAATACGATTGTTAATTTTTTTTCCCGCTCGTGCCTTTTGCTACCTTTGATCCGTTTCTGCTGTCACTTCGATGGAATCAATGAGGTGATACTCTGGTTTGACTCATGTTGTTTGCAGATATGTATATCCTTAATTTTTCTTTAGAAGTTTAAACCTGCACTCTTACTCCTGCCTGTCTAAGTTCTTTCGAAAAATCTAGCGCATTCTTTATTTTGCTTACGAATTAATTCTATATTAGAATATTGAAAAAATTAATAAAAATTGAATTTTTTTTTTTTTTTAATAGCAACATTATTAAGACATTTTTATACTTTTAAAGTTTATGCGCAGTCGAGAAAAAATAAAATAAAAATCCACGTCCCCATTCAATCTGCTTCAAATCATCGTATAAAATTGATATCGATACGAATCGATTGTGAATAATAGTCTATTACCAACAAGCACGGATTTCTATTTTATATCGGCGCCATCCGTTTTTTACCTAATTTCTATCCATCCTAAAAATTCAATAACATATAAATAAAAAAAATATTTTCACAGTTTTTAAATGATTACTTACTTTAAACAAGTTGGAAATTGTACGTCAAACGTGACAAATGAGGTGCGTCCGTACTCTAGCTAGTTATATAAATATTCAGATCTTGATGATTTTTAATTCTGTGAAATGAATTCTATCGTCTGCAGATTCATTTCTGTCATAAAATAAGTGTCTCGGTCGCTTGACGGTTAACACCTCGGAAGCTCCTTTAACAAGAAAGAATCATTTTTTTTTTTTTTTAATTCAAATTTCTTAATAAATATTTTTATTGATATCGCCTAAGGTTTTGATTCGATTTTCATACAATTTGAAATGTCTCGAAAAAATTCTGCAAAGATAATATAGCTTAAATTTCAAACCATTCGGTTGGGTCGTTTTTGCGTTGTTTATATGCGGACGGGCGATGGACAAACAGACGGACGGACCAGACGACGACAATAGGTGCTACGTATTTATATCATTACGAACGCACTTAAAAATAAATTATATATGAACAAAATGTATACATATTGTGTTTTCCCCCTAGTGAAGAACTCTTGTTAATTTTAGTGAATAAATTATTTAAATTATATAAATTGTTTAAAAAAAAAGTGACACCTACCAAAAAACCCACATCTTTTAAAAAGCAAAAAAATAAAAATAAAAATAAAAGTTAAGCTAAAAGAACAGAAAAAAAGAAGAAAACCGGGTGATAATTGAGTCTAAAAAATGGTGCGATATCAAATTGTCAAGCTTCTATTTTGGTACTTATTTAACATTTTGCCTTAACTAAGTTACCGTATGTAAATAACCTACGTTGATAGGCTGACTATACGTTGAGAAAAAACTTTTTCACCTATATTCAATACATTATAACCTGTTTCTGAATATTGAAAAATTGAAAAATTATGCAGGATGGGCTTGGCGGCTATCTTTCGATATTTTACATAAATTTCTAAGCATTCAAGTGCATAGTTAAAATTAAAATTTCGAAATTGTCAAGAAAACATTACAATTTTTCCATTTATATATATATATTGTAATATGACACTGCTATATGTTTTAGTAATTTCATTGTATATGGTCAGTTTCTGTTTCAATGGTTAATTTTTACAATAAGTTATATCTATCTATATATATATATATATATATATATATATATACAGTGGAACCCCGATTTTACGTTTTTCACGGGGCCAGCAGAAAAAAACGTACGAAACGGGAAAGTGTAATTTCACATATACTCTATTTGCAATACATGCAAGTTTTTTGCTATTTTTTTTCTTAATTTTCATGTCCAGTTAAAATTTCTTTAAAATTTTTAAACTCGCAATGGCTTCTGCCGATGAGGGCACGATGTCTTCTGGATCTTCAACAATATCATCCTCACTTCAATATTGCGAAATCAAATCGGAAATAGTCTGAATGTCTGTGGTAGCGATAACATCCTTATCGCAATCAATGTACTCATCAACATTGATAGCTACAAGTATAAATTCATACTCTTTTGTCTTCCATAAAGAGCTCTCCCGGCGGCGCTTCACTGTTAATTTCGGATTTTGAAAATTCTCCCTTCAGAAAAGCATTTGAGATGCATTTTTCATCTACACCATTCCACGCCGATGAGATGGAATGAAATGCATCCAGCACATTTAGCTTTGTTTTCTAAGCATCTTGAAGCTCAACTGAATCAAGTGAAAAAAAGACCTTTTCTTACCAGTTGCTTTCTATAATGCATTTTGGAGGATCTGTTTATTCTCAAGTCACGTGGCTGAAGTGAACTGGTACAGTTGGGTGAGGAAAATTCTATACGCATATTCTCTAAATTCAGATTAACATGAGTGCACTCGTCTACGAATAAAATTATTTTTCGTTTTTGTAAGCTCATTTTTATATTCAATTTTCTTACAAAATCTTCAAAAAGATTTAGGGTCAATCAAGCATTGTGGTTGTTAATGTTTTTGAATTAACCAATCACAAAGGGTGTTAGATTCTCACTTCAGTAATAACAAAACTGTTAATCGCACTTTTGATAGCTTCCGACTGTGCCACGTTTCTCCTTTCACGGTGTATGTTCTATCAGGGAAGAGATTAAAAAGAAAAAAATCCGATCTCATCTGCGTTAAAGATGGCTGTTTTGAGTAATTACACACAAGAGAAGGCAAAGTTTTGTCCATCCATTCCTCAGCGACCGCAGTATTTACTCCATCTGCATCACGACAAATAAACTTGTAAGACAAATTATACCTCTTATTGAATCTGTCGATCCAACCGTTGGATGCCATGAAATTCTGCATTTCAAGTCGAGAAGAAATTTCAAGAGCCTTTTCTTACAAAAATGAGCCATTGATTGGAATCTTGGCACCACGGGCTTGTTTAAACCACTCTCATAAAATCTTTTCCAGTTCCTTAAAAGGAGAGGTTTTCAATGTTTTTCTTTTCTTTGACAAATATCCCAGTTTTTCAGATTTTAATTTCACAGATACCTCTTGTTTTAGGATGGTTTATAAAGTGGAATAAGCGATACCGAACGATTTTACGCGATCCACTTTAATTCCTTTGGAAACTTTGGATTTTTCAATAATTTCTGCCTTTTCGGCTACAGAGAAACATTTTCTTTTAGACATCCTACTTTTCACTGGCAATCACTAAGAGATAGCAAAAGAAAGCCCTCCCCCCCCCCCTTCCGATATCACATGGCGCAGGTTCGGTCAAGTGCTGATAGACGAATAATACTTCTTCGTTACTTTGAACTGTTTTTGGTAACAAACAACCAGTTGACCAAGTGAAAAGAATTTTTGTTCTTTTGAAAATTTTTCCATGCGTGAAAAAAGGTAAAATTTCCTGAGGTACCCCGCCTAAAATGACGTACCAAGCGGGAAACGCTAGGAGTAAATAACGTAGAATCGAGGTACTTTTAACATTATCGGAATAGGAATTTTCTGGGACCGACGAAAAATAACGTAGGAAGCGGGATAACGTACGAAACGGGTTACGTAAAATCGGGGTTCCACTGTATATATTATAAAAAAATTATTTCCTTCGCAAATCCTTCACATTTACTTCGCATTAGTCCAGCGCCTTAAATTAATCTAACTTCTGACATAGTCAGTATTTCCTTAATTCTTAATAATATTTATTCCTATTTAATGTCCTTTTAAAAGTATTAACCCGTATATTAATAATTATCTTATTCGAAATATTAATCTAAAATTTTAAGTTCATTCGTAACTTTTATCAGCCCCCCCCCAATCTATAAAATTCCGAGAGACGCTTTCTCATTTCGAATGTTTTTAAAAAGCCATTTTATTATTATTATTTCATGCTCGGTTTCGCGCGCTGGGTACTTTTCACTTCAAAATTAATGCGCGGATCGAGAGGAATTCTTTCGCGTTAGAGCTTCTCCCTCGCGCCTCATTGGCTGGGCTGGAGCTCGCCTCTCACTCATTGGTTTGTGCGCACGTGACGTCGTATTTCTGTATCACTACGCTCAGTGAACAAAACTTGCTTGCACGCTTTGGAGGGCAGATTTTTGACGTGTTTGGAAGTGTAACCAAATGGGTATCTGGTGTTGTAGTCACGTAGAATTTTTATACAGCTCTTTAACATCTATTAAACGAGGTAGTGAGCCATCGTGAAGCCTGAGGGCTATAAGTTTATACCTGTGGGAACTGTTACTGCATCGCTCTTATACATAAATAAACTATTTGTCTGGAAATTGGCTGGTCTTTACTGGAGAAACTGTTCTGGTGTCTTTTCATTGCCTCTTCGCCATGATTATTGATATCGACTGCAACATTCTATATCTTTAACAAACTGCCATTTTCTCGTGGAATATTACATCTCGTGGTATCTCATCTTCGTAAAAACACCATATATATATATATATATATATATATATATATATATATATATATATATATGGCTACCAAGCATATCCTGCATAATTTTTAAAAATTTAAATTTTGTTAATTTACTTTTAGAGAATGCGTTTTTTTTTTTAAATCTTTATATATTTATTAAAATATTCGATACGCCTGAACAGCGTAGGATGTTTGTATGCTAAATTCGGTTTTAAAATTCACGAAAGTATGTGTAATTGATTTCTTTTTGCTCTCTCTGTGTACACAAGAGCGGGACTTATCGGACTGTGAACAATGGACAATCGCCGACGCACACATTATTAATATCTCCTCCATTTGTTTTCGGCTTATTGGAGCAGTTCGGAGGAAATTGAAAATCTCGGGGAAAACGGATTATTAGAATAAAGTGCGCCTTTTTGACCTCACTAGTGCGTCTGTTTCCTGAAAGTAGAGTTTAGAGATAGAAAGCAATTTTCGTTCTATCTACAGTGTATTACACATTTTAGGAAGTGGTTACAACAAACATTTTTTCCCCATAGGCAATCAGGGTCACAAAACATTCAGACAGTGAAAAATACAGGGGTCTGACTTAGTGTTGCCAGTGTCATAAAAAGCGGGAGAAGGACTTCTTAATCGGTACATAAAAATACAGTAAACCCTATTAAAAGAAACCTGAAGATACTTACCTATTATCCGGACCAGGTCCGATACAAATTCGCCAAGAATAGCGCCCATTATACCAATTACAGTATCCCTTGCGTTTTGACAACTACAGTTTATTTATTTACTATAGTTTATAGTTTTTATTTAATTATAATTTATAGTTTATTTTTGTATTTATAGTTTATAGTTTTCTCTTATTTATTTATTATTGTTCATTTGTTATATTTGAACTATTTTATATTATTTACCATTTTTAACAATGTTAAATGACTGTTTTGAACATGATTCGCAACGATCAACAAGATTGACAGTTAGCAACCCTTTTTGGCGATCTATCTCCTGGCCTGGAAAATACATAAGTACCAAAAATAATGAGAGTACTGTAACGAAAATTTCAACAGACTTGTTTAGCTTTATGCAAAAAGTGAAACCATATTACGCTGTTAAAACACGCTGTTGTGTTGGTTTGATATGGGTGTGGCAGTAGCTGCAACCATCAGATGGTTAAATATCGAACATTTGTAGTTCCGGTTGACAAATGGCTCCAAATGTTAGAACACTCTTTCACCCTCTTATGGTTGGTTGAACCTACCAAAAAAGTTTTAACAGTGTAACGAAAATGGCTAGAAGTGTCCACCCTCTGCATCCAAACAATGTTGAACTACTCGTATCTAATGGACATGACATACGGTGTCACTGACCGAAATACTTTGCACTTAATTACCTTTCTGACTTCACAAATGTTCCTTATTTCCTGCAAGTGCAATTGAGAAGCAGAAGGATCGGGATCGGTTTCGGAATGGGATTTGACTGTTGGGGCTCGAGTTCAGCTTGACGCGATTTTTCAAAAACGAAAAAAAAAGTCTTGAAGTATTTTTTCAGACGCATAAAATTATATAATTCAACATTAATGAGTACATACACACATGTTCAATTTTCAATATATAAATTGCAAAACTGATCCCAATTGTATTAAAATAGGGTTAATTTTTTTTCCATTTAGGGTTCGGGTCTGATTTCGGGTTGACGAAATGTTTTCCAGTCGAGTTCCGGTCGGGTTTCGTGTGGACGAGATTTTTTGGGTCAAATTCAGGTCGGATTTCGAGTAGAATTGAAATAACATTTTCCGGAAATTGCAGGAATGAAAATTAAATGTAATGTACGGGAAAAAAAAAAAACAGGATGTTCTATGTTTATTATTGAGGCTTGTTATCATAGTCAGACCACAAATCCCCCCTCTATCCATGTTAAACCGAATGCATTCTTATTTTTCAAAATTTTCCTCGAAAAATTAAATTTTTTACCTTCTTTTTTTCTTTGTACTCTTCTTGAAAAATATTTATTTATTTATTTATTTATTTAAATCCTGCCTAATTTCACAGAAATATTAGCTTAGATTTCAGAATTTTATTTGATTTCTTTTAAAATATATTTTATATATTTTGTATTTCTTATATATTTTTTACATTTATTTTATATTATTTCTTTTAAAGATTTGTTTGAATTTTGAATTTCAGAATAATACGCGAATGGAGGGATAATGAACCCATAAAAACGGGAAACGTTTAATCGTTATGAACCCTAGAACTACCGGTCATTTTACTCAACCTTGATAAAAATATTTCTCACCATAATTTTTATTTAATACTATTTAATTAATTTTTGTACTAACAAATTCTGGTTCGAATAGTCAGTCTGAGCAGGCGGTTAACAGGAAAATAGGTGTCAGTTGACGGTTTATTTACACTTTCTATAAGTAAGAACATTTTATAAACGTCATCGCTTTTCCAGATTGTGTTGCTTTCTTTTAAGTTATTGCGATATATTTTTTTTTAACATGAATACTGATTATGTTTTCTACCTTTGTGATGATTATGCATATGTCTAATTTATCGAAGATGTCTTTAAAGTTAGAGTTGTAAATATTGTTAATATATTTAAAATACCGTTAGATTATTTTAACTGGAAGTTTAATGATTACTACTTCCAAATAGAACCTAAAGAAAGAATAGAACCCAAATAGAACCTTTGTCTAATCTTAATGTTAATGAATCGCAGAATTTTGCGCGATTCAATAAGCTCTGGATTATAAAAAAAAAAAAAAAATGAATAGTTTGCAGTTATGCAGAATAGAAAAAGACTATTTCTGTTGACTCATTATTGTGATCAAAATAGGAGTAAAATGATTTGAAATGGAAATAAATAACATTTTGAATTGAAAACAGATTGAGCTCGAGCCTGCCCAAACCCAAAGACTGGTATAAAAATCGAGTCTGTTTCATCCAACTGTTACGTGAACGACACATTACGTCACTTAAAGAAGGCAAAAGAATGGAGATGGCTCCGGCGCAAATTAAGCCCTGATGGAAACTTAATTAAAATGCCTTTATTGTCAGAAACGTCATCTTATGTATTATTAACCATTTAATTTTTAACCTTCTTCTTCTTCTTTTTTAATAATACCAGAGGGCCCGTGCGAAGATTTCGCACTGAAATCTAATATTTTTAGGTACTTCTCTATTATCCCGTCGACCACTTTTCACAACACAAAACTTTCGCCAAACTGTAAGATTAAACGCCAAAAATGCAGTCCCATTTACTTGATGTCATAATCATTATGCGTGTTTGTTACGTCATCTAGTGGTTTTACATTCGACATTTGCGTGTATTTTTCATTATGTTTTACTGATTTAGTAGTTATTTCATTCATTATAATAACAATTGTGTCCCTAAATTCTTATAAATTATTTTATTTATTTATTTTTTATATTCCAATGGCAACGTTCTCCCATTTATTTGACGATAGTTTTTTGTTATGAAAAGTGGTCGACGGGATAATAGAGAAGTATCATTTTTTATCAATATGTAATATTTATTAGATGCAGGTTTAAACGTCTAAAGAAAAAGCAAGGATAAAAATATCTGCAAACAACATTTAGTTGTTAGTCAAGCCAGAATATCATCTAATTTATTCCATCAAAGTTAGACTAAAAACAGATCCAAGATTGCTAAAGGCACGCGCGAGAAAAAAAAAAAAATTAACAATCGTATTTTGACTGCATTAGAGGATGACGTCATCTGCTTCGGGAAAACCATGGGACTTTAGAAATATAAATCTAAACATTTCAATTTCAATTTCGCTTTTTAATCATAAGTATAAAATAAACCCGTGCGGTGTTTTTTTAATAATAATTGTTATGAGCATCATATAATGTGGTATTTTATTTTTTTGGCAACAATAATTTCAGGAAAACCTTTCATTTCTTTCATGAAAATAATGCCGATTTAATTTTTTAATTCCAGCAAATGTTAATCAAAAACATGTTTTAACGAATTGTTAAGTGGGCTATGTCAGAAGCTAAAACCTTTGGCTAGTGGGCTAAAACCTTTCATATGGTATCTCATTCGTTGTTCTGCGTTTCATATTTTCTGAGTAAAAGGGATGTTGACAGGAGAAATAATATATAAGGATAAATGAAAACACTGATTAAGGAATTCCGAAATTGAGTATCATCTTGTTTTCGACAACAGAAGGCGTAAAAACTCGCCACCTCCCTTTTCTCTCTTGTAATAATGCCGCAATGCACAAAACAACTACCGTCGAACCTTCGGGGAGTATCAAAAATCTTTCACCGCTAACCTTAACTGTGGTGGGACATCCATACGCGAAGGCCGCCGCTCACAATTTCATTATTTAGAATTCGAACAACAAAAATAATACATCCAGCTTTTATTAAAAGCGAAGCAGCTGAGCATGATTCCTTAAGTGACGACCTCGTCCTTCGACAGATGGCGCTGTGCGCATGAGACGCTTGAGTTCCGCTATTTTCAAAATAGGTTTCGTTTTCGATATCTCTCTCAGTCCGTGAGTTTGTCATCGGACTGTAAACACCTGGCAAGCCATGGCGGGATGTTAGAAACTTGAAAGAAAAAAAGCAGTTCAGTGTGTCTAGTGTGTGATATATTTTTGTTTTTTGCTTTCTTCAGTGTGTGAGTGATATTTCCACCCGGAAAAAATGATGGACTCTAAGAGAATTTTCCAATTTGGACCTTTTATAAAGAAGGGATACATGTGCCTCATTTTATTAGGTGAGTTCATTTTTTTAAATGTATTTTCAAGAGCATATAGCCAACACTATAGCTAGTATTGTTAACTTAGTCGGTCCCCCTTTTTTAATAATAATAAGAAAAAGAAAAAGAATCCTACCAGAATTCCTATAGAATAATTTCTGTTTTATTTAATGACCACCATTCTGCGATTAAATAATTAAAAAAATTACTATACAGAAATTCTGGTAGGATGGTAGTTTTTATTAATTTTTATTTTTTGAATGAAAAAAAGTTGGCAACACCGGCTATAAATTTTAAAAGGGTCAACAGATTCATTTTCATTTAACTATTTTAAAATGTAATTTTGAGATAGTGTTCAGTTTTTCGCAGCAATATCACGAAATAAGACAGTTTGAGAAAATGAAAAGGATTTCTTAAAAACTTACGAAATTTACCTATTTTTTATAACAATTTTTAATTTTTTCTATTAGTTTTATCAGATGAGTTGATTTGTTATTTCTTATTAAACGCACAGTAAACCCTTTAAGATGATTAACAAATCATTTCTTTAAAAATTTTCTAACATTTATTTGTATTAAAATATCATTTTGACCTATTGTTAAATGACTTTATGTAAAGAAAATGATTTTGTCAAGCTGAAGAACAATTAGCGGAGTGCAGTTAGATAAAAATGTAAATGTTCCTTAAATAATTAAAGAAATTTCTTTTTATTACAATTTATAATTTTTTGGTCAAAATAAAGATTTTTTCTCAGTCATGTTTTAAACTGACGAATTCTTCAAATTCGTTAAAACGATTTACGTAAAAAAAAGATTTTTTTCAAAAAAAAAAAAAAAAAAAAAAAAAAAAAAAAAAAAAAACAATCTAGATGTGCAGTTTAAGAAACGCACATATGTCTTTAAACAAAAATAATTTTAAAACATATATTTTATTACAATTTTTACTTTTCATCATCCATTTTACAATGTAAATACCTCATTTTTCTTTTCAAAGGAAAGATGTATTTAAAAATGAACAAAATCAATTTTAAAACATCAATCTAGATTATCACGGATGAGTTATCTCCATTCACTTTAAACACAACCTGAATGCAATTTAAACTTTATTAAATGATGTCAAGCGATTTGAGAATTTCACCAGCTAATTACGATTATTGTCATGTGATTTGTTTTTCCAGTCGTTTTCAACTGTCTTTTAATGATCTTGCATTATCAAAAATTTGGATATCTATTTTTAAACCAAAATACATATGTTATTGGATTCTCATCTATCAGTTTATACCAAGAAACGAAATGAAACAATTCACAGACGAAAACCTCACTGATTTTTGTAACTGCGTGAATGAAATCGTTAAATAATTTACAGAAGTCACATTCAATTTAAGCTTTTGAATAATCAGAACTGTATTTCAGACACTTTTTAAATTCGTAAATATACTTAATTTTAACAGAAATGGATCGTATGAAAACGAATACGCAGATATGCCACTTTTTAGGAGCCGAAAAAAGAAATAATACTGGCTTTGAATGGGGAATTTTAAAGGCCTGCTTATTATTATTATGATTATTATTCATGTCTGATTATTATTTAAATTGCAAAAGTCTATGAATAAAAAAGTGTTAAGTTTTGTTTAAAAATAACCCTATACACATGATTTTTTTTAATGTAATGCCCAGCACAGTTTGTAAATTTTTAAAAAGAAAAGTGGAAATACTTAATTTTAACTCGAACGGGTTCCATACAAGAGACTGTTCCATCCCTCCTCAAATAAAAAAAATAAAATAAAAGTAGAATAATAAATAAATAAATAAATAAATAATAAGAATATGATGAAGAAGTTTATTGTGAATAAAATGATACCAGTCTTTCGTTCTTAGGCATAAAAGGTATTCGTTCTCTAAGACTTATGCTTTGAAATGGATACTTTAAATCATTTTTTCTCGAATTTAATATTCAAATGTTTGACGAAATAAAATGAAATCACAACTTTTGTAGAGTACATTAGGAAACACATTCATAGACGACTTTTTGATGATTTAAATTTTACACACAATTACTGTTTGCTTATTTTTTGTTAGATCCATTAGAGTTTTCTTCAAAGTTCCGTAATATATTTCATTTACAGTAAAATGTGCGTTGAATAAAAGATAAGAAAAAATTAGACAATCGGTCTTAAATATACTTAGTGTATTTTTAGATACGCAAACATCATTCTGAAAAATGTTCTTTATAAATATTCTTTTTTTTTTTTTTATCTTAAATTTTGTTTTAAATACTAATTTAGTATTGAAGAAAGGTATACTGTTTTCTTTAAATTAAAAAGAGGCGTTCAAATTATTATTTTTGTTTTCATTTTGATATACTGTGTCAGGTTATATGGTTACCATTTCGTATGGATAAAGTAAGTTTTAAAGTAATGTATGCAATTTTTGAGGCAAAAAAATATTAATTTATTTGTTTGATTATTTTTTTACAAATAATATATTCGTATTAATATATTAATTAATGTATTAATCTATTATTATTAATAATAATTTGTAATATTAATGTATTAATTAATTAATGTATTCGTATAATGATGCGATATTTCTAAATCATTCAAAATTTATTATTATTTTAATAAATCAGTGGCTATATCAATACTAATGGTCTATGACCATTTGATTATCTTATCAAAAGTTCGTAATCTGTTAATATCATTTTCAAAATATTTTCGCATTCAGTTTTATATATAAAACAAGCGAAGCGTGCAAGGGCAAAAAACCACATCAATCCACTTTTTTTATGAAATGGAATTGGGAAACTTGGACTGTATGACTGATTTTTGTTTTTCTTTAAATTGATTTCCGTAGGCTGGAGTGATTTTTCCCTTGGGCTGTTGAATTACTATTGGAATGAGTAAGACACAGTTCGTAAATGTAGCAAGTTTTCAAGGTTTTGTATCGTACTGGCTTGGATAGTTTGTAACTATAAGTAACCTGTGTTTTAAATGAATTAATACATTTTGGGACAAAATTCATTTAAAAAACGACAAACAACAAACAATACCTTTATTTTTTTTGTTCTATGACAACGTATAAAAAATTAAAGTGAAAAAAATAATAGGTGTAGTCGTTTGAAAGGGATAGTGGATTTTATATTTATAATATTTATTTATGTATTTTTCTTTTGTATAAAATAAATTTCTCAAATAATAAATATATATAAAAAATAAATAATTCTTAAATTATTTCTTTAAAATCTGCACACATTCAATAATAAAAAAAAAAGTTGAAGGGAAAAAAAGTTGCAAAAAAGTCTTAATATATCTATATATTTAAAGCTAAAAGCGCATTTCTTAAGATTTCAGATACAATTTTTCACATAAAATTGAAATCAGTGCGCATGCTTCAACTTTTTTTGAAGGCAGGAAGGTGAGATATCAAGGGGATTTTCCCCTTCTACAGTTTGAGAAAGGGCTGGCAAAAGTTGAACAGGGAGCGGTCAAACCCACACAATGAGAAACCCATTCATCTTTCTCCCCCACTTCCAATGCAAAAAAAAACTTTCTCTTTCTTTTATATGGTAGCTTTTCCTTCAGGTAAATTTTACAAACAGCCATTTTGTTGCCTAGAGCGTGGGTCCATTTTGGTTGAAGAGAAACGCTTCACTTCGGACAAAACACAGATCAACAATCACAGACTTTTAAAAATACGTTGATGCAGTTTCTGCAGGATTCTAAATGAAATTTTGTTTTTCTTTTGTGTTTTTTTTTTTTATTTCAATCAGAGTTGACCGGATCTGAAGACAGTGGGGCGCCCAATCCTAAGTTCGTTTAATTCGAGGACCGCTTGGAATAAACTGACCAGCGTAGCGGGCGAAGCTCCGCTAGTATTTCTTAATTATCTCCTGTAATTATTAAATCACAAGAGAGTAAATTTTTAAGTAAAATTAATTTCAAGATTAACAAACTAGTCAAATTGAATAAATTTCTGCATTGTCTGTTGCAAAACATTGATTTTGAAGGATTTCCCTCAAAATGTCGAATTTTCTTGTTTCTTTTTTCCACATGTTTTAAGAAAATTTTTAGATGTGTTGTTGTTTTTGTATCTGTCAGTCTGTCTCTGAATCCCTATGGCATTTTATTAGCATTTGTTGCAATTTCCCTTTAAATGATTTTTTGCAGAATTGGGAATTCAAACATACACTTATGTTGATGGAGGGTTAAATGAAGACTTTAAAAAATTAGGGGAATGAGATTATCAATTGTCTATTGCCCACAGAGATTTCGAATTTATAATCTTCTTTCACAGTTTTTAAACTTCAAACCCGTTTCTGATTTGCTTCACGAACTTCATTAAAAGTTTAAAAATGACTGTTTTTTTTTTTCTTTTCAGCTAAATAAACTCTCATCCATATAATATATTCTTCCCAATAAAGGCCTTCTAAAATGTGTACTGATCATTTTAAAATGACCCTTTGTTTGTGTGTATTATTTAGACAGCGAGAGTTTTTTTAAATAATCTGATAATAAACGAAATTTTTTAACATTTTTTCTTTAAAAAAAATCGGAAATTTAAAGATTTAATTTTTTTTAATAAAAGTTAAAAATTTAGTGCGAAATTCACCTTGAATAAATAATTAAAAATCCTCAAAAAAGGGAAGTACAAGTCAGAAAAGTACTTTTTTGCTTAAAAGTGCTAAAAAATTATTAAAAGCTGTTCAGACCTTAAATACTTTAAAAAGACACAAAACTTTAAACATTTTCAACCGACATAGAGATAATATTCTCCTTTATATCAAGGAGAAATTGCAACATTTAGCTATCCAGAAGGTGGCCGAGTATGTCGGTTGAAACCGTTTGGAGTTTGTGGTTTTTAAAGCTTTTAAGATCGGGACAACTTTTGATCATTTTTTAGCACCTTTAAGCAAATTTCTGACTTGTACTTCTCTTTTTTTTTCTTGAGGATTTTAAATTATTTTTTTTTAAATTTATTTTTCAGATTCATAAGACGCCATTATCATATTTATATTACTCAAGTTGGAGATTGGGTATTGTTGCTGCGGTCCTGTATTGACAATAAAATGCGTAAAGATCCTTAGTTATGAATAACCACTATTTCCGAATAGTAATCTTAGCATTATCCAATAACAGAATTTGAGTACCGCTGATTTCGAATAGCAATCCTCGTTCTATTCAATCGTAGAAATTCTGCGATTCGAAAAGGGAAGAATTCGGAAATAATAGTGGCACAAAGTAGTGCCAAGCCATCCAATATTTTATTTAAATTTAAAAAATAAATGAGGGTAGTCGTAATAAATTGAAGTTGAAACCTATTTTGTAAAAAAATTAGGTGAAATTATTTCCACTATTTATGCAAAAAAGCAAATACTGAATAATATCAAAAATGGGTGAATTTCCACATCTTTTATGAAACGTACTTTTTTGTATGTCAACAAAATCTATGTTGAATAGATTTCTTCACCTTTCGAATGCCGAATACGCCTAGAAAAAAAATAAATAAATAAAGTAGTCATTTTCCAATCTGAGTGAAAATGTGTCCAGGTTGGGACTCGAACCCAGAACCTCTGACTTAAATTGCCCATGCTTTTCCAATTGGGATTTCTGGACGGCATCCCAGCCCACACACTATTCGCTCAGAACAACCTTTTGGTCATGGCATCTGGACTGTTATTTGAAACAGCACAACAGAATAAAACGTGGATAAAGGGAATCCAACAAACTAACTGTGGTTGAGTAATTACAGTATAATTATTTTTAACACTATCAACTGATTGGTAAATAATTCATATTCGAGCAGTCATTTTGCCATCTGAGCGAAAATATGTCAGTTGGTTTCAAGTCCCAGCCTGGACACGTTTTCGCTCAAATGGGAAAATTACTATTACTCGTATGAATTATTTACCAATCATTTGTCTGTGTTAAAAATAATTATACTGTAAATAACTGTAGCTTTATAAGCAGCGGCATATAAAAGACAACCAGACCTCGAGACACCAAATGTCCTAAAAACACTTTTGTAACACCCTAAAACCCTTCTCAGTCACTGAACATAAGTAATGTGATAAGATGCGATCAAAAATCAAGTCTAAGTTAATATCTATCTATATTATAAAGGACAAACGTGTCCGTGCGTAACGCTGACGCCATTTTGACTTTGGCAACACCAGACGATAATATTTCGCTTTTACTGCAAATTTTTTAAACTTTTAAACATCACACATTTTCAATTTTTATACCGTCAAAAAAATGCAATTTGTTTGAAGAATGTATCACAATTTGTTTAAAAACTGTATCCAATTCACTCATTTTTTATTTTATTTTTTAAATGATCTTTTTTTTTTTTTTTTTTTTTTTTTTTTTTTAAATCTATCTCTATCGCGTGCAGACGATTGCGAAGATAAATCCGTTCGCACTTAAATTAATATAAACAGTTCTTCACTTGTTTCCGTTTTACATTCCATAAGGAAATTAAAACTTCATCAGTAAAAACAAGTAATATAATTTTTTTTAAAGTCAATTCCGACTTTTTAATCATAAATATATAAAATAAACCCGTACAGCATTCATGTCCCACGTTATCTTTATGGAACATTATTTTATAATCATCGTTGCGGTATTTAACTTTTTGTTGGCATCATTCATTTGAGATAAATCTTTCATTTTATTTATGAAAACAGTGGGAGAAATTGTTTTCTCCCATATAAAAATTAAAATTAATTAATTAAATTTAATTAATGAATTAATATTTGAAAAAACTGTATTAACAGCATCCAGTACAAGTTTTAAAAAATGTATTTGAATTTGAATGGATGAATAGAAAATATTTTATTAACGATTGAATATTCCAACAAGATATATATATATAGAGAGAGTGTGAGCTAATAGTAGGAATTTAAAAATAAAATAAAATAAAACAAAAATTTAAGACATGTCATCGAGCTACGCGCTTAAACCACTGAAATTATCATCAAAATCAAAATGACTACTGAAAATAGCTATCTTTGGTGATTTCTTCGGCTTTTAACTCCTGAAAATAAAGAAGAAAATATCGCTTTTAATTAACTTTAAAACTTTATTTGAATACAAATTTCTATTTGTAGTGGGTGATCTAAAAAAAATCTATTAGAGTTTAAAAAATTTTTAAACATGATTTTCACCTATATTCTAAGCCCGTCTTGGATCCCCTAGTTTCTTGAAACAAGTCTTGAAAGAAAACAAATTTATTTCCCGGAAATTGTGTACATGTCGCTTTTTTTATGCACCGTGCCACATGAAACCGCTGTAATCCTAGATACCAAGCCGGGCTTTTATTCCGGAAATGATCGAATTAATTGATTTTTCATTTTTTTTTTTATTTCATTTGAGAGCCAGCATGAATATGGGACAATTTCCGACAACGCCTATGTCTAAGCAAATATTCTAATACGCGGATGCATAGAACGCTGCCCTTTATCGATTTGTTGGCCGATCCGATGTCGATAACATTTCCATAATTTTACATTTTTGTTATTATTGGGCATTTCGTATTTTAGATATATTTTTATATTTTAGGGCCTGTTCTTTCGAATATTTAAATTTATAATAATAAACTTTTGACTCAAAAATGGACGATTTCACCGAAGAAAATAGAAGAACGACATAATCGAATTTTTTTTTTTTTACTTCCAGTTTTCGACGGTTTGACACATTTTAGGGGATCCCAAAAAACGTGTTTTTACAAAATGTCTGTCTGGCCGTGTCCTAGTGCGAGTCCTCTTTGTAGCATCGAAAAGTGTATGAAATTATGCCTAGAATTGTACCAAATTTCGTTTACTATATATTTCTGGCTATGGCCAGCAGGTCCCACTTGAAATTGGGGATATTCCCTCCCCCCCCCCACACGATAATGCGTTTTATAATGTCTTATCCTTCGTTTTTCACATGTATTTTCATTTTTAAATATATATATATATATATACATATGTGTGTGTGTGTGCTAAGAAAAGTATGTGATAAAGAAAGTCTGATGTGCTATCCGTGCGTAAGTACCACCGAGATGTCGGTGATCGGTAGAAGACAAAAGAAAAAAAATTTACAATCGCCCAATAGAATTACTGTGGCGCTGCTTTCTTTTACCGTCCATCCGAGCACAAATGGTTCATATATAACGACCCTCTCTTTATGCGCGAATAATAATAATAAAATATGGTTTATTCAGTTTCTCTAAAACAAATTTTACGGATCCACATGACGATCGATTGTTATTGTATAAAAACTTAAATTTCTTTACTTAAGAGTTTCAGGCAGATCCACCTACGCGACTCGCAATTCATCGGATAAAAGATAAGTTTGAAACGAATGGATGTTCATTAGACAACGTTCCGGAACCGCAATGGAGCAAGCATGCGCCACAACACCCCATGAAATGTCGAAGTTTGTGAATCAATAGCCCACACTGTTATCAGCAGTGTTTCGATCAGAACAGTCATCATTTTGAACGTCTGCGGTAGGAGGAAAAGTTATGCATTTTATGTAGATTCTTTTGCAATTTTAAAATTAACTATATGTGATTAAAAACTGGAATTATAGTCATTCAAACTGTGTAAACATTTTTTGAAGCATCCTGTATGTATACCTAAATTCATGGTAGGATTTTTGGTTTACCACATGTATGCATGTGAATGCGGTTAAGTATTCCCACCAAGTTCACATGGCAGCAAGCGGTTCTCACGATCAGGCTGTGACGTCGACAGACCGCAAGCTACAAGGAACGCTGAGATACATTTATGAGATACATACACCAGCCTAGGAACAGAAACAGTTCAGATTTTAACTGAACGTGTAAAGGATGGGATTGATCCTGGGCTCTCTCGCGACGTGAGAGCAAGCACGATCGAATGGGGTCGAAACGCGGCCCGATTTTACCAATCTCACATGTATACCTAAATTCATGGTAGGATTTTCGATTGACCACAAACACCGTCATCATGGCATCTCAAATATAATAATGGTGACAGTTATCGGACCATTCTTTACAGCGTCCATCCAAGCAAATGGGTCATACCGTTTGACTCTCTCTTTACGCGCCGATAAAGAATGTTTTATTCAACATCTCGAAAACGAAATTTGCGGAATACATCGACACTCCTTTCCGCATAACGATAGACCGCTTTCGATTCTGGCTTTAGAGTACCGTATAAAAGCGAGACAAGCACGCGGAAGAATCCTTTTCCCCACTCCACTCGGTTGCGCTCTCCTATCCATAAATACCCTTTTTTTTCTGACTTCTTTCTTTGATTGGTTCGTTTTCCGCTGAATTTTCGTTTTGTGAATGTGTTAGGCATTCAAACATAGGAAGTAGTTTTTGTTTTTTGTTTTTTGTTAAATGAGGGGAATTTACATTATACAGCGTGCGTCAGAAAAATGCATACATACTTTGAATGATTATAACTCCCAGTTTTTATTCACATCTAATTAATATTTAAATTGCGAAAGAATCTATCACTGTTAAAAATAATCTGAAATTCACGGGTATTTTTTCTCTGCATTTCACAGAAAAAATCACTTTCACGACAAAAGGGGCATTTTCCGTTAAAAACAGAATTTTTCTTCATATTTCCTGAAAACAACGGAACAGACGGAGAAGAAAGTAGCCTACGGAGATATTCCGTTATCTGCTGCATATTTATTTTCAATGTTTAAAAAACTGACATGTTGCAGCCCAGAAAAACTGGAAATTCAATAAATTAAAATTTCCAGTTTATTTAATAAAAATTTTCGGAACGTTTCAGGAAATTATCCTGAAACATTTCGCATATTTTACCGGAATTTCGAATTTCTTTATATCCCAAGTCAATTACGGCAATAATTCGTGTAACATTTTTGAGAGGTCTCAACTTTTCCGTAAACTACATTCTGCGCATGCGTGCTTCATGTTTTATGTCCCATTAGCCATTTTGATAACTAAAGAAGAATAAAAAACAGCTGCCAAGGTAAGTAGGGACAAATGCAATGTGAACAAATGCCATTCTTTATTTGGATATCAACCGATAAAGTTTAAATCTTTTTATGCTTCATTATTTGAATTTTCATTTTATCTTTAAAATTGAATTGCTTAAATAAGACACCGAATAAAAAAAGTATACTATTGATTATTTTTTATAATGTCTAATTACGAAATAGTTATTCTTTGTAATAAAAACTGAATGTATCTGCCAATTGAGAAAATGCTTTTTAATAAAACGTATAGATAAGTAATATTTTTCAATTTTCTTTTGAAATAAACTTCCTACTATTTATTACGAGTAGTGCATTAATAAGTTTAAAACATTATGAAATTCATTTTTTAAGATAAACATCATATTTTATTTAAAATTTTTCATAGAATTGCAGTATAATCAAATTCAATTATGCTGTAAAAAAATAATATTTTTAGAAATAAAGCATATTTAAATATTCCACAAACGGTTTTTATAATTTTTTATTGCTTCATGAAATTTAGCTTTTTTAACCCTTTAACGGGTGCCGTTTGCATGACGCAAACACTAAAAATTCACAACAAATATTTTAGAGATTTTACACGTAAAAATTATTATAGAAAAATACTGGTTGTAAAACATCGTACTTTTGACATATATCGGTGCCCTTCAAAGGATTAATGCATTTGAAATCATACAGGAAATGTTAGTGCTATAAGTGTTTTTATTTATGTATTTTTTAAATGAGTAATAAAATCAAGTCCATGTGCACCTTTTGTTATCTTTCAAAAATTTATATATTTTATTAATCAGTTTTTGTATTTTCTTTAATTTATAAATTAATTAAAATAAATGTCCTTTAAATACATCATTAAGCCTATGTTATATGTAAATTGTTTTCAAAAAACTTATCCGTTGATAGAACCATATATTGTTTTTTTTTTTTTTCGTTTAAATAATTATAAACAAAATGATTTTAATAAATGTGTATCTTAGGGGCAGTTGAAATAATTTTAGAAATTTTAATGCCTCGCCTTTCCTATTTATACAATATGATGTATGTAAAATAAGTGTAATGTACTATTTCTCTCATTTTATTATGTAAAATTTTTTAAAAAAATAACACGCATAAAAGTAGTTTTTGCACGTTTTACACTTATCTTTTGTATTGCTTACCGAATGATCTAGTAAGGACGTAAATTATTAAATAAGAAAAAAACTGATTAAAATCAAATTATATATTTTCTAAAAGCTTATGATTTTAATAAAGGAAAAAAAATATGTTTACATTTAAAAAAATATATAATTAACAGTTTTACACTTTATTTACTCGCGCAAGTGAAATCAGTTTTAGCAAATATTTTTTATATGTTTAGTCATGAGTTTCGATTAATATATATATATTTTTTGTACAACTTCGATTTTGTTACCTGATAAATAAAAAATAATATTTTCAGAATTAAAAAAAAAAAGTTCCGAAAAAAAGACGTAAAGTTGGAATGTTTCAGCATTTTGACATGAAAGGTTTAGGAAAAAAGCATATCTTGATGTTGAAATGTTTTAGTATTTTGATATGAAAGGTTTCGGAGTATATATTACGGAATGTTTCTGAAAAATTGGAATGTTTCACTACTTTCTTATGAAACGTAACAGCAAAAAGCCGTGGCATCTTAATGCCACGGCTTTTTTCCGGAACCTTCCGGAAATTTTTTTACAGTGTATGAACGAACATCCATTCGTTTCAAACTGATCTTTTATCCGATGAATGGCAAGTCGCGTAGGTGGATCGACCTGAAAAATTCCCTGCGATATTGTTTTTGTATTTCTGCTACATTTTCATACTGACAATCTGTATATTTAAAGCGAAAAGCGCATTCTGTCCAATTCACACTCTCTTTTCCACACAAAAATAGTCTCTTTGCGCATGCTTCAACTTTTTTTGAAGGCTTCTACCCTCAGAAACGGGAAACGTGTTTAGCCCTCACTTGTTTAGCCTAGGGGGATTGTAAAAGGGTTGATTGAAAACGGATGGCGTAATAGGGCCATTGCGTTGAATGCTTTTTTTTTTTTTTTTTTTTTTTTTTTTTTAAAGAACTCATGTTTTCACTAACTAAATAGGCATATTTTTTCGTAAAATTTTAAAAAGAGCTTGGATGCAGTTCTATTGATAACCGATTGAAATGTCAAAGAGTTCGAAAGATCAGAACTATTTTTTTATGGCTATGTTAAAGGAGCCGACGCAGAAACAAACATACAAGCAAAAAAGCGAGAAGAAAACATTTCTTTTACAACTCGATAACACTATTTTTTTACGATATTTTTACACGGGCTGTAAAGCCGTTTTATTGATAACCCATAAAGATTTCAAAGAGTTTGGACAAAAATAACAAGAAAATGCACTTTTATCACTCAACATCCCTATTTTTTCGCGACTTTTTCATTTTTAAATATAATTCCATACAAAATTGGGTTAAAGATATAAAATAATAATAACTCGATTTTTTCTTTTACATTTATTATCCTGGGCCCAGGCAACGCCGGGCGGGTCAGCTAGTAGTATTTTAAATTAAATTTTCATTTTTCAAAAGTTAATCTTGATCCATTCATTACTTCCAATTAACTACACTTTGAAAAGAAAGAAAAATGAGAAAGTTATGAACCGTTAAACAGTGTATGTATACATTTTTCTGACGCACCCTGTCTATTGGCAGCGTTCGTGGGTCCGAGATCATTGGTACTGGAAATCCGATCGGACCACGAAGAAAAAAAAAAATAGACAAAAAATAGTTGGACCATATGTTTTGCATTTTTCCTCCCCGAATAGAATGTGCTAACATTGAATGACAGATGATATTAAAATTGGCTGAAGAAATCAAGGCAAGTGTTTCCAGCAAGAAAATGAATTTCTTTGATTTGATTTCCGGTTAATTCACCGAAGTTCAAACAGGACACATCCATTAAAGTTAAACCACACATAAACACACACAGGTAGCTCTATCTATTTCGGTTTGTCGCAAGTCTGTTCAAAAAGAACCAAGAAAAGTGAAATCCCGAAACCGTTGATTTCCCTGCCGAAATAAGGTCAGAAACGCAATACCTCTCACGCGTTCGATCGCGCAGAAACGCCCCGGGCGACCCAAAAGGAGCAACCAGAGAAATTTATCCAATCACTTTCCGCGTTAAAAGAATGTTTTAAAATCGTTCACCTGATTAAAAAGAGAAAGGTCTACAAATCGACTCACCGCGAGTTTCATGCGTGCAGGGGCTTTGCTAAAGGTGCATTTACATTATAGGGCGTTATCGTCCTAGGCGTTTCTAAACTTACCCCTTTCGGATCAGGTGTACTATTAATAGTACATGTCTTTCTATTGAGTATTATTTTGTCTTGATAGTTATTTTCGTTATTATCTTTCTGTAGCAATAGTAGTATATGTTACATTTATTATTATGACTTCTTTTATACTTTAGCATTCAGTAATAATAATAATAATAACAGTTCTCTTTGCACCTTTTATTTCAACCCTACGCTTCACTCTTTCAATTTAAAATGGGGGATACTTTTCCGAACGTTTAAATTATGATGAAATATAAAAAATATTAGAAAATGTTACGCCTGATTAATGCCTTTAATAAGGCATTTTTCCAAACGTCTTCAAAATTTCTTCCTTAGTCTATTGTCACACGAATATAGCTAGCAAAATAATTATGTTTGTTATGTTTGTAAATGACATGATCGTCAAATGTCAGTAACCTTTAAATTTTATGATTTGGATAGCTACTTTTAATATTATTAAGGTAAAAGTAAATTTTCACAAAAACTGAAAAAAAAAAAAAAAAAAAAAAAAAAAAAAAAAAAAAAAATCGGACCCGAAAGGGTTAAATGATAAGTGCTTCATTAATTGTCTAAGTTGCGCCGTCACTGATTGGTTGGGTCGTAAATGCCCAGGACATTGTTTAATTTCACTAGGCGGCAAATAAATAAATAAATAAATACCCCCCCCCTCCCCCTCCTGCAAAACAAATATATAAACTGTACAGATCTAATATTCCTAAATCTAAATATATCATTCAAATTACTGCTGCACGTACCATTATATGAGAAACAGTTTTATAATAATAACAAATAGTGACGGATTATCATATTAATTTGTAATGCTAGATAACATATAAAATCATAATATATATATATATATATATATATATATATATATATATATATATATATATATATATATATATATATATATATATATATATATATATATATATATATTGTCTTAGATATATTGTCTTAGTATATACCATGAAAATCTTGATTGTCGACACTTTTGGTGTCTAACCACTTTTCGTATCCGAATTTAATGCACGCTATCCACTCATATATTTTCATTCTTTATACCGCTGTAAATTGGGTAATGTTTCTTTCTTTTTTCTTTCTTTATAGGCAATTGACAAATCATTTTATTATTTACGCAATTTCTACTCATGTTTTAGCCAGAGATAAAATTATTAAAGCATTTTTAAAAGCAAGCCCTCGTACCTAAAAAACGCTCTTAATCTAAATTTCAGATTTAAATCGAGATCTCGAAAAGTTTCGTTGTTTTGATTCCGATTTACCCCCGATTCCAGAAAAGTATTCTTCATCTTTAGAAACCTCAGGAACCAATATATTTTCGAGATTTAAAAAAAGTATTTATAAAATCAAAGTTTCTTTTGCACTGATTTTCGTTGACGTTTCCGAGTGTCCTCTCAAACCGGAATATCTCTCCATGAAACGTTTTCAGCTGGATAACTGAATGGACGCATGCAAGAAAATAACAAAACAAGGTTGATTTTAATATTTAATGTGAATAAAGTGAAGGGATCGTGTTTGTCTGCAAGGCATGTTTGTTGAACATGAAAATGATTCATTAAGAATTCATACACGCAAAACATTGTGACGTCCCGGCAACGTCACTGTGAAGTCACGTTGTAATTAAAAACCTATATTCCAGGTTGAGAAAACGGTTTAATACACTCCAAGAGCTAATTCGGAAACATTTTAGAAAATCAGTGGCTGCAAAAGCAACTGTGTTTCTATGAATGCCTCTTTAATTCTCGATAATCTATTAGTTTCCGTGGTTTCTAAACATAAAGAACATTTTCCGGCATCGTGGGTACATCGGAAGAGGTTATTGTATATTTTCATTTTGGGTTGTTATGACATGAGAATCTTAATATTATTACCAGGGCTTAGCAATTTGACTAACCATCCAAGAAAAATGATAGCCAAATGAAAATACTGTTAGCAATTAGATTCGCAATGAAATATTAAAGTAGTTCTTTGACCCTTTAACCTTTTTAGCTCACAGGCTATCAAAGCCTGAGAGCTTATGTTCTCGCCGGTTCTGTATGTACGTACTTACGTATGTATGTATGTATGTACGTAACGCGATAACTCTTGATAGAACTAACCGTTTTACTTTAAATTTTGTTTATAGATTCCTTGTGATAAGGCGCTTCCCTGATTAGTTTTGGAGATTCATTGGTTAAGCATAAAGGGGGAAAACGGGGGGCTAACCCCCCATAATTTAGATAAATGGGTTTTTCATGCAGAATTATCCGATTTTCTTCAAATTTTGTATATATATTCATTGTAATTAGAGACTTCCTTGATTAGTTTAAGGGGTTCATTAGTTAACTATGAGGGGGGGGGTAACGGGGGGATGACCCCCCCTTAATATATTGTTGATTTCTTTATTTTTCGAGGGGCATATTTCAAATTCTTTGAAATAAGAGTATAATATACAATTAGTGTGAATAGCCTGTGAGCTCAATGCCCTCAGTTTAACTGGGCAGTTTTCTTTTTTATTAAATATGTGTTCCAATTATTTTTATAGTTTTTACTGTATCGTCGCTACCCTATGTCAAACTATAGAGTGTGAAAAAATGCATTTTTGATTACTTTTAAAAATGAGCCGATTGTCACCGCTAAAATTTAATAGTATTCTTCGCCAGTTTGGCCTCCTTTTTTATTTAGAAACTTCAAATAGAAATTTTTGCTTTATTTAATGACAGACATTTCGTGATTACTTAAAATAAAATAAAAAAAATTCTCAAAATTTCAGGTATGAATTCGGCATCTCTGAATAAAGGAGAAGGCCAAACTTGGCAACCCCGAGGAGCTTCAAAGAAATTTTATTAATATTCTTACTAGGCGAAGAATTCTAATAAAATTGAGTGGTGACAATCGGCCCATTTTAAAAGCATTGAAAAATGCATTTTTTTAACATTCGACAGTTTGACATCCTATCAGGTATTAATTTAAATTCAGCTATTGGCTATAGAAACTAATAAAAAAATTTATTACAGATGTTTTGAAAAGTCTAGAAAAAAAATTTAGTCCGATTTATTTCTAAATACAGTAAACCCTGTCTCAGGCGGACTGTATGTAAGACGGAAGTCTGTCTAACGAGGAAATATTTTAAAGTCCCGCAGAAGCTTTTGAATACAGTAAATTCTGCTTATGACAGAATACTGTCTACGCCGGAAAATTTTGTTGGTCCCGATTGATTCCGTTTTAGACAGAATTTACTGTAGTGTTATGAAACAAAACCAGAGTTACCTTGTGATTCTAGATTAAATGAAAACAAATAAATAAATATATAATTAAAATTTTGAAGCGTATGAGTGAAATCTGAAAAAAAAAAAATCAAAATACAAATAATATTACACAAAAAACTTTCAGCCTTCACCGAAAGAAAAAAAAAACTTCAACTCTCACATTTTGGCGATTTTAATCGCCAAAATGTGTTTTGTTTTCTCGCCAAATGGGAAAGTTTGTCGTGATTTGGCGCAATGGCGAATGGCAGCGAGAACCCTGTTTACAACCCCTTTCCTTTTATTGACCATCACAAAATTTTCCCTTTCCATTTACTTTATACGCTTCTTTTATTCAAAAACATGCATGATTTTATCATAAAGCACATGTAACTATTTTTCTTTCATATATGTTCCCTCTTTAATGCATTTTAATTTATAAATGGCTCTTTTCCTCTTAAGAAAGGAAAATCAACTTGAGCTAAATTCATCTCGCAACGTACGAAAACAAACCTTCAATACTTTATTTACGCATATGTGATAATAAAAGTTAACTTTGTCTATACCCGTTTGACGTAAAATCCGTTCCCAAGTTTAGGCCATGTTTATCAAAAAATTTAACGTTCTTTATTATGATTCATAGGATCTGCTATTCACAGAGCCCCATTATTTTGTCTAGAATAGGGTGATTCAATTCCTTTCGCTCACCCCTTCTAATTGACTACGTTAGCGATGCGTGTGCCAAAAATGGCTCTGTCCTAATAAATTTTCAATTACCCTTATGCTCTGTTCGAAGAAAAATCGACAATACTATAACCCTTTGGCGATATTGGAAATCATTCGAGTTTCTGTCATGGTAAGTGAAACAGTTCATTCCTGCTCTGACCGCTTACCATCAACATGTAAAAATTCAAGAAATATGTAAAGATCCCGAGTGCCATTTCCACAGGCAGTCGTAGCCATGGAACTTTTAATTCTGTACTCGTGGCTATAGGATCTGAACCTGGTTCTTAAAGAGGTTTTCGCTTATTCAATATCTACTCTTCCTTCCAAAATGTCTCCCTGTTGTTTATTTTATTTCTTTTTTCCTTTTAGGTAGCTTTCAATACAAAAAAGTCCTTCCGGCCTGTACCGGGAGGAAAAGGTAGCTTTCCTATATCTTCGTTTTAAAATTTTAGCTAATGTTACGCGAAAACAGCAAGTTAAAATGCAAAGAAACGTTTACAAAAGATTCGTTAATACTGAATTTGAATAAGAAATTCGCCAAATTATTGAGCAATAGCCAAATTGGCTTCATTTATGAAGACTTATTTTGGTCGCCAAATTTGGCGATATTTCGCCAAATGTCGCCAATTTGGTTCAATTTTGTCGCCAATTTTGGCGCCAATGTCGCAATTTTGGCGCTAACGGATATGAATATATAGTTTTATGCGTATGATTGGGAAAATTATTACAACAATGAAAGAAAATAATTTGCAAGTAATGGCGTTAATGTGCTGTTTTGTTTCAAAATGTCAGCCACCCTAGAATTTCAAACTGCTCTATCTCAGCCATTTTTTAAGATAGAGGTAAACCAAAAAATGCTCTGGAATCCTTGTATCAAGGCCTAACACGTAATTACAAAATAAATTTTAATTTTTAATTTTTTTGTATATTTATTTTAGTTTTAAATTTTTAAATGGCCGCCATCTTGAAACAAAATGGCGGACCAAGCTGGCCAACGAACTCGGTCGAGACATTGGTGAGCTTAATACACACAATTAGTTTCATCAAAATCGATTTATAAATACGAGCGTTATCGTATGACATAGGTCAGATATATATATATATATATATATATATATATATATATATATATATATGGATATATCTATATATATAAATCAACATTTGAGCGGAGGGTGGTTTTGGGGTCTGGGGGTCATGATCGGTGAAAATATATCGAAATTTCCCGGAACTGCTTTCCTCCGAACGGCTGCAATAGGTAGCTTTATACTTTTTAGTATTGAAAGCTACCTAAAAGTATAAAGCTACCTATTGCAGCCGTTCGGAGGAAAGCAGTTCCGGAAAATTTCGATATATTTTCACCGATCATGACCCCCAGACCCCAAAACCACCCTCCGTCCAAATGTTGATTTATATTTATAGATATATCCATATATATATATATATATATATATATATATATATATATATATATATCTGACCTATGTCATACGATAAAGCCCGTAATTATGAATCGATTTTGATGAAACTAATTGTGTGTATTAAGGTCACTAATGTCTCGACCGAGTTCGTTGGCCAGCTTGGTCCGCCATCTTGTTTCAAGATGGCGGCCATTTAAAGATGTAAAATAACTTAAAATCTAAAATAAATATACAAAAAATTTAAAAATTCAAATGTATTCTTTAATTACGTGTTAGGCCTTGATACAAGGATTCCAGAGTTTTTTTTGGTTTACCTCTATCTTAAAAAATGGCTGAGATAGAGCAGTTTGAAATTCTAGGGTGGCTGACATTTTGAAACAAAACAGCACATTAACGCGATTACTCGCAAATTATTTTCTTTCATTGTTGTAATAATTTTCCCAATCATACGCATAAAACTATATATTCATATCCGTTAACGCCAAAATTGGCGACATTGGCGACAAAATTGGGCGACATTTGGCGAAATATCGCCAAATTTGGCGATCAAAATAAGTCTTCATAAATGAAGCCAATTTGACTATTGCTCAATAATTTGGCGAATTTCTTATTCAAATTCAGTATTAACGAATCTTTTGTAAACGTTTCTTTGCATTTTAGCTTGCTGTTTTCGTGTAACATTAGCTAAAATTTTAAAACGAAGATATAGGAAAGCTACCTTTTCCTCCCGGTACAGGCCGGAAGGACTTTTTTACAGTTAATGGCAACATATTGTAGCGAGATACTTGAAGCATTTCCGAAAGATTACGATCACGAACTGCGAACTCTATTATATATTTATTATATGTTAAGAAACATTTGTATTTTTTACAGTGCATCTGCCAACACCTAACTACATCAAAGATGTCGTTACACGGCGCAAGAAATCCAGACGTCCAAAACATTTCTCTTAATCTAAACTTCGGATTTAAATCGAGACCTCGAAAAGTGCCGTTATTTTGATATGAATGGTTTAACTGGATGGCTGCTTTTGAGAGATTTCACTTTAAATATATAACATACTGCCCACTAATATACTACTTTAAATTACTAAAAGGTGTAAGATATAAAATTAGTATATTAGCATGACTAGCAGGAAATTGAGTTACAGGAAAAAGGAGTTTATAGCTGATATTAAGTATAATAGAAAAATCACGTCCCTGGCAAGATGATATCAAGAAGAAACCGTCCCAATAAATTTCAATGGAAT
The DNA here is from genome assembly GCA_963931845.1 of Maratus michaelseni. Classification (NCBI taxonomy): domain Eukaryota; kingdom Metazoa; phylum Arthropoda; class Arachnida; order Araneae; family Salticidae; genus Maratus; species Maratus michaelseni. The sequence continues at coordinate 469,722,442 of OZ007589.1, forward strand.
TAAGATAATTTTTCCCTCCAATCTATACTATCCATCCCTAATAAGAGAAACCATAGAGATAGTAACAAGTAAAAATACAATAGGCAACGATGCAGCCTCTTTTGACTCACCCAAATTGCTGTTCGAGTGACTCCATCGATTACAAATATAAAAATAAACACCCAAGTTAAAATAAAAAAAGTAACGTGTGTAATCGGAGAAAGTATTACGTGAAAAATTGAATGATGGCGTTTTCCAACAGTAACTTCATAGACCGTGCAATTTTGGAATATTCTTATTTTTTTTTTTTTTTTTTTTTTTTTTTTTTGATAATGGCTTTGATGGACTCGAAACAAGTCAACAGTCTAATAAACACTTTTTTACTGTTTTATTTTTTTTAGTTTTACACCTTTTAGCAATGAAAGTGAAATAGATTTTACTTTAGTTAGTTGCACAAAATACACGCATCTACGCCAAGTGTTGCAAAAACGTGTGCACCAAGCTGTGTAAAATACAGTAATCCTGTGGTTCTAAAACTCCGTAACGGCTAAGTATTGAGCTGATTTTTTTTTCTTTTCCTGGTAAACTTCAGCGCAGCTTTTCACAAACTGTTTGACACTGATCCATCGCCGAAAACAAGAAAGCGCGGGTCTTCATTAGGAGAGGTAATTGAGAGCGATTACAAGATATTCTCTCATTTGCGTAAGGATTTTGACAGCTTTTACAGCCCTTAATTCCGGCTATCGCTGAAGAGCACCCCGTTTCGAAGGCGATTACCATTAAAAGCTATTTAACGATACTTCCTTATTTATTTACCGTGGAAATTCATTTGAAATAACGTGAAAAGCAGTGTCAGTTTCTCGTTTAAATATCGTGAAAGGAAAAACGTGTACATCGTATAACAATTCTTGTATACGATGATTCAAATGCGAACGCGTCCAATTAGGAAGATAACGTTTTAGGTGCTTTCGTAATTATATAAATATTTAGCACCTGGAGTCGTCGTCTGTCCGCATTTCACAGCGCAAAAACTTACCCATAGCACTAGAACGACAGCTGGAAAATATTTTTTTATCGTCTGCTAGTGTAAAAGTTGTGTCAACCAGAATAAATAATGATGTCAAATGGAATAAGTTTTGGATTTCGATTTATTAGTTTTACATTAAAACAAAATGGTATCTTGGTCAAATTTATATACTTTGGATTTCAAATAAAGAGCAAAAAAGAGATTTAAAAAAGAGGTATGGTTTCTGAATCTTTATCAGTGTTAATGAGTCATTTTCGTACTTACTGTTACATGCAAACGTAACACTTGCAAGGCTTTTTACAACCCAAAATTGCATGCAAACGTAACATTTTGATGTCATTTGCACTCAAATTAATTTTAATTTGAACCCTAATAAATGTTAATTTGCACTGAAAATAACATGCAGAAGTAATGTTTACCAATTGCAAGTGTTACGTTTGCATGTAACAGTTATTCTACGAATGCACACTGCCGTGCCTTAGGACCACTTGCTCGTGATAAAGAAAATACTTATTTTTCGTCTGCGAAAGAATGCTCACATGAAAATTGTGTCTACAGGAATAATAATGATGTCATATGGAAAAAGTTTTGGATTTCCAATGATTAGTTTGCTGTACAAAAAGAAAAAAAAAAAAAGACATTGTGGTCATAATTATGTCGTCCAGAATCCAAATGAGCAGCAAAAAGATAAATGAAAAAAATATATATAATTTAAAAAAATTACAATAACCATTGGAAAAATGTTCCAAAAGCTTTGAAAAAAAAAATTAAAATAAACCGTACTTTGTATTTTTGTGTTATAGCGGCCCCCACAATTATGATTATGCCAAGGTTGCAGTTATGATTTCGCCAAGATCATCGCGAAGCTTATATAGGCATACTTTAGACGCATATATATATATTCCAAACACTCCTCTATGTGCCATATACGTCATTATACACATGTTATTTACGTCTTATAGGTCGTATATACATCCTATACTACATGTCCTATATATACATCCTATATGCATCCTATATGACTATAACTTGGGTCACGAAAGTACCCAATTTACACTATATTAATGAAAACAGAAACAATTAAAGTTGAAGACCACGTTTTATGCTTTATAAGACGATTTCTCATCCAACGTCCATTTTTGAATTCGCCTTTTTTTCACATTTGATAATTTGCATCTATCCATTTTGTAACTTTAACATTTTTGTAACGATTTCATGCATTTCTATTGCTTATTCAAAGAAACATTCTAAAGTTACTGAATTTCGTTGAAGATTCTTCTAAAGTTACAGAATTTCGTTAAAAACGCTCAATAAATAACGTGACTACGTCAATAAAATGACGACGTCAAGAGGTCCATTCTCGACGGAAAACAATAACAATTTTCCAAATGGTTAAAAAAAGAGATAATGAAAGCCAGTTCCACATATATTTTTAACAATTACTTATTTTAATCAAAAATTACGGCAGACTTCATTTAAAATAAACAGCCAATCTCTATTTAACTTTAAAGTAATCGTCATTTTAATGAGTTGACAATTATTTTTTTTTCATTTTTTATTTTGTTAAAATATTTTTTTTCTTTTGTATGACATTTTGTTGTTTAAAAGAAATGCTGTTATCAACATTTATTAAAATATTTTCCATTCAAATAAATTTTCCATTTAAAGACACGGACGGTATGTAGTATCATACAAACACGAGTTGCGCCACTGTATGCGCCAAGACCATTTTAATCCCTAAATAACAACTTTTAATGATATCTCAGTTTAACAAATGTCCAGCAGTAGTATAAAAGCAATAAACATTAAATTGTTTAAAGACTAATTTAATTAGAATTATTGAAACACGGACAATTTGTAGCAACATAAAGACACGGCAGCGTGCACCAACGCCTTTTAAAGACTGAATATCAACTTGACACGCTCAACAAGAACTGCATATAATGTTTAATAATAGTATAAAAGTAATAGATTTGATATTTATAAAAAAAAATAATACTAATTAAGAAATAAAATAGAACAAATTACTCAAATATGCGGGCGGCCTAATTCCATACGCCAATGATGACTTATCAATGAAAATAATGAAAGAGTACCTACAAGAAATTCAACTTTAAACATTGATTGAACACTGGAGGGGTCTTTGGGAAGAGGGCAAATGAAGCGCAGAGGTTAATCACGTAATTATTTTGGAATTCACAACTGATTTTGCACTTCTTTAAAGGTGAATGGCTGCTGAAACGTTTATTCCCTGTTACCACGAAACGACGAATATTGAGCGTGCAATTCGGTGAATCATTTCCAAGCGTTTCATCTGGATTCGTACGACTTTCACTGCAAGCTGTCCCATATTGAAGCCGATCGCGTGATGACAAGGTGTGAACTCCTTTTTTTAAATAAAAAAAGATCGAACCGATAAGATTACATTTCATTTTTCATATCGTGTCTATTTATTTTAATTTCGTTCTCATTTTCACTTTCAACTTGAAACTCCCAAGTCCCCGTCGACCTCTTTCAATTGCACAGTCACGAAGTCACTTAGATAGGACTTGAATGACGCATTATCCATGCCAGAAAGATAGCTTGCCAAAACTGATTGTCAATCGCCAATCTTTTCTAAACAGCAATTTAACACCAAATACACCCTAAATATACTTTGGTATGACCGCTACCAGATGAAACTATTTCGTTTCCAACCAGAAATTTCTTCATAAAATGAATAAAATATAAATCACACAGAAGTAAATTAAATGATGAAACAGTTAAATAGTTTTAAATAAAAAAAAAATTACGGTGTGAAATATCTATAATATAAAGGACAAACGTGTCCGTGCGTAACGCTGACGTCATTTTGATGTTGGCAACACTTGACGATAAAACTTCTGTTTTGCGATTTTTTCAAATGGAATTTTTTGATATCTAAACTTCGCACATTTTCAATTTTTACATCTAGGGGGGAAAAATCTACTTTCAAATGCAATTTGTTATAAAACTGTATCTTAATTGACTGATTTATTATAGCATTTAAATTAAATTTCAAGCAGATTTTTAAAAAATAAATCTATCTCTCATGCTTGCAGACGATTATAAAATAGGAATCCGTTTGCACTTTAAAACACTATAAAAAGTTCAGCATTTGTTTCCAGCTAATATTCAACCAGCACCATTGTTGGCGCAGTGAATCATCTTGGCACGGATAATAAGTAACTACCTATATGTTTTAAGGTGTGAACTCCTTTTTAAAAAGATCGAAAAGCGATAACTTTTCATTTCATTTTTAATATCGTGCCTGTTTATTTTAATTTCGTTCTCTTTTAACTTTCACGTCCCTATCCAATTCTTTTTGCTACACGCAGTCACGAAGTATTTTTATTTATTTATTTACATATGACTAGAAATTAATTCAGCCTTTATCGCTTAATTAATTCAGATTCTAAATAAATAAGCTGCTTTTATCAGTATCTTTATCAAGTATCACGGATTTAAAAAAAAAAATGTATTTAAAAGTAAGACAATTGTCTGTTGTATAAAGTGATAAGAATTTGAAATTATCATATAATTATGATGAAAATAATTCTGAAAAAAATAATCGTTACTTCACTTTGAATTGAATACAGTAATACTTCTTTCAAACAAGAAATGGAAAATAGTACAGCTATATATTTTTTTCTTTCGCTCCATGTGTGTTATTTCCTAAAACATGTATTCTTACAGATTAATTAATTAAATTAATGCAGATCAGTTAAATTAACAGATTAAATGGCCGCAAATCAATTATTTAAATTAATGCAGATCCATTAAATTTACGGATTAAATTAGTTCAAACTAATACAGATTTTAATTAGTACAGATTAAATTACTTCAGATTAATACAGATTATATTAATACAGATTTTAATTAATACAGACTAAATTAGTTCAGATTATATTAATGCATACTTTAATTAATAGAGATTAAATTAATACAGATAAATTAAATTTAAAAATAAATTAAATTACACAACTTAAATTCACAGATAAAACTTTAAATTTAGAGAATTAACAATATAATAAAATATACAGTAGACGCTCGTTTTTACGAACCTCTTTTTTGCGAATACTTGCGATTTTACGAACTAGAGCGTGGTCCCGAATACATTCCCATAGACGCTATGTAAATTTTCGCTCCCATTTACGAACTACAAATTATGAAAATCTCTTTTTTGCGAACATAACTTTCATAATTCTGCATTTTTATTTATTTATTTATTTATTTTAAATACCGAAAAGAAGTGCCAACGTTAATTATTCTCTCAACAGGTGCAAAAGACAGCAGGTGCATTTCAAGAATGTGTTATCCCCCCCCCCCCCCACGCTTTCGAGAGAGAGGCAGCGTAGCAATAAGTTTATTTAGCGTCACGTGGTTTATTACGTATGACTGATTTTAAAGGCACGTGTCTGGAAAGCCTCTGATTGGCGAGTGAAACTTAAATGTACAAGCAGGTGTCATTGTTGAAAGAGGAAACGAAATCTTTTAAAAGATTGCATTCTGTAATCGTCTATTTTCTCATAACTTCTGGACTACTCAATCTGTGAAGTCTCGTTAGTCTAGAGGGAGATTGGGCCAGAACATTACAGAATTTCAGTATGTCGCAGTTGAAAAAACGCATGTGCTTATCCGTTGAGGTAAAGAAGAAAATTTTAAAAGAAGTAGATGAGAAAATCTTAAGTAAGACAGAAATTTCGAAAAAGTATGGAATTCCAAAGAATAGTCTCTCCACAATTTTAAAATCTCGAGAGAAAATCGTCGGAAATAGAAGCACCGATAAAAACCCCTCTCGTAAATATTTCAGAGAAGCAAAACACCCCCAATTGGAGAAAGCTTTGATTTCTTGGATGAGGAAAATGAGAGGACTGAACATTCCCATAGATGGTAATCTCTTTAAAGAACAATCGAATTCTTTTGCTTTGAAGCTGAATATCAAAGACTTCAAGGCCTCAGACGGTTGGTTACAAAAATTTAAGTCCAGGCACGGTTTGAGCTTCAGAAAATTGTGCGGTGAAAGTGGAACAGCAAATACGACTTTGGCAAATGAATGGAAAGAACGCGATTTAAAAGCATTGCTAACTGAATATGCTCCAGAGGATGTCTTTAACGCGGACGAAACAGGTCTGTTTTTTAAGATGCTGCCGGAAAAGACACTTACTTTCAAAGGTGAAAAATGTAGCGGAGGCAAAAAGGCTAAGCAGAGAATCTCAATCTTGTTGGCAGCCAACATGAATGGAACACAAAAACTGCCCTTGCTTTTCATTGGAAAAAATTTGAAGCCTAGATGCTTCAGAAATATTAACAAATTACCAGCTGCATACCATGCTAACCAAAATGCATGGATGACTGGGTACATTTATGAAAAATGGTTAAGAGACTTGGATCGTCAATTTGTTTTGGAAAAACGTAAAATTTTACTAATTGTGGATAACTGTTCAGCTCACGTTGAAGTCTCAAATCTTAAATCTATTCGTGTGGAGTTTCTTCCACCCAATGTAACTTCAATTTTACAGCCGATGGATCAGGGTGTGATTAATAGTTTCAAGCGCATATATAGAAGAGTGCTTTTGCAAAGAGTAGTCATGGGATTGGAGCTGAATCAACCATATGAAATTGATGTTCTGGGTGCAATGCATTTGTCAATACGTGCTTGGAATGATGTTCAAGCGACTACAATAGCTAAAGCATTTCAGAACGCAGGCTTTAGTACCTCAATTAATGAAAACCAAGAAAATGTAGCCGACGATATCAGTGGAGATGAGTTACTTATAAATGAACTACGAAAAAGAAATCCACTGTTACCTGAAATTTCATTCGTGGACTTTTTGAGTGTAGATTCAGATGTGATTTGTACGGAAGAAATATCAGATGAAGAAATTATTGCTGACGCAATAAGTGAAAAGGAAGAACTTTCAGATTTGGAACAAGAAGAAAATGAAATAATCCAACGTCCGACTGTCAAACAAGCAGCTCAATGGTTGTCAGGGCTAAGGCACTTTTTTGAAGGGAACAATAATTGTGAAATGATTTCAAGCATAGATAAAATGGAAACATGTATTTTCCAAAATGTGATTTTAAAACAAAAAAAGATAAGTGATTATTTCTATTCCAAATTTTTTATCTATGTATTAGAGGTCTGCACGGGCCGGGCCAAGGCCCGAAGCCCGTACTCGGCCCGGCCCGCGGGCCGGGCTCGGGCCTACTTTTCTTCACGGCACTCGGGCCGGCCATATTTTTTTTCTGAAGGCTCGGGCCGGGCCGGGCCCGTGATTACTCTTTACGGGCCGGGCCGGGCCTTACTTTTTTCCTGAAGGATAAGGCCGTGCCTTAAATTAAATTTTCCGTACAGAGCCGGGACTGGTTTCATTCTTCCTAGTCTTCACGCCTCAAAATTTTTAGTCCTGGTTTTGACCCGTATTAAAATCATTGTCTCGGCGTGCCTGGTCCGTTCGAAGGTCAGTAAAATAGGATCTGGCATAAAAATCTTTTCAAAACATGCATACATTTTTAAATCGCCATTATTTTATAATTAAACATTAAAATTTATTCTTTTTAAAGAATAGTAGATTTATACACTTATTAAAATATGGCTAAATTAAAATATAGTAAAACGTGTGAAAAAGAACCTGCTTATGATGGAATCCTGTCTTAAATTGAAAAATGTGTTGATCCTATGAATATACTAATATGTAAAAAAAGAATATATAATACATTTACACCTGCTAAGAACGCAAATTGTCTATAACTCATTTTTTTTTTCTTCCCTATGCAATTCCATCTTAGAAGATTTTACTGTATAGCATTTTTCTGATTTTTAACACTTCAATAAATGGAATATGGATTAACAATATTGATGATAACTTAAACACATACATACAACAAGTAGAGATTTATTAAAAAAATAAATATTCCAGATTGCGGCACCTCTATAAAAATGAAGAATATAAACATGAAAAAAAAGGGGCTAAGATATGAATTTTTGGTTAGATCTCCTCCTACGAGGCAAATTTTTAACCAAATCGACGTAAAAATTATGTTTTGTAGAAATTCACTCGGGCCGAGATTTTAACTTTTTTCCGGGGCGGGCTCGGGCCGAACTTTTAACTTTTAAATCGGGCCAGGCCGGGCCAATATTTTTTTTGTTCGGGCCGGGCCGGGCCAAATTATTCTTTGTATGGGACGGGCCGGGCCCGGGCCTGGAAATTTCGGCCCGGGCAGACCTCTACTATGTATTTTCATCCATTAAGTTCTAATACAGTCTATGTTTTCACATGTAATGTTTTCAAAGCTTAATACCATATTCTTCTGAGTGCTAAATTTTTTTTTCTGTGCATAAATTTGTATTTTGAATTTTCTTATATATTTAAAAAATATATGTATAACTTAATTTCAGAATAAATAATCTTAAAATAATGCATCATCTATGAAGAGGGGGGGATATTGATAAAAATAGACATAAATAATGTACATATTCATGTCATTTTTGATGATTTTCTATTTTACGAACTTTCTATTTTACGAACCATTTGAATGTTTCCTACGAGTTCGCAAAAACGAGCGTCGACTGTAACACCTTGTAATAGTATATTACTTTTAAATGCTAAAGGTGTAAAATTAACAACTATAATATAAATTAAAATAACTTTTATTAGTTGTTTTACATGTTTCGACTCTTCTGAGTCATTTTCAAAAACAAAATGAGAATATTCTAAAGCTGCACGGGATTTGAAATTATTATTTACATGTACTTAAAAAAAAAAAAAAAAAAATTACGCACGTTATCTATGACCCAATTAATTGACCCAATTAATTTTGAGAATTATTCAGGAGTATATGAAATACCTTTTATTAAAGAAGACGGATCCAAGAATTACTACATAGGCATGACCAGCAGGAAATTTAATTGCAGAAAAAAAGAGCATATAGCTGATATTAAATACAATAGAAAAACTACAGCCCTAGCAAGATTATATCAAGAAGAAACCATCCAAATAAATTTCAATGAAAGTAAAATAATATTTCCCTCCAGTCTACACTATCCATCCATAATAAGAGAAACCATAGAGATACTCACGCGCAAAAATACAATATGTAACGATGCGGCATCTTTTAATTTACCGAAACTGTGGCTAGAATTACTCCATGCTCAAATATATGAAAATAAACAATCAAGTAAAAAATAATAGATAACGTGCGTAATTTTTTAAAAAGTACATGTAAATAACTTCAAAGCCCGTGCAGCTTTAGAATATTCTCATTTTGTTTTTGAAAATGACTCAGAAGAGTCGAAACATGTAAAACAACTAATAAAAGTTATTTTAATTTATATTATAGTTGTTAATTTTACACCTTTAGCATTTAAAAGTAATATATTAGAGAATTAAATTCACAGATTAAACTTTAAATTTACAGAAACGGAAAAAAATTAAGAAACGAAAATAACAACTTTAAACTTTCTCTTTCGTTCTGTACTTGTTATTTCCTAACAAGCTATATAACTTTTTTATAAAAATTTCATCCATTTTAAGTGTATACTTTCGGGATTATTATTAATAATAAAACTTCGGAAAGGCGGTCACCAGCCAGTAACCAACTAACGATTATCGCTAAAAATGTGCTAGTTGAATTAATTTCTTGTTTAATTTACTTTCATTTTTTAACCTGTTGTACTTGATGATCTTCTACCTATAGTAATAAAAGGAGATAACTTATTAGAATATAAAATATTGACCGCTGAAATGTTTATACGAAAAATAGAAAATTTTAACTTAGGTGAGATTTATTTTAAAATTGAAAGTCTCAATAAATTTTCGATAAATCTTGCATCTATTCAGAATTTTCTTTAGTCCGTGTTTTTCGAATGGGTCGGTGCTTTCTTATGCGAAAAGCAACAGCATTTCTTAATGTATGATTGAATGTATTCTCTACATATAAACTATACGTGTAGCATTTTTATTTCTTTTACAAAGAAATTTTAAAGAATTCAAATATTAGAATTCAAATCTTGGAAGAAGTGCGAAACGCACAATTTTTTTTTTCTGGTTAATATAATAGAACTCGTTAATGCTGATTTCTTGTATGCGAAAAGATAGTTTTAATGATCAAGAAAAACAAAAACCAATACAAAACAGCTCTGTTTAACAAAAAATTCTCTCAGATTGAAACGTTTGAAAAAATTTTCAAACTCATAAAAAATGATATTTCTCCACTTTTTCTTTACAAAATATTTTCGGTTCACGTGTGTTCTAAACTTTTGTTCAAACATTTCGAAGAGATTATTCTATCAACACCCATTCTTTCTAATGGAATAAGTTCAAATCAAGCATATGTTTGTCTTTTATTTATTTATCTATACTTTAGAGTTTCTAGAAACACACAAAAAAGAAGTAAAAATAAAAACTAGTCTGATGTTTCTTCTATCTCATACAAGTTTCACATACACCAAAAACGAACCAGCCCCCACTTATGTCAAGATCTAACTGAATTTGAAGTTTTATTAAATTCTTTGCAATACTTCTTGAGATAGGAGTATCGCTAAAATCATGGAAATCCAAAAAAAACGCAGCCTAGCAGCGCCATCTGTTCAGAGATTGACACCAAAACTTAATTAACAACAACTTATTTCAACGTCTAACTGAATCTGAAATTGGATGAAATTCTGTGCATTAGTTATTGAATTATAGCTATCATGAAAATCTTGAATAATGTAGCGTAGCAGCGCCACGTGTTGAGAGATTGACATCAAAAACTAATAAGTACCCATTTATATCAGGGACTAACTGAATCTAACTTGTTGGGCTGTTGACACCAAAACGTAATCAGCATCTATTTATGTCAAGGTATAACAGAATCTGAAGTTTAGTGAAATTCTGTGCATTAGTTCTTGAGTTATAGCTATCGTGAAAATCTTGAATAATGTAACGTAGCAGCGCCACCTGTTGGGAGATTGAGATCAAAAACTAATAAGTACCCATTTATATCAGGGACTAATTAAATCTAAAGTTTAATTAAATTCCGTGCATTCGTTCTTGAGATAGAGAGCCCACAAATTTTTTGTCACATACCAGACATACAGACATGGACATTTTCTAAAAACAGTTCAATCATTTTCAGGACCACTTAGAACGCATAAATCCGCCGAAAACCGGAAGTCGAATTTTTTCATGAATCCAATACTTTCTTCTTGTCAAGATAAGTAATAAAGATTTTTAAAGAAATAATTACTATATAAATGATTTTTTTTTTTCACTTATTTGTGTATATTGGGTCTATATGTATGGTGTAAAAGCCACTAAAAAGTAAGTCGTTTTCAATACGCTTATATATTTTTATAAAAAAATAAGTTTGAGATCTATCTGAATAGAAACTTTTTATGATCTCACCTTTACAAAATGACTCACTTTAATGACAACTTTTTGCTACTTTCAGAAAAAAAATAAATGTATTTCATCATTTAATTGTTTCACTCAATATACGCCAGAAACGATTTGAATTTTGTACCGAATTTATGGGTACACCTCTAGCTGTGACCTCTACACTATAAGTAAAAAGACAAACATTTCCTTAAGCTACGAAACTATAATAGAACCACGCATGAAAATATACAGTAACCGGTACTTTCGAATTATAGCGACCTCCACAGTTACAAGTATGCCAAGATTGCAGCTACGGTCATAGCAAGGCTTACATATGCCCCATATATACGCATATATCTACTTCTAATGCTCATATATATGTCATTATATACATATTATTTACGTCTTATGTGCCATATTAACATCCTATAAGTCTTATACACGTGTCATATACAGGGTGATTTTTTTTAAGTTGTGAAAGTAAAACCCTATAACAAAAGATCCACACTGATCCAAATGACCTGAAATTTCATCAGTATGCTCCCAAACCAATGGACATTTTTTTAGGCGTGGTTAAAAAAATACTTGAAATCGCACCGACAGATGGCGCTGTAATTTAAAAGAAACAAAGAATATCGTCAGTGGAAAGAAAACAATGGACGGTCCTTTGAAAACCATCTTCCGTAGGCCTTCTGCTGTCATTGGACCTTTTCTTAAATTCTTAAGTGTCCTAAATTTGCTGCGCTGTCATTATTCTGATATTATTCAGTTTTACTAACAACGCACGGTCTGTCAATGGCACAGTCATTGCGAGGATAATGAACACGAGGTGTGCGTGCTTCACGTTTTTATCGCCACTCTGCGTGTGTAGGGCGCAAGCTCGTCTCCCAACTTTACTGCATATACAGCGCCATAGCGCCATCTGCCGGTGAGATTTTAAGTTTTTTTTAACCATGCCTAAAAAATTCTCATTGCTTTGAGAACATATTGGTTAAATTTCAGGTTATTTGGATTAGTGGTTCTTTTGTTATAGGGTTTTGCTTTCACAACTTAAAAAAAATCATCCAGTATATACAGGGTCTGTTCTGAAATTAGTAGGACTGATTTTTTTCCTGAGCGAACGGGTAGACGAGAGGTGGTCTGCGCGCGCACGATCGGTGGAGGGGATATTGGGAATGCTGGGAAAAATCAGCAGTCGGCTCTGGGCCGTTGAAGGGAGCAGATCGCTTGTACTGTGAACCCCTGTCGAAACGCCTCGTCACGGAGAATCATAGAGCATTTTCTGGAGCAGCGATACGCGATCAAATTTTGTGTAAAGCTTAGTAAAACGGGCAAAGAGACTCACGACATGATTAAAGAGGCCTACGGTGATGCTGCCATGGGTAGATCGGGTGTTTTTGAGAGGCACAAGCTGTTCCAAGAAGATAGGGAAAGAGTGGAAGACGACGACCGCTCCGGACGCCCTACCACCAGCAAGACCAAAGAAAATGCGTCGCAAGTGAAAAATTTACTGAACAGTGATCGTAGGAGGAGCATCAGAATGATTGCTGATGAATTGAGAATTCCTCAAACCAAAGTTTTTGAGTTCGGCTGCACCATGACAACGCGCCGAGCCACTGCCCAGCACAATGTAGCAACGCTGCCTCATCCTCCCTACAGCCCCGACTTGGCCCTGCCAGACTTTTTTCTATTCCCGAGAATAAAATTGACGCTCAAGGAGGAAGTATTACGGCTCGGTAGAGGTGGTTCAACAGGCCGTGACGAGGGAGTTAAACAGCATTCCGGTCCAGGTGTTCCTGGAGGCATCCGAAAACTGGAAAACTTCTGAAAAAGGATGCTACTTTAAAAAATTCTAATTGTTTGTACTAGTCTCATGAATATTATTATTTTTTTTTTTAAATGAGTCCTACTACTTTCAGAACACACCCTGTATATGTCATATATGGCTATAACTGGGCAATATATGTCACGAAATTATATATACATCCTATATTATTATAAATCTAACAGTTTTTTTACAGTCATTTTCAATGCAGCTCTAAGTGATCTCCGTTACTAGCATGAAGAATGCTGTAATATGCAATCCATTTCCCACAAAATGTTTTTTACTTACCCATCATACGTAGTATAGGGTAAGTCTTGCAATCGTTTTGAAAATCGAAAAAAATTTTTTGACGGATTTACACGTTTCAGACACTGAAGATTCCGAAAAACATTTAGAAAAAAATTTTTGCCGTCCGTCTGTCTGTGTGTCTGTAAACGCTCTATCTCCCGAAAAAATTGAGATAGAGACTTGCAGTTTGGTATGTACTTCGTATGTAATAATGGGAAGAAGCCTATTTCATTTCAATAACCTCGATTAACCGGAACAATTTTTTTCGGACTCTCGAAATATTCGTTCTGATAAAAAGTATATAAAAATTTTTGAAATTGGTTCTTTTAAGAAATGAATATAAAAGACAATAAAAAAAACATAAATTTTGCATACAGCATGAAGTCGATCGGATAATGAGTTGCCGAGATATTTGGAATCCTATTTTCTACACTCTTCGATTTTTCATGACCCTGTATTCCATCCAAATTTCACTCCTAAGATATATTTTAATTGGAAATTTGACGCTTCATCCGATGCAATAAACCGCTAGTGAATAGGATTATTATTTTTGGAGTTATAAGGATGTTTCTTTCAAGCAATTCAGTCATCGAGCCTTTAAAGTTTGTGATGTCATCAAGCCACGATTTTATTTGAATTGCAATGCATTTTAAAAGTAGTTTACACATTTTTATTTTAATATTTTACATTATGCATATCCATGATGGGTAAGTATTACGGTGGCCCCCAACGACTAGTTTAATATTCCCGGTGTAACGGTGAAGATTGCGGATTTTATCCCTTCTTTTAAAACGAAAATATATTAGAAATAGGTGTACGACAAGCAATGTCTCTAACGCAATACTGCAAAAAGAAATCCCGTTGAGTTATGTTAGGTGATCGCAGATGCCAAGGTAGGGTTCCTCAATGTCCCATTCATCGTTCGGGAGACACCCTATCAAGTAATTCACGTCCCTTAATAAGTCTGCTCTACAAAGAAGAATTGCAATGAATACGAGAAAAAACTTTAGATTTATTCATTCTTTTGCCTCAAACGATATATCATTTGACTTGCTCATATTTTTATTATTAGTCTTTAGAATAAGAAAGATCTTTCTCGGACACGCTGTATATTGGTTTCTGAGGTATCTAAAGATACAAAAAGCTTTTCGGAATCAGGAGTTACGTCGACGAGGTTATTGTATAGTTTCAATCGTGATTATAGTGCTGGAAAAAAAATATAAAGTCGATAGAAAAATTTACAAAAGTCAAAAAGTAATGGAATTGTTGATAACGCAAATTCTATTTTCATTTCATGATCAACATCCCAATAGTACGCATAAACTTTGTTTAGAAAAACGGAAGGGGGAGCATAAATTATGCTAATTTCTTACAACCAATGAAAAACAACTTGGAAAAAGTATAAAGCCGATGCTTCTAGCTTCATTTGGCATAATGTCAGACTTGAGAAAGCAGGTCGCCATGAAAGTTTAGGTAAATGTAAACGTGTTACGTGCATTTATTTTGTATTTAGTAGGTTTAAAACAATGCCAAGAGGAAAAAAGTTATCCGATGGTCAACAAATTAAAATATTAACTTTAAATGAAGCTGAAATGTCTGGTTCTAATATATAGGAAGGTTCAAGGCTGCAGTAAACAGTTTTCTCAGAAATCCCGAAGATTAGGGCAGTAAAAAGCGTACAGGAACACCGAAATCCTTAACTGTAAGGCAATCAAGACAAATCCGGAAGCTAGCTTGCGGACAAAAAATGTCGTCTGCCCAAATTCAAGAACAGTTACAATTACCATGTACAAGCCGAACGGTAAGAAATGTTTTAAGTAACAATCCCATTGTTCAATTAAAAAAAATTAAAGGAAAACCACCTCTTTCTAAACACCACAAAAATGCTCGCTTAGACTTTGCACGAAAACATTTAACGGAAGGCACAAATTGGAAAGATGTTATCTTTTCCGATGAAAAGAAATTTAATTTCGATGGACCTGACGGCTATAAATATTTTTGGCATGATTTACGACAGGAACCTTATATTTTTTCAAAGCGTCAATTTGGAGATGGCTCGGTAATGGTTTGGGCGGCATTTGCTGCCTGTGGAACCACTCCAATTATTTTCATGCATAACAAAATGAATTCAGTTATGTATCAAGATATGTTAGGAGGTAATTTATTACCCATTGCTCCTCTTATAACTTCAGGAGACTGGCCATTTCAGCAGGACAACGCTTCCGCTCATGTTTCGAAGTCAACTAAATCTTGGCTGGAAGCTAATCAGGTGAAATGCCTTCAATGGCCAGCTCGTAGCCCCGATCTGAATGTAATAGGAAATCTTTGGGGAATTTTAGCCCGAAATGTTTACGACAATTCAATTCAAAGTTAGATTTGATGAATGCTATTAAAAACTGCTGGAACAATATACTTTTGTGTGGTCTGATAGATTCAATGAACAAGAGACTAGTCGAAGTCATCGAAAAAAAAGGGTCTCACATCGATTATTAATGAAATACATGTATCGACTTTATAATTGTTTCCAACTTTCTTTGTACAGAAAATTTTCTGACGTCTATTAACCTTTTATTAATGTAGTTATTAATGAATTTATTTTTTTCTTTACTTCCTTGTAGCATATAATATATATGTATGAAATTTCATAAATGTTCCATCTTTCGTTTTTTAATTATATCATATTTTCAAGTGGCTTTATAATTTTTTCCACCACTGTATTATATTTTGATAGATTAAGAAAGATTACACTGCACGTTTCATAAACTGCAACCGTCACCACCCCCCCCCCTTCCCCCAGCTATTTAGTATTGCAATTCAGCATTCTGACTGTTAGTTTGTTCTCGAAGAAAATTCGGAAAAATCAAAAAACGTCATTTGTGTAAAAATTTCGGGAGAATACGCCACTGCGCGTCATCAGGATAAAAACGTTCCTCAGAACCATCAAGATGAAGTCTATGCTCAGAACGGGTGCGTGCACAACTGGAACAAGGCAAAATCGGGACACTCACAGTCCTGCCGTTGGGTAGAATCAGAAATAAAGCCGAAGTCGTAAATTCTCGTTGAGTGAATTAGTTTTAGGAACGTTTCAAGGTAATAACTAATTAAAATAAATAAGCAAGTTAAGAGATTGTTTGCTCTGATATTTACTTGTTGCACGATAGTGGGCGTATTTCTAAGACAGATTGTTTTTGTGACAACCTTTCGGTGTTATCCACCTTCACTTTAAATTCCACTGTTGCTAATATCTCTCATTTTGATCCTACTTTGATTCTTTTGACGTGTTCCTGTTAAAAATACTATGTACGATACGACGACTATTAAATATTTATAGAGTGCTTTGTACCTTAATAACGTACTGAAATTTCGTGGTGATTGGCCAATGTTTATGAAAATTACAACCTATAAAGTAAAAAAGAAATAAAAAAGGACAAGAAAACGCATAAACAACAACGAGACCCCTAATTCTCTCCAACAAAAATGAAATTATCAAAATCGGATCAACAGTTCAAAAGTTATCTGTACATTAAAAAAATACACGCAAATGAAATGCATGTTTTTTATAACTTTTGTTGTTGGAAGTCAGTTTAATATTAGTTTTTAATCCTGTAACTAAAATGAACACTTTAAGTTCAACTGTTCTATGTGAATTTGAATATTTTTAACAACTTTCATTTTCACAGCCGTGCATGTATGTGTGCAAACGAATCTTTCACAGCTGATTTCATTGTTAAGAAAAGCACCGTACAAAAAAGCACCGCCTCCAAAAAAAACCCCACCCTATCCGGCAAGTTTTGGGCTATTTTTCATTCCGTATTTTAGGTTGTGTGCGAGATGTCATACAGTCCAGTCAATGATACTGCCAACAAAAATGTTCTAACCCATCTCTTATTTCTGTAAGGTATCGTGCCTAAAACATTGCTTATGGAAATACAACCGTAGTAGTTAATGGGACCTGACATGCATTTAGATATTCACGAGATTTTTTCCGATGAATGCACTGCCACCAACAACCCACCTGGAATTATTACAGAAAGATTGTGGTTATATAAAATCTCGCGCGATCTCAAAAAGAACAATAATATGCTTTTGGCAATTGGCAGTGCAAGTATACAGTAATTCATAAATACATTTTCTTCTCATAATACGTTACTTTCCAATTTTATGAGAAATTTCAGAATTATTTTTATGAAACAAACGCGTAATCTGAGGCATTAAGATAATGTGATAGTTTGTGATGGTATTCCACTAACGACCAAAAAGTTTATCCTGAAAATAAAACAGGAATAACTAAAACATCATTACAATAAAAAATTATCGGATATTAAATATTATTTATATACATTTTTTGCAAAGTTCAAACGATTCATTTCGTTCGGAAAGTGACATTCGTTTCCTGCAAAAATGGAAATTGCCAGACTACAATTCAAAGATAATTTTAAATTCTATCCAGTAAAAATACTATCGACCACGTCACTATCGCAAATGACAACGACTAAAGAAAAAAAAAAAAAAAAAAAAAAAAAAAAAAAATGAAAATCGTCTGAAAAAAAAATTGTGGTATAAATAAACAACTTTACTCTTTAAAAAATCGTCTATTGAGCTATTTTCGATAAATGATCTGATAATAGATGCATACAAATAAAAAATATGTATAATTAGGAAACGCTATTCATATGCATGTAAAAATAATTTTCATGTATTGCATTTCTGCTTTATATTCTGCATCATGTCATTTTTCTTCAATTCAGATAATCCACTTTTCTTTTACGTGTATAAATAAATATACACTGTCCACTCTCATCATCGTGTAATGCTGACGGCAATTTATATTCCACGGTTTCCAAATTTCTCCGAAATCATGTAAAGCGTGTAATTTTATTATTCCTATTGTCGACAAGAAAAGAACACTGTCATAATAGAAGATAATGGAATTCCGAATTCGCCTGTGGCAACAATGCGAAAAAAGGGGAAAGAAAGCGGCAGAAAATAGATTCGAGAAGGTATCAATGCTGATCATTTTATTTCTGTCCAGATTCCGTTAGTTGAGTTGAGTTGAGTTGAGGCGTTGGTTTTTTTATTTTTTGTGTGATGAGGAAAAATTAAACTGAATCTAGATCAAGGCCGGATTCTTATCTAAGAGATAACTGCGACAGGGCTAGTACAGACGTTTGCCTTGAAATGGACATTTTTTCTTCCTTTTTTGTGCGGAATGTTGCCCCGTTTGTCTGCCAGAACATACAACATGCGATGAGTCTGTTTACTCGATTTTACATAAACGAGTTAGGTGTGGACGGCCAAGACAACAACAAAAGAATATTTTGTCAGACGATCCCATGAGAAAAATATTTCATGGCATTTGTGACATCCAATGTTTTTTTGTTTAGCTTCTTTCTTCCGTACCCCAGCTGCGTACTAGAACTGTCAAACTGTTCGGTTCTCGACCGTTTCAGTTTGATTTGTCCGGTACTCCTGTACTACCGGACAGAAAATGTACGCAATGAAATCAGACATCGAAAAAAAATTTTTTTTTTTGCAGTTCAGCTAGTCTCTGTTTGCGCACGTATTTATAATAAACATATTTAAAATGCTTTTGATCGATCTTAAGCGGTCAGGTACCCTTTAAAGTGTCAAAAAATCGAATTTTTTAATAACTTATAATTAAATATGATTCTATAGGAACATTTAAAAAAACCTCATGCAAAAATTCATTTTAGAAGAGAAGTTAATTCTAAAAGAGTCTGAGCTCTTTTTATAGGATCAAGGTGTAATTTCATCTTTAAAATCCTTTTTCTCAAAACGGCGATTTTGGTCATTGCGCGCACGACTTTTTAAAAAGGGTTGGTTGGAATTTCATGGAATTTTGAGTGAATGTATTAACCGTATACATGCACATAATAACCTATTATGTTTCTCAAGTAAGAAGTTTAGAATTCACGACTACTTTTGTATATATATATATATATATGTATAACCATAAATGAAACATTACCATAACACCAACTTAAACAATGAATAATGATTAAGTATGTATAATTAGTTGTCATTGAAAGTAATCCCCAACACACTGAATAGATTAGATAGGACAATATCATACAAAAGCATCAGAAAATGATTAGTTAAATTCATATAATGAATCGTGTGATGTAAATAATGAATCAATTATTGGAAATTCCTATAACGAGGTATCAGATATCTACAAGTAGAAATCAAATATAAAATACACAAATGATAATGCGCAATTGCAGCAGAGATCAAGGCGTATAATATTTAAAAGATTGCTAAAATCAATTAGCACCATTATTTATATATTTAAAAATATATATACGATACCATAATGTATAAGAAAAAAGATCAATATGAATTGTTGAAATTCAAAATGAAAAGATATCATAATATAAATATATATTTATTTATTTTATTTTATTTTATTTATTTATTTATATACATAAAAACTCGATATTTCGAGTTTATTTTAAGAATTTTTTTTCCTCAGGATCTACACATTTTAATTTTTTTTATTGTAGGTCATTTTGAGAACCCATTATATCTATACCCATTTAAAAAAAAAAAAAAAGGCTAGTTTTAGCATTTCAAATGTGAAAAATCATGCGCGCAATGCATGCAAGAATAATTCTTTTGTAAAAAGTGTATTATTATATTTTAAAATAAATTAAAAAAAACTTTGCATGTGTGTGTGTACTTTTTTTGAGAACTTTAATTGATAAAATAAATGTTTAAATTTTCTAATTAAAAGTCAATTAGTTATGGAGTGACAGCAATACTTATAGAGATCACTTTTTCATGTATTTTGTGATTTCAAAGGATTACCTGACACCTGACCCCTTAAGAATGATTCGCCTGAATTTTGTAATGTCCTGAAAACAGATTCAGAGGAGAAATTGTATTTTAAAACATAAATTAAAGTAGTTAAAGTGATATAGATGATAGTGAAATACCTCTTATTAAAGACGGAGGATCTAAGAACTGCTATATTGGCACATGACAAGTAAGGAAATTAAGTTAGAGAAAAAAGGATCCTATAGCTGACATGAAGTATAATAGAAAAACCACAGCCCTGGCAAGAGGATATCAAGAAGAAACCATCCCAATAAATTTCAATTGAAAGTAAAATAATTATTCCCTCCAGTCTATACTATATCCCATCCATAATAAGAGAAACCCTAGAGATGCTAACACGCAAAAATACAATAGGTAACGATGTGGCATATTTTAACTTACCGAAAGGGTGGCTCGAGTAACTCCATTTTGGCTACAAATAGGAAAATAAACAAACAAAAAGTAAAAATAAAAGATAACGTGCGTAATTTTTTTTAAAGTACACAAAAATTAAAGGATAGCATTTCAAATAATCACTTCAAAGACTATAGAATATTCCCGTTTGTTTTTGATAATGGCTCGGAGTGAGCCGAAACAGGTCAAACAACCTGATAAAAGTTATTTTACTGTGTATTTATTATGTTGTTAGTTTACGTTTACACCTTTTGGCATTTAAAAGAAATATATTATTACAAGGTGTCATAATTTATCGTATTTTTGATATAGAGGCATTATTATTTTTATTACTATTATTTGCAAATAATAGGATTGTTAAGAAACAGCGAAAAAGCTGTCATTTTTTATTGCGGCTTTTTGTTTTGGAGT
This sequence comes from Maratus michaelseni, assembly GCA_963931845.1. Taxonomy (NCBI): domain Eukaryota; kingdom Metazoa; phylum Arthropoda; class Arachnida; order Araneae; family Salticidae; genus Maratus; species Maratus michaelseni. Next base: position 469,743,605 of record OZ007589.1, read on the forward strand.
ATTTTTAATTGCTTTAAAATGTGTGGTATAATTGATGACAACAATAAAATGAAGGTACTTCTCTATTATCCCGTCGACCCCTTTTCATAACAAAAAACTATCGCCCAGCTGTAACGCCCCATAAATGGGAGAACGTTGCCATTGGAATATCAAAATAAATAAATCAATACAATATAAGAATTTAAGGACACAATTGTTATTTTAATGAATGAAATAACTCATAAATCAGTAAAATGTAATGAAAAATACACGCCAATGTCGAACTAAAAGCCACTTGATGACATAACAAACACGTAGAATGCTTCTGACATCCAGTCAATGGGACTGCATTTTTGGCGTTTTATCTTACAGTTGGGCGATCGTTTTTTGTTATGAAAAGGGGTCGACGGGATAATAGAGAAGTACCAGAATAAGATAATATTGATGAAACTTAATTTGCAAGAAATTTTCCCTTGCACATTGTTTACGTGTCTACTCCTCAACCTCATCCAATTTATTTTGTTGCTCCTACATATCTCTTGAACGATAAAGTGGAAGGTTTACACCGTGCACCTAATCACGAAAGCTTTCTCAGCAATGTTTTTCAAACATTTATTGCGATTTTCTTGTTGGATACCTTATATATGTTTTCTTAACTTATTTTAGGTAGATAACTACATGCATCCAAAACCCTTGGAGTCCGTCATCGTTTTTGGGGCACTCGTCACCCACTGCTGGGTTGGATTCCAGTATAAGACTTGAATGTTCACAGTGTTGTGGAATTCCCCATATAAAGGTTATTTCGAAGTTTTCACTTTCTCCAACAAGCAAAAGTAGAAAATGACACACAAGTTCACACTAATTTTTATTCCAACATCATACTAGGAGAAAGTACAGAAGAAAGTTCCAGGTTCGGTCTGGCCCGTACAAAAACCTAATTGGTCAGTCCTGGCACAGTATAAAAGATAAAAATTCCAACCCGGGCCAGGCCAGGCCGTATGCGATGGGGAAGAAATCGATGCAGCATGGCTATGTTCTTTCATTGTACTTCCTTCTTGTACAGGTAGAAAAAAAGTAAAAATAAAGCCCGCGTAGATCGCTAGTGTGGAATATATTTGGCAGCAAACTTTGCAGGATGATAGCTGACTAAGCGTAGCCGTAATAACGCAGTCAGTCGAAATTTCGTTTCACTCTCAGATAATGTTGCCAAGTGTCCCAATATTGAAGGATTAGGAGGTACGTCCCGCAGAACCACAGCTCGGGACGCCAACTGTCCCGATTCTTTTGAGTGTGCAACTTGTTTTAAACTCTTTAAAATCACCATTGATTCTTGTGTACAAACAAGCCTTTCTATTTAAATATATTATATATATATATATATTATATATATTATATATATTATATATATATATATATATATATATATATATTATATATATTATATATATTATATATATATATATATATATATATTATATATATTATATATATTATATATATATATATATATATATATATATATATATATATTATTTCTTTTTTTTTTAACTAAGTGACACAAATCTTCGCTTTTTAGGTATTTGAAATTTTTACCTTTGCACAATTCAAAATTCAAATAGTGGCCAGTTTCATTTATTGTGATGCTATCAATGAGTAAGGTGGCTTCCGTACGCTTTAGCTTGAGTTTAAAATAATTTTATGTCTTTTGACTAATTATCCTTTATAAGGAAAAAGAACATTGATGTAAAAAGGAATCTTGATTTAATTTTGTACTGTAATCATTAAAGGTTGTTTGGTTTACATACATTTAATAGGATGAAAAGAAACTGAGTTATGCTTAGATAAGCCTCGATTAATACGCGGTTGTGTCGCTTTTTATTATACTGGACCTGGCTACACTACTCTTAAGTAACGCCACTTCGTGACTGTGAAGTCACTGCAACCGATTTTTGAGTCATTTGCACCTCATTGCAAAATAAGACATATCGACTTTACTGTATCCTAGTCACATGACAAGAATTTGGACACAAAGATTTATTGCATTTTTGGCTTTCCCATTTCGCTCACATTCGGGTCATAGTGTTATTAGGATAATACCAATGAGTTATACCAATGAGTAAGTTGTTGCTACATTTATACCCTGGCCTACCGACAACTGGAGATTAGGTCATTAAGACACAGGAGCAGCTTCCATTTGACCAGTCACCACAAGGCAGGGGGACTTGGCTTTAAAGTTCCTCACAATTTTGATAGTAGTCAAAAGGGGGAGGGGGGGTATCTCCCGGTTCGGTACCCCTCTTCCATCTACCGACCTCCGAGCAAGAAGATTTTACGTGTCGGACTAGTGGCACTGCCGAAGTCTAGAAATTACTAAACGGTTTATTTACAAAAAACTTTACTGCTTTTGCAAATGATTGCTGGCTTGTGCAATAAATAGGGTTCAATGCAGACATTCCTCCCTAAGAGGGTATTATTTTGTTTCAGGAGGACCATTATCCAGTTCCGGGGTGGAGATTTTTGCCGTCGGGCAACTCCCTGAATTTGTTACTGGCGATAAAGTAATGAACCACACTTTTAATAGTCCACGATTCGAAGTCCATTCGTTTTTCTTTATTGTAGAAAATATTTAGCACATTTTTTTTTTCACATTAATTTTTTCTGTACGTATATGAGTAGAATTTTATTTAGGGAAAACTCACAATAATTTCACTAAAATTCAAGTATTTCATTACGATTAAATAATAGAATTTCATTTAGAAATGAAAACTATGCTGACCGACTTCTATATTATGTATCCTATAAAATATTGCTACTGGTGATATACTGGATTATCAAATCAATATTAGACCAATATTGGTTATATCTTATCTAAATATTCGGTACTTGTCCAAATATTGGCGAAAAATATTGCATCCATAAAGACAATATTGGAAATATTTTCATTGGAAATATTTTCAAAATATAGCAAATAATTGTGCAATATGGGCGATTCACTGGAGATATTGCCAATGTAAAGCCATTATTTGTACACTGCCTGAATTTGTTGATGAGCTCATTCTGATGGGCCCTCATTGATGAGCTATTTCTTATCAATATTGACACAATATCAGAAAAATGCAAACAATCGAATTTTGAATATTATTTCATGTCAATGAATGCAATATTGGACCACTATTGGCTTGCTAATAGGGTTATAAGTTTTTCCACAATTTCTATCTTTTTGCTAGTATTTTTCTTCTGTCTTAACAAGCAATTTATTTGGAATATGAGTTGATTAAGATAGTTGAGCAGGTTCCGTTTTGAATAGATAATAAACTTTGATAGATGGTATTCTTTTTAAAAGGATTATAAAAAAAATAAATTCTGGGGCAAATTTTTGCTACACACAGCTTCAGTTTTAAATAATTTTCTGTACTTATTTCTATTCTTGAAAAAAAAAAAAAAAGGTAGTTCGTAACAAGTTTTCACTCAAGCTACAGTAGTTTCATTTTTCTTGTGCGGTGACTGCAAATAAGCCTAACCTTCGTTACTCCGTGCTAAGCCTTGCAAGCCTGGCCATTTCCCAACGTATTGTCACACCAAACTGACCTCTAAAGACGATCCCATTCATAAATTAAACTTGTGTCGTCGAACTTTACTCATCTTGCAGCCGTGTTCGTCATTTTAAGTTGAGTCGTATTGGATTTGAATATTCTTATCTTTCCATTTTTGTGAAACACACTGGTGTTATCTTCTTCTTTTGTTGAAGGTGACAAAACACCTTTAACGTGAAGTCCATTTTTCAGCGGATTAGAAATGTACATTATTATTCCTTTTCTGCTTCTGTCGTAACATTATTGTTGATACTTTGATGGTGTAAGAATACATCTTTTTTAACATTTCATCACATTCCGTACAGGCACAATAAGTGACGGACTTATTGTGTATCGGACACTTTGATTTTTGTCGATTTGAAGGAGATTGCATCTTTTCTATGGTGCACGTGTTTTTCAATTTGTGTTCATTCATGACTTTTGAAGGAATGAACTACCGTAAATTAACATTACTTGGACTTGGTTGGGTGTTACTTGGATTCAAATATAATATATCAGTCTAACCGTGTTATTAGTTTTTGCTGATATCTGTTAAAGTGTTCTGATGTCAATACTCTCAGCACAATTTACCCAGTCCTCATTACAGACTTTTTTTTTTTTTTTTTTTTTCCCTTTACAAGAAGAAAGTATTGGATTCATGACAATTTCCGACTTCCAGTTTTCGACGGATTTATGCGTTTTGGAGGGCCTGAACACGATTGGTCTGTATTTAGAAAATGTCTGTCTGTGAGTCTGTGACTCTGTCTGTATGAGACAAAAATTTTGTGGGCGCTCTATCTCAAGAACGAATGCACGAAATTTAATAAAACTTTAGATTCAGTGAGTCTCTGATATAAATGGGTACTGATTAGTTTTTAGTGTAAATCGTCAAACAGATGGCGCTTCTATGCTGCATTTTTCGCGATTCCCACAATAACTATATCTCAAGAACTAATGCACGGATTTCATCCAACTTCAGATTCAGGTAAACGTTAACATAAGTTGTTGTTCATTAGGTTTTTGTGTAAATCTCCCAACAGGTAGCGTTGCTAGGCTGCATTTTGCAGGATTTACAGGATTTTAGCGATAGTCCTCTCTCAGGATCTAATACGCGGAATGAAACTTCAGATTGAGTTAGACCTTGATATAAATGGGTGCTGAGATTCGTTTTTAGTGTATGCGAAACCTGTCTGAGATAGAAGAAAGTTTTGGAATTCACACATCTGACTAGTTTAGTATTCTCAAGTTACGGTACTGAAGAAGAATACAGATATCAGTGAAGATTAGCGACTAATCACTCATGAATGACATTTAAAATGAGACATTTAATAAAACTGAAAACAACTGCACAAACTTACTGTTTATAAACTGTACAAACTTACTCATAATAAAATCAGTTACAGTATAGACGTTTCAAGCTTTATAGTACAAGCTCCTCATCCGTTACAAATGTCAGTAAAAAACCAAAGCTGTTGTTTACGCATGTGAGCGTACAAAATTACGCATTTAAAATATTAAATCACCAGTAGGACCGGACCACCTATTCTGTGGTGGAATTGTACATGCTGCATTTAGGGAAGATTTCTGTTAATCTTGTAAACCAACCTTCTAGAAAAATTCTACTTTTAAAATTATTGCTCTTGGATTTGATTACTGTAATATTTTCGAAATAATCTGGGATGGGGTCAGTATGTATTGAATGAGTATTCGATTGTAAATGAGGGCGATGATGAGCATGTGTAGAGAGAGCTTTAAACGTCTTACTGTAATTGATTTTATTGCGATATTAATGTATTTTTAATTTTAGAATTCTGATTGTAACGTTACATGTTTAGTTATTTTAAAGTCGTGAATGTTTCTTTAAAGAAACGATTTTTACTCATCCTGCCGCCATTTACCATTTTAAGCTCGCTTCACATTAGTCTTGCTTCACATTTATCTGGTATTAGATTTTCATTATATTTATCCTTCCATTTTTGCAAAACGCACTGATGTATGTTCTTTTCTTGAAGCCGACAATTTGTAATATTCCTCAGACGTGAAGTCCATATTCGAAAAAATTAAAAATGCACATTGTGATTCCTTTTCTGCTTTGTGTCGAAAGCCCAATCATTTTGGTGAATTCGATGTTGTAAGAATGTACCTATATTCTTCATACTTTTTGACATTCCATACGTATAAAATAAATGATGAAGTATGACTGTGTGAGGATTTGTAATTTACTTGAAGGAGATTGTTTCAGTTCGATGGTGGATATGCTTTTACGCGCTTGAACTTACCTTTGGTTCATGTATGTAAATAGGGAATTTTGCAATCGATCTTTCTCTCACTTCCTGATGTGCTAGAATATTAAAAAATATGCAAGGAGGTGTATTTCAGAGCTTAATTATCAATTAATAGATTCATTTAATTTTTTTTTTTTATTATGCGTCAAGAAATCATTTAAAAATCCTAGATAGTTTAAATAATTTTTAGGTACGATTTTTTTTAAATGCAACGTAACTCAAAAATAAATATTTATTTGTTATAACAATGTAAAGTAGTATTTGCAGTAATATAAAAATGTCTTTCTTTTTTTCAAAAATTTCTTTTATTTTTTTGTTGTCATACCTTAAAAAGATGCTGAACAAAATTTTACATTTTTTTATAACAGTCCACCCATTTTTAACCTTTAATATATGTTTAACATGGGAAAAGCATTAATTTTCATTTATAAAACGAGAATTTTAAATTCGGTGTGATTTTTTTTTCAAATACACTAAGAAAAGCGAGTTTTCAAAAAACAATTTTTAACACTTTCCAACCTAGTTGAAAAGTGTTTATGACTTCGGTTTGTCTGGCCGTCTGCCCGTGCTCTAATTCCCGTAAATATGCTCGGATTGCCCTGCAATTTTTATATGTTATAATCGTTATCTATAGCATGTTCCCTATTTCAACGGAAGTGTGTAGCACTTATAGTTTTTTTACAGGGACACTCAAAAGAATTCCGTTACATTGCGGTCTATGGGGAAAAATCATTTGCGGTTTATTTAAATAATGTTTCACTATTTCAAACGCATTGAAATTGATATATATCACTAAGGTGAATTAGAAGAAGCTTAATATGGAATAGGGTGTGCCTAGCACTTATACTTACTTTACAGGGACAGTCAAAAGAAATCCGTTACATTACGTCTATGGAGAAAAATCGTCTGCGGTTTATTTAAATAATGTTTCCCTATTTTAAACGCATTGAGATTTATATAAGGTTCATCACAAGAGATTTACTACAGAATATTGTGTGTATAGCAGTCATCGTTCATTTACAGGGACACACAAAAGAATTCTCTACTGTATGTTAACAATAATTCCTGGAAGTGCGTTTTAAGTTACTGAACGCGATTTTAATTTTAAATCACTTTTTGTATATTACGTGGTGTGTATAAATTCTGTAGATCCTATACAGGGAAGCACAAAAGTTCGGGAACACATTTCCGTATTATTTAACGCCAGACGGAGAATTTTAAACTGTGCTACGTGTTTCCTTACTGAACTAAAATTTAGCATCCTATGTAGTATATATACAAATCTATAGATCCTATACAGGGCTGAATAAAAGTATTCGGATTACTTAGATGTTATCTTTTAGCTTATTAAAGAGTATGATTCGTAAAATTATTTGGAAGCGTTGGAAAGTGTTACATAATCTATGCTTGACGCATGATTTTTCGTTCTTGTTTACTTTTAATTAACTTGTGTGTGATTCGTGAAATCTGAAGAAATGAGCTACCGAAAAAACATCAATATATCGATATTCATAGTGTTTCGATAGGACATCGAAGAGAAAATAGCGATTAAGAACTCACGAATATTTCATTTCTCTACTTGATTGTGGATGCTTTTTCAACACAAGAACTGAGGAACACTTCTTCCAGTGGGAAATGACGTCGTAAATGTGCACTTTCATTCATAAAACTGAAAAATATTACTATAATTTCATTAAAAAAACGCAATTTTTCACTGGATTTTCATTCATTTGCATTTAAGGCCCCTGGACTTGTCGATTTGTAGAAAAAAAAAATCTCCAAAGCTACGCAAGCACTTGTCCCACTGTTTCACCAAGTAGTGACTATCTTACTCACAGAAGTTTTTGGGCTGAAATCCAAAGCCAGTTTCGAACATTGTCCATGACTTTGGTGTCCGAGTAAAAACGCAACGCATGTCCATTACGTATATCTCTTTCGAAAAGAGTCATTATAATGTGCCTACTATTTTTTGGAGGGATACTGCCAAAACTCTAATTCTCATTTATGATTTGCAACTATGAGTGTTTCAATAGTTCGTATTATTATTTATTTAATTTTTTTTACACTGCAAATCAGGCCCCTATCTGCCAGACATGAGTGCCTGGGCGTCGGGCGGTATTCGCCTGATCACAGCCCTTCTTGGCATCGCTGCAGTGCTGTCTAGTGGTTTGCTACAGTTTTCTTTGTTTGACAGTTTATGGTTCCTATGTAACATCGTTGAATTGGCAGATTAAAAAAAAAAGCAAAAATTAAAAAAAGAGAAAGGAATGGATCTCGTCATTTAGAGCCTTGATCAGGTGACGAGACCTTCACCTGACTAGGCACCCCAGAGGTATAATTCATGGGGAACGTGGAGGACATTGTTCCCACGACGGATTTTACGTGCACGAGGCGCCATTAGCGTACATTTTTATATTATTAAAGGCACAGTGACACGAAGAGCATTGTGTAACGTATCTCAACAATTGGCACGAACTAAAAAAAAATGGCATGGTGAAACCATCTGGATTTTAACCCTATCACTATGTCCTGGGGTCCGCGCGGACCCCAAACACTTTCAACAAGTTGTCAAAAAAATCTATCACTCACTGAGTAGTTTCAGCCGGTGACATCTCATATCATAATGTTTGTAATACACGGAAAAAATTAAACTGTTCAAATATAAGTGATACTTGTTCGTTTTTTAATTTGAAAATTAGATAGCATATTTGTCCTGGGCAACAACAGGGCATGTTTTGATAGGACATAGTGATAGGGTTAATTGTATGTAAACGTAGCAAAATACACTTTTCTATCAAAATACATAGTGTAATCGCACATGGTATGTATTGTATACAAAATGGCACTGTATTTGAAATTCCCAGTTCAGATTTCAAATAGGGTGAAAAAATTTAACACAATTAAACTTGGGAAAATGGAGATCGGTTAACGGGAAAATTTTTGGTTTTAGACAGGTTTCTGTCTTAGTAGGTGTTCTATCTGGAAGATACATTTTCCGTTTAAGACAGGATTCCACTATAGGGAAGTTTCATTTTGATGAGTTTTAGTGCATACATGTTTTTTGTTTATTGCGTATTTTTTGAAAAAAAGCACAGTAAAACCAGTGAAAACGGAAGCAGTTTATAACGGAATCCTGCCATAAAAAAACAAAATCATAGTGCCGGAGAAAGATATACCATACAATTATGACTGCTAAGTAAAAAAAACCTGTCTAAAAGCAAATTTTTTCCGATTAACCGAGTCCCATTTTCATTTCACCGGTCAGTTGCGATTCCATCTTAACAGGTTTTGCTGTGCTTGTTTATTTATTTTTTCATTTTTAAGAGCATTAAAAAAGTCCTTCAATTTCTGTATGCAGCATTTTCTTCAAAAGAACGCTATAATTTGATCATTGTTATGGAATACAATAACGCGTATTTTCCCGAAAGACCATTTAGCTCAGTCTTTTATTTCTTCCCACTCATCGTCACGCTAAAATATTCTAAAATAGGAGAAAGTTCAAGATAATTAACAAGAGGAAAGAAAAACGTCATTAACGCCATTAGGGGCGTTTTCTGAAACGTTAAAATTTGGCATTTTTCTCTTGCTGGCGTTTAAAATGTTAACAGAATTTTTCACTGTAGATTTGATGCTTTTAAAAACATGATTTTCTAAAAAAAAAGTATTTAAATATTTTACGCACTTTTTCTTTCCCCGTCAGAAAGAAAATAGAACATTAAAAAAAAAAAAATCTTATTTGGTAAATAGGGTAAACACTAACGGTATAGCGCATTATGATATCTGAAATGCATCTGTATAATTTTTCAATAATTTAAAAGCCAGTTAACATTTTTAATTAATTTTAAAGATCTCAAAATTACTAGGTTAAAGTATATTCAGTTGTTTTGAAATAATTTAAAATTATATTTATGACAAAATAAACACTACTTTTTTATCTAATGATTTAAATTTAAGGAATATATTAAATTTCAGATACTTTATTAATAATTAAACATTTTAATCTTTTATTACTTTTAAATGCTAAAGGTGTAAAATTAACAACTATAATATAAATTAAAATAACTTTTATTAGTTGTTTTACATGTTTCGACTCTTCTGAGTCATTTTCAAAAACAAAATGAGAATATTCTAAAGCTGCACGGGCTTTGAAGTTATTTACATGTACTTTTTAAAAAATTACGCACGTTATCTATTATTTTTTACTTGATTGTTTATTTTCATATATTTGAGCATGGAGTAATTCTAGCCACAGTTTCGGTAAATTAAAAGATGTCGCATCGTTACATATTGTATTTTTGCGCGTGAGTATCTCTATGGTTTCTCTTATTATGGATGGATAGTGTAGACTGGAGGGAAATATTATTTTACTTTCATTGAAATTTATTTGGATGGTTTCTTCTTGATATAATCTTGCTAGGGCTGTAGTTTTTCTATTGTATTTAATATCAGCTATATGCTCTTTTTTTCTGCAATTAAATTTCCTGCTGGTCATGTCCACATCATGTCCACATGACCAGCAGGAAATTTAATTGCAGAAAAAAAGAGCATATAGCTGATATTAAATACAATAGAAAAACTACAGCCCTAGCAAGATTATATCAAGAAGAAACCATCCAAATAAATTTCAATGAAAGTAAAATAATATTTCCCTCCAGTCTACACTATCCATCCATAATAAGAGAAACCATAGAGATACTCACGCGCAAAAATACAATATGTAACGATGCGACATCTTTTAATTTACCGAAACTGTGGCTAGAATTACTCCATGCTCAAATATATGAAAATAAACAATCAAGTAAAAAAATAATAGATAACGTGCGTAATTTTTTAAAAAGTACATGTAAATAACTTCAAAGCCCGTGCAGCTTTAGAATATTCTCATTTTGTTTTTGAAAATGACTCAGAAGAGTCGAAACATGTAAAACAACTAATAAAAGTTATTTTAATTTATATTATAGTTGTTAATTTTACACCTTTAGCATTTAAAAGTAATATACTATTACATGGTGTTATATTTTATTATATTTTAATCTTAGTTAAAGATTAGCCTGGAAATTTTTCAACATTATAATGCAGTGACAAGTGATACTTTTGAAAATTCTTTCAGGATATATTTTTTTTCCGTACAGTCTATAGTAAATAAAACTATAGATTAAAACTATAATTAATACTATATTTCGAGGAAAATGGCGAATGCATTTACACACTGCATAATCATACTCTTTGTATTATACTCTTTAGAGTTTAAAGTGTATCTTGTTTCTTTAATATTAACAGTATACTCTTTAACCAACTTAAAAGAGGTGGTAGTAATTCAATTTAAAATAATTAAATTTATGGTGCAGACAGGTATAACTTTTGCGATATTGGTAATTCTATTTTGTTTAAGATCTTGTTCTCCTGGTGACGCTTATGTAAGTCTTATAAGAATACTGAAAACCCAATTTCAGCATCTGCGCCATCTATAGTCGGAAAAATGTCCGAATTCTTTTGTACAACCTTGTATATAATCTATATATTTGTGTATATATATGTTACGGTAAATCTAATAAACCGATGATTATGTTTAATTACCGGCGATTATACATAATCACCACTAAACTTGGTAAATATGATAAATTATTGAATATTTATCAAATTTACCGGTTTGTTTATAAAATCTATAACTCGTAATGGGGAATGTAATAAATTCGGATTATTTTGTGGAGCAACAAGGTCTTAATTCAAAAAAAAAAAAAAAAAAAAAAAAAAAAAAAAAAAAAAAAAAAAAACTGAATATTTTCAAATAGTATGTACGTTTCGCGTACATTAACAACAACAAAAAAATAACTGGACGCATCAAACTCGCTGTACAGCAATCTCTAGAATGCGTGAAATTCATCCAAGCAGCGCTCAGTAATTTATGTATGTGCGCTTCACATACATTAACCGAAAAAAATACCACTGGGCACATGATATTCGCTGTACAGCAATCTCCAAAATGCTTGAAATTCATTCAAACAGCGGTCAGTAATTTATGTATGCTACGATTCGCGTACATTTACCGAATAAAAACGTAACTGGATGCATGAAATTCGCTGTACAGCAATCTCTAGAATGCATGAAATTCATTTCAGCAGTGGTCAGTAATTTATGTATGTATGTCAATTAGGTTTATTACAATTCCCCATTACGAGTTGGTGATTTTATAAACTAACTGGTAAAATTGATAAATATCCAATAATTTATCATATTTACTAATTTTAGTGGTGATTATGAATTATCACCGGATTAATCACATTTACCGTAAGCATATACCCTACATAGTATGCCAAAATCTGAGTTCAGTTAGGAAACTGGTAACACAGCTAAAATTATCCTTCAGCAATTTCCGCCAGTAACCGGCAATGTATTCGAATTCTTTTGTGCAGCCCTGTATGAGATCTATAGAATTTATACACACCAAGTAATATGCAAAAAAATAATTTAAAAAAAAGCTTACCACAGTTGAAACTAGTCGTTGGGGGCTACCGTAATACTTACCCATCATGGATATGCAAAATGTAAAATATTAAAATAACAAGAACGAAAAATCATGATTCAAGCATAGATTATGTAACACTTTCCAACGCTTCCAAAATAATTTTACAAATCATACCGTTTAATAAGCTGAAAGATAGCATCTAAGTAAATAATTTGGAAAACGCATAACCTATTTAAAAACATAATTTAAGGAATTTGCAACCTATACAATATTCGGAAAGATATCCGAATACTTTTATTCAGCCCTGTATATGATCTATAAATTTGTATATATACTACATAGGATGCTAACTTTTAGTTCAGTTAGGAAAAGCGTAGCACAGTTTAAAATTCTCCTTCTGGAGTTTGTCAATAAATGGAAATGTGTTCGCGAATTTTTGTGCTTCCCTGTATATGATCTACAGAATTTATACACACCACGTAAATACACAAAAAGTGAGTTAAATTTAAAATCGCGTTCAGTAACTTAAAACGCACTTCCAGGAATTATTGTAAACAGACAGTAGAGAATTCTTTTGTGTCTCCCTGTAAATGAACGATGACTGCTATACACACACTATTCTGTAGTAAGCCTCTTGTAATGCACCTTAGTGATATATATAAATTTCAATGCGTTTAAAATAGTGAAACATTATTTAAATAAATCGCAGACGATTTTTCTCCATAGACGTAATGTAACGGAATTCTTTTGACTGTTCCTGTAAAGTTACTATAAGTGCTCTACACACACTATTCTGTAGTAAGCCTCTTGTAATGCACCTTAGTGATATATATCAATTACAATGTGTTTGAAATTGAGTAACATCATTAAAATAAACCGCAAATGATTTTTCCCCATAGATCGCAATGTAACGAAATTCTTTTGAGTGTCCCTGTAAAAAAACTATAAGTGCTACACACTTCCGTTGAAATAGGGAACATGCTATAGAGTACTACAATAACATATAAAAATTGCAGAGCAATCCGAGCATATTTACGGGAGTTAGAGCACGGACAGACGGCCAGACGGCCAGACAAACCGAAGTCATAAACACTTTTCAACTAGGTTGGAAAGTGTTAAAAAATGTGTAAACTACTTATAAAATGCATTGCCACTCAAATAAAATCGAGGCTTGATGACGTCACAAACTTTAAAGGCTCGATGACTGAATTGCTTGAAAGAAACCTCCTTATAACTCCAAAAATAATATTCCTATTAACTAGCGGTTTATTGCATATGATTAAGCGTCAAATTTCCAATTAAAATATATCTTTGAAGTGAAATTTGGATGAAATACAGGGTCATGAAAAATCGAAGAGTGTGGATAATAGGATTCCAAATATCTCGATAACTAATTATCCGATCGACTTCATGCTTTATGCAAAATTTATGTTTTTTTATTGTCTTTTATATTCATTTCTTAAAATAACCGATTTCGAAAATTTTTATAGACCTTTTATCAGAACGAATATTTCGAGAGTCCGAAAAAAATAGTTCCGGTTCATCGAGGTTATTGAAATGAAATAGGCTTCTTCCCATTATTACATATTAAGTACATACCAAATTACAAGTCTCTATCTCCATTTTCTCGGGAGATAGAGCGTTTACAGACATACAGACGGACGGCAAATTTTTTTTTCTAAAAATATGTTTTTCGGAATCTCCAGTGTCTGAAACGTGTAAATCCGTCAAAAAATTTTTTTCTCGATTTTCAAAACGATTACAAGACTTACCCTATACTACGTATGATGGGTAAGTAAAAGGGTTCTGCGTGAATTCGTCGAAGCACAATTCATCGCGAAATAATTCATCGCCGCACATTTCATCGCAGCTTCAATTCGTCGCGAATTAACCTTCAAAGACATTTTCGCCGCAACGAATTGTCGCTGCGACGAATTAATGCTGTAAAGAATTGTCGCTGCGACGAATTGACGTTTCGATGAATTATGCGCGATGAATTGTTCCGCGATGAATTGTGCGCGTCGAATTGACGCGACACCTTGAAAACGCACTTCCAGCAATTATCGCACATAAACAGTACTGTAACCGAATTCTTATCCTGTTAATGAACGATAAATGCTATGCATACCCTACTCCATAGTAAGTCTCTTGTAGTGATGAATATAAATTCCTCCTAAGTGATGAATATAAATTTCAATATGTTTGAAAAAGTGTCACATCATTAAAATGCGCTGCAACGATTTTTCCCGATAGTCCATAACGTAATGACATTCTTTTGAACCCGCTGGAAACGAGCTATAAAAGCTACGCACTCCATTTTCATCTCAAAACATGCTAAGGTAAACCTCAATAACATATATCAATTTCATGACATTCGGACTTCCTTTACGAAAGTTAAAGCACGGTCAGACGGCCAGGTAAACCGAATTCAAAAACACTTTTCAACTAATGTTGTAAGTTTAAACAAGTTGGAAATTGTATGTGAAACGTGACAATCGAGGTGCGTTCGTACTCTAACTAGTTTTATAAATAGTCTTGTGCAAAAATCCATGAATACGAAAATTCATTATTTTATGGGATGCAGATTTTCATATTATAGATATTCGTTGTATTTTATGAAATTAAGTTTCAATACACTTTTACAAACAATTCATTACAATTGTGTTACAATGTAGAAAAAAATCATCGTTATTATTTCAGTGAAAAAATGAATTGTTATTAGCCGTTACAAAATAAGTGCATTTTATCTTTTGTAGACATTTTCCGAAAACTTTGAAAATTCCAGAACTCGAAATCCCTATTTAGACTCTTTTCCCGTTTAATATCTATTTCTCCGGAGACATCGATCCAAAAGACGGTTGGTAGATCATCTTATTATTTCACTGAAAAAATGAATTATATAGCACCCTATGTGCAATCCTATATCCTATATATATATTAGCAATCCTATATGCTGTAATGAAACCATTTTAGTCTACAAATTCGGTTTTTAAATTCCGTCATACGGAAATAATAGGACTCCCTCTGAAATAGCACGTCATCACCAAGGTAACTTGGAACCATTATCTGTCATGGATTGATCTGTCATTGAATTAATTACGTATGACAGGATTTAAAAGAATGAAGAAAACTTTTATTAATAACTTTTAAAATTTGAGATGACTCGACAAAATTCTGCAACGATTATGTATATATATATTAAATTTCAAACCATTCTGTTGGGTAGTTTTTGTGCTGTTATACGCGGACAGATGGACCGGGGTTTCCGAGATATATTTCCGCTATTAGGTAGCTTTCAATACAAAAAAGTATAAAGCTACCTATTGCAGCCGTTCGGAGGAAAGCAGTTCCGGAAAATTTCGATATATTTTCACCGATCATGACCCCCAGACCCCAAAACCACCCTCCGTTCAAATGTTGATTTATATATATATATATATATATATATATATATCCACATATATATCTGACCTATGTCATACGATAACGCTCGTATTTATAAATCAATTTTGATGAAACTAATTGTGTGTATTAAGCTCACCAATGTCTCGACCGAGTTCGTTGGACAGCTTGGTCCGCCATTTTGTTTCAAGATGGCGACCAATTAAAAATTTAAAACTAAAATAAATATACAAAAAAGTTAAAAATTCAAATTTATTTTTTAATTCAGTGTTAGGCCTTGAAACGAGGATTCCAGAGCATTTTTTGGTTTACCTCTATCTTAATAAACGGCTGAGATAGAGCAGTTTGAAATTCTAGGGTGGCTGACATTTTGAAACAAGACAGCACATTACAAAAATTTTCATTGTTGTAATAATTTTCCCAATCAAACGCATAAAACTATATATTTATATCCGTTAGCGCCAAATTCTCTTGGCGACCAAAATAAGTCTTCATAAATGAAGCCAATTTGGCTATTGCTCAATAATTTGGCGAATTTCTTATTCAAATTCAGTATTAACGAATCTTTTGTAAACGTTTTATTTGCATTTTAAGTTGCTGTTTTCGTGTAACATTAGCTAAAATTTTAAAACGAAGATATAGGAAAGCTACCTTTTCCTCCCGGTACAGGCCGGAAGGACTTTTTGCTTTTTATACCGGGCCTGCCACAAAGATAAATTGACTTGCGTGGCGTCACAAGCGAGATCCATACTACTTAAAATTTTCCACGTACTTTGTTGGTTTGTACGCATTGTTTACGATAGTATTTCGATATTATTTATTGTTTTATTTAGTAATTAATAATATTTTTCAGTGTATTTAGGTTATAACGCTATCAATAATTATAGATTATAACTATTAAAGAAAGTATAGATTATATCTGTAAAATAATGAGAAGAAAATGTTGTGCGCCTAGTTTCTAATCTAAGTCTTCAAATTGGCTACTGATAATGAAAAGAAGACATTTTAGCTACGAAAATTACATTGTGATAATTTTACCTATATTTCAACAGCAGTGGTCTGCATTAAACGTTTCGATATACGTTTTCTATTTCGTGAAGTTAGAATTAATAGGATGGTACTGAACTTGTTGTGCAGAGAAAAAAATTAACCCTAACAACGAATGTCTATCCTACTGTAATGGAAATATTCCGGCATATTTGAATGAATGTGTACTTCCAAACGAAAAGAGCCCAATCATCTTTGGAAAAAAAAATAAAAGAAGCAGACGATAAACAGTTTAACCTTCCTACCCTGAATGGGTCGAATCGACCCACTTCTATAATTTATTTAATTAGATTGGAACCAGATTTTTTTTATAAAGCAAGTTAAATAAATGCTACAGAGAACTACGTTAAATAAATATGTTAAATCATTTTCAAAAACAAATTCTGGTGTGAAATGTTTTTATCAACGTTGAGTAAAATTTCAACAGGGTACGAAGGTTATGGTCACAGAGTAAGGAGATTTAAACAGAGAATCAACTCTCATAGACTTCAATGGTAACTTCTTTAACATGAGATTACACATAGACAGTGGCGCTAGCTGCGGATGACGCAAAAACTACAGCCGTAACAGAAGAGAGGTTGCTAAATAGAGCTATATATCGCTTTCTTGGCGACAAATGAGGGAAGGAAAAAAAAAAAAACGGCGACTACTTGCTTCATGTTTTGGTTGATTGGTTGGTTGATTTTAAGACGGTCGATTATCTATCTACGCGAATGAAAACAGATTTATTATTTTTAACATGTTCTGAAACAATCTGAATTCAACTTTATTTTTAAATAAGTGCTGTGGTAAAACAAAAAAATTTTTTTTCCAAGTTTGAAAGGAAAATTTGATTTTTTTAATTCTTCAAAATGTAAGTTGTGATTTATTTTCATGTGTTATTTTTGCTCTTGTTTTTTCAAGTTCCATAATGTTTGAAATATTTTATATATATTGAGTGTTGACAGATTTGTGCCGAAACGTCATGTTAAGGCTCACTGTGGAGACGCAAAATGTTTTCGATTTCCGTCTGTCTGTTTGCCGTAAAAATGATCCGATTAGGTTGATTTTTAGTTGGCGAGGTATCCGGAATTAGCTGTATAGTTTTTGGTTAAATTTGGTTCATTCGTTCGGAAAATATAGAATATTTTTTTAGGTCATAATGCTTTCTTATGGGGATGCAGACGATTTTTCAAATTTCATTTTTATCTGAAATGAGAATGGAATATTTGCGTAATGGATTTAGATGTAAAATTATGATTGTTAAATTTTCGATATGGATTTCCAATAGTTTTAAAATTTTGCTTATAAATTTAATAGAATTTAGAAATTAATTGCTTAAAATATTTGAAAATGTTTTTGCATCTGTTCGGGAAATATAAACATCTTACTTTCATATTTTTTACAATTTTTAAAATCATTTATTTTTACTTACCACTTTAATTTAAGGATTCTAATTTCTGGAACATTCGAACAATTTTATATGCTTATAAACATGCATGCAATTGAAAAAATAATAATTGCGGATTGTACGAAGTTAAAACGATATTTTAAAAAAATGATCTGCAGATTTACTAGTATAGGAAAAAACTTAGTACCATGTTTACATTGCGATAGAAAATGTATATGAATAAAATTTTATATAGAGAAAATTTTTTTAACATGAATGAGATTTATGGTATGGCAATTATTTTAACGATAATATAAAGTCAAAATTTGTTAAAAATCTGCTAACACTGAATATACAGTGTCTCACAAAAGTGATGGGACACTTGTGCTTTATAAAAAGAAACTGCAATAAAATAAATAAACAAACATGTGCAAAAATTTTTTGGGTGTGTTTCATATTTAAAGTTAGTAACAATTATTACATAACATACATTTTGTCAAAATATTAAAATATTAATTTAGTAAAAATACAATTGTTCAGAACGGAGCAAAAAATGGCTCACATAAGTGATGGGACACTTACTTTTCCATCAAATATTTATCCAAAAATTTTACTTTTTAAAAGGTTTTAATATTTTGTTGCATTTCCTTTTACTTTTAAAACATGATTTAATCTTTTTGGGATGGATTCGACTAATTTTTTTGTGATTTCTGGAGTGATTTTACCCCATTCTTCTTGAAGCACCGATTTTAGTTGTTGTTTTGAAGAAATGGTGTGTTTGCGAATTCTTGAATCCAATTCTTGCCAAATATTCTCTATGGGATTTAAGTCTGGAGATTGTGGTGGTGTTTTTATTATTTCAGGACAGTTATATAGCAGCCAGAGTCTAACGTTCAGAGCAGTGTGCTTGGGGTCATTGTCCTGGTAGAATTTAAAATCGTTATGAAGGTTCAATTTTCGTGCTGAAGATTTCAAATTTTGCTTTAAAATATCAATATACTTGTACTGATCCATTATACTGTCAATAAAAACAAGATTACCAACTCCTGCGGACGACATACACCCCCATACCATAACTCCTCCTCCACCATGTTTTACTGTTGGTACCAAGTTCTGTTTGCGAAATTCTTCCCTGGGTTTTCTCCACACCAAGATTCTACCGTCAGAACCAAATATATTAAATTTACTCTCATCAGCAAATATAACTTTATTCCAGTAATCAGAATTCTTATTTATGTTGGATTTTGCGAAAGCTAGTCTGAGTTTTCTATTCTTTTCACTTACGAAGAATTTTTTCCTGGCTACTCTACCGTGATATCCAGCAGATCGAATTACCCTTCTAACAGTCTCAGGATTAACAATTATTCCATATAATGCTTGTAAATCAGCAGCAACTTTTGAAGCACTAATTCTTGGATTTTTTTTAATATTTCGAACGATAATTCGCTTTATTCCATTGGATAGCTTTGATGGTCGGCCAGGTCTTCTTTTATCCTGAATCATATGATTCTTTTTATATCGTTTAATGATATTGAAAACTGTTGAACGACTCAAGTTAACTGTTTCAGCAGTTTTTCTAATAGATTTTCCACGTTCAATATGCAAATTAATAACTAATTTTCGAATTTCAGGCGAAGTTTCTTTTCGTTTAGCATTCATGGCTACACAGAGCTAAAAAACACAAAAATTCCAAAACAAACTGGAGAGAAATACTGCAGACGATTTTATAAATTATTGCCAATTGCTTTTAAGTAAAAATAAAACCCCAAACAATATTTTTATTGCTTATTTCAGATGATTTTTGTTGCATATATAATGGTGTCCCATCACTTATGTGAGCTATTTTTTGCTCCGTTCTAAACATTTGTATTTTTATTAAATTAATATTTTAATATTTTGACAAAATGTATGTTATGTAATAATCCTTACTAAATTTAAGTATGAAACACACCCACAAAAAAATGTGTACATGTTTTTTTTAATTTATTTGATTAGTTTCCTTTTGTAAAGCACAAGTGTCCCATCACTTATGTGAGACACTGTATATAAAATATTTCATACATAATGGGACTTGAAAAATAAAAACAAAAATAACACATAGAAATAAACCACAACTTACCGATTCTTAGGAATAAAAAATAACTTTGACGTCTTGTTCTTGCAAACAATACACGCCTCTCTTCGTAGCATTTTGAAGAATTATAATAATTACTAGCCGCCACTGGCGACCAGTTTGGTCGCCCTTAAATGTATGTTAAGCATTGTAAGAAATTATTTTTATTCATAATTTATTTTTTTCCTTAATCCCTCACATAACCGGAAAATTCTAATAGACAAATCAAGAACTTTTGCTATCGTGGTAGCATTTCGCATATTTTTTGTTGTTATGTATTTCATCTTTCTTGAAAAAACCGCTTAACCCACTTTATAATTGTAGTATAGTTTTTCGTTGATTGGCCGTAATCCATAGCAATATGAGATAGAAGATTTTAAACACACCTAGAGATACATTATGAAAGATTGCGTTCACACAATAACACAAGTACGTGAAGAGACTAATTTAGGAGAACTCAAAAGTGGCATTTTTTTAGATGTTTAATAGCATTTCGTGACGGGAGATTACATGGCCCATCGGGAGTGACCCGACCAAGCACAGAGCACAATTAGAGGCTACATTTTCCAAGTCGATCAGGAACAGAATTAAAAAATAATTACTTCAAAGTCCTTGACAGCTGGTACATATTTTGGCGTGCGGTTTCCGCCAAATTCCTTTGAAGAATTACCAATTTGGCGATAATATATGCAGAGAGATACAGAAGACAGTGATGATATAAAAATAACCAAATGAGATATCTATGAAAAATTGCATCCTCAATGCATACCAACATAGGGTTGTGACAGGGCAAAAGTTAGTTTTACTGGGAGCAGAAAATTATCTCAAGGATTTAGACAATACATCCGCTGATTGTAGAATCTATGAATTAATAATAGACATATCTAACGGCTACATTTATAAGTGCAAATGCAGAAGTGCAGACATGAGAAGGAATTATTCTTTCTTCTTTATTTTTTAATTCAGCAAAATTACATCTGCACGAAATAGAGTGTGGGAGGATGATTTTGAAATGAAAGCGATATCTTTTATAATAGAAAGGGATATATTTAAATGCATGGAATGGGATGCACAGACAAAATTAAATTTCGAATATAAATTTAAAATAATTAAATTAAATGCATATTGAATACGAAGAGAGGGTTAACTATTAAGAAAAGCATATATAATGGAAACTCCATTATATATATCACCCCCCGAACAAGAAAAGAAAAAAAAATTTTATACCATAAGGCTTGCGAACAACTTACTGTGTCTCTCTGCATTTACATAGCATGTTGCAATGACCTGAACTCCAAGGAAAAATAAAATAAACATCCAATATTTTAATAATATAAGCATCACAAGTATTTGAATAATATAAGCATCACAAATATTTGAATAATATAGCATCACATATTCATGGCCATAATTTAACTTCTAAATTTCTTTATTCATATATATAGTTGCAACTTTCGATCTTTTTTTTTTTATAGAGGTATATTTATTTATTTATTTATATTCATCATCTGGCGCCAGGAACAAAGGTAAACCTTTTTCATAATTTTTCCTAAATATCAAGAATGGCCATAAGAACAGAGAAGATAAAAATATATAAGCATTATCAATTCTTCTCAAAAGCTTTTTTTTTCATTTGATGCAATTTAAATCTTTAGTAGTGATGCAAAAAGTATAAACATATAGGTATAAAGCAAAACACAAATACAATACAAAAGCTTCAAAAGTAAAAATATACATTCATGTAAGGACACTATTAAATCGTAATGAATGGATAAAAAGTAAACATTGTGGTAAAAATATAAATCAAAGTTTTTTTCTCTTTAAATATGTAATAATATCGTGGACAAGAACTAGAGTGCAGAAAGTGTAAAGGCATAATAGGGATATATCTGTATATATATAGTTTACAAAACCACTTCCTAAATGAACAATTTGATATTTTAACTTTTTGTTTAAATTTCCAAAATAACTAAATTATTAAATTACCTAGAAGAGATTATCTTTACTGAATATTCACATTGAAAGTAAATATAAAAATTTTGAAATAATCACTAAAAATAGTTGATATTGTTTAAAGAAGAAAAATACATTTATATTGTTTTCATTTATCTATTTACTATTATTATTAACAATATCAAAGGAATAGATAATTTTAAAGAAACCCTATGATATTTAAAATCTATTCAATGAATCAATGTAACACCATTGTGAAAAATTACTATAGGTGAGTTGTTTCTACAAGTAACTAAGCAATTTTTTGTAAATGTCTGAAAGAATGACTTCTGCTTAACGTGAAATGAAAGTGTGGGATGTTATGAGTGTTCGTGAAGAGAGATGTATGTGAAGAGGTTACATGTGATAAACCTTTAGATTAAATAAATGTATGCTATTGAAACAAGAATCCTGACATGGGAAGCCTAAAATTCTAACAGGTAAAAATGCGTCACAAATGTTAATTACAATACGAAGGAATAATATTATGAGAAACGTGTAAAGAAAATTTCTTTGTCATTGACAAAGTGAAGGTGACATGTATGTGATAAAATTGAAATAAAAATAGAACGATGAAGTAGTGTATATATGCAAAGTGCAATAGAAAATAAATGTGTACAATAAAAACAAAGTGTAGAGTGAGAAAAACTTAACGGTATGTGTAGATACCCAACAATACCTATCTGTGAATAAGAATCATGAGTACAAAAAAATGTGGAAACGATGAACAAAAAAAACAAAAAAAGAAAAAAATTCTGATTACGAAGGAATCAGACCCCATGATGTAAGAAAAACTGTGAACAAAATTCTGGCTACAGGGAACCAGACCCTATGATCACATCTTCTGGCTACAGAGGAGACCAGGAACCATGAACGAAAAATTTGGTTACAAGAACCAAAACACATTGAACCAATTTTCTGGCTACAAAAGGAGCACAGAACACCAATGAACGAAATATCTGGCTACAAGAGGAGCACAGAATCCAATGAACAAAATATCTGGCTACAAGAGGAGCACAGAATCCAATGAACAAAATATCTGGCTACAAGAGAGCACAGAATCCAATGAACAAAATGGAATGTAAAAAAAAATATACCGTCAATATTTCTACAAGAAAAAATAAAAAGTACGTTTGATGTGATTTTATATGCAAGAATGTACCAAAAAGAAAAAGGTGTGACGCTGACTTTTTTTTTTTTTTTTTTTTAACTGAACAAAGTGATACCGACGTAAAAAGAATTGTATACATATAAAATGAACTAAAAATGTTAAGACAGCTGAAGCTGTGTGTAAAGATCAAGTTAAAATTATTCCAAATGAGAAAAGTTTCTGACGACCCGCATCAAAAGAAATTTCAGCAATAAGAATAATACCTCTTATTATTTCACCATTTCCGATCGCTAAATAGCCAAATGAAAAGAAATGAACCATCTGTACACACAGGTGTGTAAACACTACTAAATATTAAAATAAATGACAGACGAAAAACTGAATTTTTTTTTTTTTTTTTTTATATATATATATATATGGAACGTTGAATGAAACTTACCCATATTAATGTACGAAAATGTATCAAGAATACATAAGTTGAATCAAAGAAAACCACACGGTGGAGAATATTTACGATTGGATGTAATAAAAGGAAATAAACATGCCACAAGAATCCTAACATAACCTCTTACAATGAATATTCTAATTTAGAAAAGTTTTTTTTTTTTTTTTTTTTTTTTTTTTTTAATTAAATAAGGATTAAAAATAATATTATTTCGTTGATCTTCAATATATCTCTTTAGTGAAGGACAACATTGAGAAAAAGCAGTGTGAGAAGTGTCAAAATCAGTATTGTTGTTTTCGTTGTTCATGACACAATTGATACATTTAGGAGGGTTTGTGCAATAAGAGTTATGTTCATCCGCACAAGTAGGGCACCTTATATTGCTATCACAAACATTCGCAATATGACCATATGATTGACATCTAAAACAGCGTTTTACAGCTATATATTTCACACAGGATATGAATTATTCTGAATAAATATTTCTTTAATGTCAAGTAATTTTTTTGCAATATTAGGAGAAATATCAAACATATAATTATAAGTATCAGAATTTTTAAGTTTATATTTCTTTCTAAATTGAATGGAGGATATAGATGTTTGTATGATGTCGGAGATCCCAAATAAAATATCCGGTATATTGAATTTTTCAGGCAACTGACAAATAATTATACGAACAGGTTTACGGTAGTGTTTAGTAGGTGAATTAAAGGAAATGTTTTTGGAAAGATCATGAATATCTGGAATGTTTGAGTGCTGCTTAACCACGCTTTCTTGTGAACAGACAGCATATGAGTCCTCAACAATTTTGTATTGTGTTACATCCGTTTGTGTAGACATATTGTGCAAAATTTGAGGTGACATACAGTTGTTATGAGATGTATCGTTTATAATTTTACAGTCACCTATGACTTCCTGTTTATTTTGTACATTTTGAGAATGAAGTCGTTCTAATAATTTCTTATTAACTGTAAGCAAATTTTCCTTCGCCCGTACATTTTTAGCATGTTCTAATAAAACAACTGCATTGTAATACTTCAGAAGAAAATGAAATTGATGTTTCACCAAAGTTTTAAAATCATCTAAATTTTTAGTAAAAGTGTCCTGATCATTAATCTGTTTATAAAGACTTTCTACTTCAGAGGAAATTAATTGCGCAGTATTTGCTAAAGTATCTCTAAACAAATGAGACCATGCAATTTCTCTACCGAAATTATTTTGATCAAAAACAGGTGCAGTATTTTCAGATGCATTGGTTTGTTTAGGTGCAATTTTCTCAAAATTGGTCTTAGATTTATTTTTACGCACCTTTTTATGAGCCATATTTATCAACAGTACAAAACACGCAAAATTGAAAGAGGTATTGGGAGCAAACAAACCATCAAAAAGAACTTAAGTTATATTTAGTTTCCCGAAACAAATGAGAATTTAAAAATATGGCAGCAAGATATAACCAAAATACACAGGCAAAATAAACAAAAGTATAAAATAAATAAAAAATATAAAATTCACCATAAACAGTACTTACCTAGACACTATAACAAAATTTTTAAAGTTTAATTTTAGTTTCAAAAATTTTTACCAGAATGTAAAATTAATATAAAAAGTGCAAACAAAAATATTGCGTCAAAAATATTGTTAAAAACAAGAATGCACGTGTCCTAATATATTAAAATAAATTTTTTTAACCCAATTTATCACATGCAAAATGCATACCTTGAGTAATTAAAAAAAATGCATTATTGACATATTGGGTTGTTTTGTTTTTGTTGCTAGGTGAGATGCTATCACCTTTTTCAAAAACAATGAATGAGTGCAAATTACCTGTGACTAACAATTGAAATGAATCCTGTCAATATGCATACCTACAAAATTATTCTTAAACTAAAATAAATTTGGAAAAAAGAAAATGGATTAAATTAAACAGAAACAATTAAAATTTAAAGAATTTAAATTTACCTGAATTCTAAATTTTGAATTCAAAATTGAATAAGAATTAATCATTTAAAAGCACTGACAAGATCCTCAATTTGCACTACATCCAATTCCCCAACAATCAGCATTGTGAATTCAAGAATTAATATGAAGGGTAACAGCAAGGAATTTTCATAAACATAATAATTTAGACTAAGTGAAAATTTTGGAATAAAAGGGAAAAATCTTTCTTTTAAAGAAAGTACAGAAAGGGGGTTATAAAATTGATGCGAAAACGTTAATAATAATGTTAAACAAAATAATATTTGGCCAATATTAAAAAAATGCAGAATTAATTTCAAGAATTCACAACACTGAAGCTGTGATCGTATAGTTTCATCATTATTTAAGAGACCATGAGTTAATAATTAGATTTTGAATAAGTAATTCATTATTATAAAATGCTTCTCATAAGACTTTAGATCAAAATGTTAAAATTACTTTATATAAAAAATTCAGATAAGTATGTCCTGTAATTAATTAAAGAATAGTAAAAGGTCTCAGTTAATTAAATAAAATAAGTTTGAATATTAAAGATTACAACATCCAGTAAATTAGCAGTTTATTTTTTTATTAGATTTAATGCTTAAAATAATATTTAGAAATTCCATGACAAGAGAATACAATAATTTACTTTAATTAATTAATTTGTTTATTTATTTATTTTGCCAGAATTAATATTTAAATCAATAGAATAAATTAAGTAAAAGGATTGGTATAAATCCTAGAGAGATTGACTCTCGTAAGTAAATAAAAGGTAAAATTTTGAAAGCAGACTTTTTGAAGTAATTAAGCAAATAATCAAAAAAAAAAGAAAACAGAGAAGGAATTAAATTAGAAAGAACAAACATTTATTTACAAATAACACTTTAAATGATTTAAATATCCTCTTAGATATATATATATGCATAAAAATACTAAGACACGGATAAGTTCCGTCATATCAAGCAGAAAACATAATTTATAAATCATAATAGTGATAAGAATTGTTTTTACTTACAAGGCTTCTTAATTTTGGAAAACTTAGCATTATTTGGATAGGACGTTACTTTCGAGAGGTATTCGTCTTTCAAAGAGGTAACTTAATGATCAAGACTTTTATTCAGAACTTTCCATTATTTAGAGGGAATTTTCACAGTTTAGACTCAGTGTCAGGAACATTGCACAACTTCACCGTGCACTCTTCAAATCACACTTTACAGGAGTGCAGTTTTGATATTTCACAGTCGCGCTGAAAGTATGCACCAATACTTTTTTTTTTTATTTTTGCGCCTATGCACCTTTGAGCTGTCAGTACTGCATTCACGGTTGTCGGAACTGGAGTTTGTGAATTCATAGGCTGAGATTTTGTCGACTCTGGATTTTAGCAATCCAATCCTATATAACTAGTTATTCCTGTAGAAAATTACGAGATACGACACGGTCTTTTTATTGAAGAACATCCTATCATTTTTCGATAAGCTGGATTCTAATATTCATAGTTGTTTCAATCAGTTAAACGCTACTTTCTCGTCCTTTCAGGCCGCTTGATGAGCGCACATTTTCTATCAACCCACTGTCGCTACTGCTGGGAGAGAAGTCTCTGTCTCGAAAAAAAATCGCTCATGCCTAACCGGCGGGGTGAGGGAGGGAACCCTCCACCCTCACACACCTAAACTAACCGAGCTTCAAGACATGACTGCCTGCTAACTAGCTCTTCGTTCCCTTGGTAACGCTACCAGGGGGGAAAAGGGTCAACGCTGATTGGTTGAGTGGGGGGAGCAAATAACACGCTTATTGGATTATTGTTGCTAGGTGAAAAATCCTAGCTACAATTCCTGGAAATTAGCCGTCTGTTGGGTCCCACGAAAAGGAAGAAATCACGTGTACGCTTGCACCTGTTATTTCGTAAACAACGACTCGAAAGCAATAAACTGTGCATCTTCCTAACAAGCCTTCGAAATAGTTTTATGACTCTCTTTACTGAGGGTAATAAAAAGTCGCACACAATACAACTGACCATAATGCTTCAGTTATTCCCATGACTTCTTATAAAAGCCTTTTGTACTATATCCAATCTGCCTGTGTGTGTTCCGAATTTACGATCCCTTAAACTACGTGAGAATTTCAAGTAAAAGTTGTTTGCGTGGACACTATCTCATAGTGAAAAAGGAAGCACTTGGGTGGTCTTGACTTATAGAGAAATACAAATGTTTGGATTTTGAAAATAAGAGTTTTAATTAATAATGTTTAAGAAAAATAAGAAAAAGGAGGAGGGGGTTTGATTAAATATTAAAATAGAATGAGTTTATAAAAAAGAAATGTTTTAAGATATTAATGAAAATATAAATATAAAAATTTAGATTAAATTACCTCTAACACAGTGTCAAAAATATTACAGCAAACCAAAAAAAAATCTATATATTTTTAAGTTAAATGGGAAAAAATGGGATCTATTTACCAAAACAATAAATGGAAAAACAAACTATCAAATGCATAATATTATTTTCAGAAAACCCATGACAAAAAAGAAAAACATGCATACTTCATACTAATATATAACACGAAATATGTGGAATGTTAATCCTTCTATTAATATTATCATCTTTTTGTTTAATTCTGTAAAAATGTGTATCAAAGCACAGTAAAAAAAATTATTATTATTATTATTAGCACAAAAATATCTAAATTATCTAAGTTATTTGCACAGAAAAATAATATTCAAAATTTTTAAATCTTACCTGAAATAAGACATTACAGAAAAATACCAATGTATACACATGAGAAAATAGTCCTGTGAAAATTCTCATTTAAAAGGTAAAAAACAAATGAGAAAAAAAATGAGAAAAAAAAATGTAAGGAAAACATATTTAACTGTTTTTTTTTTTTTTTTTTTCCCAAATAACAACTACATATAAATTTATTTAATAACCTTATTTAAAATGTAGGACAACATTCTCAGTTCGTCATCAACTACCAAATAGTAAAATATATATATATTTTTTAAACTCCTGTATCCTAAAATATCTGAAAAAGAAAAAATCAAAATATCTGAATGCAAAAATTTCTTAAAGTTTACATAAAAATGTCACTGTCTGAAAAAGGGTAACCTTAACGGAGAAGATATTTCAGTTTTATAAAATCTATAAATCTCGACTCTATAAAAATTTTTAACTATCCTTTCTTTAATTAACTAAAAATTGAGACAGAAAAAGAGAAGCAAAAAGGCAAAAATGCAGAATTTTAAAAGACTTCTAAATTAATTTTAAATCTAAAACAATTATTATTCTCTGTTTCTGCTCATAAAACAAAAATTACCTTGGCACACTTTGTTTTATAAATCCATGAAATTGCACAGTCATTTTGCACTAAAAAAAAATTTCTTTAAACTATGACGTAAGGTTTTTATATAATAATCAACACGAAACGTGCACAGATGAACTTTTCTTTTGAAAAAAAAATTGAAGTGTAAATAACGAAACGCATTCGTGCACCAGCGATAATGCTGAAAAGTTAATCCATATGCTTTCGTTCAGAAACTAACTTGGAGAAACGAAACATAAATCGCACAGCTGATGACACAAAGTTTTTCTTGCACTTTGAACTGCCCAGAGATTCCTTTTCCATTATAGACGAACGATGATTAAAAGGAGCGAAATAGAACAGGTTGTAGAAGAAACACATGGTCTTTGGGTTCTCTAAAATTAGCAGACGGCATAATACTGAATTTTCTTTTTGCGGTATAAAGCAGGAACATCATTTGATTTTGGAGCTTGGATTATAAGAAGCAAAAATGTTGACTTATCAATTCCCGAGAATCGTTCCGATTTTTATTTCTTTTCTCTTTTACATAAGTCCTTTTGGAATGACGAATAAAAAGAGTTTCAACTAGATCGCAACACTTCCGGTTTTCTTGAAAGAGCGGGCAAAAATAAAATATTTATTCCATAGCGTCTGAAATACTAGTCAAGTCCACACATAGTCCACGGAATTCACAATGCAGCTTTTTCCTCTCAAAGAACGTTCATGTACGATAGGTAATTTTACATCACTTTGGGTCGGTTTGTGTCACTCCCAGCCACAGAGTCTCTTATGCTCTTCATGGACACGGAAACCAAGATCTGTAGTACAGTTTTTCGTTGATTGGCCGTAATCCATAGCAATATGAGATAGAAGATTTTAAACACACCTAGAGATAGATTATGAAAGATTGCGTTCACACAATAACACAAGTACGTGAAGAGACTAATTTAGGAGAACTCAAAAGTGGCATTTTTTTAGATGTTTAATAGCATTTCGTGACGGGAGATTACATGGCCCATCGGATGTGACCCGACCAAGCACAGAGCACAATTAGAGGCTACATTTTCCAAGTCGATCAGGAACAGAATTCAAAAATAATTACTTCAAAGTCCTTGACAGCTGGTACATATTTTGGCGTGCGGTTTCCGCCAAATTCCTTTGAAGAATTACCAATTTGGCGATAATATATGCAGAGAGATACAGAAGACAGTGATGATATAAAAATAACCAAATGAGATATCTATGAAAAATTGCATCCTCAATGCATACCAACATAGGGTTGTGACAGGGCAAAAGTTAGTTTTACTGGGAGCAGAAAATTATCTCAAGGATTTAGACAATACATCCGCTGATTGTAGAATCTATGAATTAATAATAGACATATCTAACGGCTACATTTATAAGTGCAAATGCAGAAGTGCAGACATGAGAAGGAATTATTCTTTCTTCTTTATTTTTTAATTCAGCAAAATTACATCTGCACGAAATAGAGTGTGGGAGGATGATTTTGAAATGAAAGCGATATCTTTTATAATAGAAAGGGATATATTTAAATGCATGGAATGGGATGCACAGACAAAATTAAATTTCGAATATAAATTTAAAATAATTAAATTAAATGCATATTGAATACGAAGAGAGGGTTAACTATTAAGAAAAGCATATATAATGGAAACTCCATTATAATAATAAATTAATCATTGTGTGTGTTTTATAATAAAATTGTATGTTTTTTAATATAAAATAAACTATTTCATAATAAAATAAAAGTACATGCTGTTTTAGTAATCTCTAATAGGTACCTGAAAATGGGATTTTCTCGCCAAAATGGCACAAAACAAAAATCGCGCCAACCCTGGTGCGTCCGTGACAGCTGTTCCAATTTAAAATACATGACGTTCACATTTTTCTTTAAAATAGAAAATAGATAAATAAGAAAAAATATAAATCAAAACATTTGATTTCAAAATTAAAGTATCGTTTCTAATTTACACACGCGAAAAATAAAAGCTGACAATTCGTTTCGAAATTTGATCCATTAAAAATATTATTACATGAGTTCAACTTACGTCAAGAAAAGATCCTGAAGGAAGTTGAGTTGTATAGAATAGAATTATGGTAAACATTGACTGTCTCACTGGTGCGGATTATTATTTTTACACCAGGCAGCTGTCCAAAAATTCATGGTTTAATATTTAAACGTTCACAACGAATGAATCTTTTTTTTTTTTTTTTTTTTTTTTTTTTTTTTACTTTTATGGATAGAGAATTTGAACTGCGAAACCTAATTTAAACTGAAGTTATTGCAGAATGTATACATAATTGAACGTAAATCATCTCTCAAATATTAATTTTTTTTTGAACGATCTTTCTAAAAATGTAACTTTTATGCATTTTTATTCGAAAAAAATAATTTTGAATAAAAATGGCCGCGTGGCATATGAAAAAGTGAAGCGGGCATCCCGGAACTGTTGATGACAGTCACATGACTTACGGTTTTATTATAGAGACTAGCCGCCACTGGCGACCAGTTTGGTCTCCCTTAAATGTATGTTAAGCACTGTAACACGTTACTTTTATTCATAATTTTTTTTTTTTTTCCGTAATCCTTCGCCAAACCGGAAGATTCTAATACACAAATCAAAAACTTTTTCGATCATGGTAGCATTTCGCATATTTTTTGTTGTTATGTATTTCATCTTTCTTGACAAAAACCGCTTAACCAACTTAAGCATTTATGCTTCATATCCGTTTGCTTATCAGTTGCAATATGTTTGCTAATGAGGAGATTCTTAAACATATTAAGTAGTTTTCCGTAATTGGATCTATCGCCAAATGGCGTATTTTAGTTAATACGATTTGGTGCAATGAAGTCTATTTTGTGAAAGTCTTTAATGATATCCACCATTTACACTGAACCATATTGTTGCCAATATTTTTTTGTTTGTTTGTTTGTTTCTCGCTAACTTTGGCTGTAGACTTGATTACGGGGGATTAGAAAATCTACCATTATTCTCATTTAAAACGTCTTGAATAATGTTACATAATCGGAGTGCATATTATAACACGTAATTTTCGAGTATGGTTTGGTGAAACATTGAACTTTTGGAAGCCAGTTTTGATAATCACGTAAATATGTCACACCAACATTACCGCCTATAATTCTAATTACAGCAATCCGTTTTTTCTCTCTATATTACAACTCTATAGTTAATATAGTGCCCCGGTGCGTCTACGACAGCTGTTCCATCAGAACATTTGATTTCAAAATAAAAGTATCGTTTCTAATTTGCACACGCAAAAAAATAAAAGCTGGTATTGGCGATTTTAAAAATTCTATTAGCGAGATTTGCGCCCAAATAACACAAAAGTACTTAATGATGTTATGTATTTTGTAAATGTATATTAAATTACTGTTTTGAAAGCGATTGGTCATTAATAATGGTAAATATGATTGGTGATTAACAATCATTTTCGGTGGTCTCTCTTCCTTTCACGTATAATACATAAATACCAAATTAACTGACAATTTGTTTCGAAATTTGATTCATTAAATATCATTACATGAGTTGTATTTGTTTACATTCAGCTTACATCAAGAAAAGATAAAGAATGAAGTTGAGTTGTATAGCACATAATTATGGTAAACTTTGATTGTGTCACTGGTACGAATTATTTTTTTGACACCAGGCAGCGCTCTAAAAAATCTTTCATGGAAAACTAACTTTACGAACGATTATCTCCATGGTTTAATGGTTTAATATTTTAAACCTTCACGACGAATGAATCTTTTTTTTTTTTTGTTTACTTTCATGGATAGAGAATTTGAATTGCGAAGCTAATTTCAACTGAAGTTATTGGAGAATATATATATAATTGAACGTAAGTCATCTCTCAAATATTAATTTATTTTGAACGATCTTTCTAAAAATGTCACATTTATGAAGTTTTATTCGAAAAAATAATTTTTAATAAAAATGGCCGCCTGGCATATGAAAAAGTGAAACGGACATTCCGGAACTGTTGATGACAGTCACATGACTTACGGTTTTATTATAGAGATAATCAACTATTTGATCTTCAAAGAATAATTTTAATAGTAAGTAATAAACAAGATTCGAAAATCAATTAGTGAACGCCGAAAATTTGCACATGCGCAAATGACAACAGAAAGACGCCAAACAGAATAGGGTTACACTAAAACGAAAATCACGAAGATAAAAATCGCCAAAGCGATGATTTAGTTCTTATGTCATCCGCCGCAGTCGCTCTTTTCAGGCGAAGTTGGATCTCTGTCTTACTCTGTGGTTATGGTACAACGATGACAACGCATCTTTCAAAGATTTTAAAATAAATACTGTAATAAATTGAATGAAATCTGGATACACTGAGTTAGAAGTGAGTGTGCTTTGTTTATAAAATTAAAAGTAACTGATTCACCCAACTTTTCTGGCAACCTATTCGTAGTTTCATATAAATAAGCATTTCTTTTTCAATATTTATACAATTTATTTAATATAAAGAAGCCATTTATCTCTTTTTATATACAGGTAGAACAGAATTGTATATATAAATAATTTTATATATAAATAAACATAATCATTATTGTACGGATAAACATGTTCATTAGGTTTGTTTTCATAACTGTGTGTATAATTTGGAAACATATCTAACTTTCTGAAGCCCGAATTGCGCCAAAGCGTTTAAAAAAAATGCCAAGGAAGGCAACTATAGAGATATAGTTGGAAATTGTTGATTTCTCTATTTAATTTGACATTTATTGTGTTTTGGTGGTTAAATTATGGTACGTAGTGATAAAAGGGGGGGGAATGGGATTGATTTTGTAAAGTTTTTGTCAGATTTATTATATTTTGTGTACGTATATTTATTGTAAAATAATGTTTTTAGGAAAAAGTAAGTCAATGTGTTCAATCAGATCTATTAATCTTAGCATTTTTTTTTTATTTAAAACTTTTAATTTCCTTTCATAAAACACGTTTATTAACTCCCTTTTATTTCACGATTATGAAATTTAGTACTATTATTTATATAATGACAAATTTTAAGACAGGAAATCCATTATTATCTCTTTATTAAATCTTTCTGCTGGGATACATTGACCGAACTGGATCTCTCTTGTGACGTCACTAATACATGTAGCAGGCCCAGTATAAAAAGCAAACAGCGATATCTCGGAGGCCCCGGACTGACGGACCAGACGACGACTCTAGAGGCTACGTATTTATATACATAATTACAAACGCACCTTTGCTCAACGGCTGGGTTCGCCCTCAGCCGAGTGGTCTTCCTCAGGCATTAAAATATTAAAATTACAAACGCACCTAAAACAGAAGCGATCTGATAACAGTTAAAAATTAACGATAACTATTAGCACTGCTTTGCGATTTTTTGCTGATACCATTTTTTAAATTAAATTTAAATGAACTACAATTTTTAATAAAATAGCGTGTTTGATCAAAATGTAGGTGGTGCTATGTCTAAATTCCGTTCAAAAATATTTCGAATGATACCTTATTCATCGTTGTGCGTTTCGTATGTGCATAGAAAGAGGGATGTTGACACCACACATAATATATATGATATGACTGCTTGTACTGTTCGTTCAACTACGTAAACCTGGATCTCTAATCAACGTAAGAAACGCTGCGTGAAGCTAAATAAATGATCTCTCTGAAATGAAA
Organism: Maratus michaelseni; assembly: GCA_963931845.1. Classification (NCBI taxonomy): domain Eukaryota; kingdom Metazoa; phylum Arthropoda; class Arachnida; order Araneae; family Salticidae; genus Maratus; species Maratus michaelseni. The sequence continues at coordinate 469,778,344 of OZ007589.1, forward strand.
GAGTAAATAAAACCCCAAATGTTCGAATAACTTACATTTCAAACGATGTCGATCTGGAAATCGATCAACGTTGATTCGAATTAAGACTTTCAAATTGGACGACAGGAATTTTTCTTTTTCTTCTGCTACAGCCGTAACTTAGTAGTTAACCTGTTGACCCTCTTCCATCTCGCTTTATGACGAAATAGCTGAAACTATTTCGTTCACTATCACGAGGTTTCTCCCGCAATTGAATTTGGGATTAATTAAATCCTACGAGATAATAAACAGGGCCGCCACGGTCGACTATTATAGATGCGTTCCTAATTATACAAATAAGTTGCACCTATTAGTCGTCGTCTGGTCCGTCCGTCTGTCCGCATAGAACAGCGTAAAAACTACCCTTCCGAATGGTTTGAAATTAAATATATATAGTTGCGGAATTTTGTCGAGTCATTTCAAATTTTATGAAAATCGAATCAAAACTTAAAAAGATATTAATGAAAGTTTCCTTTATTCTGTTAAATCCTACCTAATTAATTCAATTATATCCCATGATAGGTTATGGTTCTAGGTTGCCAGGGTGATGACGTCCTAATTAAGATGGAGGGATATCATTAACGTAGTGAATTTAAAAACCGAATTTGTATACTAAAATAATTGTTTAATTATAGCAATAAAATTAATATCTATAATATGAAAATCTGCAAATAAAATGAATTTTGTATTCGTGCATTGTTGCTTAAGAGTGCAACAGCTATTGCACCAAGATCTGAATTTTTACAAAACTAGTTATAGCACGAACGCACCTCATTTGTCACGTTTGACGTACATTTTCCAACTTGTATTCTATATTCGTATTCTCTTTACAAAAAAATTCTTTGGAGTATATTTCTCATGCAGTTGTTGTATAAGTGTATGACAAAATTTATTTGGAAAGGTGGTTCGAATAAAATGAAAAAAAAGAGTCGCCCGTGGCGGTCCTGATAATTAAGTAAGTGTTTCTGTTATTTTATATAAAAATTGTTTACGACAACTGTTGAAAATCCGAGAGATTAATTATGAGAGAAAATAAAGAAAAGCAGCGTGCCCTATGTTGGTAATGCAGTTGAAGGGTAAAGGAGACAAACGATGAGAGTCACAAATTCATGAGTCATCGTTCTCTTCCTTATGTATTTTATCAAGGACTATATAATTTAAAAATACTAATATTCCATGAGTAAATTTTAAAAGTTGATAATCCATATTTAAACTTAAAACGTTCCCTTGGAATTTCTTGATATTTATTCTTATAAAGAAGAAAAAAATCATGCGTCGCAGGTTGTTTAGGTTGCACTTTGTGGGGTGGTTACGCGTAAATGATATTGATAAGAGTTATAGCTTATCTGTACTTCTGAAATAGTGTGCATGCATAATTCTATAATGATTGCAATAAGTTAAATAACAATGAATTAAGCGAATAAATTTCAGAATAAAGTGGAGTATTAACTTATTACAAAATACGCTGTTCACGTCATTTTGTATCTAATATATAAAAATGAAAATTTGCCAGTCTGTATTTCTATACAAATCCACAGTTTAGAAACGAAAATCGTGAAATTATACGCACAAACGTATTAAAAACACAGCCGAGGCAACTTCAAGTCATCCGAAATCGGAATAAATTATAGCTCATTTTTAATTAGTAATAATAATAAAATACTCACCAATCTAACAGCCATTTCCTATCACATTTAAATATTTTTCGGTATAGAAGCTGTCAACCATTAAATATTTCACAATAAAATTCTTTCCAGAACAATTCATTTTCTATTGAAAGATTTTCACGTGAAAAATGAAAATGACGTCATATTGGAAGTATAACAGAGATTTTCAAAGAGTTCTCAATAATACAAAATGCATAAATATGAGTAAGTACAGAAAGTAGGTGAATACATAACATCATATGAGTCTGAGGAACGTATTGAATCATGATAAGATTAAAAAAAAAAAGGATTATAGAAATATTGGTTTTTAACATGTTGAGGTTCTCTGAATTCGTTTTCGCGATTTTTAACCGACTCAAAAAAGGAGGAGGTTATCGATTCGAGGTGTATGTATTTTTTTTTTTTTTTAATGTATGTTCACCGATTACTACGGAACTATGCGTCCTATTTATGAGATTTTTTTTTTATTCGAAAGAGAATACTCTCGAATTGGTCCCATTTAAATTTTTATGAAAATTGGTTCAGCACTTTTTCAGAAATTCAACAAAAACGAAAAAAAAACAAGTTGGAAATTGTACGTCAAACGTTACAAACGAGGTGCGTTCGTACGCACGTTTTAGAAATAAATTCATGATATCCCGTGCGTAGAACGGTTTAAACAGCTAGTTAAGTATATATTTTATGACACTGTTCATACAAATATCTTAACTAGTTATATAAATATTCAGATATATATGTATCAGCTAGTTATATAAATATTCAGATCTTGATGATTTTTAATTCTGTGAAATGAATTATATCGTCTGCAGATTAATTTCTGTCATAAAATAAGTATCTCGGCGGGGCCTCCGAGATGTCGCTGCGTGTCCTTAGCCGGGCCTGCTACAAGTGACGTCACAACCTGCTGACGTCAAAACAGTGATCCATAATAACTTAAAATTTTTCATGTACTTTGTTCGTTTGTACGGATTGTTTACGATAATATTTTGATTTTATTTATTGTTTTATATAGTAATTAATAATATTTTTCAGTGTATTTAGATTATAATGCTATCAATAATTATTGATTATAATTATTAAAGAAAGTGTAGATTATATATGTATAAAATAATGAGAAGAAAATGTTGTGCTCCTAGTTTCTAATCTAAGTCTTCAAATTCGCTACTGATAATGAAAAGAAGAAATTTTAGCTACGAAAATTAGCTTGTGATAATTTTATTTACATTTCAACAGAAGTGGTCTGCTTTAAATGTTTCGATATACGTTTCATAATTCGTGAAGCTAGAATTAATATGATGGTATTGAACTTGCTGTGCTGAGAAAAAAAATAACCCTAACAACGAATGCCCATCCTACTGTAATGGAAATATTCCGGCATATTTGAATGAATTTGTACTTCCAAATCAAAAAGACTCAAATGATCTTTAGAAAAAAAAGTAAATAAAAGAAGCAGACGACAAACAATTTAAAAAATGATTTTGAAAGAAATACTGTAATAAATTGAATGAAATCTGGATACATTTAGTTAGAAGTGAGTGTGCTTTGTTTATAAAATTAAAAGTAACTGATTTACACAACGTAGTAGTTCTACGTAGTTCCATTTAACATTTTAGCATACTTAAGTGTACAAATATATCATGAAAATAAATCTTTTGATAAGTTAATTTGAGTGATTATTAGGACCCAAGTACAATAAATAGACAATTATTAAAATATTACAAGTCAGTTACAAAGTTAAGATAGAAAATTGGGTACTTTTCGGTCAGCCGGGCGCCAGTGATATATATATATATATACACACACACACATATATATACACATATCTACACACACATATATGTATGAATTAATATATATATATTTATATATGTACATGTATCACTGGCGCCCGGCTAACCGAAAAGTACCGAAAAAGGCTTATGGCGAGAGAAGGAAAGTTGGCAACATATTTTCTGGCAACCTATTCGTAGTTTCATATAAATAAGTATTTTTTTTTTTCAATATTTATATAATTTATTTAATATAAAGAAGCCATATATCTCTTTTTATATGCAGGTAGAACATAATTGTATATATAAATAATTTTATATATATAAATAAACATAAAAGTTCATAAGATTTGTTTTCATAATTGTGTATATAATTTAAAAACATATCTAACTTTCTGAAGCCCGGATTACGCCAAAGCGTTAAAAAAAAGTGCCAAGGTCTCTATAGTTAAAAAATGTCGATTTCTCTATTTAAATTGACATTTATTGTGTTTTGGTGGTTAAATTATAGTATGTAGTTGTAAAAGGGAGGAATGGGATTGATTTTGTAAAGTTTTTGGTAGATTTATTATATTTTTTGTACGTATATTTATTGTAAAATAATGTGTTTAGGAAAAGGTAAGTCAATGGATTCAATCTGATTTATTAATCTTAGCATTTTTTTTTAATTTAAAACTTTTAATTTCCTTTAATAAAACAAGTGTATTGATTCCCTTTTATTTCACGATTATGAAATTTAATATTATTTATGTAATCACAAATTATAAGAGCGGAAATGCTCTTTTTATTACATCTTTCTGCTGCGATACATTGACCAAAGTGGATCACTACTGTGACGTCACTAATACTTGTAGCAGTCCCGGTGAAGGACACACAGCGACATCTCGGAGGCCCCGATCTCAGTCGCTTGACGATTAAACTTCGGAAGCTCCTATAACAAAAAAGCACCGATTTAAAAAAAAAAATTCAAATTTCTTAATAAATATTTTTATTAATATCTCCTAAAGTTTTGATTCGATTTTAATAAAATTTGAAATGTCTCGACAAAATTCTGCAAAGATAATATATTTAAAATTGCAAACCATTTGGTTGGGTAGTTTTTGCGTTGTTATATGTGGACAGACAGACAGACGGACGGACCAAACGACGACTATAGGTGCTACGTATTTATATAATTACGAACGCACCTAATAAGCATTTTAAAAATAGTTAATTTGTTGGGCAGACGACTTTCATTTAATATCCTAAAATATTCTATTACGTGAATTTGCAAATAAAAAGACTGACATATTTAAATCAGCTTTAACTTATCGGATTATAATTCTGCATAAATAAATTAAAGGGGAGGATTATCCACTGCCCCCCCTCTTTATTCTTAACCAATGAGCGCCTTATAACAATGAACGTACATATAAAATTTTAAGCAAATCAGATATTATCAAGAGTTATTACGTCCAGGTCACCAGTTGTTGAGCACACGACTTTCAGGTTGCAAATAATAAAAAGACTGACATATTTAAATCAGCTTGAACTTATTGGATTTATTTTCATAGAACAAACTTTTTAAGATCCAAACAAAAACTAAAACTTTTGAAAGTTGACAAATTTGAAAAGCAAAATTACATAAAATTGTGAATTGGATAAATATAATACAACGTACGGATAAAAACTATAAATTATGCCACAACAAATCTACTTTTGAATCTTTTAAAAGTTCCATTGTTGCAGTTTCACAGCGGTTTGGCATATTTTGACGAGCGTTTATTGGCGCATAATTAAATACATTGTTTCAACTCCCATACAAATGTACGAGTTACAGAAAATATTTGGCGATTTATCACGTGTGGCGCACTAGTTGGAAACTGCCTTTAAAATATCTAATTATCTGTATTATATTATAAAATACAGTTGTATATATGAGCCACCGCGGGGATACCATTCTCACATGTATGAACCATATTAGCTCACCACTCTACCACCTCCACATCAAACTATATCATCATCTGCTTTCACCGCCCGTACGTGGTCTCAGCGCATTTGGTGTGGCGCTCCTTGTCGCGTGGGGATCACATACTGGTCATTGCAATCACCTGGTGTAGTCGTACTCGAACTGTTACATCTGGTACAGTCGTACCCCCGAACTGCACATCACCCCCTTCACATTGTCTGTCGCTGCATGTCGCGTGGTGACGCTGGTCACAGCGACAGACTTTTGTTTTGTAATTTTTTTTTTTTTTTTTTTTTTTTTTGTCTGTCTTTAGTTTCTGCCGCCTGTCGCGTGGGGCTTTGCCCGGCAGGATTTTGTACTGCCACGTTTAATCCCTGCGTGCCGGGGAGCTAGCCGGGGAAGACATTAAACGCTCAACGGCTGGGTTCGCCCTCAGCCGAGTGGTCTTCCTCAGGCATTAAAATTAAAATTAAAATGCTTCTGCAATTATCTTTTAATATTTCTACTACATAATATTAACTATAGAGTGACAATATAGAAATAAAGAAAGAAAGGGGTTACTAGTATTATAGGCGATATTGTTGGCGCAGTGTATTTACCTTGTACGGATCGTAAAAATCAGTACACATTAAGCATAAGCACCGAAATCAGTGCGTTACGCAGTTATCAAAACTGTAGTATACAGCCCGATTATGACACATTATCCAAGACGATTAGGTGAGAATAATGATAAATTTTCTAATCTTCCGTACTCGAGTCTACTGTTGTAAATATAGATATCATTAAAGGCTTTAAAGATATTAGATGAGAATAATGATAAATTTTCTAATCTTCGATACTCGAGTCTACTGCCAAGGTTAGCGTGAAAAAAAAAAGATATTAGCAAACCGACTTCAAAACTACTAAAAAGCGAAAAATAATTTTTTTAACCAAAAATAGAACCGACTTCAAAAACTACTACAAAGTAAAAAATAATTTTTTTTAGATAATAGTTAATAAGAAATTAAATTAAGTGCATTGTATTTACCATGCATATTATTATATTTATGTACATTAATTTGATTTTTTGGAGTCGGTGCCAGCCAAGCCAAGTACAAAATATCCAATATAAATCGTAACACGCGTATAAATTATATCTACATAAATACAAGACAATAAAAAAAATACATATAACTCATCAAATGGTATAAAATACAATGATCTAAATGATTAACTAATTTCCAAAGCAATGTTTGTCGACTTATAGTTGCTAATCTCATTTGAAAATACACATTTACAACATCAGATGAAATGCTTAAAAATGGTAACATGGCTTTAACTTGGCTTGGCTGGCACCGACTCCAAAAAATCAAATTAATATACATAAATATAATAATATGCATGGTAAATACAATGCTCTTAATTTAATTTCTTATTAACTATTATCTAAAAAAAAATATTTTTTACTTTGTAGTAGTTTTTGAAGTCGGTTCTATTTTTGGTTAAAAAATTTATTAAATCTATTCCCTATATACGTGTGTGTATGCATGTATATTAGAATTTCCACAAATGTTTACATGCTTCTTTCATTATGTTTTTATACTGCAGAGATTGGTTGAGATTGACTTGATCAGATTTGGATCTGAGATTGGTTTTATTAAACAAACATTCTTAAAATCATGCGCAAGACCGGGTACTTCAGCTAGTTTTATATAAAAGTTGGAATTGAAGAAGAAAAATCTATTAACACATTGTATGCTCGTCTTTTCACAGCTGCTAACTTTTACGTTTTTTGTTACCAGAAATTTTGAAAAGTAATCTTGGTAGATAAACAATACATCGCAAACTCCCACTCTTAAATAAGGCAGCTTTTTTCCTATTTTAAATATAGAGTGGTAACAAAAAAGTGGGTACTTTCGTGTTATAGCGGACCTCGAGGATGAATCGCCAAGCTATCCAGATTTATCGCTAAATTATAAAGCATATATCACATTATAATAATACAGGATGTATATAACATTTCGTGACGGATATTTCCTAGTTATAGCCATATAGGGCGCATATATGTATACATATGACATGTGTATAGGGTGTATAAGATGTAAATAATATGTATATAATGATGTATAGGGCCCATATATAAGTGCTTGCAGTATATAGGATGCATGTATAAGCTCTGGTATGATCGTGGCGAAATCGTAACTGCAATCTTGGCATAATCGTCATGGTGCGGGCCGCTCATAACACGAAAATACCAAAAAGAGATGATAAAAAATTATTCACTAACCATTTAATACGAAATCAAGTGCTAAGATTTTACAAACCTTGCTATTCATACTATACTTCATAGTGTGTATTTTAATGGGAATCGAATTGGAAAAATAAAGTTTTTTGGCATCGAATGAAAGTATAATAAATCAATCGTCCTCGCGAGAATAAATAAAAGTGACCCGGCGTGTAAGTCAACTTATGAATTATTCTTTCGGAAGATAAATTCATTCCTCTTTAGTAGGTCAACACATTGGATTTATTTGCTTAATAAATGTTTTTTTTTTTATATATATAAAAATGATCTATGTCGATGGTGGTGGAAGAAGTTGATTTGATTTTTCGATTATGAAATATCGCGCTATACCATCGCTACAGCATCACTTTATAAACAAAGGTCAATTCTGCTCTTCCTACTTCGTAGAGTTAGAGTGAAGAATGTCAATAGTTTATTCTGTTTTCAAAAAGGTATAAGGTTGTTTGCCAAGAAAAGCATGAAGAGATGAGAAAGAATAATGATTGCGTGAAAGAATGAGGTCTCAATCTAATTTTTCAAAGAACTTGTCAGATTGTTTCTGATATTTTCAAACGGGATGGAATGTTTTTTTCTTAAGGTCAGCGAAATATCAAATTTCTCTGGCTCATGTTAAACTACGGGCGTTGGATGCATTCGTATATTTAAAATGTCTGCACAAAAAATTAATATTTTAAACTTCATTTTCTGTGTTCTGTTCTTCCGGAATGTCCCTTTTTCTTCTTAGTTCTCAAACTATTTCTGAAACATATACTACTTACTTTTATGTCAAGTGTTAAAATCTTACAACTAAAATTTTAACACTTAAATATTGAAATGTTTGATAACTAAGGGAAGAAAAAGAAAGAAACATCCTTTTAGAAAAGTATACACAGAAAAAAAAGTCAAAAATATTCATTTCCCGAGGAGATATTTTAAAAATAAGAATGCATTCCACGATCATAGATTTGACATGAAGTGCTGCCAGTAGGCTGTTTTTTATTTTATATAATATTGTTTGAATCCCACCACTTTTTTTTAAATAGTGTAATTGTCCTTATTCTAGCATTATTTAATCTGTTATTAAATAAGAATATTTCTACTTCAAAAAAATGGGTGGCAATCAAGCAATCGGCTTTCAAAAAAGTAGCTTACTGAGAGAGAAATCTCGTAGACCAACACCGTTAAGTAGTTGTAAGATTGATTTTGATATTTCCATTGTAATCGATTTTTTTTAAGTAGTTTTAATATTTTCCATTCTCATGGTTATAAAAAACTTTCATGTTTATATATATATATATATATATATATATATATATATATATATATATATATATATATATATATATATATATATATATATATATATATATAAACTTATTGCAAAAATTAACCATTGAAACAGAAATAACTGACCAAATGCAATGAAATTATTATATATATATATATATATATATAATATTGTATGTGGTATTTCAATTTAGATAGTTAAAAGGTTACATGAATGAGATGAAATCGGTGATAGGTGACATCTTTATTCAAAATATTTTTATAGGCTATCGGATTTAATCCGATTGCTAAAGACGCTAATGCAATAAATGTGTGGGCACTTTTTTCGAAACAAAGGATTGCAAGAGTTAACACTTTCTCAAAAGGGCTTTTTTGAAGAAATTCTTATCTTGAAAGATCTCTAACCGTTCGAGATCGAAGGAGTACATCTCGGATTTAAACATTAGTTATGTGTTTCTGGAAATGTCACATCGTCAACGATAAGAGCAGGAAATGTCGAATTTTGCAATTGTACGTGTAATCCGTTGTTGGTAATCTAATATCACGAAATATATTCATCTGAATTTTAGTTATTTTGGTCCCGCAAAATTTTTGTCACATAGAAACAGACAGACATTTTCTAAAAACAGTCTAATCATGTTCAGGACCGTCTAAAACGTAGAAATCCGTAGAAAACTGGAAGTCGAAAATTTTTACGAATCCAATATTTTTTCTTGTAAAGATAGAAGAAAGTAATAGAAATGCATCGCAGCATTTCTTTTGAAGGAAAAAGCTTTCGTAATTAAATTGTTTTACCGAGAAAAAAAAATCGCTTAATGATTTTGTCAACTTGAGTTATTTCTTTCATATGTCATACTGCTAAAGCGATGATTCCAGTTATGTTCAATCCAAATTAACATGCCTTAAGGTATTTTAGAGATTAACGCAGGTTATCCAAGCGATATAAAGAGCTATAATCTGCTTAAAAATTAAAAACTGCTTGGAAAAAAATATTCTACTGCAATAAAATTAGAGGAGCTATTTTTTAAACATAAAATACTCACAGTAAACATAGTAGTTAAAGTGCAGCCCGTCCAACTTGTGCAAAATTTTTACTCATGACCAGTTTTATATTCGCTTTAAAGCTTAAAATCATTATAAATGGTTTATTTACGATTGTTTTCTTTTTCAAACAAAGTATAATAATAATACTAGTAATATTTTTAACAAAATATCCTTAAAATTGAAATTAATAATAGAAAATTATCACATTATCATAAATTATTAAAACTTAAATGTAAAAAACTCATATATATATATATATATATATATATATATATATATACTAAAATTTCATATAAAGCCGATAAAATTTAGTGCTCAACTATTGGTTGTAATGCATATTAATAATACTGCCAGTAGTTTATGAATGAATATTTTCACGCAAATATATAATGTAATGATTAAAAATGACAATCAACACTGTGCTTAAAAAAACAGCTTTCAGCTTATGAACAAATTACATAATATAAATTCTGCAAAACACAGAAAAACACTTGATTTTAATGATCTTTTCAACAAAATAGATATCAAAGATTTACATAAATGTGTGAGTTAATTTAAAAAAAAAATACAAATCTCAATTAAGTTTTAAAAAGTACATCTCCTGTTAGATTCTTTAAACCATTATTGAACTTTAAACCTTACATCATAATTAGATTATTTATAATAATACCTTTTATAAACAATGACAAGGAATTCCTCAAGGAGTTGGTACGGCTTCAAGTATACTTTATCATCTATATTTATATTACTAGCCCGCCCGGCGTTGTACGGGCCCCTGATAATGACCTCAAATATACATAAAATCAATTTATATATTTAAACGAAAATCTTTCTAAACGACTCTAATGCTAGGGGATGCCTTCAGTGGCGTACATCCTCGATTTTGAATATATTTTTTTATTTTTAAATCAAAATATATTCAAACAAACTTAGATTTGGGGCAGCGTATACCGGACATGCTAACGCACCTTCAAAAGTTCACCTGTTTTGATTTTATATTTTTAAACAAAAGACCGGCCTAGTCCACGCTCGAGATAATAACCTTAAATATGCCTAAAATCAGTATTGAATGAATTTATATGTATAAACGGAAATCTTTCCAACCGAAGCTAATAATGTGGGACCCACTGCTTGCGGCACCAAAAAAAAAAATTTTTTTTTTCTTCTTACTTTTTTTTTTCACTTCGGGTCATTTAATTAAAAAAAATAATAATTGTTATTGCCCAAACTCTTTGAAATTTTTATGAGTTATAAATATAATATTTCGGAAGCCTGTGTATAATTTTCGTGCTAAATATTGATATTTAGATGTAAAAACCAGTGTTTTTCTTCCTACTCTTTTTACAAATCGAAATCCTATGAGAAAAGTTTTGACTTTCAAATTGATTACTCTCATTATTTTTAAACTAAAATTTTACTCGAACTACAGCTGTAAGGTTAGTTTAAGTTATCATTTTAGAGCATAAGCGCAAAAATAAGTTTATGTTATACGTGTCAATAAGACAGCGCAATGTTAATCGTCATGAATTTCTTTTTTCTTCAAATTCTTTTTTTCCCCTCTAAATCTCATAATTTCTGAGCCAAATTTATACTCGAAAGGGTTTAATATAGGGTATTAAAATTTCAGAGCGATTGTATAAAGTTAAATGTATATTTTTATCAAAATGTACATAATGCTCAAATACAAGGAAATTCAGAAAAGAGACTTTCGGAAAATAAGTTTTTTTCAAAGGGTTAATATTAGTTTTTTTTTTTTTTTAACGGAATGCATCGTTAGAAAGAGAAATGAACGCACATGTGATTTGGTATTATTTTGATTTTCCGAACCGATGCAGTATTTCGTGTTTTCTAAGAAGTGCATTAACTTAACGTCACACGGAATGTTTCCGCCATCTATGTTCGTCAACATAACATTAGGTGGCCCCGCTGTTATGTTTTTCTCGCAAAATAAACTATTTTAAATGGCGCTGGGAAACTTTATTTTTTAGATATTTCGAGCCAGTTTCATTTTTTTAAACATACACTTGCTTATGTTGTTTGAATTCAAATAAACTAAACTCTGTACCGCTACAATCACTAAGAATCTTGGTCTACAGTGCCAACTCTTGGATATGGTATGCTACACAGCATATGTCCCAGTCACATGGTCAGCCTAACGCGGGACCACCAGTGTTTAGTTCCCAAGCTAGCTTGTTACTTCTTTTATGGATCCCGAAGGGATGGAAGGCGGAGTGAATCGTGCCCAGCCCGAAGTCGAACTCTGGACCTGTAGCGTGGTAGCGCAATGCGCTGACTAGGACCGCTAACCTACTGGGCTTCTCCGAATTCAACTAAAGTTCATTCATTTTGAACAAAAAGAACTAATAATCACCATCATCTATAAAACATCATGGTTTATTATAAAACCCGGAAACAATCTTCGCTGTTAAAAATCTTCAGCAAACTGTCCACTCCTTCAACCATTTTTATAGAAAACGGTTGCCTAACAGTCATTTGTTTCTATTCTGACCAATTGAAACGCTTTTATAATAGGGACAAGTAAACGCTATCTATAAAAACGGTTGAGCGTGTTGAATTCACACTTTTTTCCGGGAGGGATTTCTGTGGCTCCGGGGGGCAGACTTCCAGAGGGGTAATTTCACTTTTTAACCATTAAAAACATAAAATCTCAAATCTTCCGAGGGGGACATTTCAATGATCCGGAGGGGGGAGGGGGATATCCTCCCGGGTCACTGCCTGAATTCAACACTGGGTTGAACGACTGGCTGCGGATATTTAACAGTATTGATACATGGAAAGAGGGGGGAACATACTAACGAATTGTTTCTATCACAAAATTTCAACTGGGTTTTAAATTATCCAATTGTCCAATGCTCACGATACAAAGAAATATCTCCTTTCAATTTTCTTTTTCCTTTTTTAAGTAAGGGAAAAAATACGCGAGGAGTAGGATACATCAAATTTAATTTACCCTTCAACTGGTGTTGAGAGCCATATTTTTCAACTCGTGTCATTTCTCCAGAAGTTCCTTAAAACTTTGTAAAAAGTCATTATTGCGGTTCGCAGGAGGGATATCGGATTTTTTTAATAACAAAAAAATTTCTGGTTAAAAAGATAACCGATAGAGGGCGCTGGCATGCATAATAGGAAGCAGATGTATGGAAATGAGGGTTATAGTAAAACACCCATTTTTGCGATGCATCTGACAAACTTCAGTATATCCCAGCACATGAAACGGGCTCTTTTCTCGTCTTCCGTGCGGTATTTTCGCAATATGCTTGTTGCTGATTCCCCGTTCTTGTAAAAGAGTTTAACCAATAACGCTTAAATATCGAATGGAGAATCTGACTGCATTGAGCAGTTTTATGGACAGCCTGATTTGCATAAATCTGCTTCCTATTTTGCATGCAGCGCCCTCTATCGGTCATTTTGGACTTATTTTTTGTTATTAAATAAAAATCAGATCTCCCTCTATAATCCCATTTCTGGCAACCACAATTTTTTAGCATCATTTGTTTCTTTTTAATCCATTTTTAAAGTTTTAATGAACTTTTGGCGCTCCCGATATATATAAGTGATATACTGACTATAACTGACTATAGGCAGTCATATACTCAGTTGCGCACAAAAATTGAGCGACAGTAAAGAGCCTACACTAGCCACGGGAAGATACGCTAATGCTGTCTATGGAAAGGTTATTTTCAAATTTCTCGCTCGCATTTTAATATTTTTAAATTTCGTAGGATAGTTGAGGTCGATCTCTAACGTTGTGACATTTAATTTTTCCATTTTTTTTGCAGTTTTGGTTGCAACATTTGGTTTAACATTTGCAATTTTGGAACTGGTTTTGAAAGTGAAAGTGCCCTTATATAAAAACAACTGGAAGCAAAATCGATAAAGTAAAAACGCACAACCTTAGAGATCGACCTCAACTATCCTAAGAAAAAAAAATCATTTAAAAATATTAAAATGCGAGCGAGAAATTTGAAAATAACCTTCCCATAGACTTAACATTAGCTTGAGCGTTTCTTCCCGTGACTAAGGGCTTAAAAACATTATTTTTCTCTTTGCTGTTTCGAAAGCATGTTCCGTTTCTTGTGTCGACACGCTGTCTCGTTTGAGTAGACAGACTTGTTGTAAAAAGTAAGAAAAATCCCCAATACCCTTTAATCCTTTTTACTCTCACGCCCCAGATCTCCACGTATCTGCAGCGCCACTTAAAAACGCAAAAATCTCGTTTTCGAGATTAAATGCGTTTCACTGCATTTGTTTGAAAAAGGCTTTTACAACGGTATCTTTCGATTTCTAAGAACTTTTGGATGAGCGGATGACTTCATGACGCCCAGTTTTTCACTGAATGTTGGGTAGTTGTCATGGGTGAGTCGTACTGTGTAAAAATGACTTGAGGGTTAAAAATAAATAAAATGAACTATTTTATATTAAAAATGGAGCTGAGAAACTTATTGTTTTTTAGATACAGGGTGATTCTAATTAAAGTCCCACTTTCAAAATGCTGTAACAAAGAACCCCTGGCCAGAATGACTTCCAATTTGAACTGAATAGATTGGAGGAAGGTGGAAACTGCATAAGAAAGAAAAAGTTCCAATGTGTATCAATAGAGGGCGCTGTAAGCGGTATTCTATGCAAATTAAAACACTCAAGCGCCATTAAAGACCGAATGATAATGCGCTTTTTAGCCCAAGGACACTCATAAACCGATTTTTCCTATCTAATGGGGTGCCACCTTGCCGTGGGGGATGGGCTTTCCACTAACAGTAGCACAACTGTTGACTGATTTGGACGTCATTTTTTCCGTCCAACAACCAAAACACTCATGCACTCATCTACGGTTGGTTTAGTGTGCAACGCATGTCAAAGCCGTCGTATTTCGATTAAAAATGTCACTTGTAGCCGAATCCACTTTCGTTATGCCACTTACAGCGCCCTCTATTGATACACTTTCCAACTTTTCCCCTTCTTCCATTCTATTCAATTAAAATTCGAAGTTATTCTGACCAGTGGTTCCTCTTTTACAGCATTTTGAAAGTGAGACTTTAATTATAATCACCCTGTATTTTGAGCGAGTTTCATTTTTAGAAATATATATTTGCTTTTGTTGTCCTCAATCAACTACAGTTCATTAATATTGAACAGAAAGGGCTAATAGATCATCATCATCATCTTTAATAATAAAATTACCTTACTGACAGGTTTTATTGACACGCTAGAGTGCACCAGGTGAAAAAATATATATACAGGGTGGTCATAAAAAAAACTTTGCCGATATATGGAGCTCTAGCGGCCGGTCTGTTCAACCAATCTACATGAGATTTCAGACATATTAGTTATTCAGAGGTATGAGCTCGGGATTCTGTGAACGGCAACAAAGTGGTGCTCACGGTTACGGTTATAGGTACAGAAACTCGAAATTTTCCAATGGCAAAACGCTCATTTTTTTTTCAATGTATCGCAAGAAACGGACTCGTTATGCACGCACAAAAAACAGCTTTGCGAACGGCAAAAAAAAAAAAAAAAACGATCTGGGCGTACGGAGGAAATTTGCATGACACAGAGTCAGTGATTACAACACAGATCGGAGAAAAGTAAACGTTTATTTTATTACACATTTTCCACATGGGTGCCATCACAGGCAATTACACATTGCATGCGGGCGACTGTGGACAATACAGCCGAACATGAGGGATGTTTGCAATCTCACGTTAGATAGAATCTTTCAAATCCGGCAAAGTTTGCGGATTGCACATGTACT
Source organism: Maratus michaelseni (assembly GCA_963931845.1). NCBI lineage: Eukaryota > Metazoa > Arthropoda > Arachnida > Araneae > Salticidae > Maratus > Maratus michaelseni. Next base: position 469,794,110 of record OZ007589.1, read on the forward strand.
CTCTAGATTTGAGACATCCCCAGAACCAGAAATCCATAGGAGTGAGGTCGGGGGATCGCGGAGGCCACGGAAATGGAAAATGGCGTGAGATGACACGGTCGCCAAAATGCTGTTCCAGGACCCTGCGAACAGACTTCGCTATGTGTGGAGGTGCACCATCTTGCATCCGAACGAAGGCATTCAGTGCATTTCGCTGCAGCAATTGTGGTATGACGTAATTTTGCAGCATTGCCGTATAGCGGGAGCCTGTTACAGAGCAAGTTACAAATCCCGTTGGTGTCGCTTCCTCGAAGAAGTACGGCCCGAGAATAATTGTGCCTGCAATGCCGCACCACACAATAATTTTGACGTCGTATAAAGGTACTGGTGCCACAGCGTGCGGATTCATGTCTGCCCAAAGCATACAATTTTTGGTGTTGACGTTGCCAGTTAAGGTGAAATGTGCCACGTCCGTCCACAATATGCGAAGCGGCCAGTCGTTATCTCCATCATATCGGATAAGAAATTCATTAGCAAAGTCTATACGTTGTTGATGGTCCCCACTTCCAACATCTGGACTCGCTGGTACCGGTAAGGAAACATGCGGATTACAGAGCGCAGTAGCTTTAGGACCGTTGATTTCGGTATATCCAATATACGAGAAGCACCTCTTGCGGTTTGCATGTGTCCTGTAGTCATTATGTGATGCACTTACATAACAGTATTCTCAGGAACAGTTGGTCGTCCGGATCGCGGTATATCACAGCTGCAGCCAGTTTCTTCGAATTTCTTTACTAAATCACGAAGAGCTTGCGGGCTACATGGGCCACGTATTTGGCGATGGTTTCGACAGTAAACACGCAAGGTTTTCGCATCATTCATCCCATTTTGATAATAGAGTTTTACCAATTCACCACGAACTGTCGCTGGAAGAGTCATTTCGTCGGCATGTGCGTGCTCCCGACTGAAGAACTAACACTCCCACCCCACTTTTTATCCGTTTTTTACGCTGACTATCTGGCGAACGCCGTTCCGTGATTGGTGTTTTGCCTTTGTCATATGCAAATTTCCTACGTGCGCCCTGATTGTGTTTTTTTTTTTTTTTTTTTTTTTTTTTTTTTGCCCTTCGCAGAACTATTTTTGTGCGTGCATAACGTGTCCGTTTATTGCGATACACGTACCGTTCCAACAGTCATTAGGGTTTTTGCATACGCTGAAAAAAAATGGCCGTTGCCATTTGAAAATTTCGAGTTTCTGTAGCTAGAACTGTAACCGTGAGCGCCAATTTGTTGCCGTTCACAGAATATCGAGTTTATACCTGTGAATAACTATATCTGAAATCTCACCTCGATCGGTTGAACGGACCGGCCGCTAGAGCTCCATATATCGGCAAAGTATTTTTATCACCACCCTGTACATTGTAATTTTTGCTTCCAACTCATACAAACACTTACTGCAAGAACACAATGTAAGCACTCAATGGTGTGTCCATAAAGCTGCAAATATGTTGGAAGTTGAATACTATACAGGTTGTCCCAAAAGTTCTTGACGCATTTTAAAATTCAATAAAACATCAAGGGATTGGCGTACGAGCTTGCTGTTCGGACGAAAATGCTTCTTTTGATATGAAATTTTGTTTAAGCAGATAAAAAAATACATTCAAAAATTTTTCCATAGATGGCGGTGCTTCCGTAAAGTGATCGAATAAGTAGAATGCCCTTATACTGAACAATGGCTAAAGACGCACAATGCGCATACACAGTTTTTGTCCAAACTATGGCAACCCACATGCCAGAGCTTAACAATACTCGCCCGCCTGAGTTCGAATAGACGAATGAAGACGAGTATTGTTAAGTTCTGGAATGTGGGTTTTTTTAATTGACTATTTAAATTTTGTTTTAAATTGTAAAATACGATCGTTAAATTTCATTATATATATACATATAAATGTGTACACAAAACTGTAGTTATAAAAATTTATTTATTAAGTTAAACTTACTGAAACAAGTTTAGCATAAAAAAGTTTTTCCTTAAAGAGTATTTGACATAAAAGCTTATTATTATTTTTTTTTTATTCCATCGCCAAACGGTGATAAATCGCTATATAAACGAAATTTTCATAATTTTCTTACGTTCGTTATATCGAGGTTCCGCAGCAAACACACTTCATTTTCAATACCGAACATTCTATAGTAAACCTCAATAACATAAAAAAATTTCATGGAAATCCGAATCTATGTACGAGAGTTGGCGTACGGACAGACAGGCAGACAGACAGGCATAGACAAACCGAATTCATAAACACTTTTCAACTACACTGGAAAGTGTTGAAAAATCACAAAAATGGGTTCAAATTGTTTATGATAAACCATTTTTTTAACTTTAAAAATTCCAAATGGATGTTTAGAACTGGATTTTACCTTTAAACGGGACAGAGAACGAATTTGTCATATTTTGAAGCCTGACATAGCAATGTAACAAATCACCCCAAAAACTCTCCTAACTAGTTTCAGATGAATGTCAGTCATCTATTCTTGTTCCTTGTTTTTTAAATAAAAATACTAACCCTAAAATGCTGAGACAAAAAGTTATCCCATAGGTTTGAAAGCAGATGGATAAAAGGATCGATTAACTCATAGGACACTGATCTTTATGTGCAGGGCTATTAGAATTAAAATGTATCTATTCAAAAGTCTTTAGCGTTAGCAATGGAGCCCCAAGCGAATAGTTAAACTGAAAAGCACAAGTTAAGCTGTGAAAATAAATAAAAAATCCCTCCCGACTCGGATGGGAAAATCTAATTTTACTGGGAGGGTGGTTCCGATTTACATTTTTTGTTTTTATTTTATTTATTTATTTATTTATTTTTGCTGTAAGAGTTGGACCTGTCAAGAACTTGTCAATATAGGGGAGAACGGTACACACTGGACCTATGGACACAGTGGACCACCCCCTAATATTTTATTTATTTAAATTTTTTTTAAGCTTCTCTTCTATCCTAATAGACAACAGCACTGCACTGATTATTTATAGCCTTCAGAAAATATGTTTAGCTCAGATTGAACTATTTTATCCTGCTTTGTTGTTTTGAGCTTCTAAAAGTAAAATTTTTCATCATCATATTTTTATTTTTTTAGTAATTAAAGGTTGTAGATAAATAAAATAAAACAGCTTTTTTGCAAAGCTAAGATACTTGTTTTTATTTTACTTTAAAGTTAATATGTTTAAAAGAAAGCTATAAACAATATTAATATGATTATTTATTGAACTTCAACATGTGGTACAGTGGTCCACAATCCACTCTGCTCCTGTAATGCAGAATGTTCAAAATATTTAATAATTGCTTAATTTCTATAAAGAAAGATTGTTTTAAAGTAGATTTAACTGTAAAATAAAGTAAACAAATAAAAATAACAATTTATTTAACATAGTAAGAAATATTTTGTTTTGTATTTACTGCCTTTGATAAATATAACTGTAGTCTATAATTGGTGATGATTCTATTCAAGTAAGATTCATGAGACGCAAATTGAATGGAAATCAGTTTATTTCTCCCGAAACTGTAGATGAATCTGCTGTTGATGTCAATGATTTCATAATGTTGCTCTCAGAACTAAAATTATTTCTTGAAAATTCCAGGCTCAATCTTACTCATAAGTACTTTGGAATTTCATTTGCTAATTTTAATGTGCGCTGATTTTTTTGTACTTAAGTAATAACTTCAACTAAATTGCAATTGTTCCTGTATTAATTTGTTGTTATTTTCAAAATATAATTAATTTTTTGTTTTTGTTTCAAAATTTATATTACTATGTTATTTTGCGGGTGAAGGGGCAATAAAAAAGAATTAGATTAATGAAAATTAGATTTATATTGTATTTTAGATAATACCTAATAGTGGTCCACTGTACCCCGGTGGGTGGACCAGTGTACCCCGCAAGTGTATATAATTTTTTTTTGAAAAATGTATTAAAAACTATGTTGTGAGAAAATTATGATGGATGTAAGAAGGTTTAAGGAATATTCAAAAATATTTTTATACAGATCGGTCAGTCTGTTAAAGAGAAAAAAAATGTTAACTGAAAAAGTGGTCCACTGTGTACCGGTCTCCCCTATAAGTTGTAGATAATATTAAGAAGATTTATAACAATTTTAAGCGGATTGGATATCTTATGAATGGACGAAGGTATGAATTTTATTCTTTTTAAAACCCTATATTTTTCATCGTTTGTAGCCATTTTTAATGATATCAAAAATCTGTCCTACATAAAGTTTCGGCCCTTTTCCTAAAAGTAATAACTTTAAGCGGATTCGATATGTATCATAATTAAGGCGTTTTGCGTTTTTTTTCTGTTTTCGCAAAAACCCTCTCCATCCCCCCCCCCCCCCCGGTCCGATTTTGCGCATTCACGAACTGAACCGAGATTTTATGCTCCTTGATGTTATGTATGAGTTTGGAAGAGATTTGTGCAGAATTATGGGAGTTATTGTGTCCATGAAAAAGTGATATAGATAGATAAAGTTTTGAACCTTGGTTTTGGGTCCTTGGAGTCATGATCGGCGTAGATCTGCAAAAATTTTTGAGAAATTCAACAGAGGGGAGAATATAATAGGTAGTATTTCTTACAAAATCTTACCTAAAGAGCACTGGTCTGTGATACCGCTAACAACAGTTAAGGGTTGATTCTTTTCTGATAGAATATCAGAAAACAATTTTATTTACAAATTGTTTTCGGGCTTTAAAACCTCTTTTTTGTATTTTCCGAGAAACTTTAGTTACTAAATAAATAAAGTTGAAAATACTTATGCAATTGAATTCTAACTTATATACGCGATGCACGGTAATTACTTTATAGAACAGCTTTTTTGTATAGGAATTTTCGAATTATTTAACCGCAGAATTTAAAAGCCGAATTTTACTTTTCAGAAAAGTGGTTCGGGAAAATAATTGACCCAAGATCGCGAATAAGTGAGACGCCATTGTACTTGTGGTTTTAGGTAAAACGTTTCTCTAAACGTATTCGAATATTATAAATAAAAAATTTCACAGTACGTAAGGCATGAAATCCAATGACTTGGTGCCTGGAAATACCATGTGTCCGAACGAACTTCATTCGATTTGCGTGAAAAGAAAAGGAAAGCCTTCATTATATAAAGCCAGTCATGTGTTGAACCGTAATGGTATTTCGTTTAATTAAGGCTAATTCCCACAGACCTTTTTCTTCTTTACTTTCCTTTATTTCAAATGCAATTATACATTTAATTGCTTTCAAAAATTCAAAATGTTTACATAACTAGATAATATTCGATTTGATATTGTATAACATTCTGCAGATAATAAACTCCTATTATAAAGAAAAAAAAATTAATTTTGAAAATTTGATTTTCGTCCACTTTCACATTTCAATCTTTTAGTTTAAATTTTTGCTTTCTTTACTATAAATCGGTTTAGTAGATTAGGTTAGGCATATTTCAGTCCCTATGTATAATTCTTATAACGATTCATTGGCATGCAAGTTACGCGATGTCAGACGAATTGACTCGTTCAACAAGTAGTTCCATAGTGTTAATTTTTTTCACACTCTGTGTTTTATTAGCTATTTTTCTTCCCCGGTAGTGTAGGAAACTGAGTTACTTAACAATTTACATCGACCTATCAAGGGTACAAAACCCTTTGAACTTGAAATCGTCGTTTTGATTTGATAGTAAAAAAAAATCTGACTTCTGAAGGTAATACTTAATTTAGTGGACAGACCAGACATCAGTTGAACCACTTTTTATAAAACTGACTCTACTTTCTTTTGTTATCAATATAGAGAAATGGTATCTATGTGTAAAGAAAGTTTGGCTACTTTGCTACAAAATATAAAATACGTACTTTTCTAGAATAACAACCAGACTCCACTGTTGCAATATACCTGAAAGTGTCTTGCATTTGTCTTACTGGCGTTTGTATTATTTAATACTGTGGGAATTTGAGTCAACTCAAATTTTATAAAAAATATTTTACACCATAATTTTTATTTAAAATTATTTAACTTACTTATTTAACTTATTTTTGTGCTGTATATACAGTGTGATTCCAAATTCATCGTACAAACTTTAAGGACACTAACAAACATTTTTTGTATGGGAAACCCGGGTCGGAAGTCCATTTATTGAGTCATAATGACAGTCCGAAGTCGCGTTTATGTTCATAACTGTAACAGTAGTGAAGATACTTTAAGGAAATCCTGACAATATGCTTACGATTCATATAAAGATGAGTCTGTTGCGAATTTCGTTAAAATATATTCACCCTGTATTTTTCACTCTAGATGGATTTTCCCATGCAAAAATTGTTTGTTACAGTGTCCTGTACCAACCCTTAAAGTTTGTACCATGAATTTGGAATCACCCTGCATTTAACTTATATTTAAGTATGTAGCATAGTTTCGAAATAGTATAAAATGTTCTTCAGAATATCGGTAACGTATTCGATCTTCAATCCAACAACTCACAGATAAAGATGTATTCGAATTCATTCATGTTCTGAAACACATTTTCAATAAAGGGACATGCCCCGCAGTTGACATGTCCCTTACTTAACATGCTTAATTTTTGAAATGATGAATGGATTTTTAAGAACGTGCACTCGCTCTATTACTAAAATGACCCATCAACGTTTTCAAAAATTTTTTTCGAACATCTTCAAAGAAGTATCTTCGAAAACCTTTTGTTGTTTAGAAAATACATAAAATAGCCCCATCGATCAGATTTTAGTAAATATTATTTTTCGAATTTCTGGTTCGAATCGGAAGAAATTTCTGGTTCGAATTGGCATTTATCCATTGGGTGTAGGTCAAAATGACCCCTTATCGCGGTTCTACAGCTAAATTCCCACTTTTTTTGGTGGGCCGCCCCCTGATGAAGCTGCAAATTCCTCACTGGACTGCCTATTTCAGTTCGACTCGAGGTCGCCCTCATAGGTCACGTTTCCATTGTGAGTCTCTACCCTTTATCACCAAACTTCCATTTATGCAGCCGAAGTAAGAGCAATAGAACGAATAATATCTCGAAGAATGGAAACTATTCGTAGATCGAGAAAGTGAGACCGAGTTTCTCTTGAACACGACATTGAACTCCAAATAACATAATGGAGTGTCTGGTGACCGTTCAATACCGTCCATGAATCAGAACAAAACTTTCACAACGCAGAAGGAATCTTTTGCTTACGTAAAAAGTTTGCTGCCGCTGCCTCACTCACTGGTCATCGATATTAAGTTGACCGGTTTCTTATCGTTTTCGTTTTATAGCACCATAGTGCTTGCCGGTTTATCTTTCCACTAGACGGCGGTTCTTAAACATGGAGAAGGCTCTTAAACGTTCACCTTTGATGGGATGTGCATTTTGCTGGAACTCCTAACACTATTTTCCATCTACTCTATACAGGCAGTTCCAAAATTCGACCGACCCATTAAGGGGGGTGATAGAAGGCATCCAAAGGATGGAAATTTACTATAGAACATGCGGTCGCAAACCACGTTGAGTGGGAAATGAATGTTATGCAGACCGTATTCTATAGTAATCCTGTAGTAGTACACCTCAGTGATATATATCAATTTCAATATGTTTGAAATAGTATAACATTAAAATACACCGCAAACGATTTTTCTCCATAGACCGTCATGTAACGGAATTCTTTTGAGTGCCCTTGTAAATAAACTATATCGTGCTGTCCTCTAAAAAAAATCATTTTTTTCCAATTTTCTCTATATAAAGTCTAATAAAGAATTTACAAAAATTGAACATGGCTAAATAATGACAGCTTGTTCTGACTAAGATTTTTCCTTTTATAACTTTACTAGCAAGCTACGCTGGTCAATTTCTCTTAACGAACTTTTAATCAAACAAAATATTGACATTTCATAATACACTCTTACATTTTAACAGAATAATAAGGCTACTATAATTTGTGACTCGTGCCAATATACACGTCAGGACACGTCGCCCTTATCATTATCTTTTTACGCGTGAAGTTTTATCTATGGTACTCCATTGTGAAATTTAGTAATTTTTGAAATTCAATATTTGAAAAACGGCATAATCATTAGATTTGAAATTTACATGAAAAAAAATACAATTTTTTACCTTTCAAACGGAGTTTGTCTAACAATTTTCTGACAATTACTTTTCGAGCTATAATTTTTTTCAGTAACTTCAAAGGTTTCATTTTCCGAGATTAATCTGTGGCAACAATTAACGAAAAACCCAGTCGTCAACATCGCATAGCTTTTTATTAAATAGGCTGTTGGAGCAGGGATTGTCACCATCAATTTGCCAGCATCACTTTTGAAATCGGTTCTGTAGTTCCAGAGATTCCATAGAAATTATAATTTAGAATGATTTTAGAACACTTTTCGCTCATTTCACCCTTTTAAATTTCGATTATTTTTTAATAATTATTCTTAGAGAGCATTTACATCTTATAAGTATCTACAATGTCAAATTTCAAATTTCTAGCTCTTTCAGTATAAAAAAGACGCAACTTCCGCAAATTTTTCGCTCCTGCACCCCCCTGGGGTTAGTGGCACTGACATAAAATGTAGCCTATATTGGAGCAGGGGTTGTCACCATCGATTTGCCACCATCACTTTTGAAATCGGTTCCATAGTTCCAGAGATTCCACAGAAATTGTAATTTAGAATGTTTTTAGAAAGCTTTTCGCTCATTTCACCCTTTTAAATTTCATTTTTTTTAAATTTGTTCTTAGAGAGCATTTACATCTTATAAGTAGCTACAATGCCAAATTTCAAATTTCTAGCTCCTTCCGTACACAAAAAATCGCAATTTTAGAACGTTTTTCGCTCCTGCACCCCCCTGGGGTTAGTGGCACCAACATAAAATATAGCCTATGTTGGAGCAGGGGTTGTCATCATCAATTTGCCCCCTTCACTTTTGAAATCGGTTCTGTAGTTCTAGAGATTCCATAGAAATTGTAATTTAGAATGTTTTTAGAACGCTTTTCGCTTATTTCCCCCTTTTAAATTTCGAGTTTTTTTTTTTTTTTTTTTTTTTTGTTCCTAGAGAGCATTTACATCTTATAAGTAACTACAATGCCAAATTTCAAATTTCTAGCTCCTTCAGTATAAAAAAAATTGCAATTTTAGAACGTTTTTCGCTCCTGAACCCCCCCCCCCTGGGATTAGTGGCACCGACATAAAATATAGCCTATGTTGGAGCAGGGGTTGTCACCTTCAATTTGCCATCATTACTTTTGAAATCGGTTCGGTAGTTCCAGAGATTACCCCTACAAACAAACAATCTTTACTCCTTTATAATATTAGTATAGATTACAAAATGGCAGCCAATTATGCGAGAATTTAAAAAAAAAAACCACTTTTCCAAAAAAAAAATCACCCATGTTACCTAAAAACAACCCACACCTGACATAATCAGCTGAAAATTAAGCTTTTTATTACATATTAATGGTTTAACATAAAAATAAAATAAAAATTATATAAATTATTCTAAAATTCTATTATAAAAAGAAAATCTGTAAAAATGAAGCTTGTGTTTTGCCAGATTTCTGCAACTGTTTAAATTATTTTAATACTAAATAAGCACTCCTTAGGTATTGTTAACTATTTTTATTTTTCTAAATGGTGCATAAAAACAGAACAAAACAAAAAAAAATGACTTTAGTAAAATATTGGGTGTAGTACAAGAGTGTTTTTTTTTTTTTTTATGAAACATTTCAGTGTGGGTTTTTTTTAGAGGACAGCACAATAAATGCTACACACTTCATTTCAGAACCGAACATGGCAGATCCGAGTCTATTTACTCGTGTTAGAGCACGGACAGACAGACAGACAAACCGAATTCATAAGCACTTTTGTGAAAAGTGTTAAAAAGGGGTTATGCGAAATCACCTATAATTACAACTACAGAATGATATCATCTCCAATATTGAAAACAACTAATGCGATAATGAATGCATACATTATGTATGTGACATAACTCAGGAATAAAACTGGATATACACGACCTAGAATGCGAGAAACTCTGTAAAACGATAGCGTTGTCCAAGGATTTTTTAATTCGTGGGGTGTTCCACGCAATCTATTCCAGCAGACAGTTTGACATTTTAATTAGGATAAGGGAAATGGGGGGGGGGAGGAGGGGGAATTGGAGACCAAAATATAAACAAACAAAGTCGGGTCAGACTTGAAAGTTCACGCGACTTAGCTGCAGATCGAATTCGGGGTTGTAAACGAAAATATGCAAATTTCGTTTCGAAGCCTCGGGTATAACGGCGAAATAATTACTCAAATCTCGACAAGGACGACCTACATAGATCGACTGCGAGTGATTGCTTCGGATTTTTTTTTTTTTTTTTTTTTTTTAGAATAATGAATGTGTGTTTGGCATCAGAATGATATAACACTTTCCGATACTGATGGATCTGGTTTTTTTTTAGTCCATTTTGTCTATGACTGACTCCCACAAACATAAACGTTCCAAAATACAGAAGCTTTTAGCACATTTTTAGACAATTTCAGAGTGTCGGGGTTGGGGTAAGATTTTCGCGGTAGGTTATTTCTACAACATTTGCAATATAAATAACTTTCAAAGTAAGTTCCACCAGAATTCGCGAGAAAATTCTAAAGAGAAAGATTGTATGGGAATAAGTTGAATTAAAGAAATCGAACTTTGAAAGCACTTTGTTTTGAAGTAAAAATTGATTTCGTAATTTCTTTCACATCATTCTCGTCCACAACGAGATATCAACGAAACGCAGAATCCTATAGGTTATTTCTGCTGTCAACATCCCATTTTCTATGCATTTATGAAACGCACAACAACGAATGAGACCATCATTCGAAAGGTTTTTGAAGCGGCTACCGGCATAGTACTCTTGCATTTCGTTAAAACATGTTTTTGGATTTAAAATGGCAGTTCATTAAAAATGAAATCGGCATTGTTTTCATGAGTGATACCACAAAAATAAAATATCGCATTCTATCGTGCTCAACAATGATTTATATATATATATATATATATATATATATATATATATATATATATATATATATATATAAATAAGTAGTACAAAAAGAAAACTGCCCAGTTAAACTGATGGCATTGAGCTCACAGGCTATTCACACTAATTGTATAGTATACTCTTATTTGAAAGAATAATGCTCCTCGAAAAATAAAGAAATCTACAATAAATTAAGGGGGGGGATTAGCCCCCATTCCCACCCTTTATACTTAACCAATGAACCCTCAAAAGTAATCAGGCAAGCGCCTTAACACAATGAATCTATATACAAAATTTGAAGAAAATCGGATAATTCTGATTAAAAAACCCATTTATCTAAATTAAGGGGGGTTACCCCCCCGTTACCCCCCTTTATACTTATGAACCCCCAAATGAACCCCAAAACTAATCAGGGAAGCGTCTTACCACAGTGAACCTATATACAAAATTTCTAGAAAATCGGATAATTCTGCATGAAAAACCCATTTATCTAAATTAGGGGGGGGGATTTAGCCCCCCCGTTCCCCCCTGTATATTTAATCAATGAACCCCCAAAACTAATCAGGGAAGCACCTTACCACAATGAATTTATACATAAAATTTGAAGAAAATGGGATAATTCTGCTTGAAAAACCCATTTATCTAAATTAAGGGGGAGTTAGCCCCCCGTTTCCCCCTTTATGCTTCACCAATGAGCCCCCAAAACTAATCAGGGAAGCGCCTTATCACAATGAAACTATAAACAAAGTTTGAATCAAAACGGTTATTTCTATCAAGAGTTATCGCGTTACGTACATACATACGTACATACATACATACGTACATACAGAACCAGCGAGCAAATTAGCTCTCAGGCTTTGATAGCCTGTGAGCTAAAAAAGGTAAAGTATGATTTCTCCGCACGGGTTTATTTTATATTTAGGGTTAAAAATCAAAATTGAAATTGAAAGAAAAAATATTCGCATCTGTTAGCACGGCATACGTAATAAGAAACAAAAAGGATTCCTCATTTCGTTCCTAGCAGACGATATAATTTTTTTCACTGAAATAATAAGAACGATGATTTTGTAAAACGAGTTATAGCACGAAACGAACGCACCTCATTTGTCACGTTTCCAACTTCTTTTAAAGGGGGGGGGGGGGGGCTGCAAGTGGGTTGGGAGGAAGAATTTCTCATTCATTGAAGTCTCTTGTTCATCCAATTCAGTACAAGATTAAATTTTCCTCAAAATGTAACTTAATGAGTAATATTTAAACTAGTAAATCTGCATGATCAGGAGCCTCAACATCAGTTCCGAAAATCATTGTTTTTTTAATCTCACTTTTCCTATTATTGAGCCTCTTACAATACGCAATTTATTGTTTTTTAAATATTAAAATACTTCGGAGGTTTCAGAAATTAGAAGCGTTCCGTTAAACGCGGTTTATGCAATGATATTCTGAAATTCTTATGAACTTCTTATTCTTTTAGATAAAAAAATGCATTTCTTATTTTGATATTCATTGAAATAGGGTTGCTAAGCAACTAACAAAATTAAGAAGAAAGAAAAAGAAATGCATTTTAAAATTTGTAAAAATATAGGAAAATAAAATGTTTTCTATTTCCCGAACAGTTGCAAAAAAATTTCCGATAATTTAAACAATTCATTTCTAAATTTTAATCTTTGTATAGGTAAAATTTCAAAGCTATTGCCTATATTGAAGCCCTCTCTATCGAAAATTTAGTATCCGTCATTTTACGTTTAAATCCATTATTCAAATAGGCGATTTTCGTTTCCGTTAAAAACGAAATTTGAAAATCGTCTGCATTCCCATAGAAAAGCATTAGGACCTAAAAAGAAATGTTCGATATTTTTCGAATGAATGAACCCAATGTAACCAAAAACTATACAGCTCATTCCGGGTACCTCACCCACATACCCACCCAAAATCAACCTAATCGAATGTTTTTTACGGCAGTTATCGTGGAACAGAGAGACGGACAGACAAACAAGCAAACGGAAAGCAAAAACTTTTCGGGTCTCTCCCCAGTGAGCCTCAACTGTAAACAAACACCACGCATATTTCAAGGACCATTTCAATTCATTATTAAGAATTTAACTTTTCTAGTGTGCAGAAAATTTACAAATTGTACTACATTTATGAATGTAACGGACAGTTTTAATTTACATAATTTGTGTACCGAATGTCGAGCAGTTGTTTTTTAATTTTTTTAATTAAGATGTTCGCTAACAAAATTATTACAGAAGATCAATAACGTATCAGCCGTTAACAGGGATCGCTATCGCAGAATTGATAGGTGATTGAAATCTCCACACGCCTTGTCCTGCCCTACTGGTCATAGAGCACTGCCTTTGGCTCCGATACAATTTCCTACAAAAAGCCAATACTGCACAACTACGAGATTTGCTTTACAAGTAATTAGTCTTTCATAAATTTTCACAGGTCTCAAAACTTCTTGTTTTTATTTCATTTTTCTAGAACAACTCGAGTCATCAACAATACTGTTCATTTTGACGCAAGTGATAGATTTGTAATAAAATATCGAGTAAAACCACTTTTTTTTCCCAAATCAAAAACAGATCGACTGAATAACACACTAGGGTCCAGTTGTGTAGTGTAAAAGGTTCAAGTGTTCATACCGAAGGAAAGAAAACAAAGCATTCAGGCTAATTGCGCCAGTGAAAGCGATTCAATTATTTGGGTTTTTTTGGCCGCCTCATTTTTTCCACATCTAACGATAGACGAATGGTTAAGGCGTGCCTGTTCTCTCGAGGTTTTTAATTATTCTCAAAGTTTAACTCAATGACTGCGCGTCATCCAAAGTTTCGTAATGACTGAAGAAAGACCCACCCGATTCTAGGATCGGGGTATTCACGTTTTACATAACAAGGATACCCTATAAAAGCGGATGATTCAGAATTTTCGATGTTTAATGAGTTTCTAATTAAGATCTCGACTCATTATCAAAATATTAAATGTCTGTGCCTCAGGTGCATCAAGACATGCTTTGAACTATCCTCACCGAAATTTTTAGATTTCTAAGTGCACTAGATTTCGCTACCCATCGCCGACACACAGAGCAAAACTTTCTTTTATTAGTATAGATAGATTAAGCGTTCGCGATCAGTCTATTTTGGCGTTCATTTCGTCCCTTTCCGTCACGCGATCAGCGGCGAACTTCTTACCTGCCATAGATCGCGGAAGAAGTAAAAGAAGAAGCACTTGATCGCCATTAATTGATTTCGAAAGTTCGCTTTCGAATACGGGGTGAGGCCTGACAACTAGGTTACTGGGTCTCTTTCCACGGACCGATATTCAAAAGGGAGGGCGAGGGCGCGGCCCACCTGTTGATCGAGAATCCCTTTATGGGGGGAAAACAGAGCACTTTTTTGTTTTGTTATCCGCATGGTGTCCAATTTTGCGGCCGTCCATTGCCGAGATAAATGCATTATAAATCTTTGGATTAAGCAAGACATAATCTTTCTCAGTTATATGTAATCAAAGTCTGTTTCATCGGCAATTATATGCGCCTCGTTCTGAACTGTCTGTGCTTAAATCTTTTATCATCCCTTTAAAAACACACCTTTGATTTTTTTTCTACGAATTTATTTTAATTTCTATAGGATCGAAGTGTTAAGATTGTTTCTAGGCAAGACACGCTTTTCCCTACGGCCGCCATGTATTTAATACTTCAAAAAGTGGATCAACAGTTTATAGATTTTTATTGAGTTGAGTATGAAATAGGAAGAATGTGAAAAACGTTTTTGAAGCATTAAGTAAGGGAATCTTCGAATATAATTTTTAGGTGCGTTCGTAATTATATAAATACGTAGCACATCAAATACATCTAACATTCATTGAGTAACCGTGTTATACATCCATTTAATTAATACTCACATAAAAATATGTGTGCCAGACGAAATTGAGAGCAGAAGCAGCTTTCGATTTTTTTCTTGTTTTATGAATTATATTTTCACTTCCTTATGCTTTTACAATGAAATTAAAATGGTATTTTGATTAGGCTCAATCGAAACATTTTCTTTGGTTTAAAGTTTCTAATCATATTTCTAATCTACTACTATATCACTGTAAATACGAAATAGAATTTTTTTTTTGGGGGGGGGGGGAAATACCACACCACTTGTTGATCAAGAATCCTTTCGTAGAGAAAGAAAACAAAGCAATTTTTAGGTGCGTTCGTAATTATATAAATATGTAGCATCTATAGCCGACGTCTGATCCGTCCGTCCGCATCTAGCATCGCAAAAACTACCCAACCGAATGGTTGGAAATTTAATATGTAGGATCGTTGCCGAATTTTGTCGAGTCATTTCAAATTTTATGAAAATTCAATCAAAACTTAAAAAGATATTCATAAAAATTTTCTTCATTCTACTAAATACTATCCTATGTCATTCATTCAATGCTATTCCATGATAGCTAATGATTCTAGGTTGCCATGGTGATTGCATCCTATTTATGATGGAGTCCTATTATTTCCGTATGACTGAATTTAAAAACAAAATTTGATACATATATTTGATCCTATAAAGACAGTTTATTGGTTGGAAAATACAGATATTACACCCGTAAGACGCTTAAATATTAATTTCCTTTACTGAAAATTTACAGTAAGTCTTAAATTGTTTGATATAACATTCAAATTATTTCGTTCAAAATGTAAACACACATCGCCGTTGCCACCGTGAAATGTTTTACTTTGCATTTCCTAAATAAATTAAAATATTTGCCTCAGACAAATACCTAATGTGAAAAAAAAAAAAAAAAAAGATCCTTTTCAAATCGCAATTAAAGATGAAACGTCCCTTGCCGAATTAGGGTGTACTCTTTAATGACTGTTTATTTTTAAAAGCGAATTAAGTAGGAAATGAACGGAAATTAAAACGGACAATTATATATATACTTCCATTTACATGTGCAAAATGTTAAATATTTATATCAAGGAAGTTAAGGTTATTTTTTGTAAGAATTGTTTCCAAAATATCCTTCTTCAGTGTTCGAGATATTTGCAGACGATTTATTTTGTCTACAATTAAAATTATGGTAAAGAAACCATATATATACTTTTGCAATTTAAAGTAAATCTATATTTAAATTATTTTAGTAAATATATTTTCCCTTTCTCCATTAACGCATTTAATATATATTCCCAGTGATTTAAAGGCGCGCCCTTCTGTTCTTTGCAAAGAAAGTATGTAGTCAAAATGACACGTATTCTTTGTGAACCTCACTCTAACGCACATTTCTCACTCTCGGCAGTTGTACCTTAAAAATAAAAATAAAAATTATAGTGAACTTTCTATAGTTTACATCGTTAAAAGATACAGTGTCTCACATAAGTGATGGGACACTTGTGCTTTACAAAAGGAAACTAATCAAATAAATTAAAAAAACATGTACACATTTTTTTTGTGGGTGTGTTTCATACTTAAATTTAGTAAAGATTATTACATAACATACATTTTGTCAAAATATTAAAATATTAATTTAATAAAAATACAAATGTTTAGAACGGAGCAAAAAATAGCTCACATAAGTGATGGGACACCATTATATATGCAACAAAAATCGTCTAAAATAAGCAATAAAAATATTTTTTGGGGTTTTATTTTTACTTAAAAGCAATTGGCAATAATTTATAAAATCGTCTGCAGTATTTCTCTCCAGTTTGTTTTGGAATTTTTGTGTTTTTTAGCTCTGTGTAGTCATGAATGCTAAACGAAAAGAAACTTCGCCTGAAATTCGAAAATAAGTTATTAATTTGCATATTGAATGTGGAAAATCTATTAGAAAAACTGCTGAAACAGTTAACTTGAGTCGTTCAACAGTTTTCAATATCATTAAACGATATAAAAAGAATCATATGATTCAGGATAAAAGAAGACCTGGCTGACCATCAAAGCTATCCAATGGAATAAAGCGAATTATCGTTCGAAATATTAAAAAAAATCCAAGAATTAGTGCTTCAAAAGTTGCTGCTGATTTACAAGCATTATATGGAATAATTGTTAATCCTGAAACTATTAGAAGGGTAATTCGATCTGCTGGATATCACGGTAGAGTAGCCAGGAAAAAATTCTTCGTAAGTGAAAAGAATAGAAAACTCAGACTAGCTTTCGCAAAATCCAACATAAATAAGAATTCTGATTACTGGAATAAAGTTATATTTGCTGATGAGAGTAAATTTAATATATTTGGTTCTGACGGTAGAATCTTGGTGTGGAGAAAACCCAGGGAAGAACTTCGCAAACAGAACTTGGTACCAACAGTAAAACATGGTGGAGGAGGAGTTATGGTATGGGGGTGTATGTCGTCCGCTGGAGTTGGTAATCTTGTTTTTATTGACAGTATAATGGATCAGTACAAGTATATTGATATTTTAAAGCAAAATTTGAAATCTTCAGCACGAAAATTGAACCTTCATAACGATTTTAAATTCTACCAGGACAATGACCCCAAGCACACTGCTCTGAACGTTAGATTCTGGCTGCTATATAACTGTCCTGAAATAATAAAAACACCACCACAATCTCCAGACTTAAATCCCATAGAGAATATTTGGCAAGAATTGGAATCAAGAATTCGCAAACACACCATTTCTTCAAAACAACAACTAAAATCGGTGCTTCAAGAAGAATGGGGTAAAATCACTCCAGAAATCACAAAAAAAATAGTCGAATCCATCCCAAAAAGATTAAATCATGTTTTAAAAGTAAAAGGAAATCCAACAAAATATTAAAACCTTTTAAAAAGTAAAATTTTTGGATAAATATTTGATGGAAAAGTAAGTGTCCCATCACTTATGTGAGCCATTTTTTGCTCCGTTCTGAACAATTGTATTTTTACTAAATTAATATTTTAATATTTTGACAAAATGTATGTTATGTAATAATTGTTACTAACTTTAAATATGAAACACACCCAAAAATTTTTTGCACATGTTTGTTTATTTATTTTATTGCAGTTTCTTTTTATAAAGCACAAGTGTCCCATCACTTTTGTGAGACACTGTACATCATTTTTGCAACATGCAGATGGCTTCTCATAAAAATTGGCGTCACGGTTTCGCATAAGAATCCAATTCATCATTACTCACATGCCTTCTGTTAAAAAAAAATCAAAAATATCACATGCCTTTTACCCACTTTCTCATAACATCGCAGCCGTCAGTTTGAGAATTTTCTTCATTTTTATCTAAAGTGTGCTTAATTTCCAAAGATGCACGCCCTTCTTGTCGCCAATTATGAACTTAGAATGAAATTATTCTAAAAGTTATAATAACCTATTCTAAAATTCACTCCGGCACATTAAAAAAGGGGAAATCTTTTGGCGAGAATGGCAACTACAATTTCTGATCACTTCGCTTCTCGCTTTCGGCTGATACACAGCTAACGAAAAGGCTTCCAAAATGCCCCGGCACCACCCGGATTAACTCTTTTTCCTCCGAACTCCTGTACTAATGAGAAAGATACTACGCACTGCGTGTCACCCTGTATCTCATTATCTCTCAACTGGAACTGGATTTCATTACTATTGGATACTCCCAGAGAAATTATTTATCACCAGTGTTTGGATCTTGACTGTCATTTAATATAAAGCCAAGGTAATTTCCATCTTATTTCAGTTTATTTTTCCTGGTAGCATCTCTTTCTTCACGTCCTTAGCAGGATTACGTTCAGCAGTTATTGCGGCCACTACACAATTGTACCTGTTCAAATCTGAAAATACTTTTCCCCATGAATCAATATTTTTCGAAGCTTCTCCTGCACCAACAAACCAATAACTTCCCCATAAAAATGTTTTTCTGTCCTTCAAGAAACTCATATTTTGCATAAGAGTGCAACAGCTATTCTGATATTTATCTAGATCTGAATATTTATAAAACTAGTTATAGCACCCCATTTGTCACGTTTGACGTACAATTTCCAACTTGTTTGTTTTGTGATCCCGATAATGTCCAATTTTGCGGCCATCCATTGCGGACATAGATTCACTATCGAGATTCACTATCGGCTGCATTATAAATCTAGCTTGAGTAAGACACTTATCGTTCGCCGTTTTGTAATCAAAGATTTGTAGTTCCACAGGCAAATTATACACGCTTGGCTCTGTATTTTTTTGCGCTGAAATCTTTCTTTTCGATTCATTTAAAAGCCTATTTTTGAATAAACTATTTGGAAGGGTGAAGTTACTTTCGCTCCTATATAGGAACGAAGTATTAAGATTATTTTGGGGTTAAGAACACCCTTCCCCCCGGCCTTTATGGGGTACTTTCCGAAAAGTTTATCAAACAGTTTAACTGACAAAAATGGCTTGTAATGGTGCGATATACCTCCCGGGCTAGCTGTTCTGAAACACCCAGTATAGGATGACTGGATTAATCGTTACCAATAAGAAGTTTTAAATATTTGCGAAGCTGCAACATCAAAACTGACTATCTATTTCAAAGAGAAACTAAAAAATCTACATAACTTCTAATTATCTGACAGAATGAGCACTAGGGTGGTGATAATAAACTTGCTGAATGAATCGCTGAATGAAAGTTGGTAATTATTTTCACAAATACTAATAGACAAGGAACCGTTACAATCTTAAAACCTATAACAATTAATAACCTTTGGTAGACTATCTCGTCGAACGAGTCCCTGTTTTTATTGAACAATACCGGAACAAAAAAACTTTGCTCTACATTTCCTATTTTCCTTCTCTTTTTAGTTTGGCCGAGCTGGAAGGCTCGAAGCGATATCAATGCAACCGAAACATTTTCAATCATTTTTTTTAAATTGTTATTTTCTTCGTGGAGTGCACTTCGAAGGTGATCCACAGTTTGTGGTCCTTGTTTGCGAATGTCATTGACATACCGACTTTATATGTTTTAGTATTACTACTACTGATAATAATGGCACATTTATGCTAGCTGGGCGCCAGTGATAACTCGCCAAATCTTGTTTCAATTGACATCATTTGAATTCAACGTTTTGAAGTTCAATTTCAATTCAATTCTTGAGATTTTGTTATTTTTATTGACGTATTATAATTATATTTTAACTATTTTTAAGTAATTTTTATATTTTATCAATTATAGTGCAGTGCTAAATTATTGGCTATTTGTTATTAGGGAATATTAAAAGATTGTCGAGGAAAAAAAAGGGTTGTCGAGATTGAAAAAAATTTGGCCGATCACTGGCGCCCGGCTAACATAAAAGTGCCCTAATAATAATAATAGAGGGAATTTAGTTATTTTGAAAAAGAGGCCATAAAAAGCATCGCATTCATTCTGATCCCGAAACCTATAATAATAACCATAACCTTTGGTATACAATCCAGAAGTCTTTACTAACAATTAGCAAACAGAAACAGTTCCCCACTGCTCCACTTTGGATCTTTTTCCGTCGGATTTCCTTATGTGTATTTTTCACTTCTTCTGTTGTTAGCAACATTCATGCATCGGGTGCAAATCGAATCACTTTCTTAGGGTGTTTTTTCCTCCTTCTTCAATCGAAGATGATCCACTAGCCTACTAAAAAAAGGTGGCATACTTTCTCCCTCAGACCTTGAAATGGAGTGATGGAAGGAACGCGATCATCCTTGCATCATCCCAGAAGAAGAGATTAAAAATGGGTAATGAATGGAGAGATGTTCTCGTTCATACAATAGTTGTACAGGTTGTTTAGTCTGAAGCATCGATGAGTGCGTGTGTGGGGGTTGGATGTCATATTTTATCTTAATTGGTTTTTTTTTATATACGAATTCCAGGGGGGCTATATGAAATGTTTAAATTATCCGATATTCGAAATAATATATAAACGTTTTAACAAAAGAAAAACAAGAACGAAAAATCATGCGTGAAGTATAGCCAACACATCTAAAATAATTTTACAAATCTTTACCGTTTAATAAGGCGAAAGGTGATATCTGAGGAAACAATTTGGAAAATAAATGCATAACCTATTTAAAAATCCAATTTCAGGAAATACCAACACTATTCGGAAAAAATATCCGAACTCTCTTGTGCAGCTCTGTAGATTTCTACATATACTCCATAGAATGCTAAATTTTACTTCAGTTGGGAAATGCGTAGCACAGTTTAAAATTCTCCTTCTCGAAAATGTGTTCGCGAACTTTTGTGCTGCCCTGTATGGGATCCATAGAATTTATATACACCCAGTAATAGAAGAAAAAGGAGTTCAATTTAAAATCGCGTTCAGCCACTTAAAACGCACTTCCAGGAATGATGGTTAACAGACAGTTCCGAATTCTTGTGCGTGTTCCTGTCCATGAACGATGACTGCTATACACACACTATTCTGTAGTAAGCCTCTTGTCATGCACCTGAGTGATATATGTTAATTTCAATTTGTTTCAAATAGTGAAACATTATTAAAATAAACAAACGATTTTTCTTCATAGACCGTCATGAAACGGAATTCTTTTGACTGTCCCTGTAAAGTAACTCTGTCCCTGTAAAGTAACTCTAAGTGCTAGGTACACCCTATTCTATAGTAATCCTCTTGAAGCGCACCTTAGTGATATATATATATCTATTTTAATATGCTTCAAATTGTGTAACATCATTAAAATAAACCGCAAATGATTTTTCCCCAGACCCTCATGAGTGTCCCTGTAAAATAACTATAAGTGCTACACACTTCATTTTTTTATACCGAACATACCATATTAAACCTCAATAACAATAATGCCAATCTGAATATATTAACGTGAGTTAGAGCACGGACAGACAGACAGGCGAGAGACCGACAGACAAACCGAATTCATAAACACTTTTCAACTATGTTGGACAGTATTAAAAAAATTCAAATATTTGCCAGGGACTTTAGGCCCACCTTGTATGAGTGTACAAATCCATCCACCGTAAAAATAGAGTTCTTGGGAGAATTTAAGCATTTAATGATAGGTAATGAATAAGTGGTAAATAACGATGGGCCATCCGAAATGTCTGCGGTTTTTCAAAGCGAAGTGTGTCTAGTTGTACTGCTGATAAAGAGTGACGTTGAATGATCCAGATGTGTACATTCGGTCTCTTCTGCTGCCACTGCATAACTATCGCTTGTGTTGTAGCATTATTTTTTGTTTCACTGCAGTGCTAAGAATGGAGAACTAAAAAGTTCATTTTCGTCCTATTGTGCTTTTTTATTTCAAGAAATGTAAAAATTATATCAATTATTGTCCATAGACAGCACTGTAACCAAATTCTTTTGAGTTACCCTGTAAAGGAACTGTAAGTGCTATGCACACCCTATTCTACAGTAAGCGCGTTGCGGTGTACCTCAGTGATATCTATCCATTTGAATAGGTTTAAAATAGTGTAACATCCTTAAAATTCGCACCAAACGTTTTTTCCCCATAGACAGTCCTGTAAAGGAATTCTTTTGAGTGTCCCTGTAATCGAACCAGGAAAGTGACACAGTTCATTTTCAATACCAAACATGTCATAGTAAACCCCAATACCCTATATCCATTGAATGGCAATCCGAGTCTTTTGACGCTAGTTAGAGCAGACAGACAGACAAACCGAATTCATAAACACTTTTCAACTCCATTGGAAAGTGTTACAAAAAAGGTGAGGGAAAACAGAAAACAAAAATGAATCGATGTATGTGTGTAAGCGTACGCGAACATGTTAACAAGTGGGTAAGTGTGATCGAAGATCGCACAAAAGGTTTCGTTTAATATTCCTTTCAAAACACTTTATCCTTCCTTTAATAATTCCAAATAAATTTCATTTTCCAAAAAGAAAAAAAAAAGTCATGTTTTTTATAAAGTAAAAATGTACCGGTCTATTTTTTCGTTTTTTCGAATATCTAAACCAGCCCGATAGCGGGCGAAGCCCCTATTATACTTTGCCATAATAATTTCTGTCATGTGTACTAAATGCGATATTTAAAAAAAAAAAAATCAAAATTAAACATGTTGTACACCTTCAAAATAATAAAATAGGCGAATATTTCCATAATCGGGTTTTTATCATGATTCAATAAGGTTCCTCAAACTCATATATTTACTATTCTCTATGACTCATAATCATACTCGCTTTGTATTATTCTCAAACATCTGAAAATACCGTTAAACTTCCGATAGGACGTCAGATTTTCTTTTTAATTCTCTAATGACGTGATATTAATCTGCTTTGTGTACATACACATACTCCTTGTATTATTGAGAAATCTTTGAAAATGTCCGTTTTATTACCAATATGTGTCAATCATTTATATTTCATATTAATCTTTTTTTCAACTGGTGAAACTTTTTATTTCATTTTCATTTTTCACGTGGAAATCTTTCAGTAGAAAATTAATTATTGTAGAAAGAATTTTAGTGTGGATTTTTAATGGTTGGCAACTGCTATAACGAAAAATGTTTAAATTGAATAGGAAAAGGCTGTTAGAATTTTGGTTTTTGATCTGTATTCATTAAAAGAAAACGATTTTTTCAAATTTTAATATTTTGAGCTTCATAGCAGGTATTCAGTTATATATACAAAGTTTCAACTCTGTAACTTATATAGGTTCTGAGAACGGCTCTGTGACGGACAGACAACGAAGCGGGAGTATTAGGGTTTCGTGAGATGAAAGAAACCCTAATAAAAATTATAAATAAAAATTTGTTATACTGAGCACCATTGCGCCCTATCATGCGATGTAAAACTTAAAACTGAAAAAAAGAAAAATTCCTCTTTCAATAATTTAAATGATATTTGTATTGTAAATGCGAATTTCAGTTTTTCAGATATATTATTTTATTAATTTAATTTGTTTGTTTATTTTTAGGTAAATATTTTCTGGATTTGCTCTTGTGATGATCTGTAGGGTGAGTTTTTTCTATTCATTTGCCAAATATTACTGGATGGAGATTCGTCATAATATTCTTAAATGTTATTTAAAATATTTTCCGTCCTTGATTTAAAAATTGTGCTAAAGAAAAGGGGGGAGTTACCAGAAAACAAACCTAGCGAAAATAAGTATTCTTATAAAATGTATTATACAGTGAAAAAAAATAATAAAAACCCAATTTGGGTTGAAAGAATCTTAGGCATGAGCCCAAATGGGGCCATGCCTGTTTTGGTTACCACTGTGTATCCATTTGGGGCACTGTTAAATACCCATTTTCAAAATGGGTATTGTATATGGGGTCCTGTATAGGATCTACAGATTTGTATATAGACTACAGAGAATGCTTAATTTTTGTTCAGTTAGGAAACGCGTAGCACAGTTTAAAATTCCCTTTCTGGAATTTCTGTCCATAAACGAAATTTTACTCGACTTTTGTGCTGCTCTGTATAGGATCTATACCAATTAATAGACAATTAAATTTATAAACACGTTCAGCAACTCACAAGGTACTTCCAGCCATTAGTGTTAACAGACAGTAGAGAATTCTTTTGTGTGTCCCTGTCCATGAACAATGAATGCTACACACACACTATTCTGTAGTAAGCCTCTTGTAATGCACCATAGTGATATATATCAATTCCTATATGTTTGAAAGAGTGACATATTATTAAAACGCAAATGATTTTTCTCCATAGACCGTCATGTAACAGATCTGTTTTGAGTAACCCTGTAAAGGAACTCTAAGTGCTATGCACATCACCCTATTCTATAGTAAGCCTCTTGTAGTGCTCTTCAGTGATACATATCCATTTGAATAGGTTTGAAATTGTGTAACATCATTAAAATAAGCCACAAACAATTTTTGCCCCATTGGCCGTCATGTATCGGAATACTTTTGATTGCCCCTGTCATCTAACCATAAATGCTACACACTGCATGTTCAATACCGAACATGCCATAATTCCATGACAATACGTATATATTGACGCGAGTGAGTTCATAAACATTTTTCAACTTTGTTGGAAAGTGTTAAAAATGTATCCTTTAATTATAATAATAATAATAAGCATCTTTAATTTTTCTCAAACAGAAATTAATTAAAAAACTAATTACTGAAATATTCCGAAAAACAATGTAGAAAATAATATATTCTATTATATTATAGGTACACGCCTCATGTTCGATCAATTTTAAAGAAACAGATTTGTCACAGAAGCATATGAAGTTTCAATTCACTATCTTTAATGGATTTTACAACAAGTGCATCTAAAGTTGTAAAAAATTCATTCTGAGTAAAACTGAAAAATATATTTACATATATAAGTGTGGTATTGTTTATTTACAAGGGATTTTCATATTTTGAAACTATATAATTTTTTTTTTTTTTGTCTAAGAATGTTCTTGAAATTTTCGCTGTAATGGATTTTCTATTCCATGATATTTTGTTTTAAAAATTTCGACAATAATTTATCTACATAGGTGTGTTCTTGTTTACGATGAAATCCAGAATATCATCTCATTTATTCTATCAAAGTGACAGTAAAAACGGATCGAAGATAGCAAAAGATACGCGAGAGAAAATACATAGCAATCGCATTTTAAAAGCGTTAGAAGAGGACGTTGTCCGCTTCGGGAAAAAACATGGGACAAAGAAAAATAAATTGAATACATATAAAATATAATTTAATCTAATATAACAAAGCATAACTTTTAGCCTACACGTAAAATACCACTGCTTCGATCGATCTTTTTCTTCTGATTCTTTTTCGGTGTCTTTTTCTTCTAAAAATTTAAATTTAAAATTTTGTTTTTTAATCATAAATATAAAAAAAACCCGCGTGGAGACATCACTCTTTATCTTTTTTGTACTATTTTTTTTTTAAATATAAACATTGTTGAGCATGCTATAATACTCTGTTTTATTTTTGAGGCAACATTTATTTGTGGAAAACCTTTCATTCCATTTAGGAAAACAATGCTGATTTAACTTTTATGAACTGCAGTTTTTAATAAAAACACGTTTTAACGAAATGGGGGTGTACTCTGTCAGAAGCAGGTTCAAAAACCTTTCGAATGATACCCCCATTCATTGTTTGTTCTCCTTTTAGTAAATGCACCGAAAAAGCGATGTTGACAACAGAAATAATATATGTTGATGAAGCAATAGGCTTTTCCAGTTTTTAAATCACCGAAACCTTCCGTTCCTTTTCGACCGGAAACTGATCCATCCCAACCCAATGTAGGTTATATTGACTATTGGCAATTGACCGTTTCATTCTATCACAATCCTTTTGTTGTAGACGTCTGTGGCATCGATGTTGCGAAAGAGGGGTGGTAGTTTCCATTCTTTCCCCCTCTCTAATGTATATTTTAAACTCGGCTAATCTCCACATTAACGGTTAAAATGGACATTCAGGCGCATAGCGAACGTTTTGCTCCCGATCCCATACGGAGGCATCTAGGATATAAATGCTCTATTGTTCTGCTATCACGATAGGGATGTTTTCGATTTTTTCCCCCCTTAATGCTTCGGTTTTTTTTTCTTTTTTCTTTTTTAATTCGAAGCATTAAGGAAAACAATGGCTGGTTATGCTCCATTAGAAAGTTAGTTTTTTTTGTAAACTCTATTGCATAAACATTTTCTATATGTTTCTTTATGCGTTTCTGGTAATGGCTGTTTAAACAGTGAGGCGGTTAGATTTAGAGTTAAAAAAAAATAAATAATAATAATAAAGTAAAGTATACTTGTAGAAATAGGCATTTTTACAATGAGACAATCCGATGCAATCCGATTTTATTGTATCTGTGTTACCGGTACTTTTTTTTTTTTTTTTTAAAGCGGTTCTTCAAAAAATAGTTTTCTTCGCTCAACAACGCGAAACTTTCTGACACACTTGCGGAGGTGCATAAACATTTAGAAACATGTTTGTGGATAGTGAAAATATTTACTGGAGAAAAGGATAGCATCCGAAAAAAAAACGTATACATTCCGATTGAGAAAACTGGTAAAAAGCGACTCTGAAACGTCCCCGATCATCATTGCAAGTAAAAGAAACTTTGTTTTTATAAATGCTTCTTTAAATCTTGAAAATACGTTAGTTTCTGAGTTACCGCTTTTCGGAATCATGGGTAACTCTCTTTTTGCAGTCTTATTTGTTTATATATGTAATTGGTGTAACACCTTACTCATGTAAAAGAAAGTTTTTATGAATTTATACGTTAGTAATTCGTTAAAAGTTATTATATATTTTTCAATATTAAAGGGGTCTCGGCACCCTACAAATATCGAAATTTCGTAAAAATTGCGATTTTCAGATTTTACTTACCCGTCATACGTAGTATAGGGCAAGTCTTGTAATCGTTTTGAAAATCGAAAAAAAAATTTTGACGGATTTACACGTTTCAGACACTGGAGATTCCAAAAAACATATTTTTAGAAAAAAAAATTTGCCGTCCGTCTGTGTGTCTGTATGTCTGTGTGTCTGTAAACGCTCTATCTCCCGACAAAATTGAGATAGAGACTTGCAATTTGGTATGTACTTAGTATGTAATAATGGAAAGAAGCCTATTTCATTTCCATAACCTCGATTAACCGGAACTATTTTTTTCGGACTCTCGAAATATTCGTTCTGATAAAAGGTATATAAAAATTTTTGAAATTGTTAATTTTAAGAAATGAATATAAAAGACAATAAAAAAACATAAATTTTGCATAAAGCATGAAGTCGATCGGATAATGAGTTGCCGAGATATTTGGAATCCTATTTTCCACACTCTTCGATTTTTCATGAACTTGTATTTCATCCAAATTTTACTTTAAAGATATATTTTAATTGGAAATTTGACGCTTCATCAGATGCAATAAACCGCTAGTTAATAGGATTATTAGTTTTGGAGTTATAAGGAAAAACCTCTTTCAAGCATTTCAGTAATCGAGCCTTTAAAGTTTAGGACGTCATCAAGCCACGATTTTATTTGAATTGCAATTCATTTTATAAATAGTTTACGCTTGTTTTATTTTCATATTTTATATTATGCATATCCATGATGGGTAAGTATTACGGTGGCCCCCAACGACTAGTTTTATCTTGTTACATATGCCACATACTTACGACTACATAATTTCAGGCTGATACTCCTTATAGACAAACATCTGCTGTCATTTTATCCCTTTAAATACCACGAAAACCTCTTTGCAAATGAAATCTTTAGACCCATTTATCTCCAGTTCGTGTTTTTCAGATTTTTCTTGTTTTCAAATTATTAAGGATCTTCCAGATAGGAATGAAAGTGTTTGAATTTTTTTCTAGTTGAACATCATACTATATGGAATGGACTGTAGGGATCCGATTTTTAATAACTTAAAAGAGTCATACATGCAAAAACTAGTCATTTTCCCCCCCTTGTATTTAGTTAATTTTTCTTTCTTTAAAACTATCAATATTTAAAAAAATCCAATCCTGAAATCTATTCAAAATATCATGGATAACCTGCACAAAAAAAAAAAAAAAAATTAACTGAAAAATTATTATTGATTAAATTATTTCTATTTAACATTTAGATTTAAAGTTGATAATATTTTTTTTCTTTGAGTGCCGAGTACCCTTAAGAGTCATCTGTATTTTATTACAGTGCGGACGTCTTCGAATTTCGGGGACCTTGGCGGTTCGCCGTAACTACACTAGGAAACGTTTTCGAAATTATAGGACAGCACCCCGATAGACACGCACAGAAGTGATAAACACTTGCAAATTACATATTGGAAAGAGTTATCCGAAACTTTTACTGTCATCATAAAGTTGCCTAACATCTTTTGAGGACAACTTTTATTTCCCCCTTCAGTGCGGATAACAATAGCGTTTTAGCGTTCAATAGCCGATTAACAGCCGTGACTGAACACCTGAGAATACCCTGTAATGTTTATAGCCACAGTTTATGGCTGCGATATTTCCATATCATTCGCCGATATTTTCTATGCCCAGCTATTGTTCACTCTCCAAATGCCTACTTCCATATTACAGTGCCAAGACAATGCGACCACCCTCTGACAATTTATGGTCTGACACATAAGAAAATAGAACGTTCCGTTCGAGAATTTTGAGGCAGCGAAAAAATAGGTGACCATTCTTGAAGGGCGTTGCAACTTTCGTGAATAGCTGAAATGGACATAAAAATGAGGAGCTGTGAAAAGAGATAGAAGTTAGTAAAATAAGTCATTACTTTTAACTTTCTTTACCTTTTGAAAAAAAAAAAAAAAAGCAAAGACGACTTTAAACGGAAGGGGGGTTAAGTCGGCCAAAAGCGCGAAGCTATTTTTTTCACTCGATTTCGGATCATTTTTGCAACGCAATAGGAAATAAGTAAATACACAAAAATGATGGTTATAATGAAATCTAAAGTGACTCGTCATTTTATCCCATAAATTCTTAGGGCATTGTGGAGTACTATTTCCATTTGGGGGCCATAACAACATCCCGATAGTGTTTAAAACACGAAAACCGAATACAATGACAAACTTCAACTCTCTGCGAATAGGTTTTAAAGACAAAAACTGTTTTAAGAAATTTTATCACTTACAAAAAAGTAATAATAATAAACGTATTGTGAGAGTATTGTGAATTAGTCGAGAAATTTGGAATAAAGGGTTAAAAATGAAGAAGACGAACAAAATTTGGCAAAAAACAGATGTAATGGTATCGAGAGAGCGTGTAGGTAGTCAGCCAATAGACTCCAGTTCATACTTTCGCCATTTGAAGTGCACACATCACAAATAGAAGGATCTGTCTTTGCGCCACCCTCATCGTGGAGTATCATGAGATATCGGTATTCCATAAAACCCGACACCGCTGGTTTGGGAAAAAAATATTCTACGCTTATCGGTGTGAATCGCCAGCTAAAAAACGAGCATGACATCCTAAACTGTTAGTATTTCGGTGTACATTTTCAGTGTAAAAATAGGACTTCTAATAATGAATTAAAAATATTGAAAATTTCTCTTATGAAACTTCCTAAAGACAAAAAACAAATATTTATTCACAGAACGTTCTCCGACGCCGACCGACTCTGGAAACATTCTTAAGGTATCCGCATCTTCGGAGGTGATTTTTTTTTTAATTTTTGAAATGTTCTCTTTATACCAATTTTTTCTAATGAAATTTAAGTTAAAATTTTGAAAAATATATAAACATTTTAGAAATGACACAGAAATAATTTTTTTAAATTGAAAAATAGTCAAAATAATGTGAAAAATTCACATCTGTGAAAACCTGATAACTCAAAATCAAATCAATGCATTCACATTTTGTAAATTGCATAATAAAGAGAATAAATTTCTCTACGACATAGACTAGCCGTATTATAATAGCATTTCGCAGTTATGGCACTTGAAGTACTAACGTAATGAAAAATTCTTAGAATTTCTTGCAACTTTTTAACTTATACCAGTGTAAATATGAAACTAATTAATATATCATAATGAATGTAGTCTATTCCCTCAATAAACATTTGTAAAATAAGTAAAAAAAAAAAATTTTAATGCATTTCATGCATAATTGTTTGCTATAGAACGTTTTGCGTTCAGTAAAAATCTGAAAAACTTCATTTTGAGAAAAAGCTAAAAATAACTTTCTAAAGGCGGTTTTTGCTATAATAATAATTATTGTTCTTTAAAGGTTTAATTAAACATATAATCCAATTTAAATGCTAAATCGAGAAAAAGAAGAATGTAAACATACTTACGGTTTGCAGAACGATATTTCTGGTTGTGAAATTCTTCGGCAAGCTGTAACTTTAAACGGCTGTAACTGGGGTTCTAATTCAGCTACAGACACAATTAAAGCAGAATTCGATAAATAAAAAGATCAGATTTTAATATTGCAAAAGTGAAAAATCAATATTTTCATCGAAAACGTCGTTTCAAAGGTGTGCGGATGCCTTAAGATATTGCTGCAGCATTTTACCAAGCAGAAACCTTGTTGTTCCATATTGCCCGATGTTCCTCTATCTTAACAAATCATAATCACTAAAGATGAAAGGGAATCGATTGAAGAGATAAAAAATAGCCTTTACTACGGCATTTTTTATTTCGCAAAAAAGCCCTTAATATAGGCATGAAAAAGTGAATGAGAACGAAATTTCAAATACCAGATCAGTATCTTTTGCTTCTGCTCAATCGAGACAGACTTCTGTATCTCGATACGCTCTGCAGATCATTTCCTGAACATGCTTCAGAAATGAAATAAAGATTAAACAAAAATAATAAAAGCTATTGTTAAACTCGATTTGGTAACGGTCAGGATTTATTTTTATCTAACCATACTACTTATTATACCACTGGTTTGTTTTTTTCTTGAGAAAGGGTAATTGCGTTTAAAACGATAGAATTTAACGATAAAATAATGTGAACGGACTTTCTCGGGAAATTTCATTCGATACCATCGAAATGAAAGCCGATGATGTTTACGCTATTTTTATAGATACCTGTTTTTATATAAATAAGAGCACGAATGACTCGCGAAATAACGTTGGAAATAAATGCTGTTTTATTGATATTAGGTTGTTTTATCGACTTTCGTGATAAAATAGGTGGGATTTTAATTTGTGCATTTGTTGTCACTTTATTGGGCCATTAAAAATGCTTTGGCATTTCAGCATGTTCATTTTTCAAAGTTCTATATATGTTTATCAGTTTTCTAAAAGTTCTCTAAGCAATTTTATGGAAATATAAATTTAGCATAGTTAGTAGAAAAATTTAAAAAGTGGTTAATTTATATCCATCTCATCTTTTCCTTTTTTAAGTGCTTCGAATGTATTTTCAGGGCCAGACTTTTTTTCCCAGGGTCCTGTTTCTGTTAAATCGTGAACAGCGTTTTACACTTGTGAAAAATCTGGTCATAATTTTGTGAAAATTTGAAATGATCTTTATATTCAGGTTCTTGTTTGTACATTTTTAAGAAGATATATGTAAGTAAAATACATATATTTCTTTATATATGCAAAATTGACATTCAGATTTCACTTTTAAACGATTAAATTTGTGAAAGGTTCAGTTTGGAGAGGGAAAAGTTTTTTTTTTTATTGAAGTCTATTTTTTGGACAAAGAATTTTGTGAAGGTTCCTGTTTTAAGGTGCAAAGTTTTGTACAGGGTCCTGTTTGGAGATGAACAATTTTGTGAAGGTTCCTGTTTTAAGGTGCAAAGTTTTGTACAGGGTCCTGTTTGGAGATGAACAATTTTGTGAAGGTCTTGTTTCGAAATGAAAAAAAATGTGAAGTGTCCTTTAAACCGGAGTTGATGCAGATTTTTTGGGGGGAGGTCCATTTTGTGAAAAATAAAGGTTATTTTTGTGAAATTTATTATATTTTTGTGAAAAATAACATTTTATAACGAAAGTTGAAATCAAATTACTCAAATTCAAACCAAGCGTTTATTAATAAAAACTTTTTAAAATCCTTTTGCTGAAGTTTTCCTCTTTAGTGAACTTGTTTGTTTACAAATTACACATTTTAAAACGTCACAAAGTAATAAATAATTAATAAATAATATAATAAATAAAATAATTAATACATTTTTATGGAATAGAATTTTGTGAAAGGGCCTATTTTATTAAAAGGAATTTTGTGAAGGAACCTGTTTGATTATAAAGAATTTTGTGAAAGAGTTCATTTTATCAAATTGACTTTTGTGAAGGGGCCCTTTTTATTAAATTAATTTTTGTGAAGGCACTTGTTTTATTAAATAGATTTTTGTGAAGGGCTCCTAAATAGGCCCCAAATTGACTTTTGCGAAGGGGCCCTTTTTATTAAATTAATTTTTGTGAAGGCATTTGTTTTATTAAATAGATTTTTGTGAAGGGGCCCTAAATGGGCCCCAAATTTTGACTGGATCGACCCTTGCTTTAAAGGACCCAATTTCTCCCTAAACAGATCCCTGATTTGGATACCCAAAAAAAGTTTCTAGGTGAAATAATATGCGTGAAAACAATTTATTCGGCTTTTTTTTTAATTTTTTTTTTAGTTAAAATAAATTATGTAAAGATAACTTATTCCTATTAAAAATTCCATTTTTTCTTTAAATTAAAACCAATACATGTGACGATATTTATTCATATTAAAAATTCCCCTTTTTTCTTTAAATTAAAACCAATATATGTGACGATGTTTATTTATCATTTTCAAGCTAAACTAACATTATAAACATAATAACTTAAAAAGAGTATTTCCTTGTATTAGTTATTTACATTTCAATTTGAAATTGGTATATAATTGTAAGGTAATTTCTTACACTTTAAGGAAATATTTCTTAAAAATGCATTTTTCTTT
Organism: Maratus michaelseni; assembly: GCA_963931845.1. Classification (NCBI taxonomy): domain Eukaryota; kingdom Metazoa; phylum Arthropoda; class Arachnida; order Araneae; family Salticidae; genus Maratus; species Maratus michaelseni. The sequence goes on from OZ007589.1 coordinate 469,827,306, forward strand.
TGAATAAAATATATTAAATTAGTTTACTTTCTTTAACGTTATTCTATTGTTTGTGTAAAAATAGTAAAATAGTTTGAGAAAAATAATAAAAGCTATTCTTAAGCTCGATATTGTAATGGGCAGGATTATATTTATTACATCTTTTGCTACAACTTATTTTACAACTACTACTGGTTTCTTCCTTTCTTTCTTTTTTTTTTTTCTAGAGTTTGTGCGAACAAGATAATTGCGTTTAAAATAAAATAATGTGATCGGACTGGTTCGGGAAATTTCCTTCTATGCCATCTAAATCTAAATGGATTTTCGTTATTTTTTAAAATACCCGTTTTTATATAAATAAAACCTGAATGTCTTCTGTAATAACGTGGAAAAGAAATGTTATTTTACTGATTTTCGGCATTTAAAGCATAATTGGCGTTTCAATTTGTACATGTTTGTCCTTCTCTGATGTTCTTGGAAAATGCTTTTACTGAAATACTGTTTCAGCATCCCTACGGAATATTTCATAGTTTATTTATTTTAGAATGAATGAAATGGAGATTTTTTTGTAAAACTTTTTAATAAAGTTCTTAAGCAAAATAATATACGTGAAAACTATTTCTTCAGGTGTATTATTAATATTTGAGTTAAAATAAATTATATGAAAATGGTTTATTCTTTTTAAAATTTCTCATTTTCTTTAAATTGAAAGGAATAAGTGTTAAAATATTTATTTTCCAAATTAAACTAAAATTATAACAATAATATTTTGATAGAGCATTTTCCTTCTTGTGCTAGTTAAGTTTATGTTTAAATTTCAAGCTTATGTAAATGTGACGTAACTGCTTAAATTTTAATTAAAAATTTCTTTATAAACGGGGTTTGTTTTATTTAAAAAACGTATGAAATTAGTTTACTTTCTTTAAAAATTGTTTGTAGTTTGTATGAAAAACTTAGCGCTAAAATAAAACGTATTCAAAAAGCTTAATTACTTAAAGTATATTACATTTAAGCTGAAATAAAATGTGTCAAAATAAATAAATTAAGAGAATATATTGTTAGAAATAATATATTGTTTAATTATTTAAAATATATCTATTTAAGCTGAAATGTAATGTATTAAAATAAATTAATTTTTGAAAGTATATATTGTTGCTTAATTATTTAAAGTAATTCTATTTAAATCGGCGAAATAAAGTGTATCAAAATAAATTAATTTTTAAAAGTATGTTGTTGCTTAATTACTTAAAGTATATTACATTTAAGCTGAAATAAAATGTGTCAAAATGATTTAATTTTTGAAAATAGGTTGTTCGACTTACTTAAGATTTAAAAAAAAAAAAAATTGTCTCCCTGTCCCACTTTTTGTGACATTCTGACAACGTTAGTCACTACTAACCATAGAGCTCTTTGGGGGAAAAACAAACTAATTTTTAACACTTTCCAACATAGTTGAAAAGTGTTTATGAATTAGATTTGTCTGTCTGTACGCGCTCTAACTCGTGTACAGTCGAATTGCCTTGTAAATGATATATGTTATTGAGGTTGACCCTAGCATGTTCGATATTGAAAATGAAGTGTGTAGGAAGAGTGTAGATTACAGGAGCAATCAAAAGTATTCCGATACATGATGACCAATGGGGAGAAATCGTTTTCAGTGCATTTTAATCATGTTGCACTCTTTCAATCCTAACAAAATGGAGTAGCCGATAACATGTGTTGTATAGAGTATAGAAAAAGTAGCCATTATAATTTGTTGACAGGGAAACTCAAAAGTATTCTGTTACAGGACAGTCAATGGGGAAAAATCGTTTGCAGTAGTCCATTTTAATGGTGTTGCACTATCAAACAGAAAGAAATTGATAGGCGTCATTGAGGTGGCTGGCAACATGATTTATAGAGAGTATAGAGTAAGTAGCATTTATAATTCGCTTACAGGAACGCACAAAAGCATTCCATTGTATATATATGTAAAGGGAAAAATCGTTTACGGTGTATTTTAATGAAATTTTGTTACATTACTGAGGCCTGTTTTCTGCAGATTTATGGAGTGCGTAGACTATTTCGTTTATTGACAGAGAAACTCGAGAAGATTTCGGTTACAGAACTGACTAGGAGCCATAACGGCTGGATTGTAAGTTTTAAGCTGTGATAGGCATTTAAAAATGTTTATTTTTAGAGTATTATGAGGTGTGTATTTCCTATACAGGGTTGCACGCTATAGGATTCCCACACATTACAGGCTATGGACAGCCATTCTTGAAAATGAGTTTTTACTGTGTTGTGGTAATTTTTTAATGTTTATTTACATATATCATTTCATTGTATGAACAAAAATGACATAACGATATTTCGATCGTGTTGGAAAGTTTTTCAGAATCTATGCCATGGTGCCTGATTTTACTTACCCATCATACGTCTTGCAATCGTTTTAAAAATGGAAAAAAAAATTTGGACGGAATTACCATACGTTTCAGACACTGTAGATTCCGAAAAACATTTTAGAGAGAAAAAAAAATGCCGTCTGTGTGTCTGAAAAGGCTCCCATCTCATGAACCCATTGAGATAGAGACTTGAAATTGGATATGTGCTTAGTATGTAACCATGAGAAGAAGCTTATTGAATTTCAGTCACCTCGAGGATCCGGAACTTTTTTTTTTTTTTTTTTCGGACTCTTGAAAGAGTCGTTCTGATAAAAGGTCTATCAAAATAGTTTATTTTAAGGAGTGACTGTAAAAGACAAAAAAACATACATTTTGCATCAAGCATGAAGTCGACCGGATCATGAGTGGCCGAGCTATGGGTCATCGTAATTTTCTACACGCTTCGATTTTTCAGGACCCTGTATTTTATTGACATTTGTATCCAAAGGCATGTTTTAATTGCAAATGAGACGCTTCATCCGACGCAGTAAGTAACGACGACGTTAGTGAATAGGATTTCTCTTGCGCCATTCAGCCTTTAAAGTTTGTGACGTCATCGAGCCACGATTTTATTCGAATGGCGATGCATTTTATATAAATAGTTTAGTCATGATTTATTTTCCTATTTTATAGTATGCCTATCCATGACGGTGGCCCCCAACGACTCATTTCATTCTTGTATCCTTGCAAACCTAATCTACCTCTCCGTCATGTTTCCTTTCACACCTCTTTTGTTTCAAGCATTAAAGTTATCTCTGGTTTGCTGTAACAAATCCTGCGTTGGGAAAATAAAGGAAAGTCCAGGCGTGACCGCAGAGTTTAATACTACCTGTAAACAAAACGACTGTCAACATAGCGCAGGAATAGAAAGAGAAAAGAACGAATGATTTCCGCATTTGCACAACACCGTTTTAAAACAACGATGCTTATTTAATGATTGGAATAATCGATGCGACTCACATATTACAACCGCGAGCGATAACTTGTTCTCCTCATTTAGGGCCTTTGTTAAAAGTATCGTTAAGGACTTTGACCATTTTACAGAGTTGGTTGCCGAATGTTATAGCGAGTTGGGCCGGTCCCGGGCCTGGAAATTTCGGCCCGTTAAGGTTGTATAAGACATCCATGAAAAAAAAAATATATATCGCTTCGAGTTTAACTTTTTAACATTATGCAGGGATTTTTCTTTTCCATTTTTACACTTCGCCTCCTTTTCGGGAGCGAAAACAATTAGTTCGGTCTGAAATTCGCATTTGGAAGAATGTAGCAGAAAATGAATCGTTCTCTTAAAAACAAATTGCGTTGAGTTGAAAAGTTCAAACATCCAACCACGAATGGCGCGTGGTGAGTTCCTTGGTTTCTTTTTAAATATTTCCTACATAGTTGAAAAGTGTTCAGGAATTCATTTTGTCTGTCTACCTGTCTGAGCTCTGATTCGCGTCAATAGAGTCGGATTGATAGAGGTTATTAAGATTTACTACGGCACGTTCGGGATTGAAAATGAAGAGTGTAGCATCCATAGTTCGTTTTTAGGGTCACTCAAAAGTATTCCGTTACATTATGGGCAATCGGGAAAAATCTCTACGATGTGTTTTAATAATGTTACACCCTTTCAAACGTGTTTAAATGGAGTGAACAACAAGATGTTTGTGCATATCATTCACATACAAAGACACCTTCGGTTACAGTACTGTCCGTGTTGCTGGAAGTGGGTTTTCAATTGTGGTGTGCGTTTTTAAATGTAAACATTTTTTTTTGCATATTACTTGGTGTGTATAGATAATTTACAAAAGAATTCGAGTACATTTCAGTTTATTGACGGAAATTGCTGGTAGAGTTAAAGGACTGTGTTAAGCGTTTCCTAGCTGAACTAAACTTTTGCATAATATGTTTTATATATACAAATCGATACAGAGATTCAGAAAAGAATTTGCATTCTTTTCCAACTATAGGTGATAATTTCCGAAATTGAGTATTCAAATTTGTTACGCGTTTTCCAAATTGTTTACTTAGGTGTCTTATTTACCTTACTAAACGGTGAAGTTTTGTTAAAGTATTCTGAATATCTTGAAAAGTGTTCCATAATTTAGGCTTGATGCATTTTCAAATGACGTAAAAAATCCGTTAATTGGAATACAGTCTATAACTATCCCTTTGAGAAAAATGATGAAAATATCAGTTCTCCAGTTCTTTGTTTAATATATATTTAGACATCCCTGGTTTATTTCAGCGAAGTTACGTAACGAAAAAGCTTTTTCGCTGCATTCATTTTTCTTTAAAGAAACTCAGTGCCTCTCAATTTGACAAAAAAATGACAAATTTCGACAAAAACACTTTTAATTGCTAAGGTTGTATGAATATTGCCTACACAAATGAGATTTTATTAAGACTTAACAAGAAATCAAACAGAATAAATGTGTAACCTGGCTTTTTAAATTCATTCATAATTAGGCTCGAGACATAATCTAGAAATTTCTTATGAAAAATCTTTGGCATTAACGTTTCAAAATACAAAAATCGTAAAACGGAATTCTTTATTTAATTTAAATAGGAAAAATCTATATACATATATATAAGCCGTTCTTGGTATGTGTGTGTGTATGTATGTTCCTTATACAAATTTGCAGTTTTGGTCCGATTGGAAAGAAACTTGATGTACATACGTTTTAGGAAACGAGTAAAATTACTGTCAACTTAATAAATTTTTAAGACCATTCTTTACCACTTTTTTCCAACATCTCCCATAGTTTATCATTAAAGATTTTTTTTTTTTTTTCAATTTCTAATGCAATTTAGTTCCCGCTGCCATTAAAAGAAACTGCGTAGGGATAATATTTTTATAAACCAACAAAAATTCAGATTCACTCATTATAATCTGAAATCCGAAATTGACGTCATACCGAGAAGGCAATATCATTTTTTTCTCATATTAAAGGTTATAACAAGTGTATTTAAATGACATAGTACATTTATTTAAATGTATTTGGAGATAAAAATAAATAGCTTAGCTTCTAATTTTACAAAGGTAAATTAATTACAATGGTTTGATTGCAATGGTTAAATTAAATTTTCCAAGAAATAAAAACATATTTTTGAGTGTTCAAACTTCATGATTCAATTTATTTTACATAACCAAAAATCGTCTGTCAAATATTGATATTTAGAAATCATTACATCGTAAGTTTATTCAGCTTCAGCTTCAACCAAGGAAGCATATTTAAGCTCCTTGGATTTAGGTGGCCAATAATTACATTTAAAGAATACATTTTACATTAATGGGTGGAAAATGTGTTCTTTAATGGAACACATTTTCCATTAAAAGAACAAGTATTTTCCATTCATTAATGGGTGTTAAAAAAAAGGAGATTAAAAGTAAAATGGTTTATCGAAAAAAAATGACGTTTTTTTTTCACTTAAAACATTTATTTTAATTTTTAAAACTAATGTATTTTTTTTATAAGTTCGGCAAAATGGCGTCATTTTTATTTCACCATCTTCGAAATTATTGCTCAATTTTTAAAAGAAAAATATATTTTTGAGAACTAATGTTTTGCATCAAAAATCAGATAACTTTACAACGCAATTTTGGCAAATTCTGTTTAAATTACATTGTGAATATAATTTCTTAGTTAAATTTATTATTTAATAATATTAATGTTTCATTTTTTTTTTCTAAGAGTTCAATAATATTGGATTTTTTAAGCGCTTTCATGTTTTAAATAGATAATTTGCATGTCACGCACTCAAGTAAAGGCGTATTTCTCAACAAATTGCAGGCGAAAAATAACAATACTTGCAGAGTTACTAATTCATAATGTATTATTTCCTACACATAAAATAATGTACCCTAACTACTTGAAAATTACGGGAAATTTAACGGATCTTCAAGTAATTTAGCTCAACGTTTTGCATATACGTTGAGTAGACACGCAACAAAGCAGTTTGTTGACAAACATGCACATTATCTAGAAATATAAATGCATATTTGTACATGATTCATGAACTGAAATAATTTTTTTTTTAACTACACAAGTATCAGTTCATAGGAAAAACTATCCACGGTAAAAGTTGCGTCATATTTTAAATCATGTGCCGTTTTTCATTCAGAAAAAAATAGTCCGCATAATGTATTGGTCACCAACGTATACGTTTAACATCCTTTTCCCGTACAAGCTTCTAGAATATTAAATTTTGATAAAATTCAATAAATATATAAAAGTCGATGTACAAGTTGTTAGCATATGCAATTTTCATTAGAGAATAGGATTTGCCTTTGACATAGTTCGCGTGAAATTCAAGGAAGAGTAGATGCCACTAATCAAACAAGAAAGTCCCACCTGCAATTTTCTAAAAGATACCATGATTATGGAAAAGCCCAAGAGAAAAGCCAATTAACACGTTCGCTGCCAAGCTAAAAATGCCGGAATTTTTATTTTATTTAGAAAGTTCAAATTCGCACCAGAAAAAACTAATAGCAATATTTACTTTGTTTTAATACAGACATTTCATGATTACTTAAAATAAAAATTCTTCTTTTAAAATTTCCGGTGCGAATAACTAATTTTAGATTGAAGAAACGTAGATAGCACTACGAGTATACTTGTAGTTGGCAGCGAACGTGTTAAAAATCCAGGAATATCAGTTCTCTCTCTGACACTTATATAATTCATTATAATTTTTAAATTATTTAAATCTATAATTAAAAATATAAGGGAATGTAGGGTAATTAATTTTTGCTCATCATTGGAATACATGCCTGTCAAATTTTGAAACTCCCATAATCCTAAACTACAACAAAATATGACAATGTTTTTCCATAATTGGGGGTGCTTTTCCAGATTTTTTTTTCGCCATTGAAATAAATAAGTAACTCTCTTGCTTAACAAATAAGCATTTAGGAGGCTTTGAAAGTCTTTGTAGCGTGATAAACATTTTGATATTGTTGGTAGATCTACAGTTGCTAAAATAGTGTAGCACTGTGAAATAAAAATACAATACATATATGATGGTTAAAGGTATTTTTTTTATACTTATTTTCTTTATTTTTAAACATTTATTTGTTTTTAAAGATGTGAAGTTTTTGGAATAGAAAGATAATTTATGTTGATTTTTAGATTATTTTAATCAAATAAAAGTCCTATCTAAAGTGGCATGCTAATTAACAAATTTCCTCAAAAATATTCACTAATATAATCACTTTAAAAAAATATTCTTCGACACGAAAACTTAAATCAATTTCCATGAACGGAATAAATGTAAAATACAATAAATAGAAATGCTATAATAGAATAACAAAGAAAAAAAAATGTGTTCCACATTTAATTTTATTGAAAAAAGTATGAAATTTCAAGCTCATGAAAGAAATTTAAATAATTATGCATATAAAAACGAAAATACGCAAATTGTGATTATCAAAAATATTTTCTACTATAAAATACTAAAAAGAGATTGTTAATTGTATATGTTGTTTAATTAATGTATTAATTTTCTTTAAATGTTACGTGAACGAAGTCACGGGTAACAGCCTAGTGTAAAATAAATAACTGACATACAATACCTTGAGGTAACCACAGAAAAAATGTTTGCCATTCTTACCACCTATACGGCAAAGACGTTTACAAATTTAAAAAGCAGCACAAAACTTGTATAAATTTCGGAATGACTTCCTCCACATCGCTTCAAAATTTAGTATACTTCAATTTTACAGAAAAGCAATCAGTCTATGTGACCCGAATCACTTTTGTATTTTAAAAAGACAACCCTTTATCACAAAATTCATTTCATCGGATACATATCTATTTAAAATTAATCTTCTTCGAATAATTCAATCACATCAGTAAATCGATTATGTAGAACAGGTTTCCTCTGTCTGACATTGTTTACTAGAGTATTTTTTTTTTCTTATTTAAAATACACAACTTGCCCCCGATGTGGTTCCAACGTTTTTTTTTCCTTCTCAATGATTGCTCCGCATTTCCTGCAGTTACTTTATAGAGAGGTCACTCACAATGGGAAAATAAAAAAGAAAAGAAAGAAAAATCCGTCTTTTTAAAGATTTCTTAAATGCTATTTCCGCCTGTATAGTGTAAAGACGTTTACCGCGTCCTTGTGCTATTTTTCGGAACGGAGTAATTATCTCGTCGCGTTATGCTCTAAGTAGCTATATTATCATTAGGTAAGATGGACGATGCGTTTCAATTAATAAATGGTAACAAACCTCTCTATCGTGATAATGAGATATTTTTTTTTAATTTGAAGATGTATAACTAACTGTCTGGCAGACTTCGCTGCATATGCATTTCGTCCGATGTTATTATCCCACCCCATCCGAACCCGCTCGTCGATGTCTTTCACTTGGCGAAAAAGGCTTTTAGTTGTTTCCGGGGTGATCTTCCGTGGTCGGGCTACCTTCTCGGCAGTCTTGAAGGGGCCACCATTTTGCCTATTCTGCGAATAACGGCGGTAGGATACTATAAGAATATTCACATACTCCTTACTAGCGGACCCGCCTCAAAAAACAAATTAATAATCACAATAACAAATAGCAGCAAACAAAATTTACTATGCTGCAGGGTTGCAAAAAAGCTGACTAAAAAAGCTCTGCCGATGGCTTTTATTGGTTTTAACAAACTTTTTTTTTTTTGGTCAAAACTGGCCTTTTTTGACCCGTTGGCTTTTTTACAGGGAAGCATTTTGATTATAAACAGCACATTTGAAAGTGTTTTAGGTAGCTTTCATTACGAAATGTAAAAATCTACCTATTGCAGCCGTTCGGAGGAAAATAATTCCGGAAAATTTCGGCATATTTTCACCGATCATGACCTTCAGACCCTAAAACCACTCTCAACCGTTCAAATGTTGATTTATATATACATAAAACCGTTTTGGATGGAACTTAGCTTACCCATATCTCGACCGACTTCGTTGACCAGCTTGGTCCGCCATCTTGTTTCAAATGGGCGGTCACTCAAAGATTTAAAACTATATAAAAAAAACTAATATAATAAATTTGAAATTCACATTTATTTTTTGCTTAAGTATTAGGCTTTGATACAAGGATTCCGGAGCATTTTTCGTTTTGCCTCTATCTTTTTTTTTTTTTGAGACCGGCGACCAGGCCCCTACCTGCCAGGTTTCCCTAGCTTAAACGGGTTTAGCGCCTGGCACCGGGGCGCGTAGCGCCACTGAAGAGATGCCGCATAACGGCTGGCCATTTTTGGCAGGACGGCTATGTGGAGGTCTAAGTTTTGTTCCCATTTTTGTTTTGCTGCTAATTGATCTAATTCTTTTTGTATGGACCTGGGCTTGGCATCACACCTATACGTCATGCCATCGCTATGCAAATTGGTCTCGTAATTTAGAACCTTGATCCGGTGACGAGACCTTCACCCAACTAGGCACCTCCAGAGGTATAATTCACAGGTAACTTAGAGGACTTTGCTCCCACGACAGATTTTACATGCACCGGGTGCCATTAGTGTACATGATGGGAAAAAAAAAGAAAAACCTGTAAGGGAAGGGGTTAATACATGTTTGTTTTGCCTCTATCTTAAAAAATGGCTGAGATAGAGTAGTTTGAAATTCTAGGGTGGCTGACATTTTGAAACAAGGCAGCAGATTAAAACAAATCAGAGATTAATTTGTGAGTTTTAGTGAACGCGATTTATCGCAAATTATTATGTTTCATTGTTGTAATCATTTTCTCAATCCTACGCATATATTCATATTCTTTAGCGTCAAATTCTTGTCAAACTTGGCGAAATATCGCCCAATTTGGTGACCAAAAATAAGTCTCCATAAATAAAGCCAATTTGGCTGTAGTTTGACTAATTTGTTGAATTTCTTATTCAAATTCAGTATGAACGAATCCTCTGTAATCGGATTCTTTGCGTTTGAGCTTGCTGTTTTCGAGTAACATTAGCTAAAATTTTAAAACGAAGATATAGGAAATCTACCTTTTCCTCCCGATACAGGCCGGAAGGACTTTAATTAGTTTTAAAGACATTTAATTTAGTAAGAATTTAATAAATAAACTTTTTTTTTTAAATGAAGACAGGAAATATTGGAATAATACATAGATAGAACGAAATACAAATCAAGAAAAGGACCTGCTTGTGATTTGCAGTCAGAATTGCAAATATGTCAGCTAATTTAAAATGCATGTGGAATTATTTAGTTAACAAATGGTATGTAAAATTCCATAGAAATCGTAAATTAGAACGTTTCCGATCATTTTATCCTTTTAAATTTCGATTTTTTTCTTTTCTTTTTTTTCTTTAGAAACCATTCTTAGCGAGCATATGTATGTATATGTTAAAAGTAACCGCCATGCCAAACTTCAAGAGAGTTCCCAGTCCCTTCCAAAAATCGCAAGTTTACAACGTTTCCTGCACCATTTTAAATTTCGAATTTAAAAAAAAGAACTGTTCTATGCGTGTATTTACGTCTTAAAAGTAACAGCCTGTCTATCTTCAAGTTTTTATGTTAACAATTCCATAGAAATCGTAATTTTCAACGCGTTTCGCACATTTCACCCTTTTAAATTTCGAATTATATAGAAACCGTTCTTAGAAAGTATTTTGCTATATCTTATAAGTAACTATACCATGCCAAATTTCCGGTTTCTAGCTCCTTAGTATCACAAAAATCGCAATTTTAGAACGTTTTTCGCTCTTGCACCTCCCCCCACCCCTGGTGGTAAGTGACGACCTAAAATATAGACTATGTTGGAGCAGGGACTGTCACCATTCATGGGCCACCATTACTTTTGATATCGGTTGGGTAGTTCCACAAATTGCCCTTACAAACAAACAAACGTTACTTCTTTATAAAATTAATATACATAGAGAGGTCATTCACAATGAAAAAAGAAGAAATAATAATTTAAAAAAATCATCATTTAAATATTTCTTAAACTCTACTTCCGCCTGTAGTATAAAGACGTTTATTGCGGCCTTGTGCCAATTTTTTGGAATAGAGTCATTATCCGGTCGCGTTTCTCTAAGTAGCTATTATTATAGTTATTATAGATGGACGATGGGCTGCAATTAATAAATGATAACAAATCGCTCTACCCCGATAATGAGATTTCTTTTTTCACCTAAAGATATCAACTAGATAACTGACAGATTTTGTTCCATTTGCGTAATTTGCGCTCTTCAGACATACATGAGTAAATTTATAAATAAATAATATAGAAATAAAATATAAAAATATCTATAGATAAACAACATATGCATAAACAAATATATACGCATATAAATATATGTTTGGATATAAATATATACACACATACATAAATCTATATATAAATAACAATTATAATCAAAGGATATAAATAAATAAAATTTATGTATTTATCCCTGTATATTGTCAGCAGAACCCATACATAAAACTGAACTTTTTTTTTTTTACACTTACGTAAAATTATATAAATAAGAGGTATATATACACAAAATAAGTAAATAAAATAAATAAATAAAATCCTGCATTTTGTTTTTCAGAAAAAAGTGCTACCATATTTTGCTGCAAATTTTAAATTTAAATTTTTTTGGAATACAGTAATTTTATCTGGTCGCGTATCTAAGTAGCTATTATTAGATAGATGTTGGGATTTTTTTTAAATCTTAAGATATTAAATGATTGTCTTAATAACTAATGTTTGCGTTACGCTTGTTTGCTCATGATTGTTACATGTATTGAATTTACAAAACGTTGTTTACGTTTCCTCGGTACTAGTTACAAATATATAGTTGATTGTAGTTACAAAGTATGTAGTTACAAATACGTTTTGTTAACTCGGTGTTGAGTTACTGAATTTCTACAATTATTTCACATTACTTTAGTGAAAAGTTTTGTTTAAAGGGTTTTGTAAAAAATAAAAATAAATAAATAATCTTGCAAAACTTATCTTAAAAACTTACTTAAACTTATATATTTACGGACTCAGTTTTAAACGTAAAAGCATGACACTTGCGTGCATGATTATTAAAATTATTTAGAAACGACTAAATTGTTTCGTTTTTGATAAAGGAATTACAACTCGAATGATTGTCTGATGGCGACCTTTATCGGACTGAAATTCGGTTCAAATGCCAATTTTAACCTCCTTTATCAAAAAACAGAAACATAGACAGTTTGGATGTGTTCCGGAATAGGCAATCGCCACGAAATCTTATTATGTTTTAAATTACTCTTTTACGTATGTAATTTAAGTAAATTTCTGATAAAAAGCACTCCTCTTTTTTGAAAAAGGTCGGCCTACACTATACAGAGTGCTCCAAAATTCGACCGACACATTAAGAGGGGTGATTGAAGGCATCAAGAGGATGAAAATTTACGTTTAGTGGAAGAAAATCGCAAACATAGTTACGAAAGGTAGGACGTCGAATGGAACAAAAAGAAACAACAATAAATAAATAAATAAAAACTTATTTGACGCAAAGCATGATTACAATGCATTACAAGAAAGGAGACAACGACGACACATTTTTATAGGAATATCTTTTAACGTGTCCGGCAATCCTTCGTCCGTCGTTGTAGGTTGTGCAACAACTTCGAACCATTTCTATAAAAACGTATCGTCGTCACCTTTCTGACGTTGAACTGCAATGCACTGTCATCATGCTTGACGTCCTGTAAATGTTTTTTCTACTTATTATTGGCCCCTTTTGTTCCACTTGACGTCACATCTTTCATAACTATTTTTGCGATCTTCTCCCACTCAACATGGTTTGCGACCCCATGTTCTATAATAGTAAGTTTTCATCCTCTTGATGCCTTTTATCATCCCTTTTAATGTGTCGCTTGAATTTTGAAACACCCTGTCTATTATTTTTTACACCCAATGTAATCTATTATCATTTATCATGACGATTATTTGAAAAATGCGTACAGAATTCTAGAGGGTAACTTGTATTTTATATAATAATATAGTAAGCCTTGAGCAACTACATCACAATCATTGGCACGAACGAGAAAGTGGACGTGGAGGGCGAAAGAAAGGTCTGCGTGGATTTGATCGCAGAGTCGTATGAAACTGTCGTTACGAAACTGGCCAAATCGTGAAAATTCCTAGTTCAAATAGGGAGTGGAACGTGGATGTTTATCAAAGATGTCATCGAAGCCAGTTCCACATTTCCTTAAATAAGTTCTTGTTACACCCTATATTTTACAGCCTCTCATCAGTTTATTTACCGTGAAATATTGAACCCCGTTCGTGTGTGCCCACCACTCAAACGAAACTCCTATTTCGGGTTACGAAATTCCCAAAATGCGAGAGAAGAAAGTCGATGGCCTTCAATGAATCGAAGAGTGTTCGATAAACAACCACTCCCTTGACAAGGATGATACCGATAATGAGGTCTTCGCATTGTGGGCAGTGGATTGGTCACCGTGTGGGCGAACAAACTTTCCTTTTCTAGCTTCGTGCAGTCTTTCATTGCGGTACTTGAGTGGACAACATGCGTAGGAGGTCTTCCATTAATTACGCGACACTTCCAGAAGGGAGGAGGTGGCCGCCAGAGTGTGACAGGCGGGAAGGGGTTAACATCGACGCTAATAAAAAGAGTGGCTGGTGCACTACTTATCGCATTAGCCCCCTAGTGGTGATATTTACAGGCACCTGCATTTGAGCATCACCTGACTAAAGTGAAGAAAGAGACACATTTAACCATAGAATTAAGAAGAACGAGAAGGAAGGTAAGGGGTGTTTTACACAGTATCTTTCCGGTTCACTGTTTGCCGCGGGATTTTTTTATTTGCACGTACTACCGTAACTCATTCAAAGCAGGCCAATAGCGGTAGGGTTGCAAGCATTTTACCTGAACGATCTTCCCATCAGCCCCCGCGCGCTTCAGAGCGAAACCGGCCCGTCATTTTCCTTTTCGTAGTTCTTATTTCTATGCATGTAACGCGCCGCGGCAGCCTGTATTTTTCGTTAGTTCTCAGGTAGGACTCCTATAAGGAAAGCTGGTGTAAATCCATCTTGTAGTCCAAAATAACCGCCTTCTTTCGTCCAATCGTTGCCTTCGATACAATATTTTCGTCCCTTAAATGGCGGATGATTCAACCTGTATTATAGGAGTTCTAGCTTCGTGTTAGCATGTTATGACGTCACATCTGACATATGAAAACAAGTAAGATATTATTTTCAAGCAGTATAATAAAATTCTGTAAAAAATATGAATTATTCTTTAGGTTGAATTAAGTATATTTTTCCTTTCAACAGCTTTCAGTAAAATCAAATAACACCTTAAGAGTTGTATAGTATTTATATCAGTAACCCATATAGCACCAAAGCTCCTGAAAACCTCCCCAGGCGCTCCCATTCATCCCAAATTCCTCCTGAAACTGCAATGACGCTATCAGGCGTTCCTGGGGAAGATACTTTAATCACTTCCCCAGGACTGACCTCGCAGATTCTTCCCAGGGAACAATCGCCCTGGGATGATATTCCTGAGGAAGTACCTAGGAAGAGACAGTACTGGTGCCATCTCATGGGTGATTTTGATACTATAATAACTTATTATAACTTTTTATTTAAAAAAAAAAAAAAAAAAAATTTGATTTGATGTGGTTCGATTTTTTAATTAATAAAGTTTATATCATTATTTGATTTATTTTATTTCCTAAGCACGTCTGGTTATTGTTTAACTTTTAAAACTTTTAATTATTGTTGTAATATTTAATTATCCTTATTAAGATATATTTTTAATTTATAAAATGCAATCAAAATGTAGTTAAATAAATTGAATATAGAAAATTAAATTTAATATTCCACATCGTATATTAATAATTAAAATAAATTAATCTTTAAATATAAATTGAAAATTTATTATTTATTTTATTTCTGATCTTTCAAAAATTAACTTATATATTAATTCATTTTATTATTACATTCATTAATTATTTTTTCTGAACTTTCAATAATTACTTATATATTTATATATTTTTACTATTACTTTTTCATCTAACTAATAATTTTACATTGATTTCACTTATATACGTTATTAGTTTCTATAGAAATAATTTAATTTTAAATATAAAATTGATTTACTTTCTCCTAATAAATTATTTTTATTTTCAATGATAAGAAATCAGAATTATTTTTTTCGAAACACGAAATTTATCAAAAGTTTAATATATATTTATATATTTGTATATAACCATATTTTATAAATTAAAGATTAGAAATACCTAGTAAAAATTATTTCTTCTGATCCTTTAAATATAGTCTTATATATTAAATAATTAATCATTTCATATTAATTTGAATTATATATATATAAATAATTTTTGGATCAATATTTAATATTAAAATATAAATTCGATTTATTATTTTTTTTTTCGCTGCCCATTTTAAATTATCATATATATTTCTTTTATTATTCCTAATTAATGAGTTTTTTTTTTTCCGTAACTGTAAGAAATCAAAAGGAATCAAAAATTTGTTACAAATAAGGATTTTATCAACAGTTTAACATATATTTACATATTTGTATATATTCAGAATTTGCTAGTTAATTGATTAGAGATAAGCATTTTTAAATTAAACAATCTATTTAAAAAAATCTTATTTCGATTGTAAAAGTTAATTTTCATGTAAGTTTCAAAACTGAATCATATTTAAGTCATATCGAGCATATTTACTTTTATTATTATTCTTCTATTAATTATTTTTTTCTGATCTTTCTAAAAATTACATATATATTTATGTATTTTATTATTACATTTTCAACTAATTAATAATTTTATATTTATCGTCATTATCAAATCAATAATTTACTTTTAAGTCTAAATTATAACACCAACTTAAAGAGATTACATGCTCTATTGAAATGGCACATTTGGTTTAAAAAAATACAAGCATACCCCCCCCCCCCCCCCTGAATGAGAGTTTTGCTTGAAAGATTTTTATTTAAAAATATACATTCTTACAAAATCGGGTTAAAGATATAAATTCGTGCAGATTATTATCACGGACATGATAAAACACCCCTTCCCTTTTCCCTTTTATTGTGATGCCGCGTGGGGAATTCGGTTCAAAACGACGACTTTCACAGTATTTTCTGAAAGATCTGCGTTTACAAAAAAAGGAAAGGAAAACGTTTTTCTAGCATCATTACATAGTTTCTAAATAAGACCACCTGCCAATTTAATGCATTTCCGAACAAAAAAAAGAGTTAAAAAATGTGTCAGAAAGCAGCTCTGTTGGGTCTGAGAACAGCCTTAAATAATTGATACGCTTTTTTTCTAGTTATCAATTTAAAATTGTATTGAATATATATCAAAGGGTATGCATCTTTATTTGCAATAAAAGTTACAGAATTCCTGTTATACGAAGCGTAAAAATATGCATGTTTTCTATTTACTCACTTTCATAAGAGGAGAAAGATATACATGAATACCTTATACCTTATAAACGATTCAGGTTCAACGGCCGTGTAGCGTAATCAGCAGAGCGTGTTTCTCGTATGCGTAAGTACCCAGGTACAAATCCAGTCGGCGGTAAGAAAATTTATATTCCCTAAAATCTGTACCATCCCAGCTAAAAATGAACTGCAGTGAAACTTAAAACAAACTGCAGTTGTAAAACTGTGGTGATTTGGCACAAATCACTGCAGTGTTTTTGAAGTTGATACAACTGCAAAATAACTACAGTTTATAAACTACAGTAATTTTGCAAAAAAAAATATTTCGCTTTTCTTTCTGTTTTTGGTGGCGCCATCTATGAGTCATCTTATCATATTTCTTTGTAAATATTTTAAAAGAACATTTTCCCCCACTTGCCGAGATGAGATTCAATCCGGGGTTGGAAGTCGAGCACCTTACCGACTGAGCAACTGGCTCTTATGATAGGTTTGTTTGAATGGGGTCATAAGGGAAGGGTAGTCAAACAAACAGGATTACTTCTCGTTTTTAGGTGATTTCACGGCGTGAAATATGGGATTTTGAAGTGAATTTTTATAAATGCTCTGTGCGTGTGTACTTCGAAATTAATGTATTATTTAAAGGCGTGGAATAAATATCTTAGTGGTTATTTATTTAAATACTGAATTAATTTAGGAGATATATATATTTTTTTTAATTTGTTACATATTTTAAATTGAAAAAAATAAATATTAATTTCGAAAATGAAAATTATTAAAAAATAGTATGTTATTATAAAAATAGGTTTTGTGAAGAGTCGTATTTTATTAAGAAAATTTTGTGTGGGACACTGTTTTATTAATAGTAATTTTGTGAAGTTACTATTGATAAGGTTATTGTGAAGGTACCTGTTTATATTTTTATAGCTTGTGAAATAATTTTAATTTAGTCTTAATAATTAATAACTTTTAAATTAAATAAGAAAAATAGTTGCTGCTTTTTATATTAATGCGTACTTAAAAAAAAAAAAAAAAAAAAAAAAAAGTTGAATTAATTTGCGAATTAGTTTTTTTTTTCTGTTTTATATATATATATATATATATATATATATATATATATATATATATGGCAAAGAGACAGGTTTATATTGTTATAGCTTGTAAAATAATTTTAATTTAATTTTAATAATTAATAATTTTTGCATAAAATAAGAAAATTAGTTATTGCTTTGTAAATGAATACGTAATTTAAAAAATAAGGTGAATTAATTTGCGAACTAGTTAGAATTTCTTTGTACGATTAAGTTTTAAAACGTTTAAGTATATATATTTAATTATTTTATATAATTAGGCGTTTTAGTTGAATTTTATAATATGAATTATAATATGTATATGGTTCATAGCAGTTTAATTTTTTTTTATTAATGCGTAAGATAATGCTTTAATACTGTATGAATAGTAAATTAGTATAATAGACGAAATGGTTTTAATGCAATAGTTTTGCACTTAAATTGTTATAGGGGGCGCTATTATGTTTCTGCGCAGGGCCCCCGAAATCTGTAAGTCGGTCCCTAGTTAGCTCTAACATTTTAACGATAAACAACATTGATTGATTTTTAATGTATATTTGTTTTGAATTTTAAAGTTTGATATATTTGAATATATGTTTTGTTTCACTTAAAGAAGGGGGGATGGGAGGACTTTCACAGGTGTTCTAATTAGGTCCTTAAAATAAAGGTCTTGAAAGCAGTATTAATTATTATTAATAAAGTAAATAGTGAGTCATGCAACAATAACAAAAACTGAAAAGCTTTAACATCACTTTAAAAACTGCAGATAAACTACAGAAAATATAACACGAGCTTTCCATAAAGTAAGTTCTGTAAAGTTACCTCATAGTAACTACAGTTAAACTGCAGATACATCAGAAAATATACTTCTGAATTAATAACTGTAAAAATACTTCAAATTTACTGCAGTTTTACTACAAATGTAAAGTCTCGTTATTTTTTTAATTGATGGTTGTAAAATGATTTCACATAAACTACTATATTTTTGCAGATAATAGCTCAGAGTATTTTTGAAATAAATTACTGCAAAATTACTTCACATTAGCTACAAAATAACTGAAGTATTTTTGCAGTCAAGATTTCAGTGCAGAAAATCTACAGTTGACTGTAGAAAAACTTCAAAAACACTTCACTTCTGTAGAAAAACTGCAGTTAATTTTTAGCTGGGATAACTTCCATGTGATTCCGTGTGCGTTGATTAATAAAAGTAATGTCTGTTATATTGGTTAGGTAAATTTTTAAAATATAATGTCCGTATTTATAAAAAAAAAAAAAAAAAAAAAAAAAACTTTTTACATTACGTCGAATAATAATAACTTCGGATGTTTTTTATGCACATTAAGTGACCCTGAAGTCTCCCAAATTCCTCCGGTATTACTTCCTGAAATCTTCCCTAGAACAACCCGAGGAGGAACCTGAAGGGAGGTCCTGGGGAGCTCCCCGGGATGCTATGAGGCGGACATTTTCGGTTCCTGAGGACCTCCTGGTGACAAATTTTTGCATCCTCAGGGATGCCTGGAGGATGAATGTCAATTTTCCTGGGGATGTCCTAGGGAAGCACGTGTGCTATATGGGAAGTCATGTACAACCTGTCTTTGCACACAAACCAAGCTCTAAATTAATAGTTGCAGAAAATAGGACGTCACACCAGGTGGAGAGAAGAGTATCCCACGAGCGTAACAACCTGAACCCCACAAAATATCTGGGACGTAATAAAATGGATGACCCCCTAGGATGGATGGAGTGCCTCATCAAGTGATTGGAAGATAAACTTCATGACCATCCGAAGAGATCCGCTGGGCAACGAACAAAACACAGAAAAGGATGCAACAAAATCTTTTACTATTGCCTTTTATTACGGGAGAGAAGTGACATGTAAAGCTCAAAATTGTGGAGAAAAACTTGAAGTCCAAGTCAGACACCCGCCCTTGTAGCGTTTTGTGAAGTGGAAGCGGCCCAGCCTTTCGGAATATGGCCTGATGCATTGCTGCCAACCTTCCGGTATTTTCATTTCAAACTAGAAATTTTATTTAACAAATGAAAGCAATTAGATACCCCTCCGAAACAAGGTGAACTTTATAAAATAACTTTTCTGGTTCAAAATAGGATTATTTTTACTTTAAAAAAGTTTGTAGCGATACTAACGTCTGCCAAGAGACATACATCCGGACTTTGCCTGGAGATTCTTAGAGGAGAAAGTCGATGTCCTTCAATTTATCGAAGAGTATTCGATTGACGACCACACCCTGACAGGGATGATACCCATCTAATGAGGTCTTCGTATGGTGGTGGGCAGTGGAGTGACCGTGTGGGCGAACGGACTTTCCTTTTCTAGCTCCGTAGAGAGTTTTCGATTGCGATACTTGAGTGGACAAAAACGGGTGAATACGTGTGGGATTGGAAGATGATTTAGAACAGGTGTTGAGCGTAATAATGGTTGGGGTGTGCGCAGAAATGGTGTCGTACCGGATGGGCCCCAGCATTCCTCGTATACATTATATACAGGATGCGTTAGAAAAGTGCATACGCACTTTGAATGATTATAACTGCAGTTTTTATTGACTAACTAACATAAAATGTATCACTTTTCCCTCCTACACTCAGAATAAAATTGCAGTAAAATTACGGGCAGAGGCCGGCAGCAGAGATTCCAGTCATACCCCTTAAAAAAGTCCATGCCATCGTTTTGTGCAGCCCGTAATTTTAAGGGGCAAAGTAATACAGCATTATAATGCACAAGATATAAGGCACTTTAAAACACATTAACACTTTACTTATTGTTCCGTAGAACGTAGCACGTTAGATAATCATCACAGAATCGCTTTTTTGGCGGGTAAAATTTTTCGAAACACGAGTAAAATGAAGGGTTACACCCTAGCGGAGGACAATGTATGGGGTCGTACCGTATTTTTGCTAACATATGGGCTAGAAGGCCGCTTATTAAGTGGATCAGACCGTTTTTCATCCAATAAGGCCCCGTGAAAATTGAAGGGCAAACACTCATAAATTTACAGTTTTTTCTGAGAGTGTACCGCAAATGTCCAAAAGGATGACCCTTCAGATCAATACACTGCTGATAACAGTGTGGGCCATTGATCCACAAACTTCAACTAACATTTGATTGGGTGTTGTGGCGTATTCTTGCTCGATTGCGGTTCCGGAACGTTGTCTATGAACATTCATTCGTTTCAAATTTTTTATCCGAATTTATTGAATTGCAAATTGGATATAAAATCGAGTCGATAATGCGAGTCGCATCTGCCTGAAACTGTCTGCGATATTTCGTCTTGGTACGTCTGCTACAATTTCATACTTACAATAGTATTTATAAATAAATTTTATTTTCTCAAAAGTTACATCTGGCTCCACTCATTGTTTCCAACTAATGACACTTTGAAAAGAAAGAAAAATGAGAACAAACCCTGTATAGGATGAATACTTATTACGGAATTAGCCCCTCCATGAGGCTCTTTTCAGCTTACGCCCCGATTCCACCGTGCTCCTAGTAACCTCCACTCCCTGAATAATGCGGTGGTGATACATAAAGTCAATTAATTTTTGTCTTCATTGTTCGATATAATGCATCTCTGAAAAAAGAACTCTGTACACAAAGAAACATTATAAATACTGATTCTATTTCCTAAAAGCATATCTGCAGATCTGGGGCCTCAACGTCAACCATCGCATTTTCATTTGAAATTCATATCTTATTTAATATGGGAAGCAGTTTTTAACACTTTCCAACCGAGTTGAAAAGTGTTTAGGAATTCAGTTTGACTATCTGTCTGTCCATGCTCTCACTCGCGTCAATATTTACGCAATGGAGTTTACTGTGGCCTGTTTGGTATTGAAAATGAAGTGTGTAGCGCTTATAGTTTTTTGACAGGGACACTCAAAAAGAATTCCGTTACAAGACCGGTCTATGGGGAAAAATCATGTGTGGTTTATTTTAATGTTGTTACACAATTTCAAACAGATTGAAATGGATCTATATCACTGAAGTGCACTAGAGCAGGCTTACTATTAGAATAGGGTGTGCATAGCACTTACAGTTCCTTTACAGGGTCACTCAAAACAAATCTGTTACAGGGCGGTCTATGGAGAAAAATCGTTTGCGGGTTATTTTAATCATGTTTCATTATTTCAAACATACTGAAATTCACATTTATCACTGAGGTGCATTAGAATAGTGTGTGAATAGTGTTCATTGACAGAGACATACAAAAGAATTCGGTACTGTCTGTTAACAATAATTCATGAAACTGCGTTTTCAGTGGCTGAACGCGTTTTTAAATTGAACTCATTTGTTGCCTATTACCGGGTGTGTATAAATTCTGTAGATCCTATACAGGGCAGCACAAAAGTTCTCGAGCCCATTTCCGTTTATGGACGGAAATTCGAGAAGGGTGATTTTAAACTATAATTTAGGTTGCGCGTTTCCTAACTGAACTAAAATTTCGCATTCTATATAGTATATATACAAATCTTTAGATCCTATACAGGGCTGCATAAAAGTATTCGGATATTTTGATGAATAGTGTTGGTCATTCCTCAAATTGTGTTTTCAAATACGTTATGCCTTTCACCTTATTAATCGGTCAAGATTTATAAAATTTGGAAATGTTGGAAAGCGTTACACAATCTATGCTTGACGCATGATTTTTCGTTCTTGTTAATTTTTAATTTTTCCATGTTTGTGTGTATTACTCAATAGTTTTAAGAGATGCACCTCTTTCAACTGTAGCATAAAATACAATTATACTGATGTACTCCATGTCTGTTTATTTTTTGCGAATACTTTTTATTATATTAGGTTGCTCTGCCACCCTATACCCCCGTTGTCTCATTAGCTTGTTCATTGTAACTCTATAGAATTTAGTATCTTCAATCTTCAATCAAAAATAATTAAAATGTGTATTTCGTGAAAATGGTATTTAATAATTAATCCGATTGATTAATTATATTCCTAAATGAGAACATTTAGGATTATAAGACTTTATCGGCTCCTCCTAAAAATTATGCATCGTTGTGTCAATTCATCTTAATAAAGTTTGTTTTTTCGCACTCTTTCTCTTTTTGAAGATAAAATAGGATATACAGGGTAGTCGAAATGGAACTTTTTTGCCAGGATTATAATGATATGAAAATTTGGACAATAGACATTATTTGCGTTCGAAATTTAGGGTACAAAATCAGTTCTGCGGACGAAATGCTCCGATGTCACCAGCGGCGTTCTATAAATTTCAAGAAAAAAAAAATCCTAAAGTATTTTGTTACGCAGCTGAAAATGTTTACTTGAGAATAAATATCATCCGAATCAGTTCGGTTTTATACCGGGTTGAGAAAACGCATTCATACACCGTAAAAACTACTCGGAAACGGTTCCGAAAATGAGAGGCAGCAAAATAAACTTTTTTTCAGATTTACTTTTTTAAATCTCGGAAATATATTGGTTTGTGAAGTTAAAGGAACGCTTTTTTGGTATCCTGTGTGACTCGGAATGCAGCACAAAATTATATTTCCGTAAACCTTCTTGCTTCAAGAAGCTCGATCAGGAAGCTAGATCAAGAAATATTTCTCTCCTTTTTTCATTTCATTACTAGCTGAAGTACCCGGCGTTGTCCGGGATTTTAAGAATCTTTGTGTCGAAAAATCAATTTCAAAATTAAGAACTTCAAAATGTTAAAATGTCAATATTTCCATAATCGAGTTTCATTCCTCAAACCCATAGGACGTCCTATCTACTTGCTTTCTCTATTACACATATTGATACTCTCTAATGTATGATTTTCAAACATTTGAAAACTTTCAGTAGGACCATATTAATTTTCTTTTTTATTGAGACACGTTTGAAAATCTTTATTTTAGTTGTTGAAACTTTTTATGTCATTTTCATTTTTCACGGGGAAATCTTTCAGTAGAACATGAATGATTGTAGCAAGAATTTTAGTGTGGATTTTTAAGGGTTGGCAACTGCTATAACGAAAAATGTTTAAATTGAATAGGAAAAGGCCGTTACATTTTATTTATTTATTTATTTATTAAAAATTAGCTATACATTATTTCGATTCCGGATTACTTTAGTTGGCACGGCCGTGTTTTAATATATATAACACTAGCGGCCCTCCCTCGCTTTGCTTCGGGTTAACCTTGAAAACCTTCATCTCTGTGTTTTCTGTAGACCTTTTTAATGTGTACAATAATTAGTACATTATTTTGATAAATCTTGTAGGGTTCAGCCTGCGTTTGCAATGTATAAGCGGAAAAAATGAAATTATTTACGACATCACATTAAAAACCTCAAAAATAACAGTATTTCTCCACTATTTAATGGATATACATATAAACCTTCCTCTTGAATCACTTTATCTATTAAAAAAAAACCGCATCAAAATCCGTTGCGTAGTTTCAAAGATTTAAGCGTACATAGGGATATAGGGACAGAAAAAGCGACTTTGTTTTATACTATGTAGTGATTTCACAATTCTGTCTTCCAAACTGTTGATTTGTATAGAAGTGCAGACAGACAGACAAATTTTCCTTTTTATATATGAGATACTACACCTTCTATGTACACAACTTCATTCGCACTTTCTACCTGCAAGAAATGCTGACAAAATGAAAACAAAATTATGCCACACACAAATGCATCGACACTATATCGTTTATCAAAGTTACACGCGGCTCCAGACCTTGTTTTCAGTGCTATATGGAACAAACCCAAATGCCATTGATTTTAATAGCAATTAATATTCATATTTTATTTTGCAGGAATTTTATAAACAACATTTGTTTCATTCCATTACGGTCATTTTTTTTTTTAAATCTAACATGTCTTGTTTGAACCAGTTTTGCTCTTTTTATTCCAAACTTTTTCTTCGAGCTATTTCTTTTCCATATTTATGAAATTCGCACACGATCGAAACCACCGCTTGATTGTATTTTGATATTCGCGTCTCATACGTTCTTTTAAATTTATACAAAATGTTTTATTCACGCGTTCGCTTTTATTATAATTACGTGAGACTGTAACGCCATATTTTCCTTTTCGAATTCCACCTGCTTCCGCGCCTCGATTCCATGGAAGTTATCTTATACGCTTTTGCTCAGAATTTGTAAAACAGTTTCATTCTATTATTTTTTGTTGTTGTTGTTATTGCTTGAAAGCTGTTTTCAAATCCAAACTTCCAACATTCTGGCACATTTTTTAATTCATTTTTGTTCGCAAACGCATGTGCTCTTATTCAAAAACTATGAAATCGAACAGTTTTTTCTTAGTTTTTGGTAAAAGCAGAAGATCTTTTCGAAAATGCTGTAAAAGTTAGTGTTTCGAATTTCAGGATGCGGCAACGTGGGAAAAGGGAAAACAATGCTGTTTAGGATACAACAATCACTTACAACTCAAGATGTAATTCTTTTATCGAACGAGTCGGATGTGTCAATCCCAAAACTTTCTCATACATACAACAATCTCATACATGGTAATGCTTCGAAATTAGCTATCACAATTAAATTAATAATTTTTGGTTATTCTGTTGTGCGTCAGCTGCTTGCGAAGCACCGGGTTACCTTCGCTACACGAGCATCTGTTTTACAACAAAGCTACGAGAAATCGAGAAAATGGCACTATTACACCGTTCCCATCCCCTCAAATTCAATTGGGACCAGCAGGCAATAATAAAAAACTTACATTTAAAATTTAGTTCAATTATACACTTTTCGATTATACTATAATGAAAATTTTTCGGGATCTCCCACACCTAAAACGTGTCCATCCGCCTAAAACCGGAAGTCGAAAAAAAAATTCGATTACAACACTTTCTTCTATTATAGATAGAAGAAAGTAAAAACGAACGAAAAACGGTTCGCTTCTAAATCACTTCAATAATCACTGCCAGTGTTGCGCAGTTACGTTTAAAAGTGAGTCAGAAAGTTTCGCGTTGTTGAGAGAGAAATTTCTTTTTTTTTTTTCGAGAACTGCTGTATAGAAAAATATGGCTATTATCCGGTCAACCACTTTTCATAATAAAAAACTGCCGCCAAAGTGTTAGATGAAACGCCAAAAATGCAGTCCCATGGACTGGATGATACGTGTTTGTTATGCCCTCAAGTGGTTTTCCATTCGACATTTGCGTGTATTTTTCATTATGTTTTACTGATTCATGAGTTCTCATTCATTAAAATAACAATTATGTCCTGAAATTCTTCTATTTTATTTATTTTGATATTCCAATGGCCACGTTCTCCCGTTTATTGGGCGTTGCAGTTGGCCGATCGTTTTTTGTTATGAAACGTGGTCGACGGGATAATAGAGAAGTAGCAAAAATATCTACTGGTCAAAGAATATTTGCGATATCCGATACAACCTGCAAAAACGGAATATCAAAATGTCGGAAATTTATTCTGGTCTTAAGCAGGTATAATTCTTTTCGTCGGGATCATGAAATATTTTCCTTTAAGATAGGATTCCTGTATGGACAGGTTTTGTTTTCAGAGATTTTAATGTGCTTAAATAATCTCTCCTTTTCAAGTGACAGAGTTGCATAATTCTTTCAATCGCTAGAAAAGCGTCGCGTCATTTATGATACAAGCATACTGATCATGGAAAAAAAAAACAATTGTAGCGACTGTTGTGTTAAGGATTAGGATTATAGAGGTTTTCTCATCATTTCACTTTTACTATTATTTTTATTTGCTGTGAAAGGGTTGTCATACCCTTTAAAAATGGCTACATTAAAACTTCTGCAGCAGAGATTCCACGCAAAACCCGTAAAAAAACGGACTTTGCTCTTAGATAAACGGATAGTGCACTTTCATGTTTTAAATTCATGGGACTTGACCGTTCAGTTTTAAAAAGTGGCCTTTTCTGTAAAATAACTTTGTACATATTATTGTTCAGTCATTCTATTTGTCCTCTGTTACATATATTAAATTATTCAAGATGGCCTAACTTACGGAGCCCGTTTCCGAGACCTTAGCGCCCTACTTCAAATCGACAAGTTAACGTGGAAATTCTACACTTGGAACGCTGGTCAGAGTAGGCCCGAATCATTTTCGATTGGCTGCATTTTTTTTAAATCGAAATAAGCGTGGCAGTTTGTTACGAGTTCATGTTTAATCGGGAATGTCTAATGTCTAAATCCACGAGGGAAAAAAAACATTGAACATGAAATTGGATTTCGCGTTGTTGGTATAAATTACAGAGGAAAGACAAACTGTGTTACGAGCAGGTTCGTGTTTTTTATTCTTTTATTTATTTATTTTTTTGACACTACAACCTGGATTGTCCGATTGAACACGGATCTGAAAGATTCAGGACAAAAAATGTACCGTAACAGGATTCCTCAAATTAGGGTACATATACCAATCGTGGCACGCGAGTCACTGCAGAGTGTCATACAACACAGTTTAGAAGAAATTTACTTATTTTTATGTTAGCCGGACGCAAGTGATAAATCGCCGAATAGTATTGCCATCACCATCATTCGTATGGCATTTACTTTAAAATATAAACCTTTCACCCATTTCATTTAAAATACATGACTTTCATTTAAATTATGTACATTTAAAATACATCTTTTTCTCTCAGTTCATTTAAAATACAAAGGAAGGTAATAATAATAATAATAATAATAATAATAATAATAATGGTCATGTCAGCGTTACACGTGGACAGTGGTGCAACCAATTTAAACCAATGTAATTGGCCAGTATCCTCAAATAGTTCCTATCTTTAAAATGAAACTGTAAAATAAATTGTAAATAATACTATGTGTGTTAATAATAAATAATAGTGTTAATAATAATAAATAATAATACAACATCAAAACGTTCCATTTAATTTACACACGCAAAAAATAAAAGCTGCTATTGGCGAGATTTGCGCCCGGCTAACATAAAAGTACCGACATAATACAAATTTTAAAATAGGCTATTTTAATATAACTTCGGAGAATCTCTATTGCTTGCTTCTCTGGTGTTCGCAGATTGTTTAAATGTTATATGAAATGTTTTATAATCACCATTGAGTAATGTATTTCAATTATATCATTTTCATATTTTTTCGAAACGACAATGGTATTATGAGCGTTTCCTATCGCAAATAAAAGTCAAATTGCTATAATGGAAATCTGCTCATTAAAACTTGCGCATGTTTTTAGAATCTTCGAACAAGTATTAATCAGGGGCAAAGTAAATATTACACCCACACGTAATATGTGGATTCTTTCCGGCGCAAGGCACATTGCGTAGTAACAAGCCTCCACGCCATAGCAACAGGATGGCTTAGTCTAAAGTATGACGTAAAAGCTGTGTTCAGAAGTAAAACACCAATGTAAAACTGGAAAGTCATATGCCTATACTAATTAACAAAGGCTGACTCTTGGAAAAACCCAGTATTTTTGGGTAAAGGGAACTGTTCTTTTGACGGATGCAGACGGCCTCGACCGAGCTCTCTATTTTCTAAATCCCAAGTTCCCAGTAAATACAACCATTTATCTATTTCACTATAAATAGGGTTGACTGTTGTAGCCTAAAATGTATATTAAACGTAACTTAGCTAGAAGATTGCCCTAATCATTTAAGCCCTTCGGCCCTGACGTCCTACTAATAGGACATATCTTTTATTGAGTATTATTTTGTCTTAAACATTATTTTTATTAATTCCAGCACCTAATAGTGATAGTATGAATCTCTACATTTCCTATTATGACTTCACTTATGTTTAGCATTTAGTAATAATAATAATAATTTTCATAATTATTAGCAAGCCTTCTTTAGCATTATTAGCATTTATTAGCATTTCTTTTAATTAAAACATACGTTTCACTCTTTAAATTAAAATTTGGGAATCCTTTTCCGAATTGGTAATTTGTGATAAAAGATAAAAAATATTACTAAATTTTTATGTTTGTTTAATTTAGTTGTAATACGACATTTCCCAAACGTCTTCAAAAATTCTTCCTTAGACATATTGTTATATGAAAAACACGCAAAATAACTACATTTGTGAGGTTTTGGTAAAGAACGCATTCGTTAACTTTCATTAAACCTTAACTTCTGTGATTCCGATAGCTATTTTTAATTTTGTTAGCATAACAGTAATTTTTTCCTAAAATTGAAAAAAAAATCAGGGCCGAAGGGATTAAGTAACCCTTAATCACGTACGTTCTCCTAAAATCTATCAAAACAATCATAGAAAAAAAAAAGAATTGACTCCATTTGGGAACCAGAAATCAATGCCTATCTATTCATTATCCCGTTTCTGTTATTATATATGAATCTCTATAAAAGGATCCTGATAGGAGGTCAGAAAAACTACTTTTATTTTGTAGCGAACTACAACTAACAACTTTTTTATCGAAAGTGTAGTTCCTATACAACTACTTGTTTTAAAAAGTAAAGACTACAAACTAATTTTCAAAAGGTAGTCACTACTTTGCTACTATAGGACTACGCAAAGTACACGATGCATTGCCGTTTAGAGTTGGTAATTGCTGGAAGTGACTTTCCACTTGCCTTTTGCGTTTTTTACTTGAATCAAATTTAACTTAATATCGGGTGTGTGCAAAAAGTCTTTAGATAATATGCAGGGCTGTACAAAAGATTCCGAGTGTATTTCTATCGACTGGCCAAAATTGCTAAATGCTAATTTTCTAACTGAACTGATTATATCATCTCTATTTTATCATGAAATCTATATACTTTGGAAGGTAATTTCTAAAACTGGATTTTTAAATGCGTTATATGTTTCCTAAACTTACATATTTTCATTCACCTTATTTAACGGTGAAGTTTCGTTACAGTTTTGTGGATGTGTTGGAAAGTATTTCATAATCTATGCTGGATGCATGATTTTTTCGTTCTTGTTTCCCCCCTGAAGTAGCGTTAAAAGCAGTGTCTAGGGTCACTAAACTCGCTCCATTACATTTCTCAAAATGTAGCACATTATACTACAAAGCACTAAAATAAAGAATAAAATAGCGACTAATGTAGTTTCGCTATGTGGCGCTCTGATCCCGATCTAAATTAACCTTTCAATGATATTATTAAATTGGGTTTTTATTCTCAGAATACATGGGTTGTTTCAGAATTTCTGGATCAGTTTGCATCCACAATGTTCAAACCTAGACGCGATGTCTCAGTTTGTCGGTATCTGTTCAGAAATGGTACAGGCATGGTCAAGATATTCCATAATCGAAAACTCTTCCGATTTCCGCAGATAGAGTTATCAAGTGTGAAGCCATGCAAGTCATAATTAGACTCTCGTAAGAGGATTAATGCAGGAAAAAAAAATCATCCGAGCGCGGCATAAAAGTGACATTTAGTAAGTAAAGTCCTTAATGTGACTTCATTATGTCCTTATGTTACAGATGAAAGAAATAATAAACTGTTCCATGATATACTCGGATAATGTTTTAATTGGCTATTTACGTCTTGTTATAGCTCAGGATTTTCATTATTTAATATTAGACAGACCGGTTTAATAAACGTTACCTAATCCAGAGGTAAATATCGTTAACCATGTTAAGTATTTTGAGAACGTATACTGTTTAGATAGATGCGTAGTCCGTGACACATTAAATATAACAGTGGTTTTATGGCAGAAAATTGTTAGATAATTGAATAAAATCTTAGAGGAGGAAAAAAAACCACTCTAATAAAACGGAAGAACATAAATCTACATTATTTAATGCTTTTTTTTTCTTTTTAGATTTTATTTTCAAAAAATTTGCAGCTAAATGACAGATTTAATTTTAATTTTATTAAAATACTGAGAAATGTTTTTTTTTCTTTCCTTTTTTAGGGGAGGCAGGGCGACCTAAACATTTGAACCAGATTTCTATTGTTTCTATCTGTCCATTTTTATCAAGGTTGTTTTTTAGATGTTAGATTTGAAGTCGATTCTTAATTATATTAAGTATTCATTTAATTATATTAAGTTACAATACTAGCTAAGTTTCACCAAAATTTGAGAATAATACTTAATATAATTAATTATTATTCTCAAATTTTAGTGAAACGTAGCTAGTATTGTAAAGGAATCACGTTATTATACCGTTAACCCTTTCAAGAGCGGTGTTTGCAAGGCGCGAACGCTTAATTTTAATTCCAAACTGCCAAGTGGCACCCAGAAATTTTTAATAAAATTTTGCTCTTATAATATTCGCAATGAAAAGCTTTTAATCATTTTCAAATAGATTTGTTCGTAAAATCTGGTGTCACTCAAATATTTCAACATTTTAGTAAAAGAAGTACTTGGATTTTAGAAAAGGATATAAAGGATATGAGAACAACTATCAGCTTATGATACAATTAGAAAAGAATTTACGTTATTGCAACGACGTAACTTTATTGCGTAAGTAACTTTATTGCGTAAAAATTATCTTATTAACCATAAGATAATTTTCTTTCTTCCTTTTTAATTATAAAATATGACTTTTGACTTGCAGAAATAATGTAAATTTTCAATATGCTATTCATAAAAATATATGATGTTATAGTGTATAATAAAAATATGCTAACTGGAGGTCTGCACGGGTCCGGGCCATTTTATTTTCATGAGACTCGGGTCGGGACCGACAAGTGCCTTCCTTTTTTTCTGCAGACGCCTTGTAGAAATAAAATGATTTTGCACACTCACTTTTATTCTTTGTAGCGGTTTTAAATTGTGATTTTCTTTTACCATCTTTTCCTTTCATAAAACTTCGATGCTTTTGTTACTGAATCATCATTGGACTGTAATGGTGAAAATCAATTTTTTAAATGAGTGTATATATGCGTAATGGGCGAAGTGGACATTAATATTAATGTTAATCCTTATTTCATGAATTGTAGACATATAATCTGAAAGTAAAATCCATAAGTAAGTGTGCTTTTCAAGCAATTTTGATTGTAGGATAATATTGTTCCAAAAATATTCACCTATTTTGTAGAAATTGAGTCAGGCCAGGCTGTACCATACCCGAGCCGAATTTTTAGCCTGCATTTCATAATGGACCCGGATTTACACCCGGACTGAGCTCGGGTGTAAATTTGAGCTTTTATATTGGGCTAGGCCAGGCCCGGTCCTGGAAATTTCGGCTAGCGCAAACCCATAATTCGAACATATTGCTTAGAAATCATCCGATTGATTGATATTTCCTTCGAATGAGGGATGATACATTTTTTACGTCATACTGCAAGAGGGGTAGGGAGTGATGTGACACATTGTGACAGGTGAAGGACGTGGATGAACACATTGTGACGGTATATCTAAAAAATGAAAACTATTAAGCAGGCGCTGCTTCCAAGCAACCCAAATTAAGTTCATAAATAATCTGCATTTTTACTCGAGAAGAATGGGGTATATTTTTCTTTTGAATTGAGGTAGCTTGGAACAAAAACAAACAAGATCGTTTTAGGGTACTTCCGATTGTAAAAGAATCACTACAATTTTTTAAAACAAAATTAGTTCTCCAATATCTATTGCAGAAAAAAAATGTGATATCACAGAAGAGGCAAATCCACGAAATTTGCGTGACATAAGTGAAAGGATGTCCCCTTATAAAATGATAAAAGTTCTCTGTCGAACGCAATATGCAAATTACATTTGGCACTGTTCTCTTTTATTTTTCAAACAGAAATAAAAAAGATTGATGCGGAAGAAATTTCCTGAGCGGAACTCGCTCTACAGTATCGGGGCTGTTCGAGGAAACACGAAATCGTGCTGCTCTTTTTTCCATTTCTTTACAAAACTAAAAGAGATATGAAAAATCTTAATTTAATTATACCCCGATGAGAAGACTTAGTGACAACCGTAATGCAGGAAGGAAGAATGCTAAACTAGAAAAAGATGGGCAAGAGAGCCATTAGAAATGAAATATTTTTTGCTCTTAAATAAAACATGTGGGTGTTTTCAAGAAAACCCCACATTCTATCTTAAAAGTCAGTTCGAAAAAAAAATGTCATTCAGAGTGATGCAGAAGAAAAAAAAAAAAAAAACTTAAATGTAGGTCTAAGGCTACATACCATAAATGTGTTTAAAATTTTTAATTTATTTTATTATCACTGTTATTTTATGTCATTTTAAGAGTGCTTAAAAACTACTCAAGTGTATTACAAAGTGATTAAAAAAAAGGGTCTAACCGATGACTTCCATCTAATAAACTGAAAAATTTATAAAACCAGTGTTGAACAAGGTGTCATTCTTGAGATTATTGAGGTAATTTAAGAACAAACCCTTTATTCTCTGCGTTTTGAACGCATTGTTTCAAATATAATGAAAAAATACACTGACATTAAACACCAGTGGACCCACCCGTGCCAGAATTTCGCACTGCCAGTCTAATAATTTTTAGCAATGTCTAATATTGTTTTTAGATGCAGGTTTAAATTTCTAACAGAAAAATTAAAGGCTAAAAATATCTGCAAAGCCAGAATATCATCAAGGATAGAAAAGGGCACGCGCGAGGGGGGGGGGGGAATTAACAATTGTATTTTAACTGCATTAGAGGATGACATCATCTTCTTCTGGAAAAATACAGGACAAAGAAAAATAAATTGAAATACACTTAAATTACAATGAAATCTAATGTAAGAAATCATACCTTTTATGCTACACGTGTAAAATACCACTCCTTCGATCCATCAGTAATATTATTTTCTTTTAAACGTTTCCATTTCAATTTTGGTTTTTAATCATAAAATATACCCGTGAGAAACCGTCCCATTTTACCTTTTTCGTACTATTTATTATTTTTTATAACCGTTGTTGAGCATCGTGTAATGTGGTATTTTATTTTTGTGGCAACATTGATTTGAGGAAAACCTTTCATTTCATGTATCAAAACAATGCTGATTTATTTTTTAATGAACAACCATTTTTAATCCAGAAATATGTTTTAAAGAAATGCGAGTGCACTATGTCAGAAACAGCTTTAAAAACTTTTCGAATGATACCTCATTTATTTTTCTACCTTTTTATATTTTCTTTACCTATCTCATTTATATTAGTTTTGTATTTGCTTAGAAAAAGGGATGTTGACAACAGAAATAATAATATAGGATTAAGGTTGTACAAATTCTTAATTTTACTTATTGGAACAGTTGATTTTTGCGCCTCTTTTTCTACCCCTGTTTTTTGAAAGAGACAAGATTGACACGGAAGACAGTACCCAAGTGTCCGATGAAACGCGAAATCGTGCGGCTCCTTTTTGCATTTCTTAACAAACTAAAAGAGATAAGAAAAATCTTAATTTAATTATACCCCGATGAAGACTTAGTGACAACTTATGTAGGAAGGAAGAATGCCAAACTAGAAAAATGAAACGTGAAATAAATGGGTATGCTTCAGAAAATAATCTTTTTTTCTTCTTTTTTAAATCCTTAAATGATTCTTTTTCATTCGTATTCTAAGAAGATGCGAAATGTATGATTCAAAATTTGCATATCAAGCAACATTATAAATCTAATAGTTTTATCCGTTTTTTCATAGAGTTAGAACAGGTTGTCAAAAAAGGCATTTGGATACGAATTTTGGAACACGACAGTCTGATAGAAGTCGTCAAAAGACAAAAATCGCTAATGACTCAAGATGTAATTCACTTACAGAGAAATGCAAAATGCCAATCGATTCCAAATCACTTCAATAGTTATGCCTGGAAGTTTCGTGCTTTTACGTTTAAAAATGAGTCTAAATGTGTCGAAAAGTTTCTTGAAGAAAAATATTTTGTCAACAACAATCAAACGCAATGGACAACAATAATAAAAGACAAAAATTAACATTTGTAGAGTTGTCGTTCTTCTTAACGCACACTTGTTTTTATATACAGGGTATCTCTAAAATGGTTGAATCGCTTCTTTCGCGCTTTAGGTTTTTACCATTTGGGAGATACGCAGACGATTTAATCTAAAAAAGTATATAAAACAAGGTGAGAATTAAGATTGTCAATAAAATATGTTTTATATATATATACAAAAATCTATACACAATTCGCCGAGTTATGTTAATTTGAATTTTATGAAATTTGGGAAATTTCTGGCACTAAAAACATACAGATTTTTCAGTACTGAAAAGCTCCGAAATTTCATAAAATTTAACGTGTCAAAACGGATTGAGTTTGGGCCCTAGAAGAATCGAATTTTTTCTGCTATGTGCATACGCATTGCATAAACGCAGAAGAATATAACTTGTCAGCTCTAAATATAACTTGTCAACTCTAAATATAACTTGTCAACTATAATATAACTTGTCAACTCTAAATATAACTTGTCACTAGCTATTGGTTGTCACTAGCTATTACTTACCCATCCTACGTAGTATAGGGTAAGTCTTGTAATCGAAAAAAAATTGAATAATACTTTTGACGGATTGACACGTTTCAGACACTGGAGATTACGAAAAACATATTTTTAGAGAAAAAAAATTTGCCGTCCGTCTGTGTGTCTGTAAACGCTCTATCTCCCGAAAAAATTGAGATAGAGACTTGCAATTGGGTATGTTACTTAGTAAGTAATAATGGGAAGAAGCCTATTGAATTTCAAAAACCTCGATTAACCGGAACAATTTTTTTCGGACTCTCGAAATATTCGTTCTGATGAAAGGTATATAAAAATTTTCGAAATTGTTTATTTTAAGAAATGAATATAAAAGACAAAAAAAAAACATAAATTTTGCATAAAGCATGAAATCGATCGGATAATGAGTTGCCGAGATATTTGGAATCCTATTTTCCACACTCTTCGATTTTTCATGACCCTGTATTTCATCTAAATTTCACTTAAAAGATACATTATAATTGGAAATTTGACGCTTCATCCGATGCAATAAACCGCTAGTGAATAGGATTATTATTTTTGGAGTTATAAGGATGTTTCTTTCAAGCCATTCAGTCATCGAGCCTTTAAAGTTTGTGACGTCATCAAGCCACGATTTTATTTGAATGGCAATGCACTTTATAAGTAGTTTACACTTGTTTTATTTTAATATTTTACATTATGCATATCCATGATGGGTCAGTATTACGGTGGCCCCCAACGCCTAGTTTTATTTGTACCACTATTTCAAAACAGTTATCGGTACTTTCGTGTTATAACGGCCCCCAAGGATCCATCGCCAAGCGACCCAGATGGATCGCCAAATTATAAAACATATAGATGACATTATAGTAATATAGGATGTATATAACATTTCGTGACACATAGGGCCAAGTTATAGTTGTATATGACACATATACAAGACGTATAGGATGTAAGACGTAAATAATATTTATATAATGACGTATGGGGCGCCTATATGAGTTTTTGGAGTATATAGATGCGTCTATAGGATGCCTATATAAGCCTTGCAATGATCTTGGCGAAATCCTAGCTGCAACCTTGGCATAATAGTAATTGAGATGGCCGCTATAAGACGAAAGTACCCAATTATCTTCTTGGAAGAAATCTATTACGAAAACTGTTTTGACACACAGGTAGAAATAACACATAAAAACGATCGCTAGTTACATCCCTGATTTATAAAAATACATTGTACGTTACGGAGAACGGAAAATCCGCTTTTTCACAAAGACTACGGTGTTCCAAGTGCTCATAATAAGCGACGACGTACGGCCAGAGTCTTGAACAAACCCCGGAAATGTAGAGAGTCAAATGAGCGTTTTCACTGCTTTACGTTATCATCAGTTGAGGGACCAGAACGGCCATAAATTTGAATGCAGGCATTCGTTTTATAAAACGTCCATTATTGTAATTTCATTTCACTAACAAAAAATTACGTTATAATTATTTATATTGTGTATACATATATTGTGTTTTCTCTCTTTCTTTTTAAAAAAACAGCCTGTTAACATCAACTTAATAGTCAGCACAAGAAAAGAGCAAATAATTTATGTATAGTAAAAAAGACGTTAAAAATAAATAAATCCATTTTATTTTGAAAAATAACATTTATCTATCGTAAAGCGGAGGAAAAAATTTGTTGCAAATATAAAACATAAATCACTATCATAAAGTAAGGCACAGGGGAAAAAAGCAATTTCGACCCTTGGCCTGGACCCATTTGGCACCACAAATGCTTCAAAATCGCTATCACAAAAATTTGCTGTTCCAAAATCGCAATACATTTTAAAATAACCAAAACGCATTAACATCCCCCCCCCCCCACGAAATAGGAGACATTTAAATCCCAGAATCAACGCTAAAATGAGAATAATGTTTTTTGCAACATGCCATAAAGAAATTGGGTAGTTTTGGGTTAGAGTGGCACTCGCAATTACGATTATGCAAAGATTGCAGTTACGATTTCACAAAGATCATCACAAAGCTTACATATGCATCACATATATGCACACACACACACACACACACACACACACACACACACATATATATACATACATATATATATATATATATATATATATATCCTAAAGCTCATACATGTACCATATACGTTATTATATATATGTTATTTACGTTTTATACACATGTTATATATATACATCATATATGCGTCATTATGACTATAACTGGGCCATGTGCGTCACGATATGTTATTATGGAATAGGCTTTATAATTTGGCGGTCAATCTTGGTCGCTTGGGAATTCATCCTCGGGGCCGCTATAACACGAAAATACCAAAATTGTAACATTTTAAGTCATTTCTGATTTAAAAATAAATAAATAAAATATAATTTTTTAACATAGTTATCTGGTTTGACGATATGCATTTGTCTTTTATTTCTTAATATTGTAGATTTGTATTCCATCCAAAACAATAGACTTTTTTCACTTTGGGCTGAAAAACTACTGCACCGTAAAGAACTTAAGTTAGTCCAATAAATAATCAAAATCATTTTAACATAGCTTTCCAATCAATTATCTCGCGAAATTAGCCGGACTGAAGTAATAAAAACCGCAGCATTTTGTTAAAACAACCTTCATTAAAGACACATTTTTTCCACAAAAGTTAAACAAAATCGCGAATTCCACATGGCAGTGTCTTTCGAACAAAAGAATTTCCGGTGAAAGTAGGCTAGAATCCAATTGGATTGCTTTAAGTCGTAATTGGAATATGTTCACGGAATTTAGCGTGAGCATATTACACAGCTATAATTTTTGAGCAGTTGAATTATACTATAGAAATATTTGCTCTGAATGTAAAATACTTCCGTTCTGTGATAAACATTGACCTCTGTTTCGCAATTTTCAGTATAATGAAAGAGAAAACATTAATTTAATTTTTATAATTATTTTTCTCTTTATCATTATTATTAAAGGTTCGATTTATATTTCATTCTCATGACCTCATTCGCATGCTTGTCCTTTCAACACAAGTGTTTTAAAATTTTCGCAAAATAAATTAACCAAATTAAATCATTTGTTAACAAGAACGAAAAATCATACGTCAAGCATAGATTATGTAACACTTTCCAACGCGTCCAAAATAATTTTAAAAATCATACCGTTTAATAAGCTAAAAGATAACATCTAAGTAAACAATTTGGAAAACGCATAACCTATTTAAAAACATAATTTCGTTAATTTCCAACCTATACAATATTCGGAAAAATATCCGAATATCTGATATTCAGTCCTGTATAGGATCTATAGATTTGTATATATACTACATAGGATGCTAAATTTTAATTCAGTTAGGAAACGCGTAGCACAGTTTAAAATTCTCCGTCTGGAGTTTCTGTCCATAAACGGAAATGTGTTCGCGAACTTTTGTGCTTCCCTGCATAGGATCTACAGAATTTATACACACCACGTAATAGACAAAAAGCGAGTTAAAATTAAAATCGCGTTCAGTAACTTAAAACGCACTTTCAGGAATTATTGTTAAGAGACAGTAGAGAATTCTTTTGTGTCTCCCTGTAAATGAACGATGACTGCTATACACACAATATTCTTTAGTAAGCCTCTTGTCATGCACCTTAGTGATCTATATAAATTTCAATGCGTTTAAAATATAGGGAAACATTATTTAAATAAACCGCAGACGATTTTTCTCCATAGACGTAATGTAACAGAATTCTTTTGACTGTCCCTGTAAAGTAACTATAAGTGCTATGCACACCCTATTCCATATTAAGCTTCTTCTAATGCACCTTAGAGATATATATAAATTTCAATGCGTTTAAAATAGTGAAACATTATTTAAATAAACCGCAAATGATTTTTCCCCGTAGACCGCAATGTTACGGAATTCTTTTGAGTGTACCTGTAAAAAAAAACTATAAGTGCTACACACTTCCGTTGAAATAGGGAACATGCTATAGATAACGACAATAACATATAAAAATTGCAGAGCAATCCGAGCCTATTTACGGGAGTTAGAGCACGGACAGACGGACAGACGCCAATACGGCAGACAGCCATCCGGCCAGACAAACCGAAGTCATAAACACTTTTCAACTAGGTTGGAAAGTGTTAAAAATGACAGTCCATTAATTACTGGTAGTATTTTAAGGCATTTTGATTCACTCAAAAGAAAAAAAACAATTAAACAAAAAAACTGGTATGCTGTGGCTATCACAAAACATTCTTCTGTATAAATCAAATCAATTAAATGATTTAAGTAATACAAAAACTTGCCTCGTTCATACATTGGCTGTTCTACCACATTTTCTCGCCACATTGGCCGAAATAATTAACTAAAATGTCCTCTAGAGACGACTCAAAATGATGTTTATTCTTGAAAAATCGTCTGCTCCACTGTTTCTCCTTGCATTGTTTAAAAAAAATCACGCTGGCTAAACTGCATCCGTTGATTGCGAACAAGATTAGGAATTTTCCCCAAGCACAGCAAACATTGTGTGATCAAAGTCAAAATTGAATTAGCAAATTTACATTTTTAGAAAGATCGTTCAAAAAAATTTGTTTGTTTGAGAGATGAGGAACGATTCTGAGATAACTTCAGTTGCAATTGGATTAATAGCCCAATATTTATCCCAATATCCATTAAAGTAAATAAACAGAAGAGTCGTGAATCACAGAAATATTAAACCATGGAGCTCATCCTTCGCAAAGCAAGATCTCCATGGGGATTTTTGCAGCGCTATCTGGTGTCGCAAAAAAATTACTTCATTTCACTGAAATAGAACGATGATTTTTTTTACATTGTAAAACTAGTTATAGTTAGAGCTCAACTCATTCGTCACGCTTAACTTACAATTTCCAACTTGTTATGATTTGAATGGGAGCATTATAAGTTACTTTAATTCAACAACTTCATAATACTTCTACATATTTTGCCTTTGAATACAAGAAATTCTGACGATTAGTGAAAGACCAGAGATTTCGCACTGAAATCAAATATTTTTTAGGTACTGCTCTATTATCCCGTCGTTCACTTTTCATAACAAAAAACTATCGCCAAACTGTAAGATGAAACGCCAAAAATGCAGTCCCATTTACTTGATATCAGAAGCATTATACGTGTTTGTTACGTCATCAAATGGTTTCTAACGCGACATTTGCGTGTATTTTTCATTATGTTTTAC
The DNA here is from genome assembly GCA_963931845.1 of Maratus michaelseni. Classification (NCBI taxonomy): domain Eukaryota; kingdom Metazoa; phylum Arthropoda; class Arachnida; order Araneae; family Salticidae; genus Maratus; species Maratus michaelseni. The sequence goes on from OZ007589.1 coordinate 469,867,634, forward strand.
TGATTTATGAGTTATTTCATTCATTAAAATAACAATTGTGTCCTTAAATTCTTATATTTTATTTATTTATTTATTTTGATATTCCAATGGCAACGTTCTCCCGTATATTTGGCGATAGTTTTTTGTTATGAAAAGTGGTCGATGGAATAATAGAGAAGTAACATTTTTTATCAATATGTAATATTTCTTAGATGCAGGTTTAAACATCTAAAGAAAAAGTAAGGATAAAAATATCTGCAAACAACATTTAGATTTTAGTCAAGCTAGAATATCATCTAATTTATTCCATCAAAGTTATAGTAAAAACTGATCCAAGATTGCAAAATGCATACGCGAGAAAAAAAAATTAACAATCGTATTTTAACTGCATTAGAGGATGACGTCATCCGCTTCGGGAAAACATGGGACATAGAAATATAAATCTAAACATTTCGATTTCAATTTCGCTTTTTAATCATAAATATAAAATAAACCCGTGCGGTGTTTTTTATAATAATTGCTGAGCATCCTATAATGTGGTATTTTATTTTTGTGGCAACGGTACTTTGAAGAAAACCTTTCATTTCTTTTATGAAAACAATGCCGATTTAATTTTTAATTTTCGTAAAATTTTAATCAAAAACATGTTTTAACGAATTGTTAAGTGTGCTATGTCAGAAGCCAGTTCAAAATCCTTTCATATGCCATCTCATTCGTCGTTCTGTGTTTCATATTTTCTGAGAAAAAGGGATGTTGACAGGAGAAATAATATATATGATTAATGATATCATTCTTGGCAAAAATATACATATAATGGAATCTGAAATGCAGATTGCCTGTGTAATTTGTTTTGAAATTGACTGTCGCTAGCATACATAATAATACAACCTACGCCTAAACTCAAAATAAAAATACTTCCATATCTATACAAATAAGAGGATATATATATTTATTTTTAAATTAAATTACTTACCCTAAATTTATGTTAAAACAAAATTATGATAAGCTTTCGATGTCTGAATATGGGAGTGGAGAAACTATACTGTCGTATAAACAATGCAACTCATGTAGAGAGTTTTGAAATTTTACAAATATAGGACACTTAACAAATGTATTGCCCGTATGTATTGTCAGCTTCACTACTTTCAAAGCAGAAGCTCCTAGCTAGTTGTAAATCGTCTATCTATTCCGTTTCTAAAATGATAGAACGGCATGTTTGTTGCTGGTGAAGGCAGACCACTCTCTTCCGAAACGCATTGTTCATTTCTCATTCGTATGGTGTTCTTAAAATGTTGTTGTTTTTTCCCTTTGTAACGCCTAGACGTAGACAGACGATTTCCATCACTTCTTGTGATGGCGTCACAGTTTCTTTAGAGGGTAATAACTCTTGAAGTAGTGCTAAAATATATTCATTGCTTGTCATTTACAAATGAAGTTCCGGACCCCGATTGGTATGAGACGCTGTGTACTTTTACCTGAATAATTGGATTGCGACGTTCTATGTTAAATAGAGTTCAGCTTACGGTGTATTATCTTATCACCCCCTTCCCCTTCTTTTTGCCGCAAAAGTTTGCGACATTCTCTAGAAGACAATAAACAGTTCTATATCTAAGAACGGAAGTTCAACTCGTGCTAATCGATAATCACTTTTAAACTAATCTTTACTTCTGAAGCAACATATTCCTATTCATTGATGAAAAATATTTAGTTTAACAATTCTGGTTCAAAAATTGATGGATAGGCTGTTCATGCATCTTGTGCCATCTTGCAAAAATTTTTGCAGAAATTTTTGGCACAATTGCAGACAATAAAAGTGACAAAATTGTTTTAAGAAGACAGTGCATTGAAATTAAAATTAAAAATCCAGTTTTTTTTAAACAGCTTTTATGAATTTACCTGTAAAACCCGATGACGCCATGTAGTTTTTAAAGATTACTGCCATGTGATTAAGTATCGTTCAGGATGATGTTTATTGAAATCGAACCAAAAGTATCTGAAGCATCTGACGGTTCAGTTTTATTAGGTTAACACGCTGTTTTTGTGTTACGCCTGACTCTACAATATTCAATACTTAATTACCTCCAATACAGAAGAAATAAATCATTAACGATAACAATAAGAACATCGCGATAAAGAAGGCCTTCTTTATGCATTTCGACACCTTTCTAAGTTCCGATTGAAAAACGGGGCATCGATAATGAAAATGCAAACGCGCCCATTATGCAAAAAAGCGTATCTTCACCTACCGTACCTCTGTGCACAATGTCAAAAACAATCCCTTCCCCTAAAGACAATGGCACTAAAGGATCATCAGTGAAAACAAAACATGAGATGGAACAACGGAAGATGCGCGTGCTCTTTTTCAAAAACAAAAGACGGCCCCAGACAATGACGTTTATGGATAAAGTACAACGCACACGTGATCAGATGGCATTAAAGATGATTGTCCTAGATCACCCGAAATGAATTAAAAGCTCGACACGCTCAATCAACTGCGGAAGAATGACTGATACATCGCAGCAGCTTAGCTTTTGAATTCGTGTTTAGATTGGGATGGTATGGATGATATCAAAACGAACACGATCCAGTTAATTATTGACATTGAATGCAACAGGACAGAGTAACGTTTTCATGAGCGCTTCATTTTTTCTTTTACCTTTATTTTTGCAGCACACATTTTGTTCGTGTGCGTGTGTGCATAAGTATCGAAATTTTAAAACAAATCATAACGTAATTTTAAAACAAACATCGTACGACAGGGCAATGAGGATCATTCGATAGGGAGATGGAGGATTCTTTGGCGATGTTTTTAACTTTAGCTTAAGAACGCTTTTACGTTTACCAACACGATACCGATAAATCGGTATTGTCATTACCAGACATCGATTGCACGCAAAATTCATCCATATGCACAAAGATGACAAGATTGTGATAGAATCGATACTTAGAAAAGCGCATAGTGTATATGAATGTCTTTTGCATGCGCCGATGTCAGATAACGACAAATCCAGTTCGATTTCTCGATGTCTTGTCGGTAAATGGAAAAGCGCTGTAAGGCGGAAAAACGCGCCAAAATACCTAGAGACGGCTCTTACTTGTGCAAATTTAAGAAATTAAATTAAGTAGTATAATTTAGTAGTAGTAGAACCAGTAGTCGAACTTTTATAAGTAGTAGTAGAACCAGGCTCATAACAGTGGTTCTTCGCACACAGTTTTGTATAGATGCCGACTGTAGGTTGGTAGTAAAAATGAAACGTTCAATATTCCATAATAGTTTGAAAATTTTGAAAAAAAAGAAGATTTATATCAAGCCTACAGAGCATCGTTAGCATTTCCAAAAACTATGTTTAAAGAATACATTTTTACAAAGTACCTATATTATACTTAAACCTAAAATGCTACTTGGGTGTACCCTACCGCTTTTCTTTTCTTATTTTTCTTCCTCTGGAGGATATAATCTAAGTTTTCCTGTTTGTTATTTTGGTGTACTTCTGCATACTAGAACAGCAGATACGTTGGTAAAAGTAAATGAGAACCTTTGTAGCATTCCAGGATTAAGGCTAATGTGTTCTATGGAAAAAACGCTCTGAAGGTGTTCGCGTTCCTCAAAAGGCCATCAGCGGAAAGAAAACAGAGGAATGTCATGTCCAACGGAAGAGGATCCCGCGCGTGCTCGTTTTAAAGACAAAAGAGACGGCCCCAGACAATGGCGCTTAGCTTAGGGATAAAGTACGACGCACACGTGACCAGATAGTATTGGAGATGATTGTCCCAGATCCCCCGAAATGAATTAAAAGCACGACGCGCTCAATCAACCTGCGGAAGAAAGATGAACGCACCTTTGCCTTTGAATTCGTGTTTAGATGAGGATGGTATTGACGTTATCAAGCGAACACGATCCAACTCATTATTGACATTGAATGCACTAAGAACAGTTGTTCGTTGTCCGTCAACCCTTTCATGACTTTTTACTTTTCTTTTGAATTTTGTTAGTGTTTTGTTTGATTGTTTGCTTGTATATGTGTGTGCCTTTGGGTACACGTTTGTTTGTTACAGTGTAAAATAATGTAACAAATGATTGCAATTGATTTTATAGAGATTGGGAAATATGTTATACCTTCCCTCACCCACAGCAAAAATTATACAGCGTGACCGAAATATATTTCCCCGATTATAAAATTTATTCTGTAAGATGGACATGTGAAGCTCGTGCCAAAATGTTGGGAAACTAACCAGTTTTGTTGTTGTTGCAGTTCCGTAACGTGGTTGTGGTGTCGGTGTGCAGGAAAACGGAGAGAACTGGTAGATTAAAAAATCAACTTCAGCTGTAATTGTAGAAGTGAGACAGTCTTTTATGCAAAGTCCGCGCGAATGGCCTCACGTGAATTAGATGCAAAAAGGATCTCGTGATACCATAGTATACACTGAGCCTTTTTCCCGATTGGTGAACATTTCCGTATTCCTGAACACTAACACTTCTACACTACAACCACGTTACGGAAACCTGCAACAAAAAAACTTGGCTAGTTTTACAACACTTTAACATGTCTTTTTTGTATATAACGTGTATGAATAAATTTTGTAATCAGGGAACGTTTTTTCGAACACCCTGTATATTTTTCGGAGATGTTAGGGAGATTTACTAAAAAAACTAGTCATTTTTTTTAGCTTTCGCTTAAATGTTGTTCTTACTAAGCAGATTGGGTAAGAATAAATCCGGAAAGTCAAAGATTAATCTATCCAGGGATGACAAACCTTTTCACATATGCGTACTAAATTCTTTCAAAGAATATTTTACGTGATCCTAACGTACCAACAACTGAACAATTTAGAAGATCCAATAATAATGAAACAAAATTCCTTGCTGGAATTGTGTTTCAGGATTAAAAACATGGGTAACATTACTTTTTTAACTGCCATTTTTATAGTAGCAACTTAGATGCCACATAATTTATATCAGGTTCACATTTACCTATTTTTAAGGGAGTGCAAACACAACTGAAGATATCTGAGAAGATTTTTTTACATTAATTTAAAAAAAAATATGGACTCTCCAGAAAAAATTGTCAAAATGGCAATTTAAGGTGAACTGTAATTCTTTTTGTATGTCCATGGGAGTTAAAACATTTTTTAACAAGGTATTTTATGACAGCTCGAACTTCAATTTTTTCCATTTTTCGAAATGCCAAAACTTGTTTACTTTACTTTATCGTCCAGCAATAACTCAAACTCACGCGTCTGAAACTCGACAGCGTGTCATCTAAAGGATCATACTTTGCAAACATTATCGTCATTGGGTCATACTTGTTCTATCTCTGTGTCAGGCTGAGAACTTATCAAACTAGTTGTATTTCAAACTAGTCGGTGTATCAACTAAGTTGTATTTCAGTTTCTTCAATTCACAACCAATCGAATTTAGAAAAATTCAGCTAGTCTAAATTAATATAACTTGATACTTCAATCAATTCCGTATCGAAAATATTCTGTTGCGTGCCACTTATGGCACGCTTGCCGTAGGTTCGCCGTCTCTGAATCTATATGAACAAGTCGGTAGATCCAAATTTGGCAAAATTTAAAAACTATAAAGTTGTTCTATTTTTTTTTCATGAGACTAATATAACTTGTTATTTTTCAAAAGGGAATTATATTTAAAATACATTTTTTTTAATACCGCATGTTTGTCTTCAAACAACATACGACAGTTCTCACGTGACGGAGAAACGGTCTTTTGTCCGTTTCGAAACAACATCATTGTGGTAATTTATATTTTTAAGTGTTTTAAATCAAAGTTAATTAACCTGATGCCAGTTTATGGGGGCATTTTGTTGCTCGGGACTGTATGCACGCTGCTCAGAAGCTGTAAAAAAAGGCCTTTAAGTATGAAGTATTGACTGACATACCTATCGCCTTTTTTTGTGTGCGCTGCAGTTTTTTTCCTGAAAAATTTACTTTAAAAGTCAAGGCGCTTGTGATACACGGTGATATCAAATTTGATTACCTACCGCTTTATTGAAAAGGCTGATCATCGGTCTGTTCAAGAACAATCTTTTTTTAAAAATGCATACGGATTGGATGGCAAATGCTGTTGGTGAAAAAAAATATAAACAGTTTGCATCTCGACTTGGAATCACTTATCTCCACACCATTCCAAAAAACTCATTTTGGAAGATCTGATTAGCATTTTATTTCATAAAATGGCGCATTTCGAATGATCTGGATGGCGGTGAGTATAAAACATCTATTACTAAAGATAAGCCGATAAGAAAATGGATGAAAGCCCGAAATATATTTTGTTTTAAATATCTAGGGACCTCACCACTCTTTTATGTCAGCACTGACCTCTGTATATATAACATAAATTCGTCTATTATTCAATTTTGTATTTAAATTAGTGCTCCCGATGCGATACGTATATCAGTTATACGTTTAACCGATATACGTATATACGTATAATACGTATTTAAGAAATACGTATACCCTAAAATATACGTTTAAACGGTATATCGGTTAAACGTATAATTTAAGTATACGAAAAATGCAATTATACGTATATATTAAATACGTATTTACTTTTAATACCAATGGACCTCATCAGTATTACGTCACAAAACGGGGAACAAGCTGGAAATCAGTGGTTTTAGCGAAATAATTTGCATAATATGTTTCATACATAAGATTTTGTTATTTTTCCCTATAAACGATTATTATAAGCATATAACGGAAGAGAACACTTTTTGAGAAAAGAATGAGAATAGACACGTTTCAGATTTATTGTCACTTCTTGTTAAGTAAGTTTATTTTTCTTTTCTAATTTTTTGAAAATTCTTTATTTGTGAGTGCGTGTACTCAAGATTGCGTCCGGGTTCAAATGTTATTCTTTCGACGGGTCTAACGTTTTCCACTCTGTCTTATTTTTTGTGTATAACGCGAGTTCATTTTTTTAATCATGACACTCATGGTATACAAGGTGTATGGACATTAAGTTTAAGATTTTTTGTTAATTTTGAAAAATTTTATTTTTTGTGTGAAGTACTTATAAATTTTGATTTCTAATAGCCAGACAAATAATCGTCAGTGCAGATTTTAGAACGCAATCACACATGCATAAAATGACTTGCCTTCTCATTTCTTTTTTAATGTAGGACGTATTTTCAAAATATTTTAACACGGTGACTACCGGGTTAAAATTAACGGAATTTTATTTTATTCAGAAATTCCGAATTCATACCTGAAAATACTAATAGCAATATTTGCTTTATTTAATGACAGACATTTCGTGATTACATAAAATAAAAAAAACTTCTTTCGAAATTTCCGGTATTAATTCGTAATTTTGGATTAAAAGTGTCAAATTTGGATTAAAAGTGAATGTCAAATAAGTGACCAAGTGACGACGCCACGTATACGTCCTCGGTAGCAACCGTTTTAAATAGAGAAAAAAAAATATTCATAAATACAATAAAAGTATGAGTGTGAAACTTCCCAGGAAATAGATTGGTCAGTGTCACTATAAGATAAAAAGTTAATGCATGCCTATGTTCTGCGGTCTCATTAAAAAATAATTTTTCGCGCGAAATGTCCACGCCATAAATCTAAAGAAGTTGTGTGTGGAGGTGTTACAGACATGCGAAAATTTGCTTTGGAGCTACCCGCTACCCATAGTAAAACATTTCATAATTAATAGCTTAGATTTAAGGGGGAAAAAGCTATATATCTCAACTGAGGAAAAAAAGTTTCGACTTTTAATTGTTTTTTGGAATATCTTTATCGCTAGACAGGTAAATTAGGGACTTTCGTGGATCTTTGAACAAGTAATCACGATGTTCCACGTAAACTACGAGAATGTGGGCCTCAGTGGGTGTTTCTCAATTTCTCTGATCCGCAGACCCGGTAGGTGCCATTTCCCTTTACTTCTGGCATCAGGGTTTTGTTTTTTCTGACGTCACTGGCGGTGCTAAGGTGCATTCTTCCAATGGGAAAGAACCAAAATTTTCGTTTCTTTGGTCATAGGAGAGCATATTTCTTCAAAATAAAACATTTTTCATTAGGCACAAAGTAAAGTATTTTTTTTCTAGGAATAAAGCGAGTTAGAGGAGATTTTTTTTCCTTCAAATGAAATAATCGTGTATTTTTTTCTTTGCTAATATGGGAGTTTGTATTGCTTGTTATCTTTGGTCGATCTTTGAAAGGGACGGGGGTGCAATGTAAACAATTATTTTCATTTCCTTTGACAGCAAGGGCAGTTTTCCCTCACACGAAGCTTTAATTCCTTCTCAGAAAGAGAGATTTCCGGTCACATTTCCCAAATACGTGGCAAATATTTTCCAGCTTTTGCTAGTGCTTTTGGTCTTAGCTCTTTAAAATAATGCATTCTTTGCATTGATTTTGCAGAAAATGCCTAGTACTTATGCTATTGCAACATGTACTAATCGTTTGGATAAAACGCAAAATGTTCTATATCATACATTTTCGAAGAAATCTGATATAAAAAATTGATGGATCTATTGTATCCAAAGGAACAGATAATAGCTTTAGAAAAATCATGCATCAAGCACAGATTATGTAACACTTTTCAAATCTTCAAAAATACTTTTATAAATCGTTACTGTTTAATTAGGTCTGATGTCTAAGAGAAAAATTTGTACAAAGGCATAAAACATTTAAAAATGCCATTTCAGGAATTACTAACAATATTCGAAAAAATATCGAATTCTTTTGTGCACCCCTGTATATGATCTATAGATATGTATATAAACCTTATGCATACAAATTACTAATAATATTACTAATACTATACACACAGCGGCATAAATTGCTAAAATTTAGTTCAGTTAGGGAGGGCATAGCACAGTTGAAAATTCACCTTCAGCAATTTCCGTTGATAAACGCACATGTATTCGAGTATTTTGTGCTGCCTTGTGGGTGATCCATATAATTTATACATAACAAGTAATAGGCAAAAAATTCGTTAATTTAAAAAACAACTAAAATCGCACATAAAATCGCACTTCAAGGAATTATTAGTAATTGACAGTACTTTAACCGAATACTTTTGAGTGTTTCTGTAAATGAACGATACATTATATGACAGTAAGCGCCTTGTAGTGCACCTCAGTGATCAATTTGAATATGTATAAAATATTGAAACATCTTTAAAATAAGCTGCAAACGATTTTTCCCCATAGACCGTAATGTAACGAATTCTTTTCAGTGCTGCAATAAAGGTATAAGTGCTATGCATACAATATTCTATAGTAAACCTCTTATAGTGCACATGTTATATATAACAATTTTAATATGTTTGAAATATTTTAACATCATTACAGTAAGCCGCAAACGATTTTCCCCATAGACCGTAAAGTAACGGAATTCTTTTGAATCTCCCTGTAAAATAAGCTGTAAGTGCTACACACTTCATTTTCAATACCGAACATGGCATAATAAAGCTCAATAAGATATATAAATTGCAGAACAATCCGAGTATATTTACGGCAGTTAGAGCACAGACAGACGGCATACAGACAGAAAAACCGAATGTATAAACACTTTTCAACTATGTTGGAAAGCTTAAAAAAGAGATACGCTGCCAAAAAATGGAAAATGTGGAGTCAATCAACTGTGTATGATCAGTATATGTATGATCAATCAACTCATATATTTTATCATTGCATGATAAAACAGTACGAAAAATTGCAAATAATAGAACATACATCTAAAATACATCTTCAAAATGCACCCTGTAATGAAATAAAATGCTCGAAATGAAAGCATATTCTGAATGTATACTTGAAGGTACCTTAATATATTAATTATTAAAATATTTTTATATAATTTTATCATCATACAGAATTAAAATATAAATTATTATAATCCTTTTGGAAGATATTTTTAAAAGTATATTATTTTTAATTTCAAATGTAATTTTTTTATATCACATAAATCTTCCAGTTTTAAAAATGCGGCAATTTAAAAAATAAAGTTTCTATTTTTATTTGTATTTTAAATCTCTTTTAGGAATACTGCTGTCTTACTTTTTATTTTATAAAATATATATATATCAATTATTTGATATTTAATCATATCAATTATCTGAATGGAATCTGAAGAAACAGTAAATTTTAAAATTAAGTTTAGAACGCTGAAAAGAAATGTAATTTTAAATTTTAAATATTATTAGGAAATAAATTTTTTTGCGTAAACGTAGAACTCTCTTTCACGCAATAATTTATATTTCTTTCTTTCTATCTTTTTTTTTAATTTTGTATGTGCATTCATGGTTATCATGTAGCATTAAAATAATACTTTATATAAATATTTCGGAATTTGTTTATAAAGTATATTACTCTGAATTTCAAATTTTATCTCCATTAAATCATCTAATTGTATCTTATGTATATTTCGGTTTAAAAATACTAAATATTCAGCCATTCACTTATTAAAGCTTTTGCATTATTTGTATTTTAAATCTAATTACACAAAACTCAATCTTGTGTATATGTGGTATGAGGTAGAAATCTAAGTGATTTTTTTTTTAAACTTTTTTGTAGGTTTTTAGGAAATACATGTCACAATTATAATACTATTAGAATTATTATGTATTTCAAATAAAATACTGATCAAATATTAAAAATATTCTATATTAAAATTATTAACATGATATTAACTGCACTCATATAAACATAAAATTTTCTGCTCTTGTAGGTCTGTAAGATTTTATTTATAAAAATTACTATTTGCTTGTTTTTAAAATGAAAAGGAACTTTTCATACTGAGGTACAAATAAAATGTAATGATAAAAATAGCAAATTTAAAAATTATATATCGTAGAATTGAAAAGACATAATAGTTTAAATTTTGGATGTGATGTTTGTCTTATGTATAAAAAGTATTTAAAAAAATTTTAAACTTCTTCACTCGAAAATTTGTATTGATACTTTTCAATTAAAAATAGGGCTTTTCTAAACCAAATCAATTGGAAAACTGAATCGAACAGGCTAAGACTCCTATAATAGGAGTTCTAGAGCAGAGAGCAGACTAAGTGACACCAAACAGCAAATCGCTTGCAGGGTGAAATGGGGCACAACCTTATGATATAGTAACCTTGCGCAGACTAGCAGGAGAAAAGTATCTTTTTTCACATGAACGAAAACCGTTTAAACGTTTATACGTTTAACCGCTGGGGTAAGATCCGTATATACGTTGGACCGTATATAGTGTTTCGTATAATACGTATAACCGACCGTACCGTATCATACGTATAAAAAATCTGCACCCCGTATATTACATATTATACGTATACACGTATAAACGTATAATAGGGAGCACTAATTTAAATTTACGAAACATAGAAATAAATATTTTTTTGCCTATTACATAATTTTAACAATAATTGTTCGATTTTAACAGAATAAAATCTTCTTGAATTTTTTTAATTGGAAAAAATTTCAAAATGAGATTATAAAGATGGGGCATAGAAAAATACGATGTGTTTTTGTTTGCAAAACGATACTTAGTAAATGAACTTAATTTTAAGCAAAAATTATCATCTTTAAAACTTTACTAAAATATAAATGTACAGAGTGACGCATGTTCAACTAGTTCCCTCCCTTCGCCCTCTACAGTACCTACGTGCCAGAGTACTCAGTAAATTTGATCCTTCCAGAGCCGGATTACAAAGAATCTATTTAAAAATAATTTAAATTCATATTCCTTTCAAAACTAATTTTTATATGTTCCTGAAAATATTGGCTTGCGTACTTGTATCCTACAACTTTTCTTTTTTCTTTCTTCCTTTCTTTATATGTAGTGTCGGTTCCAGCTTCTGATATTTTTAAAATTTGAATAAACAAAAGGAAATCCTATTTTTAATTGAAATATTTCTGTGCCTAAGTTGACACGTTGATGGAAGTAAGTGAAAACAATTGTAGCATTCCAGGATGTTATGTTTTATGGCAAAAATTCTCGGAAGGTGTTCGCGTACACAAAAAGGCCATCAGTCATCAGCAAAAACAAAACAGAGGAGTGTTGGGATCAACGGATCATCAGAAGAGCGCGCGCTCTTTTAAAAGACAAAGAATCATTCGGACAATGGCGTTTGCGGATGAAGCACAACATACACATGATTGAGATGACTGCCCCAAATCCCTTACAAATTAAAAACATTGCATGCTCGATCATCTGTGCAACCACCCATTTGTGACATTGAAAGATATGAGTATTCAGTATCGATTGAATACCATCTATTATTTTTCACTGAGTGATTCTTTGATAGGTTTCTACTCTCTGAAATGTTAATTTACATTCCGATCGTATTTACGATAGCAATATTTTAAATCCAATGAATATGTTAAACTATTCTGATAATTGAAATTATACTTGCTGAATCTTCGCTAAATCAGGCGTGAAACCAGGCATATGTCATTTCTGAAAATTATATATATATATATATTCTAATAATTCTATGCATTTTTCGCAACCACATAAAGAATCTTTACAAAACTCACATCAAAAATATCACATACTTGGAGTAATGATTTTATTATTATTAACGATTTTATTATTATTATTATTAACTATTTTACTTCACACATATATTTAATTTTTTTTTAATCTGTTAACTCTTTTGACGAAAATGAAGTGATTGACTGGTCCAACGCTTTTAAGTACGGTGGCGAGAAGTTCTAAGCCCAAGTGTTTTTAAAAATGAGGCTTAATACGAGAAAAAATTCATAGAAAATTGAGTTTTCGATGAAATACTTTGATTTTAACACATGATCCCTGTCTTATATTGTTCTACGGCAATGCGAATAGGATAACACTCTCAGCCCGTTGCCAAAAAGCATCGCTGGGCACAGGAAAAACATCTCAAAGCGTTGCTCATTTGAAACGCTGGGAGCGAAGGGGTTAACAACTTATTACGCAAACTGGCGATTTTTTTAAAAGTTAAATAACTATGATATTTGTCCTTTTTTAAATTTATTACGACAAAGTTAGTGAGTAGAGATATGAATGTAGATAAAAGTTTCTTCATAAGGATTTTCTAATGAACATTTTTCCAGTTCTTTACTTCAAAAACAAGAACTACTTTTTACAAGAAGAAAATATCTGAAAAGATTCAAATGTCATTTTAAAAATAATTAAAAGTTCAATTTTAAGTATATGTAAAATTTTATAGCTATTGGAGGTTCTTAAATCTTAATTGTTCGTATACAAATACCGGTCTTAAATATAGCTCATTTCAAATGCAAAATAATTATTTTAAAAGTAGTTTTTGCTTCTGTCAAAATATCTTCAAAACTTTTACTGGAAAATGAATTATTCAGACGATATTTTACTGAAAATACAATAAACCCGTGCAAAGATTTCGCACTGCATTTTAATATTTTTTCAATGCAAGTTTAATTTTATATGTATAAAAAATAAGGACTAAAAATATCTGCAAACAACATTAGTCGCCAGGATATCGACTCATTTATCCCATCAAAGTTACAGTAAAAACTGATCGCTGATAGCTAAGGTAAAAAAAAAAAATTATCAATCGTATTTTAACTGCACTAGAAGATAACATCATTTGTTTCGGGGGAAAAAAAACATGGGACAAAGAAAAATAAATTGAGCATTTGAATTTAAATTTTGCTCTTTAATCATAAATATAAAATATAAACCCGTGCAACAATCTTAATTTTACATTTTTTTAAAATTATTGCTGAGGACGATATAATGCGGTATTTTATTTTTGTGGCAACATTAATTTGAGGAAAACATTTCATTTCATTTATGAAAACAATGTCGATTTAATTTATAATTATCAGCAAATTTTAATCAAAAAACATGTTTTAGGAAAATGTATTTGTGCTATGTCAGAAGCCTGTTCAAAATCCTTTCATATGGTATCTCATTCGTCGTCCTGCGTTTCGTATTTTCTTAGAAAAAGGATAGGAGAAATAATATTATACGATATGCTCCATATACTATTGTATATATTTATAATAGAAAAATTAAAGATGTATCACTTCACTAGGATTATAAGATCTGTATGAATAGCGCATATAGAAATGCACACCAGAAGTGAGAACTTCTGGTGTAAGCATCATAGCGTAAAGTGGATAAGCCATTATTGGATGATGCCAGCTTTACAAAATTATTTCAGGCAATAAAATAAAAGCATGATTTATTTTCATTCATTCATCCTTCTTCATTTTTTATTCTTAGATTTTTGAGTCCTTTCAAACTGTATAGACGACGAGATATTTCAAACTGAAACTTTTATTTTACAGTTCTGTATATTATGTCACGACATAAAATTCGAATTTTTATGTAATCCTATGCGAAATGCATCTCTATTTTTCCCCTACATATTTTTCTTTCTTATTATCGAACTAAATTGTTGTTTTTTATGTTATAAGAATAATGAAAAAATTAACTTAAGTTATAAAATATAAGGTGTTATTTTACTTGAAGCTTAACACGGAATGAAATCCAAAAGCAAATCTATTATCTCTAACAAATGCGATCGCCAGGTCGCCACTGGCTACCAAGCTTTTTGATCTGGCTGCCAAGTTATTTAATCTTTCGGAGGGATTTTTGTAAAAAAAAAAAAAAATTGACATAACAAATGAGCACAAATGGCAGCCTCTGTGGCATCTGAAATTGGATACAATGCCAAAAAAAAAGGCTCAAGTTTTTTTTTGTAAGTTTCAAATCTGATTTTTGTGTTTACATAAGTTGTCAACATATAAGTGATTATAAGTGATTATAATTTTTATAAATTTCATTAGAAAATAGAAAACATAGTTTATATTATCTTTCTAAATTATGTACTATTCTAAACTATATAATTAATAATTCTAAACTATACTTGTTATTATTTTTAATTCATAAAAAAACTCTTGTGTGTTATCATTAATTCATAAAAAAACTCTTGTGTTTTTTGAAAATCAATGACGGGGAAATGGGGTGGGGGTAAATATATTTTTCTGGCTACCAGATTTTATCAAATTTGTAAAGCTCTGCTCATGACAATTACAGATAGTTCATTAAAAATAAAAAAATAATAAAAAGAATCCTTGCACATGCGACATGCATCAGATATTTTAAAATTTAATTTAAATTATTAGTTATTAAATTTTTACGTAAATGTTAACGTAAACGGATAACGTTAACGTAAACTATGGTTAAAACTCTTAAGACGAAAGTGATGTGAGACATTTTAGCCTCTGTGGATATCGATTGTCTGCAATGCTATCGAATGTTATGAATCGATAAGCATCCAAACAATCGATTCAGGTTAATATCGACCCTCAAAATGACACGGCACGAGCGCTTCACTGTCGTTTTAAGGACTCGTTGCCATAAATAATACACAGCTTTTTACAGCCACTGAAAAGTGATTCGATAACGTCACGATTCCTGCATTTCACTTTCAACGAAGAATGGCAATGCTTCGCTCAATAGAAATGTCAACCTTTAAAGAAAAAAAGACGCCTGCAATATCTATAAATAAGAAGACATCTTCCCAATACCGTTTCATTAATGCACTCTCTGGCTGTATCCAAAACAATAAAGCGGATACTATTCTCCTTTTTTGATTCCTACACCTTCTTGTTCATTGAAGCGTCCACAGCTCTCGAAGGCCCTTAAAAGCATTTACTTTTCTTTAATTCTTCTCTTTCCAATCGAATGACTGGTAAGTCATTTAAGAATTTGAGATTAATTGACAGAAATATATTAATTACCACATTTCAAAAGACACCAGAGTTCCAATTAAAGAGATTTTATTATATTTGTACGTACCAGAGTAAATGTAACATTGGAATGGCAACTCTAAAAAGTTTAAAGCAAAATTAAAAGAGCCTATGGCCGATATCAAACATGACAGAAGAACTACAGATTGGGTTTGTAGGATATCAAAGCCTGAGAGCTAATGTGCCCGCCGGTTCTATATGTACATACGTAACGCGATAAATGTCGACAGAAATATCCGTTTTGTTTCAAATTTAGTGTATAAGTTCATTGTGATAAGGCGCTTTCCCGATTAGTTTTGGGAATTCATTGCATAAGTAACATTGCTTAAGTAAAGGAGGAGAACGAGTGGCTAATCCCCACCCCCTCAATTTAGATAAATGGGTTTTTCATGCATAATTTTCCGATTTGATTCAAATTTTGTTTATTAGGTTCATTGTGATAAGGCGCTTCCCCGATTAGTTTGGGGGGTCCATTGGTTAAGTATAAAGGGGGCACGGGGGGGCTACCCCCCCCTTAATTTATATAAATGGGTTTTTCATGCAGAATTATTAGTTTTGCTTCAAATTTTGTTTATTAGGTTCATTGTGATAAGGCGCTTCCCCATTTAGTTTAGGGGGTCCATTGGTTAAGTGTAAAGGGGGGAAGGGGGGGGGGCTACTCCCCCCCTTAATTTAGATAAATGGTTTTTTCATGCAGAATTATTCGTTTTGCTTCAAATTTTGTATATAGGTTCATTGTGATAAAGCTCTTCCCTGATTAGTTTTGGGGGTTCATTGGTTAAGTATAAAGGGGGGCGGAGGCTAATCCCCGACCTAATTTATTATGGATATCTTTATTTTCTAGGCGCATAATTCTTTGAACTAAGAGTATAATATACAATTAGTGTGCCTGTGACCTCAATGCCATCAGTTTAACTGGGCACTTTTCTTTTTATTATTTTCTTTCTCTTTTTTTTTTAAACAAAAAAGATTCCTAAGTGAATTTTACTCTTTTTAAAAAATGAGTTTGAATTGAGCAGATTCGTTTTATAAATTTTGTCTAATTTAATTCATTTCTCAGAAATGAATTAAATTAGAATGTGAATTTCAGTGTGAATGAGTTCCTTTTGTTTTCGTCTGTTTGCACAACGCTACTTCTGAATAAACGTTTCACTAACACACCACCATTCTCTTAAAAGACTCATGTTCGCGTGGCTGCATTCAAAATAATAAAGCGGATACCGAACACTCCTTTTTCGAATCACACCTCCTTGTTCGTTACTGCATCAAGCCATCGAAAGACATTAAAAAAACTTTTTTTTATAGCCGACCGGAACCCGCAATTTCATTCAAAGTTAATTCGCAACCCTACCTGAACTCGACAACATTTTTTTCGTTGATCGGCAACCCGATCGACCAGAACCCGACAAATATTATTCCGTCAACCCGAGCTCGACCCGAAATCCGCAGACGAAAAAATAGATCCACAATTTAATGTAATTATGGAAAAATGGTCGGTAATCATACCTCTAATATCAATTGTATCTTTTTTTTAATGATTTCTATAATGAGTTATCTACCCTATATATATAAAATCCTAATGAAACGAATTTGTGAAACGATTTTATGAAACGAATTTATGAAACGAGTTTATGAAACGACTGATTAAACGACTGATTATGTTTCAGGGCTATTTTTAATAAAATATTAAACGCTTGATGGTGAAATTAATACCAATTGTCCATAAAAATCCGCGAATGTCAAAACTGGTAATAGAATTTTGAAATTGGAATTAGTTTTCGAGATATTAATTTTTTTTTTCTAATTTTAATGATATTTCTGTAATGATGGCAACTAATTACTCAGTTTTTTTTGTGACAAAAAAGGGAAAAAAATTGAAAAGGATCCCGACAGGGATTTTTCATTTCTTTTTATTCGTCATTTTCAAATTGAATTTGAATTTATCTTTTATTTCAATCGATAATGAAGACAAGATTGTGATTAAATTATGTTTTTCAGGAAAATTTGAAAAAAAATCACATTTCTATCGTCAGGATTCAATCGTCTGTCAGCATTTAATTTAATTTATAAACTGAAAACATTTTGAATAAATTCGTCCAAATGACGTCATTTATGTAAATACGTCATTTATGTTTATACAATTTATTTAATATAAAGAAGCCATTTATCTATTTTTATGTACAAAAAGAGGTAAATTGAACGACAATTATAAATAAATTGTATATATACATATAAATACATGTATAAACAAGCATAAACGTTCGGTGCTTTTCCAGAATATGGGGCCTTGACGAAACAGGGAAAATAGCCTTGGCGGAAAAGGAAATTTGGCAACATACTTTCTGTCAACCTATTCACTTTGTCATTTTGTGTACAGAAGCATTTTTTCAATATTTATACAATTTGTTTAGCGTAAAATGTCATTTATGCTATTTTATATATAATCAGAAGTAATTTGTATAGAAAAAAAACAATAATAATATGTGTATAATTAAAATACGCATATAAACAAAAAAATCGTCGAATTTGTTTCCATGGCTGCTTATGTCATTTGGCACCAAATCTCACTTTCTGATGCCCGAATTGCGCCAAGCTTTTTAAAAAAAGCATCAAGACCCCTATAATAGAAAAGCACCAAAAGTTCATTGGGATTGTTTTCATAACTTTTGGCAACGAATCTATCCCTTTTTGAAGCTCGAATTACGCCAAACCTAAAAGCAAAGGATGCTATGAAAGTACCCGATTTTCTTATGGACAATATTCAAGTGACATAACATAGCGTAAAATTATCGCGGAAAGCAAATTTGTTTAAATATCTCATCAATTGATGCCGAATAAATGCAGCCATGCATGCACAAAATATTTAACTAATTTTGTATGATAAATAATTATTACAAAATTCGTATATACATATTAATTAAAATAAATAATTTACATATTTAAAATAACATGAAAATATGCATGATGGTGCACTAAAATAGAGAGAAAATTAAAACCTGTTACTGAAAATGTCTATAACATAGTACTTTTCAATACCGTGGTTCTTAATGCTATTCACAAGCAGATGGAATTTTTCTCATCCTTAAACATAAAGGAAGAATAGAATACAGATCGTTGTTATAAAAGTCCGAGAGGTAGCCACAATTTAAACCTAACCATTTTATACAAGCAGATTTTCAAGTTGTAATTGATTTTACTTATCAATCCCAAAAACAGTCGTCAGTTGTCGCAACAGCTGTGTATGAGGCCATGATAATAAAAAAAATGCCGCATTAAAACGTTAAAAGCATGGCAACCCAATTACAGATTTACCAATGTTTTTAAAACAAAGCACGCTGTCATGTTTTTAGAGGCCTTGAAATCTGAGCGGGGGTTGGCTAGCGTAGCTCGCAGGGGGTAGGCCCCCTAGTTTATATTTAAATATGTAGTTTTGAATCAAACAACAATTTGGACTTTCTCTTCAAAAATCAGGCTAACCCGAAGTCGAACCGTAAGAATCAAACCTCAAACCGGTACGACCCGAATCCGCAAAAATATGATAATTTTGCAGAGGTCCCTTTTATCAGAAAGTAAAGCAAAAGTTATAGCATCAAGGGTCATCGTTCATGATTCGTACAAAAAAATGGTAATTTGGATATTTAAATAGTATTTATTTGCCTTGTACTATTTAACACCATTTGCCAATTTACTGATTGTACTGGAATCCGAAAACAGACAGTTAGGAAATGTGAGAATATTTTTGTGTGTGTGATTGTCCAGATCTACTATACTTATCTCAGCTTTCTGTATGTTTACAAACAAACAGTTCCATCAACCAATCTTGTCTCTTGTTTGTCAATCCAATCTACATTTTTGTCGTAGTTATCATTGCAGGAATCGTGATGGCGACGTAGACCCATCATATTATAGACCAATCAAATTTCCCCATTTCAAATAATACAGAAGGAGTTATAAATAATCCAGAATTTTCTTGCTAACCAACCGTAATTGAACCAACAGCTGCCCTTTCCTTATAAGTGACTCGAGTTGATATGAGACAAGTAGTCCCATATCAACTCGAGTGTTCCCTGATTTGATTAGATATTCCAATTTATGGACGCTCTCCTGCATTGCTTTAAATTTATTTCTAGGCAATAATCTCACTATTCAATCCTGCCACACGCGTTTTACCTTTTGGGATGATTTGCGGTTCAAACGTGTACCCTAGTGGATTGAAAAATCAAGACAAACTATTTAATAATTTTGCTTCCGATTTTTATACATTTTAACATGCAACTTCTTGACCATTTTGCATATGACTCGATTCGAACCCAACCCACGGGTCGGTTCAGTAAAATCAAGTTACCTGACCCAATGCAGGATTCCAATCGAAAAACAATAAAGCGAATAAGCAGGCACTCTCATTTATTGAATCCTCCTTGTTCGCTCAAGCGTCCAGCCATCGAAGGCCGTTTTTACTCTCTCTTCTCAGAAGAATGACACTAAGCTGTAAACAGTCCCCGAGAACACTTCATTAAAATGCAGTTGGGTAACATTGGACTTGAAAAAAAACAACGGTTTCTCTCCACTTCAACTCTGCAAAGCCAATGTACGAACTAGATAGATGAAAGCGATAGAAACAGCGAGGACAGGCATTTTTTTTCTTTTTCAGTTCGGTATTGTTGTACAAATGGGATAGATACTGAAGCTATTATTATTTCTTACTGATATTATTATTTCTTACTGAGATACTGAAGCTATTATTATTTAGGACGTGACTTATTTCTTATTAGTATTCAGTTGGTGGTGTGAGGATGGTATCTTTATACAGGGTGCCTCTTCTTATGGCTGTCCAATAACTAATCCCCAAACCGTTACTTTTAGAGGTATACGTCCAATTGAAAAAATAAGATCGGACAACTCACTGTCCTCAGCCGCTTTAACAAGTCAAATCACGCTCGGTTGCTACGACCACGACTGCAGTGTTCGCCTGAGTTACTGTATCAGTTAACACCTTCAAGTTCGATATCCTATTTTTCAAATCAGAACCGTATTTGGACAGGGCTTTTGTTGGAATCGTCACACACACACACACACACACATATATATATATGTAATTTTTCAACATAAAAGATAAACATTATATTAATTAAAGATAAAATTCATATTTCATATTAGAGATAGAATTGAAGACTCTATTTCCATAATTACATTAAAATATCTGTTAACTATTTTCAATGGTTGGAGTATCATAGTTAAGATTTATTGCAACAGAACGAAAAATGCCGGACCAGGACACGAACCTGGGTACTTTGGTTTATCTGTTAACTTTTTTTTTCCATTTTGGGTATTAGGTTGACTGTAAATGGAACTTCCGGATTCGGATCGTGTATAACTCGACTCATGCAGTTCTTTAATTTGACATGCAACATTTCACCTTGTGGCCTGTCTTGGTGGTATCCCATTTTCATCAGTTAAGCACCGAGTGCCGGTAAATGTCTTTCTGAAAGCCTGTGTAAATTATGTTCTAAATTAAATTGTTTACTAAATTACGTGCTTGTTCCGTGGTTAGGCGGTTACATTTGTTTTTAAATGCGGATTTATTATTAAGCTGATATTATTAATTATGGATTATTATTTGTGACGACAAGGTATTCAAATGATAAGGAAATAGAAATCCCGTCAGCTTTATAAACTATTGATTAACGCAGGTTGTTGCAACCGATGAATTTGTCAACAAATAATCCAGAAAATGCAGTTTTGTTGGTAATCTATCTACTATATATATAAAACACAAGCGGAAATTTCGTTCCGTTCCTTTATAACTCGAGTTCCACTGAATGGATTTTGATGGAACTTGCGCTGTTCGATAGATAATTTTTCAGGGAAAGTTTTAGTATATAACACAACTTTCTATGTACCTTAGTTATAGAATTATGATAGAAAGTTCTGTTATTTTGGCCGCAAAGGTTACCATTGCTAATTTTTTGACGACCATTATTGTTGCAGAAAGAATTGAAAAGGCTATACATCTTGAAAAATAAAAGAAAAAACAATTGCTAATTTTATTTTATTTTTTAAAGGGGAAAAAAAGAAAAACAGTGTTGTTGAAAGATAATATTATAAAACGAAAATATTTAATTTAAACATGATTGGGAATGTTCGTAATGCTTAAAAGATTGCTATTGAAACAATATATGGCGATTTATCTTTTGTTTTTGGGGATTTTGATTTTACTTTTGTGCCCAAACAATTTGATTTTAAGCCAAAATGTGTTTTATTTTTTGTTGCAGAGAGAATTGAAATGGCTCGAAAAATAAAAGAAAAAACTTACTTATTTTACTTTAAAAAAAAAAAAGAAAGAAAGAAAGAGAAAAAAAAAAAGAAAAACAGTTTTGATGACAGATATTATAAAACGAAAATATTTATTTCAAACATGATTCAGAAAGTTCGTAATGCTTAAAACATTATTCAATTTGCAACATTGCTATTGAAACAATATTTGTCGATTTATCTTTTATTTTGTTTTTGGTGGTTTTGATTTCACGTTTGTCCCCAAACAATTTGATTTTAAGCCAAAAGGTGTTTTTTCAAGTATACGACAGCATTTTTGGAGTATTTTTTGGTACTTTTTGGTTAGCCGGGTGCCAGTGATAAATATACATGTAATACACACACACACACACACACACACACACACACACACACACACACACACACACACACACACACACACACACACACACACACACACACACACACACACACACACACACACACACACACACACACACACACACACATATATATATATACACAAATATCGACACATACACATATATATACATACATATATATATATATATATATATATATATATTTACCCTTATATGTGTGTATATATATACATATATATGTACATATATCACTGTCACCCGGCTAACCGAAAAGTACCTTTTTTTATTCAAATGTAAATTATATTAATAGCAATATACTCCCATTTACTTCTACCTTATATATGAAATTTCGTTCCAGCTGCTTATAACTCGAGTTCTGCTGAATGGATTTTCATAGAATTTAAACTGTAGGATAGATAATTTTTCAGGGAAGGTTTTATTGTATAACATATCGTTCTAGGTTGCTTATAGTTATAGAGTTATGGGGGAAAGTTCTATAATCAGGTGAACCCGATTATGAAAGATTAGCCTTTTGAAAAATTTCTACTGGACGGATTTTGATGAGATTGTATTGTTAGTTAGATGCTATTTCAGGAATGGTTTTAGTGTGCTACATATTGTTCTATGTTGCGTAGTCAAACAGTTATGTGTGAAGATTATATAATCAGGTGAACCCGATTCCGAAAGATTAGCCTTTTTGAAAGTTTTTACTGGGCGTATTTTTTGCGCATTATTGTTAAGTAGATAATTTTTAAGGATGGTTTTAGTATATTTCATATCGTTATATGTTAGTTTTAGAATTATGTGGAAAAGTTCTATAATCAGATGAACCCGATTATCAAAGATTAGCCTTTATAAAAACTTCTACTGGATGGATTTTGTTAGTTAATTTGTTTGCATTGTTAGTTCGATCATTTTTAGTGGTGGTTTTAGTATATTGCATATAGTTTTAGTTTTATCGTTCTTTACCAAACTAACTGTAAGTGGCCAAATAAAAGAGTTGGTCCTTAACAGCTAAAATTTTGACTGCACATTAGAAAATACAATAGCGCAATCACGCCATTTTCCAGTAATGTGGATGG
Source organism: Maratus michaelseni (assembly GCA_963931845.1). NCBI lineage: Eukaryota > Metazoa > Arthropoda > Arachnida > Araneae > Salticidae > Maratus > Maratus michaelseni. The sequence continues at coordinate 469,891,094 of OZ007589.1, forward strand.
ATATTCCAAGTAAATATACAGATTGCTTTCAAATACAAGGTCAAATTAAACGATATATTTCGTTTGATTCAAGGTTCAGTTGTAGAAACCGACCAGCGCAGCGGGCGTAGCTTGCTAGTATATAATAATATTTTTTTAATAACATTAAAATAGTCTGTTGTAATAATGACACCGCATTGATATTGAATCTATGGGAAAAACATAGTAATCTGTTATTTTTCAATACAATCATGTATGACTATACATACATACTCGCGCACAATCATCACCAATCTTGGAGATACTTGCCAGATTTGGGACCAAAAATAAATCTTCCTAAATAAAGCTTCAGTTATTTTGGTAAAATTCCTTTTCAGCCTATTTCCACAGATTTCAACCAAAGCTGAGAATCTTTCACATTCGGCTTTCGTTCGAATTTTGTATTCCCAGTTTTGGTTTGGTTTTACACTTTTTTTTAAAAAATTATTTTCTACAATCTTACTATGCAAATGCGATATTCTTTAAACCACATCTTTGCTGATATCGCTTACGTTTGACGCCAAATTGTCCTGTCACATAGACCCCGATTACAGAAAATTAGACCCAAAATAGAATGACACACTTCAAATGTTATTATAATTCAAATAAAGTGACTCCAACAAGAATGACACACATTTTTGTTGGAGTCTTTGAATGAAATATGTAAATCCTAAATTAATTGTGAATTTTTCTTCTTTCTATATGTTATACTTTTCAGAAAATATAATGGGAAAATAACTCTTGTTTTACTTACTTTCAATACGTCATAATGGACGAGGTTTAATCCAGTTAATTATAAATTGTTATTAAGGTATTTAAATGATAAGGGATTTATTAGAAACTAATCTTTAGATATTCTGTCACAATCTGTGAATTTGTCAACAATTAATCCAGCAATGCATCCTGTTTTTCTATATATATGTAATGTAAATAATCTGTTTATGTATTCGGTATAAACACTGCATAAATAAGTCAGTTTCTGCATGTATGCAGGAAATCGTAAGTTACGTAAGCGTGAAAAAAAAGTTATGAGAAAAATGAAAGGAAAAGCGAATAACCCGCATAAATTTCAGATGTGGAATTTTCCTGCTGTTCCTTTGCCGCTCAGATTAGAGGAAATAGACATGTTTCACGGGGTTTGGTGCTTTCGCAATGGAGCAGAGTTATCAGCCCTTGTAGATGAATGACACACTTGCAATTTAATAAGAATTTCAGGGACACACCGTGATTTTTATTGTTAAAATTATCGCAACTCGTGTATATTCTAGATTATTAGAGAAAGAAACACAGGGGAGATTATGTACTAAAATAACCGACAGGTAAAACTTACAGTTTAACAGTAACAATAAAAAAGTATGTACTTAGTTTAAACTCGCTATTTTGAACGTTTTCAAATGGTAGCAGTAACTGCGACTTTATTCAAGCATCATTGAGATCTCATTTCATTGTATAAAAAAATGAAATTTCTTAATGATGTTGGAAAGGGTTTTATAATCTATGCCTGGTACAAGATTTTGTTGTTGTTGTTCTTTTGCTAGAAATATCCTATAAAATACCATTTTAGGTTCATTTCGTAAAAAATACTACCTATATTGGGAATTTCTGAAAAATTTTCGCAGTTCTACGCCGATCATGACTTCTAGAACCCAAAACCGTCCTCAGTTCAAAACTTTATCTATGTATCTATATTACTTTTTTATGGACACGATAACTTCTATAATTCTGCACAAATCTCTTCCAAACTGATACACAACATCAAGGGGCAGGAAATCTCTGTTAAGTTCGGTAACGGGCAAAATCGAACCAAGGGGTGGAAATGGGGAGGGTTTTTTCGAAAACAGAAAAAAACTTCTTAATTATGATGTATATCGAATCCGTTTAAAGTTATTATTTCTAGGAAAAGGGACAAACATGTATGTATGACACATATTTGATATCATTACAAATGACCTCAAGGGACGAGAAAAAATAGTTCAAGAAGAAAAAAATTCACAACTTCGTCCATTCACACGATATCAAATCCGCTTAAATTTACTATAAAATCTTCTTAATATTATCTACAACTTTTATACTGACAAGTTTTTGATAGGACCAACTCTTACAGCAAAAGAAAAATAATAAAATATAAACCCCGGCCGGATCCACCTACAGGCACAGGTGTATTTCGAAGTGGCCGGTCCTAACTGCCGCATCCTACCAAAAAGTTCCTTCTTCTTTCCAATAAGAAGGCACCCCACGGTCTGCGACAAATTTAGTTTAGGGTCCATTTTTTTTCATTTCGTACCAATTAACAAAACTAAAATATTGAATAAACGCGGGAGAATTTTTATAAGTATTTAGAAAATAATTGGAGTATAATGGGGGGAAAAAAAATCGTCCAAAGCGGTCCGATAAAATTGTTAAACTGGGTTTATCTCTAATTTTTTTTTTTTTTTTTTTTTTTTTTTTTTTTTGTTGGTGAAATTAGTTCTTAACTTCGAAATCTATCTGTGCCTGTAGGCCGACCCGGCAGGGTTTTTTTTTTAAATCTTCTATTGCCTCGTGATGAAAATAAATGAAATTTACATACAAAGCTTGACAACAATTTTGTAATAAATTTAACAGTATCGCGGCACACACAGATACACTCTCACGGCGCACTTGTGTGCCGCTGGTCGAGATGCATTAAAATAGACTGTAAGTGAGACCGCAAGTAGAGAGATTTTCATTTCGTTTGCTTCACCGAAAGGCTTCTGACCTAAAAATTAAAGAAAGTGAATAAAAATGCGAGCGTTGCTCTTGCAGTGCATCTCCTACTGTTATGCTCTGAAATAGTTCTTTCAAAATTTGCACTCGAAGAGAATTTTACGAGCTTTGCCAGTGCCTCGTTATCAATAAAGCGCAGAAAGTTCTCCAAAAATTAAAAGTTTTCCTCCAATGTTCGTTTTTTTTCCCTTTATGAGTTATTCCAGAATTAAAATATCTATTTTATAACCTTATTAGTTCTTTTGTAAGCTTTCCAGCAGAGTTGAAAAGTTTTTCTGAATTCGGTTTGTCTGTCTGTCTGTCTGCCGCCTGTCTGTCTGTCCTGTAACTTGCGTCAATAGACACGGATTACCATGCAATTGGTACATGTTAGTAAGGTTTACTATGGCATGTTCAGTATTGAAAATGAAGTGTGTAACATTTATAGTTCCTTTACAGGAACACTCAAAAGAACTCCGTTACATTAAGGTCAACGAGGAAAAATAGTTTGCAATGTATTTTAACGATGTTACACTATTTTAAACATATTCAAAGGGATATACATGACAAATGTGCATTAAAAAATGCTTACTATAAAATAGTGTGTACATAGTAGTTATCGTTCAGTTACAGGGACGCACAAAAGTATTCGGTTACAGTACTGTCTATTGATTTTTTTCTGTAGTAATAAAATGAAGTGTGTAGGAATTATAGCTCGTTTAAACGGACACGCAAAAGATTTCCGTTACATTATGCTCTACAGAGAACAATCGTTTCCGATGGATTTTAATGATGTTACAATAATTCAATCATAACGAAATTGAAATACACCACGGAAGGGGACTACAACATACTTTATTGGGAGTATAGAATAAGTAGCATTCATACTTCATTTACAGCGAGGCTCAAATGAACTTTATAGAGGAAAACTCATTTTAATGATGATTCGGCCAAACAGAATATTTAAAAAAACTTACACAAACTTTTAACAGCCAATTAGTAATCATATTCAGAATAATTGAGAAGTAGAATCATTTAAATAAAAGAAATTACTTTTACTTTATTTATTCGCTCTTTGAAAAGTGACGCTTAAGAAAATTAATTATTCATAGTTAATTTTCTTAATTACAATAATTAATTATAATTACGGTAACGGCTTTCATAGGAATTAATAATGTATAAATGAAAGTTCCTGAATATTTTCTGTTAATAATCTGTTTCCTGCTTTTCGCAATCAGGGTGTTTCTAAACAAAATGGAACAAACTTTGAGGTTTCAATTTTTTATAAAATTTTAGTATAAAATTAAGAAAGATACATAAAGAAGAAAAGTTTGTCTTTTAAAACAAAGTTTGAGATTTGACTAGTCAACATTGCATGAACGATAAATCAAAACTTACGATCCAAGCTAGAGTTTTTAAGGTTATATACGCGGGTCTGGGCAGGCATATTTTTTATAACCTGTAGTTTTGAAAGAATGCCTGAAAATTCCACAACATTGAAGCTGCCCTATGTGGCTAGATACTCTGCAGCGCATCGAAAACGATTTATGATGAAATTTCTGTCATATAATAACTTAAACAGCGACAGGAAATAGCTTTCGGACCATTACAGCGCTTGATCAATGACAAATTCAGTTATTCTAGAATAAAAATTATTCAAAAATAAAATTCTGAATACAAAAGTTTTTAAATAGATTAGTGGTGACATGTTTTGGTCCTACTTGCCGAGAATTACAACGGATAAAAACAAGAAAATGTAAGTCTCTACAGTTAATTTCATGTAAAAGAATGAGAAATATGCAAAATTTGACATTTTGGAGACCAATAGGAAACAGTTACATTTAATTTACATTTTTTTTATTTTACTCTTGGAGATTATCAAGGATCTTACTGAGCCTTAGGAATGCGGCATTTTCCCCCCAACTACTCTATAGTTACGCCACTGTGTGTGCGACGAAGCCTTTCGTTCTTCCCCTGAGAATTTGGTAATAACACTCGTATGCATGATTTAAAAGTTTTCTGCAAAGAAGAATATATATATATGTGTGTGTGTGTGTGTGTGTGTGTTGCGATAAATTGATACGTAAAACTCCATTTTGGTGAAATATGAATATCAGCAGATTAATTGAAGTTTAATTGCAGTCATCGTGTTGATATCGATTGATTTTGGTCGAAAAGCATTAGAATTTTCCACAAAAAGGAGACAGAATTTCGATCATCGAAGACATTTATTGTTTTCTTCCACTAGAATAAAATGAGAAAAGCACTCTCCACTCGCACTTGATATAGTGTACTCTTTCACCGCTAATATTGTAACGGCTAATCATGGTATACTTATAAACTGGATTACATTGCAGAAAGGATGTTATAATACTCGTTCGAATATGCTAGATTCTCACTTTAGACAGCACATAATTTTGAAGACAACCCATGTCACAGAAATCTGCGCTCCGCAGCTCCTGTTCGACGTTAAATAATCCAAGCGCCCAAGGTTAAATTCGCATTACAAATGCGTAGGACAGCGAATCACGGTTCCGAAATAGGTACGATTTATATTCTTAAAGCAGCAGAAAATTACCGTGCATAGGTCCTTGCGATAAAAGGGCGCGAATTTATCTTTGGAATAAAAAAATAAGAAAATGCTACAAAATGATAACTTTAAATAGAATAAATTCAGATTTTTAAGAATTGAAAAATAAAACAGTTTTTTGAAGAAAAATAAATTACGGAAAGCGTTTTTTAGACTATTTTGAAGGAAAATAAAATATTAAAATAAGCATTTTAAATAGAAAGGAATTTAAATAAATGAAATAAATGGATTATTGTTTAAGATAGGAAAAAAATTAATAAACTAGTGTTGTATAATAAATTCAGGATGGGAACATTTTATGGAATAATTTTAATGAAGTGCGGATTTTTAATTTTTGTAAATATATATTATATATATATTTGTATGTGTGTTTCCGACTGATGTACAGAACACAGGTGAAAAATTATTAAAATATTCTTAACACAAATTTTATTTTTATTCCTTTAGAAAATTTTAAACTGTGACAAAAGTCACAATGAAATGGACCCGTTTAAATACTATAATTAAACACTATATGAATACTATAGCTAAAATTAAATATTATACTTTACCCTACAAAATTTTTGCGGAAGTCTGATATAAATTTTAAATCTTTATTCAAGTGCTAGAAAAATGTCTCGCATAGCGCTTGCATTGTTTTCTCAATTTTCCAAGTTGAAGCAAAATGCCGGGATTATGCTGCCATATACTGGCCAATATGTAAACGATTTCAGTAAAGCGGGCTAAAATTACATTAGAACACCTGTCGCATATACATACCACAGCTGTAAACGTTGTTCCAGCAATTATCGCTCAATCCTGTAACCAAATTTTTTGTGTGCCTCTGTAAATAAACGATAAATGCTTCGCCTTCTATAATCTATAGAAAAAATATAATGTTGTAGTATAATGATGAATATCGATTTCATTCTGTTTAAAACATCATACGATCGAAACACTCTGAAAACACTTTTCGCATAAATCATACTGTAATAGATCTCTTTTGTACGTCCCACGAAATAAACTGTAAATGCTAATAGAAGAACTATAGAAATCATACTGTTATGTACTTCAGCGTCAGTTTCATTATGTTTGAAGTATTGTAACATCATTCAAATGAACCGCAAACTATTTTTTCCCATAGACCATCATGTAATTGAATTCTTTTGAGTGTTCTTGTCAACGAACTATAAATGCTACATTCTTAATTTTCAATTGCGAATGTTCCATTGTATACCACAATAAGACCACCAATCACGTGAAAATCCAAGTTAATTTACGAGAGTTAGAGCGTGGACAAACAGACAAATCAAAGGCTTAAACACTTTTGAACTATGTTAGAAAGTGTTTAAAAAAACTCATTTCCTTTTCAAGCTGTGTTCCGCTATGATTTTTAAAGAGTAAACGAATAAAAATACTCCTGGGAACGGGACATCTCGATAAGTAACAGTACGTGTAGTTCCTTATTACTATCCGGTCGGTTGAAAATTTTCAAAATGTCAAATCTGACTTTAACCACCCGACTCAGGTTACGCTCAGTTTTCATTCATCGAAAAAATTGAATGCTGCAATACCGCCACGCCAGAGTAACCTACCAAAACGTTCATTCTCTTGTAAACGAACCTATTTATAACGGAGTTTATTCCTGAAACAATGCAGTCGGATTAGAGAAAGGCAAATAGGGACGGAGCCGGGCTTTTGTGGTCGTTTTTGTTTCGAAATATATCACGCACTGAATGCTCCCGCAGTTTTATATTCGGCCAGATTAAGAGTTTGGAGAGCGCCATTGTCCGAAGACCGATTGCAGGAGATTTTCATTTCATTAATGGGAAATAAATTTATTCGTGTCCGTCTTTCAACGGCATTATAAACAGCTGTCGTCAACAAGCTGTAGAAATGGAAAACAAAGCGAGACTTATTTTTGTAGGCAACTTAATTAGCTATTATTTACAATTACAATAGCTAGATTATAATAACGCCTGATTTTTACAAGAGTCAAAGTGGTAGTTATTGGATCCACCCAAACCATAAACTTTTCTCATCCCAGGAGATTTAAGATTTTGGATGTAATGATGATAAGATTTTGTAATGATGTAAAAGTGCAAATTCTTCACCAGAACTCCAAAATTGCTGCCCCCTCCCCTCCATCCCTCCCTCCAGACGAAAAATGTGTGAATTCAACATTTTTAGAAACTTCGAAAGCCAGAAAAGTAGGTAATTAAAAGGAGTAGAAATTGCAAGTATATATAAAAAAAAAAAAAAAAAAAATGGTGTGCCCGCTCCCCAAAGTGAATTTTTGCGCTGGGGTCCAAAGTAGATTTAATTGGGTCTGGGTCTTGCCAATGATTTCGGAAATCTTTCCCTTGCATTCGGGAACTATAGCAGAAAAACCAAGCAAAAAACATTTACAGAAATTCATTTACGGAAATTGGAAGGACCCCTCTGCTAGCAGTAAAATTTTCGGAAACAATGTGTTTACCAGTTTAACTTTTACGGTGCAATCGTACCTTGTCCAAGGGACAAGCACCCTATATACTCACGAATATTTCGGCTAACGAAAAATTTTCTCTATGCTTTCCTGATTCGGCTAACAAAGCAATGTCCGGATGAACGCGCAACACAACACAGCTTTGTTCCCTAAATATTCACGATATATTTGCTTGTTCAGATTATTCTCAGAAGTTTTTACAGCTATAAAATTTACAAATTCGTTCAGTTCACGCACGAGCTTCAGATGGAAAAAAATGTTCATCAAAACTATCGGACACTATTTACATAAAGGGCACCCGAAAAAAAAAATTAAAAAAAAAAAGATATCAGAATATATTTTACTTTTCTTGTCCGCAAAATTAAAAAAAAAGAAAAAAAAAAAAACAAGAAAAAACAAAAAAACAACCAGTAGTTAATTCACACATCGTTTTTCTCTTGATCCACGGATTTCTCGATTCGACATGCATTTATAAATACAATTAAAAGCAAAAGACTCTTCTAGTAATAACAAAATTTGCTTTTGAAAATATTCATTATTTGTGGGTTATGAATTTCGTTTACAGATTTTACTTCAAGACGACAAAATCAAACGCATAAGCAAAAGATACCAGTAACCTTAGTAAGATAACCTTTATAGAATGTGCTTCAATGCATTATATCGCTATTGTCGCAAAACTTCTAACAGATAGTTCCCAATAACTATATGGAAAAATTAGCTAGGATAGAAGAACACTAGTTATAAAAGCATGAGATATACTGACTTTTTCAAGACCTTATGCAAAGCAACCCGTAAGATTACGGGTACACCTACAAATTTGAATTTATTTTGTGGGCACGTTGGCATTTCATTGGTTGTTCTACATACTGCCGAAATGCGCGTTTCTTTTCTTAAATTAATTCGCGAGAGTTGGTAGATTTTATTGGAAGAGAAAAAAATAAACACAGTTCACTCACCTCCCAATGATTCCAGGAATTTCTGCTATTTTTACACTTCTTTTATTATTACTTGCGATTAAGTAGCTGAAAAAAGAAAAGCTTCCAATAAATAATATCTCACCACAGGCTCGGACTAAGAGAAAAAACAATCGATAATTAATTTTTCACCTTTCTTACATTCGATCGCTTGTTTACTGATCTCATTTCTTAGTGAATCCGATGCCAGCAGAGATAATTCTTTTGTCCGCAATAGCGATCGTGAATACGTGACCCCCCCGCCAGTGTTGTGGTGGTCAGGCTATTATGGTGATTAGATCCATCGGAGAGCTGTTGCTTTTAAGAATAAAGAAGTCAAAAATCACGTGCCACGCGTTTATTATGCCGTATTTTCCAACGTAAAATGTGTCGGTTCGATAGACGGTCGTTGAAATATTATCACGTACATACAATGTACATATGTGTAATATGTGTGTTAAGGAAAATCTTCGGGTTGAGTTGTTGGTTTATGGGAGAAGGATACGAGACCGACAATTTGCGCTCTTCCGGTAATGATTAAAATTTCAAATGGAACAATTAAAAAGTTATAAGCGGGAGAGATGACAGGTCCACTAAGTTGAACTAGTTAAATGTTGATTCAAGTCGGAGTTGAATAAATTGTATATCTGACTGAAAAAGAGACTTGCACACAAATACAGGATGTCCGTTCATATAAAAAATAAAGAAACGTTCATTATCACAGAAGCACTCCCCCCACATCTTGTTTAGACTTGTCAAATTCACAAGCAAGTTCAGATTTCAAAAACTCAAAAATTTAACAGACAATCCTATTGGGGTTCAGTGTGTACCACAAAACATAGCAAAGGGTGGGATTTTCGTGGCAAAAGAAAATAAAGGTGTGTCTCGCGGAACGGACGACTGAAGTGAAAACAATCCAATCGTTGTTGTTTTTTTCAATTCAAATAAACTTGTAAAAGCATACGTAATATGGGAAGCCCCATTAATCTCTTTTTTACAGCTTAAAATAGCAAACGTAATGGTTGTAAATAAAATTTTAATAAAAAATGCTCCGCCTAAAGCGCAAACTGTAATTTATGAACTGTACTTGATTTCAAATTGCATTAATTTCTGCCTTTAACAGTTGCTTTTGCAGAAGAAAGGGGATGGGATTGAACCTGGAGTTTCTGAACAGAAGCCGAGCGCCGTAACACCGAGCAAAATCTAACTCAATTACTTTGTGATGAGAACCATTGTGTACTTTTCAGTAAGATGGCGTTGCTACACACTCCATCCCCACCGAAGAAGAAATCCTATTTAGACGTTGCTTTGCGCTCTTTAGCTATTTGCTGTGAGGCTTTGGATGCTGGGGATGCATTCGTTAGTGCTGTCATTTGTTGTAAAGGTTGCGTATTTTTTATTCTGGGTCACCAATGTAGAAGACAGGAATGGCGTTGGCTGGGATTGAATCAGCGAACTCTGAACAGAAGGTGAGCTCCATAGCATCGAGTAAAAGGTGACTCCATGCTAGAGGCTCATTATATACCTGTCAGTAAGATGGTGTCGCTACACTTTAAACAGTTGAATATGCTGTCACCCTACACAAATTCCTTTAACTTTGTCAAACACTGCTGTGGACATGGGTCTAAAAGAATTGCCTATTGGAGCAACTTGTACCTCATTTAGAGGAGTTACTCATTGAAGTGCCTTCCGAAAAGGACTTGACCACGGTACATTGACATTGGCTTGACCCAATTAGTAGAATGGTGGCACTTGCTTTCAGATTAGCATTTGAGCATTATACTTGAGAATGAAGATTCAACAGCTGTTATTGCAAACTTAATTTTATACAGCTATACAGTAAACATATATATTTTTTAAATATAAAATAGTGTATCTTTATTTTGTGTGACCCAATGCTCATACAGCGTCAAATTGGAGAATTTAATGAATGATCATGTAGGTTGATTATAACCCGGATATGAACATAGGCTGGTTTTTGTTTATTTTATTTAAATATTTTTCTTAATTCAAAATTTCGTTATTTTCATAGAGAATAAATGGACATTTTTTCGTATAATATTTTTAAATGGTTAAATTTACTTTACCGTTGCTAATACTTTATCTTTGCCAAAACTAAATCAAACCCCGGAATAATAATTTTTACTCAACAATTTATTTTCAAATGAAAAATTTCCACGTGGAAAATGAAAATGAAATTAATTATTTAAGAAACAGAATATGAAACGACGTCATATTAGAAATAAAACTTGATTTTTCAAATATTTTATAATAATACAAGGTGCATAAATACGAGTAAGTATGGAAAGCAAGCGAATATGATGTTATATATCGAAAATAAAACAGATTTGCTTTGATGTTGAAATAAAATGATCTTGGGTTATCAAATTATTTGTGGTTAATTTCTCTATTTTTGTTCTTTTTCTATTTCACTTGAAATGAATTATTTTTAAATGTATGTGTTGTAAATTAAAGTTCTGTGTTTTAAATGAATTGAGTGAAAGATTTATATTTTAATACGAATTCAATACGAATGATGGTGATAGGAATAGGAATAATATCTTGGCGGTTTATCGTCTGCACACGGCTAACATAAAGGTACCGTATTTTTAATTTAAATTTTAAAAAGTAGAAAAAATAAAAAAAACCTTTGAAAAGATATTGGACGGCAAATGTCAATAATATGCATCGCAAAATTATCCGTATAGAAAGTCAGAAAATCTAAATAAAAATAACCTTATTTTTTAAAAGAAAGTTAACACATTTGTAAATGGTCATTTCGAACCGGAATTTAATTTTACATTTCTATTAGCTTTAAAATAGTAACAACTTTGTTGTCATTTTTAAATATAGCTTTTTTTAAAGTTCTGTTTCATAATAGATTTTTGTATAGTCTTGTAGTTTGAGAAAAATGGCATAGATTTTAAAGCGATGTTTAAGTAAAATTTACAATATTTTTAAAAACTTAAAAAGCAACAACGTTATCAAAACGAAAATCAATTTTACCGACAAATTCGCGTAATGCAAAATCAAAGAAGAAATAAAAAGTAATGAAACTTTTCTTCCAGCCGAATTATGTAAACTTGAACAAGCCGATCGTGCCAATTCATAATATTATAAACGTGAAAGCGCGTTGTATATAGTAGAAAAGGTTTTCGCATATAGGTAGAAAATTTCCGAGAATAAGAAGGTTAGGGATCTGTAATCGGGTCCATATCCAATTTGCATTTTTTATCAAGTGAAATTTGGCGCAAAATTAAATACATTGTTGTAACCAGATTTGTTTTTGCGTGGTAAACACTTAATGGTATTTTAGATGATCATTTCCTCGCTCACCTTTGATGCCAACTATGACTGTAAAACATATTTAAAAATATCAGACGATAATTTTCTAATTATTTAATGGTGTAAATAGACCCCCTGATTCATCTTTTAAACCTGAATTAATCATACCATTGTCTTCCAATTTATAATCTTAATCCTAACCCTAATCGTATCTTATCCTAATAATAACTTTAAAACAATATTCTTTGAAACGAATATGTAAATTAAATCAATATCCATAAATGGAATGAATGGAAAATAGAATAAATAGAAATGGCAAAATAAAATAACAAGAAAGTACATTTATTAGACACTTAACCCTAGAAAAAGCGTAAACAATTTCAAGCGCACGAAATAAATTAAAATAATCCTATATATACTAACAAAAATATGTAAACTTAGATCATCAGATTGGTGTTGTCGGTAGTTATTTGTTTAGAGTGTCCTTGACGCGATAGAAAAAATATCGAGGTTAAATTAGGCAGAATTTAAAGTACTTTCTAGCAACCTTTATTTACATTTTAGAATCGCATCAGATTGCTGTATCTTTATGAAATATCTATCAATGTATAAAATCCACAAGCAGTTTGTTCAATATTTACACCACTTAGCGAGAAGCACTTTATTTAATATATACATAAACAAGACATAAAATAATAATGTAGTAAGAAATATATAACACACATCTATACAAATAAACAATATAATAATGCCCATTTAGAAAAGAATACATATACAAATTTCACACCAAATACCACCTAAAATGCACTGTTGTATAGAAGAATTATCTCAGTGTTATTTTTCGTTTTACGAAGAGGATTTCGTCGATTTTCACGATTTTACTGGGCCTTTCTTTTTTCATTGGTTGCATTTTCATTTTCGCGTTTGTATATATTATTTGGTATGAAATTTCACCTTTTTAAGACTGGGTTATGTTAAGGCCCCGATAGCAAAGAAATACCGTATTGTCTCCTATAAAATGTGATAAAGATTTGGTTAACTATATATGTTTTTAATTATCGAATGAATGCATTTATTCTTTTTTTAATGTTGCGTGACCGAAGTCACGGGTAACAGCTAGTTTAATTATAAATTCAATAGAATACTAGTTTATATTAAAATGACACTATCATAGAAAAATATTTTATTTTCATACATCTAAATCTATCTTTTCATTTGAGAATGGCGTCATTTTTACCCATGAAATCATTACACGCTTCCGAGATTACTTATTTTTTCTTTTAAATAGAACGTCATTATCACTAGTGGAAAGCACGCGCCACTTCCGTTCGCAATGTTCGTCATTTATATTTCAACGGTGATTATAGGCGTAAAGTGCCCTAAAAAAGTAAATAGTAGAATATTTATTCTTTCATGTATGAAAATCCATCTTTTCATTTGAGAACAACAAGATGGAGCATTTGAGAAATTCACTGCAAAAATAGTACACAGAGTCCAAATTTTAAAAACTCATCAAAAATGAACAAATAAGTTTTCGTATCGGAGAGATGTTTGCGTCCTAAGACTAGGCCGGAATTTTGTGGCAAAAAATAGTTCAGAGATAATTCGATTTTTTCCCCTTTGCCACAGAAAATACAAAAGCCTTATCAATCCGATAGGATAATTTTGTGCCATTTCTCCCCTCTTTTTGAAGATAGTTGAGAAGTGTTTGTTGGTTAATCTGTATGTCAGTGTGTCCGTACTATAACTCGCGTCCGTGCTCTAACTCAGATTGCCACGCAATGGATACATGCCATTGAAGTTTCCTATATGGCATGATGAAAAGGAAGTGTTCACAGTTCATTTACCGGGACACTCAAAAGAATGCCGTTACAGGAGGATCTATGGGGAAAAGTCGTTTGCCGTCTACCTTAATGATGTTAACACACTTTCAAACCTATTGAAATGGATGCATATCACTGAGGTGCTTACTGTAGAATAGCGTGTGCATAGTACTTACAGTTCCTTTACAGGGACACTCAAAAGAATTCCGTTACAGGACGGTCTACGGAGAATAGGATATGCATAACATCCATCGTTCATGGACAGGGATACACAAAAGAACTCGGTTGCAATACTGTCCATGAACAACCATTGCTGGAAGTGCGTTCTCAGCTATGGTACGTGTTCGTCAATTTAACTCAATTTTACATATTACTTTGGCTGTATATATATACCGTAGATCGTATACAGGGCAGCACAAAAGATCCCAAGTCCATTTCGTTTAGAGACAGGAATGGATGAAGGAGAAGTTTCAACTGTGCTATCCGTTTCTTAACGAAACTCAATCAGTATTTCCAAATTGTTTACTTACACATTAATTAAACGGTGGAGTTGTGGCTTAAAGTATTCTGGAGAGTGTTACATAATCTATGCTTAAAGGATGATTTTTCATGCTTGGTTTCTTTGTTGTAAAATTTCGCTAACTCCCTATATATTATTTGAATTAGATTATATTATGTTATTTAATTTAGAAGTGCCCCTTCCTTGAAGCTTAAATAGAGGTTTAGCAGAATGAACGGCACTGTTTCAAAAGATCATTTATGTCCATTCATCAATGCTTATTATTTATCACTTCCTTCCTAATTACGACTTAATCGCTTCCGATAGGTTTCCCTTTTTAACAACCCAGTTGAAAAGTGTTTATGACTTCAGTTTGTCTGCCGTCTGGCCGTGCTCTAACTCCCGTCAATAGGCTCAGATTGCCCTGCCATTTTTATATGTTATTGTCGTTATCTATAGCATGTTCCCTATTTCAACGGAAGTGTGTAGCACTTATAGTTTTTTTACAGGGACACTCAAAAGAATTCCGTTACATTGCGGTCTATGGGGAAAAATCATTTGCGGTTTATTTTAAGGATGTTACACAATTTCAAACACATTGTAATTGATATAGATCACTAAGGTGCATTACAAGAAGCTTAATATGGAATAGGGTGTGCCGAGTACTTATACTTACTTTACAGGGACAGTCAAAAGAATTCCGTTACATGACGTCTATGGAGGAAAATCGTTTGCGGTTTAATTAAATAACGTTTCACTATTTTAAACGCATTGAAATATAGATCACTAAGGTGCATGACAAGAGGCTTACTACAGAATAGTGTGTGTATAGCAGTCATCGTTCATTTACAGGGACACACAAAAGAATTCTCTACTGTCTGTTAACCATAATTCCTGGAAGTGCGTTTTAAGTTACTGAGCGCGATTTTAATTTTAACTCGCTTTTTGTGTATTACGTGGTGTGTATATATTCTGTAGATCCTATACAGGGAAGCACAAAAATTCGCGAACACATTTCCGTTTATGGACAGAAACTCCAGAAGGAGATTTTAAACTGTGCTACGCGTTTCCTAACTGAACTAAAATTGAGCATCCTACTAATCTGTAGATCATATACACAGGACTGAATAAAAATATTCGGATATTTTTCCGAATATTGTATAGGTTGGAAATTTCTGAAATGACGTTTTTAAATAGGTTATGCGTTTTCCAAATTGTTTACTTAGATTTTATCTTTCAGCTTATGAAACGGTCATGATTTGTAAAATTATTTTGGAAGCGTTGGAAAGTGTTACATAATCTATGCTTGACGCATGATTTTTCGTTCTTGTTTAAACTTTTAATAGTTTTTTTTTTATTGTTCTAATTCTATGTTAAGTAACGGATAATAATGACAAGTATTTATATTAAAATCATTAAAACTACATACATTACATTACACTTTCATAAAACATTAAAAACAGGACTAAATTCTAAATTAAAGAATTTTTAATACTGCTCAATGGCTTAGGAATGACAGAGCTATTCAGGTGTACATAAATACCTAGGTGTTATATAAATACCTAGCACTTAGAGTCGTCGTCTGGTCCGTCCGTCCGTCCGCATGCAACAGCGCAAAGACTACCCTATCGAATGGTTTGAGATTTTATATACAGAATCGTCGCAGAATTTTGTCGCGTCATTTCAAATTTTATGAAAATCGAATCAAAATTTAAAAAAAAAATAGTCCTAAAGGTTTTCTTCATTCTATTCAATCCTATCATGCGTCATTCATTCAAGGATATCCCATGATAGGTCAGGATTCCAGGATGCCATTCCTATTATATCCGTATTACTAATTTAAAAACCGAATTTGTATACTAAAATTGTTTCATGATTTTTTTGGATCGATGTTTCCGGAGAAATCGATATTCAATGGAAAAAGAGTCTCAGTAGGGATTTCAAGTTCTGAAATTTTCAGTCCATGTCAACAAAAGATAAAATGTTGCCATCTTAAAATGGACTTCTTTTTTTACGGAAATGAATTGTATCATGATAAACAGGCGAAAAAATTAATTTTTTCAGTAAAATAATAACAATGTTACATTGTTTTGTATTGGAGCATTGTAACATGATTGTAATGAACTGTTTGTAAAAGGGTTCATTTCATAAAATAAAATGAATATCCATATACTATGAAAATCTGCATCACCTAAAATAAATTGTGGATTCATCCATTTTTGCATGAGAGTGTAACGGCTATTTCACCGACATTTGAATATTTGTAAAACGAGTTATAGTAGGAACGCACCTCATTTGTCACGTTTGACGTACCATTTTCAGCTTGTTTAAACTCAAAATGGATTTTGTATGTAAAGATGGAATTTTATAATCGATTTTTAACTAGAATTATTCACACTTTTGTTTCTGATGACAATATAACATTTAAACATTTTTAAAATATAATTATAAATTAATACATTCATTTAAAGGCATTTTTTAGGTTAACCCACCAGAGGCGATTCATCGCCTAGTAGTCTCTGTAACTCATACAATTATATACAAATTGAAACAACAATGGATTGAATCATGTGCCAATAAACACTCGAAAACGTAGACCCCCATTTGAAAATACAGCAATTAAATATTTTAAAAGGCTAAAAAATAGAAAATAATTTATAAATAAAAAATGGAGAGTTTATTATTTAAAAAAAAATGCTTGTATCATTTACTAGCGCAATATTAATTAATTTACGATGATATGTTGAGAAATCAATTTAGAAATCCTAAAAAGATAGTTTAAATAATGTTTCATTTGTTTTGCTTTCCTATTTTCCTATCTTAAAACTCAAACAAACAAAAAAAAAGAAGAAAAAAAAAGAGCACAAATTATATATTTTAATAAATTCACGCTCTCGCATTTTCTACCAAGATAAAAAAAAAAAAAAAAAAAGCGTTGATTTTCCCATAATCAGGTTGGATGCTTAAACCAAATTAATGTATTGTAATGGAAAAGAAAAAAAAATCAAATTGCAGTCATGAAATGAGGCGTGACTTTCAAGATAAAAATTGAATGCTCATGGAAGAGTGTATTTAAAAACAACACTATTCTCACTTTTATACTTATTTATTGTTGAAAAAGTCCCTGTATGTTATTTGAATTAAATTTAGAAGCATCTCTTTCTGAAGTTTAAACATCCGTGTTTAGCAGAATGAACGTTGTTGACGGCATTATTACAAAAGCTCATTCATTCATTAATCATCGCCCATTGTTATTATGGGTCGCTTCCTACCACTTACAATTTAATCGCTTCCGATAGGTTTCCCTTTTTAAACTTTTAATCGCTTTTTATTGTTCTAATTGTATAGGATAATAGTGACAAGCATTCATTCTAAATTAAGAAATTTTTCATACGTCTTTCTGATTGAAATTTTAATATTGATTAATGGCTTAGGCATGATATAGCTCTGTCCCCCCCCCCCCCAATTGTACTCTATGAATTGTTCCATGACTTATTTTTACAATAGGGTTGGTGATCCAAAGGTGGTCACAGTGAAGCTTCGAGGATTTTTTATAATTTTCTGGTTGGGTGTGTGTAGGAGGCTGAATTTTTGTTTGTAAAATTTTACGCTTATCCCTAACACATATCAAGTGTACTTTTCTTTGTAAAATAAAATTTAATTACTTTTACAATACAATTTCAAAATTGTAGCTTATGGGCCCCTTTGGGCGCATAGTGTTCCAAATGTAGCCCATGTATTGAAAACACTTTTAAAATGTGAAAAGATACTCGGCAAACTATTTCGCTTATTATTATGCTCTGATGATCCTTTCTTTTTTTTTTAAATATTTCAAGTTTTAGGTAGCTTTCAATACAAAAAAAATCCCTGACGGCTCGGCCTACAGGCACAGGTAGATTTCGAAGACGCAGACCGTGGGGTGCCTGTTTGTCGGGAATTGCTACTTCGAAACCAAACTTGTTTGCCGGCGGAGCCAGCAAGGATTTTTTTGCTATAAGAGTTGGTCCTATAAAAAACATGCCAATATAAAAGTTTTAGATAATATTAAGAGGATTTATAATAAATTTAAGTGGATTTGAAATCTTGGGAATGGACGAAGTTCTGATTTTTTTTTCTTCTAAAACCCCCCTTCACTCCCCCCCTTAAGGCAATTTTTAATTATATCAAAAATCTGTCATACATAAATTTTTGCCCCTGTTCCTAGATGTAATAATAACTTTAAACGGATTCGATACGTATCATAATTAAGAAATTATGTTTTTTTTCTGTTTTCACAAAAAGCCCCCCCCCCCCCCCCTTCGTTCGATTTTGCCCATTAACAAACTTGACCGAGATTTTATGCCCCTTGATTTTATGTATCAGTTTCGAAAAGATGCGGGAGTTGCAACCGCCTACTTCGAAAAATAACTTGTTTGCAGGCGGAGTCGGCAGGGATTTTTTTTTGTTTTTAATTTTTTTTTGCTATAACGGTTGGTCCTATAAAAAACTTGTCAATATAATAGTTTTAGATAATACTAAGAGGATTAATAATAAATTTACGCGGATTTAATATCTTTTGAATTGACGAAGCTATGATTTTTTTTCTTCTAAACCCCCCCCCCCCCCTTGTGGCCATTTTTAATTATATCAAAAATCTGTCATACATAAATTTTCGGCCCTGTTCCTAGAAGTAACAATAACTTTAAACGGATTCGATACGTCTCATAATTAAGAAATTATGTTTTTTTTCTGTTTTCACAAAAAGCCCCCCCATCCCCCCCCCTTGGTTCGATTTTGCCCATTAACAAACTTGACCCAGATTTTATGCCCCTTGATTTTATGTATTAGTTTCGAAAAGATGCGGGAGTTGGAACCGCCTACTTCGAAAAATAACTTGTTTGCAGACGGAGCCGGCAGGGATTTTGTTTGTTTTTTAATTTTTTTTTTTTGCTATAACGGTTGGTCCTATAAAAAACTTGTCAATATAAAAGTTTTAGATAATACTAAGAGGATTAATAATAAATTTACGCGGATTTGATATCTTGTGAATGGACGAAGCTATGATTTATTTTTCTTCTAAAACCCCCCTTTTTTCCCCCCCTTGGGGCCA
Organism: Maratus michaelseni; assembly: GCA_963931845.1. Lineage (NCBI taxonomy): Eukaryota > Metazoa > Arthropoda > Arachnida > Araneae > Salticidae > Maratus > Maratus michaelseni. Next base: position 469,910,542 of record OZ007589.1, read on the forward strand.
TTTTTAATTATATCAAAAATCTGTCATACATAAATTTTCGGCCCTTTTCCTAGAAGTAATAATAACTTTAAACGGATTCGATACGTATAAAAATAAAGAAATTATGAGGGTTTTTCTGTTTTCACAAAAAGCCCCCCCATTTCCCCCCCCTTGGTTCGATTTTGCCCATTAACGAACTTGACCGAGATTTTATGACCCTTGATTTTATGTATCAGTTTGGAAGAGATTTATGCAGAATTTTTCCAGTTATCGTGGTCAGAAAAAAGTGACATAGATAGATAGATAGATAGATAGATAGATAGATATATAAAGTTTTGAACTGGGGGTGGTTTTGGGTTCTGGGAGTCATGATCGGCGTAGATCTGCAAAAATTTTTCAAAATTTCCAACTTAGGTGAGAATGTAATAGGTAGTATTTCTTACGAAATCTACCTAAAAGTATAAAGCTACCTATTGTAGCCGTTCGGAGGAAAGCAGTTCCGGAAAATTTCGATATATTTTCACCGATCCCCCAAACCACCCTCCGTTCAAATGTTGATTTATATATATATATCATATTACGAATATTTACCGTCCTATGTTGTATTTGGAGTAAATTTGATACTAGAAGTAGGAGCACACATGGTCGCACAATGAAATTAAGGACGGTGGGTGTTATGGATGATGTGAAAAATTAGAAGAAGTCTTAATATTTCAGTTGCAGTCTCGACGCGGCCGTAGAATGAAAAAACCAGAGGCGTTTCTCCATGAATCAAACGAACAAGGCTGTTCAATTTCAATCCTTTATTAAGTATTTCTCTTTCCACCTAACAATAATAGCCGTGCATCGCTACGTCATCGAGGTATAGAGGGTAAGTAATAGAACATCTTAATTATTGTCAAACGAGCAGCCAGGGAGTTGTTGACAAGTCAAAATTCGACTTATTTCTGAGGGAGCACCGCAGGTAGCTGCTTTTTGTTACCCAGCGCAATAACACAAATTATGACGTAGAACGCGCACTGAACCAATGAGGAATTAAAGAAGACGCGTCATGCTACGTCACGACCAATGAAAGATAATTAGTAAAGAGTTCGGACAGAGAGGTAGTGGATGAATTTTGTAGTAAAGTGACTTAGAGCGGGAAAATAAAATTCGGAATAAAAATGAAAATGGCTCTCAAAAAACATTCTAAAACCCAGAAATGATCGGGGATCATGACAGAAATTAAGAATAACTAAAAGCTTTATATTTAAGTAAATTTGGACAATTTAGAATTAAATAAAAGGGAATTTAACAGAGTTAACGATAGAGCTAAATTAAGAATAAGGATTTAATGAATATAGAGTAGTAAATTAGAATAAAACAGGAAAAAATTAGAATTGTAAGAATTTGGAATAATTTAACTAAGGAAAAATGGCGAAAATTTTTTATTATTACATATATATATATATATATATATATATATATATATATATATAAAACTTTAAGTAAAATTTAACCATTGAAACATAAGAAACTGACCACATACACTGAAATCCCTATACCAAAGAGCCCTGTCAATTTACAAATTAAAATTGTAGTCCTAATAAAAGTAACATTATTAATTCAAATTAAGAAGAAGAAAAAAAAAATTAAATAAATAGAAAATAAGGAATGAAATATAAACCACACGAGTATATACACAAATAAAAGCTTATAAAGTAATTTACTTTTTCAAGGGCAAGAAAATCACATTTATAAGCAAAGAACGATTGTTTTCTGTATATGACACCAGCTTTTGCTAAATATAGTGCCATATCTTGCCCGAACAATCGCTGAAACAATATTGAATAACAAGACCTTTACAATGGAATATTATAAATTATACATACAATTTGAAAAGGAGTGTGAAAAAGAATTAAAAAAATTAAAAAATATATATATTACTTATATTGATAATATCCCAAGATATTTAGTATATTGTGAGCACATGTACAAAGTTGTATCCACAAAAGAAGAGGTTAAATTCACAGTTAAATAGAGAATCCTTCAGATCATAAATTGTAACCTACAGTTACAGTTATTTTTATTTAACTAAATAGATTACAACATTTAAAAAAATGTAGAAAAAAAATTATGATATACATATAAATAAAACCATTAATTATTTTATTTTAATTTTAATTTAATAAATTAAAATATATAATATTACTTGATAATTTGAAAGTATTTCATAGATATTATTACCTCCATACTAAATTTCCAAGTTTTAATATTTTAAATAAGCTATACTACTGCTATCTATTGTAAAAATATTAGACTATTTTAGCATACTATCAAATACATTGCTGCTGACATCTGGTGTACAGATATTCTACTAAAACTTTAATATTGTATGTATAATTACTTATATGCAGCTGTAATGTAGTGTAAATATATTAATTTTACTAGTTAATATTAATGATATATATAGAGAATAAGAGTTACTAGTATAATATAATTTATATTTTAACTAACCCATTTAAAATATATCTTAATTTAACCCAAACATTAATGTAGAATCCATATGATGCTTTCATTTTATAAATTAGTATTATACTTAGAAATAACATAGATTATTCAATATGGTAATGCACTTATTATAATTTAAATCCAGCTATTTAAATAATATCTACCATGAAAAAAAAATATATAAAAAACATAAATATTAATTAAATTAAATGATCTAATAATAAAATAAAATAAATAATATAAAACTAAGAGATATGTTTATTAGTGTACTATATTTAATAAATATTTAATATTTACTAAAATTAAATATGTTTAACATATTAATATTATATTGTATTGATTAACCCATTGTAACATCCTTGATAATTTTAACTTTTGTTACAACCCCAATAATATTAACTCCATATAATCATAACAACAATTATAGAATTTGCCCGCATGTAAATTTTAATTTATGAATGACTTTTAACTAAGATGATCCTATGCAGCACATGCTCTTAATATGAGTTATAATTTAGCGAAATATATCAACAGTCAAAAGTTGAAAATTAACGTTAAATTTTAAAAATATGAATGACATTAAACTAGGATAATCCTATGCAGCAACGCACACAATAGGATTCATAGTTTAGCCAAATATATCAACAATCAAAAGTTGATATATATATATATATATATATATATATATATATATCTGACCTATGTCATACGATAACGCTGGTATTTATAAATCAATTTCGGTGAAACCAATTGTGTGTATTAAACTCACCCATGTCTCGACCGAGTTCGTTGGCCAGCTTGGTCCGCCATTTTGTTTCAAGATGGCGGCCATTTAAAAATTTAAAACTAAAATAAATATACAAAAAAGGTTAAAAATTCAAAATTTATTTTTTAATTACGTGTTAGGATACGAGGATTCCAGAGCATTTTTTGGTTTACCTCTATCTTAAAAAATGGCTGAGATAGAGCAGTTTGAAATTCTAGGGTGGCTGACATTTTGAAACAAGACAGCACATTACAAAAATTTTCATTATTGTAATAATTTTACCAATCATACGCATAAAACTATGTATTTATATCCGTGAGCGCCAAATTCTCGCCAAACTTGGCGACATTTGGCGACCAAAATAAGTGTTCATAAATGAAGCCAATTTGGCTATTGCTCCATAATTTGGCGAATTTCTTATTCAAATTTAGTATTAACGAATCTTTTGTAAACGTTTTCTTTGCATTTTAACTTGCTGTTTTCGTGGAACATTAGCTAAAATTTTAAAACGAAGATATCGGAAAGCTACCTTTTCCTCCCGGTACAGGCCGGAAGGACTTTTTCTTCTTAATCTTCTTACCTTATGACGGGAAAAGACCTTGAAGTACTTTTTGTGCTCGGTAGTTCAGGAATTTTCTTCTGGAAGTGACTGATTTCTTTTGAGTGATCTCTGGTGTTAACAATAAATGGGAATAAGTTTTTTCAGATATTTATCTAGAAATTTTGAAAATCACCCTTACTACACTGATTTACACATTTGTTTTCTAATGTGGCCATCTTGGGAACATGCGTAGTGTTGCCATTTGCACGACGTAAAAGTATTAATCGGATGCATTTATTAGAATTGAAGTAAATAGGGTTAAAGAGAAAGAAATAAACTTTCAGAAAATCTATCAAAACCTAAAAGCGTCTATTTATATCAAGGTCGAACAGAATATGAAGTTTGACGAAATTCAGCGCATTCGTTTTTGAGATACAGCCATCCCGAAATTCGTGAAAAATGCAACCTACCAGCGCCGTCTCTTGGGCGACTTAAACCAAAATCTAACAGCAACCATTTATGTCAAGGTCCAACTGAATCTGAAGTTTCATTAAATTCTTGAGATAGGACCCCCTCAACATTTGTGTCACCTATAAACAGACACTCAAAGAAAAAAGAAAAGTTAAAATCTAAACAAATCTGTTTTAAATCTATCCATTTTAATTTTTATGGGCACGAAGAATAACTAGGCTATTCATCCTGTTTTAGCGGAGCAAAATTTCGAAATAATTAATATGTGTGTGTTTTCATGTACATCAAAAATTTCTGGGGCCGCTAACACAGGAGGATACAAACACAGAATTGAACGAAGCTGATAAAGGGTCATGGAAACAAAGTGGTTACCCCATTCATAAAACTTCATTTGTTACATATAAAATTATGAATTATTTATTTATATATTTGCAGAAACTAAAACTTCGTTAACTCGTCTTCGCAACAAAGAATATCGGATGAATCCAATGATAGGCTCAAAAGAACCTTTGCAATCCAATTATAGCGGTACAACTCGTCATTCATTTCTTTGTTCAAGTTGACTAAAATGTTTTACTGCATTTATAAATAACTATATCCTCTTTTGTACGCTACACCTACAAACATTTTGCAGCAAACTGTCCTGTCATTCGTCCGTTTACGAAGATAACGGTTACTGGACCCAATTCTTAGGCGTATATAAGAGCCTATTACTGATCACATTATGGTTAGAATCAAGTTAAATTACGGTTATGTAACCGTTTTCTATAAAAACGGACAAATGACAGGACAGTTCGCTGCAACTTTTTAACAGTGCGGTTTGTTTGCTTTTTTCTAACGATACCATTTAATACCTAAATTGAACCTAAAATTGAGATACCTAAATTGAACGATCAAAGCATCGAACCCTGTTACTTATTCTTATCTTTTGGCTTAACATTCATTTTGTTATGCTCACGTCAGAGATCTCCAGGTTTTCATAAACTCGATGCTCACGTTTAGAATGAGTTACATTTCTATCCTTGGCTGACCAAATTCACTGATTAAGAACTGTGTCACTTTTACCAAAACAAACTTGTTCCTCACCTCATTTCTTCACTACCCTAAAAACGGGTCCGTTCGGAAAAAAAAAAAGAATAAGTGTGAAAGGCGAGCTTTTTCAAACAAACTTCCGAACCACGCCTTCGATATCGAACGGAGGCTGGCACAAGAGGCACGCTGTCTCGCTGAGTGTCGGAGAGGAAGAAGTGCGCTTTTTCTCTTTCATAGTATCTATGGTGAATAAAGTCTCATAATGCGATATTAAATAAAATTAACGGATTAAAAACTCGGCTGTAAAATAAGGTAACTAACAAAATGCAAGTTTCGAAAAAGTCCATATTCAAGTTTTCTAAATCTAAAATGAATGGATTGTTTCCTCCAAAACAGACCATTTGTTAAGAAGGGTTGAGAAGTTTCGAAAAAAAGAATGTTGAAAAATGAAATTTGTTAAGAAGTTCAGTTAACGATGTTTTTAGTCTGATGGTAGATTTTATTTTATTGGACTTACTGATTTCTTTATAATAGAAACTCGTTACACTTAGCTTAAATTTTTCTTTGATATGGATAATTTTCCATGAAACACATATAAATAAATAAATAAAGTGTCTCTTACCAATGTTCTACAACAGAGGTAATCATTTATTGAAATGGGTTAAATGTATCCTTCACTGTTATAAATTTTAGTTACGTACATTATAAGTCTTTCGTTTTTCTCTCTAATAAAATAAGCCCCGCTTGGAAAAGAATAAGTGTGAAAGGCGAGTTTTTTAGGTGCATTCGTAATTATATAAATGCGTAGCACCCAGTGTCGTCGTGTGCTCCGTCCGTCTGTCTGTCCGTTCCTATATAACAGCGCAACAACTGCACAAAACCGAATGGTTTGAAATTTAATATATATATATAATCGTTGCAGAATTTTGTCGAGTCATTTCAAATTTTATGAAAATCGAATGAAAACTAAAGAAGATATTAGTAAAAATTTTCTTCATTCTATTAAATCCTATCGTACTTAATTCAATGATATCCCATGATAGGTCATGATTCTAGGTTGCCACGGTATAATTTCGTAGTACTGAATTTAAAAAACCGAATTTGTATACTAAAAATGTTTCATCATAGTAATTCTATAATCTACCGACAGCTTTTAGATAGATGTTTCAGGAGAAATAGATAGTAAATGGAAAAAGAGTCTCAATAGGGATTTTAAGTTCTGAAATTTTCAAAGCTAGGCTACAGTTTCCCATTTGAATTTTCAATCCATGTCAAAACAAAAGATAAAATGTTGCCAACTTAAAATGTGCTCATTTTATTACGTAAATGAATAATATGCAGACGATATAATTCATTTTTTTAGTGAAACAATAACAATGATATTTTTTTTTTTTTACATTGTCTTGTATTGGATATTGGCGCATAGTATCATTTAAATGTAACACAATTGTGATGAATTGTTTGTAAAACCGTATTGAAAACTTAATTTCGTAAAATAAAATGAATATCTATAATATGAGAATCTGCACATAAAATATTTTATTTTGTATTCATGCATATAAGTGCAACAGATATTATGCCACCAAGATCTGAATATTTATAAAACTAGTTATAGTACGAACCCACCTCATTTGTCACGTTTGACGTACAAACTCTCTAACTTGTTTTTTAAAAAAAAACTTCAGATCCGAAAGAAGAAGTGTGATTTTCTCTTTCGATCCTAACAAACCGTTCAGGAGAATGCATCCGTTTTTCTATAATCCAACAAGGTTTGACTAATAATAATAATAATAATACTGAGATTAACTTCAGCTATCCTATCATTAAAAAATATTAAAATTCGAGCAAGAAATTTTAAAAGAACGCTCCCATATCTTTAACATTATCTTGCGTAGTATTTCTTCGCGTGACTAGTGTAAGGCTCTTAATTGTTCTATATTTCGAATTTCGGCACCTCCTTTTAAACCCTTTATGTACCAAATCAAGGAAAAATTCGCCTTGTAAAGCACTTTATGCGAATATTTAAAAACATGTTAAATCATTCAATAAATTTAAAAAAAAAATTCTTTTATTAAAATGTCATTAACTAAATAAGTATTTACAACTCTACCCAAATCATTTCTTCAGAATATTGTTTTTGGCTTTTTATAAAATTAGGAAATGAACGAAAGTAATGGCCTTCTATATAAACAGGGAATTATTTCAGAAGTGAAACTTTCAAATGAATGTCTTTCAACATCAAAAAAGCTGAGCTGTTACAATTGGAAAAAGAACTTTAAAAATATCTTTGCTTTGTAAAGCAAATAATGTTTTTGGAACACTCTAAACTATCTGGAACTCATGATAACTTGCATTACTGACAATAGATGAATTCAGTGAATTTTATAACAAGTTTCTTTCAATGGTACTTTAATGTACCGTCAGGTGCATAAATGTTTAAATCCGTTGTGCGAGAAATTCTTTTGCTGGCTTAAGTGGAAGAGAGATACTGTGCCAGGAAATTGCCCCCTCCTCCCTCCGTTAGTGACAATAAATAAATAAATAAATAAAATTATAGACAGTCTAAAAAACAGAACAATCCGTTTGTATAGTGCCCGTATTATATTTCGTTGTGAAAAGCTTTATAATCTCGGTGTCAAGACTGATGAAATTGAAATTCATTTGAACTGAAGAAGGCTCGGAGTAGGGGCGAAAGCGTTTTTCAAAAGAGCAGCATCGTGTAATTGTGTATATATATATATCTTTTTTTTTTTCAGAAGAAGAATGGAAACACGGAAAACGTTTAATGAAAAATAAGAGAGATCAGAATGATAAATATTGGAAGAAATGTGTACGAAAATCGGGTTATGTGTTATGCTTTCTGAGACGTCGAACTCTATCTATACGTGTTTAAGAAAATAACTATGTATTTAATAATAACCGTTCATGATGTGTATTTTATTGACAATACAAATGATTTTTTTAATAAAAGGATGTAATGTTATTTAACGATACAGTAATTTTTAAAGACACACTTATGCTACTATTGCTCTAAAAAAATACTAATGCCTGAAAATGGGTAAACTAAAAACAAGATATAAATAAATAAAATGTTCCTATTCAACTTTTTGATGAACTCCGTTTTATCGAATGGTTCCACGATTCGTTTTTCCTTCTCCCAAGAGCAGTTTAAGACACCATCACGACATGAAATGGTTAAATTATTGTCTTTTAATTATTGAGATATAACTTTTCAATTATATTATTTTTATTATTATATGTATTTTAAATATTTTGTTTTTCTCTTTTCAGGTAAGAACGCATTTTTAGGCTACAAGATTATCTGACTTTCCTCGAAATGAAAATAGAGAGCATTGAAGTAAAACAATACTTTTATACGTTTTTATATTTTCATAATGATTTTGAAAAAAAAAATATTTAATTCACAATATTTTACTTTTTAAAATAAATATTTCGTAGTGTGCCCAATTCTATTATAGTCTTTTTGAACATATTTTGTAAATTAAACCCGATTTAGGTCAGTTCATCTAGGGATACATTGTTCGAACAGCTTTTTATAAGTTATTCTTGCAACTCGTACAAAAGTAGAAAGAAAAAGAAAGTGTGACGGAAAAAAAAATATATATATTAAAGCAAAGATGATATTTGGAATAATAGATTTCTTAATGTCATGCAAAAACTTTTTTACTATCAACCCCCCCCCCCTTTTTTTTTAATTACAAAGATAAAGACTTCAATCTCAGACTACGACTCTTTCTATCTTAAAATGAAAGACTTTCGATCTTATAAAAAGGTAATGAATGCTATACTATATTTACTAACGCTATTATTAAAACAAGAGAATAATTATCCTAAAACGCTTTTCGATCGTTTACATTCTTTTTGAATATATTTTGTAAATTAAAACTCATTGATAGGGATACATGGGTCGAACAGATAATTTAGGCTATTTTTACAACTCGTACAAGTATCGAAAAAAAACATCGAAGAAAGAAAGAAAAAAACAACAACAGAATCTAATAGCAAGCAAAGATGATATTTGGGATAGATTTCTTAATATAATGCTAAAACATAAAAGCTTTTTCTACTCTGATAAAACCATTTCCCCCCTTTTAATTTCAATGATAAAGACTTCAATCTCAGTACTTAATGACTATGATTGTTTCGGTCTTAACATTAGTTCCACCGACTCTTATAAAAGGCTCTGCTATATTTACTAGCGCTGTAATTAAAACAGCAAAATAATGATCGTAAACTATTTTTTCATCGTTATTTTATCTTTAAAAGAAGAAAGTATTGGATTCGTGAAAATTTTCGATTTCCGGTTTTCGACGGATTTGTAAGTCCTGAATACGATTTGACTGTTTAGAAAATGTCTGTTCGTTAGTCTGTCTGTATGCGACACAAATTTTGTGATCGTTCTAATCTTAAGAACGAATGCAGGGATTCAGATTCATTTAGACATTGATATAAATGAGTCATGATTAGTTTGTGTATATCGCCCACCAGATGGCGCTGCATTTTTACAGTATAATAATAATAATAATAATCACAAAAATACATATAGAAGTTTTTAAAATATGTTGAAAATAATGCCTCATTTCATGGACTGCAGTTCAGGATTTTTCCAAAAATTTTCCATTAATTTGGCGTTGTTACCGAACTCGAGTCTGGAAAATTCACCGCTTTTTTTATGCATAATAAAGCGCGAGCCAGTAAATTCATCAAGATTTTTTTTTTTTTTTTTGTCTCTGTTTCTTTCTCTTTTAAGATAGAGCAACAGGAAAGAATAAAAAAGCATTCTTTAAATTATCTTTTTAGGATTTCGTAATTGATTTCCCGACATATATTCATAATTTAATTAATATTAATGTTTCATATTCAAATTCAAATGTTTAGAAGAAAAAGACACGTGTAGCCTAAAATGTTATATTGAATTAAACTGTATTTTATATGTATTCAATTTATTTTTCTTTGTCCCGTGTTTTTTCCCGGAGCGGATGACGTCATCCTCCAATACAGTTAAAATACGATTGTTATTATTACTTGCTTTTTCTCGTGTGTGCCTTTTCTCTGCAACTTTGATGGAATCAATGAGATGATATTCTGGCTTGGCTCATGTTCTTTGCAGATATTTTTAGTTCTTATTTTTTCTTTATAATATTAAACCTGCATCTAAAAAAATATTAGATATTGGTAAAACGCTGTTTTTTTTTTAACAGTAAACAGCTGGTTATATCATTTTCTCGTTTTATAGGGGAACATAATAAACGGGTTTGTATTTACCATGGTTACCAATACCATAATAAATACAACCCGGTATTACTGGGTCGTATTTATTATGGTTACAACCCATAATAAATGGTTTGGTTATTATGAGTTGTAATAACCATAATAACCAACTATTATGTTGGCCAACATAACCATTGGCCTGGGTTATATAGGCCAATGGTAATATAACCATTGGTTATATAACCTGTACATATAACCAACTGTTATATGTAGAGTTGGTTACTTTACATACTGGTTATATGATATTGGCTATATAATAACCAGTTATATACTGGTTATATAATATTCCCGCAGATTAAGAAACATTTGTCTTTTTTTGCAGTGTAAGTTTAAACTAATTCAATTTCCCATAGGTTAACGTGAAAGTTCGCAATGGGTGAGGCGAAAACTTGCACCGGTGAAGTGTTCCCTTCAATATTTTTGCTTCTCTTTTCAAAACTTCGCTTCAGAAAAGGAAATATTGCAGAAATAAAATGACTCCGGATTCGACTTCTGTCTCAGGCATTTCGATTTCCAAAGAAACTGGTTCGCTTTCATTTCTGACCGACTTCTGCGTCTGAAATTGAAAAGGATTTGACAGCCAATCTTCGAACCCAGTTTGGAAACGGGTCGAAGCCGGTCTCTCTTAATTATCGATTCTTCTCTCTTTCACGCATTCGGAATGACTAAGGTTTTTATGGACTACAGTCACTTAATCCATATTTATATTTTTTTTTTAATGAGATGACATAAAAATTATCTAAAACTTTATCTATTTTTATGGGAAGGCAACATCTGCCCTGTTATTGATTATAAATTTAAAATAATGTTAAAATATCTTGAATAGTATTTGCGAGTGAAAAGTTATTTTTATATAGAGCCCTACTTTCATTACAGTGGTGCATTGATGTATTTATATATATATATGTTAAGTACGAACGGGTTTTCGTACTTTCGTGTTTGGAGGTAAAAGGAGTACAAATTCTTAACATTTTAAGGTTTTAATAACTATTCTAAATTATATACAATTATTTACAAAGGGAATTATAAAGATAGGGGAATTCGTGGGCTTATAACAAGGCATCGGAGCAACTCTCTGTAACACATCACCAATGAACGAGTTTAAGTCTCGCAGACTTACATCTTACTTTCATCTCGTCTCTACTCAACTCTGTGTGATTCTGCTCCACACAATACTTTCACACCACTACTTATAGTTTTAAGAACAGCTGACTTCGTTGTTTTACACAAAGAGAAGTTAGTTCAACTCGGTTAGTCCGAGTTAAGGAAATTAGCTTAGCTGGCTCCTTTAACTGCCGTTACAGCGCCATTTTTGTGTCTTGTCAGCGCCATTTGTAATAGAAAGGGTTTGACGTCACAATGGAACCGCTGAGTAGGTCTGTTGCTATGGCTTTAAATCTAGTGTGTGCATCACTGTTGCTATCGGTTGTGGTGTCATTCAGCGATACTCATATATATATATATATATATATATATATATATATATATATATATATATATATAAAGTGTATTCCAAAATTTCCAGAATGACCCTATAAATAAAAAAGTTAAGAACTGAAATGAAAATTTTGACCTATGTTTATTCGAAATAATCCCTGCGGGACTCAACACATTTTACAACGAATGTAAGGGTCATCAAAACACTTCTGGAAGTCCGCCTTTGCAATGGGCGTCAGATAGTGGGTCGCAGTCGCTTGAGGTAGTCCCCTTTAGATGCCATTTCAACTTGGGGAACAGGGAATAGTCACAGGGAGATAAATCTGGGGAGTATGGAGGCTGGGTGAGCACGACGATCGCTTTAGAAGCCAGAAACTGCTTTTCACAATGATCGAAGTGTGTGCTAGGGCGTTGCCGTGCAAGGACGACCTACTGCTTTACTGTCTGTACCGAAGGCGAACTCTGCATACTCGGACCATGAAACGCCCCAGCACTTTCAAATAGCAACGTTCAGTAACAACAGTACCTTCAAATTTATGTTGGTTACGTGAAATTGTACCACTTTACAAGACGAAGTTTCGTCGTGCTTTCGACATCACCTGCGGACACGCAGCGCCATCTATTGGCCGGTAATTTAATCAGTCCGGGAAATTCTGGAACGGAATGTGTATAAATTAATCTTCAAAACTAATCAAATATTATTTAAAATTAATTGAGATTGTTCTCAAATCCAAAGGAGCTACTTTCTGACACATTTCGGTACATTTTTGCTCGGAAACTCATGAAATGGGCAGGTGTTAGAAACTATGTTATCGAATGGCGTTTTCCATTTTTATGTAAAGGCAGAAGATTTTTCAGAAAGTACTGTCAAAGTAGTAAGCATTTTGAATCGAAAAAGGAGAAAAATCTGTCGTCACATGACAACTATAGCTTATAACTCGATAATTTATTTATAAAAAATGGAAAACACCATTCGATTTCAAATAGCTGCAACAGTTTTGTCTGCAAAAGTCCTGCGTTTGCGTTTAAAAATGCGTTCGTAAATATGTCATGCAATTTCGCGTTGTTGAGCAGTGGAAAAATATTTTGTTGAGAACCGTCTTAAGTTTATGCTATATATTTTTACATTCTTAAGTGATAAAAGAGTTTGGCCTGATTTATTGCCGAAAATCTGTTTTTTTTTTTTTTTTTTTTTCTAGAATCTGTCAGAACTGCTTTATTATATTATTAACTTTTAAATTTATTCTATAGCTAATGCTGATTATATTGCTCTGTTATAATACTTATGCTGATTACTTTTTTATAACTTTATTGGGCAAGTATAGTGTGTTTCGTCCCACCTAACGTAGCCAACATATGTTTGCGGGCCGAGAAAACGAAAACAAAAGTTGATCACGGCTGGAAATGACCATGGTTGTCCGCTATAAAGCCGGTGAGGCGGTTGTGGGACGATGTACTTAAGAAAGTCCTTGTCCAAAAGATAAAAAGAAGATGCGTGTGGGAGAAGGTTTTTTATTTCTTTTGTCTCGGTTTAATTTCGGAGAGTGCGTGGGACATGTTTACGGTAAAAGTGAACGGGGAAAATGCAGTTATAGATCAGTGTCAACGGTTGACAGTTTTGTGAGTTTCAGACGGTGATCCATTATACAAAATGTTTAAGAAATCTTTAATGTATAGTGACTAATGTAATTCAAGATTTTGTTCACGCACCAGAGTGCATAGTTCAGTTTTTTTTCCTTTTAGTTAAATAGTATAAGGTTTTCTCTAGGTGCATTTCCAGATAGGAATTACAAGATAATTATTTTACCAAATCAAAAATTTCAGCGCGTGAAGTAAGTAACATGTGATTTAGGCACAAAAGATGCGGGGCAAATAATTATACTACTAATAAATAAAGCATGTAGATATTTCTGAATAATTATTTCTAACGGGTCAACAACATTCATCTCGTATTGGTAGAAGGCAAACTTGGAAACAACTACCTGCTGGGGATTAGGTTTGGATGTATATCGACCAACAGGTGGCAGTACTATGCTGTGGTTTTTCACGATTTCAGCGATAGCTATATCTCAAGAACTAATGCATGTAATTCTATCCAACTTTATATTCTGTTAGACTTTGAGACATAAATTGGTACTGATTGGGTTTTTGTGTAAATAAGCGCAAGAGGTGATGCTGCTATGCTGTGTTTTTCACGATTTCCTCGATAAGAAATAATGTTCACAATTTCATCAAACTGTATATTTTGTTAGACCATCCCGTAAATAGAGGGTGATTCAATTTTGACTTTGATCACTCAATAGGGGACGCTGCTATCTTATACTTAGGGAAAGATTCACCATCAATGGATGCTATTACAGAGAACGGGGTAGTATTAAAGGAACTCAAACCATTTTAAACATCATTATTTCCGCATTTTTGACACAAACTTAGGGGGAACCTATTACGAAATATTAGCTCTATACTTTTCTACGACAAACATTCTAGCTTCATCTTATTTTCTATTATGTATCCAATTTTACATTTGAGTTTAATGATGAAAAATGGATAGGTTGATCTAATTTTAAATTTTGTTCTTTTATTTCACTGAACACTGTCACTACGTGAATTCCAAGAAATGCACCTTGCTTCCTAATCGTTGATGCAAATGTAAATGAACACATTAGAATGGTATAAGAGAAAGTTTTGTGATGGCAACAGCATGCTAGTTCATCGTTGCAAAACAGATTGCAATATGCTAGTACTACTTCTTTACCCACAACTCAAAAACTACTGCGCGTCATTTCGGATTCTCCTATTTAAAACTTTCCGAAATCGATCGCGGTTAAAAACTTTATAGGTTTTTCGAAAATACATTTTTCAGATTATTCGCACAGCACTAACTAGTAACGTAGTCCAGCCAGGACTGATTTAAAACATTTTTTATTTGGACCCAAGTATCAGTAAAGAAAAACCATTGTACGATACGAACTAGTTCAGATTTTTTAAAAATTACAATATCCAATTCCGAACTCCTATTAACTTATTTCAACATTTACATTTAAAAGGTAGAACGGATTAAAAATCAAAAAAGGGGAATTAATTAACATTTAAATGCAACCCTTTTATTTTTATAACATTTAAATACAATAAAAGCATTATTTTAATTAACTTTTGATGAATAATGATATTTAACAGATTTTCTTCTCGCAATTAAATGTAAAAATTTAAAAACTAGAGGTCACACATTAAACAGCAGTACGAATGGAATAAAAATTCACAAAAGGTAACGTAGGATGATAAATGATAATAAAACCACCTGTCTGAATTAACTATAACCTCGCCGGCGTTTGACATGAGGAGTGAAAAATTAGATCCATATTCATGCTGAGGATTATAAAATGTAGGTCGTCTTTTATTTTGACTGCGATTACTGACACTTTGTTGCCCCGTCATCTAGATGAGAGGAACAGAAAAGATTCTTAAAGTAATGGAACAGATACAGTTCATTTCACAAGATCATTTAAAATTGTATTATTTGCATTACATGGGTAACAACATGGGATGGCCTAAAACTTAAGATTTTTTTTTTACGAATTATTTTTAAAGAAATGCTAAGTGTTTATAAAAGTCTATTTACACTAAATTATGCGTAGTAGAAAACTGCATTTATTTTTCAGTTAAAATATTTAAAAAATTGTGGGAGTGCGTCGAAAAAAAAAAAAAACGAAAAAAAAAAAAAACGTCAAGCGGTGGACACGTATAGAATCATCGTAGACTTGGCCCAGAACAAACAAAACTAGTTTTTATAGTCCAAAAGCTAGTAAACAAGGTAGCCGTTTTAAAAAATAGGCAATTTTAGTGAAATAGCACCTATTGAAACTGAACGTGAAATTTCACCCAAAAATTTCGTTACTCAGAAAACCGAGTTATCCATACATCAAAAAAAAAAAAAAAAAAAATTTGTGTATTGAAAACTGGCGGCGCAACGGTACCTAAATTTTGAAAATGCTTTTCTAAAAAAAAAAAATAAATAATAATAATAATAATAATAATAATAATAATAAAAATAAACACGCTTAAAGTTTTCCTTACTGTTTATTCGCTGGGGCGAAAACTGCCCTTTCACGTTCGATACCGATTTATAAGTAATGAAATATTATTTGCGTGTGTATAAACAGTACTTTTAGCGATAAGAAAAAATCGAAATTTTGAACTGCCCAAGTGAAATGAAGTCCTTAAAGCAAATCAAAATATTCTTCACAATTGTTTTTGATAAATTCAAATAAACGGAATGCTTGAAAACAGGCTTTTATACACACGGCTGCAAATTACATATTTATTTATTTTTTGTGTTCTAAGAGAAAATATTTTATATGTACGACGTATTTTTAAAGAGCCAAGGAGAATTGAAAAACAAGTGGGTAAGTGTGATCGAAGATCTCTCAAAGGGTTTCGTTTAATATTCCTTTCAAAACACTTTATCCTTTCTTTAATAAATCCAAATAAATTTCATTTAACAACAACAACAACAAAAAGTCATGTTTTTTATAAAGTAAAAATTTACCGGTCTATTTTTCTCGTTTTTTCGAATATCTAAACCAGCCCGATAGCGGGCTTCCCGCTATTATATTCTGTCATAATAATATCCGTCATGTGGACTAAATGCTATATTTAAAAAAAAAATTAATTTCAAAATTAAACATGTTGTACACCTTCAAAATGTTAAAATAGGCGAATATTTTCATAATCGGGTTCTTATCATGATTCAATACGTTCCTCAAACTCATATATTTACTAATATCTATTACTCATATTGATACTCGCTTTGTATTATTCTGAAACATTTGAAAAATCCGTTAAACTTCCGATAGGACGTCAGATTTTCTTTTTAATTCTCTAATGACGTGATATTAATCTGCTTTGTGTACATACACATACTCATTGTACTATTGAGAAATCTTTCCGTTTTATTACCACTATGACGTCAATCAATTTTATTTCATATTAATCTTTTTTTCCAATGGTTGAAACTTTTTATTTAATTTTCATTTTTCACGTGGAAATCGTCTGATAGAAAATTAATTATTGTAGAAAGAATTTCATCGTGGATTTTTAATTTTTGGCATCTGCTATAACGAAAAATGTTTCAATTGAATAGGAAAAGGCTGTTAGAATTTTGGTTTTTTATCTCTATTTATTAAAATAATACGAATTTTTCAAATTTTAATATTTTGCGCTCTTAATAGCTGGTATTCAATTATATACACAAAGTTTCAACTCTGCAATTTACATAGTGTTTGAGAATGGCTCTGTGACAGACAGACAACGGAGCGGGAGTAATAGGGTTTCGTGAGATGAACGAAACCCTAAAAAAATAGTCCAAATTCATTAAAATTAGTTCATTCATAGTTCAAAAAGTTAGTAAATTCATAAAAATAGGTTAAAATTACAGTTTGACTCGCATTTTACTTTACTCCTCAGACGTGAAAAATAAATTCCGTTTGGATGAAAATTTTTCGCGTTTTGGTAAATTTTCGCTTCTCCTCCCCTTAGTTCCCCTTCTCCCGCCGCCATACAAAGTCCAAAATCTTTAAATTCTGATTTTTTTTCTGCTTTCATTACTAAAATTTTTCTGGTCTAGTTATTAATCTATAATAACAATAAATAAATACTCAATCATCTAAATTCAAAAATCCCCAAAAGTTCTTCCCTCCCTCCTGCCCGAAATTTTACATTTTTAATGTTCTACTTTTAAAAAATTTCTGACCTAAATGTAGTTCCTTAGTAGTAACAAAAAATAAATAATCAATCGTATAAGTTATCCTCTAAATTTCCACGTCCTCCCACATTTTCTCCTCCGCAAGCAAGTGTTTAAATCTTTACAGGTCTTTAAATTTTTAAAATCTGCCATATTTGTTACTTTGTAATAACTAGGACTTCCCTCAAAGGGATTAGTCTGAGTGATATTGCTGAGAACATGGGGTTAACAATTACGATATAAAGAAGGTACAATATATGAAAAAGAGCAAATTAAATGATAGAATTACAAAATATCATATATAAATTCATATATACTGTTATGTTTTCATATATATATTTTTTATAACATTTGGCAAAGCATCTCATTTTCTCAAGCGGGTATTGCTCAAAACTTAAAAAGCTGGATCTTTAAAACGCCAAGCTTTTTAAACTTTTGTAATCGGATTTGCAGCAAAGAGCGTATTTTAGCAAGCGTAGTTTAACGCAAATTTAATTTCATTGATGCAGCATTTTCTTTGTAGCAAATATTTACATTTGAATTAAAAAATATTCCTCCTTTTTTATTTGAATAACTATTTATAGAAACTCGTACACTTCAAACCACATTGATAACATGCTTTGCTACAAACCT
This sequence comes from Maratus michaelseni, assembly GCA_963931845.1. Lineage (NCBI taxonomy): Eukaryota > Metazoa > Arthropoda > Arachnida > Araneae > Salticidae > Maratus > Maratus michaelseni. The sequence goes on from OZ007589.1 coordinate 469,928,923, forward strand.
GATTACCAAATTGTAGCCTAAATTCCTACTAAAGCACATAAAAAAATCTTTCGATGACTTCTGTAAAGATAAATTTTACATTAAATCTCTATATTGGCGAAATTGAAAAAAAAATATTTCACTTCTTGATTATTTTCTAGGAGGCTCTCCCCCCTGCGCCTTTACTACATCAAACCCCAGACTTTTCTTCTGCCTGCCTGCCTGTGTCTGTCTACAATCTGTTTGTTTTATCCGTTCTTCTACCCAACTCTGTACCCGATCGACTCTCTCTCTACACATCTCTCTACATGTCTGTATATTTCTTTACTGGTCTCGCTACCCACCTATCTGTTTCTCTAACCGTCTGTATACCCGTCTAACTACCCGTATGTCTAGCTGTGTTTCTATACCGTGTCTCTCTCCGTACCCATCTGTCTACTGTCTCTCTACTCGTCTGTATACCCATCTCACTATCCGTCTGTCTTTCTACCCTACTCTTTAACCGTCTCGCTACCCATCTGTCTATCCGTCTCTCTAACTGTCTCGCTTCCCGTTTCACTACCCGTCTCTCGACACGTCTGTCTGTCTATATACCCCTCTCTCTACCCGTCTTTCAACTCGTCTCTGTACTCATCTCTATACTCGTCTGTCTATCCAGCACGCTACCCGTCTTGCAACCTTTCCCCTCTACATCCTGTCTACTGGTCTCACTACTCGACTCGCTACCCCTCTGTCAACCCTCTTTTTTACCTGTCTCGTTACCCGTCTGTCTATTCGTTTCGCTACCCGTTACCTTATCTATGTCGCTATCCGTTTCTCTACCTGTCTGTCTACCCGTTTGTTTACACCTCTCTCTACCTCTCGCCACCTCTTCCCAATATTTAAACAATTTAGTATACAGAAGCCGTTCATCTGTTATTAAATGCAAACAGGAGTAATTTATCTAGTAAGAGTAATCAGATGAAACTTTTTAAATACATACATAAACCAGCGTAATAATTCATCAGGTTTATTTTCATAGTAGTTTATGTCGTTTGGCAGTAAATCTCAACTTCTTAAACTCGAACTGCGTCAAGCTTTTTAAAAAAGCCAAATATTTACACTTAAATTCAAACTTTTGCCCCATGTTAATATTAATGTTGTTTGTATTATTAATTAATACTTTGGTGACAGAGCTTCATTCGAAACAAATGTAAAAGATTTCTACTACAGTTTTTTTTCTAGGAGAAACATCCGTAATCGGGACCAAAGCTAATCGGAGAATTTAATGTCATTATTGTTTGTAACTCTTATAGAGTTAAAAAAAATATTTTTGCTAACAGGTTTGAGACCAGCCTTGTCTGTGTATCTGAATGGGGAAAAGTTCCGTATCATGTGCTGGTTGGCACCATTGGGGAAAAAATTAAAAATGGTGCTAATAGGCAGTTTTAGCATCTTACAAAATTTTTCTAGAGAGTGGAAAAACATGTTTTTCAAATATTTACAAATATACGTTTATTAAACTACTAGCCGCCACTGGCGACCAGTTTGGTCGCCCTTAAATGTATGTTAAGCATTGTAACAAATTATTTTTATTCATAATTTATTTTTTTCCTTAATCCTTCGCCAAACCGGAAAAATCTAATAGACAAATCAAGAACTTTTGCGATCGTGGTAGCATTTCGCATATTTTTTGTTATGTATTTCATCTTTCTTGACAAAAACCGCTTAACCCACTTTATAATAAATTAATCATTGTGTGTGTGTTTTTAATATAAAATAAACTATTTCATAATAAAATAAAAGTATATGCTGTTTTAGTAATCTCTAATAGGTACCTGAAAATGGGATTTTCTCGCCAAAATGGCGCAAAACAAAAATTCCGCCAACCCTGGTGCGTCCGTGACAGCTGTTCCAATTTAAAATACATGACGTTCACATTTTTCTTTAAAATAGAAAATAGATAAATAAGAAATATTATCATAAATCAAAACATTTGATTTCAAAATTAAAATATCGTTTCTAATTAATACACACGAAAAATAAAAGCTGACAATTTGTTTCGAAATTTGATCCATTAAATATTATTACATGAGTTCAACCACGGAGTTCAACTTACATCAAGAAAAGATCCGAAGGAAGTTGAGTTGTATGGAACAGAATTATGGTAAACTTTGACTGTCTCACTGGTGCTGATTATTTTTTTTTTACACCAGGCAGCGGTCCAAAAATTCATGGTTTAATATTTTAAACGTTCACAACGAATGAATCTTTTTTTTTTTGTTGTTGTTTACTTTCATGGATAGAGAATTTGAACAGCGAACCTAATTGAAACTGAAGTTATTGCAGAATGTATACATAATTGAACGTAAGTCATCTCTCAAATATTAATTTATTTTGAACGATCTTTCTAAAAATGTAACTTTTATGCAGTTTTATTAGAAAAAATAATTTTGAATAAAAATGGCTGCCTGGCATATGAAAAAGTGAAGCGGCATCCCGGAACTGTTGAGGACAGTCACATGACATACGGTTTTATTATATAGATGTTTTTGCGCCATCTTACAAAATTAAGTACGATGCTAAAATAAAATTTTATTGCCATTTTTGATATCTTAACAAGTAATGAAAATACATAACAAACATATTTAACAAAACTAAGAGATATTTTTGTGATAAATAATTCTTATTGTCAGGGGGGCAAATTGTAAACAATTAATAAGCGAACTAAAAAATTACCGAAAATAACTTTTGGGAATCTCAGGAAAGAAATATCTGATATAAATAGCATGTAAAATCTTAAAATGGAGAAGTGGTCCGTATAAAAATGCGAAACATTATACGCCTGATATAAGTATTTTTTTTATTTTTTTTATATTTCCGAATGCACAGATAAAAGGGTAAAAATCCAGGCAAAGATGTCATATACTCACCACGTTGGCGCGATTTTTTTCTTCGCCAATTTGGCGAAAACTGTTTGTTATGTTTATTTACTTTTATTTTTTATTTGAATTCTATAGATTATTTTTATATGTATATCAATATTTATTTATATCAAACTATTATTTATTTATTTTTATTTCATTTTTTAAAATAATAGAAGCTATTTCATATATTACGTTATTTTATTTTTATATATAAATAAAAATTCACGTGCTATTATTGCACGCTAATTTGTAACTAATATTCAAAAATAATGTTTTCGCCAAATTGGCGGGGGAAAAATCACGCCAAAGTGGTGTGTATAGGACATGTGTGCCTTGTTTTCATTTCACATACATATATATTGGTACTTTCATGTTAACTTGGCGCAGTTGATAAATAGCCAAATATTGTTTTCATTCTCTTCATATTGCATTAATTTCATTTAACTATAAACCTTTCACTCATTTCATTTGAAATAAATACATTAAAAATACATGTCTTTCACTCATTTAATTTAAAATACATGCCATTCACTAATTCCATTTAAAATACTAAAAAGGAAAAGAAAATAAGAAGAAATAATGCCACAAGAAACCTTTTATTTAAACATCAGAGAAATATTTCTGATTTACACACGCGAAATAAAAAAGCTAGGCTAATGGTGAAATTTGCGCCAAATCTCTAATACTAAGTTATTGCGGGTTTTTTCTTTCAAACATAAAAAAAATCCAGATTAATTTTCCATTTTTATTAAATGGAAATATGCTTTATTGTACTGATATTGTATTTCACTGTGCGTGCATATTTTTTTGCTCCGTGTTACTTCATGAACTTTTGAAATCATATTATTTACGAAAATCTCCGCCGGTGAAAATGACGTATGCACAAAATTTTCGTGACGTATGTACTTTAATTGTGCTTTTTTATTTACTTTTTAATATAATTTCCAAACGGTTTGACATTTATTCTCGGTAATAAATAGACGTCGTTGTCACCTTTATAGGTACCTGCTGTAAAAATTTGAACGAAATCCGTTAAATATTTTTTGAGTTATGCTTGACGAAATGTTTTAATATCCATCGTAGCTATATATGGGGCAAAGTAATACTGCGCTGTGTATGAGTCTTCGTGTTCACTCAGACAACAAAAATAAATAATAAATCATTAAATTTTCCAACTAGAAAATCCTTCACCCCCCCCCCCCCTTTCCCCTGAGAAAATGGGTATTGCTAGATTAGGCGGGAATCAGCAAGAGCAACGCCAAAATGATTGCGTAAAAAAAAATAAAATAAAAAAAATAATAAAATAAAAAAAAAAAAAAATCCCCCTTTCTTAACCCTTTTAGAGGCAAAGCATTTCCATTGATAAAATGCTGAAATAAATTAATGACACCGGAATTTACTAACAAATGTATTTGAAAATTAAAAAAAAAGCTATACAGTAAAATCCCGTTACAACGAATGCCACTTTAACGAATTTTTCAGTTTAACGAATATCTTTTGGATTGTTAAAAAACGTTCTATGCTTTCACATTATAAAAATATTCACTTCAACGAATTTCACATTAACGAATTTTTCAAATTAACGAATTTATTGAAGACTTAAAACGAATAGTTTTCCAGTTTTACGAATGTTGAGTTGACAAGAAAAAAAAAATATCTCTATTGAAAGGCTAGAATTTGGAAGAAAACTTTCCTCGGAAACTTAATGTAGGGGAGGAAAAATGAAGTTGATGATGATTGCCCATCAAGTACCGAAGATTGTGTTGTGCGATCATTGTACAATCAAAAGGTGCTCTGTAGAACATTGGAACTCTTAAAAAGTAATTATATATATCAGCAAAATAATGTTCCGAAAACACTTTATACACTTCGTTTTGAAAAATGCATTGTTAACTTCAATGCAAAAAAAAAAAAAAAAAGTCCGATTTTTTACTTTCTTCTATCTATAATAGAAGAAAGTATTGTAATCGAAATTTTTTTCGACTTCCGGTTTTCGACGGATTTACACGTTTTAGAGGTCAGAGATTCCGAAAAACATGTTTTTACAAAATGTCTGTCTGTCCGTCTGTCCGTCCGTCCGTCTGTCCGTCTGTGTGTCTTCATTGTACCATCTAAAAGTGTATGATGTTATGCTTCAAATTGAACCAAATTTTTTTTCTATGTTTTTGGCTATGGCAAGCAGGTTCTATCAGAATTTGGGGATATTTTGACAAAAGGGGGCGCTGTGATCGATATTTTTGTTCCATTTTCACTATTGTACCATCTAAAAGTGTATGATGTTATGCTTTAAATTGAACCAAATTTTTTTTCTATGTTTTTGGCTATGGCAAGCAGGTTCTATCAGAATTTTGGGATATTTCGACGAAAGGGGGCGCTGTAATCGATATTTTTGTTCCATTTTCACTATTGTACCATCTAAAAGTGTATGATGTTATGCTTCAAATTGAACCAATCTTTTTTTCTATATTTTTGGCTATGACAAGCAGGTTCTATTAGAATTTGGGGATATTTCGACGAAAGGGGGCGCTGTGATAGTCATTTAAAGATTTAAAATTCAAAATGATGTGTAAATAAAAAAAAATTAGAAATCCTAAAACTTTTTTTCTTTAAATGTTCGGCCTTGATCCGGAGAATCCGGAGCAATTTTTGTTTTGCTTCTATCTTAAAAAATGGCTGAGATAGAGCGGTTTGAAATTTTAGGGCGGCTGACATTTTCAAACAAAACAGCAGAATTCATCCATAAACGGATTTAATTTATGAGTTTTAGTTAACATGCTTTCGGCAAATTTTCTTTCATTGTTGTAACCATTAATCCTCTTATATGCTTATCACTATATATTTATATTCGCCAACATCAAATTCTCGCCAAACTTGGCGACAGTTGGCGGAATATCGCCAAATTTGGCGAGCAAAATAAGTTGCCATAAATGAAGCGAACTTGGCTGTAGAGGACTAATTTGGCGATATTCTCATTCAAATTCAATGTTGACGAGAACTGGGACTGAATCTTTTTTATTTAGGTTCCACGATTTTACCTTCGTGTTTTCCAGTAAAATTAGCTGAAATCGTAAAACCAATGAATAGGGGGGCTATCTGTTCTGTCGGTTCAGGCCAGAAGGACTTTTCGTAGTTTAGTATACATCGGTTGTTCGCATCCCGGTAACCCGACGATTCGCAGGCAGCTGACGTACAACAGAATGAGGAAAAATATTGATTTTATTGGCGATGTGATAGCGAATTTTGAAGTATTAACATGACTGAGATAGAAGAAAGTTTTGGGATTGGCACATCCGACTAGTTTTGTAAAGAAATAAAGTTACATTAATGACAGATGTCAGTGGGTTATTTTTATCCGTCAGGTATCTAAGATCTAAATTATAATTCCTTTATAATATTTACGGTTAAAATCTTGAAACTTAATGAACTTATTTCTAACTAGTAAATTCACAATTCATTAATACTGTATATTTATTATTTATTGACATGTTTGGATGTCTAAGGATGTGGCTAGGTGTAGGATGGGGCTAAATGTAATAATACTATACATTTTTATTCAATATGCATGCAAATATTTCCTTTATTTAAAAATCGCCATATTGGAATTTCACATTAACGAAATTTTCAATATAACGAATTTAATCGGTGGTCTCTAGAAATTCGTTATAACGCGATTTTACTGTATTTCACATACATAATAAGCGGAAATTTTTATACCAAAACTCTGGGGCCATTGTGGCATTATGGAATTAAGATTAAGTGGTTTGATAAACGTACCACCATCCTTAACTTAATTAATTTTCGTATACAAGGAATGCTCATTTTTAGCCGTTTAATTACTCTCATCCCTTTATTGATGGGAGACCCCCAAAGTATGAAAGAGACCACGAAGCAAATATCCTTGCATTGATTACATGAAATCCCCTACAATTTAAGAGGATAGAAGAGGCTTTGGAACACTCTAGTGTAAATGGGACATCATAAGTTTTAGATACAACGTCATTAACAACTATTTCAATCGTTAGCTATATGACATCAAGGAGGTTTCTTTTCTTTTTGATTTCAGCAATTACTGTTGAAAAGTAGACTATGGCAGCGGATTCGTATTTAAGTAAAAGAACCCTATTCATTATTAAGGACCAGGATTATTTTTCAAAAAATAAAGCTGAAAATGGCTTTTTTTTCTGCATTTGTTTGTTTGAGCGAATTTTCATTGACCTTTTCCCATCACCTAATGTGACCATGACTAACGTGAGATAGCTACAGCATGTTAAAGCAAAGAAAATCTTAATTTTTGCATACAATATGCTTGTTCCCTATTTAAGCAAAATATGTTTTTAATTACCTTTTCCGCTCGTTTGTTAATAAAATAGTTCATTAAAATTTCTTCCTGCAATTAAATAGCGGAGAAAGTAAAAAAGTAAGGGCCAGATTTTTAATCAACGGTTTTCAAAAAATGAAATCACATTTAGAACATGGTACGATGAATAATAACAGCCTGTCTGAATTGAATGCCAGCTTGTTCTCAACATTTGTTTGACACGATAATGGTGAAAGATTCGATCCATATTCATGGTGGCGATTACGAAGAAATGGGTTACTTTTTATTTTGAATGCGATTATTTTTCTATGACTTTTCTCGATGATGAAGGTGATATTCTAGATAGGAGGATTTCAAAATATGAATGAGAAACGAAGTTGAATTAATTGGTTTCGTTATTTAAAATAAAAATTGTGAAGCAAATTAATTCAACTTCATTTCATTCATATTAATAATTATTTATTCATTTCATTCAATTGAAAAAGTGCGATTTGCATTGGATCCGCATTAAAAGCCATATTCCTATAGCAACTGGATGAGACTAACGCGAACACAAGAAAACTTTTGTCTCGGGTCATCTGGACCAAATTATAGTATTAATATTCTGCCTGCTCCTTATCCCAAATTCGCTTCGCTAAAACTTAAAACTATGGCCGTGGAATGAATTACTATTTTAACTTCGTGTATGTACTATTTATTCTTAAAGGATGTTTTTTTTTTTTTTTTATATGAGTAAGTTTTGACATTTAATGTATGTTATTGAATCGTGTAACATTTATAGTGATGCATAATTTTTCGTTCTTTTATTTATTTATTTATTACTTACACATCATACACGTAGTATAGGGTAAGTCTTGTAATCGTTTTGAAAATCGAAAAATTTTTTTGACGGATCGACACGTTTCAGACACTAGAGATTCCGAAAAACATATTTTTAGAAAAAAAAAATTGTCGTCCGTCTGTCTCTGTGTCTGTGAACGCTCTATCTCCCGAACAAATGGAGATAGAGACTTCAAATTGGGTATGTACTTAGTATGTAACCATGGAAAGAATCTTATTGAATTTCAGTCACCTCGATGATCCGGAACTCTTTTTTTCGGACTCTCGAAAGAGTCGTTCTGATAAAAGTTCAATAAAAATTTTCGAAATGGTTTGTTTTAAAGGAGTGACTCTAAAAGACAATAAAAAAACATATTTTGCATAAAGAATGAAGTCGATCGGATAGTGAGTTGCCGCGATATTGGTAATCCTATTTTCCACATTCTTCGATTTTCGTGACCCTGTATTTCCCTCAAATTTCAATTCAAAGATATATTCCAATTGGAAATGAGACTCTTCATCCGACGCAGTAAACCGTTAGTTAATAGAATTATAAATGTTGGAGTTATAAGGATGTTTCTTTTACACAATTCAATCCTAGAGCATTTAAATTTTATGACGTCATCCAGCCACGATTTTATTCGAACTGCATTGCATTTCATAAATAGTTTACACACGTTTTATTTTCATATTTTATAGTATGCCCAGTATTATGGTGGCCCCCAACGGCTAGTTTTATTTTAACAAGGATTCTTGAAAAAATGAAATGTATTACCACCATCAACTATTTCCATTAATTTTTTCGAATGATCGCGCCATTTCTAAATGTTTCTAACATTGACTTTAATATTTTTTCAATAAGAAGTCTTGCTTTTGAGAAGTGTCATTCTATCGATCTTAGGGGCGCATCCAAATTTTAAGTAAATGTTTTGTGACTGCACTATATAGTTGTGTATTGAATAAGAACCTTTTCGGTTTCCAGAGCTCCTCCTGTAGGTCTTGATGACTGAAAACATACGTTTAAATAATGATTTTTTTCGGTTTTCTTAGGCTGAAAAAAACTGTATATAGCACAATAGTCTGTGCATTGTGTCTTTAACACGTGATTGAAGTCACCAAGTGTAAAACATCAATTTTCGCTTGTAGTGAATCACACAATCTAGTTAATTAACCACGATACAGGCGTTTATAATATACGCCTCAAACAGTGTATAACTACACTACTAAGCAAGCTGTAAAAACCGTAAGTACAAGACTTCATTGGAACGATGCAGTATTAACGGATCGACGACTCTTGCAGTGACCCTGTATCAGTGCTTAATTTGTGTCGGAGCTCACCGGAACTTATAAATAGAGCGCACCGGACAGCATTGTTGTGTATGTTCTATAATTGCTGATTTAAAAAAAAAAATCAAAGGCGAGTATGATTTTCAGAAAATTCCTCTTATATATAAAATTTTGCTATTGGTTCATTCATTAGACTTTATTATATATATACGCAGAGCTTTCTACTATTCCTTTTTTGTATTACCACCATTGACCTTATTGAATCGCAAAATTATACGATTCAATCACGAGAAGATTAAGCTAAGATTTCGATTCGGAAGTAGTGGTACTCAAAATCTACAATAGTTGACAGCTATGTATATGCATAAAGATATATCTAAAGTTAAAAAAAATTCTTTTGCTGAAGAAAAAATAAAAGATAAACTTTTTAAAGAATGCATAAATTCAAATAAGTAGATTGATAGGTCGGGATGTCAGACTATGAGAGCTCCAGGACTTTTTCTCTCGGAAATGAGGCCCTTCCCTGTATATCATTTATTTTATATTTTACCACGAGATTATTCAATCAACAAGCTTTAGACATTCCATCTGGATAACTGACACGATCCGAAAGATCGGAAGTTTCATCGTATGCTGTGGTAGCGAAATAGGCCAAGTCTTGGAGATTACAATATAGTTACCGATTCTGTAAAATCGATTGGTGGTGAATATTTGAAGTTCTAAATTTAAATTTAAATCTCATCAAAAAGTCACCTGTAAAAAATGCAGCCAAGTCTCGTAACTCATTTACCGTAAAAAGTACTGAGATCGTTTAAAGCCAAGTTTAACTATCTTATTAACTCTGAAATTTTCATTCACAAATCACTCCTAGTCTCTACATCTTTAGTTAATTATTATTTTGTGACTTGGCAATTACGTAGCACGAGAATGTGATGTATATATAGTTAGTCTTAATCAAATAATACTATAACATATTAAAGTGTAATAACTTCCCTGTGCGTATATAATTTGCCTTAATTAAATTATGCCATCGCATCCCATAACATAGTAAGGTGTAATAACTTCCCTGTGCTGAGTAATTGCCAAGTCACAAAATAATAATTAACTAAAGAATTAGAGACTAGGAGTGATTTGTGAATGAAAATTTCAGAGTTAATAAGATAGTTAAACTTGGCTTTAAACGATCTCAGTACTTTTTACGGTAAATGAGTTACGAGACTTGGCTGCATTTTTTACAGGTGACTTTTTGATGAGATTTCACTTCTTTTTGTAAGTAATCCTCCTTTTCTTGATTTTGGGTTCTTTTTGGAGATCATCCACTGATTTTCGCTAAGCCCACACTCTGTCCCTATTATTTACAGGTATAAAAAATTTGAAGCTTTAGTTTCGTTTGCAAAGTGCTGTAGATAAAAAGAGATTTCAGGTTCCTAGGCAAGCACTAAGTTATGGGAGGGGGAGTGTCAAAAGTACTCTCAATTGCTTCCAGGATAGGTGCTATCCATCTGAGATTTTACTCGCAGCCCTAGATACTTGATATTTAACATAAAAGAACTTTTTAGTATAAAAAGAAAGCCAAAATTAAAATTTCCAGATATTTCCAATAAATCAAACTATATTCCTTTTTTCGATGTTTTTTTTTTTTTTTTCGTTTTTTTTTCAGTCTTTTTTTTATTATTTACGGATTTTTTAATTTTTCCTTACTTTGTGTACTAAACCCTGCCTTTCTGCCAAATGTCAAGCTTCTAGGACTACAAAATCGAATTATTTTCAAATATTTGACTTTTTATAAATTTATTGATTTTTCGATTTTAATTCTAAGTTACCTGATTGTCATGCCAATATAGTAATTATTTGATCCATCTTCTTAGGATCATTTAGGTTCAATTTAGAGATAAATCAAGTGAATCTTAGAGTCACCATGATTTTATTTAGAAAGGACTATCAACCATAACCAGCCAGTAATGTCGGGAGGGTAGGGGGAGCTGTGAAAATTTTTGTGGGGCTAACATCATTTAACAATCCATATTTCATATGTGAAGTAAATAGAGTACAATCTGTGAAAGAAAACAAACCTGTCTATAAAGAAATCGCCTATACCGTAGCCAGTCTATAGCTGAACTTTTCTATAACGAAATTCGTAAACGAAAGAAAAGAAAACACAATTAGGAGCGTTGTACTAGCTAATAGGACAATTATCTTAAAACTAATGTTTCTAGCAGTACAAAATAAAATTGTTTTCGAATTTTCGATTTCTTAAAGATATTTCGATTTTTCGATTTTATTTTCGAATTTAACGAATATTTTAACTGTTCCTTTTATTGAATAGTAAATACTACCTTTACACCAAGTTTTAAGTTTCTAAGACTACAAGATAAAATTATTTTCAATTTTCAATTTTTTCGAATTTTTTTTATAACTTTCTGGATTTTTTAATTTTTTCTCATTTTGTATTCTTTATTACAAATTTCAAGTTTCTAGCGCTACAAAATCGAATTATTTTGAAAATTCCGATCTTTTTCGAGTTTTTTATTCTATTTTCGAATTTATTGTGCTTTAATTTTTCCCTTTTCTGTATCCTAAACAATAAGTCTACGCCGAATTTTAAGTTCTAAAGCTACAAAATCGAATTTTTTTCAATTTTCCGAATTTTCGATTTTTTTTTCGAATTTTACAGATTTTTTATTTATTTCTTTTTTTGTATCCTAAATACTACCTTTATTCCAAATTTTAAGTCTCTAGATTTACAAAATCGAATTATTTTCAAATTTTCGTTTTTTTTTTCGATTTTTTGATTTTATTTTCAATTTTTGTTGTGTTTTTAATTTTTTCTTTTTCTGAATCCTAAACACTACCTTTACGCCAAATTTTCAGTTTCTAAGACTACAAGATCATATTATTTTCAATTTCTCTCTCTTTTTTTTTCTTTCTTACTTTCTTTCTTCGATTTTTTTTTTAATTATCCATATTTTTTAATGTTTCCTTATTTAGTATCTTAAATATTACCTTTATTCCAAATTTCAAGTTTCTAGCGCTATGAAATTGAATTATTTTCAAAATTTCCTTAGTTTTCGATTTCTTTCGATTTTTTTATTTTATTTTCAAATTTTATTGCGTTTTTATTTTAACTTATTCTGAATCCTAAACATTATCTTTACCGCGAATTTTAAGTTTCTAAGGCCAAAAGATCAAATTATTTAAATTTTTTTCGAATTTTTTTTTTCGAATTTTCTGGATTTTTTAATTTTTTCTTATTTTGCATCCTAAATACTACCTTTATTCCGAATTCCAAGTTTCTAGCGCAACAAAATTGGATTATTTGAAAATTTTCGATTTTTTTCGATTTTTCGATTTTATTTTAATTTTTTTTTTTTGTGTTTTTGATGTTTTCTTTTTCTGAATTCTAAACACTACCTTCCCACCAAATTTTAAGTTTTTAAGACTACAAGATCGTGTTATTTTCAACTTTCAATTTTGTTCGATTTTTTGTAATTTTCGAATGTTTTTTTTTTAATTTTTATTTTCCGGATTTTATAATTGTTCCTTTCTTTGTATCCGAAACACTAACTTTATTCCAAATTTTAAGTTTATGTGGCTGCGGGATCTACCCAATCTTTTTGATGACGCGAGAGTGAGTGAGTGTGCGAGTGACAAAGAAATCGAAACTTTGAATTCATATATCGTCTGCACTAATTTATGGGTATTTTTTTAATTATCCATATTTTTGAATTTTTCCTTATTTAGTATCTTAAATATTACCTTTATTCCAAATTTCAAGTTTCTAGCGCTATAAAATCGAATTATTTTCAAAAATTTTCCGATTTTTCCGATTTTTTCGATTTTTTTTTATTTTCGAATTTTATTGCGTTTTTTATTTTAACTTATTATGAATCCTAAACACTATCTTTACTGCGAATTTTCAGTTTCTAAGGCTAAAAAAAATCAAATTATTTTAATTTTTTCAATTTTTTTCGAATTTTTTGAATTTTTGATTTTTTTTTTTCGAATTTTCCGGAATTTTTAATTTTTCCTTATTTTGCATCCTGAATACTACCTTTATTCCGAATTCCAAGTTTCTAGCGCAACAAAATCGGATTATTAGAAATTTTTCGATTTTTTTCGATTTTTTTAATTTCGCTTTCGATTTTTTTGGTGTTTTTGATGTTTTCTTTTTCTGGATACTAAACACTACCTTCACATCGAATCTTAAGTTTCTAAGACTACAAGATCGTATTATTTTCAATTTTCAATTTTGATGGAATTTGTTGAATTTTCGAATGTTTTTTTTTTCGAATTTTCCGGATTTTATAATTTTTCCTTTCTTTTTATCCTAAATGTCTTTCCAAATGTCAAGTTTCTAGGGCTACGGGATCTACCTGATCTTTTTGATGACGCGTGAACGAGTGACAAAAAATCGAATGTTTGAGTTCCTATATCGTCTGAACTAGAAAAGACAGACAGTTGTAATTTTAAATTTTGGTCCTGTGTGCCAAATACTCTTGAAAAACGAAGTTTCAAATTTTTGGGATACTCCAGCGCGGAGATAGGGGGGGGGGGGGGTCAAAAGTGCCCTGAGTTTCTTACAGTAAAGTATGCTTACGGCTGTCTTCTCTCGACTTGGCGGAGGCACTGCCATGCCTCCAGATTTAGAGTAGAAAGTGGATTAAAAAAATACGAAATAGGAAGTCCGTATTTTCAAAAGTAATTATTTGCATTGTTCTAAACTTGAACATCCATATTATTGAACCAAGTTCTGCTGTCAGTGATTGGAATCTCCCTAACTTCCTCTTTCTGTAACAAAGTCGGGAAAAAAAGAAACTGAAATTGTTTTAGTTTATAGCATAAACTGCCCTTCTGTCTCTGTAAATTTGTTACAAATTTTCGACCAAACCTACAACTCCACCCTTCTACCAACCATTTGTTCTATATACCTCGTTATATTATCTTCTAACAAAAGAAGAAAAATGTTCACTGTAACACGTTCCGCCTAAAATTAATTTTCTGATTAGCATGATGTTCGGGACAAAACAATAGGTTACGGTCAAAACTGTCTTTACATTTCCTTATCCATAACACAATAGTTCGCTTGTATGTTTTGAAGAGAAAAAAGAAAAAAAATCATTTCTTTAGATTTTTGGTTTTTTGGACTAAATTGGCACGGTATTCATCCATTCATTCGGATAAAAGCTTGTAATCCAGTTTGTCGTGTGTCTATAATGAACCATTGTTAGAGAACTGACGCAAAGACGTCTTAACACAAGATCGGAACAAATCATCATCGTACTTCTTCCTGAAAAGTTACAAAATAGGAAATACAGTAATCTCTCCACATTCGCCAGTTTTGATTATTCGCGAGTTTTGATTATTCTCCAGTTTTGATTATTCGCGAATAGGAAAATGCAAAAAAACTTAACATTCGCGACAATCGCATCATTCGCGATTTTTTTTATTATCGCTTTCTTTTTAGGTGCGTTCGTAATTCTATAAATACGCAGCACCTAGAATCGTCGTCTGGTCCATCCGTCTGTCTGCATTTAACAGCGCAAAAACTACCCGACCGAATGATTTGAAAGTTAATAGAATCGTTGCCGAACTTTGTCGAGTCATTTAAAATTTTATGAATATCGAAAACAAAACTTAAAAAGATATTCATTAAAGTTTTCTTCTTTCCATTAAATCCTATCGTACGTAATTAATTCAATGCTATCCCAGGATAGGTAATGAAGGATTCTAGGTTGCCAGGGTGATGAAGTCCTATTTAAGAGAGAGTCTTATTATTTCCGTATGACTCAATTTAAAAACCAAATGTGTAGACTAAAATGGTTTCATTAGAGCAATCCTATAATCTACCGACGGCTTTTAGATAGATGTTTTCGGAACGATAGATATTCAATGGAAAAAGAGTCTCAATAGGGATTTCAAGTTCTGAAATTTTCAAGGCTAGGTTTAAGTTTCCCATTGTAATTTTGTCAGCAAAAGATAAAATGTTGCCAACTTAACTTGTACTTATATTAGTACGGAAATGAATTCTATCATAAAATAAGACGATATAATTAATTTTTTCACTGAAATAATAAGGATGATTTTTTTTACATTATTTTGTATGGAAGAAGTATCATTTTAATGTAACAGAATTGTAATGATTTGTTAGTAAAAGTGTATTGAAGCTTAATTTCATAAAATAAAAATCTATAAAATAAAAATCTGCATCCCATAAAATAATTTTTGTATTCATGCATTTTTGCGTAAGAGTGCAACAGCTATTGCACTAAAATCTGAATTTTTGTAAAACTAGGTATAGTACGAACGCATCTCATGGGTCACGTTTGACGTACAATTTCTAAAATATTATAGATTATTTTTCACCGTGCTTTCTTAGCATCTATTTACAAATCCATTTTCATTTGTCAAGTGAAAAAGGAGCGAGTGTTGTAGGAAAGCAAAATAATAACAACAGTAGAATACTCATTGCAATGGGCATATCACAATTCACTAAGGTAACGGAATCTCTAATCCATTAATTTAACATGCTCAGGTTCTCGTAGGATCTGAAAGTGCTCTTGGATGGATAAAATAAATAAAGGTGTTTCTGAACCGTTTAACTCTATTTAAATATCGCATCGCACATTGATCCACTAAATACATTATCATCTGTTTGCGAATAGAGAGAATCGAAATGACTTCATATACAAAAACCTATGTGTTTCTAGCTGTCATCATTTCTTCTGTCAGTTCATTTGAATTATCTTCCATAAATAAATGTCATATTCATGAATGTGTGTGTACATTCACCTTCTATATATATATGTTATGTATAACGTATGGTTAATGCATATATCCTTTTGTTCTTTGAAATGCTGTACCATTCTCATTAAATTTTTATAGAACATAACTTTTTTTTTTTTTTTTTTTTTTGTGCAGTAAGACAGAGTCAACATTCGCGGATTTGAAATGCGCGAGGTTTTCCTGGAACGTATTCCTTCCTTGCGTTGATCCGCTTGTTGTTGTAAAACATATCTTACAGGCATAGTTAGCTGATACGTCAGTTATAAAATCTTACATGGACATTTCGGACTAATTTTCCTTTACTATACGCTCGGGCCGGTGGCTCAGCCGGGCCTGGATTGAAATCTTTCTGGCCGTGACGGGATGTAGATAAAATATAAAAGTAAAAATAGTTTTTTTTGAAAGACTCTTTTATAAGCAGTCAACGTTTATTTTGAAAAATGACGTCTCATTTCATGATTGCAATAATTCATGATTTTTCAAAAAAAAAAAAAAAAATGAAATGAAATAAAATAAAAATAAATAAATAAAATGCCGTTATAATACGCTAATTTTGCGTGGTCACTGAACCTGATTAAGGAAATTTTATCGCTTTGTTTTTCATGCTTGGCAGAACGGGGAAGCTTTTGAATTTGTTTTTAAAAAATAAATACATTTTGCTGTTTCTTTTTTAAGATAGTGCAACAGGGAAGAAATAAAACACATTATTTAAACTTTTTATTATTATTTTTTTTTTTTTAGAATTTCTAAATTAACGTAAAATCATAATTTAATTAAAAGCGTATTTAAAAAAATATATATATTACACTTTTTATTTTTTACTTTTTAGTGTTTAAAATGTTTCGTTGTTGGCGTTTTTTGGCGAGCGTGGTTTGGCACATCATTAAGCCCATTGTAGTTGTAAACCCTAAAGAATATCGGGCGATTTATCGCCTGTGGCGGGATTAAAGGAAAATGCCTTAAAATTAATTATTAATTTATAAATTATTAATGTTGCGCTGTCATTGGAAATTCTAGCCCATCTGAGTTAAAATTAAATTTAAAAAATCCCTCTTTACATAAAAAACCAAGTTGAGTTGAATAAAAGAATGTAAAAAGAAAAATCAATTCTTTAGATTTTTGATTTTTTGGAACAAATTGCACGGTGTGTGTGTATCCATTCGGATATAATTGCAATCCAGTTTGTGGCGTTTCTTTAACGAACCATTGTTAGAGAACTGAGAAGGCCAACACGATCGTAAACGATCCCATACTGCGACAAATCGTTGGGCGGATCATCACACATTCTCGCGTCTTCCTGAAAAGTTACGAAATCTGAAATATTCTTTCCTTGCGTTGTTCCGTTTCTTGTTGGAAAACATGTTTTAAAGACACACGGTTAGTTAGCCATGCTAGTTAGAAGTCTTCACGGACTTAAGCCAATTGTCTTTTATTATACTCGGTCTAGATTATTGGGGTGTGATTTTTTTTACCAAGAATGATTGGGCTTGGAATTATTTTTTTATGGGTCATGTCGGCTTTGCATTTTTTCCCTTTTTCTTAATCAAAATGTTAAATCAAAATCCCTTTAAATTAATGGTATTTTCTTTTAATTAACAACTTAACAAAATATTTAGAAATTTATTCGGATTTAACAAAATACATAGAAATATATTTATCAAAGTTTACATTTTTCTCTTTATAGAACTGCTATCTTTGTATTATGACTTTTTTAACTGCATTTTTCTTTCATTCTGAATTATCTTAACATTTTGAAAGGATGTTCATATGAATGGAATGCTAAGAGATCATTAATATCGCAAGTCAGTATTTCATGGTGTGCGGACATATAATCAGAAAAATGCTTTTCTTTAAAATTTTTGCACAATAGTTTCTCTTTAAAAAGACCTTTAGTTGTATGTTGTTTAAAAAATATCGACATTTTTACAAAAACCGATTTGAGGCGAGTTGAGTCGGGCTTGATTTCATTTATTTTTCGCCAGGGTTTTAAAATTTCGGACAGTCAGTAAACAGACATCAGCAAAATATGATTTTGGAGACTTAATTTATCAAAATATTTTGATGCGTTTAAACGTTATAATATTTAAAAAGATATAAAATGTTCTACGTAATTCCAAACTACATCACACAATTTGTTAGACATGTTAAATCAGAACAGATTTTCCCTTTAAAAAGCTCCGAGTGCAAAAAAAGTTTAGGGTACCAAAGTCAATTTCAAAGGGGAAAAAAGCTATTAAGTCCCTTTGGTAGCGATCATATGCATGTGTGGGGGCAGCAGATACGTATTTACACGGAAAAGAAAAGAAGTACTCAATAATGAGTCAATCGATATACTCATATCGAATTGAGTATGTTTGGATCAAAAATGAACCTATTTTTTCTCAATTTTGAAAATTCACATGTTATGAAACTCAAACGAAACTATAATTTTGTACTTTACAATGGCTTATTTAATTCATAGAACTAGCTAACCCGCCCGGCGTTGCCCGAGCCCTTGTAATAAACTTAAATCTCTTAAAAAACGGAACTCTGGCCACGGTCTACGATGACTTCGGAACCATATACCAGGCATGCTCGTACGCTCTAGAAAATCTTTTATTTCCCCCTACCACCGCCAGGGGAGCATTCTGTTCTAAACAAACCTCTTTCCGAACGAACTTCTGAGACAGGTCCCCGCTGCCTACGTTACTGTATAGTAGGCGCACTACAAAATTGAGCGGGTTTCGAGAAGATTGGAACATTATTAGCCCAGTTATTGCAATAAGGCACATTTAGAGAAAATAACCTTGAGTGAGGTGCCGAAGGGAGAGGATGTTCGAGTGTCCTTCAGAAAATGACTAATTAGGAGGCCCACTATGCATGCATAAATATTCGTTCGTTTTGTTAAGCTAGGAACTTAATTACAAAGTTGACTTAAACTCTTATTTGTAAATAGTGGTAACCGCTACTCATAAATTTAATTTAATGTTATAAAGGGTGACTATTAAGTTAAATATAATGTTTGGAATCACTTGCGTTGAAATCGGAAAGATAGTTGCTGATATATGGAAACGGAGCATTGTTAGAGAAAAACCTTGAAGGAGGGGCCGGGAGGGAGGGTTGTTCAAGTACCCTTCAGCAAATGACTAATTAAGAGGAGCACTATGCATCTTTCGAAATTCGTTCGTTTGCTTAAGCTAGGAACTTAATTACAAATTTGGCTTACTCAATTATTCGGAAATAGTGGTAACCGCTACTCATAAATTTAGTTTAATGTTATAAAGAGTGACATTTAAGTTAATTATAATGTTTGGAATCACTTGTGTTAAAATCGGAAAGATAGTTGCTGAGATATGAAAACGGAGCATAGTTAGAGAAAAAAACCTTCAAAGGAGTGCCGGGGAGGAGGGGTTGTTCAAGTGTCCTTCAACAAATGACTAATTAGGAGGACCACTATGCATCTTTCAAAAATCGTTCGTTTGCTTAAGCTTTGAACTTAATTGCAAATTTGGCTTAAACTATTATTCGTAAATAGTGGTAACCGCTACTCATAATTTTAGTTTAATGTTATAAAGAGTGACAATAAGTTAATTATGATGTTGGGAATCGCTTGTGTTGAAATCTGAAAGATAGTTGCTGAGGTATGGAAACGGAGCATAGTTAGAGAAAAAACCTTGAAGGACGGGCCGGGAGGGGTGGGGGGGGGGGGGGGTTGTTCAAGTGGCCTTCAGCAAATAACTAATTATGAGGACCACTATGCATCTTTCAAATTTCGTTCGTTATCTTAAGCTTTGAATTTAATTACAAATTTGGCTTAAACTGTTATTCGTAAATAGTGGTAACCGCTACTCATAAATTTAGTTTAATGTTATAAATGGTGACTGTTAAATTAATTATAATGTTTGAAATCACTTGCGTTGAAATCGGAAAGATAGTTGCTGAGATATGGAAACGGAGCAGAGTTAGAGAAAAAACCTTGAAGGACGGTCCGGATAACTAATTAGGAGGATCACAATACATCTTTAATGATTGATTCATTTGGTTAAGCTAGGAACTTAATTTGAAATTTGGCTTACTACTTTTACACTACTATTCGGAAATTCTGGTAACTGCTTTCTAGAAATACACCTTGAAGCCTAAATGTAATTAGACCCTTGTCCCTCTTAATTCCCGCAAATACAAAAAAGAATCTGTTAAATAAAGTTTTCTGTATTAACAATCTCCATCATAATAATAAATGTCATGTAAAAAAAAACTTAAACCCGACTAATTGTCATGAAGAAAAATATGCCTGCAAAATATTTCAATCAGTGGGACGTATGTGTAATTTGTCATGTACAGGTGGCGTGACATTCGCATGGCTCCTCTACGCTAATAACTTCAATCCATTTTGACACTATGTATTTAGAAATCCTTATTTGTGCATCGCTACTCTGGTTTATTTAATTACTTCTGTGAAGAATCGATGCAACCAACCAGTGAACCAACCAACCCAAGAGAATAAAAGCGTATTTTTAATGAGAGTTCTTTGTGCATTTTAATTAATATTTCAGAAAGTAATTAAAATATTAAAATTCTGAAGTAATGTTGCACCAGGAGAGGATTTGGACTACCTAAATCTAAATTTCCAGCTTTCTAGGTGGGCCAAATTTTCCTAGCCATCGCCAACAGACACACACACAGACACACAGACACACAGAGCGAAACTTTCTTTTATTAGTTTAGTTAAAGGATGTTCATAAATAAAAACAATGCAGTATACCCTGGAAATCAGGGGAGTGACATGGCTTTGTTTGTGAAAATAGAATTAGAAGAACGTGATTTTCAAGATTTCGCCGGCAATTTTGAAAGTAAGTGCTCTCTGTTAAATATTCAATACATATTTTTTTCTTATTTTATTTAAACAGCTGTACCTTCAGTAAATGTAAAATTAATGAAAATATTAAATTATGCATAGTATTTTAAGATAATTTAAAAGTGCTTGAAACCAATGCTCTTTTCATGAAAATATTTGTTTTTACCAACATTTTGATTACTCACGTGTTACTAACCGGCCATCTTGTTTTATTTCATATTTTTATGACCCAGAGCATCATTTTCAAGCACTTTTAAATTATTTTAAAATACTGTTTATAATTCAAAATACTGTTTATAATTCACAGAAGGTACTGCTGATTACATAAAATAAGAAAAAAAATTATTGAATATTTAACAGAGAGCACACAGAGTTCATATTAACGTGCAACCACTTTGAAAGCAGGAGACAAGTTTGTGAGACTGTCTCCTGCCTTCAAAGTGGTTGCACGTCTACTTTACGCCTGACGAAGACATACAAAGTTCTTTCAAAAGGCCTAGTGCATTCCTTATTTTTATGCTGTTAAAGAAATTTTTTATGCTTTTAATTAAAATGCATTTTTGGCGCCATTTACCTTGCAGAGGAATTGAAAGCAGCTTATTTGACTTAAACGTGAAAATAAAAGTTGCTCTTAAAAATGAGATTTTCAGAAGTGAATTATATTCTACTCTTTGTGGAGAAACAACCCTGTCATCTTTCCATTCAACTCCTAATTATAATTAATATCACTTAATAAATAATCATGGACAAAAATAGTCGCTGTCGTATATGTAATTTTGGCGAAACCGTCTTTTACATTATGAATATAATAAATCCTTCCTCTTACCTAAACCTTCCTTAATCTTGGCCAAACAGTACAACGTCGGTATTGCAAAAAGGTTTAGAATAAATGAACTTTAAATACTTTCATCATTTAAGAACACAACCCGTATAATTTCGTGCACGCACAGAATAATGGAAAGAGCCACTGACGAAAATTGAACGAACTCCTTTCACTTTCCATTTCTCACGTCATTTATCTCATCAGCTGGTACATAGACATTATTATGCCACCCCACAACAAAGAAACCGTTACTTTCATTCTATGTCGCGAGATAGAACCCTATACCAGATTCTAATCTCAACTTGCATTTCGGAATTTCACCCCGATGACAGTCCGCGATACCATTGTTCACCATTATTCATTCCTTTTTTGCGCAATGCCGTAAATGGTGACCCTGCATTTTTTATTTCCAGTCTTGAGAAAGGCGATGCTGCTTTTATGCGGAAGGCAGTTTTGTGCCCAAAATGTCTTTTAGATAAAAATTTCAGGTTCATCACTTTTAGATAACAGTTGCAAAAACCAGGAAATGAGATAGTAGCTAAAATTAAAAGATGGCCAAACGACGATCTAGGAAGTAGTTTAAACATTGCATGGTTTCCCGCTTCTGTATCACCTTCCAGCTCTGGTTTATACACGTTTTTTTTTTTTTTTTTTTTTTTTTTTTTTGTGGGGAAAAAAGTGTTTAAAATGTATGCTAAATGGTTCTGAAATGGAACGGACAAGATATGACACGCGTCGTCTAGATTTATAGGAGGCTAAAATCCTGAAATCAAAGCAAAAACTTCCAAATGAGGAAAATTGGCTTTAGGACGGTACCATTTATCTGCTTTATTAAAGAGATGTGAAGATAATGTCTCTTACTGTATCTGCATGGATGATCATTGCATAATTTTTTATACCTACTAACAATTCTGTAAAGGTACCGTAAATTGGGGTTATTTGGACTACGTAGAGCCTACTTAGGGGTGCTACTTAGAGCCTAAACAACAAACAAAAAAGAAATGTTTTAAATTATTTCTGGATGTACCGTGTTGGGAGTATTGATGTGATTCATCAATACTCTACCGATAAAATCACTCACTATACACTAAAAACTGAATTAAAACTTTTTTTTTATTTACGTCCCAAGTAGCCGTCTACTGGATTCAAGTAAGCTCGAGTTACCAAGCTGTGTTATAAGTTATAATACAGTTAATTCCTTGAAGAGCAAATAAAAGCATGGTGAATATTTTTAGAATAAAACCATACTTGCTAAAAGTGGTAAAAGTACACGCATTTAAGTGTGCTATCAATTTTAAAAGTATTGTTTTATTTTAAGAATAATAAGTGATCTTCTTATACAATTGTTTACTTTATATTTATTTATAATTTCAAGAATAGGCACAAATTCTACGAGTACAATTAACAATAAAACTTTTAAAGCGTTAAGACTCCATATCACTGGAGATTCCCAGCATACATTGGGAACACTTTTATCCAAAAAAAGTGTTCCACCAGTCCTGTTAAGTGTTCCGCTCAGGATATTTGTTAAGGCTAAACTTGGAAACACATTTGAGAACAGATTGGGAGCACACATGTGAAATCATCGCTTTCAAAAAGTGCACTGAACAATAGAGGTGTTTCTCAGAAGTATTCTAAAAACTGTTCCAAAAAGTGCACTTCGAAATGTACTAAAAAGGTGACAAAATAAGTGTTCAGAAAAGTGTAGAAAGATTTGTAGTGATTACATTGAAAATTACGTACATATTGTGGCGTATTGCGAGCGTTATTTTAAAACGTGTAATTTATTTTTCCTTAAAATATTGCTTTATAGTGATAGAACACATTTTTATTAAAGAGATGGGTACTGCTTGAAAAAAAAAAGATTATGTTTCGTGTACCGGATACGGATACAATAATCAGAACGCTACTGTATTTTTTAATTTCTATTGGCGTTTAGTTACGTGTCTTTCAAACACAAAATAGCTCATAAGCTAAAAAGTTTCACGGAAGTTGGAATACAAAACTCTTCTATAAAATTTCGAAAATATTACCAGTATTTCAACTGCGTTTTTTTCCAGCTCGAGTACAAAACATTCAGGTGTTCAAGTTATGTCCAGTGTTGTCGATTTAGCGGATATTTCAATAAAAAATTCTACAACTATTTCTAAATACATTCACAGTTATTTACCGTATAATACCAGAAAAGCCACTGTTTAAAGTTAAACGGTCAAATCCCGTACATTTACGTCGTGAAACATTCATTTTGGATTACTGTCATGTTTTTACTGTCAAAACTATTTTAAGGGCAGAACCCTTCCAGGAAAAGTTATTTTTGTACACTTCTTGTATGTTTATTTAGTATTACTATTATTGCGTAGTCTTTAATTTCTGCTTTTTGTTAAATAACTTATAATTAATACATTTGCAGAGATGCCAAGCTTCCACTAATCTTCCGTAATATATGGATTCATTTGAGCCAGTTTAACAACGAAAATTTATTTATTTAAATTCAGATTTCTACGTAGAAATATTTATTTTTATTTCTTGAAAAAAATTTTGATGCGTAACGTATTAAACGTGGGTCAAATTAACCCACCTATTATGGAAGGTTGGTGAGAGCTTGGCACTCATTTGGCACTTAAAGTTTTTTTAAAGTGTTTCTTTCGGAGGGGGATAGGGTTGCACGACAGACGCCAGACACCGCTGTCAACGCTCCCGAATTCACTTTAGATAATTTCTGGATATTGAACTCTTGTGAACTGCTATGACGAATACGATTGAATTGACTGATACTCCAGAACTGTTTGTGTTCTGTGAAAACATTTTATATCAGGGGTCTCCGAATTCTCCTTTGGCTCATGGCTCATTAATTTGATAATTGTAATTCAGTGTCTTATATTGATTTTGTGTTGATGTTTTTAATTGTTATTTTGAACGAATAATTATTAGCATAAATATTTTATTAATTACCTTAATTGTTCAATTTATAATGAAAATGATTGTTTGAGCCCTTCCCATAATTTTGAATTATTATGCCATTGTTCAATGCTGCAATTCGTAAAACATTACTAGGATGCAAAATAGGAGAAAAGCCAAAATCAAATAGAATGCGGGCGATTGCTTACCGCAGAAAAAACCTGTCTAACTGTCACCAGCCTAATCAGTTCTATCATTATCGGTTGGTAATGGCTTCCTAAATGGCCCTAGGCTCTGCTTTCATTTCGCATAAAGACAGGAACTGCCGACGGCCCTATACAAAACTTTCTATCTCTGTGTTTATTTTTATTACAATGTCAATTCGATCGGGTTGTCTTGTCTTTTGTTTCGGCTCTCCTTCGAAATTAGATTATATCCTCTAATGACGCTACAGTGGGATGAGATTTCGAGGAAGTGTTCTAGAGGCGAAGACAATGAACCTTTTTTTTATGTAACAGAGAGAGTAGAAAACATGTCAATCCGGGAAAATTGTATTTCAGAATAAGTGCACGATTTCAAGATATTTAAGAAAAACTGTCTAACTAAGTTAAAAATAGATATTATTAGTTTTTTTAACATAAAGTTTATGAAGATCGGTTCTCCAGACATCCATTGGTAAAGCGAATTAGTCATTAACCCTCAACTGCTGAGACAAAAAATGTGTGAGATACTGTGAGCCTGTCTCTGAGACCGCTTGATCGAAGGCTGAATAAAAGGCTCGAACAGGCTCACAGGATACTGTTTCTGTTCTATCTTTATGTACAAGACTGTTATAATTAAAATTCACCCATTCAGAATTCTCTAGCGATAGTACTAGGGCTCCAAGCGAAACAGAATTTCACTAAGCGTCTAATAGTTAGACCGTGAAAATTGGAAAAAGCAGCGGCCTGCGAGACTGCTAATAGCATAGTTAAGGGTTAAGGCTCAAGAGAAGGGATAAAAAAGAAAGTCCCCTTATGAGCAGTTATAGGGGTTTTGTACTGTAATAAATTTCGTCTCTATGTTTTAATTTGTTTTACTATTTTTAGGGTATTAAAAACTTTTGACGCTTTTTTTGGTCAGTTACAAGAATTAAAAAACATATTCAAATGCTCAAAATAGTGACACATACTTCAGAAATGCAAACATGCCAGGTAAGTTGAAAGCGAATGAAGAATTTTTTGTAGAAAATGAGTTCAACGAAAAATGGGATGAACAGGTGAAACAATCTCTAAAATACAAATTTAAAAACCCTCTAAAGCAGAAATTTAAATACAAATTGAAGCCTCCAAGTGATGTTGCTTTGTGGGGTTCCAGCACTCAACCAATATCTCAAGGACCTGGAACGAGTGTATATACAGAACGTTATATTAGTTAGTTTTTGAAACCATCGAAACGTCTAAATAAATACACTAAATATATATATATATATATATATATTAACTCATTTTCAAATATTTTGTCAATTACGGAGTTCCTAAAATAAATGATTCAGTTATGTCAGAGTCTTGAGTGCATTCCCGATTTTGTTTGGACACCTTAGAAATCAAGATTATATCTTCTAATGACCTGCACGAGGAAGTGTTTTGGTCGAAGACAATGAACTTATTTTTTTAGGTAATAGCGAGACTGTTGTCGGTAGAATTGTTCGGAATGGATTGTTGAGGGAAATGTTAAGTAATTGCTACCACTATCGGTGGGTAGATAGTTATGTCATACACTTCCAAAAAAATGGGTATTTCTCTTTTTAGTTCATTGAAAGTTCATAGTATCACAACTTGGTAAGTTTTGGTCGTAGAAGAATCGGATTTTTACAATTTTTGGATCTAATTGTAAGTTATGGGACCCACAGGCCGTCCTAATAATTTAAATTTCCTATTTTAATATATTTTTAAACAAATGCCACATTTGAAAACTATACTCGATATAGGTGCATTTTTAACAGTGCGTATCGTTCTATCATCAGCAGTTTAAGAGTTATTCGCTATAATGTCCATTTTGAATCACTTGTACATATTTGCCCTTTACTGCAGTTAAAGATATAGGGACAAATAAATATTTCACATGTGAAAATAAACTTTAAACTTTTTTCACGTATATTTATAAATAAATCACACTGAATTGATTTTATATATATACTAGCTGACCCGCCCGGCGTTGCCAGAGCCCTTGTAATAAACTTAAATCTCTTAAAAAACGGAACTCTGGCCACGGTCTACGATGGCTTCGGAACCCTATACCCGGCGTGCTCGTACGCTCTAGAAAATCTTTTATTTCCCCCTACCACCGCCAGGGGAGCATTCTGTTCTAAACAAACCTCTTTCCGAACAAACTTCTGAGACAGGTCCCCGCTGCCTACGTTACTGTATAGTAGGTGCACTACAAAATTGAGCTGGTTTCGAGAAGATTGGAACATTATTAGCCCAGTTATTGCAATAAGGCACAGTTAGAGAAAATAACCTTGAGTGAGGTGCCGAGGGGAGAGGATGTTCGAGTGTCCTTCAGAAAATGACTAATTAGGAGGCCCACTATGCATGCATAAATATTCGTTCGTTTTGTTAAGCTAGGAATTTAATTATAAATTTGGCTTAAACTCTTATTTGTAAATAGTGGTAACCGCTACTCATAAATTTAATTTAATGTTATAAAGGGTGACTAATAAGTTAAATATAATGTTTGGAATCACTTGCGTTGAAATCGGAAAGATAGTTGCTGATATATAGAAACGGAGCATTGTTAGAGAAAAACCTTGAAGGAGGGGCCGGGAGGGAGGGTTGTTCAAGTACCCTTCAGCAAATGACTAATTAAGAGGAGCACTATGCATCTTTCGAAATTCGTTCGTTTGTTAAGCTAGGAATTTAATTACAAATTTGGCTTACCCAATTATTTGGAAATAGTGGTAACCACTACTCGTAAATTTAGTTTAATGTTATAAAGAGTGACAATTAAGTTAATTATAATGTTTGGAATCACTTGCGTTGAAATCGGAAAAATAGTTGCTGAGATATGGGAACGGAGCATAGTTAGAGAAAAAAAGAAAACGGAGCATAGTTAGAGAAACAACATTGAAGGAGGTCCCGGGGTGGAGGGGATGTTCAAGTGCCCTTCAGCAAATGACTAATTAGGAGGACCACTATGCATCTTTCAAAATTCGTTCGTTTCCTTAAGCTTTGAATTTAATTACAAATTTGGCTTAAACTGTTATTCGTAAATAGTGGTAACCGCAAGTCATAAATTTAGCTTAATGTTATAAAGGGTGACTATTAAATTAATTATAATGTTTGAAATCACTTGCGTTGAAATCGGAAAGATAGTTGCTGAGATATGGAAACGGAGCAGAGTTAGAGAAAAAAACCTTGAAGGACGGGTCGGGAGGGGGGGGGTGTTTAAGTGGCCTTCAGCAACTAACTAATTAGGAGGATCACAATACATCTTTAAAGATTGATTCATTTGATTAAGCTAGGAACTTAATTTGAAATTCGGCTTAGACTATTTATTCGGAAATTCTGGTATCTGCTTTCTAGAAATACACCTTGAAGCTTAAATGTAATTAGACCCTTGCCCCTCTTCATTCCCGCAAATATATAAAAAAAAAAGAATCTGTTAAATAAAGTTTTCTGTATTAACAATCTCCATCATAATAATAAATGTCATGTAAAAAACTTAAACCCGACTAATTGTCATGAAGAAAAATGCGCCTGAAAAATATTTCAATCAGGGGGACGTATGTGTAATTTGTCATGTGCAGGTGGCGCAACATTATTCCATTACAATCATAATCCATATTGACACTATTTAGTTAGAAATCCTTATTTATGCATCGCTACTCTGGTTTATTTAATTACTTCTGTGAAGAATCGATGCAACCAACCAGTGAACCAACCAACCCAAGAGAATAAAAGCGTATTTTTTATCAGTTTTTTGCCTAAATTAAATAAAATTATCAACCGAATTTTTCAAAAATCACATAGTCAGATACAGAATATTTTTTTACATATGCTCAGAAATTTTAAAATTGATATTTCAATTAGTTTTCTTAAAATTCGCCAATTAGTAAAATAATTTCGAATTCGTTCATTTCCGCTTCCAAATCCAATGCGCCGGTTCGTTTCTTTCGCCATTTTGATTTAAAAGATGATAATTTAGAAGCGATGGTTAATGAGAATCTAATTAATATCTAGGCTAATTATCAAAATATTAAAATTCTGAGGCTCAGGTACACGTGGCCAGACCTTGGACTATCCATAGCTAAATTTGCAGCCTTCTAAGTGGGCTAGATTTTCCTAGCCATCGCCAACATACACACACACACACAGACAGACACACACACACACACAGAGCGAAACTTTCTTTTATTAGTAGGAAAATATCCTTCGCGCAGTGAGAAAAGCATGCAGTCTTAATTTTATGTGTTTAGTCACGTCATTAGAGAAATCAGCAAATAGGAAAAAAGACCCGCTTTCACTCCATCCCATTGTCTCAAATGATGTTTCTGCTCGCCAAGAGGTTCGACACCCCCGTATAACCCCTTGGTGGATGGATATCTAAAATCGCTAAAATGAAATTATTAACTATTTAATAATTTTTAGTAGATTTGTTATATTGAATTTCACGTTCTCACCTATAACTTCTACTGAGATAAGGCGAAAAGACCGAAAACTTTTGACCGCCCCCCCCCCATTCAACCCCCTTAATGGTTGAATTTCTAAAATCTCTTGTTCAACTATTTTTTAGTAGATTTGATATCCTGAATTTCACGTTCTCACCTATAACTTCTACCGAGATAAGGCGAAATGACCGAAAACTTTTGAAGGCCCCCCCATTCAACCCCCTTAATGGTTGAATTTCTAAAATCTCTTGTTCAACTATTTTTTAGTAGATTTGATATCCTGAATTTCACGCTCCTACCTAAAACTGCTGCTGAGATATGGCGAAAAAGCGAAATGATCTGAAACTTTCGACCCCCTCCATTTAACCGGCATAGGGGATGGATTTTCAAAAATCCTTAGCGTATAAGAAACCTGCCATCCAAATTTCATCGTCCTAAGACCAACGGTTTATGCTGTGCATTGATTATGAGTCAGTCAGGAATGAGATATGTGAAATTGGCTCTTGATCTGGCCTAATTCATCTAGCACAGTTGCACTGCTGGGATCCCATTAAGGAACAATTTCATAATTACGAGGCATGTATTTTATGTAAGCACCGTTTTATATTTAAAAAACATAAGGCCATTTTTTTTTAACAATTTCATTTTTACACGAAAGCTTGGACCTTAATCTACTTTTAATATAATTTCTGCCTATATTAAGGCACTTACGACCAACATTTGTGCCCCATCCTCATACCTTCTGCACTGCATCCACATCGTCGTTGTAGCACTGAGGTGCTCCTTTAAGTGCAAGAACAGTGGTAGTCACTTGGCGTTAGGTCAGAGTTAAACCCATTGTCTCATCGCGTCCTATGGTTGAGAATAACTTCATCCCCCTCCGTAATGTGCGGATCTAGCACCAAGTGATTTTCGCTAATATCAAAACGGTATTTACTTAAAAAACACAATTCGTATATGCATATAGGAGGCGTGTAGAAAGTCCCTTGTCCGATCTGTACCGGGCCTTACACGTTCTATTAACGCTTCCTGGATCACCACTGCCTGAGATCGCATCTCTTTTAGCAATAGGGTGAAAAAGTTAGCTTAAATTGTATGTCACGTGTACATAAACGTCATGAAACCACTGAGAATAATGATTCGATTAACTGTTCCGAATATCAATTGTAACGCCGAAATTGGGCCCTTGCAACCAGTGAAGATATAAATGCTCGGTATTTATTGGCCTTTTGATGGAATATTCACGAGAAAATTGCTTTACAAAACGTTCGCAACGAAGCAATTATTTTTTTTTATTATTATTCTGAAAGAAAAAAAGAGAAATGAAAGTTTTCTGTGCAAAAAGAATTTCTAGTTTTACGAGTCGATGAGGCGTGAACGGCGAACATTTCTGGCGGTCAGACTGTTTTGTGAGCGAATATAGTTCTCGTTCTCTCGTCATAACGGGATTGAAATGTGAAAGGGAACGTGGGAAATTGCGAAAGAACAGAAGAAAAAAAATATGAAATAGAGACATTTATGTTACGCAATTGCGATAACTTTCGCGAGATGTCGCTACCGAGTATTCAAAGAAAAAAGCAGAATAAAAGACATTCCTATCGTTAAAAAATGATTTAAGGAGTATTGAAATCTTGCCTTGACCATGCTGCGGGATTCCAATGAAAGTATATCAGAAGTGACAAAAACTAATTCGAAAATTGGTACTTATGTATTATCCGGGATCTGAACCAGATCGCCAAAATGGGTTATCAATTACCAATCTTGTTTATCGTTGCCAATCACGTCCCAAACAGTAAGTTAACATTAAATACATGACGTTCTTAAAAATGGTAAATAACAAATAAATAAAATATAATAAATGAACAAAAAACTATAAACTATAATAAAAAAATAAACTATAAACTAAAACAGCACAAATAAACTATAAACTATAATTATTAATAAATAAACTACGTATATAGTTGTTAAAAAATAATGGTTACTATAATTAGTATAATTGGACGAATAATGCGTATGAGAAACACATCCGTATTGTTGGGGAGTTAGATAGTAAAATATAATAAATATAATAAAACCCAGCGTAAGGATTCCAATCCGAACAAGGATTGGGAAACAATGGATTCCATCGTTGCAGAGAAATAATGAAACGTATCGAGACACGTGGATTTTTTAGAAATGTATTTTTAATTTTCAAGTTAAATTTTGTTAAAAATATTTAACATATACTGTGACGTCACTAGAATACCGTCTGGGTCTTTATTATCTTTTCGCATGTGTGAAAAGTTTGTGCCGGTGTAAAGGATGTTATGGTTAAAATGTTAGCTTAGCTTAAAATGTATTATTTAAGATTTTGCCAACATGGCGTCATTTTCAATGATTTTTCAACTGTTCATTGTAAAAATTATAATTGGAGCCTTTATTGATTACTTCATTTTGATTGTATGCATTGATTGCATGTTAGCGATTGCTTTTTTGAAAAACTAATTCATACGTAAGATGATTTAAATTTTTAATAATGAATTCAGAAAAGTAAAGGATTTTAGGAAAAATAAAATGATTAAGAGTAGTGTTATGGTAAAAAAAAAATAATAATAAGCTTGAAACTATTACTGAACATTAACACGTTTACACTTAAAACGTTATAAATAGTTCAGCGTTTGTTTCCGGATAATAAACCATAACAAAATTAAGATTTCATAATAAAACACAAATTAAAAAACTCTATATAATCGGTTTCCTTTTACTAATTAAAAAAGATCTGTAATTTCTCCTCTGTTCTGTCATCTTACTGGCATAAATTAAAAATTTGAAGTTAAAACTCCAGAAGCCCATGTATCCATCAGGCCCTGAACTTAACGTTTCAAGTCAATTTTCCTTATTGTCGATGAGTAGTATATGAATATTTTTATCAATTATTTCAAATTTTCAAAGGAAAACCGCGATTTCTACCTACCGTCAAGACGGTCATTTACACTGGTGTGTAATGTGATTGTAATATGCTATTTTCTTCTGATTTTTACCGATGTGAGTGACACTTCGTGATTGTAGAATGAAAGTGCTTTCATTTCTAAAAGATTTGCATGTTTTACAGATCACGTCTCATCCTAGTGTAAGATTATGAGTCAACTTATCATTATACACTTAAAAATTTTCGTTTATTGACAGGTTGTCTTCCATGAATTTTGATCAGAAATTTTCCGTTTTGTTAGAAAAGTGGAATCGCTCTCGTATATCTGTTGCCATTTTAAGATTATGGAGTATCAAATATGGAATTATTACTGTAAAAATCTATCATCCAATGGGATTGTAGTATATTTGATCGCCACGGATGCGCTTCAACTCCTTTGCGTCTGTATCGAACCATTTACGGAATTTACGGACCACAAAGACTGAACTTTCTTCAAAAAACGGAAACATTCCGGCAACTCTGCTGCCAGTCCTTTTTCCGTAAAATGACAGAATTTTTTTTTTACAGTGTACAGCAATGTAATGAAATGACGATTTGTAGTTTTTATAATGATTGGTTGTTAAGTTCCAGTAAAAATGCAATGAATAATCCCAGGTAGAACGATGCAAGAAAAACTCCAGTATAAATAGACGAAAACATTTTATTCCATCACAAGATGTTAGGGCCGTGTGGCAGAAAGAGAGGGCAAAGGATCACGATGCCTCTTCAGCAGTGGGTGCAGTTGAAAGTCAGGTTCTTTCTCATATCAGAACTGAACTCAACCGATTACAGAAACTCGCTTCTAGGGCTGCTTGGCGATACAATTTCAGAGGGAGCATAGCATATTAATGATATATTTCACGTAAGGGTAAAATTTTTATTTCAAAATATTGCCTGCAAAGGACACTTTAACGGCCCTTGGGTGATGAGATGTGTTTAAGGAATTTAGGAAGGCCGACAGATACATTCTTTTATATATATATATATAGGAAAGGGTGTGATACAGAAAAGCGAATACAAGGACATACGAAAAAATGAATTAAAGGAATGTTTTAGAGGAAAATGAAAGTTTAGGTTAAATATTACGTGTGAAATTGCGAAGAGAGGGAATATTGATTTATAAAATAAAAAGGGAAGGGGATGAAACTTAATATAGGATTCTCATATCATAAGCAACATGTAATTTTCTTCCGGAAAATGTTTGAAAACTGAAGTATCTTTCCACTACATGAAATTCATCACAGTCGACTGTC
This sequence comes from Maratus michaelseni, assembly GCA_963931845.1. Taxonomy (NCBI): domain Eukaryota; kingdom Metazoa; phylum Arthropoda; class Arachnida; order Araneae; family Salticidae; genus Maratus; species Maratus michaelseni. Next base: position 469,962,418 of record OZ007589.1, read on the forward strand.
TTTGATTTAATATTCCAAACCAGGAATTGCATCTTGGCATTTCTCATTATGACAGCCGGTCATCCTTCGTAAGTTTTTTTCATGTGATGCATTATAACGGAGGATCGTGCTCGTGGTTTCGATTAAGGACTCATTATAATATATATAAATCAATCTGAATTCGCGCGGATCTGGCTCTTTCATATTCGCTATTTCGGTCAAGGTTTCGCTAAATGATGCGACCGAATTGACAGCATCTCGAAAGATCGTTCATCACATGATTTGGAGACTTTGGAGATTTGTTTAGCTCTGGAAAGGAAATGTACAGAAAACGTCAATCATGAGATGAAACGCAAAGAAATAAAATAAAGTTAAATCTACCTTCTGGGAATGTTTTTTTTTTTTTTTTTTTTTTTTTTTAATATAAAACGTTTTTTAGTTAAAACATTTTAAAACTATGAATTCAAATAAAATGTATTGAAATTTTAATGAAGTTTCCAAATTTAGGCAATATTTAGTAAAAATTTATGCTTATGCTAAACTTAATATAACAAGATTTAACGAATATATTTCACTTTCTTTTACAACACTATATTTGTAAGTCTCTTACCTGTGTTATGAAGAAAAAACTTTCAATCTCTTAAATTTACTAAGATATATACTAAATTTTATATACACAATATGAATTAAAAATATATATATATATATATATATATATATATAATAATAAAAATACCTCTTAAGTTAATAAATACATACTTGCAAGCTATATATTGTTTCATAACATATCAATAGATGAGAAGAACCGTCTGACAAAATTTTATTTCAATTTCTTAAAAACCTTTCAAGAACTAAGATTTTTCGTGATTTTTTTTTTTTTTTTTTGCTCAGTTCCAATTTCGGGAAGTTCAGTTGTGATTTATAATTTGGGCTAGAACTTTGCTTCTCATGATCGCTGAACCAAAAGTACAGCATTTTTGGAATCTTAAATATTTAAACTTTAATTAAAAAAAAACTTCGACATTCTTCGCAAAAACAGCGATTTGAGGAGACACATACCTTAAGTACAAAGTGGTAATCTAGAATTTCTTAGTTTTTAAGTAATTTATTATAATGTTATATATAAACATATAGTTTTACTTCACATTACCTATTTACAGACATTAAAATAATTTTTCATACATAGAACTTACGTAGATGTCATTAAAAAAATATATACTTAACTTTCTTCCAAATAAGAAAAGTCAGTCCTTTAAAACCGTCGTAAAAATAATTTCACCCTACCTTCTTCGGCATCTTCAGTTTACTGACATTTCTTCGTCGCCTCTTCATTTAACTCGAGCTTTCCCGCGGTCTTCCTAAAATTTAAAAGATGGCGCCATCTGTTGTCGATTGAAACGTCCAATACATCATTGCATATCTCTGATCAGATCTCTAAACAATAAATCCCTAATACAGATACATTTTAAAGAGGTACAGAAACTTGCAATTTATAACAATTCAAATTACACATAACGCTTGAAACTATTGAGATGAGTACAGAAAAATCAGATATCTGCAATGATGTATTGCACGCTACAATCAACAACAGATGGCGCCCTCTTTTAAATTTTAGAAAGACCGTGGAAGCTCGAATTAAATCAAGAGGCAATGAAGAAATGCAGGAAACTGAAAATACCCAAGAAGGTGAAAATATTTTGTACGGTACATATGATGGTTTTCCTATCTGGAAGAACGTTAAGTTTTTTTTTTTTTTTTTTGTTTTTTTTTTTTGTTTTTTTTATGATATCTACGGAAATTTTATGTGTGAAAAAGTGTTTTATTGTAATGTGCAGTAAAACTATACCATTTCTTTTTTTCTAGATTTAACTATGTAACAGGAGCTTTAAATAGCTGAAAACACATTCTTTTATTCAAAGAAATACAAACAAAATATTTGAAACAATTCATACTATATTTTTAATTTCTTAATTTATTTATATTTCTTTAATTGAAATCTCGCTAATGGGTAGAAACTTTTATTTATATTGCCTTATCCATTCTCTATACAATGTGTGAAAATATAGTTTAATCCATGCACAATGTGGCTTTATGAATGCTTATTTTTCAGCTTGCAAATTTATTCTGCTTCGCACTCGGCTAGATGCACCCGTTGAGAATAGCCCATGCTTAACTTTGCTCGGTAAATGACTGTTATTGTTGAGAATCTGAAAACAGAATAGCTTTGTCGGTTAAAGACACCAGGTCTATATAAGGAAAATATTCGTTGTAGTTGGAGGTCAAGGTTGAATAAATTGACTCCAACAGAGTGAAAAGTATCTGGATCAGGATTCGAACCTGGGACCTTGGCTATAGACACACATGCTCTATCCACTGAGCCACCCAGACGATATCCAGCCTCAATGCATGGAATTCCGCGTGTACTTAATTGCGCATCGTTAAAAAAGCTGTCGGAGGGACAGATCCGATGGTACCATTAACATGTGAGTGAATTGTGCCAGGCTGGATATCGTCTGGGTAGCTCAGTGGTTAGAGCACAATGGCTCGTATAAACGAGGTTCGAATCCTGTTCTAGATACTTTTCACTCTGTTGGAGAAAATTTATTCAACTTTGACATCCAACTACAACAAATATAGTATATTTCAGGTCGAAACTTCTCATGCATATTTAAAAAGAAGAATACTTCCCTCATTCTAATAATGAATTTCCAAATGATCGACTAAAAGAACGAATAAAAATATCTCATACTCAATAAGCTCAGCATAATTATTTTAGCTAAATTTAATATTTAAATAAATACAAATAGTTTAGACTTCCATGCTGAGATTTATACATTGCAAATTCGTATCAATATTTTTTAACTTCTTCGTATCAGCACGTCGAAAATGGGGTGTTCAACTGGATCCAGCGTTTTGGAGTGCAGTGGGGACATTCTATGCTCAAGTGTTTTTTGATTTTAATAATCAAAAAACACTTGAGCATAGAATGTCATATTCATATATTATAAGCAGTTCTCCAATAATGACCATCCTTTATATATATTTAAAGTATTTTACAGAATCTTGAAGTATACAATTAAATAAAACATTTTTGTTATTTACTTTAAAAGCACATACTATAAATGTGAATGCTTGGCTTAAGTCAACGTCAAAGCGGATGATAGCCAGAAAATGTTTTAGACTATTTTTTATTTGCATTATTCGAATATGTTTTTTAATAATTCAAAATGTCATTATTTTGATAGAGAGTCACTGGACATTTTCCTTATAAAATTTAGACATTTTTCTTTATTGTTACCACATTTTCAAAACCCGGAATAATATTTTTTCCGCATTAGAATATACAACTTGCATTTCAAGAAAATTTCTTATTTGTAATTTTTATTTCCTAAATTCGATTCGGAGATCTGGCTCGGGTAATTGGGGTTTTACAGTCTTAAATAATGGATTCGGAAATTACTTTTGTAATAAATCATTTGGTATGTAGTGTATATAGTATATGCAGTAGTATCAGTGCAATTTTCTATCGGAAATTCTACTTCGAAAGTTTCTAAAGTTATTAAAAAGGTGGAGCCATGTTCACTGGTGGCAGGGAACAACAGATTTACTTTTATTTCTAAAATTAAAAGTCGCAAAATAAATTTATAGCAAAAAAAGATTAAAAAAAACCTCGTTGAAAGAATTATTGACCGTTTGGTTTTGGTTACTGAATTCTAAAATTCTGTTCTAAAAATTTTTAATCATGAACTAACGTTTTTATTTTTTTAAATTCAGAATACCTTTAACCACCAAGTTTTTAACTAAATCGGTAAAAAAAAAAATAATAAACCTGTAATAAACTAATTACTTCGTATCATCGAAAAATACAAGGTCCCCTTCCCCTCCCCCAACAAACTACTTTTCCTACTTTATCGTCCACGCGCTCCGATTTCCATAAACGATCTTTTGACTTTATCGCTCGTGTGACCACGTTTCTCGGTGTCATTATGACACGCGACGGTGTGTCTCGTGTTTTTCTTCCGGCGCGGCCCCGTTAGCGGCAAATGTCTTTACGCGCGACATTCAACACCGCAAGAGACATTCACGAATGTCACCACCTAGAAAATTTTAAAAGACGAGATCGATGTGCGAACAAAACGGGTCAGAAAACGACGAACCAAACGGACACTTTTTAATGTCCCTTTCTTCCGTGAAAATGGAGAAACGGTTTTCGATTACGTCTTCCGTATAGGCGAGAATAGGCGTATTTTGAAAAATCTTTCTTTCGGTTTCAAAGTCCATTTGGCCGAAATAAATAAGTTTCCGTAAAAGCAATCCTTTATTGTCTTTCGAGAAGAAAAATAGACGCTTTTGAGTAACTTTTTCTGACAAGATTAGAGTTACCGCAAACTGGGATTATATAGACCCGAGGCAAAGTTACTTGCAACCCACAAAAAAAATGTGGCTTAAATCGGTCCTAGATCTACTGGGTTGAGAGTATTGACGTGATTCACCAAGTATTGTGGAATTTTGTAAATGGACGTCTGAACACGGTAGAAGCACGACTGGGTTACAAATACGATCCAAATAACATTAGTTTACTAGTATTTGACTAGTATTTTTACTAGTAGTAAACTGGCCGACTCTGTGAAGGGGATTTTAGAGACCGCTAACAGTTTAAAGCGACTGCGGTTTCAGTAACCGAATCGAAACTGTGCAACTGTATTAGACAATGTGGTTTCGAACACTGAGACTGTGTTACTGATAGAATTATTTACCGGTGACGTCCAACTATTGTCACTAATTTGTGTCAGTCTCTTTAAAATTTATTCAGACATTTTACGTCGAAGACGATACCGATCCTAAAACTTATGAAATAAGAAATTTTCTATCGATTTACCCCTCGATTTTACCCGCAGAGAAATTCAGCTCTGAAAATTTTTTATATGATAATAAAAACAAAACAAAATGCTGTACTCTGTTTCAACAATCTAGTTACAGTTTGTGGTAATTTGAGTGTATGATATTTATAATAATACGAACTGACTAACCAGACATTACAGATCAAACATCATAGCCTAATAAAATTCCCACGGGTTCAACCTGATAAATAGACTCTTTCATGACAAAAAATAACATTCGAAATTATTTTTCTCATCCTGATGTTACGTTTAACTATTACATTAAAGCTATTACTTTTTAAATACATAAAATAAAGGTACCGTGTGAATTCGGAACCTCCTCTTTAGAATGGGTTAAAAAATGCGCTCAAACTGGTAAAACCCATGACACCCAGTTTAGAAAAACGGGTAACGACAGAAATCCAATAAATAGAAACGTGACGCGTCGACCTCCACTACACCCCCGCTCGGTCTGTTCTGCCAACCATATATGGGTCAGTGAGCGAAAGGTCAGCTTTTGTGGACACTTTCAACCGCTGCTTTTGTGTTTTCACTTTCACGCATTTGTTTTGGCCTTTGTTTGAAAAACCGGCCCACTTTTAATGGCGGAGGATTCGGACAAAAATTAGAGTCGACAATTTCACAAGAAATTCTCGTAGCAAGTTTAAGAAGACTACGAGTTTTTCTTCTCGTAGCAAGTTTAAGCATTTTGTTTTATAATATTGAGGGTTGTGTCGAAAAACGTTACTTTATGACTGGTTTTTGTGTTGTAATTTTATAGTCGCGTGTTTTTGTAACTAAGGACTTACTTAAATCTAAACCCGTTGCTTATTATTTATTTATTGATACAGATCTATTACGGTTTATGTACTTAATTCCGAAGATACTTCCCGTAGAGTGACAGTGACATCACTGCAAGTTACAGCAGTCACGTCACATATGCGACCAAAATGACACCACTCAATGACATCGCAATGGGATTAAAATGTGAGCTTCTTTGAAAACTTAAATTAAGAGACAGGAACACTTTAAAGATTATTATTTATTGTAAAAAATACTCTGACATTTTCTTTTAATTTTGTGACACCACAGTAACGTTACTACTTCGCATCACAAGTGTGACTACAAAAACTCCAGGATGTGAAATCCCATTGTGACCATAATGTGATTTTTAACTACGTAAATATTTTGAACAAGACCCTCTTGATGCATTTGAGGGCCTGGATCAGACTCATTTATGTGGGCCAAATTAACCTATATATTATCCTATATATACCTATATATATTATATTATATATATAATCCCTTATTTATTAACCTACAGGAAATGATCTCGTAATAGATCAATTTTAAGTAATGAACAATTGGAAATTACGAAGAAAAGTCATTAAGTAAGTCTCAAAAGATAATTAAATAATAACTTACAATGATATTGACTTCAAAACTATTTTTATTTCTCCATCCATATTGATGCACTTATATCACCGTTTTATCAGTGCCCCAACACCATCTGCATTAACATTCTTTGGGTTGCTGTCTCAGCCACATTAGGACTTCGAGTTGAACTTTTTCATCCTCTGTGAACGTCATCTTTCCTCCAAGATGGTTTTTGAGTGGACTCAACAGATGAAAATCGCTTGGGGCTAAGTCAATGTTGAAGAAGTTGCCAATCAAACTTCTGAATTGTCTCCTGTGTTCAACTTGAAGTCCTAATGTGGCTGAGACAGCAACCCATAGAATGTTAACCCTTTATCTACCGCATTATGAATCAACAAACTGTTCAATCTCAATAATTATCTTATTTGATGTCTGAAGGTATATTAGACAATTTATATTATAATAATATGAAATTTAGAAGGTTTTTCATTAAAACTGATTTAATAATGTGGTAGTAATAGCTCTATTTACAAGAATAATTAGATTAACAGAAAATGCTGTTAAGGAAATATCACAATTCTTTATCGGAACAATGTAAATAAATGTATTGTGATCCTATCATTAAATAGAAAGGTTTTTAGAGTTGCAAACTTTTCATATAACAATTTTTAAAAAGAGAAGATATTATTTCATTTACATAAGTTTTTCAACTTATGTAAAAGGTAGAGAAAAATACCACTTTATAAAATATTTAGCTTTCACTGTTTTGCTGTGGTTTCCAAATTGCGATCCAGAAAAGTATTTTGTATAAAAACAAAACCTTATTATCATTATTAGACAGATTAAAGAAATTTTATACAAAGTTTTCTCTGATGGTACTTAAAAGTACCGTCAGTAGATAAAGGGTTAATGCAGATGGTGTTGGGGCACTGATAAAACGGTGATATAAGTGCAGAAATATGGGTGGAGAATACGTTGTGAAATAAAAATAGTTTTGAAGTCAATATCATTGTAAGTTATTATTTAATTATCTTTTCTAGCTTACTTAATGACTTTCCCTTGTATGATACAAAGTATATAAATACAATAATAATATATATTTTTTAAACTCTCCTTCAAGTACTATACTTTAAACTAAAAGGCTCTATGAAAATGAGATGAGTCTTAAAGCTAAATATAAAACAATGTTTAGAGCACCAGGAAGTTTACTAAAATTGCAGACCTATCTCGTTAACATGGATTCAACGTCTATTCTATTCTTCCTAGAATATGGAAAGCTCCCGTTATGCTCTATAAGGTCTCAGAATTTTAAAATTGAAATTAGATTTCGAGATATTCATTTTTCTGCAATATTGAAATGCGGAACTTTTTATTTTGGAATAGATGATGAAAATAATATCGCAATTAAATTATATTTTTCAAGGAAATTTGAAGAAATGAAAACATAAATTCACATATTCAAGCCTGGACAATGATTGCCAGTCATAAACTTAAAGAAGAAACAGAGTTTTTCAACGGATTATTTCCTAAAGATCGTTCATGGAATTTGTCACAAGGGCGAAAAAAAGGGGAATGGTTAAGTGAGAACAACGACATTTTCAAGCATATATTTGTATTATCATTTACTATATTATCATTCACAAATCTGAAATATTTGAATATACATTCATCAAGATGACGTGTCCATTTTTATTAAAATGTTAAAGTGACGTCATTTGTATGACACCACTTCCACCAAAAGTCAAATCGTGAAACTTCAAATTTTTTTTTTTCATTGAAAACGTGCAATTTTATTGACATAAATTTTAACTTAACATAATTAATATATTAAATCTTATCTAAATGTACCATAAAATTAGTTTGATATTTTCCATAAAAAATAGAAAGATCTCATGTCACTCTAGCTAGTAAACAAATAAAAAACTTTTACTGGGGTAGATAAGTAAACGAGCAAAATAATTTAACGTCATATTCGTGAGATCACTCTCTCATCGATGCGTATCTCTTTCTTATTCTCCATTTTTCTTATTCCTACAAATTTGCTTCCAACTTTTCGTTCTTTTGTTTAGTTTTTTGTTCCCCTCCATTCTATTGTTTAAAACATTTTAAACTAAATGCCTATAACAAGATTGGTCTTTTTTTTTTAAGAAAAAAGAAAGAAATCGTTCGTCCAGCACCCAGAGTAACAACGCCCTTTTTGAAAAAAAAAAACTTTCCCTCTCTCTTTTTCTAACCAAGACCACGCACCGCATGTTAGTTTTTACCTGTTGCGTTTTGTTTTCCCTTTTTGCTTCCTATTTGTCCACGCGTTTACGATTAGAGGGAGAACAATAGATGTATATATTTTTTTTGTTATCCCATCGCAAATGAGTTCCGTTCTTTGGTGTACAAACCGCTTTTTTATATCTCTTCGGCGATTAGGGCAAACATTCGGACGCTATCTATACGTGAATGACGTGCCCCGGTTTGAGTTCTATAGGATTATGGATTGAGTGTGTTGCGATTACATTGCGGATCAAACAATGACTGTTTTTGTGTTTTTTGGACGTGAATGTATGTGGAGACAATTGGGTGTGTACTATCGTCAATGTGAGTGAGAAAAATCTCTTAATCGGCATTGCACTGCAGTTTTTCCTATTTTTTCTATTTATTAACCCTTTTCAGTGAGATTTCTTTTGAAGGTGTGGGGAATTTATTTCTTATTTTAAATAAATAGATAGCTCGGCGCAGGCGTAGTGTTTTGAAAATGATGGGTGGGGCTCACCTGGAATATAACTCTTTTATACAGACCAATTACTAGTTTAATGCTGCTTTTTGATTTCCCTTTTACAGAAATTAAACAGAATCGCATAGGGTTAAATAAATCTCAACTTAAATAAAATGTTAAAACAAGGTAAAAATTCGAAAGTACAGTCACATTAATAAACGAGTCGGATGTGGCAATCCCAAAACTTTCTTCCATCTCACCCAAAAACGAATCAGCACTGAATCTAAAGTTTTATTCAATTCATTTCTTGAGATAGGACTATTGCTAAAATCGTGTCAATCCTGCAAAATGTAGCCTAGCAGCGCAACCTGTTGGGAGATTGACACCAAAACCTAATCAACCACAACTTATGTCAACGTTTACCTGAATCTGAAGTTGGATGGAAATCCTTGCATTCGTTCTTGAGATAGAGTTATTGTGATAATAATGAAAAAAGTTGCATAGCAGCGCCACCTGTTGGGCTATTGACACCAAAACATGAGCAGCATCTATTTAGGTCAAGGTCTAAATGAATCTGAAGTTGGATGAAAATAAATGCATTAGTTCTTGACATAGATCTATTGCGGATATCGCGAGAAATGCAGCACAGCAGCGCCACCTGTCAGGCGATTTTCACCAAAAACGAATCAGCACCCATTTATATCAGGGACAAACTGAATCTAAAGTTTTATTAAATTTCGTGCATTAATTGTTGAGATAGAGAGCCCACAAAATTTTTATCACAGACAGACAGACATAGTCACAGACTCACATTTTCTAAAAACAGTCCAATCGTGTTCAGGACCTTCTAAAATGTATATATACGTCAAAAACCGCTAGTCGAAAATTTTCATAATCCAGTACTTTTTTCTTGTAAAGACAGAAGAACGTAAAAATGTATATATTCGCAAATTGTTTATAATAAAATCAGAACGCGAAAGTTGACTTTAATATATGGTTTTTTTTTTTTTTTCAGAATATGGATTATTTTCCATATTTTCCATTTTTATGTGGCCTTTCGGCTGCAAGAGTGCAATCGTTTAGCATTATATTTTAATTTAAAAAATATAACTTAAAGAGAAGAAATTTTCTACTGTCGTTATCTCTATAACAAAAGAAAGAGAAGGTGGGGGGAGGGGGATGAAATAATTCAATTAAAAAAATATCTACCGAAAAAGGCAAATTAAAAATTCCAAAAAATATTAGAATGTGAAAAAACTAAGAGCATTTTCTGTAAATTAGAGGGAAAAAAAGAGTTCACCTCAGAAATTATTAATCGGCCTCAAGTATTACAGCCGCTCTTAAGTGCAGCTCTTAATATCAAAGATTGTCAATGGTATTACTTACACTTGTTACAAAAAGTTCTATTATATCTATTGTATCTCTTTCGCTATTATGGCAAACTTTCTGACACTATGCACGTAAATTACGTGCCTTGAAGAGAAAAAATGAAAATCCATTTTGATGCTAAAAAGTAACAAAACTACACATTCAAAAGTTTTGTTACTTTTTAGCATCAAAATTGATTGTGGGGGAATGCATAGGTGCCAACCTCTCATTAATATTCCGTAATATGCGAGTAAATTTGACCCAGGTTTAACATGTTCCGCACCAGAAATTTTTTTAAGAAATGAAATTAAATAAATTCCACGTAGAAACCTGAAATTGAATAAATAAAAATTCATCCAATAATTTTTCTGGTTTGAAGAGTTGTTAAACTGGGTCAAATTAACCCGCATATTACGGAATATTAATGAGAGGTTGGCACCCATGGGAATGGATTTTCCTCTTCAATTGGTCAAAATTCACATCCATTCCTCACAATCAATTTTGATGCAAAAAAGTAACAAAACTATACATTCAAAAGTTTTGTTACTTTTTAGCATCAAAATGGACTGTGGGGAATGGATTTTCAGTTGGTCAAAATTCACAACGGATGGCCTGCCACTTCTGGGTTCGATTTAAAGTCTGATGTCCCCATACTTAAAACGTTCGGATTTATTTTGAACTGTCCGGTCTCTACTCTTGTCCTGACCTCCAACGCGTTTTGAAGACAGCTTTATTGGTTTGAAGGCCTAGTTTAAAACCATGCCTTAAGATGCATGCAATCTCAACATTTGCATCGCTCTTTATGTGGCCTAAAAATGAAAGAAAGAAACCTGTATGATTACAGAATAGAGAGGGACACACGTATCCTCTTTAATAACATATTAGGTTCAACCATAAGGTTGAGAAAGTGCCAGCTACATACTTTAGTATAAAATCATTTCAGAAAACGAAAATACTTTTGATGCAACCTAATATTAAAATGTTGTATTGACATCGGAAACACATCTGCATACATAAATGAAATTCTAGCCTATCAAGAATCCTATATATTATTTCTGTTATCAATATCCTTTTTTCTAAGCAAATAAAAAACGCAGAACGATAAATGAGACACGCTATAAAAGGATTTTGAAGCGCCTTCTGACACAGTACACTCCCATATCTTGAATACATGTATTTCGATTATAAAATTCAATTCATTAAAAAATAAATTGACATTGTTTTCCTAAATGAAACGGAAGGTTTTCCAAATGAGTGTTGCCACAGAAATAAAATATTGCAACATTGATTATTTAATAAAAATCCTACAATAAACATGAAGTGGGACCTAGTTGCCGCACGGATTTCTTTTATATTTAGGATTAAAAAGCAAAATTTAAATTCAAATGCTCAATTTATTTTTCTTTGACCCATGGTTTTTTATTTCCCCCCGAAACACCCTCTAACTCAGTTAAAATACGATTGATCTTTTTTTTTTCTTTTGTCACTTTGATGACATAAATGATATGCTATTCTGGCTTGACTTATGCTGTTTGCATCAGACATTTTTAATCGTTCATTTTTCTTTACAAGCTTAAACCGGCATCTCAGAAATATTAGGTATTGCTAAAAAATATTAGACTGCAGTGCGAAATCTTCGCACGGGTCCACTGGTCGAGTAACAAATCCATTACAAAATTCCATTTTTACATGCAAAAAACCAAGTTGAGTTCAATAGAAGAGTGTAAAAAAAAAAAAAAATGCCAATCTTCTTTTCACCTCTCCTGTGAAATGGGATATTTTTGAGTTGAGTCAGTTTTCGTGCGGGAAGTGATGGGTGAGAATTGAAATTATATCTGTAGGACGGTGATTCATTCAGCATTTCCTATGCTTTTATACAACCCTTGAAACTTAGATACAGAGTGATTCATGAAGCTAAATATTCTAAAACAGTACAAGTGTCGAGAAGAGGGCGTGTCGTAACGCATGCCCAAAAATTAAATGTCGATACAAGGTGATTGAAAATCTTAATTCTACCCGCTCTTCATACATACCTTCATTCATACCAAATGAGTCTCCATTTGTTTAACACGTGGCCTATCGTGGAATTTAAATGTGTTCGGGGTGGAAAGGGTGACAGAAAATGGAATGTGTCATGACACCTCCATGACACATTTTCGGGACTTCACGGATGAAAGTCGCATGGAACGAATTTTTCGGTCATACGGATAACAGAAACAAAGAATTCATTTACAGGATGAATGAAATACCAGTGGACCCGTGCGACGATTTCGCACTGCAATGTAATATTTCTTTTGAGCAATATCTAATATCTCTTAGATGCAGGCTTACACTTCTAAAGAAAAATTAAGGATTTAAAATATCTGCAAACAACAGGAGTCATGCTAGAATAGCATCTCATGGATTCCATCAAAGTGGTCGAAGATAGCAAAAGGCACGCGCGAGGAGAAAAAATCGTATTTTAAAACTTGTATTAGAGGATGACGTCCTCTATACAGAACTCAATTCATTCAATGCTAGGGATTATTTTAAACCATTAAAATGCTTGCATCGTTTCATGCGGACGAAAATAGGCCTTTAACGGGAATTCGCTGTATTGGGGTTTCTTAAACAGTATGTGTTTATTACATTAGTTCCATAATAAAGTTATTCACAAATATATTAATGTTAGTTTTTAAATCCTTCTTTTTTATTGCCCCCACTTTGTGGCATTGGCGGAACGTTTGCAAATTTCGTTTATCGTAACTAAAAATAGCTTTTCTTACATGAAAAGCAAGTATTTTTTTTTTTCGCATCCACTTACGCTTGATTTTCCTTGAAGAAATTATTTCAGTCAATGTTCAGAAAAACACACCCAAAGGATTTTCAAACATGTGTAGTATCGCTAAAAATATAGGTTATGCTCGGTTAACGCTGTCGGATAACATACATTAACGTCCTAAAGCTGGATTAAAGAAATCCATTTGCTCCGAAATGTTTCATAATAATATTTGAAAAGTCTTATGCACCTATATACATATATTTTAAAATCGCAGAATATTTTGACAACAATGTTATTATGAGAGAGTTCTGTAATCCGCTCATTTTAGAAAGCGCGCATATTGTGTGTTGACTTGAGAGTTCCATAATCATAATACTTAGTGATGCCCATAGCGCATTGCGAGAATTTCTATCACTTTCGCGTAACAGGCTTACTGAGAAGCCGTTTACTATTTTTAATGTCTCCTGACTGATATTTCAGAAAACAAAAATATTTATTAGAATCTCTCATTTTTTATCCTTAGCGTTTCTTTCTTTTCTTTCTTCCTTCCTTCCTTTTTAGGGTTTCATTCATCTCAAGAAACGCTATTACTCACGCTTCGTTGTCTGTCTGTCTGTCACAGAGCCGTTCTCATAAACTATATAACTTGCTGAAATTTTGTGTACTTATAGCTAAATATCTACTATGAAGCTGAAAATCATAAAATTTGAACAAATCTTATTATTTTAATATAGAGAGATGAAAAAACAAAAATCTAACAGCCTTTACCTATTCAATTTAAACATTTTTCGTTATAGCAGATGCCAAACTTTACATTGGGATAATACACTAAAAAAAAAAAGCATTCTACATGGACGTAAGAACTTTTCTATGTAAATATTTACACATCTGCGAACGCATCTATATATATATTTCATTCCTCGTTGCAAAATCCATTTTTTCTTTAAGGGGTTTGGAACACAAAAACCGCGAAAATATCACATTTTTACTTTCTGAATGACAGATTAGTTTACTTGAGTGATGTGTGTCAATACATCACTCAGGTAAACAATTAATTAGATCAAAAGATGGAACACTTTTTATGTTGTGATGTCTGTGTTGGAGTAAGCACTTATAACGTTCAAATCATCTGAATCACTTATAATTTTCCGATATTCATCACGTTTAAATTGATATATCTGAATTTCTATCAAAGATAAAGATAAGAGACTTTGTACAATTATTCTCAGTTATATATTCATTAAAGCCAATTTAAAGAATACATAAGATTTTTTGAATGGGTATTGTAATTTTGGTAGATTTTTTGTATTTTAATTTTGATTGATTTTTTTTCTTTTGTATTTTCTTTTGATAGATTTTCTTTTATTTTGAAATTTGGGTAGATTTTTTATATTTTATTTGCGATAGAATTTTTTGTATTCATAAAATAATAATAATAATAATAATAATAATAATAATAAAAAGAAATAAATAAAAAATGCAATTCATAAAAGATAGTATTCATTCAAAAATTATTATTTTTTTCTTTAAAAAAAAAATGGTTTTGCAAATTCCGAAGACAATTGAATATTTATTCTTCTGTGCAACCAAAAATGAGAAAAATAATAATGCAGAAAGCGTTATTCCTTCCTATCTTTATACCAATCTTTCAATAGGAATAACATGGACTAACATCTAATTTTTTAAATTCAATTTAATTTTCTAAAGGAATTTACATTTGAAAAGGAATACATTTCAAGGGGAGAAAAAAAAAAGATTAAAAAATACTTATAAATAAAAAATTAAATTTTGTGACCCGGACTACCTTACATTGTTAAATTTGTATTATTAGTAGTATAGAATGAAATTTAATTGAAGGGATCCCCAAAAACATCAAAGTTTTAATTAGCGTATCTGCAGAACCTTTTTATGTATAAAAATGACACTTGATTGTGCTGTTTAATATACTAACACTACAAACTGACTAGTCTTTTACAGAATTCATGCGTGTTATGGAAATTAATATAGCTCTGTTATTTATTTATTTATTTTAACAAGCACATGTTTGAAATGATCTATTTTTAAATTCCTACTATTAGCTCACACTCTCTCTCTATATATATCTTGTTGGAATTTTCAATCGTTAATAAAATATTTTCTATTTATCCTATCAAGTTCAAATAAATTTTTTTAGACTTGTCCTGGATGACAATGGATGTTAATACAGTTTTTTTTTAAAATATTAATTCATTAACTAAATTAAATTAATTAATTTTAATTTTATATTTCATTTCTGTTCAAAAGTATTGACTCACTCCCTATTTATAGTCTCACTTTCACACGTAAAAAGATAATGGGGCTGGCTGTTCACGGACGAAGATCAGGCGGCTCGCGGGCGAAGGAGACTATAAATGTGGAGTGAGTCTATACTTTTGAACAGAAATGAAGTATGAAACTAAAATTAAATAATAAAATTTAATTAATGAATTAATATTTGAAAAAAAAACTGTATTATCGTTAACTGTAACATCGCTATGGCACTTTATTGTGAAGTTTGGTAATTTTCGAAATTCAATATTTGAAAAACGGCATAATTATTAGATTTTAAATTTATATCAAGAAAAATACAATTTTTTTAACTTTCTAACGCAGTTTGTCTAACAATTTTGTGAGAAATACTTTTCGAGCTATTAATTTTTGGTATTTTAGCTATTTATTTTTCATTTAATTTTTAATACATTTCAAAAATTTCTCTTATGTAAGATATTTAGCAGGATATAAATTTAGGAATAAATACCGTCAGTGGCGAAGCGTGTAGATCGCTGGAAAAAATTTCTATTTGACCTAAGTAGGAATTGACTTAAAAAAAAAGTTTTTATACTACTTGTTATGTATTTACAGTGATAAGATTTTTAGTTATGGCAATTTTTATTCATCAAAATTGTAAAATTGTGAATATTTTTATATAGTAAATGAAATAATTTTGACGCAAGGGTAAATTATTTTTTAAATACCATATGTGCTTATTATCTATATAACAGCATCGAAATATCCCCCTGGAAACTTTGGCATTTATAATGTCTGTGAATGCATGGCTACCAACATTCGTTTTTAATCAATTTGTTCAATTAAATTAAATGTTCAATTCGATTAAACTTAAAAACTAAAAAAAAAAAACTATCAAAATAAATGCAGTTTGAACCAAAAATTTCTCTTAAGAAATTAAATCAAACTTGTATCACATCGAAACAAGTAACATTGTTAAATAATTTTATTAAAAACATTTTATGGTGTCGCGTATTTCTTTCACTCGGAAAAAAAAAATGAAAGGTTGATTGCTAAGAAGTGCAAATCTTCCATCTCCATCGCCTCTTGAAACTCCATTATAGAGTAACTTTATTGCGCGTAGGATTACCCATTTTACTCGAACCGACACGAAACGCGGTTCGGGTTGGGACGGGTTGACTAATTTTTTCGGTGTGGGTCGGGTTGATTTTAAACGTTTCCTTTTCGGGTCGGTTTAGGGTTAAGTTTTGATTCTTTCGGGTCGTGTTCAGATTAACCCGATATTTAAAAAAAATAGTCGTGAATATTTTTTAAATAAAAAAACTGCATACTTGAATATCAATGAGTGTGCTCATTTTTATACAAAAAATATAAAAATGATAATAGATTTATAATTGTAGATTGCTTTTTCATAATTGTTTTAAAATGTGGATTCATTTTCTTTCACTTCGAGTTCGGGTCGGGTACAACCCGACACGTGCATGGCTGTACTCCACAATCTCTCCCCTGGTGTTGCAAAAAATCTCTCCCAGATGTCTAAAATGCCTGAATTAAAACAAAATTTATAGTCAGATTTTAAAAATATCGACACCTGTTGTTCGACTGACCAATTTCCGATTCTTTTACGGAAACGGGTCAACTGAGAAGCTTGTCCCGCTCAGAATACGATATTGGAGTCTCGGTTTTCGGCCTGGAAGTAAGAAATTTACAGTAAACAAGGGACATTTTCTGAAATAGGGTGTAACCCGCGTTTCCCCTCTTTTTTTTTTTTTTTTTTTCGGGGCATTTTTCGAGTCTGAGAAACACTAGACTTCACAATTGTATCAGTTTCCGAGGAAGTTGTATACTTCCGCTGAAGCAAGGCAGAGAACGCCGAAATAGGACGGTAACTGGAGTTGCTGGAGGAGAATTTGAACAAAAAATGAACAAGTTTTTTTCCATTACCGATATGTTCGCAGATGATGTGTGTGGCATGTGTCAATTCGCGGTATTGAAGATCCGATTTGTTTAGAGCCACAAAATTGCACGAATGTCTGCAGATGAGTACCAGGTTTTTCGTGATTACTAAATCGATTTCTAATGATGCAAAAAGTCGCCGCTATTATGAAAAAGTTATTATGAAAAAAAAAAAAAAAAAAAAAGAAGCTTTGTCTAGCAGCTCCTTCACAGAGTGATTTTATTAATTCGGGGAATTTTTCCCTCAGCATCAAAATATCCCTATGTTGTGAAATGTTATGCAACGGAGGAAGACAAGATATATGTTAAACGAATGTAAAGTAAAATAGTATCTAAACAACTGTGTAATGACCATGGAATAAGATTATATATTTTAAGCACAATGAAGTTGACTGGAAAGCTCCATTTAACTACTAACTTAATACTGTCAAAACTTGAAAAATACAAAAATTCTTCCAAATTTTAATATATGAAAACATTTGTGTTGCAACAGATTTTACTTTGCTGGTTAGACACAGTATTTCACAAATGAAGGTACTCTTGAAAGTTACGCGAAGAGGTTCTGGGAGGTCTACATTTGGCGCGGTACAACTAAATGAGATACAGAAAATGAGTTTTTTTAATCATTGCCAGTTTTGAAGACGAAATGTACCAGATATTGACGGTGCTATACGACTCGGCAAACTATCACCAAACATTTAATATATACATATAATTGAGATAAACAACCGTATCTGTCACGTTAAAAAAATTGCTATTTGTAAAACATACATTAAATAAAAAATAAAAATTATATTTATTTATATTCATTCGCAGTTTTTCTTGCTTTCATTTTTCTATTCACGACTTTAACAAGTAAGACAAAAGTAGGAGGTACGCCAGGCACATGCAATTTCACAAAGGATACGTGAGACATAATAGTTTGCGAACCACTGATAGTAGAGACTCATAAAATAACATATAAGGCTTCATTTTAACCTTTGCGGAAGTAACTTTAATGTTAAGTTAATTGTAATTAAATAGTTCAGAATATAATTCCTAGTTTTTTTTTCTTATTTTGATTCTACTTTTCCTTCCTTAATCTTTAGTTTCATTCAGTTTTTATTTATTTTTCTGGAGCAGTCGTGGAAACAGATTCTTAAGATATAGCTATCGTGTAAATCCTGAAAAATGCAATTTTAGGAATCCTCGGCTGTGAACCGAAGTGATTCTAAGCTGTGTACCTTCTAAAAAGTGGTCCAGATGAATAAGAACTTCAAATTCCATTTGCAATCAAAAGTAAATCCAATTTTTTCTATCTCACACAGATTTCTCATACACAAAAAACGAATAAGCATCCATTTAAATCAAGGTCTAACTTTATTCAATTCCGTGCATTAGTTCTTGAGATATAGATTGTTGGGAATTTTACATCAAAACCTAATCAACAACAACTTATGTCAACGTTTGATGAAAATCTGTGCATTTATTCTTAAGATAGAGCTATCGTGTAAATCCTGAAAAATGCAGCATAGCAGCGTCACCTATTGGGATATCTACACCAAAACGTATTCAGCGTCTCAGCGACTATTTATGTCAAGGTCTAACTGAATCAGAAGTTGGATGAAAATCAGCGCATTCATTCTTGAGATAGAGCTATTGCTGAAATCGCGAGAAATATAACATAGAAGCGCCAGCTGTTGGGCGATTGACACCAAAAACTAATCAGCACCCATTTATATCAGGGACTCACTGAATCTAAAGTTTTATTGTTCCGAACATTAGTTCTTGAGATAGAGCGACCACAAAATTTGTCACCTAGACACACAGACATTTTCTAAAAACAGTCCACTCGTGTTCAGGAGCTTCTAAAACGTATAAATCCGCCGAAAATTTTCACGAATCCAATACTTTCTTCTTGTAAAGATATAGAAGAAAGTAAAAAGTCAAACCCATCGACTGTGACATGTAAATACGTCCTGTATGAACAAAACATGTTGGT
The DNA here is from genome assembly GCA_963931845.1 of Maratus michaelseni. Classification (NCBI taxonomy): domain Eukaryota; kingdom Metazoa; phylum Arthropoda; class Arachnida; order Araneae; family Salticidae; genus Maratus; species Maratus michaelseni. The sequence goes on from OZ007589.1 coordinate 469,981,692, forward strand.
CAAATTACGTAACTTTATTTTTTAGTGTCATTAAAATTATAAATCATTAGTTCCAAAAATACGACCCGCCTTGGGTGGAGACATATATTACAACTCATTTAAAATCGAGCCTTTGAACATTGTTCATTCATCGCATAATCCTGATATTTCTTCACGGAAACAACTCAACTTCTCCCGGATTTTCCTCCGAGTCTCAAGGACGTACATAACCCCACCCTTCACAAAAGCGCTCTTCAAAAATAAAAAAATTCCTCCACCTTTTTTTGAATACAAAACTTTTTTAACCATTGTCTTTGCCCCACCAAAAAAGATCTATTTTATACACGGTCACGGCCGCTTAGGCACTATTACATTAAAAAGAGAGACAAATTATAAACGAAATGTGAGCTTTATAAAACGAAAGTAGTTTATTTATTATTTTGGGAACATTTAAACGAATGCAGATCGAGCCTGGTACATTGGACAGTGGCCAGTGGCATGGGCGTTTTCCTGTATTTGGGTCAAGCATGCGTTTTTCTCCCAGGTAAGACACTTTTCGAGAGAGTTTCAAAGGCGTGGTCCATACCTTGTTGAAAGTGGATTTCATTCATTTGTGCTTTTTCTGTGCGATTAATGCTTCGCTCTGTAACCATTTGTAGTAGCTCCATTGTCTAAAAAACCAAGCAGATTTTACAAATACTAAAGGATATTTTTAAATTATGGTAAGTATATAGGATTTTCTAAATTGTTAGAACACCTTTTGCAATATTTCTTTTCCAGATATTTCTACTGCAAATGGTCTGTGTAAAAAAAAAAAAAAAAAAAAAGAAGAAGAAGAAAAACTGTACATTTTAAACATTTTATAAAATATGTCAAATTTGTATAAGTTATTTTTTAAGTTAAATTTTTTTCTTTAATAATCTTTGTAGCTAATTATTTTTAAATTATGACAAGTATATATCATTTTCTAAACTATTACAACAACATCCTTTTCAAAATATTTCTATTACAACTGATATTCTACAACTGGTATTAAATAGAAAAAAAAGCAAAAATTTCACACCTTTTATAAAAAAAAAAAAAAATTGAATATGTCTTTTTAAGTTAACAAGTTTTTCTTTAAATTATGCTTATCATGGACTGTAAAATTCCATTTTTTTTAATAGGAAGGAAAAATGTTTAAAGTTATATCTGATTTTTCACATTAAAAAAATCAATGAAAATTTCAACATTTCATAAATGCTGCTTCATTAAGTCACACTTAATTTAGATTGTTTATTATATATTTACAAAATAGAACTGTTAACTTTAGAAAGCACATTTTCTCTCTCTGTTTCTTCAAGTAAAAATGTTTAAGAAATTATCTAAAAATTTACTCTCACGTATTTACAAGAATAAATTTAGTTTTCTGCTTTTCATGGAAAGTTTTTAAAAATGTAAAAGAAATGTAGAAATTAACTCATAAATTTTATCCAAATCATAAATATCTCGCATAAACATCTCGTTTCGTCATTAATAATATATGATAATAAAATATATTTCAACGCTAAATTATTAGTTTAGTTTAACATTTAACTCAAATTACTGTCTTTGTCTACTAATTAATTAAATATCTTATTTTTCAAACAAATAAAAAAAAGGCTAGGAAATTTTCAAACATTTCACAAAAGTTGTTTCTTTAAATCATGTCCATTACAGATTATAGAAATATGAATAGGTTTTTGTGGTTTTGAAAGTACATGTCTATCTCTATTTCGGCTAAATCTAATTTTTCATGTAAAAAGATGTAAGTAACTTTCTGAAAAGAATATTCAAATTTATTTATTAAGTCTTTGCCAAGATAAGACACTTTTTGGGAAAGTTTTAAGGCTCGACCCTCGTTTGAACTCATTTCTGATTTCGTTCACTTACGTCTACATTGGATTCATTACTTAAGCTTTTGTCTGTAACGATCTGTAGAGTAGCTCTAAAGCAGATTTTACAAACAGTTAAGGTTATATTGAAATGACTATATCATTTTCAAAATTGTTACAGGAACACACCTTTCTCTTATTTAGAAATACTTCCATTTACACCTTTGTCTTTTGTGTAAAAAATGATACGAAATTTCGAAACGCTCCCTAAAGGCAGGGAGATATAAATAGATTAGGAGAATTTTCCCCTATGGCATCTTCCTTGCAAACTTGAGCCTAACGCCGAAATGGCCGCATGTGGCGCTGCGATCTTTAGCTGAGTCAAAATAACATTGTTTGCTATAGGAGTGCGTTATTATTTCTTTAATAAAATATTAATTTTACATTATATTTTAATATGGCTCGGAACTGTTTTGTATATGGATGTGACACAGGTTATAAGAAAGTCGAAAGACAGAATAAAAAACTGGGTATAAGAAATCCATCGTTGTTTCCGTAAGCATATCTCGTCTAGCACAGTAAAAAATGCCAAAAATTTAGTTCAGATAGGAAACACAGTTAAAAATTATCTTTTCACCAATTCAAAAAATGAATCCACCCCTTCCAGGAAAAAAGAAAAAGGGAGGGGGGGGGTGCAACAGATAAATTAACTGTATAAAATGGATGGCCTTTGTGCTTCTTTTTGAATTTATATACAAATATAGTTTTTTTTTTTTTTTTTATCTAAGGTAAATGCTGTGATTTTTAAATGTTTGTAGCCGAGTAATTCTTGAAATTATATTTTTTGTATTTTTCTTTGTTAAACAAATGTTTGTTAATTATTTCTGTTAAATAATGTTTGTTCCTTAAATAAAGATATGTAATTTTTTTTGTGTAATCTTTATTTAAATATACACATATAGGCACAAAAGTTTTTTAATTTATCAAAATATCTTGATCATATGCAATAAATACATAGACATCAAATTATTTTTTGATTTGAAAAAATAAAAAAAAGTATTTCAAATAGGAAGTTATTGACAGCAAGTCTTGAATGTAGAAAATGATTCATATTATACATGTGTATTAATTTACAGAAAAAGCTAGTTGTATTTGAATTTATATTACATTAAATATCAGAATAAAATTACAATAATCCAGCAGTATAGGAAACACTATTTTTCTTTTCTAGGGTCCCCTTTCCTGTATTGTCACAAAAATTTGAGCATTTCCGATGCCTCAAAGGGGTGGTGAGTGGTGATGGGAGTATGTAAATAAATATTTAGATAAATATATTTATTATTATCCTACTCTAATAGTATAAAATATCATCTCTAATGAAAATTACATGCTAAATTTGGGGGCCTAGGGCCCAATTGCTACAAATTTCAAATTTACTTTACATTTGTAGTAGGCATAAATATTTTTTAAATCTAGAGTTTAAGTGCAATAAAATTAATCCTATCAAAATTTACCTTATTCTAATACTTGTTTTGAATAGGAATTGATATTTTTTGCTCATTTTAAATAATACAGCTGAGAAGAAAAAATATATAATTTTTAGTTATTTGCAGTTTGTAAAATTTAGTATGAATATTTAACAAATTCTTAAACTAAATAGTCCTGGTTTTCACATTTTATTTATTTTAAAAAATAAATAAAAGCATATAAAAACATCATCATTTGTTTTAATTAGAAAAAAAAAAGTTATTCTATAAAATATTTACGAGAATTACGTGATAAATCCCGGATATCGAAGTACAATAAAATTTAAAAGAAAAAAAAAAAGATATATTTGAGTTCCAGGCTTGTTTTGAATAAGAATTAATATTTTTTGTTCATTTTTAATATTACAGTGAAAATATATATTATTTGCAGTTTGTAAAATTTAATATAAATATTTTACAAACTCTTAAAATAGTTCGTTTTCTGTTTTATTAATTAAAAAAATCACAGAATTTCTTTTTAAATGCAGCTTGAGAGAAAAAAAAAGTTTTCGATTTGCTGAACTTCGATTGCTGACACAGATGGCGCTCCGGTCAGTACACGAGATTTCGCGCATTACCAAACTTCATTTCGGAGTCAAAAACCTAACACAGCGTTCCCCTACCTGAGGTATTCTATTACCATGCCTAAAGGTTAAGGTTACTTCTCTTACCCTTAAGAGGGTTGGGTCATTCAGATCTCAATTTCCCCTCGCTAATGTTAAACCTACGGGAGTGGAATGCATTGTTATTTTTTATATATCTCCTCGGGAAATTAATATTTGACTTATTTTTTGTGCATATTCTTCTTAAAGGATCTCTCTCTCTTTTTTTCTTAGTTGTCAAAATGTTTCTAAAATATAGTCTTAATTTAATATTTTATGTGTTAAAATTGTACGAGCTGCGAGTAAGATTAAATTCAGATAAAATCATGCATCTATTTTAGAAATATTTTGACAGCTAAGAAAAAGAGAGACATCCTTCCCCTCTCTATTGTTAAACCTATGGGTTTGGAAAGCATCCGTATTTTTCAAATTTTACTTCGATAAATTGAAATTTTTACCTTTTTTTTTTCTCGAAGGATGTCTCTCTCTTTTATTGTTATTATTTGGCAACATGTTTCTAAAATATACACTTACTTTTTTATATTTTAAGTGTTAAAATCTAATGGAAGCAGATGAGTTGAAAATAAAATTTTATTATCAGAAATAAATATTTGTCAAATAAAACAGAAAGCAACATTTCCACATAAGTTGTTTCTTTAAATTATCTTCTTTATAAATTATAGAATGTTGAATTATAGAATCTGAAAATTATTTTTTATTCTATCTCCCTTTCGGCCGTATAAGGTTGTATCTCACTTTTCATGTGAAAAGATAAATTCTAAAAAATATATTAAAATTTATTTATAAAGTTTTCTGGCGAAATAAAAGTTGATACTTTGTGAAAAAGTTGCAGGGCGTGATTGTTCTCCATGCATCCGTCCCTTGTCTCTGTGCGAAATGATTTTGATTTCATTTATTTACATTTATGTTTTTTTTCCGTTCGCAATTAAATAAATGCGTAGAACCCTGTCCGCACATAACAGTGCAATTTTCCTTTCAAATTTTAGGAAAATCGATTCAAAATTTAAAAAGATATATAAATGTTTTCTTCATTCTATTAAATCCTATCAAACATAATTAATACAATGATATCCCACGATACGTAATGATTTGAGGTTGCCATGGTGATGACGTCCTATTACTGAATGTTGTATTACTGTATTGTGCTATTGTTGTATTACTGAATTTAAAAATAGAACTTTTAATACTAAATTGTTTAATTATAGCAATCCAATAATCTATCGACATTTTTTTGGATAGATTTTTCTCGAAAAATAGCCTAAATATGGATTTCAAGTTCTGAAATTTTCAAAGCTAGGCTTTAGTTTCCCTATTGGAATTTTCAGTCATTGTCAACAAAAGATAAAATGTTGCCAACTTAAGATGTACCTATTTTATTACGGAAATTAATCCTATATAAATCTTAACAGACGATGTAAATATTTATAAAACTAGCTATAGTACGAATGCACTTCATTTGTCACTTTTGACGAATAATTTCGAACTTGTTTTAAATAAAGTTCGTTATGTAATTGAAGACTTAAGCAACAAGCTTTTATAGATCTTAGGCAAGTCTTTTTTTCCTGTTCATTTATTAATTTTTGCTTGGAGTGAAGTATTTAAATTTATACGAAAACTTTCAAGTCATAGTTGCACAACCTTAAAACAAATTTCCAACTGAAATAAATATATTTTGAATCGTAAATTTTATTTAATAGATCAGATCAAATACGTACAACATATAGAAACAAGTTGCATTTTATTAAATGAATTTTCTGGTTTGAAACATGTTTGCTTGACTCGGAAATAATCGGAAGGTTTGGCGGCTATGGATTACGAAAGTTCAAATCATATTATTCACTATTTATTTATATTCATTCGTTGTGAAGTGCATTTGAAAATAATCTAGAAATTGACTTAGAAAATTTATTTAATTCGCAAATATAGGCTTGCTTAGCCGTAAGTAATATCTTTCGATATCAAATTAGTTTAATCTCAGATTTAGTTCAAATTCTTTTCTGTTTAATATGCTTTAAATATGTTGAGATTTTGACCTTCACAGTCCACTGCAGTTGTCATACGTTTACAAACAATTTTCATTCCGCTCATATTCAGTGCAGTCAAAATTCTGCAGCTCCAATTAAAAGTTTTACACGGACCCCCCTTTTTTTTGGCATTACTCTTTGATTTACTCTTTTCATTACTTGGGCCTAGCCCGGACATTACTGCACTTTCATATTTTAATATAGCGACAAAGTCCCACATCTTTCAGCAATGCATTTCTTTCCTATTTTTTCCTCTGTCGTCATCAAAAAATCTTAGTCCACTTTTAGGCGACTGACAAAAGCCAGCTGCTATATTTATAAAATTAAAACGATGGTGGCAACAGCTTTTATTGCGCTTACATTGCTTCTAAAAATCGTATAATTACATAATTGTTTTTTACATCATCGAATAAGGGAAAAAAATTTGTTTTTGAATGAAATTTGTTCGAACACTGTAGTTCAATAGAGTTCATTTTTAGGATTTTTTTAATAATTTTCAAACACGAATTTTAAAAATAAAATTTAAGAAATTAGAGATATTCAAAATAAATATTAAAATACTATACTAATTTATATACAGCGCAATCACAAAAAAGAAAATAATTAAAACTTAGTGAATGTAACTCACTGTATTGAAATAAATGCAACTATAATTATTTAAAAAATTCAATATTTAAAATTCACTCTTCTACGAATAGTTAACCCACATTTATTCAAGAATTTATCGATTATATTTTCTTTACTATATATTTAAATGCGAAAATTATCTGTAAAATTTGGTACTAATCGTGGCAAAACTCCAGGATCTTGAGCAAATCTGGGCAAAACTTTGGGAATGCTCTGGAAGGTTGGTGATTCTAGAAACACTAAGCAAAGTCAGGCAATGTTATAGGCTGACGAATAAAGCCGGGCAAAGCTTTAGGAATGGTATAGGCAAAATTGTAAGGAAGTTGGGAAAAACCAGTCAACTCTATAAGAACGTTAGGCAATGCCGTGTCAATCATTAGGAACACTGGACAGAACTCCATGAACTGGGCAAATCTTTAAGATCACTGGGCAAAAACCGCACAATGCTATAGAAGCACGAGTAAAGTGAAAACTTCATGAAAATTGGACAAAACCGGGCAAAACTCAGAGGGAAAACAGGGTCATGCTATGAGAACTTTTAACAAAGCCGGACAAATCTTTAGGATCATTAGGACAATGCTATGGTGACACGGGTACAATTTTAGGACCCTTATGAGCGAATCGCTGGAGACGCTGGCAAAACCGGGCAAAGCTACAGGAACAAGGGCAAAGCCAGGGAAATCTTTTGGAATGATTGGAAACACTTCAGGAACACTAAAAAACCGGAGAATTCTACAAAAATGTGGGGCGAAGCTGGCAAATCTTTAAGAACGCTAGGCAACGTTACCTCTAAGGTATGTTAACACTACAACTACCGGAAATTTTACTCAAGTTTCTTAAAACTATCTCACACCAGAATTTTCTTTTAGAACTACTTATTCATTTAACGTATTTCTGCGAGTTTTATATTTAATTTATTTTACAAAGAAATTTCAGGTTCGAATCGGAATATATTCATTTGGTAACCGTCAAAATGACGGCTCATGGCAGTTCTAGTGTTAAGCTCAGTTTAGAGATTTGAACACTCGACAAAGCTGGGTACGGGCATAGGAACTCCGTGCAAAATCGGAAAATTCTATACGATTGCTCGGCAAAGGCGGTCAAAATCTTAGGAACGCAGAGAAAACTAAAGAAATCTGGGCAAAATTTGAAAAAAACTGTAGGTACGTTTTTCTTCTATTTTAAAACTTTTAAAATTTATATAACAGGATTTTTCGGAGTGATGTTTTAGGAGGTGCTATAACGAAAATTAGTTCAAAATAGATATTTTTGGCTAATAGCTTTATAAAAAGGTGCCTCAACGAAAATTAGATCAACAATGTTGCGGCACATTGAGTTATGAAAGGTGGTCAAAAGTAAATAATTGTTAAGAAAAATGGATAAAACATAGCATATTTTATTTGTTGCATATTTTATTGCAAGTTGCATATTTTATTTATTTTCGGGAAGATGCCAATTTTATAAAAGGTCTAAAACGATTTTTTTTTTAAATACAAATTAGGCAATAAGAAATAATTGCTTAAAATAATAATAACAATAATAATAATAATAATTCCCATTTGGGAACAAAAATTATGACAAAAAAAGAAATGTTTGTTTTACTGCATTATAAAAAGGTGAGAAAAAGTTGGGGAAATATTGGGTGTAATTTGTATGTTTTAATTCGTTTACAGGGGTGACAAGCAGGTAATCTATAGAAATTTACTTTGGCATATTACATATATTACAATTTTTCTTTAAATCCGCTTTTATTTTTCATATAAAAGATTCAGAAATATGATTTTTTTTTAAACTTTCCTTCTAAACTACGTTATAATAATTATTATTATTATTTTCACTGAATCTTTATCGACTATAATGATCTAAGTAAGTGACCATTAATGCTGCTATTTCGCTAATCTTAAAAATTTCCGTACTCTAACATTTTTGCATAAATGTGTATGCAATACTGCTCCAAAAGAATTTTAATTATAGTATAACATTTAGGCGTTTTTGTATAAATGAGTCGGGCACGGGTCGAACTTTAAGCTCTCTTTAATATTCGGTCGTTTTCACGTCATATTTACACACATTAAAAGTGTCTGGTCTGGGGTAAACAACAAACATTTTCACTAAAGAAAACCAGTGTATTGTGCAATAAAATGAAAATGTGTATTGATGCATTAAAAAATTAATTTTTTGTTAAAATTTTACAAAACCTTAAAAGCACTGTTTCTAAAAACAAAATCAGTTAGAAAACGTTCAAATAATTATTATTTCTTGTTATATCACATAAATATCAGAACCCACTCAGGAAGTCATTAATATAATAACTGCATGGGAAATTCATATGTCAATTTCACTTTAAAATAAAGGTATGCGAGAAAATATTGCCTTTTTTTTTTTTTCTCATATTAACTGCTTACGGATATCAATTATTTATTGATTTTTCAACAATTTAGCGTAAGTGCCTCTACCTCTCCCAATATTTTGTGTTTCTTTGTAAAAATATTTTTGCTCTGTCTTACAAATATAGCAAACTTTTTATAGTGCTGCCATCTACATTAAATCAGTAGAAATACAAACTATGAAATAACTGTAAACCACGGAATTGAATGTAGATACGCGTATTTAAAAAACTGTGTTGATGTCCGTTTTAAAGAGAATAATTGATAAGCAATTATTCCAAGTGCAAGGGAGGCAAAATACGTTTGATGGGTAATAACCGTTTCTAAATAGCGATTTTTTAATAGAGGCTGTGTGCCTATCCTAAAAAGTTGAGCTAAGTACCGAAATTCAAATAATAATTAATTATAATAGGATGCATAAATCTACACTATTATTATATATAAAAAAAAAGGAACGTTTATTTTTCTTTTCTTTATTTTACTCAGCTATGAAGAAATATAAAAACAACAATAAAAGTAATTTCTTTTGCAATAGCAGAGGGTCAATAAAGTTATTTCGTTTAAACGCAGAAACGGAATGTTTTTCGAAATTGATTAAATACTAGTGTTTCCGATTTTCAGGGGGTTCCAATACCTCACGAAAAGTCCTAATTTTTTTGATTTTTTAAAAATTTCTTTTAGTTTCATCTGGAACTTAACTGTACAGTAAATCCTGTGAAGAGATCTACAACAGAATTTTTTTATAGTCCCTTCCAAAGCAATACATTACACATCTACCTGCCTAGACGGAAACCTGTCTAAATCGGAATTTTTTGCGGTTCCCAGTGATTCTGTTTTCAAAAGCTTTACTGTTCAGTAAACCCTGTGTAAACGGAAACTATTTGTAACGGAATTCTGTTTCAAAGGAATTTTGTATCCGTCCCTAGCGATTTCGATCTCACAGGTTTTACTATATAAGATTGTTGTGTTTATTTTAGTATAATAAAACTGGCTAAGACGGATAGGCAAAGAAAAAAAGGAGAAAAATTCCGTTTTAAACAGACTTTTGTCTTATCAGATATAATTGTATGTTGGGCAATTTTCACGTTTAAGACAGAATTCCATTTTAGAGAGGTTCCATTTTCATAACGTTTCTTGTATTTTTGGGTCCCAATTTAAACGCCGTTGTCCCGCTTTTTGAGACACTGGACCTGGCAGCACAAAGTGAGACACCCTGTATTGTTGGCTGAAGGAATGGATTGTGATCCTGATTTCCTACGCAAACTATGTTTATTGTACCATCTCCTAAAATTTGTAATACCCTGTAGATACAACGAAAATTGCTTTCTATACCTAAACTCTACTTTCTGGAAACAAAACATTTGTGAGGACAAAAAGGCAAAGACTATAGAGAAAGGTTTTCCTAAAAAAAAGTTTCATATTTATGGTTATTAACCTTTCTCATTTCGTTAAAACAGTTTACCCTGTATATTCTCATTCTATATATCTCATTCTAAAAAAACAATTTTTTGTCTTTATAGGTACTTAGAAAGTAAAAACGGAACCATTTATAAGATCACTCCTGTTTCTGTCAGAGCCCTTTTTCTCGTAACCTCCTATGGGACGTGGAAAGTTCAAACTTGGGGAAACTAAGATAAAGCCCATTGACCCAAATATTTTACAGATTATTAGCGATTCACAAATAGGTTTAGGAAAAATTGAGGGGGCTAATGAAGTTACTTGAAAATAAAAAGTTTTGGTATCGTGTGAAAGATCTCGTAATACAAAATTCAAAATTATATTTGTTTTAATTTTAAGTATTCTATTTCCAGGGATAGCGTCGAAAATGCACTTCAAAAATATGTCCCATCCCTCTCTATTTCTGAATCTACTGAAAATAAAATGATGACAAAAATAGGGCTACCCCTATTATTTAAACCTTGGAGGAAAACTATAGCGATTTTCCTACGTAATAGTTTTTGAGAAAAACGCATTTTTCCGTTACACAGAAACTTTACTTTTCGGGCGGTCAGCAAGGAATTGATGAGCGGTCGAGGTGTCTATCAAAGCAGAATCATCCAAAAATATTAGATAACGATTTTCGAAAATAATTGTCGGTCATTAGCCGAGATATTAAGTTACTTTAAAAAATGTATTTTTATACATATCGTGTAGGGTATCATTCAAAGGATCGCGTCACATCGAACTCAAAAATATATTTGTTTTCATTTTAGGCATTCTATTTTCAGAGATATCGTTGAAAGTTTATTTGAAAAACATGTCCCCTCCTCTTCCATTCCCGAATCTACCGAAACTAAAAGTATGAAACAATTAGGGGTAATAGGAGTTTAAATTTATTAATTTCTATTTATTAATTAATAAGCTACGGAACCCTTTGACCGTTTATTTAAATCAAAATATTGTAAACCCCATTGAATTATGTTCGTGCAAAAGGATCAGTCCATAAGTCGTGTTTTTAGCCCCTGAAATAAGACTAAAATTCGATTTTGTTATACTGACTTGATTATTTCACTTTTTAATATTAGAAGGTTTATCCTGTACGATTTCAACAATAGTTTTTTGCATTTTGTTCGGATTTATAGGACTTACACAAGCTCAAAGTTCGTATGATTCGTAGTTTTGGATGAAACATACGCAATTTCTCCTAATTTTAACTCAATTTTTAATATATATGTTAATATTTTACTATGAGCGCAGCTTTGCAACACTTATTTTTACATAGAGTGTACATTTTGATGTATTTTATAATATATGTAAAGAAGAAAGTGTGACACGATGGCGCTCCTATAAATAATGGAGATAAAATGAGGAGAAATGGCGTATTTTTCATCTAAATCTACGAATCATACGAACTTTGAGCTTGTGTAAGTCCTATGAATCCGAACAAAATGCAAAAACTAATGTAAGGAAAGTACATTATCGGGACTTTCCCATAAGTCGCCTCAGTTGAAAGATTTAGGATGGCAAATTTATGACCAGAGACTCGCTGGCGACAATTTTAAGCCATAAAAGTCAAATAAGAAGAACTTTGATTTAAGTTGGTCTGGGAGATAATATCAAAGAACACACACGTAGTTCCGAGAAAGAAAACAACACGCTACAGAAACAACTGATGCATAGCCATTGGTTGGGGTTGGTAAGGAGGAGGTGAAACTGACCCTCTGTTATGCAAATTTCAGTTAAAACGGGAGATCAACTACCCAATGAAAAAAAAGAAGAATGGGCTTAAAGCACTGTCATGCAAATTTTGGGCAGAACAAAGTACGGCCCACCGTGGTCATGAAAAAGCAGTTGTGAAAAAGAATGAAAACAGAACAACACATCGATATCAGAAGCGAAAGTGAGAGGTGAAATAAAATGACGCGATGAATTTTGTGCGGTCCGAAAGAGGAAAATAGAGTGAGTGGCAATTCTGATGGTAAGGAAGCAGCGAACCCGAACAACATATATGGAGAGTGGTGAAGTTGCGCTAAGTTTTGTGAAATGAACATTTTCAATAAGTGCAGCGCTATTTAGTTAGCGGAAAGTGTGCTCTGATACAAAGAGAAACCTTCTTCAATCAATGTGTATAGGTAAATATGACTCTGACCTAAGTAATTCCCCAGTTTATTTGATTTTATCAAAATATTATAAGAGAAGCTGGTAGTGTGACCTTAGTCACAAATGGAAGTCAGTATTTTAATTGTAAGCAAATAATGTTGTCAAAGATCAATTTAAATATAAATACAAACAAATATAAGTATCCTTTGCAAGGATCAAAGTGTTAATGCCAATATTATAGGAGAAATTTTGTTAGGAAATTAAATCAGATGTGTTCTGATAAATCTTTTTTTTTCTTGAAATAACTGTAAATATTGTAAATAAATAATAGTGTTAATTATTTGGAGTCTTCTCATTTAAATTATCTAGTATGTGTTTGTTTATTTAGATTTCCATTTTAAAAGTCAGCTAAGGGCAAGAATGATCATTCTCAAAAAGGGTAATGGGCTACTTCGAAATTACACAATGCAATGGGGGGAACATATCCAAAATTTAATCTCTATGGATTCCTTTTATTATTATTTTCTGAATAAATTAATTTATTCTATTAGCCAACCCCAGAGAAACCTTTATGTATTTAATTCTAAGCTTTAATTCTGATCAACTTGTCCCAGCAAAAGGGTTATGTTGGAATGGGCAGCAATTAGAAGGGAAATTAAAGGATAAAATCTTAAATAAATATTATAACTGAGCCATGCATATTTCTCTTCAACAAAAACTGTTGTTGAAATCGTACAGGATAAACCTTCTAATATTAAAAAGTGAAATAATCAAGTCAGTATAACAAAATCGAATTTTAGTCTTATTCCATGGGCCAAAAAAACACGGCTTATTTTGGATTTTATTGTGTTTGGAGGAACCACACAATAAAATACAAAATAATATTTTGATACAGAACCCTATCAACGACGCTCTACACTTTCGTCTTTTTTCAAAGTAGGTTAAAACATGATATTCAAAAGTCATTTTCTTTCAAAAAGATCAACCTTGAGTTTCTTTTTTTTCCCCTTTCGCACCTGTAATAATGTACTTGCCCCATTTCAATTCTCTGTAATAAGCACTTATTTGAGAGGCGGCCGCATTCACGATTGAATTATGTCCGCTCCCACTGATGGATAGATATGTGTCAGTATATCTCGAGCAGAAATACAAATAGAAATGGAAAGAATAAATATATATATATTTTTTTTACATTTGTCTTGGTGTTGCATTGGGCGCGTAACAAATGTTCTTGTAATACCACTCTTTCGTTATTCTAGTTTCTTATTGTGTTTCTTGGATTCTAGAGTTCATTTTCGAGCCAATCAAGTTGAACCGCATTGAAATAATTTCATCCATATTCAATAACAATCCAGAAAGGAAAACACACATACATTATCTATAGCGAATGGCCCAAATTATGACACATGCTTGAAATTATACTATGTAACGTAAATACGTGTCGCTAGACTCTGTTAAAAATCTTATTTCCAAAATACTTTATAAACATTTTTTAACTGTGAATAATTTTTTTGTTTATTAGCTGATAAAAAAAGTCAAATTGAATGAGTTAAAATGCAAATCAGAAACTCACCCATAACACAGTTTTGCTGAGAACATTATGTTATGTCAATTTTATGGAATGCAGTATTATTGTATTTCAACAGTCCTCACTAATAAAAACGAAAAATTTTGCACGCTGACGCATGGCATTTATATGTTTTTGTTGGAAATTTGGACAAAATTTTGTCCCTAAAAAATTTTTTATGTGTGTGCGTTCGGAAGTGATATGTCATTCCGAACCAGTTCGGTCATAATGGACCTCCTTTCTTTTACCTGTAACCGTATGCATATTTTTTTTCTAGTTTTATGTACTGAGTATAAGAATATGTACATCAGTGTTTCCTAACCTTGTTTTGGCCACGCCTCACCAAAGCATCTTTAAAATCATGAAGTAACATATAATTCTTATTAAAATGAATTCTTATTCACATGGAGAGAGCCTAAAAGGGCTTTAACAATGACAAGTCGCTGCACATATTTTTAAGCTTATAGAACAGATGATATTCTTGTCACAAATATGTTTATAACATAACTTTATAAATGAAATGACTCCGCATTTATAGAAGAGTTTTGTTGTTTCTTGTCACATTACCAAAAGTATTTTATTGGTGTGTATTTTTATTTCGAAAAATTTTTTTGGAGAGACTCACATTTAGCATTAAATATTACCATATTTAATGCTAAATGCGAGTCTCTCCAAAAAATTTGCTGAGAACATAGGGTGAGCCAAAAGTCTTATCCTGGTTATAAGTATTTATTGTGCTCAAACTATTATAATTAGACATATGTTTGTTTGGATACAGTGTAAGTACTGTTTTTTTTTTTACAAGACAGCGTACTTCAATCAATTTCAACGTGTGCCCCCTTGGTAACTCGCTCGGAGCATGTCTAAGCAGTATTCTAGTTCCCGCCAAATGTGCTTGAACATGTCTTCCGTTACAGTACACGCAGCAGCTTGTATCCTAGTCTTCAGTTCTTTGACGTCAGCAATGGGTGTGGCAAAGACTGTCCCTGATACAGCCCCAAAAGAAAAATCCAGGAGTAATATCTGGAGAGCGCGGAGGCCAAGGTGTGTGGCCATCCCTTCCTATCCAATTCGTGCACTCTATTGCACAAAAAAGCTACTAAAACTGACCTATCGAATGATACAACAAGTTGCATTATTATACAAACGGTTATATTGTAATGAATGATTATCATCAGGGCAAGACTTTTGGTTTACCCCGTACATTGCGATTCATTTACAATAGGTGGACATTTTCTGGTCACTGAAATCTCTCTTTGAATAATCCAATCACAGTCGCCAACTGCCGCGACTTTTTGGTATCACTATTTTTCTTCAAAAGATTCTTCGCCTTATTTTACCGCACTATTCTCCGATTTAAAAAGAAGTTTTCTGTCCTTAATTACTAGAGACAAAAAGTCGTAGCAGTTGGCAGCTATGAACACAATACATAAGAATAATTTGCACAATCAATCGTTTCATGTGTAAAAGTCGCTTCATCTGACATATCTCAGAGCGAAAAGAAATACAACACTCTAGTCGCGAAAATTGTCTAAAACTCTAAAATGCATGCAAATCAGAAAAGTTATAGAGTCCTTTTTTATATATATAAAAGTGTCTAAATATCTTGAAAAGTTTTTTTATATAATTATTCTGGTATTAAATGTATTTTGAACTTTTGAATGGAAACATTTTAAAAATTGAATAACAACTTTTTTTTTTGCCTTTTATTTTTAATATTTGAATGTGTAACTTTTATTTTTAATCTACACCATTCCTTTTACAAAATAACTAATATGGAATGGGATCATAACAAATCTGGGATAGCCCCCAAAAATGATCAAATTTCCCCCCTATGGGGCGTGCACCCCACGTTGGGAATCACTGATCTTTTAGATGTACCAAGCTCCTTTCAATGAAAGGCAAGAGGAAACTGGCGGAGAAAGATTCATCTTCGTAGTAGTTGAGTTAAAATATTTTGACAGTATATGATGATATAGAAGTTTACCATTCAAGTCGAATGAATAAACAGATGGAATTGAACTGCTTTGTCATATGAATTATTTGAAGCCACACCAAAGGCCTTAAACACTGCGGTTATACCCTGCACAAATTTCACAGATTTCTCCTATTCAACAATTTTGAAATACGCTCTCTATAGCAACCTATATGCAATTTAAGTTGTAGTCTGCCTCTATAACATTTTAAAATTTCGCGGCTCTTTTCCTCTATGTAGTTCAAATCATTTCCCCCCAGTACTTGTCTAAAAATCAAACAAAATTTAATAATTGAATGGTCTGGAAGCTTCTCTTGAATGACCAATGATCAATTTAATCAGGAATACAGGGAGTGACTCAGAACTCATGGGGGTGATAGAGCACACTACAACGAACAGTTTTTGTGTAGGAAACCAGAGTCGTAATCCGTTTATTCGCTCAAATATAGACAGGGGGTCTCATTCCAATCCTAATCCTGGTTTTTGTTCATAACTGTAATAAATATATTGCATAGCAATTCTTTGAAAAAGTTATGAAATGTGGAATTCCACCAGAATTCCACATTTTTCAAAATGTAACGACATTACGAGAAGTAGTAGAATACTTGCCCTCCATACTCAAATAGTACTGAACTCAATATTTCTTCATCATCCTGAGACATTTCCAGTTCCATTCAGTGTGAAATTTCTCTACACATAAAAGTATTCTTGAGAGTTCTTTTCCATTTCTATTTGTCCAAGACAATAACACCACTTACTTTATAAGCCTTCAGTAGTACTTTCCCAAGTCATTCTTGGTCTGCTCTTCTTCGTCTTCTTTTCGAGGTTCGTTATAAAGAAATTTCGAATGCAATAAATATGACATAGGGTCTCACTGATCGAAATGCTGCACATTTCCAGCAGTTTTTGTGTTGCTATTGCATTTCTCACAACGCAAGATAAGTCTGTTGACATGTTCTTTGTAATATCTACATTATAGTGTGAATGTTATGAATGAAAATCCGGGTTGAAGTGAGACACCCTGTCTATGTGACTGAATAAATGGATTACGACTTCAAGTATCCTATACAAGAATTATTTGATGTGCTCCAACGTTCTTTAAAGGATGTTCCACGATATCCGAAGCGCCCTGTATGTTTCGAGGATCACCCAATAAATCTTGATGGAAGTGTAACATAACACGGAGATCTTCCCAACCTTGCTCTCAACTCATTACGCTTCGAAGCTACCCACTTGTTGGGTGAAACGCCTTCGATAAAACACTCCTCTCTGCTGTTCTACAAACTGATTTTCATTCACCTCACGGAAGTCCCATGGAGTACTTACTCTCCAAGGAAACGGTTAAAAAGCATCCAAACAGTTTTAGAGAAGAAGAAACAAAACGAGTTGTTACCCCCACCTAGCCCTGAAGGCAGGGCGATGGTTTTCGGACGGCACCAAGGATTCCGCACTCCCCCTGCTGGTTGCGCCGTGAATGACATTCATTGTTGTTTCTGCAGCATCATTGTCCCAAAATGATTATTATTAATTAGTTAATACGTAGAGTACGTTTTGTTTTGAAATCCTTGCTTTGGTTTTGTTCGAAGACTTTGCAAGGTCAATAAGGAAGCAGAGTTATTTCCTTAGATGAATTCCTTCATGAATTTCCTTAGAATGATTTAATTTATTAGATGAACAATTAAATGGGATGAACAATCGTCACAATTTCTTGGCTGCAAGTTTGATCTATAAGTTTAACACTTTGAATATATTGATGAAAGAAAAAAGGGATTGGAAAAGATAGGTATTTTCGATAAATTCGTAAGGTCGCCTAATCAATAAGGACAAGTAGTCGTGTTGTTGAAAGGACAGTTATTGTTCTTTCGAACAAACTTTTTTTTTTTTTACATGCAGATATATCAGTTTCCATAAATCGATAAGATAAAATTACGGACGCAGAAATTTCGATGCTTAAATTTTCGATTAATACGTCATGATATAGTTGTATTTTTGCATGAGTGAAGTTTCAGTTTTTAAAAAAAAATATTTTAAGCTTCTTGTAGAATAGTAGCGAAAAATCATAATGAATAAAAATGGACATGTAAAAAAGCACGAAAGCTCGTGTTTTCGCGTAACAGATTTAATGCATTTTCCAAATAGTAGTTTGACCGTACTTAATTACAGATAAATGCGAGCATGATTAACTTTCCAGAGGGTGCGCTGTCGTAAATGCAAAATCTTCCATTTTTATTATCGTAATTACTCTCCGCAAAAAAATTATGCACGAGTGGGTACTCGTGCATAAAACTAAGTGAGCCCGCTGAAAGGTAAAAAAAAAATTCAGATTAGAGATTCTTCAACTTCAGCCTA
The DNA here is from genome assembly GCA_963931845.1 of Maratus michaelseni. Taxonomy (NCBI): domain Eukaryota; kingdom Metazoa; phylum Arthropoda; class Arachnida; order Araneae; family Salticidae; genus Maratus; species Maratus michaelseni. Next base: position 470,000,142 of record OZ007589.1, read on the forward strand.
GGGATAGAAAGTGCTTTGCGTGCAAATTTAATAGGCAACAGCGCTTAGTGTGGTATTTAGTCCCAAAACATGGCCAAAAATTATTTTTTTTTAAATTGGTTTCCTACCCTGTATATTATTCCTCAAAAAGTTTAATAGTTACTGAATCCAAAGGCAAAACGTGCAATGCGCTAGCACAACACAGCGCGCCACGCGATCAGTCCGAAGTTGCCGTTCGCGTCCTGTGATTTTACGATGCGCTCAGATTTTAGTGTTTTAAAATCTCTTGTACTTTTGTGTCTAAACAATTTAGTGGTTGTTGTTGTGATGGATTATTCTGAACCGGGTATGCACTTTATACACACTACATTTACCTAATGAATATCCTGCGGATTTTTTGTCTATAGGGTCGACAACTTAGGTATAGTTAATAGTGGCATAAATAATTATTTATAATATTTAGAAAGTATTTTGTTATATTTTTAAACATATTTAAGCGATGAAAACTATTGTGTAATATGCAGTACGTAGTATAAAGGCAATTATAAAAAAATCAGCCACCCGAAACCGCCCCCCTATTTTTAAGGAATTTTTTTGTTGGTTCCTACAATTTTTTATATAAATTACTGCTATTTATTTTTTTATTTATTTTGGTAACAGAGCCTTCTGAAATGAGATCTATGACTCGAAATGAGTTGTATAACATCATGCAGTGCTCAAATGAGTCAACATTTGATGGAAATCATCAATTTATGGAGCAAGAATTATTGAGAAATTATTCTGAAGGTGATCCAAGGATAGCTGAGATGAAGCAAAAGCTCTCCGTTATTAAAATAATCAGTTCTAACAAAAAAGGGTAGCTACTCATAAAAACAAGGACAATATTTGGAGAAAACAATACTAATACAAAATTAACACAGAAGAATTTGAAAAATATTGCTAAGAGACGGCTGAACTGTATGTGTCGCTATATGGTTTTTATTCCATGTCCCCTACAATGCACAAGGTACTTCGTCATGGAGCAGACGTTATAAAAAAAGCTATTCTGCCAACAGGCCAACTATCTGAAGAGGCTGCAGAAGCTCGCAATAAACATATTAGGTCATTTAAATTAAACTACAGAAGAAAGTTTTCGCGAGTGGCCTGTACATTGATGTCCTGAATAGGCTTCTTTTAACTTCTAACCCCCTAATAACTGGCATGAAATGCAACACAAACTAGAAAAGAAAGCCCTTATCTTCTGAAGTTTTACATCTGTTATCAGAAAGTGATATTACAAATGTTAATATTCTTAAAGACAGTAAGGTCTGTCTCAAAAGTTTAAGCACAAGCATAAAATGTCGATTTTTAAAGAATTATAAAAAATTAGAATGAATAACAATTTTTTATTTGCAGATTTCGCAACATTATTTAAATAAATGATATCAAAAGTAGAAAAAAAAATAAATTACATAATTTTAAAAAATATAATTAAAAAACTGTTAAAAAAAAGTGTCTCAAAAGTTTATGCACACCGCCAAAAACAACCAGATTTATAATTTTTACAGAACTTTTACTTACAAATTATTTTTCCGCGATTTCGGATTAGTTCAAATAAACGTGCGTTCATTGAAATTATTAGATTTTGTAGGGTTTCTGGTGGCAAAAAGTACCATGCTTTCTCAATAGCCTCTTAGAGTTCTTCAATAGAGTCATACTGCTTTCCATTGCCGTAAACCTGGGGGGTTAAAATACCTCAGACATTCTCAATCGGGTTGAAGTCTGGACTTAAAGCTGGCCATTCAAGAACTTTAAAATTTTTCTGAGAAAGCCAATGTTTTGTAGAATGTGATACGTGGATTGAGGCATTGTCTTGTTGAAAAGTCCATTAAGGACCCCCCAAAATGTCATCGAATGGAAGCAAATGTTCGTTTAGCGTCTCTTGATACTTTTTTGAATCATGTCTGCCTTCTAGAAAAGCCAGAGAGGTCTGGCCATTGAATCCAAATGCCTCCCAAACCATAACAGATTTACCACCGCCTTGCTTGCCTGCTGAAAAATGCCCTTGGTTGCTTTCGTAAATCATGCCAATACGCGTTCCAACCATTAGGGCCACATAAGTTCCACTTTTTCTCATCGCTGAATAAAACAGTAATCCATTTGTCCCCGAAGGACATGTGTTTTTCAGCCCAGTTCATTTTTGCCTGTTTGTGATGTAATTTGAGAGACGGTTTGCGAGCCATTTTCTTTAGTATGATGTAATCACACTCTTTAATACGTCTATGTACAGTGCCTTTGGACACCTGTACACTGGGATTATTTTTAATTTGCCGTATGGATATATTTTGTCTAGATACCAATCTCCGTATTCTCCGATCAGTCTGAACAGTAGTCATACGTGGTCTCCGCATCTTGGTTTCCGCTTAAAATTATTATTTCTAGAGAGTACTTGATATATACCGCGCTTTGATCGATTTAAAACTTTTGCAATTTCAGAAACAGCTTAATTTTGCGATTTCAATTTAAAAACTTTCAAAATATCACATTTTGTGAATTCTTTACACTTCAGCATTTTTAAAACGAGAGGAAATAATTTCCCCACCTTTTATACTTTTATAAAAGTGCAATATGATGTCATACAACGTCATTACACACGGCCAATCCCGTATTTCTAAAAAAATTTGCATAAAGTGCTTAAACTTTTGAGACAGTGTTTCTTCAAGAAAAAAGAAATAAAAATAAATATATTTTTTATTTTAATCACCCAAAATGGCTTATTTTATTTTATTTTGATTAAGTGTCGAGTATTTATTGTAAATTAGCATAAAATATTTTCTTCTTCAATTATTTAAAACCAGATTTGCAGAGTGCTTAAACTTTTGAGACAGACTATAATAGTGATGAAACTGATGAATAAATGCTTTCATTTATAAATAAGACTATTTTACTGTTTTCACTCTGCAATTCAAATAAAAAAGAAATCTGTTAAGTTAAACTGAGGACATTGATATCACACTAATTGTATATGTTTGCTTGTATTGTATATGCACTCTTGCCTCTCGAAAAATAAGGAAATCGACTATATATTAAGGGGTATCATCCTCCCATTCCCCCCCCCCTTTATATTTAACCAATGAACCCCCAAAACTAACCAGAGAAGTGTTTTATTACAATGAATATATATACAAAATTTGAAGAAAATCGGAAATTCTGCTTGAAAAACTCTTTTATCTAAATTAAGGGGGAGTTAGCCCCCCGTTCCCCCTTTATACTTAACCAATGAACCCCCAAAACTAATCAGAGAAGCGCCTTATCACAATGGACCTATAAACAAAATTTGAAGCAAAATGGTTATTTCTATCAAGAGTTATCGCGTTACGTACATACATACGTGCATACATACATACGTGCATACATACATACATACATACGTACGTACATACAGAACCGGCGGGCACATTAGCTCTCAGGCTTTGGTAGCCTGTGAGCTAATAAAAACGTAGATGTGCAGCTTTTAGAGGTATAAAATAATTTTGGCCAGGTTTTGGGACTTAATACCACACTGTGCAGCGGCTGCTTATGGGCTGTTGGGAAATTTTTCCGTTCTAATATTGGATCTAGTATTGGATCATAATGTAATTTTTTTACGATTTATTTACGCGTATATTCTAAAAATATCGTTCTATCTGTTGCTTTCAAACAAAACAAGTGGTTTCTCCACCTTATACCTTGAAGGCAGGGCAATGGTTTTTAGGACGGTACCAAGCCTTCCTCACGCCCTCTGCCGATTATGTCATGAATGGCACCCATTGTTTGTTCCAGTAGCATCCTTGTCTCGAGGTGATGATTATTAATTAATAAAGGACGTTTCATTTTCAGATCCGTGCTTTGGTTTTGTTCAAAGAGAATCCGCAAGGTCGAGCCATCGTTAAGAACGGGCGGTTGTGTTATTGAGCAAACAATTGTTGTTTCTAAAGTTGTAATGGTTACAACTTTTCCAGATATGGATGCATTATTATGGATATGCAGGGTGCAGAGACGTAAGTAAAAAATGCATGGATAAGTGTATGTGGGGGGGGGGGATCTATCCACAAACAAAAAAAACAATAATAGGTCAACAAGGTAAATCAGTAGGTAGTATTATTTGACCATGATAAATTAGCTAGGATCTTGAAGAGTTTCCAACGCTACGGAAAAAAATAGCCAAAATGACGTAAGTTGTGGTGAAAGCCCTTCATCTGATAAGTTACTATTTCTAGTTATTATCATAATCAACGAATAAATTCATATCAATCGCACAACTTACAAGCCAACCTATCGTGGTTGAGCTTTAATAACCGTACTAGAAAGAGTGAACCAAATTAAAGAGCGTATATAAAAGAGAAACCTAATGAAAAATTATTAAAAAGTTAAATTTTATTAGAATATTAAAGAAAATAGTATTTTAATGAAAGATTTATTAAAATATTTACTCAAATGAGTTTATTTAATAAAACTGTTTAAAAATTGTTTTTGAGGAAAAAGTTTAATTTCAAGAAACAATGGCCAAGTCCAAAATACAGTAGGAAAGACAACGTTTAGAAAACTTTTCATTTAAAAAAAAATCTTACTTCGTCATTAGCATTCACGTAAACGAGGTTCTGAAAATGCAGTTTCAGCCGACCGCTTACACCAAGCATTCTTGAAACATAAAAAGAAGTTAATTAAATAATCTTAAAGCAATTTAGCGTACTGGCTGTGGTGTAACGTAGGATTTTTCCAAAATTTCAATATTTGTGAAATGGGTAGCGTTTTAAAAATACAAAAAATCAAATTACAATCAAATACACAATCAAAAAAAGTCTAATAGAAAGCAATTTCAGCTTTTATTACGAGATTTTTACTTATTTATTTATTGCTGCTGCAAGGAATTTACATTTAAATGGCTCATTGACCTGCATATAAAAAATCGAAAAAATGAAACCATGAAAATCACGCGTAGCGTTTAGGACGGTTGTGTTAAAATTTAAAGAAAATCGGTCGAATGGTTCTCGAGCAATCCCAGCGGCCAGGTAAAAAAAAAAGAATGTCGATTTGACAACAAAAAACGTTCATAGTTTATTTCAGCGGCAATTAGTTACGGTGGCTTATGGGTAGCTGTAACTTTTGTAATGATTCGAATTTCAAGAAATCGTTTTGGGGCTATATTCTAGACACTGTAAGCTATCAGATTTTTTTTTTTTTTTATTGAAGTTTTAAACTAGTGTCCACTTTTAAACCTTAGAAAAAAAAAGAGAGTGAAGAAGATATTATGAAGTAAAACTCGGCAGTAATTATTATATTTTATCCATTTTAACATCACCACTGTCATAATGTAATTTTCCTTCATTTATCTTGTTTCTTTGAATATTACAGGAAAACGCATTCTCATTCAAAGAACGCAAAAACGCTTTTTTTGTTGATTCGTATAAGAAGACTGACAAAAAGCAATTTCAGCTTTTATCACGATCATTTTTTTTTCTTTCTTCCTGATGCAAGAATATTACATTTAAACGGCTCATTGAAAATATAATAGATATTTTTATGCTTACAAAAAAGAAAAAAAATTAAAATGCTTTGTGCGAAACTTTCTAAAAAGATAATGCCAAATTTCTTCAAAAGTTTAATGAAAAGCTAGATTAAAACCATACATTTCTAAAGCTTTAATTATCTCATCCTAGATAAGAAGAACATATGCAGCTGTCCTATCACCGTGCTCTTTTTGTTGTTGTATTTTTTATTGAAGTATTTTTATGCATGTGCGTTTTCTCCCCCCTTTGCGTAATGATACCCGTTTCATTTGCCTTGGACGTGAAACTACTTTTTGAAGCAAAGACCATACACTATTTGAAAAGCAAGCAAGCAAGTGGAGTCGCTTTGGATGAGAAGTTACATCTTCAACATGAATTTCTGCTAATCAATATAACTTTTAACGTCGATCAAAACTATATATATGTATAAATGTATATATATATATATATATATATATATATATATAGAGAGAGAGAGAGAGAGAGAGACTACTTAATTTAATTTGTAATTAGACTCTGCTATTTGGTGATTTCATAGTATTTGGTCTTATGTTTCAATGCATTAATTGTATTTATATAGGGTAAATGTATCAATAGTCGGCCACATTGAGATAAAATGCCTCACGCATAGCTTATTTTTGGTTCTAAATGAAATATTACAATTTGGTTATATCTTTCATAAGTCATAAACCATCACCAAAGAATTATGGGTACTTTTATTGAATTTGTTATCAGCCATTTTTTTCAAGATTGAGGTCAAATCGCCATTTTCCCTTTTTTTTGTTAATAGATGGCAATTATTTTAAAAGGCAAGTATTAATTATTTTTTTATTTTTTTCTAAAATTATAAGGCTAGAATATTAGCAGAGTAAATAAACTAATGTTTTTGATTATAAAAAGTAAATAAATTTGTTGCTTTTAATTAATTTTAATGTGGCCGACCATTGGGTATTAATTTTACTTACATGTCCAAAAGTCGGCCACCAGGAGCTGAATAATGAATACATAACTTATTGTACTTTTTTGAGTTTATTGAAGTGAAAACTTCTTTAGGCGCGTTGGGCATTTTTTGAGATGGGAAAAAACCATTGAACTCGCGACACTGTTACTGTAACCGACACCTCTGTATATAAGTATGTGCATGTATTGTGTATAGTTAGGTATGATCTAGGGCGGGACGGGCGCGGCGCAAGCTTGCTTGTGCGCTATTGCACCGCGGTATAGTAAGCGTTATAGTAAGCGCAGAAAAATGTAAGCGGTATAGTAAGCTGTATAGTAAGCGGTATAGAAGCGGTATGTTAAACGCAGAAAAATGTAAGCGGTATAGTAACACAGAAAAAATGTAAGCGGTATAGTAACACAGAAAAAATGTAAGCGGTATAGTAAGCGGTATAGTAAGCGCAAAAAAATGCAAGTGGTATAGGAAGCGGTATAGTAAACGCAGAAAAATGTAAGCGGTATAGTAAGCGCAGAAAAATGTAAGCGGCATACTAAGCGGTATTGTAAGCGCAGAAAAATGTAAGCGGTATAGTACGCGGTATAGTAACGCAGAAAAATGTAAGCGGTATAGTACACGGCATAGTAAGCAGTATAGTAACGCAGAAAAATGTAAGCGGTATAATAACGTAGAAAATATAAGCGGTATAGTAAGGTATAGGAAGCGCAGAAAAATGTAAGCAGTATAGTAAGCGGTATAGTAAGCGCAGAAAATTGTAAGCGGTATAGTAACGCAGAAAAATGTAAGCGGTATAGTAAGCTGTATAGTAAATGGTGTAGAAGCGGTATAGTAAGCGCAGAAAAATGTAAGCGGTATAGTAAAACAGAAAAAATGTAAGCGGTATAGTAAACGCAGAAAAATGTAAGTGGTATAGTAAGCGGTATAGTAAGCGCAGAAAAATGTAAGCGGTATAGTAACGCAGAAAAATGTAAGCGGCATAGTAAGCGGTATAGTAAGCTGTATAGTAAGCGGTATAGTAACACAGAAAAAATGTAAGTGGTATAGTAAGCGGTATAGTAAACGCAGAAAAATGTAAGTGGTATAGTAAGCGGTATAGTAAACGTAGAAAAATGTAAGAGGTATAGTAAGGTATAGGAAGCGCAGAAAAATGTAAGCAGTATAGTAAGCGTTATAGTAGGCAGTATAGTAAGCTGTATAGTAAGTGGTATAGAAGCGGTATAGTAAGCGGTATAGTAACACAGAAAAATGTAAGCGGTATAGTAAACGCAGAAAAATGTAAGCGGTATAGTAAGAGCAGAAAAATGTAAGCGGTATAGTAAGCGGTATAGTAAAGCAGAAAAATGTAAGCGGCATAGTAAGCAGTATAGTAAGCTGTATAGTAAGGGGTATAGTAACACAGAAAAAATGTAAGTGGTATAGTAAGCGGTATAGTAAATGTAGAAAAATGTAAGAGGTATAGTAAGGTATAGGAAGCGCAGAAAAATGTAAGCAGTATATTAAGCGGTATAGTAAGCGTTATCGTAAGCGGTATAGTAAGCTGTATAGTAAGTGGTATAGAAGCGGTATAGTAACACAGAAAAATGTCTGCGGTATAGTAACACAGAAAAAATGTAAGCGGTATAGTAAACGCAGAAAAATGTAAGCGGTATAGTAAGAGGTATAGTAACGCAGAAAAATGTAAGCGGCATAGTAACCGGTATAGTAAGCTGTATACACTGCTCAAAACAATTAAAGGATATTTGAAGTTTTATATAAAATAAAGATATAAACGAAATTTTTTTGCCGAAAATAGAAGAAGAGAATCACAAATACAAATTTTTCTGGTTTTCAAACTGTGGAGTATGCAAATTTTGAGTTCGACGTCAAAAAGTCGCTTCAGCGGCAGCGAATGAAATTTGACTTTCAACTGGATAAAAGAGAATGAAGACAAGGATGATCGGCATTCAGTGATTGCTTTGTTTCGATGAGTACGATGTCTCAGCGAAGTCATTTGACAGATTCAGAAGCTTGGAGAATTGTTGGTAGGTTAGAAGGGGGCCAAACTCACGCCGAAGTAGCGCAAGCCATTGGAGTGTCACAAAGTGTCATTTCCAGGATCTGGAACCGTTTTTTGGAGAGTGGATGTGCAGGCCGAAGACCAGGGCAAGGTCGTAGACGGGCAACAACGCCCAATGAAGATCGGTATTTAGCGTTAACAGCTCGGAGACACCGAAACATGAACGCTACTCTTCTCCAACAACACCTTCGCTCGGCTACAGGCACCACGATTTCAACTCAGACTGTCCGAAACCGGCTCCATGCTGTAGGTCTGTATGCTCGCCGACCGATGGTATGTGTTAGATTAACATCAAGGCATCGTCGCGACCGCAGGGAGTGGGCAACCGAGCATGTCAACTGGAGGAGAAATGAATGGAGCAATATTCTGTTTTCTGACGAGTCCCGTTTTTCTGTGCATCCGGATAATAGGCGTATTTTCATCTGGAGGGACCGTGGCAGTAGGAATAATCCTGCGTTCGTGCACGAAAGTGTCAGATTTGGCGGTGGAGGAGTGTTGGTGTATGGTGGCATCTCCATTGACGGGCGCACTGACCTCTACATCATTCGAGATAGAGCTCTGACTGGTCGCCGATATAGGGATGAGATCCTCAGACCTATTGTAGTCCCTTACGCTGCAGCAATCGGAGATAACTTCATTTTAATGGACGATAACTGCAGGCCACATCGTACAAACCTGGTGGAGGATTTCCTTTTCGAGGAAGGAATCGTTCGAATGGAATGGCCAGCGTGTTCTCCAGACATGAATCCAATCAAGCACGTTTGGGACGCTCTAGGAAGACGAGTTTCTGGCCGCCAACAACCCCCACAAACTCTCCAAGAACTGGAAAGAGCTCTTCTGGAAGAGTGGGGCAGAATACCCCAACTCGTCATTAATAGCCTCATTGAGTCCATGCCTCAAAGGTGTTCAACGTTGCTGGCCGCCCGTGGAAACCATACCCCCTACTGAAAATTATTTTCTTTGAAGAAAACACCTTTTCTTATTCTTTTTTTCTCATATGCACAAATTGTGTTTTTTTCCTTTTGTACACAAATGCGCAATAAAATGCATTTTTTTCTGCCAAACATGTGTAATTTATTCTCATATAACCTACTATGTCTGTCGACCATGTATCAATCAGCTAAAAAGTTTCCCAGATACAAAATCCACCTAAAACTGCAATATCCTTTAATTGTTTTGAGCAGTGTATTAAGCGGTATAGTAACACAGAAAAAATGTTAATGGTATAGTAAGCGGTATAGTAACGCAGAAAAATGTACGCGGTATAGTAACGCAGAAAAATGTAAGCGGTATAATAACACAGAAAAATGTGAGCGGTATAGTGCGACTGAAGTCTGGTTCCCGAAATTTTTGTATGTAAAATAATATGCATGATTTTTCATGTACGATAGCGCATTAAATGAAAATTGTAATATAATTTTTGTAGTAGTTTATAATAATGAATAAAAAAACACTTGATTTAAAAGTATTTCCTGCACAATAAAACATTTCCTGACGAATAAAAAAATACACACGTAATTGTTCTAGTTTTCACTTCTGTCGGCTCTCCCGGAGTGCCACTTTTTTTTATTGTTTGGTAGATATAACTTTATCTCTACATCTAAAATAATATTATATAAAAAAAATCTTTTTTTACGTGCTTGTTTGTTTGTTTGTACGGGAATCTAATAGTACTACCGAAATAATTTCAAAAGTAAAGGTGGCAGTCTCTGCTCCGACATAGACTATATTTTACGTCAGGGCCACTTTTCGTAAGTAGATGGATGAGCAAAAAACATTCCAAACGTGCCCTTTTTGCCCTCTTGAAATTTGACATGGTTTTTGTTTTCTAAAAAATTCGAAATTTAAAAGTGTGAAATGAGTGGAAAAAGTTCTAAATTACAATTCATGTAGAATTGTTATGAATATAAACTTGAAATTTAACATGTCTGTTACTTTTAAGAGGTAAATTCTGGATCAAGGCAATTAAAAAAAGGGGGAATTTTAGAAAATGAAGAAAACAGTCAATATTCTAAAAACATTCTAAATTACGATTTATATGGAATTACTAGGGAGAGAAATTTAAAATTTCCTAATTCTGTCATTTTTAATATGTAAACGCTGGTACAAAATAGTTTCTTAAAAAACAGAATTTCAAAGGGTACAGAACCAAATAAACGTTCTAAAGTTTCAAAATCTGTGATAGTTTTGTTGCTGGAAACTTAAAATTTGGCATGGTGGTCAATTTTAAAACATAAACAACCGGCTCAGAAAGGCTTCTAAAAATTTGGAAATTTAGAATGCTGAAATGAGAGGAAAATGTTCTAAATTAGGTTTTTTTAATAAAGTTTAGAGTAGAAACTTGAAATTAGACATGGATAACCTTTTCCATACGTAAGTGGTCTGACCGTAGCCGAACAGTTTCTAAAAAATTAGAAATTTAAAAGCAACTAAAAATTTTTTTAAATTGCAATTTCTGTGGCTTTAAAACTTCAAATTTTGCATGGGGGTTTCTTTTAAGATGTAAGCTCTCGCAAAGAATGGTTTCTATAAAATTCGAAATTTAAAAAATTCGAAATTTAAAAAATTGAAATTATCAGTAATTGTTGTTTATCATTCTAAATTATGATTTATTTAGAATTAATAGGGATAGAATACTGATATTCGATATCGGGGTTACTTTAAAGTCGCAAATGCTCGTACACAGCAGCTTTTTCTTAAACTAGATTAGATGCGACAGTTGGTACCCTCATTATTTGCTTTTCAAGTCTGTTGAAAAGTATTAAAACAACTAGATTGGAATGCGGCAGTTGGGACCGCCCCTCCCTACGCTTTTCCACTGTTCAAAATGAACTCGTATACTAATAACTACATACTAAGTATATTTCATGTTCAAAATGCATAAAAGTGTTAAAACAACTAGATCAGAATGACGTGATGAGGCAGTTGGGACCGCCCCTTCGCTGATGCATGAATGTATGCATATTTGCTTTTTAACTATGTTGAAAAATGTTAAAAGCAACTCGATTAGATGCGGCAGTTGGTACCCCCATTATTTGCTTTTCAATTCTGTTGAAAAGTGTTAAAACAACTAGATTGGAATGCGGCAGTTGGGACCGCCCCTCCCTACGCTTTTCCACTGCGGGGTTCAAAATGAACTCGTATACTAATAAACTACATACTAAATATATTTCATTCTCAAAATGCTTAAAAGTGTTAAAACAACTAGATCGGAATGCCGTGATGCGGCAATTGGGATCGCCCCTTCGCTGATGCACGAATGTATGCATATTTGCTTTTCAACTATGTTGAAAAGTGTTAAAAGCAACTCGATTAGATGCGGTAGTTGTTACCCCCATTATTTGCTTTTCAATTCTGTTGAAAAGTGTTAAAACAACTAGATTGGATTACGGCAGTTAGGACTGCCCCTCCCTTCGCTTTTCCACTGCGGGATTCAAAATGCATAATTCGATTCAAAACCCACTTTAATCTAACTTCAATTTGAGCGCGACCAGAAGGGGTACCAGCATTTATTTATTTTTATTTATTTATTTATTTATTTTTGCAGTTGACTGTAGCATACAAAATTTAGTCAAAATCGCTTAAACCGTTTTTAAATGCAATTTGTTTGACCCATAGTGACCGCCAAATGACCCACTAATCGAATTTTCTCGAACATGTGACCCAGCCAAATGGTTTTCTTGTATCCCAAAAAGTTAGGACACAAAACGTAGTCAAAATCGTTAAAGACATTTATTAGATAAGATAAAATTACCTTGGACCTTAACATGTGACCCTTAACTTGTGACCCAGCCCATTAGTCTTTTCGTACACCAAATCGGTAGGATACAAAATTTAGTCAAAATCGTTTGTCGTTTTTAGATAAAATTAGTTTGACTCGTAGTGACCCTAAAATGACCCACTAATCGAATTTTCTCAAACATGTGACCTAGCCCAATGGTCTTTTCGTACCCCAAAACGGTAGGATACAAAATTTAGTTAAAATCGTTAGAACCGTTTTTTAGATAAAATTTATTTAACCCATAGTGACCCCCATATCATATGACCCACTAATGAAATTTTCTCGAACATGCGACCCAGTCCAATGGTCTTATTGTATCCCAAAAATGTATGATACAAAACTTAGTCAAAATCGCTAAAGCCATTTAGCAGATAAAATAAAATTAGCTTTACCCGCAGTGACCCTAAATGACACACTAATTTATTTTTCTCGAACATGTGAGATAGCTCAATCATCTTCTTATAACCGAAAATGGTAGAATGCAAAATTCAGTCAAATTTGTTAGCGTCGTTTTCCAGGTAAAACTAGTTGGATGTTTCTTCTATCTCACACAATACACTAAAATGAATCAGCACCAATTTATATCAAGGTCTAACTGAAGCTCAAGTTTTATTAAATTCTGTGCATTGTTTCTTGATATATGACTATCGCTAAAATCGTGTAAATCCTGCAAAATGCCACCTGCTGGGCGATTTGTACCAAAAACTAATCAGCACCAATTTACATCAGAGACTAACTGAATATAAGGTTTTACTAAATTCCGAGTATTAGATCTTGAGATAGAGCTATTGCGGAAATCGCGAAAAATGCTGCATAGCAGCGCCACCTGCCGGGCGATTTTTACCAAAAACTGATCAGCATCAATTTATATCAGGGACTAACTGAATCTAAAGTTTTATTAAATTCCGAGCATTAGTTCTTGAGATAGAGCTATTGCGGAAATCGAGAAAAATGCCGCATAGCGGCGCCACCTGACGGGCGATATTTACCCAAAACTAATCAGCACCAACTTATATCATGGACTAACTGAATATAAAGTTTTATTAAATTCCGAGAATTAGATCTTGAGATAGAGCTATTGCGGTAATCGCGAAAAATGCTGCATAGCAGCGCCACCTGCCGGGCGATTTTTACCAAAAACTGATCAGCACCAATTTATATCAGGGACTAACTGAATCTAAAGTTTTATTAAATTCCGAGCATTAGTTCTTGAGATAGAGCTATTGCGGAAATCGCGAAAAATGCCGCATACCAGCGCCACCTGCCGGGCGATATTTACCAAAAACTAATCAGCACCCATTTATATCAGGGACTAACTGAATATAAAGTTTTATTAAATTCCGAGAATTAGATCTTGAGATAGAGATATTGCGGAAATCGCGAAAAATGCTGCATAGCAGCGCCACCTGCCGGGCGATTTTTACCCAAAACTGATCAGCACCAATTTATATCAGGGACTAACTGAATCTAAAGTTTTATTAAATTCCGAGCATTAGTTCTTGAGATAGAGCTATTGCGGAAATCGCGAAAAATGCCGCATACCAGCGCCACCTGCCGGGCGATATTTACCAAAAACTAATCAGCACCCATTTATATCACGGACTAACTGAATATAAAGTTTTATTAAATTCCGAGAATTAGATCTTGAGATAGAGATATTGCGGAAATCGCGAAAAATGCCGCATACCAGCGCCACCTGCCGGGCGATATTTACCAAAAACTAATCAGCACCAATTTATATCAGGGACTAACTGAATCTAAAGTTTTATTAAATTCTGAGTATTAGTTCTTGAGATAGAGCGCCCACAAAATTGTTGTCACATACAGACAGACAGACAGACAGAATCACAGACTGACATTTTCTAAAAACAGTCAAATCGTGTTCAGGACCTTCTAAAACGTATAAATCCGTCGAAAACCAGAAGTCGAAAATTTTCATGAATCCAATACTTTCTTCTTGTAAAGATAGAAGAAAGTGACAAAATTCTGAAGTGGCCGACTATTGGTGCAGTGATGGCCGAACATTAGCTTTAAAGTGGCCGACTATTGGAGAACTTGCCCTTTTTGAACTTAACTTTGTCTAAAAAAAAACTATTACCGTATTTTTTAAAAATAATTGCTGAAACATAATAAGAAACGTATGTTTTAACATATATCACTGTTAAAAATGTTGTGTCGTTTTTTAAAAATTCTACCTTATGGTTTATATACAAAAAAACAGTTAAGTGGCCGACTATTGGTACATTTACCCTATATATATATATATATACAATTCCAATATCAGAAAATTTTAACAGAAATAAAATACACACACACACAAAAAAAAAAAATAATAATAACGAGTCAATAAGAAGCTGATAAAAAAATGAATTCTGTCAGAGGTTTTAAAGGGGTATCCATAAAGTAATCCCAAAGAAAGTTTCTGTCATGACACTAAGCATCATTTCCATCTCATTCCACCCCAACTTCATACAATTTAGATTACAAAGGTGTCTATATATATAAAATCACTCTTCATTTCCAAAATAAGGTATCGCGCAATTTAAATATAGCAATTGCTGCTTAATCACTTACTACATTCAATCAGAAATCAATTGCGACTAAAACATGTGTGGAATATTGCCCTTTTGTCATTACTTTTTCTGCTCCATTCTTTTATTTATTTATTTATTTATTTTAAATCAGTGCATTTAGGTTTATTGTTCAGTCGAATTCTCAGATATTTATTCTCTATTTATTTTGTGTCGATTATCTTCAGATTTAATAGTTATATTGATTACATTAAGTTTTAATATACATATATAACGTGAATATATTGAAATAGCCAGAAATGGGTACATTCTGCATAGTCTGTCATTATCACTTCTATTGCAATTTTTTGTCTTGGATTAAATGAAAATTCCTTATTTAATGAAAATGCCATTTCACATATTGGAACTACAGTCCTGAATGTAAATAAATGAATATCAGAAAATAAACGTTTAAAAACAAAATATTTTACACTATCCAGAGCCGAAGCACTTTGACTCAAATCCGATTCTAAACATATTATAAATATTTTCTAAATAAATGTAGAACAAAATAAGATTTATCCCCCCCCCCCCCCAAATCGAAAGATTGCATGCCACCTATCAGTTTTGGATTGCAAAGATAATACTGCGTGTTAATAACATTCGCTATGTGCCATTTAATGTTTTTTTTCAGTTATCGCTTTTATCCTGTTACTTCAATAATTTACTGAATATTTTAATTTGACCTTTTGCTTTAACGCGCTTTTAACGTCCCACTGAATAATCTCAATTTATAAATACCATAATTACATAATATTTCTCATGATTTATAAAAAAAAATGTAAAAGGCAAACTATTGGAACTTGAAATAGAAGTTTAACAAGAAGAATCAGTAAGGTTTGTGATCTATATTGAACTTTCGTAGGACAAGGATAAAAAATGGAGAATCGAAAATAAAAATAACTAAAAAAATGCTCCTTATCCTCTTCGTTAATAGCACTGGTAAATATAGCATTTAGTGACTTTTATAAGATCAGTATGGATCGTCAGAACTAATGAGTTCGATGTTAAGCTCGGTGATTATACACTCAGTGAGCTTGAAATCGAAAGAGAAATGATAGTTTCATAGGCCATGTTTTTTGCATGCTATTAAATGAAGATTAGCGTTCAACTTTACCTACTACAAATCATTTTGTTTTCTTTTTCCTTAGACTTTTTTTTTTAATCATTTTACTTTTCAATGCGAGCTAATAAAACTTTGTTAAGGATATCATATCATTATCTCAATTGTGTGCGCGGGCAGGACCCCACTTAGAATATCTGGGGACCTGGGGCAAGCATTATTCCAGGGGACTCCCTTTCCACCTATCCATATGAAAATTTCTTGAATTACGCTGAAGCGACTAAAATTGCATACATAAATTTTGTACTAGGTACTATTCATATTTGTATAGAGGGTATCATAAGAAAGACAAGAGTCATTAAATATATAGAAAATACTTCTAAAATTGGAACTAAAATTCACCTTTGTGTATCAATTAAAAATAGGAAACCATTTAAAATGGATCACAATTTATGTATTACTAAAATAGGTGTAAAATTAAAATAAAGGTTCTAAACCATTAAAACCATTCTAAGATGTTAAAACATTCGTCGGAGTCCCGAGCGCTTTTGACCAGAACCTGGTCATCATCCAACGGCGAAAATGAAAGAAGATTCTATAACCTCCGGAATGGGGCCACCCTTGATGATGGCCAGGTTCTGGTCGAAAGCGCTCGGGACTCCGACGAATGTTTTAACATCTTAGAAGGGTTTTAATGTTTTAGAACCTTTATTTTAATTTTACACCTATTTTAGTAACACATAAATTGGGATCCATTTTAAATGGTTTCCTATTTTTAATTGAAAGATAAGAGATGATATAATATACTTCTTTATTTTGTATAGGAATAGAAGGGCTTATGAGAGCCGTTGAAATCTAAATACAGGCCTTTCTGTCATTCTTGGCAATTTGTCATAATATCGTATGTAGATGTCTAAAAGAAAAGTGTCCCCAATGGGTTATCATTAAAAGCTTTAATAGGCCTTGTTACGAGGATAATGTCCATAATGAATTTCTCTTGGAAACAATGGATTAGATGGTTGTTACAGTAAAATTTTAATCATCAGCTCTCTGACGATGTAGTTGCTTGCTTTTACTTTTATTTTTTTGGGAGGGGGCATAGGATACAGAAGCTGGGAAGAAGAGTCACCCCCGCAGAAATATTCATAAAAATTAGAATTTTGGTCAATTTTGGCCAATTTTTAACATATGCTCCTTTTTAACTAAAATCCCACCTATGCTCATACCCCTCCCCCTCACACACACACAACTGGGTTGCCCGGGCCAGCTGCCCCGCGTGCCCCTGCATTAGTCAGGCCCTGTGTCCTGGTGTGTGATAAGGGAAGTAATAAATATCAAATAATGACTCTCTCTCCCCCGTTGCTTTACACAATAAAGAAATTCTTACAAAACGTTGAACAAAGTCAAACTTGATTACAACGAAGACGAAGGGACTCGTTATAAAAGAGTTCTCGCCATTCGTTTGCAACTTTTCAATTGATTAAAAATAGTTAAGTATTTAAGAAGAGTGATTGTATAAATGATTAGCCTCTTTGACATGTTTCATGCTATTTCATTTAACCCATTCTTACACCCCATTTTTTGTTAAAAAAGTAAGAAAAATTGATAATTTTGTTACGAGTTTACAAAAAAAAAAAAAAAAAGTAGTTAATAGTAGTTAACGTTAGTAAAAGTATTGTTCATTATATTCGAGTTTTCCTCTCTGCAACACAGTTTTTTTCCAATGTAGTTTTATATTCATCGTTGTATTTGTTGTAACATCCGAACTTGCTGTAAACGAGTTCGACTGTATTTATTACTTAGCCCATCATACCCATCGTTTTAAAAATCGAAAAAAAAAATTGACGGGTTTACACGTTTCAGACACTGAAAATTCCGAAAAACATATTTTTAAAAGAAAAAAAATTGCCGCCCGTCTGTCTGTATAGTCTTTATCTCCCGAACCAATTGAGATAGAGACTTGAAATTGGGTATGTACTTAGTATGTAATAATGAAAAGAAGCTTATTGAATTTCAGTAATTTCAATCATCCGGAACTATTTTTTCGGACTCTTGAATTATTCCGTTCTGATAAAATGTCTATAAAAATTTTCGAAAGTGTTTATTTTAAGGAATGACTATAAAAGATAATTAGAAAACATAAATTTTGCATCAAGAACGGGTAATAAGTTGGCGAAATATTGGTAATCCTATTTTCCACACGCTTCGATATTTCGTGACCCTGTATTTCATAAATTTCAATTCAAAGATATATTTTACTTGGAAATGAGACGCTGAATCCGACGCAGTAATTTGTTAGTTAATCATTTTTGGAGAGTTATGAGGATGTTTCTTTTACGCAATTTGGTAATAAAGCATTTAAAGTTTATGACGTCACCAAGCTACGATTTTAAACACTATCTACGGAACAAATGGAGATAGAGACTTGAATTTTGGTATGTACTTAAACGTAATAGTGCGACAAAGCCTATCAAATTTCAGTAACCTTAGTTTAAAAATACAGAGTATTTAAAAAATAGCAGCAGACGATATTTTATAAAAAAACGATTCTTTGCTGATAAAGTGCAGCAGATATTTTGGAATTGCAATGAGTTTTATAAATAGTTTACACATGTTTTATTTTCATATTTTATAATATGCATATTCATGATGGGTAAGTATTACGGTGGTCCCCAACGACTAGTTTTTATTTGAGAAGGTAGTTTTACAGAATTATGTAGTTATAGGATGAACCACACTTATATTTTTATAAAAGTAATAAATCTACAAAATGTCTACAAATTTAAAATTCTAAAACTATACTTTTAAAATTACATTTCCTACGCGTTGTTTTTGATTAGTTCTGCCTTTATTTATCACACGAAATTGAGTTAATAGCTCGATGTCCTTTGCAAAGATAATTTAAACAGTCACGTTTTTACACTTCATATTATCCTTTACAACACTCGGATTATCGTTTACGAATACCTGCTAATGGTTCTGGTTGAACTTTTAACGCCATTTTTTACGTTCTGTCGATTTTTTTTAATTCGACCAAGGTGATCCAATTTTGAGGCAACTCCCTAAGCTCGCCGCCTGGCACTATTCTAAATTGTGTGGGAAAACATACCAATAGGCTCGCAGTCAAAAGTTTAAGGCTGCTAAACAATTGTTTTTCTCACTAAGTGCATTTAAGTGCTGTCTTCTGAAGGTCGGTTTTAGGAAAAAATTCTTATTCTAATTTGGAAATACTATTGTCCGACTCTATTGAGTTGAAGCGCAATTCCTATGCAAATAGTTTTCGTTATAGAGAAAATCAATAACATTTTAAAAATTGTTTCGAAATATTTTAATCGACTTTCCTGACAGTTCCGGTTCAATTCGTTTGAATAATGTTTGCTTATTTACGTATACTCCCACGTCGACTCATACCAAATTTTGTTTATATGCATTTTGCGTGTGATTTTTTGAAGTTGGTAAACATTACGGAATGTGACATGCGCAGGACAGTGGGTTTTTTTTTTTTTTTTTTTGCTTTTATATATTTTTAACAAAATTAATCTTAATATCATACATTATACTTTTCTTGAACTCCGGTCATTTTGGCCTGTCTTCATTAATTATTTTTTATATATCTGAACTGACATTTCTGATATCAATGCGAAATATTCGTCAAATCAAATATTTCTTACAAGCATTATGAATATTTTAACGTAAAAATATTCTTGTACTATTTAGAATTCGCCCATAACCATGTCATAACTATTTTAGTGTGCCTTAATTTTTTGGATACTTTTGGACTCTTGTACACTTGGTTATATTTTCAGAACCTCTATTATAAAATCGTTAAAGTGTATAAGGTGTCAGTATTTTAAAGAACATAAATCTACAGATGGAATCTGTAAGCACTGATTAAATTAAACTTTTGCTTAGAGAGGATGAAAGGTGATGTTTAGTTTAGGGATTAATTTTTTAAAATTCAATTTCTTTCTATCAAACATTTATAATAGATATTACCCAGTCTATACGTATACCTTATTTCTAGTTCTAGATTCTGTTTAAATGCTTTAAACATCACCATGAAATGTTCCGTTTCTTACGTTTTCACGAGAGAACACACACAAGAGAAGTGAAAAGTAAGTTGAGATTTGTGGAATGATACTTGGGTCGAAAAAAAAAAAACAGTTATTACGAGGCTTGGATAATCCTGTAGCTTTACCCATGTCATACCATAAGAGCCGTAAATTTATTCAAAATGAGCTTAAAGCTATACAATCATACGAACTTGAGGTTTATTGAAGGTTATTATCACGGGCCGAGCGGGTCAGCTATTGTATAAATATGAACTATGGGTGGCATTTGTAGATTCGCAGGATACAATGTGCAAAAGTGCAAATCAATTGCAGCGTTCTCGTAACACTATGAATTTGAAAAATGGGTTATATAGGGATCATCGCTAGGCTTAACCCAGACTTGCCAAGTCTCCGGCTTTTTGAACATCAGTATTATTTTAGAGATAATGTTGTTCTTTTAAATCGCAGATTTTTCCGATTACTTAAAACAACATTCTCTGTTGTCCATACTGGACAGCATGTCATACTGTTGTGTCATACATGTTGTGTCATACTGGTGTCCAAAAAGCCGGAGACTTGGCAACTCTGGCTTAACCTATGTCCGGGTTTACCTCGGAATGTCACGAATTCAGCACCGCAACTGAGGCAGTTGTCGGAGAAGTTGAATGGAAATAGACTTTTCTGGTAGAAAATAATAAATAATTTCGACCCATCAGTTATAACCATTTCTACTCCTTCACCTTTTTTCTGTTGTTTCAAGTGTACTTTAGGCCTACCCCGGGCGCTTATGCTAAAAGTATTTTACAAGTATCTTTACGTGTCTCTCCTACTGACTCCAAATTTCGGTGTATGTCGTAGGAATGACATTATCAAAACTGCTCACTTGCAGAGTTCTGTTTTCGATTTCATTGCTTAATCCAATATGCATTTTATAGGAACGAATGTAAATGTGAAGAGCCTTAGCCATTCATGAGTCTAATGCACTTTTATTTTAATAGTATTGTCAGTAACTGTGACAACAATCACTTTTATCGGATGTGCATTGTACAAATTCATATCGTTACGAGCATGCTCCAACTGATTTATAACTATAATCAAATGTCGGTAATAGGTCCTATTTATATATCACTTTATTTAGTCCTTAATAAGCCTCTCCCAATTCTCATACGTCAAAATGGGTTTTAGTTTGTGTGTCGTTTAACTGCCTATTTTCTATGACCGAAGTTTCATTTTGCAACTTATGTAACTTGAGAGAAGTGTGCCTAATACCGCATCCCATGATTTCTAAGTAAAGTACCTGCTGCAGTCGTTTTCTAAACTTGCAGCAGGTCCAATAGCAATTCGGAGGGGAAATGGGTTTGGGACTAGCTTCAAAACTTTAGTAAGTTCCGAAATCGACACTGTAGGACAAAGTAGAGACAATTTCTTGGCTGGGGTGAAAAGGGTTCTTCGTTAGTAACGTTACAACTCCTATTTCTTACAAAATATTTTGAGGAGAAGAGTAAATTTTATTTTATTCCTGATATAACACGATATTCAAACACAATAACACGATTCGGGTGCGATATTCGGAACACTTTTTGAAAGTTGGTACTAAGGCGTTTTGCATATTTATTTGCAAAAAGGTTTTTTTAATTGGAAACCATTATAAGTGAAAAATGTTTTATTAGAATGTTTTATGAACCCATAGTGTCAATCAGTTTCAATTTGTTGTTTAGTCAAGCCCAATTAGATAAAAATTTCAAAATGGATGCGATATTAGGCACATTTCACCTGCATACCGTGCACAGTAAGTTATTTAAGGAAGACACCTTCAGTAGCAAAAAGCCGTCAAATGTATTTTAACGGTCTAATCTTTGGTAGCCCACCTTTACGCCCTCGTTAAGCGTACCACCAATGAGCTTGACATTGAGTTCGTGAAGGTCGTTCTGCCTAGCATCCGTTGTGTAACAGCAAACAGCAAAAGAAAACGAAAGCTGATGGGGGGATGTCGTTCCAACCAGCGACTGAGAGAACCTTGGGAAGAACTTTTTTCTGGAGAATAAGGCGAATCTTTCCCCAATAACTCATTACAATGCATCTGGAATAACGGACCTTCGATTCCTTTTTTTGCATGGCACGTGAAGGACACGTTCATTTACGCGTAAATTTGCGTTTTAATGAAACACACCCGCAAACATAAGTCATCCAACAAGTGTCAGAAGTTTCTTTTATTTGAGAATTTATGTTTCTTATTTAACAATTGTGCAGTGGTGTTGAATGGGGTGGCATGGGGAAAGTTTGCGACGACTGGACATTCCTGACCTCGTTTCGGAAACAAGCAAAAATCTTTTTAAAGAAAAATTAACCCCGAAAAGCTTTTTCCGTGTTAGATAAAATCATTCGATATCGTTATGACTCAATATGGGTTTTGCAATAGAAATTGAAACGATAATTAATTATTTTTTTTTTTTTGCGGTGTTCTGTTACAGAACTGGAATGTGCTGGAAAAGTTCTATATCCTGTGCCGGAAGATTTGGCCAGGTTTCTTTTTCTTTTTTTCTTTTTTTCGATAAATGTTTTGATGTGGTGGTTTCAAATTTCAGCCTTTGGGGCTGCTTTTTTTATTTTTTTTAACGATGCATTTTCTATACATATGTTTTTATTTTGCATATATGTTTTTTAAAATTTGAATGAAAGTTGTGAACAATTTTTTTTTTTTATCTGCGCCTTTCTGAAAAATTAAGAAACAACAAAGATTTATATAAAGCATATATCTTTTTACATTTTTAATCAGACCACTTCTCCATTTTATGATTTTAAGTACTATTTATAGGAGATATCTTTCTTGAGATTCCACATGTTATTTTGATAAGTTTTTTCGTTTGTTTATTAATTATTTACAATTTGCCCTCTTGACAATGACAGTCATTTATCACAAAAAGGCCTCTTGGGTTTGTTAAATATATTTGTTTATGTATTTCCATTACTTGTTAAAATATCGAAAATGGCGATAAAATTTTGTCGTACTTATTTTTTAAGATGGCGGAAAAATAGGGTTTAATAAACGTATGTTTATAAATATCTAAAAAGCATATTTTTTCGCCATCTTGAAAGATTGGGTAAGAGGCTAAAAACTGCCCTTTGGCGCTATTTTAGATTTTTTTTTTTCAATCGCGCCAACCGGCACAGATACAGAAAAATTACTTGTTTTTATAAATAAACTCTGAATATCCCTTGCTCAAAATGATAACCAATTCTATCTGGTATACATAGTGGGTGGTCAAAAGAAAGCTTACACTTCTGAATGTAACAGCTTTAACTTGGAGATTTAAAGTTTTAACCAACAATTTACGTATGATATATGGCAAGGGGAACAACACTTGCGAAATCCAATAAAAAATATCTGATATTAAAGTATCTTTTTCTCAGGAACTAAACTACTAAAGCGATTTAAATAGTTAAAAACTATTTTTTTTAAATTAACGTGACTAAAAAGATTTTTTTTTTTTTAACAGAAAAATAAAATGATCGAAATATAACTTATTATAATATCATCAACAACAACAACAAAATATTGATATCGTTCTGGTAGTTCTCAAGAAAAAGATCTGTGAACATCAGCTATTTTCCATATGATTTCGCGAGTGTTATCCTTAAATGTGAAACTAAAAGCTTAAACGAGTGTTATAGGTCACACTTTATGCAAAGCAATTAAAAAGGAATTAACGCTGGAAATTAATGAATACAAATTATCGTACAAGTACGAATTATCCTTTACTACACGATGTACAGACAGGGGATCGAACCCGACGTACCAGAACTCTACCATTTTGAGCTATCCAGTCTAGCATTCTCCGACTCTTATATGACAAGGCTACAATTTGGCAGCACAAGATAGAACGTGCACAACACCGATATTCACCAATACTGAGATTTAATTTATCTCATGCATGCCACAGAAGTTGTGCTCATGATTGACGTTCCATCTTGTGAGAGAATGCTAGACTGGATGTCGTCCGGATAGCTCAAAATAGTAGGGCGATGATGCGTAATACCAAGGGTTCGGGTTCGATCCCCGATCTGAACATTTTTTCACCCTGTTGGTTGTACGCTGTGTAGTAGGTGATAATTCACATCCTTTCTATTCATTAAATTATTATTTAGAAATTTAAAATGATTCTTTGCTAAACGGTCATATACTTGGATGCATGCTTAGGTGAATAATAACGTAAAACGTTATTTTCTTGCATTCTAAGCTAATACTTTCATTTCAAACGCGATTTTTTTTTTTATTATTCTTTTACTGGTTAAAAGTTTACGAAAAAAGTTCGTCTGACATGTGCAGGCAGTTTTGCCACATAGCGGACTTTTTTAAAATTCAGGTACTTACCAGAAAATCTAAATGGCTGAAATTGTCATTATTTAATGACAGATTAAATAGGCCGATTTTTGCTGTTTGGAAATTCTGGTATATATCACAAGGTCAAAGTCAAATAGGACGGGGAGGATCCACAATAAAAAAAGCCGCTAAATTTGCAACACTGTCGGCAGGGCCTGACTTGGGAATTGGTAGACCCTAGGCACAGCCACAACTTTGGGGGCCCCTATACGCAACTTGTTTTACATAATCTGCACATTGATTGATGATATTAGGGCAATTGCTATGGTAACCGCCAGCAATCGATAAAAGAGATATATTTCTTCTTTTTATTGGCAGCGGAAATTCGCGGACGCGTAGAATGTTTTTGGTGGATTAGCTTGAAGTGCATAGTAAACGGAGTCAGAATTTTTGCTCGTTATTCTATTAAATAAATAATAGAAGAAATACCTATGTGTGGATGTTTATTTAGTGGAGTATCACCTAAATCACATCTTCCGCCATAATATCTTCAAATAATCTATACACTAAAGCACATGTTTTTTTATTTGGAGGCCACTTACGCCTTGGAAGCGTAGGCGTCAGTAAGGCCCGAGACATCTGTAAAAATCATTATTTTACATAATATTATACATAATACATTTTTAATTAGAACGAGAGGGGCATTTC
Source organism: Maratus michaelseni (assembly GCA_963931845.1). Taxonomy (NCBI): domain Eukaryota; kingdom Metazoa; phylum Arthropoda; class Arachnida; order Araneae; family Salticidae; genus Maratus; species Maratus michaelseni. The sequence goes on from OZ007589.1 coordinate 470,025,158, forward strand.
GAAAGACAGACAAAGTTGGGACTCCGAAATGCTTAACCCTTGACTGCTGTAACCAAAATTGTCGAATAGATACTGTGAGCGGTGTCTGATCGACGAATGAATAAAAAGGTTCAATTTACTCACAGCAGAATGTTTGTGTACTAAACTTTAGGTACAGGACTGTTATACAGTCGAACCTCGTTAACGCGAACACTCAAGGAGAAACTTTTTTTGTTCGTGTTAAAAGTAGTTCGTGTTATCCGAACTAAATACATTACATACAACTGGACGGAGCAATCGGAAACAGTTCGTGCTAAAAGTAATTCGCGTTAAACGTGTTCGTGTTAACGAGGTTTGACTGTAATTAAAATTCACCTATTCAAAAGTCTGTAGCGAGAGTAGTACCTAGAGCAGCAAACGAAACAAAATTTCACTAATATCTAGAGTTAACCTGAAAATTGAAAAAAGTCAACGGTCTGTGAGTAACAGCAGTTAAGTCCAAAAGATCGCCTATCCATCTTTTTTGTAATTTCATACCACTAACAGCTCTGTATTCTCTCCCCTGCAGCTGCCCTCAGCGACTTGATCCAGTGCCAAAAAGCGACCGATGCTTTCAGCTGTCCGCAACAGTTCGGCTACTTCCGAGACACCAGCGACTGCAACCGGTACTTCATCTGCGTGTTCGGGGACGCCCTGCACGACAAGTGCACGCCGGGACTCTTCTTCAACGACCAGCTCAGGATGTGCGACTGGCCGAGGAACGTCAAGAACTGCGAGTCCAGTAAGTACTTACGAATGACTCAGGGGTACGACCCATTACCCAGTACACAGTCAGTATAAAGAGAGGTGACTCTAGACACCATTTCGAAAAGTCTTACAAAGTCTTTAAAATAAAGTTTTCTGTCTAGGAACATGCCGCATGAACAAAAGGCGCCTATACAGGGTAATTCGGAACCCGTCAATGTCCGTTGTTACTTAATGGGCAAAACTTTAAGGAGTGATAAAACACGCCTAGACAACTAAACACCACACGGTCCATGGTCGTAACGCAAGCGGTGAAGCACTACAGAACGCTTTCAGATTGTGGATAGAACCCTGTTTACTACATAATTAGGACTACCAGAGCAGTCACAACCGCAGCACTATGCATTAAATGCATGTCCGCCTTTTCTGGATTAGTAAAACCAGCCATCCTTTTCGCAATCCACGGTAAAAATGACGACGTGTGTGAAAAACTAGTGCTTTGTGTGTTTAATGACAGCGCAATCTAACGGTTCGGCGCTTGCGATACGCTCATTCATTGTATGGTGAAAATAGCTTGTTTAGATGTGTTCGATCACACCTTAAAGTTTTGTCCGTGAATTTGGTTCATCCGCAACTTCGCTGAAGAACATTTTTTCCAATTTAAGATACAGCCCTCCCCTCCCACCATCTCTTGAGCGGCTTACTTTGCAATTTCTTTATTTCTTCTTCTAATTTTCCTTCATATTAACATCCTAGTTAGTAACACTATTCCGCATAAATAAAATTGGCAATCATTTATTAGATATCGTGCAGAAAACATGGTTCTCTCCTCACTCATAAAACGTCCTGTAGCGTTTCACAGCTTGAGTTGCGGCCATACATTGTAGGGTGTTTTGAACTTGTCTAGGCGTGCTCTATTCCCCCCCCCCCCTAATGTTTTGCCCAGGAGTTCCGAATTACTCTGTATATATAGGAAATTATTCACTCGTTAAATATACAGGGTGTCTCCCTTCTTATAGTTGCAAATTCCTTTATTGTTATTTTTTGAGGTATAAGTTCTACTTGAAAAAAATGTTTTAAGTAGTATTTACGTCAAAATACAGTCAAACCTCGTTATACCGCCATTATCCGTTCGAGAAATTTTTGGCGCTATAACGAGTTTGGCGGTATATCGAATTAGAATACAATAAAAATTAATTTTCATACTATTATACTAATATTATTATTATTATAAAAATAAATATCATAATGCCTTTTTATTAAATTATCCAATAGTATATAGTATATTATAATAGTATAAATTAATATAATATAATTAATATACATAATATAATTAATGCTACATGATTCAAAATGATCCAATTAATGTATGAAATTAACATGCACTTACCTCTTTATATAGTCAATTTTAGATAAAGTAGATAATTATGCACATAACAGACACACACATACATTGAATCTCACACTGAACTTATTTTACTTTAAATATCTTTTACAGGAAAATATTTTAAAATGCTAGTTTGAGTTTTCCTTTCAATATTGACTTTTTAAATATCTTTTTCTACAACTGAAAGATTGTTTATCATTTTTTTATCAGTTGCATGTTTTTCTAAGAAAATTCTTATCTCTCCCAATGCAATTTTTAACTTCATCAGATGTAATATACGGCGTTTCAGCTTCTTCAGATTCTCTGTCAGATGAATTTGAATTTTCTTTTTGATTGGCAACAATTTCTTCGATTGTCAATCTTCAAATGTTGAAATACTTTTGTCTATATTAATGTACTCAATTGCCAATAGAGGATGCTCAATATATGTTAATTTGTGTATTTCGTCTTGTAGTTCCTGAAGTGCTGTACTGTTTTGTTTTTTAGTGGATCCTTCAGGTTTAATCAATCCAGTATGTTTCCAGCAGTTAACAATAGTCTCTGATGAAATTTAATCCCATGCTGTTTTTATCATGCGAATAGCATCATGTAAAAGGATTGGAGAAAAATCATCCTTACTGGTGTTTTCAATGATATGGCGCCAGGGCCTGATTACCGACGGGGCACACGTCCACCAGTAAAATGTAATAGAAATTTATGTCTTATTAAAACACTCTATTCATTCAAAATTACTGCCATGAATAAGGGAAAATTTTCTATTCTTTTTTACTGGTGGATGTGTGCCCCGTTGGTAATCAGGCACTGATGGCGGACGTGATGCTTTCGATAATGAGCTTTGAATAGTTTATTATACCCGCATCCAAAGGTTGCAAAAATCCAGTACAGTCAGGAGGTAAAAATTCAATGCGGATATTGCTCATTGGATATGCTTTGTGACAAGGGGCATTATCCAAAATCAATAAAATATGACGTTTGCTTCATTTCATTTCTATGTTGAAATTCGCTAACCATTTTTGAAATAGTAATGCTGAAGTCATCCACGCTTTGTTATTATTCTCATAATCTACATAAAGGGCAGGATTAAAATTTTTAAAACATCGTGGCTTAGCTGATTTTCCAATCACTGTCATAGTTCTTTTATCAGATCCATCACTATTCGTACAGAACACAAGAAAAACACGGTCTTTTTTTTTTTTTTTTTTTTTTTTTTTGGCATCCTTTAGCAGGCCCACTCGAAATTGTTTTATCTGGCTGCAAGCGGTATAAAAGGCCACTTTCATCCATATTGTAAACGTCTTCCGGTTTATATTCTAAAATCAGCACACTCAGTTTTTTACGACCATTTAACACAATATCTTCATCAACACCTGCAGTTTCACCACTTCGTATGTACTGAGAGAATCCTCGTCGCTTTTTAAATATGTTCAACCAGCCACTACTGTATTCAAAATCTGTAATATTCATTTGCTGGCCAAGGACTTTTGCCTGCTCTCTGATGACATCTCCGTTTATGGTAGCATTTTTAGCACTCATTTGTTGTATCCATGTGCAAAGAGCATCTTCTAAGTCTTCATGTTTCGCTGTTTTCAGTCTTTTTACAGATGATTGCAGTTTGTTGGTGTTAATCCATTTTTCTGTATTCATCAAAATGTCTCCCATGCAGCGCCTGCTAACAGGCTTTTTCCAGAGTGTAGAGAAATGATTGGAGATGTGTTGTTGCGATACATTCACATTTCTTTCTTTATATTCACAAATTTCCCGCTTTTCCGAAATTGATAAAACTGCTCTTTTCGCCATAATGAGTTAAAATAAAGAGACAGATGATATTTTACAGATTTAGCTGGTGAATTCTTCGATGTTTCAATCAACGTCCGACCAAAATTTTGAATGAGAGATTTTGTATTGAACGCCGTTTTCTTTCTAGAAATCGACATAAAGTACACGGAGAGGTCCTTTTTTACATTCTTCTCACCTGAGAGAGGAGAGACCCTTTTCCCCGTGCCACGCTTTGTTTTTTCCCCGCTCCAGAAGCGCATCGGATCACGTGACTCGCCAGTCTGAATCAGAACTTTCACTTGCTCGGCACCTCAATGTGCGTTATTTTTCTTCTCCCAGTGACAGGTAGAATGGGTAGCAGGTGCATTTTGGCAGGTGTTGAGAACAATACGAATTCTTCGCTATTCAATAAAGTTTGAATTGAGCTTTAAAACATCTAGACACATGAAAAGGAGGTGCCCTTTGAAATTCTAAGAAAAAAATTTAAAAAGAAAGATATGCAAAGAAAATACAGTAATTTCTAGAAAATTTTTTTGGCGGTATATCGAGTTGGCGCTTTAACGGATACATTGCATTGAAATTCCTATTTGGCAGATTTGTTCATAGACGCAATTGGCGGTAAAACGGAATTGGCGCTATTTCGAGATGGCACTAAATCAGGGTTTGACTGTAGTTATTTTTTTAAAAGTTCCGAAATTTAAATTTTTATACGGTTTCCGAACCCTGTAAGTTATATTTAATCAACATACCCCATGGTCTGACAAGTATAATAGTAAAAATTTCCTTCCTCTACGACTAAAATTTTCTACCGAGTTGCAATACTTTTAATTTTATAAATTTCCACTTTTTTCTGGAACTTAAAACGCGTTTTTCTATTGTATTAGGAACCGTAAAAAATTATTTCGTAACACTTTGCAAAAATAACTCTGTTGACGTAAATGAATACTCGTAAGATGAAGAAACACTGTTTAAAACATTTTCACAACTGGAACTAAACCTCTAAATCCAACGATTTAGGAATTAGTTTTAATTTACCTCCCTATGACGGATGATCAAAGAGTTTATAAAGAAACTTTTCAGAAATATAAATAAAACGAAGATCAAAATCGTCTTAAAGTGATTCTTCAGCGTCTACAATATAAAATACGCTAGAAACACAAGTTTACAGAAAATTTCAGGGAATTACAGGGATTACAGAAAATTTATTTTAATTCATAGCATTCTATTTTAGTGATTCATTAAAACATATTCTCGCGACTTTATTAACATAGAGCTTGGCTAAACTGCAATCGATGTCCGCCGGCGAGTCAACGGAACATTTTCAACGAGCTAAAAGTTTTTTGAAATGCTTAGACAAATTAAACACATAGTGGTATGTTGTTTGCTCACAACACCTTGATCTTAACCTCTCCGTCGCATTTCGCACCTTCTTATGTGAATAAGATTTTAGTGACAAAAGGTTTGATGCAGCAAAATAAAGACATGCCGTTTACACCGTCTGTAAATTGGTGTTTCTAATCAAATTGTAGAATTAGCGGAAATGAAAACACACTCTAATTAAAATTGGAGCAAACAGAAAATACCTATAAATAAGGCTTTTACCAATATGGATAGATCCTACAGCGCAAGAAATATGTTTTATGTCACTTTTAAACAATTTTTGTAAGGAACTATTTCACAATTTAACATCGTACCCAGAAGTTTTATTTTATAAAATGTAACTTACTTGATCTCTGTAAATATTTGACTTCAATTATTGAATAAAATTTCTGGGTTAAAACATGATTGTTTGATCCGCGGATTATAGGCCGGAAATTACGGTACCTGTTTACAGACATTACAAAATAGACATTTAAACGTACTTAAAAAAAAGTTTTATTAATGAGTTTTCACCTCTTCTCTGAGGCATCTTCAGTAATGGTAAAACAGTGAATGAAGAAACAACACTATTTTCACTTGAGCTTCGTTTTTCCTGTCAGGAAGTACAAATTTTTTAATTTAAAATGTCATCACATGCGAATTCTTCAATATTACTTATTTCTAAAGCCTATCTTAATAATAATAATAAAAAAAAACTAGTTAAAATTTGAAAAATAAGATAAATTTTTTGACATTACTGAAATCGATATTTATTATAGCTTCTGTATTAATTCTGGCTATGGCTGTAGTACCAGTTGTATGTTCCTTCAGTTTTTTCTGCAATTTTTCTTCTCATTAAAATATATTATCACAATTTCTTTTAACAGATAGCCTGACTAAATTGGAATCGACGTCCGCCCGGCGAGTGTACGGAACATCTTCGACGAGCCGGCCTCGATATTCCAGCAACAACAGGTCTTATCGAAACAACAACATCCCGAGCATCAACTCGATCGCTCCGGCCAACCCCACGCAAGACTCCAGGACAGGTAGCCGGTACACCCCGCCAATATCCATCAGCGACTCTTATGCCGCAGCCGTCAGAAACTACACGCAGTACAGACCCACTGGCAGACCCTCCGAAGACCTTTTCGGCAGACCCACCTACACCAGTCCAAGGCCCTATCTGTACAGTACCGGACCTCCAGCCAGTTTCAAACCAGTTTATTACCGTGTCACCTCCAAACCCACTGGCCCACCACGGAATAGGAATTTCGATGACGACTACTATGAAAGCGACTATGAAGATGACAGCAGCTTTGATGATCCGGAGCTGATGGTCAACCAGCATCTTCGCAATGGTAACAACCTGTACGTCAGGCCGATATCGATGACCACTCAAAGGCCGACGCCCCCTCCTAGAACCGAAAAGCCAACCACTCGTACTAGTGTCAGTGCTTTTAGGTCTTCAATGAACAACAGGAATACGGAATCCCGCCCCAACTTGTCGCCCTATAATAATAATAATAATAATAATAATAACAACAACAACAGGAATACGGAATCCCGCCCCAGCTTGCCGTCCTATAATAATAATAATAATAATAACAACAACAACAACAACAACAGGATGCCATCGATCAGGAATAACTTCGCAGATTCTTCGAGAACTTCCTCTGAGGAAGACAGGTAAACTAACTTTTCTGTTACTAGAGGGAGCAAAAACGCCTATTCAGACCCCTAGCAGATTAGTCACTGAAATGTCTTTCAATTTGTTTCAGATCAACGTACACCCGTACCAATATCATCCGCCCTGCCGCTCCCACACACGGCAGCAACGTCCGCTCCAGAACGCACAATAGCAACAGCAACTCTGCTCTCACGTCAGCCTATACATCGAAACCCAGAGAGACCGACTCTCTGATCCGGCTCCGACCCCAGGTAAAACGATTGAAACCTTATTTGATCTTCTTTAAAAAGCCACTTCATGCTCCTTGCCTGATCGGAAATCATACGTTAGCCTATGGGAAAATTTAATTAAGTGGTGATTCATTACCTAATACAGTTATCAGAAAGTAGACGTACATTGTCGGCGTAGTACGTTTTTAAAAATTGTGTACGTACTGTATAAGTAATTGTATAAGTATTTTTAAGACGATTATGAAATTTCAAAAATTTTCAGAAGTAGAAATTTTATTCTTTACCGGTTTTTTTTAAATACTCGAAATTGAAGTAGACAATTTTTAAAAACCCATCCTCTTTAATAAAAAGGTATGCGTTGCTGACGACTGGGATTTTCGCTAATCGTTGCCACAGATTAATCTCGGAAAATGAAACATTTGAAGTTACTGACAAAATTAATTGCTCGAAAAGTATTTGTCAGAAAATTGTTGGACAAACTGCGTTAGAAAGGTAAAAAATTGTATTTTTCTAGATATAAATTTCAAATCCACTGATTATGTCATTTTTCAAATATTGAATTTCAAAAATGACCAAATTTCACAATGCATTACCATAGCGAAAACTTCACGCGTAAAAAAATAATAATAACAGCAATGTGTCAGCACGAGTCACAAATTATAGTAACCGTATTATTCTGTTAAAATATAAAAGTGAATTATGATGTCACGAGTGCATGATTTTTATTTAATTCTCGACAAATACTAGATGCGCCATTTCTTTTTAGTTGTGAATAATATAGGTTGTTAATTCACGTTATTAAAAAATGTAGCTATAAAACATATAAATCAATGGAAAACGGTAGGTAATAAATTGCAAACGTAATAATAAACCGTATTAAAAAAACATAACTCAGTGAAATAAGTATCCGTTTTATATTATTTTAGGTATTAAAAATACGAGGTTAAATTCTCCGATATATTTCGTTTGATTCAAGGTTCTTTGGGGGAAACCGACCAGCGCAGCGGGCGTAGTCTGCTAGTCTTAATATAAAAACAACTCTGTACATTTGTGATTTTAATACAATTGTAGAATTAGAGCGTAAAGGAATAAACTTTGAAAATTTCTGTAAATAGGACTCTTACAAATAATGGATATGCAACAACAATGTTTTATGTAACTTTTTAGCAACTTTTATATGACAAGACTATATGACATCATGCTTCAGTAATACATTAAAATATAAATATAAATGATTTAAAAACAATATACAGATAAACACAACAATGCAATTACAGGCATTAAAAACTAGACATTTAGTATTTAAAAAACGTTTTATTAAAGTATATTTTATTAGGCGGTAATATACGTCTACTTTTAGGAAGTGAAAACAGTTTCACGATAATTGTATTAGGTAAAAATCATCACCTAATTCAATTTTCTCATAGGTTAAAAGGGGATTTCGCAATCTAAGAAGGGAAACCTTGTTTCGGAGAAGGTCCTCATTCTATATCTATAGATCATTGCCATGAAACTAGAGAAGAAAGTCCTTTTTCTAAATAGGCTTTGAAGATGCAAAACAGGCCTCGAAAAATTTTTGAAGTAGGTGTGGCGCTGATGTAGTCGGTTCTATCAATCATCTACTTGATCAATGAACGTTGTCCACTAGGTGGCGCTTCCAAAATTCTACGTCAGCCTCCATTTTAGTTCAAAATCGCGGTTTATTTTTACACTCTTGGGATAAAGGTCCTTCTTTTGTATGCTCATGGTTATTGCGATGTAACAAAAATAATCCACAGGAACAAATGATGACAAGTTCTATTTATTTATCCTTAAGTGTCTTTATATATATGAGGCGTGTTCAAATGAAACCCGTTCGACAGTTCTAGTAAGCGGAACATGAATAAAGAAAACACAAAACTAAATGAAATAGAAAGAATAGTATATATTTAAACTTACAGCATACCTACTGATTAGAAAAAGTCACACCTGGTGTTGAGACACGCAATCCATTGTGTGGTAAGGAGTCGAATGCCGTCGGCGAAGAAAGATTTCGTTTGTTGCTTGAACATTTAATTCACTTGCCAAGTCACGGATGATAAGTCGACGGTTGTGTGATCGACCGCAAGTGTCAATATCGGCAATCAGTGTCTGGTTAACAACTATGTGCACCTGACCAAGACGCGGCAAATCCGTTGTTTCCTCTCGGCCATTGCGGAACATTTGCGAGTCGCATAATGGTGTCAGAAACACTTCCTTAGAAATAACATTATCACCACATAAATACCAACTGCAACCAATCCAGTTGTCTTTGATAAGCACTTTTCTCCATACGCAGCAATTATTCTCCGACGAATGCCGATAAAGCTATATTACTGCACGTTGGTCTTGTTTGGACGAGTTCGTAAGCAATCCAGCCACCTTTAATGTACTGCCACCTTCAAACAACGAAAGCAGAATGACCGTTTCATGACATGCATGCTGCATGCATATACATATGACGTTACTTGCTCATGCGCATTTCCTACTTTAAGCACCAACTCGTCAATTTGCACGTTTCGAACGGGTTTCATTGGAACACGCCTAATATCAACACCGAAGAAACCTACCAGGCTTAATAATGGTGCTAAATAACTTCAATAATAATTCTATTGTCACAATGTAATCATGTGGACAATAAGAACGCAACTGATTAAAAAAAAGAAAATGTTTCACAGACCGCCGCTAACGGCGAGCACAATTAGAGAATAATGCCAAAAGCATGCAAATTATGCTAAAAAACAGTTGGGCTTGGATATCTACAGATTTTCAAAGTGCAAACAGGTTAGTGAACAGTAGCATGCAAGCCAAGATGTGAAACTGTAAGTTGGATCCTACGCCATTGAAAAGTATATAATTAGTCTATATACAGGGTGACTTTTAATTAACATACAACTTTTAACTGAAATGACTTTTGAGTCATTGCAGATAGCACTACAAACATTTTTTTATTGAAAAGGACGTGGAAAAGGAATTTAATGGACAAGGTTTTCAAAGTGAGAATCTTCAGAGGTGATACAATAGCGCAAGTTAGTCACAAAGTTGTAAGTAACAAAATCAAGCGTTTCTATTTTAATGCTTCAAACTCAGCCAGTTATGGAACTTTTGAAGCTAATAAGATCTATCGGTTTCTTCTTGTAAACCAAATGTTTCATATTATCTCAATGATAGAAATCATATAGATTCAAATCTGGTGAATCAGGTGGCCAATACAATGCACTAGGATAAGGATTTGGGTATTGATAGGCGATAACTAGGATTCCAAACTCATTGTTAATGGTGTCTAAAACATTTCCTTAGGAATAGCATATCCATTTTTAACAATAAAAATACGATCTTCATTTAAACAGGACGCTTTGGAAGATATTTTCAACATTGCGTGAAACTGACACTAAACAAATTCCTTCTATGCCTTCTCTCACTGCACGCATTCGTGCCGCCATCTAGTGAGGCTCTGAGAAGTTATTTCGGTTTAAAATTGTAGGTTAATTAAAAGTCACCCTGTATATCAAAATTAATCCTGAAATAGCAATTGAAAGCATCTGAAAGAGCATTTGGTGATTTTTTATCAAAAGGAAATGTTTGAATAGAACAAACTTTATAACGACTGTAAAAGTTAATTGCAATCAAATGTTTGGTTACTCTTTTTCTTTTTTTTTCATAATGTATCAAGCCGAAAGACATAAGTAGGGAAGTGAACAGAGGTAAAAAGAATTGAGTGAAATAACGTGTAAAGATTTTAAAATGAAGCAGTAAAATTCATATTATTTTGCAATTTTGAATGAATATATAATATTTCTACTAAATTTAACTTTTAATTATCCTAAATTTCATTGTAACTAGTTAATTAAAAATTTATGTATTAATATATGATTCAACATAACACCAGGTGAACACTGGGTCCAGCATCCAAGCTCTGGACAATGGCGGTGATAGCCTGGATGCCCAGTTCGGCACGAACCCGCGATCTATAAGTCTGCCAGACAGACCCTACAGGAACCAGAACTCCTACGACTCGAGCAGCGATATGCGCAAAGCTGAGCGGAGTCAGCAGCAATTGAGCAAGCCCAAAGTGACGTCGACTCGATACTCCTCTCCCGCCAGACCCTCATATAAAACAGGTGAGATGGCTTCTTACTACTACATGCATTTCATCAGTGTATTCTCAATTTTCTTATTTACCTTGTTATACGGACAATTCAAATAGTCAGAAAGGATATTACTAACTGAAGATAAAAAATATATTGAATAAGATTTTATTTTTTTGCTCCATATAATGATTAGAGAACGCCACTATGGTTTCGAGAGCAACTCATTATTGGCTCTCTTCGTCAGTTGATTTGTACTAGAGAGTAGTTAAGCCGACAACGGGAATATAGGTTCTGCACATAAAGTATTATAGATTATGTGTTATGTGTAGAATCATTGTACGGCCTGTTGTTGGGTTAACTACTCTATGCTACTAATCACTTGTCGAAGAGAGTCGAAAATCAATTGCTCTCGAAATTATAGTTGTGTTTTGTAATCATTACATAGAGATTAAAAGATCTTGTGCTATTTATACACAATGCAAATCTTTTTGACACAATGAGAACACTATCACCCTACGAGCCGATTTTAACTCTGCGTCTTCCTCATTATAGAAAGAAGAGTTGTGGTGAACTGGCAAAGGTTTTCAGGAAATATTGGCGATTCTTTATAGTCTTAACCAGTCTTAGAAATGACGTTTCATCATGTCGATAAATCGAATCTTATACGAATAATTTGTTCAACACTGTCACAGAAAAGGGGGGAGGGGGAGGGAGATGAAAGATGGGCATGTTTTTTGTTTGCCACTTCACTCAGAATATTAAACAATTGAAAAAAAAATGGAAAATTGGGTAACATTCACGGTAGTCTCAAACAGCTTTCGAAAACATCAGAGCTGTTGACAAAAATTGTAGGGCATGATACAAATTAAACAGTAAATGGCTTAATTAGCAAAGACTATATTAAAATGTCTGAACGGATCTTTTAGAGCCCCGATCTGCTTAAGGCCTGGTACAGTAGTCCTCCTGTTCATCGATCTTGGAAATTCTTTGAATAAGCTCTGTCCACAATGGAAGGAAAAGTCACAGGGATTAGAAAAGCTACTTCTTCCCTGTATAGGGAATATCAGTTGTTTCAGGCTGATTTTCTATTGATTGTGGTACAAATAATCTAAACAAGGCCTGTTCAACCTCTCCCTAAACAGGGGCGCATCTTAACTGATAGCAAATCATTATTCACGCGATTGTAAACATGCAGCAATAGAGCGATACACAAGAGTCAACATAAATTATAAACACATGTCTCAAAGTGATGGCCATAAAGCCATTACAAAATTAAGAACCTATTAAGAAAAATCAGAAAAAAACATAAATCATAGTAAAATTACCATTCTGTGGATTTTAAAACATTTTGCTGGGTAAGAAGTCAAAAAGTTTAGAGATGTTTACCATAAAAATAATTAAAAATATCCAGCCATTAATGATTTTAGGAGAAATATCCGTTTTAAATGAATTTTTATTTTTTGAAAAAGCCAAATAACATGAAACAATTGAAGTGTGCCAAAGTTGGTAGTATAGGATATAATGGCTAAAAGACTTTTTGGGGACATGCTGCGCCAATGAAGTGTGCCGAGAAAAATCTCAAAGAGCGCCCGCGGTTGCAGTGTTGGGTGGCCCTGTTCTAGACAATGACTAACCAAATTCTGTTGGATGCATCCCCGTTTCTTTCACCATACAAATTTCGATCTCTATCTCTTATGAAACTATGATGATTCTCTTATAAACTATTATGATTCTATATCCCCATTACTTTGTTAAATCCATTTTTAATGTATACAGCCAACATCCTCGATATTTTTAGGGTTTCGTTCATCTGACAAAACCCTATTTGTCTCACTCCATCGTCTGTCTGTCCGTCACAGAGTTCGTACTCAGAAACTGTATAAGTTAGACACTTGAAATTTTGCGTACTTATAGCTGAATACCTCCTGTCACTAATCATAAAATCATAATCCTGTCACTAATCATAAAGACTAATCATAAAATTTTGAAAAATTCTTACATTATTTTAACCCTTTCGGGACCGGCAGCTTTTACACAAATTTTATTCGGGTAGCACCACTTTTTTTAAAAAAGCTACCCTTACTTAAACTATTACAAAAATGCTCTAATTATAGAAAGCAAATATTGCTTTTATTTTTTACTGGTGCCTAAAGCAAATTTTGTATGCTCTTTTTGAGGGTATGGTCCCTAATGGGTTAATTAAATGAATTTTATGACATCTAATCATGTCTGCGATTTTCTTAAATTTTAAAACAGAACCTTAATTTCAGTCTTTTTCACGTAAGCTAGATGGTTCAGTGGTAGCACGTTTTCCTCTTAGCTTAAAGGTTCCGGGTTCGAATCTCGGATACAGAAACCGAAAATTTCGACTTTTAAATTTCATTGTCCGATGGAAGTAACTAAAAGAACTTTCGTACTTCTTTGATATTTTAAGGTTTTTTTTTTTAGCAAAATTTAAATTGTTTAACTAAATATGCTTTTCAGATATACAAGGATTTGCTGTTACAATTGTTTGAAAGGCAGTTCTTGAATATTTTTAATTTGATTTAAAAAATAACTTCTTGTTTTTTGAGTTGAACATCATTTTACTATTAAATTTAATAGTGCTACCACCTATGTTCTTAATGATAACTATAGTTATAAATTAATGATTTGGGTTTATTAATTAAAGAATAAAGTATTTTGAAAGGAATATTAAACGAAACCCTTGTTCGATCTCCGATCACACTTACCCACTTGTTTCTTACTGCAAACGACAGTTCTGAGGGTTACAATAACTATCCGAATCGAGGATTGTTTTAACTTTGCCTCTAATGTAATTTCGACTTTAAAAGACAAGATGTAGAAAACCCAGTTCATCTCTATGCAAAGAACTTCTATTTTTCTAGGTTATAGGGTGTACAAATATATGGGACAGTGGCAAACGAAACTCCGATAAATACATTTCCGTTCAGTTCCTAATTAATCTGTTATGAGATAAGGAATATTCGTATTTCATTTCAGAGGACAATTCTGACGGTTACGATGACTACTCCGAATACTATTACGACGATGACGATTACGAAGGTGATGACGACGTCCAGAACATCAGTCCCGTGCCGAAACTGGTGATTCGACTCCAGAAACCTTCCACCACTTCTAGAACCACCACCACCACCACCACAACTACCAGGCGGCCCACCACGACGAGACGTGTTGCTACGACAAGACCTCCCAAAAGAGGATTGCCATTCGGCATAAGCAGACCGGCCACCAAATCGCCGATAAGAACAGGACCCAAGCCTCTGCCCAGGTTACCTAGCAGGTAAATATAAAATTCAAGAGAAAATTTTGAAAGACTAATCAGACTTGAAACTTTAAACACTGCACGAATATTTTCTTGATACAAGACGACAGAAATCTCATCATCAAGGGATATGTTATACACTGGTGTGCAAAACTTAAGGTATCTGACAACGTTAAAAAAGTGGTTTTCGACCAAAAATGTCAAAACGATTTTATTACATTTTATTAAAGCCCAGCTTTGTACCTTTCCAAAACTGTTTTTATTTTTATCGTACGATAAATAGAACCGGAGTTGTAGCGGTTTTTATACTAGTCAATAGCTGTCACTCAAACCGGAAGTACTATTTAAAGGTACTAACTGGGAAGGGCGAAGCAAAATTATGGTCTTCTAAATATAAACAAAGGCTCAGTTCTTAAAAAAATGTGTATGGCTCATAAAAACAGTGAAGTTTAGATGCATATTACTGTGCAAATTCTTGTAGTAAAACATAAATCTAAACTTTAAATGCATTTTTTGGTGAAAATTCCATACGCAAAACATGATTTCTCAAAAAGTTATTAGAATATTACTATGAAATTTAAATTGCATGTTATTTACACTATTGTGAAGGCAATGAACTATAGATTTAATTTTAGAATAAATATTTTTTGTTTTATGGATGTTTTTGTGGAAAGACACTGATGATTTTTATGAAAATCAGCATTTAAAAAGGTGCGATATGCTATAAATATGAAACATTTAAAATATCTCTTAGATTTTAGTTTATTGCCTTCACCAAAGTCAAGGCAATAAACTAAGTATTACTAGAAGTTAACTACTAATTAAACGAGGTTAGTATGAAGTGTAAAAATGTCATTAAGATACATACAATATATTTTTCTATAGCGTGTTTTGCGTATTGGGCCATATTTCGCTAAATTTTACCACAAAATCCCCCCATTATTCACCAATGAATGAAATATTTTTTGCTTTTTTAAACAGTTTCTAGTCGTAATCTTAATAAAAATAAGTTCAAAAAATAATTAAATAGCTTTTTTGGAAAAAATTGCTCCGTACGTAGTCAGGCACTTTAAAAGCAACAAACACAAAATGCTAATTTCTGAACACATGAGTTACTCAAAAGGAAATTCTATGAAGAGCAAGTACGACCCTAACAGCACGGCCAGGCGATGGGAAGTCCCCTTGACGTCACACATGGTTACAAGTGTCACAATCGCTACGGTGAATCAAAATATGGGATATGTCACTCATCTCTGAAATGATTGTTAACACGGAAAAGTCACTGTGACTGTCGCTTTGTGATGGGTCACCAGGTGACATTACAATGAAGTCACCTTGTGATTCTCAAGTCACTGTCAGTTGAAGACTGAACTTTGAAGTCATTGTGAGCATTGCATTGTGATGAGTCGCCCAATAATGTCACAATGAAGTCGCATGGTGACTTTTCGGTGATCGACACTCTATTGTGAAGTCATCATTGCACTCCCTTTGTGAAAAGTCACCAGATGATTTCATTTTCTGTCACTTGGGAACGTGTCACAGAACAGCTATCATGATGACTTTACAATGGAGTGTCAAAATGACAGTCACATGAGAGTCACAAGATGACTCATTGTAAAGTCACCTGGTAACTCGTCAAAAAGTAGCAGTCATGTTGACTGTTCAGTGGAGTGACCAAATGAGAGTAAAAATGAGACGAATGAAAGATATCACATTTCTGTTCATTGTAGTGACTGTGACCATTTGTGATGTCAAGGGGACTTCACATCGACTGGCCGGGCTGTTTAGGGTAGTACCTATTTTCTACACTTGCTGTTTATAGAATTTCCTTTTGAGTACTCACGTGTTCAGAAATTAGCATTTTGCGTTTGTTGCTTAAGTTTTGCACACTAGTGTATGTTTTATAGAAAAGTTCATTTAAGCTGGTAAAAAGCACCCATTAGACTGGGGAGGAAGGCGAAATTTGGTATGTTATGGCAGTCCAACTTGATTTTTCACTCTATGCAAATTACGCTATTGGTCTATGGATTATTGGCTCCATATATTAATACGGAAGATTCTAATTAGCTCCATATATGTTGGCTCCATGCAGCTTTTCCTTTGACGTGCGAATAAAGTTGTAAGTAATGATTCGCGTTCAAAAGACGTTCATTTTTCAAGCAACAGTTGTAGTGATTGGTATTAATGTTTTAAAGATTCATTCCTGCACTAGGAGTGATTGCGCTTTTACAAGTACTAATCACTACAACAATCTTGGCGAAAAAACTGTTGCCGGTATATTTATGTTTGTAAGATTTTGAATTGAAATAGTAAACTAATCCTTTCTTTTGTTATCTTCAAAAAGAAATCCTAATCCTAATAATATTATAAATCTGATAGTGTGCAAATGTTAGGCTGAAGCCAGCGTCAAAATGGAGCATTTACTGATCCTGTATCTTTGCATATAGGCTGATTATAACCCTCAGATGAACATAGGCTGGTTTTTGTTTATTTTATTCAAATATTTTTTTTAATAATTCAAAATTTCGTTATTTTCATTGAGAATAAATGGACATTTTTTCGTATAGCATTTTAAAATGGTTAAATTTACTTTACCGTTGCTAATACTTTATCGTTGCCAAAACTAATTCAAAACCCGGAATAATAATTTTTACTCAACAATTTAGTTTCAATTGAAAAATTTTCACGGGAAAAATCTAAATGAAAAAAAAAATTAAAGAATTAAGAAGAAGATTAAATAATTTTATTAGAAATAAAACGTACTTTTTTTAGTTTTTGATAATAATACAAGGTTTCAATATGCGTAACCATAGGAAACAGGCGAATATGACGTCATTTATCGAAAATAAAGCGGATATGCTTTGATTGGTGAAATAAAATAATCTTGGGTTTTTTCTTCACTTTTTTTTTTTTTTTTTTTTTTTATGGTAACAATACTTACCGTTTTACCGACTGCGCACGTCTAATATAACTATACCGTATTTTTTATTTAAATTTTAAAAAAGTAGAAAGAACTTTAAAAAGAAAATGGTTAGCAAATGTCAATAATATGCTCCGCAAAATTATCCATGTCGAAAATGATGTCATGGATAGCGAGAAATAGTGATTTTTCATTCTTAAAACTAAAAGAAATAACTCGATTGTATATATAAAAAAAAATGACGAATGTTAATAGTTCCATTTTTGTTGATAAAACCTAAATATTTAATATTATTTCGTTAAAGTAACATAATTTTCCCTATGCCAGTATTGAGATTAATTGCCTGGAAAAGAAAATTAACAAGAATTATGTCATTAAAAAGGGATTTCTCTGGGGAAAAAGAGACGTCATATTTGAAATAAAACGGGAATTTTCCAATATGTTTTAAAATGAGTGTGAATCAATTCCTTACATTAATAATACAAGGATCAGTAAGTAGTATAGAAATAGAAGAGTTTCACGCCATATTTATAACGAAAAATTTAAATGTTTTGTTATCTATACTGATTATTAAGCATGAGTATCCGTTATTTCGTTGTATCATGAGTATCAGAGTTTTCTGCTAAAAATCACATCATAATTTAAAAAAAAGGAAAATGAACACGTATCTATTATATTAAAATCTGACCGTGTGTTTGTATTTCGCAACTACTCCTAGACTATCGAACGCAACGCGATTTACTACCGGTTAGTTTACTACCGGTTTAGCGAATACCGGTTATAATTGATCCGAGGATGTCACACAAACTCTCAGAATTAAAAAAAAGTAAATTAAATGCCATTTTTTTTAACGAAGTTTCTCTAAAAACGGAAAGTAACTTACTCCATATTTGTGTATAAAAAAGGAGAAATAAAACAGATCAGTATATTTTTTACACCATTTTCTCATTAAAACTGAAAAACAGAATTTATTTTCCCTTTGAATAGATGGTGAAAACAAAATCATGATTTCAGTAAATTATCCGAAAAATAAAAACATTATTTTCATATATTCAAACACTTCATGAATCAATTTATTCTGGAGAACAAAAATTGCCTGTCACTGTCAGTATACTGTCATTTAGAAAACAAGATTTGTTTCAACTATATATTAAACCAAGGAGGCAGAATTGAATTTAAAGAAAAAGCATATACTGTTTCTAATTAATGTTTTTTTTTTTTTTTTGGATGGCTGTTAAAACGTTTCACAAAGGTGTTGAAAGTAAAACTGTTTATCAGGTAAAATTGACATTTGTTTTTACCCAATTCGTCTATATCCACGATTTTATTTGGCCCTCCTTTTTTGCATTGGTTGCAATTTCATTTTCGCGATTATTTGGCACAAAATTTCACTTTTTTAATACTGAGTTATGTCAAGGTCCCTATAATAAAAAATACCGTATTGTCTCCTACGAAATGTGATAAATAGTTAGTTAATTATTTACGTTTTTAATTATTGGGAGTAAAATATTTTGCTTAATTAATGTATTTATTCTTCTTTTAATGTTGCGTGAACGAAGTCACGGGTAATAGCTAGTAATATTATAAATCTGATTGTGTGCAAATGTTAGGCTGTAGCCAGCGTCAAAATGGAGCATTTAATGATCCTGTATCTTTGCATATAGGTTCATTATAGCGCGGGAATGAAGATAGGCTGGTTTTTGTTTATTTTATTCAAATATTTTTCTTAATAATTAAAAATTTCATAATTTTCATAGAGAATAAATGGACATTTTTTCATACAATTTAACCATTTTACTTTATCGATGCTAGGGCTTTGATCGTTGCCAATAAATAAAAACATGGAAAAATAATTTTTCTTCAACAATTAATTTTCAATTGAACGATTTTCACGTGAAAACTGAAAATTTAAAAGAATTCTAAAGAAGATAAATTTCTGTGATATTTGACACAAAAATATGAAGTATTTGTTATTATACATGAAGTATGAATATCGGTTACATTAAAAAGATCTTTTTCTGTCAAAAACTGCGTTATAATTAGAAGGAAAAATGAACAATAATTATATTATTAAAAATAGATTTCGCTTGGACCACGGAACTATGAAAAGGATCCTCCTTGGCTTGGACAAATATGACGTCATAAATAAAACATGTATTTCCAAATATTCGTAATAATACAAGGAGCGTGAATATCAATGTATAATGAAAGTAGATAGATAATGGACGTAATATTTAAGATGAAAAACTGAAATATTTTTTATCAAAACTGATTATTAATTAGCTTGAATACCAGTTACATACAAATGTGAGTTTTCCGCTAAAATTTACGTCCTGATTTCCAGAAAAAGAAAATTAACAAGAAGTATGCCATTAAAAAGAGATTTCTCTGAAGGAAAAGTGACGTCATATTTGAAATAAAACGGGAATTTTCAAATGTGTTTTACAAGGAGCGTGAATCAATTCCTTAAATTAATAATACAAGGATCGGTAAGTTTGGAAAGTAGATGAGTGTCACGCCATATTTAAAATGAAAAATTTAAATATGTTTTTTATCTATACCGATTATTAAGCATGAATATCAGTTACATACAGATGAGAGTTTTTTGCCAAAAAACCACACCATGATTATTAAGGAAAAGAAATATAAATACGAATCTATTATATTAAAATCTTACCGCCTGTTTGTAATTCGCAACTACTACTTTCAGATTGTCGAACGCAAGGAGATTTACTTAACACCGGTTATCATTGATCCGAGGATGTCATAAACTCTCAGAATTAAAAAAATATGATTTAAATTCCCAGATATTATTATTATTATTATTATTATTATTATTTGTAAATTTTAACGAAGTTTCTCTAAAAATGGCAACTAAATTATTCCAATTTTGTGGATAAAAAAGAAGAAATAAAGCGGATTAATATATTTTTTCTCATTAACACTGAAAAAAAAAAAAAAAAAAGAATTTATTTTCAATGTGAATAGATTTTGAAAGAAAAAAAAAATCTTGATTACAGTAAAATTTTTAAAAAATAAAAACATATTTTCACATATTCAAACTTTATGAATCAATTTAATTCTGGAGAACAAAAATTGTTTGTCAACATATTTTCATTTAGAAATAAAGAT
Source organism: Maratus michaelseni (assembly GCA_963931845.1). Taxonomy (NCBI): domain Eukaryota; kingdom Metazoa; phylum Arthropoda; class Arachnida; order Araneae; family Salticidae; genus Maratus; species Maratus michaelseni. The sequence goes on from OZ007589.1 coordinate 470,045,770, forward strand.
TTTTTTTTTCAGTTATAGATTAAATCAAGGAGGCAAATTTAAGCTCCTTGCATTTAGGTCTACAATTATTGCTCCCTATTCACAAGAATTGAATTTAATGAAAACGAATATACTATTTCCATTATCTTTGAAGGATGGTTATTAAAACATTTCACAAACGCGTTAAAAGTAAAAGGGTTTACCAGGTAAACTTGACATGTTTTTGCACAATTCGCCGATTTCAACGATTTTATTTGGTCCGCCTTTTTTCATTGGTTGCAGTTTACTTTTCGTGTTTATTTGTCACAAAATTTCACTTTTTTAAAACTTAGTTATGTCAAGGTCTCTATAACATAGAAATCCTCTACTGTCTCCTATGGAATGTGATAAAGAGTTAGTTAATTATTTACTTTTCTAATTATCAAGAATGAAATATTTTGCTTAATTAATGCATTTATTCTTCTTTTAATGATACGTGAACGAAGTCACGGGTAACAGCTAGTAATATTATAAATCCGATTGTGTGCAAATGTTAGGCTGAAGCCAGCGTCAAAATGGAGAAATTAATGACCCTGTATCTATGCATATAGGTGGATTATAACCCGGAAATGAACATAGACTGGTTTGTTTATTTTATTCAAATACTTTTCTTAATAATTCAAAATTTGATTATTTTCATAGAGAATCAATGGACATTTTTAGATAAAATTTAACCATTTTACTTTATCGTTGCTAGGGCTTTAATCGTTGCCAATAAATAAAAATGCGAAAAAAATATTTTTTCCTCAACAATTAACTTTCAATTGAGCGATTTTCAGGTGAAAAATGGAAATAATTCAAACGAAGATGAATTTCTATGATATTTGAAACAACAATATGGAGTATTTGTTATTATACATGAGGTATGGATATCGGTTATATTAAAAAGATCTTTTTCTGTCAAAAACTGCGTTATAATTAGAAAGAAGAATTAACAATAATTATATTATTAAGAAAAAGATTTCGCTTGAACCATGGAACTATGAAAAGGATCCTCCTTGGCTTGAACAAATATGACGTCATAAATAAAACATGTATTTTTAAATATTCGTAATATTACAAAGAGCATGACTACCAGTGTATAATAAAAGTATATACACAATGGACGTCATATTTAAGATGAATAATTAAAATATATATTTTTGATACTGATTAATAATAAGCTTGAATATCAGTTACAAACAGATGTGAGTTTTCTGCTAAAATTCACGTAATTATTGCCAGGAAAAGAAAATTAACAAGAATTATATCATTGAAATAAGATTTCGCTGGGATCAAAGTGACGTCATAATAAAACGGGATTTTTTAAATATGTTTCAAATGGAGCGTGTATCGATTTCATACATTAATAATCACTGAGTACAGTGAAAGAATAGAGAGGTAATGAACCGTAAAATCGGCTTGCAATATGAAGCCGGTTATCGCTCAAATCATTAGGCCCAAGGGCTGACTTCATCGGATGCAGACAGGTGCACGTGGAACAAGGACTGGATGCATCGGACAGGGAGAGGTTTTCAAAGCAAGCCGCCAGTTGTTTGGGCCCACGCCAAACATGAACATTTCATATCTATTTATTCTCTGAACTCTGTGATTAATAATACAAGCATCAGTAAGATTATTAGGAAAAGAAAGTTGAACACAAGTCTATTAAGTTAAAATCTGACTGTGTGTATTTCGCAACTACTCCTCTTAATGCAACGCGATTTACTTAATATCGGTTATCATTGATTCGAGGATGTCATATAAACTCTGAGAATTTAAAATTTTGAATTAGATTTCGAGATATTAATATTTTTTTTTGTAAATTTTAACGAAATTTCTCTAAAAACGGTACTTAAATTACTCCATTTTTGTGAATAAAAAAGGAGAAATAAAACGGATTAATGTATTTTTATGCCATTTTCTCATTAAAACTGAAAAAAATTATTTTATTTTCAATTTGAATAGTTGGTGAAAAAAAAAATCTTGATTACAGTAAAATTTCCGAAAAATAAAAACATATATTTCCACATATTCAAACTTTATGAATCAATTTATTCTGCAGAGCAAAAATCGCCTGTCAGCATATTGTCAAGAAATCAAGATTTGTTTCAGCTATAGATTAAACCAAGGACGCAAATTTGCTGTTACATGCAAACGTAACACTTGCATTGCAAAGCTTTTTGCAACCCCAAATTACATGCAAACGTAACATTTACATGTAATTTGCACCCAAATTAATTTTAATTTGAACCGTAATAAATGTTAATTTGCAATGAAAATTACATGCAAAAGTAACGTTTACATATAATTTTGGGTTGCAAAAAGCTTTGCAATTTAAGTGTTACGTTTGCATGTAATTTTGGGCTGCAAAAATCTTTGCAATTGAAGCTCCTTGCATTTAGGTGTACAATTATTCCTCCCTATTCACAAGAATTGAATTTAAAGAAAAAGCATATACTATTTCCAATGAATTATTTTTAAATGATGGCTGTTAAAACGTTTCTCAAAGTCGTTAAAAGTAAAATGGTTTATCAGGTAAAATTGACATTTCTTTTTACCCAATTCGTCGATTTACACGATTTTATTTGGCCGTCCTTTTTCCATTGGTTGCAGTTTCCTTTTCTCGGTTATTTGGAACAAAATTTTACTTTTTTTAAACTGATTTATATCAAGGCCCCTATAACAGAGAAATATCGTATTTTCTTCTATGAAATGTGATGAAGAGTTAATTATTTACGTTTTTAATTATCGAGAGTGAAATATTTTGCTTGATTAGTACATTTATTTTTCTTTTAATGTTACGTGAACGAAGTCACGGGTAACAGCTAGTATATATATATATATATATATATTTCTTTTTCAGGTGGATAAAACGGTTGCTACCATTTGAAATATTAAGTTATAGAGCTATTCTAAATAAACTTTTCGGTCTTTCTTAAAACCAACACCAAAAATAAAGGAAAGTTCATTATGTTTAGTTACGCGCTGGGGACTGAAGTAATTAGTTTTTGTTAAGGGTTATCAGCAGATAGATATTTTATTTTCATTCATATGGGTATTTATCCTTTCTTTAATAAATCCAAATAAATTTCATTCCAAAAATTCATGTTTTTTATAAAGTAAAAGTTTACCGAAATAACTAAACATTTTTTAACGTCTGATGAATAAAAGTCTTAAATAAAATATCACATTTACTCAGACATAAAAGTTACATAAAATACGCTTAAAACATTAAAAATACTGCAAATGTTTCAGGCTATAATTTAGCCCCTCACCAGTACAACTACGTACGTTGACCAGAGAATTTTCAACCATGATCCAGCTGCAATAGCGTTAAGAGTAGAGTATTTCTTGAGGGTTCGTTCACTCGTAAACAAACTTCGCCAATTAATGAATCTTGTGCTGTTCCACCTGATCTTGCTCTAATGGAGGTTCGTCAAAAAATTTTCAAGTTATAACGGGTTAACTTTAAAAAAATTAAAACTTACTTTAACTGTAAATATGATTGAAAAGTCTCCGGTCAACGTACGTAGTTGCACTGATGAGGGGCTAAATTATAGCCTGAAACGTTTGCAGTATTTTTAATGTTTTTAATGTTTTAAGTGTATTTTATGTAACTTTTATGTCTGATTAAATGTGATATTTTATTTAAAAGTTTACCGGTCTATTTTTCTCGTTTTTTCGAATAGCTGAACCGGCCTGATAGCGGGCGAAGCCCTCTATTATACTCTGTCATAATAATATCTGGTCATGTGAACTCAATGTGATATTAAAAAAAAATCAATTTCAAAATTAAACATGTTGTATAGAAACCTTCAAAATGTTTAAATAGGCCATTTCCATAATTGGGTTTTTATCATGATTCAATACGTTCCTCAAACTATTTACTATTCTCTATTACGCATATTGATATTCTCTTTGTATTATTCTCAAATATTTGAAAATTCGTTATGACGTCAGATTAATTTTCTTTTTAATCCTCTAATGACGTCCTATTAAGCTGCTTTCTGTATTGCCACATACTCATACGCCTTGTATTATTGAGACATGTTTGAAAATTTCCGTTTTATTACCCGTAGGACGTCCGATTCTTTTTTTTTTTCAATGGGTGAAACTTTTTATTTCATTTTCATTTTTCACGTGGAAATCTTTCAATAGAAAATTAATTATTGTAGAAAGAATTTCATCGTGGATTTTTAAGGGTTGGCAACTATGCTATAAAGAAAAATGTTTAAACTGAATAGAAAAAGGCTGTTAGAATTTTGGTTTTTTATCTCTATATATTAAAATACGATTTTTTCAAATGTTATGATTTTGAACTTCAAATTAGGTATTCAGCTATAAGTGCACAAAGTTTCAACTCTGCAAGTTTAATAGTTTCTGAGAACCGGCTCTGTGACGGACAGACAACGAAGCGGGAGTAATTAGGGTTTCGTGAAATGAGCGAAACCCTAAAAAAGGCGAAAAGGTGACCTTTTTGTTCAAATGACCGCCAATTTGTCCAAAAATTGACGCAATTTGTTTGAGAATGCACAAGATATATTACTCAAAATTTAAATATATAAGTGAAATGCCATTAAATATATTGAAAAAAGTCCGAAGGCGATATCTTTTTTTTTTTTTCTTTAACTGAAAAATATTGTAAAGATCACGTAAATTGTAAGCCAAAGAAGTAGAACATCCCCTTAATAAATAAAATTTAAAAAAAGCATCATACAGAAACAAGAAACATTTTATTAAATACATTTTCTGGTTCAAAACATGTTTATTTCGCTTACAAAAAATCGAAAGTTGGCATTTGCATCACGTGACGTTACAGCATGTCACCTCACACTATCCCATTAAAATGTCGATCTGTCATTTGTAATATTGGACTTTTTTTTTTTTTTTTTTTACTATTTAAATACATTAAACAGCTTGCGTGTATTTTCTTTGTAGACCTGATCCAGTTTACACCACCCCTCGCCCCTTGGCAGTGGCCGAGAAGTGCAACAGTCGCAATTGTGTTCTGCCCGACTGTCACTGCGCAGGCGCAGACATACCGGGAGGAATTCCATCCAAGGACACCCCGCAGATCGTCCTGATCACGTTCGATGACGCCGTCAATGATCTCAATTACGAGCTGTACGCGGAAATCTTCGATGATCGCCGCAATCCCAACGGATGTCCCATTCTGGGAACCTTCTACGTATCTCACGAGTGGACGGATTACGGCATGGTGCAGTCGCTCTACTCCAAAGGACACGAAATGGCTTCGCATTCCATCACGTGAGTATATCAACTGTTATAGTGAATACAGTGAATAGGGGCAGACGCACAGAGCGCACTTTTTTGACGCCAAAATGACGATTTTGTGCCTGTCGTGGTCACCCAGCGTTTTTTCCGTCCATGGCAACCTAGTGTTTTAAAATATGTGTGTTTTATAATTAAATTAAATGTGTAAATAAATTAATAAATAAAATTAAATGTATGTATTAAATAAAATTAAATGCGTGTGTTTTATAATAAAATTTAATATAATTTTATAATAAAATAAAATTAACATGCTGTCTGCGCACGCTAGTCCTAACAAGTATTTGAAAACGAGGTTTTCTCGCCAAAAAATGGCGCCAACTCCGGTGCGTCTACAACATCTGTTCCGAATAATGAAGTGTAGTGAATATCGTGTATTATAATTGTTGCACGCTTTTAAACTCAGTCTTATTTCTTGGTCTTTTTTCTCTCTCTGTGTGCAGGCACAGCCACGGTGAAAAATTCAGCGTGAGTCACTGGTCGAAAGAGATCAGCGGGCAGCGCGAGATCATGCACCTGTACGGGGGCGTGAAGCTGGAAGACATCCGGGGCATGAGGGCGCCCTTCTTGCAGGTGGGAGGCAACTCCATGTTCGAGATGTTGTACCACGACAACTTCACCTACGACAGCTCCATGCCCGTCCTCGACAACAACCCCCCGTTCTACCCTTACACCCTGGACTACTCCATCGGACACGAGTGCATGATACCTCCTTGCCCCACAAAGTCTTTTCCTGGACTCTGGGAGGTAAGTACACACGAATCGCACTTATACTACATTGCAGAATTCGAGCATTTAATGCGACCTACGAAAATAGCAAAATAAATAAATCTTTATTAATAAGATGAAATGTGTTGCGTGTCTGCGGCGAATGAGCAATGGAATTTATCCCACACTGAGGTCTGCCAGGTTTGTTCTGTGTTTACTCTCATTTAGAGATATACAGGGTTTATTGTGTCATGTGCAATTATTCATTGCACATGTCACAAAGCTGGGACAAATGTAATGATTTTTGTTTTCGATTTTCCTATGTTAAAAAATTCGTAGCACAATAGATTTGTAACAATTTGATGTAATAATTCAATGGGAACGTCTGTGTGCTCCAGGCAGAAACAAACATCTTTTGTATCTATCTATACATGCATTTCTTTAACGATACGTTTTATCGAGAGTCAGTGGTTTTTCCTTAAGATGGATTTGATAACGTATGTAATGGTATTTTGAAACATATTAATCCATTATTTAATATTTCGTTTTATCTTCCAAAGCAATGGATATTTTTCAACAGACGTGAACTTTTGAATACACCATTCCCGTTAGAGTTCTATAAAAAACTAGAACAGCGCAGCATCCCTGCAGATATATTTATTTTACTTTCTCTAACATTTTTTTTTTTTTTTGGCTAATTGCCTGTAACTTTTTATTCGATAGAGAGGAAAAGATGTGTTTATTAAAATCGATAGAATTACAATTCAATGAGCATTTTATGAAACAAATGAACTTTGTTGTCTTTGCTGAATGCGGGATCGTTATCTGACGAATACAAATAGTTATTTTATTTCAACTTATAATTGAAGTATTATACTTTATATAAGTTTCTCGAAAATATTTCACTAATATTATTTAAAATATTGCCAATTTCATTCTCACCTGTAATTGAGCAAGCATTTTATCTCTATAGGCAGATAAAACAACTTTTTAAGCCTAAGAACTTTTCTAACTATTGCACACTAGTTTCGGAATCATTCAGAATACCGTCATCAGTGCAAAGAGAGAATGATGGAACTTTGCCCATATATAAAGAGGAGAAAGGTACTCGATGGATAGGTTTATTGACTAATATATTCCTAATAAAAAATTACAGTTAAATAAACTTATCCCCCGAATCAGCTTCTTCTGCAAACATATAATAAATGCAAAATTCCACCATTCTTTGCATTGATAACTGTCCACTGAATGCTACCAAAACTAGTTTAGAAAGGTTCGGATGATTAAAAAATTGTATTTTCTGTAAATATTGCACAGGTTAAGTATCATCTTAATTTTCATCTGTATTTTTATCAGTATATCTGCTTTTTTCTAACGGAAGCTAGCGAAATTCGTGTAATTTAATGTATATAATTATAATATTAGAAAGTGTAACATAATAAATGACAATGTTAAATTTTTCTTTCGTATTATACATGTAACTAATCTTTGTCATTTGTTTTAGGTTGGTATGGTTATGTGGAACGACTATAGAGGAGGCCGTTGTTCCATGGGAGACGCTTGTGCTAACCCCGACAACTCCGAAGATGTGTACAAGATGCTGCTCAAGAACTTCGAGCGACACTACAAGTCCAACCGGGCACCTTTCGGACTTTATTACCACGCCGCATGGTTCACGACGCAACACTACCGAAAAGGTTACATGAAATTCATCGACTACATCAACTCGAAAGATGACGTCTACATCGTCACTAACTGGCAGGCCATACAGTGGATGAGAGAACCTACACCCCTGTCTAGGATTAAATCCTTCAAGCCGTGGCAGTGTCCCAAGAATCCGGACAATCCAGGACCTTGCCATCATCCGAAATCTTGCAATCTTAACTATAAGAGCGGCAGCAGGAATCTCAAAACGTGTCAGCCTTGTCCTTCCAATTTCCCATGGACTGGCCGCACGGGATTTGACGAAGTATATGAGACTGCCTCCGGTTAAACGCCGAACTGTGATGAATGAACAATAGATGGCGTCGCTGTCTTCTGTTGAATTGTTGAGTTTGTTTTAATAACGTGTGCAATGCTTTGTCTAAATGCCAACAATATTTTCCGGGCTACAGATTAGAGACAAAATGGGGCGATTGTTATTAAAAAAAAAAAAAAAAAAAATCAAAGTTAAACTATATTTAGGTTTGTTGAAAGCAATCATAATTTTTGTTGCGAAATCATTATTATCTACGAAGCGTAATTTCACAAATTACCTTGAACATTTCGCGTATGAAACCGAAATATTGATGCTGATGCGATGTTAGCAAAATTCAACGAATTTTAACGACGCTTTTTAACAATGTAATTAGTCAACTTAAAAATACAAGCACTACTAAAAAGCCTTTTCTACTTCGTCTTAACATTCACAAAGCAAAAAAAAAAAAAAAAAAAAAAAAAAAAAAAAAAAAAAAACGTTATTAATTCATTTGTACATACGTTGAAGAATGAATGGCATTTTTTAAATTAATTAATATTAAATTGTCCCTATTAAAGATTGGGGATTTTATTTTAATAATACTATATAGATAAACAAATCTTCGTAATAACTCATTAAAAAGATTATGTAGAACTTAGAATCTTGGAACTATTATCATGTGATAGATTATTACTTGTTAGCCTATTATAAAAAATAAAATTCAGTACTAAGCCTTTTGTCTAGACTTTCTTGGGAGACTTAAAAAATCACCTATAATTATTTTTTTCCTTTACCTGTGTAAATGCTATCATATCATCAAAAAAAAAATATATTCCATCCCTCTTTTTAAAAATAGTTAACGACGAAGATAAATTCTCAAAATTAAAAGAAAAAAGAAGATTAAGTGAAAATACAGATATATCAAACATTCACTATTTTTTTCCGGATCAGATGCCATTCAAAAGTGTGATTTTTTTCTTCATTCCTTTTTAAAGGAATCCGGATGCGTGGATGACTCAGGAGCCAGAACAGAACTTACCTATATTTGGTATACAGTTAAGAAATAGCCTGTATACTCCAAAAAAATCTTAAACTTTACAACTATGTACGCTGACAGCATAAAAAAAATAAAACAAATATAGAAATAGAAAACAATCACCCCCGATTCAAATTAAATTGTGTACAGTATAAAAATGTACATATTAAATAACAATAAAGAAATGAGAGTTTTTTTTTTAATTGAATGTCTATATTTCAAATGGATTTATGAAAATTGAAACATTTCGGTTAATAGAAAATTTAAGCTAAGAAAATTAAAATGATTTCTACTCCGGTTGAGAATTTATAACTCGAACAAATTTTCGATATCTGAAAAAGGCAATTTCTCATGGCAAGAAATGGAGAAAATACTGTAGAGGGTGAGTGAAATGGTGAATTTGGATAAAACATTGCATTGTTTCAATTTGTATATGTAGTGCACTAAGTAACTGGATCTGCGATTCATGATCATAGCTAAAAAAATTGTTAGTTTATTTATTTTAAAAAGAAAACTATTTCTGGAATTCGTCCATGTGAGAGAGAAATCTTTTCGAATTTCTGAACACGGAAATGACGAGTTCCGGGAATAAGAAATTTGATTTGTGGTCCAGCATTGCTCAGTGTGCCTTTGTATAAATGAGCGTTTGGAGATTGGGGAAGGTAAAAGGACAAAGCCACGTGTTCAAATTTATGTTTATCGCGACATGAAATTCGTTAGGAAGAAAAAATTAAATTTTGTTTCAAATTATTTTACCCAACATTGCAAATGGATGTTACGATATAGGCTGTTACGCCTGCAGTGTGTTACGCCTTGCCAAGAACACTTCCGAAACATCATTTTTGTTATACAACTCTGTTATGTCTCAAGATTGTATCGTATTTTACGAAACAAATTATTTCGGTCAAAACCGGTAACGTGTTTGGATATATTGTTGGATAACGGATATCTGCCGTTGTTTTTTCATTAAGAAATTTACTGTACATTGTTGCAGTGCTATTTTGAGGGGCAAGGGGGTGCATTAACATCTAGTATTCGACTTCTGTGGGAACAACAGTATTTTTTTTTTAAATATGTCTTTAATATTACGAAAATTACAAAAAATACGAAATTGTCTCAGTAAAATATATACAGAGTGGTTCAAAGGAGGCAGTTAGAAATTAATTAGTACAATTTGATTTGTTAATTTCATTTTTTGTTAATTTCATTCAAACAGTGACTAGGGAACGGAAAGTTGTAACCTCAATTTTATAATTGTTAAAATTCAGTTGTTTCAACAAAGTTAATCAACTTGAGTTGAAACAACTGTTTCAGTGAATTCAACTTGAATCGCTAACTTCCAATTTTAATTCCATGAAAACATTTACATTTAAACAGGGACTAGGGAACGGAAAGTTGTAACTGCAATTTTCTAATCTGTTAGTGATTCAAGTTAATAACAACTGAATTTTAACTTCCAATTTTAATTCCATGAAAACATTTACATTTACATTTAAAATTGAAAATAAAATAAAATTTTATTTTCAAGTAGTAATGTTATTTTGAAAGAAAAAATATATCTCATTCTTTTAAAAATCTAGCGCAGTCTTCAAATATATATATATTTTTAAAACTTACAATTGTCGACTTTAGTAGTATTTTGATTTTTTTTATCTACAGTATTTCTTTTTAAAAGTATATCTTTAATATTATTTACTTTTACCAAAATAATTTTCTTGACTCGGCTTAGAGACACTGCTTTAAAATAATTTTAATATATCGCAACCTACGTTGAGCCATTTGGGCATTTTCAAAGAAATCCGCATATAATAAAGTATCAAATCAAAAGTATAAAAAGATATTTCTTGAAATAACAGATAAATTATTTTTCGCAAAATCCTAAAAACATTATTACTATTAGAGGATGTTTTGAATAAATTTATTCAAATCTTGTGTTATTAAAGAAGGAAGGATGATATGCAAAGATTTTTCCAATTATAAATTTATTATTGTAAAGTATTTTATTTTTTAAAAGAATTGCTCAAATTAGGAACAATCTTTTAAAAGAGTGATTCTCTGTACTGGAATTATTTTATTATTTTATTTTATGAGCATCCGGTGTTGTTTTGCTGTTTTGTTTGGTTTTTGAATTACGATTTTTAATCGCAAATATTTATGTTTCTCTATTTCTTTGTACAGCTGCTGAATAGCAAATTCATGTGCACATGTGATACATTTTAACTAACCATAACAATGAGGATTCGCAGTGTTTTTCAGTTACTTTACGGTTTCGATAACAATAACTGTCAATGACATCTTCCGGCTACAATGAACGCAAGCATTGTATTTGCAGATGGGGAATGTTACTTTAAAACTGGAAGCAAATTCCTATGGCAGAGGTAAAGTAAAATTACGAAATTGTCTCAGTAAAATATACACAGTGTAGATCAAAAATCAAAAGTACGCCTAACAGTAATGGATTAGCACAATTTTGTTAATTTCATTTTTTTAAACTGTGATTTTAAATGATGGCAGGGAACTTAATGGATGATTTCATCAGGGCCTGATGACCAACGGGGCACTCTTCCACCAGTAAAAAATAATAGAAATTTCTTCCTATTCATGGCAGTCATTTTGCATGGATAGGGTGTTTTAATAAGAGGAAAATTTCAATTAAATTTTACTGGTGGAAGTGTGCCCGTCGGTCATCAGGCCATCAAACTTTAAAAGACCAAAGAAAGGGATGGATTTATGTAGATACTGTCACTACCGAAAATAGTTTCGAAATTGAAAGTATCCTCTTAAAAAAACCTGCAAACAAAATCGAAAAAGTAAAAAAACAGCGATTGCAGAAATTAATCTAATTTAAAAAAATCGTTTAAAAAATTGAAATGCACACGATATTATTATAAAATAACTGTCCCATAGGATTAACATTCGCGAGCGGGTGTTTTCGCGTGAGTCAGCGGGAGACTAACACATGATGTATCCAAAAAATACTATGGACTTAATCAGAAATGTTCACCTCGAATTTTCAGCCTAATAGAATTATGGTAGATTATGCCATACCTGTTAAATCGTTAAAAACTACGTTTAACAATTATTATTCAATTTCAATCCCGGATTGACATTGAGAAAGATATGATTTTGGTTTAAACAAAATTAGACACTTGTACTTGGTTAGGTAAGTTTGAAAATTTTTCTCGATTACTTTAGTGACGACTACGTTTTCGTCATTTACTTAAAATTATTAAATTTGTCCAAATTTTCGCCTTTGGTGCTTTAATCTAGTTTCACAAAATATCAATAATAGGACCCTCTGCGACTTAGAGAACAATTCCAGTCATAAACATTGAATGTTATACCATTCTGTTAGGTGATTTTTTTTCAGGCAATTACCAGCTTATTTCTGTGGTGCTGACATCTAGCGGCACTCTTACGTGATATAGGGGACAAGTTGCAAATTGTGCGTCAAGTGGGACAAAATGGAGTGCTTTCGTACTGTTGTTATTTCAGTGGAATGAATTATATCGTCTGTTAGTATCATAGGACTCATTTCCGTCATAAAATAAGTACATTTTAAGTTGGAAACATTTAATCTTTTGTTGAAATTTACGGAAAGTTCCAACTTTGAAAATTTCAGAACTTGAAATCCATATTAAGACTCTTACCATTTTATATATATTTGAGATAGATAAACATCTATCCAAAAAAACGGTCGTTAGATTATAGAATTGCTATAAGTAAAAAATTTTAGTATACAAATTCGGTTTTTAAATTCAATCATACGGAAACAATAGGACTCCCTCTTCAATAGGACGTCATCCTCATGACAACCTAGAATCATTGCCTATCATGGGATACCACAGAATTAATTACGTAAGGTAGGATTTGGCAGAGTGAAGAAAACTTTTATGAATATCTTTTTTAAGTCTTGATTCGATTGTTCATAAAATTTGAAATGACTCGACAACATTCTGCAACGATCCTATATATTAAATTTCAAACCATTCTGTTGGATCGTTTGTGCGGACAGACAGATTTTATATAATTACGAACACACCTAAAAAGTAATATTTTCCACACTGCCTTCCACGGGATGCATCAATATTTGCAAGAAAAGAATTATTGCCATCGAGCATGCTTTTCATGGATTTTGAGCAAAGTCAGTGGTGACTCGAACTGAAAAATACTGCTGAATCTATCATTGAAGATGTCATGCAACCAGTGTCAAAACGTTGTGTAAAGTGTCATACTAAATGATTTCTCGGAACATTCCATTTTAATTTAATGAAACTGTTTACACAGCTGCGTGCTGTACTTAAAAGTTTTCTCCATTTTCGGAGAGTATTCGGTGAAGGGGTTGTTTGTTTTAAAGTTATGTTTGAAGCATTTGTAAATTGTATATCATAGAAAAAATAAAATATGTTCTTTGTTATGTGTTTAGTTTTGTTCATTTTATAAATAATCTCTCGATTTGTGCGATTTTAAGAATTTTTAAACTTTCTATATTAGAAAGGATAAACGTGTCCGTACGTCACGCTGACGTCATTTTGGAAGGGCGACACTGGACGATATTTCGGTTTTTGCAATTTTTGTTACAGCAATTTTTTTAATTTCTAAACATCCCACATTTTCAATTTTTACACCGTTATATAGGGAAAAAAATATCTCCTATCAAATACAATTTGTTTGAAAACAGTATCGCATTGGACTCATTTATTATAGTATTTAAAGTCAATTTCAAGCATGATTTTTTGAAAAATCTATCGATTGCAGACGATTACAAAAGTGTGAATTCGTTTGCACTTTAAACACCCTAAAAAGTTGAGCATTTATTTCCAGCTAAATATTCCATAACGGAATTGAAACTTCATGAGGCAATCTATAAAATGGTATAAATAAAACACACATTTAACACACATATGTAACTGAAATAAGCGTTTAAAACAGCAGAAATTATCAGAATAATAATAATTTTAAAAAAACTGCTGTAGGTAACGAAATTTTTAACTATTTCTTGGGTTATTCACTTCTGGCACGAGGCCAACCGCTTTTTTAAATTTCAAAATTTTATTTGAAATATAATTCACACATTTCATATAAAAATGCCCTTTGGTGTTATTAGGGGGCAATGTAAAAGAATTATTCAATGTCAAATATCTGTTGGAGTTTCTATTGTTTTCACATACATTTTCTATTCCGGGAAGAGTTCAAAACACATGACTCCAACATAAAGACGCACAATCCACACCTACCATGTTTTAAATATTTTTAGGCAATAAAATGGTCACTGCATTCTTATACCATTTGTTTATCCCCACGTATCCTTATATCATTTTTAAAATATGTACAAAAACAATTAAAAGTGTTTTAATAACTTTTTCATTTTCTGGGCTAACATACAGATGTATAATAAATTCGAAAAAATTAATAAATATATTATCAAATGTAACTAGAGCTCTAGTTATCCTGGTTTGTATTCTAACTAGGGCCATTGTTCTAAATGTAAAAAGAAATTAATATTAAACTAATTTTAATAATAAAAGTTGGTGCTTTTCGGTTAGCCGGGCGCCAGTGATATATGTACATATATAAATATATATGTATATACATATATATTCATACATATAAGTGTAGATATATGTGTATATGTATGTGTGTGTGTGATAATACATGTTCATAAATCACTGGCGCCCGGCTAACCGAAAAGTACCTAAAAGTTTAATAATAATTAAGAAAGAAAGAAAATAGATGGCGGATTGAGGGCGAATGGTACATCTAAGCCTACATTCCTAGTAAAGTATTTGATACAATGGAAAACAATTTAAAATAATTTCATTAATTTTTTTCATAATTATAAAAATACTAAAATATATGTAACTAAAAAGAATACCACTGCTCTGGCCCTGCATTACATTCAATATATTACCTACAGATGGCAAGCAGGGTTCCATTTTTTGTGCCTATAGCTGTATAAATGATCATTCTCAGTTGGTGCCATTTTATTTTTTGTGGAAATTTGAAGTTGCCTGCATGCGTTATGTTAAATTTGAATTATTTTCCTGGCATCTATAGAAAAAAAACTAGGAGAACAATAAACTTATCTTTTCGAAAATGTATACATTAACTTTAAAATGTTTAAAGTACAGGACAATGACAGCAAACCAGGATAATGATGCTCGCTATTCATTTGAATTATAATTAAAATATATGTAAGTTAAAAAATATAGAAACCCCAGTAATATGCTAATTAAATTTGTAAATTTAATTTAAATTATAATTTTAAGCTGTAGTTCAATAATTCATCATAAATTAGTGCATTTTTAGCAAACAAATTATGTTAATATCCAAGTACTTAATTAGCTTTAATTCCTCATTATTTTTTATGGAATATTAATTAGCATTCATTATTCTAAAGTAATGAAATTATTTTGTGG
This sequence comes from Maratus michaelseni, assembly GCA_963931845.1. NCBI lineage: Eukaryota > Metazoa > Arthropoda > Arachnida > Araneae > Salticidae > Maratus > Maratus michaelseni. The sequence continues at coordinate 470,061,182 of OZ007589.1, forward strand.
GTAGAATTCATGTACTTTTTAAAATTTTAATTTCAATTACAGTCTAAGTTAAATTTGAGTAATTTATCATAAATTAATGTATTTATTCACAGCATTATATTTCATCAATAAAAAAATTAAGATCCAAATATTTAATTATATTTTAGTCCACCACAATAGTTTTTATGGAATACATTTTAATGAGCACAGATTTTTTTAAAGTAATTTAAGTTTACTGTTGTCACGACGATTTGGTAACCTTTATACTGAAGTACTTTTCTACACCGTAACTTCCATGACAATAATGCCTTTTGTAATTTTGGAAGCAGTATTTTGCCCCATTCCATTTTGTTTCGTTCCATTTTTTTTTCCAGAAAAATAATACTGGTTTATGATGTGTAGCTGCTTTTCTTTATCTCAATTCAGATCAACAGATTGGTGGCACTAGGGGGGAGGGGGGGGGGGTAAAGAGAGGCTATTTCATGTTTGACGATTTTGAGTAAAATATGTTGATTCAAACATTTTTCTCCATTGTCTTTATTTTTAGTTTGCCGTTCCAAGCAACCATAAAGCAAGCAACAATCATAAATCCTTTTTTAGACACCAATCATGTTTTAAGATTTTTTTTTTCTCATCCTTGATGATAAAAAATGGATTTTTTTTATTACAATCACTTAAATCGACCCAAGCTTCCTGTATTTTAACAGAATTTTTTTATTTTTGGTTCTCCTAAAGGATTTTGCATCGTGTTTTACGTCGGGCGATAGGTCGTGGAGAAAGTCGATTTTAAAATTCAAATCAGTATTAACAGTTGACACTGAGCATTTTACAGATCAGTCCTTCGACTTGGCGGATTGTCTTTTACCATAAAAAATCTTATATTTGCAATATTCTTAGAATTTCTTTTTGTTCTTGAGTACATAGTTGCAACAATTTTTCCGCCTAAAGCCAAGCATTCACGTTTCTTCCCCATCTTATTGACACTATTACCTACTGTGGCTTTAGATATAGAATTAAGCATGCCTTTCAAGGTGTTTTTTAATAACCAAATACGAACTCTTTGAAAAGCGCAGAAATATAGCCTTCCAGCCATCCGTTCTTTAAAAGCGCCATTTTGCGTATAAACAACGAAAATGTATACAATTGAATCCATTTGGACACTACACTGTTAACTAGTATTTTAAAAACACAAATTGCACAAATTGTGCTTATTAGTTGCTAAAATCAGTGTAAAAATTGCATGAAAATGTATACTTTCAAAAACGTATTAGCTGTAGAAAATCATTTCTTTATGTAGGCGGTTTTAACACCCAAACAAACTCGTCTAAAAATTGTGCGAACAACCTTTGTAATCTCTAAAGATTCTTGCACTCAATTTGATCAATGTGCTGCAGCAGTTGCAGCCTTACCATACAAGAGTGGGAGAATGTTAGACTGGGTGTCGACCTGGTGGCTTAAATGGTAAAGCACTTGGTGCGCTCTACCAAGGTATCCGGGTTCGATCCCCGGCCTGAGCATTTTTTTCACTCTTTTGGTTGTATTCTGTACAGTAAAGTGATCATCCACATCCATTATATTAATAAAGATAAAATGTTTGAACTGTAAAAAATCCGAAAATTTTGATTATTGCTCATAAATAGTGGCCACCAAGAGTTGCAGAAATAATATCAATGTTTAGTTGGTAACGGAATGACTTGGAAAGAATGTCAAAAACGAAAAAAAAAAATACCGTTCAAATCAAACTATAATTAAGAAAGTTATGATTTAGGCGAGAGGGGAGGAGAAAAACTTGAGATGCAACTTAACTAACGAGAACCTTGAGTAACGTGGTTCTAAACCAAGGATAAAATCTTGGGATGGCAAGGCCTTTTGGTCTTCCCTGTATTTTCAAAGAAATACCTGTATTGGTTAAAATTCGGCTTTACATTGAAATGAGTTGCAATGATTTAAGAAATAGTCTGTCATTGGATGAATAGAGACGACCTCAAAAGATTTTAACGAACTTGCCGTTATATAATGCCTGTTAACTTGACTCACTCATTCCGTCGAAATATCGCCAAGCTCTTAAATGCAGGATTGACCTTGTTTGGACAAAAATTTTAGTCTGAGCATGCGCTCTGTGTGTAGGTCGAACTCTCTTATAGAGCCATCTTAGTGCAAACCACTACAATGGAGCTAGTAAATCTGCAGAGCAGGAGCCTCAACGTCAGCTCTGAAAGTCGTTGTTTTTTAATCTCACTTTTCATATTATTGAGCCAATTTAGTTATTTTTTATGTTGCATACCTATTTATAGGCATAAATAAAATACTTGGGAGGTTTCGGAATCCATGAAACACGATTTATGCAAGGATAGTCTGAAATTCTTATGAACTTCTTATTCTTGTTATTTTTAGATAAGAAATTGCATTTCTTGTTTTGATATTCTTTGAAATAGGGTTGCTAAGCAACTCATAAAATAAAGAGGAAAGAAAAAGAAATGCATTTTAAAAATTGTAAAAAAAATAGGAAAATAAAATGCTTCCTATTTCCCGAACAGATGCAAAAAAAAATTCCAATCATTTGAACAATTTCTAAATTCTAATAGATGTATCGGCCAATTTTCAAAGCTATTCCATATATTTAAGACCTGCCTATCGAAAATTTACTATCCGTAATTTTACGTTTAAATCCATTATTCAAATATATGATTTTCATTTCAGTTAAAAATGAAATTTGAAAATCGTCTGCATTCCCATAGGAAAGCATTATGACATCAAAAGAAATGTTCTCTATTTTTCGAACGAATCAACCCAATGTAACCAAAAACTATACAGCTCATACCGGGTACCTCACCAACATACCCGCTAAAAATCAACCTAATCAGATATTTTGTACGGCAGTTATCGCGGAACAGACAGACAGACCGACAAACAAAAACTTTTCCGGTCTCCAAAGTGAGCCTCAACTGATGTTTCGGCAATACTTTGTGAATCACGTCAATACTTTCAACACAGTAGATTTAGGACTGATTTAAACCACTTCTTTTGCAGTGGAGCTATGAATAAAGAGGAGGTGACAGCTAGTGTAGTGTATGTCGGTTGCGAGTGAACAAAGTCTTTTTTTTTACACATCGGAAAAGGCCGGATGGATGCCGGGGCAAACTTCCACCAGTTAAAACGAATATAAATGTTTGCCTTATTTATGACAGAAAATCTGCATGAATAAGGCAAACGCCTTATTCACTCGGTCGCTTTTAAGAAGAAAACAACTCTTTGAAAATAGGGGTGCATTTTGTTAATCTCTTAAAATATTAAATATCAATACACCTCAAAATTGAAGATAAAAAAAAAACTCAAATACTGAATCTTATCAAAGTTTGAGGCCCTTAATAGCCAATCGTAATCAATTCAAACAAAATCATAACAAAAGTTTGGAAAGAACAATAAAATATTATTTGTTATTATTATTTGATCAGTGAAGTCACGCAAGGGTGTCGCACTACAATATGAGATTACTTGTTCATACTTTTTTCATTCATTTTTAATTAACTGCCATTTCTAATCAAACAACACGTTTTAACGAAATGCCAATATATCGGGGTACATACCAGTGGTGTAGTCCTGGGAAAAAAAGTGGGGGGACACTCATAGTCTCGATCATTAGGGTCTGTATCACCCATAGGGCAAACTTGATTATGAATCTTGCTTTTCATTTTGAATTGCAGAGAAAAGTAATTGTAGAATTGAATAAAAAAATTAAAATTAAAATTTGTTTTAAATTAAATTAATTAAAGTTTCTTTATCTGTTGGTCGTTCAATAGCTTGCCATAAATTAAAAAACTGTAAGCCTTATTCCATGTGTGAAAATATTTGGAATAGAATTCGTAATTCAATAACACTAATTCACGCAACGAGACTTTTGTTAGAAATTGTTTTGCATTATTTATTTTTGAAATAGTCATAGAATAACTGTTGCATACTAAGAAAATTGAAAATTGTTACATTTTTACGTTACAGACACATATAGTGTAAGGAAAATATTGTAATCATGGAAAGAAAAAAAAAGAAAATGAATTTTATATCTTTACTTTTATAGGTTCCCTCAATCCGCTTTTCCTATTTCTGCAACCATTCTATGTGTATGCGTGTGTGCTAGTCGGTATTTTCTTTAAGATTCCCTAAGTCTGCGTTTGGTGATTTTGCAATGAGTCAATATGTGTATGTGTCTGAGCAGGATAGCGTTTAAAGGACGTTTTCGACTGAGCTCAAATTTCGCAGGTATGATATATATGATGAAAACATTATTTAATATTCTGGACTATATGCCCCTGCCCAAACTCTGAATAAAATTCTGTACAACGTGTTTCGTGTATAGACAATTTTTAAGCTATTTTGTTGCCAGAAGTCAAAATATGTGCAGTTTCTGTGGGAAAAAACTTAAAAACATGTGACCGATGCCGAGGATGACCCATAAATATTGCTTTTTATTGGCCCGAAAACTACGTTTAGGATTCAGATGCTAGTCCAAATCGGATTTTTAAGAAATATTGGGTTGTTCGGAAAGTTCCTTCCGTTTGGGAAAAAGAATTCGTACCGGTAAATTCTATCTTTTAATTATTAGACATTAATTCCGATATCTTATCTCTAATAATTGGCGGGCAGAATTTTCCAAACGGAAGGAACTTTCCGAAGATCCCAATACGAATTTGAAAAGGGTGAAATAGACAAGTATCCTTCTTTAGAACATTTCTGAAAATCGCATTTCATCAAGATTTCTGCAGAATTAATAATTCTTTAAATCAGTGACTAGGTTACTTTTAATATGTAACGGCAATACAAGTTTTTTTTTTTCCCAAAAAAATTCGAATTTTTACGGGGTGAAATGCAGAAAGAACGTTCAAAAATATTGGTTTCAACACGATTTGTGGAAATATTCGAGCAAGAGCAACTAACCTAAAACATGGCACACATGTACTTTTAGGACTTACATGTTCGTAAAACCTTTAAATCCTTTTTTTTTTTTCTTTTACTTTTTTTTTTTTGTCACATTTTAAAAGCATGAATTGGTAAGTAAATCTTCTAAACTCGTTTCATCACCATTTATCTGGAAGCTGTTTTATGCAAAAAACTTGAAAAGAAATATACTTGAAGCTATTAATGCTCACAAAGAATGGCTTTTCAAATATTCGAAATTTTAAGTGGTGAAAAAAGCGGAAAACTTTTTAAAGTTGCTGTTCTTCTGAAACTATCAGTGCCAGAAACTTCAAATTCGACACAGAAGTTATTTAACGCGTATATATTCTCTAAGAAGAATTGAAAATTTAATGTGGGAATCGTCTCAGTGAATGTTACCACACTATTAATAGCGATATAAAAGTCTACTCTAGTTACAAATTGATTTGAATACATGCCATTCTATAAGTGTTTAGAGAGTCGAGTGGAAATTTTTTTTAAATATCTTTTTGAAGTAGAGTTTCTATGGCAAATATTACTTATACTTGTGCCAGATGATTAATTTAAAAAGCACTTTTGGAATAGAATTACTTTTAACGTTAATAAAAATAAATTAAAAGTAAAAAATTAAAGAAAAAAAACATACTTTCATTAAAATTCTCGAAATAGTCAACTTATATCATAAAGCACAAACGTGTGCGTCGCTCAATGCTGGTGTCATAATGATTCGGGCAACAGTGTGGGAAAAATTGGTGAATGAAGGTTTTTTTTTTTTTCAATTAAACAATCGTAACTTTATTTCTATGGGGAAAATGCATGGTTTGGACCAACGTTGACCCCCCCTTAGGGATCGATTTTTTTACAAATAATGTCCAATTCATTTATTACCCTCAGGAATACATATATATTCCAAATTTCAAAGCTCTACGTCAACAGGAAGTGGGTGAAAAATGAGTCACAAAATTTGACTGCCACATACATACAGAAATGTAAGTTAAAAGAAAGTATGTATAAAAATAGCTCAAATAAATTTCTTTTATTTATTATATATTTAAAAGGGAAAAATGGGTTGAAAACAACGGCAATATATTCAATTTTGTCATAGTTTAATAATGTGTATTATTTTTCCTATTTCAAAGACCTTTACAGAAATATTTATTCTCAAAAAATTCTCACCTTTTTTTTTCTAGATTTTGTGTCAGTAGCCATTCTATGATTTGCCGCTTTCCAAATTTTGAGTAAGGCTGTGGTTTTCACTTACATAAGGATGAATCGTTAAAGATTAGACTTAGAAGATTAAACAGATTATTCATTAAAGTTAAATTGCTATTATAAATTAAAAGCATCAAGTTTTGTCACTATAAAAACCACTTTTAACCACGCTGAAATCAAATCTTGCATTTTTTCGACGAAGTCTTCAAGTTTGAGCTAAGGTCGACCTTTACAGGGCGTCCGAAAAAATTGAAAGGAAGATGCAAAAAAGTTTAAAATAAGGTAGGAAATATGCAAAGGGAGGAAGGGGACAACGACTATATATCTAATTAGAAAAGCTATGAGGTATTACAAGAAGAAGGTATCAGTAACAGGGACAATAATAAACATGTGCGGTTGACCCCCAGTTATGTACTGCAGCTGACGGAAAATACTAGAGGATGCTTAGCCAATTCTTCTTATTATATTATTATTTTTAATTAGTTTCGAAGTTTTAAAACTACATTTTCTCTTTACATGATCTCTACCCGTGTAGCTTTTTATTTAGATATACTTGCGATGCATTTTTTTTTCTTTTTACACTTGTTAATATTTAATTTTGTTCTAAAAATGCTATCGCCATATGTGTACAGGCCCAATTTTCACTGATGAAGTAATATTTACCCAAGGTTCGAAAAGGTTTTATAAGTCAGCTTTCTTCCTTCATTTTTTTTTAAATTTAATTTTATAGATTTAGGTATGGAGATTTTTAATGATTTTGTTGCAGCAAAATTGAAAATTTTATGTAACTAACAAATTTTGAATAGAAGAGTCTTATAAAAATTAAAAAAGTTATTGTATTATAAATGTTTGAAAATTATCGAGATGATTATTTCATTGACAATATTATTTCAATATAATTTTTTTACTTTATTTTAAACATTTTTATAATTTGCATTATCTACTTATCTCCAGCAGGTAAAAAAGAAAAGCACGTGTCAACCTTTATAATACACAGACACAATGTATACCGGCCAATATATATTATATTCATTACATACAAATGTTTGTAAAATTAACTTTGTGCAACAATGTGTGAGCATGTGTAGCGTTTTTTTTTAAATCGAAAATAAAATTTCGTTCAAATTCAGTTCAAATACATACCAAGCAATAATCTCTATAATAAAACCGTAAGTCATGTGACTGTCCTCAACAGTTCCGGGATGTCCGTTTCACTTTTCCATATGCCAGGCGGCCATTTTTATTCAAAATTATTTTTGCAAATAAAACTGCATAAAAGTTACATTTTTAGAAAGATCGTTCAAAATAAATTAATATTTGAGAGATGACTTACGTTCAATTATGTATACATTCTGCAATAACTTCAGTTTAAATTAGGTTCGCCGTTAAAATTCTCTATCTATGAAAGTAAACAAAGAAAAAAGATTCATTCGTTGTGAATGTTTAAAATATTAAACCATGAATTTTTGGATCGCTGCCTGGCGTAAAAAAAATAATCCGCACCAGTGAGACAGTCAAAGTTTACCTTAATTCTGTTCATACAACTCAACTTCCGGATTTTTTTTGACGTAAGTTGAACTCATGTAATAATATTTAATGGATCAAATTTCGAAAAGAATTGTCAGCTTTTATTTTTTGCGCGTGCAAATTAGAAACGATACTTTAATTTGAAATCAAATGTTTTGATTTATGATAATTATTATTTTTCTATTTTAAATGAAAAATGTGAACGTCATGTATTTTAAATTGAAACAGCTGTCACGGACGCACCGGGGTTGGCGCGATTTTTGTTTTGCGCCAAATATGTTTAAGAATCTCCGCATTAGCGAACATATTGCAAGTGATAAGCAAACGGACATGAAGCATAAATTCTTAAGTGGGTTAAGCGGTTTTTGTCAAGAAAGATGAAATACATAACAACAAAAAATATGCGAAATGCTACCGCGATCGCAAAAGTTCTTGATTTGTCAATTAGATTTTTCCAGTTATGCGAGGGATTAAGGAAAAAAATAAATTATGAATAAAAATAATTTGTTACAATGCTTAACATACATTTAAGGGCGACCAAACTGGTCGCCAGTGGCGGCTAGTTACCTATAATTGTAAGGTATTCATTCGAATTATTTTGAATGGCCATGTATAGAAATTAATGATCATATGCGCATCACATAACACACTAAAATTTAAACCAGCTGCAAAACGCATTTCAAGAAATATCAGGCCATGGCGGTAGTATAATTGAATAGTTTAGTTTGGCCATGTATACGAATATCATTTACGTATCACTTAGCTAATGAAAATTTTATTCAGCTGAAAAATGCAGAATATAACTGAAAACACGTTTCGAGCAACTGAACCCATATATGACAATGTGTCCGGATTCTTTGGCCTTGTAAAAGAACTATAAATGTTTCATGCACCGCTTTCCATGTATTACAAACAATTACCGTTAACAGCTCGTGGTGTTTCAAAATAATTTTGAATGTCCCAGTAAACGAACAAAAAATGCTATTTTCGATAGGGAATATGTTGTAACGAATTTTAATTCCATATAGCATTACTTCATTTATGTGTATTTCAAACAATCTTCGCCCATAAACCGTAATATGAAACAACTCTTTTTTGATCACTCGTAAACGAAATACTGATGCTATAAACATAATTTGCAATAGCGATAATACTACATTGAAAAAAATATACATAAAATTTTGTCGGAATTAAAGCAAACTTTTGGAAGCTAGAATGCGAACAGATGGAGACAGACAAGCGATACGACACCATAAACACTTTTCCATGTTGTTGAAAAGTATTAAAAATCAATGCCTTATTTCTTAAATTTGTTAATTTATTGGTGTGCGCATCCTTATAAAAAATTAGTAAGTTTGAAAAGATTGCGTCCTCTCGCGTCTCTAGCATCCCCCTTGAAAATAAAAAGTAAGGGGGCGCTCGAGATAAAGTAAAAAAGTGAGGAGACGCCGTCCCCCCGCGTACACCCTCGACTACACCACTGGACATACAGCTCCCTGTGAAAACGCCATCTGTAGTGCTGCCATCTTTTATCATTTAGACGACTTAAACTCATAACGTAAGCTTGAAAAAAAAAAAAAAAAACAATAAAATATTATTCGTTATTATTATTTGAGCAGTGAAGTCACGCAAGGGTGTCGCACTACAATATGAGATTATTTAATCATACTTTTTTCATTCATTTTTAATTAACGGCCATTTCTAATCAAACAACACGTTTTAACAAAATGCCAATATATCGGGATACATACAGCTCCTTGTGAAAACGCCATCTGTAGTGCTGCCATCTGTTATCATTTACACGACTTAAACTCATAACGTAAGCTTGAAAAAAAAATAAAAATAAAAATACGTTAAAAAAAACAACGTGTTATATTATTCGTTATTACTATTATTTGAGCAGTGAAGTCACGCAAGGGTGTCGCACTACAATATGAGATTATTTGTTCATACTTTTTTCATTTATTTTTAATTAACCGCCATTTCTAATCAAACAACGACTATTAAAAAATTAATCTATAAAAATTACTATTACAATTTTTGGAAGAAAATAAAAAATATATAAATTAATTAAGTGAAGCCAGCTCTTAGCATGTTCACTAAGATTTTCACAGAAAACAGTGGAACATTATTTTCTGCTTCCCGATTGGTTTAATTAAGAGTGTCAACAATAACCGAGATTATAAAACATGGTAGGGAGAGTAATGAAAAAATATATAAAAAGCTAAATTTTTATTGGTTATTTTTTTATAAACCAAAAACCTTGAAGGCGGCCCATTACTGGCACATCTACCCTAGATGATACATGTTTCATGCGCTCTAACGGCGACTTCTTCAAGATCAAAATGATAAAATTTCAGACAGTTTGTGAAAATGATAAACACAAATCACGAGGTCACATGTCCAATGCAAGGTGTTTCAATGGGTCAAACTGGAAAACGTGAAAATGATTATTTTTAAATTTGAAAAACATAGCGTGTAAAATTTTAGGTAATCCCAAAAGAAGATGATTCGTTGCGATTCTCGTTACGAAAATATTTCTATTTGGGAAATAAACTCTTGATGGAAAAATTATTTTACTATTCTTGAATTTAATCTATTTATTTAATTTATTTAATCATTTTGATCTTGAAGAAGGTGCCATTAGAGTGCGTGAAATCTATATTAAAAGTTATTTTTAAGCCTTTTGTGTTATATCACTTTAAGCAATAATTGTATTTTAATTTAAAGTTAACAAGTGATTTTATTATGTTATTTGTAAAAATTACAAGTTAAACATTAAACTGCAAAAATGGATAACAGCAGTCGGAGACCGCTCACATGAGTTGCAGGTTAATTTGAGTCAAAATAACTCGCATCTTACGACAGATGAGTGGGAGATTCTCGGATATGCATTAAACTTTATTTCAGGTAATAAGCGTCCTCAGAGGGTATTATATTCGAATTCATTTGCAAAGTCATTAATGGTGTTGAATAAAAGAAAAGAAAAACCCTCGATGGATCAACCGAAATGCACTATTAAAATCATTGCTTTAAAATTCACTATTTTAAACATTCACAAGATAGTCTCAATCACTTTTTTTAATCAAAATATATTTATAAAATGGTTAAACTGTCACATTTTGTTTTTCAACTGATTTAAATAAGTTTTATCCACCTAAGAAATTCGTCTTGTTCAGATAATGTAATTTATCTTTAAATATTTTCGAAAAGCTTATTAATAGTCATTTTACACAAAAAATGTAAATTTGAAACTATTTCAAATATTACAATGACACAAATTAGTTATTTTTTTTATTTAAATTTCGATTAAAAGTTTCTATAGCACAGATATTTTTTTAATAAAACACATTTAGATGAAGCGTTCGTTGAATAACTTAACTCAACCCTCTAACAAGAATATAAATGTTGAAAATGCAATACAAATCATGAAAACATGCACGTCAAAATGATCTTAATGATAATATTCAAAGTCACATACCTCTGTAATGATGGCTATATTAGTTGCTCCTATCAATTTAAAGCCTTATATCAACAGCATTTTCACACCACCATTTAAAAAACATCATTAAGTTCAAGTAACTCTTTTCACAACACCAATACTGCAATGTCACTCCTGATATATTCGAGGCTAACGAAAGAGAAAGGCTACCGCGGTGCTTTACGCGTATCTTTTTTTTTACAGACCGCCGGAGTCACGTGATGCTTGAATGCGCCAATGCAAGTGTACGAAAAGAGCATCACGCCACTCTAGCAGTCTGTAAAAAAAGATAAGTGGAATGCACCGCGGTATCCTGTCTTTTTCGTTAGCCTCGGGATATATTCAACTGATCCGTCAATGCATGCTCACTGCCTATTTTTCATAAACTCAAGCAGAACATATGGCCCTATTCTCAACGCTGTCGTTAAATCTCGATACCGAATAAAGTCATTAGTTGCCATGGCAGCAACTAATTTCCTAAATTTTGAGCCAGATTCTGAACGTTGTCGTTATAAATTTTGATATCGAAAATATCGTTGTTCTCATAGCAATAATACTATCTTCTAGAGTTATAACAACACTTTTCTTTATTTTTTACTCCGATACCAGCGATATCAAAATCGTAACGATAGCACTCAAAATCAAAGCCATTGTTGTCTCTAACATCCATGCCGTATTTCGACATACAAGTCGTACCGATAGCGCTCAGAATCAGGACCAAGGGTACAGTGCCTAGAAAATATAGTGTGGAAATCGGCTATCCCTGTAATGCTGTAAAAAGTGCTAAAAACTTGTATCCCATAAATCTCCAACTATGCGGAGCGACAATATAGTGACATCTGGTAGCTCTTTTCAACGTAAACATAACATTCTACCAATCAAAATTGTCTGTCTGCAGTGTGTGACCTCCAGCATGACGTCAATTGAAACTGCCCGAGGCTAACGTAAAAGAAAGGCTACCGCGGGGCTTTACGCGTATCTTTTTTTACAGACCGCCGGAGTCACGTGATGTTCGAATGCACCAATGAAGGTGTACGAAAAGAGCAATACGTCACTTTAGCGGTCTGTAAAAAAAGATAAGTGGAATGTACCGCGGTAGCCTGTCTTTTTCGTTAGCCTCGAAACTGCCTGTAATCATTTGATAGTAAATATATGATATTTTGGAATGTAATGAATTCAAATAATTCATAATTATAGTACATCCTAATTTAATTAATGAATGACGTGGAATAGATTAAATAATCTCTTTTAAATATCGTTTTGATTCTTGTATAATGTTTACTTGAAAAGAGCTGGAAGATGTCGCTGCGATCAACACATTGTTATTCAGCATCGTTGTGTATTTATCGGATTCAATTTCTTATCACTATTTTGTAGCCGATTTCCACACCTATATTTTCTAGGCGCTATTACCAAGGGCTTGATTCTGAACCCTCTTAGTACATTTCAAGACGGTGCCTTTATGTGAGAGTGGCAACATACACACAAAGTCAGGGCAACACTAGAGACCGGGCTTGCACATTCATTTTCATGACGTCAGAAATAGCATCAACAAGGCGCTTGGCAATTCGCTTTTATTTAGAATCGTCTCAACCATTCAAAGTTTATACTCGCGTCGCTTTGTACCAATCGCTGGTCGCGGCCAGCTACAATTCACTGGCCGCAACCAGCGATTGGTACAAAGCGGCGGACCCAACGTTTTGTGCCAATCGCTGTATGTTTTTGGTCGCGACCAGCCACCATTTATGACGTCATGACAATGAATGAGCAAGCCCGGTAGCTAGTGTAGCCCTGAGAGGGCGCGCTCTCAGACTTTGCTTAGAAAGACGTTTTAGTCCAAACTACGGCACACCGACATCATATAACTTTGCGATACTCGGTAGGATGAGCTCGATTTGACGAGTGGGAGCCTGGATATGAGAGAGGTGACATACGGAGTATAAGCTTTGAATGGTTGAGACGATTCTAAACAAAAGCGAATTCCCAAGCACCTTGTTTATCGCCAAGATAATGCTTGTTAACTTGCCTTACTCGCATCATTGAACCCATGCAGGCGAGTATCGTCAAGTTCTGGAAAACAAAACGTCTAGATCTGCCATCTTTTGGACAGATGCGTCTGTGCAAGGTCAGTCTGAGAATCATATGTCACTACTCTCTTATCATATAAAAGCACACTAAGTGAGACAAGTCAGAAAACACAGCCTACAGCGCCTAGAAAATAGAGTGTGGAAATCGGCTACAAAATAGTGCTAAGAAATTGAATCCGATAAATACACAACGATTCTGAATAACAATGTGTTGATCGCAGCGACATGTTTGCCGAAACGTCAGTTGAGGCTCACTGTGGAGACCCGAAAAGTTTTGGGTTTCTGTCTGTCTGTCTCTTCCGCGATAACTGCCGCAAAAATGATCCGATTAAGTTGATTTTTGGTAGGTATGTTGGTGAGGTACCCGGAATTAGCTGTATAGTTTTTAGTTACATTTGGTTCATTCGTTCGGAAAATATAGAACATTTCTTTTTAGGTCATAATGCTTTCCTATGGGAATTCAGACGATTTTGAAATTTTTCATTCGTTGAAAATAAAATGGCACATTTGATTAACGTATTTAAACGATAAGTTATGAAAACTAAAATTTATCAAGTCAGGTCTTAAATTATTCAAATTATTTTCAAATTTTGTTAATAGATTTGTCAGATTTTTTAAACTAGGTGTATAATTTTTGGTGCAATTTTATACATCTGTTCTAATAATATAATACATTTTATTTTATCATTTTTTGCAAATTTTAAAATGCATTTATTTTTATTTTCCTCTTTAAGTTAACCCTAACCTAGCCACTATATTTCAAAGAATATCAAAATAATAAAATTAAAATAACTCAGACTATTTTGCTGCAATATTTTATTCACAAAATAAAATATTTTCGGTTGATTTGTGAATTTTATTGAATTTATTTTGATACAAGTTACTTTTAAACTACAGTAGAATGATTTCCGAAACATTGTTACATAAGATACATTTTCTGGAAGAAATGTGGATTTTTCGTGGTTGAAAATTAGTATTATTTTAAAAATTGGATAAAATCTCTCGTACAACGATATGGTTAATCTAAAGAAATTAGCGTAATAAATCGCATCCATACATCCTGAAACAGCACAATAACTGGAAACTGAGATTTAAAAAAAAAAGCTATCACAAAAAATAATTTATAGCGTTAAATCACGTTTGCTATTTAGTGAATTGGCAGTAGACACGATTATGAATGATTATCCAATAGGTTTAAAAGTTTCCAAATATGAATAATATTTTTTTCTGGGGGTGGGGGGGGATTTTAGTATGCTATTGCCATCGAATAGATCCGGGTGTACTTAGATAAGATCTTACATTTAAATATTATAGAATGACCATCAAAACTGTTTTTCCGATACAAAAATTGTAATTACACTAGATTTCTAAAATAGATATAAGTGAAATATAGTAGATTCAGTTTACCATAAGTTGTCATAAGTTGCTTTTGTACAAGAGATATTATTCAACTTATCCATCAGATGCAAGTGTTTTGTGGTTGGAAGGTAAGTAAATAATGCTACTTGGGTGTTAGAATAACATGTAATTATTTTCCAAACTGTTGCTTATCCTAATAAAACCATAGTATAAAACGAAATCCAATATATACTAGAATCATTCACACAATCAATAGGAAATAACGAATATAAATTAAAAAAGATTACGGGGGGTTCAGGGGGGCAGAGCCCCCCAAAGAAATGTACTTTTTAACCACAAAATTTCATGAATAAGAAGTTTATAAAAAGTTCAGAATATCATTGCATAAACCGTGTTTAATTTAAGGCTTCTAATTTTTGAAAACCTTCGAAGCGATTTATATATATGTCTATAAATACTATGTATGTAATATAAAAAAATGAATTGCGGATTGTAAGATGCTAAATATTAAAAGTGATATTAAAAAACAATGATTTTCAAAGCTGACGTTGAGGCTCCTGATCTGTAGATTTACTAGTCTAGCTCATTTCAAGTAAACATTATACAAGAATCAAAACGATATTCTTAAAAGAGATTCTTTAATCTATTTCACGTCATTCCTTAATTAAATTAGGAATTAGGAATTATTTGAATTCATTACATTCCAAAATATCATATATTTACTATCAAATGATTACACTAGTATAGGCAGTTTCAACTGACGTCATGCTAGAGGTCACACACTACAAATAGACAGTTCTGATTGGTAGAATGTTATGTTTACGTTGAAAAGAGCTACCAGATGTCGCTAGTATCGCTATATTGTCGCTCCGCATAGTTGGAGATTTATGGGATACAAGTTTTGAAACATTACAGGGATAGCCGATTTTCACACTATATCTTCTAGGCGCTGTAACTACCTTGGTGATAAGGACAGGATCCAGGGCAACACTAGATACCGGGCTTGCTGTTTCATTCTCATGACGTCACAAATAGTGGCTGGACGCGACCAGCGAATGATACAAAGCGACCATTTATGACGTCATGACAATGAATGAGCAGGCCCGGTTTCTAGTGTAGCGTGTAGCCCTGCAGGATCACCAATTCGTATTTGTCCAAAATCGTCTTAACCAATCATATTTTATTTCCCATATGTCGCCACTCTAATATAGAGACACCCAACATTTTATTATCGAAGAAAGGTGTATCGAAGAAAAGGTGAAGCAACAATGCTTTTTTCTCTTACTGTCTTTTTGGGTGCCACGATATAAGAGTGGCGGCACACAGATATTAAATTTGATTGGTTGAAACGATTCTGGACGAAAGCGAATTGCCTAGCATCTTGGTGAGTCTGCCATTATAGCCAAGCTACTGCTTATTAACTTGACTCACTCGTATAATTTAATTCGTTCAGGCGATTATCGCTAAATTCTGGAAATGGTTTGCCATAGTTTGGAGAAACGCGTTTGTCTAAGCATAGTCTGAGAATCATTATATCGCCACTGTCATGTACAGGCACTCTGCTGTTTTGAACAAAATTTTAAAATACCCAATACGCTCGCGACTTCCGTTACACACGGCAGAAGCATGACGTTTAAAACGTGACATGGAGTGATTCATTTTTATACGGTGATTGATGCAAAGCTGCGCGCCCACCATTTTGCATCATTCGTCGTGTAAAAATGATCCACTCCATGTGACTTTTTAAACGTCATGCACCGGCCGTGTATAACGTAGGTTGCGATCTGCTCCGACGGGGCTAGAAATTCGTCCAAATACCATAAACTATATTCTGGAGCATGTCGCATATTTTCTAAGAAGAAAAAAAATCATTCTTATTAACGAAAAGTTAAAAATAATTAATATCGAGGAAAGCAATCAAAGGATATAAATGGTTTTTAGCAATTTTGTGAAGTGTGATTAACGAATCAGTCGACTTTATTTGGCTACATTTTCACGAAGTGAAAAAACTGAAAAAACAAATGAACGCGTCCAGTGGACCTAACTAGGTAGCCTGGATGTGAGAGAGGCTACATACAAGATATAACATTTGTCTGGTTGAGACGATTGTGGACAAAAGCGAATCGGCAAGCATCTTGGAGAGCCTGCCATTATCGGAAGTTAATGCGTGTTAACTTGTCTCACTCGCTTAATTGAATCCGTCCAGGCGAGTATCGTCAAGTTCTGGAAAAGAAAATACCCAGGTTTGCCATAATTCGGATAAACACTACTGTCTAAACCCCGTCTGACCATAGTATGTTGCCACTCTCGTGTAGAGGCACGCTAGATCAAACCAAAGTGACCGATCTCGCTGGTACTTGCAGCTCGATTCTGAGAAAGTAAGAAACGTCATTGCGACGTGTCAGTAAAAATACACTACATATCGCATATGGCGAATTATGATGGGATCATATGGGGTCTGAATTTAGTTTTGTAGAGCGTGTCCAGTGCACCTTACTGTAGGGTGTCTCGATATGAGAGTGGCGACATACGGGATATAAAATTTGATCGATTGAGAAAATTCTGGTCAAAGCGAATCACCAAACACCTTGGCGAGCCTGTTATTATCGCCAAGCTAATCCTTGTTAACTTGTCTCACACATGAATGGTAATCCTATGGTCTCACTCGTATAATCGAACTCGTCCAGGCAGGAATTGCCAAGTTCTGGAAACGTCTCTTTGTCATATGTTGTCGAAACGCGTCTGTCTTAAGGCTCCTATAAGGGGAGCTGACGCATATCCATTCTGTCGCCCAAAATAACCGCCATATTGTGACCTAGCTCAGCATTAGGAAACCGCCTGAGCAGGTGTTCAACGTCCCCGTTACTGTCACTCGCCGTCCACTGGTACGGTAAGCTAACCGGTTTTAGCTTGGTTTTTGGTCCGCTGGGTCATTAAATAGCGGTATAATTTAGCCTGTATTATAGGAGCTCTAGTCTGTCTAAGCCCAGTCTGAGCATCGTATGTCGCCACTCTCATATAGAGGCATCTTAGCTTATCGAAATTACAATTCTCATCTGTTATTTGACGTCACTATCTAACCTGTTGAGGCTAACGTAAAAGACAAGCTGTCGTGGTTCGTTATACGTCTCTTTTTTTCAGACCGCTTAAGTCACCTGTTGTTCTATTGCACGAATGCTGGTGCACGAAAAAATCTTTTCCCAAATAAGTATATAATTAAAAAAAGGAAAATCAGAGCATTTGTTCAAAAGTTTTCGTGGACAAAGACACAAGAAAGAAAAATCAGGCGTCAGCCATAGAAACAACAAATTTTCACATAACAAAATTAATAAGGTGAAAGATGATATTTAAAGTAAGCAATTTAAATGAACTATAAATCCTACGCACGCCCTATTCCACAGTAAACATCTTGTGGTGCACCGCAGAGATGATATCAATTTCAATATACAGGGGGGCAGGGGGGGGTCCTAAAGTCTTTCCCTGATTACAAAACAATATTACGAAATAACCATCGAATGTAATACTGTAAAATTTTTATAATGGAAAAGTTTTTTTTTCCATTTTTTTTTTCAAGTTTTTTTTTAGTCCAGTCCCTACCGTCGTTCCTTGATAAATTTCCGGGAAGATGGATCGGACGGTATGCACCCACTCCTCTAGATTATTTCTTTTGGGGGTACCTAAGGGACAGAGTGTTTGCAACATCAGTAAAAGATACTGAAACACTGAAGGTCAGGATCACAGCTGCTGTGTCTAGTGTGACAGCCCACATGTTATACGTGCCGAGAAATAGAATACCGCCTTGTCATTCTTCGAGCTACCCAGGGTGCTCCCATCGAAATGGACTGACTTAAGTACTTTTATTAAAAACTTCATAAATGTCTTTACAATACATTGAAGTAAGCCTATTCCTCATTCTATTAGTTTTCTGCAATCCATTATTGTAAGCAGGGAAAGACTTTATGACCACCCTGTAATTTAAAAATAGATAAGATCGTTGAAATGCACTGCAAACGATTTTATCCCATGCACTATAATGTAACGGATTTTTTTTTTATAGTCCCTGTAAACGAACTATGAATGCTACACACTTCATTTTCAATACGAAACATGCCACAGTAAACTTTAATAACGTATATCCATTACAGGGCGATCCGAGTCTATGGACGCGAGATAGAGCACGGACAGACATACACATCGAATTCGTAAACACTTTCCCACTCGGTTGGAAAGTGTAAAAAGACGCGCAGTAACAGCCCTGTGTGTCACCACCAGGGGGAGCTTCCGTAAATCGGGTTCTATGGGACCGATTACGACGGGGTTTGGCTCATTCGACTGGATTTCGATAGCTTTACAGATTTCGGTTATGTTCGCAAAGAACAAATTGCGCCCCCTGGCGGTGGAAGGTGTCACTAAAGGATTTTGCAGCTAACTCGGGTTCTAATGTTCACATCGAGACGCTGTTTGGCTCATTCGACTCGACATCGATAGAGCTTACCGATTTTAGTTCGTTTTTCACCACCAGGGGGTACTTTCCTATTTCTGGTTCTATGGGCTAACAATCACCCACTCATGGACAACCCAAGGAGGGAAAGACCATATCCATCACCATCTAGGCTACAGTCAAGACTAGTCCCAGAAAACAATGGAAAGGCCAAAGGAACTCGGAGAACCCAGAGTGGTCGGCGCCTCCTTATTTTCGGTGAAAATTTATTTTATAATTAAAGAGAAATACAAATGACATAGAGTCATCCTCATTCGGATGTGCTGATTATAAGATAACTTACAATTAATACAGTAAATGAACATATATAAGTAATGAAAACTCTTTGAATGCTGATGACACTGAATGATGTCGAGTCAAAAGAGCTGTACCCCGTCGTGATCCAGCCCATAGAATAGCCGATGCAATAAACAGGTTCTTATTTACTATCTTACTGGTCATGGGAGTTTCCCAGAATTTTTGTTCAAGATTGGAAAAAGACAGTCTGACAGATGTGGCTGTGGTTCTAGAGCAGCCATACTCAAGATTTTTTCTCGCGCGGGCCGCAACAACGTTAACGTCGCCAACAACGTTAACAATAACGTCGCCAACAATAACGTCGCCAACAACGTTAGGCGACGTTGTTACCTAACGTCGCAAACACACGTTTGCGACGTTAGGCGGGCCGCAACACTCCTAGCAAGCGATAAAAAAGGGGTAATTTAAATAATAGCTAACAAAAGTAGTATAACAAAGCAATATAACAACAGTAGGATTAAAAGTTCGTCGTGGATGAAATGTTACCAAAAATTTTTAACACCACCATTTCCAAACAATAAACTTCGTGATAGATTTCTATTATAAATTTTATAGAAATAGGCCGCAAAATTCGTTGTAGTGTAAAAAAGGTTTGGTGCCAATTTTTTCTGAGACGTTCAACACTAGTAGTATTAGCTGTATAATAAGTATAAAACGTTATAATATAACAGAACCGTAGGCTGGTTCTGCGTCAATTCGTCGCGCACAATTCATCGCGGAACAATTCATTGCGCACAATTCGTCGCGGGCTCAATTCGTCGCGGTATCAATTCGTCGCAGCGAAAATGTCTTTGAAGACTATTATGATAAAATTAAGGATATTTTAGTGAAATTATTTAATGATAATTTGTTTTTTAGATATACAGAATTATAACTAACATTTTACAGGCGATTATGGAGGATTTTTTTTTCATCGTGATTTTCTTGTGAGATGTAAACACATAAAAACTTTTTGTGATAGTGATTGAACTGATCGCTGCATGAATGCAATTTCATGTTCGTAAAGAACGGATTGCGCCCCTGGTGGTGTTAGGTGTAACTAAAGGATTTTGCAGCTAACTCGGGTTCTAAGGTTCACATCAAGACGCTGTTTGGCTCATTCGACTCGACATCGATAGAGCTTACCGATTTTAGTTCATTTTTCACCACCAGGGGGCACTTTCCTATCTCTGGTTCTATGGGCGGGAAGCACCCAGCCGGAGCGCCAAACCGTTAGGTTTATGGCTTTTCATGCCCCGGCGAAAAAATCCCCATGAACCATCCAACACAACCTAGCCTCAGAAACAGGCCCTAATCAACGGGCGATTATTTAAACATTTCAAAAATACACAATCCTTTTCTAAAAAAAGGCAAAACATACATTTCTTTACATCAAAAAATCTTAAAATAGCTAAACCTAAAATAATAATAATAATAATAATAAAATAACTAACCTGAAAGCAAATCAAGAAATTACGACATTTGAAGTTACAATGCCGATATAACCTAAAGTAAACTAACTAAAACTATTTAAATAAATTATAATAATAGTGAAAGATGCTGATGAATCACAATTACATAACATCTCTTTTCAAGTCCAAGTAGTCCATGAAACTAAAACAGTCAAATATTTCATCCAATCAGATAGCATCACTTTTCAAGTCCAATTAGTCCATGAAACCTAAACAGTCAAATATTTCATTTATACACCCCTAAAGTCAAAATTTGTATCTAATAAAAGAAAACATGCCATTCAGAATATTGTAGTTCTCTGCCAATTTTTTATAGTTGTTAACATCAAACAGAGTCTTCTGCCAATTCCTACGCAAAGTTAAATGTCTAATAAAATGAAAATGATATTTCATATAAGAACATTTACCAAATATGTAGTGCACGGCTGTTCCTCTAGATACAGCCATACTCAACCTGCGGCCCGCGGGCCGCACGTGGCCCGGCGACCTCTTATGTGCGGCCCAAGACACATAATCCATCATCCATGTGTAAAATTAATTGAGATGTGCATAAAATATATTTAAGACTGTTGTTTTCATGGGAAGACAAAATCTGTCCTGTTATTTATAATTGATTTAAAACTATGATAAGACATCTTAAATGATTTTTTTAGTCAAAAGTTCTTTTTACATGCATTTAGTTTTATTTGTGCTATAGTGTTATATACATTTCTTAATCTTCAACACTAATCAAACATTGTTCCAAATTAATTAGATTTGTACTCTATATTTCTACAATTAAAAGAAAATAAAGTTTTTGAATTGAGCAAAAGATTGATTTATTAGAGAACGTCTCATGATTTTTTTTTTGTTTAGAACTTGATAATTTTGCATTGTTTGTTATATTATAACGTTTTATACTTATTATACAGCTAATACTAGTAGTGTGGAACGTTTGTCTCAGAAAAAATTGGCACCAAACCTTTTTTACACTACAACGAATTTTGCGACCTATTTCTATAAAATTTATAATAGAAATCTATCACGAAGTTTATTGTTTGGAAATGGTGGTGTTAAAAATTTTTGGTAACATTTCATCCACGACGAACTTTTAATCCTACTGTTGTTATATTGCTTTGTTATACTACTTTTGTTAGCTATTATTTAAATTACCCCTTTTTTATCGCTTGTTAGGAGTGTTGCGGCCTGCCTAAGATGTGTTGATAGAGCCCAGAGGGTCAGACAGCGGAATTCATATTATTTCAAGGTTACTTTATCCTAAAGAAAATAACAATTTTCAAAGTCTAGAAACGGTAATCGAGAGATAAATCCCACACGTGCAAATAAACAGCTCTACAATGGAATAGAGCCCCTAGAATTTCAAATCTAGTAACCCCATAATAGAAAAAAGAAAATAGGTTCCACTTTTCTGGAAAAAAAAAAAGTGCAGGGGAAATATTTTTACTTGAACTTTGATTACGGCATTAAAAATTTTGTTAAGAAGAAAGACAGACATGACTGCTATGAACGTAAAAACATTAATTCTGGGTATTTTGAATGATCCACTATTTATTCTAGTTCGCACCCAAGATAGCAAATAAATGGTTAAATTTAAAAAAAGAAGAGAGAATTGAAATACAAAACTAGGCTTTAACCAAACAATAATATAAGGGTACTTTTCGGTTAACCGGGCGCCAGTGAAATTTATATATCTATGTATACATATATATACATATATCTATACATACACACATTTATATATGCATGTATGTATATATACATATATATACACATACATATATGTGTGTATGTATACATAGATATGTATCTATAGATATATACATTTCACTGGCGCCCGGCTAACCGAAAAGTACCAATATAAGAAACTGGAGGGGCAAAAGGTAAGTCTTGCCTCTGCTCTTGAAAAACTAGGGATATTGCCCCCGCCAGATTACGCCCATGCATTACACGTTAATTGAAGATAAGACTCAATATTTGAGGAGGCTTTTATATCAGGCCCTTAATAGCCAATCGAATTCCCGTTTTATGACTACTTGCCTTATTTATGACGATACAAGCAAGGATCCGAATCTCCTCTTTCTAAAATATACTTACTTGTGAAATATCGGTACGCCGCCCTCTGTAGTGCTGCCATCTGTTATCTTTTACGTGATTTAAAACCATAATAAAAGTTTGGAAAGAACAATAATAAATTATTTGTTATTATCATTATTTGAGCAGTGAAGTCATGCGAGGGTATCGCAGTACACTATATGAGATTATTTATTCAAACATTTTTTATTCATGTTTAAATAACTGCCAGTTTTAATCGAGCAACGCGTTTTAACGAAATGCGACTGTTACTAATGTCAAAAAAACAATCGAATAATGGTACGTTTTATATGTGTATAGAAAAACGGATGTTGATATCAGAAATAATATATATCATATAGTTAAAGAGTTTAAATCTATTTAAAAAAAAAACTGTTCCTATACTTTCTTTAACATGACTCCTCTCTTAAAACAAGCATGAAAAAGGATCGGTAGTGCTGCCATCTAGTGTCTTTAAAGTGATTTAAAATAGCAAACAAAAATTCGGAAAAAGCAATGAAATATTACGTTTATAGGTCTATAAACTAATTTTTGTATTTATTCTTGTACCACATGAAAAAAAAAAAAAAAAAACAATAATAATAATAATAAATGTATTTTGAATCTATTAATTGCAGTTTTTTACACTTTCCTACATAGTTGAAAGTTGTTTATGAATTCGGTTTATCTGTCTGCCGTCTGTCTCTCCGTACTCTAACTCTCGAAAATAGAATCGGATTGCCATAATTTTTTTATATGTTATTAAGGATTACTTAGTATTGAAAATGAAGTGTGTAGCATTTATAGTTCGTTTACAGGGACACACAAGAAACTTCCGTTACATCATGGTCTATGGGGAAAAATCATTTACAGTACATTTTATGGATGTTACGCTATTTGACACATGATTAGATGGATTACAACAGACTTTCTCAGGAGAATACAATAAGTAGCATTTACAGGGACGCACATAATAATTCCTTTCCATTAGGATGTATGGAGAAAAATCGTTTGCGGTGCATTTTAATGATGTTATGATACATTTCTTTTAAATGCTAAAAGATTTACAGCATAATACACAGTAAAATAACTTTCATTAGGTCGAAGTTATTACTTGACATGTACTTTTTTTGTTATCTTTTATTTTTACTGGGTTGTTTATTTTCATATCTGTAACCATGGAGTAACTCGATAATTACACGGGCTTTGAAGTTATTTAAAATGCTATCATGATGTTATGATAGACTACATCATCATTATGATCAGACTACATGATCTATGATGTTATGATACTTCAAACACAATGAAACCTTGTACTTGTACTGGAACATATTTTCTATACATTATGGAGTGAATAGCATTTATCGTTCATTCACAGGGACACACAAAAGTCAGTTACAGACTGACTAAGATCGATTATTGTTGGAAGGGCGTTTTTCGCTGTAGTAGGCGTTTTTAAGCTTATCTAATTTTGATTGTATTAGGTGGTGTGTACGAATTCTATAGATCGCATTACAGGGCTAACATTACTGGATATGGACAGATTGGTTGATTTATGACGGCCGATCCTCTACTCGAGTGATATAGGCCCTAGGGGAGAGTGCCCTCCGTGCGGGTCTTTCTAACGGATCCTAACGGCAAGTATTGTCGACAAGTGCGACAGGGGTTTGAACCCAGCACCTCCCGTCTACCAGCTTTGACACCAGAACCTATCAGCCACTGGTGGGGCCCGGATATGGACAGTATTATCGAAAATGGACTTTTATACAACTTTTTTTTAAGTTGTTTATTAAGATATATCATTTCATTGTATGAAGAAAAAAAGAAATTTCTTAGTTAGATTTTGTTGGAAAGTGTTTCGTATTCTATGCTTGATACAGAATTTTTCGTTCTTGTTATTTATCCGATGAATAGCTAGAATATTAATGATGTATCCTTTAGTAGTGCAAAACTTTGAAATAATTGTTAATATTTTTTTCATGGTAACATACTAAATAAAACAAAAGTTTCTGGCGACGGTAACTTAGTAGACCAATACAGATCTTAGGAACAAAATAAATAAATAAATAAATAAAATGCACTGCTTCTCAGTGTATTTAAAACTTCACATGCGAAATACAATTTTGAATTAACTATCTATATAGTGTTATTATTTTTTAAAAATACATATATTTAATTTTTCTTTCGTCAAATATCAGCTAATGGACTCTTACACAAATTTATATTACCATTGGACCCCTGCGACGATTTCGCACTGCAGTCTAATATTGTACTATTTTTTTAGATGCAGCTTTTAAAAGAAAATGAAGGATAAAGATATCTGCAAACAACACGAGTCTAACCTCATTTTATTCCATCCAAGTGACAGTGAAAAATGAACGAAGATAGCAGAAGACACGCGCGAGGAAAAAAAATATAACATTCGCATTTTAACTGCATCAGAGGATGATGTCATCTGCTTCGGTAAAAACATGGCCCAAAGAAAAATAAATTGAAGGCATATAAAATACAATTTAATCTAATTTTACAAAACATACCTTTTAGGTTAAACGGGAAATACCACTGCTTCGGTCGAAATATTTCAATTTCAATTTTGCTTTTTAATCATAAGTATAAAATAAACCCTTGCAAATGAGACGTCACACTTCATCTATTTTGTACCATTTATTATTTTATGGTCATTGTTGGAAACGATATACTGCCGTATTTTATTAATGTGGCAACATTGATTTGAGAAAAAACTTTCATTTCATTTATGAAAGCAATGCTGATTTAATATTTAATTATCTGCAATTTTTAATTTAAAAAACAAACATATGTGTAGAAATGTAAGTGTACAATGTCAGAAGCAAGGTTCAGAAACCTTTCGAATGATACTTCATTCGTTGTTGTACGTTTCTAAATGCATCGAAAAAATAGAAAAGGATGTTGACATATATGATGAATCATAATATAATGATATAGATGACTTTCAAAAATTGCACTGCATTTAATAAACTAATAAATAAATAAAATAGGCGGTAGGAAGATATAAATAGGGAATTGGCAGATAAGGACAGGCGCCATTTAAAAATAGGGAGGAAAGGGATTCTGGAGATCGGAGGGGGGACTCCACTTTGCTCAGATGGGTGAGTGACCCGATAAATTATAATTCATTTCAATAAAAACTCGTTTTAAAATAGTTTATGATCATGGACCCATTTTGACGGATTCCGGTCCAATTTCAAATATTTTACTAACCCTCAAAACAATTCTAACATGAACGAAAGATCACGCGTCCAGCATACATTATGTAACACTTTCCAACGACTTTTAGAAATCTTTACCGTTTAATAAGCTGAAAGATGATGTGTAAGCAATTTGGAAAACGCATAACCCATTTAAAAACCCAATTTCAGGAATGACCTGCAATATTCAGAAAAATATCCAAATTCTTTTGTGCAGCCCTGTATAGGATATAATACAACATAGAATGTTAAAATTAAGTTTAGTTAGGAAATGCATAGCCATTTCAATCCATAAACGGAAATGGACTCGAGATGTACATTCCAAGTAATAAGCAAAACATGAGTGCGATTTAAAAACGCGCATCGTAACTGAAAACACATTTCAGAAATTATTGTTAAGAGACAGTACTTTAACCGAATTCTTTTGTGTGTCCTTGTCAATGTCTATACGCGCAATATTCTATAGTAAGCCTCTTGTAATGTATCTCAGTGGTCTATATCCATTTCAATCTGTTTCAAATAGTAAAAGAGCTTTAAAATAAATCGCAGACGATTTTTCTCCATAGGCCGTCCTGTAACGGAATTTTCTGAGCGTCCCTGTAAAGGTGCTATAAGTGCTATGCACACCCTATTCCATCGTAAGCCTCTCATATATCCATTTCAATAGGTTCGAAATAGTGTAACGTCATTAAAATAAACCGCAAATATCATTTTTCCCCATAGACCGTCCTGTAACGGTGGGTGACCCTGTAAAGAAAATATAGTTGATACCTTTTCAATACCGAACATGCCGTAGTCAGCCTCCATATCCTATATCCATTGCATGACAATCCGAGTCTATGGACGCGAGTTGGAGCATGGACGAACGGACAAACCGAATTCCTAAACACTTTTCAACTCGGTTGGAAAGTGTTAAAAACGTCAACAGAACTCTTTCATTGAAAGTTTTCAAGTAATGAATATATATATCTTTAAAACTGTCAATAAATAATCTAATACAAATTTCCAAACAAACGAAAAGCTATTTTATTTCTTATTATGCTCGTCAATATTTTTCAAATTTAAAAGTTTATTTTGAAGTACTGTAAAGCCATTGGTTCCAAAATCATTAAAATACACTTTTGAAGAATGAAGGAGGACTCTACTTATATAGGAAACGGTATCACCCTGTTCTGGGTGATCTGCACAAACCTGGACCGATTTTCTTTCATCAGACTAGGGCCGGACCAAGCCTGAAACTCATTCTTTCCTGGCTCATAGTGAAGGTTTTATATAGTTTAGGGCAACTGTCATTTTTTTGCATCATTCGTTGCTTCGTCATCAATTTTTAAAGTTTGAACGAACACCCGGTATATGGAATATTCTTTTAAAGAATTCTAATTGTTGGATAATGGCTCATTAATAAGTATGGGCTGTTTTTTTAGTACTTGAGTCGGGTCGGAAAATTTTGACCTATGCAGATCTCTATCCTATTCATACATAAAACGATTATGACTTCGTGAAACTTCAAAAGGTCTCGGGTTAAATACCCAAATTACGAAAACGAATCGCAATTTGCATATTCTTAAAAGGAAAGGTTCGACGCCCTTCGGGGTCAAAGCCCCATTTCTACTTTGTTTCAACTCGCCGGCGAAACACTTCACAGTTAGCTTCGGGTTTTTTTTTTTCCATTCTCCCGCGCTCTCAATTTCTAGAGCGTCTTTTCTCTAGAAAAAAGGGTATAAAATATGTTTTTCAAGACCGCCGGTTCTATGAGTGGAAGAATTCTTATTCTTATTTTCTTTTAACCACTTAACAAGTTTATTTTTATGACGTAACAGGTCGTTTTAGTCACTAAAGCAGTTTTTCACGAGTTCTTTTTTTAGGGTTCCGTACTTAAAAAGATAAAAACGAAACCCTTATAAGATCACTCCTGTGTCTATATGTCTGTCTGTCACAGCCCATTTTCTTGTAAACTATGCGACGAGTAAAGTTATAAAGCCTTTTTACCCACCTATTTTAAGATTATTGGCCATTCACAAATAGAAAAAATTTAGAAGTGTAATTAAGTTACTTGAAAAAACTAAGTTTTCTTTTTGTATATCGAGTGGGGTATCGTGTGAAAGATCTCGTCATATCGAACTCAAAAATATATTTGTTTTCATTTTAGATATCCTATTTTCAGAGATATCGTTGAAAATGCACTGCAAAAATATGCTCCTCCCCCCCCCCCCACACATTTTTTCGGAATCTATTGAAACTAAAAATATAAAAAAATTTGGGGTAGTAGGAGTTTATTTAAACGTTGCAGGAAAACTATAGAGATTTTCCTAGGAAAAACAGTTTTTGAGAAAAACGCATTTTTCTGTTACACACATACTTTACTTTTCGGAGGTCAGTGAGCGAGTTCACGGGCGCTCGAGGTATCTATTGACGCAGAATCTTCCAAGGATATTGGATACTGATTTTCGAGAGCAATTTTCGGTAATTAGCTGAGAAATTTGAAAAAAAAAAAACTTATTTTTTATATATCGTGTAGGAAGGGTATCGTTCGAAAAATCTCGTAATATCGAATTCAAAAATATATTTGCTTTAATTTTAAGTATTATATTTTCAGAGTTATAGTCTAAAGAATAGTAGAAAAATACGCCCCGCCCCCAACCCCTTCTATTTCCGAAAAATTATGAACAAATTAGGTGTCTAGTAGGACTTTATTAATAAATAGTAATTAATATGTGTAATGTTTGAGCGCGAGTTACACTCGTATTTGACCGATTTTTTCTTTTTCTTTTATATATTTTATATAGTTTAGAAGATAGGATATAGTTTGGCTAAAACTTGCGTTGAAGCCCACGGGACAAGTAGATGAACTCATGCTTGAAGACGGCGTTCTCAATTCCAAACTACAATTCTATTTTCTGGTCCGCTTATATCAAATCAAAACCCAAAAACTGAATTTTAATTCTACCCGAAAACGGACCAAAACACGATGAAACAATTACACCCTGCACAAATTCGAAAGGTAATTAAATGTATTAAAGTACAGCAAATGTCGAGCAGTCTGCAAACTGAGGTTACAAGTCAAATACCTCAATGACCAAAAATTTTGACAGCAGGTACTTCAGGATATAATAGTTATTAGGATATATTAATAGTTTCATATGCTGTCACCCTACACAAATCACAGGGTTTAACTTTGTCAAAAATTGCTGTGGACATTGGTCAAAAGGAGTTGTCGCGTTTAGTAGAGTTCGTCGTTTATAGAATGTTCTCATTGAAGTGCCTTTCGCAAAGGATAGCCTAGACCAAATTAGAAGAATGGGGGGGCACTTGCTAACAGATTAGCATTCGAGCAGTATCTGAGGCAACTGTCAACCGAATAAACATTTGAAGATTCAACAGCTGTTATTGTAAATTTTCTTTTATAGTATTAAGCAGTAAATATAAAAAAAAAAAAAATATGTATTATATATTTTTAATGTTAACTTTTATATTTATCTCACTCAATGCTCCGACATTTCGACCTGACGGATTCTACTTATAACAAGTTGAAAATTGTACGTCAAACGGGATAAATGAGGTAATCCAATAATCCAATAGATCCAATAATCCAAGTCCAATATCCATAAATATTCAGTCCAATATCCAATACAAGACAATGTCAAAAAATCAGCGTTATTATCTCACTGAAAAAAAATGAATTCTATCGTCTGTTATTAGAACAGGATTCCTTTCCGTCCTAAAATAAGTACATTTTAAGTCGGCAACATTTTATCTTTTGTCGACATGGACTGAAAATTCCAATGGGAAACGGAAGCCTAGCTTTGAAAATGTCAGAACTTGAAATCCTTATTGAGACTCTTTTCCCATTTCATATCTATTTCTCCGGAAACATCGATCCAAAAAACTATCGGTAGACTAGAGGATTGCTATAATGAAACAATTTTAGTCTGCAATTTCGGTTTTTAAATTCAGTACTGTGGAAATAATAAGACTCCCTCTACGTCATCACCCTGGCAACCTAGATTCATTACCCATATGTGATGTTTATCATTGAATGAATGACGTGCGATAGGATTTAATGGATTGCAGAAAACTTTCATTCATATCTTTTTAAATTTTGATTTGATTTTCATAACATTTAAAATGATTCGACAAAATTCTGCAACGATTCTATATATTAAATTTCAAACCATTCTGTTGGGTATTTTTTGCGTTGTTCTATGCAGACAGACGGACGGACCAGACAACCTAAAGAGCACACTCCAGTTAGAGGTCTGCATGGGTCCGGCTGGACTAGACTTGATTTTTTTGCTGGCCATGCCGCGTCTGGACTTCATTCTTCTTGATCTGTCATTATCTTTATTTATTTATGTTTGTAAAAAAATAATAGTGGCGTTGTTTAGCGGAATCTCAAAAAATTTAATTTGGTTTAGTAAATTACAGCGAAATATTTTGAGAAATCTACTGTTATTGTTTGTGGAGCTTTTATATTGTGATTATTTTGTTTTTACTATAATTTTTCTTTCCTTCTAAACTTTGGAGGTTTTGTTCCTCATTCATCATTGTCTAATCCGGTTTGTTGAATGAGTGTTTATCTACGTCTAACGAGTAATGGACCATTTGCATTATTTCTATTATTACGGACATATAATCGGAAAATAAAATCTGTGCATAAGTAAATGTGCTTTTCGAACAATTTTTATTGTAGGATAATGTTGCTTCAGAATGATCGGCAGGTTTTGTCGAAGCGGGTGGAATTTTTAGATTTCACAACGAACCGGTTCAGACTCGGGTGAAACTTACAGCTTTTTAGCGGTCGGGGCTTATAAAGATTTTGTATGGACCAGGCCAGGGAAGAATTTTCGGATTTCATAACGGGCCTGGCGGAGCTCGGGTGGAAGATTTAGCTTTTATACCACGCTCTACCGGGCCAAGGCTAGGAAATTGCCAGACCCTAGATACCTCTAGCTCCAGCCGCAGCAGCAACATTTTTGTAAGTTTAGTAACAAAATTTTACTAACGAGAACTTTCCCTCTGAAGGTCGGCATTATGAATGATCGAATTACAAATTCTCTTATCGAATTCATCATCCTATATCATGTTTTACATGGTATACAGTGCTGTCTATCGATGTCTTTTCAACGAGTCTCCAATTTCTGATAGGAAGTGCCTGTATTTTAAACTCCATGTCCTAATGATCTACAGCACAGCAGGAGAAATATAACCTTCGTCAACTCTTGACCTTAAAAAAATTCTTTGCGCTTTTCTATAGTAATATTCGTTCTGGTTCCGATCCTTATAATCAGAAATTGATAAAAAATGACTTTTTTTTTTTGGTATTGTACACTTAGAGGTTAGAGGATGTCTCGACGTAACATTTGCCACTCTCGCCAATAGACAAGACAGGAGAGAAAATGTGTTGACCTGTGCCCTCACTAAGGAAGTTTCCCAACTGCCAGATCGGGATTTTGTCGTGAGTGGTGTCGTTGGAAAGCTCTTACCATGGGGATGAAGGAAATGCATACAACTACCCGTTTGAAACCAACTGGTGAAGAGTTACAGGCCGGCCTGTCATTTCTGTCATTTATTGAGAAGGGCCTATAACTCTTCACCAGTTGCATTCGGACAGGTAGTTGTATGCATTTTCATCATCCCCATGGTAAAAGCTTTCCAACGACACCACTCCCGACAAAATCCCGATCTGGCAGTTGGGGACCTTCCCCAGTAAAATGAAGAGGACTCAATTTTGTATTAGGTATGCGTAAAATGTAATTAAGTTTGTAAATGTAATCTGTAGGACGCACATTTCAGATCTGTACAAGACCTCACAATTTTTGTGCACGCCCCTGCCTCCGCCACATTACACTAACTACGCCACGGCATGGCAGTGCAAAACGAAGTTTTCGTAAAAAAAAAAAAAAATACTTTGAAATGTTTTCCAAATGATGGCAGATTGTGTATTTATTTATTTTTAACACAATGTTGTTTGTAAAGTAAATTCTAATGCGCTAAAAATGAAGCACAGATTTAAAACAAACACAGTTTTAAGAGGATTATAATATAGATTCCACGACGGACGACTTTGGAATCTCTAACGCCAGTGGTAATCAAACGGTCAATGGGTCCTACTGAAGAGGTCATTCCTAAAAATAGGAGGGGAAATAACTGCGATGGCATACGCATTCGATTTTAAGAAAATTTTTTAGTTTTGCACTTAGATATTGTACTTTTTCGAAAAATATTCAAATTATTATAACTTGTTTGACGAACCGATGGGTTCGCCTGTATCGGGACTCATCTTAGAAGTTGCATGTCTAAAAATACTTCAATTTGGGGGAAAAGTGAAAGGTGCTCAAATGTATGCAACTCCGCCCAAAAGAACGAAACTCGCAGCCACCCACTAGTACCTGTAGCTTAGCTCTCCTATGTGCATGGTTTGGTTTTAGAAATTTATAGACACAATGTTTACCAGAAAATGCCGGACTCCTATCGATGAGCCAAAGTTGTAAAATGTCCAGTCCACAGAGACGGAGTCAGTCGAATTTGAAATTTTGAGATGCGTTTTGACTCTATTTGTGTAACTGTTCGCCTGAGGCTTATCTCGTTTCCCTTCTAGTTATTACTATAAACTGTTTAGTGGACGCACTTACATTTTCTAAACCTGAATTTTTAAACAAATGTGTGTTATGTATTTTTTGCGCACAGTAGTGACACATTACAAATGCAAGATATTTCGTAAAATATAACATGAACTAAAAAGTTTAAAAGGTCACATTAAAATGAATATGAATTTTTATTGTAAACTCCATAGATGCAGGACCCATATCAGATATACATTTGGAAAACACAACAAAATCAGGAATAAACCTCATCACATATTAGAATGTTTTTATCTTTAATCGAAGACATTATAAGAAATTAAATTGCGACTCTTGGAAACGAGAATTTTAACAGACCTACATTTAATGTCTACAGTGGAGCAGATTCGTTGACGATATTTTTGTTGTTCGGGTGAATTATACCTTTTCTGTCATAAAACAAATGAATTTTACGAAGATTCACTCTTGAAGTTGAGAAAAATGGCAGTTTAACTTTTCTCGACGTTAATTTAATCAAAAACAACCCACCCTCATTATTGACAAAATAACAGTTTATAGAAAACCGATCCAATCCAATAACACTATTCCCTATATTAGCTCTTCACCCCTTTTTCTTTTATATAAAACACCGCCTCTCAAGTTTTACATTAGACGTGCTTTTAAATGATGTAACGAAAAATATCTGGAAAAAAAAACTTAATACTATTAGAGACATATCGCACGGTTTTTCATTATCCCTCATGAATTCGTATTTCGAGAAAGCATTAACAAGATAAATCACAAAGAAATGAAATACAGTAAGTTTAATTATATTCCTGGCTTATTATGAAAAATTAAGAAATGCATGATATAAATTTGATAGTCTGTCATCCAAGAAAATTGAAATACTTAATTTGTACTAATGTGGACCCAATCCTGGTAGACGAAATAGCTAGTGTTATACACTATCCCATTTAGAACCGATCGCAGGGAAGAGTTCCGTATTCTGTGCTGGTTGTTTTTGCCGATAAATGTTTGATGCGATATTCAGCGTTTGGGGTTGCTTTTTTAACTACTGGAACGGACTTTATCTACCTGACGTCACACGCTTTTTGCGCCTTTTTTGATTTTTTTTGCCAATCGTGCCAACCAGCACAAGATATGGAACTTTTCCCCCGATCACAATAGTGTAATGGAATGTACAATCAGAGGATCAAAGAGCACAAAGTAGATGTTAAATTTTGTAGCCGATCTACAGCTTTATAACGTTTAAATTATAAACAGAATAATATTATTTGATTTTGATCAGACGAGAATAATCCATCCAACATGAAATTACTATGCATCTATCATCAGAGA
This sequence comes from Maratus michaelseni, assembly GCA_963931845.1. Lineage (NCBI taxonomy): Eukaryota > Metazoa > Arthropoda > Arachnida > Araneae > Salticidae > Maratus > Maratus michaelseni. Next base: position 470,095,224 of record OZ007589.1, read on the forward strand.
GTCCTCAGATATTCTGTGGAAAGGCAATCAAGTATGGTACGGTACATACAAAACATACAATAGTACGGTGCATACAATGTACCTAGTACATTTTTAAATATCCCAAATATTAAAGAGATAAACTTTTCCTTACATATGTTTCAGATTATTTACAAATTCAGTCCAGGTACCCATGGCAACCACTTCTGGCAACACCAAACTCCCCATCTCTCGCGAGGCGAAGGGTTTGGATCATCCCTACTCAACCTTCTTTTCTCGCGGGCCGCAAACATAGGCGGGCCGAACACACTTGTATAATAATGTAAAAAAAATGTCATTAAAATAGTAAGATAACAAAAGTAGTATAACAAAGCTATATAACAAAGCTAAAGTAAGAATCAGGGTTTGTCGCGAAAGAAATGGCACCAAAAAATTTAACTCCACTATTTCCGAACAATATACTTCGTAGTAGATTTCTATTCATAATGATGTAGAAATATGCGGCGAATATTTTTGTTGGGAATGATTGATATAAAACTTTTTGCTGCGGCAAACGTTTAATCCTAATAAACATTATTAGTTATAGGATAAGTATAAACGTAATAATATAACAATGCAGCATTTCCAAGTTTCTAAAAAAGAAAATCAAGCGAATTTCTTTAATAAAACAGTCATTATCTCAATGCAAAATCTTTTTTAGGAATAGTTGGTGCAAATTTAATTAATTTGAAAGATTAAGAAATAGATAGCACAAATGGAACTACATGTAAAAAGAACTTTCGTCTAACGAAACGGCCTTATACACGTTTTAAGATAATTTTAAATCAGTGATTATAAATAACAGGGCATATTTTGTCGTCCCATGAAAACAAATAAAAGAACAGTGAAAGTGTTAAAACATTTTTATGCACTTCTTCTCAGTAGATTTTATAAATATAGAGATTAATGATTATGTGTCGTGGGCCGCAGGTTGAGTATAAGAGGACGTTAGTAAAGGAAATTTTCTCCCTGATGAAAGTAACGGACGAAACCGAAAGTACTTGGAATTTTAAATAAGTCTCTTTTATATCTTTTAACATCTATTTATTTTAATGCCACCTTTTAAGTTTGCAATGAACCTTTTAAGTTCATGTTATATTTTACGATTAACTGAAGGCAAATTTTGCATTTCGCCCTCCGATTTTTATTTGCGATTTTATAACTATAAGACGAGACATGTTAGAATAGCAATTATATACGTATCAGTAGTAAAAATGGGATTTAAATTTCGATGCCATTTGTGAGCACCAAGTATCCAAAAAATTACGTTTGTCGTAAAATGTGAAACGTATGCTCGCTGGAAGGTGAACAGTAATCTGTTGAGTCATCATCTGGAAGTATCGCTTTAATTTAGGAAAATATCGGGCTTTAATGAGGGGAAATATTATAATAAGGGGTTGCAATTTTGAAATTAAGCCACCAATTTTTTTTTTTATACATTCAAAATAAATCCTTTCCTAAAGCAATCAGGTCTGAAATATATTTGTATATAAACATTGCTGAATTGTTTTATAAAAATGGTTTCCTCCCCCCTCCCCTTCGAAAAAAAACGTTTTTTTTTTCGAATAACAAACACAACCCGGTGATTAAAATGGCTATATACCAGAACATTAATCTAATAACACTGTTAAACCAGTTATCTGCCGCACTACACACACACACACTCAAAAGAATATGACAGTCTGATTTAGAAATGTCTTAACAATCACGCAAATTTCAAATTTAGATTGGAATTTTTTTTTTTTCAATACGTCATTCAAAGAATTTTTGTGTCTGGTCCTCTTCCTTTCCTATTTTGGCACAGTTTCCTAAAAAGACCAAAAAAAAAAAAAAATGTCGGTTCTTTCGTTTATGAAATTTGAATTCAATACCCCTTGTTCTTCCCATTTTATCAAGTGCCATTGTCTAACCTATGCTCCATGCATAGAAAGTGAATTGCCCTTCGTAAAAGAGAGAAAGAAGAAAGACCATCTTTCTCTGGACTTGTTCCCATTTGCCGATTCTTGATGTTTTCAGAGAATGACTTTTTATTCAAATTGGAGCTGAAAATCTGATTTCTGGTCCATTTTTCCATTGAAATGCTTCATTTAAAATGGCATGCACACAAGCCTGTCGTGTTGACAATGCGATTGCTTTTCATTGAAGTGTGTTTGTGATTTATGTGGTGTTTGTGGTTTGTCTGGAGCAGCTAAAGTATCTGATCGAAGAATGATTTAAGGAGTCTCATACGCCTTTGAAGAATTCTTAGGGTTTATTATATAAGTGAGAGGTTTAAGGAGGTTTTCAATTCTTAGAATATTGTAAAAATAAGCCTTCTTAAATTAGTCGGAATTTTTAATTGCTTTGTGACCAGTAGTGTGGCTTTAAATTTCAGAAGTTTGCCTATTTATTCCAGTACATAAAAAAGTTTGCTAATCCATTATTTTAATCTAATGGGCTGAAATTTTTAAAAATGAGAAACAAACAAGTCGTCATTTTAATTCTTAAGTATATATACGTAATAATGCTCCTTCATAAAATGAATTGTAAATTTCCATTTTTTTTTAACCACTCCATTTCAAGCATAGCAAAAATATAATAAAATATAACAAAAAGGAAAATTAAACCTTAAAGTAATAATAAAAATAAAATGTTTAATGTATACACAATGTATACTTTACCTATTTTATAAATTTTTTAAAAGCTTGATGCATATTTAATAAGTTGAAATCCATGAATTGACAAACCAAGTTCTACATTTAAGAAGAAAACAAAACATCCTTTAATGCTTCCAAAATAAAAATTTCAGGCACATACTGGATTGTCCTTGTATAGGAAGACATGTGACTTGTAGGATACGACCCATAATGTTTTGTAAAACTAACTGCAGAATTCTTTTTTCACGAAATGATGAATTGTTATGGCGATTTAAATGTGATTTCATAAAACCTTTAAACTAACCAGTTTGCGGAGGAATGGAAAGCAACAGACAAAATGTTTTGAATGAAGAGAAAGCTACACATTTTTCTAACATATTTTGTACATGATATGGATACAGAGAGCAAACTCAACCTAATGTTGATTGAGAGGGTAACTAGTTACTAAAAATATCGAGATTAAGAAGTGGTTATTCGCAACAAGTAATAACTCACTATATCAAGCAGGGCGGTCGCTCTGCCAAGCCAAGCTTAAAAAAAAAAAACGCCACACAAACAACGCCAAGAACTGGAATAAAGACCGCTAATGCTTATATACAGAAAGCAACTTCGCAATGTTAAATCGACAAAACATGCCAGATTAAAATATCTGATATCAAACAAACCAAGCGTCGTAGAAAAAAAAAAAACGAAAACTAGAAGAATCTAATGAAGAATTTCTTCAATTTAAGACCAAACTCATCTTCATAAGTGATTTATAAACAGAGATATAGATTTTTAAAAAAAACGTCGAGTTACTTAAAATGATCACTTTTTTCTTCGTCAAACTTTTTTTTTTCAAACAACCTACAGACCTTAATATTAGGCAGAATAAAAAAAGGATTGCATTTTTAGACAAGTAATTACGTAATCTATGTGCTTTTATAAAATACAGTGGAACAAAATATTATTTTCTATCCATAATTAGCAAAAAACTGTTAATTAACTTGGCGATTAAAAAATTATGCCAAAACAGAGATAAAAACCCGCCAACGACCATGAACCATCTGTATTATAATAGCACAAATCAGTTACGGGTTATAACAACATCAAATTTCATCTGCAAGTCAGACATTTTCTTCTGAAGATATTTATTTTTTAAATAAAACTTCACAATTATAAGAACACACATTTTATCAAACAATTAAATATGACTGCAAACTGTGGCAGATGATCGTTTCTAACATGAATAAGTATGAGAAATTGCCGGTCAGGGATATGGATCTGGGTAGCTCAGTCGCAGAGCGTCAGCATGGTACGCATAAGGTCCCAGGTTCGAGGCCAGGCCCAGGTCAATTTTTCACTCATGTTTGTTTAGTGTATTTAATTGTCTGATAAAATGCGTGTTCTTATAAACATTGTAAAATAAAGTAATCAGACGTAGTGTTTATGCTTTAAAAAATATTTTAAATATATAATTTACGGTTTTAGAAAGATCTTTAAAAATAAATTAGTTTTTGAGGGAAGATGTACTTTCTAAAATGTATACATTAAGAGTTATCGCCATTTAAAATTTCTTTCCAAACGTAAACAAAATTTTTGAAATGAATTAAATGTGATACATTTATTTCTAAAAATAAAAAAACACGGTAAAGGCAGGCATTTCGTTCGCAGGAATACCTTTGACGTCATTTTCCTATAAATTAATGAAATCCAGTTGTTAAATTATTTTTGTTTTAGAAGTGAAGTTTCATTTAAATTTATTCAACAGTACATTGTTTAATTGAATAAAATAATGTAAATCTAAGATATTGCTAAGAAATTCCAAACATGCACAGGGCAACGCAAAAAAATAAAATAAAAAAATAAATAAAATAAATAAATAAATAGATAAATAAATAAATAAATAAATAAAAATCAGCTTTCAGAAATTCTAAAATTTGTTCATATATCTTAATTACAAGCTAAAGGAGGGTTTATTTCTATATTATTATATATATAATAGTAATTTCAGCAAATATATTAAATTCCAATGCGGTCTGTTTTAAACTTAAAGATAGTTTATAACACATGATAAAAAAATTATAAAAAAGAATGGCGCGTCACATTTCAGGGAGGGGATGGGGAGGGGCGCGACCAAAATTAGGAAGTATAATAAGGCTATCTGTTTGAAACTTTACGATATTTTATAACACATAACATAAATTTTAAAAATAAAGCCCCGTCAAAAATTATAGAGAGGGGCGGAGCGCGTTTTGCCTACACAAGGGAACGGCACTTTTCTAAATTTTAACGATATCCGTCATGTCACATATCGTTACTGTATAGTGGCTGTATAGTGTATATTTTACTGTATAGTGGCTGTGGCCACTTATTCGTGTTAAGCACCACAGGTGTCACCCCCACATCCCCCCCCTGACACTACTCATGTGATATATTGTTCGAAAGGCCTGTGACCGCTTATTCATATTATGTATCTTCGGGGTCCATCCTCCCACTTTCAGCCCCCCCCCTCTAAAGGGGGCACTTTTCTAAACTTTGCCGACACCTCTCATGTGATATATCGTTGGAAAGGTCTGTGAACGCTTAATCATAATATGCAGGAGGGGGGGGGGGGTAATTTCTAAATTTTGCACATACCCCTCATGTGATACATCGTTGGAAAGGTCTGTGACCGCTTAATCCTATTATGCATCTCCGGTGTTCATCCCCCCTTTTGCCCCCCATACGCGATTAGCTTTCACCACCAGGGGACGCTTTCTATCTCTGTTTCTATGGGTCGGATCACGACGGGGTATGGCTCATTCGACTCGACATCGATAGAGCTTTCCGATTTTAGTTCGTTTTTTCACCACCAGGGGGCACTTTTCTATCTCTGGTTCTATGGGCTAGATCACGACGGGGTCTAGCTCATTCGAGTCAACATCTATAGCCTTAATGATTTCAGTGCCCGAGGTTCATACAGAACATATTGCGCTACCTGGTGGTGGAAGATGGAACTTGAGCGTGCGCAGCACGACTGCTATACGGTGCCGAAGGCAGCGGGGACCCGTGTTGGAAGTTAGTTTGGTTAGAGGTTTATACTACTCGATGTGCAAATTAAGGGATTGTCCGGTGCCGAAGGCCGCGGGGAACCAGGTCGGAAGTCGTTCGGTTTGAGGTTTATCTTATTCGAGGTTTTACACGATTCGAGGCCCCGATGTAAATTAGGGGCCCGCTAGCGGGCGAAGCCAGCTAGTGCTAATAATAAAAGAGCGTGATATCACGTTTGATTTCAAATGCAGCGCAGACACGCTATGTACGTATTCCATTTTGATTCATTTCATCGATAAGTCAGTGATATTTTTTAACGGGGTATAACAAGTATTATAACAAGCCACATTTAGTATGTTGTTATTAGTTTAACTGAAAAATCTACTGGTATTTCTAGTTAACCTTTTAAACAATGACTGAGAGTAAAATGTAATTTTAAATTTGTTCTCATGTTTAGATTATTTAAATTATGTTTATTCTGTTTTAAAAAAAAGAAATGATATCTACAAAAACAACTTTTCAAAAGTAAAAAAAGCCAAGCGTAAAAAAAAAAAAAAAAAAAAAAAAGTTGTGGCTAAAAAATGGCGTGATATCAAATTTCCAAGCTATTATTTTACTTATTTAACTTTTTTCCATTAAATAAGTTATCATATATATAAGTCGAGTGCCTACGTATATGTTAATAGAAATCGTTTTCTCCTGTACTAAATACATCCTAACGAGTTTCTGAAAATTCAATTTTTTTCAAATTATGCATGATGGGCTTGGCGGCCATCTTTCCATATTTCTGAGCACCCAAATTTCTAAAGTAAAAGCGTAATATGTTTGCAATGTAATATGTTTATAACAATTTCGAACTTCAGATTTTAACTACGGACAGATAAATTAGATAAGACTGATATTTTGAGAAATTGATTTTTACTAGTTTGAAATTATTAATGACTCTAAAAAATAAATCATAAGATGAATCTTTAAGATAAGTCATCATTATCTTAAGACACAATTTTCAGAGCATACAAGACTATAAATGAAACGCTTAAAATATTTGCTTAAATAATAATTTTGAACTTCGGATTTTAACTACGGATTTGGATGCTTAGAATTTTGTAAATAATATGCAAAGATGGCCGCCAAGCCCATCATGCATAATTTGGAAAAAATTGAATTTTCAGAAACTCGTTAGGATGTATTTAGTACAGGAGAAAACGATTTCTATTAACATATACGTAGGCACTCGACTTATATATATGATAACTTATTTAATGGAAAAAAGTTAAATAAGTAAAATAATAGCTTGGAAATTTGATATCACGCCATTTTTTAGCCACAACTTTTTTTTTTTTTTTTTTTTTTTTTACGCTTGGCTTTTTTTACTTTTGAAAAGTTGTTTTTGTAGATATTACTATACGAGCAGGGAAGACCGAGACATGCTCGGTCAAAATTAAATTTGAGTTCAAATATCATGACCCATGACCAAAATGACCCACTAATTGAGTTTTCTCGAACATGTGACTTAGCCCAACAGTCTATCCTCCAACAACGTCTCCTCGACTGCTTGTTGTTCATCTGAGGAAGGCTAATGTTTAGCCGAAAGCTCATGAAATTTTAACATCTTACAGTTTTAATGTTTTGAAGCTGTATTTTGATTTATTGCACCTCGATAGTAACGTAACTTATCAATGTGTTTACATTGTGCTTTATAAACCACTGGATGCAAAATTTAGTGTAAATTGAGCCGCTTTTTAGATCTTGACCCACAATGACCCAGAAATGACCCACTAATCGAATTTTCTCGGACATGCGACCTAGCCCAATGCTTTTATCGTGCTCAAAACTCGAAGGACACAAAATTTAATCAAAATCGTTAGAGCCGTTCTTTAGATAAAATTAATTTGACCCGCGTTGACCCAAAAATGACCCACTAATCGAAAGTTCTCGAACATGTGACCCAGCCCAATTGACTTCTCATGCCCGAAAATGGTCGGATACAAAATTTCGTCAAAATCGCTTGAACCGTTTTTTAGATACAATTAGTTTGACCATGACCCAAAATGACCCAAAATGACCCACTAATTGAATTTTCTCGAACATGTGACCTAGCCCAACAGTCTTCTCGTGCCCGAAAACCATTGGATGCAAAATTTAGTGTAAATTGAGCCGCTTTTTAGATCTTGACCGACAATGACCCAGAAATGACCCACTAATCGAATTTTCTCGGACATGCGACCTAGCCCAATGCTTTTATCGTGCTCGAAACTCGTAGGACACAAAATTTAATCAAAATCGTTAGAGCCGTTTTTTAGATAAAATTAATTTGACCCGCGTTGACCCAAAAATGACCCACTAATCGAAAGTTCTCGAACATGTGACCCAGCCCAATTGACTTCTCATGCCCGAAAATGGTCGGATACAAAATTTCGTCAAAATCGTCTGAACCGTTTTTTAGATACAATTAGCTAGACCATGACCCCAAATGACCCAAAATGACCCACTAATCGAATTTTCTCGAGTATGTGACCTAGCCCAATGGTTTTCTGGTGCCCCAAAACGGTAGGATACGAAATTTCGTCAAAATCGTTAGAGCCGTTTTTAAGATAATTTTTGCATATAATACTAGTAACTCTTATTCTCTATATATATCATTAATATTAACTAGTAAAATTAATATATTTACACTACATTACAGCTGCATATAAGTAATTATACATACAATATTAAAGTTTTAGTAGAATATCTGTACACCAGATGTCAGCAGCAATGTATTTGATAGTATGCTAAAATAGTCTAATATTTTTACAATAGATAGCAGTAGTATAGCTTATTTAAAATATTAAAACTTGGAAATTTAGTATGGAGGTAATAATATCTATGAAATACTTTCAAATTATCAAGTAATATTATATATTTTAATTTATTAAATTAAAATTAAAATAAAATAATTAATGGTTTTTATTTATATGTATATCATAATTTTTTTTCTACATTTTTTAAATGTTGTAATCTATTTAGTTAAATAAAAATAACTGTAACTGTAGGTTACAATTTATGATCTGAAGGATTCTCTATTTAAATGTGAATTTAACCTCTTCTTTTGGATACAACTTTGTACATGTGCTCACAATATACTAAATATCTTGGGATATTATCAATATAAGTAATATATATATATTTTAATTTTTTTAATTCTTTTTCACACTCCTTTTCAAATTGTATGTATAATTTATAATATTCCATTGTAAAGGTCTTGTTATTCAATATTGTTTCAGCGATTGTTCGGGCAAGATATGGCACTATATTTAGCAAAAGCTGGTGTCATATACAGAAAACAATCGTTCTTTGCTTATAAATGTGATTTTCTTGCCCTTGAAAAAGTAAATTACTTTATAAGCTTTTATTTGTGTATATACTCGTGTGGTTTATATTTCATTCCTTATTTTCTATTTTTTTTTTTTTTTTTTTTTTCTTCTTCTTAATTTGAATTAATAATGTTACTTTTATTAGGACTACAATTTTAATTTGTAAATTGACAGGGCTCTTTGGTATCGGGATTTCAGTGTATGTGGTCAGTTTCTTATGTTTCAATGGTTAAATTTTACTTAAAGTTTTATATATATATATATATATATATATATATTGACCATTTTTACTCTCCTCCTCCTCCATTATTTTTTAGATTATGTAATGATGCTCGCTGCAAGACTTGTCCATTTGCTTCTCAGAAACATATTGTATCGGATCCTAATTTATCAACTTTTTGTAAAGCATTTAATGTAATTTATAGCATAAACTGTAACCTATGTGGTTTGAAATATATAGGTGAAACATCAGGTCCATTACATAAACGTATTAATCAACATCGTTCCGACACTAACAAGAACAAAGCAAAAAATTTACAGTCCACAGCAGAAATACAACATTTTCATAAACATAAATTTAAAAATACTACAATTGAAATTATGCAAATAATAAAAGCTAAATCAGAACGCTTATTTATGGAGTCTTCATATATGAAATATTATAACACTATTTATCCTTATGGACTTAATAGTGAATTATTTAACAGACCAGTTAAAGTTTTTTCAACAAATAATACTACAGATTATTCTCCTATTTATCTTACTCTAAATCATAATTTAAATCATAAAACAACACGTAACAAGCGAGGAAAATGTACTGCTAAAGTTGTTATTTCCAATAAATTTATTCTTAAACAAATCAACACTCTTCATCAAAACTATATTAAGAACTACAACTGGTTTTTAATACGAAAATATATTTTTGCTATTAAAAAGAAACTGATAGTACAATATTTAAATGTATTTCTTAGTAAATCTTACTCAAATCATTTCTCTGATATTTTCTATGATCTAATCATGACAAGAGTTAATCTTTTTAACATTAATTTAAATAAAAAACAAAAAATTCATAACACTAATACTCAAATAATTATAACTTTTTCAAATCAAATCTTTAATAAAATTAATATTAATTCTATAATTAATGATAAAAACTGTTATTTTCCTATAAAAAAATCTTCAACTTTCAAAGACATTTAAATATCCTACTACAATTGGAAGAAAGATTTTTAACTATAATGCATTTTCAAAAAATACATCTGATGCTAGTACTTTTCAGTGTAATTGCAATGACCCCACTCTCAAAAAATTCATTAATAATGATCATGGACATATAATCACTGGTAATCTTAATATTGTGAATGATTATAAACTGCAAAAACTCATGGGTTTTGGTACTAAATATAGACTTCCTTCTAAATTTAATGTAAATTCTATTATAAAACAGTTTATATATGATATAGACATTTTTATTTATAAAATTTCAATTTCATATAGTAAACCTATTGAATATTTTAATCAATGGAAAATACTGGTTATTGAAAAATTAAGTTCGTCTTTAAAACAAAATTTATCCAATATGGTTAAAATTAACACAAAACATTTGTTCCAGCAAATTACTAAATTACAAAAAAACTATGTAATAACATATATTGACAAATCTCCTAATAATTATGCAATCATATGTAAAGCTTATTATCACCAACTACTTACATCCTGTATTTCTACTAACAATTCTTTTAAAAAAACTAATGAAACTGTAATTGTAAATAATCGTAAAATTCACAGTTATTATAAATTATTAAATATTAATTCTACTAACTTTAATTAGCCTTATTTAGTTCTTACACCCAAATTTCATAAAAATCCAATTAAATTTAGGACTGTAACTATAGGATGCAATACATATAATAATATAGCCAATAAATATCTATTAAAAATTCTCAATCAAATTTATACACTGACAACATCCACTGATAACACACATTGTATAAAAAATAGCTATCAACTCGTCAATATTTTGAAAAATCTTAAATGTGTTACCAATATAATGACATATGATTTCAAAGATCTATTTAATAATATAGATTTATTAGATCTACATAATATTATAAATGCATTATTTTATAAGTATCAACATTCACTTAATTTACCAATTCATATAGATACAGCTTATTTTAAAACTTTAACAAATTTCATTATATATAATAATTATATAATGCATGATAACACGTTATATTTACAGAAAGTCGGTATACCACAAGGGGGATGTACATCTAGTATACTTTCAGACTTATACTTGTATCATTATGAACGTACATTTATTAATTGTAATATACATTTATATCGTTATATTGATGACATTATTTTAATTGCTACTGATCACACTAATATTTCTATATTTCCAGTTGATTATCCTACTAATTTAGAATTAACGGAAAACCTCCTTTCTAACAATACTATTAACTTTTTAGATCTTAATATTACACTAAAAGAAAACAAAACAATAATAGATCTATTTGATAAACGTAAAGAATTTAAATTTAAAGTTAATTCATTTACTAATTTTAAATCATGTCTTCATAATTCTGTATATCGTAATATACTCCTTAATCATATTTATAGAATAAAAAGTTTATGTTCCTCTCAGGGCTCCCACTGGTCCGTTTTTTGAAAACCAGTATTTTTTTAGAAAGAAATTTGTGGTAGGTATTTGGAACAGTTGCAACTAAAGCGCGCTTCGAAGTTAGTTTCTACAAAATTTATAAAGAAGATTTTTCTTTAGAAAAAAGTGGTGTTCAAAAAACGGACCGAGTGGGAGCCCTGTCCTCTCAACTTATTAACAAAAATATTAAAAAACTTATCTTTGACGCATTACAACATGGTTTTCCAAAAAAATTCATTTATTCCTTAATATATAGTTAGTTCCTATTTGATCTTTACAACCAAATTAACACATGCGTTTAAAAAATGTATAAAAAAATCATATAATCTTATAAATATTTACAAAAAAAAAAAATTATAATAGGACGGTTGGGTGGGTAGACGTTGGATTGAGGAGGTGTGTGGCGGCGTTGTATGGAAAAATACGCATGGTTAATTTATATATTTAAAAAAAAAAAAAAAGGGGGGGGGGCATTTTGATTTACACAATTGTTTGATCATACACATTTTATAATGGACTGCGATGTGTTATTCTTATGTATATTAATTTAGTTAGATTTACTTATTCATTATTTAATTATTTTAAATGAATTTATATTCATTATTATTAAGAATGTATTTGATCTAATGATTTGGATTAATACCTTTGGTGGACAATATCATATCTACTTATAAGATAATGTTTACTTTTATACAGTGTTGATATAATATGTTTTAATTTTATTTAGTGTTTTTATTTAATTTAACTTTGTTTAAAGCCACATTTTTGTGACTAATTCATTTCAATATTTACTCAATATTAATTTTAAATTCTTTGATTCTTAATTCAAATCTTTAGTATTTTAAATTAATTTATTTTAAATGATGTTGCATTTTTAGTATAGTTATTTAATCGTTGTTGACATTTAATGGTACATTTTTAATGTTGCATTAATTATTAATTTTTCCATATTACTACTTATTTATAACATAGTATTATTAATTTATACATCCATTACTTAGATATTATTCAACTTTCTATTTATTAATTAATTTCATTTAATTATTATTTAACTAATGGCTATCATTAAGATAGTAATTTGGTTTAGTTATTAAAAACTAATTTCCATCCATACTTTATATTTACTTTTACCACTAGAGGGCAGCACTATTTTAAGTTGTTTTTTATTATTAATTTTTACATCTTAATACTTATTTATAACATAGTATTATACATTAATACATCCTTTAATGTAATTCGATTTTCTATTTATTAATTAATCTCATTTATTTATTATTTAACTAATTGGTATCAATTAAGTTAGTAATTTGGTTGATTTATGAAACATTTATTTCCATCCTATTCCTTCGATTCAGATTATATCCATTTTTTTTTCTACTAATAGATGGCAGCACTAATGTTCCTGTTTATTTTATAATCCATTATATTTTAACATTCTTTCTGGCATCATTGCAAAGCAATTTATATTTCTAAGCAATTTATATTTCTAAAATTGGCAACATGATATGATTTTTTATGCAATTCATTCCCCAGTCATGTTGGAGTTTTCATGATGGTTCATGAACTGCAAGGTATCTTATTTATATCTTTATTCATCTTTATGGATTTTTTTTTATTGTATGGTTTCTTTCCTTTTTTATATTGTATTTTATTTTTTATTTTATCACTGATTTGAATCATTGTATTTGAGATGTTGTCCCAATATCATATTTTTTAGCAATGTTTGGCTAATATGAAGATGAAACATCTCATTTTATTTGTGGTATTTAGGCAATTGGGACTTGATAATTCTGTCTAAATTCCACAAATTTCATTTCATTTAATTCATTTAATTCCATTGATTCAATTTTTATTTAATTTCTTATTCTTTCAATGTTTTTTGATTCCATATTAAGTGTGTTGGGGAATCTTTCATTGTCAACTAATTATTTCATACTTAATTATTTCATGGTTTAAGTTGGTGTTATGATAATGTTTCATTTATGGTTATATATATATAACCACCCACAAGATTTGCTCGTATTAGAATATATGATATATATATACAGGGGTGCAAAAGTCTAGGCGCCAATGGCCCGATTCCCACCAATAAATTTTTAGTATTCTTCGCCTAATAAGAATACGGATAAAATTTAGGCAAAGTATCTAATAAAATTTGACGAAGAATACTAATAACATTTAGTGGTGGGAATCAGCCCATTGGCGCCTATATTTTTGCACCCCTGTATATATATATATATACTTTTTTTTCCAATTTGTTTGCATGGATATGTAGAATTTGAGTACATTTATATTCTTTTATATGAAACAATGCATTTTTTTTTTTTTTTTTTGCGACACGTGGTGTTCTGCCGACTGACGATTAGACATCCACATGTTGCTTTGGGTTTTTAAATTTCTATCGTTATTTGATGTTCCACTTCTTATTCTGATTTATACTTAGATTATACTGATTTCAATTTTACCAACCTTCATATGTTTTGACTCCCAAGTATGTTGGAATTTTATAATGGGTTTTATTCATTAAGATTTTTTTGTAATTTTTCTGTGACAAATGTGTGAAATTTGGAGTTTTAAATTGGAGTTTTAGTCATTTATTGTTCAAATAGGCTAGCTTTTGATTTCAAGTTTGGTATTCTAAATATTAATTAATTACATGCCATGTTTAAATTAAAGATTGGGTCTGATTTATTAAAATAACGTGTTCGTAGTCTTTTGATTTCAAAGCTATTTCATATACATGTAAATAACTCACTCTATAACACTTGTCTCTGTCACTTATCACTATCATAATACTACTAATATCACTAAAAATCTAATGCAATATTGTACTAAATTATGCCTTTCCTATAAAATTAATATGAAAACAATATTAATACAGTTCAAGATTTAGATTTATTGATTTATATAATTGCAATAGATTATAATGAACTAATTGAATTGTTTAATGAATTGAAATTTACAGTTATAAATCAATTAAAAATGAACTATTAAAAATGTAGATAACCAAAACATAAACAGCTACATGAAGAATCTACACAACAAATTTATTATCATTTATGTAGTTAAATCACCAAACAGTTATGCCAATATTTGTAAAGAATACTATAAACAACCATTTCAAAATGCTATTAATACTAGTGATATTTTTAACAAAACATCATTAATAATAGAAAATTATTAAATTATGATAATTTCTTTAAATTTAAATGTAAAAACTTTAATAATCCATATCTTGTTATCATATATACTTTTTTTTTTAATCCGATAAAATTTCGTACTTTAACTATTGGTTGTAATGCACATAATAATGCTGCGAGAAGTTTATTGCTGACTACTCTCTCTCAGATATACGATAAGAGTATAACGATTAAAAAAGGACAACCAACACAGCTGAAAAAAACATTTTCAGCTTATAAATAAATTACAAAATATAAATTCTGGAAAACCTATAAAGCGTTTCATTTTAACAATATGTACATCAAAGATTTAAATAAACTGTATGTTTATTTTTTAAAGAATGTAAATCTCAATTAAATTTAAAAGATTCTGTTAAAAAAAATTAATTTAAAAGATTAAATTAAAAAGATTCTGATTTATTTCTGTTAGATTCCTTAAAACATTATTGAACTACATTAATTATTTTTATTATTCTAACATAATTATTCTACAATTGAATCCATTTGGACACTACACTGTTAACTAGTATTTTAAAAACACAAATTGCACAAATTGTGCTTATTAGTTGCTAAAATCAGTGTAAAAATTGTTTTAAACTCATAAAAGAGCTAAAATCCTACATGTTTCGGCTTTAAACTTAAAGCCATCATCGGGGAAGAGGAACAACACAAACGACTACTGATCTTTTAATTTTCGACACGAGAAAATCTTATGTTAAAATGTTAGAATTATTCTAATTGTTAAATATATCACACGAGTTGTAATTTTCCAATTCAGTGAAAAAATATCCAGGCAAGGATTTGAACCAGGGACCATTGGCGTAAGCTGCAAAAGCTCTGACAATTGAGCTATCCTGGACAAATCTGGCGGACACAATTAACTTAGATAACTATATTGATTAAGACATCGGGTCTGATATCTGAATCAGCTCACTGGAACATCAGTTAATCTGGGTGAATTCTGTCCGCCAAACTTGTCCAGGGTGGCCCAGTTGGCATTAAACGCTAGAAAAAAATCGTTTAAAATATGGAACGTTTTGAATATATCGTTTTAAATATGACGTAATTTTCACCATTCAATGTTTTCAAGTTTTCATTCTTTTCCAATGTTCATGTGTTCATGTACAGAGTGTCCCAATAAAGAGGGATCCTTTTTAAAATTAAATAATTTGAAAACGGTTAACGATGGAAATGTTGGCCCTTAATTAGAAAAGCGATAAATGTTTAACTATACAATTTTAAATCTAGTTTAGAATTAAGCCAATAGGTGTCGCTGTAAGCAGAAAAAGCTAAATGACAACATTTGCCGGATGTGAAACCTTGCGATTTCTTTCTGTGGGGAGACTGCAAAACACTGCAAAACACCACAAAAAATTAACATTATTTTATTAAGTCAATTGTTATAAATTCAATTCCGGAGCTGGAAATGTTTAATTGAAAACTGATAGCATTCTAAAACCAAAAAGGAAAAATCATGCGTCAAGCATAGATTATGTAACACTTCCAAAATAATTTTACAAATCTTTACCGTTTAATAAGGTGAAAAAAGATAGTTAAATAAACAAAGTCAAAGTCAAACCGGGTGGAGAAGCCTACCGGTTAAGCCTACCAGCTTAAGCTCAACTAGCTGGAAAACGCATAACCTATTCAAAAACACAATTTCAGAAATTACCGACCATAGCCATAAATGTACTCCAATTCTTTCTGCTACTTCCAGCAATTAATTTTAACGTACAGAACCGATTTATTTTGTGTGTCCCTGTCAATGATTGATGAATGCCATACACACAATATTCTGTAGTAAGCCTTTTGCAATGCACCTTAGTGATATACTATATCAATTTTCATGTGTTTGAAATAGTGAAACATTATTAAAATAAACCCCAAACGATTTTTTTTCCATAGACCGCAATGTAACACAATTCTTTTGAGTGTCCCTGCCAAGGAACTGTAAGTGCTATGCACACCATACTCTATAGTAAGCCTCTTGTAGTGCACCTCAGTGATCTATATCCATTTCAATAGGTTTGAAATACTGTAACATCATTAAAATAAACCGCAAATGATTTCCCCCGCATAGACCGTCCTGTAATGGAATTCTTTTGAATATCCCTGTAACAAAACTATAAGTGCTACACACTTCCTTTTCAATACCGAACATGCCACAGTAAACCTCAATAACCTGCATCCATTGCTTGACAATCCGAATACATTGACGCGAGTGAGAGCACAGACAGACAGACAAATCAAATTCACAAACATTTTTAAACTAGGTTAGAATTTGTTAAAAGTATAGAATTGATAAGGTTGTAAAAGGTTTGAGAAAACAGGACAATCGGAAGCGTTTCCGAAAGTACGTGACAGCAAAAGAATCTTTTTTTTTTATAAATGCTTCGTTAAATTTCGAAAATATATTGGTTTCTGAGGTTTATAAAGAAAAAGAATGCTTTTTTGGAATCGTGGGCCACTCGGTAGAGGTTGACTTGCATAGATTAAGAAACATTTGTCTTTTTTTTTTTTTTTTACAGTGTATCCGTGTGAAAAATTTAATATCCCAGCCCGGTTATTAAAGGAGAAGTTTTTATTTTATTTAACTATTGCTAACAAATATTCTGTAAAAAATTTCTGACATTTTAATGAGGATTTCTTCCTTGGAACCTTTAAGTTGTTTAACGTCCAGTTTTGACGGATACTGTTTAATGCTATACATAGACATATAACATATTTTAAATAATAACATTTTTACAACATAACATATTTTAATATGATATATTTTCCTTTTCATTTCATTTATTTACTCCCACTTTAAAATACTTTTTCTTTTCTTAATCTAGCTCAAATTTCAATTTTTTCTACGCCTAATAACTTAGCTTTCCCTTATCAAAATGTATTCCATTTTAGAATATTCTACTTAAGCTGTAAGCCTATTTTTAATTATCAAAGGGATGAGTTCGGTGTTTTTTCGCGCCAAAAGTAATGCCGTTTTGCAGCCTTTTTTTTCCATACGCCAGTAAAATATCTCTCCAGTTTTTTATTACAGTTTGGGACTAGCGACTATTTTTATATTCAACCACGATTTACAAGAAAAAAAAATTGTTTCTGTTACCTTTCTCTTGAAAATATCCTAGTGGAGGTTATTTTTCAAAAACCGGTATGAATAGAATTTTAAAATAGTCGCTGGACGACCTATGTCTCGACCCCGTAATCAAACGGTTAATGACATCGAAATTTAAAATACAAAGATCAGTAATAGGAAAAAAATTGTGTTCTAGTCTGTAAAAAATATTGAGTGAGCAAGAATCAGATAAATAATTTCTTCCAGAACAGTGGACCCATGCGAGGATTTCGCACTGCAGTCTAATCATTTTTAGAAATATCTAATGCTTTTTAGATGCAGGTTCAAACTTCTAAAGAAAAATTAAGAACTAAAAATAAAAATATCTGCAAACAACATGAGCCAAGCCAGAATATCATCTCATTGATTCCATCAAAATTGCAGTAAAAACGGATCGAAGATAGCAAAAGGCATGCGCGAAAAAAAAAAAAAAATTAACAATCGTTTTTTAACTTGCATGAGAAGAGGACGTCATCCTTTTCTTCAAAAACATGAAACAAAGAAAAATAGGTTGAATGCATTAAAAGTACAATTTAATCTAATATAATAAAGCATAACTTTTTTTCTTCACGTGAAATACCGCTGCTTCGATCGATCGATGGTGTCTTTTTCTTCTAAACATTTTAATTTCAATTTAACCATAAATATAAAATAAACCCGTGTGGAAGAAATCATACTTTATCTTTTTTGAACTATTTATTATTTTTTATAATCATTGTTGAGGTATTTTATTTTTGTGGCAACACTGATTTGAGGAAAACCTTTTCTGAAAACAATGCTGATTTCATTTTTAATGAACTGCCATTTTTAATCCCAAAACATGTTTTAACGAAATGGGAGTGTACTCTGTCAGAAGCCGGTTCAAAAACCTTTCGAATGATGCCTATGATTTTCACACTGTTTATAGTGTGCATTCATATTAATAACACGAAGAAACGGCACAAAAATGCTTAAAATTTCAGGTAATTAGAACTCGGGTTTCATCTTCACCTCAAGTTCCTGCATCCCACTCGTCGAGAGCAGCCTCCAGAATTTAATGGGTCACACACTACACCTCCTGGTTCGAGCCTCATCTCCTGTGATTAGGGGGGTGATGCCACGACCCCATTTTGCATCAGTTAATGTGTCACTGGAGGAATCACTTTCATTCAACAAGTTGCAAGTTTGGATTTTTTTTTCTGTTTTTTGAAGTTTCAGAGTTGGAAAGGTGTGTTCATTGCACCCATGAACGTAACGGATATATATTTAATAAGACCCACCCCTCTTCTCCCCCCAGTCTCATCTGGAAGCTTCTCTAAAATTTTAACTGGCAAATTCTTGATTCATTATTTACCCATCATACGTATTGGTTAAGTATTGTAATCGTTTTCAAAATCGAAAAAAAAAAAAAAAATGACGGATTTACACGTTTCAGACACTAGGGATTCCGAAAAACATATTTTTAGGGTGGGGGGGGGGGGGGAAATTGCCGTCCGTCTGTTTGTGTGTGTGCCTTTAAACGCTCTACCTCCCGAACCAATTGAGAGAGAGACTTGGTATGTACTTAGTATGTCATAATGAGAAGAATCCTTTTGAATTTCAGTCACCTCGATTATCCGGAACTTATTTTTTCGGACTCTCGAAATAATCGTTCCGATAAAAGGTCTATAAAATTTTTCGAAATGGTTTATTGTAAGGAGTAAATATAAAAGATAATAAAAAATATATAAATTTTGCATCAAGAATGAAGTGGATCGGGTAATGAATTGCCGAAATATCTATAATCCTATTTTCCACACTCTTCGATTTTTCGTGACCCTGTATTTCATTCCAATTTCAATTGAAAAGTATATTTTAATTGGAAATGAGACGCTTCATCCGACGCAGTAAACCATTAGTGAATAGGATGATCATTATTGGAGTTATAAGGATGTTTCTTTTACAGAATTCAGTCATAGAACATTTAAAGTTTATGAGGTCTTTAAGCCAGGATTTTAAACACTCTGTCTACTGGGTGATATTATGATTTCATATTTTATATTATTCATATCCATAATGGGTAAGTATTACGGTGGCAACTAGTTTTTCTTCGTAAACGTATAAAATGGGCGGGTGCTCTTATTCATAAACTATAGTATTGAATAGCGTATTCCGTTTTTTTTTTTTTTTTTTTTTTTTTTTTTTGTGGCTAGACGAAAGATGTCGCTAAATTATAAATTGGCGCTTCAATTAAAATATTTTAGTTGTTAAATCTGGATAAAAGAAACCAGTGCTGAATTCAGGGGTTGGCTCGAGGGGAACCCCCCCCCCCCCTCCTCCCGGAGTATTGAAATGTCCACCACGGAAGATTTGAGATTAAAAAGTGCAATTTCCCCCCCTCCCGGAACTATACAATGTTCCCCCGCCCCTCCCCCCATTGGAGCAACAGAAGTCCTTCCAGGAGAAAAGTCTCCGAATTCAACACTGAGAATCACACCTCAATAATACTACCGCTTTATCATACTAGCCCCAACCTTTTTGCTTTTTTCGTTACCTCTATTTCTGAACAGAAAAAATAGTCTTGTTTAGTCGCTGAAATTTAGGATTAAGGAAAATACATTTTTCTGTTCAAAAGTAGTGGTAATAAAAAAGCGTAAAAGTTGACAGTTATTCTTTATATACATCTAAAAAATTACTTTCTAAGTATGTAGAAACTATTCGATAGAATATCGTATAGTCAAGAACAACAAAAGAAGAATTCCAAGTAAACTCTTCCATCGGATGACCCGATGGGGTGAAAAATCGGATTTCTAGACAACCTCAAAATTTCATTTTATTGGAAATGAATAAACGGGCGATTTTTCCAAATAGGATGTGGGATGAATGCTATGAAAGTGACGACATCGCTTGGCCTGAATGATAGGATCATTAATTGAGGAAGTATATCTGAAGAAAATGGAGGTCAACTCCAGAGACTTTTAAGAGGCCTTATTTTAGCAGGATGACTTTTTTTTTTCCTTAAAAACGAGTCGGAACACTGAATTGCTACAAAGTAAGGGGATCTTGCAATTCGGTTTAGAGTCTTGCATCAGGTCGGATAACCCGATTTTGCCCGCATCCGACCTGATCTGTAGTTCGAATCTGGTCTAGTGGGTACCCAGTGTTGCGTTCCGGGTCGGGTTGACTCTCATTCACTGGTTCCCAACTTTTTTTTGGCCACGCCCTACCTAAGCATCTTTAAAATCAGCCCCTTCACACTGTAACGATCTATAATTCCAATTTAAAATAACTATACGTCTGAATCAGAGGTTTAAAATTAAAAAGATATTTAAAATCAGACATTTAATAAACTAAAAAACAAAAACACATTAATGTCACATAATAAAAGTAATAACAGCAGATGTTACAAGCACCTCATCGGTACAAATATCAATCGAAAACCAAAGCTGTCGTTGACGCAACGTTCAAGTTCAAAAACGTTTTAAATGCATCATTTTGAAGGCACTTCAGAGTGAATGCGTTTATAAATTTAACTCATTTTTTGTTTATTACTGGGTATGTATGAATTATATAGATTCCATACAGGGCAGCACAAAAGACATTGAGTCCATTTCCATTTATGGACGGTAATACAAGAAGGGGAATTTTAAACTGTTCTACGCTTTTCCTAAGTAAACTAAAATTTAGCATTCTTTGTAGTGTACACACAAATCTACAGATCCTATACAGGGCTGCAGAAAACAAATTCATGTTTTTTTTTTTTTTTTTCGAATAATGTTGGTAAGTCCTGAAATTGGGTTTTTAAATAGGTTACGCGTTTTTCAAATTGTTTACATAGATAGGGGCGGGGTTAGGTGAGTTTAAGCCGAAAGGTTAGGCCTACCATCCCGTTTGACCATGAACTTGTTTACTTAGATATCATCTTTCACCTTATTAAACGGTAAAGATCTGTAAAATTATTTTTGAAATCTCTGAAAGTGTTACACAATCTAATGCTTGACGCATAATTTTTTGTTTTTGTTGTCTTTTTAATTGTCTAAGTCCTATTGTTTGAAAAGTGAATTCTTATTTACATGGAGAATGCTTAAAAGAGCATACAACGTCATAAATTATTTCACAACTAGTTAGCTTCTTGGGTACGGACGCATTATCTCGGCCAGATGAGATACAACTGGCGCCAATTATACTAATCACAGTAACCCTAAATTTTTGACAACTATACATAATAATTATTTATTTATTATAATTCATAGTTTTTTTTTATTATAGTTTATAGTTTTTTGCTATTTTTTATTATTGTTAATTTATGATATTTTATTTATTTTTTATTTTATATTATTTGACATTTTAAACAATGTTATGTATAACTAATTATAACACTAAAGGACTTTATTTTAATAAGACTAGGGGCTTTGCCCCCTGCTCGCTACGCTCACCAACCCACGTTCTGATTTCGCAGCCTCTTAAAACCTGTAGTCCAAGTGCTACACGACAAAAATAAGGTGAAAACTGCACATCGTGATACAGTTATACCGATTGGTCAGTATCTACTCTATATTAATACTATACATACTACTATGACAACTATACATAATAATTATTTATTTATTATAATTCATAGTTTTTTTTTTATTATAGTTTATAGTTTTTTGCTATTTTTTTATTATTGTTAATTTATGATATTTTATTTTTTTTTTATTTTATATTATTTGACATTTTAAACAATGTTATGTATAACTAATTATAAATTTTTTTTATTATAGTTTATAGTTTTTTGCTATTTTTTTATTATTGTTAATTTATGATATTTTATTTTCTTTTTATTTTATATTATTTGACATTTTAAACAATGTTATGTATAACTAATTATAACACTAAAGGACTTTATTTTAATAAGACTAGGGGCTTTGCCCCCTGCTCGCTACGCTCACCAACCCACGTTCTGATTTCGCAGCCTCTTAAAACCTGTAGTCCAAGTGCTACACGACAAAAATAAGGTGAAAAGGCATCGTGAAGGTGAATAGGTGATAAGGTGAAGGAGGCATCGCGGAAAGGGCGGGGAATTCAAGATGGCGGCCGTTATTCAAAATGGCGTCATTTTCAGGAATTAGTGCCATTTCGTTTCTATTCATCGTATAAAAGCATGTTTGATGGAAATTTAGATGTTTTTAGATAAAAAATATTATTTGTAACACTTTACAGTACAGTAGAAAAGTATTTATCAATTCAGTTTGTCTGTCTGTCTGGTCTTCTGTCTAGTCGCGCACTAACTCAAAATAAAAAAATAACCGGATATCCAGATAATTAAAATATGGTATTGCAGTATACCGTAACAAGTTCGGTATTCATTTTCAAGTGTGCATCATTCATAGTTCATTTACAGGGGCAATCAAAAGTATTCGGTTATATTATGGTCTGTAGACGAAAATCGCTTGCAATGTGTTTTAATGATGTTATACTCTTTGTAACGTATTCAAATTAATATACATCAGTGCGGTGCAGTACAAGATACTTACTATAGAATAAGCAGTGCAGGCAGTTTTCGTTCATTTACAGGGGCTCACAAAATAATACGGTTACCGTTACATTAATGTCTCCGAGCACAGTGCCTTTATAACTTGTGTATAAATTTTATAGATCATCAGCTAAATCGATTGTTATTAAGGGAGGTGCTAGGTATGGAATAACTGTAATTTTTAATAATAATATCCCTATTGGTCAGTATCTTCTTTATATTAAAACAATGCATATAAGAGAGGCATAATGAAATGTCTTAGGAATTTAAGATGTAGGCTGTTATTCAATTTTTTCCGTTTTCGTCATATAAAAGTGTCTTTGATGTCATTTTCGATTTTTTTAATCAAAAATTTTCTTTTTAATATCTGAAATATCCTTAAAATGAAACTAGTTCAATTATTAAAGTATTTTTTATTGTATAGTGAGTAAAATGAATGGATTAAATAAATAATAAAAATGCATTTGACTAATGCCTTAATTATACAACATATTAAAAAATGAATGCTACATAACAAATGAATGACATAAAATTGCAGAATATAGAAACTTTAGTTTGTAGCATATTATTTCTCATTCACATTCGTTTTTACAGTTGCACAATAATGTGCAAGAAAGACCAACCTTCCTACAACTACACTTATTTTTGCAGATTTTGCACATATATTTTATTAGTTCTTTGCAAGAATCTGCAATCTCGGGCAGCTCCGATCATTTTAATTTCCATGAAAAATTATCCAACCACCATCCCCATTTGTTTCGAGAGGGGGGACATATTTCCCGCTCAAGTGCTTGTCCCCAAATGTGTCCAGCTTGAAAAGCACTCCCTAAAATATGTTGCTCTAGTGCACCCTTGGTTGGTGGAAGATGTTCAATAGGACGATTTTTTGTCATAAACAATTCCTGTCCAGCACCATTTACACTTATGTTGTTACATGTTGAACAGTACAACAATACTACGAATTTTTCTAAAATATTTAGAATATCGTCAGGTATGGAAGTTTGCGGTTTTGATAAAAATGAAAATGCGATAGTAGCATCTTTATAGAGAATCCATGTCTTCCAAGCTGACTTTTTTGTTTTTCCTGTGAAACCAAGATTGCTGTTGCAGCCTGTGAAAGCATGGAATCCTAGTAACGACATTTCTTTTTCTTTTCCAATTGCTGCAGCTACAGTATGGACGGGAATAAGTCTGTAATTCTTCCCTGTTCCAAATGTAATCCAAACAGTTTGCAGGTGTCTATCTGACAAAGTAAAGAAATGTGCAATTGCTAAAACTAATACATCAGTATCTACAGAGCGTATAACAATATTTTTCAATCCGTTTTCTGCCATGTCTTTGAGGTGCAAGATTATCCTTGTATCAGCTTCTTCATGACCAGTGCAAGTCATTCCAATTAAGGAACTTAGTACAATGTTATTTCCTTTAACTTCTTCACCTGAAGTGGTTATAACTTGCGTATTTTTTATGGTATTCATAGCTAGTGTTCCAAGCAGATTAAATAACTCTTCTTTATTACTTGAATTTCTTAAGAAATCTTGCCAAATTTTAGGTAGTTTGACATGCGACAGCACTTGCCGCCTGGTTCCTGCACCCCTTTTTTGTCTGGTTTCACCTTTAATGCTTGGTGTAATGTATCTATCCCATATAAAATCTATTCTTTGGTAGCTAAAACTCTCAATGCCGTTACATAAATGGAGTTAAAATGTGTTAATGTAGTAAACATTAAAGGTTTCAGAAGACTGGTGAGGCTTTAAAATTCTAATAAGAACTGGCCTATCATAAATTAAAGCATCGCATGTTCCTGGAAAGGTAACAATTTGCAATTCTTTCATATCTAGCAAAGTTCAAAAACACATTATAAAATTAAAAAAGCGCATAGACAGCATTGTTTTTATTGAAAGTCCTCTGACCGTATTATTTTGTGAGCCCCTCTAAATGAACGAAAACTGCCTGCACTGCTTATTCTATAGCAAGTGTGTTGTACTGCACCGCACTGATGTAAATTAATTTGAATATGTTACAAAGAGTATAACATCATTAAAACACATTGAAAGCGATTTTCGTCTACAGACCATAATATAACCGAATACTTTTGATTGCCCCTGTAAATGAACTATGAATGATGCACACTTGAAAATGAATACCGAACTTGTTACGGTATACTACAATACCATATTTTAATTATCTGGATTTCCCGTTATATTTTTTTTTGAGTTAGTGCGCGACTAGACAGACAACCAGACAGACAGACAAACAGGCAAACTAAATTCATAAATACTTTTCGACTGTGCTGTAAAGTGTTACAAATAATATTTTTTATTTAAAAACATCTAAATTTCCATCAAACATGCTTTTATACGATGAATAGAAACGAAACTGCACTAATTCCCGAAAATGACGCCATTTTGAATAACGGCCGCCATCTTGAATTCCCCGCACTTTCCGCGATGCCTCCCCTTCTTATATGCTTCGTATTAATATAGAGTAGATACTGACCAAACGGTATAACTGTATCACGATTTGCAGTTTTTTTACTCCTAGCACCTGGACTACTGGTAATGTATCCTGTTTAAAAAAGATGATGATGATATCACGAACGGCGACTATCTTCTGTAATCAGATTATAATGCTTTTTTTCAGTTAAATGGGATATTTTTTGGTTACCATGGCCTTACCCACCTCTGGTCGCGACAGCTTACGGTTGTTTTTGGGATTGATAAGTAAGATCAATTACTAATTTGGAAATATATAATTTGTATATATAGTGTTACGAATATTGTAAATAGTTAGTGTTTGTGCTTAAAAATAATGTAAATAATTCAATTAAGCTCTATTCATAAGCTAATATTAATTTTTGTTGCATTGCAATATCTCAATTTTTTGATTTTTTTGCAAGCGAGTAAACGCTACACAGTGTGGTATTTAGTCCTAAAACATGGCCAAAAATGATTTTTTTAAAAATCTGTTTCCTACCCTGTATATTATTCCTCAAAAAGTTTAATAGTTACTGCATCCAAAGGCAAAACGTGCAATGCGCTAGCACAACACAGCGCGCCACGCGATCAGTCCGAAGTTGCCGTTCGCTTCCAGTGGTCCTGTGATTTTACGATGCGCTCAGATTTTAGTGTTTTAAAATCTCTTGTACTTTTGTGTCTAAACAATTTAGTGGTTGTTGTTGTGATGGATTATTCTGAACCGGGTATGCACTTTATACACACTACATTTACCTAATGAATATCCTGCGGATTTTTTGTCTATAGGGTCGACAACTTAGGCATAGTTAATAGTGGCATAAATAATTATTTATAATATTTAGAAAGGATTTTGTTATGTTTTTAAACATATTTAAGCGATGAAAACTATTGTGTAATATGCAGTACTTAGTATAGAAGGCAATTATAAAAAAATCAGCCGCCCGAAACCGCCCCCCTATTTTTAAAGAATTCTTTTGTTGGTTCCTACAATTTTTTATATAAATGGCTGCTATTTATTTTTTTATTTATTTTGGTAACAGAGCGTTCTGAAATGAGGTCTATGACTCGAAATGAGTTGTATACCATCATGCAGTGCTCAAATGATTCAACATTTGATGGAAATCATCAATGTATGTGTCGCTATATGGTTTTTATCCCATGTCCCCTACAATGCACAAGGTACTTCGTCATGGAGCAGACGTTATAAAAAAAACTATTCTGCCAATAGGCCAACTATCTGAAGAGGCTGCAGAAGCTCGCAATAAACACATTAGGTCATTTAAGTTAAACTACAGAAGAAAGTTATCATGAGTGGCCTGTACATTGATGTCCTGAATAGGCTTCTTTTAACTTCTAACACCCTAACAACTGGCATGAAATGCAACACAAACTAGAAAAGAAAGCCCTTATCTTCTGAAGTTTTACATCTGTTATCAGAAAGTGATATTACAAATGTTAATATTCTGAAAGACAGTAATAGTGATGAAACTGATGAATAAATGCTTTCATTTATAAATAAGACTTTATTTTACCGTTTTCACTCTACAATTTAAATAAAAAAGAAAACTGCTCAGTTAAACTGCTCAGTTAAACTGAGGACATTGATATCCCACTAATTGTATATTATACTCTTGCCTCTAGAAAAATAAGGAAATCGACTATATATTGAGGGGGATAATCCCCCCCCCCTTTATATTTAACCAATGAACCCCCAAAACTAACCAGAGAAGTGCTTTATTACAATGAATATATATACAAAATTTGAAGAAAATCGGATAATTCTGCATGAAATACTCATTTATCTAAATTAAAGGGGAGTTAGCCCCCCGTTCCCCCCCTTTATACTTAACCAATGACTCCCCAAAACTAATCAGAGAAGCGCCTTATCACAATGGACCTATAAACAAAATTTGAAGCAAAATGGTTATTTCTATCAAGAGTTTTCGCGTTACGTACATACATACGTACATACATACATACGTACGTACGTACATACAGAACTGGCGGGAACATTAACTCTCATGCTTTGATAGCCTGTGAGCTAATAAAAACGTAGATGTGTAGCTTTTAGAGGTATAAAATAATTTTGGCCAGGTTTTGGGACTAAATACCACACTGTGTTGGATTTCAATGGGAGTCTATGGAAATTTCGCGAAATACTGGAAATAGCGCCAAGTTGGCGCCCCTTTTGGCAGCTAATTTTGGCTGCCAAATTTGGCGATATGACGCCACACTTAGCGACAGACCCGGGTCCCTTCCCCTTGGTAACCCCCTAATACCGCCCATCCTATCTAAATTTCTACTTTCATGTTAATTCCCCCTAAGAAAAGTCAGAAAGCTCTGACCCATCAGATACGTTTCGCGGTATTTACGCAGATTTTCATGGGTCCATTTCCAAACCATTACTTTTTTTTATATATAGAAGGATGACATATTTGAAAACTCAATTTCAGCAATCGGCTAGTTTTTACTTTTTCGATTTTGGTTACAGTTTTTTCTAAGTGGACATTTTCAATTTTCGAACCGGTTGGAAACGGTTCTGAAAGTGAAAGTACCCTTATATAGAAAAAAAAACCTGGAACCAGCTACTTCAGCTATCCTAAGCAAAAAATCATTTAAAAATAGTAAAATGCGATAGCGATTAATTTGAAAAGAATGTTCTTTTCAAGACTTAACATTAGTTTGTCTGTCTGTCTGTATGTTTGTATGAGACAAAAAATTTGTGGTCGCTCTCTTTCAAGAACTAATGTACTGAATTGAATAAAACTTTAGATTAAGTTACACCTTGATATAAATGGGTGCTGATTTGTTTTTTGTGTCAATCGCCCAACAGGTCGCGCTGCTGCGCTGCATTTTTCACGATTTCCGCAATAACTCTCTCAAAAACTATGTGCGGATTTTCACCCAACTTCAGATCCAGTTAGACGTTGACATAAGTTGTTGTTGGTTGTGTTTCGGTGTACATGTACACAGCCCAACAGGTAACGTTGTTATGCAGCATTATTCTGGATTTAGCGATTTTCCTATCGCAAGAATTAATGCACGGAATTTCATCCACCTTCCTATAAGTGGGTGCTGATTATAAATCCTATAACAGGTGGCTCTGCTAGGCTGCTTTTTTCCCCCCTAAAAGGCATCATTAAAAAAATTACGCTTTTGGGATATTAACAGGTATGCGATAGAAGAAAGTTTATAATTGGGATGACGTTCTATTTCATAGCATTGCGTTGCTGTTCGTTTGGACTTGCCTGCACGGTTGTTTCTCTGCATGCTATGTGTTTTTGCAATTTTACGACAGAAAAAAATCACCCGCCACCCCTTCTACCCACACCAGAACACTCTTCCTACAGAATTTAGTACGTTTCCCACTTGTATTTCCCACGTTCTCATTTTGTTCCGTTCAAAGAGAAAGAAATCCGATGGCGGTGACTTGTGCGATTTATCGTTCTCTTCATTTGCAAATTAATTGTGAAAATTTTGTTCCGTTTCAATTGAATCATTCTTGTTTTCAAAAGAAATAGTCTACATCTCACGGCTCAATAAAAGAGAATGAAGTGAGGAGTGTTTCGAAATACCGACACTATCACGCTATTATTTTATATACACCAGCAATCTTGAAAATAGGATATACATTTTGTTTTTTCCATGTGATTTTTTCTAGCCTCCGTATTCTTTCCGTTTATTCCATTCCATACGGTAAACAACCATCAGTAACGGAATAAAAATGTACGAATCTCACATTAAAGGTTTGCTCACCCAGACCAACATTTTCGTTGGCGGCTTTTTTCTTGTGGTCATTCGGACATTCTGATTTTTTATGACTTTCTTAACATGTCTAAGGCTCAGAGGTCAAGCAGGGGGCGTTGCTGAGAGCTCGGTCAACGCCTTTTCGTTTGTTGAGATTATTTTTTCTTTTGTTGATAACCACAGACCCTTTTCAGAAAGGCAGACTTGCTTTGAAGAGTCCAAAAAACGAAAATAAGAATGATTCAACTTCGTATCAGATGATTAGAAGTCTAAATCACTGTCTTTTAAATTCAATAAAATAGTCACGTCGACCTTTACACATTAAAAATATCTATCATGAATTCTGATAAATAAAATTTCGGAAACAAAAAAACTAAAACTAACAGATTTACCAAGCAAAAGCCTGGTTCAGACAGAGCCAGTTGTAGCGCCAACTACCTGCTTCGAAAGTTACATCACATCTAAATTAAAACTGAAACGCAGTCAATAAAAGAGGGTTATAATAATTTTTGGCAAGCCTTAAACAGAAATGGGGTTTTTACACACTGCCCCCGGATGAACAATTACTATTGTTCATCATTCCAAATTAAATTTCTTTTAAAATTTTCAAACTACATTGATAACACAAAAGTTAGAGCATACTTACAATAAGGAGGTTAGATAAAACTGTTTTCACAGGAACAAATACTGAAACTAAAATATACAAAATTATTGGATTCGAAAAGATTAATAGAAATAAATGTAAATAAAGTGTTCATCCTATGTAAAAAGTCTTAAATCAATCCATAATATCTAGTTCAAGTTTATATATCAATTGGACTGGTCTTTTTATCACACCGGAAACAGTCTGAATGGTACATGATCTAATTTTCGAATCTCTTCCTAAAAAAAGTTCTGTAATTCGTCCACATTTCCACATGTACTTTTGGAGTTCTATCCTCATTAATCAACACAACATCTCCAATTTCGAACTTAGTTGGAGTTTTGACTGGAACTGTAAAATTGGCAGAACGAAGTTTTAGCAAATATTCCTTGTCCATTTCCAAAAATGATTTAAAACTTGATCTCGATATCTCAATATTTTTGTCAGGGTTTACGTTATTCGATTTAGGCGCGGTTATACAATGAATGTCTGGTAGAGAATTTATTCTCTTGCCAATCAAAAAATGTGAAGGGGTAAGTGGAAGCGGTTCACTGTTTTCTTCATAGACGTGGGCAATGGGCGACCATTAATCACCAGCCTGGATTTCCGTCAAAGTGGTTTGGATTTCTTCAAATGAGAGACAAGATCTACCAAGAACTTTCTTCAAAGTAGTTTTAACCGAACGAACCATGCGTTGCCAAAATCCCCCCCCTCCCCCCCACCAACTGGCTCTTGGTACAATAAATTTCCAAACAAT
This sequence comes from Maratus michaelseni, assembly GCA_963931845.1. Classification (NCBI taxonomy): domain Eukaryota; kingdom Metazoa; phylum Arthropoda; class Arachnida; order Araneae; family Salticidae; genus Maratus; species Maratus michaelseni. The sequence goes on from OZ007589.1 coordinate 470,126,302, forward strand.
GTTATTTTTATTAAAATATCATAAAACTTCAGCTTTTGATATTCGGCTCCAAAATTCTCTAAGTAAATTATCTGTTTTGATAAACGTTTTCGCATCATCACTATAGATTGTTATACAAATTTTTCTACTCTTTTGGTAATGGTGCAATTTCTTGCTTTCCAGGAGAAGCTTTTTAAATTTTGTACAAATAAGGCAATTTTTAGTACAGATTTTATAAGTTTTCGTCCTCTGATTATAAAACATTTTTCTCGTAGATGAGCTAAAGTTGTTGCAATTCCATAATGGAAAACCTTTTCATGGGTATTCTGAATCAACAATTTGGTATAAGTACTCCCATTTGTAAGTATAAAAGGATATTTTACCCTTTGAGATAATTCTGAAAATTGTAATCTTCCAGATACAATCAAAAAATCATTCTCATCCAATTTTAGATTCAGACTATATAATACTGAATCTTTATCGATGGGCTTTCCCTTTTCAATAAGTCAATTTCACGATTAAAAACAGATAACTGAGTTTGTTTTAACCAATAGAATTCTGCCTTTTCAATTTCTGGAGCCGTGAGCTCACCTGAAATTTTATTTTTCATTTTGTTGACATTATTTAGGAATCTTAATATCTATGCTGTGATGTTAAGTAATTTGGAAATATTACTAAAATTTTCTAATTTTAACAATGATTCTGGAGGTACAACACCTACTGTACAAGATATTTGGGCAGAACTCAAATTCGATGACTTTCTTTCATTCAAAGTGTTTTGATTTAGAATGTTTACATTAAATGGTACCTTTTCAGGTTTTGGCCAACTGTCCTTTGGTAATGATAACCATTCAGGACCATAGTACCATAATTTATTTTTAGTGAGGTTATGTAAATTCTCGCCTCTAGTAAGAAGATCACTCGGGTTGTCCTTACCCGGAATATACTTCAGAATTTTGGATCAGTCAAAGACTGTATATCTACAACCCGAAATGTAAATGTTCTGTAAATGTTCTGTATGTAAATGTTCAATTTCTGAACATCAATTTTCCCATTCAATTTTTAAATCATTAGGGAATTTTTCATCCCATTCCAAATCCCTTTTTTCCCTGTTTCGTGCAGCAAACTTTTCATACGAACAGAAAATGGTGAGATGAATACAATAGGAACAAAGATTTTTAATATGGCTTTAAGAACAACACGTTTCGTTGGATTAAATTTCCAATCATTCAGAATTGTACGTCAAAACTTAAAATATCCCAATTGGTTTTCCATAACAATCCCAAAATATTTAAAGAATTATTCGAATTTTCTTCTGAGTTTATTTTCCTTCCATATTTTTCTAAGTTTAACGTTCCTATTTTTATGTTCATATTTTTATAAGTAAGCTTGTAATTTGGCATGGTGGTTACTTTTAAAGTGAAAAGACTTTTAAAGTTACTTTTAAGACGTAAATGGTCGCACATAAAAATATCCGAAACTGTTGATGATGGATAATAGGCGTCTTCCTCAGACGTTGACCCCGTTATCAAATCATCTACGTACAAAGATGAGTCCAAGATCTTAACAATTTCAGGATCATAAATATATTTCCGAATATGATATTTAATCATCGCAGCCAAAATAAAGGGACTGCAAGTTACCCCAAAAACAGCTCGAGTAAATCTCAGAAAATTTAAATTATCCTTTTCGTCACCAAATCACAAAAATTTCAAATAATCCCGATCCTCTTCTGTTCCATTGGCTCTATTTTATGTCGGTGCCACTACTCCCAGGCGGATGCGGAAGCAAAAAACTTTCTAAAATGGCGAATTTTGTGATACTGAAGGTGCTATGAACTTGAAATTTGGCATGGTAGTTACATATAAGATGTAACTACTCACTAAGAACAGTTTCTAAAAAAAATCGAAATTTAAAAGTGTAAAATGAGAGAAAAACGTTCTAAATTACGATTTCTGTGGAATTGTTAAGGATAGAAACTTGAAATTTGACAGGGCTGTTACTTTTAAGACGTAAATGGTCGCACAGAACAGTTTTTTTTTTCAAATTGAAATTTAAAAGTGCGCAAGATCCAAAAAAAAAAAGAAAAAAAAAGTTCTGAAATTGCGATTTCTGCGATATATTCATTGACATAGAGGCTTGTAATTCGGCATGGTGGTTACTTTTAAAGTGAAAAGACTTTTAAAGTTACTTTTAAGACGTAAATGGTCGCACATAACAGTTTTTTTTTTCAATTGAAATTTAAAAGTGTGCAAAAAAAGTCGAAATTTTAAATGGAAAAATTAAATGATCGCAAAACGTTCAAAATACATTTTAAATTACGACTTATTAGGAATTGTTAATCTTCTCATTCATTTAATGCAGCATAAGAATGAAGTTTACTCAAAATGTGTTAGCCATTTTCGTATCATCCGTAGCTATACCCGTAACTTCCTCTAATAAAAATAGGCCTATACGAATACCACTTGGCCTATTTCAAAAATGACGCGAGCAAAGTCTCGTGTTTTGCTATTTACAAATGAAGAGAATTTGTCATAAATTCAAGGATCCGCATTAAATAATGAAATTGAGATGAAAGTACATTTCTATTCAATGCGAGCTGAATATTCATGGAAATTTTTGTTACACCCTGTATGAGCGGCATGCCACATAATTCATTTGCGGTCATAATTAGTTGGAAATCCCTGTTTTATAATCTATTTTTAGTACATCACCACATATATTTGAATTTCGAAAGGAATAAAGGGAAACGGATTTATAGAAAGCGGATCTCTGTGTGTAATCTCCGCACCTGTGTTCCCATTTGCAGACTATCCCAGGGGCAGATCGTCATGACGGCCATTAACGATAAGTATGCAGTCCCAAAAAAATAAGGGAAATTTCTTGGGTCCGTCTACGGACGTGCTAACATCGCAGGGTGGTGATGATCATGGAGGCAGCGCAGGGTTGTCAGTCATAAGGGGTGGTGGTGGGAGGGGGGGGGGGGGAAATCCGGAAGAAACTGGCCCACACCAGACTTCATTCATTTCACTTGCGTCAGAAATGTATCGTGAGGGAATTCAGTTCCTTTTCGATTTCGACGGCCGAAGAGTGAGAGCCATTTCGTTGACACAGTTTTTTTTTTAATCGTTGACCTCTTGAGAAGAAGAAAAAAAGTTCCGATCTAGTGTAATGGGGCGATTTCATTCAGAAGAATGGAAAGTGCATTTACTTTTCGTTTGGAAGTAACACAGTCTGACATTGGATAAAGTACAAAGTTCGTTCTAGAAAACGGAGAGTGAAATCATAAATCATAATAAAACAAGAACGAAAAGTCACGCGTCAAGCATAGATTATGTAACACTTCCAAAATAATTTTAGAAATCATGACCGTTTCATAAAGTGAAAGATTATATCTTAGTAAACAACTTGGAAAGCGCATAATACATTTAAAAACCCAATTTCAATAATTACTGACACTATTTTGAAAAATATTCGAATTCTTTTGGGCAGCCCTGTATAGGATCTATAGATTTGTAGATATAGAATGCTCAATTTTAGTTCAGTTAGGAAACGCACAGCACAGCTTAAAATTCTCCTTCTGGAATTTCCGGCCATAAAAGAAAATATGCTAGAGAACTTTTGTGCTGCCCTGTATAGGATCTATAGAATTTAGACACACCATGTAATAATAAACAAAAAATGAGTTAAAAATTTAAAAACGCGTTCAGCCACTGAAAAAGCACTTCCAGTAATTATTGTAAACAGACAGTAACGAATTCTTTTGTGTGTCCCTGTCCATGAACGATGAATGCTTTACGCACACTATTCTATAGTAAGTCTCTTGTAATGTACCTGAGTGATATATATCCATTTCAATTGGTTTGAAAGAGCGAAACATTACTAAAATAAATCGCAAACGATTTTTCTCCATAGACTTACCACTTTCCACTTAGCTTCCTTTCTCTTTTTATTATCTTTACTTACTTGTAAATATTTATGTTAATATTGCAAATAAACTTTGTTTAATTTTAATGAATTTATCTTGATTTTTCTCCATCCTATGTATTGTTTTAGATAGAGATCCATTTCAATAGGTTTGAAATGGTGTAACAGCATTAAAATAAACTACAAATAATATTTCTCTACACTGTAAAAAATATTAGTGTTACTTTACACCAAAAATGGTGGCAACAAAGTTGCCACCAAAAACGGTGTAAAGAAACACCCCTTGTAAATTGGTGTAATTAAACACCAAAAATTAATTAGTGTAAAGAAACACCACTTTTGGTGGCAACAAAGTTGCCACCAAAAGTGGTGTAATAAAACACCATCATCAATTTGGTGTGCTTCAACACCAAATTGGGTGTCCTACTAACTAATTCAGGATATGCCACTTCGATGCATCATCACACCAAATTTGGTGTTCAAAATCGGTCGTCCCAAATTATCCTACGAGGAAAAGTGATTGAAAGGTTATGGATATTTATGTAAAGCTACAGGCATTTTTACTGGATTTTTCCCCTCTTAATTAAAAGATAACATATTTTGAAACAACTTTTATAATTAAAATTTAAAAAAATATATTGAGGATTTCAATTATAAATTTGCGAATTAATTTTGAAATATCCTTTTCTGAATCAAAGAGAAAAATATGTCTAAGTTTTACATAAATGTATAACAGTTTACAGAAAATTTAGAGATCTTTTTCTCTTTGATTCAGAAAAGGATATTTAAAAGTCAATTCGCAAATCTGTAATTGAAATCCTCAATATAATTTTTTTTTTAATTTTAATTATAAAAGTTTACTGATGTTTCAAAATATGTTATCTTTTAATCAAAAGAAGAAAAATCCAGTAAAAATGCTGGTAGCTTTACGTAAATATCCATAACCTTTCAATCACCTTTTCTCTTAGGATAATTTGGGACGACATATTTCCGGTCAAAGACTTGAAAAGAGCTATAAAAAATAATTTGGTGCTGCAAGATTTATCGGGTGTTTAATTACAACAATTATGATAGCAACTTTGTTGCCACCATTAATAAAACCTTATTCAATTACAGTTATAATTAAAAAGAATTCCATATAGAAATTTAACAATATAAATGTTGTGATTACATAAATGTTAAAATAAACTTAGTCAGGAAATTCTGTTAGACTTTGTATTTTTTCATGTCAAAATACTTACGTATTTAACAATGAAGCCACATGAAACTATTTGCACTTATTTTTAGTAGTGAAAGGGTTTAATCGATTTTCAATATAGCATTGTAGAAGTTATGGCCATCCCCCACTCTTATTAACACCTAATATTTTATTATCCTAGTAATGAATGTTTTGCGTTTTGAATAAATTTCTTAAGAAATACCCCAAGGAAAATGTTACTCACTTTAAATAAAAATTAATTTTAAAATATCACTCTTAAGAAGCTTAAATTAATTGGATTTAATTACAAGTATTACTTGTTAGTGATATTTAACTATGGCATCCCAACACATCTTACATTTCTGGTTATAACTTAGTTGGTCAATAGAATAATCAGGTAACCATGTATGCAGAATTTATTCAAAATTTTAATAGTAAGAATTAAGAACAAAATACCTTTTATATTTATTTAACTAATACTGAATTGGAAAGTATAATACACATTTGTCAATACTAAAAGTATTATATGAAAATAATCAGAGACTAATAACTAAGTAAGAACGAATGAAATACAGTGAAGAAAGAAAAAAAGTTAAATTCAAAATATCTTAAAGAAATTTGAATGCATTAATAAACAAAATAACCTAACTTAATTTGAACAGGCAAGCAATGCTTATAATAATTCTTAACAGCTTGCAGACCAATGGGTTAGACACATACTTTTCTCATAAAGTTAGCAAAAAAAATTATAGAATTTTCTCTGAAGACATTTACTTACTCATATCTTAGATGGGCAAAGTTCTGACAGTAAGCCTTTGGTCAAATCAGTATATTTGCAATTTCACAATAAAAAAATGATTTTTATAAGCACATAAAAAAGCATAAGTCAAGGTTAAAAGTAAAGAACGGTTTTAGCTAATCATAAAAAAAAATTTGCATATTGCAGTGTACCAAACCACACAAACAGCATATAATTATTACTTAACATTATCAAAACACATTTCATGGTTAAATATATTGATATTAACCAAAATAGTATACCTACAGTTAAACCCAAAACAGGCTTACACAATTTTTTAATTGTCATTTTGGATTTGTACTGTTCAAATTGCCCACTTAAGATATATTACACACAATATTATACAATTTTTATATGTAACAAAAAAAAATCTTAAGTATTACATTCCATGTATGAAACATCATTTAATGTTACCAAAATATGTTTTAAGACAATGTACCAGTTTCCATTTTTGTATTAGCTGGAAAATGGATATCTAAATTGCAAGAGACTTGCATCCATAAAAAAAAATCTTGAACAGTCCTTATTAGACATTTTTTTAATTTTATATGCACCAAAATGATCATTGAAAACACACTCATAATCTTCTAAAAGAAAAAAAACTTTATCACTATCTGTTATAATGAGCAAAATTTTTGAAAAAATTGGTTCTTCTTCAACTAATTTCCTAACAATAAATAAACCACTAACATATTTTAAAAAGTTAATAGTAAAGTGTGAAACAGAATATAGTTCCCTAGTAAATCCTTTGTCTTTCACAATAACCTGAGCAGCTTCTGGTTGTATAGAACTTAATTCAAGTGGTTTGGTAATCCCAACCGATTTATTATGCTAAAGGTATCCATTTGAATTACAAGCATAATATGCTTGACGTAATTGATGGCGATTTGCTAATGTGAGAGTTATATTTTAAAAAATTTTTCCTATTGCAGCAAGTCTCTTAAAATAATAATGCTTCGCTTCAAATCTCAATGTCCAACAGTGACGGAGAGGCCCAAAATTTAACATGTGAGAAGGGTAATGAATAAGAAAGTGCTGCTTTGGTATCATCATTTTATCAGGAAAAAGTTCTCTAAAAAAATGTAGGTGGTCATCAATTCTAATTTTTAAATAAGCAATATGGTCTACTGTGAGAACAGGGGCAAAAATAAGTTCAACAATACCCTTTAAATCTATAAACAATTTCCAATATGAATTGTCTTCAGGAATGACAGCAGCACACATTAACGGGAGTAATCTGACAAGTGTCCACATTCGAGCAGCTGTCTGATTTATTTTACATTTTTTATTTATTAAAGATGGTTTATCAATAGAATCTAAAGGTCCATAAGGCCACATTTCAATTTGTTTATTTATATAATCAATAGAAATTACTTTGTGTGTGTGTAAAGCTTCTAAAACTAAACCTGTTTCATATGGGACAACTCCTTCTAGCAAATCATGGGCAATATCAGGAGGGAGACCACGTGTAACATGAAAAAATTCTGAATTAAATGGAGAATTGTTTTTTATTCCATACTGAATTAACTTTGTGTCATCAGCAAGCAACTCTGTTACATGTTGTTTATAGTTTTCAGGAGTCCTCAATGTAATATGATCATCAGTATATGTGTTTTGTATCTCAGCCTTATTACACAAGCATGTTCTGCAATAACAGTTTACTTTATTAGAGAATGATTCCACAAAACCACCAATCATATTGCTTCCTAAATTGTCACCACTAATAAAAGACAGACAGCCAACAAAAGTTTCAGCTCTCACAGAAATTCCATCAGTTGCAAGAATATTCAAATCCTTAACTAAGGGTTCAACAATTTTACCAATACCAAAATATTTCACATCTGTACTTTTACAAATAATAACTAATTGAATTATATCAGTTGAAGATCTATACTGTGGATATACATTTCCTAGAACATAGTAAAATGCCAGTAATTTGTGAGTTTTTCTATGAACACCTAATGGGTTACAAATCTCAAATTCATCACAAAACAGATTTAATTTTAAGGAATGGAAGTTGGTAGAAAACAGGGGATGAGTTTTACAGAATTTACCATCATCAAAACTTGTTATAAGATTTTTGGCTTTGTCACACTTAGGGTTCACAACTTGTGTAAATACATCATCTTGCATCAACAAAAATTTCAAAGTTTTTAATATAGACACATAATGAAAACAACACGACTTGTTGAAACTATTATTTCCTAAAATATACTCAACAGGAAGAACCATTTGCATGTTTGTTTCATAGTACTTCATTCTCCTATAATTATTAGATAATGAATCAATGCTCTCAAAAATACAATTTTGTTTCAAAATTTCATTAATCTTTAGAAAACTCTCATTACTTATACTTAAATTAGAAGTTTCATTTTTAATTTTGTTAATTAAATAATCACTCTGCATTTCCAACAAAGAATTAAAATCCTGCAAGATTTTTTGGGTTGTGGACAGAGGTAGCATGTGTTTTTCCTGAGATTTTAATAATAATAAACTAACATGTCGTTTCATTTTTGAATCAAAATTTTCTTCAGTTGCACCTATATCATCTTCTACATTTATTGATTCAAAGTCCATTAACGGATCTTTACTACAATTAATGTGACTTAAAAATTCTTCATCGCAATTATTCAAATTATTTTTACTTTTATCAGTGTGCGTATAATATGTATGTTTTCTACTCAAATGTGATCGATAAGAGGAAAAACTTTTGAATTTGGCTGTACAGCTTATGAAAGGGCAAAATATTGTTTTATTTTGTTTTGTATGTACATTCAAATGTTTTGAAATATCTGGCAGATTTTTAAAGCAGCTTACTTGTGGACAGTTGATACATGTTTTACATATGTAATGGCCAGGAAAAATAGATCTATCTTGAGAAAATGTATTCCTGTGTTTTCTATAAACATGAGATTTATATGCGTGAAAATTAGTGAACGTATTTGGACAGTCATGAACAGCACATTGCAAAAAAAAATTGTTTTCTTGGCTATGAAACAAGTTTAAATGAGTAAGATACTTGGTAAAAACTGTAAATGTTATGTTTGGGCAAAAATTACAAATTAAAACCATGATTATAAAAAAGATAAAGCACTAAACAATATAAATTGACTTAAGTATAAAATGTCTTTCTAATTGTTATCCTTACATACAATTTTTAAGTTTTTGTGCAAAGTTTACAACAATTGATGGTAATTTCTTCTTGTCTGACTGAATGTCAAAGATGAACTTTTCTATAAAAATAAGGGTTTTGATGCAACGTTTTGGATACTCGCAATTAAATATAAAGTATGATGCTATCAGATTGGTGACTGCTTCCGATAATGAATTGCAGTGGAGAATAATTTCATGCTCAGCTAGCACATAGTATTTTTCTTGTTTAGTCTCAAACCCAATGATTCCTACATGAGGCGATGAATAACCTGCTTTCTTAATGTCATCAATAGAAGTAGTTGCCTATAAGAGAAATTAAAATTAAAATCAGTGCTACTCGATTTCACTGCATGACAAATACAATTTTAATTTTTTTCTTTAACTATAGCATAAACCTCATCATGCGGTCGATGCAGTTTTTTTTTTTTTTCTTGGGGCCCATTTTGTGAAAAATAAGTTATTATTGTGAAATTTATCATATTTTTGTGAAAAATAACATTTTGTAACAAAGGATGAAATTTAGCTAACTCAAATTCAAACGAAGCATTTAATAATAATTTCTTCTTTAAGTCCTTCTGTTAAAGTTTTACTTTTCAGTGAACTTGTTTTGTTGGCAAATTACAAATTTTAAAACATAACGAAATAAAAATAATCAATGAAGAGTATGTTTTTATGGAATAGAAATTTGTGAAAGTGTCTATTTTTTTAAAATGAATTTTGTGAAGGAGAATGTTTTGTTAAATTAGATTTTTGTGAACGGGCTCTAAATAGACCCCAAAATTTTCCTGGATCGACCCTTGATCATCCAAGCATGCTATTATAAAACTTGATAACTGATAATGTAGAAGAAATATTAAGACAAGATTTATCGTTTTATAGACAAAACATTTACCACATAGATTTTAGCTATATTTCACTTATACAAAGAGTAACGTGCAGAAAACAAACCAACTTAGAAAGTATGGCATGCAGGAAGAAAAATTATAAAGAAATATTTATTGATACTACAAGTTCAGTAATCCTTTAACAAACAGTTAAAGAGATTTAGCAGATTCTGATATGTAAAATAAAGAATGTATTTTTTCTCTTTCATCTGTTGTAACTGACTATAAATGCTTTATTTTGGCAGTCTATTGTAAATTACATAAATATGGGCAACATCAACAACAACAAAAAAGGTTTGTACAAGCAAATATTTATCATTTTGATGAGATCTTTAGTTTGATTCTTTATCAAGCAATTCAAATCTTTAATGAGATTGTGACATAAGGAAACAGACTACATTATCAAGGTTGTTTAATTTAAATGTAAGATTTGATAGATAAATATTTTTCTAATACTAGGTGAAATCTAAAAGTTATAGCTTCTAATCAATCTTAGAGACAAGTGACTCATTTTTTTAGCATATGAAAGTAATTTATAAACACATGAGCAACAATAGTTAAAGCTGATATTTGCAGTCTCCTTTCATAGAAACCTGTGAAATATTAATTGAGGCGTATAATTTATTTATAAAATGTGAAAACATTGCCGTATTTATTATAGTGCTACATTTTACCTATTATTCAATTGTAATGTTGAAAATCCCCAACATTTTGCACAATCAGCCTTCACCCCCATCTCCCAACCCAAAACCGACCCACAGGGAGGCTCTATTAAATATTATTTAAACTGAAATTTAAAACATGATGAAAATCATTTTTATAAGAATGTCTTTGATTAAATGCAGAGCTAAAACTAGGATTTTTCTAACATATTAGGCAGGAATCTTAGAAATCTTTTCCTGAAAATTTAAGGGCAATGGAAGACATTTTAAACATTTACATGTATGTAATAACAATACTTTTTATGCAAGTCAATAACAGGTGGCACACTGCTAAATAATATTCCTATCATTTTCAACCACATTAAATTCATTTCTAACACATGCAAATAAAATACATACTTTTCACACATTTCATAAAAAAGAAAAATAATGTTACAAACCAAGACATTTTAATTTAATATCAAAGAAATGTTTCTAATATAGATGCACAGAAAATAAAAGTGGGCAAGAAAAATATGGTTACTTTTCCATTATCCGGATACCATTGTCGCCAAGCATACATTTAATATATACATTATGCATTAACATACATTTTGGCATGGTGTCAGTATAATGGAAAAGTACCAAAACATGTTATTGTCTTGTACGGTCACTAACACTGTAAATAAATTAAATAGCATGTTATAAAAACTTTAAACATTTAATAAGAGCGATAAAAATTGTATAAAAAAATGCTGTCATTTTGTAAATGTGAAAGCAACATTGCATATAAAATATTACCTAACTATCTTATGTAAACATTAGGCACAACATCCCTCGAGGAGGGGAAGGGGGAAACTCTTACTCTTATGTTAAACCTTTCTTCTCCAAAGACACCTTATTTTTGCAGATAATCAAATAAATTAATAACAGTATTTGTAATTTATCACTTACCGTGTATGTTAAAAATAGCTGGTCTTCAGAAAAATGCACAGGTAATGAGATCAGCAGAAATTCATCTTTAGCTATTGCTGTGTCAGCTTGCTCTTGGAGACATTTCAGAGTTTCAACCCATGAAGGAAGGCTTTTTCGTGCCAATAATAAATTATAGAGCTGCTTATTATATAAACTGAGAAATTTTGGAATACACTGAAAAATGTTAGATTTCCCTGTTATTCGGAAAAATTCATCAGCAAAGTGCTGTTTATTAAATAAGTTTGGATATTTAATTTTTAAATCAGCAACTTTCATATATTGATTGACAATTTCATCTCTTCTAATGTCAAATGTTTCATTTAACTCAGATGAAGCACTAGCCTGTTCATTAATAACCATGAGTTGTTTTTTGAACTGTGGTATTTCTTTTTTTTCATTCGCTTTTTCTCCTTTGTTATGGAACTTATTGGTTATTTTCTTCTGCTTTACTTCCTCACTTTGATCAAATTTACGCATATTTTTCAATTTATCTCGAATAGCCTGTCGCCATCCACCATATCCAGTTCCAATGGACTCTTTTAAATATGGGTATTTAGAAACAATGGCTCTTGCCATGTCGGTCACCATAACTGATGTCGGATATTTTGAATGTTTCACAACAGATGAACATATGGTATGTATTAATTCTGACCGCAAAACCCTAGGTAAGGGTACCTCATCTTGCAAAGCTTGTCTTAGGCGACTTGAAAAGTCTTTAGCGGGTATTGTGAAATTATCTAGGGGAAAAGATGACTGTGGAGTTGCTGGAGCAAATAGATCTGGTTCTGATGATTCACAGGAACCAGAAGCATTTCTCTCATCAGTGAAAAATGGTTCAGTTATATGGGATGATGATTTCGATTCAGCACAGTCAGGAACTGAATTTTCAATATATAATACTTTGGGTGTATCTAACACAATTCTATATTTCTTACCTGGAAGAATGTTTTCATCTTTTTGTACATCAATGTACTCCTGCCAAACTTCATTAAAAAACTGTATAATAATGGATACTGTCCGATCAATACAAAATCTAGCATAAACCTCCTGAAACATCAAATAAGAATGCATAAATTTCAAGTACATCTTGTATAAATTCAGTAACCATACCAGGAGTTGATCCTGACAAAATTGGAGGCCTATTTCATAAAAACTCATTTAATAAAGCAAGCCCATTCTCAAAATCCATTTTACTAACATAGCCATAGTCTTCTTACAAAATTCATTATTTATTAAATAAAAACTACCCTTACATGATTTAATGGAACAGATGTCGCAGACGCACCGGGATTTGTGCAATTTTTCTTTGCGCCATTTTGGCAAAAAAACCCAATTTTCCCAATCTTTTATTACACACACGCATTTAATTGAATTTATTATTTTTATATTATTTGATTTATTTACACATATATTCATTTTTATTATAAAAAAACAGGTTGCTATACACAGCAAAAATCGCCATTTATGGTGCCAAAAAGAAAACCCTGTGCAGTGACATCTGTACCGATTTAATCAAAATTGTTTGGGTGTACTGAAATTAATGATTAAAAATTGAAAAATTAATTAAATCCATGATTATTGTTTCTTTCTTAGCTTAAAAATCAGAAAATATAATGATTAACGAAATACAATTATTTGATCGATTGGAAATTTTTTTCTTATTTACGGCTATACCAAAAACAACCATTTTACAGGTAACAGAAAAATCGCCAAAAATAACTGCTTCATCAGCAGTTATGACAGTTGAAGTTGAATAAAATCTAATAATCTTAATTTTACAATGTTTATGAGAAACACCATAGAAAACACATACTATTTTTTTATGTAAGTAGAGGATATTTAAAATAATAACAGGACAATCTTCAGTAATGTAATGCATGAAAAAGTAAACAAATAAGTGATTCAGCAAATCTTAAAAATGTATTTTTATTAATATAACTATAAAATGCAGAAAAATATTCTGGTACTTCTATATTATCCAGTCAACCAATTTCCGTAAAAAAAAAAAACTATCGCCAAATTATTTGCCAAACTGTAGCATCCAATAAACAAATGAAAGAATGTTGCCATTTGAATCTCAAAAAAAAAAGTAAGGAAAAGAAACGAAAGAAAAAGAAATTAGGAAAGCACCATTCATTAAAGTATCATTTCTCAGCAAGTTTAAACAATAAAATTTACAATACATTAAAGAAAAAAGAAACCAAAATAATCTTTGATATTTATTTATTTACATTATTTTTTTTAATTATCCCTCTCGACTGTTGGATAAATATTTGTGATGTCAGTTGAAAGTGATCTATTGTACGTAACTACACATTGCAACATTTTTTCAATGCTTTTTCTGTTTAAATATGATGTCGAAGACGTAATTTTTATTTTAGTTAATGAAGTAACTAATAAATCAGTAAAACATCATTAAAAAATCATTAACATCCAATTAAAAATCATTTGATGAAATAACAAGCACATGTAACGCATTTGACGTCAACTGAATGTGACGCCACGATAATTATTTTTAGCTTTAAATCCCATAGTTTGGCAATAGCGAAAATTTCTCCATCTTTGCATAAAAATTGATTAGTTTACAACAATGGATGTGTTTTAGAAGATATGGATTTGAAACGAACAATGATTAAAGAGGACATTTTAAAACATTCTTTTAAATATTAAAAAAAAAATTTAAGAGTATTCAAATCCAAACTGCTTATTTTGATACACATTTTTAAATTCAATTTTGCTCTAAAATGCCTCCAATTGGCAGGTTCTCTTATTCAGAAACTTTTATAATGTCTGTATTGTCTCAATGTTTTGATAAAGGCAGAATATATTTCAAAAAATGCTGTCAAAGTGGACATTTTGAACAAAATTTCCCAAAGCGATAGCGCTGAAAACAAAAAAAAATTATACTGTGAAAATAAATGTTCGTAATTCAATTTCTAATTAATTGAGCGAAAAATAAAAACATAGGTCCCTTATAAATCTCTTCATAAATCACACCGCCAAGTTTCATGTTTTTACTTTTAAAAATGAGTCTGAAAATGTGTCTCAAAATTTTGAGTTGCTGAGCGTGGAAAAATATTTTTTTAATACCGCCTTAACATAAAATTTCCATGGTGCCTTTGAGCAGATGCAATGCAGAATGCGCATAGGAGCTCACTCGGTTGTATTATCACAGGGTAATGTACTTTATTTATACTACGTTCTTTTATTTACTGAATATGATATGGACAAAGGAATATACTATTTGCATGATCATAAGTCCTTGAAAATTTATTTCTTGCAGTACTGAATATAACTGCAATTTCGAAATGATTTGCATTACACAGTTGTTTACAGATTGTCTGTTTGGAGTTTGCATCGAAAATAGTATTGTGTTTCACTAGGGGAAGAACTTCTAAAATAAAATTTATGAAACACTTTTTCATACTATCCCCCTATTAAATAATAAAGAAGCTTATTTTACTCATATTGTTATAGTAATTTGTTTCTGTCAGGTTTTGACGGGTTCCATCTAGTATACATAAAATAATACATATTTATATAAAGATTGTGTATATTTTTTAACATGTGACACATACAACGTTTATTATTGTCCATCCTGGGTCACCTCCTGAATTCAACACTGTTTGTATCTTTACATTTAAAAATTAGCCCGTCATTGTGTCAGAAAATTTTGAATTTGTTGCACAGTGAACTTGAAAACAGCTTTAATAGAGCTTTAGATTTAACTTTTAAAGTTCAAAGTTGATAAATTTTGGGGAAAATGAAACAATAAAGAAGAAAGTTAAAATTTAATATTTACTTACGTATTAACACCACCGTAGGTACAGATTTGGCGGTTTTTAAGTGCCGCCAATCTTTCATAGCACTAAAAAATGGCGTCAAAAATCAGCAAACAACAAGGAATCCAAAAGATAACTGTGTGCGCGTGCAAACAACAAGATTGTTCTTTATTGGCACATTAGCGCAACTTCTGCTGCGGTGGCGTTAGTACACAAGTACCATTTAATAAAGTAGCATTAAACATCAATATTGTTTAGAAAATAGTAAACATTAATTTCTTTACAAAAAACATTGCAAAATTTAAATATCTTACATTTTCAAATTCATCCAATGATGCTGATAAATTAAACAATTTACTTCTTGAATTATAGGATACCAAAATATCTTTTTCCATGCTAAAAATGATAAAATATAAACTAAATCAAATTTTAGAATAATACCATATACAAGAGCATAAATCAAGAAAAAATAAGTAAAGTTTCTAATATTTAAAAATTAGGGCTGTAGCTAGATGTGAATAATAGGGGGGGGGGGGGGGCGGTCTCAAGAAAATGTAGCGGAGGCTCATATTTTTTTTCTCTCTCTCTCTGACACATGCACGCACAAAAACACACACACATATATATATATAGATGATCAAAGTATTATGCAGAAAGATAAATTAGTGTATATTCATATTCTAGGCACTATGTTTTTATTAAATTGTTGATAACATCATTGTATACTAAGAAAAGAAAAGGCTGGAGAATAAAAATTTCCAGTGTAAACTAGTGTATAATTATACTGGTGAAATAATAAGTGATGATGTCAACAATAAATAAAAAGCTTGCGGTTCACCCGTTTCATAAAGAGTTGCAACCTTTAATCAAAGTATTATGCAGAAAGATAAATTAGTGTATATTCATATTCTAGGCACTATGTTTTTTATTAAATTATTGATAACATCATTGTATACTAAGAAAAGAAAAGGCTGGAGAATAAAAATTTCCAGTGTAAACTAGTGTATAATTATACTGGTGAAATAATAAGTGATGATGTCAACAATAAATAAAAAGCTTGCGGTTCACCCGTTTCATAAAGAGTTGCAACCTTTAATTATTTTATTAAAATTCCCTACCCTTAAGGATTTTAAAGTTGTATTTGTATACGATAAAAAAAATTGACAAAATCAAGGATGTACTTTGCATTTTAAAGTTATTGTTTTTAAAACACTTATTTAAACTAATTTAAAACACTTATTTGCAGTTTTTATACATATTACAATTTAGTATTTGTAAGAATGTTAAAAAATGTAAAAGGATCCCAAAACAAAGTTCGATTTTTGAACAGTTTCATTTGGTGACCTGAGAATCTTTCCTAAGGGGGGGGGGGGGGGGTCATTTTTGTTTTAATCTAGAAGATTTGTAAAAAATACTGTTATTAGGATTATATTAATTATATCACAACTATTGCAGAATTATAAAATAAATAAAAGTAGATTTCCAAAAGCTAAAAATCTTCTACGGAAGCAGCAAATTATATTTTTATAATCACAAAAGTTTGCTTTTGAGCAAATGTTTAACAAATGGTAATACGAATTTCTAGAAAAGCCAAACACAAAGAGAGTGTAGTCCAGGGAATAAGCTTACTTTTAATTATGCTGCATACAAGATTTCAAAACTCCTCACAGTACAGAGTAAAAATTATGAAAATTCAAATCACTATGGACTGCTTAGATATTTAACAATAAATACTGTTTTTTTTTCACATAAACAATGATTTCTAAACGTTATTATTCAGATACAACATACACTACTGATTTTTTCCCCTTTAAAATATGATTTAAATGTTCTTTTAATGCAATCCACAAGTATTTTGCTTTAAAAATAAAACAGGAACTAAATATTATGTTCTAAAATATGATAATTTTTTATTAAGGGCTAATGTTAATTCTATAGGGCATTATTTTTCTAATATCTCGTTTGCATTTAAATATTTTTAAATGATTTTATTTTATTTTTTTATTTTTTATTTTTTTTTTTTTTTTTGCACTGGATAGCAGAGATCAATCTCTATTTCCGCCGTTGATTACTTTTTCGATTTTTTTCTACGAAGATACTTTCATTTTCGGAACCGGTTTCGAAAGTAAAAGCATCTTCCTAAAAAAAATCCGCAAAGAAAATCGAAAACGTAATCAACGGCGGAAATAGAGATTAATCTCTGCTACCCAATGTAAAAAAAAAAAAAAAATAAATAAAAAAAACATTTAAAACTATTCAAATACAAACGAGATATTAGAAAAATAATGCCTATAGAATATAGAATTAACATTAGCGATCAAGTGTTGTCAAGTGCGTGAAGAGGATTATTAAGCAAAAACAACTAACAAAGTAAAAATTCTCATGCTTTGTTTAGTTAATTTCCCTCATCTAACTATACAAACACTATTTAGTATTATCTATTAAATATATAAGGAATAATTACTAGGCTTACCTTATGTTTTTAACAGCACTTCATAATGAAATCAAAATGGTTCATTCCGTTCTCTGCTCTGTTGTCGTCTGCTGACGCAACACTCTGACGTCATCGTATATTTCAACACCACAGAGCTGGATTGCGAGATAAAAATGTACACCTATATTGGAGTTTTGGTTTCCGGAATTAATTTCAAATTGTCATTCTTGGTGTGTGATATCACCGATTTTTTTTTAAAGAGTACAGATAAACTATTTTAAGTGTATTATAACACTTAATTCAGTGTTGACACCAAAATTAGTGCATATTTAAACCTTATTTGGCATTTCATAAACCCAAATTAAGCGTAATTATACTCCCCATTTTTTACAGTGTATAGACCGTCCTGTAGCGGAATTCTTTTGAATGTCCCTGTAAAAAAAACTATAATCGCTACACACTTCATTTTCAATACCGAACATTACATAGTAAAGCTCAATAACCTATATCCAATGCATGTCAATCCGAATAGACTTACGCGAGTGAGAGCACGGCCAGACACACGGCAGACAGACAAACAAACCGAATTCATAAACACTTTTCAACTATGTTCGAAAGAGTTGAAAAAAAAAAAAATAAAACAACTCATGCGTCAAGCATAGATTAGGAAATATTTTCAACACATTCAGAATACTGTAACAAAAATTCACCGCTTAATTGAGTGATGCTTTAAGTAAACAATTTGGAAAGCGCATAACAGATTTGAAAAATGAGTTTCAGCAATGACCAACTGTTGGACAGAAATGAACACTAATTTAATTGCTGGTCATTATAATTAATTCTGTCCAGCATACACTCAATCCACCCTATAGCCATGTTGGCAATTTTAGGATACTTAAAAATACAATTAAAATGATCGTAAGTGATAAGTAATGTTCTGGCAATAGATTAACGCGAGCTTTAAAATTAAGACAACATAATGAATTAAAAATAGGCGTTGTGTGATTTCGTTTCTATCTATTGCTTATGAACCTTCTGTCACAATTAAGATTAATAAAATCCTAGATAACCGATATTCAAGTGGCGGGAATCGAAGTAAACTAAAATGACCTGCAAAAAGAATACTTCATTAATTAACTTACGTATTAAAACAATACATAGGATGGAGAAAAATCAAGATAAATTCATTAAAATTAAACAAAGTTTATTTGCAATATTAACATAAATATTTACAAGTAAGTAAAGATAATAAAAAGAGAAAGGAATAGGAAGCAATTTCGCTTCCTTTTACAATTAAATTCATCCTGTTGCTATTTAACCATTCTACACTTTTAACATCATGATTGATATATTATTTAAATGTGACATGTTGTCATACAGCAAAATAGCCCTATTGGTTTGTTCTTTTATTATTTAGAAATATCATTAAATAATCCGATCATTTGATCATTATTAAATTGAATAATTAAGTCGGAACATTGCAGTGCAAACCATACCAATATTATATACAGTTAAATAAAATATAGAATTGTAAATATGCCGAAACCGTGCCTTGGTGTATAAAAGTAGATGAGCTCTATAGTAGGAGACATCAGACAAGCTCTTTCAAATTCAGGATTGCACTCACTCGAAATGAATGCTGCGTCAATAGATGGCGCAGTGTAAAATAATTCGAGTATTAACAATTCTCGCAATAGTTCATTTATAAAACCGGATTTATTCTTGTGTCTTATAAAAGAGTGCCCTGATTTTTAAATATTAAAAGTTAACATAAAAAATGTATCCTTAAGAATCCAAAATGCGATTTAAGAATCTAAAGAGTACCCTTAAAAATCTAAAAAGTGAGCTTTTCCCACCAGCCGCACCCTGGGGGAGAGAACTCAGTTATACTAAACTTTCCTCCGTTGCATATATTCCTTAATTTTACAGAAAAAAAAATACGAAAATGCATTGTAGAAGTAATATTGAATTATTTTCGCCGTCAAGGAAATTTTGTGCACGATTTTCAACGGTATCTTGCTGGCTTGTACAATAAATCCTTGATTTTCTGAAAATCCCCCGCCTCTTAAATGCACGGAACAACTTGAAGTTGATAAAATGACACTGGCATGATACTGGTGAAATATATTGTTACATACAAAACTAGTTATATGACAATGTATTATTCTGACCATTAGCTTATTCTCGACGAAAACTCAAGAAAGCGAAAAACTGTTCTAGTTTTGGCCAAAATGTCGGGAAAAATACTACTCCATGTTATTCATTGATTCGATTTACAAATCGATGCTGAACCACAGATTATTTATGTATCATGGTAACATTAACCTTATACAGATTATTTATTTCTTTTTCCCTGTCGATATCATTATTATTTTCCTCTAACCTACAACAATTCACGTGTTTCAGACGCACAAGAAGATTATAAAAGGATTACGGTGCGAGGATTTCGACCTCAGATGGTTTTACATGTCATGAAGTCCAATCCAGGTTGGAGGGAACAGGCTCGCGTATAGAATACAGCAGAGCCTCTGAATAACGAAACACCTGAATAGCGGCATTTATCAGCTATTGAAGGGTAAAAGCATGAGAATATATAGATGTTAATGATTGAAAAATGTTCGCTAAATAGAGGCGACTGGAGGAGTGTGTCCGTTATGGAGGTTTTACTGTGCAAACTATGGAGCCATGCATCGACTTGTCGATTTGACCCGGACCCAACCCGGGTCGACTGTATTTTTTTCGATTTTGGGTTCAGTTTTGACTTTTGTGGATTGGGTTTCAGGTTAACTCGAATTTTCAAAGTAATTGAACACTGTTTTAAATTCTAAACAGCCTTGCGATAAACACTTTATTATCACCCTAATATAACAATTAGGACTGAGGTGATAATAATAGGACTGAGGTGAGAAGATCCCAAGGAGATTATACTACATATTATATTATATCTTATCATATATTATGCACATTATATCTATTTAATAAGTGCGACGAAAAATGAATTATGTGCACCAGGCATTACGCAGCTCTTTTGAGCACACAAACAACGTGCAAGTTAAAACAAAATATGAAAAATAAGAAAAACATATTTAATGAAATAGGTTCTTGTTATTACATCTACTTTTGATACAAAAAAATTCAATTTTTTTATATTTTGCTATATATATACTTTTATATTTGCTATCATATATTATGTATGTACACTAAGATCTCGCCAGTCTGAACCCCGTTAGTACGAAATTTCGGATTATCCGAACTGATTTTTTTTAATTCAAAAAAAAAAAATATATTTCTTTTGAAAATTCACAACACACAAGCAGAAACGGAACTGTTAGCACCGATTTCTCACGACTGACTAAGCTGGAATGCAATGGCCTCTCACATCGCAACTGACCAATGACATCACACAAGCAGGAATGGGGCGGGGTGTTGGATGCATATACCTCTAAAGCAATATGACTATCTAAAGTACTGTATTTATTACGTAGTTAATTATTACGTTTTATGTCATTTAATAATAATAATTTTCAGTATACATTACTGTAGTAATGTATTGTTTGGATAATCCAAACAGTCTTTAGTCCCAATTAGTACGGATCGGCAAGGTTTTAGTTTGTATATATGTATACGTGTTTGTGTATTATAGCATATAATTATTACTTGCAAATTATATAGTATTACTAGGAAAACCTGCGGTTTTACATGCATGCATGGTTTTTAAATATGCGAAGTGGTATTTGTGTGTTTTCTAACATTAGAGAGAAATTACACGACTGCAGATAATCTAAATGACTCATTGTCACATTTTGAGAAAAATTCATTCTTATGCAGCATTAGGTGAAGGTTAGAGAATTAATTAACTCATTTAGAAAACCACCCCCTTCAATTAAAACAAACAAACAAAAAACAGCTACAATGCAGTCATTTTGGGAAATCTGTTTATCAGATATTGTACAGCGAAAGAACTTTCAAAATGGATTCAGTAATGTCAAAGTGTATTTCCTAAAAATAAACAAATGTTTCCTTTTGCAGTATTAGCGTAAACCGTGATTCATCATAAAAATCCTAATGATGTTAAGTAATAAGTTGGAAAATATTGATTTAGTATATATTTAATGGTTATTTTTGAAAGGCGAAAGGTCATATATGAAGTACTTCCTTGTCTAGTTGCCAATCATGTTTCTTTATTACTAGTACATTAATTAATTATAATAGTTACTGGCGAACGCTATAGAACACTTTTCTCTCGTTTCATTCATTTGAAATTCGGTTTCTTTATCATGTTCTCATAGAAACTTGTATGACAAATTAAAAATTTCTAGCCCCAATAGCTTCAGAGTCATCATGATTAGAGTGTTTTGTAACCATTTGATCCTTTTAAATCTAGAATATTTTTTAAAACGTTTTTAGTGAGCATTTACGTCTAAAAAATAAACACCCTATCAAAATTCCTGCTTTTAACCTCAGCAGATTAAACAAAAGAAAATCGAAATTTTAGAAAATTTTCGTTCTAGCACCCTATTGAAAGCCGGTTATACAGGGATAAACCGCATTCTATTTTTAAGCAGGGATTGTTCTCATTATTATCCTGAGACAAGATTTGAAATCGATTGAGTAGTTCCGAAACAATCGTGATTTTAGAACGTCTTCCGCTCATTTCACCCTTTTAAATTTCGAAATTATAGAAACTGTTCAGGGTGAGGAGTATGTGTTAAAAGTAACTACTATATAGAATATAACGTTTCTAACCCTGACAATTCCAAAGAAATCGTGTTTTAGAAAGTTTTTAGGACTTTTCGGTTCATTTAACACTTTTAAATTTCAATGTTTTTTAGAGCCACTCAACCACCCTGCAGCTACCACTTTTAACGTTGTATCCACAGTTTTCCATTTATAAAGTCACTGACCAGCCGATGGGTGCATGCGGAACCAATATGCCGTAACTACAGCCTGATCCGCTCCGGTAAACAGATCATTCCAGGAAACGGCATTCCAACCTTTACTTGACGTGAGGGCAGGGATTCTCCTTTCCAGGGATACGGGTGTCCACGCACGAAACTAATCGGATGTGCCAACCCCAACTTGTTAACACTCGAAATTAAACCTAGTGGAAGTCGAAAATTAAACCCCGATTGAACAATTGCGTGATTCAGTATGATTTTTCCCCGCCATCCTCTCTGGTTAGTCGAATCTTATACCATCTTCTCACGCAACAACGTTTTCCCTGGCATCTCGCTTCCTCCAGACCGTCGCGTTCTGAGCAGCTGGTACACTACAACACAACAGCTTGGTCTATTGCTATCCTGTCCCGAAAATCTAATAAAATCACTTCAGAGCCGATTTTCTACAAAATTTTATACAAACCTCGATCTATTACATTACATCTAAATATAAAATTACGTCGAAAATTGTTCATAAATTCTTCCCTTAAACTGCAAAAAATCGAGAAAACGCACAAAAATCGCTATCACAGCGCCCTCTTCCATTGGAATGTCCCCCTTTTCAACTATCACCTGACGTCCATAGCCAAAAACATGCATATGAAGTTTTGTTCAATCCTATGGTTAACTTCGTACACTTTCCGATGATACAATAATTAAAATGGAACAAAAATGGCTTTCACAGCGCCCCCTTTTGGCGGGATAGTCCCAACTTCAACTGGGACCTCCTCCAAAAACATATATATATATATAATTTGGTTCAATTTTATGCGTAACTTCATACACCTTTCGATGATACAATGAGGACACATGGACAGGCAGACATTTTGTAAAAACATGTTTTTCGGGATCTCTAACCCCTAAAACGTGTCAATCCGTCGAAAACATTTTCGATTCCAATGTGAAAGTTAATAAAAGTTGTTTACGGATGAAATAGCGGCTTATGGAGAATCGCCCTCGTCAACAGTAACATGTGTCTTATTGAATAACAGAAATAATATCATAAAGATTAGATTCATTTTAACACAATTATTGTAATTGGTAAATAAATCATACGAGTTGTAATTTTCCAACTGAAAGAAAAAGGCCAACATTCGAACCAGGGACTTTTTGGCTGAAGCTGTCAATGCTCTGCCAACTGAGTTACAACGGACGAATCTGGAGGACGTCATTCACACAGCATTCGGGATAGCTCAGTGGGTATAGAGCATTGGCAGCTTCCGATTTTTCGCCCAGCTAACTCATAAGAAAGGATTGCTGTTTGAAAATACTGGTATAAGAAAAATTAAAACAGTACAAAGGCTGCTTTTTGCACCTATGTCAGATAAATGGATGTAAAAGCAACAGCTATTCATTTTGACGTTTATTTATAACTCATTCAATCTTAGTATTTTGCATAAAGTGTAATGTGTTGTCCCATAAATTTTCACTTCATTTGGCTGTGTTGTTTACCATGTTGCCAGTTCCACTTTCACGAAAAATGGGACAAGGAAACCCAATAAGCGGGTAGAGGCGTCTCAATGAGGACATTAAAATATAGTAAATACTATGAAAACGGGACCTGTCTATAACGGAATCTTGACTCAAAGGTAGAAAAAAAGCCCGACCTCTGTCGAAGAAATACTATAAAATTAAACTTGCTAAAATGGAAACCCGTCAAAGTCGGAATCTTTATTCGATAACTTAAGATTCCTTCGTAGTAGGTTTTATTGTATTCAATAAATGCCAGTGGATCCGTGCGAGGATTTCAGCAATACCTCATATTTTTTAAAGATGCAGGTCTAAAGGAAAATTAAGGATAAAAATAGCTGCAAACAACATTATCCAAGTCAGAATATCATCTCATGGATTCCATCGAAGTGACAGTCAAAACGGATCCAAGATAACAAAAGGCACGAGCGACGAAAAATTAAAATTAACAATATCTTATTTTAACTGCATTAGAAGAGGACGTCATCCACTTCTTGAAAAACATGAAACAAAGAAAAATAAATTGAATGCATTTAAAGTAAAATTTAATAAACAGAACAAAGCGTACCTTTTATTGTACACGTAAAATACCACTGCTTCGATCCATAAAGGGTGCCTTTTCTTTTAAACATTTCAATTTTGCTTTTATAACCATAATAAATCTTTTATGATACATTTTATTATAGATATAGATATATTTTATTGATTATATCATTAAATATGCTTTTGTAAACCATAAATATAAAATAAAATCATATTTTAGGAAGTCATACTTTATGTTTTTTGTACTATTTATTTTTTTATAATCATCGTATAATGTGATATTTTATTTTTGTGCCAACACTCATTTGAGGAAAACCTTTGGTTTCCTTTAGGAAAACAATGGCGATTTAATTTTTAATGAACAACCATTTTTAATCCAAAAATATGTTTTAACGAAATGGGACTGTACTCTGTCAGAAGCCGCTTCAAAAACCTTTCGAGTGATATCTCATTCGTTGTTGTGCTTTTCGAAAATCCTAGAAAAAGGGATGTTGACAACAGAAATAATATAATCGTATAGTGGAAGTGGAACCGTTCAGTGTCCGAAACAAATATATATTTGAGAGGTTTCATACTGAACAGTTATAATTGGCAATCTTTCAGTAGTGAAAATTTTAAGTTTAAAACAGAATTTTGTTATCAACAGTTTCCGTTATCCCAGGTGTAATTGAACTACCTACATTAAAATGTGTAAAACCAGAATCGCTAGGGACCGGAAAAATTTATTTTGTTTTTAGACAGGCTTCGTCTTAACAGGTCTATCTGTTGGATGTTCCTTTCGGCAAGACACAACATATTTTCCGTTATAGGCAGGTCCTGGTGACACAGGTTTTAGTGTATTAAGTTGTACTCGATTCAGGCTGACGAATAGCAGGGTACCAAAAGAAATGTAAGAGAAATTTCTTTTATCACGAAAAGTCAAGGCTGTAGGTGTCCCACGGAGTGGTTCCGCGGGACGGGTCTTCGGATGCCTGAAAATTGAAGCGTCTTGCTTGAATCGGGACACCTGGGAACAATGAGTGTCTGAGTGCTGGACTTTTCCACCTGTGAAAAAAACTATTTCAAGTTTTCTTGTCAGGCAAACTAAAAATCCAATAATTAAGCAATCAATACGAGCATTACTAATAGAGAGTAAGAAGAGTTGTTTTTTTAAACTGAAAAGTATGCCAAGAAATACTTCTTGGAAGAAATGGCTTAAAGGGGGTGTTAAGCTGTGTATAGACCAAACACAGCGACAAGAGCCCTAATTTTTATTATTATTATTATTATTATTATTATTATTATTTTACTGTCGCGAACAGTTGTCACCTTTTTTATTGCTCTTCAAAGATTTCAAAAGTAACAAGATTGACAAGAGAAATTATCGTCAGGAGATGAGATCAAAATCTCACCAAACGCCGGTCTGTCTCAGCGACTCTTGCTTCTTTGGCTTTATTGAGAACATACATATCTGACTTGTGTGCTTGACATCAAGCTCCCGCTTATAAGTCATCGTCAATATACAAGGACGAGATAGCCACAAGGAAATTTACAACACCAGAGAATTACAGCCAGGAACTCCACAAAGTGTGTGCAATGCGATTAGCGGAATGGTGTCTTAACCACTCGGCCACGGAGGCGCCAGCGACTTTTGAACGACCACACCAAAGAAACCGAAAATAATTCCGAAACTAGCGTGCCTCTATATGACGGTAGCTACACGGCCGGTTCATGACTCTTAAAACAACGGCAATTGCCACATGTATCAGTAAATAGGATCCACTTCGAGGCTAACGAAAAAGAAAGGCGGTGCTTTACGCGTATCTTTTTTTTACAGACCGCGGGAGTCACGTGATGCTGGAATGCACCAATGCAGGTGTACGAAAAGAGTTTCACGTCACTCTAGCGGTCTGTAAAAGTGGAATGCACCGCGGTAGCCTGTCTTTTTCGATAGCCTCGATCCACTTCGTGTGACGTTTTAAAAGTCATGAACCGGACGTGTATAACGTCGGTTGCGAGTAAGGATCCTACCATCCGGGATGATTCACACCACCATTTAATTGCCCGTAGGAGAAGAACGATTGGCCACGAAGCATGGGCAACAATCGCTGATTGGTGCAAGTGGGCAACAAAATGCTTCATGATTCAGCCTGTATAGTAGCACTAGTCGGGAGAGTAGCAACATATGATGCTCAAACTGTGCTTACTCAGACGTTTGTCCAAACTATGGCAGACCTAAGCATTTTCTATTCCATAACATGGCGATACTCGCCTGGGCGAGTTCTATTATGCGAGTGACAAAAGTTAATAAGCAGTAACCTGGCGATAATGGCAGTCTTGGTGATTCGCCTTTGTTCAGAATCACTTCAACCCATCAAACGTTATACGCCGTATGTCGCCTCTCTCCTATCTAGGCTCTCTACCGAAACCCATCGCGTTGCTTCGATCCAAGTTTTAACCTGGGCTTTCTATCTTTTTCCTGCTGACACACAGTGATTTAAAAATCTCTACTCGTCCATCCTATCGTTATGATGTTTCATCAATTCCTTATAACATCACATCTTTTTGAAATAACTGCTCGTTTCAACGTGAATTCCTTACAGAAAATCACTAGAAAGTGTCTGATTGACGCTTGCAAATCTTTCCTTTCAAAAAACAGATGCCGTAATGATTCGTTTCCCTCCGAAAATGACTAGAAAGTATTTGTAGGAACGTTTCCTTTGAAAAAAGCAGATGCCTTAATAGGAGGAAACTTTGCTCTCGGCATTATTCATTCGAATCTAAATATACTCGCGAAACGTCTGCGTCAAGGGCCATCGAGCAAAACTCTTCGACATCAGGCAAACGCATAGTTTGCAGCTACTTCAATGCAATTCTCTATATGGGAATGGCGGTACACAAGAAATAAAATTGGATGGGTTGCGATGATTTTGGACAAGCTCGAATCGCCAGATATCTTGGTGAGCCTGCCATTGTTTCTTAACTTGTCTCAGTCGGCTAATCCAATTCGCCAGGTTCTGAAATGTGAGTGACTGATTTTGGACAAAACTTCAGTCCGAGCATGTGCTCTGTACGTATGTCGAAACTCTCTTATAAAGGCACTCTGATTCGATACAGGCTGGCTCATTAGGCATTATGTTATCCATTTAGTAGTTTGAATGATTATCGTGTTATAGAATCGCTAAAAATGGGTTTGAGTTCGGCAGAAAAATAACCAGAGGAATTTATTTAGGATATTTAGATTCCAAATAAATGTTGAAGTCTGAATAAAGCGTCCCTAAATTTCGTAAGAATATAGGTAGTGACGGAAAAAATTCGCGCAATACCGACATTAGGATCCAATATAAACAAAAACACATCTCGGTTTTTCGAATCAGATATAGTATGTATCATGCATTTTTTGAAATAATGCATCGTTTCAATGCGAGTCATTTTCAGAGACGTGTTTGTATGATGCATACGAACGTTTCCTATGAAGAAAAAATGCGTTCATTCATAGGAAACTTCGATATCCATACGAAATCCAAATGCACCCGAAGCGCGTTTGGATTTACAGTCTCCCTCCAACTCGAACCCGGATTTTCGTTCCTAACTTTAACAATAATGAGAATATTTTATTGACATTTGTCTTTATCTTTTGTGAAATGGGGTGGCATCATAGGAAGTGTTGGAAATTCCCTGCAATGGTTTGAGTGAAATCTTATCAGCTACATTGTGAAGGATGGAACGTCATGCTCCATGTTGCTTGAACGGGGATAGTGATCCTTTCCAGCTCTTCCCGAGATGTCATGTCATTTCAATGTAAGCAAAGTCTTTCGAAAAATAGTGTTAGAATTTCTTCATTATTGTTAAAGATAAAACGAAAATACAAGTTCGGCTCAGAGTTGTGACTGAATGAGTGGGTTTTCTACACAAAAATCGTTTGTTATATTATTACTCTATGGAATGTCACGGAAAATGACTAGAAAGCATTGGATAGACAGCATGCAAACTTTTCCTTTCAGAAAAGTAGATGCCTTCATTTGAGGAAACTGCGATATTCATTCGAATCTAAATATACCCGAAGCGTGTGTTTAGGATTCTTCAAGGGCCGTCGAGCAAAACTCTTCGACGTCAGACAAGCGCCCCGTTTCTTTCATTTCATTTCCCCTTTGCGCCAGAAAACGCCCCACGCTTGGACACACACGAAATCAAAAGTGAAGGGGGGCAACGGAGCGTGGTTTACACTTCAAAAGTGGGAAAATATGTTTCTCGGATTATTCATTCTACGGCCAGGTGAACGATCCTCGTGTTCTCTTGGAACACGCGCCATGCCATCCGAACTTTTAAAAAGGTAAGCGGAACGGACCACTTGCCGCTCTCCTTTGTGACAGGTCACGCAATTCAGCTAATTGTTTTCCCGGTTATAGTGACGCTTTTCAGCAGCCGACAAACAGAAAATGTCGGACATTGAAAATATTTAGCAGTTTGACGAGTGTCCAGCATTTTACAACGGAATTTATGCAGACTTAGTTTGCTTTGTTTGAAATGTGAAGGCACCACGAGAAGTAGCCAAAGTGACAGCTATAAGCATTGAATCAAGGCTGGGTTAGATAGGTTAGATGCTTCACAATTCGGAAATTGGCTGACTCAGTACATATAAGATGTGACGGATCGAATGAACTTTCGTCACATCGCGATGTTCTCCTATTTTTTACAGAAAGTAAATTAACCTTTAAATGCCTAGAGTATCAAATTTGCAACACTTTTTATTTAACTTTTAATAAATAAATCAAGTTCTTCGCAACCACTCTATTCCTATCGAAATATTAATCCTGTAAAAATCACATAAATAGGCTACTCAATAAAGTTAAAAATATATCTTAAAATTTCTGGTGTAGAATCCTTAACACTTCAGTGCCTGATTTTTTCTTTTAGAATTTTTTTTTTTTTTTAACTTCTATTAAGGATTCGACACCAGAAATTTTAAGATATATTTTAAACTTTATTGAGTAGCCTATTTATGTGATTTTTACAGGATTAATATTTCGATAGGAATAGAGTGGTTGCGAAGAACTTGATTTATTTATTTATTAAAAGGTGTTGCAAATTTGATACTCTCGGTATTTAAGGATTCAGTCTGTTAAAAATATCGTTGGAATACCTTCATTATTGTTAAGCGGTTACATACCTTCTCAACTTTCTTTTTTTTTACGGAAATTAAATCTTTATTGTGCGTAGAATTTTGGGCAAAAATATTTAAAGTGATATATCAATTATTAAGAAAGATAGGAGCAAAAATGTGCGATCAATATAACCAACCTCGCCGAAAAGATTCTACTAAAGATTCTACACCCTTTTAAATGAGCAGATGAAAGCACAGTATGGCGCAGGAATAGCAAGTCAACTGTAAGTTGAAATAAAAAGTATCAGTATATATTTTTTCTGAAACTTTAAACGCGATTTTCTAGAAACTACATTTTTTCAACATGAGCAGCATAACCTGAACAATTTTCAACATGTTTGGATGAAATTGGCGCTTGTCTACCCATCCTTAAATTGTACAAGACATTTTTGTAAAAATTTTATTATTTTATATTTTTCCAAAATATTTTCAAAATAGCGCAACATTCTTATTTTTCAAAAATTCAAAAATTTGAGCCGATGGCCCCTCAGCTACCATCTTATTTTACAAGAAGAAACTGAGATTTTAATAATTTTTTGTTTCTGCAGGAAGTTAGAATGTTGTCCATCGAGCCCGGATATTTTGGTGCAAGGTCAACGCGGCTGCCGGTTTCCAACGTAATAATGTGACCCAATTTAACAAAATAAATATTTTTAAATACTTGAAGTTCTTTACAATCTCAGAAAAACAAATGACTTTTGATATCTTCAATAATTGAGAAATGATCGCCATACCTCTAGTTTCACATTGTTATCCATATCCATTGCACAGATCCTTGATAATGGGTTGTCTGAAATAAAGTTGTTAGAATAGACACAAATAATAAGTCTTTTTGAGGTGTAAGTATTCATTATGTATACTAGTACATCTACAGATCAGGAGCCTCAACGTCAGCTATATGAAAGTCAATGTTTTTTAATCTCATTTCTCATAATATTTAACATCTTATAATACGCAAATTAAATTTTTTAAATTATTACATGTATATTTATACGCATATAAAATAATTCGAAGGTTTCAGAAATTAGGAACATTAAATTAAACACGGTTTATGCAATAATATTCTGACATTCTTATGAACTTCTTATTTTATTTTTTAGGTAAAAAAATACATTTCTTCAGGGGGGCAAATCTTATTAAATTTATATTCGTGGTTTCCTATTGTTTGTGTGAATGATTCTAGTACATATTGGATTTCGTTCTACACATTGGTTTTATTATGAAAAGCAAAAATTTCGAAAATAATTTCATGTAATACTTAAATAGCAATATTTACTTACCTTCCAACCACGAAGCACTCGCATCTGATAGATAAGTTGAATAATATCTCGTGTACAAAATCAACTTATGGAAATGTAAACTGAATCTACTATATATATTCACTTATCTATTTCAGAAATCTAGTATTATTACAATTTTTGTTTCGGAAAAACAGTTTTGATGGCCATTGTACAATATTTATTTGACCTTAGTACATCCTGATTTAATTCGATGGCAATAGCATACTAAAATCTCCCCAAAATAGGCTTATTTGGAAACTTTTAAACCTGAAAACTTTTATTGTGTAATCCTTCATAATCGTGCCCACTGCCAATTCATTAAATAGCAATCTTGATTTGGCGCTATAAAGTATTTTTTGTGATAACTTTTTATGATCTCAGTTACCAATAATTGTGCTATTTCAGGCTGTATGGATTCGTTTTACTACGCTAATTTCTTTAGATTAACTACCTCGTTGTATGAGATATTACATTATATTTTTAAAATAATACTAATTTTCAACCACGAAAAATCCGCATCTTTCCAGAAAATTAATAATATCTCATATAAAAATGTTTCGGCTATCATTCTATAGTAGTTAAAAGGTAACTTGTACCAAAATAAATTCTCATTTATTTCAATAAAATATAAAATCACCCAATAATATTTTATTTTGCGAATAAAATATTGTAGCAAAATCGTCTGAGTTACTTGAATTTTATCATTTTGATATTCTTTAAACATGGTTGCTAGGTTACGGTTAAATTGAAAAGGAAAATAAAAATGAATGCATTTTAATATTTGCAAAAAATGATAAAATAAAAGTATTATATTATTAGAACAGATGTATAAAATTGCACCAAACATTATACACCTAATTTAAAAAATCTGACGAATGTATAAACAAAATTTCAAATTAATTTGAATAATTTAACACCTGACTTGATAAATTTTAGCCTTCATAATCTTCCTTACCGTTTAAATACATTAATCAAATGCGACATTTTATTTTCAACAACTGAAAAATTTCAAAATCGTCTGAAATCCCATAGGAAAGCATTATGATCAAAAAAGAAATGTTCTATATTTTCCGAACGAATGAACCAAACGTAACTAAAAACTATACAGCTAATTCCGGGTACCTCACCAACATACCTACCAAAAATCAAACTAATCGGACCATTTTTGCGGCAGTTATCGCGGAACAGACAGACAGACAGACAGACAGAAACCAAAAACTTTTCGGGTCTCCACAGTAAGCCTCAACTGACGTTTCGGCAATTACTGAATTTTACAATGAATTCAATTTAAATATTAAATTAAATTTACTTAAGTTACAAAACAATATTTATATCTTAGAAATGACGAGAGCCATTGGCTCCTTTTAGAGATGTTGACTGGATTCGTTTTTATGGCAGACTCAATTAAAAGTTTTTTGTAAGTCAGATGCAATGAGAATGTTTTATAATTTTGTCCTTGATCTGTATAAAGTCACGATATTTTCTTTTAATTAGAATTTTCTGGCACACATCACTAATAATTGAGCACATTTCACGAACATAGAAAGTATATTACAAATATAAACACATTTCAGAAATATCTGGGATTGCCTACTAGTCGCAGTAATTGGTTCTTTAATGGGTGTGTGCACGTTGTTCATTATTGGATGATACAAACAAAATATTCATTAAATTGTTTCACTATAGCTTTTAATAAAAAAAAATAAGCTGTATTTGAAGATAATGGGCTATAACTGTCTGCAAGATATTTATTTCCGATGAATCAGTTTATGTCAATTTTTCGTCGCCGAGAACGTATGTAACCCACTCGTGAATAATCTGTAACGCTAATGTTAAACCTATGGGAGAAATCTTTGCATATTTCTCGTTTGTATTTTAATATTTTTAAAAGATTTTTTTTTAGCATACGACCTGAGGTCGATATGTAATATTATGGGTTTTTAATTTTTCATTTTTGATTACAGTTTTTTTTAAATGCGGATTCTTTCACTTTTGGAACCAGTTGGAACGGGTTCTGAAAGTGAAACCTCATATGAAAAATTTGCTACCAAAATCGAAAAAAAATCGAAATCGATTTTGGTTTCGGAACAAAAAAAAAAAAAAAAAAAAAACGCACAACATTAGATATCAACCTCAAGTATTCTATGCAAAAAAAAAAAAAAAAAAAAAAAAAAAAAATCATTGAAAAATATTAAAATACAAACGAGAAATCTGTAAATATTTTTCCCATAGGTTTAACATTGGCGTTCGAGTTTCTTCCCGTGACTAGTGAAAGTTCTTAAAGGTATGAACCAAAATACATGTTTCTTTTGGGATGCGACACCCCGTATTTTCAATTGAATAAATGAATCGACTATAGGTAGTATAGTTATGTTACAATCTGAAGATATGGAATGTCGAATGTATATAAATTAAAAGTAGTTTAAAACAAGAATGATAAATCATGCGTCAAGTATAGATTATGTAACACTTTCCAACACTTACAAAATGATTTTACAAATCTTTACCGTTTAATGAGGTAAAAGAGGATATCTCAGTAAACAATTTGGAATACGCAGCATAACCTATTTAAAAACGCAATTTCGGGAATTACCGAAAACACTAATCGAAAAATACCGGTATAAACTATATAGATTTGTATATATACTACATAGAATGATAAATTTTGGTTCAGTTAGGAAACGCGTAGTACAGTTTAAAACTCCCCTTCAGGAATTTCCGTCCATAAGACGGAAATGGACTCGAAAATTTTTGTGCTGCCCTGTATAGGATTTATAGAATATATACACACCCAGTAACAGACAAAAAATGAGTTCAATTTAAAAACGCGTTCAGCAACTAAAAACTCACTTCCAGCAATTATGGTTAACAGACAGTTCTGAATTTTTTTGTGTGTCCCTGTCAACGAACGATGAATGCTATACGCACACTATTCTATAGTAAGCCTCTTGTAATGCACCTCAGTGATATATCTGAATTTCGATATGTTTGAAAGAGTGAAATATTGTTAAAATAACCCGCAAACGCTTTTCTCCATAGACCGGCATGTATCGGAATTCTTTTGAGTGTTCCTGTTTAGCTTTAATCTATGCAGCGCCATCTATTGGCAAATATTTAAACTAAAATGTATTATCACACTAAAAAGTACCTCCTTGTTAAAATATGTTTTCCCAAAACCATGTTCAACTATACAGATTAGTTCCATTTTTACGAATTTTTGAAATCCTTACGAACTGTTTCTGCAACATTTAAAAACTACAATTCTTGCGAATGGTCAAATTAAGAAAATAAAAACAGCTTGGTAAAAAAGTTAATTTTAATAAAAGAAAAGGGGTTCCTTCTCCATTATCCCGTCGACCACTTTTTATAAAAATAACTATCTCCAAACTATAAGATTTAACTCCAAAAATGATTCACTTGACGTCAGGTGTGTTTGTTATATATCATCAAGTGCTTTTTTTAAAAAATTCGACGTTTATCTGTATTTTTAATGGTGTTTAGTTCTTTCGTTAATTAAAACAATTACGTCCTTAAACGGCGACGCCATGATATTAAAAGAGAAAAATCATTGAAAAAATGTTGTAATGCAGTTTCAACTATCGTCACATACATTCGCCAGTCGAGGAGGATAATTAAGAAAAATACTGTAAATAAATAAATATCCTATTATTATATTTTTTCTATTTTCATTAATATATTGTGAAATTTATTGTTGAAATTTACTGATAGTTGACACTTTAATGAGTAAAGCTTTTAAGATTTCATTGGCAACATTCTTCCATTTGTTTATTGGGCGTTACAATCTGGCGAATAGTTTGACGATAGTTATTATTATTATTATTATTATTGAAAAGGATCGACGGGATAATGGAAAAGTACCGAAAAGGGACACGCACAAGTAAAAAAAAGAAATAAAGATACGTTTAAAAATGAAGCTGGACTCTATTTTATTTTATTTTATATACACTTGTATCTTCGTCGTCAGTAATATCAAATCCATGACTCATATAACTAACTTCATATAGTTTCTTTCGCATAGCAGAGAAGTCCTTCCATTTTATAAAACCAGGGCAAAACTGGGAATACAGAGAAGCAAAAGTATATAGAAAAATCCAAATGAACCCTTTTCAGCGATATTGGAAAGTGTTAAAAAAAGAATTTCTAAAGACGGGTTCTAAATCTCCGTGACTAATCTGATTAAGAGAAATTAACGCAGAAATCTCATTTCAACGTCTGGGAAATTAAATCTCGAACTATTTTCGATTTTCGTTGTTCCAAATTCCAATCAGAATCGTTTCGAAGAAGAACATTCGAAATGAAATATCCCAGTTAGTACTTTCACTGATGTTTCCGTCAAATTTTCTTTCACGCGTAACATGAAGTGAGCGTGACAATGAGCGTTTAGCCCTTTGGAAGTGAAAGGATCAAGGTTGTTTATGAGCTGACTTCAGTTCGCTTCGATGAACATGACGCAGGCGACAAAACTGAAGAGAGAATATTAAGAAATATTAAAGAAAAAATTAGTTGTTGTCACTTGAAACTCGAGGAAGCGTCTGAGAAAATGATCGGTTTGTTTCCTTTCTAAGATGGAACACACCTGGACATTTAAATTTCAAAGTGAAATGAAAAACTCAATTCGTTACACTGGAATCTCAAAACTATACAAGAACTTTAGAAAAACCCTATTTACTCGTGTCAAATATCAGTAGTTTTAAACAATAAAATTTACAATATATGAATGAAAAAAGAAAACGCCACCGTCATGGATAGGCATACTATAAAATAGGAAAATAAAACATGTGTAAACTATTGATAAAATGCATTGCCATTCGAATAACTTTAAAGGCTCTATGACTGAATTGCGTCAAAGAAACATCCTTATAACGCCAAAAATGATAATCCTAACTATAACAGTTTACTGCGTCGGATGAAGAGTCTCATTTCCAATTAATACATATCTTTGAAATGAAATTGGAATGAAATACAGGGTCATGGAAAATCGATGCGTGTGAAAAAGAGGATTACAAATATCTCGGCAACTCATGATCCGATCGACTTCATTCTTTATGCAAAATTTATGTTTTTCTGGTGTCTTTTAGAGTCACTCCTTAAAATAAACCATTTCAAAAAATTTTATATACCTGATATCAGATCGAATATTTCGAGAGTCCAAAAAAATAGTTCCGGATAATCGAGGTGACTGAATTTCTCATACTTCTCTTACTGGCTTCTTCTCATTATTACATACTAAGTACAAACTCAATTTCAAGTCTCTATCTGAATTTGTTCGGGAGATAGAGCGTTTACAGACACACACAAAGACAGACGGCGACATTTGTTGGGAGATTTACACCAAAACTTAACCAACAAATTATGTTAAGGTCTAACTGAATCTGAAGTTTTATTAAATTCCGTGCATTAGTTCTTGAGATAGAGCGCCCACAAAATTTTTGTTACAGACTCACAGACATACATTTTCTAAAAACAGTCCAATCGTGTTCAATACCCTCCAAAACGTATAAATCCGTCGAAAACCGGAAGTCGATCATTTTCATGAATCCAATACTTTCTTCTTGTAAAGGTGGAAGAAAGTAACAATACAGATAAAGAAATTAAAAATCGTTTGCTGACATAACAAACCAGCGTAACACATCTGACGTCAAGTGAATTGTGACGTCATTTTTGGCATTTAAATCCTACAGTTTGGTGATAGTTTTCTTTAATGGAAAGTGGTCGACGGTATAATGGAGTAACCCTCGATTCATATATAGGGTGGTCATAATTAAAGGTAAGGTTGTTTAAAACTCGATGAAATAAAAAAAGAACAAAAAAATCATGCTTTACGGCATATATTATGAAACACGTTCCAACTCTATCGGAATATTGTTAAGATATATTTCAGTTTTGTTCATAGAATGAAACGAGATATCTAAGTAAACATGAAACTAGACGGATGTGCCAACCCCAAAACTGTCTTCTGTGTCATTCATACATGTTAATACTTCAAAATTCCCTATCACATCGCCCAAAAAATCAATCTTTTTCGTCATTCTGTTATACGTCAGCTGCTTGCGAATCGTCGGGCTACCTGGATGCAAAGCACCCTTCGTTGCATAAGCAGCCGATGTACAAAACGACAACGAAAAGACCTTCTGGCTTTTACCAGTGAAAATAGATAGCCTCCCTATTCTTTGGTTTTAAGATTTTAGTTC
This sequence comes from Maratus michaelseni, assembly GCA_963931845.1. NCBI lineage: Eukaryota > Metazoa > Arthropoda > Arachnida > Araneae > Salticidae > Maratus > Maratus michaelseni. The sequence continues at coordinate 470,163,659 of OZ007589.1, forward strand.
ATTTTACTGGAAAACACGAAGCTAAAATGCGCGGAACCCAATTACAGAAGATTCATTCCCAGTTCTCGTCATTATTGAATTTGAATCAGAATTTCGCCAAATTAGTCAGTTGGTTTCATTGATGGCAACCTATTTTTGTCGCCAACAGTCGCTAAGCTTGGCGAGAATTTGACGCTGGCAAATATGAATATAGAGCGTTAAACATAGAGTTGGAGCGATGGTTACAACTATCGAAGAAAATTTGCCAGAAAACATGTTTAGTAAGTGTTGCCGCTAGAAGCGCCGTCTATGTAAAATGTTTAAAAACTTGTGATTGTGAGTTAGGTTTGAGATGCCGATCAGAGAAGTTGTGTAAATCTCGGCTCTCTACCATTTTTTTTTTTTTTTTTTTCGTGTTGTGAGAAATTAAAAGAGTTACAGTCCGCTAGTAAGTTATTTTATTGAGATTGTGTGTTTTTCTTTCGTTGTGTGTTTTTCTTTCGTAGTGATAAATATTAACTGAGTTATCGGCGAATCCATAGTATTGGTCTCCTCTCGCCGGAGAAAGAACATAAAGAATTTTTCGATGTTTATGTTTTCGGTAATCGTCTGCAGAAGATAAAATGATGTTTGGAATTCTATCGAGTAATTAAAAACAGTAAGACAAAAATTAAATCATCGTATTGTTTATACTGAAGTACAAAATATTGTGATTCAGAATTCCGATGAAGTTTTTTTTGATTCCGGAAGAAAAATAATTTCGATTAACCTTGAGAATTTCGTAATACGAAAAAATAAACTGTGAATGTGTTTACGCAGAGAAGAACTGATATTCTTTATTATTGAACTAATTTGAGAATAGAAAAAGTGGATTACATCTTTTCAATGTGGAATTATCAGATTTGGAGATTTATTAATAAATAAAGGTACGTCAGTTTTATTTATTTTATTGTGAATTGTATTTATAATACAATGTTTAAAGGTGCAAAAAAGGAAGATTATCAGCGAATTGCTGCTGAATTAGACATAGATATATCAGATTCCAAATTAACTATTTATGATTTAATAAATTTAATAAAGGAAAGTTCGAAGTATAAAGCAGATAATAAACTGGTTGAAGACATAGCAAACAGTTTTATTGAGGAAAGAAAAAATGATGAATCAAAATTACTAGATCTTGAGAAATTAAAAATTGAACATGCAAAGTTAGAAATTGAGTTGGCTAAGGCCCGTGCAGAAACCAAAAATGATAATTTAAGTGATCTCGAAAAGAAAGATAGTATAGAATCTTTAGACTCTCTGATTAAAAGTGTACAAACGTTAACGATTAAAATTCCACCTAGACCAGAAGGTTGGGGTTATTTTTTTTTCTTCGTTAGAAAGAGCCTTTATTTCTAAAAATGTCCCAGAAAAATATAAATCGGAAATTCTACTAAATCTGTTAATAGAACGGCAACAAACGTTATTACATACATTAAAGATGGGGAATTAGAAGATCATTCAAAAGTAAAGGCTATAGTACTTAGAGAATTTGAGCCAACTCCCCAGACTTGTTTAGAACATTTTAGGAAAGCACAACGTCATCCTAATGAAACATATGTACAATTTGCATCCCGATTAACAACGAGTTGGGATTATTATTTAAAATTGAGAAATGTGACAAATTTCGAAACTTTAAAACAGTTAATAGTTTCTGATAAGATTTGTCAAACGCTTGATAAAGATGTCATGTATTTTATAAATGTTAGATAAGCAGAATCGTGGTTTTCTCCCATTGAATTATCTCGGGAAATTGATTTATATTATACGTCAAAGGGAAAACCCGTGGTTGACAATTCTAGAGCGAGTAATAAAAATACTTATTATCGAAATGTTTCTACAGTTTTTCTAACTGACGTAAAAAAATCTAAATGTATTTTGTCATGTAGTGAAAATCATCCTTTGCATAAATGTCCTGTTTATAAAAACATGTCAGTGGGTAATAGAGTTGAGCTTGTAAAATCCAAAAATCTTTGTTTTAACTGTCTTATGAATCATAAAGTGATTGATTGTAAATCTAAATTCTCTTGTATTATTTGCAAGAAAAGGCACCATGTGACTCTGCATTTCCCGCGTGAACAAAAAATAAAGTTGAAAATCCAGAGATAATTTCACACAAAATGAGTTCTAAAAACGAAGTCGGTAATAAATCTAATTTAGAGGCTCCAGTATTCCAGCCTTTCCAAGTTAATAACCAAAGCAATTTATTTTCAACGATATGTAATTTGTCTAACGAGTTAAAAGCTGCGTTACTTAGCACATTTGTTTGTTTAATAAAAGATGAATATGGTAATTTTCATGAAGCACGCGGTTTATTAGATGTCGGTGCAAACTCTAATTTTATGAGTAAAAGGTTAGTAGATAAACTAAATTTGAAAAGAGAAAAGACTAATATTTGTATTTCAAGAATAAATAATTTGTCCTTTAATGTTAGATTTCGAGTTAACACAACTATTTCGAATAGAGATAAAGATTTTTATTTAAAATTAGATTTTTTAGTCGTTCCGAAAATTACGGAATTTACGCCTTCTAGACCGCTTGAGACTTGTATTCCATCGTTAAATAACATCAAATTAGCTGATGAAAAGTTTAATGTGCCAGGCTCTATTGATTTGCTTTTGGGTGCAGAAAATTTCTACGAATTTTTAAGACCAGGTCAAATTTACCCCCAACCATTAAATACTAGAATAGTGTTACAAAAAAGTGTTTTCGGTTATATTGTTAGCGGAAGCCTTCCGGCTAAGGCTGAAAGTAATATACATTGTGGGTTGATAACAGATAATTTGGAGTTAGAAAGGGTAATTCGAGATTTTTGGGAAATAGAAAACACTGAGAGAGAGTCTGAAGTTTCTAGAAATAAGGAATCAGAAATTTGTGAAGAACATTTTCTGAAAAATTATTCCAGAACTGCAACAGGGCAATACATGGTAAAAATGCCATTTAAGGAAGACCCATCTTGTCTTGGAGAATCAAAGAAAAAGGATATGAAAGTTTTAAATTCATTATGGAATCGCTTAGTTAGAGAACCTAAATTTAATGATCTTTATAAAGTCTTTATGCAAGAATATTTAAGTATGGGTCATATGGAAGATGTGATAGAATCTGAAGAACCAGATATCACTTATTACATACCCCATCATTGCGTGTTCCGTGCTGAATCAAGTAGCACACCATTAAGAGTTGTCTTTAACGCTAGCTCCTTAACTTCTACCGGAAAATCTCTAAATAGTTTGCAGTATAACGGAGGAACAATCCAAGATGACTTATTTAGTATAATGTTGCGATTTCGAAAGCACAAATTTGTTTTTGTAGCAGATATTAAAAAAATGTACCGTATGATATTGATACATCCGAGTCAAAGAGATTTACTGAGAATCTTGTTTAAACCTGAGGTACATGAACCAGTTAAGATGTATAAATTATGTACGGTGACTTATGGCACAACGAGTGCCCCTTTTTTAGCAACAAGAACCCTTACCCAGCTAGCTAGAGATGAAGGAAAGGAATTTCCTTTAGCTGCAAATGTATTATTTCAAGACGTATATATGGATGATATTTTGACAGGGGCTGATGATCTAGACACAGCTAAAGAGATCCAACAACAACTGATATCTTTGTTGCAGAAGGGAAGCATTGATATTCACAAATGGTCTGTAAATAATTCTTCTCTTTTGTGTAATAATGCAATATCTGAATATTCATTTTCCAATGAGAAAAACTTTAGGAATATTGCGGAAGCCGCAACCAGACTGCTTTGGATTTAATTTAATTATAGAGCAAAATGAAAGGTATACCAAACGCTCAGTATTATCACAAATTGCCAGAATATTTGACCCGTTGGGTTTGATAGGTCCAATAATTACGAGGGCAAATGTTTTCCTCCAAAAATTATGGTTGCTGAAAATAGATTGGTGTGATTATCTTCCAGTTAAAGAAAATATCGAATGGACTAATTTTCTTACTTCCTTAAAAACTGTAAATATGATCAATATCCCAAGATTTGTATTTGTAGAACAATCTAGTTGTGTGGAATTGCATGGTTTTTCAGATGCTTCTGAACTTGCTTATGGTGCGGTCGTTTATGTAAAATCTATTCATTCTTATGGTGATTCTGCTATCAAACTGCTCACTTGTAAATCTAGAGTGGCTCCTCTAAAGCATATTACTATCCCTCGTCTAGAACTTTCTGCCGCAGTCCTATTATCTAAGTTGATGCAAAAAGTGTTAAGTGCTCTAATGCAAGAAGTTTCTAAAACTTGTTTTTGGACAGATAGTACTAGTGTACTTGCATGGTTAAAAAAGGAGTCGAATGATCTAAAGACATTTGTCGCAAATAGAGTATCGATTATATAAAGTTTAACTTCGATTGATCAGTGGAATTATGTACCTTCCAAGCAAAATCCTGCAGATCTCATTTCTAGAGGCCTAGATCCCATCAAGATCCAGCAATGTGATTTATGGTGTTTCGGTCTATCATTCCTACAACAGCCTGAGATGGTGGAGTCTCTTGATTATTTCTGTTGAAACCAGTGAGCTGTTTACCCGTGAATTGAAAGCACCATCAGTAACTCATGTACCTTAGTTAACACTGTTGAGCCTTTAGACATCATTAATAACAGTTCTTCATTCATAAAACTGCAAAGAGTAGTAGCATGGTGGTGTAATCCGAGTTGGTGGTAGACTGAGAAACAGCAACTTAACCGAGCATCAAAAATATCCAATGATTATTCCTTCAAACCATAAATTTACTTTTTGTGTTATTAAATATTTTCATAATTTGTATTTCCATGCAGGTGCTGAGACAACTCTTTCTCTCATCCGAAACAAATTTTGGATCTTATCTGCTAGAAATATAGTTCGTAAAAACCTTTTCAATTGTATGACTTGCAAAAAGGTAAATTCTAAGAATTCAGAGCAACAGATGGCTGATTTGCCAGCTTCTAGAGTAACAATGGCCAGAGCATTTATGCGTACTGGATTGGACTACTGTGGTCCCTTTGAAGTAAAAAACTTCGTAGGTAGAAGTAAACAGGTAAAAAAAGTATTTATTTGTGTATTTGTTTGTTTTACTACAAAAGCCTTGCATTTTGAAATAGTTAATGATTTAACAAGTGAAGCGTTCTTAGCAGCACTTAAACGCTTTATAGCAAGGCGGGGCAAACCTTCTGATATATATAGTGATAATGGTCGAAATTTCGTTGGTGCCAATAAAGAATTAAGAGCAATTCTCATATCTTTATTTAAAGATAAATGTGAGGGGGAAATTGAAAATTATTTAGTTAATGAAGGTATTAACTGGCATTTTAATCCCCCTTTAGCTCCTCACTTTGGAGGTTTGTGGGAGCCAAATGTCAAATCCCTTAAATACCATTTAAAACGTGCTGTAGGTAAAACTATTTTAAGTCATGAGGAACTCTTGACTCTTATTACTCAAATTGAGGTTTACTCAAATCAGTTCTTAATTCTCGGCCACTCTGCCCCCTTTCAAATGATCCAAATGATGTTGAAACTTTGACACCTGCTCACCTGCTCTTATTGGTTCTTCTTTAATGGCCTTACCAGAACCAAATTATACAGAAATTCCTATGAATAGGTTGAGCAGATGGCAATTAATTCAAAAATTAACACAACATATTTGGAAAAAATGGTCATCAGAATATTTGAACAAGCTCTTAAATAGACCTAAATAGTACAAGGGAAGGGTAGAGATAAAAGAGGGAGATTTAGTATTAGTAAAAAATTCTGATAATTATTGCGCTTTAAAATGGCATTTGGCACGAATTATTAAAATTCATCCAGGCCAAGACAATATTATAAGAGTTGTCACCTTGAAAGATAAAAATGGCACATATAAAAGGCCAGTCACAAAAATTGTTGTTTTGCCATATGTGAATGATAGTTTATTAACTACTTAAATTCATACATTTGTTTTATTAAACTATATATTTTTCCTGCAGTGTATTACATTCTTGTGTTTATATTTGTAAATTTAGTATTTTATTTAGTGTAATATTTTTGAGAAGAAATTGTGTGTTTTTTTATGAGATTGTATTTTTTATTTAGAGATTGTGTTTGAATTATATTGCATTTATATTATTGAATGTTAGCAACATTCAAGGCTATGTTAAATGTAAAAAAACTTGTGATTGTGAGTTGGGTTTGAGATGCCGATCAGAGAAGTTGTGTAAATCTCGGCTCTCGACCATTTTTTTTTAGTGTTGTGAGAAATTAAAAGAGTTACAGTCCGCTAGTAAGTTATTTTATTGAGATTGCGTGTTTTTCTTTCGTAGTGATAAATATTAACTGAGTTATCGTCGAATCCAGTAAGACTCATAAATTAAAGCCGTTTATGGAGGAATGCTGCTGTCTTGTATCAAAATGTCAGCCACCCTAAAATTTCCAATCGCTACATCGCAGCCATTTTTTTAAAGAATTGTGTGTTGAAGGATAAATGCTATGCACATCCTATTCAACATTCACTCCTATTGTGATGCAACTCATCGATATATATAAATTTTAATATGTTTGCAACAACCCAACATCATCAAATGATTTTTTCTTATAGACCGTCCTGTAACGGAATTCCTTTGAGTGTCCCTGTAAAGGAACTGTGAATTCTACACACTTCATTTTCAATACCGAACACTTCATAGTATATATCCATTGCATGACAATTCAAGTATTTTTACGCAAGTTAGAGCTCGGACAGACAAACCGAATTCATAAACACCTTTCAACTCACGTTGTAAAGTGTTAAAAAGGCACATTTAATGAAAAGCTTGTTTTTAAAAAAACATTTGAAATCGCACTCTCGTGTGGAGTTCCTATCCCAGAAAGGATAAAATGGATCATAATTCATTATTGAAAAAGTGACACATCCATAGCCACTCATTTTTGGAATCTCTGTAAACGAAGAATAAGTGCTACACATACCACATTTTTATACCTATATATAAAATTTCAAACCATTCGGTTGGGTAGTTTTTAGAAGGACAGACGACGACAGTAGGTGCTACGCACTTATATAATGACGAACGTACTTAAAAAGACGAATGTTTGAAAATCCACGAAAATATAATATAACCACGAACATACAATAATCTTTTCCAGTTTATCCGCATCATACCTTTTTTTAGAAAGCTCAGAAACCAATCTATTTTCGAGATTTAAATGTTTTGTTATAAAAGAAGGTTTCTTTTGCAGCCACAGATTGTCGGAAACGTTTCCGAATAGTTTTTAGAGTGTATGGATCCGTTTTCTCAACCCAGAATATCGATTTTTAGGAAGGGCACCCTTCTCTAATCAACAGTTTCATGTTTAACAAATATTTTTTACAGACAAACATGCTAGATGCATTAATATTAGCATTAAAATTAATGTTATTTTGTTCGCATTTTTTTTTTACTCTTGCATGTATACATTCAGTTACGCATAGCTGAAAATGTTTCACTGAGAATGGAGCCCTTCCCAAAAAAACGATATTCCGGGTTGAGAAAACAGATTTATCTCTCATTCTAGCGACTGTAGATCCCGTTGGGAGATCTGTCCTCAAACTCTGTAGAAAAAATGAAATTAAAGTAAGTAGTAAAAGTAGAAATTAATACACTGGATATAAATAACTCGAAAACGTTTCCAAAAATCTGTAACTTTTTTTTTTAAATGCTTCTTTAAGTCTCGAAAATAGGTTGGTTTCTGAGGTTTCTAAAGATAAAGAAACGCTTCTCGGAATCGCGGGTCACTCGAAAGAAATCATTGTATCCTTGCGTTCTGGGTTGTATTTTCTACAGCGTGTTGAGGACAGATCTCCCAACGGGATCTACAGTCGCTAGAATGAGAGATAAATTTATGACTTTTCAAAATAAAATAAAATTTATAATTTTGTACAATTTTTTTTATTTCTGTGTTTAGGTAATAAAATGTACATGTAACTGTGAGCTCTAGAATTCGATGCCCTTTTCCACACAAACTTAGGCAGAAAATATTGCTTACAAAGTGAAGCAGACTGTTTTACTGTTGTTTCAACATCCCTTATTCTAAGCAAATACAAAGCACAAAACAACGAATGAGGAGAATGATCGAAAAGCTTTTCAACCGCCTTCTGAGAGAGTGCACTCCCATTTCGTTAAAACATGTTTTTTAACACTTTCCAACCTAGTTGAAAAGTGTTTACGAATTCGGTTTATCTGCCTGTCTGTCCGTGCTCGAACTCGCCTTCGAATAATCGATATTCGAACTCTCATGCAATGGATATAGGTTATGGAGGTTTACTAAGCGTGTTCGGATGTTCGGAACTGAAAATGAAGTGTGTAGCACTTATAGTTTCTTTACAAGGATAACTCAAAAGAATTCCGTTCAATGACGTTTTATGGAGAAAAATCGTTTGCGCTTTTATTTTAATGATGTTTCACAATTTCAAACGTACTGAAATCGACATAAAGTGCTCACTATAGAGCATTCATCGTTCATTGACAGGGACACACGAAAGAATTCAGAACTGTCTGTTAACACTAATGGCTGGAAGTGCTCTATATATTCGGATAGTCATGCAATGGATACAGGTTATTGAGGTTTACTATGGCAAGTTCGGTATTGAAAAGGAAGTGTGTAGCACTCATAGTTTTTTTACAATGATATTAAAAAGAATTCTATTACAGGACGGTCTATGGGGAAAAAACATTTGCGGTTTATTTTAAGGATGTTACACCCTTTCAACAAACACATTATAATGGATCTATATCACTGAGTAGGGTGTGCATTTAGAGTTCCTTGACACGGACACTCAAAAGAATTCCGTTACATTGCGGTCTATGGAGAAAAATCGTTTGCTGTTTGTTTTAACAATGTTTCACTATTTCAAACACATGAAAATTGATATATATCACGAAGGTACATTACAAGAAGCTTAATAGGGAATAGGGTGCGCATAGCACTTATAGTTACTTTACAGGGACAGTCAAAAGAATTCCGTTACATGACGTCTATGGAGAAAAATCGTCTGCGGTTTAATTAAATAATGTTTCACTATTTTAAACGCATTGAAATTTATATAGATCACTCAGGTGCATGACAAGAGGGTTACTACAGAATAGTGTGCGTATAGCAGTCATCGTTCATGGACAGGGACACACAAAAGAATTCTCTACTGTCTGTTAACAATAGTTCCTGGAAGTGCGTTTTAAGTGGCTGAACGCGATTTTAAATTGAACTCACTTTTTGTCTATGACTGGGTGTGTATCAATTCTGTAGATCCTAAACAGGGCAGCACAAAAGTTCGCGAACCCATTTCCGTTTATGGACAGAAACTCCAGAAGGAGAATTTTAAACTGCGTGCTACCCGTTTCCTAACTAAACTAAAATTGAGCCTATTATGTAGTCTATATACAAATCTATAGATCCTATACAGGGCGGGATAAAAGTATTCGGATATTTTTCCGAATAGTGTATAGGTTGGAAATTCCTGAAATGACGTTTTTAAATAGGTTATGCGTTTTCCAAATTGTTTACTTAGATGTTATCTTTCAGCTTATGAAACGGTCATGATTTGTAAAGTTATTTTGGAAGCGTTGGAAAGTGTTACATAATCTATGCTTCACGCATGATTTTTCGTTCTTGTTCTTTCCTATTCTGCGTAAAAATAAGATTTAAAGTTTAAAAGTTTCGACAAAAATACTGTTTCCATAAAAATGTGTAAAACGTTATTAATCCCTCCCCCCAGTATCTTTCTGAATCACTCATTTACACATTTACGGGAGTTAGAGAGCAGACAGACGCGTCATCAGAGACACACAAACAGACAAGCAGATTAGAAGACTCCTACTCTTGATTTACGTTGGAAAATGGTAACAAGAAAGGAAAAGCATGCGTCCAGCATAGATTATGAAACACTTTTTAATGCATTCCCAATGCGCCGTTTAATTAAGTGAAAGACGATCGCTAAGTAAAGAATTTGGAAAATGCATAACACATCCGAGAAGCCAGTTTTAACAATTTCAATCTAGAATCCGAAATCTTTTGTGTAGCCCTGTATAAAATCTATAGATTTATGTATGTAATTGCATGATATTCAAACATTAAGTTCAGTTAGGAAACGCTTTACACAGTTGAATATTCCCTTTCAACCAATTCATACAGACAATACTGTAACCGAAATTTTTTGTGTGTCTCTGTCAATGAACGATACATCCTACGCACACCCTGTACTACCCGTGATGTCTATCCATTTCAATGTGTTTGAAATAGTGTAATATCATCAATACAATTTTTCACCCTAGACCCTAAAGTAACGGAATTCTTTTGAGTACGACGAACCGTAAAGGCTACACTTTCCATTTTCAATATCGAACATGCCATGGTAAACATCCATAACATCTATCGTTTATATAGCAATCCGAGTGTATTGACGCGAGATAGAGCTCAGACAGACAGACGGCAGGCAGACAGACAAACTGAATTCCTAAACACTTTTCAACTCTGTTGGGAAAGTGTTAAAAAGAGGAATAAATTCGCGGACATTTGTCCTGCGATTCATTTCTCATATGCATCGTTTGGTAGAGAGGTTAGAAATTGAGAGACTTTTTAAAATATCTTAAGTCGGTCGCATTACACTTTCTCTTTTTGTTTCATTCCAAAAAATAAAAAGAGTTGCCAGAATGTCTTTTCTCGCTTTTGCGACACCACCCGGGCGTGTACCCGGATGCCCCGTACCGGTCGTCGGAACAACCCATTCATCGCCCGACCTACATTCGTGGAACGCTTCATTCACAGCCTGTGTCGGAAAATAAATTAAAAGTCCGGCTCCCGTCGCATTTCTGCGTGGAAAAAGGTTACATTCACCCTAATAGATGTTTCCGCATCCAATAAAACCGACGATGAAGTGTGCTATTAAAAATGATTACAAAATTTTAATTTTGGATACATGCAGTGTCACTCGATCCACAAAAAATCGAAATCCAAACGCTGCCTCCCCCTCCCCCCCCCCCAAAAAAAAATAAAAAATAAATAAAGAGTTTTTAACACTCGTATCCATGTTGTTTTTTAGAATAAAAATTTGAAATGGCTTGACTTTTCCTAAATAGACACTTAACACGAATTTATACAGGTAATGTATATAGTAAAATGCAAATAAAAAATCATGGAGCTTATAAGTTTTATTCAGTTTTAATATCTTATTAATCTATAGAAACATTGTTTACGAAATTCAAATGGATCATTAACTGTGAAAGATTATTTTATTTTACATTTCATAGGAGCTGACAAAGTCTCAAAGTATCTATTCCGAAATTAGAAATTTAAATTTTCTTTGACGGTATTTGATCACTCTATTTCATATTATGTAATCTATTCTAGAAGCTACATTTGATTAATCCTTAATTAAAACACCAAACCTTTTATTCTGTGTCTGTATCTAACCCTATACAAAACAAGAGCAACTCAGAGATTTGCACGGGCCGGAATTTCTATTTCCGGGCCCGGCCCATACAAAAAAAATTATTGGCCCGGCCCGGTATAAAAATTAAAATTTAGGCCCGAGACCGGCCCGGTATTAAAGCTAAAAGACCGGCCCGGTATAAAAGTTAAAATTTAGGCCCGAGCCCGGCCCGGTATTAAAGCTAAAAGTTCGGCCCGACCCGGCCCGGTATAAAATCTGAAAATTTGGCACGGCCCGGTATAAAAGTTAAAAGTATGGTCCAAGTCCGGCCCGGCCCGGTATAAAAGCAAAAAGTTCTGCCCCAGCTCGACCGGTCCCAAAGAGAATCTTTCTGACTGTCTGAAGCTCTACTCAAATCCAAATTAGGTAATTTCTTAAAGATTCATGAAGTCATTTTTAATCTCAGATGCAAGACAATTGCAAGTGCACTTATTCAGAACAAATAGGATTGAATAGCGTTTTCCATTTTTCGATAAAGGTAAAAGAAACTTTCGGGGAAATCTCCGTAAAATAGGCATTTTAATCTGAATTTCAGGCCACAGTAGCCAATTGCTTACTGATCACGGCATTTGTGTAACTGCCAAGTCTTAAAAATTGGCTTAAAATGCTCATTTTCTGGATGATTCTTTACCTTTATAAGAAAACAGGAAATTCTTCAATTTCTTGGTATCTGAATAAAATGTGTAAATTTTATATTGTTACAAATATTAATACAATATTTTTGTATTTACGAATGAAAATGACTTTCTAAAAGTTTCGGAAAAGTAGCCATTTTGGCTATGGCACAGCCTTTAATATAAAAGTTGCTTATTAAGAGATCCCCCCCCCCCAAAAAAAAAAGAGCCATGTCTCCCCGTTTAAATGGAGGGCTGGATCCGCCCTTGATTTTTGCATCGATTGAGTCCGGCCAATAATGATCTTCATACGACTTAGATCGTAAATGGAAATTTCGGCCTTTGCTGACCTCTAAGAAGAATAAAGTTGAGGCTCGGTTCGGCCAAGGAAAACGAAGTCTAGCCCAACCAAACCGAGTCTGCAAGCAAGAAAAAAAAAAAAAAAAAAAAAAAAAAAAGGGGGGGGGGGGAAACAGCGGAAAGAGTAAACACCAGGCCCGACTGGGTCCTAACATGCAGAATAAAAAAAGGCTCAAACCCTGTCCGGCCCGGAAAAAGTAAAGACCAAGCCCGGCCTGCCCCGAGCCTCCTAAATGAAAATCGGCCGAAGCCCGGCTTGCGGGCCAGGCCTCTAAGTAACATCACTAAAATCCATGCATCAGCTATGATCCGCCCCGGTAGTTCTATAGTGTTAAAGTATTCCAGTACGTTTGAAGCGTATTTTTAAAACTTACCAACATAGTTTGAAGAGTGTTTATGAATTCGGTTTGTCTGTCCGTCTGTCTGTCTTTCCTCTCGTAAATAGACTCGGACTGGCCTGCCATTGTTCTTGAGGTATCTTAAGTTTTAACAAGAACTAAAAATCATGCGTCAAGCATAGATTATGTAACACTTTCCAACGCTTCCAAAATAATTTTACAAATCATACTCTTTAATAAGCTAAAAGATAACATCTAAGTAATCCGAATACTTTTATTCAACCCTGTATAGGATCTATAGATTTGTATATATACTACATAGGATGCTAAATTTTAGTTCAGTTAGGAAACACGTAGCACAGTTTAAAATTCTCCGTCTGGAGTTAAATAATACGGAAATGTGTTCCCGAACTTTTGTGCTTCCCTGTATAGGATCTACAGAATTTATACACACCACGTAATATACAAAAAGCGATTTAAAATTAAAATCGCCTTCAGTAACTTAAAACGCACTTCCAGGAATTATTGTTAACATACAGTAGAGAATTCTTTTGTGTGTCCCTGTAAATGAACGATGACTGCTATACACGCAATATTCTGTAGTAAGTCTCTTGTAATGAACCTTATATAAATTTCAATGCGTTTAAAATAGGGAAACATTATTTAAATAAACCGCAGACGATTTTTCTCCATAGACGTAATGTAACGGAATTCTTTTGACTGTCCCTGTAAAGTAAGTATAAGTGCTATGCACACCCTATTCCATATTAAGCTTCTTCTAATGCACCTTAGTGATATATATAAATTTCAATGCGTTTAAAATAGTGAAACATTATTTAAATAAACCGCAAATGATTTTTCCCCATAGACCACAATGTAACGGAATTCTTTTGAGTGTCCCTGTAAAAAAACTATAAGTGCTACACACTTCCGTTGAAATAGGGAACATGCTATAGATAACGATTATAACATATAAAAATTGCAGGGCAATCCGAGCATATTTACGGGAGTTAGAGCACGGACAGACGGCAGACGGCCAGACGGCAGACGGCCAGACAAACCGAAGTCATAAACACTTTTCAACTAGGTTGGAAAGTGTTAAAAATGAAGTGCAATTATTTAGGATTCGTTTCCATGGACACTCAAAAGATACATTATGGTCTATGAGCAATAATCGGTGGGAGTGCGTTTCGAATTGTGATGCATTTTTAAATTTTACTAACTGTTTGCATATGTCTTGTTGCGTATAAATTCTATGAATCCTGTACAGGGCTCCTCAAAATAACTCGAGTCCATTTCCACTTATGGACGGAAATTGCTGAAGAGGAATTTTCAGCCGTGTTATGCATTTCCTAACCGAACTCAATTGTAGAACAGTATGTAGATCCTAGACAGGGCTGCACAAAAGAATTCGGATATTTTTCCGACTATGGGTGGTCATTGTTGAAATTGGGTTTTCAAATGTGTTATGCGTTTTCCGAATGGCTTACTTAGACACTGAGTGGAGCTAGTTGAGCTTAAGCCGATAGGTAAGCCTCCTCGCCCGGTTTGACCTAGACCTTCTTGACTTAGACACACACGAGCGCATTCAATAAAACAATCAATAGGAATTTACGTGATTGGCTGATCTATCTGCTCGACCGGTCGGCTCTTTTGCATAAAATAATATCCTCTGCCTTTATAGCTTTCGGCCAACACTCCTCTTCTCACAAACTGCTTCCATTTGTATTGCTTTATCAGGGTTCGTCAATTCCGGCGTTTTCCCATCGTCAATTTTGTACCTATTTATAAGGTCGTATTATTAGTTTATTTTATTCTCTGTAAGGTAATAATTGTCAGCTTGTTTAGTATTACTCTACTTCTTCCCCAATCCTCTTTCACTTTTACCAAATTCGTTAAGTTAAACGAATGTGCACCCTTAATATACAGTTAAGTATAGGTAAAGCTACACTGGGTTCGACACTTTTTAGTTCAATAATGGTGCACTTTAAAAATTGCAAAAACAGATTGTTTACTTATAGATATCCTCTTTCACCTCACTAGACGGTCATGCTTTGTGAAATTATTTTATGAGCGTTGGAAAGTGTTACATAATCTACGCTGGACGCATGATTTTTCTTTCCAGCAAAAATGAGTAGAATACTGTTTGCTTCCAATAGATTAACATACAAAAAAAAATAATTTGTTTTGTTAAATAAATTATTTTGATCCAAGTTTTACAAGTTTTACAATTTTAAAGGAAACTAATACAATAGTTTTGAAAAATCTATTTAAGGATATCAAAGTTGCCATTTTTCTAAACTATTAAAACACGTATTTTTCCGTTTTTCAATCGGATGTCTATATTTCTCGACTTATTGGAGTGTTTCCAGACATTGCCATGGTAACGATTCTCACAGCATGGCACACGATGACAGCACCATCTACAAAAATTTTCGAAGAAAATGTTCAATACAAAAGTTACGTATTTTTTCCCGTAGAATCCGAATCTGCAATAAAAAATGGGGGTCATCCTTTAAGATTTCAAAGTTGCCCCCTTTCCCCCCGGGTGGAGGGGGAAAGTTGGGGAGGCAACTTTGATATCCCTCAATAGATTTTTCAAAAATATTGAACATGCATTTTGCCGTTTTTCAATCCGATGTCTATTTCTCGAGTTATTGGACAGTTTCCAGACTTTTCGGGCACCCTGTATATCATTTTTATCATATAATCATCATAATTTTATTTCATTTTATATAACCATCATCCTCATTTATATATAGATAATGATGCATATATTTAATTTACGTATATATTTATATATATCATTTTTATCATATAATCATCATCATCATCATCATCATCATAATTTTATTTCGTAATTGGGTTACAATCGAAACAAGATTTGGCAAGTTATAACTAGCGCCTAGCTAACATAAAAGTGCCAATATTTCTAATTAAACACCAATATTGCTTTTGTTAGCTAAATATTTCTTTCCAATATTGGGGCAATAGTGATTGCTACAAGAACTTGCGACAATTTTTGAAAGGTATGTTTTGAATGTATAATCCTATTTTCAAAATGAAATTTAAATTCCAACTTTCATAATTATAAACGTTATGACACGCTTGTATTTATTTAACTTACTTAGGTTCATGGACGTAAGGATGGAATTTTGTAGTTCATTTTTCCACACACTTCCCAATGTGCTAGAATTCCAGAAAATTTATACAGTTGCGTGTTTCGGAAGGGTTCAATATTTTCGGAAGTTAATCAACCATTATTAGATTCATTTCAATTAAATTCTGATTATACGTTGAAAAAACAATTGAAAAATCCTAGGTACTTTAAATAATTTCCAGGCATGATTTTTTTTTCTTTTAAACGATTACCACGCGATTTAACAATACATATTTGTTCGTTGCAGTAATATTAAAAAGTAAAAGTTTTATTATTATTATTACTAGCCGCCACTGGCGACCAGTTTGGTCGCCCTTAAATGTATGTTAAGCATTGTAACAAATTATTTTTATTCATAATTTATTTTTTTCCTTAATCCCTCGCATAACTGGAAAAATCTAATAGATAAATCAAGAACTTTTGCGATCGCGGTAGCATTTCGCATATTTTTTGTTGTTATTTCATCTTTCTTGACAAAAACCGCTTAACCCACTTAAGAATTTATGCTTCATGTCCATTTGCTTATCACTTGCAATATGTTCTCTAATGCGGAGATTCTTAAACATATTTGGCGCAAAACAAAAATCGCGCCAGCCCCGGTGCGTCCGTGTTTCAATTTAAAATACATGACGTTCACATTTTTCATTTAAAATAGAAAATAGAAAAATAATAATTATCATAAATCAAAACATTTGATTTCAAATTAAAGTATCGTTTCTAATTTGCACGCGCAAAAAATAAAAGCTGACAATTCTTTTCGAAATTTGATCCATTAAATATTATTACATGAGTTCAACTTACGTCAAAAAAGATCCGGAAGTTGAGTTGTATGGAACAGAATTAAGGTAAACTTTGACTGTCTCACTGGTGCGGATTATTTTTTTTACGCCAGGCAGCGATCCAAAAATTCATTTTAATTAAATGAATAAAATAAATATTAAAATAAAATAAATATTATTAAACATTCACAACGAATGAATCTTTTTTCTTTGTTTACTTTCATATATAGAGAATTTTAACTGCGAACCTAATTTAAACTGAAGTTATTGCAGAATGTATACATAATTGAACGTAAGTCATCTCTCAAATATTAATTTATTTTGAACGATCTTTCTAAAAATGTAATTTTTATGCAGTTTTATTTGCAAAAATAATTTTGAATAAAAATGGCCGCCTGGCATATGAAAAAGTGAAACGGACATCCCGGAACTGTTGATGACAGTCACATGACTTACGGTTTTATATTATTATTATTACACTGCTCAAAACAATTAAAGGATATTGCAGTTTGAGGTGGATTTTGTATCTGGGAAACTTTTTAGCTGATTGATACATGGTCGACAGACATAGTAGGTTATATGAGAATAAATTACACATGTTTGGCAGAAAAAAATGCATTTTATTGCGCATTTGTGTACAAAAGGAAAAAAACACAATTTGTGCATATGAGAAAAAAAGAATAAGAAAAGGTGTTTTCTTCAAAGAAAATCATTTTCAGTAGGGGGTATGGTTTCCACGGGCGGCCAGCAACGTTGAAAACCTTTGAGGCATGGACTCAATGAGGCTATTAATGACGAGTTGGGGTATTCTGCCCCACTCTTCCAGAAGAGCTCTTTCCAGTTCTTGGAGAGTTTGTGGGGGTTGTTGGCGGCCAGAAACTCGTCTTCCTAGAGCGTCCCAAACGTGCTCGATTGGATTCATGTCTGGAGAACACGCTGGCCATTCCATTCGAATGATTCCTTCCTCGAAAAGGAAATCCTCCACCAGGTTTGCACGATGTGGCCTGCAGTTATCGTCCATTAAAATGAAGTTATCTCCGATTGCTGCAGCGTAAGGGACTACAATAGGTCTGAGGATCTCATCCCTATATCGGCGACCAGTCAGAGCTCCATCTCGAATGATGTAGAGGTCAGTGCGCCCGTCAATGGAGATGCCACCATACACCAACACTCCTCCACCGCCAAATCTGACACTTTCGTGCACGAACGCAGGATTATTCCTACTGCCACGGTCCCTCCAGATGAAAATACGCCTATTATCCGGATGCACAGAAAAACGGGACTCGTCAGAAAACAGAATATTGCTCCATTCATTTCTCCTACAGTTGACATGCTCGGTTGCCCACTCCCTGCGGTCGCGACGATGCCTTGATGTTAATCTAACACATACCATCGGTCGGCGAGCATACAGACCTACAGCATGGAGCCGGTTTCGGACAGTCTGAGTTGAAATCGTGGTGCCTGTAGCCGAGCGAAGGTGTTGTTGGAGAAGAGTAGCGTTCATGTTTCGGTGTCTCCGAGCTGTTAACGCTAAATACCGATCTTCATTGGGCGTTGTTGCCCGTCTACGACCTTGCCCTGGTCTTCGGCCTGCACATCCACTCTCCAAAAAACGGTTCCAGATCCTGGAAATGACACTTTGTGACACGCCAATGGCTTGCGCTACTTCGGCTTGAGTTTGGCCCCCTTCTAACCTATCAACAATTCTCCAAGCTTCTGAATCTGTCAAATGACTTCGCTGAGACATCGTACTCATCGAAACAAAGCAATCACTGAATACCGATCATCCTTGTCTTCATTCTCTTTTATCCAGTTGAAAGTCAAATTTCATTCGCTGCCGCTGAAGCGACGTTTTTGACGTCGAACTCAAAATTTGCATACTCCACAGTTTGAAAACCAGAAAAATTTGCATTTGTGATTCTCTTCTTCTATTTTCGGCAAAAAAAAATTTCGTTTATATCTTTATTTTATATAAAACTTCAAATATCCTTTAATTGTTTTGAGCAGTGTATTATATCCTGTTACCCTATCACAAAAAGAAACTGAACATTATTATTTTTTAACTATCCAGTAGTTTTGAAATTTTAATATATTTTGTTTTTATATATGGGACTCTAAAGCTACATGATACTATATATAATGTGAATTTTCATTACTTTTAAATTCAGTGTTTTCTACTTGCAAGTACACTAATAAAAGCGTTTTTTTTAAACAATTTGCGTTTTATTTTTATCTAAAAGTAAAATTCTCTTCCCAATTCATAAATGATTAGTATTTTACAAGAAAATGGGTATCCATAACGTTATACATTTCTCAAGCACACCATTTCCAATACTTAAAACTAGAAAATCTATATATTTAAAACGCTAAGCGTTTTGTTTCGACAATCCGTGAGAACAAACTACTACATCAAATTACATCATTCTTTTTTTAAATGAAAGATATTTGGTCACAGATTTGTTATCATACATTCGTTTGTTCGAAAATTTAATTAATTAGCCGTAATCTTAAATTAAAATTTTACTTCTGCTTATGACGTCATAAAGTGGGCAATCGGATTAACGCCCACTGTTGCGACGTACAGAGTTTATTTTCTGAACTCAATGATTGCGAGCATAAAATATAAATATTAAATATTAAAAGCACGTGACTTTTAGGCCGAATTTTGACTTTTAGGCCGAATTTTTTAATTTGTAAGTTAAAATATAGTTAAAATGTTTATGTATTTTGGTAAAAATATTTATCCGTGTGTTTTATAAGCAAATAAAAATTCATATTTACTGTGACGTCACGGAAATATTGTCCATTGGGTTCATTTTATCATTAAGCATTATAACTTTGTTGATGCCATTTTTTTCATTACAATTAAATGCAAAATATATTTTTATTTGTATGCATGGTGCTTAAGCATAAATGTAAGTGTGAAAAGTTTGTACCGGTGAAAATGACGTTTTATGCTTAGCTTGAAATGCATTTTAACATTGATAAAACTAAAAAGAAAAAATTATATGATTGTGTCAACATGGCGTAATATTAACTGATATTTCAATTTTTAATTTTAAAGATTAGGACTGGAGCCTTTATTGGTTGCTTCATCTTGATTGCATACCTTGATTACATGTTACCAATAACTTTTTTGAAATTATAGGATTTAGTTATAGGAATTATAGGATTTAAATTATTAAGATTTCCTTTTTTAATAAAAAAATTCAGAAAAGTTAAGAATTTCAGGAAAAAAAACTTGAAATAATGATTGTATTTTTAGCTAGAATAAACAATGTAAGGCTAATATTTTATGGGAATTATTTTGGTAGGTTTGTTATAAGTTCATTTAACAGTTCCTTATTAGCGGCAAAGTCTTATTTCTTTCACTGTGAATTTTTCTTTCGATGTCAAAAAATGGTAGTCTACTTTTGGACGCCAACCAAAACACAGTGGCAATATTTAGAAATGTATAACGGTTGTGACAACAAACGGCACTATCGCTTTAGCTTTCATCGCGCTTACATCACTTCTAAATACTAAAAATTTAATTTTTTTACTACATTTTACAATTTCAATTCTTACATCCTCAATTAGAAAAAAAAATTAGCTTTCGATTGAAATTTATTTGAAATCTGCCGCTTAATTTAACGACTTTTTAAATAGTTTTCAAGCATGAAATATTTTTCAATTCTACCTCAACAATGACCATCCGTTTGTTTTAATAATGTAAAATAGCCCCTTGGAAAGTTGCAACAATTGAAAATAGGTATCCCTAACCTTCATGAAAAGTGAAAAAAAAAAAATAATAAAAACCTGATAAATCATAAGATCAGATTATCCATAAGATAGAGTATTTTGGCGTTAATATAAAATCTGTCAAAAGAAAAAAAAACTATTTTTATTTTATGATTAACATAAAATTGATATGTTGAATTCGTTGATGTATATGTTGAATCAGAATATGCTAGGAACTGTTATTTATTATTTTTCTTAAAGATCCATTGGATATTTAACTGTATAAGAGACCGATTGTGATGGTAAAGGAATAATCATCCTGATTATGTAAAGGGATAGAAGAAACCATACAAATAAATTACGATTGAAAAAATTATAATGGGCAGATGCAATACATATGCGCATAGGAGCTCATTCGATTGCATTATCACGGGGGGGGGGGGTGCTTATACTATGTTCTTTTATTTACTGAATATGAGATGAAAGTAGGAAATTTGTATGATACTTATGATACTTTATGATAGGACTATTTGTATGATACTTTATAGCTCCATGACCTTTTTTTTTTGTCGTGGGGAATATGGTGGTAATGTCAAACTGATTTGCATTACACATTTGTTTATGGAGTGTTCATTTGGAGTTTGCATCGGAAATAGCATTTCACTGGGAGGGGGGGGGGGGATTTTTTAAAATAAAATATTTGAAAGACTGTTTCATACGAAGCCCTACTTAAATAATAAAGAAGCTTATTTTACTGATATTGTTATAGTATTTTTTTTTCGTCACGTTTTGACGGGTTCCATCTAGTACTTTTTTAATTCTCAATAAAATTATCTTAATATGAATGTAGGGGTTAGGTATGATTTAAAAGGCAGCGAACGAAAGAGACCCAACACTGGATACTTTTGCTCTCACGTAATCATGATAGGCTAATTTCCATCCATATCATGGTGATCAAGGTAGGCTGAAAAGCAGGCGTCATCTGCAGAGTGCCGCAGCTTGTCTCTCTCGTTGTATAAAATTTAGTAGAGAATGAGTTGTTATAGAAATCGAAAAGCTAGAACTGTATCACTTTTTTTTACTTTCTTCTATCTATAATAGAAGTAAGTATTGTAATCAAAATTTTTTTTCGACTTCCGGTTTTCGACGGATTGACACTCGTTCGAAAAACATGTTTATACAAAATGCCTATCTGTCCGTCTGTATGTCCTCATTGTACCATCGAAAAGTGTATGAATGTATGCATTATAATTGATCCAAATTTTGTTTTTAGGGGTGTGACTGGCCAGCAGGTGCTTCTTGATTTTGGGGGATATTCCGCCGGAAGGGGGCGCTGTGGTAGCCATTTTCAGTATTGTACCCTCGAGAAGTGTATGAAGTTCTGCATAGAATGGAACTCAATTTCATTTATAGGTTTTCGTCTACGGCCAGCAGGAGATAATTCCGCCTGAAGGGGGGTGCTGCGAGAACGTATTTCGAAGTATGAGCATGCATGGGATAGGAGACAGTTTTGACTCGTTGCATAAAGTTTTTATGTATTTTTTTCAATCCATTCATTCTAAATGGACAGTAAAGCTCAGTTGCCATCCATGCCAAAACGATGAATAATGTTCTCAGAATCCCGATAGGAGTCGCTAAGAAGATACGATGTGAAAAGATGGATTTCGATGCATATCGTTATCCAGTCATGATGGATTGAGTCCACTGCGTCAAGATGGAGGTCATCAAAACATTTATGGCTCCTTTAATTGAATGAAATCTCCAGCTTTATGATGGGGCCTGATTATACAAAAGGCACGTGAAGCACGACCCCCAAAATGACTGTGAAATGGATCCTTTTGTTATCATCTTTAACACTTTCCAACCTAGTTGAAAAGTGTTTATGACTTCGGTTTGTCTGGCCGTGCTCTAACTCACTTAAAAATGCGTGGATCTTTCTGAAATTTTTACTGTAGTTTGTCGTTTGCTATTTCAAGTGAAGTGCGTAGCACTTATAGTTTTTTTTACAGGGGCAGTCAAAAGTATTCCGTTACAGGACAGTCAATGGGAAATCAACGTTCCAAGTGCATTTGGATGATGTTACGTCATTCGAAATAGGGTGGAATTGATACTATAAATATGAAGCGCATTAAAACATGCTTTTTGTAGAATAGGGGGTGCAAAGCATTTATTATTCATTGACAGGGTGGAACAAAAGAATTCTGTTACACATTTTTCTATGGGGAAAAATCGTTTGGAGTGTCATTGAGTGATATTTCTCTATTTCAAACATAATTAAAATTATACAAAACCATATGTTATATACTAAAACCATCCTTAAAAATATCTAGCTAACAATGCAAGTCATCCATTCAGCAGGATTCAAGCTATAAACAGCCGGAACGAAATTATCATTTGCATTCTATGTATAGAGTAGATGCAAGTAAGATTATATAAATTACAGTCTAAAAAGTTCTGTACTTTTCACATTACGCCAACATCATGGTCGCCAAACATAATAGTTTCGAATATTTTTGTTTGTTTTGATAATGGCTCAGATTGAGTTGAAACAATAGTCTAATAAAACCTATTTTACTGTTTATAACCTTTTTATTGGACACCTTTTAGCAAATAAAAAGAAGTACCTAATAGTTGGCGAATGAAACATTTGAAAAAAATCAATATTGGTGCGAAAGTAAACATTTACAAAATATAACATTTCAAAAATACACAGTTTCGAGAACTATTTTGTTAAATCAATACAAATATGTACTGAATATAAAATTTAAAAAATATATTAATTTTTTATCAAAATTTCCATTTAAACTGCAGACGTCCAATTGTAAGGGTCTCTTAGCACTGCAGTCAACATTTCATTGTTGAATCAGCGAAAAATGTAAGTTAAAACATAATAAAAAAAAATATTTTTGATTAAAACAAGAACGAAAAATCATGCGTCAAGCATAGATTATGTAACACTTTCCAACGCTTCCAAAATAATTTTACGAATCATACTCTTTTATAAGCTAAAAGATAACATCTAAGTAATCCGAATACTTTATTCAGCCCTGTATAGGATCTATAGATTTGTATATATACTACATAGGATGCTAAATTTTAGTTCAGTTAGGAAACACGTAGCACAGTTTAAAATTCTCCGTCTGGAGTTAAATAATACGGAAATGTGTTCCCGAACTTTTGTACTTCCCTGTATAGGATCTACAGAATTTATACACACCACGTAATATACAAAAAGCGATTTAAAATTAAAATCGCATTCAGTAACTTAAAACGCACTTCCAGGAATTATTGTTAACATACAGTAGAGAATTCTTTTGTGTGTCCCTGTAAATGAACGATGACTGCTATACACACAATATTCTGTAGTAAGTCTCTTGTAATGAACCTTATATAAATTTCAATGCGTTTAAAATAGTGAAACATTATTTAAATAAACCGCAGACGATTTTTCTCCATAGACGTAATGTAACGGAATTCTTTTGACTGTCCCTGTAAAGTAAGTATAAGTGCTATGCACACCCTATTCCATATTAAGCTTCTTCTAATGCACCTTAGTGATATATATAAATTTCAATGCGTTTAAAGTATTGAAACATTATTTAAATAAACCGCAAATGATTTTTCCCCATAGACCGCAATGTAACGGAATTCTTTTGAGTGTCCCTGTAAAAAAACTATAAGTGCTACACACTTCCGTTGAAATAGGGAACATGCTATAGATAACGATTATAACATATAAAATTTGCAGGGCAATCCGAGCATATTTACGGGAGTTAGAGCACGGACAGACGGCAGACGGCAGACGGCCAGACGGCCAGACGGCCAGACGGCCAGACGGCAGACGGCCAGACAAACCGAAGTCATAAACACTTTTCAACTAGGTTGGAAAGTGTTAAAAATAGTAAATTAAATAGTTTTGCATACTTACAATTTTAAATAATAATAAAGTGGGTAAGTGTGATCGAAGATCGCTCAAAGGGTTTCGTTTAATATTCCTTTCAAAACACTTTATCCTTTCTTTAATAAATCCAAATAAATTTCATTTAGCAACCAAAAAAAAAAAAAAAACTCATGTTTTTTGTTTTGTATAAAGTAAAAATTTACTGGTCTATTTTTTCATTTTTTCGAGTATCCAAACCAGCTCGATAGCGGGCGAAGCCGACTATTATATTCTGTCATAATAATATCTGTCACGCGGACTAAATGCGATATAAAAAAAATAATTTCAAAATTAAACATGTTGTACACTTTCAAAATGTTAAAATAGGGGAATATTTCCATAATCGGATTTTTATCATGATTCAATATGTTTCTTAAACTCATATATTTACTATTCTCTATGACTCATATGGATACTCGCTTTGTATTATTCTCAAACATCTGAAAAATTCGTTCAACTTCCGATAGGACGTCAGATTTTCTTTTTAATTCTCTAATGACGTGATATTAATCTGCTTTGTGTACATACACATACTCATACTCCTTATATTATTGAGAAGTCTTTGAAAATTTCCGCTTTATGACCACTATGACTTCAATCATTTTTATTTCATATTAATCTTTTTTTCAATGGGTGAAACTTTTAATTTCATTTTCATTTATCACGTGGAAATCGTTCAATAGAAAATTAATTATTGTAGAAAGAATTTAATTGTGGATTTTTAATTTTTGGCAACTGCTATAACGAAAAATGTTTAAATTGAATAGGAAAAGGCTGTTAGAATTTTGGTTTTTTATCTCTATTTATTAAAATAATACGAATTTTTCAAATTTTAATATTTTGAGCTCTTCATAGATGATATTCAGTTACATATACACAAAGTTTCAACTCTGTAAGTTACATAGTTTCTGAGAACGGGCCTGTGACAGACAGACAACGAAGCGGGAGTAATAGGGTTTCGTGAGATGAACGAAACCCTAAAAAAGAGAGAGAGATATTCGCGTTTAATAAATAGCGAGTCACAATGCAAAGTCAATTGGCACGGTTTGTAATAAAAAATATTTGTACGTTCAGGGTTGAAATAAATGGCGCATTAGCACACATTATCTTGGTATAACGGAAAAGTACTACAAGGTATCCAAAAAATTTGTTCTAAATTGCCCCAATTCTCTGTAGACTCGATTATGGAAAAGGCTTTCAGAGAGATTGTATAAAATTGTGTTTTTTAAACAAAATGTGCGTAATGGGCAAATGCCCAGAAAATACGAAAATCGGCAAAAGATTACGGAAATTAATTTTTTCAAAAGGCTAATATTCGTATTTTTTTTTTTTTTTTTTTTTTTAACCAAAGGAGTCTTTTGAAAGCTGAATGTACACTCGTTAAGCGTGTGTGATTTGTTGTTTTTTTTCGTATTTTCATTAAATATTCCGGGAGAAGAGGGGGTTAAACATTGCAAAAAATACGGAATTCACAAAGATGATTTGCGGAGACGAACGTTTTGGAAACTGTTATAATTTTTAAAAGCAAAGGCGGCGTCGTAAAGAAAAATGAACGTAGATAGGGTTTGGTATCATTTCGTATTTTGATTCCCGCAGCCGATACTGATTTTTAAACATGGCACATAAAAACGAAATTCACGTGTGACTTTCGGAAACGAATTTTTTTTATATAAAGGATTAATATTTATATTTTCCGAAACGGGAATTTTGAAATAAGAATAGACATAGATATACTCGTAGTCTGATATTTATTTTTTTCGTAGCTTAATTAGAAACACCGATTCAGATTTTTAAAGAATGCAGAAATTGCGAAAGTGATTTACGGAAACGAACGTTTTGAAAAGGTTATTATTAATATTTTTCAAAACAAAGGTTTCGTTGTAAACTAAAATGAATGTAGGTGTGGTTAGGTAGGTGTCTTTGGTTTCTTTGTTTTTTCATTTACGAATCCGATTCACAATTTTAAAATCGCAGTAAAAAACAAAAATAAATAAAACGCAACAGTGACTTTCGGAAACTAATCATTTTCTTCAAAGGGTTAATGTTAATATTTTTCGAAACGGATTGCAGATTTTGAAATGGGACTGAAAACGTAAATCGGGTCTGGTATTTTTAGTTTTCTCGTAGAAACACTGATACAGATTTTTAAAGATTGCAGAAATTGCAAAAATCGCGAAACGGCGTAGAGAATTTTTTTTTTTCAAAGATTTTTCATTTTTTTTTACCATTAATTAATATTAGTAGTAAATAATATGCTATCCCCTCTCAAGTAAACATTTTCATGCTCAACAAACACCTTTTGCAGACAAGTATGATAAATTAACAACATTAATATCAACATTAACGTTAATGTGTTACTCTTGTTTCAAATGTTTGAATGAGAATAGATAGCATCCTATAAAAACCGATATTCCTGATTGAGAAAACGGATTAATAGGCTACAAAAATGACTCGGAAACGTTTCCGAAAAACAGTGGCAGCAAAAGAAACCTTGTTTTTATAAATTCTTCTTTAACCTCTTGAGTCCTGGGTACCCAAATGGGTACCTAGATTCTTTTGCTCATAAAAACTAAAATGTTTGATATTTTTAAATTTTAACTTCACTTCTATAAAGTTGAATACTTTTGCTTTTAAAATGAAACCTATAAATGGCAGCACCGATGTCGATTTCCTCATAAAATAAATGGTATTTTAACACGAGTTTGCAAAACAGTGCATCCAAGAAAGTAAGTCATTTTCACAATTCTTTTTAACTTAAAAACTTTATAATAAAAAAAATTATGAATTTGCAGATTATTCACTTATTTAAAGCTGTTATTTTTTTGTGTGTGTCATTTTAGGTTATTGATAATTAAATTGATATATTGGGGGGGGGGGGGGGGGTAGTCATTTTATGTTCCTATTTGTGAACCTAAATGACAAGCCCCCCTAAAACAATAGATTTCAAAAAAATATATTTTTTGTCATCTAGGATGTCATTTTGTTTGTTTAAAAGCAAAGAATGAGTATTTGTACTATTATTTTAACTTCGAGATTAAATCTCGAAAATAGATTGTTTATGAGGTTTCTAAAGATAAAGAACGCTTTTCGCAATCATGAGTCACTCCGAAGAGGTTATTGCATATATCCGCTCGTAGATTTATATTTTCGTAGATAAAAAAAATTTCCTTTTAGTGCTTTCCAACATAGTTGAAAAGTGTTTATGAATTAGTTTTGTCTGTCTGTCTGCCGTCGGTTGTGCTCTAACTCTCGTAATTATACTCGGTATGACATGCAATTGATCTACGTTATGACTCCTATAACGTTATGATCTACGTTATGATCTACGTTATCACAGTACGATATTGTACTGTGGTACGTTCAGTATTGAAAATGAAGTGTGTAGCACTTATAGTTTTTTTACAGGGACACTCAAAAGAATTCTATTACATGACGATCTATGGGGAAAATAGAATGCGGAGCATTTTGAGTTCATTTACAGGAACACCCAAATTAACATCCCGTTACATTATGATCTAAAGGGGAAAATCGTTTAATGATTTTCAAGCATCATAAAATGGATTTGCATTTCCGAGGTGCACTGAAAGATGCTTTCTGTATAGAGCATGGAGTGCAAAGCATTTATCATTCGTTTACAGGATCGCGCAAAAGAATTCGAATACAGTACTGTCTGCGAGTGGTAACGGCTGAAAGTGCGTTTTCAGTTTTGCTATGTGTTTTTAAGGTTTTTTTTTTGCGCGAAGTACATGGTGTATATAAATTCTGTAGGTCGTCTACAAGGCTATATAAAAGAAATCGTAATCCTTACATAGTGAAGTGGTTAAGAAAGTTTTTTAATTGAGTTATATGCACTTTCCTGCAGAATTCTATTTATAAATAAATCCATAAAAAGGGCTACGAAAAGAACTGTATACATTGCCGCCTATGGATGGTTATTTCTGAAAGTACGTTTTCAGCTGTAATGCGTATTCTAAATATGGTTACTACTATGTATTATATACGCAAATCTATAAATCCTATAATTTTGTGTATAGGATCTGCAGGCTGCACAAAATAATTTGTCTCATTTTTGGAGTATGGAAGGTACTTGCTAAAACTAGATTTTTAAAACGTGCTATTTGTTTTTGGCGAGGTCAGCAACAGAAGACAAAAACTTACCACAATCCTTTATTCCACTTCCACTTTCAACTCTAAAAATGGAATTAAAGCAACACCTGCATAGTAGTTGGCCATTGCGCTGGTCCGCAGAACAGGTGGGTCACTACACAAGAGATTTCATACCAGAAGTCTCTCAACACTCCCAAATACAAAACGAGCCACCTTTCATGATTCTTAACCAACCACGCACCCTTTCAACAAATATATAAACGTGATTCATCCCTTTATATCTGTGGATCACAATCCACATCTTTACGCTACATTCTGAATGGTACACTAACTTCACATGACCACGTTAAAAAACCTAAACAATATGAATTTATCTACCTGCTCGACCGGCCTTTGAATAAAATGAATAGATTGTATGAAATTTATAGAAAACAATCAATTCCTTTTCTCAAATCCCCCGCCTTCTTAGCACTCCACTCCTCACTCACCCGAATAGGAGCTCTTTAACTGCTTCAATTTGTAGTGCGCTTTATCAGGGTTCGTCAATTCCAGCGTTTTCCCATCGTCAATTTTGTACCTATTTATCAGTTCATATGATTAGTTTATTTTATTCTCTGTAAGGTAATAATTGTCAACTTGTTTAGTATTACTATACTACTATCATACTTTACTACTTTATTACTATACTACTTTAGTATTACTATACTACTATATACAAACATTGTCTAGTCTTTCCCAATCATCTTTTACCTCTGCCAAAAAAACTAATGTGCACCCTTAATACAGTTAAGTATGTGTAAGTAAGGCTACACAAAAGTGAGCCTTGTTAATAATTAAGGTAAACTAAAGAGCGAATGGTTAGATACGTTTAGTTAAATAATGGTGCACTTTAAACATTGTAAAAACTGTCTATCCTTCAACACATTGTATATGTATGTTAAAGTAAACCCAGGGATTGCACTCCCACTCTAAAGCGAAAGCTGGGTTCCCGGGACGATCACCACACACTATTCCGCATGTGTTGGAAAGCGTTTCGTAATCTATGCCTGACGCACGGTTATTCTTTCTTAACCTTCATCTCCGAGACCTCTGAACCGGATGGAATGCGAAGAAGAAGAAGCGTCCAAGAGATGGCGCGCTTCCACTCAAGAGAGAGATGGGATGGATAGATGCTGTTTGTTAATATAGGTCAGATCTGGAGGCTCCATATTTAACAGATTCTTACTTCTGGGACGCATCAGATGGTGTGCCATTTTCGTAAAGGGGAGATTACACGAACGCTCGTTTTCGGACTTTTTACATTCAAACAGGTAGGTGAAGTTTGCTTTTTTCTACCATCTTTCTCTGTTTTTGAGTGTCTGGAGATATTTTGTGGAAATGCGGCACCGGGTCAGTTGTTTTGTGAATAGGAACGGCCAACTGTGTGGTGTGTATAAAAATGTATAGTTCATATACAGGACTTGGAACTTTCGTGTTATAGTGGCCCCCATCATTACGATGATGCGAAGGTTGCAGCTATCCTTTCGCCAAGATCATCGCAAAGCCCCATATATATCCCATATATATATATATATATATATATACGTCTTTATATACATATTATTTATGTCTTATATGGAACAATAACAATGTATACATCATGTCATATGTATACATCTTATATGCGCCCTATAGGATTATAACTTGGCCCTATGCGTCACGAAATGTCACATACATCCTATATTATTATAATGTCAACTATGCTTTATAATTTGGCGAAAAAACTGGGTCGCTTGTCGATTCATCCTTTGGGGGGCCACTCTAAGACGAAAGTACCCAGGACTGCACCGAAGACCGTAGCCAGAAAAATATTTTGTAGGGTGATTTGGAGCTCAGAATTTTATTTTTGTTTTATCTTAGGTTTGTTTTTAACTAACTGAATTGAGGCAAATGTTTTTATTAAGCTTTATTGTCAATTCAGATAATTCAGTTTAATGTAACTAGGGATAAAGAATATAGGTGAAAAGCATTAAATTTTTTTACGATTTTTACATTTAATATTTTTTTTTAGATTGCCCCTAACAACACTCAAGAGCATTTTTATATGTAATATAAAATAAATACGTCAAATAAAATTTTGAAATTTATTAAAAGCGGTCATTTCGTATAGGCCTCGTGCCAGAGGTTAACAGCCGAAGAAATCGCTAAAAGTTTCGTTATCCACATCAGTTTTTTATTATTATTATTCTGATAATTTCAGCAGTTTTAAGCGCTGATTTCAATTACGTGTCTGTTAAATGTGTGTTTTATTTATACTATTTTATGTATTGAGTAATGTAGTTTTAATTTCGTTACGGTGGGAACAAATGGTGAACTATTGTTTGGAGTGTTTAAAGTGAAACGGATTCCTATTTTGTAATCGTCTGCAAACGATATAGGTAGATTTTAAAAAATCATGCTCGAAATTTAATGCAAATGGTATAACAAATGAGTCAATGGCGATACAGTTAGAAAAAAAATTGCTTTTGAAAGTAGATATTTTTTCCTATATAACGGTGTGAAAAATAAAAATGTAATTGCAAATAACATTATAATCTCATTTAAATGCTTCTTGGGTGACGTATTGGCGTTAGTGTCAACCCAATGAATGTTTGAAATTTTGTACATACCTTTTTTGACAAAAATGTAAAAAAAAAAAAATTACAGGACTTCACCCAAGACCGTAACCAGAAACATATTTCGAAGGTTTTATTCTTGTCTTCTTTTAAGTTTGTTTTTTGCTAATTGAATAGAGACACGTGTTAAGAATATTTTTTCAAACTTTATTTTGAATTCGAATAATTCAATTTAAAATAATCACAAAAGAAAATTTAAGCTTTTTCCATTGCAAATTAAATTATAATCGCATTTAAATGCTTCTTTGGTGACATATTTTGACCTAAGTGTCAACCCAATGAATGTTTGAAATTTTCTGCCTATGTTTTTGACTATTTTATTGCAAAAAATATTGTACCTGTAGCCTACGTCGGAACGGCTATATTTGTGGGTATTGTAAATAACTATTGCGCTAGAAAAGTCTGATAATCTGTATCAAGCTGTTAAGAAGTTTTTCAATAATTCAATTTTGAAAAGACCAAGTACTTAATTTTAGTGAAATATAGCAACATAAAGCATTAGACCCCTTTACCGATTTTCCCAAAACAAACGAAATACTACTTCTTTAAATAAGTTAAAAAATTAACTACGAATTTAACAATTAAAACAACAACAACAACAACAACCAATAATTTTAGTTTGTGTTGTGTTCTTAGAACTTTAAATTAAAATTAATATAACCCAATAAAATCTCCCCTGAAAAGTAAACAGGAGCCTTGGCAATCTCATTCACTCACTTGCAAATAAAATAAAAAATTAGAAAGTTTCATTACCATTTATATATAAATGTAATTAACTACTCTTATAAGTCTCCAAAGTTTATAAGTATTTAACACGAATCTCACAAGGAGAGTGCCAAGCTTGGTAATCACACATTTTGATTATTTTTATATATGTTGTAGGGTAGAAGCGCCTTAGTCTCAGGTTCATCGAATTTTATACAACGCTCCTTAGTTCTCGAGAAATAGGGGGTCTAATATTTTTACACAACTTAAACACTTACTTTTTAACGAAAATAATGTGTTGGTAGTAGCTCAGTTGTTATGGCGTCTGCTCGTTGATCCGCGAGCCCGGGTTCAAGACCGGAACGCGCTATGTTTGTTTTTCTCATTTTTTGTATTATAAATATACTTGTAATTATTATTTAATAATACTAATTAAAAATTATAATGTTGCACATTAATTATAATGTTAACCTATTTATTTTTTATTTGTAACTAAATCGTTGAATAAAACGTCATTAAACCGTTAATTTTTTAAAATCAATTTTAAAATGTATTTCATGTATGCTTTATCGATGCAATGATATTGAACAATTGTGATTCTAAAGAAACATCATTTATATATTGCCTTAACAAGGGAGGTCAATGCGATAATATTACTACTCTGTTTTTAAAGTATAAAGCATAATTATATTAAAATTTAGCGTAAAATTACAACATATTTTTTTTTTTGCATATTTTTTATTTGTAAGATTTTTAAATTTGTAATACGTATGCTTGCGCTTTGAATTAATTTATAATTAATAAAATAAGGTAGAATTTTGTAACAATTTTGGAATTTTTACTCGTCAATAATGAATTTATTTAGAAAAATATATTTTTAAATGATGAGAAATGTTTAATAATGGCTTAAAAATCAAATAAATTACATTAAAATTTAAATATTTTAACAACATAATTAATGTACGATATTAAAATTATAAATGGAGATTATTAATTTATAATTGCAAATATATTTATAAAACAAAAAATGAGAAAAACCCGGTCTCGAACACGAGCCCGCGAATCAACGAGCAGACGCCATAACAACTGGGCTACGACCAACGCAGTAATTTTGTTACAAAGTAAGTATTTAAGTTGAGTTAAAATATTAGACCCTACAACATATATAAAAATAATCAAAATGTGTGATTACCAAGCTTGGCCCTCTCCTTGTCAGTAACAGACCTTTAGTTAAAATAAAATGTCATCTTCAAATTGGTTATGCTTGTACAAACTTTACTTATTTATAAAGTTATTATATATAAAGACACATTAAACTGCCTTTCTTTTAAAATTACTTATGGATTAATTAAAAATCATATATTAAATATTAAGAAATAAACATTTAAATCACCCTACAACACTTAATTTCAATTGATAACCAAACTGCTATCCGTGACAATTAAATTATTTTCACATTAGAGAGTTCAATTTTAAATGTTTAATCCATCCACTATCAAGAGATCTTAATAAAATCATATTTTTAAATTTTCTCTCTTAAGGGACTTCACTCAGACGAAAACACCCGCTCGCTCATGTTAATCCTATGAAGGAAATTTTTGAAGATATCTCGTTCGCATTTCAATATTTTTAAAGGATTTCTTTTTTGCATTGGATAGCTGAGGTCAATCTCTAGGCACGCTTCTTTCTACTTTTTCGATTTTGATTACAAGTTTTTTTTTATTAAGATACTTTCACTTTCGAAACCGGTTTTGAAAGTGAAAGTATCCTCAATATAAAAAATTGCAACACAAATCGAAAAAGTAGAAAGGAGCGTGCATAGAGATGGACCTCAGCTGTCCAATGCAAAAAAGAAATCATTTAAAAATATTAAAATGCGAACGAGATATCTTCAAAAATTTCCTCCATAGGATTAACATGAGCGAGCGGGTGTTTTCGTCTGAGTGAAGTAGCCTCTTAAGGGTTAATAAGGTTTTCTCAACTTATATTTTTTGAAATACATAAATAAAAAAATATATAATTTTTGATGATGTCTCTTTTGAGTTAAATTTAGAAATAATTAAAGTTATTGATAATTATCATAAAAAAAACACCCAGCCATATAAAATAAAGACTATTTGTCAAGAGGTTACAATTTAATAAAGTTTATTACGATATAAGTAGCAGAGAAAAATCTCCAAAGTAGAAAAAAAAATTGGAATTTCTTACATATCCTATGACAAAATCGGTACAAATGAAAAGCAACAAAGTTAACACATAAACAATGTAATAAAAACCAGAATATTTAAACTTTAGATATGGAAGAAACAAATAATTGTTGGTGAAACTTTCACTATTGTCTTTTGCATTCAATATTGGTTTTTAAATTGAAACTAAATCAATTTCCTCTGACTTGACTTCTTCGAAAATATGTATTGGAAAGGACTTACCAAGAAGGGTCGGATCCCTTATATATAAGTGATTTCGGATATACTTATCCCGGTGAATCAGGGGCTGTTTCTGCTGATACAGGGGACTCTCGTTGAGACACAGCAAAGATTTATTTACCTGAATTTCTGCATACTTTTCCCACAGATCGAGGAACGTCGAAATGGAGGAATTTTCTTCGTTTGAAATCTTTGGTCAAACGACAGGAGAAAAGGATCTGCAGAAATTTTCCAGAAATTTCAACGTAGGGTAGAATGTAATAGTTAATATTTCTTACGAAATCTACCTAAAATACTGATAATGAGTGATAAAGGTGCTCGTAAGAAAACATAAAAAAAACTTCTGTTGTCCGAACCTTTTGAAATTTTTAATGGTTATAAATAGAAAGGTTTTACAGCGCGTGTAAAAATTACGTCAGAAATAGTGTTATCTGGTTGTAAAATTTCTTCCTGGGAAAAGGACCCTTTTTTCAAATTCTATAGAAGAAGAGAACTACCCCCTCCCATTTCCCTTACCATGCCTGCCTTCAAAAAAGGTAAAAGCGCATCCCTCCCTTTTCAATCCACTTGCCCCCCTTCCACTTGCAATTTCCAATTCCCTTTTGTTCACACCTCTCTCAAACAAACCAGGTGGAAGAATGGATACTCCCTACAGAAAGGCGAAATAAAAAAAGAATTAGGGAGAATTCAGAAGGAGTATTTCCTAGTGGTAGAGTTGCGAGAAGTGCAGCCCAATAGCCGAGCTAATTTTCACCCAGCGCTCTTGATTCTTCTTAATTCTGTTTCCTCCTTTATTCACCGTTCAAAAAAAGTTGAAGCCTGCGCAGTAAGGTCGAATTTGCACTTAAAAATTAAGACTTTTGCTTCTCGCTTTAATATATAAGATGTTTGTCAAACTGTCTGCCTGTGTGTATGTGTGCAGCAATCGCTGCGTGCAGAGCTACAAGATTTTGCAGCAAGATACCTGAAGTTATGCACCTCAAACCCAGTTTTTAAATTTAATTTTCTGTGCGATATTTAGCATTCTTTCGTGTTTCGCAGCGATTTTTCTACACCGTTGAGTTTACAGACTTATTCACACTCATTGTATAGTATACTTTTATTATTTCAAGGAATAATGTCCCTCGAAAAAAAAAAAAAGAAATCGACACTAAACCTGTATACCCAATTGGAAGCGAATCGGATCATTTTGCGTGAACAACCCATTTATCTAAATTCAGGGGGATTATCCCCCCAGTTCCTCCTTTATACTTAACCCATGAACCTCCAAATCTAATCAGGGAAACGCCTTATCAGAATAAACCTGTATACGAAATTGGAAGCCATTCGGATCATTCTGCACGAAAAACGCATTTATCTAAATTAAGGGGGATTAGCCTCCCAGTTCCTCCTTTATACTTAACCCATGAACCCCCGAAACGAATCAGGGAAGCGCCTTATCAGAATGAACCTATATACAAAATTGGAAGCCAATCGGATATTTCTATCAAGAGTTATCGTGTTATGTACATACAGAACAGGCGGGCACATTAGCTCTCAGGCTTTGATAGCCTGCGAGCTAAAAATGGATATTCCGAGCTGGAGAAAACGGATTCATACACCATCCGAAAGTCAGTGGCAACAAAAGAAAACTTTGCTTTTATAAAGGCTTCTTTAAATCTCGAAAATAGGATGGTTTCAGAAGTTTCTAAAGATAAAGAACGTTTTTCGGAATCGTGGGTAACTCTTTAGAGATTATTGTAGAGTTTCGTTCTTGGTTATGTTATATTTTCGTAATTTAAAAACACTTGTCTTTATTTTATTTTTTTTTTCTTTGCAGTGTACATAAATTATTTTTTTTTTTTTAACGAATTGGTCAACAAAGGTTGTGCGCGAAGGAAAAACAAACAAACAAAAAACACCTCTACCTTCATAATATAATACGTACCCCATTTTTTAAGACACATGTTAAGGGGAGAAACATGCGTCTTACATCATTCACAAGTACTAAAAGTTTCAGTTTTTGTTATTGATTGACGGGAATGGGAAAAAAAAAAAAAAAACATTTATTTATTACATAACGGATTAAATTAGAATTTGTTTCACTGTCAAAAGATTATATTACTTTTTATAATGATTATTTTGTGATCATTAAATGTATAATAATAATAAAAAAAGAATAATAATAAAATGTTTTTAGTTGTTTTTCAAAGAGTAAATAAATAAATATATATATATATATATATATATATATATATTTTTTTTTTTTTTTTTTTTTTTTTTTTTTTTTTTTTTAAACAATTCCATTTTTTATGTATCTTTTAATCTTGTAATTTAAGTTTTCCCTTAAATGTTTTATAGTTTGTAAACTGATAATCCCGAATTCGATCATGGCAGAAAAAGTTTTTGAGGTTAGTTATGTAAAATATTTTTTTTTGTTTACTCTTTATTCTATTTTTGGAAGAAAGTTTAATTTTATTTCGAATGCAGTGCGGCGGAATGCGTTTCAATCGGACGGACACTTTCTAAAATCAAATGTAGGTCGCAATTCGAAGCGTATCTTTAGATAGAAAGCTCCGATGTTCTCGAATATCAACGCAATAAAAGCAGTGATTAAGGATTAGTAAAAGTCAAATCTGTTCGTAAACGAGCTAGACAAAGCAATGAAACCGGATTGTATTCCCGAAAAAAAAACAAAAATATTTTTGCCGTCGGAAAAATACTTGAATGTTTCATTCAGAAAAGGGTTTGTTGTGTTCTCAATTTCCCAATGCTTAGGATCTTCTGATCTTAATTCTGTTATGGAATAATGCCTTATCATTGCAATTTTGTTTCTTTAAAAATTTTTTGAATTTCTGCCTCCGAAAAATTCCTAAAAATGTAGGTGCTTCCGAACTTTCGCCGAAATGTGTATTTTTTCATAGATTCTAGTGCACCGAGTACGGGAAAATTATTGTAAAAAATCTGTCACGTCTATTTAAAAAATATTTATTAAATACTTTTAAAAATAATAACAAGAAATATAAAAAGAAAAAATTAGAAATGATTGATTTTACTCTTCTTTTTATAATTTTCTTGATCTGTTTCTTTTAAAATAGACCAGCAGTAGTCCCCTAACATACTTTCGTCCCAAAAACCTTTGTGTCTTCAAAAAGTTTAAGATCTTGGTGAAAACGCTCGCCCTGCCCCTCACTCAAGGCGCCCAAGTTTTCAGGGAAAAAATCCAGGCGTGAATGGAGAAAATGTATCTTCAGAGACATATTCACACCCATTGCATGATAGTTTAATAAAACAGCAATATTTTTTTTCATAATTTTCATCTTTATGATTTCCTAAGAATCCATGGACGACCGTTTTAAAGGTCCCAAGCTAATAAACATTCCCTCTTTTAATTTTGCGTCTAAAATACTTGGAAAAGTGTGTGTAAATATTTAAAAGCAGCACTGTTTTTATCCATGGCTTTGACGAAATTTTTTACTAGGCACATTATTCTATTATTATATTTTGCGGATCCACTAAAGATGTATATTTCACATTCATTTTTTCTGGAGTAAATTCTTTTCGGACAGGTCAATATTTTTTTAATTTAATGGTGTTCTTAGGCTCGACTATCCCACAGGCACAAAAAACATGAATATTTGATATACCCGCCCTGTAAGCCCAGTAACATACTAACTACTTTTAAATCACCACATATTTTCCAGTTGTGCTGTTCATATTGTATCATTTTCATTAAAAGAGACATTGTTTGATAGGTTTCTTTACTGTTTACGGCATGGCCAATTGGTAAAGATGGTTTTTTATTACCGTTATGAAAAGTAATACATCTTTCAAGCTATATTTAGATGAATCGATAAATAAACGCCATTCATTTGGATCATAATTTTGATTCATCACATTAAAAAGTCCGGAAATATCATGGCAAAAACAAAAATCATCCTTTTTGGTGAAATAACTGCTGAAAATTTTACTTCGATGTCGGTAATAAGTTACTTTGGTATTTGGTGTCAGTAAGTTCCAATGTTGTAGACGAAAGGATAGAATTAGATAGCTGCAAGTCTCGCACAAGGTCGTTCAACTCATTTTGCAGGCAATGACGTAAGCTAAGAAATAGGGTGTCACCCTGTAAGATAAATTATCAAAATGTAACTTAAATCTAGGAGAATCATTACTGTAATACTAAACTCAAATGTTCAAAGATGGTTTGATCAGTTCCAATACAGTCCATGACGAAAATCGAAAATAAAAATTTGAAAACTTTGTCGAAAACAACAGATCACTGAAAATTGTAACCACGAATGATTGTAACATGTTGGATACATGACGGCAACACTTATCGATGAGAATTCTAACGTCCCCATTTGACCAGCCGTCCCCGGTTTAGACGACTTTCCCCTATATATACTACATAGTATGCTAAAATTGAGTTCACTTACGAAACGTGTAGCACAGTTGAAAATTCACTTTGAGAAATTTCCGTCTTTACACGGAAATGTATTCGAGATCTGTACACGATATATAGAATTTATACACATCAATTAATATAACAATAAATTAGCTACATTTAAACACGCGTACCACAACTGAAAACGCACTTCCACCAACAATTGTTCATAGACAGTATTGTAATCGAATTCTTTTGTGTGTCCCTGTAAAGAAACGATGAATGCTATGCACATCCTATTCTATAGTAAGCCTCTTCTAGTGCACCTGAGTGAGACATATCTATTTCAATAGGTTTGAAATAGCGTAACATCATTAAAATATATTGCAAACGATTTTTCCCTATAGGCCGTCATGAAACTGAATTCTTTTGAGTAGCCTTGTAAACGAACTATAAATGCTACACACTTCCTTTTCAATATCGAACATGCCATATAGTAAATCCCCATAACCTATATCGGATTGCATGGTAATCCGAGTATATGTACATGAGTTAGAGAAGGGACAGACGGCAGGCAGACAAATCAAACTCTTCGGTCCTTCATTGAGAGCGTGTTATCTTGGATTGAAACTTTTCCAATGCAAGCCCTTTAAAATTCGATGGATTTTAAAAATCGTACCTCGCGAGCCGCTTGCCAAATAAAATTCGGTACTTTTCCAGTGTAGGGGCCTTGGCGGGTTTTTTTTTCTTAAAGTTTGGCGCAGTTGGGGCTTCAGAAAATGAAATTTGTTGCCAAATGATAAAAAGAGATATGAAAACAAACCTGAAGAACTTTTATGCTTGTTTGTATATTATATAATATTACGTATATTATTATTGTTGTTGTTTTTATATACAAATTACTTCTGTCTGTGTGTAAAAACGGATAAATGGCTTCTTTATGTTAAATAAATTGTATAAATATTGAAAAATTTGCTTATGTGTATGAAACAGTGAATAGGTTGCCAGAAAATAGGATGCCGAATTCCTTCTCTCGCCAAGGCCATTTTCTCTATTTCGCCAAGGCCCTTATACTGTAAAAGTGCCTAAAATTGCTTGAATTTTAGCCCTAGTTTTCAACCAGGGCATCTGCGGGGTCTGTTCATCACCGGTGTCTTCGGGATCGTTGGTTTTGGGAACAATTTGAATAGTTCCACCTGCCTCTGAAACGTATCTGTAGTACATTTTCCAACTTCCAGTAACATTTAAAAATAAATTTCCTTCGCTCGATGAATAGTTTGTTTTCAGCCATCATTTCAAGTTCGTTGAAGGAAAAGGAGATCATGCCAGTTATTAGCGAATAAATTATGCATACATTTTTTTGGAACACCCTGTATTGTCTTTTCATTCTTTTTGAAAAGAATAATTTCAAATATTGAATAATACCCTCGTCTTAAACTTTTTTGATAATGTGCCCTTTACGAGCATGCAACCCTTTATTCAAGGCGATGAAATGAAAAGCTCGATTATTTTTGGCAAAAGATTAATAAATTTTTATTTAGGATATCGATATATTTTTCTAAGGAACTGCATTTTTTTTAAATAAAATTTTTAAAAAAGATATTTTTTTTTCTAAAGTAATTTCTCAAATTATTACCAT
Source organism: Maratus michaelseni (assembly GCA_963931845.1). NCBI lineage: Eukaryota > Metazoa > Arthropoda > Arachnida > Araneae > Salticidae > Maratus > Maratus michaelseni. Next base: position 470,203,910 of record OZ007589.1, read on the forward strand.
AGGAAAAGATAAATCTCGTCTGGATTTGAATGCAAGTGAACTGCAGCGATGTAACTATTTAGGCGATTTTAACCACTCAATTTTAATAGGATTAAAAAAATCTCAGAAATTTTGTCCTTAAATAAGACGAAGAATATTATTTAAATATAGAAGTGTCAATGGGTTCTCTGGTGCGCCAACTCTTCCATCACTGGAACTACAAGTTTCCTGAAAGTGGTGTTTTTGATGGTGTTCTTGGTTGGACCAGTAACCCAAAGTAGTGTGATGCACCATTGAAATAGAGTACGCTAATATTTTCAATTAAAAGATTTATTAGATACCTCATTTTTGTATTTCTAATTTTAAACTCAAGGTTAAAATTGAAATTAAGTTCAGAAATTGAATAACAAAATAATTAGATAGTAAATTAAATAATTGCCGAAACGTCAGTTGAGGCTCACTGTGGAGATCCGAAAAGTTTTTGGTTTCTGTCTGTCTGTCTGTCTGTTTGTCTGTCTGTCTGTTCCGCGATAACTGCCGTAAAAATGATCCGATTAGTTTGATTTTTGGTAGGTATATTGGTGAGATACCCGGAATTAGCTGTATAGTTTTTAGTTACATTTGGTTCATTCGTTCGGAAAATATAGAACATTTCTTTTTTGATCATAATGCTTTTCTATGGGATTTCAGACGATTTTGAAATTTTTCAGTCGTTTAAAATAAAATGTCGCATTTGATTAATGTATTTAAACGGTAAGTTATGAAGGCTAAAATTTATCAAGTCAGGTGTTAAATTATTCAAATTAATTTGAAATTTTGTTTATACATTCGTCAAATTTTTTAAATGAGGTGTATAATTTTTGGTGCAATTTTATACATCTGTTCTAATAATATAATACTTTTATTTTATCATTTTTTGCAAATATTAAAATGCATTCATTTTTATTTTCCTTTTCAATTTAACCGTAACCTAGCAACCATGTTTAAAGAATATCAAAATGATAAAATTCAAGTAACTCAGACGATTTTGCTACAATATTTTATTCGCAAAATAAAATATTATTGGGTGATTTTATATTTTATTGAAATAAATGAGAATTTATTTTGGTACAAGTTACCTTTTAACTACTATAGAATGATAGCCGAAACATTTTTATATGAGATATTATTAATTTTCTGGAAGAGATGCGGATTTTTCGTGGTTGAAAATTAGTATTATTTTAAAAATATAATGTAATATCTCATACAACGAGGTAGTTAATCTGAAGAAATTAGCGTAGTAAAACGAATCCATACAGCCTGAAATAGCACAATTATTGGTAACTGAGATCATAAAAAGTTATCACAAAAAATACTTTATAGCGCCAAATCAAGATTGCTATTTAGTGAATTGGCAGTGGGCACGATTATGAAGGATTACACAATAAAAGTTTTCAGGTTTAAAAGTTTCCAAATAAGCCTATTTTTGGGAGATTTTAGTATGCTATTGCCATCGAATTAAATCAGGATGTACTACGGTCAAATAAATGTTGTACAATGACCATCAAAACTGTTTTTCCGAAACAAAAATTGTAATAATACTAGATTTCTGAAATAGATAAGTGAATATATATAGTAGATTCAGTTTACATTTCCATAAGTTGATTTTGTACACGAGATATTATTCAACTTATCTATCAGATGCGAGTGCTTCGTGGTTGGAAGGTAAGTAAATATTGCTATTTAGGTATTACATGAAATTATTTTCGAAATTTTTGCTTTTCATAATAAAACCAATGTGTAGAACGAAATCCAATATGTACTAGAATCATTCACACAAACAATAGGAAACCACGAATATAAATTTAATAAGATTACGGGGGGTTCAGGGGGGCAGAGCCCCCCTGAAGAAATGTATTTTTTTACCTAAAAAATAAAATAAGAAGTTCATAAGAATGTCAGAATATTATTGCATAAACCGTGTTTAATTTAATGTTCCTAATTTCTGAAACCTTCGAATTATTTTATATGCGTATAAATATACATGTAATAATTTAAAAAATTTAATTTGCGTATTATAAGATGTTAAATATTATGAGAAATGAGATTAAAAAACATTGACTTTCATATAGCTGACGTTGAGGCTCCTGATCTGTAGATTTACTAGTTGCTAATTGGGTAATGACAGTTTCTCGTACAATAACATTACCTAAACAAAATAGTTAAAACGTTTATTCATTTATTCATACGTTTCGAGTAAAAATGAAAGTAACAAAAATCATTTAAAGGCTATAAAAATCATTCTTTTTCTTTCTGCTTAATCCTTTCAGGGGCAAGTCATTGCGTTTCTGCACAGAATTTTCGAAAAATTTTATTTAAACATATGGAACTGCAATTTTGTACCCCCTTTTGCCTCACCAAAGTTATAAAAGTAGAATTTCGTTCAAAAAATTCTGGTACAAATTTTGATTAAAAGCAAGTGGTATAAAAAATACCGTTCTTCAAGAGATTAAACAGTCAAACTGAATTTAATTTTTCGACAAGAACACGTTCATTTCTGGATTACAAAGCTATAAAGAATTTTTTATTGCAAGAACACTATACAGGGTGCATCAGAAAAATGTATACACACTTTAAATTATTGTAACTACAGTTTGTACTGACGTATAACTAATATTTAAATTGCAAAAAAATCTACATCAAATATATAACTTTTCCTCCTACCAAGATTTTCAAAATATTCTGCTCAATACACTGCTTATAACGGTGGGGGATTGATTAGCAAACTTCAACATACATTTCATTGGATGTTGTGGCGCATTCTTGTTTTATTGCGGTTCCGGAGCGTTGTCTGAAAACGACATTTCCAAAATTGAGCAAAAAAAAGACTCCAATCTGAGTCAAAATGGCTTCGAATGAAAATGAGTCAAAACTTTGAAACATGTATTTCTGAAAACACTCAACAATACACACATCCTATTGGAGTCTGTCCATGTTTCAAAAATGAGTATAAACTGAACTCTATGTGCTCAGTTTTGAATGTGTCTATTTTTCAATATTCTGAGTATTTCTGGTATTTCAGAATGGAAAGCATATTGGAAACAAAATGGAAACATCGATTGACTCCGATTTGAAAGTGTCATTTTTCTCAGTGTAATGAACATCCATTCTTTACAAACTTATCTTTTATTCGATGAGTTGTTGTAAGTCGCATCTGCCTTAAACTCCCTGCGATATTAATTTTGTACTTTTGCTAGAGGTCTGCACGAGCCAGAATTTCCAGGCCCGGGCCCGGCCCGATGCAGAAATTAAAATGTCGGCCCGGCCAGTTTGTAATTTTGCAGTTCACGGCCCGGGCCGGGTACGGGCAACGGGTCAAGCCCAGGCCCATGCAGATCTCTAACTTCTGCTACATTTTCATACGTACTACAGCATTTTAAAATGATTTTTCTTTTTTCAAAAGTTAATCTGTCTAACCCATTATTTCCAACTAACGACACTTTGAAAAGAAAGAAAAATTAGAAAGTTAATGACCCGTAAAACAGTGTATGTATACCTTTTCTGACACACCCTGTATAGATGCCTATTTTTGTTTCATGTTCTACCTGTTGGCGTTAGACAGATCCGACGTCATCGTGCCTTTTTATTAACACTTTCCAACCTAGCTGAAAAGTGTTTATGACTTGTCTGGCCGTATGGCCGTCTGCCGTCTGCCCGTGCTCTAACTCCCGTCAATAGGCTCGGATTGCCTGCAATTTTTATATGTTATTATCGTCATCTGTAGCATGTTCCCTATTTCAACTGAAGTGTGTATCACTTATAGTTTTTTTACAGGGACACTCAAAAGAATTCCGTTACATGGCGGTCTATGGGGAAAAATCATTTGCGGTTTATTTTAATGATGTTACACCATTTTAAATACATTATAATTGATATATATCACTAAGGTGCATTACAAGAAGCTTAATATGGAATAGGGTGTGCATAGCACTTACAGTTACCTTACAGGGACAGTCAAAAGAATTCCGTTACATGACGTCTATGGAGAAAAATCGTTTGCGGTTTAATTAAATAATGTTTCACTATTTTAAACGCATTGAAATTTATATAGATCACTCAGGTGCATGACAAGAGGCTTACTACAGAATAGTGTGTGTATAGCAGTCATCGTTCATGGACAGGGACACACAAAAGAATTCTCTACTGTCTGTTAACAATAATTTCTGAAAATGCGTTTTAAGTTGCTGAACACGATTTTAAATTGGACTCACTTTTTGTTTATTACGTGGTGGGTATAAATTCTTTAGATCCTATACAGGGCAGCACAAAAGTTCGCGAACCCATTTCCGTTTATGGACAGAAACTCCAGAAGGAGAATTTTAAACTGTGCTACGCGTTTCCTAACTAAACTAAAATTTAGCATCCTATGTAGTATATATACAAATCTATAGATCCTATACAGGGCTGAATAAAAGTATTCGGATATTTTTCCGAATATTGTATATGTTGGAAATATGTGTTGGAAATTCTTGAAATTACGTTTTTAAATAGGTAATGCTTTTTCCAAATTGTTTACTTAGATGTTATCTTTTAGCTTATGAAACGGTCATGATTAGTAAAATTATTTTGGAAGCGTTGGAAAGTGTTACATAATGTATGCTTGACGCATGATTTTTCGTTCTTGTTTTACTAACACTTAGAAAAATAGCCTATTAGGCTCTGAGGTTATTCATGTTCATTCACGACCCGAAAAAAAAAAATGAAAGCTATATTTTACATTGCCGTTTCTTAAAACACTTTTCCTATTAACGCTCTAGCCGTAGTAACAACAGTTGAAGCTGGTTTCTATATTACATAATCTTTTAAAGCAAACCTCTTTACTAACGACCTTTGATATATAACCTTCTATAAACGACTTCTGTTTATTTTTTTAACTCGTTAAGTATTGCATCTATTCTTAGGGGAACGAGAAATTTACTTTTAATTTTAATAATGGATAGTTCTTATAATTCTAATTCTTATCATTCAGGTAGTTTGGAATGCTATATCATTTTTTGTATAAATATAACAAAGCTGATGAAGAAAAGGTTTTAAAAATTCTTTTAAAGATTTTTCGGGCCAATAACAGTATGCATTAGAATAAAAGTAAATATCAATTGGGCGTGTTACGTATTTAAATAGTAACTTTTAAACTTTTCTCGCCTATTTTTAGATGTTATTCATTGAAACTCATTCGACCTCTTTTTTTTTCCTATTCATATTTTAAGCATTTGCAAAAAGGCAGACTCCATCAAAATAAAATTTTTGGACTTTATTTTTATCATTACAGAATTTAACGTACATACGCTCTTTAAGGCCATTCCTCTCTCTTTTTTTTCTTTTTTCTTTCTTTTTTTTTATTTCTAGAAACTTCTAAGGACGTTGCTGTTCTCTTTCGAACATCTCCGACCCAAATATTTCTCGACGGGTCATTCGAGCGTTCCGTGATTTTTCCCTCCGAAACGTGCTTCCGTGGAAAAAACAACAAACAAAGTTTTCAGTGCGTTATGCGGCAAAGTGTCAAAACATCGCCTTTGTTCTTTGTTAATTACATTTTTATAAGAAAAAAGTAACAGCTTTACAGGTTTTGTTGTTAAAGTCAAATGAGTTAGATGGAACAACAAACCACGCCTCGTCTTTGGTTTTTGATTACCGTGCTTATATAAATTATTATTAGAAAAAAAAAAGTTCACAAAACTGCATAGTGTGAAATAGACTCCTGATTCGAATTAAAGGTAATTAATTCATAAATGGCGATTAGATCTTAAACCGTGATGATAGAAATATACTTCCAATTACAAAAAAATCCCTGACGACTCGGCCTACAGGCACAGGTAGATTTCGAAGACACAGGCCGTGAGCGCCTGTGTTTATTGGGAATTAATTGCAAAAGAAATGACTTTTTTGTCACGATGCGGCAGTTGAGACCGCCCACTTCGAAATATACCTGTGTCTGTAGGCGGAGCCAGAAGGGATTTTTCTTTGTGTGCTGTAAGCGTTGGTCTTATAAAATACTTGTCAATATAAAAGTTGTAGATAATATTAAGAGGATTTATAATAAATTTCATCGGATTGGATATCTTGTGAATGGACGAAGTTATGAACTTTTTTCTTCCTAAACTCCTATTCCCTTCCCCTCCCTTTTCCCCCCTGGGGGCCATTTTTAATGATATCAAAAATCTGTCCTACATAAATTTTCGGCCCTTTCCTAGAAGTAATAATAACTTTAAACGGATTCGATACGTATCATAATTAAGAAGTTATGTTTTTTTTTCTATTTTCACAAAAAGACCCCCCCCCCCATTTCTCCCCCTTGGTTCGATTTTGCCCATTAATGAACTTGACCGAAATTTTATGCTCCTTGATTTTATGTATGTATGTGGATTTGGGTAGAATTATTGAAGTTATCGTGTCCATAAAAAAATGATATAGATAGATAGACAGATAAAGTTTTGAACTGGGGATGTTTTTGGATTCTGGAACTCATGATCGGCGTAGATCTGCAAAAATTTTTCAGAAATTCCAACCTATAGGGGAGAATGTAATAGGTAGTGTTTCTTACAAAATCTACCTAAAACGTACATATATTATGGTTAAAGTAAAAATTCCGGTTATTATTAATAATAATCGGGCTATTAAACGACGTCTTTTGGAAAATGTGATAAATAATGTATATTAATCACAATTCAACAAGGAAGATCAATAAAGTACATGGAATTACACACCTTAACAGTTAATAGTTAGCAATGAAATGGGGTCAATGCAAAAAGTGTCTTATAATAACGATTATACTGTTATTTGTAACATATATTCATTATTACATACATAAATTACATTACACACAAATGCCTTAAGGAGACGAAAAATTACAAACAAATTACGTTACAAATACAATATTATTACTTTTCTAAGCAATAAAACTAGCCGGATGTAACTTTCTTTTACCTCACACAGGTTTCGGATACACTAAAAACGAATCAGCAAACCATTTATATAACAAGGTCTAACTGAATCTGAAGTTTTATTAAATTCCCGGCATTAGGACTATCGCTAAAATCGTGTCAATCCTGTTCAAATTCAGCATAGCAGCGCCACCTGTTAGGCGAATTACACCAAAACGTAATCAGCGTCTATTTATGTCAAGGTCTAACTGAATCTGAAGTTGGATGAAAAACAGTGCACTAGTTATTCTTGAGATAGAGCTATTGCGGAAATCACGAAAAATGCAGCATAGCAGCGTCACCTATTGAGCGAATTTCACCAAAAACTAATCAGCACCCATTTATATCAGGGACTCACTGAATCTAAAGTTTTATTAAATTTCGTGCATTTGTTCTTGAGATAGAGCGCCCACAAAATTTTTGTCACATACAGACAGACATGTTCAAAATACAGTCAAATCGTGTTCAGGAGCTTCTAAAACGTATAAATCCTTTTGAAAACCGGAAGTCGAAATTTTTCATGAATCCAATATTTTCTTCTTATAAAATAGAAGAAAGTAACAAATTGCAAACAAATTACATTACAAATACAATATGATTACATTTTTAATAAATTATTAATTTTAGAAGAAAGAGCTATTCTGGCACTTGGAGTTACAGAGTGTTTTTGACTTTTTACATTTGTAGCGACTTGAGTTACAATTGCCATTAGTACAATTGCAATATACAAATCCTTGACCAGCTAAGTTGAGATTCTTACAAGCACATTCTCTTGACTTATTTGTTTCACTGAAACTTCATCGGCTAAAATAAAAACTTCCTTGCGGCCAGTAAAATAATTTTTTGTGTATATACATTTGGTTTAAAAAGCCATGTTTTTTACCAAGTTTACATGTGTTTTCGTTTTCCTTAGAACTTAGAATAACAGCTATACTATTCTAGCTATTAGTCTTATCCGAACGGTTTCGAACTTTGGAAGCCGTAATAATTTGGAAGCCTTTGGAAGCCGCTTGCTTATTTAATTACTATTTAGCAGAGTGTTGAGCTTATTGTATATTTTCTGAAACTTCATGTAGTACAAAAGAAGAGTTTTCTTTGTTTTCTTCAAAATCTTCCACTTCAACATTGTTAAAGGTATCTGTAAAAGTAATTTAATATTAGAAGGTCAAAACGTTTGGTTCAAATGTCTTTAAATTGGGTGTCTGGACGACAATTTTAACAAAGTAACTCTATTTGTCAAAATTGAGTGTGACTATTGAAAAGTTAAAACTGAGTTCAAATTTTAAATTATAGGCGGTTATAGCGAAAGCTTAATTCATGCTTCCCATCCATTGCTACCTTTCTTTTTTTTCAATGCTCAGTATAGCATGGGATATGTTTGTTTTTCCTTTTTCGATACAGTACATGCTTAAAAGCATCATTTGAAAACATATACAACAAATAGACAGTGAAAATCGGAAAGTTTGGCAACTATGCAACCCCCCCCCCTTTATATTCGGTTTATTTAATGTCAAAATAAATAAGACGAAAATTTCGAAATAGACTTAACATCTCCGCTGTGTCTGTGTATGCAAGGCGAATATTGCATAAGCATAAGCAATTCCACGCATAGATGATGTTTAATAGATACTATAGGTCAGGTAGCTGAGGCCTCTCTCATTTCGTATTAAAATTGAGAGGGTTATGTTAGGGTAAAGTTACAAAACATTGAAAACATGCTGTCATGAATGCTATTTTTTAACTTTTGAAAACAATTTTTTTTCAATGTGAAAATTAAACTTTTGCAAAACACCTTTTTTTGAAGATAATTCGGTCCCTTTCCGACTCTTCTCATTAAATCCATTTCTACCAAGGTTTTACTTTTCATTTAAGCAAAATGTGCAACGAAAAGAAGATACAACTTTCTTATTTTTATGAACAGAAATTTATTTCTGTTCGAAATTATTCGAATTGTAAACAAAACAATCCCCCAACATTCCAAAATGGGTTGACAAAAATTCCAACGGTCAAAAAGTTTAAAACCACCACCTGAATTGCCAATGAAAGTGACATAAACGTGTCGAAATTCGCATTCTTGGCACATAAAAAGGGTTTCGTCATGCTTCGTTCATGGTGGACATTTTGCCTACAGTTAGATCTCTGAATGCTGAATCTCTTTGTGATTTATGTATCCCGGACCGTAAATGATTTGAAAACAAAAAATCACCCAAACAGATTCAACAGAAACTTTACTTTGATAATTTTGTTCATGAATTTTTAATCTAAATTTCATTTATGTTTATAAAATTTCTCTTTCATTTTGCTAAAAACCTAATTAACACTGTAACATTTCAGTATTGAAATCTTACTTTTCAGCTATGTAACTGTTCATCTATTCATTTATTTTATTAATAAATTCAAAATTTGTTTAAAAGACCTTCATGGATTTTCACGCTGAATTTCATTTATGTGTAAAAAATTTCGCTATATTTAGTTTCTAAGAATAAGTAATTCTGTGACTTTTTAATGTTGTAATCTCACTTTTCAGCTATGTAGTAGTTCATTTAATCATGAAGTTTCATACTAAATTTCCTTTATGTTTATAAAATTTCGCTTTATTTTTTTCTTTAAAAAATTATTAACTAAATTAATGCAAAAATGTATTAAAATGAGCAATGTTTAAAAAAAAATCCAAACTCTGTGGAGGATGGAAACTTTTTCAATGCTGTAGAAATTTTCAGAATTACCTGAACTTTAAAAAAAAAGAAAAAGAAAAATGACTACTTATTTCATAAAAAACAGATATCTTGTCGAACACTGTTATTGTTAGGTGGAATGGTTATTAGTCTTTACTGATTGTTTTTTTTTCTTTCAGTGTAATTTAAAAATGGATCCCAAATTTCTACTCCTTCTGCTTGCATGGGTCATGGTGGTAACAACAGTTAAAGCCAACAACTACCCAGAGCCCATCGTCAAAGTCGTTCACAAGGAAGTACCCGTATATCACAAGGTACCAATACCCAAACCGTATCCTGTTCCGAAGTACATTCCGGTACCCAAACCAATTCATGTACCACACCATGTACCGGTACCTTACAGAGTTCCAGTCGTGAAAACAATTCCTAAGATCGTTAACGTTCCGAAGGCAATACCGGTACCCAAGTTCATAGCAGTACCGAAAGCAGTACCCATCGGAGTACCGTTCCCTGTACTTAAAACGGAAGCAGTGCCAATCTATAAACCAGTGCCGGTACCTAAATCTGTGCCCGTGCCGTATCCCGTCAAAGTGCCAAAGTACATCCCGGTCCCGGTGCATAAAATAGTGAAAGTACCCAGACCGTTCCACTACCCGGTCAAAGTACCCGTCTACAAGCAGATCATCGTGAAGAAGAAGATCGAGGTTCCAGTGCCGTGAGTACTTTCAATGCTCTTCTTCTTTTTCTTTCTTTTAGAACCGATAGATTATATTAGTCTGCAAATTGAAAAATAATTTTCGGGACAGAAACCGCAATAATTGAATTTTATGTCTTTGTCGACGCTGAATCGGGACATAAAGCAGGTTTTCCTTCACCCCATTTTTATTACAAGACCGTGCAAAATCGATGGAAAAGTGTGAAATTCGCAAAATGACAAAGTTCATTGGTATATATGGAAATATACAAAATTGTATTAACCAAACGCGTAATATCTGGAGCAAGTATGGGACACTTTCTGAACTCTCGTAATTTAACAAGGAGTACCACGCGTAACCACACCCATTCATGGCTTTAACTGCACTGGCAGTCGTTTTAAAATGTGCTAAAAATGACATAATAGGGATTTTTAAAGTTATATAACTAGAAAGCGAGACGTAGTAAGACATTTTTAATCACATTTCCTGTTTCAGCATTACAAAACATTCGTTGCGTTATCTGTTCTGAAAATCATGTATTCCAGCGTTATTGAAACAACTTTAGAATCGACTGCTCTTGATGCTATATGCATTGTAGCGTCGATATCCAGGTGAAACTGACTCTAGAGATTTGAAACTTAGAATTTCACTTCATCGTAAAAGCGAAATTCAAATTTAAAAGTCACATTTTTAAGCAAGCATTTCACTTGCAGTATTTTAATATTTGAATCATAAATTTTCAATCTCTGTCCCAATCAGTCTAAGGATGTGATCTAGATTAATAAGATTATATGTGATCCTATCACCTACTTATTATAGGAAGCCTATTGAAATGATAACATATGTTAACGAAATACTTATTAAAGAGGCACATTGATTGGTTTATCTTCTGATTTCAATGACTGAGCCATCGCGCATTCATGATGGCCATAACTATTCTCTGAGTGCCGATTAAACGACTATCAGATGGGCTGATATCAACTGTTGATTCGCGCAGTACCTCCGATTTCATTTTTTCGTATATTTAATTTTGTTTTGTTTTTTATTACTAACAAAGATTTGTTACAAGTTATCAGAAGTACTGGTGCGAGGGCTTGCCATCCCATCTATCTGCTGTATATATATTTCTATATTAAAAAAATGTAATCTGGAACTGAACCAAAAACGATTTAGAAATGGACCAATCAAATTCTGCATAGATATTCCGGGTTCTTCTCATCGCTTTTTTTACTAGGGACTTTTTTGAGGAGCTATTACTTTTTTTCTAGCCATCCTACGGATTCGAAAATCATACCACCAGACGTGAAATATAACAAGATTTCAGAAATTAAAAAAATTATCTCGGTCGGACAATAAAAACTCAAAAAAAATCTTAAAAAACGAGTAAAAAATCTTTTATTGAAAAAGTCATTTTTTTATATTGTTGCCAATTTCTAAATAAGCGCAAAGGATTATGTTTTATCTCAAATAAAAAATGTATTTGCGCGAGACTATCAAAAACAATAATGAAAGTTTAAAATAATAATTAAATGATCACGTGTTGAAATCAGGAAATAAAGAAAATTCCGTCATAAAAATTGTATTTACACATGACTATTAAAAATAAAAAAGATGAATTAAATGAAAAAGCATTATAACCAGTTAAATGAAAAAGCATTATAACCTGATTACAGAAGAAAGTCGCCGTTCGTGATATCATCATCATCATCTTTTTAAAACAGGATACATTACCAGGTTTTAAGAGGCTGTGAAATCAGAACGGGGGTTGGTGAGCGCAGCGAGCTGGGGGAAGAGCCCCCTAGTGTATATAAAATGAAAGTGGGAATTTCGTTTCGGCTGCTTATCACTTTTCTACTGAATGGATTTTGTCGAGACTTGAGCTGTTAGTTAGATCATTTTGCAGGGAAGGTTGCATATAGCATATTCTATGTTGCTTAGTAATTATGTAACCACGTGAACCCGATTATTAACGATTTGTCGTTTTATGTTCTACTGGACAGTAAAGTTAGTTAGATACTTTTTCAGATATGGTTTTAGTCTATTGCAGTCTATAACTATATTTAGTCTATAACTAAGAAAATCGTTCTATTTTCTTAGTTATAGAATGCTTAGTTATGCGTGAAAGTTCTATAATCAGATGAACCCAATTATTAAAAAATAGTCCGTTCAAGTCCTATTGAACGGAATTGGATGAGATGTACATTGTTAGTTAGATAAGTTTTCAAGCATGATTTTAGTATATAGCATATCGTTCTGTCGTTCGTTACCAAGTGACATTCAGAGAACATGGCCAGGATCCTTACTAAGTCCTCAAAATCTGAAATAGGCCTGATAAATGTATTAAAATTATTCAAAATAATTTAGGTACGCTCCAAAATGAAGCGTGCCCAACTCCACTTTTCCTTTCGTTAAATTGATAAATGAATTTCCTTCGTGCAGCCCTGTATAGGATCTATAGATTTGTATATATCATAAACTACATAGAATGCTAAATTTGAGTTCAGTTAGGAAAGCGTAGCACAGTTTAAAATTCCCCTGCAGGAATTTCCGTCCATAACCGGAAATGGACTCCAGAAATTTTGTGCTTCTCTGTATAGGATCTACAGAATTGACACACACCAAAGTAATAGACAAAAAAAAGAAGAGTTTAATTTAAAAACGTGTTCAGCAACTCAATACGCAGTTTCAGCCATTATTGTTAAAAAAAAGTACCGAACCCTTGTGTGTCCCTGTCAATGTACGATGAATGCTATACACACACTATTCTACAGTAATGTATCCATTTGTGATGCCCTTTTGATATATATCCATTTCGACATGTTTGAAAGAGTGAAACATTATTAAAATAAACCGCAAACGATTTTTCTCGTGCAATGCAACGGAATTCTTTTGAGTGTCCCTGTAAAGGAACTATAAGTGCTATGCACACCCTATTCTATAGTAAGCCTCTTGTAGGGCACCTCAGTGATATATACCCATTTCAATAGGTTTATAATTATGTAACATCAACATTAAAATAAACCTCAAATGATTTTTCCCATTGACCGTCCTGTAACGGAATTCTCTTGAGTGTCCCTGTAAAAAAAACTATAAGTGATACACGCGTCATTTTCAAAGTAAACCTTAATAACCTATATACATTGCATGACAGTCCGACCAAATCCGAATATATTTACGCGAGTTAGAGCACGGCCAGACAGACAAACCGAATCCATAAACACTCTTCAACTCTGTTGGAAAGTGTTAAAAAGTTTGGAAAACCTTCTGAAAAATGGAAATATTGGCTCAGCACTTTCAACTCTTTAAAGGAAAATGATCCCTCATTTTTATTTTTAGACAACTCAAAATCAAGTTTTCTTCGCTTATAATCCGCTTTCAAGCATTCACATTGAGTAACTTCATCTCTTTCCAACTCTCTCATTAGCTTCTAAAACCGATCGCGTTACGCTCTCGTAACCATCGCCGACTTTTATCTGTTCTTTTTTTTTTTCCCTTTACATTAGTTCTAAATCATGCCAACTCATGTAGATTTTTTTTCTTAACAAATGTATAATAACAAACTCGCTCTCATAAAACAAACCAATTAGGACCTACACCATCAATCGTTCTTGCATATCTTTCACAATTCATCCGATTCGGTAGTAGATCCGCTTCATCATTAGAAATAAATGATGGCTAATAAGTAATATATTACACAACGGATGTCGATCGAAAGAGTGATTCAAAAGTCTTAAAGAAAATACTACGACACACTGCAATCAATAACTTTCGGGGTCGTAAAGTGAAACGAATATTCACCTTGTCTCACTTTAATTAGAACCCGAAAAGTTTGTGCATAAATTTAATAATAGTGAGGATAATTGAACAAAATTAACACTAGGTGAAATGGGATGATATCACAAGAAATGGTAGAAATGACAGCCATCCATTCCAGATAGCGTTGACCTAGATGCTCTCACCTTCGGAATGTAATTAACTTTATATATAGTCTCACGGATCGAAATACTTTACACTTCCAGCATTTTCCATAACGTTATTACATTTCACAGAAAACAAGAACAGCCTGTTGAATGTTTCAATAAAATAGCTTTATGTTTGTTAAAATTGTGAACAATGGTTGCTGTTGCGTCCTCTTCCACCCTTATTTCAAGTGCGCCTACTCGTGGCGACATAATATTCATTTAGTCAGTCAAAGCCGAGTGTTCCCGCATCCTGTAATCAACCATTCATGCCTCCCATTAGAGTAGATTATAAAATAAACATTTAATTCATTTTATAAAAAGTGACCAAACCTTTTCAATGTATATTTTTATGTATAGCTACTCGAACGACTCTGGCTCGACGGACCCATAATGAGATGTGATAATTAATGATTTCGACGGGCATTTTTTCTATAATGAATTAAACGTTTGTTTTATTATCTCCTCTGCCGGGAGTCATGAATCTTTGATTACAGGATGCTGGTGCACTCAGCTCTGATTGAATGAATGAATATTACGTCGCCACGAGGTGCACTTGCATAAAGGGTGGGAAAGAATGCAACAGTTGCGTTCAGATAAGAGAAAGACCCTCCATGTCCTTTTTGACTGAATAAATGGATTATAAAACTGGTTTTCTACACAAAAGGGTTTGCTATGGTGTGCTCTACCAACCTTTCATGTTTGTTTAAGGTCTTTTAAAACTCCCTCTAGATTGGATGACGGTAGATTATTTTATCACATATACAGTCCAATTTCCTATGTCTAATTCTGCCTTTCACTTAAAAGTGTACATATTATACAGTTTTGTAGTGATCTCGACCAGACCTTTTATATAATGATTAGTAAATTTCGAATTCTTTTACCATGCCCTATTAAAATTTTGTCTTATGTCATGCTTCTCAAACTTTTTTTTGTAACAGGCCGGGCAGGTAAGAAAAACGAGTCGGATGTGTCAATCGCAAAACTTTCTTGTATCTCATTACAAGTTTCACATACACCAAAAACAAATCAGCACCCATTCATGTGAAAGGTCTAACTGAATCTAAAGTTTCGTTAAATTCCATATATTAGTTCTTGAGAGAGGACTATCGCGAAAATCGTGTACATCCAGCAAAATGTAGCCTAGCAGCGCCATCTCTTGGGAGATTGACACGAAAACCTAATCAACAACAACCTATGTTATCATCTAACTCAATCTGAAATTGGATTAAATTCTGTGCATTAGTTATTGAAATAGAGCTCCGTGAAAATCAATAAAATAGTAGCATGGAAGCGCCACCTGTTTACACCAAAACGTAACCAGCATTTATTCATGTCAAGGTCTAACTAAATATAAAGTTATTAAATTCCGTGCATTAGTTTTTTAGATAGAGCGCCCACAAAATGTTTGTCACATACAAACAGACAGACAGAGTCACAGACTCACAGACAGATATTTTCTAAAAAAACGATCCAATCGTGTTCAGAACTCTCTAAAACGTATAAATCCGCCGAAAACCGGAAGTCGAATTTGTTCACGAATCCAATACTCTCTTCTTGTAAAGTCAGAAGAAAGTAATAAACGGGACGGGACAATTAAAAAGTAAACGGGCCAGCCAGGCCAATAAAAAAATTAAGAGGGCCGACCATCCCGATATAAAAAAAAAATAAATGGGTCGGACTAAATCGGAAAAATGTGAACAATTTTCTATGGACCTGACTGAGCCGAGAAAAAGTTATAAATGTGCTAAATGAGCCGATGATAGTTTAGAAACACCAATACAGAAATTTAGCACGTCCAGCGTAGAGATCTGCATCGTAAAGTTACATCGTGTCTGACCCCGGGTTTCATTTTCTCAGCCAATTCGGGCTGAGTCCGGCTCAGGCTTACACTTTTTCTACATACTCTGGCCGGACCGAACCTGGACACAGTGACTCCCAGGACGTGTAGGTCAGGCATTTTTTTTTTCTAAAACTAGTAGTGCTGATAAACGTATGTTAACGGAATCTTTGGAAATATACTTTTTTAAATTACAAAGAAATATTTTCAAAAATCTTTTATATATATATATATATATGTGTCAACCATTTTTAACCTTTTTTCTGTTGCTCTAAACTACATTATTTTTTTTAACGAGTCTTTATTTGAATGTAATAGTCTAAGAGAATAAGTGACCATTAATATTGCTGTTCTGCATATTCTATGGCAAACGCATAGTAATCTAAAATACACTGTAAAATTTCGCCATAAATATGTATTCCGTATTCATTAAATGAATCTTAATTTTAAAAAATCGGAATTTATTTGTAGGAAAAGGGATAGGCCGAGCCGTGAACTGCGGATATATAAACGAGTCGGGCCGGACGAAATGTCGGCCCGTGCAGACCTTTAATGACAGTCTGGATGTTATCGTGTGCGAATTAATTAGAAAAGTTTGAAATTCGACACGCGAGTTCTTTAAAGAAGAATCCCTATTAAGCTGCATAGGCTGATGACTCTATACAGATGAGGAATTTTTCCGATATCTTTTATGAGTAAATACTGTTTCCGTATCATATTTTTAAAATTAAAAATGTGTTATATATAATTAGTTTATCATATCCTAGAAACTCGACAGAGTTTCTCGCAAAGCATAAGAAACAGCAATGCATTGAACAGTAAATGAAAGGAATTTCCGCCAATGGATGCCAAACGATTTTACAATTTTTTTTTAACTCTGTCTAGTTTATATTTTGCGGACGGGACAAAACGGGTTTTTGACACATCTATATCTCGCGTTCTATTTATGATAGAAACAAATTTCTTGATTCTATGGAATGGGGCGTGGCAATGGACTAAGAATTCAAAAGTAAAGCAAAATCCGACGAATAGGTTTTCAGTCAATGCGATTTTAAAAGTGCTGTTTTTTGCACTTTTTAAATCTTGTTCAGACCAAAAACTGTTGACAGGGCTACAGCAATGTGTAATTATCGGATTTTTACGCGGTTTACGTTATTTGAATCGTTTTTATGAGTAGTTTGGACCTTTGTAAGTTTCATGTAAAAATATTAATTAGTTTTTGATTATTAGCAGTTTAAAGTTATTGATTCCTATACTTAACATAGAGCAAAAAACTGTTGACAGGGCTACAGCAATGTGTAACTATCGGATTTTTACGCGGTTTACGTTATTTGAATCGTTTTTATGAGTAGTTCAAACCTTTGTAAGTTTCATATAAAAATATTAATTAGTTTTTGATTATTAGCAGTTTAAAGTTATTGATCCTATACTTAACATAGAGCAAAAAAATAATAAATGACCCAACTCTTTTAGGAATGGTCGTATACACATGATATTAAGATATGTTATTACACTCGACCCAAGTAAGCTTCCTATTATAAAAAATCATAACATTTAAGGTTCGTTTACAGGGTCTCACAAAAGATCTTTTGATATAGGGCTAAAGAGTTGTGTAATTATCCGATTTTTACGCGGTTTGCAGCATTTGAATAGTTTTTAAATGTTTCAAATGTTTAATATTTCGTGTAAAAACATTAATTAGTTTTTTATGTATACCACTTTAAAGTGTGTGTATACCACTTACCTACCTTTGTTATCACCTTTATGTACCTTTGTTGTCACCTACCTTTGTTATGTATACCACTTTAAATTCCTATACTTAAGATGAAGCAAAAAAAATATTAAATGGTCTAACTCTTTTCAAAAAGAACGTATGCGCATGATGTTAAAATATGTTACTACGAACGACCTAAGTTAGCTTCCTATTGTAAAACAGAATTGTAGAATTTACTGTTCGTTTACAAGGTAACTTAAAAGATTTTTTAATAAGACTAAAAAGTTGTGTAGTTAGCGAATTTTTACGTTGAAGTACATGATTCCTGTACTTAACACAGAGGAAAAACAATAGTAAATTGCATAACTTTTGTCAAATTGGCTATATACACAAGATATTCAAATATGTTGCTACATCCTCTCTATTGTAAAGCGGCATACGTTTCGTTTACAGAGTCTCTTAGAAGATCTTGATTACATTACAACCGATGTATATTTACTGAGTGAGATATATTTTAATGATTTTACACTGTTTCAATCTCTGTAAGGTTTCATTATCTTGCTTTAAAATTTAATATGAGGGCATTTTGTCTGTCTGAAATCTCGTCGATGTTAAGCTCTAAATCTATTAAAATATAGCATTTTCATCGGTTAAAAAACTGTGTTTATTTATAAATATATAATTCTAGCGTACCATGAAATCATTGAAATAGCGATTACAAAATTCCAACTTTACGTTCATGCGCTGAGTAATATAATGTAAAAATGTTGCTACCCCAAGATTACAAGTTTTGCGTTTAAATATTTGCCGTTCATGGAATATCCGGCTATGACGAACTTAAAATGCTAAATTTCGTATACAATAGGTGATCGGTAACGAACTGTTCGGTTTACGAACAAATCGGTTAACGAACACTTTCGTGTGAGATTTTTATGTTCGGAGAACGAACACCTCACGAAACAAAGCCATGATGAAGCAATGCCGTGTTACATATTTGCAGAGCTATACTTATTGCCTCTATTGTCAACTTTGAGAACATTTTAACAGTTGCATACATATGTCCTAATTAATTCATGGACTGCCGGAGATTGGGGACCTATATTTTAGGATCACCGAATTGGAATGAACAGACTATATGAACAGAAATCACTTTAATAGTTTTTATACTTTAGCAAACGTTGCGAATTTTATATTTTTCAAATTCTCGAAACGTTGAGTTAAAAAACTTAAACAAATAAAAACTTCTAAGGTGCTCAGTAATTTTCAAAAATAATATCCTAATAATATTATAAATCCGATTGTGTGCAAATGCTAGGCTGAAGCCAGCGTTAAAATGGAGAATTTAATTACCCTGTATCTTTGCATATAAGTTGATTATAATCCGGGAATGAACATAGGCTAGATTTTATTTATTTTATTCAAATGTTTTTTTATTTAATAATTAAAAATTTCATTATTTTCATAGAGAATAAATGGACATTTTCCCATAAAATTTAACCATTTTACTTTATCGTTGCTAGGGCTTTGATCGTTGCCAATAAATAAAAACACGGAAAAATATTTCTTCTTCCAACAGGTAATTTTCATGTGAAAAATGAAAATTCAAAAGAAGATGGATTTCCGTGATATTTGAAACAAAAATATGGAGTATTTGTTATTATACATGAAGTATGAATATCGGTTACATTAAAAAGATCTTTTTCTGTCAAAAACTGCGTTATAATTAGAAGGAAAAATGAACAATAATTATACTATTAAAAATAGATTTCGCTTGGACCATGGAACTATGAAAAGGATCCTCTTCGGCTTGGACAAATATGACGTCATAAATAAAACACGTATTTTCAAATGTTCGTAATAATACAAGGAGCATGAAATCAATGTTTAATGACAGTAGATAGATAATGGACGTAATATTTAAGATGAAAAACTGAAATATTTTTATCGATACTGATTAATAATTAGCTTGAATACTAGTTACATACAAATGTGAGTTTTCCGCTAAAATGTACGCCCTGATTGCCAGAAAAAGAAAATTAACAAGAATTATGCCATTAAAAAAAGATTTCTCTGAGGAAAAAGTGACGTCATATTTGAAATAAAACGGGAATTTTCAAATGTGTTTTACAAGGAGCCTGAATCAATTCCTTACATTAATAATACAAGGATCGATAAGTTTAGAAAGTAGATGAGTTTCACGCCATATTTAAAACGAAAAATTTAAATCATTTTTTTTATCTATACCGATTATTAAGCATGAATATCAGTTACATACAGATGAGAGTTTTTTGCCAAAAACCACACCATGATTATTAGGAAAAGAAAAATAAATACGAATCTGTTATATTAAAATCTGACCGTCTGTTTGTACTTCGCAACTACTCCTTTCAGATTGTCAAACGCAATGCGATTTACTTAACACTGGTATTAACACCGGTTATCATGGATCCGAGAATGTCATAAACTCTCAGAATTAAAAGAAAATGATTTAAATTTCGAGATATTTTTATTATTATTATTATTATTTATTTATTTATTTTTAATTTTTGTAAATTTTAACGCAATTTTTCTATAGATGGCAACTAAATTATTTCATTTTTGTGGATAAAAAAGAAGAAATAAAACGGATTAATATATTTTTTCTCATTAAAACAGAAAAAAAAAAAAAAAAAAGAATTTATTTTCAATTTGAATAGATGGTGAAAGAAAAAAATCTTGATTGCAGTAAAATTTTTGAAAAATAAAAACGTATTTTCACATATTCAAACTTCATGAATCAATTTATTCTGGAGAACAAAAATCGTCTGTCAACATATTTTCATTTAGAAATAAAGATTTTTTTTCAGTTATAGATGAAATCAACGAGGCAAATTTAAGCTCCTTGCATTAAGGTCTACAATTATTGCTCCCTATTCACAAGAATTAAATTTAATGAAAAAGAATATACTATTTCTATTATCTTTGAAGGATGGCTATTAAAACATTTCACAAAGGCGTTAAAAGTAAAATGGTTTACCAGGTAAACTTGACATATGTTTTTACACAATTCGCCGATTTCCACGATTTTATTTGGCCCGCCTTTTTTCATTGGTTGCAGTTTCCTTTTCGTAATTATTTGTCACAAAATTTCACTTTTTTAAAACTTAGTTATGTCAAAGAATAGAAATACTATATTGTCTCCTATGGAATGTGATAAAGAGTTAGTTAATTATTTACGTTTCTAATTATCGGGAATTAAATATTTTGGTTAATTAATGCATTTATGCTTCTTTTAATGATACGTGAACGAAGTCACGGGTAACAGCTAGTATTTAATATGTTAATATAAAAATCCCTGTAAATTTTTATACTAATAGAAATAGGTTCGTAGAAAAAAAATGTTGATTATTCTCGGTAAAGTATGCTCCATAAACTTATCGTTGTAGTTGACCGAAAAAAAATGCTTCTTATTTTTCCACATTTTTCTGAAACTGTAGTATTTTAATTAGTTTGTAAACTACTGTAAAATTGTCTAATTTTTTGTTTTTGAATGTATATAAACGGAAGAGTGATATAAACAAAAGAAAAAGGAAAATAAATATGTCATAAATAATCTGATGAATACAATGCAAGGAAATTAATATAAAAGTTTCCCCGTTGTTATGGTAGCGACATGTACATTGGAATAAGTCACTCAATAAATTGTATAATTCTGTTTATAGCATCACTATTATTTTTTTTTTGCCCCTTTCATCTTTTCTTTTCTGAATAAAAATGGAATCCGTATAATTGAAAACACACACAAAAAAGGAGTGATATCTCATCAAAAACAAGTCGTTGTAAATGATCCCGCCAAGCCACAAACCTAAAACGTCAGTCAGAAAAAGAAGTGATATCACATAAAAAGAAGCGATATAGAAGTGCATACTCCGAGTCCCGTGTAAAAATCTATCACCACTCATAATGTTTCCAATGGACTCGGAGTGAGGTACAGTATGGGAAAACTGCTTGGCGACCTGCAAGCTTTTATAATGTTTGCGTTTCCTGCAATTACATATGGATATATTATTTTTCTTTTCTTTTATTTATTTATTTATTTTGCTCCCATAAAATTGTAAAAGTTGAAGCTTCTGTGTTTGCATGTCCTTTCTTATTTATGAGCTTGAAAAATCAATTTGTTGATTTTATTTACCATTATTTAAACTACAAACATCACTTTTACGAAGATGATTTTTTAAGTAAACGTATAAAGATTTTGAGTTTATAATATATATACATATATATATATATACACTATATTGCCAAAGGTGACCGGTCACTTGCGATTTTAGACGTTTTGTTAACTATCTAGAAAAATACATGAGGAATTAACCTGAAACTGCAGGTGTGTAAACAGTATAGTATAGGTTATATATTTACGCGAAGATTAATTCACGAAACCCCATAGGGGACTGTCAACAAATTAAAAAAGAACGAATATCTTTTGGATAACCCTGTAAAAACTAATGCAGCAAAGGCGTTAAAACTCGAGATTATTAACAAGTGGCTTATTGTAATATACTGTGTTCATTTTTATGAGGATAGCATGTATACTTGTAGAGAAATTAAGGTTTTTATAAAAACAGTCCCAAATTTCGCCTAGTTTTTTGCTTCTAATTTGAAGAGTTCTTGATATAAAAAAAAAAGTTCTTTTCAGAAAATATGACAAACAACATTGTACATAATACTCTGCAATCAGAATTACAAAATAATTAAAATTGGATGAAAAATGAGCAGGTTTACTAAAAAATGTTTCAATGCGCATGCGCGAATGCAATCAAAATATAGTATGCTTAATGTATTAGCTAAGTATATAGAACAACTTTTGTGAAAGTCTCAAAATCATAGCTTGAAAATTCTGAAAATTATCGTCGATAAAATAAGTTCGAAATCCGTTGTTCCCAAAACGAAGCAAAAATATGAGGAGTTGTATCCAGATATAGTGGTACGTGCAATATTGTGTACGCTATCTTGGCACTAATCAACAGATATTTGATACAATCCCTCATCTTTTTGCTTCTTTTTGGGAACAACGGATTTTGAGCTTATTCTATCGACGATAATTTTCAGAATTTTCAAGCTATGATTTTGAGACTTTCACAAAAGTTGCTATATATACCTAGCTAATACATTATGCATATTATATTTTGATTGCATTCGCGCATGCGCAGTGAAACATTTTTTAGTAAACCTGCTCATTTTTCATCCAATTTTTATTATTTTTTAATTCTGATTACAGAGTATTATGTACAATGTTGTTTGTCATATCTTCTGAAAAGAACTTTTTTTTATATTAAGAACTCTGCAAATTATAAGCAAAAAACTAGGCGAAATTTGGGACTGTTTCTATAAAAACCTTAATTTCTCTACAAGTATACATGATATCCTCATAAAAATGAACACAGTATATTATAATATGCCACATATTAATAATCTCGAGTTTGAACGCCTTTGCTACATTAGTTTTTACAGGGTTATCCAAAAGATATTCGTTCTTTTTCAATTGGTTGACAGTCCCCTATGAGGTTTCGTGAAAAAATCTTCGCGGAAATATATAACGTATACTACACCGTTTACGCACCTGCATAGTTTCAGGTTAATTCCTTATGTATTTTTACTTTCTTCTATCTTTACAAGAAGAAAGTATTGGATTCATGAAAATTTTCGACTTCCGGTTTTCGACGGATTTATACGTTTTAGAAGGTCCTAAACACGATTTGACTATTTTTAGAAAATGTCTGTCTGTGACTCTGTCTGTCTGTCTGTCCGTCTGTCTGTCTGTCTGTATGTGACAACAATTTTGTGGGCGCTCTATCTCAAGAACTAATGCTCGGAATTTAATAAAACTTTAGATTCAGTTAGTCCATAATATAAATTGGTGCTGATTAGTTTTTGGTAAAAATCGCCCAGCAGGTGGCGCTGCTATGCAGCATTTTTCGCGATTTCCGCAATAGCTCCATCTCAAGAACTAATGCTCGGAATTAAATAAAACTTTAGATTCAGTTAGTCCCTGATATAAATTGATGCTGATTAGATTTTGGTAAAAATCGCCCGGCAGGTGGCGCTGCTATGCAGCATTTTTCGCGATTTCCGCAATAGCTCTATCTCAAGAACTAATGCTCGGAATTTAATAAAACTTTAGATTCAGTTAGTCCCTGATATAAATTGGTGCTGATTAGTTTTTGGTAAAAATCACCCAGCAGGTGGCGCTGCTATGCAGCATTTTGAAGGATTTACACGATTTTAGCGACAGTCCTATCTCAAGAAATACTGCACGGAATTTAATAAAACTTGAGCTTGACATTGATATAACTTGGTGCTGATTCTCTTTAGTCTATGCGAAACCTGTGTGAGATAGAAGAAAGTTTTGGGATTGTTAACAAAACGTCTAAAATCGCAAGTGACCGATCACCTTTGGCAATATAGTGTATATATATATATATGGTGTTATGATAATGTTATATATATATATATATATATATATAAACCTTATAATAAACGTTAACTAAATTGAGATATATTGCAGTAATTCTAGCGTAAGAGAATGGCATAGATCTGGGGGAAAATCCGTTCTGTCAGTTCTTTCACATACAAAAATATTTATAAAAGTGGTATAACAAAAATATAAAATTTATTTTTCGCTTTTCAAAATTGATATACTACATATATTATAAAAGCCTGCAGGTCGCCAAGCAGTTTTCACATGCTGTACCTCACTCCGAGTCCTTTGGAAACATTCTGAGTGGGGATAGATTTTTACACGGGACTCTGAGTATGCACTTCTATATCGCTTCTTTTTATGTGATAGCACTTCTTTTTGTGACTGACGTTTTAGGTTTGTGGCTTGGCGGGATCATTTACAACGAGTTGTTTTTGATGAGATATATATTATTTGTGATGTCATTTCAGAAATGTCTCAGACAAAAGTGAGTGAGGTCGAAGCCGCCGATGTATTAATCCTCCCCCCTGAAACTGCTGGTCAATGTCATCATCTTAAGGAAAATCGCAGGGGCATTTATAGGACTTACATTGTCAGTTAGGTAGTTTTTCGGGGTTGGGGGAGCGGTTTTCGTGTATAACGCATCGTTCTAGGTTGCATAGTTACAGAGCTATGGGAGAAAGTTCTATAATTAGGTGTACCAGAATATGAAAATTAGCCTTTTTTAAAACGTTCTGGTACTTCTCCATTATTCCGTCGACCACTTTCCATAAATAAACTATTCGCTGAAATATAACGCCAAATAAACGAATGGAAGAATGTTGCCATTCTAATTTTTTAAATAATCACGTATAAGAAAATGAATGAATTTAGCGATAAAAACGACACGGAAGAATAGGGTGCTTGTATAGGAGAGCAGCGGCATATCGGATATAAAGTTTGACTCGTTTAGTCAATTTTGGACAAAAGAATGCTTTGTTTTTAAGAAATAACTAATTTAATTATGAGAAATAATTTAAGAATTTTAATGCAGAATTATTAAATTAAACCATAAACAAACAAATTATTTTTTTAGATATCCCATCTACTATATATATAAAACACAAATGGAAATTTCGTTCCGTTCCTTTATAACTCGAGATCTGCCCAATGGATTTTGATGGAACTTACACTGTTCGAGAGATAATTTTTCAGGGAAGTTTTTATCATATAACACAACGTTCTACGTATATTAGTTATAGAATTATGATATAAAACTCAGTTATTTTGGCCGAAAAGGATACCATTGCTAATTTTTTGGCGATCATTACTGTTGCAGAAAGAAATGAAAAGGCTATATATACATCTCGAAAAATAAAAGGAAAACTGTTGCTAATTCCATTTTAAAAAAAAGGGGAAAAGAGAAAGAGAAAAAAAAAGAGTTTTGATGAGAGAATATTATAAAACGAAAATATTTAATTTAAACATGATTGGGAATGTTCGTAATGCTTAAAAAATTATTCTTCAAGGGGCAAGATTGCTATTGAAACAATATTCGGCGATTTATCTTTTGTTTTTGGCGATTTTGATTTTACTTTTGACCCCAAACAATTTGATTTTAAGCCAAAAGGTGTCTTTTTTTGTTGCAGAAAGAATTAAAATGGCTATACATCTGGGAAAATAAAAGAAACAACTGTTACTAATTTTATTTTAAAAAAAGAAAGAAAAGAAGAAAAAAAGAAAAACAGTTTTGATGAGAGATTTTAAGCCAAAAGGTGTTTTTTTTCAAGTGTACGACTGCATTTTTGCAGCATTTTTTTTTGTACTTTTCGGTTAGCCGGGCGCCAGTGATATATATATATATACACACATATATATACACATATATCTACACAAATACATGTATATACATACATATATATGTGAACTTTTTACGAAGATGCTTTTATATTCCACGAGAAAATGGCAGTTTGTTAAAGATGGGGAATTATTGCAGTCGTAATCAAGAATCTTGGCGAGGAGGCTAGGCAATGATGAAACACCACAAGAATATCTTCAATAAGATGCACAAATAAATTGTTTATTAACAACCATGACGATGCCAGTATCAGGTATAGTTATAGCCCTCAGGCTTGACGATAGCTCACTACATCATTTAATAGATCTTAAAGAGCTGTTATGAAATTCTAAGTCAGTTGAACACCAGATAACAATTTGGTCAGCACTTCAAAACACGACAGAAATCTGCTCTCCAAATGCTTGCAAGCGAATTTTGTTAACCGCGCGTAGAGTTACTGGAAACGACGTAACGAGCGTACGATCCAATAAGTGAGCGGCGAAATTAAGCTAAGCGAATGAGGTGTGAGGGAGAAGATTTAACACGAAAAAATCCCCATCGTAGCTGGGAATTGATTTTGACGTGAGAAATACCCAGCGCGCGAAGCAAAGCATGGAATATTTTTTTTTTTTTTAATGGCTTTTAAAAAGATTCGAAATGACAACAAGCGTCTCTCAGAAGTTTATAGATTGGGGAGTTTATAAAAGTTACGAATGAACTTAAAGTTTTAGATTAAGATTTGGAATAAGATAATTATTAATATACGTGTTATTACTTTTAAAAGGACATTAAATAGGAATAAATATTATTAAAAATTAAAGAAATAATAACTATGTCAGAAGTTAGATTAATTTAAAGAAATAATGCGAAATAAAATTTTTATATAACACATATACACTTATATGTATGAATATATACATATGTGTGTACATATATCACTGGCGCCCGGCTAACCGAAAAGTACCTTTTTTTTATTCAAATGCAAACTATATTAATGGCAATATATACTTCTATTTACTTCTACATATATGAAATTTCGTTCCGGCTGCTGATAACTCCAGTTCTGCTGAATGGATTTTCGTAGAACTTAAACTGAAAGATAATTTTTCAGGGAAGGTTTTATTGTATAATATATCGTTCTACGTAGCTTTGTTATAGAATTATTCTGGGAAGTTCTATAATCAGATCAATCCGATTATGAAAGATTAGCCTTTTTAATAGATTTTGCCGAATGGATTTCGATGGAACCTACACTGTTAGATAATTTTCTAGGGAAAGTTTTTTTATGTAACATATCATTCTACGTTGCTTAGTTCTAGAATTATAGGGGGAAATTCGAAAAACGGGTGACCATTTTTTTTATCAACTATTAGCCTTTTCAATATTTGATTCCGATTATGAAACATTAGCCTTCTGAAAAAGTTCTACTGGACGGATTTTGATGAGAATTGTATTGTTAGTTAGATTCTATTTCAGGAATGGTTTTAATGTACTACATATTGTTCTACGTTGCTTAGTCAAACAGTTATGTGTGAAGGTTATATAGTCAGGTGAACCCGATTCCGAAAGATTGGCCTTTTTGAAAGTTTTTACTGGGCGTATTTTTTGCGACTTGCATTGTTAAGAAGATAATTTGTAAGGTTGGTTTTAGTATATTTTATATTGTTCTCTTAGTTTTAGAATTATGTGGAAAAGTTCTATAATCAGATGAACCTGATTATCAAAGATTAGCCTTTTATAAAAGCTTCTACTGAATGGATTTTGTTAGTTAATTTGTTTGCATTGTTAGTTCGATAATATTTAGTGATGGTTTTAGTATATTACATATAGTTTTATCATTCTTTAGCAAACCCTAACTGTAAATTACCAAATAAAAGAGTTGGTCCTTACCAGCTAAAATTTTGACTGTACATTAGGAAATATAATAGCGCAATCACGTCATTTTACTTACCCATCATACGTAGTATAGGGTAAGTCTTGTAATCGTTTTGAAAATCGAAAAATGTTTTTTGACGGATTTACACGTTTCAGACATTGGAGATTCCGAAAAACATATTTTTAGAAAAAAAATTTTGCCGTCCGTCTGTGTGTCTGTAAACGCTCTATCTCCCGAAAAAATTGAGATAGAGACTTGCAATTTGGTATGTACTTAGTATGTAATAATGGGAAGAAGCCAATTTCATTTCAATAACCTCGATTAACCGGAACAATTTTTTTCGGACTCTCGAAATATTCGTTCTGATAAAAGGTATATAAAAATTTTCGAAATTGTTTATTTTAAGAAATGAATATAAAAGACAATAAAAAAACATAAATTTTGCATAAAGCATGAAGTCGATCGGATAATTAGTTGCTGAGATATTTGTAATCCTATTTTCCACACTCTTCGATTTTTCATGACCCTGTATTTCATCCAAATTTCACTTCAAAGCTATATTTTAATTGGAAATTTGACGCTTCATCAGATGCAATAAACTGCTAGTTAATAGGATTATTATTTTTGGAGTTATAAGGAAAAACCTCTTTCAAGCCATTCAGTAATCGAGCCTTTAAAGTTTGTGACGTCATCAAGCCACGATTTTATTTGAATTGCAATGCATTTTATAAGTAGTTTACACATTTTTATTTTAATATTTTACAGTATGCATATCCATGATGGGTAAGTATTACGGTGGCTCCCAACGACTAGTTTCAGTAATGTGGAAGGATATTCCAGGTAAATATACAGATTGCTTTCAAATACAAGGTCAAATTAAACGATACATTTCGTTTGATTCAAGGTTCATTTGTAGAAACCGACCAGCGCAGCGGGCGTAGCTTGCTAGTTTATGATTAAAATACAAATATTTTATTTCCTAAATTTTACAAACATGCTAACGATCATTGCGAAGTTAAAACACGCAAATACATGAAATTCGTTAATGTCGCGATCACTATATCACATGTATGAGCGATTCGCGTACATGAAAAGAAAAATCATTGGATGCAGAAACCTCGCTGTGTTGGAATTCCCAAAAATATGAGAAATTCGTAATGCCGCGATCACTATTCCGTATGTATGATAATTTCGCACACATGAAAACAAAACAAAACAAAAACAATAGATGCAGCAACCTCTTTGTATTGGAATCTTAAAAACAAAAAAGAAAACATGAAATTCAGAAAAGCCACGATCACTAACGCGTCAACTATCAGTAACTTTCAACAGGAAAATTTGCATTAATAAAAACTGAAAAAAAAAATCTTCAATATCTGGAGGCACGGCAGTGCCTCCGCCAAGTCGAGAGAGGACAGCCGTAAGCATACTTTTCTGGAAGCAACTCAGGGCACTTTTGGCCCCCCCCTCCCCCCATATCTCCGCGCTGGGAGTATCCCAAAAATTTGAAACTTCGTTTTTCTAGAGTATTTGGCACACAGGACCAAAATTTAAAATTACAACTTTCTGTCTTTTCTAGTTCAAACATTCGATTTTTTGTCACTCACTCACTCACTCGTTCACGCGTCATCAAAAAGATTAGGTAGATCCCGTAGCCCTAGAAACTTGACATTTGGAAAAAAGGTATTGTTTAGGATACAAAGAAAGGAAAAATTATAAAATCCGGAAAATTCGAAAAAGAAACATTCGAAAATTCAACAAATTCCATCAAAATTGAAAATTGAAAATAATACGATCTTGTAGTCTTAGAACTAAGTCTTATACGATCTTAGTCGGTGTGCAGGTATTGTTTAGTATCCAGAAAAAGAAAACATCAAAAACACCAAAAGAATCGAAAGCAAAATTGAAAAAAATCGAAAAATTGAAAAAAATTGAAAATTTTCAAATAATCCGATTTTGTTGCGCTAGAAACTTGGAATTCGGAATGAAGGTAGTATTTAGGATGCAAAATAAGAAAACATTAAAAATTCCGGAAAATTAGAAAAAAAAATTCAAAAATTAGAAAAATTAGAAAAAAATTGAAAAAAATAAAATAATTTGATTTTTAAGCCTTATAAACTTAAAATTCGCAGTAAAGATAGTGTTTAGGATTCAGAATAAGTCAAAATAAAAAACGCAATAAAATTCGAAAATAAAATAAAAAAATCGGAAAAATCGAAAAATATGGAAAATTTGAAAATAATTCGATTTCATAGCGTTAGAAACTTGAAATTTGGAATAAACGTAATATCTAAGATACTAAATAAGGAAAAATAAAAAAAAATATGGATAATTCAAAAAATACCCATAAATTAGTGCAGACGATATATGAACTCAAAGTTTCGATTTTTTGTCACTCACACACTCACCCACTCTCGCGTCATCAAAAAGATTAGGTAGATCCCGCAGCCACAGAAACTTAAAATTTGGAATAAAGCTAGTTCGGATACAAAGAAAGGAAAAATTATAAAATACGGAAAAATAAAAAACATTCGAAAATTCAAACAAATCGAACAAAATTGAAAATTGAAAATACACGATCTTGTAGTCTTAAAAACTTAAAATTTGGTGTGAAGGTAGTGTTTAGAATTCAGAAAAAGAAAACATCAAAAACACAAAAATTGAAAATAAAATCGAAAAATCGAAAAAAATCGAAAAATTTCAAATAATCCAATTTTGTTGCGCTAGAAACTTTGAATTCGGAATAAAGGTAGTATTTAGGATGCAAAATAAGAAAAAATTAAAAAATCCAGAAAATTCGAAAAAAAAATCAAAAATGCGAAAAATGCGAAAAAAATTTAAATAATTTGATCTTTTGGCCTTAGAAACTTAAAATTCGCGGTAAAGATAGTGTTTAGGATTCAGAATAAGTTAAAATAAAAACGCAATAAAATTCGAAAATAAAATAAAAAAATCGAAAATTGAGGAAATTTTGAAAATAATTCGATTTCATAGCGCTAGAAACTTGAAATTTGGAATAAAGGTAATATTTAAGATACTAAATAAGGAAACATTAAAAAATATGGATAATTAAAAAAATAATCGAAAATTTCAACAAAAAAAAAATAATAAAAAAATACAAAGAAAGAAAAAGAGAGAAATTGAAAATAATATGATCTCGTAGTCTTAGAAACTGAAAATTTGGTGAAAAGGTAGTGTTTAGGATTCAGAAAAAGAAAAAATTAAAAACACAACAAAAATTGAAAATAAAATCAAAAAATCGAAAAAAAAAACGAAAATTTGAAAATAATTCGATTTTGTAAAGCTAGAAACTTAAAATTTGGAATAAAGGTAGTATTTAGGATACAAAAAAAGAAATAAATAAAAAATCTGTAAAATTCGAAAAAAAATTCGAAAATTCGAAAAATTGGAAAAAATTCGATTTTCTAGCTTTAGAACTTAAAATTCGGCGTAAACTTATTGTTTAGGAAACAAAAAAAGGAAAAATTAAAACACAATAAATTCAAAAATAGAATAAAAAACTCGAAAAAGATCGGAAATTTCAAAATAATTCGATTTTGTAGCGCTAGAAAGTTGAAATTTGTAATAAAGGACACAAAATAAAAAAAATTAAAAAATCCAGAAAATTATAAAAAAAAATTCGAAAAAATCAAAAATTTAAATTAATTTTATCTTGTAGTCTTAGAAACTTAAAACTTGGTGTAAAGGTAGTATTTACTATTCAATAAAAGGAACAATTAAAATATTCGTTAAATTTGAAAATAAAATCTGAAAATCGAAATATCTTTAAGAAATCGAAAATTCGAAAACAATTTGATTTTGTACTGCTAGAAACATTAGTTTTAAGATAATTGTCCTATTAGCTAGTACAACGCCCCTAATTGTTTTATGTTATTTCCCCCGGATTATGGTTTTCTTTTCTTTCGTTTACGAATTTCGTTATAGAAAAGTTCCGCTATAGACTGGCTACGATATAGGCGATTTCTTTATAGACAGGTTTGTTTTCTTTCACAGGTTGTACTCTATTTACTTCACATATGAAATATGGATTGTTAAATGATGTTAGTCCCACAAAAATTTTCACAGCTCCCCCTACCCTCCCGACATTACTGGCTGGTCATGGCTTGATAGTCCTTTCTAAATAAAATCATGGTGACTCTAAGATTCACTTGATATATCTCTAAATTGAACCTAAATGATCCTAAGAAGACGGATCAAATAATTACTATATTGGCAAGACAATCAGGTAACTTAGAATTAAAATCGAAAAATCAATAAATTTATAAAAAGTCGAAACATTGAAAATAATTCGATTTTGTAGTCCTAGAAGCTTGACATTTGGCAGAAAGGCAGGGAACACACAGTAAGGAAAAATAAAAAAATCCGTAAATAATAATAAAAAAAAAGACTAAAAAAAACGAAAAAAAAACATCGAAAAAAGAATATAGTTCGATTTATTGGAAATTTCCGGAAGTTTTAATTTAGGCTTTCTTTTTATACTAAAAAGTTCTTTTATGTTAAATATCAAGTATCTAGGGCTGCGAGTACAGATGGATAGCACCTATCCTGGAAGCAATTGAGAGTACTTTAGACACCCCCCCTCCCATAACTTAGTGCTTGCCTAGGTACCTGAAATCTCTTTTTATCTATAGTACTTTGCAAACTAAACTAAAGCTTCAAATTTTTGATACCTGTAAATAATAGGGACAGAGTGTGGGCTTAGTGAAAATCAGTGGATGATCTCCAAAAAGAACCCAAACTCAAGAAAAGGAGGATTAGTTACAAAAAGAAGTGAAATCTCATCAAAAACGTCACCTGTAAAAAATGCAGCCAAGTCTCGTAACTCATTTACCGTAAAAAGTACTGAGATCGTATAAAGCCAAGTTTAACTATCTTATTAACTCTGAAATTTTCATTCACAAATCACTCCCAGTCTCTACATCTTTAGTTAATTATTATTTTGTGACTTGGCAATTACGCAGCACAGGGAAGTTATTACACCTTACTATGTTATGGGATGGGATGGGATGGGATAATTTAATTAAGGCAAATTATATACGCACAGGGAAGTTATTACACTTTAATATGTTATAGTATTATTTGATTAAGACTAACTATATATACATGACATTCTCGTGCTACGTAATTGCCAAGTCACAAAATAATAATTAACTAAAGATGTAGAGACTAGGAGTGATTTGTGAATGAAAATTTCAGAGTTAATAAGATAGTTAAACTTGGCTTTATACGATGTCAGTACTTTTTACGGTAAATGAGTTACGGGACTTGGCTGCATTTTTTACAGGTGACTTTTTGATGAGATTTATTCATTTACATTACTTTCTTAACTATCCCTCGTCGCTGATAGATAAACGTTTGTGTCCTGTCGTACGTAACTATGCATCGCAAAATTTTTTCAATGCTTTTTAGCTTTCAATATTATGACGTACCCGTGTAATGCCGTAACTGTTATTTTAATTAACGAAAGAAATAATAAATCCGTAAAACATCATTAAAAATACAATTTAACGTCGAATTAAAAATCGCTTGATGACGTAACAAATATGTGTAACGAATCTGATGTCATGATCATGCATTTTTGGCGTTAATCTTAACGTTTGGCGGGTTTTTTTTTTTGTCATGGAAAGTGGTTGACGGGATAATGAAGAAGTACCAAAGTTCTACTGAACGGATTTTGATGGGAGTTGCACTATTAGATAAATTATGGGAGGGGGGGGGGGACTGAAGAAAAACATGTGTAAAATTTGCATTCCGAATTGCAAAACTTATATTCTAAGTGAGGGGAGCAGCGGGCAAAAGCTAGTAATAATAATTATTGAAGAAAGGTAATTTATTAGGTGAACAATAAGCAGGAAACTAAAAGTGAGCTATCTGAATCTACCCTATGCAGCCAGAGTCATGCAAGTACACTAAAAATGGAAAGCAAATATCTAAACCATTCAATGAAATAGAATTGCCGTGTTTTAAAAATTGTGGGATAAAGTCATTTCATAATTAAAAACAATGCATTTCGTTAGAATAGGATACATAATGCAGAAAACAAAACTATTAAACGAGACAAAAATGCACAGCAGGAGTATGTTATCTCTCTATGTTAAAAATAAGTAACCCCCGCCGCAGATGAAGATTTTGTGCCTTGGGGTTTTTCTGGACTAATATTCAGAAAACTATTGCATATAAAAAGTATGAAAAATGGCAGTTTTATAGCGAAATGTTCGATTAACACGCTGAAACAGACAGTTCTTAAATCGAAGAATTATTTTAATATTAAAGTCAGTCAAAATAGTTTATTTTCAAATAGTTTATAGTCAAATTTTTAATTACTTATGCAGGATAAACAGGAGGATTTGGGGACTAGTGGTCATTGGGAAAAAATTAGAATGCTCTTGGTTCAGGTACAAATACAAACACTTGTCGGTGTATCGTATCTATTTTGTATTTGTAGGATGGTAGCGTCATAAAAAAAAAAACAAGTTGGAAATTGTACGTCAAACGTACGCACGTTTTAGAATTAAATTCATGATATCCCGTGCGTAGAACGGGTTAAACAGCTAGTTAAGTATATATTTTATGACACTGTTCATACAAATATCTTAACTAGTTATATAAATATTCAGATATATATGTATCAGCTAGTTATATAAATATTCAGATCTTGATGATTTTTAATTCTCTGAAATGAATTATATCGTCTGCAGATTAATTTCTGTCATAAAATAAGTATCTCGGTCGCTTGACGATTTAACATCCATCGGAAGCTCCTATAACAAAAAAGCACCGATTTAAAAAAAAAAAATCAAATTTCTTAATAAATATTTTTATTAATATCTCCTAAAGTTTTGATTCGATTTTAATAAAATTTGAAATGTCTCGACAAAATTCTGCAAAGATAATATATTTTAAATTGCAAACCATTTGGTTGGGTAGTTTTTGCGTTGTTATATGCGGACAGACAGACAGACGGACGGACAGACGGACGGACCAAACGACGACTATAGGTGCTACGTATTTTTATATAATTACGAACGCACCTAAAAAGACACTAGTATCCATTTACCCCCAGTTCCCAATTCCACTACCACCCCTCCCCATTTCCCTTTAATTTTTTGGAGATAGCTCCCATCTTTTTCTTCTTTAGAGTTTGGATAATGATATACAAGGTCAAAAGGAAAGGGACCTCTAAACATAATTTAAAATGGGGCCGTGTTTTCTCCAACCATTCGTTCCTAATCCACTCTCAAACATCCCTAATTGAATAACTTCATCTCCAGAAACGAAGCTATTCATCTATTCAAAGATGGATCGCGTTACGCTCCTGTAACCATCGCCGACTTTTATTTCTGTTCCTATCTGGCCAACTAATGTTGCAACAACAAATCTGCTCTCCTAAAACAAACCAATTAGAGATACTAAAAGAATAAAGAAACCAAGGGAACCGTTCTTGCATGTCTTTTTACAACTCGTCGAACGCGGCAATTTCTGTTCTTTAATATTAATGACTTCTGCCGCAGTGTCTGAAACCTCTCAACTCACATAATAGAAGAAAAATGTTTGCCGGTTGTGGTATCGTTGGTTCGGAACGATGTCAGAAAATAACTATTATCAGAAAATTAAAATATATATATATTCGGTATTCCTATTGTATATAAATAAAATGGTAAAACTGACTTAAATGAAAAGTGATCATTTAATAAAAACATCTGATACTATAGAATTTTAACTGAATGTGCATTTTGAAAAGATCTTTTATCAGGACCGGCGTAAGAGTACAATATATCTTTCAGGGAGACTATTTTTTAATGCCCCCCCCAAAAGTTTTGCACCCTGCCAACCATGCATATAAAATCTTCCAATGAGAGTGAAAACACTTCTCCCTTTTAGAGAAAAAAAAAAGAAAAGAAAAAGAAAGAAATTTACGGTCCCAAAAAAATTTCTTGAATTTAGGCCTCTTTAAAAAATGGCCAGCTCTGTGTTCGACCTTATCAAATTGTGCTTCAGCTAAACTAAGCTAAATGGGAATCAATGTGAAGAATTTTTCTAGAGTAGAATTATCTGTCTTCTTCATTTTAATCATTCAAGAGGCACTTTGTATCATAATATGTTTATTGAAATTTAATGTTTTGCAATAGTCTGTGTATGATAATGAATACTTGTTTCTGTAGCATTTGGGATATTTTAAATTTTGGTCGTGGCTGCTTCTAAAAGAAAATACACTTTGTTGAACATTCGAAAAATACTATTTGATTTACATCAGAAAGTGAAAAAAGGCTCTCAGAGAAGTCGCTGTCTCTTTGTTGTATGTCTGTCTGCCTTCCATCTCTGTTGCATGTCTGTCTCTGCTCTCTCTGTTGTATGTCTGTCTGCCTCCTATCTCTCCTGTTTGTCTGTTATTGAACGATTGAACGATTATAGGTTAATTGCGAGATTTGTAGAACGGTAATGGTAATATAATCTGACTGTCTTCTATCTGCTGTCCTTCTGACTGCTATCTGCTGTATGTCTGTCTGCTATCTGATGTCTGTCTATCTGCTTTCTGCTATCCGTTGTATGTCTACTTTCTGTCGGCTATCTATATGCTACCTGTCTGTCTGTTTGCTATTTGCTATCTGCAGTCTGTGTGTCTGCTCTTTTCCTGCCAGTTCGCCCATGCTGTATGTCTGTCTGTTTGCTGTCTGCTATTACCTATCAACAAACCGCGCATTTAACCTATATTCGTTTCATATATTCGTATTCTTTGTACGGCCCTTTAAAAAAGCTGCAAATGCTATGTACACCTTCGAGAAAAAACATGCATGACTGTAATAACATACTAAGATTATATTACCATTACCGTTCTACAAATCTCGCAATTAACCTATAATCGTTCAATCATTTGTTTTATTCGTTTAATCAGTCGTTTCTAGAGGGAAGATTTATTTTATTTTTTGCCAACAAAACTTTCTATCCAGTACAAGAGAAATGACGTTTTTGATTAATTGAAATTCCCATGCATAAAACTGAAAATGAATACAATGAAACCTACGAAAACGGAACCTGACTAAAACGGAAATTTTTCACACTCTTGGAGCAGACAAAATAACGACGAAATGAAATGTCTTCTTTAATATTCAATTAATGCACTCTTTATCCTCTGAGCCGCGTCTATCTACCAAACTCACGCCAAAGCTTTGACCGTAATAGACACACAGCACCCATTACTGCAACCGAAATGTATGGATATATGTATGTATGTATTACACGCCCTTAATAAGATGGAAATCACATACTGAATATGTATTTATATACATTCATCATCTTATAGTCGCGTTTCTGCAAAAGAAATGGAAAACTCTTAGATTGGGAAAAATTGAAAATAAAACTGTCATTTATTGTTTGGGGTAAAAGTCCTGCGAAGCTTTATTAAAACACATAACTTTTGCATCTAGCCTCATTTTAAAAATTAACTTCAGTGATAAAGTTATTCAAAAAACAAATCAATGCAATGATAAAATATACCTATATTGAATTCATTAATAAAATTAAATTTAAAAATAAATATATTATTTTTAAGGGAAAGTGAATCTTTCTTTTTTTCTTCTATCTATACAAGAAGAGAGTATTGAATTCATGATAAATTTTGACTTCCTGTTTTCGATTGTTTTATACGTGTTAGAAGGTCCTTAGCACGAATGGACTGTTTTTAGGAAAGTCTGTCTGTCTGTATGTTACGCACATTTTGTGGGCGCTTTGTCTCACGAATTCATTCAAACTTCAAATTCTGTTATACCTTGGAATAAACAGGCGCTGATTGGGTTTTGGTTTAAATCGCCCAACCTGAGGCATTGCTATGCTGCATTTTCATAATTTCCACCATAGCTGTATCTCAAGAACTATTGCGCGGAATTTCACCAAACTTAATATTCTGTTAAACCTTGACAGAAACACATTCTTATTAGGTTTGGGTGTATACCTCTCAACAGGTGTCTCTGTTATGCTCTGTTTTTCTCGATTTCCGCGATAGCTATATATCTCAAAAGAACGAATAGATTGTGATTTGATTTCGGTTGCAGACGATTTGATTCACATAGAAGAAAGTTTTACGAAAAGTAAGTAGTAAGAAAGTTTCATTATTAAATTGTTGTAATTATATTTTAATTCAAAAGAAAATAACGTGTCAATGTCAGACATTTTTCGTTAAATTGAAGAACAGCCGGATCCAAAAGCCAGCAGCAGCCCCTCTCGCTTGTCGGGCCTGTTTATTGGTTTGAAAGGTATGCGGAAAAAAAAAATCTTTCTTTCTGGCGTTTGGACGTCTGGTGACCAATCTATTGGAGTTATTTTATCCTACACTGTAAGAAATCTGCGTAATCTGTCCTGGGTTTTCTCGGATTATTTCTGCTGATCCGAGAATACAGAGAAATCTGGTGCAACATGTTCCACAACGTTGTGTAACTTTTCGGAATATTGGAGAAAGTGGAACTGACTGATCAACTGTGAAACGTTCCATAGATTTTGTGTGCAACATTCCTTAGTTTTCTCAGGTATATTTTTGAAATTTTGTGTAACTTTTCGGAATTACTGTAAAAGAAGGATCGCTGATCTGTGTAAAGTTCCATATGTTGTGTGTGTGTAACTGACTTGTGTAAGTTTCCTGACATTTCTTTGAGGAAATTCCTGGGAAAACCTGTGGCAGAAAGGCTTTATACCAAATTTTTTACAGTGTATCCTATCCAGGGAATTAGTACATTACTAACACGACATTTGCCTATTACATTAAAAGTCTGCAATGTGCAATACAAGATTTTTCAACAAAAGGGGAAGTGAATCTACCGTATAATCTAGGGTTGCAATCTACTAATATTTTCGGAATGTAGGGATATTTTCGAAATATATTAATAATACAGTGGAACTTTCCTTTAACGAATTTTTCTACTTAACGAAGTTTTCTGCAGAACTTTGACTTTGCATTAATCTCCATATTACGAAAAATATATTCTATATAACGAAGTTTATTCCACTTTTGTTAGTGTAGTTCAAACTAAGAGGTTGCTGTTGCGATGGATATACGCCATTTTATTTCAGCGGATTGTAAGAAAATGAACACATTTAAATAATTTCCATTCTGTTTGGAGCTAAATAAAATATATATATATATATTTTTTTTTACACTAAGAAAAACACTTGTTATCATTACTCTCCCACACCGAGACTCCAGCGCTGACATTTGGGGGATGTCAAAATCCCCTTTTCACGTTCAGTGATATAGAAGATGTAGTGACGCAATGGCGTCAGATGCATTGAAGCAAAAAATATCAATTAGACTTAGACAATTACCATTCTGATCTTCCATTGCTTATGTACAACTGCTTTGTACATCCACAAGAACGTGCTTCAAAATTCAAATGACGAAAATCAAAGTTATTTTTGTTCCTACCAATACAACTTCTAAACTTCAGCCATTAGTCTAAAGAATAATAAAAAAAATCTTGAAGTACATTATCGAAAAAGACAGAAAAAGACAATGTAATGAAAACATTAGTTTGAGATCCTGTGTATCAGAGCTGATGAAAGCTTGAGCCATAGCTTGGGAATGTGACGTGATTTCATTGACCGTACGCAACAGTTTTGTAAAAGACTTCATAATTGAAACTGAATCAAATGCTTCTGAATCCATTACCTGTTTGTCATATCTGAATTAAAAATTTCATGAATTTAAGTTGATTTTTATTTAACGAATTTTCTTCATAATGAAGTTTTTAAGTGTATAACGATGAGACTTCGTAAAATGGAAGTTTCACTATGTTACCAACATTTTCGAATATTTTCGAAATACCGAAGACCGATTCTCGTTCACGAGTTTAGCAGTGGTTAAAATATTACACAGATATCTTGTACAGGCCTACTTTACTTTGTGTGAAATGGCATGTATCACGTTATCATGAAAAATGTTAGAAGTGCACAATCACACTGTCAGCTATATTCCGAATGAAAAATCTTCTCCATTAAGTGTCTGTAGACATTGTGACATTATTTGCTGAACTGCACAATTCCCTTATCCAATTGCTTATCTCCCTCATAATAGTGGAACTCAGACTGTTATTTCAAAATGCAGCAGATGCTGCTCCCATAGAAGCTTAGTGACTCTCTGTGATATTGGATTTCAGTGTCAGTGAATCTAAAATCTCTCTGACACAATTTATTATAACTTACACATTTATTATAATAAATAATAAATTAACATTTATTTCAACATAAATGTAGAAATCTCTACTTTAAAACAAGTTTTTAATTTAAAGATACTTTAATTTAGACTTATATTGTAACTAATATGATATTTTCATTTTGTTTCTGTTTTGTATTTGTTTATATTTGTATAAATAGTTTAAAGATGGGCCGGTCCGGCTTTCTTCGGAGATTTGGTCGGGATCTGCCTCTTTGGTTAGGGTCCTTGGATAGTGGATATCTCCGCTGAGTGGGTTTTGTAGAGCTTTAGCCAATCGGTAGGCCACCCCGCTTACCTGAACTTGATCGATTAATTTGTGAGTTGTTTGGACACAAAGAGTGGCCGCTTATAACACATTTCCTATAAAGCAGTACAAGTTCGATAAACGCATTGTATTTTTGACTGAATAGCTCAAACATGGTTCGTCTTGCTTTTTAATTCTCTTTTCTAATAAAAGTACACATTAGGAAAACGCTTCGAAATAACTTAAGTACAGAAATTATCTCATGTTCATACAAGGCGCTTCTCAACATCTAAAGTAGTTTCTAAATTGCATAAGATTCTTTTATTGCTATTTTAGCTTGAATTCGCTGTTATTTGAATATATGCTCCTATCAATCCGTTACGGACGATTAAACATTCGGATGAACGTGCCTGTCTTAAGTAGTGTATTTTTATTACTTTTATCTACGGCTTGGAAACATCTAATACTCGTTTTATCTTAGAAGATTTTCCAGAGAAAGAATATAAAGCATTATTTCTTCTAACATAATCATTATTGAATCGAATATGAAAGACACCCTTTTTACGCGTGCGTGACCACGTGCTGTGTACAGGGAAATGAGCGAGCTACTTCTTGACTAGACATCGGGGTCGTTGAGAACGTTTGTTTCTATTTGGG
The DNA here is from genome assembly GCA_963931845.1 of Maratus michaelseni. Lineage (NCBI taxonomy): Eukaryota > Metazoa > Arthropoda > Arachnida > Araneae > Salticidae > Maratus > Maratus michaelseni. The sequence goes on from OZ007589.1 coordinate 470,245,004, forward strand.
TTTTTTCAAACTGCTCTCCCATCCAAACTGGCTCTGCTTTCTGACGCAAATACATGAGATTGGGAGATATTGACTCTTGTTCAGAAACTATGAAATCGAATAGTTTTTCAATTTTTCTATAAAAGAGGAGGATCTTTCAGAAAATACTGTTAAAGCTGGCGTTATGAACCCAATTGGCAGACGCGACTGCCCGAGAAAAGTAATGGAGTAGTAGTCATGAGAGAGCAATCGTTTATAACTTTAGATATAATATGTTTATCGAAAAAAAAAAATTAAAAGAGACCATTCATTCGATACCCAATCACTTTGAGACAGCCCTACCTATTCCCATTGCAGGCTTTTACATTTTAATAAAGCCTTTTTCAGCATTAATCTGTATTTAATGTGAAAATGAGACTGTTTTATAAAACTTTTATGGGTTCAGGAGTAGGTTATGACCCCCGTGACCCTCCCCTCGTGTCAGTCCATCTTATTTCTTTTTTCTGACAGAATAATATAATTCCAAAATCCTTATTATTGTCTTGAATCCAAAAGTCAAAACGACAATCAGAGACCACGTGCTGTGTCTTCGGCATCCCAAACTAAGGAAATTAGAAAGCTACATCTTTACTAGACATTGAGACTGTTGAAAACGTTTGCTTCTATTTGGGCTTAGAGCGGTTCAGCAGTCGCCTATACAGTCCTGTATCGGGTAAGGTAACCACATTTTTATCAGCATCTGATCCGACTCGCCCTCTAACTCGAATTGGTTTCGGGTTGAGCCTTGATTCATGCCACCCGTTTTCGAGTTAACTCGATTTTTCAAAAACAAGTCCACAATATTGTTACAGATGAAAGCTCTATATATGAACTTTACATGTCCATTTTTTAGCATAAAAGATAAAAATGATACCAGAGACTATGGATCCATATTCTTTGATTGTGGGATTCACGTGAAATGGATTGCGGGTTCAATGAAATTTTTTTTATCGCATTGAGGATTGGCTTTAAGTAGAATTTGCGGACTCGAGTCGGGAATGACCCGACCCGAAGGATTGTAGCGTGCATGACCAGGTGCGTCTGTGGCATGAAAAATAAGGAAATAGGCGAGTTACTTCTTTACTAGACATCGGGGTCGTTGAGAACGTTTCTATTCGGATCTTTCGGCAGGTGGCATTAATAAATGAGTTCTGGAGACAACAATCCATTAATTTATCAAAATCCACTTTTTATCTGGTTTGTAATAAACATTTTGTTTAATGTATTTTTGAATGTAGAATCTTAATGTGCTATCAGAAATTTTCTATCACGTAAGGGTTTTATAAAATTTTGGAATGTAATTTTTACACGCGCATAGTAAAATACGTAGTGAAATGTAAATTATAATTTATATTTTGTTGTCAAACAATGAGTAAATGAATGGCTATGTAGGTTATGGATTGGTATATGGATGAACATTATGTTTTGTTGGTATTTCAAACGCTCAAATTTTGTCAAATATGTCAATGTTGACTTTACGTAACTGCTGTGTATCTAATACATGTGATGGGATTGAGAAAATCTGATTATTCTCCCGAATTCAGCGCCCTAAAATAAATTAGATGCACCCATTTTTACAAGCCAGATACATAAATAAAAAGCTAAACTTTGTTGACTAGTGTTATTTGCGAAAATACCACATCGATTTCCATTTCCTCTCGCTTTTAAATCTAGTTTTTGCTCCATCGTATATGAATTTGGAACTTCGGACATTGACCATCCAGTTAGTTTTCACATTCCATACAACATAAAATGTTAAACGAATAAACAATCACCGCAGCAAGTGATAAAGACAATTTTTGACGTGCCTCTGTAGAAAAAGTATTTGTGATAACACGACAAGAGGGAAATTATTAGGACGGCTCACAGTGGATCAAAGTATAGCAGATGTCGAACATAGGATTATCACAATTGTATAAGCCTATATATATGATTTTTTTGTTATATTTAGGTTTAAATAAGTAAAATAAATTATATTCAATAGATCTGCATGGTTTTTATGAGCAATTTAATCTTTTTTTGTTTAAAACAGGACTTTTAGAGACGTACTGGATAACTAAATTAAACTTGAAAATCAAAGTAAAAGAAAAAGCTTAGCAGACGATAATTTTATTACCTATCATGTTTTTACTTATATCCTAATGACATTGGCAAAATATTCAAAACATTTGTTTAATTTTAATTGGCAAAATATGTAATATTTACATAACTCTTCAAAATCGTTCTACAAAACCTAACATTCTTCTGCAGCATTTTAGAGCCTATTTCAGTGTATATTTTTTATCATCGGGATTGAGTTTTATAAAATTATTTTGTAGTGATATTATTTTTAGCATATTTCTTTTTAGGTGCGTTCGTAATTATATAAATACGTAGCACCTATAGTCGTCGTTTGGTCCGTCCGTCTGTCCGTCCATCTGTCTGTCTGTCCGTCTGTCTGTCTGTCCGCATATAACAACGCAAAAACTACCCAACCAAATGGTTTGCAATTTAAAATATATTATCTTTGCAGAATTTTGTCGAGACATTTCAAATTTTATTAAAATCGAATCAAAACTTTTAGGAGATATTAATAAAAATATTTATTAAGAAATTTGAATTTTTTTTTTTTAAATCGGTGCTTTTTTGTTATAGGAGCTTCCGAGGTTTAATCGTCAAGAGACCGAGATACTTATTTTATGACAGAAATGAATCTGCAGACGATATAATTCATTTCACAGAATTAAAAATCATCAAGATCTGAATATTTATATAACTAGCTGATACATATATATCTGAATATTTATATAACTAGTTAAGATATTTGTATGAACAGTGTCATAAAATATATACTTAATTAGCTGTTTAACCCGTTCTACGCACGGGATATCATGAATTTAATTCTAAAACGTGCGTACGAACGCACCTCGTTTGTAACGTTTGACGTACAATTTCCAACTTGTTTATTTAAAGCAAGATTATTTCATTTTGCTTTTTTTATATATTCTTTTGAAAGATTATAACAAACAGAGATTTTTTTTCTGTATCTAAAGAATTTAAATAATGGTTTTAGTTATGAAAAATCAATGCTTAGTTTTGTAAGTGAGCTAAATGCTTCAGAAATTGATGAAGAAAATTTAAAGGAGCGTTTACGTAAGTTTTGTGTAGCTGTGAAAGATCGATGGTAGAAATCTCAACGAAAATTAGATCGTTTTAATACTAAAAACGATTCTTGGCTTCAGTGTTCCTTCAAAGCTGGTAATGAATTTAAACCATCTGAAGTTGAAAATTCACAGAAATCAATATCTCGGAAATCTTTTTCAGATGTAACTGAAACTCATAAAAGATTAACTCAAAGTTTAAGAGAGAATACTTCTGGAGAAGCTCTTTTGCATGCAGAAATTAGCATCTGAGGGTTTTAAGGATCTTGCAAAAGTGATTGATCATCTTATAAAAAATTCCGAATGAAGTTTCACAAATAAAAAACTTTTGTGAGAAAAAGATTGAAACGAATTTATTTTCAAAATAAAAGTGTTTAGTAATGATGCTAAATTTCGATCTTTCTAAGGAACAATATATCACTTTAAGGCAAAGTTGCATTGACGAAGGTAACAACCAGTGGCAGCCGTACTATTATATTAAACAATCGGAATATAATATATTAAACAATCGAAACTGGACTGTTACATTCCAAAATAACAAATATCTATTACTGATAGTTTGGTTCAAATCAATTTGCAGTCAATTTTAGACTTAACTGTAATTAGTCTTTTAGATGCATCTAAAATACAATTTGAATCCAAAATGCACTTAAAATTGATATGTAAATGGGGCTTCAAACCAAAGCATGTATAAACAAAAATTTGATGAAGGATGCTCATTACAATCAGATACTTCAATTTTTATGACTAGTTTTGTTCCTATTAGATTATTATGTGGAGCTGAAACTATTTGGAAAAATCAAACTCCATCATCCACTAGATATTGTCGCCCTGTTAGATTTGAATTTGTCGGCGAGAATACTAAAATAGTATTTAAAAAAATGAATATCAGCGAATGGAAGAAGAAATAAAAAATCTACAGCCTACAGCACATAAAAATATAACCATCGATCACGAAATGAATTTAACAATGATTGATGGAAAAATTATTACGGCAATTTCAAATACATCCTCCCGTTCAACATGTTATATTTGTGGTGCAAAGCCTTCGGAAATGAATAACATTGATAAAAATGTTAAAAGAAGTGTAAACGCATCCTCATACAGCTTTGGTGTATCTAGTCTACATGTAAAGATACAGTCTAGGGAATATTTGCTTCATATTTCTTACAATTTATCATTTAAAGCTAGGAGTGCTAGAACTGAGGACCAAAAGAAGCAAAAAGAAGAATCAAAGAGAAAAATTCAATGCGAATTCCGAAAAGAATTAGGTTTGCTAATTGATGTTGTTAAACAGGGAAGTGGTTTGACAGACGATGTAAACACTGCAAGGACATTTTTTGCTGAGTTTGAAAAGACAGCTGAGATCACTGGATTGGATAATGAACTTATTAAACGTTTTGCAATTATAATGCAAGTTATCTTCTGTGACGAAGTAATTAATGCCGAAAAATTTGGCGAATTTGCACTGGAAACAGCTAAAGAATGTGTTTCGAAGTTCGGGTGGTATTATATGCCAGCTTCTATTTATAAGTTATTAATTCATGGAAAAGATATAATAACAAATTTTGCTGTTCCAATTGGCCAATTATCGGAAGAAGCTGGCGAAGCTCGAAATAAAGAGTTTCGGAGGTACCGGGAGTACCATACGAGAAAAATAAGTCGAAGAGCATGTAACGAAGACTTGTTGCACCATTTACTTATAACATCTGACCCGTTGATTTCCAGTATTAGACACAAAGTAAAAAACGTTCAAAGGAACAAAAACTTTCCAGACGCATTAGAACTTTTACTTTAAATAACACTTTAGCACTCACACATCATGCATCCATTTATTAGAGTAGATTTAACCCTCTGAGAGTCATTGCGCCTTTCAGCATTTTCATGTAAATATTTATATAACCCAAGATACTTATATATTGAATTTAATTTTATAGTTTAATTTTGAATTATTTTTTTACATTATGTCATCTAAGAAAATTCTTACAGTATACTATTTATCAAAAAATATTTTTGTCTACAGACAATTGACTATGCTTTCCGTTAACGGAAAATTATGCGATAGCCACTTAGAGTGTTTCAAATCCATTTATTTCAAAAATGCGCAGGCTTGCGCAAAGATTGCCCTATACTACATTAAATTACAGGCTTTTAGGAACACAAAGATGTCTTTGAAATTTCAGGCAACTTCATGCAATTTAAGTTACACAATTTTTAAGTTTATGATACCGTTAATTTTATATGGTCTGTTCATAATGTAAAATGATACATAAAATTCAATCAAAATGTAATCAGTAGTGGTTTAAAATGTAGTTTTAGGAAATCAATAATGATAATTTAAACGAGTTATTATTAGTGGTTTCATTTCTGAGCACATTTAAAAATCACTAAAATTCGCAGAAAAATTAGAATAAGATATAATTTTGTATAATTTAAAAAATAAACATATATTCGTATTTTGTAGATATTCTTTTAAAATATTTCATTGCAAAAAATTAATTATTTAAGGAATATTTTTTGGCCCTATGTTCGCATTTTCTTAAGGATTGAAACACTGTGCGGCTGTCCGAACCCTATTTACATTTGACGGTCATTCTGGCCATTTTACGAAGGCAGCGTATTACAAGGCATTGAAAATTTTGACTTGCCCTGAAAGAAAAGAAGCAAACTAATGTAGGATACAATGTTTACGTTTAATCTATAACCTTATAACCTAATTGGAATTTCCTAACTACACACATATTTGCAACGGAAACCCAGAAGATAGACAAACTTGTCACATTTGGATGCTAATAAAATTGGATGTCACGAAATTGGGTCCTTAGCAATAAAAGAGGAGTTATCAATTCCAGAGCACACCTGTTTGAAAGTTACGCGCGAATATACATTTTTAAAACTCGTGATTTGCATGTGTGCGGGGGGGGGGGGGGGGAGAGACATTCGAATACAGATGATATACCGTCAGGGTATTGCGGGTTTAATATAGACATACCCCTGTCCAACGGCGCACATACTGGCACTATGTGAAAAAAAATAATTCTGATGGTCATAAAAGGAAATTTTAAGCTATTTTTCTGTTTTTCGGTAAAATAAAAGTTATGCGATAAAGAAAATACAAAAAATGAATTGAGCCAAAGAAGAACTTGTATGCGCAATGAAAGCGCGATGAAAGCTTTAAAATACTACCCGCATGTTTCACTGCGATTAAAAATGAATTTAACATTTAACTTCCGAACTAAACTACTTGACCTAAAGATTTTCCGTTTGATATCCGAATGTAAAATTGACCGAATAATCCCAATAAGATGTCAAAAGTGGATGTTAATATAAAAAAATTTAAAGTTTTTTTTAATTTCTTTATGTATATTAAGCAAAATTTAAGTATAGCATTCATTAGTAGACGTTGTTTAATAATAGATTGGTACCAATTATATTTCTATAGCGGCAGAGGTAGAAGGAGTCAATCACTTTTCTAACAGAACTTCGGATGAAAAGATTTATTAGAAAAACAAACATATCTACCTCTTTCTATCTGTATCTTCCTTTGGCACCTCTGTAGTCATAAAAATTTGGACTTGATCACTGTTCCCTTGACCGATGTTCGGACAATATGAAAAATTACAGATCGTACACACCCCGATTGTTTCTCGCCAAAAGCATTGTTATTCCGGATAACAGTTAGATTCTTTATAGATAACGAATTTCTATTCTTGTGCCGATGTGCGATCAGTTTTTTTTTTTTTTTTTTTTTTTCGTTGTTGGATAATAATAAGAAATCTCGTTTAAAACATTACACAGTCCCTTAGTTATAGAAGCCGGCTTATAATAGAATTCTGTGTCAACGTTTTCTAGGTTATATTTCTTCTTTTGTTTTTGATTCAATGTAGTATATTATTTTTATCGACTATTTTCATTTGCTAAAAAAGCATTGTTATATAAAAAAAAAAGAATTAAGATATTTTTATTGTAGAAGATTTCTCAATTTAATTCCAAACTTATTAAGTTTTAGTTGAATGAGGATCATGAAAAAATGTTCAAGACAGAGACTCACTGTCATTCGTTTAAAAAAACTGTTGTATGGAGTCTGTTTGTATTGTGTATAAGCATATATTTATTGTATCAATTTTAGGCGTTTTGTAAAACAGTTTTCAATTTAATAAATATGGAAAAAAACGTTTTTAGTGAAATATAACACCAAACAAATCATAAAATTCAAAGTATCATAACTCTGGAGTTTTGATTGTATAAGAATGGGATTCCTTACAGTTTTACTATTAAATAAATAACTGTTTCGAAGTAAATGGATTTTAATAGGATGAAGAACAGCATTTATAACATTTTTGCGATTGGAACTACACCTATAAAATTAGGAATTAGCTATTGGTCAACGGTAAGAAGGGACATGCCTTGTATATGCCATACGTTGTATGCCGTTGTATGCAAGCATGTATGTTTAATTATACGTTTTACGTTTCTAGCCCTAACAGTTCCAAAGAAATCGTAATTTAAAACTGGAAGATGTATATGTATATAAATTAAGTGTATATACAAAAGATCCATGTATGTAAATAAACATGTAGCTATTAAGCTACATGTTTATTTACTCAGCTGTTTATTTACTGTTTTTTAACTGCTGTTTATTAGCTACTAACTCAGCTTACTAACTCAGCATAGTCTCTATAGCTGCTCGCTTGTCCCGACTGTCGCATAGCAACTCTATAACTACTTACTAACTCAGCTGTTTAATTAATCAGCTACTTTATGCAAAAAGTATCTACGTAAGATGGATCAAAGCATGTATCATTAATGCATGCAAGGAATGTATTAAAAGACAACTTAAAATGAAAAAAGTATTTATCAATAGGAACCACTCTGGTGCGTAAATAAAATCTACCAAAAATCAGTTTTCTTTCTTTGTTAGGTACTTCCCGTTGATACGGACAAGCGAAGAAAAATTTTACATATTAACCTTTTTTGAAAATCCTATTTTCTATTTAGTACAAATCAGCAACTTGCTCAATTTTACACAATTTATTTAATGTACACACAGAAGACATTTATCAGTTGCACTTAAATTGCATGAGCACTTTTGATTATTTGGTAATCTAGTTTTATTATGCGTTTTAAGTTTCTAGCTCTAGCAGTTCCAAACAAATCGTAATTCAAAACGTTTTTAGAATGCTTTTTGCGCACTTTACCCTTTTAAATTTTGATTTTAAAAAAAATGTTCTGCGCGAGAATGTACGTCTTAAAATTAGCAGCAATGTCAAATTTCTAGTTTCTATGCCCAACAATTTCATAAAAATCGCTTCTGCTACTTTTTCATACTTCCAATAGTATTTAAAAATAAATTTTCTTTTTTCGAAAGTGAATCTTGGTTCGGTCATTACTTTCAATTCATTGCACTTTGAAAAGAAAAAAAAAATGAGAAAGTTATGACCCGTTAAACAGTTGTATTTATACATTTTTCTGACGTACCCTGTAGTTCATCCGTTTATATTTTTATATCATTTCACAGAAACGTTCACTTTCTCCTATCCGAACTGTGCCATAACCAATTTAAAAAGTGACCTTTATTATGAAACCATTGAATATGTATTGCGGCCGAAGTTCGTCCTTCAAAGCGTTCAAAGTGTCTCTCTTTCTGTGTGTTTGAAGCCCCGACTGAGCCTGGAAGGTGTCTTTGAGCGGTGAACAATCGCCGAGCTTGTTTGTTTTGCACGTTCCACTTTTTTATATGGCGAGAACACTTAAAACACTAACCGCGGGGATGTTGACGCAACACCGTTCCGTTAAATGATCGGATCACGTGTCCTGAAGGTGTATGGATTGGGATTAAAGTCATCGAGAGAATCGCCTGGAGTGTCGCAGGTGTCGAAGGAACTATTTTTTACTTGACCGCAACTTACGTTTATACTATTTACATTTAAATGCGTTCTCAACTCGAAAACGAAATTAAAAAACAAACAAAATTTTCTCTACAGCAGAATAGCCCGATAAAATGGCTAAGTCCTTTTTTATGAACCTTCCAGTCCAGAGTCGACCCTTTTAAGAGAAACGTGATTTTTCCGAAACTTTGTTGCACCCAAAATTAAATTACATTTTAACTACTGATGGTCATCCTATAACTGTCTTTTACTAACCTGTCTCTTATCACTGCTATGAATTATCCAGCCTTTGTAACAGCGTAACTTCTGTGCGTAAAAAATGCGTCTGCTCATGCAAAATACTTAAGCGAACCCATAGAAATATTAAGTCTGTCATAGGCAAGGCTCTTTTTGTCCTTAAAATCCCTTCAGCACCCGATTATTGGCACAACGTATAATTTAGGCGTCCATTGACAATTTTGCAAACCCTACCGTGAGTCACTTTAGAGACGGTAGTTATTTTTACTACAAGATGAGACCACCACACACTTCAACATTCTATCAGGTTGTAACAAAAGTTTCCCGCCAAAAAAACTTCTTAATAAAGTTAGAAAACAAACTTGAAAGCAGTACCTTGATTTGCGGGTAGTAATCACCACCCAAATCTATGATTTCCTGCCAACATTTTGGTAACCCTTCGCGCCAGAAACTTGGCGGCCGCGAGTCCAAAAACAGATCAACCTCATTTCGGACGTCCTGTGCAGAGTTAAAGATAGCACCAGCAAGATGTAGCTGCAGATGTGAAAAAAGGTAGAAGTCCGAGGGAGCGATGTCGGGGCTATAGGGTGTGGGAAAAGATATCCCATTCGAGTCTATATAGAATCCAGCCGGTGAATGCAGACACATCTGGTTTGGCATTATCTTGATGAAACAATACCTTCTTGCGCCGGAACTCATTTTGACGTTTTGCCTTGATAGCAGCGTCGGACTAGCATTTCGTTGTACACCTTACTGTCCAGGGTTTTACCTTTTTTCCAGATACTCTTTGGCCCGGCAATCCCACCGGAAACAAAGCGTTATCTTTTTGTTAGTCAAATTGCGCTTTGCGACACTGCCCACGGGCTCACCGGGCGCAGACCAACCCGTTTTCGGCTTGTGTTGTTGAAGTAAATCCACTTTTCGTAACAAGTAACGATCCCGGTCCAGAATTTTGTCCTTTCGTTGATATTCGAGCAGATTTGTGCAGGCCCGAACACGTCTGTCCTTGAGTCAGCTCATGCGGCACCCAGCGATCGAACTGAACTTGTACGTCAAGTTTATGCGATGCATAGCGCGACTAATGGACGTCTAACGCCTTAGCTAGCTCCCGAGTGTTTGCTGACTGATCTTCTTCCACAAGTTTTGGTAGGCCGGCCAGAGCGCTCTCTGCTTCTTGAATGTCATAGTCCTTGTTTTTGAACCAAATCTTGACAGTGTCATATGATACGACAGTAGTACCTAAAACTGTACACATGATTCGGTGACAATCTGTAGCTGACTTTTTGCTACAGAACTGCAAGTAAATGATGCTTCTAATCTGGTAGCGTGATAGTTCCATTTCAGACACCTTGTACTTAATGATAACAATATTTTTTTTACAAATTTCACAACACAGTGTTCCAAAACAAGTCTCTTTCTTTCAAATGCCAAAAATCGTTTGACAAAATAGGAGCAAACATGTTTGCGCATTCGATATTAGCTGTGGCGGGAAACTTTCGTTACAACCTAATGTATGACTATGACTTCTGGTAGGGGTCTACCATGAAATGGTGACGTAGGTTGGGTGCTGTGCTGAAGGGGGTTCATTCTCTCGATCCATATAAATATTTATACTGTCCGTACGCCGCACATCCCTTATAAGGGTACTCTAGCTTCTCCTATTTAGCAAGTCAGACTTATTTTTAATTCATTATTTTAAGTGTCATACTAATAAATTCACAAATAAAATTAACTTTTCTTTTTCTTTTTCTCAACCCTCTCCTTTCTTTATTAGTACTCTTTTGTACATTTTACCTTGTACTTAGAGTTGCAAAGGCTAGAAAAAACCGGGTTAAAACCTGGGAATAAACCAGGTTTTTTGGAAATAAACTTTGTTGTTTGGGAACAAACCAGGTTTTTTGGCAGTAAACGTGGGAATAAACCGGGTCTAGTACTCCCTCCGTCCCTCTGCTGTTTACCTTTCCTTTCGTTAGAATCTCCCTCAACAAACTCTACCCGACCTAATCAGATTTTTACCTGTTTGTTTTATGGGTGTGGTTTCATATCCCTTTCAAAACACTTTTGTCTTTCTTTAATAAGTACAAATGAATTTCATTTAGCAACAAGAAAAATAAGTCATGTTTTTTTATAAAGTAAAAATTTACCGCTCTATTTTTCCGTTTTTTCGAATATCTAAAACAGCCCGATAGTACTTGTCATAATAATATCTGTCATGTAGACTCAATGCGATATTTAAAAAAAAAAACAAAATAAAAAAAATAAACATGTTGTACACCTTCAAAATGTTAAAATAGGCCTCTATGACTCATAATCATACTCGCTTTGTATTATTCTCAAACATTTGAGAAATCCGTTAAACTTACGATAGGACGTCAGATTCATTTTCTTTTTAATTCTCTAATGATGTGATATTAATCTGCTTTCTGTACATACACATACTCATACTCCTTGTATTATTGAGAAATCTTTGAAAATTTCCGTTTTATGACCAATATGCGTCAATCATTTTTATTTCATATTAATCTTTTTTTTTCAATGGGTGAAACTTTTTATTTCATTTTCATTTCTCACGTGGAAATCGTCTGATAGAAAATTAATTATTGCAGAAAGAATTTTAGTGTGGATTTTTAATGGTTGGAAAATGTTTAATTTGAATAGGAAAAGGCTGTTAGATTTTTGGTTTTTTATTTCTATTTATTTAAATAATGATTCTTTTTAAATTTTAAGATTTTGAGCTTCATAGCAGATATTCAGTTATATATACACAAAGTTTCAACTCTGTAAGTTTTATAGGTTCTGAGAATGTCTCTGTGACAGACAGACAACGGAGCGGGAGAGGAGGCTGAGATCAACAACCCCCCCCCCACCCCCCCCCCACCCCTACACACACCACCTACAACAAGCATCCATCCCGAACCTCGATTTAGATTTCAAAAATCATTTAAATCAAATTTTTAAATAAGTTTAATAATCAAATCAAACTTCAATTAAGTTTTCGAAACTAGCAGTTGTCATCGTGTTAGATGTTATTTTATGTATACATTATACAGGGTTTATTTGTAAAACGTATTTTATGAATAATTTAAAAAACAAAACGTTTTCTGAATATGGGAACCGATTCCATGCTTGCATTGTTATTTTCATTAAAACACATAAAAATGTTTTTAAATGAAAATATCTAGAAAGACGGAACGAATGAATACACTTGTAGAATAAATCTACTCGACTTAAAACTTTTAATCCCGTAGGCTCGCGAAGAACAGCTAAAGCTAATGTTAAGTCTATGGGAAGATTATTTTAAAATTTCTCGCTTGCATTTTAATATTTTTAAACGACTTTTTTTTTTGCATAGGATAGCTGAGGTTGATCTCTAACGTTGTTAGTTTTACTTTTTCGATTTTGGTTTCAGTTTTTTTTTATTATATATAAGGGTATTTTAACGTACAGAACCGGTTCAAACCGGTTGCAAAATTGAAAATGTCCGCTTATAAAAAAGAAATTGCAACAAAAATCGAAAAAGTTCAAATTAACAACTTTAGATATCGACCTCAGCTATCCTATGCAAAAAAGTCGTTTAAAAATATTAAAATGTGAACGAGAAAAATGAAAATAACCTTCCATAGACTTAACATTAGCTTGAGCGTTTCTTCCCGTGACTAGTAAAGGCTCATACAGTTTCGTTTTTTTTTTTTTTTTTTTTTTTTTTTTTGACTGAATAAACTAAAAATAGGGACTAAACACCACTTTTTTCTTAGTAAAATATTTGTCTTATAAATATAATCAAAAATTGTCTGCCAATTAAGTGAAGCTTACAGTTAAAAATAAGTGGTATCCAAAAGCTTTGTATAATGAAGCAAGCAAATTGTTCTTGCCCGAGTAGGGTTTTCTTAAGTTTCCAACACTTTGATTTTTAAAAAATGCTTATTGATGAATAATGTTTAATACTGTGTTAAAAGTCAAGGTAAAGTTTGTAAACAAGATGGCGCTTATTTTCAAACAATAAGTTAAATCTTGTGACAAACATTTGACCTATGTTCAGTAAATTCGCGCTTTCAAATAAAACAGAATAGTCACGATGGGCTTTCAAACTTACAGGAAACTAGTGCAATCGTATAAACTCCCTCAAACCAACTGCCTTCTTTACGGTCGTAGTGAATCGACACCTCGGTTTTTTTTAGATAAAACTCGTACGGATCTCGACAAAAGAGACCTTTAGCTACCAGTACACGCGGTCTTGTTAAATTCCGAGATAATCGGAAAAATGAATTTTGTCCACCTACTAGATCATCCATACTCAACCTGTGGCCCGGCGACCTTTTATGTGCGGCCCAAGACACATAATCATTATTTCCTACTTTTAAAAATTTGAGATACGCCGAAAAAAATGAAGACCTTTACTATTGTTTTAGATATTTTTATGGAAAGATGTCATGCTCTTTATAGTAGTATTAAAAATTATGTAAAACATTGTAAATATAATTTGCTTAGTGAAAAGTTCTTTTTGTGCATAGTCCTATTTGCGTTACAGTGAACAGATGTATTTTTAAATCTCCAAACTAATCAATCATAATTTAAAATTAATTAAATTTGCACTGTCTTATTTTTTAAGATAAAAAAAATGGTTTTGCATTGAGAAAAAAAAATCTGATTTCTTAAAAAAAAAAAAAAACCATTGATTTTTATGTTTAGAACTTGGAAATTCTGCATTCTTATATTGCGTTTTCTACTTACTAAATAGCTACGAATGATCATATTTATTTTATTGCTATGCATATGTTGTATAGTATTGTTATTTTACTATTATAATTTTTGTGATTGTATTACAATCCCCCCCCCCCCGTTATTATATGCAGGAGTAGTTTTTTGTGGCCCGCGTGTAAAAAAGGTTGAGTACGACTGACCTAGATCATCCAAACGCTCCACTGTGCGCCGTCTTCGAAAAATATATATAATATAATTCTTATTCGTTATGGGCTAATGGTAGAATGTTTTAAAGTATTATATTGATGAACAGTTCGAAATTGTGATCTTAAGTTTCCTTTATATTAGAATTCTTTTGTTTATTTTCAAGAAATTTACCCCTTCCTTCTAACAACATACGACTTTGCACCCCAGGAAAAATAAAATTTATATCTACTCTGCAGCTAACATCTACAGGAAAACATCGTTTAAAAAAAGCAAATCCAAAGACTGGAGATCACATCAACCACATCGAAGCATTTAACGCCCCCCCCCCCTTCCCTCCAAAAAAACACTCGCCAAATCTACTGGCACAGGATATGGAACTTTCCCCGACACCCTCAACTTGAGAATAAAATAGCAAAACATCTAAATATGAGCCTGAAAATCAAGGAAATTTTTGATAAAATCAAACGACAATCAACAGCCTTTTGTCAGAATCAAGATACTTATCAAATCTGATAACCCTATACATTTTCACTGTTGTCAACATCCCCTTTTCTATGCATTTACAAAGCGTACAACAACGAATGAGGTATCATTCGAAAGGTTTTTGAACCGCTTTCTGGCATAGTACACTCCCATTTCGTTAAAACATGTTTTTGGAATTAAAATTGTTGCTCATTAAAAATTAAATCGGCATTGTTTTCCTAAATTAAATGAAAGGTTTTTCTCCAATCAATGTAGCCCAAACATAAAATACCGCATTATATCATGTTCAAAAATGATTATTAAAAAGAAAAAAATGAGTTGTACAAAAAACATAGTAGTGCTATGTAAAGTGTGATGTCTCTGAAATGGTTTATTTTATATTGATGATTAAAAAGCAAATGTTTAGCAGAACAAGTCACCGTCGATCGATCGAAGTAATGGTATTTCCCGTATAGGTATGCTTTGGATCAGGTATGCTTTGTAATATTAGATTCGATTGTATTTTATATGCATTCAATTTATTTTTCTTTGTCCCCTGTTTTTTCCGAAGCGAATGACGTCCTTTTCAAATGCAGTGAAAATACGAGTGTTAACTTCCTTCTCGCGCGTGTCTTTTGATGTCTTCGATTCGTTTTTACTGTCACTTGGATGGAATCCATGAGATGAGATGAGATATCCTGGAACCTAATGGAGTGTTTCTGCTCAATTATCTTCGAGTTTTGAATGCTAGTCGTTTGGTTATTTAATTGAATGAATGAATTAATATTTGAAAAAAAACTGTATTAACATCCAGTGTCATCCACTACAAGTTAAGAAAAATGTATTTGATCTTGAGTGGATGAATACAAAGTATTTTATGAACGATTGAAAATTTGAACAAGGTATATAAATATATGGAAAGTGTGAACTAATAGTAGGAATTGAATGAGTCAGAAAGTTTTGCGTAATTGAGCAGAGGTCATTTGAGAAACTCCTGAATAATTATTATGTCTGGGGCGGCACATAAAATGTCGGTGAGCCTCATGCGGCCCCCGCGGGTTCAGTGAGGCCGGCGCTCATTTGTAGAAGATAAACACCATCGATACATTTATTTTTAATCTCGGGATTCCGATCCTTTATTTCGCATATCTTTAAATCTAAAAATATAATCCCCTCGCGTTCATCGGTGGATTCACGCGTGATAAGCACACGATTTTTCCCTCCAAACCGAGTTCAAACATCACGCGTCGCTGTTTTTGTTACCAGAGAGAGAGAAAATAGGAAAAAAAAATTATTCCTGTTTTTGCGGAAACTATTTTTGATAGGGGAAAAAAACATGCCGTTAGAATACATATTTTAAGGCTGCATCCTCTTATTTCGAAGCGACTTCCCCATCGGTTTTGTTTAAGAGATTCACTCCACATACTATTTAAAGGGGAGAAGGCTTCGGGTCTTGCCCCCGCCTATCGCGAAATCTCATGTTAACCGAAACCAAAATGATTCAAACACAGACCTCCTATAATAATCGAAATACGATTTTCATCATCAGAAAGTAGTGGTCTCTGATATAAATGGGTGCTGATTGCGTTTGGATCTAGATATCCCGAAAGAGGGCGCTGCTAGGGTGCCTTTTTGCGATTTTCGCAATAGCTCTATCTCAAGAAATAATGCACTGGTTTTCATTCAACTTCAGATTCTGTTAGACCGTGACATCAATAGACTCTGATTGCGTTTGGGTGTCGATATCCCGAAAGGGGGCGCTGCTATGTTACTTTTTTCATGATTTCCCCAATAACTATCTCAAGAATGAATGCACAGAATAAAATATGTGTTTTAATTTCCTATTATAATAACAGATGTCGCCACTTACCAGCGTAGATAGATTTAAAAAATATCGGTGTGTCGAGACCAGAGTATTCTTTTTCAGAAGTCACTTTTCTGTGTAGAATTGTTCTTCAGATTAGAGATGATTTGTGTTTCTGTATTCCGAGAAAAGAAGGGATGTGAAATGCCCGTGTCAAATAAACTGTGTTAATTTGGGAGTGTTGCAGAGAGTTTTATTAAAAAATTTTAGTAAATTTACCTCTCGGGCCACAGCATTAAAGAACCTGTTCGCTCAGGTTCTGCAACTTTCGGAATTAGCTGAGTGAACATGTTTTGTAAATTGTTTGTCGTCTGATAGGGCTTTAAAGTGCCAAAAAACACCGAGAGCGTGGACAGTAGCCAAGTGGAGGCGCGCAGTGTGGCCCAACGAATCGCAAATCTGAGAATGAAATTGACGTTTGCACTCAAGCTCAAACGAAGCATTCAAATGGCGGTGTGTGGAGGCAGAACAACAGACTTAGGAGGTAGTTCAGCAGAAGGAGGTTCTCTGTATGTTCAAGGGCTGCTAATTGTCTTAAATCACAATTGAGCTGAACGTTAACATGAAAGAGGTAGTTTATTTAAACATTATCGGTGATCAAGAGTTGCCCTTCATGCAACATCTTCTTGACGAATAGGGTAAGGACACTCCCCCTCCCCTATTTTCGAAGATGAAATCTGTCTTATTATACATACGGGACTAGTTTAGTGAACGCTCACCGACTCTATAATACCGCGACAGGTTCATAGAAACACCTGATCTCAACCCCATAGAAAATAGGGTGGAATTGTCCGGAATAGCGACTCAATCGCCGACATCAGTATCACCCATAGACCTTACAATTTCTCTGAGGTATCACCGCAATTTGGTGGCCTTACATGATTTACTCATAAGTGAGTGGCGCCAACGGGAGGTATCATACCACAGAATAAGGAAACTTCCAGGAATCACACCTGTAGACTCCATTCCTCGACTCATCCAGGCGTGTATCAAAGCTAATGGCAGTGTCACACTGTATTAGAGAGATTTCTTTAGGGTGCGACTCAATTTTGTCCGGTGTATTTATATAAGACATAACTATGATGTACGCTGTGTATCCTACATGTCATACACTCATGACGTAAATATTACACACACATATATATAAGAACTTGAAGAAATCGTAAAGTCGACTTTACAAGAAAATAAAATAAGCAAAAACTATTTAAAACTAAAAAAGTAAAATTTTGTATTCTGGACCACCCTATGCGAGTCCATAACGTAAGGAACCATCCATTCATTACGTCATGAAAATTCTGTGATTTTTATACTTCTCTCACCCTTTGTCACAGGTGGTCACACTCGAGTGATGTCCTGCCCTCTGTTGTGACGTCGCATTTTCTGCAACTGTTCATTTTCAACTAATTTTAAGCCCAAAAATAAATAAATAAATGTTATATACGATTTATTATCTTCCAATATAAATATTATAAAACCCTTTCTCGCGTGCTTAAATTAATTTTAGCTGTTGAAATAGACAGAAAAGGGAAAAATAGTCCTCATTCTACGTGAATAAAAATACATATTTTTTAATGAACTTTTGAAATGAATTCCTACCTCATCGTTTTCCTATTTTTGATGGGACATCACACTATGTTCACTTCCTCCCCTCATCCTGTCATACCGTGTCACACTTTCTACACCCGCCTCCACTCCCTCTTGAAGAGTGACGTAATATGTATAGTTGTCTCCTCATCAGTAGCCTCAGAACATAATGTTCCGGATCTTACAGTCCGTTTGCATTTGTTATTTTGTTTACGTTAGCAGGTTCGTTTTAAAATAGTTTTTTTCGGGTGGGATTTTTCTACCCTTTTTTTAATGAGGACGAATCGAGAATGTATACTTATTGCATCATCCCTGTGGGACAGTTTGTAAAAAGAAGAGCATAAAGTCTTTGAATTTTATATTTTTATTTGTTTTCTCATTAGTAATGCGTAAAACTGTCTCTCTCTTATTTTGCGTAACGAAAGCAGTCGCCCACTCGTTTTTTGAAGTTCCCCCACTTCTCTTAATTGAATGCGAAACCTGACCTACCTTCTTTTAAACGACAAACTCTGAAATGTGTGTCGATGAACTTCCGTCTCTGCCCGTGACCATGAATCACCGAAAAAAATACACTCCACATCGAGGACGATGATTCGCTTTGGGACATGGAGTGCGGTTTTCGCGCCCTATTCCAAACACTCATTCAAACTCTTTCACTCCTTGTAACCATGGGCCATAGCGATAGGAACTTTTTTTCACTGTCTCTATGAGGGATCGTTTCTCAAGAAATATTGAGTCAAGCCTCTATAGAGTCCCGTCGTATCGAGTCCGGTCATTTGATTTTCCCGGCACACAACCCGACCCGAAACAACACCCACTTGAAATTTTTATTTTCGAATGTGTATTTGTTCATATTTGAATTTAGTTCATATTTGAAAATTCTTTAAACAAATTTCAAATTCGTTCCTATTTAAAAAAAAAAAAAAAAAAAAAAAATCGAATTTCATATAAAAAGAACATTAATACCTTTCTTTGTTTACAAAGTAGGAAGAAAATGAAAAGTATACTTAAAATAATGTTTCACTTAATTGCCATAAAAAAAGATCATGTAATGGGAAGATTTGTAAGATAAATAAAAACAAGTTGGAAATTGTACGTCAAACGTTACAAACGAGGTGCGTTCGTACGCACGTTTTAGAATTAAATTCATGATATCCCGTGCGTAGAACGGGTTAAACAGCTAGTTAAGTATATATTTTATGACACTGTTCATACAAATATCTTAACTAGTTATATAAATATTCAGATATATATGTATCAGCTAGTTATATAAATATTCAGATCTTGATGATTTTTAATTCTGTGAAATGAATTATATCGTCTGCAGATTAATTTCTGTAATAAAATAAGTATCTCGGTCGCTTGACGATTTAACATCCATCGGAAGCTCATATAACAAAAAAAAGCACAGATTTAAAAAAAAAATCAAATTTCTTAATAAATATTTTTATTAATATCTCCTAAAGTTTTGATTCGATTTTGATAAAATTTGAAATGTCTCGACAAATTTATGCAAAGATAATATATTTCAAATTGCAAACCATTTGGTTGGGTAGTTTTTGCGTTGTTATATGCGGACAGACAGACAGACGGACGGACAGACAGACGGACGGACCAAACGACGACTATAGGTGCTACGTATTTATATAATTACGAACGCACCTAATGAATTAATTTTTAGCGCTCAAGAAAAGCGCGGAGTTCCATCGGGGAGAAAGGTCCTCGAACAGTGACGTCACATATTCATCCGTAGGCTTTATGTCAAGTAGGTGTTGCCGGGGTCGGGTTGGCGCTATTTCTTCTCGTTGCAGGTCTCTCATTGTTTGGGCTCGGTTACGCCAATTTTAAAAAGAAAGTCCAGAATAGAGTTTCATATGAAAAACTATATATGTATATGAATGGCCCTTTATGATGTTTTTTTTTTTTTTTTTTTTTTTTGGTACAAAAAGATAAAATTAACATTAGAGATATAATAAACTATTTTTCCATAAGCACATTAAACTGCGAATCAACTTTCTTTGATTGCGGATTTTATTCTAGGTTCGAATCTAGTTAAGGGTTGATTTTAAGTAGAATTTGTGGGTTCGGGTTGGACTCTAACTCACAACAGAGCATCATCTGTTTATAACGGTTCCGGTCATTGAAACAGCAAAAGTTAACATAATATCGGTTAGGGTATCACTCGCGTATGATGTCAGAATGTTCTGGTCTAAAGGAGTATTTACATCGAGAGTTGTTAACAAGGTATTTTGGAGTATTTTTGCTTCTTAGTGTTTAGCACCATGACGGATCGTCCAGCCTAACATTTTCTTAAAAACCATATATGGACCATGGACTGGGCCTTGCCGTAACAAGATAGGGACTACATCTGTATTAATATTATTATATTGGCTTAAGATCATCATTTGCATTATCATAAAATAATTAAACTAGTCGTTAGGGGCCACCGTACTTACCCATCATGGATATGCATAATGTAAAATATTAAAATAAAAATGTGTAAACTACTTATAAAATGCTTTGCAATTCAAATAAAATCGTGGCTGGATGACGTCCTAAACTTTAAAGGCTCGATGACTGAATTGCTTGAAAGAAACATCCTTATAACGCCAAAAATAATAATCCTATTCACTAGCGGTTTATTGCATCGGATGAAGCGTCAAATTTCCAATTAAAATATATCTTTGAAGTGAAATTTGGATGAAATACAGGGTCATGAAAAATCGAAGGGTGCGGAAAATAGGATTCCAAATATCTCGGCAACTCATGATCCGATCGACTTCATGCTTTATGCAAAATTTATGTTTTTTTATTGTCTTTTATATTCATTTCTTAAAATAAACAATTTCGAAAATTTTTATATACCTTTTATCAGAACGAATAGTTCGAGAGTCCGAAAAAAAGAGTTCCGGTTAATCGAGGTTATTGAAATGAAATAGGCTTCTTCCCATTATTACATACTAAGTACATACCAAATTGCAAGTTTCTATCTCAATTTTTTCGGGAGATAGAGCGTTTACAGACACACAGACACACACACAGCAATTTTTTTTTTTTCTAAAAATATGTTTTTCGGAATCTCTAGTGTCTGAAAGGTGCAAATCCGTCAAAAATAGTTTTTTCGATTTTCAAAACGATTACAAGACTTACCCTATACTACGTATGATGAGTGAGTAAAAAACGGTCAAAATTAAAGATTTTGTTTCAGTGTACCCTGGAAGGTAGAGACATGAAAAATTCCAAATGACAGGAACAACTTTTGCCTATATCCCTTGTCCAATCTCTTCAGATATAGAAGACAAAAATACTGCTTCTTCATTTTTCATGGTTTCCAACATTTTTTTTTTTTTCAAAATCAAATAAAACTAGCAATTTTATTAAATGAAATTATTTAATAATTAACGTATACAATCAACGTCATTTGAATTTTATGGGAAGGTATCCCTCCAACTATGTCACAGCTTGTTACACTCGAGTGATGTAAAAAATATAGGTTCGCGAAAATGTTTATTCTTAAAAATAATTTTAATGGATATTTTTGTTTGTGGTTTTCAAAATTAAAATACACTCTTTTTTAAGTGAAATGAGACTTTTAAAATAATAGGATAACTTCCCTTTAAAGGGGTAACACCCTTTTAACGCTCTGAAATTTAAGGCCTTTTTGGAGATTTATTTTTCGATTCTATCTATTAAATATCAAACCATTCGGTTGGGTAGTTTTTGCATTGTTATACGCGGACGGACGGACGGCTCTAGTTGCTACGTATTTATATAATTACGAACACACCTAAAAAATCACTTCCTCTAAATTGCATCCACTGGTTCGTAATCTTCCTCCAAGCACAGGATACAAGCACTCCCTGTTGATGGATCTGCACTCCATCTCTCTTTATGTCCAGGTCTAACAGAATAGGACGTTCGTTGAGTATAGCCATGGCAGAATCGTGGAAAGCACAGCAGCGCCCCTTGTTGAGTGGTATACACCCAAACCTTACCAGCATTTATTTAGACCGAAGTCTAGCGTAATGCAAAATTGGATGAAATTCCGCTATTTTAGAAATCGTAAAAAATGCAGCCACGCACCGCCACCTGTTGGGCGATGTACACCGAATCAGTACTCATGTATGTGAAGGTCTAAAAGAATCTGAAGTTTTATTAAATTCCGTGCAGTCATTCGTCAGTTAGAGCGCCCACAAAATGTGTATCACATACAGACAGGCATTTTCTAAAAACAGTCCAATCGTGTTCAGGACCTTCTAAAACGTATACATCCGTCGAAAACCGGAAGTCGAAAATTTTCACGAATCCAATACTTTCTTCTTGTAAAGATAGAAGAAAGTAAAAATGTGCATTTTTAGTGAAATGATATCGATTCAGAGTAAAATATAAGTTTTCAACCACACATTTTGTTACTCAAAGTGACACAGAGAAGACCGAGATATCCTCATTTTAAAATATATATATATGTATTCGTATTTCATGAGAAAATAGGTGAAAACGATCAAGTGGATGGATTGAAAATGGGCGCAGGTATTGTGGCGTTGTACCGCATTTTGGAATTTTTTATAAAAGAAAAATCCCTTAAATCGCCCGCCCCCCTTTTACTGTTTACTCGCAATGGAGCGCTTTACTTTCTATAGCTTCAAAATTATCTTTTCATTTTTGATACCGACTTCTTATTCATAGAATGTGATTTTCGTGTACTTTAAGCGAAGAAAAAAGTAGTCCAAATCTTTCTTCTATCTCACAGAAGTTTCACGTACACGAAAAACGAATCAGCATCCAGTTGTGTCAAAGGTTGGGCAAAACATTTGTGGTCCAGCAGCCATTTAAGTGACATCAGACTTCGCTGGCATATTAACAGCTTAATGAAATATTAAACAAGTGGGTAAGTGTGATCGAAGATCGCTCAAAGGGTTTCGTTTAATATTCCTTTCAAAACACTTTATCCTTTCTTTAATAAATCCAAATAAATTTAATTTAGCAACCAAAAAAAAGTCATGATTTTTATAAAGTAAAAATTTACCGGTCTATTTTTCTCGTTTTTTCGAATATCTAAACCGGCTCGCTATTATATTCTGTCATAATAATATCTGTCATGTGGACTAAATGCGATATTTAAAATATATATAATTTCAAAATTAAACAAATTGTACACCTTTCAAAATGTTAAAATAGGCGAATAGTTCCATAATCGGATTTTTATCACGATTCAATAGGTTTCTCAAACTCATCTATTTACTATTCTTTATTACTCATATGGATACTCGCTTTGTATTATTCTCATACATCTGAAAAATTTGTTAAACTTCCCATAGGACGTCAGATTTTCTTTTTAATTTTCTAATGACGTGATATTAATCTGCTTTGTCCACTTACACATACTCCTTGTATTATTGAGAAATCTTAGACATTTTCCGTTTTTTTTACCACTATGACGTCAATCAAATTTTTCATTTTCATTTTTCACGTGGAAATCGTCTGATAGAAAATTAATTATTGTGGAAAGAATTTCATCACGGATTTTTAATTTTTGGCATCTGCTCTAACGAAAAATGTTTCAATTGAATAGGAAAAGGCTGTTAGAATTTTGGTTTTTTATCTCTATTTATTAAAATAGTACGAATTTTTCAAATTTTAACATTTTGAGCTCTTTATAGATGGTATTCAGATATATACACAAAGTTTCAATTCTGTAAGTTATATAGTTTTTGAGAATGGCTCTGTGACGGACAGACAACGGAGTGGGAGAATAGGATTTCGTGAGATGAACGAAACCCTAAAAATAAATATTTACATTTTTTGTAAATCCTAATGAAATGTATATTTGGAAGTTAATCCTTAAATTACGTAACCTACAGGTGCTTCGATTCCGATACAGTACGCATATAAACAGCCATGATTAAACAAAGAAAACAAATAAACAATAGGTGACGCACGCGTAAAAATTAAATTAAAAACCCGATTAAAAGCTCTATATTTTTTCAAAAAGCGCACGCAAGAAATAAATTGACAATCATATTTTAATTGCATTAGAGCAGTGGTTCCCAACGGGGGGCGTACGCCCCACAGGGGGCAATTTGACTTTTCAGGGGGGCAATTTAACTTTTCAAGGGGACAATTCAGAATTTCTGTGAACCCATACCTTTTGAATTGTTTTTCTAATAGTAATGTTGTAGACTGAAAATAAAAGTTATACATTCAAATTTCAAAAACAAAATTAAAAAATATAGTTTTTTATTCAATTTTAAAAAGTATCCATTCAAAAGTTTTAAATACAATCCTACCAGAATAATTATAGAAAAAAACATTTTAAGATATTTATATACTTTTATATATTTAAAATTTCTTTATAATTTTTTTGATTTATAAGTATTTTAGAACTTTAAACAACTTTTTCGATTACTTATTGAATGAGTCGCACTGCAATATGTCACATGAAAATCAATTTTACACATGAAACTATTCAAGTGTATATTTAACATTTACTTGACGACTTTCCTTTACCGAATCTTTTATCACGTTTCATTCTGATTAGAAATTGATTAGTAATTTAATCGCAGAAATTCTGTGATTAAATAAGACAAAAATGTTTTATTCAAAATTATTGATTTTTCTAATCAAGGATTCTGAGCATCCTATACATCACGCATACGTGGAGACGGTGTGCCAGTAAACTACGAGGAGTATCAGATTATTATAAAAAATATTTGATTCATCCATTACCTTCGGCACGTTTCAGGATCAATGTTAAATGCTTTTTTCTCTGTCAAGAGTAAATTCTTTTAAAATTTTATGAAAATTATATGTTATAGGGGGAAGGGGGGCATCATCATTTTAGAGATGTTTTGGTGGGGCGCGGCTAAAAAAAGGTTGGGAACCACTGCATTAGAGGATGACGTCATACGATAATGCAGTATTTTATTTCTGTGGCAACACTGATTTCAGAAAACCTTTCATTTCATTTATGAAATCAATGTCGATTTAATTTTTAATTAACAGCAATTTTTAATCGAAAAACATGTTTTAAAAAAAATGTAAGTGTACTATGTCAGAAGCCGGTTCAAAAACCTTTCATATGGTATCTCATTCGTTGTTCTGCGTTTCATATTTCCTTAGAAAAAGGGATGTTGACAGGAGAATGCATTCGTTCTTGAGAGAGAGCGCCTACAAAATGTTTCTCACAGACAGACAGACAGAAATTTTCTAAAAATCTGTCCAATCGTGTTCAGAACCCTCTAAAACGTATCAATCCACCGAAAACAGAAAATTTTCACGAATCCAATATTTTCTTCTTGTAAAGATAAAAGAATGTAAAAGAGAGAAATCGAATTTTTGCACCTTAATGATAAAAATTCTAAAATGTAAAGCTGTATTTTGAACCTTTCTTGCGTATTAACATTGACAGAAATAAAAGTATTTATTATAATTTGTGATACAAAAAACAGCCATTATTATTCTATTTATGACACTTAAATGCTGATGTGATGACAGTGAGCAGTCTCTGAGACCGCTTGATCTTAAGTTGAAGAAAAGACTCGATTAACACTGCTTCTGCACTGAACTTTGTGTACAGAGGGCTGTTGTAGTTAAAATTAACCTATGCAGAAGTCTCTAGTAACAGTACCAGGGCTCCAAACGAAACAAAATTTGACCCAGTATCTAGAGTTAAACTGAAAATCGCAAGTTAATCTGTGAAAATAAAAAAAAAGCAGCCGTTAAGAGTTCAATAGTCATGGGTCGAGTCCTTTTGAACAATGCCATGGATTGCGTAGAAGCGTTTCTATCATACTATATACCCTCTCCCATTGTGTAAGCAGTGCGCGCGTCATGAAAATAGAGTTATAAAATATTTCTTTCGGTGAAAGGCAGTGTAAAAACAAGGGAATTTGAATCATTGATAACTGTAAAGTTATTTCTAAATTAAATAGACGCTTTTTCAAGCTGAGAGTGAGAAAAAGGCTCTTAGCGGCTTTTATTTTATAGACCGCTCACCAGACCCCTACCTGCCGGGCATGAGTAGGAGTTAATTTTCAAATCATAACTTCAAATATTACCAATATTTTTTTTTTCTCTTGAAAGCAAAATTTAAATGATTTTGATTGGTTATCATTTTATCCACTCAATTTCTTGGCTGTCCGTGCGTCAAGATCACGTAAAAAAGTATTTTTGGACACATTTGGCACGCGAATACTAAACAGTTCGCCGACCCTGATATTGGACCAGGGCTTCATAGAGGAGTTTGACCATTTTTTAACTTGACATTGCAGATATGTTTTGGTAACCTGAATTTTGGATCGACTTACGCTTAAATAGTCTTCCAAGATTCTAGCTCTGATTTGTTTTGCTTTCTGATAGAATCATAGCAGAAAGGCTCATTTTGAACACATGGGATTTTGAAAACCGGAATGATTTGTTTGTATCACTATTTTTTCAACACTTTGGTAATTGATACTTGGAAAATAACCAAAAGGTGATGATGACCTTTTAAATTCCCCGTGGCAACATTCGATTTTCGTAGCACAGCGGTTAAGTACCCCTGATCTAAAAGTAAAGAGCGAACTTTACAAAGTAACAGGTCAGTCTAATTCGAGTGAGTAAAAATGTCGTATTTCCTTCTTGACTGTCCTTAACGGCCTGTTTGAAGTTTGACTCGTTAAACTTCTGTGAACTTTCAATTGCGTGTTATTTTGGGAATGATCGGTCCTCATGATAGATATCTCAGTCGTGTAAAGTCACAGAAAATAAATAAGGAGTCACGCAATAAGTTTCCCTTCGACATTCGGAGTAAGAAAAAGAATTTTTCAGGAAATAGACCTTCTGTGGTTTTCTTCTTTTCCTGACTTGAGGCTCTAAGCCTAAGCGATAGAGGAAAGACATCCTAGTCAAATATTTAAATTACCAAATCAGGACATATGACAAAATAAATCGCCTTTCAGATAAAAAACAATGCGTAAAAAAAATAAAACCCTTTGACTATTACATACACCGTATATATACATTACTCGTAACGTAGAGTAGATTACTCTTAAACTGGACTAGTGGTCCAAAGGATTATACAAAAATCACAAAATAAAAATTTTATGATTCGAAAAATATCAGTTTTCACAGAAATACAGTAAAAAACAGGGGATATGCAGGGAATGACCCGATTTTTAACACTTTCCAACCTAGTTGAAAAGTGTTTATGACTTCCGTTTGTCTGCCGTATGGCCGTCTGCCGTCTGTCCGTGCTCTAACTCCCGTCAATATGCTCGGATTGCTCTGCAATTTTTATATGTTATTGTCGTTGTCTATAGCATGTTCCCTATTCCAACTGAAGTGTGTAGCACTGATAGTTTTTTTACAGGGACACTCAAAAGAATTCCGTTACATTACGGTCTTGGGGAAAAATCATTTGCGGTTCATTTTAATGATGTTACACCATTTCAAACTCATTGTAATTGATATATATCACTAAGGTGCATTACAAGAAGCTTAATATGGAATATGATGTGCATAGCAGATATAGTTACTTTACAGGGACAGTCAAAAGAATTCCATTACATTACGTCTATGGAGAAAAATCGTTTGCGGTTTAATTAAATAATGTTTCACTATTTTAAACGCATTGAAATTTATATATATCACTCAGGTGCATGACAAGAGGCTTACTACAGAATAGTGTGTGTATAGCAGTCATCGTTCATGGACAGGGACACACAAAAGAATTCTCTACTGTCTGTTAACAATAGTTCCTGGAAGTGCGTTTTAAGTGGCTGAACGCGATTTTAAATTGAACTCACTTTTTGTCTATTACTTGGTGTGTATAAATTCTGTAGACCTTATACAGGGCAGCACAAAAGTTCGCGAACCCATTTCCGTTTATGGACAGAAACTCCAGAAGGAGAATTTTAAATTGTGCTGCGCGTTTCCTAACTAAATTAAGATTCAGCATCCTATGTAGTATATACACTGTAAAAAAAAAACGGAAGAAAAAACTGCAAAAAAGGCTGTTAATATTTCACCTAGCAATCAAACACAGCTCTTTCGTTAATTTACAGTGATTACAGCTGTATAGATAGCGACATCTGTCGGCGGTGTTGTCAAACGAGGGGAATAAACACATTTAGGTCAGCGGCAGGTGCAGTCCAATAACGAAGTGATTCTACGAGAAATGAAAGTTGTAACAATTAGTAAAAGTAAGTTTTATCTTTGTTTTCTTATATTATTCTTTTAATAATATCATATAAATTCTCTTATATATTTATACGATACTAATTTTGTTTTTAAACCACGTGTATATCACGGCAGGAACTTTCACGTCATTTGTCTAGAATAAATATTTTGTTTTAAATCGTAAAAATAGATGATTTTGCTTAGTTATGTTGTTTTTTACTTTACCTCAGTATGTTCTTCTAGAACTTTGTTATTATTACGTATAACTTGAGTTTAAGTATCACAGGGAAACTTTACGCAAGCATTTTTTTTTTTTTTTTTAAACAAGATCCCTGTTTTTAGCTATGCCTTATTACGCTATTATATATTTTTCAAAACTCCAGTTCATACGTTCGCATTCGAATATACTTTCTAAATCCTATAAATATTTTACCAGCTACAGTTTTCGGTTCACTTTGGACAGTAATTTAAGTATTTTTATTTATTTAATATATTTAGCCGATATTTCGAAGAGTGATTTATTTTCCATTTTCAAATCATTTATTATGAGTAATCTGGATGCACTATTTTATCAATTCCTAAAATATTCCTTGTTTGTTTTTGTCCATTATCTATTTATTTTTTACGCTTAATTTTAAAGTTTTTATGTGAACAGATTTTTTTTTATTATTATTTTATTCTACGTTTCTTGAACTCATAAGTGTTTTTTTTTTCTCCCCGTGTTCATTTTTCAATCAGACCTGATATTTATGGAATTAAATGTAAACTTATAAAATTATCTTAGCATAAAATAAGTTTTTTATCAATATAAAGTTTCCATATCAGCAAGTTGCGTACAATAAGGTCTTGTTATTAATTATATATGAATGATAGTTTAAATATCAGAAAGTTTTGCATGTTCGTGTTGAGGGGTGGAGGAAATAATGGCTACATTGAATAAACAAAAATATTTAAATAGATACAAAAAATAACCCTAAATTTGTTGGAGGAAAAAATATATATACCGTAATTTCGGGTGTATAACCCGCAGCTCAAAGAATCGTTTTTCGACCCAGAAATTTTATTCAATAATTGTAGATAAATATTTACAGCGATCTTTTAAGTTACATTTTATAAAATAATATTTCTGGGTCGAAAAACGACTCTTTGAGCTGCGGACTATACACCCGAAATTACGGTATATGCATGATTTAAATTAGTGGGTATTTTCAAATACAAACAAACGGTTAAACAAAGTCATGTAAAGAAATACTGAATAATTAATTAAAAGCTAGATAAAGTAAAATCTTGCTTTGTTATGATTTATTGAAAAAACATTTTATCTCTATAGGCAAATGACTAAAATTTTTGTGGGTGATATACTTGACCAAAAACCGAAATTTGTATCGTATATATGTATAACAGAATCTATTATATAATAATGATATTAAAATAATGATATAAGTAAACAAAAAGGTAATACTTAGTGCCCAAAGTCTTTGAAATATGTCTCAGGTTAAAATAAGAAAAAAAAACAATACACGGAGAGGGAGGGGGGGGGGGGGGTAAAATATCAACAACAAATACTATAAGTTTTACAGTCATTCTGTTAAAATTGCATTAAAATTAACAGCAAAAACGGCTGTAAAATTAACAAATCTGCTGTAAAATAAAAAAACTGAACTGCTGTAAAATTAACCGCAAAAAATGCTGTGAATTTACAAAAGTGCTGTTTATCCATGAAAAACAAAACTGCTGTAAATTCACAGCAAAATATGCTGGCACCCATATTGCCAGCATTTTTTGCTGTAAAAATACTGTGATTTTTTTTACAGTGTATAGAAATCTATAGATCCTATACAGAGCTGAGTAAAAGTATTCGGATATTTTTCCGAATATTGTTGGTAATTCCTGAAATTGGATTTTTAAATATGTTATGCGTTTTTCAAAATTGTTTAGTTAGATATCATCTTACACCTTACGGTAAAGATTTTGAAAATTATTTTGGAAGTGTTGGAAAGTGTTACATAATCTATGCTTGACGCATGATTTTTCGTTCTTTCTTTTTCGTCGCTCAACGCAGGATTGGTAACGATGATTTACTCTTTTTCACATGGCCCCCAAGATCCCCGAATCTTATGCCATGTGATTTATTTTTGTGGGATTATGTCAAAAATCTAGTTTAGGAATCACCCTTTCCGAAAACACCCAAAGAACTTAAAGAAAGCATTTCACAGCGTAAAACTGCAGAGAATGTGTGCAACTCACTTTCGTTATCCTGTCACGAAAGGTTCACACAGTACAACTAAAGTAAACTTGGAATGTTTTTATTTATTTTCATATATCACTTATTATAATAGTTTTGAAAATATAAATATTTAAAATCCTGTCATTCATTTAGGCTAACCTTTGTATTTACGTATATATATTTTAATTAAATATTTTGTTACCAGAGTAGTTACATTTTGGCGCTTCAGCTCTGTTGTGACTCAGTTTGTATGAAGATGCGTCCAAGTTGCCAATGCAGCCAGGAGTACAAATGCTGATCGTCCTTCATAATCATAAACCGTTAGACGTGGCACAACATCGAAAACTTTTTAGCAGCCATTTCTGTTATGAGAACTTCCTTCAACTTCTGCCCTCCTTCAATAGTCTGAAAACTGAACATTCTAATATGTAACCAAGGTGTTCATAATACAAAGATAAAAACAAGTTTTTTGCGTCTGCTATGTTTATGTTATATGTTTTTTTTTTTCAATCTATCAAAATTTTACCCTACTACGACGTATGTAGCACCTGCCATTCTTACACAGGACTGCACAAACCAGTTTTAATACATTGCAAAACTCATCGAATTCACTCAATGAGATTTCTTCGGATTAACTAAAGTTTTAATGGCTAACATAAGTAATAATGCAAAACTCTTTATAACAGATACCATTTGCTTATTAGAATCCATATAATTAGACTCACTCACACACTATTCAATTTTTTATCCTGCGTTGAGCCAACTGTCAGTGATGTTGTAGCTGCTCCGGTTCAAGCAGAGCTTCCTATTATTGGAAAATTTCACCCTCTTATGCTTGCAGCCACTGAAGCATCCAAAGTGGGTCCAACCAAGGACCAAAATGATTTAATAGAATAGGAGTGATTCAAAAACTATAAAAGAATAATTTCTCCCCCTCTAGTCGCAGGACAACAACTTTTTATCCTACACATTCTTATTAATATATTTAAAAATACTGGTACAAAACAATACAATAGAAACGGCTTTTTAAAATGCACGATAAAAAAAAATGTAGGAAACGCTACACGTTTCGAAGGGTTCATCCATCTTTCTTTTCCAAGCAAAGGGATGTGACGGAGCGACCACGGTGATGACGCATGTTTGCTGCTGTTGAAAATGAAAGAAATAAAAGATGTGAGAATGAATTCGGAGGATTGAGATGCTAGTTCTATGTCAGTTTGTGTGATTTCTCTTCGCTGTTGCAAAAGTTCTGATGGGTTTTTTTCCCCCCTTTCCCACTCGTCTATTCCGCGGCTCATGAGCTTTATGAAGCAAACAACTTGTGTGAAAGAATACTTTTTATAAGGGTGAGATTTAAAGATCTGCCACGCGATAAAAGACAACGTTGCTTATAAAGTAGGATGAAGAGAGATAGAGTTAAATGGTTGCATTGTTGAAAAGTATTTCATAGTCCATCTTAAGTCATTACAGAGTTTCCGTTCTCCGTAACTAATATTTTTATACCTATCTTGGACGCTATGGACGACTCTTTTAATATTTTATTCGTACTACTGTTGAAAATAATAATTTTCGTATTATAAAAGCTTTATACATACTCTTGTACTTGTCGTAGAAATCTGCTGCGAAGATTTTCTTTTTGGAATAGTTTTACAAGTGAAAATGTAAAATGGGTCGCTCATGGCACCGCTGATATATAAAAAGAATAGTGTGCGGAAAACGGCAACTGCGTTGTTATGTTACATCAATTATTGATTGCCAATGGACTCGTACGAGTCTTTCGCTTACAATCTTTTAGATTATTGACGGGTACGTTTTTGCATTCATTTTCAATTCACTGCCATTTTCCTTCCAACAGTGTGTTTTAACGAAATGCGAGTGTACAATGTCTAAAAAAAAACACCTCTTCAAAGACCTTTCGAGTGATACCTCATTCATGCTGGTGCGTTTTGTACGCGCACAGATAAAGGGATGTTAACATCAGAAATAATATACTTGATTTATGATACTCTATGTGATTTATGATAATGTATTATGATAATATATGAATGTTATTCTTTCGCGATGAATTAATCGACGTATCTTTCTTTCTTCCCATTTAGTGTCTATATCAAGAGACCTGCCTATGGTGGACAATCGGGCGAAGGCTGGTACCCCGATCACGGAGGAAGCAGCGGCAACGATAAAGGCACTCCTTACGGAGGTGGACACGGAGGCGATGCGGGTGGTTGGGAATCCACTTACGGAAGAACACAGTACCAAGGCACTGCCGGACGGTACAGCGAAGGCGGCAACAGTCATAAAGGCGATGGAGGTTCTGAAGGAGGTTCCGAAGGGGGTTACGGCGCTTCCGAAAGTGAATATGGAGGCTCCGAAGGTAGTTACGGAGGTTCTCAAGGAGGATCGGAAGGTAAAAGCAAAAGATTGTTTTGCTTCTGTTAGGGGTCATCCATTCATTGCGTCACACTTCAAGAGGGGAGGTGGGGACCCACAAAATGGGACACAGTGTGATAAGGGAAGGCGGTGGGGTAACACGATGTGATGTCCTATCTAAAAATATGAAAACCATCAGGTAGTCGCGCAGTTTGTAGGTATCATCACAAAGCTCATTAAAACAAAATAGGTACTTTAATTCAGGCAGTAGTAATAGTGTTCCTTTTTCCATTGAATTTCAACAGCTTAAAGTACATGATGGTTTTATAGTACTCTAAGTAATAGACCGTATGTAACTTTTTTTTTTTTTTGCATAAAATTGGTTATAAATTAATATAATTATATAAGAAAATAACTTATTATTCTTTTTAAAAAAATTACTTGCTAAAACTGATAACATGACAAGTAATGTTTTAAGAAAGTCTCTATGCGCGGTGAGAACATAGGCAATAAATCAGCCGCCTTTCAGTTACCTAGAATTTGGCTCGAATAAATTAAAATACAATAGGTTTATGAAAGCACCTGCTTTCTTTATACCGGTGATCGCGTGTTTTTTTTTCAAATTTCTTACGAAAATAGTTTATTTCATCAGTATTGATGATCTCTTTATTAAAAGGTATTTATAAGTCTTTCATTGTTAACTCTTTTAGCAAGTAGGGTGTTTATTTTATAAATTAATAGTTGAAAGAAGTAGGACGTCACGGCAAAGAAAGTTGTGTGTTTTTTTTTATTTATTTATTTACGAGACCGTAGCCAGAAAAATATTTCGTCGGGTGATTTGGGGCTAGTTAGAATTTTATTCTCGTTTTATTTTAGGTTTGTTTTTTACTAATTCAACAGAGGCAAGGTGTTTTTAGGAAGCTTTGCTGTTAATTCAATTTAATGTAATTACGAAAGAAAATTTAAGCCTTTTTCATTGCAAATAAACCTATGCTTCTTCGGCGACGAATTGACCTAAAAATTGTATACATCTATTTTCAACTGTTTTATTGCCAAAAATGTTTTCTCGGGGCAGCTAAGTTTGTGGATATTTTAGATGACTTTCAGAATTTGGGAGAAACACCAGTCTGACGATCACTATCAAGCATTTTATTATGAGATTCTGCTTTTACAGACATTCAAATGAATTTCGTAGAAAATGCATTTATTTTTTCAACTTTTTTTAATCTTGACTGATAGTTAATGACATATTTATAGTCATCCTGAAAGAAATTTCGGAAGGGATCAAATACGGTCCTGTTTTTTTATTATCAAAACTTTTGTACAGCATAGTCCGTGATAATGTCACACTGTATACATATAGATAACACAAACACATTTCTTAGAAATTAAGGAGGTTACAGATAAGTTGGATTGGAAATTAAACGATGAAAAAAGGAAAACTATTTTTTGGTCAACAGAGTACTGAAACTAGATGGCCAGGAATGTCCGTTTGAAATGACTGTTCCAAAAAACTGAATTCTGTAAGGATTCAGTTGTTTGGATGTCACTTAAGTCACACGGACGTCTGTCTAGAATCGAATGCTGACGCTTTCAGCAGTCTGGATTCGAATGCTATCCGTTTTTTAGAACAGTTATTTCAAACGGACATTCCTGGCCAGAAAAATGTTTTGTTCTGCTTCATCGTTTTATTTCTGCTCTTCTTACTTGAAAACTTTCTCACCGCCGCGAACTGATAAATCCGTTCACTATGCTGTAGGTTTCATTGCAATGGAAGCATTGTTTAAATTAATATAATTCTACAAATACAATGCACTTTTAAAACATCGAGTCATGATGAATACTCTCAAGGATTATATTTATATACGTAATTAAGTTTTTTATGTCAAGTTTAAACATTCAGATTTTTTAAGCATTTTTAAAAAATGACAGAGAAAACAACATTACAAATTTGCCCTTTTGCTCGGCGGTCAGGGGGTAGCATGTTATAACTTAAAGAGTGAAAACATAGCAAAAAAAAAAAGCCTTAACCTATTCGGAACCATGGGTGCATATATGCACCCTCAAACAGAGCATACAGAATTTGTTTTAGGCACCAGTAAAAAATAAAAGTAATATTTGCTTTGTCTAATTAGAGTATTTTTGTGAGAGTTTAAGTGAAGGTAGCTTTTTTTTTAAAAAAAAAAAGTGATACCAACAAAATAAAATATGTGTAAAAGCCGCCGGTCCTGAAGAGGTTAAGAGATATTCGTTGATCCTTTGCATGTCCCGAGAAAATCCGAGTTGAATTGTTTTTATCTGTCTTTTTAACCTTTTCGGGACTATGGGTGCCTCTTCAAAAGGTGCATGAATGGGTGTGTCGAACAAATTTAAGAATTAACAAAAAAATATTCATTTCATGGATGAGCGTGTGGCGTGCCGTTGCATAGTGTACCTTGGATAGCAACCGATGAGACAAGATATAAGTTAAAATCAAGTTGTATATAAAATCTAAAGAAGAGGGAGGGTGGGTGAGCCTCGTTTACCAATGTCTTGATTAAAACACTGTTTAGTTGAGTCATCCCACCTAAGCGATGCAGGTACTAACTATAACAGATATCACTTTAATAAGTCGATTAGATGAAGCTTTAACTTACATAGAGACGAGGACTGGCTCTATTACTTCCGAGCCCTTCTGCAGCGATGCGC
Source organism: Maratus michaelseni (assembly GCA_963931845.1). Lineage (NCBI taxonomy): Eukaryota > Metazoa > Arthropoda > Arachnida > Araneae > Salticidae > Maratus > Maratus michaelseni. The sequence goes on from OZ007589.1 coordinate 470,280,548, forward strand.
CGCCTTCCCAAGCTACCAGTATGAACTGTCAATCTTAACTAAATAAGGTACCCCGTGGCTACAAAAATACTTTTTTGAATTTAACAGGTATCTTACCAACACCAGATCTCAGCAAACATCAGAACAGATATTCCACTTCCTTTTGGAACCAAAAGCAGTCTGGTTTTCCCTGGGGGGCGAGATACGACCAACACACTTTCACTCGCTTAAATACATTGCTACCTAACCAGAGAAGGCAAAATTTGCATAAAACAGCTGCGAAACGCAGAAAACTCACACATTCCGAAGGACACATGTATTCGTCGAAAATTAAAGTAAAGGAGAGTACACACACAGATGTTATTTTCACAATACGATCTCAATCAAAACAAACGGCTGCCTTTTTGAGGAGTCGCCACTCCACTGCAAGCGATGTGGCCTACTGCAACATAGGTCCTCCTTCCGATCTTAATGAACCTCCACTTTTGTCTTCATACCAAGCGTGGACGGGTCATAAAAAACTAGTTAGGTGGATAAAGGTGATTAATATTATATTAGTTTTAGTTTTTTATTGAAATATAGCAAACTTGTATAGTGTAAAATTAGTGTTTTTAACACTGGAGGTCATCATCCATCATTCCACATATAAGCCCTTTTCCAACAAAACCCCCAAACTTTATAAAATAGGCCCTTCTTCCAGACACCTTTTCAACTGGTTTTGGTACCAATATTAAAACTAGTCGAACTTTCTTCTATCTCACATACACCAAAAACGAATCAGCACCCATTTATATATCAAGGCCTAACTGAATCTGAAGTTTGATGAAATTCCGTGCACTAATTCTTGAGCTAGGACTATCGCTAAAATCGTGTCAATCCTGAAAAATGCAGCCTAGCAGCGGCACCTGTTGGGAGAATGACTGCAAAAACTAATCACCACCCACTTATCTCAGGGACTAAACTGAACTAAAGTTTTATTAAATTCCGCGCACTCAATTTCTTGAGATAGAGTGCCCACAAAATTTTTGACACCTACAGACAGGCAGACATTTTCTAAAAAAAGTCCAATCGTGTTCAGGACCTTCTAAAACGTATCAATCCGTCGAAAACCGGAATTGGAAATATTTCGCGAATCCAATAGTTTTTTCTTGTAAAGATAGAAGAAAGTATAAAGAGTAATATTTGCCTTATTTAATTAGGGCATTTCTGTGATTAAATAGGTAAAGCTAACTTTTTTTTTGAAAAGTGGTGCCAATCTAATAAAATTAGTGTATAGAACACTGGTCCCGAAGGTGTTAACCGATTTGTAATGGAAGGAGATAAGATTTTTGGTATGAATTATTTTTTTATATTATTACAATGATTTTGCCTGGAGAATTTTACTTTTAATAAATGCTTTAGGAATCTTACGGAGTTTATGTGAAAACCTGGGACTGAAAGTGAGGTAGAGGTTAAAAAACTCCCGCAAAATTTGAGTGATGCAATGAATAGATGACCCCTTATATGTTTTTCAATCTATCGAAATTTTAACATACTAATCGAATTTCAATGTATCGATGTATGTACCATCTATAATTCTAATGCAGTCTATTTATTAGACACGAAATGTTTATTATTAAACTGTTGATTCAAACTGTTGTAAAGTATTTCATAATCCATGCGTGATGCATAAGTTTTGCTTTCTTGTTAAGTAATTATATAATTACATCCATTTTTTCTTTACCTGACAATCTTCCACATTTTTTAAGTCAAATGTATACACTTTGAACCAGAAATTTTAATAACCATTGGATCCTGTAATCTTTCAGATTGTTTGTTGGCACGTTATTCATTCATTTTTAATTAACTGCAAATTTTATACAAACAATGTGTTTTATCAAAATGGGAGTGATCAAAGGCCTGTCCAGAAACTTTTGATGCCTCATTCATCATTTTGCGATTCGTATATGCTTAGAAGAAGGGGACACTATCTTCAGAAATGATATAGGGTGAAACCCCCAATAACTGACACTATTTAAATCCATTTTATACTTTCCTTTGCTTTTGGTAGAGATATATTAAAAAATTAGTGTTGACAAAACTTTGAAAAATTATACATTTTATTATTAAAAAATATTTTTATTCATAAATAGGGTCAAAAACTCCAGTCACTGACACCATCCCTATTTTGAAACACCCATAACGGACACAAAGCGAACCAGTGACTGACACTTTATTTTAAAAGATTAAAATGGTTTAAAAAAAACTTTACTTATTATAAAAACAAAATACATTAATATTTATTAGAAAAAATGGGATTGAGTAAGTTGTACTGCATTATTAGTAATGCAGAGTATTTAGTAAGAGTATATAGGAGTAATATGTAGTACTGCATTATTAGTAATGCAGATATCCAATAACTGACATTTATGAACCAGTAACTGACATCTGGTGTCAGACACCGCACAGTGGGGCGTTTTGATGATCTAGGAATTTTCCGATTATCTCGGAATTTAACAAGACCGCGTATACTGGTAGATGAATGTCTCTCTTTTCGAGATCCGGACGAGTTTTGTCGAAAAAATCTGATGTGTCGACTCACTACGACCGTAAAGAAGGCAGTTGGTTTGAGAGAGTTTCAACAGCTGCAGTATTTCTCTGTAAGTTCGAAAACAAGTCGTGACTTTTCTGTTTTATTTGAAAGCAGGAGTTTACTGGACATAGGTCACATCTTTGTCACACGATTAAACCGATTGTTGTTTGAAAATAAGCGCCATCTTTTTTTTCAAACTTTATCTTGACTTTTTATACAGTATTAAGAAATTATTACATTATTAAGAAATAAGCATTTTTTTAAATAAAAGTGCCGTTCCTGAAGTATTGGAAATTTAAGACAGCTCCTGCGAAAGTTTTCGAATCATTAAGTTATATTAACTTGAAGTGTGTGTATGAGTATTTAATTCTAATCTTGCAAGTTCATTTTAAACCACTTTTAATTATCCGATTGAGCTGAAACTTCAAATACATCTGTAGTTTCAATGGCAATACAACATTATAATATAAATAAATAATAATAATAATAATATAAATAATATAAATAATAATAATAATATAAATAATAATAATATAAATAATTAAATAAGCCAAATATTTATCACTGTTTGATTATTTTATTATTGATACATTCGGAAATCCAATAATTTTGTCCACCTAGATCCTCAAAACGCCCCACTGTGCACCGGTAAAACAACTTAAATTTTAATGGGGCTTACTACAAGATAAATTTAATTTATTATTATGCATTTTTAAACAGTTCAAATAATAGATTTCAACTTTCTTTAATATAACCAATAATTAACAGCTTAAATCATATCATATAAATCTTTAAACTAATTTCTAGAAGCATAACTTTAAGGAAAAAAAAAAAAAAAAACACTTCCTTAATTTTAGAAATAAGAGGGTTGCTACAAAATGGCACTTTTTGTATTCTCAAAAGTTTCTTCCTCAATGAATATGCTCTTGTGGTGAATCAATGGACTCCAAAATAAAAATACGTGTCTCATTGACATCACTTTGCCGAATTTTACAACAAAATGCTTATTTGAGTTCGATTTTTGCTCAAATGTCAGTTACTGGTTAGGTGTCAATAACTGGAAGTTTCACCCTATATGGTGATTAAACGAAATCAACTCAGTACCACGTGGGAATAAGACACATTATCAAATAATTTTATCAAGTATTTTTTCTGGTTCTATGTATGTCTTTTGACGTGAAAAAAAAAATCGGAAGATGGGTAGCTATATTTTTTGTGTTACATTTCAAGATGAATTAATGGACGTTTCTTACTCAGGATCTCGCGGAGGATATGGTGGCTCTGAAGGAGGTTATGGATCATCACAAGGAGGTAGTAATTACGGATCATCTCAAGGTGGATACGGAGGATCCGAAGGAGGTTACGGTGGATCACAAGGAGGTAACTACGGATCATCACAAGGAGGATACGGTGGATCCGAAGGAGGTTACGGAGGATCCGAAGGAGGCGGTTACGGTTCTTCTGGAGGTAATTACGGATCTGAGTCCCGGCCTGTACAAGGATGGGAAAACAGTTACAGTGAAAGCAACAAAGATGAGAATGTGGCGTGGCCGGGTAGTTATAATGCCGACACAGCAGCTGGTTCTGTAAGTTGGCCCAGCCCCTCGAACAGTGGGAGTCAAGTTTCTGGCTGGTCCAGCGGCTCTGGAACCAACAGAGGGATCGGGTGGGTGTGACCACCGAGTGACTGTGTGACTTTTGTTCTAGCCACGTGTCAAAGACTATGAACAAAAGAACGTAAAGTGTAACTACTTAATTATAATTAATTGAAACGGAACGATGGAGACAAATTATCAAGGTAATTTTTTAAAAATAATGGTCCATTTGTTTCATTGGAAAACTTTTGTTTTCGTAATTGATGATACATATATACATTATACATACATACACACTACATCATCCTATAAATGAATACAGGAGTGCAGAAGATACATTTTTATGGTTTCTTATTTTATTATAAATAAGTAACTGTTCGTTAGATATGTATTGTTATAATTGTAGCTCAATAATAATGCCAAGAGTATTTCATATTTTATTTAATAGTTGGTTTTCGACACCAACTTATAAAAGAATGGCTGTGTTATCGCTATCTAATAGTTCTTTTCCTAAAAGAGTATTTACGTGCGCATGTCTCCAGTTTCAAATGTAGCAAAGATTGTTGGATCATACTTTTGTGAGAAAGGAAATCCACAAATGCATACGTTTTTATAGTCTAATATTTAGTAACAAGAGAAGTTTCTTAGGAAACAGCTATGTATATATGTGAATGTATGTATGTAATCTGCAACTGATTTTTTCTATATCTCACCAATTTAAAAGTTTCCCAAGAACATTGTACTTACAAAGTTGTCATTCCACAAATCCCTGAATATTTATCCTGAATTTCAGGAATGTTTGCAATTTTTCCCGGTGCTTAAAGAAGATTTAATGTAATTACGATATAATTTGTCTCGATTGTATCTGTCATATTGTACATAGCACACTGTTTATTTTTTTAAACTGTGTTTTATTTTATTTTTTTGTCATGTTTTAAGATTTTGTTGTAATTTAAATGAACACACATTCCACGAAATATATTATTCCAACAATGGCATAATTATTCGACCATTAGAACAATTCATATTTTTATTTGTCGTACCAATAGTGTAAAAAAGAGTCTATTTCGGAGCTTTGAAACCAGACAGAATACTCAGGATTTAATTAGGGCTATGTATAGAACGGAAGATATCAAACTAGTCATATCTAAAATTCTAAACCTTTTAAAACACTAGTAGGCCAGTCGGAATCCCGAACGTAAATTTAAACATGCTATTGAATCTTCATATCAGTGGCATAGTTTCAATAGTCAATAATTCATGTTTCATCCAGTACCCTACTGTGACTTTTGGAGCCCTTTTTTATGTATGTACCTCTGACCAGGCCCCTACCTGCCGGGCTTGAGTGCCTATCTTGAAGAGTTAGTACCTGGGCGCGAGGCGATATTCGCCCAATAACAACATGACTGTGTCCACTTGTCAAGAGCCTCGTTGGCATCGGTACAGTGCTCTTTAGTGGTTTGCTATAGTTTTGTTGGCCGGTTACTTAAAGTGGATTTGCTTGATGCGAGGTGGTCTCGTCATTTAGAGACTTGATCAGGTGACGAGACCTTCACCTGACTAGGCATATCTAGAGGTATAATTCATAATGAACTTGGAGGACTTAGCACTCACGACGGATTTCACAGGCACCAGGTGCCATTAGCGGAAGCATTGGCTGGATACGTGTGCCCTCATACATATTCTACGTAGTAAAATAAAATAATTTTCATGCATGCGTCTCTCACGCAACCGAAGGGGAAAATACAAATCAGACCAAGAAATCATTCAGCCTAAAGTTTCTTGGTACCTCAGAATGCGTAGAAGATAGGCAACTGCCCCTCCCTGGATGTTCAAATTTAATTGGCTAAATTTGTTTTTCTCTAGTATTTTAGAAAAATCAACAAAATTAATTTTTCTCAAGTAAATTAAAACAAATTAAACACTAAGAAAAAAAAAAGAAAATGTGTTTTTTAATCAAAGAACTCTGCCACCTGAATTCTCTGTAGAAGACAATAGTGAGTTGCGTTTCTCTTTTCAAATCCATTTCTTTAAAATGTATATTAAACGGGGCGGTTTCAAGGGGGGGGGGGAGATGATAAGCTGTGTTTCAATTCTTCATTTTAAAAAAAAAAAAGCCAGTATAAGCTTACTATATTTCTTAATTGTTAGTATGTCTTCTTTACGGCTTATTTAGGATGATATGTTTAAAAATTGTCTGGTTTTGTCCTGTATTATCTATACGATACCAATTGTAACAACACAATGCCCAGCAGAAGTCAATTGGACTCCAAACAAATGAATAAATGTCGGTTCGAACCGGAAAATGTTTCTTAAAAAAATTGAAATGTAATGCCACGCCTAAATAAATGAAATAAATCAGTTAAAAGTTTAAAAAAAAAATCGGGTGTAAATTATTTTTTATAAAACGTGGGGTCGTTCTAGTGTTAAAATACACTTGAATGGCGAAGTAGTGTACTAGTCAGTATTTTCATGCAATTTAAAATACAACCCTCCTTTTTACACGAGGACTCAATGGACCTCTGTTGAATCCGGAATCCGGTCCACTACAAATAGCCACGACGTCATCGGGATTTGAACCCGGTATCTCCTGCCACCGCCGAAACCACTAGACAAGCAGTCGGGACCCAAAAAGGAAAGGAACCACAATCTGTCTCATCGAATTTTAAGATTAATTTGGTTTCATTCAGATAATGTAAAAAAAAATTTCACATGTGTTGCCCGGTGCAAATATTGTCATCGAGTTTTGTCATTCTTGCCTATCAGTTATGAGGCCTGGTAACTCATTAGCCAATTGTGTGTATATATATATTTTTTTTTTTTTGAGTATTCATCAGGGGATCCTTAATGTATTTTAGAGTCCAGAGTTTTAGTCTAGTTTAATATTATTATTTCATAGACAAAACAGAATTTAGAAAATAATGCCAATGTTCTGTTTATAAATCTTGAAGGTAATATCGTTGGTTGCATAGGATCACACCCCGTGCTGCAATAAACAATAAAATAACACACAGATGTGCAGTGTACTCATATATATTTCAAGACACGATGGTGTTACATAACAAAAATTTAATTTCAACAAATTTAAAATAAAAACTTCCGGTTATAAATTTTATGGACCCTTTTTCTTTTATGCTTAACATGTTAACAAGTGTTATCAAAAGGTCATTAACGTTAGCTTATTAACATTTAATTTATAAATATTACAAATTATTAATAGTATTTATATTATTAAATAAGAATATATTAAATATTGAAAAAATGCTGTCTTCTATTTTCCAGGATCATTAGAAGTATTTTAGCATTACCCTACGACATAATCTGTCGTAGGGTAATGCTAAAATAAAACAAATGTTTCATGGGAATTTTCTTCCACCCGTGTCTTCATGTATCTGTGCATTCACAAATTTCTAGAATTTCGTTTTGGGATCGTGATCGATTTTCTACATTCTGTATTGAAAAGAAACGAGATGACTCTTAAACATTCCCTGTCTATCATTGTATTTGTGAAGGTATAGGCCAAGTTCAGAGGCGTTGTTGCCAACATGTTATTTTCATACTGTGCGTGTATTATTATGTGTGAATTCTTGTATTGTTGAACAAATAAAAGTATTTTATGACACATGTCGATTTCTTTATCCTTCTAACACAGGTTCACTTCTGAATGCCACTATTTTCGAAAAGTAATCTTCGGCTTAGTTCACTGCAAAATATTGCCGTGGATCAAGAGGAAAATTACTTTTCAGAAAGAGTGATATTCATAAGTCAGCACCCGTAAGGAAACTTTAACATACATACAACACTATGTATACACAGGATTCGTACTTGTGCTTACTTTTGAATACCTCTATTTTCGAAGGATTATTTTTGCCTTATGTAAATAAAGTGGAGATAACTTTTCAGAAAGAGTGATGCTCAAAAGTAAGCACACCTACAAACCATTTCGTAACACGGATACCATTCGATGTAAGGCGGCCTTTCTAGCGCTTACTGATAGCAATAGTACCTAGGCCGTTCCTTTCAGAGGTACACTTCCGTTGCAAAAATGTTGTTCTTTATACTATTAAAAGCCATTAAAGTTATTTTAGTGAAAGATAATAAATTTAAATTTCCATATAGCCCCTGGGTTCTAGGATCCTCTTAAGAGGACAGTAGACATTAAAAAAAAAAAAAAAAAATCCTCCCATTTTCACTGGATTTATTTGAAAATGGGCAAGCTTGTTAATGGCAAGCTCAAATAGTTATATTCAAAATTGAGTGTTAAAATAATAAAAGTTTTTAAATTATTCGATTTTTAAACTTTTCAAATATAAAGAATCATTGTCCTATTTTAAAATGTCCCATGCGCAATTTTTTTTCATATAAAATAGGACACTATTTGTTTATGAGATACTTTTTATCTATTACAATGGAAGTTGGCATGGATAGTAAATGTTCGCAGGATATATAAACATATTTTTTTATTATTATTATTTAATAATTATGTTTTGATTTTTCTAAAAAAGTAGCTTTATATTTCCATGAGCACATAGATTTCAACGCTAAAATACCCCTGAAATGTAACTTTTTATGCTAATATTCATTTATTATTTTATAGAGGATATACAGTATAAATATTCAAAATAATTTGATAATTAGGAATGCGCATGAAACATTTCAAAAGTTAGAAATGTGCCAAATTTTCAATTTTGAGAAAACAGCATTTTAAGTAATTTATATATAATTTGACATAGCTATTTGGGATAATAATTTCATTGCATTTGGTCAGTTATTTCTGTTTCAATGGTTAATTTTTGCAATAAGTTTTTATATATATATATTGGTCCGAACAATGATTATGTATTTTATCGCTATATTGATGACATTATCATTTTTTATTTCAATGATAAAAATTGCACATCACCAATTTTTATCCATTTTTATCAATTTTTATCCTAATCAGCTTACATTAAGCGAAAATGATTTGATTAATAATAATATAAATTTTCTTGACTTAAAAATTAATATTAATGATAATTATAAATTAATATTTGATATTTATGATAAAAGATTTGACTTTCCATTTAAAGTAAATATTTTTATCAATTTTGCTTCATGTTTACATAAATCAGTTTATAAAAATATAATTATCAATTACCTTCATCGTATAAAATATCTATGCTCAGATATAAATAAAAACAAAAATATTAGATTTATACGAAATCAAGCAAAACTATATGGTTATCCTATTTTTTTGATAAATTCAATTATCAACTCTTTTAAATAACATTTATTACATTATATAAATATAAACATGTTATGTAATAATTTATTTTGTTTTAGTGTGCGATAAAATAGAGCAAATGATATAGCATATATAAGGACTATTATTAAGCTGGTTGAACATTGTTTACACTTCATATGGTCATGGTGAATGTGCGTTTAGCCGATCACCTTTATATTAAGTGATACTAATGATCAGTTATAAAAAGTCTATAAAATGTTTTGTGATGTTCACGGAATTTTGCATAATTATTGTGAGTAAAATATTTTATCTATTCTTTACAAGTTTTTTATTTCCAATTTTACTATTTCCAATTGTTTTCTGGTAATAATACAGTATACCTGGATGAATATACTGATCTTAGCATAAATGCCAGTATATTTATAAAATACTGTATTATTTTTTAAAACACGTGTGGATACATCCAGGCTGATGATTATATCTACACGTGTTTTTCCATTTCCAATTCTTATATAAATCTGTTGTTATCCAATTTTCCATTATATTTAGTTCATATTTCATTTCAAAATCTATTTGTATTCACTTGATATCAACTTTAAATTATTAACAATTTATGGTTTATTATATAATTTTTTTTTCCTCTCTCTCTTTTTAAATATTCTTCATATTTTCAGTATTTTTGGCCAATTACCATTGAAGCAAATGCTATGGTAAAATTATGATTGCACTTGTTAATTTATTAACTATGTGGTATTCTGTCTACACTTTATTACTAATTATCTCTTAGGAGATTTAATTAGAATGCTACAAGAACTTGATATGTTTTTTGAAATTCAAAGATATTATAATTATATATATATATATATATGAGAGAGAGAGAGAGAGAGAGAGAGAGAGAGAGAGAGAGAGCGAGAGCGAGAGCTTTTACAAATATATAAGAGAAATAAGAGAGAATTAGAGAAGAGATAGATAAAATAATTTTTCAATTCTGACACCAGAATTGAAAAATTCTTTCTGCATCAGATAAACTTGAACATCGAGTTTCATAATTCCCCAAATTTAAAAAAATGTGTCGAGTAAAACTGGTGGCATTGAGCTCGCAGGTTATTTCTTCATGAAATACCCATTTAGCTAAATTATGGGGGGGGGGGAGGGGGGATTACCCCCGTTTTCCTCTTACTTAACCAATGAACCTCCAAAACTAATCAGGGAAGCACCTTATCAGAATAAACCTGTAAGGATGGGAGGGATTAGCCCCTACCATTTCCCCTTTTTTATACTTAACCCATAAACCTCCAAAACTAATCAGGGAAGCGCCTTATCACAATGAACCTATATACAAAATTCGAAGCAAATCGGATATTTCTATCAAGAGTTATCGGGTTACGTACGTATGACATGCACGTACACACGTACGTACATATCCACGTACATACATACATACATACAGAACCTGCGGTCACGTTAGCTTTCAAGCTTTGATAGCCTGTGGGCTAAAAACAAAAAGAGTTTTTAGTCAAATTTTGTCATTTTGAAAGTCCCCTTAAAGCCTTTGAGGGGGCGAGACATTATGTTGCAGTCGTGTCGAATACTCACCAGAACTTACGAACACCATTTCATTTGAAAATAAATAAATGTAATGTAATTTTTTTTTTATTTCCAAGCAAATGATTAAAGAAAAATTTCATTAAAAAAATCCTGGTACAAATTTTAATTAAAATTAAGTGAATAAGGAGGAGGTTCTACTTCTTTGGACTAAAATTCACGTGATTTTTACGTTTTTTTTTCTTGGTTACAAAGAAAAGAAATGCCATAACCGGGCTTTTTTAATTATATTTATTGACATTTCACTTACATATTTAATTTTTTGTTTCGGGGGAAAAAATACGCCTTGTGTTACGGGGAGTGCTTGTTGGTGCGCGGCGTGAACTACCTATCGGGCGAGCATTTTTTTTTCCGGTCACAAGTATCTGAAACAAATTGGGTCGCCCCATTATGAAAGGGAATTCAATTTTCTAGACTTTATACCAACATTTAGTTTTTAAAGTGATTTTTTTGCAAAATGGCGCCATTTAAACACAAGTGGTGCTATATATATATATATATATATATATATATATATATATATATATATATATATATATATATATATATATATATATATATATATATGATAATTCTGTCTAAATTCCACGAATTTCATTTCATTCATTCAATTTCATTTATTCAATTTTTAATTTAATTTCTTCTTCTTTTAAATAAGTTTTTGGTCTCTATATTCAGTGTGTTGGGAAATACTTTCATTGTCAACTAATTATTACATACTTAATCATTATTTCATAGTTTAAGTTGGTGTTATAGTAATGTTTCATTTATGGTTATATATATATATCTTTTGCAAGCTCGGAAAAATAATAAATTATTGGCAAATTATACAAGACAGTGGTACAAGCTACAGTAATAATGAATACCTTTCTTTTAAATAAAAAATGAAAGAAATCAGTCGAATAGTTCTCGAGAAAAATGGCCTCCCAGTTTGGAAACAAGATTTCGAGAAAAATAATTTTAAAGTTTTACAATAGCGTTACGTTTAACGAGCCAAAAATGTTGTAAGGGATTTGAATATCAAGAAACCGCTTGAGGGCAACACACAAAAATGCAAAAGAAATAAGAAAAGTTAAACGGATGGCATTGGGCCAGATTAATGCCCCTCCAAAAATAAAGAAATCGACAGTAAATTAAGAGGAGGGATTTTCCTCCGTCCCCCCCCCTCCCCCTTTATACTTAACCCATGAACCCCCAAAACTAATCAGGGAAGCGCCTTATCACAATGAACTTATATACAAAATTGGAAGCAAATCGGATGATTCTGCATGAAATACCCATTTGGATTATTCCCCGTCTCCCCCCACCCCCTTTATACTTAACCCATGGACCCCTAAAAACTAATCACGGAAACGCCTTATCAGAATTAACCTATATACAAAATTGGAAGCAAATCGGATATTTCCATCAAGAGTTATCGCATAACGTACTTACATACGTACACATAGAACTTGCAGACACATGAGCTCTCAGGCTTTGATAGCTTGTGAGCTAATAAAATAAATTGAAACTTTTGACCTAAAGAAATATTATCTCCCCTTAAATAACAATCCTTCAAAGGGTAAAGCAATGTTACGTTTCACGGGATTTTGTAAGTGAGTTATGCTTTTAATTATGCTTTTGCCCGTCAGTCAAATGGGGTGTCACTATAGTTACTGATCTCAATAAAATAAGGATTTGGAAACTGGCCTTGATGAGTCAATTGAAATTACGTATAACATAAACAGGGGAGTCCAAATGATTGTAAGATAGACAAACTTACAAAGTTTCTTTCTTTTTTTCTTTTTTTTTTCTTTTTTTTTACAAATGTACGATGACATCATGACTCTGTAAATGGTCTCTTTTGTAAATAGGTACGTCGGTCTAATCAAGTGCAGCGATGATTTGTGATTTTAATTCAGGAGTGGTTTTCGTAAGTGGCGCACTGTAAACCTGATCTTTAATAACCTCATGCGCATAAAAATAGGAGTGAAAGGGTTGGTGATTAGAGTGGCTAATTGAATAACTAGTAAATCTGCAGATCAGGAGCCTCAACGTCAGCTCTGCAAGTCATTTTTTAAAAATCTCATTTTTGATATCATTTAACATCGTACAATCCGCAATTATTTTTTCAATTCCATGCATATTTATAAGCATATAAAATTCTTCGAATGTTCCAGGAATTAGAATCATTAAATTAAACACGGTGTTATACAATGAAATTCTGATGAACTGCTTATTCTTTATATTTTTAAAAATAAATGGGTATTCATCCCCCCGTAGTCTCATTAAATTTATATTCGTTTTGATAAAAAAAAAAAAAGAAAGGTATTTTACTAATATAGTGCGAGTTCCTTGAATTTTATTATTTTATAGTTTTTGAAATACGGTTACTAAGCAACGAATAAATTAAAATGGTAAGTAAAAATAAACGCATTTAAAATTGTAAAAAATATGAAAATAAGATGTTTATATTTCTCGAACAGATGCAAAAATATTTTCAAATATTTTAAGCAATTGATTTCTAAATTCTATTAAATTTATCGGCAAAATTTTTAAATTATTGGAAATCCATATCGAAAATTTGGCATTCATAATTTTTCGTCTAAATCCGTTATGCAAATATTCCCTTTTTATTTCAGATAAAAATGAAATTTGAAAAATCGTCTGCATCCCTATAGGAAAGCATTATGACCTAAAAAGAAATGTTCTATATTTTCCGAACGAATGAACCAAGTGTAACTAAAAATTATACAGCTAATTCCGGGTACCTCACCAACATACCCACCAAAAATTAACCTAATCGAACTTTTTTTACGGCAGTTCTCGCGGAACAGACAGACAGAGACCAAAAACTTTTCGCGTCTTCACAGTGAGCCTTCACTGACGTTTCGGCAATTAAAGTGAAAAAATGGTTTATTTTCTTTATGGTTACTAATACTAGTAAATCTACAGATCAGGAGCCTCAACGTCAGCTCTGAAAGTCAATGTTTTTTAAACTCACTTTTCATAATATTTAATATCTTACAATCCGCAAATTAAATTATTTAAATTACTACATATGTATTTATATGCATATAAAATAATTCGAAGGTTTCAGAACTTAAACGTTAAATTAAACACGGTTTATGCAATAATATTCTGACATTCTTATGAATTTCTTATTCTATTTTTTAGATTAAAAAAAAAATACATTTCTTCAGGGGGTGGTGGTGGGGGGGGGGGGGGGGGGGGGGGGGGGCTCAACCCCACTGAACCCTCCGTAATCTTATTAAATTTTTATTCGTGATTTCCTATTATTTGTGTGAATGATTCTAGTATATCTTCCATTTCGTTCTGCACAGTGGTTTTATTACGATAAGCAAAAATTTTGAAAGTTATCCTAATACCTAAATAGCAATATTTACCAATCACGAAACACTCGTATCTGATTGATACGTTGAATAATATCTCGTGTACAAAAGTAACTTATGGAAATGTAAACTGAATCTACTATATATTTCACTTATCTATTTCAGAAATCTAGTATTATTACAATTTTTGTTTCGGAAAAACAGTTTTGATGGTCATTGTACAATATTTGTTTGACCTAAGTACATCCTGATCTAATTCGATGGCAATAGCATACTAAAATCTCCCCAAAATAGGCTTATTTGGAAACTTTTAAACCTATTGTGTAATCATTCATAATCGTGCGCACTGCCAATTCACTAAATAGCAACCTTGATTTGGCGCTATAATGTATTTTTTGTGATAGCATTTTATGATCTCAGTTTCCAGTAATTGTGCTATTTCAGGCTGTATGGATGCGTTTTACTACGCTAATTTCTTTAGATTAACTATCTCGTCGTGCGAGATATTACATTCTATTTTTAAAATAATACTAATTTTCAACCACGAAAAATCTACATCTCTTCCAGAAAATTAATAATATCTCATATAAAAATGTTTCGGATATCATTCTATAGTAGTTAAAAGGTAACTTGTTTCAAAATAAATTCTCATTTATTTCAATAAAATATTAAAATCCTCCAATAATATTTTATTTTGCGAATAAAATATTGTAGCAAAATCGTCTGAGTTACTTGAATTTTATCATTTTGATATTCTTTGAAATATGGTTGCTAGGTTACTGTTAAATTGAAAAGGAGAATAAAAATGAATGCATTTTAATATTTTCAAAAAGTGATAAAATAAATGTATTATATTATTAGAACAGATGTATAAAATTGCACCAAAAATTATACACCTAATTTAAAAAATCTGACGAATGTATAAACAAAATTTCAAATTAATTTAAATAATTTAACACCTGACTTGATAAATTTTAGCCTTCATAACTTACCGTTTAAATACATTAATCAAATGCGACATTTTATTTTCAACGACTGAAAAATTTCAAAATCGTCTGAATTCCCATAGGAAGCATTATGATAAAAAAAAATGTTCTATGTTTTCCGAACGAATGAACCAAATGTAACTAAAAACTATACAGCTAATTCCGTGTATCTCACCAACATACCTACCAAAAATCAAACTAATCGGATCAATTTTACGGCAGTTATCGTGGAACAGACAGACAGACAGACAGACAGACAGACAAACAGACAGAAACCAAAAACTTTTCGGGTCTCCACAGTAAGCCTTCACTGACGTTTCGGCAACAACTCCTCGACCCATCTAAACTGAGACGGGGAGGGGGGGGATAAGAGATACATCCGCACACTTAGAATCCAACCTAGTTAATCTGTCATTGAATTCCCACACAGTACACTTGGTTACAGTGATATCTCATGCACATCGCAACATCTATTATCAGCACATCTCAGTGTGATATCTATAGCATATTGCATCTTCTGCGACATACTGGAGACGCAATTGGTTCCTTAAATTTAATATTTCGTACATTATTCAGCTGCGAAATAGCCCATCTAATGTGTCGCTACCCACTAGTTAGTAAATATGTTCGGACCATCATAAAATAAAAATAATATGCTCTTTTTCTTTTAATTATTTGAGAAGATTTTAAAACACAATATTCCTTAAACAAAACTGCTAACTCTCCGGATATTTGAGTAGCACCACTATTTTTTAATAGAATTTTATGTTTTATTGAATGCAGAAATTCTGAAATTAAATGAGACAGAGATGCTCATAGGAAAAGAGTGGTAGTCAAAAATCCGGAGGGTTGGCAATTTTTATTGCCTCAGGCAATAAAAAATAGACAATGAAATTTTTATAGATAGTTTAGTAAATTTAAAAATGAGTAAATTTAATCTAAAAAGAAACATTTTATAAATTTCTTTTTAAGCATTAAAATATTGAGAAATATTTTGAACATAAATAAGGGCCCATTTCAAAATTAAGAAAAAATACTGAACTTTTCGAAAATGGATTTGAACTCAGCAGACTAGCTTTGTAAAATCAGCGCGAATGAATACATTTTTCCTAGAATAAATTTCAATTTGAAATATTTGAAATAAATTTATGATTTTTTATAAAACAGAAATCGATTTCAAGAAGCTTGACATATTCGAATCCAAAATGATAGCTGATTCCGTCAAGTAGTTTTTGAGTTATGCTTTAAAAACTACACGCATTGCAATTTACGGATTTTGCAACGATTAAAAATGAATTTAACATAGGCGTTCCAAACTTTAAACCTTTGGTCACTCCTAAAATACTTGACTTAGTTATCCGAAGAATGCACATAGAATGTGAAAATTGGGTGTTAATATTGAAAAATTTAAAGTTTGTTACCATTTGTAGACGAGTCCCTAAACAAGATTTAGCATTCATGAGTAAGCGTTATTACTAATCAATGGGTTCCACTCCCATTTTATTTTACAGTGGTTTGCTGACTTGCCAGGGGCTAGTTTGCAGACACTTCCAGGGCTGAAAATTATGTGAACTGAATCTTTCTAAAAGGATGAGTTCCTCCATTCAAATAAATATTAAATTCGACTCATTCATTCAATATGTCTCATGAACAACAAACATCGGTTTTTAAGAAGTAACAAAAAAAAAAAAAATCATTTTACAAATTCTATTAAAAAAAATTTACTTTTTTGTTGATTGACTCGAAACGTCGTCTTTCGTGTCGATACGGAAGCACCGGTGGGTGTATCGATGTCTGTCGGATTAGATACGCATCTCTTATAAAAAACAACAACAAATAGCTGCTATAGTTCCAAATAAATCTCCGCTCAAAGCGCTCTAAAACAGGAATTGAGATAAAAACGAGGGAACGGTCGGTGGTGACACTTGTAATATATTCAGGATGTGCTGAAGATTGATTTTTGCAGAGATTCCCGAAACATCTTCTGTTACTGAACATGGAGTGATGAACCAGACACGTTTTTCTCTCTTTTCTCTCTTCTTAAATATGCGTAGCAACTTGAGTTCTGCATAGAGTCGAGTCACCCGATTTCATCCGGACCCGACCTGACTCGCGAGTCGTGTTGACGCTATTTTTTTTTTTCGTTGCGGACCGGGTTGACTTCCAATAGTTCGGTTTCGGGTTGAGTTTTGACTCGGTCGAGTCGGGTTCGGGTTGACCCGATTTTTTAAAAGAAAGTCCTGAATATTTTTGAAATTAAAAAATATATACATATCAATATGAATGAGTGTTATATTATTACCAAAAAAAATCGTATTATCACTAAAATAAAATACACGCATACATGCTGAAAGTGATGACAGTACCTATAAAAAGTTTTAAAAACGACACGACTTCGCTTCGTACGGGCTGCAAATTTTACAGGATTTTAAGGTCTGCAAAGGATACATTTGATATTTTGATTGAATTCATTTTTATATGAAAAAGATAATGTAAATTAGAGATAATAAACTACCATTATTCCAGAATTGTAATAAAATCAGGAATAACTAGCAGAGCTTCGCAGGTCGGTTTTCCAAACAATCCTGGGCTTGGGGCAGAGTTCCACTGCTTTCGACAGCCTACTCTCCTATGCAGGCTAAGCCCGCTTACATTTCCCAAATCAAGCGAAACTTGAATTATTGTGTTTTTCTATTTCGACCCAGATTAAAATGCAAAATTTCAGCCTCGTCGTTCACGTTGAGATGATTTGGGTACCCTTCCAACTCGAGTTGAATCATGGCAGTCATAAAATTTTACGGATAGTTAGATAGCGCATTCGAATAGATCGCTCTTTTAAGTTTTTCACAAATAATTGCTCTTTCTTTTTTTAATTTGTTTTAAAAAAATTAAAAAAAATTAAAATTAAAATTTAATTGATTTGGAGGTTGCAAATAATGTAAGGTCTTGATTGGCCTATCAGTTCGCGCTTTCAAAGAAAAGAAAAAAACAAGTGGGTAAGTGTGATCGAAGATCGCTCAAAGGGTTTCGTTTAATATTCCTTTCAAAACACTTTATCCTTTCTTTAATAAATTCAAACAAATTTCATTTAGCAAAAAAAAGTCATGTTTTTTATAAAGTAAACATTTACCGGTCTATTTTTTCTTTTTTCTCGAATATCTAAACCATTCCGATAGCGGTCTAAGCCCGCTATTATATTCTCTCACTGTAATATCCTCAATGCGATATTTAAAAAAAATAATTTCAAAATTAAACATGTTGTACACCTTCAAAATGTTAAAATATGCGAGTATTTCCATAATCGGATTTTTATCATAATTCAATATGTTTATCAAACTCGTATATTTACTATTCTCTATTACTCATATTGATACACGCTTTGTATTATTCTGAAACATTTGAAAGATCCGTTAAACTTCCGATAGGACGTCAGATTTTCTTTTTAATTCTCTAATGACGTGATATTAATCTGTTTTGTGCACATACACATACTCATACTCCTTGTATTATTGAGAAATCTTTCCGTTTTATGTTTTATTACCACTATGATGTCAATCAATTTTATTTCATACTAGTAAATCTACAGATCAGGGTTGGGTTGGGTTGATTATTGACGGCCAATTATCTACACTAGGGATATAGGCCCAGGGGGAGTGCCCTTCGTGGGGGTCTTTCTAAGGGAACCTAATCCGTATTTACGCATGGATAAATCCACGGCTCGAAGAAAACCACGAAAACTCCGAACGATTAGGCCGACGGGCGCGAATGGGATCGAACCCAGCACCTCCCGTCTACCAGCTTCGAGAGCACAACCTCTCAGCCACTGGTGGGGCTCTACAGATCAGGAGCCTCAACGTCAGCTCTGAAAGTCAATGTTTTCTAAACTCACTTTTCATAATATTTAACATCTTACAATCCGCAAATTAAATTATTTAAATTACTACATATGCATATAAAATAATTCGAAGGTTTCAGAACTTAGAAACGTTAAATTAAACACGGTTTATGCAATAATATTCTGACATTCTTATGAACTTATTCTATTTTTTAGATTAAAAAAATACATTTCTTCAGGGGGGGGGGGCTCTGCCCCGCTGAACCCTCCGTAATCTTATTAAATTTATATTCGTGATTTCCTATTATTTGTGTGAATGATTCTAGTATATCTTCCATTTCGTTCTGCACAGTGGTTTTATTACGATAAGCAAAAATTTCGAAAATAATTTCATGTTATCCTAATACCTAAATAGCAATATTTACTTACCTGCCAACCACGAAACACTCGCATCTGATTAATTAATCTATATAATAAAACCGTAAGTCATGTGACTGTCATCAACAGTTCCGGGATGTCCGCTTCATTTTTCATATGCCAGGCGGCCATTTTTATTCAAAATTATTTTTTCAAATAAAACTGCATGAAAGTTACATTTTTGGAAATATCGTTCAAAATAAATTAATATTTGAGAGACGACTTACATTCAATTATGTATATATTCAGTAAAAACTTCAGTTAAAATTAGGTTCGCAGTTCAAATTTTCTATCCATGAAAGTAAACAGCAAAAAAAAAGAAAAACATTCATTCTTTGTGAACGTTTAAAATATTAAACCATGTTCGAAAAGCAAGTTCTCCGCGAATGAATTTTTGGACCGCTACCTGGTGTCAAAAAAAAATAATTCGCATCAGTGAGACAATCAAAGTTTACCATAATTATGTGCTATACAACTCAACTTCCTTCCGGATCTTTTCTTGCCGTAAGCTGAATGTAAACAAATACAACTTATGTAATAATATTTAATGAATCAAATTTCGAAACGATTTGTCAGTTAATTTGGTATTTATGTGTTATTGGAAGAGTGATCACCGAAAATGATTATTAGTCACCAATCATACTTACCATTGTTAATGACCAATCGTGTTCAAAACAGTAATTTAATATACATTTATAAAATACATAACATCATTAAGTACTTTTATGTTATTTGGGCGCAAATCCTGCCAATAGCATTTTTAAAATGGAGCAGCTTTCGCAGACGCATCGGGGTTGGTGCGACTTGTGTTTTGCGCCATTTTGGCGAGAAAACCCCATTTTCAGGTTCCTTTTAGAGATTGCTAAAACAGCATGTTACTTTTATTTTATTATGAAATATTTTATTTTATATTAAAAAACACACAATTTTATTATAAAACATACACAATGATCAATTTATTATTAAACATACAATATTTAATTTATTATAAAACATACGGAATCTGCTCTATCGGGTTGCCATACCAAGCAAAATCTAGCCGAAACTGCCGGATTGCCCATGCATAAAATCGCCATTTGGGCGCCAAAATGATACGCCGGCGACAGCTGTACCCAAAATTACGTGTAATAATATGCAGCCCGATTGTGGCAAATTATTCAAAACGTTTTAGATGAGAATAATGATAGATTTTCTAATCTTCAGAAATCGAGTCTACAGCCAAAGTTAGCGAGAAACAAATATATATATATATATTAGCAACAATATGGTACTTCAAAAAAACTTTCACAAAATAGACTTCATTGCATCAAATCGTATTAACTAAAATACGCCAATTGGCAATGGACCAAATTACGGAAAATTACTTAATATGTTTAAGAATCTCCGCATTAGCGAATATATTGCAACTGATAAGCAAATGGTCATGAAGCATAAATGTTTAATTGGGTTAAACGGTTTTTGTCAAGAAAGATGAAATACATAACAACACAAAATATGCAAAATGCTACCATGATGGCAAAAGTTCTTGATTTGTCTATTAGAATCTTTCGGTTTGGTGAAGGATTAAAAAAAAAAAAATGAATAAAAGTAACGTGTTACAATGCTTAACATGCATTTAAGGGAGACCAAACTGGTCACCAGTGGCGGCTAGTAAGTTTAATAATATCTCGTGTACAAAAGTAACTTATGGAAATGTAAACTGAATCTACTATATATTTCACTTATCTATTTCAGAAATCTAGTATTATTACAATTTTTGTTTCGGAAAAACAGTTTTGATGGTCATTGTTACAATATTTATTTGACCTAAGTACATCCTGATCTAATTCGATGGCAATAGCATACTAAAATCTCCCCAAAATAGGCTTATTTGGAAACTTTTAAACCTATTGTGTAATCATTCATAATCGTGCTCATCGCCAATTCACTAAATAGCAACCTTGATTTGACGCTATAAAGTATTTTTTGTGATAATTTTTTATGATCTCAGTTTCCAGTAATTGTGCTATTTCAGGCTGTATGGATGTGTTTTACTACGACTAATTTCTTTAGATTAACTGTCTCGTTGTACGAGATATTATAATCTATTAGGTAGCTTTCAATACAAAAAAGTCCTTCCGGCCTGTACCGGGAGGAAAAGGTAGCTTTCCTATATCTTCGTTTTAAAATTTTAGCTAATGTTACACGAAAACAGCAAGTTAAAAAGCAAAGAAACGTTTACAAAAGATTCGTTAATACTGAATTTGAATAAGAAATTCGCCAAATTATTGAGCAATAGCCAAATTGGCTTCATTTATGAAGACTTATTTTGGTCGCCAAATTTGGCGATATTTCGCCAAATGTCACCAATTTTGTCGCCAATGTCGGCGCTAACGGATATGAATATATAGTTTTATGCGTATGATTGGGAAAATTATTACAACAATGAAACAAATTAATTTGCGAGTAATCGCGTTAATGTGCTGTTTTGTTTCAAAATGTCAGCCACCCTAGAATTTCAAACTGCTCTATCTCAGCCATTTTTTGAGATAGAGGTAAATCAAAAAATGTTCTGGTATCCTTGTATCACGGCCTAACACGTAATTAAAAAATAAATTTGAATTTTTAATTTTTTTTGTATATTTATTTTAGTTTTAAATTTTTAAATGGCCGCCATCTTGAAACAAAATGGCGGACCAAGCTGGCCAACGAACTCGGTCGAGACATTGGTGACCTTAATACACACAATTAGTTTCATCAAAATCGATTTATAAATACGAGCGTTATCGTATGACATATGTCAGATATATATATATATATATATATATATATATATATATATATATATATATATATATATCAACATTTGAACGGAGGGTGGTTTTGGGGTCTGGGGGTCATGATCGGTGAAAATATATCGAAATTTTCCGGAACTGTTTTCCTCCGAACGGCTGCAATAGGTAGCTTTATACTTTTTTGTATTGAAAGCTACCTATTGCAACCGTTCGGAGGAAAGCAGTTCCGGAAAATTTCGATATATTTTCACCGATCATGACCCCCAGACCCCAAAACCACCCTCCGTTCAAATGTTGATTTATATATATATATTTCAATATTTAATTAATATTATTTTTAAATCCATAGTATCTTAATTCGCATAATTTAGTATTTTAATTTGCCCACGGTGGGAAATATCATATTCTAATATAATGTAATACTTTATTAAATGCTAAAATTATATGTATTAATTTAAATTAATGTTATTCCCTAACCTATTGTATCATATGTTTAATATTAAATTTATCTCCATGGCATCTTTATTCACTTTTGGTTTTTTTAATTAATCATTACTACATCCAATTTTACTTTTATGTAATTGGATTTATTATTCATTTTATATTTAATTTCATATATATTTATTATTAAATATTATTTATTTTATTTTTATTTCATTTATATTTATTAACTAATTATGACCACTTAAGATAGAATGAATTCATTTTTAATATTGATTTTTCCATTGTATATTCAATACATATTCTGCTCATAGATGGCAGCACCATGGCTTGTTTGCTTTAAAATATTCAATATTTCAATGTAGTTCATTTTCAAAATCATAGATGGCAGCACCATGGTTTGTGATGTTTTTAATTCCATATCCAAGTAATTCATTTTCTAAATTGGCAACAGGGTTTCTAATCTTCTAAAACTGTTTTTGGCAACATTTAGTAAATTATTTTTTGCAATTCATTGCCTTTATTTGTCTTCATGTATATGTAAGTGTTGGGAGCAGGAATCCATCTTCATCGTGTAGATTATGGCATTTGGTGATCTATTATCCAGTTCTTCTCTTATAATTCTGGGTAAAGTTTCTCTCTTTTTAAGTATTGTATTTGTTTTCTGAATTTGAAGTCTTTTTTTAACTAGATGGTCATGGCCATAGAGTGGTCGTCCCAAATTCATATTCTTTAGCAATTTTAACGCTAATATGAAGATGAAACCACTCATTTTATTTGTGGAATTTATGCATTTGGGACTTGATAATTCTGTATAATTTAATTTAATTTCTACTTCTTTTATATTAGTATTTAATATCTATATTCATTGTGCTGGGGTTACAATTTCGTTGTCAATAAATTATTACTTCCTAAATCATAATTTCATGTTTCAGTTGGGGTTATGGTAATGTTTCATTAATGGTTATATATATATATATATATCTGACCTATGTCATACGATAACGCTCGTATTTATAAATCAATTTTGATGAAACTAATTGTGTGTATTAAGCTCACCAAATGTCTCGACCGAGTTCGTTGGCCAGCTTGATCCGCCATTTTGTTTCAAGTTAGCGGCCAATTAAAAATTTAAAACTAAAATAAATATACAAAAAAAATAAAAATTCAAATTTATTTTTTAATTGCGTTTTAGGCCTTGATACAAGGATTCCAGAGCATTTTTTGGTTTACCTCTATCTTAAAAAATGGCTGAGATAGAGCAGTTTGAAATTCTAGGATGGCTGACATTTTGAAACAAAACAGCACATTAACGCGATTACTCGCAAATTATTTTCTTTCATTGTTGTAATAATTTTCCCAATCATACGCATAAAACTATATATTCATATCCGTTAGTGCCAAAATTGGCGACATTTGACGAAATATCGCCAAATTTGGCGACCAAAATAAGTCTTTATAAATGAAGCCAATTTGGCTATTGCTCAATAATTTGGCGAATTTCTTATTCAAATTCAGTATTAACGAATCTTTTGTAAACGTTTCTTTGCTTTTTAACTTGCTGTTTTCGTGTAACATTAGCTAAAATTTTAAAACGAAGATATAGGAAAGCTACCTTTTCCTCCCGGTACAGGCCGGAAGGACTTTTTTTTAAATAATACTAATTTTCAACCACGAAAAATCCACCTCTCTTCCAGAAAATTAATAATATCTTATATAAAAATGTTTCGGCTATCATTCTATAGTAGTTAAAAGGTAACTTGTACCAAAATAAATTCTCATTTATTTCAATAAAATATTAAAATCCTCCAAAAATATTTTATTTTGCGAATAAAATATTGTAGCAAAATCGTCTGAGTTACTTGAATGTTATCATTTTGATATTCTTTGAAATATGGTTGCTAGGTTACGGTTAAATTGAAAAGGAAAATAAAAATAAATGCATTTTAATATTTGAAAAAAATGATAAAATAAAATGTATTATATTATTAGAACAGATGTATAAAATTGCACCAAAACTTATACACCTCATTTAAAAAATCTGACGAATGTATTAACAAAATTTCAAATTTGACTAATTTAATTTTAGCCTTCATAACTTACCGTTTTAATCAAATGTGCCATTTTATTTTCAACGAATGAAAATTTTCAAAATTGTCTGAATTCCCATAGGAAAGCATTATGACCTAAAAAGAAATGTTCCCTATTTTCCGAACGAATGAACCCAATGTAACTGAAAACTATACAGCTAATTCCGGGTATCTCACCAACATACCTACCAAAAATCAAACTAATCGGATCATTTTTGCGTCAGTTATCGCGGAACAGACAGACAGACAGAAACCAAAAAGTGTTCGGGTCTCCAGAGTAAGCCTCAACTGACGTTTCGGCAATTAATCTTTTTTTCAATGGGTGAAACTTTATTTCATTTTTCATGTGGAAATCGTCTGATAGAAAAATAACTAGTAAATCTGCAGATCAGGAGCCTCAACGTCAGTTCAAGTCACTGTTTTTTAATCTCACTTTTCATATTATTGAGCTTCTTACAATCCGCAATTTATTTTTTTCTATTGCATACATATTTACAGGCATATACAATTCTTCGGAGGTTTCAGAAATTAGAAACGTTAAATTAAACACGGTTTATGCAATGATATTCTGAAATTCTTATGAACTTCTTATTCTTGTAACTTTTTAGATTAAAAAAAAAAAAAAAAAAAAAAAAAAAAAAAAAAACTTGTATTAAAATAAATTCTTCATTTATGTCAATAGAATACAAAAATAATTTATTTTGATAATAAAATATTGCATCAAAATAGTGCGTGTTGCTTTTATTATTTTTATCTTCTTTGAAATATCGTTGCTAGGCAACTGATAAATTAAAGAGAAAAGTAAAAAAAAAATGCATTTTAAAATTTGTAAAAAACATGAAAATAAAAGTTTTATATTTCCGGAACAGATGCAAAAAAATTTCCAATCATTTAAACAATTAATATCTCAATTCTAATAAATGTATCGTCAATTTTTCAAAATTATTGGATATATTTAAAACCTCCATATCGAAAATCAACATCCATAATTTTACGTTGAAATTCATTATTCAAATATGCGATTTCCATTTCAGTTAAAAATGAAATTTGAAAATCGTCTGCAGTTCCATAGGAAAGCATTATGATTTAAAAAGTTCTCTTTTTTTGTTCTCTATTTTTCGAACGAATGAACCAAATTTAACCAAAAACTATACAGTTAATTCGGGTATCTCACCAACATACCCACCAAAAATCACCCTAATCGGATCATTTTTGCGTCAGTTATCGCGGAACAGACAGACAGACAGACAAACAGACAGACAGAAACCAAAAACTTTTCGGGTCTCAACAGTAAGCCTTCACTGACGTTTCGGCAATTATTGTAGAAAGATTTTCATCGTTGATTTTTAATTTTTGGCATCTGTTATAACGAAATTTTTTTTAATTGAATAGGAAAAGGCTGTTAGAATTTTGGATTTTTATCTCTATTAAAATAATACGAATTTTTCAAATTTTAATATTTTCAGCTCTTTACAGCTGATATTCTGATTTATACACAAAGTTTCAACTCTGTAAGTTACTTAGTTTTCGAGAATGGCTCTGTGACAGACAGACAACGTAACGGGAGCAATAGGGTTTCGTGAGATGAACGAAACCCCACAATCCAGCATCTTGCAGGATTGACACGATTGACAGTCCTAATGCACGGAATTGAATAAAACTTGGGTTTCAATTAGACCTTGATATAAGTTGGTTGCTGATTCTTTTTAGTGTATGCGAAACCTGTTGTGAGATAATCCGACTCGTTTACAGTTCACTTCAGTTTGGTGTCGGGTTTCGGGAGGACGACATTTTTTTGTCAGGTTCGGATTGATCTTAAAGCAGAATTTTCGGGTCCGCGCAGGATTCTAATGACAACTTCATAAGAGGCTGTGTTGAAAGACGCAGCAAATGGGACATAGGTCATTTTTATTCCACTTGATCACCCGTAAACATCGTATTATATAAAGTTCAATAATTTTTGTGAAATGCAGCAATAGGTGGGAAAAGCCTTTCCCTTCCATCTATTCGACTTAAGAAGCGTTTCTTCTCTACTACTCGAGAGAAGATTTTCTGAAATTTTTCTGCTCATGGATCTAAACACAAAAACATAACTAATAAATTATTTTTTTTTCAACATAGTTGAAAAGTGTTTACGAATTCGGTTTCTTTGTCTGTCCTTTAACTCTCGTCAATAGATTGTTATTTAAATTTCATATGTTTTGAGGTTTACGACAGAATGTTTGGTATTGAAAATGAAGTGTGTAAGGCTTATAAATCGATTACAGGGACATACAAAAGATTTCCGTTATATTTTGGTCTATGGGGTTAATCATTTCCGGTGCATTTTAATGATGGCTACACAGAATGAAAGGGATATGAATCGCTGAGGGGGACTGTAAAATGTTTTCTACAGAGTATAGAATAATTTTATAGTTCGTTTACAAGGAATCCCAAAAGAATTTCAATCCATTCCATTAAGATACATGGGGGGGAAATGTTTGCGATGCATTTTAACCCCTTAAGCACCCTATTCAATTGAGTGGTAGTATGCTGAATACCAGATAGATTAAATTTTGTCAAAAGTATTTTATATCCTTATTTTTATCTACCAGAAATACAAAAAACACAAAAGCGAAATCGAAACACAACTGAACAGCAGGACCAACCCATAAACGAAGGAAGAAACAAAGCAGCGAGACAATGAATGATGTTTTGCTACAAGCAACGCCATCTATGGGGTGCGAAAACAATCAATGCTATAAAGCCCGAACCAAACAAATCCCAATAGCATTGAGTCACACAAAAAACCAGATGCTCGGAACATTGCAGTCTGTACTTAAAATGAGGACTGGTATTTCAAACAGACGAGTTCACGATGTACGTCGTGGTGCTTAAGGGGTTGATGATGTTACGATACAAACGCAATGATATTAAAATGGATTCATGTTTTCTGTAGAATAAGGCATTTAGGTTCATTGGCAGAGACGCACAAAAGAATTCGCGCACAGGACGGACTAGGATCGATTTCAAGGTAGGAAAACATGAAATCTCTTAACAATAGGGGAGATGGGGGAGGGATGGGAAATCTGCAGTAATGCTTAAAATAAACTTTATATTTAATTCTGGACTCTTCTACCAGATCAAGTCATCATGGCATCCATACTTGTTGCTGTAAATCTTTTTAGTTGCAAGCACCTATGAGTTTGTGAATTAAAAAGATCAAAAGTAACTCACTACTCAGATTTTTAAAGTCCATTTTCAACCTCATTCTTGGTTTCTATCTTAATTGTTTTTAATATTTTGCAAACTCAACACTCTATATTTTATGAATGAACAGTTAAATTAAGCCTAAAAGCCACATGCTTATTGTAAAAACCTTTTTTTTTTATGTGGGGAGGGATGGGACGTGTGCCATCCCTCCCAAATGATATCTCTATTCAAATAATTATGTTTCATGACATGCAATTTTTTGGTATTTTATATTTATTAGACTATCTTCTGTTGGAAGTGAAGAGTGTAACAAATAAAACAAATTATTTTGCAAATTAAAGGGGAATTTTAACTACCTTCATTTTTGTACATCTGATGAAAGTATTCATATCACTATAAATGAGGCTGAAAATATGCAAGAAATAGATGGGTGTAAAAATGAAGCCAATATAGATTTAAATGAAATAAAATCTGTTTTTATTAGGGTAGAAGAGTTGAAAGCACAGATGAGGAAGATTTGAGCTTTAAGATACTATGGATGAGGAAAAATGAAAATTGAAATTTCATCTTCCCGCAAGAAAAGGACTGCTCCCTCATGGATGAACAGGACCTATTTTCAAAGCTACATCCAAAAAATACACAGCGGCACCAGAGCCTATCTTTCTTTTTATATGGTTGGTTGGTTGATTTTTTGACGGCCAATTATCTACACTAGGGATATAGGCCCGGGGGGAGTGCCCTTCCTGGGGGTCTTTCTAAGGGAACCTAATCCGTATTTACGCATGGATAAATCCACGGCTCGAAGAAAACCACGAAAACTCCGAACGATTAGGCCGACGGGCGCGATTGGGATCGAACCCAGCACCTCCCGTCTACCAGCTTCGAGAGCACAACCTCTCAGCCACTGGTGGGGCCTTTTTATATGGATTTTACGAAGTATAATGTAAGATAAAATAAATGTTGTGATTTACAATAAACCTAAGGAATTTAAATGTCACACTGTCATTATTTCACCACATTTTTCAAAATTACATATGAATTTTCATTCTAAAAACATCGCCCATGCCTCCCTCGTGTGAGGGAGGCATGGGACATTTTTCTTCTTCATTTCAATGGCTTATTAACCTGAAATTTGAGTTATTATCATCCAATTTATATATTTTAAATATGTTAAAATGTTTCGAGATTTTATTATGAAAATTTTAATTTTGTACTAGCGAAACATAATTTGTAAAATATATTTTTGTTAAAATTGTCCCATCCCTCACTCATCTCCCCTACTAGCTGTTTAACCCGTTCTACGCACGGGAAATCATGAATTTAATTCTAAAACCAAAATTAAGAATAAAAATCAGTACAACCAAACTAAAGTTTGTGAATATAAATAATAATTATGTAGACAATGAAACTATATCTTTGGAATAAGGGAATCAATAGAACAGAAAGTTTTATTACTGTTTGCGATAAAATGTTTTTCTTTATTTTTTTTAAAAAGGTAATAATTTAAGCGCCATTAAATAATCTCTAATTATCTGCATGCGAGGTAAAATAATTCCCGTAATACCCACTACAGCTTCTTAGTACGGCAACGTGGCGTCTGTAATAGGTATATCTCACAATGGAGTCAACATTTAGAACGGGTTCGCGCGATGACGGGTTGAACATAAATATAAAAAGAAAACTGCCCAGTTTAACTGAGGGCACTGAGCTCACAGGCTATTCACACTCATTGTATATTATATACTCTTATTTCAAAGAATAATGCCCCTCGAAAAAGAAAGAAATCGACACTATATTAAGGGGGATCATACCCCCGTTCCCCCCCCCCCTTTATAGTTAACCAATGAACCCCCAAAACTAATCAGGGAAGTCTCTTATTACAATGAACATATATACAAAATTTGAAGCAAATCAGATAATTCTGCATGAAAAACCCATTTATCTAAGTTAAGGAGGGATTAGGCCCCCGTTCCCCATCTTTTATACTTAACCCATGAACTCCCAAAACTAATCAGGGAAGCACCTTACCACAATGAGCTTATATACAAAATTTAAAGAAAATCGGATAATTCTGTACGAAAAACACATTTATCTAAGTGAAGGTAGGAGATTACCCCCCCCCCCCTGGCACCCTTTATACTTAACCAAACACCCCTCAAAACTAATAAGGAAAGCACCTTATCACAATGAACTTATATACAAAATTTGAAGAAAATCGGATAATTCTGCATGAAAAACCCATTTATCTAAATTAAGGGTTGGTCAGCCGCCCCCCCTGACCCCTCCTCTTTATACTTAAGCAATGAACCCCGAAAACTAATCAGGGAAGAGCCTTATCACAATGAACCTATAAACAAAATTTGAAGCAAAACGGTTACTTCTATCAAGAGTTATCGCGTTACGTACATACATACATACGTACATAGAGAACGGGCGGGCACATTAGCTCTCAGGCTTTGATAACCTGTGAGCTAAAAAAAGGGCAAACATTCATCAAAAAATCTATTTAAAAATATTCGAATTTTTTGTCCCCATCGTTCATAGGCCCCCTACCAGCCACCCGTGTGTCCCATTTCATAGCCCTGCGCCCTGTGGTTTCCGAGTTTTTGAGGTTACATAGATAGATAGATAGATAGATACGCGTACGGATTTTAATAGGGTAGATTCTGCTAGTTGGAAAATGTTTCATAATCTATGCCGGATGTCCTATTTCTCTTTCTTGTTATTTTCTGGTAAGATGTCCAAAGTTTAAAGGATCACGGAAAATAATTTAATAGTTCTTAAATACTTTTTTATGCTTGAGGACATTCTGTTATTTTTAAAAATTCCTCATTATTGGTTGTTCATTGCCCATTTTAAATCCACCTTAAGTGCTGAGTAGGCTCATGTGTCGACTTAAAAATATTTCAAGCATTGGCCCGCGGTGGCTGGTCTGCCGGAATGGTTCACTTCGTGCTAATGAATCAATTGGAGAAAAAAAGAAGATTTTTTTTTAAAACTTTTTAAACGAAGTATGTTGCCCTTGATCTCATAACTAGACATACGTCAAAGGTCAAAAAACGGTAAGACTATTTTTCGTTTCAGGATGTCTATTCGTAAGGGGAAAAAAAAGCCATTTTTACACGTCGAAGTAATGGCCGAATAAGAAACCTGTAAAGCCTTTCTAATCCAGATTTTAGGTTGCCGTTGATGCAAGATCACTTTTGTCAAAAAAATTTTGTTCTTGTAAATTATTTGTTCGATGTATTGCGTTCTGATAGACTGATTTTCTGCTCTATGGAACACGCAACTAAAATGCAAAACTTTATTAATTAAATACACAAGTACATATTAACTAATAAAAAAAGAAAACTGCCCAGGTAAACTGAGGGCATTGAGCTCACAGGCTATTCACACTAATTGTATATTATGCTATTTTTTCAAAGAATAATGCCACTCGAAAAATAAAGAAATCGACAATATATTAAGGGGGGGGGGGGTAAGCACCTGTTCCCACCCTTTATACTTAACCAATAACCCCCCAAAATCTAATCAGGCAAGCGCCTTACCACAATGAATTTATACACAAAATTTGAAAAAAATCGGATCATTTTGCTTGAAAAACCCACTTATCTAAATTAAGGGAGGTGACCCCCTCGTTCCCCCCCTTTATACTTAACAAATGAAAACCCAAAACTAATCAGGCAAGTGCCTTACCACAATGAATCTATATACAAAATTTAAAGAACATCGGATAATTCTGCATGAAAAACCCATTTATCTAAATTAAGTGGGGGTAGCCCCCCCCGTTTCCCCCCTTTATACTTATCAAATGAACCCCCAAAACTAATCAGGGAAGTGCCTTATCACAATGAGCCTATATACAAAGATTAAAGAAAATTGGATAATTCTGCATGAAAAACCCATTTATCTAAATTAAGGGGGGTATCCCCCCGTTTCCCCCCTTTATACTTATCCAATGAACCCCCAAAACTAATCAGGGAAGTGCCTTATCACAATGAGCCTATATACAAAATTTGAAATAAATCGGATAATTCTGCATGAAAAATCCATTTATCTAAATTAAGGGGGTTAGCCCCCCGTTTCCCCCTTTATACTTAACTAATGAACTCCCAAAAATAATCAGGGAAGCACCTTATCACAATGAACCTATATACGAAATTTGAAGAAAAACGGATACTTCTGCATGAAAAACCCATTTATCTCATTTAAGGGGGAGTTAGCCCCCCATTTCCCCCCTTTATACTTAACCAATGAACTCCCAAAACTAATCAGGGAAGCGCCTTATTAGAATGAACCTGTAAATAAAATTTGAAGCAAAACGGATAATTCTATCACGAGTTATCGCGTTACGTACATACATACATACGTACATACATACAGAACGGGCGGGCACATTAGCTCTCAGGCTTTGATAGCCTGTGAGCTAAAAAAGGGCATTGAGCTCGCAGGGTATTTCTGCATGAAATACCCATTTAGCAAAATGAAGGGGGATTAGCCCCACCCATCCCCCCCCCTTCGTATATTTAAGAAATAAACCTCCTAAATCTAATCAGGGAAGCGTACAGTTCTTATCAGAATGAACCTGTACACCCAATTGGAAGCCAATCGGATCATGATGCATGAGAAACCCATTGAGCTAAATTAAGGTGGGGGAATAGACCGCCGTTCCCCTTTTTATATTTAATCCATGAACCCCTAAAACAAATCAAGGAAGCGCCTTATCATGGACCTCTATACCAAATTTGAAGAAAAACGGATATTTCTGCATGAAAAATTCATTTATCTATATTAAAGGGGTTATTAGCCTCCCCCGTCATCCCCCCTTTACACTAAACCCATAAACTCCCCAAACTAATCAGGGAAGCGCCTTATCACAATGAACCTACAAACAAGACTTAAAGCAAATCGGATATTTCTATCAAGTGTTATCGCGTTACGTACATACATACAGAACGTGCGGGGACATTAGCTTTCAGGCTTTGATAACCTGTGAGCTAAAAATCAAATGTGTAACTGTTTTTCTTGTTGAGATATTTCCTATCAAAGTCCGTTTTTCGCTGATTTCTCGTCACACGAGGATGTCAAGTAGAAAACTCTGTACTTTTCCAGTTATAGGGAAAGGCGCCTTGGTGGTTTTTTTTCTTTCTTTTTAAAAAAAAAAAAAAAAGCTTCAGAAAGCGAGATTTGTTGCCAAATAATATGAACAGCCATGAAAACAATCCTGATAAACTTTTTCGCTTGTTTATAGATACATTTATAGATACACTGATGTGCAAAACTTAAGCAACAAACACAAAATGATAATTTCTGAACACGTGAGTACTCAAAAGGAAATTCTATAAAGAGCAAGTGTAGAAAATAGGTACTACCCTAACAGCACGTCCAGTCGATGTGAAGAACCCTTGACGTCACACATGGTTAGAAGTGTCACAATCGCTACGGTGAATCAAAATATGGGATATGTCACTCATCTCATTATTACTCTCAAATGATTGTTAACAGTGAAAAGTCACTGTGACTGTCGCTTTGTGACATGACAATGAAGTCACCTTGTGATTCTCAAGTCACTGTCAGTTGAAGACTGAACTTTGAAGTCATTGTGAGCATTGTATTGTGATGAGTCGCCCAATAATGTCACAATGAAGTCGCATGGTGACTTTCCGGTGATCGACACTCCATTGTGAAGTCATCATTGCACTCCTTTGTGAAAAGTCACCAAATGATTTCATTTTCTGTCACTTGGGAACTCGTCACAGAACAGCTATTATGATGACTTTACAATGGAGTGTCAAATTGACAGTCACATGAGAGTCACAAGATGACTTCATTGTAAAGTCACCTAGTGACTGTTCAGTGGAGTGACCAAATGAGACGAATAAAATATATCACATTTCTGTTCATTGTAGTGACTGTGACAATTGTGACCATTTGTGATGTCAAGAAGACTTCACTTCGACTGTCTGTTCTGTTTAGGGTCGTACCTATTTTCTACACTTGCTGTTTATAGAATTTCCTTTTGAGTACTCACGTGTTCAGAAATTAGTATTTTGTTTTTGTTGCTTAAGTTTTGCACACTAATATATATATATATACTGATATTCATGATATGCGGCGAGTTTGATGCAATGAAGACACTTCAATTGAATTAAGATATTATATTAAAACTATCCTCTTTAATAAAAAGGTATGCGTTGCTGACGACTGGGATTTTCGATAATCGTTGCCACAGATTAATCGCGGAAAATGAAACATTTGAAGTTGCTGAAAAAATTAATAGCTGGAAAAGTATTTGTCAAAAAATTGTTAGACAAACTTCGTTAGAAAGGTAAAAAAAATGTATTTTTCTTGATATAAATTTCAAATCTAATGATTAAGCCGTTTTTCAAATATTGAATTTCAAAAATTACCAAATTTCACAATGGAGTACCGTAGCGAAATCATCACGCGTAAAAAGATAATGATAACGGCCATGTGTCCTGACATATACAATTGACATATACATTGGCTAGTTTACAATAATTATTTACAGATTAACAATTAATTTAATATATCGTCGTTCACAAAACATCTTCACCATGTAACTTTTGTTACGTTTTAAACAGGCGACAACCAAACACATCTTAAACGTCCGAACACATCTTTTTTTCTGGCGCGAAAAGTTTTTATCGGATGAGAACAAATTGAGTGGCGCTGCTGTCCATTGCTGTGATTCTGCTTGGAAGTGCCACTGCCACCTGTCGACATATATATATATTATTATTGTTACGTATATACAATTTACTTCTGTTTGTATATAAAAGTAGATAAATGGCTTCTTTATATTGAAAAAAATACTTGAAACAGTTGAATAGGTTGCCAGAAAATAGGTTGCCAAGGTCTTTTTCTCTATTTCGTCAAGATCCCTATGCTGGAAAAGTACCGAAAATAATATAAGATCCATTAATGAAAAAGCCGCCGCCAGGTGTCGCGCGGTCAAGTCAAATAAATGTGATATTTAATAAAAAGTCATTTACCCCCACTCCTCCCCATCCCCGCAAATTTAACAAATAATCTGTTAAATGATGGTTTCTGTATTAATAATCTCTATCATACTAATATATGTCATGTAAAAAAACCTTAAACCCAGCTAATTATCATTCATTAAGTCGATAAAATCCTTTAAAATTAAGATTTTAGAATTTGTTAATAATTAAGTTGATTGTCTACACGTTATATAATCTCTGATCCATCGATTTTAAACACTCGACTCGCAATTGCAATGATCCCTATCTTGATTTATTTAATGATTTCTGCGGAGATTTTATACAACCAACCAACCGAAGATAAAAAAGCGTATTTTTGATGAGATCTCTTTGTGGCCGAACTTTAATATTTAATCTATCAAAAATATATTTAAAATTTTCGAATTTTTTGCCCCAATCGTTCGTGAGCCCCCTACCAGCAACCCGTGTGCCAAATTTCGTAGCCCTGTGCCCTGTGGTTTCCGAGTTTTTGAGGTTAGATAGATACGCGCATATATGGAGTGGCTGTGACTTTTCATAAACATGAATTATACTGTAGACTGAAAGAATTAGCCCTGTTTGGCTAATACTAATCTCCTGCAGAGATATTTTAAAAATACAAATTCATCCACGCCCCTATAGGTTTAACATGAGATGGGATCTCACTCACCAACAATATAGTGGGGGTTCGTAGTTCGGGATTATAAGTCCTCAGAGATACTTAAAGTATTTCGGAATTAATATATTACCATAATATGTAAGAATTAAAAAATAAACACTCTACACATCTTGAAGGAAGAATAGGTATTGGATATGCAAAAACTCTTTAATCCAGGTTCAGGTAGTATAGCACAAGTACATCAGCCAGGCTCAATTAAGTACAGCTGCCTGGGGCAAGAGTACCTGACGAGACTTCATACGTACACTTATTGCTTTACGTGTTGATCAGTCGAATGGTCAGAGAGAGAATTAATTGTTTCTCTTGGGATGACAGAAACTCGAAAGATTTTACATCTCGCCAAAGGTTTGCAGTACTGGTGATATTTTTCTTCGAACAGGACAATTAAAATTTTATAGAACAGAGCCCTTTTTGGCATAAATCGTTCTGGCGAATTTCTACAGGGGAGATGTGTGGGAACATCAAACCGCATAAATGAGAGTTGCGAGAGTGTCTTGCATATTTTTAGCGAGCGATTTGATAAAATTGTTATGGCTTTGATATGTACGTTGATATTTTTAGAATAGATTTTTCAGCTGCGTTTAGGAGTCATTGTAAATTTAAAAGGATGTTTATTGAGAAAGCTCTTAGCAACAGATCTGTGTGACCTAATAAGGTGATGGCATATATGGACTCTTATGCTAACCGTTGGAGAGCGTACATGTGGCGGTTATCATTTACTTTATCTGCACATTATGGAAATCTTTAATGTAAATGATAATCGAAAAAGTTACCAGAATATATGGAATGAAAACTGTTACACTGAATTTAACACAGGGGGAAATAATGAATAAAGTTATATTTTTGTGTAGAACAGCGAGCCTTAAAATAACGGAAAAGAGGAACAAATTTGGAAAAGGTAATTAAATTAGAGGGGAATAATTACTGAAATTGATTAATATAGGATGCGACATCATAAACGCCTTTATGCACCGACGGTACTTTGAAGTACCATAAAAGAAAATTGAGTATAAAATTTTTTTAATCCGTCCATTAATAAAAGTATATTTCACTCTTCATACAAAATGCTTTGATCAATCCCATTTAGAAAGTTCAGCGAAACAATCAAAGTTAAATATTTTTTAAAGTGTTATTTTCGCAATCATTTACGTAAGTGTAGCTTTTCTCTCACTAGAAAATGCTATATGAAAAACTACAACTGTAAAAACCTTTCCATTCATAGGTAGGATCGCAATATATTTATTTAGATTGTTTTTAATTGAAATGCGAGCTTTCTATACCAGGAGATATAACATAGGGGTTTCGTTTAATATCCCCTTCAAAACACTTTTTTAATTAATAAATCCAAATCATCATATTATGCTATTAAATCCTTATCACTTATCAATACATTTTATCAATAAGAACATAGATGACAGCATCACTCAATTTAATTATAAGATGATAACAAGAGGAAGCTTTTTTTTTAATAAAATAAAAAATATTCAAGAAGTGCTTTTCAGAAAATGGTAACAGCACATGTTTGTATATATGAAAAGCATATTTAATTACACTAGCCACCACTGGCGACCAGTTTGGTCTCCCTTAAATGTATGTTAAACATTGCAACACGTTACATGTATTCATAATTTAATTTTCCCTTAATCCTTCGCCAAATCGGAAGATTCTAATAGACAAATCATGAACTTTTGCGATCATGGTAGCATTTCGCATATTTTTTGGGCACAGGTGTCACATACGCACGTGGGCGCGATTTCTCTCCTCCCCCCCCCCCAATTTGGCGAAAACTTTGTTATGGAAATTGTTGTTTATTTACTTTTATTTTTTTTTTTAGTTCTATAAATTATTTTTGATATGTATATCAATATTTATTTATATCAAACTATCATTTATTTATTTTTGTGAGTACTTTTGTTAGCCGGGAGCGGATGATAAATCGCCAAATATTGTTCCCATCACCATCATTCATACTACATTAATTTAATTTTAAATTATAAACTTGTCACTCATTTCATTTAAAATACTTAACTTTAATCTAAAATGCTTATATTACATAAATTTAAAATACTTCACGCTTTTCATTTAAATAGAAAATAAATAAATAAATAAGAAATAATATCATAAATCAAAACATTTGATTTCAAAATCAAAGTATCGTTTCTAATTTGTACACGCAATAAATAAAAGCCGTATTAGCGATTTTAAAAATGCTAAAAATCTGATTCATTAAATATTATTACATGAGTTCAATTTACGTCAAGAGAAGGTCCGGAAGGTAGTTGAGTTGTATAGCACATAATTATGGTAAACTTTGACTGTCTCACTGGTGCGAATTATTTTTTGACGCGAGGTAGCGGTCCAAAAATTCATTCGCGGGGAACTTGCTTTGCGAATGATTACCTCCATGATTTAATATTTTAAATGTTCACGACGAATCATTTTTTTTTTTTTTTACTTTTTTGAATAGAGAATTTGAACTGCGAACCAAATTTCGACTGAAGTTATTGCAGAATATATACATAATTGAACGTAAGTCATCTCTCAAATATTAATTTATTTTGAACAATCTTTCTTAAAATGTAACTTTTATGCAGTTTTATTCGAAAAAATAATTTTGAATAAAAATGGCCGCCTGGCATATAAAAAAGTGAAACGGCCATCCCGGAACTGTTGATGACAGTCACATGACTTCCGCTTTTATTTTAGAAGATTATTTAATTTTAGCTAAAAAAAAGATTTTTTAATTAAATCCGTCGGACAATGAAACTGAGGGAAAAAATCGGAAATTTTAACTTCTGTCGTCGAGAACAGAACCCGGGACCTTTGAGTTAGGAGGAAAACGCGCTATCAATGAACGTGCAAAAGATTGTTGTTTTAAAATCTAAATCGCAGAAAGAGTCGGATGTCATTCAATTAATTCCTTTAATTAAAATAATGTAAAACTTTTTCAATATTTTATTATGTGTCGTCTGATAGGAAGTATCCAGCTGTAAGTCTGCAAAATCTCAAGTCTTTAACTTATACAGACAGAGAAGTGCGATGAATAGGGTTTCATCAGAACTTCTCATTTAATTAATAAGTTTTAATGTAAAACTTATCACAATATCATATTTTTACTGTACATATTTTTTTTTTGTTCTTATATACAGAGTGTCCCAAAAGTTCTTGACAAATTTTATAATTGAAAAAAAGATGAGGCAATTGTTGAAAAATAATGGTAATCAGCAGCAGATACAGTCAGAAAGAACGTAATTTCGAAAGACGAAACACAATAAATAATTCTGGTCAAGTGTGTCGATCATGATTTCACATTAAAAAGTCTTGTAGTCTTTTCTTATTTTATTTGACAACACAGTAAACACAAAAGTAAATTAAAAATAATTATTAGACTGAAAAATCCTTATAAATTTCAGGAGAGCTGCCAAGTAGCTCCATTTTCACGATACAAATTATTCCAACTGACAAAAAAGCTGTTTTCTAATAAGTTCGATGTTACGTCACACTACGTAACGCGCGCCGTGAGCATAACCCCGCCCACAGAACATGTGAACAAGGATTTCGTAACATCCTGCCCCACCATGAACACATGGGGGTTCATCAAAAATTTTCAAAAATATTACACCATACATATATAACATCATATATATATAACATCAATACAAGTAACCTAGTTTTCAATTAACTAAATTGTACACAATTTTCAAATAAAAAATAATATTAAGGTATTCAAGTAAACAATTTAACATAATATTATTCAAGATCAATATCTATTCCAAGTACAAGATTTAAATTAAATTATAAAAGTAAAATAATAATAATATATCCAAGATAATAAGATTCAAGAATGAAACCAAGTAAGTAAAACAAAACATTTTTAAAGTTTTGCCCAAAGAGTTTTCAAGAAGACAGTCAAATATAAAATAAATTATTTAAATTTAAAATAATTCAGGTCAAGATAAAACTGTCCAAGATACAACCATAGTCCTGGAAATCAAAGTTTGATATACTATCTAGATTAAATCAGGATGATATACTATCTAGATTAAATCATGAACACAAGAAAATTTCAAATATTAAATTCAAGAAACAATGCAAATATATAATTCAGTGATACTTACATACCTTCTTCAATAAGCACAAAAACAAATTACAATATCTTCTACTAAAAATATAAAAAGAAACAGTTAAAAATATTATTCATGTACATTCTGTTATCAGGCAAAGAATTATTTTAGAAAAATTCAAAAAGGATAAGTAAAAGAAATTAAAGTCCAATTCAAATATCATCAAGAAAAAATTTAGAGTCTTTTGAAAGTAAAAAAAAAAGTTTTTCAGTTTTCCAAGTTTCTGATTTCAAGATTATACAAGAGATTTATTGGTCTTTTAATAATGGAATTGTTTGTTTTCACTTCACAAGACCTAATTCTTCCAATAAATGTTTTTGTAATTTTTCCCCAACTTCCAGAAAGCTCTAGGTAAATGTTCATCAAGCACAAGCACAACATCATCTATCTTGAAATCACAAGTTTTATTTTGATTCATTCTTCCAGCGCTTCCAAAATTGCTTTAAAATTGTCTTTCTTTGGTTGCTGGTAAGGTTAAATCGTTTATTTTTATAGTTGGTAAACACAAAACTCGTTTTCCTATAATAAAATGAGCAGATGTTAGAGGAAATGGTTCATCTAGTTCAGAATAAACGTAAGTCGATGGACGAGAGTTTATGATAGCTTCTACTTCAACTAGAAAAGTTTCCAGTTCACTTAGAGTCAACGAAGATTTGCCGATGACTTTACGTAAAGTAAATGAATTTCGACAATGAATTTCCAAGAAATTCCCCGATCGGCGTAAAACTTTTTTACGTCCGGATGGCGGATAGCTTTCCACATTTCTTTTAATTCAAGCTTTACCCAAAAATTTTCGGCATTTTTTATTTCATCAGCTGATAACTCTGCAAGATTTCGTTTTTCTGCTTTTAGTTTTATATTAAAAATAAATCTAAATACCCATGCAGTTACTCGATACAACTTCTTTAGTGAACTATACCTTGACAAATTTAAAACTTGAATTTTATCAGCATTATTTGTATTAACTACACAAGAAATAATTTCTGCTTTTCGAGACCGCTCTTCAGAAACATTAGACACTTGAGTTGCGGGCATTTTAACTCTGGGCCACTGATCTTCAGGCAAGGAAAGAAATTCGGGACCGTACCACCATTTTTGAGAATTGACCAATTGTTTTCCTGAACAACCTCTAGTGATTAGGTCGGCAGGATTAAGTTTGCCTT
Source organism: Maratus michaelseni (assembly GCA_963931845.1). NCBI lineage: Eukaryota > Metazoa > Arthropoda > Arachnida > Araneae > Salticidae > Maratus > Maratus michaelseni. Next base: position 470,321,560 of record OZ007589.1, read on the forward strand.
CGCAATGTCTCCATAAACTAGGATCAGACAAGTCATGAATTTCTGAAATTCTATTCGCGACAAATGGTTTCCATTTTTCTTTTGATCCTTTTATCCAATAAAGGACAATTTCAGAATCTGTCCAGAAAACAAACTGGAATACCTGGAGAATATTTTTAAGATAATTTGCAAGTCTTGCACCAATAACTGCTCCCATCAATTCAAGACGTGGGAGAGTTAATTTCTTCAAGGGGGCAACTCTAGATTTAGACATGACAAAACTAGTTTTAAATTTTTCTTTAGATGTTTGATATCGTAAGTATACTACTGCGCCATAGGCTTTAGGATTAGCATCTGTAAAAATATGTAACTGGAGACCCTCATTTTCCATGATCAGGGTGCTAAAGTAATACCTGGGAATTTTCAGTTGTGAGAGATCCTGTATTTCTGAAATCCAAGTTTTCCATTCATTTTCTAACTCACCAGAAAAATTTTCATCCCATGATATGCCCATTACCCATAATTGTTGCAATAAATATTTAATTCGAATAATAAAAGGAGTGATTAACCCAGCCGGGTCAAACAACATTGCTGCAATTTTCAAGACATTCCGTTTTGTACAAGAATCATTATTTAATTTTGATAACAATGGACGTAATTCTAGTCCCAAATTATCTTCATTATTGTTCCAAGTTAAGCCTAATACTTTTAGAGAGTTATTTGGTGGATCGGAATTAGAAATAGGTATGCTCTTATCAATCCATCTTTTTCTAAGCTCCTCGGAATTAGTTTCAAATTTTCTTAAATTCATTCCCCCTTCTTTCAAAATATTAACAGCTTCATTAGATAAATAAAAAGCCTCTACAACATCATTTTCTCCGGTAAACAAGTCATCTACGTAAAGGGACGAATTAAGAATTTCAAATGTTTTCTTGTGAGAGTCGTTATATTTTTTATATGTTTTTTGATAGTACAGGCAAGGATAAATGGACTGCAGGTGACACCAAAGGTAGCCCTAGTCATTCTATAGGGGACAATTTCTTTATTTTTGTCAAAATCTTCATAGTATAAAAATCTTAAATAATCGCGATCTTCTTCCGCTATAGATATCTGGAGAAAGGCTTTTTCAATGTCAGCTGAAAGGGCAATTTTGTGTAATCGGAATTTTAAAATAATATCCAGAACATTTGGGTTCAAGTTAGGACCCGGATTCAGGCATTCATTTAAAGATAAGGAATCCGCTTGTTTAGAGGAAGCATCAAAAACAATTCGAGTTTTTGTTGTAATTTTATCCTCTCGGATGACAGGTCTATGGGGCATGTAGTAACAGTTATTCTCGGAAAACGTTTTAGGGCACAATTCCACTATACCTTCATTAACTTGGTCAAGCAAAATAGAATTGTATTCTTTGAATAAAGACTCATCTTTCAGGAATTTATTTTCCAAACTAGAAAACCGCTTTTTTGCTACTTCAAGATTATTTTTAAGCAAATCACGAGAATTTTTCCATAAAAGACGTGTTTCATAGTGACCATTCACGAATTTTAAGTTTTCTTGAAACTTATGTATTACTTAATAATTAGAAATTTTCTTTTCATTACTTTCAATAATACCAATTGCTTCAAGTTCCCAAAATGCTTTTAATTGAGTATTTAAATTTTCACCCGAAACATTTAAAGATGTCAAATCTCTTTCTTTCGAATAGCAAATTACATTTAAACAAGAAATAGAATTCATCGAATAATTATCTGGTATTTGTCCAACTAATGTTGTTCCGAAAATAGACGTTTGAAAGTATAATTGCTTGTTTATTTTGGTAAGCGATCCACATAATGTTTCATAAATATAATTAGCTCCTAATAAAATTTGAACTGGTAAATTTACCTCGAATAAATCAGCTAATTGATATTCCTTTGAAATAAGGTTTTGAACCTCGGGATTAATATTTTGACATAATTGGGTACCACAGATTTCATCCGTAATTAATGCCTCAACATTAACAGAATTATACGGATGATATCTGCTTCTCAAGGTTATTAATACACATTCAAATTCTTTTTCTGTAGGATTTCTGTTAGAAAATGTGTACATGAAAAGTTTTTCTTTTCTGAAGATTTTGGCATTTAATGCCTTTGCCAAATCACTCCGAATGAAGGTTTTTGTGGAAACAGAATCATACAGTATTCTGGCAAATAATTTTTTAGATCCACTTTCCACCTGAACACAAGCCGTTTGCAGTAGAGTGACATAATTATTTCTCAAAATTTTCGACTTATGAATAGATTGCATGACTGTTTCATTTTCAGGAATTTGGCTAACTTGTTTTAATTTTGTATCTTGATTTTCAACCAATTTTTTACATTTTGTTTGTGGGCAAAATAAGTGATTATGTTGTGTGCTTTGACATGTTTGACAGGGATTCATTTTTACTTTACAAGCTGACTGTAAGTGTTTGAAAAAGCATTTATAACAACGTCCGTCTTTCTTTAACTTAAATCTTTTTTGTTCATTGGATAAGATTTTGCATCCTAATCCAGTATGTGTATTAGAATTGCAAAAAATGCAAACACCTTTAGTAACAGTATTTAATGCAACTGATGTCGGGAAATTATTTTTTACTTTAAATTTCTCTTTAGAATATTCAGCTTTCGAACGAAACGTTTCCTGACCTTTCAACAAAATTCCTGACACCAGATCTGCAGCCTCCCTAGATTCGATTTCAAACTTGATGAATTTCATTAATTCCCCTACATCACCCATTTTCTTAGGATCCCTTTTTCTGTGAAATTCTACCACTAAATTATGTGGCAATTGTTTTAACAAAATAGGTATTAATATATATATCCAAATTTATCTGAAGCAATACCCATAGATTGCAAATTCCTAATACTGACTTCACTTTCATCATAAATATGTCTGAGACCCTTAATATTTGATGAAGATTTAACAGGTTCGATTTCTAATAATTTATTAACAAAACAACTAATTAACTGGTCTTGTTTACCATATCTTTCTTTTAATAAAGTTAAACAAGATTTATAATTTTCTTCTTTTAACGCAAAACCAGCTACTGATTTGTAAGCTTCACCGGTTAAGAAAGATTTCAAATATAAAAATTTATCAACAGTTGTTAATGATTCATTTGAATCTATGGCGCTTTCAAAGCTATTATAAAATTCCAAGAATTTACTTGAATCACCACTAAAGGTGGTTATGTTTAGTTTTGGCAAATTGACAGGATTCTGTGATGCATTATTTAAATTAGAAGTACTATTATTACTTTTCACGGATTCAGCTTGCTCGACCTTGAACTGCTTTAATTTACTTCTTATATTGATTTTCGAATCAGATATAGCTTCCTCATACTCAAGTGACTTTTGAATTTCATTTTCAAATTCCGTTGCATCATCTATTAATTCTTCAATTTTTTCATTTAAATTTTTAAGCTCATCTTGTTTTTCTTGCAAATTTATTAAATATTCAGACAGTTTAAATTTATCATTGTCACTTTGAGTATCAATACTTTCCATAAATCTATCGATAGAAGTAATTAATTTAGTGCATGAAGTTCGAGCAAGCTTACGTTTTGATTTTAATTTATCAAGCTTTTCCATTTTAGAATAACAATAATAATTATTAAGTTTTCACAGTACCTTTCATCCGAGCATAGTCCACAAGAAGAGAAAAACTTGCGATAAATATTTTTTCCTATATATTCACGTCCATAACAAATTCAGAACAATTTCTTGATTTCCCGCGTTATCGGCACCATGAAAAATAATGGTAATCAGCAGCAGATACAGTCAGAAAGAACGTAATTTCGAAAGACGAAACACAATAAATAATTCTGGTCAAGTGTGTCGATCATGATTTCACATTAAAAAGTCTTGTAGTCTTTTCTTATTTTATTTGACAACACAGTAAACACAAAAGTAAATTAAAAATAATTATTAGACTGAAAAATCCTTATAAATTTCAGGAGAGCTGCCAAGAAGCTCCATTTTCACGATACAAATTATTCCAACTGACAAAAACAAAGCTGTTTTCTAATAAGTTCGATGTTACGTCACACTACGTAACGCGCGCCGTGAGCATAACCCAGCCCACAGAACATGTGAACAAGGATTTCGTAACAATTGTTGTACGAGACTGCGGTTTGGATGAAAATGAAATTTTGTTTAAATAAATATATAAAAATAGTTCCAAAAATTAATCATAGAGGGTGCTGCTTCTGGAAAGTTATCGAATAGGTAGAATGCCTTTATTGAGTTTGATTAGACGGGTGAGGATGGATAGACGAGTATTGTTAACTTTTTGAATGTGGGTTGCCATCGTTTGGACAAAAACAGTACATACGCATTGTGCGCGTCTTTCGCCATTGTTATGCATGAAGGCGGCATTCTACCTATTCTATAACTTTTCAGAAGCAGCGCCCTCTATGATTAATTTTTGGAACTCATTTTTTATTTAAACAAAATTTCAGATCATAAGAAGCATTTTCGTCCAAACCGCACGCCAGTGGCTCGATCTTTTATTGAATTTTAAAATGTGTCATGGACATTTGGGACACCCTGCATCTATTTAAACAATAAGGAAGAAAATTTATTGAGTTGGAGCAATTTATTGTATTACAATTGGGTACATGAAGGGTTAATGAAACTTTTCAGAGATAAAAAAAATATATCACTTCTCCAAATACTCTCAAAAAAGGGTCAACAGTCTCGAACTTGTTCCTTGCATACCGATCACTCATTCTATTTCAATTTTCCCTTTTTCTCACTTTCTCTCACTGGAATTCAAAGCTTTTACGGTTTTGGTCTAAATATAAAACGGAATATCTTTATACGCTCCATAAATTGTTTCTTACACACACGACCGGTTCGTGGTTTTGAGTCCGTTTTGCATTTCTCCATTGGAGAGAGACACATGACGAGGAATTTGAGAAGTTTTCAAACTTTCCGCGTTCATCCAGCTCTTTTCTCGTCTTCCCTCCAGTATCGGTGAAGAGGACTGTTGTCAGGCTCATTGCAATAAAAAGCGGGACAGGCAGACGAAAAAAAGCGGGACATAAAAATGCAGAAAATCTTGCGAAAATAGAACCTACTTATATCGGAATCTTTCCTTAAACTTAAAAAAGGCAGGGTCCTTACGGTAGAAATAGCGTACAATTCTACCTGCTAAGACAAAAACCTGTTTAAAATGGAGCTTTTCTAAGACTTTTGACGAATCCGTAGCAGGCTTTACTATACTCAATAGATGTAAACATTCTTACGCAGTAAATCCTCGAAATAGGGTCTGAAACAAAATTCTGTTTTGGAGAGGTTTTACAATTGCGCATGGTATTCCTTCTGTATGAAGATATTCAATTTTTACGTTTAAGAGAGGATTCCGTTCTATAAATGGTTCCATTTTCTCAGGGTTTATTAAATCGTGAACATTAAAGCCTGTAAAAACAAAATCGATAGGAAGTGGAAAAATATTCCGTTTTAGACAGTTTTCCTTCTTAGAAGGTAGATTTGCGGGGTATTTCTTTCTGCTAGACCCTAAACATTTCTCGTTAGAACTATGTTCTATTGAAGTACCACTCGATACAGGATACTAAAAGAAATGGAAAGGAATGTGTTCATCCTGAAACAAGAAAGAAAAATCATGCGTCAGTAGATAATAATTGACAGTTCTGCGCCAGCGCAGTTCGCGCAGTCGACCTCTGAAGGTGAAGTTCAAGGTTACCGGAAGTGGCAGGTGTGGACACCGGATGTAGCAGGTGGCGATAACAGGCATGTTGAGACAGGAAGTGAACAGGAAGTGTAGATAGGAAGTTTAACCGGAAACGCGGCAGGAAGTGAGTGCGATAAGGGAGCGAGGGGGAGGGCTTATTTTTGGAGGGGGCTTAATTTTTTTTGTTGGTTTCGATCCTTCTAGTTGAGTGGAGTTGAGTTGTAGGAATCCTGCTATAAGAATGAATTTAGTTTGAAAGTAATATTAGCAGAATGTTTGAAGAAATTTTTTTTTCACCTGAAATAAAAATTATATTTGCTAACTAACACATAATATAAAAATGGAAATCTTTCTGACTTTGTTTTACTTTATAAAAGTTAGCATGAAAATTATTTTAAGACTGGAAACGTGACAGGAAATAAGACCGGAAACGGGATTAGACATGTTTATTTATTTATTTATTTATTTTCCAAAAAGGGTTTTCAGGAAGCAGTAAACATGTTTTGGGAACATGTTTGGGAGCTTGTTGGAACAGGAAAAGTAGTTTAAAAGACCGGGAGTGATTAAAGTGTAAGAGATAACGAAGGTACGGAATCAGATATGTAGATTTTGTTCTTTGTAGAGGGTGAAATTTTATTTTATTTTTTATTAAAAGTGTTTTCATTTTTTTTTAATTTATTTAAAGCGTTTCAAATTATTTTATATATTTTTTTTTTGTAGTGTTTTACGTATTATTTTAATTTTTAGTGACATTAGAACCTGCAATGTTCTGTATCACACATGTCTTATCTTAGGTTACCAAGGATGCGTGTGTGTGTTTTTATCTCTTTAAATGCGAGAGATGGGGACTTCAGACCTGCGTTGAGATATCTTTATCATAGTTTTAATGAACTGCAGGAAATTGTCTTTAGCTATTGAGTAATTCGCGAGTTTTGGTTTAATATGAATACTATTACATCTGTTTGTTTAATTTACAAGCACATTTTTCTTACAACATTCTGTCAACAGTACATTTCCATATTCGAAATAATAATTTAGAAGGAAAATTTTTATATGAAAATACTATGAAATGTCATTTATAGAGATTGACAAAAATAGCATGCTTGATTCTTTCTTGCATTAACCTTATAATCATTTATTTTAGAAATATAGGTTTATAGTTTTGTTACGAAAAATAACGTGTTTACATATTTTAAAAACGAAAGCAAAGTGATTTTTACAAATATAACTATAAGCTATACACCCACGCATTTGTGTTATTGAATTAAATTACAATGCTTAATATTGTATTCACCGTACTATTTTCCTGCAAAAGCCGTTTCACAAACTTGTGTACTGAAATTAATGAGGCATTTTTAGGGAAAAAATTAATTCAAGTCTTTGAGACTAATCTTTCAAAGGAAAAAAAGATTTGTCATACTTTCTCTTGCATTATATCTTCCGTTTTTTTAAGTTTACAAATTTGTGGAGTAACTTAAATAATCGTTTTTATGCTAATTAAACAATATATTTTTTAATTATATGTTTTTTTTTAATTAACTTGTAATAGCTTTTTTTTTTCTTTTTCTTTTTCTTAAAAGGGTACTGTAGAATAACTTATGTCACAAATACTGCATCCTTCTTTAGTTAAATATGTTTCACTTAAGACATGACAAAGTGTCTTAGAAACATTTCATTTTGGAGTTAAGTGATTAAACAAGAAAAATATTATTTATAAAAACACAACACATAAGACTAGCGGCTGAGAGGTTCTACTCTCAAAGCTGATAGATGGAAGGTGTTATGTTTAAACCTCTCTCACGGTCGTCGACCTTAACCGTTCCAAGTTTTCTTCGAAACTTGTCAATATGGGTAAGAACACCTTAGAAAGACCTACATGGAGACACTTATCCCTAACGCAGATAATCAACCCTATATTTAACCAACCAGTCACAACACATAAGAAATTTTAGATCATTACATAAGACATTTTAGATTATTACATTTAGTTAAGAAGTGATTTGACGTGCAAAATATTATTTATAAAAACATACAATAAGAGAATTTTAAAGATTTTTTCCTTTTAAATGAACAATTTTTAGTGAATATTTAACTTATTAAAGAGAGCGGGTATTTTGTTTAGAGTTATACGATTAAAATAAATTTTCAATAGATTTGACTTTATACAACCAACATTTTAAAAAAAGGGAATGGAATCTAGTTTTTATAAATTAACGTATTTCAATTTTACAAATACTTCACACCCCCCTCTTTTTCCCCTATTTTGGTAGATTTTATACACATAAGACATAAAAGGCGTTTTAGAATACATCATTTAGAAATTAAGCGACTTGATAAGTAAAATATTATTTATAAAAGCAATAGACACGAAAGTAATAAGGATTTTTACTTACAAATGTACGAACTTCTGATAGGTAAGACTTTCTCAATCATTGTGCAATAATTAAGTGATTATTGAACTCATAACATTGTATGATAAAATAATCATGTGTCATTTTAAACCAATAAAATGTTAGTATTTTTAAACCAATAAAATGTCAGTATTTTTAAACCAATAAAATGTTAGTATTTTTTACACGAGCGCCCTCTATCATTATATAAATTTCACTGAAACGAGTTCATAACATTATACTGTACCCTGAAATCGTTGTAATAGCTTGTGTTTTTTTTTTTTAAGTTAGTTTTCATTTAAGTTATTATGGAACGAATTTTAGATTCTTGTGTTGGTGATGTGACCTTGGAGTGTCAACACTCATCACCAAAGTTAAATAATCAAGAGATGGATTCTACACTTTTATCCAAAGAAGGACTCGTTTCGAATTATGAAGTGAAACCCACCTCATCAGGACTAAAGAAACAGAAGTTACCCCATATGTGTAAGAAGTGTAACAAAGCATTTCCTCGAAAAGTTAACTTAGTGTTTCATATGAAAAGTCATCTAATTGAAAAATCTTTTTGCTGTGAGGTGTGTGCTGAAGTTTTTTCACAAAAGAGTGATTTACGTAATCATCAAAAGATTCACAAATCGCCCAAACAATACAAGTGTAGTGATTGCAACGAGATTTTTTCAAGAATGTATGATTTACTAATACACAAGAAGAACCATAATATTCGTAAACAACATTCATGTACAAAGTGTTGTGAAATATTTAATCGTGAATCGGATTTATTACAACATTGTGATACTTATCATAAAGTTGTGAAATCACACTATTCAAAAGATTTGTTATTTGAAAAAGTGAAACATTTTAAAAGACAAAATGATGTGCGAAATATTTGTACTAAAACTATCATTGTGTCCAATGAGATGAATCAAAAAGACTTTCGTTCGTTTTTTAACAGTGTTCGATCGGATGTTTTAAACGAATTAAATTACCAATTACAAATGAAAAAGTAAATAAAATGGTATGCAGCCGTTAAAGTGGATGTCTATCGTGAAACACAGGATGCAGACTTAGAGAATGCGACTCCCTTTTTTATTTCCAAGAGTGAACTGGAATTAACAGACCAAAACATACATGTGCATGTTGAGAATGCCTTTTTAAAGTTGTAAAATTTAAATATTTTATTTATAAATGAACAATTATAAATAAAAATATTTCAGTATTTTTCAAATATTTAAATTTAAATTTATAAATTTATCGTGAATCGTTTTTTTTAAGTATGGTGAACTGTGTGTTGAGTATTGTAACCTTGTAAGATATTGTGTGTGTGTTTGTGCATACATTTTTTTAATTACAAAAATATGTGAACTATTCTAACTTTTTCTTATATTATTTATCATGAGACTGAACGAGTTAGCTATAAGTAATATTATTTTTACAAAACTTGTATGTACAGGGTGTTTACGATACTTATTATTAGTGTTAAAATGTTACAAATTTGGGGAATTTATCTTAGACTTCGATTTAAAATCGGACTTTACCATATTTTTGAATGAAAGTGACTTAGTAAATGTATAAGAATTTGATAAAATTTATGAATAATTAATATTTTTATGAAAGTTTAAGTAAGTTGTGACAAGACTTTTATATTTAAGTGATTGGTGTAAAGTATATTCAAGCTATGACAAAAGACATGAGGTGGTTGACACCAGCAAGGCCAAACAGTTAAAGCAAAAGATGAATCATCAAAGCAGACGAAACAAGTCTAGACGTGTAAGAGATGATTTAGCAAAACAGACGTGCAGCACAGAAACAAGACTGGACAAGTTTAGACAAACACGTGATGACGTCATTCAACACGTCAAAATAAGAAACTAACAACTGCTATCAAGTAAGAGTGGAGGAAGAATGACCGAGCGAGTGTAGTTTGTATTTAAAGTTTATTCTTATCTCAAACCGGAAATGACGTCACAAACCGGAAGACTGGTAGCGCCTCTACGTCGATTGCAGCGCCCCCTAACAAAGATAAGGGAGAAAGGTTAGCCTAGTGAAAGAAAGCACAAGAAGTGGACGTGTTTTTCGGTAAGTATTTAATTCTATTTTGTTTCTGAAAGGTAATCGAGTTGTATAAAAATTAGCAAATAATTTAAAATCGAACTCAAGTTAGTGTAAAAGTATGTTTTTTCTGCACATGTGCAGATAGTTGATATGCACCAGTTGGTTACAAGGATTAACAATTAAATTATAGTCTCTCAATAGTTAAAATTAAAAAGTTAATTTTAATTAATTTAAAGATTTTTAAACTTTTTGTAAACTTTTAATTTTTTTAAACTATATTTTTGTTAACTTTTTTAACGTAACTTACATTTTTTTAACTTTAAAAACTTTTAGTAAACTTTATTTTTATGAAATTTTAATTTAAAAAAAATAACTTATTCAACCCTCTGTTATTAAGTAAACCTAACATATCAAATTTATTCACTTAAAACATAAATCCTAAGTTTATCAATAAGTCAATTTAACCTTTCGAAAAATATAATTAATTTAAAAAAACTATGTATCGTGTTCTATTCATTTTGTAGTACTTTAAGCAGTAAACCATTCAATTAAATTGAAAATTTAGATGATTTCCTTTATCGAATATCTTAAAACATCTCTAAATACTATAATATCATGGTTTGCTCAGTTAAACCTACCCTAAATTATCAAACCGTAAAATAATTTTTGTTGTGGGTTCGAATCCAAGTTAAAACTTTTAATTATCTCTTAATTCCATTACCCACCGATAGAGGGCGATACAAAAAAACTATTATTTCATTTTAAAAGGTTCACATCTAAATTCTAATTAAACTCTAAGTCATTTCAAATTTTACTCTCGTCTTCTAAGATTAAACTTCTTCAAAAATTTAACTCCCCTTCTGCAGTGCACTTCCAAGTTATCGCACCCTCCAAAATTTTAACTCGTGACTTTCAAAATATTTGATTGTTTTACACAATAATGTGATCGTTTGTTTTTTGAATGCTAATTAAATTTATTGTTTTTAAGTGTATCATTAAGAAATAACTTGAATATTAAATTAATTTAACCTTAAAAAAGAAACCCAATATATTCAACCAGTTGTTATCAGTGCCTTTGTGATGTAATTGCCAACGCATTCAGCTGTTAAGTGAAAGGATAATGGTTCGATTCCATTCAAAGACAACTTTTCATTTTATTTTCCTATGTCCTTTTTCTTATGTAGGGGGAAATTTCAAAAAGTAGTCAAAGTTGTAGCTTATATTTCTCAAATATCTTAAATCTCAACTAAACGCCGTGCTCATAAACATACCCTGAACTATGATTTTATGACTTGGTCAGTAAATATGCTACAAGTGACGTCAATTGTGGGGGGAAAAACACATCTATAATTCCTACCATCGTGTCTTATCTTGTGAGTGCTTAAAAGTAACACATTTTCAATCGATTCTCTAGTAGTTTAAGTTACATACAATAAATACCTCGAGTTTATTTCACCAAAAATAAAATTTCCTTTAAAAGTTATGAAATTTTTCATGTTTTATATAACTTCAACAAATTTATTCACACTTTGTCTAAGACATTCAAAATGTTTAACATTGCTTATTTAAAAAAAGTGAAAATTTTATAAAGTTTTATTTTTTAAATGAGTGAGGTTAAAAAATTTCAATATTAAATTCCACTAAGTTGAATTTTTTACAGGTATACTATTTCCACTGCTTTCAAAATGTCGTGTTATTTTCAAAAAACTTTAACAATGTGTTAAGTCTGACTTTTAAAGTTATTAATATTCCTTAGTTTAAAATATTGTATAAGTGTAAAGTTATTATTTTTCTTAGTTTAAAATATTGTATAAGTGTAAAGTTATTATTTTTCTTAGTTTAAAATATTGTATAAGTGTAAATTTATTATTTTTCTTAGTTTGAAATTTTGTCTAAGTGTAAAGTTTACTTAAACTTAATTATTTTCTTTTGTCAATGTATCGAAATGTTTATTTGTTGCTTATTTTATAAAATGTATAACCTAGATATTTTTAAGTGTGTTAATTTCGTTAGGTCGAATTTTCTAAAATTTATAACCAACTAGATATTTTTCAAAGAAACTGTAACAATGCGTTAAGTCTAATTCTTCTTAGATTAAAATATTGTCTAAGTGTAAAGTTATTTTTCTATCTTCCATGTTCAGATGTGAAGGTGATAATCCTAAGTTTTCAATATTCAGGTGAAAATACATTAAAATATTTAAATGTTCTTGTAAAATGGGTGATATCTGAAATTTGATAGTTCAAACAGCTTCCGGATAAAAATCGTCTACACGGGTTAAACATAGCAATAATTTTTCCAACATACATGTCCACACATTTATTGCTTACTACATTACGCTTGTTTGAGAGTCACTCAAACAAGCATGTAGCAGAAAAATCAGCTTGTGTTAGCCATTTTTATATTCTTCGTTATCATGTGAACAACAGAGTGTTATTCACAATAAATATGAATTCTGTTTTCTTAAAACAATTGTGATTAAAAGGATATCGAGACTACCTTGAAAAAATTTTAGGCAAGTCCAGTTTTAAATTAACATTTCGTCTAAGTCATTCAAAATACACAACATTAGTAAAAACAGTGGAAGTTGAAAAAAACAAAACAGACAAGACTTTTAAAATAATCAAATAAGTTTATTTATTATTTAAAATAATACATATCAAATAAGCCCGTCATATCGTGCAGTATACAATTCTAATTTCAAAATTTTTCGTAATGTCCAATTAAACACTCGTTCTGTGAAATCTTCAAAGCCGTTGTATAACTTTAAAAAGGCATTCTCAACATGCACATGTATGTTTTGGTCTGTTAATTCCAGTTCACTCTTAGAAATAAAAAAGGGAGTCTCATTCTCTAAGTCTGCATCCTGTGTTTCACGATAGACATCCACTTTAACGAATGCATACCATTTTATTGACTTTTTCATTTGTAATTGGTAATTTAATTCGTTTAAAACATTCGATCGAACACTGTTAAAAAACGAACGAAAGTCTTTTTGATTCATCTCATTGGACACAATGATAGTTTTAGTACAAATATTTCGCACATCATTTTGTCTTTTAAAATGTTTCACTTTTTCAAATAACAAATCTTTTGAATAGGGTGATTTCACAACTTTACGATAAGTATCACAATGTTGTAATAAATCCGATTCACGATTAAATATTTCACAACACTTTGTACATGAATGTTGTTTACGAATCTTATGGTTCTTGTGTATTAGTAAATCATACATTCTTGAAAAAATCTCGTTGCAATCACTACACTTGTATTGTTTGGGCGATTTGTGAATCTTTTGATGATTACGTAAATCACTCTTTTGTGAAAAAACTTCAGCACACACCTCACAGCAAAAAGATTTTTCAATTAGATGACTTTTCATATGAAACACTAAGTTAACTTTTCGAGGAAATGCTTTGTTACACTTCTTACACATATGGGGTAACTTCTGTTTATTTAGTCCTGATGAGGTGGGTTTCACTTCATAATTCGAAACGAGTCCTTCTTTGGATAAAAGTGTAGAATCCATCTCTTGATTATTTAACTTTGGTGATGAGTGTTGACACTCCAAGGTCACATCACCAACACAAGAATCTAAAATTCGTTCCATAATAACTTAAATGAAAACTAACTTAAAAAAAAAAAAAAAAAAAAACATAAGCTATTACAACGATTTCAGGGTACAGTATAATGTTATGAACTCGTTTCAGTGAAATTTATATAATGATAGAGGGCGCTCGTGTAAAAAATACTAACATTTTATTGGTTTAAAAATACTGACATTTTATTGGTTTAAAAATACTAACATTTTATTGGTTTAAAATGACACATGATTATTTTATCATACAATGTTATGAGTTCAATAATCACTTAATTCTTGCACAATGATTGAGAAAGTCTTACCTATCAGAAGTTCGTACATTAGTAAGTAAAAATCCTTATTACTTTCGTGTCTATTGCTTTTATAAATAATATTTTACTTATCAAGTCGCTTAATTTCTAAATGATGTATTCTAAAACGCCTTTTATGTCTTATGTGTATAAAATCTACCAAAATAGGGGAAAAAAAAGGGGGGGGGGTGTGAAGTATTTGTAAAATTGAAATACGTTAATTTATAAAAACTAGATTCCATTCCCTTTTTTTTTTAAATGTTGGTTGTATAAAGTCAAATCTATTGAAAATTTATTTTAATCGTATAACTCTAAACAAAATACCCGCTCTCTTTAATAAGTTAAATAGTCACTAAAAATTGTTCATTTAAAAGGAAAAAATCTTTAAAATTCTCTTATTGTATGTTTTTATAAATAATATTTTGCACGTCAAATCACTTCTTAACTAAATGTAATAATCTAAAATGTCTTATGTAATGATCTAAAATGTCTTATGTGTTGTGACTGGTTGGTTAAATATAGGGTTGATTATCTGCGTTAGGGATAAGTGTCTCCATGTAGGTCTTTCTAAGGTGTTCTTACCCATATCGACAAGTTTCGAAGAAAACTTGGAACGGTTAAGGTCGACGACCGTGAGAGAGGCTTAAACATAACACCTTCCATCTATCAGCTTTGAGAGTAGAACCTCTCAGCCGCTAGTCTTATGTGTTGTGTTTTTATAAATAATATTTTTCTTGTTTAATCACTTAACTCCAAAATGAAATGTTTCTAAGACACTTTGTCATGTCTTAAGTGAAACATATTTAACTAAAGAAGGATGTAGTATTTGTGACATAAGTTATTCTACAGTACCCTTTTAAGAAAAAGAAAAAGAAAAGAAAAAGAAGCTATTACAAGTTAATTAAAAAAACATATAATTAAAAAATATATTGTTTAATTAGCATAAAAACGATTATTTAAGTTACTCCACAAATTTGTAAACTTAAAAAAACGGAAGATATAATGCAAGAGAAAGTATGACAAATCTTTTTTTCCTTTGAAAGATTAGTCTCAAAGACTTGAATTAATTTTTTCCCTAAAAATGCCTCATTAATTTCAGTACACAAGTTTGTGAAACGGCTTTTGCAGGAAAATAGTACGGTGAATACAATATTAAGCATTGTAATTTAATTCAATAACACAAATGCGTGGGTGTATAGCTTATAGTTATATTTGTAAAAATCACTTTGCTTTCGTTTTTAAAATATGTAAACACGTTATTTTTCGTAACAAAGCTATAAACCTATATTTCTAAAATAAATGATTATAAGGTTAATGCAAGAAAGAATCAAGCATGCTATTTTTGTCAATCTCTATAAATGACATTTCATAGTATTTTCATATAAAAATTTTCCTTCTAAATTATTATTTCGAATATGGAAATGATCTGTTGACAGAATGTTGTAAGAGAAATGTGCTTGTAAATTAAACAAACAGATGTAATAGCATTCATATTAAACCAAAACTCGCGAATTACTCAATAGCTAAAGACAATTTCCTGCAGTTCATTAAAACTATGATAAAGATATCTCAACGCAGGTCTGAAGTCCCCATCTCTCGCATTTAAAGAGATAAAAACACACACACGCATCCTTGGTAACCTAAGATACAGAACATTGCAGGTTCTAATGTCACTAAAAATTAAAATAATACGTAAAACACTACAAAAAAATATATTTATAAAAAATACTTTGAAACGCTTTAAATAAATTTAAAAAAAATGAAAACACTTTTAATAAAAAATAAAATAAAATTTCACCCTCTACAAAGAACAAAATCTACATATCTGATTCCGTACCTTCGTTATCTCTTACACTTTAATCACTTCCGGTCTTTTAAACTACTTTTCCTGTTCCAACAAGCTCCCAAACATGTTCCCAAAACATGTTTACTGCTTCCTGAAAACCCTTTTTGGAAAATAAATAAATAAACATGTCTAATCCCGTTTCCGGTCTTATTTCCTGTCACGTTTCCAGTCTTAAAATAATTTTCATGCTAACTTTTATAAAGTAAAACAAAGTCAGAAAGATTTCCATTTTTATATTATGTGTTAGTTAGCAAATAGAATTTTTATTTCAGGTGAAAAAAAAATTCTTCGAACATTCTGCTAATATTACTTTCGAAGTAAATTCATTCTTATAGCAGGATTCCTACAACTCAACTCCACTCAACTAGAAGGATCAAAACCAACAAAAAAAATTAAGCCCCCTCCAAAAATAAGCCCTCCCCCTCTCTCTCTTATCGCACTCACTTCCTGCCGCGTTTCCGGTTAAACTTCCTATCTACACTTCCTGTTCACTTCCTGTCTCAACATGCCTGTTATCACCACCTCTACATCCGGTGTCAACACCTGCCACTTCCGGTAACCTTGAACTTCACCTTCAGAGGTCGACTGCGCGAACTGCGCTGGCGCAGAACTGTCAATTATTATCTACTTGCGTCCAGCATAGATTATGTAACATTTTCCAAATACTGTAACAAATCTTCGCCGTTTAGTCATGTGAAAGATGATATCCAATGAAACTATTTGGAAAGAGCCTAAAACATTTGAAAACACAATTTCGCTCATCACCAACTATAGTCGATAAAGAATTACAATTATTTTGTAAATATCTATATGCGATCTATCGATTTGTATATTGCACTAAAATTGAGTTCAGTTACGAAACTCTTAACACAGTGGAAAATTCTCTTTCAGCAATTTCCGGCATTAAAAAATTTTACCTTACGGCAGAATAGAATAGATTGGCCACCCTTTGATTGGCACGGCTTTTATCGTTGAGATTTTTTCAGCCAAGTATAACTCATCAAAAAAAAAAAAAAAAAAAGTGTTTGTTAGCATAAGCCAGCTTCTCGTGGTTCACGGGATCTTTTTGAATGAGTTCGCACTTCTTTTCTCATTTTCAAATTCCTCCCTCAACAAAATGGGATTGTCGACGTTCAAACGATAATGTCTGCATCCATTCAAACTACTGCAGCTAAGCCGCAGACAATGTGACAAATAGAGTCGCAATTCCCCAGTGTCGTACTGCGGCATACACACGCTTCTTCTCGTTTTCAAACTGAGCAGGTGCATTTTTTATGTTTTTGGTCATGTGAGCTAATCCTTTCGTGTAGCCCTGTATACCCTATAGAATTGATACACACCACCTCATGCATTCAAAACTAGATTAGTTTAACACTGAACTGCTGTTTTTCAATTTTCACAGTTTAACGTGCGATTTTCAGCTTAACAAGTGTTTCTGTATTAAAACGGTTTCATGGATTATTCCGGATCAGATCAAAACTGAAAAATAATCTTTCTGCCGATGAAGAGTTTGCATAAAAATTCATCGGGTGCATTATGAAATTTACCCACTCAAATCCATATTTTTCAATTTTTCATTACTGTCCACCCAAATGTTGTCATGTATAAGGGAACTTCTGGTGTTATGGACTAGCCATTGAATAGGGAATACCAAGATTTCTGTTTGGTAAAGTGCTGCCACCCAGAGGCAATATCATATACTACTTCAGAATGTATCCAGAATGCCCCCCCCGAACGCGCCGTTCATCGATCGGCGTCAGGGCGAACATTGTATGAATCAATATTTGTTTTTCATCTTCGAGAGATCATTTTTTAATATTTTTTAATATTTTTACATTGAAATGATGCACCGAAGTCATACTCTTTTTTTAGCTCGCGATTCACAGTAATAAACATGGTCATTGTTTTCGAAACCGGCGGTGTCGGGTTATAGGAAATACCAATTATATCATAATACTACACGATTACGGTGGCGCAAAGACAGATATATATGTGATGTGTGTCAATCTGAAGTATGAACTGGAGTCTGTTAGCTGACAGTACCTACTCATAATACCTTTTCCATTATTGTTATTTTTTTGCAAGGGATGAAATTTCGTAAAATAATTTTATATTTCTATATTCGCAGAGAGTTTATCATTGTAATCGGTTTTCGGGTTGTAAACACTGTGTCGGGATGTTTGTATTGCCCCCCACTCTATTAGCTACAATTTAAGAAGAATGAGATTTAGGAGGCTCAGCCTTTTTTTCACCCACGAAACACTGACATTCATCCACACAAACTAGGATGGGAGGTCCCCACATCTGGATGACTCATAGTACAACACCTACTACTAATAGTACTCTTTGCATTATAATAACGTTACACTATTATTAGGGACTAAAACGGTCCATTTTTTATTAGAAAATTTAATTTTATGATACTTTCTCTAAGTGTATTTCGTATAGTGCATGATTTTTATTGAATTCTCGACGAGTAGCCTATTTTTGTCCACCTCTGAGAGGCATATCAATTACAATTTACAATACTTCAAATATCATGCAACTTCATTCAAATCCAATTTGAATCCAACGGAAATCATTTTTCCCCATACACACAATAATGTAAACCCCATAGACATCATAATTTAACACAATTATTCATTTTTTTTTTTTTTTTTTAATGCTGACCTATTCCATAATAAAGTTTACAGAGAATTGGCTTAATTTGTCCTTAACAGCCCAAATTTTGTCTGACACATTAAAAATGTAATAACGCAATAGTGTTCGTATCGTTTTCAGAAATGCAGAAGGACATTCCAAGTAAAGAGCCATAGGGTTTTTAAGAATCTTCGCTTATTCCCACCCGTTATTTTTTATTGTAAGCTTTGCCTTATGTAATCCTAGCATTTCTGCGATTCAGTGAGGCGAAAATTTCTGTTTTGAAAAACCGGTGGTAAAAGATTAAAAATTCTGTAAAGGACGCTCGTCGCGAAAGGGTTAAATACAAGGTCAAATTCAAATTCAATATTTCACTTGATTAAAGGTGCGTTAATAGAAATTGACCAGCGTAGCGGGCGTAGCTTGCTAGTTTAATTATATTTTTAAAGTTTTATTTCTGTTTTTGATAGTCACGTGTAAATACATTTTTTAATCGAAAGGGAATATTATTATGTACGCTATTTTACAAATTAGCAACAATTCCAAAAAATTCTGCGCTTTAGTTGAATACTTTTATCTATTAATGAGTGGGTTTTTAAGGTTTTAATTAATATCTTGCGTTAATGAAAACAATTTCAAAATTTTATGATTTTCAGCATGACAGTTGGTATTCAGCTGTATGTACACAAAATTTCAAGTCTTTAACTTATACAGTTTCTGAGAAGTGACTCTGTGACGGACAGACAGAGAAGCGAGACGAATAGGGTTTCGTGAGAAAAAAGAAACCCTAAAAAACCAAAAACCTAACAGCCTTTTCCTATTCAATTGAAACATTTTTCGTTATAGCAGTTGCCAATCATTAAAAATCCACAATAAAAATTCTTTGTACAATAATTAATTCTTTATTGAAAGACTTCCACGTGAAAAATGAAAATGACATAAAAAGTTTCAACAACTGAAATAAAGAGTAATCGGACGTCCTATGGGTCATGAAACGGAAATTTTCAAACATTTCTCAATAATACAAGGAGTATGAGTATGTGTAAGTACATAAAGCAGGTTAATAGGACGTCATTAGAGAATTAAAAAGAAAATCTAACATCCTATTGGAAGTTTAACAAATTTTTCAAATGTTTGAGAATCAATATGAGTAATAGAGAAAGGAATAGCGCGCTATTTACTTCGCCGGGTACGTCAGCTTGTTCACGAATGAAATCAAAAATCCGAGTCAAAGGATGTAAATGACGATATTAGAAGTAGAAGTTGGAAGAAAGAAGGATTTTTATGTTTTCTTTCGCAAACAAATTGAGAAGAGCAAGTTTGTTAGTGATACAATGTGGGAGAGAGAGAGAAGATGCTTTTCACTCTCGACACACTGACATTCATCCGCACACAAACCGGAATGAAGAGGTCGGGGCCCACCACAGATGCCGGGTGCCACTCACCCCGTGCCACTGACCCCGATCCTCATCCTCATCCGTGGGCCTCCATTTAGATGAGGAGAGGAGAGGAGAGAGATTCCTTTAGAACGGATTCAATGCGTCGGAGAGGCGTTATGAGAAAGCGGTATCCATTCCATAAAATAAGTGGGTAATTTCGTGTTATAGTGGCCCCCAAGGTTGAATCGCCAAGCGACCAAAATATATCGCTAAATTATAAAGCATGTATGACATTATAATAACTAGGGTATCCAGCCCGGGCTTCCTGGGACAGAGAAACCATTTATTTTTTTATTGAGACCGCTAAAAGATTTTTTACATTTAATATTTTTTTATTTTTTTTAGATTGCCCCTTAAAAACACCAAAGAGCCTTTTTATATAAAATAGGTCCATTATATTTCAAATAAAATTTTAAAATTTATTAAAAGCGGTCATTTCGTATGGGTCTCGTGCCAGAAGTGAATAACCGAAGAAATCGCTAAAAATTTCGTTATCTACAGCCCTTTTTTTTTTATAATTTCAGCGGTTTTAAGCGCTTATTTCAATTAAATGTCTGTTAAATTTGTGTTTTATTTATACCATTTTATGGATTGCTTCATGAAGTTTAAAAAATTAAATTTCAAGCATGATTTTTTTAATAAATATATATTAAAAAATCATGCTTGAAATTTAATTTAAAATGCTATAATAAATCAGTCAATTGCGATACAGTTTTCAAACAAATTGCATTTGAAAGTTTTTTTTTTTCCTTTTTCTTTTCTTTTTTCAAAATAACGGTGTAAAAATTTAAAAAATGCGATGTTTAGAAATTTTAAAAATTACGAATAAAAATCACAACACACCCGAATTTCATGGTCAAGTGATGCCGTTCACGAAATGACGTCAGCGTTATGCACGGAAGTAGTCAAAAAGCGAGAGTTCGAGGACAGGGGGCGGAGGATTGGATCCTCCGCCTCCCGTGCCCACGCAGCCGCAGCCCGTGGAGATTATCATACTGTAAGATGAATATTAAAAACATATTAATTTGAATGACGAACATCCTAATGAGTATTACTAATTAGATGAAAGGCCACTGACCGAATGACTATGCACTTCCAATACTGATCGTCATGTCATCGCATTTCACATAAAGCAATTCTAAAAAATGCCGTTTCAATATCTCCAATAAAAGCATTCTTCGGAAAACATAAAACATATGTTTCACATTATATCTGACATTATGAAAAGGCAGTCGTGGCTTTTTATCTGCAGACTGAAGCCGAATAAATAGCGATATCCTACATTCGTATAATGGGATCTATAGAAATTTAATTTGATTTAAAAAGTTACTGATAAATAGTATATTTTTAAATCCACATTTTTCTCTTTATAGAGCTTCAAATAATGTTTTATGTAAATGTCCTTTTTTTTTGTCATTTTAAACTGCATTTATTTCCCTTTGAACGTATTTGTCTAAGTGAGACGTTATAATTTCTTGTGGACCTATAAGCTAAATAAATTTTGTATTTTTAAACTGTCTGGGATCTCAGGGCATCATTCTGACGGGCGAGGTGCTTCTATCTATCCATAGAAACTGTTCCATCATACCTGTTGCGTCCACTCCCATGTACGCCCTCTCGTAGCCCTAAATGATCATCGTGGAGAAACAAATAAATATTTAATTCGTTTTATAAAAAGAGTCCTTCGAATATATTGATATTAATACATCTTCACCAATACCTATCGTATGCATACAGAAATACATCACATATGACATAGTAGGAAAATAGTAGAAAAAAGGATGGGTTGGTTGATGGGAGTTGCAAACTTTAACGTTGTTTATCTACTTTTAGCTAAAAGAAAAATGCCTCCAATGAATGGTTTTAACTTCGGTACAAGGAAACTTCAATAATGAATTTCTCTTGAAAACAATGGATAAAATTTTAATCTTTGGATTTCTAATGATACAGCTCGTTTTTTTTATTTGCTGGGGGGGAGGGCAACACTCACTTCTAAATCTTTGAAAATGTGAGAATTTTGGCTAATTTTAGCCATTGGGTACCCTCCTAACGAAAATCGTGATTACGCCATGGGGAGCCCTTAAAAACTGGGGGCCCAGGGCAGTTGCCCCGCATTCTCTTGCACCAGTCAGCCCCTGTTCCTCCCGACGGTGTTTAAGAGTGCATTTTAAGAGTTAATTTCCATACCATCTATTTTTAATCAAACAGTTTAATAGCTCGCTAGCCGCTGATATACACTCCGGGATACAGCCTACATGAAAATCGTTTTTAATTAGACACTCTATCTAATACATATTTTACATTTTTATACATTTCTAGGGGGATCTGTCCCCTACGCTCGCCAACCCCCCCTTCAGTTCAAACACCGCAGACTCTAAAAACACGCTCATTTAATCTGCTTTAAAATGATGACCGAAGATTGCATTACAATGAAACGACCCGTGGCGACCTCCTGTAATCGGCTTTCCATTCATTTGACTGAGGGATTTTAAGGCTGCTGTCGAGACAGCTAACGCTTGTTTTCGTTGATTAAATAAGATCAACTAAACATTCGAAAATTAGTTTGTATAAAATGACTACAATGTCGCTGCCTCACGGAATTTTATAACGAAGCTATAAGGAAATTGTTTTAAATAAGACATTTTAAATGCATCCTTTCCAATAGGACGTAATTTTCACCAAAGTTTTCTTCCAATTTTTAATATTAACGTAAAAATACAGTTATTTAATTGAAAGGAAACATTTTTATTTTCACTGTTTTAACATTTGCAACAGTTAAATTATTTTTTCGAAATAAATAAATGTCTCGTTTAAGTATAATTTTTAAATTCAAACTATTTTAAGTGCTAACAGGTCAATGACAACTTGCGTAATTGGGTTGTACGCGGATTTTAAAATAACATTTCCATTAAAATTATTTTAAAAACCATAAAAAAAAAACAGTAATCTGAGATACTGTTTCCATACAAGTTGCATTTGAAAGTACCTTATATTCGACAGTGTAAAACTTGAAATTGTTACAAAAAATTGCAATAAAGGCGAAATTTATGTGTCAGGTCGTTAACATCGTTGATATGAAGTTACTCACAGGCATGCTTTTTTTTTAAAAGGAAGATACATAAAATGTAATTCAAAAGAATGATTTTTAGTGTTTTAATTTTTTTTTTTTTAAAGAGAAATTCCATATTTATTCATTCTTAAATAAGCATAGGTAATACGATCTATTTTACTGTTGTTTTATTATTTTACCTTTAATTGATTCACTGAAATATTTTAGGGGAAGTCCGATTTATGCATGTTTTCAGCGAAGGAATTTGCCTCTCCGAAGGAGACTTTCTTAGCTTTACGAAATGTGTAGTGCTGCCATCCAGTATTAACTCATGTTACTATCTCGTTTTAAAGGACATGAGCTTATTTTTAGTTTTGGAATTCTGTATGTGCCATATCTTGGTGGGAGGAAGGGGAGGGGCTCGAATAATGGTTCATATATATATTTTTTAAAATATGAGAGACATCCATTATCCTAGCTGAAGTTTTCTCTACGGATTTTCTTGACGATAAAAGAGATAATCTTCGGAGTTATTTGCATTGGCTGTTCTACTTCGAATTTGCATGCCATTATTTTACTGTGAAATGTTTATAGAGATATTATAAAAAGGCACAAGAAATGACGGAGTATAAAATTGGAAAATTTTTGGAAAAAAGAAATACAGTTTCACCTTTTTTTTTTAATCATTATTATTATTTTATTTATTTATTTATTTTCAAACGATTAGAGTTAAATGTTGGTGAAACGTGTGGCTAGTTTAGCAGATTTTACTTAAAAATCTACCACCATTTCTGAATATTCATCTTATTTAACCCTTTAACAGACATTGATTTCTCTACGAAACCACAAAATTTTAATTACGAAATTCAACAATGACAGCAGAATTTTAATAGAAATGTTTTCTATTTATTATGTATGTGAAATATCGCTTTTTTCTTACATACAAATAAATTTGTTTATAATTGCCGGTGTCAATAATTTATTTCAACATTTTAGCAATTCAAGTGCTTTATCCGTTAAAGGGTTAATGATATATGAATTCATTACTTTATTACTAATTATTATTTGGAAATAGTGGTAGATTTTTTATTACAAAACCCGCTCAATTAGCATCACTGTGGGTGAGGTTTTGAGGACATCTCAGAGCTTACGAAAAATCAGCATAATACAGTGTTCTAAAGACAATCAGAAAAAAAAAATGTTATGTGAATTAATTTTCTTGAATAGAAAATAAAATAATTAGAATAAATTGAAATATAATCATTTATTTCTTCTTAAATAAATAACCTATTGAATTGTATCAAAATAATCTCATGATCCATCCATTTAAGATTAGGTAAGTGTTAACTTTAAATATTTCAGATTTAAGTTCATTTTGTGATTCGCTTCAGCGCCTCCGCAACCCTCATGGGGTAGAAATTTAAAAAACTAATTGGCACTATTCTATATCGTCAATTAGTTTTAAAAAATTTTGTCTACAGTTATATATTTTATACAGTTAAAATTTATTTCAGTTATAGAGATAACTGCCTATCCAACTGGGCGTCTGGTCCGGGAAACAAAGAAGATTCCGACAAATAAAGTCAACAAAAAGTAACATGCCTATCTGTCTACCTGGTAAAACTGATAAATTAATTATTGGGCTGTACGTTTGGGAAAGTACCGAAACATTCTATCATTTAATTAATAGACATTCATTCCGATATCTAATGTCTAATATAATCCGGGCGGGCAGAATTTTCCCGATACCTTTTTGACAGACAGTTCTAATGTAGAAATAGACAGATAAAAAAAAAAATATTTTCTTTCCTAATTTTATCCTTTTTTTTTTCCTCGTAATCGCCGTGATCCTGCTTTTGTAGTTCATCCAAAGCGTGAATCGTTCAGTAGAGTTAGAATGATGAACCATTCTTATCTTGCAAACATATCCATTCTAGTTTTAATGGCTACATCCTTCCACTATGCTTTAACAGAGCCAAAATTTCCACATAGTTGTTCATATCTTCCCTTTTTAACACTTTGAAACAGTGGTGAAAAGTGTTTAGGAATTCTGTTTGTGTTTGTCTGTCCGTACTCTAACTGAAGTAAATTAGATTCGAATTGTCATGCAATGGTTGTATGTTATTCAGTTGTACATGTTCGGCATTGAAAACGAAGTGCTTATAGTTCAGGAATTGCACCCAAAAGAATTCCGTTATAGGAGGGTGTATGGGGAAAAATCATTTGCGGTTTATTTTAAGGATGTTACACAATTTCAAACATATTGAAATGGATATGGATCACTGAGGTGCACTAAACATTACAAGAGGCTTATTATACTAGAATAGTGTGTGTATAGCATTGATCGTTCATGGACAGGGACACACCAAAGAATTCTCTACTGTCTGTTAACAATAATGACTGGATTTTTCAGTGGTTGAACACGTTTTTAAATTGAACTCATTTTTTGTCTATGACTGGGTGTGTATACAGGGCAGCACACATGTTCTCGAGTCCATTTCCGTTGACGGACGGAAATTCTCGAAGAGGAATTTTAAACTGTGCTACGCGTTTCCTAACTGAACTAAAATTGAGCATTCCAAGTAGTCTATGTACAAATCTATAGATCCTATACAGGGCTGCCCAAAAGAGTTCGGATATTTTTCCGAATAGTGTGGGTCATTCCTGAAATTGGGTTTTTAAATAAGTTACGCGTTTTTCAAATTGTTTACTTAGATGTTATATTTCACCTTATTAAACGGTGGAGATTTTTAATAGTATTTTGGAAGATTGTTGGAAAGTGGTACATAATTTATGCTGGACACATGATTTTTCGTTCTTGTTTCAAAGTAATATAGGAGACAAAACACACTGTTAAAAATTTGCAGCGTTTTTATAGAAAACGGTTACCTAACCGTAACTTAACATTCTTTTGACAATATTATTGCCTATATTATGGTCAGAATAGAGTTAAATTACGGTTATGCAACCGTTTTCTATAGAAACGGTCGATTGACTGCCAATTTTTAACAGTGCCGAAACTTCTGAACTAGGTCACGGAGGGGGTAAAGAGTGTAAACTAAAACAAAGCGAACAAGTTGGAAATTGTACGTCAAACGTTACAAACGAGGTGCGTTCGTACGCACGTTTTAGAATTAAATTCATGATATCCCATGCGTAGAACGGGTTAAACAGCTAGTTAAGTATATATTTTATGACACTGTTCATACAAATATCTTAACTAGTTATATAAATATTCAGATATATATGTATCAGCTAGTTATATAAATATTCAGATCTTGATGATTTTTAATTCTGTGAAATGAATTATATCGTCTGCAGATTCATTTCTGTCTTAAAATAAGTATCTCGGTCGCTTGACGATTTAACATCCATCGGAAGCTCCTATAACAAAAAAGCACCGATTTAAAAAAAAAAATCAAATTTCTTAATAAATATTTTTATTAATATCTCCTAAAGTTTTGATTCGATTTTAATAAAATTTGAAATGTCTCGACAAAATTCTGCAAAGATAATATATTTTAAATTGCAAACCATTTGGTTGGGTAGTTTTTGCGTTGTTATATGCGGACAGACGGACAGACAGACGGACAGACGGACGGACCAAACGACGACTATAGGTGCTACGTATTTATATAATTACGAACGCACCTAAAAAGGTTCATGGAAACAAAGTATAATGAGCATTGGTTTCTAAGTAATTAGCATTTTTCAGTGAGTTATTTATAAACGCATTTTTAAAAGAAAAAAAAACATTACCTCGCTCACGTTGCGTGCTGTCCTCTAAAAAAAAAAAAAAAATTAAAAGATATTTTAAAAACCATTTTTTGAAATTTTCTCTGTATGAAGTCTAATAAAGAATGCAAAAAAGTAAAATATGGCTAAATTTTTACAGCTTGTTCTGACTAAGATATTAATATTGGGCATTTTTCATTTTAACCCTTTATTACAAAATGGCAGCCTATTAAGCGGGAATTTGAAAAAAAAAAAAAACCCACTTTTCATAAAATAACCCATGTTACCTGAATAACAAAACCCACACCTGACATTATCAGCTGAAAGTGAAGCATTTTCTTACCATTAATGGTTTGAAATAAAAAAGGTAAAATAATTATGTACATCATTCTAAAATGCAAGAAAATTTGTAAAAATGAAGCTCGTGTTTTGCCAGAATTCTGTAATTGTTAATTTGAATTCTTTTAAAACTAAATAAGCACTTCTTAGGTATTTTTATTATTCTAAATGACACATAAAAATGGGACAAAACAATTACTTCACTGAAATATTGGATGAAATACTGGGTGGATTTTTTTTTAGAGGACAGCACAATCATTGTAGATGGATTCCTGTGTTTGAAAATTTTTATTTCTTCGCTAAAAACTGTTTACTATATTTGCATATATAAACCATATTATATATATATATATATATATATACCTCACGCATTCGGTAGCACATTACTTTCTCAGCTGGAAATTTCTCCTTTCTGTCACATCCGGGTTACACTCATTTTTCCTCATTGTCAGGTCCGTTGGAAAGCGCGGAGAAGGTGGCAAAGCAGACGATTTTATTTTATTTCAAGTCCGAACACTTTTGTTTGAAGGGAAAGTGTGGAATCAGCAATGACCCGAGACATCCGCGTTCTTGGAATGTTAAGGGACATCATGCGCATGCTTATTCACATTTTGCAACAAAATTGGAGAGCATTTTAATGATGTATGTCTGATAGTTTTGAAAATAATGTTCCTGTATTATTGGAAAGTTCTATGTACAGTAAGCATCTTGTGGTGCACCGCAGTGATGTCTATCCATTTCAATTTACAGGAGTTGGGGGGGTGGGGGGGGGAGGGAGGTCATAAACTCTTTCCCTGAGTACACAAAATTATTACTGTAAAATTTTTATTATGGAAAAGTCATGTTCTTAAGGTTTTTTAGTGCATTCTCTGACTTCCTGAATGACACATTTCGCAGAAAGATGGATCGGACCCACTCCCCCTGTGGTATCAAATATAGCCTAATGTTGCAGCAGGGACTGTTAACATCACTTTTGAAAATGATTCTGTAGTTACAGACATTCCATAGAAATTGTAATTGAGAATGGTTTTAGACCGCTTTTCGCTCATCTCACCCTTTTAAATTTCGAATTCTTTTAGAATTTGTTCTTAGAGAGAATTTACATTTTATAAATAACTAGCAAGCTACGCCCGCTACGCTGGTCAATTTCTTATAACGAACTTTTAATCCAACAAACTATTGACATGTCATAATTCACTTTTATATTTTAACAGAATAATAAGGTTACTATAATTTGTGACTCGTGCTATAGCCAATATACATGTCAGGACACGTCGCCCTTATCATTATCTTTTTACGCATGAAGGTTTCGCTATGGTACTCCATTGTAAAATTTAGTAATTTTTCAAATTCAATATTTGAAAAATGGCATAATCATTAGATTTGAAATTTATATCAAGAAAAATACAATTTTTTATCTTTCAAACGCAGTTTGCCTAACAATTTTCTGACAAATACTTTTCGAGCTACTATTTTTTTTCAGTAACTTCAAATGTTTCATTTTCTGATATTAATGTATGGCAAAAAATTTTATTAAAGAGGCTGTTGGAGCAGGGATTGTCAACACCAATTTGCCATCATCACTTTTGAAATCGGTTCGGTAGTTCTAGAGATTCGATAGAAATTGTAATTTAGAATGTTTTTCGAACGCTTTTCGCTGATTTCATCCTTTTAAATTTCGATTTTTTTAAAATTTTATTCTTAGAGAGCATTTACATCTTATAAGTAACTACAATGCCAAATTTCGAATTTCTAACTCCTTCAGTAATATAAAAAAAAATTGCAATTTTAGAACATTTTTTGCTCCTGCACCCCCCTGGGATTAGTGGCACCGACATAAAATATAGCCTATGTTAGAGCAGGAATTGTCACCATCAATTTGCCACCATCACTTTTGAAATCGGTTCGGTAGTTCTAGAGATTCCATAGAAATTGTAATTTAGAATGGTTTTAGAACGCTTTTCACTCATTTCACCCTTTTAAATTTCAATTTTTTTTTTAAATTTTGTTTTTAGAGAGCATTTACATCTTATAAGTAACTACAATGCCAAATTTCATGTTTCAATAGTTCCTTCAGTATAAAAAAAATCGCAATTTTAGAACGTTTTTCGCTCCTGCACGTCCCTGGGGATAGTGGCACCCACAAAAAATATATCCTATGTTGGAGCAGGGGTTGTCACCATCAATTTGCCACCATCACTTTTGAAATCTGTTCGGTAGTTCTAGAGATTCCATAGAAATTGTAATTTAGAATGTTTTTAGAACGCTTTTAGCTCATTTCACCCTTTTAAATTTCGATTTTTTTTTTTTTTTGTTTTAGAGAGCATTTACATCTTATAATAACTACAATGCCAAATTTCAAATTTCTAGCTCCTTCAGTATAAAAAAAAAAAAAATCGCAATTTTAGAACGTTTTTCGCTCTTGCACCCCCCTGGGGATAGTGGCACCCACAAAAAATATATCCTATGTTGGAGCAGGGGTTGTCACCATCAATTTGACACCATCACTTTTGAAATCGGTTCGGTAGTTCTAGAGATTCCATAGAAATTGTAATTTAGAATGGTTTTAGAACGCTTTTCACTCATTTCACCCTTTTAAATTTCAATTTTTTTTTAAATTTTGTTTTTAGAGAGCATTTACATCTTATAAGTAACTACAATGCCAAATTTCATGTTTCAATAGTTCCTTCAGTATAAAAAAAATCGCAATTTTAGAACGTTTTTCGCTCCTGCACCCCCTTGGAGTTAGTGACACCGACATAAAATATAGCCTATATTGGAGCAGGGGTTGTCACCATCAATTTGCCACCATCACTTTTGAAATCGGTTCGGTAGTTCTAGAGATTCCATAGAAATTGTAATTTAGAATGGTTTTAGAACGCTTTTCACTCATTTCACCCTTTTAAATTTCAATTTTTTTTTTTAATTTTGTTTTTAGAGAGCATTTACATCTTATAAGTAACTACAATGCCAAATTTCATGTTTCAATAGTTCCTTCAGTATAAAAAAAATCGCAATTTTAGAACGTTTTTCGCTCCTGCACCCCCTTGGAGTTAGTGACACCGACATAAAATATAGCCTATATTGGAGCAGGGGTTGTCACCATCAATTTGCCACCATCACTTTTGAAATCGGTTCGGTAGTTCTAGAGATTCCATAGAAATTGTAATTTAGAATGGTTTTAGAACGCTTTTCACTCATTTCACCCTTTTAAATTTCAATTTTTTTTTTTTTATTTTTTTTTAGAGAGCATTTACATCTTATAAGTAACTACAATGCCAAATTTCATGTTTCAATAGTTCCTTCAGTATAAAAAAAATCGCAATTTTAGAACGTTTTTCGCTCCTGCACCCCCCTGGGGATAGTGGCACCCACCAAAAAATATATCCTATGTTGGAGCAGGGGTTGTCACCATCAATTTGACACCATCACTTTTGAAATCGGTTCGGTAGTTCCAGAGATTCCATAGAAATTGTAATTAAGAATGTTTTTAGAACGCTTTTCTCTCATTTCACCCTTTTAAATTTCAAATTTTTTGTTTAATTTGTTCTTAGAGAGCATTACATCTTATAAGTAACTACAATGCCAAATTTCAAATTTCTAGCTCCTTCAGTATAAAAAAAATTTCAATTTTAGAACGTTTTCCGATCCTGCACCCTCCTGGGATTAGTGGCTCCGACATAAAACCTATGTTGGAGCAGGGGTTGTCACCATCAATTTGCCACCATCACTTTTGAAATCTGTTCGGTAGTTCCAGAGATTACCCCCAACAAACAAACAAACAAACAAACAAACAATCTTTACTCCTTTATAATATTAGTATAGACTACCATGCCAAATTTCAAGTTTCTAGTTCCTTCAGTATAAAAAAAATCGAAATTTTAGAACGTTTTTCGCTCTTGCACCTCCTTGTGGTAATGGCACCGACATAAAATATAGCCTATGTTACAGCACTGACTGTCACCATCAATTTGCTACCATCACTTTTGAAAAGGGTTCGGTAGTTACAGAGATTCTATAGAAATTGTAGTTTAGAATGTTTTTAAACGCTTTTCGCTCATCTAACCCTTTTAAATTTCGAATTCTTTTAGAATTTTTTCTTAGAGAGCATTTACATTTTATAAATAACTACCATGCCAAATTTCATGTTTCAACAGTTCCTTCAGTATAAAAAAAATCGAAATTTTAGAACGTTTTTCGCTTCTGCACCCCCCGGGGAGTAGTGGCACCGACATAAAATCTAGCCTATGTTGGAGCAGGGACTGTCACCAACAATTTGCCACCATCAATTTTGAAAACGGTTCGGTAGTTCCAGAGATTACCCCCTAGAAACAAACAAACAAAAAAAAACAATCTTTACTCCTTTATAATATTTATACAGGGTAATAATATAGGAGTGACTAAAAGAGCTGTATTTACGCTTCAAAGGTTCACACTTCACAATAGTAGAATGGAGAAATTTACAATAGGGATCGCAAGCTTCGTACGTAATTATCTCCAATGGTTTCAATAATAAAACTGTCAAAACCCTCCGGACAACGGAGAGGGGATGCGCGGATTCCGTCAACCTCCGATAAAACCATTGACTAGTAATATAAATAGTTTATATTACTAGTCAATGGATAAAACCCACAAAACATTAAAGGTTCCACAAAAAATAACCGCTAGCTATAGATACTGCCATTGCTATGATTGCAGCTTAACTCGGAAGAGGCTCATTGTATGTCTTCGTTTGTGATTATATCAGATTAAGAAAATTCGTCTTTTTTTGACTGTGTAGTGTCAACACATTTCGAATTATTTTATTTATTTTGTAACTTTTGGATCAACCGCGTACGGTTGATTCGTATCTATATTTATTTATAGCTTTTTCTTTCTGTTTGCAAACACTTTCACGATCGAAACCGAGATTCCTCTGCGTTCCCTTTCGATCGCCCCCCAATAATTACAGGTATCTCGCTTCTTCTCCTTCGATCGACCTCCTTTCTTATCAGGAGGCACCTGTGGGGCGTTTTTTCGGATATACCAAGAACCTCTTTTGGTCGAGTTGGATGGAAGACAAATGCTTTCTCGCAAATTCTAATATTTTAATCATAAAGCTCAATCAGCCGCACTTTCGTCTAAAAATTATAAAACAAATATCCCAGCTTGCAGTAGTACATCTGTTCCTCTTTTAGAGTCCGTTATAATTTATCAGTTATGGATTTTTCTTAACGAATCATGTCATTGCTAAACGGTAGCCGTTCCATCGTTATTTCGATGATCGAATGCGCTTCTCACGGAGGTGTCAAAGTTTTTTAGTAACTTACCCATTGGCCTGTTTTCAGTCTTGCTAACACTCCTATGAATTCAAAAATTATTCATATGCTATTATCTAGCGTTCTCACCAAATTCATCTGCCAATAAGTTAAAAAGATGAATTGGTGACGTTTGATTTTTCATCATTCCTTCTATGACTGCTCTACCCATCAACATATAGAGTTAAATATATATAATTATCAAAATGGTGGGGGTAGGGTATGAAATTCGTAACTTTTCTGTACTTGTGCATTATAATGTGAACCTGGACAGTTAAAGAATTTTTCGTCTACTCCAGATCGACTCTTCTTTCCACGCTCGTCCCGTTTTGCTTACTAAGATTTTTGGAGTTTTTTTAAGAAGTTATATACGCGATATTTAAAAATATATTTTAGCGATCACATCCCAGCCACCAATACAACTACTGTTTTGTGTTTTAAGTTTCCTAGATTCAGCGTTGTCAAGTGTCCCAATTTACGTGGGACGTCCGATTTTCCGGGACTCCAAGACCCAGGACTCGACCTAGACTATGTAGAAGCATTATTCCATTTCTATCTATTCATAGAAATTGTCCCTGTATTATGTTGTACTGATTGACTGATCTTTAACTTCGCGCCTATTCTATGTATACGTAAATTTCGTACCAGGTATACAGGGTATCGCAAGAAAGAGGGTCAGAAATTTAAGAGATGATAGAAGATACTTTTTTTTTCACCGGAATATAAGGAATAATGTGAACGTGAAGTCCCTCTCAAACCCTTTCAAATTTGGCGGAACTTTCACGATAAAATGTGAGTTTATATTTTCGCCAAGACCTTTTATTCTTATATTTATTATTATTATTGTACTTCTTATATTTATTATTTCCAACAGACATATTCTTTTGATTTTCGCTGTACTAAATAGATAATTATGCTTAAGAATTTTATACTGTAACTGAATGGTGCAAGAAAACACAATTTCGCCGCAGAAATAAAAATATTTTTCCAAAGTTGCTTTGAAATAAATTGTTTTTTTTTTCTTTTCATTTTTTGACAAATGAAATCATGAGTTATATATATTATGAGGTATTTTATAGTTTCTTTCTTTCTTTTAGTAATCATTTTAAAAAGTAACCTCTAATAAAAGAATTTTTATCATACAGTATTATTACAAATTCTGAACACAGATCCATTACGCTTAACCTTTGTGTATTTAGGGGGAAAAAATGTCGTAAACGTAAGATTAGAAACTGTTTATCTCCTTCTGTAAATTGAAATACGTTTTTTTTTCTGAAATACAGTCCATCCTAAACCACAAAAACGATTCATTTTCAGTAGATCGTTTCCAACGCTGCAGATCATTTTTTTTTTTCAACATCGAGATAGTATAAACTTTTACTTGAAGCAGACATTGTTTCGTTACATTATCGTCTGTGGGGGGAAATCGTTTGCAGTGTATTTTAACGATGTTACACTATTTCAAACATATTGAAACTGATATACAGCACTGACAAGGAAGGTCTCCATAAGCGCATGCTCAGAAATTTTTGAAAAAATTACAGAATGTTCTTCTCATGAGGATATATACGTCTATAAAAAATTTTCTGCGGAACCTCGATATAACGTCCGTAAAAAAATAATAACATTTCGTTTATTTGGCGATTTATCACCGGTTGGCGACGGAATGAAACTAACCCTTTCAGGGGCAAAGTACTTATGTTCCTGGAAAATAATAATATCGTGGAATGGAGAATAAAACAATAGGCAAAATTTCATTCAATGGGTAATAAATAGAGAAAAAAACGTGAGTGATTTATTTAATCTGATTTAAAAAAGTATTTTAAATTAATATTAATTCAAACGTACAGAGAGTTGAAAATGTTGAACGCAAAATGCAAACGATTCTGAACAAGAGGGTGCTGGTATCATGAGCCATAGAATTAACCCATTCGTATAGTTTTTTTAAGCTAATGACAATTTTACGCTTTCAAATTTTACAAAAATCTCATAGACAAGGTCTCATAACAAGAATTTCTGCAAACTCTTCGTTTTCTTTAATATGCCTTTCAGATTCATATATTTTTTTTAATTTCGATTGTTAACTAAAAGTGAAAATAAACATACAGATTCAATAGTTCAATAATACACATAACTTAAAATGTCAGCTTCACTGTAACATAAAATAGATATTTGCAGCTTCCAAAACATAGAACATATTTTTTCAGTGGTAAAAATAAATAACTGCAACAACAAGCAGCTTGTATAGATTATACAAAAAATAATAAATATTTCATCGTTTAAATTCATTAAATATTGCGCATCCGAATAATCCCTTTACAATAATCCTTTTAAAAATGCATTAAAATCGTTTGCGTTTGGCGAAGGAAAAATGTTGCTAGCCAAATCGTGTGTTTTTGCGCCCAATATTCGAAAGTCGAAAGTATTTTATTTTTTTGCAGATTTTCTACTGGGATTTCGCAGCTCAATTTCACTGTTCCTTTATTACATACATGTGTAGCTTCATTAGCATTTTTTTTTTTCAAAATTTTCTGAGTATGCGCTTTAAGGAGACCTTCCTTGTGAGGTGCACTCCATGATGCTTAATGTAGGAAAGTTTGCATTTATCGTGCATTGACAGGGACACACTAAAGAATTCATTGACAATACTTGTCTATGAGCAATAATGGCTATTCAATTGTGGTATGCGTTTGTAAATTGAACTCATTATTTTTCATATATAAATTTCCTAAATCCTATACAAGGTTGTTCAAAAGAATTCGGGTTCATTTCCATTTATTATGACGGGAATTGCTGAAAGAGAATTTTCAACTGTGTCATGAGTTTCTTAACTGAGCTCAATTTTAGCCTATTAAAGAAGTAATATATATAGAAATCTTTAGATTCTAGACAGGGCTTCACAAAAGAATTTGAATACTTTTTCGACTCTGGATGGTAATTGCTGAAATTGGGTTTTTAAAAATGTTTTATGCATTTTCCAAATTGTTAACTTACGTTAAGTATTATTTAGTATTGCTCAGTATAATGAGTAATTTTTTTCTCAGTTGTTATGTCATCCAAATTTGAAGTTTTGGAATTTGTGTTTCGATTCTACTTCTCTAAATCTCATGATGGTATTTGACTTGTGTTTATTGTTTTCACTCCATGTACATATTCCTATACAATCGCTTATGTTATTCGTTAATATTCTCAGTACTAGTACATTGCTGTACTTAAATTGTGTTAACAGTTGACTGTAAATACTCCTTCCTATCAGATGATTCAAGTTTTTCCCCCAAATAAGTCTCTTTATACACCGATGCTACTAACTATTCAAACTAGGATTGTTTTATTTGACATGATCGTATTTATTAATTGTTTATCTTTAAATAAGTGAGCTATGACTATTGTTTTCTCTCAACTTTAATAATTATCTTGTAAGGCTTTGCCGCCTATTCAATCAATCTGCTGGGCGGGGATAGTGGGGCTTAAGCCGAAAGGTAGGCCTCCCGGCCCAGTTTGACTTTGACAACTTACATATCCTCTTTCACCTTATTAAAAGGGGAAGTTTTGTCATAGTATTTTGAGTCTTAAATGAAATTAAATTGGAAAGTGTTTTCTGATCTATCCTTGACGCATGAATTCGTTTTTGTTTACAACATGTTTTCATTCCAAGATGTGTATTTAACAAAATCGACAGACAGACGCCCATTCAGCCAATCTGAACCCGTCCGGGTTTCTTTCAAGCAAAGCGATGTCGAATCATCGAGTTATGAGTTCCTTAATATTAGATACAAAACGGAATGCCTATTTTGTTTCTCTTTTAACGAGTGTGTCTGTCGTCATTGTTCTGCGACGTTAACACGGACGCCCTTTTGCTTGTTCAACGAGAAACGGAGAAGTGGTATTGTTGTAATAATCATAAAAATGAAACGTTGTCTAAGAAGTCGGCGTTGTTTCCAGGAGTTCACGCACCTCTGAGCTCGTTCTACTCTCGGAGTACTGGGCGGTTAGACACAAATATTTGAGAATGAAACAGCATCAATATGCATGCATATCCTTCAGCAGTGTAATAATAATTAAAAAAAAGAGTTCCGTGTTTCAGGTGGAATGGTAATCGAGACTTTCCTTTGGGAAATGCCGCGTTTTTTTTTTTCCTTGTAATAACTTCTTTTATAATATTCATTCTATAATCTTATCTATTATTTCCGTTGTCAACATCCCTATTTCTAAGGGAATACAAAACGCAGAACGATGAATGAGATACCCTAGGAAAGGATTTTAGACAGGCTTCTGACATAATACGCTTTCATTTCGTTAAAACGTGTCTTTGGATTAAAAACGGCAGTTCTTTCAAAATGAAACCGACCTTGTTTTCATAAATGAAATGAAAGCTTTTTCTCAATCGGTGTTGGCACAGAAATAAAATACCGTATTCTATCGTGCTCAACGATGATTCTAAAAAATAATAAATAGCACGAAAGAGGTAAAATGGGGTTTGTTTTATATGTATGATTGAATAGCAAAATTGAAATACTCTATTTATTTATTTTTCCCTAACAGCTGATAATGCAGTTAAAATGCGATTGATATCCTATCTATATTGCCTTTGCTATCTTCGGTTCGTTCTTTGATGGAATCCATGCGATGCTATTCTGGTTTGACTCATGTTATTTTGAGTCCTTCATTTTCCTTTGGAAGTTTAAAGCTGCATCTAAATAATACAGAAATTAGGAGGATGTCTCAGTCCGCTTCTTTTTCTATTTTCTTCGCAGATTTTGAAATTTTATTTCTTCCGAATGGCTTATTTCGGACAGGCACGGAAGAGTTCATGCTCTAATGCCAGGCATACACAACTTTTAGCCTTCGGGTGGCATAGGGCCTGCGCATTTTTATGCGCAGCCCACAGTCATTAATCCATATGTATATAAATAAAGAAAAGTGGCCAGTTAAACGGATGGCATTGAGCTCACAGGCTATTCACACTAATGGTATGTTATATTCTTATTATTTCAAACAATAATGCCCCTCGAAAAACGAAGAAATAGACACTAAATTAAGCGGAGGGGATAATACTACGTTCAGATCGGATAGTTAAGATATCTTAGACCGCCGAACTCACTGAGGGAGTTCCAGAAACTCACTTAGTGAGTTCGAGCTTTCTATTGCTAGATGCAGCCAGCACCACTCACTCTGATTGGTTCTGGAGGCCGATTGGCTGTTGAGGTTGCCTTTAACATATGCGCATGCGCAACATTCTATGTTTTTTCAGATATTGGTCACAGTGATGAGCAGTGAGTTATCTTAGATGAGTTTTGCGATGTGGACAGGTATTCAATTCCGGGAGGGTACCACCTCAAAAATGGCGGTCTAAGATATCTTAAATGTCCGATGTGAACAGGGTATTAGGCCCCCGTTCCCCATCTTTTATACTTAACCCATGAACTTCCAAAACTAATCAGAGAAGTGCCTTATCACAATGAACCTGTATGCAAAAATTGAAGCAAATTGGATCATTCAGCATGAAAAACCCATTTATCTAAATTAAAAGGAGGGGGATTATCCCCCGTCCCCCGCCCTTTATACTTAACCCATGAACCCCCAAAACGAATCAGGGAAGCGCCTTATCAGAATGAACCTACGTGTTTCGATGACATAGTGTCTGAATAAGAACACACCTGCCCATTTCATGCGTTTCCGAACACCAATAAACTCAGAAATGTGCCAGAGAGTAGCTCCTTTGGATTTGAAAACAGCCTTAAGGTAAAAATGACTATTTTAAAATACGGATAAGAAAATTGAAGGATTGTAAGCACCCATACGCACTCGTCACGCATACGCGATGTCGTCGCGAAGAGATTGTTGTGCATGCCGGTGATTCAGTTGCAGGTTGTTAGTGATGCAGTGGGTCCAATGTTTTAGTTGCTAAAATTATATTAGACTGCGCAAAACATTTACACTGTAAAAACGACATTGAGCAAAAAATACTCCAATCAAGTTTGAAACATGTATAGGCTCATTTCTGAAAACTATTCAAGTAGGTCCTAATCATTTTTGAGTATGTCCCTGTTTTAAAAATGTGTATCAACGGCTTCATTTTGAGTAGGTCCATGTTTCACTATTCTGAAACAAAATATTTCATAACAGAATGAAAACATCGATTTACTTAGATTTGGAAGTCTCCTTTTTCTCAGTGTACAGAGTCACGATTGTTAAAAATATCTCTGAAATTTAAAAGAAAAGGGTTTTACAAAAATTATCTCCTCTTTCTTTTTGAAAGGCTCTGAGTGCGCCCACAAAGTTTGTTCTAAAATTCAAACGTTCCCAAAGATTGCCAACCCGTGTTTTATCGTGCATAGCGCAGTTTCATGGTCTGGGTCACTTGCTCAAATGTCTATCTTTTAATAAAGAAATTAAAAAGTATCTATTAACCTCGGCCACTCTGGAGCTTTTAAAAAGAAA
This sequence comes from Maratus michaelseni, assembly GCA_963931845.1. Taxonomy (NCBI): domain Eukaryota; kingdom Metazoa; phylum Arthropoda; class Arachnida; order Araneae; family Salticidae; genus Maratus; species Maratus michaelseni. The sequence goes on from OZ007589.1 coordinate 470,360,376, forward strand.
GGAATAATTAATTGTGTCACTCGAAAGTATGACACAATTTGCCGTTCCTTCAATCTGCCCATTCACTCATTCACGTAGGTAATATACAAACACAACACCGTTAGGAGATTCTTTAGCTTTCGCCGCGGCGAGTTCTGCTGGTCTGGTATTCAGGCTGCGTCTATCACGAATGTGGTTGCTATGAACTGTATGAGAAATTTGCATCGCCCGGGGCATTCCTTTAAAAAAAAATCAAAAACAGCGTCCAGCGGATGAGTATAGTTTTTGGAAAAACTAGATCAGTAAAAAGCATTGTTTACCTATTCCGGTTGCTTTCTAGTAACAGGCGGGCCACGTAGGGCACTTGCCCAGGGCCCACAGATTTTAAAGGCTCAGAGATTTTCGGGTGTTCAGTAGAAATTTTATTGTCAATCATGTTTTAGTATTAGAAAATGGGAAACTTCCTGATTTATGACACGACATAGGTACATTAAAATTGTCAATGACATTATAAATCCTAATTCCTAATATAAAATTACTAGCAAAACCCGCGTTTTTGCTCGCGTAATTGTTGAAAAATGAAATGAAATTTTACTGCCACAGATAGTTCAAAAATTACTAATTAAGCCACACTAATGTCGAAAACAAATCGAAATTATAGAACGTTTTTCGTTCTTTCACCCCCTCCCCCTGTGGTAATGTCACCGATATAAAGCATAGTCTATGTTAGAGCAGGGACTGTTACCATCACTTTTGAAAACGGTTCTGTAGTTCCAGAGATTCCATAGAAATTGTAATTTAGAATATTTTTAGACCACTTTTTGCTCATCTCACCTTTTTAAATTTCGATTTTTTCTAGAATTTGTTCTTAGAGAGCATTTACATTTTATAAATAACTACCATACCAAAATTCAAGTTTCTAGTTCCTTCAGTATAAAAAAATCGAAAATTTAGAACGTTTTTCTCTCTTGCACCTCCTTGTGGTAGTGGCACCGACATAAAATATAATTTATGTTACAGCAGGGACTTTCACCATCAATTTGCCACCATCACGTTTGAAAACAGTTCGGTAGTTCCAGAGATTCCATAGAAATTGTAATTTAGAATGTTTTTAGAACGCTTTTCGCTCCTCTCACCTTTTTAAATTCCGATTTTTTTCTAGAATTTGTTCTTAGAGAGTATTTGCATCTTATTAGTAACTACCATGCCAAATTTCAAGTTTCTAACACCTTCAGTATAAAAAAAAAATCGAAATTTTAGAACGTTTTTCGGTCCTGCACTCCCCTGGAGATAGTGGCACAGACATAAAATGAAGCCTATTTTGGAGCAGGGACTGTCACTATCAATTTGCTACCATAACTTTTGAAAAGGTTTCGGTCGTTCCAGAGATTCCATAGAAATTGTAATTTAGAATGTTTTTAGAACGCTTTTTGCTCATCTCACAATTTAAATTTCGAATTTTTTTAGAATTTGCTCTTGGAGAACATTTACATCTTATAAGTAACTACCATGCCAAATTTCATGTTTCTAACACCTTCAGTATAAAAAAAATCGAAATTTTAGAACGTTTTTCGCTCTTGCACCCCTCCCCCCTGTGGTAGTGGCACCGATATAAAACATAGCCTATGTTGGAGCAGGGACTGTCACCATCAATTTTCCACCATCACTTTTGAAAACAGTTCTGTAGTTCCAGAGATTCCATACAAATTGTAATTTAGAATGTTTTTAGACCACTTTTTGCTCATCTCACCTTTTTAAATTTCGATTTTTTCTAGAATTTGTTCTTAGAGAGCATTTACATTTTATAAATAACTACCATACCAAAATTCAAGTTTCTAGTTCCTTCAGTATAAAAAAATCGAAAATTTAGAACGTTTTTCTCTCTTGCACCTCCTTGTGGTAGTGGCACCGACATAAAATATAATTTATGTTACAGCAGGGACTTTCACCATCAATTTGCCACCATCATGTTTGAAAACAGTTCGGTAGTTCCAGAGATTCCATAGAAATTGTAATTTAGAATGTTTTTAGAACGCTTTTCGCTCCTCTCACCTTTTTAAATTCCGATTTTTTTCTAGAATTTGTTCTTAGAGAGTATTTGCATCTTATTAGTAACTACCATGCCAAATTTCAAGTTTCTAACACCTTCAGTATAAAAAAAAAATCGAAATTTTAGAACGTTTTTCGGTCCTGCACTCCCCTGGAGATAGTGGCACAGACATAAAATGAAGCCTATTTTGGAGCAGGGACTGTCACTATCAATTTGCTACCATAACTTTTGAAAAGGTTTCGGTCGTTCCAGAGATTCCATAGAAATTGTAATTTAGAATGTTTTTAGAACGCTTTTCGCTCATCTCACAATTTAAATTTCGAATTTTTTTAGAATTTGCTCTTGGAGAACATTTACATCTTATAAGTAACTACCATGCCAAATTTCATGTTTCTAACACCTTCAGTATAAAAAAAAATCGAAATTTTAGAACGTTTTTCGCTCTTGCACCCCTCCCCCCTGTGGTAGTGGCACCGATATAAAACATAGCCTATGTTGGAGCAGGGACTGTCACCATCAATTTTCCACCATCACTTTTGAAAACAGTTCTGTAGTTCCAGAGATTCCATACAAATTGTAATTTAGAATGTTTTAAACCACTTTTCGTTCATCTCACCCTTTTAAATTTCGATTTTTTTTAGAATTTGTTCTTAGAGAACATTTACAACTTATAAGTAACTACTATGCCAAATTTGATGGTTCTAACTCCTTCAGTATATAAAAAAAATCGAAATTTTAGAACGTTTTTCGCTCTTGCACCCCTCCCCCCTGTGGTAGTGGCACCGATATAAAACATAGCCTATGTTGGAGCAGGGACTGTCACCATCAATTTTCCACCATCACTTTTGAAAACAGTTCTGTAGTTCCAGAGATTCCATACAAATTGTAATTTAGAATGTTTTTAGACCACTTTTTGCTCATCTCACCTTTTTAAATTTCGATTTTTTCTAGAATTTGTTCTTAGAGAGCATTTACATTTTATAAATAACTACCATACCAAAATTCAAGTTTCTAGTTCCTTCAGTATAAAAAAATCGAAAATTTAGAACGTTTTTCTCTCTTGCACCTCCTTGTGGTAGTGGCACCGACATAAAATATAATTTATGTTACAGCAGGGACTTTCACCATCAATTTGCCACCATCATGTTTGAAAACAGTTCGGTAGTTCCAGAGATTCCATAGAAATTGTAATTTAGAATGTTTTTAGAACGCTTTTCGCTCCTCTCACCTTTTTAAATTCCGATTTTTTTCTAGAATTTGTTCTTAGAGAGTATTTGCATCTTATTAGTAACTACCATGCCAAATTTCAAGTTTCTAACACCTTCAGTATAAAAAAAAAATCGAAATTTTAGAACGTTTTTCGGTCCTGCACTCCCCTGGAGATAGTGGCACAGACATAAAATGAAGCCTATTTTGGAGCAGGGACTGTCACTATCAATTTGCTACCATAACTTTTGAAAAGGTTTCGGTCGTTCCAGAGATTCCATAGAAATTGTAATTTAGAATGTTTTTAGAACGCTTTTCGCTCATCTCACAATTTAAATTTCGAATTTTTTTAGAATTTGCTCTTGGAGAACATTTACATCTTATAAGTAACTACCATGCCAAATTTCATGTTTCTAACACCTTCAGTATAAAAAAAAATCGAAATTTTAGAACGTTTTTCGCTCTTGCACCCCTCCCCCCTGTGGTAGTGGCACCGATATAAAACATAGCCTATGTTGGAGCAGGGACTGTCACCATCAATTTTCCACCATCACTTTTGAAAACAGTTCTGTAGTTCCAGAGATTCCATACAAATTGTAATTTAGAATGTTTTAAACCACTTTTCGTTCATCTCACCCTTTTAAATTTCGATTTTTTTTAGAATTTGTTCTTAGAGAACATTTACAACTTATAAGTAACTACTATGCCAAATTTGATGGTTCTAACTCCTTCAGTATATAAAAAAAATCGAAATTTTAGAACGTTTTTCGCTTCTGCACCCCCTCTGGGGGTAGTGGCACCGACATAAAATATAGCCTATGTTGGAATAGGGACTGTCACCATCCATTTGCCACCATCACTTTTGGAAACGGTTCTGTAGTTCCAGAGATTCCATAGAAATTGTAATTTAGAATCTTTTTAGAACGCTTTTCGCTCATCTCACCCTTTTAAATTTCAAAGTTTGTTAGAATTTGTTCTTAGAGAGCATTTATATCTTATAAGTAACTACCATGCCAAATTACATGTTTCTAGCACCTTCAGTATAAAAAAAATGGAAATTTTAGAACGTTTTTTGCTCCTTCACCCCCCCCCCCCCAGGGGTTTGTGGCACCGACATAAAATATAGCCTATGTTGGAGCAGGGATTGTCACCATCCATTTGCCACCATCACTTTTGAAATCGCTTCAGTAGTTCCAGAGATTACCCCTTACAAACAAAAAAACAAAAAAACAATCTTTACTACTTTATAATATTAGTATAGATAAATCCGATTGTGTGCAAATGTTAGGCTGAAGCCAGCGTCAAACTGGAGCATTTAATGATCCTGTATCATTGCATATAGGTTAATTATAACCCTCGAATGGACATAGGCTGGTTTTTGTTTATTTTATTCAAATATTTTTCTTAATTCAAAATTTCATTAATTTCATCTTATAATACGAGAAAATCTTGTGTGTGGTTATGTAAATTTGATTTTTAAAACGGCTCTAACGATTTTGACGAAAATTTGTGTCCTACCGTTTTTTGGCATCAGAAAACGATTGGACTAGGTCACGTGTTCGAGAAAATTCGGTTAGTGGGTCATTTTGGGTCATCAAGTGTCAGGGTCAAGCTAATTCTATCTAAAAAACGGTTCAAACGATTTTGACGAAATTTTGTACCTTACCATTTTCGGGCACGAGAAGACTATTGGGCTGGGACACATGTTCGAGAACTTTCGATTAGTGGGTCATTTTTGGGTCAACACGGGTCAAATTAGTTCTATCTAAAAAACGGCTCTAACGATTTTGATTAAATTTTGTATCCTACGAGTTTCGGGCACGAGAAAATCATTGGGCAAGGTCACATGTCCTAGAAAATTCGATTAGTGGGTCATTTCTGGGTCAAGCTATTTTATCTTAAAAACGGTTCAGACTACTTACACTAAATTTTGCATCCTATAGATTTCGGGCACTAGAAGACTGTTGGGCTAGGTCACATGTTCGAGAAAATTCAATTAGTGGGTCATTTTGGTCATGGGTCATTATGGGTCAAGCTAATTTATCTTAAAAATGGTACAGACTATTTACTCAAAATTTTGCATCCTATCGTTTTCGGGCACGAGAAGAAAGTTAGGCTAGGTCGCATGTTCGAGAAAATTCAATTAGTGGGTCATTTTGGTCATGGGTCATTATGGGTCAAGCTACTTTATCTTAAAAACGACTCAGACTATTTACACTAAATTTTGCGTCCTATGGTTTTCGGGCACGAGAAGACTGTTGGGTTAGGTCACATGTTCGAGAAAATTCAATTAGTGTGTCATTTTGGTCATGGGTCATTCTGAGTCAAGCTATTTTTATCTTAAAAAGTGTTGGCGATATTGGCGGGATTTGGCAGGAAAATTGATTTTTAAGATTACCAATGCTTGGTGCCAAATTTGTCGACATTTGGCGAAAAAAATTGGCTTTTAAAAACTGAAGGAATTTTCTAGAAATTCCCAACGGAGCGGAGATACATGATTCTACCAATCAGAGTCCATAGAACGTTCTCGAAATCAGAATTCAACCTATCAGGGTACATATGATAAGGAAAATTGACTTTTAAGATTACCAATGCCAAAACACTTGCTTGGCGCCAAAAGAAAAAAATATAGCCAAATTTGGCAAATTTGGCGAAAAATTTGACTTTTAGAATCTGAACGAATTTTCTAGAAATTCCCAATAGGAGCCGAGATACATAATTCAACCAACCAGAGTCCATGGAACGTTCTCGAAAAATATTTGAACCAATCAGGGTACATAAAACTTTCTCAACGCATGCTTGGTGCTAAATGAAAGAATGTCCCTAAACTTGGAAAATGTTGGCTTTTAGAACCTAAAATAATATTCTAGAAATTTCCAATAGAAGCCGACATACATGATTCAACTACCAAGTTGAACACAAAGCAAATGTTGACCGAGCATTGCTCGATCGTACCCGCTGGTAAAGAATAAATGGACATTTTTTCGTATAATATTTTAAAATGGTTAAATTTACTTTACCGTTGCCAAAAACTAAATCAAAACCCGGAATAATAGTTTTTACTCAATAATTTAGTTTCAATTGAAAAATTTTCACGTAAAAAATGAAAATGAAATAAAAAATATTAAAGAATTAAAAAGAAGATTAAATAATATTATTAGAAATAAAACGTACTTTTTTTAGTTTTTGATAATAATACAAGGGCGTAACCATAGAAAACAGGCGAATAGGACGTCACACATCGAAAATAAAGCGGATATGCTTTGATGGTGAAATAAAATTATCTTGGGTTTATTTTCTTTTGTATGGTAACAATACTTGGCGTTTTACCGTCTGCGCACGGCTAATATAACTATACCGTATTTTCTATTTAAATTTATTAGCAAATGTCAATAATATGCTCCGCAAAATTATCCATGTCGAAAATGATGTCATGGATAGCGAGAAATAGTTATTTCATTCTTAAAACTAACAGAAATAATTCGATTACCTAAAAAAAAATGACGAATGTTAATAGTTAAATTTTTGTTGATAAAATCTAAAGATTTAATATTATTTCGTTAAAGTAACATAATTTCCCCTATGCCAGTATTGAAATTAATTGCCTGGAAAAGAAAATTAACAAGAATTATGTCATTAAAAAGGGATTTCTCTGGGGGAAAAGGAGACGTCATATTTGAAATAAAACGGGAATTTTTCAATATGTTTTAAAATGAGTGTGAATCAATTCCTTACATTAATAATACAAGGATCAGTAAGTATAGAAAGTAGTTGAGTTTCACACCATATTTATAACGGAAAATTTAAAATGTTTTTTTGTGTTTTTATCTATTCTGATTATTAAGCATGAGTATCCGTTATATACAGATGAGAGTTTTCTGCTAAAAATCACATCATAATTTTAAGAAAAGGAAAATGAATACGAATCTATTATATTAAAATCTAACCGTGTGTTTATATTTCGCAACTACTCCTACACTATCGAACGCAACGCGATTTACTTTATACCGGTTATCATTGATCCAAGGATGTCACACATACTCTCAGAATTAAAAAAATTAAATTAGAGGCCAAGATATTTTTTTTTTTTTTTTTTTTTTTTTTTGTAAATTTTAACGAAGTTTCTTTAAAAACGAAAAGTAAATTACTCCATATTTGTGTATAAAAAAGGAGAAATAAAACAGATCAGTATATTTTTTACACCATTTTCTCATTAAAACTGAAAAACAGGATTTATTTTCACTTTGAATAGATGATGACAACAAAATCTACTTACGTAGGATAGGATTGAATAGAATGCAGAAAACTTTTATGAATATCTTTTTTTAAGTTTTGATTCGATTTTCATAACATTTGAAATTCGACACAATTCCGCAACGATTTTATATAATAAATTTCAAACCCCGTCGGTTGGGTAGTTTATGCGCCATTTCTATGTGGACAGACCAGACGACGACTCTAGAAATTTACTCTAGTAAATTTCAGAAAATTTATCAGTTATCACATGTTTGACCAAAAAAAAAAAAAAAAAAAAATCGAAATATGATCAAAAGCTAAAATAACGTCAGATTTCACAGATTTGATTACAATAAAAACAACTAGTCTGATGAGCCAAACCTAAAACTTTTTTCTATCTCATACAGGTTTCACATACACCAAAAACAAATCAGCACCAATTTATATTAAGGTCTAAATGAATCTAAAGTTTTATTAAATTATGTGTATTAGTTCCGGAGATATAGCTATCGTGAAATTCGTGCAAAATGTAGCATAGCAGCGCCACCTGTCGGGCTATTTATAACAAAATGTAATCAACATCTATTTTTGTCAAGGTCTAACGGAATCTGAAGTTTTGTGAAATTCTGTGCATTAGTTCTTGAGATATAGCTATCTTAAAAATCATGAAAAATATAGCATTGCAGAGCCACCTGTTGGGCGATTTACACCAAAAACTAATCACCACCCATTTATATCAAGGTCTAACTAAATCTAAAGTTTTATTAAATTCCGTACAGTAATTCTTGAGATACAGCGCCCACAAAATTTTTGTCACATACAGACACACACAGAGACAGACAGACATTTTCTAAAAACAGTCCAATCGTGTTCAAGACCTTCTAAAACGTATAAATCCGTAGAAAACCGGAAGTGGAAAATTTTCATGAATCCAATACTTTCTTCTTGTAAAGATAGAACAAAGTAATAAACATTTAATAAACACTTTAAACATTGAAACTAATAATTATCAAAAACGTTTTCTAAAGCCTTGCTATTATAACATTCTATAAGTCAGACATTTATCATTAATGAGTATTTTGGCTAGTTTTAGAAATATATGTGAGAAAACACTGTATGAATTGCTTCTGAGCTGTGTACAGCATGATTAAAAGAAAACTCGTCACCCTCAAGGCTAGAATTTTAATGATAAATTCTCTCTTTAGCCTAAAATTTAAGGGGAATTTTGTTCTTTTTTTTTCCGGGGTGGGGGAGGTGTATTCAATTTCCTAATTATTTGATTTGTTAATTTTGTTTTGTTAGTGTCACATTATATTTACTCCAATAGTTATAATGCTATTAAATAATTTGCTTTATTAAATGATATTATATATACAGTATGCTCTTCAAAATCTTCACAGCCTGACACTAGAGTCCTGCCCAGATTGGGTTGTAGCTGACCCGAATCCTGACTTTAACCCGACAGACTTCAAACCGAATACATACCTGAAATATCCATACCTGAACCCGAAGTGAAAGAAAATGAATGTATATTTTAATACATTTATGGAAAAGTAATCTACAAGTTTACTGCTTATGTACAAGAAATAACACATATACACCCATTAATACTCAAATATATAGTTTTCATTTGAAAATTATTCAGAACCTCCTTTTGTATAATCGGTTCACCTCGAACCCTATTCGAAAGAGGCAATAAGCACAACCCGAAGCGTATAAAGTTCACTCAACCCGCAACAAAAAAAAATTGAATCAACCAAACCCAAAACAAAATGCATTTCGGGTAGCCGATGCAGGACTGTAATTATTTCCAGTAAACCCGGAAACGTCCAAAAAAATTTCATTGACTACAACTCCACCCCAAATGAAAGAAAATGAATCCACATTTCAATATGATTATGGAAAAGTACAATTATATCTCTAACAACATTTTTATCTTTTATGTAGAAAAATGTTTTTTTTTTTCATCTGAAAATATTTAGGATTTCTTTGAAAACTCGGGCAACACGAACCCGACTCAAAATAGTGAGAACCCAACTTGAACCCAAAAGAATTTACCCTTTGATACCGGGCAGGATTGACGACTAATTCTGCATTCAATCGTTCTACAATTTCCAAAAAAATTCCTAGTGACAGATTTCTCTTAAAAATATCCTAATATTAGTGTGTGACTGATTTCTCTTAAAAATATCCTAATATTAGTGTATGACAGATTTCAAAAAGTCATACTAATAAAATAAAAAATATTCCACTGAGACATATATGTCCCAACCGTAATCAAATGTTCCAAGTGAACCTGACCAACAACGAAAATAAGCCGCATCAACCCGGCTCGATTCGTACTGCAGATTGAGTCGTGTTGCCCAACCCAATGCAGAAGCAAGAGACCTGAGACTAAGGGTTTTGCAGATTTCTGAATTGTATGGAATTTAGATCATAGTCTGAAGAGTAAAGTAGAAAACGATTGCGGAAAATTTTTACTGACAAAAAATCATTAATGAGAATTTTCTTATACCTATGGATCACAACATTTGCAAATTTCGTAACTTCTTGATGGTGTTCGTGTGCTGATTACCTCGTGACCCATTGAATTTCATGACTTTTTTCCGTGATTGTTGGACAATTTTTTTTTTGTGATCATTTTCCAAAATTCGCTATTTTTCTGTGAATCGTTGAAGGAATTGATTTTTTCGATCATTTATCTAAGTTCACGACATTTGTTTTTGTCATTCAACAAAGTTTCCTGTTTGTTTAAGCCTTCTTTTGACGAAATTCGCGACTCTTTTCTACGATCGTTTGTTGAAATTTGGGAGTCTTTTTCCGCAACCAACTAACAAAAATTGCTATTTTTTCTGCGTTCTTTGACGAAATTCCGATCGTTGACGAATTTTTTCGACCATTTGTCGAAATTCTCGACAATTTTTTTCAACTTCGCATTTGGTTCAACTTCGCAACCGACTGACAAAAATTGATATTTTTTGCGCGATCTTTGACGAAATTCCCCTTTTATTGCGCGATTGTTTGACTAAATTCGTGATTTTTTTCTCAATCTTTTGAAGAATTTTGCGATATCTTTCCGCAATAGTTATACTAAATTCGTGATTTTTTCAGCGACCGATTGACGAAAATCGCTATTTGTTTCAGCGAAGTTTGGCGAAATTCGCAATATTTTTCCACGGTCGTTTGAAAAAATTACGATTTTTTCCCCCGACCAATTTGCTAAATTAACTATTTTTTCTAATTCCAATTCGTAAAATTCACGATGCTTACCTTGATCGGTTAACAAATTGCTTTTGTGTAAAAAAGACAAATAAAAAAATCGCGAACTACCCCTAAAATTAAAAAAATATTCGCTGAAGAATTACATGTTTGTGAAAGAAGTTAAGATAAGAAGATAAGAAGCACACTGCATTTTTTACTGTGGGAGCCTATTTCTATTTTGTGCCCAATTTGGGCAATCCTGTACGCTGTTTCAACCCCTGTCCCCACAAAAAAACCTTTGCACCCCCTCCCCCCCTTCCCTCTCCACGAAACTCTTGAAATGGCGCCCCTGCAGTACAACCTGCAAAGAAGGAATTGAAAAGGACTGGGAAAAAAGGTCCATTTTAGACAGGTCTCCATCTTAGCATGTATAATTGCATGGTGTTTTTTTCGTCGAAACTTGATTTTTTTTCCCGTTTGAGGAAGAATTATGTTATAGACAGGTTTCGCTTAGATACGTTTCACTGTAATACACTTATGCACTTCAGAAGTGCTTTATAGACAGGAGGTTTTAACAGTCTTAAAGAATACCTGAAAAAAAAAACTGTACCTGTCTATAACTGAAAACTTTCATAATATTTTTAAATTCTACTTGCTGAGACGAAAACCTGTCTAAAACTGAATTTTTCAGAGGTCCCTTGATATTTCGTAGTAGAAGTATTACTGTCTTTGTATCTGAGATTCAGTAAGCGTTTCTCGTTCGGAGAGTTTACGGGGAGGGGGGGGGGACCGAACTCCTACTTTGGCTTTGAAAACAACTTTGCCCCCCCCAAGAAAGTTCTGAAATGGCGCCCCTGTATTAGCGACCCTTATGTTCTGTCGTCTACCATTATGTCGTTAGCGAAAACATAAACCGTGGTCGAGTCGGGGATGTCGAATAGAAACAACACATCGTTACAAACAATTTGCGACACGCAAAACGTACTGGAGCGTATCCATCGAGAGTTGAGTCGTACAAAAGCATTCAGCACCCATGTCGTTTTCGTGAATGGGTCGCGCTTAAATGATCCAGTAACAACCCATATGATATTTGGCCAATTTCTCGAGCCGATTTCATTGCGCATCTATAATCACGTGCAGAGTCTATTAAAACGCTCTTTTTTTATGAAGTTGTTTCTCTCTATTTCTTCACGATTTTTACTTTCTTCTATCTTTACAAGAAGAAAGTATTGGATTCATGAAAATTTTCGACTTCCGGTTTTCGACGGATCTGTGACGCAGGGCGGCAGATCCCCTTAGTTAAATCAATATTAAATGAAAAATGTTTTCCGGTGTGTCTGCCATTTGCTAACAGTGGCTAGGGAAATCTAGACTAAATTTCCCCGTAGAGGTGTGAAAAATTAGATAAGGATAGAGGAAGACAGGTCAAAGTGTATCTGAAACTCAGATTTTTCATCTTTTCATACGTAATTAGCCGAGATTTTAATTAAAAACCCTAATGAATAAGCAATTTTCGGCAGTGCATCGGCGTTAAGATATCTTCCGCCCATGTTCAAGGAATCGTCGATTTTTTAATAACATAGCGATAAAAGTTACGGTTTTTTTGGTATTCTGAACTGCCATCCTCGTTTCCAGGATGGAACTACAAAATACCTATTCTGCCATTTCTTTAATTTCGCGAAGTATGTCTGAATCCCCGGGAATCTGACTGTCACCGTTATTTTGTACAAAGATATGATAATTAGGAATCTGTGGTTACGTAGTTGTTACATATACTGCGGTAGGATTTAGATTTGACGAATTTTGAACGCAAATCGCCGAAACGTAAACTAGTTTGGGATGTGGGCGGCGAGTTCTCTATTTGTACACTGCAAGCGAAGTTTTCCATTCAGCTGCTTCGAATTGAATCTACGGCTGTAAGTTCCGCCTGCATGACAAGAAGTTGAACTTCGTGTTTACGAATGAAAGGATTATTGGAATCCACGGGATTCCGTTCTGTAGTGAAATTAGTAATCATTGTGAATAGGGTGATATTTTTTATAGTGCTTTACAAAGTTTATAGTGCCATTTTACATTGATATTGAAGAGGATTTTCTTAGGATCTTGCAAGAACAAACAGTGCGGCCATTTTGACTTGACCATCCCGGTTTCACGGATGGAAACGCACAAAAAAAGAAGAAAAACTTCTTCAAGTTACCTTTATGATGATTTGATTATCTAATAATCACAGAGACATAATTAATTAAACCTTCTTTCTCCTTTAAAACATATATTAATTTCATCATCTCTTTTGTGGGCAATAAATAACATTCAATTTTACACTCGCCAGTTCTTTCCACCCGTTAATGAAAAGAAAAAGAAGTGCTCCGTTAAACGGATGGCATTGAATTCACAGGCTATCCACACTCATTCTATAGTATATACTCTTATTTCAAAGAATAATTAATGACCCTCGACAAATAAAGAAATCGACAATAAATTAAGAGGATGGATTCGCCGCCGTTCCCCCTTTTATACTTAACCCATGAACCACCAAAACTAATCAGGGAAGCGCCTTATCAAAGTGAACCTATATACAAAATTTGGAACAAATAGGATCATTCTGCATTAAAAACCCATTTATCTAAATTAAGTGGGGATTAGCCTCCGTCCTCCCCCCCCCCCTTTATACTTAACCCATGAACTCTCAAATATAATCAGGGAAGCGCTTTATCAGAATAAACCTATATACAAAATTGGAAGCAAATCCGATATTTCTATCATGAGTTATCGCGTTACGCAACGTACATACATACGTACATACAAACGTACATAACTTGTGGGCCCATTAGCTCTCAGGCTTTCATAGTCTGTGAGCTAAAAATCAAAAAGCAAATCAACTTTCTCATCCTAAGATCTTTAACAGTGCATTTGTATATTATAAAAATATGCAATTTGTTTGTTATAATTTCTACATGTAGACTGAGCAGAATTTAAGCATATATTTAATGAGTTGACGATATTACTACTCGACTGATATCAATTACATATTTATGTGCTAATTTGTAGCAGAGTTAGTAGACGGTGGAGGTCGGATAACCTGATTTTACCCGATCCCGACCCGACCCGTGGTTCAGTTCGGGGTCAGGTTGATACAATTTTCTTTCGTTGTGGGTCGGGCTCCGAGCGGTATCGGGTTGTGTTTTGATTCTTTTCTGTCGGGTTTGGGTAGACCCGATTTCTCAGTCATTTTCCAATGAAAAAAAATTTGAATATTCGAATTTTAAAGAATGTACAATTATTCATATGATGTTAAAAAGATAACATTGATTTTGGAGATGTCATTGTTGACTACTTTTCAGTTATTGTATTAATATATGGAATTCATTTTGTTTCACTTCGGGTTCGGATCGTGTTCGCGTTTATATATTTCAGATTAGAGTCAGGTTCGGGTGAACATGTGTCGAGTACGGGTCGGGTTGACCATTTTTTTTTCTGTCTGATTCAGGTCGGGTTTCGGATGGACGGAAATATTTTTGCAGAATTCGGGTCGCATGGACGCAATTTTATTTTCTCGGGTTCGTGTCAGATTTAGGGTTGGCTTTCATCAGAAATTTCGGTACAAGCCAACTCAAGCAGGACTGTAATAGGTCTCTTTTATTGTTTTCCATGACAGTCAATCAGCGACCCCTTGAGGCGACGACGAATAAAATCATACTTTATATTAGCGTTATAAGTTTTCATTTTCCCTCGACGCCCCTCACAGTCGCAGCAAAAGGTCAGGATGTCGACGCAAACGAGGAGAGCAACACCCTTGACCTTGTCAGGAATCTGTGCCCGTGACACACTTTTGACACGCTGATGACGACGAACCTCCATAAGAAGAACATAATGAATGAATGAATCCTCTTCCCCCCAATTCAGATAAGTGATTATCGAATGAACCTTCTAATGATGAGGTATCTTTACCCTAGTACCCTTCAACGTTCCTCCTCGATCGTTTACCTGCGGCAAAATTTAAATAGGTGACGATTCATCCATACCTAATTTAAGTATGATTAATACCTTTTTTTTTTTCGCCATGTCCGAGGGTGACATAGAAGTGCATTTTCAAAAAATGTTTTAAATATTTTTAAGATCGTGATAAAATCTAAATCAGCCGTACTCAACCTGCGGCCCGCATGGGGCCTTTTATGTGTGGCCCGAGACACGCAATCATCAATCCATATTAATCTTCACTACTCATCCAATATTAATTTAAATTAATTAAATTTCAACTCTATATTTCCATATTTTAAAAAGATATTAAGTTTTTGTATTGAGCCAAAATCGAATTGATTCAATAAAATTTGATTTTTTTTTTTTTTTTAAAGAAATTTTCCGGATAACAGGATGAATGTCGAAAAAAATGTGTAGAAGTTAGAATTAAACAAAAAAATGAATTTAAAGAACGTTTTTTATTCTTTAAACAGCTTGAATAGAATAAAATAAAAAAGAAAAGTGCCCAGTTAAAATCACACTAATTGTATATTACTATACTGTTATTTGAAAGAATAATGCCCCTCGAAAAATAAAGAAATCGACACTAAACCTGTATACCCAATTGGAAGCAAATCGGCTCATTCTGCATGAAATACCCCTTTAGCTAAATTAAGGGGGGGTTATACCCCCCGTTTCCTCCCTTTATACTTCATGAACCTCCAAATCGAATCAGGGAAGCTCCTTATCACAATGAACCTCTATACAAAATTGGAAGCAAATCGGATCATTCGGCATGAAAAACCCATTTATCTAAATTCCCCCTTTCCCTCACTTTATACTGAGCCCATGAAACTCCCAAAACGAATCAGGGACGCGCCTTATCCGAATGAACCTGTATACAAAATTGGAAGCCAATCGGATATTTCTATCAAGAGTTACATACAGAACCTGCGGGAGGGAACATGAGCTCTCAGCAGCTAAACACACTAAGTAGCGTAAAGTGGAATATAATGTACATGACTTTAAAATGAAAGGCTTACTCGTAGTGGTCATCCTCAACAAATCTCGACTATCAGTTTGTTTGTCTTCTCTCTTCTTTGTTACAATTCCCACATCATTGAACGAACGGCTGCGCTCAGAAAACTCGATCAATGTATTCAAGTCATCAGCTGCTTCATGCCAACTGACTCCTCCACATCATTTTCATCGGTTTGATTTCGTAAATTATGAAAATAAATGTCACCCCCCCCTCCCCCTCGTCTAAGGGGTGGCTGCGCTATTTATAGATTCGCAATTTTTAAGCGTTTGTAATTGTTTGTTACATAATTCGTCCTTCTGAGTTCCATCCGATTATTATAAACAAGGATTTTTTTTTTTTTCCCGAAAGACGTGTCAGATTATCCCGCATGCGGAACATTAGGATGCCGGATGAGAGGATGTTTCCTGTATTATATTATCTCGTTTTATACTTATTCTATAGCTAGAGCTAGTCCTATTTCGTTACACTGCTTTCATAGGTGAATGGGTTATGTTTCTGTTCTAACTACATTGTTTAAATTGACAAAAATTTTAGAATCATGTTAAAAAATATTTCATACAAAATCTCCTATTTCATCCAACATTTTATATCATCATGTTTTAATTGCAGTTTGCTGTTTTTACTGTACTCTGTCAAGTTTTCTAAAATGGGCGTTCAATTGGATTCAAAACTTTGCATGCTACTGTAATAAAAGAACAATTTTTTTTTAAACGGAATTTTTTAAAGAAACTTTTACACTGTTAAAAATATCCCTGTAAAATTACGGGCAGAGGCCGGCAGCAGAGATTCCAGTCATA
Source organism: Maratus michaelseni (assembly GCA_963931845.1). Classification (NCBI taxonomy): domain Eukaryota; kingdom Metazoa; phylum Arthropoda; class Arachnida; order Araneae; family Salticidae; genus Maratus; species Maratus michaelseni. The sequence continues at coordinate 470,376,844 of OZ007589.1, forward strand.
CCCCGTAAAAAAAATATTCATGCCCATCATATTGTGCAGCCCGTAATTTTACGGGGCAAAGTAATACAGCATTAACCGTATAATTATGGTCCATGAATGTAACTTTATGGTCTGCCTTATTACGGTTAGGGCGTAAAAAAGACTGTAAATTAACAGTGAGTGAACGTATATGTTTAACCATTATCTTACGGTTTTGGCACGTAATTTGAAGGTATGTTTTTACACTGTTATTAAGTGTGGGGGGAGGAGAGGGCATTACAACAACAAAGTACCTAAAGTTAATTAATTTGCAGAAGTATTTTTTTAAAAGGAAATATTTACCAATTAACCAAGGATAATTCAGAATGCAACTATCAAAATTTGATTTTCACTATCTTAAAACAGCCGACTAATCGAAACTAGCATGCTAATTTTAGGAAAACGTAATTTAGCTAAGTAATGATTAGCTAAATAATTTAATATATATAAAAAATAGTAGTTTGTTACCACATTGACATTATTTTTGACGTTACTTCAATAAACTTACTTCACTTTCCTCTTTTTCGGCACAGCAGCGATACTCTTATGCTACACAGACACATCCAAACTTTTCTTGCTTGCAAAAGACTCATGGTAGTCGTTTGTTACACAATAAAACTACACACTCGTGATCTTCAGAGAGCAATCAAACCCGGGGATATCAACCAGACACTGTTTTCTTCATCTGTTTCACTTTTCATAGATTGAGTTCTTGCAAGAAGTGCAAGTGACGTCAAAAATAATATGAATGTTCCCTAGAAAGTAGTTTTCACCAAAAGCAGAATATGGTTAAAAGTGTGACGTATGTCGCAGAACAATGGGCTTCTATGCAGAACATTTCAAATTCTTAATTTCAACGAAATTTGTCATTCATTCTGAGTAAAAAAGTGCAAAATTCATCAGTCGATCACCAGAAAAGAGCAAAATTTGTCACCCGAACATCAGAAAAAAAACCTCGCAAAATTCTTCAATCATTCATGTAAAAAAAATAGCAAAATTCATCAATTGGCAGACTTATTTAAAACCAAAAACTTTCTGCAAATTAATTTAATGTTTAATAAAATTACATATTATATTATTTTGATGATATGAATTAAAAACAGTAGTTTAAAATTATTACCATTTAAATTAAAAATTAATTAATATTAAAGAATAATTAGTTTGGCTCAAAAAGTAATAAAGCTAAAAATCCATGATAGGAAGGTGCATTCTTATCAATTATTTTGTCAATATATTTAGAAACAGCCAAATCAGCCTTAATATTGTGACCTCTTCACACAAAATGCCAGTCACTCTGTTTTCAGAAATAATGTGACATTGCTTCTGAAACAACTGAATCCCATTTTGTAGGTAGAGGTCCATTTATAGAATCCAATTTGAGAAAAAACCCAAAAATATGTGCCTTAAATAACACATGATTTCCTCTGTGTCATTTTTTTTTTTCTATTATAATTTTTATTTCTATTTGAAAAATTTCCAGCCACCAATAAATCATTGATGAACATTAAAATTTGATGCATTTTGAAATAGTTAAATTTAGCTTTAAATCTTTTTAAAGAAATTCAATTTAAAAATGTTTTCTAACAATATGAAATTAATTGATTTAACGGTGTATTCAAATCCAAACTGCTTATTTTGAGACACATTCGTAAATTCATTTTTGCTCTAAAATGCATCCAATCGGCAGGTTCTGTTATTCAGAAACTTTATAATGTCCGTATTGTCTCGATTTTTTGATAAAGGCAGAATATATTTTTTAAAATCCTGTCAAAGTGGACATTTTGAACCGAATTTCCCAACAAAAAAGAAATGATCGAACTGTGAAAATAATTGTCTGTAAATCAATTTCTAATTAATTGAACGAAAAATAAAAACATGGGGCCCTTATAAATGTATTCATAAATCACGCCGCCAAGTTTCCTGTTGTTACTTTTAAAAATGAGTCTGTAAATGTGTCTCAAAATTTTGAGTTGTTGAGCATGGAAAAATATTTTATTTGAATACCGCCTTAACCGCCACCACCGGGCTAAAAAGTCATTGCAGCTGCTGATGGAAAACCGATCAGCGCCGCGCTCTAGCCTGCAGAAAATAGAAATAAAACTGTGTGATGTCACAACAATATTTTGCGTATTTAAACTTTGAATAGTGCAAAAACAATAAATAAATCAAACATAAATATGGGAAATATTTTAAATTTTTCAATAATAATAAAAAAAATAATAAATAAAACTAGTCGTGAATACCCTAAAATTCTTCTATCTCATTCAGGTTTCAAATACCCTAATTTCCTGCCTATAATCCGCAGGTGTCAATCTCATGATATTTTGAAAAAAAATCGTATAATCCGCAGGTGAAATTTTCACAAAAAAAATTTCACAAGATCTACAGGACAAATGTTCAGCCGTAAGAGAAAAAATATTGAATCTATTGTAAAATATTTTAATTTTTAACTTTTGTATTTAATATAACACTTTATAAATAAATAAATCTGAAATAAAAAATTGATAATTCAGTACAAAGATATTTGAAATTGTATTACACATAAGTAAGAATAAATTCAGAAGATTTGCATTACTTAGTATAAAATTATAATTAAGTAAGTTAATTACTTAAATATTTGTTTAAATTAAATATAAAATCCTTGTACTAGTTTTTTCTTTTTTCTTATTTTTAATTTAATATTACAAGATCAGCGAATCAGACAAAGATTTCTCTGGCGCCATCTGTCGAAGTAAAAGTACGCCATTCGATTATCGTTTGAATCGAATATCGCCGTATGCGGAGAATGAACAGCTGTAATGGATGAAGAATAAAGTGCGATGTTTGGAAACTCGACTTTTCTTAACAAGATTTAATAAGTTACGCGGCAGCACAATCTGTTGATTTTTAAGAAAGTTATATGTAAATTTGCTCAAAAAATTATGTTTATTGACATTTGCAAAGATATCGACTAGGAAAAAAAATCGCAGATAGTCCGCATTACAAGAAAAATGAAGTTTTTTAACGTATAATCCGCAGATTATAGGCAGGAAATTAGGGTACACCAAAAATGAATCAGCACCAATTTATATCAAGGTCTAACTAAATCTGAAGCTTTATTATATTCCGTGCATTAGTTCTTGAGATGACTATCGCTAAAATTGTGTAAATTCTGAAAAGTGCAGCATAGCAGCGCCACCTGTTGGGACATTTACACCAAAACCTAATCAATAACTTATGTCAACGTTTAACTGAACCTGAAGTTTGATGAAAATCCATGCCTTAGTTCTTGAGATATAGTTATCGCGATAATAATGAAAAAAGTAGCGTAGCACCGCCACCTGTTGGGCTATTTACACCAAAACGTAATCAGCATCTATTTACGTCAAGGTCTAACAGAATCTGAAATTTGATAAAATACCGTGCATTCATTCTTGAGATATAGCTATCGTGAAAATCATGAAAAAAGTAATATAGCAGCGCCACCTGTTGGGATATCTACACCAAAACTTTAACTGAATCTCAAGTTTGATGAAATTCTGTGCATTAGTTCTCTGGACATAGATCGTGAAAAATGCTACACAGCAGTACCACCTGTTTGGCGATTTACATAAAAAACAAACCAGCACCAGTATATATCAAGGTCTAATTGAATCGAAAATTTTATTAAATTCCATGCATTAGTTCTTGAGATAGAGTGCCTACAAATTTAAAAAAAAAAAAAAAAACAGAATCAAGACATTTTCTAAAAATTCAAATCCTGTTCAGGACCTAAAACCTATAAATCTATCAAAAACCGAACATTTTCATGAATCCAATACTTTCTTGGAAAAATTACAAGAAAATAATTTTTTTTTTAAATTACGTTTTTCTTTTCTAAAATTTTTTTTGCAGAGTTCCAAATTTTGTGGAAAATTTTTACAAGCACAGCATGCGCCCATGCATCAATATTATACAACTCTGTCAATCGGTAGCGGGGAAAAATTGCGAAATTCAGTCGAACGTGAAATGCAAGTTGTGGAAAAAATGTGAAATTTGTCGATCAGTTGATGAAAATAAATTGAGCTAATCAGTAGCAAGAAAATGCTACAAAATTTGCTAATCGGTTGGCAGAAATATGAAAATTCACAAATCGGTTACGGGGGGAAAAGATCCGAAATTCATCAGTGGATAATCAAAAAAAAAAAAAAATCTTCAATTAGTCACGGAAAAAAAAAATATCTGAAATTAATCGATCGGTTACGAGAAAATAGCGTAAAATTTGCCAGTGGATGGAAAAATCTCAAATTTTACAAAATTAGTCAACTAGATGCGAGGAAAAATTGTAAAATTCATCTGTAGATTGTGCAGATGGTTGCTAAATTCTTCAATCAGTCGCGTGGGAAAAATACAAAAATCGTTAATCGGTCGCGAGAAAAAAATCAATTTATCTGCGAAATTTATCAATTGATCGTGCGAAAAAAATCGCGAAATTCATTAGTCGGTTGCAGAAAAAATAAAAAATTTGTTGATCACGATCAGTCGCTGAAACAAACCCCATGATTTTTATTAATAGGTTGTGAGAAAAAGCCGCAAAATTTGCCAATCGGTAAAAGAAAAATATCTTGAAATTCAGGTCACAGGTAAAAATGCAAAATTTGTCGATCACGATCAGTCGCTGAAAAAAATCCATGATTTTTGCTAATCGGTCGTGAGAAAAAGCCACAAAATTTGTCAATTGGTAAAAGAAAACTTCTCGAAATTTGGGTCGCAGGTAAATTCGGCATGCGAAATTCGGCAGTGGATCGTCGAAAATATTTCCGAAATCCTTCAATCAGTCACAGGAAAAAATGTGAAATTCGTCGATCGGTCACGAGAAAAAAACCATGAAATTCGGCAGAAGTGAAAAATCTCAAAAATGTTGAGAAATTTGTAGATCGCTTCGTCTGTAGATTGGGAGAGAAGTTGTGAAGTTCTTCAATCAGTCACAGGGGGAAAATGTATAAAAAAAAAACATGAAATTCGTCTATAGATCCTAAGAAAAAATAGCGAAAAATCTTTAGTCGATCAAAGGAAAGAAAAATCTCAAAAATATTACAAAATTTGTTAATCGTTCTCAAGAAAAGATCGCAAAATTAGTCAGTCGGGGGGAAAATGTCACAAAATTAGTCTGTCGGTCGCAGGAAAATATTGCAAAATTCTACTGATTAATGGAGACTCAAAACAAACCAGTTCAACAAAATATGTCTTTTGAATAGAATGCAAGAGAATCTCTTTTTCACAATTTTATATGATTCTTTACGAACTCCTTTCAAAAATTGCTTCTTAGCTTCTAATTTTTAAAATTAAATTCTTTTCCTTTTCAAGGCAGAAACTTTCTCTTAATTATTTTCAGTTGCTTCAGCATAATTTTTCTTGCATTCCTAATCGAAAGTTTCATTTGCTTTGAGATTTTTATGTTGTTCAGATCGCCCCATTTTCTTTTCGAATAATTGTCTCCATTCATAGGCAATAATGTGAAAAATTTATGACATTTTTTTAAGAATGATGCCGACTAAGTGCAACATTTTTCAAAAAATATAAAATGTGCAACAACCAAAAAAATCAATTTCCCTGATTTTTTAAGTATTACAAATTCCCAGATCACTGAAATTCCCTGAGATTTCTAGGTTCTGTAGTCACCCTACCCTGATGGAATTCTTTTGTGCAATTAAAAATTACCATAGGTGGATACAATTTTTCTGCTGCACTTCCTTCAAAAACGGCATACAAAGAATCTCTGTTGATTGGATTTGATTCGATAATTTAATAATCGATAAAAAATAGATATCTTAAATATTATAGGTGCAGATTCCCAAAATTTGGAAGGAGTCACTGGCTCCTAAACCCAAAAATTCCAGTGGCCACAATTGTAAAACAAACGCATAAAAACAATAGTGTTTATATGGGGTAAAAAACAAAACAAAAAAAAAACCTCAGGAATTCAAAGTGTAAAGTAATTTATTTAGTATAAACACATGTACAACAAAATTTGAATATTAATTAAATCTTAAATCATGTACAGTCAGAAGATAAAGTTGGGGAAGATACGGTTTAAAAAATATATATATTTATAAGCTAAGCAATCATGATAGCGAGGAATATCAGAGAAACATTTCTTACTTTGATTTTGCCAGACAAAAGTACATATGAAAGAAAATCTGAATTTGTGAGATTATTTTGCACTATAAAAATCAAAACACACTTCAAACATTTGTTTACATGTATATATTTAAATCACAGTCTACGTAAAATTATCAGATTCAAACTGTTACGAATAACATTGCTATTCAAATATATTTAATAATTTGCTATGTTAAACAGATCATTCTAAAATGTTATTAAAAGATAATAATAATGTTTGTTGTGTTTTGGTCTTAATCTTAAAAAAAAAATATCAACATTTCACAATGGGGACTGGGAATACCAGAAATTGATTACTTTTAAATCACATGGCGACTTAAACACCGAAAGTTAGTGGCCACAGCAAAAAAAATTAGTCGCCACGTGGCGACTGTGAATCTGCACCTATATTAAATATACAATACTGTTTATTTATTTATTTCTTTTTTTTAAAGATTTTTTTTTAATTTCATTTTTTTTTTGCCGTTGAAATTTGGATCTGCTCCCTGAGCCATCACTCTAGCAGTCTTTGCTAAAAGTTATAATGTTATTAACATACTTTCTTAAAATATTTCATTTCATAATTTTATAGTTAATGGCTCTTTGACTTCTGAGCGATAGCGATGAACAATTTGTTACCAAATAAATTAAAACAAAATTATTTAAATATAAAAAAAAATACAACATTTTTAAACACTGACACACCACATTTTCATAAATACTGAATTCAGCGGTATTTCCTGTTGAAAATTTCTGAATTTAGAGGCAGTTAATAAAAAGTTTTATCACTGATTATACTTTGCAACTTTATAAATTAAGTAAAATAAAATATATAAAGCAAGCTTAAAATGAATTTTGAAATTTCTCAACATTTTAAAATTTAAATAGCTAAAAAGAAGCCACATTTCCATATTTCAATCACTAAGCAGAAAATAAATATTAAGATGTATTTTCATCTTTTAAGCATTTAAAATATTTAATTTTATTTTTTAAATTTGTAATTTCCTTAGCATAAAATATAATATTGGAGGCTTTTGACACAGGGTTTTTTATGCGACAGTTTAAACCATGATTAAACTCCCCAAAACTTGCTAACCCTGTCAGAAATAGTTCATATATTTAAATACAGGTTTGACTTGCACAAATATGTTAAATAGAAAGCATTCCTTACTAATGAATAACAAGAATTTTAGATTTATTAATGAATATAAAGAATTAAACAACTAACATTTCTTGTCATTTTGCTGTAGGATTTTTTGTGCCAGCACAAACCTTGCATTTTTCCTGTTTAAATGGGAAAACAAAACAAAATTAATGTAATAAATCATTAAGAGGGAATAAATTATAAATTTTGTATAGGTAAAAATTTATTCTGCATATTGCAAGTATGATCTAGTTATAGTACATCTAATATATTTTTTAAAGAGTTAATACTTTAGCAAATATCCATCAGTGATACCGGAGATGCGCTATAGCGCAAAATTTAAGCAAATAATTGGAAAACGGATGCATTAATATAATTTTTATGGGTCCTACAGGATGCAAAATTTTTTGTTTAAAGATCGAAAAAGTAGTACATGTTGTGTAAAATATATTAAATCTGTCTTATTTCTAAAAGAGGATCCTCTTTTGTAAAAAAGGAAACAATTTTTTAAAAGTGTTTGGGTCCCAGGAACACACTGTACCCATAAATGTAAATGGTGTACGTAAACATACATATCTATAAGGCTTTTCATTCCCCACAGATTTTAACATATTTAGAAATATAAATTGCATATAACTAATAATACATCATTTTCCTTAAAACAGGATATAATGCACTTTAAAACACAATAACACTTTACTTACTGTTCCGTAGCACGTAGCGGTAACAAATCATCACAGAATCACTTTTTTGGCGGGTTAAAAAATATGTTACGGTCGCGGTTAAAAGTGACATTATTTTTCGACACAGGACTAAAATGAAGGGTTGCACCCTAGCGGAGGAAAATGTATGGGGTAGTACCGTATTTTTTCTAACAGATGGGCTTGAACTGTAAGAATATGTGGATTGCCCTTAATTTTCTAAGTATTTAAGGGATAAGTTCGTTTATTTAGTGGATCAGACCGTTTTTCATCCAATAAGGCTGTTGCCCGTGAAAATTGAAGGGCAAAGGCTCATAAATTTACAGTTTTTTCTGAGAGTGTATATTTTCATGACTCTACGTGCTATTCTTATTCAAATTAACATAAATGTTGCACAAAATCCAAATAGTCACGTGCTACAGTTACACGCCCTTTCGAACCTATCCTTTTACCAGGTAGATCGCCAATATTATTTTTTAATTCATTTCGCGATCACCTCATTGTCCTCGTGACTCAACCTTCGCTGAAGAATAGGAGATCCAACACGTTCTTTACATCCCTGAAGTTCCAGCTAAATTCGTCATTTCTCTAGATATTCTTCAGTCACTGAAAAGGGCTCTCATAACGGGATCACCCACAGTACACACAATTTAAAAACTAGCATTTACATCTTAAATTTTAGGATTTAAAAATCACAATACGATAATATATATATATTATTATTATTATTATTATTATTATTTATATTATTATTTTTCTTTATATAACTAATTTAGTGATTTTAGGTATAAATTAAACTAGAAATCAAATTAGTCTAGAAATCAAATGACAAATTTGTTTTGATTATTGATACTTATTAACCTAGCAATCAAATAAATTGTAGTACTAATTTTATAATATATTATTTTATATTATTTACAACTTTATGTTCATTTATATTTAAAAATTGTTTTATATTTTATAATATACAATTCTCATTATGGCAAGTACTAAAAAAGTTTTAGCGACTGGCAATTTAGGCTTTAATAATAATATTAGGCCTAATGCTCGGTACATGGAAATTGACAGGGATTTCTTTGGATCGTCAAACAGTTACCTGTCTTATTGTCCCACAGTAAATCTCAAATTTAAAAAATGTTCATCACCACGCTGCTTAACTTGCCCACATGCAGATCCACTACAAATTGTTAATAGTTCTAATTCGAAAATTAATGTATTCTTTTGTAAAGCATACAATATTATTTATTCGATTAATTGCAATATGTGTAAGATGGAATATATTGGTCAATCATGTAATCCACTGCACTTCAGAATCAATCAACATAGACAGGATATTATAAAAAATAATTCTATAAATGTTGAGCATATGCACTTTAGACAACATGACTTTAAAGATATTACTATTAAAATCCTGAGTATGCACAAAAATTTCAGTGATAGACTACTTTATGAATCCATTTATATCAAATCCCGTAACTCTTTATATCCTTATGGTCTAAATTCTAAGTTATTTAATCGCACAAACATTGTTTATACAAATACTAATAAACATGAACATTATACTAGCACTTATGCTAATTTAAATCATAAAGTAAATACAAAAACTACACGTACAAAAAGGGGTAAATATGGTACTAATACACAGTATATTTCTAGTAATGATATTATACAGCAATTATCTAATATGGAAAATGAATTCACTAATACTTTCAATTGGTTTGATATAAGGAAACATATTTTTTCGATCAAAAAGAAAAATCTTAATAATTATTATAAAGTATTTTTAACATTAAATTTATCACCACATTTTAGTGATGTATATTTTGATCTTCTATTATATAGAATTAATCAACTTAATGTAAAAATTTCAAAAAATACTTATAAAAAAACTAACAATACTCAACTTATAATCACTTTTTCCAATATAGTACTTAATAAAATTAATATACACAATGTAATTAATAACAATAACAAATTCCCCATAAAAAATTTTACAATACATAAATCATACAAATACAATGTTACACTTGGACGTAGAATTTTCAATTACAATAATTTTGCAAAATTTCTTACATCAAATGATAAACCTCCGTGCTTATGTAATAATCCTAGTTTTAGTAATTATGTAGATAAGGTACATGGTCACATTATTACAGGGGATATTAATATTGTCGAGAATGATTATCTGCGCAGTTTTATGACTAATGGGACTAAATTTCGAACACCATCATGTTATAATATTTTTTCTATATTAAAACAATTTAATCTGGATCTTGACCTTTTTATATATAAAATTTCAATAGATTATAATAAACCCATTGAATTTTTTAAAGAATGGAAATTAAATGTATTAAGTAATTTAAATGTTGAACTTTTCAGAAATATGGAAAATTTTAATTTTAATGTTAAACAACTAAATAGTGAAATAAAGAATTTACAAAACAAATTTATTATTACTTATGTTGATAAATCACCAAACAACTATGCTTTCATCTGCAAAAAATATTATTCACAGCTAATATCTAATGCAATAAATACAAGTTTAAATTTTAAAAAAACTAATCTTAATACAATTATTAATAATCGACATATATTTCAATATTATAAATTGCTAAAAATTAAAAATTACAACTTTAATTATCCATACATTGTTGTTATACCTAAATTTCATAAAACTCCTATAAAATTTAGAACTGTAACTATAGGCTGTAATACGTATAATAATAATGCAAGTAAATTTCTATTAACTATTCTCACTAAATTGTTTGAACTTACAAAACTAAAAGATAATTTGTTTAGCATAAAAAATAGTTTTCAACTTGTCAATAATATAAAAAATTTAAATAACATAACTTACATGAAGACGTTTGACTTTAATGACTTATTTAATAATATTGATATCAAGGATATGTTCAGGATTGTCAATTTATTATACAAAGAATACAAGGATTCCATAAAATTAAAAAATAACATTTCTTTAAATTACTTTAAAACTTTAACTAGATTTATTCTACATCATAATTATATTGTTTTTAATGAGAATATATATATTCAATGCTGTGGATTACCACAGGGTGGTATTGTTTCTTCAATTCTTGCAGAATTATATTTATATTATTATGAACGTAATTCACATATTGCTAATTGTAAAATGTACCGTTATATAGATGATATAATTGTCTTCTATTTTAATAATAATTCAAATTATTTACTACCAATAAAATATCATAAAAATTTAAATTATAGTTTCAACCTTATGGTAAATAATGAAATTAATTTTCTTGATCTTAAGATAATTCTTAAAGATAATAAAATTTTGTTTGACATTTATGACAAAAGAAATGATTTTACATTTAAAGTTAACTTATTTACTAATTATAAGTCTTGTATACATAAATCAGTATTTATAAATATTTTACTAAATTTTGCACATAGAATAAACAATCTTTGTTCTAATAATTTTAAAACTCAAAATTTAAAACTTATTCTTCAACATGCAGTAGAATATGGCTATCCCTTTTATTTAGTTAAGTCAATTTTACGAATATAAATTTTGCTTTCATTGGGGTTTATATGTTTGCACATTCTATCTGTTAAAACACTTACATTTTGATTACTGATATATTTGGCTAAAGAATGAATTCCTTTATGTGAGAGCTGAGTGGGAATATTTTGGTTAAATATCTTTTATTAATTAAAAAATTTAAATAGTAAATTCTAATTTTTTTTCTTTTCTAGGGAGAGAACTTTAAATATAATATTGTTCCAATAAGTGCGTTGCCATATTGGAGATTTAATGTTTTTTTTTTTTCCCTTGCCAGGTAGAGAACATTTAACAATTTAGTTAAATGCTTTTTTATTTTTTATTTTTTGCAAGATATTAGATTCAATACGTGAGGTTAACATATTGGAAATGTTTGGTTATTTTTAGCTATCAGTGTGTGAAATCTAATTTTATTTTTCAGAATAAATAATATTTAGCAAGATGTTAGTTCCATTAAGTGTGTGTAGCCATTTTGGTATTTCTTTTAAACTTGCATTGTTATTTATAAAATGAAAATCTAATTTTATTTTTCAGGGTTAATAAAATTTTGCAAGATGTTAGTTCCAATAAGTGCATGTAGTCATATTGGTAAATCTTTTAAGCTTGCATATAATTATTTATAAAATGAAAATTTAATTTGACTTCTACAATAATATTTTAGATTTTATGGGTTTATTTATGTTTTGAAATTATTTAAATGTTGACATATGTAAAAATAAATAGATAAAATAATTTTATACTGAAAATTTACTTAATCAAAATAATTAATAGTTATTTAGATATTGTTTTAATCTTTAACTAGATGGCAGCACCATATAATGATTTTAAAAAAACTATTACTATTATTCTTTAGTATTATTTTTTAGTTATTGTTTATTATAAAACCAGATGGCAGCACCATATAAATTTTCACAAATTTTTTTTTCTCTTTTAACTGAAAACTTGGAATACAAGTGAAATTTTTAAATATTCCAATAATATAATATATATATTAAAATTATTTAAGTTAAAAAATATTTTTAGTAAATGAATTTATAGTTTTTATATTATTTATTTGTATTTTTATATTTTAAATTAGAAATAGTTAAAATCACAATGGTTAAATTAATAACTGCTACTTTTAGAAAATTAACTGTAATTTTAACTTGTACGTTTGAATTCACTTATTCACTTTACCATGTGCTTAGCACAAAACATTTTTGGCTTCGGATTCTGGACAAATTGATGTTGTGATGTATAGATTTTCTTTGTCTTCCTTTGTATTTATTTGTTTATAAATGGATTTATTTTCTTCCGTTTGATTTGTAGTGTTCTATTTTCAAAGGTATCCTTTTTTTTTTTCAATTTCTTTCCAATGATTGTTAGGGCTTGGAATTGTCACAAAATTTTGGCTTTAAGCTTGTGACAGTTACAGAAAACAATCATTCTTTGCTTATAATGTGGTTTCCCAGCCCTTGAAAAAGTAAATTACATTATAAGCTTGCATTTGTGTTTTTTTACTTATGTTTCACTTTTTGAATAAATACTTCATTTGTTAGGACTATGTTTTATAATGTGTAATTTGGGGTAATAATTTCATTGCATTTGGTCAGTTATTTCTGTTTCAATTGTTAATTTTTGCAAAAAGTTATATATATATATATATATATATATATATATATATATATATATATATATATATATATATATAATTTCTATACCTCTTTTTAATGGCTAAAAGGCGTAAAATAAAAAGATTATGAACAGTAAAATAAGTTTTATTAGACTGTTGACATGTTTCAGCTCCATCTGAACCATTATCAAAACAAATAAGAATATTCTACAATGGCAAGGTCTATAGGGAGTGAATAAAACTTATTTTGCTGTTTATAATATTTTTATTTTACCTCTTTTAGCCATTAAAGGAAGTACGTTATTACAAGGTGTTGTAATTTGTTAGATTTCTATACCCTTCCCTCGCCCTATTCAAACAGAGTCCTGTGCCACTTTATATATATATATATATATAATGATCCAAAAATCTCCATCCCTCCTTACTGTCATTTATACTTCGATAAGCTATGCAATTTGAATAATTTATTGAGGTAGACGGCATTTTAGTTATTAAATTTGCGTTTCGGCCAAAATAGGAATAATTTATTGGGAATCGTATCCTTAAACGTGACGAAATTGCCTCCAAATTTAAATAGGTGACTGAGTCATACCTCAGAGCTTGAACCCTCCCACCGTGCCTAGGTTCTTTTTTAAAAGAGTTTATCCATCATTCAAAGATAATATTCATCGTCCATTTCTGTTCCAATTAAAATGGTAGTGTCGAACGGCGAAATAGTCAGCGGAAGAACTGTCCTCTATGCATCATATCATACTTTCAGTCAGAGGAGTGGGCTCATATCATAATTTTGTTTCTCTGAAAGTTAAGAACAACACAGAAGGTACTTTACGGAAATGATTTTCACAATTCATTTCTGAACCTATAGGGCCTATTCTTTGCGATGTATACTGTATAGCTGTATATAGCTATATAGATGTATACTGTCTACTGTATAGCCCTAACTCTTGATTATAACTCTGGATCGAAATTTCCATTCACAGTCAATTTTTTCCTTAGTACAATTCTATCCATTTTTCCTCACACCTCTTGGAAAACTTGCCAAAGTCTTCCGATGGGTTGTGGATAGAACTTTCTAACGCACGCTTTAACAGACACAAAGGTAATCAATAAAAATTTATCGTAACACAGGATGAAACAGCTTCATTTAAGTGACTGATCAAAAGAAGAGCCATTTTTTCAATTAATAGAAAAAAATAAAAGAAATGAGTTTCTGATGGTAAAGAAAAATTTCGAAAAGAATTCATGATGGCTGCTAACGCTGTTCGATTCCATAACCTTTTCATAATCCAATCTGACTCCTTTAAAATCTAAACAAACGTTCAACAAGAACGGAAAATCATTCGTCAACCCTAGATTATGAAACCATTTCCAACCCATTCAGAACAGTGCAACAGAACTTCACAGTTTACTAAGTAAGCAAAGTGAAACCGGGCGGGGAGGCCTACCTTTCGGTTTAAGCTCAACGAGCCCCGCCTAGCAGGTTTGTTGACTATGCGGCAAAACCTTACAAGATAATAAATTATTAAAGTTGAGAGAAGACAATAAATGCAAAACAACACTAAGTAAGCCATTTAGAAAAGGCATAACACATTTTGAAAACCACTTTCAGCTATGACTACCAAAATATCCGAACTATTTTGTGCAGCCCTGTATAGGATCTATAGACTTGTATCTATACTACACAGTATTAGCGCAGCTAAAAATGCCCCCTCAGCCATTTCAGTCTTTAAAATGAAATGTGCATGAGATCTTTTGAGAAGCCCTACAGTAATAATCCAATAATATGCACATCATTTAATATGCAAAATATGAGTTACATTTAAGGACGCGTACCACAGGTGAAAACGAGCTATCAGCCATTATTCTTCAGAGACAGTGTACTGTAACCCAATTCTTTTGAGTGTCCCTGTCCATAAACGATAGCCTATTCCACAATAAGCGCATTGAAGTTGATGTATATCCGTCGAATAGGTTTGAAAGATTTTGAGTGTCCCTGTAAAAGAATCCTAAATGCTACCTATTTCATTTTCAATACCCAACATGCCATGGGGTAAAACCCAATAACCTAAATCCATTGGTGAGAGCACGGACAGACTAACCGAATTCATAAACACTTTTCAACTAGGTTGGAATGGGTCCACAAATTTCGCGTTGTTGATCTTATTGAGCCTTAGCATTGGAACCAAAATATTCTTTTAAAAGGAATAGAAAGAAGCACTTTTTCCTTTCTAACTGGGTCAGCGATAGCGGCATTATTTTTCATCTACCAGAAAAAAAAAGCCCCGGGGCTGTGGAACAAACAGAGGCATGAGTTCTTCACCCCCCCCCCCCCTATTTTCTGCCGATTTCTCTAATTGCAGGATTCAGAAAAAAGAGAGAGAGAGAAAACGAGTCGACTGAATGCATCCCAAATGCCAGACGTGACGAGCTATTTTGCACGTTTCAAAGTTTTGACAGAGAAATTCCGATAATGACTGTTTGCACCAGTTTCGTTTAAGATGCAGCTTCTGAAGTAAGCCATCGCAGCATATATATATATATATATTAGTGCTCCCTATTAAACGTTTATACGAGTATCGTATAATACGTATTATACGGGGTGCAGATTTTGGATACGTACGTATGATACGACCAAGACGGTTATACGTATTATACGAAACAGCATATACGGTACATCGTATATACGGAACTTACACCAGAGATTAAATGTATAAACGTTTAAACGGTTTTCGTTCATTGCTTAAAAAATCATGTCTTTCTCCTGATGGTCTGTGTATCAGAGACTTTCAGAAACACCCGATGTGTCCAGACGGCACTTGCAAAAAAAAAGAAAAAAAAAATCGGAATATTTTTTTTTAGTTTAGATTTTGCTTCCCCCTCCCCCTCAAATCTAATCTATTAATTATTATGAAATGATCTACCTTTCGCATATCTGTAACACACGCATATAGCTTATTTTGATTAATGGCGTGGACATTTCGCCCGAAACATTAGTATTGCAGAACTCAAACTTACATTGACTTCATATTTTATACTGACATTGATCAATCCAACTCCTAGGAAGTTTCATAATCTTATTTTTATTTTAAAGACACCCCCCCCGGAGGGCATTCCCCCCACCGGCCTATATCCCTGGCCGTAACAAATAACTAACTAAACATACTTTTAATTTATTTAAGAATACTCTTTTCTATATTAAAAATATTTTGAAAATACGTTTTACAGCAAAAAAGAAAATAGAAGGCAAGTCATTTTAAGCTTGTGTGATTGCGTTCTGAAACATGCAGTGGCGATTATTTCTCAGGCTATAAGTAATCGAAATTTATAGGTACTAACACACACAAAAAAAATAAATTTTTTAACCAAAAATAGAACCGACTTCAAAAACTACTACAAAGTAAAAAATAATTTTTTTTAGGTAATAGTTAATAAAAAATTAAATTAAGAGCATTGTATTTACCATGCATATTATTATATTTATGTACATTAATTTGATTTTTTGGTGTCGGTGCCAGCCAAGCCAAGTTAAAGCCGTGTTACCATTTTTAAACATTTCATCTGATGGTATAAATGTGTATTTTCAAATGAGATTAGCAACTATATGTCGACAAACATTGCTTTGGAAATTAGTTAATCATTTAAATCATTGTATTTTCTACCATTTGATGAGTTATATGTATTTTTTTTATTGTCTCGTATTTATGTAGACATAACTTATACGCGTGTTACGATTTATATTGGATATTTCGTTTTGAATTTTGTACTTGGCTTGGCTGGCCCCGACTCCAAAAAATCAAATTAATGTACATAAATATAATAATATGCATGGTAAATACAATGCTCTTAATTTAATTTTTTATTAACTATTACCTAAAAAAAAATTATTTTTTACTTTGTAGTAGTTTTTGAAGTCGGTTCTATTTTTGGTTAAAAAATTTATTTTTCGCTTTTTAGTAGTTTTTGAAGTCGGTTCTATTTTTGGTAAAAAAGTTTATTTTTCGCTTTTTAGTAGTTTTTGAAGTCGGTTCTATTTTTGGTAAAAAAGTTTATTTTTCGCTTTTTAGTAGTTTTTGAAGTCGGTTCAATTTTTGGTTAAAAAGTTTATTTTTCGCTTTTTAGTAGTTTTTGAAGTCGGTTCTATTTTTGGTAAAAAAGTTTATTTTTCGCTTTTTAGTAGTTTTTGAAGTCGGTTCAATTTTTGGTTAAAAAGTTTATTTTTCGCTTTTTAGCAGTTTTTGAAGTCGGTTCTATTTTTTTTTTTTTTTTTTTTTTTTTGGTTAAAAAGTTTATTTATTTATTTATTACTTTAATGATACCCATATTTACATTAAACCATATTGTTGCTAATATCTTTTTTATTTCACGTTAACTGGGCAGTAGACTCGAGTATCGAAGATTAGAAAATTTATCATTATTCTCATCTAATGTCTTTAAAGCCTTTAATGATATCTATATTTACAACTGTAGACTCGAGTACGGAAGATTAGAAAATTTATCTTTATTCTCATCTAATGTCTTTAAAGCATTTAACGAAATATATATTAACATTAAACCATATTGTTGCTAATATATTTTTATTTCACGCTAACCTTGGCAGTAGACTCGATTATGGAAGATTAGAAATTTTATCATTATTCTCACCTAATCGTCTTGGATATTGTGTCATAATCGGGCTGTATACTACAGTTTTGATAACTGTGTAACTCACTGATTTCGGTGCTTATGCTTAATGTGTACTGATTTTTACGATCCGTACAAGGTAAATACACTGCGCCAACAATGTCGTCTATAATACTATTCGGAGTAACCCCTTTCTTTCTATAGTGTCACTCTATAGTTAATATTATGTAGCAGAAATATTAAAAGACAATTGCAGAAGCATTTATATACAACTGTATTGTATAATATAATATAGATATTGGATATTTTAAAGGCAGTTTCCAACTAGTGCGCCACAGGTGATAAATCGCCAAATATTTTCTGTAACTCGTACATTTATATGGGATTTGAAACAACAATGTATTTAATTATGCGCCAATAAACGCTTATCAAAATATGCCAAACCGCTGTGAAACTGCAAAAAGGGAACTTTTAAAAGATTCAAAAGTAGATTTGTTGTGGCATAATTTATAGTTTTTATCCGTACGTTGTATTATATTTATCCAATTCACAATTTTATGTAATTTTGCTTTTCACATTTAGCAACACTCTAAACTTTTTGTTTAGATCTTAAAAAGTTTGTTCTATGAAAATAAATCCGACAAGTTAAAGCTGATTTAAATATGTCAGTCTTTTTATTATTTGTAAATTCACGTAATAGAATACTTTATGATATGAAATGAAAGTCGTCTGCCCAACAAATTAACTATTTTTAAAATGCTTATTTTTTTTTCGTTTTTATTGAATTACTGAAAAAGTACTGAACCAATTTTCATAAAATTTAAATGGGACCAATTCGAGAGTATTCTCCTTCGAATAATAAAAAAAATCACAATAAATAGGACGCAAAGTTCCGGAGTAATCGGTGAACATACATAAAAGATTTTAAAAGATTCAAAAGTAAATTTGTTGTAGCATAATTTATAGTTTTTATCTGTACGTTGTATTATATTTATCCAATTCCCAATTTTATGTAATTTTGCTTTTCAAATTTGGCAACACTCAAAAGCCAACAAATTAACTATTTTTAAAATGTTTATTTTTTTTTTCGTTTTTGTTGAATTTCTGAAAAAGTATTGAACCAATTTTGATAAAATTTAAATGGGACCAATTCGAGAGTATTCTCTTTCGAATAAAACAAAAATCACATAAATAGGACGCATAGTTCCGGAGAAATCGGTGTACATACATAAAAAAAAAAAAAAAAATACATACACGTCGAATTGATAACCTCCTCCTTTTTTGAGTCTGTTAAAAAAGAAATTTGTCAAGACTAACAACAATTCTTAAAATGTAATATCTTGTAATGCACATACCCTTTGTATAAAAAATAGCACGAGTGTCATGGTTAAAAAAATAAAATTGCGTTATACATTAACACAGAGTAGAAAACATTAGCACCGTGGGAAGAACAACATTTGAACTTTGCGCAAATGGAGTGTACGCACACGAAAATAAATATATATATATATATTTAATTTAAAAAAAAAGAATATACTTAATAATGATTAACAATAAATCTGAAATGTGTATATTCTTCTTATTTGCTCAAAAAGTTTTATTACTTTCGTTATATATTTACAATAATCGTTTATAGGAGAAAATAACAAGATTCTATGAAACATATTACACAGATTGCTAAAGTTGCGCCACTGGTTTCCAACTTGTTCTCCGTTCAGTGACGTAACACTGATGAGATCTATTGGCATTAAAAGTAAATACGATACTTGAACTATACGTATACTTGCATTAAACGTATACTTGAATTATACGTTTAACCGATATACGATTATACGTATCCGGATACGTTTAAACGTGTAGTTTAAGGTTTACGTATTATACGTATATACGTATATCGGTTAAACGTATAACTGAAATACGTATCGCATCGGGAGCACTAATATATCTACCCTATATATATAAAATCCTAATGAAACGAATTTGTGAAACGAATTTATGAAACGATTTTATGAAACGACTGATTAAACGACTGATTATGTTTCAGGGCTATTTTTAATAAAATATTAAACGCTTGATGGTGAAATTAATACCAATTGTCCATAAAAATCCGCGGATGTCAAAACTGGTAATAAAATTTTGAAATTGGAATTAGTTTTCGAGATATTAATTTTTTTCTAATTTTAATGACATTTCTGTAATGATGGCAACTAATTACTCAGTTTTTTTGTGACAAAAAAGGGAAAAAAATAAAAAAGGATCCCGATAGGGATTATTGATTTATTTTTATTCGTCATTTTCAAATTGAAATTGAATTTATCTTTTATTTCAATCGATAATGAAGACAAGATTGTGATTAAATTATGTTTTTCACGAAAATTTGAAAAAAAAAAAAATCACATTTCTATCGTCAGGATTCAATCGTCTGTCAGCATTTAATTTAATCTATAAACTGAAAATATTTTGAATAAATTCGTCCAAACGACGTCATTTATGTAAATACGTCAGTTATGTTTACACAATATATTTAATATAAAGAAGCCATTTATCTATTTTTATGTACAAAAAGAGGTAAATTGAAAGACAATTATAAATAAATTGCATATATACATATAAATACATGTATAAACAAGCATAAAAGTTCGGTGATTTTCCAGTATATGGAGCCTTGACGAAACAGAGAAAATAGCCTTGGCGGAAAAGGAAATTTGGCAACATACTTTCTGTCAACCTATTTACTTTGTCATTTCGTATACAGAAGCATTTTTTCAATATTTATACAATTTGTTTAGCGTAAAATGTCATTTATCCTATTTTATATATATCAGAAGTAATTTGTATAGAAAAAACAATAATAATATACGTATAATTAAAATACGCATATAAACAAAAAAAAATCGTCGAATTTGTTTCCATGGCTGTTTATGTCATTTGGCACCAAATCTCACTTTCTGATGCCCGAATTGCGCCAAGCTTTTTAAAAAAGCGTCAAGACCCCTATTATAGAAAATCACCAAAAGTTCATTGGGTTTGTTTTCATAACTTTTGGCAACAAATCTATGTATATTAACGAATCTATTCGTTTTTGAAACTCGAATTACGACAAACCTAAAAGCAAAGGATCCTATACTGGAAAAGTACCCGATTTTCTTATGGACAATATTCAAGTGACATAACATGGTGTAAAATTATCGCGGATAGCAAATTTGTTTAAATATCTCATCAATTGATGCCGAATAAATGCAGGCATGCATGCACAAAATATTTAATTAATTTTGTATGATAAATAATTATTAGAAAATTCGTATATACATATTAATTAAAATAAATAATTTAAATATTTAAAATAACATGAAAATATGCATGATGGTGCACTAAAATAGAGATAAAATTAAAACCTGTTACTGAAAATGTCTGTAACATAGTACTTTTCAATACCGTGGTTCTTAATGTTATTCACAAGCAGATGGAATTTTTCTCATCCTTAAACGCAAAGGAAGAATAGAATACAGATCGTTGTTATAAAAGTGCGAGAGGTAGCCACAATTTAAACCTAACCATTTTATACAAGCTGGTTTTCAAGGTGTAATTGATTTTACTTATCAATCCCTAAAACAGTCGTCAGTTGTCGCAACAGCTGTGTATGAGGCCATGATAATACAAAAATGCCCCATTAAAACGTTAAAAGCATGGCAACCCAATTACAGATTTACCAATATTAAAACGAAGCACGCTGTCATGTTTTTAGAGGCCTAGAAGTCTGAGCGGGGGTTGGCGAGTGTAGCTCGCAGGGGGTAGGCCACCTAGTATAAATATATAATAAAACTTTTGTTAATAATAACCATTCAATCACACAAATAACCGATCATTACAATACGATACATATCCAAAAATGTGAGATCCTCAAAATTAAAATAAGTGGGAAAAAATACTTAAAAGATAGGTTGAGAAAAAATATCCAATGTGCAGAAGGTGAAACTGTATTACAAGAAGCCATTGGAAACTTCTAGAGTGAAACACTTTCTCGAGGGCAATATTCCACTCATAGAAGTAAAATGTAGTTGATTTCTGTTTGAGTCAATAGGCCTGAGTCAACTTTATTAACTCAAATGGTCCGATCCCTTACGCAGTCAAATTGAAAGAAAATCGAATAAAAATGGACACACATGGAATAACTGTGCAAAAATCAATGAATGGGGAACATTAGTAAATACAAAAAAGTGTGGATAAACGAAATAAAAAAGGAAAACTGCCCAGTTATTACTGAGGGCATTGAGCTCACAGGCTATTCACACTCATTGTGTATAGTATACTCTTATTTCAAAGAATAATGCCCCTCGACAATATATTAAGGGGGGGGGGGGGTTAAGCACCCGTTCCCACCTTTATACTTAACCAATAAACCCCCACAATCTAATCAGGCAAGCGCCTTACCACAATGCATTTATACACAAAATTTGAAAAAAATCGGATAATTTTGCTTGAAAAACCCATTTATCTGAATTAAGGGAGGTGATCCCCCCCCCCCCGTTCCACCCTTTATACTTAACAAATGAAAACTCAAAACTAATCAGGCAAACGCCTTACCACAATGAATCTATATACAAAGTTTAAAGAAAATCTGATCACTCTGCATGAAAAACCCATTTATCTAAATTAAGGGGGATTAGCCCCCCGTTTACCCCCCTTTGTACTTACCCAATGAACACCCAAAACTAATCAGGGAAGTATCTTATCACAATGAGCCTATATACACAATTTGAAGAAAATCGGATAATTCAGCATGAAAAACCCATTTATCTAAATTAAGGGGGAGTTAGCCCCCCCCCTTTCCCCCCTTTATACTTAACCCATGAACTCCCAAAACTAATCAAGGAAGCGCCTTATTAGAATCAACCTATAAACAAAATTTGAAGCAAAACGGATAATTCTATCACGAGTTATCGCGTTACGTACATACATACATACGTACATACATACATACATACATACATAGAGAACGGGCGGGCACATTAGCTCTCAGGCTTTGATAGCCTGTGAGCTAAAAACATATAGCAGTCAACATATAAGCAGTGAGATTTTAACTATCAAAATATATATTATGTATACACAAGGCTTTACAAAGGGTATAGCCGGGTTTCATATTAAAATATGCGCTTGAGTCAACTACACGAATCAATAACTCTTCAACAGAGATGCGTTTTTGCCAAATTTTCAAGCACCTATCTCAAGCCCACTGTCAATTAGGATTCTTAATGTGTGTTTTGGAAAAAAGTGCATTGGAACGAAACGAGTGGTCGAATTTTACCGAAATCAGTAATGTGTAAGATTACCATACAAATAGTGATTGTTTTTTTTCCTATTTGTCTCAGCAAAAAAACACGTATTATTGCATTTTCCTTGTTTTTAATGGAACTTTTTAATTAAGAAGCTATCGAAATATTTCAGTGACCACCTTCATTTTTTTACCGCAAATACTGCGAGACAGGATGTACATTGGGGGTGAGTTTGAACTCTCTACGCTAAGTGCATATTCAAAATAATAATTATTATTATTTCCTGGGAAAGCATTGCGAGTGGCGTATGTTATTGCAAGTGCATGTACAGTAGTATGTCCAGTTTACTATGATGTTGGTGGTAATCATTTGAAGGATAACATTGTGTTTTGTTAGTTGACAGTTATTTTTTTTCCCCACATATTTTTCGGCTTAGTTTGACTTAACACTGTAGTTGATTAACGTTTGGTAAGGTTCGTAAGTGACACATTTTAATTCGTTCAGTGCAGTGAGTTATATTTGATTATATTTCTTTTGAATGCTAAAAGGTGTCAATTAACAACATAATATGCAGTAAAATAACTTTTATTAGGTTGTTGGCATGTTTCGGCTTTTTTTCGAACGTGCCATTTTCAAAAACAAATGAGACTATTCTATAATGGCACGGTCTTTGAAGTTATTGTTTGAAATACTATCATTTAAATTACGTGTACTTTTTAAAAATGACGCACGTTATCTTTTACTTTTACTGGGTTGTTTATTTCCATATTTGTAACCATCGAGTCACCCGAGCACCCTTTCGGTAAGTTAAAAGAGGCTGCATCGTTGTCTATTGTATTTTTGCGTGTTACTATCTCTATGGTTTCTCTTATTATGGATGGATAGTAGGGGAGAGTGTTGTACCTTGGGACAATTTTCACATTTTAATTTTTTACTTCGATGATTATAATCAGATTTAATAGCATAGACTGGATGGAAAAATTATTTTACTTCAATGTTTGATCCACTTCTTACCATCCCTCCAGTCCATAGGGAGAGTATTGTACCTCGGGACACTGGCAATTCCTAATATTCTATTGGCAACCGTGATCTTTTGTTTATTTCTAATAGTGACCTATAACCAACAGATCGCATCATAGTAACAGACAAAATCAGGCGTATTGAATGGATGATTTGGTGAAAAAAAATAAAATTGCATTATTCCAAAGTAAATATTTTTCTCGTTCTAATTTCATTTTCTACCTTTGTATATTGTATAACAAGTCAACTGCATTTTATTTTTTAATAATAGAGAAGATTTTTCAATGTTTTGGTTATGAGAAAATAATGATACTGCATCTAGATTGATTGCCATTTGGATTTTATTTAACCATGTGATGATTGTACCTTGGAAAGTAAAATAGGTTGTACCTTGGGACATGTCCCAAGGTACAACATATGCACGGTTCTTAATAATTTGATCATATAAAAATATTTTTATTAATTTCTTATTTTTATTTCTTAATAAAATAACAATATTTTTATTATTCATTTTAAAAGCAATTCCACAAAACCTGTGAAATACAGTAAATAAAACAACTCAACTTTGTTTTGGATATATTTTATAATGATTGAAGTTTGCAAATATGAATCTGGTCACCAGGGCCTGATTATTCAAAAGGCACGTGAAGCACATACTTCCCCTCTGAAATTTAAAACGGCCCCCAAAAATGACTGTGAAGAGAGCCCTCTAATTCCTATTTTCATTTTTTCACATTGTATTTTTGATTTTTTGAAAAAGAACGTTTGCTTAGTCCAAGAGTAAATCAACACACTATTTCACGAAACTTATTGAATAGGGAAATAGGAATGTCATCAATAGGTTGTTCATTATTCCTACAGCATCCTGATGTGCCTATTAGGAACCACCCGGGAAACTGAGCATACAGCTATAGGTACTAAATATATCTCAAATATATACATGGAACATAAAAAATCTGTTTAATGAAATATGTGTGACCTGGGCTAAGCTACTCCCGGAAATAATATTAGTATCTGGGTGAGTTTTCATGAATGAAGAATTAAAAAAAGTTTGCCAAACGAAAGGCCCCCAAAATGGTACAATGCTTCCCCTAGATTCAGAGGTTAATCGGGCCCTGCTGGTATTGCCTGATAAAACTTTTTCTTTCCATGTGATGGCACATGCATATAATTTAGATGAGACATAGGAAATTCTACGGTTCATATACCTCCTAAAATCATTGCGCCAAAAGGCATCCAACAAATTGGAAGAATGACATCTGGTGAACGTGGCACTATGATTGCTGCAGTAAATGCTATAGGAAAGTATGTAGCCTCCCATGCTCATTTTTCCATGGGTCCATTTTAAAAGAAATAGGTTAACCCCTTGAAATGCGATGGTTCATTTTTTAACCACTTCATTTGAATCCCTCAATGCCTCATTCGCACACCAGAATTTTGGAATAGAAATTTTCGTTTCACTAAGTATGGGATGAAAAGTTTTACATATTTTTAAATGAATTTGTTTGTAAATTCTGGTGTTATTCACTCATTTTAGCATTTTATGAATGGAATGAAGTACTTTGCCCCTAAAAGTGTTAAAAGGAGCACCCAATGGGGCAATAGGTGGAGCTAACGCTTCAGGGTGATCCAATGAGGTTCTATTTCTGCAGTGCATTGAACACTTTATGGAACAAGTGAAGTCATCAAAAGAATTTCCGGTGCTGTTCATCATGGCCAATCCTGACAGCCCTATTTCAATTCCTACAATACAGAAATGCCGGGAACTTGGAATGTTTTTTTGTTAACAATTCCTCCCCATACTTCCCGTAAACTACAGCCACTGTAAGCATAGGAAGTTCATCTGAGTCAATCATCGAAGTAAAAAATTAAAATGTGAAAATTGTCCCAAGGTACAACACTCTTCCCTACTATCCATCCATAATAAGAGAAACCATAGAGATAGTAAAACGCAAAAATACAATAGGTGACGAGGCAGCCTCTTTTAACTTACCGAAAGGCTGGCTCGGGTGACTCTACGATTACAAATATGGAAATAAACAACCCACTAAAAATAAAAGATAACGTGCGTCATTTTTAAAAAGTACCTGTAAATTAAATGATAGCATTTTACTTCAAAGCTCATGCAATACTATGGAATAGTCTCATTTGTTTTTGAAAATGGCTCGGAGTGAGCCGAAACATGTCAACAATCTAATAAAATTTATTTTACTGTATATTATGTTGTTAATTGACACCTTTTAGCATTTAAAAGAAATATTATTACAAGATGTTATAATTTATTATATTTTTATACATTTGATTAATTGAACTATTATATATACAGAGACTGATTACCAACGGGGCAAATTTCCACCCGTAAAAATGAATAGAATTTTTTTTTTTTCATATTCAAGACGTGATAGACCACACCGACTAGTAACCTTTTCTTGAATCAAACATCTTCTCCGCACCGTCACGTGACGGTGGGGAGATAACGCGCCAAACCGGTTTTTTTCCTCGCATTGAAATTCCCGCTCCCACCGAGACCTGCATTCATTTCACCTGTGTTTGCGTTGACCGTGAGAGGGAAGGCTGCCAAGAAAGGGATTAGCGCCAAAAACGACACCCTTTTGGCGATGGAAGCGGTAAGATATATGGCTTCATCTTTCTGCCGGAGGAATCCATATTCTACTTATAAATTCCTCCTCTATGGCTTAAATTAGGCGAAAATTTCTACACAAATTTACTGGTGGAAATTTTCCCCCTCTGGTAATCAGGCTCTGTATACATAATAGTTCAATTAATTATGTACTGAATGAATTAAAATAGGTCACTTACGAACCTCTCCATGAAGAACAGTGTTAATACAATGAGGATGGGAATATACAGAATAATACAGAATTCGCGTCTTTTGGGGATCTGTCATTCCGCCCATGGGCGGTACTTTTGCGTTTTATATGTTACGTTATTTCTCAAAAAAACATACACAAAATTCGTATTTTT
Source organism: Maratus michaelseni (assembly GCA_963931845.1). Taxonomy (NCBI): domain Eukaryota; kingdom Metazoa; phylum Arthropoda; class Arachnida; order Araneae; family Salticidae; genus Maratus; species Maratus michaelseni. The sequence goes on from OZ007589.1 coordinate 470,403,881, forward strand.
ACAATTAGAGCACTGTGCACATAAATCGTTCGATTAGAGGCAATGCCACTGTTGTACATTCATTTATAATATAGACACAAAGTGATAAAATCTTGTTGCTAAATAATGCACCATGCAAATGTAACGCCCATAGGCGCAGCTTCCTGTTTAAAAAACGAAAAACAATGTGTTAAGTCAAACTGCGCAAAAAATCAGTCAACTGTTAAATAACAAAAAAGATTGCTTTCCTTCAAATGATTACCACTAACAACATAGCTAAATGCATAATACCGCGCATGCGCTTGCAAACAAAACTTGCAACCAACATACAAAACTTGCAACCCACTCACCGGAATAAGTTTTTAACTTTTTAGCTCACAGGCTATCAAAGCCTGAGAGCTTATGTGCCCGTCGGTTCTGTATGTACGTAACGCCATAACTCTTGATAGAATTAACCGTTTTACTTTAAATTTTGTTTATAGGTTCCTTGTGATAAGGCGCTTCCCTGATTAGTTTTGGAGGTTCATTGGTTAAGCATAAAGGGGGGAAACGGGGGGTTAACCCCCCATAATTTAGATAAATGGGTTTTTCATGCAGAATTATCCCATTTTCTTCCAATTTTGTATATAGGTTCATTTTGATAATGTGCTTCTGTCAATAGTTTTGGGGGTTCATTGGTTAAGTATAAAGGGGAAAGGGGGGATACCCCCCCCCCTAATTTAGATAAATGAGTTTTTCATGAAGAATTATCCGATTTTCTTCAAATTTTGTATATAGGTTCATTGTGATAATGCGCTTCTCTGAATAGTTTTGGGGGTTCATTGGTTAAGTACAAAGGGGGAAAGGGGGGGGCTACTCCCCCCTTAATTTAGATAAATGGGTTTTTCATGCAGAATTATCCCATTTTCTTCAAATTTTGCATATAGGTTAATTTTGATAATGTGCTTCTGTCAATAGTTTTGGGGATTCATTGGTTAAGTATAAAGGGGAAAGGGGGGATAACCCCCCCCCTAATTTAGATAAATGAGTTTTTCATGCAGAATTATCCAATTTTCTTCAAAATTTGTATATAGGTTCATTTTGATAATGTGCTTCTGTCAATAGTTTTGGGGGTTCATTGGTTAAGTATAAACGGGGAAAGGGGGGAATACCCCCCCCCCCCCCCTAATTTAGATAAATGGGTTTTTCATGCAGAATTATCCGATTTTCTTCAAATTTTGTATATAGGTTCATTGTGATAATGCGCTTCTCTGAATAGTTTTGGGGGTTCATTGGTTAAGTATAAAGGGGTAAAGGGGGGCTAATCCCCCTTAATTTAGATAAATGTGTTTTTCATGCAGAATTATCCAATTTTCTTAAAATTTTGTACATATATTCATTGTAATTAGAGACTTCCTTGATTAGTTTAAGGGGTTCATTAGTTAACTATGAGGGGGGTAACGGGGGGATGACCACCCCCCTTAATATATTGTTGATTTGTTTATTTTTCGAGGGGCATATTTCAAATTCTTTGAAATAAGAGTATAATATACAATTAGTGTGATTAGCCTGTGAGCTCAATGCCCTCAGTTTAACTGGGCAGTTTTCTTTTTATTTGTATTATGCACGTAATAGAGAGTTGAAACTCGCATCCTATTTCGTAGTATTTGCTGTCAAAAAATAAAGGTGGTTTCTGAAATATTTCGATAGGTTCTTAATTATAAAGTTCAATTAAAAAAAAGAAAAATGCAATAACACGTGTTCTTTTGCTGAAACAAACAGGAAAGAAAAATATCCACTATTTGTATGGTAATCTTACACATCCTTGATTTTTTTGCGGTGAAATTTGACAACTCGTTTCATTCATCCCAATACACTTTTTTCCAAAACGGACGTTAAGGATCCTAACTGCCCATGGGCTTGAGACAGGTGCTTAAAACTTGGCAGAAAAACATCTCAATTGAAGGGCTATCGATTTATGTCGGACTCGACCCGGTGGACTCAAGGGCTTATTTTACTATGAAATCCGGCTATAACCTTTGATAAAATTCTAGTCGCCAGTAAAAAATATTTACCCCCCCCCCCCCTTCACTGATTTCAAAAAGACACAAAAGTTTTTAGCTCATAGGCTATCAAAGCCTGAGAGCTTATGTGCCCGCCGGTTCTGTATGTACGTAAGTACATATGTATGTACGTAACGCGATAACTCTTCATAGAAATATCCGTTTTTCTTCAAATTTTGTTTATAGGTTCACTGTGTTAAGACGCTTCCCTGATTAGTTTTCGGAATTGATTGGTTAAGTATAAAGGGGGGAACGGGGGGGGCTAATCCCCCCTTAATTTATATAAATGGGTTTTTCATGCAGAATTATCCCATTTGCTTCAAAATTTGTTTATAGGTTCACTGTGTTAAGGCGCTTCCATGATTAGTTTTCGGGATTGATTGGTTAAGTATAAAGGGGGAGAAATGGGGCTAATCCCCCCTTAATTTATATAAATGGGTTTTTCATGCAGAATTATCCCATTTACTTCAAATTTTGGATATAGGTTCCTTATGATAAGGCGCTTCCCTGATTAGTTTTGGGGATTCGTTGGTTAAGTATAAAGAGAAAAAGGGGGCTAATCCCCCCACCCTTAATTTAGATAAATGGGTTTTTCCTGCAGAATTATCCGATTTTCTTCAAATTTTGTATATAGGTTAATGGTGATAAGGCGCTTTCCTGATTGGTTTTGGGGATTCATTGTTTAAGTTTTAAATGGGGTAGCGGGGGGCTAATCCCCCCTTAATTTAGATAAATGGGTTTTTCATGCAGAATTATCCTATTTTCTTCAAATTTCGTATATAGGCTTATTGTGGCAAGGGGCTTCCCTGGTTAGTTTTGGAGATTCATTGGTTAAGTATAAAGGGGGATACGAGGGGTAATCCCCCTTAATTTCGATAAATGGGTTTTTCATGCAGAATTATCCGATTTGCTTCGAATTTAGTATATATGTTCATTGTAATAAGGGGCTTTCCTGATTTAGTTTTGGGGGTTCAATGGTTAACTATAAGGGGGTGGGGAAACGGGGCATGATCCTTCTTAATATATTGTCGATTTCTTTATTTTTCGCAGGGCTTATTTCAAATTCTTTGAAATAAGAGTATAATATACAGTTAATGTGAATAGCCTGTGAGCTCAATGCCCTCAGTTTAACTGGGCAGTTTTCTTTTTTATTTATGAATTAATTGGAGAAAAAAATAAAAACAAGCATAGTTTAAAATTATTAGTTACAAAATTTAGAAAGATTAAATCTGGAGGCAAGCAACTCAGGGCACTTTTGACCCGCCCCCCCTCCATATCTCCACGCTGGAGTATCCCAAAAATTTGAAACTTCGTTTTTCTAGAGTATTTGGCACACAGGACCAAAATTTAAAATTACAACTGTCTGTCTTTTCTAATTCAGACGATATATGAACTCAAACATTCGATTTTTTGTCACTCACTCACTCGTCATCAAAAAGATTAGGTAGATCCCGTAGCCCTAGAAACTTGACATTTGGAAAAAAGGTAGTGTTTAGGATGCAAAGAAAGGAAAAATTATAAAATCCGGAAAATTCGAAGAAAAAACATTCGAAAATTCAACAAATTCCATCAAAATTGAAAATTGAAAATAATACGATCTTGTAGTCTTAGAAACTTAAGATTTGGTGTGAAGGTAGTGTTTAGCATCCAGAAAAAGAAAACATCAAAAACACCAAAAAAATCGAAAGCAAAATTGAAAAAAAAACGAAAAAATCGAAAAATTTCAAATAATCCGATTTTGTTGCGCTAGAAACTTGGAATTCGGAGTAAAGGTAGTATGTAGGATGCAAAATAAGGAAAAATTCAAAAATCCGAAAAATTCAAAAAAATTGAAAAAATTAAAATAATTTGATCTTTTCGCCTTAGAAACTTAAAATTCGCGATAAAGATAGTGTTTAGGAGTCAGAATAAGTTAAAGTAAAAAACGCAATAAAATTCCAAAATAAAATCAAAAAATCGAAAAAAATTGGAAAAATAAGGGAAATTAAAAAATATTTCGATTTCATAGCGCTAGACACTTGAAATTTGGAATAAAGGTAATATTTAAGATACTAAATAAGAAAAAATTAAAAAATATGGATAATTCGAAAAATACCCATAAATTAGTGCAGACGATATATGAACTCAAAGTTTCGATTTTTTGTGACTCACACACTCACTCACTCTCGCGTCATCAAAAAGATTGGGTAGATCCCGCAGCCATAGAAACTTAAAATTTGGAATAAAGTTTTGGATTTTTAACTGTTTCGGATACAAAGAAAGGAAAAATTATAAAATCCGGAAAATTCCAAAAAAACATTCGAAAATTCAACAAATTTGAACAACAGATAAAAAAAAAAAAAATTGTTCGTATTCATCAAACCCAGTGTATACATATTTATATATTTTTTACACATACCAGGAAGTGCAACTTGGGCCAACTGGGTTGAAAAATATACTACGTTTATGTACAATACGTGATGTGAAATTCGTTTTTATATAATTATATTAGAAAAATAACTTATCATTAAAATAAAAATACATATACTAAAAGTGATTACAATATACGTAAGGGTTTGTAAAAATCTTTTATAAAACTGATCTACTAGTTTCATGCGCACAATTGGCGTCATTTTCAAGATCAATAATGATAAAATAAATTTCGCAAAATATTTGAAAAAAATAAATAAATAAATTCAATTTCTTTTGCGAAAATAGTTTATTTCATCATTATTGATCTTGAAAATGTTGCCGATTGTGTATACGAAACTAGTATATCTGTTTATAAAAAGGGTTTTATAAGAATTTAAGTGTACATTTTTTTTAGCATATATTATTTTAATTCAATTTTAACTGAAACCGCTTAATAGGTTAATTACATTTAAGGCGGTTTCCTCCGCTCAACATCGGGAAACCTTTTGACCGATTTGCGCAATCCTTTTTAAACGTCATTTGAAGGCATGATTATTACAGTTATTTGTAATCGAACAGCTTTTATTTTTTAATTTTCCAATCAATATTTATATATTTAGAGCGATTGTTGGCTAATGACTACAGTTTTTTTTCTTCTGTCGCATCCGGAAATTTGGTTCAAAATGCCAATTTTGACAGCATTTACCGACAAATCCGCTATGCCTTTATCGAAAAATAGAAAAATTGTTCGATTACATAGTGTCTGAAAAAGTACGCATGCCAATTTTATACATTTGAGAAATGCGCATACGATTCAGAAATGCGCAGAAAGTAGCCAGTTTAGATTTGAGATTTGCCTTAATATAATTTTTAGATGGCCCACCGAGTCTACATAAAACATTTTGATATAAAAGATAATAAAGTTTTAAATTTTATTAATAATTATACATTTAAAAATCAGCTTGTGTCCCAATCTCGTTCATTACATACAATTACACAAACTATACGATACCCAAAGTTTCAAAGGAGTGAAAAAAGTTCAGCCATTTTTTTCACTGTAAGGGAAAAAAAAAAATACATTTTATTTTTTATTTTTGTTTATTAATTTGGTCATGCGAGAAAATTGCAGTTGGAGCCTTTGCAAAGAATGCACAGAATCCATTTCCCATTGTGGTAACGCAACGCTGTCACTTTCTTCTTAATTTTGCATATTTATATTACCCCAAATGTTACGTGAAAATGACGTCCTGTTTAAAAGAGAACACGCAATTTCTTTCATGAAACCGTTACATCTCAATACAGTTCTGTAGAAAATTTTGGTACGACGTAGCCTTAGAACCTATATTGGCGAAATAAAAAGTCAGTACAAGATTACATCACTTTGTCCAAATTATAGTAATTTTTATTTCAATTTATGAACAACACGTTTGACGCGGATTTATGACGTCATTTTCTATTGATAAAATGGTAAAATCGTGTCTAAAGATCTCGGAAAGGAGCGAAATGCTCCAGCGTGTGAAAATGACATCTTATTTAAAAAGCAGCGAGAAAAGTTCATTGAACTTTTATTATTCGGTTGAATTTCGACAGGTGCCACCTCGTTGTACATTAATTCCAATGATAATATGAATTTTGCTGTGTATCGGTTTTGCCAGGCATCACACAGGGTCCTTTCTATAGTTACCCCTTTGAGAACATTTAGAGTTTGGATTTAAATTAAAAGTTTGGATAAAAATATGTTTTATTATTTTTACAATTTTGGTGGCTTTTGATTTGTTAATGTTGTTAAGGGCGCGGTCTGTTATTTCTAATGTTTTAATCTCGTTTTTATAGTAATTGTTTAGATAAGGTCGTATACATATGCCGTGTATTTGTTTTTTAATTTAGCGCATCCATGTCAAATGCGGAACCATTGTAATTAATATTCCTATTCGAATTCCATGTGTTTTGCTACAGCAGACCTCATTCAGTTTTTTTTAATTTTTCTCCCTATAGCAAGAGTAGTATTGAATAGAATTTGTGTGTTAAACAAAGCTATTAAGTTCGTAAATTTTATAGATGATCTAACTTTGTCATCCGATCATAGAATTTATTTCCATTCTTTAAAATAATAGGAAGACACTATAAGGGATAGATATTGACATGAATTTATATGATATTCTAATACGAAAATTTTATCTCAAAAACGGCTCTAACGATTTTGACGAAATTTTGTATCCTACCATTTTGGGGCACCAGAAAACCATTGGGGTAGGTCACGTGTTCGAGAAAATTCGATTAGTGGGTCATTTTGGGTCATCAAGGGTCAGGGTCAAGCTAATTCTATCTAAAAAATGGTTCAAACGATTTTAACTAAATTTTGTATTTTACAATTTTCTGGCACGAGAAGACTATTGGGCTGGGTCACATGTTCGAGAACTTTCGATGAGTGGGTCATTTTGGGGTCAACCCGGGTCAAGTTAATTTTATCTAAAAAACGGCTCTAACGATTTTGATTAAATTTTGTGTCCTACGAGTTTCGGGCACGACAAAATCATTGGGCTAGGTCATTTGTCTGAGAAAATCCGATTAGTGGGTCATTTTGGGGTCACTGTGGGTCAAGCTAATTTTATCTAAGAAACGGCTCAGACTATTTATACTAAATTTTGCATCGTATGGCTTTCAGGAACGAGAAGACTGTTGGGCTAGGTCATGTGTTCGAGAAAATTCGATTAGTGGGTCATTTTGGTCATGGGTCATTATGGGTCAAGCTATTTTATCTTAAAAACGGCTCAGACTATTTAGATTAAATTTTGCCTCCCATGGTTTTTGAGCACGAGAAGACTGTTGGGCTAGGTCTCATTTTCGAGAAAATTTAATTAGTGGGTCATTATGGGTCAAGCTATTTTAGCTTAAAAACGACTCAGAATATTTAGACTAAATTTTGCCTCCTATGGCTTTGGGGCACGAGAAGAATGTTGGGCTAGGTCACATGTTTGAGAAAATTTGATTAGTGGGTCATTTTGGTCTTGCGTCAGGATATTTGAACTCAAAGCTAATTTTGACCGAGCAATTTACTTAAATCCTAGCAGGTGTTATTTCATGAGGTTTCTCTTCTTTACGCGTGAAAGATTTTCTTTTAAAGAGAATACACACCCAAAAGCTATTTACCTCATAAGAGACAGCATTCATAACAGACTATTCCATATAATTGCGTTTAAGCACTGCTATTCCTTTTTCTCTCATTTCGCAGGTTCACCCATGTGACCTATGCCAATTTAAACATTCTCATTGACTTTGACTATGAGAATAAAAACGCTTTTAACAAAATTGATTAACGAATTTCAAGCTTTTTTTTCTTTACGCAATTGCTTTACTGTGAAATATTCGGACCTAGTTTTTAACACTTTCCAACCAAGTTGAAAAGTGTTTAGGAATTCGATGAGATTTGCTTTGTCTTTTTTAGCCGTCTGTCCAAGCTCTAACTCGCGTAAATATACTCGGATTTCCATGCAATGGATATATGTCGTTAAGCTTAACTATGGCATGTTCGGTATTGAAAATGAAGTATGCAGATAGCACTTATAGTTCATTTACACGGCCAATCAGAAGAATTCTTTTACATGACAACCTATCTATGAGGAAAAATCGTTTGCGGTGATATTTCAGTAATGTTAATATATCTCAAACATGTTGAAATCCATATATATAAAATCCGTTCTTGGTATGTATGTTCCTTATACAAATCTACAGATTTTATCCGATTGGAACAAAATTTGATGTACATACGTTTTAGAACACGAGTAAAATCACTGTCAACTTTAAAAAATTCTTAGACCATTCTTTATCATTTATTTCAAACATCTCCCATAGTTTACCATTACAGAAATCTTTTTTTTTTTTTTTTCTCAATTTCTAATGCAATTTCTTTCCCGTTGCCATTAAAAAAACTGTGTATGGACAATATTTTTATAAACCAATTTGAGATTAACTCACTATAATTTGAAATCCGAAACTGACGTCAATTTTGGCAGATGTGATTTTTTTCGCATATTACAAAAATAAGTGCTTTAAACGACATAGTGCAGGGTCGGCGAACCTATGACACGCGTGCCGTAACTGGCACGCGAAAGGATAATTTTGGCACGCCGTTGATTTAAATTCTAAATTAATATTCAGTCGAACTGCCGAAAATTTTGAACCTCATTATTTTTCTTCCATTAATACACGAGTTTGACTGAAAATAGCTTTAGTTTGTTATAATAAGTACACGTGTATTCGTCATATCATTTAATTATCCGCTCAGAATAACTGATATCTGACCCCTCCTCCCCATCCCCCCCCCCCCCACCCCAGTCTTCTTTGGTTTTGTACTGCCGGCGCCGATGATCGCATTGGAAGATAGAAAAATATAGCAAATAATTTAGTTTTGCTTTATTGTTTCTGAAATTTCTGCACCATTTAATGCATGTTGATCTGTATATGAGGCTTTATTTAACTGTTGCTGTAGTTTGTTAATTAATTTTTAATCAGTTAAAATGACAAAAGTATTAATAAAACTAATAAAACATGCCCTTTTTAACACTTTCCAACCTAGTTGAAAAGTGTTTATGACTTCGGTTTGTCTGGCCGTCTGCCGTCTAGCCGTGCTCTAACTCCCGTAAATATTCTCGGATTGCCCTGCAATTTTTATATATTATTGTCGTTATCTATAGCATGTTCCCTTATTTCAACTGAAGTGTGTAGCACTTATAGTTTTTTTACAGGGACACTCAAAAGAATTCTGTTACATTACGGTCTATGGGGAAAAATCATTTGTGGTTTATTTTAATGATGTTACACAATTTCAAACACATTGTAATTGACATATATCACTAAGGTGCATTACAAGAAGCTTAATATAAAATATGGTGTGTATAGCACTTATAGTTACTTTACAGGGACAGTCAAAAGAATTCCGCTACATTACGTCTATGGAGAAAAATCGTTTGCGGTTTAATTAAATAATGTTTCACTATTTTAAACGCATTGAAATTTATATGTATCACTAAGGTGCATTATAAGAGGCTTACTACAGAATATTGTGTGTATAGCAGTCATCGTTCATTTACAGGGACACACAAAAGAATTCTCTACTGTTTGTTAACAATAATTCCTGGAAGTGTGTTTTAAGTTGCTGAATGCGATTTTAAATTTAACTCACTTTTTGTCTATTAGTTTGTGTGTATAAATTCTGTAGATCCTATACAGCGCAGCACAAAAGTTCGCGAACACATTTCCGTTTATTGACAGAAACTCCAGAAGGAGAATTTTAAACTGTGCTACGCGTTTCCTAACTAAAATAAAATTTAGCTGAATAAAAGTATTCGGATATTTTTCCGAATATTGTATATGTATATGTTGGAAATTCCTGAAATTACGTTTTTAAATATGTTATGCGTTTTCCAAATTGTTTACTTAGATGTTATCTTTCAGCTTATTAAACGGTAATGATTTGTAAAATTATTTTGGAAGCGTTAGAAAGTGTTACATAATCTATGCTTGACGCATGATTTTTCGTTCTTGTTAATTATTTAATTCGTTAAAGATGCAAAGATAATAGTAAATGATAATACTAATATGTTGAATATTGAATAACAAGAAATATTTTTGTCCTTTTATGTATCGGTTTCATGGAGGGGGGAGAGAGGTAATTAATCCAGCAGACGACTGGCTGCCGACTCAATTCTGCTATATATAAATCTGAGTAATCTCAGTGGCTGGTCATTTTATTATTATTCTGATTAGCTTTTATTCTAGTGATGCTTTCATCAACTCTATTATGTATGATCTTTTTTATTGTTAAACTAACTTCCTATAATCAACGATGGCAAACTAAGACTGAGTAGATTGCACCGTTAAAGTAATATTTATTCAACTTAACCAATTTGGCTAAAAAATAGAAAGTGCAAGATAGTAGAGCATTTCAAACGTGGTGGACTAAGAAATATGGGATGGTTAATAAAGATGTTAAGGCTCTGTGCTTATTATTTCTTTATAAATATATCCACTTCTTTCTATAATTATTACTATCATTAATTAATCTTTTCTTGTGACAGGTTGTTTTGGTGTGACTTTTCAATGTTATACATTATTTAACTTAATATGTATGTGGATATTACCTAAAGGTTTGTTATCTAATCTTAACCTAATAATAATAATAGTAATTTTATTCATTATTTTTTATAGGGTTTTTTTAGGCGGGGGGAGGGGGGGAGGGTCGTTGGCACGCCATGGTAACTTGAAAAGTTTTTTTGACAAAAATTGGCACGCGGATGTGAAAAGGTTCGCCGACCCTGACATAGTGCATACATTTAAATGTGTTTGGAGAAAAATAAATAACTTAGCTCCTAATTTTAAAAAGGCAAATTATTTCCACTGGTTTGGTAATATTAAAGTAAATTTTCTAAGAAATAAAAACATATTTTTGCGCACTCAAACTTCATGGTTCAATTTATTCTACACAATCAAAAATAGTCTGTCAAATATTAACATTTAGCAATCGTAACTTTTTTCAGCTTGAGCCTCCACCAAGGAGGCATATTTAAGTTCCTTGGATGCAGGTGGACAATAGATGCCCACTATTAATAACAAGTTGGAAATTGTACGTCAAGCGTGACAAACGAGGTGCGTTCGTACTGTAGATAGTTATATAAATATTCAGATCTTGATGATTTTTAATTCTGTGAAATGAATTATATCGTCTGTAGATTAATTTCTGTCATATCTCGGTCGCTTGACGATTCAACTTCGGAAGCTCCAATAACAAAAAAGCACAGATTTTTTAAAAAAAATTCAAATTTCTTAATAAATATTTTTATTAATATCTCTTAAAGTTTTGATTCGATTTTTATACAATTTGAAATGTCCTGACAAAATTGTGCAAAGATAATATATCTTAAATCTCAAACCATTCGGTTGGGTAGTTTTTGCGTTGTTATATGCGGACGGACGGACGGACGGACGGACCAAGCGACGATAATAGGTGCTACGTATTTATATAATTACGAACGCACCTAAAAATTGGATTTAAAGATAACAATACAGTATTTCCCTTTATTTTTTCTTCAAAAATGGGTGTTAAAACAAATGGGATTAAAAGTAAAATGGTTTTTTAAAAAAATGCATATTTTTAAATGTAAAACATATATTTTTATAAGTTCGACAACGTGGACAATTCTTAAAAGAACAATACATTTTTGAAAAATAATATTTTGTATCAAAAATCACATAATTTCAAAATGCAATTTTAGCAAATTGTGTTTAAATTACATTGTAAATATAATTTCGGAGTTAAATTTAGTATTCAATAATATTGTTTAAAATTTTTCTATGAGTACAGTAGTATTGGATTTCTTTAATCGCTTTCATGTTTTAAATACAAATGTGCATGTGACGTCACGCATTCAAGTAAAGTCGTTTTTCTCAATTAACTGTAGGCGAAAAGTAACAATTCTTGCGAAGTTAGTAATTCACAATGTATTATTTCCTACACATAATATAATGTATTCTAACTATATGAAAATTACGATAAACGTGGCGAAACTTCAAGCAATTTAGCTCAACGTTTTGTTGTTACGTTAAGTTGACAAACATGCACATCATCTATAAATATAAATGCATATTTGTACATGATTCATGAAGCGAAAGAATTTATTTTAACTAGACACGTATCGGTTCAGAAAAAAATCTGCCCCGGTGAAAGTGTCATCATGTTTTAAATCATGTACCGGTTTTCATTCACAAAATATTAGTATTTTATAGCAATTACACAAAATAGCGTAATTTCCACAGAATGTATTGGTACACACACAAAGTATAAGTTTAACATCCTCTTACCGTACAATTTTACAGAATATTAAATTACTTTAAAATACATAAAACATCAGTACGCTTTTCAAACGAATGACATTGAGAACACATTTATTTTATTCGACCGCATAAAAATTTAATGTGCTATGTTTAAAAGTAAATGTCTTTACTTTATAAAGATCAAATAAGTTAATCTTTCGTAATTGGATTGGACACAGATTTAAAAATATACATGCTTTAAAATTACTTTAAAATCCATAAAAAATTAGATTGTAAATTGAGATAAACTTTTCAAACTACATTTGAAAGTGCTTTTTTTTTCTAATTTATAGTTTAAAAAATGAAATTATGCGATATTTAATAGTTACAAATGTGCAGTACAATCAAAATTTAATGGTTAGGTCGTTGCTACCGTCGATATGATTTCGACATTACTCACGGACATGTTTTTGTTTTATAATATAGATAGATGCCATGTGAAAGCGAATTTCGCAAAATGTTACGACATTTGATAGTTTTTTTTTTCATTGTCAGGAAAATCGTATATTTTTCTATTATATGAGCAAAGAGAACGCGCATTCTCATTTATAAAGCTGAGAAATTTTACTATGGTTGAGTTAAAGTAACGCTGTTTTTTTTTTTTTTTTTTTTTTTTTTTTTGTAATTGTATTTTATCGATTTATGGTTGAGTATTGACAAATCCTACTGTCGTCATTGTTATTGTCGTATTATTCTATTTTAATTTATGTTAACCCGGGCAAAGTCGTCTGCTTTGTTAATATATATCACTGAGGTGCATTACAAAATGCTTACTATAGATTATAGAGAGCAATGCGTTCATCGTTCATCGACAGGGACACAGAATAATTCGGCACAGTACTGTCTGTGAACAATCATTTCTGGAAGCGAGTTTTCCGTTGTGCCACGCGTTTTTAAATTAAACTATTTTTTTTACTTCTTGCTTGGTGTATATCAATTCTATCGATCCTATACAGGGCTGCACAAAAGAGGTCGAGTACATTATATTTCCTGGACGAAATGGAACAGTGGACATTTTTAACTTTGCCGCGTGTTTCCTAACTGGACTTAATTTTAGCCTATTATGTAACCTCTATTCAAATCTGTTGATCTTATACAGGGGTGCACAAAAAAATTTAGATATTTTTTCGGTAATGAAGGGTCATTACTGAAACTGGGTTTCAGAATAGATTATACGTTTTCGAAATGAAGTTTTGTTACTAATGTCTGATTGTTTTGGAAAGTGTTTCACAATCTTATGCTCGACGCATGGTTTATCGTTCTCGTTATTTTTACACGCTTTCTTTTAAGTTAGTTCATTTTTCACGCACTTCCTGTTGACTTTGAAATTTGGAATATACTCCTGAGGGCCATTCGGATTTTCTTTTTAATTCGATCCCTAAGCCATTTTCTCCATAGAATAACGTTACAGTTTGTTTAACACGTTGACGGACACTTGCGGCTATAGCCGTCAAAGCGAAGTTCACTATTTTGGCAAGACGGCTATAGCCGTCCAAAACGAAACGGTCGTTTTTAGACACTACGGATATAGCAGCACAAATGGGCATTTACCGGCGTACAAGTAGAAGCCCAGTGTCATGTTTTGGAAACAATTTTTTAGGTTGAAGTTCGTTTTCCACCTGTTATACGAGTTGCAGCTTCAGTATGCACGCGCAGGGGGGCTAGTGGTCAGGGAAAAATACAGTCAAAAAAATTGATAATTACCAGTATATTCTTATAGAAAAATTCAAATTGATTATTGGATCGAATAATCAACATAAATTTTTCTATAAGAATATACTGGTAATTATCAATTTTTTTGACTGTATTTTTCCCTGACCACTAGCCACCCTGACATGGTTGTGAAGAGAGTAGTGCAACCTAATAAAAGGTGCTGAATGAATCAAAATTAAGTTTATTTAAGCAGAAAGAGTACTTCTAATATTCTAAAAATTACAAAAACATAATAGTGTCAATTTTCGAACTTCACTTGTTCCTACTGTCCGTCAATGTGTTAATATTAATTCAAAAAATATCTTCATGGTTGCACCCTTTTTATCCATTTTAAACATAGTGTTGTCCGCATCATGCTGACGTCAGCATTGAGCAAAGCACCTATATATGCTTTATAATATAGGCTGACTTTTTTGTGAATTTTCATGAAAGCCAGTTTTTTGAAAAAAAATCCCATTTAATTTTTCTTCTTAATTTTAAAGGCGTTCTAGGTACGCAAAAATCCGTTTAATATTCTATTTTTCAAGATAAAATAGGAAGGTTCATTAGAAATGCTGTCAGGTTTTAAGTTTTGGCAGAAAGTAAAGTGAATGACAGAATAGAATAATGTCGATGCGATAATAAATATTAAAAAAAAAAAAAAAATAGGAATAATCCTAATTCAACTCTCATATGAGCGAGAAAAAAAAAAGTGAATTGAAATCGTTGACCCATTCACAGAATGTATTTTCTCCAAATTTCGTGACTGAGAGTGTTAAAAGCAAATTCTCAATTACATTTTCACAATTTTAATATAATTTCTTAATCTTCTTCTAAAGGTGTGGTCACAATATAATATCAATGCGTCCGATAAATCTGAAAAACATATCTAAGATATAAATTTATAAAGTTTATCGTCCGTTAAATCAATTTATAATTAATGTTACCGCAGTTTTAAAGTCATTCAATCAGTTAAAATGGATGAAGTTTAAAATCGATCCTTTAATCCCTGTGTTTAAGAATCTTAAAAAAAAGGTCTTTTTTCAGATGGGCTTTTAAATGTATAAAGTATTTAAAAATATAATAAATTACAACACCTCGTAATAATATAAATGCTAAAAGGTGTAAACTAAAAACTTTTATTAGATTGTTGACATGTTTCGGCTCACTCCGATCCAAGACAATGATTCTCATTTGTTTTTAATAATGGCTGGAACATGTCAACAATCTAATAAAAGTTATCATGTTTTTAGTTTTCACCTTTTAGCATTTAAAAGAGATATATGTATAAGTATTTGTAAAATAAATATAAAAAGTCCCCATATGAAATTCACTTGCTTCACTCAGTTTCATTTTTCTTAAGTTTTCATTGCATTTCCTGAACACCTTAGTTGCTTTAGACATCTTTTAAATTGTATTCCTTGCAAAGAACGGGTGTTGTCGACACCAAGTTCAACAAACGAACACCCTTTTTTTTTTTAACCATTGGGAAAATGGTTGTTGTTTTCGGTCGAGAATGGACCTCTTAGCATCGTCACTTTATTTTTTTTTTAAGCGTTTTAAACGAAATTTTGTAACTTTGGAAGAATTTTTCTTTGAACAGGCAATAGAAATGCATAAAATCGTTACAAAAATGTTAAAGTTACAAAAAGGATAGATGCAAATTATCCGATATGAAAAAAAGCCGAATTCAAAAAGGGACATCGGACGAGAAATCATCTGATAAAGCCAAAAACGTGGTCTTCCACTTTAATTTCTTCAAAATACCTTTAGACATCCATGTAAACAAGAGTTATTGTTGGAAGGACCCGACAAAATATTTTTGTTTCTGTTTTCATTAATATAGTGTAAATTTGGTACTTTCGTGTTATAGTGGCCCCCCAAGGATGAATCGCCAAGCGACCCAGATGTATCGCCAAATTATAAAGCATGTATGACATTATAATAACTAGGGAATCGTTCCCGGGTTACAGAACATAGGCAAAAAACATTTTTTCTAGTTATAATAGATTTTCATATTTGATACATATTTTTTAATCTGATTCATTAAGAACGCCAAAAGGAATTTTATAAGAAAAATATCAATGAAACAATTCAATTTTGAACTTTAATAAAGTGATACTTTTGTATTAGCCGCATGTAAGCAGCCAAAGAAATCGGCCAAGATTTCGCTGCTTAATTGCAGGTTTTTTAATTCTGAAAATTTCAACTGTTTGAGTGCGTAGTTCGAGACCATGTCTGTTAAATTTGCATTTTAGTTTATTTTATATTATTATTTATATTTCGATGAAGTTTTAATTTAGTTCTGTAATATTAGCCGGGAATAAGTGCGGAACTATTTATATTGTTTTAAATGCAAACGGATTAATCTTTCACAATCGGGCTGCACGTAATAAAGATAGATTTTTATAAAAATCATAATGGAAATTATTTTAAAAACAATTTTTAAAAAAAAACTAGTAAATTCAAATTCAGTTTTCAAAGAAATTGCATTTTTTCCCCCTATTGTGCGATGTTTAGAAGTTTAAAAACGAAATTTATGAGTACCCTTAAAATCACTTCAGCAATAATCGGACATGTGTTAGGTTTATAAAATATAGATTATTGTTAACATTAAACCCTATTCTTGACATCATCATTTATGTGTGACATGGACCCGATTGCGTAAGATGAGCATCAAAATTTAATCGAAGAATATTATTCTATATGTTTGAATCAAATATATGAAATCGAAATAAGTTTTGTTTAAACCCATTCTATCGTATGCATATTTAATACTTTGTGAATATAATGAAGCATTTTCTTTTTAGCTTACATTTTTTTTTCTTTCGTAATACTTGACAGAATTTTACCTAGACTAATAAACACATGGGCTGATAAGTTCCCGGTCTGGTACACAGATGGCGTTGCAATCGCCGAACCGATGTTTTTTTAGTAAATACTAACCTTTAAAAGGTAGCAGAAAAAATGGCATGACGATTCGCAATGTGGATAAAACGTTAGAGTGGTTTCAGTTGAACGACTTTTTTGATAAACAAAAAAATGGATAAACAAGAATTTCAAGAATTGTTATTTGATGGGAAAAAACATCGTTCAAACAAAAGCTTGGCTTGATAAGCGTTATCCGGACACTGCACTAGGTAAATCAGCCATTATTGACTGGTTTGCTGAATTTAAACGTGGTCGTACGGACACAAGTGATGCACCACGCAAAAGAGGTGGTTACTCCGGAAAACATAAAAAAAGTCCACAAAATCGTTTTGGGGAACCGTAAAGTGAAGTTGCAGGAGATAGGATATATATCCAAGGAACGTGTAGGTTTTATTTTGAATGAACATTTTTCTATGAAAAAGCTGTTGTCAAAGTGGCTGCCGCGCTTGTTGACTTTTGACCAAAAACAACAACGAGTTCTGAGTACTGTTTGGAGCTTTTTCGTTATAAAATTATGTTATTTATTATTAAATTATTATTATTATTCATTTACTAAATTAATATTATTAAATTTTTATTATAAAACTATTATAAAATTATTATTATAAAATGATTATTATAAAACTATTATTATTATTAAATTATTATTATTTATTATTAAAGTTATGTTATTTATTAAAGTTATAAAGCTTTGTTAAAAAGTTGTGTTTTCTTTATTAGACCGGGAACCATGTGTTATGTATATTTTTAGATTCCCCTTTAACTACATCAAACTCCAAATCACATATTAATGTTTTATTTATTTATGCATTTATTTCAGCACTTCATTGTACGCAACATTATTTTGATTCAAATAATTTGTCATTCACCAAATTTTAACGTTTTCTTGAAATGTTACTCTGGATAATGCGTAATGCGACGTATAAACACTGGTTTGGACAACTAGATGCCAACATGTTCCCTTGAGCTTCATTTATTGTTATCGTAAAAGATAGCTGGATAAAGAATTGTCTCCTGTTAAGATTAAAAGAGTATTCAGAATATGGAGCATCAAAGATACAGATGGAATGTAAACGCGATTGCCCATATGAGTTCCTGTTATAATCTCAGCTTCGATTAAAATCCATCTCGTTCCATTGCAAAGACCCAAAGAGGGATTGAGGTTTCTCAACAACAGAATTGGGCAACTTATTTGGCCACATGGTTTTAAATTGGTCAAATATTCAATTGGATACTGCTTGATTTTCATTTACAACGGAATGAGCGGTATTCATAAATTCTCGGTTGTCCAGGAAATTGTTCAGTTATCAAGTTGTTCATTATTTCAACTTCTTCGTTCAAAGGGGTTAAAATGCATTTTTTTTTTTTTAATTAATACTCTGTATTTCCAACATTGGATATTATACAAATTCAAAGAAGCATCTTTAGCTTTCTGGTTGAATGATGAATTCAGTAAAGTCGACATTTTGACCTTCTCCAACTTGAATGACACATAATCAGAAAAGTTCATATTTTGAATTTGATTCACTTGCATGTTAATTATGAGATTAATAACATTTATCCAAATATTAGAAAATTTCAAAATGGCCAAAAACAGTATCAGCTCTATTGCCATTGCTACAGGCAAAATTTGTCTAAAATCGCCAATAAGTACAACTACTATTCCACCAAATGGCGAATCATTGATTTTTATGTCCTTAAACGTACGGTCTACACATTCAAATACTAATTTACTCATCATGGGTGCTTCACCCCAGACAATTGACTTTGCTTCTCTTATTAACTTAGCAAGGTCAGATTGCTTACTAATGGCTCACGTAGATGTTTCGTTCAAATTCAGCGGTATTTTTTAATCTTGAATGTGCTGTTCTGTCTTGATCTAATAACAAAGCTGCGATCCCAGAACATGCAACAGCTAAGCAACCGTGTTATACGAGCTCACCCTTTTCGAAACTGCATTAAGTAAAAACGTTTTGTCAGTCCCTCCTGGGCGCGTCAATAAACTAAACCATAGAATTTTCTTTAAAACAGCAAGCGAAACTTCATCATAAATTGACTTTTGCCGTGACGTGACATGATAAATAGCCAAGCATTCTTTGAGTCACAATTTTTACATTGAAAAAGTTCTTTACGTATCACAAACATTCCATTCGTGTTTAAATTAAATAATTTCGATTTATAAAATTATCGCTCATCAAAACGCTTATTATTATTATCATTATTATTTTGTATTTTATATAAAATCAGTAACTTTAAATGATTACATTTTGGTGTAAACAGCCCAACAAGTGGCGCTACTATGCAACATTTTTCGCGATTTCCGCAATAGCTCTATCCCAAAAACTAATGCTCGTAATTTAATAAAACTTTATATTCAGTTAGTCTCTGATATAAATGGGTGCTGATTCGTTTTTGGTAAAAATCACCCAGCAGGTGGCGCTGCTATGCAGCATTTTGCAGGATTGACACGATTTTAGAGACAGTCCTATCTCAAGAAGTAATGCACGGAATTTAATGAAACTTGAGTTTCCGTTAGACCTTGTTATATAAATGGGTGCTGATTCTTTTGAGTGTGTGCGAAACCTTAGAAGAAAGTTTTGGGATTTAGTTCATTTTCATTTACTTTTCGATGTGTCTGTATTATGTTCTAATTAATAATAGCCATTTCAATTCTTTAACTACCGATAATATGCGGTCGTCAAGAGGGAAAAAAAAATACAAATGGCACCCATTGATCCCGAAAAAAGAGGAAAATACCAATTTTTTTATTTTAAAAAGCCATAATAAATCAGTCAATGAGGATAGTTTTCAAAAAAATTGCATTTGAAAGTAGATTTTCCCCCCTATTTAACTGTGTAAAAATTGTTATTGTGTGCTGTTTAGAAAATAGTTTAGAAATAAAAAAAATTGCAGTAGCAAAAATCGCAAAACCGAAGTTTCATCATTGAGTGTTGCCATTCGCAAAATGACGTCACGGTACGCACGGACACGTTTGTCCTTTACGATATAGATATATGATATATATATATATCAACATTTCTTGACGTATGTGGCCAAGTTATAGTCATATAGGATGCATATATAGGACATGTGTATAGGATGTATATACGACATATAAGATGTAAATAATACGTGTATAATGACGTATATATGGCACCTATAGGAGTGTTTGGAATATATATATATGCGTCTATAGGATTCCCATATAAGCTTTGCGATGATCTTGGCGAAATCATAACTGCAACCTTGGCATAATCATAATTGCGGGGGCCGCTGTAACACGAAAGTACTGTCTTTTTTTTCTTTTAAGCTTTCGGACCATTTTGCCAATGGTTATTGTAATTTGTTAAATTATATATATATATATATATATATATATATATATATATATATATATATATATATATATATATATATCATATTACGAATATTTACCGTCATATGTTGTATTTGGAGTAAAGTTGATACTAGAAGTAGGAGCACACATGGTCGCACAATGAAATTAAGAACGGTGGGTGTTATTGATGATGTGAAAAATTAGAAGAAGTCGTAATATTTCAGTTGCAGTCTCGACGCGGCCGTAGAATGAAAAAACCAGAGGCGTTTCTCCATGAATCAAACGAACAAGGCTGTTCAATTTCAATCCTTTATTAAGTATTTCTCTTTCCACCTAACAATAATAGCCGTGCATCGCTACGTCATCGAGGTATAGAGGGTAAGTAATAGAACATCTTAATTATTGTCAAACGAGCAGCCAGGGAGTTGTTGACAAGTGAAAATTCGACTTATTTCTGAGGGAGCACCGCAGGTAGCTGCTTTTTGTTACCCAGCGCAATAACACAAATTATGACGTAAGAACGCGCACTGAACCAATGAGGAATTAAAGAAGACGCGTCATGCTACGTCACGACCAATGAAAGATAATTAGTAAAGAGTTCGGACAGAGAGGTAGTGGATGAATTTTGTAGTAAAGTGACTTAGAGCGGGAAAATAAAATTCGGAATAAAAATGAAAATGGCTCTCAAAAAACATTCTAAAACCCAGAAATGATCGGGGATCATGACAGAAATTAAGAATAACTAAAAGCTTTATATTTAAGTAAATTTGGACAATTTAGAATTAAATAAAAGGGAATTTAACAGAGTTAACGATAGAGCTAAATTAAGAATAAGGATTTAATGAATATAGAGTAGTAAATTAGAATAAAACAGGAAAAAATTAGAATTGTAAGAATTTGGAATAATTTAACTAAGGAAAAATGGCGAAATTTTTTTATTATTACATATATATATAATGGAAAGTGGTCGATGGGATAATGGAGAAGTACCAAAAGAACACTAAATCTATGTTTGCGAAAATTTTAAAGTACAGAATTTTCCAGGTTATATGTGCGCAAGATATGGGATGAAGAATTACAACATGAATGATCACTTAGACAAATTAAAATGAAGACAAGGGGGGAGTAGTTCAGAAAGACAGAAAAATAGAATTAACATATTTCTCTGTAATTTTTTAAAACAAAATAATTTTTTTAAGATTTCGGTAACAAATATGTTAAATTGCTATTACATTAAAAAAAGATTCTGGCCCGGTCTTGTCTGTAGAGAAAAATAAGCCCAATCCGGTTGTAGTTTAACAAAAGGAAATTTGCCTGGACCCAGGCCATCGTTGATACATTGAGATAGCCCTGACTGGACCCGGTCGTGGCAGTTGTTTGTACGTTAGTGCTTTTCAAGAGCTAGCAGACCCGCCCCACAAAATTCTTGTGGCAGGTTATCCTTAAATTCCAGCTTTTCGCGATACACATTTTTTACAATTTTGTTTTCAATATCTGTAAGTTATTTATTCCGCATGAAGTTATTTAAAAAAAATAAATTCTAGGTAATATCTGAAAACATCATTCATTTTAAAAAATCACAAAGTTAATCATTAATTGTTTAAACTTTCAACTTCAAACCAAAACCTATATACCCTAAGTTTTAATATACAATTTTTATGATAGATTTTCTAAGAAAACTAAAGCATGATTTAAGGTCATTTCTAATGACGAAGATCCCATTTTATCGTTCAAAGTTCTTATTAGTTATTGCCAAGTTTCATTTTTTATAATATTGTTAAGTAGTAGCATAATAGCCGTGCAAATATTTACAACTAGTCGGATGTAAAACTTTCTTCTATTTCAAACATGTTAATGTACTTCAAAATTTGCTATCACAGTGTCCATTTCAGGTCGAATTTCTTCAACATTCTCTCCATTCCAATTTCTCCAAACCACGTACTTTGATATTGCATCTAAATATAGAATTTCGTCGAAAAATGTTCAGAACTTGTTCAATTAAACTACCAAAAGTCGAGAAAATCGCAGAGAAACACTACCACAGCACCCCCTTTCGGGATAATATCCCTCATTTCAACTAGGACCTGACGGCCATATTGAAAAAAGTATATATATGAAGTATGGTTCAGTTCTATGCGAAACTTCTTACGCTTTTCGATGATACATAATGAACATGGCACAAAAAAACGCTATCATAGCGCCCCCCCCCCCTCCCCTTCCGGCGGGATATTCCTGAATTCAAGTGTGATCTACTGGCCATAGCTAAAAACATATACTATATGAAATTGGGTTCAATTCTATGCATAACTTGATACGCTTTTCGATAACATAAACTAACATTTCGTGATCTCTGACCCTTAACACGTGCGCTACCGAGAATGCATAAGCTTGGCCACTCATTTGGCATTCCATTTTAATTCAAAATTACGAATGCATACCGGAAACTTAAAAAGAAGAATTTTTATTATATGTAATAACAAAATGTCTGTCATTAAATAAAGCAAATATTGCTATCAGTATTTTCTGGTATGAATTCGGAATTTCTGAATAAAATAAAATTCCGCTCATTTTAACCCGGTAGTAAACGTGTTAAAACATGTAAATCCGTCGAAAAAAATTCGATTAGAATACTTTCTTATATTATAGATAGAAGAAAGTAAAAAAAAAAACAAGAAAGTAAAATCATGCATCAAGCATAGATTGTGAAACACTTTCCAACACTTTCAGAATACTTTAACAAACCTTCGCTGTTTAGTAAGGTAAATAAGATGCCTAAGTAAACATTTTAGAACGGAAAACACATTTCAAAACCAGATTTCAGTAATGACAGGCCATAGCCAGAAAGTTCTCTCATTCTTTTGTGCAGTCCTCGTATATAATCTATAGGTTTGTATATAGATATATGTTTAGTTCAGCAAGAAAATACATAACACAGTTGAAAATTCACACTCAGCAGTTTCTACCAATAGACAAAAACATATTTGAATTCTTTTGTACAGCCCTGTATATTACATTAATATTTCTATACACGCCACCTATTCAGCTGAAGTTTCATTCGGGCAAAAACACGCTGTAAACTATTAAAATCACACTTCCAGAAAGGATCCTACATAAGCAGCCCTGTATTCAGTTCTTTGCGTGGCCCTGTATAGGATTTAATTTATTTTCAACAAACATATCTTAGTGTAGTAAATATATTTCACGTTCAAAATGCATCACTCGATTTAAAAAAACCTTAAGCAATTTACGCTGATTCACAGTAATGCTTACGAATTCTTTTGTATAGCCCCGTCTATGATCTATACATACCACATAGTATTCAAAATATAGTTATACCTAACTCAAAGCGCACTTCCAGCACTTATCGCTTAATAGTCAATGCTTCGGATACAGTACTGCATCCGAAATATTTTGTGCGTCCCTATAAATGAATGATAAATGCTAGGCACAACCTATTTACAACAGGTATCTTGTAGTAAACCTCAGTAATGTATATCCATTTCATTCTATTTGAAATAGTGTAACGTAATTAAAATACAGGATGATTCATAAGTAAATATACAACTTCCAGATGCTGTAAAAGAGAAACAATTTAAAGAACCTTTCCCAATTGCAAGTCATAAGGTTGGTGTAACTCATGAAGTTTTTGTCCGGCTGCTGTGCGAAGTGACATAGGCGATAGCTAGCGTGTCACGCGACTATCAGTTGAAATGGCTGCGTCTGCAATGGAGGAGGCCTTTTGTGTTCTTGAATTGAGCTAAACGGAATCTCTCACCCTTGTGCAGCGGCATTTTCGAACACAATTTGGAAAAGAACCTCTAACCAGAAAATCCAAATAGGATTGGTTTAAAAAATCTACGTGTACACCTTCAGTCACAGGACACACATCCAACCGGTAATCCATTTCTGTCCACTTAGCCCAAACAGCCCGTAGTTTCAAAAATTTTAAACCAAACTTATTTGGATTTTCTGGTTAGAGGTTCTTTTTCAAATCGTGTTCGAAAATGCCGCTGCACAATGGTGAGAGATTCCGTTTTGCTCAATTCAAGAACACAAAAGGCCTCCTCCACTGCAGATGATATCACTGCAGCTATCGCCTATGTCACTTCGCACTGCAGCCGGACAAAAACTTTATGAGTACACCAACCTTACGGCTTGCATTTGGGGAGCGTGCCTTAAACGGTTCCTGTTTTACAGCATCTGGAAATGGTATAGTTACTTAGGAATCACCCTGTACTCTGCCAACAGTTTTTCTCCGTAAGCCATAGGTAAGCGAATACTTTTGTGTGGCCCTGTCAATGAATGAGACATGCTTTACGCTTCCTATTCTACAGAAAGCATGTTTTGTGTACCTCCCAAATGGATATCCATTTCATTATATTTGTAACAGTATAACAGGATTCAAATGCACCACAAACGACTTTTCTTCCATAGACCCTATTATAAGAAAATTCTTTTGAGTTTCCCTGTAAACTCAAGGAAGTGCTACATGTATCCTATTCGAAAAGTATCTTGTAAGTATTGTAAGTATCTTGTAGTGCACTTCAGCGATGTATATCCATTTCAATCTATTTGAAATAACACTACATCAGTAAAATGCACTGAAAAGGATTTTTCCCCCAATAGACCCTACTGTAACTTTTAAGCGCTCCTGTACCCGGAGTATAAGTGCTACAGACTTCATTTTCAATACCGAACATAACCTATACCCATTGCATGGCAAACCGAGTCTATGGACGCTAGTGAGAGCACGGACAGACAGACGGAATTCATAAACTCTTTTCAACTCTGTTGGAAAGCGTTAAAACTGTAATAAAAATGTGTTTTCACTGTATTGCAGTTACCAGAGTTATATGTTTTTAAAAGTAATACGCCTTAAATACCATTTTCGAAAATAGATTCATCTTCCAAACACTTTTAATCATTTCAAAACTGTATCCCTGTGTTGTTTAAATCATGCAAATGTATTTAATTCAATGAAATCATACGGTATCATGTTTAGA
This sequence comes from Maratus michaelseni, assembly GCA_963931845.1. Classification (NCBI taxonomy): domain Eukaryota; kingdom Metazoa; phylum Arthropoda; class Arachnida; order Araneae; family Salticidae; genus Maratus; species Maratus michaelseni. The sequence goes on from OZ007589.1 coordinate 470,429,125, forward strand.
ATACGCCATTTTGTTTCAAATGCGAGATATTCGTCCTTTTTTAAAGTTTCGTTCATCTCACGAAACCCTAATTAATCCCTCACGAAACCGCTCCGTTGTCTGTCCGTCACAGAGTTGTTCTCAGAACCTATATAACTTACAGAGTTGACACTTTGTGTATCCGAATATATGTAACTGAATATCTGCTATGAAGCTCAAAATATTAAAATTTGAAAAAATCGTATTATTTTAATAAATAGAGATAAAAAACCAAAATTCTAACAGCCTTTTCCTATTCAATTGAAACATTTTTCGTTATAGCACTGGCCAACCCTTAAAAATCCACACTAAAATTCTTTCTACAATAATTCATTTTCTATTGAAAGATTTCCACGTGAAAAAATGAAAATGAAATGAAAAGTTTCGCCCATTGAAAAAAAAAAAAAAAAGATTATGACGTCCTATGGGTCATAAAACGGAAATTTTCAAGGATTTCTCAACAATACAAGGAGTAGGAGTATGTGTATGTACAGAAAGCAGATTAATATCACGTCATTCGAGAATTAAAAATAAAATTAATCTGACGTCCTATCGGAATTCTTAAATGTTTGAGAATAATACAAAGCGAGTATCCATATGAGTAATAGAGAATAGTAAATATAGGAGTTTGAGGAACGTATTGAATCATGATAAAAACCTGATTATGGAAAGATTCGTCTATTTTAACATTTTGAAGGTGTACAACATGTTTCATTTTGAAATTATTTTTTTTTTAAATATCGCATTTAGTCTACATGACAGATATTATTATGACAGAGTATAATAGCGGTCTTTGCCCGCTATCGGGCCTGTTCAGATATTCGAAAAAACTGAGTTTGTTATAAAGAGAGTTACATATGTTTTTAGCTATCGGGGGTGAAACGTTTTCCGTAATTAATGAATTTATTTTTCTTTTAATGTTACGTGAACGACGTCATATGGGTAACAGCTAGTAAAATATAAAATAACTAATCTTCCGTAATGTGTGGGCAAGATTAGCTCCAAACATGGGCGTTTGCTAGCAACAGTGTAGTTTAAAATCAATATAAATATTTTTAAAGAACTGTCACAAAAAGTCTCGCTTTCTAAAATACGCAATTTGGCAGTAGGACCTGTATTACAGAGGATTACGCAATAGGTTTAAATATCTACCAGAGGGCCCGTGCGAGGATTTCGCACTGAAATCTAATATTTTCTAGGTACTTCTCTATTATCATGTCGACCACTTTCATAACAAAAAACTATCGCTAAACTTCAAGATTAAGCGCCAAAAATGCAGTCTCATTTACTTGACGTCAAAAGCATTATACGTGTTTGTTACGTCATCAAGTGGTTTTTAATTCGACATTTGCGTGTATTTTTCATTCTGTTTCACTGATTTATTAGTTATTTCATTCATTAAAATCACAATTGTGTCCTTAAATTCTTATATTTTATTTATTTATTTATTTTGATATTCCAATGGCAACGTCCTCCCGTTTATTTGGCGATAGTTTTTTGTTATGAAAAGTGGACGACGGGATAATAGGGAAGTACCATTTTTTATCAATATGTAATATTTATTAGATGCAGGTTTAAACTTCTACAGAAAAAGTAAGGATAAAAATATCAGCAAACAACATTTAGTTTTTAGTAAACCCAGAATATCATCTAATTTATTCCATCAAAATTAGAGTAAAAACTGATCCAAGATTGTAAAAGGCACGCCCGAGAAAAAAAAATTTAACAATCGTATTTTAACTGCATTAGAAAATGACGTCATCTGCTTCGGGAAAAACATGGGACATAGAAATATAAATCTAAATATTTCAATTTCGCTTTTTAATCATAAATATAAAATAAACCCGTGCGGTGTTTTTTATAATCATTGCTGAGCATCCTATAATGTGGTATTTTATATTTTTGGCAACAATAATTTGAGGAAAACCTTTCATTTCTTTTATGAAAACAATGCCGATTTAATTTTTAATTAACGGCAATTTTAATCAAAAAACATGTTTTTACGAAGAGTTAAGTGTGCTATGTCAGAAGCCTGTTCAAAATCCTTTCATATGCTATCTCCTCCATCGTTCTGCGTTTCGTATTTTCTGAGAAAAAGGGATGTTGACAGGAGAAATAATATATATGATTTTGTATAAACTATTTTTTTTTTAATATCCCATTGAGTCCACATGACAGATATTATTATGACAGAGTATAACAGCGGGCTTCACCCGCTATCGGCCCGGTTCAGATATTCGAAAAAAAACGAGAAAAATAGGCTGGTATTTTTACTTTATAAAAAACATGTCTTTTTGTTGCTAAATTTCATTAAATTTATTTGTATTTGTTAAAGTGTTTTGTAAAGAATATTAAACGAAACCCTTTGTGAGATCTTCGATCCTACTTACCCACTCGTTTTTAGCACTTTCCAACCTAGTTGAAAAGTGCTTATGACTTCGGTTTGTCTGGCCGGATGGACGTGCTCTAACTCCCGTAAATAGGCTCGGATTGCTCTGCAATTTTTATATGTTATTGTCGTTATCTATGGCACGTTCCCTATTTCAACGGAAGTGTGTAGCACTTATAGTTTTTTTACAGGGACACTCCAAAGAATTCCGTTACATTGCGGTCTATGGGGAAAAAACATTTGCGGTTTATTTAAATAATGTTTCACTATTTTAAACGCTTTGAAATTTCTATATATCGCTAAGGTGCATTAGAAGAAGCTTAATATGGAATAGTAGGTGTATAGCACTTATAGTTACTTTACAGGGACAGTCAAAAGAATTCCGTTACATGACGTCTATGGCGAAAAATCGTCTGCGGCTTATTTAAATAATGTTCCACTATTTTAAACGCATTGAAGTTTATCTATATTACTAAGGTGCATTACAAGAGGCTTACTACAGAATAGTGTGTGTATAGCAGTCATCGTTCATTGACAGGGACACACAAAAGAATTCTCTACTGTCTGTTAACAATAGTTCCTGGAAGTGCGTTTTAAGTTACTGAACGCGATTTTAATCTTAACTAGCTTTTTGTCTATTACGTGGTGTGTATAAATTCTGTAGATCCTATACAGGGCAGCACAAAAGTTCGCGAACACATTTCCGTTTATGGACAGAAACTCCAGAAGGAGAATTTAAACGGTGCTACGCGTTTCCTAACTAAACTAAAATTTAGCATCCTATGTATATATACAAATCTATAGATCCTATACAGGGGTACATAAAAGTATTCGGATATTTTTCCGAATATTGTATATATTGAAAATTCCTGAAATTACGTTTTTAAATAGGTTATGCGTTTTCCAAATTGTTTACTTAGATGTCATCTTTCAGCTTATGAAACGGTAATGATTTGTAAAATTATTTTAGAAGCGTTGGAAAGTGCTACATAATCTATGCTTGACGCATGATTTATCGTTCTTGTTAATCCTGCTATTGGCCCCGCTGCTTTGAGCAACTGTATTTGCAATCTATTAGAACCTGACCATGAGCATTAAGAACGGACACGTCTCGTTTTGTTTGGATGGAATTGTGTCACCCGCGGTTCTTGCTCTCGAATCGGCCGATGCATTCAAAACTTACAGGAGGAAAGCGGCGGCTTTTTTTGAAAAGGTACACACGGGTCATTCCCACAAGGAAATACAAAATTCCAACAGAGCGAAAAATATTCAGGCTTGGACTCGAACCTGAGTACTTTGGCTTTCCGTGCCAACGCTCTTCCTGCTAAAATACACCCCCCCCCCCCCCCAAAAAAAAAAAAAAAAAAAATATATATATATATATATAAATATGACGTCAGTTTATTACCAGAAAAATCTTTTTTTAATGATATAATTCTTAAATTCGTGATTGTACGCTGTGCAGTAAAGGGGTAATTCACATCCTTTGTATTGATATAATTCTTGTTAATTTTCTTTTCCTGGCAATCATGAGGTAAATTTTAGCAGAAAACTCACATCTGTATGTAACTGATATTCAAGCTTATTATTAATCAGTATCGATAAAAATATTTCAGTTTTTTTTATCTTAAATATGACGTCCATTATCTATCTACTTTCATTATATATACTGATATTCATGCTCCTTGTATTATTAGGAATATTTGAAAATGCATGGTTTTATTTATCACGTCACATTTGTCCAAGGTAAGGAGGATCCTTTTCATAGTTCCATGGTCCAAGCAAAATCTTTTCTTAATAATATAATTATTATTCATTTTTCTATCAAATTATATCGCCGTCTTTGACAGAAAATATCTACTCAGCGTAACCGATATTCATACTTCATGTATAACAACAAATACTCCATATTTGCTTTCAAATATCATGGCAATTCATCATCTTTTGAATTCTTTTTAATTTTCATTTTTTACATGGAAATCGTTCAATTAAAAAATAATTCTTGAGGAAAAATTATTATTCCAGGTTTTGTATTTTTTGGCAACGGTAATGCTTAGCAACGTAAAATGGTTAATTAAATTTTAAAGGAAAAAATATTCATTGATTCTCTATGAAAATAATGAAATTTTTAATTATTAAGGAAAAAAATTAAAAAAAAATTCTAAAACCTTGTATTATAAAAAATTTAAAAACACTACGTATTATTTCTAATAATTTTGTTTAATCTTTTTTTTTAAATTCTTAATTTTTTTATTTCATTTTAATTTTTCACGTGAAATTTTTTCAACTGAAACTAAATTATTGAGTAAAAATTATTATTCCGGGTTTTGTTTTGTATTGGCAACGATAAAGCATTAGCAACGATAAAATAAATTTAACCATTTCAAATTTTTATACGACAAAATGGAAATAATGAATGATGAAAATAATGAAATTTTGATTTATTAAGAAAAGTACTTGAATAAAATAAATAAAAACCAGCCTATGTTCATTTACGGGTTATATGCAAAGATACAAGGTCATTAAATTCTCCATGTTGACGCTGGATTCAGCCTAACATTTGCACACAATCGGATTTATAATATTATTAGGATTCCTTAGTAAAAACAAAACTATCTTTAAAGACTATTAAGTTAGAAATATAATAACTGTAGTTGTTATTGAAAAGAAATTGTAAAAAATAAAATTGTTTAAACGTCAGTGAAATGTTCTAGATGCAAGGGAAACTTTCGACTTCTAGCCATTAAAATTTAAAGTTAAATATTAAAATTATTTTATCAGAAATATATACTTAAAACTTAATGCATATTATATACTTATCTACTTTTCCTAATATTGGTCCCCGTGAGAATGACCCACATTCGACTACTAACGCAGAATTGAATATAAAAGAAAGAAGCAAGATAGATTGATAGATTCAGAATAGGGGCATATTAACGTACAATTTGTATTAAAATTATCTTAAAACTATCGTCTGTAGAATGAATTAAGAATATACAAGGTATTTGAAACAAAATCACTCAATTGTGAAACAAGAGAGAAAGAAAAAAAGAATGTAATATTTCTCCTTTCACTGTAACATCCTTTTTTCTTAATTAACTAATTAGCTTACGGCGCTATTTGAATTTTGATTTTTTTCTCTAATCCGCAAAACGAAGAACATACAAAACAAAATCACCAAGAGTCATGGCTACTGGGAAAGATAGAGGGGAGGGGGTCATATATATACCAATTACGATTACCTATTACGATTTTAAAATTTAGCTAAACGTTCCTTATTTTTGCTGATTTTGAAAGAAATAATAATTTTAGGTATTTTTCATTTAAAAAAAAAGAAGGAAGCTTACCTATTACAGTCGTCCGTCCGGAGGAAAGCAATTCCGATAAATTTTCAGTACATTTTCAACGAACATGATTCCCAGACCCCAAAACCACCCTCCATTCAAATATTGATACATATGTTATTGTAAAATGAACGAAGACTAGTGTAAATCCTAGGTTTTACCGAGAATTTCCAACATTTACAAAAGTGAATTGGTAAAAGCCCGAAATAGTCTTCTAAATGTTTTCATTTCGGGCTTTCACGAAGCCGTTCCGTAATTGCTAAGATTTACAGACTTGTTTTGGCAAAAGTCCGAATTAATAAACGAGTTTGGCGTTCATATTGCACTCTCTCATGGAGATATTTAGTATAGAGTTAACCGAATATTTAATTATTTTTATTTATTTGAAGATTATGTCAGTTTAATACCAAATTGAGATAACTTTATTTCAATTTATATTTTCTTCATTAAAGTCACAATAAGTATCTTTTTCAAAATAAATTTAAACGAAGCCTAGAATACACCTTTCAAAATTTAGAGCAAACTGTACCGTCATTCGACCATTTTTATAGGTAACGGTTACTTACTCGTAATTGTAATCGATCCTGACCATAATATGTGCATAATGTCTTCATAACAGGGTCAAGTAACCGTTATTTGCAAAAAAAAAAAACAACGGTCGAATGACTGGACAGTTTGTTGCAGATTTTTAACAGTGTAACAGAAAACTTAATGTTTCGTATTTTACTGTATTCAAATTAATTTATTGAAAGACAAATTTCATGAAAGTAATGGATTTTATTATTCATAATGTTCTCTTATCTTTATTAAATAATAATTATACTCACTTGTTACAGCAGCGTTGACTGCTGTGGACATTTTGAATTCCGAAGTATTGGGTGTAGTAAGTTTTAAAGCGTTTTTCAGATAAACGAATATGCAATTAAGAGCATAGAATAATGCTTTTATTCATCAATAATCTACATCATTATCTAACACCTTCCACCATCGGTCGGGCAGCTGACAGATGCCAGCAGTGTAGAACGATTCGTCTTTTGACGCGATGAAGTCGTCAACCCAGTTTTGCAGTTCGACCACTGTCCGGAAGGGTACTGAAGACAAAGCATTCTGCACAGACCGAAACAATTGATAGTCCGAAGGGGCTATGGTGGGACTATACGCCGGGTGTTCCAAAACTTCCCAGCCAAGAGTTCTAACGTGTCCTTGACTGGTTTTGCAAAATGAGGTCTTGCGTTGTCATGAATCAATTTCAAGGAGAGCAAACCTTTGCCAGTAAATGAACGTTTTCGACGGATTTCCTGGTTCATTTGAAGCAATTGTTGCTTGTTGTGTTCAGCAGTTACACTTACACCAGGCTCCAACAGTTCGTAATAGAGCACACCTTTCATATCCCACCAGATGCAGAGGAACTTTTTTGCAGTGAAAAACTGTTCCAAAATCACGTTTCGGCGTTGATGTTGTTGCTCCACCGGGATTCAAAGAATATTTTTTTTGCGTTTCGGATTGTCATAACATATTCGTTTTCATCTCCCGTCACGATTTTTCACAAGAAATATTTTTTCTTTTGCCTGTTTAGCATATTCATGCACTTCAAGACACGCTCACCCATGTTCCTCTAGCTCAATGCATGTGTCACGTATCTTCCTGCCTTCTGAATCTTTCCCATTGCGTGTAAACGATTACAAATCGTTTTTTGTGATACTCGTAATTTCTTTTTGCGTCTGAGATGCATCTTCGTCAAGCAGTGCTTGTAAATCCTCATGACTAGCCTTCAGTGGAGCGCCACTACATTCTCGATCGGTAGCATCAAAATCTCCCTCTTTAAAACGTCGAAACCAAAATTCGCATGGGCTTTTCTATACGATTTCCACTCCAAATAGCAGCACATTTCAGCAGCACAAAGTATGAAACCGCTAAAAATGCTTTCAATCCAGCTAAACCAGGAACAAATAAATATGAAAGTACCTGGATACCAATTCGTTACAATGGATTAATACAAGGAGTTTGCAACATCAGAAAAGCTAAGAAAACTTTTCTTATCTTAAAATATCAAAGCCTTTTTCTAATTTAATTCATATAATAAGATAACGCGCCGCACTGAACTCCCCCTTTAGTTGCCACCCTCTTCTCAACATCTTGGTTTCGCCTGTTCTATTCGACATTTGTGTCTCGTGAACTGTTTTTATAGGATTCCACACTTCACGTAACTTTTTTATAGTTTCAACATTTTCTCCCGTTGCCGGAATGGTAAATGGCGCTCCAAAAAGTTGTGAAAATATCCAGAAGATGATAGGCTACTTCATCAACTCTTTTTACTGTGCAAAGATCGGAGAAGAACAATTTTATGCAGGATGATCTTGATACACTAAAATAAATTTTATATCACGATCAGGCATCGAAAACTCATTTCATTATGTACAATTGATTTGACCGCGATTCCCTTTCTCTGAGTTTCTTTTTTTTTTTTTTTTTTTCTGACATGGTCACAAATATGTGACGCAGTTCTGCAAAACCATCCGTAATTTCCGTTTACAAATCTTTGTTTTTTTTTTTAATCGCAGAATTTTTTCACTTTATAAAACGAAATTTTTTTTCCTAAAATAGTCGTTTTCAAAATTATAAAGGGTTCGAAACTCTGGGGAATCAGTCACGATTCCAGTTTTTTATCCTGTCCTGTTCTACCAGAAGGGCCCATGGCCGTAGTAATTAAAATGCCCCCTCCTTTATATAAGTATAATACAGTAACACTTATAGATATGAGCGAACAAAATCCCTTTTAGCAGGTTGTTTTCGTCTTAGCAGGTATCTATCTTTTGCATGATATTCTTTTTGGCAGGATCACGAAAATTTTCCTTTAAAAGCAGGATTCCTTTATAGATAGATTTCAGTGTATTGGGAAATAAAATTGTAGGATAATGTTTTTATTTAATTTTAAAGAAAAGCTTTAAAACAATATATTTCAACGTAAACGTATAAATGCAAACGTTTTTAGACTTTAAATGTCAAATAGTAGAATGTTTGGGGGGAAAAATACAAGATCATAAGTAAAAAAGTATTCAAAATATGTTCCAGGTTGTTTTACATATGTGAAATCATGGAAAGCATTTATTTCTTTATCCTTCTTAAATAAAAACATTAGTGCGCGATTAAACGTTACGGGTGAAGCTAAAAATGTTAAATGTAATTAGTTCTGTTGAAATCAGAGCAGTAGATTGGATTTACGAGGGGCAGTCGGAAAATAAGTTTCCCCTGGCGACTGTGGACAGAGGTGTGTATGAAAGACAAAAATTGTAATGAGACATTAAAGATAAAACATAACTTTATTTTTCCACATAAATACCAAGTACATTGAGAAATTTGCCATACCGCTTTATAAGCTTCAAAAAGCCCTCCAGAAAAAATCAGGGCTTTGCATACGGACGAAGCGTTGAACGGCTACACTCTCAAAAATGAATACTCAAATTTCAAGAAATTTTCTTCGTTTTTGACGAAACGGTTTCTTGGGATATGCTCCGAGTAAACGTTTCGTCTAATCGAGTAAATTTGCATCCTCAAAATTACGAAGAAAGTGGTTTCGTCAAATTGATTATTTGAAAGTTCCAAAAAAAAAGGTTGGTGGTTCCATCTGTCGGAGCTTTTAGAAGCTTTTTTAATTGACTTGGGGCAAAATAAGATCGTCCTTCAATGAGGCTCGAACGCGCGACTTTTAGCTTGACAGCCCAGCGTCTTACCCATCAGCTAGCGGGACTTCGAAATTGTTTGATTTTAAAAGTATTTACGAGATGTTGATGTGTGTTTATATTTTTAGAAAGCAGATTGTATTTTTATCGGTGTTGTTATAACTTCTGCATGTTTTAATTAATAAGGCTAGATTATTATTATGGTTAATAAATAATTAGAAAATGGCTTGATTAATATAATTTATTAGAGAAATTTCCTTTGTTCAATGAATATGCTCTAGTTAATTTGTTGATCAGAAATAATTAATTTTGAAGTGCATATTTTGGAGGCGAGTTCATCAATTTCAGCGGATAAGATTACTGTTTATAGAGGGGAAAGGTCAGTTATACGTATTTTAAATTTGATTGTTATATGAATATATGTCTTAAATAAAATAAAGCACCTAAAATTGTGATTTTTTATTTATTATTATTATTATTATTATTTTAACCATTGGAAAAATGTTGATGCTTGCGGTCGAAAATGGACCAAATGATGTTCGCATTTTACTATTTTAACCGTTTTTAACGAAATTTTGTAACTTTAGATGAATTTTCTAAGCGTTTTTAACGAAATTCTGTAACTTCAGAAAAATTTATCTTTGAATCGGCAATAGAAATGAATAAAATCTTTACAAAAAGGACAGACGCAAATTATCAGATATAAAAAATAAAGTGGAAATTTGGTACATTCGTGTTATAGCGGCCCCCAAGGATGAAATATTTTTGTTTCTGTTTTCATTAATTATATCGTAAATTTAATACTTTCGTGTATTTTTTTTTTTTTTTTTTTGAACGATTTTGTAACAAAAATAATCTGACCGGGAATGCGGAAAAATTTTTGTAAAATATTTGAGATTTTCCATTGCATTAAAAATCATTTAATTTTGAGACGAAATGATTGTCAAAAATGACGAAATATAGCTTAAGAATTGCGGAATCGTCAAAAGTGAGAGTTTTATTTTTGACAGCGAGGAAACAGTTTCGTCAAGATATTTGAGGATTCGCGTTTCGTCAAAAACCACGTGACTCAGTGACGAAATGATTGTCAAAAATAAGGAAATGAGGCCTGAGGATTGCGGAATAGTCAAAATTGAGTGTTTTATTTTTGAGAGTGTACGGGCGAAAGACGACACAGCAGGTGAACATGAATGTGCAAGACACCGATACCATTGGGTAGATGTCGACCACGATCAAGCAGATGGCGCTGTTGTGGTGACAACGCAGTTGCATTCAACGCTTCGTCCGTATGCAAAGCCCTGATTTTTTTCTGGAGGGCGTTTTGAAGCTTATAAAGCGGTATGACAAATGTCTCAATGCAATTGGTTTGGTATAAAGTTTAGAAAATTCGACCTAACGAAATTAACACACTTAAAAATATCTAGTTGGTTATACATTTTATAAAATAAGCAACAAATAAACATTTCGATACATTGGCAAAAGAAAATAATTAAGTTTAAGTAAACTTTACATTATTTTAAACTAAGAAAAATAATAACTTTACACTTATACAATATTTTAAACTAAGAAAAATATTAACTTCATGTTGGCGTAATCATCAAAAGATTCACAAATCGCCCAAACAATACAAGTGTAGTGATTGCAACGAGATATTTTCAAGAATGTATGATTTACTAATACATAAGAAGAACCATAAGATTCGTAAACAACATTCATGTACAAAGTGTTGTGAAATATTTAATTGTGATTCAGATTTAGTACAACATTGTGATATTTTTCATAAAGTTTTACCTAATGTAAAGAAATCACCTCATTTCAAAGATTTATTATTCGAAAAAGTGAAGCATTTTAAAAGGCAACATGATGTGCGAAATATTTTTACTAAAACTATCATTACGTCCAATGAGAAGAATCAAAAAGACTTTCGTTCGTTTTTTAACAGTGTTCGATCGGATGTTTTAAACGAATTAAATTACCAATTACAAATGAAAAAGTCAACAAAATGATATGCATTCGTTAAAGTGGATGTCTATCGTGAAACACAGGATGCAGACTTAGAGAATGCGACCACCTTTTTTATTTCCAAAAGTGAACTGGAATTAACAGACCAAAACATACCTGTACATGTTGAGAATGCCTTTTTAAAGTTGTACAACGGCTTTGAAGATTTCACAGAACGAGTGTTTAATTGGACATTACGAAAAATTTTGAAATTAGAATTATATACAGCTCAATATGATAGGCTTATTTGATATGTATTATTTTAAATAATAAATAAAATAGTTTGATTAAGAAAAAAGTGTTAAATGTTTTCTCTATTATACACTGTGTGACTTTTAAACTAATGTTGTGTATTTTGAATGTTAATTTAAAAAAAGATTTTAACATAATATAAAAGTTTTACAATAAAAATTAACATACCTAAAATTTTTTCCTCCTTTCCATTACAATTGTTTTAAGGAAATAGAATTTAATTTTGTTGTGAATAACACTTTGTTGTTAACATCACGTGGTTTGTCTTATCATAACTATGAGATCCTAAGATCACTTCCTATTAACATGATAACGAAGAGACAAAAGTGACTAATGCAAACCGATTTTCCTGCCTAAACTTATTATCAGCTTGCTGCATGCTTGTTTGAGTGACTCATCTTTACATGTGTGGACATGTATGTTGGAAAAATAATTGCTATGCTTAACCCGTGTAGACAATTTTTATCCGGAAGCTGTTTGAACTATCAAATTTCAGATATCACCCATTTTACTAGAACATTTAAATATTTTAATGTCTTTTCCCCTGCATATTGGAAACTTAGAATTATCACCTTCACATCGGAACATGGAAGATACTCTCTTAAAACGAAAGTGCCAAAATAACTCAAGTTGAGCCGAAATCCACTCATCTCATGATTTGAAAGTCAGCTTCTCATGAAGAGTTGAAACAACTCGAGTGAACGAGTTGTTTTTAAGCAACTCATGATTGAGTTATCTCTATTTTACTTATACTTGAGTGAAATCAAATCAATGAAGGTTAAATCCAGTAGCACTTGAGTGATTTATAACTAACTCATACTTGAGGAGGGGAAGGAGAATTAAAATTCATGATAAAATGTAATAATTCATTGTAAAATAATAAATTTCATGAACAGGTAGATTATTATTTTAGAAAAAAAAAGTAATTTGCATATTGAATGTATACATATTTATGTTTACATATATGTATATATTCAACAATTAAGTGAAAAGTATCTTTTTTTTTGTTGTTGTTGTTTCTGAGCTGCTTGAAATATATACCCCCCCCCCCTCCTCCCGACCCAAAAAGAGAATTTTAAAAGGAATATTTGAAAAGATAAGAATTTCTGCTGATTTAAATATTTTAATCTTTTTTTTATTTTTTTATAATGATTATGTTTTCTATGCAATATTATTCGATACATTGCATGATATTTTTCAGTTTATATCAATATTATCATTAAATATGTTTTAATCCTAATACTATTTAGGAATATTCACACCGTGAATATCCGGGAATGTAGATATTTACCTTATTTTTAACAACATACGATAAAAAATATGGGATTTATACAGTTTCATAAATCAAGTATATTTTAAAATATTAGAATTCAGACTGATAATAAAATAAGAAATATAATTTGTTTACTTTAAAACAATATTTTTAAAGTCAGACAAGTCAATTTTCAATTTATAGTATTATAAAAGTTAGAGTTCTGAAACATCGCTAAAAATATATATTATCAGGGCTCGATACAGACAAAATTTTGGGCCTATTTAGGGTCCCTTCACAAAAATCAATTTAATAAAATGGGCCCCTTCACAAAAATCAAATTAATAAAATTTACCCCTTCACAAAAATCAAATTAATAAAATTGATCCCTTCACAAAAATTAATTTGATAAAATAGGTTCCTTCACAAAATTCCTTTTACTAAAATTGATCCTTTCACAAAATTCTATTCCATAAAAACTTATTATTTATTATTTTATGATGTTTTAAAATGTGTAATTTGTAAACAAACAAGTTCGAAAAAAAGAAAAACTTCAGCAAAAGGATTTTAAAAACTTTTTGTTTATAAATGCTTGGTTCGAATTTGATTAGCTGGATTTCAACTTTCGTTACAAAATGTTATTTTTCACAAAAATATAATAAATTTCACAAAAATAACCTTTACTTTTCACAAAATGGGCCCCAAGATAAAAAACTTGCATCGACCCCTGACTATATAAACAAACGTACCGCCAAGATATTTTCTTTAAAAGTTTAAATTGCTACTAAATGCTACTTATATAAATCATATTTATTGAAACAACATTAAAAAAACATAAAGGAGAGGCAAAGGATTTATTTCATTATATTTTAGAGTATTTTTTAATATTTATCCTTCCAACTTAAAAGATCTCTAAATGTTCGCTCGTATAAATAGTCCTAAATGTTAGGGTTAAGACATATTTAATAAAAATATTGATATAAACTGAAAAATATCACGCCATATATAAAATAACAATTAATATAAAACAGAATCATTATAAAAAACATAATTAGAGTATTTAAATCAGCAGAAATTCTTACCTTTTCAAGGCCTTTTTTTCATACCTTTTTTTATTCTTTCTTTAAAATTTTAACAACGTGGTGTTAGCCGCGTACTACACACCACACGTCTGTCGTCTGCTCAGCGGATATGGGGACAGTGAGGTCACGTCAACTGCGTCAGCTTACTGGATTTCCGCTCGCCAATGAGTGCTTTTTTATCGAGATGAGTTGTTTAGTATTCGCCCTTCTGGAGTGCATTAGGAAAATAAAAATTCAAATCATGATGAGTGAAACATTTAAAAATCAACTCATTCACGATCCAATAAATTAGAGCTCTTTTCTGAGAAGCAAAATCCACTCTTTCGTTTTAAGAGAGTAGAAAAATAATAACTTTACACTTAGACAATATTTTAATCTAAGAAGACTTAACGCATTGTTAGAGTTTCTTTGAAAAATATCTAGTTTGTTATAAATTTTAGAAAATTCGACCTAACGAAATTAACACACTTAAAAATATCTAGTTGGTTATACATTTTATAAAATAAGCAACAAATAAACATTTCGATACATTGGCAAAAGAAAATAATTAAGTTTAAGTAAACTTTACACTTATATAGACAATATTTCAAACTAAGAAAAATAATAACTTTACACTTATACAATATTTTAAACTAAGAAAAATAATAACTTTACACTTATACAATATTGTAAACTAAGGAATATTAATAACTTTAAATATCAGACTTAACACATTGTTAAAGTTTTTTGAAAATAACACATTTTCAAAGCAGTAGAAATAGTATACATGTAAAAAATTCAACTTAGTGGAATTTAATAGAGAAATTTTTTAACCTAAACATTTTAAAAATAAAACTTTATAAAATTTTAATTTTTTTTTTAAATAAGCAACTGTTAAACATTTTGAATGTCTTAGACAAAGTGTGAATAAATTTGTTTAAATTATATATAACATGAAAAATTTTATAACTTTTAAAGGAAATTTTATTTTTGGTGAAATAAACTTGATGTATTTATTATATGTTACTTAAACTCCAAGATAATTGATTGAAAACGTGTTACTTTTAATCACTCACAAGATAAGACATGATGTTAGGAATTATAGATGGGTTTTTTCCCCCACAATTGTCGTCACTTGTAGCATATTTACTGACCAAGTCATAAAATCATAGTTCAGGGTATGTTTATGAGCACGGCGTTTAGTTGAGATTTAAGATATTTGAGAAATATAAGCTACAACTTTGACTACTTTTTGAAATTTCCCCCTACATAAGAAAAAGGACATAGGAAAATAAAATGAAAAGTTGTCTTTGAATGGAATCGAACCATTATCCTTTCACTTAACAGCTGAATGCGTTGGCAATTACATCACAAAGGCACTGATAACAACTGGTTGAATATATTGGGTTTCTTTTTTAAGGTTAAATTAATTTAATATTCAAGTTATTTCTTAATGACACACTTAAAAACAATAAATTTAATTAGCATTCAAAAAGCAAACGATCACATTATTGTGTAAAACAATCAAATGTTTTGAAAGTCACGAGTTAAAATTTTGGAGGGTGCGATAACTTGGAAGTGCACTGCAGAAGGGGAGTTAAATTTTTGAAGAAGTTTAATCTTAAAGGACGAGAGTAAAAGTTGAAATGACTTAGAGTTTAATTAGAATTTAGATGTGAACCTTTTAAAATGAAATAATAGTTTTTTGTATCGCCCCCTATCGGTGGGTAATCGAATTAAGAGATAATTAAAAGTTTTAACTTAGATTCGAACCCACAGCAAAAAAAAAATTACGGTTTGATAATTTAGGGTAGGTTTAATTGGGCAAGCCATGATATTATAGTATTTAGAGATGTTTTAAGATATTCGGTAAAGGAAATCATCTGAATTTTCAATTTAATTGAAGGGTTTACTGCTTAAAGTACCACAAAATGAATACAACACAATGCATAGTTTTTTAATTAAATATATTTTTCGAAAGGATAAATTGACTTATTGATAAACTTAGGATTTATGTTTAAAGTTAATAAATGTGATATGTTAGGATTGTTTAATAACAGAGGGTTGAATAAGTTATTTTTAAAAAAAACTAAAATTTAATAAAAGTAAAGTTTACTAAAAGTTGTTAGAGTTTAAATTCTTTGCTAACTTTTAAGTGTAATTATTTTATACAACTCGATTACCTTTCAGAAACAAAACAGAATTAAAGACTTACCGAAAAACACGTCCACTTCTTGTGTTTTCTTTCAGTAGACTAACCTTTCTCACTTATCTTTGTTAGGGGGCGCTGCAATCGCCACTAGAGGCGCTAGCAGTCTTCCGGTTTTTGACGTCATTTCCGATATGTGATAAGAATAAACTTTAAATACAACTTACACTCGCTCAGTCATTCTTTCTTCTCTCTACCTTGCTAACAATCGTTTGCTGTTGGCTCATTGTTTGGTTATTTAAACTTGTTGAATGACGTCATCATGTGTTTGTCTAAACTTGTCCATACTTGTTTTTGTGATGCACGTCTATGTAGATGAGTCATCACTCGCTTATCTTGGTTGACTTGTCTAAACTTGTTTTTGTGTGGCACGTCTATTTGGGTGAGTCATCGTTCGCTTATCTTGCTTTACTTGTTTGAACTTGTCTAGTATCCACCATCCCGTGTCTTTTGTCATAGCTTAAATGTACTTTATACCCATCACTTTAATACAAAAGTCTTATCACAACTTACTTAAACTTTGATAAAAATTTTAATTATTTAAAAATTGCATCAAATTTTCATTTTTCTGATATTGTTAATATGTTTTCGTTCAAAAATATGATACAGCCCGATTTTAAGTCGGAGTCTAAGATAAATGATTAATTAAAAAATTCCCCGAAATTATTATAATTATAAATTAAATAAATATTGTAAACACCCTGTACATACAAGTTTTGTAAAAATAATATTACTTATATCTAACTCCTTCGGACCCATTATAAAATCCTTCAATATAGCTGAAATCAATGTTAAACGAAAACGCAACCATAGGTTTAACTGTCTAATCACGTGTCTTTACATATTATTTTGAAATGTAAAGCATTATATCTGAACGAATCCACTTATTTTTTGTTATTAAAAAAATTATACGCAAACACACACAATATCTTACAAGGTTAAAACTTAGTAAAATATTTTTAAAGATAAATGTTTAAGTATTTTCAGAATATTTTAATTTAAATTAAAAATTTTACTAAGTTTTAACCTTGTAAGATATTGTGTGTGTTTGCGTATAATTTTTTTATAACAAAAAATAAGTGGACTATTCTAACTTTGTCTTATATCATTCGTTCAGATATAATGCTTTACATTTCAAAATAATATGTAAAAGACACAGTTAAACCTATGGTTGCGTTTTCGTTTAACACTGATTTCAGCTATATTGAAGGATTTTATAATGGGTCCGAAGGAGTTAGCTATAAGTAATATTATTTTTACAAAACTTGTATGTACAGGGTGTTTACAATATTTATTTAATTTATAATTATAATAATTTCGGGGAATTTTTTAATTAATCATTTATCTTAGACTCAGACTTAAAATCGGGCTGTATCATATTTTTGAACGAAAACATATTAACAATATCAGAAAAATGAAAATTTGATGCAATTTTTAAATAATTAAAATTTTTATCAAAGTTTAAGTAAGTTGTGATAAGACTTTTGTATTAAAGTGATGGGTATAAAGTACATTTAAGCTATGACAAAAGACATGGGATGGTGGATACTAGACAAGTTCATACAAGTAAAGCAAGATAAGCGAACGATGACTCACCCAAATAGACGTGCCACACAAAAACAAGTTTAGACAAGTCACCCAAGATAAGCGAGTGATGACTCATCTACATAGACGTACATCACAAAAACAAGTATGGATAAGTTTAGACAAACAAATGATGACGTCATTCAACAAGTTTAAACAACCAAACAATGAACCAACAGAAAACGATTGTTAGAAAGGTAGAGAGAAGAAAGAATGACTGAGCGAGTGTAAGTTGTATTTAAAGTTTATTCTTATCACATACCGGAAAGGACGTCACACACCGAAAGACTGTTAGCGCCTCTAGTGGCGATTGCAGCGCCCTCTAACAAAGATAAGGGAGAAAGGTTAGTCTAGTGACAGAAAGCACAAGAAGTGGACGTGTTTTTCGGTAAGTCTTTAATTCTGTTTTGTTTCTGAAAGGTAATCGAGTTGTATAAAATAATTAAACTTAAAAGTTAGCAAAGAATTTAAACTCGAACTCAAGTTAGTGAAAAGTCTATGTTTTTTCTGCACATGTGCAGATATATAGCATACTAGCTGTTACCCGTGACTTCGTTCACGTATCATTAAAAGAAGCATAAATGCATTAATTAAGCAAAATATTTCATTCCCGATAATTAGAATCGTAAATAATTAACTAACTCTTTATCACATTCCATAGGAGACAATACCGTATTTCTATATTATACAGGCCTAGTTAGCCTAGTAACTAAGTTTTAAAAAAGTGAAAATTTGTGACAAATAATCACGAAAAGGAAACTGCAACCAATGAAAAAAGGCGGGCCAAATAAAATCGTGGAAATCGGCGAATTGTGTAAAAACATATGTCAAGTTTACCTGGTAAACTATTTTACTTTTCACGCCTTTGTGAAACTTTTTAGTAACATCCTTCAAAGATAATGGAAATAGTATATTATTTTTCATTAAATTCAATTCTTGTGAATAGGGAGCAATAATTATAGAGCTAACTGCAAGGACCTTAAATTTGCCTCCTTGATTTAATTTATACCTGAAAAAAAAATCTTTATTTCTAAATGAAAATATGTTGACAGACGATTTTTGTTCTCCAGAATAAATTGATTCATGAAGTTTGAATATGTGAAAATACGTTTTTATTTTTCAAAAATTTTACTGTAATCAAGATTTTTTTTTCTTTCACTATCTATTCAAATTGAAAATAAATTCTTTTTTTTCAGTTTTAATGAGAAAAAATATATTAATCCGTTTTATTTCTTCTTTTTTATCCACAAAAATGGAATAATTTAGTTGCCATTTTTAGAGAAACTTCGTTAAAATTTACAAAAATCGCGGAATTTAAATTATTTTTTTAAATTCCGAGAGTTTATGACATCCTCGGATCAATGATAACCGGTCTTAAGTAAATCGTGTTGCGTTCGACAACCTGAAAGGAGTGGTTGCGAAATGCAAACAGGCGGTCAGATTTTAATATAATAGATTCGTATTTATTTTTATTTTCCTAATAATTACGCTTTGGTTTTTGGCAAAAAACTCTCATCTGTATGTAACTGATATTCATGCTTAATAATCGGTGTAGATAAAAAAAAATCAAATTTTTCGTTTTAAATATGGCGTAAAAGTCATTTACTTTCTAAACTTACCGATCCTTGTATGATTAATGTAAGGAATTGGTTCACGCTCCTTGTAAAACACATTTGAAAATTCCCGTTTTATTTCAAATATGACGTCACTTTTTCCTCAGAGAAATCTCTTTTTAATGGCATAATTCTTGTTAATTTTCTTTTTCTGGCAATCAGGGTGTAAATTTTAGCGGAAAACCGAGGCTAACGAAAAAGACAGGCTACCGCAGTGCATTCCACTTATCTTTTTTTACAGACCGCTAGAGTGACATGATGCTCTTTTCCTACACCTGCATTGGTGCATTCGAGTCTCACGTGACTCCGGTGGTCTGTAAAAAAAGATACGCGCAAAGCACCGCGGTAGCCTTTCTTTTTCGTTAGTCTCGGGAAAACTCACATTTGTATGTAACTGGTATTCAAGCTAATTATTAATCAGTAACGATAAAAAATATTCAGTTTTTCATCTTAAATAATACGTCCATTATCTACCTACTTTCATTATACATTGATATTCATGCTCCTTGTATTATTACGAACATTTGGAAATTACATGTTTTATTTATGACGTCATATTTGTCCAAACCGAGGAGGATCCTTTTCATAGTTCCATGGTCCAAGCGAAATCTATTTTAAATAATATAATTATTGCTCATTTTTCCTTCTAATTATAACGCAATTTTTGACAGAAAAAGACCTTTTTAATGTAACCGATATTCATACTGTATCATGTCATACTGTATCATCATGTATAATGTTGTTTCAAATATCACGGAAATTCATCTTCTTTTGAATTCTTTTTAATTTTCATTTTTCACGTGAAAATCGTTCAATTGAAAATTAGTTGTTGAGGAAAAATTATTTTTCCGTGTTTTTTATTTTTTGGCAACGATCAAAGCCCTAGCAACGATAAAGTAAAATGGTTAAATTTTATTGAAAAATGTCCATTTATTCTCTATGAAAATAATGAAATTTTTAATTATTAAAGAAAATATTTGAATAAAATAAATAAAACCTAGTCTATGTTCATTTGAGGGTTATAATCAAACTACATGCAAAAATACAGGATCATTAAAAGCTCCATTTTGACGCTGGCTTCAGCCTAACATTTGCACACAATCAGATTTATAATATTATAAGGATAGGATAGGATAGTTGATAGGCGCCAGTAGGTTTCAAGGATAAACAGTTAGATTATAGTCTCTCAATAGTTAAAATTAAAAAGTTAATTTTGATTAACTTAAAGATTTTTAAACTTTTTGTAAACTTTAAATTTTTTAAAACTATATTTTTGTTAACTTTTTTAACGTAACTTACATTTTTTTAACTTTAAAAACTTTTAGTAAACTTTACTTTTATTAAATTTTAGTTTTCTTTTAAAAATAACTTATTCAACCCTCTGTTATTAAGCAAACCTAACTTATCAAATTTATTAACTTTAAACATAAAACCTAAGTTTATCAATAAGTCAAATTAATCTTTCGAAAAATATATTTAACTAAAAAACTATGCATTGTGTTGTATTCATTTTGTAGTACTTTAAGCAGTAAACCCTTCAATTAAATTGAAAATTCAGATGATTTCCTTTACCGAATATCTTAAAACATCTCTAAATACTATAATATCATGGCTTGCTCAATTAAACCTACCCTAAATTATCAAACCGTAATTTTTTTTTTGCTGTAGGTTCGAATCTAAGTTAAAACTTTTAATTATCTCTTAATTCGATTACCCACCGATAGGGGGCGATACAAAGAACTATTATTTCATTTTAAAAGGTTCACATCTAAATTCTAATTAAACTCTAAGTCATTACAAATTTTAACTCTTGATTTTTAAAACATTTGATTGTTTTACACAATAATGTGATTGTTTGCTTTTTGAATGCTAATTAAATTTATTGTTTTTAAGTGTATCATTAAGAAATAACTTGAATATTAAATCAATTTAACCTTAAAATAGAAACACAATATATTCAATCAGTTGTTATCAGTGCCTTTGTGGTGTAATTTCCAACGCATTCAGCTGTTAACCGAAAGAATAATGGTTCGATTCCATTCAAATACGACTTTTCAATTTATTTTACTATGTCCTATTTCTTATGTAGGGGGAAATTTCAAAAAGTAGTCAAAGTTGCAGTTTATATTTCTCAAATATCTTAAATCTAAACTAAACATTGTACTCAAAAACATACCCTAAACTATGATTTTATGACTTGATCATTAAATATGTTAACAGTGACGTCATGTGTGGGAGAAAAACCCATCTATAATTCCTAACATCATGTCTTATCTTGCGAGTGATTAAAAGTAACACGTTTTCAATCAATTATCTTGGAGTTTAAGTAACATATAATAAATACATCAAGTTTATTTCACCATAAATAAAATTTCCTTTAAAAGTTATAAAATTTTTCATGCTATATATAATTTAAACAATTTATTCACACTTTGTCTAAGACATTCAAAATGTTTAACAGTTGCTTATTTAAAAAAAAATTATAAAGTTTTATTTTTAAAGTGTTTAGGTTAAAAAATTTCACTATTAAATTCCAAAGTTGAATTTTTTACATGTATACTATTTCCACTGCTTTGAAAATGTCGTGTTATTTTCAAAAAACTTTAACAATGTGTTAAGTCTGACTTTTAAAGTTATTAATTTTCCTTAGTTTAAAATATTGTATAAATGTAAAGTTATTAATTTTCCTTAGTTTAAAATATTGTATAAATGTAAAGTTATTATTTTTCTTAGTTTAAAATATTGTATAAGTGTAAAGTTATTATTTTTCTTAGTTTAAAATATTGTATAAGTGTAAAGTTATTATTTTTCTTAGTTTGAAATATTGTCTATATAAGTGTAAAGTTTACTTAAACTTAATTATTTTCTTTTGCCAATGTATCGAAATGTTTATTTGTTGCTTATTTTATAAAATGTATAACCAAGTAGATATTTTTAAGTGTGTTAATTTCGTTAGGTCGAATTTTCTAAACTTTATAACCAACTAGATATTTTTCAAAGAAACTCTAACAATGCGTTAAGTCTAATTCTTCTTAGATTAAAATATTGTCTAAGCGTAAAGTTATTATTTTTCTATCTTCCATGTTCCGATGTGAAAGTGATAACTCTAAGTTTCCAATATGCAGGTGAAAATACATTAAAATATTTAAATGTTCTAGTAAAATGGGTGATATCTGAAATTTGATAGTTCAAACAGCTTCCGGATAAAAATCGTCTACACGGGTTAAACATAGCAATCATTTTTCCAACATACATGTCCACACATGTAAAGATGAGTCACTCAAACAAGCATGTAGCAGAAAAATCAGCTTGTGTTAGCCATTTTTATATTCTTCATTATCATGTGAACAACAGAGTGTTATTCACAATAAAATTGAATTCTGTTTTCTTAAAACAATTGTGGTTAAAAGGATATCGAGACTATCTTGAAAAAATTTTAGGTAAGTCCAGTTTTAATATAACTCTCTTATCTCATGTTAAAATCTTTTTTTTTTTTAAATTAACATTTCGTCTAAGTCATTCAAAATACACAACATTAGTAAAAACAGTGTAAGTTGAAAAAAAAAAACAGACAAGATTTTTAAAATAATCAAATAGGTTTATTTATTATTTAAAATAATACATATCAAATAAGCCTGTCATATTGTGCTGTATACAATTCTAATTTCAAAATTTTTCGTAATGTCCAATTAAACACTCGTTCTGTGAAATCTTCAAAGCCGTTGTACAACTTTAAAAAGGCATTCTCAACATGCACATGTATGTTTTGGTCTGTTAATTCCAGTTCACTCTTGGAAATAAAAAGGGAGTCGCATTCTCTAAGTCTGCATCCTGTATTTCACGATAGACATCCACTTTAACTGCTGCATACCATTTTGTTGACTTTTTCATTTGTAATTGGTAATTTAATTCGTTTAAAACATCCGATCGAACACTGTTAAAAAACGAACGAAAGTCTTTTTGATTCATCTCATTGGACGTAATGATAGTTTTAGTAAAAATAGTAAAAATATTTCGCACATCATGTTGCCTTTTAAAATGCTTCACTTTTTCGAATAATAAATCTTTGAAATGAGGTGATTTCTTCACATTAGGTAAAACTTTATGAAAAATATCACAATGTTGTACTAAATCTGAATCACAATTAAATATTTCACAACACTTTGTACATGAATGTTGTTTACGAATCTTATGGTTCTTCTTATGTATTAGTAAATCATACATTCTTGAAAATATCTCGTTGCAATCACTACACTTGTATTGTTTGGACGATTTGTGAATCTTTTGATGATTACGCCAACATGAAGTTAATATTTTTCTTAGTTTAAAATATTGTTTAAGTGTAAAGTTATTATTTTTCTTAGTTTAAAATAATGTAAAGTTTACTTAAACTTAATTATTTTCTTTTGCCAATGTATCGAAATGTTTATTTGTTGCTTATTTTATAAAATGTATAACCAACTAGATATTTTTAAGTGTGTTAATTTCGTTAGGTCGAATTTTCTAAACTACATATTTTTCAAAGAAACTCTAACAATGATGATTAAAACTAGTATCAGCATCAAGGTCTGCTACATTGGTCTTCTGCTATGTTAGGACCAGATTAAGCGACTGCTCGATTTGTTACACTTTTATCCAAAGAAGGACTCGTTTCGAATTATGAAGTGAAACCCACCTCATCAGGACTAAAGAAACAGAAGTTACCCCATATGTGTAAGATGTGTAACAAAGCATTTCCTCGAAAAGTTAACTTAGTGTTTCATATGGGTTCTATGGGCCAGCATCATTATGTCACAGCAAAAAAATGCCCATTTTGAAAATTGGTGGGACTCAAGCCCCATGAACCCATACGTGAACCCATTTGTTATATGCATAGTTGGTCCAGGTTCCATAGCCATGATGCTGATAGGAGCAGAAGGTAGAAAAGTCTTTTGTGAAAAAACTTCAACACACACCTCACAGCAAAAAGATTTTTCCTTTAGATGACTTTTCATATGAAACACTAAGTTAACTTTTCGAGGAAATGCTTTGTTACACATCTTACACATATGGGGTAACTTCTGTTTCTTTAGTCCTGATGAGGTGGGTTTCACTTCATAATTCGAAACGAGTCCTTCTTTGGATAAAAGTGTAGAATCCATCTCTTGATTATTTAACTTTGGTGATGAGCGTTGACACTCAAAGTTGGTTACATCACCAACACAAGAATTCATAACTCGTTCCATAGTAACTTAAATGAAAACTAACTTAACGAAAAATACAACCTATTACAACGATATCAGGTCACAGTAGAATGTTATGAACTCGTTTCATTGAAATTTATATAATGATAGAGGGCGCTCGTGTAAAAATACTAACTTTTTATTGGTTTAAAAATACTAACATTTTATTGGTTTAAAAATACGTCACATAATTATTTCATCATATGTTATAAGTTCAATCACCACTTAATTCTTACACAATGATTGATTACCTATCAGAAGTTCGTACATTTGTAAGTAAAAATCTTTATTACTTTCGTATCTATTGCTTTTATAAATAATATTTTACTTATCAAGTTGCTTAATTTCTAAATGATGCCTGTTATGTCTTATGTGTATAAAGTCTACCAAAGAGGGGAAAAAGAGGGGGTGTAAAGTATTTGTAAAATTGAAATACGTTAATTTATAAAAACTAGATTCCATTCTCTTTTTTAAAAATGTTGGTTGTGTAAAATCAAATATAATGAAAATTTATTATAATCTTATAACTAAACAAAATACCTGCTCTCAAGTTAAATTATTGCTAAAATTGTTCATTTAAAAGGAAAAAATCTTTAAAATTCCCTTATTGTATGTTTTTATAAATCAAATTTTGCATGTCAAATCATTTCTTGATTCAATGGAATGATCTAAAATGTCTTGTGTTGTGGTTGGTTGGTTATTTGTTAAAACCGATTATCTACGATTGGGATATAGGTCACTCTAGGGGGTCATTCTAAGGGATCCTAACTCGTATTGACAAGGTTCGAAGAAAACTCCGAACGGTTAGGTCGACGAGAGCGAGAGAAGTTTAATCCCAAACGTTTAGTAGCTTTAAAAGCAGAACCTCTCAGTCACTGGTCTTATGGGTTGTGTTTTTATAAATAATATTTTTCTTGTTTAATCACTTAACTCCAAAATGAAATGTTTCTAAGACACTTTGTCATGTCTTAAGCGAAACATATTTAACTAAGTTATTCTACAGTACCCTTTTAAGAAAAAGAAAAAAAAGCTATATTACAAGTCAAAAAATATATATATAATTTAAAAATATATTGTTTAATTAGCATAAAAACGATTATTTAAGTTACTCCACAAATTTGTAAACTTAAAAAACGGAAGATATAATGTAAGAGAAAGTATGACAAATCTTTTTTTTCCTTTGAAAGATTAGTCTCAAAGACTTGAATTAATTTTTTCCCTAAAAATGCCACATTAATTTCGGTATACAAGTTTGTGAAACAGCTTTTGTAGTAAAATAGTACGGTGAATACAATATTAAGCATTGAACTTTAATTCAATAACATAAATGCGTGGTTATATGACTAATATTTATATTGATAAAAATCACTTTGCTTTCATTTTTAAAATATATAAACACGTTATTTTTCATAACAAAACTAGAAACCTATATTTCTAAAATAAATGATTATAAGGTTAATACAAGAAAGAATCAGGCATGCTATTTTTGTCAATCTCTATAAATAACATTTCATAGTATTTTCATATAAAAATTTTCCTTCTAAATTATTATTTCGAATATGGAAATGATCTGTTGACAGAATGTTGTAAGAGAAATGTGTTTGTAAATTAAACAAACAGATGTAATAGCATTCATATTAAACCAAAACTCGTGAATTACTCAATAGCTAAAGACAATTTCCTGCAGTTCATTAAAACTATGATGAAGATAATTAAACGCAGGTCTGAAATTCCTTGCTATGGTTTGCATTTGAAGAGATAACAACACACACATCCTTGGTAACCTACTAGATAAGACATGTGTGATACAGAACATTGCAGGTTCTAATGTCACTAAAAATTAAATTAATACGTAAAACACTATAAAAAAATATAAAAAATAATTTGAAACGCTTTAAATAAATTAAATTAAAAAAATAAATAAATGAAAACACTTTAAATAAAAAATAAAATAAAATTTCTCCCTCTACAAAGATCAAAATCTACGTGTCTGATTCTGTACCTTCCT
This sequence comes from Maratus michaelseni, assembly GCA_963931845.1. Taxonomy (NCBI): domain Eukaryota; kingdom Metazoa; phylum Arthropoda; class Arachnida; order Araneae; family Salticidae; genus Maratus; species Maratus michaelseni. The sequence goes on from OZ007589.1 coordinate 470,455,758, forward strand.
TATTGCTATAGACTTAATCACTTCCTGTCTTATAAATCACCTTTCCTGTTCTAACATGTACCCAAACATCCTGCTTCCTGAACGCCCCTTTTGGAGAAAAACATGTCTAATCTGGTTTCCGGTCTTATTTCCTGTCGTGTTTCCCGTCTTAGAATAAATTTCACGTTAAATTTTTATAAAGTAAAACAAAGTCAGAAAGATTTCCATTTTTATATTAGGTGTTAGATAGCAAATAGAATTTTTATTTCAGGTGAAGAAAAGATACATTTTATGTTAAATTTTTACAAAGTGTCACATGTTGAAAATTTCACATGCTCACATACCTGGAAGATAAAGATAATCCCTTAGGAATGAAAGGCCTTTTGTGAATTGTCACTATTCAAGTAAAAGTGCTATACAGAAGGGTGACAGGTGGACGTGAATCAACTAATCAATTACTTGGAAAAAGGGGATACTAAGAATGAAAGATAGTACTATAGATTGGGGTCGGTCATTGTCACCTGGAGATAAGCAGACTGGAGCAGGTGTGGTAGTGGAGGTAATGTTTTCTGAGAAATTCCTGGGATGCAATGAATGCCCCTGGGAAGTGAAATTGCAGACGGCAGTTGAATGTTGAAGAAGTTGGAGGTTGAACGAGGTGGGAGAAAGGTCCTTTTTTGAGCGGACGTGAGAATCTGGTTTTTTTCGGACATCGTAATTTTACAAGACGAAGATGATTGTCCTATTTTTTCATTTTTACTTTTTTTTTTTAATGTGTTAATTTAAAAAAAAGTTTTTTTTCGTTTCAAACGATAAATGGATTTCATTAATTATATATACATGTGTCCACGTTACCACAGCTATAGTATATATAATTAATTGGTGGCAGCAAATGGGATATGTAATCTAGAGTAAATTAGATTACGGATCTATGTTAACCTGATTAAACAGATGAAGAGCCAGTGGAAAACGGACAAGCAGAGTTGTGGATTCGTGAAGTCTAATTGGAGTCGTGGTTTTTTCTTGGAATTCTAGCAAGTAGAGAACTGGTAAAAGAACTTTATCGACTAAAACTGTGAGGTGTATGAACAGTCAACTATAGACTTGGTGCTATTTGTGTGTGCTTCAAAATATATCAGTGGAATGAAGATATGCGGTGTACCATCTAAGTTGTCTACATACGGATCTAAGGTGAAATTAGTGCGTCATCAGCGAATTGAGTGTCTTCAAATCTTCAAAAATCTGTGTGTGTGTCATCTTTAAAAGTGCTTGGAAGCCTGGTATCAGTGTGGAGGAAGTATCTGCGTCTGGAGGTAAGCTCTTTTATGAAATCTTCTATAGAGGTCTGTTTTAAATTGAATTTTGTGTATAAATTTTAATTTTGGGGAACAAAACTCTATGAAAATTTTAAGAATTCTAGGGAAGCTATTAATTTGGTACTTAAATTTTTAGTTAGAATTTTTATGTTTGTTGATTTTCTGGTATCTGTTTGGTATTGGGTTAAGAAAATTATATACTTATGTATATGTTAAAATTTACTTGGGGTATAGTAAATTGTTATTGATTAATTGAGATTATTAATCAGGATATTTTAATCATAATTTTGTATAAAACTTTTGGAAATAAGAGTTTTGTTTACATACATTTTATTTATTACAGTAATAAAGTTATAGCTTAATTTTATGGGTAGACTGTGAATGATTATGATTAATGTTTCAAAATAAATTGATGTTATACTGTACTGTTGGATATAAAATTTATTTTGGGGGATATACTTAGTTTGAAAGACGTCACTGTTGCATGATAATTTGCTATAATAAAAGTGTGTCGTTTTTAAATACATTATTATACGTATAGTGAAAAAAATTCTATTTCTGTATTTATTGTATTATTGTAAATTGAATATATATAATATTTTGAAATTTATTATATTTTGGGGGAAAATATGGCAGACTATTTAGTAAAATGTAATAAAAGCGTTTTGCTATTATTAGCAGAGGAATTTGAGACCAGTGTGTCAAAAACGTGTAAAAATCAAGCTATAATTCAGGCCATTGTTAGTGCTGAAGATTATAAAGAAAGTTACGCAAAACTTCGCTTGCAATATATTATTACCACCAAGGCAGCTGTTAAACCTGCGGATTTAGAACAGGGTTATTATCTGTTAGGTAATAAGACGGCTGAGTTAATCGAAAAAAATTGTAAGAATAAAATTCCTTTAAATATGGTAATGACTAGGAGTAAGAATGAGTCATTAAAAAGGTTGAAAGAAAAACAAAGTAGAGAAAAAGGGATTTTGAATTCTGAGGAGGTAGGTGTGGGAGGACAAGATGAGCAAACTAAAGAATTCGCGGAAAATGAGGTTATAAATGAAGATCTGGTTGTTTTGCCTGAATGGGAGGATAAATCAGATGTTGGATTAGATAAAATAACAGCAAAAGATTTCATATTAGCGCAGAAAAATTGTTCAACCTTAAAAACACTATGGGAAAAAGCTAATCATGTAGGAGAAAATGAGTTTAAAGTGATGCATGATAAACTTGTCAGAATTTCAAAATCTAACAGTGGGGATGAGAAATTGCAATTAGTTTTACCGTTGGAATTTCGTAATCGAATTTTGAAAATGTGTCACGAGGAAGTTTCTGGGCATTTGGGGGCAACAAAAACGAAGGACAGGATAATAAGGTGTTATTTTTGGCCTAATTGTTACAAAGAGATAGAGGAATTTGTGAGGACTTGTGATCCTTGTCAGAAAGTTGGGAAAAATAGGGATAAGAAAAAGGCGCCGATGAAACTTGTGCCAATAATTTCAGAAGTTTTCTCGAGAATTAATATTGATGCTGTGGGGCCCTTAAGTCTTAGTGAAAGAAGTAACAGATATTTGATCACTTCAATTTGTTACGCTTCAAAGTATCCAGATGCTATACCAGTAGAAAATTTGAGTTCTGCTTCCGTGATTGATGCGTTTTTGCAAATATTTTCGAGAACAGGATATCCAAGGGAGGTACAAAGTGATTTAGGAAAATATTTCACTAGTGAATTAACATCTGAATTTTTTGATAAATTTGGAATAAAGGTTGTACATAGTTCTGTGTGTCATCCAGAGTCAAACAGTGTAGAGAGAATGCATGGTAGTCTGAAGAAGGTATTAAAAACTTTGTGTTTAGAGTCGGGAAAAGATTGGGAATCTGTTTTGCCTATGGCTTTATTTGCGTTACGCACGGTGACTCATGAGAGTACTGGTTTTAGTCCTGCTGAATTAGTACATGGAAAAAATTTGAGGATGCCGCATACGCTGGTTCATGAAAATTGGATGGAGAGTGAAAATATAGATCAAAATGTAGTGGATTATATTTTGAATCTGAGTAACAGATTAAAACGTTGTCAGGATTTGGCATGTGAAAGGATGGCAGAATGTCAAATGAAACGCAAACAGTGGTATGACAAAAATGCTGTATATAGAAAATTTAATGTGGGGGATAAAGTGTTGGTGTTGGCCACTTCTAAACCAAACAAGATGGCGGTAAATTGGATTGGGCCGGGTACGATCACAGGGGTTATCTCCCAAACAAACTATACCATTGACATTCCTGAGAAGAGAAATAAAGCGACCATTTATCATGTCAACTTGATAAAACCATACCTTAGTAGACCAGAGTTTGTTAATTTGTTAATTGATGAAGTGGGCCAGCCTATTGAAGATGAGGCAGTAATACCTTACCCAATGGCGGATCCCACTCAATTTGATTTCAGGGAGCTGGTAAAAGGGAGTGAATTAGAAAAAAGGATGTCATCAGAGCAAATCGGGGAGTTTCAGTCGATGATAGAACGCCATAAGAAGGTATTTTCTACTGATCCGGGTAGTTCTGCTCTTGTTGAGATGGATATAGTCTTGACCGATGATATTCCGGTAAGATCTAAACCATATCGCATGTCACCAAGACAAATGGATATTCTAAGGGAAGAAATTCGAAGACTTTTAGACCTGGGGGTGATAGAAGTGGGTCAATCGGACTATGCGTCACCGATGATATTGGTTGAATGTGCGGGCAAAGATCCACGGCCCTGTGTTGATTATAGGAATCTAAATAAAAAGACTAGGACAGAATTTTTTCCTCTTCCTAATATAGAGGAAGTCGTTGAAAAGGTTAGTGCAGCGCCTTACATAACTATTATGGATTTAACAAAGGGCTATTTTCAGATCCCATTAACAAAGAGAGCACAAAGATATGCTGCTTTTGTTACGCCCTTTGGCATGTTTATCCCTAAAGTTATGATGTTTGGGCTCCTGAATTCGGCATATTATTTTTGCAGGTTAATTGATATAGTTTTGAATGGGTTAGAGTATTTTGCGGTACCACACATCGATGATATAGCTATATTTTCTTCTTCATGGGAACAGCATTTGAAGGATATAGAAATAGTACTGAAGCGTTTGAAGGAAGCTAATTTAACTGTGAAGCCATCTAAGTGCAAATTTGCACAGGATCATGTCAAATTTTTGGGTCATGAAGTTGGGTCAGGAAAAAGATCTCCTGGGGAGGCTAAGTTACAAGCGATTAAGGATTTCCCTATACCAACAAATAAAACGCAATTAAGGGCATATCTTGGTATGGTCGGTTATTACGCTAGATATATTAAGAATTATGCTACGATAGCAGTGCCATTAACGGATGCACTGAAAGGGAAAATAAAGAAAGAAAAAATACAATGGGATGAGAAATGTAACGAATCATTTAATGAATTGAAGAATAAATTAATGGAGAGTCCAGTTTTATATGCGCCTGATTTTACACAAAAATGTATTGTGCAAACTGATGCGAGTTTGTATGGGGCTGGAATCGTTTTATCTCAAATAATCCAAGATGAGGAGCACCCTATTTTGTATCTGAGTAAGAAGTTTTCGCGAGCTGAGCAAAATTACAGTACAATTGAAAGAGAATTGGCAGCCGTAGTTTATGGTTTAAAAAAATTAAACTATTACTTGGATGGGTTGAGATTCGAATTACAAACTGATCATTATCCTTTAGTTTATTTGAAAAAAAAATGGTTGGAACTAACTCTCGTTTGACACGCTGGGCCTTATTTCTTCAATCATTAAATTTTGAAGTAAAACATAAACCTGGAAAGTTACATGGTAATGCCGATGGGTTGAGTAGACAGGCGTAAGTTTATTTTCAGTTTGCGGTGTGTCGAAATGTCGGAATGTAAAAAAAAATTAAGGTTTTCCAGTAACAAGTTTTGAAGAGAATTGTTTTAGGCATTGTGTTGTAAATAGATTTATTATTTTTTTTTTAGTATTGTTTTTTTGTTAGAATCATGTAAATTGTAATCTATATTTGGTATTATATGTATGTGAAATATTTCAAAATTGTTTCTTAGGGCATCAGCTGTATAAATTATTCCTGGAATTATGCTTAGGTATTGTAGGTGAGGGATTATAGTAAATCCTATTGACAGTGTGGTCTATCAAATACTGAGTATGGGAATGTGTTTATATTCTGTAGGGATTTCATGTGTTATCCTAAATTCCTTTATACTTTGGTGACCTCTTTAGAAGTTGATTAAAGGAGCTTATTGTATTGTTGTATATGCCAAATTTCCTGCAGACATTTTTCCTTAGGGAGGGAGGAGTTGTGACATGTTGAAAATTTCACATGCTCACATACCTGGAAGATAAAGATAATCCCTTAGGAATGAAAGGCCTTTTGTGAATTGTCACTATTCAAGTAAAAGTGCTATACAGAAGGATGACAGGTGGACGTGAATCAACTAATCAATTACTTGGAAAAAGGGGATACTAAGAATGAAAGATAGAACTATAGATTGGAGTCGGTCATTGTCACCTGGAGATAAGCAGACTGGAGCAGGTGTGGTAGTGGAGGTAATGTTTTCTGAGAAATTCCTGGGATGCAATGAAAGCCCCTGGGAAGTGAAATTGCAGACGGCAGTTGAATGTTGAAGAAGTTGGAGGTTGAACGAGGTGGGAGAAAGGTCCTTTTTTGAGCGGACGTGAGAATCTGGTTTTTTTCGGACATCGTAATTTTACAAGACGAAGTTGATTGTCCTATTTTTTCATTTTTACTTTTTTTTTTAATGTGTTAATTTAAAATAAAGTTTTTTTCGTTTCAAACGATAAATGGATTTCATTAATTATATATACATGTGTCCACGTTACCACAAAAGTAAGAAATAATTCCATTTTTATTTCAGGTTAGCATAAGCCCCCCCACAAAAATAAGCCCTCCCCCTCTCTCCCTTATCACACCCACTTCCTGTCGCGTTTCCGGTTAAACTTCCTTTCGCATTTCCGATCATACATCCTGTTCACTTCCTGTCTCAACATGCCTGTTATCCCCACCTGCGACTTCCGGTGTCCACACCTGCCACTTCCGGTAACCTTCCTTCGACCTTGAGCATACGCCTCGCACGCCTCTGGTGCAGAACCGGCCTTTATTATCTACTAATAAAGTTTTATGTATCTCTATCATACTAATATATTTCATGTTTAAAAAAAAAATCTTAAACCCAGCTAATTATCATTCATTAAGTCGATAAAATCCTTTAAAATGAAGTTTTTAGCATTTAGCAACGGTTAATAATTAAGTGGATTGTCCTATAATTTCTGATCCATCGATTTTAAACACTCGACTCGCAATTGCAATGATAAATACCTTGATTTATTTAATGACTTCTTGGGAAGATATTATGAATTTATTATTAGATTTTTTAAAAGCCTATTCCTAACATTGAATTTTGCATTGAGGATCATTTTTGTGAAATAGAATTTTGAGAATGGTCCCTATTTATAAAATTAAATTTTGTAAAAAGGCCCTTTTGATTAAATAGAATTTGTCGGATCCCACTTCTCCGTCCACACAACTTCGAAATAAATCCGGTCTTTTGATATGCTGCCACCACCGATATGAATACGTGATATCGGGCACGGTACTTGATGTATATTCAAGAAAAACCTAACTCTTTCAATTAAAGTTAAAGTAACAATTTATTAACAATATTTACACTTAAACTCGGATGTAAATTATCCGGTTTAACACTAAATCAAAACAATTACAAAAAACGCTCTACGTGTACCGTTAGACTACGTCAATTCATTCCGCATTCAGATTTCTATTCATCTCACACCCGCTCTCAGCGCTCATTCCCCGAGCAACCTTCATACTTCGCTGCTCCGTCCGAACTAACTTTCTCTCTCTCGTAAACTGCAGAGCACCCTCCTTTCTACGGGGTTTCTCCTCTGTTTCCAAGGGTCCTTGACAACCCTTCCTCCCTCTTGACGGATCTGTCTTCCTAAACAAAAGGGTGCAATAGCTTTCTTATCTATGAAAGACCACATTGCAATGGAAATACTTCTTTCATTCTGTTCCACCTTCCTTCCACTCATATTCTGAGTCGCTCCCCTTCGGATTAAGATTCTTCTTAAACCAGCCTCTAACGGTACACAATAGATACAGATACAATACGCTAATCCCTTAAGAATAGCTTTCAACTCTTGCAGCTGTAAGAGGATCCTGACAGAATTTTTTGAAAGGTGGTCCTAATTTTTGCCTGGATCCACCTCAGATATGAGCTGTGTTAATCATTATAGGTAATTAAATTGCATTTTCCTGCCTTTATTGGTAATAGTTCTAACAGGTTTTTTTTTTCTTATTTAACCTATGCATATTTTAACTTGCTTTATTTTTAACCTATGCATATTTTTTATGGCTACTTTACCAAGACATAGCTGCCAACATGCGCAAAAGAAAATTCAGTAGATTTCTAAAAATCACTAAATTAAACTGCTTTAAACAAACAAAAAAAAAAAAAGCCTTGATTCAAAGTAACTTTTTTTTTTTTTTTTTTTACATATTAGAAATGAAAGATAGCATTAATAGAGAAAAAATATGAATTTCTTTTTTAATTCCTAAAATTAACCATTCTAAAATTTTTACGCAGTCTACACTTTAAGCAAAAATTCATGTTTAAATTATAGTTAAAAGCGTAGGAAAGTACCTTCCTCTGAAGGTTGACTTTCCGTTTGTAGGGTTTCGTTCATCTCACGAAACCCTATTGCTCCCGCTCCGTTGTCTGTCTGTCACAGAGCCCATTCTCGAAAACTGTAACTCACAGAGTTGAAACTTCGTGTATAAATCAGCTGAAAATATTAAAATTTGAAAAATTCGTGTTATTTTAATAAATAGAGATAAAAAACCAAAATTCTAACAGCCTTTTCTTATTAAATTTGAACATTTTCCCTTATAGCAGATGCCAAAAATTAAAAATCCATGATGAAATTCTATCTACAATAATTAATTTTCTATCAGACGATTTCCACGTGAAAAATAAAAATGAAATAAAAAGTTTCACCAATTGAAAACAAGTGGATAAGTGTGATCGAAGATCGCTCAAAGGGTTTCGTTTAATTTCCTTTCAAAACACTTTATCCTTTCTTTAATAAATTCAAACGAATTTCATTTAGCAAAAAAAAAAAAAAAAAAGTCATGTAAAGTAAAAATTTACCGGTCTATTTTTTCTTTTTTTCGAATATCTAAACCATTCCGATAGCGGTCTAAGCCCGCTATTATATTCTCTCACTGTAATATCTGTCATGCGGACTAAATGCGATATTTAAAAAAATAATTTCAAAATTAAACATGTTGTACACCTTCAAAATGTTAAAATACGCGAATATTTCCTTTATCGGATTTTTATCATGATTCAATATGTTTATCAAACTCATATATCTGGAGGCACGGCAGTGCCTCCGCCAAGTCGAGAGAGGACAGCCGTAAGCATACTTTTCTGGAAGCAACTCAGGGCACTTTTGACCCCCCCATATCTCCGCGCTGGAGTATCCCAAAAATTTGAAACTTCGTTTTTTTATAGTATTTGGCCCACAGGACCAAAATTTAAAATTACAACTTTCTGTCTTTTCTAGTTCAGGCGATATATGAACTCAAACATTCGATTTTTTGTCACTTCTTACTCACTCGTTCACGCGTCATCAAAAAGATTGGGTAGATCCCGTAGCCCCAGAAACTTGACATTTGGAAAAAAGGTAGTGTTTAGGATACAAAGAAAGGAAAAATTATAAAATCCAGAAAATTCGAAAAAAAAACATTCGAAAATTCAACAAATTCCATCAAAATTGAAAATTGAAAATAATACGATCTTGTAGTCTTGGAAACTTAAGATTTGGTGTGAAGGTAGTGTTTAACATCCAGAAAAAGAAAACATCAAAAACACCAAAAAAATCGAAAGCAAAATTGAAAAAATCGAAGAAATTGAAAAAAACCGAAAATTTGAAGACAATCCGATTTTGTTGCGCTAGAAAATTCAAATTAGGAATAAAGGTAGTATTTAGGATACAGAAAAAGGAAAATTAAAAAAATCCAGAAAATTCGAAAAAAAATAAAAAAATTCGAAAAAAATTGAAAAAATGAAAATAATTTGATACGATAACGCCCGTATTTATAAATTAATTTGGATGAAACTAATTGTGTGTATTAAGCTCACCAATGCCTCGACCGAGTTCGTTGGCCAGCTTGGTCCGCCATCTTGTTTAAAGATGGCGGCCACGGTAAATTTTAAAACTAAAATAAATATACAAAAAAGTTAAAAAATCAAGTTCATTTTTTAATTAGGTGTTAGGATTTGATACAAGGATTCCAGAGCATTTTTTGTTTTACCTCTATCTTAAAAATTGGCTTAGATAGAGCAGTTTGAAATTCTAGGGTGGCTGACATTTTGAAACAAAACAGCACATTACAAAAAACCAACGATAAATTTATGGTCAATAATGGTCAAGCAGGTGCAATCCCGAATGAATACTCCGTGTTATTATAACTGTAACTTTGACTTCGAAATTTTGATACGTTGCATTTTCTATTTGTTGATATTTTTGAACTATGATTTACGCTAAGTGAAATGTTGTTGTTGAAGAGGGATTTTCCATGTAAATCCGAAACGTCCAATTTTAATATGTTTTTAATGTTTTATGAAAGTGTATTGTAATGTCTGTAATTTTAATGATTTTAATATAAATTTATAAGTTTTAGTAAACGCGATTTCTCGCAAATTATTTTCTTTCATTGTTGTAATCATTTTCCCAATCATACGCATAAAACTATATATTCATATCCATTAGCGCCAAATTCTCGCCAAATTTGGCGACAATTGGCGAAATCTCGTCAAATTTGGCGACAAAAATAAGTCTTCATAAATGAAGCCAACTTGGCTATAGCTCAATAATTTGGCGAATTTCTTATTCAAATTCAGTGTAAACGAATCTTTTGTAAACGGTTTCTTTGCATTTTAACTTGCTGTTTTCGAGTAACATTAGCTAAAATTTTAAAACGAAGATATAGGAAAGCTACATTTTCCTGCCGGTACAGGCCGGAGGACTTTTTTATGAGTTGTCGGATGCAATCTATGTTTTGCATTAAATAAAGTAAAACATTGAAAAACAAATCCCACAGGATGGGGATAGTTTGTTTTAGATAGATTTTAAGATAATTGTCCTATTAGCTAGTACACCTTCCGTTATTGTTTTGTGTTATTTTCCCCGGATTATGCTTTTCTTTTCTTTTGTTTACGAATTTTGTAATAGAAAAGTTCCGCTATAGACTGGCTACGTTATAGACCTTTTTTTTTTAATAGACAGGTTCATTTTCTTTCACAGGCTTTACTCTATTTAATTTATATATGAAATATTTGTTGTTAAAAGATGTTGGTCGCACAAAAATTTTCACATCTCTCCCTCCCTCCCGACATTACTGGTTGGTTATGGCTTGATAGTCCTTTCTAAATAAAATCATGGTGATTCTAAGATTCTCTTGATTTATCTCTAAATTGAACATAAACGATCCTAAGAAAACGGATCAATGAATTACTATATTGGCATGAGGAAATTTAGTTGCAGAAAAATGGAGCATATAGCTAACATTAAGTCTAATAGGAAAACCACAGCCTTGGCAAGATTGTATTAACAAGAAACCATCCAAATACATTTTTATGAAAGTAATATAATTTTCCCCTCGAATCTATACAAACCATGTATTATAAGAAAAACCGGTACTTCTCTATTATCCCGTCGACCACTTTTCATAACAAAAAACATCGCCAAACTGTAAGATTAAACGCCAAAAATGCAGTCCCATTTACTTGATGTCAGAAGCATTACACGTGTTTGTTATGTCATCAAGTGGTTTTTAATTCGACATTTGCGTGTATTATTCATTATGATTTACTGATTTATTAGTTATTTCCTTAATTAAAATAACAATTGTGTCCTTAAATTCTTACATTATATTTATTTATTTATTTTGATACTATAATGGCAAAGTTCTCCCGTTTATTTGGCGTTACAGTTTGGCGATAGCTTTTTGTTATGAAAAGTGGTCGACGGGATAATAGAGAAGTACCGAAAAACCATAGAGTTTGTAACACGTAAAAATACAATGTGTAAACGATAAATATAATTTAATTTATGAAAATTGTGGCTCGATGTACTCCATGGTTACAAATATGGAAATAAACATCCAAGTACAAATAAAAAATAACGTGCGTAGTTTTAATCAGTATGTGAAAAATTAAATGATATCGTTTCAAATAATAACTTCATTAGACCGTGCAATTATATAATATTCTTATTTGTTTTGATTATGACAAAATATGTCAATAATCTAAATAACGAAGTACGTTGATTAGTGACAGTAAGTTGAAACGATGTGTAACGAAGAAAACGTTGACAAAAAGATGGACACAAATATACAAACTGAAATGTTATATTTTAATAAGGGCGAATATAGTCCTCATCGAGTAATTCCGATACCTGGAGATGGTTCTTGTTTGTTTCATTGTATATCTTTTTCTGTTTTTAATAACATAGCCTCGTCGTATGATATCAGGCGAGCTATTGCGGAGTATGTGGTTGCGAATTGGGATCAGCTGCAAGTATACACTTGTGATAAGCACGGAGAAACTTACCCCACTATTGAACTGTACTCGAAAGCTATGCTGAGTACATCAACGTATGGATCAATCTCAGAACTCATGGCAGCCTCCAAACTTTATCCGTATACATTCGAGGTCTATGAATATGGCCATCTGAGGGGATCTTTTAGTGATAGTAGTGAAAACCCAGTGAAACGTTTACGTTTCTCTGGTAGCTTCTTAGCAGGCCACTATGATGTTCTCCTCCCTCTTCTCAAGGCTTCTCAAGAATCTAATAGTCCTCCAAACGATTATTCATCACATAAAGAAAATAGCTACTCAAAAAATGTTGGAAGGCATATTAACATCAAAAGAGGAAGGCCTAAAATCTCCAAAGAATCACGTTCTCAACAGCTCAAAGAAGCTGCAGCTCGCTATCGTAAAAACCATCATGCAAAACAAAAAGACATATTAAAACGCTATCGTGATTCACACCTTGAAGTGAATCCGGAAGCCGTAGCTCGCTACAGTGCTTCGCATCCTGAAGTGAATCGGGAAGTCGTTGCGGGCTATGGTTCTTTGGATGCTGAAATCAATCGGGAAGCAGTTGCGCGTTATACTACTTCACAAGCTGACGTAAACCTCGGAGCTCTCCAACGGAAAAGGTCTAGAATTAAACTGCAGTTTAAAATAAATACTTTAGAAAAAATTACCAGAGATCTAACTAAAAAAACGGGAGATAGACTGGAAGCAGACAAACTAATAAAATGGGCTCTTCACAATCTGGAGGCACAGCAGTGCCACCGCCAAGTCGAGAGCGGACAGCCGTAAGCATACTTTTCTGGAAGCAACTCAGGGCACTTTTGACCCCCCCCCCCCCCCCCATATCTCCGCGCTGGAGTATCCCAAAAATTTGAAACTTCGTTTTTCTATAGTATTTGGCACACAGGACCAAAATTTAAAATTACAACTTTCTGTCTTTTCTAGTTCAGACGATATGTGAACTCAAACATTCGATTTTTTGTCACTCACTCACTCACTCGTTCACGCGTCATCAAAAAGATTAGGTAGATCCCGTAGCCCTAGAAACTTGACATTTGGAAAAAAGGTAGTGCTTAGGATACAAAGAAAGGAAAAATTATACAATCAGGAAAATTCGAAAAAAAAAACATTCGAAAATTCAACAAATTCCATCAAAATTGAAAATTGAAAATAATACGATCTTGTAGTCTTAGAAACTTAAGATTCGGTGTGAAGGTAGTGTTTAGTATCCAGAAAAAGAAAACATTAAAAACACAAAAAAAATCGAAAGCAAAATTGAAAAAATCGAAAAATCGAAAAATTTTAAATAATCCGATTTTGTTGCGCTAGAAACTTGGAATTCGGAATAAAGGTAGTATTTAGGATGCAAAATAAGGAAAAATTAAAAATTCCAGAAAATTCGAAAAAAAAAATACAAAAATTCGAAAAATTCGAAAAAAATTGAAATAATTAAAATAATTTGATTTTTTAGCCTTAGAAACTTAAAATTCGCAGTAAAGATAGTGTTTAGGATTCAGAATAAGTTAAAATAAAAAACGCAATAAAATTCGAAAATAAAAACAAAAAATCGAAAAAATCGGAAAAATCGAAAAATAATGAGAATTTGAAAATAATTTGATTTCTTAGCGCTAGAAACTTGAAATTTGGAATAAAGGTAATATTTAAGATACTAAATAAGGAAAAATTAAAAAATATGGATAATTAAAAAAATACCCATAAATTAGTGCAGACGATATATGAACTCAAAGTTTCAATTTTTTGTCACTCACACACTCACTCACTCTCGCGTCATCAAAAAGATTGGGTAGATACCGCAGCCAGAGAAACTTAAAATTTGAAATAAAGCTAGTGTTTCGGATACAAAGAAAGGAAAAATTATAAAATCCGGAAAAAAAAAACATTCTAAAATTTTAAAAAATCGAACAAAATTGAAAATTGAAAATAACACGATCTTGTAGTCTTAAAAACTTAAAATTTGGTGTGAAGGTAGTGTTTAGAATTCAGAAAAAGAAAACATCAAAAACACACACAAAAAAAAAAAAAAAAAAAAAAAAATCGAAAAATTTCGAATAATCCAATTTTGTTGCGCTAGAAACTTGGAATTCGGAATAAAGGTAGTATTTAGGATGCAAAATAAGGAAAAATTTAAAAATCCAGAAAATTCGAAAAAAAATCAAAAATTCGAAAAAAATTGAAAAAAAATTTAAATAATTTGATCTTTTGGCCTTAGAAATTTAAAATTCGTGGTAAAGATAGCGTTTAGGATTCAGAATAAGTTAAAATAAAAACGCAATAAAATTCGAAAATAAAATAAAAAAATCGAAAGAAATCGAAAAATAAGGAAATTTTGAAAATAATTCGATTTCATAGCGCTAGAAACTTGAAATTTGGAATAAAGGTAATATTTAAGATACTAAATAAGGAAACATTAAAAAATATGAATAATTTTTAAAAAAAAATAGAAAGAAAGAAAGAAAAAGAGAGAAATTGAAAATAATATGATCTCGTAGTCTTAGAAACTGAAAATTTGGTGTAAAGGCAGTGTTTAGGATTCAGAAAAGAAAAAGTTAAAAACACAACAAAAATTGAAAATAAAATCAAGAAATCTATAAAAAAAACGAAAATTTGAAAATAATTCGATTTTGTAAAGCTAGAAACTTAAAATTTGGAATAAAGGTAGTATTTAGGATACAAAAAAAGAAATAAATAAAAAATCTGTAAAATTCGAAAAAAAAAATTCGAAAAATTGAGAAAAATTCGATTTTGTAGCTTTAGAACTTAAAATTCGGCGTAAACGTATTGTTTAGGATACAGAAAAAGGAAAAATTAAAACACAATAAATTCGAAAATAGAATAAAAAACTCGAAAATGATCGGAAATTTCAAAATAATTTGATTTTGTAGCGCTAGAAACTTGAAATTTGTAATAAAGGATACAAAATAAGAAAAAATTAAATAAATCAAGAAAATTACAAAAAAAATTCGAAAAAAATAAAAAATTGAAAATAATTTTATCTTGTAGTCTTAGAAACTTAAAACTTGGTGTAAAGGTAGTATTTACTATTCAATAAAAGGAACAATTAAAATATTCGTTAAATTCGAAAATAAAATCGAAAAATCCAAATATCTTTAAGAAATCGAAAATTCGAAAACAATTTGATTTTGTACTGCTAGAAACATTAGTTTTAAGATAATTGTCCTATTAGCTAGTACAAAGCCCCTAATTGTTTTATGTTATTTACCCCGGATTATGGTTTTCTTTTCTTTCGTTTACGAATTTCGTTATAGAAAAGTTCCGCTATAGACTGGATACGATATAGGCGATTTCTTTATAGACAGGTTTATTTTCTTTCACAGGTTGTACTCTATTTACTTCACATATGAAATATGGATTGTTAAATGATGTTAGCCCCACAAAAATTTTCACAGCTCCCCCTACCCTCCCGACATTACTGGCTGGTTATGGCTTGATAGTCCTTTCTAAATAAAATCATGGTGACTCTAAGATTCACTTGATTTATCTCTAAATTGAACCTAAATGATCCTAAGAAGACGGATCAAATAATTACTATATTGGCATGACAATCAGGTAACTTAGAATTAAAATAGAAAAATCAATAAATTTATAAAAAGTCGAAAATTTGAAAATAATTCGATCTTGTAGTCCTAGAAGCTTGACATTTGGCAGAAAGGCAGGGTTTAGTACACAAAGTAAGGAAAAATTAAAAAATCCGCAAATAATAAAAAAAAGACTAAAAAAACGAAAAAAAAACATCGAAAAAAGGAATATAGTTTGATTTATTGGAAATTTCCGGAAATTTTAAAATTGGCTTTCTTTTTATACTAAAAAGTTCTTTTATGTTAAATGTCAAGTATCTAGGGCTGCGAGTAATATCTCAGATGGATAGCACCTATCCTGGAAGCAATTGAGAGTACTTTTGACACTCCCTCTCCTATAACTTAGTGCTTGCCTAGGAACCTGAAATCTCTTTTTATCTACAGTACTTTGCAAACGAAACTAAAGCCTCAAATTTTTTATACCTGTAAATAATAGGGACAGAGTGTGGGCTTAGCGAAAATCAGTGGATGATCTCCCAAAAGAACCCGAAATCAAGAAAAGGAGGATTACTTACAAAAAGAAGTGAAATCTCATCAAAAAGTCACCTGTAAAAAAAGCAGCCAAGTCTCATAACTCATTTACCGTAAAAAGTACTGAGATCGTATAAAGCCAAGTTTAACTATCTTATTAACTCTGAAATTTTCATTCCCAAATCACTCCTAGTCTACATCTTTAGTTAAATATTATTTGGTGACTTGGCAATTACGCAGCACAGGGAAGTTATTACACCTTACTATGTTATGGGATGGGATGGGATAATTTAACTAAAGCAAATTATATACGCACAGGGAAGTTATTACACCTTAATATGTTATAGTATTATTTGATTAAGACTAACTATATACATCACATTCTCGTGCTACGTAATTGCCAAGTCACAAAATAATATTTAACTAAAGATGTAGAGACTAGGAGTGATTTGTGAATGAAAATTTCAGAGTTAATAAGATAGTTAAACTTGGCTTTATACGATCTCAGTACTTTTTACGGTAAATGAGTTATGAGACTTGGCTGCTTTTTTTACAGGTGACTTTTTGATGAGATTTACTATTCTCTATTACTACTCATATTGATACACGCATTGTATTATTCTGAAACATTTGAAAAATCCGTTAAACTTCCGATATGACATCAGATTTTCTTTTTAATTCTCTAATGACGTGATATTAATCTGTTTTGTGCACATACACATACTCATACTCCTTGTATTATTGAGAAATCTTTCCGTTTTATGTTTTATTACCACTATGACGTCAATCAATTTTATTTCATATTAATCTTTTTTTTCAATTGGTGAAACTTTTTATTTCATTTTTCACGTGGAAATCGTCTGATAGAAAAATAATTATTGTAGAAAGATTTTCATCGTTGATTTCTAATTTTTGGCATCGGCTATAAGGAAAAATGTTTAAATTTAATAGGAAAAGACTGTTAGAATTTTGTTTTTTTATCTCTATTTATTAAAATAATACGAATTTTTCAAATTTTAATATTTCCAGCTCTTCACAGCTGATATTCTGATTTATACACAAAGTTTCAACTCTGTAAGTTACATAGTTTTCGAGAATGGCTCTGTGACAGACAGACAACGGAGCGGGAGCAATAGGGTTTCGTGAGATGAACGAAACTCTAAAAAAGATTAATATGAAATAAAAAAAGATTGACGTCATAGTGGTAATAAGATTTCTCAATAATACAAGGAGTATGAGTATGTGTGCATGTACACAAAGCAGATTAATTACACGTCATTAGAGAATTAAAAAGAAAATCTGACGTCATATCGCAAGTTTAACGGATTTTTCAAATGTTTCAGTATAATACAAAGCGAGTATGAATATGAGTAATAGAGAATAGTAAATATAGGAGTTTGAGGAACGTATTGAATCATGATAAAAACCCGATTATGGAAATATTCGCATATTTTAACATTTTGAATGTGTACAACATGTTTAATTTTGAAATTATTATTTTTTTAAAATATCGCATTTAGTCCACATGACAGATATTATTATGACAGAATATAATAGTGGGCTTCACCCGCTATCGGGCCGGTTCAGATATTCGAAAAACGAGAAAAATAGACAGGTTTTTTTTTTTAGAAAATGAAATTTATTTGGATTTTTTAAAGAAAGGATAAAGTGTTTTGAAAGGAATATTAAACGAAACCCTTTGTGCGAACTTGGATCACACTTACCCACTTGTTTTTTATGACTTGTCAGTATTGGAATGATGAACATTTGCCACTGTGTGCGATCGGGAATAACACAAGATGACAACATTACAGAAATCCCCATATTGGATCTTCAATTAAAACACACACAATATTTCAATTTATATCACCTATTTAAATGAAATAATATGTCAATAATATGACTTTGCTAGTTTTATAATAAAATCACAACGAAATTTGGCTTTGAATAATGTCTTTCTTGAAAAACTGGATTTTATTTTCCCTGTATTTGTTTTTTAATTAAAATGCAGCACTCAAAGGGAAATATTTTCGTGTGCTAAAGAATAGGGGGGGGGGGGGGGGGGGGGAATGTCAAAATCCTAAAAAGTACCTGCGAAAAATTTCTTAAAATATTAGAAAGTCCAAAATTTAAACACCTTTTATACAAGAGAAAAAAAGTGCCCATTTTAAAAATTGGTGGGAATAAGCCTCATGAACCCATACGTGAGCCCATATGTTATAAGCATAGTTTCCAGGGCATTACTTTTAGAGAAGAGTAAGATTTTGCGAATCTAGCGGGTGAAAATTCAATTTATGAAAATTATAGATATTAATGAAATAAAATTTATAGCTAAAATGGTTCTGTATTATCAAAAAATATCTCTTTACTCGCTACATTGTACATTTTACGTCATTGTTATTACCTTATCATAATCATAGTTGAAAGAGATTTTGTCATTTTCATATCTTGACCTTTACGCAGTGTTATTTTATTCGGTGCAGATTTTTTAAAAATAATACACATTTATTTATAACAACTATTTTTTTTTTTTTTTTAGTAAATAGTAATTAAGTTATTAGATACTGCCATCGCTGTCAGTGTCATCATAAAGTGAATCACTGTCGTTTTCTCTTCTTTTATTATTTCTATATTCGGTGGGACTGCAAAAGTTTTAATACTTCAAGGTGAATTTAAGCTGCTCTGTAATTTTCTAGAGGTGTTTCAATTACAGGATCTAAACTAATTAGAAGACTGTACTTATATTTTCATTGCTCTTTACACCTTTCTAGAGTTTTCCCAATTAAACTCTCTCTTGTGCCTCTTCTAACATCTGACCGATTGGTATTAAACATGTTTGCATTATTTCTGACCCTCTATAAGTATTTTATATAGTGTTTCAGGTTTTGGATACCAATTGTATAAAGACACATATATATGTTTGCAGTTTCGTCACAGTAATACTTAAAGGCAGATATGTTTATCTCGTATCTACATGTTAATGTTCGTAGATTTATGCAAAATCGTTCAATGAGAGTTTGATCAACACATGTTATATGCTAAAGGCTACAGCAGCATTCTTAAAAAATCTTCTTCGCTATTTTCATCATTACTATTGCCTCCTTATTGTTTTGGTGTATCTAATAATAAATTCCGTTACTGCTCGAAATCTTTCAATTATAATTTTTTTCTTTCTGCGATACTTCGTTTTTCTTCAGGTGGTCGTCACTGCCCTTTTTTTACATCTAATGTATAACCAATATGTAAAAGACATGTATAAATATTTTCTGCGCATGTAGTGTGGATAAGCTCCAAGAAAATGTGTGAGCATTACTCACATAGGTTCGAATCCATTTCAAGTTATTCATAACCTTGGATGTTGTGTTACAGATACAGCATTTTTGGGCTGCTTTATTTGAGATAGAATACTGCACACTTGGCCATCTACCATTGTTTCTACAAATCTGTGCTCTAGTTCATATGCCTGATCCTCTAATTCTACTACGGTTGGCACAAGAGCAGCAATTTGATTTCTCACATTTTCAAATTCTTCCGTTATTGACTGATCAGTTTCCTTGGTGAACTTAAATTTTATGGATCTGCAGTAAGATGTAGGTGACGGGTGTGGATTTTTCCATAATATACAGTTTTGATTTTCTTCATTACAACCCTATAGTTGTAAAGGAACCATAGATGTCATTAGAATATTTGCATTTTCAAAGTTGTTTTCATTTGATTTTTGCTTTATCTACTTTATCCACCGCTGTCATTGACCCCCCATTTAAAAATCATTGTTATGTTTTTTTAACACAGACCCTTTTTCTTAAATAATATTATTTAATATCTGTTTTTGTGTAATACAAAGTTTTTTTATCGTTAAAACTACAATAGATTGTAATTTAACTTTTGGAAATGATTCTGAAAATAGGCAGTCTTCTTGGGATGAATAAAACATTTTTTTCGCATCTGTTACCTGCTCATAGGATGGATAAATGTTCAAACTTTTTTATAACGTAGAGTTAGTTTCTCATAATGCCGTATTTTCGGCAACTTAATTTCATAGGGGCTAGGCTATTAAAGCCAACACTTCTGGAGAATATTTAAATGTCGGGCATATACGGCTTTTTGAACATTTAAAAAAAAAAATAGTTGCTCTTTTAGATATTTGCTTTAACATACCAGCACCAGCCTTTTGTCCAGATTGTCTTAGTTTTAAACACATGGCACGTGTTAGTTCATTTAAGAATAACGATTGAACTTTTCGATATTGATCAACTTAAACAAAAAAATTTCTTTGGGCGTCCAACTTTTTTCGGGTAGTCATTATTACTTTTACCTGGTGAATAGAGATTACTTATTGTTATATTCGAATCTAGGTATTTCTAATTTTTTTTTAATGTTCTTTATGCGATGGCAGTTTCTCCATCTTCGATTAATGTCAATCATAAACAAATCGAGCAGTCGCTTAATCTGGTCTTAACATAGCAGAAGACCAATGTTGAAGATTATATTTATGTAATACATAGTCTGTCAGAATATTTTTAGAATTCAAAGGAAATTATTCGTGTCCAGTAAAGTCTTTATCAATATCTCATTAGAATTCTCTTTTCGAAATGAACACTTCCGTACCTGTAAAAAAATTACTTATATTGCAAAGTTGCAAATAGTTGCAGTTGAAATTGATTTTATTTTATATCTATATGCATATATAATTTTTTTTTAATTAACTTAATGTACCAGCGTGTGCAAAATTTGTGGCAGCTTTTTTTATTTATCATATGCTATTGAATTTTCAAATAATTTATATCATTAACTTACAAGTTTATTTTTAAAAAGTAACTCTTTTAAATAGCTATCAGAATTCTAAAATACAAAGTACATACATTGTTGTAAAGATTCCATGCATAAAACAATATTTACAAAATAGGTATATTTTTATCCACAAATATCACTCGCAATTACATCTACAACAATCGTCGCTCTAAAAAGGCTTAATATAGGCTTTTATAAAGAAAACGTGGTTTTGAATAGACTTTTGAGGGTGTTGTTGTGGAGTTAAACTGCTCTCACTTTATCTCTTTTTTCTCCAATGTGTTAGATGTAATTTAAAATGACTGAAAATCGATTTTTTTTAATTTTTCCCGCTAGATTTGAGAAATCTTACACTGTGCGGCGCAACCATCGGGCAAACGGGGCGCACCAGTTGGAGTCTTACATTACTATGTGTAAAATAATCCTATTTGTCTTTAGAAGTTTTTTCGCGAAAAAAAGTTAATATTAACTTTTTTTTACAGCCAAAGTTGATATAACTGTCGGGGAATGTATAGATGTGAGGATCCGGAAAGTAACCCTGAAATCACAAAATAAATATTTAAAATATTCTAAAGAATAGGAGGTTCTTAGAAAATAAAAATTATACACATTACATGCGAAAGAATTTTATTTATTATATTTTTTAATATATACATTTTATACTCTATATTTTAAATTATTCTACGATATATATATTTTTAACACTCTTCAACACAATTGAAAAGTGTTTATGAATTCGGTTTGTCTGTGTGTCTGTCCGTTCTCTCACTATTCGGATTTCATGCAATGGAGGGTTATGGAGGTTTCATGGTTATGGAGGTTTACTATCGCATGTTCGGTATTGAAAAGGAAGTGTGTAGCACGTATAGTTTTTTACAGGACACTCAAAAGAATTCCGCTACAGGACGGTCTATGGGGAAAAATGATTTGCGGTTTATATTAAGGATGTGACACCCTTTCAAACCTATTGAAATGGATATATATCACTTAGATGCACTACAAGATAATTACTAAAGAATAGGATGTGCATAGCACTTATAGTTCCTTGACAGGGGCACTCAAAAGAATTTCGTTACAGGACGGTCTATGGAGAAAAATCGTTTAAAGTTTATTTTAATACTGTTTCACTATTTCCAACATATTGAATTTGCTATCACTAATGTTCATTACAAGAAGTTTACTATAGAATAGTGTGTGTACAGCAATCTTTGTTCATGGACAGGGACACACAAAAGAATTCGGTACTGTCTGTTAACCATAATGGCTGGAAGTGCGTTTTCAGTTGTTGAATGCGTTTTTAAATTGAACTCATTTTTTTTTTGTCTATGACTGGGTGTGTATCCATTCTATAGATCCTATACAGGGCAGCACAAAAGTTCTCGAGCACATTTCCATTTATGGACAGAAATTCTAAGAATTTTAAACGGTGCTACGCGTTTCTTAACTGAAGTAAAATATAGCATTCTATGTAGTATATATACAAATCTATAAATCCTATACAGGGCTGCACAAAAGAATTCGGATATTTTCCCGAATAGTGCTAGTCATTTCTGCAATTGGATTTTCAAATGTGTTATGCGTTCTCCAAACTGTTTACTCAGATAGCCTCTTTCACTTTATTAAAAGATAAATATGTGTAAAAAAAATTTTGTAAGTGTCGGGAAGTGTTACATAATCTCTGCTGGACGCATGATTTTTCGTTCTTGTTAAAAATTGATTTTTGTTAGTCTCATATCGCCGTCAGAGACGCTGATGCTATTACTTTCTCTCGGCGAAACAAAGTGGTAGGAAGTGAAACTGTCAAGATATTAAAAAAAAAAGTGATTTTGATCAACCGGATGCTTTTTATGCCCTCTCTCTCTCTGTCTTATGTATATAAGGATTTCGACTTCAGGATCTCATGTAATGTCAGGCGAAGGGGGGGGGTTGACGTTCCGTTGACCTCGATAGGTGAAGAACGAGGCCAAAACGCCGATCTCGCGGACCAACCGGCGAACGCTTTTCTCGCAACCCGTATTTAAGACATGTAGCGTCGACAGGCCCACCTTTTTAATACACTCGCAGACACTCCAAGAGCAAGGTCACGACAAAACTCACTTCCAGGTAAGTCAAACGTTATATCATCTTGGGATTTAAGGAAATTGTTTATTGAGAATGCTTCATATTTTAGATTATTATTTTTTTATTTTTTTACGTGACCTCCCCCCACCCTCCTTCTATTCAACAGTTAATATTGTTCAATAAATTTAAACGAATTTTCTGTTTCTCGATATACATTGCGTGTTTCATATAGATTTTTGGGCGCTAAAAAAGAGAATGTTGTTAAAAATATTTTTCCTAAAAAACCTCCCATTTGAAGAAATTTTATTATCAATTTTTGGACTCTATGGATATATGCGTAGCCATTATGATAATTTGACATTATCCTTTTTATTGCATTTAATCTACAGATGCACCTATTTGACGTGTTACCTCAATACAATATGTAGCATAGGATAGACATAAATTTTACTTTGTCCATAAACTAACCGAGAAGAGTTTTTGTCTCAACCGCATGTGAGACCTGTAGCGTGGACAGGCACTCGTTTTTAATTTACTCACGAGCACTACAGGAGCAGGGTCACCACTCAGGAGTTACACAGAGGGACTCTAAGCCGATAGGGGATATCATCTCGGGAGTTAAGAAAGGAATCATTAGAATTGAGGATGCTTAATACTTTTAATTATTAATTGTTATGTGATCCTCCCTTTCACCGATAAGTAATCATTTAATATAACGCCTATACCGTCGCTGCGGATGTGACACCCATACATCAAAGTGATCACTTATGTAAAGCCCGTACAAATTTTGTTATATCAAATATCTGTGTGAAAACACTGTACTATTATTACTTTTAACTTAAAAGGTAAAAACGGAACCATTATAAGATCACTCCTATGTCAGCCTGCCAGAGCACTTTTTCGCGTAAACTTATAGGACGTGGAAAGTGGATAAATCCTATTGACCCAAATATTTTACAGATTAGGAGCGATTCACAAATAGGTTTAGGAGGCTAATGAAGTTATTTGAAAAAAAAAGTTTTGGTATCGTGTAAAAGATCTCGTAATACCAAATTCAAAATTATATTTATGTTTATTTTAGGTATTCTATTTTCAGCGATACCGTCGAAAATGCACTTCAAAAATATGCCCCCTATTTCCAAATCTTCTCAAACTAAAAATACGAAAAAAAAGGAGGGGTAGTAGAAGTTTATTGAAACCTTGCAGGAAAACTATATAGCGATTTTACTACGTAACGTAGTGTTTGAAAAAAACGCATTTTTCCGTTACACACAAACTTTATTTTTCGGGCGGTCAGCAGAGGAATGGACGGGCGCTCAAGGTATCTATCGACGCAGAATCGTCCAAGGATATTGGATAATGATTTGCGGAAAAAATTGTCGCTCATTAGAATTAAGTTACTTGAAAACTAAATTTTCTTTTCATGTATCGGGTAGGGTATCGTTCGAAAAATCTCGGGACATCGAACTCAAAAATATATTTGTTTTAATTTTAGTATTCTATTTTCAGAGATATCGTCTTAAGTACTAGGAAAATAGGTCCTTCCGAAT
This sequence comes from Maratus michaelseni, assembly GCA_963931845.1. Classification (NCBI taxonomy): domain Eukaryota; kingdom Metazoa; phylum Arthropoda; class Arachnida; order Araneae; family Salticidae; genus Maratus; species Maratus michaelseni. The sequence continues at coordinate 470,480,206 of OZ007589.1, forward strand.
CTACTGAAACTAAATTATGAAAAAATTAATAAATTCAATGTTACGGAACCCTCTGCGCGCGAGTAATATTCGCATTTGACCGATTTCTGATTCTATGTAAAAATAATTACTTTTTATACGTTTCTGGTGCAGCATTAAAACGACATACATTTCCCTTTTGTTAATGCACGATTCTGCGATGTATGAACTGGTACATTTTGTTAATACATTTGTAGTCAAACTGTAACATGAAACGTATCATTCTCAAAACACGGTCACATGATTTTGTTAAGTTTTATACATGTTACGTTCTGCGTTGTGACATGTATGATATATATGTATCTAAATAATAGACTAAAATAATTCTCTTAAAATTATCGAAAATATTAAAATAGAAATGATTACAAATTTTATATAGGATATAATTAAATCAGTCATTTTACAAATTATAATACTATTCTAACAACATATCTACTATCTATATTATAAAGGACAAACGTGTCCGTGCGTAACGCTGACGTCATTATGCGAATGGCAACACTTCAGAATGAAGTTTTGAATTTCCGATTTTTGCTATTGCAATTTTTAAATTTCTAAGTATCGCATATTTTCAATTTTGATATCATTATATAAGAAAAAAAAATCTACTTTGAAATGCAATTTGTTAGAAAACTGTATCGCAATTTACTCATTACTCACCCATCATACGTAGTACAGGGTAAGTCTTGTAATCGTTTTGAAAATCGAAAAAAAAATGAATAATACTTTTGACGGATTGACACGTTTCAGACACTGAAGATTCCGAAAAACATATTTTTAGAGAAAAAAAATTTTTGCCGTCCGTCTGTGTGCCTGTAAACGCTCTATCTCCCGAAAAAATTGAGATAGAGACTTGAAATTGGTTATGTACTTAGTATATGTTATAATGGGAAGAAGCCTATTGAATTTCAATAACCTCGATTAACCGGAACTATTTTTTTCGGACTCTCGAACTATTCGTTCTGATAAAAGGTATATAAAAATTTTCGAGATTGGTTATTTTAAGAAATGAATATAAAAGACAATAAAAAAAAACGTAAATTTTGCATAAAGCATGAAGTCGATCGGATCATGAGTTGCCGAGATATTTGGAATCCTATTTCCACACTCTTCGATTTTTCATGACCCTGTATTTCATCCAAATTTCACTTCAAAGATATATTTTAATTGGAAATTGTACGCTTAATCATATGCAATAAACCGCTAGTGAAAAGGATTATTATTTTTGGAGTTATAGGGATGTTTCTTTCAAGCAATTCAGTCATCGAGCCTTTAAAGTTTGTGACGTCATCCAGCCTCGAATTTATTTGAATGGCAATGCATTTTATAAGTAGTTTACACATTTTTTATTTTAATATTTTACATTATACATATCCATGACGGGTAAGTATTACGGTGGTCCCCAACGACTAGTTCATTATAGCATTAAAATTAAATTTCAAGTATGTTTTTATATTTTTTAAAAATCTATTTCTATCGATTGCAGACGATTACAAAATAGGAATCCATTTGCACTTTAAACACTATAAAAAGTTTAGAATTTGTTTCCAACTAATATGCCATAACGAAATTAACAGACACGTAATTGAAATAAGCGCTTAGAACCACTGAAATTATCAGAATAAAGAAAAACTGCTGTAGATAAAGAGATTTTTAGCGATTTCTTCGACTATTAACTTCTGACACGAGGCCAATATGAAATGACCGCATTTAATAAATTTCAAAATTTTATTTGAATACATAATTGATATATTTCATGAAAAAATGTTCTTTGGTGATCTAAAAAATATATATTAAAAGTAAAAAATCTATTAGAGTTTTCATAAAAAATAAATGGTTTTCACCTATATTCTCGATGCCCTAGTATATATAAAACACAAATGGAAATTTCGTTCCGTTCCTTTATAAGTCGAGATCCGCTGAATGGATTTTGATGGAACTTACGTTGTTCGATGGATAATTTTTCAGGGAAGGTTTTAGTATATAACATATTGTTCTACGTACATTAGTTACAGAATTATGATAGAATGTTCTGTTACTTTGGCCGAAAAGGTTACCTTTGCTAATTTTTTGGCGACCATTATTGTTGCAGAAAGAAATGAAAAGTTTATACATCTCGAAAAATAAAAGAAAAACTGTTGCTAATTTTATTAAAAAAGAAAAAGAAAAAAGAAAGAAGAAAAAAAAACAGAAAAAGAGTTTTGATGAGAGAGAATATTATAAAACGAAAATATTTAATTTAAACATGATTAGGAATGTTCGTAATGCTTAAAAAATTATTCAAGGGGCAAGATTGCTATTGAGACAAAATTTGGCAAGTTATCTTTTGTTTTTGGCGATTTTGATTTTACGTTTGAACCCAAACAAATTGATTTTAGGCCTTTTTTTTTTCCCAGAAAGAATTGAAATGGCATCATCATGACATCATGAAATGGCATCATCAAACATCTGGAAAAATAAAAGAAAAAACTGTTACTAATTTTATTTAAAACAAGAACGAAAAATCATGCGTCAAGCATAGATTATGTAGCACTTTCCAACGCTTCCAAAATAATTTTACAAAACATACCGTTTAATAAGCTAAAAGATAACATCTAAGTAAACAATTTGGAAAACGCATAACATATTTAAAAACATAATTTCAGGAATTTCCAACAGATACAATATTCGGAAAAATATCCGAATACTTTTATTCAGCCCTGTATATGATCTATAGATTTGTATATGCTAGGATGCTAAATTTTAGTTTAGTTAGGAAACGCGTAGCACAGTTTAAAATTATCTTTCTGGAGTTTCTGTCAATAAACGGAAATGTGTTCGCGAACTTTTGTGCTGCCCTGTATAGGATCTACAGAATTTATACACACCACGTAATAGACAAAAAGCGAGTTAAAATTAAAATCGCGTTTAGTAACTTAAAACGCACTTCCAGGAATTAGTGTTAACAGACAGTAGAGAATTCTTTTGTGTGTCCCTGTAAATGAACGATGACTGCTATACACACACTATTCTGTAGTAAGCCTCTTGTAATGCACCTTAGATATATATACTATAAATTGATTTCAATGCGTTTAAAATAGTGAAACATTATTTATATAAACCGCAGACGATTTTTCTCCATAAACGTCATGTAACGGAATTCTTTTGACTGTCCCTGTAAAGTAACTATAAGTGCTATGCACACCCTATTCCATATTAAGCTTCTTCGAATGCACCTTAGTGATATATATAAATTTCAATGCGTTTAAAATAGTGAAACATTATTTAAATAAACCGCAAATGATTTTTCCCCATAGACCGCAATGTAACGGAATTCTTTTGAGTGTCCCTGTAATAAAACTATAAGTGCTACACACTTCCGTTGAAATAGGGAACATGCTATAGATAACGACAATAACATGTAAAAATTGCAGAGCAATCCGAGCATATTTACGGGAGTTAGAGCACGGACAGACGGCAGGCGGCCAGACGGCAGACGGCAGGCGGCAGACGGCCAGACAAACCGAAGTCATAAGCACTTTTCAACTAGGTTGGAAAGTGCTACAACTAGGTTGGAAAGTGCTAAAAAGAAAGAAAAGAAAAAGAAGAAAAACAGATTTGATGAGAGAAAAGGTGTTTTTTCAAGTGTACGACAGCATTTTTATTTTTTTGGTACTTTTCGGTTAGCTGGGCGCCAGTGATAGATATATACATGTATATATACGCACATATATATATACACATATATCTACAGAAATACATATACAGCGTGTCCACGTATAACCTGACCGACCTTTATTTTCGCAACCGTTGGTCCTAGATGCATACTTCCAATTACAAAAATGGTTTAAATAAGGTAAATAATTATTTTTAAAGCGATTTGGGTCAAGAAAAACATTTATTAAAAAATTACGAAAGTTAAATTTTTATACGGTCCCCCGGTCCTATAAGTGATATTTAGTAAAAATTTACTGTGACACTAACAAGTACGACAAAGAAAGTCCCATTCATCTAACATTAAAATTGACCGAGTTCTGAAACTTTGAAATGCATGACTTATACCACTTTTTTGCATCTAAAAACAGATGATTTCGGCCATGCTTTCAGGGGTCGTATATAAAGTACTTAAACTTATTTCAAGGTATCTGCGCTTTGAAATAAATCGTACAACTATTACGATTGAGTTAATTTTTATTAGTTAAGTTTCAGATTAATTAAAATAATTGTATTTTAACATATGTTTTATTTTGAAAGGATTTGAGGCTATGATTTCTTTTAACAAAAATTATGTTATTTTGATAAGGTTTTATTTAACTTGCAACGATCGTCTTTCCATTTTAAAATTTGTACTCGAAGTTTAACTCACTTTCAAATGTCCGATCGATGTTAAATTTTACATACTGACTTAAATCCGATGACAATGTAATATTATTATGATTTTCGACGCTTACTATCTTATACATACTTATATTAGAGGATAACACAAAAAAAATTCGGATAGATTATCGTCAACAAGTCTAAGAAAGAGTTTTAGATTAGATAACATAAACCTGCAATGGTTGTGTTTTTTAAATTTTAAAATTACGTTTTATGTATTCTTTAACGCCGATTTTTAAAAAATTACCTTCACTTTTAACCATCATATCAGGATTTTTCGCAAATCGTAAATTTCAAGGTTAAAAAACAGCGAAAAATCTGATATTATAAAATAGATGTAAGACTTTTTTATTCAGTTTAATTTTATTTAATTCAACAGTTTATTCAAATTTTTGGCTTATACTGGGTTTCTTGCAGCTAAACAGCTCAGGGGTCCGATGAGGTTGGGAGGGGAGGGGGTATCAATTTTAACTTTGAGCTTTTTAACTTTGAAATTTGAGATTTGAGAAAAATCCTAACGTGATGGTTTAAAATGAAGGTCATTTTCGGATTCAGCACTAAAAAATCCATAAGAATCAAATTTCAAAAGATAAAAAACATGGCACAACCCAAAATTTGAAAGACAGTGTAATCTAACAGCATTTTAAAATCTGTATCATTTTGTAAAGAATTGAGGCTGTTGTTTTTCATTCTTTTATTTAACAAAAATTCTGTTATTTTTATACTCTTTAATATGTACAGTACAAATTGTATATTTTTCATTAATATGTCAGAATGATTATAGATTTCACAATTATATTAGATTGCAATGTTAATTTTTCTCTCAACTATTTTTTTGATATATCTGACGATTATTTATATTTCTACTACATTTGTGAATGACCCCTATTTCGTAGCAAAAAATATACTCCAACTTTAAACAGCTATTATTCGGTCAATTTTAATGTTAGATGAATGGGACTTTTTTTGTCGTACTTGTTAGTGTCACAGTAAATTTTTACTAAATATCACTTATAGGACCGGGGGACCGTATAAAAATTTAACTTTCGTAATTTTTTAATAAATGTTTTTCTTGACCCAAATCACGTTAAAAGTAATTCTTTACCTTATTTAAACCATTTTTGTAATTGGAAGTATGCATCTAGGACCAACGGTTGCGAAAATAAAGGTCGGTCAGGTTATACGTGGACACGCTGTATATACATACATATATATACACTTATATGTATAAATAAATATATTATATATATATATATATATATATATCACTGGTGCCTGGCTAACCGAGAAGTACCTTTTTTTTTTATTCAAATGCTTTTCAAAAAATCAATTTTCTTTCCAGCTGCTGATAACTCGAGTTTTGCTGAATGGATTTTCGTAGAACTTAAACTGTAAGGTAATTTTCAGGGAAGGTTTTATTGTATAACATATCATCTTACGTAGCTTACTTATAGAATTATTATGGGAAGTTCTACAATCAGATCAATCTGGCGATTATGAAAGATTAGCCTTTTTAAAAGATTTTGCCGAATGGATTTCGATGGAACCTACACTGTTAGATAATTTTCTAGGGAAAGTTTTATTACATAACATATCATTCTACGTTGCTTATAGTTCTAGAATTATAGGGGGAAATTCGATAATCGGGTGACCATTTTTTTAATCAAATATTAGCCTTTTCAATATTTGATTCCGATTCTGAATGATTAGCCTTCTGAAAAAGTTCTACTGGACGGATTTTGATGAGAATTATATTGTTAGTTAGTTAGATGCTATTTCAGGAATGGTTATAGTGTACTACATATTGTTCTACGTTGCTTAGTCAAACAGTTATGTGTGAAGGTTATAGAGTCAGGTGAACCCGATTCCGAAAGATTAGCCTTTTTGAAAGTTTTTACTGGGCGTTTTTTTTTTTTTTTTTGCGACTTGTATTGTTAAGTAGATAATTTGTAAGGATGGTTTTAGTATATTCATATCGTTCTGTTAGTTTTAGAATTATGTGGAAAAGTTCTATAATCAGATGAACCCGATTATCAAGGATTAGCCTTTATAAAAACTTCTACTGAATGGATTGTGTTAGTTAATTTGTTTGCATTGTTAGTTCGATAATTTTTAGTGATGGTTTTAGTATATTGCATATAGTTTTATCATTCTTTAGCAAACCCTAACTGTAAATGACCAAATAAAAGAGTTGGTCCTTACCAGCTAAAATTTTGACTGCACATTAGAAAATATAATAGCGCAATCACGTCATTTTACAGTAATGTGGAAGGATATTCCAATTAAATATACAGATTGATTTCAAATACAAGGTGAAATTAAACGATATATTTCGTTTGATTCAAGGTTCATTTGTAGAAACCGACCAGCGCAGCGTGCGTAGCTTGCTAGTACTACATATAATTCTAGCATTAATTGCACAAATTGTAATAACAAATTTATATACTATAAAACAGTATCCCAAGTTTTTGCTTGCACGCACAGTTGTTGAATTTGTTTTATGCATTTCATTCATTAATAAGAGTGCTGAATGCCAATCCAATGCGCACACGAAGTGTTGCGAGTGCTGCTGCACAAACATTAAATTGTTTTCTATTTCACGAGAGGTATAATGTTAAGTACCAATATGATAACAGGATTTTTCGGTCACCCTGTACCATTATCTTAATATCTTAATGTCGATAAAAGCAAACTGGAATTGAGATACTGAACAACACTTAGAAAAAAATACCGGACATTTATCGCAACTATTTCACGAGTTAGAACTATTTTTTTTTTCTAATTGGTAACAGGACTTTGTGGTGACCCTGAATGTCACACTCACAACGCAAAATATTGGGCTGCTCGGAAAGTTCTTTCCGTTTGGGAAAGGGGATTCGTACCGGAAAATTTTATCATTTAATGATTAGACATTCATTTCGATATCTAATGTCCAATAATGGACGGGCAGAATTTTTCGGTTCGAATTGTTTATTCCGAACGGAAGGAATTTTCCGAACAAACCAATAACAACATTTTAAAGATGTATTTAAAAAACTCAAATTCATTCTGCTAAGCTCATTTTGTATCATAAGTATCATCTTAAATCGTTCAGTCATTCTTCGATGAGAAAAACAAATTTTTGTTGCTGGCGTGACAAAAATGAATAGAAATTAAAAAGGATTACATAGGCTAGTGATATGTAAAGCAAAATTTTCTTCATTTAATTCTCTTTACTAATAGTAACAGATTACCTATGAAAAAAAATTAAATTTTATAACATAAAATCTGTAGCTGTACTAAAACTTGACATTTCATATAGAGTGGAGAGGAATATTTTATCGTGCACGTAACATATAAGTTTTCAAGCTAAAATAGGAACGTTCATAGACACATTTCACTTATTTTTCTGTAAAATATTTACATTTGCACTCTTACGATTTAATCCTAATTAATTCAGATTTTTTTTGGATGAATTTCAAATTTTGTATCAGATGTCCACTTTTCCGTGGATGTGGCGATAACTGAATATTAACGGAACTTATCATTGACGAATTCCTAAACCGTAGGAGGCGTAGTTTCAATTACAAAAATGAGTGAAATGGCGGTTTTCCTCCAATGAAAGGTCATTGACCTCAAAACAGCTGTTTTATTAAAAAGTTCAGAAATTAAAATTTAGAAATCTTACGCCATTCATTGACTGAATTCGCGACCCCAACATACCTAGTTCATTTGGCCTCGTCGTACACTATACCATCTCTCAGTTTGTCACCGTATTTATTGTAGTACCCTGTATATATTTGTTCATGTGTTTGTGTATAGGTTTGTTTGTAACTTTTGAATGGATGTACCCTGTATATTGTTTTATTTTAGGCAGATTCGGTTACTCAACGATTTTATTAAGATATCTAAAAAAAAATGTCTTCATCTGTTTACATAGCTGATGACCTTCCTTTTTCTTTTTTTAAGTCAAAAAACATAAGGAAAACACAAAATGCGATTTGTTTCTGTAGAGTCATTTATTAATAAATATTTCTAGTTCAAAGTATGTTTATTTTCTTAAAATAAATAAACACGGAATTTTGGCAGACAGGTGGTTATATTCTGGTACTTTTTTCCTTCTCTAGTTTTTGTCAATATTTAGCTTTACATATAGATGTTACAACACCGCTCCTCACATTCATGATTTTTGTTTATAATTTAAATGATGTAACGGATTTTTAAGAAAAATTTTATTTAATTATATTTTTATTATTATTTCGCTCTACTATTTTAAAATTATCTTTTTCTCTCGTGTCAGTATAACCCACAAATATAAGGGTCGAATTTTAATCAAAAACTCTGATTTACGGAAAGCAAAATAATATTTTAAATTACAAGTGAATGCGAAAATATCAGGGAGGAATAGAGATTTGATTTAAAAAATTCGAAATCAGGGATTTTGATTTTAAAGCCTGAAAATTTCACAGGTTCCCAAATAGATTTAGTTCATTTCAAAAATGCATTTATTACATTATGATATAAAATGTACTTGCAAGCTGGGGGTATTTAATAAATATTAAAATAGATTTATCACCTAAATTATGTACAAATGTTGGCAAGTTACGAATTCCCAGCTTTAAATACATAATATACTACCGGCAAAGTACATGGAGTACTCAAATTCAGCATATGCTTTGTACCCCAAATTATGTAAGTCGGCCTATGTTGTGATACAGTTCTTAACTTAATATAATAATAAATACCTATACAAGAGTAAACGGATCAAAACGGGCAGAAAAATTTCTCGTTTAGACAAGCTTCCGTCTTAGTAGGTCTAATTGAACTGCATTCGTTTCGGGGAAAGCTTGAAAATTTTCCGCTTTAAGCAGAAATCGAGAGAGGTTCCATTTTGACAGCTTTTACTGTCATTTCAAAAACATTTGACTCTGCATTTCGAAGGTAGCGAACATTTAAAGTAGTTTCGAACACGAAACGAAGTGAGAGGAATATTTTGAAATTTTTTTTTAATAAACCGGCGTTTGTTCAAAACAGACGCAATTGCCTTTTTGTACTTGAGGACCAATGGACTACTTTGATATAAACATCTGAAAATAGATACTTTGTGAAATTGAGTTGCATTTTTGCTAAAACATCGTCCGCTGCGCAATGGATAATGCTTAAAATCTAAAATGTCTCTTTCCGTAAATTTACAGTCGTGGGTTGAAAAAAGACCCCCCCCCCCCTTACCAACTCTACCACAAATCATTAGCTACCAATCAAATAGTAATAAGCTAATTATTACTATACTTAAATTTTGCTTAGGGGTTGGTGAAAAAAAAATCGAATATTAATTTTCGAGAAAAATATGAATTGTAACATGATATTTTAAAAACATAATTCGATTTATAGAATCTTCAAACATGCGAATTCAGAATGATAGCTCATTCCGCCATTTCAAAATTAGCTGTTAGTATCGAACAGCTTAATTAAGGATGTTAGAATATATAGACTGTGGATCAGACCCTTACTTAATCGAAGCAAAAACTGAATGGAATTCGTTAAAGAGCAAGGCAAAAACATCTAGCGAACAAACAGACGCGAAATACTGTGGAATTGGTACAAGATGATAGTATTAAAGGTATATTCTATGTGAGAAAATGTTCAGAGATAAACTAATTGTAGAATCTGAAGGTACGGAAGAGAATTTATGTAACCATTTTAAACAAAATATTAGCGCAGCTGCTCCTGAAGATATTTAGGTACAATGAATAGAAATGAAGGCAACAGTAAGAACTATAGCTACACGAAGATATTCATTAAGGAATTCAAGAAAAGAAAGAAACATTTTTATACTGGTTGAATCTAAACTAAAACTAAAATAATCTAAACTAAATAAATTTATAAAATAAAACTAAAATAATCTATAATAAAATCTAAAACTAAAATAAAATCTTAGTTTAGAGATATGCAAAAGTAAGGGGAAAATTAAATATTCAAAGAAATGAAACTATGCAAAAATGAAAAATGGGATAGAGTATGTGGTACCCTAACTAGCCAACTAGGATCTAGAAAAGCCACAGCAGCCTGGAAGGTTTTAAAAGGAATGAGAACTAATACTCATCACAAAACGAAACTCAAACTGATATTAACAAGAACGAAAAATCATGCGTCAAGCATACATTGTGTAACACTTTCCAACGCTTCCAAAATAATTTTACAAATCATGACCGTTTCATAAGCTGAAAGATAACATCTAAGTAAACAATTTGGAAAACGCATAACACATTTAAGAAACGTCATTTCAGGAATTTCCAACCTATACAATATTCGGAAAAATATCCGAATACTTTTATTCAGCCCTGTATAGGATCTATAGATTTGTATATAGACTAACATAGGATGCTCAATTTTAGTTCAGTTACGAAACGCGTAGCATAGTTTAGAATGCTATTTCAGGAGTTTCTGTCAGTAAACGGAAATGTGTTTGCGAACTTTTGTGCTGCCCTGTATATGAAATACAGAATTTATACACACCCAGTCATAGACAAAAAGGGAGTTCAATTTAAAATCGCGTTCAGCCACTTAAAACGCACTTCCAGGAATTATGGTTAACAGACAGAGAATTCTTTTGTGTGTCCCTGTCCATGAACGATGACTGCTATACACACACTATTCTGTAGTAAGCGTCTTGTAATGCACCTTAGTGATACATATAAATTTCAATGCGTTTAAAATAGTGAAACATTATTTAATTAAACCGCAAACGATTTTTCTCCCTGGACGTCATGTAACGGAATTCTTTTGGCTGTCCCTGTGAAGTAACTATAAGTGCTGTGCACACCCTATTCCATATTAAGCTTCTTGTAATGCACCTTAGTGATCTATATCCATTACAATGTATTTTAAATTGTGTAACATCATTAAAATAAACCGCGAATGATTTTTCCCCCATAGACCGTCATGTAACGGAATTCTTTTGAGTGTCCCTGTAGAAAACAATAAGTGCTACACACTTCCGTTGAAGTAGGGAACATGCTATAGATAATGACAACAAGAACGAAAAATCATGCGTCAAGCATAGATTATGAAACACTTTCAAACGCTTCCAAAATAATTTTACAAATCATACCGTTTAATAAGCTGAAAGATAACATCTAAGTAAACAATTTGGAAAACGCATAACCTATTTAAAAACGTCATTTCAGGAATTTCCAACATATATTGCCAACATATACAATATTCGGAAAAATATCCGAATACTTTTATTCAGCCCTGTATAGGATCTATAAATTTGTATATGTACTACATACTACATAGGATGTTAAATTTTAGTTCAGTTAAGAAACGCGTAGCACAGTTTAAAATTCTCTTTCTGGAATTTCTGTCCATAAATGGAAATGTGTTTGCGAACTTTTGTGTTTCCCTGTATAGGATCTACAGAATTTATACACACCACGTAATAAACAAAAAGTGAGTAAAATTTAAAATCGCGTTCAGTAACTTAAAACGCACTTCCAGGAATTATTGTTAACAGGCAGTAGAGAATTCTTTTGTGTGTCCCTGTAAATGAACGATGACTGCTATACACACACTATTCTGTAGTAAGCCTCTTGTCATGCACCTTAGTGATCTATATAAATTTCAATGAGTTTTAAATAGTGAAACATTATTTAAATAAACCGCAGACGATTTTTCTCCATAGACGTCATGTAACGGAATTCTTTTGACTGTCCCTGTAAATTAACTATAAGTGCTATGCACACTCTATTCCATATTAAGCTTCTTGTAATACACCTTAGTAATATATATCAATTACAATGTGTTTGCAATTGTGTAACAACATTAAAATAAACCGCAAATGATTTTTCCCCATAGACCGCAATGTAACGGAATTCTTTTGAGTGTCCCTTTAAAAAACTATAAGTGCTACACACTTCAGTTGAAATACGGAACGTGCTATAGATAACGACAATAACATAAAAATTGCAAGGCAATCCGAGCCTATTTACGGGAGTTAGAGCACGGACAGACAAACCTAAGTCTTAAACACTTTTTAATTAGGTTGGAAAGTGTTTTTAAAAATGAGGTCCTATTTTGAGGAACTCCCCAAGAACAAGATTTAAAGGAAAGATATTGACTACCAATTTTTAAGAGGACAAAAATCTCCAGAGCAACTAACTACACAGGAATGTGTGTGTGTTACAAAGTCCAATGATAAAAATATTCGGAAGAATCTTAAGAAACGGACGAATGCGAAGAAGGTATTAAGGAACAAAGCGGCTTTTCATCAGGTATAGATCTTGCACCAACCACACTCTTGTCCTAAGACAGATTCTGGTGAAACAGAGAGAAAAGGGAAGAACAACAGAAATTATATGTGCAGATCTGGAAAAATCTTATGACAGTGTACGAGAGGTTTGTTTTGGAAAGTACACTTAAAATAGGAAATAGCTGAGCAATATCATTTAAGCATTTTGGTACAGAAACAGCTGTACGGTTAAAGTTGGAGATAAGTTTTCTACACTCTTTGTAAAGGCCTTTTGTAAGATTGCTGTCCTCTCACCAACTTTATTTTAAATATATATATATATTGATATCTGCCTCAGAGAATGGACGATGCAATGCCATAAAATGTGCATGAAACTACTTATTATTCGCACAGGAGATGAAGAAGACGGCCACGTATATGTTCAGAAAATTAAAAGGCTTATAATGAATAGGGATTAAAGATAAAATGGAAAACAAGAACGAAAAACCATGCGTCAAGCATAGATTATTAAACACATCCAGAATAGTATAACAAAACTTCACATTTTATTAAGTAAATATTTTAGAAAACTCATAACACATTTAAAAATATAATTTCAGCAACGACTACCATTAGCTAAACAAAACATCGGAATTCTTTTGTGCAGCCCTGTATAGGATCTACAGATTTGTATGTATACTACACAGTAGGCTCAAATTAACTTCAGTTAGGAATTACATAGCACCATTGAAAATTTCGTTTCAGACATTTCCGTCCACTAACGGAAATGTATGCGAGATTTTTTTTTTTTCCATTTAAAAATATAATTTCATACAAAATTTGGTTAAAGATATAAAATAATGAAAACCTGATATTTTTATTTATTTATTATTACGGGCCCGGGCAACGCCGGGCGGGTCAGCTAGTAGTTATTTTATAAGAATTTCTTTAAATAATTAGAAAATAAATGGCAAAACAAAAAAAAATGTAAAGTTAAAAAGCCTTGTTGTAAGAAACCTATAAGAGAAAAACAGATGGTCAACAACTATATCGCTTTCTACACAACATGCACGAGTGAAGTTCGTGTGCCGATCTACACAATAGATTCGGCAAGTTTCGGACACTGGTAGAAATGTTGCACGCTGCCTATTGCTTTTCCCGAACTCGACAGATTTATTAAATACACACACACACACACATAGATTATTAAACACTTTCCAACTGAGATACACTTTCAAATCGATGTTTTCATTTTGTTACGAAACTTTTTGTTTCCAATAATGCTTTCCATTCTGAAATACCAGAAACACTCAGACTAATTGAAACAGGGACAGACTCAAAACGGAGCACATAGAGGTCAGTTCATACTCATTTTTGAAACATGGACCTATTCAAAAATGATTGGAATGCTTTCATACTCATTTTTGAAACATGGACCTATTCAAAAATGATTGGAATGCTTTCATACTCATTTTTGAAACATGGGACAGACTCAAATAGAAGCACATGGATGTTTTATTCTTGAGTGTGTGCCCGTTTTCAGAAATGTGTATATACATGTTTCAAACTTGAGTCATTTTGACTCTACGCGACCTACTCAGATTGGAGTATTTTTTGCTCAGTTTTGAAAATGTCGTTCTTAGAGTGTATCTACAAGTAATCTTAATGATTAAAACACATTTAAATTTTGTTTTTCGTCCGCCTAAATTGGCAAGGGATAAAAACATCTTAATACGTGAAATGAATTGTGGCAAAATATTTCAAGTTTGAATCTCTCAGCAAGCGGCATCATTAAAAGGAAAGATTCCAGAACTCCGTTCTATTTATTGCATTTGTTTATACGACTCGGCAAGTCTTTTTTTTTTATTATTATGCATCACTTTTAACGAGAAAGCTGTTAAACGAGATTTTCAGTTCAAATCTGTTTGCTCTGATTTCGTTTTTCGGACTTGTACAACCTGGAGGGTTTTGCATCCGGCTGCTGACCATGTAGTAGAAAAAAAAAGAGAGAAGCTTCTTCTCTTCCTCCATTTCCAAAGAAGAAAGACCACGGCTGACCTATAATTCTCATTCGACCCAGGTGTCTTGTCAACAACCTTGCCGTTTTTTCAGGGGCAGGCAGACGTAAACAAATCTAACCGAGTGCTTTCCCATTTTTCGAATGATGCAATAATTGTCAACAGCAAATAATCTTTTGACTCAGCGGTTCTCAAACCACGGGTGGGTTAGGGAACGATCGGCTAGGCTTATTCAAAAAACGTGACAAATGAGGTGCGTTCGTACTGTTGTTATTTCAGTGAAATGAATGATAGGGTCTGCTTATTCATTTCCGTCCTAAAATGAGTCCATTTTAAGTTTATCTTTTGCGGACATGGACTGAAAACTCCAAGCTTAGCTTTCAAAATGTCAGAACTTGACATTGTTTTTCACCATTTTAGGATACACATTCGGTTTTTAAATTCAGTACTGTGGACTTCCTCTGAAATAGGACGTCATCACCCTGGCGACCTAGAATCATGACCTATCATGGGATAGCGCTGAATGAATGACGTAATGATAGGATTTGACAGAATGTATTATCTTTTGATTCGATTTTCATCAAAATTTGAAATGACTCTGAAGTTGGGTCGTTTTTGCGCTGTTCTATGTATATATATATAATTACGAACGCACCTAATAACGAACATAACATATTAAAGAATTAACAACCTTCAACCCTCATATACATTCTCTCGTAAGTTAAAAAAAAATATATATATATATATAAATCGCTAGTTGAAAAATATTTATGAATTCAGCTTGTCTGTCTGTCTGGTTATTCGCGTCAAAGGACTCGGATTGCTATATGTTATCGAGGTTTACCATGCCATGTTCGGTATTGAAAGTGTAGCGTGTAAAATTCAGGGTTAGTTGACAGGGCCACTCAAAAGTACTCCGTTATAGGACGGTCAGTTGGGAAAATCGTTTTCAGTGCACTTTTATAACGTTACACTCATTCAAACATAATGAAATTAGGACGTCACTGATGTGGACGACAACATTTCTTCTACAGCGTATAGAGTAGGTAAAAATTTCAATTCGTTTACAGGGACTCACAAAAGTATTCCATTGTATTTTAATCCATGGGGAAAAATCATTTGTTGTGCATTTTAACAATGTAATAGATATACATTACTGATAGGTGCACTACATCATGTTTTCTATAGGTTATAGAGTCCATAGAATTTATCGTTTATTTACAGGGACACTCAAAAGAAATCGGTTACAAGACTGGCTGCCATAACTGCTGAATGTAACGTTTTTCAGCTGTGATAGGCATTTAAAAACTTAACTCATTTTTAGTGTATTACAAAATGTGTAGATCGTATACAAGGTGGTACGAAAGAATTTGCGTATAGAAATCGAACTGCAATAAAAAAAGGGGGGTTACAATTTAAGATTTCAGAGCTGTCCCCCCCCCCTTTCCTCCCAAGGGGACAGAGTTGGGGGCAACTTTGATATCCCTAATTAAGATTTTTCATTCATTTTTTCGTTTTTCAATCCGATATCTATTTTTCGAGTTATTCGACCGTTTCCAGACTTTTCTGACACCCTGTATATACACTTGCGTATTAGGTAGATCGCGAACATTTTTTAAAGATTATTGGTGATGGGTCACGTAGCAATAAAGTTTGGGAACCGTTTTATTAACGGCTGAAGGAAAAGAAAGGTTACACAGTATATAACGCTACATATTACAGTGATCGTGAATTGACCGAAAAAAAGTATTCCTACAGACAATCTGTTGTTTACAGAGCAGACCAGGTTTCAAGATCCGTTCACTGATTCACGATGGGAAATAAAATATTTATAGTAGTAGCAGAATCTGGTCCACTTCACGTGGAGTCCGGGGCACATGGGTCCCCCTTTCTCTAAACAAACAGTTTTACGTGCAGCTAAAAATTTAGATAGTTTTTTTTTTAAATATACGAGTCATTAAAAAACTCACTTTAGTTTTCTACATACAATTAAAAATTGACCCTTCACAAATTGTAATTATTTTGCAGTTGTTAAAGAACATGCAAGAGGATTTTATTATTTTTGTTTGTTTATTCTTGAAATGATTCCAAAAATATAAGAACAGACTATTTCTATATTTTCATTTGTATATATTTGACAGAATTATATTATTTAATTTATCTTATTAATTATTTATACAATTTTATTAAATCCTTTGCAGTCGATTTTCCGCAATTTAAACGAGCAAAGCCATAAACCGATTGGTTGAAGCATGTTTCATGTAATATCCAATCTTCTTGGAATTTTGCAGTTTAATTCATTGTCGTTAGTTATATGGTAGACGGAATGAACTATAACTATGAACTATAAAATGCAGAAATTTGTTTTTATTTCTATAGTTAAGGAATGCACATAATACATTTTATAGGTTCCAACAGTTGGAGTATCACGGCAAATATGTCGGCTGCCCCTGTGATAATCAGTGCCTGAGCAGGGACAAATCCTGCTATTTCAACTGAGCCTGTTCTTTTCCCACTACTCTTTCCAAATAGTAATCTTTGTTCAGTTTCCGAATACTTTTTATGATTAAATAAAGTGGATTAATCTTTTGGAAAAAAAAATGGGTGTGAAAGAGCACATGTAGCAGGATGTGTCACTGATTAATAGTAGTGTAATGTAGATGTATAGAATGATTAAGCGCTTTAATGCTGAAAATTTATATTTAATAATTATTAATATTATATAAAATAAATGATAATGTAATAATATTGCACAAGGATAATAATCATGTTAAAGAAAAACATTTCTTAAACCAGATTAAATTAGTTGGAAGTATAACGTCAAAATAAAATAAATCAGAATGTCAGAAAAAAGCGACTATTTGCGTTTTGAGGTTATTTTTTGGCACTCATTTTTCGGAACTGTTTAAAAAAAATCGAAAGTATAAAAAATATATTTTTTTTTTTTTTTGAAGATTTGTCCTCCCCGACTTGTTTCTAGAAAATCGTTTTTAAACAGCCTTTTTAAAACTTTTTGTTGCGTAAATATTGTAAAAACTGTTTTAAAACCATAGTTTAAACACTTCAAGGGCACTTCAAAAAAGGACAACATAAAATTTATTTTGATTTTTTGAATTTTTTCCGGGAAAACTCCTTAAATGAATGGGAGTAATGCAATGAAACACAGGCGAGAACAGAATCTGATCTACTCAAAATCTATAATAATCCCTGTATGAAAAATGTCATTCATTAAATTAGTTTTTTTTTTTTTTTTTTTTTTTTTTTTTTGGATGACGAAGGAATTTCTAGTTTAGTTTCTTAGTGTCCTATAATAACTTTCATTTTCCTATCCTCTTCGAAATTCAGAATGACAAGGCGATATTGCTCGAAACAACTAAAAAAACGCTGTTTTTTAATTATGTAACTTTCACTTTTTATGTATAGGAGAGAGATGGGTGTAGTGCTAACCATTTCACACACTAAATAGAACAGTTACAGCTGAATGTTCCGTTGAAATAGGCAACGGATCTGTATAAGTGTAGAATTATACAAAAGGAAATATTATTTCAAGGCTCCAATTTATTTCTTATACTTTCTGTAAATGAACGTATAGTAGTTTCCCTGAAATTATCCATGATTTAAAATAAGTCTAAAAGCAGCAGGGTTGTTTAGCATAACAAGGGAGGAATTTAAATTTTCTTATAAATTTTGAATGCAAATAAATACCGTTAAATGTAGTATCGGGTTTTAAAAATACACGAATTTTCCCTTTGATAATGAACTATTCTCTATAACTGTATTCATTGCATTTTCCACGTTTACAATCATCATTTTAAATGAATTTATGAACTTGTAATCTCTGTTAAACTGGGTATGTTGTTAGTCTACACTGGATTATCATATACTTTTTCACTTGCCTGTTAGTATTAGGGAGGTATCGGACACATTTTGAAACTTACAGCAGACTTACTTTAATTTTAACACTAGAACTACAGGAAATGTTACTCAAGTTTTTTTAAACTATTTCACACCAGAAATTTTATTTAAAACTACTTAACTTATTTCTGCGAGTTTTATATTTAATTTATTTTAAAAAGAAATTTCTGGTTCGAATCGGAATATATTCATTTAGTAACCGTCAAAATGACGGCTCATGGGGTAGTTCTAGTGTTAAAATTGTTTTTGTATTTTAATGTTTTTTTTATTTAATTGTTGCGGGACATGAAAAAGTGTTTCATTTTGTATTGTATAAAATTGAAAACTTTGTCAAATAAGTGATTTTTCTGACTCATAATGACTATTTTCTGACTTTTTCTTTTATAGTTTTAATTAAATATTCGGTTCTTGTACAACTTTTATCCGTAAAGTTATTCTTTATTTAGTTATCAATTTTGAAAACAAAACAATTTACAATATTAGAGTTTAAATGTTTATAATGCTTTAGCAATTTGTTATAATCTAATCACATTGTTCCGAGAAGTCCATTATGAGATAATACTATGGGAGTCTTTGCTACTTTTTTGTCATTCGTGGATTTTGAATAATGGCATGGATATATTTGACTTTTTTGTACTAAAAAATCGAATGGTTTTATGCTTTGGTAGTTTTTGCACTGGGGGTTAACATTATTATGGTTATGATTTGATTAATGGAAGGTTTTTTTAGCACTGCTTATCTGATTTGTACATTTTGTATATACTTTCATTTATTCAAGACATTTTAATATTATATAATTTATTAAATTAATCGAGATTACTAAATATCTTATATTAATGATATTTATATTCATTTATTTTATTTTCATTTAATTTTTGAAATTGCATTTTCTTTGTATCAAAAATTTGTTTCAATGGCAGTTCTTTAAAAAATCTCGTTCCTGGCAAGATACACTATGCATCAAAGCAGTGTAGTGCCCGGCCCGGTACAGGAACAATAAAAGGGTTGTTCCTGGATAGTCATCCAGTGACCATTTATACTCTCCTCCATTTATACTCTCCTACCATATTATTCTATTCTAGTGACCATTTATACTCCATTATTTTTTCGGAAGTGTTTTGATGCTAGATCCAAGACTAGTCCATGTGCTTTTCAGAAACAAATTGTATCAGATCCCAATTTATCAAATTTTTGTAAACACTTTAATGTTATTTATTGTGTTAAATGTAACTTATGTGGTTTGCAATATATAGGTCAAACATCAGGTCCATTACATAAACGTATCAATTAACATCGTTCAGACTCTAACAATAACAAAGCAAAAAATATACAGTCTACAGCTGAAATTCAGCATTTTCATAAACATAAATTTAAAAATACCACATTTGAAATTATACAAATTATAAAAAATAAATAAGAACGTCTTTTTATGGAGTCGTTATATACGAAATATTACAACACTATTTATCCTTATGGACTTAATAGTGAAATATTTAACAGATCTGTTAAAGTCTTTTCAATTATAAATAATACTATAGATCAGCGTTTCTTAAACTGTGGTCCGCGGACCACTGGGGGTCCGTGAGCTTACAGTCGGGGGTCCTCAAGCCCAATGTTGATTTTAGATTTTTTTTTTCTTCTTCGGGAGAAATTTTTGTAGCTCCAAAAGAGGGGGATTTGCAAGTCTAGATCATTAGTAAGCATAAAACTCCAAATGCTTTGGGGGAGAATTTTCAATGCCCTGAAGGTCGAATATATATATTCTTGTATCTATAATTTCTTATGTGTGAAAATATTAAGAACCGATTGATTCTACATGTGAATAATCAGCCTTTATTATGCATTGCAAATAGATGAGCGTTTAGATATCTCTAATACTGTAAATTTGTGAGTTTTCTTTCATTTTTTATTTTGCAAATCCCTTCCAACTTACAAAACAAATGCAGCGCTATTCACATGTTTAAACAGTTTATACAAGAAAATTATGAAGAACAACTGTAGAACTCGACGGCATGTTGAACCAGTCTTACGTAAACATTAGCAAACCCATAGCAAATAGTACTATGTGTATTTTAACTGTCTTAAAATGTAAATTATAATTATTTTTCTTGTTATTATTTTTCCTCTGTATCTATTGCTATTATTATTTTTCTTGTATTAATGTAGCTGATTTTTCTAACACCGTTGACTAAATATAGAATATGTGCAATGAAAAACAAATAAGGTGTATACGTTAAAATAATTTCTTATCTTATATTAGGAAAAATATTGTTGGGGTCCCCGAAATGCGTATCACATGAAAAGGGGGTCCGCAGATCACAAAGTTTAAGAAACGCTGCTATAGATTATTCTCCTATTTATCCTACTCTAAATCATAATTTAAATCGTAAAACTACACGAAGCAAGCGAGGAAAGTGTACTGCTACAGTTGTTTCCAAAAAATATATTACTAAACAAATCAATACTCTTCATAGTAACTATATAAAGAATTATAACTGGTTATTTATTCGAAAATACATATTTGCTATTAAAAAGAAACAGATAGTACAATATTTAAATGTATTTCTTAGTAAATCTTACTCTAATCATTTCTCTGATATTTTTTATGATCTTATTATGACAAGATCTACTCTTTTTAACATTAATTTACAAAAAAAAATTTCAAAACATTAATACTTAAATGATAACTTTTTCAAATCAAATATTTAATAAAATTAATATTAATTCTATAATTAATGATAAAAACTTATCTTCCTATTAATAATCTTCAAATTTCAAAAACCTTTAAATATCCGAAAACAATCGGAAGAAAGATTTTTAACTATAATGCATTTTCAAAAAATACATCTGATGCAAATACTTTTCCGTGTAAATGCAATGACCCCGCTCTAAAAAAAAATACATTAATAATGATCATGGACATATAATCACTGGAAATCTTAATATTGTGAATGATTTTAAACTGAAAAAACTAATGGGTTATGGTACTAAGTATAGACTTTCTTCTAAATTTAACGTAAATTCTATTATAAAACAGTTTACATACGATATAGATATTTTTATTTATAAAATTTCAATCTCATATAATAAACCTATTGAATATTTTAATCAATGGAAAATACTAGTTATTCAAAAATTAACTAAGGCTTCAAAACATAATATGTCGCATTTGGTTAATATTAACACAAAGCATTTGTTCCAGCAAATTACTAAATTACAAAAAAACTATGAATCGCATACATTGACAAATCTCCTAATAATTATGTAATCATACGTAAATCTTATTATCACCGACTTCTTACATCCTGTATTGCTACTAATAAATCTTTTCAAAAAACTAATGAAAATGTAATTGTAAACAATCGTAAAATTCATACTTATTATAAACTATTAAATATTTCCTCCACTAACTTTAATTATCCTTATTTAGTTCTTATACCCAAATTTCATTAAAAAGAACAATAACATTTAGGAATGTAACTTTTGGGTGCAATACATATAATAATATAGCCAATAAACTTCTATTAAAAATTCTCAATCAAATTTATACACTGACAACAACCACTGATAATACATATTGTATAAAAAAATAGCTATCAACTCGTCAATATTTTGAAAAATCTTAAACGTGTCAACAATATAATGACATATGATTTCAAAGATCTTTTTAATAATATACATTTATTAGATCTACATAATATTATAAATGCATTATTTAATAAGTATCATCATAAACTGAATTTACCAATTCATATAGATATTGCTTATTTTAAAACTAACATATTTCATGACATATAATAATTTTATAATGCATGATAACACTTTATATTTACAGAAAGTCGGTATACCACAAGGTGGATGTACATCCAGTATACTTTCTGACTTATATCACTATGAACGTACTTTTATTAATAGTAATATACATTTTTATCGTTACATTGATGACATAATATTAATTGCCACTGACCAAACTAATATTTCTATATTTCCAAAAGATTATCCTACTAATTTAGAATTAACGGAAAACCTCCTATCTAATAATACTATAAACTTTTTAAATCTTAAAATTACACTTCAAGAAAACAAAACAACAATTGGTCTATATGACAAACGTAAAGAATTTAAATTTAAAGTTAATACATTTACTATTTTTACATCTTGTCTTCATAATTCTGTATATCGTAATATACTGCTTAATCATATATATAGAATAAAGTGTTTATGTTCTTCTCAACTAATTAACAACAATATTAAAAAACTAATTTATGATGCATTAAAACATGGTTTTCCAAAAAAAATTAATATATTCTTTAATATATAATTAGTACTTAAATGATCTTAAAAACCAAATTAACACATGCGTAAAAAAAATTATTAAAAATGGAATGGGGCATTTTGATTTAGAACTACGTCTGCTAATACACATTTTATAATGGACTATGATTTGATATTTTTATATGCAAATTAATGTAGTTATATTTACATATTTATTAATTCACTTTAATGAATTCATATTCATTAATATTTAATAATGTTAATGATTAATTGTATTTAAATTAATGCCCACTGTGTACAATATCATATTAACTTCTAATACAATGTATACTTTCTTAAATATGAATATAACGTATTTATTAATAGTTCTCCCTCTACTCTTAAATCATGTGTATTTAATTTTTAGCAAAGTTTGTAGAAACATTAAATGTAACTATTTAATTTCAATATTTAATTAATATTCAATCCTTAGCATCTTAATTCTTATAATTTTTTATTTACCTTGGATTATAAATTAATTTAAGTGATGTTGAATTGCTGGCAAAGGAATTTAATTGTTGCTATGTCATTGCTAGGTACAAATATTTATCTGAAGCATTAATCAATAATTATTAATTTAACTATTTTACATATCATTTTTGACATAGGATTTTTCTTTAATACATGAATTACTTTTTTATTTTTTTATCTTTTATTTATTTATTTATTTATTTATTTATTTTAACGTAATTGAAAATTTATTAACATAATTTTATTTATTATTGAATTACCCCCAAAAATTATTTATTATTTATTATATAACTATCAGTTATTCTTTAGACAGTATTTGTTTTAATCTTTAGCTAATAATAGTAATCAAATGTTTTTCTTATATCATAGTATATTCACTAAATTTAATAGATGGCAGCACCATATTGATTCATTTGAATACAAGTTTAGAGTTCTATTTTAAATTTTCTATAGAGGGTGCTGGTTCTATATATCGGTTTGTGTTTGGCTTTGCTGTACAATAATGATCCTTGGTTAATCATCTTTTTTAACTTATTTCGGCAACATGTGCTGATTTTCTCCAATGCATTGCCTGAGTTTTATGTTGACTCATGTTTGGATCATGAATTCTATCTGGTAATTGTTTTCTTTTCCCTATATCATTTTTAATCTTGTTGTATTTTGAACTTAATGATTATATTTCACAGTTTATTTCTCTATTTTATGGGTAAGGTTTCTATCCTTTTTAATATTGTTTTTATTTTGAACTTTATGATTATTTCACAGTTTCTTTTTCTATTTTGGTGTGGTTGCCCCAAAATCATATTCTTTAGCAATGTTATGGCTAATATGATGATGAAACCACACATTTTATTTGTGGTAATTTAGGCATTTGGGACCTGAAGATTGTCTAAATTCCACAAATTTCATTTTTTCAAGTTTGTAATTTATTTTATTTTTTTTTTTTTTATGCTATGTATATGGAATCTATATTCAGTACGTTGGGGGAACACTATTGCTGTCATTCAAATAATTATTATATTCTAATTCATAATTTCATAGTTTTTGTTGGTGTTTCGGAAATGTTTCATTAATGGTTATATATGTAACTAGTATACCCGTGCGAGGATTTCCCACTGCAGTCTAATATTTTTAGCAATATCTAATATTTTTTAGATGCAAGTTTAAACGTCTAAAGAAAATTAAGGACTAAAAATATTTGCAAACAAGACGAGACAAGCCAGAATAGCATCTATTCCAGCAAAGTTACAGTAAAAACTGATCGATTTAGCAAAGGCAAAAAACAATTACCAATCTATATATTTAAAACGCTAAGCGTTTTCTTTCAACAGTTCTTAAAAAAAAAACTACAGCATCAAATTACATGATTCTTATTTTAAATGAAAGATATTTGGCCACAGATTTGTCATCGTGCATTCGTTTATTCAATAATTTTATTAATTAGCAGAATTTTAATTTTAAATATTTTTATTTTAATTTCTTCAAAATGATGATAATCTGATTGCTTCCATAGATGCGAGGATAAAAGAGAAATAATGAAAATTTTCAGACACACGTGGCTTTTTGGCCGAATTTTTAATTTGCAAGTTAAATTTTGGTAAAAATATTTATTCACGTGCACTTTATTTTTATAAGCGAATAAAAATTCATATTTATTGTGACGTCACGGGAATATTTTATCTTTATGCATTATAACTTTATTGATATCATTTTTTCATTACAATTAAACACAAAAAAATATTTTTATTTGTATACATGGGGGGAGGGGGGGTTAAGGATAAAAGTAACGTACATAAAGTACGTGTGAAAAATTTGCACCGGTGAAATGACGCTATGCTTAGCTTGAAATGCATTTTTTGACTAAAGAGAAAAAATATATGATAGCGTCAACTTGACGTAATTTTAACCGATTTTTCAGTTCTTAATTATAAAGATTAGAATTGGATATTGATTACTTCATCTTGATTGCATGCCTTGATTACATTACATGTTACCAATTACTTTTTTTTTCGATTACAGGTTAGAGGATTTCCTTTTTTAATACAAAATTCACAAAAGTAAAGGATTCCAGGAAAATTTAAATTATTAAAAATAGTGTTACAGTAAAAAAACTTTTGAAATAATGATTATAAATTCATTTAATAGTTCCTTATTAGCGGCAAAGTCCTATTTCTTTCATTGTAGATTTCTCTGTTGACGTCAAAAAATGGTAGTCTACTTTTGAGCGCCAGCCAAAACCCAGTGGGAATTTTTAGAAATGTATAACGATTGTGACAACAAACTGCGCTATCGCTTTCGCTTTTATCGCGCTTACATCACTTCTAAATACCGTACAGTTTCAATTCTTATAGCATCCATTATAAAAATGCTAACTTTCGAGTGAAATTTATTTGAAAACTTGAAAACTAAAGAGCGTTGTATAAAATTCGTTGAACCTGAGACTAAGGGGACTGAGACTAACCCTACAACATATTTAAAAATAATCAAAATCTGATTTCCAAGTTTGGCCATCTCCTTGTAAGTTCGACTCAGGGTCGGATTAAGAGGGGGGAGGGGTAGTTCGGGAAATCGCCGAGAGAACTAAAACACTCAAAATACTTGGCTAAAACTGAATTGTTTCTTAAGAAAATGTTATTCGTAGGGGCAAGACATTGAAAAAAAAATTTACCCCAGGACGCCAGCGCCGTTTTACTAGTTTTTGCTAGTTTTTACACGCATAGGTGATAGAGTTCGAACAGAAACTTATTGAAACAACCGAAACTATTAAAGGCTTCATTTAGGGAGGGCAGGGGCCTCTATCTGAATTTCAGTCTTTTTTTTCTATCAATATCTGTATTTATTATTATTAGCTTAACCTTAATTGAACGCTTCCATTCTTTTTTACCAAAATATTATTAATTACGTGATAAATAAATCATAGCAACAAAAATATTCCTTTGAAAATAGGTAAAACGAAAAAAAAAAAAAAAAGTAAGAAAAATGAACAAGAAATCTGAATGGAATGCGTTCAGCAAAAAACATTTTGAAACA
Organism: Maratus michaelseni; assembly: GCA_963931845.1. NCBI lineage: Eukaryota > Metazoa > Arthropoda > Arachnida > Araneae > Salticidae > Maratus > Maratus michaelseni. Next base: position 470,506,537 of record OZ007589.1, read on the forward strand.
AATACGGAATCTGTAGTGTTTGCATTTCAGATAATAAACTCTAGATGGCAGCACCACACATGAATTGTGAGTTCTCTGCGCTCTGGCGACACCTCTCTTTCATAGGTTTGTTTTCACTGCAGTAACCACAGTATGTAGTTGTTGTGATATATTGTGAATGCAATACCACGATTTCGAAAAGCATCTATACAATCTACCGTTCTTAATCTTTAGAAACCCCAGAAAACAAACACGTCATACTGTAACGTCCTACATGTCAGATAACTTGGCGATACATCTCGGTCGCTTGACGACTCATCCTCGGAAGCTGCTATAACAAGGAAGTGTCGATTTAAAAAAAAAAAATCAAATTATATACTTAATATATATTTTTATTAATATATTTTTAAGTTTTGATTCGTACTTTCATAAAATTTCAAATGACTCGACAAAATTCTGCAACGATTCTATAGATTCAATTTCAAACCATTCGGCTGGGTAGTTTTTGGCCTGTTATAGGCGCCTAACGGACGGGCCATACGATGACTCTAGATGCTACATATTTATAGAGTTACGAACGCACCTCAAAAAGAGACATCCTTTAAGAAGAGCATATGCAGAAAAAAGAAGTTTAAAATATTAATTTCCCGAGGAGATATTTTAAATCTATACGAATGTATCCTACGCCCATTCGTTTAACATCAGCGAGAGGAATCGGGAAGTTGAATTGACGGAAGCTTTCGTCGAACGGTTTTATTGAATTAAAGGGAAAACGAACGACTGCATCCGTTTTCTCTCCGGTCCACTTTTCCTCTAAACCGGACCAATGGGTCAGAAAGGGGCCCGAAGGCTCATCTCGCTACTAACGAGGACATTTATCTCTACCAACACACAAGGTCAGGAAACCCTCGCCATTGACTGGAAAAAAGATCCACCATCGACGAAGTAGACCATCGTTTTAGTCATCTCTACTTCCTTCGCAGTCAGCGCGAATCAAAAGAGCCGGGTGAGTAAAATTTTGAATTGACATCGCACTCGTAGTCATTGTGTAATCATTGTTTTATTGGGAGGGGAGGGGGATTATACGCCGTATGACTTGGATTTTTTTTTAATCGTGTTAGGGGTGCTAACTTAGTGCCTTTTTTTTTTATTAAAAAAAAATCTACCATCCTACCAGAATTTCTGTATGATATTTTTTTCATTTATTTAATCCCGGAATATCTGTCATTCAATGAAATACAAATTACTATAAGGGTATACGCCGGATTCCTTCTGGATTTTTACTTTAAAAAATTCGTATGAGCGATGCTAACTGAGCCCCTTTCTACGCCCTTTTATTCAAATCAACTTGGTTTTCGTGGGTAACGATGCAAAATTTTGTAATCTATTTTTCGCACGCTTTCTAATAGGCTAGATTTATATGGAAGAAGAAAAAAAAATAGGATCCATAGGTGTGGTTCCGATGACACTATAACATTTTAGTATTTTTAGAACTTAACTATAGCCGGGTGAGTCAAATTTTGAGTTGACATCACTTGTAGTCATTGTGGCAATGTCGCACGGGGCCCTGGCGAATCCCTTAACGTCTCTGACTGTAACATTCGACTCCTAAATTTATTTATTTTTTAAATTGTATAGATCATAGCAAATTTTTTAATGTAGAGTAAGCATAAAATGTATAAAAAATGTAAACATCTCCTATGCTTTAGGATATTTTAAATACGTATTCTTTACGTTTAAATGTTCCTTGTTCAGGATTCTCCCACCTATACATTCCCCGACTATTATATCAACTTGGGCTGTAAAAAGTAAAATTAATACTAAATTTTTGTTTTCGGGAAAAAACAAATTTAAATTATATTTTACATATAGTAACGTTATTTTGAATTGTATGAAGAGTCTCGGATCCTCTATCAAGTTGGCCGGCCCTGGTCATCAGGGTTGCAATGGTGGGGGGGGGGGGGGGGGAGAAGCCTATACGCCTTATGTTTACTGGATTTTTTTTCTAAAAAACTTCGTAACAGTAAACAGCTACCTATTGCAGCCGTTCGGAGGAAAGCAGTTCCGGAAAATTTCGATATATTTTCACCGATCATGACCCCCAGACCCCAAAACCACCCTCCGTTCAAATGTTGATTTATATATATATATATATATATATCTCTGATCTATGTCATACGATAACGCTCGTATTTATGAATCGATTTTGATGAAACTAATTGTGTGTATTAAGGTCACTAATGTCTCGACCGAGTTCGTTGGCCAGCTTGGTCCGCCATCTTGTTTCAAGATGGCGGCCATTTAAAGATTTAAATTAACTTAAAACCTAAAATAAATATACAAAAAATTTAAAAATTCAAATTTATTTTTTAATTACGTGTTAGGCCTTGATACAAGGATTTCAGAGCATTTTTTGATTTACCTCTATCTTAAAAAATGGCTGAGATACAGCAGTTTGAAATTCTAGGGTAGCTGACATTTTGAAACAAGACAGCACATTACAAAAATTTTCATTGTTGTAATCATTTTCCCAATCATACGCATAAAACTATATATTCATATCCGTTAGCGCCAAATTCTTGCCAAACTTGGCGACATTTGGCGAAATATCGCCAAATTTGGCGACCAAAATAAGTTTTTATAAATGAAGCCAATTTGGCTATAATAGCTCAATAATTTGGCGAATTTCTTATTCAAATTCAGTATTAACGAATCTTTTGTAAATGTTTTCTTTGCATTTTAGCTTGCTGTTTTCGTGTAACATTAGCTAAAATTTTAAAACGAAGACATAGGAAAGCTACCTTTTCCTCCCGGTACAGGCCGGAAGGACTTTTTTTATTTAAAAAACTACCATCCTACCCGAATTTTGTATATTTTTTTCATTTACTTACTCATGCAGGAATACACCCGAAGTTGTGCTGGAAAGCAACCCCCAATTAAACTGTATCTATTTTATGTGTGTCCCCTAGAAATCTCATGTACAGTTCAATAATACTCGTGAAACACAGCAATAGATAGCAGAGCCATTTCCTTGTCCAACATTCAACTGGAAAAACGGTCTTTGACAACGATCTTGACGTTTGCCCAAGGGACTATTGACATGTTAAAATACGAAACTTAATTTTTCTATACCCACTATTTTGAAAATGAAACTTTGTCGTGAGTGCCGGGAAACCCTTAAAATTCAAAGTATCATAATTCGAGTAGAACTTCTGGAATGTCCTTTCTTAGACGCAGGGCAACGCTTTTCTAAATGTATGTTATAGGAAAGTGGGTCTTTAAAACAAAAGGGAAATTTCCTATTTTAATAGGTTTACAGCCCCCTGTAAGCCCAATGCCCTACCTGAGGGTTATAGTAGATATTTTTGTAATTAAAAATAGGTTTCTATCATTAACGGCTTAACATCTCATTCGAATCTCCTAAAATAATCAAAATCCTTACTTTTCAACAAAATTAAATCGTTATTTTTCACTACCTATTCCTGTTTTCTCACACTCATTGATTTTTGCATAGAAATGTGTTCGCTATTTTTTTAGAAATCGCATTCAGTTTTTGAACACTTTCCAACCTAGTTGAAGAGTGTTTATGAATTTTGGTTTGTCTGTTTGTCATCTGTCCGTTCTATACTTCGCGTCCATAGACTCAGATCGCCATGAAAATTTTATAGGTTGTTGAGGATATAGAATGTTCCGTATTAAAAGTGTGTGGCATTTATAGTTCGTTAACGGGTACATTCAAATGAATTCCGTTACATGGGGGTCTATGTGAGGAAACCGTTTGCGGTGCATTTTATGGATGTTACGATATTTCAAGCATAATGAGATGGATAGGCATGACTGAGATGTTTTCTCAAGAGGTTAGAATAAGTAGTATTCATAGTTCGTTTACAGGGACTCGCAAAAAAAACCTATTCCATTATGTTCTGCGGGATAAAAATCGTCTGCGGTGCATTTTAATGATGTTATGATAGTTAATGGAGTAACTGAAGGCACTTCAGTTAATGGAGGACACTGAAGTGCCTTACAGCCTTGTTGAGTGCGTAGCATTTATCGTTCATTTACAGAGTCGCACAAAAGAATTCGGATGAAGATCGGTCATTGCTGGAAATGAGTTTTCCGCTGTTGTATGCATTTTTAAACTTACCTAATTTTGGATGTATCAATTCTATACATCCTATAGCGAACTGCACCAAACAAATCGCATATACACTACCGGATGAGTTATGGGTGGGTTTTTTTTCTTTTAAGTTGCTTATTTAGATACCTCATTTCATTCTAGCAGAAACAGAAGTTTCTTAATAATCTTCCGTTTGTGTTGGAAAATGTTTCATAATCTATGCCTAATGCATGACTTTGATATTTTTTTTTCTGCATAAGCAGGCACGTGACCTTTTTTTACGCTCTTACAGACGCAAGATATTTCATAACAGCCATTAGAAACATGTTATAAGAGGACAACAAATACACATCAACAACATAAATGCGATTGTAACCTTGGTGCTACTTAGAAGATGTTTGAAGAATATTGTTTTTAGTGTATATAATTCGATAAAATACAAATAGAACCGTTGTATAATATAAATAAAGAAATTTTTCAGACCTGAAACTTCCCACTCTATACATGTCTTTCAAGATCAACAAAACTCAACAGTTAGAATTTTTTTTTTTAAAAAAAAAGATCGTTTAAAAAATATTTTTGCTTTGTACAACAAATAATGCTTTCGGAACAGGATAAAGTAAAGTACTAATGTACTTTTCCGTTATGCCAACACCCTTGTTGCCAAACATAACAGTTGGAGCCAAAGTAATTATTTCACAAAATATAACATTTCAAAATGACAGACTTTAACGAACTATCCAATACAAATATAAACTTAAAACAGATAAATATTGTACAAGAAAATAATAATAATAATAAAACTCAAATTAAACTGAATAGGCATGAAATTATAAATGCCTCTTATCAGTGCAGTAAAAATTTCGTTTTTTGAATAAAGATGTCACAATGAGGCCATTGCACGATCTGAAAATACCGGTTCTCTCCCCATAAACTCCTAACGTATTCCGTATGACATTCAGTATTAGGTTAATATATATATATATATATATATATGTAATAATAAAAAATTCGCCATTTTTCCTTAGTTAAATTATTCCAAATTCTTACAATTCTAATTTTTCCCTCTCTTTTTAAAATATCTCTTAAATCTATTTTATATTTTATTCCATAACTTAATCAAAATATTCTTTTATTTATCATTCTAAAAATCTTAATCTGTTAAAAGCTACACGTATTTATTAAAACCTTATTCTATTAAATTGCAACACTCCCTCTAAAACGCACCTGCCTAATTTCTTCTTTTGAGGCATTGAATTTTTATTCTTTGGAACTTTTGTAATACCATTTTTTTATTTAATTCGTTCGGCGTCCCAGAAGTCCTTGCGTCTTCGCGCCCAAAGCTTTTTACCTTTTTAAATTGCCGCTTCGGATAAAGAGTTTTGGTCATACGTCAGAGGCACACCCTCGTGGCCTCATTTTTTCATCCATTAGCGAGCAGGCCCGCCTTTTCTGCCCCCCCCCCTTGTTCCCCGCCGAACATGGCTGTCAGTGGACTAGCATTTCGTGTGTTTGTAACTTTGAGCAGAAATCTCGGAATATTTATACTGTTACATTGGCTTCGGACACAGATTTTTTTACGTTTTTCTTTTGTCAACTAGGCCCTGTCACTAGGGGGTCAAAATAAGTATTCATCGGTAGAGAGTCTTCAAAAAACATAGCTTTGTGCTGTCATCTAATGTATTAAATATCTTCGAGTTTTTGATGAGATTTAGTGGAGTTGTTACATCAACGTCATCTAATAAACAGTTGTCTCGGCAATACCATGTGTCTTTCTTGAGTGGAAAACTGCCTGGATTCATTTACTTAGCCTGTTCTCTGGTTCATGCGACTGCCTCTAAGAAGTATAATTCGTCATCATATAGCATGGAACAGCGTTAGTAATTTGTGGCGGTGGAATAATAGTGCTATGATCTGGTGTAAATTTATAGAGATCGTGGCTGGCCTGTCAACGGTTGCTGGATCTAGAAATTTTTATATCATATATATATATATATGTGTGTGTGTGTGTGTGTGTGTGTGTTTGTGATTTACAGTTAAATTGTTTTTAACGAAACTTTCTTTGGCATATGTCTTAGGAGGCTAATTGCGAAATCCAGCTCTTTGCAAAGAGCCTAGGCTGTTGGTTCTATAGCCGTCAAACAATTTTATTGCAGCTTCCATATCATCGGATAAAATCCATTGGGTAAATGGTAAAATCCATCTCGGTTACAACGAAAAATTTAACTTAAAACTTATTAAGGAATATTTTCAATTCAAATAGCAAATTAAGATGTTTTGCAGGGTTGTTAATTCAATAATAATAACAAAAGATCCACGTTCAATAAGTAGTGAGTCAGAGTGTTTGGCACGGTTTGCAATACAAATCCGTCAGAGTTGACACGAATACATTTTTTGGCATCATGGTGTTGATATAACGAAAAAGTACCGTATAAAATATCCTTAACTCATCCTAAATTGCATAACTGCCGATCGATATGTTAAACTAATTTTACGATTTTTTTTTTTCAATAGTACTTGTGACCAGCCCCATAAAGGCTTAAATCAAAATTTGGCATTATTTGAATATAGGACTCGACAGCATTGGGGCATCAGGTTGTCGAACTCAGCGACGAGAATGATATCCACCTCTTCGACGACTGGGTGTAGACATGATAGGGCCGTTAATTATTCTTCGACTTCAAAAGTAGTAATTGTTTAGACAATGGGGTCCTCCCAATAAATGCATTGCAGCGTCTGTTGCAAGATTCCATAGACGGGAACAAAGTGTCAGAAAGGTGATGTAGTTCAATAGGTCAATTCAGTGTGAAAAGGGTGGTTCATTTTCATCTTAAGCTAGCGTAATGACCGATTTCGTGCCTAATTAGGTGAGACAGCATTTTCCGTTAGAGGGAGCATTCATAAAATGAATCAATCAATTGTTGCTTTATGGCCAAAGAAAATAAAACCAACTCCGAGGAATTATTTCTTACCTTATTGACTATCTACGACTCCGGGGCACTACTCTAGGGGCCTCTTTCTATCTATCCATGGAAATTGTTCCTGAATGTTCGAGAAAGAGGTTCACAAATTTAAGAGAGGATAGAATACACTTTTGCATACATTCTTTGCCTATGTTCTCATAGCATATAGATTTCTAACGATTCGCGGATAATAGATGGGAAATAAAGTTTTGATGGATAAATTATTTTACTATTCTTAAAGTCAATTTTTAAAGTCTCGGACCTTTGTAGTCTTGCCTTGAATCAGCTTCTTTTGTATTCCCTAAAATTTGGCACGAGATGGTTTTCAATTTTAAAAAAGCAATAATAAAATATTAATTTTCACGCTTACAGTTGACTATTTTCAAGCATCTGCTTTTATGACACGTAGGATCTCGTGGTTCATATTTTTCAAGTTTTTGCGAGAATACTGTGTTCATCGTATCGATCTTGATAATGGCGCCGTGTGTGCGTTCGAAACAGGTCGATCACCCAATTAAAAGGTTTTTATAAGCCTTTTTGTGTTCTGTTTTTATCACTTTACATCTGTATTTTAATGGTAATGAGTGACTTTATTATATAAATATCAGACAACGAAGTGTGACTTTTTCTATTGAAAACGAAACGGATGTATCGTTGGATGACATTTCTTATTGCTTTCTCGTTCAGCTTAGTTCAAAAGAAAGATAAATGAATAGAATATTACCTCTTCTGAACATTTTTCATTTCAGTTTCTTACTGAACAAAAAACATTACGTCACAAAAGTCAATTGGAAGTTCAAAAGATGGCGAGCTTTATCCTCTTCACCTTTTGATTCTCATGCCATTCTTGCCTCACTTCAGGTTACGCCTTAAAATAGAGTTGAGATTTGTTGTTATTGAAACAAATCCTTGTTTTGAATGGATTAAAATCATGAAGAGGTTATTTTTCATTGAAGAAATTATTTAATTTTCTAACTCATTCCACAGGAGTCAAAAATGTGTGTTAGTTAATTGAGTAACTTGTCTTTTATTTATTTATGTTTTTAACCAAAAGGTTAATGTATCCATTTTCACCGCTTCTACCTAAATATAATTTTGAGATCCACACGTATTAATTAGGTTTACTTCTTCCTTATATAGGAAAATAAATGTTTCCATTATTTCTGTATATTGAAAATTAAATTGGAAACGTTTTAGAAAATGAGAAAAAAGATAGTAGTATATATTTAATTTTTTGTCAATCCATAATAGCTTCTAATGAAATTTCGGACACTGACCTTTATTTTGGTGAAATGAAATCGGAACAAAGAACAAGCGAAATACGACACGTGAATAATTGAAATGGAAGTAAAAGAAAATACGGAAAACTTTTCAGAGAATGAAACTAAATAAATAAACAATCTCTATTTCAGGTAAAAGTCAAATATCGGCTCGAGTGCGCGTTCCAGTTTAACCCGCCCGTATTTCTCCATGAATGCTAAGATCGGAGATGAGAAATTTTATCTAAAATAATAAGAGGGATTCTTATACAAATTGAATTCAGAAATGTACTTCATGGAATGGCTAAAAGGCGCACAATAAAACCTTTCTAAACGGTAAAATAAGTTTTATTAGACTGCTGACATGTTTCGACTCCATCGGAACCATTATCGAAACAAATATAAATATTCTATAATGGCACGGTCTATGAAGTTATTATTTAAAACACCCTCATTTAATTTTTCAATCTACGCAAGTTATTTTTCATTTTTTACTTCGATGTTTATTTCCATATTTGTAGCAAGTGGAGTCACTGGAGCCACTATTTTGGTAAGTTAAAGGATACTGCCTCATTACATGGTGTATTTTTACGCGTTACAATCTCTATGGTTATAATGGACAGAAAGTGCCTGAAAATTAAAGGATGGCGTTTCATAGACCTTGCCATTGTAGAATATTCTTGTTTGTTTTGATAATGGCATCGTTGGAGTCGAAACATGTCAACAGTCTGATAAAACTTATTTTATTGTTAAAATTTTATTTTGCGCCTATTAGCCATTAAAAGAAACATAGTATTACAACGGGTTATAATTTGTTATATTTTTGAAGTTAGAAAGTTTAGATAGATTGGAGGAGTTCAGAAGCCGGTCCATAAAACATCATCCAGAGATATTTAGAGGTAAAAATAAAAGTAAAAACAGTTTTCTAAACTAAAATAAATCTTTAATACTAAAAATAGTGTCTACGTTTTCACTCATTAAAAATTCAAAAATCGTGGAGGGATAAATTTGTTATTTTTTAACAACATGTATTTCAAAAAATGTCAGAGAGATGGCGCAACATGTCCGAACAGAGATTTCCAAACGAACCTGTGGCTTGAATCTCCTCAACAAAGTCGTTTATTCTGAATGAAAGTGATAGAAGTCATTATAGTACAGTCATTATTTTTATATCTATCTGTAAATAGGTTGAAAATTTAATTTATTTAAACTAAATCCTTTGCAAATTTTGTATTTCAAATTATCTGAATCTAAGAAGAATTTACCTCGTCCTAAATTCAAAGGACTTTAACACATTAAACAACGAGATACGTTTCATTCGGGCGTTGCCATTAAACAATTAAATAATCGCGATTTCTGTGCCACGTACGATAGCGAAATATATATATAGATGCTCAAACAAAGCGTAGATTTTCTTGAGTTTTTTTTTTTTTTTTGTTTTTCGGAATCTTTTATGTTTTATGACTTTCTCAGGATGTCTAAAGTTCAGAGGTCAAAGCGGGAGCAGTTGATACCACCCCTTTCTTTTGTCCGTGACCACAAATTGTTTCCAGAAGAATGAAGATTAGTATCTCAGCCTGACTTGCAAGTTTTTGCTCTAAACGCAGCCAAACCATGTAGCTGGCACTTTCTCACCCCCTACTGTTGAACATAAAATGTTATTTAAGAGGATACAATATTCTATCATCATACAAGGCTTCTTTCTTTCATTTTTAGGGCGCATAAGGGGCGACACAAATGTTGAGATTTTATGCATCTTATTACAAAAATTATTCATTTTTGAATGTGTAGTTTTGTTAAGTTTTAGCATCCAGAATTAGGATTGTAGAGAATGGATTCTTCTATTTTTAATCAAAATTCACAAATGATGGCTGATGTCCCCTTCCTTCAAACGTTCGGAATTGTTTTGAACTGTCCGCACACTACTCTTGTCCTGGCCTCCCACTGCACGCGTTTTGAGGACGGTTTAAAACCATGCCTTAAGATATATTAAATCTCAACATTTCTATCACTCTTTACTTAACTTAAAAATGAAAGAAAGAAGCCTGTACGATTGTAGAATAGAGAGGGACATGTATCCTCTAAAATAACATTTTATGCTCAACAACAGGGGGTGAGAAAGTACCAGCTACAGGCTTTGGCATAAAAACATTCAAAAGACGAAAATTCTTTTGATACAGTCTAGGTCTTTTATTTCTAAACATAGGTTAACCTTCCTATCCTGTTGAAATTTTACTCAACCTTGATAAAAACCTTTCACACCGGAATTTTTATTTGAAAATATTTACCATATTTATTTAACTTTGTTCTCTTTTAGCCTTTATAAAGAAATTTCTTGTTCGACTCGAACGCAATAAATTATAGAAACGACCCATTCAGGGTAGGAAGGCGATTGACCCAAATCCTTGTGCGCGCAAAAAAGACGTATGATAAAAAACGACATTTTCAAAACTGAGCAAAAAATACTCCAATCTGAGTAATTCAAAATGGCTCATGTTTGAAACATGTTCTGAACACATCCATGTGCTCCTATCCTATTTGAGTAGGTCCAAAATGAGTATGAACTGACCTCTATGTGCTCATTTTTGAGCATGTCCATGTTTAAAAAATGAATTTGAGCTCATCTCTATATGCTCAGTTTTGAGTAGGTCCATGTTTCAATATTCTGAGCATTTCTGGTATTTCAGAATGGAAAGCATTTGAAACAGTTTCATAACAAAATGACAACATCGATTCACTCGGATATTGAAAAGTGGCATTTTTCTCAGTGTATACTTGTGACGAAAATTCGTACGCAAGCGGAAAGCCCAAGTGTTCGATATTTCGGAACAATGTCTAAACCTTTAGTGTTAAGAATATTCTTCTCCTAAAGCGCATCGAACTTTATAGTATCGCTTTAAACTTAGGTCGTTTTTTGCACAAAGGTAAAGAGAAATCTGAAAATCCTCGCGTTGTCAATCTTAAACGCAAGGATTACTTTCGTAAACGTGATATTTAAATAAATAAATAAACGAATTGAGGCGGAACACGCAATCGCATTGTTTTCACGGTTGAGTGAGAATAAACACTTTCGCTCTTTTACGGAAAAAATAAATAAAACTTTCGGAAAAAAATCTGTTACTCACGCATCTTCGAAAAGTCGACTTTCAATTATTGGGACCCTTCACCGTTCGTCATCGATCGCTCATGAGTGGATAATACAATTATCGGAAAAGGGCTTTCACCTTCAGGATGTAGCAAAAATGGTCTCGTTCCATTTTAAGTATTAAATTTGAAATTTTCTCAGCAATAGAAATTTCATACTTAAAATTGGAGGAGACAATTTTTAAAAAAGCACTACGTCGGTATTCGGTAACAGACGTTTATTGACTGACCATGAAAACTAGAGTTCGACTCAATATTCGGTTTCGGCCCAAAATCTGAGTTTCGGCGAACATTGAAGTTTCTTTTGAGACGAGCAAACATTTATTTCGATCTTGTTGTTCCTATCGGAGAAGAAAAGGACACAGTTTTATACTCACATACACTTTACTCTCATATACATTTTTTTTCCCCTTGAAACATATATTCAATGTTATTTTTCTTAAAACTTAATTATTTATTTCGATTCATTGACATGGAAAATATTAAAAACTAAAAATCTGTGTCTAGTTAAAAATTAAATATTGATTATTCAAGTTGTTCTTTTTTTTTAACTACATTGTTAATTATTGATAAATTATTGATTACTGATTGCTATAAAGTACTGTCAACATCCCTTTTACTCAGAAAATATGAAACGCAGAACAACGAATGAGATACCATATGAAAGGTTTTAGAACAGGCTTCTGACATAGCCCACTTAACAAATCGTTAAAACATGTTTTTGATTAAAATTTGCTGAAATTTAAAAATTAAATCGGCATTGTTTTCATGAAAGAAATGAAAGGTTTTCCTGAAATTATTGTTGCCAAAAAAATAAAATACCACATTATAGGATGCTCATAGCAATTATAATAAAAAACACCGCACGGGTTTATTTTATACTTATGATTAAAAAGCGAAATTGAAATTGAAATGTTTAGATTGATATTTCTAAGTCCCATGGTTTTCCGGAAGCGGATGACGTCATCCTCTAATGCAGTCAAAATACGATTGTTAATTTTTTTTTCTCGCGCGTGCCTTTAGCAATCTTGGATCAGTTTTTAGTCTAACTTTGATGGAATAAATTAGATGATATTCTGGCTTGACTAACAACTAAATGTTGTTTGCAGATATTTTTATCCTTGCTTTTTCTTTAGAAGTTTAAACCTGCATCTAATAAATATTACATATTGATAAAAAATTATACTTCTCTATTATCCCGTCGACCACTTTTCATAACAAAAAACTATCGCCAAATAAACGGGAGAACGTTGCCATTGGAATATCAAAAAATAAATAAAATATAAGAATTTAAGGACACAATTGTTATTTTAATTAATAAAATAACTACTAAATCAGTAAAACATAATGAAAAATACACGCAAATGTCGAATGTAATACCACTAGATGACGTAACAAACACGCATAATGATTCTGACATCAAGTAAATGGGACTGCATTTTTGGCGTTTAATCTTACAGTTTGTCGGTAGTTTTTTGTTATGAAAAGCGGTCGACAGGTTAATAAAGAAGTACCTAAAAATATTAGATTTCAGTGCGAAATCTTCGCACGGGCCCTCTGGTAATATATTATTTCTGATGTCACCGTCCACTTTTCTATGCATTTACAAAACATACAACAAGGAATGAGGTATCATTCGAACGGTTTTTGAATCGCCTTCTGACAGTGTACACTCCCATTTCGTTAAAACGTATTTTTATTATTATTATTATTATTATTAAGAATTGCATTTAACTAAAAATTAAATGAGGATTGCTTTCAAAAAGGAAATGAAAGTTTTTCTCAAATCAATGTTACCACAAAAATAAAATACCGCAGTATATCCTGCTCAGCAATGATTATAAAAAGTACAAAAAAGATAAAGTGTGAGGTTTCCGCACGGGTCAGGATTAAAAAGCAAAAATTGAAATGTTTAGAAGAAAAATACACAATCACTCGATCGATCGAAGCCGTTGTATTTAACGTGTAGCCTAAAACGTATATTTGTTATATTAAATTATATTTTAAATGAATTCAATTTATTTTTATTTGTGCCGTGTTTTTCCCGAAGCGGATCACGCCCTCCTCTAATACAGTTAAAATACGATTGTTATTTTTTTTTCTCGCCCAACCTTTTGCTAACTTCGATCATAGTTAATATACAAACAAGTTTGCATTTTAATCCTGGATGATGGCTATGTGTATAGCTGAAAGTGCTTGGAATAATGGACACTGATTCATGTTAATGTACTTTAGCATTTATTTATTTATTTATTTATTTTTACAATTTTAACGGGGTTTTTTTTTTGGCCGAAACTAGGAAATTCGGTCTCTGTCTTAAAAACTTGTTTGCGGTCGAACACTCATGAAAACCATATTTCGATACTTATATTAGGTTCGCCTGATGCATTATGTTTTATTCTTGTTAAATGTGTGTGGTTTTATAATACCTGTTTAAAATAAATTGGACGTACCTATGTATTTGTAACACAGACTTTCTTTCTTCCAGAGCAAAATGTCACCCGTGAGAACTTCGCCGGCCCTGATCCTGGTGCTCGTCGTGCATCTGGCATCCGCTTGGAATTACGGAGGCGGAGGGTGGTACGACCACTCTCCCAGCAAAGTCATCGTGAAGCACGTCCCGAAGCACGTCCCTGTCTACAAGCCCGTTCCCATTCCCAAGCACGTCCCAGTACCAAAACCAGTGGGTTATTTGAAGCCCCTGGCCATCGCCAAGCCTTTCAGGTAAAGAGACCACGCTTTGTCCCATTTTTCAATTCTTGTCTTCAGAAACACAGTCAAACCCAGTCACATGGATGAAATGTCAACCCGCATATTACGTCATGTTTCAGTAGTTCCGACCCTTCTCATACGCCTTTTCACATAGTGTACTCCGCTGATTGCATCATCCTTTTTTAAGTCGTCCGTTTTAAGAGTGCCATAGTCAAACTGGTTCCTATTTCCTTGTCAAGTTCATCTTCAAAAACACTTTTTTATCCAATCAAAGCCTCGAACTTTCGGAATGACTGGGAATTAAACAAAACTGAGCGATTCGGTTTCCGAAAAACACGGGAAGAAATTTTCTCGTAATCTCTATAATACTACACTAATAAGTTTAACAACATTCAAAATGACAGCCTCTTTCCTTACAGAGGTTGTCTGCCATTATCAACCAATTCTCCGATGGCTATTTTGGCTTACTACACTTTCCTTAATGTCTCTGTCATCCATTTTATGAATTCTAATTCTTATTCTCAATACTAATTTATATAATTTGTAATGTAATTTAGCTGTAGGTGTACTTATTATATGAACATTTGGAGATTCATTTTACATTTAACCCCTTGGGTTCATTGGACGACTGAGACTCGTCATCGGTATTGTCGACGGATTTTACTTTTTTAATTCAGAAATTTCGAATTTACACCAGAAAATTTAATTAGGGAATATCTGTCAACAAATACACTAGTCCAAATTGCTAGTGAGTCTGTTCAGTATGGGTTTTTTCAAAATAAATCCGTAACCAAAGGGTTAATATAGACGCCGCTTAGTAAGTCATTTTTAAGTGGACACGAGAGCGACGTGCTAACGAGGTTTGACTGTATTTTTGTCCTCATTTATCTCATTTTTTAAGCGCTTTTGTGGGTCCGTGTATGGAAAATGTAGTACTTTGCGCACTCTAAATGAGGCGTTGTGAACCAGAGCGGACCCACGACGCCAGCTGTGGCATCGAGAAAAATGCGGCTGCTTTTTTAAAAACATTTTCATGGAACTTCGAATGCATTTTATCCAATCAAAGCCTCGAATTTTCGAAATGACTGTCGATTCAACAAAACTGGGCGATTCGGTTTCCGAAAAACGCGGGAAGAAAGTTTCTCGTAACCTCTATAATACTATACTAATAAAAAGAAAAGTGCCTAGTTAAACGGATGGTCACAGGTTATTAAAACTAATTGTATACTCTTATTTGAAAGAATAATGCACCTCAAAAAATAAAAAAATTGACACTAAACCTGTATACCACATTTAAAGCAAATCTGATCATTCTGCATGAAAAATTCATTTAGCTAAATTAAAGGGGGATTCGTCCCCTCGTATACTAAACCAGTGAACCTCCAAATCGAATCAGGGAAGCACCTTATCACAATCAACCTGAATACCAAATTGGAAGCAAATCGGATCATTCTGCATGGAAAACCCATTTATCTAAATTAAGAAGGATTCGCCAACCCACCCCCCCCCCTTTATACTTAACCCATGAACTCCCAAAACGAATCAGGGACGCGCCTTATCACATCACAATGAACCTATATACAAAATTTGAAGAAAATCGGATATTTCTATCAAGAGTTATCGCGTTACGCATATACATACGTACATAACATATACAGAACCTGCGGGCACAACTCCTTTGCGTGGTGCATCACTGGTGTCCGTACGACCACGTTTAAATTCAGAAAACCAGTCAATAATGGTTGATTTACCTGGTGCAGTGTCCGGATAACGTTTATCAAGCCAAGCTTTTGTTTGAACGGGTTTTTTCCCCATCAAATCACAATTCTTGAAATTCTTGTTTATCAACAAAGTTGTTCAAATAAACGCTTCTAACGCTTTCCAACGCTTCTAAAATAATTTTACAAATCATGACCGTTTAATAAGCTGAAAGATAACATAAGTAAACAATTTGGAAAACGCATAACCTATTTAAAAACGTCATTTCAGGAATTTCCAACATATATTTCCAACCTATACAATATTCGGAAAAATATCCGAATACTTTTATTCAGCCCTGTATAGGATCTATAGATTTGTATATAGACTACATAGGATGCTCAATTTTAGTTTAGTTAGGAAACGCGTAGCACAGTTTAAAATTCTCCTTCTGGAGTTTCTGTCCATAAACGGAAATGTGTTCGCGAACTTTTGTGCTCACTTTATATTATCTACATTTCACTGTATATTATCTACAGAATTTATACACACCCAGTAATAGACAAAAAGTGAGTTCAATTTAAAATCGCGTTCAGCAACTTAAAACGCACTTCCAGGAATTATTGTTAACAGACTAGATAATTCTTTCATGTGTCACTGGACGATGACTGCTATACACACACTATTCTGTAGTAAGCCTCTTGTCATGCACCTTAGTGATCTATATAAATTTCAATGCGTTTAAAATAGTGAAACATTATTTAATTAAACCGCAAACGATTTTTCTCCCTAGACGTCATGTAACGGAATTCTTTTGACTGTCCCTGTAAAGTAACTCTAAGTGCTATGCACACCCTATTCCATATTAAGCTTCTTCTAATGCACCTTAATGATATATATCCATTACAATGTGTTTGAAATGGTGTAACATCCGTAAAATAAACCGCAAATGATTTTTCCCCATTCACTGTCATGTAACGGAATTCTTTTGAGGGTCCCTGTAAAAAAACTATAAGTGCTAGACACTTCAGTTGAAATAGGGAACATGCTATAGATAACGACAATAACCTATAAAAATTGCAGGGCAATCTGAGCCTATTGACGGGAGTTAGAGCACGGACAGACGGCAGACGGCCATACGGCCAGACAAACGGAAGTGAAACACTTTTTCAACTAGGTTGGAAAGTGTTAAAAAAGCATCGGTTCGGCGATTGCAATGCCATCTGTGTGCCAGACCGGGAACTTATCAGCCCATGTGTTTTTAAATCAAAAATTTGTACACATTTTTGTCAAACTCTTTTACAACAAGCATAGGATGATTAAGTTGGCAGTGCCAGAGTCGACCGAGCCACTCGCACTGGCTGAGACTCCTATAATAGGAGCTGACGCATATCCATTTTGTTTCGGATTATTCGTGCTCAGTTCAGCATCCATCTACCGCAGCCGGAGTTGGGGTTGCCTAAGACTCGGTTCTGATTGGCTGAACCGGTTCCGATTAGCTTGGTTTTTCGACTGAACTTCAATTTGAGACCCAAATCAGCGAGGATGCGTCAGCCTGTATTATAGGAGCTCTAGCACTGGCACGAGGATGTCCAAGTCTGCTAAACGGGGCTCGATCACTTAAATAGTTTCGAAATTAATATAATTCATTATACAGCCAATAGATGGCATGACACGCAATGCTTTGACACTTGAAACCAATTTTTCACAAAAATGTCTGGTTCTCGACGCTTCCGATGGAAATTGCTGAAGTTGGATTTTCAGATGCATTGTTATTGTTACAGTGTTCTGAATGTGTTTCAGAGTCTATGCTTGACGCATCATTTTTATTACTTGTTTTCCCCTTCGGTGAAAAAAAAATATTTTTTTTTATTCTTCTTTTTCTTTCTTCCTTCCTTTTCTCCTCTCTCTCCTTCTCTCTTTTTTTAGGTGCGTTCGTAATTCTATAAATACGTAGCACCTAGAGTCTGGTCCGTCCGTCTGTCTGTCCGTCCGCATAGAACAGCGCAAAAACGATTGGTTTGAAATTGAATCGATAGAATCGTTGCTGAATAGTGTCGAGTCATTTCAAATTCTATGAAAATCGAATCGAAACTTTAATAAAAAAAAAGAAAACTGCCCAGTTAAACTGAGGGCATTGAGCTCACAGGCTATTCACACTAATTGTATATTATACTCGTATTTCAAAGAATTTGAAATAAGCCCCTTGAAAAATAAAGAAATCAACAATATATTAAGGGGGGTCATCCCCTCGTTACCCCCCCTTATAGTTAAATAATGAACCCCTTAAACTAATCAGGGAAGTCTCTAATTACAATGAATATATATACAAAATTTGAAGAAAATCGGATAATTCTGCATGAAAAAGACATTTATCTAAATTAAGGGGGATTAGCCCCCCCCCCCTTTCCCCCTTTATACTTAACCAATGAACCCCAAAAACTCTTTAGAGAAGCGCATTATCACAATGAACCTATATACAAAATTTGAAGAAAATTGGATAATTCTGCATGAAAAACTCATTTATCTAAATTAGGGGCGGTATCCCCCCTTTCCCCCTTTATACTTAACCAATGAACCCCCAAAACTATTGACAGAAGCGCATTATCAAAATGAACTTATATACAAAATTTGAAGAAAATGGGATAATTCTGCATGAAAAACTCATTTATCTAAATTAGGGGGCGGTATCCCCCCTTTCCCCCTTTATACTTAACCAATGAACCCTCAAAACTATTGACAGAAGCGCATTATCAAAATGAACCTATATACAAAATTTGAAGAAAATGGTATAATTCTGCATGAAAAACCTATTTATCTAAATTATGGGGGTTAGCCCCCCGTTTCCCCCCTTTATGCTTAACCAATGAACCTCCAAAACTAATCAGGGAAGCGCCTTATCACAAGGAACCTATAAACAAAATTTAAAGTAAAGCGGTTAGTTCTATCAAGAGTTATCGCGTTACGTACATACATACATACGTACGTACATACATACAGAACCGGCGGGCACATAAGCTCTCAGGCTTTGATAGCCTGTGAGCTAAAAAAATAATTCATAAAAGTTTTCTTCATTCTATTAAATCCTATGCTAGCGCAAAGTCATGGGACTGAGGAAAACAAATACTGACTTGACCACTTCTTTTTTCATAGGCCCTTTTTATTCACCATTATTTTTTCAAATAAAATGGCATAAAAGTGGCATTTTTAGAAAGATCGTTCCCAAAATAGGGTTTGCTTGAGAGATGACTTACATTTAAAAATGTAGATCACTTCAGTTAAAATGAGGAGTCAAGGAACACAAGAGATTCGGTTCATCGCGAGACTCGGAAATAGTAAACCACGGGGGTCATCCTTCGCAAAGCAAGATCTCCAGAGTGAATTTTGCAGCGCTATTGGGTGTAGAAAAAAAAAAAAATTGGCATTTTTAAACGGGGCATACGTAATAAGAAGAAAAAGGCATGCTCATTCTCGATATAATTCATTTCACTGAAGTAATAACAATGATTATTTTACCTTGTAAAACTAGTTATAGTACGAACGCACCTCATTTGTCAGGTTTAACGTACAATCTTCAACTTAATTTTGTAATTCAGTTTTCACCCCATTTCCTGATTCGATAGCGTTCTGGAAAGTACGTAGAGAAGTGTGTTCCCTATGACCATGCAATTGCTTCATATTTTTATAACTTAATATCTCTTAATGGATAGTTAATTAAAATTTTATTATAAATTGAGAAATCAAATTTATGTTTTTTTTTTTCCCTTTCCAGTTGCCCTATCTATAAAAAAAAAAATAATAAACTCAGCAAAAATTTTATTTTGCTTAAATCTCTTACTTACCACGTCGCACAGCAATAAATATCACCCGTTCTTGCATTTCAAAAATGCTCACTTTTCTTCCAGGGTACCACACGTCGTTCCAGTGATCAAGCACTTCCAGAAACCCTTCCCCGTGATGAAGGGGGTGCCCTTCCACTTCCCCATCCCCCTTCCCAAGCTGGTGAAGCTTCCCTTCCAGATCAAGGTGCCGAAACCGTACGTCGTGCGAGTGCCCAAGCCGTACGCCGTGGCCAAGAAGTACCCGGTACCGGTGCCCGTCCACATCCCCAAGCCGTACGTGGTGCCCGTGCTGAAGCCGGTGCCTGTCGGGGTGCCACACAAGGTGCCGAGCATCGTCAACATCGTCAAGGAGGTTCCAGAGTACGTGAAGAAGCCAGTACCAGTCTAGTGAGTAGTGTTCTATTCTAGTAATTATTTATACCGTGTGTTTCAAAAAGAAAGATTAGGTTTCAAGAATTTCTTACATCCACGTTGTATAAGACAGAAACAGGCACTGATCGTTCACTTGTGTCAGACCACAATGTCGAGCGCTCTACATATAGAGTAGTTAATGTAACCTAATGGATCCCACACCAAACTTCAGTTTATCCTGTGTCCTATACTGTTAAAATACTAGTACAATGTTTTTCTGCAAATTGTCCTGTCATTCGACCGTTTTTGCAAAAACACGGTTCAATAACCGTATTTTAACCCTATAGTCAGAATAGGGTTAAAATACGGTTATTTAACCGTTTTCTGCAAAAACGGTCGCATGACAGGACAATTTGCAGAAAAATTCTAACAGTCTATATCCATCGATATTTTTATGAAAAGTTGTTGAAATCTGCTCTTTTTAGGTGCGTTCGTAATTATATAAATACGTACCACCTATTGTCGTCGCTTGGTCCGTCCGTCCGCATATAACAACGCAAAAACTACCCAACCGAATGGTTTGGAATTTAAGATATATTATCTTTGCAGAATTTTGTCGAGACATTTCAAATTTTATAAAAATCGAATCAAAACCTTAGGCGATATCAATAAAAATATTTATTAAGAAATTTGAATTATTTAAAAAAAAATCGGTGCTTTCTTGTTATAGGAGCTTCCGAGGTTGAATCGTCAAGCGACCGAGATATACTTATTTTAGGACAGAAATGAATCTGAAGACGATAGAATTAATTTCACAGAATTAAAAATAATCAAGCCCCTGCCCTTTAAAAATGTATTTTCATTGTTCCTATTTTAAATTAGGATTAAGAATAATACGTACAATAAGTATACTATAATTGAATTACCATAAAACATAAAAAGAAAAGTATAATCCTAATAATATTATAAATCTGATTGTGTGCAAATGTTAGGCTGAAGCCAGCGTCAAAATGAAGCATTTAATGATCCTGTATCTTTGCATATAAGTTGATTATAACACTCAAATGAATATAGGCTGGTTTTCGTTTATTTTATTTCAATATTTTTCTTAAAAATTAAAATTTTCATTATTTTCAAACAGAATAAATGGACATTTTTTCGTTTATTTTAAAATGGTTGGTTGGTTTGGTTGGTTTGGCCCAAAGGGCCCGGTTTTGCAGCTTTTTTTAAAATGGTTACATTTATTTTACCGTTGCTAATACTTTATCGTTGCCAATATAAAATAAAACCCCTGAGTAATAATTTTTAATCAACAATTTATTTTCAAGTGAAAATTTTCCACGTGAAAAATGAAAAGGAAATGAATTATTTAAGAATTAAACAGAATATGAAATGATGTCATATTAGAAATAAAACGTGACGTTTTCAAATATTTGATAATAATACAAAGTGCATAAATACGAGTAAGTATGGAAAGCAAGCGAATATGATGTCATATATAGAAAAATAAAACAGATTTGTTTTGATGTTGAAATAAAATGATCTTGGGTTATCAAATTATTTGTGATTAATTTCTCTTTTTTTTCTTTTTCTTTTTCACATGAAAGGAATTATTTTAAATGTACGTAATATATGTATTTTAAATGTATGTGTTGTAAATTGAAGTTCTGTGTTTTAAATGAAATGAGTGAGAGATTTATATTTTTAATGAATTCAATACGAATGATGGGATAGGTTGGCGATTTATCGTCTGCACACGGCTAACATAAAGATACCATATTTTTAATTTAAATTTTAAAAAGTAAAAAAAAATAAAATAAATAAATATATATATATATATATATATATATTGGATGGCAAATGTCAATGATATGCATCGCAAAATTATCCATATCGAAATTCAGAAAATCTTAATAAAAATAACTATATTTTTTAAAAGAAAGTTGCTTTTCTCATAAAAGCTAAAGATTTAATGCGATTGTTTCGAAGTAACAGCATTTTTCCTCTATCATTTTCCCACAATCGAAAACAGATTTGTAAATCGTCGTTTCGAACCGGAATTTAATTTTACATTTCTTTTAGTTTTAAAATAGGAAAAACTTTGTTGTCTTTTTTAAATATAGCTTTTTTTAAA
Organism: Maratus michaelseni; assembly: GCA_963931845.1. Classification (NCBI taxonomy): domain Eukaryota; kingdom Metazoa; phylum Arthropoda; class Arachnida; order Araneae; family Salticidae; genus Maratus; species Maratus michaelseni. The sequence continues at coordinate 470,528,736 of OZ007589.1, forward strand.
GTTGTTTCATAATAGATTTTTGTAAAGTCTTGCAGGATAAGAAAAATTGCACAGATATTAAAGCAATGTTTAAGTAAAATTACAATATTTTTTAAACTTAAAAAACAACAATGTTATCGAAAAGAAAATCGATTTTACCAACAAATTCACGTAATGCAAAAGCAAAGAAGAAATCAAAAAGTAATGAATCTTTTCTTCCAGCCGAATTGTGTAAACTTGAACAAGCCGATCGTGCCAATTCATAACATTATAAACGTGAAAGCGCGTTCTATACAGTAGAATTTTTTTTACATATAGGTAGAACATTTCTGAGAATAGGAAGGTTAGGTGTCTGTAATTAGGTCCATGGTCAATTTGATTTTTTTTTATCAAGTGAAATTTGGCGCAAAATGAAATACATTGTTGTAACCAGATTTGTTTTTTGCGTGGTAAACACTTAATGGTATTTTAGATGATCATTTCCCCGCTCACCTTTGATGCCAACTATGACTGTAAAACATATTAAAAAATATTAGCCGATACTTTTCTAATTTTCTTATTGCTTCATGATGTAAATAGACTTCCTGGTTCATACTTTAAACCTGAATCGGTCATGCCATTGTCGTTCAATTTTTATTCCTAATCCTAACCCTAATCGTATCCTATCCTAATCCTGATAATAACTTTAAAGAATATTCTTTGACACGAATATGTAAATGAAATCAATATCCATAAATGGAATGAATGGAAAATAGAATAAATAGAAATGGCAAAATAAAATAACAAGAAAGTACATTTATTCGACACCTAACCCTAGAGAAAGCGTAAAAAATTTCAAGCGCATGAAATAAATCAAAATAATCCTATATATACTAACAAAAGTATGTAAATTTAGATTATCAGATTTGTGTCGTCGGTATTTATTTGCTTATAGTGTTCTTGACGCGATAGAGAAAATATCGAGGTTAAATTGGGCAGAATTTAAAGTACTTTCTAGCAACCTTTATTTACATTTTAGAATCGCATCAGATTGTTATATCTTTGTGAAATATCTATCAATTTATAAAATCCACAAGCAGTTTGTTCACTATTTACACCACTTAGCGTGAAGCACTTAATTTAATATATACATAAACAAGATAATGTAGTAAGAAATATATAACATATGTCTATGCAAATAAACAATGTAATAATGCCCATTTAGCAATGCACACATATACAAATTGTACACCAAATACCACCTAAAATGCACTGTTGTATAGAAGAATTCTGCCAGTGTTGTTTTTCGTTTTACGAAGAGGAATTCCTCGATTTTCACGATTTTACTTGGTTCTCCTTTTTTCATTGGTTGCAGTTTCATTTTCGCGATTGTATATATTATTTGGCATGAAATTTCACTTTTATAAGACTGGGTTATGTCAAGGCCCCTATAGCAAAGAAATACCGTATGGTCTCCTATAAAATGTGATAAAGCTTTGGTTAATTATGTATGTTGTTAATTATCAAGTGAAATGTTTTACTAAGTTAATGCATTTATTATTTTTTTTTTAAAGTTACGTGAACGAAGTCACGGGTAACAGCTAGTTAATACATAAATGCCTTAACACAAAAACAGCCAAATAATAGAGCAGCTGCTTCCCACTTCATTTAAAATAATATTTGGATAACGCTCTCGGACTATTTTGATGGAGGATGCTGTGGAATAAATTTTGAATACATAAAATGTGTACATACTTTTGACGACGGATAATCAAGATGCAGTATAAGCACATACGTTTATTATTCACCTACGAGCGCAAAGGCGTATTCCTCTAATTCTAAGGTACGTGAGATGTAATATTTTAGACCTGTAGATGAGACAATTGCATATATATATATATATATAGGAAAATATTTGCCAATTAAAAGTTAGTGAAAATAGCTGGCTCTGGAATCTTGATAAAAATATATTTTAAGATATAAAAATTTTATTCGTCAAGTTTTGAAATTTTTTAATCCCTTTAAATTATAATTGTAATATAAATTATATTAAATTTTGTAAGTAAATATTTAAAAATACCAATTTTCTATTATCTAAAATTTACTTTCTTTTCTTCTAGCATTGAAGAAAAGCCGTACAAACACGAATATGGAAATTACAAGGGCACTCCTTACATCGACGAAGGATCCTACAAAGGATCGTATAAAGGATCGCCTTTCCCGTCTGGATTAGGAAATCACAAAGGATCACCTTTCCCGTCTAAAGGAACGCCTTTCCCGTCCGGACTCGGTGGGCACAAAGGAACACCCTTTCCGGAAGGTCTAGGCGGCGGAAATAAAGGCACCCCTTACATCCCGTCGGGCAAAGGTAGCGAACTCCATTCGAAAGGCACCAACGTCCATGCCACAAGTGCAGCCAGCTTCATAGATGCGTATGCTGGCAAACTTAGCGGAACGCACAGCGGTGGTAGTTACGATAACAGTTTAGCCTCCTATGGACTGAGCCACGGATCAGGTGGTAGTCTATACGGAGGTTCCCAAACACACGGAAGTAGTGGCTATCAGCTTGGAAACCTACAAGACTATATAGGTTCCTACGGCAACCAGGCATACGGAGGAACTCACGGCGGTGGATATGACCTGCACGGTTTAGACTCCATTGGTGGTTACGATGCTCTAAGTGTATACGGAAGAGGTGCAGAAGAAGGAAACAAACTTCAAGACGTTGGTAACAAGGCGGAAGAAGACGGTAATTATGAAAGCGGAAACGCTGCTGTCGAACACGACACCAGTTCGAAAACAGATGAGCGATACGCAGAAGGTAACCAAGGTAACCAGTACGGTAAAGATAACCAAGAAGGCGATAGCCAAGGATCCGGACACAACGCACCGGCTTATATCGGAGTGTCGGTCACAAGTTTCGATGACCACTCCGGAAGAGGAGGCGGTTATTCAGAAAACCTCGGTAGCTACGGAAACGCTGGAAATTCCGCCGGTAATTACGATAATGGTGGAGGTTATGAGAACTATGCCGCTGAGAACAAAGGCCAACAGCAGCAGCAGCAGGGATATCAAGGTTACGGAGCTTCGAACGCTGAATACAGTTCACAGCCAATTTATGGACATCAAGCACAGTCCCTTAACTTCGCGCAGATGCCTCAAGTCGCGCTCTATCAGATTCAAAATGGCGCAGCAACTGCCATCCAGTATCCACACGCAGGATTGCAGCAGCTCATCAACGCGGGATACCAGATTCAAAACGGCTATCACAACCAAGAGGACAACAGTTACGCTAATAACCAGTTAGGTTACGGGTCACAGGGTTACCAACAACAAACACACGCTGAAGAAGGAAATGAAGGAAACTATCAGCAGCAACAACAGCATACTGTACATGCCGCAGGAAACGCCGAAAATCAGGGAAATGCTTATCAGAACAGCCATGCGTACGGAAATCAGAATCAGCAAAATGCCGGATACGGAAATGTGAACCAAGAAGCATCATCGTACGGAAATCAGAATCAGCAAAATGCCGGATACGGAAACGTGAACCAAGAAGCATCATCGTACGGAAATCAGAATCAGCAAAATGCCGGATACGGAAACGTGAACCAAGAAGCACCATCGTACGGATACCAAAACCAAGAGGGCTACAGCAACCAAGAAGGTTACCAAAACCAAGAGCGCTACGGCAACCAAGAAGGTTACCAAAACCAAGATGGCTACAGCAACCAAGAAGGCTATCAAAAGCAAGAAACATACGGAAATCCAGAAAATTCTAATGCGTATCATAACGTAGCCTCGTACCAAGTCAGTCAACACACTGCCGGATATCAGAACGATGTTGGTTATAATAATCAAGAAATAGCCCCAGGTTTGCAAAATTACGGCTTAAGCGCGGCCTATGCGGTTCAGCCCGGAACAGAAAATCACAACCAAGAGCATGGAGCTACGGGTACAGTTTATGTCAGAGCGTACGGTAACAACCAAGGAGGAAATCAACAAGCAGCGTATGGGGTTCAAACACACGAAAACTATCAGACTCAAGATAGTCAGCTACAAAAGAGCTACGCAGCCTTTTCTTCGACGAAAAGTGGCAGCTCTTTAGTGGCATCAGCCACAGAGCAAAGCGATACAACAGCAGCAGCTAAACAACCTGTTGCCGCTTCAGGTCGATCGTACGACAGCCAAACAAGCGAACCAATCGTCGGAAGTTCGAGCGGTTACAGTCAACCGGCAGGAGACGCCAAAGGTGGCTCATGGCATGGTGTGCAATGAATTCAGAATGACTGGTCGACTGACTGTATATAGAAAATTTTAGTCCAGTGTATATTTTATGCTGACTTATTTATTTCAGCAAAAGACTTGTCAGTATTTCGTGTTAAAGTCACATAGTCATTCCCTCATGCAAAGAACTTTGATAAATGCAAAATCAGAATGAAAAATGTCCAAAATACAAGAGATGTTAGGTGATTGAAACCATTTTAATATGACACGATTTTTTTTAAACAAAACTAAGAGTTAAATGCTTCAAATACCAAAATGACATCTTACACGAATGTTTTTCTCGGCGATCTTAAAATGGATCCAGAGTTTTATAAATACACAGTGCATGTAAAAAATGTATAAAAACAACCAAGATTTACAAAAATAGGGATCCGCATATATTCTTAAAATGAAACATAATGAGAATCATAAATATCGATGCCCATTAAATTGAGTTATTTCTTTTTTATGTCATTTATCAAAGTTCTTTCCATTTGAAGTTCTTTCCACGTTGCCAAATTAGAGTAAACAAACTTTAAATTTTATGCGGGCATAAATTAAGTGTATTTATACTGTTTATCGTTTTGTAATGAGTTCTCATTCCTGATGTTGCACGTGTGACGTGTAACATCACATAACATGATAGAACACATTATAAAACAAAGAGTTCATTATAAAAAAAGGTTAACTTTCAACTACGTTTGACGATAGAAAAGGAAGCTTTATACTTGTTTTATGTGAATACGATTAAACTTATGTATATCCTACTGTACGTAGGAGTTGTTGCTCATATTGATGTAATTTTATTGTTGTTTTATTATTTTTCTGTATACCAGCCAAAGCCGTTGTACGGCTTATTTTGTAAATAAATATATTTTTTTAATTCCTTGAAAAAAAATATGAATCATTCATTTTTGCCTTTATTTTGGAAAAAGATCAATAATATCCAAAAATTTATAAAATCGCATACTACTTCTCAACATTTAAGAATACACTCATACCATCTGAAACCTTTCCAATGTCAGTAAAATGTGATGTGTCTCAAATTTTAAATATTTGTTGAATGTACACAACAAACTCTGCAGTATAATTAAGCCTTATTTTAAGCTTTATAAAATAACTCTTATAATGTAACCAAAGATCTGTTTAGAAAGAAATTGGGAATTCCCCTCACAATTTATTTATTTCAAAACAGGATTCTTCACAAAACGTTTCATCTTAAAACAAAATTCTTTGTCTTAAAAATAGACCTTTCACAAAAGTTTTCCCTCTCCAAACTGAACCTTTCACAAATTTAATCATTTAAAAGTAAAATCTGACTGTCACTTTTACCTATAGAAAGAAAATATGTGTATTTTACATACACATATATTCTTGAAAATATTAAAAGAAGAACCTGAATATAGCGATCATTTCAAATTCACAAAATTAAGACTAGCTTCGGGAGCTAGTGCACGTAAAATCTGTTCGCGGCTCCAATGCCCTCCAAGTTTGAAAACAATACCTCTGGGGGTGCCAATCCAGGTGCAGGTCTCTCATCTGGAATGAGTTCAAAATTAGAGACCAGCTCTAGAAGTCCATCCTCTCTTGAGGGTGACATGGCGCTTTCTCTGACACAACAACAACAATAGCTTTTTCACAAGTGCTTAAAGCTGTTCACAATTTCCCAAAAACAGGACCCTGGGAGAAAAGTCTGAATAAAAAATACAATAATACTTATGCTAAAATGACATCAAAACTATATTTAATAGAATGAATTAATGATATACGCTGAAGTCCAAAAATTAAGTGTCAGTTTCGATTTCACACGGATTGTCGAATATCTACTGAAATACTTAACGAATTGTCCTTGAACTTCGAAGATATAAAGAACATCTTTAACTTCATATTCTTCAGTGAAGTTTAGTCTCGAGGACAGTTAAGAAGGCAATAATAAATTTAATAGTAAAATAATATTTGCGATCACACAAGTAACAGAAAATGCTCAACATGATCTGTCAACGTTTGTGTGCATTTGTGTAAATATAGCACGAATATTCGTGCAGATGTTAATGTTTCTGTGAAAAATGCAAATGTTTTTTGTTTATAGCATACAGAGTTTTCAACCCAATTTCACACTACTTTCCGAAAACTTGACAAAGAACAGTAGAAATAGTATACTGCAATTAAAAAATGAATATATTGAATATTGGATGAGATATAGGCATTTGTATGAAATAATTTTTAACTGCACTTGCGTGAAAGATTCCAAAAATTTTTATTTCATAATTTGGTAGTCAGCTATTGAAGGAAACTTATATAAAAAGTCAACTCAAATATCGTGAAAATTCAGAAAGGTATCGGCGATACAGTGAGCTGATTGACAAATTGTGGGAAATCCCTTATAATACAACTACTTTTACAAAGCAACTCACTGTATTGCCGATATCTTTCTGAATTTTCGCGATATTTGACTGGACCTTTTATATAAGTTGACCTAAATAGCCGACTAACATTTTGAAAACTGTGTATGCTATAAACAAAAAACATTTGCATTTTTCACAGAACTGTTAACATCTTCACGAATGTGCATGCTATGCTTACACAAATGCATACAAACGTTGAACAGGACCTACATAAGTCATTTGCTACAGTACAGCGACAGATTATATTTAGCATTTTCTGTTACTTGGGTGATCGCAAATATTATTTTATCATTACATTTATTATTGCCCGCCTATTGTCCTCTCGACTAAATCTTCACTGAAAAATATGAAGTCAAACATGTTCTTTACATCCTCGAAGTTCAAGGACAATCCGTCAAGTATTTCAGTAGATATTCGACAAACCTTGTAAAAAGCGAAAGCATCCGGTCACTGCCACCTTAATGTTTGGACATCGGTGTATAAATCCTTTGCCAGAAACCCTTTAAAAAATTCTACTAAATTTGAATAATAGAAAAATTCATATAAAAATAACAATGGACAACAAATTTGAACTTTTGCTGTGTCCCAAAACCAAAATTATTTGTTTCTTATTCAGTTTCTTCAGCTGATTCCGAATCTAGTTTAAGATTTTTTCCCAACACGTCCAGTTTTTGAGATATTTGCATATTTTGATTTTTGGAATTTTTGTATCATTATATGCAAATTTAAAGCAAAAAGCATTATCAGACTGGATTTTTTTTGTTTTATGTTATGATGACTGGCCAGTTTAGTTCACAAAAATGTTATGTCCGAGAATGTGACCGTGAAAGAGTGTGCCTAATTTATATATTTTTAATTTTTTTCTAATAAAGTTTCATGAAGTCCAAATATTTCTGTCGCATGAGTACGTTAATATATTTCTAAACTAGTTTTTTAAGCTGATTTCAAATCTGGTGTCCGTTTTCTTCTATCGTGTCCAGTTTTTGAAAAAAAAATAAAATTGTATTTTTTGGTCAAAAAAAAGCCAGAAAATGCTTTTTATGCTACTTTGTGATGTACTTCAGCAGATTCTACTATTTTTTTTTTCAATTGTTTTTCGATTATACCCATTGGTGATCAATGAGGTACACACTCCTAAAAAGCATTTTATATCAAAAGTAGAAATTCATTTTACTCAAATTCTAGAAGTGATATAAGGAAACGGATTTTGCAGATGCAAAATCAACATAAAAATCTAGTCTAGAAAAACGTCCATTCTGTGCTAACTACTTTGAAGTTGAAAGTAATGTAAACATGAGTACACTATTGAAAAATACGCAAATTAGGCTAAGTAACTGACAGGTAAATGTTAAGAACATGCAGACTGCGACATTTATCTGAAGCAAATGGTCCAGTCATCATAATCTAAGAAAGATAATTCAATCCGACATGGATTGTACCTAAAAATGTACATAAAATGGCACAAAAAAGACTTAAATTTGCAAATTTCTAAAAAAACTGGATGACCTAGGGAAAAACGGAAAGTGTATTCAGAATCAGCGCAAGAAACTGATCTAGGAACAACTCATTTCAGTTCTGGGACAGAACCCTTGTTGTTCAGTGTCATTAATGAGTCCCTAAAAAATAAAGAAAACTTATATAAATATCTCAATAATATTAATTCATTCTACAAATAACACATTGATAGAGACATGTAATTTTTTTTTTCAGGCTGAGTCCTACAATAGTTTTTGGTAAATAAGTTATAAATCAAAACGTTTAAGCGATAAAGTTTTGAATCTTTAATTTACGAAATATATAACAATGGTTAATACCCAAGCATTTACAAATTAAAATACTACAATTGAATCCATTTGGACACTACACTGTTAACTAGTATTTTAAAAACACAAATTGCACAAATTGTGCTTATTAGTTGCTAAAATCAGTGTAAAAATTGTTTTAAACTCATAAAAGAGTTAAAATCCTACATGTTTAGGCTTTAAACTTAAAGCCATCATCGGGGAAGAGGAACAACACAAACGACTACTGATCTTTTAATTTTCGACACGAGAAAATTGAAATCAACAGTATGGAAAAATTTAAATAAAATAAGCGGGCGCTCTCTGTTGCCAAAGAGCGAAAAACAAAACAATGAATTAACAAGGGGTTAAAAATGTATCCCATAAACTAGGTATGTTGAAAGAAAAGTTATCATTACAAATACAACCTTTTCTAATTTTAATTTCCAATGATTCCCTGATGGCGCCTTTAAATGGGTTATTGAACCTATGGATAATTCTTGCTTTATCGAAATTAATTACAATGATGATGATGATATAAATTTGCTTGTCTTGACATGTCCTTACATTTCTGACCTGACGATCCATACATCGACCTTTAAAATACTACGTTTGTAAATTGGATACTATTATAAAACAAATTTATAAAATCAACCAGTACATATATTTTTAAAAAATGCTTATGTTTTGCCATTTCAAATATCGTTGAGATACCCAAGGGCCGGATTTTTAAATTTCAGAAGCAATAAAAACGATTCGTATGTTATACTGGGTGTAAAATGTAAGGGGTGATAATACATGTCAAGACGAGCCAATTTTGTCTCAAGTCAAATACACATTTTCGTTCATAACTGTAACAATAATTAAACTATTTTAACGCTATCTTCAGCATTTGTTTTATATGAAAAGTGGCGGCCATCCTATAGGTCCAAATAACACTGAGCTGGACGCTTGAAAACTCTGAAGGTAGCTGGCAATGCATACAATGTCGCTGATCGAATGACAGTGAAATTACAACAATTCCCAAGATATCACGGCATTTCACAGAAAACAAAGTTAGTGTGTTGAAGATTTCGCTAAAATATTTTCATTGTTGTTACAGTTATGAATGAAAATGTATTTGACCTGTATTTTTGATTTAACAAGTCGATTGAGACAAAATTTGCTTGTCTTGACATGTCCTTACATTTCTGACCTGACCATCCATACAGTGACACCCTGTACAGTATAATTAAGTTTAAATAACCTTTAATAGCTGTTGTTAATCAGTTGTTAAGAGATTTATTATTTTTCAAAATCTGCATTTTCTACGTTTTTGTGTCTTAGTGTCGTGGTAGTATATGTTCTTGTGTATGTCTGGATTACCAATAGCTATCTCCGGTTTAAAGTCATTAACTACAGGGCCATTCAAGTGAATCATCATTATAAATTGTTCAATGTTGATGTGTTCATGTTTTCAGTGGTCATTTAAAATATTTTGGTCAGCCCTGGTGACCGCGTCGGGCTCTGTTTCAGGTTTTATGTTATAATTTCTATTGGCTAATTCTTACAGCAAAACTGTGCTCTAACGAAATCTGGTCTTTAATGGAAAAATTTCATAATCCCAAGGAAAGAGTATCGTACACCTGCTAAAACGGTACCTGCTCATTTTGTCTAAATCAGAATTTCTGCACGGTTTCTGCGATTGCATTTTCACAGGTTATTAATTGTTAAATTAATTGAAAACTAATATTCAAGACAGAATCACTAGGGATCAAAAGAAATGTTATACATGAATAATTGAGGGGGTCGGGGCAAGAAAGGGCCAAGCCACATTTTTGATGAAATACATCTGACACCGTAATCTGTTGCTTAATATTGTAAATTATAATATATTCTACCTATTATTTGTTTATAATGTCATTATGTCCCAGGTTTCGTCTTTGCCCTCAGACGTTTCTAGAACTTTACCAGAAAAAAAAGTGCATATCATTAAAGTAATGCCCTATTGTTATTCAGAATATCTCAAATGTTACTCAGAAATTGGCAAAAAAAAAAACTTTGTTATATATTTTGATTTGAGTATTTGATTTAATTTTCAAATGGATAGGTTCAAAAATGTGGCTTAGCACTTGAACATTAGCACTTAGCATTGAGGGTCCAGACCCCCTCACTTGTATGGTATTTCTTTCACCGGAACCGCGAAAAGGGTGCCTATTGCAGAATCTGGTCCCTATTTCACGGCTACTGCAAAAGGAATGTCATACAATTATACTTGCTAAAACGGAAGCCTCTCTAAAACAAAACTTTTCTTTGGTCCGTAGCGATTCTTTCATACCAGGTTTTACTCTATTTTATTACCATTAGAATGATGAAATTTACTTTATGAAATAATTTTAGTTTTTTGAAATAGTGAAATTATTTAAATTTCTATAAAATAATTTCAGTAATTTCAGATGACTTAATGAAATAATTTCAGTTCTTTAAAAATAGAAAAAATAGGCAGCAATGTTACATAGAGCTAATAATATTTCTCAATATACCAAAAAAGCAAACATTAGAATAACCTTCATTTTCTAAAGAATTGTCGTAATACATATTTCACAGATGAGAAAGTACAGTCAAACTCTGGAAAACGAAGACAATCTAGAACGGAATCCAGCCTTAAACGGAATTTTTTTACGGTACCAGTGAACTAACAACCCTACAAATATATCCACTCAGATGGAAACCTATGTCTAATAGGGAACTTTTCTTGGGTCGCTATAGAAATTCTGTCTTAGTAAGTTTGCTGTAGTTAGACTAACACAGCAAAAGAAGGGGATTGGCAGATTAAAAGAACACTTAAAAATTGATAAAATCTCTTGTGTTCTCATGAATAGGTCACATATTAAAATCGAAAAGAAAAAAAGTAAAAAGTGCCCAGTTAAACTGATGCATTGAGCTCACTAATTATATATTATACTCTTATTTCAAAGATTAATGTCCCTCGAAAAATAAAGAAATCGGCAATAAATTAAGGGGGGCCCCGTGTCCCCCCCCTTTATACTTAACCCCATGAACCCCCAAAACGAATCAGGGAAGCGCCTTACCACAATGAACCTATATACCAATTTTGAGCAAATCGGATCATTCTTCATGAAAAACCCATTTACCTAAATTAAGTGGGTGGATTAGCTCCCCGTTCACCCCTTTATACTTAACCCATGAACCCCCAAAACGAATCAGGGAAGCGCCTTATCAGAATGAACCTATATACAAAATTGGAAGCAAATCTAATATTCGTATCAAGAGTTATTGCGTTACGTACATACATACGTGCGTACGTATTGCATACATACATACAGAACCTGCGGGCACATTAGCTCTCAGGTTTTGATAACCTGCGAACTAAAAAGGGTTAAAAATACCACGAAATTATTTCAAGGCTTCATAACAAAGGAACGCTTTCTGTGCAAAATGTAATGAGAAACGAGAAATAGCACACTCACTTTACTGCTGCAGGTTTTTCATTGTATTTTCCCACTGATCTCTAAAAGAAGGCGAGCTCCTTCACGAAGCCGTGGAACAGTTTCAAGCTCCATGTATAGCTGACTGTGTTTTACTTGAAATTAATTATTACACATACCACTTTCATATTAGACAGGTAAGCAGGTATAATATACATGATATTTATATCTCCAGTCGGCAAAATGAAATCTATTTTGTCAGATTTCACAGTATTCCGATATGCAATAGTTTTTTTTTTTTATTATGAGCCGAGAAAGTCAAAGGTCACAATAGATTCAATTACGGCATTAGTTACTTCTTTTTAGAACAGAGAGATATATTTTGATGAGTCTTTGGAATCTGTAGATAAGATTGAGTTTTTTTTTTTTTTTCCAATTAAAGAAATGTAACACGTTAAGTTTGATAAAACTTCAAACAATAATTAAAATACAGTAAAAATGAGACGTTTTGGATTCCATTCTGAATCCCTCATCGGTATATAACATTACAGATACACAAACAATCACAAAAGAAAACCGAAGTCAATCAGTTAAACTTGTAATCCGAGTAAAACAGTGTATTATTTCAGTTGGAATCTGAGCTGCTCGCGACCTACGTTATATACGGCCGGTGCATGACGCAAGGCTAACGAAAAAGACAGGCTACCGCGGTGCATTCCACCAAGGCTACACTAGATACCGGGCTTGCTCATTCATTATCATGACGTCACAAAAGGTGGCTGGCCGCGACCAGCGATTGGTGCAAAGCGACGAGCCCGTTGGTTTGGGCCAATCGCTGTATGTCTTTCATTTTGTTTTTTCGCTTTGTACCAATCGCTGGTAGCGGCCAGCCACCATATGTGACGTCATGATAATGAATGAGCAAGCCCGGTATCTAGTGTAGCCCTGATTCCACTTATCTTTTTTTACAGACCGCTCGAGGCTAACAAAAAAGAAAGGCTACCGCGGTGCTTTACACGTATCTTTTTTTACAGACCGCGGGAGTCACGTGATGCTTGAATGCACCAATGAAGGTGTACGAAAAGAGCATCACATTACTCTAGCGGTCTGTAAAAAAAGATACCGCGGTAGCCTGTCTTTTTCGTTAGCCTCGCAGACCGCTAGAGTGACGTGATGCTCTTTTCGTACACCTGCATTGGTGCATTCGAGCATCACGTGACTCCCGCGGTCTGTAAAAAAAGATACACGTAAAGCACCGCGGTAGCCTTTCTTTTTTGTTAGCCTCGTGCATGACGTTTAAAACGTCACATGGAGTGGATCCTTTTTACACGGCGATTGGTGCAAAACGAGGGGTGCGCTGCTTTGCACCAATCGCTGTGTAAAAATGATCCACTCCACGTGACGTTTTAAACGTCATGCACCGGTCGTGTATAACGTAGGTCGCGAGCTGCTTCGTTCATAGGCGATTCATCTAACTTCGTGAACCACCCCTCCTCTAGAAAAATGCGGCTATTGTAAATGTTGCAATTCGATTTAATTATCTGTGCATTCGCAAATTCTGGAATAGGATCGTACTCTAATGCATGTACAACACTTTTCAAGTTAAGAGTACCTGTCTTAAATGAGTTTCTATGCTCCTTTAATGTAATGTTAATCTATATACATATATAGATAGAGTTGTTATTAAACCGCAAACCAGGCCCCTACCTGCCGTGCCGGGCATTATCAAGGCTACACTATAATACCGGGCTTGCTCATTCATTATCATGACGTCACAAAAGGTGGCTGGCCGCGACTAGCGATTGGTGCAAAGCGACGAGCCCGTTGGTTTGGGCCAATCGCTGTATGTCTTTCATTTTGTTTTTTCGCTTTGTACCAATCGCTGGTAGCGGCCAGCCACCATATGTGACGTTATGATAATGAATGAGCAAGCCCGGTATCTAGTGTAGCCCTGGCGGCTTAGATGCTTTACACTCACGCTAAAAAAAAAAAAAAAATTAATCGGTTAAAAAAAAGAAAAAAGTCGCCAAATTTAGGGGATTTTTTCCTTTAATGGCAACCTAGCCATTGTATTAAGTTATTCGTTTGGCGCAGTCTTGGAAATCGCGCCAACCAAACAGTCGCCAATCTTTTGTTTACATTTTAGCGTGAGTGTAACACATCTGTTCCGCCCTGGCATTATGCCTAGCTTGGCCGCGTAACGGAGATCTACCTGACTAGCTCCTTGGCTGTCCTTTTTGATGAGAGTCACTTTTGTTACTGTGTTGGTCAATTCTAGATTGTTATTAACTATGGGTTTCTGGGTACGTGGTCGATAAGGAAAGGTGGGGAGGAAAAAAACAGGCTTGTACGCGCGCCGTTTATCTTCTTTATTACTTCCGGGCCACATTCACGAAGAAAAGCATGAGTTGAGTTTAACACCAATGTAAACTAGGGTTGCTAATATAGACTATGACATAATTCAGTTAACGGCTTAATTCAGTTAGCATAATTCAGTTTAAATGTGTGTTTCTACTATGTATTAAATAAAAAACCACAAATAAATTACAATTGAAAATTTATAATACAAAGGATGTGAATTATCCCTTTACTAAACAGCGTACAACCAACAGAGTGAAAAAGTGTCCAGACCGGTGTTCGATCCCGGATCCCTTGGTATAGCGCACCAAGTGCTTTACCAATTAAGCCATCCGGTCTAGCATTCTCTCGTTCTTATATGGCTAGACTACAAAGTTGCAGCACAAGATGGAACGTCCATCATGAGCACAACTCCCAGTGGCATACACGAGACAAATCAAACCCAGTATCGGTGAATATTTCATATACTAATTATTTTTTCAGCCGAGCTGAAATTACTGAAATACAAAAGATGTGAATTATCCCTTTACTAAACAGCGTACAACCAACAGAGTGAGAGAATGCTAGACCAGATGGCTTAATTGGTAAAGCACTTGGTGCGCTATACCAAGGGATCCGGGATCGAACCCCGGTCTGGGCATTTTTTCACTCTGTTTAGTAAAGGGATAATTGACATCCTTTGTATTTCAGTAATTTCAGCTAATTAGTATATGAAAAATTATACTTATCTCTTTCTTTTTGTCCTAATGGATTTGTTTTTCTGTCAACATTTGGTGTTGGAGTGATGTGGGTCGCATTTTAGCCCCTTTTCAAGGTTTTATTGTCAGTAGGGTTTTTCCTGTCATTTTTTATACAACTTTGGCATGGAATTTTGCAGGGAAGTCAATGAAAAGTACCCACTTTCGATCGCAAAAAAACAGTAGTTAATTCTGGAAAAAAACTTCAACAGTATTGTCAAAAGGATTATCTAATTTGAGAATTATATAAGAAAAATCACTTATTATTCTTAAAATAAAACCTTTTATTTTACCTAATTTTATCAAGTACGTAGCGACTTCCCTCTCCAAATAAGTGGAAAGGGATCTATCTATTAATCAATTATATTGTAGCTGAAAACATATAAAAAAGTCATATCTACAAGCTTGAATTTTTAGCTGTGTTATTGTTTAATATCATTAGGTATAGGATAGTAAAAAACAAGAAACATTCACTGATTATATTTGTGAATGAAAAGAATTAAGCTAATATTTTAAAATTGCAGTTTATTTTAAATAAAAAAACAGATCTTTAAAGCATAAAATGAAATTGCAAGTAGAATTTAAAGTGTTATACCTGCATATGAAATCTGTCTACAAAATGTTAATTATCACAATGTATGATATTCTAAATATCTCACTAATAAGTTATCATTACTTTTATTATAATCGCTTTTAGAAACGTTATTGACACGTTGAATGGACGCCGCGGTGAATCCAGGCGGGGATGAATATACGCCGCGATCATTTGACGCAGAACAAATTTTAATTATAATCCCTGTGTCAAATAGATATTGTAAAATACTAGAAAAGAAAAGAAAGATCGAAAAACAGCGAGTTCTCTTTGAAAATTTTGTCCAAACTATGGCAAACCCTATTCAAGAAGTTGGCGAAACTCGCCTGGGAGATTTCGATTAGAAAAGTGAGACAAATCAACAAACATTAGGTTGGCGATAATGGCAAGTAACCAGGATGCTTGCAAGGCAACACTAGATACCAGGCTTACTCATTCATTTTCATGACGTCACAAATAGTGGCTGGCCGCGACCAGCGATTGGTACAAAGCGACGCGCCCATCGTTTTGTGCCAATCGCTGTAGTCTTTGTCGCGGCCAGCCACCCTTTGTGACATCATGAGAATGAATGAGCCAGCCCGGTATCGAGTGTAGCCCTGATGCTTGGCGATTCGCTTTTTGATCAAAATCCTCTTGACCAATCCATTTTCATTTGTCTTATGTCGGCACTCGAAGCCCACTACATTATGGGTCAGCGCTTCACGCTACCACGCTACAGTTCGATTCCGGACTGCTAACTAGGCAAGGTCCACTCAACCTTTCATCCCTAGTGGGTTCAATAAAATGAGTACCCAGCTTGATTGGGAACTAAACACTGGGGGTTCCGCGCTCGGCTAACCACTTACTGGTATCTGTCATAGACCCGAGGCTAACGAAAAAGACAGGCTACCGCGGTGCATTCCACTTATCTTTTTTTACAGACCGCGAGAGTAACGTAATGCTCTTTTCGTACACCTGCATTGGTGCATTCGAGCATCATGTGACTCCCGCGGTCTGTAAAAAGAGATACGCGTAAAGCACCGCGGTAGCCTGTCTTTTTCGTTAGCCTCGTCATAGACCGCCATGACGTGAGGGTGGGAGGCTAGCGCGTCAGACCGGTTTTTCCCACCAAACTCCTGTCGAAGTCGTTTCTTTTATTGCGAGAATGGAAATAGAAATTTGCCAAGAAAGGGATTAACGCCAAAAGACGACAATTTTTTGGCGAAGAAATCGGGATCATGTTGGATTCAACTGTCTCCCGGGATGAACAATGGGATCCGTCCTCTGCTTATTATTTCTCCTCTGTGTTGTATAGCACCCCAGATCAAGAAAACTCGGCTGACCACTGTAGCCCATGATCCTTAATGGATTGGTAAAGCTTTAGTTTTTATGCCGGCACTCTCACACACAGGCGCTCTAACAACTTCTGGTCTGTGCGCAAGTTCTAATAAGTAAAAGTTAGGTGGCTACTCAACTGATTAGAAAACTCTCCGGCGTGTCTATATGCATAACAGGCACATTGAAGATTTCGTCTGAAGTATGGCAACCCACATTCCAGAACTTGGTGATAGATACTCGCCTGTGAGAGATAGATTACACGAGTGAGAAAGTCAACAAACGTTAGCTTGGCGATAATGGCAGGCTCGCTAAAATGTTTGACAGTTCGTTTTTGTCCAAAATTGGATCGACCCATCCAATTTTATTGTCCGTGTGTCGAAGAAGTTTGTGTGCGAGTGTGTTGGCCTGCTGTGTTTTTAATAGACTGCTGCATGCAGAGCTACAAGATTTGGCAGGAAAGTGCCTCTATATCTATAGTTATGCCCCTCAAAGCCAGATTTTGGATTTTTTATGAGATTTTTAGCGTTTTTTAACGTTATGCGGCGATTTTTTTTTACATTAATAAAATGAATCCGATATCAATCTTTCAGCCCAATATAGTAAACTTTTTCCTTTTTTCAATAAAGATTTTTGAAATTTTAGCGATTTTTAATGCGATTTTTCGTGTTCTGCGGCGATTTTTTTACATTTGCGAAAGAAATTCGGCTTCCAACTTTTAACCTAATATAGTAAATTTTGTCCTCCGCGAATTTTGAATTTTTACCAATTTTAATGCAATTTTCAATGCGACTGTTAACTCTTTTTTGTGTGTGTGTTCCGCGTCGATTTTTTTACATTCGTGAAAGAATTTCTGTTAGAATGTTTTAGACAAGCGTACTAAATTTAGTCTTCTCCGATTTTTGAATTTTTAGTGTTTCTTTTCTTTTTTCGTGTGTTTTCGTGGCGATTTTTCCCTATTAAATAAAAAGAAATTCGGTTTATATCTTTTTGTCCAATTCTATTCCGTTTTCATTACAATTTATTTTGAATTCATACAACAATTTTTTAATTTTACGTGAATTTTTGTATACGATTTTTGGAGATTTTCCGCGTTTCGTGGAGATTTTTCGACATTCGTAAAACGAATCCTGTTTTAATCTTTTAGCCCAATATAGTAAATTTTATCCTAAATATAGCAATTTTTGAAATTTTATCGATTTTTTCAAGATTTGCTGTGATTTTTCCACATTAGTAAATATACTTAGGTTATATCTTCTAGACGAATAGGGTAAACTTTGTTCTCTTTTCAATAAAGTTTATTCTGAATTCGTGCAGTGATTTTTTTAATTTTTCGCGATTTTTAGAGTTTTTTCGCGTTTTGTGCGAATGTTCAACCAGCTCGGACAACGCCGATTTTATTTGGCGAAAAATCTGCCAACTCTAATCTCTGCTGAATTTTTCCAAACAATTTTTTTCGAAGTTTGTTTTCTTTCCGATCATAGACAAAAAAAAATTAAATGCTACAATCTGCAGCGATTAACTGCTTTATCTTCATCTTAAATGGCTTTACGTGATGTTTGGTGGACAATCTACTATTAAACTTATTTTACTTTAACGTGTCAATAAATTATTTTTATAAAGAAAGTCGGAAATAATATTGCTGCATTTTAATTTTGATTTCGGTAGTTGATATTTCAGTCGTAAACAAACTGTTTTCCCATGGTGTTGGAAAATATTTCATAATTTATGCAGAACGTAATGTTTCTTTATTTTTTTCCAGATCAAGTAACGTAGCGATGGTGGTTGAACTGATATCATTTTTCCTTATAGAACTTCCAAACCCTCCGATTTACAATCTGACCCCGATTCCATTCGCAACAATCGTAAATTTTCGAGTAAAACTAAGTTTTTTTTTTTTTTCACTTTCATGTTGATGTTTAAAAAAGTACCGTTTTCTCTGCCCTAAAGCCATCCGGGTTTGAATTTCCAAGGGTACAAATCGGTCTCAAAACAGGTGGTCGATTCCATATTCTTTACTTAATGATTTATGATGACGGAGGTAGATGATATTTTTATCGTCCGATGAAATTGGGTCAGTGTTATCTCGAATTTCTGGCGGGTAAGAGGCACCTTTTAATTTTAAGGGTCCTCAGCTATGCTCAGACGCACCTATTAGGTGAGTGCGGGCGGGCTCTTATTTTTTGGAGACCGAGCCCGAAAATTTTTGAAACGGTGTCCCTGTGTTATGGACAGGAACCGATTTACAAATTTGGAGGCCCTGGACACAGATGCGTATGGAGGCCCCCCTTGCACTGATGATGACTGTAGCTTTCAGTAAAAAAAATATATTATTGAAAGCAGTATTTATTAAGGTAACCACTATTCACTTTTTCTTTCAAATATCAATTTAAAATATTTAATTTCATAATCATTCATTTACTTTTAAATAATTATGAAATTTTAATTAAATAGATGTTTTTTAATAAATTGTGTGGTGCTGATTACCTTTCTCTAGGCAAGTCCCTCTATTTGGAATGATAAAGTACGCAACCACTAAAAATAAATTGACCGCAGTACCAAGCAATACTTATTTAAAATATTAACCTATCCTATTAACCAAATGACTTTTTCTTTCAACCAACAAGCATACACTGAAAAACATAAAAACTAAATTTATACAAGTACTAGCATAACTACTTGGCCTTGCCCATGTTAACCATGAGGGCCTTACAGGTAAAATAAATAACTAGTCTGATTTGCCAATCCCAATACTTTCTTCTAATGTTAATATTTCAAAATTCGCTAAAATCAATATTTTTCCTCATTCTGTTGTACGTCAGCTTCTTGCGAATCGTCGGGTTACAGGGATGCAAACAACCGATGTATACTAAACTACGAAAAGACCTTCTGGCCTGAACCGACAGGAACAGATAGCCTCTCTATTCCTTGCTTTTATGATTTTAGCTAATTTTACTGGAAAACACGAAGCTCAAATATAAAGAAGATTCAATTCCAGTTCTCGTCAACATTGAATTTGAATATCGCCAAATTAGTCCTCTACAGCCAAGTTGGCTTCATTTATGGCAACTTATTTTGGTCGCCAAATTTGGCGATATTCCGCCAACTGTCGCCAAGTTTGGCGAGAATCTGACGTTGGCGAATATAAATATATAGTGATAAGCATATAATAGGATTAATGGCTACAACAATGAAAGAAAATTTGCCGAAACCATGTTAACTAAAACTCATAAATTAAACCCGTTTATGGATGAATTCTGCTGTCTTGTTTGAAAATGTCATTCACTCTAAAATTTCAAACCGCTCTATCTCAGCCATTTTTTAAGATAGAGGCAAAACAAAAATTGTTCCGGATTCTCCGGATCAAGCCCGAACATTTAACGAAAAAAAGTTTTAGGATTTCTAATTTTTTTGAATTTGCACATCTTTTTGAATTTGAAATCTTTAAATGGCTATCGCAGCGCCCCCTTTCGTCGAAATACCCCCAAATTGTAATAGAACCTGCTTGTCATAGCTGAAAACATAGAAAAAAAATGTGGTTCAATTTGAAGCATAACTTCATACACTTTTCGATGATACAATAGTGAAAATGGAACAAAAATATCGATCACAGCGCCCCCTTTTGTCGAAATATCCCCAACTTCTGATAGAACCTGCTTGCCATAGCCAAAAGCATAGAAAAAAAATTAGGTTCAATTTGAAGTATAACTTCATACACTTTTCGATGGTACAATAGTGAAAATGGAACAAAAATATCGATCACAGCGCCCCCTTTCGTCGAAATATCCTCAAATTCTAATAGAACCTGCTTGCCATAGCCAAAAACATTGAAAAAAAATTAGGTTTAATTTGAAGCATAACTTCATACACTTTTCGATAATACAATGAAGACGGACAGACAGACATTTTGTAAAAACGTGTTTTTCGGAATCTCTGACCCCTAAAACGTGTAAATCCGTCGAAAACCGGAAGTCGAAAAAAAATTTCGATTACAATACTTTCTTCTATTATAGATAGAAGAAAGTAAAAATGCAATAATAGGGCGATCCCAAAAAAGGTTGGTTGATTTTATGACGGCCGATTACCTACACGAGGGATATAGGCTCTGGGAGAAGTGCCCTCCGTGGGGGTCTTTCTAAGGGTTCCGAACCCGTATTGACGGCAAGGTTCGAAAAAAACCACGGAAAACTCCGAACGGTTAGGTCGGCGAGCGCGACAGGGGTTCCCAAAAACGGAGTTCTGTTCATTCCCGCTCATAAATCGGTGAAAGACAATCAGGAAAAAAGGAAGTTACTTTGACACAATCATAGAAAAAAAAAAACCATTATAATAAAACAAAAATACGTGTTTTAGACAAAATATACGATTTTATAAAAATACAATACACAAACACGGTAGAATGTAGAATTAAATGTAAAATTTGCGCTAAAAAACTCTAACCAATATAATAGCTATTTTCAGATTCTACCTAAATACACAATTAAATACATGAAACTACTTTCGCATTTCCTTACTGTTAAGATTTAAATAACAACGACTAAAAAGACACAGAAGAAATATTCTTATATATATTTAATGATTTTTATAGATTTTCTTCCATTTTTTAGCAATAAAAGTTTTTCTAACATCCTCATCGTCGAGGATCTTTAGAAACCGGTTCGGAAAGTGACAGAATCCTAATAATAATAATAATAATAATAATAATATCGAAAAAATAGAAAACAGCATTTTGCGTGCCCCTGGATAGATGCCCCGAATGCCCTTGGAATCGCGTCCTATTTCACTTTCAATTCTGTTCCAGATTCCCTCTTTCTCTGCGTGGTGCTGCTATCTGGTGGGAACTTGAGATACTAACATTTAATGGATACTCTAATGTATTGCAACACTCTCAAATATTCTTCATCTAGTGTAGATATTTCGATTGTGTATGTGCATCGAAAATTCTCGAAAGGGGTTGTGTCGATTGAGTTCGGTCGAAAGTTTGTCCGATTCACCAACAAGTATTTTTGGAATAACATCCTCATCCCCCCATACATGTTGTGATAAGACATTTTCTTTTGTAGAGGTACATAAATGGATGTCTTATGATTGCATGCAATAAAAGCTATTTAAAGACATTTCATCGATTCCTTACACTGTTTTAAAAATCGAATTCATTCTTACACGCATTTCAAGGATTCTTTCTATTTCAAATTTCCTATGTTGTTGTTATTACACTTCAAGTTTATTTTCAATGTTTTAAAACCATGACTGATCAACGGATAATAGATCAGAATGTGTGAAAAATTTTGCAAACTAAACCTTAGATTGAATAGTTGGGCGATGATTTTTTTCCAACTGCTACAACGCTCGACCCGAAAATCTAACAACATTTCCTATCACAGCGCTCTCTTCAAGCGGATTTTCTACAAACATCGTCCTATTATATTACATCTAAATATAAAACTTCGTCGAAAAATATTCATAAATTTTTCCCTCAAACTGCAAAAAATCGAGAAAACGGCACAAAAAACGCTATCACAGCCTTCCGGGGAAAAGCTGGAATTATTATTCCCCGAATGATTCCCTTCCGAGGAAATAGAACTATTTTCAACTGAGACCTGACGTTTTAGTTCAATTCCATCCATAACTTCATGCACTTTCCGAGGAGGCAAAAAGGGGAAAAATCTCACCTCAATTAGTTATCACAGCGATTAGTTATCTTCAGAGCGATTTTCTCCAATTTTTTTTTTACAAATTTCGGCCTATGTAAATATAAAATTATAACACCGCTGGTACTTATTCTAGCGAATTCAAATTATCCATTCACCAGTCATCCGGATTTCCAAATATCCGTATCGATATCTTGAAAAACGTCATAGTGTTCGATTAAAAAAGAAACCTCTTAAAAATGCAAGTTTATGTATTTATTCTCAAACATATACTTTCAATGACTTTCCTATTTAAATCCACTTTTCGAAGCCTTTTCAAAGTTGCGATTTACGGTCAAAGGAACTAACTTTTTTAGACGCACGTTAAATGAATGCAAGTACAGAACGAAGACACGGTTCAAACGAGCACTTTGCACGTTAAGAATTGTTTTATGAACATTTTCCCTCTTTATGAGCTTAAAAAGCAGGAGTCTGTTCATTGCAATGCCATTTTCGCAAAAAGTTGATTAACATTACAAAATAAATCCGCTTCTGTTCTCTTTCGGGGATAATATTTCACCATTACTATCTTTAAATGTAGTCATTTATCAGTTTTAGCAGTCAGAATTTCAACCTCCAGGGAGACCGCTTATCCTTGAAAATGGAAATATTTGCTGGAAGATCTTGAAAGAATGAAAGGTTGGAGGGAGAGATAAGGACATTTCCAATACCAAGCCATTGCGGAAATGTAGTAAAGAAAAAAAACCTGTATTTGCTTTTTTCTCTTTAAATTTGTCTAGGAACCAGCCTTTTTATGTATCTTATTGCACTGTTAAAATAAAAAGGATAGGCGATGAACGCCAATGACTATTACAATGTTAGCAGAGTCAATAATAATTTGTAATTAGCTTCATTATGTGTTCTTTTAACTTTTCAACCCTTCACGAGCGTTACAAGTCACTTAATACGGACACTTTCATAATCCCCTTCCTTCTCGTATGAACCGAATTCGACTGAACTTTTTTCATCATTGTTTCTAGTAAAGTTATTATTGAAAGGTAGGCAAGTTCAACATATTCGCAGAGCCCGTTTTTAGGGGTGTGCGACAGGTGCGGCCGCACAGGGCCTCGCGCCTAGGAAGGTCTCGCGTTAAATATATATATAATGCAAAATAGCTAAATTATTACTAATTTTGTTATAATTTTCATTTTATAATAAAATTTATATGTGTAAACATACCCATTTAGGTGCGTTTGCAATTATATAAATATGTAGCGCCTATAGTCGTCGTCTGATCCGTCCGTCCGTCTGTCCGCATATAACAGCGCAAAAACTACCCAACCCTACGGAATTTTAAATTTAAGATATATTATCTTTGCAGACGTTTCAAATTTTATGAAAACCGAATCAAAACTTTAGAAAATATTAATAAAAATATTTATTAAAAAATTGGAACTAAAAAAAAAAAAAAAAAAAATCAGTGCTTTCTTGTTGTAGGAGTTTCCGAGGTTGAATCGTCAAGCGACCGAGATACTTATTTTAGGACAGAAATGAATCTGCAGACGATATATATAATTCATTTCACAGAATTAAAAATCATCGAGATCTGCATATTTATATAACTAGCTATAGTACGAACGTCTGTCGCGTTTGACATACAATTTCCAACTTGTTTCTAAAATGTACAATGTTTTGTCAACAAAATGTTTGGTGCACGTGATTATATTCAATCCTATAGATATTTTTATACTCTAGCCTAATGAACGTTAAAGCAACGTTAAACGACGCATAAATGTTAAAAGGTCTATGCTGATGATGATTCTGACAAACTGCTTGCTATTATTTTAATGACTATTTATAATTCGACAACACAGAGTTGCGTTCTTTCTTTTGTAATAAAGTTTTAATTTTTGGCTACACACATACGTATGTCCTGTCGCGTAAACCATATCGCTCAGACCCCGAGAATAAACTACAGATTTAGTCTCCAAAAAATTAGGAAAGGTTAATGTTTTTAAAAGTTCTTAGGTGAAACAAAATTTTGAAAAATATTGATTTTGACTCAGTTTTTTCCTATTTTTAAATTTTCTTATAAAATTAAAAATATTAACATGTTTAATATTTGTTAAACAAATTATTAAATTTGTCTAAATTTTTGTTTGTCCATAAATTTAGGGGGAAAAAAATCAATGACAGGATTTTTTGTTAAGGTAATAAAGTTTTTACTTGAATTAACATTAGCATCCTTGAACTATGAACTAAAAAAAAAAAATTAACTAATTATACAAAGATTTAAGAAAAGTATACAATCGGTGCATTTTTCCAGGCTAAGTTGATCAATGGAACTAAAACGTTGTGTGAAAAGTAGGTGTTTCTATTGGAAAATTCAATGTCGATACAATTTTTAATATGCAGATCACTTCTATTTCAAAATTTGTACGCAAATTCGAAAAGGATACACGATTCCCAACCAAACAGTACAATTTTTACAGACAGATAAATCTAACAGGATTGCAGTTATGGATCGTAGTGTTTATAGTAATAAAATGCTAGGAGCTATTAAAGAGATGAACTGTTCCTTAATTGAGAAATGCCCATTGAATAAAATTAATAGGAAATTAAAGGAGATTATTGAAAGAGATATTATGAAAGTGAAGTTACGTATTAATAAACAAGGTCTCGTCGGGAGAGTTAAAGATCATAAAAGAAGGTTATCCGTTACGCCCCATAGTAATGAGGTGTCAAGCACCAACATATTTTTTAGAAAAAAACGTTTGTTTTACTATTAAAGGATTTGTTGCCACATTCGAACTATGTTGTCAGTTCCACAACGGAATTTGTTGAAGATATTAGGACGCTTAAGATCCCTCATGATTGCATTTTGGAAAGTATGGATGTGCGAGAGATATGAGAAATTGCCCTGTTCCCGTCTATTGACATTACTGAAGTGAGTTCAGACATTAACGATAGGATCGACATTTCAGAAAAATTTAGTGACAATATTAAAAGGACTTTTCATTTCTTTATGTTTGATGGAAAATGGTATGATGGAGACTCTCGAAATGGGTTCTCTCATTTCGGGCTGAATTTAAGATGAGACCTCTGGAGGAAAGAATTTTTCTAAGTTTTGAGAAATTGCCTGTTTTTTGGAGGAGGTTATGTTGATGATGTCTTTTTGATTTGGGGTTGGGGGGGGTGGAGTCTTTCGTTAGTTTCGTTAATGAGGTTAATGAGTTGGATAGTAATATTCAATTTACTTATGAATTAGAGGAAAGGGGTAGTCTCTCTTTTTTGGATACCTTTTTAACTAGAGGGGGGGGGGGGAGTATTTGAAGAGAACTGTTCATAGGAAGGATTTGAATAGTCGGCATGTCATCCCAAATTCGGCGTATTCTCCTTTTAGTTAAGTTTTTTTTAGTTAATAGGGCTTTTAAGGTTTGTTCTGAGGAGTTTTTGAATGATGAATTAAATATTATCCGTAGTTTTAAATTGGTTAGCATCAATAAGTTGATTAATTACTATAGAAATGAAAATACTGGGGGAGGGATGAGGCTGTAAGTGAAAATTACAAGGGTGAGAGTGAGTATTCTAAAGTTAAAAGAGTTTATTTTCCTTATATGAAGGGTAGTTTTGAGAGGTTAAAGTTTAAATTTAAAAAAATTGACATTGATTTAATTGCGAAACCCCCACATAAACTAAAAGAGTTACTTAATAGACAGTTTGACCCGATTAAACAGGAGGATCTTTCAGGGGTATATGAGATTCCGTATGTTAATGAGGGGGGTAGATATCAGTTATGTTGGTATGACAGGCAGAAAATTAAGTATAAGAAAGAAGGAACATGAATCTTACATTAAATTTGGTCGCATGAAAACAGCTTTGTCTAGGTTATATTTGGAGGGGGGGGGGGTTAAACTTTTATTTGAAGATATTAAATTGATTTTTATTTCGAATTATTACCACAAGTCCCCTATAAGAGAGTCCATCGAATTTTATTTGCGGAAAGGCTTAATCTGTAATGATACTTTCTCTTTTCTTATTCCACCTTTATGGTTAGAGTTACTAAATAAATATTGTGGAGCTAATATGAACAGAGGGAGGCACTTGAGTATACAAGTTTGATTTGATGTTTACTGTTTTCTGTTCTTTTACTTTTTGTGTTTGGCGGGGTTGTTGTGTTATATTTTGTATATATTGTATCGTCCAGTGTCATTCGGGTTTGGTTTTTAACGATGTTTGATTGCTTATGATTATGGTTTTATACTTTGAAACCAAAACATGTCAAGTTTGGAAATTTTATTTTACATGTATTTGACACCTTGCTTAAGTAAAAGATGTTTTTAATTTGTGTATATGTTTTATAAAAGGTGAAGTTTTATGTTTTTTAATTTTGGAATTAAAAAACAGTTTTGACGCAAAAAATGTAAATTTTTAAATTTTTTAAAGTATTTTTTAAAATTTGAAAAAAATATATTTGTTGCAAAATCTAATCTACCCTATATATATAAAATCCTAATGAAACAAATTTGTGAAACGATTTTATGAAACGAATTTATGAAACGATTTTATGAAACGACTGATTAAACGACTGATTATGTTTCAGGGCTATTTTTAATAAAATATTAAACGCTTGATGGGGAAATTAATACCAATTGTCCTTAAAAATCCGCGGACGTCAAAACTGGTAATAGAATTTTGAAATTGGAATTAGTTTTCGAGATATTAATTTTTTTCTAATTTTAATGACATTTCTGTAATGATGGCAACTAATTACTCAGTTTTTTTGTGACAAAAAAGGGAAAAAATTGAAAAGGATCCCGATAGGGATTATTGATTTTTTTTTATTCGTCATTTTCAAATTGAAATTGAATTTATCTTTTATTTCAATCGATAATGAAGATAAGATTGTGATTAAATTATGTTTTTCAGGAAAATTTGAAAAAAAAAATCACATTTCTATCGTCAGGATTCAATCGTTTGTCAGCATTTAATATAATTTATAAACTGAAAATATTTTGAATAAATTCGTCCAAATGACGTCATTTATGTAAACGCAAAAGAAAGGAGCAAAAACATATTTATACAATTTGTTTAGCGTAAAATGTCATTTATCCTATTTTATATATAATCAGAAGTAATTTGTATAGAAAAAACAGTAATAATATACGTATAATTAAAATACGCATATAAACAAAAAAAATCGTCGAATTTGTTTCCATGGCTGTTTATGTCATTTGGCACCAAATCTCACTTTCTGATGCCCAAATTGCGCCAATCTTTTTAAAAAAGCGTCAAGACCCCTGTAATAGAAAAGCATCAAAAGTTTATTGGGTTTGTTTTCATAACTTTTGTCAACAAATCTATGTATATTAACGAATCTATCCATTTTTGAATCTCGAATTACGCCAAACCTAAAAGCAAAGGATCCTATACTGGAAAAGTACCCGATTTTCTTATGGACAGTATTCAAGTGACATAACAACGTGTAAAATTATCGCGGATAGCAAATTTGTTTAAATATCTCATCAATTGATGCCGAATAAATGCAGGCATGCATGCACAAAATATTTAATTAATTTTGTATGATAAATAATTATTAGAAAATTCGTCTTAAAATAAATAATTTACATATTTAAAATAACATTAAAATATACATGATGGTGCACTAAAATAGAGATAAAATTAAAACCTGTTACTAAAAATGTCTATAACATAGTACTTTTCAATACCGTGGTTCTTAATGTTATTCACAAGCAGATGGAATTTTTCTCATTCTTAAACGCAAAGGAACAATAGAATACAGATCGTTGTTATAAAAGTCCGAGAGATAGCCACAATTTAAACCTAACCATTTTATACAAGCTGGTTTTCAAGTTGTAATTGATTTTACTTATCAATCCCGAAAACAGTCGTCAGTTGTCGCAACAGCTGTGTATGAGGCCATGATAATCAAAAAATGCCCCATTAAAACGTTAAAAGCATGGCAACCCAATTACAGATTTACCAATATTTTTAAAACAAAGCACGCTGTCATGTTTTTAGAGGCCTCGAAGTCTGAACGGGGGTTGGCGAGCGTAGCTCGCAGGGGGTAGGCCCCCTAGTCTACCCTATATATATAAAATCCTAATGAAACGAATTTGTGAAACGATTTTATGAAACGAATTTATGAAACGATTTTATGAAACGACTGATTAAACGACTGATCATGTTTCAGGCCTATTTTTAATAAAATATTAAACGCTTGATGGTGAAATTGATACCAATTGTCCATAAAAATCCGCGGATGTCAAAACTGGTAATAGAATTTTGAAATTGGAATTAGTTTTCGAGATATTAATTTTTTTCTAATTTTAATGACATTTCTATAATGATGGCAACTAATTACTCAGTTTTTTTTTTTTTTTTGTGACAAAAAAGGGAAAAAAAATTGAAAAGGATCCCGATAGGGATTATTGATTTCTTTTTATTTGAATCTACTTTGAATCTATATTCTTTTTACTTTGAATTTATCTTTTATTTCTATCATTAATGAAGACAAGATTGTGATTAAATTATGTTTTTCAGGAAAATTTAAAAAAAAAAAAATCACATTTCTATCGTCAGGATTCAATTGTCTGTCAGCATTTAATTTAATTTATTCGGTGCTTTTCCAGTATATGGGGCCTTGACGAAATAGGGAAAATAGCCTTGGCGGAAAAGGAAATTTGGCAACATACTTTCTGTCAACTTATTCACTTTGTCATTTCGTATACAGAAGCATTTTTTCAATATTTATACAATTTGTTTAGCGTAAAATGTCATTTATCCTATTTTATATATAATCAGAAGTAATTTGTATAGAAAAAACAATAATAATATACGTATAATTAAAATACGCATATAAACAAAAAAAATCGTCGATTTGTTTCCATGGCTGTTTATGTCATTTGGCACCAAATCTCACTTTCTGATGCCCGAATTGCGCCAAGCTTTTTAAAAAAGCGTCAAGACCCCTATAATAGAAAAGCACCAAAAGTTCATTGGGTTTGTTTTCATAACTTTTGGCAACAAATCTATGTATATTAACGAATCTATCCCTTTTTGAAGCTCGAATTACGCCAAACCAAAGCAAAGGATCCTATACTGGAAAAGTACCCGATTTTCTTATGGACAATATTCAAGTGACATAACATGGTGTAAAATTATCGCGGATAGCAAATTTGTTTAAATATCTCATCAATTGATGCCAAATAAATGCAGGCATGCATGCACAAAATATTTAATTAATTTTGTATGATAAATAATTATTAGAAAATTCGTATATACATATTAATTAAAATAAATAATTTACATATTTAAAATAACATGAAAATATGCATGATGGTGCACTAAAATAGAGAGAAAATTAAAACCTGTTACTGAAAATATCTATAACATAGTACTTTTCAATACCATGGTTCTTAATGTTATTCACAAGCAGATGGAATTTTTCTCACCCTTAAACGCAAAGGAAGAATAGAATACAGATCGTTGTTATAAAAGTCCGAGAGGTAGCCACAATTTAAACCTAACCATTTTATACAAGCTGGTTTTCAAGTTATAATTGATTTTACTTATCAATCCCGAAAACAGTCGTCAGTTGTTGTAACAGCTGTGTATGAGGACATGATAATCAAAAAATGCCCCATTAAAACATTAAAAGCATGGCAACCCAATTACAGATTGACCAATATTTTTAAAACAAAACACGCTGTCATGTTTTTAGAGGCCTCGAAGTCTGAGTGGGGGTTGGCGAGCGTAGCTCGCAGGGGGTAGGCCCCCTAGTAATATATTAAAAAGTAAAATACCATTTCTCCAAACTTTTACGTATTTTCTTCAATGCTTCCAATTTTATCCCTGATACAAATATAAAATATTTTCTTATGTTTAATCATTTTTCTTACTTTTTTAATACCCTTGGTTTTATAGGCCTTTTTTTTCTTTTACATAAAAAAAATGACATATTTTCTTCTTTTTGGCATGTTTTCTGTTTTCATCCCTTCACATAACTGTACTTTTTTTTTAATTTATAAATATTTTTTACTTTATATCAACACTATTTAACTGTCGTATTTTCCATTGTGAATCAAAATTTAATTGTTATAAACAGGACTGAGTCGAGTCGCTAAAAAACAGGCCAACTTAGACGATCAAAGTTTTAAAGCAACGTTACAGAAATTACAATTAACTTGTCCAGATGCAGTTATTCTTAAAGTAATAAAACCATTCAACCCATACAAAAATATCCAACGCTCTTAAATTCATTTTCAGAAAAGAATTTTTATCTGAAAGCTATAGAAACATTGAGAGAACAAGCAGTGCAGTTACAATTAACTGTTACTAAAGAACAGAATAATTAGAAAGAGATACAAGAAGGCAGTCCAAATCTAAGTTGGGGTTCAAACATAGAACTGGGAGTGTCACTGCTTCAAAATTTAAAGAAGCTTGTAGTACAAATTTGAAGAACCCCTCATTATCACTTATAAATAATATTTGTAACCCCAGTTTATTTAAATTCAATATTGACCTAACAAGGTGGGAAATTGACAATGAAATCATCGCAAATCTGTTTTCACCCGACAAGCAAAAAACACTCAGATTTTTAAATGAAAGCAAGTGGACTAATTATTAATCCCAACTTTTCCCATTTTGGAGCATCTCCCGATGCATTCATTTCTTGTAGCTGTTGTGGAGAGGGTATTTTAGAAATAAAATGCCCTTTCAGCCTGAAGACGAATTGTTATCCAAAAGTACACATCTAACAATTTGCAACAATGTCCCACAATTAAAGAAAAATGGCAAATATTACTATCAAGTTCAAGCCCAACTTTTTATTCCTGAAAAAAAAAATATTGCGACTTTATGATGAGGAACACCAAATCATTTTTTGTGCAAAGAATATGTCCAGATGAAAAATTAATGGCTTTCTATGAATGAAACAGCTACAAGATTTTTCAGAAAATTGCTTCTTCCTGAAATTTTCGGAAAAGCATTCACAAGACTTCTGCCAAAATAACATAATTTAGTCTGCTGAGGAGCATATCTCTATAAAAACATGGGAGCAGCTGATCCCGGCTGTGAGCACCCATTAAGGGATCCCTTGCCTAGGGCTACAGGCAAAGAATTGTGTATGTAGTTTTATTGAAGAAACAGTGACTTGCAGTTCCAGCAGTTAGTCTTGGTCCATCATTAATAAAAGATGATTGTGAGTATCAAGATTGTGTATTTAATTTATCATTTCAGTGATAAATCAAACCAGTTTTTTCATATACTACTTTATTCATATTTTCAGAATATTCATGGCAGCTAACACTACAGTAATAACAAGAAAGTAGTAATATCATCAAATAGGTATGCATTATGGCATTTAATATTTTTAATTGAAATTTTCATAACTAAACTTTACATTTCACAATATTCTTATATATTTTAGATTGCAAAAAATCACTGACAAGTGTGTGACCTGGCGTTTAAGCTGTTATTCTTTTATTTCCTGATCCAAATTTCATCAAAATATTTAAAAGCCAATTGTAAGTACGAGGGTAGATTCTGTATTCTAAAAAAATTAATAAAAAGAAAACATTTTTCTGTTAAAATAAATACTGTAATCAGGATTTGTAACTTAAAAAAATAAAAAATAAAAAATTTATTTTATTTATTTGTGGTACAAACTTTGGTTATTAATTAGCTTACATTTTTAAGTATAATTAAAATTGAAATTATAGTTTTAAAAATACATAAAAAACTATTCCATTCAAGCTATTATTAACCATGAAACTAATTTATTGTAATATATATAAACCATCTTTTCATAATTAAAAAAAATTACAAAAGATTTATTTATTTTCTAATAAGGCAAAAACGATAAAGAAATAAATTATGATTATCCTGTCAAAAATATACTTTTCAAGATACCAGTATGTTTCTTTGCTTTTTATTATTGCCTTTCTTAGTTTTCTTGTTTTTACAAGATACAACGAAGGGGACTGTATAACATTACTATTCAAAAGGAATGGACACACGCACCACAAACAATTAACATTTGATCTAAAATTATTTCATGCGATTTTGTAATCAAAGAATTTAGAATGAAGTATTCTGTATTTTCGCCTAACAACTCTTTCAATGTGAATTCTAACATTGACTTAATTTCTTGTCTTTTCAACATCTATAGGATGCAGTTGGTAAAGTATTACTTCGGCACCATACAAATTAAATACTTCGTTGATTCTAAATCCTCTATCTGCTAGTATTAAGTCACCAGGCTGAACTAAATTCAGTATATCACTATCTTCAGTAACCAACTTGTCACTACTACGACCACCCCATGATTTTGAGATGTAGAATATCGCACCCTGAGGGCTAATTGCAACCAAAACTTTAACAGTAATGTGACCAACATTGGTTAGAAGCAATTAAGTTGGATGGCCTCTCGGTAAAGATTTCAAAACAATAAAGAATGACAGTAACACGGTCACCAAAGGAAGCGTGAAAACATCTAGGCATATTATTACTTATTGCATGCCTATCAGGCCAATATACAAATCGATATAAAACATTATACAAGGCAGTTTAACTTACAATACCAAATCTATAAGCTAAATCTTTAAAATCTAAATTTAAACGCAAGTGTATTAATGTTAGTAATAACATTTGAAATTTAGACACAGATCTAGGAGTGTAAATTCGATCTGTAATCAAATGAAACACTATCATTAAGGTACTAAAGTTAGGTAGTTCTGTATAATATTCACTTTTTCGTCATCCTCTTCAAACGTACTTTGTGATAATGTTGTCACTCACAATTTCTTTTAAATCACATACTTGTGTAAAATAACTATTATTACATTTTTCAAGTTTTGAAATATCTTGAAAAGATAGATCAGTTTGAGTCGAAGTAGAAACAGTATTACATGGACGCACCTTATCAATAACACTCCCCTCAGATGATTCTTTGCCTAGATCAGTCTGGATTGTCAATATCTGTCCAATGAGCTGGTTTTCCTAATAGAAAGTTTGAAGAAAAAAATGTCTATTATCATTAACTAATTACATAACTCCACATTTTAATTAAATTGAAAAAAAAATGTATTACTACTATTATTTTAGAACATTTCAGCAAAAATCAATAATTCTCATATATATATATATATATATATATATATATATATATATATATATATATATATATATATATTTAAAAGGGAAGGCCCTTTTTTTGTCAAATCCACATAAAATCGTGCCCAATACGCATGCGTAAACTTAAATCTAGAACTTAACCAGTTTTAGAGCACACTCAAATGCGAAATCCGTGGTCGAGTGGTATAAGGCACGTTTCTCTTCTGTTCCAATTATCGTATGGGTTCGATCCCCGCTATGGACAGAATGATTTTTCTTACTTTATTGGCAATAATTCATTTTAATAATGCCATATTTAATTCAGAGGGAAAAGTTACATGATTTGTATTTTTTTTTTATTAGAATGTTTTATAATTAAGTAAAATTTAACACCCAAGAATATTTTGTTTTAATTACTAAATAAAAAATATGTATTATTAATCGTTAGCTGCAAACAGCAAATTTTAAATTCGGGGTTTTAGAATCAGAACTGATAAAAAACAATTTAATGAAAGTTTTTAAAGGTCGTGTAGTTTAAAAAAAAAAAAAATCAGAAATATTGTCATTTTTCCAAAATATTGGGACTGTGGTAAATAAAATAAGAAAAATATGATTATTCTCCTTAAAAAATTGAAAAGAAAAGAAGAGAAAAAAGAAAGAAGCAAAAATAGATGATTTATAAAAAAAAAAAAGTCAAGCTGGATATACTTATAAAGAGTGTTTCAAATTGTTCTTTTAAGTAATGGCATTTTCATTTCTTTAGCATATTCTCTTTTTAGCTGTACAATTGTAATTGATTAATATTCAATTAAAAAACTCCATTGTTTTAAAATAGCTCTCTAAAATATGTGAAACGAAGTATTTACAAATTCCTTTAATTTTTCCAAAAGATATGAGAATAAGACTTTTGCTTTGAAAATTCGCAAAGTAAGTTGGATATTCTAATTTCCTTACATTATGGCATTTGTTCTATATATAATTATTGCAGAATAGAGCTCTGTGTTCATGTGTTTGATTTTCTTATCTTGAAACATCACATCCTAAACATATTATATATTAAAACGAAAAGGGATTGCCATCCAATTCATTTTTCACACGAATTTGCCTCATTGACGCAATGCACAAACTTAAATCTACAACCTAACCCGTTTTAGATGCGAAAACGGTGGCCGAGTGGTATATAGAGCGTTTCTTCTCTCTTCCGATTATCGTGTGGGTTCGATCCCTGCTAGGGACAGAATGACTTTTCTTATTTTTTTTTTTTTAATTAAAATTTTTTAACAAAATTTTTGAATAATTATTCTTCAAAAATTTCAAACTTTTTAAAACAGCTATGATTTTTTTTTTTTTTTTTTTTTTTTTTTTTATGGAACTATCAAGTTATTTGCCGTCAAGTTTTGATGCGTTCCATCTAGTTATTGTTTAAAAAGTGTTTGCAACATTAATCTAATATCCAGGGATCTGTTTAGAAAAAAATTGAGTTCTTTAAAGGACCCTTCACAAAAATTTTCATTTAAAAACTGGACCCTTAACAAAAATTTTCCTTTTAAAACAGGTCTCTTGACAAAAATTTTCACCTTAATACAGGACCTTTCACAAAACTGTTTGAACTCTAAACTGAATATTTCCCAAATTTAACCATTTTAATGTGAATCGGACCTGTCAAAAAACAGCCGATTAACTAACTTTTTTATACATGAAGGATCAAGGATCTTATTAAAAATATAAGTAAAAAAAAAAAAAAAAACCTGAATGTAACATTAAAATTTACAAAATTATTATTAGAATTTTCACAAATATAAGAAACTGTTCACAATTTTACAAAAAGTGGACCCTGTGAGAAAAGACTGGACACACCCCTAATATCAAATGTTAAAACATATGTAAGAATTAATTTTGTAAATACATTAGTAGAAAAATACTCTTTGTTTTAATGTCTGCAGCTAAAATATTTTGGGCAATCTTTAATTAAGAATCTGTCCATTTTGTTATACAAATCTGCAAGCTATTTTCTTTATTTCAAAGGCATATATTTATATAAATATACATACATACATTAGATTAATAAAAAACTAAAACCTTTTATTTTTATTATTCTCCAAATATTGAGAAAAAAAACTCTTGTGAGAAAAGAATGTGTATCACTTAAGAGCAACAGTAAATTACTATCTTAATAATACATTACATTCTAACAAAAAGATTACAACAAACCTGAAATAAAATTATTTTTACATACCCAGAAGTTTTTTCGTTTTGATTCTGTCAAAACATCTATTTTCAAGGCATGTCTGCTGTAAGTCATGTCATAGTGACTTTTCCTAATCGCTGGAAAGCAATAAAAAGCATAATTTACAGTATGATCATTATTAAGCAACTCCACAATACTCCACACACCATTGTGTAACAGAATACTCATAACACTTGAATCGTAAGCCACGCGCGCTAACAAGACAACACTCACTTGATAACTTCACACACTAACACTACATAAAATTAAATGAGTTACAGAACACTTGGCAATCAAATAAACTGCGATAAAGCAGCCAATATGGTAAACATGAAATATGTGCAGTACATTGCGCAGATAGAAGATTCTGGGTTCCATGTTTTTAACGTCATATCGAAATCACGGAGAAAAAACCTGGAGGAGAAACTAGAATAGCGAGGATATCGAAAATGCAAGTCATATTTTTTAACGAAAGAGGGCGCTGTAAAATTTGGCGGCTGCCTTCTATGTTAAATTCCGAAAGTATTTTACTCGATTATTTTTAATTATAGCAATTATATGTCATAAATATAAGATGGGATATAAATGTTTTATTCCGGGATGTAGATCGGGCTATGATGATGAGATAAACAAAAGAAAAATCGAAGAATTTTTTTTTTTTTTTAAGTATGTTTAGAGCTCCAAAGATGAGTGCTTTTTATTATACTTTAATTTAAAGTTATATGCATGTAATCATTTTTAAACTAAGAAATTTTTATTCTAGTATATCGATCTTAGTGTATATGTTTTTAAAATGTTATACTTAATGAATGCTAATGTCTGTGGCTAATTGACATGGCCATTTAAATTGTCTTATAGAGTGCTATTTGTTTGGCTGTAATCTGAAGCTGTTTTTATTTGAATAATACTTTTAATCTCTAAAAATTATACGTCCATTCCGTATTTCTTCGCAGTACAATATCCGTGATATTTATTTTTAAATGACTACTATTCAGATGCTTCTGTCAGGATGAACTCTTATTTAAAGAGTTATAAAAAGCAATCGAAACGCCAAATATCTATTAAAATATATGCATGGTGTGAAGAAAACTTTATTTAATGAAATTTTTACTTGTTTGACTTTTTTAAAGTTCAAATTTTCAATCAAAAACATTTAAAAAATGAATGCTTTTCGCATTGAAAAGCATTGCAGAAGCAGGTTAGGATAGCCTTCAGTTTACCGTGGCGCCATCTATAAGGAGAAAAACTGTATTGTAAAATTTCAACGTTACTTTCCCCTCCATCTATCTTCCTCCGTGATCGAAATGACCCGAGGCTAACGAAAAAGAAAGGCTACCGCGGTGCTTTACGCGTATCTTTTTTTACAGACCGCCGGAGTCACGTGATGCTCAAATGCACCACCAGAGGCTAACGAAAAAGACAGGCTACCGCGGTGCATTCCACTTATCTGTTTTTACAGACCGCTAGAGTGACGTGTTGCTCTTTTCGTACACCTGCATTGGTGCATTCGAGCATCACGTGACTCCCGTGGTCTGTAAAAAAAGATATGCGTAAAGCACCGCGGTAGCCTTTCTATTTCGTTAGCCTCGGAAATGACACCAAAGAGTTACCTTTTTCCCTGAATGAGACAAGTTAACAAGTATTAGTTTGGCGATTACAGTGTCCTCCTCAAGATGCTTGGCAATTCTCTTTTGTTCAGAATCGCCTAAACCAATCATATTTTATATCTCGTATGTCGCCACTCTCATATCAAGGCACACTCGTCAAACCCTCGGCGCACCTCACCTCAAACTACACTGAAGACGTTCTACGAAAGGTCTCAACTGATTCCATCTTTTTTTGTCATTGCGAGAAGAGGATGCGATAATTTCTAATTTATTAATCTTTTTTCTGACGTCACAAATCGCTGAATTTTCGTTTTGTACCCTGCTGCAAGTATCGGTGAGAACGGTCACTTTTTTAGATCCACTGGACACGCTCAAACTGACAGGTTCTAATGGTTTCTTGCAGCTCAATTGTGGGACGGTACGAAACAGAAAGCCAGTGAATTGTGAGGTTGGGCGTTGGGCTATCCCAGTAATGCTTTAAAAAGTACTAAAAATTGTAGCCGATAAATGTGCAGCGATGCTGTACGATAATAGGACGATCGCAGCGATATCTGCTTGCTCTTTTCAACGTAAATAAAAATTTAGTAAATTATCATTTAGTAAATGTCGTTTTTTAGCCATAATCACTATCTTTCATAATTTTAAAGCTTATGAAAATCACTTTCTAAGTCAGAGGAAACCAAAGACATTTAAGATACATAGACTGGCAAAACTGTCAGTTTAACTGAGGATTTTTGATCACAGCTGACGTACGTCAGATTATTGACATTTCATATAGTAGTATATTATGTGTGGTTAGCTGTGTTGCGCTATAATTTCTTTATTCGAGATTTTTTCTAATTTTTTTTTTTTTTAAATCGTTATTAAATTTAAACGTATATTGCCTAATTTAACACTTTATTGTGGTATTAGCTTGTTATTAGGACGAAATCGCAATTGTTATATATGTGTGTTGCATACAATAGCACCGGCAATCAAGGCATAAATAAAACTTTATCTTTCCATCGGTAAGTCAAATTTTATTTATGAGTATACTTAAGAATGTCCTTTTTAATAAATCTTAGTATCATTGTTTCATTTATTTAGTCAGTGTTATTTAAAGTGAGGACAAAATAAAATTCATCAATTTGATCTGGCCATGAATTTATGGCACAAATGGGATTTATTTAAAAGTAGTTACTTATTTGATTATAAGTTGTTTAATTGAGATATGTTTCATTATCATATAAACACTGAGATATCAGCTCTCTGTGTTATATAAAACTATTTTTTTTTTTAGTCTGAACAGAAAATTATATTTATTCATAACATTTTAATCAATAAAAATATAACTTTCTTATGAATCGTTTCATTTTAATTTAGCTGTTAAAGTAGATAGCTGTTTTGGAATTCCTAATGCATTTCTAATATATAATATACCTTGCAGAGTGTGGTATAAAATAAAAATATTTACTGAAACACTAAGAACTTTTTATTACTGTTGTTATCGAAAACTGTACAATTAGAATAACCTTTACAAGTCCCAAATGAATATCAACATATTGATAACCTCCTGAGCTACAATCAAGTTATCTGTGGTCTGCCTACTGATGGAAGTCCAGGAACTGACTTGCAAAAGTTGACGTTTGGAAATCAAGGAACTAAGTTAACAAAGTCTTTTGTTACAATTTTTATGCCAGCTGGAGACATTCACAGGCAGAAATTTTTATTTAATTTTTCTGTCTGTAAATGTAACTTGCTAGAGCTTGAGATGTCTTCCACGTCCAAGAAACCTCTTGCTGCCAATCTTCATTCACAGTAATTCAATAGGTTGATATTAAGTCCATTTAAGATTTGGAAAAATTATTTTACTGGTACTTTTTTGCATAACAACAGTAATGAAACGTTCTATGTTTTTCAGTAAATATTTTTATTTTATATTTGTATCTGAAAGTGTTATATATTAGAAATGCTGGTACTTCTCGACTATCTTGGCAAGAGAAGGAAATTTCACATGCATAGTTTCTGGTAACCTATTTACTGTTTCTTTTTACAGAAGATTTTGGAACAGGTCTGGTACTCACTCCGTGAAATGCATTTGAAATCTTTCTCCCTATCATTTTTCTGACAGAAATCGTATTTCTTCTTTTCAAGCCAGGAGGGGTGATAAACCTACCAAATGAAACTAGTTGGCGACTAACATTTTCCCCTCCATGTTTTCTCTTATATTTCATGGATTCGGGGTGCTTCACAAAGTGAAAGTTTTTTTGCAGGTCTTCTATGGTTGAAATCATTTAACCTGTATTATTATTATTTTTTTTACAATCATGACTGATAAATTACGGTATGACACACGGTAAATTCTTATTACAAATACTATGTTGAATATCTCTGTTTTATTGTGTATTTCAATTTTAATAAAGAAAAACTATACGGAACAGTTCGAAAATTTTAAAAGCGTTTAGTTGTTAAATGTTTTATGCTGAATAAAATTACAAGTAATATATCGGTAAAATTGTTATACTTGCTGTTTTAGATAATTACAATTGAATTACTAATAGCTTACTTAAAAATACTTTTATTGTCTGTTATAGCTTTAATCAGGAATGAAATCAGTCAAAAAGAAAGAAAAAAGGAGAAAAACATATCTGGTTATTTTAATTCTCTTTAGATTATTAAAGTAGCTAAATCAGGCTACTTATTTTAAAAAACAATAATCAACAAATATCATTCATAATAAATTATTTTAAAGAAATGGTGGATGTTGAAATTACTTTTTTTATTTAAAATCTCTATAAGGACTCTATGACTGACATGAAACATTTCCAGCGTGAATATAACATTTTGAAATAAAGTATTAAAAATATCTGGATAAAAAAAGGCTTATTTCATAAGCATAATGCATAAGAAATAAATTTTTACAAATGTTCCAGGTAATTTCTGAATGATTAAAAATCTTGGATTATTTTAAGGCAGTTCCAAAAAAAAAAATAATAATAATAATAATAAATAAAAAATATTTTTCCTCGTTTAACAACGTGAAACTTTCTGTTACATTTTCTGACTCATTTTTTAACATAAAGCCTGATACTTGCAGACATGATTATTAAAGTGATTTGTAATCGAGCGTTTTTTCATTTTCCGATAAATTAATTACATCTTGAGTTATAAGCGATTATTGTCTCAGGATGGCAGTTTTCGTTCCTGTGTTGTCGCGTTCCGAAGGTTCAAAACACTCATTTTTGACAGTATTCTCTGAAAAAAATTCTCAGTTTGCTGATAAATGGAAACCAACTGTTCGATTACATATTTTTTTAATAAGAGCACTTGCCAACTTGATACTTTTGTTGCGTACAATTTTTTTTATACATATAAATTACATTAGTTAAAACTGGCTACTTTTAGAAGTATTCTTAAATTCAATTTAATTAATAAAAACGGATAAAATTGGCAGTTTTTTTATTATTAAACTATGAAATCGAACAACATTTTGCATTTTTCGAAAAAGACGCAGGATTTTTCAGAAACTGCTATCAAAATTGGTG
Organism: Maratus michaelseni; assembly: GCA_963931845.1. NCBI lineage: Eukaryota > Metazoa > Arthropoda > Arachnida > Araneae > Salticidae > Maratus > Maratus michaelseni. The sequence continues at coordinate 470,569,699 of OZ007589.1, forward strand.
CTTTGAACCAATTTTAGAGACGCGGAAGCCTGAGAAACGATGTCAGAATACAGCAATCGCCTACAAGTCAACATGTAATATATTTATCGAAAACTTCTATAAGAAGATATTTACTAAAAGGATAAGTAAAATTAAAGAAATTATGGAACATTTTTAAAAGTTTAAAGATCGTCTTTAAAATTGAGAAAATAATACTTTTTTTTTCAGGAACATTTTACAATACATTGTGGGGGAAAATATAAAGCATGTACAGAATCATTTAATGTAATTAAATATTTTGTTCTTTTAACCAAGAAAACATTTCAGCATCTCTTCTTGAGGTGTATTTATATTATTCGGGACTTCAAAATGGTCATACAATGTGTGGATATCACTAATTTCCAATAGAATTTTCGATATATTTAACAGAAGATTTCTGCGATCGAAATTAGGAATTCATATCCCTCGTCCCCTCTGAGTTTACATTGATTAATTTTTTAAAATGTGGTACTGTAATTGAAATTGTTTCTTATCTAAGCATAATGTCACAGTATCTGTAAGGTGTAAATGTATTTGTAAGGTATGCGTCTTGTAAGGTGCTAGTTAAAAAAATTAAACAATATAATATATTTAATAACAATATAATATAATATATTTAACTAAACAAATATCTTTAAACGAAAATTAATTCTTAATTAATAGTGTGCATATTAAAGATTTTATGGTTTTATTTCAACTAATTTCCCTATATCTTCGGTTATGAAAATTTTAATGTCATGATTCAATATTCATGATAAATTTGCTTTATGCATATGTTACACTCAGATTCTCAAGAAAGCAGTTCAGTTATAAGAGGAAATAAGATAACCATTGCATGCTGAAATGTAATAATATTTTTTGTTCCACCGTGATTGTTCAAATGAAAAGCTTTAAGCTGTTTATAACATAAATGCTATGCATCATTCTGTCACACATTTATTTAACTTCCCTAAAATTTCACAATGGTAGGGTCCCTTCTCATTATTTTGGTCAGGGGAATCTCTCTGTGTTTTCCAAGAAACGGGAGAAGATCTATTCATACTGTATTGGTATTGTTGTACCAGCGCCTTTATAATCAAGTCCAGTAGGGCGAGTTTTGTTCTGCTTATGAAAGTATTTTTGCGTAATTACAAAAAAAAAAAAAAAAAAAAAAAAAAAGCATTTTAAAAAAATGCTGTGCTTATGGGCATTTCCATGAAAAAGTGGACATGAGGGTTGAAATTTCAAATGTCTTTTATTACTACAAATAATATATCCAATTAAAGGTAACAATATGACGCATATGAAATTACAGAGAACTAATCTCTAAAAATATTTTTTTTTTATAATTTATCTAGGCTCAAAGTTGGAAAAATTTGAAAAACTTTCAGCCTGTAAAATAGGGTATTTTCATTCTGCCAGAAGCAATATTTAAAACAGCAGCATTTTCCATATATGTTCATATATTACTATTTGTGACCTTTGTGTAGCTTTTGAAACACTTAATTTTTCAAAAAAATTTAAAAGTCCCGATTTTTAATACAAATACATTTACCCTGTCTCTCTGTCACACCCGTCACAAAAAAGATGCTTAAGTTATTATACAAAATGCATTTTTTCATGAAAATACATGAAACTTTCGGAAAGTCTAACTATTGAAGTCTGAATAACTGCAAAACGTTAAAAATTCATTAAATTTTTATTTTGTGTGAAATTTTAGGGTGACGGGTGTGACAAAACCTTGTGACGGGTTGGCAAAATTCTTGTGACGGGTATGATAACATTTTAAATTGTTTTGAAATATATTTAAATATTTTTTTAATGAAGTGTAAGGTTAAATCATTCTTGTTCCTGAACATATTAAGGCCAATTTGCCAAAAAAGAGAAGATAAATCATGAAATATATATTTGAATTATTTTAGCGAATTGTGAGTTGGTAGCAACTTACTTACTTTTAAGTTGATTCTGCTTTGGATTTTTTTAAATGTGCTCAGGAGATTGGTGCAATAAAGGCATTGCATGTCTCAGCAGTGAAAACACTAGAAACTAAACAAATACTGACAGAAAATGGGAAGGCATCAAGTCTTATCACCACTTTAAAGTAAGTAGTGATAGTACTATCCTTTTGATGGGAAAGACTGCCAAATCAACACTGAGGGAAGTGGCAGTCACTGCTAATTGTGATTCCCCTCCCCCCCAGAAAGATTTTGAAAATATCAGATTTAATCAGGATACTTAATTGAACCATGCGCAGCAATAATATGGCGTAGTCTCTGAACGAAATTACCAGAAACCTTTGTAACATCAAACAAATATGTATGGATGTCAACACACCCGTCACAACTGCATTAATGGATTATCATTATAAGAATATATTATATTTTTAAATATTGAAAGCTATTGAAGTTACATATTTGTTATATTATCCAAGCATATGCATGGAAAAACATAATTAAAATACTTTTCAGGGATTTATTAGCTAACTTATTTCCCAAAATATAGATATAAACTCTTAAAATTTTGTCTGGATATTGGTGATTATCTTTTGGTTTCCCTGTCCAGTAGCAAAATGCGTAATAGCTTGTACTATGCTAATGTCGTGAATATCAACTTACGTAAGGAAGAAATAAGCTTAAAATACATGCAAGCCAGTGGGCCACACTCATAATTCCTCTGAGGCCACACTGGATTTGGCCAGAGGAAGATGACATCTCAATAAAAAAAAATTCTGCTATTGTAAAAAAAGTAGCCCCCCCCCCCCCCATCACTTATAACGAATAGGGGGCACTACCAATTTTAAACTAACTGCATAAATATGTTAGTTTTATTAAATTTCTTTTGTATATTTACTATTGTTGAGTTTACTCTCTATACTGATCACTGTATTTTTTTTTTTTTTTTTGTAAACAACTTTCAAATTGTACACTTTGCACAATGTCACACCCGTCACTTCTTTGTCACACCCGTCACAGCAGGAAAAAAATTCTTATACATTAAAATAATTAAAATTTATTATGAAAATTACGTATTAAGTTTAATTTGAATCTCTTTCATTAGAAAAAAATTGTTTTAATAATAAAACAGTTAAATATTCACAGGAATTTTAACAAATGTGTGTGCAAGAAAAACTCTTGTCCCGAGAGAGTCACACCCGTCAAAGTTTAAAATTTTTGTTTTTTAAATATTGAAAGCTATTGAAGTTACATATTTGATCAATTATCCAAGCATATACATGGAAAAACATAGTTAAAATACTTTTCAGGTATTTATTAGCTAATTTATTTCCCAAAATATAGATATAAACTCTTAAAATTTTGTCTGGATGTCACACCCGTCACAATGGAATGGCCCTTATGTTGTTATAAGCAAAAGCGAGTTAATTCTCTTCCTAGCTTAAAGCTTTTTCCTTGAGTGTATAATTATTTTATATCAACTGATAAAAAAAGAAAAAAAGTTAACTTCATTAAATCATCTAAAATAATTAAAATTGAGCTAAATTTTCAAAATGGTTATATCCCCATCTCCATTTAATGGCACTGGTGAGTTCAGGAAAATGACAAGTTTAATTCTTATGAATTGTACTAAAGTGTAATTTAACAAAATGCATAAAGATTGCTTGTGTCACAAATTATTTGTGACACATACAAATTTCAAAAGAAAATCTGTGCCAACTTTACTTTATCTCGATGGTCAACACTGTTAATTGATTTAAGGTGGTTCTCAAATAACTCGCTTAACAATGCGAAACTTTCCGACACGTTTCTGACTAAACACGAAGGCATAAAATTTACAGGCCTAACTATTGAAGCCTCTTGAAATCGAAATGAATTTTCCGTTTTTGATAAATAAATTAATTATCGAGTTATAAGCGATTCGTGTCACGTGATGACACGTTTTTCCCCTTTGTCGTGCTGTGGTGTCGGACATTCTGTTCAAAACGCCAACTTTGACTATATTTTCTGAAAATCTTCTGTCTTTACCAAAAATTGGAAAACGTCTTTCGATTATAAAGCTTCTGAATAAGAACACCTGATAATTTCGTGCGTTTACGAACAAAAATGAATTACAAAATATATCATAAAGTAGCCTGTTTGGATTTCAGATCAGCCTTAAAAATAAATAAATAACACGAATACACTTCTAATTTTAACTCATTTTCTTTTTTCTTATATTGTATTAATTTAACTACAATATTTGGTTAATTATATATATATCTATATATTATATATATAATTCTCATGTGGTCCAATTTTCCATTGTATATGGTTCATATTTAATTTATTAATCCATTTGTATTTACTTAATTGCAACTCCAATTTATAATTTTTTTTTTTCCCTTTCTCTCTATTTCTTTTTTCTTTTTTCAATATTCTTTAGGTATGAGTAAAATTTGGCCAATTACCATTGAAGCACAAGCTATGGTAATATTATGTTTGCACATGTTAATTATTAGCTATGTGGTATTCTGTATACACAATATCATTAATTATCTCTTTGGAGATTTAAGTAGAATGATAATAGAACTTGATATGTTTTATGAAATTCATAGATATTATAATTATATATATATATATATTCCATAATGACATATCTCTCTATTTTCCAGTCTGTGTAAAATGTAAAAACATCGCGGTTGTATAAATGGAACATATAATATTTGAATGGGCGTGCGCAAATCATTTTTTATCAAACGATATCAAAAATTTTGATGCATATTTCTCTATGGTGGTGGTATTCACTATGCAATCAGTGAGTTGCAGAGTTACCACTTTTTCGTCCATCTCATAAATTTTGTCATTAAGGCTGTTGATCAGTCAACTCTCTATATATCCTTTCGCTAATGTTAAACCAATGGGCGTAAGGTGCATTCATATATTTCAAATATCTCCTCAGGAAATTAATTATTTTTAACTTCTGTTTTCTCTGTATAATCCTTAAAGAATCTCTCTCTTTCTCTCGCTCTCCCCCCGTCTCTCCAATCCTCTCTCTCTCTCTCTTTTTCTTTTTTTTCTTTAGCTGTCAAAATATTTCTAAAACATATACTTAATTTTATTTGAAATATTAAAATTTTACACACTGCTCGTCAGCTTTTAACATATAAAATAATAAATTAAGCATTTTTTAAAGAAATATTTTGACATCTAAGAAACAAAATACATCCTTTAAGAAAAATTAAGTTAAAAGTATTAATTTCCTGAGGTGATATTTTAAAAATATGAATATATACGCCTATAAGTTTAACATTAGCGAAGGGAATTGGACAGGTTGTCGAACAGTTGATGTCGGTTAACCCTTTCCGGCACAGGCAGAGTTTGTTCGTAAAATGAGAAATTACTGACTGACACCGGAATTTACAAACGACTTTTTTCGTAAATAAGAACTCCTTATTTTAAACTTTCATTGTAGAAACAAAATTTTATTAAATATTCTTGGTGTGGAATGCAAGTTTGGAATTAAAATTAGGTGTGCCCGGAGTGGGACCACTGTGCCGGAAAGGGTTAAGGGGCTTCCGAGTTGCGATCAACTTTACGCCCAGTCTTTTTGTGAGTAAAGTGTCTTGTAAATATTGAGCCGTTGGGAAAAGTTAAATGTAGTATTAACTACATAAGAAAGAACAATTAAAAATAGAAGAAAAATTAAACAATGGGAATAAAAAAGTAAAGCAAAAGTTATTAAGGATAGAGTCTAATAAATGGAAAAAAGTAAAATGGTATAGCTGAAGTTAAAATTAACTACTGAAAAAAGTGGAAAAAGTGTAAAATAGGGTTCGGAACATGTTCAAAAACAGCACTTAAATGCCAGGTGGAAAAGGCAGGCAAAGCAAGGCTTTAACAAAAAAGGCACTTAAAAAGGGCAAACATTTTTTTTTTTTTTTGGTATAGCTTAGGAATAAGTTTAATTGCTGGACCACAAAATTTAATTCCATGTTTAAGCTCCCATAGGCTTGCAAAAAAGTGGTGTACCAAATACTGATTTATGTATTTAAGACATTTATGGAACAGTTTTGAAAAATCTGAGGAAATGCTTTGGTACTTCTCTATTATCCCGTCGACCACTTTTCATAACAAAAAACTATCGCCAAACTGTAACGCCAAATAATCGGGAGAACGTTGACATTGGAATATCAAAATAATAAATAAACAAAATATACGAATTTAAGGACACAATTGTTATTTTAATTAATAATTGAAATAACGATACTTCTCTATTATCCCGTCGACCACTTTTCATAACAAAAATTTCTTTTTTTGTTTATCAACGAAGTCGTTCAACTAAAACTACTCTAACGTTTTATCCACACGGCGAATCGTCATGGCATTTTTTCTACTACCTTTTAAAGGTTAGTATTTACTTAAAAAAACATCGGTTCGGCGATTGCAACGCCATCTGTGTGCCAGACCGGGAACTTATCAGCCCATGTGTTATATACTATAAGACGAGGTTATCAAACCATAAGATGAAGATTAAACATGTACAGAGTGATTATAAAAAAAACTATCCCGATATATGAGCCCCTAACTATCATTCCGTTCACAGAAACTGAATGAAATTTTGGTTTAAAGTATTTTGAGGTATGCGCTGAAAAATCATATGAAAGACAAAAGTTAAAAGGGTTGAGAGACGCAGGAGGCTCACGCCCCCGTCTCTCCATGATTTCAAGTAAAAGTTCAAGAAAAGTATAACTAAAAGTAAATATGAGCTTAAATGAAATTTTAGATTGTGGTATTTCTATGATAGAAAAGCTTTAGTCTTATAATGGAAATTACTGAAAATTAATTAATATAAAATCGCTAATTGTATATAAAACTCATGAAAAAACATGGTAGAATCATTGGAATTGCGTAAAAATTATTAAAGCTAAGAATTTTTGTTTATCGAAGAAATCCTTATTTTTATATGTAAATTAGTGATTCCCTCAGTTTGTGGGGATGGGTTTTTACCTCCCCTCTTAAATGCTATATTTTAGGAATGAAAAAAAAAAAGAAAAAACCGGTGCGTTTACATTGTATATATAAGCGGTTAAATCAAGTCTAAATAATATAAAAATTATGATATGTGCAGTCTAAACAGAATTAAATCAAGCATATACAATAAAAATTAGGTAATTGGTTTCTAAACCCCTATTATTGCATGGAAAAATCAATTAATTCGTTAAAAGTCACTCAAATTTTGAATATTGTTTATGTATTTTGGTTCAAAAACTAAAATATAAGTGTACTTTTCCTTTTACAGCAAGAATAGCTAATATGATAGTTGAAAAATTCTTTTGAAATCAGTATATTCTTTTGCTTCATTATTATACTCATTAAGGTGCCCATTGTTCAGAAACTGTAATATAAGTTTAAATTTCCTCTTGTAAGTTGATATCCTCATCTTATTGTTGAATAATTCTTAAGAAATCAGCACTTTTAATTAAAAATCAATATTTTCTTTTGTTTAATTGTTGATACTCGTTAAGGTGTTTGGCATTCAAAATTAATATATATGTTTAATCTTCATCTTATGGTTTGATAACCTTGTCTTATAGTATAAAATTTCTTATAAAATCAGCATTTTTTCTTGAAATTGATATTTTCTTTTGCTTAATTATTATTCTCATTAAAGTGTCCGTTTTTCAGGACATGTAATATAAGTTTAGATTCCATCTTATATTATGATATCCCCCATCTTATAGTTGAATAATTCTCAAGAAATCGGTTTTTCCCCCTTAAAAATGGATATTTTGCATTGTTTTGTCTAATTATTAGTACTCATTAATGTCATGATTGTTCAAAAAGTAAAATATTTGTTTAATCCTCATCTTATAGTTGAAAGATTCTTAAGAAATACACTGAGCTGCGCCGCCAGATGCCTTAGTGTCACCCGTTGGCGTCTCAACCGCCGTACTCATGTACTGAGGGACATATAACAGGAACGTTCAGGGTCTGCTCCCCGTATGCGCTACGGGGGTTGGTGCACTGCCATCTGCGCATCACACCAATTCTACTGAGTGGTGACAGTAAAGGTCGTTATGATACGTGGAGGTTCCCATAATCAGATGATACCTCCAAGAAGACACTTGATGAAATGCCAGAAGACACCCGACGGCTTCGTCGCCGGAACCCCATAAGAGGAACCGGTCCTAGGTCATATGCCGAACTCTCCCGACGACCCTTGCTTTTCCACGGTGTCTGAACGTCGTGTTCTAGGGAGGGATAAAACAACTAGTTCTTTTGCCGTGGTTTTCGAATCAGCTTTTTTCGTTAAACATTGATATTTTTCGTTGTTTCACTTAATTAGTAATACTCCATAAGATGTTCGTCATTCAAAATTAGTATATAAATTTAATATTCATCTTATAGTATGGTAATCTCGTCCATTTAACCGCATCTTAGAGTTCTTATTTTCACCCCTCACCTTCGCATTCAGGGGCAGTGCACGGTGCGTCCGTGAACTCACCGGCTGTCCTCGATCTCTCGTTTCCCTACTGCTCGAATAAAATTGACAGACGTTTTTATTAAACTATGAAATCGAAAAGCAGTTTCTATTTTTCAATGACAACAAAAAATCTTTCAGAAACTACTGTCGAAATTGGAGCTTTTAACAAACGCTACGGACGCGAAAGCCTGAGAATCGACGTCATACGATAGAATTCGCCCATAACTCAAGATGTAATATGTAGATCGAAAAATGGGAAACGTTATTCTATTCCGATTGACTCATCCATGCTTTAGCTTATAAAATAATGGGCGTAAATGTATCAGAAAGTTTCAATTTGTTCGACGGGGGATTAAAAAAAAAATTTTAGGTCCAGTAATAAATAAGTTTGAAAGATATTGCATTAAGCTGTTAAAATGTTTTAAAAATCTTTCTATAAACGAATTTTATCAAAAAGGGGCTTTTGTCCGTTATGGTTCTTCAGAGCCGTAGCAATGATGGTACAGTCGGTGCACCAAGCGCCTTCAATTACATTAAGTGCTAATCGACTTCATCGGCTCCATCACTTATCATTACTGATGCGCCGCGCTCCGATCACTCATAGAAAATTTAACAATGTTTTTTCATAAGGTTCCAAATAGAGTTACTATTGTATGCCCGCATCGGTCCAGCCACACCCCTATATAACGGTGCAGTTCATAAGGGCAATCCGGTGAGAGAACGGCTCTGTTTTAAACCTAACGAGATTAATTACAAACCCAGCTATTCGACCTCTCTTTGGAATTAACTTATTGGGGATTGTTATGGGTATCTATGATAATTTATATATTGTGTTAGAGGTCTGAACCTGGCCCTAGAGCGGCCTGCGTTCGGACCAATTTTCATTGAAGAGACTCGTGCAGGACCTAGTACTTACTTTTTTCTGCAGCTCGGACCGGGCTTAGTCATCACTTTTCCGACCTGGGTCTAACTTATTTTTTCAGACTCGGGCCGGGATGGGTCTGCACTTTAGACCTGACCTGGACTTTCTTCTTAGTGGTCTACACGGGCCGAAATTTTCTAAGCCCGTTCCGACCCAGCCCGTATAAAAATCATTGACCTGGTATGGCCCGTGCAAAAATCAATAAGAAGAGACCCGTCGCATCAATTTCTACAAAAAATGCCCAGATTTTTAAATGGTGTTTATTCGAAAATTAAAATTATCTTTTAATAATAGTGTATACATTTCTGGGGAAGAAAATTAAAGTACGGTAACATCTATGAATTAGAACCTGCCTTAAACGGAAAAAAATGGCTTGATCCGTACAAAATGAATACAATAATTCGTGCGAAAAGTGCATAATACATATACAACACATGATGTACCTGCTAAGAATCAAAGCTATCTATAACGGATTTTTGTTGTTTTACTGAATTTCTATTGTATGTAATTGTCTAAGTCAATTTTTTTAATTGGTGTTTATGTACGTAATTCTCTAAATGGTCATTAATATTATTGATATTGAGTGTTACATGCATTTCGAACATAATTTGAAAATAACAATTATTATTATTATTATTATTATTGCTCTTTTAAACATGAAAATAGTTTAACACCTCTTATTGAAGCATATTTCCATGATTCGAGACTGCAAAATGGCCATACGCTGTTAATATATTTTCTTAATACATATTTATCTTTGTGCTAACATGGATTCATTCTGACCGAATTCAATTCAAGCTACCTTATTATTGTTCTTTTTTAAAGTAGACTTTGATTATTATAAAATCTGATGAAATATTATTTATTATGTTTATTTCATTTATAATATTATTTATATTTTATCATGAAATCTATATGACACATGTCAGTTAAATATGAAATATTTATAAAAATAATTAATCTTATATTCTTTATGGAAAACGGTAACATATACATATATACTGCTGATTTTCTTTTCAAAAATAAGTGGTAGGGAAGGGCAAAATTGCTAGGTTAAATATAAATGTTATGTTTTGCAACATCAATATTTATCTATTATAGCAAATCTCTTAAAGTGATCTTGCGAAAAAACATAGTCCCCCCTTCCCTTCCCCAAAATTGAGATTATTCTTTGCAGAATTTAAAAAAAAAAAAAAAAAAAAAAAAAAAAAACATACAATGGGGAAAAAATAAAGAAAAACATTTGACAAGTTGAAAATTATTCAAACATGGATTTAAAAGGTTTTTATGTTTAATGACATGCCTATCTGCTTTTCTACCTCTGTGAAATTTTAAGAAATCGTAGTTGTATAGATGGAATATGTATATATTTTTAACGGACTTTGTAATAATCTCTTCCCTGCCTCGAAAACATCCCCACTCTTAAAAAAATAAAACATTTATATATATTTTTCCCCAGTAAAATCTAGTACTGATGGCTAAAAATAGAAAAATAATACATTATATTTTTTTTCGTTAGTGCTTTTACCTCTACCCTCAGTCCCTCTCATTATCAGATAATGAAAAAAGTTCATTAAAAAGCATACTTTAATTTCATAAATGTTTACAGTCATCGAAAACAATGTTTCAAAAAATGTTTAATAAAAGTAAAACAACACGCAAACTTCTCAGAAATACATAAATTAATACATAAAACTTAATGATTTGATGATACAAATTATTGTTTTACTCTATTTATATTTTTATTTACTTATTATTTATTATTTTATAAGAATTCTAACTGAACTGTTTTAATAATATAAAAGAAAAGTAAAATAGCTAGAAAACTTTCACTTTATTTATTTATTTTTTTTATTTTGCTGTTTTCACTCTTGTTTAATATTATAATAGCGAAAGTATTTTTAATTAAACATTCAACAATAAATATTCAGCATGAAACATTCAACATCTAAACGCTTTTAAAATGCTAGATCTGTTCAATATATTTTTAACACTTTCCAACCTAGTTGAAAAGTGTTTATGACTTCGGTTTGTCTGGCCGTCTGGCCGTCTGCCGTCTGGCCGTCTGCCGTCTGCCGTCTGTCCGTGCTCTAACTCCCGTAAATATGCTCGGATTGCCCTGCAATTTTTATATGTTATAATCATTATCTATAGCATGTTCCCTATTTCAACGGAAGTATGTAGCACTTATAGTTTTTTTACAGGGACACTCAAAAGAATTCCGTTACATTGCGGTCTATGGGGAAAAATCATTTGCGGTTTATTTAAATAATGTTTCACTATTTTAAACGCATTGAAATTTATATATATCACTAAGGTGCATTAGAAGAAGCTTAATATGGAATAGGGTGTGCATAGCACTTATACTTACTTTACAGGGACAGTCAAAAGAATTCCGTTACGTTACGTCTATGGAGAAAAATCGTCTGCGCTTTATTTAAACAATGTTTCCCTATTTTAAACGCATTGAAATTTATATAAGGTTCATTACAAGAGACTTACTACAGAATATTGTGTGTATAGCAGTCATCGTTCATTTACAGGGACACACAAAAGAATTCTCTACTGTATGTTAACAATAATTCCTGGAAGTGCGTTTTAAGTTACTAAACGCGATTTTAATTTTAAATCGCTTTTTGTCTATTACGTGGTGTGTATAAATTCTGTAGATCCTATACAGGGAAGCACAAAAGTTCGGGAAAACATTTCCGTATTATTTAACTCCAGACGGAGAATTTTAAACTGTGCTACGTGTTTCCTAACTGAACTAAAATTTAGCATCCTATGTAGTATATATACAAATCTATAGATCCTATACAGGGCTGAATAAAAGTATTTGGATTACTTAGATGTTATCTATTAGCTTATTGAAGAGTATGATTCGTAAAATTATTTTGGAAGCGTTGGAAAGTGTTACATAATCTATGCTTGACGCATGATTTTTCGTTCTAGTTTATTTATTATAATTGAAATACACAATAAAACAATGATATTCTACGTTAAAATTTATATAAACAAGTTGGAAATTGTACTTCAAACGTGACAAATGAGATGCGTTCGTACTATAGCAAGTTATATAAATATTCAGATCTTGATAATTTTTAATTTTGTGAAATGAATTATACCGTCTGCAGATTAAATTCTGCAATTAAATAATTATATTGGTCGCTTGACGATTCAACCTCGAAAGCTCCTATAAAAAGAAGCGCCGATTTTTTTTTAAATTCAAATTTCTTAATAAATATTTTTATTAATATCTTCTAAAGTTTTAATTCGATTTTCATAAAATTTGAAATGTCTCGACAAAATTCTGCAAAGTATCATTTTTAAACGCTCGCAATACATTTCAAATTCCATCACCACGTGTTGTTTATTTATTTTACTATTACCAATTCATAAATGCGACCGCCAAACAAATCTCCCTACCGCTGTATTATTTTTAAACGCTCACAATACATTTCAAATTCCATCACTACGTGTTGTTTATTTATTAAGTACAACCCCCAAACAAATCTCCCTACCGCTCTCTGGTTAAGGTGTGGGGTTAAAATAAGTTTGTTTACGCATATCGCATTCGCCAAGTAGGGAGTGCCAAGCACATCTTGGAAAAGAGGAGTGTATTGCAGGAAAGAAAACAATGAAAACCCGAGCCCCGAGCGGAGTGAGTACGAGACCTGTTCCAAGATTTTTTTCTGTATTTATACAGTTTATTTAATATAAAAAAAACATTTTTTTGGTACTTCTCCATTATCCCGTCGACCACTTTTCATAAGAAAGTTATTGCCAAACTATAGGATTTAATGCCAAAAATGCAGTCCCAATCACTCGACATCAGAAGCATTACACGTGTTTGTTAAGTCATCAAGTGGTTTTCAATTCACCATTTACCTGTATTTTTCATTATGTTTTACCGATTTATTAGTTATTTCATTAATTAAAATAACAATTTCATCCTTAAACGGCTGTGCCATGATGTTAAAAGAGAAAATGCATTGAAAGAATGTTCCGTTGCATAGTTAAGTGCAATAAATCAATTTCAACCGATGTTACAAACATTTATTCACCAGCCGAGAAGGATAATTAAGAAAAATAATGTAAATAAATATCAAAGATTTTTTTTTTTCATTAATATATTGTCATTTTTTTTGTTGTTGTTTAAACTTACTGACAGTTGACACTTTGGTGAGTGGGGCTTTTCCGAATTTTTTTTATTTTATTTATATTTTGATATTACAATGGCAACATTCCTCTATTTTTTTATTTGGCATTACAGTTTGGCGATAATTTTTTTTATGAAAAGTGGTCGATGGGATAATGGAGAAGTACCATTTTTTATATACAAACATAAGTAATTTGTATATAAAAAACAATAATAATAATATATATACACAGGGTTGGGGAATTATATCATTTTACTTGCCTCTAGTGAGTGGCTTTTCTGATGAGGCGAGATAATCTTTAAGAAGTCTTTTAAAAACTGCAGGCTATAGAAGAATTGTTTTTATTTCTTAGCTATATTTTGCAACTCTTCAAATTACTGTAATATCACTATGGTAACTAAGCTCTAACCTTATACTAAACTTTCCTCTATTGTATATATTTCTTAATTTTATTTGAAAAAAAGGAACAAAAATGTATTATTGTAGTAAGGATTTATTTTTACAGTTGCATAAATTCTGTCATAACAATTTTCAACTGTATGTTGCTTCTTGCTGGCTGGTAAGATTTTCTGAAAATTTCCCACTCCTACATACATCTTCAAATCTGCATAACTTAGGACCAGAGGTTGTGCAGATTTTAAAATTTTGTGAATTTCTGGTCATGCATAACTAAATATGCATAATAATGATGAGATATTTTTTTCTTGAATTATTCAATGAAACTCGTCTTATAAAGGTATATTGATAATTTACTTCAAAATCATAAAAATAAAGACATTTTATCTCATGTTTAGCCAGAATTAATTATTTGAAGTATTAAGATCATACTCACAGCTATTAACAATTTTTACGCATACAAATATAAATTAAGTATAAATTTTAGAAATATTTTGACAACTATATAAAACAGGCATCTTTTAAGAGCAGCACACCGAAAAAAAGAGGAAGAGATATTTAAAAAGTATGAATGCATTATAGGCCTATAGGTTTAACATTAGTGAAGGGAATTTGAGATGTTACTGACCATGTTTTGGGTATTTATGCATTGTGACATTTTGGTGCTTCGAAATAAAGAATACATTATTTTATCATGTATTTTTATGAGCAAATATTACAATATGAATTTTATTTTGCCTTTTTAGAACTTAACTGTAGAGCATTCACTATTTTGACGAATGCAAAATTGTATGTTTTATTTAAATACATACTAAAAAATCACTTATTCACTGAAAAAAAAAAAAAAATCATGAAAGAATAAAATTACAAAGATTTATAATCGGGTCTCTACACTGATCAACAAGAAATTTATTTTGCATGTAAGAAGGCATCCGTATTATAAAGGCATGCTATATGCTAATTTTATTGACTGTCAGTTCTTTTTTTTTTAAATACATTGTTTATTCATCTTATCAGATTTAACCCTCTTTTCTACAGCTGGAGAAATATTGATTATAAATTGAAAAAACATTTTTTTAAATAACTAATTTTTAGGCATGGTTTTGTATTTTAATCTATTACCACATGATTCAACAGTAAGTATTTGTTTGTTACAATAATGTAAAGTAACATTTGCAGTAATATAAATAAGTAATAATAATAGTTATAAATTATAACAGTGGTACAACCAGGCAGGATCCTCATTGGGGGCGAGTTTGGAATCATCCTTACTCATAAAATGAAAATTTTGTTTTGTGATTTGTCCACAGTAAATGTGACACATTAAAATCAATACAATGAGAAGCTATTATTATGAAAAGCTATAATTCATGATAAATTAAAATATATTATAAATGTGATTAAAATTCAAATTTACTGAGTCCCAGTAAGAGATTTTTCTGTGTCACTCTGCAGCAAAACAAAATTTATCTGTGACCATAAGAAAAAATAGTAACCCATGTTAAATAAATTGGAATAAATTAAAAATAAATTGGAAAAATAGTAACCCACCGCCAAAATTTACATTTACAAGGAAAATGTAATAAGAAGATGTAGGGATGCACTGGATAGTGACTTTGGTCGAATACTGAATATTCGACTAACTGAATATCTCTATATTTCATGGTTTAAAAGTTAAATTTCAAAATATTTTTTCATAATATTTAACAGAAAGACAATTTTCATGAAAAAAAAAATTCACAATTAAACTTTACAATAAAATTTTTAAAAAATTCTATGTTTTAAATTATTTAAGAAGGATTAGTCTTAACTTTTTTAATTAATAATAAAAAAATTAACTTATGACTTCTTCTGTGAACTAAAATATATGAATAAAATTTACTTATATTCTAAAACAAATATTTTAAAATCAAAAATAAATTTTCAAGGAATATCTTACAGTAATATAGTATTTATTTGACAAGAAGCGAGTAAATAATAATAATAAATTCAAATGGTGGCAACTTAGCAAGAAAGTTTTTGAAATGTACTAGAATGAATAAAGTGAACGATTATTTTCAGAGGTTGGAAATTTACATGGTGTTTGCAAAATTTTAGAACAAACTTTCTAGGAAGATAATGTGGCCAAGACAAGCATTTTCTGTACAGAAAACCAGCATCACAATCCATTTATTCAATCAAAAATACAACGTGTTTCACTACAAATAGAACCCTAATTTTTGTTCACAACTTTAACAATAATGAAGATATTTTAGCAAGGTTTTTAACATATTAACTTTGTTTTGTATAAAGTGTATTGGAATCATTGAAGTGATTGAATTTTAATCAGTGATACAGTGTATGTACTGTCAGCTGCATTCTGAATTAGTGGAATGTCCAGCTTTGTGTTTGCACTGCACTAGTGTCACATTTTAACACTTCTTGTCATATTTCACAGAAAGTAGAGTAAGTCTGATGTTTGAATATATTGTTACAATATCTTCATTATTGTTATTTTTAAATGAAAATGCAAGTTCGACACACTGTATTTTTATGTACTGGAGTGAGACACACTGTATTTTTTAATAAGTGGATTGCAATTCTGGTTTCCCATACAAAAACTGTTTGTCTTGTTACTTATTATAACCCCTGAAAGCATATTATCTTCCATTATGTTTAGAAATACCCAGTTGTAAAAAAGCTAACAATATTCAAAAACTTGTATTTACAGATCATTAGTTTCTATGAATGTCATCATTAACAGCTCCTTTTCTTAATTGTTACTTTTCAATCTGCAGATAAATAAAGCAAAAGCAATCTCAGTTATTTAAATATGATTGTATTTCTTAATATCTTTATTTATTGACAGTTAAAAATAAAAGTTATCTAAGGTTAACAAAAAAAAAAAAATGTAAAAACACTTTCTTTAAGTATTCAGTTTGGCTAAATATGAAGATATTTGGCCAAATTGAATATTCAGCATATCAAATAGTTTGATATTCAGCCTAACCAAATAATTTGATATTCAGCTTAACCAAACATTCAGTAGTATGGCTGAATACTGAATATTTGGTGCATCCCTAGAAGATACAATAATTTAGGAAAATAAAATTTAACAATTTTTTTAAGCACAGCCTTTAGTTTAAAGTTATTAGATTAATCTGCAGTGTGTGCTGCCATTTGCATACTTTTTCTAGTGGGCTTAAAGTATTTTTATTAGCGTCTCATGCTTTTATGATTTTCAGTTTGACTTCAGAATTTTTTGTTTAAGGCGGTATTCAAAAGAATTTTTTTCCACGCTCAACAACTCAAAATTTTGAGACACATTTTAAGACTCATTTTTTAAAATAAAAACATGAAACTTGGCGGTGTGATTTATGAAGACATTTATAAGGGCTCCATGTTTTTATTTTTCATTCAATTAATTAGAAATTGATTTACAAACAATTATTTTCGCAATACAATATATTTTTTTTTCCAGTGCTATCGCTTCGGGAAATTCGATTCAAAATGTCCACTTTGACAGCCTTTTTTTAAATATATTCTGCCTTTATCAAAAAATCGAGACAATACAGACATTATAAAGTTTCTGAATAAGAGAACCTGCCAATTGGATGCATTTTAGAGCAAAAATGAATTTACAAATGTGTCTCAAAATAAGCAGTTTGGATTTGAATACACCCTTAAAAGCATTTTTTAATTTTTCACATTGTTTTCTACTTTCAGTTTCTAATACTTATATATATATATTTCTTTTTTTTTTTTTCAGATAATTTCGAGTTTCAAAAAGGGTTTAACAATTTTAAATTGCATAATAAGACAGTTAAATTTCTAACAAACACTTCCTACATTGTACATTCTAGTTTTATTATTTCTTTTTGTATAAAAACAGAGTACACTTTCAAAGACACAGACTTTTGTTAAATCTTTTTATTATTGTGACTGATTTAAACCTTCCAGACATACTGATATTAATTCAATATGAATAGTAGATTGCTTATCTAAAAGAATTTCTTAAAAGATAAAATTTATTTAAATAACACTACTATCTTAACAATATAATATTTGATTCACAAAAATACAAACTTTATACTCTGCAATATTATCCAAGCTTTTTCGAAAAATTAAAACACAGCCTTAAACGTTTCAATATCTGCTTAATAGCCAAACCACCTAAGAAATTAAAGAATATCATTTGCAGTAAAATTGACCCAATTAATTTTGAGAATTATTCAGGAGTATATGAAATACCTTTTATTAAAGAAGACGGATCCAAGAATTACTACATAGGCATGACCAGCAGGAAATTTAATTGCAGAAAAAAAGAGCATATAGCTGATATTAAATACAATAGAAAAACTACAGCCCTAGCAAGATTATATCAAGAAGAAACCATCCAAATAAATTTCAATGAAAGTAAAATAATATTTCCCTCCAGTCTACACTATCCATCCATAATAAGAGAAACCATAGAGATACTCACGCGCAAAAATACAATATGTAACGATGCGACATCTTTTAATTTACCTAAACTGTGGCTAGAATTACTCCATGCTCAAAGATATGAAAATAAACAATCAAGTAAAAAATAATAGATAACGTGCGTAATTTTTTAAAAAGTACATGTAAATAATAACTTCAAAGCCCGTGCAGCTTTAGAATATTCTCATTTTGTTTTTGAAAATGACTCAGAAGAGTCGAAACATGTAAAACAACTAATAAAAGTTATTTTAATTTATATTATAGTTGTTAATTTTACACCTTTAGCATTTAAAAGTAATATACTACTATCTTACTTATTAAAAATGTTCGAAAAGAAATGAACAGCAAGAGAAACTCTTTCTGTTAGTCGTTAATTATAGCAGATAATTATAATTTAATCAAATCTCGCCAGTAGCATTTTCTTTTTCACCAATAGCAGCTTTTATTTTACGCATGTGTAAACTATAAACAATGCTTTGATGTTGAAATAAAATGTTTTGGTTTGTAGTATTTTTTCTTCTTTGTATATTAAATTAAATGAGTTATGTGTATGCATGAGAAAAAAATGTGTATTTTAAGTGAAAATTGTGTATTTTAAATGAAATGAATGCAATGAAAATTAATGAAGATGGTAACAATTGGCAATTTATTACCTGTACTCAGCTAACATAAAAGTACCAAAATTTTAAATGTTTTAATTTAAGTAGACTAGCTTTATATATATATATATATATATATATTATTTATTAATATTAATACAGTGAATTAGAAAAAGATAAAATTTATTAAAACATTTTCTTGTAGTATTCACACCATGTACTACTAATGAAAGTATTAAATTCATGAATCATAAATTCATTTTAATTTACTTGTTACAGATTAATCCTTATTAATTTTAGAATTCCCAATGCATTTTGGTACTTTTCCACTATAAGGCCTTGACATTGTTTTAAAAAGCTTGATGAAATTCAGGCTTTAGAAAGTGAAATTTTTTGCCGAATGATACAAACAGCTTTGAAAACAAATCAGATGAACTTTTATTCTTTCTATATATGTATTTGCATATCTCTATATTATGTCTATATATGTATTTGATATTTTTTCATTACCCCGTTAACCACTTTTGATAAAAAACATTATCGCCAAACTATAGAATTTAATGCCAAAAATGCATGATTGTGACACCCTATTCACTTGATGTCAAATGAGTTATATGCGTTTGGTATGTTATCCAGTGATTTTTAATTTGATGTTTATCAGTATTTTTAATGATGTTTTACTGATTTATTGAGTATTTTGTTAAGTAAAATAACAATTATGTCATTAAACAATGACAACATGATATAAGAAGAGTAGAAGCATTGTAAAAATTTGTGATGCATCGATATAATAAATATATCAGTTTCAACTGACATCACAAACATTTATCCACCAGCTGATAGGGATAATTAAGAAAAATAATTAAATATCCAAAAAATATTTTTCTGTTTTCATTAATATATTGTAAATTTTATTGCTTAGTTACTGTTAGTTGATGATTCATTCAAATGGGCTTTGCTGATTTTTTTTTAAAAATGAGATTCTAATGGCAACATTTTTCCATTTGTTTATTGGCTTTGGCATAATAGTTTGGCGATAGTTTTTTTTTTTTAATAGAAAACGGTCGACAGGATAATGAAGAAGAACCATGTATATATATATATATATATATATATATATATATATATATATATATCTTTATACAAATTACTTCTGTTTGTATACAAAAATAGATAAATAGCTTCTTTATATTAAATAAGTTGTATAAATATTGAAAAAAAAAATTATATAAATTTTATATAATAAACAGTGAATAGGTTGCCAGAAAATATACATGACAAATTTTAGGGATGCTTCTGTTCTCTGTAACCCGTCGCCAAGACCTCAATAGTTGAGAAGTACCAGCATTTCTAATATATAACAAAATGAACATAATGAAAAATACAGGTAAATGGTGAATTGAAAACCACTTGATGACTTAACAAACACGTGTAATGCTTTTGACATCAAGTGATTGGGACTGCATTTTTGGCGTTAAATACTATAGTTTGGCAATAACATTTTTATGAAAAGTGGTCGACGGGGTAATGGAGAAGTACCAAAAAAATAAATGACTTTTTTATATTAAATAAATTGTATAAATACAGAAAAAAATATTTTGTAAAAGAAACAGTAAATAGGTTACCAGAAACTATGGATGTGAAATTTCCTTCTCTTGCCAAGATAGTCGAGAAGTACCATCATTTCTAATATATAACACTTTCAAATACAAATATAAAATAAAAATATTTACTGAAAAACATGTGAACTTTTTATTACTGTTGTTATGCAAAAAAGTACCAGTAAAATATTTTTTCCAAATCTTAAATGGACTTAATATCAACCTATTGAATTACTGTGAATGAAGATTGGCAGCAAGAGGTTTCTTGGACGTGGAAGACATCTCAAGCTCTAGCAAGTTACATTTACAGACAGGAAAATTAAATAAAAATTTCTGCCTGTGAATGTCTCCAGCTGGCATAAAAATTGTAACAGAAGACTTTGTTAACTCAGTTCCTCGAATTCCAAACGTCAGCTTTTGCAAGTCAGTTCCTCGACTTCCATCAGTAGACAGACCACAGATAACTTGATTGTAGCTTAGGAGGTTATCAATATGTTGATATTCATTTGAGACTTGCAAAAGTTATTCTAATTGTACAGTTTTGGATAACAACATTTATAAAAAGTTCTTAGTGTTTCAGTAAATATTTTATTTTATACCACACTCTGCAAGGTATATTATATATTAGAAATGCATTAGGAATTCCAAGACAGCTAAGTTAAACAACTTTAATTTTTAACATCTAAATTAAAATGAAGCGATTCATAAGAAAGTGATATTTTTATTGATTAAAAAGGGTACTTTTCGGTTAGCCGGGCGCCAGTGATATATATACATGAATGTATACACACATATCTACACATATGCATATGTATACATAGACATATATATACACATATATGTATGAATATATATATATATGTATATACATATATATTTATATATGTACATATATCACTGGCGCCCGGCTAACCGAAAAGTACCTTAAAAAGTTATGAATTAATAATTATACATAAGTTTTTTTTTTTTTTTTTTTTGGAAGACGGTCGACGGGATAATGAAGAAGAACCGTGTATATATATATATATCTTTATACAAGTTACTTCTGTTTGTATATAAAAATATCGATAGCTTCTTTATATTAAATAAATTGTATAAATATTGAAAAAAGATAAAGATTAAAGTACTACATTATGAATAAATATAATTTTACTGTTCCATTTTAAATGTTAATGAAAACATATATCAATTAAACAACTTATAATCAAGTAACTACTTTTAAATAAGTCCCATTTGTGCCATAAATTCCTGGCCAGATCAAATTGATTCGAATTTTATTTTATCATCACTTTTAAATAACACTGACTAAATAAATGAAACAATGATACCAACATTTATTAAAAAGGACATTCTTAAGTAAACCCATAAATAAAAATTTACTTACCGATGAATAAGAAATTATTTGTTAATTGCTGATTCTCACAATTGTACACCACACACAGTACAATTTTAATTGTACATCTTTGGACAATGGCATCTATGTGCATAACCTCCTAGGTAGATGTAGAATCCAGCACAAGATATTTTATTTATTCTGCTTACTCTGTATTTGTTCATAAACACTCATGTTTCAAAAAACAAATTTAGGAACAGATGCTTTACACTCCCGCAAACGTATAAACAAAAGTTTGGCGACTTTTTGGTTGGCACGATTTTCAAGACCGCGCCAAACGAATAACTTAATATAATGGCTAGGTTGCCATTAAAGGAAAAAATCCCCTAAATTTGGTGACTTTTTTCCTTTTTATAACCGATTAAAAAAAAAAAAACTGTGCGTGAGTGTATGACATTATAGCCCAAATTTATTATGAGTGAATTGCAAAAATATTTTTTAAGTTATCGTAAAAATATATTTAGTTTACTTTAAAATGATAAAATTGGAATGGCTTTATTATTTATCATACACACCTGTGTTTCAAAGAGCCTTATAATCTACAAATTATCAAATTTAGTTGTAATCTGGCTTAAAATCATGAAGCATTTGAAGTTAGAATAGTGCATGGGTTGTGTTTGTTTCATCCTACAGTCAAAATTATCAATTTCAGTTTTTTTTTCAGTTTAGTTTATTATTCAAAGAAAAGCAATGATTAAACAATAAGAACTAAAAGATCTTCTTATACCATTTCAATAATTAAAATAATAAATATATGTATATATTATCTTTTAGACAAAAATCTTATTTCTAAACAAGTTTTATTTTTGCTTAACTTACAAGATAACATTTTCGAACATAAATCTAAAGTATTGAAACAAATAACAATTATATCAATATTTTACAAAATTAAAATTGATGAATGTATAAAATGTGTATGCTTATTTTATTGGTATGTATTATTTGATTATGCTTACATTATTTACTTATTTGAAATTGTTAAGCTCTATTAACTATTAAAAATATACTTTATTACAAAACTCATTAGGAATCATCTTTGAATTTTAACATTCATTCACGCATGCATGAATATTTTGAAGGATCAATTAATTAAACTTTAGATAGATTTCTCCCCCTCCCCACCTTTTTTATTCTTTCTTGGTTTCAGACGCTTCAACTTATAATCTCCACCAAGTTGTTTCAATGTACATTTCGCCTTCATTGCATATTAAAATTATATGCTGTACTCAAATATACCATTCAAAAAAATTATTAATAAATTACCTTATTTAATTTTATTTCACGAAATTAAATAGTTTTAATGCTAATTTAGATATACAAAAAAATAGCTTGATGTAAAAAAATGGGATAAACTTCGTATACATTAATAAAAATTAATTTTTTTAAGTAGCTTCTAGCCATAGCGATTAATAGTAAACAACTCAAATCTGACGTACAGACCTCGCGGTTGAGGTGTTTCAATTTACTTCAGATGGCTGATGACTTTTGAATGGGTATTGCCAGTCTGTGTATCTTAAATGTCTTTGGAGGAAACAGGATATAATTTAAGGGCGCGTCCAGTACTGTCACCGGTACGTAACCGGTAAGTTCGGTTAGTTACCGAAGCGTTCAGTGCTGCTAACCGGTACGCAACCAGCGTCGTTCAGTGGAAGTAACCGAAGTGACCGGTAAGGGACCGAACTAACCGAAGAAAAATCTCGGTTAGTTGGGTCACGTGATCGGTTACATTGAAAATTTACGATGATGTGATACAGATGTAGTTACGATGATGTAATACAGATGGCGCTACAAGTAAATAATACCTCTTTCGTTCAGTAGGTCTGTCGACCGGTTAGGAACCGGTCACTTACCGCCCCGGTAAGTAACCGGTCACATTGGTCACTTTGGTTAGGTCTACTGGACGCGCTCTTAGTATTTAAAATACTTACCATTAGCCGAAACGTTTTCTCAGTTTGATTCTTATACAAAGTTTATGTTGCAAAGTGCTAGCAGATGTCGCTGTGATCGACCTCTTATCAATCAGCATCGTTCTACATTTATCGGATTCAATTTTTTAGTACTATTTTGTAGCCGGTTTCTGCACTATTTATTCTAGGCGCTGTACTTTCGCTGATGCCAGAATTCGCCGTAATTTCACAAACTATCATTGCTAGCGCGATTAAGGGCAATGTCAAATGGTGACTGCGTAGAGGTTAGAGGAGGAGTTAAAAGGTATATTGTCAAGAAACGTTGTTTATATATTTTCTCATATTGGGTGGATTTTTACTACATTGAATATTTAAAATAAATATTCGCCTCATTATTTTAATGAAAGTTTCCTTTCTTTGGTGGACGAATAAACTTTTTATTATTCAAGAATATTAAAAGGCAAATTTTTGTTGGGCCCACCGTGGCTGAGTGATCTAGACATCACAATTCTAATCGCTTGCCAGTGTAGGTGGGAGCGGGTTCGAATCCCGCTGACTCCGTTACATTCTCTTTGTGGAGCACTCGGCTGCATTTCTGTGTGTTGTAAATTTCCTTGTATGTGCTATCTCGTCCCTGTATACATTTGCCGCCAAGCACACAGGTCGATGTATGTTAATAAAATGCCAAATATTTGTTTGTTTATTTATTTTATTTACAAGTATCAATGTTTGTATTTTTTATGGTACTTTTTACAACTTATATTTAAATACAGAAAAGGTGGTAAGGGGGGGGGGTTGGAGAAGGGCAGTTGTATTGTGTCCTTTTAGGAACCAATTTCGCATTTAGAAAGTATGTAATACTAATAATCTAAATTCCTTTTATTTGTAAAAAACAATATTGTGCACTAACTGTTTTTAAATATAGTAAATATTCTTTCTTATGTATTCGTATGCATGAATATGAATTCTTTAAAACTATAATAATAATAAAAATATATTTATCGTTAAATATTAATTTAAATCATGAAGATTTTTGAATTCTTATTTAATTAAGAAAATTATCCTTAAAATTTAAATGAAATGTTATTTTATACTGATACTTACTTCTGATTAAATATTACTTCAATTTTGTGTATAAGTGATTAAATTAAGTTTCTAATAATCCAGGAAAAAAATTAATGTGTAAATTAATATTAAATAGATTAATATTAATAGATTAATATTAAATAGATTAAATAGTTCATATATTAATTTATATGAACTGGTTTATTATTTTATTTTTTTCTTAATATATGTTTCATTTTTAGTTAGAGGGGAGGGGGGGGTATTAGCTTTTGCTGGATTCAGCTGTATGAATTACATCAAATACATTATTACTGCCTGCATTTTGATAAGAAAGTTCTAATGTAATAGATTTTATAATTCATATTTATTCTTAATAGATGGCTCTACCTTGCAGGAAAATGCTTAATTATTGAATGCGGGCTAGGTCATGTTTAAATTACTTCAAAAACTGATTTTAATTATACTAGGGAATCGAACCCGGGCTTCCCGGATTACAGAACGCAGGCGAAAACCATTTTCCCCCCTAAATCTAATAGATTTTTCATATTTTTATTTGTCAAAGTTGCTGAATTTAGTGATTTTTTTTTTATGGTTTCTTTGCTTTTCTTGTGCGTGAAGCGCTCATACATGCGGTATCTATCCAGTTTTTTTTTTTTTTTTTTTTTTTTTTTTTTTTTGTACTAAGTGTTCATACATGCGATACAGTGATCGCGACATTAACGAATTTCAAGGGTTTTGTTTATTTTTTTATTTTTTTGGTATTATTAATACAGGGAGTTCGCTGCATCCAGTGATGCTTCTTTGTTAATTTATTATTCATCATCTTATGCATGCGATATAGTGATCGCGATATTAACAAATTTCATGTATATTCGTTTTTTCCAACTTCGCAATGACCGTTAACATTATTTGTAATACTGATGAAATATGAATTAAAACGTTGTTTCTTACTGCTCATATTAACTTTTTATATGCATTTTGATTAAATTTGTAAAATAATTTTTGTTATATTTTATTCATAAAAATGCAATATCTAAAACAATATCTTCTGTTTATATTATCTGCTAAAATATTCGATGTTTGTTTATGGTGTAAACAAATAATTTTCTTTAAAATTTTTAAATTATTACAAAGCTTCCTTTTCTCCAAAATCGTCTGAACTAATCAAATTTTGTATCCGGTATAACGCTACTCTCATATAAAGGCACCCTATTCTTGTGACGTTTTTATTTCAAAATTCATTAATTTTACTACCTGTAACTATTTAAAAATTTATAATGGCAGCATTCTTCCATTTGTTTATTGGGCGTTTTAAAATTCATGCTTAAAAATTATTTTATAAGCCATAATACACTGCTCAAAACAATTAAAGGATATTGCAGTTTTAGGTGGATTTTGTATCTGGGAAACTTTTTAGCTGATTGAGTGTAGAAAAAAATGCATTTTATTGCGCATTTGTGTACAAAAGGAAAAAAACACAATTTGTGCATATGAGAAAAAAAGAATAAGAAAAGGTGTTTTCTTCAAAGAAAATCATTTTCAGTAGGGGGTATGGTTTCCACGGGCGGCCAGCAACGTTGAACACCTTTGAGGCATGGACTCAATGAGGCTATTAATGACGAGTTGGGGTATTCTGCCCCACTCTTCCAGAAGAGCTCTTTCCAGTTCTTGGAGAGTTTGTGGGGGTTGTTGGCGGCCAGAAACTCGTCTTCCTAGAGCGTCCCAAACGTGCTCGATTGGATTCATGTCTGGAGAACACGGTGGCCATTCCATTCGAACGATTCCTTCCTCGAAAAGGAAATCCTCCACCAGGTTTGCACGATGTGGCCTGCAGTTATCGTCCATTAAAATGACGTTATCTCCGATTGCTGCAGCGTAAGGGACTACAATAGGTCTGAGGATCTCATCCCTATATCGGCGACCAGTCAGAGCTCCATCTCGAATGATGTAGAGGTCAGTGCGCCCGTCAATGGAGATGCCACCATACACCAACACTCCTCCACCGCCAAATCTGACACTTTCGTGCACGAACGCAGGATTATTCCTACTGCCACGGTCCCTCCAGATGAAAATACGCCTATTATCCGGATGCACAGAAAAACGGGACTCGTCAGAAAACAGAATATTGCTCCATTCATTTCTCCTCCAGTTGACATGCTCGGTTGCCCACTCCCTGCGGTCGCGACGATGCCTTGATGTTAGAGTTGCAAAGGGTGGAAAAAACTGGGTTTATTCCCGGGAATAAACCGGTTTTTTTGGGAGGGAAATATTGAAAATTCCCGGGAGTTTTCAGAAATTTTTAGATATGGAATTTTTAATTTGTAAAAAAAGTTTCTTACAAATGTAAACAAAACCAATAACACAATTGCAGAAAAATACTACAGTTTACATGAAAACTTACGACATACATGGTTAAGCTGCAGAAATATTAAGATAATTAAAATATCATAAGTAATTTGATATTTTAATCGTGGATAAGTAAAAAGTGCGAGAGGCAGATGACAGATTCATCTTGCCTGACATGATTATAAATATCACCCCTGTTCTCTGATTCAGACAATGTAAACAGGAACAAAACTAATAGAAATTAATGCAAAAATGTACTATGTCACAAGCAAATTAATATAGATTATGCCTGAATAGTAAATATGCCAGCTAACAGAAATTAAATAATTTAAATTTTTAAAGAAACATTCAAATCTTTACCAATTCACAGCCGCCATTGTTTAAAATCAAATGAGTTATAATACATCATAAAAAACTTAGAGCACAAAATCCCAAGTTTTGTGAATTCATAATTAAAAACCTATTTTATACTTTTCAGAACAGTGCTTGAAATTTCTTTAATAAAAATAAAAAAAATAAACTGAAAAAGACTAGTTTTGCTTACTTTTAAAACTCCTTCAAAATTTCCAATATTCCCCAAAATTCCGGGTTTATTCCCAAAAATTCCCGGGTTTATTCCCGTCCCTCAAAAACTGCGGGTTTTTTGCAACTCTACTTGATGTTAATCTAACACATACCATCGGTCGGCGAGCATACAGACCTACAGCATGGAGCCGGTTTCGGACAGTCTGAGTTGAAATCGTGGTGCCTGTAGCCGAGCGAAGGTGTTGTTGGAGAAGAGTAGCGTTCATGTTTCGGTGTCTCCGAGCTGTTAACGCTAAATACCGATCTTCATTGGGCGTTGTTGCCCGTCTACGACCTTGCCCTGGTCTTCGGCCTGCACACCACTCTCCAAAAAACGGTTCCAGATCCTGGTAATGACACTTTGTGACACTCCAATGGCTTGCGCTACTTCGGCTTGAGTTTGGCCCCCTTCTAACCTACCAACAATTCTCCAAGCTTCTGAATCTGCCAAATGACTTCGCTGAGACATCGTACTCATCGAAACAAAGCAATCACTGAATGCCGATCATCCTTGTCTTCATTCTCTTTTATCCAGTTGAAAGTCAAATTTCATTCGCTGCCGCTGAAGCGACGTTTTTGACGTCGAACTCAAAATTTGCATACTCCACAGTTTGAAAAACAGAAAAATTTGCATTTGTGATTCTCTTCTTCTATTTTCGGCAGAAAAAATTTCGTTTATATCTTTATTTTATATAAAACTTCAAATATCCTTTAATTGTTTTGAGCAGTGTATATCAGGCAATTAAGATATAGTTTTCAAACAAATTGCATTTGAAAGTAAATTTTTTTTTCCTCTATAACGGTTTAAAAATTGAAAATGTGCTATGTTTAGAAATTAAATAAATTGCAATAGCAAAAATCACAAAACCGAAATTTCATCGTCAGCTGTTGCCATTCGCAAAATGACGTATGTGTTACGCACGGACCCGTTTGGCCTTTATAATATAGATATTGTGCCTTGTAATTTTTTGTTTAATGCAAGGAAGTTTTTTTAAGTTTTATTTCACTTATTTTTTTCTGTGAATACATGGAAAAAAATGTTTTATTTGTTGTGAAACTAAAAAATAATTATTTTTAAAAAAATTACATGAAACATTTTGTATTTGATTTAAAGCGATGGTTTCAAAAACCTTTGAACTCCCGGGGCCCCTACCCCCTTAAGATAAAAGTATAAAGCTGCATTATTTTTATGCCAATTTAACTGTATGTCAGTTTTATGAAACAGTTCAAAAAGTTAATAATAGTTTGGTAAATTTATCTTTATTTTTATTTCAATTATAATTATGACTATAAACATTTATTAAGTTTTTGTGCCTTTTTAAATTTTATTCTTGGGAAATACTATGTTGATTTAAGTTTAATCTTTTAGTTCCAGCTAATTACAGTAAATTCTATAAATAAAATTCAAAATAAGAGCTGTTTCTACAGAAAAGAATGTAATTGTGTAATTTTTATTATTATGCAAAAAAAAATAAAAATAAAAATAAAAAAACAAGCGGGAAAAATTCTACCTTACGGCAGAATATAGATTGGCCACCCACGGCTTTTATCGTTGAGATTTTTTCAGCCAAGTCTAACTCGTCAAAAAAAGTGTTTGTTAGCATAAGCCAGCTTCTCCACTTTAGAATTTAGTTAGCGCTCTAAGATTTTTTGTGAGCTGGCGGAATATATTAGGCACGAGCACACCAAGTTTTAAAAGGATTCGGTGACTAGAAGTATTTTTAATAACTATAATAGTAAAAAGACGTGGCTTCAATGGGCTGAGACGTGGCGAGGTAGTTGTTGTTTACAAATGTGCTGGCTTAATGACACCCTTTAAATTATTTTTAATCATTCATGGCATTTTAGCACTTAATAGATAACCTAAAAAAGATAATGAAAAGTTCTATGATAGCAGCTTTTATGATGGATAAAGCTAAGAGAAGTTGTTTAACAAATGATGAGTTAGCATTAATTGACGGGATCTTGGGGAGCGGTGGGGGGAAGGGAGGGGGAGCTATACAAAACACAAGTGCTCTACGAGACCTTTAAAATGAATCCTCACTTGAAATTGAGAGATAGAGCTTTAAAAGGGATCCCCCTTTCGCCCCTCTGACGGGCCTCCTCGAGAGATACGTGAAAACCGAGGGCGCCAAAAGAAGGGGGGGATACCTTTAGGCAGTTTACAGCTAATTTTGGTAAAATTTTGGAGCTGTCCTGTCCATAGGAACAGAGAAAAATGGGAAAAACTAAAATAAATATGAAAAATTGAAAAAAATAAATAAGAAAAGTGATCCTGACAGGAGACGGGAGAGAAGGAGAGGGAGAGTAAAACCAGACAAAAGTGCTTGATGAGATCAAACTTTTTATATGTTACATGACGGGGTTTGAGCACCTTGAATGTCTCCACCGTGAGGGGGGGGGGCGTAACTCCGGTCCTATGGGATATAGGGCCTCGGGACCCTCTTAGAAATGTCGGCCTCGACGATTTTAATTTCGTTGGATCTTTTAGAAGAGGCCTACGCCCTCTGTGGGGCTTAAAGGGGCTGAGAAAGATGGGAAACACTAAAATTTAGAAAGAGTTGAAACAGAGAAATATGCTTCTTAAGGGAGGGGGCGAGTGAGAGGCGGAGAGTAGGACCAGACCATAGTGCTTGACGAGATCTATCAATTATTGATATGTTACATGAAGGGGTTTACATGAGGGAGGAACACCAAAAAGGTCTTACTGAACCTTTCCCCCCAGGAACTTACAAGAACTTACCCCCCCCCCCCAGAGGAAACTTCATTACTATTGGAGATAGGCCACGGGTCCCCTTAGAAATGTCCGCCACGACGGGTTTAACTTTGTTGGATCCTTTATATTATTGTTTAAATGGGGTCTGCGCCCGCTGTATGGCAATTAGGTACTGAGAAAGGAAATACAAGCCGAAGTATCGGCATAATACAGAGAGACAATTTGATTTTTAATATCGTCAGTAACAACCATTTGTATAGCTATGCATAAAGGGTGTCCTCCTTTATATATGGAGTGGCTGTGACTTTTCATAAACATGAATTTTACTGTAAACTGAAAGAATTAGCCCTGTGTGTGGCTATAAAAAAAAAAAAATAAAAAAAATAAAAAAAAAATTACTGTACTTTCGTGTTATAGCGGCTCCCACAATTATGATTATACCAAGGTTGCAGCTATGATATTTCGCCAAGATCATCGCAAAGCTTATATATGCATATATATATATATTCCAAACACTCCTATATGTGCCATATACGTCATTATACACATATTATTTATGTCTTCTATGTCGTATATACATCATATACACATGTCATATATATACATCATATATGCATCCTATATGACTATAACTTGGCCACATACGTACAGAAATGTTACATATATATCATATATTATTATAATGTCATACATGCTTTATAATTTGGCGATAAATCTTGACCGCTTGGCAGTTCATCCTTGGAAGCCGCTATAACACGAAAGTACCAAATTTACAATATCTATCTATCTATATTATAAAGGACAAACGTGTCCGTGCGTAACGCTGACGTCATTTTGCGAATGGCAACAGCTGACGATGAAATTTTGGCTTTGAGATTTTTGCTACTGCAATTTTTTTTTATTTCTAAACATCGCACATTTTCAATTTTTACACCGTTAGATAGGGGAAAAAAATCTACATTCAAATGCAATTTGTTTGAAAACTGTATCACGATTTACTCATTTATTATAGCATATAAATTAAATTTCAAGCACGATTTTTTTTAAAAATCTCTATCGCTTGCAGACGATTGCAAAATATTAATCCGTTTGCATTTTAAATAATATAAATAGTTCAGCATTTGTTTCGATCTAATATTCCATAACGAAGTTAAAATTTCATTAAGCAATAAATAAAATACTACATCCCGGGAAGCACGGGTTGGATGCCCTTGTATTAATGAAAACAGAAACAAAAATATTTCATGCTTGGTGGCTGCTATAACACGAAAGAACGAAAGTACCAAAATTCTTCTTTATTTTTCATATCTGATAATTTGCATCTATCCTTTTTTGTAATTTTAAAATTTTTGTAACGATTTTATGCATTTCTATTGCCTATTCAAAGAAAAATTCTTCTAAAGTTACAGAATTTCGTTAAAAACGGTAAAAATAGTAAAATGCGGACATCGTTTGGTCCATTCTCGACCGAAAGCAACAACCGTCATCATTATATTTTTAAGCGTGAAGGTTTCGTTATGGTACTTCATTGTAAAATTTGGTAATTTTTGAAATTCATTATTTGAAAAACGGCATAATCATTCGATTTTAAATTTATATCAAGAAAAATACAATTTTTTTCCTTTCTAACGCAGTTTGTGTAACAGTTTTGTGATAAATACTTTTTGAGTTATTAATTTTTTCAGTAACTTCAAATGCTTCATTTTCCGAGATTAACCTGTGGCAACGATGGATTGCTGTGACTTTTCATAAACATGAAAAATGATAGAGATTGAAAGAATAAGCCTCCCTGTGGGTGGCTAAAAAATATATATATATATATATATATATATATTTTAACTTTATACAAGTGTTAAGTAATGAAGTGAAATGAAACTAGTAGCACGCTCTGTGCGTGATATGAAAAGTGTAAAATTTGTTATTAGAAGAATTTAGAGAATGTATGTGAGTCTTCTCTCGATGTAATATGTGAGATGTACTTGTATGGATGGAATTAAACATAACTTTTATAATACAAATGGATCTTTATATGAGTTCTGAAGTTGGACTTTCATTCATTAACTCCCAGCATCGTGTAGATGCAGCCCATGGAAAGTAAGGGTACTTCCACCAATCAGAACTGCCTATTGGTGTGTGACCTCCAACCTGACGTCAATTGCAACTGCCTCATTAAAATATTAATTTTCTTTTTCTTAAAAAAAAAAAAAAAAAAAAAAAAGATAATGCAAGAGGTGAAGTATTTGATGGGGACTTAAAACGGCCTATAGAGGCGCTGAGTCCCTTTAACTAATGCTAAAGTGCGATTGAAACCATTATTTATTGTAAACGCATTTGAAAGTGTTATTTGGAAATTATTAGCAAATTTGGATAATTTTTACCTTGTCATATAAACACAGAACACAAGTATCACGTGATCAAATCTGAAATTGTGCAAAAAAAATAATCATTGTGACCAAATTAAAAATGCATGTAATGCAATCTCAGAGAAAAAATTAGGTCTATGAATGCAATGGGCTTGAAAGGGATTTTCCTGAAGCGAGAAGTTATATATATTTTCCACCAGATGGCATATTCGAACACACTGTAGTCATCAAAGTAACTCAATGGTTTTAAATAGATACTTTACTCTTTATGTTGTTGGCAGCAGTAGTTAATGAAATCAAAACTGTGGACTGTGTGGTATGTTTTGATTATTTTTTGTGTTGATTATGATTTGACGAGTACACTAACTTTACAAATTATTTCATTCATAATTAGCCTGTAGTAATTAAGGCTATTTTACTACGAACACATATCACTCAAAATGTTGCTGGATAGTAATAAGTTCGCTTGCAGCTTGTATTTACAGATGTTAAATTGTGATTCATTTCCTTTCGGATATTTTATGTAAGTGTGTAGTGCAAATATTATTTATTTTTACTTTCTATAGGACCACTCTCTGTGTTACTATTATTTATCGTATAATTTTCTTATTTTTGAGTTTCCTGTTAATTGATTTTCAGCCTCGAGCATGACCTGTGATACATTGTTTTTATTTTTTTTTATCGAATGACATCATTGTTAATCGTTTCTGGAATATCAAAATAGGTACATCCTATTTATGGAGGCCTCGGCATAGCTCAGTCTTAAGAAAGTGTGATTTCTGTCCAAATATTATAAACAGTCACGAAAATAAAACGGGTGACCAATGAAAAATTTCTAATATTATATTGTGTAATGTATTATTATATGACTTATTTACGTATATGTCGTAGGTTAATTGAGAAATCCGACTCTTTTCAAATAGCCAGGTCAATCCTAGAATCATATGCCATTTTCCAGCTTTAGGCCAATTAGAAAGTGACAAAATGCATCACCAAACAGTCTCGTTTCATCCAAGCTTATTGCAATAACTCGAAGGTAGTGTATGTTTATGCATAATTTTAGTCTAACAAATAGCAGCAGGAACTTGAAATGCTTATAAAAATGTAAAGAAAACTGTCTTATTGACAAATTTGATATATTTTTTCAAATTTAAAGCATAAAACATAGATTCATAATGTAATTACATCTACAATTCTTGGTACAGGGCTTGAAATTAAATTTTTCCTAGGAGAGGAGTCTCCCTCCCAACATTTAGGTATGGGAGAGAGTCGAACTATTATTTGGGAGAAAGAAAAAAAATCTTTAAACCTTACTATTATTTTACGTGCTATTTCAAGACTTACATTAGTACAAGCTACAGGCATGACCCAAAAAACATTGAAAGAATTAAAATTGGCATCTCAGAATAATTATGTGAAATGTTTATTTGGTACTTTCCGGTTAGCCGTGCACCAGTGAAATATATATATGTACACATACATATGCGTATATATATTCAGAGCCGTATTCAGGCACGTGCAACATGTGTCATCATAGCACATGACCGACATAATTTTGAAGATGGATTTTTTTTTTTTGAGGACGGCAAAATATTGCTAGTACTAAAAACCGATTAACTTTTGCATTGTTTCTTTCTTATGAAATTCTCTGTAGATCAGCAGCCTCGAATTGAGATAGTATGGAAATATTGTTTTTGGTGTACCCCTTCTGTATAGGTAGCTCTCGCTTACGGAACTACGAACACTAAAGCTTAAAATTCTCAATGAATAGTGCTTGACAAGATCTATCTATTGATATGTTACATGAAGGGGTTTGAGCACCAAAAAGGTCTGGGGGTAACTTCATTCCTATGGGAGATAAGGCCACGGGACCCCTTTAGAAATGTCCGCCATGACGAGTTTAAATTCATTGGATCCTTTAAATTAGGGGTGCACAACCTTTTTAAGCGAAGGGCCACTTACAAAAATGACTGGATTGTCGAGGGCCACCATCAGTAGAATTTTGTTTACAGGAGGTGTGGACGGGGGGGGCGGGGGGTAAGGTTCCTAGGTTCCTTCCTTCCCAGTCAACGTATTCAGTTCTGTTGGCAAGGATATATCAACAGTTTACGTTTGTATTTATACAAGAGATATAGCTAAGTTATTTTCAAAGAATGAAAATACTCCTTAACTTTATTTGAGGGAGTAAATTTAGCTTTAAAGATTGCCAGTGCCGAAAAAAAATTCTGCTCTCATGAATGAAGGTGGGGAGAAGGAGAAACATATATTATTCTAAATTGTACTTCTTAACATATTCAGTCATAAAATGTGGATATCAAGAAGGGGTGCACAACTTTTATAAGAGGAAAGTCAGTCACAAAAATGACTGGATTGTCCATAGGGTGAAAAAAATTTTGTTTCAGGGAAGGAGGGGGAGGATCGGCCTAAAAGTTCACAAAAATGCTAATTTTAAAAGGAGAGTTAGCTCCCTATACTCAACCACCTCCTTAGTCAGTATAACCCATTTCAGTTGGCAAGGATAGAAAAATCTTGCACTTATTTTCCATGCGCGACTGACAATATTCATAGTTTTTTTCTTAGTGATTGACAAAATTCACAATTTTTACGCGCCTGTTCGGCGAAATTTGTGATTTATACGCATCCGATCGGTAA
Source organism: Maratus michaelseni (assembly GCA_963931845.1). Lineage (NCBI taxonomy): Eukaryota > Metazoa > Arthropoda > Arachnida > Araneae > Salticidae > Maratus > Maratus michaelseni. The sequence goes on from OZ007589.1 coordinate 470,605,259, forward strand.
AATTCGCGATTTTTGCGCATCCAATCGGTAAAATTCGCGATTTTTGCGCGGCCGATCGGCGAAATTTGCGATTTTTTTTCGTAACCGATTTTCAAAATTCGCTATTTTTACGTGCCCGAGCGGCAAAATTCATGATTTTTACGCATCCGATCGGCGAAATTCCTGATTTTTACGCGCTCGATCGGCAAAATTCACGATTTTTACGGGCCCGATCGGCAAAATTCACGATTTGTACGCATACGATCGGTGAAATTTATGATTTTTACGCGCTCGATCGGCAAAATTCTCGATTTTTACGGGCCCGATCGGCAAAATTCGCGATTTTTACGGGCCTGATCGGCAAAATTTGTGATTTTTACGGGCCCGATCGGCAAAATTCACGATTTTTACGGGCTCGATCGGCAAAATTCACGATTTTTACGCAGGCGATAGGCAAAATTTACGATTTATACGCACCCGATCGGCAAAATTTGCAATTTTTACGTACCCGAACAGCAAAATTCATGATTTTTACGCAGACGATCGGCGAAATTTACAATTTACATGCACCCGATCGGCAAAATTCGCGATTTTTACGGGCCCGATCGGCAAAATTCATGATTTTTACGCACCCAATCGGCAAAATTCGTGATTTTTTACGGGTCCGATCGGCAAAATTCACGATTTGTACGCATACGATCGGCGTAATTTATGATTTATACGCACCTGATCGGCAAAATTATCGGCGAAATTCGCGATTTTTTGCGTCCGATCGGCGAAATTGATCCGCGGGCCACCAGTAATGCGATCGCGGGCCACTTTTGGCCCGCGGGCCACAGGTTGTGCACCCCTACAGGGTGGAAGTAATAAAGTAACAACCATTTGTATAGCTATGTATAAAGATAGAGAGTAGCTGTGACTTTTCATAAACATGAATTTTACTCTAGACTGAAAGAATTAGCCCTGGTGTGTGGCTAAAAATGTTAGAGAATTAAATATGTGGTACACTACTCTATTATCCCATCGACCACTTTTCATAACAAAAAACTCGCCAAACTGTAATGTCCCATAAACGGGAGAACGTTGCCATTGCAATATCAAAATAAATAAATCAATACAATATAAGAATTTAAGGACACAATTGTTATTTTAATTAATGAAATAACTCATAAGTCAGTTAAACATAATGAAAGATACACTTATTAAAAACCACTTGATGACCTAACAAACAGGTATCATACTTCTGACATCCAGAACAGGACTGCATTTTTGGCGTTTCATCTTACAGTTTGGCGATCGTTTTTTGTTATGAAAAGTGGTCGACGGCATAATAGAGAAGTACCAAATATTTTTATGTTGAAAAATAGCCTGTTATTCTCTGCTGGACTTTCGAAGCAATTTCATAGTTTCCAAAAAAATAACTCTCATCTTTGTAAGGAATTGAATAATCATCTGGTACAGTAAAAGCTCAACTAACCGTCATGCTCAGGATTCGCCGATTGCTGGTTTCTTGAAAAGTCCTGATAGTTGAGTGCTACAAAATCTGTCCTGAAAGAAGGGGGGGGGGGGGATCAATGTAACAGTGGAAAAGGAAAATGATTTTTTTACCTGTTTTCCTGTCGTCAAGATGTTGATCATAATTTGCAAACCACCCGGGAAATTGAGCATACAGCTATAGGTACTAAATACCGGGTGTCCCAAAAATGACTGATGGATTTTAAAATTCAATAACTAGCAAACGGTGACAGATATTAAAAAAATTCTTACAGGAGGGTTATGTATGATGTCGGGAGTTTTTTTACTGTGATTCTTGATTTTAGTTCGAATTTCAAACAATAGATGGCGCTGACAGCAGTTGGCGCTCATTCGAGGCCGAAACTGACGTCACTCAGCATTGATGCGAAGAAAGGAGATTAAGGCTATGCTATGGAGTGGATCTCATTAGCCAGTACAATTTTGCTCTTAGGCACCGATTCAGAACCCAGATCACTCAAATGAGACCCACTCCATAGCCTTAATCTCCTTTCTTCGCATCAATGCTGAGTGACGTCAGTTTCGGCCTCGAATGAGCGCCAACCGCTGTCAGCGCCATCTATTGTTTGAAATTCGAACTAAAATCAAGAATCACAGTAAAAAAACTCCCGGCATCATACATAACCCTCCTGCAAGAATTTTTTTAATATCTGTCACCGTTTGCTAGTTATTGAATTTTAAAATCCATCAGTCATTTTTGGGACACCCGGTACATCTCAAGTATATACAGGGAACATAGAAAAAGCTGTTTAATGAAAAATTATGGTAATAATCAGCAGCAGCAGGTGTCAGAAAGAACGTTATGTCGAAAGCACAAAACAAAATAATAATATTCTGGAGAAGTGTGAGGATGATAGTTGCATAATAATAGTCTTGATGTATTTTCTTATTTTTATTAACAACACACGGTACTTTTCGGTTAGCCGGGCGCCAGTGAAATTTATATATCTATGTATACATATATATACATATATATATACATACACACATTTATATATGCATGTATATATATATATACATATTATACACATACATATATGTGTGTATGTATACATATATATGTATATATAGATACATACATTTCACTGGCGCCCGGCTAACCAAAAAGTACCCAACACACTTAACACAAAAGTAAATTAAATAAAATATTAGACTGAATATAATTATAAATTCCAGGAGAGCAGCCTAGATGCTCCATATTCAAGATACAAATTTTTTCCAACTGAAAATACAAAACTGTTTTCTAATCAGTTCGGGGCTACGTCACATTACGTAACTCCGCCCACAGAACATGTGATCAAGGATTTTCTCAACATTTAATGAAATATATGTGACCTCTGCTAAGCTACTCCCCGGAATAATAGTATCACTGGTGAGTTTTCTTGAATGAAGAATTTAAGAAAAATTTTGCCAAATGACAGGGGGCAAAATGATACTTAGATTCAGAGGTTAATCGGGACCTGGTTCTACGTTTTATTAATAGAAAAAATGATTTCTTTTTATCAGAATGCAAGGAAAACATGTTTTAAATAAAAATTTTGAAAACTGTCTTTCGTGTCAATGTCAATACATGTGATGGATTGAATTTTTCCAACTTCTTCATACTTTCATAAGAAATTTAGAAATAAACCAGCGAACAGATGTTGCAGACGCACTGGCGTTGGTGCGATTTTTTTTTTATGCCATTTTGTCGAGAAAATTGTGTTTTCAAGTACCTTGCTTTATATTATTATGAAACACTTTATTTTATTATAAAAAATACACAATTTTATTAATAAACACATACAAATTATTTTATTATAAAACACACACAATGATTAATTGATTATAAAACACATATTGTTCAATTTAATATGTAAAACACACACAATCTGCTCGGAGACTGGGTTGTCATACGAAGCAAAATTATCATGTTGCCCAGACATAAAATCGCCACTTTGGTCCCCAGTGTGTCTGTGACACCTTTACCTAAACTTGGTATGGAAAAAGCTGCAAATATATGCAGATTGTAAGTCTTTTATCTCTATTTATTTTACTTCTGTATTTTTTCATGTTGCATCATTTTGTTTCACATTTTGCATCAAACAAATGTTATATATTTGTATTATTTATTTATATTATATATATATATCTGGTACTTTTACTAAGATTTTATTATGTTACTATAAAGTTGAATTAAAAGAAAACTACTTTTGATTTGCAAATGTATTTTCCAAGACAAAAATTCCTTAAAAATAAATTGTTTGTAAATAAAAAATAGAGCATTATTTTTTGTACTTTTCCATTTTACCAACACCATGCCAAAATGTATTCTAATGCGCCATTTGTTTCAATCCTGAACATACAAAGGATTTTTATTGCAAACCATATACCAAACATTGTGATTCATGGGAAACATTGTGATTTATTGAATGTGAATCTCTTTGTTGTTGTTGTTATTTAATCGTAACCTCACAAAACATCACAATTTGCTATTTTTCAAATCGAAAATATGTTTGATTAAGTTATAACTTGCATTTATGACTGATGAAAATGAAGCTGGAATAGTATTGTTTCGGGACTTTTGAATTATATTGAATTATTGACATAAGAAACACATTACTTTAAAAATGGGATCATTCCACATCAAATCAACCAAAAATTTTCATTATTCAACCTGACCATTTCAGATTTTAATGAAACCTTCAGGAATCATTCTCCCTGATGATACAAATGAGAATATACTTTTATAATTCCTTTATCTCTGTAAATTTTCATACAATTAATTTTTTTTAATTTAGAAAAATCATCATTTTTTGGCTTGTATGAATGTTTTCAATTTTGAATTTCTCAAGTTCTATCAGGCGTAGAGAGTTGTTTGACCCCTCATTTTAAAGATAATTTCATTAAGGTTTAATTTGATATACAAGTTGATTATGCATGGTTTTAAAAAGTTTAAATTTAAAAATTTTGAAAATAGTGTTTTTTAAATTTTGAAAAAAATATGTTTTTTGTAATATTATAAATATATTATATCTGAAAGTTTTAGAGTAGAATCTCAATGGGATCAGCAGTTATAAAAAAAAATAATGTTTAAAATGAATAAAACAATACTATTTTTAGCCCAGTTGGCGAGGTGCCAACTTTAAATACCAGTCCCAACCGGTGATTAACATTAGTTTTTTTAACATAACTGCTGATCCCATTGAGATCCCACTCTAAAACTTTCAGAATTTAAAGCTTATAATATTACAAAAAACAAAAAAAAATTTTAATTTAAAAAAAACACTTTAAAATTTTTTTTATTTAATTTTTTTAAATTAAATTATTTTTTTTTAAACCACGCATAGTCAACTTGTATATCAAATTAAACCTTATGAAATTATCTTTAAAATGAAGGGTCAAACAACTCTCTACGCCTGATAGAACTTGAGAAATTCGAAATTGAAAACATTCATACAAGTCAAATAATGATGATTTTTCAAAATTTAAAAAATTAATTGTATGAAAATTTACTGAGATAAAGAAATAATAAAAGTATATTATCATTTATATCCTCAGGGAGAATGATTCCTGTAAGTTTCATCAAAATCTAAAATGGTCAGGTTGAGTCTCTGGTTGATTTGACATGACCCCATTTACAATTTCATGCCTGAAGTTTATATTAAGTTTTATTTTATACTTTTTCGCATAATATACATATATATTTTTAAGCATATATTTGTATTCATTTAATAAAATAGTTTGTGAATGTGTGTAAATTAATAAATAAATGTTACGTATTTTTAAATACCGTTTTCGTACCAACAATGTTATATATATTTTCAAATATTTCATTCTACGTGAATTTCATTTACCAACACTTGGCAACAATGGTATTGGTATAACAGAAAAGTACCAAATTTTTACTACTGAAGAAACTGTAAAAAAAAAAAAAGTGAAATTATTAATGTATAATTGTGAATTGTATGTGACTATTTATTTATTTAATTATTTTTTGTTCTTATTTAGATTTTAATTAAATGTTGTCTGACAATGATGAACCTAAAACTCTTTGAGCCTGCCTAGTTAAATGGCTACAGAAAACATAATTCCAGAACTGTCATGGCTTTGTGCGCTTTTGTTTCTAGCTGTAGTGATAGTGATGGTGATTGCCTGTGTTTGTTTCAAAGATAACGAAAAGTAAGTCTTTTTTTTTTTTAAATTTATTTTTAAATGAGTTATCTTCAATATGTTGTATAAAAACGGTACTTCTCCATTATCCCATCGACTACTTTCCATTAAAAAAAAATCTAAATGAAAAAATGTTGCCATTGACATCTTAAAAAAAAAAAAAGAAAAAGAATTTGGAAAAGTCCTACTCACCAGTAACTTTAAACAATTAAATTTACACTATATTAATGAAAACAGAAAACAAAAAATCTTGGATAAAGGTTTGATCTATTGTACATAACTATGCCCTGTATTGAATCTCCAGGTCACTCCCAGAATTCAACACTGACTATGCCATTGCAACATTTTTTCAATGCTTTTTCTCTTTTAATATCAGGACATCGCATTTTAAGGATGTAATTGTTGCTTTAATTTATTAAATCATATATTCTAATACGAGAAAATCTTGTGTGTGGTTATATATATATATATATATATATATATGCAAATTTTATCTTAAAAACGGCTCTAACGATTTTGACGAAATTTCGTATCCTACCGTTTTGGGGCACCAGAAAACCATTGGGCTAGGTCACATGTTCGAGAAAATTCAATTAGTGGGTCATTTTGGGTGTTATGGTCTAGCTAATTGTATGTAAAAAATGGTTCAAACGATTTTGACGAAATTTTGTATCCGGCTATTTTCGGGCACGAGAAGACTACTGGGCTGGGTCACATGTTCGAGAACTTTCGATTAGTGGGTCTTTTTGGGATCAACGCGGGTGAAATTAATTTTATCTAAAAAACGGCTCTAATGATTTTGATTAAATTTTGTGTCCTACAAGTTTCGAGCACGATAAAATCATTGGGCTAGGTCACATGTCCGAGAAAATTCGATTAGTGGCTCATTTCTGGGTCATTGTGGGTCAAGATCTAAAAAGCGGCTCAATTTACACTAAATTTTGCATCCAATGGTTTTCGAGCACGAGAAGACTATTGGGCTGGGTCACATGTTCAAGAACTTTCGATTTGTGGGTCATTTTTGGGTCAACGCGGGTCAAATTAATTTTATCTAAAAAACGACTCTAACAATTTTGATTAAATTTTATGTCCTACGAGTTTCGAGCACGATAAAATCATTGGGCTAGGTCACATGTCCGAGAAAATTCGATTAGTGGGTCATTTCTGGGTCATTTTGGGTTAAGAACTAAAAAAAGGCTCAATTTACACTAAATTTTGCATCCAATGGTTTTCGGGCACGAGAAAACTGTTGGACTAGGTCACATGTTTGAGAAAATTCAATTAGTGGGTCATTTTGGGTCATGGTCAAACTAATTGTATCTAAAAAACAGTTCAAACGATTTTGACGAAATTTTTTATCCGGCTATTTTCGGGCACGAGAAGACTATTGGGCTGGGTCACATGTTCGAGAACTTTCGATTAGTGGGTCATTTTTGGGTCAAAGCGGGTCAAATTAATTTTATCTAAAAAACGGCTCTAATGACTTGGATTAAATTTTGTATCCTACGAGTTTCGGGTACACGAAAATCATTGGGCTAGGTCACATGTTCGAGAAAATTCGATTAGTGTGTCATTTCTGGGTCATTGTGGGTCAAGATCTAAAAAGCGGCTCAATTTACACTAAATTTTGCATCCAATGGTTTTCGAGCGCGAGAAGACTGTTGGGCTAGGTCACATGTTCGAGAAAATTCAATTAGTGGGTCATTTTGGTCATGGGTCATTATGTGTCAAGCTATTTTATCTTAAAAACGGTTCAGAGGATTTGAAATAAATTTAGCACCCTACAGGTTTAGGGAACAAGAAGACTATTAGGCTGGGTCACATGTTCGAGAAATTTCGATTAGTGGGTCATTTTTGGGTCAAAGCGGGTCAAATTAATTTGATCTAAAAAACGGCTCTAACGACTTGGATTAAATTTTGTATCCTATGAGTTTCGGGCACACGAAAATCATTGGGCTAGGTCACATGTTCGAGAAAATTCGATTAGTGGGTCATTTCTAGGTCATTGTGGGTCAAGATCTAAAAAGCAGCTCAATTTACACTAAATTTTGCATCCTATGGTTTTCGGGCACGAGAAGACTGTTGGGCTAAGTCACATGTTCGAGAAAATTCAATTAGTGGGTCATTTTGGTCATGGATATTTGAACTCAAATTTAATTTTGACCGAGCATAGCTCTGTCTTCCCTGCTCGTAACTAATAAATCGGTAAAACATTATTAAAAATACAGATAAACGTCAAATTAAAAATCATTTGATGACATAAGAAACATGTGTAACGCATTTGATGTCCATTGAATATGACATTGATCATGCATTTTTGGCTTTAATTTCTATAGTTCGGCAATAGTTTTTTTTTGTTATGGAAAGTGGTTGACGGAATAATGGAGAAGCACCATAAGAACATTGTAAATATGCCAAATTTTGAATGTTATGTGTTTAAAAAAAATTAATATTTGTTATTGTTTTGGAACGGCTGAAGTTTTAACTTTTAACAACTTTCTGAAACTTGTGTGTTTTAACCTTGATAAAACTTTCTTCTGTGTCATCCTAATATTCAATATAAATTGAATGTCTGAAACAGTTTTTATACTCAACTAGCTGTTTAACCTGTTCTACGCACGGGAGTTCATGAATTTAATTCTAAAATGTGAATAAAATTAATTTAATTCCCCTGTTAAAGTGTTGAGTTGTTCAATAACTATACGTTTTAGAAAAAAAAAAATTACTACTGCGCACATTTTTTTTAATGAAACTTAATTTATGTTGCTATGGCAACAGACAATAAAACGATATCTTTGGAATGAGGGAATAAATAGAATTAAAATGTTGTTAATGTTTGTGATAAAATGTGTTTCTTTATTGAAAAAAAAAAAAAAGAAATGAGATAATGAAGCACAATTAAATAATATCTAATTATTTCCATGCGAGGTAATAGAATTATCGTAATACTCGCTACAGCTTCTTAGTATTGCAGCGTGGCCTCCGTAATATGTATATCTCACATTGCAGTAAACATTTAGAACTGATTACAACTAGCGCGATTACGGGTTGACATAAAAAAAAGGCAAAAATTCGTCAAAAACATTAAAAAAAAAAAAAAAAAACTATTTAAAATTTTTGAATTTTTAGCCCCAATTGTTCATGGGCTCCCTACCAGCAACCCGTATGCCAAATTTCGTAGACCTGCGCCCTGTGGTTTTACGAGTTTTTGAGGTTATATAGATAGATACGCGTATGGATTTTAATAGGGTAGATATTATTCTAGCTGATCCACCCGGCGTTGCCCGGTCCCATGTAAAAAACTTAAATCTCTTAAAAAACGAAACTCTGTCCCGGATCTCCGATGGTTTTGGCACTGTATACCGGGTATGCTCATATGCTCCGTAAAATCTTTTATTTCCATCTTCCACCGCCAGGGGACCATTCTGTTCTAAACAAATCTCTTTCCGAACGAACATCTGACACATATTCCAGTTGCTTACGGCGCCGTAATAGTAGACATGCTACAAAAGCGGTTTGGAGAAGATGGGGACATTATTAGCTGAGTTATTGAAATAAGGCACAGTTAGAGAAAATAACCTTGAGGGGGGTGCCGGGGGGAGGGGATGTTCAAGTGTCCTTCAGAAAATGATTAATTAGAAGGACCACTATGCTTATTTAAAAATTTGTTCGTTTGGTTAAGCTATGAACTTAATTACAAACTAGATGGAACCCGTCAAAACTTGACGGAAAAAAATTACAATAACAATATTAGTAAAATAAGCTTCTTTATTACATAAGAAAGGGTGCGTATGAAACAGTTTTTCAAATATTTTATTTTAAAAGTTTTTCCCCCCAGTGAATTACAGTACTATTTCCGATGCAAACTCCAAACAAACAATCAAGAAAAAACAACTGTGTAATGCAAATCAGTTTGACATTACCGCCATATTCCCCACGGCAAAAAAAAAAAAAAAAAAAAAAAAAAAATCCAGGACCAATGAAATATTATTCAAATATTGTATCCCTACGTTCATCTCATATTCAGTCAATAAAAGAACATAGTAAATAAAGCACAATGAGCATATATCCCCCCCCCCCCTTCTGTGATAATGCAACCGAATGAGCTTCTACGCGCATGTGCATTGCATCTCCCCAAACGCACCGTCGAAATTCGACGTTAAAAAAAGGTTTTAAAATGTTTAAATTTAAAGTTTTAAAATGTCGTCTTTAATCATTGTTTGTTTCAAATCCATATCTTCTGAAACACGTCCATTGTTTTAAGCTAATCTATTTTTATGTAAAGATGAAGAATTTTTTTTACAATAATAAATCAATCTGCAGATAAAGGAGATTTTTAATGTTTTCAAGTGTAATTTATTTGTATGTTACTTCGGTTCCTTTACATTATCAGGATGATTATTCCTTTTCCATCACAGTCAGGAATCTTTTCCCTCTAATACAGTTAAATATCCAATAGATCTTTAAAAAAATAATAAAATACAGTTCCTAGCATATTCTGGTGCAACATCAACGAATTCAACATATCAATTTTATGTTAATCATAAACTAAAAATAGTTTTTTTTTTTTTTTTTTTTTTTTTTTTTGGACAGATTTTAGTTTAGCGCCAAAATGCTCTATCTTATGGATAATTTCATCTTATGATTTATCAGGGGTGTTTTTTTTTTTTTTCTTCAGTTTTTATGATGGTTAGGAAAATCTATTTTCAATTGGGGCAACTTTCCCAGGGACTATGTTACATGATTAAAGCAAACTGATGATCATTGTTGAGATAGAATTGAAAAATATTTCATGCTTGAAAATTATTTAAAAATTCAGTTTTCAAATAAATTTTAATCGAAAGCTATTTTTTTTCTAATTGATGATGTAAGAACTGAAATTGTAAAATGTAGTAAAGTGTAGTAAAAATTTGAAATATGTAGTATTTAGAAGTGATATAAGCTCGATGAAAGCTAAAGCGATAGCGCCGATTGTTGCCACAACCGTTATACATTTCTAAAAATTGCCACTGTGTTTAGGCTGGCGTCCAAAGACTACCATTAACAAACCTACCAAAATTATTCCTATAAAATATTAGCCTTACATTGTTTATTCTAGCTAAAAATACAATCATTATTGATTTTTTTTTTTTTTTTTTTTTTTTTTTTTTTTTAAACCATAAGGCTATATTTAATAATTTTTAATTTTCCTGAAATCTTTTACTTTTGTGCATTTTTTTAAAAAAAAATGAAATCTTCTAACTTATAATTAAAAAAAAAAGTAATTGGTAACATGTAATCAAGGTATGCAGTCGAGATGAAGCAACCAATAAAGGCTCCAAATCTGACCTTTGAAGTTAAAAATTGAAAAATCAGTTAAAATTTCGTCATGTTAACACAATCAATTTCCTTTTTAATTTTATCAATGTTAAAATGCATTTCAAGCTAAGCATAACGTCATTTTCATCGGCGCAAACTTTTCACACGTACTTTGTATAAGTTACTTTTATGCTTAAACACCATGTATTCCAAAAAAAAAATATTTTGTATTTAATTGTAATGATAAAATGGCATCAACAAAGTTATAATGCATAATGATAAAATAAACCCAATGGACAATATTCCCGTGACGTCATAATAAATATAAATTTTTATTCGCTTATAAAAATGAAGTGCCCGCGATAAATATTTTTACTGAAATTTAACTTGCAAATTAAAAAATTTGGCCCAGAAACCACGTGCCTTTAATATTTATTATTTATCTTTTACCATCGTCACAACCACAGAGTTCCTTGTTACTCTGTGCCTCGCAAAAAATGGGCGTTATCAGATTGCCGACTTTATGACGTCATAAGCAAATGTAAAATTTTAATTGAAAATTACGGCTAATTAATTAAATTTTCGAACAAACGAATGCACGATAACAAATCTGTGTCGAAATATCTTTCATTAAAAAAAGAATGGTGTAGTTTGATGCAGTAGTTTGCTCTCACGAATTGTCGAAAGAAAATGCTTAGCGTTTTAAATATATAGATTTGGCTAAACTATTATTCGGAAATAGTGATAACTACTGCTCATAAATCTACTTTAATGTTATAGAGGATCACTATTAAGTTAATTATAATGTTTGTAATCAGTTGCATTGAAATCGGAAAGACAGTTGCTGAGTTATAGAAACGGGGCATAGTTAGAAAAAAGACCTTGAAGGAGGTGACGGGGAGGAGCGGCTGTTCAAGTTCACTTCAGTAAATAACTAATTAGGAGGACCACTATGCATCTTTAAAAATTTGTTTGTTTGGTTAAGCTAGGAACTTAATTAGAAGTTTGTCTTAGACAATAATTAGGAAATAGTGGTACCCGATACTCATAAAATTATTTTAATGATATGGATGTTGATTATTAAGTTAAATATGATATTTGGTATCGGTTGTGCTGAAATCAGAAAATTAGTTACTGAGATATGGAAACAGGGTACAGTTAGACAAAAAGCCTTGAATGAGGGGGGGAGCGGATGTTCAAGTGCCTTTCAGCAAATGATAAATTAAAAGAACCACTATATGCATCTTTAAAGATTGATTCATTTGGTTGAGCTAGGAACTTAATTTGAAATTTGGCTTAGACTATTATTCGGAAATACTGGTAAGTGTTTTCTAGAAGTACACCCTGAAGCTAATATGAATGCTGATTTTTATGATAATTTAGGAAAATGGAACTGGTGTGGAGAAGTTTGGAACATAATTATCTGTGTTCTGTAAATAAAGCACAGTTAGAGAAAAAAACCTTGAGGGAGGGGCCGTGAGGAGGCGCGCAGTCAAGTGCCCAACAAAAAATCACTAACTTTGTCTGTTGGTATGCATCAACTGAATACGGTCACTGTACTTTTATTAGGAACATAAATTTAATTTTTACAAAAACTGTTATTCTAAAATAGCGGTATTATCTATATAAAACAACGATTAAACGTTACGGGTGAAGCTGAAAATGTTAAATTTGTTAAATGTAATATTAGTTCTGTTGAAATCAGAAGAGTAGATTTGGATTTATTAATAAGGAGGGTCAATTAATGAAAAAGCCGCCGTCAGGTGACGCACTGTTAAGTAAAATATATGTAATATTTAATAAAAAGTCGTTGACCCCCCACCACTCCCCATCCCCACAAATTTAACTAACAATCTGTTAAATAAAGTTTTCTGTATTAATAATCTCTCTCATACTAATTAATATATGTCATGTAAAAAACTCCTTAAACCCAGCTAATTATCATTCATTAAGTCGATAAAATCCTTTAAAATTAAGTTTTTAGCATTTGGCAACGTTTAATAATTAAGTTGATTGTCTACAAGTCCTATAATCTCTGATCCATCGATTTTAAACACTTGACTCGCAATTGCAATGATTCCTACCTTGATTTATTTAATGACTTCTGCGGAGATTTTATACAACCAACCAACCGAAAATAAAAAAGCATATTTTTGATGAGATCTCCTTGTGATGGATTTTAATTAATATTTAATTTATCAAAAATCTATTTAAAAATTTGGAATTTTTTAAACCCAATCGTTCATGGGCCCCCTACAAGCAACTTGTGTTCCAACTTTCGTAGCCCTGTGGTTTCCGAGTTTTTGAGGTTACATAGATACGCGCACGGATTTTAATAGTATAGACTAGCTGTATAACCCGTTCTATGCACGGGAGTTCATGCATTTAATTCTAAAATGTGAATAAAATGAATTTTATTCCCCTGTTAAAGTGTTGAGTTGTTCAATAACTATACGATTTAGAAAAAAAAAATACTACTGTGCATTTTTTTTAATGAAACTTAATTTATGTTGCTATGGCAGCAGACGATAAAACGATATCTTTGGAATAAGGAAATAAATAGAATAAAAATATTGTTGCCGTTTGTGATAAAATGTTTTTCTTTATTTAAAAAAAAAAATGAAATAATGAAGATCAATTAAATAATCTCTAATTATTTGCATGCGAGGTAAAAGAATTATCGTAATAGCCGCTACAGGTTGTTAATATTGCAGCATGGCGTCCGTAATATGTATATCTCACATTGCAGTAAAGGGGGGTGCCGGGAGGAGGGGATGTTCAAGTGTCCTTCAGAAAATGACTAATTAGGAGGACCACTATGCATCTTTAAAAATTTGTTCGTTTGGTTAAGCTATGAACTTAATTACAAATTTGGCTTAAACTATTATTCGGAAATAGTGGTAACTACTACTCATAAATTTACTTTAATGTTATAGAGGGTGACTATTAAGTTAATTATAATGTTTGTAATCAGTTGCGTTGAAATCGGAAAGATAGTTGCTGAGTTATGGAAACGGGGCATAGTTAGAGAAAAAAAACTTAAAAGAGGTGCCGTGGAGGAGCGAATGTTTAGTTTACTTCAGTAAATTACTAAAATTAGGAGGACCACTATGCATCTTTAAAAATTTGTTCGTTTGGTTAAGCTAGCAACTTAATTAGAAATTTGTCTTAGACTGTTATTCGGAAATAGTAGTACCCTACTACTCACAAATTTATTTTAATGATATAGATGTTGATTACTAAGTTAAATATGATGTTTGGAATCAGTTGCACTGAAATCGGAAAATTAGTTGCTGAGATATGGAAACAGTGTGCAATTAGACAAAAAACCTTGAGGGAGGGGCCGGGGGGGGGCGGATGTTCAAGTGCCTTTCATCAAATGATAAATTAAAAGAACCACTATATGCATCTTTAAAGATTGATTCATTTGGTTGAGCTAGGAACTTAATTAGAAATTTGGCTTAGACTGTTATTCGGAAATAGTGGTACCCTACTACTCACAAATTTATTTTAATGATATAGATGTTGATTACTAAGTTAAATATGATGTTTGGAATCAGTTGCACTGAAATCGGAAAATTAGTTGCTGAGATATGGAAACAGTGTGCAATTAGACAAAAAACCTTGAGGGAGGGGCCGGGGGGGAGCGGATGTTCAAGTGCCTTTCATCAAATGATAAATTAAAAGAACCACTATATGCATCTTTAAAGATTGATTCATTTGGTTGAGCTAGGAACTTAATTTGAAATTTGGCTTAGACTGTTATTCGGAAATAGTGGTACCCTACTACTCACAAATTTATTTTAATGATATAGATGTTGATTACTAAGTTAAATATGATGTTTGGAATCAGTTGCACTGAAATCGGAAAATTAGTTGCTGAGATATGGAAACAGTGTGCAATTAGACAAAAAACCTTGAGGGAGGGGCCGGGGGGGAGCGGATGTTCAAGTGCCTTTCATCAAATGATAAATTAAAAGAACCACTATATGCATCTTTAAAGATTGATTCATTTGGTTGAGCTAGGAACTTAATTTGAAATTTGGCTTAGACTGTTATTCGGAAATAGTGGTACCCTACTACTCACAAATTTATTTTAATGATATAGATGTTGATTACTAAGTTAAATATGATGTTTGGAATCAGTTGCACTGAAATCGGAAAATTAGTTGCTGAGATATGGAAACAGTGTGCAATTAGACAAAAAACCTTGAGGGAGGGGCCGGGGGGGAGCGGATGTTCAAGTGCCTTTCATCAAATGATAAATTAAAAGAACCACTATATGCATCTTTAAAGATTGATTCATTTGGTTGAGCTAGGAACTTAATTTGAAATTTGGCTTAGACTGTTATTCGGAAATAGTGGTACCCTACTACTCACAAATTTATTTTAATGATATAGATGTTGATTACTAAGTTAAATATGATGTTTGGAATCAGTTGCACTGAAATCGGAAAATTAGTTGCTGAGATATGGAAACAGTGTGCAATTAGACAAAAAACCTTGAGGGAGGGGCCCGGGGGGAGCGGATGTTCAAGTGCCTTTCATCAAATGATAAATTAAAAGAACCACTATATGCATCTTTAAAGATTGATTCATTTGGTTGAGCTAGGAACTTAATTTGAAATTTGGCTTAGACTGTTATTCGGAAATAGTGGTACCCTACTACTAACAAATTTATTTTAATGATATAGATGTTGATTACTAAGTTAAATATGATGTTTGGAATCAGTTGCACTGAAATCGGAAAATTAGTTGCTGAGATATGGAAACAGTGTGCAATTAGACAAAAAACCTTGAGGGAGGGGCCGGGGGGGAGCGGATGTTCAAGTGCCTTTCATCAAATGATAAATTAAAAGAACCACTATATGCATCTTTAAAGATTGATTCATTTGGTTGAGCTAGGAACTTAATTTGAAATTTGGCTTAGACTGTTATTCGGAAATAGTGGTACCCTACTACTCACAAATTTATTTTAATGATATAGATGTTGATTACTAAGTTAAATATGATGTTTGGAATCAGTTGCACTGAAATCGGAAAATTAGTTGCTGAGATATGGAAACAGTGTGCAATTAGACAAAAAACCTTGAGGGAGGGGCCGGGGGGGAGCGGATGTTCAAGTGCCTTTCATCAAATGATAAATTAAAAGAACCACTATATGCATCTTTAAAGATTGATTCATTTGGTTGAGCTAGGAACTTAATTTGAAATTTGGCTTAGACTGTTATTCGGAAATAGTGGTACCCTACTACTCACAAATTTATTTTAATGATATAGATGTTGATTACTAAGTTAAATATGATGTTTGGAATCAGTTGCACTGAAATCGGAAAATTAGTTGCTGAGATATGGAAACAGTGTGCAATTAGACAAAAAACCTTGAGGGAGGGGCCGGGGGGGAGCGGATGTTCAAGTGCCTTTCATCAAATGATAAATTAAAAGAACCACTATATGCATCTTTAAAGATTGATTCATTTGGTTGAGCTAGGAACTTAATTTGAAATTTGGCTTAGACTGTTATTCGGAAATAGTGGTACCCTACTACTCACAAATTTATTTTAATGATATAGATGTTGATTACTAAGTTAAATATGATGTTTGGAATCAGTTGCACTGAAATCGGAAAATTAGTTGCTGAGATATGGAAACAGTGTGCAATTAGACAAAAAACCTTGAGGGAGGGGCCGGGGGGGAGCGGATGTTCAAGTGCCTTTCATCAAATGATAAATTAAAAGAACCACTATATGCATCTTTAAAGATTGATTCATTTGGTTGAGCTAGGAACTTAATTTGAAATTTGGCTTAGACTGTTATTCGGAAATAGTGGTACCCTACTACTCACAAATTTATTTTAATGATATAGATGTTGATTACTAAGTTAAATATGATGTTTGGAATCAGTTGCACTGAAATCGGAAAATTAGTTGCTGAGATATGGAAACAGTGTGCAATTAGACAAAAAACCTTTAGGGAGGGGCCGGGGGGGAGCGGATGTTCAAGTGCCTTTCATCAAATGATAAATTAAAAGAACCACTAAATGCATCTTTAAAGATTGATTCATTTGGTTGAGCTAGGAACTTAATTTGAAATTTGGCTTAGACTATTATTCGGAAATACTGGTAACTGTTTTCTAGAAGTACACCCTGAAGCTAATATGAATGCTGATTTTTATGATAATTTAGCAAAATGGAACTGGTTTGGAAAAGTTCGGAACATAATTACCGGAGTTCTGGAAATAAAGCGCAGTTAGAGAAAAAACTTAAGGAGGGGCCGCGAGGAGGCGCGTGGTCAAATGCTCAACAACAAATCACTAACTTTGACTGTTGGTATGCATCAACTGAATACGGGCTCTGTACTTTTATTAGGAACATAAACAAGGTGTCAACGATTAAAATCAAATGATTTAAATCAGTGATTTTAATCATGATTTAAATCAATTGATTTAAAAAAAATCATTGATTTAAATCATTTTTTATTTAATCTCTAGAAATCCTCATGAAAATTTAAATCTCACTAATGCTGTCTTTTTTTTAATCCCTCCTCTATTTTTATCCCTAGTCTTTCCTCACTTGACCATTCTTATCTATTCAAAGTCTCTTTTAGGGTGTTCCTTAATTCTACACCTTCACCCTTTAGGTGATAAGAGGTTTAGATTCTTTATCTGACGAAAACCTGTTTTCCAGTTTACTATTTGCACAAAGAGTGGACATTTTCAATTTCTACTGCAATCACAATTTCTTTCTTACTGTAGCACATGGTAATCTCTTGAATATTGTTACACTTTTGCTGTAGAAGATTTTTGATACTATTACTTACTTTAGTTAGTTTTGCTGTTATTACTTACATATTACTTAAGTTCTTAGTTAAAACTCTAAAAAATTGTCTGCTGGAAGGAAAAGGGATATAATTTAGTTTTATTTTAATAAGAAAATTGAAGTTGGTAAAAAAAGGAAGCAGAGCTATTTCTAAGAAATGTGGAAAAGAAATGCAAGGCTTGGTTGCAAGATTAAAAAATCATTTTTTTTTTTTTTTTTTTTGTGGAAGCCAATATGGTATACATAAGGAAGTCATTAGAAACAGATACTAAAGACTACGTTGATGTTGTTAGCTATGGTTACTCGGCACACATTTTAAACTTGCTAGCAAAGGATATAGAACTCCCCAATGTTACAGATCATGTTATGCAGGTAATTAAATACTTCCGAAACAATCATTTTGCTAGAGCAAAATGTAACGAAAATAAAGGATGAAAAGGTGTTGGTCTAAGTAAACCATTAGAAGTACGGTGAACCACCTTGTGTGAATCATTAGATAATTATGTTAATAACTGGCCTATTTTAATGCAGATTGCAGAAGAAAATAGAGATTCAATGGATGCAGATATACGGTCAAAGCTGATGAATATGGACATAAAAAGAAACGTGGAAGATTTACTGCTTCACTTAAAACCAATTTCTGTTGCTTTAGATTAGGGGTGCACAACCTTTTTAAACGAACGGCCACTTACAAGAATGACTGGGTTGTCGAGGGCCACCATCAGAAAATTTTTGTTTCGAGCAGGTGTGACCGGGGGGGGAGGGATTAAAAAACATAAATTTCGGAAGGGTAGATTTAACCCCCTAGGTTCCTTCCTTCCAGTCAACATATTCAGTTTTGTTGGCAATGATATATCAACAGTTTACGTTTGTATTTATACAAGAGATATAGCTAAGATTATTTTCAAAGAGTGAAAATACTCCTTGACTTTATTTGAAGGAATAAATTTAGCTTTAAAGATTGCCAGTGCCGAAAAAAAATTCTGCTTTCATGAATCAAGGAGGATAAACATATATTATTCTAAATTGTACTTCTTAACATATTCAGTCATAAAATGTAGATATCAAAGGGGTGCACAACCTTTATAAGAGGAGGGGCAGTCACAAAAATGACTGGATTGTCAAGAGTCAACATCCATAGGGTAGACAAAATTTTGTTTCAGGCAAGGAGGTAGGGGAAGTGGGGGGGGGGGGGGGGGTCAGCCGAAAAGTTCATAAAAATGCTAATTTTAAAAGGAGGGTTAGCTCCCTATACTCAACCACCTCCTTAGTCAGCATAACCCAATTCAATTTGAAAGGATGGAAAAAAACTTGCATTTTTTTTCCATGCGCGATTGACAATATTCATAGTTTTTTCCTAGTGATTGACGAAATTCGCGATTATTACGGACACGTTCGGCGAAATTTGCGATTTATACGCGTACAATCGGCAAAATTTGCGATTTTTACGCGTACAATCTGCGAAATTTGCAATTTTTTTCGCATCCGATTGGCGAAATTTGCAATTTTTCGCACCCGATTGGCAAAATTTGCGATTTTTACGCACCCGATTGGCAAAATTTGCGATTTTTACATACCCGATTGGCAAAATTCATGATTTTTACGCGCCCGATCGGTGGAATTCGCGATTTTTACGCGCCTAATCGGCAAAATTCGTGATTTTTACGTGCCCGATCGGCGAAATTCATGCTTTTTACGCACCCGATCGGCGGAATTCGCGATTTTTATGCACCTGATTGGCAAAAATTGTGATTTTTACGCATCCAATCGGCAAAATTCGCGATTTATATGCACCCGATCGGCAAAATTCGTGATTTTTACGCATATGATGGACGAAATTTACGATTTATACACACCTGATCGGCAAAATTCGCGATATATACGCACCCTATTGGCAAAATTCATGATTTTTACGCACCCGATCGGTGGAATTCGCGATTTTTACGCGCCTAATCGGCAAAATTTGCGATTTTTACGCGTCCGATCGGCAAAATTTGCGATTTTTAAGCAGACGTTCGGCGAAATTTACAAATTACACGCACCCGATCGGCAAAATTCGCGATTTATATGCACCCGATCGGCAATATTCGCGATTTTTACGTGCCCGATCGACAAAATTCGCGATTTTTACGCATACGATCGACGAAATTTACGATTTATACCCACCTGATCGGCAAAATTCGCGATTTATACGCACCCTATTGGCAGAATTCGCGATTTTTACGGGCCCGATCGGCAAAACTCATGATTTTTACAGAGGCAATCGGCAAAATTTACGATTTTTGCACAGGCGATCGGCAAAATTCACGATTTTTACGCAGGCTATCGCCGAAATTTACGATTTATACGCACCCGTTCGGCAAAATTCGCGATTTATATGCACTCGATCGGCAAAATTTGCGATTTTTACGCACCCGATCGGCGAAATTCGTGATTTTTTCGCGTCCGATCGGCGAAATTAATCCGCGGGCCACCAGTAATCCGATCGCGGGCCACAGGTTGTGCACCCCTACTTTAGATCGAGTACAGAGAGACAACTGTAGCATTGCTGAAGCTCTTGATGTATGAAAAAAACTTGAACAAGATCTAAAGGAAAACAAAGTGCTGAGTGATTGCAAGAAATCTGCTGTGAATACATCTTTCAAATACAGATACAATCAAGCTTTGACACCAGCAATTTCTTAGCATATCCAACATTTCAGCCAGAAAACTTATCTGCAGTAGTAAAAAACAAAGCAATCGAATTTGTGAAGGAAAATTACACAGATACGTCTTTGATGGCTATTCTTTTAAAATTCATTGCTCGTGTAGAGCCATTTAATGGGCCCTTATTTGAAGAAAAGGTAGTGAAAGAAGTTAACACTTTACATTGGTGGAAGTCTTTGACAATTGTAAAAGACTGTGTTCCATCCAAGGAACTATTAATTATGCAAATTATCGCAAATTATGACTGCAAAGGCTACATCTGCAGGTGTTAAAAGAATGTTTTCAACCTTAGGATTTGTACATAGCAAATTACGAAACTAATTAGGAGTGGATAAAGCTGCCAAACTGGCTTTTCTATTCAAATCTCTTAATAAATAAATAATATTGTTGTTATTGTCTATTGTGTGTGATAAACTTTCTGTAGTTTCATTTCTAAAATCTTTGTTTTAAAATTTGTAAAGCAAATTATTTATATGGTCAGCTATGTTTCAGAAGCTTGGACAAAATATTTAAGTTTATTTTGCATGCCTAACAGAGAAATACTTTATTTACAACCAAAAATAGGTATTTACCAGCTCTCTCTATATAGAGCAGTTAAATTTATTAAAAACATTGATTTACTTTGTTTTAAAAGAAAAATCCAATTTAAATTTAAAAAAATCCGATTTAAATCAAAAAAATCTGATTTAAATAAAAAAAATCCGATTTTTTTTATTTTAAAAAAAAAATCTTGATTTTTTTACACCTTGAACATAAATTTAATTTTTAGGAAAATTGTTATTCTAAAATAGCGGTATCATCTATATAAAACAGCGATTAAAGGTTACGGTGAATCAAAAAAATGTTAAATTTGTTAAATGTAATTACATTGTTTCCCCCAGGTTTAACTAAGGGCAGGGTGCTGCTGTTGAGACAAGGGCACTTTTTATTCTTAAGGGCACTTTTTGGATTCTTGAGGGCACTTTTTGGATTCTTGAGGGCACTTTTCGAATTCTTAAGGGCACTTTTTTTAATTGTTAAAGGTATTCTTTTGGTTTTTAAAGCCACTTTTGATATTTAAAAGTCACGGTACTCTTTTCAAGACAACATTGAGTCAATTTTTACTATGAAAGCAAATTTTTTAATGCAAAAAGGAGAAAGGGCACTTTTTTTTATTAAAGGGCAAGAAGGGTGCTAATTATTTTTATGAGGGGCAAGAAGGATGCTATTTTGTAAACCACAGGGCAGGCAGGGTGCTGCACCCTTCTGAAACTGTCTGGAGGAAACTGTAATTAGTTCAGTTGAAATCAGAGAAGCAGATTTGGATTTATTAATAAGGAGGGTCAATTAATGAAAAAGCCGCCGCCAGGTGGCGCACGGTCAAGTAAAATATATGTGATATTTAATAAAAAGTCGTTGACCCCCATCCCCGCAAATTTAACAAATAATCTGTTAAATAAAGTTTTCTGTATTAATAATCTCTATCATACTAATATATATCATGTAAAAAAAAACCTTAAACCCAGCTAATTATCATTCATTAAGTCGATAAAATCTTTTAAAATTAAGTTTTTAGCATTTGGCAACGGTCAATAATTAAGTTGATTGTCTACATCTTTTATAATCTCTGATCCATCGATTTTAAACACTCGACTGGGAATTGCAATGATTCCTGCCTTGATTTATTTATTGACTCCTGCGGAGATTTTATATAACCAACCAACTGAAGATAGAAAAGCATATTTTTGAATTTTTGATGAGATCTCTTTGTAGATGGATTTTAATTAATATTTAATCTATTAAAAATCTATTTAAAAATTTCGAATTTTTTTGTCCCAATCGTTCATGACCGCCCTACCAGCTACCTGTGTACAAAATTTCGTAGCCCTGCGGTTTTCGAGTTTTTGAGGCTACATAGATACGCGAACGGTTTTTAATAGTATAGATATTTTCAATTTAAATAGTGCAATTATACACCAACAGTTATGAATAAATGATATAGTAGTGTATTTCTTTGAATTTGATTGGTAGTAGATTATAGCTTTAATTAATAAACTCAAATAGCTTAGTTTTTCACAAGCATATCTTGAATATTAAATTTACTGCAAACATAGGTGCTAAAATATAGTTATTATGAAATTCCTAATAAACAAAACAGTATGTAGCTCAGTGCTACCTGAATCAGCACTCATTTATCTCAAGTTATAATTGAATGTGAACTTTGATGAAATTTCTTACATTGGTCACAAAATTGGAAGAATTACACAGACAGACTTCAATTGTATTAAGGATATCTCAAAACATCCATAAAAAAAAAAAAAAAAAAAAAAAAAAAAAAAACAGAAGTAAAATAATTTTTGTAACTTTTTTCTTTTGTATATATAAAAGAAAGTAATAAATGAAATAAAAGTTTCATTTCTTCATTGGCAAGGAATAGTTTGAAATTGGATAGATCTCAAAATACTCGCTAGCATGCGTTGTATATCAAGTCAGCTCAAATAATAGCATGGGTGAAAGTTGTTCATCCTATGATATCTTTTTTATGTTCAGAAAGACGGAACTTGTTGAAAAAAAAAATGATTCATATCAGACTGGACATGTGCTGTGAAGGAATTACAGCAGTGTCCTTAACTCTTATAGGGCAAAATAAAATTATCTTTGTCTTAAATAATTCAATTGAGAAATTAAGCATGTCCCTATAAATCCATAAGTTTGCCAAATCATAGTTTGTTTGCTTATGCATTGTTACATTATATATGAGCTATGCACATTTTATTGGAGTTTTATGGAAACCTATTACTGTATTTCTGTCCTGTGAAATTTCGTGATTTTCTCCCACAAATAGCATGTTGGATATGAAATCCTTGGTACCACTTTTGGGTAAAATGTTTTTATTTTTTCCTAAGCAGCTTCATGCATAAAATGACTTTAATTGCTTTTCAAATTGCAAATTGATTTTTTAGACCTTTTTCAGTAATTCGATTTTGGAATATCAAAAGTTATTGTATGATTCGACCTGGTCGGTTGCGGGTTCCATGCTCATCTTTTGCAAACGTGGGCTAAACAGACATTTAAAGTGGAATCCAACCCACTGCAAACATCCATGTATGAGAGTTGGGATTCGAACACCTTTTGTCTAATAGCCACCACTTGACAAGTAAGTGGACTCGACCAGGTTGGACAAAAATGGATAAATAACTTTAAAACATTTACCTTGAAGAGAGAATTAGTTAAGTATTTGAGGAACATTTGTTGGTTTAAAAATAGGATAACATAGTATTTTTTTTTCTGCGGGTTGGGCTCAGGTTGACTCGATTTTTCAAAAGAGTCTACAATATTTTTTCACTTAAACAAAATTATGTATTTGAATTGTACATTAAAGAGTATATATATATATATATATATAGTATATATATATATATATATATGTTCATCTTTCAGAATAAAAGATAATTTATTAAAGATTGACATTAAAGATATAATTGTAGATAATTTTTCCATAATTATATTAAAATATGGATTTATTTTCTTCTATTTTGAATTTTGGTGGTGTTGACTTTAATTATAATTTTTGATTCAGGTCCCAGACCTGCCCAGGACTCTATCCCAGATTAATAAATTGAAAAAGGGAATATTCATTAAATATATAGAAAAAACATTTTCTAATGTTGAAACATTATATTCACCTCCGTATATAAGTTAAAAACATTTAAAATGAATCACGATTTTATTACCCATGACTAAAATAGGTGTAAAATGCAATAAAGTTTTTAAAACATTAAAATCCTTCTATAGATGTTAAAATCTTCTTCGGAGTCCCGAGCACTTTCGACCAGAACCTGGCCCTCATCAAGAGGGTTAAAATGAGAAAAATTCTGTAACTTCCAGAATGCACGCTGGTTAAATAACAGAAGGTGAAACCAAATAGGAAAAAACGGGAGGGAGATGGATGAGTCTATTGAGCGAGGTGGGTTATTCCAAACCAAATGCACCATTGACACCAAGTAGATTAAACCAGATTTTTGGTATATTGCATGATAACATATCATTACAGGTTTTCCTACACCTTCTCAGCATTTCCACAGACTCCCTCAGTATATAAATATATATCAATTTCTGTTTTTAAATTTAAATGAAATAATGCTGTACAGATGGTTTTCCTCTTCCTATATCTGCCATATGTTCTTTTATTCTGTCCTTGTTGTCATTCCTGTGTATATAAATATTTTATTTTTATGTTTAAATGAGAGGATATTATATATTCCTAATTTTTCATGCCTATCTATGGGATCTATTTTCTTGTGGACCAGATTGCATAATTTAGTTGGAGGTTTAGCAATTAATGTCATGTCCTATTTCTTTAAAGCATATTGGATTCTTTCTTAAAGTTGGGGAATATAATCTGTACTACAAAATTTTGAAAACTATGTTTTATTCTTGGCTGTTAATTGTCTGCTATTAAATTCACAAATTACTTTGTTAATAAATCTCTTGGGAGTATCCATTCTCAGTTGCAGTTTCTCTAATCCTGGTTGATATGTGTGTTCTCTGTGTTTATATAATAAAGTGTAAAAAAATCATGATTTAAACAAAAAAAAAAAAAAAAAAAAATTGGATTTTTGGATTTAAATTTTATTTTTATGATTTTTTTCCCTGCGGTAAAATACAGAATAGCTACCAAGAATTTCAGCTTTCCAAAACAATTAACCCTCTTATCAGTAACTTTATCTATGTTTTTATTCTTTAATTAATAAAATTATAATTATCAGTTAGTAATTACAGAAATTATAAAAACTGCAAATTAAGTTGCTCTTGTGCTGCCTGTCACTAGTGTAACTTATAAAAGTGTCTCCAGCGTACAAAATCGAATAAAATCTAAATTAAAAAATTCATTTAACAACCCAACTGTTAAGGGTACATAACATTGGTGAAATTTGAAAAATAGGTAATTGCACATAGAGAACTCAACTTTTTTTCCTTTTTAGGTGCGTTCATAATTATATAAATACGTAGCACCTATTGTCATCGCTTGGTCTGTCTGTCTGTCCGTCCGTCCGCATATAACAACGCAAAAACTACCCAACCGAATGGTTTGGAATTTAAGATATATTATCTTTGCAGAATTTTGTCGAGACATTTCAATTTTTTTAAAAATCGAATCAAAACTTTAGGAGATATTAATAAAAATATTTATTAAGAAATTTGAATTAAAAGAAAAAAAATCGGTGCTTTCTTGTTAAAGGAGCTTCCGAGGTTGAATCGTCAAGTGGCCGAGATACTTATTTTATGACAGAAATGAATCTGCAGACGATATATTTCATTTCACAGAATTAAAAATCATCAAGATCTGAATATTTATATAACTAGCTATAGTACGAACGCACCTCATTTGTCACGTTTGACGTACAATTTCCAACTTGTTAAAAATAAAAATAAACATTTTGCATAATTATTTTGAGCTGTCGATTTAAATTTTTTCAATGATATATAATCATGTCTGTATTAATCTAATCCTTCAAATAGCATGTAAAATAATAGTGAGGTTTAAAATCCCTTCCAAACAGTTCAACTCCACTCCAATTATAAATGTTGGGAGGGAGACTCTCCTCCTAGGAAAATTTGAATTTCAAGCCCTGTTTGTGTTTTTTAGGTACGTCCCAATGTGCTGTCACTATTATTAAATGTTATTCTTTCAAAAGTGAATATTGTTTTTCTTAATAGGTGCACATTTTTCTTCTTGTTTGTAATATCGATAGTGATGATAGAAAGAAAGGAATTTTCACATGATAAAATGTATTTCAAAAGACAACCTTTTTCTCTTTCAGGCCTCAAGAATATGGTACTGCCGGACGATTGTCTATTACACGAGATTCTCCTGTTTTGCACTTCCAGGTACTTTTTTACGGCCTTTTCTGCAATCACAACATCTGTGCATTCCAAATTGTTTGTATTAGAAGTATACAATGGATGATAGAATCCTTTTCTATTTTTGCTGAACAGAAGTATGAATTTTGGTGCCCTCCTTTCCTAAATAAATTTATAAACAAAAGTTTTCGATCCATTGCTTTTTTTTTTAATGTGGTGGAATAATTGATAGATAGTGGATTATTCTTAGTTTTAGATTTTTGATTTCTTTAAAAATTGACCCATTGCAATCGCAGTAGCATGATTTTCTGTGCTAATCTGCAGCAAATGAAAATTTATTTGCAACCCAAGAATGCTGGACCAAGCTTACTATTATAAAAAATTATTGTAGCCCGTAAAATAAGCAAAATTTACATTTACAAAGAAAATATCAGAAATATTACATTAAATCTAGAGACAAAAACTAAATTTTAGCTATTTCTCTTTGCCTGGAATTTTTTTTAAAGCTGTAAGATTGATCTGTAAGGTATAAAAAAATTTACAGCACCTGCTGCCATTGCAGTCATTTTGTTTCTATGTATATATAATGCAAATTTTGTCATCACGTTAACGTGTGAAATACTGAACCCATTCAAACTTAGTTAGGACAGAGTATTGCAAGTATCTTGTATGAATTTGTTAATGTTTTGGCACTCTTGCATGGCCACGTAATGGAAAAACCGACCCTGTTCAAAGCAAAAAGTATAAAATTAACTCATGCACTTTTACTTTAGTTTATCTGATTGCATGACTGCCAAAATTTCATTATTTGTTTTTTGTACCAGTAGACGAATCAAATCTAAAAAGCAAAAAATAAAAATAAATAAAGTGAAAAAGAAATTATGCAAATGTGTGCGAGGCAATAATTATGTAACATTAACCTGTGATTTTAGATTTGAGTTTTCTCAATGTGCTTATGAGCGACCTCCCTCAAGAGAAGGCTGAAAGACAGATTGATAAAAAATGAAATATTTTTAGACCTCAAGAAAATTTTTAAATCTTACTTATCTACTTTATTTGGTATCTTACCTAATTTATACGTGTTTTCAAAATATGTAATCTATGTTTTACTATCACTGGAAGAAAAACACCTTATAATATTTTCCCTTTTTAACATGATGGAAGAAAAATGGGTGAAAGGGGTGGAAAAAGAAACAAAATTAATAACATTCATGCAAACTTTTATCATTTTTGAAAATGCTTTATTAATTACTAGTGGCCCCGTCCTGGCTTCATGCAGGTGGACAATGTGTCGATTACAATGTAGGGAAGGATGGGTAGGTAATTAAAAAAAAAAAATTCTAAATCAGATAAAAGCGAGAGTGAGACAAAATTGTAGTACTTACAAATTTTAAACTTCAAATAAAAGTTTGTAAAAATGTGATAAATATATTTTTTTAATGTTTATCTACATCTTGAAATTAGTAAATTTATTTTAATGTAACAAGAACACACAGCTTTGCTCGAGTGAACCTTGGCCTTCAGGGTAACATAAGTAAAAATGTAATGTCCTAAAAGTACATCGATCACAATAATGCATTCGTGTCCATAAATTGTCAAAATGACATTCAGAAAAAACTTATGTTATTTGGATGCAATACAATCCTATTGAATCCTCCAGTTTTATAAATGATTTGAAAAAAAATTTTCCTTTTAGAAATGTCTTACGCAAAATATCTAATTAAAAATCCCCAATAGTTATCTTATTCCTCTGATCTTCCATAATCGGGTTCATATCCAATGTTTAAACTCCTTAGTGGGTGAATTTCTAAAAGCGCTGAAATACGTGTTTAACTATTTTGTTTTAATAGATTTGTTATCCTACCTAAAATTGCTGATGAAATAGGGCATTGAAATGGCCTAAAAATTTGTGTCGTGGCCTAAAAATGTAAGTCAGGTTAAAAGGTAGGTCAGGTCATGAAAGCAATTTGCTTTCCAAATTTCTTTAGTCGTTTCTGCTGGGTTTTGATGAGTCAGTCAGTCAGTCAGTAGTTCTCTCTTTATTATATTAGCATAGCCTATTTTACCATTGTCTTATATACAGGACAGCATCAAAATGTCTCTGGTAATAGATTATTTTCTGTTACCGATTCAGTAGTAAGTCATAAAAATCGACTTTAAACCTGTTCAGGACCAAGTACACTCCTCAGGTTCCTATAGGTTCCTATAAATGGGTGCTGATTTGTTTTTGGTGAAAATCGCCCAACAGGTGGTGCTGCTAGGCTACATTTTTTGCGATTTCCACAATAGCTCTATCTCAAGGACAAGAACGAATGCATGGAATTTCATCCAACTTTTCAGATTCTGTTAGACCTTGACATATAAATAGAGGCTGGTTAGGTTTTGGTGTCAATACACAAACAAAATACAACAGGTCAAAACAAAATACAACAGGTGGCGCTGATACACTACTTTTTTCATTACTATCATGATAACTTTATCTCAAGAACGAATGCATGGATTTTCATCCAACTTCAGATTCAGTTAGACGTTGATTAGGTTTTGGTCTCAATCGCCCAACAGGTGCCGCTGCTATTCTGCATTTTGCAGGATTGACACGATTTCAGCAACAGTCCTATCTCAAGAAGTAATGCACAGAATTTAATTAAACTTTAGATTGAGTTAGACCTTGTTATATAAATGGGTGCTGATTCTTTTGGAGTGCATGCGAAACCTGTGTGTGAGATGGAAGAAAGTTTTGGGGACTCGTTCTGTTTAGAAATCCTTGATAGGTTCAGGCAGGATTTTTTAAAAAAAGATTCTGTTATTATGTGGCTCAACAATAAATGTGTGTTTCTTACAATAACATAAAGTGTAAACATTATAAGGAAGGTTCCTGTTGGGCCATGTGAGTGAAGGCCATGTGAATCATGACTTTTCCATTACAATCCATTCATTTCGAATTCTTAATGTTCATGAGCATGCAATGTCACTCAAATAATGTGAATTTTCATTTATAAAAAATGAAATTTTAATTCAACATGTTTAAAAAAAAAAAAAAAAAAAAAAAAACATTTTCATTTTTAGTGTTATTATTATATAAATTTCTTTGAAATACTTTCATTAGCTTTTGGATATTTTGCATATTAACTTGTTTTGCCCATCTTTAAGAAGTGCTTCTTTCCCTTTTTCAGCCTAAAGTGGGAGGAACACTTTCGATTAGTTCCAGGCACAGTGACCTTAGCTCTGATGATGGCATACCGAAAAGGTAAAAATATAAATGCAGTAACCTTATTTTATTTATTTATTTATTTTACTTTACTTTCTACTTTGTAACTGCATAGTTAATATTATATACTGTAAAAGCACTTATTTTCGCGAGGCTGTAATTTTTGCGATTTTCGCGAGCCGATCGTAATCGCGAAAATTTAAGCCTCGCGAAATATTTTTTTTTTCGCCTCAAATAATAATAAAAAATTATAAATTTTTCACCTATCCAAAATTTAATGATTACAGTTACTTAAATAAGAAATAAGAACAAAAATTTCTTGAATACTTACGACTATTTCTTGAATAAAAACAATAATACAATAGAATGCAGCTCATTCACTTACAATATTTATTCCAGCTTCTTTGAAGGCATTCAAAATTATCTCATGTTTGGCTTGAACACCGTTAAATGTGCGCACAAGCCAATAAGCGTGAATCGATTTTAGTTGTGATATTCGCAGGTCCACAGATTCTTATTTCTCTAGAAATTTAAGCTCGTTAGAATACCACTCAATAAACTCATTGTTGAGCAAACGCTTGAACTCGCCGTTTACAGTTAAATCCAAAGGCTGGAGCTGTCCTGTGCAGGAAGCGGGCACAAAAACTGGAATAACTCTTTAGTTCATCCAGAAAAAGAGGATCTTGGTGTGCCTTAAAAACGTAGAAATATGCTACACCAGGTTGTTCTGGCACTAGCCAGAGAAGCTCTCCCTGCTTGTCGTAATAAAGCACAAGAATATTCTCGATGTATCGAATCATTGTGTCAGAATTGCTCCAGTGTGAATCGGTGTGCCACACATGCCAGTCCGCGGAAAATGTAAACTTTGGATGACAATTTGTTCTTTTTCCAGCGTACAACAATTGTGGTGGACGTAGGTTTCCAGAAAGGGAACATGCTAACAAAAGAGTCACCTCTCTTTTATTTTCCATGCCGATTATGGGCACTTGTTTTGGACCACGTTCTTCCAATGTGTATTCAGATGTAGGTACAAACTTTGCGTTTGTCTGATCGAAGTTAACGAACATCTCACTGAGAACAACATTTTGTTTATGTTGTGTGTCCGCGTTTTGCTTTTTGAGCGATGTGGATACGGGGGGGGGGGACTTTTCGGACAAAAGGAAGTTTCTTAAAATGTCTTATGCAAAAGGGGTTCTATTTAGGTAGTTTCGAGATTTTTAAACTTTCGGTTCTGTTCATATAAAATCCGCGAAATTTTCAGCTCGCGAATACACCGATATCTTGATTTTCGCGAAAATAAGTGCTTTTACAGTAGTTGGAATATTTGAGGCAATGGCAGAAGTTTTGTGTAAAAGTGTATAATTTTAATAGTATAGATAGGCATATCCTATTCATAGACTAGCATGTCCTTTAGGTGTTGCCGGGGTCAGGGATAATAGTTTTAAATATATCTGAAATGACTCTTCCCTAGGATTACTTAAAAAGCAGTAAATTCTGGTTGCTTAGAACAGTGTTTAATTAGAGCAGAAAATTTTACTGGAACAAAATCTCAAAAACAAAATAAAAAAATATCATTGAATTTACTTCTTATAATTATCATGGCAGCCACTTTATTGGGACAAATTGCATAAAACTGTGTGTGTGTGTCTCAGTTAACCTGTATATCTTGCTACTCTCTTTTTTGACCCCTTTCCACATGCCAAATAATAATTTTCAAAAAAAGCTCCTAACCCTGATTCACCATCCTGTAACGATGTTGTGTATTTAATAAATGTCTTACTGTTTAATATATTTACTTATATATAGTAAATATAATGTCTTAATATATTTACTGTTTTGAACACAATGGGCGATCTATCTTTCTGGTATGGACAATGCATAAGTACTGGTAAAGGCTGTGTTTCGATAGAAGGGCTCAAAGTGAAATTTTTTTTTATGCACAGAGGGAAATAACTTTCTATTGAACAGGGTTCGGTGATATGCAGTAGACTCCCTCCAATCTGCACATTGTTCCCGATGTAAACAATAAAACCTACAGTTAAGCTGTAGGTGTAAAATTTAAGTTTTTTAAATTTTTATATCATTTTGTACACATTTTAATATATAATATTGGTTAATAGGATTCAATTCATGTTTTCTCATGAAGGAAGCATGAATTTTTTTTTTAAATTCAAGACACTGCTGATTGCAATATTTTTACCAAAGAAACATGACTTATGTTTTTATGATGATTTATCATACGATGAAATTTTTTTTTAAATATGCCTCTTTGAGAAAAAACTTTTTCTAATCTTTATACTGAACTAGTTTAACTTAAACAAATACAGTTTTAGGTACTTTTCGGTTAGCCGGGCGCCAGTGATATACATATATGTATATATACACATATATGTATATATACACATATATATATACATACATATATCTGCACATATACAGATATATACATATAACATGCACATATATGTATGAATATATATATTTACTAGCTGTTACCCGTGACTTTGTTCACGTATCATTAAAAGAAGCATAAATGCATTAATTAAGCAAAATATTTCATTCCCGATAATTAGAATCGTAAATAATTAACTAACTCTTTATCACATAGACAATACCGTATTTCTATGTTATACAGGCCTTGACATAACTAAGTTTTAAAAAAGTGAAAATTTGTGACAAATAATCACGAAAAGGAAACTGCAACCAATGAAAAAAGGCGGGCCAAATAAAATCGTGGAAATCTCGGCGAATTGTGTAAAAACATATGTCAAGTTTACCTGGTAAACTATTTTACTTTTAACGCCTTTGTGAAACGTTTTAATAGCATCCTTCAAAGATAATGGAAATAGTATATTCTTTTTCATTAAATTCAATTCTTGTGAATAGGGAGCAATAATTGTAGACCTAACTGCAAGGAGCTTAAATTTGCCTCTTTGATTTAATTTATACCTGAAAAAAAATCTTTATTTCTAAATGAAAATATGTTGACAGACGACTCTCTCCAGACAGTTCTCCAGAATAAATTGATTCATGAAGTTTGAATATGTGAAAATAAGTTTTTATTTTTCAAAAAATTTACTGTAATCAAGATTTTTTTTTTTCTTTCACTATCTATTCAAATTGAAAATAAATTATCTTTTTCAGTTTTAATGAGAAAAATATATTAATCCGTTTTATTTCTTCTTTTTTATCGACAAAAATGGAATAATTTAGTTGCCATTTTTAGAGAAACTTCGTTAAAATTTACAAAAAAAAATATAAAAATATCGGAATTTAAATATCATTTTTTTTAAATTCTGAGAGTTTATGACATCCTCGGATCAATGATAACCGGTCTTAAGTAAATCGTGTTGCGTTCGACAACCTGAAAGGAGTAGTTGCGAAATGCAAACAGGCGGTCAGATTTTAATATAATAGATTCGTATTTATTCTTCTTTTCCTAATAATTACGTTTTGGTTTTTGGCAAAAAACTCTCATCTGTATGTAAGTGATATTCATGCTATCGGTGTAGATAAAAAAAATATTTCAAAATTTTCGTTTTAAATATGGCGTGAAACTCATTTACTTTCTAAACTTACCGATCCTTGTATTATTAATGTAAGGAAGTGATTCACGCTCCTTGTAAAACACATTTGAAAATTCCCGTTTTATTTCAAATATGACGTCACTTTTTCCTCAGAGAAATCTCTTTTTAATGGCATAATTCTTGTTAATTTTCTTTTTCTGGCAATCAGGGCGTAAATTTTAGCGGAAAACTCACATTTGTATGTAACTGGTATTCAAGCTAATTATTAATCAGTAACGATAAAATATATTCAGTTTTTCATCTTAAATAATACGTCCATTATCTATCTACTTTCATTATAGATTGATATTCATGCTCCTTGTTTTATTACAAACATTTGGAAATTACATGTTTTATTTATGACGTCATATTTGTCCAAACCGAGGAGGATCCTTTTCATAGTTCCATGGTCCAAGCGAAATCTATTTTTAATACTATAATTATTGTTCATTTTTCCTTCTAATTATAACGCAATTTTTGACAGAAAAAGATCTTTTTAATGTAACCGATATTCATACTTCATGTATAATGTTGTTTCAAATATCACGGAAATTAATCTTCTTTTGAATTCTTTTTAATTTTCATTTTTCACGTGAAAATCGTTCAACTGAAAATTAGTTGTTGAGGAAAAATTATTTTTCCGAGTTTTTATTTTTTGGCAACGATCAAAGCCCTAGCGAAGCCCTAGCAACGATAAAGTAAAATGGTTAAATTTTATTGAAAAATGTCCATTTATTCTCTATGAAAATAATGAAATTTTTAATTATTAAAGAAAATATTTGAATAAAATAAATAAAACCTAGTCTATGTTCATTTGAGGGTTATAATCAGACTACATGCAAAAATACAGGATCATTAAAAGCTCCATTTTAACGCTGGCTTCAGCCTAACATTTGCACACAATCAGATTTATAATATTATTAGGATGTATCTACATATATATTTATTTATGTACATATATCACTGCCGCCCGGCTAACCGAAAAGTACCCAGTTTTATAACTATAGTTTTTGTCATTTACATTTATAATGAAATTTAATGATTGTATTATACAGCTTAGAACACATTTTAAAGGGTTTCAAATTGTTTCAAACGCAAAATTAAGGTTCCATTCTGAGCACTTTCAGTTTGACTTTGATATTATTTGTGTCCTCGTTTTTAATTTTTTCTATGTACTCTTCTTAAAGAATGCCTTTATCTTTTTTTTTTTTTTTTTGATTGTCAAAATATTTCTAAAATTAAGCTTATGTTTTAGAAATATTTTGACTTCTAAGAAAAAAACAAAACAAAAAAGGAGACATCTTTAAGAAAAATACACAGAAAAAGAAGAGGATATATTTAAAAATAAGACTGTACTTGAGATCCGACTGACCAGAATTGAAAATAGTGAATTAAAATTAAGTGAATTAAAAATAGAGAAAAATAATATATCACTTTTAATTTTAATAATATTTATTTTTTTATGATATCTGCTATTGAAAATGTTCATTAACCTGCCTGTGTTTCACCACTTATATATGTCTGATATGTGTCTATGTCGTACTAATAAACATACAATTTTCTTTTTGTTGGTTTCAGGGTTCGTTGATATATATCATGATATATATCCGATATTTATTTTCAAAATATAAAGATTTTTGATATTTTCATATTTGATATTTATTATGTTTGTTATTTTCAATGTTAGATATTTATTTTCAAAATATCAAGATGTTTGTTATTTTCAATATTTGATATTTATTTTCAAAATATCAAGATGTTTGTTATTTTCAATATTTGATATTTATTTTCAAAATATCAAGACGTTTTTTATTTTCAATATTTGATATTTATTTTCAAAATATCACTTTGTAAGATATTTTTGCTATTTTAAGTCAAAACAAGTGTAAATGAAATTTTCAACTGATATTGACTGTCATTCTGTAGATAGACTTGCATTTGTCTCTGGCAGTGACTTTTCTAGCTAAAGAAAAAAAAAATCTTATCCAAGCTTTGTTCGAAGATTTTATTTTTAAATGTAGATCATATGATACTAATAATTGTGTGGGACATAACTAATTCAGGACAGATATAGAAAGATAAACTGTCTAATTTAGATAAACAGTTCTATACAGCTTCTTTAGAAAAGAAACAATTTCTGGTTTTGATGTTTTTGAGCTTAAATTGTACAACCTATTAGGGCAGTGGTCACCAATTATTTTCCCCGTAGGTCCATTTCAAAACATAGTCAAACTTTCGCAGTCCAGAAAACTTAAGGCCTTTGACGTAGAACCTCTAAGTCCAGAAAACTAACTACCTTGACCCCCCCCCCCCCACCCCTCTACCACATTACCAACAACTCTACTAAACTAGGCTGCTTGCTTTGCTTAGTAAAACCAAAGATCCTATACACTAGTTTAATTTCTTTGGTAAAACTTTTCTTTGAAACCATATCCAGTGTTGAATTCAGACACTTTTTTTCGGGAGGGCTTTCTGTGGCTCCGGGGGGGGGGGGGGACACTTTAGAGTTCCAGAGGGAGAAATTGTAATTTTTAACCATTAAAATCATAAAATATCAAATCTTCTGGGAGGAGGGGGGATTTCAATGCTCCAGGGGGAAAATATCAAATCTTCTGGGGGAGGGGATTTCAATGCTCTGGGGGGATGTCCCCCCCGGGCCACCCTCTGAATTCAACACTGACCATATCTGTTACCTTACGTGCAAAACACAATGCATGTCAGTAAATTGAAGTGCATAAATACAAAATCAAACATTTTTAATTATAATTATTAGAATACAACACAATCAATACAAAGTACATATAAATTCAAAACAATTGCTCCCTAAAGTTCATTGTGGTTAATGTTCGATGGGGAAAATGGCACATTTTATTTTACACAACCTGCCTGAGATTTGGGGTCAAGTTGGTGTAACTGGTGTTAGTGCAAGAAGTTACCGCGTGGGGCCGCGTCCACGATTACCACCTGTATGTTACGCATTGTACACTGAAGCATTATTTTCAGTTATTCCTAATTTCACAGCGGTCCGTACAAAACTTGCCTGCGGTCTTGATGTGGACCGCGGTCCGCCATTTAGTGACCACTGTATTAGGGAATAAAAAATAAATAAGCTTACATTTATGTTTAATTTTTTCAATTAAAAAACAAAAACAATTTGTTATTTATTTTTTTGTTTTATACATTTCTGATTTCTTGATAGTTGATACTGAATCTTATAGTTTTTTTTGTTTTTTTTTTATAAGTGTATAAAGCAAATTGTTTCTGTTTTGTTGATGAGTTGATCTTCAATTTTGTTCAGAGTGAAAAATAAAAGAAGAAAAGGGGGGGGGAAAACATTTTTAGTATATTGTTTAAGTTTTCATGTTAAATGCAATATATTTTAGTTTCTAATTTATATTATGCTTGAAAATGTTTATTATCAATAGTAAGTTGACTATTTTGAAAATATCGAATATGTATCGAAAATATCGGATATATATCAAAATATTGGATATATATCAAAATATTGGGTATTTTTGATATTTTCAAAAATATCATGATATTTACGAACCCTGGTTGGTTTGTTAAAAATAGACTCATGATTTTTGCCAACTGACTCACCGTTTTATGATTCCCTAGCGGCCTGTCCCGGCTTCCTGCATGTGGACAATGTGTCGACTACAGTGTAGGGTAGAGATGGCAGGGTGGCTACAGATTCTGGAAATCAGGGAAATATCAGGGAGGTTTATCCAGCTGGAAAAGTCAGGGAATTTCGTAAAAGTACTTGAAAATCATCGAAATGTGTGTCTATGCAAAAATATTTGGGTTTTTGCATGAGACGGATTCGTTGAGAAATAGGTAATATTCAAGCCAAATAATAGTACGAGACAGAAAAGTAAAATGTTTATATTTTTTGAAAAGATGGCCATGATATGAGTGTTTGGTAATTAAGGTGACCCAATGTCCTCATCTTCTTTGGATATGGAAGGTAATTGACTCATTTTTGAAAATTTTATCCAATGAGCTATCCATGTCTTAGAATTGAACATTCTTTAAAAAAAAAAAAAAATGAGGACATTTTCTGTTCACCCTATATTTATTTGGCCACTCTACAGTGTTGTTGGACCCCATTTAGGAAACTGCGAATGAGTACTTCATCAATAGTGTGTAAGAGTTTATGTATTTCACTTGTTTCTTTTCCCAAATGAGGTATTAGCTAGCTGGATATACAAGGAAGCATCATACACAAAAAAAAATACTGTATGTGTAGTGTATCGTTAATAATGGAAATCTGATAAAGGTAATCAGGGAACTTTTTTTGTTAGCCATCCTGAATGGGTAGGTAATTTAAAAAATAATTTCTAAATCGGATAAAAGTTGGAGTGAGACAAAATTGCAGTACTTACAAATTTTAAACTTTAAATAAAAGTTTGTAAAAATAGGATAAATATATATTTTTTTCTGTTTATGTACATATTGAAACTAATAAATTTATTTTAATATAGCAGAACCACCTGGCTTTGCCCGAGTGAACCTTGGCTTTCCGGGTAACATAAGTGAAAATATAATATCCTAAAAATACGCTGATCACAATAACACATTTGTATCCAAAAACTGTCAAAATGACAATCAGAAACATTGTATGTTATTTTGATGCAATACAAAATCCCTCAGTTTTATAAATGGTTTTAAAATAATTTTTCCTTTTAAAAATGTCTTAAGCAAAATATCTAATCAAAAATCAGCAATAGTTGTCTTTTTCCTCTCATCTTCCATAATGGAGTTCATATCCGATGCTTAATCCCCAGTGGATAAATTTCTAAGATCACTAAAATACGTGTTTAACTATTTATTTATTTATTTTATTTTTTTTTTGTAGATTTGTTATCCTGAGTTTCATGCTCCTACCTAAAACTGCTGCTGAGATATAGAGAAATGACCTAAAATGTTTGACCACCCCCCCCCCCCCTCTTTAACCACCTTTGGGGGAGGGATTTTCAAAAATCCTTTCTTATTGTTTGCCTAGGTCATAGCAGCAATCTGCTCACCAAATTTCGTGATCCTGACTTGAGTCGTTTCAGCTGGGCATTGATGAGTCACTCTGTCAGTCTGGCGTTCGTTCTTTATATAGTAGATGAGTCATACAAATTTTTAAGTGAAACACAAACCTTGTGTTACTTTTCCCATTTATTTTCTTTATCCTTTTTTGGGGGGGTCATTTCCCTCATAGTGATTCTTTGATCAAAATGGGTACACAGTTGAGTGTCCATTAGCCAAACCTCCTCTTCTTCTTTTTAACACTCTCTAACATTGTTGAAAAGAGTTTATAAATTCGGTTTCTCTTTCTGTCTGTCTGTTTCTATCTCGTGTAAATAGACTCTGATTGCCATGCAGTAGATATATGCTATTGAGATTTACTGTGGCATGTTCAGCATTGAAAATGAAGTGTGTAGCATAGTTTGTTTACAGGGACACTCAAAAGAATTCCGTTACATTTTGATCAGTGCTGAAAACATTTTGCAGCTGAGTAAAATGATGCTGCACTCTTTCAAACCTATTGAAATGGATAGAAGTGCAACTACAAGAGGCTCTTCTATTCTCAGAGAATGGGGTATGCAGAGTTTTCATTGTGCATTTACAAGGACACACAAAAGAGTTGGATTACAATATTGTTTATTAACAATAATTGCTGGAAGTGCATTTTCAGTTGGGGTGCGTATATTTACATTTAACTATTTTTTTTCCCTATTGATCCTACACAGGACATCAGAAAAGATCTCTAATATATTTCCATTTTTTGACATGAAATGGATGAAGGGGAATTTACAACTATGCTCCTTACTGAACTGAATTTTAGATTCTGTTGATCCAAAGTAAATTTTGAGGTTAGGGGAATGCACAAGAAGCAAATGATGAGTCAATGATTATCGGAAACTGGACGTTGAGAGTAAAAGGAATTTGGAGTAAAAAGGAAAAAAGAAGGCACTAGAAGTACTGCATCCATAACAATGAACATAAAAATGAACTGCTGCAACAAAATAAAGTTATCCTACACAGCAAAAAGAAATGGAAAATGAGAGCATTTCTATACCCTCATCTAATCGAACTTTTAAAATCGCAAAATAAAAACAACATGACTGATTTACAATCAAATATATACGTGATACTCAGTCAGACTCTAACTGAAGTAAGTGGAAGTTTTTCATTATCTGACAATGAAGATGACTCTCATTTTCAACTATGTCCATTTTTTTTTTTTTTTTAAATTCAAAATTGATTGGCAAAGCATTTAATCCTATTTTATTTTATCTTACTTAAAAACAGCTTGTTTGAAGTGTTTTTACAATGTTTAGGGCTTTTAAATATTTTTGTTACAAAAAATAAGACTTGATTAGTCAATCTCTTTAGAACTACAATTAAGAGAAAATTCTCTAAATGAAAATGGCCAATATAAAGTGAATATATATACACTATATTGCCAAAAGTGACCCGTCACTTGCGATTTTAGACGTTTTGTTAACTATCTAGAAAAATACGTGAGGAATTAACCTGAAACTGCAGGTGTGTAAGCAGGTGCGTATAGCTTATATATTGCCGCGAAGATTTTTTCACGAAACCCCATAGGGGACTGTCAACAAATTGAAAAAGAACGAATATCTTTTGGATAACCCTGTAAAAACTAATGCAGCAAAGGCGTTCAAACTCGAGATTATTAATAAGTGGCTTCTTGTAACATACTGTGTTCTTTTTTATGAGGATAGCATGTATATTTGTAGAGAAATTAAGGTTTTTATAAAAACAGTCCCAAATTTCGCCTAGTTTTTTGCTTATAATTTGCAGAGTTCTTAATATAAAAAAAAGTTCTTTACAGAAAATATGACAAACAGCATTGTACATAATACTCTGCAATCAGAATTAAAAAATAATAAAAATTGGAGGAAAAATGAGCAGGTTTACTAAAAAAATGTTTCACTGTGCATGCGCGAACGCAATCAAAATATAATATGCATAATGCATTAGCTAAGTATACAGAGCAACTTTTGTGAAAGTCTCAAAATCATAGCTTGAAAATTCTGAAAATTATCGTCGATAGAATAAGCTCGAAATCCGTTGTTCCCAAAAAGATGAGGGATTGTATCAAATATCTGTTGATTAGTGCCAAGATAGCGTATACAATATTGCACGTACTACTATATTTGGATACAACCCCTCATATTTTTGCTTCCTTTTAGGAACAAGGGATTTCGAGTATTTTATTCCCATATTTTAAATGTATTTTCGTTATATATAAATCCTATAATTTAATTTTTGTGAAAATATGAATATTTATTTCTACTAACATTGTTTTAATGGATAATGTTGGTAAAATGCAAATTAATTTTGCACTAACTTTTTCTGATAATGTTAAAAAATGATTTTGAAAATGACTCACTATTCGGCAACCGGATATTGAAGTATTCGGCCGGACCAGATATCCGGTTTGAGTGCCGAATAAGCAGGATATCCGGCAGGAGACGGTTATCCGGTGCATCCCTAGATTTTTCTAGATAGTTAACAAAACGTCTAAAATCGCAAGTGACCGGTCACCTTTGGCAATATAGTGTATATATATATATATATATATATATAAAAGGGGAAATTTTTTCATGTTTTTGAGAATGATATTCATACTGCTTTTCCTTTCATGTATAGTAAATTTTAGTTATTTGGGATAGCCATTTAATTGAGGCAGCTTCTTAATTGGGATAAAATGTTAAGAACAAAATAGAAAAATATTGCATTCAATTTACTTCTGATAATTGGGACAATCATGATAGAACCATTGTGTGCTAATTAACTGTACATATAAAAGATTTTTTTTTTCCAAATTTCAACTTTGGGAGATTTTTTTTGTTGTTGTTTTCTAAGAATATTCACAACTCATGCCTCTAGGTGCAAGACTTTTTGGGGTCCTAATTTTGTATTTCAAAGATCGTTTAATACTTGATGGGATTTCTATAAGCATGGTGCCTGGATGCAATGCACTAGACCCTTATAATTTTGGCCTTGTATGTAACAAAAGTTTAAATTGTTATTTAAATGGACTACATCCTGTTCCCTATTAAAATTGCTATAATACATGTGATTCTAATTAAAAATCCAATTGAAGAATGAAAAAAATATAAACTATATTTATTTGATGCTATCATCCTATACAGTAGACTCCCTCAAATCCACAACCCTAAAATCTGCAAATTCCTAAAATCCACACATCGTTTCTGATTTAAACAATGAAACTTACAGTTAAGATGTCAACTTTTTTTCTTTTTCATTTCATTTCATTCTGGTTAACAGGATTCAACTCCTGTTTTTCTCATTTCTGAAAAAAATTCAGCGCTGATATCAGTGGTGATTGCCATATTTTTACCCAATACATTTATGCATTGATCTTTTGCTTTTTAAGTAGGGCTCAACATGAAATACAACTTTGTTGTTTTAAGATTATAAGGCGAGTTTCCCGGAATAATTCAAGAAAAAATTATCTCATTCTCATTAAGCCTGTTTAGCTATAATTATTTACTTTTAATACTTAAATAAATAAATACATTTTCTTAATATTTATTATTTTACTTTATTGTTTCATACTTTATTGCATTCACTATAATTTAGAATGCATTATTAAATTCAAATGACTGTTTAAAAATGTAATTAAAACCAGAAATCTGCATAACTAGTGTGTGCCTACCCAATGCTGTGTTTACTCATGGTAAACACTGTGTTCCCAAGAGTTACTAAATCTAACAACATTTTTCTTTAACCACTTCAACGGCCTCTTAGATAGAGAAACAGTGTTATTAACCTCGACTTATCTCGGGGTAGCCGTTGAAGTGGTTATTCACGGAAAATGAAACGCAAAAAATACGAGACAATTGCATTCTAACATCCAACATTGTATAAAAAGAAGGGTACTTTTCGGTTAGCCGGGCGCCAGTGATATATATACATGAATATATATATACACACACACATATACACATATCTGCGTATACATATATATATACATACACATATATATATACATATATGTATGTATAAATATACATATGTGTATATACATATGTATTTATATATGTACATATATCACTGGCGCCCGGCTAACCGAAAAGTACCAAAAGAAGTACTGTAAATGTGTTCCATTGTAACTTAACTGTATTTTTTTTACAACATTTCTCTTTCTTTACTTTGTTTACAAATAACCTACACCTATTTCATTTCTTTGAATAACAGCGGTGGGCAGGCTAAGTGGAAATTCTTTGCATGAGTCCACTGGTATGAATTAATTGTCCAGTTACTTTTGTATGTAAAATTTTATTTTATTGTTAAATTTTTTTTTTAAACTTTTAGAATTGAAGGTACTTTTCGGTTAGCCGGGCGCCAGTGATATATATACATGTATATATACACGCACGTCACACACACATATATATACATATCTACATATACATATATGTATGTATATATATATATTTATATACATATATATGTATATACATATGTATTTATATATATACATATATCACTGGCGCCCGGCTAACCGAAAAGTACCGAATTGAATTGTCAGAGTTTTCAAGTAATATTACTTTTCAGTTTAAATTTGAATTTTGAATTTTTTTTTTTCCCTGCTCAGGAATTCATGGACTGTGAAGGACAGGGCCTTGCCTGAAATTCCGGACTGTGGCACGAGCACCCAGCCTTTGCCAGAGAATGGAGTCCACGTGAACAACATTACGATCGTCAGTGAGCCGGTGAAGGGGAAGAGCCACAACAAAGCTATGGCGCCCAAGCCACCTGGAAGCGATCCCTCTAAAGTGGTGAGTTTTGGATTTATGGATGATGTTTTTAGAAAGGGGCTGTACACATATAACGTTATCAACATTTTGGTAATTTTGCTCCTCTCCTCCCTCTTTCCCCGTATGTTATTATTCCTCATTCGCCCCCCCCCCCTCCCAATTTTATCGTCATCAGTGTCTAAAAATTTTTTTTTAGTTTTACAATTTTTTTATTTTTTTATACATTTGCTGTGATATACAGATAGGGTTATACATTTATTATTCGCAAAACCATTCTCCAAATGAAGAAACGACATCTATAAAATATCACTATCAGAGTTTCCCCCAGACAGTTTCAGAAGGGTGCTGCACCCTGCCTGCCCTTTGGTTTACAAAATAACACTCTTCTTGCCCCTCATAAAAAGAATTAGCACCCTTCTTGCCCCCTCCAGTAAAATAAGTATCACCCTTCTTGCACTCGGTAAAAAAAATGCCCTTTCTATTTTTTGCATTAAAAAATTTGATTTCATAGTAAAAACTGACTCAGTGTTGTCTTAAAAAGAGTGTTTTGACTTTGAAATATCAAAAGTGGCTTTAAAAACCAAAATAATACCTTTAACAATTAAAAAAGGTGCCCTTAAGAATCTGAAAAGTGCCTCAAAAATCCAAAAAGTACCCTTAACAATAAAAAAAAGTGCCCTTTTCTCAGCAGCAGCACCTTTTTTAAACCTGGGGGGAAACTCTTTCACTA
Source organism: Maratus michaelseni (assembly GCA_963931845.1). NCBI lineage: Eukaryota > Metazoa > Arthropoda > Arachnida > Araneae > Salticidae > Maratus > Maratus michaelseni. Next base: position 470,648,902 of record OZ007589.1, read on the forward strand.
TTATGCATAAATTAACTTTATATCAAATAATAACATCTAAAAAGATGTTACTATTTAAAAGTACAGTGGACTCTCTCTATCTGAACACTCTCTAATGTGAACACCCCGGTATTATGAACACTTTCTGACGGTCCCGGCAAAACTCCATAGACTTAACAAAAGATGAACTCTCTGTAATCTGAACACCCTCTAATCTGAACACCCCACTATTATGAACGCTACTTTTGACCCCTATTCTAACCCGCCTCTCCGTAAACTGAACGTGTGTTTGCAGTTGGAATGCGGGGAATTCCCGCATCATGGAAATTCAGAAAAATTGTTGCAGAATAATAAAAGGGTTCAATGAATTCGATTTAAAAATAAACAAACAAAATCATTTCTAGATTTTAAGATCTATCCAATGCTGAAATTTGTTTGAATAATTCAGATAAAATCTTCAGTTAACAAAACAAACAAATCATTTATTATAACAAAAAAAATCGAAAGAATATTTTTGTCTTTACCGTACGTGTTTACAACTAACTAGAACATTCTTATATTTTTAATAAACAAGAAGATGCAGATATGAAATTTTTGGCCATTTCAGAAAGAGTAAATCATGGTAATCAAATTAAACGAAATGATCAAAACAATCAATTTTTATGCAAAGAGATACAAGAAAAAATAATGTAAAAAACATGTCACGTGATTCCCCCTCTCCGGAGCTGTGATAAAAATAACAGAAATGCCTACCCACCAATGACAAATAAGAGACAACAGGTGTTAGAGGGAATGGTTAAAAAAGGATTGTGGTTTCTTTTCTGCACACCTGGTTGGCAGCCTTATTGCTTCTGTTTCTTTCTTCCTTTTTGCTCGGCAAAGGTAAATTTTTTCGCCATTTCACTATCGTTGCAGGGAAAGAAGCACAACACTTATGCTGATGTGTCATAAATAAAAAGGAAAACGGAAAGAACTAAAGCTTCAGGAAAAATACGAAGTTTTTCAAAAATTAAAATAAAAAGTAAGTCAAAGAAAATTGCATCTGAATTTGTAATTTCAGTAGGTCAAGTTAACGCCATCAGCAAGAAAGAAAGAGAAATTATAGCCACTTTTGAAGCAAATAAACCTCCCTTAAAGTGTAGAATTTTCGAAAAGAAAACGGGAATCGAGAACATAAACAATCGCGGTTGGAAGTTTTTTTGCTAAATGAGAATGAAAAATCTTCCTGTCACTGGACCCCTGCTAAAGCAGATTGCTCTGGATTTTGCAGAAAAGGAGAAAATCATGGAATTCAAGGCATCAGAAGGATGACTGACTCGCTTCAAAAGTAACATTGAATTCAAAATAATCAATGGTGAAGCTGCAGACGTAAATATCGACACTGTAGAGGAATGAAAAAGAAAGTTTCTTGATATAAAGGATTTCAATGCCAATGAAACCGGCCTGTTTTTCAGAGCTCTTCCAAATAAAACCATAGCAGAAAGAAGCAAAAAATGCGTGGGCGGAAAAATGTCAAAAGAAAGATTTACCATCTTTCTTTTGACCATCTTTCTTTTGAGAGATTTACCATCATGCTCTGTGCCAGTTTTACGGGTGAGAAGCTCAAACCATTTATGATCGGAAAAAGTGAAAAACCACAATGCTTCAAAAATGTGAAGATAGGATCATTGCCTGTGCACTATAAATCAAATCGAAAAGCCTGGATGACATTCACGATTTTCTCACAATGGTTGGAGGGCATTAACGAGATGATGAAGAGAGAAGGAAGAAAAATTCTTCTTTTTGTGAATAGTGCCAGATCGCACACAAATGTGCAGCTGAGCAACGTTACCAAGCCTGAAGTTACTGCCACCGAACTGTACTTCTATAATCCAACCACTGGATCAAGGAGTAATCAAGACCTTTAAAGCTCACTACCGAATTCAATTCTTGAAGAAAATGTCCGTGGTGATGGAGGAGGCAAATTCGGCAACCGAACTAATGAAGAAGGTCAATGGCATGGATGCTGTACATTGGATATCAATGGCTTGGAATGAAATAACCCCCTACACCATCCAAAAATGCTTCTACAAAGCTAGATTCCCGTATGAGAATGAGCAGTCAAGGACAAAGGACCAAGAAGCAACAGCTGTGAGTAACTTCGGGTCAATTCTTCAGGAGCTTCATACTGAAATTGAACCTGGAGCTTATCTCGAAGCCGACAGAAGCCTTCCTGTTTGCGACTACATCGTTGAAGAGGAAGAGGGTAGTGAAGACGAAGCAGAACCAGAAGAGTCCAATGAAACAAGAAGTACGATTACCTTCAAGCAATATGGCCAAGGGATTCAAGACTGTTGAACTATGTGGCTGAACATTACCTGGAAGCCTTTCCACTTCTTAAACAACTAGATAACATGTACACTGCACAAGCATACACAATGCAAAAACGGACTAAAATTACTCACTTTTTTAAGTAATGTACCTATTATGTTTTCAAGTAATGTATTGTATGTATGTAATTGTATGTTTTGTAAAATTTTTTTAATATAACTTTTTTAATAGTTTCTAAATTCAGCATCTCCATCTCGGTAACTTGCATGGTTAACCAGGCTAAGCATTCCATACATTCTATAAACTAAATACACAGTAGTAGTAGTAATGCATTTCCCAATCTCCCTCTATACTGAACACCCCCATAATCTGAACATTTTTGGTCGGTACCATGAGTGTTCAGAATAGAGAGAGTCCACTGTATTTAAAAATAGCTTATTGTTACGTAATACATTCAGCAGTAATAGTGTCTTCATGCATTTGCCCCCTGCACGAGGAGTAAGTGGAACTTCTCATCCACAAAACAGGTGGCCAACATCAATACTATTAATGTCGGTAAACGTCTGTGTGTGTTTCTTTCTGTCTGTCTGTGCACTCCCCGCTGTACACGCAAAGGCTCCGGGACTAATCGACGCACCGGCGGCGAACGCGGACCGAAAAATTCGGAAAAATAGCGCGACGCTCAAGTTTCGATCGGGTCGGGATTCCGACCCAGACCCGGGGAGTTATTAATGAACAAAAGTGTTTTAATTACCGACCAAAACCGAACTGGAAAAAGAATCGAAAAAAATTTCCATTTTGATAATCGCAGACATCCAAATCGTCGCTTTTTAATGCATCATCGAATAAAAAAAAATGTACCGGAGGTATCGATCCGAAAATCGGGGTACACACGCGGCCCATTTTTGTCGTTCCAAAATGTCAAATTTTTTGAAATTCGGACCGTAACTTTTCTTTATTTCAGCCAAAAACTGACCAGACATCCAACATCGACCCCAGACGTAAAAAAAGGTTGCCGTAAAGAATGCAGGGTCGACAGATCCGAGATCAAATCGCCCCATTCCTTTTTTAAACAAGTGGAAATAATGACTCTACATTCGCGAAAATTTGCTAACACGTGTATAAAAAAATCGCGAATTCAACAAAAAAAAATTCGTAAAAATCGACCAGTAATTTTTAAAGATATCAATTAAAACTCATTAATGACACGGCAAATGAATTTATTTCTATTCCGAAGAGACAGCTTCTTTTTTATTTCAACATTCAACGCAGACAAATCGTCTGTGGATAAGTAATTTCTGAAAGAGATAAAATAGTCACGTGACTTTCAACTGCGTTTTTTCAGAGGGGCGGCCCATTTCCGAATCTAAGGGGCGCATTAATTCCAAACTTTGACAGGGCGACTCAAAATGGATTCTGCTTTCAGAATATCTAAAAATTATTCTCATATCTTCATTAGGAGCCGATATATTATTTTATTGTATAATTAATCATCGTTATTTGTATAATTAAAGCAAAAGAAAGATTTCTATTACAGTGCCGGCTAGATATTACGATTTTAAGAAGTAGGCCGCGTCTAAAAACTGCCATAACGAGTATCTTAAGTTTTTGTTTTAGAGTGGCAACCAGATATTATGATAGGGAAAAGCGGGCTTCGCCCGTTATCGATTTTTTTTTTTTTTTCAGTTTTAAGTTTTCCTACAGGTCCCTGTCTTTGAACAAGAAGTCCGGTAGTCTAAATAAGTTGTTTGACATCAGATTTTTTTTTTTTTTTTTTTTTTTCCGGCAGTCTAATTCAGTTGTTTAAGGAAAAGCAGTGTCCTCCTCCCCCCCCCCCCCCCCCTCAAGTTTTTTTATCTTAACTGTGGGGTTCTAGAGGTTCGTTCAGTTCGAGGTTTATCTTATTCGAGGTTTATTTTTTCTATTTGCGCCACCTGGTGGCGGAAGGTGGAACTAACTGTTGGAAAAACTGGATAGTTTTCCCTTTACTAATTCTTTTAGTTCTTATCACTCATTCAAATCATATCTTAATTGACCTAATTCATCCATTCATGCTTTATTATATTTATTTAATATTTAACTCCTATTCAGTTATATTCAGTAATTAGCTCAGTCATATTTCAGTAATTAAATCCTTCAGTTTAATAACCTTGGTTTACAGTATGAAAGTATATTTTTATTTAAAGTAATTCATATAGTTTTAAAGTAAAAATATCTTTATTTAGTTACTTACCATTTGGTCATATTATCTATTCTAACGCTTCAGGTTTTTCCATTTGCTTCTATTTACTTTTATTTCATTTTTTATCTACATCATGTTTTTCACTTCCTGTGGACATCGTTATCGCTTGTTTACATTAGTCACGTCTCCTCATTTCTCGCGGTTTTCGGTAGATCGATTACGTCACGATACAAGTGATTACGGCAGCTGGTGACAGATGGCTCTGATAATCTGTCATTACCTGTAGTATCTACCTGTGACCGTAATCAATCGTCACGTACCTTCGGGAGGCCGGAAGTGACTTGTTTGCTGCTGGATGAGGAGGTTACGTCATTGACCTTGACACGAGGCGGTAATGTATTTAAGAGAGAGGCAGTCGTGTATTGGGATGTGGGATGTTCCAGCTGGCTGGAAGCCGTCTAGTTTGTTGTTTTAGTGTTTGTGTCATCTACGAGTGTTTAGTCTAGTGATGTTTTGTTTTTAAGGAAGTGCTTTTTAATTCGAGTGGTGATGTGTTGTAATTGAAATGGAAGATAATGTTTTTAGATGAAATGGAGTCTGCAAGTAAAGAGGTTTTTTCTTTTTAAAGAACACCACGTCTTTCATTTTTGGAGATGGAGCATTTGATGTCATTATGTTTTTAAAGGAAACTTCTTGGAGCAATAGTTATTTAATAAAAAGAGCAGCTTTTTCTTATAATTTCGTGCAGCTAGTTTCATATATCTTTTGATTTAGTTTTTCCATTGGATATAAAGCTTTTTATTTAAAGTGAGTAAAGCTTTTCCTTTTTGTCCTGATGTTGTGGTTTTTAGACTTTCATAATATTAACTTTCATGTCATCAAAAAGGCTATTGATATTTTTAATAGTTCAGAACATGATTCCATTTAAAGTATGTTGACACCGTTCTGTCTATTATTCTTGCATCAGTAATTTCGGAAGCCGAAATTACTTGTTACCGTTTTAACTATTGAAACACCAAATACGATGGCTCGGTTTGGGTTTCTACGGATAGTGCTTCATATCAGTAGACCGTTTGCCATTGGGCTTGTTACTTAATAAGTATAGATAGTACCCTGGAGTGGCATGTTTTGTCCGGCGGTTCAAAGTACGACTGTATCGTGGTCGAGCAGGTACGGTTGGCCGTTACTGACAAGTTGGTGAATGGAGGTTGTATTTGGAAGGATAGAGTCATTGGATCGGGAAGTGAGGAAAGATATTGTTTTATGTTTAATTAAAGTTTTGGTTTTAGATTAATGGAATTTATTTAATGTTAATATATTTTTTACAAGATTAAGGTTATTTAATTTAAAAGATCATTAAGGTAAATTATATGTTTCTTTTGAATCTTTGTTAAAGCCTTTAATTAAAAGTAATTGTTTTTCCATTTAAGTTAATCTGGTAATAAACTTAATTTAATCAAAGTAAATTTGTTAAATGAATTTTTCCATCTGTGCTCCAGTTTTCACATCCAGAATATGAGATGTATGTTTAATGGTCTAAAGATATATTGTGTAAGTTTTTAAGCATTCTGTTTTGACAAATGCAAATATAGATTGAATGGTAATGTGATATCGTTTTTACTCTGGAATATTGGAAATATGTATTTTATTCTGAACTTAGTAATTTGAATAAATCTTGTTGAGTTTAATTCCTTTTGTCTGTTATTATTTCATTAATATTTTAGAAACTTTTAGTTATCTTTATTTCACTTTTGAACATTATAAAACCATGGTCAATTATAGCATAAACGCACCACTTGTGCCTATGCTCTGCTTACTTCATTTAATTACCTAAGTGTTTAAATACATCACTAACGTATACTGCAGCGCGTGCGCAGCACGACTGCTATACGGTGCCGCAGGCAGCGGGGACCGAAATCACCCACTCGTGGACAGTCACCCGTGAGGTATAGGAACAATAAGTCCACGAGGGGAAAAATAAACGCTACCCGACACCGATAGCACCCATCCGTTCCAACCCCCACCGCAGGAGGCGCCTGTTTATTAGATTTGAAACAATGAATATAATTACATAACAATAATAAAATATAAAAGGTAAAAAATAACAATTTTTTGCAAATTGAAAGTTAAATATAAAATATTTTCGAAGTACTATAAGTTCATGATGTCCTAAATTTATGGTATTTTAGTTCAGAAAGTCAATGGTCAGTTCAGTCAATTTTTTTTTAAATTCTTTCGTAATGAAAGAGAAATTTTTATTGAGAATATTATAATTCTCTTTTAACTTTTGAGAGTTTGAAGGATTGAAAATGATATTACGAAGGTTATATCTGAGAGTTTCGTTCTTATCAAAAGGGAAGTGATGGATCATAAGAGGGCAGCATCCGAATATGTAGTGAACTGCATCTCCTTCTGCTTTATCGCATGGACATCTAGGTGAGGCTCTTTTTCTTATTTTATGTAAGTATTGTGGGAAACTGCCATGGTTACTCAGATAGGCAGCGGGGACCCAAGCCGGAGGTTCGTTCAGTTAGAGGTTTATACTATTCTATGTGCAATTTAAGGGATTATCCGGTGCGTGCGTAGCACGGCCGGTATACGGTGCCGAAGGCAGCAGGGACCAAGGTCGGAAAAACCGAGCCGGAGGTTCGTTCAGTGACAGGTTTATACTATTCAACGTGCAATTTAAGGGATTATCCAGTGCGTGCATAGCACGACCGGTATACGGTGCCGAAGGCAGCGGGGACCAGGGTCGGAACGACTGCTATACGGTGCCGCAGGCAGCGGGGACCCGAGCCAGAGGTTCGTTCATTTAGAGGTTTATACTATTCTATGTGCAATTTAAGGGATTATCCGGTGCGAGCGTAGCACGACCGGTTTACGGTGCCGAAGGCAGCGGGGACCAGGGTCGGAGATTAGTTCAGTTAGAGGTTTATACTATTCGATGTGCAAATTAAGGGATTATGCAAATTATGGGTTTATCCGGTGCGTGCGTAGCACGACCGGTGTACGGTGCCGAAGGCAGCGGGGACCCGGGTCGGAGGTTCGTTCGGTTCGAGGGGGATGCGAGCCGGAGAATACAAAAGTTTCGAGGCACCGATGTAAATTACGGGCCCGCTGGCGGGCGAAGCCAGCTAGTTCTTTCTTTAATAGTAAAAGCACAAAATCGCATCATTTCATGTCTCATTTGGTTTCTCCAACAGAGAATTATCTGCGTATATGGCAGAAGGACAAGAATGGGGTATTCCATGTTTTGGAATGAAATGATTTTAATATCATTTATTGGATTTAATAACTTTGTATTTTACTAAAAATAGATAAGGGGGGGGAAAGATAGACTATTTTGATGTACAGAAAAAGTTACAATTTCTTTTTTTTTTTAATTTAAATTATAACGATATCAAAAGACAAAATCCCCCTCCTCCTAAAGATATCTTATGATATCAAGTGCCAGACCCCTCCCCTCTCCCTTAAAGTTATATCCCCAAAGCAGAATATGCTAAAAATGTGACGTATGAACAATGTGTTTCTTTGCAGAACATTTTAAATTCCCAATTTCAACAAAATTCATCCTTTATTCGTCGGAAAAAAGTGTGAAGCTTGTCAGTCGATTACCAGAAAAAGTGTGAAATTCATCAGCCGAGCATTGGAAAAAAATTGCAACATTCTTCATTCGTTCATATAAAAAGATTCCAAAATTCATCAATTGATCCCGAGAAAATATTGTGAAATTGCATGCTATATTTCTGTATAAAAGATTCAGTATATTGTAACTGTCACACTGTAATCATATTGTAATTGTCACATACTTTTCTAAAAGAGTACATTTTTAAAAGGAAATAATTTTTTTAATTTAATTAATTTTTTTTTTAATATATAGATGATTAAATAAACAATATTATTATGCTTGCTATCACTTTAAACTATAAAAAGGAGTATTAAATGATTTATGATAAATAATCAGAAATAAACTTAAAGCTGGAGAAAAAAAAAATAAACATCCATCTGTAAATTATGTTTTAAGAATTAAATTTCTTTGTTTACATTCGTATATGCAGTGAGGATTGCACGTTTTTGCAAATTACAGGTTTGTGGATTAGCAATACTCATAGCATAGAGAAAACACTTTTTTTTTTTCAAAGTTAACTGCAATTCTAACATGTTCATTTAATTTATATAATGTTTGGATGCATGTTTAATCTGTTTTTGTTTTTTTATCAGTTTCCTCTAAATGGTCCTGCCCTAATACATTCAGAAGGAACTGCCATCCACTCTGTGACAATTACCGTCAACGACAACAAGACCCACACCACTGCTACTAACGTATCTTCTGAGCATTGCAATCCTGCAGCCGAAAGTATTCCCAGCACATCGAGTAACATGGTGATCCTGAAAAAAGTTGAGAAGAAAGAGAGCAATGAGCTGTCTGAGAAAACACCCAGTCGACTGGCCAATGTGTATGACATCGTTGGTGATAGTACAAGTGATAAACACTCACAGACTGGCTCTGTGTCGTCCAGTCCAGGTATATCCATTTATTTCTAAAGTATGTGCAACATGGGTTCAGCGAGTGAGTCAGTGTCGAAAAAGCAAAATTTTGAGCTCATATATCTTCTTAACTAGAAAATATAGAACCATTGAAATATGATTATGATAAATGAAATTTAAGTGTTTTGGGAAATTCCAATGCAAAGATATAGGGAGAGGTCAGAAGTTCTCTGAGCTGCTTCCTAAAAAGGATACTTACAGCTGTGCTTTCTCAACTTGGCAGAGACATTGCTGTGCCTCCAGATTTAGTGAGTAGTGCGATACAAAATATCAGTAGTTTGTAGCGGACACGGGTGCTACTTTTAATGCTACTTTGGGGGGGGGGGGGGCAACACTTATCTACTGACTCATTATCAGATCTTCATATTTTAATGCCACGTTTCTGCTTTTGGTTCTGCTAGCGACTACTTTTGAAAAGTAGTTTGTAGTCGCTAAATTTTAAAAGAAGTTGTTGTAGTTTTGTTGTATCCACAAATGTAGATAGGTGTAGTGTGCAGAGGGGAGGAAAAACCAGTTGATAAGTGTGATTAAAGATCACACAAAGGGTTTCTTTTAATGTCCTTTCAAAACACTTTATCCTTTCTGTAATAAATCAAAAAAAATTTAATTTTCCAAAAAACTAAACAAAAAAAAATCGTTTTTTTTATAAAGTAAAAATTTACCGGTCTATTTTTCTCTTTTTTTAGAAAATCAGAACCTGTCCGATAGCGGATACTATATTATAGTATTATACTATATTTATGTCATAATAATATCTGTCATGTGAACTAAATGTGATATTAAAGAAAAATCAATTTCAAAATCAATTTTTCCATAATCGGGTTTTTATTATGATAAATACGTTCCTCAAACGCATAGGACATTATAATCACTTGCTCTATACTTGCTTTCTCTATTACTCCTATGGATACTCTCTTTGTATTCTCAAACATTTGAAAAAGTCCGTTAAACTTCCAATTAAACGTCAGATTCATTTTCTATTTAATTCTCTAATGACATCCTATTAATCTGCTTTCTTTACATACACATACTCATACTTCTTGTATTATTGAAAAATGTTTGAAAATTTCCTTTTTATTACCCACTAGTATATAACCCCGTCAAAAATGACGGATTGTCGATCCGCGTTTCATTTTCATAAGACTTCATACAAACAAACAGCATGAAGATTTATTATTGAAAGGTTTGTATTGTAGAAAAATACATTTTAAAAATGACAAATGATTTCTACAAATAAAAATAATGAGGATATATATACACACACACACACATATATATATATATATATATATATTTTTTTTTTTTTTTACTTAGTATTACATTTCTAAAATAGTTCAACGATTGGACAAAACATTCAAATTAAATATTAACAAATAATCCATGTGTGAAAGTTGTTGTAAAAAAGTGTTATCAATGAGTTTCTAAACAGCTAGACTCACCACATAACTGATTGTTTCTTTATATAAGCAAAATTAAATGCAAATTACGCTGCACTATGTGTTTCTTATATTTTAATTACGTTTGGTAAGAAATAATCATTTTACAGTTTATGACCCATTATCCCGAAAGAAAATTAGAAAATCTTTACTAAATTTTTAGATTTTCTGAAAATTTTCTAAAATTTTACCAATTCTTAATTTTTTTTTTCAGTCCATTGTGTTTCAATGTCTAATCACTCAAATATTGTTACTTCGGTGGCGGGTGAACACGGTCCCCTCTTCCCGAAATTAAAAACAAATCATTTTTCTCTCAAATTTTATTTTAAAATTAATTTATATTACGATTCGTTAGAAACAAAAAAATAGTTATATATTTATTTCATCAGGGGTGATTCGGTTCAAGTTTTCCTAAAAATTTAAGGCATTCGGTTTCGAAAATTTTTGTCTTCAGTCCAAAAATTCGAACATAAATATCTCGAATTTTGAACGATCGTCGCCGGAAAAATCAATTATGTCTATCGTTCACAGAAAAACACTAGACAATTTCTTTAAATGATTGTGGAAACAACGTGAATTTCGTCAAAGGATAGAAAAAAAAAAAAAAAAAAAAAAAAAAAAAAAAAAACGCAAATTTTATCGCAGGATTGCAAAAAAAAAAAAAAAAAAATGCTTATTTTGTTCACAAATTGCAGAAAAACGCGAATTCCGTCAAAGACTTGCGAAGAAAACGCAAATTTCTTCCAACGACTCCGAAAAAGTGTAAAATTTCATCAATGGATCACAAAAAAAAAAGAAAAAAAAATTGGTTAAAGGATTGCAAAAAAATCCTCGAATTTCGTCAAATAATCGCGGAAAAACATGAATTTTTTCAAAGGGTCGCGAAAAAAAAAAGACACAAATTTCTTCAAAGCACTGCGAAAAAATTTCTAATTTCGTTAAGGGATCGCAAAAAAAGTGAAGTTTCGTCAAAAGATCGGAAAAAAACGCTAATTTCGTCAAAGAATCTCAGAAAAAACTCGAATTTTGTCAAAGGATCGTGAATAAAAGGCAAATTTCGTCAAAGAATAGCAAAAAACGCAAATTTCCTCAAAGCATCGCAAAAAGAAAACTCAAATTTCTTCAAAGGACTACGAAAAAACGCAAATTTTGTCAACGAATAGCAGAAAAAATGCAAATTTTGTTAACGAATAGCAGAAAAAAATGCAAATTTTGTCAAAGAATCACGAAAAAAACATGAATTTTGTCAAATAATCGTAAACTTCGGAAGGACCCGAAATCCGGAAAATTCCAAAACTCGGAAAGCCTTTTTGGTCCCGAGGATTCCAGATAATGAGTTTTTACGATGGAAGGAATTTCAAAATCTGCCAGTAGATGGCGCCTGTATACTGAATCAACCTCAAATCCTCCCTACGAAATAAATCTCCGCTACTTCTGAAAAAAAAAAAACTTGCTTACAGAATTTTTTTTTTACAGAAATGGTGATATATATGTTTTATATGATATAGTTTTTGAAGGTTTTAAACAAAATTAAAATATTTAAAAGCTTTAATATGCTTTTACAAATATTTTAACAGCAGAATCGAATGTAGCATAGATTTTTTAGTAAGCCTAACATAGCGTTTAACTATGGTTGATTCGCAAACCGGGGTGGTCGCACCCGGATGCGTTACAGACAGTTTCTTGCCTTTGGATTTTATTATATGGGAGATAGGGCGTCCTATTAATCGTTTTTCAACAGTTGAAACTTTTTATATCATTTTCATTTTTCACGTGGAAATCTTTCAATAGAAAATTAATTATTGTAGATTTTTAATGGTTGGCAACTGCTATTACGAAAAATGTTTAAATTAAATAGGAAGAGGATGTTAGATTTTTGGTTTTTATCTCTCTATATTAAATTAATACAATTTTTAAAAAAATTTATGCTTTTCAGCTTTATAGTAGGTATTCAGCTATAAGGACATAAAATTTCAAGTCTGTAAGTTATATAGTTTCTGAGAACTGGCTCTGTGACGGACAGACAACGTAGCGGGACGAATAGGGTTTCGTGAGATGAACGAAACCGTAAAAACAAAAACATATATTCTTGGAGTAATATTTACTAGTGAAATTAATTTGGTGTGTATCCTGCTTTTAGTATAATATTTGGATGAAAACCAACAGTGCAGTGTAAGCAGTGATTAAAATCACTGGGTTTATTCTGTTGCAGGTGCGAATTAAACTAATTGTTGCGGATGAGAGTCAACTTCTAAACTGTGCGGGTACGAGTCGAAGTGTAAACTGTCCAGTTGCAAATGATTGTCTTTCACTCTTGGAAAACGGAAAAGAGTTAATTAAAGGAAAAAACTGTGGGAAGTCCAGCTGTTGCACCAATTTCCGTAATTGTTGCGTGGGTGGAAGGAAGATTTTTTGCATCTTTGTGTCATTAATGATGAAGGATGCTTCCTCAGTTCATCTCAATGATTATTGCTAAGAAAAACAGTTGTAGTTAACCTTGTTTTCGATAAAGAAGTTCTAGTTTGCTATAAAAATAAAGTAGTTTTTCTGACCACTGAGTATGCGTCATTCATGTCTATCTTTGATAATCGTATATTTCACCAAACTTCATATTCTGTTAGACCTTGACAAAAATAGATCCTTATTAGGTGGGGATAGGGCTTGACAAAAGCGGTCGCCAGGTCGCTAATGGCAACCAAGTTTTTTGATCTGGCGACCAAGTTATTTAACTCGCGAGTATTATTATATATATATTTTTTTGTACAAAAATTGACCTAAAAAATGAACACAAATACCATTTAGAATCGTTATAGAGCTCTTATCATTTCAGAAATAAATTGTCTAAAAATCGCCACAAAATGCGAAAAAGACACTAAAAAATCTGGAAATTTAAAAAAAAAGGCAAAGAACAAAATTTAGTTTATTGGGTTAAGGAATTTACTACTGCTTTAAAATTGGTTAAATTTCCCAGTATATTTTGTAGTATATCCCAGTATATCCCATTCTATTTTGTTAAACACCTTTTTAATACAATTATTTAAAATGGATGCTGTTCATCTTAAAGTTCTTTTGTATTTATGAAAAAGGCTTAAAGTTAAATAGAGTTAATAAAAACTAAACGTAAACAAACATCTGTCATAGAAATTTTAAGTAAAATTAAAGTGGTTTAGAAAATGCATATATACTACTATTTATTTTTAATTTAAGAACTGCTTTAATTAGGGATGCACCGAATAGTGATTTTGGCCGAATACCGAATATTCGCCCCACAAGTAAACCGAATACTGAATATTCGGCTGGACGAATATTTTTATATTTCAGAGTTTAAAAGTATTAAAAGTTAAATTATAAAACTATTTTACATAATATTTAACACAGATACTACCATTTTATGAACTAGACCATTTTACAAGAAACCTTTACACACAAAAAAAAAATCTGTGCTTTGAGTTATACAATAGAAAAAGGATAGTCTTAAAACTTTTTTAATTAATAAAGCTTTAAACTTTGTAGCTTCTTCTGTGAATTAAAATAAATTTATAAAATGTTCTTATATTCTAAAACAAATACTTAAAAAAAAAAAAAAAAGTTGAATGAATTAGCAGAAACATTTTACAATGATGTAGTGTTTATTTGTCAGGAAGGGACTAAAGTAAAACCATACAATATATTAAAGTGGTAGCAAATCAGCAAGAATAACTTTCCTGCTCCTTTTGATTTGGCAAGGAAGTTTTTAAATGAACCAGAGAGCAGGTGTTTGGAATGGACAATCATATTCAGAGGTTATAAACATATAGGGTGTTCATACATCTTAGAAGAAACTTTCTGCATAGATAATGTGGTCAAAGCAAACATTTTTTGAGCAAGAAACATTATCTCAATCCACTTATTCAATCAAAAACACAGGGAGTGTCACCACAAGCTGAAACTGAATTTTCATTCACAACTTTAACAGCAATGAAGATATTTTAGCGCGATTTGCATCGTATTAATTTTGCCTGTAGCAAGTATATTATTGGAAGTTGCTGAATTTTGGTTAGTGACACAGATAGTACAGTCAGCTGCACTCTGAATAAAAGAAAATCAAGCTCAGTGTTGTTTAGATATGAATGGTGGCAATTTTCAGTACTTCTCGTGATTCACAGAAATCAAACTAACTATATTGAAAATATAGTTACAATATCTTCAATATTATTACAGTAACAAACGAAAATTTAAATTTGCCCTGGAGTGAGATGCACTTTATTTTTGATCGAATAATTGTGTTGCGATCCTGGTTTCCTGGACAAAAATTGTCTATTATCACCTGTGAAAGTATTTTTCTGTTTTATTTAGAAACATGATGTATGGGAAAACAGAAGAAATAGATTATTTACTGGACAATATTCAGGAACATGCATTTATTTGTACATCATTAATTCCTATTAATGTCATCATTAATGGTTAATTTTCTTAAGTAACAGTTTTCAAACAGTGAATAAATAATGTAAAAGCATTCCCTTTCATTGAAATATGATTCTATTTCTAATTATTTTGAATATCTTTATTAATTAACAGTTGAAAGTAGAAATTGTGGGTTTTTAAAAGTATTTTTTAAAAAAAATTTTAAGTATTTGGTTGGGCCGAATATTTTGATATTCGGCCAAACCGAATAGCTTGATATTCGGCAGACCGAATAGTTTGATATTCGGCCTAAGTGAATATTCGGTAATACGGTCGAATACCGAATAGATACCGAATACTCGGTGCATCCCTAGCTTTAATATAGTTTCTTATAAATGATATATCCTGAGTGCTCTATTTATGAAGAAAGTAACTTCATTCCAGCAACTAAAACTACAGATGGTAGGTTGGTTGGTGTCATGTGCTAAAGTTGTTGATAGCATCTTAAACGGATTGGCAAACTGTTGAATATTTGTTAACTTGCAACCATAACCTTTTGTTTTATGCTAATGTTTTTTAATTGCCTGTGACTGTAACCTCACTTGTTAGTTTAAAAGGATATGAAGCAGATGGAGTGGCTTGGCCAGCAGTGCTCCAATGTCTGCTGGGAGTATTAGTTTATTTTATTGTGAGGCTGCAGGCAGTCAGTAAATTTCAACCATCTTATGTTTTTTCTACTAATAGTTGAATCAATTGTTCTCAGGATAGTGTTATGTCATTGACGAAAATTGCTGAAAGGAAATTTTCAACTGTGTTATGCATTTCCTAACATTTTATAATAAATACTATGTAGTATGTATACAAATATATAGATCCTGTACACAGCTCCCCAAAATGATTCGGATATTTTTCTAAACATTGATGTTAATTCCTGAAATTGTGTTATGCGTTTTCCATATTGTTTACTTAGACATTAAATGGTGACGTTCCGTTGCAGTATTCTGGAAGTGTTGTAACTTTGATGCATTATTTTTCTTTCTTGTTATTTATTACATTTGATTTTCTCTCTAGTGTGCATCAAAGTCGAGAGCTCCAGCAGTGTTCTGAATTCTGCTCCTGAGGAAGAAGAGGTCGTCACCAGTTCTCCCTCGGCCAGTCTGGCGGTTGCGGGTGCAGTGCCCTCTTCCGACATACCCTACATGACCCCTCCGTTGCTTCCCAACAACCCCCCTGCAATGTCCGAAGAGAGTGACGCTGCTGGTAAAGTGCATTTTGAGATATCTTTGTATAAAATAGCTTCAAGCACCAACTTGTTGCCCCATTTCTCTGACTCTCCACCAAAAATTGTAATGTTTTCTCTGCTAAAAAACAGTGATTATTCCAAAATTATATATATATATACAGACATGCTACTTTTCCGCGAAAATGCGGATTTCTGCTTTTTCGGCACTGAATTTTATCATTCTTGGGTTCAATGCAAATCTGCATTAAAATTTGTGGACCATTTTTTAGGGGGGGGGGGTAGCGGACGAAATTCAATAAATTCACATTTTGTGACTGATTGCGCATTTGTTCAACGCATATCATTTGCTGTAGAAAAAAATTGAAGCAAGGAACACAAGGAAGCGAAGTGACATCAGCGATCAGTTCAGCGTGGGTCCTGTGCTTACTCATTTCAGCGGCGCACGTGGTTTTTGCTCTTCGTTTTTTCGTTGGTGTTTTCAGTTTTAAGCGTTTGTTTTGTTGTAATGGCAAAAATAATTTCAGATGGAGCAAAAGTAAGGGATATTGACAAAGAAGAAAAAAACAAATTTCGGTTTGAATGGCTGTCGAAATCCGTCAGAATATGAAAATCAAGAAACGGAAGTGTTAATCAGAGATAGTGTGAAAAAGATTGATGTCAGCAGAAAAGCAATCTGTTCTCTTTGCAATGATGATGATATTTATTATGGAAAACGTGGTTGTGCGGCAATCTCGGATCACCTTAAAAGTAAAAAAACACCACCAGAAGGTTTTTTTGAAAAAAGAGAACTGATTTACCAAGCAACTTTTTTGGAGTTCAATCAAATGCTGCAGATACGACTCTATCAACACCATCTTCGTCTCAAAACGTCCCGATATGTGATAGAGTGTCAAATTCTGAGGCACCAAAAATGGGTGTTTTAGCAGAACACAGTTTACCATTTTCCATGGCAGAGGTTATCATAGACGTTAGCAAAACATTATCCGAAGATAAAAAAGCCCTAAATCATCTTGTAATGAAACGTGCTTCTGCAACTTATAAAATGAGATTTGGTTTAGGAAAAACATTTTTGGAATCTACGGTTGAAAATTTAAAAACTTCCAAATTTTCCTTGAAACCAAAATAAGAGGTGAAAAAGCTCCACATTTGTTGGATGTGGATGGTGACTCATGTCATCACATCCACAATGCCTGTAAGAAGTTTTGCATGCCATTTAATATGTGGTTAGAAGGTCTATTTAAAGATGTATACAATGATATTAAATGGTCTGCAGATATTAGAACTTGTGTTAATGAAATTTGTGATGTTTTAAATATGAAATTTGTTTCACCAACCTCCTTTATTGCTCATAGATGGATGTCCTGTTATGATGCAGCCTTGAACTTTGTTTATTTAATAGATGCACTTACACTTGTATATTATGCATTTCTGAGTGATGATGACAAAACTGTTTACTTTTCCATGCTGTGTGCTATCTTCAAGAGTAAAAATGTTTCATCTTCTGATAGAGCAAAAA
This sequence comes from Maratus michaelseni, assembly GCA_963931845.1. Taxonomy (NCBI): domain Eukaryota; kingdom Metazoa; phylum Arthropoda; class Arachnida; order Araneae; family Salticidae; genus Maratus; species Maratus michaelseni. The sequence goes on from OZ007589.1 coordinate 470,666,499, forward strand.
TTAAATGTATTCAGAAGAAGCTGTCATCAAAAAAACTCACAGATGATGGAGTAAAAAGAAAAAAGCGAATCTATGAGAAGCTCTTTTTATAGAAAGAAAACATGTCTAATTGCCAACTTTTATATTGCTACTTTACCGCTTTTAAAAAAATACATTATTTTATTCCAAACTAAAGAACCACTCATCCATAAAATATATGATGAGCAAAAGCAGCTTTTTTTGGATTTCTTATCTTGTTTTGTTGCGCAGGAGCATTTACAAATCAAATCAGCAAAAGGTCTTCTTGAAATTGATTTATTAAATGAAGAATTCCATTTACCTCAGCAAAGAATGTTCATTGGCTCTAGAACACAAGATTTTATCTCAAAGAGTCTGAATAACCCGACTGTTGAAGATTTTCTAGCTTGTGCAAAAAACGCTTATGTTCAATGTGGCATATATCTTCAAAAAAAGCTGCCTTTAAACAACCAATTTCTCAAATGTGCCTCTGCCATTGATCCAAGTGCAAGGGGCCATCAAATCACCTGTGAGAGGCTACAGAAGCTACCAGTTTTACTTTCTAATGTTTTAACTGATGAAGAGAAAGATAAATACCAACTGGAGATTTTTCAATACCAGTTAGACATGAAATTAGCTCCTCCTGTTGACGATTCAGGAAAACTGGTAGCAGTTGATATTTGGTGGGCAAAAATTTTTAACATGCCCAAGTATTATACCATTGGCAAGATTGTTAAGGCCGTTTTAAGCTGCTTTCATGGACCACAGGTTGAAGGATCCTTTAATATTATGTCAGACATAATAGATAAAAGGTCTGGTAGAATGCAAATACAAACATATTCTGCTATCCAGACTGTAAAATATAAACTACTAGCAGAGAAGAAAACAGCTGTTCAGCTCTTTAATAAAAAAAATTTTCTTCATGAACCTGTAGATAGGAAGTTATGCTACAATTTGAGGTCTAGAATGTGTTACCAAAAAGAATTGGACAAAAAAAAAGAAAGAAGAGAAGAAAAGGCTAAGACTAAAATTGTTCCGATAAAGCATAAAGTAGCAGAAATCTGTTGTGCAGAGAACTCAAGTAGACTTAAACATAAAAGGAAACTTGAAAAAATGGTCCAAAATATAAAAAATAAAAAAATGAAATTGAAATAAGTCCCTTTTCTCCAAAGATAAGATTGTTTTTATTCTGCCACCAGCAGATTTATTTTATTTTGTAAATATCCTTTTATTCTGACTGCAGTAATTTTTTTTTTTTTTTTTTTTTTTTTGTATGTATATATAAGGACTAAGTTTTTTTTCTTTGGACAATATATTTTTGGATTGAGCAGCTTTCTTCTAATGCTATAAAACTTGGACTCTTGTTATAAATGTCTTTTGGTGAGTAATATTTTTCTGCTTATAACATTTTTACAGGAATTTTTGCTAAATATATAAAATGTCAATTAAAATGCATAGAAGATTTGACTTTGTTTTAAGATTAGTTCAGAATGTTTCTTTATGCAAAAATTTTTAACTCAACAATGGTTCTTTATTCTGTAACAAAGTTGAAATGCGGATAAAAAAATGTTTAAAAAGTTATTAAGTTATTAATACTGTGTGTCAATTTTGTAATATTTGCTTGCATGTAAGTTTCTTAATTTAAAATAACGTGTATATGACATATATGACAAATGCACATATTCTGCTAAGTTCAACTTTTTTTTTTTTTTTTTGCCAAATAAACAATATGTAGTATTGAATAGGGTTTTATGTTCAATGTATGCAATTTAAATTCACATTATTTATAATTATATAATATTTACATATTTAAATTTGTATGACCAATTATATAACTTTCTTGCTTGGGGGGGGGGGGGGGTGCGTGAGGCTGTGAAAGTTCAGCTTTTTTTTTGCTGAGCTTGTAGCATGTCTGTATATAGTATTAAAACTGCATTATATTTGTAGAATTATATTTATTTAAACAAGTTGGAAATTGTATGGTGCGTTCGTACTCTAGCTAGTTATATAAATATTCAGATCTGGAGGATTTTCAATTCTGTGAAATGAATTCTATCGTCTGCAGATTCATTTCTGTAACAAAATAAGCATTTCGGTCGCTTGACTATTAAACCTTGGAAGCTCCTATAACAAGGAAGCACCGATTTTTTTTTTTTTTTTTTTAATTCAAATGTCTTAATAAATATTTTTATTAATATCGTCTGAAGTTTTGATTTGATTTTCATAAAATTTGAAATGTCTTGACAAAATTCTGCAAAGATAATATATCTTAAATTTAAAACCATTCAGTTGGGTTGTTTTTGCATTGTTATATGTGGACCAGACGACGACAATAGGTGCTACGTATTTATATAATTATGAACACACCTAAAAATGCTTGTATTGCAGTAAAACCTGAAGGTTAGTGAATGTATTAATATTAACACGGTGAGAGGGTTAAAAAGGAAATGGAAGATTTTTATTGACACTAGTTTGTTTTTGCTTTATCAGACTACTGTCATTCTGTAAAGATTTTTAAAAAAAAATATTAACTGTTATTTGCCAACTGTATTTGTATTCTAATAACCAAGGGTATGGAATTACATCATTTCACTCGCCACTGGCGAGTGAATTGTCTTTTAAAATCTGCAGGCTGTAGAAGATAGGATTTTTACTTGTTAGATATCTTTTGCAATTCTCCTAATTACCACAAAGTACCATACTTTGTTCTAACTTATACTAAATTTTCCTCTGTTGTATATATTTTTTAATTTTACAGAGAAAATAAATCTGTCAGGTACGAGTATTAATTACTATGTATTAAATTAAAGTCTAATAATGCTTAAAGTGATAAAAACGTAATACGGAATATTTAAAATACTTTTTTAATGTAGATTACATATGTTTCGTTCACACTATCGGTGACATCTTCGGATCTAAATGATAAATAAAATACAATATTCTCGTATATTTTTGACATAAAGCACGAGATTGCATGTCCAAGGCTAGCAGGTGCTTAAATTGGCCAAACTGGGAAATGTGAATTTTCACGTTTCCCAGTTTGGCCTACTATTGGCTATTCTACAATCCCTGGGTCCTACAAGTTATACTTACAAGGGGCCCCTGCCCAAAAGGTACGCCCCGATTTCAACAAAACTTTTATCATAGAGAAGTACTTATGATTATCGGCCATCGTCAAGGTTTAGTATTTTTAAAATCACTAAATGTTTTATAAAAAAAAAAAAAAAAAAATATTCCAATAATTTCAAACAAGGTAATCATCACAGAAATGATAGTCAGTATAGAAGTGGATTTTTACGCCATCCACAAATTATAAAATGAAGTTTTTCACATTCATGACATTCGGTTCCATTACTTGTGAAACAAAAATCAGCTGGATTCTGGAAAGTCCTTCAAGATATCCACATTTGAACCATGCATGGTTACTAAATAGATATTAGTTTAAAAGTAATACTTAAAAATACTAAATCTTGACGATGACCAATAAAATCGACATATTTCTTCAATGAGTACTCTCCATGATAAAAGTTGCATCAAAATTTAGAAAATTTTTCGTCCTGCTCTTTTAAGTAAAACAGTAAAATTTCTATCCTCCTACGACCAAAATTCACTGAGTTATGATGCTTTGAATTTTATGAAATTTTGGAGCTTTCTGGCAATAAAAAAAATCTGTCTGCTTTTAGTTCCAGAAATCTCTGAAATTTAATAAAATTCATTGTGTCATAACTCGGTAAGTTTTGGTTTTAGAAGAATGGAATTTTTGCTGTTTTACTTGCCATAGCAGGGAGAAAAGTTTTCTAAGTATAACTTATATGACCCAGGGACTGTATAAAAATTGAAAAAGTGTAACATCTAAAAAATAATAAGTGGCAGGACTTTTTCATCAACATTATCTTAATTCGTGCCATTTTTTAAACGCTTTTTCAATTTGCATTGCATTGTATCTCCTATAGGTAAAACATTAAAGTACATATCAATCTCTTCTTTTTTTTATTCCTTGTAAAGAAACATCCTTTTAAAGAAAAATGTATATTTTTGTGGCTAAAATTTAAGGTGCCTCTTAGATTCAAGTAAATACGTTAAGTCTTTTAGAATTTCTTGCTTGACCCTGTTTAAAAAAAACAAGGCACTAGCAAATTAATAACAAAACAATTTGTTTGAGGTTTTAACTCTACTGCACAGTGAATCCATTAATATTTCATCCCTGAGTACACTTAAATTTTGCTTTGTACTAGGGGCGTACCGAGTAGCACTTTGGCCGAGTACCGAGTACTCGGCCATTTACTACTCGGCCGAGTACCAAGTTGCCGAGTACCGAGTAGTTGTGTGTAAGAAAGAACTATTGATGTGCACATGAAGTGAGCTTAAAAATAACATGTCTGTGTGTGTAGATATATATAAACATACTTCTTGAGTATGTAATCATACATTTAATTTTACAAAAAATTTCAAATTAACTAATTTAATTTGAAATTTAATTATGCACCTATTAAAGACTATTTTTGAAAATTCAAAAAATTTAAAACAGTGCCATTATTTTTAAAGGATAGAAAAAAAATTAATAAATAAAAGTAAAACTAGCCAATTTGAAATTAAAACCCATTCTTCAATTTATCTAACTCACTCTGATACCTGAAATCCGTCTGTCAAAAACGGTTATTGGTTACTGTAATTTTGAATAATACAAATTGTCATTGAATAATGCAAAAAGCTGATGTTAAAAGTGTGGCTTGCACTATTCACAATGTGCAACTTATAATAAAATCGGGTTTATCTACCCTACATGCTTTCTGACATGTTAGTTATAGCTAAAAACATTGATGGACATTTTAACCACTTTGTAGCTGCATGTTCAAATTTTTAAAAAGTTCAGTCACATTTGTCTGAATCAAAAAAAAATTAACCATTACAGTAATTAACCATAAGATGAAACTCAAAGTATAATCTGTTGAAAATATTACATGAATTAAAGCAGCCTCTTTGCCTTTATGCTACTGAAAGTAAGATAAAAAAAATTTAACTACAGTTCAGTAGCAATTACTGGAAAGTGTAATGAAACTGTTATTGCCATTCTGAGTAACACTGAAAAGCTCAAATGAAAGTTCCAATCATTTTGGTTGTGGTATAATGAAAGGGACATTAAAAAGTGAACTATTAAAACTAAATTTTGAATTGCTTTGGTTTTTCTTAACTTTTCTGTATTTTGTAAACATATTTCTATATACTAAGTAAATAGTTTTTATGAATAATTGCATATTATTATATATTTTTATATTCAAATAACTTTTACAGGTCAATTATAAATTCCTTTGGCTTCAAATATGATAATAATGCTTAAAAATGAAATTCTTACAACTACTCGGTATTGTACTCGGTACTCGGCCCAAAATTTAGCCGAGTACCGAGTACTCGGCAAATTGACCGAGTATGCCGAGTACCGAGTAAATACCGAGTACTGGGTACGGCCCTACTTTGTACTAAAGACTTAAAGCCCAAACTTTTAAATTAAATATTTCCTTATTCAACCAGCTTTTACTGGTACTTTTATGTTAGTTGGGCACAAATCTCACCAATAGCATTCTTTTCCCTCCCCAATTCTCATGTGTGTAAATAAAAAACAATCATTTGATATATTTCTTTTAAATGCTGAAAGATACCTTTTAGCATTTAACAGAAATATATTATTACAAAGTGTTATAATTTATTTTAAAAATACAAATTGCACAAATTGTGCCTATTAGTTGCTAAAATCAGTGTAAAAATTGTTTTAAACTCATAAAAGAGCTAAAATCCTACATGTTTCGGCTTTAAACTTAAAGCCATCATCGGGGAAGAAGAACAACAAAAACAACTACAGACCTTTTAATTTTCTACACGAGAAAATTGAAATCAACAGCTTGGAAAAATTTAAATAAAATAAGTGGGCGCTCTCTGTTGCCAAAGAGCGAAAAACTAAACTATGAATTAACAAGGGGTTAAAAATGTCTTCCATAAACTAGGTATGTTGAAAGAAAAGTTATCATTACAAATACAATCCTTCCTAATTTTAATCTCCAATGATTCCCTAATGGCGGCTTTAAATGGGTTATTGCACCTATAGATAATTCTTGCTTTATCGAAATTAATTACAGTATCATTATTTTTAGCGCAAAACCGGGAGAGTGCAGTTCTTTCCTGATGATGGCTTTAAGTTTAAAGCCGAAACATGTAGGATTTTAGCTCTTTTATGAGTTTAAAACAATTTTTATACTGATTTTAGCAACTAATAGGCACAATTTGTGCAATTTGTATTTTTAAAATAACTAGTTAACAGTGTAATGTCCAAATGGATTCAATTGTGTTATAATTTGTTATACAATCCCTTGATGTTGAAATAAAATGTCTTACTTTATAATATTTCTTTTTTTATTCCTTATTTATTTATTTTGTATTTTAAATGAAATGTGTAAAAGCCAAGTATTTCTAACATATGTATTTTAAACGAAAGTTATCTACTTTACATAAAATGAGTGTGAACCCCCCCACCCCCAGAAGATTTGAGATTTTATGCTTTCAATGGTCAACCCCCCCCCCCCCCCCCCCTGTCTGAATTCAACACTGGTGTGAAAGGTTTATAATGAAATGAATGCAGATATACATGATGGTGATTTATCACTCATACCCAGCTAACATAAAAGTTTATCTGAATACAGCAGCATCGGTTTTCTAAAACACAATTTTCATATTTAAAAAAAAAAAAACGAAGTAGTTTTTATGGGGTCACCTATAGTTTAAAAAGAAATCATGCTGTGTAGGGTTTACCCTCTTTCAATTGGGTGCTTTGTTTGATGAGAGTTGCATTATTTTCAGGAGGACGAAGTGAAGTGCCCTACACTGTGATTTCTGTGAGGGAGCCTCTTGCTAGAGTGAGAGAAATTACAATGCGGAAACAGCGAGCTGTGGCCGTACAACAGGTGATTTGCCTTTTATAAACAATATCATTTTATGTATGCATAGCTGGCTTGCCCATGATAATAACCTTACATGAACCTCAAATTCGTATGATTTTGTATAAATTTATATTTTTAAATGAAAAATTCACGAGTGGTAAATGCACTCGTAAGAAGACGTTTTCTTGTTTTTTCACGTAAGTTTGTTTCATAGTTTAAAAAAAAAATAGTTCTGATATCTAAATCTCTTGATATCTAAGTTCTTTGAAATTTTTATCGATTGTAAATATAACAGTTTTGCAGCCTGTATAAAAATTTCATGAAAAAATACAAATATCTAGTTGCAAAAGAAAGGTTTTTTCTAGCTTTTTTTTTTTTTTTTTTTTTTTTCACTTCGGATCTTTTAACATAACAAAAAAAAAAATAGTTCTTACTCTCTGAACTCTGAACTCTCTGAAACTTTAATCGGTTATAAATGTAACCATACCAGCTCTTTATTTAAAATTTCATAAAAATATATGTATATTTAGTAGTGAAAACATGAGCCCAATCCGAGCGAAGCAGCCCATGTTTCAGCTTTTCATTGAAATTTTCTCATATTTATTTATTTATTTATTTATTTTTTTTTAATACTACTTCTCATCCAAATTTCTTAAAAGTTTTGTAGGTGACAAATACGGTCTGCAGATATGCTCTAAAAAGATTATGTTGAAATACCGACATTTAGTTACTTTTAACGTAGAAAAAAAAGATAATCTTCAGAAGGTGCAAGTGAACTGCAGTTACAAATTTTTCCGAAAGTGTTAAAATTTGTATTTTTTAAAACTGATTGCACCATCAAAGAGAAGAAGGTCTTTAAATAGATTTTTTTTTAAAATCAGTACCTCTAAAATCGAGCCCTAGGGAAGCATTGCCGAAAGGCAGAAAAAGTCAACTGTGAAAGTGACCCTTTTTGGATGTTTTTTTTTTTTTTTTCAAAGTAATTGTGCTGTTTAAGACATAAAAGTATGAAATTTAAGACTATGTCTTCTCTTTTTCCGTATCTTGAACAGTTCGGCCGACAAATGTAAAGAAAAACGGCCAAAAAAATTTCAGCATTTGGTTCTTCCCTTCTACGCACTGTGGAAAGTTGTTAATTACATGTACCACTGCATACATGTTTACATTCCTATTATTAAGTACTTTACATTAGAGCTTACTTACCTCTCAGTGAAATCTAAATATCCTCCATTCTTCATCTGCATCATACTTAATTTATCTTTCTTCAGTTTAGTTTTATAGATCCTAGTATCGTTTTCCTGATTTCAAGGTGTTCAAAGTTCTGTTCTCCAACCAACCCTTTAATGACGTCAGCAGCTGGAGATGATTACGTCTCGCTTGACTCATTTGCATCACACCCCCATTTCCAGCAAATCAAATTGCGGTAATTGGGTGCGTAGTGAACACCTTTCGACTCTTTACCGTATATATTGAACTTTCATTCAACTGGCAGTGTCTTGTATTGTTAAGCATTTTTCTTTTTGACAGTATCAGCAAATTGTTGCGAGAACAGTGTTAAAGTTTCCAACTTAGTTTTTCTTTACAAGCTGTTTTTAAATTAAAGTTCCTTCCTTGAAATGTCAAGTCATCTTTTAACTACTTTCTTCCTTTTATTGTCAACGCAGGATCGAGATGTCTTATTACACCTTTAAAGCAAGAACGAGTATTTACGTAAGCGGAGCTCCTCAGTGGCTGAGCACTTTTATCAGTCATTCTACTTGAGTTATGAAAGTCTCTGGAGGGAGTAATGGAAAGTTTACTTTCGTAAACTTTGATAGGGGATGTTTGTTTAGGCTTCTTTACAGAGATCTCACTCATTCAGTGTTTCTACTCTTGCTATTGGACATTTTGTATCCTACTTGATGTTACTGAATTATATCTTTTTCCTGCGTTTGCTGCTAGAAGGGAAGTGAATAATTATTCAATTGACAGGATGACTTCATATGTTTCGAGTGAAAGCTAGTATGATGTCATAATTTTTAATAGATTGCTCTACTGAGTATCGTAATATTTAGTTACATCGCCTTTATAGCCACTAGTAAAAGCTTCTGTGCATCCATTCAGTAAGACCATTTACTATTTTAGTAGAATAAATTGTGCAAAGTGCCATGTATCATTTAAAAGCTCCTGTCTCTTGAAATAAGTTTAAGTTGATATATTTCAAAGTTTATTTATTATGTTTTTATCTTTTATGTTACTAACTAGCAAGCTACGCCCGCTACTCTGGTCAATTTCTTATAAAGAAATTTTAATCCAACAAAATATTGACATTTCATAATTCACTTTTATATTTTAACAGAATAATAAGGCTACTATAATTTGTGACTCGTGCTATAGCCAATATACACGCCAGGACACGTCACACTTATCATTATCTTTTTACGCATGAAGGTTTCGCTATGGTACTCCATTGTGAAATTTGGTAATTTTTCAAATTCAATATTTGAAAAATGGCATAATCATTAGATTTGAAATTTATATCAAGAAAAATACAATTTTTTACCTTTCAAACGCAGTTTGCCTAACAATTTTCTGACAAATACTTTTCAAGCTACTATTTTTTTTCAGTAACTTCAAATGTTTCATTTTCAGAGATTAATCTGTGGCAACAATTAGCGAAAAACCCAGTGGTCAGAAACGCATAGTTTTTTATTAAAGAGGCTGTTGGAGCAGGGATTGTCACCACCAATTTGCCACCATCACTTTTGAAATCGGTTCGGTAGTTCTAGAAATTCCATAGAAATTGTAATTTAGAATGGTTTTAGAACGCTTTTCACTCATTTCACCCTTTTAAATTTCGATTTTTTTTTTAAATTTTGTTTTTAGAGAGCATTTACATCTTATAAGTAACTACAATGCCAAATTTCAAATTTCTAGCTCATTCAGTATAAAAAAAAAATCACAATTTTAGAACGTTTTTCGCTCCTGCAACCCCCTGGAGTTAGTGACACCGACATAAAATATAGCCTATGTTGGAGCAGGGGTTGTCACCATCAATTTGCCACCATCACTTTTGAAATCGGTTCAGTAGTTCCAGAGATTCCATAGAAATTGTAATTTAGAATGTTTTTAGAACGCTTTTCGCTCATTTCACCCTTTTAAATTTCGAATTTTTTTTAAATTTTATTCTTAGAGAGCATTTACATCTTATAAGTAACTACAACGCCAAATTTCAAATCGATTCGGTAGTTCTAGAGATTCCATAGAAATTGTAATTTAGAATATTTTTAGAACGCTTTTCGCTCATTTCATCCTTTTAAATTTCGAATTTTTTTAATTTTGTTCCAGGGTTGGGTTTTTGACGTCAAAAACTGGTTTTTGACATGACAGTGGTAAAAACCATGTTTTTACTGGTTTATTCCGTCAAAAACCTATCATTTTCGATTGTCCTCCAATTTATGGTGTAAGTGTAGCATACAATACATTTCTAGATTGATGTTACCTTGTTGTTCTTGTTATTATTATTATTTACAATTACTTTTGTTAAATTTATTCAAAAGAAGATCATTTCCTAATATGGGAAAGATTTAAAAATACAGGAGTAAAAGAAAAGAACAATATTTGTCATAATCTTCATTAGTATAGATTCTACTAACTGCAATTAACATTAATATTAAATGATAATAAAAGGTTATTATAATTATTAAATAACATTCAATATACATTAGCACTGGGCGATGCATCGATATATCGCAAAAATAGATTTAAATCGTCAAACCGGTTTCTTGATCTTTCGTTTAGCGATGCATCGCGGCGGGCGCGATGCATCACACGCACATCAGATCTATGATGAACGAGGGCAAAGCTTTCTCCCGCGATCTTCAAAACGCCACAACGCATGCGTGAACTAGACCGGTGTCAGAGATTGTCTTCCCCTCCGATCTTTGATGTGCATAACGACGCATGCGCGAGCGAGACCGGTGGGAAAAGGGCGATTTCGTTTCTCCTCTGCAGGTCTTGCGTTTCCAAAGTGGATAAACAACGCTCCCGTGAAGCATCGTTGAGAGTTCGCATCGTTAATTTAGTGGACATCGGGATTATCCAAAATCGATGCCGATCGCAAATAACTGCATGCCCAATTACAAGTCTGTTTTTCTAGCTGCATAAACGATCAGTGAGCAGCACCACGATGTTCATTTGAGAAAAAACGGCGATACGATTTGTGAAGTATATATATTTCCATGAATTAGTCCCTTAGAACATGTGCGATAAGCATTCAAAAACTGATAAATTTCAACTGTCGGGGGAGGGGGGGGGGGGGGGGGACGAATTATTTTACGAATTTTTTGCGAATTATTTCACATTTAAGTTTAAGAGATATAATAGGGCCAAGGGGGATTTGCCTAATGAATTTTCAATTTAGGTATTCATCTGAAATTAAAATGATTTTCTTTTTTCTCAAAGTCAGAGCAGTAAAATATTATTGGTTATAGTGCTTGTTCTATTATTTAGAATTTCTTTAGGAACTAGTTATTGGTCAGAATTAAATGTGTAATTATTATGTTGCCTCTAGTGGTTTTGTTAAAGACAGGTAATAAGAAACATTGTGATCGTGAAAGGCAACGAAACAGGTTCTTTTGATATTGTATGAAGAGAATGTTCTTAAATAGAAAAAAATAACTTAAAAAAGTACAGTACCTTGAATGAAGAGACACGAGACGTTTATCAGGTTGAAATTGATGTTCTTTATTAGGTAAATCACTGAAGTTGGATTTGCTCCACGATGTTCTGTGAGGTTTTCTGCAGTCCAGGGCTTGTTTTATTTCGTTACATTTTTGTAGTAACAAAATGATCATACACTATGATCAAATAAATATCTTTTCACTAGGTGTAAATACTAACGATGTCTTATCAAAAGGTTTTAGAAAACTGCACTTAAGAAAACACTCGCGGATCTGCAGCGCAATCGCCACGCGCCTGTGGACTGCACCAACGAACGAACCTCTATGTGTGACGTTCCTAGCAAGACTGACTGTGTTGTAAAAACAAGCCTCCAGTTAATAGTTTCAGTCTTACTGCCTCATATACACTTTTACACACATGCATTTATTAACTTTCATCCATATTTTATCTTTATTTATATTCACTAATCACAGTGTAAAGTTCATAAACATTGCATTTCATTAGTATACATTTATCATGAAAAACGTAAATTCAGTAATTAATATGTGCTTAACTTACCCATACTTCGTTAATTCTTCGTTTAGTACTTTTATTTTATTCATTAGAAACAGTAAATTTCACTTTACAATAGTTTTTAATTTCAATTTACTTTACAAACATTTGAACGTCACGCTGCAGTCAACACACACACGGCGATATTCGATTAATCCTAGAATCAAATATTCGATTAGTGAGTTCGCTGGTTCTACGATGGATGGCGACAGAGGAGTTATTTTCTGATTCGCCGTTTCATTAATTATTCATGCCGTAGGCCACGCGTCACTTCCGTGACGGTTCTAGAACTTCGTTATCATTGGTAGATGAGCTGTTGGTCAGGTATTTATACGCTGTACTTCGCGTTCATCGGCACCCAGGTTTTTGTTTATTCGAACTTCACGTAAGCGGTTGAGCCTAAGTTCAGCTCCGGCCGTTGTGGTGGAATGGTGTTGTGTCTTAGAGAATTAAGTGTCGCTATTTACCCTTGCAGCTCTTTACTCATAATGAATAAGTATGATTTATTTTAGTTATGTGTCGTGATTCATGTTCAATATGTGTTGTCTATATCATAGTAGTATTCAAGATCATCTAGCTGTTTATTATGCTAAAATATCGAACTGGACTTTGTTAATATCATCTTCTGTTGAACTTTTACTTTTAATAAACTGAACTGGATTTAAAAATACTTGCCTATTTAATGAAGCAACATCTGTACACATCTTTGTTTTTCTATTGCCTTATTCAACAAACATTCAACTACATTTTCACCTCGCTGTATGAGCTAATCAATTCCAGCTAAATTCCATTAGCGTTATTTGCTTGTTTGAATCAAGTGTTATAAGAAAATCGGCTTTACTAAATGCCATTTTCTTAACAGACTGAAGTAACTGAATGAGAGAAACGAAGCACCCGCGACTTCGGCGGTGCGCGCATGCGCAGAAAAACGAAGTGCCGTCCTATCGAACGCACATAGCTGAAAGACGTGACGTCGCGATGGGGGGCGGAGCTAACGATCGCGGGAGGAGACGGTAACCAGGAGAAACTGACACTACAGTGTCAGAGGAAGGAAGATGAGTTACAGCCAACAATTAAGGTGTACAATGAATTTAAAAAGGAAAATATTGGAATAAAATAAATGGATGCTGAATTCAGAGCTCAGATGACAAAATGGAAAGTGATAAATGTGAATTAAATTAGATTAACTGGGAGAATTGAAATTAAAAATATATCGCAACACGATAGTAATACATCTAAATATCAGATATTAATATTTGGCCAGTACGGAAAATCGGGCTTCGCCCGCAAATCAATAACATCGTTACTATTGAAGATAGTTGCTTAAAAGTTTGAGAGTGAATAGTTAAGTGAAGCCTATTAAAATATTACAAATTAAATTTTAGCCAGTACAGGAAGTGGTCTACGCCTGCAAATTGATAAAATCGCTAATATTAAAGATAATTAAATAAAAATATGAGTTAAGTGTAACCTATCTAAATATCAGAAATTGAGTTTTGGGCAGTGCAGAAACGCGGGCTTCGCCTGCAACTAATCAATAACTTCGTTAATATGAAAGATAGTTGCTTAAAATTTGAGAGTGAATACACCCCATGGCAGAATGTACGCGACGCTGCGACGGGCGTTGCAGACTTTTTAGGATACCTGCAGACTAAAAATATACAGTGCTGCCGTGGACGCACTATAGTGCGTAAATTACGCGAACAAACGGCAAACTTTGTCGAAGGATCGCGAAATAAACGGCGAATTTCGTCAAAGAATCGCAGAAAAAAACACGAAATTCATTTAAAGATCGCGAAGAATGGCTAATTTCGTTGACAGATCGCGAAAAAGAAAACACAAACTTAGTCAAAAGGGCGTGAAAAAAACGTGAATTTCGTCCAAAAAAAACCCCATCAGTTTCGTTGAAGGATCGCGTAAAAATGCGAATTTTGCCGAAGGGCTACGGAGAAAACACAAACTTCATCAAAGGATCGTGGAAAAAACTGTTAATTTCGTCGTCGGATCGTGAAAAAATGGAGAATTCTGTCGACAGATCGCGAAAAAACAGCAAATATCATCAAAAGATCGCCAACATTCTGGTTTTTTATATTATTTTAAGAATTAAAGCTCATTTTAAAAAAGATTCTTCTAATTAATTATAACATTTTTTAAAAATTTTTATTTATTTTTTGCAGCAAGTTTTATTATATTTTGCATTTTTGTCTGTAAACATAAGCCTAAAGGAAAAAGGTTTTTTAAAACATAATATAAGCTTATTGTGTATGTATAATAAATACTCTTAAATTTTATATTAAAATTACGACCATGTTTGTAATACTAAAAGTCTAATATCGTGATGCATCGCGATATCACGATTTAGCCTCGATGATGTATCGCGATGTAGAAATCCTAATATCGCCCAGTCCTAATATACATTTTTAATAAAGTACATTAAAATTATTTTAGAGATGCAAAAATGCTGTTACATTGTATGACAATAGATGTTAAGCATAGACTGGCAGTGAATAAATTTGAATATTCTTCGATATAATATTTTAAAATGCATATCTTATGTATTTCATAAGTGCAATTATGGTGATTTTCATTTGCACTTCAATAAGTAGAATCTTAAAGTTTTGTTTTCAACAATGTAATAAATTGTACCAAAATTATTCACACGAGCAGGGAAGACCGAGCTATGCTCGGTCAAAATTAGCTTTGAGTTCAAATATCCTGACGCATGAGCAAAATGACCAACTAATCAAATTTTCTCAAACATGTGACCTAGCCCAACAGTCTTCTCGTGCTCAAAAACCACAGGAGGCAAAATTTAGTCTAAATAGTATGAGCCGTTTTTAAGATAAAAAAGCTTGACCCATAATGACCCATTACCAAAATGACCCACTAATTGAATTTTCTTGAAAATGAGACCTAGCCCAACAGTCTTCTCGTGCTCAGAAACCATAGGAAGCAAAATTTAGTCTAAATAGTCTGAACCGTTTTTAATATAAAATAGCTTGACCCATAATGACCCATGACCAAAATGACCCACTAATCGAATTTTCTCGAACACGTGACCTAGCCCAACAGTCTTCTCGTGCCCGAAAACCATAGGATGCAAAATTTAGTGTAAATAGTCTGAGCCGTTTTTTAGATAAAATTAGCTTGACTCACAGTGACCCAAAAACAACCCACTAATCGAATTTTCTTGGACATGTGACCTATCCCAATAATTTTGTCGTGCCAGAAACTCGTAGGACACAAAATTTAATGAAAATCGTTAGAGCCGTTATTTAGATAAAATTAACTTGACCCGGGTTGACCCAAAAATGACCCTCTAATGGAAAGTTCTCGAACATGTGACCCAGCCCAATAGTCTTCTCGTGCCCGAAAATGATAAGATACAAAATTTAGTCAAAATCGTTTGAACCGTTTTTTAGATAGAATTAACTTGACCCAGACCCAAAATGACCCACTAATCGAATTTTCTCGAACACGTGACCTAGCCCAATGGTTTTCTGGTGCCTCAAAACGGTAGGATACAAAATTTCGTCAAAATCGTTAGAGCCGTTTTTAAGATAAAATTTGCATTATATGTATATATATATATATATATATATAACCACACACAAGATTTGCTCGTATTAGAATATATGATTATTTAATCTAATACTTATAGGTTACAGGATTTCTTCAAAAAAATCTATTTTTTTTTTAGACTTTGCCAAATAGCTTAAGATTATTGGAGATCTTCTAACTGAGATGTACACGTATTATTCTAATGCAATTCTTTTTTGTTTTTCTTGGATGGATAAATATACTTTAGAGTCTTTTTGATTCTGAATATTTTATGTAAAACAACTTAATATTAAAGATAGAATTAAAAAAAAGGTAAAAACAAACTACTAAAAAATGGGTTTTTGACATGACGGTAAAAACCGTCATGCGTCAAAAACTTGCCAACCCTGTTTTGTTCTTAGAGAGCATTTACATCTTATAAGTAACTACAACGCCAAATTTCAAATCGGTTCGGTAGTTCTAGAGATTCCATAGAAATTGTAATTTAGAATGTTTTTAGAACGCTTTTCACTCATTTCACCCTTTTAAATTTCGAATTTTTTTTTATTTTGTTCTTAGAGAGCATTTACATCTTAAAAATAACTACAACGGCAAATTTCAAATCGGTTCGGTATTTCTAGAGATTCCGTAGAAATTGTAATTTGGAATGTTTTTAGAACGCTTTTCACTCATTTCACCCTTTTAAATTTCTATTTTTTTTTTTAAATTTTGTTCTTAGAGAGCATTTACATCTTATAAGTAACTACAACACCAAATTTCAAATTTCTAGCTGCTTCAGCATAGAAAAGATCGCAATTTTAGAACGTTTTTCGCTCCTGCAGCCCCCTGGGGTAGTGGCACCGACATAAAATATAGCCTGTGTTGGAGCAGGGGTTGTCACCATCCATTTGCCACCATCACTTTTGAAATTGGTTCGGTAGTTCCAGAGATTACCCCCTACAAACAAACAAACAATCTTTACTCCTTTATAATATTAGTATAGATAAGCAAGTTACTTTAAACTAGTTTCTACCCCATACAGCTTTTTAAATCAATTAATGATACTTAACGCATTCATAGAAGTCGTGGTTTAAAGTTTATATTACTCTGGGATTTTAAATACAGCTATGCATTTTCCATTTGCCTTTAGCACTCTGCTTTAATGAGTCAACCCCATCAACATTACTTTTTTTAATGTTAACAAAAGTAAGGAGTGAGCTTGCACATGCGTGTCTGCCATTTGTTGCAATTAAAAAAAATCACATTTTGGGAGAGTTTTTAATTAATATCTCGGCTAAATATTCAGGGCTGCAGAGTAGGGTGGATTGAAAAGTATACAAAATTTTTTTTTTCGAAATTACTTTTGGCGCGGGGTGCAAAAGTTGCCTTTTATTTATATTAGTTTACACGTTTTTTTTTATTGAAATCCATTCATATCTTCCGGTGCCCCAAGCGCCCCAAAAATAGTTAAAAATTGAAATTTTTATGAAAACTTATAAATTTTTTTGTTTTTTTATTTGTTTTAAATTACTTTTGGCGCGGGGTGTGACAGTTGTCTTTCGTTTATATTAGTTTGCATGTTTTTTTAAATCGAAATCCATTCATATCTTCAGGTGCCCCAAGCATCCCAAAAATAGTTAAAAATTGAAGGTTTTATGAAAATTTATAATTTTTTTGTTTTTTAATTTTTTTTAAAAATTCTATTTGGCGTCGTGTGAGAAAGTTGTGTATTGGGTGTATTACATAATTCTGTAGTTTACATATGTATATATATATATTTTTTTTATCGAAATCCATTCATATCTGCCAGTGCCCCAAGTATAGTTAAATATTGAAATTTTTAAGAAAATGTCTTACAAATTTGGCAAAGTGCTTAATTAATAAAGATAAACTTATAAATAATAATAATTTTATAATAATACATGAAGTATAAATTTAAAAATCAAAGCCCTAAATCATAAAAATTATAAAAATTGACCTTACGTAGCAAATTGTTTACTTCTTTTAATTTGGAGATTTACATATTTCTAAAGTTTGTAATCCTTTTGGGATTAAAATATTTGATATGGCGTCTTGATTTTATTCAATTCAATGTGAAACCAAGTCTCTTTTCTTGTGCAGATACACTTTCTGATGCCTCAGGCACTAGGTGAATGCATCTTTTATCATCTTGTGTATGGCATTGATATTTTGACCATTCCTCCGTTTTTCCTACATTTACCATGGCCTCAATTTCTTCATAAGGCACATTCATCAAAGGATGTGGTTCGAAACGTCCAACTCATTGCCAGTCAATAAGTTCACAATAATACTTTGCTTTGAAGTGTATTTTTGGTACTTGAAAAATTCTTACTTCTGGTAATCCTCTATTTTCATTTCTAGCACAAAATAGTTTTCGTATTATTAAATACCTGATAGGCTCTGTGTTATCTCAGAGCATAGATAATAAAAAAAATCCAGGATGACAAAAGAAGCTATATAGTTGAACAACAGTGTCTACAAACTTTCTTAGATTGGGGTAAAATGTGATAAGTTTCCAATTATACCGCTGTCCTTCTATTATGGAGGGCTTTGTTTTGATATGGAGCCATATAGGTCCATACTTTCATAAAATATTTTCTAAGAATAATGAGATTCTCAGATGGATTTTCTGTGGCCACCTACAACCTTAACTTTCTACCTTCAGTCGTTAACCATCTTGAGTAAACAACTGGAAAAGGGTTTTTAAATGCCTGGTCAGAGCCACTTTCACTAAGTGATATTTCTACGCAAATATCATATAAATATTGCTGATCATTGCTGAGAACCATTCTACCTATGTTATCTAGCATATTATCCACACTTATTGAAGAAAAGGAAGCTACAGGTAGCTCCTCGCAGGTTTTGATTGCTGCACCAATTGGCCCACAAATAGGCTTTTGTACCAGTTGTTGCACATCTAAAGAATGTAGTAAATGTCGTAAAGACATTTAGCTTCTTCTGTTACAAATGTAACGTGTCCAATATGCAGTGAGTCAGGTTCCTTTACAAAAGAATAATGTTCCTCCTTTGTGATCTTTGTGTAGCACATTGTGCTCTTCATCACTAGCATTTTTGTATTGTCTTTTTCCCATCAGAAAATAATACGGTTAAAATAGACAGAAACACAGCTAAATTGCTCGTCTCTGTAACTAAATATCGAGCCTTTGTACACTATCGACGAATTTTGTTGCGATCTACTAAATTCGAAGTCCCTTTATTGTGTACAATTCCAATATCTTGTAAAACAGCACTGGCAAATTGAAGCAACTGCTTTGTTCAAAACTTCGTATATAACAGTATTGTATTAAAAATTATACATTTAATATAAACGATAAACGATTTTCATCCCCTGGACCTAAAAATTATGCTATACAAAAGATTATTTAACTCTTATTTTTACTTATAATTTTAAGTTCAAGATTTGCATAAAAATCGATTTTCGGCAAGTATTTAAGTGTCTTGGGACACCCGGAAGACATTTATTGAAGTTAAAAATGTTTTGCATGTGTGCTAGTAGGCTTAAAAGACAACTTTCGCACCCCGCACTTAAAGTAATTAAAAAATAAATAAAGAATAAAAAATATATATATATATACATTTTCAATTGTCAAAAATTCTTCTAAAGTTAATTTCATAACACCAATAGATCTTTTTAGGTGATATTTGAACTGTCCGACACCTCTCTCCCAGAGACCTCCAAAATTTGGTGAACGAGGGGGTAGAAATTTCCAGAGAACTTGCTCGGATGACAGGAATCTTGATACATCATCATTATTTTTATTTATAGAATTTAATAATTTTTTCAATTCTCTAGTTGCTCCAACAAAGTTGGATGCATTATCACATGAGATTGTACTACTTTTGCCTCTGCGAGCAAAGAATCTTTTTAGAGTTGCAATTAATGCATTAGAAGTTAAATCAGAAAGCAACTCTAAATGCACTGCTTTTGTCACCATACATATGAAAATTGCTACATAAACCTTATTAAACATTCCTTTTCTTTGGTTGCGATATTTAATCAAAAATGGACCACATAGATCAAGTCCTGCATTAGAAAAGGTTGGACTTTGGATTACTCTCTCAGGGGGTAAATTACGCATGATTTGATTGACAATTGTAGGTTTTATTTTAAAACATTGAACACAATCGTGAACAACTTGACGAGCAATGTTTCTTCCGTTAATAGGCCAAAATAATTGTCTTACAGTATTTTTAAGTTCAAGATTTGCATAAAAATCGATTTTCGGCAAGTATTTAAGTGTCTTGGGACACCCGGAAGACATTTATTGAAGTTAAAAATGTTTTGCATGTGTGCTAGTAGGCTTAAAAGACAACTTTCGCACCCCGCACTTAAAGTAATTAAAAAATAAATAAAGAATAAAAAATATATATATATATACATTTTCAATTGTCAAAAATTCTTCTAAAGTTAATTTCATAACATGCTGGTCCTTGAGGACCAACATGTAAGTCTCTTTTATGATAGTAAATAAAGATTTCTGTTAATTTACTACCTGGGGGTAAAATAATTTGGTCAGATTGGTCATAGCTTAAATTTGAGTTAGCTAAACGACCACCTACTCTTAATAGATCATCTTGATCTAGAAATGGATTTAAGAACCATAACTTACTTTTTATAGGGCACTTTTTCAATGCCGAAATTTCTGTTGAGAAATACTCACCTTGAATCTTTTTCAGCAATACATTTCTGGCAAATTTTATTTCCTCCAACATTAAGTGATTTTTAAGTTTAACATTATTCTTGCAGTTGTTAAAAAACCTGAAAATAAACGCTAATACTCTTATTAGTTTCACATAACTGTTTGAAATATTAAGAAAAGATTTAATAAAGTCATTTTTTATAACTGAAGTTAAGACCGGAACTGACTTTAGTTCCTTTAAAAAGAGTTCATCATTTTTGTGAGAGTCATTTTGAGGAAAAAGTTCACTAATGTCCTTTTTCAGGAAATCGGGGCCTTCCCACCACAGTTTGTTGGTTGAAAGGGACGTAGCATCTTGACCTCTGGATAACGCATCAGATGGATTAAGTTTTGAAGGAACATATCTCCACTCATAGTTTTTTGACAGTTCTTGAATCAGAGAGACTCGATTGCCCACAAAGGTTTTAAGGAGATGAGGTGAAGTTTCTATCCAGGCTAAGGAAATGGTGGAGTCTGACCAAAGTATGACCTTGTCAAATTTAAGCTTTAGTGCTTTTACTACTCTTTGAGTAAGTTGGCACAATAACAAACACGCTGACAGTTCAAGTCGCGGGATGCTAAGAGTTTTAATTGGGGCAACTCTGCTTTTGCTGCAAATGAGATGAGAAGCAGGAGAACAAGAGTTCAATACTGATTGGAGATAAAGAGACGCTCCGTAAGCCTTTTCACTAGCATCAGCAAAGCTGTGCAAGATTATAGTTGATACATCTTTAATGAGAATGCATCTAGGTATCTTGAATGATTCTATCAAAACAAGTGAATTAAGGAACTTGTCCCATGCTTGAGCAACAGGAAGTGGAATGTTATCATTCCAGTCACACTTTAGTAACCACAGTTTTTGCATAAAGATTTTAGCACGGCAAATTACCGGCCCAAGTAACCCTAAAGGGTCGAAGGGTCTGGCAATTTGACTTAAAACTTCGCGTTTTGTATAGTTAGCACTTCTGTTGACAATAACCGTAAATTTAAATGTATCACTACTGCAGTCCCAAAGTATTCCGAGAGTTTTTGCTGAAGTATATTCGGAATTTTGGTTAAACGGAAAAATTTGAGAATCAGGGGTTATTTCTTCAACAACATTAGATTGCCGTTTATGTAAAGACATCTGGCCTCTTTTGAAGAGATCTGTCAATCTATATTTAAAACGCTAAGCGATTTCTTTCGACAATCCGTCAAAACAAACTACTGCATCAAATCACACCATTCTTTTTTTAAATGAAAGATATTTGGACACAGATTTGTTATCGTGCATTCGTTTGTTCGAAAATTTAATTAATTAGCTGTAATTTTCAATTAAACATTTACTTCTGCTTATGACGTCATAAAGTCGACAACTCCCACTTTTGAGGGCATAGAGTTTATTCCCTGAACTCTGTGGTTCGCCAATCTTTTGACATTAGCTAATATCAACTAGGTAATATTTTAACATTGTAGTATAAAATCTTTAAAAAAAACTTAATTAGCTAGAATATAATCATAATAAAATATCTAAATGTAAACATATCAATATGAATAACAAATCTCACGTAAAATGTTGCAATTTAAATGATTCCAATTGAAACAAGATTTGGAGAGTTATCCTTGACGCCCAGCTAACATAAAAGTACCTATTTTATTTTATTTATTTACATACATATTCAAATTTATTATAAAACACCAGGTTGCCATACAAAGCAAAAATCGTCATTTAGGCGCCAAAAAATAACCCAGGTGTGTCTGCGATATATGTACTGATTTAATCAAAATTATTTTGGTTGCACCGCATATTGCAAAATTGATTAAATCCATGATTATTGCTTCTTTCTCAGATTAAAAATAAGAAAATTGGTACTTCTCTATTATCCCGTCGTCCCCTTTTCATAACAAAAAAATATCGCCAAACTGTAACGCCAAATAAACGGGAGAACGTTGCCATTGAAATATCAAAATAAATAAATAAATAAAATACATGAATTTATGGACACAATTGTTATTTTAATTAATGAAATAACTAATAAATCAGTAAAACATAAGGAAAATAGACGCAAATCTCAAATTAAAAACCACTTGATGACGTAACAAACACGTATAATGCTTCTGACATCAAGTAAATCGCACTTCATTTTCGGCGTTTAATTTTACAGTTTGGCGATAGTTTTTTGTTATGAAAAGTGGTCCACCAGATAATAGAAAAGTACCAGAAAATTTAATGTTTAACGAAATTCAATTATTTGATCGATCACGAATTTTGGTTCTTTTCCGTTATACCGACACCATGCCATACATGTAAATATATGCTTGGCGACAATGGTGTCCGTATAATGGAAAAGTACTCAATTTTTTCTTAGTTTGGGCTATACCAAAAACAAACATTTTACAGGTAACAAAAAAATCGTCGAAAATGGCTGCTTCATCAGCTGTTATGACAGCAAAGTTGGATAAAATCTAATAACCTGAATTTTACAACGTTTATGCGAAACACCGCAGAGAACACACGCTATCTTTATATAAGTATAGGGTATATTTAAATGAATAAGAGAACTAACAACCTTCAATAATATAATGCATGAAAAAGTAAACAAATAAGGGATTCAGCAAATCATAAAATATGTATTTCTTAATATAACTATAAAATACAGAAAAATATTCTGGTACCATCAAAAATATTCATTATCCCGTCAAAATTCCATGCATGATCCCGTCGTCCCATTAAGAAAAAAAAACTATATGCAAATTAGGTACTTTTCGGTTAGCCAGCGCCAGTAATATATATATATACATAATAATAAACTCCAATGGAAAATTACTTGCAGAATCATTATCACAAAAGCCAACCAAAATCTATAAACCACATAAATTCAATACTAGAAAAACAAAACTATATACATTATATATATTTGTATATATGTATGTATATACTATATATATACTATATATATATATATATATACATATATACTTCATTGGCGCCCTGCTAACCGAAAAGTACCTCAAATAATTCGCCAAACTGTAGCGCCCAATAAACAAACGGAAGAATGTTGCCATTAAATCTCAAAAAAAGAAAAATAATAATAATAATAAAAAATAATTAAGAAAAGCCCCATTTACTAAAGTAACATTTATCAGTAACTTTTAACAATAAAATTTACAATATATTAATGAAAACAGAATCAACAATAATCTTGGATATTTATTTATTTACATTATTTCTCTTAATTATGGAAAAGGAATAATCATCCTGATTATGTCAAGGAATGAAGAAACCATACAAATAAATTATACTTGAAAACATTAAAAATCTCCTTATCTGCAGATTGATTTATTATTGTAAAAAAAATTCTTCATCTTTACATAAAAATTGATTAGCTTAAAACAATGGATGCGTTTCAGAAGATATGGATTTGAAACGAACAATGATTAAAGAAGACACTTTAAAAATTTTGATCAAAACATTTTAAAACTTTTTTTAACGTCGAATTTCGACGTTGCGTTTGGGGAGATGCAATGCACATGCGCATAGGAGCTCATTCGGTTGCATTATCACAAGGGGGGGGGGATGTTTGCCTTATTTAATATGTTCTTTTATTGACTGAATATGAGATGAACGTAGGGATATGCTATTTGTATGATACTTCATAGGTTCAGGAAATTTTCTTTCTTGCCGTGAGGAATAGGGCGGTAATGTCAAACTGATTTCCATTTTGTTTACGGATTGTTTGTTTAGAGTTTGCATCAGAAATAATAACGTAATTTACTGGGAGAATTTTTTTTTTTAAATAAAATATTTGAAAGATTGTTTCATAAGCACCCCTACTTATGTAATAAAGGAGCTTATTTTACTAATATTGTTATTGTAATTTTTTTCGTCAAGTTTTGACGGGTACCATCTAGTTGTTCTTTAATTTCGTTAAATTCCGCAATGTCTGAAGACCCAGAAAGGTAATCATCCATGTACATATCGCTCATTACGACCTTAGCTGCTAATGGAAAATTAGTTGCTTCATCTGTTGCTACAGGGTTCATACTGTGCTTGAAAGTGCTTGAATTTTTAAGAGAGAAAAAAGGTCCTTGAAAGTGTGTGAATTTGTTTATATTTTAATGAAGGTGCTTAATTTTCGTTATTTTTTTTATAGGTGCTTAATTTTTCTTATTCAGATATTCAAAATAAAATATAACTAGATGGAACACGTCAAAACTTGACGAAAAAAAATACTATAACAATATCAGTAAAATAAGCTTCTTTATTATTTAAGAAGGGGTGCGTATGAAACAGTCTTTCAAATATTATATTTTAAATGTTTTTTTTCACAATCAAATACAGTACTATTTCCTATGCAAACTGTAAACAAACAATCCGTAAACAACTGTGACATTATCGCCATATTCCCCATGGCAAAAAAAAAAATTATGGACCTATGAAGAATCATACAAATAGTATATTCCTACGTTCATTTCATATTCAGTAAATAAAAGAACATAGTAAATAAAGCACACATCTCTCTCTCCCCCCCACCCCTTCCCCCCTGTGATAATGCAACCGAATGAGCTCCTATGGGCATGAGCATTGCATCCACCCAATGAGCATTGCATCCATCGAAATTCGATGTTAAAAAAGTTTTAAAATGTGTAAATTAAAAGTTTTAAAATGTCCTTTTTAATCATTGTTCATTACAAATCCATATCCTCTAAAACGCATCCATTATTTTAAGCTAAGTTTTCAAGTGTAATTTGTTTGTATGGTTTCTTCTGTTCCTTTACATAATCAGGATAATTATTCCTTTTCCATCACAGTCGGGGATATTTTCCCTCTTATACAATTGGCAAATGGATCTAAAAAAAAAAAATGCAATTTCTAGCATATTCTGATATTTGCTGGAACATATACATCAACGAATTCAGCATATCAATTTTATGTTCAACATAAACTAAAATTAGTTTTTTTTTTTTTGACAGATTTTTGTTTAGCGCCAAAATGCTCTATCTTATGGATAATCTGATCTTATGATTTATCACTGTTTTTATTATTATTATTATTATTATTCACTTTTTATGATGGTTAGAGAAATCTATTTTCAATTGTGGCAACTTTCCCAGGGGCTATTTTACATTATTGAAGCAAACTGGTGGTCACTGATAAGATAGAATTAAAAAACTTTTCATGCTTGAAAATTATTTAAAAAGTCGTTAAATTAAGTGGCAGTTTTCAAATAAATTTCATTCGAAAGCTAATTTTTTTTCTAATTGATGATGTAAGAATTGAAATTATAAAATGTAGTCAAATGTAGTAAAAAATAGAAATTTGTAGTACTTAGAAGTGATGTAAGAGCGATGAAAGCTAAAGCGATAGTGTCGTTTGTTGTCACAACCATTGTACATTTCTAAAAAATTGCCACTGTATTTTGGCTGGCGACCAAAAGTAGAAAACCATTTTTTGACATCGAAAGAGGAATTCACAGTGAAAGAAATAGGACTTTGCTCTAATAAGGAACTGTTAAATGATTTATAATAAATCTACCAAAATAATTCCTATGAAATATTAGTCTTACATTGTCTATTCTACCTAAAAATACAATCATTATTTCAAGTTTTTTTTTTACCATAACATTATTTTTAATAATTTTAAATTTCATGAAATCCGTTACTTCTGTGATTCTTTTAAATTAAAAATGAAGTTTTCTAATCTATAATTTAAAAAAAGTAATTGGTAACATCTAATCAAGGTATGCAATCAAGATGAAGCAACCAATAAAGGCTCCAGTTCTAATCTTTAAAATAAAAAATTGAAAAATCAGTTAAAAATACGTCATGTTGACACAATCATATAAATTTTTCTTTTTACTTTTATCAATGTTAAAATGCATTTCAAGCTAAGCATAACATCATTTTCACCAGCGCAAACTTTATGTATTTTCCTTTGTATACGTTACTTTTATGCTTAAACACCATGTTAACAAATAAAAATATATTTTGTATTTTGTATTTAATGGTAATGAAAAAATGGCATCAACAAAGTTATAATGTATAATGATAAAATAAACCCAATGGACAATATTCCCGTGACGTCACAATAAATATGAATTTTTATTCGCTTATAAAACACGCGGATAAATATTTTTACCTAAATTTAACTTGCAAATTAAAAAATTCGGCCTAAAAACCACGTGATTTTAATATTTATCATTCCTCTTTTATCCTCGGAACCACAGAGCTTAGAGAATAAACTCTGTATCTCACAACAGTGGGCGTTAAAGGATTATGACGTCATTAGCAGATGTAAAAGTTTAATTGAAAATTATGGCTAATTAATTAAATTTTCGAACAAACGAATGTACGATAACAAATCTGTGTCCAAATATCTTTCATTTAAAAAAAGAATGATGTAATTTGATGCAGTAGTTTGTTCTCACGGATTGTCGAAAGAAAAAGCTTAGCGTTTTAAATATATAGATTGCTAATTGCAAGCTTAAAAAAAAAATTATGATTTTATATTTTAAAACAAAAATCTTTCAAAATGAATCGGGACCTCCTACTGACTTTGGCTACTTACTTCTGTGTGTTTCACCTGATGTTACCAGAGCCCCGATCGACATATTTTGAATTAATTTTTCAATTAATTTCAAGTGAAAAATAATTGAAAATTTAATTCAAAATATGTCGTCTTATGTATGCCACAAAGGTTGTATGCTCTTAGACTTTTCCATCTCGTGCTGCAAGTTGCAGCCTTTCCGACATATTAGAATGAGAAATTCCAGACTGGGTATCGTCCTCATAGCTCAATGGTAGAGCGTTGGAGCAAAGTATCCAGGTTCGATCCCCGGTCTGGACAATTTTTCACTCTGTCGGTTTTACACTTTGTAAGCAATTTGAAAAAATAACTTCATATGTTTAATATTCAATAATGGTGTAATTTCACTGCTGAAAATTAATGGAAAAATTAATAACAATATTATTAATTAATGGAAAAATAAATCTTACCGGAGCTCGGCTCCGATACTTCTTTGATTTTAGTCAATGTTTAAATATTTGGTCAGACTTCACCGGAGCTCATGAACATTGCTCTCCAGTGGTCAGCGGAAAAGCATTTCTGGAAAATCGAAGCTTAAATTATGTTTTCCTTTTTCTCCCATCACTAATGCTTTGCTGTCCTTTCCTACAAAGCGCATACATGAATATTTAGCATGTCGCACACGTTGGAGCATGTATCTATCTAGTGATCGCAGATATAGACTCAATTGTATTTTGTCTTGATGGTTTTCGAATAGCTATGAGAAATGCCAGAATTAACCGCACCGTATCTGCTATTTTTACTCGTGGTATTGTTATGTTTAGTTGCTGTAATTTGCTCGTGTTTGTAAAACATTGTAAATTTGCAACGAAGCTCACAGTCGCACAGCTCCAGTTTTATGTTTTGCTAATTCATAAAAAGACCACCTTGGCGAGTAGGATTTTCTGAAAATTCATCCTCCGATTTCAATGTTTTTTTTTTTTAATATTATTTTGTTTTTGGTTCTATTTTTTGCTTATTTGTTTGCTTATTTTCTGCTCTATTCATTTATTAAATTTTATTATGTCTAATTGGATATAGATACAGTGAAAATGTATTATTATTTCTTTTTTACAAATGACGAAATTGCTTTAAATTTTACAAATAATGTATGAAATATAAATATGCGGGTGTTATAACAACCATAATGCGTCCCTCCTTCTAATGAAAGGGGGTTTGGTTTGATGGTTGTTATTAATGCTGAAAATAAGAGCTCCGGTACTCTTTTTGCTAGAATTTAAGCTCTGCCTGTGAGTATGGATTTTGAAAAAAGAGGCATTAAATGTGAGGCATTTTCTTAGAAAAATACTATCTATAATTACACACAATGTTACGCTAATCGTGCATTAATTTAAATTGATCAGCAATAAATTAGTTATACATTTATTTACACTTATTACATTTTAACGAATGCTACCTGCATGTCATTAAAATTATACTTGCTGACCTGTCCAGCGGGGCCCGATCCCATGACAGTTACCTCAAACTTGTATGATTATTTAACATATATTGATTTTATATTTTTAAATGAAATTTTCGCTAAAAAATATGGATTATATTATTAGAGGGAAAAGCATTTAAAAAAGACACTTTCTTGTTTTTTTTTTCCTCGTAAGGGTCTCTCGTTTCATAGTTTTTTAAAAAATAACCCCTGTTGTCTAAATATGATGGTTTTACAGACCGTGGAAAAATATTGATATCTAGCTGTAAAAAGAATGTTTCCATCTTGCTTTTTTTTTTTTTCGTTTGTTTGTTTGTTTTGCGACGGGTCCTTTAAAATAACAACAAAAAAAAGTTATTGTCCAAACTCTCTGAAATTTTATTGGATTGTAAATATTACTGTATCCAACCTCTCTTTAAAATTCCGTGAAAAAAGTCTTAAATCTTTGACTAAAGTCGAAGAGAACAGAAACGCAGAGTCACATAAAAAAGACTACATTTAATAGTGAAAACAAAACTGAATGTCGAGCGAACCCACGCCGAAACACCTAACTTTCTTTTAGCATTAAATTAAAGTCCCATAATGCTTAAAGTGATAAAAATAACACAGAATATTTAAAATACCTGTTTTTTAATGTAGATTACATATGTTTCATTCACAACTATCGGTGACATCTCCCAGTTTTAGCCAAATTAAGCACCTTCTAACTTTGGACATGCGATCTCGTGGTATATGTTTTACTATTTTCAAATATGCGAGAATTTTTGTATTTATCATTAAGATCTGAAGATGTCACCGATAGTTGTGAATGAAACATATGTAATCTACATTAAAAAACAGGTATTTTAAATATTCTGTGTTATTTTTATCACTTTAAGCATTATGGGGCTTTAATTTAAAGTTAACAAGTGATTATATTATATTATTTATTTCTTTTAGCATTTTCATCGAAAAATTCTCAGATTTTTTTTAAATACTTTTATTCATCAGAGCGTTTCACAATTTTTGTAGGCACTGTAAATTTAATCTTCCGAGATGCTTTTAAAAGATTGTGTCGAAATGCAGACATTTAGTTACTTTTAGCATAGAAAAAAGATCGTCTTCAAAAGGCGCGATATGATGTGCGGTCCTAAATAAATCGTAATTTAGAATGCTTTCAGCTGTTTCACACCTTTAAATTTCCCATTTATAATAAACTCTTTATGCCAAGCATTTGCATCTTAAAAGTAATCTCTATACTAAATTTCAAGTTTCTAACACTAACAGTTTCAACTAAATCATAATTTAGAGCGCTTTTGGAAAGTTTTCCGCTCATTCCATCCTTTCAAATTTTGAATTTTTTTTAAAATGTTCTAAGGAAGCATTTACTACATAAAAGTAATCATCATGCCAAATTCCAAGTTTTCATACCAATTGTATCACATAAATTGCAATTTTAGAATGCTTCTTACTCTTGCATTCTTTTAAATTTCGAATTGAAAAAAAAAAATTCAGGACGAGCATTTACATCTCTTAAGTAACATCCATATAAAATTTCAAGACTCTAGCCCCAGAGTTGTATCATATAGACGCACACCTCTTCTAGTCTTCAAGATTATTATGAAGTATCATCAACTGGCAAGACTGCCTTGAAGTTTTGCAGACATAGATGGCTTGACAGCCTACCAGCTATAAAAAGAGTCATTGAAATATTGGAGATTTAAAGTCGTTCATCTCTTGTGTCGAAAAAAAAAATTCCCAATCGCACATATGACTCCATAAAATCTTTTTTAAAAGATGAATTGTTAATTGTTAAGTTGCATTTTCTCTCATCAGTTGCATCTTTGGTGCAGCCTTTCATGACGAAATATCAAACTGAAAAACCTCTGCTGCCATTTTTTGCCACTTATTTAACAAAGTTAATTCGGTCATGCTTACTGATTTACAAAATTCTTAAGGATGGTGAAATAAAAAATGTAACAGCTTCGAAACTTTCTCGGTTTGAATTCAAAACTGATATGTTGAATTCCATTGCTAAAATAGAAACTGGATTCACTGTGGAAAAATTGCTCAAAAATCTAACAGAGCAGAAATCTGTGAAAGAAAGTGATGTTATTGCTCTGAAGCAAGAAATAAGGGACTTCATTTGTGCAATGATGAAAAAAAATCATCGAAAAAAGCACAATAAATTATAGTATTGTACGCAATTCATCTTGTTTGAGTCCTGGTAAAATTGCACGGAACAAAGAAAACTGCATTTCACAAATGAAATCCATCATAAATGCCTTCCAAGAAAATGGTTGGATCCCAGAAGATGACTGTGAAGCCACTCTTCGGGATTATCAAGATTTCCTTGAAACAACAAACTTATCAGTTTTCATGAGCTTTAATGAATCGACTGATAGATTGGATGATTTTTTTTTATGATCATGTGTGTGTTAAAGGACATGTTAAATCCTTCCATGTGACCAAACTTGTGTTGCTTTTGTCCCAAGGACAAGCTTCTGTCGAGAGAGGATTCTCTATTAACAAAAATATGGAAGTGGAAAACCTAAAAGAACATTCTTATATTTCTTTAAGAATTATAAAAGATCATATATTGTGGTGGCGTGCTTAAAGTACCTATAGTAAAAGAGCTACTTTCGTCTGCATCCAGTGGTAGACAAAGGTACATGATGTACTTGAAAGATCAGCAAAAATAGAAGGAAAAATGTTTTACTGGGAAGAAGAAAAGAAAGCTTAAGAAGATGATTTAGATGACTTAAAAAAAGAAAAATGTTTGGAAGTTGATATCAAAGAACTTCTGGACTCAGCAGATGAGTTGTCTTTGAAGGCAGAGTCTAAAAAAAAATGACTTTCTGCATACAGTCAAACAGCCTGAGAAGAACCGTAAAAGAAAAACAGGCTGAAGTTAAAATTTTAGATGAAAAAATAGAAGAGGCAGTTAAAAAGCTTAAAGGCTGAAAAAAGTCTTGTATTTAAAATGCAATAAATTATTCATGCTGAAACATGCAAATTTTTCTTTGTGTGTGTGTTTTAATATACCTTTTTGTAAAATGATTTAGTGGATGTTTTCAAATTAAGGTAAGGTATGAAAAATTGTTTCATTTTTTTTATTTTATTTAAAATTGTGTGTATCATACCAGTGCAGAATTATCAAGTGTCTACTTTTGTCTAGTGTTAGCACAGATAACTTTCAAAGTATACTGCAAAAATATTTTCTGTATTTTTCGGAGACTTTCTCATAAAATTTCACATTTAAGACTATGCTACTATATATTATGTATGGCATTCACTTGAAAACATATGAAAATGATTTTTTTTTCCTCTTTTATACATTTGCATTATACAAACAGACATAGAATTTTGTAACGTTAAAATTTTCATTTCTGAAAAGGTGCTTGAATTTTGGGTAAGGTGCTTGAATTTTATCATGTAAAGAGAGTATGAACCCTGTTGCTAACTGCTGGAGAACTCTAGTGGCGAGGAATGGACTACTTGCACAGCCCTATGTAACTGTTTTCAGGGTATAGATTCTGTCTGGTTTCCCCCCCCCCCCCCCCTCTCTCCACAATATTTTTTGATATCTAGTATGCAACGGATTTACTTCTATTTGTCGAAACATTTTATTTACATCAACAGTAAATGCGAAAATATTTTTCCTAAAACGGATCATAATCGCAAAAAGATCATCCTGTTATTAACCCTCCTTTAAACAATAAATCGTTTAGAGACTTTCCATTACTAGTTTTACAACTCCCATCAAAAACAACCCTTAATTTAGTTGTGGTACTTGACAGTCGCAAAACACCGTGATGAGGGAAAAAATATCCTGCATCAGGATTTGTGTCATCAGACATTTCCTCCATGTGTCCCAATGTAGCGTATTCTCTTAGAAATTCTATGTATAATTCCCTTAATTTGGGATCTCATTCTAAACGTTTCCATAACTGATTTAATCTTTTAGTGGCAATTTGTTTTGAATCTCCCAAAGAATTATCTAACATTTGAGATTTAAAGGGTAGTTCAACTACGTACCTACTGTCCGGTTTTTGGTAATGAGTTTTTAAAAAATGTTCATTACATTAATTTAACTCCTCACTAACTAAGGGTTTTAATTCACTTACCTGATCTAATTCCCAAAAGGAGCTTATTTCTTTTTCTAATTTCTTAGATTCTGTTATCAAGAAACAAGAATCAGAAGATTCCTTTAAATTCGAGATCGAATTGTAAACAGCGCCTGATATAACATGTCCAAAAAATGTTTCTACTAACATTAATTGAGAATCATCAATTTTAATTTTATTCGATCCTATTAATTCATAAAATAACTCTGCTCCAATAATCGCGTGTACACGTTTCGGTTTGTTCCAGTTATTATCCGCTAAAATTATATTCGCCGGCAATTTTAATTTCGACGCGTCGACATATGACGGGGGAAGCTCAGCAATTTTCGGGACAACTACCATATCTAATTAATAAGATTTAGTTTTACTTTCATTCGTTAATTCTGTACTAATAAATGATTTAGCGTTTAAGCATAAATCGTTAAGTCCGGAAATCGGAATATGAGTTTTTTGTTTATGCAATCCTAACACGTTTGCTGCATATGCACTTATTAAATGTGAGCTAGAACAGCTGTCTA
Organism: Maratus michaelseni; assembly: GCA_963931845.1. Lineage (NCBI taxonomy): Eukaryota > Metazoa > Arthropoda > Arachnida > Araneae > Salticidae > Maratus > Maratus michaelseni. The sequence goes on from OZ007589.1 coordinate 470,699,509, forward strand.
ATGCTGCAATTAATGGTTTAAATTCCCCAGAACCATCCTTCAAATATATTACAGCTGTATTTAAAATCACACAAGATTTATCTATTTTATTTTCCTTCGCGAAAAATGTTTGATTATCGAGAGAGAGGGAGGGAGAAATCAGGCGTCCGTCTGCCTCCTCTAGCGGTCGATTTGTTTTGTTATTTTGATTAATTGGATGCAATAGAGTGCTGTGTTCTTTGCTATTACAAGAAAAACAGCTGTACTTTGATACACAGGGATTAGGTAAATGATTATTTAAACATGATGGACATAAACTGTTATTTTTTACAATTTCTGTTCTTTTTGTCACATCCATTAATTTAAATTTGTCGCATCTATATAAGGAGTGCTTATCCGCACATCCTAACAAGCAGCTTTTTCCATGTTTTGATTTAGTTAAAAATGATTTTTCATTATTTGGCTTAGCGCCTGGTTTCCAACTGTATGGAATCTTCCTATTTTCTTTAGGCAGAAAAGTATTTTGAAGAATTCTAGCTCTTTCTTCCAAAAAACTTAAAAAGTTATCTACTAGTTTAGGAATTTCATTTTTAATTAATTTCATTTCGAAACATTTTTTTATTTCAGGATCCAGTTTTTGAAATAGTATATGCATTATTAAAGCATCTGACAGTTCGTTTGATTCAAACTCGAGTAATTTTAATGCACGCAAATTACATTTAGTATTATCAATTAATTGCATTAAATGGTTAGGAGAGTCTGGTACCTTTGATAAATTTAATAATTTAATAATATGGCAATCAAACTGCCCTTTTGTTTTCGTATCTTTTTTCTAAAGAAGACCAAAAAGATTCATAAGTGTCTTGTGCTGACTCGAGCCTTTTGGCTTCACCCTTTAGACAGCCCTTTGAATAGCATAGCTGCTGAGTTGAATTTAGATTTTTATTATTGCCTATAATTGACATAAATTGAGTTTTAAAATTTTGAAACTCATATTTTCCTGAGAAACTAGGTAGAGGTAAGTCAGGTATTTTAAAGTTAGTCGTGACAGTCAGATTATCTTTTTTAACATTAGAACATTCTAATTTAGATATAAATATATTAAGCTTTACCTCTGATTTTTCCAGTTCATCTTCGAGCTGAGACGTTATATCCAAAGAATCCTTTAATTCCACATCTTCTGGAAGTTGTGTATAGGTGTATATGAGTTCACACGATGACGTTTTGAGTTCTGAGATTGAGATTCGTTTAGCTTCCAATCGTAACGGATGGTCTTTCTTTTGTTGTTGATCCTTTTCTTCTGTGAGTACGTATTCACTAAGGAAATTTTGTTAAGCTTTGTTTTTAACACGCCGCGTTGGCGATTTAAAGCTGTTAAATTACTCATTTACACTGTGCTCCGGTCGCTTCGGACCATTTGTCGGGAGCAGTAAGAGAGTGGACTGTAAAAGTTATAATTATTTATTTATTTAATTGCCAAGGGGCAAGTGAAGTTTTGTTTAACTTCTGTTTTGAGCGCAAGGGCACTTGTGACATGAGATGCAGCTCATTTGAGAACGAAGCTCAACTGACGGTTTTACAAGCTAGGTGGCGCTGATCTATTAAGCAAACTTCGGGAGCGCACAAAAGCTACTTTTTCTTCCCTGTCAAGGCCAGAAGGACTTTTTAAACATCACCTTTCATGATCCTATCATCTTGCGTCTACTCATTGTACCCTTGAGTCTATTATCTTGTACTGTTTAAGAATATTAATTTACAGATGGGTATCATTATTTCCAATCCCACAATTACGGTATTTTTTTTTTAAAGTTTAGCTCAAAAAATACTTAGTGGAATGTGCTGTAATTTTTGATTTTCATGTTAAAAAATTCATTGGTTACAATTCATTCCATTTCTTAATCCCAACAACTATTTTCATAGAATAAAACTGCACCAAGACAAAGAGGCCAGTCATACTTATAAAACTGCTCACACTGCATTCCTTTGAAAAAAATGAAAACTGACACAGGTATTGCATATCGTATTTTCCAGGAATATCGCTGCAGTAACCTTTTTTTTTCCAAATTTTTGTAACTAAATAACTAGTTTAATGTTGCACTGGGTGTATTTTTTTTAATTTTAAATCTTTTAGTGGCCGCCATCTTGTTTCAAAATGGCAGCCACTAAAAGATTTAAAATTCAAAAAAATATTTAAAAAAATTAGAAATTCAAATTTATTTTTTATTTAAATGTTAGACCTTGATACAAGGATTACAGAACATTTTTTGTTTTGCCTCTATCTTAAAAAATGGTTGAGATAGAGCAGTTTGAAATTCTAGGGTGGCTGACATTTTGAAACCAGACAGCAGTTTACAAAAAATCAGAGATTAATTTATGAGTTTTAGTGACCGTGATTTCTTGCAAATTATTATCTTTCATTGTTCTAATCATTTACCCAATCATACGCATAAAACTATGTTCATATCCGTTAGCGTCAAATTCTTGCCAAGCTTTGCGACACTAGGCAAAATATCACCAAATTTGGCGACTAAATTAAGCCTCCATAAATGAAGCCAACTTGATTATAGCTCAATAATTTGGCAAATTTCTTATTCAAATTCAGTATTAACGAATCTTCTGTAATCGGTTTCTTTGCATTTTAGCTTGCTGCTTTCGAGTAACATGAGCTAAAATTTTCAAATGAAGATATAGGGCAGTTACCTTTTCCTCCCGGTACAGGCTGGAAGGACTTTTTTTTCTTTTCATAGATACAACATAAGATCCTTGATTTAAAATGAAAATTCTAACCAGATTTCCAAATTTTTAAATAATGATCGGCAGTAAATTTGCCGTATCTAGTTATTGACCACATTTTTGTTTTCAAACCAGCAAAGTCTATACAGATTAAAAGTATAAAAAGTACATAATTGTACTTGTAGTACTTTGCTTAAACAGTGCAAGATGGAGATGTTAAAACTTAGTTAAAATTTAAATTATTCCCAACAGTTTTGGCTAAAATTTTTGTGGCCATCCTCCAGGACATCAAAGAAGTAAACGGTGAGAGAAAAATGAGAAATGATAAGGAAAACCAAGAATAAAAAAAGGGAAAAAACATGTAATATGCTGGAGCCATCACGGATGTTGTAGTAATAGGAACAATCAAGATTATTTATGAGAGATAAAAATTAATCTAGTTTGACATGCTCAGAAAATAAAGTATACACCATTTTCAACCTATTCCCTTGAAGTTTCACCTTTGGTCTGCTGAAAAGAGCAAACCAACTGCAATGGATGGACTCTGGAAAGTCATTAAAGAGAAATGGCAACCAATACCTCTGGAAATTTTATAAAAAAAACCCTTCTATCATGGAAAGCACAATGCGGACATATAGTCCAGAAACAAAATTTATCCAATTGGACATTCAAAAAATGAGTCTCTACTTTTTAAACTTAAAAGAAAAAGTGTCACAATCATTCTAAGAATATGTAAACACCCTCTAAAGTACTGTTTTATTCACCATTTACCTACCTCTACTCTCCATCTTAAGGAAGGAATTTCCTTTTCTAAAGAAAATAGAATTGAATGGGTGATTTTTTAAAGGAACTAAGTCCTAGTTTTGAAAACCTCACCAGTGGCTGAGAGGTTCTACTCTCAATGCTGGTAGACGGGAGGTGCTGTGTTCAAACACCCTGTCGCACTTGCCGACCAAACTGTTCGAATTTTTCTGTGTTTTTCTTCGAATAAATACAGGTTAGGAACCCTGAGAAAGACCCTTCACTCCCCCCCACCGGCTATTTCCCTGTCGCAGATAATCGGCCTTAACAAATCACCACTACCACCTAGTTTTGAAGTTTCCATAGTCATGTACATGTAGTGCCTTTCAACACTCAACTTTTAAATCCCTCTCTCTTCCAAACACACATAGGCAGTACCTGGATTTAGGTCACGAAATGGTCAATAAATGTGAAAAAACATTGAAACTATCTTAAAATGAGAAATGTCTATTTGGGGGATTTTGTGACAGGTTTGATTGTCACATGGGACAGCTTGCTTCGCTCACGCTCTCCGTTTGAAGGAATGCCAAATTTTTATCTGTTTTTTTTTTTTTTTTTTTTTTTTTTTTCCAGTTATAATGCCACATAAAACTAATAGTGCTGCAGTTTATTTGATCTTTGAGGATTAAGAGATTTCTTTTACTATGCCCTTTTCCCCCTTTATTTGTTTATCCTACCTTTTTTTTCTCCTTTTATTTCTCTCTCTCCCTCCTTTTTCCCCCTTTTCCCTTCAGTTTTTCCTCTTGTTGCTCGTTCAGCATTCTCCTCCAACGGGGGTCAATAATGGAATGTGTCCTATCATTGCAAACATCTTGTGTTGATCAATTCATTTCCAAGGCCTCTCTTTCTTATCAATGCAGTATGCAAATTTTCATTGTTTCCTATTTTCTCTATTGTAATGGTTTCAAGTTTTATAGGGGGTTTACCTAATTTTCCAAATTCTCGTTTTAATTTTAGTGATATATCAATTTATAATTTATAGGGATAATATCGATTTATAATTTAGGGATAGATCACTTTAATGAAAACTGTTGGCCATTTTTAATGACTGTCTATATAATGTCTGCTTTTAAAAATTGGTAAAATATACAGATGTTTTTTATTTATGAAATACAGACATTAAGTCATTTTAAGATACAAACATATCTTTATATTGATGAATGGCATAGTTTACACAAAAGAAGGAATGAGTTTTGTGGCAACTAACTCATGTGCCCAGTCTCTCCCTGCTGACAATTTTCTCTACAATTTAGGCCATACTGAACTTCTGTTAATTATTTATAGGCTGGCTAATCATTGATCTGCATTATTGACAGTATTTACTTTTTTACAAATTTCAGAATTCCGAAGACAGTGAGGACCACTATGCCATGGTCCCCGAGGAGGAGCAGATGTATGCCGAGATCGGTTCTGGCCAGGACTCTGGATCGTCGTCCATAACGTACGCACACATTGAGCCGAGAGAACTTCCACCGGTTCCCCCGACGGTGGAGAGCCTTAAATCTGTTGCTCATGCACACAGCAGACAAGGTGGGTCCTTTCGACACACTTTCATTCGGCTCTGTTTGGGTTTACTGTTGCCACTTCATTTACGTTTCAGCATTTAGTAAATAATTGAGAACTAAAAGATTTGCTTTTAATTGTCTTTGTGTTGTGCCATAGGTGATACTTTTATTTCAAACATATCGTCGCTACCATGTCAAACTATCGAATGTGAAAAAATGTATTTTTCATCATTTTTAAAAATGAGGCGATTATCCCCACTAAATTTTAATAGAATTTCAGGGTTGCAACATCACCAGTTTGTCCTGCATTTCCATTCAGAAATTTCGAATCCATACCATAAATTTAAAATAGAAAATTTTACTTTCTATAATGACAGCATATTTTGTGATTACTTAAAATAAAATTTTTCTCTCAAAATTTCCAGTATGAATTCGGCATCTCTGAATAAAAATGGAGGCCGAACTGTTAACCCAGAAATTTTATAAGTATTTTTATTAGCCGAAGAATTCTAATAAAATTTAGTGGTGACAATCGATCCATTTTTAAAAGTAATGAAAAATGCATTTTTTCATATTCGATAGTTTGACATGGCAGCGACGATATGTTTCATTTTTTAAATTTAAAATAGGCGCTGCTTTTCCAAATGAATAATTTAGGATAAAAATTAAAAAAATACTAGAAAGTTATGTATGTTGAATCCTGTTGCAGTACGATATTTTTCAAATGTCATAAAAAATTCTTTGTTCATCTATTGTTTTATGAATGGTATGCTAAATAACTCTATTTCAGGCATGTCAAACTCGTTCCCCACCCAGGGCCAAATTAAACATTTATACAAAGCTGATTCTGAAAAAAAAAAAAAAAAGAGCAAATTTATTTTATAGCTATCACACATAATGAAATTCGGTTGCTACCTACCAGAAAAAATAAATAAAACATGCACCGGAATACTTTTAAAAAGAAATACTGTTTGTTAAGTAAAATAGATCAATTTTAACATTACCAAACTTTTAAAATTGAAAATAGCAAGGATGATGTTGTACAAAAGTGTGCCGACAAACATAAGTTTAAAAAAAAAAAAAAAAAAAAAAAAAAAAAAAAAAAAAAAAACACATGGATGTTTACATACCTACAAATTAAATACATAATTCTGGCTTTTAAAAATTGTAATCACAATGTAAATGATACAAAAACATATTAAGTGCATCTATCATTCATTTTGCAATTGCTCCTTTTTATAAACCCAATCATTGGAGGGGCACTATTAATTATTTGCAATATAAACTTACTTTTTAAATGAAAAACTAGCTGACCCTCACCCGGCGTTGGCCGGGCCCATGATAATAACTTTAAATAAACCACAAATTTCTATTATTTTATATCTTTAACCCGATTTTGTATGAAATTATATTTTTAAATGAAAAAATTCGCGAAAAAATATTGATATTGAATGACAAAAGCGCTCATTTTCTTGTTGTTTTTTTTTTTACCTAGGGTCGTTTCAGAGTCTTAAAATAGAAAGTTATTTTTGTCCGAACTTCTTTGAAATCTTTATATTGGCGATAAATAAAACAGTTTTTACAGCCTGTGTAAAAATTTCGTGAAAAAATAGTGTTATCGAGTTGTAAAAGAAATGTTTTCTTCTCAATTTTTTGTTGATTTATTTGTTTTCGCATCTGCCGAATTCTCTGACATTTCAATCGGTTCTAAATATAACTGCATCCAAACTCTTTAAATTTTTGTGATCCAATATGCAGATTTAGTAGTGAAAACACGAGTTCTTTAAAAAAAAGCTTTAGCTTTCAACCTCAGAGCAAAAATATATTAGAAGGTCTATGCTTTCAATGCATTGGTACAGGCTTCATCCGTTTTCAATCCCCCTAGGCTAAACAGGTGAGGGTTTTGTTAATCAATCAGGTTTCCTGTTTCTGCCTTCAAAAAAACGTTGACACGCTTGCACAAAGAAATAATTTTCATGTGGATTTGACAGAATGTGATTTTCATTTTAAATATATAGATATTATTATTCAGTCAAAAGTTTCATAATTAAGTCAAAAATGTCAGCTATGTATTGAGCATAGGAATCATTTCCAGAAGCTATTTTTAAGTACAAATGCCTGTGAATGAAAACTGTGCATATCAGTACAATGTAATAGGATAGATTTCATTTGATTATAGAAATTTACGGCTATAACATGAATTTTTCTAACAATGACACATATTTTAGCTTATGTTATTTTCAAATTTATTTAATTGTCTTCTCCTTCGTAGTGAATGATTTTGACTTGCAATTGAATGTATATTTATTTATTTTAAATGTTTTAAACAGATGCATGACCTTTAATAAGCACCATAAATGTACTTTTTTTAATGATGTATCAGTTCAAATCTAACAATTTATCTTTCCGAGGTTTTTTTTAGACATTTGTGAGTACATTTTTTGCTAACTCCAAAGGAGTTTTCACATATCAAATGTAAAATTTCAGTTTTTATTTGAATATGAAAGTATTGTAAATCAGCATTTGTCAATCTGTGATGTTCATCTTTAATGAATCGTTCTTATTCACAACAGTACAGAGCTTTAACATAAAATGTATGTGAGTATGAATATATTTTTAAACATGAAATAAAAATTTAAAAAATAATGATCATGTAGGGTAATGAACAATGACACATTTTCTAACGTAGAGAATGATAATGAATCAACTCAAATCCTAAATCCTTGTGTTCGACGAGAATTCATGTCACTTTCAAAACGACTCATTTAAAAGCTATTTATTTTATTTTTATTTTATTTTTTTAATTTATCGTTAAGCAGTGCCACATTTTAATAGTTTCTCTGTACACTTTTTAGTACCTAATAAATACTGTACACTATTTTAGACAAACTAATGATAAACAAAGACAGCAGCAAAATGGTGTTAGTTTCAATATAAAACACATTACATGGCTTTATTAGTCATCACCCTGGTTCTTACTGCCAATTGCCATCCCGACAAAATGTTTCTTTTGGTAACACTCTCATTGATGTTATTGAATGATTGAAAGTTTCTTCTTTAACCTTATTACTCATATTTTAATATTTTGTGAACTCATTCACATTTAAAAAATTATATTTATGTACTAGCTGACTCGCCCGGCATTGCCCAAACCTGTAATAAAAAAAAATAAATAAATAAATAAAAAACTCGAGTCGAATAACCCAAAACCTGTTGAAATCGAGCCCATAGAACACAAGAAAAGAATGAGCCCCCAGGCAGTGGAATATGCCCCCCTGTAAATTTAACAAAATTCCTGTAACATTAACGCCATGTTTAATTTACAAATGAAATCCCCCTGCTTCTAAACTTAAAAACTTAACTTTTTAATTTATGGCTGTAGCAGGGTACGCCGATTTAAATCAGCTTGATTTTAATCATGATTTAAATCACTTGATTTAAAAAAAAATCATTGATTTAAATCACATTAATTTTTTTGTTAAGTAATTTTTAATTATACTCTAAATTTAAAAAAATCTTGAAAAGAGTACATGTTTATTTAACCATGCGTGAAGAGTTTGAAGAAGAAGAAAACTATGACCTTCTTACTTATGGCTGCTCTGCACATCTTTTAAATTTATTAGCCAGTGATTTACAAATTTCTGATGTGAAAGAACATAATGTTCATGTAGTTAAATACTTCAGAAATAACCACTTTGCTGCTGCTGCTAAATATAAAGAAGGTGGCCAAAAGTTAGTAATGCCGCAGGATGTTCTGTGGAATACAATGTCTAGCAACTTATATAAAACATTGGCCAATATTAATGAAAATATGTGAGGAACACAGAGAAAAAATTGATAGGGTTGTCAGTAATAAGGTTTTAAATTTCTCAATTAAAAGAAATGCAGAAGATTTAATTGGCATCTATATCTTTAGATTCTGTACAGAAAGACAATTGCTCCATTGCTGGTGCTGTTCATATATGGAAAACACTTGAAGAAAAATTTATTGAGCAAAAGCTTGATAAACAGAATTTGAAGTGTTTAGCTACTCGATATGATCAAGCACTTGGTGCGCCTCATTTTCTTGCCTACTTAATAGACCCACGTTTTTGTGAAAGCAAGCTAACTGAACTGGGAAAAAAAAGGCGTTTGAATTGCAAATACAAAATATTCAACTTCTTTTATGCCTTTAATCATGAAATTTTTAGTTAAGGCAGATCCTTTTTATGATTTACTTTTTGAGAAAAACATCATTTCCCAAATGTCACCTTTGGAATGGTGGAAGGTGCATTTAAAATAAACTGTTTGTTCAACTGACCAAAATGCTATAAAGCAATTACTTACTGTGGTAGCTACTTCTGCTTCTGTAGAAAGAATATTTTCTACTTATGGCTTAGTGCACTCCAAACTTCGAAACAAGTTGGGTCACGAAAAAGCAGGGAAATTAGTTTTTCTTTACAAAGCACTAAATTTGTCTTCGCTAAATATTTCGTGGTTACATTTCCTGATTTAAAATAATCAGTTACCTTGACACCTTGTCCATTATTTTCTTCCAAAATGTCAGTGTAAAGAATTTGTACTTTAAAAGAACCTAGTTTTTTATTGAATTTCATAATTATATTTCTTGATTTAAATAAATAATTGATTACCTTGCCTTGATACCTTGTCCATTTTTTCTTCAAAATGTCAGTATGAGGAATTTTTATTATAAAAAAAGTTTATAAGAACTTAGTTTATTATTATTTTAGTTAACACTGATTTATGACTATACGTTTATACTGACTAATTATAAAATTATATTTTTAATTTTAATTTGAATCTTGACCTTTAAACATTTAGTTATATCCAACAAAGGATTCTTTAGTACTACATTGGATGTTTATTCTGGGTTTAATTTTGCATTTGTCACTGGTTAAACAACAATCTTTTTAAATATTGTACTAATATATAAATTTTACATATTGTAACATATTTAAAATAATATGTCATGATGGGGTTTGTTTTGGTGAGTGGATGGTATACAATTGAAAATGGCATGCTATAGACTTTAAAGTTTAAAATAACGTTGCTAGTTAATTTAAATTAAAAAAATCTGATTTAAATCAAAAAAATCCGATTTTTTTAAATTTTTTAAAAAAAATCATGATTTTTTCATACCCTGGGCTGTAGTGCATAAACGTAAGTTGATGCTAAAAGAGATTAATATTTTTTAAAAAAGGTAGTAATTTGGGGGTCTAAGAAAATGTTTAGTGGTTTATAAAGTAGCTGGAGTACCCTAGAACTATGTTAATGAAAATTGCAAGAGAATCGGATCATTTTTAACCCTTTCCAGCACAGACAAATTCTGTTTGTAAAATGAGAAATTACTGACTAAAACCGGAATTTTCAAACAACTTTTTTTTTTAAAAATAACAACTCCTTTCATTTTAGAAACAAAATTTTATTAAAATATTCTTGGTGTCGAATGCAAGTTTGGAATTAAAATTAGGTTTGCCCGGAATGGGACCAGTGTGCCAGAAAGGGTTAAAGAAGCTGCACCAAGGACCCCAAAAAGGAGATTAATATTCAAAATGGGTGGCAGCTGAAGTCTGAGAAAAAAATTTGTTGTGCAAATAGTAACTGGAAGCTCTAAGAAGTTGATAAGGAAAAAAAGCTAATGAATCAGACAATTTTTAAGGGAGCTATAACGGGGTTTTAAAAGAGGCAAACATAGTTTTGAGCAAGACCCTAAGAGGAAAACATCTTAAAAAGTCCTAGTACTTAGCGCTTTAGATCTCTAATGAGTCGAAATTAAGCATAGGTTATAAATTAACCATCAGAATAAAAAATGCTTAAAAGGGGCCCCTAGGGCCCCAATAAAAATACGATGTTGGTGGCTTGGGGAGAGAAATCCAAGACTCAACTTTAAAGTTATGCATTGAGATGGTGACACAGTTAGGAGGGGGGTGGAAAATGCATGGTGGACATAAAGTTGAAGGGCCCCAGGGGGCTAGGATTCTAACTGGAATGTAGAAATGGGAGAATAACTAAATAGAGAAAAACGCCCTAAAAACGAAGAAGATCGGATAAAAAGGGGCCAAGTTATTAAAAATTTAGGCCACAAAAACGTAAAAAGGGCCAGGATCTTCTAAGATTTTTTTTTTTTTTTTGTCATTCATGTAGTAGCAGGAAGTACTAAGAAATTGTTAGAAAATAAAGCTAGTGAATCGGACGATTTTTAGGGGAACTATAGTAGGGGGCCCAAAAGGGACCAGCTGATAGTTTTGAGCAAGGTCCTAAGATGAAGGGTCCTAATTGGAAAGTAGAAATGGGGGGATAACTAAATGGAGAAAAGGCCACAAAAACTAAGAAAATCAAATTAAAAGGGGGTAAGTTATTAATAGGCCTCAATAGGCCTTCAATAGGCCTCATACCAGGCCCCAGGGTCTTAACTGGAACGTAGAAATTGGGAAAAAACTAAATGGAGAAAGGGTCCCAAAAATGAGGAGGTTCGAATAAAAATTGGGTAAGTTATTAACAGTTTAGGGCAAAAATCTTAAAGGTGGCCCGGGTATCAAAAAATTAAAATCTGAGCCTCAGGTGCATCAGGACTTACCTTAGACTATCCTCACTGAAATTTTCAGACTTCTTCAGTGCAGTAGATTTTCCTAGCTGTCACACACAGACAAACAACTTTCTTTTATTAGTATAGATTTGTTTTAATTCCTCTACCAAAACGCTATCTCATATTAACTCTGGTAGCTGTAATCTGTTTTTCTTTCCCTTGACTCTTCAAATCATCTGTAGCAAATTTGCTTTATTAGTTTAAATTTGAAAAAGTTAAAGGAGGACACATTAGAAAGTTTAAAGAACAATTTTTGTATTGGAGTTTCATGACCTAATTTTATTTTCATTTAACTGTAGCTTTTCTCTTTTCTTTTCTTTCTTTTTTTTTGGCGATTAGAAAATTTACTATGGCTGTTTCTTACAATGATTTCCACAGATTGTTAAGGTAGACTATTTAAAGTAAATAAGTATTTTTTTTTTTTTTTTTTGTTCATCTTGTTAAGGTAGGTGTGGGACCTCAAAAATTGCATTTATACTATTGTTACTCATTTATCAAAATGGCAAATTCGTTAATCAAGAGAAAACTTCTAAAAGGTATTACTGTATCTGTTATCTATATTATGAGTAATTATCTATCTAATGATGAACCAGTTATCCAGAATGATATTTCTTACTGAGCCATTTCAGAAAAAAAAAATTACCATACAGTGCCAGTTTGACATGTGTTTGATGTCAAACAACAGCAATACATGACATGTGTTTGATGTCAGTGCCAGTTTGATAATGTTGTTGAAACATTGCAACATGCATGGTATGACTTGATGCCAACCTTTTAGGATTTGAAATGGAAGCCTATAGAGTTATAGATATTGGACATTTTTATTTTTAGGCAGAAGAAACAAGGGGAATTTTGTTTCCAAAGTAGTTCCATAAAATTGCCTTCTTTTAAACTCTGACAAGTTTTTGATCTTGTTTAGATAGGATTCTTAATTTGAGTTATCTAGTCATTAAATTGAAATGAGAAAGAACCTATTCTACAAATCGGATCAAATGGGTGTTGCATTAAAGCAACACCCATTTGATCCGATTTGTAGAATAGGTTATCAGTTATCCTGAAAAAAAAAAAGATATCCAAAATACATCTGGCTCCAATCTTTCTGGATAAGTGGTTTTGTGCTCCATGTCTAATAATACTAAAATGTGATTGTCTACAGGTTATTCATTTCTTCTCTTTTGTTTTCCTATTTGAATTCCAGCCTCCACAGTTTCTACATGCTCTTTCACAAGCAATGTTTCGAGTGGGGGTGAACCCGCTTCTCCTTCCACCCTGGCTAATCCGTCTGCCTCACTGTACTCTACGGTGGAGAAGAACAACAAACAGAGGAAAACTATCCACTTGGGAGAAGGTGTGAGCGTCGTCACAGCTACGGCAGAAAAGAGAAAGAAAGTCGAAGACCTGTATGCAAAAGTACGAAAGAAGAGAGTCAACCTGACAATAAGTACGATGGGATCAGATGACTACTCCACTTATCAGGTAAAGAGCAAAACTGAAACCAGTAGTAGCTATTTCGGTAGTGACACTTTTAGGTAGCTGCCATTACAAAAAGTAAGACCACCCTCCGTCCAAATATTGATTTATATATGTATATATATGCTCGTGGATTTTTTCCCCTTATACTTTTATTTCTTTTTCTTTTTTTGAATTTGTGCAGTTTGTATTATAATTTCTGGTTCATTTATAGAGTGTCGATTTTCTTCCTGTGACTTAATAGTTATTATTTGCAAAATATATATATATATATATGCAGTAGGATGATCTGCAAAATGTAAATTGGTTGATGTATTTAATTTAAATAATTGCAGGATGCTGAAATAATACAAACTTGGATTTAATTCTTTAAAGATACTTAAGTTTGCAATAGGCTACCATTAGCCTTTTCAAATAGACCAAGATAATTACTTAACAAGAACGAAAAATCATATGCTTAATACTTTTACAAATCTTTACCATTTTAATGATGTGAAAGATGATATATAAGTGAACATGAAAAATTTCGAAAAAACATAACACACTTCAAAACCCAATTTCAGAAATGACCAATACTATTCGGAAAAATATCCGAATTCTTTTGTGCAGCCCTGTATATAATTCATAGATTTGTATACAGTTGAAGCACTTTATAACGAACTACGATAAAACGAAAAGTACGATATAACGAAATGCTCATAACCATTTAGTTGGTCTGTATGTTAAAGAATACTGAATTCGAAACAATATAACGAAATATTTATAACGAAAAGCACGATATAACGAAAATAATTCGAGCATGAAAATTGATAAAAAGAACGATATAGCGAATTTTTTACTTTTTTTTACTTAAAAAATGGCTGGGAAATAGAATTTTATTTTTTAAATACCAGCTATTTTTTTTTTTTGAGATAATCTTCAATCTTTTTGTCTGCGATCAGTCACATATTTTCAATACTTCCAAGAGAAATTTGGGGGAGGGGCAGTATTTTAAAACAGCTTACTGAACTGGAATTATGTTATTTTTTATTTGATGGCTGATTTCATTGACATTTGCTTTCCGTGTAAATTTATCGCGTGGAAGTATTCTTTTCATGGTTTAAAGATGCAAGATCGAAAAACTTCAATATTAGTAGAAGTATTTTGCAATAAAAAGCATATGCGTTTACCGAAACACTTGTATATAAAGACTTTCATGATGATTGGTTGAGTAAATTAAAAAAAAAGATATGAAATTGTGTGTAAAAAATTATGTGGAGAAGCAGCCTCTGTTTCAGAAGAAACAATTGAAGAATGAAAGAACGAAAACTCAAACATTTATTAGGATTACGGTTGAAAAGATATATTTAATATGGATGCCTGATAAAACTTTGACTAAAAAAAGAAACTTGTCACTGTGGGAAAAGGAGCAAAGACCGACTTTCATTAGCATTATGTTCTCTGAAAGGCGAAAACCTCTTGTAATTGGAAAAGCAAAGAATCCACGGTGTATCCCTAAAAACGCAATAAAAACTTTGCCTGCAATGTGCATGCGTAATTGAAAAGCTTGAATGATGAAATGCCTTTTTAAAGAATAGATTTTAGATTTTGACGAATAGAAGCAAAAAGCCAAAAGAAAAGTTCCGCTTATTTTTGACACCGTCTCAACGTCTCTTCGCATGTGAGCTCTGTTCATGTTTAATTTATAAAATTACTTCTTTTACCAGCTAACACTACATCCAAAGTGCAACCATGAGACCAAGGAGTTATTCATTTGTTTAAAGCTAAATACTGGAAGATGCTTGTGAAAAAATAATCGTGAATTCAGATACACGAAATAAACAAAAATAGACGAGCTGAAAGCAATTTATATGATAAATAAAGCATGGTGCATGTAAAGATGCTCCGTTGTTAATGCTTTTTCAGTTTCGAGATTTTTTCCATCACCTTCAAACAATCATGAAACTGTTTCTTTACCTAAATTGGAAAATACAGATGAACTGATTTTATCATTTTAAATCTGATTTCCGAGTTTAAGTTAGATCAATATGTTAATGTTGATTCAAACATATAATGGCAAATGAAGAATTCGATGAAGAGAACATCATAAAAAAAAGTACAGAAGATGAGGCGTGGGTTGGCAGTGTCAGTGAAAACATCCTTCTAGAAGCTGGTAAGAAGATTTTACCATCTGATCTGATGTACTTAAGTATTTACAGATAATTGTGTGTTACATGCACAATGAAAACTTGTTAACGAATGAAATTAACATGTATGTTGTCAAAATAGGGTGTACAATGTTAGTCAACGTTATTAAGAAAAGAAATCAGAGCTTGTTAACTTCATTCTTCAAACCTATACAGGTATGTAAAACTGCCTTTTAAGAGAATTAAATCAATATATTTTTTTTTACATTAAATTTGCCCGTTTTTTTTTTTATGTGTAGCAGAGTAAGATATATATATATATACCGTTAAAATAATACAACATAACTCTAATTATCTGAAGTTCAGTCATCCAGATCTATCATCACAAAATAAAAATTCTGTTTTATGAATTGTACGTATTTATTCGTAAAAATATGATCTCCTAGAAATTCCTTTTTAAATCAACGCCTTTCTTCTCTTTTCTGTTTGTAGTAAAAATGATCCTTACTATGGAGGCTTAATATAATATGAATACATTAGGTCTAGATTTTTTTTTTATTAAACAAAAGTTATTTTAAGACACATCTTTATGTAATAAAACGTCCTTTTATATGATTGTCTCCATTATATAGAATTCTGCATACTCAGATTACGTTCAGACCATATTAATCAGGGTAATTGGCGTTCTTATACTATATAACGAAATAATTCGTTATAACGTTTTAACGAAAGCACGTTATAACGAGCAAATCTTTGGAGCACTTTCGATTTCGTTATAAGGTGCTTTGACTGTATATACTACATAGATTGCTAAATTTTATTTCAATTAGGAAACTCATAGCACAGTTTAAAATTCCCTTTCTGGAATTTCTGCCAATAAATGGAAATGGACTCGACAATTTTTGTGCAGCCCTGTATATTAATTGTAGAATTTATACGCACAGGTAATAAGCAAAAAATTAGTTAAATTTCAAAATGTGTTCTGCAACTGAAAACACACTTCTAGGAAATTGTACATTAAAAACATCATTATTATTTCAGTGAAATAAGTTATATTGTCTGCTATGAGCAAAATGAGGATGCCTTTTTTTTAACACTTTCCAACCTAGTTGAAAAGTGTTTATGACTTCGGTTTGTCTGGCCGTATGGCCATCTATCCGTGCTCTAACTCCCGTAAATAGGCTCGGATTGCTCTGCAATTTTTATATGTTATTGTCGTTATCTATAGCATGTTCCCTATTTCAATGGAAGTGTGTAGCACTTATAGTTTTTTTACAGGGACACGCAAAAGAATTCCGTTACATGACAGTCTAAAGGGGAAAATCATTTGCAGTTTATTTAAATAATGTTTCACTATTTTAAACGCATTGAAATTTATATATATCACTAAGGTGCATTAGAAGAAGCTTAATATGGAATAGGGTGTGCATAGCACTTATAGTTACTTTACAGGGACAGTCAAAAGAATTCCGTTACATTACGTCTAAGGAGAAAAATCGTCTGCGGTTTATTTAAATAATGTTTCACTATTTTGAACGCATTGAAATTTATATAGATCACTAAGGTGCATTACAAGAGGCTTACAACATAATATTGTGTGTATAGCAGTCATCATTCATTGACAGGGACACACAAAAGAATTCTCTACTGTCTGTTAACAATCATTCCGGGAAGTGCGTTTTAAGTTACTGAACGCGATTTTATTTTTAACTTGCTTTTTGTCTATTACGTGGTGTGTATAAATTCTGTAGATCCTATACAGGGAAGCACAAAAGTTCTCGGACACATTTCTGTTTATGGACAGAAACTCCAGACGGAGAATTTTAAACTGTGCTATGCGTTTCCTAACTGAACTATCTTGGTGGAAAACACCCGATTTTAGCAGTTGGCTCGTAGGTTTACCATTGTGTGTTCCTGCTCCCAGTCCTCGATGTTTTCATACCTTTCGGTGCAGGAAAACACAATGGTAAACCTACGAGTCAACTGCTAAAATCAGGTTTTAAGATGTTTTCTACCAAGATATGACTTGGCAGACCGATTGCGTTTTAATATGTGAATCTAGTTTTAACTAATTCTGGAATTTCAGCCGTGAACTCAATGAGATGATTGTCTGTGCTGCCGCCTCCCGGTCTAATAGGATATCGGGAAATCTATATATTTAAAAACGCTAAGCGTTTTCTTTCGACAATCAGTGAGAACAAACTACTGCATCAAATTACACCATTCTTTTTTTTAATGAAAGATATTTGAATACAGATTTGTTATCGTGCATTCGTTTGTTCGAAAATTTAATTAATTAGCCGTAATTTTCAATTAAACTTATACTTCTGCTTATGACGTCATAAAGTCGGCAACTCCCACTGTTGCAAGGCTTAGAGTTTATTCTCTAAACTCTGTGGTTCGCCAGCTTTTGACATTAGCTAATATCAACTAGGTAATATTTTAACATCTATATATTTAAAACGCTAAGCGTTTTATTTCGACAATCCGTGAGAACAAACTACTGCACCAAATAACACCATTCTTTTTTTAAATGAAAGATATTTGGACACAGATTTGTTATCGTGCATTCGTTTGTTCGAAAATTTAATTAATTAGCCGTAATTTTCAATTAAACTTTTACTGCTGCTTATGATGTCATAAAGTCAGCAACTCCCACTGTTGCAAGGCATAGAGTTATTTTCTGAACTCTCTGGTTTGCCAATCTTTTGACATTAGCTAATATCAACTAGGTAATATTTTAACAATGTAATATTAAATCTTAAAAAACTTACTTAAAATTAGCTAAAATATAATTATAATAAAATATCTAAACATAAACATATCAATATGAATAACAAATCTCACGTAAAATATTGCAATTTAAATTATTCCAATTGAAAGAAGATTTGGAGAGTTATCCCTGATGCCCAGCTTACATAAAAGTACCAATTTTATTTTATTTATTTACACACATATTCAATTTTATTATAAAACACCAGGTTGCCATACAAAGCAAAAATCGTCATTAGGCGTAAAAAATTAACCCCAGTTACAGCGCCTAGAATACATTATGTTTATAGAATGACATACATGTATTCACACATATACACACATAATGTATACACACACACACACATATATATACTTCACTGGCGCCCGGCTAACCGAAAAGTACACCAAATTATTTGCCAAACTGTAGCGCCCAATAAACAAACAGAATAATGTTGCCATTAAATCTCAAAAATAATAAAATAATAATTAGGAAAAGCCCCATTCACTAAAGTATCATTTATCTGTAACTTTAAACAATAAAATTTACAATATATTAATGAAAACAGAATAAAAAATAGTCTTGAATATTTATTTATTTATATTATTTCTCTTAATTATCCCTTTCGACTGTTGGATAAATGTTTGTGACGTCAGTTGAATTTTATCGATTGTACGAAACTACGAATCACAACATTTTTTCAATGCTTTTTCTATTTTAATATCATGGTTTCGAAGACGTAATTTTTATTTTAATTAATGTAATAACTAATAAATCAGTAAAACATCATTATAAATACATTTAACGTCGAATTAAAAATCACTTGATGAGAACTTTTAGGCCGAATTTTTTAATTTGCAAGTTAAATTTCGGTGAAAATATTTATCCGCGTGTTTTATAAGCGAATACTAATTCATATTTATTGTGACGTCACCGTAATATTGTCCATTAGGTTTATTTTATCATTATGCATTATAACTTTGTTGATGCCATTTTTTCGTTACAATTAAATACAAAATATATTTTTGTTTGTAACATGGTGTTTAAGCATAAAAGTAACTTATACAAAGTACATGTGAAAAGTTAGTGGCAAAGTCCTATTTCCTCCACTGTGAATTTCTCTTTCGATGTCAAAAAATGATAGTCTACTTTTGGACGCCAGCCAAAACACAGTGGCAATTTTTAGAAATGTATTACGGTTGTGACAACAAACGGTCCTATCGCTTTAGCTTTCATCGTGCTTACATCACTTCTAAATACTACAAATTTCAATTTTTTACTACATTTTACAATTTCAATTCTTACATCATCAATTAAAAAAAAATTAGCTTTCGATTGAAATTTATTTGAAAACTGCTGCTTAATTTAACGACTTTTTAAATAATTTTCAAGCATGAAATATTTTTCAATTCTATCTCAACAATGATCATCAGTTTGCTTTAATAATGTAACATATTCCCTGGGAAAGTTGCCCCAATTGAAAATAGATTTTCTTAACCGTCATAAAAGCTGAAAAAGAAAAATAATAAAAACCCCTGATAAATCATAAGATCAGATTATCCAAAAGAAAGAGCATTTTGGCGCTAAACTAAAATCTGTCAAGAAAAAAAACTATTTATAGTTTATGATTAACATAAAATTGATATGCTGAATTCGTTGATGTATATGTTGCATCAGAATATTCTAGGAACTGTATTTTATTATTTTTTTAACGATCCGCTGGATATTTAACTGTATAAGAAGGAAAAGATCCCCGATTGTGATGGAAAAGGAATAATCCTGATTATGTAAAGGAACTGGAGAAACCATACAAATAAATTACACTTGAAAACATTAAAAATCTCCCTTATCTGCAGATTGATTTATTATTGTAAAAAAAAAATTCTTCATCTTTACATAGAAATTGATTAGCTTAAAACAATGGATGCGTTTCAGAAGATATGGATTTGAAACGAACAATGATTAAAGAAGATATTTTAAAACTTTTAATTTAAACATTTTAAAACTTTTTTTTTAACGTCGAATTTTGACGGTGCCTTTGGTGAGATGCAATGCACATGCGCATAGGAGCTCATTCGGTTGCATTATCACAGGGGGTGGGGGAGATGTGTGCTTTATTTACTATGTTCTTTTATTGACTGAATATGAGATGAATGTAGGGATATACTATTTGTATGATACTTCATAGGTCCAGGAAATTTTCTTTCTTGCCATGGGGAATATGGTGGTAATGTCAAACTGATTTGCATTACACAGTTGTTTACGGATTGTTTGTTTGGAGTTTGCTTCGGAAATAGTACTGTAATTCACTGGGGGGAAAAAACTTTTAAAATAAAATATTTGAAAGACTGTTTCATACGCACCCCTTCTTATGTAATAAAAAAGCTTATTTTACTAATACAGTGGAACCCGCTTAAGAAGTTTTCCAGGGGACCGGGTAAATAAAACGTCTTAAACGGGAAAACTTCTCAGGGGAAAAATTGTAATGGCTAGCTAATTACATAATGAAGACATTCATAGCACAAAATTATACAAAGTGTTGAATTAGATATACGGAATAATGTTATTAGAAGAAAATTAATCTATTTTAATGCATATTAATTGCTCTTGTACGGCAAAGTCACGTGACATCAGCAAAATAAAACAACTCAACCTTTCTTATAGCAGAATAAACCTAATGCCTCCCCCACTTCCACCCCCTCCCATTTGATTGACAGCGTACGCAAAAATAATCACCCTCACATTCCATCCTCATTATCTTGTACAGCAAAGTCACTTTCTAACAGCGCGGGGGGAAAAAATTCACCCCCCTCTAACAGTACAGAAAAAAAAATCACCCCTCATCCAAGAGTTTGGCACCGGCATGACGTCATGAGTCATGTGACCGTTGCCATCGGGAAAAAAAGTTGTCCCTGAAGAAACCAAAAGCCTCCCCCCACTTCCGCCTCCCTCCTCAATCACCACTGTCCCAGAGCACGCCGTTTGATTGACACCCCCCGTCTTGTAAGACACTTTTCGGACACGCCCCCTCCCCCCATACACCGCTACGATCCAGTCATGTGACCGTTGCCACCGGGAAAAAAAGTTGTCCCTGAAAAAAACCAAAAGCCTCCCCCCACTTCCACCCCCCTCCAAAATCACCCCTGTCCAAAATTACGCTGTTTGATTGACACCCCCCGTCTTGTAAGACGCTTTTCGGACACGCCCCCTCCACCCCTGTACGCTCAACAGTTAAAGCCTTTCGTTTTATTCCTCTATTAGGCATGTTGAAATTTTAATCCAAGGAGAAGAGCAACACAGATGACTACTAATTGGACTGTAACATAAAAATAAACCACGAAAAAAATATGCAAAACTAGTCATACGAATTGAGTTTCTTAGTTCAAGCTGAATATCTTTTGTGCTCAGGAAAACGTCTATAGAGCAGTGTCAGATGTCTAAATCCCGTATTCACCAGCTCATGCTGACGGCTGGCAACCCGAATTTCTGAGAAAAACCAGTTCCAATCAACGGCGGGCATGAGGAGAACAGCTTTCTAGCCGCTTGCCAGAACAGGTTGGTGAATACGAAAAATGTCAGCGGAACAGTTGTTTCTGACTATTTCTGAAAGACCCCTCCCCCCACGGAGGACATTCCCCCTCAGGGCCTATATCCCTGATGTAGATAATCGGCCGTCATAGATAAACACAATAAACACTGACTATTTCTGCGAATGAAGCTTCTAAAATCACTCACAAATAACTCAATGAAAATGTTTCTTTTAGGAAGCAAAAAACGAAAGAAAGAATTTCATTTCAAAGTGTATTCTTTTGCAATATGCTTTCGCATATTTCATTTACATTCATCACAGCGATAATCCCCCGACCCCTGCTAAAATCCGGCATACAAAGAAAATAACCCTTTGCTTTACAAAGCCTCCTCCAATTCTGAACAATGGTTATCTATGAGGACAGGTGTTCCATTCCTTTACTTTTCTGCTTATAAATTCATTTCTTCATAGGTATATTTTGAATCTTTTTAATTCTTAGAAGAACGAACATTGTAAATGCAAAAAATGTCACCTCTAAGTGAAATTCGAAAAGACAATTTTCGGGGATTTTGAAACTTCTTAAGCGGGAAAAGTTCCAAAATCAAAACTTCTTAAACAGTGAATTTCAGCATTAAAGAAATAGAAAATCAAATGGGACCATGGATAGAAAACTTCTTAAACGGGTTCCACTGTATTGTTATTGTAATTTTTTTCCGTCAAGTTTTGACGGGTTCCATCTAGTTGTAATATAAAATCTTAAAAAACTTACTTAAAATTAGCTAAAATATAATCATAATAAAATATCTAAACATAAACATACCAATATAAATAACAAATCTCACGTAAAATGTTGCAATTTAAATTATTCCAATTAAAACAAGATTTGGAGAGATAGCCCTGACGCCCAGCTAACATAAAAGTACCTATTTTATTTTGTTTATTTACACATTTACACACATATTCAATTTTTTATTATAAAACACCAGGTTGCCATAGAAAGCATAAATCGGCATTTAGGTGCCAAAAATTAACCCCAGTGTGTCTGCGGACGTCCCAGTGCGTATAAATGATAGTTTGATATAAATAAATATTGATATACAATATTTGTAACTAATATTCAAAAACAAAGTTTTCGCCAAATTGGCAGGGGAAAAAATCGTGCCAATGTGTTGCGTATATGACATCTGTGCGTAATTTTTTATGTACTACAAAATAAAATTCCAATCTTTTTTTATAACATCGAAATGGGCACTGAGATGTCTGTATATATGTATTTTGGGTACTTTTATGTTAGCCGAGCGCCAGTGGTCACCAAAATTTTTTAATCTCGCCAACCCTTTTTTTCTCGACAATCTTTTAACATTAGCTAATAACAAATAACCAATATTTTAACATTGTAGCATAATGTCTTTAAAAATTTACTTAAAAATAGCTAAAATATAATCATGAGGAAATACGTAACCACAAAGGCACAGATGTCATATAAGCACCCCATTGGCGCGATTTTTCCCCCGCCAATTTGGCGAAAACTTTGTTTTTGAATATTAGTTACAAAAAGCATGAAATAATTTGGGATTTTTTAAATTCAATATAAAAATAAAGTAACGTTATAACGTTTATGTTATAATGTTAATATACATTATAACGTTAATATTCAAAAACAAAGTTTTCGTCAGATTGGCGGGGGAAAAAAATTGCGCCAATGTGGTGCTTATATGATATCTGTGCCATCACAAACACAGCAATACAAATAACAAAATCTCAAGAATTGAATTGAAATCAAAATTGAAATAATTGAATTGAAAGGGTTGCAATTCAGATGATACCGATTGAAACAAGATTTGGCGAGTTATCACTGGCGCCCAGCAAACATAAAAGTACCGTATTGGATACATTTTTTTTTTTTTTTTCGCTTTTTTGCTGATCTTGGAAATATGCCTTGATCACGGTCCGGATACAGGGAAGGGACCGGTCTAAAATAAAATTAAATTGAAAAACAGAGTACGTGGAAGATTAATGGCTGAAATTGGCAAGGTAGTGACTGAAAGTGTTGAATGTAGATAATACACATTGTTAACACGTTTATTGAGACATATCACAAAAATAAAATAAAGATGAAAAACATGACGAACAATTTAATTAAATAAAAATATAATGGCATATGGCAACAAAAACAAGGTGGCAAAAATAATATAGCATGAAATAACTTTAAACTTTCCAAAACAAAACCAAGTTCTACTCACATGCTGGTAAGTTACTTCATAAGAGTATTTAACACGGTTCATTTATTCTCACAGTTCAGTATAAAAAAGACTCAATTTTAATCCACATAATTATAGAAGCATTGCTGAAAAGATGTAAAATATATTAGCGTAAGCCTTCCTCTCTATTCGTATTTGACGAAACCAAAAGTAGATAAGTTGACATCACAGTAGAGAAAACACAAAACTGAATATGGGTGCACATGTCACTTTAAAAAAACCACTTTCATATTAACAAAACACAATATCAAATGGACTTCGGAAGAATAAATATTACTGCAGCATTAAAACATTTGTTTAAAATTTATCATTGTATAACCTAGATGCTGCTATCATTCGCTCGCCTCCCAAACTGCCTTTTCATCCCTTTTGAAAAGCATCAACATACCGCTTTCCGAAAACCTAATGTGCAAAGTTGAGAAGTTCTTAAACTGCATATCGGCAAAGTAATTTAGAGTACCTTTGAAAACTGCGGCACGGCCTCTGAGCGCATGCTCCTCTATAGCGTTACGAATGAAATGATGTTGTAGCTAGCGGTTGCAACTGAATCGGGAAAAAGGCTGAGAAACGAACAGTATGGAAAGTAAACATTGAAAAAGGAAAAGAAAGATTTAAACGATATCAGAAATGGAAAACGATAGCGACTCAAGAAAATGACAAGTACGAAAAGGTGACATTGAGTATAAGTCTCAAGGCCCAAAAAATATATATATAGGGCTAACATGCCTCATGGGTCAATGGCGTTTAATTAAGCAAGAAAAACTTCTGTGAAAATTTTCAGTCAGACTAAATTGTTAACAGTAAAAATTATATTTTTTTTTGTAACATATTTATATACAGTGAAAATAATTCTAACCTCATAAGCCTAAAAATTTTTTATTTTATATTTTCTAAGAAAAATAATTGTAAGAAAATCTTTTAGGGAAGAGTTCGGTATCATGTGCTGATTTTTTTGGCGAGTTGATTTTGGCGATAAGTGTTTGATGTGATTGTTGCGATCTTCAGTCTTTGGGGTTACATTTTTAACTACTGAAGTGAACTTAATCTACATGACGTCACACCCGTTTTGGTGCTATTTTGGATTTTTTGGCCAATCGTGCCAACTAGCACAGAATATGAAACTCTTCCCATACTACGTCAGTTAAAAATATGTAAGAGGAAATTTGGTACTTTTCCGTTATAGGGACACCATTGTTGCCAAGCATACATTTACATACATTTAATACATACATTATGCATTAGCATACATTTTGGCATGGTGTCCGTATAACAGAAAAGTACCGAAAATTTTCTGAAAAACAATGTTTGTCTAAAACTTTTCAACGCATATAGCTGCTGAAAGATTAATAAAGGGTTATTGTTTATTACACCTCCTGGGTGTATCGCAAGTGATAATAATTTTTAATTTCACACTTTATGAATTAGATTTTTTACATATAGCTGCAGAAGTCCTGCAGTGAGAAAATTTTCAGAAATCAACACTGATTTTAAACATATCTAAGGTTTTTGTCACATGCCCGAGCAATATTCATATAAAATTTGTAATTCATATCAAATTGTTTACCGTCAAGTTTTGACGGGTTCCATCTAGTTTAATTTTAAGTTTGCTATGATTTATGTTTTTATTCTTGCAATTGTTTTTCACATCAAGTTCTGCATAATAAGGGACCTTATGGCTCACATTGTGAGCTGTTTCATAAGACGTGTGTACATATTTACTCCCTACCAGGGTTGCCAGTATGGCTTCATTTTTTGTTCAGAAAATCTGAATCTCTACCATTAATTCCGAATAGTAATTTTTATTTTATTTAATTTAGGATTACTTAACGTACAAATTCTTGTATCAGAATTTTTGAATGAAAAAGGAGGCTAAATTGGCTACTGCGCACCCTACTATACTGAAGTAATATTGTTCTATGTTTCTAGACATGTGAATAATGGCGCCTCCAGTAGATGAGGTGCACACGCGCTTACTGAAAGGTTGGACAGCCCTGTTTTAGCTTATTAAACGGTATGATTTGTAAAATTATTTTGGAAGCGTTGGAAAGTGTTACATAATCTATGCTTGACGCATGATTTTTCATTCTTGTTTCTTATTACGTATGCCACGTTTCCAGATGCAATTTTTTTTTTTTTTTTCCCCAGACAGTGCTGTAAAATCACCATGGAGCTCTTGCTTTGTGAATGATTATCTCCATGGTTTAATATTTTTATGACTCACAATGAATGAATCTTTTGTTTATTTACTTTAATGGATTGAGATATTCGGCTGTAAACCTAATTTCCAACTAAAGTTATCTCAGAATGTAACTCATCTCTCAAGCAAACCATTTTTTTTTTTTTACAACAATCTTTCTAAAAATGTAACTTTTATGCAATTTTAGGAATGACCTTGGTGAATCCACTTTTGCCGTGGTACGTCCAATGGTGTCTAAATCCACCCATTAAATTTGAAGAGGCCTCGTCCTCACCTTTTTTAAATATTCAATTCAATTCATTAGCCAATTGGTTTAGACATGACCTTGGTAACCCGAATTAGTGTCTAAATCCAACCATTTATTATTTTTTTTTAACAAGCATGGCTCCACCTCATTAAGCTTTTAAAGCTACAGTTTTTTATTTTTTAAAGTTTTTGAGTTGTTAACTCCAACCAAAAACACGACTCTTTTTTTTTTTTTTTTTTTTTTTTTTTTTTCTTTTTGCTGAAACGTCCCCGAGGTTTAGGATTTGCTAAAACCTCTAAAGGTTTAGGATAAAAGTAAAACTACTTACTTAACCAGTAGTTCCTGTAAGTAAATCTTACACTTGTTATGTCCACACCTGTTTTGTCCCTTTTATGTTTCATTATTTTTAAATATTTATGTAAGCTTTTAATTTTAACAATTTAATATGTCTGCAAATTTAATAATTTTACCTTTTGACAAAATGTGGATAAATAATTTCAAGTTTTTCCATAATTTCACATTTCCAACTATTTGTCTAATGTGAATATACATATAAAGAACATATTTTTCACACCAATTTCTTACGTTTATTATTATTATTTTATTATTATATTAAAATAGTTATGTAAAAATATATAAACATATGGTATCAATATAATAATTGATACCATATGTTTATATCTTTTTACGTAACTATTTTTTATATTTAATTTTTGCACTTTTTACCATAAAGTTATAATTTTCACAGAACTATATTTTCTCTTATAAAATATTTTGTAATTTTGTGCTGTAAGGACTTTAATAAAAAGTAGTACAAAAACAGCCAGAAAACTTTTAATAAAGACCAGGGTTGTAGTGGGTATCTGCCCGGGTACCCGCCCAACTACCTGCTCGGGCTGGTTTTTTTACAACCATAAGGGTTGTAGTGGGTAGCTGCCAGGGTACCCACCTGGGCTGGGTTTTAAAAAAAAAAAACGTGTTTTTTACAACCCTGATCATGACAATTGTGGCCACAAGACTAAAGAACAATTTTATGGTTATTATTTAAAATAATTATTATTTTATTAGTATTGCTTTCATGTCATTTTTATTGTATATTATTGTTTTCAGATATTCTGCATATTTTATAGTTTTCAAGCTTTATAATGTAAAGTTCGGTCAGGTTGTCCCGAGAGCCATATCCCACATTTAGAACTTTTAGCATAAAAACATAAAATCTTTAATTTTTCCTTAATTTTTATGCGTTGAAACTTTAAATATATTTTTCCAGCAGCAAAATTCAGCCCTCACTTTTTAACAATCTTAGTTGTACATTTAACATTAACTTACTCAATTAAACACACTTCTTTTTAACTCACTTTGACATTCTCTGTCTTCCGGGTGAGCTTTGCAGGCAAATCTGGTGGATCTCATCTTGGAGGGGGGGGGGGGGGGGGTATAAATGAACCCTTTTGTAAAATTCAAAATTTAATTTAAAGTTCAAAAATTAAAATTAAAAAAGGCCCAGCCTCTTTTTCTAACTTTCAAATCTAATGCTTAAATCTGACTTGCCTCTGTTAAGTTTATTTTACTGCACAGCACTTATTACTTCCAGACCCCAAAATTGAACTTTCTTTAAGATTAAAAGTGCTGACATTTGTGCAATTCTCTTCTCCTTGTGGATAGATCTGCATGAGGATGCTCTGCAAAATCTAGCCCATACATCAATCAAAAACTCATTGGCCAATTAGATTAAATTACACTCCCAATTTGACACCTTCGCCCTCTGCTGGAAAATATCCTAAATTCTAATTAAAACTGGCATGCAACGACCAGGAGGACAGATTTTTGGCAGATTGGAGTGATCAGTCAAACCCTCCGGCCATGTAGAGTTCAAATATGACCGAAAATGGCTCATGGGGCCTTTGGTCGAACAAATGTACAAGAGAACAGCAATAAAAGAATTCGATCCACAAAGAAGTCCTGAGCCCAACTTATTTATCACCAAAATCATTCCCAAGAATACTTCCTTACTATATATATGATTTTTGTCATCTGATGGATAGCGCCTATATTTATAAACTGACTTTTATGTGACTTAGCATATGTCATGTACTTAGCATTGACTGAGTTTGTTGGCCAGTTTGATACACCATCTTGTTTCCAAATGGCAACCACTTACAGATTTGAAACTTTAAAAAAAAAAAAAAAAATTAGAAATCCAAATTTATTTTTCATGTAAATGTTAAGCCTCAATATTAGAGTCCCAACACATATTTGGCTTTCCCCTTATCTTTAAAAAACAGCAGAGATTTTAAAATTGTTGCTGCTAATTTGACTGCTATTTTAAAACAAGACAGTGGAATTTAAAAAAAAAAATTTTTTTTGTTCATAATTTAAAACTATGTAGTCATAATCCGCTATCATCAAATTATCATCAAGTATCCTATTGCCAAATTTGGTAATAAAATATATATAATAAAGTCAACTTGGCAAATAATTTTTGAAAATTCCCATTCAAATTCACTGTTGACAAAAATGGCGAATCTTCTATAATCATGTTTCATGCATTTTAACTTTGTGTATTTGAGTAAAATGAGCTGAATTCTTAAAAACAAGGAAGTTAAAAGCTACCTTTTCCTCCCGATACAGACTAGAAAAACTTCTTTATAAATCTAGAAGTTTAGTTTTTAGTTTTAAAAGTCTTAATATCATATTGTGACTAACAAGGAATTATTGATAGCATGCAGGAAAATTTTATTCTGTTCTGTAGTGGGTAGTGTTGAGGTTAAAAGGCCAGCAAAGATCTGGCCTCGGGGTAGTCTGGGGACAGGAGGGTCAATTGATAGCAAACCTTCTCTGAAAGAATATGACAAAGAATAGCAAACATGTGTTTGAGCATATGAGGTGCATTTTTGAAAAATTTTGAAATGAGAAGGTTGCTGAAAAGTTTTAATAGCCTTTTTTTTTCATTCAATAGTTCTGTGACCATCCACCACTAATAAAGATGGCTGATAATATTTTAGTTCCCACTTTTTCATTTAGCTGCCTAGTGGCCAGTGTCCACCATTAATTTTGCTCTTTATTTTCAGGGAATCTGTAATGAAGATGTAGAGTGCATTACGCCTCCTCCTTCTCCTTGGGCTTCGACCACTCCTCCTGCACCACCTCCCATCGCTGGGCGACTTCAAGTGGCGACGTTAAGTGTTCTATTACCGGGAAGTTCGCATCATGTTCGCCGACATTCTGCCGATCCTAATCTCCCAGAAGTAATATCAGACAACCGGGTATTCAGTAATAGCTCTCGAAGTTCCATAGTTATGGCAAATACCACTGAAGAACCGGGTTACGAGAGAATCTATAATGAAGAAAATAACTCTGGTGATTCCTGTTATGAAAAAATTAAAGACGAGTCAGTACCTAATGGATACCCGAGCCAAGTTCATCAGCCCAACTATCCCGGTTATGAGAGTGTCAAAGATGAAGAGGATCCCGGGTATGAATCGGTTGCTCAGGCTGCTAGAGAGAGTAGCGATCCTGGTTACGAACTGGTCAGAAGTTTTGACGACAGTGACTCTAATTCTGACTACACTGCCGTAAAACTCGACGAAATCAAGGAATCGGACTACGAAGTGGTGAAAAATTTGGCCAGGTCTGGAAGTGATGCGGCCGATCCGGGTTATGAAAAAATAAAGAAAGTGCCTCGAACTGATAGTGATGCAACGGACCCTGGTTACGAGCGAGTTAAAAATAAAGGAAACGATACGGCTGATCCAGGGTACGAGACAGTGCAGAGATCGGACAGTGATACCGACCCTTGCTACGAAATAGTTGACTCGAATACTATGATGCCAACTGTTGAATTCAGGGAAGAAATCTCCCCATCTGTAACTCATCACGCCAACAGCACTATTTTGTTTGTTTCAGGGAATTCCGATATACATACTCATCCTATTGATCCACAAAACAGAAGCCACACCATCATCAGCGAATCCAATTTGACGTTCTTATAAAGTTTCTCTCTCTTTTTTTTTTTTTTACCATTCAAATCTTTTAATATTGGACAATTTTGTATTTTGTACATTTTTAAATCCTTCCACATACGTAATATTATTTTTCACAAATCTAAAAATATTTCCTCCAATTTAAAAAAAAGAAACTATGTTTGCCATAGTTACTTGGCTGTTGACCTTGAAAGAGTTTGTGATACTATGGGGGTGTATTTAATTAAGAAGTTTGTAGTAGAGATTGTTAATTACTTTAATTGGTACTTTTATGCTAGCTGTTTCAATTGGCATCATTTGAATTGCAAACTAGCATTGAACAATTAGCGATCGAAAATGATATCAAAAGATTTTGGGATTTTATATAATGTATAAGTTTCTATTTTTGTGTATATAAAATTTGATATGATGCTATCATTATGAAATAGAATGTTTCTAGTTTATGCTAGAATATCTTATTTTAACATTTTTGTAATGGACTAAGCCCGATAGGCCCGATTACGTAAGATTTTGTTATTTGTATTGATATGTTTTTGTTTATGTATTTTATCATGATTATATTTTAGCTATTTTTAAGTAAGTTTTTTAAGATATTGTATTGCAATGTTAAAATATTGGCTATTTGCTATTAGCTAATGTTAAAAGATTAGCGAGGAAAAAAAGGGTTGTCGAGATTTGAAATATTTTGGCAATCACTGGTGCCCAGCTAACATAAAAGCACCCCTTAATTAATTCATCACAAATTTACACTTCTCATCAGCCAAGTGACTGCAGGAGGAGCCACTCCAGAAAATGTTCATACTCGTTAGACGTCATTGTGGCCCATTAAAACTTTCTGGTTTTAAAAAGATAAATAATTGAATCCCTGTATAAGGAAAATAAATCATATACAGGGTGCTGCAAAAATATATGCTATCAAAAAAATAATAATAAATCAGTAGTTAATAATTTTGTCGAATCCAGGTGACAGTGGCTAAATGGTACCCTGATTATGGATGATGGCTCTTGAGTCAAGTCCATAATCTGAAATAAAATTTTGCTAATAACAAAGGAAAGAAAAAAAATGTTACAGTGTTAATAGCTGAAGTGTAGAGAATTTTTTTTTTTTTGTTTATAGGTACACACCCTGTATATATGTATATTTTCTTTATTCTAAATGTTAATTTGGATGCTTTCAACCTTTTAAATGCATGTGAATATTGATTCAACTCTCATTTTAAGTTTGTCAGATTTTTGAGAATATTTTTTATAATAATATTATATTTTTTATTTTTTGAATAGCTTTCATTTCATTGCATACCAGTGTGTATAATTGTTCCTTTTTTTTTACGTTTGGGAGTAATAATTTTATTTTGTTGTTTCGTTGTTAAAAACATTTTTGTTGTTTTTAATTAGTTAAGTTTTGACAAATTTTGCTCCAGTTTATTAGTTCATTATGTTTATATTTTTTAAAAAAGGGTTATTATCCATGGAAAAAAAAAAGACTTTTATGAATATTAAATTTTTTTCAAGGGTATCCTGTCATGTTTGTTTTGCTCTAGCATTTTATTTAAAGCTGTGGTTTCTTGTGTTTATTTATTTAAAAAACTGGTAATGGAAATGAGTTATATTTTTCATTAGATATTCAATACAGTACAGGACTCTCCGGAAATCCGGCTTTCTGGATTTCGGGTCCCTCAAAATTGGGAATCCCCCCCCTCCCTCTCTCAAATCCATAATTGTTCAAAAACATAAAAATAACAAAATTTTAAAAAATCACATGAAGGATATAAATAAAAGCTTACCTTTTGCATTTTTTTTTAAATTAAACGAAAATTCCTGCACTATTTAATGATAACAATGAATAAATAAAAAAATTAAATTGGTAGTTAAATTATTTAATCTATAAGTTCTACCCCTTTTTTTTTCTTTACAGCTGCATAATTTACATTAAAAAAATTTATCCATATTTTTAATATTTCTTCAGATTGGAATTTGTTAGAATTTCTTTTTTTTTTCTTGGGTGGGAAGGGGGGTACCCATGGTTTCTCGCCTACACCACTGGAGTAACATATTATTTTAGTGGTTAACACATTGAAACAATAAACTTTAAAAAAAATAGAAATCCATAAAATTTTCAGAAAAATTCAGGAATTTGCAAAATTTTAGTAAAAATTTGCAAATTCCAGAAAATTTTTGAATAATTTTTTTTTAGTTATTTCTTCCGGTCCTTCCAGATCTTGAAATTCTGGATAATGGGTCCTTTACTATAATTAAAATAATTATTCAGTCATTATTTGTCACAAATTCTGCTATGTTATAAATGCTTGTACTAGTCACTAAAAATTGTCTTATTTCTTTCTGTCGTGTTATTAATCATAGTTATTTGTCTCATGTTATTGTCTTTTCAAACGTAACTGGTGTGTTATCATTGACAGCTCTTATCTTTTACAAAGCTCATTATTCGGACATGTATGAACAGAACTTATGTAAGTTCCAATTTCTTGCCAATTAAAAATTTGCTTTATAAATGTTATTTCAGTGTCCCATAACAGACTGAAAAGTGGTGAAAAAGAACTGAACATCTGTTATCCATTATAATTGTGACGAAATCTCGCTTCTTTTAAAACATTGCATTGTGAATCTCAATTGTTTTCATGATGATTGTGAAATTTCGTGTTTTGTTCTAGAAACCCTATTTTTTATTTTTATTTTATATCAAGAATGTTTTCATTACTTTTTATTTGCATATTGATGTATGTCATGATTGCCTTATTTTCCGAGAATAATGACAATAACCTTTTTTTTTTTAATCTAGAAAACTAGTTTAGTGCTGCACCCGGTGTAACGCCACATTCGTTAGAAATAATACCAAGTTTAGAGCAATTAATTGTTGTGTCATTTTAGTTAATTAACAAGTTTTAGTTTAGAATAAGTCTTATTTGTTTCCTTTTTTTTTATTTTTAACCTTCCTCCAGTCGCCTGCAATGTACAACATCACCGCACCATTGCTTCATGCCAGTTTTTAGTAATCCAGTAACATTCTGGAGCTGTGATTGCCGAGTCACCTGTTACTTTCATGACAGTCACTCGTATGTTTCATGTTATGACTTGTGAACCAATGGCGTTTTCCGTTTCTAGAATAGGCAACACGTGCGTGCGAGTGGTATATTTTTTTTTCTTCTGACAAATACGACATAAGATCATAGATGAATTTTTTTTTTTTTTTTTTTCCGAACAAGATTTCCAAATTTTGAAATAAAAATCAACAGTAAATTTGATATACTATTTGCAAGCCGCACCTAGTTATTAACTGCATTTTTCAGCAAAATCTAATTTAATGCTGTGGCGTTATTCCCGGAAAATACAATATTTTGAAAAACAGAAAATACATGCTTCTCAACATTTTTAGTCTGGCGACACATTTTGAATTTAAGATTTTTGTGACGCATCATTATGAAAAGCTTATGGAATAAAGTAATCTATTTATATTTTATATATCATGTGTATAAACAATTAGGGATTGAATCCTAACATGCCATTGTTCTTCTTCTGATTTCTTTTTTACATTTGGAGAGAAGTTAAAATAGTAGACAGACTGTGAATGATCCTATTTTACGGTGTATATAAGATGGACCTCTAAATTGAACACATTTTTAATTTTTTTTTTTAAACCCAAAAATAAAATTAAATGATATTAAAATGAAATAGTTATTTAAATACAATAATAATTTACTGTAGTTGGCTAAAACAATGTAACTGGAATTGTTTTATCAGTGACAAAAAAATCACACAAAATGCGAAAAAAATTTAAAAATTGTAAGGAGTAAATCTACTATATTAGCTTAAAGTTTGAAAATGAATTCCTTTTATAAATGTCAAAAAAATTCAAAAATTCCAAATAAACTTTATTGAAACGAGGACAACATTTACTATATTAGATTGAAACCGATTTCTTTTTAGTAATGTGGAAAAAATCGCCGTGAAGCACAAAAGAAACCCCACTAAAAATTCAAAAACTGCAGAGGACAAAATTTACTATAGTGGGCTAAAACATTGTAACCAGAATTCTTTCACGATTGACAAAAAAAAGGCTACGGGACTACAACAAAACACAGTAAGAATTAAAAAATTGCAGACTTCTATATTAAACTGAAAATGAATTCCTTTTACAAATATCAAAAAATTGCTGCAGAATGTGAAAAAACTCTTTACAAAATTTTGCGAAATATTCAAATATTGCATATGAATTTTTAATATATTTTATTGAAAAGAGGTCAACATTTACTATATTGGGCTAAAAGATTGAAACCAGGTTCTTTTTACTAATGTGGAAAAAATGCCATTTAAAAAAAAAAAAAAGGGTAGGGAACTTTTTTTTTGTAACTATCATAAGTTTTTCTTTTTAACCTTTTAAAAAATATGTTCCTCTATTAAAATATCTGCTTTAGTATTATCTTTTTCTAGTATTACAAATGCTTTCTTGGCGTAAATAATTTGCGGATTCTTTTTTTGAAAAATAATAATAAAAAAAAATATATCCAAAATTTGGATTCTGCAAATGATCTGAAATTTGAAATGTCTGAAATTCGGAATTGTCAAGTTCCAGAGGATTGCGGATTTTGGACTTTGTAACTGTACTACAATGCATTTTCATATTAACATTTGTATAAAATGAAGAGAGATATCTAAGAGAGGAAAATTTAATGTAGGATAAAACGTAGTGTCGTATTAACAGTGCATCAATTGGGAAAATGCAAAATAGGGACAATGAATAAAAGTATGGGCTAGTTTTGAGGAATAGTCTTTAATAGTCTGCAGTCTTTCAAACAGAACCTAAAAATTCCCTCGTTTTGTCGGAAGAAAACATTCTCCATGGATGAATAGATTTATGTAAATCCCCTGTCTTTGCATACATTTCTAATATATATTTTTATGTTGTTATGTTCCATTGCAGTAAGTAGCCTTAAAAAAAAAAATCAAAATATGGTCTAAGAAGTTAATATTTTTTTAGTCTTAAGAGTGTGAAGCCTGTAGTAAAATCTAATGTTTTGATTTTAAAAGGGGGAAAATGAAAATATCTTTGTACATATAGCTATGTTATCCTTCTAAATAATTTTTTTTAAATTATTCATTTTAATTAAAAAGTATGCTACTTTTTTTAAAAAAATTCATAACATTCCTCTTGAAGAACCTTAGAAAATCCTAAATCGGATTGAAACATGTTGGCATTCCTGCGTAAATGCCATTGTCTCTGTCGAAACAACTTTATTCTGTTTTCTTTTTTCCATCATCAAAGTATGAACTATGTATAAGCTCATGGGTGCCAATCTAGATGTTGTATGTATAAAAGATAGATATCCTATTTTATTTTCATTGCTGTTTGTTGAAAGGATGGTTAGACTACTTTTGTAATGTATATGTTAAATAGATTAAAACAACAACTGTGAATTTTGTAGTTTTTAAGGTGTGTTTGCTTCCATTCTCTGTAACTTGCTCTTTGAAGTAGAAACATAGACTCTTCTAGAATTGTTTTAAAAGAATAGCAACATGGTTTAATTTCCATTCAGAAATTTGGATGATTTTATATTTCTCTTTAATGTATCTTCAACGCACTCACTCTTTTCAAAATGTTTCATTATAAATATTTATATTAAAATATTTTATAAAAAGTGAAAATAAAAATGCTAATAATGTTTTTTGCCCCTTATGCTCCAATGGTACTTTTATCCATTAAAAATTTTAAATAAAATTTATTTAATTCATCTGTAACTTTTCATACAAAATACTTTATTCGATCCTACACAGAAACAATCAAGGCCAAAGTTGTTATTTTCACACCACCCTTTACGCAAGTGTAGTTTTTTTTTTCTTATTGAAAAATGGACCCCTGCAAAAAACTTTCCGTTTACGGATAGGTTTACAATACATTTATTGACATGGTTTTCATAAGAATAGCAAGATTTCCATAACCCTAGTTTTGGTTAATTTATCTAATTATTGTTGTAAATATTTTACAAAAAGAGCTACAATTACTGATTTATTAAATCAGTTTTAATGAAAAA
Source organism: Maratus michaelseni (assembly GCA_963931845.1). Lineage (NCBI taxonomy): Eukaryota > Metazoa > Arthropoda > Arachnida > Araneae > Salticidae > Maratus > Maratus michaelseni. The sequence goes on from OZ007589.1 coordinate 470,735,722, forward strand.
ACTTTGCTAAACTTCCTAATAAATTTTCTACTCTATCTTCAGACATTAGAGAAAATAATTAAATTTGGATCATAAATCAATGTTTGGTTTTTGATGTCAGAAACTGCTTTTTATGTAAGATGACTGACAAAGTTTAATCATGGACTGGCGGTTGAACAACTTTACTCACACAAAAACAGCTGCTCACTAATGTTAAACCTATGGGTAGGTTCTTTTCGAATTTCTCATTTGAATTTGGATATTTTTAAATGATTTTTTGCATAGGATAGCTGAGGTCAATCTCTAACAGGGCAATTTTTTACTTTTTCAATTTTGGTTGAAAAATGAAAATATCTGCAACCAAAATTAAAAAAGGAAAAAATAGCCATGTTAGAGATCGACTTCAGCTATCCTATGCCAAAAAAAAAAAAAAAAAAAAAAAATCATTTAAAAATACTTAAATTATATTTCACAAAAATAACTTTTGCTTTTCACAAAATGGGCCCCAAGAAAAAAAAAAAAAAAAAAAAATTCCCTGTTTTGACTTTTGGTTTCCTCAGTGAGTACGAGCAGCAGTAACACTGTGTTTACAAAAGTTCCGTACTGATCCATGAGAAAGCATAACTATGTGCTAGCTAACCGACAACTATTAGCATAAGCAGCACTGTCTGCCTCGCCAAGTTGCAACTTTTCGCAGCACAATTCACTTAGCCGCCATTTGTGTAGATGTGAAAGAAAAATATGTGCATCGAGTAGCTTTTTTTCTGCTCTCAGAGTCACTTTTTTTTCTCTCTCTAATGAAGATATTTGCCCTAATAAAGTGCAAGTCTCTTTAAATGCTGCTGCTTAATATTCTAAATGTCACATGGGTTGAAGACTCCTACTTTAATTTCTTAGTTTCAGAATTATTGAGATTGAACTGTAATGTTATATTGTAATATTGGGAAGAACTTATAAATCTCTTTTTTTATATGAAAACTTTTATTCTGCCATTGATAACAAATGCAAATCATTAATTAAATCTCTAAAAGTATCTGTTTGCCTTAGAAGATTCAAATTTGGCATATCATATTATAGAAATACCGAGCTTAACTTTCACCTTTTTTTTTCAGATTAAATACGATAAGATTTTTCAACAAAATGCATTTCGGACAAACTCAGGGTTTTATTCTCTTATTTGTAAAGCACAATACCTGTGCAGCATTGTGAAGTTATGTTTTACACCATTAAGGAGATGCTTCATCATTCCTCATGGATGGAAAATTTAACTAGGTTATGACTCGGTTATCAAAATAAAGTTTTCACCAGCAAAAAGTAGATGTTCCAAGCCGAGTAGTACATTTTTAAAACATGTCTCCTTCAGTTTTAAGTATTTTTAAAACTGAATATTTGGCTCAAGTAAAAATTTTAAAAAATGGTACTTTTCGGTTAGCCGGGCACCAGTGATATATATACTTGTATACATACACACATATATGTATATTCGCATATATCTACACATATACATCTATACACATATATATATAATATATATATATATATATATTTATGTATGTATATACATATATATTTATGTATGTACATATATCACTGGCGCCCGGCTAACCGAAAAGTACCAAAAAAAATTAAAGTATTTTTTTATTTTTTCTCAAATATCTTAAAATGTAGGATAATAGTTTTTAAAACATCAGCATCAAATATCTACTTTCTGGTTATGAAAACCATATTTAGATCATTCTATTAAATAGTATGAGTCAAAAACAAATTCAATTTTCCCATAGGGAAAATGATTGCCATTATGGGATTCCGTAATTGGGGAGGGAGAAATACATATCGATGAAACATCCTCTTAATCATGGGTACATGCAACAAGAAGGAAGGAATTTCCTCAAAAAAAAGATGCCGCCTTCGCTGTTGTTTTGTTATGCTGGTTGCCTCTTAAATAACATATACTCTTATTAACTAAAAAATTGAAGATCTCATAATTTAGAGGAAATAATTTTTGTTCATTTATCACTGAAAGATGAAAAATAAATAAACTTAAATGTAACTTTAGAGAAGATTTTTTTTTTTTTTTTTTTTTTTTTCAAAAGTTAAATATTGAAAAGCAAACAATCAGTCCTAAAAAGGAACATTAAAGGAAAAAATTATCCAAAAGAACGCAAGTTGGGAATGAAAAATTTTAATTATCTAATGAAATGTTTTTAAATTACAATCATGGAGTAAAAAAAGTGCCCAAGTGATGTTTGCTACAGTTTATAAGTTCTACATTTTCAGCCAATTTTTCTTTTTCTAATAAGCATTTCATATTTCCATCTGTGTATTTCTGAATATTTTTTTTATTTTTATCAAATATTTAAAAGAATTTTTTGCATTAAATGGATTCTTAAATGATTAAAGGTTAATTGAAAAAAGATGATAAAGTTGTAGTTCTTTTGAATTCAATGTTTGTTAACTAAAATAGTACATTTACTTTTTTTAATTATTGAGTTACTCTGTTGTCTGTAGTAGAATGGAATATATTTTATGATGTGTCTGTGTAGTAAAATATTACCTAATTTTATTTTGTATTAAGCATGTTAGATGAATGGTTCCTAAACTTTTGTTAGTGACCCACTCTTCCCAAATATAGTATTCATTTTATCTGCTTCAAAATTATAATGAATAATAATCTCTTAAGAAAAAAAAAAGAAATGTTTAAAAAGTATAAATGAACAATTTCATGAAAAGACAGTGCGATATTATACCACAGTATTATTGTTATTTATTCATATTACAAATCTCTATAGTTGTTTTTGTGAATTATGTTTTGTACAAAAGTTCACTTTTGATCAGGGATGGTGAACTTTTTGCATCTGCGTGCCAGTATTTTCCAAAAATATATTTTATGTTATCTCGATGTGCCAACAACCAAACTATTTAATAATGAATCAAAATTAAATATAATTTTATTTTTAGGATTAAAAAATTATGGGTCATGTTTAGTGTTATACTTTTTAGAAAGTAATTTAAAAAATACTACTTCTTCTGTTGTATCTTAGATACTAAATAATTAATATTAGCTTCATACTTAGTTATTTTTAGAAAAAAGCAAGCTGAATGGGAGTCGTCTGTCAAAGAGATTTCTACTTGAATTTTTCATAGTATTCATTTCAGAAATGGCACACGCCAGCTTAACTGTTTGGCTACAAAACCAACCAAAACGCTCGGCCAAACACATTACTGCGAGACCACCTGAAAAAGAGGTTTTGTATTTTCTCCCTCTAGAAAAAATAAATCTATCTATTGTCCCAGAGTAGGGGATTATTGCGATCCTTTTGTACTATTGATCTTAGGGAGGTTGCACTTTGGAATAGAGCTGCCTTCTTATTGCATTGCATTGCTGACCAAAGGCAGACAGAAGAAAGGGGGAGGAAAAAAATCTCCAAGCTTATTTCAAGCGTTTGGCATATTTTGAATGCTATCCAGTTTTTAGATTTCAGTATTCAAAGGTTAAGCTTCCTTAAATACAGTAATCCCTTAACATTCGTGAGTTTTGATTATTCGCGAACATGAAAATGCAGAAAACTTAACATTCGTGAGAATCTGACTTGATTATTCGCGATTTTCTTTTTAATTTCATCTTTGCTTTTTCAGAATTTACAGTGGTTAAAGATTGTTTCCCCTGTGTTTTCTCAGTATATATTTACAAATCAATTTTCAGTTGCCCACTGTAAAAGGAGCGAGTGTTGTAGGAAAACAAAATAATAACAGCAGAAGAATACTCATTGCATCTTCAATCTATTAATTTAAAATGTGCTTGTGCAGGTACTCGTAGAGATGGAGCTGAAGCTGCACTTAGAAAATAAAAGTATGTCTGAAGCATTTAGCTGTATTTAAATATCGTATTTTAATATTGTATTGCATACTGGCCTACTAATACATTATCATCTCTTTGAGAATAGAGAGAGTCGAAATTACTTTATAAAAAAAAAACCTATGTTTTTTAGCTGTCATTATTTCTTCAGTCACTTAATTTGAATTATCTTCATTAAATAAATTTCATATTTATGAACATGTGTGTACATTCCCCTTTTACATATATGCTATGCATAATAAAATTGTTAATAAATAATTTCTTGTGTTCTTTGAAATGCTGTGCCACACTAATTAAAATTTTATAGAACGTAACTCCTTTGTTAGTGCAGAAAGATAGATTCAACATTCGTGGATTTGACAATCGTGAAGTTTTCCTGGAACGTAACCCTCGCGAATGTTAAGGCAGGGGTGATTCTGGTCCGAATTTTCCGAAAAATTAAGGCAATGATTTCCGAAAAATTTTAAAAATATCGATCATAAATCCGAAAATTCGGACATAAAATGTATCGGTATTTCGGCAAATGATCGCCGAAAAAAAGCAATCTCGTCATTCGTTCGAAGAAAAGTTGCCAATTTTGTCAAAGGATCGTGGGAAAAACGTGACTTTCGTCAGAGAATCACGAAAAAACGGTAAATTTCGTCAAAAGCATTGCGAAAAACGGCAAATTTCGTCAAAAGATCACGAAAAAACGGTAAATTTTGTCAACAGATCGCGTGAAAAACGTGACTTTCATCAGAGAATCGCGAAAAAACGGCAAATTTCGTCAAAAACGTTGCAAAAAACGACAAATTTCGTCTAAAAATCACGAAAAAACGGCAAATTTCGTCAACATATCGCGAAAAAACGACAAATTTTGTCAACAGATCGCGGAAAAAACGTGACTTTCAATAGAGAATCTCGAAAACCGGCAAATTTCGTCAAAAACATTGTGAAAAACGGCAAGTTTTGTTAAAAGATCGCGAAAGAACGGCAAATTTCGTCAAAAACATTGCAAAAAACGGCAAATTCCGTCTAAAGATCGTGAAAAAATGGCGAATTTTGTCAACAGATCATGAAAAACGGCAAATTTCGTCAAAAAACCGCAAATTTTATCAACAGATTTTAAACAACTGCAAATTTCGTCAAAAGATCGTGAAAAACGCAAATTTCGTCAAAGGGACGGAAAAAAAAAAGTGGCGGGAGTGGAACCCCCCCCTTGTTAACTTTTCAGAAAATTTGCTGTAAATTTCAGTTTTACTCAGAATCACCCCTGTGTTAAGGGATTACCAGAGGTGCCAAGTCCTCATTAATATTCCGTAATATGTGGGTTAATTTGACCCAGGTCTAACACGTTTCGCACCAGAAATTTTTTTAAGAAATGAAATTAAATAAATTCCATCTAGACACCTGAAATCAAATAAATAAAAATTCATCCAATAATTTTTCTGGTTTAACGCGTTGTTAAACTGGGTTAGATTAAACCACATATTACGGAAGATTAGTGTGAACTTGGCACCTCTGGATTACTGTAGTCCTTTGTATCTGGAATCCAATATCAAATTGTCATAATTTTACCTTCAACATTTTTGCTTATGCCTTATAATCTTTCCTTTTGATAATCTCTTAATCGGATTCATTTGATAACGACTATCCATCGAACTAATTGAATTCAGACAAACTCAGACAATCTAAACTAGTGTATTTTGTACAATTTCACTCTTTTGTTTCGAGATATTTTACCCTATTCTGATTTGAGAGCCTGAATATTTGTCATGACGAAAATAATCTGCCCCATGCTACAGGTTCACTGTCCCTGGTATAGATTATACAAAAGCCATCCTATTTATACAAATTGGGTGGGTTGAGAAAAGGGGTCGATCTTGAAGATGGGTCGCATAAGAATAAAGTTTGGGATCTGCTGTGTTAGACCATTATTATTTAATATAATATTTGGATCCTTTATTTTTTACAAATGACTTTTCATTTTACCAGATAGGAGACAAAAAAATAAATACATAAAACCAATTTTAAATTCATATTTTGTTGACGATGAATGTTTGCCAATAAGCTGTTTGTGTACCAGTCTTTGTTTCTTTTCATTTGATAAATTAATATACATTTTTTAATGTTTTTAAAAAAAACTTTTTTTCCCCTTTCATACCATATATATATAAGGGTCCATCAACTATTCTTTTATTTTCAAAGATGTTTAATGAGGGGTTTTTTCTTTAATTACAATTAATTCAAAATTTTATTTGGAGTATTTACTAGATTAATAAATGAAGTTTTAGCTTAGTCTCTATTTATGATTAATGTTACCATCTCCAGAAATTTTTGTTTCACTTTGAATGTTACCCTAGAGATATTAGCAATTATTTCAAAATATCTCATTGCTAACAAATGAATTCACTAACAAATGAATAGATTTATTAATTTTTTCCTGAGGAAGAGTGCAAAGAAGAGTTGATAGACCTTTCATTATTAGAAGTTTGTATTTTGACCACTATTTTGTATCTAAATGTCATTGTTCATTCCCTACACATTCTGTTTTTGTGGAGCTTTTTTTTTAAATGTATGTTGTGTTTTTATGAATAATCTGTCTTTTTAAAAGCTTTTTATGCAATGGATGTCATGTAAATCCATTTAGCACTTTGTGTGTCAACATCTGTATGGATAGATTGATTTCATGTTTTACATTCTTTTCCCTTCCAGTTGTTAAATGAAATATTTTGGAGTTTAAGGAAAATGAAATATTTATTTAGTTTTAGTGTGCAATACAAATAGTTTATTTTATGTTTAGTTCTAATATGCTAGTTTGACAGTAACGTGTGTTATTATAGTTTTATCTTATGCCTTTGTAGGGCTTACAATTTTTGCTGTATTTATTTATTTTAGAAATGTGTGTGTGTTTACTTTTGCCAATATATTTCTGTGGTTCATTTTTATGATGTATTGTTTTAACTGCGAATGAATTACATTCTAATAAGATAGAAGTAAAACCTTTCAAGTCAAGATGTTGACCCATCACACGTTTATTTGTAAAGTGACACAATTGTTTATGGGATGAATAAAATAGTTTAGGAATCAATTTGTAATATATAATTTTAGGGTCGGTATTGATGTTTGCTGAAAGTTTAAAGTGAATAACTTTTACAAGTTCTTCAATAAGGATATAAATAAAAATAATATAATAAACAAATAAATGTATAATAAAAATAAGGATAGAGAAAATAGTTTTGAGGATCATTTTAACATTTATTATCTGCACAACCCATTTCCAAGAAAGCCATTTTTTTCAATATTTGTACAACATACAGAAGTCATTTATCTAATACATGGGATCTTAAGCAATTTTTAATCATCTATTTTGCTTTCTTAATTACCAACTCATCTCGCTTTCTTACTCCTCAATTGCCCTTTTACACAAATTTTATTCGGTTGGCACCACCTTTACTTAAACTATCACAAAAATGCTGTAATTAGAGAAAGCAAATTTTACTTTTATTTTTTACTCGTGCCTAAAACAAATTCTGTATGCTCTTTTTGAGGTTGCATATATGCGACCATGGTCCCGAATGGGTTAAAGGAAAAAGCAAGGCAGGGAATTGTCAAAATAAGGCATGCACAACACGTTTAAAAAAAAAAACACTGCCTTTCTCAGCACCGTCTTTGGTGCTTTGCCAGGCTTGATTAGGAAACAAGACACAGTCTTTTGAGTTTTGCTCCCGCTTTTTGTCTTATTGGCACCCGATGAATTAAGACACTCTTTTTCGAAACACACTGTGCATTGGGTACTTCAGGTGGGGTTTTAAAAATTGGATAAAATCGGGTAGCCAGCAAAAAAATCTTGTTGCCCATAAAAAGTATTCCTCCCTGGTCATTGATTTTCAAAAAGCACAAACGTTTTTGTATGAATGAGTTGAGAAATAAAAAGCACAGTTTAGAATTATTCTTTGCTTAGCTTAGATTTAGAAAGGATAATATAAACTAGGTTTTCTAATGAGACATCAAAATGAGACAAAAAAATATTTAAAAAAAAAAAAAATATTGTAAAGGCTGAATGAACCAGCATGTTCGGGAAAGGGTGATTGCCGAATGCTTCCAATGTCTAGATAGTGGAGTTATATCCATAGGCGCAGAGTTCTGAAAATTATTGGTGGGGCTCAACTCTTTTTTACTCAAATATGTGTATGTGAGTGTAAAAAAAGATCGATTACCAATTTAATATTGCTTTTTAAACTCTCTTTTAAGGAAATTAAACAGAATGTTATACTGATAAATAATCACAAGTTAAATAAAACATTAAGACAATATAACAATTCGAATGACCCGTGTATAAACTGATACTCACTGATATTCGCGATTATAATAAAATCAAAACGAAAGTTGACTTTGAATAACGTCTTTTTCATTTTCGAAATAGGGATTTTTTTTTTCCCTATTTTCATTTTTTTATATAAAAAGTTCAAATGTTGAGCCTTTTATTCTAACAATAATAATAATAATAATAAAATAGAACATAAAGTGAAAAAGTTTTCCTAATATCGTTTATCCCTATAACAAAAGAAAAAGAGAAAAAAAATGGAACATTTAAAAATTCCATAAAATACTAGAATGTGTTAAAAAATACTTTTTTTTTTATATTAAAAGGGAAAAAAATAGTCCATTTTAGAAATTATTGGTGGGGCTCGAGCCCCACGAGCCCATACAACTCTACGCCTATGGTTATATCAGATGAGGGGGACATCCATGAAAGGTTGAAGCAAGAAAACAATATTTTGTCTATTTTCCTGTACAAGTCAATCCAATAATTCTGATTTTATTATTTTAAAATTTTATTTGTTGAATTTTTTTTTTTTTTTTTTTCAAATTGAAAATAAAAGTTAAAAATAGTTTTTGTTTGACTATAATTTCAGAGTTTATTTCTGAATATTGGGGGGAGAGAATGCTCATTTCTTAGGCTAATTTTTATACAAAAAAGACTGATTAAATAACTTGGTCGCCAGTGGTGACCTGGCGATCCCATTTGTCATTCACTGTTCGAGCTTAAGAAAGGGAGATTTGTTGCTATGGAAACAAAAGGAATGATCTGTTCTACTTGTTTATGTATGGAACTTTGCTTCTGATGACATGTATTAGATAAATTATTGGAATGTATTTTTGTCATTGGCTCCTCTTGAGGTCACCCATACAGTTTTCGCCCTCTCACCCATTGTGAAATCCAGAGCCGTCCTTAGCGAGGACGACTTAAAGCGAGGCCTGGTGCAGGGATTTTGCGAGGCCCTTTCCTTCCATATTCTTAACATAATCTTATCTATACTATCAATAAAAAAGAATGTTTTCACCTATATACTGTAACCCGGGGAGCCCAGGTTCGATCCCCTAGCTACTATAAAGAAGTAGCATTTGTTTGTGTGTTTTGTAGAGATAATTTCTGGAACTACTAAACCAATTTCAAAAGTAATGGTGGCAAATTGATGGTGAACGTTCCTCTTCCAACATAGGCTATATTTTATGTCAAGACCACTATCTTTTCTTAACTAAAATCATAAATTTATATTAGAGATTTTCTATTATACCTTCTTCTTTTTATTAAAGAAAACATATTTTGCGTCCGGGTGCGAGGCCTCTTTAGGCGCGAGGCCCTGTGCGGCCACACCTGTCGCACACCCCTAAGGACGGCTCTGGTGAAATCCCATGTTTAACCTATGGGACCATGTTTTACCCCATGTTTTACCATGTTTATCCCATGTTTCACCATGAGGAAGTAGATGTTCAATGACAATGGAATGTGTTTTTATTTTTGAGCTTCTTTCAATTGTAAGTATTTAATTTAAAAAAAAAAAAAAACCTTGTAAACTTTGAAATTTCTACTTATGCAAAATTTGCATAGTTTATCGTTCCTCTTAAAAAAATATTTAAAATTGAAATGGATCATTTTGAAAAACCCCCCTCCATCGGCATTGTGAGAGTGGAAACCCTATTTTGATCATTCTCTCTAATTAAATTTTTCGGAGGGGGAGTAACGTGAAGTTGGGTTTTGAGAATAATGTTGTTTATTGTCACTTTACAAATGAGGATGTGATCTCTTTTAGTATAGCCTATTTTTTTACAAATAAATTATTTCTGTGTTGAGACTGTTTTCTAAATAATTCTGCTTTTAAACAATAATAGTTTGTTATCCAGATACTTCATTGGAAAGTATCAAGTTTTGGAAATTGGATTTCATTCGTTCACAATGACTGGTGGCTTTCCTTGTTGCAGATTTCAGTTTATAATTTAACATTTTATAGTTTTTCATTTTACTTTATAATAACCTCTTTTAGAAACACCAGTGGCTTTCGTTTTTTTTTTTTTTTTTTTTTCTAAATTTCTTTTAGGTCAAATAAAATACATTTTAAAAATCTATAAATATTTTATTTCTTATTATTTTCTTTTTTAATTCTCATGTATATCCTATCTCTCTACTCATTCTGCATTTGTTAGAGACAATTTAAAAAATAGTTTGATCAATTGTTTCTTTTAATAATATAAGGTGCAGTAATATTATTTCTATTTTGAATAAAAGTTTAAAACAAGCATAAAGATAACTTCTTGAATGGGTTTAAATGGTTTTTCATTTTGTTTCAAGCTGTTTATATAAATTGAAACTTTTTTTGCTTCTGATAATTTATTGTTACCTTTGAAATTTGCAATTTACCCATTATCTAGACCAGTAGAACTGCAGCATGCCTGTTAGAGTGTCAAAATTTCACTGGCACAGGATTGATTTATAGATAATATATTTTACTTAAAATTACAATAAATAAAAGCAAAATATAAATAAAATAAAGTGCTAAAGCGTTTTACTATTAATTTGCAAAACTTTGAATGAATCAAAAATATGGGTGATGGTTATATTTTTGACTTTGTATTTACATAGGTTTGTGTGTCCTTTTTATTTATTTATTTATTAAGGATATTCATAACAGTTCAAGAAATACAATAATGCATGAATTATTTCACAGTGCATGTGAGTTTTACTCAATGTAAAAACATCGATGGGACTTCAAGGAATGTCTCGTGAATATAATTCATGCAATTGATATAGGCAATGATTGAATAAGTTAATGTTTACATTCATTTTTTAACTTTAATAATTTGAGAAAGCTCTCTCATAAAATCTCAAGGTTATGAGATAGTTTATAGTGATAGCAATGAAGTATAATTATAACAATAGCAAAGATAATGATTTAAGATAGTTTGGTATTTACAGAAAAATGATCATTTCCTTGCACATGGCAAAAAAGGTTTACTGCACTGTACTGGTCTAGACTGTTTCTTTAGAAATAATGAGCCCTAGACACTGACTGCTGCCATTGGTACGTTTTATAAAACATGCCACTAGTAGGTTGAATGAAAATTCAGTTTTCTAACTATATTATGTTTAAATACATTTTTGTTGTGAATAGTGTTTCAAATGACATGTGTAAATATTGGTTGTTGATGCTGTATTGGCTTCTCGCAAGTCCTGCTTCTCCTGCCATCGTTTTTCTCGTGTGTAGATTATGTCTTAACATTCCGATGCTAACTATAATGAGACTTCCATCACAGTACAACACTCTATGTCGGTGTCTTCTTTTTTATACTGTTGAAATCAGATATATCATTAATATAAAGAGAAAATAAATTTTTATAGAAATTCATTTCAGCTGTCTTACTTTTGTGTTATTGCTTTATACAGGGTCCTCAGAAATGAAAACGCTTCGAAGGAGTACTTGGAACTCCTTAAGTAAAATTATCGTCAAGTACAATTTAGCATTGAACAATGATTTAATTGAAGTATATAAGAGTAGAAAATGGAAACTTAAATAGTATACGTTGAATAATGAATACTGCTGAGGCATGTTTGGCTTGGAAGAGATTGACATTTAAAGGAAGTAAAACAAAAATCTTCTCCTGTTTACAAAGGTTAAAGTTAAGTGATTCACTGCCATTCTTAAAAAATAAAACAGTTAAGTTACTAAGTGTATGTATTTTTAATTTGTTTTTGTTTTAATATAGGCTGCCCAATTTTTCCCTTCAAAGTTTATTTTTAAAATCTAGGTGCATGTGATACAGGATGAATATTTGGGATATTTAAGTTTCCTTTGTCTATATAGACTAGTTGAGCTGCCCGGGCCCGTGATGATAACTTTAAAAAAGCACAAATTTGTATGATTTTATATCTTTAACTCAATTTTGCAGGAATGTATACTTTTAAATGAAAAATATCGATATTGAGTGGTAAAAGTGCTTATCAGAAGACATTTTCTTGTTTTTTCACATTGGGTCATTTCATAGTTTTAAAAAAAAAAAAAAAAAAAAAAAAAAAAGTTGCCCAAACCCTTTGAAATTTTTAATTATTAAACCACGGATATGTAGAAAATTTATTTTTTTCATACAAAATAGAGCAAAAATAGTCGATCACTTCAATATATTGAATCGATAATAATGACACACAATTTTTTAAAATTTAAATATTTTTATTACAAATATTTTTTATTTATATTATATTTTTAATACAAATTTAATTTGTAAAAATAGTGTTGGGTGTTAAACTTTACTTAATTCAAAAGTATTGGAATAAAAAAATACAAATTATTTACATAACTTCTTTTCCTGAAAATGTGACAGTAACTGAAATGAAAGACAGCCAAAAGTAATGCAGAAATCATTCTGTCGGAAGCAGGTCGAACACACTTTCTCTCCAGAGAGTCGGAGCTTAAACAAACGCCTCAGACCACTTGGCTACGTTCAAGCGTACCTTAAAACTGAACTGGTTTCAGATTTAATCTCGCGCATGTGCAAAAACATCGAATTTACACTGAAAATGTTACTCTTGTCGCTTAATATATATAGGATAGCCAGTGGTACTGCATAATATAGTTCACAGGCAGTGGCGTACCCAGGATTTTATTTCGGGGGGGGGGGCTGACTTAAATTTCCATAATTTTCTAAATATTACGAAACACGTTGAATTGTATTGTAAACAACAAACATTTTTTAAATATAAGGACGTAGCCAGAGGGGGGGAAAGGTATGGGGGGGGTGATTCTGTTCCAAATTTTCCGAAAATTTAAGACATAAGGTTCCAAAAATTTTAAAAAATTGGTCATCAGTCCGAAAATTTGGACTTAAAAATATATCTCTATTTTTGACAAATGGCTGCCGAAAAAAATCAATTTCGTCAATCATTCATAGAAAAAAATCTCCAATTTCGTTAAAGGATCATGGAAAAATCCGAATTTTGTCAAAGGGCCGCGGATAAAATGCGAATTTCGTCAAAGAGCCACGGATAAAACTCAAATTTTGTCACAAGGCGCAAAAAAACGTGAAGTTTATCAAAGGATCGCGGATAAAAGGTCAGATTTCGTCAAACAATCGCAGAGAAAAGGCAAATTTCGTCAAATAATCGTGGAGTAAACCCAAATTTCGTCAAGTGATCGCGAAGGAAACGCGAATTTTGTCTAATGACCGCTGAAAAAACGCTAATTTCGTCGAAGGGCTGAAGAAAAAACACGTATTTCGTCAAAGGGCCGTGAAAAAAAAACCACGAATTTCGTCAAAAGATCGAAAAATACACAAATTTCGTCAAAGAGCCATAGAAAACCTCAAATTTCGTCAAAGGGCTATGGTAAAAATGCGAATTTCGTCCAAAAAATGCTGAAAAGCTTTTAATTTCGACAAAGGACCCTGAAAAAACGCAAATTTCGTCGAAAAGATGCGGAAAAAACGCAAATTTGGAAAAAGGATCGCGAAAAAAGGTCAAATTTCATCTAATGATCGCGGAGAAAACGCGAATTTCGTCAAATGGTCGCAGAGGAAACGTGAATTTCGTCAAAGGGCCACAGAAAAACGCGACTTTCGTAAAAGATCGCAAAAAAAAACGCAAATTTCGTCAAAGAGCTGCAGAAAACCTCTAATTTCGTCAAAGGGCTATGGTAAAAATGCGAATTTCGTCCAAAAAATGCTGAAAAGCTTTTAATTTCGACAAAGGACACTGAAAAAACGCAAATTTCGTCGAAAAGATGCGGAAAAAACGCAAATTTGGAAAAAGGATCGCGAAAAAAGGTCAAATTTCATCTAATGATCACGGAGAAAACGCGAATTTCGTCAAATGGTCACGGAGGAAACGTGAATTTCGTCAAAGGGCCGCAGAAAAACGCGACTTTCGTAAAAGATCGCAAAAAAATGCAAATTTCGTCAAAGAGCTGCAGAAAACCTCTAATTTCGTCAAAGGTCTAGTCTATGGTAAAAATGCGAATTTCGTCAAAAAAAAAAAATGCTGAAAAGCTTGAATTTCGACAAAAGACCATGGAAAAAACGCGAAATTCGCCAAAAAGATACGGAAAAACGCAAATTTGTAAAAAGGATCGCGAAAAAAAGGTCAAATTTCATCTAATGATCGAGGGGACAACGCGAATTTCGTCAAATGGTAGCGGACGAAACGTGAATTTCGCCACAGGGCTGCAGAAAAAACGCGAATTCCGTCAAAGGGCCTCTGAAAAACGTAAATTTCGTCAAAGAGTCGCAGAATAACCACGAATTTTGTCAGAAAGACGCTGAAAAACGCAAATTTCTACAAAAGATCTCGAAAAAAAACACGAATTTCGTAAAAAAGCGGCGGAAAAAACACAAATTTTGACTAAGTGTCCCGAATAAATAAACGTTATCCGTCAAACAGTCAAAGAAAAACATTAATTTCGTCAAAAGATCGAAAAAAACGCGAATTCCGGGCTAACGAGAAGGGCTAATCCGCTGTATAACAGAAAACTAAATTACAAATTTAGGGTAGGGGGGGGGGGGATTAAAAATTTCTCTCAAACAGAAAGGTTAACAAAGCAGCACTTTTTTCCATGACATTTTCGAATATTTTGAAAGGGAGAAGGCTGTAACCCCATCAGTCTCCTTCCCCTTCTTTGAGTATGCTGTAATGCCAATGTGGACTAATATGGAAGTAACGAGAATGGCTAATCCTCTGTATAACAGAAAACTAAATTACAAATTTATCTAAAAAAAAAACAGCACTTTCTCATTTCATTTTTGACTATTTTGGGAGGAAATCTGTAACCCCATTGCCCCCTTCAACCTCTTTCAGCAACTGTGCACTGATATAGGACTAAATAGAAGAGCGTGGCTAGTCTATTGAATGATAGGAGAAAAAAATTACAAATTTATCTCAAACAGAATGGGGAAAATATCAGTGCTTTTTTTCCATGTCGTTTCGACTATTTCAGAAGGGAGTGGAGGGATGTAACCCCATTAATCTCCTCCCCTTTCTTTGGGTATGCTGAAGCGGTCTATATGGAGCAATATGTGACTAACGTAAATGGCTATTCCGCGGTAAAATAGAAAACTAAATTACAAATTTATCTCAAACAGAAAGAAAAAACATCAGCATCATTTTCATTTCATTTTCGAATATTTTGCAAGGGGGGCTGTAATCCTATCAGCCCCTTCCCCTCGTTGGGTATATTACAGTGTAACTGTGCACTGATATGAGACTACACAGCATTGGTACTTCGTCGTATTGCAGAAAACAAAGTTACAAATTTATCTCAAACAAAAAGAAAAAAAATCAGCTTTTTTTTAATTTAATTTTCGACTATTTTGGAAGAGGGCTGTAACTCTAAACCTCCCCTTTCACTTCTTTGAGTATAATGTGGCATCACTGTACACTAACATGGAACTAAAGAGAAGAGAGCTGCTAGTGTGTTGAATGATATGGGAAAAAATACAAATTTATTTCAACAGAAAGAAAAAAAAAACTATTTTTTCATTTCACTTTCGATTATTTCAGGAGGAGCGGGCTGTAATCCCATCAGCCACCTCCCCTTCTTTTGATACACTGTGATGTCAATGTGGACTAACATGGGGCTAACGATAATGGCTATTTTGCTGTATGACAGAAGAAAAAACTATAGATTTATCTAAAAAAGTAAGGATTACAGAAAACAAAATTACAAATTTATCTCAAACAAACATAAAGAAAAAAATCAGCATCTTTTTCATTTCATTTTCGACTATTTTGGGAAGGGGCTGTAACCCCATTAGCCCCTTTCACTTCTTTGCGTATAATCTGGTGTCACTGTGCACTAATATGAAAATGGAACCACAGCGAAAGCTAGTCTGTTAAATAATAGGGGGGAAATGCAAATTTATATCAAACAAAGAAAAAAAAAATCAGCACTATTTTTTCATTTCATTTTCGACTATTTCGAGAGGAGGGGGCTGTAATGATATCAGCCCCTCCCCCATCTTTGGATATACTGTGATGTCAATGTGGACTAATATGGGATGAACGAGAATGTCTATTTCGCTGTATGACAGATTCGTCTAAAAAAGTAAGGAAAAAACACTTTTTTCATTTCATTTCCAACTATGCCCTTTCTCTTTTTTTTGTGTCAATGCGGACTAATAAGAATGGCTAGTCCACTGTATGATAGGGAAAAAAAATTATTTTTTCCAAAAAAGAAAGAAAAACATCAGCGCTTTTTTCATATCACTTTCGAACCCTTGGGTACGCCCATGTTCACAGGTAATTTTGTATTCAAATCTATGAAACCAGTCAACAATTCAGTTTTAGCACTACATTTTAATACAAAAAAAATCTCTTAAATGATGTATTAAAAATTAGGGTGGGTGTGCGTGGAAAAAAATAGGGTACGTCCTTTAAAATTCTTGTGCTTTTTCTTCTGAAGTCTGAACTCCCACCTTTTACTTCCGATATCGGACACCTTTCTATCTCTTATTTAAAATAAGAACAAACAAGAAAGAAAAATCATGCGTCAAGCATAGGTTATTAAACACTTTCCAACACTCTAACAAAAACTTGACTGCTTAATAAAGTGAGAGAGGGTGTTTAAGCAAACAATTTGAAAAAGGCATAGCACATTTGAACAAACCTAATTTCAGCCATTACTACCGCTGCCAGCTTACTATTCTATTAATCCAGCCTTTTATTTTGCATGATATGTATAGTCAGAAAAAAAAAAAAAAATCCGAATTATTTTGTACTACCCTGTATATAGGATCTACAGATTTGTAATAGAGTATGCAAAAGTTTAGTTCTGTTAGGAAATGCAGTTCCCTTTGAGCAATTTCCATCAATAAGTGGAAATGTACCCTAATTTCTTTCCACATAATATGCAGAAACATGAGTTGCATTTAAAAACACTTGCCACAACTGAAAACGCACTTCCAGCCATCATCACGCATAGACAGTACTGTAACAGAATTCTTTTGTGTGTCCCTGTCAATGAACAATAAAATGCTATGCACACTGCACCTCAGTGATCTACAGGGTGTGTCACAATGTAAGAGATGATGATAGTACATGTACAAGCAAATTTTGTATAGGAAGACTAGGGTCGCAATCCTCTTATAGACAAGTTGGAAATTGTACGTCAAACGTGACAAATGAGGTGCGTTCGTACTATAACTAGTTTGATAAATATTCTGATCTTGGTGCAACAGCTCTTATGAAAAAAATGCATGAGTACAAAATTTATTTAATAAAATTAAGTTTCAATACACTTTTTACAAACAATTCATTTTCAATTCTGTTTCATTGAAATTATCCAATACAAGATAATGTAAAAAATATCATTGTTATTATTTTACTGAAAAAGTGATTTATAGGGTTTGCTGTTGTACATTTCCATCATAAATTAAGTACATTTTAAATTGGCAAAATTTTATCTTTTGTTGACATGGACTGAAAATTCCAATGGGGAAACTGAAGCCTAGCTTTAAAAATTTCAGAAATTGAAATTCCATATTTCGACTCTTTTTCCATTTGATATCTATTTCTCCGGAAACATCGGTCCAAAAAACGGTTGTTAGATTATAAGATTGCTACCATGAAACAATTTTAGTATACACATTCGGTTTTTAAATTCAGCCATACAGAAATAATCTTAAATAGGCCGTAATCACCATGACAACCTAGAATCGTTACCTATCATGGGAAATCGTTGAATTTATTTACGTGGGATAAGATTTAATAGTAGATTAAAAAAAAAAAAAAACTTTTATTAATATCTTTTTAAGTTTTGATTCGATCTTCACAAAATTTGAAAGGACTCGAGAAAATTCTGCAACGATTCTATAGATTGAATTTCATACCATTCGGTTGGTTAGTTCAACTTCGAGGAAACTTTTATAATGCTAATTAAATAGTATTATAGAATTTATTAGTTTGACAAAACAATTTTCAAAAAGAAAATCTACTTTATTTTAAATGGGTGCAAGACCTTCAATCTTGGAAAGATTTTTGACTGATTGTAAATTCTACTTTATTTACTTAAATTATAGCTCTGAAGAATTTTTAATCACTTTCTTTTATTGCAAGAGATCCATTTTTAGCCATAATCCAAGACATAAAAATCCTGTAACCCATTTTCATTTGGTTATTCCTAATACAAAGAAAAGTTTTCAGTCTTGGCTTAGATGGACTTCTTGCACCCATGATGTTGTTACAAAATTTTAGAATAGACTGAAAAACGAGTCCGATGTGTCAAACCCAAAATTTTCTTCTATTCTCAAACAGGTTTTGCATATACTAAAAAGAATTTATATCAATTATTATCCCATTTATATCAAGGTCTAACTGAATCTAAAATTTTATTCAATTCCGTGCATTAGTTCTTGAGATAGGCTAAAATCGTCTCAATCCTGCAAAATGTCAAGGTCTAACAGAATCTCAAGTTGGATGAAATTCCGTGCATTCGTTCTTGAGATACAGCTATCGTAAAAATCATGAAAAAAGTGGTATAGCAGCGCCACCTGTTGGGATATTGACACCAAAACGTAATCGGCGTCTATTTATGTCAAGGTCTAACTGAATCTAAAGTTTGGTGAAAATAAGTGTATTAGTTTTTGATTGAGCTATCGCGAAAAATGCAGCATAACAGCGCCACCTATTGAGCGATTTTCCCCCAAAATTAATCAGCACCCATTTATATCAGGTACTAACTGAATATAAAGTTGTAATAAATTTCGTGCATTAGTTCTTGAGATAGAGCGCCCACAAAATTTTTGTCACAGACAGACATTTTCTAAAAACAGTCCAATCGTGTTGAGGACCTTCTAAAACGTATAAATCGGTCGAAAATTTTCATGAATCCAATCTTCTTGTAAAGGTAGAAGAAAGTAAAAACACCCGTAATCAATTCTTACGTTACCTTCTTTTGTGTAGCCCTGTATCTACACAATTTATACACACCACGTAGTACGCAAAAAAATTATTTCAACTTAAAAACGCATTTGTCGCTTATAGACAGGCCCGGGGCAAAGTTTCAGTTCGCCCCCCACACACACACATACTCCTCCTCTTTGTGGAAGGTGTCACAAAAATATTAAAGTGCAGAAACATAAATAAATTCTATTGACTAAATATTTCGCATTTATTTTAAAAGTTTAATTTTAAATCAGAAATTTTAAGCAACTTAATATATTGTAGTTATTTTTTAGAGATGCCAGGATGTTTTGTGGAAAAAATAATAATACTAATGAGGTAAAAGAAATTGCCAAAAAATGAATAAAATAATAAATAAAACCGTGGTTGGTTGTATAAATTCGGCGCCCCCTTCTCACGGCCCTGCTTCTAGACAATACTTTAACAGAATACTTTTGTGTGGCCCTGTAAATGAATGATAAATGCTTTACACTCTATATTCTACAGAAAGCATATGTTTTAGTGTACCTCAGACGTGCTTATGAATTTTATTCTAACATCATTAAAATACACTTGAAACCATTTTTTCCCATACACCCTAATGTAACAGGATTCTTTTGAGCGAACATGTCATAGTGAATCTCAACAACATCTATCCATTGCATGTGGTAACTCGAGTCTGTTTGCGAGAGTTAAAGTACGGACAAGCCGAATTCATTAACTTTCGACTTCCGGTTTTCGATGGATTTATACGTTTTGAACACGATTGGACTGTTTTTAAAAAATGTCTGTCTGTGACAAAAATACTGTGGGTGCTCTCTCTCAAGAACGAATGCACGAAATTTAAGAAAACTTTAGTTTCAGTGAGTCTCTGATACAAATGGGTGCAGATTAGTTTTTGGTGAAAATCGCCCGCTAGGCTGCATTTTTTGCGATTTCCGCAACAGCTTAAGAACTAGTGCACGGATTTTCATCCAACTTCAGATTCAGTTAGACGTTCACATAAGTTGTTTTGGACTAAATCTCCCAACAGGTGCTGCTGCTATGTTCCATTTTTAAGAATTGACACGATTTTAGCAATAGTCCTATATCAAGTACATGCTTAATAAAACTTCAGATGCAGTTAGACCTTGATATCGATGGGTGCTGAGATTCGATTTTAGCGATAGAAGAAAGTTTTGAGATTGGAACATCCGACTAGTTTTGAAATGCAAATGCATTAGGCAGATCTGACTATGGAATCGAATAGAGTTTTCCCCTTTTTTGATAAACAAATTACTTATCGAATTATAAGCGATTCGTGTCACGTGACGACACATTTTTCCCTTTTCTCGTGCTGCCTCGTCGAGAATTCAATTCCAAACGCCGACTTCGACAGTATTTCCTCAAAGTGGGTTGGTAATTTATTATGGCCGATTATCTGCGCTAGGGATATAGGCCGGCGGAGGTGTGCCCTCCGTGGGGGTCTTTCTATGAGGGATCCTAACACGTATTAACGCAGGGTTTGAAGAAAAATACGGAAAACTCCGAACGGTTAGGTAGATGAGCGCGACAGGGGTTTGAATCCAGCACCTCCCGTCTACCAGCTTTGAGAGCAGAACCTCTCAGCCACTGGTGGGGCTATTTCCTGAAAGAATATTCTGCCGTCACCAAGAAATGGGAAACGTTTTTCGATTCCATAGTTTCTGAATAGAAACACCTGCCCATTTCATGCGTTTCTGAACAAAAATAAATTCAGAAAGTAGCTCTTTTGGATTTAAGAACAGCCTTATTAAAAAAAAAAATAATAATAAAAAAAAAAAAATCCCTGACGGCTTGGCCTACAGGCACAGGTAGATTTCGAAGAAGCAAACCGCGGGGCGCCTGTTTATTGAGAATTGCAAAAGAAATTACCTTTTTGCTATGATGCGGCAGTTGAGATCGCCCACTTTGAAATCTACCTGTGTCTGTAGGCGGGGATTTTATTATTATTATTATTATTATTATTTTGCTGTGGGGGTTGGTCCTATAAAAAACTTGTCGCTATAAAAGTTGTAGATAATATTAAGAGGATTTATAATAAATTTAATCAAATTTGATATTTTGTGAACGGACGAAGTTATGAATTTTTTTCTTCTTAAACTCCTATTTCCCCCCTCCTTGAGGCCATTTTAATGATATCAAAAATCTGACATACATATATTTTCGGCCCTTTTCCTAGACGTAATAATAACTTTAAACGGATTCGATACGTATCATAATTAAGAAGTTATTTTTTTTTCTGTTTTTAGAAAAAGTTCCCCCCCCCCCCCCACTGCCCATTAACGAACTTGACCGAGATTTTATGCCCCTTGATTTTATGTATCCGTTTGGAAGAGATTTGTGCCGAATTATTGAAGTTGTCATGTCCATAAAAAAGTGCTATAGATAGATACAGATATATAAAGTTTTGAACTGGGGGGTGGTTTTGGAGTCTGGGAGTCATGTGATGATCGGCGTAGGGCGTAGAGATCTGCAAAAAAGTTTCAGAAATTCCAACCTAGGAGAGAATGTAATAGGTATAGTATTTCTTACGAAATCTACCTAAAACGGTGTTGACAGACGTACAACAAAGAGGTCCTTTTGAGATACGGAACCCTAAAAATTGGGTGTAACGGATCGACGCTATTTGTTATTTGCTAATAAAGTGGAACTTAAAAATAAAAAAATCCTTAATTTATGTATTTCGAATAAACTAGACTTTTAAATCATTCATGAATTCTAAAATAAATAACGTGTACTAACTCAATAAAAAAAATACATTTAAAATTATTAAATACCTAATTTGAATATTTAGATGTATGCTTAAAAAAATGGGAACAACACAAGTCAGATTTCAGATTTGAAACACATTTTGAGTTTCATTCAAATTAGCAACCTGCGTAAGATAAGAATGAAAAAGGAAGCATTTAGTATCAGTGATAAAAGAGAGATGGCACCACTAACCTATTCCTAGCTCGTCAAAACTCGCAAAATTTTAAATTTCACTCTTTTAAAGATTAGAGTTTTAATCAATTTTAATTATCGCGTTTTAATCCACAATTAAGAACTCTTAGTTGCACAGTTTCAGAATGGTGCTGCACCTCTTTGGTTTAAAAAAAAAAAAAAAAAAAAAAATAGCACTTCTCTTGTCGTTTGGCATCTCGGTGTAGAAACATCAAAAGTGATTTGAACGAGGTTTTTTTTTTTTTTCTGTAAATAAAGTGCTATCAAATTCTTAGTAAAAATGAGGCAAGATTAAAATATAAAAATGTCTGAAAAGGTTTTTGTAATTGACTTGTGATCTCATTTTAATGTCTGTTTCCGTAGTGTAGTGGTTATCACGTGCGCTTCACACGCGCAAGGTCCCCGGTTCGATCCCGGGCGGAAACAAGTCAATTTTTTTAAAGTCATTAAAAATTCGTGACATAGCGAAACCTGTATACACCGCCATTTTCAAACATGGAATCATCATGATTTTTGTTCAAAAACACGTTCTACTTATTTACAAAAAAAAAAAAAAAAAAAAAAAAACCTGACTTCAGAAAAACAAATAAATAACGCAAAGAAAAAAAAAAGATCATGCAAATTTGTTTCTTTAATTTGTTTGTTATTAACAGTACATTTTGTCTGCGGTGGGCTCTGGAAGAGGGAAAGATCTTCAAGTCTTCAGAACGATTACCAGTGGCGTAGCTAGAGCATTTTGTTTCGGGGGGGGGGGGAGATCGAATTTACCGAATTTTCATAGTAAAATCCCCGAATGATTGTGATTTTTTTTTTTTTTTTTTCTGTTCTTGTATATTTATGCGTTATTATATTTCCGAGTGAGCATTGTGTAAATAATTGTTTACATAACAGCAATTAAAATAACTAATGATACCGTTAAAAACAAAGATCCCACACCAAGGCTAGATCCTATTTTTATTTATAAAGCAAAAATTTTACAGTCAAATAAATATTGACTTTTTTTTTTTTTTTAAGTAGTGCTAAAATGCAATTAGATCTAATGTGTTCCTTCTAAACGTGGTTCCGATGGCTAATTTCTGAACCGTTAGTCTTAGACATAGAGTTCCAATTACAAAAAATTTTCAAATTAACTAAAAAATTATTCCGAATACCGTTTTAATCAATAAATGCATTTCGGAAAAAGTTGCGAAAATTAACTTTTTATACCGTCCTATAAATTACATTGAGTGAAACAGGCTTGATGCTCTGACATGTAAAATTTAAAAAAAAAGAAAATAATAATAATTTTTCTATAAAGCACAACTCACCGAGTTATGCGAGTTTGAAATTCGGAAATATGTCGGATTTAACGCAGCGCGGAGTGATGTGCTATTTCGACCTAACTGCACATCGTTCAGATGCAAAAACATTCCCAATTTCAAATTCGCAGAACTCGATGAGTATGGGTCATGGAAAAACATTATTATTTTTTCATTTTGCATGTCAGAACATCAAATCTCATTCACTCAATATAACTTGTAGGAGCCGTATAAAAAATGTATTTTCGTAACTTTTCTGAAATGCATTTTTTGACTCAAACGGTGTTTAGTATAATTCTTCAGTTAATTTGAAAAGTTTTTGCAGTTGGAACTAAGACTAACGGTTCAGAAATGAGCTATCGGACCACGTTCACTGTATGTATTTTAAATAATACTCTGATACGTTGCAGATAAAAAGCAATACAATACTTAAACAAGAACGAAAAATCATGCGTCAAGCATAGATTATATAGCACTTTCCAACGCTTCCAAAATAATTTTACAAATCATACCGTTTAATAAGTTAAAAGCTAACATCTAAGTAAACAATTTAGAAAACGCATAACATATTTAAAAACATAATTTCAGGAATTTCCAACATATACAATATTCGGAAAAATATCCGAATACTTTTATTCAGCCCTGTATAGGATCTATAGATTTGTATATATACTACATAGGATGATAATTTTAGTTCAGTTAGGAAACGCGTAGCACAGTTTAAAATTCTCCGTCTGGAGTTTGTCAATAAACAGAAATGTGTTCGCGAACTTTTGTGCTGCCCTGTATAGGATCTACAGAATTTATACACACCACGTAATAGACAAAAAGCAAGTTAAAATTAAAATCGCGTTCAATAACTTAAAACGCACTTCCAGGAATTATTGTTAACAGACAGTAGATAATTCTTTTGCGTGTCCCTGTAAATGAACGATGACTGCTATACACACAATATTCCGTAGTAAGTCTCTTGTAATGCACCTTAGTGATCTATATACATTTCAATGCGTTTAAAATAGTGAAACATTATTTAAATAAACCGCAGACGATTTTTCTCCATAGACGTAATGTAACGGAATTATTTTTACTGTCCCTGTAAAGTAACTATAAGTGCTATGCACACCCTGTTCCATATTAAGCTTCTTCTAATGCACCTTAGTAATATATATAAATTACAATGCGCTTAAAATAGTGAAACATTATTTAAATAAACCGCAAATGATTTTTCCCCATAGACCGCAATGTAACGGAATTCTTTTGAGTGTCCCTGTAAAAAAACTATAAGTGCTACACACTTCCGTTGAAATAGGGAACATGCTATAGATAACGACAATAACATATAAAAATTGCAGAGCAATCCGAGCATATTTACGGGAGTTAGAGCACGGACAGACGGCAGACGGCCAGACAAACCGAAGTCATAAGCACTTTTCAACTAGGTTGTAAAGTGCTAAAAATATACAACAAGAATTTATTGATACCTTCACAATAAAAAGTAAGTCACTACAGAAATAAATAACTCATAATAGATACCCCCCTCCAAAAATCCCAATTTATTAACGTAGATGTCTACGTGCGAAGCATTTTTTTAAAATGTAGAATACATACGATATGCATATAGTTTTATGTTATATAAAAACAATTACACTTTTAGAAAAAATATAACATTAATAAAGAAGAAAACTGCCCATAGTTAAACTGATGGCATTGAGCTCACAGGCTATTCACACTAATTGTTTATTATACTCTTATTTCAAAGAATAACGCCCCTCGAAAAATAAAGAAATTTGCATTCCCCCCCCCCCATCCCCGTTCCCACCCTTTATACTTAACCAATGAACCCCCCAAACTAATCAGGGAAACGCCTTATCACAATGAATATACAAAATTTGAAGAAAATCGGATAATTCTGCTTGAAAAACCCATTTATCTAAATTAAGGGGGGGTAGTCCCCCCTTGATACTTAAATCAATAAACCCCCAAAACTAATCAGGGAAGCGCCTTATCACAATGAACCTATAAACAAAATTTGAAGCAAAATGGTTATTTCTATCATGAGTTTTCGCGTTATGTACATACAGAATCGGCGGGCACCTTTAATAGCCTGTGAGCCATTGAAAATTTTCATTTCTCATTGAATTAGGATCGCATTTTGTTGTATCCATTGGCATTAAAATCGTACAGTCGAATGGTTGCCCATTTTAAAATTATAATGTCCAATTAAACACGAAAATATCATACAAATATAACTTAACTCTTTCGGTAATGGTCCCCATCTGCATACAATGCTGTCTAAGCGAATTTTGCCTAAAATATCCTTTTCAACTGAAAGTAATATTACGGAGCGTAATCTATCTATCTTCATTCATTTTGGACCTTAAATAATTTTTTTACTCTTTTTTGAACACTAAAGGGTCTTTCATTTGAAGTAACAGAGACCGATTCCGTAAATGCACAGAGAATTTGACAATTTTAGCCGTTCCTCTCCACTCATTCTTTTTTCAATTTCTGAGCAAAAATCAGAAAACACTTCCAATTCGCACTGTAAAGAGTCTGCGTCCGGAATGTTGCTTTTATCCGGATAAATTTTCAGAATTTCATGAACTTGAACAGTTACTCAAGGGGAAATGACTCAAAAAGTGGTGACATCCTTTCAAATGGGTGCTCATTAAGTTAATGGGTTCATCTAAAACCATATTGCTTTCTTTTCGATACACCGACTCTCTGGTAAGTTCTGCTAGCATCAAACGGATTCCTTCTCGTATGATGACGTGCGAATTCCCTCTCAACACCAACCCCAAATTTCTCACAAAAAATAATACTTGCGCATTGACAGAATTCACATCATTTCTTATCCCTTCATAACTTTTAATTGTACTTTCAATAAATGTTAATGCATCTGTTACGGCCAAAGGGCCAGTTCGCGAATTGGCCAACTTCGTTTTAAATTGATTAAATTGCCGGCCAGTTCCCGAAATGGCCAGAAGCAGTTGGCCAATTTGCGAAGTGGCCAGAGGCCGTCGGCCAATTAACGAAATGGCTAAGGGCAGTCGGCCAGTTCGCGAAATGGCAGAGGTTGACCGAGAGCAGTTTGCGAATGGGGTAGGGATGAGTAGGCAAATTCGAAAGGAAAACTCATTAGGTGATTTTGAGGGTCTGTATACTTTCTACTTAATTTATTTCAAGATTTTTTTTTTTTCAATGTAAAGTTCATTTGCAGATGAGGCCACACAAGATATATTTTTTTAATATATAAATATATATTTTTATTTAAATGTTTGTAATGAAATTTCTCCTAAATTGTGGCTTCCATTTTTCAAAAAGAAAAATAACAATAATAATAATAATTGTATTTATTGGTGTAATTTCTTTTATTAGAAAAAATGATGTATTTAAGATCTGCAAGAGTGAAGTTGCCTTAAAAGTAAATTTAACAACATTGCCTTATTAACGATATGGGCGTGAAGGACACAGAACCCCAATATATATTAAGTACAAAAACGGATGATTATTCGACGCTAAAAAACTAACAAAATAAATTTGCCTTTGAGATACTCCAAGAAAAGTTAAAAAGGAAAGGGAAATGTAGAAAGGACGGTCTAAATTTAATCTGAATATGCTTTTTTCATGTTCACAAATTTGTCATTTCTACATGTATATAAAACACTGTAAACAAGGCGGCCGCAGAACAAAATTCAAGAAGGGGGTAGATATCCGAACATAAGCAATTGCAACTTTTTTTCTTCTTTTAAATCGAGAATAAAAACATAAAATAAATTAAACTGAGATTTATTTTATTACAACCTCGTTATAACCGCAATTTTTAAACATATATAAAAAGTAATACATAAATCTAGCAACACATATTAAAAGTGACGAATTGAAAGAGTTTATTATTTTTGTTCATCAGGGGGAAGGGAGGAGTTGTCCTGTGAAGATTCTGCTCTTGCAGTCCCCCGGGTCTTTGAAATAGTCTTCCAACCTAGGAAGTTTCATGTTTCTGCAGTTTTTAAAGACAGTTTTATACATCTTTTAGTACTCCCCATTAAAAAAAAGCACAAATATAATATAGATGAGATGACTGGGCTGATGTTACAACTGTAATAAACGATTTTATCATTATAATCATTTTATCGTTATAAACAATTTCTCTACCCTTTATTGTTGTCACTTTTTGTTGACCACCATTAAAGTGACCAGATATCGACGACTGGAAAGCCAAATTTTCCATTTTTAATTCCTTTCTGGAAACAGAATCGATTATTTTTTTTTAGATACACCATCACATGTTTTTTTCTCAGCTTTGATTACTTCTAGCAAATGCTCTTCAACAAATCTTACGCTCCTCCGATCCGGATGACTTGCATTGGAGTTGTATGAGCCATAACACTAAAAAAAATGCTGACGTTAACTTTGTCCTTTCTTTGCTAACAAATTCATTCGGCGAATCACAGCACTCAAATAAGTAACATGATATAGCCTCATACCATTTCTTCATAATAAGTGAATGTCGGGAAAATAAATATGCGATCTGACGAAAATTGCCGTCTTCATCCGAGCCACTACCCCTAAAAGACATGCCTTGCCTACACAGAGTTTTAGCCACATAAAGGAGGATATTTAAAACTTTCGAATATCATATTGCGATCTTGAATCGTGCACATTCTTTTGTTTTTGTCCAATTGAACATCGACGTGTTCATCTTTTTGTAAATATTGACAAAAGTCTGCCAAAGCAGAAGCAGCCTTGTGAGATTTTTGTGAGACGTGCTGCTGCTGCGATAATTTTCCAAGTTTTTCTTTTCCAACACTCTTCATCTTGTGCCATTGTGTTGCACCTATTTCATGCCATAGGGTTCAGAATTTTCCCTGTTTGGTCCTTCAGGAAAGAGAAAACAAGTGAAACAGTAGGCAGCATCTTTTGCTATAGTGTACTCTAGATGTGGATACTGTTTGTATCAACTTAAAAAAACTTACCCCATTTTTTTTTTCTTTACTATTTGTTATCTAAACACATATTCAACAACCCAACTAACTCTAAAATCCGAATTTCAGAAAATGGTGAAGCAACTTATTTCAGTATTGTCACTGCCTCTGTATACCATCCCAAACTATCTGTTTCTAACCCTCAGCATAGGAGTATTTTTGTGCGCAAGTGATTTACACATTAGAAAACGAGTGCCATAGGATCCTGTCAACAAAGATAATAACAAATCACTCCGCCTCTCCTGGTGGTCTTTAAAACGCGAAATTCGTTTTCTTTTCCTTTAACGACGGTTTTCTTTCGTTTCGTGGCCCCAATTTTATTTTAACATCTGCTAAATAAAACCCACATATTTTCATTTGTTAATTGAGTGGTTTCATTTGTGATTTTAGGATATGTTTCAAGGCTGCTTAAACCCTTCGTTGCTGACTCGACGGGGCTTAGGGGACAAATGCCCTCAAGCAAGACGACAAAGATTTGTTTCAGACCTTGTTGCATTTTTACGAGAGAATGGCTGAAAAGTGAAATTGTAATCGACTCAGCTAGAAAGAAAAATAACATAATGCAAAGAGTAGGACGTTACTAACTAGCAAAAGCCATGCTTTGTTTGGATTCGCGAAGCATTATTTCATAAGATAAATATTTGAAAGTAACAATATTTTGTTATATATATTTTTTTTTTTTTTTGCATCTTTATTAAGCAAAAACGTTATTTTACGTTTTGGTGCATTTTAATTTTAGAACTGTAAATTCAGCCGAATAACTAAGAATTTCCTCGGAATTTTTTATTTGCGATTGCGATATGGTATTTATGACTGGTATAAATAAAAATATTTTCGAAGCAAAATTTTACAAAATATTTTTAAATTTTCAACTAAAAGCTTAAAGCTAAATCATCTTCGCGTTCTTTTCGACAAGTAAGTGTACGTTTTCTCGGCATTTTTTATAATAAAACTAATACATTCCATAAATTGTTTTTAAACGGCAAACATCTTAAAAATAATACTAATAGTAATTACTTCTTAATAGTAAATATGTTTCATTTGGTTCAATTTTCCACCTTCGAATTCGAATAACACTTTACATAACGAATTTAACAATTAATTTTATTTGTTTACAATTCTTTTGTTGCCACTTTACAAAAAAAAAAAAAATCCTAATATGATTCTTTTAAAATGCGTAAGTATCGTCTGTGTAAATGATTTCACATAAGAATAAATTGTGTATTTGAATTCTTAACACTGAAAAATACTTTTATAATTGAATGTAAATAATTGAATTTTCACAAATTTTAATTCATTAAAAATATGCTATAATTTTCATAAAAAGGGGTATTTTAAGTATTTCATAAAAGAAATCGCGAAACTATTATACGATTAAAAGGAATGAGCACCAAAATATGCGCCATTTCCAACCAATCTTAATAAAGTATTCTATTAGAATGTACATTTTCCTCTCAAATAACATACATTTTTAATATAAGAAAGTTTAATGTTCTTTTACGGTTTGAAGTATAAATTCTGCAGTTATTTTCAATATTTAAAATATTTCGTCTTTGCAAAATGCAGATATATAGGTTCCTTTCCTTATTTAAATAATTTTACAAAAAATGAGAAATTTTGATGCAACGATAATATTTCACGTACTTAATCATTCATGACTTTATTCATTTTTACTAACTCATTGATTTTTATTTACTGCAAGATATATGCAGGTTTCTAAAAAGGTGGATTAAACTTTGTGCCGTTATATTAAAAATAAATGTACAACGTGAAATAGCACAAATTAAAAATATATATATTGGCAAACAGCTGTTTCGGAGCCCCTAAAGCTCCATCATCAGTGCCAATTCAAAAGATTAAAACGAATTAAAATCCTAAGCCATGTCA
This sequence comes from Maratus michaelseni, assembly GCA_963931845.1. Classification (NCBI taxonomy): domain Eukaryota; kingdom Metazoa; phylum Arthropoda; class Arachnida; order Araneae; family Salticidae; genus Maratus; species Maratus michaelseni. The sequence continues at coordinate 470,765,872 of OZ007589.1, forward strand.
ATTTGCCTGCCATCTTTCGCACGCGCCGAGGTGAAATGGCGGGGACCTCTTCGAAAACAACAGCGGGGACAGAAAAACACATGTGACGGAGAGACCAATAGGAACGCTCCGCCAGACCGGGAGAGTTTATGTATGAAGGCGAATAAAGGGGAACGAAGAGAAAGAATTAAATGAAAGGTAGCCAGACATTTGACAAATTTGGTGTACTGGCCATATCATTAACTAAGCTGCCCGAATTCTTCCATATGTGATAAGCCTCCCACAAATTAAGGTCTTAAATAGATAAGCATTTCTGAATTATTGTACCCTCCGAAAAATTAAAACTGTGATTTTCAGACCAACAATGGTTAGCTATTGCAGAACGTTTAATGTCACAATTTTTAACATAGTTTTTATGTTCCCCTAAGCGGACTTTAAGGTGTCTCTTGGTTTGACCTACATACATTTTATCACATTCGCAAGATATTTTATAAATTCCCCAATGTGAAAATCTGTCTATTGGATGTTTGAGGTCTGTAAATTTGATTTTGTTAAACGGTGCATAAACTATTTTAAAGTCAAATCTTTTCAAAATTCTAGATATTTTAACAAAATCTTAGGAAAATTAGCTTAGGATTTTAATTCGTTAGCTTAGCTTCGTATTCTTAGTTTAGGATTTCAATTCGTTTTAATCTTTTGAATTGGCACTGATGATGGAACTTTAGGGGCTCCGAAACAGCTGTTTGCCAATATATATATTTTTAACTTGTGCTATTTCACGTTGTACATTTATTTTTAATATGCAGGTTTCTTTATCGTTTACAAAAATGAATCCGTATAATGGAAAAATATATTCAACAAAATAATAAAAAGTGTTTTTTTTTTTTTTTAAATCATGCGATAAGAAAGTAATATTGTCAGAATCTACAGATCATATTTTATTTCTATCAAGTCCTAAAATATTTCTTTCCTTAATTAAATTAAAAAACCAGTTTTTGAGATATTTTGGCGGATTTATTTAATTAATGATGATTCTATCTATAACTACTAACTCCATGATTTATTTTTTCTTCAGAAAATATAAAGAAAGGGCATGTTTACAAACAAACAGTTCCATCAACCAATCTACCACTTCATTTTTGTCGTAGCTATCATTGTAGTAATCGTCATGGCGATGTAGGCCAACCATATATCATAGACCAGTTTAACGTAGACGAATCAAATTTTCCCATTTTATGTGTACAGTAGGAGTCATAAAGAACAAACAGGTGTTTCTTGCTAACCAACCGTAATTGAACCAACAGTGACGTCAGCTACCCTTTCCTTATACACGTTTCATTTTTGAAAAAATGCGTCCGTAATGGAAAAACATGTAAAATAAATTAATTAAAATGATAATTTTTTTAATGTTATTCTGTAAAAAAAATAATATTGTGCCAATCTATAGAGATCATAATTTATTTTTATGTTTGATTTCAAGTCAAAATACTGCATAGTTTTTTTGTAAAGTGTACGACAAAATGTAATTTGTGTAGCCTAGTAGGGGATTCACTTCGCTCATCCTAATTAGAAAATATTTAACAATTTTAAATATGTTTTGACGTTTCCTATTTTGTAATAAAATTTTAATATGTTTAAAAAAAAATCTTAAAAGGGAAAAATACAGCGCCAAATGATGCAATTTTTGAACGAAAGTGAAATTACCAAATGTATATGAGTTTACTGAATGGGGGGATGTCCCACCCTTCCATACCCCCCTGTAGCTACGTAGGGACGTAGCTACAGGGGGGACACGAGACACGAGATTAACACGAGAAACAAATGACATCCAATACTCAAAACCATGTTAGTATATGCAAAATACTTATGTACGTTCAGTAGAATATTTATAAACATTCTAACTATATTTTATCCATTACGAAACTAGACAGTAAACCACATGTCACCACACCTCTTTACAAAAATATGTACTGATATTTCTAGTTTAAACAATGTATATATTTTACATTTTTTATTGTTTTATTATTATTTTTTTTATTATTTTTTATTTTTTTTTCATTAGTTATTTTACATTTGCTAAAAGAAAAAAAATGTAATGTTTAAATGTTAAAAGGCACTGTAATGTAAAATTTTAATATATTTTAAATTAATATAATTTAGTAATAATTTAATGTAATTTAAATAGCTGTCGTATTTAAATAAGTATTTTAGCTATAGAAATACATCTGTATAAATGGGGTCTACGCCCGCTGTAGGCCAATTAGAGACTGAGAAAGGAAATAGTAAAAGCGGAAGTATTGGCATAATAAAGAGAGACAAGTTGATTTTTAATATCGTCAGTAACAACCATTTGTATAGCTATTGTGATGAGTTTTTACTTTGCGTTAGAATAATTTGAATGGTAGCTATAAACGCAAAACTCAATCTTTAAACCATAGAAATATTTTATTTCTTTTGTAAAATAACACTAAAATAAATGGTTACACACTTAGAAGTTATTAGGTTCGATTGTCTTTTCAATTAACTCATAGCCAGTATCACTTCTGAGATGAAAGTTCTAGTTCCTAAGAAACAGTTCAAGGCGATGAAAGTTTTGGTAAACACAGATTTCTCGCTCGGCTAGCGATCTGAAATCAGTTCTATTTAATGAGTGATGACATGGTGTCACTCTAGTTGCTATCTCTCTGACGGTGAGCTGCCACTAACCCAAAATAAAGGCGTGATGTCTCTGATATTTTCTCCCTTTTGCGGGTAATCAGCAATTATCACCCCCGGAAGTGATGTCCGGCCGATGATACAAATTTCTCTCCCGGGAGATGATTCTCCTCTCTGCAGGTCTGAAAAACCGACCTCTTAAGTTGATCCCCGACTTCCAACTCTTCGCTCCAAACTCCTCTTTTTCCCTGCTCGCCGAAGGAGGGGGGGGAGGGGTTGGGCGTTCTCAAAGCCCCATAACTCCGTTCGTCTTCTCTGATTGGGAAATAAGAATTTGTACTTGGCGCCTCGTTGCCAATTTATGTCTTGTCCTAAAACAGGGGAACCCCTCGCTTCTTTGTTTCTCGAGAAGAATCATATCGATCAACTTCTCGCCGTAACAAATTCTCTATGTCAACTTTCTTTTGAGCGAGCTAGACTTGCTCGTGGGAAAAAACCTTCCCCAGGCGTGTGAACATAAGGACTTGGATGGAAAGTTTCATTCGATACTCCCACATAATTTAATGAAATCTTTACACTATTATGTATAAAGGGTGTCCTCCTTTACACATGGAGTGGCTGTGACTTTTCATAAACAGGAATTTTACTGTAGACAGAAACAATTAGCCGTGTGTGGGTCTAATAATAATATGTAATGTACAATTTTAATCGTGAAACAGCTGAATTCCTCGTATTTAAATAAGTAATTGTTATTAATTTCAAATTTTATGTTTATGAAATACTAGCGGCCCGTCCCGGCTTTGCACGGGTAGACATTGTGTTGACTACAATGTAGTTCTTTAATTTTCTAGAATTACAATACCTGGGGAAAATGCTTTGATACGATTTTTAAACTATGACTGTATCTGACTGACGTGTAATTAAATCAAGACGCACGTGGAAAGACGTGTTTCCAGTCAGGGTTTCAATTACTGGAATACTACATAAAACTACTGCTGAAATATGCTAAAACATTCGACCACCCCCCCCTTTAACCACCTTCAGGGTGGAATTTCTAAAATCATTGAAATAGGTGTTTAATCATTTTTTTAGTAGATTTGTTTTCCTGATTTACGCGCTTCTACCTATAACTGCTGCTGAGATATGGCGAAATGACCTAGAACATTCCACCCCCCTCCGGGAGGGAAATTTCTAAAATCGCTGAAATACATGTTTAATATTTTTTTTAGTAGATTTGCTTTACTGATTTTCACGCTCCTTTTTATAACTGTTGCTGAGATATGGCGAAATGACCTAAAACATTCGACCACCCCTCTTTAACCCCCTTCTGGGGGGGGATTTCTAAAATTGCTGAAATACATGTTTAATCATTTGTTTTCCTGATTTTTGCGCTCCTACCTATAACTGCTGCTGAGATATGGCGAAATGACCTAAAACATTCGACCACTCCTCTTTAACCCCCTCCGGGAGGGGAATTTCTAAGATAGCTGAAATACATATTTAATCATTTTTATAGTGCATTTGTTTTCCTGATTTTTGCGCGCCTACCTATAACTGCTGCTGAGATATGGCGAAATAACCTAAAACATTCGACTACCCCTCTTTAACCCCCTTCTGGGGGGGAATTTCTAAAATAGCTGAAATACATGTTTAATCATTTTTTTAGTAGATTTGTTTTACTGATTTTCACGCTCCTACCTATAACTGCTGCTGAGATATGGCGAAATGATCTAAAAGATTCGACCACCCTTTTAACCCCCTCCGGGAGGGGAATTTCTAAGATCGCTGAAATACATGTTTAATCATTTTTTAGTAGATTTGTTTTACTGATTTTCACGCTCCTACCTATAACTGCTGCTGAGATATGGCGAAATGACCTAAAAGATTCGACGACCCTTTTAACCCCCTTCAGGGGGGGGGATTTACCAAAATCGCTGAAATACGTGTTTAATCATGTTTTCAGTAGATTTGTTTTCCTGATTTTTGCGCTCTTAATTAAAATTGCTGCTGAGATATCGCAAAATGACCTAAAAGATTCGACCACCTCTCTTTAACCCCTTCTAGGGGGAATTTCTAAAATCGCTGAAATAGGTGTTTAATCATTTTTTAGTAGATTTGTTTTCCTGATTTTCGCGAACATTCGACCACCTCTCTTTAACCCCTTCTATGGGGAATTTCTAAAATCGCTGAAATAGGTGTTTAATCATTTTTTAGTAGATTTGTTTTCCTGATTTTCGCGATCCTACCTATAAGTGCTGCTGAGATATGGCGAAACGACCTAAAACATTCGACCACCTCTCTTTAACCCCTTCAAGGGAGAATTTCTAAAATCGCTGAAATAGGTGTTTAATCATTTTTTAGTAGATTTGTTTTCCTGAGTTTCGCGATCCAACCTATAACTGCTGCTGAGATATGGCGAAATGACCTAAAATATTCGACGACCCTTTTAACCCCCTTCAGGGGGGGGGGGGGGGAGATTTACCAAAATCGCTGAAATACGTGTTTAATCATGTTTTCAGTAGATTTGTTTTCCTGATTTTTGTGCTCTTAATTAAAATTGCTGCTGAGATATCGCAAAATGACCTAAAAGATTCGATCACCCCTTCTTTAACCCCCTCCGGGAAGGGAATTTCTAAGATCGCTGAAATACATGTTTAATCATTTTTTAGTACATTTGTTTTCCTGATTTTTGGTGTTTAATAATTTTTTAGTAGATTTGTTTTCCTGATTTTCGCGATCCTACCTATAAGTGCTGCTGAGATATGGCGAAACGACCTAAAACATTCGACCACCTCTCTTTAACCCCTTCTAGGGGGAATTTCTAAAATCGCTGAAATAGGTGTTTAATCATTTTTTAGTAGATTTGTTTTCCTGAGTTTCGCGATCCAACCTATAACTGCTGCTGAGATATGGCGAAATGACCTAAAATATTCGACGACCTTTTAACCCCCTTCAGGGGGGGGGGGGGGAGATTTACCAAAATCACTGAAATACGTGTTTAATCATGTTTTCAGTAGATTTGTTTTCCTGATTTTTGCGCTCTTAATTAAAATTGCTGCTGAGATATCGCAAAATGACCTAAAAGAATCGACCACCCCCCTTTAACCCCCTCCGGAAGGGGAATTTCTAAGATCGCTGAAATACAGGTTTAATCATTTTTAGTACATCTGTTTTCCTGATTTTCGCGATCCTACCTATAAGTGCTGCTGAGATATGGCGAAATGACCTAAAACATTCGACCACCCCTCTTTAACCACCTTCTGGGGGAATTTCTAAAATTGCTGAAATAGGTGTTTAATAATTTTTTTAGTAGATCTGTTTTCCTGATTTTCACGCTCCTACCTATAAGTGCTGCTGAGATATGGCGAAATGACCTAAAAGATTCGACCACCCCCCCTTTAACCCCCTCCGGGAGGGGAATTTCTAAGATCGCTGAAATACATGTTTAATCATTTTTTAGTAGATTTGTTGTCCTGATTTTTACGCTCCTACCTATAACTGCTGCTGAGATATGGCGAAATGACCTAAAACATTCGACCACCCCTCTTTAACCACCTTCTGGGGGAATTTCTAAAATTGCTGAAATAGGTGTTTAATAATTTTTTTAGTAGATCTGTTTTCCTGATTTTCACGCTCCTACCTATAAGTGCTGCTGAGATATGGCGAAATGACCTAAAAGATTCGACCACCCCCCTTTAACCCCCTCCGGGAGGGGAATTTCTAAGATCGCTGAAATACATGTTTAATCATTTTTTAGTAGATTTGTTGTCCTGATTTTCACGCTCCTACCTATAACTGCTGCTGAGATATGGCGAAATGACCTAAAAGATTCGACGACCCTTTTAACCCCCTTCACGTGGGGGGGGGGATTTACCAAAATCACTGAAATACATGTTTAATAATGTTTTCAGTAGATTTGTTTTCCTGATTTTTGCGCTCTTAATTAAAATTGCTGCTGAGATATGGCGAAATGACCTAAAAGATTCGACCACCCCCGTTAACCCCCTCCAGAAGGGGAATTTCTAAGATCGCTGAAATACATGTTTAATCATTTTTGTAGTACATTTGTTTTCCTGATTTTCGCGATCCTACCTATAAGTGCTGCTGAGATATGGCGAAACGACCTAAAACACTCGACCACCTCTCTTTAACCCCTTCAAGGGGGAATTTCTAAAATCGCTGAAATAGGTGTTTAATCATTTTTTAGTAGATTTGTTTTCCTGAGTTTCGCGATCCAACCTATAACTGCTGCTGAGATATGGCGAAATGACCTAAAATATTCGACGACCCTTTTAACCCCCTTCAGGGGGGGGGGAGATTTACCAAAATCGCTGAAATACGTGTTTAATCATGTTTTCAGTAGATTTGTTTTCCTGATTTTTGTGCTCTTAATTAAAATTGCTGCTGAGATATCGCAAAATGACCTAAAAGATTCGATCACCCCTTCTTTAACCCCCTCCGGGAAGGGAATTTCTAGGATCGCTGAAATACATGTTTAATCATTTTTTAGTACATTTGTTTTCCTGATTTTTGCGCTTCTACCTATAACTGCTGCTGAGATATGGCGAAATGACCTGAAATATTCGACCACCCCTCTTTAACCCCTTCTAGGGGGAATTTCTAAAATCGCTGAAATAGGTGTTTAATCATTTTTTAGTAGATTTGTTTTCCTGATTTTCGCGATCCTACCTATAAGTGCTGCTGAGATATGGCGAAACGACCTAAAACATTCGACCACCTCTCTTTAACCCCTTCTAGGGGGAATTTCTAAAATCGCTGAAATAGGAGTTTAATCATTTTTTAGTAGATTTGTTTTCCTGATTTTCGCGATCCTACCTATAAGTGCTGCTGAGATATGGCGAAACGACCTAAAACATTCGACCACCTCTCTTTAACCCCTTCAAGGGGGAATTTCTAAAATCGCTGAAATAGGTGTTTAATCATTTTTTAGTAGATTTGTTTTCCTGAGTTTCGCGATCCAACCTATAACTGCTGCTGAGATATGGCGAAATGACCTAAAATATTCGACGACCTTTTAACCCCCTTCAGGGGGGGGGGGGGGGAGATTTACCAAAATCGCTGAAATACGTGTTTAATCATGTTTTCAGTAGATTTATTTTCCTGATTTTTGCTCTCTTAATTAAAATTGCTGCTGAGATATCGCAAAATGACCTAAAAGAATCGACCACCCCCCTTTAACCCCCTCCGGAAGGGGAATTTCTAAGATCGCTGAAATACAGGTTTAATCATTTTTAGTACATTTGTTTTCCTGATTTTCGCGATCCTACCTATAAGTGCTGCTGAGATATGGCGAAATGACCTAAAACATTCGACCACCCCTCTTTAACCACCTTCTGGGGGAATTTCTAAAATTGCTGAAATAGGTGTTTAATAATTTTTTTAGTAGATCTGTTTTCCTGATTTTCACGCTCCTACCTATAAGTGCTGCTGAGATATGGCGAAATGACCTAAAAGATTCGACCACCCCCCTTTAACCCCCTCCGGGAGGGGAATTTCTAAGATCGCTGAAATACATGTTTAATCATTTTTTAGTAGATTTGTTGTCCTGATTTTTACGCTCCTACCTATAACTGCTGCTGAGATAGGGCGAAATGACCTAAAACATTCGATCACCCCTCTTTAACCCCCTTCTGGGGGGAATTTCTAAAATCGCTGAAATAGGTATCATTTTTTTAGTAGGTTTGTTTTACTGATTTTCACGCTCCTACCTATAACTGCTGCTGAGATATGGCGAAATGACCTAAAAGATTCGACGACCCTTTTAACCCCCTTCACGTGGGGGGGGGGATTTACCAAAATCACTGAAATACATGTTTAATAATGTTTTCAGTAGATTTGTTTTCCTGATTTTTGCGCTCTTAATTAAAATTGCTGCTGAGATATGGCGAAATGACCTAAAAGATTCGACCACCCCCGTTAACCCCCTCCAGAAGGGGAATTTCTAAGATCGCTGAAATACATGTTTAATCATTTTTGTAGTACATTTGTTTTCCTGATTTTTGCGCTCCTACCTATAACTGCTGCTGAGATATGGCGAAATGACCTAAAACATTCGACCACCCCTCTTTAACCCCCTTCTGGGGGGAATTTCTAAAATCGCTGAAATAGGTGTTTAATCATTTTTTTAGTAGATTTGTTTTCCTGATTTTCGCGATCCTACCTAGAAGTGCTGCTGAGATAGGGCGATATGACCTAAAAGATTCGATCACCCCCCTTTAACCCCCTCCGGGAGGGGAATTTCTAAGATCGCTGAAATACATGTTTAATCATTTTTTAGTAGATTTGTTGTCCTGATTTTTGCGCTCCTACCTGTAACTGCAGCTGAGATATGTCGAAATGACCTAAAACATTCGACCACCCCTCTTTAACCCCCTTCTGGGGGGAATTTCTAAAATCGCTGAAATAGGTGTTTAATCATTTTTTTAGTAGATTTGTTTTCCTGATTTTCGCGATCCTACCTATAAATGCTGCTGAGATATGGCGAAATGACCTAAAACATTCGACCACCCCTCTTTAACCCCTTTCGGGGGGTTAATTTTCAAAAGTCCTTTCTTATTGCTTGCCTAGGCCATAACAGCAATATACAGTTCAAATTTCGTGACCCTGACTTTAGTAGTTTCGGCTGGGCGTTGATGAGTCAGTCAGTCAGTCAGTCAGTCAGTCACCGTTTCCTCTTTATATAATAGATATAGATGTTCCATTTATCATGAAATATACAAAGCAATCAATGAGCGCGTCCAGTAATGTCACCGGTACGTAACCGGTCAGGTCGGTTAGTTACCAAAGCGTTCAGTGCTGCGCTGCTAACCGGTACGCAACCAACGTCGTTCAGCGGAAGTAACCGAAGTGACCGGTAAGGGACCGAACTAACCGAAGAAAAATCTCGGTTACTTGGGTCACGTGATCGGTTACATGAAAATTTACGATGATGTGATACAGATGTAATTACCAACAGATGGCGCTACAAGTAAATAATACCATTTTCGTCCAGTAGATCTGTCGACCGGTTAGAAACCGGTCACTTACCGCCCCGGTAAGTAACCAGTCACACTGGTCACTTTGGTTAGGTCTACTGGACGCGCTCGATAAAACATTAAAATAAAACAGTAGAAAAATCGAACAGAAATTTAAGGGGAATCGAACCCGCATCCTTCAGAATCAAGAGAAGTGCTCTAACCATCCGGCCATCAAGTTCACTTTTTACAGACTCTAACAAAATATCATTAAGGGGCTGTTCAGAAACGAAGATCAGGCGGCGCGCGGCGATGGAGATTTAAATATAGAGTGAGTCTATAGTGTGAATGAAATTGAAAGGCCCGCGTTCATTATCATTGATTTGGACGTCCAAATCAATGATAATGAACGCGGGCCTTCATTTAACTAATTTGCGTATTTTAATGATGTTTTGTTGAAATTTTGAAGTGAACTTGATCGCGACCTACGTTATACACGGCCGGTGCATGACGTTTAAAACGTCACATGGAGTGGATCATTTTTACACGGTGATTGGTGCAAAGCGGCGCGCCCACTGTTTTGCACCAATCACCGTGTATAAATGATCCACTCCATGTGACGTTTTAAACGTCATGCACCGGCCGTGTATAACGTAGGTCGCGACTTGATAGCCGAATGGTTAGAGCACTGCTCTTGATTCTGGAGATTGCGGGTTCGATTCCCCAAAATTTCTATTTGATTTTTCCATTTAAAAATGTTTTATCGGTTGCTTTGTATTTTTCATGATTAATGGAATATATTTTATAAAAGTAAAATTTGATATTATTAACAATTACTTATTTAATTAAATACGGCAAATTCAGCTATTTTACGATTAAAATTTTACATTACAGTGCCTTTTAATAATTAAACATTATTATTTATTTTTCTTTCTTTTAGCAAATGTAAAATAAGTAATGAAAATATAATCAATTTGCACGAATTTCTCCAGGTTTTTATAATGAGTACTTCAACAGTGAATTTTTAGTACGAATAGAATGCAAAGCATGTTTTACAATGTAAAAAATATTATAAAAATAAAATGTAAAAGATATACATTATTTTAAACTAGAAATATCAGTACCTATTTTTGTAAAGAGGTAAAATGCATGTGGTTTACCGTCTTGTTTCGTAATGAATATGCATAAAATCTAGTTAGAGTGTTTATAAATTTTCTACTGAATGTATAAGTATTTTAGCATTTGTTTCTCGTGTTTTATGATGTTTATTGCAATGTAATAAATAATGCAATTTACATCAAAAAATGAATTTCAAGAAAAATATATTTTTAGAAATTAATAATTATGTTTCAACAATGTTGTTATCGAAAAATATATTTTAATAAAATGTTCAAAAGCTTTTTTATCAAATTTTAACAAAGATTTTATTTTACTATTACAAATAAATCTTTTAACATGTTGGTATCACGACCTTGATTTATTAACATTCTATTTATCCCAAAAAATATAAAGCAACTGATAAATCATTTTTAAATTAAGAAAAATAGGGGAAAAAAATGAAATAAATGGCGAGCATGGACTTTGTGTCTATATGGAACCTGGAAGGTATACAACCCAAACGTCAGTAAAGTACGTAACAATTTTTGTACTTTAAGGTTAGCTGGACGACAGTGAAAAAATATAAATATATATATACAGATATATATCTACATATATGTTTGTGTATATATGTATGTATATACATATATGTGTGTGTATCTATATTTATATTTGTTTCACTAGCGCCCGGCTAACCGAAAAATAACCCTTTTTTTTTTAGAGTTTACATTAATTTTATTGAAACCAATACTGTGTTTCAGGTGTTATAGAAAATTAAACTTTATAATATTATATGCATTGTTTTGTACAATATATATATTTATGTAATTGCGATCAACTAAACTAATATATCAGTTTTAGTAGGTGCTGTAGTTTTAGAGACATGTAAGTTGACAGCAGTTATGTAACTATATCATGTATACACACACACACACACATATATATATATATATATATATATAATATAAATTATACATCATACTTTGGTAATCTATTATTTTTATGTTGGATAATAAGGCTTAAAAAATGATTTTAGAATGTTGAAAAATTTCAGATATCCGATCATGCTGCTACAGTTGTATCAATCAACCTACCAAACCAAGTAAAACTATAAACAGATTTTTCCTGTGTCGATCCAACTCCCCCCTAGAGATAATTGGATTGAGGAATGACGCCATTCGCCCTAATAAAGGGAGCTGACGTTGCCCAAAATAACCGCCATATTGCGACCTAGCTTAGCATTAGGAAACCGCCTGAGCAGGTGTTTGCCGTCCCTCTTACTGTCACTCGCCGTCCACTAGAACGGTAGGCTAACCGGTTTTATCTTGGTTTTTGGTCCGCTGGGTTATTAAATGGCGGTATGATTCAGCCTGTATTATAGGAGCTCTAATTCGCCCTTCCCTCCTTGGGCTGCAGCATAAGGGAGTAAAGCCATGCACGTTGTAGCGGCAACGTGCTTCGTAATCAGAGAGTTCTTGTCGTCTAATTAATTCTAAAAGACCGGATTGCTTTCAATTAAGGTAAGTACTTATTTACAGTATATATGTGCATTTTTATGAATATTAACAATGTTAATCACTATCTATTAAAATATGTTTACTTTGGTCCTTGTTCCACGAGTAGGCTTAATCCCATAGTTTATTGAAGCTGGTGATATGAAAAATATCGCATTGCTTTTGCACTATTTGTTTATTTAGTAAATAACTAACATTTCGTGCAACAATTTTTGTATTCAATATGAATTTGTTTTATTTGTAAATGCAATACTTTTTAGTTAAAAACTGCCATTCTTTTCATGCATATGAATAGAAAATTGTGCATAATAAATAATTTCATATTTGTTCGCCTATGATAGCTTTCATATTTTTCAATGCAATTCTTTGTAAAGACTTCGATTTATGCAAATATTTTTAAGGCTGCTATGAATTTAAAAAAAAAAAAAAATATTTCAAGAAACATTTGCAGGGGTCTGTTCCGACTTTTTTCCCTGTTTTTGTGAAATTGTGAACAGCTTTTCATATTTGTGAAAAATCTAGACATAATTATGTGAATTTGAAATGATCGTTATATTCAGGTTCTTATTTATACATTTTTAAGAAGATATATGGATGTAAAATACATATATTTTCCTTATATATGTAAAAGTGACAGGTCAGATTTTACTTTTAAATGATTAATTTGGGAAATGTTCAGTTTAAAGATGGAAAATATTTGTGAAAAACCTATTTTTAATACAAAGAATTTTGTGAAGGGTCCTATTTTAGGGAAAATAATTTTGTGAAGGGTCCTGTTTTGAAATGAGAAATTTTGTGAAGGGTCCTTTAAGGGACCCAATTTTTTCCTAAACAGATCCCTGAGTTGTTTCTCATAAAAAATAAGTTTTGAGAAATTCACGATTGTTTCATTCTGATGCTCCTCCTCCCCCCCCCCCCTTGTTTAATGTATTTTATCGCTAAAATATTGATATATTTTTTCATACAGAGATTAAATTATAAATTTATTAACTTAATTAAATGCTTCTCTTGTCACTAATTCATATGCAAAATTATATCAGTTAGTGAAAAGTGATAATATAGATAAAACTTAATATAATGTACTGACTACCGTTTGATAATTATATATTTGATTTATTTCGCCTTATATGCAGTTTTTCTATAATCACCAAATAAAAATCACCAGAGATATTGTACTACAGAGATATTATTAGAAAATATTAAATATATATTTTTACTAATGTTCAAATGAAATTATTACGGCTAGTATTCAAATCTGCCTTTGCCTTAAATATACTACACTTAGCTAAAAAATGTTTTTTTAATTACTCATTTGTTATATAAATGCATGTTACATGTATACCACACTGATTACACCCTCTTCAAATAAGGTCTAAAACATCATAATTCTGATTACAATTTATTTTATTTTTATATTTATTATACCTAATTTATTATATTTTTGGGATTATATTTAGTTTATCTAAATATAATCACATTATTCAAATAAGGTCTAAAACCTCATAATTCTGATTACAATTTATTTTATTTTTATATATTTTATATTTATTATTTTTCTGGTATTATATTTAGTTTATATAAATATAATAATCACATTATTTAGATGACTACGATGAATACATAATTACATTCACATTATATGCATTTTTAGGCATTTATAATAATTATTTTATAATTAGAATTATTATATTGCGTAATTATTTTATAATTAGAATTATTATATTGCATAATAAAACATTTTTGGTTACATTTTGAAAAAAAAAAATATTTATTAAATATTACGTACATATGTGTGTGTGTTGTGTATAAAATGCAAATATCTAGAAAATTTTTTAGAGTTATCATTTAAATTTTGTGTTAAAAATATTTAAAAAAACTAATTAAAAGTTAGTTTTTATCTTTTCATGTTTTGCATAACAAAAACAAAATATTTAAATATAAACCAAAACAAAATTATATCTTTCAATTGCACCAGTCCAGTAGAAACAGTGCAAAAAGGGCCTTGCCTTACAAAAATTCGGGTAGTTCCGATTTTTGGGTATGCTGTAAAGGTTGACCCTCTAATAAAAAAACCAAGTTTTCGACCTTCTAGACCTTGTGCGTTTTTCACAATATTGAAAAAACCAATATTTTTCGGCACTTTTTTCCATTTTTCTTAAATAACTCAATTTTAGTGCACTTTACAGAAAAAAGCACTGTTACCATTTTGTAGAGCATAAAATTCTCTACAACATGCAGTATTCAGGTTTGTAAATTGTCCAAATAGGGGGTAAGATACAAAGCCGGGAAAATAGGGTAAAATTTGCAAAAAAATGCAAAAATCCACTAAAGACGTTAGTTTTTGCTTAATAAGCTACTTTTACTGCGTTTTAGTGACAAAAGCACTTTCACCATTTTGTAGAGCATACAATTCTCTACAACATGCAGTATTCATGTTTGTAAATTGTCCAAATAGGGGGTAAGATACGGAGCCGAGAAAAGGGTTAAATTTGGAAAAAATGTAAAAATCCACAAATGACGTTAGTTTTTGCCTAATAACCCACTTTTACTGCATTTTAGAAACAAAATTGTCATAATCAACTTTTTAGAGCTTTTAAGTAGGTTATTAAGAAAAAACTAACGTCATTTGGGGATTTTTACATTTTTTCCAAATTTAACCCTATTTTCCCGGTTCCGTATCTTACCCCCTATTTGGACAATTTACAAACATGAATACTGCATGTTGTAGAGAATTTTATGCTCTACAAAATGTTGAAAGTGCTTTTGTCTCTAAAACGCACTAAAAGTGGGTTATTAAGCAAAAACTAACGTCATTTGTAGATTTTTACATTTTTTCCAAATTTCACCCTATTTTCCCGGCTCCGTATCTTACCCCCTATTTGGACAATTTACAAACATGAATACTGCATGTTGTAGAGAATTTTATGCTCTACAAAATGTTGAAAGTGCTTTTGTCTCTAAAACGCACTAAAAGTGGGTTATTAAGCAAAAACTAACGTCTTTAGTGGATTTTCGCAAATTTTACCCTATTTTCCCGGCTTCGTATCTTATCCCTTATTTAGACAATTTACAAATCTGAATACTGCATGTTGTAGAGAATTTTATGCTCTGCAAAATGGTGAAAGTGCTTTTTCTGTAAAATGCACTAAAATTGAGTTATTTAAGAAAAATAAATAAAAAGTGCCGAAAAATATTGGTTTTTTCAATATTGTGAAAAACGCACAAGGTCTAGAAGATCGAAAACTTGGTTTTTTTTATTAGAGGGTCAACCTCTAATAAATGAAACTATCGACTATCTCATGCTCTAAAAAGTTGATTATGACAATTTTCTTTCTAAAATGCACTAAAAGTGGGTTAATAAGCAAAAACTAACGTCATTTGTGGATTTTTACAATTTTTCCAAATTTAACCCTTTTCCCGGATCCGTATCTTACCCCCTATTTGGACAATTTACAAACATGAATACTGCATGTTGTAGAGAATTTTATGCTCTACAAAATGGTGTAAGTGCTTTTGTCTCTAAAACGTACTAAATGTAGGTTATTAAGCAAAAACTAACGTCTTTAATGGATTTTTGCATTTTTTGCAAATTTTACCCTATTTTCCCGGCTCCTTATCTTACCCCCTATTTGGACAATTTACAAACCTGAATACTGCATGTGTTAGAGAATTTTATGCTCTACAAAATGGCAACAGTGCTTTTTTCTGTAAAATGCATTAAAGTTGAGTTATTTACGAAAAATCGAAAAAAGTGCCGAAAAATATTGGTTTTTTCAATATTGTGAAAAACGCACAAGGTCTAGAAGGTCGAAAACTTGGTTTTTTTATTAGAGGGTCAACCTTTACAACATACCCAAAAACCAGAACTACCCGAATTTTTGTAAGGTAAAATGCTATTTCTACAGGACTAATAACTAAAACTTATGTTTAATATTTTCTAATAATAGTAAACTACTACTGGTGATTATAAAAAAAAACTGCATATATGGCAAAATAAATGAAATTTGTAATTATGAAATGCAAATATTCAATCAAGTATTCAGCAGTGACAAAGTAAACATATTTTAATATATAATGATTAGCATTGTTAATATTGATAAAAATGCACATATATACTGTAAATAAGTATTTACTTTAATTGAAAGCAATCCAATCTTGAATCGAAATATTATTAATTTTCATGGAATTATGCTAGAACTCAAATATGAGCTTTCATTTGCACATTAACAAAAAAAAGTGTTAATGAAACCTCAAAAGATAGCTTTTATTTTTCAATAAAAATAACTATTTTGTAATTCAAATTTTGTTACATAAAACAAAATTTTCTTGATACTAAATCCAACAGATTTTTTTTCTTTTTTGGGCGGGTGTGAAAATGAAAAGCAAATGTTATCTGTTTTGAATTAGTTGCTCTTCAATTTTATTATGGAAGTAAAAAAAAAAAAAAAAGAAAGTCATTTAGAATTTTGTTTTATTGTGGTTGCAGGAATGGTAGGATGTTATCAGTTGAATCATTAGCCGATCTGCCGTGACGTCAAAATTGATCTCTTAGGCATTATCTCTAGGGGGCGTTGGTCGATCGCGCGGGCGAAATGTTTCCGAGTTAGGAACGCCGATCGGGCTATCTGATCACGTGATGCTTTTCATGAATGTTTCGGGGGGGGGGGGGGCGGTTGTTATGATGAAATGAAAATAGATATTCCTATTATAAGATCCATTTTTTTTTTGGATGATAAAGATGTGTAGTTGCTAGTTTCACCTAATCCGAGCCACAGAAGCTTGAAATAATTAAATTATTTCAATTACTTCAATTTCCGATAAGACCTACTCCATAACCAGTCTCTCCTGCGCCCGCGCGCGGCGCGATCTTCGGTCCTGAACAAAGCCTAAAATAGGCAAAATCAACGCCCCCCTAGAGATAATGCCTCAGAACTGGGAACACTGGATTGAATGACGTATTTTCAGATCGGCCATTCGCCCTTCCCTCCTTGCGCTGCAGTATAAGGAGACGGAGAGTAAAGCCATGCACGTTGTAGCGGCAACGTGCTTCGTAATCAGAGAGTTCTTGTCGTGTAATTAATTCTAAAAGACCGGATTGCTTTCAATTAAGGTAAGTACTTATTTACAGTATATATGTGCATTTTTATGAATATTAACAATGTTAATCACTATCTATTAAAATATGTTTACTTTGGTCCTTGTTCCACGAGTAGGCTTAATCCCATAGTTTATTGAAGCTGGTGATATGAAAAATATCGCATTTCTTTTGCACTATTTGTTTATTTAGTAAATAACTAACATTTCGTGCAACAATTTTTGTATTCAATATGAATTTGTTTTATTTGTAAATGCAATACTTTTTAGTTAAAAACTGCCATTCTATTCATGCATATGAATAGAAAATTGTGCATAATAAATAATTTCATATTTGTTCGCCTATGATAGCTTTCATATTTTTCAATGCAATTCTTTATAAAGACTTCGATTTATGCAAATATTTTTAATGCTGCTATGAATTAAGAAAAAAAAAATTTCAAGAGACATTTGCAGGGGTCTGTTCCGACTTTTTTCCCAGGGTCCTGTTTTTGTGAAATTGTGAACAGCTTTTCATATTTGTGAAAAATCTAGACATAATTATGTGAATTTGAAATTATCGTTATATTCAGGTTCTTATTTATACATTTTTAAGAAGATATATGGATGTAAAATACATATATTTTCCTTATATATGTAAAAGTGACAGGTCAGATTTTACTTTTAAATGATTAATTTGTGAAATGTTCGGTTTAAAGATGGAAAATTTTTGTGAAAAACCTATTTTTAAGACAAAGAATTTTGTGAAGGGTCCTGTTTTGAAATGAGAAATTTTGTGAAGGGTCCTTTAAAGGATCCAATTTTTTCCTAAATAGATCCCTGAGTTGTTTCTCATAAAAAATAAGTTTTGAGAAATTCACGATTGTTTCATTCTGATGCTCCTCCTCCCCCCCCCCCTTGTTTAATGTATTTTATCGCTAAAATATTGATATATTTTTTCATACAGAGATTAAATTATAAAATTATTAACTTAATTAAATGCTTCTCTTGTCACTAATTCATATGCAAAATTATATCAGTTAGTGAAAAGTGTAAGATAAAACTTAATATAATGTACTGACTACCGTTTGATAATTATATATTTGATTTATTTCGCCTTATATGCAGTTTTTCTATAATCACCAAATAAAAATCACCAGAGATATTGTACTACAGAGATATTATTAGAAAATATTAAATATATATTTTTACTAATGTTCAAATGAAATTATTACGGCTAGTATTCAAATCTGCCTTTGCCTTAAATATACTACACTTAGCTAAAAAATGTTTTTTTAATTACTCATTTGTTATATAAATGCATGTTACATGTATACCACACTGATTACACCCTCTTCAAATAAGGTCTAAAACATCATAATTCTGATTACAATTTATTTTATTTTTATATTTATTATACCTAATTTATTATATTTTTGGGATTATATTTAGTTTATCTAAATATAATCACATTATTCAAATAAGGTCTAAAACCTCATAATTCTGATTACAATTTATTTTATTTTTATATATTTTATATTTATTATTTTTCTGGTATTATATTTAGTTTATATAAATATAATAATCACATTATTTAGATGACTACGATGAATACATAATTACATTCAAATTATATGCATTTTTTGGTATTTATAATAATTATTTTATAATTAGAATTATTATATTACATAATAAAACATTTTTGGTTACATTTTGAAAAAAAAAAATATTTATTAAATATTACGTACATATGTGTGTGTGTTGTGTATAAAATGCAAATATCTAGAAAATTTTTTAGAGTTATCATTTAAATTTTGTGTTAAAAATATTTAAAAAAACTAATTAAAAGTTAGTTTTTATCTTTTCATGTTTTGCATAACAAAAACAAAATATTTAAATATAAACCAAAACAAAATTATATCTTTCAATTGCACATATAGTCCAGTAGAAACAGTGCAAAAAGGGCCTTGCCTTACAAAAATTCGGGTAGTTCCGATTTTTGGGTATGCTGTAAAGGTTGACCCTCTAATAAAAAAACCAAGTTTTCGACCTTCTAGACCTTGTGCGTTTTTCACAATATTAAAAAAACCAATATTTTTCGGCACTTTTTTCCATTTTTCTTAAATAACTCAATTTTAGTGCACTTTACAGAAAAAAGCACTGTTACCATTTTGTAGAGCATAAAATTCTCTACAACATGCAGTATTCAGGTTTGTAAATTGTCCAAATAGGGGGTAAGATACAAAGCCGGGAAAATAGGGTAAAATTTGGAAAAAAATGCAAAAATCCACTAAAGACGTTAGTTTTTGCTTAATAAGCTACTTTTACTGCGTTTTAGTGACAAAAGCACTTTCACCATTTTGTAGAGCATACAATTCTCTACAACATGCAGTATTCATGTTTGTAAATTGTCCAAATAGGGGGTAAGATACGGAGCCGAGAATAGGGTTAAATTTGGAAAAAATGTAAAAATCCACAAATGACGTTAGTTTTTGCCTAATAACCCACTTTTACTGCATTTTAGAAACAAAATTGTCATAATCAACTTTTTAGAGCTTTTAAGTAGGTTATTAAGAAAAAACTAACGTCATTTGGGGATTTTTACATTTTTTCCAAATTTAACCCTATTTTCCCGGTTCCGTATCTTACCCCCTATTTGGACAATTTACAAACATGAATACTGCATGTTGTAGAGAATTTTATGCTCTACAAAATGGTGAAAGTGCTTTAGTCTCTAAAACGCACTAAAAGTAGGTTATTAAGCAAAAACTAACGTAATTTGTAGATTTTTACATTTTTTCCAAATTTCACCCTATTTTCCCGGCTCCGTATCTTACCCCCTATTTGGACAATTTACAAACATGAATACTGCATGTTGTAGAGAATTTTATTCTCTACAAAATGTTGAAAGTGCTTTTGTCTCTAAAACGCACTAAAAGTGGGTTATTAAGCAAAAACTAACGTCTTTAGTGGATTTTCGCAAATTTTACCCTATTTTCCCGGCTTCGTATCTTATCCCTTATTTAGACAATTTACAAATCTGAATACTGCATGTTGTAGAGAATTTTATGCTCTGCAAAATGGTGAAAGTGCTTTTTCTGTAAAATGCACTAAAATTGAGTTATTTAAGAAAAATAAAAAAAAGTGCCGAAAAATATTGGTTTTTTCAATATTGTGAAAAACGCACAAGGTCTAGAAGATCGAAAACTTGGTTTTTTTATTAGAGGGTCAACCTCTAATAAATGAAACTATCGACTATCTCATGCTCTAAAAAGTTGATTATGACAATTTTCTTTCTAAAATGCACTAAAAGTGGGTTAATAAGCAAAAACTAACGTCATTTGTGGATTTTTACAATTTTTCCAAATTTAACCCTTTTCCCGGATCCGTATCTTACCCCCTATTTGGACAATTTACAAACTAGAATACTGCATGTTGTAGAGAATTTTATGCTCTACAAAATGGTGAAAGTGCTTTTGTCTCTAAAGCGTACTAAATGTAGGTTATTAAGCAAAAACTAACGTCTTTAATGGATTTTTGCATTTTTTGCAAATTTTACCCTATTTTCCCGGCTCCTTATCTTACCCCCTATTTGGACAATTTACAAACATGAATACTGCATGTGTTAGAGAATTTTATGCTCTACAAAATGGTAACAGTGCTTTTTTCTGTAAAATGCATTAAAGTTGAGTTATTTAAGAAAAATCGAAAAAAGTGCCGAAAAATATTGGTTTTTTCAATATTGTGAAAAACGCACAAGGTCTAGAAGGTCGAAAACTTGGTTTTTTTATTAGTGGGTCAACCTTTACAACATACCCAAAAACCAGAACTACCCGAATTTTTGTAAGGTAAAATGCTATTTCTACTGGACTAATAACTGAAACTTATGTTTAATATTTTCTAATAATAGTAAACTACTACTGGTGATTATAAAAAAAAACTGCATATATGGCAAAATAAATGAAATTTGTAATTATGAAATGCAAATATTCAATCAAGTATTCAGCAGTGACAAAGTAAACATATTTTAATAGATAATGATTAGCATTGTTAATATTGATAAAAATGCACATATATACTGTAAATAAGTATTTACTTTAATTGAAAGCAATCCAATCTTGAATCGAAATATTATTAATTTTCATGGAATTATGCTAGAACTCAAATATGAGCTTTCATTTGCACATTAACAAAAAAAAGTGTTAATGAAACCTCAAAAGATAGCTTTTATTTTTCAATAAAAATAACTATTTTGTAATTCAAATTTTGTTACATAAAACAAAATTTTCTTGATACTAAATCCTACAGATTTTTTTTTCTTTTTTGGGCGGGTGTGAAAATGAAAAGCAAATGTTATCTGTTTTGAATTAGTTGCTCTTCAATTTTATTATGGAAGTAAAAAAAAAAAAAAAAAGAAAGTCATTTAGAATTTTGTTTTATTGTGGTTGCAGGAATGGTAGGATGTTATCAGTTGAATCATTAGCCGATCTGCCGTGACGTCAAAATTGATCTCTTAGGCATTATCTCTAGGGGGCGTTGGTCGATCGCGCGGGCGAAATGTTTCCGAGTTATGAACGCCGATCGGGCTATCTGATCACGTGATGCTTTTCATGAATGTTTCGGGGGGGGGGGGTTGTTATGATGAAATGAAAATAGATATTCCTATTATAAGATCCATTTTTTTTGGAGGATAAAGATGTGTAGTTGCTAGTTTCACCTAATCCGAGCCACAGAAGCTTGAAATAATTAAATTATTTCAATTACTTCAATTTCCGAGAAGACCTACTCCATAACCAGTCTCTCCTGCGCCCGCGCGCGGCGCGATCTTCGGTCCTGAACAAAGCCTAAAATAGGCAAAATCAACGCCCCCCTAGAGATAATGCCTCAGAACTGGGAACACTGGATTGAATGACGTATTTTCAGATCGGCCATTCGCCCTTCCCTCCTTGTGCTGCAGTATAAGGAGACGGAGAGTAAAGCCATGCACGTTGTAGCGGCAACGTGCTTCGTAATCAGAGAGTTCTTGTCGTCTAATTAATTCTAAAAGACCGGATTGCTTTCAATTAAGGTAAGTACTTATTTACAGTATATATGTGCATTTTTATGAATATTAACAATGTTAATCACTATCTATTAAAATATGTTTACTTTGGTCCTTGTTCCACGAGTAGGCTTAATCCCATAGTTTATTGAAGCTGGTGATATGAAAAATATCGCATTGCTTTTGCACTATTTGTTTATTTAGTAAATAACTAACATTTCGTGCAACAATTTTTGTATTCAATATGAATTTGTTTTATTTGTAAATGCAATACTTTTTAGTTAAAAACTGCCATTCTATTCATGCATATGAATAGAAAATTGTGCATAATAAATAATTTCATATTTGTTCGCCTATGATAGCTTTCATATTTTTCAATGCAATTCTTTATAAAGACTTCGATTTATGCAAATATTTTTAATGCTGCTATGAATTAAGAAAAAAAAAATTTCAAGAGACATTTGCAGGGGTCTGTTCCGACTTTTTTCCCAGGGTCCTGTTTTTGTGAAATTGTGAACAGCTTTTCATATTTGTGAAAAATCTAGACATAATTATGTGAATTTGAAATTATCGTTATATTCAGGTTCTTATTTATACATTTTTAAGAAGATATATGGATGTAAAATACATATATTTTCCTTATATATGTAAAAGTGACAGGTCAGATTTTACTTTTAAATGATTAATTTGTGAAATGTTCGGTTTAAAGATGGAAAATTTTTGTGAAAAACCTATTTTTAAGACAAAGAATTTTGTGAAGGGTCCTGTTTTGAAATGAGAAATTTTGTGAAGGGTCCTTTAAAGGATCCAATTTTTTCCTAAATAGATCCCTGAGTTGTTTCTCATAAAAAATAAGTTTTGAGAAATTCACGATTGTTTCATTCTGATGCTCCTCCTCCCCCCCCCTTGTTTAATGTATTTTATCGCTAAAATATTGATATATTTTTTCATACAGAGATTAAATTATAAAATTATTAACTTAATTAAATGCTTCTCTTGTCACTAATTCATATGCAAAATTATATCAGTTAGTGAAAAGTGTAAGATAAAACTTAATATAATGTACTGACTACCGTTTGATAATTATATATTTGATTTATTTCGCCTTATATGCAGTTTTTCTATAATCACCAAATAAAAATCACCAGAGATATTGTACTACAGAGATATTATTAGAAAATATTAAATATATATTTTTACTAATGTTCAAATGAAATTATTACGGCTAGTATTCAAATCTGCCTTTGCCTTAAATATACTACACTTAGCTAAAAAATGTTTTTTTAATTACTCATTTGTTATATAAATGCATGTTACATGTATACCACACTGATTACACCCTCTTCAAATAAGGTCTAAAACATCATAATTCTGATTACAATTTATTTTATTTTTATATTTATTATACCTAATTTATTATATTTTTGGGATTATATTTAGTTTATCTAAATATAATCACATTATTCAAATAAGGTCTAAAACCTCATAATTCTGATTACAATTTATTTTATTTTTATATATTTTATATTTATTATTTTTCTGGTATTATATTTAGTTTATCTAAATATAATAGTCACATTATTTAGATGACTACGATGAATACATAATTACATTCAAATTATATGCATTTTTTGGTATTTATAATAATTATTTTATAATTAGAATTATTATATTACATAATAAAACATTTTTGGTTACATTTTGAAAAAAAAAATATTTATTAAATATTACATACATATGTGTGTGTGTGTTGTGTATAAAATGCAAATATCTAGAAAAATTTTTAGAGTTATCATTTAAATTTTGTAATTTTGTGTTAAAAATATTTAAAAAACTAATTAAAAGTTTTTATCTTTTCATGTTTTGCATAACAAAAACAAAATATTTAAATATAAACCAAAACAAAATTATGTCTTTTCAATTACTACTGCACATAACTAAAATTTATGTTTAATATTTTCTAATAATAGTAAACTACTACTGGTGATTATAAAAAAACTGTATATATGGCAAAATAAATGAAATTTGTAATTATCAAATGCAAATATTCAATCAAGTATTCAGCAGTGACAAAGTAAACATATTTTAATAGATAATGATTAGCATTGTTAATATTGATAAAAATGCACATATATACTGTAAATAAGTATTTACTTTAATTGAAAGCAATCCAATCTTTAATCGAAATATTATTAATTTTCATGGAATTATGCTAGAACTCAAAGATGAGCTTTCATTTGCACATTAACAAAAAAAAAATGTTAATGAAACCTCAAAAGATAGCTTTTATTTTTCAATAAAAATAACTATTTTGTAATTCAAATTTTGTTACATAAAACAAAATTTTCTTGATACTAAATCATACAGTTTTTTTTTTCTTTTTTGCGCGGGTGTGAAAATGAAAAGCAAATAGTATCTGTTTTGAATTAGTTGATCTTCAATTTTATTATGGAAGTTAAAAAAAAAAAAAAGTCATTTAGAATTTTGTTTTATTGTGGTTGCAGGAATGGTAGGATGTTATCAGTTGAATCATTAGCCGATCTGCCGTGACGTCAAAATTGAGCTCTTAGGCATTATCTCTAGGGGGCGTTGGGCAAAATAGTCAAATCAATGTTTGGAACGCAGGCCTTTAAATTTTCAATTCACAGTAGAGACTCACTCCATATTTTAGTCTCCTTTGGCCGCGACCCACCTGATCTTTGTTCGTGAGTATTTAAAAATCGAATTACAGAACTGAAATGGAACATATGCAAGTTGTAAGACATAAAAAAAGAGACTGCATTTTTTTTTTAATTCTTGAAGAAGCATTACTAAGGTGTAATTTGACATTTAAAAAAGATATTTTTTTGAAATTCATATCCGATTTTTAATCGAAGTTAAATTGATTTTATTCGATATAGCCTGTTTTGTATTTGTTTTTAAAACTGAAGTTGTCTCTCGGAGAAGAATAACCTTTAGACAACGTTAGTGGTCGGTGGGGCTCGGTGAGCGAGTACGTTTTCCTGGCTCCGGCGGTTATTTCAATTACGTGGTTTGTGTTTAGTTTGTTTAGTGGTGGTGAGTTAAGGAGTGGTTTTTGTGATATTTCAAAAAGGGTTAGGTCATATTTATCAGATTTGGTGAATTTTTTTGTTTTCGACATAGAGTCCTATATTGCGAGAAGGTCTCAGAATACCTCCGACAGCGATGGCGGGGTCTGAGGTCAAAGTTAAAGCTAGTCCGGTTTTGGACAAAGAAGATTACAACAAGTATAATTGGAATGACGGTAGAGAAGCAGGTGAACAAATTGAAATTATTCCGGAACTCCAAGAGTATGTAATTATCACAGAATGCCTACAAGGAGCTTTTCAAAAAGTAAACCCTATTCAAGTGAAACAAGAAATTAAGAAGAATTTTGAAAGACATAGCGAGATAGATACATTTCGATATACTCGAAATAATAAAATCCTGATAACGACGAAAAGTTATGAATGTGCGCGGGAAATCATACAAAAAAAAAAATATTTGAAAGACAGGTCAAACATAACCTAATGAACGAAAACATCACCACAAGATTTCTAATCTTTCGAATGGATGTAGACATCATGCTAAAAGAGATCCAGGTAGAACTAGAGGAGGAAAATGATATTGTTGTCCAAAATGTTAAGAGATTCCTAACAAGACAAGAGGGACGAATGGTTCCCACGGGAACGGTGCTTATTACAATTTACGGCCATAAACTCCCGGAATATGTTAAAATGTTTTATATCAGACAAAGAATTAGGCTGTTTATTGACCGTCCGAGGCGCTGTAATGTGTGCCAAAGTTATACGCACGGCAGTAACAAATGTCCAAATGAAAAAATCTGTAAACGATGCGGAAAATCTCACCCCGAAATAAACTGTAATGAAGTAGAAATAAGATGTGCTAATTGCGGTAAGCAACATGAAGCAGACAACATCGAATGCGAAACCAGAAAAAAAGAAGCTGAAATTTTAAAAATTAAATGCGAAAAGCATATAACGCTAGCAGAAGCAAGAAGACAATCCAACTCAAGGCCAGCAAACAGCTACGCGGCTAAGACGAAACAACATGTGGAAACAGCAAATATGGACGGTAATATTCATAAATTGGCGATGGTTATAGAAGATAAATTTCAACAGATAATGGATTTTATTACGCACTTTTGGGAAGTATTAGATAATATGCAGCAGATATTTGTAGAGAGAAAAGAAAACGTTCCGGAGGGAAATACGAAAGAAGCACTTGGTAAAAATAAAGTTGTACACAGAGATGTCATGACGGAGCTATATCAATGCTTGAGAAATAAAAAATTCAAGATGGGTGAGCAAAGTCAGCAAGGAGTACAGTCTCAGATTAATATAACTGTGGAGAGTGAGGACATGATGACGGATTCGGGAGAGACATAACGATGTTGGATCAATGGGATGCTGGTAAATGTCGTATGGTCATTATGTGTTTATGGACTGTTTGTTTTTCTGGTGTTTGTTTTGTAAAGACATTTTTGGGGTAAGTGTTTGTTGTTTTAATTCTTGTATTTTTTGGTGGTTGATTTTTTACCTGTTTTTGTCGGGTTGTGTTGTATGGATACTTTATTGATACATTGGAATATTAGAGGTATTCGGGCCAACTTACCCTGGCTTCATACTGGGTTTTTTCGTAAGAGTGTTGTCTGGGCATTTCAAGAATCTCTGCTCAAGGAGAAGCATAAATTATTGTTTAATGATAGGAACATTTTTCGTGCTGATCGGATTGGAAATTTAGTGAGAGGGGGTGGAGGTTTGTTTTTAGCAGTCCAAAAGAAGATTCCAGTTACTATCATAAACCTGCCTGCTATTGACCGGGATCATGAGGCGCAAGGGATTAAAATTTGGTTTAAAAAGAGGTGGATTTCCATCATAAATATTTACGCTCCCAAAGGCTTCGGGGCTACGAATTGGTTGGAAAACATAAAAGATATGATTGGTGAGAATTATTTCATTATTGGTGATTTTAACATTAATTTTCTCAACTGGCGAACAAACCCGAAAGGTCAAAAAATGGTTCATCTTGTTAACTGGATTAATCGGAATGATGTAGTGCTCCTGAATACGGACCAGGTAACGAGATTTTCTGGCGGAGGTAGCGGATCTCTCCTAGATTTGAGTATGGTGTCGAGTAGGTTAGCTGGTGAGTGCAATGTGGTTGTTCATTCGGATCCGATGGGCTCTGATCACTATCCCATTGAGATTCAGGTATCGAATAGTGGTTATGAGGTCAGGAGGGAATTTTTGACACTGGTTAATTGGGATCGTGTTGGCTCGGCGGTGGCTGGTGTCGGTGAACATAAAAATGGGGATGATTTGGATAAGTGGACAAAAACTATTACCCAGACTATAGAACATTGTAAGGAGCGGGTTCCGATTAGTAGTGGGAATCTTCCGGCGTGGTGGGGAGTGGTGACTCGTCGGCTGTTGGCGCTGAAACGGTACTATTATCGGAAAGCGGTTCGGGAGTGCCAGCTTGATTTATGGGTTAAATACAAGATGTACAATGCTAAGCTTAGAAAAGAAATTAAAAAGGACAAGAAAAAATTTTGGGATACAGTGGTCAGAGAGGCTGGTAGGGGGCCAAAAATTTTCAAAATCATTCGCGGCATCAAGAAAAAATATGAAGGGGAGGTGAACACGGATTTTTGCTTCCCGAATTGTCCGCCTGACGCTATCTTCCAAGCGAATGCCCTATCCATAATGTTTCAAAACAGACCGGTGGTACAAGGTATTCCAATCGACTTTTCGGGGAATGATGGAATGGAACTTAAATTCACATTGGAGCACTTACAAAACACTATCAGTAAGGGCAAATCCACGACCCCTGGTATTGATGGCATAAAAATGAGCTTTTTTAAAAAATTGAAAATTAGGACGCTGACAACACTCCTAGATATGTACAATGCAATTTTGGAGAAAAAGAATATCCCAGAGGTTTGGAAAGAGGTGATTATGCTCCCTATAAAGAAACCTGGAAAAAATAGGAATGATGTTCGGGGTTATAGACCCATAGCTTTAACTGTCACTAGCAAAAAGATTTTTGAAAAAATGATCCTGGACAATTTACTTAATTGGTGCATGGAAAAGAAGATTTTCCATAAGAATCACTATGGTTTCATCCCATTTAGGGACTGTGAGGCTGCGGCATATAAAATTTATAGAGATATTAGTAGGGCAAGGTATTCAAAGCGGAAAGGTTATTTGGTGGCATTAGACATCAAAGGGGCCTACGACAATGTCTGGTGGGATGGATTGCTCTTCAAATTAAAAAAGCTGGGACTTGATGGTGATCTTTGTGTTTTAATTCGGAATCTGGTTCAAGAGCTGAGGATTCGGGTGAAATGGAGGGGTTCGCTGTCTGCTCCATTCCAGTATCACAGGGGTCTTTTACAGGGAAGTCCTCTCTCCCCTTTACTGTTTGCACTTTATCTAGCGGATATCTTCGAAATCTTTGATTCATGTATACATTGTGTTGTTTATGCTGATGACATTTTTCTTTATGGTTCTCATGATGACGTAGTTTGGTTCAAAGGGATTTTACAGGAGAACATTGCCAGGGTGATTCAATGGCTTCAGGCTTGGAACTTGGAGGTAAATCCCAACAAATGCCAAATCATCAGGATTGGGCGGTGGAGGAAGGTAGAGGAAAACCATTTACAGGTGCTTGGACAGGAGGTGGATTTTTCTGATTCCCTTCGAGTATTAGGGTTTTATTTTAATCGCCAGGGGAACTTAAAAGATCATATTGCCATGTTAAGGGAAAAAACTAGCAAGAGACTGAATTTGATAAAAGTTATTGCAGGGATGAGTTGGGGTACGGAGACTAATCATTTACTGCGTATTACAAGGAGTATGATGGGAGTTCTGTTAGAAGGAAATCCTCGGATTCTGACGCATGCGAACAAAACGGAAGGTCGGCAACTCCAGGTTATCCACAATATGGCTTTACGGTGGGCTAGCGGCTTGCCTAAGTGGTGCCCAATCCCGGTCTTATTACAGGAAAGTGGGGTGTGGAGGTGCGGACGGAGGATTGAGTACCTTGCTACCAAACGGTCTATTTCAGAAGTCAAATACCAGGATCATACGGAAATGCTTTCGACTGATCTTCTGTACCGGGAACTAAATATACTCAGGAGGTATGGTACGGAAATTAATGAGTTGGTAAATTATAAATGGGGGACGAAAATCAGTGAGCATTGTCGGATAGTAGTCAATACATGGGCATTTCAAAATAAAGACTTTCCGGATGAGGTGATCAAGAATTCCTTCCATAACTTTGCTCAGACGTATAAAAACATGGCCACGTTCATTGCGACAGATGCTTCAAAAGACACTCATAGGACTACAATTGGGATGATGAATCAGAAGACAGGTAGCCAGTTGGCTTTTCAAATTCCGCATATCAATACGATCTTCACGGCTGAAGCCATGGCTTTATTGGTTGCACTTAAATTTTATACGGTGGACAGGGGGGAATATATGTTTTTCACGGATGCTAAAAGCGTTCTCCAGGCCCTACAAAAGGTTAATCGAAAATCAGTTGCTATTATCACGCATTTGAGAGAAGAGATTAATAGGAAAAGCAATGACCAGTATAACATGGCGTTCATCTGGGTACCTGGGCATAAAGGGATTGAGATAAATGAGTGTGCGGATAGGTTGGCTAGGAATGGACCTTTCAGCAACGTACGGATTCCGTGGTTTTCGGCTGAAGATTGGATGACGAATGTGAGGAATAATAAACAGAAAGAATCTGAATGGGAGTGGGAGCAATATCTGAATAACTGTACCGGTCGTTGTTGGGACTATGGTAGCATAGGGCATCCTCATCATTCATTAGAAAGGAAAAGTGGTGTTATATTTGCAAGGTTTTTAACGAAGACTATTCTAACACAGGCCCGGCGTAAGAGGTTTCTTGGTAGAGGGATATCGACGTGTAACCTTTGTGGTTTGGAGGAACAAACTGAGGAGCATTTGGTGTTGCGATGTAAGTGGTTTTCGGGATTGCGCGAAATTGTGTTTCGCAAGATGCAGGTTTTGAGCAATACTTCGTACGAGGATCTTTTTGGAGTGACTGGGCGTAAAGGTGGAGATCATATAGTTTTGTTATCTCAGTTGTTGAATGCGATTTATGTACAGTGTCCGAGTTGGATTGATATTGATGGCGCTGGGTAGGGGTCTATCAGGTTTTGTTTGGAGTGTTTGGCGGTCGTTGATTGCTGTTTTCCTCGGATCGGTGCACCTCAGGTAGGAGTTGATACTTGTGGAATAAGACAGCTATATAGAAATAAACAGCTGCTCACCGGGCCCTCGGGTCGAATCAACAACAACAACAACAACAACAAGTTGTCTCTGCGTGCGTAGCCTACGATGATGCGCGGCGCTGTAAAGCCTGTCATTTTGAACGATTTCTGTAAGCGAAAACGGGTCAAGAAAATAGTTTAAATATAATCTGGTAGAGGGCGTCATTCCCGGGGAAAACAAACGTTGAAATTACATTACTTAGAGTTCGTTTTAGCATTGTATGACCCTTTAATTAGCTATATTTTTGTTAATGATTATTATATCTAATTAAAACCGACATATTTTACTAATGCAAAGTATATATTACTAATAGAGAAATTTTGACATCGATATATAAAGCCATTGATTAACTTTATGACGTCTGCTCTGAAGAATTTTATAATTTTACAAAATTCTCTGCTTCAATTTATTTTTCTAATTTTTAGTCGTAGATAATAAATTTAATAAAACATCTATTCCAGTGTTAAGGTTTAAATATGTTAAGCATTTCAATAAGATATATACACTTTACTTCGTCATGGATTAATATTCGCATTTAAAATTGTCAATCTCCAGTATAACTATAGAATTGTAATGTAATCAATGAAAACAATCTCTAAATTTTTTAATTTAATTTTTATAATGAGAATACTGTTGTGATAGAACGATTTGATAGCTTAGAAAAGTACAAAATGAAAAAAACATGATATCTCATAATCAAGTATAATGGGGGGAAACGGGGGGTAACTCCCCCTTAATTTAGATAAATGGGTTTTTCATGCAGAATTTTCCGATTTCCTTTAAATTTTGTATATAGGTTCATTGTGGTAAGGAGCTTTCCTGATTAGTTTTGGGGGTCCATTGGTTAAGTATAAAGAGAGGAAACGGGGGGCTAACTCCCCCCCCCCTCAATTTTGATACATAAGATTTTCATGCAGAATTATCCTATTTTCTTCAAATTTTGTATATATGTTCATTGTGGTAAGGTGCTTCTCTGATTAGTTTGGAGATTCACTGGTTAACTGTTTATATTGATTATTTATTTATAAACCAAAAACTTAGGAGGGTATCCATTACTGGCACATTTATCATATATTTTAAAAGACATTTATTTTAAATTGATTTATAATGAACAGAAATTTTATAGGTACAAGGTACAGGTAATTGCTTGATCTGTGTAATAGTATTAGAATTTTTACTCTTAAATGTCTTAAAATACTACATGCTTTAATTTAAAATAATTGTTAGAAATTTCATAACTTTGAATATTGTGTTGAGGGAGGGGGGTGGGAGAGCAGAAATATTATATCTAGTTGAAAACTATTAGTTACATTATCTCATTAAATATCTCAAAAAGTATCTAAATAAAAAAAAAAAATTATGACCTGTTATTACATGAAAAAACGAAACTCCTTTACTTTTCGGTCTTTGTGTAGGGGAGAGTGGGGCATCTTGGCGAAGTTTTTTTTTTTTTTTTTTTTTTTTAAATACATCAGTGTAATTTTCCCAGTGTCAGATCAAAGAGTCTCTGTGGCTAAGTTCAACAGCCTTTTACATAAATTTGTTTTTTAATATTTTGTTGTAGTTTTTAAGAGCAAATGCCCAAGAACCCTTTAAAAAATCCAGTTTCCGGATAATCTGGTACTGGTAAAAACCAGAAAGTCATTAGCTTTAAATATTGCACTTGGTAGTTTTAGAGAAGATTGCGATAAACAATATTCAATGATTTTTATTGCATTTATTACTTTTTTAATCAAACTATAAAATTGATAATAAATTGCAGTTGATGTGTATCGGAAATTTATATGTACTGAGTATGAGAAACTGTGTAATGTATGAATCTGAAGTACTTTTTGCTTTATATCATTTTTTAAATTCTTTTAAGCCAATGAAAGCAAATTTTGTTCCATTTTGACTCAACATCTCAATACAATATATTTATTAAACACACATTTCTGCTCTTTTTTCAAAAACATAATTATGTGTGACTTATAGTCACTGATAATTCTTACTAAGTACACATTTTAAGTATGTAACATTTTTAATAAGTTTTCTTGAAAAGTCCTAGTTGTACATAAATTTTGTAAAATATTTATATGAAATTGTTTTACATTTCATTCTAATGTAAAACAAATTATTAAATTATTAAGCACTTAAATCTCCTCCCACCTAAAATAAAACAATCTCCAGTTTACAAAGTTTAAAATTTTTAATTTTTTCCCCTTAAAACTTTTCTGCAGCTCTATTTATTACTTTATTTTAACAATAATAAAAATAATAATCTTTATTTCCCCAATTAGCCAAAAATTTTGTGCACCTCCTACCTTTTGCTTTATAAATTTTTTTAAGCCAATGACTGCAAATCTTGTTTCATTTTAACTCTGCAAGTCAATAGTACAATATTTATAAACACACATTTCTGCTCCTTTCCCAAAAGCATATTTAAATTGTTTTACATTTCATTCTAAAGTGATATAAATGATCAAGTATTTAAATTACCCTCCACCCCCTCATAAAAGAATGATAAGGAAAAAAGGGGGAAAATCCAGTTTACAATGTTTAAATACCTTATAACTTTTTTTTTTTTTTTTTTTTTTTTTTTTTTTTTTACTTTTTCTTAAAACTTTTCAGTTGTTCTATTTATCACTTTATTATAACAATATAGAAAAATGATCATTTTAATATCTTCAACTATCCAAAAATAATTTGTGCACATTTTGTTCATATGTAATTATGTGTGACTTATAATCACTGATGCGTAAAATTCTTTCAAAGTGTGCTACAAATTAAATTTTAAGTAGGTAACAGTTTTATTAAGTTTTCTAAAAAAATCCTAGATGTACATAAATTTTGTAAAATATTTATAATAATTTTTTTTTTTACATTTCATTCTAATGTGATCTAAATGATCAAGTACTTAAATAACCCCCCTTCTCCTCCTCTTCCCCCCCCCCAAAAAAAAAAGAAAAGAAAGGTAGGGGGGGAGGAATCTCCAATTGACAATGTTTAAAATCTTTATTATAACTTTTTCAAGAAAACTTTTTCTCTCAACTTTTCTGCTGCTCTATTTATTATTTTATTATAACAGGATGAAAAAAGAATCATCATAATAGCCTCAACTATCCAAAAATTGTGTGCACCTTTTCTTCGTCTGTAATTATGTGTGACTTATAAGCACTGATTCATAAAATTCTTTCAAAGTGTGCTACAAATTTTAAGAAGGTAATAATTTTATTAAGTTTTGTGAAAAATTCTTGTTATACATAAATTTTGTAAATTATTTATACTAAATTGTTTTACATTTCATTCTAATGTAAAACAAATTAATAAATTATCAGGCACTTACCCCCCCCCCCCCCCCCCAAAAAAAAAAAAAAAAAAAAAAAAAAAAAAGTATTTTTCTTAAAAGTTTTCTGCTGCTATTTATTACTTTATTATAACAATAAAAAATCATCTTAATTTCGTCAACTATCCAAAAATTTTGTGACCCCCCCCCCCTTTTTTTCCTTTCACACAGAAAAAAATTCAACAATAATCTAAATTCCTGCCATCCCCTTAGAAAAGATTGGGGGAATTTCTATAACAATGGTTTGCCAGTAGATGGCGCTCGTCCCGGGAAAAATTCCCACTCCCTGTCCCCTACTTTTGAGTCGAAAATGATAGGCTCTACAGCGACGTGCATCATCGTAGGCTACGCTGCGTGTAAACCTCTCTGTGTTTTAATAATTGTCGGCTGTATAGTCAAAATGTAATAACGTAATTAGGTTCTAAATGTATTTAAAGATTATAATCACATTCGTTTTTCTGCTCTACTATTCACACTATGGTAAATTTGAAGAGGAAGCGTGTTTTGCTGATAAAGATACAGCATCTTGCAAACCATCGCATGAAGAGAACTATGTTTCTTCTTATTTAAATAGGAGGTAAGTATAATAAATAGTATTTTTCGCAAGAATTTACGGCACTTATCAGTTATTCCTGCTCACATTTTTTCGGTAATAATTGAGACATTGATTGTTTCATTTGGTAGTACCGTAAATAGTGGGTAAAGTTATAATCAGGTATGTCACCAATCGGAATATTATATTGAGAAGAATGGCTTGATGCAAATTTAATTTAACTGTTAGGTGCTTGTGTATTATCCCATTGACCACTTTCTATAAAAAATAACGGTAGAGGAGAACGGTACACACTGGACCTATGGGCACAGTGGACCACTCCCTAATATTATATTTATAGCCTTCAGAAAATATGTTTAGCTCAGATTGAATTATTTTATCCTGATTGGTTGTTTTGAACTTTTAAGTAAAATTTTTTGGTCTTCTCTATTATCCTGTCCACCACTTTTCATAACAAAAAACTATCGCCAAACTGTAACACCAAAAAAACGAGAGAACGTTGTCATTGGAATATTAAAAGGAACAGATGCGTTACACTCACGCTAAAATGTAAACAAAAGATTGGCGACTGTTTGGTTGGCGCGATTTCCAAGACTGCGCCAAGCTCTAAATACAAGTTTAATAGCCGGGTTGCCATAAAAGAAAAACAGTCCCCAAAGTTTGGCGACTTTTTCCTTTTTTTAACAGATTATTATTTTTTTTTTTTTTAGCGTGAGTGTAAAGCATCTAAGCCTATTAAAATAAATAAATAAATAAAATATAAGAATTTAAGGACAATTGTTATTTTAATTGATGAAATAACTAATAAATCAGTAAAACATAATGAAAAATACATGCAAATGTCGAATTAAAAACCACTTGATGACATAACAAACATGTAATGCTTCTGACATCAAGTAAATGGGACTGCATTTTTGGCGTTTAATCTTAAAGTTTGGCGATAGTTTTTTCGGTACTTTTCGGTTAGCCGGGCGCCAGTGGTATTTATACATGTATATATACACACATATATCTACACATATGCATAGGTATACATAGACTTATATATACACATATATGTATGAATATATATATGTATGTATATACATATATATTTATATATGTACATATATCACTGGCGCCCGGCTAACCGAAAAGTACCGTTTTTTCTTATGAAAAGTGGTCAACGGGATAATAGAGAAGTACCAATTTTTTATCCTCATATTTTTATTTTTTTAGTAATTAAAGGTTGTAGATAAATAAAATGAAGCAGCTTTTTTGCAAAGCTAAGATACTTGTTTTTATTTAACTTTAACAATATTACAAATGTGATTATTTATTGAACTTCAACATGAGGCACAGTGGACCACCCACTCCTGGGGCACAGTGGTCCACAATCCACTCTGTTCCTGCAATGCAGAATGTTCAAAATATTTCATAATTGAATATTTTCTATAAAGAATTATTGTTTTAAAGTAAAACAATTTAACTGTAAAATAAAGTAAACAAAGAAAAATAATTTTTTTTTTAACATCGTAAGAAATATTTTGTTTTGTATTTACTGTCTTTGATAAATATAACTGTAGTCTAATTGGTGATTATTCTATTCAAGTAACATTCACGAGACGCAAATTGAAATGGAAATCAGTTTATTTTTCCCAAAACTGTAGATGAATCTGTTGTTGATGTCATTGATTTCATAAAAGTATTTCAGGAAAATTCCAGGTTCAATCTTACTCATAAGTAGTTTGGAATTTCATTTACAAATTTGGAACTGATGCTTTACACTCACGCTAAAATGTAAACAAAAGATTGGCGACTGTTTGGTTGGCGCGATTTCCAAGACTGCGCCAAGCTACTATTTTCCGTTGCCATTTTGGAAACATAAAAAACAGAACATTTATAAATAACGTATTCGAAAACACAGAAAATCATATTTCTACACAACAATTAAAATAAACCAAAAATACATTTTTTACAACATAAGTTTAATGGAAAATGTTAATTACGTCATTTCAATCTTTTAAAGTGCACTACTATATTACAGTAATCCTTCGCTGATGCTAATTTTAATTTCACACAAACTTTTAGTTAAAATCATTACGTCATTTCAATCTTTTAAAGTGCCCTACTATATCAGTGTAAACATTCGATTATTTAGTTTCTAATTTCATGACGAACACAACATTTATAAATAATGACGTATTAGTAAAACCAGAAAGTAAATATCAAAATAAACAAAAAATAAATTTTTTTAACATAAATTTAATAGAAAATACATTACCTACGTCATTCTTCTAAAGTGGACTGCTACAATCAGAATAATCATTCGATAATTGATTTTGTAATTTTGCACAAACCTTTAGATAAAATTACGTCATTTCAATCTTTTAAAGAGCACTACTATATCAGGGTAACCATTCGGTAATTCAAATTCTAACTTAAGACAAATTATTAGATAAAATCATCACGTTATTTCAGTTTGGAAGTGCTGAACTTGCCTTTCTGCTTCCTCATAAAAACTTACCTGGTACTCTCGAAAAATGGTATCCATAGCCACAGACATTTTCCAACTTCTACCAGCAACTACAAACGTCAAAACAATTTCGATAAACAAAATAGAATGATAAATTCAATTCTACCACTCTAACTGCCACTGTAATAACCGCCAATATGTAATAATTCACATGACAATTAAAAACCAATCATTAACTCAACAGTTATGCAAATTTATTTCCCTTCCATATATGGTTCTATAATACGCGACTGCAACCAATAACGTGCAATAGAACGTTCTTCTACAACCAATCACGTTTTCTCTACTTTTCATCATCAATGACGTAATACAGGCATGCACAAACATTTCCCTTAAGGGGATTCTTCACAGAGAGCGGCCATTAAAAAGCATCCCATGTTAACCTATGGAGAAATTTAATTTACTCCTTCTGAGCGTAATATTTTACATAACGGGATGGGAATTTTTGCATTCGATAAAATAGAAGGTTGATAACTAAGTCTATTTGCTATATTATTTTTAAAATGTTTAAAAATATTTTAAAACTTGGCGAAATTGGCAAAATCACGAAGTTTTTACTTTAAGGAATGATAAAAAATCTTTGGAGCATCGTAGAAAGAAAAGAGAAAATGAATATAGAACCTGAAAGTTTCCTCTTTTCTATGAAAAAAAGTAACAATTAATTTATAAGTTTTTAGCCGAGCTATGAGTAAATTTCTGGAAGCAAGCTAATTTCGAAACGGACGGCACGGAGGGATACATTATTCTAGTATAGCTGGTTGTGTTGTGGGTGGCATAGGAGAAAAGACCCTGAGATAAGTATCAAGTAACAAAATGAAAGGGAAAAAGAGGAGTGAGATTAATTTATGGCTTTTCTGCCCCTCCCAGTCAGGTTAGGAAGCGAAATCTTGGAAAACATTACTTTTGTGGAAAATCGAAATTTGTTTTCTGAGTTCACAAGCTTTCGTTTCTCATAATCAATATTACAGGTTCGTTATTGATGGTGTGAAAAGCCAATTTCTATTAATTACGTTCAGTCATTTGCTATACGGTTTATTTATTTCTTTTCTTTTCTTTTTTTGCATTATTTCTCTTTTTAAACATCTTCCTGTTTATAGAAAAGTTGTGGAAAATGGATGTTGACCATTGGCTTTCAAGTTTTCTTTTGTTTTCTTGTGACTACATTTTCTTTTCTTTTTTATTTCATATCTCAAGCTTGTTTTTGGTGCTGTAAAAAACAAATTTTTGTTAATTACAGTCAGTCATTTGTGATATGATTCTTTTTTTCCAACTAGTTTGTTTCACCTTTCAGATATCTTCTTATTTAATTATCATTTGCTTATTTAATTATTTTTTTATTTTACTTTTTTGCATATAAGAATTTCGTAACATATATTCTTTTTCGTCTATTATACCTATACATAGCTACATACCTGCAACATAAGAATTTACTGCTATGCAGAGTAGTTTTCAACTAATCGCAGTTTTCTCAGTTTAATATATTTTTATTCCACTATTTTTTATTCATTCATGTTGATATAATTATGTTATTTTTATTAAGAAGTCTGGTATTTTATAACTCTTTCTGACTTGGAATTTTCGTTGTATAATCACTCTGCTTTTTATGCATAATTAAAGTAGTTCGTGCTTATAATTTTGCAATTTGTTTTACTATGTTTCCGAACACCTATGCAGTGCTGTAGTCGAGGGTGAAGGGGGGGGGGGGGCGGCGTCCCTTCACTTTTTTATGCTATCTCAAGCGTTCCCCCACTTTTATTTTCAACGGGATGCATGGTAGGGATGCGGGAGGCCGGGTTGTCCTGTTTTTTCCACTCTGGAAAAAACCGTCCCGGACAAAATATCATTTTGTCCACTATTAATAAATTGAAAATTCTAAATTAAAAATGCAGAATTAAAAAATAATAAATAAATATATTGATTCTTCCCATTCAAGAAACAACTTTTATATCAAAATATCACATATACATATTTGTATACACAGCGGTATGTGAAATATTTTGTGTGAAAATGAAAAACTAAGTTCAGTTCATCTAAGCTTTTTTATGCAAACATGTTTATAAATAAAATGTATATCAATATTAAGTTATAATGTATTAAATAGCAATTGTAAAACATATACATTTGCTGTAAATTTTAATTTGTGTATCTCTCATATGGAAGTTCTACTGCAATTAATATAATCAGTTTCGAAAATAAAAAAATAGAAATTAAAAAAAAATTAAATGTTTCACAGCTTCAAATCACACACATATATATAAGTCATATGATGAAATAACAAATTAATGTTAATTAAGAAAATATAACATTGAAAGGAAACCTGTGCTTGTAATGGCATTAATAATGTAATATATGCATTAAAACATTCATTATATACACATTTCACTATGAGGGGGGGGGGGGGGGAAGGGCATTAATAAGAAGTAGAAAATTATAAGGATAAAAAATTTCTTTTAGTTAATGTGACTGTTCCATAGAGTTTCGTTAGAAAGTTGATGCATTACACCACCATAAGATTTAAAAGTCCTTTACCTACGTGATGATTGGAATTTTTAGACACAACTATAGGCTAAAATAAAAGTTTACCACTGATAAAATTCACTATGAATAAGAGAGCCTAAGTTTAAGTCCAGCTTTTTAAATTTTGGTTTAGGTTTTTAGTTTCTGTTCAAGTTTTCAGTTTTGGTTTAGGTTCTGATTCAACTTAATCAAAACTGTTTGACATACGTAGCATAAGATTATTTTTACAATAAAATATTGTCTAAAATTAATTGTTCCAACATCTAATTAACATTTTCTTTGTGTATTTATAAGATTATGATTAGTATACAGTCATTCTATTTTAATTAAATGATTAATTGAAAAAAAATTATTATTAATAAATAATGTAGGAATATAATTCTATCACAACATAGCAATAATTTTATATGTCAAACATATGGAAAATCAGCAGATTTTCATTTTGTCCATTTCGTCCAATTTTGTCCAATTTCTTCCGGCGTCTCGGACTTTTTACAAAAAAGTGGACAAAACAACAACCCTGGCGGGAAGACGCATACTTTTCCAAATTTATTAATATTTTATGAGGATGAACACGTTAATAAATTAACAATTTTAAGAAATAAAGCTCTGATTTTTAATACTTTCCAACAAAGTTGAAAAGCATTTATCAATTCGGATCTGTCTATTTCTCTCTTCTTTTTCTAACTTCTGTAAGCTTTGTATAAAATATGATAAAATTTATGCATGTTTTTGAGTTTCTCTGCGCTATTATCACAATTGAAAATGCTATAACTTAATTGTATAGCTTCCATCTAGAGATCTGCATGGGCCGAAATTTCCAGACACAGCCCCGGCGGGCGTGGCCCGCACGAAAGCTATCTGGGACCACCCATGTGGTGCATATGTAATAGTAATTCGTATACAGGGCCACTCAGAATAATACGTTACCATTTGTAGGCAATTATCGCTTGATACGTGTTTAAACTGAACAAAATTTTATTTTTCACTAAAAAGAAATAAAAAACCTGCTAGAAATGCCATTTGTTAGCAGTATTGTGCAGAGAATGATATTTGATATTTAAATATTAATAATTAAATACTAAAAATTAATATTTTGTATCGTCTTTCTATCGTTTAATTTGACTAACAAGCGTGGGAACGATTTTTTTTAACTTAATAATATTAAAGATTTTTAACATTTGTATCCTGGAGAGGGATAACAGTTCGAAGTGACGATTTTTTTTCACCCGGAACAAGTATGAATTTGGCCTCTCCCCCTTCCCCCACACACACCCGAGGTTCTGCTCTCAAAGCTGGTAGACAGGAGGTGCTGGGTTCAAACCCCTGTCGCGTTCGTCGACCTAACCGTTTTGAGTTTTCCATGCTTTTCTTCAAACCTTGCCGTAAATACGGGTTAGGATCTCTTAGAAAGACCCCCACGCAGGAAACTCCCCCCTAGGGCCTATATCCTTCGTGTAGATAATCGGCCGTCATAAAATCAATCAATCAACCATTGCTTTTATTTATCATTTTAAATAATTGTAATATGGTTTATTTCTTTAGGAATCGACCTATTATAATTACTTCGTTTACATGTAGATGTGTGTGCAAATATAATGTAAATTCTCTATCACGATAATATCAAAAATACTGAACTAATTCAAAACAAAAATTGACCTGCCAGTATCTTGAGATTTTAGTTGATGTAATAAGCGTATAAGTTTGGAAAGCTTGTTGTTATTTTCTTTCTGCATATGTTATTCTTATTGATTTCAACAGTGATAAATAGTGTTTTTATAAAATGGCTTTATGTATGATTTGAAATATTTATGAGAAAAAAAATTAAATTTTCATATCAATAGCCCCAGTAACTGATTTTTGTATATCTGTGTGTCAATCGGCAGCAAAACAAAAATTTATCTATGACGTAACAATGTCTACTACCATAAGAAATAATAGTAACCCATAAAATGAACAAAATTTGCATTTACAAAGAAAATACAGCAAGAAGATTACAGTAATCTAGAGAAACTAAATGTTAGATTTTTTTTTTAAGCTATTAGATTAATCTTCAAGTCTAAAATCTGTTGCATAATTTCTACTAGTCGCTCAATAGCACTTAAAATTAGTTGATTAATTAAACAACTACTGTCCTATTTAATTATTTAAAGCAGTAAAACTGAAAAAAAGTATAAATTATTTTTTTTAAAGCTTTTATTTAAAAAATATAGCAATAGTTAAGCAATGAGTATGACTTTTTTAAATTTAGCTACCATATTTACAATTCTGACTCAAATCACCAGTCAGCTATCTGTTATTCCAACCTTAATGTCTTCATTATTAAGAAATTAGGTTATTTATTAAATTCTAACTTAGTAAAATGTCTTTTAAATTAGTTTAAAACAGGGTTGGCAAGTTTCTTCCAAAGTGGAAAAAACCGCGGAAAAAACCATGGAAAAAACCGGCTGGAAGAAATAGGTTTCTTCCAAGTGGAAGAAATGGAAGAAACTGTTTTTCTTTAAGAATTTACCATATAAGTTGCAACTTTGTAAGATAAATAAAAATAAATGCATTTTCTAATAGATAACCTTAAGTAAATTTAATTAGACCTATGAAAATTTAATTATATATGATAAATTGATAATTACACCAGTTTTTTAGCCAAGATCACACACCTGTCTAAAGCTTTCCAATCATTGCGTATCTGAATAAAATAAGTGGGACTTTTCCGTTATGCTAACACCATGCCAAAATGTATGCTTATGTGCTATTTATTTCAACCCTCAATGTGCAAAGGATTTGTATTGCAAACCCTGCCAAGCATTGTGATTTGCTATTTATTGAGCATGAAACTTTTTAATTATTATTATTACTTAATTGTAACCTCGCTAAACATCTTAATTTGCTATTTTTCAAGTAAAAGATATTTAATATTAAGTTGTAACTAATATTTATTGTTGACACTGATATGGATTTTGCCGTTTGGCAGTTACCAGATGATGAGGAAGCTGCAATAAAATTGTTTCAGGACTGGATAAATAAAAGAAGTTAAAAAAAAAAAAAAACTATGACTGTCTTCATTCAAAAAGTGAAATGTTTACTGCAATGCTAAGAGACATTTACAATTCTATGCCTGTCATTTAAATTGAGTTTTATTTTATTAATTTATCGTATAATATTTATTTGTTATTTTATTTTAAGTCTACATTTGTATTGATTTAATAAAATAGTTTGTGAAAGTCTATAATTTTCAAATGTTATATTTTTAATTGCTCAATTTTTGTGCCAACATTTTTTTTTCCT
The DNA here is from genome assembly GCA_963931845.1 of Maratus michaelseni. Classification (NCBI taxonomy): domain Eukaryota; kingdom Metazoa; phylum Arthropoda; class Arachnida; order Araneae; family Salticidae; genus Maratus; species Maratus michaelseni. The sequence goes on from OZ007589.1 coordinate 470,808,734, forward strand.
AACTGAATCATTTCACATGAATTTCATTTTATGCCAATTATTAGCAACGACAATGGTGTTGGTATAATGAAAATGTACCAAATAAATTTATCGAAAATACACAAAAACAATTTAAAGTAATTCAATTCAAACAGGAACATTTTTTTTAATAATTTAAACTTCTGTAACCAGTTGTAAATAGTACGTGGATCATTTACCTTATTGTAGAATGAAACTCCATTAAATTAAAGACAGTGCTTTTAATTTACACCCATTTTATTAAGGAAACTAATATACAATAATTACTGTATTAAAAGATTTCATTAAAATCTACATTTTCTTTACTACAGTGCAACATGGTATAACAAAACAAAAGTATTTTAGCTTTAGGATGCTGCAATCAATTTCTCAATTTAGAATGGAGGAATGCAAAACATGAAAAAATTCTTATACCTGCAGAGTTTATTTTTAGAACATTTATCTTTTAAAATCAGCATTGAGATATGCATGCTAGTATACATAATTACAAATTTGTTTATTTTAAGTGTTGCACAATAGTTTTTTTTTAATATTGCATTTTTATATGATTAATAAAGAATTGGTATGTGTTTTTTTTTTTTTTTTTTTACAGAAATGACATAAACAATGAAAAATTCCCCCCCCCCCCCCCTCTAAAGTTGTAAAAAACATAACCTGTAAATACCTGCTGAACCTCAAGTTTGTTATTAAAAAGTAACTTATTTTTTCATAAATATTTTTGATATTAATTAAAGTTTCCCATTTAAATTTCATATAATTAGGTTTTGATTTTAATTCTTTTATATGGTTAATAAATTTTAATTTTGAGCATCTGTTTTGTTTGTTGTTGGTTTCTTCCATTTCTTCCAGTTTTTTCCATTTCTTCCAGTTTCTTCCGGTTTTTTCCAGTTTCTTCCGGAAGAAACCCAACCCTGGTTTAAAAACACTTAAAACTCTACAGTTTATAAATAAAATGCTTCACTGTATAAAAGCCAATTTCGCCCAATAAAAGCCGCTGGCATGACTTTTATTAATTTTAGCTGGCTTTTTTGCAACCCTGGTTGAAATGGATCTATTGCACTTAACTATGCAACGCAACATTTTTTCAATGCATTTTCTCTTTTAATATCAGCTGTTGAAGGATGCAATTGTCAAATTAAAAACTGCTTCATGACATAACAAACACATTTAATGCTTCTGACGTACTGCATTTTTGGCCTTCAATCCTATAGTGTGGCGATAATTTTTTTAAAATGAAAAGCGGACGACAGGATAATGGAGAAGTACCATAATTTTAGATGGGATATCATTTTAAATTGTAAAAAATAATTTTAATTGGGGATATATAATACATATGTATTATATATATAAATGAAGTTGTAGGAGAAACTAAAAAATTTTTGCCATTGAGAAATTATTTGTTTACATTCATTTACACAATGTAGATTACCATGTCAAGGTACCCATTAGCAATTACCCTTTGTGACAGACCCTAATGTTGAGGGTGTCGCAAAAATTGGAAAATGGTGTGCTGCACTATCGCAAAGAAAAGTGAGATATTACTTTAAAGTAAAATTATCCAAGTAGTACAAGAATTTTTTCATATTTTCTTTGTCTAGAGTAACTTATTCTTTTGCATTAACAAATTGTCATTTACTTGCTTTCTAACCAAAATGATTCAATTAAAGGAAAAGGTTTTTTTTTTTTTTAGCATAAAGTTGGTAACCTATTTAATTTCTGTCAAAAAAACGGAATTCAGTTTTTTACCACAATGCATTATTTAAAAACCATTGAAATCCTTAATGCGGATGAAAAATGCTTGGAAATGGAACACTAATGGAAGTTTGCTGTACACCATTTGGCTACAGACCTGAGTATAGGAGATGGTACTTGCGTATTACCTGGGCCAGGAGATAGATCGCCAGAAATGGTTGCCAATTGCCAATCTTGTTTATCGTTGCCAATCATGTTCAGAACAGTCATTTAACATTATTAAATACTAATAACATTCTTAAAAATGATAAATAATATAAAATAAATAAAATATAATAAATGAAACAAATAAACAACTATAAACTGTAATAAATAAATAAACTAAATATAGAGTTGTCAAAAAATAAGAGTTACTGTAATGAGTATGCTGGGTGCAGTGGTGTATGACCTGACCTGGATACTATGCAAGTATTTGGGCTGGGAGATGAACAATAAGGATACCACACTTGGACATTAAAAACTGAAATCTGTCTGCAAAATGATAGATTTTCATTTTAAGTTGAATTGTTTAAAAGTTACATTGCATCAGAATTGTATCTCATATTTTGTTGTTTATTTGTAATGAGTGTTTTTTTATCTCTTTTTAGTTAAGATTTAGGATGCCACATTTAGCGGTGGGTACTTTTGTATGTATCATAGCTTGATTCGATTTACTTAATATATATATATATATCTTTATCATTCAAGGTATCTCTTGTATGAAGTAAACCCTGGTGAAGGATTTAATCTGAGAAGAGATGTCTACATGCGTGTTGCCACACTGGTGAAAAAGTTGAATGAAAATTCTGAATTGCATCAGTGGATATTGGTATTACCTCCATGGGGACCTTTGTACCATTGGAAATCCAAAACACTCGGTTTTCAGGTGCAGATAAAGTGGTCGAGGTTTTTTGATGTCTTAAGCCTTGCTGAGTATGTACCTGTTATGGAATTTGAAGAATACTTAAGTGGTAATAGTTTATGAAATTTATAATTTTACTTACTAATACGCTGCATCTGGGGGGGGAAAAAACCCAACTCATTTTAGTATTGAACAAAACACACACACACCTTGATTTTGATAATTCTTTTTGAGCGTGAATTTCTGTTGCCTCCTGTATTCTAATTTTTACTATAACCAGTGCTTCATTTGCACCGGAGCTCAGTTCCAGTATTGCTTCCTAAATACTGCACTCTGGAACCCAATCTTTTCTACAATCGTATGTGAAGTGGTGTGTTCTATCTAGCACTCGCAAGTGGTTGAGGACTGACTGAAACTGTATTTGCCATTTTTACTCTTGCTCATGTTCTCTTTACTCACTGCTTTTTGTTCATGTTTGTAAAATTTTCATCTCCCAGTACTTCTTTATTTTTAGTGGATTATATTAGTTAGAACCTACCGGAGCTTTTAAATACTATGTGCCAAAGCCCACCAGAGCAGCGCTGTGTGTTGTCTTTTGCTAGCTGATATAAAGAAAATCTTGTTGAGTAGTATTTTCTGAACATTTCTCACTGCTGATTTGAGTGTTTTTTCTCTGTTCATTTATTAGGTTTTATTATGTGTAAAAGTTAAATGCATATAGATAGAATCAAGGTTTATTAAGAATTTTCTTTTCACTATGATTGTTATTACTGCTGAATATTAGAACTATGGTACTTTTTTTTTTGTTTGTTTGTTTGTTAGAAATTAAGCTCTGACTCTAATACTTTGAAAGACTGTGAAATCTAAAGTCTGTATTAAAGTTGATAAACCTTTTTACCTCTAAAATGATGACTGCATTGTTAGTTACATAGTTGGTCTTCATAGGATGGCAGATTCTTGGGTTAGGATTTGGAGAGAGAGAGAGAGAACATCATTGCTTTAGCGAAACCTTTGATAAAGGTTATCCTGCCTTAACCTCGTAGGATTCACGTGTACTCGTACTTGTACTTTATGCGTAAATCCTAAAAATTATGAGAAATATTAACAACTGACTCATATTTTTTCCTTGTCCTCTCAAACTAAATAAATAACCTTACATGAAAAGGCTGTTTTTTTGTAAATAACTGATGTTATTTCTCTGTTCTCCCAAGTCCCTTTCTTACTGTTTTATTTATTTATTTTTTTTTTTGCCGGCAATAAAAACTATTGACAAATGGATTGCTGTAGTAAGAAGAGAGGAAAAAAAAAAAAGGTACTTCCTTATTATAATGGCGGACCACAATTACAATGACACCAAGGTTGTCACCCTGCTTGTATATGATCATACATATGCCCAATGTAACTCACACACCCTATATAAACACCAAAAAAGTGCATTCCTCCATTTAATGAACTGTTCTTGTGATCTAAAATTTTTATGATAAAATTTAATGGTAAATTTATATTTATGGCATAAATATAATTGCATTTGTAATCCCTAAATACCCTCTAAATCTTTGAAAGTGTAATTAGTTTCAACAATTTATAAGACAAATATCTTAATACATTCAAAAATGTAAGCTTAAAAAAAAAAAATCTTTCCTGTTTCTTTTAGTTGTGCCACTATCAACACCGAGCAGTAATATGTCCTATTTATTTCCCACACGTGTCAAATATATCATATATATGTTATATATACATCATACAGGGTGTTTTATAAAGGACTCCTATTTTTGAGCATAAATAACTTGGAAACGGTGATGGATAAAAGCATGAAACCAGTGGTATGTTTATTTTTAAAAAACGTAAGAATCTGATACAGAAACCTCAAACTTTTATTTCAAAATAGAACCGATAGATGGCACTGCAGGCAGCATTACACTAGAGAGAGATTGAACATTGACAAAATGTCCGCTATGTAAGTTCCAAAGCAGGTGAAACACAGTAGAATGCAATGGACTCTCTGAAGGCATATAAAACTAATTTCCCATGATTTTAATACAATAGACAGTGATGAAAATATATTGCGTTCTACTGCAATTCCACCTGCTTTGGAACTTACATGGCGAACATTTCGTCAATGTCCAATCTCTCTTTAATGGAGGATCTCTACATTACACATCCCTATAAAGAGAGCTCAAATGCCAAGAACGATTGCTCGTCTAAGATTTTGCTGTTGAAACGTGACCGCTATTAGCATATAGTGAAAAAATGCGACTACTTTTCGTGGGGCACACTGAAGGACATTGTTTACCCTAACAATCCTTTAACACTCAATGAGTTGGAGGAGGCTATTTGTCAAGCTTGTGTGTCAATTTCCAGTGATACATTATAGGGAATCACTAACCATTTCATTCTTCATTTGTGACATGTGTGTTGCGAAAGGTACACATTTTGAATCACTTTTGATGTGATACAGCCAGGGGTGTAGCTTGAAATTTTTATTGGGGGGGGAGGACCTGAATTTGGCGCCCTTTATATAATTTTCATTTGTCACTCCCCCCCCCCCACACACACACACACTCTCTCGCCACATTGTCATCAGCCGCGCTAGAGGTCTGCAAGTGCTGAAATTTTCAGGCCTAGGCTCAGCCCGGCATAAAAGCAAACACTTCGGTAAGACCCGTTCAAAATTATTTTGGCCCGGCCTGGTATAAAAGCAAAAAATTCGGCCCGAGCGCAGACCAGCCTGTCCCTACAAAGCATGCAATATTTCTGAAGCAACATTAACCTACAATTTCACTTACTTATTCAAAAAGCACACTTATGCATAGATTTTATTTTCAGATTATGCTCAAAATGCATGGAATGCAAAATATCAACAATATTTATGATCACTTAGACAATTACGTACATAAACACTGATTAAAATATTGACTTAGACTATTACATTCAAATGAAGATTCAGTAAGAGAAGAAAAATCCGTTATAGGCATGTTCCATTCTTAGCAGGTACATCGTCTGTTGTATGTATTATATTCTTTTTGTACAAATCAAGACATTTTTCCGTGTAAGAAAGGTTCACGTCATAGATTGTTTCTATTTCACAAGTTTTATGGTATTTTAATTATTATTATTTTTTTTTGCTTAGAATAGTATGTACTATTCTTTAAAACGAATTTTAATTGTAGAATAATGGCGATTTAAAAAATATATTAATTTTTCGCAAAAATTGTTGTGCCAGGCCTAATTTTCTGAATTTTACGCTGGCCTGCAAATTTCGGTCCATGCATATTTCTATGAAGAATGATGTCCAAGCACAGCTTGGCCCAGAAAAAGAGAAGTCTGGCCCGTCCCGGCCCAAGTCTGCACAGAAAAGTTAAGCCCGGACCGTGCAGATCTCTAACTCTAAAGCCTGTTTAAAATATGAGTTTTAATTTTTACAGAAAAATTACAATACTATTTGATTCTTAGAGACCTGATTAAAAATATAGGAAATTTTATATGCAAACAGGTGATAATGATTTTATGAATGTGTCAAACGTGCTATTTTGAAATGGATTTAAACCTTAACTAAAGCAAACAATTGTACAGTCGTGGAAAAAAAAAAACGGAACATCCCCCACTAACTCTGCAACAAATTATAGTAGAAGGACATGACTGGTACCAAACGATTGGAAATAAAGTCTACTTTTAAGTGATGTATCTAAAATTTGCTTAAGGGGCCATCTACATATTAAAACCAGCCTAAACTTTAATTTTTTCAATGGCAACACCCACTTTTGACATGATATTTTAAATCTTCGGTTCAAACTATGCCTAGATACAAAATTTTAAGTCATTTGGATAATAAGTTTTTGAGTTATAAACATTCAAATTTTAGAGCTTCTAATGTTAAATTACATTTTCATATTTTTATTAATATCTCCTGAAATTATAATCCTAATGTGCTAACGTTTTGTTTGGTTATAAAACTCAAAAACCCAAACATAACTACGTCAAATTTGTAATTTTAAAAATTTTATAATATGAATTATGAATTATGAAATTAATATTCGAAAAAATTATGAATTGCAACCTACAATTTTTTTGATGGATTTATATTTATTATGTCCTGTTTTTTGTGTATTCAAAATTTCAATTTTTTTTTCCAAGTAATTTTCAAATTATGCTTAAAAAACGACGAAATGCTGCTTTAAGGGGCCGTCTATGATGTGCATTAAAGCATAGTTTGAATAGGGATGGGAGCGCTCCGACTCGAAATTCCGATTGACACCACTAAATTTTAATAGTATTTGTTACCTTATTCAAGGACAAAATTTCTGAAATTCTTTACGTTGGAGAATACTATTAAAATTTAGTGGTAAGAATCGATATTCGGGTCGGAGAGCTCTCATTCCTCTTTGAGAAAATATTATACTCATAGGCTGGGATTATAGTGACTTGATAAACTTAGAGATTAAGTCTGTCTTACACTATAAACAATGCGTAAACCGTATTTCAATGCTTCGTGATCTTACGTTAAACAACTCTGACAACGACCTGCGATTGTAGTAAGATATAAGATAGCGAGGCACCAGAACCCCAGCCTTTATTGGTATATATATATATATATATATATATATATTTCTTTTACTTTTTCAATGTCTGCTTTAAATTTTTTCATTAAAATTACGTAAAACGTATTTGCATGTGATATATGTTTTCATTTATGGAAAATAGTTTCGCTTTTATTTTTAAATTAATAAAACTCATTTTTGAAAAATATGATCAGTTCTACCTTGGAAAAAACCTAATCATTTTTGTTACCTTTAAAAGGATTTATAGCTTCTTTTCCAATCTAATAAAGCTATATTGTTTTTTCCGCAGTATATATGTTTGAAGTGAAGTTTATTATAAATGCATATGTGTAGAGTATTTGCTGAAGCAAAATAGCCCCACAATTAACTGAAGCAACGAAAGGCCAAATGATTGGCATGTGGCAAGCTGGAAGAAGTTTTCGTTATATAGCTGGGCATTTTCAAGTGTCTCTTCAAACTGTTTCAACATGGATTAATAGGTAAGGTTTATATTGGTAGTTTATTGCGAAGAAAAAATTACAATATTTCTTCTATAACTTTCGTATTTAAATCTATTTGATTAAACAGGCTAATTGAAAAAAAATTACAAGTTATTTTTATGGTTTTCTGATAGGCAAGATTATTTCCCAACGCTAGCAGTGTGCAAAAAAATCTAATAATAATAATAATAATAATAATAAAAAATAATAAATGTCATATGGCAAGTTTTCTTGCCAGGAGGCATTAATGAGTTAATTGTAAAATTTCAAATGAACTACCAGAATAGGTTTAATCATAGAATTATTACCCCTATTCCGAAGGAGAATAACGGATGTAAAGTTATTCAGATGTCATTATAACATATATTTAGTTTTAGGTCTTCAAATAAATCGGAATGTAAATTCTGCGAACATATCTCAAAACAAGACACCCCCCCCCCCTCTCGCTACTAAAAAAAAAAGCAATGTCTGGATTTATTTTCAGACTAAAAAACAATTTATCTGCGTTTTTTTTGTTATTTTTACTTTGTTTCATTACGCTGCTTTATACTATTTTTTTTTTTAAATTCTAAATTTAGTATCTGTCAATATTATTCACGTTTCTGCCAATAAACTAAAGAAAAGGCGAGTTAAATAGACGCAAAATCTGAGAAAAAGCATTATAAAAGCACCTGTAAAATTCCAATAACATTTACATATTCTAAGACTATTTTAATTACAAATAATCTTATGGTTTTTTAATCCCTTCGTGACGAGAGTCTATTACAGAATTTTTAATAATTTACCACCGGTTTTTCAAAACAGAAATTTTCGTCTAATTGAATTGTGGAAATGCTAAGATATAATAAGGAAAGCTTGCAATAAAAAATAACTGGTGGGAAAAATCGAGGATTCTGAGCATCTTATGCGTCACGCATACGTGTCGCTTGTCCCCAAGGGGTTAAAATCGGATAATTCAACACTTGTAAGCATTATCTTACAGCATATAACAATAACCGAAACTTATTAAGTGAGTAAAATGGTCATATCGGTAAAACATAATACATTAAAAGGTGACATTCTGCAGCATTTCAACAATCGAGTACCGAACTTCAATTTGGATACAGCCCCTTAAATATGCTCATTATAAAGTAATTAATTTCTCAGAAACTAATCGTAGGAATTTAATGAAATTTGGTATCTAGGCATAGTTTGAACTGCAGATTTCAAATATGTTGTCAAATTTGGGTCTTGCTATTGAATAAAACAAAGTTTGGGTGTGTTTTTATATGTATATGGCCCCCTAAGCAAATTTTATATACATCACTTAAAAGTAGACTTTATTTCCAATCGTTTGGTACCAGTCACTTCCTTCTACTATAATTTGTTGCAGAGTTAGTGGGGGGTGTTCCGTTTTTTTTTCCATGACTGTACATGCTCTTACATTCTGCTCCGTCATCAACAATTTGAAGCCACTCGTTCATAAATGAAATTACATAATCTGCTTTCTTCTTAAATTCATTTATTGTTTTGATTTTTGTTAAAAAGTACCTAGTTTATTACTTTTATTTAGTTACTCTAGAAAAATTTGTGCCTGGGATATAAGTTTTCAAAAAAATATACAGTACACTCATTTCAAGAAACACATGCCTCTAATCCTTCAAATGAACGGAATATCAATGTCTGTTGTCTCGTTTTGCACAAGAAGGGATTTCAAAGAGTTCAAATGTCAGGGTGGAGGAAATTTTTTATTCAGAGGCTTCTTTCAGGAAAATTGCCATATGACCACCTTAGAGTAGAGGTCTGCACGGGATCGTACCCGGCCCAGCAAAATGAAGGTAAGTTTTCAAACGGACCGGTCTGGCAGAATGAAAACAGTTTAAAAATATTAAGTGAGCCGACCGGCCTGATATAAGAAATTTAAAAGGATCGAACTAAGCTAATAAAATATGAACAATTTTTAATGTATTTGTCTGGGACGAGAATAAGTAAATGTACTGCATGAGCCGATGCTAGCTTCACAGCATCAATACAGAAATATGTCAAGCGTAGAAATCGGCATTGGACAGTTGCATCATACCTGAGCCTGGGATTAATTTTTTCAGCATACTCGGGCAGGCTGGGATCAGGCTTACATTATTTTCTATGTACTCAGACCGGCTGGAAACTGGGGTTAATTGTTCCCAGGATGTGTCGAGTTGTTTTGTAACATAACAATAGTAATAGCGATAATAAACTTCTGTTAACGGAATCTTTGGAAGTGTACTTTAATTAATTGCAGAGAAACATTTTTTTTATTATACAGCAACAAAAGTTAGGATGCTTTTAACCATTTTTTTCTTTTATTCAAAACTACATTAATTTGTTTAATGTCTTTATTTGAATGTAATTCTCTAAGAGTCTAAGTGATCATTAATAATAATACTATTCTGTATTCTATGGCATGTATAAAGTATTATAAAATATATTGTAAAATTTTCCCATAAATATGCATTCATTAAAAGAATCTTAATCGTATGTTAATAAAATTGGAATTTTTTGTAAAATCGAGTTGGTCGGGCCGGGCCTGATTTTGTTAGAGGTAATTTAATCTAAATTTTTATATTTATATTTTCATTAATATCTTAAAACATTTCTTTTTTATAAACTCATTCTATTTTAATATTTAATCAAACCCCCCTCCTCCCTTTTCTTATTTTTCTTAAACATTATTAATTAAAACTCTTATTTTCAAAATCCAAACATTTGTATTTTTCTATAAGTCAAGACCACCCAGGTGCTTCTTTTTTCACTATGAGATAGTTTCCACGCAAACAACTTTTACTTGAAATTCTCACGTAATTTAAGGGATCGTAAATTCGGAACACACACAGGCAGATTGGATAAAGTACAACAGGCCTTTATAAGAAGTCATGGGAATAACTGAAGCATTATTGTCAGTTGTATTGTGTACAACTTTTATTACCCTCAGTAAAGAGAGTCATAAAACTATTTCGAAGGCTTGTTAGGAAGATGCATCAGTATATTGCTTTCGAGTCGTTGTTTATGGCAGGTGTCAGCGGGCGGATAGTTGTTTTCGTGGGACCCGGCATACAGCTGTTTTTCAACGATGCCCACGAGCGCCTTATTTCCAGGAATTGTAGCTAGGATTTTTCACCTAGCAACAACTAATCCAATAGGCGTGTTATTTGCTCCCCCCACTCAACCAATCAGCGTTGACCCTTTTTACCCCCTGGTCCAGCGTTACCAAGGAAACGAAGAGCTAGTTAGCAGAGGCAGTCATGTTTTGAAGCTCGGATAGTTTGGGTGTGTGAGGGTGGTGGGTTCCCTCCCTCACCCCGCCGGTTAGGCAGTGGCGAAATTTTCGAGAGAGAGACACTTCTCTCCCAGCAGTAGCGACAATGGGTTGATAGAAAATGTTCGCTCATCAAGCAACCTGAAATGACCGAAAAAACTTCTGCTTTTCCTATAAGTGCATACCCACGAAGGAAATATCCTACCATATTGTCGCGATTTGGATGTTCTAAACAGTTCGTGAAATTGATACCATATTTAATGCATAGTATTTCTCGGGAGCGATTAATTGTGAGAAAATACCTGCTGGAGTGATGATGACAGCGAGAATCTTATCGAGTGCTCTAGCCGACACTACACATGCTCTTTGTAGTGTATTCTGAGAATCTGTGTAACTTTATTCTTGCAATGAATGAGCGATTAATTGTGAGAAAATACCTGCTGAAGTGATGATGACAGCGAGAATCTTATCGAGTGCTCTAGCCGACACTACACATGCTCTTTGTAGTGTATTCTGAGAATCTGTGTAACTTTATTCTTGCAATGAATGGTTGATCGTCCCATTACTATTATAAAGCATGTCATCAACGTGGTAGTCTTATTATGATCCTCATAGGATAACGCTGTGTTCACTAACTTAGCTGTAGAGTTAGAAGAATACATAAGAAAAAAAAACTTACGTAACGACTATTCGTAGACTCGCAGTTCAGAGAATACTGTGAAAAAAATACAAGTAATATAACCGCAAAACGAGTCGCCAATGCATTAAATATTCACTATGCGAGAAGGTTTGTTGTCACCTTCACTCTATTCTATCGAGATGTAAGTAAAAACAATTCTTATCATTATTATGATTTATAAATTATGTTTTCTGTCTGATATGACGGAACTTATCTGTGTGTTAGTATTTTGATACATATATATATAAGATATTTAAATCATTTAAAGTGTTACTTGTTAATAAATGTTTGTTCTTTCTAATTTAATTCCTTCTCTGTTTTCTTTATTTTGATTATTTACTTAATTACTTCAAAAGGTCTGCTTTCAGCATTTTACCTTTTATTTAATTTACGAAAATCAATCTCCCTAGGATTTATATTAATCCTTTTATTTAATGTCTTTTAATTGATTAAAAATGTTAATTCTGTTAGAAAAATAAATAAATAAATTAATTAATTAAAGTAAATTATTGTATTCTCTAGTCATGGAATTTCTAAATATTGTTTTAAGCATTAAATCTAATAAAAAAAAAAAAAATAAACTGCTAATTTACTGGATGTTGTAATTTTTAATATTCAAACTTATTTTATTTAATTAACTGAGACCTTTTACTATTCTTTAATTAATTACAGGACATACTTATCTGAATTTTTTATATAAAGTAATTTTAACATTTTGATCTAAAGTCTTATGAAGAGCATTTCATAATAATGAATTACTTATTCAAAATTTAATTATTTACTCATGGTCTCTCAAACAAGGATTAATCTATACGATCACAGCTTCAGTGTTGTGAATTCTTGGAATTGATTTTGCATTTTTTTAATATTGGTCAAATATTATTTTGTTTAACCTATCTCATCAATTTTATACCCCCCTTTCTGTACTTTCTTTAAAAGAAAGATTTTGTCCCCTTTATTCCAAAATTTTCACTTAGTCTAAATTATTTTGTCTATGAAAATTCCTTGTTGTTACCCTTCATATTAATTCTTGAATTCACAATGCTGATTGTTGGGGAATTGGATGTAGTGCAAATTGAGAATCTTGTCAGTGCTTTTAATGATTAATTCTTATACTATTTTGAATTCAAAACTTAGAATTCAAGTAAATTTAAATTCTTTAATTTTAATTGTTTCTGTTTTATTTAATCCATTTCCCTTTTTTCTAAATTTATTTTAGTTTGAGAATAATTTTGTAAGTGTGCATATTGACAGGATTCATTTCAATTTTTAGTCATAGGTAATTTGCACTCATTCATAATTTTTGCAAAAGGTAACAGTACCTAGACAAGTAAACAAAACCCCCAACAATTTCATTGATTTTTCAACGAGTTGAGACTGTTTCCACTGAATTTTCAACAGGCCGGTCAGAGCCCGTGCCAAACTTTAAGCTTTTAGACGGACTGGGCTTGCCCAAGATAGTTTTCTTTCGGGTTGGGCCTGTAAATTCTGGCCCGTGCAGACCTCTACTCTAGAGATCACGATCTGCACGGCCAGATTCCCGCACCAAGCCAAATGAAGTCAAACGCTCAAACGGGCTGGGTTGATAAAAAAAAAATAAATGGGCTAGGCGGCTGGTTAAAAAAATTAAGAGGGGCTACCGGTACCAATATACCAAATTTAAAAGGATCGGACTAAGCCGATGAAATATGAACAATTTTCAATGGACCGGCTATGCCAGAATAGATTATAAATGTGTTGCACAATCCGATACTAGTTTGACAACATCAATACAGAAATTTAATATGCCTAACGTAAATTTTCATCGGACAGTTACATTGTGTCTGAGCCTCTGCCTAATTTTTCCTGTCGACTCCGGCTGTGTTCAGACGTACATTTTTTCTACTTACGCGAGCCGGGCTGGACCTGAACTTAATTATTCCTAAGACATGTCGGGCAGACATTTTTTTTTTTTTTAAAACTAAAATTTATAATGGATTTTTGGTAACAAAATCTTTCGAAATAAACTTTAATGAATTCCGAAGAAATATTTTTTTAATCTAATTTTTTAATTATAAAGCTTCAACATTTATGATGTTTTTAAACATATTTTTTTAATCTTTAAAGTACATTATTTTTTAATGAGTCTTTACTTGAATGTGAAAGTCTAGAAGTTTAAGTATTCATTAATGTTGATATTCTGTATTCTATGGATTGACCACATATAGTCTGAATTATACTTTAAAATTTTCGCAAAAAAAAAAAAAAATATATATATACATATATGGAGTATTTTTTAAAAGAATCTTAATTATATGTTATGAAAAATCAGATTTTCTTTTGTAGAAATTGAACCGTTCCGGGCCGGGCCGAACTTTTGGTTTTTAAAACGGACTGGGCAGACCAAGATAGCTTTCCTTTGTACCCAGGTGGGTCCGATCCTAGAAATTTCAACCCGTGAAGACCTCTAGACCCCCCCCCCCCACACACACACACCCTCTCTGATTCGTTCTGTAACCTCTATCCAGTCCTTTCAACTCCATTTCTTTGCATTTTCTTTCGATTACCAAATGTGACCAAGAACTACTGAGATAAGGAAAGAATTGTACTTTTGTACTTTCAAGGATTGAATTACATTACTGCCCTGTAATTGATTGAATTTCCTGTTTTCAGAATTTTCTCTTCTGCAGGATATAAATTGTTTTTCTTAGGGAATAGAGGTAGTAACAGTTCTAAAATTAAATGTCTTATACAAATGTTGTACGTTAAAAGTAACTTACATTGTAATTTAACATTTAAAATAATGTTCTTGTATAATTACTTGCAACTACTATTTAAACCCTTTCTTTATAAGTGCCTGACGGCGCCCTTAGATCTTCTTTAATCCCTTACATGAACGTATTGGAGAACCGTTCTAACCCCTACAAGTCAGTTCCACATCTTCACACTTTCTTTCTACTACAAAGGGCGGCCAACAAGCAACAACTACTAAGATAAGAAGGGAATAATTGTATTTCTAAGGATCGAATTACACTTACCATTTCGCAATTGATTACAATTCCTATTTTCAGAATTTTCAGAAATATAATTTTTTTTTTGGCGGTGCGTGGAGGGGGGGGGGGGGGTAGAAGTAGTTACAAATCTAAAATGAATCCCCTTATGCAAATTTTGTATGCTAAAAGTAACTTACTTTCTAATTTAAGATTTAAAATAAAGTGTTTGTGTAATCACTTATTACTAGTAATATACCCTTTCTTTATGGGCGCCTGACGGCGCCCTTAAACCTTCTGTGGCGCCCTACTACTTGAACTTATTGGAGGGGGAGGCTCCCCCCCTCCCCCCCTAAAGCTACGTCCCTGGATACAGCCTTCTTATTACAATTCTGTCTGCAGTGCCATCTATTGATGCAATTTGTTACTAAAATTTTGAAGTTTCTGTATCAGATTTTTATGTTTTTTTTTATAAACATACCACTGGTTTCATGCTTCTATCTGTCATCATTTCCGAATTGTTTATTTTCAAAGTTAGGGGTCCTTTGTGAAACACCCTGTATATATGTAATATTTACATCTTATATATCATATATACGACACATACGTCTTATACACATTTCATATATATGCATACATTACACATGAGTATAACTTGGTTATATAATATACACCCTATAAAATGTCCTATTTTAGTCATTTATGACCTCTGTTGATTGGCAATTAATCCTCTGAGGCTGCTCTAACAAGGAAGTGCCAAAAATTCTTCGAAAAACATAGTTTCCCGCTATATTTAGCTGTCATTTTTAGAAGCTGCTACTGAAAGTCTCAAACAGCAGATATACTTATTTGCTTTGGCAACAGCACCTATTTTCATCCTTGGTTCAGAAATTAAAACACAGAATAGAAAAGTACAAATTGGAAAATAAAAACGACTTTTACTTGATTCATTTAAAATTAAATGTGACATGAAAACAATTTTTTTTTAACGGCAAGTTAGAACATTTAGTTAAACATCAAAGCAGTGTTTGTAATATACATACATAGACAAATAAAAGAAAAAGCTTTCTTTTATTATTATTTTTAAGAAAATTAACATTGTAATTTTCTGTGCAAATTGCTATTAGTAAGTAAAATGCCTGTTTCTGTGTAAATGTATTACGTTTTATTATTTTTCTTCTGTTGCAGACAAGCCTATAATTTTCTTTATAATGAATCCTGGTAAAATAACCGAGCATTGGATTTGAGAAATCAGTGTAAAGGATGGGGGGTTGAAACAATATGGAGCATCTATTGCCTGTGCCTGGATTCCCACTCACTTAGTCTTGTTAATGGACTCACAGTTTTGTCATCAGCAAGTCAGGCTGACGTGTGACATTTCAAATGAAATCAAACCCTGCATGAGCTCTGGTCCTGTGAATTGTTCTCCTGGTAGCCAATATTTAAGGATGCAGCACCCCGACTTTTTAAAGTCAACAAAATGTGCCCCCCCCCTTTTTTTTTTAAAGTGTAATGAAATGCAATTCCAACTGTACTACTTGCAGATCTTTTTATAAAAAAATTTCAGTACTTCCTTGTCCCCTTACAATGATGACTGTGCCAATGCTTATGCACACATTACATATGTATTATATATATATATATATATATATATATATATATAATATTTATGTTTTACATGTCTTATATGCATATATATATAACTATAATTTGGTCCTATAGGACTATAAAGTCTCCTATGCCAAGTGATGTTATAGGTTACATACTTGGCAATGCATCTAGTTGTGAGTGATTCATTGTCAGGCTGTCATTGGGTCATTGTGTCAGTGGGTGATTCATTCCTGTATCACAGTACCCTATGGCACATGTAAAATTTCTAAAACTCACTCATTTCTTTAAGAAAGGGAATTATTCAGTTATGTTGCACTTGAATTGCATTTTGTTAAATTTATAATTCATAGATTCATTTGAAATTATTGTTACTTTATTGATCACATTTAAAAATTACATGCTCTTCTTCGACCTGTATTTTGGGAATTCCTCTTTTTTACAAACTTTTCCTTGCAAAAAAGAACCTTTCATAAATTTCCTTCTAAAATAACCTCCAAATAGTGAAGTTCTATCATCTCTATTTAACAAACATTTTCTTGTGATCTAATCATTTTCCCCCTCCCTATTTCTCAAAATATTTCTGGCCATTTCAAACGTATCCTTTCTTTTTACACACATTAGGATGCTTCATGAACTTGAACCAAGAATCTACCATGCATTGTATTCCTGGGCAGTACCTATGATTTTTTTTTTTTTTTTTTAAATGAGTGAAATAAATGAATATAATTTATAAAAAGTGTAACTAATTACTTTTTTATATGAAATTCAACATTTCCTTTTATGCAGTTTAAAGTATTTTATAAGATGAATATCTAGTTAACACATTTTCCATATAGCAAACTTTTTTGCTAGATTTAGCGACTTCATTAATGAGAGATCCGATTGTATTTTTCTGTTTTTTATCATTACTAAACACAATAACACATTTTCTCTTTTCTACCGTGAGTGATGAGCACTCTGCCCCTATCCCCCCCCCCCCTTTTTCTTTTCCTAAAGTGAACCCTACTTATGAACATGGCAAAAAAAAGTTGTGCTAAATAAAATGTGATATTAAAAAAAAAAAAAAAAACAACAATTTATTTTTAATTTTTTTTATGTCATTTAATCATATTTTTTATTTTATTTACATTGAATTATTTTCTCTCCATCACGTGGGTTAAATCAAATGGAAATTTTTGTGGCCTCAGTGGAAATAATATCATTTATAATGGATGGTGTATCTACTAAGGGGGCCACCCATTAATTACATCATGCAGATTTTGTGGTGGTCTCCCCTCTGTTACAAGCCCCTGTTGTGATGTCTTTTTTTTTTTCAAGCAATAATTTAGACTTAATTTTATGCAAAAAAGTTCTAGACAATGTACTGATGCAAATACCATGAAACTGTTAAGATTAGTGCAACCAGAGAATTCACCCCTGTTTGGCATGATTTCAAAAAATTGCCAAATTGGTGATTTCTTTATTTGTTTGTTTACATTTATTTATTATGTTTATTCATTTATTTATTACGTAAGAAGCACATCACCACAAAAAAATATCATTGTTTCTCTTGGATCTGTATTTAGATTGCCAGACTGGGCCCATTTATTGCCACCTCTCAAAACATTGCCAAATCGGGCATACTAGCAGCGGTCAATTCTGTTGTTTACCCTTAAGATCTTGTGTGCTTTTACCGCAACCTGTTGTCATTCAAAGAAAAAGGGAAAACCTAACACTGCCTAAATAAAAATACATATATTTTTTTAATTAGTCTGCTTAATTGTTTCTTACACACTTTTCCTGTCACATTTTGTGGACTCTCTCCCTCCCATTCTTGAAGAGCCC
This sequence comes from Maratus michaelseni, assembly GCA_963931845.1. Classification (NCBI taxonomy): domain Eukaryota; kingdom Metazoa; phylum Arthropoda; class Arachnida; order Araneae; family Salticidae; genus Maratus; species Maratus michaelseni. The sequence goes on from OZ007589.1 coordinate 470,826,740, forward strand.
TACCAGGGGCTGAGAGGTTCCGCTCTCAAAGCTGGTAGACGGGCGGTGCTGGGTTCAAACGGGGCCTCTGAGATCACGCTGTGTGCTCTTTCAACAAAAAGCGAGATCCATTGTCGGATTCCACTTCTCCGTCCACACAACTTCGAAATAAATCCGGTCTTTTGATATGCTGCCACCACCGATATGAAAACGTGATATCGGGCACGATACTTGATGTATATTCAAGAAAAACCTAACTCTTTCAATTAAAGTTAAAGTAACAATTTATTAACACTATTTACATTTAAACTCGGATGTAAATTATCCGGTTTAGCACTAAATCAAAACAATTACAGAAAACGCTCTACTTGTACCGTTAGATTAGTGCAGTGTCAATTCATTCCGAACTCAGATTTCTATTAATCTCACACACTCCAATCCTGCGTTCGAACTCACTCAGGTTTGAGCGCTCATTTCTCGAGCAACCTTCACCCTTCGCCACCACGCTAGAACTCAACACTCTCTCTCTTGTAAACTGCAGAGCACTCTCCCCTCTACGGGGGTTCGTCGCTTTGTTCCCAAGGGTATCTTGACAACACTTCCTCCCCTCTTGATGGATCGGTCCTCCTAGAATCCAAGGGTGCAATATCTTTGTTATCTATCCAAGACCACCTTGCCATGGAAATACCTCTTTTCTTTGTGTCTAACTAGCTACCCTCCGGATTAAGATTTTTTTTGAATCCAGCCCCTAAGGGTTCACAATAGATTCAAATACCATACGCTAATCCCTTAAGAATAGCTTTCAACTATTTCAGCTGTCAAAGAAACCTGACACCCCCCACCTTAGCGGAAAATATGCCTTTTAGGGGCTAATTTTCCTCAAAACTATGTAATGTCTGAGAAGAGTTCAACAGTTCCTTGATAGGTTTCTTCATTACTACAATTACATAAATATTTCAAGGTGTCTGAAAATTTAACTACTGACATCTCTAATGAACCATATACTAATGTGATAAATACAAAAAAAAAATTACACAATATGCTAATACACTGTTATAAACACAAAATGCAAATACAATTATAAATACACAAAAAAAATAAAGTTACACTAGTATTAAGTCATTTCAATGTCAGTCCTTAGGCTGAGATTGCTGGAGGCGGAACTTTTTCCTTCCAGTGCTTCCTCGTTAACTTAATTGGTACATCCCTTTCCGCAATGCACCCGCTTGAATGGCTAACTTCTGCCTCTGATGTCCCAATTAAATCTTCCTCTAACCAATCAGGCACTTGCCTTTCCAGGTCCTCTTTGTACGTGATGATAACATTGTACAATTTCTGCCTTATCTTACCCCTTTCCGGTTTACGACCAATCCGATTTTTCTCCATTTCTACCAGTTCGATAGGACCCATAAATAATTCCTTATTTTTCCTTAAGATTGATTTTATGTCCCCAACTTGAATATTTGTTAACCCTTTTATCTCAAATCCCTTCCTGTCTTTATTTTCCGGTTGTTCTCGGTCTAACAACAGATATTTCCTACAGTCTTCAAACTCCCCATCACTATCCAAGACAATATCGACTACTTTATTTTTAGCCATAAATGCTCTCATTTCATTTTGATACACCAGTTTCTTACTCCCGTCCCCTAACTCAACTATAACTGCAGGTCGACATATTTCCTCTTTCTCCTTATTACTCACATTCATTTCCCTCGTTAAACGACATTCTACACATGATTCGCAAAACGTTTTAGATTCCTCTGCCATATTTTCCCAATAAAATGAATGCTTGATTCTTTCTAACATTTTCTTAACTGCGTGATGTTCTCCATATAAGGAGGTATGCGCTAGTTTTAGAATTTCCTCCCTTCTAACTTTAGGTAATACTAATTGAGCTACAGTTTCATCTACTAATTTCTCTTTATGATACAATAACCCATTTACAACATAGTAAGACCCTTTCTCATTTTCAGCCAATTCCCAAGCTTTCTCTAAATCGTTACAACTCATTTGGGATTCCTGAAATACATTTAAACTACTTTCCATAACTTGATTAATCTTACTTTTCTCTACCTCGGCTTTTTCCTTTTTATGACTTTGCAACTTCACCGATCTCGTTTCTATGACATAACGGTTATTATTACCATTTCTAATCCTTTCCCCTTCTTTCACTTTATTCCTTACATTCCCTTTCTACCGATTCTCTTAATGATTTCTCGTTGTTTAACCCTGACAATTCATTAGCCACGTCAGGATGTAAAATTACCTATTCCTTACTATTATCAATTATCGCGCAAAGCACATCCTGATGAATTACATTAGTTTCTCCGCGTTTTGGAATAGCTAAAGGTAACTGAATTAATGGCGATTTCACTGCCTTACCAAATATCCCCTGTAAATAGATGCTCCCAGCCCCTCTTAATTTTTCTGCTGGTACTAAATCTTTATGAACGACGCTAATTTGGCAACCAGAGTCCACCAATCCTTTTGTTATCTTTCCATTTACACTAACTTCCACTTTCTCGAGATTATTTAACTTCTCTCCAATAACTTTAGCTCTCCAATTCCCCCTTGCTCCGATTCTTGCCATACTCGCTCCCCTTGGTAATTCTTTAATTCCTCGCACTGAGACATTATTGATACTAGCCCTTGGTTCTTGTCGGTTATTAATTTGATTACTTCCCTCATTATTTCCTTTTGTACAAAATCGTTGAACATGTCCTCGTTGACCACACTTGAAACAGATAGGCATCGCATCGTTAGGCTTCTTATATTCCGGTTTTCTACCCAAAAATGGACTAACCTCATTATTCCCATTTTGTCTCCAATTACTACTAAATCCCTCATCTTTTGCCCTTCTAGAATCTTCATTATTCACATACCTTTCTTTACCTTTATAACCCTTATAAGTTACCGCATAAGATTTTTGTTTAGCATCAAAGAAATTATCACATTCCTTAGCAATTTTAGAAACTTCTAACCAATTACTGTGCTGAGTTAATCCAATATGCGTCACGGTTTCCTCATCTAGAGTAGTTAACAACTTATCCGTGACAATTAACTGATTAACCTTCTCATACGTATCTGCACCTCTAATCTTACAGTAATTTTCCCACGTTGCTATTAAACGTGACGCAAATAATACATGAGTTTCATTTTGATTCCTTCTAGCCTTCTTGAAATTTTCCAAACACGCCTTCGGTGTCGGCTCGTGTTCCCTTAGAACTAATTCCTTTAATTTCTCATAACTCTCAATTTGTTCTCTAGTCGTGTATATTAGCAAATTATCGGCCTTATACCCTAGCATATTTAGTAAAATTTCAGCCTGCTGGGTTTTCGGTACATTTTTTGTTTGGAATGCTCGTTCTAAACTGCTAAGAAACAGATTCCATCCCTCAGTCCCTTCTGGAACCTTGATAGACAAAGTTTTAACACTTTTAATCAATTTCTCTAGGCTACTCTCATTATTATATTCTCTAGACCCATTAGAATTATTTGCCGAACTTTGAATTTTTATCCTTTCCAACTCTAACTCATGTTCCAATCTCAATTTTTCAGACCTTTCTTCTCTATCTAACTTTTCTCGTTGTAACTTTTCCTCCCTTTCTAAGCTTTCTCGTTGTAACTTTTCCTCCTTTTCTAACTTTTCTCGTTCTACTACTAACGCTTCTTGTTCTAAGCGTTCCGTAACAATAGTGCTAGATAATTCCATAACGGCTCCCTCTTCATATTCGTCGCTCTCCACTATCTTTTTCTTAAGCTTAAACCTGGTATCATCTTCCGAGACCTCAATTCCTAACTCTCCACATATCGCCTGAAGATCCACCCTTTTTAATTTTAGTAAGAAAGCCATACCTTCTACCGATAATTATTACCACCCTACAACAATACTTAAGCACAATATTAAATTAATATTTCCTCAAATCCTACCCTCATAAGTTACCTCCACATATTATAACTATTTAACATATTTCAAATAAATAATAATAATTGATAAATTTCCTTAAACAACGTTACCCCACAATTTGCTTCCAATAACCAAGTAACAATGATTTCAATTTGATTAGTATGCAATACAGATTTTAAATTTATCATAAATAATAAAATACAATTTACACAATAATACTGATACGTTGCAATTTGAATAAAACACTGATGCCAATCACTACATAAAAATATCCACCTAACAAAAATTTGCATGAAATACACATAAATTCCTAAATTTAATCTCAATAAAATATTTCAATTTCAAAATTAGTTCTCACATTAAAAAGTAAATCACAGCACTTTTTTTTTTTCTCTGGGCCTTCAGTTCTTCCTTGAAGGTTATTTCAATTTAATTTAAATTCTACACAAATTTGCTTTCCTCATTTACTATCAATATTTCAAACTTAAAGCAAACAATATCACTTAATTTAAATATTACTTTAATAATAATTTAAATTTAAGAAATTTCAATTATTCCTTCCAACTATTAACACAATGCATTAATTTTAATCATTAATCTTATCCGTTTAAAACAATTAGAAACTCACTTCTAGTAATTAATATAAGATCCTTTTCTTAAAACAATAGTGTAAAATGGTTGTTAATATCTCATTTGATTTGGACCAATTATTATATTGCACATAAATTATTATAAATTAACCACAACATTAACTTAAATTACCATCAATTATACATAATAAAATAAAAAAAATTAGGTTCAAGAATGTCAGTAGAGTAAAATGATCAAAACACCTTACCTCGTACTTCATTTGCTGGGGCAATTCTCTGCTCACTTTTCCACAGGGTAAACCTTGCACTCTCGGGCCACAATCACTGCACCTTGCTTCACAATGCACAAAAAACACTACGCACAACACTACACTAACACAGCACCACCACTAATTCACTTCACTGTAATGACGATAGGCTAGCTGGCACTGGTCTACGACGATAGAGCACAAACACTTCCACTAGACGATCCGGCATAAACTGACTTAATACGGCTAACTGGCGCTGGTCTTCGACGATAGAGCACAAACACTTCCGCTAGACGATCCGGCACAAACTCTCAGTAACACGACTAACTGGCACGTGTCTTCGGTGATTCAACCCCGTCGCTGCCACCATTGTCGGATTCCACTTCTCCGTCCACACAACTTCGAAATAAATCCGGTCTTTTGATATGCTGCCACCACCGATATGAAAACGTGATATCGGGCACGATACTTGATGTATATTCAAGAAAAACCTAACTCTTTCAATTAAAGTTAAAGTAACAATTTATTAACACTATTTACATTTAAACTCGGATGTAAATTATCCGGTTTAGCACTAAATCAAAACAATTACAGAAAACGCTCTACTTGTACCATTAGACTACGTCAATTCATTCCGAACTCAGATTTCTATTAATCTCACACACTCCAATCCTGCGTTCGAACTCACTCAGGTCTGAGCGCTCATTTCTCGAGCAACCTTCACCCTTCGCCACCACGCTAGAACTCAACACTCTCTCTCTTGTAAACTGCAGAGCACTCTCCCCTCTACAGGGTTCGTCGCTTTGTTCCCAAGGGTATCTTGACAACACTTCCTCCCCTCTTGATGGATCGTTCCTCCTAGAATCCAAGGGTGCAATATCTTTGTTATCTACCCAAGACCACCTTGCCATGGAAATACCTCTTTTCTTTGTGTCTAACTAGCTACCCTCCGGATTAAGATTTTTCTTGAATCCAGCCCCTAAGGGTTCACAATAGATTCAAATACCATACGCTAATCCCTTAAGAATAGCTTTCAACTATTTCAGCTGTCAAAGAAACCTGACATCCATACTACTTAAAATTTTACATTTACTTTGTTCGTGTGAAGAAAAGAATGCTGATTCAAACAATAAAACCTGCAGACTTAAGACTTTCATTTCCGTCCATGAAGTCTTGCTTTTGAATTTGTACTTTGACCTGTGAATAATATTTTTTTCTTTTCTCTTTCAGAGAGATATTTTAGGCAGTTGTGTCTGTGAACCAATGTGAAAAGGATGTAAAATTTTAATTGTTATGTTCGTTTATTAAATGTTTCTGTGTGTGTTTTTAACAAGACTTCGAATTTTAATGTGTGAGTCTAATATTTATGATCAAGATACCCGTACGAGGCATCCCATCACGAACCCGCAGGTAAGAGATTTTATTTCTTAGAAAATCTTTAAATAACTCTTACCAAAAGAAATTTTTCTGACTGATTAATGAAAATTTGACAGTTCGTTCATATGGCTTGTTTACTGTAGTATTTTGATACTATTCATTGTTTTATTTTGTAATTAATAATATTTTTCAGTGTATTTAAATTATAACTCTATAAATAACTCCAGATTAAAACTATTAAAGAAATTGTAGATTGCATATATAAAATAATGGGGAGGAAATGTTGTGCTCCTGGTTGCAAATCTAACTATGTTAGTGAAAAGCAATATACTAACGTCTCCAGTTTCCCAAATGATGATGAAAGGAAGAAATTATGGTTTAAGAAAATTACATTGTGATAATTTTACACCTATTTCAACAGTATTGATCTGCATTAAGCAGTTTGATGAACGTTTTATAATTCATGAAGATAGAATTAAACAAGATGATGTTACTGAATTTGTTAATCCTAACGACAACAAAGATATTCCAGCATATTTGAACAAATGCTTGTCTTCAAAACAAAAAGAGCCAACTGATCGATGGATTAAAATAAAAGAAGCAGACGATAAACAATTTAAGAAATGGTGAAATGATGACATTTTTAAAAAATTTTTAAAATAACTACGCTAGTAAATTAAATGGAGACCGGATACCCTTTTTTAGAGCTGAGTACAGTTTGTTTATAAAATTAATAGTAACTGATGGTCCAAAATTAGTAGTTTCATTTAAAGTTTTTGTTAACTTAAGTGTACAAGTCTTAATGGTATTGATTATAATGAGGATAAATATTTAAAATTAAAATTTATTAGCATCAACTTTTACTTCTGTCCATGAAATGACTGAGATTTCGTGTAAATTTGTTCTGTGGTGTTCAAAAATATATTTTACCTGTGTTTCATGCTGCATACATTTTAATTTGTAACGATAAAATTTTGATATTACCTTCTCCCTTTTTTTAAAGAAAATTAACTAATTTAGATAATAGTACAATAAGCTCTTGCAAAAGTTTACAATCCCACCTATCAAATAAAATTTTATGATTGAATGATTACGGAAGAGGATATAGAGAATGTTCTTGGCGAGAAAAAATAAATTTGCCAACATATTTTATGACAACCTATTAACTATTTTATTTTGCACAAGCAATTTTTTCAATATTTATACAATTTGTTTAATATAAAGAAGACATTTATCTATTTTTATATACAAATAGAACTGAATTAACAATAATTACAAATAGAACTACTATATAAAAATAATAATATATACATATATATGAATGTAAATAAAATGTTTATACGTATGTATAAATTTATGTATAAACAAACATAAAAGTTCGTTAAGTTTGTTTTCATAGCAGTTTGTATCATTAGGCAACAAGTCTCATTTTCTGAATCCTGAACCTGATCCAAGCTTTAAAAAAAAATGCCAGGGTCTGTACTGTTGAAAAATACTGATTGATATTTATTGTGTTTTGGTTAAATTATGGTATGGAGTGGTTAAAAAAGGGGAAATGGGATTCATTTTGTAAAGCTTTTGTGAGATTTATTATATTTTTGGTAAGTATATTTATTGTAAATAACGTTTTTAGCACGAGGTAAGTCAATGCGTAAAATCATATCTACTAATCTTAGCATTTTTTTAAAATTTAAAACCTTTAATTTTCTTTTATTAATTCCCTTTTATTTCACGATTATGAAATTTAATATTATTTATGTAATCACAAATTATAAGAGGGGAAATGCTCTCTTTATGACATCTTTCTGCTAGGATACATTGACCGAACTGGATCTCTCTTGTGACGTCACTCATACTTGTAGCAGGCTCGGTTGAAAGAATATACTACTCAGCGTGATCTCAGAGGCCCCGGTTCAAACTCCTGTCACGCTCGTCGACCTATCCGTTCTGAGTTTTCTGTGGTTTTCTTCGAACCTTGCCGTCAATACGGGTTAGGATCCCTTAGAAAGACCCTGACAGAGGGCATTCCCCCCCCCCCCCTATGGCCTATATCCCTCGTGTAAATAATTGGCTGTCATAAAATCAACCCATTCTTGAAGCGTGACATTAATGACCGGACATCTGCCAAAAAAAGGGGTGTCTTGCAGGGGTGCAGAAAATGTTTTTACTCCCAACATTTCCCCCAATCCATATGAAAATTCCCCCAAAATGTTACGATATGTTATAAGCTTACATAGGCTTCTGTATTACCGTAGGTATAGTAAATTTTGCAACATACAAGTCGCCTCTTTAAAAACCTATAGACTGAACTTGTAACATGCCTAGTTATTGGAAAGGTAAATTAAGTTAATTCAATGTAAGTTTTAATCTAATTCTTATGCCTAGTATTTATTAATAAATGCACAGTTTTAACCAACAAATACAATGTTTTTGATTACCTTTTCTGATAAATTGTCAATTATTGAGAAACTGCAATCTTCCATTCTCTTTGTAGATGTTGTCAATCATTTTTAATGTTTTGTAGATCTTGAGTCTGTTTCTTGAAGAAAATCTAGTAAAATGATAATTTCCACAATGTCTGTTTAAGGATGCTTTTAATAGTTCCGTAGCTTTATGCACTGGTGGTCATTCCATGATATAAACACTTCATGAAAGAGATTATCAGATTTTAGGGTTCTGTTATAAATGTGTTCTCCAGTAATAGAGCCAACAGATCCACAAACACAATCACTGTAAATTTTCAAGCAGTTTTCAAGTAGCTAAAGTATTTCTGGTACCACTGTCTTGATCTAGAAGTGATGTTTTTTTTTTCAGAATTTAGGATTATTTTAATAAATTAAGTTTTTAGAATAATTTTCTTCCAAGTTGTCCATAGATTAAAAATATTTTTCTCATTATTAAATTTAAATTATTTTCTATTTTTGCTCACCTATTCAGTGAGAGCTTGTAGTGAGTTTTCCACCAGTGATCTTCTTGATTCGATTCTTTCTAAAGTTTTCTCTTTCCTGATTTTTTCTTGTCAGAAAATTATTATCTTTTAAAATTTTTTTCTAAGGTAATTCATTAGAAAAGAACTTAGAAATTTCGATTACTGCAATTGCATAATTACTTCGAAACATCAGCATTTTTCTACTCCAAAAATAAATTTAGTTTTTTTTTTGTCCCATGACCTCCCTCCCCTACTTTGCAGCAGATTATTTTTCCAAAATTTCTCGACTTATACGTGAGTATATATGGTACATATTATTCTCAGATCGATTTTGTGAAAGTCCCCATACGGATCTTTTTATTTGTAGGGAAACATTTTTCTAATCATCAATGAATTATGTAATTCATTGTTAAAATTGAAATCAATTATATATTTTTCCGAAAAATTTCCCCTAATCCTAGATCGCCGGATCGGACATGTTCTGCACCCCTGGTGTCTTGCAATTCCATCTTATGACAGTGTAGCGATCCCATCTCACTTGAACAATATAAAGCGATCTCATGAATGGCAGGCGAGAGTGTTAGTGTCGAGCAAAAGGCTAAGCCAGTTACTTGCTTTATACTTTTATTTCAAGTGAGATGGGAGTAAACATAAATTTGAGACTGGTAATATAAAAGTAATTTAATTTCTCTTTTATTTCTAGATCATGGGCCTGAGATCGATGTTGTGTACTATTTGCAGCATTACGCCGAAGGCTGGGAGGACAGGCAGTGGGAAGAGAAGATTGATCTGAGAGAGTGCATCGAAGAGTCACCTTACACAGGAAGGGTCGGGTCGTATAGCGGATGGTTTTGGGGATACGAAGGAGTGGTGGCTAAAGAACACCACTGTTTATCCGTTCAAGGTTACAGCAGCACACTCAAGAATTTCATCGTGCCTTTAAATGCAAAGTATGTTTTTTTAGAACTATTTTGTGATCAGGTATCATTTTGTATATACAGGGTGTTTCTACGATCATGGGACCAATTTGGAGGGGTAGTGCAGCTGACTAAAACAAACATGTTTTGTATAGGAATGTATGGTATGAAATCCATTTATAGAGTCAAAAATACTGTCTCACTCAATGGTTTTATGGAATGAGCTCTGTCGAAATCAGAACAGTAGATATATATATATATATACAGGGTGATTCCAAATTCATGGTACAAACTTTAAGGGTTGGTAGAGGACGCTGTAACAAACAATTTTTGTAAAGGAAATCCAATCATATAGTGAAAAATACAGGGTTTTTGTTCATAACTTTAATAGTAGTGAAGATATTTTTATGAAATCTTTACAACATGCTTACAATTCCTACAAACATGAGTCTGTTGCAAATTTTGTTAAAATATCTTCACTACTGTTAAAGTTATGAACGAAAATGCAACTTCGGATTGCAGTGAGATGCCCTGTATGTAAATGGATACCTATACAAAACATGTTTGTTTTAGTCAGCTGCACCACCCCTCCAAGTTTGTCCCACGCTAGCCTGCTATGCTGGTCAATTTCTCTAAACACACCATTAATCATACGAAATATTGACCTTGTGTTTTAAAACCATATGAACCTTTACTTGGAATGGATAAAAAATATCTACCACTTCTTATCACCCTACTTCCATATCACTCCATTTTCCTCAATTCATTACTTCAATAGACTTCAGTACTTCAATAGACTTTAGTACTTCTGTATATTTCAGTATTTCTATATACTTTATACTTTCATATTATACTTATAATATCTTTATTTATACTTCCAGTTATCTTAAATATCCTGTATTATCATAAATATATAAAGTAACTTACCTTATTTCCTTTATCTATCCGTTTCTAATATTTAATTATTATAAAGTCCGTTCTGTTTCTATTTTGTTTGTTTACATTATTAAGTTCCTCTTCAAACTAGCCACGCCTCTCGAAGTTATCCAGCTGTTAAAAGTGATGTTAGTTCTCGCAACTGCCACGAGATGGCATCGTTTACCCACCAGGTAGACACGATTGATTGGCCTGTAAGTTTACACATCACAGCATCGCTGTCCTGTCACCTGCATTGCGTAATGCTCTCCATTTCATACTTTTGGATCGTATATAGTACGATCCAGTACTCTCATTCATTACCTTATGTTACCTAATGTTTTCCCGATGTTACTTAATGTGACTTAGTGCTGTCTTGCCGTTTGTCTTCTAAAATAATACAGTGTAGCAACGCTCTGTGTGATGATGGTTTTAGAAGTTTGATCTTATTTCCTTTTGCCATTCATGCTTCAAGCATTCATGTTGCTGCAGGTAGAGGTGAGATTCATCCGAAAACACAATGTTATGCTATTCAGATGTCCATCTCCGCTGTTCAGTGCACCATTGCAATGCAAATGCCTGTGGTTTAAAGTAAGTGAAGTGATGGATGCCTAGCAGACACTCCACTGTACTGCAACAATGTCAGATTGTTTGGGCAGATACTGTTGTTGTATTACAGACTGTATTTGTTGTGATATGGTTGCGGGTGTGGCAGTGCACTTCATCACTGCCATGTGCTCAGTATGCCTGTCTTCCTGTGGAGTGGTGTGACGAAGCAGTTGCAATTGATTCTATCGGTCCGTCGCTCCCTGCTGCATCCACAGATTCTATATTCACATGAGTATTGCTTGGTTACGTCTGACACAATGACCAATTTCTTGGAAGGATAATCTTCAATCTCTGTATGCAACAATTTTGCCATGGTCGAACTCAGAAAAGTGCTCGAATGGTGCTCGTGTTTTTTTTACAAGGCATACTAAAGCTACACACGCAAAAAATCACACAAGAGAACACTTTTGTGTTCTTTAAAACGGCTATCTTTCCTCCTTTTATAAACAGTTTGTAAACCGCACTGCAGTTGCCCATGATGTACGCGTGTGCTGAAATTATAATCATTTGCATATTCTATAGTGGTGCAAATTTCCGACTGTTTGGATGATTCTTTTATGGTATTGCATTTTGGATGGCCTGCAGTGTATTTAGAAAAATGTTGTTTTACACGAAAAATATTTTGCCTGCCCAGTAAAATTGTTAATTGCCATTTTTTAAAAATGTAATTGGTGACTAATGAGTAGTTATAGTAGTAGACTGTTATTTAAGAGAGCTTTTTTTTTTTCAGATCCATAATGATTGATCGAGCCGAAGTCATCCTACACGACTCTTTTGGAGATCATGAGTATTGGAAGGTAATTAAAAAAAAAAAAGAAAAGAAATGATGATAAAAAGTTTGAATTTCACATTTTGTTCCTTAGAAAATCGTAATAGATTACCAATTAACAGGATTTCACCCGCAGGACTCTTAATGTACTGTGTTCCAATTTCTGTGAGTGTGACCCAATATTTTGCATTTATCGTGTCCCATGCAAACACATTTTTTAGACCCAATCAGTCACAAAAGACTCATGAATTTTGTTTTCAACTATTTAGTCCTTCTCCATCCACAACACGAATGAATGCAAGCATGTTTGTTAACCCTTTCAAGGGCGGTGGTCACAAATTTGACCACTTAAGTTTAATTCCAAACTGGCACACGAAACCCAGAATATTTTAATAAAATTTTGCTTTTATAATGAGCATGGGCGAAAGCAAGTATTTATTTTTTAAGAAATTCGTTTGCAATTTCTGGTGTCAATCAATCATTTTCTTTTTTTCGAACGGAATTATTCTGCACCTGAAAGGGTTAAACCTTAAAGGGAAATAAAACTGTACCCTATTTGGTCTATGTCTTATTTGTAGTTTTATAGATGTTGTTTTCATCATGTTAATGTAAATTCATTACTGAACTTAAACAGGCTGCTGTTTTATCTCAATATACAAAAAAGTTTGTCACTAAAGAAGAATCCTATTTGCTTATTCAGTAGAAATAGTTTTCATCATGCATTGATACATAACAGTATTGGGATGTTTAAATTTTGGAATTTTGTATGTTTTACACTTCTTACTTTTTACAAAACATCAATTTTTACATTTTCTAGTTTAAAAATGAATTGAAAAGTATTATTATTTTTACAGGGCTAGCATTCCCTCTAAAATTCCTAAATTTCCTAAATATTATTTTATCCCCTAAAATTCCTAAAATTTTCTTCTTGTTCCTAAAAATTCGAGATCTCAAAAATTTCACAAAAAAATATCGTGAATTTTGACAAATGGTCACCAAAAATGATGCGTATTTCGTCAAAAGATTGCTAAAATGACGCAAATTTCGTCAAAAGATTGCTAAAACAACGCAAATTTCGTCAAAAAAATTGCTAAAACAACACAAATTTTGTCAAAAGATCGTGTAAAAAACGCAAAATTTGTCAAAAGATCACGGAGAAAAGCAAATTTCGACAAAGAATCAGGAAAAAAACTTAATTTCATCCAAGGATATCGTGAGGGGGGAAAAAAGCTAATTTCGACAAACAATCCTGAAAAAAAACTCTAAAGATCATTTAGGGATCGTGACAAACACGAATTTCTTCAAAGGATCGCACATTTTTTAAAAACATCTCGGGAAAAAAACTAGAATTTCTTAAAAAGATTGTAGAATAAACGTGAATTTCGATTAAAAAAATCGTGAAAAACCCCTCAAATTTCATCCAAAAATCAAGGAAAAAAGATAATTTCGTCTAAGAATTCTGAAAAAAGCGAATTCCGTCAAAAGATGGCGAAAAAAAATGTGAATTTCATCAAAAGATCGCGGAAAAAAGCGAATTTCCTCAAAAGATCGTGAAAAAGAAAAAAAAAACACTAATTCCGTCAAAAGATCGCGAAAAAAAATGCGAATTACGTCAAAAGATCACGAAAAAGAAGCGAATTTCGTCAAAAGATCGCGAAAAAAAGTAGGATTTTGTCAATAAATCGTGCAAATAAGGCGAATTTCATGAAAGAATCTAAAAAAAATGCATGTTTCGTCAAAATATCGCAGAAAAAACACAAATTTCGACAAAGAAATGTGAAAAAAACCTTTCAGAAGTTTTTCTGTGAGCTTCAGATTTTTTTTTCTCTCATAATCACCCCTGCTTCCTGCCTTCTAGGTTCACGGAGAACATCCAAACGAGAGAGAAGGAAAGCATTCATTCTGGTTAGGCTCAATGATCCAGGAACTCAAAATTCTAATTAATACAATTGCAGTAAGCATAAGCTGTCGAAACGGTTTGTAATATGAAGCCGGTTATTGCGCAAATTTAAATGCGCTCCTTCGCAACAAACAACACAAGCACATGGAACGAGGGCTGAATTCATTGGAATGATGGGAATATTCTTTGGCAGTGTACCATATGTGCCTGACTAGCACAAAAATACTGTTATTACATACTTGTAATGTTAAAAATATCGCAAATGCCCCTAAAATTTTCCTAAAATTGGGGAAAAAATTCCTAAAATTTTGAATCCCTGTTTTTAATTTAGCTATCCAATCTGTGTTCTCCCTCTTTCATAAAAATACAGCCATGGAAAAAATTATAAGGACAAGCGAAATGTCGCCTTGGCTAGAAAATTATGCAAATATTTGCATGATGAAAATGCTTTAAACCGAACATTTCCAAATAAACTCTAAGTTGCAAATTTGAAAAATCATTAAAAGGCATGAATTTAAAAGGTTTTAATAGCTTGCTACTTGGAAAAATTTATAAAAACACGCATTTCTTTTGAAATCACAAACAAAATTTTACATATTTGGTAATATCATAGGATTGTTTAAAGTATGCTAAAACTTTTGCACAGTAAGATTGTTCAGTTTCTCTCATTCTTCATCATGCCAAAGAGCACACAACTATCTGAATTGGAAAAGTGAAAAATTCTTGCTTACAAAAAAATCTGGAATGAGTAGATGGGAAATTGAAAGGAATACAAACAGATCTAAAAGAGTAATTTATAATTTTTTGAAGACTCCAAAAGATTATGGCAAGAAGAAGCGTACAGGTAAGCCTGTTTCTCTGACTATGCACCAGAAACGTGCAATGGTGCATCGAGCTTGCTTAAAAAAAAACAGATTTCTACTCAAATTAAAACAGAAATGAATCTACCATGCACTAGTTGAACAGTGTGTAATGTTCTGCAAAAGAATACCAATGTTAGATAGGCTAAACTACGGTCACGTCCACCACTTACAAAAATACATAAGAAGCTTAGATTGGAATTTACTAAGAAACACGTTTCTTTTGGATCTCGCTGGAAAGATGTGAGGAAAAAAAATTAATTTGGATTGTTTTTGCCATGATTGGGAAAGGAAAAACTTTTTTTTTTCCAACTCTGTGGAGGTTCTGTGATGGTGTGGACAGCCAAAAAAACAACACCCATCATGTCCATTTGAGGTCGCATGAGTTTAGAATCCTATGTGGATATGCTAGCTGAAAAATTATTGCCTGAAGATCATAGGTGATGATTATTTGTTTCAACAAGACAATGCAAGTTGCCATGCGTCTCGCGCATCACCTTCACGGTTCGAGGCCAATTCTGTCCAACTTTTCGACTGACCATCAAGAAACACTGATTTAAACCCCACAGAGACTATGTGGGGCATTTTAGCTGGAGAAGTATATAAGCATGGCACACAATATGCAAATACATATTTGACACCATCCATCCAATTAGCGTGGAAAAACATTTCTAAACAAAATTTAACTGGACTTTCTGAGTCAATGACTGCAGGATTAATAAGGGTCAATGAAAACAAAAGGTGATTTTGTAGAATATTAATTTATTTCCAGACATATTTCATTATGTCCTTATAATTTTTTCCATGTTTCACGTCATAAATTTCTATTAATATTTGATTTTTAAATTTATTGTAATTTAATTTCGTATTAATAGGTTCTTAATGTTTCCTTATTACGGGTAGTAAATTATGTTTGATTTTGTTTTCAGTTGGTGATTACTTTAACACATATTACTGACTTTTCAACGTGTCCGTATAATGTTTTCCATATTACAAATATTTAGCCTGTGATGGAAGTTTCTCTCTAAAAATAATTGGTATAACTACAAATCTACAATTACGTGTATTTTTTAATTGCATTGAAAATTAGGTTATATTTTAGTAAATTTTTTCTTTTCTTTTTTCTTTCTTTTTTAGTGTTTCGTTCATCTCACAAAACCCTATTCGTCCCGCTATGTTTTCTGTCCGTCACAGAGCTGGTTCTCAGAAACTATATAACTTACAGACTTGAAATTTTGTGTACTTATAGCTAAATACCTACTATGAAGCTAAAAATCATAAAATTTAAGAAAAATGTATTATTTTAATAGAGAGAGATAAAAAACCAAAAATCTAACAGCCTTCTCCTATTCAATTTAAACAATTGTTGTTATAGCAGTTGCCAACCATTAAAAATCCACACTAGAATTCTTTCTACAATAATTAATTTTCTATTGAAAGATTTCCACGTGAAAAATGAAAATGAAATAAAAAGTTTTACCCACTGAAAAAAGATTAATAGGACGTCCTATTGGTAATAAAACGGAAAATTTTCAAACATTTCTCAATAATACAAGGAGTATGTGTAAGTACAGAAAGCAGGTTAATAGGACGTCATTAGAGAATTAAAAAGAAAATTAATCTGACGTTTAACGGACTTTTTCAAATGTTTGAGAATAATACAAAGAGAATAGCATAGAAAGCAAATAGATAGGATGTCAGCAAGTGAGTATAATGTCCTATGAGTTTGAGGAATGTATTGAATCATGATAAAAACCTGATTCTGGAAATATTGGCCTATTTTAACATTTTGAAGGTCTCTATACAACATGTTTCATTTTGAAATTGATTTTTTTTTTTAATATCGCATTGAGTCCGCATGACAGATATTATTATGATAGAGTATAATAGTGGGCTGGTTCAGATATTAAAAAAAAAAGATAAAAATAGACCAAAAATTTTTATTTTATAAAAAACATGACTTTTTTTTTTTTTTTTTAAGAAAGGATAAAGTGTTTTGAAAGGAATATTAAACGAAACCATTTGTGCGATTTTAGAGCACACTTACCCACTTGTTTTTCTTTTTCTTTTTTTTTATATACTAGGAGTTTATGTTAAATGTTTTTACTTAGTTTTTCATTGTAGCTAATCTCTTTATTTTGGTAACAATTGATTTAAAATTGACAAAACAGTTTTTTTTCGAATGTGATTGAATAATACACAGTTAGTTGCTGCATATTGAGTAGATTTTCTCTACTAATCTTTATTTTAATCTCCCAATATTCAATATCTATATTATAAAGGTAAAACATGTGAGCCACTAAATGCCTACATCATAATGTTGGTGGCTATTACCTGCACTATTACTTTTGCTTTTATCACACGTATATTCTGCTCTATTGCATGATTTCAATTTTTAAACTGCCAAATGCAAAAAAAAAAAAAAAAAATTCTTTCAAATAAAATTTATTTGAAAAATTTAATTCAATTTTACTGATTTTTTATAATTTTTAAGTAAATATTTTTCAAGAATGAATTTTTTGAAAATACAGTAGAAGATCTTTATAACGCAATTCTCCATATAACACATAACTTCTCAGATGTAAACAATGAATTTTCAGTTAAGAAACACCTGAATTCCTACATTATAAATAGTTGCTATTCTCTAGAGGGTTAAATACATTAATTTAACTTTATCTCCTTAATTCAGAGCTAATTACTGAAAAAATTGCTATGATTTGAAACATTGTCCAAACAGCTATGTTTGGACAATGTTTATAAAGTAAATTTAACAATGTGTGGAATGATCTATATTATGTAAAAAATTATAATATATAACTCCTGGTAATAAAGAATGCAATATAAAGATACTCTAATGTAGTTTGGTATGTTTCACACATATTTGGCCATGTTTTACAAGCTAAATTTAATGATGTGTGAAATGTGATCTATATAACGCACAGCATCATGTTTTTAGGTTTGCGTTATAAAGATCTTCTACTGTATTTTCAACAAGGAACATAGGCTTTTGTTATAATAATGTAAAGTAACACTTGCAGAAATAGGAATAAATATGCAAAATTATGGAAAAGCGGTAGCGAAAGATTGCACACTTGGTGAGAATTATTTCTTCAACCTTCCTTACACAATAATAGTAATAAAAAAATGTATTTTCTTCTGTAAAAGTGAAAACAGTGGCTGAAATTAATCTTATGAAACTTTGTATATATAGATTAGGACATGGGCTGTTTTTTTCAACATGTAGTTAACAGACTTCAAAACATTATTCTTTGAATCCATAATGGATCTCTTTCATATAAAACTACTTTTTGGTGTTGTGGGTGGGTAAACTAAAAAGAAATATATATATATATATATATATCTACCTATGTTCTGACGCCTGTGTTTTTTTTACAAAAATATCCTTTCAAACTTTAAAGTGTCTATTGCCTTATTAATCTTTTCTTTAATGATGAAATGTGTCCTTTTAAAGACAATGGATAAAATACTGTGTTTCAAAAAACAATGCTGTTTTTAACACTTTCCAACCTAGTTGAAGAGTGTTTATGAATTTGGTTTGTCTGTCTGCCTCTCCGTGCTCTAACTCACATAAATAGATTCAGATTGTCATGCTATTGATGTATGTTATTGTGGCATGTTCGGTATTGAAAAAATGAAGTGTGTAGCACTTATAGTTTTTTTTAGAGGGACACTCAAAATAATTCCTTTTGCATTACGGTCTGTGGGGAAAAATCATTTGCAGTTTATTTTAATGATGATACACAATTTCAAATGTATTGAAATAGATCTATATCACTGAGGTGCACTACAAGAGGGTGACTATAGAATAGGGTGTACATAGGACTTATAGTTCCTTTACAGGGATACTCAAAAGAATTCCGTTACATGATGGTCTATGGAGAAAAAAATCATTTGGTGTTTATTTGAATAATATTTCACTATTTCAAACATATTCAAATTGATATAGTATATCACTAAGATGGATTAGTGTGTGTAAAGCGTTCATCGTTCATTAACAGGGACAGACAAAATAATTTGGTACTGTCTGTTAACAATAATGGCTTGAAGTGCTTTTTCAGTCGCTGAATGCGATTTTAAATTTAACTCCTTTTTTGCCTGTTACTGGGTGTGTATAAATTCTATAGATCCTATACAGGGCAGCACAAAAGTCCTCGAGTACATTTCTGTTTATGGAAGGAAATTACAGAAGAGGATTTTTAAACTGTGCTACATGTCTCCTAACTGAACTAAAATTTAGCATTCTGTGCAGTTTATATACAAATCTATAGATCCTATACTGGGCTGCACAAAAGAGTTCGGATATTGTTTGAAATTCCTGAAATTGTGTTTTTAAATAGGTTATAGGTTTTCCAAATTATTTACTTAGATATCCTCTTTTACCTTATTAAATGGTAAAGATTTGTAAAAAATATTTTCAAAGTGTTGGGAAGTGTTACATAATCTATGCTTGATGCATGATTTTTCGTTCTTGTTTAACTAAATTTTGTTACTTATTATATTCTCTGCTTCTCCTATTTTCTCTTTAATAGGTCTAGTGTGTACATTTTCTGTAACATTGAAATGCAATGTATAAAAAAACTCATAAAGCCCTATTGAATTAAAAGTTGTATTTGTAAGCAAGAAATCATATATATTATTTCTGTGGTCAACATTCCTTTTTTTTATTCATTTACAAAATGCACAAAAAAAAACGGATTTTGATTGAATAGTAATTTTTTAATTCTTCTCAAATTCTTTCAGGTTCGAAAAAGTATGGTCTTTTCGAAGGAACTCGTTGATATAGGAAATTCTTTTCGAATGAAATTTTTAAATTCGACCGATCACCTTGACAGAACAGACAGAAGTCATTCCAGCTCTGCCGTGAGACGGGATGCTGTGGGTGGACCCTACATCGGTGTGCACCTGAGGAGACGTGATTTTGCTGTGTCGAGGTCGAAAGATGTTCCCACTATCCAATATGCTGCACAACAAGTTTTAGAGTGGATGAAGCAGCTGAAAGTGGAGCTTGTGTTCTTAGCAACAGATGCTCCGGAATCAGGTAGGATTTTTATGGTAAAATTTATAATTGGAAATATTTATCATAACCCTTTCATGACGCTATCAATATTACGAATTTCCTGTGCTTTTAGAGTGAAACAGATCTTGTTTACTGGGTTCCTCTATTGGGTCGGGTAATCCCCTTACCCAACCTGCACATTCTAGTTTTTTGCTGCAGGTTGGTTTCAGGTTTGCACTGACCTGATTTTTCAAAACAATGTCCAAAATATTTTTTGGTGTGAAAATAAAGACTTCCTCAAATCTGCACAGCTTGAAACCAAAGGTTGTGCGGATTTTAGAATTTTATGGATTTCGGGTCACTGTTTTGTTTACATTTTTTAAACAGTCATTTGAATGCAATAATGTACTGGAAATTATAATGAATGCTTACAATAAAGTCAATTATTAAAATAATTAAGGAAAATAATAAAGTAAGATATTAAAATAAAAATAATAAAATATTAAAAGTACCTAAAGGTCAAATAAATAATAAATAATGCATGACTAAATAGGCATAAAAATGATGAGATAATTTTTTTTTAAATTATTCAATGAAACTCACTCCATAAAGAAACACTCATAATTTATATCAAAACCATAAAATAACAAAATTTTGTTTCATTTTTAGCCAGATTTAATAACCAAAAAAGTGTTCATTTAATACATAAATGTATTTGATAAAAAGATCACGATCGCCACTGACATCAGTGCTATTGTGGATTTTTTCAAAAATAAATTCATACCTCATTCATGAGAAACCAGAATTACACATTAAAATGGCTACAGAATGAATTACAAATAAAAAAAATCTGGAATTTTCACCTTGCATTTTACTGTAAGTTTCACTATTTACATCTGAAGCAAATGTGCGGATTTTAGGATTGCAGATTTGTGGGAGTCTACTGTACACTACAAATAAATGTACAATGAAAATATACAACAAAACCTCCATAAAGGACACACCCCTATTTGGTGAACACATTTTCAATTCCTTATGTATTGGATGCTTTTAACTCTGACGAGTGGACACCTTCAAATCTGCATAATAGGATACATGTGTTTTTGTGTGTCAATGTTGGCACTATTTTTCATATTCTTAGAGGAAGAAAAAGGGTTCTTAACTGTACCACAAAGTAAAGAATAATCTGTGATCTCATATACCATTTTATTTCTCATGCAGTCTATTTAATTGAGTATTTATTTTCATCCGATCGGCTCAAACTTTCTGTGAAAATGTCAACAACCTGACTTGCAAGAAACATTCTGCCGTGAACCCAACCACAGAAAGAAATCCCGACCCAAAATAAGAAAATTAGGGACAGTGCAGGATTCCATTCAACGATCCCGAAGTGTCCACTATATTCAGATAGGACCATTTTTCTATGTAAAAGATAAAATTAGTATTAGAGATATAATTGTAGAAGCATAAAAAACTTCTTAATGACAAGGCCTTTCGGAAGAACTTTGACAAGAAAATATCTTCTTGTCACCCTACGAGGTATATCCATTTGGTTCTTTCCTTTGTTTACATAAATATATTTTATTACAATATTCTTTATTTAAATCATTTATTTATGTTCACATACATATGTTCTTACTTACCTCTGTTTCTTTTACAAACTATATTTTCCGTTCTATTCCACGTCATTATTCTATTTCTATCTGTTTACTAAGCTTGATTATCGCATGTGCCTTCAGCTCTGCATGTTACGATCTCTGCCACATCTCTCTCGAATGACACAGTTCCATCATCCATCACTAGATGGCATGGATTGTCCTCATCTGCTGCACATCTGTTGTGCATTCTCTCGCAACGATGTCGTCTCTTCCAGAAGAATTCAAACAGATGCGTGATGTCTTGTGAAATAGACATGTTTTCATTTGACTGGATTGTATAAAATGCCAGGATTGTATAAAATATATCATGACGCTCCAGTCTCAATTTTTGTTCTGTTTAGTGTTGTCTTGTCTTCATGTTATAACAGACCAGCGAAACGATGTTGTCTAAAGGAAACAGTGTTTTTGAACATGCTTTTAGTTTGTCTATGTCCCTTGACATGTGTTATGACACGATCATAACATCTGCTTTTTTTTTAATTATTAAAATTTATTTATGCTAAATTAATTTATTTATTTTTAAATTTAAATGATTTATTTCCCACTTTTAATTAATTCCCATTTTCTAAATTTATTTTCATTTGATCGGCAACCATAACGCTAATTTCTGTATTCTTTTAATTGGAAACAAACGCCATTTTAATTCACTCAGCGGTTGCCAATCCTATTATTACTTTTCTCCATCAACGCACTAGCTTTAGTGATCGCAAACTTACATTGCGAGTCGTCATGTTTAATCTTTAAGCATTTTTCCTGTGGCATCATCAGCGCCGGAGTTTTGAACGTCGTAGTAGCGTGGAGGCCTCTGATTGGCTAGTATAGTTTCGGCGCGAAACGGGGAACTTCTACACTTCCCCGATAGCGTTTGGCCTCTTCGACTACA
The DNA here is from genome assembly GCA_963931845.1 of Maratus michaelseni. Lineage (NCBI taxonomy): Eukaryota > Metazoa > Arthropoda > Arachnida > Araneae > Salticidae > Maratus > Maratus michaelseni. The sequence continues at coordinate 470,849,298 of OZ007589.1, forward strand.
GGACGCTCGAGTGGAAACAAGTCCACGAGAGTGCTCCTCACAAATAATTTTTTTTTATGATTGGCCTACTGTTGAACCAAACGGGTTCAGCAGTAGAGTCCTTTCAAAACAGTTTTTTTTTTATAAATGTTGAACAGCAATTTAAGCATGATTTTTAAGTAAAATGAATAAGAATAGTATGTAAAAACTTCATATATAAATCTCACGAATGGCTACAGATGTGTGCAAAGAAGGATCATAGATAGTACAGATTCTTGAAAGATATCTCGTGTCCAAAAAAATTGTTCAAAGGCTTACAGAAGTTGTTTTGAGCTGGAAAAGATCTGCTTTCTCATGAAAAGTTGGCAAGATATCGAACGTTGGTAATATAACTCATATTTAACTATTCTGATGTTGCGTCGGAGAATAATTGCCTCTCAGCAAGCATAAACGCTGTTTTGATATTTGCTGATAAAGAAGGCTATTCATTGAAATTTTAACCTCTAATTATGGTTAATACAGTACGAACAAATCGTGATATGGTACTAAAGCAAAAGCTCATCATTTATGATAAAGATAGCTATAAATTTGTGGCCAACGAACTTAGGTGATATTCAATATAAACTTTTTAGTTTTTACATTTCATATGATAGAAGCATCTGTTAACTTTTCAGTGTTGTCAAATCATCTGTTAATTTTTTCAGTTTTATCAATTCATGTGTTAAATTTTTAGTTTTGTCAATATACATATTAAATTTTAAATCCTAGCTAGCTAATTCTAAAATCAATATATTATCTTGTAAGGTTGTGCACAAACCATGAATATTATATAATCTATCTATTTTAAATATTTATATATATATATTTTTATATAATAAAAGATGTGTTGTTCAATTTACGTTTGTTTCTTTTGTCCTTGAAATTTATTGTCATAATCATTTTTGATTATAGATTTTCCACAGAGTGCCTTTAACTTAAAATAATAAATTTCATTATCTTAATTTCAATATTGTATACACTGGTTAACTTATATTCAATAATATGAAATTTTAATTTAACACTGATTTATATCTATACAGTAAATATTTAATTTTGATTTTATTTGATAATTAAATTTTCACACTTAAAATCTTTAAATGTAATCTCTAGTGGCACTATAAACATTGTATATAATATGTTTTCAGCTATGCAGATTTCTCAGTTCAGGTAAGAATTGCTTTTACTTTTTATCATGAAGAATGCAATTGATTTTTATTATATTCTAAATTTCTTTCTTTTCACAACGCATTGTTTTTATTTTATTTACTCCCACTTTCGATCATTGGCTAAATTATCATTCATCTATTTTAGGAAATTACAAAATTTAAAATAACGTTTGAATATTCAAAATTCTCTCTGTTAATTTCTATGTCAGAAAATACATTAAATCCAACTTTCCTATCTTCTCTTTTCTTTCTATTTTTCTTCATTACAACATGTTCTGAAATAACGTGCTGTTAACTTATGCTGAAATGGATAGTTGCTTTTATGCGTCTTCCACCGATGAACTTGTTTACATTTCGTAAATGGGGCTGCATAGCATTTGAGGAATCGCATTATGGTGCTTTTATTCACTTCTGGAGGGGGCTTAACCAGATTACAACAAATTCTCATTTTATGCTTTCTTAGAAGATGTGCTTAGTTCGGTCTTTCAACTTATCGTAAAACTTTCATCTAGTAAAGCTCTTTTCCCATCAAAATCCTACATCATCACTTATACCATCTTTCATCAACACATATTTAAAAGCCCCCTCTTTCAGTTATCAAATAGGATAACCAGTTCATTAAGATAATTGTTTTGCTTTGGGCCTTGCTTTACAATAGATATCACTTTCAGTTTTTACCACAGTACTTGTATCTTTCAATTAATTAATTTGTGTTTAATGGTTTAATAAATATGCTTGATTTTAAACTTTTGTCTTTCTTTCTATCATTATATTTCATTATAGTTTATCATACAAGTTAATCTTTTACTTTATATTGATTTGTTTTCCATATTGGTTTAGGGACGTTTCCAACTGTAAACTTTCTTATCTCTGCTAATTTAATATATTTCATTAAAGTCTAAACTTTAACTTAAATCCAGACAACTTTGTCTTTATTCATCAGGTGCAAAGAAGATGTGCAACCACTTTGAAGGCAGGAGCAAGACTGAAAGGGAATGGGAGGAAAAGAGGGACTTCCTTTCTAGTCTTGCTCCTGCCTTCAAAGTGATTGCACGTCTTCTTTGTGCCTGATGAAGAAAGACAAAGTTCTTTCGAAAGGCCTTGCCCATTCCTTATTTTTTTAGGGTGTTATTAAGAAGTTTTTTATGTGAATACTTTAATATAATTGTAGACTTTTGCTTTTCATAATTACATTAAAACATGAATTAATTTCCTTTCATTTCGGGTTTGGCTTTGAAATAGGTCAGGTTGTGGGTCGATGATAATTATTTTGTTGGGTTGCAGGTTGATGAAATATTTTCTTTTGTTAGGATTCAGGTTGACTTCAAACAGAATTTTCGGGTCAGGTACAATCTGACACATGCAGGACTCCACTGTCAACCCTAAAAACCTGACTCCATAAAAAATAATCCATCACCAAACAGTGTGATTTATTGCCAATAATGGATAAAACTGTAGTGTCAAAACATACTCATGAGTGTTATGTAACCTGGATTCATTTTTCACAAGCCAATTTTTAAAAGTTTCCGATAGAAGTGAGGCTGTGAAACAAAATCTCTCACCCTACATTTTGATTCGACTCAAATAACAACATAAATTTGAAGGGAATTTGAATAGCGCTTTATTTAATCATAAAATGCAAGTACAGATATAATATAACATTCTTTTTTGACATTTTATCTGTTCCTCCTTTTGATCCATAAACCTTAATGCAGTATTAGCAATATTGAAGCTGTCCAACTACGTTCTTTTTTCTTTTTTTTTAATAGATTCGTGTTCTATAATTAATTTATATACTATAATTAATTTATCACTTTTTTTTTTCCATATTGTTTATATCTGTTTTTAGATGTGTGACAACAATAATCATCGTGATATCACTCTGATGCATTATGGCCGTTAAATCACATTGTTTGATAAACAAGTTTGTTCATCATGATTGTTCAATGGGAAAGTAATCAGCAGATTAATGGTAGGTGCAGGGCTTAATTTCTAAGAAAAAAAGTACCAGAGCTCTCCTATTCTGCAGTACCCACACCCGTAGTGTACCTCTCTCCGCCGTCACTCCAATCTGCCTATTTATACTTTATACATTATTTTCAAAAATTAAAGCATTGTTTTTTTTATTTAGTGAAATAAAAATTTTAAATTCACCTTATCTGCATACTTCCAAATCCAAATGGAAACCTTTGCCTAATGTTAATGAATCTCAGAATTCAATAAGCTCAGGATAATGATTTGTAAAGAGTGTTAACACAAAAAATACTATGCAGAATAGAAGGACTGTTTCTGTTGACTCTGTATTCAAAATAGCATTAAAATGATTTCAAATGCAAATAAATAAAATTTTGAATTGAAGACAGATTGGGCTTGAGCCTGCCCAAGCTCAAAGATTGATATAAAAATTGAGCCCATTTCATCTCCATCTCTTACGTGGGTAACACATTACGTCACTTATAAGTGTTTTGATACAAAAGAAGGTAAAAGATGGGAGGGAAAGGAAAGGGTAATTTAGGATTCGTTTTTCGGAAGTGTTATGGCACTGGGCTCCGGAGTGCAGTGTTTAGGAGCTCCAGTGAATTCTGGCCAATATTTAAATTTTTACTAAAAACAGAGACGTACCGGAGCTGAGCTCTGGTGGGCTCCAGTGCAAATTAAGCCCTGGGTAGGTGGTAGGTTTTTCTCAAAGTTATTATTATAGTTTAGACCTATTTATTTATCAATTTATTTACATTTTGTGTCTTAGTAATGAATGGCTGTTTTTATCAGTAACACATTGGTGCTGTAGGCTGAATTTATTAAAAAGGCCATATTCTGATTTTCTTTAATAAGGACTGTCACATTTCCACACATGTCTGCTTTTTTTTTTTTTCTTTTTTAAAAAAAATCAGTCTATGATGTTTTGTTGAATACCTCTCAATAATTCCACCTCTTCCACTCTTTCAATTTTTCTGACTGCTCATAACTAAAAAATAGGATTGACAAATATTATTTCACAATTTATTTAAATTTTTTGGGCTCAGATTTCAAATTGTTAATCTCAAGCTTAAAAAAAAGGGGGGGGGTGGTCTGAACTCATCTCTAGTATATTTATATAGTACTTGGAAGGAAATTTCACTTTCCTAATACTGAGTTATGTAATGTTCCCGATAAAAAGAAAGTACCAATGTTTCCTCATGGAAAAAAGCAATCCTATATGGAAAGAACCAACATTCAAAATCTAACGATGTTTTAATTTTGATTCTAAACAAAATGTGAACAATGACATGTATATATTTTATTTTTATTTTTTTCTAACAGGCGTGTATGTGTGAAGGAGCAGTGCCATTTTTTTTTCTATTAAGGATAGAAAAACACTGTCATACTACAAAATTTTAGAGAAAATCTAATCAATTGAAATCTTTTGAATGGGGCATAAACTTATGTTTTGCTCTTTATAATTAGAATGAGTTATGTTTAAGTTCTTGCTTAATGTATTTTGATATTTAGTTTCTATAATATTCTTCTTCTTTTTAAGAGTTTAAAGAATTCCTGCAGTTCATACCAAGTGCAATACGCTTTACACCAGACAAGAAGCTTCATAAGAAGATATTAGACGGGGGTGTTGCCATAGTGGATCAATGGATATGTGCCCACTCAAGGTAATGATGGCCATATTATCTATTTATAGAATACGCGAGTAAGGTGACCATTCTGGGTCTTTACACATCCTAGAGAAAAGGCAAACGTATCGCAGCCATGTTAGGAGTAATTATTCTAATGCTGTAGATATGCCGATTGTTCAACTTATGGAAATTGACACATAATCTGCTTTGTATCCCATCTATTCTTCACTAATTTATTTAAAACTTTCACAAACTATCCAATTATAATGTTTTAAGTTCTAAATTAAAAATAACAATAACCAGCTATTTTAAACAACAGACTAAAAGATATAAACAAGCAAATACTGTTGCCATTCAGAGCCACAAATTCCTCAAAGTAACACATTTTTTACATTTTAGAAATGAAAGATAGCATTAATAGAGAAAAAATATGGATTTCTTTTTTAATTCCTGAAATTAACCATTCTAAAATTTTTACGCAGTCTACACTTTAAGCAAAAATGGAGGTTTAAATGAGAGTCAAACCTATTTTCTTCCTCTGAAGATTCAAACACCATTTATGGGGTGATTTTGATGACAATGATCGGGAATAACACAACATGACGACAGTACAGAAATCTCCAATTAAATATTTCAATTTATATCCTCTCTTTAAATGAAATAATCTGACTTAATGTTCTAAACTTAAAATAACGCTTTTCCATTCTTTTTGATGGCTAGTTTTAAATACTTCGCTTGTAGTTCATTTTCATTCAAGAGAAAGACTTCGCATAAACATAATCATGGCTAATATCTGCTCTAGGAAGTTCCAGTTTTGTGGGTTTTTTTTTTTTTTTTTTTTTTTTTTTTTTTTTTTTTTTTTTTTTACACTCATTTAACAATTTTATAAAAAAAAAAAATTATTTGTCTAAGTATTTAAAAGTATTAAAAGTATTTTATTATATCTAAAATGTATATTTCTAAAAATATTTCTAAGTTTTCAGAATTTAACTGTAATCCAATTTTAATAGGTAGTTAAAATTTAATTCTTTTCTTAACTTAATTTTTTTTTTTGTAATTTTTTTTTTTTTTTGGGGGGGGGGGGGGGCTGGGGAGGGAGTTTTTTTTATCTGTTTTAAATGTTATAAACAAGCACTTATCAAAGGAAATCTTTTTTTAATATGGCAAAGCAACAATTATCTTCTTGGCTGGCATTGCATATTTTGTCAATTCGCATTTACTTGTTTTCAGTCTCATTTCATTCTGTACTGTAGAGTATATTTTAGTATGCATGGCTCTCCTGGATATCACATCCCCCCCCCCCCTTCTTCTTAGGCAGCATCATAGGACAAAGCTTTTTCAACATTTTATTTTTTAAATCTCACAGCATGCTTGAACAGGTAGCATACTTAAATTAGGAACATTAAAAAGCATATGTGAAAGTAATCTTATTTTTATTATTTATCAACTCAATCAAAAAGTTTCATTGTGAAAGAAAATAAAATTCTTGAAAAAACATATTTATTACTTTCTCTCTTTTTTTAGATTGACATTTATTCATTCAGCTGAACTTGATTTTTTAAAAATAAATACATATATATGTATATATAACCATTAAATAACAACACAGAAACATCATACAACATATTGGGAGGCGGGGGGGGGGGGGGAAGATGTATATTAAATATGAAAAATGAAAACTTATCTGTTCGAACAAGATCCATAAATATGTAGAGAAAAAAAATTTAAAACAAAGAGAATATAATAAAAATTGGAGGCAAAAATGAAAAGAAAATTAAAAACCAGAAGATTTTTATTGACTCTAGTTTGTTTCGATTTCATCACACTTCCATCCCCCACCCCCATTACTAAACTATGCTGAATATGCTAGTGATATCTTTTAAGGAATTTTCCTTAAAAACAGTTCTTTATTAATATTTGTTCTTTGCATTTTCAAAAAATATTTATATTGCCATATTCTATCAACACGTCTTTAACAGGGTTCGGTGATATATATCCGATATTTATTTTCAAAATATCATGAAGTTTGATACTTTCGATATTTTCACATATTTGATATTTTATTTTCAAAATATTGCGTATAATATTTTCGATATTTTCAGTCTAAACAAGTGTAAAGGAATTTTTTAACTATTATTGGGTGTGTCAATCTTTTGATAAAGAATTTTGCTCTTATACTGTTTAGTTATGTTGTTGTAGTGGCCCCCCCAAACTTTTCCAAGCTTTATGTTTGAAGCTGAGTTTTTAAATGCAGAATCCATAATTATGTTGGACAATATTTACTTAGAAGAGCCACTGAAAGATAAAATATCTAATTTAGATAAACTTGCAGCTTCATTAGAAATAATTTTTTTCTTATTTTGGTTTTGTTCTGTCAAGCAAAATAAGCTTCTCCAATAAAAACAAATTATTTTGTTGTAGAAAACATAAAAATTTTTTAAAACTTGATTTTTAAATCTTAATACTTTGTTTTTTGTGGGTGTAAAAAGCAAATTGTGTCTGTTTTCAATTAGTTGATCATAAATTTTGTTAAGTAGGTGAAAAAAAAAATAGAAAAAGACATTTAGAATATTGTTTTATTCAGTTTTCATGCTAAATGACATATGTTTTAATGTCTAATTAAATTAACTCTAAAAATATTTATAATCATCAGTAAGTTGACTGTTTTGAAAATATCGGATATATATTAAAATATTGGATATTTTTTATATTTTCGAAAATATCATGATATTTACGAACACTGGTCTTTAACTGATTTTGCAGTCATACGATGTCCCACTGGAATAAAAAATTCATTGTAGCAAAAGAAACAAATCAAAATACTCTAAAAAATCATTAATGGTAATGAACCTTTTTGTAACGGAATCCCTACAAAAATAAATGTTTGTATTTTAATTTAAGACAAAATTATAAAATAAATAAAACATCAAAACTTAAGATAGAAATACAGTAACCCGTCGATGGCCTGATACTTATTAAATTTATGCCCAATTCTGAACCCTGTCATTATTTCCATTGCATATACCGACTGAATTCAGAATTGGGCCCTAAGAACAAGATTATATTGGTAAATGAGACCCACTCCATATATTGAACCTCCTTCCTTTGCATCCATGCTGGGTGATTTTAATTTTGGCCTCCATTCAGTACCTATAGAGAACTTAGTAAGAGAAGAGCAAGAAATTCTGATTTGTCCAAAGCTCTTTTCAAAGCTTTTAAATCTGCATCATTCATAATATTTTCATCTTTGTTTAGATTTTTAATGCCAATTTTCAGGTTCAGAAATGTTTTTATTATGGATATAAACAAAAAAATTTCTAGGAATTTCGCAATTTTCTTTACAATTTTTTTTTTTTTTATTCCTCCTGAAGTTTCATTTTCATTCTTATTTCTTTTTCTCATTATATTATTAACTTTTTTTGTCGTCAATGTTCAAAATAGGTATTAGCGAGGATTGAAATAGTGCCTTGCGCCAAATCCTCCTATGACTTCTGTTGTGTGTAATAAAGTTGTTGTGATATTTATGGGTAAGTCGATATGTAGAGTATCTGTCTGTTAACTCGGGAGAAGTCGCGCATATACAGATAATGAATGGTTAATAACGAATTCATTGTCACCAATAAATACAATTAATAATCGTCACCTTATTCAGTCTGAGATAATTGTTACAAATTCTATGATAATGTAAATTGTAGATTGCTTTTCGAAAAATAGTGGTGACAATTCTAAAAACCGTACGCACCCTGAGGTATGTCATACCCCTTGCGACTGCTCCTGGGTTAAACACAAGTTTGCGTGTTCGATACCCGTTGTTTTTTTTACACTTTAGAATTTTGTTTTATTAATTATAAGTTACTCTAAATTTTTAAATTCTATTCTTTTTAATGAAACTAAGTTGTGATATTTAATTTATTTATATATTTATGTATTTTATTAATTTATTGTCAGTTACTCTGATATTTTAAAATCTATTCTTCTTAATGAAACTAAGTTTTAATATTTAGCTATAAGGGCTATTATTTTAATAATTAAAATGAAACATATATTTTAATGTAATGAAACACCGAATAAAATTACATTAAAAATATTTTTATGTTCTAACTTTAAAAATATATAAATATCTAGTAATCAGAAATAACTTATTAAAGTATTATAAAATTAAGTATGGCACTTCATATATGAAATACCCATATAAATTCAAAAGAACATGAGGGGATGGGTATATATTAAGTCGTCTTCCCTCCTCCCCCCCCCCCCCCCCCCACACACAACTAAAAAAAACCACATTAATGTTTATGACCGTTAAACCCGCATGGTTTTGAAAATTAATCTTAAAAATCTCCTAAAAATGTTGAAAAAAAAAATCCTTTGAAATAGCATTCAAACATATAAATAAATATATAAACACTTTTCTGCTAATTATCAAATAAATTAAAATTTCCATAAATGGATGATTAACTTTTTATTCCATTTTTCCTTTCAAATGTTATTGTAAAAGTAACTTTGTGGCAACCCGATATGTTGCATTTAAATTGCTTGGGATTTTTCAATTGTTTGAGAAAAAAGAAACTTAATTTTTTTGTATATTTAGATAGTATTTATAAATTATTGTTAAATGCTAAATCGTATTTACAATGAAGGTTAAACATTTCCTCAATAAAAATGCAAGTTTCTACTCCTCCATAAATGCAAGGAATATTGGATAATTGTTTGCATGAGCAAAATTATATCCGGCTATTGCAAAATTTATTAAAAATTAATTTAATAGTAGGTTTGTTTTTTTTAAATGGTGAAAATGTACTAGTTGTCTCTAAATTGGAGTAATATATATTATGTAATTTTATTTTCAGTGAATTTCTTGCCTCTCACATTGGTATGCTTAAGGCTTTTCTCAAATCCAAACTGGCTACCTTCTGACACATTTTTAAATTCATTTCTGTTCACAAATGTATCCAATTAATAGATTATCTTATTGAGAAACTATGTAATCAAACAGTTTTTTTTTTGTTTTTTGACATAGGCAGAATATTTTTAGAAAATGCTGTCAAAATTGACACATTGAACCAAATTTCTTCTCGCGACACTGGAGAAAAGAAAAAATAACTGTCTTCCTGAGACAACAATCATTTTTAACTCAAGATATATTCATTTATTTGTTAAAAAAAAAAAAAAAAACTGTTCGATTACAAATCACTTCAATAAACATGCCTCCAAGTATCATGTTTTTATGTTTAAAAATGAGTTAGAAAGATTGTTCAGTAGGGATTTTTTTTTTTTTTTTTGAGAGCCAAAAAGTAAATTAAGGTGTATTAAAATCCAAACTGCTTATTTTGAGACACATTTTTAAATTCATTTTTGCTCTAAAATGCATCCAATTGCCAGGTTCTCTTATTCAGAAACTATATAATGTCCGTATTGTCTCAATTTTTTGATAAAGGCAGAATAATATATTTCAAAAAATGCTGTCAAAGTGGACATTTTGAACCGAATTTCCCGAAGCGATAGTGCTGGAAACAAAAAAAATTATCATAGATACTGTGAAAATAATTGTTTGTAAATCAATTTCTAATTAATTGAACGAAAAATAAAAACACAGGTCCCTTATAAATCTCTTCATAAATCACGCCGCCAAGTTTCATGTTTTTACTTTTAAAAATGAGTCTGAAAATGTGTCTCAAGATTTTGAGTTGTTGAGCGTGGAAATTTTTTTTTTTTTTTGAATACCGCCTTAAGAATGGAGACAACCAATATAAATAAAATACAACTGTTTTTTTTTTTTTTTTTTCTAAATATTTTATGTTAGTTTTTTTTTTTTGTTGTTCTTGTAAGGAATGTTGAAGGTTGTTTTTTTAATTCAAACGGATTACCTTCTACCATATTCACAAAAAGTTATTCTTATCTGCAAATGCATACGAATTTGCAAATATCCTTTTCGGATTCTAAGAAATCATATTCCGTATTTGAGTTTCCGGTTTTCTGATAAATAGAAATGACCTCTCCGATACTGATAATAAAAATTGCATATTGTGTCAGTTTTTCAGGCACACACTACAGTCATGTAATTTCGTCATAGTCGAGCAATTGATTGTAATTGAAGGAGTATCAAATTTATAGTAAAATGAAAGAGGCAGGGGCATTTGAATAGTATTATCTGAAAATTTCATGCATTTCTGTATAAAAATCATTTTGTGAATGTTTCAAAAAGATTCAGTTGGTTAAGAATTAAAAAAAAAAAAAAAAAAAAGAGCAGTTTTAATGCAATATTTAATGAAATATACGTTCGTATTTTGTAACTTTGGATCCATGTATGCAAGATCTGTTCTAAACCTGACTATTTATAAAAATAACCGTTTTTGTTAACGATTACTGAATTTATAAAATTTTGAAAATGAACGCCAAAAATTCATTTGCAAAATCCCCCTTCTAAGTTCGAGGAATATTTAAAAAGTGACTGATTATGAATTTTGTTTCTGTAGTATCACCTTGTGATCCAATCCCCTTTAATATGTATTTGTTTAATTCAAATTAAGAATGGAGACAGTCGATACAAATTTTAGAGTGCTTTAAAAAAAAAATTGTAAAAAATAATAGTTTTTAATGTAATATTTAATGCGGTAAATGTTTGTCTTATTTGCCCCAAATATATAGATCAATCCTAAAACAGCTTCGAATTCACGCAAAAAAAAAAGTTTGATTAACGGTGACAGCCATTGAATTCGTAATATTTTGAAAAATAACGATAATCCAGCCCCAACCTCCAAAGCAAAGGATTATTAGAAAAATATTATTGCACGAACATATGAATAGTTTTTATTGGGTCTGTCTTTGAAAATGTATTGAAATGGATATTTTCAGATAAGTGCCATGTCATTCATTATACTTTTACTAAAAGTCTAATTAAAAAATCAATAAATAAATATTTATTGTTATTTTCTAAATAACCAATTTTAAAAAAATTTTGTTAAATGTGTTATGAATACGGAAATTTCACTTAATGCAACTTTTAACATAATAGGGACAAAAACAAGAATTAATATTACAATATTTTGATTCATCCTAAAAAGGAAAAAATATGTTGTTTACCCCATTTCGTTTCTTAAGAACGCACATTGAAATAATAATAGAGATGCAAATAAAACAACATTAAAAACATCAGAAGTTAAATTTTCTATAGCATACTCATTTCAGTAGCATCGAAGGGTAGCATTTCGGTTCGGTTTTGGAGTACCGAGGACGGTATGCTAAATGCTACCGAAACTAGTATGCTATAAAAAATTTAAGTTGTGGTGTTTTTAACTTTGTTTTATTTGCTTCTCTATCATTTTGCACCAGGTATCATCTCAATAATTAATAATAATAACAGTCAGAGCCCGATCAAGCTGAAGTTGGGCCCTCCCCCCTACCTCCCCATTCTCGCCGACACTTTCAGAAAAAAAAAGTAAGTTTATTGGATGAGTTGACAAAGTTGTTTGGGTAAAAGTTTCAAGTTTACAAAAAAAATTTAACTTACAAGAATAATCAAGAAAATAAATTACCATCCACTTTCTCAAATAAGCATTTGTATAATTCACAAACATCTATGATCCACAGTTTATGTTGCAGAATAAATGAGGACGTCTTTTTCAAAACTCGCCTTATCCAAAATCATAAAAATTGTGTTTTCCCTAACAGTCTAGTAATCATTTTAAACTATAATTCTGACATTGTAAAATCCTCGTTTATATTGAAACCAATAGACACAGTATTAACATATAGACACAGTAGTCTTTGGCATTTTCTCCAAATTAGATTTTCTGGATACGGCAAGTTTTGAAAATTATAGGTCCTCTCAAATTGAAAAGGACTTTTACAGAAAAATTAAATATGGATGTTTTTTATTACAGCAAAACTTTGTTTTTACGTCAGGGACCAAAATATAAAATGCAAACAGTGGAAAAACTTAAATTGTCCATAAAAAATCAGCCACATAATTTGTGGGCGCCTGAAATTGGTGGGCCCAGGGCCGAGGTCCCGGAGTCCCATGCATTAATCAGGCCCTAATAACAGGCAAAGTGTGAGTATGCACCAAGCATAGAAAATGAGGTTTGCTACCGTTTGGGACGAGTTTTTCATCCAACCGCCATTTTCCGTCCACAGATCATGCACACTTGAACTCGTGACGCTTCTCTCTTTCAGGTTCTCTAAGTACCTATTGCTTTCCGTGCCATCTATTGCTGCTATTTCAAACTAAAATCATCAAGAATCACAGTAAAAAAACTATTGACATAACTCTCTTGCAAGAATTTGTTTAATATCTGTCACCCTTTGCAAGTTACCAAGTTTCATTTTGTTAAAACATGTGTTTTGATTCAAAATTGCAGTTAAAAAAAAAAAAAAAATTGGCATTGTTTTCATAAATGAAATGAAAGGTTTTTCTCAAATCAATGTTGCCGTAAAAATAAAATACCACATTATATCATTGATTACTAAAAAAATGTAAAATAAAGATAAAGTGGGACACAGTTGCTGAACGGGTTTATTTTATATTTATGATTAAAAAGCAAAATTCAAATTCAAATGCTCAATTTGATTTTATTTGACAATTTGATTCAATATTTTTCTTTGTCCCATGCTTCTTTTCCGAAACAGATGATGTCATGCAGTTAAAATAGGATTGATTTTTTATTTATTTATTTATTTTTTGCATTTGTTATCTTTGGCCTGTTTTTATTGTAACTTTGATGGAATAAATGAGATGATATTCTGACTTGATTAATGCTTGCAAATATATTGTCTTTTTTTTTCCCTGAAACAGGCATTAAAAAGGTTGAATTTGAAAATCAGTCAGTCCATTTTAGGATGCCTTGTATATATAACTAATCTGTATAATAATATGTATTTGCAGTGCATGCATACTCAAATTTACTTTTGACAAAGAAAAATATTTTTAAAGATGTTTGCCATACAAATACTTTTCTTCTTTTTCCAACTGCTTTTCTTGCACCTCTACCAGATGGGTTTTTCCAACATGCATAGGATGACCATTTTCATACATCATGGAAAGTTTAGAAAAAATAATAATTCAGCAGATACAAATTTCATGAGCATTAGAATTTTTTTTGTTTTTGTTTTCTTTGATCGCCATTTTGTTTTCATGACTGTTTATAATATTTGGCAAGAAATGGCTCACTCTTCATTGAGTTAAGATAAGACCCTTATAAAAAGAAAGTAGTACTTAAAATATTTGTTTTGACTTGATTGTATATATAAAATTCTTTTCATCCATTTCAGGTTTTTTATTGGAACCCATGAGTCGACGTTTTCTTTTCGCATTCATGAAGAAAGAGAAATTTTAGGCTTCCCAGTGGATAGGACTTTCAACCGGTTGTGCGGAGATAACCAGACTTCTTGCAAGCAACCGGCAAAATGGACCCTTGTAATCCATTAAAAACTGTATGAAACGGCTTCATTTTTTATTAAACATTTTTTATTTTTCTACTTGAGTTTTTTTTCTGAATGATTTTTGAATTTATTTATTTTTTACCATATAATATCTGTTTTTTTAATTTTGCAATAAATATACAAATAGTTTGTTATATATTTTCAGATTTGAAAATTCACAAGATCAGTATAAAATTAAGTGTTTAAAAAAAGGGGGTGGGGGGGATTTCAACAAATTCATGAAGTTTCTAAAAATACATAATGAATGATAATTTTCTACCCTACAAAATTTACAAATTTTTAAGATATACTTGTCAGAAAAGTTTCAAAGAAATTCTCTCATTCTTAAATAAAGTTTTAGTCTTTAATTAAAATAATTTAAGAATAAAAATAAATAATTTTAATTAAACTAAATAAATTGATAAATTATTTATATGTATCCAGAACCTGATTATGGTAAGTGCACATTGGAAGAGAATGCTTATTTTTCAGTAGGGTGACACTACTTTATTTTATTACAGGATTCACCCTATTTTAATGCAGAATTCTGCAATTAAATAAGGCATGCTATTTCAGAAATTGTGACACCCCAAAAATGCATCTCTATGTGTCCTGACTTTTGCTATTTGTTACTACTGACATGAGAGTTTAAAACAAACGGTGAAAATTGTAGAAAATCAAATATGTTAACCCTTTAGTGGGCGGTGATAACAAAAAAGGACACCTAATTTTAATTCCAAAACTGACAAACGGCACCAAGAATATTTAATTAAATTTTTACTTTTATAAACTACGGGAAAATAAGCACGTTTATATTTTCTATTAAATTCTTTTGTAAGTTCTGGTGTCAGTCGATAATTTCATCATTTTAAAAACAAACTTACTCTGCGCCGGAAAGGGTTAAAACACACTTCAGCGACTCATTTAAGGCTTTAGACAATGTTAGAAAAAATAGTGAATTTTTTAAAATGTAAAACAATACTGTAAAATTTAAACTGACCACAATGTTGTATTATGATGGTAATGTATTAAATTTGTAACTCGAGACTAATTTGAAACAAGAACGAAAAATCATGCGTCAAGCATAGATTATGTAACACTTTCCAACGCTTCCAAAATAATTTTACGAATCATACTCTTTAATAAGCTAAAAGATAACATCTAAGTAATCCGAATACTTTTATTCAGCCCTGTATAGGATCTATAGATTTGTATATATTCTACATAGGATGCTAAATTTTAGTTCAGTTAGGAAACACGTAGCACAGTTTAAAATTCTTCGTCTGGAGTTAAATAATACGGAAATGTGTTCCCGAACTTTTGTGCTTCCCTGTATAGGATCTACAGAATTTATACACACCACGTAATATACAAAAAGCGATTTAAAATTAAAATCGCGTTCAGTAACTTACAACGCACTTCCAGGAATTATTGTTAACAGACAGTAGAGAATTCTTTTGTGTGTCCCTGTAAATGAACGATGACTGCTATACACACAATATTCTGTAGTAAGTCTCTTGTAATGAACCTTATATAAATTTCAATGCGTTTAAAATAGGGAAACATTATTTAAATAAACCGCAGACGATTTTTCTCCATAGACGTAATGTAACGGAATTCTTTTGACTGTCCCTGTAAAGTAAGTATAAGTGCTATGCACACCCTATTCCATATTAAGCTTCTTCTAATGCACCTTAGTGATATATATAAATTTCAATGCGTTTAAAATAGTGAAACATTATTTAAATAAACCGCAAATGATTTTTCCCCATAGACCGCAATGTAACGGAATTCTTTTGAGTGTCCCTGTAATAAAACTATAAGTGCTACACACTTCCGTTGAAATAGGGAACATGCTATAGATAACGATTATAACATATAAAAATTGCAGGGCAATCCGAGCGTATTTACGGGAGTTAGAGCACGGCCAGACAAACCGAAGTCATAAACACTTTTCAACTAAGTTGGAAAGTGTTAAAAAGGGCCCTCCTCAAGTATGTGTGCCCCAGGCCCCTCATGAAGTGGATTGGATGTATCATTTTACCAACATGAATTGACAAGAAAATGCTTAAATCTTCAAATGTTTTTACTGTTCTAAAGGATTTTAAGATATTTCCACTGTGAAAAATAGAAAAGTTACTCAGTGCACAAAAAAGCGCTTCACTTTTGTTATGTCACAAAGTTATGAATAGTGTCCTATTTTTCAGTAAAAAATCAAATCGGAGCGGAAAAAAGTGAATATGGAATGGAATTGAAAGGGTGGAGTTGATTCATTATGTCAGAGTTTGATCAAAAGAGGAATTCAAGGAATGAAGAGATAAGAAGTAGATGGAGTTGTGAGAAAAGCGAATAGCTTGGACTTTTGAAGAGAGAGAGTTCAGACGTGCATTTTTAGCACTTTCCAACCTAGTTGAAAAGTGCTTATGACTTCGGTTTGTCTGGCCGTGCTCTAACTCCCGTAAATAGGCTCGGATTGCTCTGCAATTTTTATATGTTATTGTCGTTATCTATGGCACGTTCCCTATTTCAACTGAAGTGTGTAGCACTTATAGTTTTCTTACAGGGACACTCAAAAGAATTCCGTTACATTGCGGTCTATGGGGAAAAATCATTTGCGGTTTATTTTAAAAATGTTTCACTATTGTAAACGCATTGAAATTTATATAGATCACTAAGATGCATTAGAAGAAGCTTAATATGGAATAGTAGGTGTATAGCACTTAGAGTTACTTTACAGGGACAGTCAAAATAATTCCGTTACATTACGTCTATGGAGAAAAATCGTCTGCGGCTTATTTAAATAATGTTCCACTATTTTAAACGCATTGAAGTTTATATATATTACTAAGGTGCATTACAAGAGGCTTACTACAGAATAGTGTGTGCATAGCAGTCATCGTTCATTTACAGGGACACACAAAAGAATTCTCTACTGTCTGTTAACAATAATTCCTGGAAGTGCGTTTTAAGTTACTGAACGCGATTTTAATCTTAACTAGCTTTTTGTCTATTACGTGGTGTGTATAAATTGTGTAGATCCTATACAGGGAAGCACAAAAGTTCGCGAACACATTTCCGTTTATGGACAGAAACTCCTGACGGAGAATTTTAAACTGCGCTACGCGTTTCCTAACTGAACAACAATTTAGCATCCTATGTAGTATATATACAAATCTATAGATCATATACAGGGCTACATAAAAGTATTCTGATATTTTTCCGAATATTGTATATATTGAAAATTCCTGAAATTACGTTTTTAAATAGGTTATGCGTGTTCCAAATTGTTTACTTAGATGTCATCTTTCAGCTTATTAAACGGTAATGATTTGTAAAATTATTTTAGAAGCATTGGAAAGTGCTACATAATCTATGCTTGACGCATGATTTTTCGTTCTTGTTAGACTATCTTGTGGAACTTAAGTTACGATCGAATGGGATCGTAGGGTGTCTATTTTGAAGAGTGTTGATGAAACATGAGATACACCATGAGCTCTTTTTTATTATTTTTTTTTTTTTTTTGTCTTTTAATTGTACTAATAAAGAATTTTCATCGTAACATATTGTGTTATGGTGGATTTAATATTTCTGTAGCTAGATGAGCTTCATCGCAACGCATACTCTATGTAAAAGAAGAAAGATTGTATTAAAAAAAGATTTTCAACTGAAAGAATAAATACCCTGTGTATGGAAAGTTGTGATAAGTATTCCTAGTTCATTAAGAGGCTACTTCACTCATCAATCATCTTCACCTGCTTAATTAAGAGGTGAAAACACCCACTCGTTAATGTTAATCCTATAAATAAAGGAAATATTTTACATCTTATTCGCATTTCAGTATTTTTAAAATGTTTTTTTTTTTTTTTTTTTTGCATTGGATAGCTGGGGTTGATCTCTATGCAGGCTCTTTTTAACACTTTCCAACCTAGTTGAAAAGTGTTTATGACTTCGGTTTGTCTGGCCGTCTGTCCGTGCTCTAACTCCCGTAAATAGGCTCGGATTGCTCTGCAATTTTTATATGTTATTGTCGTTATCTATAGCATGTTCCCTATTTCAACGGAAGTGTGTAGCACTTATAGTTTTTTTACAGGGACATTCAAAAGAATTCCATTACATTGCGGTCTATGGGGAAAAATCATTTGCGGATTATTTAAATAATGATTCACTGTTTTAAACGCATTGAAATTTATATATATCACTAAGGTGCATTAGAAGAAGCTTAACATGGAATAGGGTGTGGATAGCACTTATAGTTACTTCACAGAGACAGTCAAAAGAATTTCGTTACATTACGTCTATGGAGAAAAATCGTCTGCGGTTTATTTAAATTATGTTTCACTATTTTAAACACATTGAAATTTATATATATCACTAAGGTGCATTACAAGAGGCTTACTACAGAATATTGTGTGTAGAGCAGTCATCGTTCATTTACAGGGACACACAAAATAATTATCTACTGTCTGTTAACAATAATTCCTGAAAGTGCGTTTTAAGTTACTGAATGCAATTTTAATTTTAACTCGTTTTTTTTCTATTACGTGGTGTGTATAAATTCTGTAGATCCTATACAGGGAAGCACAAAAGTTCGCAAACACATTTCCGTTTATTGACAGAAACTCCTGACAGAGAATTTTAAACTGCGCTACGCGTTTCCTAACTGAACAACAATTTAGCATCCTATGTAGTATATATACAAATCTATAGATCATATACAGGGCTACATAAAAGTATTCCGATATTTTTCCGAATATTGTATAGGTTGGAAATTCCTAAAATTATGTTTTTAAATATTTTATGCGTTTTCCAAATTGTTTACTTAGATGTTATCTTTTAGCTTATTAAACGGTATGATTTGTAAGATTATTTTGGAAGCGTTGGAAAGTGTTACATAATCTATGCTTGACGCATGATTTTTCTTTCTTGTTTACTCTTGATTTTGGTTGCATTTTTTTTTCTTTAATTGAGGATACTTTTATTTTCAAAACCAGTTCTGAAAGTGAAAGTATCTAAAAAAAAAAAAAAACTTATAATCAAAATCAAAAAAGTACAAAAGGGCCGGCATAGAGATTAACCTCACACAGCTATCCAATGCAATTAAAAATATTGAAAGGCAAACGGAATATCTTAAAATATTTCCCCCATAGGATTAACATCAGTGAGTGGGTGTTTTTGCGAGAGTGAAGCATAGCCTCTTAATTTGCGACATGGGATGCATGTATCTCTTTGTGGCAATGAATGTGTATTATGAAAAGTAAACAAGAAACAGACACCAGTATATATATCATCGTAGAATTTTTAATCAAATTTGAAGTTCTCGAAATGCATTTCAATTCCACAATTAAAATATTTTTACATGACACACATTTGTACAAAATTTGATTTGGAAAATACCATCTTTTCTTTTTCTTTTTCATTCACATATATCATTTCTCAAAACGGACCAAAAAATGTATGTGTGAATTGCAAGTGAAGTGAAAAAAAAATGACTTAAGCATTTTGTTTTTAAAATAGTTTGGGTCCAATTATATTCTCTAACAACATCAACAAAAACAAAGAAATAGTGTACAATAAAAATTGCTTTGAACCACTCTCTATAAATATATCTATAATATATCAATACACAATTAAAAACATTTCAAATTTTACAAGTAGCCATTTGAAATTGGTACAGTACATGAAAAAAGGAACGTTTATCCACATTTCTTTTGCATCGGGTACTTAAACAAATAATAATAAAATGTGATAAAAATACCTAGCTACAATTTTAAAACTGAGGACTGACTATAGTGTTTCAAATTTTTGCTAAATGGAAGTAAAAAGGGTGGAAGGACCTATTCACTGGCTCTGTATTTTCACAGTAAAATGTTTATTATGTGGTGAAAATGCATACAATATTTCATTTTTCAAAATATCCATTAACTGGATTAAAAAAAAAAAAAAAAAAAAGATATACTATTTAGTTACACTATTGAACTCAATTCAGTGTAAATTATAAAAATGTGCTTTGCCTTGTCATTATAGGATATATGTGGTGACAAATATTCAAAGACAATTTAATGTTTTAAGATGTGTCTTCTGCACATGTGTTCTATCTGAAGAGAACCCATTTAGGTTCAAACAGAGTGTCTCATTTTTAGTAAAAATATAGGAAACAATATTTTCAGGTTATAAGAAAAATCATTCTTATTCAACCATGGAGCATCAGTAATACTTTGTTTATTATATAATAAAATTGCATAGTATTTATTTGTTATAGTTTTTATAAACATCAAATGGTGGTTTTAAGCCATGTGTGTTATAAAAATTTTCTCTGTTAGCAATCTATCTATTTTATAATTCTAATTCTACTAATTTCCTATTAATCTAAAATCCTAGATTGTGCTGAAAGGCACTTTGCTTTTCTATTTATAGGAATGCTGCTTTTATTTAAAAAATATATTTTGATCATTCAGTATAATTAGTAGAAAATTCATGAAATAGTATTTGACTTTTTCCTCCATTTTTTTTGGATTAGTTGCAAATGTAGTATTTTCTTTTACCTTGTATTATATTTATATATTTACAAAAAAAAAAATTTTGAAAGTACTTGTAGATGCATCAGAAAACTAGGTACTTTTGTTAACTGGGTGCAAATCTTGCCAATAGCCACCTTCATCTTTTGTGTGTGTAAATTAGAAACGGCTAAGATGCTTTACACTCACGCAGAAAAAAAATAAAAAATAACCGGTTAAAAAAAGGAAAAAAGTCGCCAAATTTAGGGGATTTTTTCCTTTAATGGCAACCTAGCCATTGTATTAAGTTATTCGTTTGGCGCGGTCTTGAAAATCGCACCAACCAAAAAGTCGCCAAACTTATGTTTACATGTTTGCATGAGTGTAAAGCATCAGTTCCTTAGAAACAATGCTTTGAAATTGCAATAAAGTGTTTTTGATTCACGATATTATTTCTTATTAATATTTATTCATTTATTTAAGTGTATTTTAAATTAAATTTATGAAAGATTTAATTTATGATATATATTATTTAAATGAAAGTTATCTATATTGACTGAAATGAATAGAATTTGAATAAAATACATGCAGTGCAAATGATGGCAATAGGAACAATACTTGGCGATATTTCACCTGCACCCAGCTAACATAAAAGTACTGGAAACTAACCATTTAATATTAATGTCTTATGAGAAAATAGCTTTTAGAATTATTGTGCTAGGCCTATTTTTCCTAAAATCGAGATAAAAAAGAAATAAAAATATTTTGGCTTTTTAATATTATTTGAAACAGGGTCCGATTGTATTTATTTCAAAACAAAGGGGAAAAATATACTAACTGTTTGATGAAAAATAACATTTTAATTACTCAATTGGCTGGTACACAACAGTCATTCAAAAATTGAACAGCTAATTCATTTAGGCTTATAAAAATTTTCTGTTGCTTTTAAACATTACATGATATTCAGTGAGCCTAGTATTTTTAAGCTGTTTTCTTTATTTGTACCATTTTGAAATCTCTAGAATTTCCTGATTATCAAATGATTTTTTTTTTTTTTTGTCAATTTACAAATATATATTTTTTTTTCAACGTGTAAAAGGTTAAACTTGTTAAAAGGATGTATGCAGATAGGTTCTGTACTTAGAAGTATCACTCGAAAAATAAATTAACATCAAAAGGAGAAAATTCATCCATCATTCAACATACTTTCGTAACTTAATAAATAAATATTTAAAAATAATATGATAGGGTAATGAGGCATTTTGGTACAGAAATAGAGTACAAAATTGAGTGGAATAGGAAAGAAACAAAAAGATTATATTGAGGACATGTTGTGAAATCTTATATATACTTTTTTTTATAAACAATAAATATATTTAGTTTTATTAAACATACAGAATGTAATTATTTAACATATATATACACATCTATTATTTCATTGCTGTAAATCCTAATTCAAATTGGATCCATTTAGTATAAGAAGTAGTGGTAGCCTATGTTTAAAAGGTGACAACAGATCAGGGAAAAAACAGTCAAAAAAAGAGGAGAATACCAGTATTTTCTTATGGAAAAATTTGTATTGTTTATTTGAACGATAAATAAATCGAATATTCCTATAAGAAAATACTGGTACATTCCCTTTTTTTCGACTGTGTTTTTCCCTTATCTGTCGCCACCCGGGTTTAATTTGTTAACAGTTGGTAATCAGGAAAACTTATTAACATTTAATTTTCAAATATTACAATTATTAAATAATATAAATGTTTAAGACCTCCAAGACTCGTTAGAATCTTATTGTTTTGCGGATACCCTATGCTACCATCCATAAAATAAAACAATTTTTGAGAAAAATGTAACACAACCTGTTCTTCCACTAAACTTTTCAAATGTGAACATACATTTGGACAGAAATAAATTTAAACAGTCACTGTAATAAGTGAATCAAGATCATATTGAATACTGTGAAATACGAGTGGAAGAGAGAATGCTTACAAGTTTGTAGTTTGAATTGCACTCAAGCTGTTAATTACAAAAGAATCATTTGTAATTCATCATTATCATTTGCAATGATTACAATTATAACACTATATACACTTTCTTTTTTGTAGAAATTTTTTGGAAATTTTTTTTTTCCATCTGTGAATGATTGTAGCGATTTTTTTACTTTATTAATTGGAATTTGAATCCTATGTATGATAGAATATGTCATAGCATCAAAAATCACATGTTTGAGAAACAATTCTATACAAATTGCCTAATAAAATGATCCAAATTAGGAACTGGAATTTGAGGTATCCATCTTGAGCCAAATAGGTTTTGGCTTTGAGGTATTTTGGCTTACATTTTGACCCGTTTTGATTCTGAGGTAAGTCCAGATTTCCTGCTTAAAATGTTTCACAATCATTTTATAGTCAACAATTTTTAACAAAATATTATTTTTTGTTTTAACTTGAATAAAATAATTTTTATTCCTCTATTTTATTTTATTTTCTCTATTCCTTCTAAAAATATTGTAAAAAAAAAAAAAAAAAAGGCTAATCCTATGCAGGATTGTCCAATACAATTTGAGCTCATCATTTTCATAGTTCCGTCAGGGCATGAAATGGGGGTATTAAATTTTTAAAAATACTGCAGAATGTGATAGGGTTTATGAAGTGTTTGCACTCCAGTGACTTGGCTGGGAGAAACATTCAATTCAATAGATGGCTTTTAAATAGTCTGGAATGCAAAGGTTACTTCTATTTATTTTAAATTCTAGTTCTAGGACACTGCTGTCCAAAAATGAAGGGGCACTGGACGCTTTCGCTTTTTACACATCTACCGAAATTCTCCTTCATCATCCAATTGGATTTTTCCTCCCAATCTGTCAATGAGCTCACTGTATCGCCGATATCTTTGAGTTTTCACGCTATTGGACTGGTCTTTTTAGATGCGTTACTCTATAGAATGGACTACCAAATCATGAAAAAAATATCTTTGGTATAGTTTGCTCATGCATAGTTATATATTATTTCATAGCAATGCTTCTATATTAATCTTTTAATTCTAGTATGCTGTTTCGACTGTTTCTGAAGTCAAACATGTCCTTTACATTTTTGAAATTCAAAGACAATTCATCAAGAATTTCAGTAGATATTTGACAAACCGTGTCCAATGCGAAAGTGTCCGGTCCCTGCCCCTTCAATTTTGGACAGCAGTGTGGATTAGATTTTTCCTTACTTGATGGCTTCAAAATTAAATTATGTCATTCAGCCGAGAAAGGATGTAATAGAAAATCTAAACTAAACTAAATAAATAAATGATCCGAATAAAAGAAAAATTGAGTCAACAGAGGAGGATGCTTTCAAATGTAGCATCCCAAAAGACATTCCATATAGTAATAGTATTTTGGAGAATGGTTTCCAATTTTTTTTTTTTTTTTTTAATAACATATTCAGTTTCAAGTGCATTACAGTTTAATCATTTCAGTTAAAATTTCTATCAGGCACACATTGTGGTTCCATATTTTTATTTATTTTATTTATTTTTTTCACTATGGGGAGCCAATGTTACATGAAAATGAGAGATTTTGGAAACACTGGTTTGAGCTTTGTTTAAAAAAGTTGAGCTGATTTTCATGCCCTGACCTTAAGAAGAAGAATGTATAGTCGTGAAAATAGTTCACATTGAAGAGGAGTTTAAAAAAGGGTGATGATTCCAAAGACAGATCTACCCTTCTCTAATAGTAAATAGTTTCATATCAAGAAAATGAGTGTAAAGGTGTCTTACAAAAACAACGGATGGAGGATGAACTTGCATGAGGAGATGGATGATCAGACATGCACCACAATCCATGTATTTCTCATTTATACATTATACAGAAGTGTATGCACACATAGAATAATTTATATAGATAATATATATATAGGTATGTATGTATATATAGAACTATATCGACAAAAATAAAACATCACAATTGAACACATGAGCAATGAATCAGGAAGGCCCAATCCCCATTTTCTCCAATAAACTTACGGAATCTGACTGCGTTAGGATCACCCACAATACAATCTCTGTTTATATGCACTTGTTTCAACATTCATTAGAAAAGAAAAAAAGATATATATATATATATATATATATATATATATATATATATATAGAGCCATCTTTTAGGAAGAAAATATAAAAGAAAACCGTTCAATTTTCTTTAAATTAAAATGCAGTATTGTTTTATTATTATTATTACTATTTAAAATAATTTAATAACACAATAATCTATGTTGGTTTGTAACATTGTATCTTTTGCATAAAAAAATAATTTAAAAACAATTAACATGCATATTTTTAAAAAAATCTACTTTCCTTTCTTTGGGCTTTAACAAAAATATCTTAGTTACACGTAGCTATATCAGATAAGGATAAAAGTAAGTTTTCAATCTTACACAGCTAGTTTATTGTTTCAACCTAATTTTTACAAAAATAATAGTATTGTAGAGAGTAAATATTTAAAGAGACATAAAAAAAAGAAAAGCAAACATTAAGTTCCACACAGGGTCTTTTTTTCTAAAAAAATAAATATATATTTGAGTTATTCAAAGTTAGACTAAAAAAAAAAAACCCATCATCACTGTCTTTGGGGTATTTCTTTTTATTTGGGGTGTCTTTGGGATATTGTTGCCAGTAAATTATTTATAAAACTTAATAAATTGCATAAATATCTGCACTACTTTTGAAGTTGGTTTAGCAGAATTTCCAAAATGTATTTTTTTCCTCGTATCTTTAGGTTTGCAAAATGTTTAAGGATATGCGTCGCCTCGGAAAGAAAGGAACGTCACCCCCCCCCCCCCCTCATTACCCGTTTATACTTGCAAAAATTTCTTTAAAATGATCTTCTTAGTGGAATTGGACATTGAAAAGAAATCCACTTATCGTCTTTCCAAACGACCAGTGTTTGTAATTCCTTGCTTATCCCATTAAATTAATGAGCACCGATTTTTTCCTATTTTTCAATTGGCTCATTTACGTGTATTTTTAGATCTTCAACACCACATTTAAATGGCTGAATAATATGTCCGATTAACCATTATCTTTTTTTTTTCTTTCTTAAATTCCCTTTTTGGTTGTTTGTGTCTTTTTGTTGTGAAACAGCTGAGTATCGATGGTTTCTGACATTGATTTGTGGATAAGCCATAAGAATGCATATCGTTGGTTTCGAGATCTTCCGTCAAAAAGAACTCGAGTCGAAATAGGTCGCACACGTGGGCGTCAGTTGACGCCACGGTTGCTAGGGAACCATTCACTCGAGCTGGCCAGTAAATGCACCACCTCCTTAGACTCTGTACTTTTATTCTTGATTTATAAATGTGCGGAAAACAAATAGATGTCTTTTCAATGCTGCTACCTAAACGTTTCGATTTTTTTTTCTCTCTGTTTTATTCAATTGGGGACTATTTATACTTTAATAATACGAGATTTTTTGTTTTTTAGACACCTTCAAAGTCGGCATTACTATTTTAGAATACGATTCATAATCTTTTTCCTTGTTTCTCTGCAACGATATCACTTCGATAGCACTGTCCTATCGACAGAAGTCAGTATCGTTGTTATTTCTTCACCAAAGCTAAAAGAGTAACTAAGGGAAAAGAAAAGGGGATGGGGGTATTAAGTTCAAACACCCTCCGAAATTTAATTTTCGAATTACTTTATTTTTAAGATTTTTTTCTTGCTATTATGTTTTATCGTTATTAGGTCTTTGTTTATTATGTATTTACAGGAAAAAACAAGATATATCTAAAATACACTACATTAAAATTTATAATTTGAACGACCCCGATTTTTTTTTTTTTTTTTTAAAGCTAGCTAGCTTTGATCATGTCTATTAGCTATACAAATTTTATTACGATTACAGTTTTTATAATAAACCATTAAAATCTTTGGCTTTATATGCACCCCTCCCACTACAACATCTGTTTCCAGAAACTAAGTTCAATTTTAATCATTAAAAGTAATAAAATCTTTCAAAATTTAAAGTACAACTTCGGAAAAATCATCACATCGCTTTTACTCCATGGTTTCATTTGCGAAAAAAAAAATCACACTGGCGGTTTTATCCACTTCTACAATAATTGTACATTTTGTGTAGTTCGCAGCAATGCAGTTATTGTAGATGCACAAGTTATATAAATTCTCATGCATAGTGATAAGTGCAGCACTCATCTTAATAAGATCACGGTATAAATGCAATCGTCTGCTCCAAGCAGAATTATTTTGGATTACATAAAAACAAACGGCATCACATGTAACAATCGTCTGCTTATGTTTACTGAAGTAAATTTCTTTATGTTTTGGATATTTCACGTATTGTCGGTTGCTTACGAAAAAACTCTCGTTGAGTATTCGAAAAATTGTACTTTATAGAAAAAGGAATATCCGCGAGAAATATGTTTTATTGACTTTGAGTTTTCGGCCAGAAAACACTTGTTCGATCTTCGCATTTAAGGCGATAATTAGAATCAAGAATATGCAAAAGTTGTTTGTTTTAAAACAAAATTTATCACTTAGTATAAAGTTTCAATGAATACTTTCAAGCTACAAGATATTCAAGTATCCATTTTTATAAGTATGTATTCATTTTTTATCTATGCTGTCCTTTATTTTAGTGAAATTAATTTAAAATGCTGTCGTACATACAACATAAAAGGCTCACTATTTTTGTGTTTTACGGCGTTAAATGATTTTTCTTTTTAAAGAAGTAAGTATTCGATCAGATCACTTTTGTGCGCCGCTGTATTTATATAGAGCCCATATCAATAGGTTTAAAATGTACATTTTCTGTAGTTGGCATCTTCTCTTAAATTAAAAATAAATAAAAAATCACATTTTGGTGGTCTGTGTATAAGTATTATTTAAAAGTTTTGAAATTTTTCCAAAAATAAAATTTTAAAGTTTACAGATTTATTTACAAAAAAAAAAAGCTTAAAATGTAAGGAGTCAATTTTTAAAAACGCATTACATCGCCCTCGGAGGGTGAAAACCGCAATTTGATACTTATATTAGGTAATGAATCATCCCTTATTTAAATTTTTCCATAAGGTTAACATGCGATTTCATGATCGCTTCAGCCTAAAGATGCAGGGTCGGAATCCTTTGTGTCCAAAAAAATGATCCCTTTCCAACTAATTTACTGGGGTGAGGCACAAAAACCTTAGGTCCTGGGATAAAAAAAGAAAAGAAAAAGAAAACACTGGATGCATCCAATAACTAAGTTCTTCCCCACCTAAGAATGTCTCCGGAATGATGTAGCCCTCGCTT
This sequence comes from Maratus michaelseni, assembly GCA_963931845.1. NCBI lineage: Eukaryota > Metazoa > Arthropoda > Arachnida > Araneae > Salticidae > Maratus > Maratus michaelseni. The sequence continues at coordinate 470,877,294 of OZ007589.1, forward strand.
ATTCGTTTGATGCACCGTAAAGACAAACTTGTGTGCGACTCTAATTATGCAACGGTCGATAAACAAGCCGGGCTAGTTACTCTTATTTTTTCTTATTCTTACTTTACTTTACCTCACATTTCTGACACGACTTTTATTTTTTTTTATCTTCCCCCTTCTGGGTTTCGGACCCCTTCAAGGAGCCAGGTGTAGGTTCGACGACCTCAGGTGGCCGCTGAATATTAGGGTCAGAAGCCCCCCTTTCTTCATCGTTATGCAACAAACCCCAGCCACAGCCTCGGGCACTTGTTGTTTGTTTAGAAGAGAGTGCACGTTTGGGATGCCAGCAGAGGTTAACCAGAAAATAAATAAATAAAAAATAAGCGATAAGAAAACTGTCTAGTCTTTAAAAAATAAAATAATAATGAAAGCTTTTCTATTTATAAATGGTTTCTTTTCTGCAGTCTATCTTACTCTTATTTTTTCGAAATTCCTTATCGGAAAATTAAAAGCTAACTTTTGTATGCTAGGATGTTTCTTTGTTTTTAGCTTGACAAACAATTTCTAAAATAATAGACTCCATTTAATATTTCAAACGTTAGTGAAACTGTCTATAAGGTTTCAACGCTTAAAATAAAATAATGCATTTATTTAAAAAGAAAAAAAAAATGTTTTTTCCCAAAGCGAAAAGCAAAGAAGTATACAAGGTCATTTTCTGCCGAGTAATTTGAAAAATGCAACAGGGATGCGGGTCATTTAGCAAAATTCCAAATGTGATATATGGAGTCCTTCCTTAACGGATCTAGAGCGCAAACTCTGCTCATTTATAAGAAGTTGACATTTGATATGGAACACTTTCATATCACTTCTGTTCCCTTGTTAGTTCTGTTTTATGTTTTGGTGGGGGGAGCCCATACTTCGAATGTATTGCCACAAATCACGTTAATTTATTTTATTAGTAAAACGGATGAAGGTATGTTTTATTCTTGATGTTCTAGTAAAAAAAAAAGCGTAGCAACGATAGCCTGTTCTAATTCCGTTTTCTCTAACCCTTGGGATACTAATGATGAACAAACACAGCTGTCTATCCAGTTTCTTTGCTGCAAAATTCCAAGCTGATTCAATAGGCTTTGTTTTGACCTACATTTCTCCAACCCCGTCGCCGACTTTTACCACCTTCTATTTCTCTGCTTCCTATATTCGTATGTTGGTTATGATTTTGACACAGTTGCCTTTGGGGAAATAACCTCTCCCCCCCCCCTTCTTTTTACTCTTGAAAATGTGCAACCTACAGAGTGGTTCAGTACAGGGTTCAAATGGATCTCCCCCCCCCCCCCCACCAATTTCAACCGTTTTAGGGCATTTCTTTTAATGATTAAGGCACCTCTATGTTTTCATTAATCATAATATTAATAGTTTTTTTTTCTTAATATAGAATATTACTTTTATAAATTTCATTAGAATTTACTTTTATAAATAATAATTCTTAAACTGCGTAACTCTAATCTGACTTTAATAAAGTTTTATAGCGTTTAACGCCGATTGACGGATGCTTTACAATTTTCGAAAAATGGGAAGAGGAGGCGCAAGGCTGTTGAGAGATGGGGGGATTGTTTATTGGATTCAAATCCTCTCCAACATTTTGCAAACCTATACTTATTTATTTATAAAAATTGAACTATTTTACTTTTAAGAACTTTTTTTCCTCTTAGTGTACTAACTCATTGTTGTATGAATTATGTAATTGCAGGAGAACACTACATCTATAAAATATTAAAATTTATGACAGAACCCCTCCCGAAATATTTTTTCTATTTCAACGATGCTGGAGGGGGATGATTTTTGAGACCTTAAACGGGAATTTATAAATAGTGTCGGCATCTAGAAGTGAAAATGATTTCGCTCATCTGTCGGAAAGTAACTAAATCCTATTTGAGATTCATTTAAAAATGCACAGTAACATTAAGACGGTGGCCAGGTCATTTAAACCAATGGCAGCGTTCATTTCAAATTTTTCGTTCGCATTTCAATATTTTTAAATGTTTTTCTTTTTCTTTGCATGGGATATTTGAGGTGGATAGGTAACCAGGTATGGTCGTACTTTTTCGATTTTAGTGGCTGTTTCTTTTTTCTGAGGACGCTTTCGATTTCGAAACCGGACGTAAGTAAAAAAAAAGTATCCTCAGAAGAAAAAACTTAAAAAATCTAAACCAAAATCGAAAAAGTGTGAAGATAGACCTCGGATATCTCATGGAAGAAAAAAAAACCATTTAAAAATATTGAAATGCATTTGAAAAGCTCTGGCATGTGTTTAACAGGTGACGGGCGTAGGGTGGTTCAAGTACACATGTCTATAAAATGAGCTTATTGGAAGACATTCTGTTACATTTTCTTTTTTTTTTAATGTTTTATTTCATGTGTTAGGGGGGTATTTTAAGAGTAAGGTAATGCTAAAACAGTGAGATTCTGCCGAGTCTCGGCTATAGGAAACATTATATATTTATTAATATTTAATAATTTAAACAACATTCATTAATAGTTTTTAATTATTTGAAACCGTTAACTGATGTAATAAATAGAAAGGGTCGCTTAGCTACTTTGAGCGGTCTCTGAGACAGCTTGATCAATAGATGAATTCACTCCTAGGATATCGTTTTTGTACTCAACTTTAGGTACGTGACTATTATAATCAAAATTCCCCTATTCAGAAAATATCTATCAATGGTACTAGGGCTCCAAACGAAAAAAAAATGTCACTCAGTACCTAGAGTTGAATTGTAAATGACAAGTTAAACTGTGGAAATTGAAAAAAAAAATATCAGCAATTTGTGAGACAGTTAACAACAGTGAAGGGTTAAATCTTCGTAAGTTTTTCCGAGAGATTTGAGTACCCACTTTTTAACCAAAAAGTAAAATAAATCAATAAAAGTTAAACAAAAATATTTCATTTCAATTGTTTCGAAATTTAATTTGTGTTTCCCAACACCTCCTTCCGCCGAGCTCTTCCATTGATTTCGGTTGTAGGGTGGACATCCAAAAGGAAATGGAGGTCGAAATGTTGGTGGGGTCGACATTTTTTAAAGAGCCCATGCCGCTGAAGTCATTCGGATGTGGGCCGAAAGAATAACGTCCCCAGATTTACCCTCTTCCTAATTCCGCAGCAAATAACTGCGAGCCTCCTCCATGCAAACAGGCTTGCAGGGGAAAAAAAATGCTGCATCAGGGGTCAACGAACAACAAAAACTACGACCTCAACCGTGCGTAAACAACCCCCTCCAGGTATGTATGTAACCCCCCCTAAAAAAAGAGCTATAAAAAATTAAAAGATTTTTTTTTTCCTCGACTCTCTACGTCTGTAACTGCTTCGACAATAACAGGTTGGCCCAAACGTATGCAGTTGTTTACCTGGGCCCAGAAAAAAACCTCCACTGGAGATAGTTAAAAAAAAAAAAAAAAAAAAAAACTCCTTTAAAAAGTGGGTAGTAAGCTGGGGGGGGGGGGGGGGGGTAACCACAAGTTCAGACGACGAGGGTTGTTTATTTCCCCTTATATCTGAAACGGCTAGGGGGTTGTAACCGGTTTTTCATTATTATTATGTTTATTTCATTTTTAAGGTTGCGACCTTATTACAAATTTGGATGGATTGAGGAGATCATAAAAAAGAGCACGAAGTCAGTAGTGTCAAGGTTGGAAGGATTTAAATATTTCTATACGACAGTCAAAAGAAAAAAATTCTGTTGCAGTCCGTTTCTCGAGTTTGAAAAAAATTAAATTTCAGAAAACGGGTGAGTGCCTTCATCCCTATTCGCTTCTTTTGAGCGGGCCCAAATAGAGAGAGAAATGAATTCCTATAATAGGATAACCCCGCCCATCTTCCCAATGAAAGATGTTATAGAGAACAAAAAATGCATTTCAAGAAAAGGAAATACCTGTTGACTGCCAGAAAACGTCGCAAATTCAAAATTTGGGTTGTAGATTTTTTTTTTTCCTTTTTAGCGCATGGAGATTTTTCCAAATATAGGTCTAGGTACCCTATAAAAATTTTAATTTCGCAACTTTCTTAAAAATAACTCATTGGATGTCAATCCATTTTTGCGGGATGAAGACAAACGGGATGAAGATGTTTGAAACATTTTTGCAATTGTAACTCTAAATAGATATTGCTATCGATATACTTATAGGAGCCAGGTACCCTATAAAAATGTAAATTTCGCAACTTTGTTAAAAATAACTCATTTTAAAGAACTTAGTACTCTGTACCTAAATTTAATTAAATAATAGTAAATCCATTTTCATTGGGATGCAGACGCCACGTTTGAAACATTTTTGCAATTGTAACTGTAAAACGAACGTAAATAACAGCGGAATGGATCGATGCTATTTAAACTGCTCTTGGGAAAAGCACGTGGATAATGAGCACTGCCCCCCCCCCCCCCCCACCTATTTTTTGTTTCTTTTTCTCCAGAGAGGTGCTTTAATGCGAGTGGCTCTGGTGTTTTAAAGCTGTCTTCGGAGAGAGATCTCTTTTCGACTTATTCATGCTACGAATTATTTCCACGTAGAGAACACATATAAGCTATAGAACTGAAGAAACGAATGCTCTGAAAATAGAGGGGTACACGCCAAGACATTAACCGAATAAAAAATATTATATATATAATAACAAGAAAAAAAAAGGGGGGGGGAGAATAACAAATTCACATTCCCTGTCTATTTCACCTGTATACGCTCTGGGGAATTAAGAACATTTCTTTCGGAACTTATGGAATATAAATTCTACATTTTTTTTTTCGACGGGGATAGGAAGAGGAATATCCAATGGTCGCGTAGCCATTTTTACTTTATCCCCCCTCCCCTTCTTTACCTTTTTCCCCCCCTTTCCCCCACTCTCTCCAAGTAGAGTTGGGAATGGGTACATTTGCAAACCCACTTGCTTTGGGGGAGGTGGGTGGTTTTTCCACGTTTTGATCGATAGGGCAACTAAAACAAACGTTCGACGGGTAGCAAGCAGAAGAAGGGAATCCTAAATCGGAGCGAAAATAGATTCTGCGCCCAGAAATTAATTTTAAGGGAGGAGAGAAAAAAAAAATGAGTGGCTGCAGCACTTGTGTCCTTTTAAATGGGGGCATCTTTCCTATCTAGCCAAGCCAAAGGGAGGTCCAGTGCAAGATATTCATTCGGAGAAGAGTTCGATCGTGTCACCAAAAAATGAAACATTTTCTCTATGCCTTAGTATGCAGATATCGATTTATCATGTGTTGTCTTTTGTTGTCAACATCCCTTTTCAAAGCAAATAAAAAACGCAGAACGATAAACGAGATACCCTATGAAAGGATTTTGAAGCGGCTTCTATCACATAGTACACTCATATTTCGTTAAAACATGTTTTATTTATTAAAAATGGCAGTTCATTGAAAATTAAATATCGGCATTGTTTTTATAAATGAAATCAAAGGTTTTTCTCAAATCAATGTTGCCACAAAAATAAAACACGCATTCTATCGTGCCAATAGTATAAAAAAGATATAAAGTGGGACATCTCCGCACGGGTTTATTTTATATTTTAGGATTAAAAAACAAAATGAAAATGTGTAGAAGAAAAAGACACCCTCGATCGATCGATCGAAGCAGCGGTGTTTCACGTGTAGCCGAAAAGGAATTCTTTGTTACATTCAATAAAATTGTATTTTATAGGTGTTCAATTTATTTTTATTTGTCTCGTGTTTTTCAAGAAGCGGATGACGTCCTCTTCTAATGCAGTTAAAATACGATTGTTATTATTATTATTATTATTATTATTTTTTTTTTTTTTTCGTGCGTGCCTTTTGCTATCTTCGATCCGTTTTTATTGTCACTTGGATGGAATCTATGAGATGACATTCTGGCTTCACTCATGTTGTTTGCAGATATTTTTATCTTTAAGTTTAAATCTGCATCTAAGAAATTTTGCACTGCAGTGCAAAATCCTCCTATTTAGGTAAATACATTATCTTATCTTATCCTACTATACATGTCAGAAATAGTGAGAACAAATATAAAATGTCAGCTTTGCGATAATTGCCTATAAAATAGGGATTCCCAAAATTTCGGGTACATAATCAACAAAAGAAATTAGTGTCCGATTCTATTCATAGAAACGGAATCATAAGGGGGAAAATATATATATATATAATAATCAGATTTTTTTTTTTTTTAAATCTCTGAATATTTCTACGATTGGACAGGCCAGTTCTGAACTTTCCTGATTCGTTATAACAATGACAGTTATAATGATTGTTCAACAATCCCTTTATAGCTCCAATGAACAGATTTTTGAAGGCAAGGGAACTTGCCAATGGTGTTGACTTTCTGAACGCTTCGATTCAAAATCTATTTTCGCCCTTATCAGGGCCCGTTGATGACCGCACACGTCAAAACTAGGCTGCGGGCTTTGACCCATACTGCAGACAGGACTTGTAAAATAATTTAGAAAATGATTCTTAAATCTCCAGAGAAAGAATTCATTTCAAACTTCAATATCCAAGTAACATTACTAACTCTATATAACTACATTTGCCTCGATGTCGTTTCCCGTCCTCTGAAAATAACTTAAGATATTTTTATTAGAATTATTAAAAAAAAAAAAAATATTTGAGGTATGGCATCCAACTGCAAAATAAAATTTAAGTTAACATGGACTTCATGAACATTTTTATAAAATGAAGGAGAAAATTTTCGAATACCCCCGAAAATAATTTCTAGCTACTTTTTGGGGTTCGGGGAGGGGAGGGGGGGGGGGAAAGCTGCTGGGCCCTGGGGGACCCAGACAATCTTAATCGAGCTCTGGTCAGTATGTGAAAACAATTCCTTATAAGGGAAGAAAATTGGAAAAAACTATTCAATTCTAAATAATTCCAATCTAGTCATGTCTTCTAATTTAATGCTTTTACGTTTAAAAATGAGTCTGTAAATGTGTTTCGCGGGAGAAATTTTTTTTTTTTTTTTTAGAACAATCTTAAAACTTCTATTTTTTTCTCACTGATGCCGCTTTATGAGATCCCCAAAGCATGTGGGAAAACTGACCTTCGAAGGCTTGGACACTGGAAATCGGAGTCTCCCTTCCCCCCCACCTCTCCTTTTTTTTTATCATGAAAGAGTACGTTCCCGTTAAAAAAGGGGCTTCATCCCCATCCTCTTTGTGCCCGGTTGCCATGGAGACCAATGTAAAATGCATCCGACAGGGACCCGCTCATTACTTATTCAGTCGGGGAAAGAAAAAAAAGAAGTCACGCGACATAAGGAGTCCGAGTTGAGCTTTTTCTGCCTCGAGCCGTTATTTATTTATTCCGTTATTATAGATATATCTATAACAACGGAATAAGAGTAAACGGAACAGGTAGACTTATATACCTGTAGTTAAGACGCCATTTGGCGATATCGATACACACGGCCGCTTCCGGTGTGAATAAAATTAATCGCATTGGCCCTCCTGTCCGATTCTTGGTGTTTTAACAGATGCTTGCAATTTTTTTTTTTTTTTTTTTTTTTTTTTTTTTTTTTTTTTTTGGTGGGTGTGGTTGTTGTTTTGTAGAAATGTACGCGTTATTTTTTTTAAAAAAGCAACACGTCATCAACTTCAAGTTAGTTGGTCCCTCTATAAAGTAAAAGGTCACTGGAAAATGGGAACTAGTTCTAAAGAAAATGTATTATTGCGTTACGATTAAAACGATTGAGTAACGATTTAAAAAGTAAAAGAGGTAGGGGGGGGGGGGATATTATTCAGCTATAATAAATAAAGTGACATTGATTTCGAATTATTTTATAAATTGTAGAGTGAAATATATAGGTACCTTTTTAAATTTCAACGTGATTGAATGTGTTTAGAGGAAATAAATTCTATCCTTTTTGGGGCACACGGATTGAGCACTTCTGGTTGCAATTAAAAGTGCATTTCATTACCTTTAAAAAGAGCAGAATGCATTTTGCAAATATTACAAAAGTCAGACCCTTCAAGGACATTCTCTATAATATATTACACTGCGATTTTGATTTCAAAATCCTTAGGAAGGCTTATATGGTTTTATGCTTTTTTTTTTAGAGACGGGGAGGGGGTGGGGATGAATCCTATTTAATTTTGAAAGAACTCCACCCTCTTTCCAGAATAATGCAAAATCTTATGAGAAAATGGGGACTTGTAACGAAAAATATCGATTTTGATATTCACATGCACTTTAAATTACATTAAGAGGAGTTAGATGTGTTCTTTAACTTTTTTTAAACGCCACGTTGCTAACCTCGGGGGGGGGGGGGGGGGTTTAAATATTGACCGTGGTTTAAATGTTGGCTACCTCTGGAATGTTAAGGTTTTGTCAAATGCTTTAAGGAGGGTGTCAAAACATTTTCCTAGCTGAAAATAGAATGCGTAAGCGATTTAAAAGTTAAAAACATATTACAAAATAATGATTCAAGATTTTTTTCGATTGTTTTTGTATAGTTGTCATTTAAATTAATTTTATCGAAAAGTAATACGATGAAACAATGATTTTAAAATAAAAAGGATCCATTTCTTATCTGAAATATAGACTGACACTTCGAGATAATAATTTACAATACTGCATTTTGAAATAAGGATCCAATGATATCAGATAGAATGAAAAATATAGCTGAGTTGAAACCATCACCTATTCTTTGCAACCAAGACAAGTTAACAAGTTTCCTTTTTAAAATATATATAAATAATTTATTCAAAATTTCATTTGGCATGTTTACTAGATAAATAAATGAAGTTTAGATACGCTTAACAGAGCACTTTTTTTTTTTCAATAAGACCCTATTTTGCTTCCATAAAATCTATTTGTTTCCTTATAGGACCGCCCCAGAAATTTTTGTTTTGTCTACTTTACCCTGAAAAAACAGATAGGGTAAGGGTTCCAAGTGAAATATTAAAATTTTCTCTACCTCCAGCGATCATACTATAGAGCTCAAATCTAAACAAAATTTCACTCTAATTATCTAACGTTCTAACTAAAAATTACAAGTTAAACCGTGATAATTGGGGCGGGAAGAGGTCTGTGAGACCGCTAACAGCCATGAAGGGTTAACATTTATTTCGAAATTTTACAATGCTTAAAAAGCAGGGCTGTCCAACCTGTCACCAGAAAATTCTGACACAAATATTTGCCTTATTCAATCTCCGATTAAATAAGGCAAATATTTCTGTACGAATTTTCTGGTGAATAGCGGACGCCAGGTCGGACAGCCCTGCTTTTTAGAATGTTATTCTTCAGGTCATTTATTACATTTTCGGATGAAGGAGGGGAATAGGAATGCAAAGAACAGTGGATGGACCCAACACTACTTAAATACAAAAACAAAATTCATTTGAAAAAAAAAAAACTTACCCAGTGCTTCGAAGACTTTGGTTTTGAGCAATCTACACGGCAAGTTGGCAAAAATGAATTGAAAATATAGAATGAAAAGAAGACAAAGCTTCCTAAAAGATGGCTGATAGGGGAAATGAAACAAGTTGCTTATCTCATTCGAAATCTGCTTGGCTGTCATGGCTTAGAGAAAATTCCATCCGAAATCCTATAAGTTAGAGTTGCCTAGATTAGAGAGGATGGATATCTATATTTCATTCCAAGATTTTTTTTTTTTTTTTTTTTTAATTTAAGAGATTTCTTGAGGCTTTGTTGAAGCATCTATTACATCGACTGGCTAATTTGCTCAATTGGGAACATACAGTTGAAAAATCCATACAAAAAGTAAATTTCATTTATATTGACCAAAAAAAAAAAAAAAAATGCAGCAACCCAAAGATGGTTTTATATTTCGTTTAGAGTGAAATACGCTTCAGACATACGCATGTATCCTAAAAATGTTCCTTTTTTTTAATGTGCAATTTAAAAATTTATATAAAATTTTAAAAATTCTTCTAAAATTCGGTGCTTAAAATGACTGACATTATTGAAAGAATATAAGATATCATAGTAATATGAAAAATGCAATGGGTCTTTTAAACTAAAAATAAAAAAGATCATTTGTTAACCACTCTTTGTGCATCGATCCAATGGACCCATAAAGCAGTTTTCCCCCTTTTATTACTATTATTATTAATCTTACTTTTAATTTACCTCGACGCATGCGTGGAGATGAAGGGCGAGTCGATGATAGGATGTACCAGGTGTTTCGTCTGTTAAAATGACCGGTGTTTATAATTTCTTGGATGAACGGTTTGTTATCGAGATGTGTAGTTTATCTCTGATAATTGTTAATAGTTCATCTTTAGAAATTATAGGAACCAACAACTTTTTTTTTTACAATAAATACAAGGTACCCCACTGTATCTTACAAATTGAGCTCGAAATGGATCTATCTAACAAAGCTCCTGTCAAGAGCTGCATTGAAGAACTTTAATCTAAACAATTTTTATTTCAATATATTTCGGTCATTTTGGGAACAGTTTTCAATGATTTTACAAGTAAAGTTATATTGCTGATATAAAAATAGCATTCATTATATTATTAGCTAAAAATAAAAATGAATCTGCCAGAGGCGTCACTAAGATTTTGTTAAATATTAAATTCCATGCCCTCTCTTTGTGAACAAGTGCAGCCAAATCTGATAAGACGTAAACGAAGTAAGGGACCCTCTTAGACAGGTCTTAGTGTCTATTAAGAATCTTTTTCTCCTCTCCTAGAAAATATCCAAGAATATGTAAAACACTTATTTTTGTTAAATGCAAGTATCACGTTTTATAAGCAGGGAATTCTTAACCTCTGTAAAAATGATTACAAACCAAATTTTAAAATTCAAATAGGAGAACAGTATTATTAAATGAAACTGTTTCTGCTAAGCCATGACCCAAACAAGCACATTTATTTCCTCTTCCCCCCCCCCCCCCCCATCACGGGAGGTGGGGGGGGGGCATTGAATTTCCAATGATCGGTCGAAATCCTTTCCTTCAAAACACTTCCTTTCTTACGTTAAACTTTCTCTTTGAAATTCTAATTTCCGGGATTACCACATAGTATATATTATGAGCCTGTTTGCCAGACAGCTACCCTGGTCGTTTAACATTTAAGGCAGAAAATGCTTGAGCCAAGTCACACAGCATAATAGTATAGCCTGTGTAACAACACATTACAATACATGTTAAAAAAAATGGATCTATCTGTTTGAGCGTTTTCAAGTAACTACTATAAAATAGTGAACAAGAGACCGCAGTATGTGCAAACGAGTCAGATCGTGGATACAAACTCATTCAAAGACATCCTGAAGTAAAAATATTCAGGAGTTCTCATTTTAAGCTACGTGTTTTAAAATTTTTGCTAAAAGAAAACGACGATAAATTATTTTAAAAAAAAATATCCAGAAAATTGCAAGTAAAACTTCCAAATTTATTGTGTTTTTAAAAATACGGTACTTCTCCATTATCCCGTCGACCCCTTTCCATTAAAAAACTATCGCCAAACATATATAGTGAACGCTAAAAATGCATAATGTCCCATTCACTTGCGTCCAATACACGCATGCTTCTTATCTCATCGAGTGATTTTTAATGAGACGTTAAATGTATTTAGAATGATGTTTTACTGATTTATGAGTCATTTCATTCATTAAAATAAAAATGACTTCATTCAACTGACATTTATCGTCGAGAGGAAAAATTAAGAAAAATAATGTCAATAAATAAATATCCAAAGATTATTTTTGTTTCTGTTTTCCTTAATAAATTGTAAATTTTATTGTTTAAAGTGACTGATACTTCAGTAAATAGGGCTTTTCCAAACTTTATTATTATTTTTTTATTTTTGAAATTTAATGGCAACATTCTTCCGTTTGTTTATTGGGCGCTACAGTTTGGCGATAGTTTTTTTAATTGAAAGTGGTCGACGGGATAATGGAGAACCAAAAATACTGTAACTTTTAGGAAAGTAATTTTTGAAAACACAGTTTTACTTGTTTTGCTACAACCAAATTTTCAAATCGGTGGATATTTAAATTTAGCATGGCACAGTAAGCTTTTTAAGTATGAGATACAGACGTGAAAAGTTGAATGCTTGTTGGAAACATAGCTTGACATCTAACTATATCTTCTAATGATTCTAAATATCACTCAATAAATGTAGTAAGTATATTTAAATGGATTTAAGTACATTTTAAAAAAGTTTTTCAATAATTTTGCTATAAGAGTATTTTTGTTCTCAAATAAACAACTTGATCTCGACGACTCGTTTGGTCATAGACTCGGTCACTTATTTCAAGTCGAAAGTGTTATGTTTGTACATAGACATGGAAAAAGAAGAAAAAAAAGAGTTTCGAAGATTTTAGAAACAAATTGAGCTTCTTCTTATCTTTTATAATCGACTACTTACTAATCAGGTACCAAGAGCCAATAGTTCCGTGAAAGCACTTAAGTTGCTGAAGAGAAAGCTCACTTTCTTTGTAAAATCTACGTTACACAACCCTTGGAAATAAAATGATGGGATGTTACCAGAAGTATATTATAAAGCTTGTCTAAAGCTATCCGAACACATTCAAACTAATTGTGCTTTTTATATATATGGAGAAACAGTTATAAATCAAATGAATTCAGGACTGACAATCAATAGTTTTAACTACTAAACTAATATTTCAATTGACAAAATATAACTTATACATAATATAACACTGACGACTATTATTATAAATTTAGTTTATTGAATAATATTATACTATCTATGTATAATATTATTTGATAAACTATTATAAAATTATTCACTGTTAAATTATTTAGTTTGAATGGACAGTTAATAATAAAATCTTCACACAAAAGTTAAACATGTATTGAGTTTTAGAGAGGATTATTAGAATTTCAAGGCAAAACAAAGCAAGAAACTTTAAAGCGGGTCGTAAATTTATTATGTTTCTGCAGCACGGTTGAAACTAATAAAAATGTTGTTACATTTCAAAATACTTTGTAAAAGTAAATTTGCATTTAAAGTTAAAGTACTTTTAATTTACATGGAGACAAAAGCAATACAGTTTTCCAAATTTGAATAGGTTCGGAGGATTTCAGAATTATTTTAAATTTCAGGAAGTGGAATTTAGTTTTCGATAAAAAATATTAATATTTCTCTTATGCTCCAAACTATTTTTTTTAATACTGTTTTAGAAACAATATTATAGTATATGAATGCGTTTGCTTAAAAAAAAAAATTGCAATAAAGAAAGTTAATATTTTTTTTCCTTTCAAAATTTTTAGATAAACTTAACAGATTCAAATGTTGAAATTATAATTTGAAGTTATTTAAAGACAACTCAAAATCTAATTTTTATCACAGGTAAACTCACGTTAAAGATGAATTCGTCGCGAATATCTTATGGTAACATCGTAAAGAATTACAATTTATATTTAAAATATAAAAATCATAAAATTTTATTCACAACAAATAAAGAAAAATCCCTTGATTGTTTTTTTCCCACAGCTACAACCGCAACCTTAGTATAACAAAGCAATTTAAATATACGACACTCTAAATATATATATGTATGTATATATAAAGAGAAAAATTAAAAATAAGCACATTTTCTTCTCTTCAAAAATCTGATATATTAGGAACTAGAAAATATTGACTTTAAATATCAACATCCACAACACAAAATCAATAAAGTTAGGTTGAAAAAACAATAAGTTAACATCATGTATTGGATAATGACAAAGGGAAAAACGAAGCGGGAGCGGGGGGGGGGGGGGGGGCAGTATCGAACGATTCGAGAGAAAAATCGATTCTCGAATCTTGAACCGGTTGACTCCTTTGCCGGTTATATATAATACTTTTTATGATACAAAACGAAGGCAAGATTCGAGAGTCGGTTTTTCGGAGGGGGGGGGGGGGTACATCGAAGTAGTGGTAATAATAATATATACATTAATAACATAATTTGGCCAAAACACAAAAGTTATGAGGATTTGTTGTGGAAGAAAAAACTAGACCGACGGTTCAACCAAAATTTGTTCTGACAAAGCTTAACTGTTTTAATCTAACTCGTTCTAAACTATTTTAACGGGTTTTGCCACAATTCAGCTCAGGTTGGGATAAGTATGGAATTGGTTGGTACTTTAAACAACCCTCCTGTGCCTTTTCTTATTTTTATACCTGTTAGATAAACTTAACAGATTCAAATGTTGAAATTATAATTTGAAATTATTTAAAGACAACTCAAAATCCAATTTTTATCACTGTTGACTTAGCCTATGAAGTTCAACCCTGTTTGTGAAATAGAGCATTCGATGGCATAACTATTTTTTTTTTTTTAAACTATTCAACTTCAAAATTATCCTTTCGACTATTTTTTTTCTATTATACATCACAAAAAGATTGGGTCAAATAATTTCTGCTTTTGGAACAGAAAAACATCTGGATCAATGCGTTCTGCAAACTCAGTTTGTTTCTAATCTTAAGCCTAATTTTGAAGAAGTAAATATATATATATATATATATATATATATATATATTTTTTTTTTTTTTTTTTTTCAGAATCTTTGACATAATTTATATTTAGAAGTATCTTCAGTTTCAGTTCGGAGGACTGCACAATGTTAGACTATTTTTTTCCTCGTAAAACTAAACAGTTAAAATAGTTCGGGTATTTTATTTCACTTCTTTCATGACAGAACCGATGCTTATTATTCTTAAAATCTTGAAAACTACTGGAAAATTTCATTATCGCATTCGATACAAAAAAACCGATAAAATTAAAAATGTTTAAACAATTTTTGACTTTATTTGTAGAATTTCCTATTACAGAAACATAACTGAGTGTACAAGTTTTCGTCGTTATTTTTACGCGTTATGAGCAGAGAACCGTCGCAGAGTAGTGACTTCTCCCTACACTCCTCCTCAAAGGAAACAAAACAATGAAAACAAATTTCAGGAACTCTGTCTTTAAACGCTTTACTGAAACTTTTCTCAGGTGATAGCTTTTCATTTCTGAACTGACCCCTTATTGCTTTGTTGCTGATTTAGAAGCTATTGTGAACAGGGAGAAATTCTTCACAGTGATGTGCTTTTTAGTTTTAAAACGACCTAGACCCGATGGGTCGCATTTGCATTGTTAGGTGTTCTTTCGATTTTGAGGGGAGGGGGTAAGTAAATCTACTTTTATTCGACATTTATAAACATATGTGTATCGTATTAAAGTGGATAAATTTCTTATTGTAAGCAAGAAATTATATTTAGAACGTCCTATATAACAATTATGGAAAATGACAGGATTTTAAAGCACTCCTAATAAAATGGGGTAGGTCCAGGACCAGGCGAGTCAGTAGGCTCGCGGACCTGAACAAAAATGTCTGATCTGAGCTTTGTTCATTTCAGAGTGTTAGCGAGAGAGAGAAAAAAAAAAGACGACGATTAGAAAACAGCCTCTTCCCGAGCAAGAACTTTAAAATAACCACTTTCGTTGGCTTATTATTTTGTTTTTCGATTTTGGAAAGGGGAGAACAAAAAGGCCACTCGTCCAACTGTGAAGAAATTTCTCCTGGTTCATAAATAGGAATTTATATTTTCACTCACCCAAAACAAGTTAAATGGAGGAGTCTTTGACTATCGTCCGATATTCATTTAGCTGTAGATTTTAAGAAATGTGGACTCTAACATTTTGATTCGAAGTTTTTGAAATAAAAAGAAACACACAAAAGTGTCAGAAAACAAACATAAAAAAAATAACATTTTCCGATACTTTTGAAAGAAAATCAAACCCATTTTTCTTATCCCATCCGTAAATCTTAGACAAAACTTTTTACAACCAACTGCTTGATAATATAAATCTACAATTTAGAGCAGTTAGACAGACAAGTGCTGGATTCAAATAAGTTATGTGCAATTGCAAAAACGTGCTGCATTAGGAACCGATTCGGTCTTATTGCAGCAGGCCATCTCCTTCCTCCGCCTATACAGAGGGCAAACCAAAACTTCACCGTCCATCACCTGAGAGCATTTCTAAGTACCCTAGTATTTACAGGACCATTTGTGGGTCGCACCCATTTTTAGCATCCACTGTCCGTTGCAACCTCCAAATGATCGGCAAACACTGCATCACAAAAAGGGAGGGGTTAATGGGCACAAAATAAATATTTATATATATTTATATATAATCTCTATATCTCTTTTTAATGGTATATATATAAAGAATTCTCTCTGGCCGGTGGACTTATAAGGCTATCGCCGTAGGATAGGAACCCGTCCAATTTTATATTTGTTTTGCATGAAGCCCACTAAACCGAGGCTCGTTGCCATCCAGAAACTAAAAGTTTCGCGAAACAATTACAAGATTTTGATTATCATTTTTTTTTTTTTTTTTTTTTCATAGGAACATAAATGACTGCTGCACGACGTGCATGTTTTGATTCCTGCTTTGAATCTAATCGGAATGCATGCCTCCAATTCTTTGAATGACGATGTACTGAAGCTAATTTCTTTTGTTTGTTGTTTTTTTTACAATGTTGAAAATAGCTTCTGAAGCTGAGAGTTTTTCACTGCCGGGGTATTTTCTCTCTTTTTAAATGGACCGATCGGTTAACTTTCTGTAATAATTGCAATCCGCGGTCGTAATGGAAACGCTCGCACCACCGCTTCTGCACTCCACTCCTCTTTCCGAAGTTTAGGCTGAAAACAGTTCGTTGACTCAGGGCGAAAATTGGGCGATGAGAGAGATTTTCAGAAAAATAACTGCTTTTTTTTTTTCTCTGTTTAACCCTTTAAGTCCTAGCGGTACCATATGGTATCAGAATAGCAGATGTCCATTTTGTTGTTTGTATACCAGTATTTTTTAAGAAAAATATTATCTTTAACCCAAGACAGAAACTCCATAATAAAAGGAGACAAAAATTGCTATTCTGAAATATCGGTATGAAATGCAATTTTTGCATTTTAAAGAGAAAAATAATTTCGACTTTAATGGGTTAAGACCTTTTCGCAACATTCTATTAAGAAAAATAGCCCCTTTACAAAATTTAGTTTAACGAAAGAGACCCCTTCACGAAAAGGAGTCTTTACACAAAATTCCATTTCATAAAGGAGATTCGTCCTAATTTTTTTTATCTTGTTAAGATTTGGAATTTGTAATTTGCAAACAAAACAAGCCCACAGGAAGAAAAACTTTAGAAAGGGATTTTAAAACATGTAATATATAAAACTCTTAGTTTGGATTCGATGAACCCCTAACTGCTGTCATGGTCGCATAGATATACTGTGAGTGGTTTGGGAGACCGCTTGATCGAAATAGAAGGCTTCATTGACTCATAGGATCTTGTTTCTGTACTAAACTTTATGTACAGGCCTATTATAATTAAAATTCACCTATTCAGAAGTCTCTAGGGCTCCAAGCGTTGTTGAATTTCACTAGCGCTTATACTTAAACTGTGAAAATTACAAGTTAAACTGTGAAAATCGAAAAAAAAAAAAAAAAACAGCAGCCTGTGAGACCGCTAACAGCAATTAAGGGTTAAATGAATTTGATCTTGCGTTACAATCCCCTCCCCCTCCCCCCCCCCCCAAAAAAAAGAGAGACCTAAATAAAAAAAATTGCATCGACTCCTGTTCCTACGAAAGCAGTGGTACACAGCGCCCTCTGTCAGTCATTACAAGCGCGGATAAACTTCGCACCAAAATAATAAATAAATAAGTCCTTTCTATTCTCGTGTAAAACATTTAAAAAATCTTTCCTGGAATCCTGTCAGCTATTCTGGTGTGTCGGCATGAATAAAGCTCGTGAGTAGAATGATTCGGACGAATGTACAAGTAATGTAAGGGGTGTATAAATATATATATATGTGTATATAAAGAGTTGTAAAAATGAAACGATTTTTGTGCGTTGGGACTAGCATGGACACCCAACATCCACGAACCCGTAATACTTCGGCAGTGAAAACTCTTACCTACGGCGAAGGCCTTGGCTTGAGACATGGATACAGAAGGGAAGGACCTTCATCTCAATAGTGTGAAGATGGATTGAGATTTTGGTTCAACTAAAAAGGTAGAACTTTGGAAAGAAAGCGTCACCTAGTGGACAATGTTCAATGGCTGACTCTCAATGATCAAGCAGATGATTGGTAGAAGCAGACGAACCGACTAGAACTCGATTACATCCATTTCAATATTTTTAGAGACCACTTTCGCCTATTCCGAAAAACGTCCTTCTCTTCTATATCCATGGCTTAAAGAATAATAATAAAACAAAACAGTCTTGTTACTGAGGTAGCTTCTTGTAGAAAAAGACTAAAGTGGCGGATAAACACTATAAATCCCTGATTTCAAAACGAGCAAGTTGAACGACGCTTTAAAAGATTCAATCCTCGCTGTAGCTGTTTGCGCCACAGTAAGGATCGTCACGAACTTCGTCGCTGTAATGGTGATCCTCTCTGTTGCCGTCGCTGTAATGGTGATCCTCTCTGTTGCCGTCGCTGTAATGGTGATCCTCTCTGTTGTTGCTATCACTGTAACGTTCGACCTCCCTTGTCTCTTCGACGTACCGTTGATCCCCGTTTGCCCGTGACGTCAAGTCTTCCGCGAAATGGCTGTAGTGCTGCACCACGTGGTTGTTCTCTCGTTTCCACGCAGCTATCATGCGAAGGTGTTCCTCCTCTTCGCTGTCAGAGTCTAGGCCTTCGTCGATACAATCGTCTTCTTCGTCGACTTCTTCTTCGATAGGCTCGGCTTCGGAATCGCTTCTCGAATTCGACAAGTCCAACACTCCATCTACGGAGTTATTGCTGGTGGGACGATTGTAGGGAGGGAGGGGGATGCGCGGCACGATCACGGAGACTGGAGCTGACGCAGACGACACGGTCATGTCGATAGGTCCGTTTTGCACAGCATCGTGGTAGTGGTTGCCACCGTTAGAGGTCGGAGGATGCAAAGTCATTTGTAAATGGAGGGGTAAAGACTGATGAGTGTTCATCATAGTCTTCTGTAAGTGTGCGGGTTGGGGTATAGGAGGGGGTTCCCGCTTAATCACAGACGTCAGGCTCACTGCAACAGGTGGGGGTGGTGGGGGTAATAAGTCCACTATAGGTGTCGGCAAACGTTCCTGTTTCAGAGATTGCAACATCGTAGGCAACTCATCGTACGCTTTCGGGCGGCGACCCCTCCTTGGCTTTCCGATATTGGCTTCGTCCTTCGGACACTTATGGTGTACCAGATGGTGTCGTCTTCGAAATCGTCCACCGCACCTCAGGCACTCGAACGGTTTGACCCCTTCGTGGATGAGAACGTGCGCCTTCAGCTGATTACTGTCCGAGAATCGCGAGCTACACAGATTGCAAGCGTAGGGCCTCTCGCCCGTGTGCACTCGCAAGTGCCTGCGAAGATTCGCAACTTGCACGAACTGCCTCTCGCAGTGCGAGCAGTGGTATGGTTTTTCGCCCGTGTGCAGACGCATGTGCGTCTTGAGGTGGTGGTCCCGAGTGAAGCGCTTGTGGCACTCTTTGCACTCGAAGGGTTTCTCGCCCGTATGCGTCCTCTCGTGGTTCTGCAGGACGTGCTTGTAACCGAAGCTGCGATGGCAGATGTTGCAAGGGAACTCTTTCTCTTTCTTCTGGCCGTTGTTGTTGTTGCCCTTCACTACCGCTATCCTCGTCTGTGTGGAATGGACTCCCAGCAGAGCGTCGCCGTTGCTCACGTCGTTGGAGCCGCCGTTGCTCTTGCTCCTGTCGAGGCTGAAACCCAGGAGGGCGTTGGCAAGGGCCGTGCCGCCGAGGCTGTGAAGTCCTTCGTGGTGGAGGGGCGGGCCCTTGTGGACCATTCTGGGGGGTCCTCCGTTCGAGACTGAAGTGCTGTCAGCGTCGCGCGATGTCGGTATGTCGTCACTTCCGCCTCCGCCGCCATCCCCTTCCGATCCTTCCTTCATCGTCACTTTCCAGACAGCCAATCACGGCTCACCTGAAACGATAAACAAGTACAATTTATTAGTAATAAAAAAAAAAAACCAAACTTCAAAAAATGACACATGAAGTGACATCGATTACTTCAAATTGAAACAAACAAACAAACAAACAAACAAAAAACACACAAAAGATTTCCTTTTTACAATAGAATAAAATTTATTTTAATTTGAGTCGTGCGATTTCATGTAGAATGATTCCTAATTTGTTTCTTTAATCTGTTCGTTATTTATTAATATTTTATTGGGATGGGCGATGCATAACCGTTATACTTTTATAATTTCAATGTAAATTTTAATAGGATAAGCATTTGGGAGATATCCGGTTATTTTAGGGACAAGTCCTCTGTAACTATAGCTTGTGACACCTGAGGAGCAAAGGCAAACATTTTGACATATTTTAAAATCCATCCACCCGTTCCCATTTTATCACTCATTAAACACTGTAAATTAAATTCGTAAAGAGACAGGAAATTTTCGGAAATAGCTTCATTTTTCTATAAAAAAAAAGTACAATTTCTGTAATTAATATTTTGAGATTACAAATCCGTAAAATTGCAGGAAGTTTTTCGTACATTTTATGGAATATTTCCGTATTATTGTTTTCAAAACAGTAAAATTTCCGTAAATGACGTTTAGAGGTTTGCGTACAGAAGTCATCGTTTTTTAATGGATTTGTTGTATAAACTTCTTTTACATTGTAAATATTGCCATTGAAACGTCAATAGAGCACAAATATTGGCTGACGATTGCAAATATTTTCAAAGAAACTCAAAAATGACAGAAATATTTGGCTTTAAATTGGACCTATTTCAGATGAAACGCCCATATTGAGTTTACATTGGAATTATTTTCGATTATACTCCTATATTGGCTAAATGTTGGTTTTAAATTGGAAATCTCCCAATAAAACCAATAAAATAATGTAGGGCGTCCTCGATAGGCACGAATGTACATTAAAACTACGAGTATACTCAATAACCTTTTTGTTTTCTGTCTCTTTTTTAAAATTAAAAGCTAACATATTTTTATGACATAGAAAAAAAAAAAGATTAATGCTCAGATCAGTGCTTATTACAAGTAATACCATGTACTTTGTTTACGTTAAAGGTGCTATTGCATTCATAGTAGTCTCTCTTTTTGCTATACATAAATTTTCCCAGCGCTCAACCTTGGCATCTTAATAAGTACGTTGAAATTTCAGTTACGTCCATTCATAAATTGCTTGGCTGGATTCAGAATTAATATTAAATGAGTTTTTTAGATTTAGGCCTATGTTCCCATTTCTGGCTTGATACACTTGAAATTGAATCCGACAACTGGAAAAATTCAGCAATTTTTTATTTTTTGTCAATTTACAACGTATTTATTTTGTTGCAAATCATATCCTTAAGGGTGCTCGTCAGTAAATTTTCCCGATTCCCCTCGCTAATGTTATTCCTATGGGCATAGGATGCATTCGTATTTTTAAAATATCTCCTCGGGAAATTAATATTTTTAACTTCCGTTTCCTGTGTACTGTTCTTAAAGAATGTCTCTTTTTTTCTTAGTTATCAAAATATTTCTAAACTATGTGCTTAATTTATATTTTTATGTGTTAAAATCTTAGCGAAACTGAATACAAATTTAACATTTCATATGAAATTAAGTATATATTTTAGAAAAAAATTCAAAACTAAGAAAAAAAGAGACATTCTTTAAGAACAATACAAAGAAAACAGAAGTTAAAAAAGTCCTTCCGGCCTGTACCGGGAGGAAAAGGTAGCTTTCCTATATCTTCGTTTTAAAATTTTAGCTGTTACACGAATTAAAATGCAAAGAAAACGTTAACAAAAGATACGTTAATACTGAATTTGAATAAGAAATTTGCCAAATTATTGAGCAATAGCCAAATTGGCTTCATTTATGAAAACTTATTTTGGTCGCCAAATTTGGCGATATTTCGCCAAATATCGCCAAGTTTGGCGAGAATTTGGCGCTAACGGATATGAATATATAGTTTTATGCGTATGATTGGGAAAATTATTACAACAATGAAAGAAAATAATTTGAGAGTATCGCGTTAATGTGCTGTTTTATTTCAAATAAGTCCTTCCGGTCCTTCGTTTTAAAATTTTAGCTAATGTTACACGAAAACAGCAAGCTAAAATGCAAAGAAACGTTTACAAAAGATTCGTTAATACTGAATTTGAATAAGAAATTCGCCAAATTATTGAGTAATAGCCAAATTGGCTTCATTTATGAAGATTTATTTTGGTCGCCAAATTTGGCATATTTCGCCAAATGTCGCCAATTTTGGCGAGAATTTGGCGCTAACGGATATGAATATATAGTTTTATGCGTATGATTGGGAAAATGATTACAACAATGAAAGAAAATAATTTGCGAGTAATCGCGTTAATGTGCTGTTAGGTAGCTTTCAATACAAAAAAGTATAAAGCTACCTATTGCAGCCGTTCGGAGGAAAGCAGTTCCGGAAAATTTCGATATATTTTCACCGATCATGACCCCCAGACCCCAAAACCACCCTCCGTTCAAATGTTGATTTATATATATATATATATATATATCCATATATATATATATATCTGACCTATGTCATATGATAACGCTCGTATTTATAAATCAATTTTGATGAAACTAATTGTGTGTATTAAGCTCACCAATGTCTCGACCGAGTTCGTTGGCCAGCTTGGTCCGCCATTTTGTTTCAAGATGGCGGCCATTTAAAAATTTAAAACTAAAATAAATATACAAAAAAGTTAAAAATTCAAATTTATTTTTTAATTAAATGTTAGGCCTTGATACGAGGATTCCAGAGCATTTTTTGTTTTTCCTCTATCTTAAAAAATGGCTGAGATAGAGCAGTTTGAAATTCTAGGGTGGCTGACATTTTGAAACAAGACAGCACATTACAAAAATTTTCATTGTTGTAATAATTTTCCCAATCATACGCATAAAACTATATATTCATATCCGTTAGCGCCAAATTCTCGCCAAACTTGGCGACATTTGGCGAAATATCGCCAAATTTGGCGACCAAAATAAGTTTTCATAAATGAAGCTAATTTGGCTATTGCTCAATAATTTGGCGAATTTCTTATTCAAATTCAGTATTAACGAATCTTTTGTAAACGTTTCTTTGCATTTTAACTTGCTGTTTTCGTGTAACATTAGCTAAAATTTTAAAACGAAGATATAGGAAAGCTACCTTTTCCTCCCGGTACAGGCCGGAAGGACTTTTTTGTTTCAAAATGTCAGCCACCCTAGAATTTCAAACTGCTGTATCTCAGCCATTTTTTAAGATAGAGGTAAACCAAAAAATGCTCTGGAATCCTTGTATCAAGGCCTAACACGTAATTAAAATTGAATTTGAATAAGAAATTCGCCAAATTATTGAGCAATAGCCAAATTGGCTTCATTTATGAAGACTTATTTTGGTCGCCAAATTTGGAGATATTTCGCCAAACGTCGCCAATTTTGCCAATTTTGTCGTCAATGTCGCCAATTTTGGCGCTAACGGATATGAATATATAGTTTTATGCGTATGATTGGGAAAATTATTACAACAATGAAAGAAAATAATTTGCGAGTAATCGCGTTAATGTGCTGTTTTGTTTCAAAATGTCAGCCACCCTAGAATTTCAAACTGCTCTATCTCAGCCATTTTTTAAGATAGAGGTAAACCAAAAAAAGCTCTGGAATCCTTGTATCAAGGCCTAACAGGTAATTAAAAAATAAATTTGAATTTCTATTTTTTTTGTATATTTATTTTAGTTTTAAATTTTTAAATGGTCGCCATCTTGGAACAAAATGGCGGACCAAGTTGGCCAACGAACTCGGTCGAGACATTAGTGACCTAAATACACACAGTTAGTTTCATCAAAATCGATTCATAAATACGGACGTTATCGTATGACATAGGTCATATATATATATATATATATATATATATATATAAATCAACATTTGAACGGAGGGTGGTTTTGGGGTCTGGGGGTCATGATCGGTGAAAATATATCGAAATTTTCCGGAACTGCTTTCCTCCGAACGGCTGCAATAGGTAGCTTTATACTTTTTAGTATTGAAAGCTACCTAATATTAATTTTCCGAGGAGATATTTTAAAAATACGAATGCATCCTAAGCCCATAGGAATAACATTAGCGAGGGGAATCGGGAAGTTTACTGACGAGCACCCTTAATTCGCTATTCACCAGAAAATTCTTACAGAAACATTTTATTGAATAAATCAAATATTTCTATAAGAATTTTCTGGTGAATAGCGGGCGGCAGGTTGGACAGGCCTGCTTATATAAGGAAAGTCAATCCTAAAATAAAACGAATTGAGAAATAGGTTTATTTTGGTCTTAAATGAACTATTTTAGCCTATCGATGTGCCAAGTTTAGTTTTTTGGGTCATAATTATTTTCTAATGAATGACAATTATTAGCCATTGGAACTTGCTTTCCGTGGATAACGGAGTGATAGGGCGCATGCGCAATATATATCAGGATTTGTTTGTAAGAAACCTATTGAATTGTTTACCCTGAGACGTCGTTGAGGAATAGAGCATGCTCTGCCGTTTATTATTATTATTATTATCATAATAATATTATAAATCTGATTGTGTGCAAATGTTAGGCTGAAGCCAGCGTCAAAATTGAGCATTTAATGATCCTGTACCTTTGCACATAGGTTGATTATAACCCTCATATGAACATAGGCTGGTTTTTGTTTATTTTATTCAAATATTTTTCTTAATAATTCAAAATTTCGTTATTTTCATAGAGAATAAATGGACATTTTTCAATAAAATTTAACCATTTTATTTTATCGTTGCCAAAAAGTAAAAACTCGGAAAAATAATTTTTCCTCAACAACTAATTTTCAATTGAACGATTTTCACGTGAAAAATGAAAATAAAAAAGAATTCAAAAGAAGATGAATTTCCGTGATATTTGAAACAACATTATACATGAAGTATGAATATCGGTTACATTAAAAAGATCTTTTTCTGTCAAAAATTGCGTTATAATTAGAAGGAAAAATGAACAATAATTATATTATTAAAAATAGATTTTGCTTGGACCATGGAACTATGAAAAGGATCCTCCTCGGTTTGGAGAAATATGACGTCATAAATAAAACATGTAATTTCCAAATGTTCGTAATAATACAAGGAGAATGAATATCAATGTATAATGAAAGTAGATAGATAATGGACGTATTATTTAAGATGAAAAACTGAATATTTTTTATCGTTACTGATTAAAAATTAGCTTGAATACCAGTTACAAATGTGAGTTTTCCGCTAAAATTTACGCCCTGATTGCCAGAAAAAGAAAATTAACAAGAATTATGCCATTAAAAAGAGATTTCTCTGAGGAAAAAGTGACGTCATATTTGAAATAAAACGGGAATTTTCACATGTGTTTTACAAGGAGCGTGAATCAATTCCGTACATTAATAATACAAGGATCGGTAAGTTTAGAAAGTAAATGAGTTTCACGCCATATTTAAAACGAAAAATTTGAAAATTTTTTTTTGTCTACACCGATTATTAAGCATTAATATGTTATTATTGATCCGAGGATGTCATAAACTCTCAGAATTTAAAAAAATGATTCAACTTCAATGAACTTCAAAAAACTTCATGAATCAATTTATTCTGAGAACAAAAAGTCGTCTGTCAACATATTTTCATTTAGAAATAAAGATTTTTTTTCAGGTATAAATTAAATCAAGGAGGCAAATTTAAGCTCCTTGCAGTTAGGTCTACAATTATTGCTCCCTATTCACAAGAATTGAATTTAATGAAAAAGAATATACCATTTCCATTATCTTTGAAGGATGCTATTAAAACGTTTCACAAAGGCGTTAAAAGTAAAATACCAGGTAAACTTGACATATGTTTTTACACAATTCGCCGATTTCCACGATTTTATTTGGCCCGCCTTTTTTCATTGGTTGCAGTTTGCTTTTCGTGATTATTTGTCACAAAATTTCACTTTTTTAAGAATTAGTTATGGCAAGGCCTCTATAACATAGAAATACTGTTAGGTATAAAGGTACACTTTGTGTGGTTATCAATACGAAAAAAGCTAAAAACAACGTTGAAGCACAAAAATTAAAAAACTTTAAAACACATACGGCCGTTTCAAAGATGCATAGATCCCCTTCATCAGTGTAAGGTGTGGGAAAAAAAAAAAAAAAAATGTTAAAAGGGTTCAAAAGACCCACGCTCGGCTATAGCCCCGAGTACTGGCTGTAGTCTGATGACTACAGCCAGTACTCGGGGCTATAGCCAAGCGTGGGTCTTTTGAACACTTTTAAAAAATTTTTCCCCACACCTTACACTGATGAAGGGGATCTATGCATCTTTGAAACGGCCGTATGTGTTTTAAAGTTTTTTAATTTGTGTGCTTCAACGTTGTTTTTAGCTTTTTCGTATAGAAATACTGTATTGTCTCCTATGGAATGTGATAAAGAGTTAGTTAATTATTTACGTTTCTAATTATCGGGAATGAAATATTTTGCTTAATTAATGCATTTATGCTTCTTTTAATGATACGTGAACGAAGTCACGGGTAACAGCTAATATTATAAATCTGATTGTGTGCAAATGTTAGGCTGAAGCCAGCGTCAAAATGGAGCATTTAATGATCCTGTACCTTTGCACATAGGTTGATTATAACCCTTATATGAACATAGGCTGGTTTTTGTTTATTTTATTCAAATATTTTTCTTAATAATTCAAAATTTCGTTATTTTCATAGAGAATAAATGGACATTTTTTCGTATAATATTTTAAAATGGTTAAATTTACTTTACCGTTGCTAATATTTTATCGTTGCCAAAACTAAATCAAAGCCTTAATAATAATTTTTACTCAACAATTAATTTTCAATTGAAAGATTTTCACGTGAAAAATGAAAATTCAAAAGAATTCAAAAGAAGAGGAATTTCCGTGATATTTGAAACAAAAATATGGAGTATACATGAAGTATGAATATTGGTTACGTTGAGAAGATATTTTCTGTCAAAAACTGAGTTATAATTAGAAGAAAAACTGAACAATAATCATATTAAGAAAAGATTTCGCTTGGACCATGGAACTATGAAAAGGATCCTCCTTAGCTTGAACAAATATGACGTCATAAATAAAACATGTATTTTCAAATATCCGTAACATTACAAGGAGCATGAATATCAGTGTATAATAAAAGTATATACATATTAGACGTCAGATTTAAGATGAATAACTGAAATATGTTTTTTGATACTGATTAATAATAAGCTTGGAAATCAGCTACATACAGATGTGAGTTTTCTGATAAAATTCCCGTCATGATTGCCAGGAAAAGAAAATTAACAAGAATTATATCGTTGAAAAGAGATTTCTCTGGAATCAAAGTGACGTCATATTTCAAATAAAACGGGATTTTTCAAATATGTTTCAAATGGTGCGTGAATCAATTTCATACATTAATAATTACAGAGTACAGTGAAAGAATAGAGAGGCAGTGAACCGTCAAATCGGCTTGCAATATGAAGCCGGTTATCGGTCAAATCGTTAGACCCAAGGGCTGACTTCATTGGACGGGTAGAGGTTTTCAAAGCAAGCTGCCAGTTGTCTAGGCCAACTGTAGGGTTGCATTTTCAGCATCCCGCCAAACATAAACATTTCATATATATTTATTCTCTGAACTCTGCGATTAATAATACAAGCATCAGTAAGATTATTAGGAAATGAAAATTATTTTAAAATCTGACTGTCTGTTTGTATTTCGCAACATTACTATTAATGCAATGCAATTTACTTAACACCATCATTGATCTAAGGATGTCATATAAACTCTGAGAATTTAAAATTAGATTCCGAGATATGATTTTTTTTTTTTTTTTTTTTTTTTTTTTGTAAATTTTAACGAAATTTCTCTAAAAACGGTAATTAAATTACTCCATTTTTGTGGATAAAAAAAAGAAGAAATAAAACGGATTAATACATTTTTATGCCATTTTCTCATAAAAACTGAAAAAAGAATTTATTTTCAATTTGAATAGTTGGTGAAAAAAAAAATCTTGATTACAGTAGAATTTCCGAAAATTAAAAACATATATCCACATATTCAAACTTTTAATTTACTCTGCAGAACAAAAATCGTCTGTCAGCATATTGTAAAGAAATCAAGAGTTGTTTCAGCTATATATTAACCAAGGGGCTATTATACCAAGGAGGCAAATTTGCTGTTACATGCAAACGTATAACACTTGCAATTGCAAAGCTTTTCGCAACCCCAAATTACATGCAAACGTAACATTTACATGTAATTTGTACCCAAATTAATTTTAATTTTAACCCTTATAAATGTTAATTTGCACTGAAAATTACATGCAAAAGTAATGTTTACATATAATTTTGGGTTGCAAAAAGCTTTGCAATTGCAAGTGTTACGTTTGCATGTAACTGTTACATGCAAACGTAACACATGTAAATGTTACGTTTGCATGTAATTTTGGGTTGCAAAAAGCTTTGCAATTGAAGCTCCTTGCATTTAGGTGTAGAATTATTCCTCCATATTCACAAGAATTGAATTTAAACAAAAAGCATCTACTATTTCCAATGAATTATTTTTAAATGATGGCTGTTAAAACGTTTTTCAAAGTCGTTAAAAGTAAAATGATTTATCAGGTAAAATTGATATTTGTTTTTTGACAAATTGTACTTTTTTAAAACTGAGCTATGTCAAGGCCCCTATAACAAAGAAATACCGTATTTTCTCCTATGAAATATGATAAAGAGTTAGTTAATTACGTTACGTTTTTAATTATCGGGGGTGAAATATTTTGCTTGATTAATGCATTTATTCTTCTTTTAATGTTACGTGAACGAAGTCACGGGTAACAGCTAGTTATTATATATTTAAAAATAGTCATTGTATAGTGTTACATAAATAGTCAGTGTATAATGTTAACAATTTAAAAATGAACACGCTTTTATGAGTGTACTTAGGTAGAAACACGCAAATTTATAATTCATTTTATAAATGCAAATTCAGGTTATTTTTAGGACATCGCATTCCCAAGTAAAAAACGAATGGATTCAGTGAATGAACGAATGAATGGTTGTTCAAAACGAATGAATTTTTGATTAAAAAATATTTTTTGTTCAGTTTCTATGTATCAAAAATGACAACAGAAATTATATGACTGTAGAAGTTTACTTTATACATTTTTGTAACAAACAAGTATGGATTGTTGAGTCAAATAATAATGGATTAAAAAAAACCCTGAAAATATTTAAACTATCTAGAAATTCTGAATTTTTTTCTTAATCAACATTTAATTAAAATTAATTTATCAATGGATAATTAAGTTATGAAAATAGTCGATTGTCATCGGGAACGCAACTCTTTCCGTCTATTACATATGGTAAACTAACATTCAGTTCCATTAGGAAACGCAGTTGAAAATTCCCTTCAGCAATTTCCACCCATCATAAGCGAAAATGTAATATGCGAATTCTTTCGTAGTAATGTGGAAAAAATGAGTTACATTTAATAAAGTGCTGCCAGTTAAACGGATGGCATTTCAAATAATAATGAATGCCCCTCGAAAAATAAAGAAATAAACGATAAACCTAATGTATACCAAATTGGAAGCGAATCAAATAATGAAAAAGCCATTTATCTAAATGAAGGGGTCCTCCCTTTATACTTAACCCATGAACCCCCAAAACTAATTAGAGAAGCGCCTTAATAACCTACACTATAAAAAAAATAGAACCCAGAATAAACCTGCACTATAAAAAAAAAAATCCGTGAAAATACAAGAGATTTTCCGTAAAATTTCACGGAGAAGTTTCATTTATCCTAAACAACATAGTTACAATTTCCGTAAATGACATTAGTTCAGTAAAGGAGATTGCAAATCCGTAAATATGCAGAAAGTTTTGCGTAAATGTAATGGATTTTGTCCGTATTTCTTTCAAAACAGTGCCATTTCAGTAAATAACTTTTAGAGGTTTTCGTATACAGAAATCGTCTTGTTTGAAATGGGAATTAAGATTGTTATATATTTACTAGAGTTCTTCAAGGATCCAGGCTTGACCCGGCTCGACATGCTGGCCCATTCTAACCGGGACACTGTCTGGGACAGTAATTTTTTTTTGAAAATAATATTTTTTAATTTATTTATTATATATTATTTATATATAAATAATATATTTTATATTTTTTAATGAAATATTTAGAAATTGATTTTGTTTTTATAAGTTACAGAGAAAAATATTATTTTTTAAATCTATTTTTGGTACTTTTCGGTTAGCCGGGCGCCAGTGATATATGTACATATATAAATACATATGTATATACACACACATATATATATACATACATATATGTATATATATGTATATGTATATATATATATATATATGTGTATATGTAGATATGTATATATATGTGTTTGTGTGTATATATATATACATGTATATATATCACTGGCGCCCAGCTAACCGAAAAGTACCCTATTTTTTATTTTTATTGATAGTGCTTCAAAATTAGAACTTTTTTTCTTCACTAATTTTTTAAAATTTTATTTTAACTTTTCTAACGTGAAGCAATATTGGTTTACTTATAGGTTTCATAACATAATATCTCTGCAAGTTATCGCTATGTAAATTGTATTAAACTAAACTGATTTGGCTTATAAATTTATAAATTAAACTAAAATTTATTATTTTATAAATTATAATTCTAAAACGTTTATAATTTTTTCCTTAAATTTATAAAAATAGTTAATATTTTTTCTTTGCTTTTATAAAAATGAAGTTTATAATTTTATTAACTTTATAATTTATTTCTTTAGCTTATAATTTTATAAATTAAACTAAATTAATTTAAACTAAATCAATAAGTCCAAATTTAAACTTACTTATCAAAAGATCATTACTTTCGAAATTGTCTTTAAAAATCAATTTTTTGTTTTAATATTATTAAAACTATTCGGTTTGACAGAACCGTGCACAAAAGTTCTCAGCATAGCTCAAATATAATAATTTAATTTATTATAAAATTGTTTATTTACGTAAGTTTTTTTAACATAAGAGATAACGAAAAGTTATTTTAATAGCATGTAATAAATACGTCTCCTTCCGATAATTATTGTTTTTATTGGAATTGATAAATAGATCATTGGTAAAATAATTTAAAAAAGTATATGTTCAAAAAAAGAAAATGTTGTACTATTACAAAAGGATGCAATCATACAATGACTCTTAAATACAATGTCTCTTAATACGATGTTTTACGCATATAATACATAATAAGTTATAATTTATCTGGTTTATTTGTTATAAGGCATCAAATAATAAAGGAAATTATTGAAAATTATGAAAAGAAAATATTAAAAACATTGGAACCTATGAAAAAAATCCATGAAACCTTCAAGTTTTTGCATTATAAAAAGTGACTGAAATAAGTAGCAACATATGAGTAACTGTCATGTCAAGTCTTAGCGTAGCGGTTGGGACCTCCGGTTTAGTAAGCGAAAGATTGCGGGTTCGATTCTCATCGAGGCAAGGGTTGGTTGTTTACACAAAACTCACTCAGAAATGGGGGGAAAAAATAGCAGTATATCTGTCCTTTATAAGGTTGTTCTTGAGAAGTAACTTTTTTTTTTCTCTTTTGGTCCTATAATGTTTATTTTAACATTATAAAAATTTCTAAAAAATACGGAAGATATCTGTTATAAAACGGAAATTTAAAAACGGATATTTCAGAAATCACGGAAAATTTCCTGGAATTCACGGATTTTTTTTTCCGTTAAAATACGGAAATAGTACTGGCGTCTCGATTGCCAGTACAATTTCCGTTTTTTTTTTCAGGATTTTCTTTTTACAGTGTATATACAAAACTGGAAGCAAATCAGACATTTCTATCAATAGTTATCTCCATATACGTACATATACATACATACATACAGAACCTGCGGGCACAACAGTTATCGCTTTACGTACATACATACGTAGATACATACAGAACCTACGGTCACATTAGCTCTCAGGTTTTGATAGCGTGTGAGCTAAAAACCCAGACCGCAATTGAAAACACTCTTCCAGCAATTATTGCGCATCCACAGTACTCTATGTAACCGAATTCTTTTGTGTCTCCCTGTCAATGAACGATGAATGCTGAGCGCACCCTATTCTAGAGTAAGCCCTAGAGTATATATATGCACATCAATCATATATATCAATTTAAATGTGGTTTGAAATATAGAGTAACATATCATGAAAATCCATAATGTATCGGAATTCTTTTGACTGTCCTATTCTACATAGTAAGCATTTTGTAGCGCACCTCAGCAATTCATATATCAATTTCAATAGATTTGAAATAGCGTTACACTGAAAAAAAAAAAAAAATGGGTTCTGAAAATTGAGTAAAAAATACTCAATTTTAAATACGTCACATACGCAAAAAGCTCCTATCCAAATGTTCTCAAAATTGAGAAATATATGTGTACTCCTTTATGATCCATGGATGTGTTCATCTATAGGAACCGTTATGTACTCATTTTTGATCTCATGGATGTATTCAAATATGAACTCTGTGTGCTCTCTGTTAAATATTCATTACACTTTTTTCTTATTTTGTGTAATCAGTACTTTCTGTAAATATTAAATTAATGTAAATATTAAATCATGCACAGTATTTAAAAATAATTTAAAAGTGCTTCAAAACACTGCTCTGGGTCATAAAAATATTAAATAAAGCAAGATGGCGTCCAAGATGGCCGATTAGTAACACGTGGGAAGCCAAAATTGTGGTAAAAACATGGGCTAAAAGACATTTTAATAAAACACTTTCAAAACTAAAATAAGTTAAATGGAAAAAATATTCCTTCTTGTAAAGGGGGCTCTGCCCGAACTCCCCCCGCTTATTACAGATTAAAGTAAAAACGTACTTGGAATTTCCCACTCAAAAGTATTCATAACAATAAATATTTAACCAGTGGACCCGTGCGAAGATTTCGCACTGCATTTTAATATTTTTTAGATGCAAGTTTAAATTTATATTAAAAAATTAAGGACAAAAAATATCTACAAACAACATTAGTCAAGCCAGAATTTATCCCCACCAAAATTACAGGAAAAACTGACCGCTGAAAACTAAGGCCCAAAAAAAAAAAAATTATCAATCGTATTTTAACTGCTTTAGAAGATAACATTATCTGTTTCGGGAAAAAACATGGGACAAAGAAAAATAAATGGAACACTTGAATTTAAATTTTGCTCTTTAATCATAAATATAAAATAAACCCGTGCAGCAATCTTTATTTTACAATTTTTGTTTTATAATTATTGCTGAGCACGATATAATGCGGTAGTTTATTTTTGTGGCAACATTAAATTGAGGAAAACGTTTCGATTCATTTATGAAAACAATGCCGATTTAATTTTTAATTATCAGCAAATTTTAATCGAAAAAGTATGTTTTAGGAAAATGTATTTGTACTATGTCAGAAGTCTGTTCAAAATCCTTTCATATGGTATGTCATTCGTCGTTCTGCGTTTCGTATTTTCTTAGAAAAAGGGATGTTGACAGAAGAAATAATATATACGATTAATAATTTATTTAGGAAAAACAGCAAAATTATTATCAAGATACCCAAATCAAATATTTTTATGACTAGAGCATTCTTCTCAAACACTTTTAAATTATTTTAAAATACTGTGCATAATTTAATATTTACAGAAGGTAAAGCTGATTACATAGAATAAGAAAAAAAAAAGCCTTACATATTAGATTATTGAACAGAGAGCACTTCTACTTTCAAAGTTGTCGGCGAAATCTTGAATCTAATTTTTTTTTCTTACAAATATCCATATCACTCAGTGCACAGACTGCCTATGAATATACGAAGCACTCTTAACAACAACGCAATGTAACCTTACGCTCCATTATAATGGAGGCGCAAGATATAGTTCCTTCCGATGAATAAAAATGTGATATTATTTCCACAGGGTATATTGCATTGTTTTTCTATTAATGAATATATTTCATGTCGTCATGAATGAAATAAAGCATTACAAAGTGCAAAATTGTCGTTTCGTTTGAGTTGATGTTGTTTCAAAATTGAGAAAGAATAGGTTGATTTTTGATCCAAACACACTCAATTCGATATGAGTACATCAATTTACTCATTTGTGAGTAATTGATTTTTTTTTTCAGTGTAACACCATAAACTTTCAAATTGCATGGCTTCTAAAAATTGTTTATCATCAAGCTATTTATTAGGATTAGCTGAATTCTGTATATTCTTATAAGTTAAATGGCTTCAAAAGTTTTTAGATTTACTTTATTAATATTACACTGGTGTCCAGAAATTAAGGAGCAGTGACCGATTTCAAACGTTTCGTCGATTATCTTACTGAGGATGTAAAGAACATGTTTGACTTGATGTTTTTCAGTGAATATTTTAGCGCGAGGACAACTATGGGGGGGATAATAACTTTAATAATAAAATAATATTTTCGATTACCCAAGTAACGAAAAATGCTAAAAATGGTCTGTCACTGTAGTAAATGACTATGTAGGTTCTGTTCAACATTTGGCCCGCTGGGCATTGAACCTGGAGCAATGAAATGTCCCCCCCCCACCCCAGAAGATTTGAGATATTATGTTTTTAATGGTTAAAAAGTGCAATTTCCAAAAAGGAAATATATAATCCGCCACCCCCCCCCCCCCCCCCCCCGCTGGAGCCGCAGAAAAGTCTCTGAATTCAACACTGTTTTAGCATCCATCTGAATATTTAGTTTATATATATATATAACCATTAAATAAACGTTACAGCCACCAACAAAAACTGTGAAATTATGAATAAACTGATGATTATGAACTAATTGACAACAAAACAGATCCGGCTTCTAAAAATTGTTTATCATCAAGCTATTTATTAGGATTAGCTGAATTCTGTATATTCTTATAAGTTAAATGGCTTCAAAAGTTTTTAGATTTACTTTATTAATATTACACTGGTGTCCAGAAATTAAGGAGCAGTGACCGATTTCAAACGTTTCGTCGATTATCTTACTGAGGATGTAAAGAACATGTTTGACTTGATGTTTTTCAGTGAATATTTTAGCGCGAGGACAACTATGGGGGGGATAATAACTTTAATAATAAAATAATATTTTCGATTACCCAAGTAACGAAAAATGCTAAAAATGGTCTGTCACTGTAGTAAATGACTATGTAGGTTCTGTTCAACATTTGGCCCGCTGGGCATTGAACCTGGAGCAATGAAATGTCCCCCCCCCCCACCCCAGAAGATTTGAGATATTATGTTTTTAATGGTTAAAAAGTGCAATTTCCAAAAAGGAAATATATAATCCGCCACCCCCCCCCCCCCCCCCCCCGCTGGAGCCGCAGAAAAGTCTCTGAATTCAACACTGTTTTAGCATCCATCTGAATATTTAGTTTATATATATATATAACCATTAAATAAACGTTACAGCCACCAACAAAAACTGTGAAATTATGAATAAACTGATGATTATG
The DNA here is from genome assembly GCA_963931845.1 of Maratus michaelseni. NCBI lineage: Eukaryota > Metazoa > Arthropoda > Arachnida > Araneae > Salticidae > Maratus > Maratus michaelseni. The sequence goes on from OZ007589.1 coordinate 470,912,745, forward strand.
AACTAATTGACAACAAAACAGATCCGGCTTCTAAAAATTGTTTATCATCAAGCTATTTATTAGGATTAGCTGAATTCTGTATATTCTTATAAGTTAAATGGCTTCAAAAGTTTTTAGATTTACTTTATTAATATTACACTGGTGTCCAGAAATTAAGGAGCAGTGACCGATTTCAAACGTTTCGTCGATTATCTTACTGAGGATGTAAAGAACATGTTTGACTTGATGTTTTTCAGTGAATATTTTAGCGCGAGGACAACTATGGGGGGGATAATAACTTTAATAATAAAATAATATTTTCGATTACCCAAGTAACGAAAAATGCTAAAAATGGTCTGTCACTGTAGTAAATGACTATGTAGGTTCTGTTCAACATTTGGCCCGCTGGGCATTGAACCTGGAGCAATGAAATGTCCCCCCCCCCCCCAGAAGATTTGAGATATTATGTTTTTAATGGTTAAAAAGTGCAATTTCCAAAAAGGAAATATATAATCCGCCCCCCCCCCCCCCCCCCCCCGCTGGAGCCGCAGAAAAGTCTCTGAATTCAACACTGTTTTAGCATCCATCTGAATATTTAGTTTATATATATATAACCATTAAATAAACGTTACAGCCACCAACAAAAACTGTGAAATTATGAATAAACTGATGATTATGAACTAATTGACAACAAAACAGATCCGGCTTCTAAAAATTGTTTATCATCAAGCTATTTATTAGGATTAGCTGAATTCTGTATATTCTTATAAGTTAAATGGCTTCAAAAGTTTTTAGATTTACTTTATTAATATTACCCTGGTGTCCAGAAATTAAGGAGCAGTGACCGATTTCAAACGTTTCGTCGATTATCTTACTGAGGATGTAAAGAACATGTTTGACTTGATGTTTTTCAGTGAATATTTTAGCGCGAGGACAACTATGGGGGGGATAATAACTTTAATAATAAAATAATATTTTCGATTACCCAAGTAACGAAAAATGCTAAAAATGGTCTGTCACTGTAGTAAATGACTATGTAGGCTCTGTTCAACATTTGGCCCGCTGGGCATTGAACCTGGAGCAATGAAATGTCCCCCCCCCCCCACCCCAGAAGATTTGAGATATTATGTTTTTAATGGTTAAAAAGTGCAATTTCCAAAAAGGAAATATATAATCCGCCACCCCCACCCCCCCGCTGGAGCCGCAGAAAAGTCTCTGAATTCAACACTGTTTTAGCATCCATCTGAATATTTAGTTTATATATATATATAACCATTAAATAAACGTTACAGCCACCAACAAAAACTGTGAAATTATGAATAAACTGATGATTATGAACTAATTGACAACAAAACAGATCCACCCAACAAACTGAACATATATATATATATCCCTAACATTCCTTGTATAAAATACTTACTTAAAAAAAAATGTAAATACCTATGAGCTAAACTTATCAGTATAATTGTAACAAATAAATAAAATTTGAAGCTGATTCTGTATTGTAAAGAAACTTTTCTTATAAAGAGTAGGAACCAATAACAGATGAAAATATTGCTTTTGGACACTGTTTTGATTTCCTTTTATCTCAATTAAATATTATTAAGAACTTTTTTGAATATATACACACATTTTAAGTATTTTGTTATCATAAAATGCATTTTGTAAATACTTAAAATGTGTATATGTATTCAAAAAAGTTCTTAATAATATTTAATTGAGATAAAAGGAAATCAAGACAGTGTCCAAAAGCAATATTTTCATCTGTTAATGTTCCTTACTCTTTAAAACAAAAGTTTCTTTACAATACAGAAAATTTTCCGATCATAATGAAAAAAAATTCAGTAAAGTAAAGAAAAAGTTTCTATTCTACACAGGAATTTTTAATTTTTTCAAGTTTAGTTTACTGACTGATTCGGAAAAGTTTCCTTTTTAAAACGGAATACTTTCTGTCTATTCTACCGTTCTACCAAGACATTTCTTAGTGTGAATGGAAAGTTTTCTTTTTAAAAAACTGAATACTTTCTGTCTATTCTACCGTTCTTACCAAGACATTTCTTAGTGTGAATGGAAAGTTTTCCTTTTTAAAACGGAATACTTTCTATCTAGTCTACCATTCTTCCAAAACGTTTCTTTATGTGAATGGAAAGATTTCCGTAAGACCCAGGAATTTATTCTGTGTCTAAAGATTAGTTTCTGAATCAAACAGGAAAAGTTTCCTGACGGAAAGAAAAAACTTTCGTTTTTTTTCGTTTTTTTTTTTCCGTGTTGGTTCGGAAAAGTTTCCTTACCTATAAGGGCAACTGGAAATCCTATTCCTACCGGAAACTTTTCTGATTTTTTTTTTTTACAGTGCATTAAAATACAAACGATTTTTCCCCATAGACCATAATGTAACGGAATTCTTTTGAGTGTCCCTGTAAGTGAACTGCTAATACTACAAATTTTATTTTCAATTCCAAACATTTCATAGTAAACCTCAATAACATATATCACTTATATGCCAGTCCGAATATATTTACGTGAGTTGGAGCACGGCCAGACAAACCGAATTCGTAAACACTAGGGATTTATGTGATACAGTTTGGTATTTAGAAGATTGGAATTTGGCATGGTGGTTATTTTTAAGATGTAAATGCTCGCTGAAAACGTTTTTTTTTTAATTCGAAATTTAAAAGGATGAAAAGAGCGGTAAACGTTAAGGAAAAAAACGTTCTATAAGTTACTATTTTGTTGGAATGGTTAAGGTTAGAAACTTAAAACTTAGTATAGTGGTTACTTTTAAGATGCACATATGTTCGCTTTAAACAGTTTGTTAATATTCGAAATTGAAAGGTGTAAAATGAGCGGAAAACGTTCCAAATTACGATTTATTTAGAACGTTTAGGGATAGAAACTTAAAATTTGGCAGGTTTGTTATTTTTAAAACGTAGTAAATGCTCGTACAGAACAGTTTTTACAAAATTTAAAAGGGTGGAAATGAGAAAATATACGTTCTAAGTGTGTGATTTTTGTGATACTGATGGGGCTAGAAACTTGAAATTTGGCAAGGTGGCTATTTTTAAGATGTTCACTAAAACGGTTTCTAAAAAGTCCCGAAATTTAAAAGGATGAAATGAGCGAGAAACGTTATGAAAACATTCTAAACTATGATTTATCTGAAATGGTTAGGGATAGAAACTTGAAATCTGATAGGGCTGTTACTTTAGAGATGTAAATGCACTCACAGAACAGTTTTTAAAAATTTAGAAATTTAAAAGTGTGCAGGAGCTATAAACGTTCTAAATGTTACAGTTGATAGAGAAGCTTGGGAAACGGGTAGTTTAAAATTGGGCATGGTGGCTACTTTAAACATGTAAATGCTCGCTAAAAACCGTTTCTAAAAAAAAAAAAAAAAAAAAAGAAAAAAATTTGAAATTTGAAATGACGATTTATTTCTAATTCTTTTTAGATTTTCCCCGTTAACTGAAGTCCCAAGCCTAATACAGTATTAGAATGAAGTCCACTCAAAATGCGGCCCCACGAGCTATTTTGTGAATTATCCGTAGCAGTCTCATTTCCTCTCATAGAAATAGGTACCCTACTAGGCCTATTTCAACAACGGGTTTTGCTCAATAAACACGTTGTTGGTCTTCTCCTCTGCCTGTACAAGTCGCTTCCCCTTCTGAAGACATCCCTTTAGGTTCGGCGATCGCACAGGGGAATATATTCCTCTTTCTCTTTTTTTTTTCAAAAAATGTGTACAGAATGCTTCAAGGATAATAAATATTTTGCAGCAGCATGCATCGGATCTAAATGTAAATCCACTTACTATTCTCTAATGCAAAACTTTCTCATAACATTTCTGGCTTATTTCTAAAACGTATAGGCATCAAAAGGGGCAGGTGCCTGACTACTCAAACGATTTGGAATCGAAATGAGTTTTCCAGGGTTGGATCCATTCATTATGGATCGAGTTATGAGAGATTCGTGTCACGTGACCATCGCCTTGCTCGTGGCGTCGCGGAGGCATTTCGGTTCAAAACGACGAATTGGACAGTATTTTCTGAAAGATCTTCTGTCTTGACCAAAAAGGGGAAAACGTGTTTCCTGCGTTTCTCAACAAAAATGAATTTTAAAAAGTGTCTGAAAGGAGCCCCTTTTGGATTCGAGAACAGCCAATCGTTTATTCCTGTTCTCTCTCTCTTCTTTTTTCATTTAAAAAAAATTATAATTTTTTTAAATAATTTGCACAGTTTTTATGAATGCGAAGAAAAACTACAGATCCTTCCTCTGTGCTTGAGAAAGTGCCATTCGAAAGCATTGTCATTATTTTCGTCCTTTTTACTTTCTTCTATCTATAAGAGAAAGAAATGGGATCTATAATAGAGAACAGAGTTGGCCAAATTTGTCATTGCAATGATCTGCAATGTCATTATAATTTAATTGTATTTAATAGATAATAATTACACAGAAAGTAATGGGAGAGAGAGGGGGGGGGGGGGTTCTGGCTACAGTGCTGCAAGAATTTTTTATGCCATGTCATTGTAACTCTAATTAATGACATTACAGATCATTGAAATTACAAATTTGCCCAAATTTGATGGACAAAAATCTATAATAGAATGAATAGACAAAAGAATGAAAGAATCTAATAGAATGAAAAAAATTTGTGACTTCCGGTTTTCGACGGATTTTTACGTTTTAGTAGGGGAGTCAGATATTCCGAAAAACATGTTTTTACAAAATGCGTGTCTATGTGTTCGCGTGTCTGCCCTCTTTGTACAATCGAAAAGTGTATGAGAAGTTATATACAGAATTGAACCCAATTCCATATGTATGTTTTCGGCTATGGCCAGCAGGTGACCCGTTAAATTGGAGGCTATTCCGTCGGAAGAGGATAGCGATTTTTGTTTCATTGGAAAGTGTGTATGAAGTTATGCACAGAATTGAACTAAATTTCTTTTTCTTTCTTTTTTTAGGGCTTCGTTCATCTCACAAAACCCTATTACTCCCTTTCCGCCACAGAGCAGTTCTCAGAAACTATATAACTTACAGGCATGAAAATTTGTGTATGTATAGCTAAATACTACTATGATGCTCAAAATATTAAAATTTGAAAAAATCGTATTATTTTAATAGAGAGATATAAAAAACCAAAATTCTAACAGCCTTTTCCTATTCAGTTGAAACATTTTTCGTTAGAGCAGTTGCCAACCCTTAAAAATCCACACCAAAATTCTTTCTACAATAATTCATTTTCTAAATAATATAATCCAATCACTTGTTAACTTTAAATTAATGTCCAATAATGCTTAAAGTGATAAAAAACATAACACAGAATAAACTGGCTAAAGCGGCGGTAATACAATATAAGTAAGGAGATAGATTTCAATAATAGTAAAATAATTTTTCAATCAAGAGCTTATTTCCCATCCATTATCGGTGAATCTACACTGCTCAAAACAATTAAAGGATATTGCAGTTTTAGGTGGATTTTATATCTGGGAAACTTTTTAGCTGATTGATACATGGTCGACAGACATAGTAGGTTATATGAGAATAAATTACACATGTTTGGCAGAAAAAAATGCATTTTATTGCGCATTTGTGTACAAAAGGAAAAAAACACAATTTGTGCATATGAGAAAAAAAGAATAAGAAACGGTGTTATCTTCAAAGAAAATCATTTTCAGTAGGGCGTATGGTTTCCACGGGCGGCCAGCAATGTTGAAAACCTTTGAGGCATGGACTCAATGAGGCTATTAATGACGAGTTGGGGTATTCTGCCCCACTCTTCCAGAAGAGCTCTTTTCAGTTCTTGGAGAGTTTGTGGGGGTTGTTGGCGGCCAGAAACTCGTCTTCATAGAGCGTCCCAAACGTGCTCGATTGGATTCATGTCTGGAGAACACGCTGGCCATTCCATTCGAACGATTCCTTCCTCGAAAAGGAAATCCTCCACCAGGTTTGCACGATGTGGCCTGCAGTTATCGTCCATTAAAATGAAGTTATCTCCGATTGCTGCAGCGTAAGGGACTACAATAGGTCTGAGGATCTCATCCCTATATCGGCGACCAGTCAGAGCTCCATCTCGAATGATCTAAAGGTCAGTGCGCCCGTCAATGGAGATGCCACCATACACCAACACTCCTCCACCGCCAAATCTGACACTTTCGTGCACGAACGCAGGATTATTCCTACTGCCACGGTCCCTCCAGATGAAAATACGCCTATTATCCGGATGCACAGAAAAACGGGACTCGTCAGAAAACAGAATATTGCTCCATTCATTTCTCCTCCAGTTGACATGCTCGATTGCCCACTCCCTGCGGTCGCGACGATGCCTTGATGTTAATCTAACACATACCATCGGTCGGCGAGCATACAGACCTACAGCATGGAGCTGGTTTCGGACAGTCTGAGTTGAAATCGTGGTGCCTGTAGTCGAGCGAAGGTGTTGTTGGAGAAGAGTAGCGTTCATGTTTCGGTGTCTCCGAGCTGTTAACGCTAAATACCGATCTTCATTGGGCGTTGTTGCCCGTCTACGACCTTGCCCTGGTCTTCGGCCTGCACATCCACTCTCCAAAAAACGGTTCCAGATCCTGGAAATGACACTTTGTGACACTCCAATGGCTTGCGCTACTTCGGCTTGAGTTTGGCCCCCTTCTAACCTACCAACAATTCTCCAAGCTTCTGAATCTGTCAAATGACTTCGCTGAGACATCGTACTCATCGAAACAAAGCAATCACTGAATGCCGATCATCCTTGTCTTCATTCTCTTTTATCCAGTTGAAAGTCAAATTTCATTCGCTGCCGCTGAAGCGACGTTTTTGACGTCGAACTCAAAATTTGCATACTCCACAGTTTGAAAACCAGAAAAATTTGCATTTGTGATTCTCTTCTTCTATTTTCGGCAAAAAAAATTTCGTTTATATCTTTATTTTATATAAAACTTCAAATATCCTTTAATTGTTTTGAGCAGCGTATATAGAAATATATTTGCGAAAAGATTGCATTTGTAACGAAACCGTTTCCTTTGAATTAGCTAAAATTTGGCACGCGATGATAGATAGATGGAAAAGCAATAAAAATAAAAACTAGTCGTTGCACCGTAATACTTACCCATCATGGATATGCATAATGTAAAATATTAAAATAAAAATGTGTAAACTACTTATAAAATGCATTGCAATTCAAATAAAATCGTGGCTTGATGACGTCACAAACTTTAAAGGCTCGATTACTGAATTGCTTGAAAGAGGTTTTTCCTTATAACTCCAAAAATAATAATCCTATTAACTAGCGGTTTATTGCATCTGATTAGGCGTCAAATTTCTAATTAAAATATATCTTTGAAATGAAATTTGGATGAAATACAGGGTCATGAAAAATCGAAGAGTGTGGAAAACAGGATTCCAAATATCTCGGCAACTAATTATCCGATCGACTTCATGCTTTATTCAAAATTTATGTTTTTTTATTGTCTTTTATATTCATTTCTTAAAATATACAATTTCGAAAATTTTTATATACCTTTCATCAGAACGAATATTTCGAGAGTCCGAAAAAAATTGTTCCGGTTAATCGAGGTTATTGAAATGAAATAGGCTTCTTCCCATTATTACATACTAAGTACATACCAAATTGCAAGTCTCTATCTCAATTTTTTCGGGAGATAGAGCGTTTACAGACACACACACACAGAGACACACAGACACAGAGACGGACGGCAAAAATTTTTTTTCTAAAAATATGTTTTTCGGAATCTCCAGTGTCTGAAACGTGTAAATCCGTCAAAATTTTTTTTTCGATTTTCAAAACGATTACAAGACTTACCCTATACTACGTATGATGGGTAAGTAATAAATAATATTTTTTTCACCTTTCCCAATTTAAGCATCTACTAACCTTGGACATCATGCGATCTCGTGGTATATGTGTTTACTATTTTCAAATATGCGAGAATTTTGTATTTATCATTAAGATCCGAAGAGTCACCGATAGTTGGGATCGAAACATATGTTATCTACACATTAAACTAGTCGTTGGGGGCCACCGTAATACTTACCCATCATGGATATGCATAATGTAAAATATTAAAATAAAAATGTGTAAACTACTTATAAAATGCATTGCAATTCAAATAAAATCGTGGCTTGATGACGTCACAAACTTTAAAGGCTCGATTACTGAATTGCTTGAAAGAGGTTTTTCCTTATAACTCCAAAAATAATAATCCTATTAACTAGCGGTTTATTGCATCTGATTAGGCGTCAAATTTCTAATTAAAATATATCTTTGAAGTGAAATTTGGATGAAATACAGGGTCATGAAAAATCGAAGAGTGTGGAAAACAGGATTCCAAATATCTCGGCAACTAATTATCCGATCGACTTCATGCTTTATTCAAAATTTATGTTTTTTTATTGTCTTTTATATTCATTTCTTAAAATATACAATTTCGAAAATTTTTATATACCTTTCATCAGAACGAATATTTCGAGAGTCCGAAAAAAATTGTTCCGGTTAATCGAGGTTATTGAAATGAAATAGGCTTCTTCCCATTATTACATACTAAGTACATACCAAATTGCAAGTCTCTATCTCAATTTTTTCGGGAGATAGAGCGTTTACAGACACACACACACACAGACACACAGACACAGAGACGGACGGCAAAATTTTTTTTTCTAAAAATATGTTTTTCGGAATCTCCAGTGTCTGAAACGTGTAAATCCGTCAAAATTTTTTTTTCGATTTTCAAAACGATTACAAGACTTACCCTATACTACGTATGATGGGTAAGTAATAAATAATATTTTTTTCACCTTTCCCAATTTAAGCATCTACTAACCTTGGACATCATGCGATCTCGTGGTATATGTGTTTACTATTTTCAAATATGCGAGAATTTTGTATTTATCATTAAGATCCGAAGAGTCACCGATAGTTGGGATCGAAACATATGTTATCTACACATTAAACTAGTCGTTGGGGGCCACCGTAATACTTACCCATCATGGATATGCATAATGTAAAATATTAAAATAAAAATGTGTAAACTACTTATAAAATGCATTGCAATTCAAATAAAATCGTGGCTTGATGACGTCACAAACTTTAAATGCTCGATTACTGAATTGCTTGAAAGAGGTTTTTCCTTATAACTCCAAAAATAATAATCCTATTAACTAGCGGTTTATTGCATCTGATTAGGCGTCAAATTTCTAATTAAAATATATCTTTGAAGTGAAATTTGGATGAAATACAGGGTCATGAAAAATCGAAGAGTGTGGAAAACAGGATTCCAAATATCTCGGCAACTAATTATCCGATCGACTTCATGCTTTATTCAAAATTTATGTTTTTTTATTGTCTTTTATATTCATTTCTTAAAATATACAATTTCGAAAATTTTTATATACCTTTCATCAGAACGAATATTTCGAGAGTCCGAAAAAAATTGTTCCGGTTAATCGAGGTTATTGAAATGAAATAGGCTTCTTCCCATTATTACATACTAAGTACATACCAAATTGCAAGTCTCTATCTCAATTTTTTCGGGAGATAGAGCGTTTACAGACACACACACACACAGACACACAGACACAGAGACGGACGGCAAAATTTTTTTTTCTAAAAATATGTTTTTCGGAATCTCCAGTGTCTGAAACGTGTAAATCCGTCAAAAATTTTTTTTCGATTTTCAAAACGATTACAAGACTTACCCTATACTACGTATGATGGGTAAGTAATAAATAATATTTTTTTCACCTTTCCCAATTTAAGCATCTACTAACCTTGGACATCATGCGATCTCGTGGTATATGTGTTTACTATTTTCAAATATGCGAGAATTTTGTATTTATCATTAAGATCCGAAGAGTCACCGATAGTTGGGATCGAAACATATGTTATCTACACATTAAACTAGTCGTTGGGGGCCACCGTAATACTTACCCATCATGGATATGCATAATGTAAAATATTAAAATAAAAATGTGTAAACTACTTATAAAATGCATTGCAATTCAAATAAAATCGTGGCTTGATGACGTCACAAACTTTAAATGCTCGATTACTGAATTGCTTGAAAGAGGTTTTTCCTTATAACTCCAAAAATAATAATCCTATTAACTAGCGGTTTATTGCATCTGATTAGGCGTCAAATTTCTAATTAAAATATATCTTTGAAGTGAAATTTGGATGAAATACAGGGTCATGAAAAATCGAAGAGTGTGGAAAACAGGATTCCAAATATCTCGGCAACTAATTATCCGATCGACTTCATGCTTTATTCAAAATTTATGTTTTTTTATTGTCTTTTATATTCATTTCTTAAAATATACAATTTCGAAAATTTTTATATACCTTTCATCAGAACGAATATTTCGAGAGTCCGAAAAAAATTGTTCCGGTTAATCGAGGTTATTGAAATGAAATAGGCTTCTTCCCATTATTACATACTAAGTACATACCAAATTGCAAGTCTCTATCTCAATTTTTTCGGGAGATAGAGCGTTTACAGACACACACACACACAGACACACAGACACAGAGACGGACGGCAAAATTTTTTTTTCTAAAAATATGTTTTTCGGAATCTCCAGTGTCTGAAACGTGTAAATCCGTCAAAAATTTTTTTTCGATTTTCAAAACGATTACAAGACTTACCCTATACTACGTATGATGGGTAAGTAATAAATAATATTTTTTTCACCTTTCCCAATTTAAGCATCTACTAACCTTGGACATCATGCGATCTCGTGGTATATGTGTTTACTATTTTCAAATATGCGAGAATTTTGTATTTATCATTAAGATCCGAAGAGTCACCGATAGTTGGGATCGAAACATATGTTATCTACACATTAAACTAGTCGTTGGGGGCCACCGTAATACTTACCCATCATGGATATGCATAATGTAAAATATTAAAATAAAAATGTGTAAACTACTTATAAAATGCATTGCAATTCAAATAAAATCGTGGCTTGATGACGTCACAAACTTTAAATGCTCGATTACTGAATTGCTTGAAAGAGGTTTTTCCTTATAACTCCAAAAATAATAATCCTATTAACTAGCGGTTTATTGCATCTGATTAGGCGTCAAATTTCTAATTAAAATATATCTTTGAAGTGAAATTTGGATGAAATACAGGGTCATGAAAAATCGAAGAGTGTGGAAAACAGGATTCCAAATATCTCGGCAACTAATTATCCGATCGACTTCATGCTTTATTCAAAATTTATGTTTTTTTATTGTCTTTTATATTCATTTCTTAAAATATACAATTTCGAAAATTTTTATATACCTTTCATCAGAACGAATATTTCGAGAGTCCGAAAAAAATTGTTCCGGTTAATCGAGGCTATTGAAATGAAATAGGCTTCTTCCCATTATTACATACTAAGTACATACCAAATTGCAAGTCTCTATCTCAATTTTTTCGGGAGATAGAGCGTTTACAGACACACACACACACAGACACACAGACACAGAGACGGACGGCAAAATTTTTTTTTCTAAAAATATGTTTTTCGGAATCTCCAGTGTCTGAAACGTGTAAATCCGTCAAAAATTTTTTTTCGATTTTCAAAACGATTACAAGACTTACCCTATACTACGTATGATGGGTAAGTAATAAATAATATTTTTTTCACCTTTCCCAATTTAAGCATCTACTAACCTTGGACATCATGCGATCTCGTGGTATATGTGTTTACTATTTTCAAATATGCGAGAATTTTGTATTTATCATTAAGATCCGAAGAGTCACCGATAGTTGGGATCGAAACATATGTTATCTACACATTAAACTAGTCGTTGGGGGCCACCGTAATACTTACCCATCATGGATATGCATAATGTAAAATATTAAAATAAAAATGTGTAAACTACTTATAAAATGCATTGCAATTCAAATAAAATCGTGGCTTGATGACGTCACAAACTTTAAATGCTCGATTACTGAATTGCTTGAAAGAGGTTTTTCCTTATAACTCCAAAAATAATAATCCTATTAACTAGCGGTTTATTGCATCTGATTAGGCGTCAAATTTCTAATTAAAATATATCTTTGAAGTGAAATTTGGATGAAATACAGGGTCATGAAAAATCGAAGAGTGTGGAAAACAGGATTCCAAATATCTCGGCAACTAATTATCCGATCGACTTCATGCTTTATTCAAAATTTATGTTTTTTTATTGTCTTTTATATTCATTTCTTAAAATATACAATTTCGAAAATTTTTATATACCTTTCATCAGAACGAATATTTCGAGAGTCCGAAAAAAATTGTTCCGGTTAATCGAGGTTATTGAAATGAAATAGGCTTCTTCCCATTATTACATACTAAGTACATACCAAATTGCAAGTCTCTATCTCAATTTTTTCGGGAGATAGAGCGTTTACAGACACACACACACACAGACACACAGACACAGAGACGGACGGCAAAATTTTTTTTTCTAAAAATATGTTTTTCGGAATCTCCAGTGTCTGAAACGTGTAAATCCGTCAAAAATTTTTTTTCGATTTTCAAAACGATTACAAGACTTACCCTATACTACGTATGATGGGTAAGTAATAAATAATATTTTTTTCACCTTTCCCAATTTAAGCATCTACTAACCTTGGACATCATGCGATCTCGTGGTATATGTGTTTACTATTTTCAAATATGCGAGAATTTTGTATTTATCATTAAGATCCGAAGAGTCACCGATAGTTGGGATCGAAACATATGTTATCTACACATTAAACTAGTCGTTGGGGGCCACCGTAATACTTACCCATCATGGATATGCATAATGTAAAATATTAAAATAAAAATGTGTAAACTACTTATAAAATGCATTGCAATTCAAATAAAATCGTGGCTTGATGACGTCACAAACTTTAAATGCTCGATTACTGAATTGCTTGAAAGAGGTTTTTCCTTATAACTCCAAAAATAATAATCCTATTAACTAGCGGTTTATTGCATCTGATTAGGCGTCAAATTTCTAATTAAAATATATCTTTGAAGTGAAATTTGGATGAAATACAGGGTCATGAAAAATCGAAGAGTGTGGAAAACAGGATTCCAAATATCTCGGCAACTAATTATCCGATCGACTTCATGCTTTATTCAAAATTTATGTTTTTTTATTGTCTTTTATATTCATTTCTTAAAATATACAATTTCGAAAATTTTTATATACCTTTCATCAGAACGAATATTTCGAGAGTCCGAAAAAAATTGTTCCGGTTAATCGAGGTTATTGAAATGAAATAGGCTTCTTCCCATTATTACATACTAAGTACATACCAAATTGCAAGTCTCTATCTCAATTTTTTCGGGAGATAGAGCGTTTACAGACACACACACACACAGACACACAGACACAGAGACGGACGGCAAAATTTTTTTTTCTAAAAATATGTTTTTCGGAATCTCCAGTGTCTGAAACGTGTAAATCCGTCAAAAATTTTTTTTCGATTTTCAAAACGATTACAAGACTTACCCTATACTACGTATGATGGGTAAGTAATAAATAATATTTTTTTCACCTTTCCCAATTTAAGCATCTACTAACCTTGGACATCATGCGATCTCGTGGTATATGTGTTTACTATTTTCAAATATGCGAGAATTTTGTATTTATCATTAAGATCCGAAGAGTCACCGATAGTTGGGATCGAAACATATGTTATCTACACATTAAACTAGTCGTTGGGGGCCACCGTAATACTTACCCATCATGGATATGCATAATGTAAAATATTAAAATAAAAATGTGTAAACTACTTATAAAATGCATTGCAATTCAAATAAAATCGTGGCTTGATGACGTCACAAACTTTAAATGCTCGATTACTGAATTGCTTGAAAGAGGTTTTTCCTTATAACTCCAAAAATAATAATCCTATTAACTAGCGGTTTATTGCATCTGATTAGGCGTCAAATTTCTAATTAAAATATATCTTTGAAGTGAAATTTGGATGAAATACAGGGTCATGAAAAATCGAAGAGTGTGGAAAACAGGATTCCAAATATCTCGGCAACTAATTATCCGATCGACTTCATGCTTTATTCAAAATTTATGTTTTTTTATTGTCTTTTATATTCATTTCTTAAAATATACAATTTCGAAAATTTTTATATACCTTTCATCAGAACGAATATTTCGAGAGTCCGAAAAAAATTGTTCCGGTTAATCGAGGTTATTGAAATGAAATAGGCTTCTTCCCATTATTACATACTAAGTACATACCAAATTGCAAGTCTCTATCTCAATTTTTTCGGGAGATAGAGCGTTTACAGACACACACACACACAGACACACAGACACAGAGACGGACGGCAAAATTTTTTTTTCTAAAAATATGTTTTTCGGAATCTTCAGTGTCTGAAACGTGTAAATCCGTCAAAAAAAATTTTTCGATTTTCAAAACGATTACAAGACTTACCCTATACTACGTATGATGGGTAAGTAATAAATAATATTTTTTTCACCTTTCCCAATTTAAGCATCTACTAACCTTGGACATCATGCGATCTCGTGGTATATGTGTTTACTATTTTCAAATATGCGAGAATTTTGTATTTATCATTAAGATCCGAAGAGTCACCGATAGTTGGGATCGAAACATATGTTATCTACACATTAAACTAGTCGTTGGGGGCCACCGTAATACTTATCCATCATGGATATGCATAATGTAAAATATTAAAATAAAAATGTGTAAACTACTTATAAAATGCATTGCAATTCAAATAAAATCGTGGCTTGATGACGTCACAAACTTTAAAGGCTCGATTACTGAATTGCTTGAAAGAGGTTTTTCCTTATAACTCCAAAAATAATAATCCTATTAACTAGCGGTTTATTGCATCTGATTAAGCGTCAAATTTCCAATTAAAATATATCTTTGAAGTGAAATTTGGATGAAATACAGGGTCATGAAAAATCGAAGAGTGTGGAAATAGGATTCCAAATATCTCGGCAACTAGTTATCCGATCGACTTCATGCTTTATTCAAAATTTATGTTTTTTTATTGTCTTTTATATTCATTTCTTAAAATAAACAATTTCGAAAATTTTTATATACCTTTCATCAGAACGAATATTTCGAGAGTCCGAAAAAAATTGTTCCGGTTAATCGAGGTTATTGAAATGAAATAGGCTTCTTCCCATTATTACATACTAAGTACATACCAAATTGCAAGTCTCTATCTCAATTTTTTCGGGAGATAGAGCGTTTACAGACACACAGACACACAGACGGACGGCAAAATTTTTTTTTCTAAAAATATGTTTTTCGGAATCTCCAGTGTCTGAAACGTGTAAATCCGTCAAAAAAAATTTTTCGATTTTCAAAACGATTACAAGACTTACCCTATACTACGTATGATGGGTAAGTAAAAAGGTATTTTAAATATTCTGTGTTATGTTTTTTATCACTTTAAGCATTATTGGACATTAATTTAAATTCATTTTCTATTGAGATATTTCCACGTGGAAAATGAAAATGAAATAAAAAGTTTCACTCATTGAAAAAAAAATGAATAGGACGTCCTATTGGTAATAAAAGGGAAATTTTCAAACACTTCTCAATAATACAAGGAGTATGTGTATGTACAGAAAGCAGATTAATATCACGTCATTAGAGAAATAAAAATAAAATGAATCTGACGTCCTATTGGAAGTTTAACGGATTTTTCTAATGTTTGAGAATAATACAAAGCGAGTATCCATATGAGTCATAGAGAATAGTAAATATATGAGTTTGAGGAACGTACTGAATCTTGATAAAAACCCGATTATGGAAATATTCGCCTATTTTAACATTTTGAAAGTGTGCAACATGTTTAATTTTGAATTTTTTTATAATATCGCATTGAGTCCACATGACAGGTATTATTATGACAGAGTATAATAGCGGGCTTCGCCCGCTATCGAGCCTGTTCAGATATTCGAAAAACCGGAGTTTGTTATAAAGAGAGTTACATACGTTTTTAATTATCGGGGTGAAACGTTTTCCTTAATGAATGCATTTATTTTTCTTTTAATGTTACGTGAATGACGTCATGGGTAAGTTGCATTAGTAAAATCTAAAATAACTAATCTTCCGTAATCGGTGGGTAAGGTTAGCTCCAAACATGGGCGTTTGCTAGCAACAATAAGGTTTAAAATCAATGTAGATACTTTTAAAGAACTGTCACAAAAAGTCTCACTTACTAAAATACGCAATTTGGTAGTAGGACCCGGATTACGCAATAGGTTTAAATATCTATTTTATATAAACTTTTTTTTAAAAATCGCATTTAGTCTACATGACAGATATTATTATGACAGAGTATAATAGCGGGCTTCGACCGCTATCGGGCCGTTTTTTTTTTTTTTTTTTGCTTATGGTTAGCAGATTTCAGTTGAATCTGGGGATTATACACCGGAAGGGGGCGCTGTAATAGCAACTAAATATTTTAATAATTTTAGTAGTAATTAAATATTTTAATAAACAAAATTAAATTGATTTTATAATTGTTTTATTTGCGTGTTTAAAAAAAAAAACAATATGACTTTCACCAATAGTGTCGCCAGGGTTTTTTTTTTTTTTTTAATATTTATTACAATTTTATAGTAGTAATCTTCGCTTTACCTAATGACAGATATTCCGTGTTTAAATAAAGCGAAGACTACTTATTTGAAAAAGGGACAGATATTTTGAATAAAAGATTCTCTACAACACTACTTGCAAATCTAAATACGGTAAAGCCTGCTAAGACGGAATCACCCGGAACCGGAAAAACTTCTATTTTAGGCAGGTTTTCACTTAGGAGGAATAGCGTAATCCTATTCTTTTCACCGCCACTCTGTTTTTATTTTCATTTAACACAGGTTTCCGTTATAGACAGGTTCTGTTTTCACAGCTTTTACTGCAATTACTAACTCTAAAAAATGTAATTCTTATATATATTTTTTATACGAAATAGTAACTCATTAAACTGTTATATTACTGTTAACTTTTATGAAGGGAGAATAGAGAAATTTTAATTCGTCACTCAGACGAATTGGACATAAATTAAAAAAAAAATTGCTAAAATTATCAAAATATTCTGTAGAGCAAAAATTTAAGTAAATGGAGTTTATACGGAAAAAAAAAAACCCTTCGTGTAAATATCAGGAAAATAAATAAACGCCACCCCAGCCCCGACCGCCTTAAATAGAAATTTGTTATAGGTTAGCTTTAATTTCTAAAAAATATTTAAAAGTAAAACCAACAAGATAGTATAAATTTGCGAAATATTAAGCTGTTTTTACAAAACATATAATATACATAGTACAGTCATTTTATTAGGTGCGTTCGTAATGATATAAATACGTAGCACCTACCGTCTGTCCGCAGCGGAACAGCACACAACCGAATGGTTTGAAATTTAATATATACGAAGCTGAGCCCCGCCCGGCGTTGAAACAAAAATGAAGTATTTATTATTTTATATCTTTAACCCGATTTTGTATGAAATTATATTTTAAGATGAAAAATGCGCGAAAAAATCATTCATTTTTACGTAGGGTCGTTTTATAGTTTTAAAATTTGTCTTTAAAATCTTTGTGGGTGATCCATAAAACGGTTTTACAGCCCGTGTCAAAATTTCGTTAAAAAAGAGTGTTGTCGAGTTGTAAAAGAAATTTCTTCTCGCTTTTTTGTTTGTTTTCGCGTCGGCTCTTTTTTAACATAGCAATAAAAAAAATGTTTTTGGCGGCCTTCACTGAATGGTTTGAACGTTGAAAATATAGTATAGCTTATGAGCTGTTTTAAACACATGGCTAACATTTATTTTACATAATTACGAAAAATAGAAACAATTACATAATATTGTACTTTGCTAAAACAGTGTAAAATGGAGATGTTAAAAGTTAAATTATTCCCAGCAGTTTCGGCTCAGGCAAAAGACTAAAAGGGTGAGAGTGAAACGAGAAAGGGAAGGAGAAACCAAGAACGAAAACAAAGGATAATGACCACTGAATTTATTTTAGATTCATATTATATTAGATATATTATATTAGCAATCATTTTTAAATTACGTTAACATAAATATTCTATTTTCGTCTCCTTTTTTTCATTATATTTATGCAAAAATATAATCCAATTCTCACTTCAGGTATCACTCATCTTTTAAATGTTGACATTTTCAATAGAATAGCCTTTATTGATTTTTATCTCTCATAAAAAAAAAAAAAATCTTGATTATTTCTATTATTACAACGTCACTGGTGGCTCCAGCATAATATGTGTACGTGCATTCCACCCCTCCCCCCTCTTTGTTCCCATTCTTGATTTTCCCTATACCATTTCTCATTTCTCTCTCTCAAGCTTTAAGTACCGCCAGTTGAGTCCTTTGGTGTCCCTGAGGATGGCTATAAAATTTTAGCCGAAACTGTTGGGACTCATTTAACTTTTAACATCTCCATTTTACACAACTACTACAAGTACAATTATGTACTGTTTATATTTTTAATCTGTATATTAATCAACTGTGTACACGTCCATCTTCAACACCTCTGTAATGTATGTATCTTAATAATAATTATTATAAACCCTACTCTCTTCCGAGTCAGACGGAAGGACTTGTTAGGTGCGTTCGTAATTATATAAATACGTATAGCGTCCAGAGTCGCCATCTGGTCCGTTCGGCAAAAACTACCCAACCGAAGGGTTTGAAATTGAATCTATAGAATCGTTGCCGAATTTTGTCGAGTCATTTTCCGATTTTATGAAAATCGAAATCAAAACTTAAAAAGATATTCATAAAAGTTTTCTTCTTTCCATTAAATCCTATCATTTGTGCTATTCCACGATAGGTCATGATTCTAGGATTGAAGAGGGAGTCCCTTTAAAAACCGAATGTGTAGAGACTAAAATGGTTTCATTCTTCTTGGATAGATGTTTCCAGAGAAATAGATATTCAATATAGAAAAAGTCTCAATAGAGATTTCAAGTTCTGAAATTTTCAAAGCTAGGCTTCAGTTTCCCATTGGAATTTTAAGTCCATGTCCACAAAAGATAAAATGTTGCGAACTTCAAATGGACTTACTTTAGGACGGAAATGAATCCTATCCTAATATGCAGACGATACAATTCATTTTTTCAGTGAAATAATAACGTTGATTTTTTTTTTTTTACATTGTCTTGTATTGGATATTGGCGCATAGTATCATTTTAATGTAACACAATTGTGATGAACTGTTTGTAAAAGTGTTCATTTCCTAAAATAAAAGGATTATAAATAATATGAAAATCTGCATCCCATAAAATAAATTTTGTATTCCTGCATTTTTGCGTAAAGAGTGCAACAGCTATTAAAACACTGATTAAGATCTGAATATTTATAAAACCAGTTAGAGTACCAATGCACCTCATTTGTCACGTTTGATGAACAACTTGTTTTGTTTGTAGATCGGTTAAAATAATAAAATGAAAGGTCCCTCTCTGACTTAGGTTGCGGAATTCATTCCCGGAGCACGCATATTGTGTCATCCCGTTTCATTCAATAAACTCTCATAAATATTTATCCGCGCTGAAGGAGAAACGAGCTAGACGAACTCCCAATTAATTTAAAGGAATAAAATACAATGGGAAAGGTGGCGGTGGGGATTTTTTTTTTTTTTTTATTCTCTCTTCTTTGGCATCCAAGCTGTTGGACCACAGTTTAAGATGCAGCGGGAACATCTGTACAGTTTCTTCGTTTTTTTTTTTTCATTTTAACATGAAGAGGGGGGGGGGGGGGTCTCGCGTATTTAACGGTATTCAACGCGTTACAATGCGTTCGCGTGCCCGTTTTCCGCGCGAGGGGTCGCCGATTAAAAAAGACGAAGTGAGAAACACGTTCTTTTTTTTTTCTTTTCATATACCCATCTCATGGAAGAGTGTTCTCGATTTTTTCTAAATTGCCTTCACCTCGAAGACGGGAACTTTTCTGACGTATTTATTAAATGATTTTCACCTATCTCAACACTGTAAAAAAAAAAAAAAAAAATCCTGAAAACGGAAATTGTATTGGCAATCAAAACGCCAGTACTATTTCCGTATTTGAACGGGAAAAAAAATCCGTAAATTCCAGGAAATTTTCCGTGATTTCTGAAATGTTCGTTTTTAAATTTCCGTTTTATAACAGATGTCTTCCGCATTTTTTAGAAATTTTTATGTCGTTAAAATAAAATTTTTTGGACCAAAAACGAAAAAAAGGTTACTTCGCGAGGAATAGATAAGGGATAGATACTTTTCTGCTTCTTTTTTTCATTCCTGAGTCAGTTTACAGTAATTAACCAACCCTTGCCATGAGCGAAATTGAACCCGGAATCTCCCTTGTACTAAAGTGACGACCTAGACCACTGTGCTATTGCTGGTCACAGCTCCTTCTCAAATGTTGTTACTTATTTTATGATGCAAAAACTTGAGGTTTCATCTGTAGATGGATTTTTTTTTAGAATTCCAATGTTTTTATATTTTCTTTTCATAATTTTCAATATTTTTCTGCATTATTTGATGCCTTATAACAGATAAATTTTAATTTATTATGTATTATATGCGTAAAGCATTATATTAAGAGTAATGATTGCTTCTTTTTGCAACAGTACTAACATTTTAGTTTTTCGAACATATATATATTTTTTAATTATTTGCCTGATTATCTCCTTATCAATTCCAATAAAAACAACAATTATCTTAATCAGACATGTTTATTACATGCTATTAAAATATATATATTTTTTAATATCTTATTTTAAACTTTTGTAAATAAACAATTTTATTATAAATTAAATAATTATATTTCAGCTATGCTGAGAGCTTTTGCGTACGGTTCTGTTAAACTGAATAGTTTTAAAAATATGAAAACAAGAAAAACGTGATTTTTAGAGAAAAATTTGAAATTAATGAACTTGGGATAGGTAAGTTTAAATCTGGACTTATTGATATAATTTAATTTAAATTAGTTTAATTTATAAAAATATGAACTAACGAAATAAATTAAAAACGTTATAAAGTTAAAAACTATATAAAAGTAATAAAAAGTAATAAAAGTAAAGAAAAAATATTAACTAATTTTATAAATTTAAGGGAAAAATTATAAACTTTGTAAAATTATAAGTGATAAAATAATACATTTTAGCGTTATTCATAAATTTGTAAGCCAAATCAGTTTAGTTTAATACCAATTTGCATAGTTATAATTTGAAGAGATATTATGTTATGAAACTTTTAAATAACACAATATTGCCTCACGTTAAAAAAGTTAAAATAATTTTTCTTTGTTAAATTACTGAAAAAAAAAAAAATCATAATTTTGAAGTGCTATCAAAGAAAAAAAAAAGTTGATTAAAAAATGATTTTTTTTTTCTGTAATTTATAAAAATAAAATAAATTTCTAAATATTTTATTAAAAAATATAAATATTACTATTATTTTCACAATAAATTGACATGGCCTCGGTTAGAATGGGCAGCGGGTCGACCCGGGCCAGGCCTGTATTCTGAAAGAACTCTAGTAAATGCAACAATCTTAATTTGCATTTCAAAGGCGATTTCTGTACTCAACCTTTAAATGTCACTTACAGAAATTGCACTGTTTTGGAAGAAATACGGACATTGTACTGTTTTGAAAGAAATACGGACAAAATCCATTTCCATTAAATTTACGGAAAACTTTCTGCATATTTATGGATTTGAAATCTCTTTAACGGAACTAATGTCATTTACGGAAATTGAACGATTTGGAAAAATGAAACTTCTCCGTAAAATTTTACGGAAAATTTCTTGTATTTTCATGGATTTTTTTTACAGTGATATTTCCACGTAGTGTCACTCAGGAAACCAAGGAACGTCTAAGAAAAGTTTATTTATTTATCATCAAAGCAAGAGGCCCTAAAAATGTACGCCATCAGACCTGTAAAAATGAAGCTCGTGTTTTGCCAGAATTCTGCAATTGTTAGTTTAAATTATTTTAAAACTAAATAAGCACTCTTTAGGCATTTTTAACTATTTTTATTATTCCAAAGGGTTCACAAAAACAGTAAAAAACAATGACTTTAGTGAGATATTTTAGGGTTTTTTTTTTTAGGAAACATTTCACTGTGGGTTTTTTTAGAGGGCAGTACAATATATATAGCAAAACTTGCCATCCTGACACCGTCTGAAATACTGAACCCATTTGTACTTAATTGTGATTCAGTGTAGTGAACTTGCCAGTATATTGTGGATGAGTTCGTTAATCAAGAAGATTTGGTCATTATTCGTTCGAAAATAATGGCCCTTTTCAAAATCCGAATAACTTTTACGGTACCAATGGGGCTCTATTTCCAGTTCATTTGGTATTTGTCAGGTTTCTCTGGTAGCTGCAAGAGTTAAAAGCTATTCTTAAGGGATTATGTGTATCTATTGTGTGCCGTTAGAGGCTTGCTTAAGAAAAATCTTAATCCGGAGGGGAGCGAGTTGAATATAATGAAAGAAGTATTTCCTTTGCAATGTGGTCTTTCATAGATAAGAAAGATATTGCACCCATTATTTAGGAAGACAGACCCTTGGAAAGCGACCAGGAGCCCCGTAGACAGAAAGGTTCTCGGGTGAATGACAAGAGAGTGAAGTTAGTTCTAACGTAGGAGCGAAGCGAAAAGGTCGAAGAGGGATGAGCTCTGAGACCGGTGTTTAGTTGGAGCGTAGGAGTGAAACGTGTTGGTTGTTCAGACAGGAGCTCTGGACACGTGTGTAAAACGATTTTTTCCGAAGGGAAGAGATAAAGCGTGTGAGATTAATAGAGATCTCGGTTCTGAGTGCATTAACGTAGCCTAACGGTACACAGAGGATAGTCTTCTGTATTTTTTTGATTTAATATTGAACCGAATAAGTTACATCTGAGTTAAGTGTAAATATTGTTAATAAAGTGTTAATTTAAGTTTAATTGAAAGAGTTAGGAAAGAGTTTTTAAAATATACATCACGTAACGTGTCCGATATCATATCGGTGGTGGCAGCATATCAAAAGACCGGATTATACTTCGAAGTTGTGTGGACGGAGAGGTGGAATCCGACAGTATTCATTACACAATTCTTAACTTTCAATGTTATGGACTCACTTTGTTGGTTGAGACATAACTGCATTTTAAAACCGAGTTTGAAGGCTTGCTCTTTCATTTATGAATGCAGTCTATATCTTCGAAAATTTTAAAGGGTGCAGAAAATTATGAAATCAGAGGTTAATGCCCTTTGTTATGTTTTCAAAGATATTTCAATGACTGAATCCATAAATCAACTCCTTTTTTTAAAATGCTTGCCGAATGTAATAAAAAAATATTTTTATCCGAGCCAAGTAATAAAAAAGTGTATTTAAAATGAATATTGAATTAGATCTTACTGTTATTTACATATGTGTGTGTCTCACTCTATTGAATGTCAAATTATTTAATTTATGTAAGCCAAGGAATGAGTAGAGTGAGTCTTGTTTTCTGATTATAAATACATTTTTTTTTTCTTAAGAACGAGTGCTAACAGCGGAGATACATCTTTTAAAATAATAGATATTTTTAAAAGAATACATCACAGGGGATGAATCGTGAATGAGGGATAGAAAAATGAAGAAGAAAATTCATTTTTTGTTTTCTTATCCAAAACACAAAATGCAGGCGTTTCCTATTTTGAGAATTGAATGGCTAATGCAGATGCAATAACTACGATGTCATTCTCGTGATTAACTCATTTCAATGATCACTTAGAGACAGAAAGTTATTCGATAGGTTTCACCTTATTTTCTTTGGAATGAAGGAGACTTCTCTTTTTTGCAACGGATGACGAAAATATCCATTTTCCAATGTTCAAAATGCTAAAACCTATATATTTATCCATTTTTTTCTATTAACATCCCTTATGACAGTGTGTTTTACGAAATGAAGACTAAAATTTGCAATAACATAAATGTAGTTTAAAAATAAATAGGTTAAGTTAATAGTCTCTTTCACTGTTATCTTCTGCCTAGGTCACACGACATTGTATTTTTTCCTCTCTTGCATTCATTACCATTGTAGAGCACACGCGTCAGAAAAGTGGGAAAATAAATAAATAAACATGGCTCCAAATATGAGTTTAATATTTTTCTTAATTTGAAAGAAAATTCAACTTTCGCTATTTAAGTGAGTATAGAATTTTTTCTTCGTTCAATCATTTTCCTTCAGAAAACCGTTTTAGAATAGGGTCTGCCAATCATCCGAGTTGGACCGCCCAAGTATCTTCCTCCCCTTTCGAAAAATGCATTTCTTAGAGTGAAAATTAAATGGATAAAAGTTTAAACAACTCTTCTCCTACAACTCGGAACGCTTTGCACTCTCGTGCGTAGCTCATCATATTTAAAAAACTCTTACTTCCGTTAAACGGTGCATTGTGCAATGACCGTTTAGACTCGTGTAGAAGTCGAAGAATTTTAGACAAAATTTGGGAGTTGAAACAAGGGGGTCGACTTATATTACGAGTTAGAAAGAAATAGAAAGTACAAAGAAAGAAATAAATAAAATAAAGAATATGTTACACTCCGGAAGAAGTGTGGAATAGCTGAGTGAAATACCAGAGTCACCGGGTCCAGGTTGGAGAGAGAGAGATAAAAGCGGACAAAGGTCATCTCCCTATGTGATCAACAAAAAAGCTCAATAATAATGTTCTGAACCCATTTTCTCTTGGGATAGAATTCCCTTCCATTACTTTTAATTTCCTTTTTAAAAAGATTTCAACCTGAGAAGGCTTCGAGATTTCTCTCCTAAAACTCCCACAGACCATACACATAAGTATACTCTATTTTAGCAATCTAAGAAGTTGTTGACCCTTGTCCATAAGGCTTGAATAGATTTTGCAAAGAATTTTTTTTCTTTTTAAGTATCCTTCCATGGACGTGAATAGGTTTTTAATTAGTTTAAGCTTCATCCGTTTGACATAATTATACAGTTTTAAAACGTTGAATCAAAAAACATAGTCCAATTAGAAACGTAAAAGAAAGGTATACTCATTGAATGAAAATTTATTATTATTATTTTTTTTTTATCCTCGATTACAAATCCTTTTTCTACATCTACCCGAAATGGAATTCGACTTGTACATGGAAATTCTTTTTTTTTTTTCAAAATATTTTGCGCAAGAAGGGGGGGTTGGGGGGGGTCTACTTATACATTATGACATACTACTTATACATTTTCTACTTATACACCAGTCAATACGGTCATAAAAGTTTAAACAACAACCTTCTCCTAAAATTCCGAAATGTTTGCACTCTCGTGTGTAGCTAAAATTGAAAAGACTCTTACTTCCTTTTTAAGTATTTTTTTCCCTTCTAAATCCCAAGGTCTTCTTACAAATTCTACTAGAAATTTGTCGCAAATGGATCCATTTCCTGAACCGATTGCATCTTTTTTTTTGTTTCCTTTCCGCAGTCCATGTTTCTCCCTTTAGGTGCAAGATAGGAGGTCGGTGCATGTCTCTCCTCTTTGGAAACACACATTGCATTTCGACATAGAAACTGGATTCATCGGAGAACACGGAAGAACAATGGATAAAGGAGAAAAGCAGAATTCGTGAATATCGTAATATTTCGAAAAAAAGAAAAAAATACATTTTCAAAATAGTCAATTTATGGATGATTATAAATAGAGTAACACCTCGATATTAGATCGCGCTACTTGGGAGATAGGAAAAAAGCGCCATAGAACGAGGGGGGCGAGAAGAGTGTTTATAAATGAAAATTAAAGAGCCCTCCCTTAAGCTACGAGGTTTTCGATGGAATACTTGTTCAAACAAGCTGCAAGTTCGACACAAAACAGATGGTAAAACGTTACAAAAATGTACCTATACAGTATTGCATTTTTACTTACATTTTGTAATATTTTCAGAAAATAAGAATCCAGAGTTGTTTGTTTTTCCTTTTCTTTCATTTCCAGTGGCAAGCAGATAATCAAAGAACGAAAATGAACGGATTGCATTTCAGTTATAGGAATGCTTCGATTTATACGTTTCAAAAGTTTTATAAAGGCTTTTTCGAGAAACTCAATTTATCGGGGGACAACTAAAGAAGAGTGAAATAGCCGAATGAGCTATCGCTCATTACCGAGGTGCGATATAACGAGGAGTGACTGTATTTTCAAACATAATATAAATTAGAAACTAGAAGCCTATTGCATCTGAACTGCCAAAAAAAAAGGTGTTGATTTTACAGTATAATACTGGCACCCCAGCTGCCAGTATTATACCGTGAAATCAACATTTTTTTTTTTTTTTCAGTATAATGAAGATGTCATTAAACAATAGGATGCTAAATGTCCTCCTTTTCTTTACGTAACAAAATTGAAGATCAAGTCATTGAAAGTCGGCTTTTTACAATCGCAAAACACAAACTATAGGATCTAATTTGAAGAATCGAGAAAATTGTATGATTTATGCAGCAAAATTTTAAATGCAAAATAATGTGTTTTGATTGAAAAATTTGAACATAAATGTAAAAATTGTCTGTTTTTCCATTCCCTAACCTGTTGTGCCGTTTAAAGTGAACTTTTCTAATGAAGCTATCAATAGCTTATTATCTGAAGGAGACATTTTGTCTTTCCATGGCTGTTCTCAGTAAATACAGTGTCCCACATAACTTTGGGTTCTACTCTTAAAAATTCAGCTTCAAACGTAAGCTTGGAAAAGTTTTTTTGTACGCTTCTTTTTGGCTAAAAAAAACCACTGTCAGAGCAAATGTTCTTTTTATTGATTCATTTACACTTGATTTGACTGAAAACATCAAAAATATCATACACAATGATTGTTTTGAAAAAAATATATCAAAGTACCGCAAAATAATCAAAAAATAAATATCGGATATATATCACAAAACCCTGGATAAAAGTTGCTCAAAAGAAGTTGAATTTTTATGGGACCCAAAAGTTCCCTAGTTAAGGCTAAAAATAAACTGATTTTTAATGGATTAAAAAGTGTCTAAAAAGTAGATCAGTTAAGGAAAAAATAATCTATTTTTAATTGAACAACAAAAAATCTAAAATGGCTCCATTAAGGAGAAAAAATAAGCAGGTTTTAATGGGACGAAAAGCGATTCAAGTGGCTGCATTAAAGGTAAAAAAAGAGCCAATTTCATACGGAACAAAAATGCCTGAATTGGCTCAATTCAGTTTATAAGGGAGGCCTCATTTTAATGAAAAGTTCTGAAAAACACACCGAAATAAATATAAAACGTAATCACATAGACACATAGAATAACGAATGTCATATATATATATATATATATATATATAAGATCGTGATAATATATAAGAAACATTGGAAAGGGCAACCGCGTTGGACTGCTATGTTTACGCAATTCTAGCTCAAAACATCTGAATAAATCAATTACATAAGCGGAAAATTCCGAATGGCACGATTGAAAGGAAAGGGTTCCATCGGTGTCCTTTATTAAATTTTGTTTAATAAAGAACGCTTATTATAAAATGCGGTAAGTCCAACTGATTACTATTTTTTAAGTCTAAATTAGCTCAATAGGGGTTAAATTTATTACTTTCTTCTATCTCTAATAGTAGAAAGTATTGTAATCGAAATTTTTTTCGACATCCTATTTTCGATGGATTGACACGTTTTAGGGGTCAGAGATCCCAAAAACATGTTTTTAGAAAATGTCTGTTTGTCCGTCTGTCCCTGTCTATGTCCTCTTTGTATCATCGAAAAGTGTATGAAGTGATGCCTAATATTGAACCAAATTTTATTTATAGGTTTTTGGCTATGGCCAGCAGGTCCCACTTGAATTTGGGAAGAAAGGGGGAGGGGGGGGCGCTGTGATAGGATTTTTGTTCCATTTTCATTATTGTATCATCGAAAAGTGTGTGAAGTTATGCAGATAACGGATCCAAATATTTTGTATAGGTTTTTGATTATGGCCTGCAGGTCCCAGTTGAATTTGGGGATATTCCGCCGGAGGGGGCGTTGTGATAGCCATTTAAAGATTTCAAATTCAAAAAGTTGTACAAAAAAAATTAGAAATCCTAAAAGATTTTTCCGTTACACGTTCGACCTTCATCTGAGGATTACGGAGCCATTTTTGTTTTGCCTCTATCTTAAAAAATGGCTGAGATAGAGCAGTTTGAAATTTTAGGGTGGCTGACATTTTGAAACAAGGCAGCAGGATTCCTCCCTAAAAGGGTTTCATTTATGGGTTTTAGTGAGCATGCTTTATTGTAAATTTTCTTTCATTGTTGTAACCATCGTTCCAACTCTTATAAGTTTTATACTATATATTCATATTCACCAGCATCCCATTCTCGCCAAGCTTGGCGATATTTCGTCAAATATTGCCAAATTTGGTGATAAAATAGATTGCCATACATAAAGCCAACTTGGCGATAGACGAGAACTGGGAATGAATCTTTTTAATCGAGTTGAACGCATTTTAGCTTCGTGTTTTCCAGCAAAGTTAGTTAATCTTAAAACCAAGGAATATGGAGGTTATCTGTTCCCACCGGTACAGGCCAGAAGGACTTTTCTGAGTCGTGTTGTACATCGTATGCTCGTGCAACGAAGGGTGCTCGGCGATTCGGAAGCAGCTCACGTACAACAGAGTGTCGAAAAATATTGATACTATTGGCGGTGTGAAATATTAACATAACATGTATGAGATAAAAGAAAGTTTTGGGATTGACTCGTTCTTAATGAATTTTGATATGGCTAAATAAACTTCTGTCTTCTTTCTCTCTTTTTTTTTTTTAATGCTCAGAAATACAATTATTCAAAAGGATCGTGAAATTGTAGAGTGAGCGAACTCAACACCCCTTTCCCATGGAAGTAGTGATATAGGAATAATAATTTAGTTTCATAATTCTAATATCCTTTCCCAGTAAACCTGTACCGCTGGGAAAGTAGAGAGAAGAGACAGCCATTTTGTGCCGGCATGAGTGTTGGAAGGAACTTTATGTTTCGGTGGTTTAAAAAAATAAAAACTCTAAGCTAATTTTATATTTGTTGTTTTGAAGAAATAAGTGTGATGCAGATGATGAGGAAATAAGCTGAGAGAGAGATGAATTTTAGACCTCCTATTGGCCTCAATAGAACCTGTATAATGAGCTGGAAATTTTTTAAAAGAAGAAGCGGCATTGTCTGTTTTGTGCCACAACCTCGGTTCTCGAACAAGAAATTCGAGCTCTATTGTATTCAGCTCTCTGAAAGTAAAAGTATCGACACCCAATAGACCGATTGAAAGAAAAAAAAAACTGTAGCAAAAACGACAGAGTGTTTTGTTGGCGCGGATGTACAGTCATTACAAAGTTAGCGAATTTTTAAACTTTGACATACTTGTACAGCGAGGTTGCTGGATCTACTGATTTTTATTTACTTTCTCTTTTTTCTTCTTGTTTTAAGGATCCCAAATCCCCTTTTGATAACGAATTTCCCGCATTGAGTGATACGGATACAACCCCTCCACCCCTGTTTCTCCTTCTTAATCTCAAATCATGTCAAATGTCGTCCTTAGAGGTGTGACACTTTAATTAAAATGTAATTTGTCATTATCTCGTGTAATGTAGTGCTGCAATTCGTTTCTCTATTTTACCGTGTTGTACTATAACATACTCAACAGTGTACTGTTTCAAACTGGAGTTTACTTACTGAAAAATTGGTTTCGTTTCTCGAAAAATTCTTTGAAACGAATTGTGTTCGGGAACCGAGATAAATGAAAAGTTTCAAATGAGGATGAGGATTATCTCAGGTCACGCGCAATACCGAATCCGCAAAATTTTATCTATGTAAGTCTCTATTTTAGAGGAAAACAGGGTCATCCAAAAAAACTCGCAAAGCTGACAAGACTCTCTCCACAATAGAACTCGAACTAGTCAATCTCAATCTACAGATCTCAACGTCAGCTTTGTTCATTCATCTCACTCATTTTTTCAACAGAATCTGGATAGCCTAAAATTAGACTTTTTTAAAAGTCATTTATAAGAATAATGGGGGGCCTACCCCCTGCGAGCTACGCTCGCCAACCCCCGCTCAGACTTCGAGGCCTCTAAAAACATGACAGCGTGCTTTGTTTTAAAAATATTGGTAAATCTGTAATTGGGTTGCCATGCTTTTAACGTTTTAATGGGGCATTTTTTTATTATCATGGCCTCATACACAGCTGTTGCGACAATTGACGACTGTTTTCGGGATTGATAAGTAAAATCAATTACACCTTGAAAAACCAGCTTGTATAAAATGATTAGGTTTAAATTGTGGCTACCTCTCGGACTTTTATAACAACGATCTGTATTCTATTCTTCCTTTGCGTTTAAGGATGAGAAAAATTCCATCTGCTTGTGAATAACATTAAGAACCACGGTATTGAAAAGTACTATGTTATAGACATTTTCAGTAACAGGTTTTAATATTCTCTCCATTTTAGTGCACCATCATGCATGTTTTCATGTTATTTTAAATATGTCAATTATTTATTTTAATTAATATGTATATACGAATTTTCTAATAATTATTTATCATACAAAATTAATTAAATATTTTGTGCATGCATGCCTGCATTTATTCGGCATGAGATATTTAAACAAATTTGCTATCCGCGATAATTTTACACCATGTTATGTCACTTGAATATTGTCCATAAGAAAATCGGGTACTTTTCCAGTATAGGATCCTTTGCTTTTAGGTTTGGCGTAATTCGAGTTTAAAAAACGAATAGATTCGTTAATATACATATATTTGTTACCAAAAGTTATGAAAACAAACCCAGTGAACTTTTGGTGCTTTTCTATTATACGCTTTTTGAGCTATCTGATTTCTATTATACGCTTGACGCTTTTTTAAAAAGCTTGGCGCAATTCGGGCATCAGAAAGCGAGATT
Organism: Maratus michaelseni; assembly: GCA_963931845.1. Lineage (NCBI taxonomy): Eukaryota > Metazoa > Arthropoda > Arachnida > Araneae > Salticidae > Maratus > Maratus michaelseni. The sequence continues at coordinate 470,943,601 of OZ007589.1, forward strand.
TGGTGCCAAATGACATAAAGAGCCATGGAAACAAACTAGACGATTTTTTTTGTTTATATGCGTATTTTAATTATACGTATAATATTATTGTTTTTTCTATACAAATTACTTCTGATTACATATAAAATAGGATAAATGACATTTTACGCTAAACAAATTGTATAAATATTGAAAAAATGCTTCTGTATACGAAATGACAAAGTGAATAGGTTGACAGAAAGTATGTTGCCAAATTTTCCTTTTCCGCCAAGGCTATTTTCTCTGTTTCGTCAAGGCCCCATATACTGGAAAAGCACCGAATTTTTATGCTTGTTTATACATGTATTTATATGTATACAATTTATTTATAATTGTCTTTCAATTTACCTCTTTTTGTACATAAAAATATATAAATGGCTTCTTTATATTAAATAAATTGTATAAACATAAATGACGTCATTTGGACAAATGTATTCAAAATATTTTCAGTTTATAAATTAAATTAAATGCTGACAGAGACGATTGAATCCTGACGATAGAAATGTGATTTTTCTTTTCAAATTTTCATGAAAAACATAATTTAATCACAATCTTGTCTTCATTATCGATTGAAATAAGAGATAAATTCAATTTGAATTTGAAAATGACGAATAAAAAGAAATCAATAATCCCTATCGGGATCCTTTTCGATTTTTTTCCCTTTTTTGTCACAAAAAAACTGAGTAATTAGTTGCCATCATTACAGAAATGTCATTAAAATTAGAAAAAAATTAATATCTCGAAAACTAATTCCAATTTCAAAAATCTATTACCAGTTTTGACATCCGCGGATTTTTATGGACAGTTGGTATTAATTTCACAATCAAGCGTTTAATATTTTATTAAAAATAGCCCTGAAACGTAATCGGTCGTTTAATCAGTCGTTTCATAAAATCGTTTCATAAATTCGTTTCATAAAATCGTTTCACAAATTCGTTTCATTAGGATTTTATATATATAGGGTAGATAAGATTTATCGAAAGTTGCGGAATTTTTAGAAGTATCGCATTAAACACAATTTTATGCAATGATAGGATAAACTACTTATACTGTATTTTTTCAGAATAACAATACATTCCTTCAAGGGGGCGGAGCCCCCTGAATCCCCCGTTGTCGCTTTAATTTTATATTCTCAATTTCCAGTCATTGTGCTATTTCGTTATTCGATCGAGTATGTGCGTCTGCATTGCAATTAACATTGTAATTTCATTGATTAACCATCTCTTTGTACACAGATTGTATCCTATCCTTAAAAAAAAAAAAATACTTATTTTTCAACCACTCAACATCCTATGTATATTAAATATCCTTATACAAATATAAATTCCTCTTATGAGACTTTTATTCCATTGACACATTCAATGTTTTCGTTTGGAAAACCGATTGCGTCCTCTTTCTTTTGAAGTTAAAATAAATCTTCATCTATTTCATTGGAAAAAAGACTTTTAAAAACTTAAATCCCCTGAAATTGAGATATTTTGTTAATAAAATTTCGCGTCAAAATAATGCGATTCACTTGAACTTTCTTTTGTTGATTGTCTTTGAAAAAGAGTTGCTTGGCAACCCTTTAATGAAAGAGAGAGAGAAAAAAAAAGAAATGCATTGGAAATTTTTGTAAAAAATGAGAAATTAAAATGTTTCCTACAATTCAAATGAATGCGTAAAAATTTACCAATAATTTATACAATTCATTTCTAAATTCTCATAAATATAGTGGCCAATTTTCAAAGCGATCGGATTCAATTAAAATCTTCGTAAATATAGCATCCATTGACAATGATCCCAATGCGTGATTTTCTTTTCGGTGAATGTTAAAATTAAAAAATCGCTTGACTTCCCATTGAAAAGCATTATGACTTAAAAGAAAATATTCTATTTTTTTTTTTTTCCGAACGAATGAACCCTATGAAGCCAAAAACTACACAGCTCATTCCGGGTACCTCGCCCCCATACCCACCCAAAATCAACCTCATCGGATGATTTTTACGGCCGTTATCGCAGAACAGACAAACAGACAGAAACCAAAAACTTTTCGCGTCTCCACAGTGAACCTTCACTGACGTTTTGGAAAAAAGGATGGTAAAAAATTGGGATGTGAATGCCTCCCTCCCCCTTCGTCCTCTTTAAAGAGTCTAAAGAAGAACAACAACTCAATTATGACAATGATGCTTATTATAATGACATGTTTTTGGCCCAAAAAGGAAGAATGATCATTCTGTATAGGGAAGCGAGCGATTCATTTTCCTTTCCACATTGTTTTAATGCGTTCTCTCTATTGAGGAAGGTTCGACAGAAAGAAATGCGTCATGAGGGTAAATGTTGGAGGTTCTCATGACGTCATTTTTAGGCAGTGAAATGAAAATAGAACTCATTTGAACGATCCATTTCATAAAATGGATAACGCATCTTATGGATTATAAGTGCACATTTTCGAAACTTTTAATACTTCCCACCGAGTTCAGTGTTTCTGTTTATTTATTTTAAAGATAACCCATTTTCTTTCTCCAAAAAGGAAAAGGCACCTTCTGCAGAGCAGAGAGGCATAAAACGAAGGTGACAGTAGGGCGAAATTAGAATTTCGGCGTCCCGACTTTTTTCATAAACGTCCCTGTTTTTAACGAAATGGCTCCATAATACCCGTTTCCAACTTCCAAAAAAAAAAAAAAACCCACGATTATTGAAAAGGAACCTTAAGAAGAAACCCAACTTTTTACATATCTCTCTACATCGACACACTTTTAAAAACGGTCACTCTTTCTAAAAAATAACAATCGGCAGAAAACTGGAGAAAAAAAAAAAAACGAAAGTTATAAAATATTTCTCTGTATTGATATGGCTATTAATCTTTTGAAAAAGGCTCTTTTAAGAACGGGCGTTGAAGCCCGTGTTTAAAGGTTAAGAATGAAAATGTTTTTTGAAAATCCTAATTATAAATTCTTTTTTAATGGTCAAAATAAAAAGAAATAGGTTTGTTTGTGTGGGATGGACAGAAGGTCAAAATTTTCCATTTTATGTCCCGATTTCTCTTTATCTGAGTCACGAAACGTCTTTATTCCAGTCTCACGTGAAACATCGAAATTTGGCATTGGGCAAAATCGCTTTTCCATTTGAATATTTTATTGTTAGGCTTTAATGAATGATTGATGAGTGAATTTAATGCAAAATGCAGCCTAGCAGCGCCCTCTGTTGGGAGGTTTAGACCCAAACCTAATCCGCATCTATTTATGTCAAGGTCTAACAGAACCTGATGTTGGATGAGATTCTGTACATTCGTTCTTGGGGATGTAGGTATCGTCAAAGTCGTGTAGCAGCGCCACCTGTTGAGATATCGACACCAAAATGTCACCAGCATCTATTTATGTCAAGGTCTAACTGAATCTGAAAGTTGGATGAAAATCAGTGCATTCGTTCTTGAGAGAGAGCTGTTGCGGAAATCGCGAAAAATACAGCCTAGCAGCGCCACCTGTTGGGCGATTTTCCCCGAAAACTATTCAGCACCCATTTGTATTAGGAACTCGCTGAATATAAAGTTTCATTCAATTCCGTGCCTTCGTTCTTGAGAGAGAGCGCCCACAAAATTTTTGTGACACACAGTCAGGACATTTCCTAAAAATCAGTCCCATCGTGTTCAGGAGCTTCTAAAACGTATAAATCCTTTCGAAAATTTTAATGAATCCAACATTTTCTTCTTGTAAAGACAGAAGAAAGTAAAGAAATGGTGAACAGTTTGAAGAAGTGCGAAAGTGTTTCCTCCGACAGTCGATGAGCGGGGCACAAGGGAATGAGTTTCGCAATCGCCGAAAATGTGATTGTCGAGAGGAAACTCAATATTTCTATAGGAGGACACGAGGTTGATTGGGAGTGTTTAAGAGAGGGAAGACGATCTCAGGCCTATCTCTCTCGATTTCCTGTAATTGTTATATACCCACCAGATTACTTTTCCCTTCCAAATCCACAGCCGAGCTTTGAAATCGAATGGGATTCATTCGGCAATACACTTCGACAACAATACACTCCTTATTAATCAATGGTCTTTGAGCTTAACTATTTTCCCAACATCCTATGGCGTGCTCTGTGTTCAGGATGACACTACACTAGTTACATAATTTGGAACTTGAATATCAGTAGGATTGCAAAAACTGCATGTTAGTTTTTAGGGTTTCGTTCATCTCACGAAACCCTATTACTCCCTCTACCTTGCCTGTCCGTCACAGAGCCATTCTCAAAAAAATATGTAACTTATACAGAGTTGAAACTTTGTGTAATATCTAGCTGAATACCAGGTGTAAAGCTCAAAATATTAAAATTTGAAAAAAAAAAAAAAATCGTATTTTAATAAATAGAGATAAAAAAACCGAAATTCTAACAGCCTTTTCCTATTCAATTGAAACATTTTTCGTTATAGCAGTTGCCAACCATTAAAAATCCACAATGAAATTCTTTCTACAATAATTTTCTATTGAACGATTTCCACGTGAAAAATGAAAATGAAATAAAAAGTTTCACCAGTTGAAAAAAATATTATTATGAAATAAAAATGACTGAAGTCATAGTGGTAATAATACAATAATACAAGAAGTATGAGTATGTACACAAAGCAGATTAATATCACGTCATTAGAGAATTAAAAAGAAAATCTGACGTCCTATGGGAAGTTGAACGAATTTTTCAGATGTTTGAGAATAATACAAAGCGAGTATCAATATGAGTCATAGAGAATAGTAAATACAGGGTGTCCCACAAGGTACGCAGCGTCTAATATGTGCAGATTCGGATAGAGCACGTCAATATGAGTATTTTGAATGGTAACATGTGCGGTCCCCGAATATAGCGTGATAGTGTAAGTAAGATGTGAAGCTTGTCATATTAAAAACACAAGAAATGAGGTGAAAATCAATGTTTATTGAGAAATTTTGGATACATTCGGGGACCCCACATGTTACCATTCAAAATACTCATATTGACGTGCTCTATCCGAATCTGCACATATTAGACGCTGCGTACCTTGTGGGACACCTTGTATATGAGTGTGAGAAACCTGTTGAATCATGATAAAAATCCGATTATGGAAATATTCGCCTATTTTAACATTTTGAATTTGCTGAGCAGGTTTAGATATTCGAAAAAATAGACGGGTACTTTTTTACTTTATAATTTTTTTTTTTTTTTTTTTTTTTGGTTGCTAAATGAAATTTATTTGGATATTTATTAAAGAAAGGATAAAGTGTTTTGAAAGGAATTTAAACGAAACCCTTTGAGCGATCTTCGATCACACTTACCCACTTGCTTATTTTGTTTCGAAATATTATAAATTTTTTATATAAACACACACATTTAATTTTATTTGTTGCACACATTTATATTTAACACACACACACACTTAATTTATTTGTGAATTATTTTTATATTATATTATTTTATTTATTTACACACACACATAATTTATTTGTTAATTATTTTTATATTATATTATTTTATTTGTTTACACACACACTTAACTTTATTTGTTAATATTATTTGTTATAACTGTCGTGTTGTGGTTCATATGAAGTTGCAGCTCACAAAACTCAATCGATGTCAACTCTTGGCACCCCAAACCGAAGTCATAAACACTTTTCAACTAGGTTGGAAAGTGTTAAAAAGGTCATTATCAGGGAGTCATTTGTTCTAATGTATCCTATTTATGAAAAGTTATAATAGATTCGAAATTACTTTAATAGTCCTGCCTGTAAATGTAACATTTTTAGGAAATGAAAATGATCTCGTGGATGTGTGAGAAAACTTTGCGCTATTGAGAGGGGAAAAAAAAAAAAAAATTTTTTTAGAGTCAACTACATATGTATTATCATCCGTGTTTCCCCTTCCTTGCAATACCGCATATATTTACATTTCTGAGTTGATAGGGTCCTTTTTAGTAATGGTCTATTTTTATTTAAACACAACTTCGAGTTTAGAGATACGGGTATGCTTTTCTTTTATTTCTTTTTCTTTTTCGGGATAATGATCTTGTTGAAGCAAAACAAATAATTTTCTAATTGAGTCATTTTGTCTAAGGGGTCGCATAACTATTTTTAAAAATGTAACACATATCTATATTATAAAGGTCAAACGTGTCCGTGCGTAACGCTGACGTCATTTTGCGAATGGCAACACTCAACGATGAAATTTCGGTTTTGCGATTTTTGATACAGTATTTTTTTTTAATTTCTAAACATCGCAAATTTTATGTTTACACCAAAATGTAGGTAAAAAAATCTACTTTCAAGTGGATTTTGTTTGAAAAGTGTATCTTAATTGATTGATTTATTATGGCTTTTAAAATAATTTTCAAGCATGAATTAACAGGATTTTAATTCCTGGTACGAGATATATAATATATATATATCTCAAAGCTTCATGAAAAAAAAAAATAATAGTAAGATTAACATTTTGTATAAGATAAAAACTAGTGCATAAATTGGGTTTTACAGTTGTGATAAATATATAACTATTTTTTTTGTGCCATAAAATTATTATCAACTGTAAATAATACACAATGCAGTATTTGCAATTCAAACTAAAATAATAATAATAATTTTTATGGTTCAATAGAAATATATTTTTTATAAATAAATTTAATGGTGTAATACATTCTTAAAATCAGTGGTATAGAGAGAACGTGTTTGTAATTTCTTTTAGTTATTTTAAAGTTTTATATCACTTAATTTATATAATTATGCAGGCTATTCTACTGATTGTTTTAATATCAGTTGAGTGAGTCATAAAATCAATGACTTTGTTAGATTTTTGAGCGAATTGAAGATTTTAGCTGCATGAGCAATCATTTGGGCAGCTTTTTATCTAAAACCCAATGTTAATCTTCTATAATTAGTTATAATTCGCTTATGTTGTCTTCTTTTAATTTTTCATTAAAAATGAAAAAATAAATATGTTTATACTGCAATAATATGTTATTTCTTTTTCTACATTAAAACATGAACATCGAAACTTCTCTTAAACGGTTTTATTACAGTTTTATTAAAATTTTATTATTTAAATTTTACTTTAATAATTTATATTTTAAAACACATGAATATTTTTAAAACACATTTATTTCATGAAATAGTAACTATTTCATGCATACGTTTTTATTAGTTAAAATATTATTTCTCTATGAAATAATATTTTAACTCATAAAAATGTATGCTCAAATATATTTGAAAGTCCTTAAGTTTTTTTTTTCTTTTCTGCCATTTTATTTGGATCCATAAAAACTACAATGAATACATTTTTTCTTATTATTATATTTTTTTACGAGGAACAGAAATAAGTGCAAAGGATATGGGGTGGATATCATACTTCTTAAAAAGGTGGATAATATTATTTGTAAAAATATATCTACATTGTATTATTAGAGTAAAAAAAAATATAATAATAACCTGAACAGTTTAGAATAGAAGCAATAATGTCGATGTCATGATTAGTTTTGCAAACTATTCTGTTACCTCGACAAAAGAAATTTCTTCAAAGCTATTTGCAATTGAAAACCCTTTCTTTGAATTTTTATACAACACTGGGAATCTTTAGGAAAGATCATTCATTTTGTTATTAAAGTATATACATGTGTGTGTAAAAAAGGAAGGCTTTAAGGGGTCTCAGGACTCTTAATCCTTCAAAATTTTTGAATTTTTAATTTTTTTTAATATATTAAAAGATAGGAGATCTTTCCTGAACTTTTAGTGTAAATGTTTTCTTGAAATTCCCATCAGAACAGACGTTATAGCTTTTAAAATTATACCCACTCAAAGCTGAAGCAAAACATCATTTTGAGAAAAATGATGTTTTTGGACACAACGCGCATGATATCTCAAAAACTTATCAATATTTTTTCATGAAATTTTCCAAAAATAGGTGTCCTGTTAGTCTACATAAATTGAACCTAAAATTTCATTTTTATTATTAAAAATAAAATATTTTTTAAGTGGTTATAGTGTTGAAATTTAAAAAAATTTTATTAGCTCAATACAACTTTGCATTAAATATAAAAAAAAAAATGCTTTAAATACAAATTTATTGAGGTTCAGTGTCATTATTACAATATGAAGTATAATTAGACTCCAAAATTTTTATTCTAGATGAAAAAAATATTTTGTAATCGTGGGCGTAAGCTGTCATGTCAATTTTCTGCTCGACAAATGTCTGACAGTTTGAAGTCCCCTATATAAATATTAATTCTGCATCTTGTAACTTTTTAAATAGGTGAAATGAAAGAACACGCTTATATCTTTACATCCCAATAAAAATTGTGTTTTTTAAATCCTATACATTTGAAGATATTAAATGTTAAAAATGGTCATTTTTTCTCTCTCTTTTTTTCCACCTTTAAGAGTCTTGCGACCCCTTAATAAAAAATGCTTCCATGGCATGACAAGTCATGCAAAATGGCAGAACAACAACAAAAAAAAAAATAGGGTCTTTCAAATATATTACGAGCACAATTTTTTATTTTTTTTAAATATTATTTCATAGAGAAATAATATGAAAAAGTAACTAAGTATAATTATACATAGTTTTGTTCAAATAAGAATTTTTATCAAAGGACTCATCCACTCAACTGTACTTAATAAAAATGGATTCTATATAGGATTAACATTTGTGATGATGTATACAGAGCATGCGATATGAATGAGTTGTTTTTTGGTTTTATTAAATGTCTGATTTTAAAATCTCTTTTTAATTTTAAATAAAATAAGTTTCACATCTAAAAATGAATCTCCAATTAATCATTATCAATCTAATTCAATATTCATGATTCAAGCATGTTTATATATATATATATATATATATATATATATATATCCTTAGAAAAGAAAGAAGTAAATTTTGATTTAAGATGTTAGTCTATTTGTGACAATTGGTTTATACATTTTTTTTGTTCATCGCCATTTTCTTTTCACTTATTTTTACCGAGTAAAATTTTACAAAAAAATCTGTTGTGTTTTAAAATATAAATTATGTCATTATTAAAGTAAAATTTAAATAGTTATTATTTCATAGAGAACTAATAACTATAATGACATAAAGATAATTTTGTACAAATAAGAATTTTTATCCACTCAACTGTAACTTAATAAAAACTGATTGACATGTGTGTGATGATGAGAATCTTGTATACAGAGTATTGTAATTGTGTGATATCCTTTTATAATGTTAGTTTTATTAAATGTATTTTTAATACAATAAAATAAAACAACATAAGTATTTTATTAAATAAAATTAAACAAACCACCCCCATTAATAGTAATGAATCCAATTTATGATTCACTTTGTGACAAAATAGAAATTTCTGAAATGAGTGACGTTCATGAAGCGAAAAAGGGTTTTAAAAAACAAGAAGCGTTATTTCATTTATTATTCTATAGTAAACAGACCCAATAAAATTTTGAATTATTTATGCATTTAAATAAACACTTAACTCGTCTTGAGTGCAAATAATTGCCGAAACGTCAGTTGAGGCTTACTGTGGAGACCCGAAAAGTTTTTGGTTTCTGTCTGTCTGTTCCGCGATAACTGCCGCAAAAATGGTCCGATTAGTTTGATTTTTGGTAGGTATGTTGGTGAGGTACCCGGAATTAGCTGTATAGTTTTTAGTTACGTTTGGTTTAATTGTTCGGAAAATATAAAACATTTCTTTTTAGGTCATAATGCTTTCCTATGGGAATTCAGACGATTTTGAAAATATTCATCCATTGAAATAAAATGGCGCATTTGATTAATGTATTTTATGTGTAAGTTATGAAGGCTAAAATTTATCTAGTCAGGTCTCAAATTATTCAAATTAATTTGAAATTTTGTTAATACATTCGTCAGATTTTTTAAATTAGGTGTACAATGTTTGGTGCAATTTTATACATATGTTCTAATAACATAATACATTTTATTCTATCATTTTTTGCAAATTTTAAAATGTTTTTATTTTTATTTTCCTCTTTAATTTAATCGTAACCTAGCAACTACATTTTAAAGAATATCAAAATAATAAAATTCAAATAACTCAAACTATTTTGCTACAATATTTGATTCGCAAAATAAAATAGTTTTGAGTGATTTTAATATTTTATTGAAATAAATGAGAATTTATTTTGAAACAAGTTACCTTTTAACTACTATAGAATGATAACCGAAACATTTTTACATGAGATATTCATTTTCTGGAAGAGATATGGATTTTTCGTGGTTCGAAATTAGTATACTTTTAAAATAGGATATAATATCTCGAACAACGAGATGGTTAATCTAAAGAAATTAGCTTAGTAAAACGCATCCATACAGCTTGAAATTGCACTATTACTGGAAACTGAGATCATACAAAGTTATCACAAAAAATACTTTATAGCGCCAAACCACGGTTGCTATTTAGTGAATTGGCAGTGGGCACGATTATGAATGATTACCCAATAAGTTTAAAAGTTTCTAAATAAGCCTATTTTGGGGAGATTTTAGTATGCTATTGCCATCGAGTTAGATCAGGATGTATACTTAGGTAAAAGAAATATTATATAGAATGACCATCAAAACTGTTTTCCGAAACAAAAGTTGCAATAGCACTAGATTTCTGAAATAGATATAAATGAAAAGATTCAGTTTACATTTCCATAAGTTGCTTTTGTACACGAGATATTATTCAACCTATGTATCAGATGCGAGTGTTTCGTGGTTGGCAGGTAAGTAAATATTGCTATATAGGCATTAGGATAACAAAATTATTTTCGAAATCTTTGCTTATTCTAATAAAACCACTGTGTAGAACGAAATCCAAGATATACTAGAATCATCACACAATCAATAGTAAATCACGAATATAACTTTGTTAAGATTAGGGGGGGTGGGTGGGTTAAGGGGGGGGCTCTGCCCCTGAAGAAATGTATTTTTTTAATCTAAAACATAGAAAAGAAGTTCATAAGAATGTCAGAATATTATCGCATAAACAGTGTTTAATTAAACGTTTCTAATTTCTGAAACCTTCAAATTATTTTAAAAGCGTATAAATATGTATGTAGTAATTTAAAAAATTTAATTTGCGGATTGTAAGATGTTAAATATTATGAAAAGTGAGATAAAAAAACATTGATTTTCAGAGCTGACGTTGAGGCTCCTGATCTGTAGATTTACTAGTATAGTTTTATAAATTACTCAGGGGAAAAGAAAATAAACTTTAACAGTTAGGTTTGTAATTTTGAAAGATATAATTTAAGCACATATACCGGTACCATAAAAAATGTATTTTTCTCTTTTTTTTTTTTTTTTTTTCATTTATAAATTTTTGAGCTTATGAGACACCCATTCAATCCTGTGCGGTTAAAGATAAAACGATACGTTTGTGAGATAATTTAGAATTTCCTTTCAATAATTCGCGTTCGAGATTAAATTTGATAGTTTTAATGTGCTTTTAGCTTTCTCTTTAAATCGATACACAGTTTTCCCCAAAAAATCCTTGTTATATCGCTATGCAAAAAATATAGAAGACATATAATAATGCATTCCATCAAGCTGCAATAATTTTTTTTTTCACTTTCAGTATACATACATATTCAGAACAAGAAACGCAAATATGTGTGTAAGGTTCGATTTTACTGTCCACTGTTATTAACATTTCACTTATGATTCTGACGTTAGGATGAATCTGTTGAGTGTTTTATGCTGTACTGCATTTAAAACGTCATTTGGAGATTCGTTTTCAATCCCTTTGACTGCTTAAACACAGTTTGAATGAATGACTATCATAATGATATCGAAATGAGGATCGAATGACTATCGAAATGAGGATCGTCATTTAAAAAGAAAACATAAAAAATATCAGGCACATTGTGTTCAAAGTCCATTTCTGAGCATTATTTGGTTACAGAAAATAGTCTCATACAACAACAACAACAATAATAATAAATACATTCTGCTTTTAACTTTGGTACTTAATATTAATAAACTTTATTTTTAAATCAAAATGCATTTTTTTCCTATAAAAAATGTTCTTCTAATAAGATTTTGTGAATCGACATTTCCCAACGATTATGAAGAAAGAACATCAGAACCTTTTTTTAAAATTTTGTATTTAAAAGTCTCATTTATTAGGTGTACAGATTAGTTTTACAGCGCTTTATGCATGCGTCTTAAAAAAGTACATAATAAAGGATAGACAAAAAAAGGGGGGAGGGGGGGGAGAATTTAACGAATGCTTGCACCCACTGAGTTTCTTTTGAATTTGTTATAACAACAACTGCAAACTATATCAATCATTTATGTAAATGTGCTTAAAACGCTTTGAAGCTTATTTGTTACACCTATTTATTAGAATTATATCAGTTTGAAATGAGCCATGTATGTATTATGAACGGCGTCGCATCCTTCTACTGGTAAAACATTCCTTTGGTACAATTGTAAAAATAGAGGGGGAGGGTATGTGAATGCTTTTGTCTGTAATATACATTCTCTCCTCCCCTTCACCCCCCATAAAAAAATATTTTTATGAGATTCTAGGGTTCGATATTTAGAACAGAAAACAAAATCAACATAATTTTTTTTCTTCATCTTTTTGAGCTTAGATGAGTGGTTTAGAGTAATGCAAAAAATGACTCTTCAATTGAGATGAAAGAGAGATGTCATTTCAGTGAGATGAAATAATAGGGCGCATAATGGCTGAATATTAAAACTTTTCCATTATTTCTGCTCAAATATTTTAAGAAATGGTATTGAATCAGTTAAATTAAAGTCAAAATAGGCACAAGTTACTCAATTTTTAGTTTTAGATTCCATATTAAAATACTGGATTTTTCTTTCTTCACATGAGAAGTTAGTAATCATTTATTATTATTATTGCGATTTATTATTATTATTTTTTTATTTATTTTATTTTATTTTTTACTTTTTGCACGACTGATAAGTCCATCGTAGAGAATGTTTCGAGATAATAATTTGAAAATGGGTGTCAAGATTTCGGTCAGGATAAAAAAGAACATTTAAAAATCCTGAAGATAAAATAAAAATCGTGAACATCATTTGTTGTAGAAAATGGATAAAAATATAATAGGCAATAACTAAATTCAGACATACAGATGTAAAAAGGAACTATTAAGTTCCAATGAAGAGAAGGGGAACTGCCAAGGAAGTAAATAAATAATAATAATAAATGAAAATAGTGGATTCTATAGGCATTAAAGAGCTGGTGATGTCTTGGAACACCAACCATAAGAGTGGGTTATTTCAATATTATATTAGAAATGATTTGTCAAGTGTACATCTTTTATTTTATTTTTTTATAATGATATTTACAATATAGGATATTATAATTATTATATAATAAACCCCATTTTGTTTCTTGTAATATAATTTTACATACAAACGCACACGCGCCTTTAAAGTTGTCCATTTAAATAGACTATTATAAATTAACAACTTTTGTTTAGAATGAATCAAAAAAATCGTTTTGGAATTTTTTACTCTATTGATTCTAACTGGAAGGAAAACAATGCAGTTTTTCTTCTTATATAAATTTTTAATAATTGTATTCTTAAATAATAATTTAGAAACGGTAAAGGTATGAATAAAATTGAATAACACTATATAATTTTTAACACACCTAGAGGACAGTTCACAAAAAGGTTTATCACAAAATATCTTGTAAGAAGCATTATTTAAAGAGGACAAGATAGGAAAATGGCACACACCCTTCACAAAGATTTTTTTTTCTATTATTATTATTAGTTAAACATTTTCATTTGTTTTTTACCAAAATATTAATAATTACATATAAATAAATTATAGCAACAGAATATTTCTCTGAAAACTGAATGCACGATAAATGGACAAAAAAAATCTGTATTGACTTTCGATAATATAGGGATTTTGACCCCCTCCCAGCAAAAGCTAAAAAGGACGCTAAGTTCAAAATGGATTCTTCAGTGAGAAATTTTACTCTCGCATAGATTAGAAAAGTGACACATTTCGATTTCTCTATGCGCCTTTTTTGCCATTTTATCCCTAATGATTTATTACTTGTTATTGATATATTAAAAAAATATGTATTATGTAACGATATAGAAGCTTTTTTTAAATCATAGCGAATCAGTATAGGATTAATTAAGTTTTTTGATAGGAATATCTGTAGATATATTAATTATTTAAAATGTGTATTAATTCTAACCATACGTAATAGAATTTAAACAGATTGGAATGGTATTACATCAGAATTGCCATTATTTAATTTATGCTGGTAAGTTAACTATCCGTTGTAGCTTTTTTTTTTTTTTTATTTATTAGACGGTATTTTGGAAAACTTATCAACAGTGATTAGGAAAAAAAAACCGCATGTTCTCTAACCCTTTTTAGGTGCGTTCGTAATTATATAAATACCTAGCACCTATAGTCGTCGTTTGGTCCGTCCGTCTGTCTGTCTGTCCGTCCGTCTGTCTGTCCGCATATAACAACGCAAAAACTACCCAACCAAATGGTTTGCAATTTAAAATATATTATCTTTGCAGAATTTTGTCGAGACATTTCAAATTTTATTAAAATCGAATCAAAACTTTAGGAGATATTAATAAAAATATTTATTAAGAAATTTGAATTTTTTTTTAAAATCGGTGCTTTTTTGTTATAGGAGCTTCCGATGGATGTTAAATCGTCAAGCGACCGAGATACTTATTTTAATACAGAAATTAATCTGCAGACGATATAATTCATTTCAGAGAATTAAAAATCATCAAGATCTGAATATTTATATAACTAGCTGATACATATATATCTGAATATTTATATAACTAGTTAAGATATTTGTATGAACAGTGTCATAAAATATATACTTAACTAGCTGTTTAACCCGTTCTACGCACGGGATATCATGAATTTAATTCTAAAACGTGCGTACGAACGCACCTCGTTTGTAACGTTTGACGTACAATTTCCAACTTGTTATTTATTTATTTCATTTTTATTTATTTAGACGGTATTTTGGAAAACTTATCAACAGTGATTAGGAAAAAAAAAACCGCATTTTAAAATGGACTCACCCGCACAGTTTTTACTGAATTCGTCTTATCGTGGCTGAAATCAATATTTATTTTTATATTTACTATAACACTACATCTGTAAAATCCAAAAAATGTTTCATGTGAATTTATTCAAAAAATTTTAATGCATGTTTTCATAATATAATAAGTAATACATATTTTAACATTCATTTTTACGCACTATATAAATCACCCAAATATTTTCATAAATCGTTTTCAGAATTTTGTGCTCCATTTTATCGTTAGAAAGTCGCGTGTTCTCTAATAATAATTTGAACATTCATTTAGTTTTAATCAGACTGAGTGTCTGTTGAATTTATTATGAACATCCTTTTACTTTTCTGCCCAGTGAATTCTTCAGCAAACTCATTTATATAATGTGTTTTTAAAATACGTACTTGAAACGCTTTAAAACTTAACTTGTACGCCTAAGTTATTCATTATTTAGAATTATATGTATAATATAAATAAAGTTTGAAACGAGCCATGTATGTATATAAACAGCGCCGCATCCTTCTTATACTAAGTAAAATAGCATTTTGTCACACCATTAAAAGTTAGAGGAGGAGGGTAATGTAAGTGCTTTTGTGTGTCATATATATACTCCCAAAATGTTGTTTTGTGAAATTTTATGATTCGATATGCAGAACAAAAAACAATATCAACACTATATATATATATATTTTTTCATCTCTTGAGCTTACATGAATGACTTATAGTAATGCGCAAAAAATAAATAAATAAATAAATAAAAAATAAAATTTGAGATCAAAGGGACCACCATTTCAGTAATAATGTAAAATGAAACTAAGCAGATGGTATCTTAACGGCTGAATAATTAAAACTTTTCAACTATTTCTTCTGGAATAGTTTAAGAAGTGGTATTGAATCCGTCAACAAAAAGTCAAACTAGACACAAGTTACTCAATGAGTTTCAGATGATTTTAATGGGAACGAAAGCAGAGTCCTGTTTAGAAAGATATTTCGTCCTTTTAAAGGACCCTCCACAATTTATTTTCCCTCTCCAAACAGAACCTTTTACAAATTGAGTACTTGAAAAGGAAAATCTGACTGTCCTTTTTACATATATAAAGAAAATAAGTGTATTTTATAGACACATATCTTCTTGAAAATGTATGAACAAGAAACTGACTATATAGAACGGTCCTTTCCAATTCATAAAATGATGACTCGATTTTTCAGAAATGTTAAAAGCTGACCCCGGGAGAAAAGTTTGGACAGATGAATATTATAATCAAACTGATTATCCTAATTTAAGAATAATAAAAACCCTACACAATATCAGGTTGAATGAGCCTTTTGAAATGGTGTTATGAAAAAAGCGAAACACTTATTATCGAAGGTAAAAATTAGAAAATAAATTAGCATTCAGTGGTTTATTTCAACTCAATCTGGATAATCTATAGGACGACTTTCAGAAATAACAATCTATTCTGCCCAAAATCACATACCCACTGTGAAGACGCCTTTTGTATATCATTATTCAGGAATTCACTCCTCATGATAGTAATACTTTTTGGGACCACGCCCCTTTCCATTTTTAGAGGTCTCTTTGGATGCAGGGATAATCAAAAAATAAATAAAATTCTGAACGAGACGCTTTTAAGACTTTTTTTGCGGACAAACAAAAGTACTGGAATAAAAATATTTTGTAAACAAAATTTCATTCCTTTTTTTTTTTAAATTTCAGATTATAAACCTATTTTGCACTTAAAATAGATTTAAAATGGAGTATTAAGAACCCATTAGGGTGAGTTTTAGAAATATTACAATGATGACAAAACGAACCTCCTAGGACGCTTACAAACTTAAAGTTGTAATTAAATAGTTTTTGTGGTGATTTAAACTTTTAACGCAAAGCAAATAGTTACTCCCCATTCCACCCCCTAAAAATAAATAATCCTACTTTTGTTTACATCCGTAAGAAAGTCTATGAGAAAATCTGTTCTCTTGTAGAACAGAGAAAACCAATGTGTCAAAGTCGGCTTTTCCAACTGAATATTCGAAAAGGAAGGAAATGGCTCGGTAATCTATTGCAAACATTACTGAACGTTATATAGGAAATACGGGAATAAAAAGGACCGCTGGGGGAGTCATTAAAAAAATCCTGAAAGCAGCTTTACATCCTAATCCTGACATTTCAAGTTATTTTTTGATTTTTTTTTTCCAGAAAAAGTGCCGAGTAAAAAGGAGATTTTTCATACTATTTAAAAAAACAAACAAACAATGAGGGGTCTCCACTTTGAGTATCGACTGATATTCCTCGGAGGTGCCAAAATCCATTCTTAGGACAGGACGTATGACATCCACAGATTTTTCTCTCCACTTTTCTAGTATTCGTGTGCCACGTCCTTCAGGTGTGTGAAAATAGTTTCAAAGGAATGGTTATAATGTATAGGAGGCAGGGGTCCATACAAAGGAAAACATTCAAATAATACTAAGAAAGTAAAGAAAGAGATAACGATTTGAAAAAAAAAAAAAAAATGTTTGAAACTGGAAGAGGGACCGTGGCCCCATCGTGCTCCCCCTTCAGGACGCCTCTGGCCTAGGGCACAGGCCCTCGTGACAACAGATTAAACAACATTTTTTTTTTCTTTTTGCATTTTTATCAAGAAGCATGTATAGGATGGATCTGCCTTACCTTCTCTTTCACCGCTCTTCTCCTTGCGGCCAAACTCGCCGCCATATCACAATACCACAGCACTCAGCGTTTCACTTCCCCATTCCGTGGCCTTTTTTATTTCTGATCTCTCTCTGCACGTGCAGTTGTATCTCTCTCTCTAACAGCGCACTCACCACACAGTAAGTATTGCAATAGGTCTTTGCAGCGCGCGTAAGTATCTCAGGGGCGCTCGCTCCTCCACTCCTTGGCACACGACTCGTTTCGTTCCTTGTAATGTCGCTTTCACCGTCACAACCCTTCTCCAGACTGTGTTTGTTTACCGACGCGAAATTTCGCCTCACCCCCTCTCACGCAGTCCGCTTTTTCTCAACTGAATCCCCACTCCACGTCTCGCTGCGTAAGAGACGCAGAGTCAAAAAGAAGAAAAAAAAGAGGGGGGGGTCGATCCCTTAACAGCCAATGGTGAGTGCGCTCGGGAGGCCGTGCCCAATGGGGATGAGGCGAGATTCGACAGGAGAACCAATGGGGGGTCGAGATTCCCTAGTGTCCCCACCTCCGTGTTTCCCCCCCCCCCTAAGGTTATTTATTTATTTTTTTTGGAAGGGCATGTAGCTCACTTATGCGTTCCCGAATGAAGGTGACACATTCCCGAGAAGGCGAAAATAACGAGAGGTAGGGGTTTGGGAGCGCCTCCATCGACTCCATCGGCAGGTGGCAGGCACTCGGGAACAAAGTGGTATGGAAAAATCAAAGAGGTGGTCATGACAAAGAAGGATCCTAGAACCATCCTGGTAACAGACTTACTACTCACTCTATATGGATAGGAAGAGTTTTCAAGTTATAATTTTAACAGGGCTGCAGTAAAGTGTATAATGTACTGTCCTCTAAAAAAAAAGGAAAAACAATCGATTTTTAAAAAAATTCTCTCTGTAAAATCTAATAAAGAATTTAAAAAATATTAAACATGGCAAAATTTTTACACCTTGTTCTGACTAAGATTTTAATGTTGAGCATTTTTCATTTTATCACTTCATTACAAAGTGGCAGCCAATTAAACAAGAATTTGAAAAAAAAAAAAAAAAAAAAAAAAAAAAAACTTTTCTAAATATTAACCCATGCTACCTAAAAAAAACCCCACACCTGGCGTAATCAGCTGAAAATAATGCATGGTTTAACACAAAAAACAATTAAAAATGTATGGCATATTGTATTTTTGCGCGTGAGTAACTCTATGGTTTCTCTTATTTGGATGGTTTAAACCATCCAAATAAATTTCAATGAAAGTAAAATAATATTTCCCTCCAGTCTATATTATCCATCCATAATAAGAGAAACCACAGAGATACTGACGCGCAAAAATACAATATGTAACGATGCAGCATTTTTCAATTTACCGAAACTGTGGCTAGAATTACTCCATGGTCAAAGATATGAAAATAAACAATCAAGTAAAAATAATAGATAACGTGCGTAATTTAAAAAAAAGTACATGAAAATAATAACTTCAAAGCCCGTGCAGCTTTAGAATATTCTCATTCTGTTTTTGAAAATGACCCAGAAAGAGTCGAAACATGTAAAACAACTAATAAAAGTTATTTTAATTTATATTATAGCTGTTAATTTTACAGCTTTAGCATTTAAAAGTAATATACTATTACAAGGTGTTATAATTTATTATATTGTTAAATAAAAGTTGATTTACTATGTGCTTTTCAAAATTTTAGACCTTCTGTTCAAATAAATATAAAAGTAAAAATTGTTAACTTTTTTATTTTAAAAATCACGACTCGTGTCGTGACGGGAATGGGGCGTGGGCCCCGATTGATGGAAAAGTCACCGCTTTTAGAGAAGCTCGAAAAAATAGTGAATTTATTTCTTTTTTCTTTTTTAAATTTTAGGAATGAAAAAAAGAGCATATTCGGAATTTCTAAATGAATTGATATTACTAAGAGTCCTTAAGTTCTACTGTAGTGTCATTTCTAGCTGACGAGGAAGTGAGCGAAAAGTCGATGTGACAATCATTCCATCTCTACTGAAACCCAGTTAGGTTATATGAAAGCGTGTCGGAAATCATAAAGTAAAAATCAACAACATACTATCCTCCGTTCCTCCCTTTCTGTTAGAAGAGAGAGAAACAAAACGAAATGAGAGTCATCTACACAGACACACACTCTCTTCCAAGTTCAGATTTAGAAGGGGGGAGGGTGGGGGGTGGCAATTATTGTTCGCCTCCCCGTCCTCATTTCGAATGTTTGTTTCTAAAACTCTCCTTAAACGATAATCGGCGAATTCACCCCTCTTCTCCAACTTCTGCCTTCGCTCATCCCAGAAGAGTGTGTGTCTTGGTTTCCCATTTTCGTTCGCTCTCTCTCTCCCTCTATACGTTAGAAGCTGGAAAGGACGGCTCGCGAGGAAGCCATCACAGTGGGAGGATTCGCCCAAAAAATCTCCGAGCAGTGGTGTCCATTGAGCCCATTTTTAACACTTTCCAAACGAGTTGAAAAGTGTTGATGAAATCGGTTTGTCTGTCCGTGCTCGCGTCAGTAGGCTCGGATCGTCATGCAATGGATATAGGTTATGGAGGCTGACTGTGGCAGGTTCGGTGTTGAAAAGGAAGCGTGTAGCGCTTATAGTTTTTGGACAGGGACACTCAAAAGAATTCCGTTACATTGCGGTCTATGGATAAAAATCATTTGCGGTTTCTTTGAAGGATGTGACACCCTTTCAAACCTATTGAAATGCATCTCTATCACTGAGGTGCACTACAAGAGACTCATTATAGAATGAGGTCTGCATAGCAATTACAGTTCCTTGACAGGGACACTCCAAAGAATTCCGTTACAGGACGGTCTAGGAAGAACAATCGTTTGCGGTTTACTTGAATCCTGTTTCACTCTTTCAAACCTATTGAAATGGATATAGATCACTAAGAGACCGACTACAGAATAGTGTGTGTATAGCTTTCATCGTTCGTGGACAGGGACACGCAAAAGAAATCGGTTAAAGGACTGCTTATTCATCATAATGGCTGGGGATGCCTTTTCAGTGTCTGAACGCGTTTTTAAATGGAACTGATTGGTTGTCTAGGACTGGGTGTTTATAACTTGTATAGATTTGTATAGGGCAGCACACAAGTTCTCGAGTCCATTTCTGTTGAGTGTCGGAAATGGCAGAAGAGAAATTTTAAACTGTGCTGCTCAAATGGAGCATTCTATTGAGTATCTGTACAAATCTATAGATCCTATACAGGGCTGCCCAAAAGAGCTCGGATATTTTTCCGAATAGTGTGGGTCATTCCTGAAATTGGATTTTTAAACAGGTTATGCGCTTTCAAAATGGTTTAGTTTGATATCCTGTTTCACCTTGCGGTAAAGATTTACAAAATTATTTTGGAAGTGTTGGAAAGTGTTACAGAATCTATGCCGGACGCATGATTTTTCGTTCTTGTTTATTAAAAAAAAAACTAATATCCTACCCAAAACTTGACAAAGCGGTCTCCAGGTCGTCACTGGCGACTAAGTTTTTTTTTTTTTTTAATCTGGCGTCCAAGTTGTTTAACCCAGAGTTTTTTTTTCCTTTTGGTACAAAAATGGACCCAAGAAATGAGCACATACTGCAACCCCCCCCCCCCCCCAATGTTTAGAAATAAAACCTATATTGAAACCAAAAATATTTTTAGATTTTATTTTCAATTTGGCAAAAATAAATTCATCCAATACTACAAATTTTAAAACCCAGAATTGTTTGACCGACTTCCATAGGAAAATGGGCAAAAACTTGTTTCTCTGCTTCATTATTTCACCCCCCCCCTTCGTCAGATATAGGTTTTGTAGCACTCAACTATCCGGGCATTTGAAGCTTTCGACAGTCAGCATTTTTCGAACATGAAGGTAAATTCACCCTTTTACAGTATATATATATTTTTTTTTTCTTGTCTAATTTTGATGAGTTTCATTTGGAAATAATTTATATTACTTTCTAAATTATGTACAATTCTAACCTATCTAACTAATAATTCTAAACTATGCTTGTTATTATTTTTTTTCTCAATTAATTCATTAAAAAAAAATCTTTTACATCAATGATACTTTTCACTGGCGCCTAGAATTTTTGGCTGGCTACCAGACCTTATCAAATTTGTACAGTATGTATGTATTTGTAATGTCGTATGTAGTATGCATGTATTACATGTATGTATACATGTATTTGTAATGTCGTATGTAGTATGCATGTATTACATGTATGTATGTATGTATGTATTTGTGTGTAGTACGTATTTGTATGTAGTATGCATTTGTATCAAATTTTGACCAACCAACGAGATTTTGTAACCAGTTTCTCTGTATAATAATTTTTGTTTTATTGAATGACAGACATTCCGTGAAAAGGGCCGTTCCTAAATCCAAACTGGCTACTTTCGGACACTTTTTTGTAAACGCGTGAAATGGGCAGGTGCACGGACTCGGACAAAGTGCCATCGAAAAGTTTTTACTATTTTTCGGTAAAAGGCAGATCTTTTATAAAATGCTATCAAAGTAGGCGCGGGGGGAAGAAAAAATCTGCAGTCATGAGACAACATTTGCTTTATCACCCAAAATGTCATTCATTTATCGAAAAGTGAAAAAACAGTTCGATTGCAAATCCCTTCAAGAATGACGGCTGCAAGTGTCTCTTGCATTTACGCTTAAAAATGAACTATTGTCTCAGAATTTTTCACTTTGTTGGGCGGATAAATTGACAACCCTGTCCCCGAGCTGGAGCTTTACGTTATCTGGGCGCGCACTAGGAATTTTTGTTTCGTAGAGTACCCCCCCCCCCCCCTCATAAAAATCAGTAAATAAATTTAACAATTAAAATATTAAACGCTAAAAAACAAATAAAAATAAGTAAATAAGTTTCTATACCAGGTTTGTCTTCTTTTTTTCATTTTTCGAGGCGAATTGAAATAGTCATTTCTTTTTTTCATCAGGGATGCTCTGTTCCCGTGAGCCCAGCTTTTGAACACACGAACGTAAAAAGAGAAACCAAACTAAAGACTGACGTAAGGATCTTTAGTTCATCTTTCTCTTGGTGTTTAATTCGTGTAAAATCATCTGTAGAGAATAAATTTTACTTAAAACTGTTGAGAAAAAAGAAAAACGAGTTAATTAAATTTCAAAATTATTTGTAAAAAAAAAAGTCTATATACTATTATGTTTTGAATGGAGGATGGGTTAAATGAATTTCTCCCAAAACAAACTTGGTAAAGGTTTATCGAAGCTTTGCCCTTCGCCGATTCTCATGGGTGGCTCGCAAGCGAGTTTTCCAGCTACTAAGGTCTAGTCCTCTCCTCCCTTTTTTCTCTTTCATCTCTCGCATGACGCACTGTCGGCCTTCTCATCCATCAGTCGGGGTGGATGGATATATAGATATATATATATATATATAAAATAAGTAAAAAGAATCGAGGGTAGGGGAATTCTGGGTTTATCCGAAACCCCCTCCTTTCCGAAGCAAGCGCGCACCCCACCCTCGTATAAAAAAAATAAAATAAATGAAGAGTAACCAGTATACGACTGTTACTCATTTGCAGAGAGAGCTTTGCAAGTCGTGGAAAACCGCAAAATAACAAAGAGAAGGGGGAAGGGAGCAGCCAAATGAGCCAAGAGGGAAATGAGTCTAAAAATTTTCGACAGAAAATGAAAGTCAATAGAGAGATGGCAAATGAACGAGACAGATAATCAAACAGGATTTGTAACAGCTTCGTAACAATGAAAATGTGTTACAGGAGGCTTTTTAGGTTCCTATTCCTTTAGAATATATATAATCTAGAGATTTTCAATAATCTATACTATGTTTATATTTATAAATTATTTTTATAAATTTTATTTTATAAGTACTCCCGATAATTTTGATACAATGTAAAGTGTAGTTTTTTTTTTTTCTTTTATCAAAATTTAGTTGCGTTATGGCTGCGAAAATCCTATTTTCTATGCACACATAGGGAACAGAAAAAGGGATAGGGAAGGTTTTTGAGCGCCATTTTCCAGGTAAGCAGTTTAAAAATCGTAGATAAATGTAAAAATTATAAACAGAAATAGAAATGGATAAAACAGTTATTATTATTATTTTTAATGGATATGTATAAAGAGAAAATAATATTTTATACAGATATTGTAGCATAAAACAGCCTGAAAAGTAATTTTTTTTAAACCCTCATCGCTTAAGATAATGATTGGGGTCATTATTATGAACGGATTTTTTAGAAAAATGAATGACGTTCTGTAACAATGAAAAATTCCTCGTAGACATTTGGATCCGACGGATGGGATCTATTTTGATATAGATTCTGTTTAGAACAAAGTCTCTGAATTCGTTTCTGATAATGAGGGGAATCGGAATAAAAGCGATGTATCCCACTGAACTGGAATAAGAGAGGCTCCCTGAAAAAGAAAATCCAAAGCGAATCTCATTCATCAAGAAGAGAAAAAATCTCTTCTTTTTTTTCACCGTGCCTCTCTTTCTTTATTACACGCCCGATTCGAACACTCATTAAGTTGCCACAGCAACAATCCCCCTTTGCTACTCGAGCCATAAAATACGGAAATAATAATAATAAAAAAAAGAGGAATCAACAAGTGAGTCCGTGTCGTAAGTAATAGGATCTAACACGGTGGTATTAGAAGGGGTGTTGTTGTGTGTGGAAATGAGATAGACAGGATGAAAGAGGCGCTGACGCTTGAAATGGCATCCCATCACCCTGGAAAGGGTTTTAAGCAGGAAGTCACCAATTAACCCCTTACCCTACTCTACCGATTATCCCGCCTCCCGTCAGATCGACTGACTCTTTTACCCTTTTATTTGAAAATTCGACCGGCCTTCCCTTTGGCGAACGACGACTCGTGCAACTCTTCGCCAAACACCACGAAAGTCTATCTTGAGTGCAGGGTCTGATTAAAAGCGAGATCAAAAGTGTCCGCTTAAGGGGCCCCTAAACAATGAAAATGAGTAATTAATAATTAATAACCATAAAATACGGAAATAATAATAATAAAAAAGGAATCAACAAGTGAGTCCGTGTCGTAAGTAATAGGGTCTAAGGGTTAAAATAAGAGCAAATTAGGTTATAAAAATGATGTGAGGGCCCCTCATGGAACTTTTGCACCGGGCCCCAAGTAGTGTTAGTCTGGTTCTGGTATCCTCCCTCCTTTCTGTAATGTCACAAAATTAAAATTTTTTATACCTTAGAATACGTAAAAACTTATGTATTTACATAAATATTTTTTGTTTTGTTTTTTTTCCTTATCCGGCACTAAAAGTACAAAATACTGATTATAATATACTATATTAAAAGGTCAAAATAGATTTAAAATATTAGCTTCACAAACATCCCATACCCTATTGGGAGGATCCCACAATCAGGGGCCCCAGAGTCATGGCCCAGTTGACTCCTGTTTAATCCGGCCCTGGGCCCGAGTATACTTAGGGTTTTATCAAAGGTTACAAAAAAAAAAAAAAAGTCTCTTTGGCCCATTCTAAACACAATAGTTAGGTGCGGGCTGCATGCAATTTTTTGGTACCCAATATATATATATATATATATTCTTTTCCCTACTAAAGAGCAGAAAAGAAAGTGTTTATAGGGCCCTTACAAGGGATTCCTTGTTCTTACAAGCACAGGAGTCCTAAAATCTTCCTTCCGGCTGAGTTATTTAAAAATGGAGAACACAATTAAAGCAGAAAAGACGGTTGCTGAAGTAGAAGATAGGAGAAAAATTGAAAAAATCAAACAAAAGGTTTATTGATTTTAAGAAAAACCCCTGTTCGGAAACACTCCTCGAAAGTTCGCCAAATGGACGATAACAGATCGCCGTAGCAACTCGCTCAACCCATTCGAGTTTTTTCCCTCTCATTTTGAGTCCTAACCCCATCTCATTTCGACTCTGTTTTTTTTCTCCCTCGTGTTTTTTGTATTCACTTACTTTATGCGGTGTGAACTTTTTCAACCGACAAATTAATATTACACCTGCTACTGTAGTTTTTTTCTCTCCTGTTTTTTTTTTTTGCTTCAAACTTTCGTATTCATTGAGAGGCATGTGTTTGAATTCCTTTCTTCCGTAATCCTATTGTAGAAATTGTTGCAGGGTTATAGAGACAAGATAGGAAACATAGATTTACGAGTTAACATTTTATATAATAAAATATAATTAAAAAGCCATTTGAGTTATTTTTAATAAAATGAAACCTATTTTATGCGTAAAAATATAACTTATTCCATGAAAAAGTTTTAAACATATACTAGCTGGCGATAAATTAAAAAAAAAAAAAAGACATCAAGGTTTTATTATTTTATATCTTTAACCCGATTTTGTATGAAATTGTATTTTGAAATGAAAAATCTGGATGTTGAGTGATAAAATCGCTCATTTTCTTGTTTTTTCACGTTAGGGTCGTTTCATAGTTTTACAATAAAAAGCTCTTTTTGTTCGAACTCTTTGAAATCTTTATCTATACTAATATTATAAAGGAGTAAAGATTGTTTGTTTGTAGGGGGGTAATCTCTTGAACTACCGAACCGATTTCAAAAGTGATGGTGGCAAATTGATGGTGATGGCCCTGCTCCAACATAGGCTAGATTTTATGTCGGTGCCACTACCCCAGGGGGGTGCAGGAGCGAAAAACATTCTAAAATTGCGATTTTGTTTATACTGAATGAGCTAGAAATTTGAAATTTGGCATTGTAGTTACTTATAAGATGTAAATGCTCTCTAAAAACAAAATAAAAAAATTTTGAAATTTAAAAGGGTGAAATGAGCGAAAAGCGTTCTAAAAACATTCTAAATTACAATTTCTATGGAATTTCTAGAACTACAGAACCGATTTCAAAAGTGATGGTGGCAAATTGGTGGTGACAATCTCTGCTCAAACAGCCTCTTTAATAAAAAAACTATGCGTTTCTGACGACTGGGTTTTTCGCTAATTGTTGCCACAGATTAATCTCAGAAAATGAAACATTTGAAGTTACTGAAAAAAAATAGTAGCTTGAAAAGAATTTGTCAGAAAATTGTTAGGCAAACTGCGTTTGAAAGTTAAAAAAATGTATTTTTCTTGATATAAATTTCAAATCTAATGATTATGCCATTTTTCAAATATTGAATTTGAAAAATTACTAAATTTCACAATGGAGTACCATAGCAAAACCTTCATGCGTAAAAAGATAATAATAAGGGCGACGTGTCCTGGCGTGTATATTGGCTATAGCACGAGTCACAAATTATAGTAACCTTATTATTCTGTTAAAATATAAAAGTGAATTATGAAATGTCAATATTTTGTTGGATTAAAAGTTTGTTATAAGAAATTGACCAGCGTAGCGGGCGTAGCTTGCTAGTTGTTTATAAATTTAAAAAAAATAGTTTTACAGCCCGTGTAAAAATTTCGTGAAAAAAAATTGTAAAAGAAATGTTTTTTTCTCGCTTTTTTGTTTGTTTGTTCTCGCGTCGGCTCCTTTAACCCTTTCAAGGGTGGTGGCACATCTATGAAACCACTCCATTTTAATTCCCAAATGCCACAGTGACACCAGTATTTTGGCATAAAATTTGCCGTTCATTATGTATGTGAAATATAGTTTTTTCCTGCTTCCAAATAAATCTGTTTTCGTACATTCCGGTGATTCGCTCATTTCCACATTTTAGGAATAGAAGGGGCCCCTGAAAGGGTTAATATAACAATAAAAGAAAAATAGTTCTCATCTTCCGAACTCTCTGAATCTCTCTTTAAAAATATGCCTATTTAGTAGTGAAAACATGAGTTCTTTTAAAAAAAAAGCTTTCAACACAATGGCCCTATTACTCAAATCCGTTTTCAATCAACCCTTTTCAATCCCCCTAGGCTAAACAGGTGAGGGCTGAACACTTTTCCCGTTTCTGAGGAAAAAAGCCTTAAAAAAAAAAAAGTTGAAGCATGCGTAAAGAGACTATTTTCGCGTGGAAAAGAAAATGTGAATTGGACAGAATGGGCTTTTCGCTTTAAATATATAGAAAAAAAAGTGTGTGATTTGAAATCAATATTTTAAAAAGGATGAATAAACTATTTTTTCTATGGACGTCCATTAAAAGAGTAGATTTGCAGGCTATCCTGTTAAAAAAATCGGAAGCGTTCTTTACAGATTTTTTAAAGGTTTCTTTTAGCGCTCGATATCGGAGGTCGACGCCTAACACTGTATTTTTTCGGTTTTGGTTGCATTTTCACTTTCAATTTTGTCACCCTGTATTTTTTTTTGAAATTGGAAGTGTCCTAACTCCACCTTAGTGTAATAATGAAAAAAAAAAAAAAAATCTCACTAAGCAGCCATCGACAGAGCAGGGTTTTGGACGCTTCAATCATTGGCCCTCGTCTGACCTTTATTGAGATATTATAGGTGTCTTAAAGTTTGCCAATTTATTTATTGAATTTAAGAGGAAAAAGCGTGGTTATGTTTCAGAAATTTCAATAATCGGATTCCTATAAAATACAAAAAATATTTAAATATAGTAATATAAAAATGAAAGAAGATATATATATATATATATACAAGATACACAAGTGTATAAGTCGAAGAATTTTAGACAAAATTTGGGAGTTGAAAATGGGGGGTCGATTTATATACGAGTTAGTAAAAACAGAAATAAATCCGGGGTGATTGTGTTCCGGTATTTTGTACACCAATAAATTTATATAGCAATATTCTTAGTATGTCATCGCAGAATTTATAGATTAAAGGAGAAAAAGATTGCTATATAAATTTAGTGGTGTAAAAAATACCGGAACACAATCACCCCTGAATAAATAAAGAATATTTCTCACTCCGAAAAAAGTGTCCAATAGCTGATTGAAATATCGGAGTCACCTGGTCTAGATTAGAGAGAGAGATAAAAGCGGACAAGGGTCATTTCTTTGTGATGGACAAAAAAACCTAAAACAATAATGTCCTTGTCATTTTTCTGCACCCAGTTTCTCTTGGGATAGAATTCCCAGGGACATTCCTTTCAACATTTTAACCCCCCTTTTTAAAAAGAGTTCAACTTGAGATTTCTAGATTTCTCTCCTAAAAGTCCTACATCACAAAGAAGTACTCTATTTTAGTAGTCTAAGAAGTTGTTTCCCTTGTAAATAAGGATTGAATACATTATTCAAAGATTTTTTTCTTTTTAAGTATCATTACATTTATGTGAAGTGGTTTCGAAATAGTTTAAGCTGCTTCACTTTTACATAATTATACACTTTTAAAACATTGAATTAAAAAAAAAAGTCTGCTTAGAAACGTTAAAATTTTTTTTATCGTCGATTACAAATCATTTTTCAACATACTATCAGAAATGTGGTTCGACTTATACACGGAAATTCAATTTTTTTTTTTCAAAATTTTGCGTAAGGGGGGGGGGGCTATACACGAGTATATACGGTGTATATATATATATATATAATATATTATATAAATGCGCTTTAATCAATTAATAGTTTTATAATAATTAAATTATAATTGTACACTGAGAAATCAATTTAGAAATTAACACTCCCCCACCCCCCCCCCCCCAAAAAAAAAAGTTTAGAAAATGCTTTTTTTTTCCCCCTGTTGTCATATCTTTAAAAAAAAATAAGTATAATGTCCTTAAAAAATGCTATTTTATTTATTTTTATTTATTTTTATCTTTTTGTTTTTTGGCACTTTATTCATGAGACATGAGCTCTCAGACTTGGATAGCCTATGAGCTAAAAAAGAAATCTATTGGGGGGGAGGGGGGTTACATCCAGTTTGAACCCATTTTGAAGTTTTAACCCCACGTCCCTTAATCCACCTCCTTTGTGCACAGCCTTGATTTAAGTATATTGATTGTGGGGGGAGGGGAAGGGGGGGCAAGCTGAAGAAAAATATCCCCTTCTTCGCCGCAGGCACACCTATAATTTCAGTTACGCAGCTATGATTTCTCAAAAAAATGAGGGAATGATTATGAAATTATCCAATAGAGCCAACAAATCGTGTGTATAGAGCAAGCTCGCTTTTTCGAAAGTGACCTTCAAACTCGATAACATGCCGTCATTTCGTTTACTTCCGTAAGCATCACTTGGGGACTGGGAAACGAATGCAACCACCTGCTGCTTCTTGTGAGGATTTCGAAGAAAAACAAAGCTGTACGCGTAACCACCGAGGACGGAGAGGAACCGCAATCGCTTCCACGCCCTCCACCTCGATTTTCCGCATTCGCTCATTTCCGAAACTCTTCAGACACCGAACCCTTAGAGCTGGCCTTGGATAACCGCAGTGTTTCTGCTGCAGTCGACGAAGAAAATAAGATACTGAAATCTCATTCATCTTTCAGATTATACCGCATAGGCCCGTCCAATGTTTGTTTGCTGGCTAGAGGAACCGATTTCATCCATGAGTCCTATTACAGAGGCTCCGAGCAGATTAGATTTTCAAATTCTGCGACGAGAAGTTCTAAAGCGACTCCGATTCCTCGAGGCCGACCAAAGTGACTCCTGTCGCGTCGATTGTGGGGTGAACTTAAAACAGGACTTGACATTGAAAGTAAAAAGGCAGTCGCCAGACTAAAAATAGGGATACCACCCATTTCATACCATTGCTGATTGTTTTTATTTCAGTTGACTTGTGCATTTGCACCCTCTGCTAATCTGTAGGGATACTTGATAGAGATTTATAGAAAGCAGAAAAACCATTATCTATGGATGACAATTATTCAGATTGTATCTCATGATTGGATTAACAGCTGTAATATTTTTAATCCAATCATCGATACAGCCAGGTTAACAAGAATGAAAAGTCACGCGTCAAGTATTTGATTATGTAACACTTCCAAAATAATTTCACAATTCTTGACCGTTTATTAAGGTGAAAGAGGATATCCAAGTAGACAACTTGGAAAACGAATAACCTAAAACGC
The DNA here is from genome assembly GCA_963931845.1 of Maratus michaelseni. NCBI lineage: Eukaryota > Metazoa > Arthropoda > Arachnida > Araneae > Salticidae > Maratus > Maratus michaelseni. The sequence continues at coordinate 470,974,224 of OZ007589.1, forward strand.
ATAACAAACACAATTTCAGGAATGACCGAACACTATTCGAAAAGATATCCGAACTCTTTTGTGATACGATCTATAGATTTGTATAGATACTACAGAGAATTCTAAAGTTTAATTCAGCTAGGAAACGCGCAGCACAGTTTAAAATTTTCCTTCTGGAATGTCCGTCTATAAACGGAAATGGACTCGAAAACTTTTGTGCTGCCCTGTATAGGATCTACAGAATTGATACACACCCAGTATAATAGACAACAAACAACATATGAGTTAAATTTAACACATTCAGCAACTGAAAACGCACTTCCAGCCATTATTGGTAACAAACAATAGCGAATTCTTATGTATGTCCCTGTCAACGAACGTTCTATAGTCAGTCTCTTGTATATAAGCTACATAGGATGCTCAATTTTAATTTAGTTAGGAAACGCGTAAGCACAGTTTAAAATTCTCCTTCTGGAGTTTCTGTCCAGAAACGGAAATGTGTCCGCGAACTTTTGCGCTTCCCTGTATAGGATCTACAGAATTTATACACACCACGTAATAGACAAAAAGCGAGTTGAAATTAAAATCGCGTTCAGTAACTTAAAACGCACTTCCAGGAATTATTGTTAACAGACAGTAGAGAATTCTTTTGTGTGTCCCTGTTCATGAACGATGACTGCTCTACACACATACTATTCTGTAGTAAGCCTCTTGTCATGCACCTTAGTGATCTATATTAATTTCAATAGGTTTTAAATAGGGAAACAACATGAAAATAAACCGCAAACGATTTTTTCTCCCTAGACCGTCGTGTAACGGAATTCTTTTTGAGTGTCCCTGTAAAGAAGTTATCAGTGCTAGTAATCCTCTTGTGCTGCACCTGAGTGATATAGATCCAATTCAATGTGTTTGAAAGGGTGTGACATCCTTCATGGACTACACACTTGATTTTGAATACGGAACATGCTCTAGTAAACATTTATCGGTTGCCCATATACAGTCCGAATCTATGGACGGAAAAACCGAATTCATAAACACTTTTCAACTAAAAAATAGTATTACATTAAAGAAAAAAAAAAGAAGATGCTTCTTTGGTATGAGAACCAACCCTCAAACTTAAAATCGGTTTCCAAAATGATTTCCCTTTCGTCCGACGTTTTTAAAAGTAAAGTTAAGTTGGAGGGAAAAATCGCTGCTACGAACGTGTGTCTATCCATAACTCGTTACAATCTCATTCATTTTTTGAGACCCTTCAGAGGGATGGGGATGGGGGCGATCCCATTTGCCATTGCGATTTTTCCAACGAATCCTATCTTTATAACATTCTATTTTTACCTTTTTAACACTTTCCAACCTAGTTGAAAAGTGTTTATGACTTCGGTTTGTCTGGCCGGATGGCCGTGCTCTAACTCCCGTAAATAGGCTCGGATTGCCCTGCAATTTTTATATGTTATAATCGTTATCTATAGCATGTTCCCTATTTCACTTATACTTTTTTTACAGGGACACTCAAAAGAATTCCGTTACATTGCGGTCTATGGGGAAAAATCATTTGCGGTTTATTTAAATAATGTTTCACTATTTTAAACGCATTGAAATTTATGTAGATCACTAAGGTGCATTAGAAGAAGCGTAATATGGAATAGGGTGTGCATAGCACTTATACTTACTTTACAGGGACAGTCAAAAGAATTCCGTTACATTACGTCTATGGAGAAAAATCGTCTGCGGTTTATTTAAATAATGTTTCCCTATTTTAAACGCATTGAAATTTATATAAGGTTCATTACAAGAGACTTACTACAGAATATTGCGTGTATAGCAGTCATCGTTCATTTACAGGGACACACAAAAGAATTCTCTACTGTATGTTAACAATAATTCCTGGAAGTGCGTTTTAAGTTACTGAACTGGATTTTAATTTTAAATCGTTTTTCGTATATTACGTGGTGTGTATAAATTCTGTAGATCCTATACAGGGAAGCACAAAAGTTCGGGGACACATTTCCGTATTATTTAACTCCAGACGGAGAATTTTAAACTGTGCTACGTGTTTCCTAACTGAACTAAAATTTAGCATCCTATGTAGTATATATACAAATCTATAGATCCTATACAGGGCTGAATAAAAGTATTCGGATTACTTAGATGTTATCTTTTAGCTTATTAAAGAGTATGATTCGTAAAATTATTTTGGAAGCGTTGGAAAGTGTTACATAATCTATGCTTGACGCATGATTTTTCGTTCTTGTTATAGATACATGAAACCCAACTTCATTCCCTTAAAACGGAGTCTCTTTGACCACCCAAGAAGCCACCGTCATACTGACCCATCATGGATAGGCATAATGTAAAATATTAAAATAAAAAATGTGTAAACTACTTATAAAATGCATTGCCATTCAAATAAAATCGTGGCTTGATGACGTCCTAAACTTTAAAGGCTCGATGACTGAATTGCTTGAAAGAGGTTTTTCCTTATAACTCCAAAAATAATAGTCCTATTCACTAGCGGTTTATTGCATCGGATGAAGCGTCAAATGTCCAATTAAAATATATCTTTAAAGTGAAATTTGGATGAAACACAGGGTCATGAAAAATCGAAGCGTGTGGAAAATAGGATTCCAAATATCTCGGCAACTCATTATCCGATTGACTTCATGCTTTATGCAAAATTTATGTTTTTTTATTGTCTTTTATATTCATTTCTTAAAATAAACCATTTCGAAAATTTTTATATACCTTTTATCAGAACGAATAGTTCGCGACTCCGAAAAAAAGAGTTCCGGTTAATCGAGGTTATTGAAATGAAATAGGCTTCTTCCCATTATTACATACTAAGTACATATACCAAATTGCGAGTCTCTATCTCAGTTTTTTCGGGAGATAGAGCGTTTACAGACACACAGACAGACGGACGGCAATTTTTGTTTTCTAAAAATATGTTTTTCGGAATCTCCAGTGTCTGAAACGTGTTAATCCGTCAAAAAAATTTTTTCGATTTTCAAAACGATTACAAGACTTACCCTATACTACGTATGATGGGTAAGTAAAACGAAGACGGGAAGAGGCAATCCTCTACAGGCGGTTGCTTTCTGCGATTTCTGCCTCTTTTCCTCTTTGCCTGTACATGTCGTTTCACTGTCCGAAGACAACCCTTTAGGTTCGGCGGACGCGCAGGGGGAAGAATATGCAGAAGGTGTTCGTTCTTTCACAATTTTTCAAGGTTTTTCCTCCAATAAGATAGCGAGTTCTGTTTAGTTCTGTCTTGAAAACTGCCTTTTGATGATTTATAGGGATTGATTGATTGATGTTTAACATGAAAAATGAAATCTCCCTTATTCCACTTCCATTATTTCTCATTCTACAGAAGTGTCCTCGTTTTCTTGGGTTCTCTTTTTTAAAAGGGCCGAAAATAGTTGAAATGTCGAAAAAAAAGTCATTTGTATTATTTTTTGGTACTTTTCGGTTAGCCGGGCGCCAGTGATATATATATACATGTATATATATACACATATACACATATCTACGTATACATATATATACATACTCATAAATATACATATATGTATGCACATATATACATATATATGTATATACATATGTATTTATATATGTACATATATCACTGGCGCCCGGCTAACCGAAAAGTACCTATTTTTTTTAAATGTCTCAACCTTTAAAAATGCCGTCATGGTAACGAAGATAAAGGACGTTTAACTCTAATATGTATGAATAATTTTTTCTCAAACTTTCGACACACCGTTTCTCAGCGGTTTTGCACCAATCCCTTTGGAACCCATTAACGGATTTACATTTTAATTATTTTTTTTTAATAAAGGAAAATAAATTATCTAAAAACTGCACCTGAGGAGGGGGAAAAACAATTTTTATCATGTTATGTAACAAATGTGTAACTATGTATATACAAAAAGTAGGATGAATTTTTAGGGAGGATTTTTTTTTCCATTTTATTTATTGATGGAAAATCAAGAAACAACGTAACAATCAGTATAAAGAAGGAATGACGGATCAAGAATAGGAAAACCTGGATTTGAAAGTCGTGACAAAGCACTATTAAAGCTTTTGTTATTATTATTTATTTTTTTTTTAAACAAATATATATATATATTGTTTCTATAAAACGCAAATTAATAAATTTAAAAAAAATAATAATGGGTCTAAATGAATGACTGACTTTTTTTAAAATACACCTTCAGCTCATTTTCTTCATTTCAAACCTTCCTGGTTCCCTGAAGGGGACGGTGTGCTTTGAAGATGTCAAAAGTTATGAAAGTTTTTAAAAGTCATCCTAAAAAAATAGTGGACCGACTTGTACCAAATGTTAAAGAAATATTTAAACAGCCTTTACCTTTTTAGGGTTTCGTTCATCTCACGAAACCTTATTACTCCCGCTCCGTTGTCTGTCCGTCACAGAGCCATTCTCAAAAACTATATAACTTACAGAGTTGAAACTTTGCGTATATAGCAGAATATCAGCTATAAAGAGCTCAAAATATTAAAATTTGAAAAATTCGTATTATTTTAATAAATAGAGATAAAAAACCAAAATTCTAACAGCCTTCTCCTATTATATTTAAACATTTTTCGCTATAGCAGATGCCAAAAATTAAAAATCCACGATGAAATTCTTTCCACAATAATTAATTTTCTATCAGACGATTTCCACGAGAAAAATGAAAATGAAATAAAAAGTTTCACCAGTTGAAGAAAAGATTCATATGAAATAAAAATGATTGACGTCATAGTGGTAATAAAACGGAAATTTTCAGAGAGAATTAAAAAGAAAATCTGACGTCCTATTGGAAGTTGAACGAATTTTTCAAATGTTTTGAGAATAATACATAAGAGAGTATTCATAGGAGTAATAGAGAATAGTAAATATAGGAGTTTGAGAAACATATTGAATCGTGATAAAAATCCGATTATGGAACTATTCGCCTATTTTAACATTTTGAAGGTGTACAACATGTTTCATTTTGAAATTATTTTTTTATATCGCATTTAGTCCGCGTGACAGATATTATTACGACAGAATATAATAGCCGGCTTCGCCCGCTATCGGGCTGGTTTGGATACTCGAAAAAACGAAAAAATAGACCAGTAAATTTTTACTTCGTAAAAAACAAAATCCTGTTTTTAAATGAAATTTATTAAAGAAAGGATAAAGTGTTTTGAAAGGAATATTAAACGAAACCCTTTGAGCGATCTTCGATCACACTTACCCACTTGTTTGAATTTTGCTTTCTAAGCTAATTTCTGTCATTATTAAGTCATGAAATGCAAATTCCATCCTAACACTCGCGCAATGAACCTGCATAAATTTTGTTACTTTTTTTTGTATAAATTGAGTGTGTTTAGATTATTTTTTGACACGCATAAAATGAGATTCTCTGATATTCCAGTGACTTATTTCTTATAACATATAAGAAGTCGCTGCGATGTAAAGGATTTTCCTATTGACCTTTGTTCTTCTTTTAAATTGGGCATCGAACCTTATATACCATGCCACTCTTACATGGCTATTACCGAATCCTTCTTCGACGCCCAATCTAATGAATTGAGATTTGTAAGCGCGAATAGGTCTGCTCAGCTGTTTCAATAGGAATCTGACTTATTAGGATTCCGCTTTTTATTATTGTCACATACGATCGTGCAACAGTCGCACGAAGAAAAGAAATGGGTCAAGTTTTCGTCGCAAACGAGGGAGCCGAAAGACCTACTTTTTTCCATCTTTTCGAGAAACGAAGCCAATTTACCCCATTTATTACCTTTTCTATAAAACCCTCCACACAGGCATAAAAAAAAGGGTGGGAGGGGAGAGAGAAACTCCTTCACAGCCTATTTTTTTATGTAAACAACCGACGAGGTTAACTCATAAATATGCGATATTTTGGAGACTTTTCTGTCCCGCGTGAGGAAGTCGTTTTCCATAAAACCCAGCGTGCACTCTATGTTACTAAAAAGATATTTTTAAATGGTACTTTTATGTTAACCGGGCGCCAGTCATCGCCAAAATTTTTTGAATCTGGCTAACCCTTACTTTCCCGTCAATCTTTTAACGTTAGCTAATAACAAATAGCGAATCTTTTAACATTGCAATACAATATATCCTTAAAAATAGCTAAAATAAAATACGTAAAAACATACATATCCATACAAATAGCAAAATGTCACTTAATTGGGTCTAATTGAATACAAATCTCAATTCATTAGATTGGGTGTCGAAGAAGGGTTTAGGTTTCTTATTATTTTAAGACATTATTATTTGAAATAAAACAAGAACCTAAAATCATGCATCCATTCATACATTTCAACACTATCGGAATTATATTGTTAAGGAATTTAATTTTTGTTCATACAATAAAAGAAATAGTATTTAAATAAACATGAAAACACACACAAGGTATAGTAAAAACTCATTTTCAGCGATGGCTGTCATGTGTGCGAATTCGTTCGTGTATAAGATATATAGGAACATCTGGTAATATACTAAAAATGAGTTAAGTTATCAGGAATCCTCTTTAACCAGCCCTGTAATCGAATTCTTTTGAGTGTATCTGTAAATAAACGATAAATTCTGCTTATACTCAATGAGCTTATAAGCAAACAGACTATTAGGACCCATATAACTAGGAAGAACTAGGGGGGGGGGGGGGTAAATATATGTGTTTATTTTATAAGTAGCTGCATTACGTAAGAAAGTTTTAAAATATATTGAATTTAAACTGATTCTTGAACAAAGTTCTTTTTTTTTATGAGTTATTTAAAGAAATTAGACCTTTATTGTCATAAAAATAAATATATCAATTCACAGAATACAAATTGAAAATATCGAGTAAAGCAATAGTTACAAAAGCAACCAATTATTGTTTCTTAATTATTGTTTTATTGGTATTTAAGAAAAATATACCCCTCACCCCATAACAAAAAGAAAATTTACGTAACTTTATAAACAAAGCTTTAAATAGATTGCATTATGTTTCCATTTCACCTCTTGGATAATATAGCCTTCGCATCGACGACCGTAGCAAAAGCAAAAAAATTCATCAAACGTTAAAATAAATAAGAAAATATCGAGGGAAAAAGGTGCCAAACAAGCGATAAGTACATCATAATATACTATTCCCCTGTTTTGAATTAGTTTCGGAAGTCAGCGTAAATCATAAAAAGAAAACTGTGACACACAGTAAGCCGGGAAGATACTGCGTAAAAACACTTCTTAAAATCTTCCTTCTGGTTATTGTTCCTAGTTCTATGATAGGACCAGTCAGTAATGTATACCCATTTCAATGAAGTAGTGTAACTTTATTAAAATGCACCACAAACGATTCCCATAGATCATAATGTAATGAAATTTGTTTGTGCATCCCTGTAAACGAACTATAACTGTTACTTACTCTATCAAAAGGAAAGCCCTCCATCTCAGTGATGCATAAATCTCTTTATGTTTGAGACATTTGTAACGTTATTAAAATACACTAAAAACGATTTTCCCCATATAACAATACTTTTGAGTGACCCTGTAAACGAACTTTAATTGATACTTATTCTATACTCTATAAAAAACATGTTGTCGTTCACTTCAGTGATGCATATAAATTTTATTTTGTTTAAAATAGTGTAAATCATTAAAATGCACTGAAAACAGTAATTATTTTTTACTTTATCACTGGGTTCTGAAAATTGAGTAAAAAGTACTCAATTTTAAATACATCACATTACTCAAAATAACTCCGATCCAAATGTTCTCAAAATTGAGAAATTCGTGTATTCATTTTTGATCCCATTCAAATAGGAACTGTTAAATATCCAATACATTTTTTTTTTTCGTTTTTTATGTAATCTGCAGTACGTTCTGTAAATATTAAATTAATATAAATATTTAATTATGCACAGTTTAAAAATAATTTAAAGTGCTTCAAAACAATGCTCGTGGTTATAAAAATAGGAAGTAAAACAAGATGGCGTCCAAGATGGCCGATTAGTAACACGTGCGAAACCAAAATTTAGGTAAAAACATGGGCTGAAAGACATTTAATAAAACACTTACAAAACTAAAATAAGTTAAATGGGGAAAAAAAAAATTTCTTGTCAAAAAATTTTTTCTCTCCCCAACAGATGAGGTAAAATAACAAAGTTATTATCAAGATATCCAAATCAAATATTTTTATGACGAGCCATTTTTTCAAGCACTTTTAAATTAATTTAAAATACTGTGTACGCTGTAATATTTACATTAATTTAATATTTACAGAAGGTACAGCTGATTACATAGAATAAGAAAAAAAAAATTACATATTAGATTATTGAACAAAGAGAACTTCTACTTTCAAAGTTGTCGGCGAAATCTTGAATCTAATTTTTTTTCTTACAAATATCCATATCACTCAGTGCACAGACCGTACCGACTGCCTATGAATATACGAAGCACTCTTAACAACAACGCAATGTAACCTTACGCTCCATTATAATGGAGGCGCAAGATATAGTTCCTTCCGATGAATAAAACTGTGATATTATTTCCACAGGGTATATTGCATTGTTTTTCTATTAATGAATATATTTCATGCCGTCATGAATGAAATAAAGCATTACAAAGTGCAAAATTGTCGTTTCGTTTGAGTTGATGTTGTTTCAAAATTGAGAAAGAATACGTTCATTTTTGATTCAAACATACTCAATTCGATATGAGTACATCGATTTACTCATTTGTGACTACTTGATTTTTTTTTTCAGTGTAACACCATTAAAATACAAACGATTTTTCCCCATAGACCATAATGTAACGGAATTCTTTTGAGTGTCCCTGTAAGTGAACTGCGAATACTACAAATTTTATTTTCAATTCCGAACATTTCACAGTAAACCTCAATAACATATAAAATGAGATGAAAAATGTACTGAATATTTTACCAAAGAGCATTTACTTTCAAAGTTGTCGGCGAAATCTTGAACCTCAGAAATATCCATGTCACTCAGTGGTACAGACCGGACCGACTGAGTATGAACATATACGGAACACTCATAACAACAACACACTATTAACCTTACGCATTATAAAGGAGGCGCAAGGTATAGTTCCTTCCGAGGAATAAAAATGTAATATTATTCCTTTATTTCCAGGGTATATTGCTAAACATCTTCTATGCCGCCACGAATGAAATAAATCATTACAAAGTTGAAAAATATCGTTTCGTTTGTGTTGTTTCAAAACTGAGAAAGAATAGGTTCATACTCCATTTGATTTGAGTACATCGATTCACTCCTTTTTGAGCACTCCATTTTTTTACTTTATTGACCGAAAGTATTTTTAACAGGCAGCTGCATAGAATTACCTATTTACTAAAACAGATAAAAATTCACCATTCTATCCCTAGACCATTTCCCCTTGTTCACTTATACCAGAAACATAGCTACACAACTAAGATCTGATAGGATCTAGATAAGAGAAGGAGTTCTCGCTTATCGCATTCGAAACTTTGATTTAAATTGTCACCCGTTCAAATGTCACAGCGGTCTGTAAAACGAGACTTAACTTTTTTTTTTTTTAGGGTGAATATTCGAGGCATAATGATTCCATGATTGTCTAGATCAAGTGTGTATTTTAATTGAAAGGCCCGCTAACAGAACGTTTTGGATAATATCATGGAATGTAAAAAGGTAATTTATTAAAAACTTATCTTCCAGTAATGAAATATTTTTTGAAGAAGTCATTTATCCACTAGACTAGACAGTACCCGTCAAAACTTAAGGGTTCTAACAGAAAAAAAAAGTTCAAAATAAAATGTCAGCCATTTTGTTAGCAATAGTTAAAAGAAATAAAAAGCGCATTTTATATCCGAACTAGCAACCGGTTGCCCATTAACTATTAAATGGATACGGACATCGGAACATTTTACGGGGAATTCAATTTTCAGATAAGAGAGGGGGAAGTTTTGTTTTTATTGAAATTTTTCAAATAAATTTTTCAAGTCAAAATTTTATTAGTTTTCTCAAATGTAAACATTTAACTGCATTACAATACCGATAGAGAACACCCCAGTTTTTTTTTTTTTTTTTTTTTTTTTTTTTTTAAATATATAAATAATTTTTTTTTCTGTGTTTTTACGGAAAATAGTAGTTACTTACTTTTCTTAGTATATATATGCCTTATCGATCCAGTGTCATAAAAGACATACGAAAAATTGTATATAATTAATTCTTATTTTTATCTGGATATTTAACAAGTTCTTTTATCATTGATTTTTAATCTGGTTTTATATAATTTGAAAAAAAAAAAAATAACCGGAAGTTGTGATATTCGATCTTAAAATTAGATTTGTCAGTGAATCTCTAATATATATTATATTTTTTTCCCACACCACCCTGTATATATTTTTTTTCTGTTATGGAAAGGGTTCGGGTAAACAAGCCAGGGTCTATCAGTTTTTTCTCACACGCAAGAAGTAGGTCATCGGGTTTACCCTATACCTCCACTCATTATGTTGCAACCGCAATCAGCCCGAAAAACATGGGGTTAGTTGTTTACCTCCTGCTAGATGTTTTGCTTCCTTTTCCTTTTGGAGAGAGAGAAGAGAAAAGGGTAGGTGAGGCAACAACAGCATATGGGTTACGGAGACCCCTTGTTGACGAAAAGAGAGAATCTATAAAAGAAGTTGTTTTTTGAAATATTTAATGCGAGGGAATATGGGTCAAGTGAAAGATATTTTGTTCGAAGAGGGTTAGGAGAGAAGGAAGTTCAAGGTTATTTTTATTGATTTGATTCCCCCACCCCCCGCCTCTTAAAAAGTTACGTATTCAAACAAGCTGGTTAGAGGACTCAAGGAGGAGAAAAAATTGTGGGAAAAACAGGTACACAGGTGGTATCTAATGTGTTTGTCAAAAGGTGTACGAATTCTAAATACAATAAAAAAAATAAATAGAATGGAAATCTCCCTTTCAATCTGTTTTAGATATGTGTCAGCATCCACTTGAAACAAAGAAAGAAAAAAAGAAATTTAATGAATAAATAAAAAGAAAACTGCCCAGTTAAACTGCGGGCATTGAGCTCACAGGCTATTCACACTAATTGTATATTATACTCTTATTTCAAAGAGTTTGAAAGTTTAGCCCCTCGAAAAATAAAGAAATCGACAACATATTACGGGGGGGGGGTTAACCCACCGTTACCCCCCTCATAGTTAACTAATGAACCCCTTAAACTAATCAGGGAAGTCTCTAATTACAATGAATATATATACAAAATTTGAAGAAAATCGGATAATTCTGCATGAAAAACCCATTTATCTAAATTAAGGGGGGTTACCCCCCCCCCATTCCTTCCTTTTATACTTAACCAATGAACCCCCAAAACGAATCAGGGAAGCTCCTTATCATAATGAACCTATAAACAAAGTTTTAAGCAAAACGGTTATTTCTATCAAGAGTTATCACGATACGTACATACATACATACATACAGAACGGGCGGGCACATTAGCTCTCAGGCTTTGATAGCCTGTGAGCTAAAAAAAAAGATAAAAGGAAAAAAAAAAAAACCATTCATTGTTGCATTTTTACACCTTATCCAAAGTATGTCCTATTTACGAGGGAACTTACTGTATTGGTTTATTTGGTTTCTATCCTATTGATTTCACCGATGTCATATAGTATATAATACGAATGCTTCAGCAATGATTGGATGAGGATTGAAATGGTCAGCCATTATGGGAGACGGATCCTAGGGAATTAATGAATTTCTTTAAGAATAATTTCTAAGAAATCGGAAGAAGTAGTCACTTTGCTTGAGGCCAAGCCAAAGAGTTGTTGAGAGATCAAAATATCGCGCAATGTCGAGGCGGCTTTTTTATGGTGTGTGCATTTATTTCTAAGAAGTAAAGTTAAGTATTAGGTAAACAACACTCGATCCATGGTAAGTCACTCTCAAAATCGGTAACGTTGGCATCTATTTCTGCCCATTCCATTTCATTGACGAAAGTTTTTATAGAAATGCTAAGACAAAAATTAGCCATTTCCCCGTTGGCCACTTTCCATTAAAAAAAAAAAAAAAAAAAAAACTAATATCACCGAATTATTTTCCAGACTGTAACACGCAATAAACAAATGGAAGAATTGTCATTGGAATCTCAGAAAATAAAGGAATTTCGGAAAAGCCCCACAAACTAAAGTGTCAACTATCAGAAACAATGAATTTTACACGATATTAATGAAAACAGAAAAACAAATAATCTTGGATATTTATTTACCGTACAATCTCGAAAGTAAGCCCCCCTCCCACTTTTAAGCAATTCTTTTTCTTTTCTATTCCCAAATATAAGCCCCCCCCCCCCCCCCAATTTGCACAAAAAATTAATTTTAAAAATCCAAGGAAGAAATTTTTTAATCTTTTGAAAATTTTGGCAGATTTCCACTTTTGCTTTTATATTTTGTTAATGAAATACCCCCCCCCCCCCCCCCATGAAATGTCCGATTCCCTTCTCTGTCCTAAAAGTTCAAAATCTTGAGAATCTTAAATTCTTCTGGCCTTCTTACTGCTCGCTTAATATAACAACAATAAGTAAAAAATCAGTCTTCCAAACTACAACTTCCCACTCCATTCAAAGTTTATGTTTCCCCCTCCCCCCTTAGCATACAAAGTTTAAAATTCTTTATTAAAAAATATATGCTCTATTTGTTGCTGTCTTGTGACAATAAATAAATAACAATCATCTAAATTACAAACCCCTTCTTTTGAAATTCATATTTTCCCTCATCCCCGAGAATACAAAGTTTAAAATTTGTAAAACTCTTATTTGAAAAAATCGCCTGTCCTATTTGTTGCTCTCTAGTAAAAATAAATAGATAATTTCTCACCTAAGTTTTCTCTTTACCCCAAAAACGTCGAATTAAAAATCATTTGATGATATAACAACACGTTTAACGCGGCATGCATTTTCGACGTTAAATCCTACTTTCAGTCATTTAACAACAACAACAAAAAAAAATCGATCAATGTTTTTCTTGAATTTGAACCCATATCCATTCCTACACTGCGCGGAACTGAAAGAGGGCGCATTGACCCACCATGCTACGGTTCAATCGAAGAACATCAGCTTATTTCCGAAGCAAACAATGACATTTACGTACTCTTATTGGACAAATGCTCCCTGAAAAGTGGCGGATTTGAAATAAAATTTTTTCACAGAATATTGTATTGTCACACTACCAAAAATTAGGTCTATTGCAGCACGGGAAGTGTGTTGCCGAACAAACAGACAAAGCAAGTTAAATAAAAGCTTGTTAAACTAATAAGCTATAATAATGATAATAATAAACACTGAAAAACCTATATCCGTAAGATAATTTCCATCCTATCCCAGTGTTGACAATATCAGTGTGATCTATTTTTTTTTTTTTTTCCCAGCGCATTTTTCAATAATAATAAGTAATTAATAGAAAATTTCCTTATTGCATTTTTATAACTTTAAAACTCATTTAGACTATGCGTGAGAAATGATATTGATGTTTCCTGTTTCGAAAAACAAAACTGACAGCAGGCTTCAGCAGCTGAAATAGCATAATGTATAATAATACATAATGTATAGAAATAAATATTTTCTTAACGAGGATGCTCCAGAAAGAGTTACATCATACAGTTATGAATGTCATAAGAATTACATACATTTAAAATAAATAAATAAATAAAAATCGTACCATTTAGTTAATATACTTTTAAAAAAAAATCATTGAATTTAATTTTCTGTGTTGTATAGTATTGTCCAAACACTCATTCAAAATGCACAAGAATGTGTACTTCTATGTTTTTACGTTATTCTATCTGTTATCTAATAATAATAAAAAAAAGTATTGCAATAATAATTAAAAAAATTGGCGGATTTACATGTTTTAGTGAAGGGATCACGAAAAACAAGTTTTAAAAAAAGTGTGTCCTCTTTGTATAATCGGAAAGTGTATGAAGTTATGCAGGGTGAAATATCGGAAAGTGTTTTTTGTGTGTGTGCAATAGAGGGCGCGAATTGGAATGGAAGGGATGGACCAACAGCCTGGCCACCACGCTCTCCAGATAGAACTCCTCTGGATTTTTTCTTTTGGGGCTGTATCAGAGTCTTTGCCACAGCCATTGCTGACGTCGAAGAACTGAAGACTAGAGCTGCTGTGTGTACTGTAACGGAAGACATTTTAAAGAACACTTCACTGTAAAAAAATTTCCAGGTGGCATTAAGATAAAAGGTGGCATAAAAAAAAGTGGTGGCATTAAGATGGCTTTTTGCTGTTACGTTTCACAAGAAAGTAGTGAAACATTCCAATTTCCAATAATCAATATACTTTTTTTTATTCAGTGTCTTATTTAAGCAATTAAATTTTAAAGTTTCGTAATACAGATAAGATGAAAATTCAAATAATGAAGCCAAAAAAGATTTAAATTAGCAACTTACTTACGTCGGTTGATATCCAAACAAAGAATGGTATATTTGTTAATATTGCATTTGTCTCTAAGTAACTAGGCAGCTGTTTTTTATTCTTCTTTAGTTATCAAAATGGCTAATGGGACATAAAACAGGAAGCACGCATGCGCGGAATGTAGTTTACGGAAAAGTGGAAATCTCTCAACACGAGTTATTGCCGTAATGGACGTGGGACATAAAGAAATTGGAAATTCCGTTAAAATAGGCGAAATGTTTCAGGATAATTCCCGAAATTTTTTTACAGTGTTGGCGGGAACTAGAATACCGCTTAGACATGCTCCGAGCTACCAAGGGGGCACACGTTGAAAGTGGTCTTATATGAAAAAATTACAACAGTACTTGCAGTGTATCCAAACAAAGATGTGTCTCATTATAATAGTTTGAACACAATAAATATTTATAGAATAGGGGCAAGACTTTTGCTATCATGTTGAATGCTAAATGTCTTCAAAAAATGTCTCCAAAAAATTTTGTCAAGATAAAAATACAGACCAATAAAATACTTTTGTGCTGTTTTTATTATTATATGAAATTATGCAAAGAATTGAATGAAATTTTATGTATATGTTTTTGACTATGGCCATCATTGAGTGACAAATTACTTGAAGTATAGCAAAAGAAAACATGTATGAGATAGAAAAAAGTTTTGGAATTAGCACATCCGAATAGTTAGTTATATACGCTAAACTTTAGTGCGTAAAAAAAAAAAAAAAAAAAAAAAAAAAAAAAAAAAACTAAATAATAATAAGGATTTTCCGCAGAATTGTTTAAAATTAGATTCAATTTACTCTGTAAGAGTATCTTTTATCATTAATTATAATAAACCAAAGGGATACCAAAGGGATAAAAAAACGGGTGTACATGGTTATCAAAAAGGTATTATACTAATCCTGTACTAGAATGGATTCCTTTCTAATATCATCCTGTTGTAGGCAGGTGACACTAGAGCTCCTATAATACTAGGTGACACTATTCATTTCAACATACAATAAAACAAACGAATAATAAATGAAAAAATAAAACAAGTAATATAAAAACTTTTTTTAAGTCAATTCCTACTTAGGTCAAATAGAAAATTTTTTCCAGGGATCTACACGCTTCGCCACTGACGGTATTTATTCCTAAATCTATATCCTGCTAAATATCTAACATAAGAAAATTTTTTGAAATGTATTAAAAATTAAATAAAAAATAAATAGCTAAAATACCAAAAATGAATAGCTCGAAAAGTATTTCTCACAAAATTGTTAGACAAACTGCGTTAGAAAAAGGTAAAAAAATTGTATTTTTCTTGATATAAATTTCAAATCTAATGATTATGCCGTTTTTCAAATATTGAATTTCAAAAATTACCAAACTTCACAATAAAGTGCCATAGCGATGTTACAGTTAGCGATAATACAGTTTTTTTCAAATATTAATTAATTAATTAAATTTTATTATTTAATTTTAGTTTTATACCTCATTTCTCACTCCACATTTATAGTCTCCTTCGCCCGCGAGCCGCCTGATCTTCGACCGTGAACAGCCCCATTATCTTTTTACGTGTGAAGGCGAGACTATAAATAGGGAGTGAGTCTATACTTTTGAACATAAATGAAATATAAAATTAAAATTAATTAAATTGAATGAATGAATTAATATTTGAAAAAACTGTATTAACACCCATTGTCATCCAGTACAAGTTAAAAAAAAATTTATTTGAACTTGAATGGATGAATGGAAAATATTTTATGAACGATTGAAAATTCCAACAAGATATATATAGAGAGAGAGTGTGAATGAAAGTCATTTATGGTCATTACTTTTGAAGTTTGCAACGTTGTCACTGTCACCTACAATTTGAGGGATTTTTTATATAAGTCATTTTCTATAAATAAATGTATATTATTTCTCTCACTTAAAGATGAAATACATAAATTGCATTTCGAGACTATCCCTAATATATAGATTACAGAAACTCTGGAATCGGTGAAGAGAGTAGTATTTAAAGTTTTGACTTCGGTGTCCCTTCCCCTTTTTAGCAGTCAATCCAATGAGCAGAATTAAGAAGATTGTCACGGATTCATAAGCGTCTTGGCTTCTTCAGTATTGTTGTTCCAGAAGATAAAGTCGAAAGGCTTCTTTTTTTTGCAATACAAGTGGTGAAATCAATGTAAAAATAACAGTACTGTTATAATTATTTCTCTTTCAGTCGGCTTGAAAAAAAAAAAAATAATAATAATTCTCACACACGTTCTCTCAAATTAGATGAGGTTATGTCATCTCCAATAAAACCAGTCACGAAACAGTAATTGGCTAAAGATAGTAACATAAGTCTGTATCCATAAAAACAATGGACATTAAAAAGAAAAAACAAGTTGGAAATTGTACGTCAAACGTTACAAACGAGGTGCGTTCGTACGCACGTTTTAGAATTAAATTCATGATATCCCGTGCGTAGAACGGGTTAAACAGCTAGTTAAGTATATATTTTATGACACTGTTCATACAAATATCTTAACTAGTTATATAAATATTCAGATATATATGTATCAGCTAGTTATATAAATATTCAGATCTTGATGATTTTTAATTCTGTGAAATGAATTATATCGTCTGCAGATTAATTTCTGTAATAAAATAAGTATCTCGGTCGCTTGACGATTTAACATCCATCGGAAGCTCATATAACAAAAAAGCACCGATTTAAAAAAAAAATCAAATTTCTTAATAAATATTTTTATTAATATCTCCTAAAGTTTTGATTCGATTTTGATAAAATTTGAAATGTCTCGACAAATTTATGCAAAGATAATATATTTCAAATTGCAAACCATTTGGTTGGGTAGTTTTTGCGTTGTTATATGCGGACAGACAGACAGACGGACGGACAGACAGACAGACGGACGGACAGACGGACGGACCAAACGACGACTATAGGTGCTACGTATTTATATAATTACGAACGCACCTAATAATGACACTATTGGACACCATCCAATAGAGGAGTTATTTTTATCTTATGATTTCATTTCCCTACGAAATTAATTGTTCTGCACATCTTTTTTAAAGACTTCCCGCTCTTTATCGGCAGAGTCCGTATCACGACTCTTTTACAACGCAAAAAAGAGTTCCTCTTTTGGTTTTTAGCTCACAGGCTATCAAAGCCTGAGAGCTTATGTGCCCGCCGGTTCTGTATGTATGTATGTACGTAACGAGATAACTCTTCCTAGAAATATCCGTTTAAGTTCAAATTTTGTTTATAGGTTCACTGTGTTAAGGCGCTTCCCTGATTAGTTTTCGGGATTGATTGGTTAAGTATAAAGGGGGGAACGGGGGGGCTAATCCCCCCCTTAATTTATATAAATGGGTTTTTCATGCAGAATTATTCCGTTTTCCTTCAAATTTTGTTTATAGGTTCACTGTGTTAAGGCGCTTACCTCATTAGTTTTCGGGATTGATTGGTTAAGTATAAAGGGGGGGGGGACGAGGGGGGCTAATCCCCCCTTAATTTATATAAATGGGTTTTTCATACAGAATTATCCCATTTGCTTCAAAATTTGTTTATAGGTTCA
This sequence comes from Maratus michaelseni, assembly GCA_963931845.1. Classification (NCBI taxonomy): domain Eukaryota; kingdom Metazoa; phylum Arthropoda; class Arachnida; order Araneae; family Salticidae; genus Maratus; species Maratus michaelseni. Next base: position 470,992,248 of record OZ007589.1, read on the forward strand.
TTGGGTTAAGACGCTTCCTTGATTAGTTTTCGGGATTGATTGGTTAAGTATACAGGGGTGGGCTGATCCCCCCCCCCCTAATTTAGATAAATGGGTTTTTCATGCAGAATTATCCGATTTTCTTCAAATTTTGTATATATATTCATTGTATTTAGAGACTTCCCTGATTAGTTTAAGGGGTTCATTAGTTAACTATGAGGGGGGGTAACGGGGGGATGACCCCCCCTTAATATATTGTTGATTTCTTTATTTTTCTCTTATTTCAGATTCTTTGAAATAAGAGTATAATATACAATGAGTGTGAATAGCCTGTGAGCTGAATGCCCTCAGTTTAACTGGGCAGTTTTCTTTTTTATTTTAATCGACAGGAGCGCCAGTCACATTGCTGTTTAGTGTCTCCCTGCGCCTACGCGTGCAGTACGGAACGCGATGCACGAATCTCTGAAGAAGGATTTTGTGTTTTTTCACTTGTTGCGACATCTTCGTACGACACCGGGAAGAATGTCTCCTTGAATAATATGAAATACTCGTTTATTATCGTTTCATCATGTAAAATTGGATGCATTAGTATCGTAAATTCTAATTCGGTGATAGGTCGCAGCTAATAGCACAGCAGCATGCATAGTTGTGGAAATGGCTCTGCTTTTTGTGAGATACTATCTTTCCTTACATGGATCTTGACACAGAGTCCCTTCCGGGCAAACACCTTTTGATTATTCGATCCATTGGCATCTATTTCAACACAGGCGACTGCAACTTGGTGAAACATTTCACTAACGATGTTTGAATGTTACGACTGTCTGCTGGCTTCCGTATCAGAATGTGGAAATGCTATTTCGATTTGGACACTCGAATCGAATTGAATATTGAATTGAATAATACTACTTGGCAGAGCTGGATGATTTGGATGTGAGTGGAGGCTTTATTATGGAAAACAAGGATGGAAAAATTTTGTGAGATAACTAGGGGGGAGGGGGGAGGGGGGTGCGTAAAATCATACCAGCGACAGATTGCACTGAGGAAATATAACCTATATATAAAGGTAAAGAATCTTTCGGGAAATCAGGTTCAATTTGACAATTTAAGCCAATTTTAAAAGCACGAAAACCGGGGAAAGGGGTTTATCAGGATGCGATCGGTTATATCTCAGAGATTCCAATTCACTTTAATAATGATTCTTGTAAATGCCACGCTTTTACCGGGTGTTTCACGAAGGATCCCTAACTTTGAAAATAAATATAACTCGGAAACGATGATAGATAGAAGCATGAAACCAGTGACATGTTTATTAAACAAGAATTAAAAATCATGCGTCAAGCATAGATTATGTAACACTTTCCAATGCTCCCAAAATAATTTTACAAATCATTACCGTTTAATAAGCTGAAAGATAACATCGAAGTAAACAACGTAATTTCAGGAATTTCCAACATTTATTTCCAACATATACAATATTCGGAAAAATATCCGAATACTTTTATTCAGCCCTGTATAGGATCGCGAACTTTTGTGCTTCCCTGTATAGGATCTACATAATTTATACACACCACGTAATAAACAAAAAATGAGTTAAATTTAAAATCGCGTTCAGCAACTTAAAACACACTTCCAGGAATTATGGTTAACAGACAGTAGAGAATTCTGTTGTGTATCCCTGTAAATGAACGATGACTGCTATACACACACTATTCTGTAGCAAGCCTCTTGTCATGCACCTTAGTGATCTATATAAATTTCAATGCGTTTAAAATATAGGGAAACATTATTTAAATAAACCGCAGACGATTTTTCTCCATAGACGTCATGTAACGGAATTCTTTTGACTGTCCTTGTAAAGCGCTATGCACACCCTATTCCATATTAAGCTTCTTCTAATGCACCTTAGTGATATATATCAATATTATGCCAAACAGGTTTTTCTTTCCCGCCAAACTGTCACTGGAATTCCACCGTCTGTTTCTTTTATCAAGAGAATGGAAACAGGAAGTTGCCAAGAAAGAGATTGCCGCCAAAAAGTGGTTTTTTGGCGATGAAAGGTGAAAGATGTTTTCTTCAACTCTCTCGGGAGAGAAGAAAGGAATCCGGTCTCCATTTATATTAGAAGTGAATGGCTCAGACTCCAAGAACGATTTCGCCGTTGAAACGTAATCGCTATGAGCGTACAGTGAAAGTAATTCGGAAGTGACACTGAAAGACATTGTTTACCTCAACAATCCTTTAACACTCGACGAGCTGGAGGAGACAATTTGTGTGTTGATTTCCGGTGACAAGTCACTAACAATTTGATTCTTCGTGTGCGGTATGAAAGGTGCACATTTTGAATCGCTTCTGATGTCATACGGCCTTATGCCACCTGCAGCGCCCTATAGCGGCGCTATTTTTAACTAAAATTGTTGAGGTTTCTGTGTCAGATTCTTACGAGTTTTTTTAATAAACATACCACTGGTTTCATATCTATCATCGTTTCCGAGTTATTTATTTTCAAAGTGAGGGGTCCTTCGTGAAACACCCGGTATGTATAAGAGTGAGACAGAGTAGTGCTGTCTGTCAGACCTATTTACTTTATAACTTCTGTTCTCCACCGGTACTCATTATTATTTTTTAAAAAGGTTACAACTTGGTATATAAATTTTTACACTTGACATATAAGCTAACAAAAATTCTATAACGGACATGCAGACATTGAAGTCGCGAAAATTTTAGAAAATGTGTGATATAGATTAGGGTATATGAATCCGGTAAGGAGTTATCTAATGGAACTGAAGACACATTACGAAAATTGTGTTGGCCATTTTCTTGTATCTTGATTCAGGTAATTATTTCCTATATTAGATAATTTATTTTTAATGCATATGGAATGCTACTTGAAAATCTCTGGTCTGATGACTTCTGAATGGGGGAATGTAGAGGTTAGAGGACAATTTAATCAATAATGTGGAGAAGTTGCCCTATGCCCACAAAGTGGATTCTTGCTTTACCGAAAACGGTTCTGAAGATTCTTTATATATGAATCAGATCAATAGCATGCATTTGTATCATTTCAGAAGGATCCTATAAGAATACACTTAAGCTTTAAGAAAATGAAATAGGCTTTTAAAAATTTTCCCGGTGGGATCTTCTGTGATCGAGTCTACTGCCATTCCGGGTTAGCCTTAGAAGGGCCCGCGGTCGCTTATAAGAGGGAATAATGGGAGGGAATTGCCGGCCTATAGTCCGAATTAAAATGCAAATGGAGTCCACAGGCGAGGCGAAGAACGAGGGCAACTCTCATCACGACAAAAATGCGAATAAGCCGAGACCTTCGAAATCGCGAATCAGACGAGGCGCGTGTTGTCTCAGCCGGACCAGGCAGAGACACAAAAGGAGTGGGAGGAATTGTCCTTGCAAGTGTGGGTATAGGAAAATTAAACCAAGACGTTCTTAAGATTGTAGATTTATTAATTATTGTTTGGAAGAAGAAACATCGCTACTGGATCATGAAACAAGAATGAAAAATCATGTATATTATGAAATACTTTCCAGAACGATTATTATTATAAAGAAACTTTCATTTGTAGGGTTTCGTTCATCTCACGAAACCCTATTACTATCGCTTATGTTGTCTGTCCGTCACAGAGCCGTCCTCAGAACCTATATCTTACAGAGTTGAAACTTTGTCTATACATAATTGAATACCTGCTATTATGAAGCTCAAAATATTAACATTTGAAAAAATCGTATTAGTTTAATAAATACAGATATAAAACCAAAATTCTAACAGCCTTTTCCTATTCAATTGAAACATTTTTCGTTAGAGCAGTTGCCAACCATTAAAAATCCACACTAAAATTCTTTCTACAATAATTCATTTTCAATTGAAAGATTTCCACGTGAAGAATGAAAATGAAATAAAAAGTTTCACCCATTGAAAAAAAAAAAAAGATTATGACGTCATACGGATAATAAAACGGAATTTTTAAACAGTTCTCAATAATACAAGGAGTATGTGTATGTACAGAAAGCAGATTAATATACGTCATTCGAGAATTAAAAAGAAAATGAATCTGACGTCCTATCGGAAGTTTAACGGATTTCTCAAATGTTTGAGAATAATACAAAGCGAATCTCAATGTGTGTAATAGAGAATAGTAAATATATGAGTTTGAGGAACGCATTGAATCATGATAAAAACCCGATTATGGAAATATTCGCCTATTTTAACATTTTGAAGGTTACAACATGGTTAATTTAGATTTTTTTTTTTTTTTTTTTTTTTTTTTTTTTTTAAATATCGCATTGAGTCCACATGACAGATATTATTATGACAGAGTATAACAGCGGGCTGGTTTAGATATTCGAAAAAAAACGAAAAAAATAGACCAGTAAATTTTTACTTTATAAAAAACATGACTTTTTTTTTCTGTTGCTAAATGAAATTTATTTGGATTTATTAAAGAAAGGATAAAGTGTTTTGAAAGGAATATTAAACGAAACCCTTTGTGCTATTTTCGATCCCACTTGTTTTTTTATACCTTACTAGCAAAACCCTTTGCTCGCGTCATTCTTGAAAAATGCCAAGTGCTATTCGTTGGTCTATTTTTATTAGAGGAAATTTTACTGTCACAGATAATTCAGAAATTACTAATTAAGCCACGCTAATGTCGGAAAAAAAATTGAAAATTTAGAACGTTTTTCAATCTTTCACACCCCTCCCTTCTGTGGTAGTGTCACTGATATAAAAATATAGCCTATGTTACAGCAGGGAATGTTACAATCACTTTTGAAAATGGTAGTTCCAGAGATTCTATAGAAATTGTAATTTAGAATGTTTTTAGACCGATTTTAGTTCATCTCACCCCTTTACATTTCGAATTTTTTTAGATTTTTTTTCTTAGAGAGTATTTACATATTTTAAATAACTACCATGCCAAATTTCGATTTTCTAGTTCCTTCAGTATAAAAAAAATCGAATTTTTAGAACGTTTTTCGCCCTTGCACCCCCCTGTAGTAGTGGCACCGACATAAAATATAGCCTATGTTACAGCAGGGACTGTTACCATCAATTTGCCAACCTCACTTTTGAAAATGGTTCCATAGTTTCAAAGATTCCATAGAAATTGTAATTTAGAATGTTTTTAGAACGCTTTTTGCTCATCTCACCCTTTTAAATTTCGAATTTTTTTAGAATTTGTTCTTAGAGAGCATTTACATCTTATAAGTAACTACCATGCTAAATTTCATGTTTCTAACACCTTCAGTATACAAAAAATCGAAATTTTAGAACGTTTTTTGCTCTTGCACCCCCCCTGGGGGTAGTGGCACCGACATAAAATATAGCCTATGTTGGAGCAGGGATTGTCACCATCCATTTGCCACCATCACTTTTGTGCACCCTTACAAACAAACAACCAAACAAAAAAACAATTTTTACTACTTTATAATATTAGTATAGATGAAAGGAAGTAGTCAAAGAAACAATTTTCAAAGTGCATAGTACCATTTCCATCCATTACTCTCAATAAGGGTTATGTAGGCGAACTCTTTTGTGTAGTACTGAATATTATATTTATGCATTAACCAAATGTGAAACTAAAGTTTAATTTAATTCGTAAACGCGTAAAACTACTAGAAACGTTTTCTGTCCTCTATCCATAAACAACAATGTATCCACATCCCTATATATGAATTTATTTATTTATATCTATTCTGAGTTTTCCAATTTGTTCAAAATTTTATCTGCCATGTTTGCTAGATTAATACATGAAAAGTGTTAGAAGCAGGGATTCTGACCCTTTTTCGCTTCATTTGTAGCGATGCCCAGCTACTCTCTTTATAAAGGTAATCTAGGGTCAGAAGGATTCTTGAGCTTCGAACGTGTCATTTGGATTCTAACATGGATGCGTTCAGAGATTTGTAGGGCGCGGCCTTTTGTCAGGTAAGTTGGCACGGAAAATAATAATAACTAGATGGAACCCGTCAAAATTTGACGGCAAACAACTTGATAGTACCATAAAATTAAATTTTATAGTTGCTTTAACTTGACAAATTTCATAGTGGGGAGCATAATATGATTAAGCGATCACAGACCTTTCCATCGATATATCACATGAGGTTGTGTGCAAAATTTAGAAAGTACCTCTTGGGGGGAGGGGCAAAGTGGGGAGATGGGCATTGGAGATGCATAATATGATTAAGTGGTCACAGATCTTTCCATCGATATATCACATGAGGGTTGTGTCCAAAATTTAGAAAAGTGCCCCCCTTAAGGGGGGGGGAGTGGCGGGATGGACCCCGAAGATGCATATGATTAAGCAGTAACAGACCTTTCCAACAATATGTGACATGAGGGGTGTCAACAAAATTTAGAAAGTATGCCTTGGGGGGGGGCAAAGTGGGGAGATGGACATCGGGGATGCATAATATGATTAAGTGGTCACAGCCCTTTCCAATGATATATAACATGAGGCTTGTGAGCAAAATTTAGAAAGTACCCCTTGGGGGGGTGGGGGCAAGTGGGAAGATGGACATCGAAGATGCATAATATGATTAAGTGGTCACAGACCTTTCCAATGATATATAACATGAGGGTTGTGTGCAAAATTTAGAAAGTACGTTGGGGGGGGGGGGCAAAGTGGGGAGATGAACATCGGAGATGCATAATATGATTAAGCAGTCACGGACCTTTCCAACAATATACGACATGAGGGGTGTCAACAAAATTCAGAAAGTATCCCTTGGGAGGAGGGGGGCAAAGTGGGGAGATGGACATCGGGGATGCATAATATGATTAAGTGGTCACAGACCTTTCCAATGATATATAACATGAGGGTTGTGTGCAAAATTTAGAAAGTACCCCTTGGGGGGGGGGGCAAGTGGGGAGATGGACATATCGGAGATGCACAATATGATTAAGTGGTCACAGACCTTTCCAATGATATATAACATGAGGGTTGTGCGCAAAATTTAGAAAGTACCCTTTGAGGGGGGGGGGCAAAGTGGGGAGATGGACATCAGAGATGCATAATATGATTAAGCAGTCACAGACCTTTCCAACAATATATGACATGAGGGGTGTCAACAAAATTTTGAAAAGTGCCCCCCTTAGGGGGGGGGAGTGGCGGGATGGACCCCGGAGATGCATAACATGAATAAGCAGTCAAAGACTTTTCCAGCGATGTATCACATGAGGGGTGTGTGCAAAATTTAGAAAAGTGTCCCACTTGGGGGGAGTGGGGGGATGGACTCCCAGAAATTCATAACATGAAAAAGAGGTCACAGGCGTTTCAACTTGCAACTTTTTTCTCGAAGGCATTTGACAATAGTAAATTTTTTTTACCCAAGACAATTTAACGATATTCTTAATTTTTTTGCGTAATTCGTCTAACGTTCATGGAAAAAATCATGAAATTCGCTAATCAATAGTTGATAAATTATAAAATTCAACAATCAATAGCAGCAAAATTGGTCAATTGATAACGGAAAAATCACGAAATTCATCAAATGGTCTACCTAAAAAAACTGTCCTGCACACTGATGTGATGATCAAAAGGGTTTTGAAGTATAGGACAAAATTAGCACTTGCCAAACAGCGAGTAATACTGAAAATTTTGCAATGGACTTTATTGCCACCACTGGTCAAACATAATAGTCACACTCACCAATTGCAATGACTGAATGGAAAAAGATCTTTTTCTCTGCTGTCGCTCGACAAATTTCAAAACAGTTGATGAATTTTCCGTCGATTAATGAATTTTGTGATTTTTCCTCTATCGATTGACAAATTTCGCAATTTATCGATTAACGAATTTCACAATTTTTTCCATAAACGAACAAATTGCGCACTTTATTTCCGCTAATGTCTGACACCATTTCGCCCTTTACAATTCAGCCAATAAATTGAACGTTGTTTCTTTCTAGAAATGTCAGGAATGAAACAATGATTCTTTAGGATGAATTTCCTTCGTTCGATGCCCTATGGAAGAATGTGTGCGATGCAGCAACGGGCGTCAGACTTTTTAGGGCACCTGCAGACTAAAAACATCTAACCAATCTTCGCGTTTTGAAAAAATCACAGATTTCGTCAAATGATTGAGAAAAAAACACTAATTTCATCAAAGGATCATGGGAAAACATGACTTTCATTAAAAGACCACAGAAAAAACGTGAATTATGCAAAAGGATCGTGAAAGATAAGCAAATTTTGTCAAAGAATCGCAAAAAAGGAAATTTCACCAAAAGATCACGCTTTCTTACTAAATTTCGTCTAAAAATTGCGGAATAAAATGTATTTTATCAAAGAATCGCTGGAAAATGCGAATTTCGTTAAGGATCGCGAGAAAAATGCGAAATTCTTCAAAGGATCGCTGAAAAAATACGAATTTCGTCAAAGAATTGCTGAAAAAACATGAATGTCGCCCAATAACAGAAAAATCATGGTTCATAATCATTATATCTAGTAGTATCCAGTACTGGCTAAACTTAATAGTCACACTCGCCAATTGCGATGATTGAATGTAAAATGAAATTTTTTTTTCCCGCTGTCACTCAAAGAATTTTGAAACCATTTGGTGAAGTTTTTCCCGAAACCATTTTGTGAATTTACCGATTTTTTCTTCAAAATCATTTTTCAACAATATTCGACCCAATACGCATGCGTAAAAAAAAAAACACCGGCCATTAAAATGAGTGTCTATTACTGTCTCTAGAAACGTGTTTGGGATCATCTCCTGTTTTTTTTTTTTCTTGCACGTTGCATTAAACCTAGGAAGATATTTATATAGAACTCACTGTGGAGTGTTCAGAAGGTATTTATTTTATTTATTATAATTTGTATGAATACTTAGGTGTCCATCTCGGATTTACTGTTTAAAAATGAATTTAGGCTCATTTAACATTCGCGAAATCAATCCCGATGGAAATTGTGGTTTTAGATCTCTATCATTTTGTTTATATAGTACAGAAAATAATTATTCAAATGTACGTAAAAATATCGTAGAACACGTAATACAAAATTGGACCACTTATAGTCCGTTTTTTATCGGGGATGAATCTTATGGTGTTCCGATTGCTAATGAAAACGATTATGTAAATATATGGTTCTTCATAGAAGTATGTGCTTCTTCACACTTCAATAGAAGCATTGTTTAAATTAATATAATTCTACAAATATGATGCAGTTTTAAAATATTGAGTAATGATTAATACTGTCAAGGAATCTACTCATATACGTAATTAAGTTTTGGTACTTCTCTATTATCTCATCGACCACTTTTCATCACAAAAAACTATCGCCAAACTGTAACGCCAAATAAACGGGAGAACGTTGTCATTAATACGCGCAAATGTTGAATTAAAAACCACTTGATGACATAACAAACACGTATAATGCTTCCGACATCAAGTAAATGGGACTGCATTTTTGGCATTTAATCATACAGTTTGGCGATAGTATTTTGTTATGAAAAGTGGACGATGGGATAATAGAGAAGTACCTAAGTTTTTTATACCAAATTTGAAAATTTATCTTTTTTTGACATTTAAAAAAAATAACAGAAAAAACATTACAAATTTGCCCATTTGCTCAGCGGTCAAAGGATTAAGTAAATAAGTAAATATTAATGATTTAGCGGAACTGGTTCTAGCTATGAAGTAATATTATTTTGCTCAAAAACCCCCAACAAAAAAATAATTACAAAGAATAAGTAATCGTCTTTAAATATACAAAAAACAATGTGATTAATGGCCAGGATTTTTTTACATATAACATTTTTTATACACTGTAAAAAATTTTCAGAAACGTTTCTGAAAGTAACGGAGACCTGTGCTGCACGATACTAACAGAAAGGTTTCTGATTCGATCAGAAAAATGTTTCGGCTAAAACACGGAACCTTTCCGATTCGTAATGAAACCTTCCTGAATATATCTGAAACCTTTCTGAATATATCGGAAATCTTTCATTACGGATCGAAAAAGTTTCTGAATATATAGGAAATCTTTCAAAATATATTGGAAAAGTTTCTGAATATATCGGAAATCTTTCATAATATATCGGAAACTTTTCTGAATGTATCTAAAACCTTTCTGAATATATCTGAATATATTTTTATCTATTTTTATTATATATTATCTGAATTTTAAAAGAATACTTGAAAAGATTAGAATTTCTGTTCTTTTAAATATTCTAATCAAACTTTTTTTTTATAATGATTCTTTTTTCTAGGCGAAATTATTCGGTATATTGCGTGATATTTTTCAGTTTGTATCAAAATTTTATCAAATATGTTTTAACCCTAATATTTAAGAATATTCATGCAGTGAATATTGGGGAATGGAGATATTTACCTTGTTTTTTAACAACATATCATGAAAAAAATATGGGATTCATACAGCTTCACAAATCAAGTATTTTTATTTAAAAAAAAAAAAAAAAAAAAAAAAAAATAGCATATATACTTAGAAAGAAAACTTTCAAAATTTTCATTAACATGAAATAGACAAACTAAAGCTATACTAATATATTTTCGATACATTTCAAATAATCTAACTCCCAGCAACATAAAATGATTAAAACTTATGTATGAGCTTTCCAAAAGCAATGCAGCTTCAGAGATCTGTTTATCTGTTAATTTTTTCGGTCCTTAAAAGGTAATTTTTCATATTATAATAAGACAGTTTACAAAAATTCTCATCTTTAAACTGAGCCCTTCACAAAATTTTTCGTATCCTTCACACAATTCTTTGTCTTAAAAACAAGACTTTTCCACCTCAAAAACTGAACTTTTCACTTTAATGATTTAAAAATAAAATCTGACCTATCACAAAACAATTGAACTTATCAAAGTGCATAGCTTTTTTATGTGTAAAGGATAGATACAAAGGAACCTGATATAACGATAATTTCAAATTCACAAAATTATGACCGGAATTTTTTTAAATATTAAAAAATACTTCAGTTTCACAATAACAGGACCCTGTGAGAAAAATCTGGACATAACCCTGAGATTAATAAAAACACCTAGGAATTTTTTTTTTCAGAATTAGAATAAAATAAATAAATATAGTAGTTTGTTTACTTTAAAACGATATTTTTAAAGTCAGACAAGTCAATTTTCAATATATAGTATTGTAAAAGTTAGAATTCTGAAACATCGTTAAAAATATATATATAAACAAACACACAGTACCGCCGGCAGATATTATTCTTTAAGAGATAAAATTGCTACTAAATGGTATTTATAAACCATATTTATTGAAGCAACATTAAAAAAACTTAAAATGAGAGACAAAGGATTTGTATTTTTATATTTTAGAGTATATTTTAAAAATTATCCTTCCAACTCAAAGTATCTAAATGCGCATGTAAATAGTCCTAAATGTTAGGGTTAAGACATTTGTTAAAAATATTGATATAAACTGAAAAATATCACGCCATGTATGAGATAATAATGAATATAAAACAGAATCATTATAAAAAATATTATTAGGGTATTTAAAACAGCAGAAATTCTTACCTTTTCAAATATTCCTTTTTTAAAATTCTCTTTTTGGACCGCTCGAATAACTAACATAATATTTTCCACAGCCAACAACGTGCTGCTTTAGCTTTGCCGTTAACAGGATAAACTGGTTGAAATAGTTGAGAAGAGAAATATTTGGAATACGCACAAACTGGTTTGCTATAGAAGAGGGTCGGTTTCAATCACCTAAACCTAAACATACGGAAAGGTTTCTGATGGTTTCAGAAAGTGAAAATAGCTCTCAGATATCCGATGGTATCAGAAACATTCCTGTTAGAATACTAAACGTTCCAAATATTTTTTACAGTGTATACAAAAGAAAAACCGTCCTTTTTTGACGCATGCGTATACGGTCGAAATTCGATGGAATTATTTGACATTTTTAGCAAACAGCTTTAAATATATGGATAATAATAATGACAATTATTTCGAGATTTGACACTTCTCAAGCATAGAGGAAGGATCTATTGTAGCTATTGATTCTTCGCATCCATAAAAACTACAAATTAACAAATTAAAAAACAAGAACGAAAAATCATGCATCAAGCATAGATTATGTAACACTTTCCAACGCTTACCAAATAATTTTACAAACCATTACCGTTTAATAAGCTGAAAGATAACATCTAAGTAAGCAATTTGGAAAACGCATAACCTATTTAAAAACGTAATTTCAGGAATTTCCAACCTATACAATATTCGGAAAAATATCCGAATACTTTTATTCAGCCCTGTATAGGATCTATAGATTTGAATATATACTACATAGGATGCTAAATTTGAGTTTAGTTAGGAAACGCGTAGCACAGTTTAAAATTCTCCTTCTGGAGTTTCTGTCCAGAAACGGAAATGTGTTCGCGAACTTTTGTGCTGCCCTGTATAGGATCTACAGAATTTATACACATACTTCCAGGAATTATGGTTAACATACAGTAGAGAATTCTTTTGTGTGTCCCTGTAAATGAACGATGACTGCTATACACACACTATTCTGTAGCAAGTCTCTTGTAATGAACCTTATATAAATTCCAATGCGTTTAAAATAGTGAAACATTATTTAAATAAACCGCAGACGATTTTTCTCCATAGACGTCATGTAACGGAATTCTTTTGACTGTCCCTGTAAAGTAACTATAAGTGCTATGCACACTCTATTCCACATATAGCTTCTTGTAATGCACCTTAGTGATATATATCAATTACAATGAGTTTGAAATTGTGTAACATCCTTAAAATAAACCGCAAATGATTTTTCCCCATAGACCGTAATGTAACGGAATTCTTTTGAGTGTCCCTGTAAAAAAACTATAATTGCTACACACTTCAGTTGAAATAGGGAACATGCTATAGATGACGACAATAACATATAAAAATTGCAGGGCAATCCGAGCCTATTTACGGGAGTTAGAGCAGGGACAGACGGCAGACAAACCGAAGTCATAAACACTTTTCAACTAGTTTGGAAAGTGTTAAAAATTATGAATTTTTTTAATAAAAAAGAGAGAGTGCGGTGATGGAGCCCTTTACATTTAGGAGTTGCACTGTTACACCTATGCAACAGCAACCTATTTTGAAATACAAAGATAGATTGTGTTGGTTTCCTACTTGTAACAGAAAGGAAAAGCTCAAATTCTTGAAGAATTCTGGATGCATTTTAGAAAAAAACAAGAGAGAAAAATCATGCGTCAAGCATAGATTATGTAACACTTTCCAACGCTTCCAAAATAATCTTACAAATCATACCGTTTAATAAGCTAAAAGATAACATCTAATTAAACAATTTGGAAAACGCATAAAATATTTAAAAACATAATTTTAGGAATTTCCAACATATACAATATTCGGAAAAATATCCAAATACTTTTATTTAGCCCTGTATATGATCTATAGATTTGTATATATACTACATAGGATGCTAAATTTTTGTTCAGTTAGGAAACGCGTAGCGCAGTTTAAAATTAAGCGTCAGGAGTTTCTGTCAATAAACGGAAATGTGTTCGCGAACTTTTGTGCTTCCCTGTATAGGATCTACAGAATTTATACACACCGCGTAATAGACAAAAAGCGAGTTAAAATTAAAATCGCGTTCAGTAACTTCAAACGCACTTCCAGGAATTATTGTTAACAGACAGTATAGACAATTGTTTTGTGTGTCCCTGTCCATGAACGATGACTGCTCTACACACACTATTCTGTAGTAAGCCTCTTGTAATGTACCTTGGTGTTATATATAAATTTCAATGCGTTTAAAATGGGGAAACATTATTTAAATAAACCGCAGACGATTTTTCTCCATAGACGTAATGTAACGGAATTCTTTTGACTGTCCCTGTAAAGTAACTATAAGTGCTATGCACACCCTATTCCATATTAAGCTTTTTCTAATGCACCTTAGTGATATATATAAATTTCAATGCGTTTAAAATAGTGAAACATTATTTAAATAATCCGCAAATGATTTTTCCCCATAGACCGCAATGTAACGAAATTCTTTTGAATGTCCCTGTAAAAAAACTGTAAGTGCTACACACTTCCGTTGAAATAGGGAACATGCTATAGATAACGACAATAACATATAAAAATTGCAGAGCAATCCGAGCCTATTTACGGGAGTTAGAGCACGGCCAGACGGCCATCCGGCCAGACAAACCGAAGTCATAAACACTTTTCAACTAGGTTGGAAAGTGTTAAAAAAAAGAAATGCCTATTGTTCCCCCTGTGCGATCGCCGAAACTAAAGCGTTGTTTTCAGAAAGGGAAGGGACCAACCCGCGGCTTTTTGCCAAATGTGTGCCTCTTTACATTAGGTAAATTTATATGACTACGGATCATTTAAATATTACTCATTAAGTGGGTGAACATGAGACTTAAACTCATTTGCAGGTTAAGTCCCTTTCCAAAAAAACGTACACAATGTAGTGTACTTAGAAACTCATCTATCGTACGGTGAAAGAATTTTTAAAATCTGTTCAGTAGTGGCAGAAAGTATTTTCTACAAACATACATTGGTTTATTTTTTACAGTATTCATATAACTTGAATCTCCTAAATATATTTATATATATATATATATATATTGTTAAGTAATAAGTGGGAAAACGTTGGTCTGTCTATATTTAAGTCATTTTTGTGGGACGAAAGGCTAAATAAGCAGTACTAGTTCTTTATGACTACCATTTTAATTCATTATAGAAGTTACTTATAGAGTTCTTGCGTTTCCTCTTACAATTCTGAAAAGCTGTATCTAAATAACACCGACATTATAAATAACTGATTTTTCTTCTCTTTACAAATTTTTAAAGTATCAATTTAAAAACATTACACACACATTGTACGCATCTGCGTCACCTTTATGCCAAATTTCAAGTTTCTAGGCTGACCGTTTCAGAGAAATCACCCTGAAAATAAAACTATAGAACGTGTCCCCCCATTCCACCCATTTAAAATTCGATTTTTTAAAATTTTCGTTTGAGGAAATCGAACCCTAATAGGAACCTGCATGTCAAATTAAAAATTTCTAGCTCCGATAGTTTTCGAGTCAATCATTTCATCCATTTCATAATATTTAAACAAACGTTTTTCTCGAGCATTTATGTGTTAAAAGTTACCACTCTATCAAACTTCATGTTTTTAGCCCAAACAGTATCACAAATATCATAAGTTTAGAACGCTTTTTTCCCCTACACCCTTTTAAACTTCAAATATTAAAAACTGCGCGTATATTTGTGTCTTAAAAGTAACAGCAAGTCAAATTTCAACCCAAACTATTTTCCATAGAAATCGTAATTGAAAACGCTTTTAGAACATTTTTCGTTCATTTGACTCTTTTAAATTTAAATTTATTTATTTATTTAAGAAATCATTCTTAGCGATCATTAACATCATCGAAGTAACTGCCATGCCAAATTCCCAGTTTCTAGCCCTGTCAGTATCACAGAAATCGTATTTTTAATTGTTTTTTTCTCATACAGCTCCTTAGGGGTAAGTGTTATACTGAGATAAAATATACTCTATGTTGGAGCAGAGACTGTCGCCATCCATTTGTCACCATTACTTTTGGAATCGGTTCGGTAGTTCCAGACCCCCCCCCCCCCCCCCCTACAAAAAAAAATAAAAAATAAAAAAATAATAATAATAATAATAATAGTGTATTAGATAGAACCATTTAGTGTTTTCATTATTTAAGTTTGTTTTGTTAAGGGAAATTATATTTTTACTTTCCTTTTTTTTTTCTTTAAATAATTACTTTTTAAATGCGGGTATTCAAAATGTAAAGCATTTTCTGAAAAATAAAATATTTTTCATAAGACTGCGTGATCTATTTTTTTTTTTTATCGCACGATCTAATCTAAGAAAATACATTTTTCTTTTTTCTTTTAAAAGCTCAAATATATATATATTTTTTCTAAATATCAATATTGAAATTAAGACAAATGAAATAGACAGGACAAAAACAGTGAATAAAAATACTTTATCGAGATACAAGTAGTAATTTATCAAGTACTTTAAGGAAAACACTGAATTCTGCTGGATAGGATGGTAAGAATCTCAAGAAGAAGAAAAAAAACAAAAACGAAAAATCATGCGTCAAGCATAGATTATGTAACACTTTCCAACGCTTCCAAAATAATTTTACAGATCATACCGTTTAATAAGCTGAAAGATAACATCTAAGTAAACAATTTGGAAAACGCATAACCTATTTAAAAACATAATTTCAGGAATTTCCAACATATACAATATTCGGAAAAATAGCCGAATACTTTTATTCAGCCCTGTACAGGATCTATATATTTGATTATATACTACATATAGGATGCTAAATTTTAGTTCAGTTAGGAAACGCGTAGCACAGTTTAAAATTCTCCGTCTGGAGTTTCTGTCAATAACCGGAAAAGAGTTCGCGAACTTTTGTGCTTCCATGTATAGGATCTACAGAATTTATACACACCGCGTAATAGACAAAAAGCGAGTTAAAATTAAAATCGCGTTCAGTAACTTCAAACGCACTTCCAGGAATTATTGTTAACAGACAGTAGAGAATTCTTTTGTGTGTCCCTGTAAATGAACGATGACTGCTATACACACACTATTCTGTAGTAAGCCTCTTGTAATGCACCTTAGTGATCTATATAAATTTCAATGCGTTTAAAATGGGGAAACATTATTTAAATAAACCGCCGACGATTTTTCTCCATAGACGTAATGTAACGGAATTCTTTTGACTGTCCCTGTAAAGTAACTATAAGTGCTATGCACACCCTATTCCATATTACGCTTCTTCTAATGCACCTTAGCGATATATATAAATTTCAATGCGTTTAAAATAGTGAAACATTATTTAAATAAACTGCAATTTCCCCATAGACCGCAATGTAACGGAATTCTTTTGAGTGTCCCTGTAAAAAAAATTTAAGTGCACTCTCAAAAATGAATACTCAAATTTCAAGAAATTTTCTTCGTTTTTGACGAAACGGTTTCCTGCGAAATGCTCCGAATAAACATTTCGTCAAATCGAGTAAATTTACATCCTCAAAATTACGAAGAAATCAGTTTCTTCAAATTGTTTCTTTGGCGAAAGTTCCAAAAAAAGGTTGGTGCTGCCATCTATCGGAGTTTTTAGAAGCATCATTATTGACTAGGGCAAAAATGAGATCACTTGGGATTCGATCGGATTCGAACACGCGATGTTTAGCTTGGAAGGTACGTGCTCTAACTACTTCGCTACCGGGACTTCGGAATTATTTGATTTTAAATGTATTTATGAGATATTGATGTGTATTTATATTTTTAGAAAGCAGATTGTATTTTTATCGGTGCTGTTATACTTCCTGCATGTTTTAATTAATAAGGCTAGATTATTATTATGGTTTTTCTATGGTTAATAAATAATTAGAAAATGGCTTGATTAATATAATTTATTAGAGAAATTTCATTTGTTCAATGAATGATTAAAATGTCTAATTAATTTGTTGATCAGAAATAATTAGTTTTGAAGTGCATATTTTGGAGGCGAGTTCATCAATTTTAGCGGATAAGATTACGGTTTATGAGGGGGGTCAGTTATACATATTTTAAATTTGATTGTTATATGAATATATTTCTTAAATAAAAAGAGCTCCTAAAATTGTGATTTTTTTTTTTTTTTTAACCATTGGGAAAATGTTGATGTTTTCGGTCGAAAATGGACCAAATGATGTTCGCATTTTACTATTTTAACCGGTTTTTAACGAAATTCTGTAACTTTAGAAGAATTTTTTAAGCGTTTTTAACGAAATTATGTAACATCAGAAAAATTTATCTTTGAATAGGCAATAGAAATGCATAAAATCGTTACAAAAAGGACAGACGCAAATTATCAGATATAAAAAATAAAGTAGAAATTTGGTAAATTCCTGTTATAGCGGCTCCCAAGGATGAAATATTTTTGTTTCTGTTTTCATTAATATATTGTAAATTTAATACTTTCGTGTAATTTTTTTTTTTTTTTTTTTTTTTTTTTTGAACGATTTTGTAACAAAAATAATCTGGCCGGGAATGGGGAAACATTTTTGTCAAATATTTGAGATTTTCCATTTAATTAAAAATCACTTAATTTTGAGACGAAATAATTGTCAAAAATGACGAAATATAGTTCAAGAATTGCGGAATCTTCAAAAGTAAGAGTTTTATTTTTGACAGCGAGGAAACAGTTTCGTCAAGATATTTGAGGATTCGCGTTTCGTCAAAAACCACGTGACTCTGTGACGAAATGATTGTCAAAAATAACGAAATGAGGCCTGAGGATTGCGGAATCGTCAAAATTGAGTGTTTTATTTCTGAGAGTGTGCTACACACTTCCGTTGAAATAGGGAACATGCTATAGATAACGATAATAACATATAAAAATTGCAGAGCAATCCGAGCCTATTTACGGTAGTTAGAGCACGGACAGACGGCCAGACGGCAGACGGCCATACGGCCAGACAAACCAAAGTCATAAACACTTTTCAACTAGGTTGGAAAGTGTTAAAAAAGCCGGACATCATTAAAGTTAAACGTCCGAAACGGCTCCAAGTCGTTTCCCAAGTGCTGAAAAGAGCATCCTAATATAATTTTTGGAAAATGTATTCATTAATTAGATCATTAATAATCTCATGCGATTATTCACCTATAATAACACGCACAAAAATATATAAAGGTCGCGTAACTTTAGAAAAATGAATAGCAGAACGATTTCATGAACATAATCTTATTGAACACCTTATTCTGAACACTTTTGCAATTTACTTTGCCTACAACGGCTTTCAAAATAAGTAAACCACTAAAATGAAAGCGCATTTCAATTTTTGAGAGGCATCCTGTATAGAAAGAGTTCAGAAAAGGTAAGATTTTAAAGCGATGTGATTCAACTTCGAAAAAAGCGAAATAAAAAAGTGTCCGTCACTGGCAGCGTGTTCCGATATTTTCCCCTGTGCGTTCGGCCAACGTAAAGGGTTGTCTTCGGACAGTGAAACGACATGTACAGGCTAAAGGAAAGAGAGCGAACAGCATGTTTGTATAGATTAGGTCTTCGCGTTTTAATGGTTTTTGTTTCTTTTATTGGGTTAAAGAAAAGTAAATAATCTACGTGTTCAGGACACAAGGTACCCTTTTATGGACATGCAAGCTGTGTAGCAACCCGATAGGTTGCATTCTATATATAGGGTTAGGGAGGAGAAATAAATGTAATTTTCTTCTACATTTAAAAAATATTTATTTTAAATATTATATTCAAAATTATGACTGTGTTTTATTTTCACATTCAATTGAAAGCCCTTCTCGAAAGTAAAATGATTTAATAAAATAATGTTTTTACATATTTTATTTTATTTGAACTGACAGCGCGTTTTAAACACCCGTTTCATTTCGTTTTGACATGTGTTTCATGACAAATAAACAAATGAATCGTTTCTGAAAGGTTCCGAGATTTTCCAAAGAAAGGCTGCAAACTTCAACGAATCCGTCTAAGACACTCGGAAGTCTCGGGGATCGCGGACTCTTTTTAATTTTGTTTTCTTAATTCTTTTTTAAAATTTTCAAACACAGTTGGAAAGTCGTCGGTTTGTCTTTCCGTATTGTCACTACGACTCGGTTTCTCTCGTATTTTACTTAAAATCCTGCCATGCTAGGGTCGTTTACGGATCTATAGAGAGCACGATCGTTATTGAAAATGAAGTGTGTAGGCATTTATAGTTCGTTTACAGGCATAGTCAAACGATTCATGAGGGAGGGGAAAAAGCGTTTCAAGTTCATTTGAAAACATAATGAAATGGTACGTACTAAAATAGCATTTCAGTTAAATAGAGAATGCAAAGAATACTATAGTATAGCATTTCAGTTAAATAGAGAATGCAAAGAATACTATAGTATAGCATTTCAGTTAAATAGAGAATGCAAAGAATACTATAGTATAGCATTTCAGTTAAATAGAGAATGCAAAGAATACTATAAGTATAGCATTTCAGTTAAATAGAGAATGCAAATAATACTATAGTATAGCATAGTATAGCAAATATAGAATACTACTATTCATATGTAGGGGCACACACGCACAAATATTTCCGTTCCATAAGGGTCAACGGGGAAAAGTCGTTTGCAGTGCATTTGAATGATGTTAGACAGAACGAAATGGATGTGAAATACTGAGGTGCTTTGTAAGTGGCTCACGGAAAAGTTGCGTGCTGGCCATTGCACTTATCGTTTATTGACAGGAACACGCAAAAAATCGGATAATGAGCGATCCTCGTTGGAAGTGAGTTTTCAACTTTGGTTTGCGTTTTTAAGTTTAACTCTTGGACATGTTTGTCCGAAAGCCGCTCGGGCAAGAAGAGTTTCCTCGCTTCCTAACCACAAACTTTCATTTTTAACACTTTCCAACCTAGTTGAAAAGTGTTTATGACTTCGGTTTGTCTGGCCGTGCTCTAACTCCCGTCAATAGGCTCGGATTGCCCTTCAATTTTTATATGTTATTGTCGTTATCTATAAGCATGTTCCCTATTTCAACGGAAGGGTGTAGCGCTTATAGCTTTTTTACAGGACTACGCAAAAGAATTCCGTTATATATTACGGTCTATGGGGAAAAATCATTTGCGGTTTATTTTAATGATGTTACACAATTTCAAATACATTGTAATTGATATATATCACTAAGGTGCATTACAAGAAGCTTAATATGGAATAGGGTGTGCATAGAGCTTATAGTTACTTTACAGGGATAATCAAAAGAATTCCGTTACATGACGTCTATGGAGGAAAATCGTTTGCGGTTTAATTAACTAATGTTTCACTATTTTAAACGCATTCAAATTTATATATAACACCAAGGTACATTACAAGAGGCTTACTACAGAATAGTGTGTGTAGAGCAGTCATCGTTCATGGACAGGGACACACAAAACAATTGTCTATACTGTCTGTTAACCATAATTCCTGGAAGTGTGTTTTAAGTTGCTGAACGCGATTTTAAATTGAACTCACTTTTTGGCTATTACTTGGTGTGTATAAATTCTGTATTTCATATACAGGGCAGCACAAAAGTTCATGAACACATTTCCGTTTATTGACAGAAACTCCAGAAGGAGAATTTTAAACTGTGCTACGCGTTTCCTAACTAAACTAAAATTTAGCATCCTATGTAGTATATATACAAATCTATAGATCCTATACAGGGCTGAATAAAAATATTCGGATATTTTTCCAAATATTCTATAGGTTGGAAATTACTGGAATTATGTTTTTAAATATGTTTTGCGTTTTCCAAATTGTTTACTTAGATGTTATCTTTCAGCTTATTAAACGGTCATGATTTGTAAAATTATTTTGGAAGCGTTGGAAAGTGTTACCTGATCTATGCTTGACGCATGATTTTTCGTTCTTGTTAAGTGTTATCTTCACTTTTTGAATCAGCCAATATTTTCTATTCTATTAAGGCAGATATCTTAGTATACGAAAAAAAGTGTTATTTCGTTCCTATTTTTAGTTTATTGTGTCCAAGAAACGGTTGAGGGGTTCACTCCATTTTTGCACAGTACACAGAAATTCTATAGATTCTATACGGGACAACACAAAAGAAATCGAGTCTATTTCAGCTGACTGGCAAAAATGGCTGAAGATGAATTTTTAACTGTGTGATCCGTTTCTTAAGTGTACTCCATTTTTGCAGGGTATGTAGTATACGCATACAAAGCTATAGATCCTATACAGGGTTGCACAAAAGAATGGGGAGTGTCTTCCGACTCCAGACGGTCATTGCTGAAATGGTGTAGTATGCTTTTGCCAAGCATCCTTTTTGACCTTATTAAACAATCAAGTTTTGTCACAGTGTGTTTGGAAAGTGTTTCCTAATCTAGGCTGGACGCACGATTTTCTTTCTTGTTAGACTCTTTTATCAAAATGGCCTCTTTCGAGCCAAGAAAAAGAAAAGCGAGGCGTCGGAAGGGACGTGTGTCCGTCCCATTGAAAGGTGGTAGAGTTGCCACTGCTCTATCTGGATAGGAATGGCACTCATTGCGAGCGTTCGAAGTGATAAGTTCGTGATGCACTCACTGTTTCGTGTTTTCATTTTTGATCTTTAAACTCTAAAAATAGGTCACTCAGAACAGGAAGAGAGAGACTTGTGATTCATCCATAAGCAAGATTGAAATGAGAAGGAAACTGTTTCGTTATTATTGACCCTTTTTAAAGATGCCTAAACAATGGATTAAGGCGCAATGATCGGGTTCCCCTCGAAATGGGAGCGGGGCCTCTCTCTTAGTCTATAACTCGAGAGCGGGGTCGAAGGGCTATCCGATAAACTCTCTCTCTCTCTCTTATTTTCCTAGGTCAGAGGAACGAATCGCTCCAAAAACCGACCTCCGTACATTTTATCACGAAGAATGCATTTCTATGGGTCCCTATTTGGCATCGAAGACAAGTTATTACTACACGCCTTCTTTTACCTTACAATTATATATGCATGTGACAGTCAAATCGTGCACTGTCAGAAAAACGTCTTTATACACTTAATTTTTCCTCATTTTTCAACAAATAATTTCCGTACACCTAGAAACATGCTTTTTCCGTGAATTCTTCTGGAAAGTCTGAAGAAGAGAGAAAATGTCCGTTTATTCTTTGCACGCATGCGCATTGGCTATACTAAAGTTTGAATTTATTTTATAAATGAAAAACTAAACTAGTCGTTGGGGGCCACCGTAATACTTACCCATCATGGATATGCATAATGTAAAATATTAAAATAAAAAATGTGTAAACTACTTATAAAATGCATTGCAATTCAAATAAAATCGAGGCTTGATGACGTCACAAACTTTAAAGGCTTGATGACTGAATTGCTTGAAAGAAACATCCTTATAACTCCAAAAATGATAATCCTATTAACTAGCGGTTTATTGCATCTGATTAAGCATCAAATTTCCAATTGAAATATATCTATGAAGTGAAATTTGGATGAAATACAGGGTCATGAAAAATCGAAGAGTGTGGAAAATAGGATTCCAAATATCTCGGCAACTCATGATCCGATCGACTTCATGCTTTATGCAAAAATTATGTTTTTTTATTGTCTTTTATATTCATTTCTTAAAATAACCAATTTCGAAAATTTTTATATACCTTTTATCAGAACGAATCTTTCGAGAGTCCGAAAAAAATAGTTCCGGTTAATCGAGGTTATTGAAATGAAATAGGCTTCTTCCCATTATTACATACTAAGTACATACCAAATTGCAAGTCTCTATCTCAAAATTTTCGGGAGATAGAGCGTTTACAGACCCACAGACACACAGACGGACGGCAAAAAATTTTTTTTCTAAAAATATGTTTTTCGGAATCTCCAGTGTCTGAAACGTGTAAATCCGTCAAAAAAAAAAAAAAAAAAAAAAAAATCGATTTTCAAAACGATTACAAGACTTACCCTATACTACGTATGATGGGTAAGTAAAATTTAATAAATTATTATTTCGAATTTATTAAAGAAAATTTCGAATTTGAAAAAGTAACAATTAATTTTCTCATTCATTTCAAATTATTTTCAATTTATTTTTTAAAAAGGCATAAAAAAAAAAAAAAAAAAAATCACATTTAAAATATTATCTAAACAAACAGATTAATATATAATATATATATATATATATAATAGTTGAAAAAAAAAATCGATTTTACTCA
The DNA here is from genome assembly GCA_963931845.1 of Maratus michaelseni. Lineage (NCBI taxonomy): Eukaryota > Metazoa > Arthropoda > Arachnida > Araneae > Salticidae > Maratus > Maratus michaelseni. The sequence goes on from OZ007589.1 coordinate 471,015,925, forward strand.
AAAAAGAAACAAACAAAAATAATACTTTCGAATTTAAAAAAGTAACAAATAATTTTCTCACTTATTTAAAATTATTCGCATTTTTTTTTTTTTTTTTTTTTTTTTTTTTTAATAAAAAAACATTCGAAATTAAAATATATTCTAAAACATCGAACACATTTCATTGAACCGAGCACCTTTAAAAAAACTGTATAATACTTGAAAAAGAGATCGATTTTATTAAAAAAGCAAAGATTTCTTCTCAAATTTAATTAAAAATATAATATCCCTATTTTACGTAACAATAAAATTAAGATTATAGATAATTCATATTTTTATCCTCTATTAATACTAAATTGTTAAAAACCCAACCATCTTCTCATAACGACAAAATCTCTCCGCAATTAACTTCCAATTTGCCAGCTTTCTAAACCCCAAATTTTTGCAGGTTACGATAGGCCGCGATACGGTTTCCTTCAACAAAAAAAACCGTATCATCATTCCAAACTCTTCTTCAAGCAAGTGCCTACTGGCCTTATCAGTAACATACTTGACTCAAGACCGGCAGATACCTAGTTCGATCCCCAGGTGAGCCAAGAAAAATTCTTAAAATGTGTTTAACAATGAATACTTCCGCAACAGAACATAGATGGCAGAAAGACAGTTTTTTAAAACCGACTTTCTTCAAATAACGGAAAATTTCCCTCCTGTAGCAGAGAGAAAAATAAAAATAAAACTGCCCAGTTAAACTGAGGGCATTGAGCTCACAGGCTATTCACACTAATTGTATATTATACTCGTATTTCAAAGAATTTGAAATGAGCCCCTCGAAAAATAAAGAAATCGACAATATATTAAAGTGGGGGGTCATCTGCCCGTTACCCCCTCATACTTAACTAATGAACCCCTTAAACTAATCAGGGAAGACTCTTATTACAATGAATATATACATATACAAAATTTGAAGAAAATCGGATAATGCTGCATGAAAAACCCATTTATCTAAATTAAGGGGGATTAACTCCCCCTTCCCCCTTTATACTTAACCAATGAACCCTCAAAACTATTCAGAGAAGCGCATTATCACAATGAACCTATATACAAAATTTAAAGAAAATCGGATAATTCTGCTTGAAAAACCCATTTATATAAATTAAGGGGGGATTAGCCCACCGTTCCCCCCCTTTATACTTAACCAATCAATCCCGAAAACTAATCAGGGAAGCGTCTTAACCCAATAAACCTATAAACAAATTTTGAAGCAAATGGGATAATTCTGCATGAAAAACCCATTTCTATAAATTAAGGGGGGATTAGCCCCCCTCTCCCCCCCTTTATACTTAACCAATCAATCCCGAAAACTAATCAGGGAAGCGTCTTAACCCAATGAACCTATAAACAAATTTTGAAGCAAATAGGATAATTCTGCTTGAAAAACCCATTTATATAAATTAAGGGGGGATTAGCCCACCGTTCCCCCCTTTATACTTAACCAATCAATCCCGAAAACTAATCAGGGAAGCGTCTTAACCCAATAAACCTATAAACAAATTTTGAAGCAAATGGGATAATTCTGCATTAAAAACCCATTTCTATAAATTAAGGGGGATTAGCCCCCCTCTCCCCCCCTTTATACTTAACCAATAAATCCCGAAAACTAATCAGGGAAGCGTCTTAACCCAATGAACCTATAAACAAATTTTGAAGCAAATAGGATAATTCTGCATGAAAAACCCATTTATATAAATTAAGGGGGGATTAGACCGCCTGTTCCCGCCCTTTATACTTAACCAATCAATCCCGAAAACTAATCAGAGAAGCGTCTTAACACTATGAACTTATAAACAAATTTTGAAACAAATGGGATAATTCTGCATGAAAAACCCATTTCTATAAATTAAGGGGGTGGGGATTAGTCAACCCCCGTTCCCCCCCTTTTTACTTAACCAATCAATCCCGAAAACTAAGTAGGGAAGCGTCTTAACACAGTGAACCTATAAACAAAATTTGAAGGAAAACGGAATAATTCTGCATTAAAAACACATTTATATAAATTAAGGGGGGGAGATTAGCCCCCCGTTACCCCCCTTTATACTTAACCAATCAATTCCGAAAACTAATCAGGGAAGCGCCATAACACAGTGAACCTATAAACAAAATTTGAAGGAAAACGGATATTTCTAGGAAGAGTTATCTCGTTACGTACATACATACATACAGAACCGGCGGGCACATAAGCTCTCAGGCTTTGATAGCCTGTGAGCTAAAAATAAACGAAAATTCTTCAAATAACGGAAATAATCCGGCAGCACTGCTATGCCAGTAATATTTCCGTGATTTGAAGGACGTTTTTAGCTCACAGGCTATCAAAGCCTGAGAGCTTATGTGCCCGCCGGTTCTGTATGTATGTATGTACGTACGTACGTATATGTATGTAACGTAACGCGATAACTCTTGATAGAACTAACCGTTTTACTTTAAATTTTGTTTATAGGTTCCTTGTGATAAGGCGCTTCCCTGATTAGTTTTGGAGGTTCATTGGTTAAACATAAAGGTGAAAAACGGGGGGCTAACCCTCCATAATTTAGATAAATAGGTTTTTCATGCAGAATTATCCCATTTTCTTCAAATTTTGAATATAGGTTCATTCTGATAATGCGCTTCCGTCAATAGTTTTGGGGGTTCATTGGTTAAGTATAAAGGGAGAAAGGGGGGATACTCAACCCTAATTTAGATAAATGAGTTTTTCATGCAGAATTATCCAATTTTCTTCAAATTTTGTATATAGGTTCATTGTGATAAGGGGCTTCCCTGAATAGTTTTGGGTGTTCATTAGCTAACTATGAGGGGGTGGGAACGGGGGGATGACCCCCCCTTAATATATTGTCGATTTCTTTATTTTTCGAGGGGCTCATTTCAAATTCTTTGAAATACGAGTATAATATGCAATGAGTGTGAATAGCCTGTGAGCTCAATGCCCTCAGTTTAACCGGGCAGTTTTCTTTTTATTTTGAGAGTGTGTGACTCATTTTTGACACACTTCCTATTGACATAGAACTCTGAAATATATATGTATTTCTGAGGGCAATACATGACATGGGACATTGATTTTTTTTTTAATTCAATCCCTAAAGGGGGAGGGGGATCAACACAAGCCCAAAACTTGTATTTTCCCCATAGAAATAACGTTGCGATTGTTAAATATTAATTGAAAAAAAAAAAATACCCCCATGGTTGCAACATTCACATCCATTTTAATCCCATTGTTGAACGTATCATTTATATGAAATATAATACATGAATGAGTATGTATTAATGAATACAACGAGTATTTGTTGAAAAGTATTCATGAAAGAGTTTAGCACAATACCGCCCACTTTTCGCCAACCGGGCGAAATATCGCCCCCTTCGCCGACAAAAATAAGTAAAAAAATAAGAAAGCGTGTATTTCTTCTCGTTAATGTCTATGTTTAACTCTTATGTCTGCAGATTTTCTTTTTCTTTTTTATAGCCTACGCTAGCACGAAACTAGTAGGTTGTGGCCAGCACAAAACGTTCTCTTACATAAATCCGATCCATTAAACGGTTTAAACAGTAGAAGAAATGATGACATCGATTTAGCAAATAGGTTTCTCCCCCCCCCCTCCCCTCCCCTTAGATGACTGCAACCAAAATAGAGTGGACAATGAAGTATTCTTACATTCAGGATGTTAAGCGAAAAGTTTCATCGAATTCTGCTCATTTAAATGCGGGTGATAGGAACATCCCATGAATTGAACCCGTCATCGATTTGCAGCACCCCCTCTCTTGGAGGATTTCGGCTGAACCTGTTCACAGAAGGATTTTAGAAGAAGTTCCTATGATAACATTGATGGAATAAATTAGATGATATTCTGGCTTAACTAAAAACTAAATGTTGTTTGCATATATTTTTATCCTTACTTTTTCTTTAGAAGTTTAAACCTGCATCTAAGAATTATTACATATTGATAAAAATTGGTACTTCTCTATTATCCCGTCGACCACTTTTCATAACAAAAAACTATCGCCCAATAAACGGGAGAACGTTGCCATTGGAATATCAAAAAATAAATAAATAAATAAAATATAAGAATTTAAGGACACAATTGTTATTTTAATGAATGAAATAACTAATAAATCAGTAAAACCTAATGAAAAATACACGCAAATGTCGAGTTAAAAATCACTTGATGACGTAACAAACATGTATAATGCTTCTGACATCCAGTAAATGGGACTGCATTTTTGGCGTTTAATCTTACAGTTTGGCGATAGTTTTTTGTTATGAAAAGTGGTCGATGGGATAATAGAGACGTACCTAAAAAATATTAGATTTCAGTGCGAAATCCTCGCACGGGCCCTGGTAAATTATACTGCGAACTTTCTTTTTTAAGAAGTTATTAAAAAGGAAATGATCCTGAAAGTCATAACAATATAACACAAGTAACATATAATATAATATTCTCTTAAAACGAAAGAGTGGATTTGACTTCTCAGAAAAGAGCTGTAATTTATTGGATCGTGAATGAGTTGATTTTTAAACGTTTCACTCATCTTGATTTGAATTTTTATTTCCCTAATGCACTCCAGAAGAACGAATACTAAACAACTCATCTCAATAAAAAAACCAATCATTTCCGAGTGGAAATGCCAATGCGGCTGACGTGACCATTCGCTGAGCAGACGGCAGGCGTGTGACGTCATCGAGTGGAGGCAAGCATTTCGCCTTCCGGACAACTGGCCTCCGTCTGGTGGCTACAGCACGTTGTCGACCGTTGAAGTATTCGCGTTGTTCAAAGGGGCAATTTTAAAGAATGAATACTTGAAAAGGTAAGAATTTCTGCTGTTTTAAATACTCTAATGATGTTTTTTATAATGATTCTGTTTTATATTTACTGTTATTTTATATATGGCGTGATATTTTTCAGTTTGTATATATATATAGTCAATATTTTTAACAAATATGTCTTAACCCTAACATTTAGGACTATTTACACGAACGAACATTTAGAGATCTTTTGAGTTGGAAGGATAAATATTAAAAAATGCTCTAAAATATAATTATACAAATCCTTTGCCTCTCATTTTAAGTTTTTTTAATGTTGTTTCAATAAATATGATTTATAAATAGGATTTAGTAGCAATTTAATCTTTTAAAGAAAATGTCTCGGCGGTACTGTGCGTTTGTTTATATATATTTTTTTAATGATGTTTCAGAACTCTAACTTTCATAATACTATAAATTGAAAATTGACTTGTCTGACTTTAAAAATATTGTTTTAAAGTAAACAAATTATATTTCTTATTTTATTCTCAGTCTGAAGAAATTTTTCCTGGATATTTTTATTGACCTGCCTTGTTTTTCGAATGGGCATATATAAGTTTTAGTCATTTTATGTTGCTGAGAGTTAGAATATTTGAAATGTATCTCAAATATATAAGAAAAACTTTAGAATATCTATTTCATGTTGACGAAAACTTTTGAAAAGTAGCTTTATTAGTATATATACTGTTTTTCTAATATTTTAAAATAAATATACTTGATTTGTGAAGCTGTATAAATCCCATATTTTTTTTATCATATGTTGTTAAAAATAAGGTAAATATCTCCATTCCCGTATATTCACTGTGTGAATATTCCTAAATAGTATTAGGATTAACACATTTAATAATAATATTGATATAAACTGAAAAATATCATGCAATATATCTAATAATATTGCATAATAAAACATAATCATTATATATATTAAAAAACCCATGATTAAAGTATTTGAAACAGCATAAATTGTCATCTATTCAAGTATTCCTTTAAAATTCTCTTTTTGGATCAAGGGGGATTTCAAGCAGCTCAAAAACAACAACAAAATAAATAAATATAAAATGACACTTTTCACTTAATTGTTGAATGTACTGTAACACATATGTATACATTCAACATGCAAAAATATAATCGGTATCTGTTTCTGAAATTTATTATTTTACAATAAAATATTACATCTTTACCATGAATTTCATTTCCCCTCCTTTCTAGAAAAGAACTTGTATTTCGGAAGCTATAAATAATAAAATAGTCTTAAAGGACTTCATTTCACTCAAGTATGACTTAGTTATAAATCACTCAAGTGCTACTGGATTTAACCTTCATTGATTTGATTTCACTCAAGTATGAGTAAAATAGAGATCACTCAATCATGAGTTGCTTAAAAACAACTCGTTCACTCGAGTTGTTTCAACTCTTCATGAGAAGCTCACTTTCAAATCGTGAGATGAGTGGATTTCGGCTCAACTTGAGTTATTTTGGCTCTTTCGTTTTAAGAGAGTAAGTATAATGTAATAAGTCATAACACAAGTAAAATATAATAGATAACAATGGATTCGTGGATGGTAAAATCACTTCGCTGAGAACCTGGTTGTAACAAGAAAAAATAAGTCATAAGAAACTGAGAGTTTTTTTACTCTCTTTTTTTTTTCAGTTTTCGGTTGTTTTTCTTCAAAAAACATCAGGTTAACCCTCCCAAATATAAGATTATCTTTTTGTTGTCTTTATTTATTCAACTTTTGAGTCACTTTATTTAAACGAGAAAAAAAAAACATGATATACATGTGTCATATATATATATATATATATATATAATATTATCTATAAACAATGCCAGGGAATTCCGCAGGGTGGAACCGCATCTAGTATTCTCTCTGACCTTTACTTATATTATTATGAAAGAAATATAAGTCCGAACAATGATTATGTATTTTATCGCTATATTGATGACATTATCATATTTTATTTCAATGAAAAAAATTGCACATCACCACTCAATTTTTATCCTACTCAGCTTAAATTAAGCGAAAATGATTTAATTAATAATAATATAAACTTTCTTGACTTAAAAATTAATATTACTAATAATTATAAATTAATTTTTGATATTTATAAGAGATTTGATTTCCCATTTAAAGTAAATATTTTTACCAATTATGCTTCATGTTTACATAAATCTGTTTATAAAAATATAATTATCAATTATCTACATCGTATAAAATACTTATGCTCAGATATAAATAAAAACAAAAATATTAGATATATTCGAGATCAAGCAAAAATATATGGATATCCTATTTTTATGATAAATTCAATCATCAACTCATTTAAATAACATTTATTATATAATTTAAATATAAACATGGTATGTAATAAATTATTGTTTTAGTGTGCGATAACATATAACAAAAGATATAGAAAATAATAATTATAACATACATTATTACAATTATAACATATTAGGAAATTTAATATTTAATATTTGTTTGAACATTATATACACTTTATGTAGAAAATTACAAATATAACATACATAATTACAATTATAACATATTAGGAAATTTAATATTTGATTGAACATTATTTATACTTTGTATAGTTGTGATTGTGCGTTGCCGATCACCTATGTTTAAGGTATTATTGATGTGCAGTTTTCATACATTTATAAATTAACTTATACAATAACAAATTAAATTATACAATGATAACATTGGTGATTATAACTCATATATATATATCTATTTGCAATATATATAAAAATAAATATATATAGTTTTTATTTTTGTCTATGAATAATTAAAACTAACAAGTATTTTAATTACTGCATTGCATTAATTTGATTGAAAAACAGTAGTAATACTATTAATTATCAACATTATAAATTTTGAGATATTTTGAATTGTTTATGAATTATTTAATTAGATATTTAAATTAATCTATAAATATAAAATATATTTACAATGTAGTATAAATTAAACATTAATTATTTAAAAACAAGTCTAATATATATTTAAGTAGTAGTAAAAATAAAACATTAATTATTTAATAAATGTCTATAATATCAGTGGATTAACACAGCTGGCAGCAAAAATAATTTGAATTAAAATAATATCTCTTTTACATAATATATTCTTGTTAAGAATATCTGAAATGCTGTGCAAGTTGAATTAATTCTGTGTAGATTTATTCATATAGTAGTATTATATTTTATTTGAATTTTGAGTAAAATTACAAGTTAGTATTGTTTTTTAAAGTTTATTTATATAAATAAATCTAATGAATAGTATGTAACTAATAAAGTGGATATTTAACTAAATATTAATTATGAACTATTATAATACCAATAGATGGCGACACTTTACCTTTCAGGTAGTTGTAGATAATATTGTTAATATTATATTTAATTTAACTATAGAGGGAGCTATTGATTGTATATTAATTTTACTTTCAGGAATTAAAATTGGATGGAGTAATATATATTCACGGATATAAATTTGTTATAAGTGTATTAAAACCAGAATTATTTTGAGTGTTTTTGAATCATTTTGTGATTGGGTGTCATTTATGGGGTTGTGTTTTTAAAAAAAAGTGTGCTCTCAACTTGTCTTACAAATCATTTCTCTCAACTCGACTTAGTTAACATGTATGATGCATTGCCATGTGGATGTGAATATTATGTAGACGTTGTGACATTTTAAGGATTCTGTATAATTATTGTGAGTAAAATATTTTATCTACACTTTACGCGTTCATATTTCCAAATTTATTATTTCAAAACTGTTATCTCGTGGTAATTTAGTGAGGTGTTAATTACAGTTTTTTGGATAATCGATGTGAGTGAAATATATTGTATTTTCTTAATGGTTTTTTATTTCCTATTTAAATATTTCCAAATTTTAATATTTCCAATTGTTGTCTGGTAATAATTCAGTGTACCTGGATGATTCTACTGATCTTAGCATTATGCCAGTAGAATTATGAAACACTGAATTATTAATTAAAACACATGTGGGTGCATCCAGGCTGATGAGTACATGTGCATGTGTTTTTCCATGTCCAATTCATATTTAATTCTCATGTGGTCCAATTTTCCATTGTGTATGGTTCATATTTAATTTGTTAATCCATTTGTGTTTACTTAATTGCAACTCCAATTTATAATTTTTTTTTTTTTTCCCCCTTTCTCTCTATTTCTTTTTTCAATATTATTTTGGTATGAGTAAAATTTGGCCAATTACCATTGAAGCATCAGCTATGGTAATATTATGTTTGCACATGTTAATTATTAGATATGTGGTATTCTGTATACACAGTATCATTGATTATCTCTTTGGAGATTTAAGTAGTATAGAACTTGATATGTTTTTTGAAATTCATAGATATTATAATTATTTAACATTCTATAAAATTATGCTGCATTGCGCAAATTGGTATGGAATGGTTTTTACATATTCTTTTCAATATTCTTTTCAACAATTAGCTAGTTAAAATATTGATTTTTATATGATACCATAACTTAGCCTAATTGGCTCACAAATCACTTTGATTAACTTCTGTTTGAAATACATAGTTATTATAGCTGCATTGCGCTTTTAATGGTGTATTTAATAATAATTTAATAATAATAATATTTTAGTATTACTATTATTTCCTGGTATCATTTGTTTATCTATTGAATTTTCAAGGGCATCTTTATAAAATCTTATTCAGGTTCTAATGATTTTTTTTTTTTTTTTTTTTTTTTTTTTTTTTTTTTTTACCAACATTAATTTTGTACTGACTTATGACTGCTAGGGGTTTTTATATTGTTGTCTTTTGATGTTAGTTTGCTTAATGGGACTTTATGTATATATGTAAATAGTTTTATTATATAGCTTTATTATATTTAATCAAGTATTAAACAGTCAATCTTAATATTTTTTTTTTTTTTTTATGGCTATTCAAGTAATATTAAGATTGATTCATAACAATTTTTTTTTTTTTAAATATGTTATAGATATATTTAATATGTATTTCTTGCAATTTTTATTGCTATCAAACAAATATGGCAGTTATTAGTAAAATGTTAGATACTGGCAATTTAGGCCTTGGTGGATCCAGGACTAATGCTCGGTACAGGAAGATTATTAGGGATCTTCCTGGATCGTTATCAGATAACCTATTCTATTGTCCCAAGCCTGTACTATGTTTTCGAGAGTGTGAATCTAAGCGTTGTCTTACATGTCCATTAGCTGATAAGTCACAGATTTCAAATAATAACAATCTTAATTTGGTAAAATTTTGCAAAGCATACAATGTAATCTATTCATTGAAATGCAATTCGTGTAACATGGAATATATTGGACAGTCTTGTCAAAAATTACATAAGCGGCTAAATTTACATCGTTCTCATATTGATAAATATAAAAATTCTAAATTTCAAACAACTCATAATATTGAATATACTCATTTCAAAAATCATGATTTTAAAAATATTACTATTAAAATACTTAAAATACAAAAAAATTTTACTGAACGACTTTTTCTAGAATCTAAATATATAAGACATTTTAATACTACATATCCTTATGGATTAAATCAATTAGTATACAAAAAATCACATCCTGTATTTTCAGATTTAACTAAATATGAAAATTATAAAAATCTTTATTCCGGATTAAATTTTTCAAACTTAAAAAAAACTTCTAGATCTGGTAGAGGTAAACATAATAACAAAAAATTCACTGATGATATTGTGATTCAACAAGAGCTTGATGATCTTGAGGCACAATTTTGTAATGATTATTGTTGGCTTGCTATAAGAAAACATGTTTTTAGTATAAAAAAGAAATATATAAACCAATATTTCAAGGTATTTAAAAAGAATCAATATTCTCCACATTTTTGTGATATCTTTTATGATATTCTACATTATAGAGCAAACCTATTAAATACAAGTCTTTCTAATAAACCTAAATATAAAACTAATAATACACAATTAATTATAAATTTTTCCAATCATGTATTTAATAATATAAATTTACACAATATAATAAACAACATTAATAATAATTTTCCAATAAAAAATTTTACCATTCACAAGACATATAAATATAATCGCACACTTGGACGTAAAATTTTTAATTACAATTCTTTTGCAAAAAATTTGGTCTCTTCAAAGAATTACCCATGTTATTGTAATGACCCAAAATATCAAAAGTATATAAATACAACACATGGTCATATCATTACTGGTGATCTTAATATTGTAGAACAACCTATTTTACAAAACTTAATGCATAATGGCACAAAATTTCGTCTTCCATATAAGTGTAATATCAAATCCATAATATTGCAGTTTATTCAAGATATTGATTTGTTTATATATAAAATTGCTGTTGATTACAATAAACCAATCGAATATTTCAGTGAATGGAGATTTTCTGTAATTGATAAATTAAAAAATGAAATTATAAAAAATTATCATCATATTACACATGCAGCTTTTAAAAACATAAATAAACATATATCAGAATTACAAAACAAATTTATAATTACTTATGTAGATAAATCTCCAAATAATTATGCTATCATTTGTAAAGAATACTATAAAGTGTTAATTCACAATGCAATCAACACAAGTAATATTTTTAATAAAACTAAATTAAATATTGAAATAAATAACAGAAAATTATTAAATTATCACAAATTACTAAAAATCAAATGTAATAATTTTAATTATCCTTATCTTGTTATAATTCCAAAATTTCATAAAAATCCTATTAAATTTCGCACTGTTACCATCGGTTGTAACACATATAATAAAAATGCAAGCAATTTACTACTTAATATTTTAAAGCAGATATATGATATAACGCTAAAACATAATAACCAACATTGCCTAAAAAATAGTTTTCAACTCATTAATAAAATACATAATATCAATCCGGTAAAATTCATAAAAACATTGGATTTTAATGATTTATTTAATAACATTGATATAAAAGACTTACATAAAACAATGTGTATATTATTTAAAGAATTTAAATCTCAATTAAAATTAAAAGAACATATTTCAGTAAATTTTTTTAAAACTTTACTAAATTTTACATTGCATAATAATTACATTATATATGACAATATTATCTATAAACAATGCCAGGGAATTCCGCAGGGTGGAACCGCATCTAGTATTCTCTCTGACCTTTACTTATATTATTATGAAAGAAATATAAGTCCGAACAATGATTATGTATTTTATCGCTATATTGATGACATTATCATATTTTATTTCAATGAAAAAAATTGCACATCACCACTCAATTTTTATCCTACTCAGCTTAAATTAAGCGAAAATGATTTAATTAATAATAATATAAACTTTCTTGACTTAAAAATTAATATTACTAATAATTATAAATTAATTTTTGATATTTATGATAAGAGATTTGATTTCCCATTTAAAGTAAATATTTTTACCAATTATGCTTCATGTTTACATAAATCTGTTTATAAAAATATAATTATCAATTATCTACATCGTATAAAATACTTATGCTCAGATATAAATAAAAACAAAAATATTAGATATATTCGAGATCAAGCAAAAATATATGGATATCCTATTTTTATGATAAATTCAATCATCAACTCATTTAAATAACATTTATTATATAATTTAAATATAAACATGGTATGTAATAAATTATTGTTTTAGTGTGCGATAACATATAACAAAAGATATAGAAAATAATAATTATAACATACATTATTACAATTATAACATATTAGGAAATTTAATATTTAATATTTGTTTGAACATTATATACACTTTATGTAGAAAATTACAAATATAACATACATAATTACAATTATAACATATTAGGAAATTTAATATTTGATTGAACATTATTTATACTTTGTATAGTTGTGATTGTGCGTTGCCGATCACCTATGTTTAAGGTATTATTGATGTGCAGTTTTCATACATTTATAAATTAACTTATACAATAACAAATTAAATTATACAATGATAACATTGGTGATTATAACTCATATATATATATCTATTTGCAATATATATAAAAATAAATATATATAGTTTTTATTTTTGTCTATGAATAATTAAAACTAACAAGTATTTTAATTACTGCATTGCATTAATTTGATTGAAAAACAGTAGTAATACTATTAATTATCAACATTATAAATTTTGAGATATTTTGAATTGTTTATGAATTATTTAATTAGATATTTAAATTAATCTATAAATATAAAATATATTTACAATGTAGTATAAATTAAACATTAATTATTTAAAAACAAGTCTAATATATATTTAAGTAGTAGTAAAAATAAAACATTAATTATTTAATAAATGTCTATAATATCAGTGGATTAACACAGCTGGCAGCAAAAATAATTTGAATTAAAATAATATCTCTTTTACATAATATATTCTTGTTAAGAATATCTGAAATGCTGTGCAAGTTGAATTAATTCTGTGTAGATTTATTCATATAGTAGTATTATATTTTATTTGAATTTTGAGTAAAATTACAAGTTAGTATTGTTTTTTAAAGTTTATTTATATAAATAAATCTAATGAATAGTATGTAACTAATAAAGTGGATATTTAACTAAATATTAATTATGAACTATTATAATACCAATAGATGGCGACACTTTACCTTTCAGGTAGTTGTAGATAATATTGTTAATATTATATTTAATTTAACTATAGAGGGAGCTATTGATTGTATATTAATTTTACTTTCAGGAATTAAAATTGGATGGAGTAATATATATTCACGGATATAAATTTGTTATAAGTGTATTAAAACCAGAATTATTTTGAGTGTTTTTGAATCATTTTGTGATTGGGTGTCATTTATGGGGTTGTGTTTTTAAAAAAAAGTGTGCTCTCAACTTGTCTTACAAATCATTTCTCTCAACTCGACTTAGTTAACATGTATGATGCATTGCCATGTGGATGTGAATATTATGTAGACGTTGTGACATTTTAAGGATTCTGTATAATTATTGTGAGTAAAATATTTTATCTACACTTTACGCGTTCATATTTCCAAATTTATTATTTCAAAACTGTTATCTCGTGGTAATTTAGTGAGGTGTTAATTACAGTTTTTTGGATAATCGATGTGAGTGAAATATATTGTATTTTCTTAATGGTTTTTTATTTCCTATTTAAATATTTCCAAATTTTAATATTTCCAATTGTTGTCTGGTAATAATTCAGTGTACCTGGATGATTCTACTGATCTTAGCATTATGCCAGTAGAATTATGAAACACTGAATTATTAATTAAAACACATGTGGGTGCATCCAGGCTGATGAGTACATGTGCATGTGTTTTTCCATGTCCAATTCATATTTAATTCTCATGTGGTCCAATTTTCCATTGTGTATGGTTCATATTTAATTTGTTAATCCATTTGTGTTTACTTAATTGCAACTCCAATTTATAATTTTTTTTTTTTTTCCCCCTTTCTCTCTATTTCTTTTTTCAATATTATTTTGGTATGAGTAAAATTTGGCCAATTACCATTGAAGCATCAGCTATGGTAATATTATGTTTGCACATGTTAATTATTAGATATGTGGTATTCTGTATACACAGTATCATTGATTATCTCTTTGGAGATTTAAGTAGTATAGAACTTGATATGTTTTTTGAAATTCATAGATATTATAATTATATATATATATATATATATATATATATATACAAGTTTTATGCTGTTTAAAAGTACTAATAAAATCTAAGCGGTGTTTCTTCAATAATTTTTATGGCAATTTACACCTTATTCAAGAATTTAAAATGACAAAAAGAAATACATTAAATTCCAATGAGGAACCTAGTGATATACGGACGTGAAATGATACCTTACAAAAGAAATAGTTCATTTTTTTTTTTTTTTTTTTTAAATAATTTAACAGTTCGTTATTTTTTCTAGTCAAAAGATTCAGTTCAACGACACATCCAATAAATTTACCTCTTTTTTTCCCCTCAGCACAAAAAGGATTTTTATCATAACAGAAACAGCGGATTACACCTACCTGAAATAAAAGAACACGACACTATGAATATTTAAGAAACAAAACAAAACAAGTAAAAAATAAAAAATAAAAAGGATAATTGTAGTAATTATTGAGTCGGAAAACTTACAGATAATTTAGATTAAAAAAAAAAAAAAAAAAAAAAAAAAAACTTAGGCACTTTCATGTTATAGCCAAGGCACACATTTCTCCAATAGTATTTTTTCTCGCCCGTAACAGCTTTTGTTTTTTGCGTGTGTAAATTAGAAACAATACTTTGATAATGAAAGAAAACATTTTGCTTTATGGCATCATTTCTTATTTTTTTCCCTTTTAATTGAATGCATGTGTATTTTAAATGAAATAAGTGAACGGCTTACATTTTAAATGAAGTGAATGCAATGCGGATGTTGGAGACCGGAAGTACCCTTTTTATAAGGCCCCAATGTTACCAGTTTCAATCATAGAAGGAGAATTTTTTACATGCAATTGTGAAAAGGGATTTGTTATTGTGTAAGTGTTAGTTTTCACTTACATATTCATATCAAATTGAAACAAAAAATAATTCCAATAAGGTTAAAAATCGGTACAAGTACTTAAAAATAATTTACATTATTCAGAAAAAATATAATATATGCATTTGCAAGAAATGGGCCAGATGAAATGTCAACTATTCGCAGTTGGGGGAAAAAAAATTGGTACTTACGTATTATCCGTGCCAGTTTTACGCCAACTGCGCCAGCCATGGAGCCAATATTACTAATTATAGTAACCCTTATATTTCGTTTTCTTGCTGCATGGTACATGCCTGGGAATAATCTATAATATTATTCTTTCTTATTTACTATGCTATTTACCATTTATTAATTTTACTAAAATAATGTTATTTACTATTTTTAACAATGTTATAAATTTAATAAACATATATTACATTTTATTTATTTTATATTAATTACCATTTTTAACAATGTTATTTGATAATGTTAAATTACTACATTTGAAAACAGGATTGGCAACAGGAATAAACACGATTGGTACTTGGCAACCATTTTTGGCGACCCATCTCCTGGCACGGATAATACGTAAGTACCAAAAAATTATATAAAAGATCGTGTATAAAAATGTCTTTCTCTCCATTTTAAGGATGGCTATTTTAAAACCAAACTAGTTGGAATATAAAACAAACAATAATTTAAAATATACCTGAATCGGAGTTCGTCTTGTAAAAGGTCCCTAAACGTGAATGGCTTATTCAGTGCTTTTGGGTTGAATAGGGATTGGGTGTTGATTTCACGTACGCGAATGTTACGAATGTGTGAATTTCGTAACATTCGAAATGGCTTCCTGAGTCTATCATCGTTGGATCCGAGGAGAATTTTGTTTTTCCGATATTATTTATCTCAAAGTCAAGGTAAACAACGGGCCCGCAACGGGGTCAGTGGGAAAGGCGGCAAAAGCGTCAGACTTTGATCGACGCCCGACCTTCACCCTGCTCCTTATTATTACCTCACACACAAAAGAAACGCTCGACGAAAAGGTAACAAAAATGGCCAAGCTAAGCTACACTTTCTCTCACATTTCTGCATTCTTTTTTAGGGTTCCGTATACTGGAAAAAGTCAAAACGGAACCCTTATACAGAGCCCTTTTTCTCATCAACTATGGGACGTGGCAAGTTCAAACGTGGGAAAGTGATAAAGCCCACCTATTTTCAGATTAGGAGCCATTCACACACAGGTTTAGGTGAAATTGAGGGGGCTCATTAAGTTACTGGAAAAAAAATATATATATTATTGTCTATCGTGTGAAAGATCTCGTCCTAGCGAACTCAAAAGTACATTTCTTTTAATTTTAGGTATTCTATTTTCAGAGTTAAGGTCGAAAGTGTACTGCACAAAGAGGCCCCTTCCCTCCTATTTCCGAATCTACTAAAATTTAAACTATGAAAAAAAATAGGGGTCATAGAAGTTTGTTAATGAATAGCTTTAATGTACGGAACCCTTTGAACGCGAGTTAGGCTCGAACTGGACCGATTTATTCCTCGTAAACGCGCGAGATGGTAAGATGTATAATAGTACATCCATGGGTAAGATTCTCTTTTTAAGGCACTATGAATTCGAATAGCATTTTTCATTTTTAACAATCTTTTAAGAAATAGTGTGAAAACAGGCGCTTTGAAACGGATTTTCAGACCGGAAAGCCCGAAAACGATTGTCATGAGAGAAAAATCGCTTAAAGATGTCGTTCGTGTATTGAAAAGTGAAAAGAAGCTATCCGATTCTAAATCACTTCATCAGCCATGCTTGCCTATTTCACGCTTTGACGTTCAGAAATGAATCCGTGAATAGGTCAGAAAATGCCGCGTTGTTGAGTGCGTGTGGGTGGTGATTTTTGGAGAAAAGCCTTAAGGCTGTTGGTCAGTGATAAACCAATGGGCGTGTGATGGATTCGTATAGATTTAAATTATCTCCTCGGGAAATTAATATTTTTGACTTCTTTTTTTCTGCACATGCTCTTCTTAAAGGATGTCTCTTTTTGAGGTGCGTTCGTAATTCTACAAATACGTAGCACCTAGAGTCGTCGTCTGGTCTGTCCGCAAGAAACGACCCAACCGAATGGTTTGAAATTGAATAGATCGAGTCATTTCAAATTTTATGAAAACTTAAAAAGATGTTCATAAAAGTTTTCACGTAATCTATAGAATATTAAAAACGCAAATTCTTTTTCTCATGTGACTGGAAGGCTTTTTTTTTTTTTCGAATAAAATGTCATAAAAGTGACATTTTTAGAAAGATCTGGTTTGTTTGAGAGATGAGTGAGGTATAGATTCTGAGACAACTTCACTTGAAATTGGGTTGAATCTCAATCCATTAAAGAACAATGAGATTCGTTCATTGGGAATCCTAAAAATATTAAACCATCCTTCGCAAAGGGTGAATTTTACAGCGCTATCTGCTGTGTCGAAAATAATTTTCGCATCTGTAAACGTGTGGCATACGTAATAAGGAGAAAAAAAAAAAGGGCATGCTCGTTTCGCTCTTAGCAGACGATATAATTCATTTCAGTGAAATGATGACGAGGATTGTTTTACATTGTAAAACTAGTTATAGTACGAACGCACCTCATAGGTCACGTTTAACGTATAATTTCTAACGTCTTCTTAGTTGTGAAAATATTTCTAAAATATAGGCTTAATTTATAATTTTATGTATTTAAAACTGACGGTAAGATTTTAACACTTCCAGTCTATATTTTAGAAATATTTTGACAACTCAGAAAAAAAAGGACACACCCTTTAAGGCTGCTCGTCAGTAAACTTCCCGATTCCCCTCGCTAATGTTATTCCTATGGGCGTAGGATGCATTCGTATTTTTAAAATATCTCCTCGGAAAATTAATATTTTTAACTTCTGTTTTCTTTGTATTGTTCTTAAAGAATGTCCTTTTTAACACTTTCCAACCTAGTTGAAAAGTGTTTATGACTTCGGTTTGTCTGGCCGTATGGCCGTCTGTCCGTGCTCTAACTCCCGTAAATAGGCTCGGATTGCTCTGCAATTTTTATATGTTATTGTCGTTATCTATACCATGTTCCCTATTTCAACGGAAGTGTGTAGCACTTATAGTTTTCTTACAGGGACACTCAAAAGAATTCCGTTACATTGCGGTCTATGGGGAAAAATCATTTGCGGTTTATTTAAATAATGTTTCACTATTTGAAACGCATTGAAATTTATATATATCACTAAGGTGCATTAGAAGAAGCTTAATATGGAATATGGTGTGCTTACTTTATAGTTACTTTACAGGGACAGTCAAAAGAATTCCGTTACATTACGTCTATGGAGAAAAATCGTCTGCGGTTTATTTAAATAATGTTTCACTATTTTAAACGCATTGAGATTTATATATATCACTAAGGTGCATGACAAGAGGCTTACTACAGAATAGTGTGTGTATAGCAATCATCGTTCATTTACAGGGAAACACAAAAGAATTCTCTACTGTCTGTTAACAATAATTCCTGGAAGTGCGTTTTAAGTTTCTGAACGCGATTTTAAATTGAACTCACTTTTTGTCTATTACTGGGTGTGTATAAATTCTATATTTCATATACAGGGCAGCACAAAAGTTCGCGAAGACATTTCCGTTTATTGACAGAAACTCCAGAAGGAGAATTTTAAACTGTGCTACGCGTTTCCTAACTAAACTAAAATTTATCATCCTATGTAGTATATATACAAATCTATAGATCCTATACAGGGCTGAATAAAAGTATTCGTATATTTTTCCGAATATTGTATATGTTGGGAATTCCCGAAATTACGTTTTTAAATATGTTATATGCGTTTTCCAAATTGTTTACTTAGATGTTATCTTTCAGCTTATTAAACGTTCAGGATTTGTAAAATTATTTTGGAAACGGTGGAAAGTAAATAATCTATGCTTGAAGCATGATTTTTCGTTCTTGTTTTTCTTAGTTGTCAATTTTTTTCTAAAATATATACTTAATTTTATAAGAAATGTTAAAATCGTATTCAGTTTCGCTAAGATTTTAACACATAAAAATATAAATTAAGCACATAGTTTAGAAATATTTTGATAACTAAGAAAAAAAGAGACATTCTTTAAGAACAGTACACAGGAAACAAAAGTTAAAAATATTAATTTCCCGAGGAGGTATTTTAAATGTACGAATGCATCCTACGCCCATAGGAATAACATTAGCGAGGGGAATCGGGAAGTTTACTGACGAGCAGCCTTAAGAAGAGTATAGACGGGAAAAAAAGAAGTGGCTGCCTTGTTGAAGTACCGTGTCTCATATACGTTAATCACTTTCAAAAGAGCTATACGCAAATACAAATAGAATCTGTAGCGTCTTAAAACGAATATTTCGTTAGAACGGTAAAGATAGTAAATATTCGTAAATTTGGAAATTTTCGTAAAACGCTCTATCCAATTTTACGAAAAACACGAAACATTGCAAGTCCAATAAGTCTTAGAACGAAAAACTGCTGAAAAGGGCGATATCAACACACGAAGCGAATCCTTATGACTCCAGAAAAGATACATAAAGAAAAAATAAAAATAAAATGCTCCACTCCCCCCGTTTGATTCTGCTTCCTGCGTATTAAGCTTAGTTTTTCTTTGTTTCTGTATCAGTATGCTGTGGCTATCACAAAACTTTCTTATATACCATTCATAACAGCATCCACAATTTAATGTCTAAGGGAGGTCACTCGTCTAGCTAAATGTATTTTCTATCAAACTAAACACAGAGTATTATTAAATACGTAACAGAGCAACCGAAAGTAAAGATCACAAAAGGGGTAAAAAAAAAAAAAATGTATGAGAGTTATAAGAGATCCATTGAGGAATAGGATAGCAGCGCCCCCTGTCGAGTCATCAAAGTCAAAATGGTATCAGCATCTACGTCTAAAAGCACTTCTTATTGGCTAGATCACGGAAATCATGAAAAATACAGCGTAAGCACCGCTACCCGTTGGTAGATAGACAGATACACATGTCCTAACCAGCATTCATTTATATGTCAATCCTGTATAGTAAAGCGTCAAGCAAATATCTCAATTTTCAGTGCAAATTCAACGTTTATACGCATTGCGTGAAATTAAATCTAGAACGTATTTAGTTTTAGAATAACTCGGAGTTAGGTCAGCGTGGCTGAGAAGATGGTTTTCTGTTATTTTATTGCGATAAGTTAATTCATTTCAATAATGCCATATGTTACTTCAGAGGAGAAGTTATATAATTTGTATTTTTTTAAAAATTTGAATGCTTTATAAATAAGTAAAATGTATCACACAACAACATTTTTTAAGATGACTAATTTTATATTAAAACTAATTAAATTAAACCAAGCAAATTTTGGGACTATATGTAACACCCGAGAATATTTTTTTAATTACTAATTTTATATTAAAAATATTTAAATTAAAGGTTTTTTTCATGCAGATATCGATTAAATAAATGGATCTAAACTTTTATCTATATTTTGATGATTATATACTAAGAAAAGTGTGTGGTTATTTTTCGTAAAAAGAAAAGAGAAACAAAGAAAGGAAAAATATTAATATAAGAACTATAAAAGAAATCACCTTTTCATCCATGGTTTAATTACATAAATAATGTATGAAAATGTAAAATAAAATTCAAGTAATTAAAAAATATATATTATAAATCGTTCGTGGCAAACAGCAAATTTCACAAAAATCAGGGTTTTTTGTCAGGCTGATAAAAATAAAATGAATGAAATTTTTTAAAGGTAATTAAAAAAAAACAAAAAATCCAAACTTTCTGTTACATTTTTCAAATCATTTTTGTTGGCATGGGCTCTTATTCAGAAACTGTTAAATCGAACCATTTTTTCCAGGTTTCGGCAATGGCAGAAAATAATTCAGAAAAACTGTCCAAACAATAAAACTAGAAATTTTAAACAGAATTTCTAGATGCGGAAAAGAAAAAAAAAAATGAACGTCATGAAACAATAATCGCTTATAATTGAAAAGGTTATTCACTCATCGAAAAATGAAAAAACTGTCCGACTCCAAATCTCTTTAATGATCATTAGAACGTAAGGATAGTTTTTTACGTCATTAGAAAAATGTTTAAGCTTGTGCTCTAAGCACTGAAGTGTGCGGTTTCTTTAAAACATGAGGTCATTTTTACCGGTGGTAATATTTCACCTTTGAAAAATTAAGATCTAAGTTTTTATTAGCTCACAGGCTATCAAAGCCTGAGAGCTTATGTGCCCGCCGGTTCTGTATGTATGTAACGTAACGAGATAACTCTTCATAGAAATATCCGTTTTCCTTCAAATTTTGTTTATAGGTTCACTGTGTTAAGGCGCTTCCCTCATTAGTTTTTGGGATTGATTGGTTAAGTATAAAGGGGGTAACGGGGGGCTAATCCCCCCCTAATTTATATAAATGGGTTTTTCATGCAGAATTATTCCGTTTTCCTTCAAATTTTGTTTATAGGTTCACTGTGTTAAGACGCTTCCCTGATTAGTTTTCGGGATTGATTGGTTAAGTATAAAGGGGGGGGGGAACGGGGGGGGGCTAATCCCCCCTTAATTTATATAAATGGGTTTTTCATGCAGAATTATCCCATTTGCTTCAAAATTTGTTTATAGGTTCATTGGGTTAAGGCGCTTCCCTGATTAGTTTTCGGGATTGATTGGTTAAGTATAAAGGGGGGGGGAACGGGGGGTTAATCCCCCTTAATTTATATAAATGGGTTTTTCAAGCAGAATTATCCCATTTGCTTCAAAATTTGTATATAGGTTCATTGTGATAATGCGCTTATCTGAATAGTTTTGGGGTTCATTGGTTAAGTATAAAGGGGGAAAGAGGGGAGGGGGCTAATCCCCCTTAATTTAGATAAATGGGTTTTTCATGCAGCATTATCCGATTTTCTTCAAATTTTGTATATATCTATTCATTGTAATAAGAGGCTTCCCTGATTAGTTTAAGGGGTTCATTAGTTAACTATGAGGGGGTAACGGGGGGGATGACACCCCCTTAATATATTGTCGATTTCTTTATTTTTCTAGGGGCTTATTTCAAATTCTTTGAAATACGAGTATAATATGCAATTAGTGTGAATAGCCTGTGAGCTCAATGCCCTCAGTTTAACTGGGCAGTTTTATTTTTTTATTTTTTAGCTCACAGGCTATCAAAGTCTGAGAGCTTATGTGCCCGCCTGTTCTGTATGTACGTATGTATGTACGTAACGCGATAACGCTTGATAGAACTTACCGTTTTGCTTTAAAATTTGGTTATAGGTTATTTATGATAAGGCGCTTCCCTGATTAGTTTTGGGGGTTCTTTGGTTAAGTATAAAGGGGGAAAACGGGGGGCTACCCCCCTTAATTTAGTTAAATGGGTTTTTCATGCAGGATTATCCCATTTTCTTCAAATTTTGTATGTGCATTGTGATAAGGCGCTTCCCTCATTAGTCTTGGGGGTTCATGGGTTAAGTATAAAGGGGGGAAAGGGGGCTAACACCCCTTAATTTAGATAAATGGGTTTTTCATGCAGAATTATCCGATTTTCTTCAAATTTTGTATATAGGTTCATTGTGACAAGGCGCTTTACTGATTGGGGGTTCATTGGTTAAGTATAAAAGCGGAAAGGGAATCTAACCCCCCCCCTTAATTCAGATAAATGGGTTTTTCATGCAAAATTATCCGATTTTCTTCAAATTTTGTATATAGGTTCAGTGTGAGATAAGGCGCTTTTCTGATTAGTTTTTGGGGGTTCATTGGTTAAGTATAAAGGGGAAAGGGGGCTAACCCCCCCTTAATTTAGATAAATGGGTTTTTCATGCAGAATTATCTGATTTTCTTCAAATTTTGTATATAGGTTCAGTGTGAGATAAGGCGCTTTTCTGATTAGTTTTTGGGGGTTCATTGGTTAAGTATAAAGGGGAAAGGGGGCTAACCCCCCCTTAATTTAGATAAATGGGTTTTTCATGCAGAATTATCTGATTTGCTGCAAATTTTGTATATAGGTTAATTATGATAAGGTACTTTCCTGATTAGTTTGTTGGGTTCATTAGTTAATTATAAGGGGGAACGGGGGATATATTGTGAATTTCTTTATTTTTCGAGTGCTTATTTCAAATTCTTTGAAATAAGTGTTTAATATACAACTAGTGTGAATAGCCTGTGAGCTCAATGCCCTCAGTTTAATTGGGCAGTTTTCTCTTTTTATTTTATTACTATTTATTGGAGCGCAGAGTAAGTATTCTGTGAAGTGCTCGGTGAGTCGAGGGGTATCACTGCAGATATATTTTAACCAAAAACAACAGCAACAACAACCGGAAATTAATTTAACGAACGAAACTAAGTAGATATCAAATAAATACCACATAGAAGCAAGACACACATTTAAAGAAACAAATTGGCTCGTTCAAAGTATGTTTTTTCTTTCTTCTATTTTAAACGAGTCGTTATGGGTCACCGTCATGCTTACTCATCATGGATATAGGCATCTTCTAAAATAAAAGCGTAAGTCATGTGACTGTCATCAACAGTTCCGGGATGGCCGTTTCACTTTTTCATATGCCAGGCGGCCATTTTTATTCAAAATTATTTTTTCGAATAAAATTGCATAAAAGTTACATTTTAAGAAAGATTGTTCAAAATAAATTAATATTTGAGAGATGACTTACGTTCAATTATGTATATATTCTGCAATAACTTCAGTCGGAAATTAAGTTCACAGTTCAAATTCTCTATTCATGAAAGTAAACAAAAAAAAAAGATTGATTCGTCGTGAACATTTAAAATATTAAATCATGGAGGTAATTCGCAAAGCAAGTTCTCCGCGAATGAATTTTTGGACCGCTACCTCGCGTCAAAAAATAATTCGCACCAGTGAGACAATCAAAGTTTACCATAATTATGTGCTATATAACTCAACTTCCTTCCGGACCTTTTCTTGAAGTAAATTGAACTCATGGAATAATATTTAATGAATCAGATTTTTAGCATTTTTAAAATCGCTAATACAGCTTTTATTTATCGCGTGTACAAATTAGAAATGATACTTTGATTTTGAAATCAAATGTTTTGATTTATGATATTATTTCTTATTTATTTATTTATTTTCTATTTAAATGAAAAGTGTGAAGTATTTTAAATTGATGTAATATAAGCATTTTAGATTAAAGTTAAGTATTTTAAATGAAATGAGTGACAGGTTTATAATTTAAAAATAAATTAATGTAGTATGAATGATGGTGATGGGAACACTATTTGGCGATTTATCATCCGCTCCCGTCTAACAAAAATACTCATAATTAAAAAAAGGAAATAAAAATAAATAAATGATAGTTTGATATAAATAAATATTGATATACATATCAAAAATAATTTATAGAACTAAAAAAAAAATAAAAGTAAATAAACAACAATTTGCATAAAAATTTTTTCGCCAAATTGGCGGGGGGAAATATCGCGCCAACGTGCGTATGTGACACCTGTGCCCAGAAAATATGCGAAATGCTACCATGATCGCAAAAGTTCATGATTTGTCTGTTAGAATCTTCCGATTTGGCGAAGGATTAAGGGAAAATTAAATTATGAATAAATGCAATGTTTAACATACATTTAAGGGAGACCAAACTGGTCGCCAGTGGCGGCTAGTACTATAAAATAGGAAAATAAAACACGTGTCAACTATTTATAAAATGCATTGCATACTCCAAAATAAAATCTTGGCTCGATGACGTCCTAAACTTTAAAGGCTCTACGACTGAATGGCGTAACAACATGAATAATCCTATTCACTAGCGGTTTACTGCGTCGGATGAAGCGTCTCATTTCCCATTAAAATAGATCTTTGAATTGAAATTGGAATGAAATACAGGGTCACGAAAAATCGAAGCGTGTGGAAAATAGGATGACTCATATCTCGGCAACTCATTACCCGATCGACTTCATGCTTGATGCAAAAATTCCTTTTTTTTTTTTTTTTTTTTTTTTTTTTTTTTTTTTTTTTTAGTCACTCTTTAAAATAAACAATTTCGAAACAATTTATATACCTTTTATCGGACACCGACTGTTACGAGAGTCCAAAAAAAAAAAAAAAAGAGTTCCGAATCATCGAGGTGACTGAAAATCAGTTAGGCACTTAGTATGTCTCATGATGACATACTAAGTACATACTCAGTTTTAAGTCTCTATCTCAATGGGTTCGGGGGCGTTTACAGACACACACAGACAGACGGCAACTTTTTTTTTTTTTCTTTTTTTCTAAAAATATGTTTTTGTGTAATCTCCAGTGTCTGAAACGTGTCAATCTGTATTTTTTTTTTTTTCGATTTTTAAAACGATTACAGCTTTACACTACGTAGGATGGGTACCGTAGGTAAGTATAAATGATGTTTATTTTATAACATGTGAATATTCAAATCGAGGACAGGCGGTTGCGTGGTGGAGCACATCCTTTTAGCGCGCATCCGGAGTTTTTGGCGAGTCCGTGACGCAAGAAGAAGGCCCATTCCGAAAAGTGGGGTTATTGTTTAGAGGGGTCGTTTCGTTCTTTTCCAAGGACGAACTCCCACCTGTACATATTTTTTTGAGAAAGTTTTCTTCTCCGAGAAAAACAACTTTTTATGCCGATTTTTTTTTATATGAAAGAAGGGGATGTGTGGGCCGAGGGTGAAAGTTTGAAACAGGTCCGTCCGAAAGTGGGGAAGTGGGACAGATGGGGTGGGACAGGGGAAAAGGGGGGGGGGTGGATTATTTTTCCTCCTTCCCACGCTTCATCAGTTATGCACAGATACATTATGCAGATCCGCGGAAAAAACAACTCCGGTACTGTTTCTTGTGAACCAGGTGACCCCCTTGTTTTCTTGTAGGTATTTTCTGAGCCAGAAACCGGATAACTTTTCTTAAAGCTGACTTTACCTGACAACAGAAGAGGGTTCTGCCATATGGATTTTAGAACAAACGCGCATTTTGTTTACTCCTCCTTTGCTTGTTTCCGCGCACCCATTCAAAACATCCGAAGCCTTTCGATTTTTCTTTGGGGATTACATATAGTATTGTCTCTTTTCATTTGATTTTTTCACATTTTTGATAAGTATTTCGGCCTTTTACAGGCATAAAAGTGGTGCAGTGGCTGTTGCACTCTTATCCAAAAATGCATGAATACAAAATTTATTTTATGGGATGCAGATTTTCATAGTATAGATATTCATTTTATTTTATGAAATTAAGAGTCAATACCATTACAATTCTGTTACATTAAAGTGATCCTTATATATTATTTCTCCTGTCAACATCCCTTTTACTCAGAAAATATGAAACGCAGAACATCCTTATATATTATTTCTCCTGTCAACATCCCTTTTACTCAGAAAATATGAAACGCAGAACAACGAATGAGATACCATATGAAAGGTTTTAGAACAGGCTTCTGACATAGCCCACTTAACAATTCGTTAAAACATGTTTTAGATTAAAATTTGCTGAAATTAAAAAAATAAATCGGCATTGTTTTCATGAAAGAAATGAAAGGTTTTCCTGAAATTATTGTTGCCAAAAAAATAAAATACCACATTATATGATGCTCATAGCAATTATTATAAAAAACACCGCACGGGTTTATTTTATACTTATGATTAAAAAGCGAAATTGAAATTGAAATGTTTAGATTGATATTTCTAAGTCCCATGGTTTTCCCGAAGCGGAGGACGTCATCCTCTAATGCAGTCAAAATACGATTGTTAATTTTTTTTTTCTCGCGCATGCCTTTAGCAATCTTGGATCAGTTTTTAGTCTAACTTTGATGGAATAAATTAGATGATATTCTGGCTTTACTAACTAAATGTTGTTTGCAGATATTTTTATCCTTGCTTTTTCTTTAGAAGTTTAAACCTGCATCTAATAAATATTACATATTGATAAAAAATTATACTTCTCTATTATCCCGTCGACCACTTTTCATAACAAAAAACTATCGCCAAATAAACGGGAGAACGTTGCCATTGGAATATCAAAAAATAAATAAAATATAAGAATTTAAGGACACAATTGTTGTTTTAATTAATAAAATAACTACTAAATCAGTAAAACATAATGAAAAATACACGCAAATGTCGAATGTAATACCACTAGATGACGTAACAAACACGCATAATGATTCTGACATCAAGTAAATGGGACTGCATTTTTGGCGTTTAATCTTACAGTTTGTCGGTAGTTTTTTGTTATGAAAAGCGGTCGACGGGTTAATAGAGAAGTACCTAAAAAATATTAGATTTCAGTGCGAAATCTTCGCACGGGCCCTCTGGTACTTTATTATTTCACTAAAAAAAAATGAATTGTATTGTCTGTTATTATTTCTCTAATAAAAGAAGAACATTTTATCTTTTGTCTGAACATTCCAATGGGAAACGGAAGCCTAGCGTTGAAAATGTCAGAACTTGAAATCCCTTTTGAGACTCTTTTTTCCATTGAATATCTATTTCTCCGGAAACATCGATCCAAAAAACTATCGTCCTATAAATAAACAATTTTAGTATGCAAATTCGGTTTTAAAATTCAGTCATACGGCTCCATCTCAAAGGAGATGTCATCACCCTGGCCACCTAGAATCCTCACCTCTCATAGGGTATCATGGAACGAATGACGTACGATGCGGTTTAACAGAAAGAAGAAAACTTTTATGAATATCTTTTTAAGTTTTGATTCCATATTTCATGAAATTTGAAATGACTCGATAAAATTCTGCAACGATTCTATAGATTACATTTCAAACCCTTCGGTGGGGCAGTTTTTAAGTTGTTCTATGCAGACATACGGACGGACCAGACGACGACTCTAAGGGCTGCGTATTTATAGAGCAACTCCGAACGGACCTAAAAAGGTGGAATTTTTTTTCCATGTTCACAATGATAAAAATTTCTTATAATTTAGATACATTTTAACAGATATTTATACAAATATAGCAAATATAGAATAAAAGGAACTATAACAAATACAGAATAAAGCGAAATATAACAAATATAGAATAAAATGAAATGTAACTGTACGTATGATTGTTATTTTCTTTTTGCAAAGTATTCAAAACAAATTTAATCTAACAATAAATGCATTTATCAGACAGTTTGCTGAAGGTGTTCAATAAATATATCTGATGAATTTAATTTTGCAATATAAATATTATTCTGGTTTGGCGGTTTAAGATTCTCCCTCTTCTTGCAAAAGAAAGTAATGAAATTCCCCACGCTCCATATTAAACATGGAAAGCGATCTTGGTTCCAGAAATACATCTTCAAAAGGACTCATTCACTCTGGAAAAGTATTAGGACGGGTGTTGCACAAAACACTCGCTTCCAAAATGTAAGATGATTTTTGATTGGATGGCACTTCTGCATAGCAACATCCAAGGATTCGAGTCGATAAAATGTCTGATTAATAAATTTTCCAGATCCCCTCCCCCCATTCTTCCATGCATTTTTGCATCCATTTAGAGAAAGTCCAAAAAGGTGGAAATCCTGCTTCAGGATAGAACTCTTTCATGCCTGATATTCCAATAACATTGCTGCTGATGACGCATCATATTATAGGAGTGTTATAACCTGTTTATATTCTGGGCATTTTTAACTGCACTCTCTTTCAATAATAAACATGTCCATTTTTACATTGCTAAACTGAGCGTAGAACCGACCGAGTGAAAAATGTCGAAGCCGGGAATCGAACCCGGGCCCTTGGAATAACGTCCCACTGAGCTGCGAGGACGATACCCGACTTGGAATCTCGCACTCACATAAGTCGGAAAGTGAGAGTGAGAGATTCCAAGTTGGTTCATGGGAAGGGGCTTAACGTGAATAACTTTTAATATGAATGGTTCCCTAATTGAATGCAAAAGAGTGAGTTCACCGTTCAGATTCGACTCTATATCCAAATGGACTTCTTGAGCGACATCCTTTCACCTAAAGGTAACACATTTTTTAACATCTTTATCGAGATCGTCTATCTGTCCTTATTAAATTTCGTAACACTTCCTTTGGTTTGGATCCATTGACAACTCATTTTTCCACATCCTTCGTCTGTTACTTCATCGCTTATTAGAAGAGGGAAGGAGAACCCTTCTGGCTTACAAATAGAGATAACTCTACAGCCGAACTGATAAGCGAGACGGTATTTCGAAAAGAGAGGAGCTCGATCCGGGCCGAAGGGAAGTTTTGTTTACCGGCTGATCTGTCGACAGGGCCGAGGGCCCCTTTTCGGGAAGTCTCGGGCATTTAAGGCTGTCAGCGATTCCCTTCGGGGAAGAGGTCTCTGTAGCAGTTTACACATTCCTAGACGATTATTTACGCGATACTCCGATACATTCAACTGGTTGCGTCGACACGTGACTCGCAAGTCAACACAGACGAGGTCCGTGGATTTCTTTTTTTCTTTTCCTTTTTTAAGTGATAAAAAAATCCAGAAGAAAAAGGAAAAACTAGCATGTTGTCGCCATCCCAAACTTCTACAGCATTCTAATCCATTCATTTAAATAGCAACCTTTCTTTGAATTTAGAATCACAGTGATCAGTGATTTAAACCCTTTTTTTTTTGGGGGGGGGGGAATAAACGAGTTTTGTCAGATGAAAAAAAGGATAGTCAATTCAAAATTATTCTTTCATGACGTGGATGGAAGGGGTTTGGCCGCTTCGCTTGAAAAAGAGAGCATTTTCAATAAAATGATTCTATAAATACAAACGAGTTTAAATTATTGACACTGCAGTAGTAGATCCTCTTATTATTATTATTTATATTCTCGTGGTTATATCGCGCATTCGAATACATCACGTTTTTTGTTTTGTCCCTATCCTTTTTCTATCTTTATTTTTTTTTTCAAAAAATAAAAGTTAGTTTGTAAATATTAAAAACAAACCCATCGCACCTATTCTTATCAAGTCTCTGAAACGAGGATGGTTTAACCATGAAATGCATCCATCAGTAAGAAGAAAAAATGCAACTGTCGTCCTCTTTTGTTCTTCTTTTTGCGGCGTATTTGAATTTTTATCCATTTTCCTTGTGCCCCCTCCGGGATGTCTGGTCATCTGACATCTATTTCTAAGTTCATTTATTTTTCATAATTCCGAGTTCGACTCCTTCGTGAAGGCAGAGAAACGACGCGATCCTTTTATTTTCCGAAAGCGAAGTAACGGTGAAATCGGATCTGAAGGAGAAGTCATGCAAAAGAAGCCAAAAGAGGAAACAGTCGGAGATAAGGAACGTCAGACGATCTACCTGGGAAGAATGAAGTCCGACAACACACCTGACCTTTTTTTTTTTATTATTATTTCTTTATTTTTCACTTATTATGAGTGTATCCGAGATGTCTTCATTTTTGTATCTTAATTTTCGTTCATAAAGAGTTTCTATTAAAGTCGAAAGATAAGCAGAAAGACGATCTGGCTGAGAAGAAAACTTCACGCCATTCGACGGCGGACACCAGCTGACTTACTTCCTCTCCCCTTTCTTTTTTAGAGTTCCAAAAAAAATGAAATTAAAAATTCCGAAATCACACCCTCTCTATACGTGGGTCTCCGAGTCAAAAGCTTTTACCTGAGGGTATTGGCCCGCGGGCCACCAAGGTCTTATTTTAGAATAGAAAAAATCGCCTTATTGAATGAGTGAAACTTTGGGGTTAAATAGTGCGAACATGGCCATTCGGAATGTGTGGTGAGAAACGACTTTAAGGCAAAAAGGCTGAAGACCCCTTATTAGCACCCGCCCCACTCCTATCTGACAGGGAGTACACTTTGCAGGACAAATCTTATTTATCTTAGACAAAAATGGAGTCGTCCACTTTGAGGTTCCTTCACAGATCAGGGGCCTCCACGTCAGCTCTAGACGTCCTTGTTTATAAATCTCCATTTCCATACTATTTAATATTGTTTCAAATTCTATCTATATTTATAGGCATAAAAGCTTACGAAATTTTTAATCATTCATTAGGCTTTTATGCAATGCTATTCCCATCAACTGCTTACGATTCTTATCATTGGAAAACGACTGGATTCCATTTCGTCCAATCTGTGTCTCTTTCCCGATGAAACAGTACCGAACTAACAAAATATTATTTTATTCCATCTTCTAAAATAAAACCGTAAGTCATGTGACTGTCCTCAACAGTTCCGGGATGTCCGTTTCACTTTTTCATATGCCAAGCGGCCATTTTTATTCAAAATTATTTTTTCGAATAAACTGCATAAAAGTTACATTTTAAGAGAGATCGTTCAAAATAAATTAATATTTGAGAGATTACTTGCGTTCAATTATGTATATATTCTGCAATAACTTCAGTCGAAAGATTCGCAGTTCAAATTCTCTATTCATAAAAGTAAACAAAAAAAAGATTGATTCGTCGTGAACATTTAAAATATTAAATCATGGAGGTAATCATTCGCAAAGCAAGTTCTCCGCGAATGAATTTTTGGACCGCTGCCTCGCGTCAAAAAAATAATTCGCACCAGTGAGACAATCAAAGTTTACCATAATTATGTGCTATACAACTCAACTTTCGGACCTTTTCTTGACGTAAATTGAACTCATGTAATAATATTTAATGAATCAGATTTTTAGCATTTTTAAAATCGCTAATACAGCTTTTATTTATCGCGTGTACAAATTAGAAATGATACTTTGATTTTGAAATCAAATGTTTTGATTTATGATATTATTTCTTATTTATTTATTTATTTTCTCTTTTAAATGAAAAGTGTGAAGTATTTTAAATTTATGTAATATAAGCATTTTAGATTAAAGTTAAGTATTTTAAATGAAATGAGTGACAGGTTTATAATTTAAAATTAAATTAATTGTAGTATGAATGACGGTGATGGGAACGATATTTGGCGAATTATCATCTGCTCCCGGCTAACAAAAATACTCATAATTAAAAAAAAGAATAAAAATAAATAAATGATAGTTTGATGTAAATAAATATTGATATACATATCAAAAATAATTTATAGAATTAAAATAAAAAATAAAAGTAAATAAACAACAATTTCCATAACAAAGTTTTCGCCAAATTGGCGGGTGAGGGGGGGGGAATCGCGCCAACGTGCGTATGTGACATTTGTGCCCAAAAAATATGCGAAATGCTACCATGATCGCAAAAGTTCATGATTTGTCTATTAGAATCTTCCGATTTGGCGAAGGATTAAGGGAAAATTAAATTATGAATAAATGTAACGTGTTGCAATGTTTAACATACATTTAAGGGAGACCAAACTGGTCGCCAGTGGCGGCTAGTAATAAAATAACAAGCCATACGCAACCACCTTTCACGTGACACACGATTATTAATCCACGTATATATATATACTAGCCGCCACTGGCGACCAGTTTGGTCGCCCTTAAATGTATGTTAAGCATTGTAACAAATTATTTTTATTCATAATTTATTTTTTTCCTTAATTCCTCGCATAACTGGAAAAATCTAATAGACAAATCAAGAACTTTTGCGATCGCGGTAGCATTTCGCATATTTTTTGTTGCTATGTATTTCATCTTTCTTGACAAAAACCGCTTAACCCACTTAAGAATTTATGCTTCATGTCCGTTTGCTTATCACTTGCAATATGTTCGCTAATGCGGAGATTCTTAAACATATTTGGCGCAAAACAAAAATCGCGCCAACCCCGGTGCGTCCGTGACAGCTGTTTCAATTTAAAATACATGACGTTCACATTTTTCGTTTAAAATAAAAAATAGAAAAATAATAATTATCATAAATCAAAACATTTGATTTCAAATTAAAGTATCGTTTCTAATTTGCACGCGCAAAAAATAAAAGCTGACAATTCTTTTCGAAATTTGATCGATTAAATATTATTACATGAGTTCAACTTACGTCAAAAAAGATCCGGAAGTTGAGTTGTATGGAACAGAATTAAGGTAAACTTTGACTGTCTCACTGGTGCGGATTATTTTTTTTTACGCCAGGCAGCGATCCAAAAATTCATGGTTTAATATTTTAAACATTCACAACGAATGAATCTTTTTTCTTTGTTTACTTTCATAGATAGAGAATTTTAACTGCGAACCTAATTTAAACTGAAGTTATTGCAGAATGTATACATAATTGAACGTAAGTCATCTCTCAAATATTAATTTATTTTGAACGATCTTTCCAAAAATGTAATTTTTATGCAGTTTTATTTGCAAAAATAATTTTGAAAAAAAAAAATGGCCGCCTGGCATAGGAAAAAGTGAAACGGACATCCCGGAACTGTTGATGACAGTCACATGACTTACGGTTTTATTATATAGATGCGATGCACGTAGATAGTATTTAAAGCATTAATTTTTAGGCGCGTTCGTATTTATATAAATAGGTCGCATAGAAGAGCGCAAAAACGACCCGACCGAATTGGTTTGAAATTGAATCCAATTTTATGAAAATCGGACAAAGATATTCATAAAAAAGCTTTCTTCATTCTATTCAATCCTATCGTAAAAGCGCTAGTCATGGGACACGGAGGAAAACAAAACTACTACCAAGCGGCAATTTTAAGAAAAAAAAAAAAATAGAATAAAATTACATAAAAGTTACGTTTTTAGAAAGATCGTTCAAAAAAAAAAAAAATGGTTTGCTTGAGAGAGAAGTGACATTAAAAAATGTACAGATCACTTTGGTGAAAGTGAGTTTGACAGCCGAATATCTCAATCCATTCAAGTCAAGAAACACAATCCTAGAAATATTAAATCATTCTCAAAGCAAGATCTCCAGGATGAATGTTGCAGCGCTGTCTGGTGTGTCTAAAAAATAATTCGCATCTGTAAGCGTGGCGTAACGTAATAAGAGTCAAGGCATATGCACATTTCACTCATAACACACGATATAAATTCATTTCACTGAAATAATAACGATCTTTTTTTTTTTTTTTTTTTTTACACTAAGGGGCTCTATCCCCTGCTCACTATACGCTCACCAACCCCCGTTCTGATTTCACAGCCTCTTAAAACCTGGTAATGTATCCTGTTTTAAAAAGATGATGGTGATATCACGAACGGCGACTTTCTTCTGTAATCATGCTATAATGCTTTTGAGCTCACAGGCTATCAAAGCCTGAGAGCTTATGTGCCCGCCGGTTCTGTATGTACGTACGTACGTATGTATGTATGTATATATGTACGTAACGCGATAACTCTTGATAGAACTAACCGTTTTACTTTAAATTTTGTTTATAGGTTCCTTGTGATAAGGCGCTTCCCTGATTAGTTTTGGAGGTTCATTGGTTAAGCATAAAGGGGAAAAACGGGGGGCTAACCCCCCATAATTTAGATAAATGGGTTTTTCATGCAGAATTATCCCATTTTCTTTAAATTTTGTATATAGGTTCATTTTGATAATGCGCTTCTGTCAATAGTTTTGGGGGTTCATTGGTTGAGTATAAAGGGGGAAAGGGGGGCTAATCCCCCCTTACTTTGTATAAATGAGTTTTTCATGCAGAATTATCCGATTTTCTTCATATTTTGTATGTATATTCATCGTTTGAGTATTTTTCCATTTATAACAAAAAACATTTTCAGGGCTGAGTTTGTTTTACCCTGTAAAAACGAATTTTCTTGTATTCAGAACCTAGCTAGATCTTTTTTTCGTGCTCGATTTAGTACAGGGGAAAATTTTCATGAAAATCTTCCACGTCGTTTACGATATAATTCATAATCAGGAAAATCTCTGGCTCGTTTAATATATATGAATAATCGGGAAAATCTCTCGCTCGTTTAATATATATGAATTTGGCGACAGTAATTTGGTCGACAGGATAACTAACAAGAACCAATTGTATATATAGTGTTACGAATATTGTAAATAGCTAGTGTTTGTGCTTCAAAATAATGTAAATAGTTAAATTAAGCTCTATTCATAAGCTAATATTAATTTTTGTTGCATTGCAATATCTTAATTTGGTGATTTTTTGTAAGCGAGTAAACGCTATTGGATTTCAATAGGAGTCTATGGAAATTTGGCGAAATATTGGAAATAGCGTCAAGTTGGCGCCACTTTTGGCAGCTAATTTTGGCCGCCAAATTTGGCGATATATCGCAAAGTTATCGCCAAGTGGCTAAAATTGGCGACATACTCGGGTCTCTTCCTCTTGGTAACCCCTCTAATAGCGTCCATCCTATCTAAATTCTCTACTTTCATGTTAATTCCCCCTAAGAAAAGTCAGAAAGCTCTGACCAATCAGATACGTTTCGAGGTATTAGAAGGATTCATGTGTAAACACAATTTTTATGACGTAATTTTCTTTATTTCCTGCTTTCAACACGTGATTATTTAATTATTATTTTAAGCTTTCATTATTGTTTTGAATAGTCTCGCGCAAATACATTTTTTATTTGAGATGAAATATAATCATTTGCGCTTTTTTGGCAACAATATAAACAAGAACGAAAAATCATGCGTCAAGCATAGATTATGTAGCACTTTCCAACGCTTCTAAAATAATTTTACAAATCATTACCATTTAATAAGCTGAAAGATGACATCTAAGTAAACAATTTGGAAAACGCATAACATATTTAAAAATGTAATTTCAGAAATTTTCAATATATACAATATTCGGAAAAATATCCGAATACTTTTATGTAGCCCTGTATATGATCTATAGATTTGTATATATACATAGGATGCTAAATTTTAGTTTAGTTAGGAAACGCGTAGCACAGTTTAAATTCTCCTTCTGGAGTTTCTGTCAATAAACGGAAATGTGTTCGCGAACTTTAGTGCTGCCCTGTATAGGATCTACAGAATTTATACACACCACGTAATAGACAAAAAGCTAGTTAAGATTAAAATCGCGTTTAGTAACTTAAAACACACTTCCAGGAATTATTGTTAACAGACAGTAGAGAATTCTTTTGTGTGTCCCTGTAAATGAACGATGACTGCTATACACACACTATTCTGTAGTAAGCCTCTTGTAATGCACCTTAGTAATATATATAAACTTCAATGCGTTTAAAATATTGGAACATTATTTAAATAAGCCGCAGACGATTTTTCTCCATAGACGTAATGTAACGGAATTATTTTGACTGTCCCTGTAAAGTAACTCTAAGTGTTATACACCAGCTATTCCATATTAAGCTTCTTCTAATGCATCTTAGTGATCTATATAAATTTCAATGCGTTTACAATAGTGAAACATTTTAAAAATAAACCGCAAATGATTTTTCCCCATAGACCGCAATGTAACGGAATTCTTTTGAGTGTCCCTGTAAGAAAACTATAAGTGCTACACACTTCTGTTGAAATAGGGAACGTGCCATAGATAACGAGAATAACATATAAAAATTGCAGAGCAATCCGATCATATTTATGGGAGTTAGAGCACGGACAGACGGCCATACGGCCATACGGCCATCCGGCCATACGGCCAGACAAACCGAAGTCATAAGCACTTTTCAACTAGGTTGGAAAGTGCTAAAAATGACTTTTTCAATAAAAGATGTTTTACTCGATTTTTAAGGATTTTTTGAGTTTTTATTGTCCGACCGTGATAATTTTTTGAATTTCTGAAAGCTTGTTATATTTCGCGTCTGGTGGTATGATTTTTGAATCCGTAGGATGGCTAGGAAAAAAGTAATCGCTCCTCAAAAAAGTCCCTAATAAAAAAGCGATGAGACTAACCCGGAATATCTACGCAGATTTTCATTGGTCCATTTTTAAGCCAAAACTTTTTTTTATATATAGAAGGATTGCAAAACTAAGTTATAAAACGAACGCACCTCATTTGTCACGTTTAACGTACATTTTCCAACTTGTTCTTTTATGGGAAGAACCAAAAATTCCCTGTTATTTAGAATTAATTTTAAATAATTTTAAAACATCCGTGAATTTCATTTCCTTAGTAAAATGTTCTTCTTACATACAGTCCCATTTACGTATACAATTTTTTAAATCTGGAACACGAATAAAAAGTAATTTCATATTAATTAACTTTTCACATTTTGAAAAAATAAAAAGGTTTTGCATCGTTAAAGAATATATATATATATATTTTCTCTTTAGAACTTGGTATATTCTGCATTTAATTATAGTATTACTTTTAGAACTTATTATATATAGTTAATACTGAATATATATATATATATATATATATGTAATTATAATATCTTTGAATTTCAAAAAACATTAATCAAGTTCTTGTAACATTCTAACTAAATCTCCGAAGAGATAATCTATACTAATATTATAAAGGAGTAAAGATTGTTTGTTTGTTTGTTTGTAGGGGGTAATCTCTGGAACTCCCGAAACGATTTCAAAAGTGATGGTGGCAAATTGATGGTGGCAACCCCTGCTCCAACATAGGCTATATGTTATGTCGGTGTCACTAACCCCAGGGGGGTGCAGGAGCGAAAAACGTTCTAAAATTGCGATCTTTTTTATACTGAAGGAGCTAGAAATTTGAAATTTGGCATTGTAGTTACTTATAAGATGTAAATGCTCTCTAAGAATAAAATTAAAAAAAAAATTCAAAATTTAAAAGGGTGAAAGGAGCGAAAAGCGTTCTAAAAACATTCTAAATTACAATTTCGATTGAATCTCTAGAACTACTGAACCAATTTCAAAAGTGATGGTGGCAAATTGATGGTGACAACCCCTGCTCCAACATAGGCTATATTTTATGTCGGTGTCACTAACCCCAGGGGAGTGCAGGAGCGAAAAACGTTCTAAAATTGCGATTTTGTTTATACTGAAGGAGCTAGAATTTGAAATTTGGCATTGTAGTTACTTATAAGATGTAAATGCTCTCTAAGAATAAAATTAAAAAAAAATTCGAAATTTAAAAGGGTGAAATGAGCGAAAAGCGTTCTAAAAACATTCTAAATTACAATTTCTATGGAATCTCTGGAACCAGCGAACCGATTTCAAAAGTGATGGTGGCAAATTGGTGGTGACAATCTCTGCTCCAACAGCCTCTTTAATAAAAAACTATGCGTTTCTGACGACTGGGTTTTTCGCTAATTGTTGCCACAGATTAATCTCGGAAAATGAAACATTTGAAGTTACTGAAAAAAATAGTAGCTCGAAAAGTATTTGTCAGAAAATTGTTAGGGAAATTGCGTTTGAAAGGTAAAAAAATGTATTTTTCTTGATATAAATTTCAAATCTAATGATTATGCCCTTATTCAAATATTGAATTTGAAAAAATACCAAATTTCACAATGGAGTACCATAGCAAATCCTTCATGCGTAAAAGATAATGATAAGGGCGACGTGTCCTGGCGTGTATATTGGCTAATAGCACGAGTTGCTGGGAAGGCTATAGTTATCCGGCAGAGTCACAAATTATAGTAGCCTTATTATTCTGTTAAAATATAAAAGTGAATTTTGAAATGTCAATATTTTGTTGGATTAAAAGTTCGTTATAAAAAATTGACCAGCGTAGCGGGCGTTAACTTGCTAGTTAGTAGTAAAGTGTAGACAGAATACCACAAAGTTAATAATTAACAAGTGTAATCATGATATTACCATAGCATTTGCTTCGTTGGCAATTGGCCAAAAATACTGAAAATGTGAAAAATATTTAATCAGAAAGAAAAAAAAAAGAAGAAAAATTATATAATAAACCATAAAATGTAAAGTAATTGGAAGTAGGTATATCAAATGAATACAAATGGATTTTGAAATGAAATATGAACTAATTTGTCATAAAATGTAATATAATGGAAATTTGGATAACAATAGATATAAAATAGAATTGGATATGAATAAACACGTGTAAATATTAATCTTCAGCCTGGATGTATCGACACGTGTTTTAAAAATAATACAGTATTTCATAAAAATGTACTGGCATTTATGCTAAGATCAGTACATTCCACCAGGTATTATTACCAGAAAACAATTGGAAATAATAAAATTGGAAATAAAAAACTTGTAAAGAATAGATAAAATATTTTACTCCCAATAATTATCAAATATTCCGTAAACATCACAAGGTCCACATTTGGCTAACATATCGACCTCATGGCTCACATCATGAAATAACATAATCTTGATACGACAGTCAAGTTGAGAGAACATATTTTGAAATAATACTTTAAATACTACACAACACCACAAATCGATTTAAAACACACCAAATTCCTTTTTGCGAATAAAAATGACTAAATACAATCAAAAACATATTTATATTTGTGAATATACAAATTTCCCATATAATTTTAATATTTAAAAGTATAATTTAATAACATTAGCTCCCCCTATAGGTAAATTAAAAATATTTTTAACCTTTATTTGACAAGAAATGTGCTGCCCTCTGTAGGAAAAATAATTATACAAAAATTAAATTTGATTTACAAATTTATTATATTAGCTTTAATAATATATACGAGCAGGGAAGACCGAGCTACGCTCGGTCAAAATTAAATTTGAGTTCAAATATCATGACCCATGATCAAAATGACCTACTAATTGAATTTTCTCGAACATGTGACCTAGCCCAACAGTCTTCTCGTGCTCGAAAACCATTGGATGCAAAATTTAGTGTAAATTGAGCCGCTTTTTAGATCTTGATCCACAATGACCCATGACCAAAATGACCCACTAATTGAATTTTCTCGAACATGTGACCTAGCCCAACAGTCTTCTCGGGCTCGAAAACCATTGGATGCAAAATTTTGTGTAAATTGAGCCGCTTTTTAGATCTTGACCCACAATGACCCAGAAATGATCCACTAATCGAATTTTCTCGAACATGTGACCTAGCCCAATGATTTTCGCGTGCCCGAAACTCGTAGAATACAAAATTTCGTCAAAATCGTTTGAGCCGTTTTTTAGATACAATTAGCTTGACCATGACCCAAAATGACCCACTAATTGAATTTTCTCGAACATGTGACCTAGTCCAACAGTCTTCTCGTGCCCGAAAACCACTAGATGCAAAATTTAGTGTAAATTGAGCCGCTTTTTAGATCTTGACCAACAATGACCCAGAAATGACCCACTAATCGAATTTTCTCGGACATGTGACCTAGCCCAATGATTTTATCGTGCTCGAAACTCGTAGAACACAAAATTTAATCAAAATCGTTAGAGCCCCACTAATCGAAAGTTCTTGAACATGTGACCCAGCCCAATAGTCTTCTCGTGCCCGAAAATGGTTGGATACAAAATTTCGTCAAAATCGTTTGAACCGTTTTTTAGATACAATTAGCTTGACCATGACCCAAAATGACCCAAAATGACCCACTAATCGAATTTTCTCGAACATGTGACCTAGCCCAATGGTTTTCTGGTGCCCCAAAACGGTAGGATACAAAATTTCGTCAAAATCGTTAGAGCCGTTTTTAAGATAAAATTTGCATATATATATATATATATTAATTTATACATCCATTACTTAGATATTATTCAACATTCTATTTATTAATTAATTTCATTTATTTATTATTTAACTAATGGCTATCATTAAGATAGTAATTTGGTTTAATTATTAAACACTAATTTCCATCCATTCCTTTATATTTACTTTTACCACTAGAGGGCAGCACTATTTTAAGTTGTTTTTTATTATTAATTTTTCCATCTTAATACTTATTTATAACATAGTATTATTCATTAATACATCCTTTAATGTAATTCGATTTTCTATTTATTAATTAATTTCATTTATTTATTATTTAACTAATTGGTATCAATTAAGATAGTAATTTGGTTGAATTATGAAACATTTATTTCCATCCAATTCCTTCGATTCAGATTATATTCACTTTTACTAATAGATGGCAGCACTAATGTTCCTGTTTATTTTATAATCCATTATATTTTAACATTATTTCTGGCATCACTGCAAAGCAATTTATATTTCTAAGCAATTTATATTTCTAAAATTGGCAACATGTTCAGGGGTGATTGTGGATTCATGGAAAAATACCTGAAATTTTAGCGAGAAGATGTTTCAGTATGGAGAGAGGGGGGAGAGAACATATAATTTATTACAGGGAGGTCAAATTATGAAAAAATATGAATTTTAATTATGTTTAGCAATCATATGAAATTGATATTTTAGTCTTATTTTATGTATTTAACTATCAGAAAAACCAGAATTTCTGTATTGAAAATGAAAAAAATACCTGAATTCAGGTATATAACCTGAACACAATCACCCCTGCATGTTATGATTTTTTATGCAATTCATTCCCCAGTCATGTTGGAGTTTTCATGATGGTTCATGAACTGCAAGGTATCTTATTTATATCTCTTTTCATCTTTATGGATTTTATACTTAATGTCTCTATTAAATGTTCCCTCTGTAATTTATAAGTATGGCTTCTTTCCTTTTTAATATTGTATTTTATTTTTTATTTTATCACTGATTTTAATCATTGTATTTGAGATGTAGCCCCAATATCATATTTTTTAGCAATGTATGGCTAATATGATGATGAAACATCTCATTTCATTTTATTCGTGGTATTTAGGCAATTGGGACTTGATAATTCTGTCTAAATTCCACAAATTTCATTTCATTTAATTCCATTTATTCAATTTTTATTTAATTTCTTATTCTTTCAATGTTTTTGATTCCATATTAAGTATGTTGGGGAATCTTTCATTGTCAACTAATTTTTTCATACTTAATTATTTTATTGTTTAAGTTGGTGTTATGATAATGTTTCATTTATGGATATATATATATATATATATATATATATATATATATATATAACCACACACAAGATTTGCTCGTATTAGAATATATGATAAATAATAATAAATACTTTTACTAATTAGTTAATGAATTAGTAACATTATAAAATAATAATAATAATAATAATAATAAAAGAAAGATGGAAATATATAGAGATTTTATTTTATTTTCAAATTTAATCTTAATATAACTTAAAACAATTTAAAATTTCAATAGCTTTTATAAAATAATTTAATTAATAAATATTGTATAATATATTT
This sequence comes from Maratus michaelseni, assembly GCA_963931845.1. Lineage (NCBI taxonomy): Eukaryota > Metazoa > Arthropoda > Arachnida > Araneae > Salticidae > Maratus > Maratus michaelseni. Next base: position 471,058,250 of record OZ007589.1, read on the forward strand.
AGATTATACATGTGTTACAATCATTTTTTAATGCAATGCATTATTCAAAAGGCATTATTGAAATTGACATTCACATAACATAATAAAAAGTTGATCGAATCATATTCTTTAGCAATGTTATGGCTAATATGATGATGAAACCACTCATTTTATTTGTGGTATTTAGGCATTTAGGAATTGATAATTCTGTCTAAATTCCACAAATTTCATTTCATTCATTCAATTTCATTTATTCAATTTTTAATTTAATTTCTTCTTCTTTTAAATAAGTTTCTGGTATCTATATTCAGTGTGTTGGGGAATACTTTCATTGTCAACTAATTATTACATACTTAATCATTATTTCATAGTTTAAGTTGGTGTTATGGTAATGTTTCATTTATGGTTATATATATATATATATACTTGTTATTGCTTCTTATATATATATAGTTTCTATATCTTATTATTTCATTTTATATACCAGTAACCATTAACTTGGAAAAAACCTCGAAATCTGATTCTGATAGAAAAATAATACTCTAGTTTGCATCCAATAAAATCTTCCTAGTCTTCCATAATCAGGTCCACAGCCAAGTTGGAAGTCAAAGCTTAGAAGTTTTTGCAGCGATATGGTTACAAATGTACCAGAGTTAGCTACAAAACGAAGTTAATTACGCGCCAAACTACGTTCTATTAAATAATGTCAAATTGCTGTTGACTGAATTATAGATCTTTCACCAATAAATCTACTTGAGAATGATAAATAAAGTTAGTTATGCAAAATTTTTAATAATTATTATTTTGGTGAATACTTGAACCGATTTTTTTTTTTTTGGCATTTATAATGAGCATAATAACACGGATAAATAAATAGTCTTGCAATTTCTTTTATTTTGAAGATTAGATTATTCTCCAGTCTGTTGTCTAAATAAACCCTATAATGAACATAATCGATAATTTATCACTAAGTTTAGCAGCTAGAGCTGTGCGTTAGCAGAAATTGCGTTGTAATGACATACTAAAATAACTGACAGTGAAAAAATATATAATAGTAAATCTTCTTTTCTCCGTTTGCTTCATAATGAAAATACATAAATTTATTAATTGCTGAGTACAAATTGCGTGTAATTTTCTCCAATAGGATTTACCGTCCAAAGTCCCCTTCAAATATAAAAGAAATTTCGGTACAGATGTCGCAGATGCACCGGCGTATCCGTTTTGCGCCAAAATGGTGATTTTATGTCTGGGCAATCCGGCGATTTTGGCGAGATTTTGCTTCGTATGGCAATCCGGTAGAGCAGATTCTATTGATTTTATATTAAATTAAATAATGTGAGTTTTATAATAAATTAATCCTTGTGTGTGTTTTAAAATAAAATAATTTGTGTGTGTTTATAATAAAAACTGTGTGTGTTTCATATTAAAATCAAACTAACATGCTGCTTTAGGAATCTAGGCCTAACGGGTGCAAAAATCGGGTTTTGGGTTTTTTTTGTCTTGGTTTTTCTGAGCCAAAATGGCGAAAACAAATATGGCGCTAACCCCGGTGCGTCTGCGCCAGTTGTTCCAAAATTTCCAACAATATAATATATACGCTAATTGGTGGGCGACCCGATTATTCCAATATCTTTTAAAAACCTTCAAAAAGAAAAAAAAAGACATGCAAAGAAAACTAAAAAGAAATGAATGGTAAAAATCTTTTTAAATATGTGTTATAATTTACACTAAAATTTAAATATTTGACTTCATTTTTATAATATTAACTGATATTTATATAATATACATTCGAATATAAAAAATTACACTAAAAATGCTGACGTATACTTGAACAAACACTTTTTTAAACATCGCTCGGACCGATGTCACGCTTATGCCTTTTTGGCTTAAAATCAAATTGTTTGGCGACAAAAGTAAAATGAAAATCGTAAATAAACAAATAAAATGTAACTCACAAATACAGTCATTTTTATAATTGCTGCTGCACGTTTCTTCTGTAAGTTACACGATGAAGGAGTTAGATTTATTAAAAATAATTTTTTAAAAAGAAGAACAAATCAAAAACAAAATTGTTACATAGATTTTATCAAATCAAATTTTTAGAAGTATTTTTCTTAACCTGGCGCAAACGATAAACTGCCAAATATGGTTTTAATTGCAATATTTCTCATTGAGTAATTTTGTAAGCATTACGAACATTCTTTTTCATGTATAAATTAAATATGTTCGTTTTACAACATTATTTGTCATCAAAACTGCTTTTCATTTTCCCCCCTTTTTTATTTTAAATAAAATTAGTAACTTTTTTCTTTTATGTTTTCGATGTGTTCGTATTATTTTCTAAATTATATAGCAGTTTCAATTCTTTCACCAACGATATTGGTCGACAAAAAAAACGACCCATGGTAACCTTTTCGTCTGAAATAACAGAACTTTCCATCATAATTCTATAACTGATTTACGTAGAACGTTGTGCTATATACTAAAACCTTCCCTGAAAAATTATCTATTGAATAGTGCAAGTTCCATCAACATCCATTCATCGGAACTCGAGTTATATAGGAACAGAACGACATTTCCGTTTCTGTTTTATATATATAGTAGAAGTATAGAGTATTGCGACTCGCTTAACGCAGAAAACATATACTTAGCGGCCCGCGAAAAAAAAAAAAAGGTTGTGTACGGTGTCGCAAAAGTTCCCAGCTTCAGAAGTATAATAAGAATAGCACAGAAAGAGTGAATGACTGTGTATTTACTGTGTACTGTCTATTCGAAAGGAAAGAGAACTCAACTCGGACATCACGTATAAGAATTTTATAATATCGCACAAATCAATTTGCATTTGAATAATAATAAAAATAGGACTCCACTTTAGCTGCCCGAACTGGGTTCGGGCGATACTAATAATAAAAGGTTAAACGTTATTTGCAGATTCGTATTATTTTATAGAAATAAGTAATACATTTTGCCGCACCAGTAAGCGCTGTAAAGCTGCTCTAACGTATACTTTAAACAAGATGCGGGGAAGAAAAAAAGAGCTAAGCATAACTGCAGATTTTGTGATAAACTGGCAATCTCGGGATTCAGAATTCCCGATTGTTAAGTGTTTGTCGATTCGTAGAAATCGAATTCCCATTTACGACAGAGTAAAAATAACAGTTCTGTATTATCATGTCATTATATGAAAAGCTGCTTTCAATAATTTCTCCAAAAAGTTCGTAAATATTTAAAAATAGTTAAAATAATAATAATAACAACTGTTTTTAATGCTAAAGCAATCTGATTGTTTTACAAGCATCGCAAATGAGGTACCTTTGAGGATGGGCCACTAATTTAAAAATGAAATATCTATTGAAAATTTATCCTGTGATTGTTAAAACAGGAGAGACATACAGATAGATTGAGTGGGAAAAAAAAAGTTTGGAATGAACTGGGAGACACTTCATTGAATTTTTTTTTTTTTTTTTCATTGCTGCTGCCAGGGCCTGATTACCGTACAGGCCAACTAGGCCACGGCCTTGGGCCCATTAGAAACGGGGACCACAGAATGAGTAAAATGATGTAGAAAAAATTCTTCTGCAATTTTTTGTTTTAATTTCAATCATCGAAATCTAAGAAACATATTTCTATAAACATCTTGCCTGTACTTTTCTGTTCTCTAAAATCAACTTAAATTAGGAACGCTGTAGACAAAATATCTTTTCAGGGACATTTTTTTAAAGAAATATTCAACATTAAATTATTATAGTATCAAACAGCAAAAGAAAATTTATGTTAACCTGAGTTCATGAGCATTTTTGTAAAATGAGGGAAAATTTCCGAATACTTTACAAAAAACATTTCTAGTTTTCTCTAAAACATATAATGGTTTGGTGCGGGAGGGTCTAAAAAGCTGCTAGGCCTTGGGGCCCGGACAATCTTAATCGGGGTCTGGCTGCTGCTGTTATGCCATTAAAAAAAGAAAGAAAGAAAAAGAAAATCAACCACTCTCAACTCCTACTTAACTTTTGTGCAAATCAAGTCGTTGTATTTTGTTTTAGACAACATTTTATAAATAAAAATAGCATTTCCAGTCGAAAATTTCAGATACATTTCTATTTTAATTATCCTACTTTCGTGAGATTATTATTATTTAGTTGATAAAAGTAAAAATACAATATTAGAAAAATTCTTATTCAAAGTTTTATTGTTATTATTTACAGTAATTCCAATATCCCGTAAATGCGGAAATGAGGCACACCGTAGGCTTCAGAATACATCACACATTATAAGAATGTTATACATAAGTTCGTTGTAGAATAAATATTAGATTTATTTAGTTTTTGCTATATGAATGTATGGGATACATTTTTAAACATAGGTTAAATATAAAACCAAATCTGTAGTGTAACTGCTCTGCAAGGGTGGTACGATACGATATAACCTTATCTTAAATTGAACGGATCAGGTGCTTTTAAATGAACAATAATAAAAATTTAATTGATTTTTGATGTTATAAACAAAACCGAATTCGAAAGTTTTAAGTAAAAGCAACTTCCTCTACCCCCGCATGGCATGAAAGCGTCGATTTTTAAAAGTTACTTTATGCAAATGAACTATTTTGCAGGTTGAAACGCAAAAATGGCTAAGCCAGACATTCCAACTTAAAAATTTGATCTTGGTTGATTTTCTTAAAATATTTTTACTTTTATTTACAATGTCTGACTTTAATTTTATTATTATGGAAGGAATGCAATATTTGTTTCTATAGCAAGTTATTTTAACTAGGACTTCCCTCAAAGGGATTAGTCTGAGTGATATTGCTGACAACATAGGGTTAACAATTACAATATAAAGAAAAAGAGCAAATTAAATGATAGAATTACAAAATATCATACATAAATTCATATACACTGTTAAAAAAATAGAAAAGAAGTACCGTTCATCAGATGTGTTGTCATAATTTTTTTTAACATGTGGCAAAGAATCTCATTTTTTTAAGCGCGTAGTGCGCAAAACTTGAAAAAAAAAAAAACGCCGGATCTTTTAAAACGCCAAGCTTTTTAAAATTACGTAATTGGATTTGCAGCCAATAGATTATTCTATCAAGCGTGGCTTAACGCAAATTTAATTTCATTGTTGCACCTTTTTTTGTGTGTGAATTTAAAAATTTTCTTCCTTGATTATATATCTATTATTTGTATAACTGTTTATAGAAACTCTTACATTTCAAATCACATTGATAGCATGCTTTGCTACAAACCAGATTGCAAAACTATAGTCTAAATTACTATTAAAGTATACAAAAAATCTTTCGATGACTTCTGTAAAATAACTTTTACATTAAATCTCCATATCGGCAAAATTGAAAAATTATATATATTTCAAAGTTAAGCTTGACAGATACTTCTTGATTATTCTCTAGGAGGCTCTGCCCCCTGCGGCTTTAATGCGCCAATCCGCAAACTTTTCTTTTGCCTGTCTGTCTGTCTCTCCACAATCTGTCTGTTTCCCTATCCGTTCTTCTGCCCGTCTCTCTAACCGGTTGTCTATCTCTCTACACGTCTCGCTACCTGTGTCTATTTTTCTCTATCGGTCTCGCTACCCGCCAATCTATTTCTCTAACCGTCTGTCTATCCGTCTAACTACTTGTATGTCTAGCCGTGTCTCTATCCACGTCGCTACCCATTTGTCTATCTGTCTCACAACTTATCTATCTGTCTCTCTACCCGTCTGGCTATACGCCACTCTACCCATCTCCGTACCCATCTACTGTCTCTCTACTCGTCTGTATACCCGACTCTTTACCCGTCTCGCTACCAATCTCATTACCCGTCAGTCAACTCGTCTCTGTACTCATCTCTCTACTCGTCTCTTTATCTACCACGCTACGCATCTCGCAACCTTTTTCACTACATTCCTGTCTACCGGTGTCGCTACCCGTCTCGTGACCCATCTCGCTACCCCTCTGTCAACCCTCTTTTTATCTTTCTCTCTAGCCTCTCTAGCCTAACATGTCTATTTGTTTCACTACCCATCAGCCTACCTATGTCGCTACTCGTCTCTCTACCCATCTCACTACCCGTTTGTTTACTCGTCTTCCTACCTCTCGCCACCTCTTTCCAATATTTAAACAATTCATTTAATATACAGAAGCCGTTTAAGTAAGAAAGTTTAAGAAGTAATTTATCTAATAAGTGTAATGAGATGCAATTTTTTTTTTAAACATACATAAACCTGAATAATAATTCATCAGTTTTGTGTTCATAGTTGTTTATATCATTTGACAGTAAATCTCAACTTCTTAAACCTGAATTGTCTCAAGCTTTTTAAAAAAACCACAAGGTCTGTATAACTGCAAAGTACCCTGAGGGCTATATTAGCTACATGTTATTAAGTTAAGTGAAGGTTTCGTTATCGCGTTTGCAGCCAATTGCTTATGTCAGAAAGCGTGGCTTAACGCCATTTTAAATTCATTACTGTAACTTTTTTTGGTACTTTTCGGTTAGCCGGGCGCCAGTGATATATATACTTGTATGTATACACACACACACATATATCTACACATATCTACATATACATATATACATACACATATATATGCATATATGTATGTATAGATATACAAATTTATGTATATACATATGTGTTTATATATGTACATATATCATTGGCGCCCGGCTAACCGAAAAGTACCCTTTTTTTTGTGGGGGGGGGGGGAGGGGGGTTCAAATATATACATTTAAATTAAAACTTTTGCCTCCATGCTATTAGTGTTGTTTGTATTATTAATTAATACCTTGTAGACCGAGCTTCATTTGAAACAAATGTAAAAGACTTCTTCTACAGTTTTTTTAGGAGAAACTTTCGTAATTGGGCCCAAAGCCAATCGAAGCATTTAATATCATTATTGTAACTCTTATAGAGTTAAAACAATATTGTTGCTAGCTTTACTCTTGTTTGAGATCAGCCTTGCCTGTGTATCTGATTGGGGAAAAGTTTCGTATCGATGTCGGTTGGCGAAAAAAATTTTAAATGGTGCCAAAAGGTAGTTTTAGCATCTTACAAAATTTTTCAAGAGAGCGGTAAAACATGTTTTTCAAATATTTACAAACATACGTTTATTAAAGCATGTTTTTGCACCATCTTAAAAATTTAAGCACGATGCTAAAATAAAATTTTATCGCCATATTCGATATTTTAATAAGTAATGAAAATACATAAACAAACTTATTTAACAAACCTAAGAGGCATTTTTGTGATAAATAATTGTTATTGTCAGGGGGGTAAATTGTAAACAATTAATAAACGGCTAGTAAATAATAAATAGCATTTAAAATGTAAAAATGGAGAAGTGGTCCGTATAAAAATGCAAAACCTAACATTATACGCTTGATATATGTAAATCTTTTTTTACTTTTTTAATATTTCCGAAGGCACAGATAAAAAGGAAAAAATCTCTTTCCAAATACAATTACAATTTAATATATATATATATATACAAAATAGAAAAATATCTGCAAAAAAATATATTTACATAATACTACATCTGCAAAAAAATAAGATTTAGAAAAAGTAAGCCAAATCCTGCAGATCCCAACAATCACATCGAAAAACTTATCACCAAAAAAGAACTCGCCAAATCTTACGGCACAGGAGATGGATTTTTCCCTCTGAATGCAGAATATTAGTTTTTTTTCTTGTACGATGGGTGATTATAATATAATTGTTTCATTTCACATACTACATACCGTTTGATATATTGGTACTTTTATGTTATCCTGGCGCAGTTGATAAATCGCCAAATATTGTTCCTATAACATTTTCATATTTAATTCATTTCATTTAAATATAAACCTTTCACTCATTTAATTTAAAATACATGCCTTTCATTAATCCCATTTAAAATGCTAAAAAGAGAGAAAAAAAAAAGAAATAATGCCATAAATCGAAACCTTTTATTTAAACACCAAATATTTTTTTTTTTTTTAATTTACACACGCGAAATAAAAAAAGCTGCTATTCCTGAGATTTGCGCCAAATCTCAAATACCAAGTTATTGCGGGTTTTTTTTTTCAAACAGAAAAAAATCCAGATTAATTTTCGATTTCTACTAAATTGAAATATATTTTATTGTGCTGAATATTACTGCGTGCATATATTTTTGCCCCTTGTACTCCATGAACTTTTCAAGTCCAATTGTCTACGAAAATCTCCCGCCGGTGAAAATGACGTATGTACTTTAATTGTGCTTTTTTACTTATTTTTTAATATAATTTCCAAACGGTTGGAAATTTATTCTTGGTAATAAATAGACGTCGTTTTCACCTTTATAGGTACCTGCTGTGAAAATTTGAACGAAATCCGTTAAATATTTGTTGAGTTATGCTTGACGAAAGGTTTTAATATCCATCGTAGCTATATATGGGGCAAAGTAATACTGCGCTGTGTATGAGTCTTCGTTGCACTCAGACACCCAGACAACCACAATCGTCCTTCGGACGATCTATAATGATCCTGAAAATCCTGTAGTTGTCATATCCTATAAAACTATCCAGTGAATATCCGGAAGATAGTTGACAACGGACCGTCTGAATACATTGTCCACAAAACAGCCGGCGAATGTCATAGAACTCACATCCGCAAATTGACTTTCTTCCTTGGCTTCCTTCCTCTGCACGCTACGCTAAGGAATCAACCAACCTACCTACCAGACAAGTTTATTTTCCTTGTTGGTGAATGAAGAAACGTGATCGGCTTTTCGGAATCTGATTAATAAATAGTAATCTGATGTCAATAAAGGTAAGAATTATCTTTTTCATTTGTAATTCTATTCTTTATAACTTCCGTTTATATACTTATATTTTCTTGTGTAAAAGCGAAGTGTATATCAGACCTAATTATTCATGTAGGCTTAATGGTAAATGTTAATAGAGATGGTAGTGTAAACGCAACAGTAGTGGGTTGTATTTTAACAGTTTGATAAATTATTAAAGAAAATACAACCACTTTGAGTATTTTCTGAGAATTTTCAAGTTTAGATTACATTTTCTGTGTGAAAATGAAGATTTACTTACAGCTCCAGTTTGAACTTTTTTTTTTTTTTTTTTTTTTTTTTTTTTTTTTTTAACTTCAAACACTTAAAAAACCAAAAATATGTTTTTCCCTCATTCTTTTTAACTTAAAACACTTTAAAAGCAATTAAAAAATGCCCCCCCCCCTCTTTTTTCTTTTACAATTAATTCCCATTACTTTAGAAATACTTATTTCTTTACATAGATTTTAATGCATATTGATATATATTAATTAAAGCAAATGTATACATTCAAATATATATATAATATATATGTATGTATTTGCTAAACATTTTAATAATATTTATTAAATCTTAACAAATTAATACATTTTTAACCACTTTAAAATTATTGTCACTTAAAAAGAAAAACATACTTCTAAACGTAACAGTTAATGTTTTAATTTAGATGACAATGTCAGATTTTCTCACAGTTTTAGAAAAGCGTAGAGTGCTGGTAGTTGGAAAAGGGCACATTTTTGACTCTGAAGGGCATTTTTTAGATCCATATGAGCACTTTTTATATTTTTTAAATTCATTCTTTCAATTTTAAATGCACTTTTGATATTTAAATGTTACAACACTCCTATCGAATTGCAACAATGTGTCAATTTTTACTATGCAAGTAATTTTTGTTTACAAAACTGTAAAGGCTTAATTTTCTTGGTTGAAGGGCAAGAAGAGCACTAATTTTTTGATGAGGGGCAAGAAGGGGGATGTTTTTTAAACCAAAGGGCAGCCAGGGTGCAGCACCTTCCTGAAACTGCCTACAGGAAACTCTGCAATTTGAATATAAAATAGCTTGTGATCAAAAGTAGTGAAATTACTGTAGCTGCTAATTATTTTCTTAGTTTTGTGTAACACGTTACTTTTTGAATAAAAGTGAATGGGGCGAATAGCACAATACAAAATTTAGTTGTTTGTTTGTAGCAAGCATCAACATTTCTTTGAACACAATTTCCAGAAACAAATGAAAGTCTTCTTTAACAATTGTGTGGTCACCCATGGTACTATTATTTAGGAAATTGGTAACAAATTGGCAGTGGGAACTGCCATATATCTGTAAACAAATACCAGTTTTAGAGTTTAACAAAGCACTATATAACCATTGTATGTCAGAAATGTTCTTGTTTATGGGGTTATAATTTTGGAATGCAACTTTTGTGAAAAATGAACAAACATATTTTTAAATAAGCAATTTTTACTTTGAGATAGTGCTAAAACAGAAGATGCTCTGATGATCACACTAAAAACATTATTATCCTTTAACTGTTTTTTATTTTCATAATTTTCAGGGTTAAAGTTTACTTGTATTTTACACAGAAATCGCAGAAAATTTTTGAACCATCACTCAGATTTTACAACAGTGAGTCAAAAAGTGACTCGCAGATATATTATATATCCCACTTATCTCTTTTTTTTTAAAACTTCAAACACTTGAAAAACAGTTAGAAGATCACCCCCCCCCTTCTTTCTTTCGCTTTCAAAACAATTTCTGAAAGTGAAAGTATCTTAATAAAAAAAACTTGTAATCAAAATCGAAAAAGTATAAAGGAGTGTGCATAGAGATTGACCTCAGCTATCCAATGCGAAAAAAATCATTTATAAATATTGAAATGCGAACGAGATATCATAAATTATTTCTCCCATAGAATTAACATTAGTGAGTGGGTGTTTTGGCCTAAGTGAAGTAGCCTCTTAAAGCTAAATAAAGAAATTGATATTAAAATTTACTAATTTTTTTTCCTACATTCACTATGAGTTACTCTTATGCATGTGTGACTTTAATACTGATGTTTTCAATATTGATAAATAATGCTATTAAATTCTAGTGCAATAAAATGCCTAATATATATATTAGTTACAGGGGTCGATGCAGGTTTTTTTTCTTGGGGCCCATTTTGTGAAAAGTAAAGGTTATTTTTGTGTAATTTATTATATTTTTGTGAAAAATAACATTTTGTAACGAAAGTTGAAATCCAGTTGGTCAAATTTGAACCAAGCATTTATAAACAAAAACTTTTTTTTAATCCTTTTGCTGAATTTTTCCTCTCTGGTGAACTTCTTTGTTCAAATTACACATTTTAAAACAACACAAAATAAAAAATAAATAATAAAAAGTAAGTTTTTATGGAATAGAATTTTGTGAAGTGTATGTTTTATCAAATTGATTTTTGTGAAGAGGCCCATTTTATTAAATAGATTTTTGTGAAGGGGCCCTAAATAACCCAAATTTTCCCTGTATCGACCCCCGAGTTAAGCTATAAAAAATTTTATCTAAAGAATTATAGCTTATAAGTAAAATGCTTTAAAATGTAAAAGCTAATGGCAGTTAAAACTAAAATTAGTAAAAGCCACTTTTTAAACATTTCAAGCTGACTTTTTTGTAATCCTGCTTTATATAATACACAACTAATTTGAAATTGATACTTTTAGCCTGAGCTGGTTTTTGAATTCGTACAATCAGAGTTTCCCCCAGACAGTTTCAGAAGGGTGCTGCACCCTGCCTGCCCTTTGGTTTACAAAATAGCACCCTTCTTGCCCCTCATAAAAAGAATTAGCACCCTTCTTGCCCCCTCCAGTAAAATAATTAGCACCCTTCTTGCCGCTCAGTAAACAAAGTGCCCTTTCTCCTTTTTGCATTAAAAAATTTGCTTTCATAGTAAAAACTGACTCAATGTTGTCTTAAAAAGTGTGCATTAACTTTTAAATATCAAAAGTGGCTTTAAAAACAAAAAGAATACCTTTAATAATTAAAAGAAGTGCCAATAAGAATCTGAAAAGTGCCCTCAAGAATCCAAAAAGTGCCCTTAAAAATAAAAAAAGTGCCCTTTCCTCACCAGCAGCACCCTGCCCTTTTTTAAACCTGAGGGAAACTCTGCGTACATTATTATTAAATAATACTAGGGAATCGAACTCGGGCTTCCCGGGTTACAGAACATCGCTGAAAACTGTTTTTTTTTTTTAAATTTAAAATTCTAACAGATTTTTTATATTTAATATATATATATATATATACTAAAAAGAAATGGCGCATCTAGTATTTGTCGAGAATTAACAATTTTCTGACAAATACTTTACGAGCTATTAATTTTTTCAGTAACTTCAAATCTCTCATTTTCTGAAATTAATCTCTGGCAACGATAAGCTAAAAAACCAGTCATCAGCAACACGTAGCTTTTTATTAAAAAAGATTATGTATTAATTTATCCTTTTTTTTTTCTGAATTCTGTTCTATAAAACTCAATCTATTTGAGATTACTTTCATAAAGAGAACTCTGTTACTTTCCTTAATTTCAGATATTTCAATTTCAAATCATAATTAAATCCTAGTGCTAATTAATAATTAAATAAAAATTGGAAACATTTCTATTGAAAACTTGGTTCTTAACCCGTCAGCACACGCGCCCCTTTCCATTACGTTACTACACGCGCAGGATAAATTTTACCCCAATGGGTTTTCTTGTGTCAATTTCTCCCCGGTTTGATTATAAGCAAAAATTTATATTTTGAAATAAACTGTAAATCAATAAAGAAAATAATTTAACTTAAAATAAGAGGTTTTTTCATATTTAAAGAAAAAAAAAAACATAAATTCTAGCATTAAGATTTTTTTCTGCATATCATTACATACAAAGTTTTTTCAATCCAAATTTAGCCATAAAAATACAAAAAAATATAAAACTGATATATAGAAACTGTATGTGCAAGAGTTGTTAATATTTAAAAGAAAAATTATATTATTATTTGCACACTATATTTTTTACATAAACATTTGCATTAACATTTTCCTATCATTATGGGTTACGTTATAACACGCGTGGGGTAAATTTCCTCCCACGTGATATTTTTATAACAAAAGAATGGAAAATCTCACAACCGGAGGTAAATTCTTTTTGGCCACATCTTTATCTCTTTCAGCTTGAAAGGTACTGTAAAGCTCAGAATGATCTCGAACGATTTACGCACATTTTTAAGTAATAGTTCTGAGCTGGGGTAGATTTTATCCCAGTGTGTATGCTGACGGGTTAAAATGTTAATTTGACACATTTATTTACACATGCTTCATTTCAAAGTTATTTCTTTATTTTAGAGACTATGCAAGTAATTTTTGAAAAATCCAGCTGTAAATTGAGCTAAATGCAGGAAAAGAAGTCTGCAATGGACTCTAAGCAGTGGTATGTTTAATTGATTTATTATTATTTCCTTTTCTTAAAAATAAAAGAATATGTGAGCATGTAGTTTTATAGCTTTTATTGAATTGTCATATTTTTGCATTTAAGCATATTTATGAATTGTTGTGCTTTGGAACATTTTTACTTATTTATTTATTGAAATGTTTATATTCCATGGCTTGTTTTTGAAAACTGATTTTTTTTTTCGGTAATTTCTAAAATATTCAGTTAACATTGATAGATCACCCAAATTAATTTTTGTATTGGTACCCATACAAAAAAAAAAAATTCAACCCGGCCCGATACAAAAATTAAAAGTTCTACTAGCATACCTGTCAAAAGGCAATAAATATCTTTTTAGCAGTCATATAAGTATAGAAAATCTTCATTTTATCTTAAAGTACATTTAATTCAAACTATTTTTTTTTCAGAAGAAATAAACCATAATTTTATGTTAAAGTTTTTGGTACTTTTCGGTTAGCCGGGTGCCAGTGACATATGTACATATATATAATATGTATGTATATAATATGTATTTGCAGATATATGGTATATATATACATGTACATATATCAGTGGTAGAGGTCTGCATGGGCCGAAATTTCCAGGCCCGGCCTGATACAAAAATCTAAAGTTCGGCCCGAGCAAAAAAATATTGGCCTGACCCGGCCCGATTTAAAAGTAAGTTCGTCCCGGTATAAAAGCTAAAAGGCCGGCCTGAGTTAATTTCCACAAAACATTGATTTTTACGATGATTTGGTTAAAAATTTGCCTTGTAGGAGTAGATCTAACCAAAAATTCCTATCTAAGCTCTTTTTTTTTTTTTTTTTTTTTTTTTTTTTTCATGTTTACAATCTTCATTTTTATAGAAGTGCCGCAGTCTGCGATATTTATTTTTTTAATAAATCTCTATTTGTTGTATGTATGTGTTTAAGTTATCATTAATACTGTTAATCCATATTCCATGTATTGAAGTGTTAAAAATCAGAAAAATGCTATACATTAAAATCTTCTAAGACGGAATTGCATAGGGGAAAAAAAAATGAGTTATAGACAATTTGCCTTCTTAGCAGGTGTAAATATATTATATATTATTTTCTTACGTATTAGTATATTCATTTTGCATGGATCAACACATTTTTCAGTTTAAGACAGGATTCCGTCATAAGCAGGTTCTTTTTCACACGTTTCACTATATTTTAATTTAGCCATATTGTACAAATCTACTTTTCTTTAAAAATAATATATTTTAATGTTTAATTGTAGAATAATGGCAATTTAAAAATATATGCATTTTTTTCAAAGATTTTTGTGCCAGGTCTTATTTTACTGACCTTCGAACGGACCAGGCCAAGCCGAGACAATGATTTTTATAGGGTCAAAACCAGGACTGAAAATTTTGGGGTGTGAAGACTAGGAAGGATGAAACCAGTCCCGGCTCTGTACGGAAAAAATAATTTAAGACACGGCCTGATCCTTCAGGAAAAAAGAAAGGCCCGAACCCGGACCATAAAGAGTAATCACTAGGCCCGAGCTCAGCCCAAAACGAGTGGAGACCAGGCCTAGCCCGAGTGCAGTGAAGGAAAATAGGCCCGAGCCCGGCCTGTGCAGATCTCTAATTAGTGGTGCCTGGCTAACCGAAAAGTACCAAGATTTTAAGTATATTGACATTTATTTTAAATGTAAACATTCTGCAGCACTTTTTGATTATTAATATTCAGTGCTGAAACTAAAGGCAGCACAGAGGGGGCATGTGCCCCGGGCGCCAGAATGGAAGGCATGGGGGACGACAAATGAACATTTGGTTTGTTGCTTGATACAAAAAAAAGTATATGAAATTTGGGCAAAAATGTTTTGTAAGTTGGAAAATTCAAAAGAAAAACTGAGAATTCATGGGACACTAGAAAGTAAAAGGTAGAAAATTCACATAATAAAATACTTATTAAAAACTTTTTTTTTTGTTCCGAGTCACTATTATAATTTGGAATTTAGGTTCAGGAAAGTATCTAAACATATTAGTCTATAAATAGGAAGTGCAGTATAAATGACAGCTCCATGAAACTGTATGTAGATAACATACAAAGATGTTTTACAGTATTAGAATTCATTGTTATATTCCTACAGAAAATTCTGGTTTTTCAGTTCTTACGACATTATGACTTATAACACTAGGACTTTAAACATCTGTTCAATTGTAATGTAATATTATAACTACAGTAAAATCTTTCTGTAATAGAATCCTGTCTTAAATGAAAAAAATACACGGATCCAACAGTAACAATAGCATCAATTCTATTTGCTAAGACGAAAACTTGTATAAAACTGAATTTTGTCTTGTTCCTTTTTATTCTGTACTCACAGGTTTTATTGAATAAGTACACTGCTCAAAACAATTAAAGGATATTTGAAGTTTTATATAAAATAAAGATATAAACGAAATTTTTTTTGCCGAAAATAGAAGAAGAGAATCACAAATGCAAATTTTTCTGGTTTTCAAACTGTGGAGTATGCAAATTTTGAGTTCGACGTCAAAAACGTCGCTTCAGCGGCAGCGAATGAAATTTGACTTTCAACTGGATAAAAGAGAATGAAGACAAGGATGATCGGCATTCAGTGATTGCTTTGTTTCGATGAGTACGATGTCTCAGCGAAGTCATTTGACAGATTCAGAAGCTTGGAGAATTGTTGGTAGGTTAGAAGGGGGCCAAACTCAAGCCGAAGTAGCGCAAGTCATTGGAGTGTCACAAAGTGTCATTTCCAGGATCTGGAACCGTTTTTTGGAGAGTGGATGTGCAGGCCGAAGACCAGGGCAAGGTCGTAGACGGGCAACAACGCCCAATGAAGATCGGTATTTAGCGTTAACAGCTCGGAGACACCGAAACATGAACGCTACTCTTCTCCAACAACACCTTCGCTCGGCTACAGGCACCACGATTTCAACTCAGACTGTCCGAAACCGGCTCCATGCTGTAGGTCTGTATGCTCGCCGACCGATGGTATGTGTTAGATAAACATCAAGGCATCGTCGCGACCGCAGGGAGTGGGCAACCGAGCATGTCAACTGGAGGAGAAATGAATGGAGCAATATTCTGTTTTCTGACGAGTCCCGTTTTTCTGTGCATCCGGATAATAGGCGTATTTTCATCTGGAGGGACCGTGGCAGTAGGAATAATCCTGCGTTCGTGCACGAAAGTGTCAGATTTGGCGGTGGAGGAGTGTTGGTGTATGGTGGCATCTCCATTGACGGGCGCACTGACCTCTACATCATTCGAGATGGAGCTCTGACTGGTCGCCGATATAGGGATGAGATCCTCAGACCTATTGTAGTCCCTTACGCTGCAGCAATCGAAGATTAACTTCATTTTAATGGACGATAACTGCAGGCCACATCGTGCAAACCTGGTGGAGGATTTCCGTTTCGAGGAAGGAATCGTTCGAATGGAATGGCCAGCGTGTTTTCCAGACATGAATCCAATCGAGCACGTTTGGGACGCTCTAGGAAGACGAGTTTCTGGCCGCCAACAACCCCCACAAACTCTCCAAGAACTGGAAAGAGCTCTTATGGAAGAGTGGGGCAGAATACCCCAACTCGTCATTAATAGCCTCATTGAGTCCATGCCTCAAAGGTGTTCAACGTTGCTGGCCGCCCGTGGAAACCATACCCCCTACTGAAAATGATTTTCTTTGAAGAAAACACCTTTTCTTGTTCTTTTTTTCTCATATGCACAAATTGTGTTTTTTTCCTTTTGTACACAAATGCGCAATAAAATGCATTTTTTTCTGCCAAACATGTGTAATTTATTCTCATATAACCTACTATGTCTGTCGACCATGTATCAATCAGCTAAAAAGTTTCCCAGATACAAAATCCACCTAAAACTGCAATATTCTTTAATTGTTTTGAGCAGTGTATTTGACAAAGCACAGAGTTCACTATTACGTATTTTATGATTACATATTTTTCAGTTTAAAATAAGTTAGCTATTAAAAACTTAGTAAAAGTATCTTTGTAAATTTACTTTGCGAGAAAGGTAGGGTTAGTGGGGGTGCCAAAATCCCTGTTTGCCGCTGTGAAAAAAAAGCTAATTTCGGCCCAGAATATTTAAATTCTAGGTATCTCTAAACTGTGTTATATCAACACTATTGTCGTCACGCGTAATAGTTAGTGCCAAATGGGAAAAAAATTGAGCTTCAAGCAAACGGAAAAAATAATTAAAAGAAAAAGAATGAAAGGCAAAACCTGTTTTTACCTTACTATTAAAAAAAATAATTGATATCTCCATCGTCAATTGACGAAATTTGTTCAAGTTTTCAGCAAGTTCAATAATAGTAAATTAGGCTGTGTAACAAACTTTTATTAAAAAATAATCAATTATTAGAAAATGAGAGCATCCCCACAAAAAAGCAACTGCAAAGAAAAAAGAGAGAACTATCTGTGGTTTTTGTTTTGTTTATTAAACTATTTGCAGTCGGAAGTCGCCGAACGTTATCAGAATAAGATCATCAGCTTCTGATGGTATAGATTAAATACTGTATTTTTCTCTGTTTGATTATTGCTTCGGTGACGAAAAGGTGCTTTTAGCAGTAGTCAGGGGAGTTAACATAAAACTACATATTTTAAAAATGTTTTCATAATGGTTTATTACATAACATTTTTCAGTAATATTTTGCTTGTTTAAATTTTTTTGTCATTTGCATACCTTAAATCTAACATGTCTTTTGTCAAAAAGAATCTCCCTCCGCCCTTAAAAAAAAAAAAAAAAAAAAAAAAAAAAAAAAAAAAAAATTACAGGAACACTGCTCTAGTTATGCTACAGTAGTTTCGGCACAAAGTCTCTATATGATATCCTTATATATATATATATATATTTTTTTTTTCAGCACTTAAGTTAAATTATTTATATATTACTAATTAATATTACAATAGTTCTTTATATTTAATTACTAGTTTAATTTTTTTTTTGTGGCATTTAAGTGAAAATATTTATACGTAAATTTGAGTTCCTTGGGTGCGGCACTATACATTTTTAAAAAAGAGATTTTTACAGGTGCGCCGCTTACGTGGATATACTTTTTTTAAAACAGATTTTCATTGGTACGGCTGATATTCCCAATAATACGGTAGATATGACATCATTTTAATGGTTAAAAAAGCATTTTCTCACCATATTACATTTGCCGTGTGTTCAAATACAGCACACATTGTTATTTTCTTTTTAAATTTTTTACTCCATACAAAAATAAGCCTTATTTTAGAGCATTATAACTTATAAGTTTGATAAATCATAGCTTTTATAAAAATAAATCTTATGTTCTCATAACAAACACCAATTCAGCATAAGTGCAACAAGCATTTTAAAATGAAACACCAGGGGTCGATCCAGGAAAAATTTGGGGCCTATTTAGGGCCCCTTCACAAAAATCTATTTAATGAAATCGGACCCTTCACAAAATTCAATTTGATAAAATGGTCTCCTTCACAAAAATCAATTTGATAAAATGGGCCCCTTCACAAAAATCAATTTGATAAAATGGGCTCCTTCACAAAATGCTATTCCATAAAAACTTACTATTTATTATTTTGTGATTTTTAAAATATGTAATTTGTAAACAAGCAAGTTCACCAGAGAGGAAAACTTCAGCAAAAGGATTTTAAACGGTTTTTGTTTTTAAATGCTTGGTCTGAATTTGATTAACTGGATATCAACTTTCGCCACAAAATGTTATTTTTCACCAAAATATAATAAATTTCACAAAAATAACCTTTACTTTTCACAAAATGGGCCCCAAGAAAAAAAAAACCTGCATCGACCCCTGAACACACAAGTTGTAGTTTGTTAATCTGTAAAGTATAGGATTGCTGTATTAAATCTGGTGCAGCGGAACGGCAAATACCGTTTAGTGTCAAACCAATATTGATGACTAAAATTGTGCTTCTACAGAAACTTCTCCATCAAGTGTTTCCTTCACTAACGCAACCCGGTATCCGGACCCGAACACAGCGAAGTATAGAAAGATGTACGATAGGCATAACTAGAAGCGATAGAAAGAGAATAACCTGGATGAGAAGTTAGACGAAAGTTTTTGACGTCATTGAAAGAATTAAACGTCTAAAATGGAAAATGGGCGGGGCACATTGCAAAAAGATAAGACAGTAGATGGAGCACAAACACCCTACAGTAGTATCCCAGTGATGTAAAACGACCAAGAAGATGACCTCAAGTAAGATGGAGTGAAAAAATCAGATATGTTGTCAGTGTTAATTGGATGACTAAAACACTAGACAGGAAACAATGGAAAAATCTGGGTGAGAATCCAGCAGTGGATTGAAAACAGTTGATGATGATGATATCTAATCTTTATTTAGCATACTTACGCCTTACACATTACTAAATACATACTTGATCTTTACTTTTTATATTTTAATCAAGTTTTACATTTTCTTAATATTTAGTACTTTATTGTTTTACTTAATAATTTACTTTATTATAGACATATTCATTGTAATTTCAAATGCATTGTTACATTCGTATTACTGCTTAAAAAATGTAAATAAACCAGAAATCTGCAAATAATTCAAAAATTTGCACAATTTTAGTGTTATGATGGACTCATGTGGATTTGGGGACTCTACTGTAGTACATTTTGCTTGTAATTACCATCATTTTTAATTATTAAAAATATGACATTACCATCAGTTATAAATATTAAGATTTTTTTTTTTTATTATTCGACACAAAACAAGGCAGGTGCTTTCATTCTGTATGACATTTTTCGACATAAAATAAGATGTGCTTTTACTTTTTCATAGTTGTTCAAATATCCCATAAGGCTTAAATAGTAAAGTTCCTAAAAATAACTTAATAAATTTTACTGTAAGATCTTTTGAAGAAACAAACGCTAAGAAATTATTGTATATCTTGTGTATATATGCTGATTTATTCATTTTGAATGAATGTGATGCACTTATAAAGTTAGGTAGAAATGTATATTTTTTTCTTTTCTTCTTTACAGATGTGTGCCGAGCAGAAATTTCTGTGACAACAGCAAGGTGGAAGAAACCAGATTGTTGCAAAGGAAAAAAAAAATTATGTTTTGTGATGTGGAAAGTTGTAAATAAATATTTGTTTTGTATTTTATTGTGGAAAGTTATAAATAAATATTTGTTTTGTATTTTATCGTGAAAGTTGTAAATAAATATTTGTTTTGTTTTTAATGTGAATTTTTTTATTGTGCAATTTGTAACATTATAGAATTTAAAAAAAATAGTAAGATTATTCAACAGCGGGTATCATTTTCCCCATACTATCTTTCATGACATTGTGAAATATATTTTTTAATTTTTATTCCTTTACTGATTTCCAATTAGATTGGGAGTAAAATTTTAAAATTTTCAGGTATTCACTTCTGATGACTTTTGCATAAAGATTTAATTTTTGTATGTCATATAATTTAAGTTTATTATTTTATATTGAGCACTTAGTGTAATATGTGCAATTATTTAAAATACAAAAGTTGTTTATTCATTAAAGTTAGAACAATGAAAGCAAACAATATCTTAATATTGCTCAAATTTGTGTTAATACTTTGTGACATATATCAAATGCACTTTCTGGGCCATTAGCATTTACATAATCATGGTACTGTCTCATTTTGTTAAAGTAAGGTAATGTATTTAAGTACAAAGGTAAGTAAAACAAATTTAATCTGAAGCTGTATAGCCAAATTATCACAGCAGTAAATGTGTGCTTCGGTCACTAAATATGAAAGGGCATGCTTTTCTGTCCTTTATTTGTTTTGAATGCAAAAGTATTAACAGATGACTTATGCAGTAGCTTTATTCTAGAAAAACAATGTAAAACCATCATCAGAGGGACAAAACGATACTTTTAAATTTCATGTGGCACCTTATCAGAGGACGATCAAATGCATAACATTTGTGGCATATACCGGGTGTTCCTAAAGTGGATCAGGTATTTACATGCTTTTTGTAGTAAGTAAAACAAATAATTGCAAAGTAAAAAAAAAAATTGTTATTTAAAAAAAAAAACTTAAGGGTGTATTTAAATCCAAACTGCTTATTTTGAAACACATTTTTAAATTCATTTTTGCTCGAAAATGCATCCAATTGGCAGGTTCTCTTATTCAGAAACTTTATAATGTCCGTGTTGTCTCAATTTTTTGATAAAGGCAGAATATATTTTTTAAAATTCTGTCAAAGTGGACATTTTGAACCGAATTTCCCGAAGCAATAGCGCTGGAAACAAACAAAAAAAAAAGTACTTTGAAAATAAATGTTTGTAAATCAATTTCTAATTAATTGAACGAAAAATAAAAACGTAGGTCCCTTATAAATCTCTTCATCAATCACGCCGCCAAGTTTCATGTGTTTACTTTTAAAAATGAGTTTGAAAATGTGTCATAAAATTTTGAGTTGTTGAGCATGGAAAAATATTTTTTTTGAATACTGCCTTAAGTTTTTATATGACTTCTTACGACAAGAATGATATAAGTTCCACTTCAGACATAGCACTTAAAAAAAGGTCATGAAAAATTTTTAAATTGCATCATTTTATATAATATTTGCTCAAATTAAGAATAAAATATGTAAAAAATAATTATACAAGTAAGGAATTTTACAAAATATCTTAAATTTTCTTGAATTTTATCGAGAATATAAGATGAAAGGGCTATATAATTATATATGATATATATCAATATATATAAGTAAGGAATTTTACAAAATTTCTTAAATTTTATCGATAATATAAGATATCTTCTGCCTTCAATTTGCATTTTTAAAATTCATATATACCTCAATATATTGTTACTGAAAACATTTTTTATTAAATAAATTATATAGTGTATGAGATCGAGATCGTTGTTAGATTGGATATTTTTTTTAAAAGAAAGATTATTCAAAACCCTTTCTTAAAAAATAAAAACTTTTATTCTCTCTAATAAATCTAATAAATGAAGATATTTTTAAACTATTAAATTTATAAAATAAATGTTTTCAGTAACAATAGATCTATGCATTGTCATATGTTTATGTACATATGAATTTCAAAAATGCAAATTGAAGGCAGTAATATCATAAAAACCATCCACAGGATGCTGACAGGTGTGACATTTTGACACCCAGAGGATGCCCTATAACCATCCATAAGGTGTTGTGTAATGACATCCATAGGATATTGACAGGTGTGACATTTCGACACCCAGGGGATATCCTATAACTGTCTACAGGATGATTTCATCCATCCACAGGATATCAGCTTATCCTAAATATGACATTATGTGGATGCTTTTAGGATATCAATAGGACCATCCAGAGGATGTAATGCAAGTGTCCTATAACCGTCCAAAATGTGTCATGAGATGACATCCATAGGACGTTGAAAGGTGTGACATTTCGAAACTTAGGGGATGTCCTCTAACTGTCGAGAGGACCATTTAATCGGTCCACAGGATATCAGCTTGTCCTAAATATGACATCTTTTGGATGTTTTTAGGATGTGTTTGTGTTGTCTGGGCAATTATACCTTTTTTTGTCTAGTCTAAGTATATTAAAAAAGATAAATAAGCTTTTAAGATTATGTTATAAGGGGTGCTATCCTTACACGAGATGCATAAATTCTGGGAAAAAATACAAACAAAAGTATTTAATCTCTTATCCATTGGTATATTTATCTTCTTTAATTGCCTCTTAAGATACAAAAATCAAATGAGCCATAAGCTTGTTTCAGAGAGATTGGAATGTTTGCTTTCCCATCTCAGCAAAAATGCATAATAATAAATTATAGACTTTTCTTTCTTTCTTTTCAAGAGAAAGAGGTGTAATCATTTTTAAAATAAAAAGCTTTAAAAGTCTCAAAGGTGCCTGGCTCTTTAAGATAGACCCACCTTTAGAAGATGGATTTGCATTGCAAATTTTGTAAATATTTAAAATCGGTCCATTAGATAGAAACGACTTTTGAAGGAAGGTTCAATAAATTAAAATAATAGTAATACACGATTTTCTTGTTGTATTTAAGAGTAAGAAATACGCCGGATTTACACTTCATGTTTTATAAGTGAAAATTCACATTCCATAGAGAGCATTCTATTCCCGTGTAAAAACCACTCATGGGTTGCTACCTATTAGACACAGTGCCGATCGACATGGCCCCACATTATTTCATTTAGCGAGAAAACGAAGGATTGAAATTGCCCATTTGATTATTTTGTCAGGCGACACTCTCAATGATGTCATTGTACGATTAAAACTCTTATTTGTGTTTTGATATTTTTCAGAACTCGTTCATATATATTTTTAAATATATTTATTTATTTGGCGTTCCATTTAACATCCTAGTATGAAACAAAAGTTCACTCTGGTTTTCATTCATAAAATTATTTAGAAATAAATCGGTCTACAATATTTTTTTTCTTTTTTGACTTTGCAAAACTCGAGAAATTTGGTCTTGTAATACACATATTTTATTAGTTTCTATAACCGATAGTTCAATATTTATATAATAATATATATATGTTACGGTCAATAGGACTATTCCGGTTATTATTAATAATGACCGGATGAATCCTATTGACCGTAACATATATATATTATTATATATTATCTATATTATAAAGGACAAACGTGTCCGTGCATAACGCTGACGTCATTTTGCGAATGGCAACAGTGGACGATGAAATTTCGGTTTTGCGATGTTTACTATTGCAATTATTTTAAAATTTCTAAACATCTCACATTTTTAATTTTTACACCGTTATATCGGGAAAAAAATCTACTTTGAAATGCAATTTGTTTGAAAACTGTATCTTAATTGGCTGATTTATTAAGGCTTTTAAAATTTAAATAAAAAGTGGTATTTTCCACTTTTTTGGAGCTTGGTGGTTACTATTGGTAATTTGTTTCCCTCTTGGCGACCGCATATTATCGTTTATTAAAGAATTGAAATGACTATTGTTAGAAAATAATACAGACACCTTGAAAAGTAAAATAAAAAACTGTTACTGATTTTATATAAAATACAACAACAACATAAAAATAATAATAATAATAATAAACGTTTAGATGAGCGATAATTTTATAAATCGAAATAAATTTAATTTGAAACAAAGGAATGTTCGTGATACATAAAAAAAAATTTCAATGTAAAAATTGTGACTCAAAAAATATTTAGCTCTTTATCTTTTGCACCAGGATTATCACGTTCAAAAATCGATTTATGATGAA
Source organism: Maratus michaelseni (assembly GCA_963931845.1). Taxonomy (NCBI): domain Eukaryota; kingdom Metazoa; phylum Arthropoda; class Arachnida; order Araneae; family Salticidae; genus Maratus; species Maratus michaelseni. The sequence continues at coordinate 471,082,698 of OZ007589.1, forward strand.
GTTTCACTTGCTGTTTTAAATGAAAATTCTAATCTTTATTTTATTGACGCGCCAGGACTGGCAAAACATTTTTACTTAATGCAGTTTTTAAAATGATAAGATCCTATAATATGGTTGCTTTAGCTGTTGCATCTTCTGGGATCGCAGCTTTGTTAATAGATCAAGGTAGAATAGCACATTCAAGATTAAAAAATACCGCTGAATTTGAACGAAACATCTACGTGTGTCATTAGTAAGTAATCTGACCTTACTGAATTAATAAGAGAAACGAAGTTAATAGTCTGGGATGAAGCACCCATGATGAGTAAATTAGTATTTGAATGTGTAGACCGTGCGCTTAAAGACATAAAAAAACAAGGATTCGCTATTTGTTGGAATAGTAGTTGTATTTGCTGGCGACTTCAGACAAATTTTGTCTTGATTCAAACATATAAAATAAAATTATTTTATTAAATTTTGATGTTAATCTTACGTAATTGGGTCCCTGTTAAGGGAGAGTTACACATAAATGATGTTGTCAAGAATAGTGTTCAATGATAATAATAATCTATAGTATAAACCAACACATGTTTGATTATTGCTGAAGTCATTTTTATGGGAGCAACGATCTGACTCATATATTTCGCTTTCACTGCATCTTTTTAAACTTCTAAACATCGCACCATTTCAACACCGTCGAATAGAAAAAAAAATGCAATTTCTTTGAAGACTGTATTTGAATTTACTCATTTTTTATGATTTTTAGAATAATTTCCAAGCATGAATTCATTTTAAATCTATCCCTGTGCAGTCCGATGGCGAAAGATGAATCCGTTTGCATTTAAAACAATATAAATAGTTCCGCATTTATTCCTGGCTAATATTACAGATATTAGCCAAGAGATTGAAATTAAAACTTCATCAAAATAAATATAAATAATAATATGATATAAATAAAATGCAAATTTAACAAACATGTTCTCGAACTACGTGCTCAAACAGTTTAAATTTTCAGAATAAAAAACCTGCAGTCAGCAGCGAAATCTTGGACGATGCCTTTGGACGTTAACTCATAGAAAAGTATCGCTTTATTCAATTTCGAAATTTTATTTCAATATAGTATTGATATTTTTCTTATAAAAATTCTTTTTTACGTTGTTAATGAATCAGTTAAAAAAAAATATATTAAATATAAAAATAATCTATTAGAATTAGAAAAAAAAAAATGGTTTTCGCCTACGTTCTGTAACCCGGGAAACTCGGGTTCGATTCCCTAGTTATATTAAAAGCATGTCATAAGTCAATGCGACTACTTATATAAAATAAAGATTTTTTAGCATTGCGAATTCGAAAAAGATCTGGTAATATGATGATAATATTTATAAAAACACGTTTCGTTACATTTGAAAACCAGGATGGCATACGTTGGGTATTTACAAAAAATTCTCGTTTTAATTTTGAAAAATTATAATAATAATTAAAAAAAAATTTAAATCAGATTTTAAATGTAGTTTAATAAACTAAAAGAAAGAAAAAAACCCCATTAATATTACAAAATAAAATTTACTGTAGCCGTTTTCCTCTTTAGTCACTCCTAAACCAAAGGAAATGTTGACACACTCAGTAACCAGGGAGTCTATTTCATAGTAGAAGGGGAGTATTTTGGGAAGTTTTCTGTAACCTTCTAGAAAAAAAAAAAATTCTATTTTTGGAATGATTTTAACATTTTCGAAATAATCTGGGAGATCTATTGAAGGATTAAAAAGTTTAGATTGTAAACTCTCGGATGTGTGAGAGCTCTAAGCGTCTATTGCATGTTCGTCCAGTGAGTACATGATAGTCCATATTAATAATATTTAAAACCTAATCAAAAAAAAAAAAAAAAAATAAATAAATAAATAAATAATATGTTAGGTATAGGCTTAAAAATTTCAAACAGCTAGAGTCCTTTTATTAGTCTAACTAAATAGAGATAACTTTTAAAGGAATAAGGAGTATAAGAGAAGATATAAAATGAATGTCTACAGATACCTGAGTCGTCCTTCGCGTATAGAATTAGAATACGGCCTTCGGAAGCATCGTTTTTTTTCTTCGTGTTGTCGGAGGAGGATAAGTGGGAACAGGGGACTGGAGTCCGAATTTTCCTAAAATACCTTCTTATCTCTCTGACTCCCTCGCGCGTCACCCTAGCAACAGGTTGCGAGATAAAGACGCGGAACTCCTTGATTGGGGAAATTAATTCTTCCGCGCGCACGTTTTATGGAAAATTTTAAGATGCACTCATTCACTCTTCGCGCTTTTAAGGCGTTCAGAGGTCGCTCTTGGTAAAATTTCTTCAGAGAAGTTTGTTGAATTCGTTCAGCAACACACACTAGTCCGGATGGCGCAAAAAATTCTTTGTACGTCCTTTCTTGACGGTACGTACAGACAGGGACCGATTTAGAAATTTGGGGGCCCTGGGCACATATGCGTATGGGGGCCCCCCTCACACAGATTCTTTGAATAAAAAAATATAATATCGAAAGCAGTACTTATTAAGATAACCACTATTGACTTTGATAATTTCTTGAAAATAATAATTAAAAAAATTAAATTTGATAATCATTAATTTAATGTTAAATAATTATTTGATAATTATGAATTTTTACTTGAATTTTATAATAAACTGTGTGGTGCTGATTACCTTTCTCTATGCAAGTCCATGCATCTGGAATGATAAAGTATGCAACAACTAATAATAAATTTACCGCAGTACCAAGCTATAATTATTTAAAATATTAGCATATCATATTAATCAAACTACTTTTTCTTTCAAATATTAGCTTTGTGGGAAAAACAAAAAAACTAAATTTACACAAGTAACTAGCAGAACCACACGGCTTTGTCCATGTTAACCATGAGAGCCTTACATGTAAAATAAATAAAAATGAAATAATATGGCGATCCCAAAAATGGAGTTCTGTACATTACTGCACATAAATTGTTAAAAGACAATCAGCAAAAAAATGAAGTTACTTTAACATATCATAGACAATCTCTGACAAACAGATTTTTCCATTTTAATTTTTTTTTTTTTACAGTTAAAACTTATTGCCCAATAATTGAAAAATCTTTAGTAGCATTTGGGGGCCCCTAAAAATTGGGGGCCCTGGGCCCGTGCCCCGAATGCCCTGCCGTAAATCAGGCGCTGCGTACAGATACGGATCTTTTCGATAATTTCGCGATATAATCAAAGTATAAAGTAATTGGAGAGATTTTTGTCAATCGAAAGAGAGGCGCCCACTACAGAGGAGGGGGGGGGGGGGGTGAAGGCAGACACCTGGACGTTTTGAGAAGGGGCACGTGAGTGAAACAATCCGTTTGGTAGGTCACTCTAAATCAAAACGATCCAATAACACCTACTTAACTGATTTTGATTACGTCCTGTTTCTAAAAATGACACAAAGTTTACTTTGTGCACTAGCTGCGCTTGGATTTCATGAGATCTTTCGATTCTTTAGGGGGGGGGGGGGGAATCTACTTTTGTTGTACATTTGGAAAAGATATATTGTAATTATTTTATTCAATACTAAGTATTTAAGTATGAAATCATAATTAAAATGGAGGTTAAAATTTTCGTAATAAAATTTGCACCCTTTCAATGACTTAATTGGACAAAAGAAAAAAAAATCGTACTTTTAAAATTTCGGCTTATAGTTATGGAACTGGTATAATACAAATGACATCCTTTTAACGATCACAATAAAATAAAATAAAAAATAAATGTTATATGGACGAGTTGATACAAAATTTTGAAATTGAACTCATAGGGTGAAACCCCCGGTTACCTAACCACATTAACTGACACTTGAGCAAAAATCTAAATCGAATAAGCATTTTGTTGTACATTTCTGCATCTAGTGGTCAATGAGACACTTACTTTTATTTTGGAGTCCATTGATTCACCACTAGAGGGTCAAGAACATAGTCATAGAGGAAGAAACTTTTGAGAATGCAAAAAGTGCCATTTTGAAGCAACCCTCTTATTTCTAAAATTAAGGAAGTGTTTTTTCTAATACATTTGTAATGCAACCATCCTAACCTTTTTTCTTAAAGTTATAATATTAGTAGAAATTAGTATAAAGATGCATGTGATATATTAGGGCCATGATTTATGGTTTATAGTTATTTAATTTAGTTTAATGGTGGGTGCCAGGTATGGGTTCCTAAAATTTCATTTCACCAGTCTCTGACAGAGGTGTTAGTGATTGGTTAGATTAAAGAAAATGGAAATCTAATATTTGGCCTGTTTAAAAACGCATAATAATAAATTAAGTAGTAAATATCATTAAAGTTTAAGTTGTTTAACCTGTGTCTGACACCTGATGTCAGTTACTGGTTCATAAATGTCTGTTATTGGATATCTGCATTACTAATAATGCAGTTATTAAATATTACTGCTCTATAATCTTACTTTATACTCTGTATTACCAATAAGGCTAACTAAATCCAACTTTTTATAATAAATATTAATGTATTTTGTAATAAAAAGTAATTTTTTTAAACCATTTTAATCGATTAAAATAAAGTGTTAGGGACTATGGTTCACTTTGCGTCAGTTATGGGTGTTTCAAAATAGGTATGGTGTCAGTGACTGGAGTTTTTGACCCTAATTATGAATAAAATTAATTTTTAATAATAAAATGTATAATTTTTCAAAATTTTCGCAACACTAATTTTTTAAGATATCTCTATTATCCTTTCAAAAGTGAAGGTAAGTGTAAAATAGATTAAAATTTTTGTAATAATGATTTGAACAAGAAAGAATCCATGAAGTGTGGGGGTAAATCTGGTGTAGTAATACTAATTTTTTTTTAAAGCGCTAAGAAAATCCTTTAATCAAAAAATAATTTTTCTCGTTGAACTCAAAAGAGGATTTCGGGGGCCCTTTGGATGCGGGGCCCCTCGCAATTGAGACCATCGCGGCCCCTTAAATCCGCCCCTGAGAAAATCAATATATTTTTCGATTCCTTTCGATTCCATTTTCAAGGTTTTAATGAATTACTATTTGACAAAGCTGATTACTTAGTTCAGTATTACAGATTATCAGATTATATACTTTAAATTTTAGAAACTTAGAAAGAAACCGCTTTGGAAATCTTTTCGGAGAGCGGGGGCGCCAAAATACTTCTTTGCTCCGGGCGCCAAAAAGGCTAGTTTCGGCACTGGTTTTGGGGTCTGGGGGTCATGATCGGTGAAAATATATCGAAATTTTCCGGAACTGCTTTCCTCCGAACGGCTGCAATAGGTAGCTTTTTTTTTTTTTTGTATTGAAAGCTACCTAAAAGTATAAAGCTACCTATTTTAGCCGTTCGGAGGAAAGCAGTTCCGGAAAATTTCGATATATTTTCACCGATCATGACCCCCAGACCCCAAAACCACCCTCCGTTCAAATGTTGATTTATATATATATATATATATATATATATATATATATATCCATATATATATATATATATATATATATATATATATATATATATATATATATATATATATATATATATATATATATATATATATATCCATATATATATATATATATATATATGACCTATGTCATACGATAACGCTCGTATTTATAAATCGATTTTGATGAAACTAATTGTGTGTATTAAGGTCACCAATGTCTCGACCGAGTTCGTTGACCAGCTTGGTCCGCCATTTTGTTTCAAGATGGCGGCCATTTAAAAATTTAAAACTAAAATAACAGCACATTAACCGTAAATTTAAATTTTTAATTTTTTTGTATATTTATTTTAGTTTTAAATTTTTAAATGGCCGCCATCTTGAAACAAAATGGCGGACCAAGCTGGTCAACGAACTCGGTCGAGACATTGGTGACCTTAATACACACAATTAGTTTCATCAAAATCGATTTATAAATACGAGCGTTATCGTATGACATAGGTCATATATATATATATATATATATTTAGGACTGTAACAATAGGATGCAATACATATAATAATATAGCCAATAAACATCTATTAAAAATTCTCAATCAAATTTATACACTGACAACATCCACTGATAATACACATTGTATAAAAAATAGCTATCAACTCGTCAATATTTTGAAAAATCTTAAATGTGTTAACAATATAATTACATATGATTTCAAAGATCTATTTAATAATATAGATTTAGTAGATCTACATAATATTATAAATGCATTATTTTATAAGTATCATCATTCACTTAATTTACCAATTCATATAAATACAGCTTATTTTAAAACTTTAACAAATTTCATTATATATAATAATTATATAAGGCATGATAACACGTTATATTTACAGAAAGTCGGTATACCACAAGGGGGATGTACATCTAGTATACTTTCAGATTTATACTTGTATCATTATGAACGTAATTTTATTAATAGTAGTAATATACATTTATATCGTTATATTGATGACATAATTTTAATTGCCACTGATCACACTAATATTTCTATATTTCCAGTTGATTATCCTACTAATTTAGAATTAACGGAAAACCTCCTTTCTAACAATACTATTAACTTTTTAGATCTTAAAATTACACTTAAAGAAAACAAAACAATAATTGATCTATTTGATAAACGTAAAGAATTTAAATTTAAAGTTAATACATTTACTAATTTTAAATCATGTCTTCATAATTCTGTATATCGTAATATACTCCTTAATCATATTTATAGGATAAAAAACTTATGTTCCTCTCAACTAATTAACAACAATATTAAAAAACTTATCTATGAAGCATTACAACATGATTTTCCAAAAAAATTCATATATTCCTTAATATACAGTTAGTTCTTATTTGATCTTTACAACCAAATTAACACATGCGTTTAAAAAATGTATAAAAAAATCATATAATCTTATATATATATAAAAAAAAAAAAAAAACGGGGGCATTTTGATTTACATATTTGTTTGATAATCGTTTTATAATGGACTGCGATGTGATATTTCTATATGTTTTTTTAATTTAGTTAGATTTACTTTTTCATTATTTAATTAATTTAAATGAATTTATATTCATTAATATTAAGAATGTATTTGATATAGTGATTTGGATTAATACCTATGGTGGACAATATCATATTTACTTCTAATATAATGTTTACTTTTATACAGTGTTAATATAATATGTTTTAATTTTATTAAGTGTTTATATCATATATTCTAATACGAGCAAATATTGTGTGTGGTTATATATATATATGCAAAATTTATCTTAAAAACGGCTCTAACGATTTTGACGAAATTTCGTATCCTACCGTTTTGGGACACCAAAAAAACCATTGGGCTAGGTCACATGTTCGAGAAAATTTGATTAGTGGGTCATTTTGGGTCATGGTCTAGCTAATTGTATCTAAAAAACGGTTCAAACGATGTTGACGAAATTTTGTATCCGACCATTTTCGGGCACGAGAAGACTATTGGTCTCGGTCACATGTTCGAGAATTTTCGATTAGTGGGTCATTTTTGGGTCAAAGCGGGTCAAATTAATTTTATCAGAAAAACGGCTCTAACGATTTTGATTAAATTTTGTATCCTACGAGTTTCGGGCACGCGAAAATCATTGGGCTAGGTCACATGTTCGAGAAAATTCGATTAGTGGGTCATTTCTGGGTCATTGTGGGTCAAGATCTAAAAAGCGGCTTAATTTACACTAAATTTTGCATCCAATGGTTTTCGAGCAGGAGAAGACTGTTGGCCTAGGTCACATGTTCGAGAAAATTCAATTAGTGGGTCATGTTGGTCATGGGTCATTATGGGTCAAGTTATTTTATCTTAAAAACAGTTCAGAGGATTTGAAATAAATTTAGCACCCTACAGGTTTAGGGAACAAGAAGACTATTAGTCTAGGTCACATGTTCGAGAAATTTCGATTAGTGGATCATTTTGGTCATGGGTCATTGTGTGTCAAGATCTAAAAAGCGGCTTAATTTACACTAAATTTTGCATCCAATGGTTTTCGAGCAGGAGAAGACTGTTGGCCTAGGTCACACGTTCGAGAAAATTCAATTAGTGGGTCAGTTTGGTCATGGGTCATTATGGGTCAAGTTATTTTATCTTAAAAACAGTCGTTTTATTTAATTTGGTATGAAGGAACATTATTTGTGACTAATTCATTTCAATATTTAATCAACATTATGGGACAAGCTATTTTATCTTAAAAACGGCTCAGATTATTTACACTAAATTTTGCATCCAATGGTTTTCGGGCACGAGAGGACTGTTGGGCTAAGTCACTTGTTCGAGAAAATTCAATTAGTGGGTCATTTTGGTCATGGGTCATGATATTTGAACTCAAATTTAATTTTGACCGAGCATAGCTCGGTCTTCCCTGCTCGTTTTATTTAATTTGGTATGAAGGAACATTATTTGTGACTTATTCATTTCAATATTTAATCAACATTAAATTTAAATTCTTTGCATCATAATTCAAATATTTAGTATTTTATTTTAATTTAATTTAATTGATGTTGCATTTTTGGTACAGTTATTTAATCGTTTTTGTCATTTAATGGTACATATATTTTTATGTTGCTTTAATTATTAATTTTTCCATCTTACTACTTATTTATAACATAGAATTAATCATTTATACATCCATTACTTCTGTGTAATTCAATATTCTATGTATTAATTAATTTCATTTATTTATTATTTAACTAATGGCTATCATTAAGATAGTAATTTGGTTTAATTATTAAACAATAATTTATATCCATTACTTTCTATTCAGATTTTATTCACTTTTACCAATAGATGGTAGCACTATTTTAAATTGCTTTAATAATTAATTTTTCCATCTTTATACTTGTTTATAACATAGAATTATTCATTAATACATCCATTACTTTAATGTATTTCGATATTCTATTTATTAATTTCTTTTATTTATTATTTAACTAATTGGTATTATTTAAGATAGTAATTTGGTTTAATTATTAAACATTTATATCCATCCAATACTTTCGATTCCGATTATATTCATTTTTCCCAATAGATGGCAGCACTTATGTTCCTGTTTACTTTACAATCCATAATATTGTAACGTTATTTCTGGCATCATTATAAAGCAATTTATATTTCTAAAATTGGCAACATGTAATGATTTTTTTTTTTTTTTTTGCAATTCATTCCCAAGTCATGGTTGAATTTCATGCTGGTTCTTGGGATGTAAATTTATATTTCTAAAATTGGCAACATGTAATGATTTTTTTTTTTTTTTTTGCAATTCATTCCCAAGTCATGGTTGAGTTTCATGCTGGTTCTTGGGATGTAAATTTATATTTCTACAATTGGCAACATGTAATGATTTTTTTTTTTTTTTTTTTTTTTTTTTTCAATTCATTTCCAAGTCATGGTTGAGTTTCATGCTGGTTCTTGAGGTGAACGGTATCTATTTTAATCTTTTTTAATCTTTATGGATTTTATACTTACTGACTCTATAAATTGTTTTCTTTGTAAATTATATGTAAGGCTTCTCTCCTTTTTAATATTGTATTTTATTTTTCATTTTATCACTGGTTTGCTTCAATGTTTATGAGATGTAGTCCCAAAATCATATTTTTTAGCAATGTATGGCTAATATGATGATGAAACATCTCATTTCATTTTATTTGTGGTATTTAGGCATTTGGGACTTGATATTTCTGTCTAAATTCCACAAATTTCATTTCATTTCATTCATTTAATTCCATTTTTATTTAATTTCTAATAATTTTAATATGTTTTTGTTTCCATATTAAGTGTGTTGGGGAATCTTTCATTGTCAACTAATTATTTCATTGTTTAAGTTGGTGTTATGATAATGTTTCATTTATGGTTATATATATATATATATATATATATATATATATATATATATATATATATATAAATCAACATTTGAACGGAGGGTGGTTTTGGGGTCTGGGGGACACCTCGGTGGATCGGTGAAAATATATCGAAATTTTCCGGAACTGCTTTCCTCCGAACGGCTGCAATAGGTAGCTTTATACTTTTAGGTAGCTTTCAATACAAAAAAGTCCTTCCGGCCTGTACCGGGAGGAAAAGGTAGCTTTCCTATATCTCCGTTTTAAAATTTTAGCTAATGTTACACGAAGACAGCAAGTTAAAATGCAAAGAAACGTTTACAAAAGATTCGTTAATACTGAATTTGAATAAAAATTTCGCCAAATTATTGTGCAATAGCCAAATTGGCTTCATTTATAAAGACTTATTTTGGTCGCCAAATTTGGCGATATTTCGCCAAATGTCACAAATTTTGCTAATTTTGGCGCCAATGTCGCCAATTTTGACGCTAACGGATATGAATATATAGTTTTATGCGTATGATTCGGAAAATTATTACAACAATGAAAGAAAATAATTTGCGAGTAATCGCGTTAATGTGCTGTTTTGTTTCAAAATGTCAGCCACACTAGAATTTCAAACTGCTCTATCTCAGCCATTTTTTAAGATAGAGGTAAACCAAAAAATGCTCTGGAATCCTTGTATCAAGGCCTAACACGTAATTAAAAAATAAATTTGAATTCTTGATTTTTTTGTATATTTATTTTAGTTTTAAATTTTTAAATGGCCGCCATCTTGAAAAAAAATGGCGGACCAAGCTGGCCAACGAACTCGGTCGAGACATTGGTGACCTTAATATACACAATTAGTTTCATCAAAATCGATTTATAAATACGAGCGTTATCGTATGACATAGGTCAGATATATATATATATATATAGACAGGGTCTCCGAAAAAAAAAAAGGATTCGAATGCCACCCTTTCTGAATTTTGTAGACAAACACATAATGGGTAGAAATAAAGTACTTTCTGATTTATTTTTTTTTAATTCGAAACATTATACTTTCGTTATTGGATTTTTCATATGCATTTAATTCTGTTTTTACACGATCCTAAGGTTGAAAGGTTGAATAGAATTATTTTTTGAACTAGCTGTTACCCGTGACTTCGTTCACGTAACATTAAAAAAAGAATAAATGCATTAATTTAGCAAAGCATTTCACTTGATAATTAACAACATATATAATTAACCAAAGCTTTATCACATTTTATAGGAGACCATACATATTTTTTTGCTATAGGGGCCTTGACATAACCCAGTCTTAAAAAAGTAAAATTTCCTGCCAAATAATATATACAATCGCGAAAATGAAACTGCAACTAATGAAAAAAGGAGGACCAAGTAAAATCGTGAAAATCGAGGAATTCCTCTTCATAAAAGAAAAAACAACACTGGCAGAATTCTTCTATACAACAGTGCATTTTAGATGATATTTGGTGTACAATTTGTGTATCTGTGCATTGCTAAATGGGCATTATTATATTGTTTATTTGCACATAGACATATGTTATATATTTCTTACTACATTATCTTGTTTATGTATATATTAAATTAAGTGCTTCACGCTAAGTGGTGTAAATAGTGAACAAACTGCTTGTGGATTTTATACATTGGTAGCTATTTCACAAAGATATAACAATCTGATGCGATTCTAAAATGTAAATAAAGGTTGCTGGAAAGTACTTTAAATACTGCCCAATTTAACCTCGATGTTTTCTCTATCGCGTCAAGACCACTATAAGCAAATAAATACCGACGACACAAATCTGATGATCTAAATTTACATATTTTTGTTAGTATATATAAGATTATTTTAATTTATTTAATGCGCTTAAAATTTTTTACGCTTTCTCTAGGGTTAGGTGTCGAATAAATGTACTTTCGTGTTATTTTATTTTGCCATTTCTATTTATCCTATTTTCCATTCATTCCATTTATGGATATTGATTTAATTTACATATTCGTGTCAAAGAATATTCTTTAAAGTTATTATCAGGATTAGGATAGGATACGATTAGGGTTAGGATTAGGAATAAAAATTGAACGACAATGGCATGGCCGATTCAGGTTTAAAGTATGAAACAGGATGTCTATTTACATCATGAAGCAATAAGAAAATTAGAAAATTATCGGCTAATATTTTTTAATATGTTTTACAGTCATAGTTGACATCAAAGGTGAGCGGGGAAATGATCATCTAAAATACCATTAAGTGTTTACCACGCAAAAAACAAATCTGGTTACAACAATGTATTTAATTTTGCGCCAAATTTCACTTGATAAAAAAAAAAGGCAAATTGACTATGGACCTAATTTTAGACCCCTAACCTTCCTATTCTCGGAAATTTTCTACCTATATGTAAAAAAAAAATTCTACTATATAGAACGCACTTTCACGTTTATAATGTTATGAATTGGCACGGTCGGCTTGTTCAAGTTTACACAATTCGGCTGGAAGAAAAGATTCATTACTTTTTGATTTTTTCTTTGCTTTTGCATTACGCGAATTTGTTGGTAAAATCGATTTTCTTTTCGATAACATTGTTGTTTTTTAAGTTTAAAAAATATTGTAATTTTACTTAAACATTGCTTTAAAATCTATGCAATTTTTCTTATCCTACAACACTTTACAAAAATCTATTATGAAACAACTTTTAAAAAAGCTATATTTAAAAACGACAACAAAGTTTTTCCTATTTTAAAACTAAAAGAAATGTAAAATTAAATTCCGGTTCGAAACGACGATTTACAAATGTGTTTCGATTGTGGGAAAATGATAGAGGAAAAATGCTGTTACTTCGACATAATCATATTAAATCTTTAGCTTTTATGAGAAAAGCAACTTTCTTTTAAAAATTATAGTTATTTTTATTAAGAGTTTCTGATTTTCGATACGGATAATTTTGCGATGCATATCATTGACATTTGCCGTCCAATATCTTTCTTTTTTTTTACTTTTTAAAATTTAAATTAAAAATATGGTAACTTTAAGTGTGCAGACGATAAATCGCCAACCGTTTTATTCCACGTTTCATTCCATTCTTCATCCACGTTTCATTCAGCACGTTTTATTCCATCATTTGTATTGAATTCATTAAAAATATAAATCTTTTACTCATTTCATTTAAAACACAGAACTTTAATTTACAACACATACATTTAAAATACATATATTACGTACATTTAAAATAATTCCTTTCATGTGAAAAAGAAAAAGAAAAAAATAAGAGAAATTAATCACAAATAATTTGATAACTCAATATCATTGTATTTTAACATCAAAACAAATCTGTTTTATTTTTCTATATATGACATCGTATTCGCTTGCTTTCCATACTTATTCGTATTTATGCACTTTGTATTATTATCAAATATTTGAAAACGCACGTTTTATTTCTAATATGACATTTCATATTCTGTTTAATTCTTAAATAATTCATCTCCCTTTCATTTTTCACAGTGAAAATAAATTGTTGATTAAAAATTATTACTCAGGGGTTTTATTTTATATTGGCAACGATAAAGTATTAGCAACGATAAAATAAATTTAACCATTTTAAAAAAAAAGCTGCAAAACCGGGCCCTTTGGGCCAAACCAACCAACCATTTTAAAATATACGAAAAAATGTCCATTTATTCTCTATGAAAATAATGAAATTTTGAATTATTAAGAAAAATATTGAAATAAAATAAACAAAACCCAGCCTATGTTCATATGAGGGTTATAATCAACTTATATGCAAAGATACGGGATAATTAAATGCTTCATTTTGACGCTGGCTTCAGCCTAACATTTGCACACAATCAGATTTATAATATTATTAAGATAAGATAGCAATACTCACCTAAATGAATAGCAGATTTCAGCGATACAATAAGGCGAAGACCCTTCTTTGTCAGGGCGAATCCACTCAAAGAAAAGATCCGGAGGATAAAGGATTCGTACAAACTCTGGAAATAGTTCAGTACCCGGCCCATACGAAGTCATACGATCTTCACCGAAACAGCGAGGTCCATAAAAGCGTTGAATGGAACACTTTTTAACTCTGTTGGAAAGGGTTAAAAAGACCTTAAAATGGGAGCTATATCCATCGTGAATTCTAATAAATAATTTGGATGAGTTCCAATAGTGTAAAAAATGGATGGATATATATATATAAACAAGAACGAAAAATCATGCGTCAAGCATAGATTATGTAACACTTTCCAACGCTTCCAAAATAATTTTACAAATCATACCTTGTAATAAGCTGAAAGATAACATCTAAGTAAACAATTTGGAAAACGCATAACATATTTAAAAACGTAATTTCAGGAATTTCCAACATATACAATATTCAGAAAAATATCCGAATACTTTTATTCAGCCCTGTATATGATCTATAGATTTGTATATATACTACATACAATGCTAAATTTTAGTTCAATTAGGAAACGCGTAGCACAGTTTAAAATTCTCCGTCTGGAGTTTCTGTCAATAAACGGAAATGTGTCCGCGAACTTTTGTGCTTCCCTGTATAGGATCTACAGAATTTATACACACCACGTAATATAGACAAAAAGTGAGTTAAAATTAAAATCGCGTTCAGTAACTTAAAACGCACTTCCAGGAATTATTGTTAACAGACAGTAGAGAATTCTTTTGTGTGTCCCTGTAAATGAACGATGACTGCTATACACACAATATTCCGTTGTAAGCCTCTTGTCATGCACCTTAGTGATATATATAAATTTCAATGCGTTTAAAATAGTGAAACATTATTTAAATAAACCGCAGACGATTTTTCTCCATAGACGTAATGTAACGGAATTCTTTTGACTGTCCCTGTAAAGTAACTATTAGTGCTATGCACACCCTATTCCACATTAAGCTTCTTCTAATGCGCCTTAGTGATATACATAAATTTCAATGCGTTTAAAATAGTGAAACATTATTTAAATAAACCGCAAATGATTTTTCCCCATAGACCGCAATGTAACGGAATTCTTTTGAGTGTCCCTGTAAAAAAACTATTAGTGTTGCACACTTCCGTTGAAATAGGGAACATGCTATAGATAACGACAATAACATATAAAAATTGCAGAGCAATCCGAGCCTATTTACGGGAGTTAGAGCACGGACAGATGGCCAGACGGCCATACGGCCAGACAAACCGAAGTCATAAACACTTTTCAACCCGGTTGGAAAGTGTTAAAAAATGGGATTCTTTCGAATAGCTTTCGGAAAATCTATTTTTACACGAATGAACCCATTTTGGATCGTTGCATCCTCTGTCTACAATTCGGCGATGCAAACATAAGGGGTAGAGTAAAAAGGCAAGTACTTCTTTTCTTTTTGATTTCCCTTTTTTAGGGTTCCGTACTTAAAAAGTAAAAACGGAACCCTTATAAGATCACTCCTGTGTATCTGTCTGTCAGAGCCCTTTTCCTCGTCAACTGTGGGACGTGGAAAGTTCAAACTTGGTTAAAGTGATAAAGCCCATTAGCCCACCTATGAACCGTTCACAAATAGGTTTAAGAAAAAAATGGAGAGGGCCAAAACACCAAAATAAGTTATTTGAAAGGAAAAAAATAAGTTTATTCTTGTATATCGTTCGGAAGATCTCGTCACATCGACCTCAAAAATATATTTGTTTTAATTTTAGGTATATGTGTCTATTTTCAGAGATAGCGTCGACAGTATACTGGAAGAATAGGTCTCCACCCCCTTCTATTTCCGAATCTATTGAAACTAAAATGGTGCAAAAATGGCGGGTAGTAGGTGTTCATTCATTAATAAATTCAATGTGCGGAACCCCCTTTTTTTTTTTTAATCTCTAAATATCTTCTAAAATCCAATTGGGCTAGTTTCGGACACGTTCCTGAATTCATTTTTGCGCGGAAACGCGTGGGATGATCTTGTTCAGAAACTACGAAATCGAACCGTTTTTCCCTCTTTCGATCATCTTTCAAAAAAGGCAGTCCAACTGCGTGTTTTGAACCGAATTTCGTGACAGCGTTTTTATAAGGATCCCTTATTATAACTCGAGATGTAATTCATTTATTGTTTTTAAAAAATGTTCGTTTTCAAAGCACTTGAATAGCCTGCTTTTACGCTTAAAAAAGGAGTCATTGAATGCGTCAGAAAGTTTTGTGGGAAGTTTTTTTAAAAAAACAAATGCTTAATGAAATAGTATAGAGTATGCTGTCTTTTTAGACAACTCCATTCCCCTATGAGAATTCTCCCGTTTGGGTTCCGCCCCTGTCTTTTTTTTTCCAACGAGAGAGTCGTCATTCGACAGACCTCCTTATTAATATGGGTGACACCGGTTGTGCAGTTTGACGAGTCGATTGCCGGTAGCCGATACATAAGTGGCGTGTTGTCCACAAGAAGGCGGAGTGTTGGACGAAACAATAAAGTCGGTCTTCTGACAGGACCTCTCTCTCCCTCTCACCTGCCTCTCCCATCACCTGCTTGACAAGGGTTGTCGAAACATTCGCTGCAAACAGACTCTCGACAACGAAATTCCGATTGAAAATAATAACGTCGAATCTTATCCATTCACTCGTAAGGCAACTAGAAACAATGGACACACTGTAAACTAGTCGTTGGGGGCCACCGTAATACTTACCCATCATGGATATGCATAATGTAAAATATTAAAATAAAAATGTGTAAACTACTTATAATATGCATTGCAATTCAAATAAAATCGTGGCTTGATGACGTCACAAACTTTAAAGGCTCGATTACTGAATTGCTTGAAAGAGGTTTTTCCTTATAACTCCAAAAATAATAATCCTATTAACTAGCGGTTTATTGCATCTGATTAAGCGTCAAATTTCCAATTAAAATATATCTTTGAAGTGAAATTTGGATGAAATACAGGGTCATGAAAAATCGAAGAGTGTGGAAAATAGGATTCCGAATATCTCGGCAACTAATTATCCGATCGACTTCATGCTTTATTCAAAATTTATGTTTTTTTATTGTCTTTTATATTCATTTCTTAAAATAAACAATTTCGAAAATTTTTATATACCTTTCATCAGAACGAATATTTCGAGAGTCCAAACAAAATTGTTCCGGTTAATCGAGGTTATTGAAATGAAATAGGCTTCTTCCCATTATTACATACTAAGTACATACGAAATTGCAAGTCTCTATCTCAATTTTTTCGGGAGATAGAGCGTTTACAGACACACACACACACAGACACACAGACGGACGGCAAATTTTTTTTTCTAAAAATATGTTTTTCGGAATCTCCAGTGTCTGAAACGTGTAAATCCGTCAAAAAAAATTTTTCGATTTTCAAAACGATTACAAGACTTACCCTATACTACGTATGATGGGTAAGTAAAAATGGCTCAAAATTTCCGATGATAGGTTCAAGGCCCGGCTTGGACCTACAGGGAGCCTTGGGCCAAACTGACAGCTTGAATGGGGGGGGGGGGGGGGAATGTGCTTTATAACAATTTTTAACACCCATTTGTACTCATTTTTTGAAAAAATACCAGATTTTTTCCCCCCTTTGAAAAGCAACCCCATTGGCTCTCGCGATGGTTCCTCGATAGGGGTAGAAATATTTTAGAAAATGGACTATCAATCTGGAATTCATTCTTTCACTTTCAAAAGGCCATACATGGGAGAGATTTGTGAAAATATCTCTAAAATAAAGCTGTTTCGTGAACCGCCTGCTTAGTTCAGAAAAGACATTTCTCAAAAAATGGATAGATTCAATTCAAATGAAAGAGTAAATTAACTGATAAATCAATACGATGTCTTCGACCGAGAGGAAAAGGTACTTTCCCTATTTCTTGGTTTTAAGATTTCAGGTCATTTTGCTCAAAATCAGAGGAAGGTCTCTTTTCGTCAATACTGGATTTGAACGAGAATTTCATCAAATGAGTCAGCTATATAGCCAAGTTGGCTTCATTTAGGGAGATTTATTTTGAGTTGACCCATTGGGCGATAGTTCGCCCAGTGTCGCCAAGCTTGGAGAGCGAGGCTAACGAAAAAGACAGGCTACCGCGGTGCATTCCACTTATCTTTTTTTACAGACCGCTAGACTGACGTGTGCTCTTTTCGTACACCTGCATTGGTGGATTCAAGCATCACGTGACTCCGGCGGTCTGTAAAAAAGATACGCGTAAAGCACCGCGGTATCCTTTCTTTTTTGTTAGCCTCGCTTGGAGAGAATGTGACGTGAGTGGATAATGAGTCGCTTTAAGCGCATGAGAGTTGGAACGATGGTTACAACAATGAAAGAAAATTTGCCAGAAAGCGTGTTCGCTATCACTCATACATTAAAACATTTTATGGAGGAATCTCGTTTCAAAATGAAAGCCACCCTAGAATTTCAAACTACTATAATGCGTTGGACATACTGCTGAGCCATTTTCAAACCTTGCGAATACTTAACGAGGAAAATTTTTAGGATTGTTTATTGTACATGTTTTAGAATTTGAAATCTTTAAGCGACCGCCATTTTGAAACAAGATGACGGATAAAGCTGGCCTCCGAACTCAGTCGAGACTTTGGTACGTGTTGCACACAGGACGCTCAGTCAAATTCAAATCGATTCCTAAAAACGAGTGCTATCGCAGGACATAAAAATGGGATATAAATCAACATTTGGATCTAGGGGTCATGATCGGGTGAAAATAGACCGAAATTGCTTCCTTCCGGACGGCTCTTTACTTTCTGCCTAGTAAATAAATGAATGAATAAAACTTCTGTTAAACTATGAGAAACTTTCGAACACATTCATGGGTCGATTTCATATGATGTCAGAGCGAGAATTTTTCAGTGGATTTTTGGATTCGAAAAACATTTTTCCCTAAATGTATATTGAATTACAAAACATGGCTTTCCAATGAAGCGCGTCTCAATTCTAACAATGCCAACTTAGGCATCCTTACTTTGCTAATCATTTTAATTAATTTCAGATTTTTGAGGTTGCCTAATTTTTGACTATTTTATCTGAAATGACTTTTATTTAAATAATTGTGTGTAAAAATGCCAAAATTCTCTTCAAACGAATCCTGACACGTTTCCTATATTAGTATTTCTGCACACTTGCAAAATACATGAACGCAATTTACAGATATTCATTGTACATTTAAAAAGGAAGTTTCGAAGTGGGCTGATGACCTTCTAAACACACTCCTCCATGTTCGTCCACTTAACCCAGAAACTGTGGAATCGAACAGTTTTCTTCCTTTTTCAGTAAAGGCTCAAGACCTTTAAGAAAATGCTGTTAAAGTGACCGTTTTGGACCTATTTCCGGACGCGACGGCGCGCGGGAAAGGAAAAAACTGCCGCCACATAAGACAGGCATTGTTTTTAATTCAAAATATATACTTCCTTTATCGGAAAACGAAAAAAAAACTGTTCCGAAACGGATAAAATCTGTAATGAAAAAAATATCGTATTCCAATTTACTTCAATAGTCACACCTGCGAATATCGTGATTTTACATTTTAAATCGAGTCGGTGTGTCAGGAAATATCGCCTTGTTGAGCGGAGAAATATGAGAAAATCCTCAAGACGAATTTTCAAAAGTGATTCTGTATGTGTACATCAGTGACTCTGTAGTGGGAAAAGAGTGAGCGAGGGGCTGAAAGGGACCCCCTTTTCGACCGCACGATACACGTCTCTATGGCAACGTAAATCAAATACGAGATCCTTATTGACCGACTTGCTTAGTCTCGCATGTCGGCTTCTAGGAAGGGAATATCGCTTTTTATATGAATGTTAAGTTCGCACACAACATTGAGCGTGGTTTGTTTATATATATATATATATATATATTCACAAATAAAAGTAAAAACTAGTCGTTGGGGGCCACCGTAATACTTACCCATCATGGATATGCATAATGTAAAATATTAAAATAAAATGTGTAAACTACTTATAAAATGCATTGCAATTCAAATAAAATCGTGGCTTGATGACGTCATAAACTTTAAAGGCTCGATTACTGAATTGCTTGAAAGAGGTTTTTCCTTATAACTCCAAAAATAATAATCCTATTAACTAGCGGTTTATTGCATCTGATTAAGCGTCCAATTTCCAATTAAAATATATCTTTGAAGTGAAATTTGGATGAAATACAGGGTCATGAAAAATCGAAGAGTGTGGAAAATAGGATTCCAGATATCTCGGCAACTAATTATCCGATCGACTTCATGCTTTATTCAAAATTTATGTTTTTTTATTGTCTTTTATACTCATTTCTTAAAATAAACAATTTCGAAAGAACGAATATTTCGAGAGTCCGAAAAAAATTGTTCCGGTTAATCGAGGTTATTGAACTGAAATAGGCTTCTTCCCATTATTACATACTAAGTACATACCAAATTGCAAGTCTCTATCTCAATTTTTTCGGGAGATAGAGCGTTTACAGACACACACACACACAGACACACAGACGGACGGCAAAATTTTTTTTCTAAAAATATGTTTTTCGGAATCTCCAGTGTCTGAAACGTGTAAATCCGTCAAAAAAAATTTTTCGATTTTCAAAACGATTACAAGACTTACCCTATACTACGTATGATGGGTAAGTAAAAATGACTTTCTACTTTTAAAAAATGACTTTCTACTTTAAGTAAAGATACGCCGAATTTAAAAATCGTTTTTTATGAATGAAAATCCACATTCTTTTCAGGATGTCACATTGCCCATGTCATCAAAATCCAAACGTATTAAAGATTCAAAACGAATGGATTGTTATCAAAAACTTTTAGTTTTTTAAGATGGGGGCAACAAGAAAAGGTATTACTACTTTGCAAACGTTGCTTCACATTATTTTAACAAATACATATTTATTATTGAGTCCAGTAGCTGAAAATCATTTAAAGCACGTAGGATTTCTAAATTATTTTTTCAACGTATAATCAAAATTGAACTAAAATAAATCTGTTAACGGATCATTAAGTTCTGTAAAATGTAAAAAGGACGTGTTATCATCGGGAACATTACCGCTGTATGCAATTTCTAGAATTCTAGCACATCAGGAAAATACGATTACCATCTTTACATATACGATGGGAACCGATTTAAATAAATGCGTGATGTGAAAGGTTGAGGAATTGTCGAAAAGTGCCAGTGTGCTTGAAGAAGCTAATAAAATGCAATATATAGGGGTGTCACATAAACTATGTCCGCGTGACTACAAGGTCATTTGTTGAACTAAAGAATTTTAAAATATTTAACAAGCGCCGATGCAGTGTATTTCGCAAATGTTTAAAATAGTCGACCTATGGATGCAGAGCTTTTATTAGAACTCGTATAGAACAAGCTCTGATGAAACAAGAACCTTGTTTTTAACTGGAAATAAAAGAGAGGCGAAGGTTGTCTCAATAGAACGCTACAGAAAACTCGGATGTAACGAGGAAAACTCAGACACAACGAGCAAAATTTAAAGCTCTGTCAAAAAACCAAACTTATTTTCATAAAATATATATATATATACAGCGTGATTATAAAAAAAATATCCCGATATACGAGCCTTTAAATATCATACCGTTCACAGAAACTGAATGAAATTTTGGTAAATATTTTGAGGTATGCGCTCAAGAATCATATAAAAAACGACAGTGCGGTTACAGTCTGTATTACAAAATTTAGAAAATTTCAAATTGCAACACCTACTTTTTTTTTTTTTATTGTGTAATCTTCATAGTGAAAAACCACAAAAAGGAATAACTAATAATTCACAAAATTATTAACTAAGCAACATTTTGAGGAAACTTCCTTCTTATACTGAATTAGGTGAACATGAGACTTAAAAATGAATGAGAAGAACTAAAATTAATTCCAAATAAATAGTCATTTCGTTTCTAATTTCTAATTTTTTAGAAATCGTTCTTAGCAAGCATTTACATCTTAAAAATAACCACCATGGCAAATTCCAAGCTTCTATATCAACTGTATCAACAGAAATTACATTTTTAGGCTGTTCTCGAATCTAAAGGGCTATTTTCAGACACATTTTTAATGCATTTTTGTTCGGACATGCATGGAATTGCCAGGTGTTCTTAGTCAGAAACTACGGAATAGAAACACGTTTTTCATTTTTTGGTAAAGGCAGAAGATCTTTCAGAAAATACTGTCAAAGTCGACGTTTTGAGCCGAATTCTCTCCGCGACGCCGCGAGCAAGGCGAAAAACGTGTTGTCACGTGACACGAATCGCCTATAACTCGATAAATAATTTATGGATCAAAAGATGGAAAACTTATTTCGATCCCAAATCGCTTTAACAGTCAGGCCTGCTAATTTTATACCTATGTGTTTAAAAATAAGCTAGAAATTGTGTCAGGAACTTTTGTGTTGTTGACCAAGGTCATTTGAGAACCACCTTCAGCTTATTTCACACTTTCAAATTTTGAAATTTTCAAAAACTGTTCCGAATGTGAATTTGTTTTTCTAAACTAACAGCCCTATGCCTAACAATTTCAGATAAATCGTAGTTTAGAGTGTCTTTGGAACGTCATTTAACTCCTTTAAATTTTGAATTTCTTTTTAGCGAACACTTCCATCTCAAAAATAACCACCTTGTAAAATTTGAAGCCATTTTAGAACGTTTTCTGCTTCTGCGCCCTTTTAAATTTCGAATTTTGTAAAAATTGTTCTGTGCGATCCTACAAATAACACACATGTCAAATTTTAAGTTTATAATAGCCGTAATAATTCTAAATAAATCGTAATTTTGGACGCTTTCCGCTCAATTCACATCTTTAAATATCAATTTATGTTAAATATGGCATTTCACAATCAAGAGATCGAATGAGCACTCGAGTATTCCATAAAATAGAACAGTGGCCGTTGTAACATAGCAGTCATGATTCCACAGGCAAGACGATGGTTATGCAAAACATGGAGTTTTCCCGTAGAAATAAAAAAGATGAGTAGTAGAGATCAGCTCTTGACAGATTGACACGATACTAAATATAAATCAATTCCACTTACTAAAAATTTCAGAATTCATGTCTGACAGCATGTAGATGTTAAAAAAAATAGAGATTATTACACCATTTTGACAAGATCCCTCCTCCAGGTGACGTGCTTATTAGCAGTAAGAAAAGCGTACAAAATCTGCTCTCCAAGCCGGTGCAACGCGTTTTAAAGGTAAAGAGCGAATGAATATTTTCGCAATGCAGGGGGAGAACTAGCCAATAAGAAGCTTGCAAAGCTGGGGAACTTATTACTGTATACGGCATAATTCTGAGGTGAACTGGAAGACGCGCGAGCCGAAAGGATTATGGGATATCGAATGATAATTTTAATAAAAATAAAAATGACACTAAGAGACGTTCTAAGGAAATAAAATTTGAATGTTTCAAAAGGAGAAATAAATTAAGGTTTTTTTTACAAATACGTGTAGCTTTTGACAGATTAAGATTTTTAGAATGATAATTAAAAGAATATTTTGATTAAAGCTATGGAATAAAAATATAAATTAGATTTAAGAGATAATTTAAAAGACAGGGAAAATATTAGAATTGTAAGAATTTGGAATAAATTAATTAAGGAAAAATGGCGAACACACACACACACACACACACACACACACACACACACACATATATATATATATAATGTTTATACGGAGCATCTGTATCTTAAAAGTAACCACTCTACTAAATTTGAAGTTTTTTAAAAATAACAATTCTAATTAAATCGTAATTTTAGAACGTTTTTAGAACGTTTTCCGCTCATTTGACTCTTTTAAATTTCGAATTTTTTTAGAAACCGTTCTTAACGCGCATTGGCATCTTAAAAGTAACCGCCATGCTCTATTCCAAGCCTCTATACCCACTCTATCACAGCAATAGCCATTTTAGAAAGTTTCTGATAAAGCCTGATACGCTGGTTCTTCCGAAAGGTTGAATCGCGAAGGTGAAAGTACTTTTACAGGCAGAGGAAAGAGGAGTCAACGGACACTATTTCCTTTGGGGTTCGGGGCTTTAAGGCGGTTCTCAAATTCCCTGCTCAACAACGCGAAACTTTCTGACACATTTTTAAACATTTGATATGGGCAAGCCTGACTTCGGAATCGAATGGCTTTTTTTATTTTTTGATAAACAAATGACATATCGTCGGGAATTCGGTTCAAAACGCCCGCATCGACAGTATTTTCTGAAAAATAGTCTGCCTTTACTGAAAAAAATGGAAAACATCTTTCGATTACATAGTTTCTGAATAGAAACACCCGTCCATCTCATGCGTTTCCAAACAAAATTAATTCAGGAAGTAAGAACAGCCTTAACAGCCTCCTTTTTGGAACCTGTTTCGAAAGTGAAAGTATCGTCATCAAAAAACAAAAAACAAAAAACAAAAAAAAAAAACCCTGCAAACAAAATCGAAAAAGTAAAAAACGGCCTGCGTAGGGAAGTAAGACCTCCACCTCAGCTATCCAATGCACAAAATAAACTAAAATAAAATATTGAAATGCAAATGAGATAATTAAAAATGTTGCACCCGTGAGATGAATCTTAGCGGACGGGTGTTTTCGCACGCGTGAACCTGTTAGCATAACTCTATTGCGAAGTGAACTTAGATCAAAAAGGGTGATTTTGGACCCATGCGTTTTATCGGACCACGCCACTACTTATTCATCTGCGGCACGTCCATAAAATCGGCCCATAAGACAGTCTCCCCCCTCCCCAAATATTGAGCGCAAATATGACCGTCGATTTCGGTATCAGGCGATGTCCGAAAATGCATCGCGATTCGTGACAGAATCGGTTAGTGACCCTCGAAGTGCATGGATCTGAAAGCGTGCAGGAACTGACCGCCATTATTGACTGATGATGACGAGTCGCCATGGTAACGACGCCCACACTTAACTAAACTCCACACCACACTCGATCACTTTTTTAAAACGCGATAGTTTAGGGTTGCGGCTTTTGTTACATTTAATTCTGACTATAAGCATGTCATGGTACATAGGGATATAACAAATGATAATTAGGCCGAATAACTGACTATTCGTCTGCCGAATACTAACAGTTTTTCAATGTCTCATGGATTGTCATTTCTTTTTAAATTTTTAAAAGCTGTTTCTTATACTATTTCAAATGGTCTAATAATAAAACTTGTATCGAAGACAAACAGAAAAGAAAAGGGAGGGGGGTTGGGATTCTATAGGCACCTGACTCATGATTTCTTTTCTTTTTTTTTTTTAAGGATCACTAAAGACAAATAATAATAATAATAATAAAATCATACCCAAGTGATTTGTAAAAATGGATTCAACTATAAATACATATATCCTGTCAAAACTTGAACGGATACAAATAAGTCCTTATTTTTCAAACAGCGAGAAGAAGATAGAAGATGTTGGCTAAAGAATGCAATAAAGGCTTCTAAAAAATAGAATCCCATTCCACCTTCTCAGAAGAGGAAGATTTTTTTATTGAGGCATTTTATAGATCCTAATTTTACAACATTTAAACACTTTTCTCAAAAAAAAAAACAGATGATTTAATATAACACTGTCTTTCTTTCGTTCTTTTTTTGTGTTTTAAATTCGGAATATAAATAATTTCTACTTTTCAACACTCAGCAGTCACCCCGAGTCCAAATCCTGCTTGTCTAGGCAAGCAGGAAGAAAATCAGCCTCGGATGCCTTAAGGCTTTTATCTTATGACATGTGAAATAGCAAAGATAAAATAGTTAAAATATATATATATATATATATATATATATATTCAATATTTAGCATAAAATATTTTCATTTAAAAAAATGCAGATTATTTATAGCAACAAGAGGGTTTTTAAGATTTTGTTCAAATTGTGAAAGAACATTTTCTTGATTCGGGGGGGGGGGGGGGTATTATCCTTTAAGAATTTAAAAAAGAAACTCAAGATAGAAAGTTGAACATTCGAAAATGGGGTGTCATCAATAGGATATCTTTTCTGTTGACTTGCTGAATTCAATGGCCAAACAGGTTGACTTGGAATGATCACTCAAAGTATTTGAATACTAGGACTTCCCTCAAAGGGATTAGTCTGAGTGATATTGCTGAGAACATAAAGTTAACAATTACGATATAAAGAAGATATCAACAAGAATCTAAGTGAATATACAGCATATGATAGACAAGAGATAGATAAAGATACAACATATGAAAAATAGCAAATTAAATGATATAATTACAAAATATCATATATAAATTCATATACTGTTATGTTTTCATATGCATTTTTTTATAACATTTGGCAAATAATCTCATTTTCTTAAGCGGGAATTGCTCAAAACTTAAAAAAAAAAAAACCGCCGGATCTTTTAAAACGATATTTTTAAAGTCACATAATCAGATTTGCAGCCAATAGCGTATTTTAGCAAGCGTAGTTTAACGCAAATTTAATTTAATTTTTGCAACATTTTCTTTGTGACAAATATCTAAATAAAATATTAAAAAATAAAATATTAAATATTGAAATATTAAATCAGATATTTAATATTTGAATTAAAAAAAATTCCTTTGTTTATTTGTATAACTATTTATAGAAACTCGTATACTTCAAACCACATTGATAACATGCTTTGCTACAAACGTGTCTACCAGTCTAACTACTCGTATGTCTTAGCTGTGTCTCTCTCCGAACTCATCTGTCTACTGTCTCTCTACTCTTCTGTATACCCGTCTCAGTATCCGTCTGTCTTTCTACCCGACTCTTTAATCGTGTCTCTACCTGTCTCGCTTCCCGTTACACTACTCGTCTATCAACACGTCTGTCTGTCTATATACCCCTCTCTCTACCCGTCTGTCAAGTCGTCTCTGTACTCGTCACTCTATCCACCACGCTACCCGTCTCCCTACCCGTCTCCCTACCCATCCCTCTGTCAACCCTTTTTTGCACCTGCCTCGCTACCTGTCTGTCTATTCGTTTCGCTACCCGTTAGCTTATCTCTGTCGCTATCCGTCTCTCTACCCGTCTGTCTACCCGTTTGTTTACATGTCTATCTATCTCTCGCCAACTCTTCCCAATATTTAAACAATTTAGTAAACGGAAGCCGTTTATCTGTTATTAAATGCAAACAGGAGTAATTTATCTAAAGAGTGTAATCAGATGCAATTTTTTTAAATACATACATAAACCAGCATAATAATTCACCAGTTTTATTTTCATAGTAGTTTATGTCATTTGACAGTAAATCTCAACTTCTTCAACCCGAACTGCGTCAAGCTTTTTAAAAAAGCCCCAAGGTCCGTATAACTGGGAAGGGGAATTGTCCTCAGGGCTATTAGATACATGTTATTAAGTTAAGTGAAAGTTTCGTAATCGGGTTCGCAGCCAATTTCTTATGTCAGAAAGGGTGGCTTCACGCCATTTTAAATTAATTTCTGTAACTTTCTTTTTCTTTTTTTGGTGGGTGGTTGGGTGGGGGGGGGGGAGGGTTCCAAATATATACACTTAAATTCAAACTTTTGCCCCCATGTTAATATCAGTGTTGTTTGTATTATCAATTAATACTTTGTTGATCGAGCTTCATTCGAAACAAATGTAAAATACTTCTACAGTTTTTTTTTCTAGGAGAAAGTTCCGTAATCGGGCCCTAAGCTAATCGGGGAATTTAATATCATTATTGTTTCTAACTCTTATAGAGTTAAAACAATATTGTTGCTAGCATTACTCTTGTTTGTGACCAACCTCTTCTGTGTATCTGAATAGGGAAAAGTTCCGTATCATGTACTGGTTGGTGCCAAAGGCAGTTGTAGAATCTTACAAATTTTTCTAGAGAGCGGAAAAACATGTTTTTTAAAATATTTACAAATATACGTTTATTAAACCATGTTTTTGAGCCATTTTAAAAAATTAAGTACGGTGCTAAAATAAAATTTTATTGCCATTTTCGATATTTTAATAAGAAATGAAAATACATAACAAACAAATTTAACAAAACTAAGCCATTTTTGGGTACTTCTCTATTATCCCGTCGACCACTTTTCATAACAAAAAACTATCGCCAAACTAAGATTAAACACCAAAAATACAGTCCCATTTACTTGATGCCAGAAGCATTATACGTATTTGTTATGCCATCAAGTGGTTTTTAATTCGACATTTGCGTGTATTTTTCATTATGTTTTACTGATTTATTAGTTATTTCATTCATTAAAGTAACAATTGTGTCCTTAAATTCTTATATTTTATTTATTTTGATATTTCAATGGCAACGTTCTCCCGTTTATTTAGCGTTACAGTTTGGCGATAGTTTTTTATTATGAAAAGTGGTCGACGGGATAATAGAGAAGTACCCATTTTTTGTGATAAATAATTGTTATTGCCAGGGGGGCAAATTGTAAACAATTAATAAGCGAACTAAAAAAAATACCGGAAAAAACTTGTGGGAATCTCAAGAAAGAAATATCTGATATAAATAGCATTTAAAATCTTAAAATGGAGAAGTGGTCCGTATAAAAATGCAAAACATTATACACCTGATATAAGAATTTTTTAATCTTTTTATATTTCCGAAAGCACAGAAAAAAGGGTAAAAATCCCGGCACAGATGCCATATACTCACCACGTTGGCGCGATTTTTCCCCCGCCCCTTTGGCGAAAACTGTTTGTTGTGTTTGTTTACTTTTATTTTTTATTTTAATTCTATAGATTATTTTTATATGTATATCAATATTAATTTAGGCACAGATGTCATATACGCACCAGATTGGCGCGATTTTTCCCCCGCCAATTTGGCGAAAACTTTGTTTTTGAATATTAGTTACAAATACCATACAATAGCATGTAATTTTTTATTTCAATATAAAAATAAAATAACGTAATAAATGAAATAGCTCCTATTATTCAAAAATGGGAAATAAAAATAAATAAATGATAGTTTGATATAAATAAATGGTACTTTTCGGTTAGCCGGGCGCCAGTGAAATGTATGTATCTATATATACATATATATACATATATATACACATATATGTATGTGTATATATATGTATATATATATACATGCATATATAAATGTGTGTATGTATATATATATGTATATATATGTATACATAGATATATAAATTTCACTGGCGCCCGGCTAACCGAAAAGTACCAAATAAATATTGATATATATAATAAAAACAATTTATAGAATTAAAATAAAAAATAAAAGTTAATAAACAACAATTGAAACAGAATAACCGGGTTACCATGTGAGGCATAAAATTGCCATTTTGTTGCAATCGCGCCAATGTGGTGCGTATATGACATCCGCGCCTTTATTTATATCAAACTATTATTTATTTATTTTTATTTCCTTTTTTAAAATAATAGAAGCTGTTTCATTTATTACGTTATTTTATTTTTATATTGAAATAAAAAATCACGTGTACTATTTGTCACACTATTTGTAACTAATATTCAAAAACAAAGTTTTCCCCAAGCTGGTGGAGGGAAAAATCGCGCCAACGTGGTGCGTATATGAGATCTGTGCCTTGTTTCATTTCACATAGAGGTACTGCTCTATTATCCCGTCGACCACTTTTCATAACAAAAAACTATCGCCAAACTGTTAGATTAAACGCCAAAAATGCAGTCCCATTTACTTGATATCAGAAGCATTATACGTGTTTGTTACGTCATCAAGTGGGTTTTAACGCGACATTTGCGCGTATTTTTCATTATGTTTTACTGATTTATTAGTTATTTCATTCATTAAAATAACAATTGTGTCCTTAAATTCTTATATTTTATTTATTTATGTATTTTGATATTTCAATGACAACGTTCTCCCGTTTATTTGGCGATAGTTTTTTGTTATGAAAAGTGGTCGACGGGATAATAGAGAAGTACCCACATATGTATTGGTACTTTTATGTTAACTTGGCGCAGTTGATAAATCGCCAAATATTTTTCTCATAACATCTTCATATTGCATTCATTTCATTTAAATATAAATCTTTCACTGATTTCATTTGAAATACATACATTAAAAATACACGTCTTTCACTCATTTAATTTAAAATACACGCCTTTCACTAATTCCATTTAAAATACTAAAACGGAAAAGAAAATAAGAAATAATGACACAAATCGAAACCTTTTATTTAAACATCAAAAAATTGTTCCTAACATGCACACGCGAAATAAAAAAGCTGCTAATGGTGTGATTTACGCCAAATCTTTAATACTAATACTACTCTTACTAATCCTAATAATATTATAAATCTCATTGTGTGCAAATGTTAGGCTGAAGCCAGCGTCAAAATTGAGCATTTAATGATCCTGTATCTTTGCATATAGGTTAATTATAACCCTCATATGAATATAGGCTGGTTTTTGTTTATTTTATTCAAATATTTTTCTTAATAATTCAAAATTTCTTTATATTCATAGAGAATAAATGGACATTTTTTTCGTATAATATTTTAAAATGGTTAAATTTACTTTACCGTTGCTAATAATTTATCGTTGCCAAAACTAATTCAAAACCCGAAATAATAATTTTTAATCAACAATTTCGTTACAATTGAAAAATTTTCACGTGAAAAATGAAAATGAAATAAAAAAATTAAAGAATTAAAAAGAAGATTAAATATTATTATTAGAAATAAAATGTACTTTTTTTAGTTTTTGTTAATAATATAAGGTTTCAATATGCGTAACCATAGGAAACAGGCGAATATGACGTGATACATCTAAAATAAAGCGGATGTTCTTTGATTGGTGAAATAAAACGATCTTGGGTTTTTTCTTCACTTTTCTTTTTCTTTTGTATGGTAACAATACTTTGCGTTTTACCGTCTGCGCACGGCTAATATAACTATGCCGTATTTTTTAATTTAATTTTTAAAAAAGTAAAAAGAACTTTCAATAGAAAATGGCTAGCAAATGTCAATAATATTCTCCGCAAAATTATCCATGTCGAAAATGATGTCATGGATAGCGAGAAAGTTTTTTTCATTCTTAAAACTAAAAGAAATAACTCGATTACCTAAAAAAAATGACCAATGTTAACAGTTCCATTTTTGTTGATAAAACCTAAAGATTTAATGTTATTTCGTTAAAGTAACATAATTTCCCCTATGCCAGTATCGAAATTAATTGCCCGGAAAAGAAAAATAACAAGAATTATGTCATTAAAAAGGGATTTCTCTGGGGAAAAAGAAACGTCATATTTGTAATAAAACGGGAATATTCCTTTAAGTTTTAAAATGAGTGTGAATCAACTCCTTACATTAATATTACAAGGATCAGTAAGTATAGAAAGTAGATGAGTTTCACGCCATATTTATAACGAATTTTTTTTTTTTTTTTTTTTTTTTTTTTTTTTTTAATCTATACTGATTATTAAGCATGAGTATCCGTTATATACAGATGAGAGTTTTCTGCTAAAATTCACATCATACGAATCTATTGTATTAAAATCTGACCGTGTCTTCGTATTTCGAAACTATTCGTAGACTATTGTCACATAAACTCTCAGAATTTAAAAAATTAAATTAGATGCCAAGATTTTTTTTTTTAATTTTAACGAAGTTTTTCTAAAAACTGAAAGTAAATTACTCCATGTTTGTGTATAAAAAAGGAGAAATAAAACAGATCAGTATATTTTTTACACCATTTTCCCATTAAAACGGAAAAACAGAATTTATTTTCATTTTGAATAGATGGTGAAAACAAAATCTGGATTTCAGTAAATTATCCGAAAAATAAAAACATATTTTCACATATTCAAACTTCATGAATCCATTTATTCTGGAGAACAAAAATTGCCTGTCAACATACTGTCATTTTGAAAACAAGATTTGTTTCAGCTATACATTAAACCAACGAGGCAGAATTGGATTTAAAGAAAGAGCATATACTATTTCCAATTAATGTTTTTTTGAAGGATGGCTGTTAAAACGTTTCACAAAGGCGTTAAAAGTAAAATTGTTTATCAGGTAAAATTGGCATTTGTTTTAATTCGTCTATTTCCACGATTTTATTTGGCCCAAGTTTTTGCATTGGTTGCAATTTCATGTTCGCGATTATTTGGCACAAAATTTCACATTTTTAAGACATGTCAAGGTCCCTATAACAAAAAATACCGTATTGTCTCCTATGAAATGTGCTAAAAAGTTAGTTAATTATTAACGTTCCTCATTATAGGGAGCGAAATATTTTGCTTAATTAGTGTATTTATCCTTCTTTTAATGTTGCGTGCACGAAGTCACGGGTAACAGCTAGTCTCTAATACTTTTCAAACAGAAAAAATTCCAGATTAACTTTCCATTTTTATTAAATTGAAATATATTTTATTGTGCTGAATATTAGTGCTTGCATATCTTTTTGCTCCATGTATTCCATGAACTTTTCAATTCCGATTGTCTACGAAAATCTCCCGCCGCGCCGGTGAAAATGACGTACGCACAAAATTTAGTGACGTATGTACTTTAATTGTGCTTTTTTATCTATTTTTTTAATATAACTTCCAAACGGTTTGACACTTATTCTTGATAATAAATAGACGACGTTGTCACCTTTATAGGTACCTGCTGTAAATATTTGAACGAAATCCGTTAAATATTTTTTGAGTTATGCTTGACGAAAGGTTTTAATATCCATCGTAGCTATATATGGGGCAAAGTAATACTGCGCTGTGTATGAGTCTTCGTTGCACTCAGACAATAAAATAATTATTTAACAACCTTAGGTAACTGACATTTATCTAAAAAAGTTAACCATTCTGGAGAGGAATTTGTTTTATAACGAAAGAAGCTGTCAAATCCTTCCAGGCATTCCTTCTGAAAAGCTTTCTTTTGAAGAAAAGATCACAATTAGAGTTCTGACAAAAAAATAGACATCCCAGGTAACAAATATTTTAAAGAAAATCTTTTGAGGGGGAAAATATTTATAGACTCATGGAACTATACCATCCAATAGGACTCAAAAGATTCTTAATATTATCGAGGCATCCCTGTGTAGAGTAGTTTATTCTTTGACCCTATAACACATCGCTGTTACTAATAATGTTTAAATTATAAAAATACCTTGGCTTTTCTACAAAACGGACTATAAAATTATTTAATTCCAATTATTTTCAAATGAAGTTATATTACTTATACAATGTTTATTTCAACAAATAGGCATCTATAAGAAAATAGGAAATGATATTTAAAAAATCAAAAGAAACCATTTTTGCGATTTTAGAAGATGTAATGTATACAGATGAAGAGTTTTGAGTAAAATAGAAGCAGAGGAAAGAAGAACACTCATGGAATGGATCAACGTCCTCTCGACCCATATTATATATTTATAGGATATATATACATAATATATTAAATATTATTGGCATCGTATTATATTTATAGTGCCCTATAGAAACAAGTTTTTATACTATACTGAAACAGAGACGAAACTTGATTTCGGTGACTGTTGACAGTTTGGACCAAAAACGAACTTTTTCTTGGAGAAAAGACCAACTTGCATTTAATATTATATATGTGTGAGTACATTATCTATATATTTAAAACGCTAAGAGTTTTCTTTCGACAATCCGTGAGAACAAACTACTGGAAAAATCAAAATTACATTATTCTTTTATTAAATGAAAGATATTTAGACACGGATTTCTTATCGTACATTCGTTTGTTCGAAAGTTTTATTAATTAGCCGTAATTTTAAATTCAACTTTTACTTCTGCATATGACGTCATAAAGCCAAGAGGACACTGCAGCTCTGTCCAAAATTTAAGTCTGACTCTGACTGTAACTTCAAGCTATCTGGATAAGGTAGAATTGTAAACAAAGATCGACTACATTATCAAAATATCAATATCACCAATTTATTTACTTTTAACATTTGCTGAAATAATAAAACTAATACATAAAGATTAAAAAATATTAAGTTACTCATAAATTTGTTTTTAAACATTAATAAATTTTATTTATTAAATAAAAAATAATCCCATTAGATGATTTAAGTGAGCTGATCCCGCAGACGTATCCGAATTGGCGCGATTTTTTTATTTTTGCACCATTTTGGCTTCACACATTATTTTTATTAAACATACGTATTTAATTGTATTTATTAATTATTTTTATATTATATTATTTTATTTATTTACACACATATTCAATTTTATTATAAAACACCAGGTTGCCATACAAAGCAAAAATCGCCATTCTGACGCCAAAAATAAACTCCGGTGCGTCTGCGACATCTGTATCGATTTAATCCAAATTGTTGGGTGCACCGCATATTGCAAAATTAATTAAATCCATGATCATTGTTTCTTTCTCAGATTAAAAATAAGAAAATGTAATGCTTAACGAAATACAGCTATTTAATCGATCTGAAAGTTTTTCTTAGGCTATACCAAAAACTAACATTTTACAGGTAACAGAAAAATCGCCAAAAATGATTGCTTCATCAGCAATTATGTATATATATTTATCCCCGATTGTGGTAAGGAGATAATCATCCTGATTATGGAAAGGCACTGAAGAAACCATATAAATAAATTCCACATGAAAACATTAAAAATCTGCATCATCTGCAGATTGTGTATTATTGTCAAAAAATGTCTTCATCTTCACATAAAAATCGATTAGCTTAAAACAATGGATGCGTTTTAGAAGATATGGATATGAAACGAACAATGATTAAAAAGGACATTTTAAAACTTTTTATTTAAACATTTTAAAGCTTTTTTTTAACGTCGAATTTCCACGGTGCAGTTGCAATGCACATACGCATAGGAGCTCACTCGGTTGCATTATCACACGGGGAGAGATGTTTGTTTTATTTTAGTGGTGTACCGAGTAGTGCTTTGGTCGAGTAGCCGAGTACCGAGTACTCGGCCATTTACTACTCGGCCGAGTACCGAGTAGTTGTGTTTATATATATATACCTATTTATAAACATAAGCATCTTGTGTATATAATCTAATCATATTTTTTTTTTAATTAACTTCAAAATTTTTTTTAATTAACTTCGTTTTTTGAAATTTCATTTCACTTATTCTGGACCTTTTAAAGACAATTTTTGTATATTCAAAAATTTTAAAACAGTAGCATTATTTAAAAAATTTACATAAAAAAAGAATTGATATATAAATAGTTCAATTAACCAATATGAAATTAAAACTGATTGTTTAACACACCTTTACCCATTTGTCATTTTGATACCTGAAATCTGTTTACCAAAAATGGTTATTGCTTGCTGTAACAATTCCTTAAAAAATGCAAAATGTTTCGTATTTTTTAAAAGTACCTTATTTTATTTTGATTAAAAAAATTGGGTACTATCGTGTAATAGCGGCTCTTGAGGATGAATCGTCAAGCGACCAAGATTTATCGCCAAATTATAAAGCATGTATGACATGTGATATATTATTACGTTAAATCATTACTTTTTTTTATGTATACGGCCGAGTTATTAGTCATATATAACACATATATGATGTATACATATATAACATGGGCATAAGTCATATAGGATGTATATATATGTGACATATAAGACGTAAATAATATGTATGTAATGACGTATATGGGTGTTTGGAATAATATGTGTATTATATGATGCATATATAAGCTTTTCGATGACCTTGGTATAATTGTAATTGTGGAGGCCGCTATAATACGAAAGCACCAAAAAGAGGGCTTTACAGTTTCTTTTTTCTTTCTTTTTTTTTTTTTTTTTTGTGTGTGTGTGTGTGTGTAAAGTGCTAAAATGCTATTTTATCGGAGCTCGCAGTGAACACATTTTTTCTGAAGCAGGCCAAATTTACAACAATAAAAGAAATGCCCTAATCTCCTGAAAATGTAGAATGATTATAGTGTTTTTGTACCATAATTTGCCATACAGCAAATTTAATTATTATTATTTTTTAATTGCATTTATTGTATTTTCTGTTTCTACATACTGCTTCTTTATCCAAAATCAAAGTCTTTTCCTACAGTTTTAAAAATGCCGTTTTAGCACTTTCCAACCTAGTTGAAAAGTGCTTATGACTTCGGTTTGTCTGGCCGTCTGCCGTCTGGCCGTCTGCCGTCTGTCCGTGCTCTAACTCCCGTAAATATGCTCGGATTGCTCTGCAATTTTTATATGTTATTGTCGTTATCTATAGCATGTTCCCTATTTCAACGGAAGTGTGTAGCACTTATAGTTTTTTTACAGGGACACTCAAAAGAATTCCGTTACATTGCGGTCTATGGGGAAAAATCATTTGCGGTTTATTTAAATAATGTTTCACTATTTTAAACGCATTGTAATTTATATATATTACTAAGCTGCATTAGAAGAAGCTTAATATGGAACAGGGTGTGCATAGCACTTATAGTTACTTTACAGGGACAGTCAAAATAATTCCGTTACATTACGTCTATGGAGAAAAATCGTCTGCGGTTTATTTAAATAATGTTTCACTATTTTAAACGCATTGAAATGTATATAGATCACTAAGGTGCATTACAAGAGACTTACTACGGAATATTGTGTGTATAGCAGTCATCGTTCATTTACAGGGACACGCAAAAGAATTCTCTACTGTCTGTTAACAATAATTCCTGGAAGTGCGTTTTAAGTTATTGAACGCGATTTTAATTTTAACTTGCTTTTTGTCTATTACGTGGTGTGTATAAATTCTGTAGATCCTATACAGGGCAGCACAAAAGTTCGCGAACACATTTCTGTTTATTGACAAACTCCAGACGGAGAATTTTAAACTGTGCTGCGCGTTTCCTAACTGAACTAATATTATCATCCTATGTAGTATATATACAAATCTATAGATCCTATACAGGGCTGAATAAAAGTATTCGGATATTTTTCCGAATATTGTATATGTTGGAAATTCCTGAAATTATGTTTTTAAATAGGTTATGCGTTTTCTAAATTGTTTACTTAGATGTTAGCTTTTAGCTTATTAAACGGTATGATTTGTAAAATTATTTTGGAAGCGTTGGAAAGTGCTATATAATCTATGCTTGACGCTTGATTTTTCGTTCTTGTTTTAATATAAAATTAAACCTTAATTTACATTAATTTTGCATGGGGTTTTTTTCTTACCTTTTTCTATATTGTTATAGATAAATTTTTATGAACCGAGTAAATAGTTTTTATGAATTATGCCATATATTATACATTTATATATTCAAATAACTTTTTATAGATCACTTATAAATTAATTTGTCTTTAAATATGCTTAAAACATGAAATTCTTGCAACTACTCGGATATTGGCCGAGTACTCGGCAAATTGACCGAGTAGGCCGAGTACCGAGTATATGCCGAGTACTCGGTACGGCCCTATTTTATTTACTATGTTCTTTTATTTACTGGAAATTATATGGACGTAGGAATATACTTATTTGTATGGTACTTCATAAGGTCCGAGAAATTTTCTTTCTTGCAGTGGTGAAAGTCGAACTGATTTGCATTACACAGTTGTTTACGGAAGTTGTTTGCATCGAAAATAGTACTGGGGGAAAAAACTTTTAAAATAAAATTTTTGAAACACTGGTTCATTACTCTTCCTCTCTTAAATAATAAAGAAACTTATTTTACTGATATTGTTATAGTATTTTTTCCGTCAAGTTTTGACGGGTACCATCTAGTTTATTTTTAACATGTTAAGCTGGTTCTCAAATTCCCCGCTCAACAACGTGTCACTTTCTGGCCTATTTTCCGACTCATTTTTAAAGTCACCTGACTGGATAGCCATTGAGAATCGAAACACATTTTTTATTTTTCGATCCATAAATGACTTATCGAGTTAGAGGCGATTCTTGTCACGCAGCAACACGTTTTTTTTTTTTCCTTTAACGGAGTAACGCGTCGAGAATTCGATTCAAAACGTCGACTTTAACAGCATTTTCTGAAAGACCTTCTTTCCTGAGCAAAACACAGAAAACACCTTTCGATGGCATAGTTTTTGAATAAGAACACTTGCTCATTTCGGAACAAAAATGAATTGAGAAAGTAGCTGCTTTGGATTGGAGAACAGCCTTTGGAGGTGAATAAATAATATACCTTCTTCAATGACACTTTATATCATTTTACGGTGAAAAATAAAATAATTCTTTGTTTAATCGTATCCTCAAGCTGTAAAATTTTATACAAGGTGGGATGAATTAAACAATGAAAAAATAAATAAAAGCATAGCAGTGTGAGGAAATGAGGAAAAAGTAACAGGTTACGTTCTAATTTCCGGATTAGAAGTAAGGTAACCATGGAAACGAAACCCGATGCCACCCCACCCATTCGATATAAAAAGTAATGCAAATTTCTTGGGAATGGACAGCGGAGATATTTTTTTTATTCTACTCTCTTCCCCTTTCCCCTCCGCCGTAATATAAAGGTATTCGGAATGGGGGGGGGGGGAATTCCAGGGGCTGAAAGTGCTGTTCTGTGTTAGGGATTAAGGTTGGGGGGGGGGTGTTAGGAGGAAGGGTGAGCTTCGAAAGATATTGAGTGGACAGAACTCCGAAAGCTCGCTTAATAAAGCTACAGGGTAGCCCAGAGGGTTATAGTTCGAGAAAAAAGTCTTATTATAGAGGGTGCTAAGGTATGAGCGAGGGTGCAGGGGCTACTTTCTGACATAATTCTGATTTCTTTTTTTTTTTCGGAAACGCGAGTGCTTTTATTCAGAAACTTTGTCATCGTATGATTTTTCCATTTTTTGATAATGGCAGAAGGTCTTCCAGAAAATACTGTCAAAGTCGGTGTTTTGAACCGAATTCCCGACGCGGCAGCGGGAGAAACGGGATAAACCTGACGTCACGTGACAGTAATCGTTTATAACGCTTTTATATATTTTTTTTGTTTTCATTTATTTTTTGGTGCAAGATTTTGCCTATCAAAAACCTGTCAATATAACAGTTGTAGATACTATTAAGAAGGTTTCTAATAAATCTAAGCGGATTGGACGAAGTTATGAATTTTGTTATGACTTTTGTAGGCGTTTCGCTTTCTGTGAATATAACTACAATTTCCGGAGATGGAACGTTTTCGTAACGGGTTATTCGTCAAGATCCCGTTCATTAGAAAACGCGTTTAAAGTGTTTAGTTCTGAAAATCTATTGGAAATGGTCATCCCAAGTTCTTAAAACTCTGTCGAATTATAGGTTGAGCCTTCTTTAATCTCAATATTCGACTATACAGAGTGAACCAAAAGTTTTGCCCTGAATTATAATCACTCCTTACAAAACTGTTTGTATAGTAATGTAACGGGCTGTATCATGGGATAGGTCAGTTTTAAATAGTTTTGTTTTGTGCAATAGAGAGATTGGATTGGAAGGGAGGGACCCACACCCTGGCCACCGCGCTCTCTCCTCTGGATTTTTTCTTTATCAAGGACAGAGTGTTTGTCACACCCATTGTTGACGTCCAAGAGATACAAGCTGCTGTGTGTACTGTACTGTAGCAGAAGACATTTTGAAGAACACTTAGCGGGAACTAGAATACCGCTTAGACAGGCTCCGAGCTACCAAGGGGGAACACGTTGAAATTGACTGAGGTATGCGGCCTTATAAAACATATATAACAGTACTTACGCTGTATCCAAACAAAGATATGTCTAATTATAATAGATTGAGCACAACAAATATTTATAGAATCGGGGCTTTTCAGTTTGAAAGCTGAAACAGAAGCAATTATAACTACACTTCCAATGGCCGTGCGAATTATATATAACATTTTGAATAGCTATTACAATCTTTTTAAATAAAACAATGAGAAAATTTCGTGATAGGAGCCGACAATTGGCTTTTTAAATGTAGTAGTAAAAGAGTAAAAGATATCATGAAAGTGAATTTTCTTCCAATACGGAATTTTGAACCTCCCTGAAAAAATAGGATGGAATCGACCATTTGGAATCGACAGATAATCGCGACGCAAACTAGACGTGGCATCTCTTTTTTTCCAAAAACAGAAGTCCCAGCTGTTTACGCGAGATGTCACTTCCGGCGCAAGACGCAACGAGATCACGTTTTTTGGACATCTGGATTCATTTCTGATACGTACACCCTAATAATAAGTCTGCGGTGGTTAGACTGAATTAGCATGACCCGAGAGCGGTCGTGTTATTTATTGTCATCCTAGATGTGATACTCGCTTTTGAGGGGGTGTTTTTTGAGTCAAAGGGGGGTTATCCATCCCGCAATCCTTTGTTGACTTGCGTGGCGCGGGTGGACAAAACAGGAACCGAACTGACAACAGGTTCTCACCCTTTTCCATTTTTTTTTAACAAACGAGGAACGAGACATGTGATGACATCTGGAAAACGGAGAAGGGTTGACATGCTCGGCGAAGGTGCACCCTTTGGCGAAAGTCATCACGCTAAAATTCATTTCTGTATTACATACTGTCTGTACGGGCTCGAGCCTGATAATCTTTTATTTAAGAGGCCACTTCACACACCCGCTCGCTCATGTGGAGGAAATATTTTAAGATATCTCGTTCGCATTTCAATATTTTTAAATGATTTCTTTTTTGCATTGGATTGCTGAGGTCAATCTCTATAAGCACGCTCATTTGTACTTTTTTAACACTTTCCAACCTAGTTGAAAAGTGTTTATGACTTCGGTTTGTCCGTGCTCTAACTCCCGTAAATAGGCTCGGATTGCTCTGTAATTTTTATATGTTATTGTCGTCATCTATAGCATGTTCCCTATTTCAACTGAAGTGTGTAGCACTTATAGTTTTTTTACAGGACACTCAAAAGAATTCCGTTACATTACGGTCTATGGGAAAAAATCATTTGCGGTTTATTTTAATGATGTTACACAATTTCAAACACATTGTAACTGATATATATTACTAAGGTGCATTACAAGAAGCTTAATATGGAATAGGGTGTGCATAGCACTTATAGTTACTTTACAGGGACAGTCAAAAGAATTCCGTCACATGACGTCTATGGAGAAAAATCGTCTGCGATTTATTTAAATAATGTTTCACTATTTTAAACGCATTGAAATTTATATATATCACTAAGGTGCATTACAAGAAGCTTTTTACAGAATATTGTGTGTACAGTAGTCATCGTTCATTTACAGGGACACACAAAAGAATTCTCTACTGTCTGTTAACAATAATTCCTGGAAGTGCGTTTTAAGTTGCTGAATGCGATTTTAAATTTAACTCACTTTTTGTCTATTACTTGGTGTGTATAAATTCTGTAGATCCTATACAGGGCAGCACAAAAGTTCGCGAACACATTTCCGTTTATGGACAGAAACTCCGGAAGGGTAATTTTAACTGTGCTACGCGTTTCCTAACTAAAATAAAATTTAGCATCCTATGTAGTATATATACTAATCTATAGATCCTATACAGGGCTGAATAAAAGTATTCGGATAATTTTCCGAATATTGTATATGTTGGAAATTCCTGAAATTACGTTTTTAAATATGTTAAGCGTTTTCCAAATTGTTTACTTAGATGTTATCTTTCAGCTTATTAAACGGTAATGATTTGTAAAATTATTTGGAAGCGTTGGAAAGTGTTACATAATCTATGCTTGACGCATGATTTTTCGTTCTTGT
Source organism: Maratus michaelseni (assembly GCA_963931845.1). NCBI lineage: Eukaryota > Metazoa > Arthropoda > Arachnida > Araneae > Salticidae > Maratus > Maratus michaelseni. Next base: position 471,124,064 of record OZ007589.1, read on the forward strand.
TCGATTTTGATAACAAGTTTTTTTATTAAGATACTGACTTTCGGAACCGGTTTCGAATGTGAAAGTATCCTCAATTTAAAAAAAACTGCAACAAAAATCAAAAAAGTAGAAAGGAGCGTGCTTAGAGATTGACCTCAGCTATCCAATGTAAAAAAAAAAAAAAAATCCTCATCGAGATAAAACACTAAAGATTGATTATGAGGATGTTATAAAACCTTTTACTGCTAAAAAATTCAGAAGAAAATTTATAAAAAAAATCCTTAAATATCACAAAATTATCAAAGTCAGCAGTGGTTATCTTAATAATGACCGCTTTCAATGATATTTTTTTTACTCAAAACCGCTGAAAGCATCGGTGCAAGGGGGCCCCCATAAGCATCTGTACCCAGGTCCCCCAAATTTGTAAATCGGTCCCTGGTGACTAGAGAATATTTCATGTTCAGTTTGTCATAACGGTTTCATTTCCCTACCAAATCCTAATTCTTTAAGAAATCAACTAAAAGAGTGTGTCCTTAATAGTCCAAATGTTGTCCAAGACATAAGAAAATAGAATAGCGCAATGGAGTTTGCATCGTTTTCAGCAACGGGTAGGGACATTCCAGGTAAAGGTAAAATACAAGGCCCAATTCACCGATACATTTCGGATTTGCTTCCTTAGCTGTGCTGACGATCCAGTATCAGCTGTATTTTATAGATTCTATGGCCGTCAAGAAAATAAGGAACTAACAAAAGTGGCATTGATAGCTTTGAGGAATATTTCTCTCAAAACTTCTCTATCAGATTGAAGTCGAAGCTATGAGCTCCTTATCGGTGACCTGAACATACGATTCCTCGACGTACAAAGGCATGCATAACAAACCAGGGCAACTTCTTGAACCTCTCTAGATTTCATAATACAGTAAAACCTCTAAATAACGGACACCTCGGAAGCGCAGAAATTGTCCGCTATTCGGAGGTGTCCGCTATTGGGAAAACTTCAGAGATTCACAAAATCGCTGAGAAATGCTTAACGTTTCATTAATTGGCTTTTATATGTCCGAGAACTTCTATTATATGATTAATCAGAAATTAAAATTACTTTTTTAAGCAATAAAACTGAAATGAAATTTTACATACATTTTTCACACATTCATATGTTACATTCTTAAGGAAAAAATCTGTTACAAAAGTTTGGTTTTGCTTGTGATTACATGTAGTTAGTTTTTCTGTGTGACGTTTTAATGCTATCAGTAGTTTTAATCCTTCTAAATCAGCCATACTCAACCTGCGGCCCGCGGGCCGCATGTGGCCCGGCGACCTTTTATGTGCGGCCCCAGACAGACCATCATTCATCTGTATTTATAAAATTAATTGAGATACTATACTTTACATTCACTATGTTAAATCCGGTTAGTATTAAAAATAACCGGTTATTATTAATAATTACCGGTCATAATTACTGGTTATTATTAATACTAGCAGGATTTATCATACTGACCGTAACATACACATTTCCAAATTTTCAACACTGATGAAAAATTATTCCAAATTAATTAAATTTACGCAATATATTTCTACAATTATAAAAAACTAAAGTCATTGCATTGAGCGAAAGAGTGATTTATTAGAGAAAATCTCCTGATATTTTTCTTTAGAACTTGGAAATCTTGCCTTGTTTTATTATAATGTTTTATTATATAGCTAAAATTGTTTTTTAGGATTGAATGTTTGTCATGGAGAAAGTTGGCACCAAGCATTTTTGTACTCTTCCAAACAACGTACTTCGCGGCCTATTTCTACAACATTTGAAATTGATACCACGAAGTTTATTGTTTGGAAAAAGTGGTGTTTTTTGGTAACATTTCTTCCGCGACAAATGTTCAACCCTACTGATAATATTAACTTCGTGATATTGCTTTGTTACACACGTTTGTTGTTTTATTATTTTAATTGCTCTTTTTAAGTAAATGTTGCGGCCCGCCTAACGTTGCAAACATATGTTTGCGGCCTGCGAGAAAAAAAGGTTGGGTAAGGCTGTTCTAAATCATCTTTTTTTGTAAAAAAAAAAAAAAAAAAAAAAAAAAAAAAAATGTGCAACTGCTCACTGTATTTTGCCGCTTCTTGAAAATTCTCGATATTGCAGGAAACATCCCCTGGTTTCAGTATCTGATTCATATCACTAATAGAGTCAGCTTTTGTCGAAAATTCTGAAGGAATATAATCGCCTACGTCAACTGATACTTCTTCAGTAGGTCATCATCAATGTTGACGGACATTTCGGCATTTCTTCACTCCTGATACATTTCATTAATTCACTTATTGCGATAGTTCTGAATTTCTGTCGGGAAAAAGTGTTTTATTTTCTTGTAATATAAAGCCTGCTTTTCCGAAACAATGTCGTACGATTCCGGTTATAGGTTTTTTTAACAGCTGAAGAAATCCGAATTCGAGAGCATAGGTAACATTAACTAATTTTAGGCTGTTTTCAACTGTATTCATAGAATCTAATTTCGAAAGAATGTGGCTTAATAAAAGCTTTCTGTACCAGGCTTTACAATTGTGTATAACGCCTTGATCAAGAGGCTGGCATACGGAATTTATGTTTGAAGGGGAGGGGGAGGGGACACAATTTTAACATTGTCCAAATTGAAGGGTTTTGGGTGAGAAGTTGCACTGTCCAAAAACAAGAGAACTTTTCTTTGTTTTTTCACCCTATTATCAAAGGAAGTTAACCATTTAATCACTAAAAAACTGGCTATCCACGCTTTTTTATTCGCTAACCACATCACACCAAATTTATTAAATTGGATGTTCTTTGCGAAACACATGGGTTTCAGAGATTTTTGAATTATAAGAGGGGTTTTAAATTCCCCTAATTCATTGTAACATAATAAAATAGTGATTCACTCTTTTGTCATTTTTTTCGCCGATGCAGCCATCCTTTTTAAAGCACAAAGTCTTATTCGAAAAAATTCGGAAAAAGAGTCCGCTTTCCTCGGCATTAAAAATGTTTCTCTCCTCATAACTTCACAAATTGATTGCACTCATTCATCCCAATCCTTCACTTTATTCAGAGCTACAGGTTTTGATTTTGCACATATTGTTTTGAAAAAGATGTTTCGCCGAGACAGGAATTTTTCCAGCCATCTACCTAAAGCCTTAAAATCATGTAATCCAAGTTCTTTGGTGACTTATTAAGCCTTTTCCTGAATCAAAGGCCCACTGATAGGAATATTTTTGAACCAAGTCAAGTAAACCAATTCAGAATTATAGAATCAATTTTAATGGAATCAGTATACCTCAATTTCACATTTTCGGTGTTCTTGTTAGAGTTAGTAATCCACAAATTCCTTATTTCCTCTTAATTTGTAAAATCTCTCCCATTTGTGTTTTACCTATTTTAAAACATTCGACAAGTATTCGTAAACTCAATTTCTGTTTTTCATATTCACTTACACTTACAATTTCAAATTTTTCTTTTAAAGTTAATCGCTTTCGTTTTGAGATCATTCCCGAAACATTAATCACAAACAAGACACTAAATTCAGAATACGCAGAACTCAATCTATTCAGAAAACGATAAAAATGGTTTTAATATATTTTGTAGCTTTAAATAATGTATGCCAATTAAATCTGTAGAATCAAACAGTAATCGATACAAAATACATACGATATTGGGGGATTCCCCAGGCCACTGTGGATTTTCCTGAGACCACTCTCTAAATTTATCTGTGGTCACAAAATTTGTGGCACATTGTCCTGATAAATTTCGAGCCTTTTTACTTTTTTCCCGTTTTCTTTCTCGTTAAACAATCATTTTTCATCCTTGATCGCCAAAACTACTGTCCGCTATTCGGAATGTCCGCTATTCAGAGGTTAAACATACAAAAATTTAGATTTTGGGAGTGGGGATTTGAAAAGTGTCCGTTAAATAGAGGTGTCCGCTATTCGGGAGTGTCCGTTATGGAGGTTTTACTGTATATTATTTAACATAGATATTGCAATTAAAAATTTTAAAACTTTGTAATCAAAGTTTTTATGAGAGCTGATTTTGCCCTTTACCTCTGTCTGCATTAGTTTATAATTAAATCGTATGTGTTTCGGTCATAAAATATGTATTTCATTTACTCAAATGCATTTTTTCTTTAAATATTTTCAAATTTAAAAAGAAATGGACCAAAGAATCTCTCTATTCTACAAAAAAGTAACTGTGCTTGCCGCCGTTGAATGGAGTGGGACCTTTTCTTTTTCTCGATTTTATCCGGCAAAAACTATTGCACATAAAAAAACAGTGAAACGTATGATAGACACGTTGGAGTGGGCAGTTATTAAAGGAAAGAATTATTAAGCGCAATTTAATGTTGAAGTCGATCAAGATGATTCAGTTAAACGAGTTTTATAAGAGTAAAAAACTATGCATAACCATTGAACCCTCTTTTGCAATGTGGTGTGCACTGTCCAATCACTTTTTAAAATGTATCCAATTTTTTAATTCAAAATTTCATTCTCTGAATAGAGTTCATCATAGTTTTAAAAAGCTCGTTTTATCTTACTGTTTCCAGATTTTAAAAAACCCAAACAATAATATATCCAAATATTTTCCAATTCAAAAATATATTTACGTGTAAATATTAAAAGAGAGAGAAACCTTTTCAAATAATTAAATAATGATTGGCGAAAAGCATTTATTGGTGAAAATCACATTCTATTAAACACGGTCTATTTAAAACGGTTATCTTAAATCATCTGAAAGAAGACTTTTCTTCTAGACGTTGTAAAAGTCAGGGATTTACTTAACCATCCTTCTATATTAAAAAAAAGTAATCTGGAACTGAGCCAAAAACGATTTAGAAATGGACCAATCAAATTCTGCGTAGATATTCCGGGTTATTCTCATCGCTTTTTTACTAGGGACTTGTTTGAGGAGCTATTACTTTTTTTTATAGCCATCCTACGGATGCGAAAATCATACCACCAGACGCGAAATATAACAAGCTTTCAGAAATTAAAAAAATTATCACGGTCGGACAATAAAAACTCAAAAAATCCTTAAAAATCGAGTAAAAAATCTTTTATTGAAAAAGTCATTTTTTTATATTGTTGCCAATTTCTAAATAAGCGCAAAGGATTATGTTTTATCTCAAATAAAAAATGTATTTGTGCGAGACTATTAAAAACAATAATGAAAGTTTAAAATAATAATTAAATGATCACGTGTTGAAAGCAGGAAATAAAGAAAATTACGTCATAAAAATTGTGTTTACACATAAATATTAAAAATGAAAAAGATGAATTAAATGAAAAAGCATTATAACCAGTTAAATGAAAAAGCATTATAACCTGATTACAGAAGAAAGTCGCCGTTCGTGATATCATCATCACCATCATCTTTTTAAAACAGGATACATTACCAGGTTTTAAGAGGCGGTGAAATCAGAACGGGGGTTGGTGAGCGTAAGCGAGCAGGGGGCAGAGCCCCCTAGTATCTCAAATAGAAAAATGTATTTGCGCGAGACTATTAAAAACAATAATGAAAGTTTAAAATAATAATTAAGTGATCACGTGTTGAAAGCAGGAAATAAAGAAAATTACGTCATAAAAATTGTGTTTACACATGAATATTAAAAATGAAAAAGATGAATTAAATGAAAAAGCATTATAACCAGTTAAATGAAAAAGCATTATAACCTGATTACAGAAGAAAGTCGCCGTTCGTGATATCATCATCACCATCATCTTTTTAAAACAGGATACATTACCAGGTTTTAAGAGGCGGTGAAATCAGAACGGGGGTTGGTGAGCGTAAGCGAGCAGGGGGCAGAGCCCCCTAGTATCTCAAATAGAAAAATGTATTTGCGCGAGACTATTAAAAACAATAATGAAAGTTTAAAATAATAATTAAGTGATCACGTGTTGAAAGCAGGAAATAAAGAAAATTACGTCATAAAAATTGTGTTTACACATGAATATTAAAAATAAAAAAAAAATCCCTGACGGCTCGGCCTACAGGCACAGGTAGATTTCGAAGACGCAGACCGTGGGGCGCCTGTTTGTCGGGAATTGCGGAAGAAATGACCTTTTTGCGATGATGCTGCAGTTGGAACCGCCTACTTCGAAACCAAACTTGTTTGCAGGCGGAGCCAGCAAGGATTTTTTTTTTTTTTTTTTTTTTTTTTTTTTTTGCTATAAGAGTTGGTCCTATAAAAAACATGTCTTTAGATAATATTAAGAGGATTTATAATAAATTTAAGCGGATTTGAAATCTTGGGAATTGACGAAGTTCTGAATTTTTTTCTTCTAAAACCCCCCTCCCCCCCCCTTAAGGCAATTTTTAATTATATCAAAAATCTGTCATACATAAATTTTCGGCCCTTCTCCTAGAAGTAATAATAACTTCAAACGGATTCGATATGTATCATAATTATGAAAAATTATGGGGGTTTTTCTGTTTTCACAAAAAGTCCCCTCCATTCCCCCCCCCCCCCCCCTTGGTTCGATTTTGCCCATTAACGAACTTGACCGAGATTTTATGCCCCTTGATTTTATGTATCAGTTTCGAAAAGAAGCGGGAGTTGGAACCGCCTACTTCGAAAAATAACTTGTTTGCAGGCGGAGCCGGCAGGTATTTTTTTGGTTTTAATTTTATAAAAAACTTGTCAACATAAAAGTTTTAGATAATATTAAGAGGATTTATAATAAATTTTAGCGGATTTGAAATCTTGGGAATTGACGAAGTTCTGAATTTTTTTCTTCTAAAACCCCCCTCCCCCCCCTTAAGGCAATTTTTAATTATATCAAAAATCTGTCATACATAAATTTTCGGCCCTTCTCCTAGAAGTAATAATAACTTTAAACGGATTCGATACGTATCATAATTAAGAAATTATAGGTTTTTTTCTGTTTTCACAAAAAGCCCCCCCCCTCCCCCCCTTGGTTCGATTTTGCCCATTAACGAACTTGACCGAGATTTTATGCCCCTTGATTTTATGTATCAGTTTCGAAAAGAAGCGGCAGTTGGAACCGCCTACTTCGAAAAATAACTTGTTTGCAGGCGGAGCCGGCAGTGTTTTTTTTTTTTTTTAATTTTTTTTTTTTTTTTTTTGCTATAACGGTTGGTCCTATAAAAAACTTGTCAATATAAAAGTTTTAGATAATATTAAGAGGATTTATAATAAATTTAAGCGGATTTGAAATCTTGGGAATTGACGAAGTTCTGAATTTTTTTCTTCTAAAACCCCCCTCCCCCCCCCTTAAGGCAATTTTTAATTATATCAAAAATCTGTCATACATAAATTTTCGGCCCTTCTAGAAGTAATAATAACTTCAAACGGATTCGATATGTATCATAATTATGAAATTATGGGGGTTTTTCTGTTTTCACAAAAAGTCCCCCCCATTCCCCCCCCCCTGGTTCGATTTTGCCCATTAACGAACTTGACCGAGATTTTATGCCCCTTGATTTTATGTATCAGTTTCGAAAAGAAGCGGGAGTTGGAACCGCCTACTTCGAAAAATAAGTTGTTTGCAGGCGGAGCCGGCAGGGATTTTTTTCTTTTAATTTTTTTTTTTTTTTTTTTTTTTTTTTTTTTTTGCTATAACGGTTGGTCCTATAAAAAACTTGTCAACATAAAAGTTTTAGATAATATTAAGAGGATTTATAATAAATTTAAGCGGATTTGAAATCTTGGGAATTGACGAAGTTCTGAATTTTTTTCTTCTAAAACCCTCCTCCCCCCCCCCCCCTTAAGGCAATTTTTAATTATATCAAAAATCTGTCATACATAAATTTTCGGCCCTTCTCCTAGAAGTAATAATAACTTCAAACGGATTCGATACGTATCATAATTAAGAAATTATAGGTTTTTTTCTGATTTCACAAAAAGCCCCCCCTCCCCCCCCTTGGTTCGATTTTGCCCATTAACGGACTTGACCGAGATTTTATGCCCCTTGATTTTATGTATCAGTTTCGAAAAGAAGCGGGAGTTGGAACCGCCTACTTCGAAAAATAACTTGTTTGCAGGCGGAGCCGGCAGGGATTTTTTTTTTTTTAATTTTTTTTTTTTTTTTTTTTTTTTTTGCTATAACGGTTGGTCCTATAAAAAACTTGTCAACATAAAAGTTTTAGATAATATTAAGAGGATTTATAATAAATTTAAGCGGATTTGAAATCTTGGGAATTGACGAAGTTCTGAATTTTTTTCTTTTAAAACCTCCCTTCCCTCCCCCCTTAAGGCAATTTTTAATTATATCAAAAATCTGTCATACATAAGTTTTTGGCCCTGTTCCTAGAAGTAATAATAACTTTAAACGGATTCGATACGTATCATAATTAAGAAATTATAGGTTTTTTTCTGTTTTCACAAAAAGCGCCCCCCCTCCCCCCCTTGGTTCGATTTTGCCCATTAACGAACTTGACCCAGATTTTATGCCCCTTGATTTTATGTATCAGTTTCGAAAAGAAGCGGCAGTTGGAACCGCCTACTTCGAAAAATAACTTGTTTGCAGGCGGAGCCGGCAGTGTTTTTTTTGTTTTTAATTTTTTTTTTTTTTTTGCTATAACGATTGGTCCTATAAAAAACTTGTCAATATAAAAGTTTTAGATAATATTAAGAGGATTTATAATAAATTTAAGCGGATTTGAAATCTTGGGAATTGACGAAGTTCTGAATTTTTTTCTTCTAAAACGAACTTGACCGAGAATTTATGCCCCTTGATTTTATGTATCAGTTTCGAAAAGAAGCGGGAGTTGGAACCGCCTACTTCGAAAAATAACTTGTTTGCAGGCGGAGCCGGCAGGGATTTTTTTTTTATTTATTTATTTTTTTTTTTTTTTTGCTATAACGGTTGGTCCTATAAAAAACTTGTCAATATAAAAGTTTTAGATAATATTAAGAGGATTTATAATAAATTTAAGCGGATTTGAAATCTTGGGAATTGACGAAGTTCTGAATTTTTTTCTTCTAAAACCCCCCTCCCCCCCCTTAAGGAAATTTTTAATTATATCAAAAATCTGTCATACATAAATTTTCGGCCCTTCTAGAAGTAATAATAACTTCAAACGGATTCGATATGTATCATAATTATGAAATTATGGGGGTTTTTCTGTTTTCACAAAAAGTCCCCCCCATTCCCCCCCCCCCCCTGGTTCGATTTTGCCCATTAACGAACTTGACCGAGATTTTATGCCCCTTGATTTTATGTATCAGTTTCGAAAAGAAGCGGGAGTTGGAACCGCCTACTTCGAAAAATAACTTGTTTGCAGGCGGAGCCGGCAGGGATTTTTTTCTTTTAATTTTTTTTTTTTTTTTTTTTTTTTTTTTTTTTTTTTGCTATAACGGTTGGTCCTATAAAAAACTTGTCAACATAAAAGTTTTAGATAATATTAAGAGGATTTATAATAAATTTAAGCGGATTTGAAATCTTGGGAATTGACGAAGTTCTGAATTTTTTTCTTCTAAAACCCTCCTCCCCCCCCCCCCCTTAAGGCAATTTTTAATTATATCAAAAATCTGTCATACATAAATTTTCGGCCCTTCTCCTAGAAGTAATAATAACTTCAAACGGATTCGATACGTATCATAATTAAGAAATTATAGGTTTTTTTCTGATTTCACAAAAAGCCCCCCCTCCCCCCCCTTGGTTCGATTTTGCCCATTAACGGACTTGACCGAGATTTTATGCCCCTTGATTTTATGTATCAGTTTCGAAAAGAAGCGGGAGTTGGAACCGCCTACTTCGAAAAATAACTTGTTTGCAGGCGGAGCCGGCAGGGATTTTTTTTTTTTTATTTTTTTTTTTATTTTTTTTTTTATTTTTTTTTTTTTTTTTTTTTTTTGCTATAACGGTTGGTCCTATAAAAAACTTGTCAACATAAAAGTTTTAGATAATATTAAGAGGATTTATAATAAATTTAAGCGGATTTGAAATCTTGGGAATTGACGAAGTTCTGAATTTTTTTCTTTTAAAACCTCCCTTCCCTCCCCCCTTAAGGCAATTTTTAATTATATCAAAAATCTGTCATACATAAGTTTTTGGCCCTGTTCCTAGAAGTAATAATAACTTTAAACGGATTCGATACGTATCATAATTAAGAAATTATAGGTTTTTTTCTGTTTTCACAAAAAGCGCCCCCCCTCCCCCCCTTGGTTCGATTTTGCCCATTAACGAACTTGACCCAGATTTTATGCCCCTTGATTTTATGTATCAGTTTCGAAAAGAAGCGGCAGTTGGAACCGCCTACTTCGAAAAATAACTTGTTTGCAGGCGGAGCCGGCAGTGTTTTTTTTGTTTTTAATTTTTTTTTTTTTTTTTTTTTGCTATAACGATTGGTCCTATAAAAAACTTGTCAATATAAAAGTTTTAGATAATATTAAGAGGATTTATAATAAATTTAAGCGGATTTGAAATCTTGGGAATTGACGAAGTTCTGAATTTTTTTCTTCTAAAACGAACTTGACCGAGAATTTATGCCCCTTGATTTTATGTATCAGTTTCGAAAAGAAGCGGGAGTTGGAACCGCCTACTTCGAAAAATAACTTGTTTGCAGGCGGAGCCGGCAGGGATTTTTTTTTTATTTATTTATTTTTTATTTTTTTTGCTATAACGGTTGGTCCTATAAAAAACTTGTCAATATAAAAGTTTTAGATAATACTAAGAGGATTAATAATAAATTTACGCGGATTTGATATCTTGTGAATGGACGAACAGGGGTCGATCCAGGAAAAATTTGGGGCCTGTTTAGGGCCCCTTCACAAAAATCTATTTGATAAAATGGGCCCCTTTACAAAAATCAATTTGATAAAATGGGCCCCTTCACAAAAATCAATTTGATAAAATGGGCCCCTTCACAAAAATCAATTTGATAAAATGGTTACCCTTCACAAAATTCTATTCCATAAAAACTTACTATTTATTATTTATTTATTATTTTGATGTTTTAAAATGTGCAATTTGTAAACAAACAAGTTCACCAGAGCGGAAAACTTCAGCAAAAGGATTTAAAAAAGTTTTTATTTATAAATGCTTGGTTCGAATTTGATTAACTGGATTTCAACTTTCGTTGTAAAATGTTATTTTTCACAAAAATATAATAAATTTCACAAAAATAACCTTTACTTTTCACAAAATGGGCCCCAAGAAAAAAAAACCTGCATCGACCCCTGACGAAGCTATGATTTATTTTTCTTCTAAAACCCCCCTTTTTTCCCCCCTTGGGGCCATTTTTAATTATATCAACTGGGAGTCATGATCGGCGTAGATCTGCAAAATTTTTTCAAAATTTCCAACTTAGGTGAGAATGTAATAGGTAGTGATAGCATCATCATCATCTTTTTAAAACAGGCTACATTACCAGGTTTTAAGAGGCTGTGAAATCAGAACGGGGGTTGGTGAGCGTAGCGAGGGGCCGTTCAAGTATTACGTAAGCATATTTTTAGTCATTTTGTACCCCCTTCCCCCCCTTGTAAGAAAATATAAGCAAATGCTAGACACCCCCCCCCTTGCTTACGTAAGATTTTATGACAGTTTATACATCAAGACTTCTTGACAGATAAAAAGTTACCAATAAATTACATTATTAATCATACAAATTTATATAAATAGGCATATAGGGATTGTGATATCAAAAAATACAAAATGGTTTTAATATATTGTTGTTTATTGCATTAAACAAACCATTGTTTAAACCACCAAATTCATTGTTTAATGCTTATGTAAGAACTGTCGTGACCCCCCCCTCCCCCTTGTCAGAGAAAATAAGCAGACTCTGGACCCCCCCCCCCTGCCCCTTTACTGCTTACGTAATACGTGAACGGCCCCCGAGCAGGGGGCAGAGCCCCCTAGTTTGATACAAGTTAATAATCTTACTTTATGAATCACGAAAACGGCCGCTAACTCTCGCGACATGGGAGACCAAAAGATATCGCATTCAAAAGGAAGTGATTCGCAATCCGATTTCAGAAGATCGCCACTGGTTGTTATAATATCATTCAATGTTCCGTAATTGAGTCATTTTTTTAAAACAGAGCCAATGAGCGTGTTTTTGGAGCCTGCGGGGATGGGTGAGCACAGCTCGTAGGAAGCAGAGAACGACCCTGTGGGGTTTGTTAAAAAAATTATTAACAATATAGGAACACAATTCAAACGCGTGGCTTTTTTACTTTGATTCACTTAATTATTAAATGACGGCGGTCAACAGAGTGTGTGTTTTATCTTGACTGAATAGGCCTCGCCTCAGAGTCGAAACTATTTTAATAATAATAAAAAAAAAAACCCTAATGACTAAAAATTGTCCATCCCCTCGCTGGACACCCATCCTCCACTTCCAGGCACTCGAGTGCCAGAAGGGTGGCACTCGAACCCATCTTGTTCTTCGAAAATTTACGACCCTGGACTTGAAGAGATTTATGTTGGCGACGACGTCTCCCAGTGTCATCGCCAACCCTGTTTGCGCAACAACGGGACCCCTTTTTGCGGAGCGAAAGGTGACCTGGGCCCGTGCCATTGTGGCGCTGGGCGGTCCCACGGTCACCTAATACGGAGCGTGCCACAATGGCGTAACGATGGCTCCTGGCGTGACCGATTCGCCCAGAAAAAAAAAAACGGTCGCCCCGGTGATTACGGGAGTCAAAGAGTAACGTGGTCCGCTCCTACAAGCCATTGATGGATGGTGAACATCCACAACAACAACGCTCCACGTAACAGTGTCCTCTTCCCCCCCGCCACTTCATAAACAGCGAAGAAAAGACCCTGCTTAATTAAGGCTTTTGTTTCTGTTCTGCATTTCATTTCTTTGACAAATGTTTTTTAGCATTATTATTAGCAAGCTACGCCCGCTACGTTGGTCGATTTCTCTTAACGAACCTTTAATCAAACAAAATATTGACATTTCATAATTCACTTTCATATTTTAACATAATAATAAGGCTACTATAATTTGTGACTCGTGCTATAGACAATATACACGTCAGGACACGTCGCCCTTATCATTATCTTTTTACGCGTGAAGGTTTCGCTAGGGTACTCCATTGTGAAATTTGGTAATTTTTGAAATTCAATATTTTTGAAAAATGACATAATCATTAGATTTGAAATTTATATCAAGAAACATACAATTTTTTACCTTTCAAACGCAGTTTGTCTAACAATTTTCTGACAAATACTTTTCGAGCTATTATTTTTTTCAGTAACTTCAAATGTTTCATTTTCCGAGATGAATCTATGGAAAAGATTAGCGAAAAACCCAGTCGTCAGCAACGCATAGCTTTATATTAAAGAGGATGCTGGAGCAAGGATTGTCACCATCACTTTTGAAATCGGTTCTGTAGTTCCAGAGATTCCATAGAAATTGTAATTTAGAATAATTTCAGAACGCTTTTCGCTCATTTCACCCTTTTAAATTTCGATTTTTTTTTTTTTTTAATTATTCTTAGAGAGCATTTATATCTTATAAGTAATTACAATGCCAAATTTAAAATTTCTAGCTCCTTCAGTGTAAAAAAGTCGCAATTTTCGAACATTTTTCCCTCCTGCACCCCATTGGGGTTATTGGCACCGACATAAAATATAGCCTATGTTGGAGAAGGGACTGTCACCATCAATTTGCCACCATTACTTCTGAAATCGGTTCTGTAGTTCTAGAGATTCCATAGAAATTGTAATTTAGAATGTTTTTAGAACGCTTTTCGCTCATTTCACCCTTTTGAATTTCTATCTCTTTTTTCTTTCTTAGCCTTTTTTTTTTTTTTTTTTGCCCTGCATTTACATCTTATAAGTAACTACAATGCCAAATTTCAAATCGGTTCGGTTAGTTCTAGAGATTCCATAGAAATTGTAATTTAGAATGTTTTTAGAACGCTTTTCGCTCATTTCACCCTTTTAAATTTCAAATTTTTTGTTTAATTTGTTCTTAGAGAGCATTACATCTTATAAGTAACTACAATGCCAAATTTCAAATTTCTAGCTCCTTCAGTATAAAAAAAATTGCAATTTTAGAACGTTTTCCGATCCTGCACCCTCCTGGGGTTAGTGGCACTGGCATAAAATATTAGCCTATGTTGGAGCAGGGAGTGTCACCATCAATTTGCCACCATCACTTTAGAAATCGGTTCTGTAGTTCTAGAGATTTCACAGATATTGTAATTTAGAATGTTTTTAGAACGCTTTTCGCTCATTTCACCCTTTTAAATTTCGATTTTTTAAAATTTTGTTCGTAGAGAGTATTTACATCTTATAAGAAACTACAATGCCAAATTTCAAATTTCTAGCTCCTTCAGTATTAAAAAAAAGAAATGCAATTTTAGAACGTTTTTCGCTCCTGCACCACCCTGAGATTAGTGGCACCGACGCACAATATAGCCTATGTTGGAGCAGGGATTGTCATCAAAAATTTGCCACCATCACTTTTGAAAAGGGTTCGGTCGTTCCAGAGATCCCATAGAAATTGTAATTTAGAATGTTTTTAGAACGCTTTTCGCTCATCTCACAGTTTTAAATTTCGATTTTTTTTTTTAGAATTTGTTCTTAGAGAGCATTTACATCTTATAAGTAACTACCCTGCCAGATTTCGTGTTTCTAGCTCCTTCAGTATAAAAAAAATCGAAATTTTAGAACGTTTTTCGCTCTTGCATCCCTCCCCCCTATGGTAGTGGCACCGACATAAAATATAGCCTATGTTACATCAGAGACTGTAACCATCAATTTGCCACCATTACTTTTGAAAATGGTTCTGTAGTTCCAGATATTCCATAGAAATTGTAATTTAGAATGTTTTTAGAACGCTTTTCGCTCATCTCACCCTTTTAAATTTCGATTTTTTTTTAGAATTTGTTCTTAGAGAGCATTTACATCTTATAAGTAACTACCATGCTAAATTTCATGTTTCTAACACCTTCAGTGTAAAAAAAAAATCGAAATTTTAGAACGTTTTTCGCTCCTGCACCCCCCTGGGAGTAGTGGCACCGACATAAAATATAGCCTATGTTGGAGCAGGGACTGTCACCATCCATTTGCCACCATCACTTTTGAAAACGGTTCTGTAGTTCCAGATATATCATAGAAATTGTAATTTAGAATGTTTTTAGAACGCTTTTCGCTCATCTCACCCTTTTAAATTTCGAATCTTATTAGAATTTGTTCTTAGAGAGCATTTACATCTTATAAGTAACTACCATGCCAAATTTCGTGTTTTTAGCTCCTCAGTATAAAAAAAATCACAATTTTTGAACATTTTTCGCTCCTACATCCCTCTGGGATTAGTGGCACAGACATAAAATATAGCCTATGTTGGAGCAGGGATTGTCACCATCCATTTGCCACCATCACTTTTGAAATCGATTCAGTAGTTCCAGAGATTACCCCCTACAAGCAAACAAACAAACAATCTTTATTACTTTATAATATAATATCTATATAATAAAACCGTAAGTCATGTGACTGTCATCAACAGTTCCGGGATGTCCGTTTCACTTTTTCATATGCCAGGCGGCCATTTTTATTCAAAATTATTTTTGCAAATAAAACTGCATAAAAATTACATTTTTAGAAAGATCGTTCAAAATAAATTAATATTTGAGAGATGACTTACATTCAATTATGTATACATTCTGCAATAACTTCAGTTTAAATTAGGTTCGCAGTTAAAATTCTCTATATATGAAAGTAAACAAAGAAAAAAGATTCATTCGTTGTGAATGTTTAAAATATTAAACCATGAATCTTTGGATCGCTGCCTGGCGTAAAAAAAATAATCCGCACCAGTGAGACAGTCAAAGTTTACCTTAATTCTGTTCCATACAACTCAACTTCCGGATCTTTTTTTGACGTAAGTTGAACTCATGTAATAATATTTAATGGATCAAATTTCGAAAAGAATTGTCAGCTTTTATTTTTTGCGCGTGCAAATTAGAAACGATACTTTAATTTGAAATCAAATGTTTTGATTTATGATAATTATTATTTTTCTATTTTTTATTTTAAATGAAAAATGTGAACGTCATGTATTTTAAATTGAAACAGCTGTCACGGACGCACCGGGGCTGGCGCGATTTTTGTTTTGCGCCAAATATGTTTAAAAATCTCCGCATTAGCGAACATATTGCAAGTGATAAGCAAACGGACATGAAGCATAAATTCTTAAGTGGGTTAAGTGGTTTTTGTCAAGAAAGATGACATACATAACAACAAAAAATATGCGAAATGCTACCGCGATCGCAAAAGTTCTTGATTTATCTATTAGATTTTTCCAGTTATGCGAGGGATTAAGGAAAAAAATAAATTATGAATAAAAATAATTTGTTACAATGCTTAACATACATTTAAGGGCGACCAAACTGGTCGCCATTGGCGGCTAGTTAGTATAGATTAAATTTGGAGGGATGTTTCGCCGATCGCAAAATCTCATGATAACCTGTGGAGAAACGGAAACAGGTGATGATTCATTTGTCTAATAAATAAGATTCGACTCTTACAAAACTAAAATACTTTTGAGTGCACAAAAGTATAGAAAGCGGGCATGTTACCAATGGGTGCTCAACAGCATGGGCGCCCGTGGAATAAAATCCAGGGAGGGGTCCAACTTAGGAACAGATCTGACTGTTGTCCGTTGCTGCCTAAGGCCGCATTTTTTAAAACAGAGACTATAAACGTGAAATAAGGTAAACCAAGACTATTTTGTCAGAACACGACGTCCAAGTCAAGTTTTAACATAGCATAAAAAGGATGGTTCTTGATCTTGATATAATAATAAAATAATATTATTTTTTTAAATCCCGAAGAAATAAGACTTCTCCGAAAGGCTCTCTACGCATTCCCTTTTTACACATGCACAGCTTCAAAATTTTCTACAATAATAATTTTATACATAAAAATGAAAGTGACTTTTTTTTTCATAAATATTTTCCTTCAAATGAACTTAATTTGAATTCTATAGATTTTAATTAAATAATTTTCAAAATGTTTATTTCGTTATTTTTTTTTAAATTTAATTACCTTTAAATGACATTATTTTTTAGCATTTATTGCCTATTTTGAAATGATTCAATTTCTCGCAAAAACAAAAGTAATAATCATACGTTTTTATTTTCAGACTCATCATGACATGACGGTAAAGTCATTAAAACATTAAATTTCAAGTTAAAAAAAAAAAAAATGTCCAATTTTCATTGCTCTGTGAGTATCTAATCTCCCATCAGCTTTTTCTATTGAAGAAGAAGTCTATACAAAACTGTTTTAAAATTATTTTGAGAATAACTCGCTTAAATTGTCAAAAAATATAATTAAAAAGTAAGAAAAAAAAGAAAATGCAGGGAAGAAAAATTTGAAAATTTTGCAAAACTAAAATATATTTTGCTGACATTCGTCGTCAACAGGGTGGGTGCCCACAGAATAAAATCCAGGGGGGGGGGAGTAAAATTTTGGAACAGATGCGACTGTTGTCCGTTGCAACCAAGGCCCTTTTTCTTTTTCTTTTCCTTTAAGGTGCGTTCGTAATTATATATATATACGTAGCACCTATTAGTCGTCGTCTGGTCCGTCCGTCTGTCCGCATAGAAGAGCGCCAAAACGACCCAACACCGAATGGTTTGAAATTTTATCTACAGAATCTTTACGGAATGTTCTCGAGTCATTTCAAATTTTATGAAAATCTAATCAAAACTTAACGAAGATATCAATAAAAGTTTTCTCCATTCCATTCAATCCTATCCTATAAGTAATCAATTCAACGATATCCCATGATAGGTCATGATTCTAGTTTGCCAGGGGGATGACGTCCTATTGAAGAGGGAGTCCTAATTATTTCCATAGGACTGAATTTAAAAACAGAATCGTGTAGACTAAAATGGTTTCATTATATAGTTTTTGGACCGTTTTTGGATAAATGTTTCCGGAAAAATAGATATTCAATGGAAAAAGAGACTCAATAGGGATGTCAAGTTCTGACATTTTCAACGCTAGACTTCCGTTTCCCATTGGAATGTTCGGTCCATGTCAACAAAAGATAAAATGTTGCCAGCTTAAAATGTACTTATTTTAGGACGGAAATGAATCCTGTCCTAATAAGCAGACGATAGAATTCATTTTTTTTTTTCAGTGAAATAATAACGATGATTTTTTTTCACATTGTCTTGTATTGGACATGGGCGTATAGTATCATTTTATTGTAGCAGAATTGTTTGTGAAATTGTATCGAAACTTAATTTCATAAAATAAAATAAATATCTATATAATACGAAAATCTGCATCCCATAAAATAAATTTTGTATTCCTGCATTTTTGCGTAAAGAGTGCAACAGCTATTAGGACACAAAGATCTGAATATTTATAAAACTAGTTAGAGTACGAACGCACCTCATGGGTCACGTTTAACGTACAATCTCCAACATGATTTTTTTTTTTTTTTTTTTTTTTTTTTTTTTTAATCGAGAATGTAAAAAACGTGAAATAAGAATTTGTTGCCAAGAGACAAAAATACATTGAAGCCGAGTTCTCATCATATAACATAAAAAGGTAATACAGAATATAAGAAATAAGAGAGATTAAAAATCCAAAAGTCGGCATCTTACTGTCATTTTTCAAAATGAAGAATCGAAACATCTTGCTTACCTTCTTTCGTGAGGAACCACCCGCTTAATAAGATCACTTTCAATCACGTGAACATAACAAGACTTACACATTGCCCGTCACTTCTGATGGAAAATACTTTACCCATCCTTACGTAGTATCGGGTAAGTCTTGTAATCGTTTTAAAAATCGAAAAAAAAAAAATGACGGATTGACACGTTTCAGACACGGGAGATTCGGAAAAACATATTTTTAGGAAAAAAAAAAAAATTTGCCGTCCGTCTGTCTGTGTGTGTGTCTGTAAACGCTCTATCTCCCGAACAAAATTGAGATAGAGACTTAAAATTGGGTGCGTACTTAGTATGTCATCATGAGAAGAAGCCGGAACTATTTTTTTCGGACTCTCGTTCTGATAAAAAGTAACATAAAAACTTTCGAAATGGTTTATTATAAAATATAATAAAACCCCCCATAAATTTCGCATAAATAATGAAGTTGATTGGATCATGAGTTGGCGAGATATTTGGAATCCTATTTTCCACACACTTCGATTTTTCGTGACCCTGTATTTCAATTCAAATATGGAAATGTTAGTGAATAGGATGATGGAGTTATTTTCCTATTTTATAGTAACTACTTTTCTTTAGTGTTTAATTATTTAAGGGTACAGTGAACCATCCAAATCAACTTTTTTATTTACGAATCAATTTGCTTGAAAATGACAGCAAATGTTATTAGATATCAGTATGCGCATTTTGGTTAAAATATATTGAATGCTATTTTAGCTAATGAAAATTTTAATTTTCAAATTCCCGAATAATGAGTCTTCTTCAAAATGCTCCATGCGCATTCTATTTTGACATGCAGGTTCAAAATTCTTACACAATAAAGTAAAAGTTACTATATATATATTTTTTTTTTTTTTCATAAATAAAGCTCTTAAAAAAAAAATTTAATTTGAATTTGTAGATGTTAATTAAATAATTTCAAAATATTTATTTCGTTGATTTTTTTATTTTTTTTTATTTTTTCAGATTCAATTACCTTTAAACGATATTATTTTTCGTAACTTATACACATATAGAGAGCATCTATGAGAAATTAAAAAGTAATAATAATAATATGAGCGTGAAACATTTAAAAATCATGAAAACGATCAAAGTTTCCAATCTGTAAAAATCAAGTTTTGATGAATAAATAAGTTATGTATGTCCAATTTCTTTTTTAAAACCCTTTTCTCTATCAGTAAAGGTTTTAATATTATCTATGACTCATTTCCTAGATTTTTTATGCATTTATGATAAATATAGCTAGTTTATAGGTCCACTCATTAATATTTCAGCAATACTTGAAATATCATGTAACATATACTCTTCAATATTACTTTAAAAAAAAATAATAACAAAAATTATAATTTAACAAATTACAATAACCATTGGAAAAATGTAAAAATTACTAATAATAATTGTTATAGCGGCCCCCACAATTATGATTAATCCAAGGTTGCAGTTTATGATTTCGCCAAGATCATCACAAAGCTTCTATATAGGCATCCTATAGACGCATATATATATATATTCCAAACACTTCTATAGGTGCCATATATACGTCATTATACACATATTATTTACGTCTTATATAGGTCGTATAACATCCTATACACATGTCCTATATATACATCCTATAAGCGTCCTATATGCATCCTATATGACTAATAACTTGGCCGTCAAGAAATGTTGATATACATATCATTATTTATAATGTCATGCTTTATAATTTGGCGATTCATCCTTGGGGACCGCTACAATACGAAAGCACCAAATTTGTAATATATTAATGAAAACAGAAACAAAAATATTTTATCGGGTCCTTCCTACAATAACTCTAGATCTTGTTTAGATAGATGTCTGAGCTAAAGGTAATTTTGAGGAAATTAAAGTTTTTTGCTTTATAAGACGATTTCTCATCCGACGTCCATTTTTGAATTCGGCTTTTTTTCATATCGGATCATTTGCATCGATCCTTTTTGTAACGATTTTCTGCATTTCTATTGCCTATTCAAAGAGAAATTCTTCTAAAGTGACAGAATTTCGTTAAAAAGGGTTAAAATAATAAATTGCGAGCATCAAGAGGTCCATTCTCGACCATTTTCCCAAAGGTTAATAATAAATAAATAATAATAGTACCATATGCAAACACATCCATTTTGTTTCTAGAAAAATAAAATAATGTATATTTTATATTTATTTCTATGTAGAGTAGAAGAATTTTTTTCGACTTACGGTTTTCGACGGGTTGACACGTATTAGGGATCATTGATTCCGAAAAAGATGTCTTTACAAAATGTCTGTCTGTCCGTGTATCCGCGTGTGTGTCCTCATTGCATCATCGAAAAGTGTATGAAGTTATGCTTAGAATGGAACACTTTTTTTTTTCTATGTTTTTTGATGTGAGCAGCAGGTCCTTCTTGAATTTGGGGATATTTCGCCGGAAGGGGTTGCTGTGATAGCGATTTAAAGATTTGAAATTCACAAAAATGTACAAAAAAATTAGAAATCCTAAAAATTTAGCGTAGTAAACTTAGCGAAAAAAAAAACCCCAAGGAATAGGGAGGCTCTATTTTTATGCCGGTACAGGCCAGAAAGACTCTTCGTAGTTGTGTTGTGCAAAGAAAGGTTCTTCGAATCCAGGTAACCCGACGATTCGTAAGCAGCTGACGTACAACAGAATGACGAAAAATGTTAATTTTATGGGCGATGCAATAGCGAATTTTGACGTATTAGCATGACTGAGATAGAAGAAAGTTTTTGGATTGGCACATCCGACTCATTACAAATCAAAGTAAAATGGAATTTAATGAAATAACCTGAAATCAGAAGTCTTGGAAAGAAGAGATTGTAAAATTAAAAAATTTCTCTAACCTCATTTTCTATTATTATTCAGCATCTGGAGCTATTTCTAATGACATAAAATTGCCTATTTTTTGACATTAGTACAGTAAAATATAGGAATCCAATACCGATATAATTCAAAAAATAATAAATATTTTCGCATGAAACTACAAAAGTTCGAACTACTCATAAAAGCAAGTAAAATGGCAGAAAATCGCCAAAAAATCCGATCATTACACAGTTTAATAAGATCTGTCTCTGTAAGACAACTCTAAGTAAGACTCTGTCCAACTGTCAAAATAATTGGGTTGAGCAATACATTTTAAAAGAGTGAAAAGGCGTACTTTTAACATTCGCATTTGAAAAAAAAAAACTGTTACATTCCGTTTTATTTTAGGTTACGCAACTACTTGGCATGCACCCATACGTAAAAACGAGAAATTTGTTTCTATGACAAATAGAACGCGAGCTATAGCGGTGTCAAAAGTCCATTTTGCTCAGTCCTCAGAATATAAACTTACACAGAGTATTAATTCATCTTGCGAAATCGTGGCATCCACTGGCAGGTATTCCTGTTGTTTGCTGTTTGTTGCATTGTTGTATCTTCTCCTTGGCGTAATACTGAGTCGAGTTTCTAAGATGACATTTTGATTATTATTTTTTTAATGAATCGATTTGTTGCTACGTGCTGAGTATTTTTAAATTAGAATTTAAATTATAAAATACAAAAAGAATTGTTGGTGTATAAACCTAAACACATATTTAAACATTTTCAAATAATTCTAAATTAAAACGCGAAACTATATCGAGTTGAGTTGTTGTTCAGAATCGAATTTTGAAAGTCATATTTATATTAAAGGTAAGTTTGTACTTAGTGTAACAGACACGTTCAGGAAAATAAGTTATAAAAGGTGTAGCATTGCACAGTCCATAAGATAAAATAATATATATTTTATATAATTTTTAAATTTTAACTAACTTAATAGTTTGTTGTGAGATATCGAGATTGGAATTCTTATTCTAATAAAACAAACAGAATATCCGAATTCACCATGCGTGCCAAACTTATGGGTTTTTTTCCAAATTAAATATTTACAACTAATTTTTATGATTATTTTTAAATTAAGTATACTAAGGTGAATTTAATGTTTCAAGATTAGAAGAAAAAAAAATGTTCTATATATTTAATAACAAATATTCATAATTCGAAACTGTAAAAAAAAATTTCAAAAAATGTTTCTTGTTTGTATGTGGATAATTATTAACCTCTTTTATTTGACAAATTTTCTCGTTTTATTGAATGCAAAAAAAAAAAAAAAAAAAAAAAAAAAAAAAAAAGGATGGTTATTAGCTATGATACACCTTAACAGATAATGACATGTGTTATTTTCAAACATTTCCAATGAGCTATCAATTAAAACGACTTACCTTCAGATGGAGTTATTAACCAGAATGCAATGGAAGTAATAAGTCCACTTTCTCCAAAACGAACGCACACATAAACAATACACAGAAATCCGTTGGCGCACAGACACAAACACACAACACACAACCAGGATTACGTCTTGCCGCGACACTCACTAAAAAAACTAACCAGCATGAACGAGATTTTTTTTTTTTTTTCTCTCATTCTTCGGCCCACCTTTAGACGAATCCTGGAAGATATAAAAAAAGAGAGAAAAAAGAAAAGGGCCAATACGCCCTAAGGTGGAATGAGAGGGGATAAAAGATTTTGATAGCCAGTTCCATCGAAGGTGGTTCGACCCCCCTCTGCCCCACAAAAAAAAAGGAGACCTTTTTCTTCGAAATTCGGAAGTGTTTGATATCTGTTTTGTTTTGAAGCGGGCCGGCTCCTCCGGCGAAGGTAGGGGGTGTCGACACACAGTTGCGTGAATTGAATAGATCCACGGTCAATCTATTGAAACCCTTTCTTCTCTCACTGTCTCCTTTTTTTCACGGCGAATCCGGAGTTCCGAAAAGGATTCGATAACGAAGTCTATATGGATTGATTACAGGATAGCGTCGTTATCTAACACTTCATTTTTTAACGTTTTAACGACGTCTAAAGCGGTCTCGAAGATTCTGTGGTTTTTTTTCCTATTATAGGAGTCATTCTCACAAAAAGTACAAAACAGCCAAAAAAAGAAGTAGAAAGAAAGAAAGAAAGAAAAATCTATTTTATAAAAGTAGGTAAAAAATCTTTAAAATCGCATGGATGTTTTCATGGATGCTTCATCATTCACCTGATAGGAGTGGTCAAGTTCACTATTTTGTTTTTCGCAAGCGTTGTTCTATAAAAAAAAAAAAAAAAAAAAAAAAAAAAAAACTGTCAATATAACAGTTGTAGATAATATTAAGAAGATTTATAATAAACTAGATGGAACCCGTCAAAACGGGAAAAAAATACTATAATAATATCAGTAAAATAAGCTTCTTTATTATTTAAGTAGGGCTTCGTATGAAACAGTCTTTCAAATATTTTATTTTAAAAAATCCCCCCAACCCAGTGAAATGCTATTTCCGATGCAAACTCCAAATGAACACTCCGTAAACAAATGTGTAATGCAAATCAGTTTGACATTACCACCATATTCCCCACGACACAGAAAAAAAAAAGGTCATGGACGTATAAAGTATCATACAAATAGTCCTATCATAAAGTATCATACAAATTTCCTACTTTCATCTCATATTCAGTAAATAAAAGAACATAGTATAAGCACCCCCCCCCCCTGTGATAATTTAATCGAATGAGCTCCTATGCGCAAATGTATTGCACCTGCCCAAAGGCACCGTTGAAATTCGACGTTAAAAAAAGTTTTAAAATGTTTAAATTAAAAGTTTTAAAATGTCCTCTTTAATCATTGTTCGTTTCAAATCCATATCTTCTAAAACGCATCCATTGTTTTAAGCTAATCAATTTTTATGTAAAAATGAAGAATTTTTGTTAAAAATAATAAATTAATATGCAGATGAGGGAGAATTTTAATGTTTTCAATTGTAATTTATTTGTATGGTTTCTTCTATCCCTTTACATAATCAGGATGATTATTCCTTTTCCATCACAGTCGGCTTCTTATACAGTTAAATATCCAATGGATCTTTAAAAAAGTAATAAATAACAGTTCCTAGCATATTCTGATTCAACATATACATCAACGAATTCAACATATCAATTTTATGTTAATCATAAACTAAAAATAGTTTTTTTTTCTTTTGACAGATTTTATATTAGCGCCAAAATACTCTATCTTATGGATAATCTGATCTTATGATTTATCAGGTTTTTATTATTATTATTTTTTTTCACTTTTCATGAAGGTTAGGGATACCTATTTTCAATTTTTGCAACTTTCCAAGGGGCTATTTTACATTATTAAAACAAACAGACGGTCATTGTTGAGATAGAATTGGAAAATATTTCATACTTGAAAATTATTTAAAAAGTCGTTAAATTAAGCGGCAGATTTCAAAGAAATTTCAATCGAAAGCTAATTTTTTTTTTCTAATTGAGGATGTAAGAATTGAAATTGTAAGATGTAGTAAAAAAATTAAATTTTTAGTATTTAGAAGTGATGTAAGCGCGATGATAGCTAAAGCGATAGTGCCGTTTGTTGTCACAACCGTTATACATTTCTAAATATTGCCACTGTAATTTGGTTGGCGTCCAAAAGTAGACTACCATTTTTTGACATCGAAAGAAAAATTCACAGTGAAAGAAATAAGACTTTGCCGCTAATAAGGAACTGTTAAATGAACTTACAACAAACCTACCAAAATAATTCCTATAAAATATTAGCCTTATATTGTTTATTCTAGCTAAAAATACAATCATTATTTCAAGTTTTTTTTTCCTGAAATTCTTTACTTTTGTGAATTTTTTTTTATTAAAAAAGGAAATCTTAATAATTTAAATCCTATAATTCCTATAACTTAATCCTATAATCTAAAAAAAAGTAATTGGTAACATGTAATCAAGGTATGCAATCAAGATGAAGCAACCAATAAAGGCTCCAGTTCTAATCTTTAAAATTAAAAATTGAAATTTCAATTAATATTACGCCATGTTGACACAATCATATAAATTTTTCTTTTTAGTTTTATCAATGTTAAAATGCATTTCAAGCTAAGCATAACGTCATTTTCACCGGTACAAACTTTTCACACGCACATTTATGCTTAAGCACCATGCATACAAATAAAAATATATTTTGCATTTAATTGTAATGAAAAAAATGGCATCAACAAAGTTATAATGCTTAATGATAAAATGAACCCAATGGACATATTTCCGTGACGTCACAGTAAATAAGAATTTTTATTTGCTTATAAAACACAGGGATAAATATTTTTACCGAAATACTTAAACATTTTAACTATATTAACCGACTTAAAAAAAAGGAGGAGGTTATCAATTCGACCCGTTATGTATGTATTTTGTTGTTCACGCATAACTCTCGTAAATGTGCATCGATTTTGATAATTTTTATTTTGTTTGAAAGAGTAAGGGTCCAAAGTGGTCCCATTTCAATTTCGTCAAAATCTGATCATTAGAACAAATTATTTTATTCAAATTTCCATTATTTTGATAATTTAATTTATATTTCAAAAAGTCCATTATTTGAATTGTTGCCAATTTGTAAAATAGCGCACATAATAATATTCCCTTTCAATTAAAAAACGTATTTACACGTGACCATCAAAAACAGAAATAAAACTTTAAAACAATAATTAAATGATCACGTGTTAAAAGCAGTAAATGTAGAAAAATACGTTATAAAAAATATACTTGCGCGTGAATATTAAAAAAGAAGAAATAATTAAATTATTACACGTTCAAAACATTAAATAGGGAAACTTACGTCATATTTAAAATGCTCAAATAACATTACTTCCAAACAGTTTCAATTTAAAAACATATTTACACGAGAAATTAATTTATTTGTAGCTGATATATTATGTATACTAAACTATGAAAAGTCCTTCTGGTACCTTCCTACCTTCCTACCTACTTACTTCCCTACCCTTCCTACCGGCAGGAAAAGACAGCCTACCTATTCCTTGGTTTTAAGATTTTAGCTAAATTTACTGGAAAACACCAAGCTATAAAAATGGATGGAGCCCGATTACAGAAGATTCGGTCGCAGTTCTCGTCAATATTGAATTTGAATCAGAATTCCGCCAAATATGTCAGCTATAGCCAAGTTGGCTTCATTTATGGCAACTTGTTTTTGTCGCCAAATTTTTTGATATTTCGCCAAATATTGCCTAGCTTGGAGAGAATTTAACGCTGGCGAACATGAATATATAGTGTTAAGAATGTAACAGTTAGAATGATGGTACAACAATGAAATAAAACTTGCGAGATAGCATGTTCACTAAAACTCTTAAATTAAAACCGTTTATGGAGGAATCCTGCTGTCTTGTTTCAAAATGTCAGCCACTCTAAAATTTCAAAATGCTATATCTCAGCCAATTTTTTAAGGTAGAGGCAAAACAAAAATTGTTCAGGTATCCTTGGATCAAGGCTGAACATTCAATTGAAAAAAACCTTTAGGATTTCTAATATTTTTAACGACTTAACTGTACATCTTTTTGAATTTGAAATCTTTAAGTGTCTATCATAGCGCCTCCTTCTTGCCGAATATCTCCAAATTCAACTGGGACCTGCAGGCCATAGTAAAAAAAAATGTGGTTCAGTACTGTGGATAACCTAATACACTTTTCGATGATACAATAATTTAAATGGAACAAAAATCGCTATCACAGCGCCCGCTTTCGGCAGAATATACGCAAATTCAAGTGGGACCTGCTGGTCACAGCCAAAAACCTATAAATGAAATTTCGTTCAATTCTAGGTTGCTTCATAACTTGACACACTTTTCAATGATACAAAGAGGGCACACACGGACAGACAGATATTTTGTAAAAACACGTTTTTCGGAATCTTTGACTCCTAAAACATATAAATCCTTCGAAAACCGGAAGTTGAAAAAATTTTGATCACAATACTTTCTTCTATTTAGATAAAAGAAGGTGAGAAAAGGAGGATGTTAATAATTTGACCCTATATGTATGTATGTATGTTTTAGTCCTGTTCACGCATAACTTTCGTAAATGTGCACCGATTTTGATATATATATATTTTTTGTTTAAAAGTGTAAGAACATGGATTTTCGAGAGCCATTTAAATTTCGGCAAATTCTGATGATTAGAACAATTTTGTTGTTAAAAAATTTTTTTAATTAAAAAATGCGTGGAACCCGATTACAGAAGATTCATTCCCAATTCTCATCAATCTGAATGAGAATTTCGTCAAATTAGTCAACTATAACCACGTTGACTTCATTTATGGCAACATATTTTGATCGTCAAATGTGGTGATATTTCTCCAGTTGTCGTCCAGATTGACAAGAATTTGATTCTGTCAAAGATTTTATTAAAAAATCTTTATTTAATGGATAATTTTTGTAAATTATAATTTCTGTTACAAATTACTTATTTATTCAGCAGATGTTGAAATCAAGATAATTGTGTATTACTGTATTAATAACTAAAAAGTAGGAAATAAAATAAACTTTTACAAAAAAAAAAATATTAACCGACTTAAAAAAAAGCACTAAAAAGTATTAAATAATTCTTTAAAATTCTCTAATGACAAAATGTTATCCATTAACCACAAATCCGATATCATGTGTCGGAATAAAAATGATAAATTTAATATGTACAGTTTAATACCCATCAAACATGGATTTTCGAGAGAATATGTTTTACAAGAGATGTATATACAGACTTATGATTTAGTTTACATATGAAAAGCAATCAATTACTTTTTGAAGTCGGTGCCAAACAACTCCAATCGATAAATTAGTAGATACTAGGTACAATATATTCACAATTGTTACTAAACTTAAGGTAGTTTGGCACCGACTTCAAAAAGTAATTGATTGCTTTTCATATGTATATATTCGTAAACTAAATCATAAGTCTGTATATTCATCTCTTGTAAAACATATTCTCTCGAAAATCAATGTTTGGTGGGTATTAAACTGTACATATTAAATTTATCATTTTTATTCCGACACGTGATATCGGATTTGTGGTTAATGGATAACATTTTGTCATTAGAGAATTTTAAAGAATTATTTAATACTTTTTAGTGCTTTTTTTTAAGTCGGTTAATATTTTTTTTGTAAAAGTTTATTTTATTTTAACTTACAAATTAAAAAATTCGGCCTAAAAATCACGTGCTTTTAATATTTAATATTTATTTTTTATGCTCGCAATCATTGAGTTCAGAAAATACTCTGTACGTCGCAACAGTGGGCGTTAATCCGATTGCCGACTTTATGACGTCATAAGCAGAAGTAAAATTTTAATTTAAGATTACGGCTAATTAATTAAATTTTCGAAAAAACGAATGTACGATAACAAATCTGTGACCAAATATTTAAAAAAAAGAACAGAAACATTTAAAAAAAAGAATGATGTAATTTGATGTAGTAGTTTGTTCTCACGGATTGTCGAAACAAAACGCTTAGCGTTTTAAATATATAGATTTAAGCGGATCGGATATCTTGTGAATGGACGAAGTTATGAAATTTTTTCTTCTTAAACCCCTATTTTTTTTTTTTCGCCCCTTGAGGCTATTTTTAATGCTATCCAAAATCTGTCCTACATAAA
Organism: Maratus michaelseni; assembly: GCA_963931845.1. Taxonomy (NCBI): domain Eukaryota; kingdom Metazoa; phylum Arthropoda; class Arachnida; order Araneae; family Salticidae; genus Maratus; species Maratus michaelseni. The sequence continues at coordinate 471,153,175 of OZ007589.1, forward strand.
TTTTTGGCCCTTTTTCTAGAAGTAATAATAACTTTAAACGGATTCGATATGTATCCTAATTAAGACGTTATATGGGTTTTTTTCTGTTTTCACAAAAACCCAACCCCTTGGTCCTATTTTGCCCATTAACGAACTGGACCGAGATTTCATGTCCTTTTATCCGTTTGGAAGAGATTTGTGCAGAATTATGGAAGTTATCGTGTCCATAAAAAAGTGACAGATAGATAAAATTTTGAACTGGGGGGTGGTTTTGGTTTCTAAGAGTCATGACTGCAAAGTTTTTCAGAAATTCCAACGTAATAGGTGGTATTTCCTACGAAATCTACCTAAAAAAGAGGCAGTAGCACGATGCGTTTTTGACTGAAATGACGTGGGATTTTCTAGTCGTAATAATGACGACACTGTTCATTGGACGGGCGACAGTTGGTTACAAGAATATTTGTTTTCTATGTAAATGGATAAAAAAATGTTGAGAAGTAATTATTACCATTTTAAAACTTCTTCTCCCCCATAAAAATGCAAAATTTACAGAATTCGTAATTTTTAGGGTTTCGTCCGTCTCACGAAACCCTATATTACTCCCGCTCCGTTGTCTGTTCGTCACAGAGCCATTCTCAAAAACTACATAACTTATAAAGTTGAAACTTTGTGTATATAGATGAACACCAGCTGTGAAGAGCTCAAAATATTAAAACTTGAAAAATTCGTATTATTTTAATAAATAGAGATAAAAAACCAAAATTCTAACAGCCTTTTCCTATTCAATTTAAACATTTTTCGTTATAGCAGATGCCAAAAATTTTAAATCCACAATGAAATTCTTTCTACGATAATTAATTTTCTATCAGACGATTTCCACGTAAAAAATGAAAATGAAATAAAAAGTTTCACCCATTGAAAAAAAGATAAATATGAAATAAAATTGATTGACGTCATAGTGGTAATAAAACGGAAAATGTCTAAGATTTCTCAATAATACAAGGAGTATGAGTATGTGTATGTACACAAAGCAGATTAATATCACGTCATTAGAGAATTAAAAAGAAAATCTGACGTCCTATTGGAAGTTTAACGAATTTTTCAAATGTTTGAGAATAATACAAAGCGAGTAATAGAGAGTATAGAGAATTGATATATGAGTAATAGAGAATAGTAAATATATGAGTTTGAGAAATATATTGAATCGTGATGAAAATCCTATTATGGAGATATTAGCCTATTTTAACATTTTGAAGGTGTACAATTTGTTTAATTTTGAAATTATTTTTTTAAATATTGCATTTAGTCCGTATGATGGATATTATTATGACAGAATATAAATCCGGCTGGTTTAGATATTCGAAAAAACGAAAAAAATAGACCGGTAAATTTTTACTTTATAAAAAACATCACTTTTTGTTGTTGTTGCTAAATGATATTTATTTGAATTTATTAAAGAAAGGATAAAGTGTTTTGAAAGGATATTAAACGAAACCTTTTGAGCGATCTTCGATCCCACTTACCCACTTGTTTGACGAGCGTTTAGTCTTTTCCACTAACCCGAGTTAACAGGTGTCGTTACAGTTTGGAGAGTTTACAACGCCAATGGGATGACGCATCTTCAAATGGATGGGTAGCTTGATGAACGGTCCATTGTGAAAATTTCAACTTTTATAGGTTTTTTTTCGAAATATTTAAAATTCAATGAGACATTTAAAAAAAAAAAAAAAAAAAAAAAACGCACTACGTCAGCGGCGGACGTCTACTTTCTGATGGTGAAACCCCTATTTCGATAATTATGAGGAGGCCATGAATCATCCCTTATTTCAATTTTCCAGTAGGTTAACACAGGATTTCAGGATCGGCGAAGCACTTAATAAGATTTTATGACTCCATGAAGTTAGAATAGCAACTTATCTCCATCATTGTTATGGCGGGAAGAGTAAAAGAGAATGGATTCGATTCTTCATTCATTATTGACAACGCAGATAAAGGAGGCAGCACTCTCTTAGGTGACCGTTTAAAAGAAAAAGGAAGCAACATCTCTGTTAAAAGAAGGGCGTCATTGTTCCCTGTGATCTTTGTTGTAAGACGCCGCTAATGGTTCGGTTCTTCACGTAACGAGTGCATCGAACAAAACAACCAACATGAGCGTGTTCTCTCTCTCTGTGTATAAAGGGAAATGCAACTGGACGATGGATGATGTTGAAAATAGCGACACACATTTCATGCATTTTACTAGCCTCCTCTTCCTATCTCATGTAAAACAGAGTCTGCGCGGGCAAAAATGTTTAGGTAGGAGAGTTAAATGTTGAAGCAGGGGTTTTTTCCACCTCGTCTCGATTTTCACAGCTCATGGACCGACCCGAAAAAGAACGAATGAAATCAGGCGCTCGAGACGAGCCACTATGGACAGAAACTGACCCGCTCCACAACGCGAAACTTTCTGACTCATTTTTAAAGGCAAGAGCATAAAATGGGCAGGCCTGACTCGAGTAGCGATTTTGATATGGATTAAAATGACTTCAAAATAATACTGCCTATACCTATACACACGCAAATGTTTTAAATGACAACCCTTTTTCAGAGGATGAGTCCGCGAGACTCTCTCTTCAGAACTCTTTTCCCCCATTTGCGTTTTTCCGACAGAGAACTGTCTATCCGATCTGCAAGGGGTCAATCCTTTGCACGTCCGTTTTTCATGTGGTTGGTAAGGTGTTCCATAGAATGAATTGGACCTATTGGGCGCCCTCCTTCGAACCCCTGCCTAACTTACATGTCTACAGCATCATTTTCCTTTCTACGGGAATCGTGTCTTTTTTTTTCCATTCGCTCGCTTAGACTTGCCTCGCTTGGGATCTTGGAACAGCGAGGAAACGAGTTTGGGGACGGCCACCGTTGTTTGTCCTCTCTCAATCCATTGTTTCCAAATGATGTAGAAAAGAAAATAAACAGGAAATAGGGTGTAGGGATATTAGAAAGTGTTGTAAGGATTCCGCATCCTAAAGAAACAAAACTTCCAGTCTACCGCTTTCATAGCCTATTGGACGAATGGAAACATTTTAATCCTAAGTTGCGTAAGATAGCATTTTTGTACTGCATGCACTCTCAATGAAGGTGGTTCTCAGCTGACCCGATCAACAACGCAAAACTTCCTGACTCACTTTTTAAACGCAGAAGCATAAAATGGGCAGACCTGATACTCTATGAGTAGCGATTTCGATTCGAAATGAGTTTTCCATTTTTCGATCCATGCATGACTGATCGACTTAGAAGCGATTCGGGTCACGTAACGACACGTTTTTCGTGCTTCTCGGGCTGCCGCTTCGGAAATTCGGTTCAAAACGTCCACTTGGACAGTCTTTTCTGAAAGATCTCCTGCGAGAAAGACCAAAAAAGGGAAAACGTGTTCCGACGACACGAGTTTCTGAATAAGAACACCTTCCAATTTCATGCGTACGTGAACAAAAATGAACTAAAAAAAAAGAGTCCTAAAGTAGCCAGTTTGGATTTGGGAACAGCCTTAGCAAAGTGTTTTAAAAGATTTTGAGATGTAAACCAAAAAATGTAGCCCCAAAGTATGTGAAATAATTGTATTCAAGTTTAAGGGATGCGATGCTCCACTTTAAAACGTAATAATATCCCAGTTTTCTTACATAATCTGAAAAATTCCATCACTAATGCCATTCGTTCGTACCTGAACTACATCGTAATACACTCTATATTTCCAATGACGATCGCTCACTTGCGATCCAAATGCTTATGCGCCTCTCATTCTATATTTGATAAAACCCCTCATCTTTTTGCTTCCTTTTGGGAACAGCGAATTTCGAGCTTATTCTATCGACGATTACTATCAGAATTTTCAAGCTATGTTTTTGAGACTTTCATAAAAGTTGGTCTATACCTTTAGCTAATATATTATGCACAGTATATTTTGATTGAATTCGCGCATGCACAGTGAAACAATATTTAGTAAACCTGCTCATTTTTACTTTCTTCTATCTATAATAGAAGAAAGTATTGTAATCGAAATTTTTGTCGACTTCCGGTTTTCAACGGATTTACACGTTTTAGAGGTCAGAGATTCCGAAAAACATGTTTTTACAAAATGTCTGTCTGTCCGTGTGTCCATCCGTCCGTCTGTCCGTCTGTGTGTCTTCATTGTACCATCTAAAAGTGTATGATGTTATGCTTCAAATTGAACCAATTTTTTTTCTATGTTTTTGGCTATGGCAAGCAGGTTCTATCAGAATTTGGGGATATTTCGACGAAAGGAGGCGCTGTGATCGATATTTTTGTTCCATTTTCACTATTGTACCATCTAAAAGTGTATGAAGTTATGCTTCAAATTGAACCACATTTTTTTTTCTCTGTTTTTGGCTATGGTAAGCAGGTTCTATTACAATTTGGGGATATTTTGACGAAAGGGGGCGCTGTGATAGCCATTTAAAGATTTCAAATTCAAAAAGATGTGCAAATTAAAAAAAATTAGAAATCCTAAAACTTTTTTTCGTTAAATGTTCGGTCTTGATCCGGAGAATCCGGAGCAGTTTTTTTTTTTGCTTCTATCTTAAAACTAGTCGGATGTGCCAATCCCAAAACTTTCTTCTATCTCAATCATGTTAATACTTCTAATTTCGTCCTCACATCGCCAATAAAATCAATATTTTTCGTCATTCTGTTGTACGTCAGCTGCTTGCGAATCGTCGGGTTACCGGGATGCAATCAACTGATGTATACTGAACTACGAAAAGTTCTTTTGGCCTGTACCGACCGGAACAGATAGCCTCCCTATTCCTTGGTTTTACGATTTTAGCTAATTTTACTGGAAAACACGAAGCTCAAATATAAAGAAGATTCAATTCCAGTTCTCGTCAACATTGAATTTGAATGAGAATATCGCCAAATTAGTCTTCTATAGTCAAGTTGGCTTCATTTGTGGCAACCTATTTTTGTCGCCAAATTTGTCGATATTTCGTCAATTGCCGCCAAGCTTGGCGAGAATTTGACGTTGGCGAATATAAATATATAGTGTTAAGCATTTAAGAATAGCAACAATGGTTACAACAATGAAAGAAAATTTGCTGAAACCCTGTTAACTAAAACTCATAAATTAAACCCCTTTATGGATGAATTCTGCTGTCTTGTTTGAAAATGTCAACCACCCTAAAATTTCAAACCGCTATATCTCCGCCATTTTTTAATATAGAGACAAAACAAAAACTGCTCCGGATTCTCCGGATCAAGGCCGAACATTTAACGGAAAAAACTTTTAGGATTTCTAATTTTTTAATACATCTTTTTGAATTTAAAATCTTTAAATAGCTATCACAGCGCCCCCTTCCGGCGGAATATCCCCACATTCTAGTAGGACCTGCTGGCTACAGCCAAAAACATATTAAAAAATTTTGGTTTAATTATCTGCATAACATCATACACTTTTCGATGATGCAATAGTGAAAATCGAACAAAAATCGCGATGGCAGCGCCCCTTTCGTCGAAATATCCCCGAATTCAACCTGGACCTGCAGGCTATGTTCAAAAACAGAAAAAAAATTAGTTCAATTATCTGCATAACTTCGTACACTTTTCGATGATACAATAGTGAAAATGGAACAAAAATATCGATCACAGCGCCCCCTTTCGTCGAAATATCCCCAAATTCTGATAGAATCTGCTTGTCATAGCCAAAAACATAGAAAAAAATTAAGTTCAATTTGAAGCACATCTTCATACACTTTTAGATGGTACAATAGTTAAAATGGAACAAAAATATCGATCACAGCGCCCCCTTTCGTCGAAATATCCCCAAATTCTGATAGAATCTGCTTGCCATAGCCAAAAATATAGAAAAAAATTAGGTTCAATATGAAGCACATCTTCATACACTTTTAGATGGTACAATAGTGAAAATAGAACAAAAATATCGATCACAGCGCCCCCTTTCGTCGAAATATCCCCAAATTCTAATAGAACCTGCTTGCCATAACCAAAAACATAGAAAAAAAATTAGGTTCAATTTGAAGCATAACTTCATACAGTTTTCGATGATGCAATGAAGACACACAGACGGACAGACGGACGGACGGACAGACAGACATTTTGTAAAAACATGTTTTTCGGAATCTCTGACCCCTAAAACGTGTAAATCCGTCGAAAACCGGAAGTCGAAAAAAATTTCGATTACAATACTTTCTTCTATTATAGATAGAAGAAAGTAAAAATGGCTGGATAGAGCGGTTTGAAATTTTAGGGTGGCTGACATTTTCAAACAAGACAGCAGAATTCATCCATAAACGGGTTTAATTTATGAGTTTTAGTTAACATGGATTCGGCAAATTTCTTTCATTGTTGTAACCATTAATCCTATTATATGCTTATCACTATATATTTATATTAGCCAACGTCAAATTATCGCCAAACTTGGCGACAGTTTGCGGAATATCGACAAATTTGGCGACCAAAGTAAGTTGCCATAAATGAAGCCAACTTGGCTGTAGAGGACTAATTTGGCGATATTCTCATTCAAATTCAATGTTGACGAGAACTGGGATTGAGTCTTCTTTATTTAGGTTCCACGCATTTTACCTTCGTGTTTTCCAGTAAAATTAGCTAAAATCGTAAAACAAAGGAATGGGAGGCTGTCTGTTCCTGTCAGTTCAGGCCAGAAGGACTTTTCGTAAGTTTAGTATACATCGATTGTTCGCATCCCTGTAACCTGACGATTCGCAAGCAGCTGACGTACAACAGAATGACGAAAAATATTGATTTTATTGGCGATGTGATAGCGAATTTTGAAGTAGAAGAAAGTTTTGGGATTGGCACATCCGACTAGTTCATACAATTTTTATTATTTTTTAATTCTGATTGCAGGGTATTGTGTACAATTTTGTTTGTCGTATTTTCTGAAAATAACTTGTTTTTACATTAAAAACTCTGCAAATTATAAGCAAACTTGTCGGATGTGCCAATCCCAAAACTTTCTTCTATCTCAGTCATGTTAATACTTCAAAATTCGTCCTCACATCGCCAATAAAATCAATATTTTTCGTTATTCCGTTGTACGTCAGCTGCTTTCGAATCGTCGGGTTACCGGGATGCGATCAACTGATGTATAATACTAAACTACGAAAAGTCCTTCAGGTCTGAACCGACAGGAACAGATAGCCTCCCTATTTCTTGGTTTTCGATTTTAGCTAATTTTACTGGAAAACACGAAAGTAAAATGCGTGGAACCTAATTAAAGAAGATTCAATCCCAGTTCTCGTCAACATTGAATTTGAATGAGAATATCGCCAAATTAGTCCTCTACAGCCAAGGTGGCTTCATTTATGACAACCTATTTTGGTCGCCAAATTCGGCGATATTTCGCCAACTGTCGTCAAGTTTGGCGAGAATTTGACGTTGGCGAATATAAATATATAGTGATAAGCATATAATAGGATTAATTGTTACAACAATGAAAGAAAATTTGCCAAAACCATGTTAACTATAACTCATAAGTTAAACCCGTTTATGGATGAATTTTGCTGTCTTGTTTGAAAATGTCAGCCACCCTAAAATTTCAAACCGCTATATCTCAGGCATTTTTTAAGATAGAGGCAAAACAAAAATTGTTCCGGATTCTCTGAACATTTAATGAAAAAAAAATTGTAGGATTTCTAATTTTTTTGCACATCTTTTTGAATTTGAAATTGAGTTTGGCTATTTTGACCTTTTGAATTTGGCTATCACAGCACCCCCTTTCGTCGAAATATCCCCAAATTCTGATAGAACCTGCTTGCCATAGCCAAAAACATAGAAAAAAAATGTGGTTCAATTTGAAGCATAACTAAATACACTTTTCGATGATACAATAGTGAAAATGGAAAAAAAATATCGATCGCAGCGCGCCCTTTCGTCGAAATATCCCCAAATTCTGATAGAACCTGCTTGCCATAGCCAAGTTCATAGAAAAAAAATCTGGTTCAATTTGAAGTATAACTTCATACACTTTTAGATGGTACAATAGTGAAAATGGAACAAAAATATCGATCGCAGCGCCCCCTTTCGTCGAAATATCCCCAAATTCTGATAGAATCTGCTTGCCATAGCCAAAAACATAGAAAAAAAAGTGTGGTTCAATTTGAAGCATAACTTCATACACTTTTCGATGGTACAAAAAAGACCCACACAGACGGACGGACGGACAGACAGACATTTTGTAAAAACATGTTTTTCGGAATCTCTGACCCCTAAAACGTGTAAATCCGTCGAAAACCGGGAGTCGAAAAAAATTTCGATTACAATACTTTCTTCTATTATAGATAGAAGAAAGTAAAAACTTGATAAAATTTGGGACTGTTTTTCTAAAAACCTGAATTTCTCTTCGAGTATACATGCTATCTTCATAAAAATGAACCCAAATCATTACAATAATCTACTTAATCATAATCTACAGTTTGAATGCTTTTGCAATATTAGTTTTTACAGGGTTATCCAAAGTATATTCGTTTTTCTTCAATTTGTTGACGGCCCCTTATGGAGTTTCGGGAAAAAATCTTCGCGGAAATATATAGGACGTCTATCATGTTGTTTACACTTCTGAAGTTTCAGGATAATTCCTCATGTATCTTTCCAGTTATTTAACAAAACGTCTAAAATCGCAAGTGACCAGTCATCATTGGAAATATAGTGAGTATATATATATATATTAAGTTGAGTACTTTATATGAGGTTTAATAGGAGGTCAAAATGCCATAGTGTTTGAAAAGATACCTATTTCCCATTTCACGATTTTTTAATAGTGAACAAACAAAACTTTTGAAGACTTGTTTTAGACTCTTTTTAAGAGTTGAAAAAAAAAAGTTTCCCGGTTGAACTTTTTCTTAAGGGAAACAAGAAGTTTCAATTGTTGTATATGTTTTATATGGAGAAGAGAACTGTATTGACAGACATGTGGCATTTGCATTCCAAATTACTTTACACTTGCGTGAATTTCACTTCTTTTACACTTTAGGTTTACATTAGAATTTATGTGTTATATCCATTTATTTTGACAACACGGAAATGGACGTTCTAAAAAATGTTATAAAATTTGTTTCTATTTAATGATCGGTATTTTCATGTAATTAATTCCATAACTTCATTCTATACATGTGGCAACATCTTTTTCTTATGATTTTATTTAATACTAGCTGATCCGTCCGGCGTTGCCCGGAAATCGGTGACTTTCTTTTGCGGTCTCGATAAAAATAGTCGTTTTCGGCGGGCTCAACAAACCTCTTTCCGAACGAAACTCCGGCACTCGTCCCCGCTGCCTACGGCACTGTATAGCAGGCATGGCTGGAAATAGAGTAGCCAGTTGAGTTTCCATTTTCACCGCTAGGGGGCACGAAATCATCTTACTTCATTATCTGTATCTTAATGAGTTGATGTTAAGTTGAATGAACCCGTTCCCGTTGAAGAAGATTCCAAACACTTGGGTCGAAATATGAAAATGCCCTTAGGTCGAACCACTTTCAACCACCTTACTCCGACAGGCAACCACCCTAGTGCCACGATGGGAGGCGACTACCACACAGTGGTCTGAGCTGGGTAGTTGAGGCTGCTAAGTGGAATATAGGAACACACACGTCTATATATATGTATATACATAGATTATTGTTAAAAATAACATATAGGTCGTTGATTTTGAAAGTCCAAACTAAATCTTGTTAGAAATGAACATGAAATTCATGTCTTTTATCCATTTAATTGTCTGAGTGCAACGAAGACTCATACACAGCGCAGTATTACTTTGCTACATATATCGCTACGATGGATATTAAAACCTTTCGTCAAGCATAACTCAAAAAATATTTAACGGATTTCGTTCAAATTTTTACAGCAGGTACCTATAATGGTGACAACGACGTCTATTTATTACCAAGAATAAATGTCAAACCGTTTGGAAATTACATTAAAAAAATAGATAAAAAAGCACAATTAAAGTACATACGTCACGAAAAATTTGTGCGTACGTCATTTTCACCGGCGGGAGATTTTCGTAGACAATCGGAATTGAAAAGTTCATGGAGTACATGGAACAAAAAAATATGCACGCACTAATATTCAGCACAATAAAATATATCTCAATTTAGTAGAAATCGAAAATTAATCTGTATTTTTTTCTGTTTGAAAGAAAAACCCCGCAATAACTTGGTAGACTTGGTATTAGAGATTTGGCGCAAATCTCATCAATAGCAGCTTTTTTTTATTTCGCGTGTGTAAATTTAAAAAAAAAAAATCTTTGGTGTTTAAATAAAAGGTTTCGATTTATGGCATTATTTCTTTTTTTTTTTCTCTTTTTAGCATTTTAAATGGGATTAATGAAAGGCATGTATTTTAAATTAAATGAGTGAAAGGTTTATATTTAAATGAAATGAATTCAGTATGAAAATGTTCTAGGAACAATATTTGGCGATTTATCAACTGCGCCAGGATAACATAAAAGTACCAATATATTAAACGGTATGTAGTATGTGAAATGAAACAATTCTATTATAATCACCCATCGTACAAGAAAAAAAACTAATATTCTGCATTCAGAGGGAAAAATCCATCTCCTGTGCCGTAAGATTTGGCGAGTTCTTTTTTGGTGATAAGTTTTTCGATGTGATTGTTGGGATCTGCAGGATTTGGCTTACTCTTTCTAAGTCTTATTTTTTTTGCAGATGTAGTATTATGTAAATATATATTTTTTGCAGATATTTTTCTATTTTGTATATTTTCTATTTGGCATTTGGAAAAGAGATTTTTACCTTTTTATCTGTGCCTTCGGAAATATTAAAAAATTAAAAAAGATTTACATATATCAAACGTATAATGTTATGTTTCGCATTTTTATACGAACCACTTCTCCATTTTTAGATTTTAAATGCTATTTATTATTTACTAGCCGTTTATTAATTGTTTACAATTTACCCCCTGACAATAACAATTATTTATCACAAAAATGCCTCTTAGGTTTGTTAAATAAGTTTGTTTATGTATTTTCATTACTTATTAAAATATCGAATATGGCGATAAAATTGTATTTTAAAATTGTGCTTAAATTTTTAAGATGGTGAAAAAACATGCTTTAATAAACGTATGTTTGTAAATATTTGAAAAACATGCTTTACCGCTCTCTTGAAAAATTTTGTAAGATGCTAAAACTACCTTTTGGCACCATTTAAAATTTTTTTCGCCAACCGACATAGGATACGAAACTTTTCCCCATTCAGATACACAGGCAAGGCTAGTCTCAAACAAGAGTAAAGCTAGCAACAATATTGTTTTAACTGTATAAGAGTTACAATAATGATATTAAATGCTCCGATTGGTTTGGGCCCAATTACGAAAGTTTCTCCTAAAAAAAATGTAAGAAGTCTTTTACATTTGTTTCAAATGAAGCTCGGTGTACAAGGTATTAGTTAATAATACAAACAACACTAATGGCATGGAGGCAAAAGTTTTAATTTAAATGTATATATTTGAAGCCCTTCCCCCCTACCCCTACCTACAGTAATGAATTTAAAATAGGGCTAAGCCACGCTTTCTGACATTTAGCAATTGGCTGCAAACGCCATAACGAAACTTTCACTTAACTTAATAACATGTAGCTAATATACTCAGACTAACATGTAGCTAATATGCTCAGGGTACTTTGCAGTTATACAGACCTTGTGGTTTTTTTAAAAAGCTTGAGACAATTCAGGTTTAAGAAGTTGAGATTTACTGTCAAATGATATAAACAACTATGAACACAAAACTGATGAATTATTATTCAGGTTTATGTATGTATTTAAAAAAAATTGCATCTGATTACACTTATTAGATAAATTACTTCTGTTTGCATTTAATAACTGATAAAAGGCTTCTGTATATTAAATGAATTGTTTAAATATTGGGAAGAGGTGGCGAGAGGTAGAAAGACGAGTAAACAAACGGGTAGATAGACGGGTAGAGAGACGAGTAGCGACATAGGTAGGCTGACGGGTAGCGAAACGAATAGACAGACGGCTAGAGAGAAAGGTAAAAAGAGGGTTGACAGAGGGGTAGCGAGATGGGTCACGAGACGGGTAGCAACACCGGTAGACAGGAATGTAGCGAGAAAGGTTGCGAGACGTGGAGCGTGGTAGATAAATAGACGAGTAGAGAGATGAGTACAGAGACGAGTTGACTGACGAGTAATGAGATTGGTAGCGAGTCGGGTACAAAAACAGACGGATAGTGAGACGGGTATACAGACGAGTAGAGAGACAGTAGATGGGTACGGAGATGGGTAAGAAGATGGGTAGAGAGGCTTATAGCCAGACGGGTAGAGAGACAGATAGACAAGTTGTGAGACAGATAGACAAATGGGTAGCGAAGTGGATAGAGACACGGGTAGACATACAAGTAGTTAGACGGATAGACAGACGGTTAGAGAAATAGATTGGCGGGTAGCGAGACCGGTAGAGAAATATAGAGACAGGTAGCGAGTCATGTAGAGAAATAGACAATCGGTTAGAGAGGCGGGCAGAAGAACGGATAGGGAAACAGACAGATTGTGGAGAGACAGACAGACAGGCAAAAGAAAAGGCTGCGTATTGGCGCAGTAAAGGCGCAGGGGGCAGAGCCACCTAGAGAATAATCAAGAAGTATCTGTTAAGCTTAACTTTGAAATATATATAATTTTTCAATTTTGCCGATATGGAGATTTAATGTAAAAGTTATTTTACAGAAGTCATCGAAAGATTTTTTGTATACTTTAATAGTAATTTAGACTATAGTTTTGCAATCTGGTTTGTAGCAAAGCATGCTATCAATGTGGTTTGAAGTGTAAGAGTTTCTATAAACAGTTATACAAATAATAGATATATAATCAAGGAAGAAAATTTTTAAATTCACACACAAAAAAAGGTGCAACAATGAAATTAAATTTGCGTTAAGCCATGCTTGATAGAATAATCTATTGGCTGCAAATCCAATTACGTAACTTTAAAAAGCTTGGCGTTTTAAAAGATCCGGCGTTTATTTATTTCACGTTTTGCGCAATACGCGCTTAAGAAAATGAGATTCTTTGCCACATGTTAAAAAAAATTATGACAGAAGTCATGTAGAAGCCAGACGGGCCAGACGGGCCAGACGGGCCAGACGGGTAGAGAGAGTTATTCTTTCTAGAGAGAGTTCATTCTTTTCTATTTTTTTTTAACAGTGTATGTGGATTTATATATGATATTTTGTAATTCTATCATTTAATTTGCTCTTTTTCTTTATATTGTAATTGTTAACCATATGTTCTCAGCAATATCACTCAGACTAATCCCTTTAAGGGAAGTCCTAGTACACATATCTTTTAATATCACTCTATAAATGGGTTACTGGTCCACATGTGTATCGCGGATCAAAGCTATTTCAAATGCGATGATTTTGAAAGGGAAGCACTTTGAATAGAATTTTTTTAATGCTGCATTACTTATTAACAAGCATAATCAGAACTGTGCTGAATGGGCAACAGGGGTTAAACAGAACTTCGACTTCTTGACCACAAAATTTATAATTATGGGCATAATACAGATTATTACTGAATATATTTTTTTTTATTATTATTTCCCATGAAGCTAAATTTATTTTTTGTTTTACTGCAACTCTTCTCCAGAAGAATGAAATACCAGAGGGCACCCGTATGCGAGGATTTCGCGCTGCAGTCTAAATCATTTTTACCAATATCTATAATATCTTCTTTTAGATGCAGGTTTAAACTTCAAAAGAAAAATGAAGGATGAAAAATATCGACAAACAACAGCCAGAACATGGATCCCATCCAAGTGACCGGGTGGATGCTATCAAAAGGCACGCACGAGAAAAAAAAAAAAAATTAACAATCGTATTTTAATTGCATTAGAGGACGTCATACCCGATTTTCAATTGCGATTATTTGCATTTTGAGGGAATTTTTTTGACATTAGGAAAAGGAATTTGGTTTCAAACTTCTAGCCTAGTCAATTTTGTCCTTTTACAATTTTTTGCACTTTAGCGAATTTTAATGAGATTTTCAATTGCGATTTATTTGCGTTTTGCGGCAATTTTTTTGACATTAGGAAAAGGTTTCAAACTTTTAGCCTATAATAGAGTCCCTTTTCACCTCCCCCACGATATTTGAATTTTTACGATTTTCAATGCGAATTTTTAGCCTTTCTTCGAGTACCGCGGCGGTTTTTCAACATTCGAAAAAGGAATTTTGTTTCAATTTTTTAGCCTGATATAGAGTCAATTTTGTCCTCCGCGATTTTTAGCATTTTAGCGATTTGTAATGAAAGTTTCACTGCCATTTTTAGGATTACAAGGCCATTTTTGGACATTTGTAAAATAAATTCTATATTAAAATATTACCTTAATATAGCAAATTTTGTCCTTCGCGAATTTTGAATTTTTGGCGATTTTTAACACCTTTTTTCAGGTGCCGCGGCGTTTTTTAGACATTCGTAAAATGAATTCTGTTTCAAAGTGTTAGCCTAATATAGGAAATTTTGTCCTTCGCGACGTTTGCTAGTTTAGCGATATTTTGAATGCAATTTAGAGTGTTTTTCTTGTTTCCGGCGATCACCCATCTTTGTAACTATGACGGGAGTACTTCAATTTTTTCAACGTCTTCGCTGGCACAGCACTCCAGAACACATATTTATTGAATGTGTATAAGGCGCGCCTCTCATAAACATACACAGATTTAAATTTGCAAAAAATTGAGGTAACACAACTGTGTTGGAATGTTTTCTTAAAGTAAGTTATACCAAAGGCTAACAAAACAATATGAAACTCTTTCAATGGAGTGTTCGCAGCAGATATCTTAAGAAAGAAAATGTTCACATCCCAACATCTTTCCTTCACCCTCCAAACATACTGTACTATCCATGAGTGCAAAATAGGTGTTTATGCTTAGGTTTCGTGGGGAGAAACGAAAGAGGTCGCCTGGTTGACGACACCGTGCATTCAGCAGTTAAAAAAAAAAAGGAAACAATAGACTAATCCCTTATTTAGAGTATTCCAACACGATGCATTACTTCCAAAAAGGTCTTCTTACCTTGTTGCAGAGGCGTCCTCCGTCAGCCATAACACTCGCTGCGTCCACCCATCTTTTTATTTTCCCTTTTTATGTCTACAAGCTCCAGACATGTTCGCAAACTCTCCAGGTAAAGAGGAGGTTTGTTTAACTTCTTACAGTAGTGAGTTAAAGAGTCTTTCTCGAAATAAAAATAAAAAACCCTTTGGACCTGCGTGCGTGCGTTTTTCCTCTCCCCATAACGACACAACTATTTCGAGGCAGTGCAAATATAGACGGTCGGGGGAGAGAAGGCACAAAGTGGGTCAACATTATAACCGAAAGAGAGAGAAAGCAAAATATCTCGTCAAGGTGTCATAATACCAACTCCTTCAAAATACCGAAAAGGTAATCGGCCTAGCCGTGCTACGAAATGAAAGGAAAGGATTAGGGACAGAAGGGCTCAATTTAGACTTTTCTTACCGAGAGGGATTTTCGAAGCTCCCTATACACACACCGGGGGGAGGCACTTCTGGATCTTTAACATATAAAAAAAAAAATCCAAAGTCTTCCGGGGAGGTCGATCCAGGCAAAATTTGGGGCCTATTTAGAGTTCCTTCACAAAAATCTATTTAATAAAACAAGTCCCTTAACAAAAATATATTTAATAAAAGGAGCCCCTTCACAATATTCCTTTTTAATAAAATAGGCCCTTTCACAAAATTCTATTCCATAAAACTTACTATTTATTAATTATTTATTATTTTGTGACGTTTTAAAATGTGTAATTTGTAAACAAATACCAGAAAGGAAAAATTCAGCAAAAGGATTTAAAAACGTTTTTGTTAATAAATGCTTGGTTTGAGAATTTGAGTAACTAGATTTCAACTTTTGTTACAAAATGTTATTTTTCACAAAAATATAATAAATTTCACAAAAATAACCTTTATTTTTCACAAAATGGGCCCCAAGAGCAAAAATCTGCATCGACCCGTGTTTTGATGCTATGGGGCATGATGTGTCTCGCAGGCAGGGCCCGACTCATGCATGAGTCTGAGGGACAGCTGCCCCGTGCCCCCTATTTCAGGGTCCCACCCCATTCCCATGTGTGTCATCAGGATTTTCGTTAAGAGGGCGCCAATTAGTTAAAATTGGACAAAAATGACCCAAAATTCTTACATGTTTTAGATCAAATTATAGTAAATTCTGACAGCAAATCCGCAGAGATTTTTTGACAATTGCAATAAGAAATTTTGTTTTAATCTTTTAGCCCAATATAGTAAATTTCTTCCTCTGGGATTTTTGATATTTTAGCGTTTTTTTTTTTTTTTTTTTTTCACGATTCGCTGCGATTTTTCCACATGAGCAAAAGAAATCCGGTTTTAATAGTAAATTTTGTTCTCTTTTCAATAAAGTTTTTTCGGAATTCGTGCAGCTAATTTTTATATTTTTCGCGATTTTTTATTGTAATTTTCCGATTTTTTTTCCGCGTTTCTTGCTTTATTATTATTTATGGAACCTGGCAACGCCTTGCGGATCAGCTAATAATTTTATAGATTTTAATTAAATAGTTGTGAATGTTTGTATTTCGTTGATTTTTTTTTTTTTTCAATTTATTTACCTTTAAATGCATCTTATGTTTCTACATGTATTTGACAGCATCTGTAAAACATTTGAATAAAATTGGAAAAAATGAAATGGGCGAGGAACATTTTAAATCAGGAAAACGTCTTCAATGTAAAAACAGAACAAATGAGTTACATATTCTCAATATATTAAAAATAATAACAACTATTAGTAAAGGTCTTAATATTATTTATGACTCATTTTTTAGATTTTTGTGCATTTACAATAAAATTTTATAGGTCCGCTAATGAACCTTTTTGTAAAACTTGAAATATCAAGATTTTAAAATGCAACATATATATACTCATCAGTATTACTCAAAATATATGTTTATAGTACTATATACAAAAACAGTAATATTGTTTCTAGTAATCTTAAATGATATATATTATATAAATATTTTTTTTTAAATGGAATTTAATACAATAACCTGAAATTAGAAGGTTATAAAAGAAGAAATTATGAAAAATTAACATTTCTTATAACCTTATTAGGTAGATTTCGTAAGAAATACTACCTATTACATTCCACCTAAGTTGGAATTTTTGAAAAATTTTTGCAGATCTACGCCGATTATGACACACAGAACCCAAAAACATCCCCAGTTTGAAACTTTATCTATCTATCTATCTATCTATCTATCTATCTATCTATGTCACTTTTTTCTGACCACGATAACTGGAAAAATTCTGCATAAATCTCTTCCAAACTGATACATAAAATCAAGGGACATAAAATCTCGGTTAAGTTCGTTAATGGGCAAAATCGAACCAAGGGGGGGGGGGGGGGGGGAATGGGTGTTTTAGAAGAATCAATTCACAAGATATCAAATCCGCTTAAATTTATTATAAATCCTCTTAATATTATCTAAAACTTTTATATTGACAAGTTTTTTATAGGACCTTATATCAAAAAAAAAAAAAATCTCTGCCGGCTTCGCCTGCAAACAAGATACTTTTCGAAGTAGGCGGTTCCAACTCCCACATCTTTTCGAAACTGATACATAAAATCAAGGGGCATAAAATCTCGGTCAAGTTCGTTAATGGGCAAAATCGAACCAAGGGGGGGAGGGGGGGGCTTTTTGTGAAAACAGTAAAAAACCTATAATTTCTTAATTATGATACGTATCGAATCCGTTTGAAGTTATTATTACTTCTAGGAGAAGGGCCGAAAATTTATGTATGACAGATTTTTGATATAATTAAAAATGGCCCCAAGGGGGGGAGGGGGGTTTTAGAAAAAAAAATCATAACTTCGTCAGTTCCCAAGATTTCAAATCCGCTTAAATTTATTATAAATCCTCTTAATATTATCTAAAACTTTTATACTGACAAGTTTTTTATAGGACCAACTCTTATAGCAAAAAAAAAAAAAAAAAAAAAAAAAAATCCCTGCTGGTTCCGCCTGCAAACAAGTTAGGTTTCGAAATAGGCGGTTCCAACTGTCGCATCATGGCAAAAAGGTCATTTCTTCCGCATTTCCCAACAAACAGGCGCCCCACGGTCTGCGTCTTCGAAATCTACCTGTGCCTGTAGGCCGAGCCGTCAGGGATTTTTTTTTATTATTATTCGGTATCCGATGTTACTCTTAATGATATAGTAAACTTTTCACTCTCTCTGATGGTTTATTTTTCTTTTTTAAAGAGGTGAAATCTGCAAATATCTATCTATACTAATAAAAGAAAGTTTCGCTCTGTGTGAGTGTCTGTCTGTCTGTCTGTGTGTGTGTCTGTCTGTGTGTGTGTGTGTGTCTGATGGCGATGGCTAGCAAAATCTAGCCCACCTAGAAGTCTGGAAATTTAGATGTGGATAGTCCAAGGTCTGGCCATGTGCACCTGAGCCTCAGAATTTTAATATTTTGATAATTAACCTAGATATTAATTAGATTCTCATTAACCATCGCTTCTAAAATGTCATCTTTTAAAACAAAATGGCGAATGAAACGGGCTGGCGCGTTGGATTTGCGAGCGAAAATGAACGAATTCGAAATTATTTTACTAATTAGCGAATTTTAAGAAAACTAATTGAGATATCAATTTTAAAATTTCTGAGCATATGTAAAAAAATATTCTGTATCTGACTATGTGATTTTTGAAAAATTCGGTTGATAATTTTTTTTAATTTACGCAAAAAACTGCCCAAAATCTGCCGGCGCCAGTGAAAACGATCCGAGAAATTTTCAGACAGGGATCGGCTTTCATTAAGAACTGAACTACAAAGAGACCTGTTTCTCTGGCCGATCCCTCTCACTTAGTTTGCGAAAATGAAAGGAAATAATTGCCAAATTTTACTAAGGAACAAATATTTAGGTAACTAATTAAGATATAGATTTGAAATTGAGGTCGGGAAGGAAATCACAAAGGTCACAAAATAATAATTAACTAAAGATGTAGAGACTAGGAGTGATTTGTGAATGAAAATTTCAGAGTTAATAAGATAGTTAAACTTGGCTTTATACGATCTCAGTACTTTTTACGGTAAATGAGTTACGAGACTTGGCTGCATTTTTTACAGGTGACTTTTTGATGAGATTATAAATAGTTTACACATGTTTTATTTTCATATTTCCTATTATGCATATCCAGGATGGGTAAGTATTATACGGTGACCCCCAGCGACTAGTTTTCTATTGCATTTCAAGTTTTTTTGTCAATAAATGTTTCAAAACCATTGGTGTTAGGTGGGTGGAGGGGGGGGGGGATTAGTCATTATCAAAAAACGTGAAACATTTTGCTTATTACAAATATGCAAATTAAATCTAGATAGGACAATGGGGTGTTTCAGTATAATTTTTTTAACAGCTACCGCGCCCGTTCCAAAAATTGAACAAAATTCGCTATCACAGCGCCACCTTCAAGCCGATTTTCTCCAAAATTTTACATAATCCTCTCTTTGTGACCTTGCATCTAAAATATAAAATTCCGTCGAAAATTATTCATAAATGTTTCACGTATAAACTGCAAAATATTGCTATCATAGTAATGTCCTCTTCTGGGGGAGTATCTCCATTTTCAAATGGGACCTGCCATCCATAGTCAAAAACATATATAGGAAGCTTGGTAACATTTTATCAATAACTTCATACACTTTCTGATGATACAAAAGAATAATCGCACAAAAATTGCTATCACAGCGCCCCCCTCAGGTGGAATATCCACATATTCAACTGGGACCTCCTGGCCATACGCCAAAAAACATATATATGAAGTTTGGTTCAATCCTAGTGCATAACTTCATACATTTTTCGATGCTACAAAGAGCACACACGGACATTCGGACAGACATTTTGTAAAAACGTGTTTTTCGGGATCTTTGGCCAATAAAACGTGTAAATCCGTCCAATACCGGAAGTCGAAAAAATTTCTCATAGATAGAAGAAAGTAACAATTTCGAACTTCAGACTTTTAACTACCGACTTAGGTGCTTAGAAATTTGCGTAAAATGAAAATTATGGAAAGAGGGCCGCCAAGCCCTTTCATACATCATTTTTAAAATTTTTTATCGACCTATAACACGTAGGTACTTGAGTTATATAGGGTACATTGGAAAATGTTAAATACCCGTAAGTAATCATAATAAAAGCTTGGAAATTGGATATCGCACCTTAATTTTTAGACACAACTTCCACCTTGTTTTCAAAGCTTTTCTTTTCTCTTTTTTTTTTTTTTTTTTTTTTTTTTTTTTTTTACTTTTGAAAAGTCGTTTTTTTGTAATACTAGGGGGCTCTGTCCCCTACGAGCTACGCTCGCCAACCCCCGTTCTGACACCACAAACTGTAAAAACACTCTGATTTGATCAACCTTAAAACGATTGCGGAAGATTGAATTATAATTAAACGACCTGCTGTAATCGGCTGCTCGCTGTAATATCTGCTCGCTGTAATATCTGCTATAATAGGGTTTCCATTCATTTTCCTTTGACCAAAAGATTTTAAAGCCGAATCAACTGCTGTCGAGACAGCTAACAACTGTTGATAAAATAAGGTTAATTAAACATTTGAAAATCAACTTGTGCAAAATGGTTAAGTAAGCAATGTCATTGCATCGGGAAATTTTATAACGATGCTAATAGAAAATGGGGTATTACTCCATTATCCCGACTACTACTTTCTATAAAAGAAAAGAACTGTCGCCAAAATATAGGATTTAAAGCCAAAAGTGCATATCTGTGGCGTCGCATTCAATTGATACCAGATGCGTTACGCGTGGTAGTTATGTCATCGAGTGATCTTTAATTCAACGTTTATCTGTATTTTTATTTATATCTTACCAATTTATTAGTTATTTCGTTGATTTAAACTTAATTATTAAACGTAACAATATAGCTTTTAATTGAAGGGAAATATTATTAATTATGCTGTTTTAAAATTTGCAATAATAGATAAAATATTTTGTCGAAATAAATCAATTTTACTCTACTTAATGCTTTGAAAACGCGGAATAATTTAATTATTAATCTTTTTAATATTCACGCGCAAGTATATTTTTTATTCCGTCATTTTTTACATTTATTGCTTTTAACACGTGATCATTTAAATACTAGAAAATCTACAGATCAGGGGCCTCAACGTCAGCTCTACAAATCATTGTTTATTCATCTTACTATTTTTTAATATAGTCTGCATAATATTTGATAGCCTAAAATTAGATTTCATAATGTTATTTATACATTTATAAGAATATAAGATTTATTGAAAGTTCCGAAAATTTTAGAAGTTAATACATTAAATACAATTTTATGTCGGATAAATGATAGGTTAAACTACTTATTACTGTTTTTTTTTTTCGGAATAAGATTACATTCCTTCAGAGGGGGGGGGGGGGGGGGGGGAGGATCCGTCCCTCTGAATCCATCGTTGTCACTTTAATTTTATATTATCAAATTCCATCAATTGTGCTATTTCATTATTCGAGTATATGTCTGAGTGCATTTACTATTGTAATTTCATTACATTAACCATCTCTTTGTGTATGAGATTTTATCCTATCCTTAAAAGAATACTTATTTTTCCAACCACTAAATATCATATGTTGCTGAAATTGAATAAAATTTCGTGTATTAAATATACTTATAGAAATATAAATTCCTTTTATTAGACTTATATTCTATTTACACATTCAACGTTTTTATAATTTCCGTTTGAAAAGCCGATTTGGTCATCTTTCTTTAGTAGTTAAAAAAATCCTTATCTAATCAGCCAAAAATGAGCTAATAAAATTTCGCGTCAAAATAATGCGATTAACTTTAATTTTATTAATTTTATAAGAAAAAAGAAAAGCATTGGAAATTGATAAACTAAAATGTTTCATTTCTTTCAAATTAACGCGTAAAATTTAACAATAATTTTTACAATTAATTTCGAAATTCTAATAAATATATTAGTAGTAAGATAGTGGGGGTTCACCTGCAGAAGGTGCAATCCGCAATGAGGAATGGGGATTCCAGACTAAGGAATGAGTATTTCGCAATGCGTAATGGGGAAAAGGAGGTACCATCTCAACCGATAGTGCAAAGTTCAAAATCAACCCTCTTTTTCTCACAATAATCTTTTCATCTCATTTTGTTTATGTGTCTGATATTTTGTTAAGAAGGTTTGTGTGTAAAAGGATGTTTTAAAAAGCATATATGTCTTATATTTATTATAAACAGTTCTATGTGTGTGTGTGCATGCATGTATGTGTGTATGTGACAAATAGTTCTCTTTATGTGTGTGTGTGTGTGTATGTATGTGTTTGCGACAAATAGTTCTCTTTATGTGTGTGTGTGTATGTATGCGGGGCAAATAGTTCTCTTTGTGTGACTATCTGCTTTTTTATCAAAGTTTTAGAAATATTTTTCATGTTTTTATAACGAAAAAAAAATATGCGTTAGTTAGTTAAAAAGTTTCACAAATTAAAAAAAAATTCTTTTAGAAAAAGTTTCACATTACTTAAAAAATTAAAAAAAAAATACTCAATAATAAAATCAACAATTTTTATTATAACAAAATAATTTACAGAAAGGTATTTACAGATCAAAATATACATCGCGATTTTGCGTTAGCAATACAAATCAACATTTTCTTCTTTATTACAAACGGTATTAATGTCATAATGGCCATATGCTAAACTGCTTATTCCATCATCCAATAAGTAACGCTTGTCGTCAAAGGGACTTAAGCTAATTTTATTTTGAGTTAATGTATATAGGCGATGGTCATCTTGGGCAATCCTTACCTGTTTCTCCATACTTGTTTTTTGTTGTTGGAGGCACTCCAAGTAGTCTTCATGTTTAATTTTCTGCCGAACAATCTGCGTAGATACGCCTTTTGCACGCTTCTTTTCGTCTTTAACAGATTTTAGAGAATACATTTTTGATTTCAGTCCGACAAACTCAAGGGCTAATTCACCATTAAGTTCATCCTTAAACTTTCCGAGCGTCTTCTTATTATCCTCAGAGTATAGACGATGAGATTTTGGGTATTCAGAAAAGTCAAACAACTCACGATGCTGCTCCAGATCCTTATAAATATTATTGGTTTGAATATGATACGTTAGGGAATCTGTATCCGTAAAGAGTAAAGCTGCACGATCTTTGTATGTTTTCTTTATAAAATTGTAATGGAAATCATACATACAAAGTTTAGATAGTTCGAGTATAGAAAATCCAACATAGATGGGTCGGTTCATATGTATGCTAGTTTTTAATCTCTCCACAGCAGTCAAGTCTTCATCATAAGTTTTAAACGATTTAAAAGTAGGCGATGCTACTAATTTTTTGGCTCTTTTTTCACCGTTACAAAGCACAATATTTCTTCTTTTTCGTAGATTTTCCATGGTTTTACCAAAAACAGAATTGTTCATTAACTTAAAAAAGTCTTTCTCAAAAGAAGATTTTGCTTCTTTCCTTTTTTCGGTGTTGAAATTAATATATTTCTGCAACCATGGTCCCTGTTTAAATTTTAAAGCTTTATGCACAGCTGTAATTTTTAAACCAAGTTCTAAATAAAATTTGAGATTACGATAATGGGTTATATAATTTCGTTTATTATTTAAATTTGGTATAAGTTTAGGAGTTCCGACGAATTTTCTATTGTTGAGTAAGCTTCTTGCATGAGAAGATAGCATCTGATCCTCTACAGTTACTCTCTCAGGGGCGACAGGGTATTCATTATGCAAAGGATGTAAATGTTTCGGGTATTCCAAGTCTACCTCGAAAAGATACCCAATTTCGGAACTATCAGATAAAGATAGAACCCACTCTTCTGTCATATGACTTGTTTCACACCATTCAAAACCGCCGTAGGGTAAAAATTGGCTCATAGCCCACCCGTATAAGTTATTGGCATCCCAATACATAATGTAGCTGGGTGCCTCATTTTTCTTATAATCGGGCATACCAGGGATGTTTGCTCGGGCATATCTTTTACTTATCATGCTAATGCCGCCTCTTATTCCATTTTCAACCATAAGCAACATATCTATATCACTGAGTAACTCTAAAGGTGTATCAGACATCTTCAAACAAGCCTGCCATGCTAGCCCAGGTGCTGTAAACAGGTGAGCAGGGTCAATTTCATAATACTGCTGACATAATTTCCTAAAGTTTTGAAACACGTCAGCCAGTAGTAGAACATCTGTCTTCACATAAAGGTTGTGATAATCACCGAGAGTCTTGATATCAAATGTTTTCCATACATTCTGGGCGTGTTGGTATTCCTTTTCACTTATAGGCTCATTGGTTAAACTATTAAAAAAGGCAGAAGGCGGAGGAAGCTGCTTCTCAGTAAATTTTTCAAAGCAAGTAAAATAATCATAGGGGTAAACCCCTTTCCGTATAAGTAAAGATAAATTATTATTTCGGGGGAAATTTTCTTCAAGTATAGTGAATTGATCAGGTTGAAGGTTTTTAACAAGTTTTTCCAATGACGTAGGCAAAAATTGGAAAGAGTCTATAAACACCATCTGAATATAAGATGTAGGCTTTCTGATTTTAAAGGTGATATAGTTTTCCATAGAAGTAGCAATAACATCGATTTCATGATCTTTGAATTTTCCAAGCTTTGTCATAATATGATGACCATCATAGTTTTTCAAGTTATGGAATATAACAGGAATTGTTTTACACTGCTTATAGTTCAAGTTGCATTCCACATGTGCAGCTCCTCTGTATGCACCTGACAGGTGATCATGGTCACGTGTACGTTTCTCATCTAAAGTTTTCTTACAAATATGACAAAACTCTGCTTCTCGAAATGCCTTTTCTTCCTTGGGAGAAAGCTTCATAGGTTTAACATTTAGTAACTTTTGACCTAAAATTTCCTTCTCTTGCATCATTCGGTTTAAAAAATGATCAACACAGTTTCTACCCCGATATACCTGTGCTTTCTTCACACACGTTCCATCGGGTCCAATAACCACATAGGCATAACCACATGGTAAGTGATAGGTTGTTTTCTCGCTATAGGATGCTTTAGAAGAAGGAGGGGCTGATGAAATAGGTATAAGTAGACTCTCAAAATCCGCATAAATCGTATAGGCAACAGGATGTTGTAAACGAATACCTGTAAACTTTAATATATTATCATTTTCACTAGGCATCTTTATAGCTTGTGCAACATGTTGAGAACAATATTCATTATGCTTATCTAATAGATCTTGTCTTGAAAATCGATGTAAACATCGATAACAATAATAGCCAGCGGCTCTATGTTTGGTAAGATCACCTAAAAGTCTTGAAAAACTTCTTATCAAACAATAGTGTTGTTTTTCACCGTCACCAACCAATAACAAATTAATCACATCTTTATCCTTCTTTTCAGATATATACAAGGGGCAAACTTCATCCTCTTCATAACCAAACACGTTAACCCGTAAATTGTTGAGTTGTTCAATAACAGGTATCTTCTGAAGGGGTACAGGGCATTCTACACTACCTAATTTAATATCATGTTCATAAGGTCGATAATGTGAAACACGTTCAGGGTTTTTTGTATAATCCAAGTTCAGTTTAAAAGCCAAAAGACACCATACTAAACATTTGTTATCTTCGTTTTTTATATTCAGCAAGGCTTTTTTATCATCGAGTTTTTTAGACAAAGGAATATAGGAACTCGCAGCGAGGGGATGATATTTAGCAATCTTGAGTTCTAAATGAAGAATTTTTCTAAGTTTCCAGCCAGAACCTCTTTGTACAAATTCTTCAAAGGATTTAATAATCTTCGAAAATCCTTCCTCAATATGCTGTGAGATAGTATCTTCTATAAGTTCGGTCATACAAGAACATCGAAAATAACATTGAATTTCTTCAAACTCCTCATTATCAGTCAGACGTTCAAGTGATATTTTTTCTACCATATACCATTTAATTGCACCTTTTTCATGAATTTCACTTATTAAACGTTCTTGTATTTCAGTTTGTACATGGCTATGAAATACCTCTAAATCATTTTCCTCACGTTCATCAGGATGCAAAATCACTGTTTTAAACACATTAAGTGCATCAGAATACTTTATGTTTTTCGACTTTGCATTAGATGAGCTCATTTTACGTTTTACACTCACAAGAGATGTGCGGGGGTGTTGAGTGCGAACATGTTGTCTCAGGTCAAATTTTCTTCCAAACACTTTATCGCAATCGCGGCAAGGAAATGTTGAATTCCGATGCGACTGTAAATGCTGCTTCAAATTATCCCTCCGGGTAAAAACTTGATCACATTCATCACACTTAAATGTAGATTGTCTATCAGTATTATGGGTTTCTGAATGTCTTAACAAGTCCGATTTCCTTCTAAAACACTTTCCGCAAGTTTCACAGATAAACGACTTTTCATTAAGATGAATCTTAACATGCTGATTTAAATTAGAATATGTTGCAAAGACTTTGTCACAGGTGGGGCAAACATGCTTCTTTTCCACATTTGTAGGGGTCACAGTCTTTAAAGAAATATCCTCTTCAACTTGTTGATTAAAATTGAAAGAACTTTGAGACATAGTATCTTTTTCTGGAAAAACTTCAGCGAATCCATCATGCTGTAACAATCCAACACTATCATGTATTTTTAAATGTCTTTGTAGGTTTGATCTTCGATAAAAAGACTTCTGGCAGATATTACAAGTATATAATTTCTCGCCAGAATGAATTTTCATATGGCGGTTCAGATTAGAAATGCTCGAAAAATCTTTACCGCAGGTAAAACAGCTAAACATCTTCTTAGCAGATACAGAATCTCCCACAATCGGGGTTTCATCAATAGGCATATCAACATCCATAATATAAAATCAATAAAAAAAAAACTTTAACTCTTAAAAGCAAACAACAATCTTCTGAAACGATTCGCACGGATAAAAAGCGGGAGCAATTTAAAACACGTTTAACCACTAGCGATAGGAATCATCAAATGATAAAAATCCTAATTTTCCCCCGTCTATTTATACCGACCCGAAGGAAAAGTTGAGTTGTAGTATTGCTTGATATGATTGTTATCAAAACGCGTCATACGATTTCGGGGCCTGTAAGTTTCTTTCCCCTCTTTATAATATAGCATAATTAAACAGATAAACCCGAATGTATACAAATTTAAATTCGTAAATTATATTATATCACAAAATATAAAAAATCCTACAAAATAAAAATAGAATTTAGCACTTACCCCAAAAACACATCCACTTTAGTTGTTAGTCTTCACTTAACTAATTTTTCTTCCTTATCTTTAGTAGGGGGCGCTGCCATCGCCGCGAGAGGCACTGCCCGTCCTCCAGTGTGTGACGTCATTTCCGGTTTGAGATAAGAATAAACCTTAAATACACTCGCACTGTTATTTTTCCTCGCTAGCAGTGGTCAGTTTCTTGTTTAGACGTGTTGGGTGACATCATTACGTGTTTGCGATAAGAACAAGGTCACCCCTTATCAACAGGTAAACAGCTGCAGTGACGTCATAGGTGTTATGACATAGCTGATAACGGTACGATTAGCTGATAAAAATTTGTACTAATCATCTATTTCTCTTCAAGTCATTGCACGAGACGGGTGAGCTCCAACAGCTGTACATAAGGTAAGAGTAATTTATATATTATAATAGGATTTTAAATTAATTTAGTAGATGTTACAATTTGATATTTAAAAAATTTCATGTTAAACGATATGATTATATGTTGTTCATCATACTAAATCCACAAATTTTAATTCAAAAGAAATATTATTAAAATTATAATCTAAAATAAATTAGCGAAAATGCATAACAAATCTCAACAAAAAGAAGCTAATTATAAAAGGAAATGTACAAAGTTTATAAATTTACACATGTGTTAAACGCGTTTACAAACCTTATCATAGGCAAAAGTCTAATTCCACCAGACTATTTGTTATAAGTTTAACTATAAGTCAACATGTTAGATATTTGTGAAAAGGAATCTTATGATTTTTAATTTTCCAAGTTCAGTTTCAATCATATTGTAAAAGGATAATTCAAACTTTGAGATTATCTATAGTAAAATACTTAAATTAAAATGTATTTTTGATAGTTTAATATTTATAAACTACAACTTTGACTACTTTTTAAAATGTTTGCCTGATAGAAAACTGTGATAACATGTCTGTGTTTAAATTTTTCTTATAACATGTCTATGTTTAATTTTTCTCTTCTTTTGAAATGTATAAACTTTTACTATACGTGTCTTTCGATTTCATTGAAGAAAAAAGTGATCGATCAACTTTATCAAACCATTTTAATGTTAATATTTTTAAACGAATACGATAATCAGATAAAAATATATGTAGCTAATTCATATTATTCCACTAAACATTGCAAAACAAAAAAATTTAAAAAAATTTTTATACTTCAGCATTCAAAAATTGCCAATATGCACATCCTAATACTAAAAAACAATCCTTATCTTGGAGTATTTCCTGTAACAAAATCTAAAAATTTCATATCAACAAGACCCAAGTTAAAAACTTTACCTCTGAACCTAATACCAATTTTTAATCTCAGAATGATAAAACTCAGATTTTTTTTAGAAAGTTACTTCTAAAACATCTCATAGATGGCGCTGTTGAAAAAATCAACTCAAAGTTGTTTAAAAAACATTAATAAAATAAATCTAACTTTAAACTATCATCAAACTCCCCAAAAATCACTTCCAATTATAAATATTCTAAAATAATTAAAACTTATAAAATCGCTCATAGGGGGCGCTGCTGCGAAAAAATCATTTCGAAACTTGTTTAAAATACATTAAAAAACTAAATCTAACTTTAATCTATCATCAAACTCCAGAAAAATCGCTTTCAATTAGAAATATTTTAAAATAATTAAAACTTCTAAAACCGTTCATAGGGGGCGCTGCTGCGAAAAAATCATTTCGAAACTTGTTTAAAATACATAAAAGAAAAAATCTCACTTCAAACTATCATCAAACTCCAGAAAAATCACTTACAATTAGAAATATTTGAAAATAATTAAAACTTCTAAAACCGTTCATAGGGGGCGCTGCTGTAAAAAAAAATCATTTCGAAACTTAAAAAAATAATTCATTACTTGATTAAAACATTTTCATAAAAAAATTTCATCGAAATATCAATAAACAAACAGTAGTAGAAGAATAAGAGTTAGGCCTCAGCAGGAGCCGTGAGCGTGGTGGAGGTGAGACTCCTGGAGGTGGAATCGGAAGTGAGCCTGCTGAGCTACACACTCATTCTTCTACTACTGTTTGTTTATTGATATTTCGATGAAATTTTTTTATGAAAATGTTTTAATCAAGTAATGAATTATTTTTTTAAGTTTCGAAATGATTTTTTTTTACAGCAGCGCCCCCTATGAACGGTTTTAGAAGTTTTAATTATTTTCAAATATTTCTAATTGTAAGTGATTTTTCTGGAGTTTGATGATAGTTTGAAGTGAGATTTTTTCTTTTATGTATTTTAAACAAGTTTCGAAATGATTTTTTCGCAGCAGCGCCCCCTATGAACGGTTTTAGAAGTTTTAATTATTTTAAAATATTTCTAATTGAAAGCGATTTTTCTGGAGTTTGATGATAGATTAAAGTTAGATTTAGTTTTTTAATGTATTTTAAACAAGTTTCGAAATGATTTTTTCGCAGCAGCGCCCCCTATGAGCGATTTTATAAGTTTTAATTATTTTAGAATATTTATAATTGGAAGTGATTTTTGGGGAGTTTGATGATAGTTTAAAGTTAGATTTATTTTATTAATGTTTTTTAAACAACTTTGAGTTGATTTTTTCAACAGCGCCATCTATGAGATGTTTTAGAAGTAACTTTCTAAAAAAATTCTGAGTTTTATCATTCTGAGATTAAAAATTGGTATTAGGTTCAGAGGTAAAGTTTTTAACTTGGGTCTTGTTGATATGAAATTTTTAGATTTTGTTACAGGAAATACTCCAAGATAAGGATTGTTTTTTAGTATTAGGATGTGCATATTGGCAATTTTTGAATGCTGAAGTATAAAAATTTTTTTAAATTTTTTTGTTTTGCAATGTTTAGTGGAATAATATGAATTAGCTACATATATTTTTATCTGATTATCGTATTCGTTTAAAAATATTAACATTAAAATGGTTTGATAAAGTTGATCGATCACTTTTTTCTTCAATGAAATCGAAAGACACGTATAGTAAAAGTTTATACATTTCAAAAGAAGAGAAAAATTAAACATAGACATGTTATAAGAAAAATTTAAACACAGACATGTTATCACAGTTTTCTATCAGGCAAACATTTTAAAAAGTAGTCAAAGTTGTAGTTTATAAATATTAAACTATCAAAAATACATTTTAATTTAAGTATTTTACTATAGATAATCTCAAAGTTTGAATTATCCTTTTACAATATGATTGAAACTGAACTTGGAAAATTAAAAATCATAAGATTCCTTTTCACAAATATCTAACATGTTGACTTATAGTTAAACTTATAACAAATAGTCTGGTGGAATTAGACTTTTGCCTATGATAAGGTTTGTAAACGCGTTTAACACATGTGTAAATTTATAAACTTTGTACATTTCCTTTTATAATTAGCTTCTTTTTGTTGAGATTTGTTATGCATTTTCGCTAATTTATTTTAGATTATAATTTTAATAATATTTCTTTTGAATTAAAATTTGTGGATTTAGTATGATGAACAACATATAATCATATCGTTTAACATGAAATTTTTTAAATATCAAATTGTAACATCTACTAAATTAATTTAAAATCCTATTATAATATATAAATTACTCTTACCTTATGTACAGCTGTTGGAGCTCACCCGTCTCGTGCAATGACTTGAAGAGAAATAGATGATTAGTACAAATTTTTATCAGCTAATCGTACCGTTATCAGCTATGTCATAACACCTATGACGTCACTGCAGCTGTTTACCTGTTGATAAGGGGTGACCTTGTTCTTATCGCAAACACGTAATGATGTCACCCAACACGTCTAAACAAGAAACTGACCACTGCTAGCGAGGAAAAATAACAGTGCGAGTGTATTTAAGGTTTATTCTTATCTCAAACCGGAAATGACGTCACACACCGGAGGACGGGCAGTGCCTCTCGCGGCGATGGCAGCGCCCCCTACTAAAGATAAGGAAGAAAAATTAGTTAAGTGAAGACTAACAACTAAAGTGGATGTGTTTTTGGGGTAAGTGCTAAATTCTATTTTTATTTTGTAGGATTTTTTATATTTTGTGATATAATATAATTTACGAATTTAAATTTGTATACATTCGGGTTTATTTGTTTAATTATGCTATATTATAAAGAGGGGAAAGAAACTTACAGGCCCCGAAATCGTATGACGCGTTTTGATAACAATCATATCAAGCAATACTACAACTCAACTTTTCCTTCGGGTCGGTATAAATAGACGGGGGAAAATTAGGATTTTTATCATTTGATGATTCCTATCGCTAGTGGTTAAACGTGTTTTAAATTGCTCCCGCTTTTTATCCGTGCGAATCGTTTCAGAAGATTGTTGTTTGCTTTTAAGAGTTAAAGTTTTTTTTTTATTGATTTTATATTATGGATGTTGATATGCCTATTGATGAAACCCCGATTGTGGGAGATTCTGTATCTGCTAAGAAGATGTTTAGCTGTTTTACCTGCGGTAAAGATTTTTCGAGCATTTCTAATCTGAACCGCCATATGAAAATTCATTCTGGCGAGAAATTATATACTTGTAATATCTGCCAGAAGTCTTTTTATCGAAGATCAAACCTACAAAGACATTTAAAAATACATGATAGTGTTGGATTGTTACAGCATGATGGATTCGCTGAAGTTTTTCCAGAAAAAGATACTATGTCTCAAAGTTCTTTCAATTTTAATCAACAAGTTGAAGAGGATATTTCTTTAAAGACTGTGACCCCTACAAATGTGGAAAAGAAGCATGTTTGCCCCACCTGTGACAAAGTCTTTGCAACATATTCTAATTTAAATCAGCATGTTAAGATTCATCTTAATGAAAAGTCGTTTATCTGTGAAACTTGCGGAAAGTGTTTTAGAAGGAAATCGGACTTGTTAAGACATTCAGAAACCCATAATACTGATAGACAATCTACATTTAAGTGTGATGAATGTGATCAAGTTTTTACCCGGAGGGATAATTTGAAGCAGCATTTACAGTCGCATCGGAATTCAACATTTCCTTGCCGCGATTGCGATAAAGTGTTTGGAAGAAAATTTGACCTGAGACAACATGTTCGCACTCAACACCCCCGCACACCTCTTGTGAGTGTAAAACGTAAAATGAGCTCATCTAATGCAAAGTCGAAAAACATAAAGTATTCTGATGCACTTAATGTGTTTAAAACAGTGATTTTGCATCCTGATGAACGTGAGGAAAATGATTTAGAGGTATTTCATAGCCATGTACAAACTGAAATACAAGAACGTTTAATAAGTGAAATTCATGAAAAAGGTGCAATTAAATGGTATATGGTAGAAAAAATATCACTTGAACGTCTGACTGATAATGAGGAGTTTGAAGAAATTCAATGTTATTTTCGATGTTCTTGTATGACCGAACTTATAGAAGATACTATCTCACAGCATATTGAGGAAGGATTTTCGAAGATTATTAAATCCTTTGAAGAATTTGTACAAAGAGGTTCTGGCTGGAAACTTAGAAAAATTCTTCATTTAGAACTCAAGATTGCTAAATATCATCCCCTCGCTGCGAGTTCCTATATTCCTTTGTCTAAAAAACTCGATGATAAAAAAGCCTTGCTGAATATAAAAAACGAAGATAACAAATGTTTAGTATGGTGTCTTTTGGCTTTTAAACTGAACTTGGATTATACAAAAAACCCTGAACGTGTTTCACATTATCGACCTTATGAACATGATATTAAATTAGGTAGTGTAGAATGCCCTGTACCCCTTCAGAAGATACCTGTTATTGAACAACTCAACAATTTACGGGTTAACGTGTTTGGTTATGAAGAGGATGAAGTTTGCCCCTTGTATATATCTGAAAAGAAGGATAAAGATGTGATTAATTTGTTATTGGTTGGTGACGGTGAAAAACAACACTATTGTTTGATAAGAAGTTTTTCAAGACTTTTAGGTGATCTTACCAAACATAGAGCCGCTGGCTATTATTGTTATCGATGTTTACATCGATTTTCAAGACAAGATCTATTAGATAAGCATAATGAATATTGTTCTCAACATGTTGCACAAGCTATAAAGATGCCTAGTGAAAATGATAATATATTAAAGTTTACAGGTATTCGTTTACAACATCCTGTTGCCTATACGATTTATGCGGATTTTGAGAGTCTACTTATACCTATTTCATCAGCCCCTCCTTCTTCTAAAGCATCCTATAGCGAGAAAACAACCTATCACTTACCATGTGGTTATGCCTATGTGGTTATTGGACCCGATGGAACGTGTGTGAAGAAAGCACAGGTATATCGGGGTAGAAACTGTGTTGATCATTTTTTAAACCGAATGATGCAAGAGAAGGAAATTTTAGGTCAAAAGTTACTAAATGTTAAACCTATGAAGCTTTCTCCCAAGGAAGAAAAGGCATTTCGAGAAGCAGAGTTTTGTCATATTTGTAAGAAAACTTTAGATGAGAAACGTACACGTGACCATGATCACCTGTCAGGTGCATACAGAGGAGCTGCACATGTGGAATGCAACTTGAACTATAAGCAGTGTAAAACAATTCCTGTTATATTCCATAACTTGAAAAACTATGATGGTCATCATATTATGACAAAGCTTGGAAAATTCAAAGATCATGAAATCGATGTTATTGCTACTTCTATGGAAAACTATATCACCTTTAAAATCAGAAAGCCTACATCTTATATTCAGATGGTGTTTATAGACTCTTTCCAATTTTTGCCTACGTCATTGGAAAAACTTGTTAAAAACCTTCAACCTGATCAATTCACTATACTTGAAGAAAATTTCCCCCGAAATAATAATTTATCTTTACTTATACGGAAAGGGGTTTACCCCTATGATTATTTTACTTGCTTTGAAAAATTTACTGAGAAGCAGCTTCCTCCGCCTTCTGCCTTTTTTAATAGTTTAACCAATGAGCCTATAAGTGAAAAGGAATACCAACACGCCCAGAATGTATGGAAAACATTTGATATCAAGACTCTCGGTGATTATCACAACCTTTATGTGAAGACAGATGTTCTACTACTGGCTGACGTGTTTCAAAACTTTAGGAAATTATGTCAGCAGTATTATGAAATTGACCCTGCTCACCTGTTTACAGCACCTGGGCTAGCATGGCAGGCTTGTTTGAAGATGTCTGATACACCTTTAGAGTTACTCAGTGATATAGATATGTTGCTTATGGCTGAAAATGGAATAAGAGGCGGCATTAGCATGATAAGTAAAAGATATGCCCGAGCAAACATCCCTGGTATGCCCGATTATAAGAAAAATGAGGCACCCAGCTACATTATGTATTGGGATGCCAATAACTTATACGGGTGGGCTATGAGCCAATTTTTACCCTACGGCGGTTTTGAATGGTGTGAAACAAGTCATATGACAGAAGAGTGGGTTCTATCTTTATCTGATAGTTCCGAAATTGGGTATCTTTTCGAGGTAGACTTGGAATACCCGAAACATTTACATCCTTTGCATAATGAATACCCTGTCGCCCCTGAGAGAGTAACTGTAGAGGATCAGATGCTATCTTCTCATGCAAGAAGCTTACTCAACAATAGAAAATTCGTCGGAACTCCTAAACTTATACCAAATTTAAATAATAAACGAAATTATATAACCCATTATCGTAATCTCAAATTTTATTTAGAACTTGGTTTAAAAATTACAGCTGTGCATAAAGCTTTAAAATTTAAACAGGGACCATGGTTGCAGAAATATATTAATTTCAACACCGAAAAAAGGAAAGAAGCAAAATCTTCTTTTGAGAAAGACTTTTTTAAGTTAATGAACAATTCTGTTTTTGGTAAAACCATGGAAAATCTACGAAAAAGAAGAAATATTGTGCTTTGTAACGGTGAAAAAAGAGCCAAAAAATTAGTAGCATCGCCTACTTTTAAATCGTTTAAAACTTATGATGAAGACTTGACTGCTGTGGAGAGATTAAAAACTAGCATACATATGAACCGACCCATCTATGTTGGATTTTCTATACTCGAACTATCTAAACTTTGTATGTATGATTTCCATTACAATTTTATAAAGAAAACATACAAAGATCGTGCAGCTTTACTCTTTACGGATACAGATTCCCTAACGTATCATATTCAAACCAATAATATTTATAAGGATCTGGAGCAGCATCGTGAGTTGTTTGACTTTTCTGAATACCCAAAATCTCATCGTCTATACTCTGAGGATAATAAGAAGACGCTCGGAAAGTTTAAGGATGAACTTAATGGTGAATTAGCCCTTGAGTTTGTCGGACTGAAATCAAAAATGTATTCTCTAAAATCTGTTAAAGACGAAAAGAAGCGTGCAAAAGGCGTATCTACGCAGATTGTTCGGCAGAAAATTAAACATGAAGACTACTTGGAGTGCCTCCAACAACAAAAAACAAGTATGGAGAAACAGGTAAGGATTGCCCAAGATGACCATCGCCTATATACATTAACTCAAAATAAAATTAGCTTAAGTCCCTTTGACGACAAGCGTTACTTATTGGATGATGGAATAAGCAGTTTAGCATATGGCCATTATGACATTAATACCGTTTGTAATAAAGAAGAAAATGTTGATTTGTATTGCTAACGCAAAATCGCGATGTATATTTTGATCTGTAAATACCTTTCTGTAAATTATTTTGTTATAATAAAAATTGTTGATTTTATTATTGAGTATTTTTTTTTTAATTTTTTAAGTAATGTGAAACTTTTTCTAAAAGAATTTTTTTTTAATTTGTGAAACTTTTTAACTAACTAACGCATATTTTTTTTTCGTTATAAAAACATGAAAAATATTTCTAAAACTTTGATAAAAAAGCAGATAGTCACACAAAGAGAACTATTTGCCCCGCATACATACACACACACACATAAAGAGAACTATTTGTCGCAAACACATACATACACACACACACACACATAAAGAGAACTATTTGTCACATACACACATACATGCATGCACACACACACATAGAACTGTTTATAATAAATATAAGACATATATGCTTTTTAAAACATCCTTTTACACACAAACCTTCTTAACAAAATATCAGACACATAAACAAAATGAGATGAAAAGATTATTGTGAGAAAAAGAGGGTTGATTTTGAACTTTGCACTACCGGTTGAGATGGTACCTCCTTTTCCCCATTACGCATTGCGAAATACTCATTCCTTAGTCTGGAATCCCCATTCCTCATTGCGGATTGCACCTTCTGCAGGTGAACCCCCACTATCTTACTACTTATATTGGCAAATTTTCAATGCGATCGGATTAATTTAAGATCTCCCTTTCGTAAATTTAGCATCCACAATTTAGCATTTACAATTATCCCAATGCGTGACTTTCGTTTTGATGAATGTTGAAATTAAAAAATCGGCTGACTTCCCATTGAAAAGCATTTTGACTTAAAATAAAATGTTCTATATTTTTCGAACGAATGAACTAAATTTAACCAAAAACTATACAGCTAATTCCGGGTACTTCGCCAACATACGCACCGAAAATAAACCTAATCGGACCCTTTTTATGGCAGTTATCGCAGAACAGACAGACAGACAGACAGAAACCAAAAACTTTTCGGATCTCAACAGTGAGCCTTCACTGACGTTTCATCAACTAGTAAATCTACAGATCAGAGGCCTCAACGTCAGCTCAAAAAATCATTGTTCATTAATCTTACTAATTTTTAACATTATCTGAAAAATATTTGACACACTAAAATTCAATCTTTTTAAGTTATTTATACATTGATAAGAATATAAATTTATCGAAAGTTTCGGAAATTTTAGAAGTATCCCCTTAAACACAATGTTATGCAATGATAGGATAAACTACTTGTTACTGTATTTTTTCAGAATAACAATACATTATTTCAGGGGGGCGGAGCCCCCCTGAACCCCCCGTTCTCGCTTTAATATTCTATTCTCAATTTCCAGTAATTGTGCTATTTTATTTCTTGAGTATATGTCTGAATGTATTTGCAATTTTCATTTCATTAGAATAACCATCTCTTTGTACAAGAGATTTTATCCTATCCTTAAAAGAATAATTATATTTCAACTACTAACATCATATGTTTCTGAAGTTGAATAAAATTTCGTGTATAATTATACTTATACAAATTTAAATTCCTCTTATTTGACCTATATTCAATTTACGCATTCAACGTTTTTATTATTTTCATTTGGAAAACCGATTTGGTAATCATTTTTTAGTACTTAAAATAAATTCTCATCTATTTCATTAAAAAAAAAGCACATTAAAAACTTAAAACCCGAAAATTGGCAATTTTTAATAAAACTTCGCGTAAAAATAATGCGATCCACTTGAATTTTCCTTTGTTGATATTCTTTGAAATATAGTTGCTTAGCAACCATTTATTGAAAGAGAGAAAAAAAATGCACTGGAAATTTTTGTAAAAAATGATAGAATAAAATGTATTATATTATTAGAGAAGATGTATAAAATTGCACCAAACATTGTACACCTAATTTAAAAAATCTGACGAATGTAATAACAAAATTTCAAATTAATTTGAATAATTTAAGACCTGACTTGATAAATTTTAGCCTTCATAACTTACACATTAAATACATTAATCAAATGCGCCATTTTATTTCAATGGATGAAAATTTTCAAAATCGTCTGAATTCCCATAGGAAAGCATTATGACCTAAAAAGAAATGTTTTCCGTAATCTTATTAAATTTATATTCGTGATTTCCTATTGTTTGTGTGAATGATTCTAGTATATCTTGGATTTCGTTCTACTCAGTGGTTTTATTAGGATAAGCAAAAATTCCGAAAATAATTTCATGATATCCTAGTACCTAAATAGCAATATTTACTTACGTGCCAACCACGAAACACTCGCATCTGATAGATAAGTTGAATAATATCTCGTGTACAAAAGCAACTTACGGAAATGTAAACTGAATCTACTGTATTTCACTTATATCTATTGCAGAAATCTAGTGTTATTACAATTT
Source organism: Maratus michaelseni (assembly GCA_963931845.1). Lineage (NCBI taxonomy): Eukaryota > Metazoa > Arthropoda > Arachnida > Araneae > Salticidae > Maratus > Maratus michaelseni. The sequence continues at coordinate 471,191,429 of OZ007589.1, forward strand.
TTGTTTCGGAAAAACAGTTTTGATGGTCATTCTATAATATTTATTTTACATACGTACATCTTGATCTAACTCGATGGCAATAGCATACTAAAATCTCTCAATAAAATATTAAAAGCACCCAATAAAATATTGTAGCAAAATAGTCTGAATTATTTGAATTTTATTATTTTGATATTCTTTAAAATTTAGTTGCTAGGTTACGGTTAAATTAAAGAGGTAAATAAAAATAAATGCATTTTAAAATTTGCAGAAAATGATAGAATAAAATGTATTATATTATTAGAACAGATGTATAAAATTGCACCAAAAATTATACACCTAATTTAAAAAATCTGACGAATGTATTAACAAAATTTCAAATTAATTTGAATAATTTAAGACCTGACTTGATAAATTTTAGCCTTCATAGCTTACCGTTTAAATACATTAATCAAATGCGACATTTTATTTTCAACGACTGAAAAAATTCAAAATCGTCTGAAATCCCATAGGAAATCATTATGATCAAAAAAGAAATGTTCTATATTTTCCGAACGAATGAACCAAATGTAACTAAAAACTATACAGCTAATTCCGGGTATCTCACCAATATACCTACCAAAAATCAAACTAATCGGATCATTTTTACGGCAGTTATCGCGGAACAGACAGACAGACAAACAGACAGACAAACAGACAGACAGACAGACAGACAGAAACCAAAAACTTTTCGGGTCTCAACAGTAAGCCTTCACTGACGTTTCGGCAACTAGTAAATCTTTAGATCAGGAGCCTCAACGTCAGCTCTGAAAGTCATTTTTTTAAATGTCACTTTTCATATTATTTAGCATCTTACAATCCGAAATTTAATACTTTTATACTGCATACATATTTACTAGCAAGCTTCGCCCGCTACGCTGGTCGGTTTCTCCAAACGAATTTTGAATCAAACTAAATATACCGGTGAATTGCATTCATCCAACAATGTACGCTTTTGGTCAGACAGCTACAGGAAAATATGAAAAGAGATCGCATATCAAATTATTGCCTTGGACTACTAAGTATTTTTCTGATTAATTCTTTAATTATGATCCTCATATTGATTATTTCAGGAATAAGGCTGTTGATCTCGGATCTCGGTTACCTTGCTCCTGGTGCCGTGCCTTGAAGTGGCAGGATGAGACTCCCTGTTTATGTTGCAGTGGCGGTAGTAAAGAAGATATAGTAGTGATGCATTTTTAGATATTATAACTTGTAATGTTAGAAATATTGATGAGTTGGCGCCAAAGGAATCACCAAATTATAGAAAATGTGCAATATCGAAACCGTTACAGACCCTCGAAACTTTACTTCAGCAAGCATATTTTATTTAAAAATCAAAATTACATAAATATCCGTAAGAATAATAGGTACTTTTATATTGCTGGGCGCCAGTAAAAACTCACCAAATCTTGTTTCAATTGGCATCATTTGAATTGCAACATTTTGCTTGACATTTTATTTGTATTGATATGTTTTAGTTTATGTATTTTATTATAATTATAGTTTAGTTATTTTAAATAAGTTTTTTAAGATATTATATCGCAATGTTAAAGTAATGGCTAGTTGTTATTAGCTAACGTTAAAAGATTAGCAAAAAAAAAAAAAAAAAAAAAAAAAAGGATTGGCGAGATAAAAAAAATTTTTAGCGATCACTGGCACCCAGCTAACATAATAATACCGAATAATATTCAATTTTAAATTCCCGAAGCAAATAAAAGTTAAAACAAAGAGCCCGAAAACTGGCATTATTGAGATTTCATCTAATCAAAATATCAGGTAATTTTTTTCTCATCCAGTATCTTATAAATCGCCAAGTATCGTTTGATCTTTAACAATGACGAATGTATTTTAGAAAATATCACTTGGCGATCAATGCAATAAATTTTAAGGTTTTCTCGCCAAAGGCAACGCCAAATTCGAAAATGTGCAATATCTCATGAATTGTTGGAGTTAGAATATTTTTATTTGGTACCAGTCGATTCAGCATGCAAAAATACATTGAAATATGTTATCGTTTGACAAATAAATATAAAACCCGATTTTTAAGAAATTTTGTTATTGTTTGTTCCCATTTTAATCCCTTTAGGGATGGAATTTTAGGAAAACTTTCTTATTGCGCCTCTACCTCCTAAGAAGTATTTTCCCCGCAATTTTCGTGTTTGTAGCTTCAGTAGTTTGGAGTGTGCGTTGATGATCTCCCAAGTCAGGACTTTATTTTACATAATATAGAATTTTATATACAGATAAAATTAACCATTATTATTACCTAGCAGGCCTTGCTCGCTACGCTGGTCGGTTTCTCAAAAAAAAACTTGAATCAAACGAAATATATCGGTGAATTTGATTGTGTGTTTTAAAGAAACATGAACTTTTACCTTCATGTCCTTCCGCACTGGTGTAAAACGATACGAAAGCCATTACGCTGTTATATTTTCTAATGTGTTACACGAAATTTAGGCTATTAAAGGCCAACTCGTTTATTTAATCATTTACAGTATGATTTTCTAAAGAACGATATAACGATATGCAATATACTAAAACTATCCCTGGAAAATTAAGAATGCAAGTTCCATAGAAATCCATTCAGCAGAATCTTTAAAAAAGTCTAATGTTTCATAATTGGGTTCAACTGATTATAGAAATGCCCCTCACCCCACTAATTCTTTAACTTCCTCCCGTGGCTCTATAAATAAGCAATGTAGAACAATGTGCTTTATTTTAAAACCTTTCTAAAACAAATTACCTAACTAACAGTGAAATCATATAAAAATCTGTTCGGTAGAACCTGAGTTTTAACCGATCGGAATGGAATAAGAATTTGCGTTTTATAAATATTATAGATGATTATGATATGATTTTTGAAATTGGATTCTTTGTCAAGCTTTCGTTTCAGAAAACACAACGCAGACAAAAACTTTGCTCCAGAAAAGTACCAACCATCCCCACAAAATTGCCTAACTAACAGTGTAAATCACACCAAAAAATTACACAGCAGAACTCAAATTATAAACGGTCGGAATGAAATATGAATTTGCATTTTAAATACATAGTAGATATATCTTTCATAATTGCATTCCCCTTTCCCAATCACTTTCCAATTAGCTCTATCACTAAGCAACATAGAATGATATGTTATAGGGTCATTAACCATACCTGAAAAATCAATTCCATTAAAATTTGTTCAGTAGAATTTTTTTAAAGCAATCTTTAATAATCGGGTTCACATAATTTTAGAGCTTTCCTCTTTAGCTCTATAACAAAGCAATGTAGAATAGCTGTACTCCAAAATCTTTAAAAAAACATTACATGATTAAAATGTGAATATGCGGTTTATGCTCATAGTAGATGATGATATGATTTTCTGTAACAGGATTCATCATGAAGATTTCGCTTCAAACATAAATGATGCTTTCAACATTGTGGCTAATACGCCAATTTACGAGGTATCCGATTGCGGAAAATTAGCCCGAAATCGTATAAATAACTACCCAAAGAAAAAGAGAAACATGGCTGAAGACAAATAAAGAAGTAATACATAATACTAATCAGACCTTCGACTCTTTATTTGGTACTTCTCCATTATCCCGTCGACCATTTTACATAAAAAAAACTATCGCCAAACTATAAGATTTAACGCCAAAAATGCAGTCCCATTCACTTGACGTCAGAAGTATTAAACGTGTTTGTTATGTCAAGAAGCGGTTTTTAATTAGACATTTACCTGTATTTTTCATTTTGTTTTTCTGATATTTTAGTTATTTCGTTAATTAAAATAAAAATTGCGTCCTTAAAAAACTGTGCCATGACATTAAAAGAGGAAATGCATTGTAAAAATGTTGCGTTTCATAGTTAAGTGCAATAAATCAATTTCAATTGACGTCACAAACATTTATTCACCAGCCGAAAAGGAGAATTAAGAAAAATAATGTAAATAAATAAATATCCAACATTTTATTTTCTATTTTTATTAATATATTGTAATCTTTTTGTGTTAAAACTTACTGGACACTTTTGTGAGTGGGGCTTGACGGAAATTGCAATTAAAGGGTAATCTTCTATTCGGAATCAACTACTCTTCAATCGTCAGATAATAATAAAGTACTTTAAATTTGCAGTAAACAACTTTAATTATCTCGTCGGATATACCAACTCATAAACTGTTTTCAACTCAGCTAAGTACATGGAATAAACGCCCACGTGAAAGAATGATTATCACGTGCTATCATGTGCTTTTTCCCAGTGACGTCATCCAAGGCTACCAAGGACATGAAAAAACTCTTTAGACTTTAATCAGTTGTTGTGTGAATTTCTTTATAAAATGTAGTGTGTGAAAATGTCAGAGCGATGTAAATGCTCTGTGTAATTATGTAATCAAAAACGTATATTAAACCTAAATTTAATCGAAAGGAAATACTCTATTAATTCTACAGTGATTATTCAACGAAACTAATTTTATTATTTTGCAGAAGTGATCTTGATTAATCCGGAATACTCTAACGGATAATAATATACGTGAGGAAGTTGCAACACGTCACCAATCTATTTATTGGATAAACTAAATGCTTTCATCGCCCAATCAGGTAAGCGAATGCATGCTTACTTAACTCTATTTTTGAAGAAATGTTTTTATACAATTAAAGAAACTATTTTACACATTCAATTAACTGCGCCGCCGACAGATTATGAAAGACTGATAGTATGTATTAAATAAAAATTTTAAGCACATTAGCTATATGCTGAAAAAACTCGCTTTATATAAAATAAAAACGAACGCAAAGAAAAGCGATTCGTATAAAATTAAATTAAATATCTTTAAAAATAATTAAAGATAGAAAATAAAAATGGCTACATTTAAAGAAAGCCAATTCATCGAGAAACTAAATTCGAGCAATTATTCCAACTGGAAATTTAAGCTCGAAATGCTTCTCATTAAAGAAGACTTATTCGAAGTAATAAGTGATCAACCGCCAACTCCTTTAAATGAGGATTGGAACAAAAAAGATAGAAAAGCAAGAGCTTTAATTAATCTAAGCATAGATGACGCACAAATTGTGCATGTAAAAAATTCTACCACAGCCAGGCAAACCTGGGAAGTTCTCAAACGTACGCATGAAAGAGCAAATCTGAGTAGCAAACTGTATTTATTGAGAAAACTGTACAGTACTAAACTGCCCGAAAACGGTAATATGATAAATCATATAACAAATATTCTACAAATAGTAGATAAATTATCCGCCATAGGCGAGAATATAAATGACTCACACATATCCGCACTATTTCTATGCTCATTACCGCCCAGCTACAACACGCTTATCACAGCATTAGAGGCAAGGCCCGAAGCCGAATTATCCCCAGATTTTATCAGAAGTAAACTCATAGATGAGTATAATCGCAGACAAGAAATGTCTGAACAAAACAACAGCTCTGAAAAGGCATTTAAAACACAAAGAAAACACACTTATAACGACTACAAAAGAAATTCAAAATATTGCAGTCACTGTAAGATGACAAATCATAATAATAGCGAGTGCTATCACCTCAAGAGCAGATACACACAGCACAACAAAAACAAACACACATATCAAAATGTGAATAACTTTAATAATAAAAACAAAGCTAAACCTTTTACATCATCACTATGCTATGAAAACACAGAGAATTATAAAGAGAATACTGACTGTCACGATAACGCGAATGATCAGAAAATAAGCTCAAAAACTAATCAATCCGAAGATCGCGTGCTAATAACAGAAAAATTAGGAAAACAGAACTGGATACTCGACAGTGGCAGTACCTCACACATTGCAAATGATAAGAGGTTATTTGATAAATTTAACAATTTTGAAAAATCATCAGTCACCATCGCAAACGGCAACAAACTCGAAGCATTTGGTTCAGGCGACGTTTTAATAAAAACGAAATCCCCAAATGGAGAAATAAAACTCACAAGACTACAGGAAGTCCTATACGTCCCAGAACTAGAATCCAATTTAATATCCGTAAGCAAAGCAACTAAAAATGGATGCAAATTAATCTTTGAAAATGACAAGTGCGACTTAACGTTCGACGGTGAAATTTATATAAGAGCGAAGAACAAAAATAATTTATACATAATCGAACAAACAAACCACTCAGAAAATGCAGAAAACTATGCAAACGTCACACTAAGCTGTAATAATAATAAAGAATGTTTAGAAGTATGGCATCGAAGACTAGGACACCGTGATTATGAAGCAATCAAAACAATTGTTAACAAACAGCTAGCTACCGGAATAAAAATTAAAAACTGCAGACACAATAATAAATTATGCGAAACCTGCATCAAATCTAAATTAAACGACGCGCCATATCCAAAATCGGCTACAAATAGAGCAAACAAAGTTCTCGATTTAATACACAGCGACGTCTGTGGACCTGTAAGTACACCAACACTAGGAGAAAAACAATATTTTCTCACATTCATCGACGATTACTCGAGATATACAACTATATACTTACTATCTAAGAAAAGCGAAGTAATTGATAAATTAAAAGAATACATTGCAATGGTAAATAATCAATTCGGTAGAAAACCAAAAGAAATAAGATCAGATAATGGAGGAGAATATAATAGCAACGAAATAGACAATTATCTAAAGGAAAACGGGATATTACACCAATTCACAATTCCACACAACCCGAGCCAGAACGGCGTGGCAGAAAGGAAGAATAAAAGCCTACTCGATATGACACGTAGCATGCTTTTAGAAGCAAATTTAAATAAACAATTTTGGGGAGAGGCAATACACACAGCGACATATTTACAAAACAGATTGCCAACAAGAGCGAACGACAAAACTCCATACGAACTATGGAAAGGTATCAAACCCGATCTCAAACATTTAAGAACCTTTGGATGTAAAGCATTTGTTTACATTAATAAAATACATCGAGGAAAACTAGATAATAGAGCGCAAGAAGGTATTTTTCTAGGTTACGACACACGTTCCAAAGGATATCGCATACACACAAAAGACAAACAAATAATAATTGCCAGGACTGTAAAATTCATAGAACATGAAATAAAACACTCAAACAACATTGAGGAAGATTCAAATCTCGAAGAAATCTCCACTGATGATAGAAATCAAGAAGAGAAGAATAAAAATTACATTGAAATTGACATTAACGATAATGAAAAACAACCATGCGAGTCCAAACAAACACAAATAGAACCAAGAAGGTCAAATAGATCTAACAGAGGAGTACCACCAGATAGATTTGTCTGTTTAGTTAAAGACACACAATCAAATGAACCAAAGAATTGGAACGAAATTATGGAAATGAAAAATCCACACGATAGGGAAAATTGGCTCAAAGCCACCGAAAATGAAATCAAGTGCCTAGCTAAAAATAAAACTTGGACATTAGTCGATCCGCCACCAGGCAAGAAAGTGATAGGTTCAAAATGGACTTTTAAATTAAAACGCGACAACCTAAACCAAGTGCAAACCTATAAAGCACGACTCGTGGCACAGGGATACAGTCAGAAATTCGGAGTAGATTATGACGAGACCTTTGCTCCAGTTGTCTCTCATACCACAATCCGTGCATTTCTCATAGCAGCATTAAATCATAACCTTAAAGTTAATCATATCGACGTGAATACAGCGTTTTTACACGGAAACCTACAAGAAGAGGTATACATGAAACAGCCGGAAGGCTATATAGCTCCAAATCAACAAAACAAAGTATGTAAATTACAAAAAGCAATATACGGGCTCAAACAAGCCGCCAGAGCATGGCACACGAAAATCTCCGAGAGTCTTAAAGCATTAAATTTTATACAAAGTACATCTGACTCATGTCTTTTTATACGCGAAAATGGTGAAAACTCGACATACATTATAGTATATGTGGACGATTTGTTAATTGCCGGAAAAAACGAAGATATAATTGAATTAATAAACAATCTCAAAAGGGAATATGAATTGAAAGATTTGGGAGAAGTCAATAACTATCTCGGAATAAATATAAAAAGAGACGATAAAAATTTCTACTTAAACCAAAATTCAAAAATTGAAGAATTGGTAGATAAACTCAATCTTCAAAACGCAAAACCTTACAGCACACCTATGGAAGCAGGTTACAATCGACTCAACGATGATGAAAATCTATTACCTAACAATATTAAATTCAGACAAGCAACGGGAACATTACTCTACATCTCAACATTAACCAGGCCCGATATTTCAGCAGCGGTCAACATACTCAGCCGTAGAAATGAAACCCCTCGAGAAAAAGACTGGAAAGCAGTCAAAAGAATCGTAACATACTTAAACAACACAAAACACCTCAACCTGACGCTAAGTTCGAAAAATAAGCCTATTCTCGAAGTTTACGCAGATGCAGATTGGGGAGGTGATCCAGAAACTAGACGATCCACCAGCGGAAATATATTTATGTTAGGAAAATGTCCCATACATTGGACAACGAAAAGACAAACATGCGTTGCTCTGTCATCAGCAGAAGCTGAATACATTTCTGTAAGTAACGCAGCACAGGAAATACTATGGATGATAAAACTCCTGGAAGATTTAAATTTACCACAACAGAAACCCATAACAATATACGAGGACAATCAGCCATGTATAAAAATGGTTGAAAGTGAAAAACATACTCGAAAAAGTAAACATATAGATATCAGATTCCACGCGATAAGACAACTCAAGGAAGATGGAATAATAGATTTAAAGTATTGTCCCACAGAATTTATGACCGCAGATTCACTCACCAAGCCCAACCCCAAACCTGAATTCATTAAACACCGCAACAATCTGAACTTACTTCCTTATCCTACATAGAAGATTAAGGGGGAGTGACGGAAATTGCAATTAAAGGGTAATCTTCTATTCGGAATCAACTACTCTTCAATCGTCAGATAATAATAAAGTACTTTAAATTTGCAGTAAACAACTTTAATTATCTCGTCGGATATACCAACTCATAAACTGTTTTCAACTCAGCTAAGTACATGGAATAAACGCCCACGTGAAAGAATGATTATCACGTGCTATCATGTGCTTTTTCCCAGTGACGTCATCCAAGGCTACCAAGGACATGAAAAAACTCTTTAGACTTTAATCAGTTGTTGTGTGAATTTCTTTATAAAATGTAGTGTGTGAAAATGTCAGAGCGATGTAAATGCTCTGTGTAATTATGTAATCAAAAACGTATATTAAACCTAAATTTAATCGAAAGGAAATACTCTATTAATTCTACAGTGATTATTCAACGAAACTAATTTTATTATTTTGCAGAAGTGATCTTGATTAATCCGGAATACTCTAACGGATAATAATATACGTGAGGAAGTTGCAACACGTCACCAATCTATTTATTGGATAAACTAAATGCTTTCATCGCCCAATCAGGTAAGCGAATGCATGCTTACTTAACTCTATTTTTGAAGAAATGTTTTTATACAATTAAAGAAACTATTTTACACATTCAATTAACTGCGCCGCCGACAGGGCTTTTCCGAATTTATTTTATTTTATTTATTTATTTTGATGTTCCAATGGCAACATTCTTCTATTTGTTTATTTGAAGTTCATGTTTGACAATGATTTTTTTTAAATTTTTTTTTATGAAAAGTGGTCGACGGTATAATTGAGATGTACCCTTTATTTTAGCAATCACATTTTATTTTAAATCATGGCCTTTGTAGAAATAATAATAATACACAATTACATAAATATTCGTAAGAATAGTATTCAATTCCCAATTGAGCAGTTAATGTTTCTATCTGCAAAAATAAACAAAAATATTTAATTTGAATTTCTTCCATTGCTATAGTAACGGACGTATTTTTAGAAATTCTCACTTGTATTGTTAGAATTGTTAGATTTTGACGTCAAAGACTTCGCCAAATTAGAAAAATGTGCAATATCTCACGAACTATTTGACTTATGAGTATTTAATTGATATCATTCGATTCACCATACAAAAATACATTAAAATATGTTATCATTTGTCACGTAACTATAATACCCGATTTTTAAGGAATTTTTTAAAAGTTTGTTCCCCTTTTTACCCCCCTTAGGGGTGGAGTTTTTGAAAATCCCGTCTTAGTGCGCCTCTACATACTAAGAAGTATTTTTCCTGCAAGTTTCGTCTTTGTAGGTTGAGTAGTTTTGGCTGTGCGTTGATCATCTAGCCGGAAAGGACTTTCTTTTATATATATAGATTGAGGTTTCAGAAATTAGAAGCGTTAAATTAAACACGGCTTATGCAGTGATATTCTGAAATTCTTATGAACTTTCTTATTCTTGTAATTTTTTAGGTAAAAAAATACATTTCTTCGAAAATAGTTTATGTTACTAATAAAATATTGCAGCGAAATAGAGCGTGTTACTTTAATTTTATTATTTTGATATTCTTCGAAATATGGTTGCTATAAGCAACTCATAAAATAAAGAGGAAAGAAAAAGAAATGCATTTTAAAAATTGTAAAGATAGGAAAATGAAATGTTTTATATTTCCCTAACAGTTACAAAATTTTTTCCAATAATTTAAACAATTAATTTCTAAATTCTAATAGATATATCGGCAAATTTTCAAAGCTCTTGGATATATTTAAGACCTCCATATCGAAAATTTAGCATACTTTTACGTTTAAATCCATTATTCAAATATGCGATTTTCATTTCAGCTGAAAATGAAATTTGAAAATCGTCTGCATTCTCATAGAAAAGCATTATCACATAAAAAGAAATGTTCTATATTTTTCGAACGAATGAACCAAATTTAACCAAAAACTATACAGCTAATTCCGGGTATCTTGCCAACATACCTACCAAAAATCAACCTAATCGGACGTTTTTTACGGCAGTTATCGCGGAACAGACAGACAGACAGACAGACAGACAGACAGACAGACAAACAGACAGACAGACAGAAACCAAAAACTGTTCGCGTCTCCACAGTGAGCCTTCACTGACGTTTCGGCAATTATTTTAAAGTTTTATTTCTGTTTTTAATAGTCTCGTGTAAATACATTTCTTAATTGAAAGGGAATATTATTACGTGCGCTATTTTACAAATTGGCAACGATTCAAATAATGGAATTTATGAAATATGAAATAAATCTTCGTCAAAATAATGAAAATTTTGAATAAAAAATTGAAATATAACCTCAAAAAATGAGTCAAATTGAAAAAATAATTGCAGTCTGCACACCCCAACCTTGTCAACTATATCCTTACAAATTATGGCTAAATTCCTGTGCATAGTTTTCGTTTCTATAAAACTTTTATAAGAAAACTGTTTTGACCAACTTTGATTTTAAATACATCTCTTAAAATAATTCTTCGATTTAAAAACTGTCTACTTCAGCGTGTTTATCGAACATTTCTTTATAAAACCACCAATTTGTAAATTTTTATTTGCAATAGTTTTCTGGATATTAGTCCAGAAAGACTTCAAGGCGCAAAATCTTAATTGACAGCGGCGGTGGTTACTTTTTTTTTAATATAGAGAGATAACTTAAATAATTATTAATGTTCAATCATTTTTTTTAGAAGATTCATATAAAGGCGCTGAAACAAAAACAAGCGTATATCATTGCTATTAAATTCACTTCCGGATTGGGTGCCTCTACGGTGGGTTGATCAGGGCCTTCTTATCGGAGCCTGTACTTGGGACCCTAAAGGCAATCCCTCGACATTTTTGTCAACCAAAAGTTGTACTCATTTAAAATTAAAAACGTCTGAAATCGTATTAAGGGGCATGTACAGCTGCGTAATTAATGGGATAAAGATCAATTTCTATGTTCAATATACTCTGTAGAGAATGTGGAGCCTTATCCTAAGGTATAATAGCTTTCCCCCTCCCCTCCCCCCCCCACACACACACACACACTTTCTTTTAAAATAGCTCTGGCAGTTACGAAAAGAATGATCGATTTATAAAACGCAATTTGAAATGTTGCGCTCTTTTTAAGGGTTTTAAACGGACTATCGCTGTCGAATCTTGTTTATTCAACTGTTGCATTGCAGTTGCCGTGACATTTTTTTCAATTTTTCACTGAGGAAGAACTCGAGTAAATCGCTTCGACAGGGGACTTTGTTTTTTTTTCCTTTTTCTCCCCAAATGACATAACAACTTTGAGACGCCCTTTTCCCTTGAACCCCTATCGATTCTAAAAATACGATTCCAATTCTACGCGAAGATCGGCCATTCTGAATCTAAGGCAACGATGAATCTTTACAGAGAAAGGGTGAAGAACGTTCCCAAAGGTTTTGCTCGTAATACCTCAATATTGCTATTAAATGCTTAGAAACTTTCGTCGCTGTAAAGTCCGTTTTACAGGCATCCTTTAGGAAGGACAGGGTAGCATAATCCCCCCTCTGAATGACGGTCTTTCTTTTACCATAGTCTGTTCCTCTAATTTCTTACTAATAGTTGAACGTTTTCACTTGTTTCTACACATTAATTTCATGTAAGTAAATTATAACAATAAAAGTATTCTTTTGAAAATTCCACTGAGCGTGTTCGCTGGACCTACGCAGAGTGAGTTGTCTTCTGACAGTGATAAAAGTAAAAGAGGAAATCCATCCTCACAAGTTCGGGAATCAGTCTTCTAGAGTCCACTCATGCTGGTGAACTAAACAGGACTACCTTCCTTACTGGATGAAAATCGATCCTTGAAAATACATTGTGAAAGAAAGAACACCTTCTGCGTATCCCTCTATTTTCCCCTGCGCGTTCGCCCAACCTAAAGGGTTGTCTTCGGACAGTGAAACGACATGTACAGGCAAAGAGGGAAAGAGGCTGAAATCTCGAGTTTGTAGAGGATTGCCTCTGCGTTCTTTTAGTTTGTTTTATCTGTTTGATGCGGAAAAGATGTGTCCATTTTTTACATTGCAAGTCTTATAGTATTATATCTTTCACTTGGAAGAGGTCTTATACCTACCACAATACGAAAAACTGGAATTTTACAAAAGAAGCGTATTAACAGCACACTGCAAGTCGGCCCCCTCCAGCGATTCGTTTTGAAACTGCCACTTCTCGATGAAATGTACGTGATTCCTAACTCTCCTCCCCCAAAATAAATAAACAAAATAAAATAAGACAAAAAAAAATGAAAAATTCCGTATTGTAGCGCACTTTTTACTAGTGAACGAATGATTTATATATTTTTAACCCTTTCGGTACGTTATCTCTTTTTTTTTTTTTTTCAGTTTTCCTGAAATTTACTTTTACCTTAACATTTACCGCTACAACAAACTGCTACATTAAAAGTAGCTTTTTAGGGTTACTTAATTTAAACAAAAATAATTATTTTGCGTGCTATTCGTGTGGACTAAGGAAGAAATTTTGAAGACGTTTGGAAAAATGTCTTATTAACGACAGTATTAAACAAGCGTAACATTTTCTAATATTTTTTTATATTTCATCACCATTTATAAAAGTTCGGAAAAGTTGCCCCCCTTTTAAATTGAAAGGGGGGTTGAAATAAAAGAATCGCCGACGGTGCAAATAGAATTAAGAAAAAACTGCTATTATTATTATTATTATTACTGAATGCTAAAGCGTAAAAGAAGTCACCATAATAAATGTATAGACATCCTATACTACTATTACTACAGAAAGATAATAACGAAAATAATTATCAAGAGAAAATAATACTCAATAGAAAGACATGTACTATTAATAGTACACCAGACTTGCAAAGGTTAAACGGTAAATGAAATATAAATGTAATACGTAAAACTTCGATAAATGTAATACAAATTAGGGTGTATCTGGAAGACTCGCTGAATAAATCGTGTTCTTTTCGCAAGAACCTTACGATGTTCACAGACAAATCTCCTTTCATCTTCTTAGGAATTCGTATCAACGATTCCCGAGTTTTCAGACGAAAGTGCTTCTTTCCAGGCTCCCAGCCAAAAGAAGTTTTCGACGTGCCATTTTCATGAACTGTGTCATTTTTTTTCTTCTTTGTATAAGCTGTTGCGCTTTTTATTTCTGAAATAAACATTTTATCAACAAAAACAATCCTCTGAAGCGCGAGAACGCAGCTGAACTTTTGAGCCGCAGACCATTGGCTCGATTCGCGAGAAATGATCCAATTTAAATGTTTTAATTCCATTTTAGGAATAATGAATTAGAAATTTAAATGTATAAAATAAATATCTGCGATTTTTATTATTTCCGTATATAAAAAAAAAAGACCCTTCCGGGACGTCCCATAACACAGACAGTGTTTGGCCCAGCAAGGATGATTAGACGGGCTAAGAATAGTAACGTGGTAAAAAATGTTACTTTTTACAAATTTGTTTTGCAAAAACTTTAAGTTTGTCATTTCTAAGGATAGCACTGAGTTTTAAGACTCTGTTTGCTCTTCATGTCACGTAGTTTTGACTTCAGAGAGAGTATCTTCTTTCACTCCTCAAATAGCATTTTTCCCTATTTTAATGTTGCGTATCGCGTTTTTCCGGTCTATGAAGTCTATCCATTATCAGGGTGGCTACCGATCAGGAAAAAACACAGTTAATAAAAGGAAAAATATCAGTATTTTCACATAGAAAAATTCGACCTATGGATCGCTCTTTTAAACACTACAAAATTTTCTATAAGAAAATACTGGTGTTTTCCACTTTTTTTGACTGTGTGTTTCCCTGATCTGTCGCACCCTGATGATTCAATGGTATTAACACCGGATAACCAAAGCCACCTAACTTGGCTATCTTATTTCTTTCGAAATTTATACATCGCCGATTACGATATTCCATGAGAACACCTGTGAGAAAATGGAATTATTTCATAACTCATTATCGGTATTCACCTTTCTACAAGACACGTAAAGTGTTACTGTATCCCCTTTAATAAGTACTTCTTAAGAGACGATAAAATGTATAACATTTCCCCAAGTAGAAATTTCAAAGTTTATAAGGGTTTTTTTTTTTATTATTTATAGAAACCATTTAAAGAAAAAAAGCCCTGACAGCTTGGCCTATAGGCACAGGTAGATTTTGAAGACGCAGACCGTAGGTCGCCTGTTTATTGGGAATTGAAAAAGAAGGAGCTTTTTGCCATGATGCGGCAGTGGGGACCGCCCACTTCAAAATCTAATCTGTGCCTGTACTCGGAGCCGGAAGGTTTATTTATTTATTTATTTATTTATTTATTTACTAACAAGCTACGCCCACTACGCTGGCCAATTTCTCTTAACGAACCTTTAATCAAACAAAATATTGACATTTCATAATTCACTTTTATATTTTAACAGAATAATAAGGCTACTATAATTTGTGACTCGTGCTATAGCCAATATACACGTCAGGACACGTCGCCCTTACTATTAACTTTTTACGCGTGAAGGTTTCGCTATGGTACTCTATGGTGAAATTTGGTAATTTTTGAAATTCAATATTTGAAAAACGGCATAATCATTAGATTTGAAATTTATATCAAGAAATATACAATTTTTTACCTTTCAAACGCAGTTTGTCTAACAATTTTCTGACAAATACTTTTCGAGCTATTATTTTTTTCGGTAACTTCAAATGTCTCATTTTCCGAGAATAATCTGTGGCAAAGATTAGCAAAAAACCCAGTCGTCAGCAACGCATAGCTTTATATTAAAGAGGATGTTGGAACAGGGATTGTCACCATCACTTTTGAAATCAGTTCTGTAGTTCCAGAGATTCCATAGAAATTGTAATTTGGAATGATTTTAGAACGCTTTTCGCTGATTTCAACCTTTTAAATTTCGAATTTTTTTTTCATTTAGTCTTAGAGAGCATTTACATCTTATAAGTAACTACAATGCCAAATTTCAAATTTCTACCTCCTTCAGTATAAAAAAAAGTCGCAATTTTCGTACATTTTTCACACTTGCACCTCCCTCGGATTAGTGGCACCGACATAAAATATAGCCTATGTTGAAGCAGGGAGTGTCACCATTAATTTGCCACCATCACGTTTGAAATCGGATCTGTAGTTCCAGAGATTCCACAGAAATTGTAATTTAGAATGTTTTTAGAACGCTTTTCGCTCATCTCACCCTTTTAAGTTTCGATTTTGTTTTAATTTTGTTCTTAGAGAGCATTTACATTTTATAAGTAACTACCATGCCAAATTTCAAATTTCTAGCTCCTTCAGTATAAAAAAATTTGCAATTTTAGAACGTTTTTCGCTCCTGCACCACCCTGGAATGAGTGGTACCGACGTAAAATATATAGTCTAATGTTGGAGCAGGGATTGCCATCAAAAATTTCCACCATTACTTTTGAAAAGGGTTCGGTAGTTCCGGAGATTCCATAGAAATTATAATTTAGAATGTTTTTAGAACGCTTTCCGCTCATCTCACAGTTTTAAATTTTGAATTTTTTTAGAATTTGTTTTTAGAGAGCATTTACATCTTTTAAATATCTACCATGCCAAATTTCAAGTTTCTAGCTCCTTCAGTATAAAAAAAATTGAAATTTTAGAACGTTTTTCGCTTTTGCACCCCCTGTGGTAGTGGCACCAACATAAAATGTAGCAGAGACACATAATACAGCAGAGAACAGAAGAACAGCTAGAACAGAAATACAGCAGAGACTGTTACCATTAATTTGCCACCATCACTTTTGAAAATGGTTCTGTAGTTCCAGAGATTCCACAGAAATTGTAATTTATAATGTTTTTAGAACGCTTTTCGCTCATCTCACCCTTTTAAATTGCGAATTTTCTAGCTCCTTCAGTATAAAAAAAATCGAAATTTTAGAATGTTTTTCGCTTCTGCACCCCCCTGGTGGTAGTGCCACCAACATAAAATATAGCCTATGTTGGAGCAGGGATTGTCACCATCCATTTGCCACCGTCACTTTTGAAATCGCTTCAGTAGTTCCAGAGATTACCCCCTACAAACAAACAAACAAACAAACAATCTTTACTACTTTATAATATTAGTATAGATTGCTGTAAGAGTTGTTTCTATAAAAAACTTGTCAATATAAAAGTTGTAGATAATATTAAGAAGATTTATAATAAATCCAAGCGGATTGGATATCTTGTGAATGGACAAAGTTATGAATTTTTTTCTTCTTAAATCCCCATTCCCCCCCCCCCCCCCCTCTTTGAGGACATTTTTATAATATAAAAAAAAATCTGTCCTACATACATTTTTGGCCCTTTTCCTAGAAGTAATAGTAACTTTAAACGGATTCGATATGTATCATAATTGAGAAGTTATGAGTTTATTTCTCCTTTCACAAAAGAAACCCCCCCCCCCCCCACCCAGGGTCCAATTTTGCCCATTAACGAACTGGACCGAAAATTTATGCCCCTTGATCTTATGTATCCGTTCGGAAGAGATTTGTGCAGATTTATGGAAGTTATCGTGTCTTATAAAAAAGTGATATAGACAAAGTTAAAGATAGATTTAAAAGATAACATTATATAAAAGATAACAGATTAAAGATAGAGCAAAGTTTGAAACTGGGGGATGGTTTTGGGTTCTAGGAGTCATGATCGGCATAGATCTGCAAAATTTTCCAGAAATTGCAACTTAGGGGAGACTGTAATAGGTAGTATTTCTTACGATATCTACTTAAAAGCCACCCTAACGCATCGGACATCTATTTTGAGTATGTGAAAACCGTATTTCGATACTTATATACTAAGTAATACGTCATTATCTCATTAATACTTCCCGTGAGTTAATGTGGGATTTCGCGATGGGTGATGGGTGATAACCTGTATCGGTTAAACTAAAAAATAATGGAGCTAACTGTTTCATTGTTTTCACCGAAAGGATTATTTGTGTTACGTGACCAACATACGAAAGCCAAAGCCGAAAATAGAAAGCGAATTCCACGCTTTCACTACCGCACTCATAAAAAAAAAGAGAGAGTGAGAAAAAAAAATCCTATAAAACAGGTTGTAAAGAAAAAAAGAGAAATTAAAAAAAAAAAAAAACTCTTCCACAACCCCTTTCGCAATCGTCGGTCAGCTGGTGTCAAGGTTGTATTGTATGAAGGTCAAGGTCGCATCACAAAACCGAAAGGGATAGAGGGGGGAAAAAAAAGGCGAAATTCTCGAACGGGGTGTTCGGCACGTGGCCCATAGCTGGAAGGGGTTAACGGTCTTTCATAAACTGAGCCAAGGCTTGCGAGCGCGGCCTTGAGACGACGCGACGGGGGCATTGGCACACAGGATGCCGTAACAACCAGGAAGGGATTGTTATACGGCACGCGGGTTTTTTTTTTTTTTTCAATGTAGTTTTTTTTTTATGGATTTATTTTTTACTTTTTCTTTTCTAGAGTGTTTGATAACAGATACAAGCAAAGAATGGAACAAACTCTTTTTTTATCTCTTACAGCTTATTTTTATTGTGTGCAAACGAGAGAGGATTGAGATAAAACGAAGGGGGTTGCCTGATTAAAAAAAAAGTTTCCTTTGTCCAATCCGATAGGAGCCTGTAATAAAAGTTTTCATTGGGCATTTCATTTACGTGTCGTTTGTTGCTAATGCGTTATTATAATAATGAGATGCAAACCTGTTCCAGTGTGGCTGCGAAAAATCAGTTTAAAAAAAAAGACATTTTTTTTTTTTTTTTTACACCAATAAACAAGACTTACCAGAGTCTAAAGTATAAAAAGTTATACAGCGAAAAACAATGCAAAAATGAATAATGATAAAAATAGGCATATAACTGAAATTTTTATACTTGTTTCAAAAAATAAAAATAAATAAATAAATGATTTAAAAAAAATAATAATAATAATAAATTTTCAGACATTTACATTGGCGCAGGGTAGTTAGCGGTTACGCCAAAATGATCTCGTAAATATCTTTAATGGATTCGCATCCTCTTGTAACACAGTAGCATGAGTTATTATTAAACAAGGGAAAAAATGGATTTATTAAAAAATGGATTGGTTTAAAAATGGATTTTTGTTTCTCTCAGTAAATATATAGATCAATAAAGATAAAAAACAAACCTTTATGAATTGGTGCATTCGAGGACATGACGAGTGAATCTCCCATAGTAGAGAATACTTAGAAGAGTGTGTGCCCTGTAAATGCAAAAAGAAACCAGTTGGTGGTTTACAAAAAAACCAACGCACGTGATCTATTAAAGTAAAGTAAAGTAAGTGGTGTTTTTTTCAATTTTCGCAGTTTAACACTAAGATACTTCGTTTGGAACCTTAGAGAATTCGGAATATAGGCGAGTTTTAATCCTCTTATTCCTCTGTGGCCCATTTATTCATATAATAAACGTTATGGCGATACAGTATAATTGTTTTACATTATCTGTGAAAAGTCATGACACGTCAAATTCTTTTCTCTAGTATACTCCAAATCACACAAAAACCCATCACACCCGAGTTTTAAAACTTATGAAAGAAACAGGGAGGGAAATATCATTTTAATCCTGTTACTTCTTATACCCTATTTAGACTATTTAATAGGTAGGACTAATTTAGACTATTTAATAGGCCTATTAGAGTTAAATACCCTATTTATAGACTATTTAGACTCTTTATTACCTATTTAGACTGTATAAACTATTCATACCCTATTTATAGACTATTTATAACTTATTTAGACTATTTATGCACTATTTACATTATATATACTATTATAGACTATTATTTATACTATAATAGTACGCAATATACTATTATATAATGTATGTAAAACAATGTAAAAACAAAGGTGAAGTAAAGTTTTATATAACATTAATGGAATAATCACTGGACCCACTGCAATCTAATCATTTTTAGCAATATCGAATATTTTTTTGATGCAGGTTCAAATGTCTCAAGAGAAATGAAGGATACAAATATCCAAACCAGAACATCATCTCTATTCCATCCAAGTTATAGTAAAAATGGATTGAAGATAGCAAAAGATACGCACGTGGAAATTAACAATCGTATTTCAACTGCATTAGAGAATGGCGTCATCCGTTTCAAAAAAAAAAAAAAAAAAAAAAAAAAAACACACAGGACAAAGAAAAATAGAATAAATAAACATAAAATGCAATTTAATTTAATATAACAAAACATACGTTTTAGGCTACACGTGAAATATTGCTGCTTCCATCCATCGAAGGTGTCTTTCTCTTCTAAATATTTCAATTTCAATTTTGCTGTTCAATCATAAATATAAAATAAACCCGTGCTTTATCTTTTTTGTACTATTTATTTATTTTTTTATAGTCATTGTTGGAGCACGATGTAATGCGGCATTTTATTTTTGTGGCAATATTAATGCGAGAAAAAAGTTTCATTTCATTTATGAAAACAATGCTGATTTCATTTTTAATCAAAAACATGTTTTAAC
The DNA here is from genome assembly GCA_963931845.1 of Maratus michaelseni. Classification (NCBI taxonomy): domain Eukaryota; kingdom Metazoa; phylum Arthropoda; class Arachnida; order Araneae; family Salticidae; genus Maratus; species Maratus michaelseni. The sequence goes on from OZ007589.1 coordinate 471,211,772, forward strand.
GAAATGGGAGTGTCAAAAACCTTTCGAATGATACCTCATTCCTTGTTGTGCGTTAGTAAATGCGTAGAAAAAGGGATGTTGACAACAGAAATAATAGATAGGATAGTAGATCTAAATAGCATTGAGTGCGGTATTGTGATGTAATAATCAATAAAAATATCGCCTGTGTAACTGCCACCATTTTTTTTTTTATTGATTTGTATTTTTTCTTTTTAATTATTTCTTTTTTTTTACCTTTTTGTGCTGTGAACACAATTTTAATAAATTAAAAATGTATTTATCTTAAGTTATATTATCTTAAGTTAATAATAAAAATAAAAAAAACATTTTCGCATTACAGTATATCAAAGTTATCAAATCAAAGTGAATGAAACATAGAAAGTGTTTGTATGGTTCATTAAATGTCGTCTTTTTTCGATATTCTTAATTCAGATACTAAGAAATCGACTCACTCTTCTGATTTTACCGAAAAAATAAACGGTTCGATTCCCATAGTTTATGAATAACAGCCCATGTCATGATGCGTTTGCGGGGGATGTTGGAAATGGTACGTTAAACGTGACAAATGAGGTACGTTCGTTTTATCGTTTTATTATTTTTCAGTGAAATGAATTTATATCGTGTGTTATGAGTGAAATGTGCATATGCCTTGACTCTTATTACGTTATACGCCACGCTTACAGATGCGAATTATTTTTTCGACACCCGACAGCACTGCAACATTCATCCTGGAGATCTTGCTTTGCGAATGATTTAATATTTCTAGGATTGTGTTTCTTGACTTGAATGGATTGAGATATTCGGCTGTCAAACTCACTTTCACCGAAGTGATCTATACATTTTTTAATGTCACTTCTCTCTCAAGCAAACCATTTTTTGAACAATCTTTCTAAAAATAATGTTGAATAAAAATGGCCGCTTGGCCTATGAAAAAAGAAGTGGTTAGCCCGTATTGGTTTTCCTCCGTCCATGACTTGCGCTTTTATGATATAGATAACGTACGATATAATTGAATAGAATGAAGAAAACTTCTAATGAATAATTTTTTAAGTTTCGATTCGATTTTCATAAAATTGGAAATGACTCGACAAAAATCTGCAACGATTCTGTATATTAAATTTCAAACCGTTCGGTCGGGTTGTTTTTGTGTTGTTCTATGCAGACAGACGGACGGACCAGACGATGACTCTAGGTGCTACGTATTTATAGAATTACGAACGCACCCTAAAACGAATTCAGAAATGCGTCTTGAAGGAGGCAATTCGGATTTGAGAACCGCCTTTATGGGCTCGGTGTATACTGATAGACAGAGGCATGGAACATCTCGAAGAATCCCGTAACTGTTACGCGGTATTCCTGGATACGGGAGATGGGAAAGAACTTTTATCATCTCTCATCCGACGAATCGAGTTCAAGGATTGTTTGCATCATCTCGTAATAACGAGAAGGGGATAAGGTCAGATAAAGGAAGGAAAGGATAAGAAAGAGCTACAACCGTCGACTCGAATCGGGCACGGGATAACACCCCATCAAGATAAGGAGATTATTATTAGTTTTTTCTTTTATAAAAAAAAAAAAATACAAGTTCAGAAGTTATCGTTCATGATTATGATAGCGACTGAAAGGATAAGGAATGTTCGATAAGATAGAACTCGTGATGAAAATAGAAAGTGGAAAAATGGGGATGGTCTGAAATAAGTAATAATAATAATAATAAACAGATGATAATTCTTTATAAGAGTTATTGTGAAGCAGGTGTCTGAAAAACTTGATTACGAAATAAACTAAAACAAGTTGAGGTTAGAGAGAGGAACCCTTTCAAAATAAAGGATATAAACTGGCTTATTGTCCGAGACATTAGATGACGATCGTGAATTTAAATTTGAGAACAACCTGTTTTATAGATCGCATGCTTATTTCTGAAGGGATACTCGTATCACTCGAAAAATGAAGTTTTCCACAGGGAAAGGTGAAAACCGTTTTCAAGCATTGCAACAAAATTGCTTTTCATTTAACATGAATCGGGGAAATAATAGAATAAAAAGAAAACTGCCCAGTTAAACTGAGGGCATTGAGCTCACAGGCTATTCACACTAATTGTATATTATACTCTTATTTCAAAGAACTTGAAATAAGCCCCTCGAAAAATAAAGAAATCGAGAATATATTAAGGGGGATAACCCCCTTGTAATTAACCAATGAACACCTAAAACTATTCAGGGAAGCGCCTTATTACAATGAACATACATACAAAATTTCAAGCAAATCGAATAACTCTGCATGAAAAATCCATTTATCTAAATTAAGAGGGATTAGACCCCCGAATCCATCTTTATACTTAACCAATGCACCCCCAAAACGAATCAGGGAAGTGCCTTACCACAATGAACCTATATACAAAATGTGAAGAAAATCGGATAATTCTGCATGAAAAACCAATTTATCTAATTTAAGGGGGGTTAGCCCCCCGTTTCCCCTCTTTATACTTAACCAATGGATCCCCAAAACTAATCAGGAAAGCTCCTTACCTATACTATGAACCTATATACAATACGAAACATATACAAACGATATACAAAATTTAAAGGAAATCGGAAAATTCTGCATGAAACACCAAAATTGAGGGAGGATAACCCCCCCCCCCCGTTTCCCCCTTTATACTTAACCAATGAACCCCCAAAACTATTGACTCCATGTCTATTTCACGGGAGGGGGGGAGATGAGGGAGACGAAAAAGCAATTAACAACCTGGCGACTTGTAAATAAGAAAGGTAGCCAGATTCAACTCTTTCTCGCTCCTTCTTTACAAACAATCATTGATATACGGGCCCCGAATGGAGATAAAACGAAGAAACATTTTTGCTCATTAAAAGACATCTGTAAGACATCCCCCCTCCCATCCATTATTATTCATTCTTCAATGTCAGTTTCTCTTGTAAGATAAATTCCACAACTTGTACTGTTTTCAAAGTAAAAATCACAGAAAAAAATCATTCTGCATATAAAAGTTTCATAAAAATTATAACTATACAATTCAGCTTTTTGTATCATCAGCAAAAACCATAACAAATTTCGTGTGGCCTAAAAAATAACAAGAAATGTATTATGTAAAAAATATAATTGTACAAACATTTTTAGAACAATTGTTTATTTATTTCCTCATCAACGATATCCCAAGATTCCGTTAAGGTGGTTCTCAAATGATATGCTCAACAGCACGAAACTTTCTGACGCATTTTGTGACTCATTTTTAAACGTAAAGGCATAAAATTAGCAGGCCTGACTATTGAAACAATTTGGAATCCAAATAAGTTTTTCATTTTTTGATAAATAAATTACTTATCGAGTTATGAGCGATTCTTGTCACGTGACAACACGTTTTTCCCATTTCTTGTGCTGCGGCGTCGGAAATTCGATTCAAAACGCTGACTTTGACTGTATTTTCTGAAAGATCTGCCTTTACCAAAAAATGGAAAGCGCCTTTCTATTACAAAGTTTCTGAATTAAGAACACTTGCCAATTTCCGAACTTCCCAAGTTTCTGAACAAAAGTAAATTAAAAAATATGTGGTAAAGTAGCTAGTTTGGATTTGAGAATAGCTTTAAGGTGGTTGCTCAATCAGCTCTCTAATTCCCCTCGCTAATATTAAAGATATGGGCGTAGAAGAATGCATCGTACATTTAAAATATCTCCTTAGAAAACTACATTTTTTTAAAATTTCTTTTTCCTTCGTACTCTTCTTAAAAGATGTTTCTTTCCGCCTTAGTTGTCAAAATATTTCTGAAATATCTGCTTAATTTAATATTTTATGAGTTAAAAGCTGACGAGCTGTGAGTAATATTTTAACACTTCAAGATAAATTCTGATAAAAACATTAGCAACTATGAATTTCATTTCAACCAACGTTTAACTACATAGGTAATAATACTACATAGGTTGCTAAATTTTAGTTCAGTTAGGAAACGCGTAAGCACAGTTTAAAATTCTCCTTCTGGAGTTTCTGTCAATAAACGGAAATGTGTTCGCGAACTTTTGTGCTGCCCTGTATATGATCTACAGAATTTATACACACCAAGTAATAGACAAAAAGTGAGTTCAATTTAAAATCGCGTTCAGCAATTTAAAACGCACTTCCGGGAATTATTGTTAACAGAATAGTGTTCTCGAGTTATAAAAGAAATATTTTCTTCTCGCTTTTATGTTTGTTTGTTTGTTTCCGCGTCGGCTCCTTTAACACAGCAATAATAATAATAATAATAATAATAAAATGTTCTCATCTTCCGAACTATCTAACATTTCAATCGGTTATAAATATAACTGTATCCAAGCTCTCTTTATAATTCTGCGAAAAACAGGCCTATTTAGTAGTGAAAACATGAGTTCTTAAAAAAAAAAAGCTTTCAACACAATGGCCCTATTGCGCAAATCCGTTTTCAGTCAACCCTTTTCAATCCCCCTAGGCTAAACAGGTGAGAGCTAAACACGTTTCCCGTTATTGAGAGTAAAAGCCTTCAATAAAAAAATGTTGAAGCATGCGCAATGAGACGATTTCTGTGTGGAAAAAGAATGTGAAATTTGACAAAACACGCTTTTCGTTTTAAATATATAGATTTTATTAATTTTTATGAGTAAAAAAAAAGTGTATTTGAGTGTAATTCAATTATTTGAAGACTTGTAGACAGTTAAGCTATGTAATGTCATACTTCTTTTACGATAAAAGGAAATAGGAGAAGGTAATCTAAACAGAGTTTTTGCACCCTTTGATTTTGTTGTTATTATCCGGATATGTATTTTCCAATCTATACTAATATTATAAAGGAGTAAAGATTGTTTGTTTGTTTGTAGGGGTAATCTCTCGAACTACCGAACCGATTTCAAAAGTGATGGTGGCAAATGGATGGTGACAACCCCTGCTCCAACATAGGCTATATTTTATGTCGGTGCCACTACACCAGGGGGGTGCAGGAGCGAAAAACGTTCTAAAATTGCGATCTTTTCTATTACTGAAGCAGCTAGAAATTTGAAATTTGGCGTTGTAGTTACTTATAAGATGTAAATGCTCTCTAAGCATAAAATAAAAAAAAATTTAAAAGGGTGAAATGAGCGAAAAGCGTTCTAAAAACATTCTAAACTAGCTGTTACCCGTGACTTCGTTCACGCAACATTAAAAGAATAATGAATACATTAATTAAGCAAAATATTTCACTCCTGATAATTTAAAACTAACTATTTATCACACTAGCCGCCACTGGCGACCAGTTTGGTCTCCCTTAAATGTATGTTAAACATTGCAACACGTTACATGTATTCATAATTTAATTTTCCCTTAATCCTTCGCCAAATCGGAAGATTCTAATAGACAAATCATGAACTTTTGTGATCATGGTAGCATTTCGCATATTTTTTGGGCATAGGTGTCACATACGCACGTTGGCGCGATTTTCTCCCCCGCCAATTTGGCGAAAATTTTGTTATGGAAATTGTTGTTTATTTACTTTTATTTTTTTTAATTCTATAAATTATTTTTCATATGTATATCAATGTATCAAACTATCATTTATTTATTTTTATTTCCTTTTTTAATTATGAGTATTTTTGTTAGCCGGGAGCAGATGATAATTCGCCAAATATCGTTCCCATCACCGTCATTCATACTACAATTAATTTAATTTTAAATTATAAACCTGTCACTCATTTCATTTAAAATACTTAACTTTAATCTAAAATGCTTATACAATAAATTAAAAATACTTCACACTTTTCATTTAAATAGAAAATAAATAAATAAATAAGAAATAATATCATAAATCAAAACATTTGATTTCAAAATCAAAGTTTTGAATTGAAAATGAAATTTGAAATTGAATTTGAAATTGAAAAATGAATTTGAAATTGAAAAATGAATTTGAAATTGAAAAATCAAAGTTTTTTACTTACCCATCATACGTAGTATAGGGTAAGTCTTGTAATCGTTTTGAAAATCGAAAAATTTTTTTTGACGGATTTACACGTTTCAGACACTGGAGATTCCGAAAAACATATTTTTAGAAAAAATTTTTTGCCGTCCGTCTGTGTGTCTGTGTGTCTGTGTGTGTGTGTGTCTGTAAACGCTCTATCTCCCGAAAAAATTGAGATAGAGACTTGCAATTTGGTATGTACTTAGTATGTAATAATGGGAAGAAGCCTATTTCATTTCATTAACCTCGATTAACCGGAACTATTTTATTCGGACCCTCGAAATATTCGTTCTGATAAAAGGTATACAAAAATTTTCGAAATTGTTTATTTTAAGAAATAAATATAAAAGACAATAAAAAAACATAAATTTTACATAAAGCATGAAGTCGATCGGATAATTAGTTGCCGAGATATTTGTAATCCTATTTTCCACACTCTTCGATTTTTCATGACCCTGTATTTGATCCAAATTTCACTTCAAAGAGATATTTTAATTGGAAATTTGACGCTTAATCAGATGCAATAAACCGCTAGTTAATAGGATTATTATTTTTGGAGTTATAAGGAAAAACCTCTTTCAAGCAATTCAGTCATCGAGCTTTCAAAGTTTATGACGTCATCAAGCCACGATTTTATTCGGATTGCGATGCATTTTATAAGTAGTTTACACATTTTTAACACTTTCCAACCTAGTTGAAAAGTGTTTATGACTTCGGTTTGTCTGGCCGTCTGCCGTCTGGCCGTCTGGCCGTCTGGCCGTCTGGCCGTCTGCCGTCTGCCGTCTGTCCGTGCTCTAACTCCCGTAAATATGCTCGGATTGCCCTGCAAATTTTATATGTTATAATCGTTATCTATAGCATGTTCCCTATTTCAACGGAAGTGTGTAGCACTTATAGTTTTTTTACAGGGACACTCAAAAGAATTCCGTTACATTGCGGTCTATGGGGAAAAATCATTTGCGGTTTATTTAAATAATGTTTCAATACTTTAAACGCATTGAAATTTATATATATCACTAAGGTGCATTAGAAGAAGCTTAATATGGAATAGGGTGTGCATAGCACTTATACTTACTTTACAGGGACAGTCAAAAGAATTCCGTTACATTACGTCTATGGAGAAAAATCGTCTGCGGTTTATTTAAAGAATGTTTCACTATTTTAAACGCATTGAAATTTATATAAGGTTCATTACAAGAGACTTACTACAGAATATTGTGTGTATAGCAGTCATCGTTCATTTACAGGGACACACAAAAGAATTCTCTACTGTATGTTAACAATAATTCCTGGAAGTGCGTTTTAAGTTACTGAACGCGATTTTAATTTTAAATCGCTTTTTGTATATTACGTGGTGTGTATAAATTCTGTAGATCCTATACAGGGAAGTACAAAAGTTCGGGAACACATTTCCGTATTATTTAACTCCAGACGGAGAATTTTAAACTGTGCTACGTGTTTCCTAACTGAACTAAAATTTAGCATCCTATGTAGTATATATACAAATCTATAGATCCTATACAGGGCTGAATAAAGTATTCGGATTACTTAGATGTTATCTTTTAGCTTATAAAAGAGTATGATTCGTAAAATTATTTTGGAAGCGTTGGAAAGTGTTACATAATCTATGCTTGACGCATGATTTTTCGTTCTTGTTATTTTAATATTTTACATTATGCATATCCATGATGGGTAAGTATTACGGTGGCCCCCAACGACTATTACTTACCCATCATACGTAGTATAGGGTAAGTCTTGTAATCGTTTTGAAAATCGAAAAATTTTTTTTGACGGATTTACACGTTTCAGACACTGGAGATTCCGAAAAACATATTTTTAGAAAAATTTTTTTGCCGTCCGTCTGTGTGTCTGTGTGTGTGTGTGTCTGTAAACGCTCTATCTCCCGAAAAAATTGAGATAGAGACTTGCAATTTGGTATGTACTTAGTATGTAATAATGGGAAGAAGCCTATTTCATTTCATTAACCTCGATTAACCGGAACTATTTTATTCGGACCCTCGAAATATTCGTTCTGATAAAAGGTATACAAAAATTTTCGAAATTGTTTATTTTAAGAAATGAATATAAAAGACAATAAAAAAACATAAATTTTACATAAAGCATGAAGTCGATCGGATAATTAGTTGCCGAGATATTTGTAATCCTATTTTCCACACTCTTCGATTTTTCATGACCCTGTATTTGATCCAAATTTCACTTCAAAGAGATATTTTAATTGGAAATTTGACGCTTAATCAGATGCAATAAACCGCTAGTTAATAGGATTATTATTTTTGGAGTTATAAGGAAAAACCTCTTTCAAGCAATTCAGTCATCGAGCTTTCAAAGTTTATGACGTCATCAAGCCACGATTTTATTCGGATTGCGATGCATTTTATAAGTAGTTTACACATTTTTATTTTAATATTTTACATTATGCATATCCATGATGGGTAAGTATTACGGTGGCCCCCAACGACTAGTTTAATTTGTACACGCGATAAATAAAAGCTGTTTTAGCGATTTTAAAAATGCTAAAAATCTGATTCATTAAATATTATTACATGAGTTCAATTTACGTCAAGAAAAGTTGAAGTTGAGTTGTATAGCAAATAATTATGGTAAACTTTGATTGTCTCACTGGTGCGAATTTTTTTTTTGACGCGAGGCAACGGTCCAAAAATTCATTCGCGGAGAACTTGCTTTGCGAATGATTACCTCCATGATTTAATATTTTAAATGTTCACGACGAATCAATCTTTTTTTTTTGTTTACTTTCATGGATAGAGAATTTGAACTGCGAATCTAATTTCGACTGAAGTTATTGCAGAATATATACATAATTGAACGTAAGTCATCTCTCAACTATTAATTTATTTTGAACGATCTTTCTTAAAATGTAACTTTTACGCAGTTTTATTCGAAAAAATAATTTTGAATAAAAATGGCCGCCTGGCATATGAAAAAGTGAAACGGCCATCCCGGAACTGTTGATGACAGTCACATGACTTACGCTTTTATTTTAGAAGATTTCATAGGAGACAATACGGTATTTTTAGGGTTTCGTTCATCTCACGAAACCCTATTGCTCCCGCTCCGTTGTCTGTCCGTCACAAAGCCATCCTCAGAAACTATGTAACTTACAGAGTTGAAACTTTGTGTATATATAGATGAATACCAGCTATGACGCTCAAAATATTAAAATTTGAAAAACTCATCGTATTATTTTAATTAATAAATACAGATAAAAAACCAAAATTCTAACAGCCTTTTCCTATTAAATTTAAACATTTTTCGTTATAGCAGTTGCCAAAAATTAAAAATCCACAATGAAATTCTTTCTACAATAATTAATTTTCTGTTGAACGATTTCCACGGGAAAAATGAAAATGAAATAAAAAGTTTCACCAATTGAAAAAAAGATTAATATGAAATAAAAATGATTGACGTCATAGTGGTAATAAAACGGAAATTTTCAGATTTCTCAATAATACAAGGAGTATGAGTATGTGTATGAACACAAAGCAGATTAATATCACGTCATTAGAGAATTAAAAAGAAAATCTGACATCCTATTGGAAGTTTAACGAATTTTTCAAATGTTTGAGAATAATACAAAGCGAGTATCAATATGAGTAATAGAGAATAGTAAATATATGAGTTTGAGAAATATATTGAATCATGATAAAAATCCGATTATGGAAATATTAGCCTATTTTAACATTTTGAAGGTGTACAACATGTTTAATTTCGAAATTATTTTTTAAATATCGCATTTAGTCCGCATGACAGATATTATTATGACAGAATATAATAGCGGGCTTCGCCCCCTATCGGGCTGGTTCAGATATTCGAAATAACGAAAAAATAGACCGGTAAATTTTTATAAAAAACATGACTTTTTTTTGTTGCTAAATTAAATTTATTTGGACTTATTAAAGAAAGGATAAAGTGTTTTGAAAAGAATATTAAACGAAACCCTTTTAGCGATCTTCGATCACACTTACCCCCTTGTTTGTTATAGGGACCTTGACATAACTCAGTCTTTAAAAAGTGAAATTTTGTGCCAAATAATCGCGAAAATGAAATTGCAACCAATGCAAAAAGGAGGGTCAAATAAAATCGTGGAAACAGACGAATTGGGTAAAAACAAATGTCAATTTTACCTGATAAACAATTTTACTTTTAACGCCTTTGTGAAACGTTATAACAGTCGTCCTTGAAAAAAACATTAATTGAAAATAGTATATGCTTTTTCTTTAAATTCAATTCTGCCTCCTTGGTTTAATGTATAGCTGAAACAAATCTTGTTTTCTAAATGACAGTATGGACAGGCAGTTTTTGTTCTCCAGAAATAATGATTCCAGATTCATGAAGTTTGAATATGTGAAAATATGTTTTTATTTTTCGGATAATTTACTGAAATCAAGATTTGGTTTTCACCATCTAATATACAAAGTGAAAATAAATTCAGTTTTTCAGTTTTAATGAGAAAATGATGTAAAAAATATACTGATCTGTTTTATATTTCTCCTTTTTTTTATACAGAAATATGGAGTAATTTACTTTCCTTCAAGAAACTTCGTTAAAATTTACACACAAAAAAAAAAATTGGCATTTATTTTTTTTTTAATTCTGAGAGTTTGTGTGACATCCTTGGATCGATGATAACCGGTATTAAGTAAATCGCGTTGCGTTCGATAGTCTAGGATTAGTTGCGAAATACAAACACACGGTCAGATTTTAATATAATAGATTCGTGTTCATTTTCCTTTTCTTCAAATTATGATGTGATTTTAGCAGAAAACTCTCATCTGTATATATCGGATACTCATGCTTAATAATCAGTATAGAAAAAAACATTTAAATTTTTTGTTATAAATATGGCGTGAAACTCATCTACTTTCTATACTTACTGATTCTTGTATTATTAATGTAAGGAATTGATTCACACTCATTTTAAAACATATTGGAAAATTCCCGTTTTATTTCAAATATGACGTCTCTTTTTCCCCAGAGAGATCCCTTTTTAATGACATAATTCTTGTTAATTTTCTTTTGCAGGCAATTAATTTCAATACTGGCATAAGGAAAATTATGTTACTTTAACGAAATAGTATTAAATCTTTAGGTTTTATCAACAAAAATGGAACTATTAACATTTGTCAATTTTTTTAGTTAATCGAGTTATTTCTTTTAGTTTTCAGAATGAAAAATAATTATTTCTCGCTATCCATGACATCAGTTTCGACAGGGATAATTTTGCGAAGCATATTATTGACATTTGCTAACTCTTTTCTTTTGAAACTTCTTTTTACTTTTTTAAAATTTAAAGAAAAAATACGGCATCGTTATATTAGCCGTACGCAGACGGTAAAACGCCAAATATTTTTACCATACAAAAGAAAAAAAGTGAAGAAAAACCCAAGAGTATTTTATTTCACCAATCAAAGCTTATCCGCTTTATTTTCGATGTATGGCGTCATATTCGCCTGTATCCTATGGTTACGCATATTGAAACCTTGTATTATTATCAAAAACTAAAAAAAGTACGTTTTATTTCTAATACTATAATTTAATCTTCATTTTAAGTCTTTAATTTTTAGCTCACAGGCTATCAAAGCCTGAGAGCTTATGTGCCCGCCCGTTCTGTATGTATGTATGTATGTATGTATGTATGTATGTATGTATGTACGTATGTACGTACGTAACGCGATAACTCTGGACAGAAATAACCGTTTTGCTTCCAATTTTGTTTATAGGTTCCTTGTGATAAGGCGCTTCCCTGATTAGTTTTGGGGATTGATTGTTTAACTATAAAGGGGGGAACGGGGGTGCTAACCCCCCTTAATTAAGATAAATGGTTTTTTCATGCAGAATTGTCCAATTTTCTTCAAATTTTGTATATAGGTTCATTGTGATAAGGTTCTTTCCTGATTAGTTTTGGGGGTTCATAGGTTAAGTATAAAGGGGCTAACGGGGGGGGGGGAATCTTCCCCTTAATTTAGATAAATGAATTTTTCATGCAGAGTTATCCGATTTTCTTCCACTTTTGTTTATAGGTTCCTTGTGATAAGGCGCTTCCCTGATTAGTTTTGGGGATTGATTGGTTAACTATAAAGGGGGGGGGGAAACGGGGGGCTAACCCCCCTTAATTTGGATAAATGGTTTTTTCATGCAGAATTGTCCAATTTTCTTCAAATTTTGTATATAGGTTCATTGTGATAAGGTTCTTTCCTGATTAGTTTTGGGGGTTCATAGGTTAAGTATAAAGGGGCTAACGGGGGGGGGGGATCCTCCCCCTTAATTTAGATAAATGAATTTTTCATGCAGAGTTATCCGATTTTCTTCCACTTTTGTTTATAGGTTCCTTGTGATAAGGCGCTTCCCTGATTAGTTTTGAGGATTGATTGGTTAACTATAAAGGGGGGGTGAACGGGGGGCTAACCCCCCTTAATTTGGATAAATGGTTTTTTCATGCAGAATTGTCCAATTTTCTTCAAATTTTGTATATAGGTTCATTGTGATAAGGTTCTTTCCTGATTAGTTTTGGGGGTTCATAGGTTAAGTATAAAGGGGGTAACGGGGGGGTTAATCCTCCCCCCTTATTTTAGATAAATTATTTTTTTCATGCAGAGTTATCCGATTTTCTTCAAATTTTGTATATAGGTTCATTGTGATAAGGTTCTTTCCTGATTAGTTTTGGGGGTTCATATGTTAAGTATAAAGGGGGGAACGGGGGGGACTAACCCCCCTTGATATAGATAAATGGGTTTTTTAAGCAGAATTATCCGATTTTCTTCAAATTTTATATATATGTTCATTGTGATAAGGCGCTTCTCTGATTAGTTTTGGGGGTTCTTTGGTTAAGTATAAAGGGGGGACGGGGGGCTAACCCTCCCCCTCCTTAATTTAGATAAATGGATTTTTCATGCAGAATTATCCGATTATTTTGTATATAGGTTCATTGTGGTAAGGCGCTTCTCTGATTAGTTTTATGGGTTCATTGGTTAATTATAAGAAGGAGAAACGGGGGCTGGTTCCCCCCTCTTAATATATTGTCGATTTCTTCATTTTTCGAGGGCTTATTTCAAATTCTTTGAAATAAGAATATAATTTACAGTTAGTGTGAATAGCCTGTGAGCTCAATGCCGTCAGTTTAACTGGGCAGTTTTCTTTTTTTTTATTTCATTTTCCTTTTTCACGTGAAAATTTTTCAATTGAAACTAAATTGTTGAGTAAAAATTATTATTCCGGGGTTTTGAATTAGTTTTGGCAACGATAAAGTATTAGCAACGGTAAAGAAAATTTAACCATTTCAAAATATTATACGAAAAAATGTCCATTTATTCTCTATGAAAATAACGAAATTTTGAATTATTAAGAAAAATATTTGAATAAAATAAACAAAAATCAGCCTATGTTCATATGAGAGTTATAATCAACCTATATGCAAAGATACAGGATCATTAAATGCTCCATTTTGACGCTGGCAACATTTGCACATGGCCTAACATTTGCACACAATCAGATTTATAATATTATTAGGATTAGGATTACAATTTCTATGGAATCTCTAGAACTACCGAACCGATTTGAAATTTGGCGTTGTAGTTACTTATAAGATGTAAATGCTCTCTAAGAACAAAATAAAAAAAAATTCGAAAAACATTCTAAATTACAATTTCTATGGAATCTCTAGAACTACCGAACCTATTTGAAATTCGGCGTTGTAGTTACTTATAAGATGTAAATGTTCTCTAAGAACAAAATAAAAAAAAAAATTCGAAATTTAAAAGGGTGAAATGAGCGAAAAGCGTTCTAAAAACATTCTAAATTACAATTTCTATGGAATCTCTAGAACTACCGAACCGATTTGAAATTTGGCATTGTAGTTACTTATAAGATGTAAATGCTCTCTAAAAACAAAATTTAAAAAAAAATCGAAATTTAAAAGGGTGAAATGAGCGAAAAGCGTTCTAAAAACATTCTAAATTACAATTTCTATGGAATCTCTGGAACTACCGAACCGATTTCAAAAGTGATGGTGGCAAATTGATGGTGACAACCCCTGCTCCAACATAGGATATATTTTTTGTGGGTGCAACTATTCCCAGGGGGGTGCAGGAGCGAAAAACGTTCTAAAATTGCGATTTTGTTTATGCTGAATGAGCTAGAAATTTGACATTTGGCATTGTAGTTACTTATAAGATGTAAATGCTCTCTAATAACAAAATAAAAAAAAATTCGAAATTTAAAAGGGTGAAATGAGCGAAAAGCGTTCTAAAAACATTCTAAATTACAATTTCTATGGAATCTCTAAACTGCCGAACCGATTTCAAAAGTGATGGTGGCAAATTGGTGGTGATAATCCCTGCTCCAACAGCCTCTTTAATAAAAAACTATGCGTTTCTGACGACTGGGTTTTTCACTAATTGTTGCCACAGATTAATCTCGGAAAATGAAACATTTGAAGTTACTGAAAACAAATAGTAGCTCGAAAAGTATTTGTCACAGAAAATTGTTAGGCAAATTGCGTTTGAAAGATAAAAAATTGTATTTTTCTTGATATAAATTTCAAATCTAATGATTATGCCATTTTTCAAATATTGAATTTGAAAAATTACTAAATTTGGCTATATTACTAATATTGGCTATAGCACGAGTCACAAATTATAGTAGTCTTATTATTCTGTTAAAATATAAAAGTGAATTATGAAATGTCAATATTTTGTTGGATTAAAAGTTCCTTATAAGAAATTGACCATAGCGTAGCGGGCGTAGCTTGCTAGTCCGTTGATAAGGTTCATCCATCTTTTTTGTTGTTGTTGCGCTTCGGCTAAGCATTTCTAAAATCGTGATGATAACCTTATTACTCCTTTTCTCTCTATAACTTTTATATTATTATTTAAATAGAAAACTGTTATTCTATGAAAGATCTATGTAAGAATGTACAAAATAACCCTAAATAGGTGAAATTATAGTAGCCTTATTATTTTGTCACAAACAGGTTCTTAGCCTAATTTTATAATTTCAGCCTCTTGAATCATTTTGCTTTCTTTGCAAGCGTTTATCAAAATCAATATTTCCTGAAGGGAATCTGGTATTCCATTTCAAAGTATCGCTCTATTTTATAATTATTTTTAGCGCTTCATTCAGCGTCGATAGAAAATTTCTGAACGCAAAGACAATTAGCAAATGAATTATTCAATAGATACATAAGAAGCATTTCTAAGTTCTCATCTTTATCCATAGTGGCCATTTTGCTTTACCACCACACACCTCTCGATCGCCCGTGTATAAATTTATAAATTTTAAAATGTATGTGTGTCACAATGTGTTTGTATATGTACTATGTTAGGAGGCCTGCACACCAGAGTTATAAGAAATGGACTCTCTCTCCATGGCAAATTATTAAATGGATCAGGTTGGTATTATAGCACGTTAATTCGATATTACTTTTTAAATGTGTTCCGTTTTAATACAGAGTGTTAAGTCATTTCACGCGTATAAAAGTCTCTTCGTGTAGCGCATACATCAGCCAAAAGGTGCGGGTCTCATTCAATGAAGAGGATAGAGAACGATTCTCAACTAAAACTATAACCGGAAAAATTATAAGCATTTTAAATATAAA
Organism: Maratus michaelseni; assembly: GCA_963931845.1. NCBI lineage: Eukaryota > Metazoa > Arthropoda > Arachnida > Araneae > Salticidae > Maratus > Maratus michaelseni. Next base: position 471,227,363 of record OZ007589.1, read on the forward strand.
TAAAATTTCATACAATCATTCCGGTTACTTCCATTTTTTTTTTTTTTTTTAAATCTACGTGTATTACTTTTATTTCTAGTCTACAAAACATTACTTTACAATTTCAAAAAAATTAATTAATTTTAAAAAAATTCACAGGGTTAATAACAATGGGTTACTAACAAATCTGTATTTAACCCCCCCCCCCCCTCCCCCCGCCTGTGAGGCTTATGCCTCACCAAGGGTTGACTGGGCAAAATCGGGTGCCTATTTAGGTTTCCTTCACAAAATTCCTCTTACTAAAATAACGCCATCACAAAATTCCATTCCATAAAAACCTAATCATCATTCATCTTTATTTTTATTTTTTTAGGTTTTAAAATGTATAATTGGCAAACAAAGCAAATTCAACAGAAAGTGAAATTTTTGCAGAAGGACAAAAAAGTTATCCTTCATAAATGCTTGGTTCGAATGGGAGTCACTTGGAGACTTTCGTTACAAAATATTATTTTTCCACAAAAATGTAATCAAGTTCACAAAAATAACTTTTATTTTTTATAAAATGGGCCCCAAGGGGGGAAAAAAAGCAAGCATCGGCCCCTGCTGAGTTTGGGAACCCATGGTCTAGACTTGCATAAAGTTGCTTGATCCCATTCCATTCTCTTTCGTCACGCTATCTCCATTTTAGTGAAAGTCGGAATGTTTTTACTTATACCCATCCCCTTACGTATAGTCTTGCGATCGTTTGGGAAATCGAAAAAAAAAAAAAAAATTGACACGCGTTTCAGACACGGGAGATTCCAATAAACATATTTTCAGGAAAGAAAAAAAAATGCCGTTCGTCTGTCTGTGTGTGTGTCTGTAAACGCTCTATCTCCCGAACCCATTGAGATGGAGACTTGAAATTGGGTGCGTACTTAGTATGTCATCATGAGAAGAAGCCTACTGATTTTCAGTCACCTCCTTGATCCGGAACTATTTTTTTCGGAGTCCAGTCGTTCTGATAAAAGGTCTATAAAAATGTTGCTCATTTTAAGGAGCGACACTAAAAGACAACGAGTCGTTGGGGGCCACCGTAATACTGACTCATCATGGATAGGCAATACTATAAAATAGGAAAATAAAACATGTGTAAACTATTGATAAAATGCATTGCCATTGGAATAAAATCGTGGCTGGATGACGTCCTAAACTTTAAAGGCTCTATGACTGAATCGCGTAAAAGAAACATCCTTATCACTCCAAAAATGATAATTCTATTAACTAACGGTTTATTGCGTCGGATAAAGCGTCTCATTTCCAATTAAAATAGATCTTTGAATTGAAATTGGAATGAAATACAGGATCAGGAAAAATAAAAGAGTTTGGAAAATATAATTACCAATATCTCGGCAACTCATGATCCGATCAAGTTCATTTCTGATGCAAAATTTGTTTTTTTTTTATTGTTTTTTTATAGTCACTTTTTAAAATAAACCATTGCGAAAATTTTTATAGACAATCTATCAGAACGAATAGTTCGAGAGTCCGAAAAAAAAGAGTTCTGGATCCTCGAGGTGACTGAAATTCAATAAGTATCTTCCCATACCCAATTTCAAATCTCTATCTCAATTGGTTCGGGAGATAGAGCGTTTACAGACACACACACAGACAGACGGATGGCAAATATTTATATATATATATATATATATGTTTTTCGGAATCTCCATAGTGTCTGAAACGTGTAAATCCCTCAAAAAAATTTTTTTCGACTTTCAAAACGATTACAAGATAAACCCTATACTACGTATGATGGGTAAGTAATAAAAAAACCCATTAATTTTGCTTAAAGAATGAGGTCGATCGGGTGATGAGTTGTCGAGATATTTGTAATCCTATTTGCCACACTCTTCGATTTTTCAAGACACAAGATATATTTTAATTGGAAATGAGACGCTTCATCCGACGCAGTAAACTCTTAGTGAATAGGATGTTGGAGTTATTTTCCTATTTTATGGTATGCCTATCCATGATGGGTATAAGTATTACGGTGGCTCCCAAAGACTCGTTTTATGGAGTAAAAAAGAACTCGACGGTGTTGAAAGCCAGCTTGTTGAGAAGGAAAATAGAGTACCGTAAAGAAGACATAACTGGTTCATTCGTTGCAGAAAAGGTAAAAGGGCGTTTGTGTCTAGATCGTGATAAAAGGATTCCGGAACATTTTTTGTTTTGGCTTGATCTCAAAAAATGGCTGGGATAAGGGCAGTTTTAACTGATTTTTGTTAGGCTGTCACTCTCATGCTGAAATTCTCTTTTCTTAACGAAAGGGGTTCCAAGCATTTTAGCTTCGGGTCAAATGAATTGATTTTTTTAAAACACTATACCTTTTCCTCCCGGTACAGGACTTTTTATTACTAGTGAAATTGTGTTTCGTTTGATGCTACTGAATGGGGGTAAATGCTACTAAAAAAAAACCTGTACATAAGGTTTAGCAGTTATTCTAATGAGGGAATCGAGACGTTTATTCTTCTTTCGATCAAGCGGACTTAAGAGACCGCTCACAGTAGTAGCTGTCCGACCCTTTCTGTCCCAGGTTAAGTGACATTGTACCAAAATAGTACTCGGAAAATTTCTGAAAATGTTGTGTTCAAGGCCATGGACCCTGTTTTGACGACGGATCCTTCGTGAAATAGTGTTTGGTCCCAGGTTGCAGAGACACGTGCATGGATCCGAACGGAACATTTCGGACCGAATGGCGATGCCGAACCCAGAACACCGCTTATCGCAGCTCAGAAGAAGAACTATACCTTTTCATCGATAACATAGAATGCGAATAAAAAACAAAAAAAAACAAAAAAAAAGGAGAGAGAGAAAAGTGTGTGTGTAATGGTTGTTGAACTGTGAATGTGTCAGTGACCCAGTGTGCAGTGTCGTTTATGGGCCGTGCAGATGATGCTTATACGTAAGAGTGAGTGGTGTGGGAGTTTGCCAACTGCTTCACGAATGTATGGACTCTGTACGGGTGAGCAGAGGGGCCCCCATGAGGGAAATCGAAAAACAGATAAAACACAGGTCCTTACGTAAAAGGAAGAGAAAAAAAAATGCGCGATCGAGTCGAAACGTTCTGTTACCTGACTTTCCCAGCTTTGAATTCGCTTGTGTATAGCTTATAGTTCCGGCACGACACAATCGTTCAGGTTTCAAACGCCAAGCGTGTCATTTTATTAAAAATCGACCCGTGCCTGACTTAGAAATGGTGAAGGCTAGGTCGAGCTCATACTGCGGGTCTCTAATATACGCCACTTGGCTTACATAATCAGATCTTGATTAACATGGAATTTTCAAATAATCTATACACATAACCACAAAATTATAATTTGTGGTGAAGGGGGGACTGAAATTCTTGAGTCCGAAGCTCGGGCCTGGGCGAAAGTCGCCTTTTGATGACGGTGTTCGTGCACCTTCCATCGACTCTTCCTTTATTCCGTTCCTGTGCCACCTTTTTAAAACAAAGTTGACTACAAAGAAAATGTCTTGTAAATTGCGGTAACGATGGAATATAAAAAGAGTTGCCAGTACGTCCTGACCCGTAATCCAAAGGTTAAAACATAATTGTCAATTTTAAGTGAGTATTCTAATATATAAAAATTAAAATCTGTCCACAGTTTAGAAGCGAGTTTATAGGCACAAGCGTATTCAAACACAGCCGAGGCAACTCAAGTAATTCGAAATCGAAATAATGTAGAGTTAATTTTTCACCCACCTTAACAGCCTTTTCCTATCCAATGTTTCGTTATCAGCAGCTCTGCCCAACCATTAAAAATACACACTAAAATTCTTTCCACAACAATTAATTTTCCACGTGCAAAATTAAAATGAAATAAAAAGGAAAAAAAAAAAATAAATGAATAGGACGTCCTTATTGGAAGTATAACAGAGATGTTCAAAATAGTACAAGGAGCATAAATAGGAGTGAGTAGAGAAAGCAGGGGAATGTAACGTCCTATGAGTTTGAAGAACGTATTGAATCATGATAGAAACCCGGTTATGGAAATAGGAGCATCTTTTAACAACCCCCGTGGCAGAATGTACGCGACGCTGCGACGGAAGTCGCAGACTTTTTAGGGCACTTGCAGACTAAAAGCATACAGCGATTCCGCGGACGCGCTCCAGCGCGTAAATTACGCGAAAAAACGGCAAACTTCGTCGAAGGATCGCGAATAAAACGGCGAATTTCGTTGAAGAATCGCGGAAAAACGCGAAATTCATTTAAAGTTCGCAAAAAATGGCTAATTTCGTAGACTGATCGCGAAAAAAAACGCAAATTTAGTCAAAAGGCCGTGAAAAAACGTGAATTTCGTCAAAAAAACGGCAAATTTCGTCGTCGGATCGCGAAAAAACGGAGAATTCTGCCAACAGATCGCAAAAAAACGGCAAATTTCGTCCGAGGATCGCCACAAAAACAGTAAATTTCGTCGAAGGATCTCGAAAAAATGGAAAATTTCGTCGAAGGATCTCGAAAAAACGGCAAATTTCGGCGAAGTATCTCGAAAAAACAGCAAATTTCGGCGAAGTATCTCGAAAAAACAGCAAATTTCGTCGAAGGATCACAGAAAAAAAGCGATTTTTGTCCAAAGGCCAAAGAGAAATCGTGAAATTCATCAAAGGATCTGAGAAAATGGCTAATTTTGTCGAAAGATTGCGATAAAAATGCAAATTTCGTCAAAAGACTGCGGAAAACTTGATTTTCGTCAAAAGACTAAAAAAACCCATGAGTTTCGTTGAAGGATCGTGGAAAAAATGCGAATTTCATCAAAGGGCCACAGAGAAAACGTAAATTTCGTCAAATGGCCGCAGAAAAAATGCTAATTTCGTCAAAGGATCACGGAAAAAGTGCGAATTTTGTCGAAGTGCCACGAAAACAAAACGTTGTGAATTTCCCCAAAGGATCGCGGGGGGGGGGGGGGGGGGGGAACACTAATTTCGTAAAAGGTTCACAAAAAAAATGTGAATTTTGTGAAATAGTCCCGGAAAAGATGCAGCATTCCTTTAGAAAACAGCAGACACACAAAGTTCTATGCTTATTAATATAAGTATAGTTTTTAATCTGAAACAATATACTGAACCAACTTTTGAAAAATCGGGTTAACCCGAACCTAATTTGCAAGTATCTACACTCAGCCTGAAATCGACTCGAATCAAAAGCAGAGTTAATCCGACCTGCAACAAGAAAAATTGTTGCCAAGAGGGGATTTTCTCCCCTCCCCCCACTGCTGTAACCTTTCAGAATATTTGCTGTGAATTTCAGAATTTTTTTTTTATTCAGAAAGACAGATAAATGTTGATGCCTTAATTAATTAGCACTACAACTACAACAGCAGCAAGAATAGATTTATATGATGTATTGCGTATTGCAGACTATTTTTGAAAACATTATTAGCGTTGCAGACACGTGAAGATAGTTCTCCAACTGGGCTTTTAACATTTTGAGGTTCTCTGAATTCGTTTTCGTTATTTTTAAATCTATTCCACGTCTATTAGCATTTCCCATTATTTAACGATTTTGATGAAATTTTGTATCCTACCGTTTTGGGGCAGCACCAGAAAATCATTGGGCTAGGTCACATGTTCAAGAAAATCCGATGAGTGGGTCATTTTGAGTCACCCTGGGTCAGAGTCAAGCTGATTGTATCTGAAAAACGGTTCAAACGATTTTGACTAAATTTTGTTTTCTACCCTTTTCGGGCAAGAGAAGACTATTGGGCTGGGTCACATGTTCGAGAAAATTCGATGAGTGGGTCATTTTTGGGTCAACGCGGGTCTAACGATTTTGATTGAATTTTGTATCCTACGAGTTTCGGGCACGAGCAAATCATTGGGCTAGTTCACATGTCCGAGAAAATTCGACGAGTGGGTCATTTTGGTCATGGATCATGATATTTGAACTCAAAGCTAATTTTGACCGAACATGACTTGGTCATATACTAATCTGTCGACCGGATTAACTGAAAAATGATGCAAATTAAAACGCTATTTTCTTAGAATGGCAACACAGTTACTTTGTTTGCATTTGAAGGAATCTTATTCATCTTTTATTGTTGCGATGGAATCTAGCTGATATAAATTTCTTTAACGCATTCTTTTCTTCTTATTTTTTTATTACTGCATGTTTAATTTTGAACATGATTTTTCAAAAACGGACAATCACGGCCACTTCAGCTGGTAGTTACATAAATGAAAAAGTTTTACTATGTGCAAATGGATCATTATTTAAAACTTCAACAGTTTCTTGTAGAACAGGTGTGATAAGATATATGGATCACCCTCTTGTCTTTTAGAACTTCCCTTTTAAGAAAGGCTTTCGCCATTTTCTCTCGTGTCGGACTCTTCAAAGACTCGCTGAAAGGTATACACTATTGTCGAAGGACCCTAAACATTGCGAAGTAGTGACCCAAGAAGGGTTTTTTTTTATTTTGGAAGTGCCTTTCTTGGAGGACAATAAATAGTAAAGTAAATGAGAAAGGTTTGAAAGGTAACTTTTACCTGGAGGCCTTTCTCCTGCCACCTGGGTGGTCGGTGCTTTTTTCACTGTCCAGAGAAAGGGACGAGTTAATTTTGAGTGGGAGAGCTGCTAATTCCCTTTCAATTCACCTTTTCGGTTACGGGCAATAAATCGGCTTTTCGCTTTTACCTGTGCCGAACGCAGAACCCTTGAGGTACCATTATCCACCTTTAAAACGACTCTTGCATAATGGCACTCATGATTGTGTGGTGTTTGTACAGTGTGGGTGGGGGGAGGGAAGCAAATAAAAAGGAACGCACCATCCCCCTGCTCACTAATCATCGTATAAAAATGTGGCTGGTACCAATGGATTACTAATAACGTCAATAACGTCTCTGCTTAACCCTGTGGAGGGAGGTGGTCTATATTATTTATACCACTTAAATTTAATTCCAAACTGAAAATAAGCATCCAGAATTTGTTGATAAAATTTTACATTTATAATGTAAGTAAAAAAAAAAAAAAACTATTTTTAAACCAATTCGTTCGTAAATTCTGGTGCCATTCGATCACTTGAACATTTCAACAACTTAATTGCTTTGCGACCGAAAGAGTTATGGTGTGCTTATATAACTGAACATATATATAAAAATTAGTACCGAACTTGAACCCTTTCGGGTCTGGTGTACTATTAATAGTACATGCCTTTCTATTGAGTATTATTTTGTCTTAATAATTATTTTCGTTATTATATTTCTGTAGCAATAGTAGTATAGGATGTCTATACATTTATTATTACGACTTCTTTTATGCTTTAGAATTGAGTAATAATAATAATAACAGTTTTCTTGAATAATAATAACAGTTTCTCTTTGCACCGTTGGCGATTCTTTTATTTCAACCCTATGTTTCCCTCTTTCAATTTAAAATGGGAGCTACTTTTCCAAACTTTTATAAATTGTGATGAAATATAAAAAATATTAGAAAATGTTAGAAATGTAGAATATTAGAAATTAGAAAGTTTCCTTACAGTTTTCTGGCTGTGTTGAAAGTGTTTCATAATCTATGCTTGACGCATGGTTTTTCATTCTTGTTTTAATTTTCAAAGTTTAACTTGTAATTTACAGTTTAAACTCTAGCTATAATGGATGATTAGATGAAATTTTGTTTCGTTTGGAGTCCTAGTACAGAGGGTCGTTCGGACTTTATAGAAACGATTTTCACAATTCATTTCTGGTCCTAATCTTTGCGACCTCCTGTATAGCCTCGATTCTTGATTGTAACACTGGATCGAAATTTCCATCCCAAGTCGATTTTTCTCTTAGTACAATCCTATCCAGTTTCTCCCACACCTCTCGGAAAACTTTCGAAAGTCTTCCAATGTGTCGTGGATAGCGAGTTATAAATAAAAAAATGTATCGTAACACTGGATGAAACAGGGCTTTATTTAACTGAGTGTATCAAAAGTAGAGAAGTCTTTTTCAACCAATAGAAAGAAATGGGTTTGTGAATGTAAAGACAAATGTCCAAAAGAAATCACGTAACTTTGTTATGAAATTAAATGAAAAGTAAAAAAAAAAAAATGCAGTCAAGCTAAGGTCATTTCACTTTATTATCAGTAAACTATTTTAGATCCCATTTCTGAAGAAGAAATTCCAGCTTTCTACGAAAAAGACATTCATGGAGCTTCCTGTGAACAACCATAACTCTCAACGGACGCCTACTTAGCGAAGAAACAACTGAAAAATCAACTGGCGCACCCCCAATCTCATCAATGGCTTTTTTCAGTATTTGAATTATGCTTAAATGAATTCCCAAGCATGGAAAAGACTTTGGAAAATTTTACAAGAGGTATCGGGTAAAATGGACATGACTGTAAGAAGGAAATTCTATTGTCATAGAAATTTCGAGCCTTAGCCAAAAGTCGAAGTGATCCAACAAAGTCAAGTGGTTGCAAAGAATGTGTTATGGATGCGTAGAAATGAACTTTGAAAATCGGTTCCATAAAGTGCTTCTGTAGCTATCGATAGAGATTTGTGAATAGATGAATTTTAATTACATAAAATTTAGTATCCTACGAGTGAATCGATCCTTTTTATTCCTCTTTCAATCAAGCGGACTCAGAAACCGTTCACAGTATTTAGGGGACCCTTTGTGTCAGAGCAGTTGAGAGTTAAGTAAAAGGTAAAATGTCAAATGCGGTCGAAATTCCATCGGGCCTTGACTGTTATGGAAAGTGATTTCACTACGGCTTCTCAATCCGCTCAGGTATATAAACACCTTGCTCTCTTTCTCCTTCGCACCCCCAACGCGAGGCCTCTCGCTAAAAATATTTCCCATTCGATAGCGCTGCTAGGTAACGTTGACTATATATAGGCGTCGATGAGGACTTCTTGTCGAGTTTGCACTCTTTGCTTCATTTTTTTTTCTTTCTTTCTTTCTTTTTCTCTCCTTCTCTTCAGAGACGCTATACTTCGTGATATGAAAAGGGAGCGCAATTTTAAAAACAGAAGGAGATGGTTTTGGGGGGAGGACAGAGAAATGCGGAAGAGACGAAGAGGAGAGGGGAAAAAATGCGTAAAATGAATTTAAAACTGGCTTTGTTTTTGCAGAAAAAAGACTTTTTTGTACTTTTACGTTCTCCACCTTTTTTCTTTCTTTTGTGTGTGTGTGTGTGTGTGTTTACGCGTGCTTGGTTTTTTTTTTTTTTTTTTTTTTTTGTAAAGTATGACGACAGGGGGAATTTCGATTACAATAGAAGTTCGTGTTTTTGTCCTCTTTTTTTTTAAAGATAAATGGAACGCAAATGCGGGAACGCGTCCATCTTTTCTATATATGTACCCAAAATTTAGACTCATCCATGAAATTTAGAACTTAAAAAAAATTTATTTAGCAAATCTTTGAATTCGCTTAGATATAAATTTGTACTCGTGTATAAAGAACTGGAACTACCGAACCGATTAAAAAAAAAAATAATGATGGCAAAATGCTAGTGACCCTCTCTGCTCCAAATTTAGGCTATTTTTTTTTTCATTATTTTTTTTAAAAAGTTTTTTATGAACTAATTGAAAAAAAAATAATAACAAGTATAGTTTAAAAACTATTTACAAACTTTAGAAGAGTGCACTGTAAAGGCTGATTCTCGAATGCTTCCAATGTCCGGGTATTAGAGGAGTGATGAGGGGGGGGGGGGGCATCGATAAAATAGTGAAACGGGAAAACAATTTTTTGCCTATTTTCGAGTCCAAACATTCTCATTTTATTATTTTAAAAATTGCAGTGGATGAACTTATTTCTGCCAAAAAATAAAAGTTGGAAACATTTTTTGTTCGAATATAATTTCTTAATATCGTTGGGAGAGAAAAAATGCCGTTCGTGTTCATTTCTTAAGTCAATTTTTGTAACAATAAGAAAAAAAAATAATAAAACAGAAAGAAAACGCCATCAGATTAAATAACTGGGTCGCCAGAAAAAAACAAAAAAAAAAAAACTTGCGCATTTGTCAAAATCAGTTTATGTTTGTACAAAAAACCCCAAGAGGGGATTCAGAAACAGAAAAACGTTCTAAAATTGCGATTCGGATTAAAATTTTGTAATTGGCTGCTCATTACTTTTACTCTTGCTACGAATGGTTTCTAAAAAAATTGGAAAATTGAAAGGGTGAAATCAGCAAAAAAACGTTCGAAAGTACGATTTATTTTTTGAACTTAAGGCTATAAACACTTAAAATTTGGCATTACTTTAGAGCAGAGGTTTCCAAAGTGTGCTCCGCGGAGCCCTTGGGGCTCCGCCTATACTTTTAAGGGGCTCCGCGGCGTTCCAGGAAAATAAACAAAACATTAAAGAAATTATAGCATATTGCAAGGGAAAATTTTTCGAGAGTATGTAGTAATTTGTGTGTGTGTGTGTGTGTGTGTGTTAAAAATAAATATATCTATCACTGAGTTGAAAAATGGTATAATATATATTTTAAAATCACATAAAAATTTCCATTATACATGTATTCATTTTCTATATAATATTTTTGGTTTGAGCTACTTTATTTTATGTTTCTGCATTTAATGTGTTCTAAAAATTTGATTCAAAATAAGCTACAATCGAAGGCACATCGGGTATATAAAGAGCAAAGGTGCGCCAGTGCTGTTATAACTGCTTGCCGAACAAAGGGGAGAACAGTTTTGTTCTTTGGAGCTCCCCTATTCATATGTTTATACTTAGTTCTTTTTGCTTAGTAACCAGGTTCTATTTGTATATATATATATTTCTTTTTGTTTTATGACTGTAATTTTTATAATCTGTTTATGTTATTTGTATATATAAATTATCTATACTGTTTTTCATAGCAAAACAATGTTTGTCGATTAAAACGCCTCTTTTCTGTAACATCTTGTATCATTTAATAAACCCCCCATTAGATTCATTAATATTTTTATTCGTTGTGTATATAGTGTTCTTTTTCTTTCTTTTTTTAACTTTAATTCCTTTAATCTGTTTATTTTATTTTTATTAATTCTTGGTTATTTAAATTTTCTATGCTCTTTTACATAATTGTACTTAATTTTTAAAGCAATGTATGTTGCTGAAAACGCATTTTTTAACATCTTGTATCACTTAACAACAACTTTTTAAAATTTTGTTTTAATTGGTATCGGCATTGGCTAAGATACTTACGTTATGATGCCACATTTTCCTATCAGAAATAAGGCTGTAACATTTAAAATATATATATTGGTTCTTTACATTTGTCATCACATTAACAATCTACACTTTTGCTCAGCTCCATCCCTGGCTTAGACTTTTCGTCAATGAGTTACCGCCCTGATATAAATTTAATCCCACCCATATATCCCGTTTTGTTAGTAAATTATTTTTACTAGTTGCAGTTCTATTAACATAACCGTATATCTTTTTTGAGGCAAAAACAATGGTGAAAGAAAGTTTCTTTCAAAACTATAATTAATAGCTAAATACTTCAAATAAAACATACAAAAAAGTGAACGATGCTGCACCTAACAATACAGGTTATAGATTTTGCCCCGCCCACTTAAACACTAAAACGATGATCTGTTTCTAAATGTATTTAAAAAAATGGTTCAAATGAAGCTCAGTGGCGATTCGTTTACGTTGAATGTTTAGAAGTACTAGAAATGTAAAGAAGAACAAAAAAATAATCCGTAATCGATTGATTCTATTACGGGTGGGCGGGACTAGCGAAAACATGTTATATAATTACTCATGAGCGACTGGGCCTACGCAGTTTCTTTTTTTTTCGCGAGTAGCCTGTTGAGATTACACAGAAGTCTCTCTTTGTCAACGAAAACTGTACAACTTACCTTTTTTCTCTGTGTGCGTGGTTTTCGCCATAAATATTAATAGTTTCACGTAAGCCCCTATGCAATGCATGACCGAGACAGGGTTACCATTTTGATCTTTAATTCCGAGTTCATACTGAAAATTCCGAAAAAATACTTTTTATTTTAAAAATGGATGTTATTAACCGCTTAACAGTATTGCTCGAACGTCGCTCGGGTAAGAAGAGTTTGTTTTCTTCATTACTAAAAGCTTTCAGAAGCCACAAATTTTAAACTATAACTTTTGCCGTATTTGGCGGACGTATCTCGATTATACAAGGCAGATATTTTAATCCAAAAAAAATTTTTGTGTCCTTATTTTTAATTTATTGTGTCCAATAATAGTAATCCTAACAATATTATAAATCCGATTGTGTGCAAATGTTAGGCTGAAGCCAGCGTCAAAATGGAGAATTTAATTATCCTGTATCTTTGCATATAGATGGATTATAACCCGGAAATGAACATTTTTGTTTATTTTATTCAAATATTTTTCTTAACAATTCAAAATTTCGTTATTTTCATAGCGAATAAATGGACATTTTTTTCTTTAAAATTTAATTAATCATTTTACGTTGCTAAGCATTACCGTTGCCAATAAATACAAAACCTGGAATAATAATTTTTTCTTAATAATTATTTTTCAATTGAACGATTTCCACGTAAAAAATGAAAATTAAAAAGAACTCAAAAGATGATGAGTTGTCATGATATTTGAAAGCAAATATGGAGTATTTGTTGTTATACATGAAGTATAAATATCAGTTGAGAAGACATTTTCTGTCAAAGACTGCGATACAATTAGATAGAAAAATGAATAATAATTATATTTTTAAGAAGAGATTTCGCTTGGACCATGGAACTATGAAAAGGCTCCTCCTTGGTTTGGACAATGTGACGTCATAAATAAAACCATGTATTTTTAAATATTCCTAAATACAAGGAGCTTGAATATCAGTATATAGTAAGTATGAAAGTAGATAGATAATGGACGTAATATTTAAGATGAGAAACTTAAATATTTTTTTATCGTTACTGAGATCGATTGAGCTTGAATATCAGTTACATACAGATGTGAGTTTTCTGCTAAAATTTACGTCATGATTGCCAGGTAAAAGACATTAAAAAGAATTATATAAATACAAAGGATATGAATTATCACTTTACTGCACAGCGTACAACTACGAATTTAAGAATTATATCATTAAAGAGATATTTCTCTGAGGAAAAAGTGGCGTCATCATAAAACGTGAATTTTCAAATATGTTTTAAAAGGAGCGTGAATAAATTCTATACATTAATAATACAAAGATCAGTAAGTATATAGAAAGTAAATGAGTTTCTCGCCATATTTAAAACGAAAAATAGAAATTTTTTTTAGCTATACTAATTATTAAGCATAATTATCAGTTATATACAGATCAGATTTTTCTGCTAAATCCCATCATAATTTTAAGAAAAGAAAAATGAACACGAATCTATTATATTAAAATCTGACCGTCTGTTTTTCGCAACTACTCCTCTTAGACTATCGGACGCAACGCGATTTACTTAACATCGGTTATTATTGATCCGAAGATGTCACACAAACTCTCAGAATTTAAAAAAATGAATTAGATTCCGATATATTCTTATTATTATCATTATTGTAAATTTTTTACGAAGTTTCACTAAAAACGGCAAGTAAATTACTCCATATTAGTTGATAGAAAATGAGAAATAAAACGGATCAATATATTTTTTACGCCATTTTCGCATTAAAACTGAAAACAGAATTTATTTTCAATTTGATTAGATGGTGAAAACAAAATTTTGATTTCAGTAAATTATCCGAAAAATAAAAACATATTTTCACTTATTCAAACTTTATGAATAAATTTTTTTCTGAAAAACAAAAATTTGTTTCAGCTATACATTAAATCAAGGAGGCAGAATTGAATTTAAAGAAAAAGCATATAATATTTTCAATTAATTATTTTTGAAGGACGGTTGTTAAAACATTTCACAAAAGCGTTAAAAATGAAATGGTTTATGAAGTAAAATTGACATTTGTTTTACCCCATTCGTCGATTTCCACGATTTTATTTGGCTCTCCATTTTGAATGGGTTGCATTTTCATTTTCGCGATTATTTGGTACAAATTTTCACTTTTTTAAGACTGAGTTATGTCAAGGTCTCTATAACAAAGAAATACCGTATTGTTTCCTATGAAATGTGATAAAGAGTGAGTTAATTATTAACGTTTTTAATTATCGGGAGTGAAATATTTTGCTTAATTAATGCATTTATTCTTCTTTTAATGTTGCGTGAACGAAGTCACGGGTAACAGCTAGTATTATATAAAACTGTTAAGGGGTTAAATAATAGAAAATTTGATTTTCAAAATTTCTAGTATATGAATTCAGAATTTCTGTATCAAGAAAAGGATCAAACAAAGAACCTTGGCCCCATGTTGGAAACTAATGTTACGGATCCAGCAGATAATAGAATATTTGAATAAATAATAGAAAATTAGATTTTCAAAATTTCTAGTATGAATTCAGAATTTCTGTATCAAGAAAAGGATCAAACAAAGAACCTTGGCCCCATGTTGGAAACTAATGGTACGGATCCAGCAGATAATAGAATATTTGAATAAATAATAGAAAATTTGATTTTCAAAATTTCTAGTATGAATTCAGAATTTCTGTATCAAGAAAAGGATCAAACAAAGAACCTTGGCCCCATGTTGGAAACTAATGGTACGGATCCAGCAGATAATAGAATATTTGAATAAATAATAGAAAATTTGATTTTCAAAATTTCTAGTATGAATTCAGAATTTCTGTATCAAGAAAAGGATCAAACAAAGAACCTTGGCCCCATGTTGGAAACTAATGGTACGGATCCAGCAGATCTTTCTCTGCTCCGTAAGGCATAAGAAAAACATTAATTTGTAAACCTTAGAGAACCGTGGGATTAAGGGGCTCTTCCCAAAAAGGTCTCCGCGAACCCAAAAGTTTGGGAACCACTGCTTTAGAGACGCCTAGAAGAGATTTTCTTTTTAAATTTGAAATAGGATGGATGCCAAAAAGACAGACATTAAAATGGGCTCAGTTGAAGTGAAAGTCAGACTTTTTTGTTAATTCTGTTTAAATGTATATATAACAGTTTTACTTTTCATGTAGAATAATTTAAATTGAAAATGAGCTGCCTTTTTAGATCTAATTTATTGAAATATATATTATTTAAAGCTGTGTCGGACCCTTTTTGAATTATAATCGTATGGGTTATTACAGTTTAGAAGGCATTTTTTTTTTTTTTTATGTTCCGCATAGTGTTTTTTGTGAGGGCTGCAAACCTACTAAAAACACTCAAAAACCAGTATAGCTACAGAGACTCCACTTTGGTGAATACTAAATGCAAGTAATATATATATATATATTATATGTTTTTATAAAATTAAACATTTATGTGTGGTAAAATGAACCGCATTTCATGAAACACTTATACTTGTAAATAAAACAAACCTATCAACCATTCATTTCCTCTTATAAACAATAAACAATTAAACAAACATTGTATTATAGAGTTATTTATTTAAATAAATACATACATTTATGTATGTGTAACATTAATTAAGTGTATTTACTAATAGTAAGTCAGCAACAATGGTTCTAAATATAAAACACATGCGAACATTCATTCTGAACAGGATTTTGCGTCCAATACGCCACTGTGCACCGGAGCAAAAAAGTTCTAAAATGGTGACGGATGTGATACAGCTGTTAAAGAAGCTTGGAATTTGGCATACTTTTAAGATGGGAATGGCCTCTAAAAAAATTGAAATTTAAAAGTGCGGAATGAACGGAAAGCGTTTTAAAAACGTCCAAACTTAACAATTTAGTTGCACTTTACTTATAGTGATCACTTTTAAAAGATACAAATGCTCAGTATAAACAGTTTATTAAAAATTCGAATTTTAAAGGTTCGAAATGGGCGGAAAACGTTCTAAATTAAAATTTATTTAGAATTGTTAGGGATAGAAACTTAAAGTTTGACATGTCTGTGTTATTTTTAAGACGTATTACACGCTCGCACAGAACAGTTTCTAACAAAATTCGAAAATTAAAAGGATGCAGAAGGAAAAAGCGTTCTAAAATTGCAATTTTTGTGATGCTAGAAATGTTATTTTTAAGATTTTAAGTGCGGTTTCTAACAAAATTCGAAAATTAAAAGAGTGAAATGAGCGAGAAACATTTTAAACATTCCAAATTAGGATGTATCGGAAATTGTTAGGGATAGAAACTTGAAATTTGATAATGGCTGTTATACTTTAGAGCATCCACAGAATAGTTTTTAAGCATTTCTTGAAATTTTAAAGTGTGCAGGAGCAACAATCGTTCTAAAATTGTGATGTATGCGACAGAGTTGATATAGAAGCTTGGAAATGGGCATGGTGGTCACTTTTAAGATGCAAATGAAGAAGAGAACGGTTTCTAAAGAAAAAAAAAAAAAAAAACCGAAATAATAAAAAATAAAAAATGAAATGAACGGAAAACCTCCAAAATATAATTATTCATTTGGAATTAGTTTTATGATTTTCCCATTCATTTAAGTCTAATGCAGTATAAGAATGAAGTTTACTCAAAATGGGGTTTAATTAGTAATTTTTGAATTATCCTAAGTAGTATAATTTCTTCTACTAAAAATAGGTACACAACAATGGAGCAAGAATGCGGCACAACACCCAATGAAATGTGTCGGATTCCTCTTCTCCGTCCACACAACTTCGAAGTATAATCCGGTCTTTTGATATGCTGCCACCACCTAACTCGTTCAATTAAACTTAAACTAACACTTTATTTACAGTATTTACACTTAAAACTCGGATGTAACTTATCCGGTTCAACATTAAATAAAAAAAAATACAGACAACTACTTTCTGTGTACCGCTAGGCTACGTTAATTCACTCAGAACCGAGATTTCTATTAATCTCACACCCGCTATATCTCTTTCCACCCAGGTGCCCAGAGCTCATCTCTGAACAACCAACACATTTCACTCCTACGTTCAAAACTAACTTCACTCTCTCGTCATCCACCAGAGAACCCCCTCCCTCTACGGGGCTCGTGGCCTGTTCCAAAGGGTTCCTTGACAACCCTTAATCCCTTCTTGCTGGGTCTGTCCTCCTAAATAATGGGTGAAATATCTGTCTTATCTATGAAAGACAACATCACAAAGGACATACTTCTTCCATTATATTCACGTCGCTTCCCTCCGGATTAAGATTTTTCTTAAGAAAGCCTTCAACAGTACACAACAGATACATATACAATAAAATAATCCCTTAAGAATAGCTTTTAAAGTCTTGCAGCTGCCAGGGGAACCTGACAAAATGTTAGTTTGTGAATCAATAGCCCACCGTTATAAGGAGTGAATTGATCAGAATGGTCATAATTTTGGCCATCTGCGGTAGGAAGAAAGGGTAAATTCATTTTCAATTTAAATATTAATTATATGTGAATAAAAACAGGAGTTATAATACTTTTTTCTGATGCATTGAAGATGTAAGCCTTTCAAGAGAATAAAAATCTGTAATTTTAATAATTTTACTTATTTATTTATTTATTAAGACCGAAAATGAAAAATGGCGACCTAAGATTTCTGTCTCAGAATATTTCTAGAATACTTTAATTAATTAATTATATATATACTAGCCGCCACTGGCGACCAGTTTGGGCGCCCTTAAAAGTATGTTAAGCATTGTAACAAATTATTTTTATTCATAATTTATTTTTTTCCTTAATCCCTCGCATAACTGGAAAAATCTAATAGACAAATCAAGAACTTTTGCGATTGCGGTAGCATTTCGCATATTTTTTGTTGTTATGTATTTCATCTTTCTTGACAAAAACCGCTTAACCCACTTAAGAATTTATGCTTCATGTCCGTTTGCTCATCACTTGCAATATGTTCGCTAATGCGGAGATTCTTAAACATATTTGGCGCAAAACAAAAATCGCGCCAACCCCGGTGCGTCCGTGACAACGGTTTCAATTTAAAATACATGACGTTCACATTTTTCATTTAAAATAGAAAGTAGAAAAATAATAATTATCATAAATCAAAACATTTGATTTCAAATTAAAGTATCGTTTCTAATTTGCACGCGCAAAAAATAAAAGCTGACAATTCTTTTCGAAATTTGATCGATTAAATATTATTACATGAGTTCAACTTACGTCAAAAAAGATCCGGAAGTTGAGTTGTATGGAACAGAATTAAGGTAAACTTTGACTGTCTCACTGGTGCGGATTATTTTTTTTTACGCCAGGCAGCGATCCAAAAATTCATGGTTTAATATTTTAAACATTCACGAAACGAATGAATCTTTTTTCTTTGTTTACTTTCATAGATAGAGAATTTTAACTGCGAACCTAATTTAAACTGAAGAGTTATTGCAGAATGTATACATAATTGAACGTAAGTCATCTCTCAAATATTAATTTATTTTGAACGATCTTTCTAAAAATGTAATTTTTATGCAGTTTTATTTGCAAAAATAATTTTGAATAAAAATGGCCGCCTGGCATATGAAAAAGTGAAACGGACATCCCGGAACTGTTGATGACAGTCACATGACTTACCGTTTTATTATAGAGATATACTATATATAATATAACTCTAAATAACAGATCTAAAAAATAAGAAACACATAAAATGGTTTCCCTCATGTTTAATTTCTGTCAAGAAATGAATCGAATGAACATTTTTGTAAGGCTGTGCCTCAAACCTATAAACCATCTCATTTCTGACCTTATTTAGAAAAACATTTTCACCCTCACATGCATAAAAGTTTCTGATGTTCCCATTCAGATTCCCGAGAATAAAGCTCTTTCACCTTTGCTTTAAAAACCTTGAAGAAAATAACTGTTGCAAGTAAAAAGATTTTTTTGCAAGGAAAATTTACGAAAAAGTGCGGTGTCATCCGTTATAGACACAAATTAAATATATGTAAGGCATTTTTATGAAAACAGTTGTAATAAATAAAAAACTGCTGCTATTTCAATGAGAATGTCAGACAATTATATAAAAACCACTTTTAGCATCCGAAAAAGGGATGCATGCAGAAATTGTAGATATAGGTTCGATAAAAATGTTTCATGACTGGCAGCGAAAGATTTGAGAACGACCTCTTGATGACTCTAAGATACTGAAATCAAGACGGTATTGTGCTGTCCTAAAAAAAAAAAAAAAACCCACCCTATAGTATTTCATCCAATATTTCAATGAAGTCATTTTTTTTTTGTTTTGTTCTGTTTTTATACACCATTTGGAAAAATAAAAATAGTTAAAAATACCTAAGGAGTGCTTATTGAATTTTAAAAGAATTTAAATTAACAATTACAGAATTCTGGCAAAGCTTCATTTTTAGGGTTTCGTTCATCTCACGAAACCCTATTACTCCCGCTCCGTTGTCTGTCCGTCACAGAGCCGTTCTCAGAAACTATATAACTTACAGAGTTGAAACTTTGTGTATACATAATTGAATATCTGTTATGAAGCTCAAAATATTAAAATTTGAAAAAATCATATTATTTTAATAAATAGAGATAAAAAGCCAAAATTCTAACTGCCTTTCTCTATTAAATTTAAACATTTTTCGTTATAGCAGTTGCCAACCATTAAAAATCCACAATGAAATTCTTTCTACAATAATTCATTTTCTATTGAAAGATTTCCGCGTGAAAAATGAAAATGAAATAAAAAGTTTCACCAATAGGGGGGAAAAAAAGGATTATGACGTCATATGGGAATAAAACGGAAATTTTCAAAGATTTCTCAATAATACAAGGAGTATGAGTATGTGTATGTACAGAAAGCAGATTAATATCACGTCATTAGAGAATTAAAAAGAAAGTTAATCTGACGTCCTATCGGAAGTTTAACGGATTTCTTAAATGCTTGAGAATAATACAAAGCGAGTATCCATATGAGTTTGAGGAACGTATTGAATCACGATAAAAATCCGATTATAGAAATATTCGCATATTTTAACATTTTAAAGGTGTACAAAAATGCTTAATTTTGATTTTTTTTTTTTTTTTTTTTTTTTTTTTTTTTTTTTTTTTTAAATATCGCATTGAGTCCACATGACAGATATTATTATGACAGAGTATAATAGCGGGCTGGTTTAGATATTCGAAAAAACGAAAAAATAGACCGGTAAATTTTTACTTTATAAAAAACATGGCTTTTTTATTTTTATTTATTTTTTTTTTTTTTTATAAAGGAAATTTATTTGGATTTATTAAAGAAAGGGATATTAAACGAAACCCTTTGTGCGATCTTCGATCACACTTACCCACTTGTTACAGATTCTCTTGTTATAACACAATTTTAGAATGATGTTACACATTTTAACTTTTTTATGTCTAACCATTAATACGTAAGAAAATGTGCTTCGTTTTCAATTGAGTATGTCAAGTGTAGGTGTTTTTCTTCAGGTAACATGGGTTATTTAAATTTTTTTTTTTTTTTAATTCTCACTTAATTGGGTGCTATTTTGTAATAAAGTGACAAAATGAAAAATGCTCAAAGTTAAAATCTTAGTCGGAACAAGCTGTAAAAGTTTAGCCATGTTTTATCTTTGTGCATTATTTATTAGACTTTATCCAGAGAAAATTTCAAAAATGTTTTTTGAGGACAGCACAATGTATTCCCTTGAATCGGCAAATCTCTTTGCAGAGAGTGTTGTCTTGCTTGGTGGGTTCTTTTTTGCGTCTGGTTGAATCATTTCTACACCTTTTCTTGCTGGTGAGTTATGTGTACTATTTTTGGGGGTTTTTAACTATTGCTTATGGAGAATTACTATTTTTTAAATTTTTATTTTTGTTTTAATATTTCTTAGATTTTGTTTGATATGTTATAAGGGGCATGACGCATGATAGTGTCATTTTTAGGCTTAATGCTGACAGTATTTGAGAAAATAACATATCTTACTATGAAATATACTTATGATTCTCAACTGCGATGAATCTATAAGTTATTTATAGTATTTCAGCTTTCATTTTTATCTTATTGGGTTTCATAGTTTTTTAGTATCATTTCATTTGAATTTTATACTGCCTCTTTCTTAGTTTTTCCCACATGTGATTTCCTTTTAACTATATATATATAATTTGGTTAGATTTGTTGCAAGAACTTATTCAATGTATTTTGAATTCAAAGGTATACATATATATCATATTATATGTCATATTAATTTTATCAGTACGGGCATTAAATATGTATAAAAATTATACTATTGAAAACAATATTAAGGAGGTAGGACGTTGATTGCTAAAAAAATTATAAAAACTTATTATTTAAAAAAAAAAATAAATAACAAAAAAAAATCATAAAATAACAAAATCCCCCCCCCCCCCCCCCAAAATTATTATAAAATAAAAATAAAATAACATTATGGAGGGATGAGGCGGGACTGCTAAAAAAGATACAAAATTTATTTTTTTAAAATTCGGGTTTTATGCATTTAATCATTTTATTTACATAACATAAATAATACGCACTCTTCATTTTATTCACACACTGTCTCCTCATACATTGGTAATTATTGCTACTTGTCTTCCAATTTCATCTTTATTATATTTCAATTTTATTTACTTCCTTTAATTTTCATTTCATTTTAAATATTATTTACATTAATTTTCACCTTGTTTATTTTTTAACACTTTCCAACCTAGTTGAAAAGTGTTTATGACTTCGGTTTGTCTGGCCGTATGGCCGTCTGCCGTCTGTCCGTGCTCTAACTCCCGTAAATATGGACGGATTGCCTTGCAATTTTTATATGTTATTGTCGTTATCTATAGCAAGTTCCCTATTTCAACTGAAGTGTGTAGCACTTATAGTTTTTTTACAGGGACACTCAAAAGAATTCTGTTACATTACGGTCTATGGGGAAAAATCATTTGCGGTTTATTTTAATGATGTTACACAATTGCAAACACATTGTAATTGATATATATCATTAAGGTGTATCAGAAGAAGCTTAAAATGGAATAGGGTGTGCATAGCACTTATAGTTAATTTACAGGGACAGTCAAAAGAATTCCGTTACATTACGTCTATGGAGAAAAATCGTCTGCGGTTTATCTAAATAATGTTTCGCTATTTTAAACGCATTGAAATTTATATAAATCACTAAGGTGCATTACAAGAGGCTTACTACAGAATATTGTGTGTATAGCAGTCATCGTTCATTTACAGGGACACACAAAAGAATTCTCTACTGTCTGTTAACAATAATTCCTGGAAGTGCGTTTTAAATTACTGAACGCGATTTTAAAATTAACTCACTTTTTATTTATTACGTGGTGTGTATAAATTCTGTAGATCCTATACAGGGAAGCACAAAAGTTGGCGAACACATTTCCGTTTATTGACAGAAACTCCAGAAGGAGAATTTTAAACTGTGCTACGCGTTTCGTAACTGAACTAAAATTTAGCATCCTATGTAGTATATATACAAATCTATAGATCCTATACAGGGCTGAATAAAAGTATTCGGATATTTTTCCGAATATTGTATATGTTGGAAATTCCTGAAATTATGTTTTACTTACCCATCATACGTAGTATAGGGTAAGTCTTGTAATCGTTTTGAAAATCGAAAAATTTTTTTTGACGGATTTACACGTTTCAGACACTGGAGATTCCGAAAAAACATATTTTTAGAAAAAAAATTTGCCGTCCGTCTGTGTGTCTGTGTGTCTGTGTGTGTGTGTCTGTGTGTCTGTAAACGCTCTATCTCCCGAAAAAATTGAGATAGAGACTTGCAATTTGGTATGTGCTTAGTATGCAATAATGGGAAGAAGCCTATTTCATTTCAATAACCTCGATTAACCGGAACAATTTTTTTCGGACTCTCGAAATATTCGTTCTGATGAAAGGTATATAAAAATTTTCGAAATTGTTTATTTTAAGAAATGAATATAAAAGACAATAAAAAAACATAAATTTTGCATAAAGCATGAAGTCAATCGGATAATGAGTTGCCGAGATATTTGGAATCCTATTTTCCACACTCTTCGATTTTTCATGACCCTGTATTTCATCCAAATTTCAGTCCAAAGATATATTTTAATTGGAAATTTGACGCTTAATCAGATGCAATAAACCGCTAGTTAATAGGATTATTATTTTTGGAGTTATAAGGATGTTTCTTTCAAGCAATTCAGTAATCGAACCTTTAAAGTTTGTGACGTCATCCAGCCACGATTTTATTCGAATTGCAATGCATTTTATAAGTAGTTTACACATTTTTATTTTAATATTTTACATTATGCATATCCATGATGGGTAAGCATTACGGTGGCCCCCAACGACTAGTTTAAATATGTTATGTGTTTTTCAAATTGTTTACTTAGATGTTATCTTTTAGCTTATTAAACGGTAATGATTTGTAAAATTATTTTGGAAGCGTTGGAAAGTGTTACATAATCTATGCTTGACGCATGATTTTTCGTTCTTGTTTCTTTTGATTTAATTTTCTCTTCATTCATAATAAAGGGCAGCACCAGACTTATTATTTAACTTGTCTTTAATTTTAGCTTTTACTTGTACTTTTCTGAGATAGATGGCAGCACTAAATTTTTTTAATTTCTTCTCATCATTTTTTTCAAAGCAATGACTGAGCTTTTATCAGCCATTTTGAGTTAATGATGACTTGTTGTTTGTGAAGCACTTTAATTCTTGTTCAATCAACAGTAATATTAGTTTTTTTTGGTAAGTCTTGCACATATAGTTTATTTATTTCTTTCTTTTTTTATTTGAACTCATGTAGGTTATTATCTTGTTTCATATATATATATATATATATATATATATATATATATATATATATATATATATATATATGTGTGTGTGTGTGTGTGTGTGTGTGTGTATGTGTGTGTGTGTTATTAGGAGCTTAATATTGTTGATTTTAGGCATAATGCTGACGCTATTTGATGAAATAACATATATTTACTATGAATCTTCTTATAAAGCTCCTCTGAAGATTCCATAAGATATTCATAGTTTTCCAATTTTTGCTTTTTCATTTTATTAAGTTTAATTCCTGCGGTGTCCATTCCATTGCTTTTTATAATGTCTCATCCTTTGTTTTTCACATGCGTTTTCATTTTTAAATATATATATATTATATATACTAGCTGACCCGCCCGGTGTTGCCCGAGCCCGTAAAAATAATATTAAAAAAAAAAAAAAAAAAAAAAAAAAAAAACCCTCAAGTTTTCAATATCAAGTTGAATGACCCAAACCCTGTTGAAATCGAGCCCATAGAACACAAGAAAATAATGAACCCCCCAGGCAGTGGAATACGCGCCGCTGTAACGAATTTCATTTAACATCAATGCGATATTTAATTTACGGACGAAATCCCATCGCCTCTCTCTAAACTTAACCACTTAACTTTAACAGTAACACAATTTTTAATTTATGGCTGTAGTGAGTAAACGTAGGTTGATGCCGAAAAAGATTTTTTTGTTGTGCAGATAGTAGCTGGAAGTTCTAAGAAGTTGTTAGGGGAAAAAAGGCTAGTGAATCAGACAATTTTTAAGGGAGCTATAATAGGGGGCTTAAAAGGGGCCAACTGATAGTTTTGAGCAGGACCCTAATAGTAAAACATCTTAAAAGGTCCTAGTACTTAGCGCTTTAGACCTTTTAATGAGTCGAAATTAAGCATAGGGGTATAAATTAATCATTAGAATAAAATTTAAAGAAATGCTTAAATAGGGCTCTAGGGCCACAACAAAAATATGAGGGTGGTGCGGCCTGGGGAAAGAAGTCCAAGACTCAACTTAAAAGTTATGCATTGAGATGGTTACACAGTTAGGAAGCGGGGAGTAGAAAATGCATGGCGCACAAAAATATCAAGGGCCTCAAGCGATCAGAGTCCTAACTGGAATGTAGAAAAGAGGGAATAACTAAATAGAGAAAAGGCCCAAAAACGAAGAAGGTCGTATTAAAAGGGGGCAAGTTATTAACATTTTAAATAACAAAAACTTCAAAGGGCCCCAGGTGGGGGTCAGTGTCTTAACTGGAATGTAGTAATGGAGGAATAACTGAATGGAGAAAGGAGCCCCAAAAACGAAGTTATTAAACATTTATGGCATAAAAAACGTAAAGGGTCCCAGAGGGCCCGGGTCTTATCCGAGAAATTTTTTTGTCATTCATATAGCAGCTGGAAGTCCTAAGAAGTTGTTAGAAAAAAAAGCTAGTGAATCGGACGATTTTTGAGGGAACAGTAGTAGGGGGCCCAAAAAGAGCCGCTGATAGTTTTGAGCAGGGCCTTAAGATGAAGAGTCCTAAAAACTAAAAAAATCGGATTAAAAGGGGACAAGTTATTAACAGTTTAGGAAACAAAAACTTCAACGGACCCCTAACCGGGCCCTAGGGAGCCAAGAATTTAACTGGAACGATGAAATGGGGGAAATGCTAAATGGAGAAAGGGCCCCAAAAACGAAGAGGATCGGACAAAAATGGGGCAAGTTATTAACAATTTACGGCAAAAATCTTAAAGGGGCCCCAGGGGGCCCGGGTCTCAAAAAATTAAAAATCCGATCCTCAGGTGCATCAGGTCCTGCCTTGGACAATCCGCACCCAAATTTTCCGACATGTACGTGCGGTAGATTTTTCTAGCCTTCGCACGCAGACACACACACACAGACAAACAACTTTCTTTTATTAGTATAGATTATCCCCTTGCTATTTCCTAATGGATTAGACATTAAAATATTTATCTAATTTTACCAGTACAGTCATTCAATATGTATAACAATTATAAAATTAAAAAATAATATTATGGAGAGTGGGTGTGGATTGCTGAAAAAAAAAAATATAAAAATTTATCTATACTAATATTATAAAGTAGTAAAGATTTGAAGGGGGTAATCTCTGGAACTGCTGAAGCGATTTCAAAAGTGATGGTGGCAAATTAATGATGACAATCCCTGCTCCAACATAGGCTATATTTTATGTCGGTGCCACTACCACCAGGGGGTGCAGGAGCAAAAAACGTTCTAAAATTTCGATTTTTTTTATACTGAAGGAGCTAGAAACATGAAATTTGGCATGGTAGTTACTTATAAGATGTAAATGCTCTCTGAGAACAAATTCTAAAAAAAAATCGAAATTTAAAAATGTGAGATGAGCGAAAAGCGTTCTAAAAACATTCTAAATTACTATTTCTATGAAATCTCTGGAATTAGAGAACCGTTTTCAAAAGTGATGGTGGCAAATTGATGGTGACAGTCCTTGCTCCAACTTAGGCTATATTTTATGTCGGTGCCACTACCACGGGTGGGTGCTAGAGCGAAAAACGTTCTAAAATTTCGATTTTTTTTATACTGAAGATGTTGGAAACATGAAATTTTGCATGGTAGTTACTTATAAAATGTAAATGCTCTCTAAGAACAAATCCTAATCCTAAAAGAAATCCGAAATTTAGAAGGGTGAGATGAGCAAAAAGCGGTCTAATAACATTCTAAATTAGAATTTCTAAACTACAGAACCATTTAACCATTTTCAAAAGTGATGGTAACAGTCCCTGCTGTAACATAGGCTATATTTTATATCGGTGACACTACCACACCGTGTGTGTGAGTGTGTGTGTGTGGGGGGGGGAGGTGGTGAAAAAGCGAAAAATGTTCTAAAATTTCGATTTTTTTTTCGACATTAGTGTGGCTTAATTAGTAATTTCTGAATTATCTGTAGCCGTAAAATTTCCTCGAATGAAAATAGGCCAACGAATACCAATTGGCATTTTTCGAGAATTACGCGAGCAAAGCCGCGGGTTTTGGTAGTATATATATAAAAAAAATCCCAACAACAACAAAAAAAATAATAATAACAAAATTTCTCCCCCCAAAAATTATAAAATCAAAATGCTATGAAGGAGGAATGAGGCGGAACTGCTAAAAAAAGAAATCAACAAAGTTTTTTTTTTTTTTTCTAAAGCGGGTTTCATGCTTTCTACACAAGCATTTTTCACTCCATAAATAACACATTCATCATTTTATTTATACAATTTTTTTTCATGCATGAGCATGGCTATTTATTGTTTACTACCATTTTCGCTTTTGATCTATATAACTATCCAAATTTTATTTACATCCTTCGCAGTCTTCATCACTTTTTAAATTTTATTTACATTAATTACTACTTTGTTTAAAAGTTATTTTACGTCAAAGCTTTCTGTAGTTACAGTTTTTCCCTTTTTCCTAATAGATGGCAGCACCACATTTTTTCTTTCACTACAGTGTTTAAGTTTTTCCTTTTATTTATTAGTGGTTGATTACCGCACGATGCATATTTTTTTCTTTCATCCTATAATTATCCAATCATCCATCCAATTTAAATGCAATGAATCGGCGTTTTCAGTCATTTGTAGTGAAGTGCAGCAGTTATTGCAACTAAACCTGTTCCACCATCTGTACCCTTCATTTTCATGATGCTTTTTGTTCATTGCTTTATGATCTAATTTCTATTGCAGTTTAATCATGGATTATTTAGTTATTTATTTGATCTCTAGTTAGTTTTTTTTATCTTATTTTGTTTCATATATATATATATATATATATATATATATATATATATATATATATATATATATAGTATGTATGTATATTATAAGGGTCATAATATTGTCATTTTTAGGCTTAATGCTGACACTATTTGAGGCAATAACCTATATTTACCTATGAATTATTCTTATGATGCTCCTCCGAAAAATCCATAAGATATTTTTTTCATTTTATTAAAAAGTTCTTTTTTATGAGTTTTTAATGACCATCTTGGCTAATTATCAAAAAATTAAATATCTGAACCTCAGGTGCATTAGGACCTGCCGTGGACTATTCTCATAAAAATTTTTAGACCTCTGCGCGCGGTAGATTTCGCTAGCCATCGCGGACAGACAGACAGACACACACACACACAGACAGAGCGAAACTTGTTAACTTATTAGTTGAGATGTAGGGTCAGTCTAAATAGTCAGTTTTATTGCCTTATTGAATAGATGACAAAGCTTTCTGAGGCGAAGAACAGTAAAGGGCGTGTACGGTGCAAATGCAATCTGCAGTTTAGGGTTAAAGATAAAATGAGTCTTAAAAGTTTTATCTATACTAATAACAGAAAATTTCGTTGTGCCTGTCTGTCCGCGATGACTAGCAAAATCTAGCGCACCTACAGAAGTGAGGATAGCCCAAGGTCTCTCCTGGTGCACCTGAGTCTCAGAATTTTAATATTTTGACAATTAGAGTAGTTATTAATTAAAAAAGGAGCAAAGATCACAAACAAAACAGCACTCTTCCGCGCATGCTCTGAAGCCCTTTTTTCGCATCTTCCGTGAAGAGGAGAAGCAAAGTGATAGAGTGTCCGTTTCTTTTTCCGTTTTTCTAAATTCGCCACGGGCGAACGGCCGGAAATACGGAAAAACCGTCGACATATTCTCGAAGAACGTACTTTTACGTCTCGAATTATCGGGTCGGTTTCAAAAAATGTTACACTTAACCCTTTCAAAAAAATAATCAAGAAACGTCGAATTCTTTTTTTTTTTCTTCTCCCATTTTCCGAGCGTTGGATCCACCGGACTACAAGAGCTCACCAAATTAAAGATCTGACTTTGCCTTTTTCAAAGCCACCTTTGGTTTTAAAAAATACGAAAGTTAACCCTTCGAAAAAGTATATTTTCTGTACGCCGTTTTGCGATTTTCGGGATTTTGCCGATTTTTAAAATTTCCCATCGGCGGTTCCGAAAGACTAAAATTACCAGACAATATCTACATTTTTAAAAACACATACATAATTACGTCTGGATAAAACTTACAATCACTAAAATAAATTCAACTGCAGACTTTATTTTTTTTTAAAAACACATAAAAACAATTAAAATTATAAAATAGACGATTCGTGCACTTTCGTACACCTCATCAGTACTTCGAAACACAATTGCCAAGCCACCAGAACCAAAACAAGAAAAACAGTTAAAGTCACAGTTTAGTTAAAACATTATACTCTGCAGGAATCTGTGCAGCCTCGTTAATAGGAGATTTAGCTAAAACTGTCATCCAACCCTCCAGGAAGATACGACTGCTGTACACGCAACATTTTGAGCAGGCAATTTGCGCGTACATTCATTTCCTTTTCGACATCTGCAATAGTTTTCGAAAAATACGAATATTAATCCTTCGAAAAAAATTCGCGCGCTTGCGAATTCCGATTTTCTGCGATAGATAAAATCGCGCATCAGTCTCTAAAATAACCAAACAAAAGGCAAGGACACCTAAAGACATCTACGTTCTAATCGGGTTCCAGGCAGAAACCTTTAGTTAAAAAAAAAAAAAAAAAAAAAAAAAAAAATTAACGTTAACCCTTTAAAAGAGTTTTTCAATTTCGTATATTGGTTCGTATATTGGGTTTCTCCTATCTTTAAAAATTTAAATCTGAAATTTTGAATTTTAATCCTCAAAAAAAAAAAAAAAAAAAAAAAAAATCGTTTTCAAAACTCACTCATGCGATTTACGTTTTTCGGCCCAGGTTTAAAAATCGGCATCGACTCGGGAAATGCGAATACAGACAAACAGAAGACACCCGATTATAGCCACGTTCATTTTCTTCAAAACGCAACCTTATGTTTAAAAAAATATCTACATTAACCCTTTCACTACAGGAGTATCTCGGGTTCTATGGGCCCGATTACGACAGGGTTTGCCTCATTCGACTTGATTTCGATAGCGTTACAGTTTCCAGTCATGTTCGTATAGAACAGATTGTTATTATCACGGTCCCGGACTAGTAAAGAATAAAAAACAATTTTCTTTATCCATATTTAAGAAGTACGCAGAACCTGCTCCGAGACATCGGGGTCTCGGAAATAGCGAGCGTCTGTGATTTCCGTCGTGCCGACAAAACGAAAAGGACACAAGATTTACATTTGTACAAAAAGGGAAAAAAAAAAGGAGGGGGGACGAACATTAAAATTAAGAAGAGGAAACAGTCCGAATGTCTACAAAAGAGGAAAAGACGGATGTAACGATATGACAAATGTCCTGTTTGTTTGTTTGTTTCTTTTGCCTGATCTAGAAAAAAAAAGTATATATAGAGGAGTGAAAATCCGAAAGTGAAAAAAGAAAAGCGAGTCTTCTGAAGGAGCTTCCTTTCTCGATGAATAATAATAATATCAAAAAAAAAAAAAAAAAAAAAAAAAAAAAAAGAGGCGACGCAACAAAGCTGCAACAGGTGTTGGCGAACGAGTGGATGCAAGTTGTTTACGACTTTAAAAAAACCAGAGTAAAATACCCAGTTTCCTCTGCAGTCACCCCGACCTCCCTTTTCTTCTATAGATGCATGAAAAACCCGGCACTGCTTCACAACTTTTTTAGTTATTTTGTGTACACCTGAAATGTAAGGGTACCTTTTCAATTTCTTCTTTTTTTTTTAAGAATTGTTACTCCATTCCATTTTAATGTTCAACTCAATTTGCACGTTTTGAAAAATACTGCACATTTAATTTAAAAAAATTATTTTATTTTACTTTATTATTATTATTTTTTTAAACCCGCTTAGCCTGTGAGCTCATGTGCCCGCCGGTTCTGTATGTAACGTATGTAGTACATAACGCGGTAACTCTTGATAGAAATAACCGTTTTGCTTCAAATTTTGTATATAGGTTCATTGTGATAAGGCGCTTCCCTGATTCGTTTTGGGAGTTCATTGGTTGAGTATAAAGGGGGGGGGGGCGTTAATTTTTTTTATTTTTCGAGGGGCATTATTCTTTGAAATAAGAGGTATTACAATGAGTGGGATAATACTATACAATGAGTGTGAATAGCCTGTGAGCTCAATGCCATCCGTTCAACTATGGGGCACTTTTCTTTTTATCTCAGATCATTTTAGCTTGGTATTTTGTTTTTACATTGACTAAAATGTAATTGCACAATAGAAAACTTGGCATAAACCAGTAAACCCGGCGCAAGACTTTCGCACTTGCATTTATTGGTCGACACGTTTCACGCAGTTTATTTTTAATGAGCCGCACTTTTTGTTTAAATCGAACAAAATGTTTTCACGAAATGGTAATGGGCTATTTCAAAAGTGTGTGCGAAAATCTTTCGTGGAGTACATCATTCGTCGTTGTGTGTGGTTTTTTTTTAATGGGCATAGAAGTATTGTACTGCATTGTATAGAAATATTGTATTACAAACATTGTATAGAAAAGACACACTGGCCAACTGGTACAACCAGTTTTTTGTGTCCAATTTGAAAACAAACGAACAAAAAGACATAAAATTTAGAGGAATTGTGCTTAAACAGTTATTTCTCGAATTTTATTTAATTTTTATATCCAGCATGATTTACAAATAAAAAATTACATTTTTTGCTATTCGATAAAAAAAAAAAAAAAAATGAGACACAAAAAACTGCTTTTTGTAAAAAAAAAAAAAAAATTAAAAAATTAAAAAAACGGATTTTAATAAAGCATGTGTCCGGCCCTACTTGTGATGCATTTATGGTATCGACTTTCCATTACTGTCCATTAAGTTGTCGGACACTGGAACGAGAAACAAAGACCCTTATGGAATTCTTTTGAGTGTCCCTGTTACAAAACCATAAGCGCTACACACTTCCTTTTCCATACCGAACATGCCCTCGCAAAGCTCCATAACCTCTATCCATTGCATGTCAATCCGAATATTATTGTACATACAAACCGAATTCATAAACACTTTTCAGCTAGGTTGGAAAATGTTAAACATGTGTGATGTGAGAAGAGAGCCTTTCTGCGGTCTCAGATGCCACCCCGACACACAGAAAGATGTTTTCTAATCACTGTCTTCTACTAAAAAGACACATTTTTTTCCTTACTCAAGTAATGTATAGCAAAGAAAATAACGAAAACGAAAAGGATGACGATTGTAATGTAACGTGTCTGAAAAAGAAAAAGAAAAAAGCGCCAGCCAGCCGTCAAGAATTTGAAAAGAACAGACGCATTTATTGATTTACGACTACTCTCATCCAATGCATTAAAAAAAAAAAAAAAAAAAAAAAAAATGTCATTCCCCCTATAAAGTCGACCCCCCCCCCCCCTCACTTTTTGCTGCGAATCCCCTAGATTCCACTTTCACTTCGAAGGGGGGGAGGTTATACCTCTAAAAAAATGACGGAATAAAGAGAAGAAAAAAAAACCTCATCCAACCCCCTCTATGCAAAAGAAAAGGGCCGAGGGGTGAAAGTTGGGTAAGTATTAAAAAATAAATAAAAAAAGGATTTTTTTGAACCAGGTACGCCCTTTCGGCCGCTAACCCTAAAAGTTCGCTGAACTCGAGGAAGGTCGCGTAAACAATGCTCTCAGGTAAACAAGATGATGTAAAAAAAACACACTCCAAGGGGTCGGGGTAGTTTTTTTTTTTCGCATTCGCTGTCCTTGAAAAAATGTGCGTTTTCTCCGAGGGGGTTAGCTTCTTTTCCGGGGTATTTTGTACCTCGTTCCCCCGTGTTGCGTGATCACGGGTTACGTGAGGAGGGCAGTGGCGGCGCCGCATTTTTTTACCGATTAAGAGAAGTGGTGGGGGGTACCATCTTAGACATTTTGTTTTTCGTTCGGCAAGGTGATTATTTGGAGGGAAAAAAAAAGGAAAAGTACAATGACCTCTCTCTCAGGTATACCCGATTGAAAGGGAACGATTTAAAACTCGCGCGCAACTGAAGAAACTTCGTCAAAGAGCATCATGCATGCTATACATTACCTAAAAACAAAAAAAAAAATAGTTTAATTCTATTCTATTGAAGATCTGAGGATCTCTTATCTATTGGATCTCTTATTTATCAACAATTAATATATGAAAATTGAAATGTTAATAAGCGTTTCGGATAGAGTTTATGAACCACCTGTTACCTTCAATGTAGGCCACCAAAAAGAAAATAAATCAATAAGGTTTGAAAAAATATATATATC
The DNA here is from genome assembly GCA_963931845.1 of Maratus michaelseni. Classification (NCBI taxonomy): domain Eukaryota; kingdom Metazoa; phylum Arthropoda; class Arachnida; order Araneae; family Salticidae; genus Maratus; species Maratus michaelseni. Next base: position 471,260,176 of record OZ007589.1, read on the forward strand.
GCACTTCAATTCTCTTCAATTTTTGCAACCCAACCTATTTTTCCATTCAACTCGTCAACTGGATGCTTTGATATCTGATTGATACATAAACAGGATGCCCTACTAGTCAATCTGCAGATCATGAGCCTCAACGTCAGCTCCGCAAGTCATTGTTTTTTATTCTCACTTTTCACAGTCATTGAACATCCTGCAATCCGCAATTATTATTTTTTAATTACATACCTATTTACAAGCCTGGGAAATTCTTCGAAGGTTCCGGAAATTAGAATCGTAAAATTAAGCACTGGTGTTGATATTCTGAAATTCAAGTGAACTGCTTATTCTTGTAATTTTTTAAATAAATAAGTAAGTATATTCCTGCATTTGCTATGATCAGAGGTGAAATTTCTTGCTATGTAAAACAAAACAATTATTTATTCATTGCGGAAAAATATTCATTTCTATTATAATATAATAAGAATCTATATAAGAAAAGTGTAAGTCATGGAACTGTCATCAACAATTCCGGGATGTCCGCTTCACTTTTTCATATACCAGGCGGCCATTTTTATTCAAAATTATTTTTTCGAATTAAACTGCATAAAAGTTACATTTTTAGAACGATCGTTCAAAATAAATTAATATTTAAGAGATGACTTACGTTCAATTATGCATATATTCTGCTATACCTTCAGTTGAAATTACGATCGCAGTTCAAATTCTCTATCCATGAAAGTAAAAAAAAAAAAAAAAAAAGATCAATTCGTCATGAACGTTTAAAATATTCAAACATGGAGGTAATCGTTCGTAAAGCAAGTTCTCCGCGAATAATTTTTTGGACCGCTGCCTGGCTGTCAAAAACAATAATAATAATTCGCACCATTGAGACAATCAAAGTTTATCATAATTCTGTGCTATACAACCTTCCAGATCTTTTCTTCACGTAAGTTGAATTCATGTAATAATATTTAATGAATAAATTTCCAAACGAATTATCAGTTAATTCGGTATTTGTGTATTATACTCGCCAAGGAAGAGAGATCACGGAAAATGATTGGTAATCGCCAATCATATTTACCATTGTTATGACCAATCGCGTTCAAAATAGTAATTTAATATACATTTATAAAATACATAACATCATTAAATACTTTTATGTTAATTTGCGCAAATCTCGCCAATACCATTTTTAGGGTTTCGTTCATCTCACGAAACCCTATTACCCCCGCTCCGTTGTCTGTCCGTCACAGAGCCATTCTCAAAAAGTATGTAACTTACAGAGTTGAAACTTAGTGTATAAATCTGAATAGCAGCTGTAAAGAGCTCAAAATATTAAAATTTGAAAAATTCGTATTATTTTAATAAATAGAGATAAAAAACCAAAATTCTAACAGCCTTTTCCTATTCAATTGAAACATTTTTCGTTATAGCAGATGCCAAAGATTTAAAATCCACAATGAAATTCTTTCTACAATAATTAATTTTCTATCAGACGATTTTCACGTGAAAATAAAAAGTTTCACCCATTGAAAAAAAGATAAATATGAAATAAAATTGATTGACGTCATAGTCGTAATAAAACGGAAAATGTCTAAGATTTCTCAATAATACAAGGCTTATGAGTATGTGTAAGTGGACAAAGCAGATTAATATCACATCATTAGAGAATTAAAAAGAAAATCTGCCGTCACATAGGAAGTTTAACTAATTTTTGAAATGTTTGAGAATAATACAAAGCGAGTATCAATATAAATAATAGAGAATAGTAAATATATGAGTTTGAGAAACATATTGAATCGTGATGAAAATCCGATTATGGAATTATTCGCCTATTTTAACATTTTGAAGGTGTACAATTTGTTTAATTTTGAAATTATTTTTTTAAATATCGCATTTAGTCCGTATGACAGAATATAACAGCGGGCTTGGACCGCTATCCGGCTGGTTTAGATATTCGAAAAAAGGAAAAAATAGACCGGTAAATTTTTACTTTATAAAAAACATGACTTTTTTCGAAGACCGCTCAAAATGTTTCGTTTAATATTCCTTTCAAAAACACTTTATCCTTTCTTTAATAGATTCAAATAAATTTCATTTAGCGAAAAAAAAAAAAAATGCTAAATGAAATTTGTTTGGATTTATTAAAGAAAGGATAAAGTGTTTTGAAAGGAATATTAAACGAAACCCTTTGAGCGGTCTTCGATCACACTTACCCACTTGTTTAAATCGCCGATACCAGCTTTTATTTTTCGCGTGTTCGAATTAGAAAATATACTTTGATTTTTAAATCAAATATTTTGATTTATGATATTATTTCTTATTTATTTATTTATTTTCTATTTTAAATGAAAAGTGTGAATGGCATGTAATTTTAAATTGTATGTAATATAAGTATTTGATAAGTATTTTAACTGAAATGAGTGACAGGTTTATAATTTAAAATTAAATTAATGCAGTATGAATGGTGGTGATAGGAGCAATATTTGGCGATTTAATATTTGGCTAATAAAGATACCATCATTAACAATTGTAAATAATATGGAATCAAACTAAAATAATACAAAAAACATCAATGCGTGTTACAATGCTTAACATACATTTAACCCCTTCGCGACGAGCGTCCTTTGCGGAATTTTTAATCTTTTACCACCGATTTCTTAAAACAGAAATTTTCGCGTATAAGAATCGCAGAAATGCTACCATCAAATAAGGCAAAGCTTACACTAAAAAATAACTGGTTGGAATAATCGAGGATTCTGAGCATCTTATGCGTCACGTATACGTGTCGTACGTCCCCAAGGGGTTAAGGGAGACCAAACTGGTCGCCAGTGGCGGCTAGTTGGTTGAAATAATCTAAATTGCTATGCTTATATGTCAACCTACTTATTTATCTCTAAAGACACTCCAATAAAATGAACACATTTCCATAATAAATTTTCTATTAATAACATGTGTATTTAATTTATTAAAACATCACGATTTGAATTTTCTTACTTTATTTTAATACAGTTGCTAGGCAATTGTTGAAAGGAAAAGGTCGAAAAAGACAGAAATTTGATAACAAAACTTAAACAAGTGGGTAAGTGTGATCGAAGATCGCTCAAAGTGTTTCGTTTAATATTCCTTTCAAAACACTTTATCCTTTCTTTAATAGATTCAAATAAATTTCATTTAGCCAAAAAAAAAAAAAAAAAAAAAAGTCATGTTTTTTATAAAGTAAAAATTTACCGGTCTATTTTTTGTTTTTTCAAATATCTAAACCAGCCCGCTATTATATTCTGTCATAATAATATCCGTCATACGGACTAAATGCAGTATTTAAAAAAATAATTTCAAAATTAAACAAATTGTACACTTTCAAAATGTTAAAATATGCGAATATTTCCATAATCGGATGTTTATTACGATTCAATATGTTTCTCAAACTCATATTTACTATTCTCTATTACTCATATTGATACTAGCTTTGTATTATTCTCAAACATCTAAAAAATTCGTTAAACTTCCAGTATGACGTTAGATTTTCTTTTTTAATTCTCAAATGACATGATATTAATCTGCTTTGTTTACATCCACATACTCATACTCCTTGTATTACTGAGAATTCTTAGCCATTTTCCGTTTTATTACGACTATGACGTCAATCAATTTTATTTCATATTTATCTTTTTTTCAACTGGTGAAACTTTTTATTTCATTTTTATTTTTCACGTGGAAATCGTCTGATAGAAAATTAATTATTGTGGAAAGAATTTCATTGTGGGTTTTTAATTTTTGGCATCTGCTATAACAAAAAATGTTTCAATTGAATAGGAATAGGCTGTTAGAATTTTGGTTTTTTATCTCTATTTATAAAAATAATACGAATTTTTCAAATTTTAATATTTTGAGCTCTTTATAGCTGTTATTCTGTTATATACACAAAGTTTCAACTCTGTAAGTTATATAGTTTTTGAGAATGGCTTTGTGACAGACAGACAACGGAGCGGGAGTAATAGGGTTTCGTGAGATGAACGAAACCCTAAAAAGAGAAAATGAAATATTTTATATATTTTCTGAACAGCTGCACAAAATTTCACCAAAACATTTAGAGCTAATTTCGCAAGTTTGAGAAAATTACATACAGATTATATCATATTAATTGAAAACCAGCCATTAGAAATTAAGCGTTAGAATTATTTAATTGTGAGTGCCACTTTCTTTTCGAAGAATGATAATTTTGAAAATCGTCTGAATCCCTATAAACAGAGTTGCCAAGTCTCCGGCTTTTTGGACAGAAAATGTTGTTTTATGTAATCGTAACATTCTGCAATTTAAAAGAACAACATTTTCTCTAAGATAATACTGGTGTGCAAAAAGCCGGTGACTTGGCAAGTCTGCTATAAAGCATTATGCTAAAAAGAAATGTTCTCTATTTTTCGAACGAATGAACCGAATGTAACTAAAAACTATATACAGCTATTTCTGGGTACCTCACCAACACACCCACCCAAAATGCAACCTATAATCGGATGATTTTTGCGGCAGTTATCGCGAAACAGACAGACAGAAACCCAAAACTTTTTGCGTCTCCACAGTGAGCCTTCACTGCGACGTTTCGGCAATAGGAGACGATGTACGTGGCTAAGAGTGAACATTTTTATTTTTAGCGTTTAATATCTCTATAATAAAACCGTAAGTCATGTGACTGTCATCAACAGTTCCGGGATGGCCGTTTCACTTTTTCATATGCCAGGAAGCCATTTTTATTCTAAATTACTTTTTCGAATAAAACTGCATAAAAGTTACATTTTAAGAAAGATCGTTCAAAATAAATTAATATTTGAGAGATGGCTTACGTTCAATTATGTATATATTCTGCAATAACTTCAGTCGAAATTAGGTTCGCAGTTAAAATTCTCTGTTCATGAAAGTAAACAAAAAAAAAAAAAAAAGATTGATTCGTCGTGAACATTCAAAATATTAAATCATGGAGGTAATCATTCGCAAAGCAAGTTCTCCGCGAATGAATTTTTGGACCGCTGCCTCGCGTCAAAAAAATAATTCGCACCAGTGAGACAATCAAAGTTTACCATAATTATGTGCTATACAACTCAACTTCCTTCAAGACCTTTTCTTGACGTAAATTGAACTCATGTAATATTTAATGAATCAAATTTTTAGCATTTTTAAAATCGCTAATACAGCTTTTATTTATCGCGTGTACAAATTAGAAACGATACTTTGATTTTTAAATCAAATGTTTTGATTTATGATATTATTTCTTATTTATTTATTTATTTTCTATTTAAATGAAAAGTGTGAAGTATTTTAAATTTGTGTTGTTGGGGAGCCGATATATAAGCATTATATATATAAGCATTAATAATAATATAGCATAATATAAGCATTTTGGATTAAAGTTAAGTATTTTAAATGAAATGAGTGGCAGGTTTATAATTTAAAATTAAATTAATGTAGTATGAATGATGGTGATAGGAACAATATTTGTCGATTTATCATCTGCTCCCGGCTAACAAAAATACTCATAATTAAAAAAGGAAATAAAAATAAATAAATGATAGTTGATAGTCAAATAAATGATAGTCAATAAATATTGATATACATATCAAAAATAATTTATAGAACTAAAAAAAAAATAAAAGTAAATAAACAACAATTTCCATAAAAAAAATTTCGCCAAATTGGCGAGGGAAAAAATCGCGCCAACGTGCGTATGTGACACCTGTGCCCAAAAAATATGCGAAATGCTACCATGATCGCAAAAGTTCATGATTTGTCTATTAGAATCTTCCGATTTGGCGAAGGATTAAGGGAAAATTAAATTATGAATACATGTAACGTGTTGCAATGTTTAACATACATTTAAAGGAGACCAAACTGGTCGCCAGTGGCGGCTAGTATGAAAATAATCCCTGAGAGTATCAATTGCTCAGTCTTTTAAAATTGCATTCTATTTGTAGAATTATATTAATTTAAGTAATGCGTGTATTGCAGTGAAACCTGCAGCTTGTGAACGGATTTATCGGTTCACGGCGCTGAGAAGCTTAAGACGAGCTCGAATTTCCCCAATTGAACTTTAAACAAGCTTTTCTTAACCTCAAAATTCTACTGTGGTGATGCCGGAGATTGAACACACAAAATGAACGAATACAATTTTTTCTTTTAAAAATGATTAACTTGAAAAAAAGATTAAATCTCGATGACAAATTAATATTTATTCTTTTCTGTATTTAACAAATTGAAAATCGTGTCGAAAAATAGTTATTCTTTCAAAAGACGTATTCAGTTTTATACATGGCTGAAATGGGACATGTTTAGTTTTGAAAAATTAAATTTACATTTTTTTAAAAGAAAAATCAAAAATAATTGTTTAACATTTAAAAAGATATATATATAAGTAGCTATACATTTCAAGGAATAAAAAGGAGCAAAGAATATTTATAAATAAAATTTCTGTGTACCTTCCTATGATGCCCTCCATCTAAAATGGGACTTGGAATGTATTCTTATTTTTGAAATCGTCCGAATATTAAAATAGTTTACTCCCTGTTCTTTTCTTAAAGGATGTTTTCGATGTATAAGCAATTTCTAAAATAATACTTCACGTGTTAATATGTGAAGTGAAAGTGAAGCTGTCAGAGCTGTTAAAAAGCTTTTAAAGGCTTAAAATAAAACAATGCATTTGTTTTTTAAATATTTTTCCAAGTAAAGAACCCTCCTTTAAAATAAGATTACAGAAAATAATTTTCCACTGACGCATTTGAAAAATGCAAATGTGAGGGATGGAGGAGCCTAAAGTTTTGACTTTCTTAAGAAAATTTCCCATTTTTGTTGCCAAGATCAGAAATAAGAGACGACCTATCATTGGACGAATGATGCACATACACAGGGAAAATAGGAAATGTTTCTTCGGAATAAAACACCCTGTTGGAGGAAAATGACTTTGTTTTGAAAGTTTGTGGACGAAAATAAGACCGATCACGAAAGTTCACCTCGTATCCCTCATTCGATCTATTCCACTTTCTTTCGTTATACTTATAATACCTTGATTGATTCTTAGAGCCTCGATGCAGCTGACACAGAAATCCTCTAATGTTTATTTATTTATTGTTATTATATAATTTTCCTTTCACTTAACTGTCTCTGGGATACCGCTTGATCGAAAGATGAATAAAAGGCTCATTTCACATTCAGTATAATATGGCTGTTTTTTTTTTACTAAGCATACATAGAGGACTATTATAATTAAAATTCGCCTACTCTATTTCTATAGGGATGCAAACGAAATAAAATCTCACCAGTATCTATCTATCATTAAACTCAATGGTAAGCTGAAAATTGAAAAGACCGCTAACAGTATATTAGTTATGGATTCATCAGGTAACACATGTATATGTATAAAGAATTTGATAATCGGTTTTTTGCCTCCTTTCTCCTGTGCTCAATGAGGTACACGAGTGTGTTCCGCTTGACAATACATAGGTTCATTTTAATTCAATACGTCGAGATGAAAATGTTTTTTTATGAGCCAACCCTTCACATTTTTTATAACAACCCGTCCATTCATTTGAAATTTTTAATAGATGGGATTTTTATAAGGGCTCAAGGCTGTCCAACGCGGCGCCCTTTCAAGGCTTTCTCGGAGCTCTTTCGAATGTTTCTTAGCTGCTAGCTTTTTTTAAAGGATAAAAGTCCACTCTAAAGAAATGAATAAAAATGAGTCCTATTTGTATGTTTCTTTTTTAATGAATTAGTGTCACTAAAATGGACTATGATTTATGTTATCTCTGCAAATCGCATCCAGTGGCTTCATCAGACGCGCAAGACGACCCCTGCCCAGGACCACAGGCGCCCACTTTCACCCGTCCTTCCGAATCATATTTTTTGTCTTATCTCTGCGGTCATCAGCGTCTACATGGATATATTTTTTGCATATTTTGAGTCACGTGATGAAGGGCGACCAGGTGATTTGAGCCCCTGTTTACTGATAGGCCTGCTCTAAAAAACTTGAAAACATTTTTTTTTTTAAATTCGGCGTATTTCTTTTTTTAAATACATAAATACAACTAAAGCATTGCATATATATTTTAAACTCTATTTTCTTTTATTGGATAGATCGGAAGACAAGACTTTCCTCGCATCCTGTTCGAATAGATTGAGGAAATGTCTAAAATAAACCACCCACAGTCGAAGGAAGAGGAATATTGTTTTGAATGTTGTTTATGGGAGCAACTGCGAAACGTCTGCTTCATTTTTTTTTACCTATGCTCACTTCGATTCTTCGAGTGATGCAGCCTTTTCCTTTTCCGAACGGTTCCCTCCATAACAAGTGACGCATTTCCTGGTGTCCTCGTATCTTGCTTACTTCGCAAACATTTTGTATAGATACCGGGGGATTCAAAAGTTTAAAAAAGAAGTTAAATTCGGATAAATACTTTATATTCCTATGAGTGGATCCTTAAAACTTTAAAAATTCACTCAAAAGAAACAAATGATGCTAAGAAAGGGCGGTTTGAGGGAATGAGATGAGAGAGGGAGAACGGATTTTTTTAATAACCATAAAAGTTGGGATTAAAAAAAGTCCTTCCGGCCTGTACCGGAATGAAAAGGTAGCTTTCCTATATCTTCGTTTTACAATGTTAGCTAATGTTACACGATACAAAAGATTCGTTAATACTGAATTTGATTAAGAAATTCGCCAAATTATTGAGCAATAGCCAAATTGGCTTCATTTATAAAGACTTATTTTGGTCGCCAAATTTGGCGATATTTCGCCAAGTTTGGCGAGAATTTGGCGCTAACGGATATGAATATATAGTTTTATGCGTATGATTGGGAAAATTATTACAACAACTAGCTGACATGCCCGGCGTTGTCCTACCCGTGATAATAACCTTAAAAATACCTAAAATCAATGTGGAATGATTTTATATTTTTAAATGAAAATCTATCCAAACGAACTGAAGGACAGTCGTTATAGTTATTGCCGATTTAATGTCGATTTAATTTCTGACGTTTTGATATATTAAACTTTCAATTCTGACCAAAAGTTCCTGAGGAAACTTTAATAATATAAAGCACTCCCCCATCTTTCCTCTTTTAAAATCAAAATAATATACAGCATTGGCCAATTTATTAGTCCCTTTCGAAAAAAAATTCCGAAACCTTGTTTATAAAATGATTATATTAAAATTAAATAAAGATCATGCACTAGTGGCATCATAATTCACTTTTATATTTTAACAGAATAGTAAGGCTACTATAATTTGTAACTCGTGCTATAGCGGGGCCTCCGAGATGTCGCTGTGTGTCCTTAAACCGGGCCTGCTACAAGTGACGTCACAACCTGCTGACGTCAAAACAGTGATCCATAATAACTTAAAAATTGTCATGTACTTTGTTCGTTTGTACGTATTGTTTACGATAGTATTTTGATTTTATATATTGTTTTATATAGTAATTAATAATATTTTTCAGTGTATTTAGATTATAATGCTATCAATAATTATTGATTATAATTATTAAAGAAAGTGTAGATTATATCTATAAAATAATGAGAAGAAAATGTTGTGCGCCTAGTTTCTAATCTAAGTCTTCAAATTCGCTACTGATAATGAAAAGAAGAAATTTTAGCTACGAAAATTACCTTGTGATAATTTTATTTACATTTCAACAGAATTTCAACGTGAAGCTAAAATTAATATGATGGTATTGAACTTGCTGTGCTGAGAAAAAAAAAATAACCCTAACAACGAATGTCCATCCTACTGTAATGGAAAATATTCCGGCATATTGAATGAATTTGTACTTCCAAATCAAAAAGAGTCAAATGATCTTTAGAAAAAAAAAAAAAAAAAAAAAGAAAGAAGAGCAGACGATAACCATAGTTTAAAAATGATTTTGAAAGAAATACTGTAATAAATTGAATGAAATCTGGATACATTTAGTTAGAAGTGAGTGTGCTTTGTTTATAAAATTAAAAGTAACTGATTTACACAACGTAATAGTTCTACGTAGTTCCATTTAGCATTTTAGCTAACTTAAGTGTACAAATATATTATGAAAATAAAACTTTTGATAAGTTAATTTGAGTGGTTATTAGCTCCTAGACCCAAGTACAATAAATAGACAATTATTAAAATATTACAAGTCAGTTACAAAGTTAAGATAGAAAATTGGGTACTTTTCGGTTAGCCGGGCGCCAGTGATACACACACACACACACACACACACACATATATATAATATATACACATATCTACACACACATATATGTATGAATTAATATATATATATTTATATATGTACATGTATCACTGGTGCCCGGCTAACCGAAAAGTACAGAAAAAGGCTTATGGCGAGAGAAGGAAAAGTTGGCAACATATTTTCTGGCAACCTATTCGTAGTTTCATATAAATAAGTATTTTTTTTTTTCAATATTTATATAATATATTTAATATAAAGAAGCCATATATCTCTTTTTATATGCAGGTAGAACAGAATTGTATAATATAAATAATTTTATATATATAAATAAACATAAAAGTTCATTAGGTTTGTTTTCATAATTGTGTATATAATTTAAAACATATCTAACTTTCTGAAGCCCGGATTACGCCAAAGCGTTAAAAAAAAAAAGTGCCAAGGTTTCTATAGTTAAAAAATGTCGATTTCTCTATTTAAATTGACATTTATTGTGTTTTGGTGGTTAAATTATGGTATGTAATTGTAAAAGGGTGGAATGGATTGTTTTGTAAAGTTTTTGGTAGATTTATTATATTTTTTGTACGTATATTTATTGTAAAATAATGTGTTTAGGAAAAGGTAAGTCAATGGGTTCAATCTGATTTATTAATCTAGCATTTTTTTTAATTTAAAACTTTTATTTCCTTTAATAAAACAAGTGTATTGATTCCCTTTTATTTCACGATTATGAAATTTAATATTATTTATGTAATCACAAATTATAAGAGCGGAAATGCTCTTTTTATTACATCTTTCTGCTGCGATACATTGACCAAAGTGGATCACTACTGTGACGTCACTAATACTTGTAGCAGGCCCGGTGAAGGACACACAGCGACATTGGCCCCGGCTATAGGCCCCGGCATATGGCCGTTATCATTAATTTTTTACGCTTGAAGATTTCGCTATGGTACTCCATTGTGAAATTTGGTAATTTTTATAATTCAATATTTGAAAAACGGCATAATCATTAGATTTGAAATTTATATCAAGAAAAATACATTTTTTTTTTTTTTAACCTTTCTAACGAATTTTGTCTAACAATTTTCTGACAAATACTTTTGGAGCTATTAATTTTTTTCAGCAATTTCAAATGTTTCATATTACGAGATTATTCTGTGGCAACAATTATCGAAAATCCCAGTCGTCAGCAACGCATAGCTTTTTATTAAAGAGGAAGGATGAGTTTTATTTGTTTATATTCAGCATACGTCAAGAAAAGATACGGAAGGAAGTTCAGTTGTAGAGCACATAATTATAGTAAACTTTGACTGTCTCACTGGTGCGAATTATTTTTTGACACCAGGCAGCGGTCCAAAAAATCATTCGCGGAGAACTTGCTTTACGAACGATTACCTCCATTAACCGTTCACAGCGAATGAGTGGTTTTTTTTTTGTTTTGTTTACTTTCATGGATAGACAATTTGATTTACGAACCCAATTTTAGCTGCAATTATTGCAGAATATATACATAATTGTACGTCATCTCTCAAATATTAATTAATTTTGAACGATCTTTCTGAAAATGTAACTTTCATGCAGTTTTATTCGAAAAAATAATTTTTAATAAAAATGGCCGCCTGGTATATGAAAAAGTGAAGCGGGCATCCCGGAACTGTTGATGACAGTCACATGACTTAAGCTTTTATTATAGAGATATTATAGAGATGAAAATTTTTGTAATGTGCTGTCTTGTTTCAAAAATGTCAGCCAACCTAGAATTTCAAACAGCTCTATCTCAGCCATTTTTTAAGATAGAGGTAAATCAAAAAATGCTCTGAAATCCTCGTATCAAGGCACTTAATTAAAAAATAAATTTGAATTTTTAACTTTTTTGTATATTTATTTTAGTTTTAAATATTTAAGTGGCCGCCATCTTGAAACAAGATGGCGGACCAAGCTGGCCAACGAACTCGGTCGAGAAATGGGTGAGCTTAATACACATAATTAGTTTCATCAAAATTGATTTATAAATACTAGCGTTATCGTACACTGTAAAAAATTTTCAGAAACGTTTCTGAAGGTAACGGAGACCTGTGCTGCACGATACTAACAGAAAGGTTTCTGATTCAATCAGAAAAATGTTTCGGCTAAAACACGGAACCTTTCCGATTCGTAATGAAACTTTCCTGAGTATATCTGAAACCTTCCTGAACATATCTGAAACTTTTCTGAATATATCGGAAATCTTTCATTACGGATCGAAAAAGTTTCTGAATATATCGCAAATCTTTCATAATATATCGGAAACTTTTCTGAATGTATCTAAAACCTTTCTGAATATATCTGAAGTGTTTCTGAATATCTTTTTTTATTATATATTATCTGAATTTTAAAAGAATACTTGAAAAGATAAGAATTTCTGTTCTTTTAAATATTCTAATCAAACTTATTTTTTATAATGATTCTTTTTTCTAGGCGAAATTATTCGGTATATTGCGTGATATTTTTCAGTTTATATCAAAATTTTATCAAATGTGTTTTAACCCTAATATTTAAGAATATTCACGAAGTGAATATTGGGGAATTAAAGATATTTACCTTGTTTTTTAACAACATATCATGAAAAAAATATGGGATTCATACAGCTTCACAAATCAAGTATTTATTTTAAAAAAATTAAAAAAATAGCATATATACTTAGAAAGAAAACTTTCAAAACTTTTCATTAACATGAAATAGACAAACTAAAGCTATACTAATATATTTTAGATACATTTCAAATAATCTAACTCCCAGCAACATAAAATGATTAAAACTTATGTATGAGCTTTCCAAAAGCAATGCAGCTTCAGAGATCTGTTTATCTGTTAATTTTTTCGGTCCTTAAAAGGTAATTTTTCATTTTAAAACAAGACAATTTCACAAAAATTCTCATCTTAAAACTGGACCCTTCACAAAATTTTTCGTTCCAAAACAGTATCCGTCACAAAATTCTTTGTCTTAAAAACAGGACTTTACCACGTCAAAAACTGAACTTTTCACAAATTTAATGATTTAAAAATAAAATCTGACCTATCACAAAACAATTGAACTTATCAAAGTGCATAGCTTTTTTATGTGTAAAGGATAGATACAAAGGAACCTGATATAACGATAATTTCAAATTCCGAAAATTACGACCGGAATTTTTAAAAATATTAAAAAAACTGCACAATTTCATAATAACAGGACCCTGTGAGAAAAATCTGGACATAACCCTGAGATTAATAAAAACACCTAGGAATTTTTTTTTTTTCAGAATTAGAATAAAATAAATAAATATAGTTTGTTTATTTTAAAACGATATTTTTAAAGTCAGGCAAGTCAATTTTCAATATATAGTATTATAAAAGTTAGAGTTCTGAAACATCGTTAAAAAATATATATAAACAAACACACAATACCGCCCGCCGATATTATTCTTTAAGAGATAAAATTGCTACTAAATGCTATTTATAAATCATATTTATTGAAGCAACATTAAAAAAACTTAAAATGAGAGACAAAGGATTTGTATTTTTATATTTTAGAGTATATTTTAATAATTATCCTTCCAACTCAAAGTATCTAAATGCTCATGTAAATAGTCCTAAAAGTTAGGGTTAAGACATTTGTTAAAAATATTGATATAAACTGAAAAATATCACGCCATGTATGAGATAATAATGAATATAAAACAGAATCATTATAAAAAATATTATTAGAGTAAAAACAGCAGAAATTCTTACCTTTTCAAATATTCCTTTTTTTAAATTCTCTTTTTGGACCGTTCGAATAACTAACATTATATTCCACATCCAACAACGTGCTGCTTTATTTTTGCCGTTAACGGCGTACACTGTTTGAAATAGTTGAGAAGAGAAATACTTGAAATGCGGTCAAACTGGTTTGCTATAGAAGAGGGTCGGTTTCAATCACCTAAACCTAAAAATTCGGAAAGGTTTCTGATGGTTTCAGAAAGTGGAAATAGCTCTCAGATATCCGATGGTATCAGAAACATTCCTGTTAGAATACTAAACGTTCCAAATATTTTTTACAGTGTATGGCATAGGTCAGATATATATATATATATCTACTATATATATAAAACACAAACGGAAATTTCGTTCCGTTCCTTTATAACTCGAGTTCTGCTGAATGGAATTTGATGGAACTTGCACTGTTGGATAGATTATTTTTCAGGGAAGGTTTTAGTATATAACACATAGTTCTACGTATATTAGTTATAGAATTATGATGAAAAGTTCTGTTATTTTGGATGATAAGGTTACCATAGGTCTTTTTTTTTTTTTTTGGCGACCGTTATCGTTGGCGAAAGAATTGAAACGGCTATATCAGAAAATAATGCAAACACGTAGAAAAATAAAAGACTTTTGAAATTGCATCAGCTTGAGCGATATTAGCAATAATAGTGTTTTTTCGTGTATACAAGATCCTTTTTGGAGTAAATTTTTATATTCAAATGCAAATTATATAAATAGCAGTTATTGTTATGAATATGGGATCAAATATTTAAATTTTAGTGAATGTCTGCCACTCAAACACATATTGTAAAATAATTAAATTTTAGACATTTAAAAATTTACTACGGAAACATGCCGGTTTGTTTTCACAAAACATATTATTTTTATAGCCTCGAACTCAGATCAGACGAATATTGTCTATTCTTTTATTTTTATTTTATTATTTTTTTAATATATCGCCAATTTCACTTATAGAAATTTTCCCAAGTTAGGAACCAAGGAATATTCTTAAGGCGATGTGTGCATTTATGTGTTATTACTATCACAAAAGGCTACATTTTGCAATAAAAATTGTTTGCTGAAATAAATTTTCGATGCTCTTTTTGATTCGTCATTTCTTTTTAGTTTTTTCTGCATATCTTCTCTTCTTTCAGGAAGGTTTTTAAAAGACATTAGACTAATTGTCCGTATTCCGGTCATCTGCCAGTTGGCATTTTTACTATATTGCTGGATGTTTCGTTTATGTTTGAAAGTTACTCTGGATGACGATCCAGATTACAGAAGATTAGACGACTTTTGAAATTAGCGATTGCTAAATTTATGGGTTTTTTTTTCATTATGAAGCAAAGTTTTAACAAAAAAGCAATGCTTCCAATGTACGGTTGGTTGATTTTATGACGGTCGATTACGACGAGGGATATGGACCCTGGGGGGAGTGCTTTCCGTGGGGGTCTTTCTAAGGGATCCTAACCCGTATTTACGGCAAGGTTCGAAGAAAACCACGGAAAACTCCAAATGGTTAGGTCAAGGAGCGCGACAGGGGTTTGAACCCAGCACTTCCCGTATTCCAGCTTTGAGAGCAGAACATCTCAGCCACTGTTTTGCCACTTTCAATGCACGGAAAAACTTTGTAATGTCAATGGTGGCGAATGGAATATATAATATTTGTCGATTTATCATTTCAGGCTGGATAAGAAAAAACGAGTATCTGAAATTCTGATTAGATAATTTTTCGATCATTATAAAGCCTTTTGCCTTTTCGACCTACACACAGCACTAGCAGCTAAACATAGTGAGAAATGAATTTATTTCTGCGTGTTATTATGCTCTTGAGAGAAATGCAAAAAAATCTTCGGTTTAAGTATACACCAATAATATTACTAAACATTTTGCATAACTAACTTTATCATTGTCAGTTTCATTTAAGGTATGGAATTTTGTTAATGAAAGATCTATAGTTGAATTAACAGTAATTTTACATTATTTAATGGAACATGGCTTGGCGCGTAAATAACTTCGTTTTGTAACCAACTCTGGTACATTAGTAACCATATCGTTTCAAGCACTTCTAATGTTTGACGTCAAACTTGGATATCGGCAAGATTATGGAAGATTAGGAAGATTTTATTGGATACAAACTAGTGGTTTATTCTTCTACCAGAGTTAATCATTGGGTTTTTTTTTCAGATTATAGGTTACACGAATGCAACTGGTCTAAAAAATGGAAAGACGGTGAAAATGGCGTCATTTTAATTTTATTCATATTCAGCTTTAAAAATGCACTTTTTTATGTTTCACCATTTTTTTAAATATGAAAGTTAAACACTGTACTTTATGTGCAAACAATTTATTACAATTTTCACTGTATTTACTCTGCTGGAATCGAAAGATGAAAAACCGTAGTAAACTTGCCAGAAGAGGACGTATATTGCGAAATATAACGTAACATAGAGTGAGATTGTACTTAAGTTACCAGAATCTCACATGGAGACAAGAAAGAGGGATGGAGTTCAAGAACTTACAGACGAAAATGAATCACCCGAACATTATTTAAATTCAATGGTCAATCTATGCAATCATTGTAATGCTTTCTCTTTTAGTAGTATGTTGACTAGAGAACATTTTAGGTCCTTTTGTCATAATCTCATAATGGCCTCATTTCCCTACCAAACTCTACTATAAATGATCAACTAAATGAGTTGCTTCTTTTAGCCCAAATTTTGTCCAATGTATGATATAATATAACTATAACGCAATGTCCCTATTGCTTTAAAATACATGCTCAAATCCATTGATATAATTAGTTTGATTCAAGGTTCGTTTGGAAATATTTACTAAGGTAGCATCTGTAGGTGAAGATCCACATTCCTTTAAATCACAAAGCCATTTCGTTTGATTTAAGGTACATTTAGAAAAATGGCCCAGCGCAGCGGGCGTAGCATGCTAGTATATATATATATATATATAATTATAATATCTATGAATTTCAAAAAACATATCAAGTTCTATTCTACTTAAATCTCCAAAGAGATAATAATGATATTGTGTATACAGAATACCACATAGCTAATAATTAACATATGTGCAAACATAATATTACCATAGCTTATGCTTCAATGGTAATTGGCCAAATTTTACTCATACCTAAAGAATATTGAAAAAAGAAATAGAGAGAAAGGGAAAAAAAAAATTATAAATTGGAGTTGCAATTAAGTAAATACAAATGGATTAATAAATTAAATATGAACCATATACAATGGAAAATTGGACCACATGAGAATTAAATATGAATTGTATATGAAAAAACACATGCACATGTACTCATCAGCCTGGATGCACCCACATGTGTTTTAAATAATAATTCAGTGTTTCATAATTCTACTGGCATAATGCTAAGATCAGTAGAATCATCCAGGTACACTGAATTATTACCAGACAACAATTGGAAATATTAAAATTTGGAAATATTTAAATAGGAAATAAAAAACCATTAAGAATATACAATATATTTCATTCACATCGATTATCCCAAAAACTGTATTTAACACCTCACGAAATTACCACGAGATAACAGTTTTGAAATAATAAAATTGGAAATATGAACGCGTAAAGTGTAGATAAAATATTTTACTCACAATAATTATACAGAATCCTTAAAATGTCACAACTTCTGCATAATATTCACATCCACATGGCAATGCATCATACATGTTGACTAAGTCGAGTTGAGAGAAATGATTTGAAAGACAAGTTGAGAGCACACTTTTTTTAAAACACAACCCCATCGATGACACCCAAACACAAAATGATTCAAAAACACACAAAATAATTCTGGTTTTTATACACTTATAACAAAATTATATCCGTGAATATATATTACTTCATCCAATTTTAATTCCTGAAAGTAAAATTAATATACAATCAATAGCTCCCTCTATAGTTAAATTAAATATAATATTAACAATATCATCTACAACTACCTGAAAGGTAAAGTGTCGCGATCTATTGATATTATAATAATTCATAATTAATATTTAGTTAAATATCCACTTTATTAGTTACATTCTCACTTCATTAGATTTAATTATATAAATAAACTTTAAAAAACAATACTAACTTGTAGTTTTACTTTAAATTCAAATAAAATATAATACTACTATATGAATAAATCTACACAGAATTAATTCAACTTGCACAGCATTTCAGATATTCTTAACAAGAATATATTATGTAAAAGAGATATTATTTTAATTCAAATTGTTTTTGCTGCCAGCTGTGTTAATCCACTGATATTATACACATATTTTAATTCTCGCCAAAATTGGCGACGTTTGGCGAAATATCTCCAAATTTGGTGACCAAAATAAGTCTTCATAAATGAAGCCAATTTGGCTATTGCTCAATAATTTGGCGAATTTCTTATTCAGATTCAGTATTAACGAATCTTTTGTAACCGTTTCTTTGCATTTTAACTTGCTGTTTTCGTGTAACATTAGCTAAAATTTTAAAACGAAGATATTGGAAAGCTACTTTTTCCTCCCGGTACAGGCCGGAAGGACTTTTGTGTGTAGGTTCATTCTGATAAGGCGTTTCCCTGATTCGTTTTGGGAGTTCATGGGTTAAGTATAAAGAAAGGAACGGGGGCTACTGCCCCCTTAATTTAGATAAATGGGTTTTTCATGCAGAATGATCCGATTTGCTTCCCTATTTTGTATAGAGGTTCATTGTGATAAGGCGCTTACCTGATTAGTTTGGGAGATTCATGGGTTAAGTATAAAGGGGAGGGGGGCTAAACCCCCCTTAATTTAGTGTCGATTTCTTTATTTTTGGAGAGGCATTAATTATTCTTTGCAATAAGAGTATATACTATGCAATGAGTGTGAATAGCCTGTGAGCTCAATGCCATCCGTTCAACTGGCCACTTTTCTTTTTTAGGTAGCTTTCAATACTAAAAAGTATAAAGCTACCTATTGCAGCCGTTCGGAGGAAAGCAGTTCCGGAAAATTTCGATATATTTTCACCGATCATGACCCCCAGACCCCAAAACCACCCTCCGCTCAAATGTTGATTTATATATATAGATATATCCATATATATATGTATATATATACTAGGGGGCCTACCCCCTGCGAGCATACGCTCGCCAACCACCGCTCAGACTTCGAAGCCTCTAAAAACATGACAGCGTGCTTTGTTTTAAAAATATTGGTAAATCTGTAATTGGGTTGCCATGCTTTTAACGTTTTAATGGGGCATTTTTTGATTACCATGGCCTCATACAAAGCTGTTGCGACAACTGACGACTGTTTTCGGGATTGATAAGTAAGATCAATTACAACTTGAAAACCAGCTTGTATAAAATGGTTAGGTTTAAATTGTGGCTACCTCTCGGACTTTTATAACAACGATCTGTATTCTATTCTTCCTTTGTGTTTAAGGATGAGAAAAATTCCATCTGCTTGTGAATAACATTAAGAACTACGGTATTGAAAAGTACTGTTAAAGACATTTTCAGTAATAGGTTTTAATTTTCTCTCTATTTTAGTGCACCATCATGCACATTTTCATGTTATTTTAAATATGTAAATTATTTTTTAATTAATATGTATATACGAATTTCTAATAATTATTTATCATACAAAATTAATTAAATATTTTGTGCATGCATGCCTGCATTTATTCGGCATCAATTGATGAGATATTTAAACAAATTTGCTATCCGCGATAATTTTACACCATGTTATGTCACTTGAATATTGTCCATAAGAAAATCGGGTACTTTTCCAGTATAGGATCCTTTGCTTTTAGGTTTGGCGTAATTCGAGCTTCGAAAAGGGATAGATTCGTTAATACACATTGATTTGTTGCCAAAAGTTATGAAAACAAACCCAAATAGCTTTTGGTGCTTTTCTATTATAGGGGTCTTGACGCTTTTTTAAAAAGCTTGGCGCAATTCGGGCATCAGAAAGTGAGATTTGGTGCCAAATGACATTAACAGCCATGGAAACAAATTCGACGATTTTTTTGTTTATATGCGTATTTTAATTATACGCATATTATTATTGTTTTTCTATACAAATTACTTCTGATTATATATAAAATAGGATAAATGACATTTTACGCTAAACAAATTGTATAAATATTTTTTTGCTTCTTTCTTTTGCGTTTACATAAATGACGTCATTTGGACGAATTTATTCAAAATATTTTCAGTTTATAAATTAAATTAAATGCTGACAGACGATTGAATCCTGACGATAGAAATGTGATTTTTTTTTTCAAATTTTCCTGAAAAACATAATTTAATCACAATCTTGTCTTCATTATCGATTGAAATAAAAGATAAATTCAATTTCAATTTGAAAATGATGAATAAAAAGAAATCAATAATCCCTATCGGGATCCTTTTTGATTTTTTCCCTTTTTTGTCAAAAAAAAACTGAGTAATTAGTTGCCATCATTACAGAAATGTCATTAAAATTAGAAAAAAATTAATATCTCGAAAACTAATTCCAATTTCAAAATTCTATTACCAGTTTTGACATCCGCGGATTTTTATGGACAATTGGTATTAATTTCACCATCAAGCGTTTAATATTTTATTAAAAATAGCCCTGAAACATAATCAGTCGTTTAATCAGTCGTTTCATAAAATCGTTTCATAAATTCGTTTCATAAAATCGTTTCATTAGGATTTTATATATATAGGGTAGATATCTGACCTATGTCATACGATAACGCTCGTATTTATAAATCGATTTTGATGAAACTAATTGTGTGTATTAAGGTCACCCATGTCTCGACCGAGTTCGTTGGCCAGCTTGGTCCGCCATTTTGTTTCAAGATGGCGGCCAATTAAAAATTTAAAACTAAAATAAATATACAAAAAAGTTAAAAATTCAAATTTATTTTTTAATTACGTGTTAGGCCTTAATACAAGGATTCCAGAGCTTTTTTTGGTTTACCTCTATCTTAAAAAATGGCTGAGATAGAGCAGTTTGAAATTCTAGGGTGGCTGACATTTTGAAACAAAACAGCACATTAACGCGATTACTCGCAAATTATTTTCTTTGATTGTTGTAATAATTTTCCCAATCATACGCATAAAACTATATATTCATATCCGTTAGCGCCAAAATTGGCGACAAAATTGGCAACGTTTGGCGAAATATCGCCAAATTTGGCGACCAAAATAAGTCTTCATAAATGAAGCCAATTCGGCTATTGCTCAATAATTTGGCGAATTTCTTATTCAAATTCAGTATTAACGAATCTTTTGTAAACGTTTTCTTTGCATTTTAACTTGCTGTTTTCGTGTAACTTTAGCTAAAATTTCAAAATGAAGATATAGGAAA
The DNA here is from genome assembly GCA_963931845.1 of Maratus michaelseni. Classification (NCBI taxonomy): domain Eukaryota; kingdom Metazoa; phylum Arthropoda; class Arachnida; order Araneae; family Salticidae; genus Maratus; species Maratus michaelseni. Next base: position 471,281,483 of record OZ007589.1, read on the forward strand.
TTTACCTTTTCCTCCCGGTACAGGCCGGAAGGACTTTTATTAAAGTTTCAGTCTATTTGTTAGAAGGGTGTAGAAGAAAGTTCTGGGATGGCGCAGCATTCGTTTAAATCATTTTTAGAGTGGAAAGTAGCACAACGGTTCTGCTAGCGAGTATAAGTGAAAAGAAAACAAGAACAAATATCATGATTACAGACACACAGAACACACAGAATTTAGGTAACACTTTCCAACGCTTCCAAAATAATTTTACAAATCATGACCGTTTCATAAGCTGAAAGATAACATCGAAGTAAACAATTTGGAAAACGCATAACCTATTTAAAAACGTCATTTCAGGAATTTCCAACCTATACACTATTCGGAAAAATATCCGATTACTTTTATTCAGACCTGTATAGGATCTATAGATTTGTATATGTACTACATTGGATGCTCAATTTTAGTTGAGTTAGGAAACGCGTAGCACAGTTTAAAATTCTCCTTCTGGAGTTTCTGTCCATAAACGGAAATGGGTTCGCGAACTTTTGTGCTGCCCTGTATAGGATCGACAGAATTTATACACACCCAGTAATAGACAAAAATTGAGTTGAATTTAAAATCGCGTTCAGTAATTTAAAACGCACTTCCAGGAATTATGGTTAACAGCCAGTAGAGAATTCTTTTGTGTGTCCCTGTCCATGAACGACGACTGCTATACACACATACACATTATTCTGTAATAAGCCTCTTGTCATGCACCTTAGTGATCTATATAAATTTGAATGCGTTTATAATAGTGAAACATTATTTAATTAAACCGCAAACGATTTTTCTCCATTAGACGTTAATGTAACGGAATTTTTTTGACTCTGTGCTCTCTATGAGTGCTATGCACACCCTATTTCATATTAGTGATATATATCCATTACGATGTGTTTGAAATGGTGTAAACATCCTTAAAATAACCCGCAAATGATTTTTCCCCATAGACCGCAATGTAACGGAATTCTTTTGAGTTTCCCTGTAAAAAATAAAACTGTAAGTGCTACACACTTCCGTTGAAATAGGGAATATGCTATAGATAACGACAATAACATATAAAAATTGCAGAGCAATCCGAGCCTATTGACGGGAGTTAGAGCACGGACAGACGGCCAGACAAACCGAAGTCATAAACACTTTTCAACTAAATTGGAAAGTGTTAAAAAACAGGGAAAAAAAAAAAAAAACGTATCAACTCGTCTTATCAGTCATTCACGCGTGATGGTCATTTATTTTGACTTTCACAGTAGCGTGGGAGGAAAGGAGAAGCGACACCTGTTGGGTGATATAGACACCTAAATCTAATCAACACTCATTTATGTCAACGTATAAGGAAGGCTGATTTAGAACTTGCAAGTCAGCGTAAGATACAAATCTGTTCATTCTTCTCGAATCCATTTGTGGTTAGGTACAAAAGAAAGGAAAGAGTCAACATATAAGAAAGGGGTCCCGTTTGGATCTCTCCACTTGAGACATCCTGAGAAAGTCGTAAAACAACAAAGATTCCGAAAAAGCATAAGAAAAGAAACCGAACTAAGCCTACGCACTGTTTCAGCCTTAACAGAATAGGAAGTTGGGTGAGATAGAGCGCCCACAAAATACGTGTCACACACAGACTGGCATTTTCCAAAAAGAGTCCAATCGTGTCCTGGACATCCAAACACGGAAGTCGAAATTTTTCATTATTCCAATACTTTCTTCCTATGCGTGTAGAGAAAAGTAAAAATGAACTAACTCATCTAAAATATTTAGCGGAAATCATACGAGGAACTTTATTTTTTCTCTTTTTTTTTCATTTTTAGAGTGGAGAGAGATACAATACGCAGTCATCTCCCCAGCGAACCAGGAAGAAAAAAAAAAAAAGAAAATGAAAACTTATCAACTAATCCCTTCGGTAGGGTCTGGGGGGGATGGTCATTTATTTTGACTTTCACAGTGGCGTGGAGGAAGATAGCAGAGCGACACCGTTTTTACAACGGGGAATAGCCCAGTTTCGCCACTCTCAATTCCCGCCCTGGTTCCTCTAATAACTCTCCATTCTCTCGATACTAATGGCCAAGACTCAAGTCATTGGCCAACTTTTCGGAAGGGGGGGGGGGGGAGGACTTTACTAACAACTCGAGCTCGTGATGTACTAATAAATCATCAAAAATCTCCGATTATCTTTTCCTTTTCTCTCTCTAAAACCAGGGAGGGGTTTCAGCATCATTTGAAAAGAGATGGGGGTGGAGGGTGGTGGGTGATAGAGATTAGAAGAAGGTGGCTTCGGGCAACCTGCACCCTCCCTTCAGAGGGATGCTGAAAATTCAGCATCCCTCTGAATTTTCAGGAGGATGCTCCCTCTTTCTCTCTGTGTGTATCTAGAGTTATGTCATTTTCGATCCTGTGAAAAGAGATTCGTCTATTTTCCCTCTACCGCGCCTAACGAACAGATTTTCGTGCCCTGTCCTATTTTTTACGTAAAACACATATTTTCTTTTTCGGTTAGTTTTTTTTTTTTTTTTTAATCATTTTAAATCCTTTCAGAAGAATAAATGTGATCAAAATCATGAGAGAAAATGAAAATTGTGTTAATGGCAGTTGAAAACTCCTCATTATCGTAGAATGTTTCGGGAACGAACTCTTAATCCCTGGTAGTGAGTGGCTGACCGGTGGTCGAATGCTCAATTTCCTTCTTTTCTGGTTTGCGAGGACGTTCCTCCACCCTCTTGTGTGTCCGGACAGTGAAAGGCGTACTTTACACTCAGCCATACAAACGTAGGACAGAGAAACGCAATCTACTTACTCCAATCAATGGACCGACTTTGAAATAGATTGCATGAATAGTATGCGTAGAATAGGCATTTTAATGTAGCCTACTTTTAAATGGGGCATTCACTTGAATTAGAAAATTGCAGAGGATCTAATCAAAATCTTAAAATATCTCGCGCATACTCAGTACACACACACTTTTCTTCAAATTTGCATTTCCTGAAAACTCTGCTTAAAAGTAATTTCTTTAACATTTGAACTTACTTAAATAGCTTATGCAGTATAAACAATTAGGATATGTTGTAGTTTTTATTTCAAAGCTCAATATTGGTCATTAAAATGAATGCCTATTAACCATTGTGACAAAATAATTTTTGAGACAAAATGGCTGACATTTGAATATAGGCATCATGGGGATGATTGGGACATTTCAAATGGGATGAATGGAACTGTCTCATCCATCCCTAAAGGATGCTGAAAAATATATTTATTATCTAAATAATATTATATAGTTTGATAAATTAATAGTAATTATTCTTTTAACATTTCATCCTCATTATAGCCATTGTCTTCAGCCATTGAATGCTTCCGTTGATGGGCCTTTTAAGACAAAGCTGAGATGAGTCCAAGGTGATTGGCTAACCAATAATCCTGGAGATCCTATTACAATTCATAATCCCTCAGCTATTGCTAAGGAGGCATTTTTGTCAGTTTGTAGTCCTTAACATTGAATACGGGGAGGAAAATGTTTGTGTCCCATTCATCCCTGCTGTGGGGATGATTGAGACGCAGAAGAACTTCTTTTTAAATTTCATTTATATTTCTGTATAATAATAATCTTGAACAAATAGTGTGCATAAGATGTAGTCAAACACTTAATGTATGAAATGTGATACATAATATATTGATAATAACTTAAATAAAATATTTAAAATAACGATTTTTGTGAAAATGTCCCATTCATCCCCCATCTCCCCTAGAGAGAGAGAGAGGAGTTTTTTTTTAAAGTGGGGCAAGTCTATTTTGTGAAAAAGGAAAAAGAAAAATGAGTCAAGGTAAATTTTTATTACAAAAATAACATAAAATGTGTGTTTTTAATTACATATCTTTTTATTTCAATATTCATAGTTTTTCTCACTTTTATCCTTACAAACCGTGGAATTCTCCCCGTCTATTTTATTGTAATCACAATTTCTTATAGAACGAGTGTCTGCTGGATGTTTACCGATCATTTTATAAAAACTGAAAGCAGAAAACTTTCAATAATCCGTAATCATGGTGGAGAGATGGGATAAGTTAGATTTTTGTTATATAGGTCGTCTTATCTAGCAACTTATTTCCAGATATATGTAACACTTATTAGATTATAATATATATTTTCAATGGCTTTTCATTCCAAGATGCAGTATCATAAACACAAGTATAGGATCACACGGACATTTTCAAACATCACATTTAAAAGGATACATTTGTCTTTCAATGTATCGATTTGTTTTTCCGGAAAGTGCACAGAGGTATACGATTTCACTTCTCCAGGAGGACGCTTTCTGCATTCTTCATTATCAACCTAACAGACTGTATAGAGTGGAATTCGTAAAAAGGTAAGTGCTTTTCCAATTGCCTACGTTTTATTTATTATTATTATTATTTACGTATGTATAATAATCCGTAATCATGGTGGAGAGATGGGATAAGTTAGATTCCATAAGAAAAAAATTATTAATATTATTATTTTAAATTTGAAATACATCTATTTCGCGCAGTTCTTCATTCAAAGAAATTTTCATTTTGACGTTTTTTATAATGCTTTCCTAAACTCGGAAGATAATTTGATAGGATTTCAAACCTAGGACTTCGCAGAGTTTTCGTGATATCAACTTGAAATCATTAAGCAAAAGTACAAACTGGCTCTATACTTTCGGACACATTTCCTCATTCATTTTTGTTTCGCAAAAATGATGTATCTGACTCACAAACCATGTCATCGAGTCGTTATTTCCACTTTTCGGTAAAAGCTCAGATCGGTCAGAATAGGCCGCGCGTTTTGGAGTCGAATTTGAGGACGCGAGAGCTCGGGAAAGGAAAAGAACTGCACTTTATGAGGCAAACTATATCAAGGAATGTCGCCTTAAAGCGCATACTCGGAATATTTTGAAGGGGAAAGAAGTTAATGATACTACTACTCATGTACTTTATAAAGGATCAACCAAATTGAGCTGCAGAATTCCGGTAGAAAATCTGTAAAAAAATATAAAGTTTATATATATATATATATATATATATATATATATATATATATATATATATATATATATATATATATATATATATATATATATTTGAGTATTGGGCGCAAAAAGACGCGATTTACCGAGCAGCACTTTTTTCCTCGCCCCATGCATAAGTCATGGAAATTGCTTGTGAAATGAGGGTTTCAGTGTGAAGTACTTTATGAATTTAAACTTAAAGGTTGGAATAGTTTATTATTACTTCTATAAGTTTATACTATAATATATACATAAGTTGATCATTTTTAAGTGTATTTAAAAAATAACTGCCTGATTAAGAATGCTATCATTGTAAATGTCGATATAGAATAAGTCGGTTTTTTTTTGTTAGAATCGAACCTTCATTTTGAGCTTGAAACAATTTTTAATCCATTTAAATTTCATTCTAAATCGTATAATACGATGGTTAAATTCTATTATATATTGTGTCTATTACAGAACTGTAGTTATAAACATAAAAGTGTCTCTATTTAAGTTTCCTTCAAATTTCATTCAAGTTCCATTCAAATTTCTCTGTGTTGCCAACCGACACTCAATCGCCAAGGGAAAAAAAAAAAGAAAAAAAAAACTTTTGTTATTTTTGTACATCGAGATTCCACTGAAATTTTTTTTATATGGACATTGACATCCCCATGAGAAGAATATTCTGTAATTTTTTTTATAGGATAATCTCTGCTTGGATCGTTCAGGTTCGATTCAAAGTAAAGGCACTTAAGGAACTACGGACATTGGCATTGGCCTGGAGACCTTCCTTATAAATCTCTTTCATTTAGTGGAAAATGAAAAAAACTGTTCGATTAGGAATCCCTGCTTTTGCGTTCAAAAATGAGCCACCCAATAGGTGTCAGAAAGTTTTGCGTTGTTGAGCGGAAAAATTTATGTGTATAAAATATCTTGAGTAAAATGATGAAATAAAAATTGTTGTTCTACCTGAACTCCTATAAATATCGGTATAAACTCGTACTATTTTTCGTTTTCAGAAGTCGTTTTTAAAAAATCAATTCGATAACTCATTTTAGTGAATGCACCCAACAAGGTTAGGAACAAACAAATAAATAAATAAAATACGTCGGGTCATTATAAACCGAACGATTGCGTATGTTGGGGGTCGCATAACGATGCAGAGGCGGAGTTCCATTTTTCCCCTCCTCAGAATTTTACAGAACTGCCATAAATCACACACGCACGCGCTCATACACACTTTCTACCCCCTCCTCCCCCCCACTGATGAAGAAAAATGTTCCAAAACTTCAATGGGAGAGGGGGGGAGGGGAACATAGAAATGAAAGTAGGAACTCGCTTTTTTACAAAGAACCTCAAAAGTAACTGGGTACTCGAGACAACAGACCCAAAGTAGTACCTACTCTAGTACGAGATAAGTGTCTCTATAATGTACCACGAGGGTCGTTCACCCCCCCAAAAATGACGTTTCGAATGAGATTGATTTTTAACTATCCATCAATGGGAAATGAAATCAGACAAAGCTTCGTAATAGTGGGGTGGTTTTATATCGGAATATATTAATATCTTTTTAGGGATCTCGCACAAAAAAGATTTCTAGTCTAGTCTAGTTTTCTTTTCTTCTCCAATAGCGATTTATCTCCTCTTGAGTGTGCACGCCTATCACACGTGCTGTCATGTGCCAAGGGGTGTGTTATGTGCTTTTGAAATGTACATGGAATTTATGTTAACAAATATTATATAAAATTCCATAGATATCGTAATTTAGAACGTTTTCCGCTCGCTCATTTCACCCTTTTATGTTTCGAATTTTATTCTCAGCGTGCATTGACATCTAAAAAGGAACCGCCTTGCTCAATGACAAGTTTCTTAGCCCCTTCAGTGTCACAAAAATAGTAAGTTCAGAACCCTTACATTTTGAGTTATATATTGTTCTGTGCATGTATTTGCGTCTTAAAGAAATGTCATGTTTCTATCCTTACCCATTCCATAGAAATCAGAATTAAGAATGTTTTTAGAAACGCATTTCACCTTTTTAAATTTTGAATGTTCTTTAAAACTGTTCTGTGAGAGCCTCTACAGCTTAAAAGTAACAGCCGTGTCCAATTTCCAGTTTCCATCCCTAAGCAAATCCATAGAAATTGCAATTTAGAACGTTTTTTAGAACGATTTCCGCTTATTTCATCCTTTTAAATATTTTTTTTTCCCTTAGAAATCATTCGTAAGCGAGGAAAGTAACCTCCAATGCCAAATTTCTAGCTTCTAGTCTCTTCAGTATCACAAAAATCCTAATTTAGAACGTTTTTTTCTTTTCTCCCGTATCCTTTGAAATTTCGATTTTTTTTAAAAACACCTCTGTGTGTGCATGGGCGTCTTAAAATGAGCAGCCACGTCCAATTTCAAGTTTCTATCCTTAAAAATTCCATAAAAATCGTCCTTTAGAACGTTTTTCTCTCATTTAACACTTTTAAATTTCACCGTTCCCCAGAGAGCCTTGACATCTTATAAGAAACTACCATGCGAATTTTCAAGTTCCTACATCCTTCAATTACACAAAAATCGTCATTTTAGAACCTTTTTTTAATCTCCTACACCGGCTTGGGGTCCGTGGCACCGACATAAAATAGAGCCTGTGTTGGATCAGAGACTGTCACCCTCCATGTGCCACCCTTATTTTTGAAATCGGTTCGGTCGTTCCAGAGCCACTGACCCCCTACAAAAAAACAAACGTTACTTGAAATGACTCGACAAAATTCTCAACGATTCTATATATATATTAAATTTCAAACCATTGCACAGTGGGGCGTTTTGAGGATCTAGGTGGACAAAATTATTGCGTTGAAGTTTAATTAGGTTTTCGAATGTATCAGTAAAAAAATAACCAAACAGTGATAAATATTTGACTTATTCAATTATTTATATTACTATTATTATTATTATTATTATTATATTATTACTTATATTATTATTATTATTTTTAAATTATAATATTGTATTGTCATTGAAACTACACATGTATTCAAAGTTTCAGCTCAATCGGATAATTAAAAGTGGTGAAAATTGACTTGCAAGATTTGAATGAAACACTCAGACGCACACTTCAAGTTAATATAACTTAATGATTCGTAAACTTTCGCAGGAGCTGTCTTAAGTTTTCAATACTTTAGGAATGGCACTTTGATTTTAAAAAATGCTTATTGCTTAATAATGCTTAATACTGTATTAAAAGTCAAGTTGAAGTTTGAAAACAAGATGGCGTTATTTTCAAACAACAATAGGTTAAATCGTGTGACAAACATGTGACCTATGTCCAGTAAACTCCTGCTTTCAAATAAAACAGAAAAGTCACGACTTGCTTTCGTACTTACAGAAAAATAATGCAACTGTTGAAAGTCTCTCAAATCAGCTGCCTTCTTTACGGTCGTAGTTAATCGACACATCGGGTTTTTTCACCAAAACTCGTACGGATCTCGACAAAAGAGACCTTCATCTACCAGTACACGCGGTCTTGTTAAATTCCGAGATAATCGGAAAAATAAATTTTGTCCACCTAGATCATCAAAACGCCCCACTGTGCATTGGGTTATGTAGTTTTTGCGCAGTTCTATATGCAGACAGACGGACGGACCAGACGACGACTCTAGGTGATACGTAATCTATATCTCATCAAAAAGTCACCTGTAAAAAATGCAGCCAAGTCTCGTAACTCATTTACCGTAAAAAGTACTGAGATCGTATAAAGCCAAGTTTAACTATCTTATTAACTCTGAAATTTTCATTCACAAATCACTCCTAGTCTCTACATCTTTAGTTAATTATTATTTTGTGACTTGGCAATTACGTAGCACAAGAATGTGATGTATATAGTTAGTCTTAATCAAATAATGCTATAACATATTAAAGTGTAATAACTTCCCTGTGCGTATGTAATTTGCCTTAATTAAATTATCCCATCCCATCCCATGACATAGTAAGGTGTAATAACTTCCCTGTGCTGCGTAATTGCCAAGTCACAAAATAATAATTAACTAAAGATGTAGAGACTAGGAGTGATTTGTGAATGAAAATTTCAGAATTAATAAGATAGTTAAACTTGGCTTTATACGATCTCAGTACTTTTTACGGTAAATGAGTTACGAGACTTGGCTGCATTTTTTACAGGTGACTTTTTGATGAGATTTCACTTCTTTTTGTAAGTAATCCTCCTTTTCAAGATTTTGGGTTCTGTTTGGAGATCATCCACTGATTTTCGATTAGCCCACACTCTGTCCCTATTATTTACAGGTATAAAAAGTTTGAAGCTTTAGTTTCGTTTGCAAAATATTGTAGATAAAAAGAGATTTCAGGTTCCTAGGCAAGCACTAAGTTATGGGAGGGGGAGTGTCAAAAGTACTCTCAATTGCTTCCAGGATAGGTGCTATCCATCTGAGATATTACTCGCAGCCCTAGAAACTTGATATTTAACATAAAAGAACTTTTTAGTATCAAAAGAAAGCCAAAATTAAAATTTCCGGAAATTGCCAATAAATCGAACTATATTCCTTTTTTCGATGTTTTTTTCCGTTTTTTTTCTTAGTCTTTTTTTTTATTATTATTTACGGATTTTTTTAATTTTTTCTTACTTTGTGTACTAAACCCTGCCTTTCTGCCAAATGTCAAGCTTCTTGGACTACAAAATCGAATTATTTTCAAATTTTCGACTTTTTATAAATTTATTGATTTTTCGATTTTAATTCTAAGTTACCCGATTGTCATGCCAATATAGTAATTATTTGATCCGTCTTCTTAGGATCATTTAGGTTCAATTTAGAGATAAATCAAGTGAATCACCATGATTTTATTTAGAAAGGACTATCAAGCCATAACCAGCCAGTAATGTCGGGAGGGGAGGGGAGCTGTGAAAATTTTTGTGGGTCTAACATCATTTAACAATCCATATTTCATATGTGAAGTAAATAGAGTACAACCTGTGAAAGAAAACAAACCTGTCTATAAAGAAATCGCCTATATCGTAGCCTGTCTATAGCGGAACTTTTTTATAACGAAATTCGTAAACGAAAGAAAAGAAAAACCATAACCCGGGGGAAATAACATAAAACAATTAGGGGCGTTGTACTAGCTAATAGGACAATTATCTTAAAACTAATGTTTCTAGCAGTACAAAATCAAATTGTTTTCGAATTTTCGATTTCTTAAAGATATTTCGATTTTTCGATTTTATTTTCGAATTTAACGAATATTTTAATTGTTCCTTTTATTGAATAGTAAATACTACCTTTACACCAAGTTTTAAGTTTCTAAGAGTATTATTTTCAATTTTTTATTTTTTCGATTTTTTTTTTTCTGGATTTTTTAATTTTTTCATATTTTGTATCCTTTATTACAAATTTCAAGTTTCTAGCGCTACAAAATCGATTTATTTTGAAATTTCTGATCTTTTTCGAGTTTTTTATTCTATTTTCGAATTTATTGTGTTTTAATTTTTCCCTTTTTCTGTATCCTAAATAACAAGTTTACGCCGAATTTTAAGCTCTAAATCTACAAAATCGAATTTTTTTCAATTTTTCGAATTTTACAGATTTTTTATTTATTTCTTTTTTTGTATCCTAAATACTACCTTTATTCCAAATTTTAAGTTTCTAGCTTTACAAAATCCAATTATTTTCAAATTTTCGTTTTTTTTTTTTCGATTTTTTGATTTTATTTTCAATTCTTGTTGTGTTTTCAATGGGTCTTTTTTTTTTTCTTTTTCTGAATCCTAAACACTACCTTTACACCAAATTTTCAGTTTCTAAGGCTACGAGATCATATTATTTTCAATTTCTCTCTTTTGCTTTCTTTCTTTCTTTCTTTTCTTTTTCTTTTTTTTTTGAAATTTTCGATTTTTTTTAATTATCCATATTTTTTAATGTTTCCTTATTTAGTATCTTAAATATTACTTTTATTCCAAATTTCAAGTTTCTAGCGCTATGAAATCGAATTATTTTCAAAATTTCCTTATTTTTCGATTTCTTCCGATTTTTTAATTTTATTTTCGAATTTTATTGCGTTTTTATTTTAACTTATTTTAACTTATTTAATCCTAAACACTATCTTTACCGCGAATTTTAAGTTTCTAAGGCCAAAAGATCAAATTATTTTATTTTTTTTTTCATTTTTTTTCGAATCTTTCGATTTTTTTATTTTTTTTTTTTTAATTTTCTGGATTTTTGAATTTTTCCTTATTTTGCATCCTAAATACTACCTTTATTCCGAATTCCAAGTTTCTAGCGCAACAAAATTGGATTATTTGAAAATTTTCGATTTTTTTCGATTTTTCGATTTTTCGATTTTATTTTCAATTTTTTTTTTGTGTTTTTGATGTTTTCTTTTTCTGAATTCCAAACACTACCTTCACACCAAATTATAAGTTTTTAAGACTACAAGATCGTGTTATTTTCAATTTTGTTCGTTTTTTTTTTAATTTTCGAATGTTTTTAAATTTTCCGGATTTTATAATTTTCCCTTTCTTTGTATCCGAAGCACTAGCTTTATTCCAAATTTTAAGTATCTGTGGCTGAGGGATCTACCCAATCTTTTTGATGACGCGAGAGTGAGTAAGTGTGTAAGTGACAAAAAATCGAAACTTTGAGTTCATATATCGTCTGCACTAATTTATGGGTATTTTTTGAATTATCCATATTTTTGAATTTTTCCTTATTTAGTATCTTAAATATTACCTTCATTCCAAATTTCAAGTTTCTAGCGCTATAAAATCGAATTATTTTCAAATTTTCCTTATTTTTCGATTTTTCCGATTTTTTCGATTTTTTGATTTTATTTTCGAATTTTTTTGCGTTTTTTATTTTGACTTATTCTGAATCCTAAACACTATCTTTACTGCGAATTTTAAGTTTCTAAGGCTAAAAAATCAAATTATTTTAATTTTTTTCAATTTTTTTTCGAATTTTCCGAATTTTTGAATTTTTTTTTTCGAATTTTCCGTAATTTTTAATTTTTCCTTATTTTGCATCCTAAATACTACCTTTATTCCGAATTCCAAGTTTCTAGCGCAACAAAATCGGATTATTTGAAATTTTTCGAATTTTTCAATTTTGCTTTCGATTTTTTTGGTGTTTTTTATGTTTTCTTTTTCTGGATACTAAACACTACCTTCACACCGAATCTTAATTTTCTAAGACTACAAAATCGTATTATTTTCAATTTTCAATTTTTATGGAATTTGTTGAATTTTCGAATGTTTTTTTTTTTCGAATTTTCCGGATTTTATAATTTTTCCTTTCTTTGTATCCTAAACACTACCTTTTTTCCAAATGTCAAGTTTCTAGGGCTACGGGATCTACCTAATCTTTTTGATGACGCGGGAATGAGTGAGTGAGTGAGTGACAAAAAATCGAATGTTTGAGTTCATATATCGTCTCAACTAGAAAAGACAGAAAGTTGTAATTTTAAATTTTGGTCCTGTGTGCCAAATACTCTAGAAAAACGAAATTTCAAATTTTTGGGATACTCCAGCGCGGAGATATGGGGGGGGGGGGGTCAAAAGTGCCCTGAGTTGCTTCCAGAAAAGTATGCTTACGGCTGTCCTCTCTCGACTTGGCGGAGGCACTGCCGTGCCTCCAGATATATATATTTCTCTTACGTGGTGCGGAAAAGGACTGAATTTCTAGATTATCGTTTCGCAACAACCGTAGTTTCAGAATCTCCAATAGGGCGGCCAGCGAAAGAAAAGTGAAACGAGTGAAACTCAAACTAGAAAATTATTAGAAATAATATAACATGTGCGTAATCCAAGGACTCATTTTAATTATGAGTAATATCATTCATTTCAAATGAATTCTCAACTCTTATTTAAATTTATTTATGAATTTCCTTCACACGAAATCGGGGAGAAAAAAAAAATATCAACTCTCTAGATCGATTGCTGTCTTGGTGATATAAAAAATATTTTCTTTTGCAAATATCTATAATCAATTAGAACAGTTTTACGAAATTTAAACAATGATTGATGATATATATATATAAACTATCTTCCTATCACGTAGTGTTTTTTTTTTTTTTTTTTTAATGAATTTAAGCCTTGCTGTACAATATTACAAGTGCAATGAGTTTTAAACTAATTGTGTTTTCAAGATCTTTTTTCATAATATTTAAATGATTTATGCACATTGGTAGCACCAACTAAATGCATTTTTGACTGTGTTTTCTGTTGGTAATATATCAGGAAAGTAATCTCCGTAAATTGATTCCTGTGACAGATTATTACTTCATTTAAGAACTCATCACGATAAAAAGTGTTTAACCCAAATTTCAAAGAGGAAGTGAAATTTATGATGCAATATATAGAGGTGTTACAAACTCGTGACTGTGAACCAGGAAGTAAGAAACTGAAATACATACGTATTTCAGTTTCTTGTGACTGACGTGAGTTGACTTTACGTCATTTCTGACGAATCAAAGAACTAAAAAATGACATCACATAAAAGGGACTATAAGACTGTTTCTTTCTATTATATAGAACTTTTTTTTTTCAATAATAGACTTGCTACTATCACGCGATGAAGACGGAACGTGTATATTTCGTTCTCCCTTAAACTCAATTAAATTAATATAATGTTTAAAATTAAAACTAATGTTAAAGTAAATGTAACTAAAAGTTAATTAAATAATTTTAACTAAGAAATGAATAATGTTTTATTAATTAATAATATTTTCACATTTCACAATCACATAGTGATTCAACATGAATATAAAACATAGTGTGTGCCACAATTACTGGAAATTACATTATTTTTGATACCACAGTATACATCTTCAATAAAGGATTAATCAAAGTGGAGACTCTGGCGACCTGGCACGCGGGAAAATGAGGAGTGACTATGAATGCTGAAAAAGGAGGTAAGCTAATTATCTTACCTTTGTTTGAAAAAGTACTGATTGTTTATTATATACCCTAATTACTTTAGAGCGCGCAAAACTACTAGCTACCTTCAAAATTAACTAACATTTTCAACAAAGTTTTCAGTTATTTTTTTACATTAAAAAATTGTCAATTTTATGGTGGTTTATGGTAGTACTTATTCGGCTAGAAATTTTTGCAAAAATGAAAAGAGCGAAGCGCACTGGTCTCAATGTGAAATGCTTGGTAATTCACGGGGGTTGGCTGGCGAGCGTCAGCGAGTAGGGGGGCTGAGCCCCCTAAGTATTTATATAACTAAGAACGCGCCTAAAGATAGAATTTCTGCCACTTTCAAATTCAAGGGCGATACAGGATGGGTCCACGGGTTGCATGGGAACTGACACTATTCATAAGGACTGCATATCTCATTTTAGTCGCGTTTGTTTTTGTCTGCGAACTTTTCCCTTCCATCATGGGATTCTGTCCGAATTGGGCTAAAATCTCCCGTGGTGTAAATCTCTCCATTTTTATCAATCAAGTACTTAATCTATCCCTAAGGAAGTATTTTCCTTCGATGTATTTTAGTATTAAAAATACCAAACCGCCATTTTGATGCTTAGAAGCTTATGTATGTGTAACCGGTGATCAGGGAAACTGACCCCCCGTAAACATAATCCATTAGCAAAAGCAAACAGGAAATGAACAGCCATTAAATAGGTGAACGTTTCAAATCAACAATCAATATTTTCTCCTTGTTTTTTTTTTTTTTTTTTTTTTTTTTTTTCTTCTTGTAAAAAGGATTTCGCCTTTCTCTAACTATTTATATAAAGAATTATAAAAAGAACGCTGAAACTGGTTTGCTTTCTTTTTGAAGTAAAATACGGTTAAGGTTTTTTAACATAAAAATAGTCAATTACATAAAATAAAATAACGTTTTATTTATTACAAATATTTTTCCGTCTCAACAATGCTAAACTGAAGAAAAACTAGAACGAAAACTCGTGCATGGGTTATAGATTATGAAACATTTTCCAACATTATTTGAATGCTGTTAAGAAATTTCCTTCTTTCATATAATGTAATGAGACATCCAAATAAACAATTTAAAAACACAGAACGCAGTTAAAAATCCATTTTCAAGAATTGCTGTCCATAGCAGTTAATGTATGAGAATCCTTTCGTGTAAACCTGTATATGATTTAACAGAATTTTAAACATACTACATAATGAAACTAAAATTTCAATGAGCTGGAAAACGTATAGATCAACTAAAAAAGTTTTTTTTTTTAAGAGAAATGCTACTTATACTAGATGATTATGTATCAGTATTCTTTAGAGCAGCCATGTGTATGAATGATACAGCAAAATTTGGTTGAGCTAAAAAAACATGTAAACTGGTTAAAAGTGCATTTTCAGAAAACCCTTCAATATGATTTTTTTAGGGGGGGGGGGGGGGGGGTAACCTGTATCTTATACGTTTTATACACATCACGTAATATACTAATATTTAATTCTTGAAAACTAAAAATGCACTTACAGCAATTACAATCCATAAGTGGAAATATATCTAAATTATTTTACGCAGCCATGTGAATTTATTTCTATTCTACAAGAACCTTTTAGCATAATAAAATATAGTTCAGCTGGAAATGCTTAACACAGTTAAAAACACACAGTTAAATTCACTCCCATAAACTGAAATGCTTATGATTTCTTTCGTGCAGCTCTGCATATGATCTATAGAATTCATACTCACCACGTAATGCACTAAAATTTTGTTACATTTAAAAATGCATACAAGAGCTGAAAACGCACATCCAACAATTATGCTTCATAGTTCTATAAACGAATTACATGTATGCTACTCACTTCATAGTCTATAATAGAAAGCATACTGTTGCCCACGTCAGGGACACATTACCAATTCCATCATATTTGATGTTTCATAACATCACTAAAATGTACTGCAAATGATTTTTTTCCACAGACCATAATGTAATCGAAAACTTTTGTCTATCCCTGTAAACGAGCTATAACAGCTACCTACCTCATTTTGAATATCAATAGGGAATATGTAGCGTCGAAAACGTATATATTTAAATCGTGGAAATTCAAGTCTATTTACGAGAGTCAGAGTGTGGACAAACCGCCAAAAAGATGGAGGGACAAAGATAAGTCATAAATACTTTTAAATTATGCTGAAAAGTGTTAAAAACTATATTGATTATATTTCTTTTTTAAACTTTATATTATCAAACATTGTATCTAATGTTTCTTGAAACACAATATTGTGAGTTTTATTAACAAGATAAGATAATTTTTTCATAAAACAGCTTAATTTGGTTTCCAAAAACAGTTACCGTATATACTCGTGTATAAGTCGACCCCCCCCCCCCCCCAAATCTTACGCAAAATTTTGGAAAAAATTGAATTTTCGTGTATAAGTCGAACCACATTTTTGGTAGTATGTTGAAAAATAATTTGTAATCGAGGATGAAAAAAAAATAATAAATTTTCATTAAATTAGTAAACTTTTTACGTTTCTAATCAGACTTCATCTTTTTTTAAATTCAACATTTTAAAATTGTATAATTATGTAAAACTGAAGAAGCTTAAACTATTTTGAAAGCTATTCACATCAATTTAATGATTACTTGCCTTTTTTTTTTTTTTTTTTTTTTTTTTGAAAAATCTATTCAAGCCTTATTTACAAGGGTAAACAACTTCTTAAACTGCTATAATATAATATGTACTTCTTTGTATTGTAGTACTCTTAGGAGAGAAATTTAGAAGCAATCTCAAGTTAAACTCTTTTTAGAAAAGGGATTAAAATATTGAAAGGTCCCCTGTATGGAAGGGAATTCTATCCCAAGAGAAAATGAGTGCAGAACAATTACAGAAACATTATTGTTGAGATTTTTTTTTTATCAATCACCATTGTCCGCTTTTATCTGTCTCTCCAACCTAGACCCACATGTGATTAATTAAAAGACTTGCACATTCACCAATTATCTGTGAAAAAAATATGACTCCGGTATTTCACTCCGGTTTTTTTTTTTTTTTTTTACTTACTCGTGTATAAGTCGACCCCCCCCCCCCCCCCCCCATTTTCAGCTTCCAAATTTTGTCTAAAATTCTTCGACTTATACACGAGTATATACTACTTCATAAGCTTTAAATCTAAACAGTTTCAAATATTATTTGGTTTAGTAAGCAACATAAAAAAATACATACTATACCAAGACTTTCATGCTTTAACAAATTAAATTACATTTAAATAATTGTAATAAAAAAATAATAAGAATAAATTAATTTTTTACAAATTTTTCATGAAATTTCTAAATAATTAAAATAATGATTATCATAAGGCAGTTCTCAAAAAAATATTTTTCCCGCTCAACAACGCAAAACTTGTGACACACCTACCGACTTATTTTACATACTTGCATAATGATATTTGCAAGTATGTTTATTAAAATGGTTTGTAATCAAACAGTTTTTATAATTTTCCGATAAGTGAATTACATCTTGAGCTATTATTGTCTCAGGACGGGCAGTTTGTTTTCGTTCCTGCGCTGTCGCGTCCCAAAATTCCGTTAAAATACCCACTTTGGCAGCATTTTCTGAAAAATCTTTTGCCTTTATCGAAATGAAAAACAAGTTCGATTAGATAGTTACTTAATAAGAGCACTTGCCAGTTTGATATTGCGAACAAAATTGAATTAAAAAATGCTTCCGAAGGAATCCAATTTGGATTTGAGAACAGCCTTAATAAAAATCATGCTCCTAATATATGTATTCGTTTTGATGTATTTCAATTATTATTTAGAATTATAAGATACGTTTTCCGTAAATTGGGCGACCTTTCTTGATATTTTCCGTTAATATTGCATTTGACAAGTGTAACTTTGATACTTATTCCTTGTGTTTCATATGGATATCTATTTATTTTTAGACAATGAAGAAGTTAACATACTTGAGAAATATGGAAGGAGTTGAAAGTAGAAATTATTTGTATTCTATAATTTAAAGCACTTAAAATACTTAAAAAAAAAAAAAAAAAAAAAAAAAAAAAAAAGTGTGTGTGTGTGTGTGTGGGGGGGGGGGGGGGGATACTGTAATCAGCTATTCTAAAAAATTGGTTTTATTAAAATAAAATAAAAAACGGGGAGGGGGATACTGTAATTAGAGTTGTTCTAAAAATTTGGTTTTATTAAGAAGAAAAAAAAAAAAAAAAGAAGAAGAAAAGTTGATTTAAGTTATATCGAGCATAAAGTATGAGGTACTTTCTAATAATTAGCAGTATATGAATTACAACTCTTAGACCGGATTCTGTTACTATTAAAATATTACACTCGTCGTAATACCATTATTATGCAATTCTGATAATAATTCTTCAACAATTCTGATAATAGCTATTTGTACACTGATATAAGGTAAAGCCAGGAGAGATGGCGCGGTCGGAGAGATTGCGCACATAGAGGTTCGGGGGGAAGGAGTAGAGTGAGAGCGCAGCGACTCCAGGTGGTTGTGCAACAACAGTAGTGGAGTGTCTACTTGAAAGTACAAGTTGATTGCTTTGAGCGTCTAAGATAAAGTATTGTAAACAATTAAGTAATAATTAAGTAAATAATATGAAAAATACTGATGCTTTTAAAATAGCTATACAGTAGAAATAGCTGTTTAAAACAAGCACTTATACTTAAAAAAAAAAGGCAGAATACAATGAAAATCTTCATGTTATTTTTGCTTTATATTAAAATATTTAAAAAAAAAATCATTGAAACATTTATTAATAAACAATAAATCTATTGTATATACAGACAGCAGCAAAATGTTGCAACTGAAGGAAAAGAAAAAAAAAAACATTCTCTTCTCGCGCATAGATGAAACCATTTCCAGAGTATTTAAATGCAATTTTATCTTTTGATACGATGAAAGAATAAAACGCATAATACAGTTGAAAAAACAATTTTAAGTATTACTACCCAATAGACGGTTTTGTATTCCAATTTATTTCTGCACCCCTTATATTTTTATACAAGACCACAATGCTACCATTTAATTCAGAGAAAATGCATAACACTGTTTAAAATTAAATTTCAGCAATATCTGTCCATAGACTGTAATACATTCGTATTGTTTTCTGCAGCCCTGTGTATGATCTATAAATATTTATATATACCAGACAATATGCTAAAATTCATTTCAGCTTTATAATTCGCATATAGCATATATAGCTAAAAACGCACTTCTGACAATCACCATCCATAGACGGTAATATGTTCAATTTATTCAGAGCAAGCATATATACATATATATGAGTTTATTTAGATTTTACAAACATTTCTTAGAAAATCTAATATAGTTTAGCTGAAAAGTAAATAACGCAGTTCAAAACACCATTTAAGCAACGCACGTCCATAAACGACAGTATCTATAATTTTTTTTTGGACAGCCTATATAAGCTGCAGATTTTTTTTCTTTTTCTTTTTTTTCCCAACTGCGTAATATCTACTATAATTTATTTAAACTTAAAATGCATACCATGTTCTTTAGAAAGCATGTTGTAGTACGCAAATAAAATTTATTATGTTTGAAGTAGAGTAATATCATATACTGCAAACATTCCATAATGTAACGGAATTTGTTTGCGTGTCCCTGTTTACGAACTGTACAAACTGCTGCAAACTGCATTTTCAATTGAGAATGTCCAATATCATGAGACCCCAATATCATGTACCAACTACACGAAAATACAAATAAAGTATATTTACGAATATTAGAGAACGGACAGATAATAGACAGAAATTAACTGAAATGACTGTAAAAAAATGCCCCTTACAGTCGTTTCTTTTCCCTTAAAAATTATTTGTTTAGAATAATTTCCAGATTCAGTTTTCAGTTTTTCTTTCTTTCTTTTTCTTTCTATTTTTTTTTTTTTTTGTACTACACTGGTAAAACTACAGGTGACACATGGCACCCAAAAGGGGTGAAAGGCTTGTCTCACTGGTGACACCCCTAGGGGAGCCAAAATGGCACCCTTATACAGGGTGTCCCAAGGGGTGAAAGGATGGCACCCAGGGGAGAATAATGGCACCTCTACTCTAAGGTGCCCAGCGGCACTCCACAAATGAAAGCATCTCCCCCCCCCTCCCTTGTCTAGCAATTATATTGAAAAGAGTTTGTAAATTCTCATACTTAAAAAAGAAAAGAAAAAGCTATACATATATAATTATAATGCAATGTTTAACTTTAGCTGCAATAAACTGATCAATACTTCATTTTCTCTGTTGAAATTTATACAAAGTTAAAAGTTGATCATCTCATGTCAAGGGTCGATCCCGGCAAAATTTGGGGCCTATTCAGAGCTCCTTCACAAAAATCTATTTAATAAAACAGGCTCCTTCACAAAAATCAATTTTATAAAATGGGCTCCTTCAGAAAAATCAATTTGATAAAATGACACCTTCACAAAATTTCTTTTAATAAAACAATTCCCTTCACAAAATTCCTTTTAATAAAATAGGTCTTTTCACAAAATTCTATTCCATAAAAACATACTATTTTTATTAATTATTTATTATTTTGTTATGTTTTAAAATGTGCAATTTGTAAACAATCAAGTTCACCAGAAAGGAAAACAAATAGGACTTTAAAAAGTTTTTGTTATTTTAATAAATGTTTGGTTCGAAAGATTGTTTACAAATTACACATTTTAAAACATATCAAAATAATGAATAATTAATAAAAATAGTAAATTTCTATGGAATAGAATTTTGTGAAAGGACCTATTTTTTAAAAGGAATTTTGTGAAGGGACCAGTTTATGAAATAGATGTTACTGAAGGGGCCCAATTTATTAAATTGATTTTTGTGAAGGAGCCTGTTTTATTAAATAGATCTTTGTGAAGGAGCTCTAAAAAGGCCCAAAATTTTGCCTAGATCGACCCTTGACATGAGATGATCAACTTTTAACTTTGTATAAATTTCAGCAGAGAAAATGAAGTATTGATCATTTTATTGCTGAAAAGTTAAACATTGCATTATAATTATATATGTATAGCCTTTTTTTTTCTTTTTTAAGTATAAGAATTTTCAAATTCTTTTCAATACAATTGCTAGACAAGGGGGGGAGGGAGGCATTTTGTAAAAAATATAATAAATTTCATAAAATGCCCCCCCCCCCTACACACACAAAAAAAAAAAAAAAAAAAAAAAAAAACCTTGCATCGACCCCTGCATGTGCAGGTTAATATCTATGAGAAATGTATTATATACATCATCAGGTCATTTTTGTTACCTTTAAAACCGGTTAGTATTTATTACCATATATATTAGTATTTAACCATTTTAAGTTAGATGTAGTAGTACAGAGATATTTATTTATCATTATTATTTTAAGAGGGAAAAAAAAAATCTTCTAGCTATGCGAGTTAAATATATTTACATAAATCACTCAATCATCTAAGCCATTCTTACATCCAGCCACACTACTGTGAAATGTTCCAGTGTTTTATTATTATTAATATGTTATAGTACAAGAGACTCACAAAACATTTTTCAAGAAGACACATGTATAAATGTCAAATATCAATTCAGGAATTACGATTTATTTATTTTGTTAATAATTCATAATATGTAATGATGTATATTTTTAGTTCATTTCATCATCAAACACAAGCTCTAAAAATTTCGATAGTAAAAAGTATTTGATTAGTAAAAACATCTGCAGAAATTTATATTTTATCAAGTTTACTATTTCTTATGTTACAAAGTTTACTATTTCTTATGTTACAAAATTTTTTATTTCTTATGTTACAAAGTTTACTATTTCATATTATCAAATCAACTAATTTAAAATTGTCAAATATTCAAATTAATACGTTTCAAGTTAGTAAAAATCAATTCCCTTTAAAACTTGTAAATTCTTTAATTGTTTACAAATAGTTTGTTTATATATCAGAAAAATAAGAAATTAAACTATTTTTTTAAATATAACAACTTATGTTTCTCTCTCTATATTTTTTATTACTATAATGCATCATTAAATTTATTTCTAGATCGTAAACAACAAAAACTGTGCGAGAAAATTCATTAGATAAAAATATGAATAAAATGAAATTATTATAAGCTCTGCATAAATAATAATTTAAAAAACAAGCAAATAGGTAAGGCTACATCATTCTAATTTCACGAGATACAAATTTCAACTTTCCACACCAAGATTATAACTTAAAATGTCTGCTTGAAAATAATGTGTGGAGCCACTTGTAATACAACATAATATAAAATCTTTTTATAATAATAAAACATAATATACAAACAACACTGAAACATTTCACATACCTGTATATAAAGAGTGATTCTTTTTATTGACTCCCTTGGTTTATTTATTCTAAATAAATGTCGTTATTTAGTTATTATATTAACTATGCAGCAGCGATGCACTGAAATTCAAAGTCAGCCATCTTGTTCGAACTCCCCTATGACTTGCAAAAAATGAGAGGAAACAAGTCAACACCTCATGAAGAGGGACGAATCAGCGCATGCGCAAGATACCAGTCGAATGGCGGGGTGAAAAAGTTTGAGCAATATGCATTGTGCGGCACCCTAATTAGCTTCAATCACCCTGTAAAAACTCCGGCGGGATTTATAAAATTCGAACTGGTAGCTGTGGCTAACCGGAGTAATTACTCAAGTTGATTTGTAGAAAGAAAAGTTCCTTTATTCGAAGCTCGAAGTACAGAGCATTCCTTCTACAGGTTTCATTATTTAAATAAAATAGAACAAAATAAAATAAGATGAAATGCGTGGGTGCAGGTGATTATAAACGAGTTCCATAAAGTCCTCTAATTTCTCCTTAGGTCTCTACACCAGACAGTCTCGCTCCAAACTTAATTTCCGTTCTCTGTATTCGGTGATACAAATTAAACAGGACAGGGTGTCCTTGGGTGATCGAGACGGATCGCTCCTCCGTTTCACTTCGCTCTCGCTTCACTGCCAGACTCTGCCTTTTTAGGGTCACGTCCTACCCTTTTTCCTCGGAAGAACCCATCTCCATCTCGTCTTCTCTTCTTCCTCTCGCCTCAGAAAAAAAGGGGGGCGGGGGGCAGGTTCATACCGGCCTCTTAAACTTACGGCAGCCTATCGTTGTCGATATCTGGTTCCCATTCGCAGATTTTAAAGGACTTCCCTTGGCGTCCGATGGTCTCTGGGAACCCTCTCCATCTGCGACCTCACAAGTAGAATCAATAATTCGTTACCGTCGGGTAGGTGCCAGCCAGTCTCCAGTATTGTTTCCCTAATGTCCAAACCATTCAGCGTAGGAGATGGATCGCTTCCTTAGGTTCGGCCCGACAACTCCTGCGGTCCATAGTAAAGTAACTCAGCTGGGATATGGGAAAATGTCACAACCCAGTGAGTGACCAAATGGCACCCTAATCACATTTTTAAGCCTGTACGGCACCCTAGCGTTTCAAACGGCACCAGAATTTCACTCCGGGTTCCCAAAAGGCACCGAATTGTCACCTCTAGTTTTAACAGTGTAGCTTGAACTTGAAGGTAGTTTAAATAACTTTTTTTTTCTTTTTCCTGCTGCTCTATCTTAAAAAAGAAACAGAGCAAAAATTATAATTTTTTAAAATAAATTCACTAGCTTGCGCTTTCTACCATGCTTTAAAAAACTGCGAGTTTTCCATAATCGGGTTCGGTGCTCACGGCAAAGTAACGTATTGCATAGGATTTCTTTTGGAAAAATCATGAATATATATGTCATTAAAACTTCTTTATAGAAAATGTAGCTAACTGCATCTACAACTACTTTATTTAAAAAGTAGCGCCTACAAACTACTTTTCAAAAGTAGTCACTACTTCGTTACTTTCGGATTTTGCAAAAAGATTCTATTTATACGCGAAATGAAAGGCACGTATTAAATAATACAGTGACCTTTTGTTATATCGCGTCTGCCCGGTACAATTAAATAAGTGCGATATAATTTGGTCAATTAAAATTTTAAGAAAGATAACATGCAAAAAAAGTTTTGAGTTTGCCTCCAAAATGTTAGCTTATACACACACCTATTATAAAATTCTAAGCGAAATTTTGAGACATGCATAATACAATTAATACTTAAATATAGTTACTTAAAAAAAATCCGGAGTGGCTCCACTCGACTTTTCGGATATTTTACAGAATACTGTGAGTTCAAATAAATAGTAATATCACAATAAATTTTAAAAAAAATGTTCCTAATTTTACAAAGGTAAGAGCTCTGGGGACCTGAAAACGCGAGAAAAATTTAATATACACGCAATCATCCACACATACATATGAAATTTTGTGGGAAAACTTCACTTATGTTTTAGTAAAGTATCTTATTTTTTAAAAGGAGCTTGTAACACTTATTTGCTAAAAAAAAAGTACAATTTCCGGGAATATTAATAGTTCGGGAGCCATAATTAACTGATAAGAAACAGTTTCTCTTTGATCACTTAATGGTTTTAGAAATGTCAACCGGACATCGTTAAATGTAATTACCGGTTACATCGTTTTTCAGAGGAGAATCTTTTTTTTTATAAACAGCTCAAAAATGGCGTATTTTTGGAGATCAGCTTTTGGGATTAATGTTTAACTTTCACCGTACTTGTCAACCTTAGTAGTAGGAAAAAGCCGGTTTCATGCCATGAGGCGGCGTTGCGGCGGGCTATAAGGCGGTGCTGTGGTGCGGCGGTGGTGCTAAATTGTTGTAAAAGACTACGATGATAAAATTCAAACTTAAAATCGAGGGTGGGGTGAAAGAGTGTGCTATAGGAGAGAGGCTTTTAGGAGGGGGCAGCATGTTATAGTAGGGGGGGGGGGGGTATTTTTTTAAGGGGGGACTTAATTTTAAAAAATTTAAAATTGTCTTATATTACGAGGTATCGGCTATGGTAGATTACGACTACTATCCCCTTACCCCCCCCTACCCCCCTTGCCCCGCCCCCTGCCCCCCCATTTTTTTTTTAATTTTAGGAGAGATAAAGTTTAAAGTGGTGTCGCCCTCTATCGGTAAGTATGAAAATTATGGAATTTAAAATGACTGCTTCTGAATTTTAAGTTATAGCATAGTATAAAATAAAATATTCTAAAGTATCTCATCATACTGCTTACAATGGAAATTTAAGTTATAGCATGGTGTAAAATGGAAATATATAGTTATAGCATAGCACTTAATAAATAATTTTAAAGTGTCTTAGCAAACTGCTTACAATGAAAATATTTAGTTAAAGCATAGCACTTAATAAAATATTTTAAAGTTTCTTACCAAACTGCTTACAATGGAAATATTTAGTTATAGCGTAGCACTTAACAAAATTTTTAAAGTGACACATGTAAATAATTATAGTTATAAACCGACATATAGGCAGATAGGCAGGCACACAGACAAGCAGGCAGGCAGGTAGGCAGACAGACACACAGTGAACTATTTGTTACGTACACAAGCATGCATATACGAAGTGAACTAATTGTAATAAAATACAAGACGTGCATACGTTTTAAAACATTTTTTTTTCTTCACAGAAATTAAGAAAATATTAAATTTCGACTACAACTTTCACTTTGAAATAGCGTACTCCCTTGTTAAAAATTATTAGCTTTTAACAAACATGTAAATGAAGCGAGGTTCGAACCTCGAACTTGACAAAATGATCTCATGATGTGTTGATTTGCAGTAGGTTTAAACGAACACACCATGAGATCATGTTCATTAGACGCGATTTAAGATATATAAGAAAAGGTGTCACGTGACTGAACATAATGGATTATTACTATACAGTACTAATGATATTATAAATTTTGTAAAATAATTTAAGCTTTACGATAAACTTTAATGTTTAAACTTACAAACACATTGGAATGTATTTATAACATATAAAATAACCTTATAAAAGGTTGGTTGGTTTGTTGGTTTTATAAACTTGCAAAGCAAAGTGTATCTTACCAATTTGCATACAAGAGATTTTGTAACATAAATTATATAATACAGCAAATTTTAACTTACCAAGTGAGGTTTAAGGATACTGTAATAGAATTTTTAATTGTATACTTTAAAAAAGAAAGTTTAACTTACCATTATGTTTATGCTCGGATTCGAACTGTCAACCTTTTGGCTAGCTTTCCAATGCGCTCCCAATTACGCTACGATGGCTCCGTACAATTAATATAAATAATGAAACCTAACACAATGTTACTTTTTTTCCTAAGATTTTCAAGTTAATAAAACAGGATATGACGACATTTATAGAATAACATCCTGTTTTACAACGATAAGAATAGCAATATAAGAAGCTTGTACACCATAATGAATTTACTGTTTAAAGTTTTGACTTAAACGATTATTCTTCTAATTACTTAAAACCTTGCTGTATATTTGCTTGATCACCTATCTGTTTACCCTGCTTTTTGGATACTTCTAAACCTGAAAATGACTACTTCGCTTAACACATCTTACTATGAAATTTCAGAAATCAGCGAATTTAGTAGAATATTTCAGTATTTTGACGTTTTTACCCCATACCATTGGGACTTAGGGGAGGATACGATTGTCGAAGTGCAAATGAATAAGGACTGTGAGTTAAACGTTCACATTCAAAAATATAAAGAATTTGAGAATAGTGGTAAAATGTACCCTACAAATGAAGGAATTACAATATCGTGCGCAACCTTTGATAAATTTGAAACGAGAATGGCTAAATTTAATTTTAACTCTGCAGAAGAAGAAACATTTGTATGTAACAACGACTTACTAATGATTTATGTGGATAAGGAATCATGCATACTGCAAAAACTATTGAAACCTGATTATTTACTACTTACAAAAGAACAATTTCTTAAACTAGAGGAAAACTGCATTCAAATTAGCGAATGTCTTATTTAAACTTTTTTAACAAAACTTTTACCTGTTTATGTTTTAAAAAACGTAAAAATATGTAAATGTTGTCACTTTACAGAGGAAGAGGCGATGGACTATTTTTTAGAATGCTTCGATCATGAATTAGAGAGATCAGTATATCGCACGTTTGACTGTTATTTATGTTCAATCGGACAACCAGTTGAAATGCATTACGAATGTATGAGTTATAATTTAAGAAATCAATTTAACTGGTGCGCCGACAGTGCTTTGCTAAATTTCAACATTAAGGAATTTGTGAAAAACCTGTTAGAGAAATGTACATGTAATTATACTTATTTATTTTTCGAATCTATGAATGTAGACTTTTACAATAAGCATTTGAACAATGTATTTATAAATTAACGTAATTATTTAATAAATATTTGTTTAATTTTTTATAATGTGTCTGTTTTTATTTATGTATAAGGAATAAATAAGTATAGTTTTACAACTTTTCTTCAGAAAATGTAGAAACTTGTTTTATTTTTCTACAAAAATTAAGAATGTGAGACAATTTTATACTATTTCATTAAACATGTGTACCATTATTATAATATAACTTACATATTATATACAAAATACTACCCTTTACTTGATAAATTATTTAAGATTTTAAACCAAAACTGAGCGAATATTATTATCGAGTTTGAAAATAGGTCCGTTGTCTACCAGACCAAAAACAGGAAACTACTTATTTGCGGATAACATCCCTATGTTTTCTTACTGATAACGTTACTTCTTTTATCTAGTTTAAGGTATAAAAATTATTTCATTTACTTAATTAGCAATACCATATAATGAACGAGTATATTCACACATTTAAATTTGCATTTTAAGCCACGATGAATACATAATAAAACATTACTTGTATACTTTTACATAAAAATTGAAAATACATTTATACTTAACGAAATCACCCACTGTATAATAAAAGATACTTTGCTAAATTACTTATGTTTAACATACAGACTAATTTCTGTATACGATATGTATCACGTGACGCTATTTTTAATTATTTTAAGCATGCGCGCCCTCTACAATTAAATAAATATTCATGAAAAGTTTTATTTGAAATAATATTCATGCTGTTTCTGTGCCGTTAAGACGTTCTAATTTTTTCTCCGTTTAAGTGATCTGCGATTTTAATTGATTTAAATTAAATAAGTACAATGCAAGACATGGTGTTAGACGAACCAACCAAGATAAGAAAAGCCTTGACATCGGAGTTTAAGGAGCAAATAGACTGTACTACTTTAATGAAACCTGTTTTGAATAAGGAACCGATGGCCTCTTCATCAGATCAAGTCGATCAAAAGTTACCTTTCACATGTGATACATGTAAAAAAGTATTTACTAAAAAATATATGTTATTAAGACATATGAACTTACATTTAGAAAAAAACCCCTCTAAGTGTGATAATCTGTTTACTACAAAGAGCGCTTTACAGGGTGATATGCTAATTAATCCCAAGACATCTGCCACATATAAATGTGAGAAATGCAGTAAGACTTTCTCACGAAAAAATGTGTTAGTTAGACACATGAAATTTCACTTAGAAAAGAAACCTTTTAATTGTAAAATGTGTTCGAAATCATTTGTGCAGAAAAGCGACTTACAAAAGCATAACTTAGTACATTCTAAACAAGGCGTTATGCATAAATGTAATGATTGTGATAAAAAGTTTTTACGGGAAAAAAATTTAATAAATCATACTATGATTCATAACACCCCTCAGCAAAAGCAAAGGAATATTGAACCGTTTACCAGACACTATAAATGTGTCGATTGTTCTGAAATATTTAATCACAGATTTGACTTAGTGAAGCATAGAAAAATTCATCTCTCGCCCAAAGAACATATATCTGAACAGCGTACTGAACTTTTAAACCATTTACAGAATTTATTACTACGTATAGACACTTTACAAAATGCTATAAAAATGAAACTATTCCTTTTTGAAATATTGACTTTACCAATTTATTTGAACTATTCAACTTCTTGTATTTACTAATGTATGTGTTTAAATAATGAAATAAATAATAGATAAGTGAAAAAGCTTTTGTGTTTTATTTTTCAATATGATTATATTATATCACTATTATGTGAATGAATGGACTTGTAAATTTAAACCCTATGTATAAAAATAAATTTCTTGCACTTTTACAAGAAGTAAAAATTTAATACAAATATATTTCAGATTTTTTAAATATATTATTGATTCACATATGATAGTTAAATTAATATGCTATTAAACATATAATTTTGTATAATCTATATTATTAATTTTCTTTAACACATATTACTTTTTTACAATAAATCGATTTAACTAATTATACATTTGTGTAATTAAACAAACTTATTTTACTAAATATACGTATCGATAATTAATTTTTATTATTTACATACACATGATTATACTTTTTATCGTACGCGATTAACTATTTATACATTTAATAAGCGTTGCCATACCCGCTTTTATAAATAATTAGATATTATAAAGCATATGGATATCACATAAACAAGCAATATACATTTTCGTTAAATGAACAACTTGAATCTTTAATCTATAACGTCATATTTACTTTTAAACTTGCTTTTTAACTGTAACCATCACTCTTTTTCAACCTATGTTAGTAACTGTTTAGATATAATATAATCAGTTTACTGTTGACTTTTTTCGTGACTGAACCTTTTACTGTTTGTTATTTAAAAATGGCTTGTGAATTAGATGGGATTAAACGGTCGTGTGAAGAAATGGCTTCTTCAACAAAGTTTCAACGTTTAGATAAACCTATGAAAAATTCTGATTTTTATAAAAATGAATTTTTACCCAAATCTAATATACAGGAGAACTATGAAACACTATCACCTACCATGGATTTGTATGCAGCAGAGCCTAAGATTACCAAGGATGCTACAACCCCAATATTTACTAACTGTGATAATGACGAAACGTCTTTCCCCGACACCTGTTGTGAGTCTACCTCTGCTAAAAGCTTTTTGGATACAATGTTTAAGGATCTAGATTTTAAAAATTTGGAAACATATCTTACCTCACAGCCTACAAGTGGTTTAATTTCTTCAAATGAACCATCAACTAGCATTACACAAACACATAGTAGTGACTTTAAAGGAAATCACGTGATCATGAAGATAAGAATTAAACACAACGTGTTTGACATTTTCACTTCTGCTATAGAAGAGGCTTGTTTGGTAAGTTATAATGTCCTGTATTCTTTATTTTACACTTTATTTTACAATTTATTAAGAAGATCTAATTTAAATAACGTTTATATTGCAAGCGTAAGGTAAAAGCACTAAATTATTGTTTTAAAAGCCTTTTATTTTGTAATTCTATCGACCAGAAGATGATGTAATACATTTAAAATCTTACTATTGGGTATTATTTTAGCATAAACATTATTTATTCAACTGGCTATTGCTTTTAGAAGTAACTGAATTTTCTTACACAAGCGGAAAATAATATTTCTTCATTAATATATCATGTTTACAAAATTTTTAAGTTATATATAATATAACTTGTAAATACATAGGATATTTTTATACCAAATCCATAAGTACATATATACTTAAATAATATGTAAGTATACATATACTTATAGATACTTATAGTATAAAAATATACTATGTATTTACAAGGTATATTATATATAACTTAAAAATTTTGTAAACATGATATATTAATGAAGAAATATTATTTTCCGCTTGTGTAAGAAAATTCAGTTACTTCTAAAAGCAATAGCCAGTTGAATAAATAAGGTTTATGCTAAAATAAAACCCAATAGTAAGATTTTAAATGTATTACATCATCTTCTGGTCGATAGAATTACAAAATAAAAGGCTTTTAAAACAATAATTTAGTGCTTTTACCTTACGCTTGCAATATAAACGTTATTTAAATTAGATCTTCTTAATAAATTGTAAAATAAAGTGTAAAATAAAGAATACAAGACATTATAACTTACCAAACAAGCCTCTTCTATAGCAGAAGTGAAAATGTCAAACACGTTGTGTTTAATTCTTATCTTCATGATCACGTGACTTTAAAGGAAATCACGTGGTACGACAAAAACATCCTGTTGCTAGAATAGTAACAAGCAGTCTGAAGTAACTATGTAAGATGGACGTGCTATTATAAGTGGGTTATATTTGTAAGTATAAATTAATCTATTTCTTTAATTTAAAGCTAATTGTTATTAATTATCAGAATATAGGGTTTCTAATGACAAAGTTTGAGAATTTCTATTACTTAACTAATTACTTATTCCACATGTATATAGGTACATACATATATATATGTATACATAGACACAATTTATTAAAATTAAGTATTTTAAAACATTTATAAAATAATTTTGATAACTTTTCATTTTTGTTAATTTATTTTAATTAAAAAAATAATTATTTTGTTTACTTATAATTTAATTAAGTTAGTTTGTAATTTTTTTTTAAAACTTTTACAATAATATAACATGTTTAAATTATTTTTATAAGTATATGTAGTAACATAACAACTATATAGTATGTTACCATTATATAATATAAACATACAAGACGAATCATTATTGATAAAGTATGAAATACTTTTATTAAGTTTTAAATTTAAAATTGTAAATTTATAAAACTTTTTTAACTGAAAAATAATTTTGCTATCTTGTAAAATTTTAAAAACTTTTATAATAGTTCAAAAATACATTTACTAACATGTGTAGTATGTTACTAACATTTAGTATACATACTATGTTATCATGTTTCTGTTATAAACATATAACAGAAATTATTAATCTTAAATTGCAAGTTAAACAATATTAATAAACACACACACATTTTGTTTAAATAAACACACAGATTTAAAGCAAAATATTTTATTTTCAGGACTTAAATAATACATTTCGAATAAATTCCACATTAATGTTACGTAAAAAGTTTTCACTGATACATTCAACTCCGTTTAAAAACCTTGAAATAACATAATCAAAATTTACAAGCATTAAAATTATATCCCCTAAGTGATTAAATCTTTCACGTTTATTAAAGGTGAAACATGTATGTAGACTTTGGGATTGGTGTCTAAATATACATCCTATACATTCATAAATTTGATTTAATATTGTCAGTACATTATCCTCAATAGAAGATATAAGTTTCGTTAGTAAAACACGCTCGATTTCAGAAGGTAAATTAACGAGTGTGCATTTTTGCTTAATTAACTGCGGTAGATGAACTGTATACAAGTGTTTAATAAGTTCGCTATTAAAATCAATAGCTTTTTCTTTTGAATTTTCTAACTGAAAATCGTTTAAAACACAATGTGTATAATTCTTTAAATTTTTTATTTGCATAATAGAATTATTATAATTTAACACTAATACTGTATTGTTAGCAATAAACGATGAACTTTTATATTTTAAATTAAATCCAAAAATTTTATATTGGAATTCATACCATGTTGAAATATCCATAAAAATTCTATTTGTTGATGAAATTTCTTCATTTGTAAATACATTGTGTTTGATCTCTTCAATATAAAACTGTTTATAATGTCGTTTTAAAGTTAAAAATATAAAATCAGTAAGTTTAATCCGAAACATGACAAAAATGCGAGATTTACCATGTTTGGTTTTGGAAATGTTATTCACACATGCGATCGGAGGGGGTATGTTATATAATTGTTCACTACTATGTGTAATGCTAGTTGATGGTTCATTTGAAGAAATTAAACCACTTGTAGGCTGTGAGGTAAGATATGTTTCCAAATTTATAAAATCTAGATCCTTAAACATTGTATCCAAAAAGCTTTTAGCAGAGGTAGACTCACAACAGGTGTCGGGGAAAGACGTTTCGTCATTATCACAGTTAGTAAATATTGGGTTGTAGCATCCTTGGTAATCTTAGGCTCTGCTGCATACAAATCCATGGTAGGTGATAGTGTTTCATAGTTCTCCTGTATAGATTTGGGTAAAAATTCATTTTTATAAAAATCAGAATTTTTCATAGGTTTATCTAAACGTTGAAACTTTGTTGAAGAAGCCATTTCTTCACACGACCGTTTAATCCCATCTAATTCACAAGCCATTTTTAAATAACAAACAGTAAAAGGTTCAGTCACGACAAAAGTCAACAGTAAACTGATTATATTATATCTAAACAGTTACTAACATAGGTTGAAAAAGAGTGATGGTTACAGTTAAAAGCAAGTTTAAAAGTAAATATGACGTTATAGATTAAGGATTCAAGTTGTTCATTTAACGAAAATGTATATTGCTTGTTTATGTGAAATCCATATGCTTTATAATATCTAATTATTTATAAAAGCGGGTATGGCAACGCTTATTAAATGTATAAATAGTTAATCGCGTACGATAAAAAGTATAATCATGTGTATGTAAATAATAAAAATTAATTATCGATACGTATATTTAGTAAAATAAGTTTGTTTAATTACAAAAATGTATAATTAGTTAAATCGATTTATTGTAAAAAAGTAATATGTGTTAAAGAAAATTAATAATATAGATTATACAAAATTATATGTTTAATAGCATATTAATTTAACTATCATATGTGAATCAATAATATATTTAAAAAATCTGAAATATATTTGTATTAAATTTTTACTTCTTGTAAAAGTGCAAGAAATTTATTTTTATACATAGGGTTTAAATTTACAAGTCCATTCATTCACATAATAGTGATATAATATAATCATATTGAAAAATAAAACACAAAAGCTTTTTCACTTATCTATTATTTATTTCATTATTTAAACACATACATTAGTAAATACAAGAAGTTGAATAGTTCAAATAAATTGGTAAAGTCAATATTTCAAAAAGGAATAGTTTCATTTTTTATAGCATTTTGTAAAGTGTCTATACGTAGTAATAAATTCTGTAAATGTTTAAAAGTTCAGTACGCTGTTCAGATATATGTTCTTTGGGCGAGAGATGAATTTTTCTATGCTTCACTAAGTCAAATCTGTGATTAAATATTTCAGAACAATCGACACATTTATAGTGTCTGGTAAACGGTTCAATATTCCTTTGCTTTTGCTGAGGGGTGTTATGAATCATAGTATGATTTATTAAATTTTTTTCTCGTAAAAACTTTTTATCACAATCATTACATTTATGCATAACGCCTTGTTTAGAATGTACTAAGTTATGCTTTTGTAAGTCGCTTTTCTGCACAAATGATTTCGAACACATTTTACAATTAAAAGGTTTCTTTTCTAAGTGAAATTTCATGTGTCTAACTAACACATTTTTTCGTGAGAAAGTCTTACTGCATTTCTCACATTTATATGTGGCAAATGTCTTGGGATTAATTAGCATATCACCCTGTAAAGCGCTCTTTGTAGTAAACAGATTATCACACTTAGAGGGGTTTTTTTCTAAATGTAAGTTCATATGTCTTAATAACATATATTTTTTAGTAAATACTTTTTTACATGTATCACATGTGAAAGGTAACTTTTGATCGACTTGATCTGATGAAGAGGCCATCGGTTCCTTATTCAAAACAGGTTTCATTAAAGTAGTACAGTCTATTTGCTCCTTAAACTCCGATGTCAAGGCTTTTCTTATCTTGGTTGGTTCGTCTAACACCATGTCTTGCATTGTACTTATTTAATTTAAATCAATTAAAATCGCAGATCACTTAAACGGAGAAAAAATTAGAACGTCTTAACGGCACAGAAACAGTATGAATATTATTTCAAATAAAACTTTTCATGAATATTTATTTAATTGTAGAGGGCGCGCATGCTTAAAATAATTAAAAATAGCGTCACGTGATACATATCGTATACAGAAATTAGTCTGTATGTTAAACATAAGTAATTTAGCAAAGTATCTTTTATTATACAGTGGGTGATTTCGTTAAGTATAAATGTATTTTCAATTTTTATGTAAAAGTATACAAGTAATGTTTTATTATGTATTCATCGTGGCTTAAAATGCAAATTTAAATGTGTGAATATACTCGTTCATTATATGGTATTGCTAATTAAGTAAATGAAATAATTTTTATACCTTAAACTAGATAAAAGAAGTAACGTTATCAGTAAGAAAACATAGGGATGTTATCCGCAAATAAGTAGTTTCCTGTTTTTGGTCTGGTAGACAACGGACCTATTTTCAAACTCGATAATAATATTCGCTCAGTTTTGGTTTAAAATCTTAAATAATTTATCAAGTAAAGGGTAGTATTTTGTATATAATATGTAAGTTATATTATAATAATGGTACACATGTTTAATGAAATAGTATAAAATTGTCTCACATTCTTAATTTTTGTAGAAAAATAAAACAAGTTTCTACATTTTCTGAAGAAAAGTTGTAAAACTATACTTATTTATTCCTTATACATAAATAAAAACAGACACATTATAAAAAATTAAACAAATATTTATTAAATAATTACGTTAATTTATAAATACATTGTTCAAATGCTTATTGTAAAAGTCTACATTCATAGATTCGAAAAATAAATAAGTATAATTACATGTACATTTCTCTAACAGGTTTTTCACAAATTCCTTAATGTTGAAATTTAGCAAAGCACTGTCGGCGCACCAGTTAAATTGATTTCTTAAATTATAACTCATACATTCGTGATGCATTTCAACTGGTTGTCCGATTGAACATAAATAACAGTCAAACGTGCGATATACTGATCTCTCTAATTCATGATCGAAGCATTCTAAAAAATAGTCCATCGCCTCTTCCTCTGTAAAGTGACAACATTTACATATTTTTACGTTTTTTAAAACATAAACAGGTAAAAGTTTTGTTAAAAAAGTTTAAATAAGACATTCGCTAATTTGAATGCAGTTTTCCTCTAGTTTAAGAAATTGTTCTTTTGTAAGTAGTAAATAATCAGGTTTCAATAGTTTTTGCAGTATGCATGATTCCTTATCCACATAAATCATTAGTAAGTCGTTGTTACATACAAATGTTTCTTCTTCTGCAGAGTTAAAATTAAATTTAGCCATTCTCGTTTCAAATTTATCAAAGGTTGCGCACGATATTGTAATTCCTTCATTTGTAGGGTACATTTTACCACTATTCTCAAATTCTTTATATTTTTGAATGTGAACGTTTAACTCACAGTCCTTATTCATTTGCACTTCGACAATCGTATCCTCCCCTAAGTCCCAATGGTATGGGGTAAAAACGTCAAAATACTGAAATATTCTACTAAATTCGCTGATTTCTGAAATTTCATAGTAAGATGTGTTAAGCGAAGTAGTCATTTTCAGGTTTAGAAGTATCCAAAAAGCAGGGTAAACAGATAGGTGATCAAGCAAATATACAGCAAGGTTTTAAGTAATTAGAAGAATAATCGTTTAAGTCAAAACTTTAAACAGTAAATTCATTATGGTGTACAAGCTTCTTATATTGCTATTCTTATCGTTGTAAAACAGGATGTTATTCTATAAATGTCGTCATATCCT
This sequence comes from Maratus michaelseni, assembly GCA_963931845.1. NCBI lineage: Eukaryota > Metazoa > Arthropoda > Arachnida > Araneae > Salticidae > Maratus > Maratus michaelseni. The sequence continues at coordinate 471,317,816 of OZ007589.1, forward strand.
GTTTTATTAACTTGAAAATCTTAGGAAAAAAAGTAACATTGTGTTAGGTTTCATTATTTATATTAATTGTACGGAGCCATCGTAGCGTAATTGGGAGCGCATTGGAAAGCTAGCCAAAAGGTTGACAGTTCGAATCCGAGCATAAACATAATGGTAAGTTAAACTTTCTTTTTTAAAGTATACAATTAAAAATTCTATTACAGTATCCTTAAACCTCACTTGGTAAGTTAAAATTTGCTGTATTATATAATTTATGTTACAAAATCTCTTGTATGCAAATTGGTAAGATACACTTTGCTTTGCAAGTTTATAAAACCAACAAACCAACCAACCTTTTATAAGGTTATTTTATATGTTATAAATACATTCCAATGTGTTTGTAAGTTTAAACATTAAAGTTTATCGTAAAGCTTAAATTATTTTACAAAATTTATAATATCATTAGTACTGTATAGTAATAATCCATTATGTTCAGTCACGTGACACCTTTTCTTATATATCTTAAATCGCGTCTAATGAACATGATCTCATGGTGTGTTCGTTTAAACCTACTGCAAATCAACACATCATGAGATCATTTTGTCAAGTTCGAGGTTCGAACCTCGCTTCATTTACATGTTTGTTAAAAGCTAATAATTTTTAACAAGGGAGTACGCTATTTCAAAGTGAAAGTTGTAGTCGAAATTTAATATTTTCTTAATTTCTGTGAAGAAAAAAAAATGTTTTAAAACGTATGCACGTCTTGTATTTTATTACAATTAGTTCACTTCGTATATGCATGCTTGTGTACGTAACAAATAGTTCACTGTGTGTCTGTCTGCCTACCTGCCTGCCTGCTTGTCTGTGTGCCTGCCTATCTGCCTATATGTCGGTTTATAACTATAATTATTTACATGTGTCACTTTAAAAATTTTGTTAAGTGCTACGCTATAACTAAATATTTCCATTGTAAGCAGTTTGGTAAGAAACTTTAAAATATTTTATTAAGTGCTATGCTTTAACTAAATATTTTCATTGTAAGCAGTTTGCTAAGACACTTTAAAATTATTTATTAAGTGCTATGCTATAACTATATATTTCCATTTTACACCATGCTATAACTTAAATTTCCATTGTAAGCAGTATGATGAGATACTTTAGAATATTTTATTTTATACTATGCTATAACTTAAAATTCAGAAGCAGTCATTTTAAATTCCATAATTTTCATACTTACCGATAGAGGGCGACACCACTTTAAACTTTATCTCTCCTAAAATTAAAAAAAAAATGGGGGGGCAGGGGGCGGGGCAAGGGGGGTAGGGGGGGGTAAGGGGATAGTAGTCGTAATCTACCATAGCCGATACCTCGTAATATAAGACAATTTTAAATTTTTTAAAATTAAGCCCCCCCTTAAAAAAAATACCCCCCCCCTACTATAACATGCTGCCCCCTCCTAAAACCCCCTCTCCTATAGCACACCCTTTCACCCCACCCTCGATTTTAAGTTTGAATTTTATCATCGTAGTCTTTTACAACAATTTAGCACCACCGCCGCACCACAGCACCGCCTCATAGCCCGCCGCAACGCCGCCTCATGGCATGAAACCGGCTTTTTCCTACTACTAACCTTGTTACATCGATTATCTACCGTTGGTTAGTAGGGGTCACGACGGGAGATTTTAGCTGAATCAGGATTACCCCGAGGTCATGGTCCTTTCCTCGCTGGCAGTGACCGTCATCTCTATTCGAAATACTATCACTCTTTTCGATCCAATAATAATGAAGACATTCGAGTCATTAGCAATATTTTTTTCGATATTTTATTAAAATCAGTTTAGAATAGGAGTATAAAGAAGACTACATTTTCCAGATATCAATACTTCTAGAAATATCAACAAGTAAAGTAGTGGAAACACGTGTAAGGAACCTTCAAAAGTTAATGAGTCCCCCCCTAAAAAAAAAGAAACAATCCGGCCCAACACTGCCGATTGATTTTTAGGACCCGTGTTGAAAAGGGGCTTAAAGGGGACTCCTTTTTTGCCCCTTGAAAAGCAGTATAAAATGGGCCAGAGGGAGGGCTCACAACTGTTTTTGTGGCTATAGACGACACAAAAAAGTGCTAAAAGTTGGCCCCGAAAGGGCTAAGGTGGCAAGACTGGTTCGAATCGTGTCGGTGACTATTTGTTTTTCTTCGGAGAGAAGAGAGTAGAAAGATAGAGGTCATTATCCCTTCTCCTATCTGGCAGTGACCGCATTCTATTAGGGAGATAATTTTTATACCGAATGATAATAATGCGTGTGTGAGAGAGGCACGAAGGGAGACAGAGAGGACTTTGATCCGATTCCGCTTTTTTCTAAAAGGCTCTCGAATACTTCACCCATTCATGGATTGATTTTAGGGTTCTTTTTTGTTTAAGATCCTTCATTGGATAAATAATGAGGGAAATAACTTTTTTTTTCAGTTATTTTGTTAAAAATGTGTTTAGAAATGACCTAATCTCGTAGAAATCCGATCATTATAAGTATAAGCGAAAAGGGCATTTAACTTTAAATGATTTCGAGTTGCAATCTTGACCGCATTCTTTTTAGGTGCGTTTGTAAATTAGATCAATACGAAGCACTTAGAGTCGTCGTCTGGTCCGCATAGAACAGAACAAAAACGACCCAACTTGAAATTGAATCTATAATTGCGGAATTGGGTCGAGGCATTTCCAATTTTATGAAAATCGACTTAAAAAAATATTTTCATAAAAGTTCCTATCCTACGTCATTCATTCAACGATATCCCACGATAGGTCATGATTCTAGTTAGCCATAGTGTGATGACGTCCTATTGAAGAGGGAGCCCTTTTATTTCCCTATGACTAAATTTAAAAACCGAATGTGTAGACTGAAAGCGTTTCATTATATAGCCATTCTGCCAACCGTTTTTTGGATAGATGTTTCCGATAAAATAGATAGGAAAAGTTTAAATATGGATTTTAAGTTCTGAAATGTTTAAAGCTTAGGCTTACGTTTTCGATTGATAAAACGTCGCCAACTTAAAATGTAGTTATTTTAGGACGGAAATGAATCCTATATCCTAATAAGATAGATTTCATTTTTTTTTTCAGTGAAATAATAACGATGATTTTTTTGAAACAATTGTCTTGTATTGGACATTGCCGCATAGTATCATTTTTAGTGTAAGCAGAATTGTTTGTAAAATTGTATTGAAAATTAATTTCATAAAATAAAATTAATAGCAATTCAGATAATTAGCTAAAAAGCGTGGAACCCGATTACCGAATGTTCATTCCTAGTTCTCGTCAATATTCAATTAGAATGAGAATATCGCTTAATTTGTCAGCTGTAGCCAAGGCATTGTAGCCTTCATTTAGGGCAACTTGTTTTTGTCGCCCAATTGGTCATTATAAGTATAAGCGAAAAGGGCTAAACTCATTTATAACTCATAAATTTCGCCCAGTGCCGCCAAGGTTGGCAAAATTGGACGTTGGCTATAAAGCGTTAAGCAAATAAGAGTTGGAACCGGAACGCTGGTTGCAACAATGAAAGAAAATTTGCCGAAACCATGTTCAGTAAAACTTAGACCAACATACGATCCTATTTAGGATCCTATGTTGGTCTGGAGTAAAACCAAGGCAACACTAGATACCGGGCTTGCTCATTCACTCTCAAAACGTCACAAATGGTGGCTGACCGCGACCAGCGATTGGTCCAAAGCAACGCGCCCATCGTTTTGTGCCAATCGCTGTATGTCTTTCCTCCTAGTCAGCCACCTTTTGTGACGTCATCATAATGAATGAGCAAGCCCGGTATGTAGTGTAGCCCTGGTAAAACACATCAATTAAACCCGCTCATGGATGAATTCTAAAATTTCAAACTGCTCTATCTCAGCTGTTTTTTAAGATAGAGGCAAAATCAAAATTGTTCTGGAATCCTTGGATCAATCTAACTGAAAAGACATTTCGGATTTATGATTTTTTTTTCTTTTTTTTTTTTTTTGTACATCTTTATGAATTTGAAATCTTTAAATGGCTATCACAGCGCCCCCTTCCGGCGAAATATCACCCAATTCAACTGGGACCATAACTCAAAAACATATACATAAAATTGGATTCAATTCTGTGCACTTTTCGAGGATACAATAAGGAAATTGGCACAAAAACCTCTTTCGGGCGGAATATCCCCACATTCAAGGCGTCACAAATCCAACCATCAAATTTGGTAAAGGCAATGTAGTTTATATTGCAAGCAAGTCGTTTATTTAAAACTTAGGGCATCCAACCCGGGCTTCTTGCACCTGCAAACATTTATTATAATTTTTTTATTCAAAACTTTAATAGATTCTTTTACATTTAGTAATAGACATTAAAAGTTTTTAATAAACATTTAAAATCCCCTAACCACACCAAAGAGCATTTTCGTGAAATAGGTCAATCGTATCTATTCAAATAAAATTTTGAAATTTATTAAAAACGGTCATTTCGTATGGGCTTCGTGCCAGAAGTGAATGATAAAAAAAATCGCTCATTTCGTTATCTGACAGCAGTTTACTTTTCGGTTCTAAGCGCTTATTTCGATGACATGTCTGTTAAATTCCTGCTTTATTTATACACTATTTTATGGATTGCTTCATGAACTTTTAATTTCGTTATTAGGTGGAAACAAACGCTGATACGGATTCATTAATATCTTGTAATCGTCTGCAAGCGATTAGAGATAGATAAAAAAAAAAAAACATGCTTGAAATTTAATTTATATGCTATACTGAATGAGTCCCAATGAATGTACCGGGTGTCCCAAAAATGACTGATGGATTTTAAAATTCAATAACTAGCAAACGGTGACAGATATTTAAAAAATTCTTGCAGGAGGGTTATGTATGATGTCGGGAGTTTTTTTTACTGTGATTCTTGATTTTAGTTCGAATTTTAAACAATAGATGGCGCTGACAGCGGTTGGCGCTCAATCGAGGCCGAAACTGACGTCACTCGGCATTGATGCGAAGAAAGGAGAGTAAGGCTATGGAGTGGGTCTCATTCGCCAGTACAATCTTGCTCTTAGGCCTCGATTCTGAACTCATTCGATATGATTTCAATGGAATGCGTTGTTGCCATGGAAACAACAAATCCTTCGATAGTGGAATACAACGTTTAGATTAGGGCATGAATTTAACAAGCATTATTTGAGTTTGCAGGCAATTTTACATTTATGAGTATTTATGGGAATTTTATCTAACCAATATGAAAATTTAGTTTCGCGAAATGACGGCAATGCAGGTATGTGAGAGCTGCACAGAAATCGAATCCGTCACATCTTCATTCGTTATTTTGCTACGCAATCTGCTAGTGAGTACTTTTAAAAGAGTGTACACTATTTATTGAAAATGGTTTATTTCACCTACTAGTTTTAAAATACGATTAATAAAATATTCTTTAAATCAGGCCATAAAAAGTAATTTAATCCGAGAAAATAAAACAAAATAAATGTAGAATCGCCTGCAACTCGAACACTGCTTGTTAAATTCATGCCCAGTTCTGAAAGCTGTATTCTACTATCGAAGAGTTTGTTGTTTCCATGGCAACAACGCATTACATTGAAATCATATCGTCTGTGTTCAGAATCGGGTCCTAAGAGCAAGATTGTACTGGCGAATGAGACCCACTCCATAGCCTTAATCTCCTTCCTTCACGTCAATGATGAGTGACGTCAGTTTCGGCTTCGAATGAGCACCAACCACTGTCAGCGCCATCTATTGTTTGAAATTCGAACTAAAATCAATAATCGCAGTAAAAAAAACTCCCGCCATCATACGTAACCCTCCTGCAAGAATTTTTTTAATATCTGCCCTGTTTGCAAGTTATTAAATTTTAAAATCCATCAGTCATTTGTGGGACACCCGGTATATGCTGTAACAAATGAGTCCATTGCGATACAGTTTTCAAACAAATTGCATTTGAAAGGGGATTTTCCCCCTCTATAATGGCGTAAAATTGAAAATGGGCGATGTTTAAAAAATTTTTTTTAATGGCAGTAGCAAAAATCGCAAAAACGAAATTTCATCGTTAAATGTTGCCATTCTCAAAATGACGTTAGCGTTACGCATGGACACGTTTGTCCTTTATAATATAGACAGCCCACTTAGAGTCTCATTGAATTTTGTTGTTGTTGTTGTTTCAAAACTTTTTCGGAGAATTGTTCGCTAACGATTCGCTTTTCCGTAATGTGTGAAGGAGACACCTCCAACAAGCGCGAACTATATTACGTCCGAAACTTTTAAAACATTTTCAAGTAGTTCGAAATTTCACTTGATTCATTTTAGCACAATTATTCTAATCAATATTTTAAAGCGAAAAGCGCGTTCTGTCAAATTCCACATTCTTTTCCACACAAAAAGGGTCCTTTGCGCATGCTTCAACGTTTTTTTGAAGGTTTCTCCCCTCAGAAACGGGAAACTGTTTAGCCTAAGGGGATTGAAAAGGGTTGGTTGACCTCCGTAATATATAATTAGTATTACGAAGGTGATTGAAAACGTATGGAGGCGTACGTTTTCTATCGCATCAAACTTAGGCGAAACACTTGGCGAAATACTGGAAATAGCGCCAAGTTAGCGCCACTTTTGGCAGCTAATTTTGGCCGCCAAGTTGGTGCCAAACTTGGCGACATATCCGGGTCTCTTCCCCTTGGTAACCCCCCTAATAGCGCCCATCCTATCTAAATTTTCTACTTTCATGTTAATCTACTTATGTTAATCATGTTTTTCTACTTTCATGTTAAGCTCTGACCAATCAGATATGTTTCGCGGTATCTACGCAGATTTTCATTGGTCCATTTCCAAACCATTACTTTTTTTTATATATAGAAGGATAAATATGGCGTGAAACTCATCTACTTTCTATACTTACTGATCCTTGTATTATTAATGTAAGGAATTGATTCACACTCATTTTAAAACATATTGGAAAATTCCCGTTTTATTTCAAATATGACGTCTCTTTTTCCCCAGAGAAATCCCTTTTTAATGACATAATTCTTGTTAATTGTCTTTTCCAGGCAATTAATTTCAATACTGGCATAGGGTAAATTATATTACTTTAACGAAATAATATTAAATCTTTAGGTTTTATCAATAAAAATGGAACTATTAACATTCGTCATTTTTTTTTTTCAGGTAATCGTCGCTATCCATGACATCATTTTCCACATGGGTAATTTTGTGGAGCATATTATTGACATTTGCTAACCATTTTCTTTTCAAACTTCTTTTTATGTTTTTAAAATTTAATTTAAAAATACGGTATAGTTATACCTGTACGCAGAAGGTAAAACGCAAGTATTGTTACCATATAAAAAAAAAAAGTAAAGAAAAAACCCAAGTTCATTTTATTTCACCATCGAAGCATACTCGCTTTATTTTCGATGTATGACGTCATATTCGCCTATTTCCCCTAGTTACGCATATTAAAACCTTGTATTATTATCAAAAACGAAAAAAATGTGCGTATTATTTCTAATAATATTATTTAATCTTCTTTTTAATTCTTTAATTTTTTTAGTTCATTTTTATTTTTCACGTGAACATTTTTCAATTGAAACTAAATTGTTGAGTAAAAATTATTATTCCGGGTTTTTATTTAGTGGCAACTATAAAGTATTAGCAGCGGTAAAGTAAATTTGACCGTTTTAAAATTTTATACGAAAAAATGTCCATTTATTCTCTATTAAAATAACGAAATGTTGAATTATTAAGAAAAATATTTGAATAAAATAAACAAAAACCAGCCTATGTTCATTTGAGGGTTATAATCAACCTATATGCAAAGATACAGGATCATTAAATGCTCCGTTTTGACGCTGGCTTCAGCCTAACATTTGCACACAATCGGATTTATAATATTACTAAGCTGTTACCCGTGACTTCGTTCACGTAACATTAAAAGAAGAATAAATACATTAATTAAACAAAATATTTCATTCCCGATAATTAAAAACGTTAATAATTAACTAATTATTTATCACATTTGATAGGAGACAATACGGTATTTTTTGTTATAGGGACCTTGACATAACTCAGTCTTTCGGAAATTCAAAAAATTATCACGATCGGACAATAAAAACTCAAAAAATCCTTAAAAATCGAGTAAAAAAATCTTTTATTGAAAAAGCCATTTCTTTATATTGTTGCCAATTTCTGAATCAGCGCAAAGGATTATGTTTTATCTCAAGTAAAAAATGTATTTGTGCGAGACTATTAAAAACAATAATGAAAGTTTAAAATAATAATTAAATGATCACGTGTTGAAAGCAGGAAATAAAGAAAATTACGTCATAAAAATTGTGTTTACACATGAATATTAAAAATGAAAAAGATGAATTAAATGAAAAAGCATTATACCCAGTTAAATGAAAAAGCATTATAACCAGTTAAATGAAAAAACATTATAACCTGATTACAGAAGATAGTCGCCGTTCGTGATATCATCATCATCATCTTTTTAAAACAGCATACATTACCAGGTTTTAAGAGGCTGTGCAATCAGAACAGGGGTTGGTGAGCGTAGCAAGCAAGGGGGCAGAGCCCCCTAGTTGGGTAAAAAAAAATGTCAATTTTACCTGATAAACAATTTTTCTTTTAACGCCTTTGTGAAACGTTTTAACAGCCATCCTTCAAAAAAAACATTAATTGGAATAGTACATGCTTTTTCTTTAAATTCAATTCTGCCTCCTTGGTTTAATATATATCCGAAACAAATCTTGTTTTCTAAATGACAGTATGTTGACAGGCAATTTTTTTTTCTCCAGAATAAATTGATTCATGAAGTTTGAATATGTTTTTATTTTTCGGATAATTTACTGAAATCAAGATTTTGTTTTCACCATCTATTTAAAGTAAAAATAAATTCTGTTTTCAGTTTTAATGAGAAAATGGTGTAAAAAATATACTGATCTGTTTTATTTCTCCTTTTTTTATACACAAATATGGAGTAATTTACTTTCCGTTTTTAGAGAAACTTCGTTAAAATTTACAAAAAAAAAAAAAAAAAAAAAAAAAAATAATAATAATAATAATAATAATAATAAAATAAAAAAAATAAATAAATAAAATAAAAATAAATAAATAAACAAATAAAAATAAAAAAAATCTTGGCATTTAATTTAATTTTTCAAATTCTGACAGTTTGTGTGACATCCTCGGATCAATGATAACCAGTATTAAGTAAGTCGCGTTGCGTTCGATAGACTAGGAGTAGTTGCGAAATACAAACACACGGTCAGATTTTAATATAATAGATTCGTGTTCATTTTCCTTTTCTTAAAATTATGATGTGGTTTTTAGCAGAAAACTCTCATCTGTATATAACGGATGCTCATGCTTAATAATCAGTATAGATTTAAAAAAAAACATTTAAATTTTTCGTTATAAATATGGTGTGAAACTCACCTACTTTCTATACTTACTGATCCTTGTATTATTAATGTAAGGAATTGATTCACACTCATTTTAAAACATATTGGAAAATTCCCGTTTTATTTCAAATATGACGTCTCTTTTCCTCCCAGAGAAATCCCTTTTTAATGACATAATTCTTGCTAATTTTCTTTTCCAGGCAATTAATTTCAATACTGGCATAGGGGAAATTATGTTACTTTAACGAAATAATATTAAATCTTTAGGTTTTATCAACAAAAATGGAACTATTAACATTCATCCTTTTTGTTTAGGTAATCGAGTTATTTCTTTTAGTTTTAAGAATGAAAATAAATATTTCTCGCTATCCATGACATCATTTTCGACATGGATAATTTTGTGGAGCATATTATTGACATTTGCTAACCATTTTCTTTTGAAACTTCTTTTTACTTTTTTAAAATTTAAATAAAAAATACGGTATAGTTATATTAGCCCTGCGCAGACGGTAAAACGCCAAGTATTGTTACCATACAAAAGAAAAAAAAGTGAAGAAAAAACCCAAGATTATTTTATTTCACCAATCAAAGCATATCGCTTTATTTTCGATGTATGACGTCATATTAGCCTGTTTCCTATGGTTACGCATATTGAAACCTTGTATTATTATCAAAAACTAAAAAAAGTACATTTTATTTCTAATAATGTTATTTAATCTTCTGTTTAATTCTTTAATTTTTTTATTTCTTTTTCATTTTTCACGTGAAAATTTTTCAACTGAAACTAAATTGTTGAGTAAAAATTATTATTCCGGGTTTTGAATTAGTTTTGGCAACGATAAAATAAATTTAACCATTTTAACTACTCTCCAGGCCCATGGACCAAACCAACCAACCATTTATACGAAAAAATGTCCATTTATTCTCTTAGAAAATAACGGAATTTTGAATTATTAAGAAAAATATTTGAATAAAATAAACAAAAACCAGCCTATGTTCATTTGAGGGTTATAATCAACCTATATGCAAAGATACAGGATCATTAAATGCTCCATTTTCACGCTGGCTTCAGCCTAACATTTGCACACAATGAGATTTATAATATGATTAGGACTAGCTGTTACCCGTGACTTCGTTCACGTAACATTAAAAAAAGAATAAATGCATTAATTTAGAAAAACATTTCACTTGATAATTAACAACATATATAATTAACCAAAGCTTTATCACATTTTATAGGAGACCATACGGTATTTCTTTGCTATAGGGGCCTTGACATAACCCAGTCTTAAAAAAGTGAAATTTCATGCCAAATAATATATAATCGCGAAAATGAAATTGCAACTAATGAAAAAAGTAGGACCCAGTAAAATCGTGAAAATCGAGGAATTTCTTTTCGTAAAACGAAAAACAACACTGGCAGAATTCTTCTATACAACAGTGCATTTTAGGTGGTATTTGGTGTACAATTTGTATATGTGTGCATTGCTAAATGGGCATTATTATATTGTTTATTTGCATAGACATATGTTATATATTTCTTACTACATTATCTTGTTTATGTATATATTAAATTAAGTGTTTCACGCTAAGTGGTGTAAATAGTGAACAAACTGCTTGTGGATTTTATACATTGATAGATATTTCACAAAGATATAACAATCTGATGCGATTCTAAAATGTAAATAAGGGTTGCTAGAAAGTACTTTAAATTCTGCCCAATTTAACCTCGATATTTTCTCTATCGCGTCAAGAACACTATTAGAAAATAAATACCGACGACACAAATCTGATTATCTAAATTTACATATTTTTATTAGTATATATAGGATTATTTTAATTTATTTCATGCGCTTGAAATTTTTTACGTTTTCTCTATAGGGTTAGATGTCGAATAAATGTACTTTCTTGTTATTTTATTTTGCCATTTCTATTTATTCTATTTTCCATTTATTCCATTTATGGATATTGATTTAATTTACATATTCGTGTCAAAGAATATTCTTTAAAGTTATTATCAGGATTAGGATAGGATACGATTAGGGTTAGGATTAGGAATAAAAATTGAACGACAATGGCATGACCGATTCAGGTTTAAAGTATGAACCATCATGAAGCAATAAGAAAATTAGAAAATTATCGGCTAATAGTTTTTAATATGTTTTACAGTCATAGTTGGCATCAAAGGTGGAATGATCATCTAAATGGCGGGGAAATGATCATCTAAAATACCATTAAGTGCTTACCACGCAAAAAAACAAATCTGGTTACAACAATGTATTTAATTTTGCGCCAAATTTCACTTGATTATAAAAAAAAAGAAGAAAAAAAGCAAATTGGCTATGGACTTAATTACGGACCTCTAACCTTGTTATTCTCGGAAATTTTCTACCTATATGTAAAAAAAATTCTACTATATAGAACGCGCTTTCACGTTTATAATGTTATGAATTGGCACGATCGGATTGTTCAAGTTTACACAATTCGGCTGGAAGAAAAGATTCATTACTTTTTGATTTCTTCTTTGCTTTTGCATTACGCGAATTTGTTGGTAAAATCGACTTTCTTTTCGATAACATTGTTGTTTTTTAAGTTTAAAAAATATTGTAATTTTACTTAAACATTGCTTTAAAATCTATGCAATTTTTCTTATCCTACAAGACTTTACAAAAATCTATTATGAAACAACTTTAAAAAAAGCTATATTTAAAAACGACAACAAAGTTTTTCCTATTTTAAAACTAAAAGAAATGTAAAATTAAATTCCGGTTCGAAACGACGATTTAAAAATGTGTTTCGATTGTGGGAAAATGATAGAGGAAAAATGCTGTTACTTCGACACAATCATATTAAATCTTTTGCTTTTATGAGAAAAGCAACTTTCTTTTAAAAAATATAGTTATTTTTATTAAGATTTTCTGATTTTCGATACGGATAATTTTGCGATGCATATCATTGACATTTGCCATCCAATATATTTTTTATTATTATTTCCTTTTTTATTTTATTTTTTTTAATTTAAATTAAAAATATGGTATCTTTATGTTAGCCGTGTGCAGACGATAAATCGTCAACCTATCCCATCATTCGTATTGAATTCATTAAAAATATAAATCTTTCACTCATTTCATTTAAAACACAGAACTTTAATTAACAACACATACATTTAAAATACATATATTACGTATATTTAAAATAATTCCTTTCATGTGAAAAAGAAAAAGAAAAAAAAGAGAGAAATTAATCACAAATAATTTGATAACCCAAGATCATTTTATTTCAACATCAAAACAAATGTTTTATTTTTCTATATATATGACATCATATTCGCTTGCTTTCCATACTTACTCGTATTTATGCACTTTGTATTATTATCAAATATTTGAAAACGCACGTTTTGTTTCTAATATGACATCATTTCATATTCTGTTTAATTCTTAAATAATTCATTTCCTTTTCATTTTTCACGTGGAAATTTTTCACTTGAAAATAAATTGTTGATTAAAAATTATTACTCAGGGGTTTTATTTTATATTGGCAACGAGGTATTAGCAATGGTAAAAATAAATTTAACCATTTTAAAAAAAGCTGCAAAACCGGGCCCTTTGGGCCAAACCAACCAAACCAACCAACCATTTTAAAATATACGAAAAAATGTCCATTTATTCTCTATGAAAATAATGACATTTTGAATTATTAAGAAAAATATTGAAATAAAATAAACAAAAACCATTCTATGTTCATTTGAGGGTTATAATCAACTTATATGCAAAGATACAGGATAATTAAATGCTTCATTTTGACGCTGGCTTCAGCCTAATATTTGCACATAATCAGATTAATAATATTACTAGCTGTTACCCGTGACTTCGTTCACGTATCATTAAAAGAAGAATAAATGCATTAATTAAGCAAAATATTTCATTCCCGATAATTAGAAACGTAAATAATTAACTAACTCTTTATCACATTCCATAGGAGACAATACAGTATTTCTAATAGAGGCCTTGACATAACTAAGTTTTAAAAAAGTGAAATTTTGTGACAAATAATCACGAAAAGGAAACTGCAACCAATGAAAAAAGGCGGGCCAAATAAAATCGTGGAAATCGGCGAATTATATAAAAACATATGTCAAATTTACCTGGTAAACCATTTTACTTTTAATGCCTTTGTGAAATGTTTTAATAGCAATCCTTCAAAGAAGGATATAGTATGTTCTTTTTCATTAAATTCAATTCTTGTGAATAGGGAGCAATTATTGTAGACCTAAATGCAAGGAGCTTAAATTTGCCTCCTTGATTTAATCTAAAACTGAAAAAAAATCTTTATTTCTAAATAAAAATATGTTGACAGACGATTTTTGTTCTCCAGAATAAATTGATTCATGAATTTTGAATATGTGAAAATACGTTTTTTATTTTTCAAAAATTTTACTGTAATCAAGATTTTTTTTTTCTTTCACCTATTCAAATTGATTCTATTCAAATTGAAAATAGTTTTTTTTTCAGTTTTAATGAGAAAAAATATATTAATCCGTTTTATTTCTTCTTTTTTATCCACAGAAATGGAATCATTTAGTTGTCATTTTTAGAGAAACTTCGTTAAAATTTACAAAAAATAAAATAATAAAATAAAATAATAATAATAATTGCCGGATTACACTTCTCCGTCCACACAACTTCGAAATAAATCCGGTCTTTTGATATGCTGCCACCACCGATATGAATACGTGATATCGGGCACGATACTTGATGTATATTCAAGAAAAACCTAACTCTTTCAATTAAAGTTAAAGTAACAATTTATTAACAATATTTACACTTAAACTCGGATGTAAATTATCCGGTTTAACACTAAATCAAAACAATTACAGAAAACGCTCTACGTGTACCGTTAGACTACGTCAATTCATTCCGCACTGAGATTTCTATTCATCTCACACCCGCTCTCTCTTTCTTTCGAGAGATACCGTTAAACACACGTGGCTCAGATCGTCAACTCTCAACGACCTTACTCCTTCACTACTCCGTTCGAGCTCACTTCGGTCTCAACGCTCATTCCCCGAGCAACCTTCACACTTCTCTGCTACGTCCGAACTCACTTTCTCTCTCTCGTAAACTACAGAGCACCCTCCTTTCTACGGGGTTTCTCCTCTGTTTCCAAGGGTCCTTGACAACCCTTCCTCCCTCTTGACGGATCTGTCTTCCTAAATAAAAGAGTGCAATAGCTTTCTTATCTATGAAAGACCACATTGCAATGGAAATACTTCTTTCATTCTGTTCCACCTTCCTTCCACTCATATTCTGAGTCGCTCCCCTTCGGATTAAGATTCTTCTTAAACCAGCCTCTAACGGTACACAATAGATACATATACAATACATACAATATGCTAATCCCTTAAGAATAGCTTTCAACTCTTTCAGCTGTGAGAGAACCTGACACACCCCACCTTAGCGGAAAATATGCCTTTTAGGGGCTAATTTTCCTCAAACTATGTAATGTCTGAGAAGAGTTCAACAGTTCCTTGATAGGTTTCTTCATTACTACAATTACATAAATATTTCAAGGTGTCTGAAAATTTAACTACTGACATCTCTAATGAACCATATACTAATGTGATAACTACAGAAAAAAAATTACACAATATGCTAATACACTGTTATAAACACATGATGCAAACACAATTATAAATACACAAAAAAAAATAGAGTTACACTAGTATTATGTCATTTCAATGTCAGTCCTTAGGCTGAGATTGCTGGAGGCGGTACTACCTTTTCCCTCCAGTCCTTCCTCGTTAACTTAATTGGTACATCCCTTTTCGTAATGCACCCGCTTAAATGGCTAACTTCCGCCTCTGAGGTCTTAATTAAATTTTCCTCTAACCAATCAGGCACTTGCCTGTCCAAGTCCTCTTTGTACGTAATAAAGACATTGTACAATTTCTGCCTTATCTTACCCCTTTCCGGTTTAAGACCAATCCGATTTTTCTCCATTTCAACCAGTTGGATAGGACCCATAAATAATTCCTTATTTTTCCTTAAGATTGATTTTATGTCCCCAACTTGAATATTTGTTAACCCCTTTATGTCAAATCCCTTCCTGTCTTTATTTTCCGGTTGTTCTCTGTCTAACAACAGATTTTTCCTACAGTTCTTCAAACTCCCCGTCACTATCCAAGACAATATCGACTACTTTATTTTTAGCCATAAATGCTCTCATTTCATCTTGATACACCAGTTTCTTACTTCCGTCCCCTAACTCAACTATAACTGCAGGTCGACATATTTCCTCTTTCTCCTTATTACTCACATTCATTTCCCTCGTTAATCGACATTCTACACATGATTCACAGTATATTTTAGCTTCCTTCGCCATATTTTCCCAATAAAATGAATGCTTGATTCTTTCTAACATTTTCTTAACCGCGTGATGTTCTCCATATAAGGAGGTATGAGCTAGTTTTAGAATTTCCTCCCTTCTAACTTTAGGCAATACTAATTGAGCTACAGTTTCATCTACAAATTTCTCTTTATGATATAGTAACCCATTATCAATATAGTAAGACCCTCTATCATTTTCAGCTAATTCCCAAGCTTTCTCTAAGCCTTTAAAATTCATTTGGGATTTCTGAAATACATTTGAACTACTTTCCATAACTTGATTAATCTTACTTTTCTCTACCTCGGCTTTTTCCTTCTCATGACTTTGCAAATTTACCGATCTCGTTTCTACGACATAACGGTTATTATTATCATTTCTCATCCTTTCCCCTTCCTTCACTTTATTCCTACTATCTTCCTTACATTCCCTTTCTACCGATTCTCTTAGTGATTTCTCGTTGTTTAACCCTGACAATTCATTAGCCACATCAGGATGTAAAATTACCTGTTCCTTACTATTATCAATTATCGCGCAAAGTACATCCTGATGAATTACATTAGTTTCTCCGCGTTTTGGAACAAAAGGTAATTGAATTAACGGCGATTTGACTGCCTTACCAAATATCCCTTGTAAATAGATGCTCCCAACCACTCTTAATTTTTCTGCTGGTACTAAATCTTTATGAACGACGCTAATTTGGCAACCAGAGTCCACCAATCCTTTTGTTATCTTCCCATTTACACTAACTTCCACTTTCTCGAGATTATTTAACTTCTCTCCAATAACTTTAGTTCTTCAATTCCCTTTTGCTCCGATTCTTGCCATACTCGCTCCCCTTGGTAATCCAATTCCTCGCACTGAGACATTATTGATACTAGCCCTTGGTTCTTGTCGGTTATTAATTTGATTACTTCCCTCATTATTTCCTTTTGTACAAAATCGCTGAACATGTCCTCGTTGAGAACACTTGAAACAGATAGGCGTCGTATCATTAGGTTTCTTATATTCCGGTTTTCTACCCAAAAATGGACTAACTTCATTATTCCCATTTTGTCTCCAATTACCCTCATCTTTTGCCCTTCTAGAATCTTCATTATTCACATACCTTTCTTTACCTTTATAACTCTTATAAGTTACCGCATAAGATTTTTGTTTAGCATCAAAGAAATTATCACATTCCTTAGCAATTTTAGAAACTTCTAACCAATTACTGTGCTGAGTTAATCCAACATGCGTCGCGGTTTCCTCATCTAACGTAGTTAACAACTTATTCGTGACAATTAACTGATTAACCTTCTCATACGTATCTGCACCTCTAATCTTACAATAATTTTCCTACGTTGCTATTAAACGCGATACAAATAATACATGAGTTTCATTTTGATTCCTTCTAGCCTTCTTAAAGTTTTCCAAACACGCCTTTGGTGTCGGCTCGTGTTCCCTTAGAACTAATTCCTTTAACTTCTCATAACTCTCAATTTGTTCCCTAGTCGTGTATATTAGCAAATTATCGGCCTTATCCCCTAGCATATTTAGTAAAATTTCGGCCTGCTGGGTTTCCGGTACATTTTTTGTTTGGAATGCTCGTTCTAAACTGCTAAAAAACAGATTCCATCCCTCCGTCCCTTCTGGAACTTTGATAGACAAAGTTTTAACACTTTTAATCAATTTCTCTAGGCTACTCTCATGATTAGCTTCTCTAGTCCCATTAGCATTATTAGCCGAACTTTGAATCTTTATCCTTTCCAACTCTAACTCATGTTCCAGTCTCAATTTTTCAGATCTTTCTTCTCTATCTAACTTTTCTCGTTGTAACTTTTCCTCCCTTTCTAAAGTTTCTCGTTGTAACTTTTCCTCCCTTTCTAACTTTTCTCGTTGTAACTTTTCCTCCTTTTCTACCTTTTCTCGTTGTAACTTTTCCTCCTTTTCTAACTTTTCTCGTTCTAACCTCTCCTCCCTTTCTAACTTTTCTCGTTGTAACTTTTCCTCCTTTTCTAACTTTTCTAACCGCTCCGTAACAATAGTGTTAGATAATTCCATAACAGCCCCCTCTTCATATTCGTCGCTCTCCACTATCTTTTTCTTAAGCTTAAACCTGGTATCATCTTCCGAAACTTCAATCCCTAACTCTTCACATATCGCCTGAAGATCCACCCTTTTTATTTTTAGTAAGAAAGCCATACCTTCTACTGATAATTATTACCACCCTACAACAATACTTAATCACAATATCAAATTAATACTTCCTCAAATCCTACCCTCATAAGTTACCTCCACTTATTATACTATTTAACATATTTCAAATAAGTAATAATACAATAATAAATTTCCTTAAACAATGATACCCCACAATTTGCTTCCAATAACAAAGTAACAATAATCTCAATTTGACTATTATGCAATACAGATTTTAAATGTATACCATTAAATAATAAAATACAATTTACACAATAATACTGCACTCTCAAAAATGAATACTCAAATTTCAAGAAATTTTCTTCGTTTTTGACGAAACGGTTTCTTGGGAAATGCTCCGAATAAACGTTTCGTCAAATCGAGTAAATTTGCATCCTCAAAATTACGAAGAAATCAGTTTCCTCAAATTGTTTCTTTGACGAAAGTTTCAAAAAAGTTGGTGCTGCCATCTATCGGAGTTTTTAGAAGCATCCTTAATTGACTAAGGCAAAATAAGATCACTTGGGATTCGAATACGCGATGTTTAGCTTGGCAGCTAAGTGCTTTAACCACCTAGCCAGTGGGACTTCGGAATTACTTGATTTTAAATGCATTTATCGGATGTTGATGTGTGTTTATATTTTTAGAAAGCAGATTGTATTTTTATCGCTGCTGTTATTCTTTCTACATGTTTTAATTAATAAGGCTAGATTATATAATAGAATTATTATTATGGTTTTTCTATGGTTAATAAATAATTAGAAAATGGCTTGATTAATATAATTTATTAGAGAAATTTCCTTTGTTCAATGGATGATTAAAATATGGTCTAATTAATTTGTTGATCAGAAATAATAAATTTTGAAGTGCATATTTTGGAGGCGAGTTCATCAGTTTTAGCGGATAAGATTACTGTTTATAGAGGGGGGTCAGTTATACATATTTTAAATTTGATTGTTATATGAATATATTTCTTAAATGAAAAAGAGCTCCTATAAAATTGTGATTTTTTTTTTTTTTTTTTTTTTTTTTTTTAACCATTGGGAAAATGTTGATCTTTCGGTCGAAAATGGACCAAATGATGTTCGCATTTTACTATTTTAACTGTTTTTAACGAAATTCTGTAACTTTAGAAGAATTTTTTAAGCGTTTTTAACGAAATTCTGTAACTTCAGAAAACTTTATCTTTGAATAGGCAATAGAAATGCATGAAATCGTTACAAAAAGGATAGACGCAAATTATCAGATATAAAAAATAAAGTAGAAATTTGGTACATTCCTGTTATAGCGGCCCCCAAGGATGAAATATTTTTGTTTCTGTTTTCATTAATATATTGTAAATTTAATACTTTCGTGTATTTTTTTTTTTTTTTTTTTTTTTTTTTTTGAACGATTTTGTAACAAAAATAATCTGGCCGGGAATGGGGAAACATTTTTGTCAAATATTTGAAATTTTCCATTTCATTAAAAATCACTTAATTTTGAGACGAAATAATTGTCAAAAATGACGAAATATAGCTCAAGAATTGCGGAATCGTCAAAAGTAAGAGTTTTATTTTTGACTGCGAGGAAACAGTTTCGTCAAGATATTTGAGGATTCGCGTTTCGTCAAAACCCACGTGACTCAGTGACGAAATGATTGTCAAAAACAACGAAATGAGGCCTGAGGATTGCGGAATCGTCAAAATTGAGTGTTTTATTTCTGAGAGTGTGATACGTTGCAATTTGAATAAAACACTGATGCCAATCACTACATAAAAATATCCACCTAACAAAAATTTGCATGAAATACACATAAATTCCTAAATTTAATCTTAATAAAATATTTCAATTTCAAAATTAGTTCTCACATTAAAAAGTAAATCACATCACTTTTTTTTTTCTCTGGGCCTTCAGTTCTTCCTTGAAGGTTATTTCAATTTAATTTAAATTCTACACAAATTTGCTTTCCTCATTTACTATCAATATTTCAAACTTAAAGCAAACAATATCACTTAATTTAAATATTACTTTAATAATAATTTAAATTTAAGAAATTTCAATTATTCCTTCCAACTATTAACACAATGCATTAATTTTAACCATTAATCTTATCCGTTTAAAACAATTAGAAAATCACTTCTAGTAATTAATATAAGATCCTTTTCTTAAAACAATAGTGTAAAATGGTTGTTAATATCTCATTTGCTTTAGACCAATTATTATATTGCACATAAATTATTAAAAATTAACCACAACATTAACTTAAATTACCATCAATTATACACAATAAAAAAAATAGGTTCGAGAATGTCAGTAGAGTAAAATGATCAAAACACCTTACCTCGTACTTCATTCGCTGGGGCAATTCTCTGCTCACTTTTCCACAGGGTAAATCTTGCACTCTCGGGCAACAATCACTGTAACTTGAATAACTGTGTACACAAACACTACACACAAACACTGGAACTAACACTACACACAGCACCAACACTTCCGCTGGACGATCCGGCAAGGCACTCTGTAACAAGGCTAGCTGGCACTGGTCTACGATGATAGGGCATACACACACTTCCGCTGGGCGATCCGGCATAAACTGACTGTAACACGGCTAACTGGCACTGGTAGTCTACGACGATAGGGCACGAACACTTCCGCTGGGCGATCCGGCACAAACTCTCTGTAACACAGCTATCTGGCACTAGTCTACGACGATAGGGCACGAACACTTCCGCTGGGCGATCCGGCACAAACTCTTTGTAACACGGCTAACTGGCACTGGTCTTCGGTGATTCAGATCCCGTCGCTGCCAACATTGTCGGATTCCACTTCTCCGTCCACACAACTTCGAAATAAATCCGGTCTTTTGATATGTTGCCACCACCGATATGAATACGTGATATCGGGCACGATACTTGATGTATATTCAAGAAAAACCTAACTCTTTCAATTAAAGTTAAAGTAACAATTTATTAACAATATTTACACTTAAACTCGGATGTAAATTATCCGGTTTAACACTAAATCAAAACAATTACAGAAAACGCTCTACGTGTACCGTTAGACTACGTCAATTCATTCCGCACTGAGATTTCTATTCATCTCACACCCGCTCTCTCTTTCTTTCGAGAGATACCGTTAAACACACGTGGCTCAGATCGTCAACTCTCAACGACCTTACTCCTTCACTACTCCGTTCGAACTCACTTCGGTTTCAACGCTCATTCCCAGAGCAACCTTCACACTTCGCTGCTACGTCCGAACTCACTTTCTCTCTCTCGTAAACTGCAGAGCACCCTCCTTTCTACGGGGTTTCTCCTCTGTTTCCAAGGGTCCTTGACAACCCTTCCTCCCTCTTGACGGATCTGTCTTCCTAAATAAAAGAGTGCAATAGCTTTCTTATCTATGAAAGACCATATTGCAATGGAAATACTTCTTTCATTCTGTTCCACCTTCCTTCCACTCATATTCTGAGTCGCTCCCCTTCGGATTAAGATTCTTCTTAAACCAGCCTCTAACGGTACACAATAGATACATATACAATACATACAATATGCTAATCCCTTAAGAATAGCTTTCAACTCTTGCAGCTGTGAGAGAACCTGACAATAATAATATCTCGGAATTTATTTATTTTTTAATTCTGAAAGTTTATGACATCCTCGGATGAATGATAACCGGTGTTAAGTAAATCGCGTTGCGTTCGACAATCTTAAAGAGGAGTTGCGAAATACAAACAGGCGGTCAGATTTTAATATAATAGATTCGTATTTATTTTTCTTTACCTAATAATCATGGTGTGGTTCTTGGCAAAAAACTCTCATCTGTATGTAACTGATATTCATGCTTAATAATCGGTATAGATAAAAAAAAATTCAATTTTTTGTTTTAAATATATCGTGAAACTAATCTACTTTCTATACTTACTGATCCTTGTATTATTAATGTACGGAATTAATTCCCTCTCCTTGTAAAACACATTTGAAAATTCCCGTTTTATTTCAAATATGACGTCACATTTTCCTCAGAGAAATCGCTTTTTAATGCCATAATTCTTGTTAATTTTCTTTTTCTGGCAATCAGGACATAAATTTTAGCGGAAAACTCACATTTGGATGTAACTGGTACTCAAGCTAATTATTAATCAGTATCGATAAAAAATATTTCATTTTTTCATCGAATTTTCATTAAATATTACGTCCATTATCTATCTACTTTCAGTATACATTGATATTCATGCTCCTTGTATAATTACGACTATTTGAAAATACATGTTTTATTTGAAACGTCATATTTGTCCAAGCCGAGGAGGATCCTTTTCATAGTTCCATGGTCCAAGCGAAATCTATTTTTAAGAATATAATTATTGTTCATTTTTCCTTCTAATTATAACGCAGTTTTTGACAGAAAAAGATCTTTTTAATGTAACCCAGGGGTGCCCAACTGTGGCCCTCCGGATACCACTAAAATTTTATATTAAAGTTTTCCTTAACTAATCATCAAATTTCTGTGATTCAAGAAATCGAATATTTCTTTCAAAATTTAGTGGTATCATGCGGGCCACAGTTGAACACCTCTGATGTAACCGATATTCATACTTCATGTATAA
Organism: Maratus michaelseni; assembly: GCA_963931845.1. Classification (NCBI taxonomy): domain Eukaryota; kingdom Metazoa; phylum Arthropoda; class Arachnida; order Araneae; family Salticidae; genus Maratus; species Maratus michaelseni. The sequence continues at coordinate 471,340,359 of OZ007589.1, forward strand.
TAACAAATACTCCATATTTTTGTTTCAAATATCACTTAAATTCATCTTCTTTTGAATTATTTTTCATTTTCATTTTTCACGTGAAAATCGTACAATTGAAAATTAATTGTTGAGGAAAAATTATTTTTCCGTGTTTTTATTTATTGGCAACGATCAAAGCCCTAGCAACGATAAAGTAAAATGATTAAATTTTATGGGAAAATGTCCATTTATTCTCTATGAAAATAACGAAATTTTGAATTATTAAGAAAATTTCTTGAATAAAATGAACAAAAACCGACCTATGTTCATTTGAGGGTTATAATCAACCTATATGCAAAGATACGGGATCATTAAATGCTCCATTTTGACGCTGACTTCAGCTTAACATTTGCACACAATCAGATTTATAATATTATTAGGATTAGGATTAGGATACTAAATTTATATGAATTGACTCTATATGTTCCTTACATACAACAAAGTACATACCGGATTGGGTAGAGGCACATCTTCATAAAACTGACAGTTTTCCCTTTGTACGGATTTTTAAAGCAGGGTCGAAACAAAAAATAAATAACATTTATCTTATTAGGTTACTTATAGATTCCTATCCGTATTATAAGGCATCGTAACGATTTAACTTTTTGTGAAAGTGTCAGAACCCCCCTCCCTAATGAAGATCAAGGGCTAGCTAGGCCTGCCTTGGGCTCGAACGAACACTTCTTATAAAGTTGAAAACCCAATCATTTCAGTCAAATGTTTCTCTATTTGAAGTACAACAAAAAATTAAATCAATAATGTTTTTTTTTTTTTTTTGGTTTGGAAAAAAAAAAAAAAAAAAAAATCGCACCTCTATAGCTATCGTATCTGGAGGCGATTTTCCTCGAAACTCAATCCTCCGGCAGCTGATGGGTTGGCTGTCCTTTCCTGGAACCCAGCTGCGATACGGGGCCCCAAAAGAAACGCAGCAGTTTCGGGATAGACCACTCTTTTTTCTTTCTTTTCTTTCTTCACCCGATCCCTGAGGTTTCCAGGGCCCCAACAGGTTACGCAAGAATCGGCTGGACCCTACAACTCTTTGCAGAAGGGGAGAGCTCGGCGGGGAAAAGAAGATACATGAGTCGAAGTCATTGGACCTTCTAATAATTCTAACTTTGCTCTGAGGTCGTAGTGCACTCAGAGTCCAGTTACAGTTGTCTGGGGCCAAGCACCTTTTTGGGGCCTGTCAGGGCCCGACTTAGGCTATCTAGGGACCCAGGGGGACTGGCTTATCTATTCATAGAAATTGTTCGTTAATGATGCGTGACTGGTTACTAAATTTCATACCTACTATATATATATACATAAACCTTTGTTAGTAGGTGCATAGAGCAAGGAAGAGGGTCAAGAAAAACACTAGTGGGATACTAGTAGAGAAAATTTCCCTTTGTCATAAGAAGAAAATGTCGTCCTCCTAAATGGTTTTAACTTGAATCGTTAAGAGGAAAACGTCCATAATGAATTTCTCTTGAAAACAATGGACTACTAAATTGTTATTTTTCTGATGATCTAGCTCTCTCTCTCTCTCTCTCTCTTTTTTTTTTTTTTGGGGGGGGGGGGGGGGAGAGAGATTGAGGGAGATAGAGAGAAGAAGGGAAGGACCGCACTCCTTCCCAAATCTTTGAAAGTGATTTTGGTCAAAAAGAGCTTGGGTTCCATTTGGCCCATTTTAACCCTTTGGCAGCCTTTCAAAGAAAATCCTGATGACACCCATGGGGTCCCCCTAAAAGGGCGGGACCGGGGCAGCTGCCTCGCATGCCCCTGCATTAGCTAGACTGCTGAGGCGAGGCCAAACCAAAATAGCAACTCTAAAATTTTAGAACAGGGGCACAATTGTAATACGAAGAATGCTGCAGGTCAATAGGTAGAAAGTGAGACTGTTTGCAATTGTGGCACATTGTATACCTGTGATTTATATCATTAGATAACGGTTGACAATTCAACATTATTTTCTTTTTGAGCAAATTATTCCAGAAAACCGCCTTTGTAAGAAACTTTTTCGAAATTATTTTATTTTAGCCCTTCACGATGGGCTGAAGGCCGTGTCCTAGTCGGTCTGTCCGGTGGTCATTAAGGCTCTCAACATCAGTACAATCTGAAATTCCTCCAGTTAAACCCATGATGGGTCTTAGGATGCATTCGTATTTTTTTAAATATCTCCTCGGGAAATCGATATTTTAAACTTTTTTTTTTCTATGTTGAAGGATGTGTCTTCCTTTCTTAGTTGTCGAATTGAGTCCAGGAGCGTTCATTACAGGGGCTAGGGGCCTGGGGTATAGATGATTTTATGTAAGTTGAACAGGGTCACTGTTATAGAGGTATGTTTGTTTAAGAACGTCGTCCATGTTTAAACCTGTTTTTCTCGATACTCTGTTTTATAAAGTAAGAATTCGAGATTGGGTTGACATTTTCATGTTTTTCTAGCATATTAACTATTTTGTAGTCCCTCACGGACGCGTTTTTCAATATTCGATTGGCAAATATATTTTTTCGCGATTGAAATCCTAAAATGTTGGTCTAAAATCGACCCCTTGAAATGGGAACGGCCGCCCTTTTCTTCGAAAAATGAACAGACTACAAAATAGCGTCCATTTTAAGGTTTTGTGACAGGTAAGCAGATTCCGCGATTCATCGGAAAAGGCTTCCATTTTGCACACCCCATATCAAAGGCCGACAGAAGACGCCTTTTCAACCCATTTCCAAATAAAAAATTGTTTTTAAAACTTCAAGATAGGCTCTTTCATTTGCAAAAATAAAACATTATTAATACTGTATAATTGTGCAAAAAAAAAAAAAAAAAAAAAAAAAAAAATCTCATAAAAGTGAAGAAATTTTAGGGAATTTCTTTTTTTTTAAAGTTATAAAATGCCATGGAATCTATTTTAAGGCCCTTCTCGAAAATACAGGGTCATTCATAATTCCCTCCGGGGTTTCGAAACGTTATAGTAAAAAAACGAAGACGAATATGAAAAAAAGAAACATATGAAATTATTCCGAAACTATTCAAGTTTTACTTACATACATTACAGTTGTTCTATGTGTGAACCCTTGGTCACACGGCATACATCCATGCGATAGTCCAGTTCCTGCCATACTCCGTTTCTTTAAATCTGAATCAGTGGTGTCAGTTCAACGGGCCTTTCGTAATAAATATCGAAAACAGGGACCAACTGACAAAACAATTCATGTGTGGTACCGGAAATTTAAAGAAACGGAGTATGGCAGGAACTGGACTATCGCATGGATGTATGCCGTGTGACCAAGGGTTCACACATAGAACACCTGTAATGTATGTAAGTAAAACTTGAATAGTTTCGGAATAATTTCATATGTTTCTTTTTTTCATATTCGTCTTCGTTTTTTTACTATAACGTTTCGAAACCCCGGAGGGAATTATGAATGACCCTGTATATATTTTCCCCCGCTCAACGACGCGAAACTCTGTGACCCACAGACGGACTGCGGTTTTAAATAGAAAAAGTAGGCACAGCCGCATGACTATTAAAAGGATTTGCAATCGAATAGTTTTTCATTTTTCTCTTAAGTGATCAGTGTGTCTCGTGGCGACAGTGCATTTTTCCTTTTTCGCGCTGTCGCGTCTGAAAATTCGGTTCAAAATGCGCACTTTGACAGCGTTTTCTCAAAGAAAGACAGCCTTTACCTAGAAATGAAAAAAAAAAAAAAAAGAAAGAAAGAAAGAAAAATAAAAACTCCGAGATTCCATTGTACATCTCCCATCTCATGCGTTCACGACCCCAAATGCATTTCAGAAAATGACCCACCCGTTCGATCCATTTCCAGTCATTTCTCTTCCTAACCGGCCAATGGCTTTGTGCAGCTCTGTGTATGTAGGATTTAAAACCTCTCATTTCTGTGTCATGCAGAACACTTCTTTTGAAAATTTGCTGTAAAAACAAAACGAAATATCGAAGGGGCTCATTACCTTATTATGCGCCTTTAGGCTGTTCTCAAATCCAAACGGACTTCTTTAGGACACATTTTTTTATTCACTTTGGTTCGCATCTTATTCAGAAACTTTGTTATCGAAACACGTTTTCCATTTTTTCGTGAACACAGTTAAGAGCTTTTACAAAATCGGCATTTTGAACCGAATTCCGGACGTAGCATCACGATAAAGTGTCGTCCCATGACACGAGTCGCTTAGAACTGGATAAGTTAATTTATTGATAAAAAAAAAAAAGGGAAACTCGTTTCGATTCCAAATCGCTGTAAAAGTCAGGCATGCCCGTTTTATGCCTTTGCGTTTAAAAAGGAGGCTGAAAGGGTGTCAGAGAGTTTCGCGTGGTTGAACAGGTCATGTGAGAATCACCTTAACCCCTTCGGGACGAGCGACACGGATACGATGCTCAGAATCCTGCATTATTCCCACCCGTTATTTTTTATTCCTTATCTAATCATAGCATTTTTGCGATTCAATTAGCTCTTTTGAAAAACAGATTAAAAATTCTGTAAAGGACGCTCGTCGCGAAGGGGTTAAAGAAATGGGGTAAACAACCACGTAAAATGGCAATATTATGTTGAGAACTATTAAAGGCTATAATGAATTATGAATCATGCTGATTTTTGAAATTGATTTATTACGCATCATTTTTAAGAATCGCATTTTTTTTTTTTTTTTTTTTTCATGTTTAGTAAGACAAGATTATCTTTTATGACTAGGCCGGCATTATTATTAGTATGATTATTCACATTACCAATACCTATGACTTATTTTCGTATCATGTTATTTCATTATAAATTAGTAATATGCAAGGTGGTACATAAATGAATATCCAAACTTTACAGGGATATTTAAAAAAAAAAAATTACAACTTTGTTGTTCATCGGAAATAAAAAATAACAGTTGAAAGTTTAAATTCAACGTATCTTCAATATGAACCCCATTTTTTTTTTTTTTTCTATCTCTCGAACAAATTGTAATAGAGACTTGAAAATGGGTGTGTGCTTAGTGTGTAATATGAGAAGAAGCCTATTGATTTTCAGTCACCTCGATGATCTGGAATTATTTTTTTAGGACTCTCGAACTGTTCGTTCCGATAAAAGGTGTATAAAAATTTTCGAAATGGTTTATTTTAACGAGTGACTAATATAAAAGACACAAAACAACATCAATTTTGCATGAAGAATGAAGTCGAGTTGCCGAGCTCTGGGTCATCCTCTTTTCCACACGCTTCGATTTTTCGTGACCCTGTATTTCATTCCAATTTTAATTCAAAGATATGTACTAATTGAAATGAGACGCAGTAAACAGTTAATAGGATCATCATCTAGGATGTTTCTTTTTATGCCATTCAGTGTATTCAGTGCAATTCATTCCATTTTGACGTCATCCAGCCAGGATTTTCTTCGAATGGCAATGCATTTTATAAATAGTTGACACACGTTTTATTTTCCTATTTTTATGCCTATCCAGGATGGGTATAAGTATGACGGTGGCCTCCAACGACTCGTTTTTGTTGTTTTCTTTTCTTTTAATAACCCTAATTTGTACAGTTATTCATTTATGTAATTATAATTTAATTTCATATAGGCTTCTTATGAAAGTTTACCTTTTCTTAGGATATACCTATTGATTATTTGGTGAAACATGAAAAAAAAAATTGAAATTTTAAAGTGTGTCACGTAACAGTGAATAAATAGCACTTGCCACCAAATGCACTCGAAATAGACGTTCGAAGAGGACATTCTTTTCGTATAATACGAAAAGCGTAAAAGCTGTGCCCCTTTTCTCCCTTCCAGGTTTCTGCGATCCCAGATCCCGGCCCCAACAGGTTGCGCAAGAATCCGAACTCTTTGGGGGCGCCTTTCGGGAAAAAGGGGTCCCCCGTACCCCCTTAACCTGTGCCCCGTGGAAAGGATACAGACGTGGACAGGTAAGGCTTGGGTTCGATGAACTTGTACCCAAGTGGTTGCTTCCAGAAATGAGAGAGGAAGGTGGCCTCTCCTTCTTATAGACACTTCTGCGTGAAACTACTTCTTTGCACCTACGCAATTAAAGTCGAGCTTTACACATCCAAGGAGAAAACAATGGAGGTCGAATCCAAAATATCCAAGATAAATTATTGTCCAAAAGTCAGAGAAGGCTCAAATTTGAGACATGAAAAGTTTTTGGTTCCTATCTGTTTGCTTGTTTGTTTGTTTGTCTGTTTATCTGTTCTGCGATAACGGCCGCAAAAATCATCCGATGAGGCTGATTTTGGGTGGGTATGTGGGCGAGGACCCCGGAATGAGCTGTGTAGTTTTTGGTTAAATTGGGTTCATTCGTTCGAAAAATAGAGAATATTTTTTTTAAGTCATAATGCTTTTTAATGGGAAGTCAAGCGATTTTTTAATTTTAACATTCACCGGAAAGAAAATCACGCATTGGGATCATTGTCAATGCTAAATTTACGAAATGAAGATTTTAATTGAATCCGATCGCTTTGAAAATTGGCCACTATATTTATATGAGAATTTAGAAATGAATTGTATAAATTATTGGTAAATTTTTACGCATTCATTTGAAAGATAGGAAACATTTTCATTTCTCATTTTTTACAAAAATTTCCAATGCATTTCTTTTTTTTTTTTCCTTGTATTAAAGGGTTGCCAAATGTATTTCAAAGAAAATCAACAAAATAAAATTCAAGTGAATCGCATTATTTTGACACGAAATTTTATTAACAAAATAGCTCATTTTCGGGTGATTTAAGTTTTTAATAGGCTTTTTCTAATGAAATAGATGAGGATTTATTTTAACCACTAAAGAAAGACGACGCAATCGGTTTTCAAACGAAATTTATTAAAACGTTGAATGTGTCAATGGAATATAAATCTCATAAGAGGAATTTACATTTGTATAAGGATATTTAATACACGAAATTTTATTCCATTTTAGCAACATAGGATGTTGAGTGGTTGAAAAATAAGTATTCTTTCAAGGATTGGATAAAATCTCTTGTACAAAGAGTGGTTAATTTAATGAAATTACATTCAGACTCGAATAATGAAACAGCACAATGACTGGAAATTGATAATATAAAATTAAATTGGCAAGGGAGGGGGGTCAGGGGGGGCGGAGCCCCTCTCTGAAGGAATGTAATCTTATTCTGAAAAAAATATATATTACAGTAATAAGTAGTTAATCCTATCCGACATAAAATTGTGTTTCATGTGATACTTCTAAAATTTTCGAAACTTTCAATAAATCTCATATTTTTACAAATGTATAAATAATTTTTAAAAATCTAATTTTAGGCTATCCAGATTCTATTAAAGAAATGAGTGAACAGAGCTGACGTTGAGGCCTCTGATCTGTAGATTGACTAGTAAAAATTTATTTGTTTGCAATATAGGTTGACTGGTTACATTTGGGCTCTATGTGGATCCATATTCACAATATTGGCATGGGATAGTTTTAACATTGGTTTGTTGACACACAGAGAATGCGTGACATGGATCCAGAACTTTTTTAGGTCCTTACAAAATTGCATTTCAAATAACAAATAATAAAATAATATCAACAATAGAGAACTCTTAAAACTTGAAAATAAACAAGTTGGAAATTGTACGTGAAACGGGACAAATGAGTTGCGTTAACTATAGTTTCAGTAGAGCGCGTCTGTGTTATTTAGGATATGTGATTCATTTCCTTAATAAAATAAGTTACATTTGAAGTGGGCAACATTTTATCTTTGGACTGAACATTCCAATGGAAGCCTTTGAAAATTTCAGAAATTGAAATCCCTAATTGAGGCTCTTTTTCCCTCTCCAAAAAACGGTCGGTAGATGATAGGATGTCGATATAATGAAACCATTTCAGTCTACCAATTCGGTTTTTAAATTCAGTGATAGGGAAATAATAGGACGTCATCACCCTTAGAATCATGACCTGTCAGGGGATATCATTGAATGAATGACGTAGGATAGGATGGAATAGAATGAAGAATGGGACTCAACTTGGTCATAGAATGTCACAACAGATAACTTTATATCGGTCGCTTGACGATTCCTGCTATAACAAGTGAAATACCGATTTAAAAAAAAAAAAAATTTCAAATGACTTATTCAATATTTTTATGAATACAATCTTGATTCGATCTTCTAAAATTTGAAATGACTCGACACCATTCTGCGAATTAAATTTCCAACCACCGAGAAGAATATAATTAAGAACGCACCTAAAAATTAATCCTTTGGTTATAATACTGTAAAAAATTTCCAACCCTTTTCCGTTTCGTAAAAGATAAATTTCCTTTACGATACGGAAAACAACCGATAAAATAATTATTCCGAATGACAACAGAAAGGTTTTCTACAGTCATAAAAATAATCTATTTATATCGGATTAGTTTCCGAAAGGATGGAAAACAGCTTTCTCTGGACTTACTGCGCAGTCTCGCTCTCTGCTGACGTATGAAAGGCGTTGCGTCACGTGATTGATAACAGAACAGAATCGAGTTTTTGGATGAAGGTGGACGCCATGTTTTTAAATATTGGACAACTGCTCTACGTACGTCTAACTTCGCAATAGTTTTACCTCTGGTAGGAGTCTGGTTTTTGCGGAGTAAGACAGCTGTATAGGAATAAAACGCTGCTCACCGGGCCCATGGGCCAAACCAACAACAACTTCGCAATGGTAAGTACTAAAATTTATGTGATTTTTAATATTTTGGATTTGATATGTATACATATATTTATAGTGCATGATTATCAAATCGAATAACATGTTTAAGGAGCTGCGTAGCCTGAAATAAAATGCATGTTATCTTATTTCTCGCTCAGTTTATTTTTTATGAGAAAAATATCCCCGAAGTAAAAAATATTTTGATGTGCCAGAAATTTCTAACTTAGATATTATCTTAATGAAACTTATTTTTTGTAGGCTGTTTTTTTAAATAGTTTTTAACTTATTCTAAATTAAATCCCTTGTTTATTTGTTTAATTCTGTAAGACATCCAGTGTTGAATTCAGGGGGTGGGGGGACAGTCCCCCCCGGAGCATTGAAATGTCCCCCCGGAAGATTTCACATTTTATGCTTTTAATAGTCAAAAAGTGCAATCCTCCCCGGAACTCTATAATATCCCCCCCGGAACCACAGAAATCCCTCCCGGAGAAAAATGTCTGAATTCAACACTGAAGACATCAATAACATACCTATGATCTTAAAATAAATTGATGATATTTTTCTATGTTCGATGCTATATCAGAATCATATTGTCTTTTTTTCAGGTACTGCATTATTATAGAATCAATTTTACATTTTATTATTTGTAGGGATGTAACGAATAGTGATTTGGCCGAATAGCCGAATACCGAATATTCGGCCAAGTTTTAGCCGAATACTGACTTTAAAAAAAATTATTTTATTTGTTTATTTATTTTTTTTTCCAATTTTAAAATCAAAAATTAAATTAAGGACTAATTGAAATAAATTTTTTGTTTGAGTGTTCAAAAATCATAACAGCTGAATGTATGTAAGCACGGTATATAGTGAACGTTTGTTTTCTGAAGCTGGTAATATATATGAAACCAAACGAAACAGACTTCTTCCTGAAAATGCTGAAAAGTTATTTTTGCATCACAATTTCAGGCTTTACAGTGATAAATAATTTTGTTACCCCTGTTTGTTATTTTGAAGTAACTCATTAAATGTTTTTTCAGTATAGGTAATAGTTTTTTTCTTTTCAATGTATCAAACTCATTAGTTCGTTTAATCAACATCTAATGTTTAATTTTTAATTAGTAAAGTAATTATATAGTCATATATTTATTATTTAAAAGTAAAACTAAAAGCTAGAAAAATGATTTAATCTGTGAAAGATTAAGCATTTTTACAAGACAGTAAAATATTTGTTTTTAATATTTATGAATTTTATTGTTTCAGAAACTTATCATCATTATAAATCAGATTAAAAAAGTAGATATAAAGTTAATTTTTTTTAATTCACTGATGAGAGAGAGAGAGAGAGAGAGCGAGAGAGATTTAAACTTTAAATGCAGTATATATTTTGCATTTTAATGTAAAATAAATTAATGTTGCAATACTTACTTAAATTCATATGATGCCTAAATATGCAGCAAGAAAAATATTTTTTATTTATGTAATTTCATTATATACAGTTATTTATAAGTTGTCATGAAGCTTTAAAATTGAGTAAGTGTTAGGATTTATTTTTCTTATAATAATTAATGTATTTAGATATCATTCTTTAATATTGTTTGTTAAAAATATTTAAAATCACATTTTTTTGATTTTCTGGAACTTATTTAACCAAATATCTTAGAATATTCGGCCAAATAAGCAAGTATTCGACAATATATCTAAATATATTCGGCTACAGGTATTCGGCAGAATATCTGTTCAATATTCGGCAAAAGGGCCGAATAAGCTGAATACCGAATAGTGGTCGAATATTCTTTACATTCCTAATTATTTGTAGTGTATTAAAATTCAATTGAAAAGGGGAGTCCTTTAAATTCTATAATGTTAATTAATAAATTGAGAACTTCATGTTAGGACGATATAATGAAATTTATATTGGTATATGGTAAAATAAATTTCAGTATTCTTTGCATATCAGACAAAATTTTAGTTGTAACAAACGTAAAGTTGAATATGCTGAATATCTTGAGGTTGATATTATCTATATTCATGCTGTAAAAGCTTGCATGCAGAAGCTTACATCTTGGGCAGCAGAGATCAACTGCCTCGCCCTGGATATTCAAGTTTAATTGGCTAAATTTTATTTTTCTTACATTATTTTGAAAATAAAAAATGACATTTAATCTTTTCTAATAATTTAAAATAAACAGAAAAAGAAAAAAAGCAAACAGGGAATTTTTGTCAGTAGAGATGGATGGGGGAGATCTCCACTGCTGAACATCATGTCACATGCGGAAAGGAAGACAATTTTTTGTTCTGATTTTTATTTCGTGCTCATGTCTTGAAAAATTATATTGAATGGGCTTCAGGGAGAATAAACCCTCAAAAGGCTTGAATTTTTTTTATTTCAATAATATAAAGCTTCAATTCTTCATTCATTCATTAAAAAAAAAAAAAAAAAAAAAAAAAAAAAAAAAAATGTGGTGTTTTAAAATAAATTTCTTACTTGATTTTATTTCATATTTCTGCTTTCATTTAACTAAATCTTGTCATGTATTTAAATGCACGTGTTAATACTGTTCAAATTTCAAGAAATAAAAAAATGTTCAAAAGAGTCATGATGTCAACATATAACTCATAAATGTCACTAGAACCCAACTTTAAACTTCAGAGTCCTAGGCACAGCATTTTTGCGTGCCCTTCCAAGCACTACTCTTAAGTAATCTCAAAGCTTAGAATTTTTGTGATACGTCCTCATCCAATCATTTCTTCCAGGGCTGTGGAGTCTGAGTATAAGTCAGGCACGTTTTTTTTTTTTTGGGGGGGGGTGGGGGGTGGGGGGGGAGATTCGGTGTCGCTAAAAAACTGGCCGACTTGACTCAGTCTCTAGCTTGTTTTTTGGACAATTCAAAGTGAAATTAAATTAATTATATGTGATTTTAAATTTATAAACTGAATTATTATTTTTATTTTGGGACTATATACCGCATAGATGAAAACTGTTTTTAATTAAAAACTCTCGTTGATATTTTCCATTTAGTATACAGTCTTTTCACTCAGCTTTTTGGGGTTTGCAGAACCCGAGGTAAGGCAAAAATTGAAAATTCTGCTACTTTTGGAGTCTACAGAACCCGAAATACCATTGTAATAGAAACCTTTTTTAGCTCCCAGTCTGTCAAAGCCAGAAAGGGAGGCTAATTCGCCACCCCCTTAATTTAGATAAATAGGTTTTTCATACAGAGTTATCCGATTTCAATTTTTGAAATTTTGTACATAGGTTGATTCTGATAAGACGGTTCCTTGATTAGTTATGGAGGTTCATTGGTTAAATATAAAGGGGGAGGGAACGGGGGCTGATAGCCCCCTTAATTTAGATAAACGGTTTTTTATGCAGAATTATCCGATTTGTTTAAAATTTTGTATATAGGTTCATTCTGATAAGGCGCTTCCCTGATCAGTTTTGAGGGTTTATTGGTTAAGTATAAAGGGGAACGGGGGGCTAATCCCCCCTAATTTAGATAAAGGGTTTTTTCATGCAAAATTACCCAATTTGCTTCAAATTTTGCATAAAGCTTCATTGTGAAAAGGCGCTTCCCTCATTAGTTTTGGAGGTTCATTAGTTAAGTTTAAAGAGGGAAACGGTGGTTAATACCTTCCTCCTTAATTTAAATAATTGGGTTTTTTATGCAGAATTATCCGATTTGCTTCAAATTTTGTATATAGGTTAATTGTGATAAGGCGCTTCCCCTTATCAATTTTGGTTGTTCATTGATTAAGTATGAAGGTGGGGAACGGTGTCCAATCCCCCCTTAATTTAGATAAATGGGTTTTTAATGCAGAATTATCCAATTTGCTTCAAATTTTGTATATAGGTTCATTGTTAAAAGACGCTTCCCTGATTAGTTTTGGGTGTTCATTGGTAAGTATAAAGGGGGAACGGGGAGCTGATACCCCCTTAATTTAGATAAATGGGTTTTCCATGCGGAAATATCTGATTTGTTTCAAATTTTGCATATAGGTTCATTCTGATAAGGCGGTACCCTGCTCAGTTTTAGGGGTTCATTGGTTAAGCATAAAGGAGGGAACAGGGACTAATCCCCTCTAATTTAGGTAAATGGGTTTTTCATGCAGAATTACACAATTTTCTTCAAATTTTGTATATAGCTTCATTGTGATAAGGTGCGTCCCTCATTAATTTTGGGAGTTATTTCGTTCAGCATAAAGAGGGGAACGGGGGCTAATCCTCCCCATAATTTAGATAAATGGGGTTTTTATGCAGAATTATTGTATTTGCTAAACATTTTGTATATAGGTTCCTTCTAATAAGTCGCTTCCCTGATTAGTTTTGGGGGTTCTTTGTTTAAAGATCCAGGGGGAACTGGGGGCTAATGGGTTTTTCATGCAGAATTATCCGATTTGTTTCAAATTTTGTATATAGATTCATTCTGATAAGGCGCTTCCCTGATCAGTTTTGGGGGTTCATTAGTTAAGTATAAAGAGGAGAACGGTGGCTAATCCCCCCTTAATTTAGATAAATGTGTTTTTATGCACAATTATCTGATTTGTTTCAAATTTTGTATATAGGTTAATTGTGATAAGACGTTTCCCCATATCAATTTTGGAGGTTGATTGATTAAGTATAAAGGAGGAAACGGTGTCCAATCACCCCTTTAATTTAGATAAATGGTTTTTTTTATGCAGAATTATCCGATGTTTCAAATTTTGTATATAGGTTCATTCTGATAAGGCGCTTCCCTGATCAGTTTTGGGGGTTCATTGGTTAAGTATAAAGGGGGAACAGGGGCTAATCACCCCTAATTTAGATAAATGGGTTTTTAATGCAAAATTACCCAATTTGCTTCAAGTTTTGTATAAAGCTTCATTGTGATAAGGCGCTTCCCTCATTAGTTTTGGGGGTTCATTTGCTAAGTGTAAAGAGGGGAACGGTGGCTAATCCCCCCCCTTAATTTAGATAAATGGGTTTTTATGCAGAATTATCCGATTTGCTTCAAATTTTGTATACAGGTTAATTGTGATAAGACGCTTCCCTATATCAGTTTTGGGGTTCCTTGATTAAGTATAAACAACAGAACGGTGTCCAATCGCCCCCTTAATTTAGATAAATGGGTTTTTAATGCAGAATTATCCAATTTGCTTCATATTTTGTACATAAGCTCATTGTGATAAGTCGCTTCCCTGTTTAGTTTTGGGGGTTCATTGGTTAAGTATAAAGGGGAAACCAGGGGGCCAATCCCCCCTCTTAATTTAAATAAATGGTTTTTTTTATTCAGAATTATCCGATTTGCTTCAAATTTTTTATATAGGTTAATTCTGATAAGACGCTTCTCCTTATCAGTTTTGGGAGTTCATTGATTAAGCATAAAGGGGGAACTGTGTCCAATCCCCCCTTAATTTAGATAAATGGGTTTTTAATGCAGAATTATCCGATTTGTGTCACATTTTGTATATAGGTTCATTCTGATAAGGCGCTTCCCTGATCAGTTTTGGGGGTTCATTGGTTAAGTATAAAGGGTAGGGAAGGGAGGCAAATCCTCCTCCTTAAATTGGATAAATGGGTATTTCATGCAGAATTATCCGATTTGCTTCAAATTTTGTAAATAGGTTCAATGTGACAAGTTGCTTCTCTGTTTAGTTTTGGGGGTTCATTGGTTAAGTATAGAAAGGGGGAACAAGGTCCAATCCCTCCCTTAATTTAGATAAATATGTTTTTTATGCTGAATTATCCAATTTGCTTCACATTTTGTATATAGGTTCATTGTTATAAGGCGCTTCCTTGATTAGTTTTGGGGATTCAATGGTAAAGTATAAAGGGGGGATCGGGAGGCTAATCTCCCCTCCTTAATTTAGATAAATGGGTTTTTCATACAGAATTATCCGATTTGCTTCAAATTTTGTATATAGGTTCAGTTTGATAAGGTGCTTCCCTGATCAGTTTTGAAGTTTAATTGGTGAAGTATAAAGAGAGGGAACGGGGCTATTCTCCACCCCCTATTTTAAAGAAATGGGTTTTCATGCAGAACCGGTAAATTTTTACTTTATAAAAAACATGAGGTTTTTTTTGTTGTTGATGCTAAATGAAATTTATTTGGATTTATTAAAGAAAGGACAAAGTGTTTTGAAAGGAATATTAAACGAAACCCTTTGAGCGATGTTCGATCACACTTACCCACTAGTTCTATTATATTACTGTGGCACCATTTTTTTTTTTTTTTTTTTTTTTTTTTTTTTTCCCATTTAATGCTGATCGTGAAATCCCATGGTAACCTATGTAAATTTTAAAGAGGTTTTAAAGAGGTAGTATTCCCTTATTATGCATTATACAATTATCAAAATATAGCTTTCACCAGCAGGAAGCAGATGTCCAATGTGCATCTTTAAATTAACATTTTTAAATTGTACATTTTAAAAATTTTCCTTAATTTTTAAGTATTTTAAAAACTTATGAAATTTGAAATTTTTACTTAAAGGAAAATTTTCAAATTTTATGCTCTTAAAAATACTTATCGCTGAAGACGAAGAGTCCTCTTAATCATTCATTGCTGTTGTGCTGTTTTTGTCCCATTAAATATACATGATCACTAGAAATTAGTAAAATAAAAATATATTAATATTATTATTGTTATTATTGCAGGATAATACTGCAGTGATCAGTGTCGCATTCCAGCTAGAGCATGTCATCCTTTCTTAATAGCGAATGATGATGTAAGAAAGGAAATCATGCTGTTCTCGAATAATATTGATGGCTTGACAGTTTTTTCGGAGAAATGTCCTAGGACAATTTTGTTTTGGTAGCATCATATTGTGTAATCAATTAAGGCCTGGAAGAAATTAAAGAATCTAGGCCAACTTTTTTACTAAGTGCAGCTATTCGAAGGCAAGAACTGTCAATGGAAGTAATATCAGTATTGCTGTAATTTTTATTCATTATAACATTTTGATTTATAGTTTTGTTGCAAATAAATGTTATTTTTCAGTATAAATGTTTGTTTTATTTTTTCTGTCTTTTGTAGTTAGCCAGAAAAAAAAATCGAGTAACTTATATATATATTTTTAAATAGTATTTTGTTAGTATGTGCAATTTAATGTTTGTGCAGATTAAATGCGATTGATTTATTTTACTAAGTTTAAGTTAAAAAAAAAAACAGCACATACACATTTGCGAAGTCAGATTTTTTATTAAATAGACACTTATTTTTTTATATATTTTTCCTGAATTATTTGTAATTTTTAATATTCTTCTATTAAGTGATCTGCCATTGAAGAATAAAAGACTCACAAACATTTCTTTCTTTGTCATTAATGATGATAAAATTTTGACTTTAAATATACATAAATTTTTACAGGCAACTGGACTTCATAAATATAGTAAAATAAATATAGGTCAGTCAACAGTATATTTATTGATGTTTATGTAGATATCTCATGACATCATTGTGCACATGTAAATAACAAATGGTTCAATATTCCAACGTAATTTATTTATGGTAAGATTCGGAAAATAAAGATTGCATGGTAAGTAATATACTTTGAAATGTTATATATATATTTTTTCATACAATTTCAATTACTTGCAAATGTAAACTCATAAACAACTAAAGTTTTAAAATCTTAAAAAAGGCCTGATTTAATTATTTTTATTTTAAATTCAAATAAATCAAACTTTAATTCACTGTAAACTCTGTAATCGCTTAGGAACTCATAAAGCTGGAAAATTGGTGTTTCTTTTCAAACATTTTAATAACAAAGAATATTTTTTTCATATCCATTGAAATTTATAAAATATAATCATAACCATCTTAAGTGTGTTTAATATATGCTCTAAATTCATTAAATGAATAAAGAAATTTGGTCAGAACAAAAAGCTTTAGCTTTTAGTAATGCAGAGTGCATATGCTTTTTATTTTATCAAAGGGATAATTCAAGGTGGTATATGTATTTTATACAGAATAGGATGTCTGTTAAATTGCAGTTTTTGTAAATAAGTGATGACACAAGACAATTTGTTTTATTTATTTCATGTTTTCAAAAGTAAAAGAGAATTCACATTTCTAAATTAAATCTTTTTCTGTAGCTCCATTTTTTTAAACTGTATATTTTTAACTATTTATATGATTAAAATATTTTAATTTAACCAAGTGAATGAGTTTCTATATATTTTTTTAATTTCAAATATATTTAAATGGACACTTCTAATTGTTAATTTTAATTATTTAGTAAAGTTTATTTTACTGTAAAATGTATAATTTTAAAATTGTATTTTGAATTTAAAAAAATAGCTGATTTAAATAATTAAAAATATATATGATTTTTTGATTAAATAAATAAGTAAAATCACGAACCCTGTTTTTAAAAAAGATTTTCATTTAGCAAGGCTTTTTGTTATATAATTTTCAGTTGAGCTTCAAGTTCAAAGTCTTGTACATTTTCAAATTGCATGGCTTCTAAAAATTGTTTATCATCAAGCTATTTATTAGGATTAGCTGAATTCTGTATATTCTTATAAGTTACATGGCTTCAAAAGTTTTTAGATTTACTTTATTAATATTACACTGGTGTCCAGAAATTAAGGGGCAGTGACCGATTTCAGACGTTTCGTCGATTATCTTACTGAAACTCGTGAGGAAATGCCCGGAATGCCCTAAAGCTTTGAGGATGTAAAGAACATGTTTGACTTGATGTTTTTCAGTGAATATTTTATCGCGAGGACAACTATGGGGGGGGGGGATAATAACTTTAATAATAAAATAATATTTTCGATCACCCAAGTAACGAAAAATGGTCTGTCACTGTAGTAAATGACTATGTAGGTTCTGTTCAACATTTGTGTGCATTTTTTGTAAGTATAGCATGTATATTCGTGAATATATTAACGTTTCTGTGAAAAATTCAAAAGTTTTTTTTATAACATGCAGAGTTTTCAGCCAAATTTAACACCACTTTCCAAAAACTTGACAAAGAATCGTAGAAATAGTATACTGTGATTAAAATATTAATATATTGAATATTTGATGAGATATAGGTATTTTTATGAAATTAATTTTAACTGCGCATGCGCAAACTACAGCAAACATTTTTGTTATGATTTGATAGCAATACTATAGGGCAACTCATATAAAAAGACCAGTGAACTATCGTGAAAACTCAAATAGTTACAGCATTGATAAATACATTGATAAATTGAGAAATAAGTCTCATATAATCCTATGTTTTAAGCATAACTCAAAAACTACTTACCAACTATCTGTGATTTTGGATTTGCATATTTGAAGCCTCCAGAAATCCACCTCTATTAAAAATTCATAGGTTATTTTTTTTCTTTTTTGAAATGAATTTAAAAATACATTTTTTTTTAATAAGAGAGAACTAAACATAATCTATACAATTTTAACAAATAGATTTTGAAAATCTTCAAATAAGCGAATCCAAAATTATTATGTCAAGTAGTTTTTGAATTACGCTTAAAAAGCTACCCGCATTGCAATTTGTTTTTCATCAATTGCAAATTAATTTCACATTAAGACTTCCAAATTTTAAACCTTCATATTTCTTAAACCACTTGACCAAGTGATTTCTTGTTTCGTATCCTTGGGAGAAATTTACAGAAAAAAAATGTATAACGTCAAAATTAGGTGTATGTATTGAAAAGTTGGAGTTTGGTACAATTTAAGAATGATGACGACCCCCTAAGCTTATTTTTTTAAAACCTATTATTGGAAGAAGATAATTTTCAGTCAAATATGGCTATTTCTGTTTTTTAAGGAGGGGTGGGCAATATTATGATTTAAAAAGATAGGTTTTGTATGTCCTTTGTTTTAGAAATATAGCTACAGAAATTCTTTCCAGCAACAATAAACTTCAAAGTAGTTGCATACACCTCATATGCATAGAACATGTTTCATACTTGTGCTACACCCAGTGGAATAAATTTGAGCTTTTTGAGGATACAGGCTTGTCCCTTTTTTTTAGTAATATTGAACAGTTGTTTGGCACAGTAATGAATTCAGGGGGTGGCCCACTGGGACCCCCTGGAACATTGAAATCCCCCCCCCCCCCCAGAAGATTTGAGATATTATGCTTCTAATGGTTAAAAAGTGCAATTTCCAAAAAGGAAATATATAATTCTCCCCCCCCCCACCCCTCCCCGCCGGAGACGCAGAAAAGGCTCTGAATTCAACACTGGTTTAGCATCATCTGAATATTTAGTTATATTATACCCATGAGCGCATCAGTATACTTGTAACAAATAAATAAAATTTCAAGCTGATTCTGTTTTGTAAGGAAACTTTTGTTATAAAGAGTAGGACCAATAACAGATGAAAATATTGCTTTTGGACACTGTTTTGATTTCCTTTTATCTCAATTAAATATTACTAAGAACTTTTTTGAATACATACACACATTTCGTATCATAAAATGCATTTTGTTATTATAAAATGCATTACATGTAATGCATTTTATGATAACAAATACTTAAAATGTGTGTATGTATTCAAAAAAGTTCTTAATAATATTTAATTGAGATAAAAGGAAATCAAAACAGTGTCCAAAAGCAATATTTTCATCTGTTAATGTTCCTACTCTTTAAAACAAAAGTTTCTTTTCAATACAGAAAATTTTCCGATCATAATGAAAAAAAATTCCGAAAAGCAAAGAAAAAGTTTCTATTCTACACAGGAATTTTTAATTTTTTCAAGATTAGTTTACTGACTGATTCGGAAAAGTTTCCTTTTTAAAACGGAATACTTTCTATCTATTCTCCCATTCTTCCAAAACGTTTCTTTATGTGAATGGAAAGATTTCCGTAAGACCCAGGAATTTATTCTGTGTCTAAAGATTAGTTTCTGAATCAAACGGGAAAAGTTTCCTGACGGAAAGAAAAAACTTTCGTATTTTTCCGTTTTTTTTTCCGTGTTGTTTCGGAAAAGTTTCCTTACCTATACGGGCAACTGGAAATCCTATTCCTACCGGAAACTTTTCCGAATTTTTTTTTACAGTGATATCACTCACACACAGATGAGACAGAGCTCTCTCTATCTCGATTGTTTGGAGTAGCAGAATGGGCATTGACTCATTGACTCATTCGATTTCATTTCTGAAAAATGACAAATAATCACGTTTAAAGTATAAATATTGGAATTCCATTATAGATATTTTGAATGGAAAACCATCTCAACTATTTCAACTATTTTCGAAGAATGGAATTTTGGGTAAAATATAGTTTGGTTTTAAAAAAATCCGAAACAATCCACTTTTTTACGATAAGGCGAGTTTGCTTTATAAAGAAATAATAACAATGATACTACAAATAAATAAATTAGACCAAAATGGGTTTGGAGCTGTGACCACCCTCTATTTTGTTTGCTATGAAAGTCATAATCCTGGTAAAAGATAACAGCTTTAGTTGTAAGTATAAATCATTTATACACTGCTTCATCCTTTCAGGGACAAAAGGGTTGCTGAAACCCCAACTTACGAACACATATACATGGATGTGAAAACAAATTCTCTTTTTCACGGAACACTGTAAAAGTAAATTTTAATTCAAAAAAATCTAGTTTAAATTGAACAGTTGCACTGAAAAAAAAAAAGAAATACTCAAAAATGACTAAGTCCATGTACTCATTTCGAAATGAGTGTTTTTGGATCAAAAATGAACATAGGATCAAACCCAACATACTTGTTATATTTCAGAATGGGTAATGACGAAATTTCGGAGCCTAGAAAGCTATTATTTGAAGGAAAAACGAAGAAAAGGAGAAATGAAAAGTGGATCTGGTTGTTCGGGATTTTCATCAAAGTGGATCCCCTACCACACATTTACTACTCTTTTTTTTCTCACATTTTACACATCTACTTTGTTTTTAGGGTTTCGTTCACCTCACGAAACCCTAAAAACCCCGCTCCCGCTCCGTTGTCTGTCTGTCACAGAGCCATTCTAGAAAACTATGTAACTTACAGAGTTGAAACTTTGTGTATGAATCAGAATATCAACTGTAAAGAGCTGAAAATATTAAAATTTGAAAAATTCGTATTATTTTAATAAATATAGACAAAAAACCGAAATTCTAACAGCCTTTTCTTATTAAATTTAAACATTTTTGTTATAGCAGATGCCAAAAATTAAAAATCCACATGAAATTCTTTCTACAATAATTAATTTTGAATCAGACGATTTTCACGTGAAAAGTGAAAATGAAATAAAAAGTTTCACCCATTGAAACAAGTTGGAAATTGTACGTCAAACGTTACAAACGAGGTGCGTTCGTACGCACTTTTTAGAATTAAATTCATGATATCCCGTGCGTAGAACGGGTTAAACAGCTAGTTAAGTATATATTTTATGACACTGTTCATACAAATATCTTAACTAGTTATATAAATATTCAGTATATGTATCAGCTAGTTATATAAATATTCAGATCTTGATGATTTTTAATTCTGTGAAATGAATTATATCGTCTGCAGATTAATTTCTGTCATAAAATAAGTATCTCGGTCGCTTGACGATTTAACATCCATCGGAAGCTCCTATAACAAAAAAGCACCGATTTAAAAAAAAAAAAAAATTCAAATTTCTTAATAAATATTTTTATTAATATCTCCTAAAGTTTTGATTCGATTTTAATAAAATTTGAAATGTCTCGACAAAATTCTGCAAAGATAAAATATTTTAAATTGCAAACCATTTGGTTGGGTAGTTTTTGCGTTGTTATATGCGGACAGACGGACGGACGGACAGACAGACAGACAGACGGACGGACAGACGGACGGACCAAGCGATGACTATAGGTGCTACGTATTTATATAATTACGAACGCACCTAAAAAAGATAAATATGAAATAAAATGGATTGACGTCATAGTAGTAATAAAGCGGAAAATTTCTAAGATTTCTCAATAATACAAGGAGTATGAGTATGTTTATGCACACAAAGCAGGTTGATATCACGTCATAGAGAATTAAAAGGAGAATCTGACGTCATATTGGAAGTTTAACGAATTTTTCAAATATTTGAGAATAATACAATGTGAGTATGAATATGAGTAATAAAGAATAGTAAATATATGAGTTTGAGAAACATATTGAATCGTGATAAAAATCCGATTATGGAAATATTCGCATATTTTAATATTTTGAAGGTGTACAACATGTTTAATTTTGAAATTATTTTTTTTAAATATCGCATTTAGTCCGCATAAGAGATTATTAAGACAGAATATAACAGCGGGCACTTAGATATTCAAAAAAACGAAAAAATAGACTGGTAAACTTTTACTTTATAAAAACATGACCTTTTTTTTTTTTTTTTTTCTTGGTTGCGGAATGGATTTATTAAAGAAAGGATAAAGTGTTTTGAAAGGAATATTAAACGAAACCCTTTGAGCGATCTTCGATCACACTTACCCACTTGTTTCTTGATAGTACTTCAAAATTATGATTTTTTTTCCACTCATTTTTTTTAAATGTATTTTAACTTTCTTAACGAGAGGCAATATTGTGTTATTTAAACGTTTCATAACATAATATCTTTGCAAATTATAGCTATGCAAATTGGTATTAAACTAAACTGATTTGGCTTACAAATTTATGAATTACGCTAAAATTTATTATTTTATAAATTATAATTTTACAAAATTTATAATTTTTTCCTTAAATTTATAAAATTAGTTAATATTTTTTCTTTACTTTTATAAAAATAAAGTTTTTAACTTTATAACGTTTTTAATTTATTTCGTTAGCTTATATTATTATAATTTAAATTAAATCAATAAATCCAGATTTAAACCTACCTATCCCAAGGTCATTAATTTCAAATTTGTCTTTAAAAATCATTTTTTTTAACTATTTAGTTTAACAAAAACGTACGCAAAAGCTCTCAGTATAGCTGAAATATAATAATTTAATTTATTATAAAAAAATTTATTTACATAATTTTTTTAAAATAAGACATTAAAAAAAATATTTTAATAGCATGTAATAAACACGTCTGATTAAGATAATTGTTGTTTTTTTTTGGAATTGATAAATTGATAATCAGGCAAATAATTTTAAAAAAAAAAGTATATATTCGAATAAAGAAAATGTTGGTACTGTTGCAAAAAGAAGCAACCAGTATTCTTAATACAATGTTTTACGCATATAATACATAATAAAATGAAATTTATCTCTTATAAGGCACCAAATAATACAGCAAAATATTGAAAATTATGGAAAGAAAATATTAAAAACATTGGAACTGAAAAAATCCATCTTACAGATGAAACCTTAAGTTTTTGCATCATAAAATAACTAACAACATTTGAAAAGGAGGCGTGACCACTCATGGGGCGTTGGTCTAAGTCGTCAGGTTAGTATACGGGAGATCACGGGTTCGATTCCACTCATGGCAAGGGTTCGTTAATTACTATAAACTCACGCAGGAATGAAAACAAGTGGGTAAGTGTTATCAAAGATCGCTCAAAGGGTTTCGTTTAATATTCCTTTCAAAACACTTTATCATTTCTTTAATAAATCCAAATAAATTTCATTTAGCAACCAAAAAAAAAAAAAAAAAAAAAAAAAAAAAAAAAAGAAACTTGTTTTTTGTTTTTTTTTTATAAAGTAAAAATTTACCGGTCTATTTTTTTCGTTTTTTCGAGTAACCAGCCCGATGGCGGGCGAAGCCGGCAATAATATCTGTCACGCGGACTAAATGCGATATAAAAAAATAATTTCAAAATTAAACATGTTGTAACCTTCAAACTGTTAAAATAGGCGAATATTTCCATAATCGGATTTTTATCATGATTCAATATGTTTCTCAAACTCATATATTTACTATTCTCTATTACTTATATTGACACTCGCTTTGTATTATTCTCGAACATCTGAAAAATTCGTGTGAAGGTTTCGTGTGAAGGACGTCAGATTTTCTTTTTAATTCTCTAATGACGTGATATTAATCTGCTTTGTGTACATACACATACTCATACTCCTTGTATTATTGAGAAATCTTTGAAATTTTCCGTTTTATTATTAGTATGACGTCAATCAATTTTTATTTCATATTAATCTTTTTTTTCAATGGGTGAAACTTCTTACTTCATTTTTCACGTGGAAATCGTCTGATAGAAAATTAATTATTGTAGAAAGAATTTATCGTTGATTTTTAATTTTTGGCATCTGCTATGACGAAAAAGGTTTAAATTTAATAGGAAAAGTCTGATAGAATTTTGGTTTTTTTATCTCTATTTATTAAAATAATACGAATTTTTCAAATTTTAATATTTTGAGCTCTTTATAGCTGGTATTCAGCTATATACACAAAGTTTCAACTCTGTAAGTTACATAGTTTCTGAGAATAGCTCTGTGACTAACAAACCAGGGAGCGGGAGTAATAGGGTTTCGTGTGATGAACGAAATCCTAAAAATGAGCAGAAATGTATCTATCCCTTATAAAGTTGTCCTCACGAAGTAACTTTTTTTTTTTTTTTCATCCTATAAATTTTATTTTAACGACATAAAAATTTCTAAAAAATACGGAAGATATCTGTTATAAAACGGAAATTTATAAATGGAAATTTCAGAAATGACGGAAAATTTCCTGGAATTTTTTTCCGTTAAAATACGGAAATAGTACTGGCGTCTCGATTGCCAGTACAATTTCCGTTTTTTTTTTTCAGAATTTTTTTTTTACAGTGGGGATCAAAAATGAGTACATAACACTTCATATTTGAATACATCCATGGGATCAAAAATGAGTTACATGTGTTTCTCAGTTTTGAGTACATTTGGATCGGAGCTATTTTGAGTATGTGACTTATTCAAAATTGTGCACTTTTTACTCAATTTTGAATACCCATTTTTTTCAGTGTGGGGATTCAATTGAAGTGATAATAAATAATGCACCACCGCCCTTCAAAATGTTAATGAAAATGTCCTGAAACGGTCCATTCCTAAACATTATTTGTGACTTTCTCCCGTTTTTAGCACTTTCCAACCTAGTTGAAAAGTGCTTATTACTTCGGTTTGTCTGGCCGTCTGTCCGTGCTCTAACTCCTGTAAATATGCTCGGATTGCTCTGCAATTTTTATATGTTATTGTCGTTATCTATGGCACGTTCCCTATTTCAACTGAAGTGTGTAGCACATATAGTTTTCTTACAGGGACACTCAAAAGAATTCCGTTACATTGCGGTCTATGGGGAAAAATCATTTGCGGTTTATTTTTAAAATGTTTCACTATTGTAAACGCATTGAAATTTATATAGATCACTAAGATGCATTAGAAGAAGCTTAATATGGAATAGGGTGTGCATAGAACTTATTACTTTACAGGGACAGTCAAAATAATTCCGTTACATTACGTCTATGGAGAAAAATCGTCTGCGGCTTATTTAAATAATGTTCCACTATTTTAAACGCATTGAAGTTTATATATATTACATTAAGGTGCATTACAAGAGGCTTACTACAGAATAGTGTGTGTATAGCAGTCATCGTTCATTTACAGGGACACACAAAAGAATTCTCTACTGTCTGTTAACAATAATTCCTGGAAGTGCGTTTTAAGTTACTAAACGCGATTTTAATCTTAACTAGCTTTTTGTCTATTACGTGGTGTGTATAAATTCTGTAGATCCTATACAGGGCAGCACAAAAGTTCGCGAACACATTTCCGTTTATGGACAGAAACTCCAGAAGGAGAATTTAAACGGTGCTACGCGTTTCCTAACTAAACTAAAATTTAGCATCCTATGTATATATACAAATCTATAGATCCTATACAGGGCTACATAAAAGTATTCGGAAATTTTTCCGAATATTGTATATATTGAAAATTCCTGAAATTACGTTTTTAAATATGTTATGCGTTTTCCAAATTGTTTACTTAGATGTCATCTTTCAGCTTATTAAACGGTAATGATTTGTAAAATTATTTTAGAAGCGTTGGAAAGTGCTACATAATCTATGCTTGACGCATGATTTTTCGTTCTTGTTTAATATACGAGGACAAAAAAAAGGATTACCAGTATTGTTGAATAATAACCAGTGCATTTTTATTCTGCTTATTCAATGATTACAGGCGTCATTTAGCCGCTGAAAATGAATTAAAAATGAACTATTCGTTATTGTTCAACAAAAGTAATAGGTGTTCGCAATATTTCTCGGTTGTTTTATTTGGGTTCTTTCATGAATATCCAAGCTCTTATCAATAGGCAAGGAACAAAAATAAAATAGGATATTGATTTAAAAAATATATTATTAAAACATTTGCATTATCATTAATAAATAGCTGACCTCCGCCCGGCGTTGCCCAGGCCCGTGATGATAAATTAAAAAAAGAAAACGCATCCAGTATTTATTATCTTTAACCCGATTTTGAAATGAAAAATTCACGAGGATATGGATGTATATTGAGTGATAAAAGAGCTCATTTTCTTGTTTTCATTAGTTTTAAAATAAAAAGTTATTTTTGTTTATGGGTCATCTATAAAACGGTTTTACAGCCCGTGTAAAAATTTCGTGAAAAAATAGTGTTATCGAGTTGTAAAAGAGTTTTCTTCTCGCTTTTTTGTTTGTTTTCGCGTTTCCCACTTCTGATGGCAGAATCCTTCAAAAAAAAAGTGGAAGCATGCGCCAAGAGACCCTTTTCGTGTGGAAAAATAATGTTGGAATTGGACAGAATGCGCTTTTCTTTTTAATATGGATAATAAAATGCAGGTAACTGTATAAAGCAGCGGTCACCGACCGGTGGACAAAGTTTGGGCTGTCGAGAAAACAAAATCTGGACGTTGTATTTTTTAGGATTTGTTAATAATAATAAAAATAAATAAATCTGTCAAATCTTTTGATTCTGATACACTGTATACTTTTACAAATCTTATAATTTTATAAACTTTGTTACAATTAAACCACCTTTAAAGATTCTATTAAGAATTTACAAACTATAGTCTGTCTATGCAATGAGGGAGGCAACTCTTTTCGGAGGTGCGAAGTGGGGGCACCTGACAAGCGAAGGCCGTGGGGCATTTCGGGATTGAAAGTTCGTGGACGGTCAATGCCTGTCCCCGTTCGCACACAACTAGATCGGAATATTAACCTCCTTCTTCGACCGTTACATTCAATCTCCATAAGAAGGAGGTTGAGGGAGGGGGGCGCTGAAATTCCCTCTCCCCCATTTTAACCAAGGGTGATTATAATTAAAGTACCATAAACTTTTACATAACTTAATAATAAATCAATATTTGATACATATTTGATATATAGTACCATAAGTGTACCATAAACTTTTGTATAACTTAATAATAAATCAATATTTGACCATCATTTTTTTTTAATTGAATTTAAAAAAAAAATCATTTATATATATTTTTTTTAAAGTAATTATTAGTACGCGTGTACACATAAAAATAAATAAACAAATGCATTTAAAGCAAAATGAAATAAAATGACTATTGCAATTTCTTGTTCGAAATATAATATAATTAAAATTTACACCTATCACAATAGGCAATTTAATATATCTTAAATAACGCCCACTGAAGACTTGGACCACTGCTGAAAATGTATGTAAAGACACAGAAGAGAAACAGAGAGGTTCTTGGTAAATTGGCAAAAGCATACGATAACGTTTCCCAAACAACACGTTTTCCTCAGATTGGTGTAAAAAATTCAAGCTTACTTACAGAAAATTTTCTACAGAGGAAGACAGGAGATGAAATAAAAATCATTTCAGAATCTAAAATGAAATCTCTTATTTTATATATAGAGAGATTATATATGTATATTATATATATATATATAATGTGTGCATATATATACTATATATACCGGGTGATTATAATTAAAGTACCATAAACTTTTACATAACTTAATAATAAATCAATATTTGATACATATTTGATATATAGTACCATAAGTGTACCATAAACTTTTGTATAACTTAATAATAAATCAATATTTGACCATCATTTTTTTTAATTGAATTTTAAAAAAAATCATTTATATATATTTTTTTTAAAGTAATTATCTGTATTAGTACGCGTGTACACATAAAAATAAATAAACAAATGCATTTTAAAGCAAAATGAAATAAAATGACTATTGCAATTTCTTGTTCGAAATATAATATAATTAAAATTTACACCTATCACAATAGGCAATTTAATATATCTTAAATAACGCCCACTGAAGACTTGGACCACTGCTGAAAATGTATGTAAAGACACAGAAGAGAAACAGAGAGGTTCTTGGTAAATTGGCAAAAGCATACGATAACGTTTCCCAAACAACACGTTTTCCTCAGATTGGTGTAAAAAATTCAAGCTTACTTACAGAAAATTTTCTACAGAGGAAGACAGGAGATGAAATAAAAATCATTTCACAATCTAAAATGAAATCTCTTATTTTATATATAGAGAGATTATATATGTATATTATATATATATATATATAATGTGTGCATATATATACTATATATACCGGGTGATTATAATTAAAGTACCATAAACTTTTACATAACTTAATAATAAATCAATATTTGATACATATTTGATATATAGTACCATAAGTGTACCATAAACTTTTGTATAACTTAATAATAAATCAATATTTGACCATCATTTTTTTTTAATTGAATTTAAAAAAAAAAAAAATTATATATATTTTTTTTAAAGTAATTATCTGTATTAGTACGCGTGTACACATAAAAATAAATAAACAAATGCATTTTAAAGCAAAATGAAATAAAATGACTATTGCAATTTCTTGTTCGAAATATAATATAATTAAAATTTACACCTATCACAATAGGCAATTTAATATATCTTAAATAACGCCCACTGAAGACTTGGACCACTGCTGAAAATGTATGTAAAGACACAGAAGAGAAACAGAGAGGTTCTTGGTAAATTGGCAAAAGCATACGATAACGTTTCCCAAACAACACGTTTTCCTCAGATTGGTGTAAAAAATTCAAGCTTACTTACAGAAAATTTTCTACAGAGGAAGACAGGAGATGAAATAAAAATCATTTCACAATCTAAAATGAAATCTCTTATTTTATATATAGAGAGATTATATATGTATATTATATATATATATATATAATGTGTGCATATATATACTATATATACCGGGTGATTATAATTAAAGTACCATAAACTTTTACATAACTTAATAATAAATCAATATTTGATACATATTTGATATATAGTACCATAAGTGTACCATAAACTTTTGTATAACTTAATAATAAATCAATATTTGACCATCATTTTTTTTAATTGAATTTTAAAAAAAATCATTTATATATATTTTTTTTAAAGTAATTATCTGTATTAGTACGCGTGTACACATAAAAATAAATAAACAAATGCATTTTAAAGCAAAATGAAATAAAATGACTATTGCAATTTCTTGTTCGAAATTTAATATAATTAAAATTTACACCTATCACAATAGGCAATTTAATATATCTTAAATAACGCCCACTGAAGACTTGGACCACTGCTGAAAATGTATGTAAAGACACAGAAGAGAAACAGAGAGGTTCTTGGTAAATTGGCAAAAGCATACGATAACGTTTCCCAAACAACACGTTTTCCTCAGATTGGTGTAAAAAATTCAAGCTTACTTATAGAAAATTTTCTACAGAGGAAGACAGGAGATGAAATAAAAATCATTTCAGAATCTAAAATGAAATCTCTTATTTTATATATAGAGAGATTATATATGTATATTATATATATATATATAATGTGTGCATATATATACTATATATACCGGGTGATTTTAATTAAAGTTACGATTTCAAAAATCGATAATTTTAAAACTACTGTTCAGAATGACTTGATATTTTAGCAGAACAATCGTGAGGCAATGGAATTTTGTTTGGCGAAGGTAAAAAAATAGTTCCAAATTGTGCCGATAGATGGCGTTGTCAGGGTAATGTCAGGGGAAAGACCAAAAATGTATTTTTGAACCCTTTCCGGCGCGGAGTAAATTTGTTTGCAAAATGATGAAATAATAGACTGACACCGGAATTTACAAACGAATCCATTAGTAAAAAGAAACTTGCTTATTTTTCTGGTTCTTAATGAAAGGAAAATTTTAATTAAATACCGGGTGATTATAATTAAAGTTACGATTTCAAAAATCGATAATTTTAATTAAAACAGGTCAGATTGACTTGATATTTTAGCAGAACAATCGTGAGGCAATGGAATTTTGTTTGGCGAAGGAAAAAAAAAGTTTCAAAATGTGCCCATAGATGGCGCTGTCTGGGTTCACATTGTCTGAAGATATGCAAATTACTAATACGTGACATGCGCACCGCAGACATAGCAACCATAAAAATGCAGAGCAGCAGCTCTTTGCCTGAATGCTTCATCATGACTCTGACTATGAAGGATCGCGCTCTGCTCTTGAAGCTTTTTTATAAGAACGATGACTGTGCACTTACAGCTATTAGGAAGTTTCGGACATTAAAATCCATAAAAAAAGGTCCAATAACAACAAATGGTCTGCAAAAAATGATTGCTAAATTCGAAGAGACCGATTCATTTGACGTTAAACGGGGTAGAGGAAGGAAACCAGTTTCAGCTGCGGCAGTGGAAGATGTGGCTACAGCATTACAGGAACATACTGACAGTGATGCTGGAATCAGCAGTGCAAGGGGGATTGGCCGAATGCTGGATATGATAACTCATGTGCAGGACTCCTGCTGACCTGGAAGCACGTCAATCTTTTGCACTACAATTTCTTGCCCGGATGGAAGTGGACAACGGATGGCCATGGAACATTCTGTGGTCTGACGAAGCCCACTTTCATTTGCAAGGTTCTGTAAATACGCAAAATTGCAGGATATGGGCGACCGAGAATCCGTCCCAGCTACAGCCATTACCTCTTCAGTCTGAAAAGGTCACTGTGTGGTGCGGAATAACGGCAGCGTTTATCGTCGGTCCATTTTTCTTCGAGGAGATCACACCTGCGGGTTCCGTTACCTGCACAGTTACTGGCAAGCGGTATGAAGCACTTTTGCGTAACCATGTTCTTCCGGCACTTCAACAGCGTCAGTGTGTGGATCGCATAATATTCATGCAAGATGGCGCTCCTCCGCACATTGCTACTACTGTGAAGCAGCTACTGAGTGATAATTTCGGAGATGATAGGATCATAAGCCGCCATTTTCCAACAACGTGGCCGCCACGTTCCTCCGACTTAAACCCGTGTGATTTCTGGCTTTGGGGGTACCTGAAGAATGTTGTTTATAGCGGGCGGATTCAGAATCTAGCCGACTTGAAGGCAAGCATCACACAACACACCCATTGCATTAGTACAGATACCCTCCGATCTGTTGTGGAGCATGCCGTTTTGCGCTTCCAATTAGTAGCGGAACAAGGCGGAGCGCATATTGAGCAACTTATGCCTTGATAATCAGTAAGGTGTTTGTTCCATGAAGCTCTTTTTTTTTTCATTTTTTGTCATTATCGCTGTCGTCGCTGTAAACACGTTTTCGCTAATAAATTTTTAGTAAATCTCTGAACTCTATTTTTTTCCTTTTGGCAACATCATTCCTATGTTTAACCCTTTAACGGGCGGTGGTCACAAAAAAGGACACCCAATTTTAATTCTAAAACTGACAAACGGCACCAAGAATATTTAATTAAAATTTTAATTTCATTAAGAACCAAAAAATAAGCAAGTTTCTTTTTACTAATGGATTTGTTTGTAAATTCCGGTGTCAGTCTATTATTTCATCATTTTGCAAACAAATTTACACCGCGCCGAAAAGGGTTCAAGAATACATTTTTGGTCTTTCCCCTGACATTACCCTGACAACGCCATCTATCGGCACAATTTGGAACTATTTTTTTCCTTCGCCAAACAAAATTCCATTGCCTCACGATTGTTCTGCTAAAATATCAAGTCATTCTGACCAGTAGTTTTAAAATTATCGATTTTTGAAATCGTAACTTTAATTATAATCACCCGGTATATATATATATATATATATATATATATATATATATATATATAATCAGGAGTGATTGTGTTCCGGTATTTTGTACACCACAAAATTTATATAGCAATCTTTTTCTTCTTTAAACGATACATTCTGCGATTATATCCTAAGAATATTGCTATATAAATTTAGTGGTTTACAAAATACCAGAACACAATCCCCCCTGATATATATATATATATATATATAATCATATTTTAATGAATGGAAATTAAATGTTTTAAGTAAATTAATGTTGAACTTTATAGAAATATGGAGAATTATAATTTTAATTTTAAACAATTAAATAGTGAAATAAATAATTTACAAAATAAATTTATTATTACATATGTTGATAAATCACCAAACAACTATGCTTTCATCTGCAAATATTATTACTCACAGCTAATTTCTAATGCTAAAACAAGTTTAATATATATATATAAAAAAAAAAAAAAAAAAAAAAAAAAAAACTAATGTTGATACAATCATTAATAATCGACATATATTTCAATAGTATAAATTACTAAAAATTAAAAATTACAACTTTAATTATTGTGGTTATACCTATATTCCATAAAATTCCATTAAAATTTAGAGCAGTAACTATTGGTTGTAATACATATAATAATAATGCTAGTAACTTTCGATTAAATATTCTTACTAAATTGCTTGATCTTACAAAATAAAATGATAATTTATGTATAGTTTTCAACTTATCAATAATATAAAAAATTTAAATAACATAAAATACATGAAGACGTTTGACTTTAATGACTTATTTAATAACATTGATATCACAGATATGTTCAGAATTATCAATTTATTATTCAAAGAATACAAGGACGCTCTAAATTTAAAAAATAATATTTCTTTAGCTTACTTTAAAACATTAACTAGATTTATTCTTTATTATAATTATATTATTTTTAATGATACTATATATCAACAAAAATGTGGGCTTCCACAGGGTGGTATTGTATCATCAATTCTTGCCGAATTATATCTGTATTATTATGAACGTAAATCATCTATTGTTGATTGTATATTGTACCGCTATATAGATTATATTATTGTCTTCGATTTTAATAGTAATGCAAATTATTTATTACCAATAAAATATAAAAATTTAAATTATAGTTTCAATGACATGATAAATAATGAAATTAATTTCCTTGATCTTAATATAATTATTTGTGATAATAAAAAAATTCTGTTTGACATTTATGACAAGCGAAATGATTTTACATATCAAGTAAATTTATTTACTAATTATAATTCATGTCTACATAAATCGGTATTTGTCAATATTTTACTAAATTTCGCACACAGAATTAATAATCTTTGTTCAAATAATTTTAAAACTCAAAATTTAAAACTTGTTCATCAACAAGCAATCAAATCCGTCTTTTCTGGTTAAATCAGTTTTACGCATATAAATTTAACTTTCATTATGGATATTTGTTTTAATGGTTTTATGATACATCTCTGTTTAAGTTTAATAATATTGATGTTTTTGTTGTTTTCCCTCTTCATTGTAGATTTATTTAGCTAGGATTGTAGGTTCCATTGCGTGTGCGGGGCTGCATTGGAATAACTCTGCTACTTATGATTTATAAACTGAAATTACATATGAATGTGAATTCTAAATTTATTGTTTTTGTTTATATGGAGTTAAAAATTAATGGGGTTGATACAATGATTATTCAATAAAACTTTATTATATCTATACTAGGGGGCCTACCACCTGCGAGCTACGCTCGCCAACCCCCGCTCAGACTTCGAGGCCTCTAAAAACATGACAGCGTGCTTTATTTTAAAAATATTGGTAAATCTGTAATTGGGTTGCCATGCTTTTAACATTTTAATGGGACATTTTTCGATTATCATGGCCTCATACACAGCTGTTGCGACAACTGACGACTGTTTTCGGGATTGATAAGTAAAATCAATTACTACTTGAAAACCAGCTTGTATAAAATGGTTAGGTTTAAATTGTGACTACCTCTCGAACTTTTAACAACAATCTCTATTCTATTCTTCCTTTGCGTTTAAGGATGAGAAAAATTCC
Organism: Maratus michaelseni; assembly: GCA_963931845.1. Lineage (NCBI taxonomy): Eukaryota > Metazoa > Arthropoda > Arachnida > Araneae > Salticidae > Maratus > Maratus michaelseni. The sequence goes on from OZ007589.1 coordinate 471,374,063, forward strand.
ATCTGCTTGTGAATAACATTAAGAACCACGGTATTGAAAAGTACTATGTTATAAATATTTTCAGTAACAGGTTTTAATTTTCTCTCTATTTTAGTGCACCATCATGCATATTTTCATGTTATTTTAAATATGTAAATTATTTTTTTAATTAATATGTATATACGAATTTTCTAATAATTATTTATCATACAAAATTAATTAAATATTTTGTGCATGCATGCCTGCATTTATTCGGCATCAATTGATGAGATATTTAAACAAATTTGCTATCCGCGGTAATTTTACACCATGTTCTGTCACTTGAATATTGTCCATAAGAAAATCGGGTACTTTTCCATTATAGGATCCTTTGCTTTTAGGTTTGGGAGTTTATTCGAGCTTCAAAAAGGGATAGATTCGTTAATATACATAGATTTGTTGCCAAAAGTTATGAAAATAAATCCAATGAACTTTTGGTGCTTTTCTATTATAGGGGTCTTGACGCTTTTTTAAAAAGCTTGGCGGAAAAAACCAAGCAGGATAGAAAACCAAGCAGGATATTTTATTCTTCCGTTCAGTTGGGCAATTATTATTTTATATATTAGTTTCAAATATCCGAATTAATGATTTTATAAATTCGTTTAGTTAAATGTTACAAAAAAATAACAAAATGATATCAATAAATAATAATTACTATTAATTCCTTTTCCCTACTTTCTTTTGCGTTTACCTAAATGACGTCATTTGGACGAATTTATTCAAAATATTTTCAGTTTATAAGTTAAATTAAATGCTGACAGACGATTGAATCCTGACGATAGAAATGTGATTTTTTTTTTTCAAATTTTCCTGAAAAACATAATTTAATCATAATCTTGTCTTCATTATCGATTGAAATAAAAGATAAATTCAATTTCAATTTGAAAATGACGAATAAAAAGAAATCAATAATCCCTATCGGGATCCTTTTCAATTTTTTTCCCTTTTTTGTCACAAAAAAACTGAGTAATTAGTTGCCATCATTACAGAAATGTCATTAAAATTAGAAAAAAATTAATATCTCGAAAACTAATTCCAATTTCAAAATTCTATTACCAGTTTTGACATCCGCGGATTTTTATGAACAATTGGTATTAATTTCACCATCAAGCGTTTAATATTTTATTAAAAATAGCCTTGAAACATAATCAGTCGTTTAATCAGTCGTTTCATAAAATCGTTTCATAAATTCGTTTCATAAAATCGTTTCACAAATTCGTTTCATTAGGATTTTATATATATAGGGTAGATATTTGAAACGCTAAGCGTTTTCTTTTGACAGTCCGTGAGAACAAGCTGCTGCATCAAATTACACCATTCTGTTTTTAAATGAAAGATATTTGGACACAGATTTGTTACCTTACATTCGTTTGTTTATTAATTAGCAGAAATTTTAATTTCAAATGGGTTTTTAAAATTTTTTAAAATGGTGGCAATCGGATTACTTCCATTGTTGCGAGGAGAAAAGATAAATATGAAAACAGACACGTGGCTTTTTTAATTTGCAAGTTAAATTTCGGTAAAAATATTTATTCACGTGCATTTTATTTTTAAAAGCGAATAAAATTTCATATTTATTGTGACGTCACTGAATATTGTTCATTGGGTTTATTTTATGTTTATGCATTATAACTTTATTGATGCCATTTTTTTTCATTAAATGCCAAACATATTTGTATTTGTATACATGGTTAAGAATAAAAGTAACGTATTTAAAGTACGCGTGAAAAGTTTGCGCTGATGAAAATGACGTTAGGCTTATCTTGAAATGCATTTTTACATTGATAAAATTAAAGAGAAAAAAATATGTGATTGTGTCAACATGACGTAATTTTAGCTGATTTTTCAATTCTTAATTATAAAGATTAGTATTGGAGCCTTTATTGATTGATTCATCTTGATTGCATAACTTGATTACATGCTACCAATTACCTTTTTTTTAATTACAGGTATCTCATTTTTTAAATAAAAATTTCACAAAAGTAAAGGATTTCAGGAAAAAGTTTTGTAGGTGTATTATAAGTTCATTTAATAGTTCCTTATTAGCGGCAAAGTCCTATTTCTTTCACTGTCGATATCTCTGTCGACGTCCAAAAATGATGTCTACTTTTGGACGCCAAGCCAAATCCAAGTGGCAATTTTTAGAAATGTATAACGATTGTGACAACAAACGGCGCTTTTATTGCACTTACATCATTTCTAAATACCGTGCAATTTCAATCCTTACATCATCAATTAGAATTTTTTTTATTTTTCGAATGACATTTATATGAAAACTGCCGGTTAATGTAATAATTTTCATAATTTAATAATTTAATAATTTGTCAGGCATGAATTATTTTTTCAAATCTATTTCAACAATGGCCGCTTCAATACTGTTAATTAGCCCCTGGAAAAGTTGCCACAACCCTGACCAACATAAAAAGTGAATTTAAAAAAAAAAAAAAAACGATTTCCAGTTTATTTTGAACATAAAATTGATATGTTGAATTCATTGTATGTTTTGCGTCAGAATATGCTAAAAATTGTATTTTAGATATTTTTAATGATCTACTGTATTTCATTGTATAAGAGGAAATTATCCCCGATTGTGGAAAAGGGAGAATCATCCTGATTATGGAAAAGGATAAAAGAAACCATACTAATAAATTACGCTTGAAAACATTAAAAATCTGCCTCATCTGCAGATTGTATATTATTATTCTAAAAAAAATGTGCCCATCTTTACATAAAAATTTATTAGCTTAAAACAATGGATGCATTTTGGAAGATATGGATTTTGAAACGAACAGTGATTAAAGAGGACATTTTAAAACTTTTTACTTAACCATTTTTAAACTTTTTTTTAGTGTCGAATTTTGACGGTGCCTTTGGGCACATGCGCATAGGACCGAATGCGCATAGGCACATGCATTTTCTATGTTCTTTTATTTACTAAATATGATATGGACGTAGGAATGTACTATCTGTAGGATACTTAATAGGTCCATGAAATTTTGTCTTGCTGTGGTGAGTATGGTGAGTAATGTCGAACTGATTTGCATTATACAGTTGTGTATAGATTGATTGTTTGAAGTTTGTATCAAAAATAGTACTGTAATTTTTCACTGGAGGAAAAAACTTTCTAAATAAAATTTTTGAAACACTGTTTCATACTCACCCCTTCTTAAATAATAAAGAAGCATTTTTTACTAATATTGTTATAGTAATTTTTCCGTCAAATTTTGACAAGTTCCATCTAGTTAATATATTAAACAGATAGTTAAATATATTTCAGTAATTATAATTTTAAATAAAATTATTATAAATAATAATTTCTTCTTTATTTTTTATATTGGAATTATAATAATTTCACGTTGCTGTTGGAATAGATATAACTGGATATGGAATAGATATAAACTTGATATAGATTACTAGATATACATAATTAGATACCCCGTTTTTATGGTATTATGATACATTTCTGTTTAAGTTTAATAATATTGATGATTTTTTCCCCTCTTCATTGTAAATTTATTTAGCTAGGATTGTAGGTTCCATTGTGTGCGGTGCTGCATTGGAATAACTTTGCTACTTATCTATACTAATATTATAAAGAAGTAACGATTGTTTTTTCAGTTTGTTTGTCTGTACATAAAAATTGATTAGCTTAAAACAATGGATGCATTTTGGAAGATATGGATTTTGAAACGAACAGTGATTAAAGAGAACATTTTAAAACTTTTTAGTTAACCATTTTTAAACTTTTTTTTTAGTGTCGAATATCTCTTGTAGTTCGATATCTCAGGAACTACCGAAGCGATTTCAAAAGTGATGATTGCAAATTGATGGTGACAATCCCTGCTCAATCTTTGCTTTATGTCTGTGCCACTACGCCCGGGGGGATGCAAGAGCGAAAAACGTTCTAAAATTTCGATTTTTTTTATACCGAAGGAGATAGAAACATGAAATTTGGCATGGAAGTTACTTATAAGATGTAAATGCTATCTAAGAACAAATTCTAAAAAAAAAAAAAAAAAAAAAAAAATCGAAATTTAAAAGGCGAAAAGCGTTCTAAAAACATTCTAAATTACAATTTCGATGGAATCTCTGTATACAACTGGAAACAACTCTGGAAACAATTACAGAACCATTTTCAAAATTGGTGGTGGCAAATTGATGGTAACAGTCCCTGCTGTAACATAGGCTATATTTTATTACTTAGCTTTATTACAAATTTCAAGTTTCTAGCACTAAAAAATCGAATTATTTTCAAATTTTCGATTTTTTATTTTATTTTAGATTTTTATTGTGTTTTTAATTTTTTCTTATTCTGAATCCTAAACACTATCTTTACGCCGAATTTTAAATTTCTAAGGCTAAGAGATTTTTTTCATTTTTTCAATATTTTTTCCTTTTTTGTATCCTAAAAACTAGCTTTATTCCAAATTTCAAGTTTCTAGCACTAAAAAATCGAATTATTTTCAAATTTTCGATTTTTTTTCGATTTTTTTTTTCGATTTTTATTGTGTTCTTAATTAAATTATTTATTTTTCTGCATCCTGAACACCAAATTTTAAGTTTCTAAGGCTATGAGATCGAATTATTTTAAATTTCGTTGACATTTTTGGAGTTTTCAAATGTTTTTCGAATTTTCCGGATTTTATAATTTTTTCTTTCTTTGTATCCTAAACACTACCTTTATTCCAAATTCCAAGTTTCTAGGACTACGGTCGGTTTTGCGATTTTTGCTGCTACATTTATTTATTTATTTATTTATTCTTAAAATTTCTAAACATCGCACACTTTCAATTTTTACACCGTTGGGAAAAAATCTCCTTTCAAATGCAATTTGTTTGAAAACAGTATCGCAATGGGACTCAGCATTTACATTCAATCTCAACGATGATTTTTTTTAAACATCTATCTCTATCTCTTGCAGACGATTACAAAATAGTTCAACATTTGTAACTTCATGAAGCAATCCATAAAAACACATACATTTAACAGATGATCAGAAGAATAGTTAAAAAAAAAAAAAAAATTGCTGTAGATAACGAAATTTTTACGATTTCTTTGGCTATTAACGTCTGGTACGAGACCCATACGCCCCCATTTAATAAATTTCAAAATTTTATTTGATATTTACTCTTTAGGGGGCAACGTAAAAGAATTTATCAAATGTTAATAGAGTTTTCAATAATAAAAAAATAATAATAATAAATGATTTTCACCTATATCCTCTATCCCGGGATGCCCTAGTTTTTATAAATGTAAATATACAGAGTCTAGGTCAATTTTGAGAAAAGTTTTTTTTTTTTTTTTTTAACAAAATCTCGATTTTCAGTGTCTGTCCCTTACTTAAGGTATACTTAATGATCAGTATATTTTCCATTATTTTACAGAATTTTTTTTTTTTTTTTTTTTTTTTTTTTTTTACAGTGAAAGAATATTGATGTACAAATAAAGAACCTATATGGACTATTATTCTTAAAGTTATATTGAAAATAGGGGGGTGCTCAATACTTTAGGCCAAGCGGATGTCACATTATACTATAGATACTTTACTAAACTTTATCATTAAAAGTATTTTTGATTTTGTTAGATATTTAACAAATATCTAAAATAATTATAATTTTCCGACAGTATGAAACAAACAACCAACAACAACAACAAAAAAATCATGATAATAGCGAATGTTAGCATTCATAAAATTTTAAAAAACTATGGAGGGTGCTTAAAATAGTGATGTTTGAGTTATATAAATAGCCTATAACGCACCCGATAAACTCCTAAAAACTCAATAAAGTTCAGTTCTCTTAATGTAAGTAATTGGGTTTAAGATTTACACTGTGATCTATTTTGCTTCATTTTCATCTTTTAAAAAGGGAATGACCCAAACTCTGTTGATTAAAAAATAATTTAGCACGTCTCAGCTGTTTTTATAAGATGAAAGAAAAAGGTCAATTTCTATGTTATCAAGTTCCGTTTATTCATGGATTTCCTATGACTTGAGCGTTTAGAGGAAGAATTCATTCATTTAGAAATTTAAAACATAAGCTGTCACTTGATTAAGAAAAAAATTTCCAGAAAAGGAATAAGGAAGAGAAAGTAAAAAGAAAAAAAAAAAGAAGTGGGTAAGTGTGATCGAAGATCGCTCAAAGGGTTTCGTTTAATATTCCTTTCAAAATACTTTATCCTTTCTTTAATAAATTCAAACAAATTTCATTTAGCAAAAAAAAAAAAAAAAAAAAAAAAAAAAAAGTCATGTTTTTTATAAAGTAAAAATTTACCGGTCTATTTTTCTTTTTTTTTTTTTGAATATCTAAACCATTCCGATAGCGGTCTAAGCCCGCTATTATATATTCTCTCACTGTAATATCTGACATGCGGACTAAATGCGATATTTAAAAAAAATAATTTCAAAATTAAACATGTTGTACACCTTCAAAATGTTAAAATATGCGAACATTTCCATAATCGGATTTTTATCACGATTCAATATGTTTCTCAAACTCATATATTTACTATTCTCTATGACTCATATTGATACACGCTTTGTATTATTCTGAAACATTTGAAAAATCCCTTAAACTTCCGATAGAACGTCAGATTTTCTTTTTAATTCTCTAATGACGTGATATTAATCTGTTTTGTGCACATACACATACTCATACTCCTTGTATTATTGAGAAATCTCTCCGTTTTATGTTTTATTACCACTATGACGTCAATCAATTTTATTTCATATTAATCTTTTTTTCAATGGGTGAAACTTTTTATTTCATTTTTCACGAGGAAATCGTCTGATAGAGAAATAATTATTGTAGAAAGATTTTCATCGTTGATTTTTAATTTTTGGCATCAGCTATAACGAAAAATGTTTAAATTGAATAGGAAAAGGATGTTAGATTTTTTTTTTTAATCTCTATTTATTAAAATAATACGAATTTTTCAAATTTTAATATTTTCAGCTCTTCACAGCTGATATTCTGCGATTTATACACAAAGTTTCAACTCTGTAAGTTACTTAGTTCTCGAGAATGGCTCTGTGACAGACAGACAACGGAGCGGGAGCAATAGGGTTTCGTGAAATGAACGAAACCCTAAAAAGTATCTTGAAAAGCGTCCTCGATACTCTTTCCCAATCATTGTTTATTTGCGATCTTTATAAATCTTTCGCATGCAACTCATCTCGACTCTTCTTCATTTTATAGTTTACACGCATTTTCAGTTTATTAAATTTCATTAGAAAATATAAAATGACGCGCTCTTTTTGCGTTTAAAAAAAAAAAAAAAAAAAATCTAAGCGTATATTATGATTTTTTAACATTTAAATTAACGGAAATATAATGGTACTATTATGTAATCATCACCTATATACGGGATGTTTCTTTCGTAACAAATATAATTATCATTATTATAACTATTACATGGATGATACATTTTGCGTGATTTGATTTTTACCCTGAAAAAAAAAATGTCAATTTACAAAACTAGTTTTTGTAAAACTAACAGAAATCTGTATGATGCTTACTAATACAGTTATTAAAACAACTTTTGTAATTTTACATGCATTTTTGTTGTTGCAGTTACATAAAAGCTATAGGCATCCCAGTTTCCTAGAAAATTCTTACTTGCCTCAGATTTTATTTATTTATTTTTTAACCATTGGGAAAAAGGTTATTGTTTTCGGTCGAGAATGGACCTCTTGACGTCGTCACTTTATTTTTTGCGGTTTATTTGAATGATGTTATACATTTATTTCTAAGCACGTTGAATTTGATGTATATCAAATAGGTGCTTACTAGAGGGTGTGCAGAGCACTTCTAGTTCCTGTACAGAGACACTCAAAAGAGTTCTCTTCCATTGGAGAAAAATCGTTCACTATTTTTCCAACCTATTGAAATGGATATCACTCAGGTGCATGACTAGAGAATATGGCATTCATCGTTCATGGACAGGGACACACAAAAGTATTCGGTACTCTCTGTTAACAATAATGGCTGGAAGTGCTTTTTCAGTTGCTGAACGAGTTTTTAAATGGAACTCATTTTTTACCAATTACTTAATGTGTATTAAGTCTATATATAGATCCTACACAGGGCCTCAACATTTTGAGCTTTCGGAATATTTTCCCAATGGTATTGTAATTTCTTAAATTATAATTTTAATACATTTTATTTCTGTTTACAGCGTAGTTTCAAAATTAGGGTGAAAATGAAGATGAAACTCCAATTCGCGAAATCAAACAAAGTAAAAGTATCGTCAAAACAGGCAAATACTTACGCGGTGTCTCACCCGATAAAAATATAGGGTTGTCTTCTGCAAATACTTGAGAGCGTCTACTCAATGTGTAAAGGTGACATCTTCGGGATTATCAAACCACCGATGCACTTATCCATTCACAGAATATCCAAAAGTTCTTTTACTTTTCTGTTATTTGTTATATCTATAATATGAATCTCAACATCGTCCCATTCAGAAAACTAGAATAAAAGTGTAAATGAAAAAAAAGCCCCACGATTGGCTCCACCTTTCGTCTTTGCTTCAGAACGGACAAGTTTAAACTCATTTTCACGATGACATAACACGATAACATCGAACACATTTCTTTTTTTTTTCCTTCTCGATTTATAAAAAATGACATTTTTTCGTAAGTGAACGTGACGTCAGCGAACGCGACCCAATCTCGTTGCCACGCGCTTCTAAACTTTAAATAAAATGAGGGGATTCTATAGTAAGTGATAAAAAAAAAAAAAGCTACCAAAAGAGAGAGAGAGAGAGAGCGAAAAAAGAAAAAAATCGAAAGGAGAGGGGGGGGGGTATTTTTTTCTCCCTCTTTAAAAAGAAAAGAAAAGAATTCCGTGGGACTGGAGCATTGCCCCCTGTGGCAAGCGGCACGTGCTTTTATTAGTTTTAAATACAACGTAAAATATCTTTTCGATAACTTTGCAATGGATTGGATGATAAAAAAATAGCCTTGTTACCTAAGGTTTGATTCGACCCTGTTTGAAAGAAAGTTGGACCTTCAAATGAATTCAACCATTCTTCACGCACTTACACATTTTAGAAACTGAACATTTCTTTTACTCTAGTCTAAAGAATATAGCCTATATTACTGCCCTATCAATATGCGGAAATGTGTGCACAGTATGTTCTAGAGATACTATGTACAAAAATGTAACAAAAATTAATTTGTTTGTGTTCAGTATTGAAACAGAATCATTTTTAGGGTTTCGTTCATCTCACGAAACCTTATTGCTCCCGCTCCGTTGTCTGTCTGTCACAGAACCATTCTCGAAAACGGGATTACGACAATTTCACGTATATTATCAATCAGTGGTGTGAAAGGGTGCGTCAACTACCTCTTTAACAAGAAGGTTGCCAGAGACTCTAAGCGGACTGAACTATTTACATTTACGCAAATTTCTTGGTTTGAGATAGTCCCTTCAGAGCCGCAGATCGATGATAATAAATACCACATGTTCTCCATCTTTGGAAACTAAAAATGATTATTTTAACTTCCGTAAAAAGGCACCTGCACACCTGCACTTTTTCTCTTCTTTGTTAAAATATTTGCTTTTTAGAGAAAGCTTCGAAAACGTTATCTTTTAAACATGAGTACTGATATAGGAACAAATTCTATTTGAGGCGAAATTGTTAAATTTTAAACTATTATATTAAGATTATTTTTTAAACATTATTATTAAAAGTGAATGAACTTTGGATTTATCATTAAGCTTGAATGTTGGATATTGCTTCTTGAAAACACTTACACCCGAAATAGCTGATAAAATTTCAACTAAAGCGTAAATGCCTTTAAGATTTAACACGGTTTTCACACATCTAATTATTTATATCATCTTTATCTTTTACTAGAGTTATTGTACCTATAATTTGACAACTTTTAATGTGTTGAGTAAAATAATTGGATTTCGCAATAGTATGTATATTTTGCAATGATAATTCAGCGGGGGGGGGGGGGGGGGACAACACGAATATATCAATTTAGAAATTATTACATAATTTATGCCCAGTTTTTTTATTCTTTTTTTTTTAACTTTCATTTTATTTGCCCTTATATTTTGATTTTAAATAATGTAGAATGTATTTCTCACGCCATCATTGAAGATTTATTAGGATAATAATAAAAACATTTTTCTTTTATTATTAATTAACGAACATGTTTTATGCTAATACTAACCTAGAATGGATTTATGAAGACTGAATATCACTGCATCAATGAATCATTACGGATTGCATCAAAGCTCTTTTTGTAAAACTTTTTGTCAACTTTTTTTTAGTCTGGTGTTCAAGTAATTCCACATGTTTTAACATTCAGAGAATTTATCAAGAAAATAAGAAAAATAGACTTAAAGCGTTGATTTACATTATTTAGACTTTTATTTCAAACATGTATTTCATTTTATAAACAGGCACTTTTACCCCAAAACATTTGTTTGAGGGAGAAGAGTCAAGGGATAATACACTAACATATGAATCTGGAAAGGTGTGATATCAATTTAAACCTAATATGCTAATAAATGGAACATTGACATAGGAATATTGTACAAAGTCACTTCTAATATACTCGTATGATTTCATTACATATATTTTGGAAAAATACTTTGAATGATTTAAAGAAACAACAGCAACAAAAATACAGACTTCGGTTATATTTCAGACATGCAAGATATTTGATAAAAAATAAAAATCTAATAATAATTAAAAACTAAAACTTAGCAAGCATTAAACTGTATAAACATGCGTAGTTACTTTATCAAATTGTGAAATTTTAAGTTGAATAAAAAAGGGTAAAGATAAAATAATTTATGACACTATGAAAATTGATTGATGAAACTGAAATATAATCAGTTGACTGCATGGATATTCTTCAAAAATTCTCTCAACGAAGTCATCGTTAAAATTTTTCTCAGACTTTCTGTAAATTAGAGTAATATAATTATTGTAAATTATAGCAATGTCTTTATGAAAAGCAATTTCGTCTCGAAGTACCAGAAAAATAGCACTATTTACACTTCGAATGAAAATGAAAAATTGTTTCACTTTTGTTTGTCAGATTTATGTTTGTTCGCACTCTGAATGTCTCAATTTCAGTAAAAATACTTGTGTAAGAATCAAATTTGATTGTGTTGTAATGCTCAGGTGAGCCGAGATATATATGAATCCATTTTTGATCGCAAACGCATGAGATTGGCAAGTACTGCTATTCAGAAACCGAATAGCTTTTCCATTATTCGTTAAAAATAGAAGGTCTTTCAGAAAAACCTGTGAAAAATGACGTTTTTAACAGAATTTCTGGATGCGACAGCCCGATAAAGGTCGTTGTGAGACAACAATTGCTTATAACTCAAGATATTACTTTCTCGAAAAATGAAAAAATATATATTCGATTTCAAATCACTGAAATGTGCTAGAGTTTTGCATTATTGAGTCGGGATTTTTTTTTTTTCCCTCCAGAAGCGCCTTAAAAGCAAGGTTCATGATTTTTTATTTCATTTCTTCATTTTTATTTACCCCCAATAAAGTTCATACATACCAAATCCACTTTGACACGTAAATTAGATTAGTACTTAATTTGTCGACAAACTTTTGAAATAAATATTAGGTCGATTTCGTAAGAAATGCTACTATTACATTCTCCCCTAAGTTGGAATTCCTGAAACATTTTTTAAGATCTACGCCGATCATGACTCCCACAACCCAACCAACCTAGTTCAAAACTTTATATATATATATATATATGTCTATATCACTTTTTTATGGACGCAATAACTTCCATAATTCTGCACAAATCTCTTCCAAAGTGATACATAAAATCAACCGGCTTAAAATCTTGGTCAAGTTCGTCATGTTCGTTAATCATTATTTTTTTGTGAAAACAGAAAAACCATCATAACTTCTTAATTATCATACGTATCGAATCCGTTTAAAATTATTATTACTTCTAGGAAAAGGGCCAAAAATTTATTTATATGACAGATGTTTCATATCATTAAAAAAGGCCTCAAGGTGTGCGTGGAGGGGGGGGGGGAGGGCGGGGGGATAGGGGTTTAAGAAGAAAAATATTCATAACTTCGTCCATTCGCAAGATATCAAATACGCTTAAATTTATTATAAATCTTCTTAATATTATCTACAAGTTTTATATTAATAAGTTTTTTATAGGACCAACTCTTACAGCAAAATAAATAAATAAATAAATAAATCCTTGCTGGCTCCACTTTACCGGCGCAGGTATATTTCGAAGTATTAAAAGTATTAAAAAATAAATAAAAAAATCGTTTTTTTTTTTTTTTTTTAATCAGATTTAATTTTTTTAATTATACTTTTTAAAGTAAAATAACCTTTTTACAAAATCATTAAAATTAACAACTAAAAAAGCTCATTTAAATTTATTTGAAATAAAAAAAAAATACTCAGTCACTTGGTTAATTTGAAATATTTTAATCATATGAATAATTAAATATTACAGTTACAAAAAATGGAGCAATAGAAACAGATTTAATTTGAAAAGGGGAATTATCTTTTACTTTTGAAAACATGAAATAAATAAAACGAATTATTTTGTGTTATATGATCACTTGCTTAAACTGCAATTTAACAAATATATACTATTCTATATAAAAAATATATACCACTTTAAATTATCCATTTAATAAATTAAAAAGCATATGCACCCTTCATTACTAAAATCTAAAAATTTTTAATACCAATTTTTTTTAAATTAAAAATCTTAAAATACAAAAGATAATTATATTTATAAAACAAGAAAACTGTTATGAATGAAATTTTAAACATTCTATTCCAGATTGGTACAGAATTCTTTTAAAAACATCTATTCCGGATTATGTACAATATTCTGGAGTACATACAATATTCATTTAATGAATTTTGAGAATGTATTATACATACATAAAGATGATCATGATTATATGTTACAAATTGCAATGGATCTGAAAAAAAAAGTTATTTTTTGTTATTAAAATATTTGAAAAGAAACCAATTTTCCAGCTGAGTTCCTAAGCAATTACGGAGTTTAGACCAAATCAAAGTTGGATTTATTTAATTTAAATTAAAAAAAAAAAATCTTTTTTTTTTCTAAGACTTTAAAAAGTTTAGTTGTTAATTAGCTTACATTTATAAGTAATTAAAATTGAAATTATATTTAACAAGAACGAAAAATCATGCGTTAAGCATAGATTATGAAACACATACCAGCACAATCAGAATACTGTAACAAAACTTCTTAGATTCATAAGGTGAAATGTGATATCTAAGTAAACAATTCTCGAAAACGTATATCATATTTGAAATCCCAGTTTCAGTAATTAAAATGAATAATTAAAAAAATATCTGAATTTTTTATTTATTTATTTATTTATTTTTGTGTATCCCTTGTACATGATCAATGGATTTGTATACATGCCACATAATATGCTAAAATTTAATTCAGTTAGGAAACGCACAGTAAAGTTCAAAAATTCCATTCTTCAATTTCGGTCAATGAAAGACAATGTACTCGACATCTTTTGCGCAACCCTGTATATGATCTATAGAATTTATATACACTAAGCAATATGTAGAAAATTAGTTACATTTAAAAACGTGTGGCACAACGGAAAACAAGCTTCCAGAAATTAATGTTCACAGACAGTACTGTACCGAATTGTTTTGTATATCTCTGTAAATGAACGATAAATGCTATGCTCTCTATAATCTATGATAAGCATTTTGTAATGCAACTCAGTGATATATATCAATTTCAATATGTTTGAGATATATTAACATCATTAAAATACACCGCAAACGATTTTGCCCCATAGACCGTAATGTAAAAGAATTCTTTTGAGTGTGCTTGTAAATGAACTGTAAGTGCTACATACTTCATTCTCAATACCGAACATGCCATAGTTGACCTCAATGACATATGAATTGCATGGAAATCCGAGTACATTTACGAAAGTTAGAGCTCAGACGGACAGACAAACAGAATTAATAAACATTTTTCAACTTTGTTGAAAATATATTATAAAATATTGTATAAAAATATATATAAAAACATATCAGACTATTACAAGCCATGAAATCATTTTATTTTCCAAATATTTCCGTAAATAAACTTACATCAGAATATTGAACCACTTGTTATTTACATGTGGAAGTAATGAGATGTCTATATAAATTCAATTAAAAAAACTTTTGAATGGCCTATATTTATTTATTCTAACGTTTTCCATATCCTCGCAGAAAGTCCCCATGATTTTGTATTAAAAAATTTACATAAGATTTAGATGTTTTTAATAGATAAATATTCATTAATCTTTTAACGTTTTTCAGCTAAGATTCTCTATTTTTAAATTGGGATTTTTATTTTAAAGTGTGATATTTGATTTAAATAAAATTAAAAATCATGCATTTTGAGTTCTCAGTCTCTCCGACTCCTTAAATTTACAAAGTTTATTATTATTATTATTATTATTATTATTATTATTATTATTTTCAAAACATAATATTTATTACAAAATTTCTTGACCTGAATTTGAAATAAAATTTTTACGAAAGTTGTTTTAAATCAGAGATTTAAAAAAAAAAATCAGTTTAATCTTAATCATGATTAAAATCAAGCTGATTTAAATCAACGAACTCTGCTTAAAAGTGGTATGAATTTGTTTCCCAGATTCAGTTTTAAAAAATCGCACACATTATTTTTTATGAAATGTTATATTTTACGTGCATTTTGAAGAGGTTATGTATATCACAATTAAATTAAGTAAGCTAGATTAAATACTAAAACCAGTGAAATAGAACGTATGTAAAGCGGAAAACATTTGTCAACGGAAAATTTCATGGTCTCGGTGAAAATAATATAAACTATAAGGAATAGTATACCTGCTAAGATGAAAACCTGTCTATATAGTCAAATGAAATTTCTCGAAATTCCTGCTGTGAATTCAACATTACAGTAACACAATTACTTGTACCTGAAAGGGTTAACAGTTCTTGTTGTGACAATTTACGTAGCGAATCCTTGTTTCAATTTTAGCAATAATTTCCTAATTTCCCTTTTTTTTTTTTAATGTTAATTTTGTATTTCTATATTTCCGATTACGATAAAAGTATATTAACAGCACATGCATCTTTTTTACTGATTTGTTTTAATTATTATTTTTTTTAATGATTTATATGAAAGATTATAGTTGTTTTTGCTTATGATATATATATATATATATATATATATATATATATATGGGCTGTTTAATAGCCTCTGCTTGTTAACTAGGAGAAGACCCTTTAAATGCCTCAGAGGAGGACTTAAAGGAATCGACTGGGAGCAGAGACTTAATGTCCAATCCGCACCTTCCATCGGTGCAGCCTGTTAGTACTCTTGCCTAGTGCATGGGGAACGAACGCGGATGGGCTTCCTCCAACCCGCTTGGCCAGCGTGGAGGAATTTGGCCACCTCCCCCCTTATTTTACCATGAATTCACAAAACAAATCACGGCCCTCAATTCCCGGCAGTCTGCATGTTCCTGATTACGGCAGCGATCAGAAAAACATGAAGACAGAGGGTGCTAAGAATCACCGGGCTCGGCTTGGCTGCCATAAGTTGATGACCTTGGCTACGTATAATGGACGATCCTTATCTTCTGAAAGTCGTTTACAGGAACTTGAAGAAGAATTAGAAAGAATCAACTGGGACATTCTAGGATTATGCGAAGTAAGAAGAAAAGGTGAAGAGAAGATTGATCTTGCCAGTGGACATGTATTGTACTACAGAGGTACAGAAGATGGAAAAACAAGTGGTGTAGGATTTCTGATTCATAAAAGGTGGAAGAATCAAATCGTAGAATATGATAGTGCATCAGATAGAGTTGCAAGGTTAGTTATACAAGTGTCAAAAAGATACAAGCTGCAAATTACCCAAGTTTATGCACCAACAATTAGCTATACTGATGAAGAAATTGAGGATTTCTATGAAGAAGTAGCTTCAATGCATCAAAAAGGAAAATGCTACATAAAATTAATAATGGGAGACTGGAATGCTAGAATTGGGGAAAAAAAGAAAGGTGAATTCTCAGTAGGAAATCATGGATATGGGGTGCGTAATGAAAGAGGAAACAGATTGATTGAATTTGCAGAATGTGAACAGATGTATATCATGAATTCATTTTTCAAGAAAAAGCCACAAAGAAAATGGACATGGCGTAGTGCAAATGGCTCAACAAGTGAAATCGACTACATCTTGACAAACAAAAAGCATCTTATTCAGGATTGCAGCGTTCTCAATAACTTCAATACAGGAAGCGATCACAGGTTAGTTAGATGCAAACTGCTTTTAAATACTAAAGTGGAAAGAATGAAGCTTTTGCAATGCTCAAAGAAATCAGTCGATATTATAAATCTCCAGAAACATAAAGAAGAATTTAATTTAGAACTTAAAAATCGTTTTCAAGTACTTCAATCAATCTTAGAAGAAGAACAAGATGTTACAGTAATGAACAAGAAAATAACAAATACTCTACAAGAAATTGCAAGGACGATAGCTGGTGAAGTACAAGTAAAGCAAACAAAGAAAATAACAGAAGAAACAAGAAGATTGATGAAGAAACGCAGAGAATTTAAAATGAAGAAAAACTATCCTAAATCAAGAGTTGAATATGCAGAATTATGTAAAACGGTAAGAAAATGTGTTACAGAAGATATCAGAAAATTTAACTGTGATCTTGTCAAAAAAGTTCTAGAAGATAACAAAAGTTTAAAATCAGCTAAGCGCAAACTGTGTGTTGGAAGAAAAGGTATTTTTGCACTGAAGAGAGCAGATGGAACAATCACCAAAATCAATAATGAAATAGTACACATTGTCGAAAAATTCTATAACAATCTATATAAATGTGAAGATCAAAGGGAAATCAACCTACGTGATCCACTAGTAAACATAACAGAAACTGAAGAGATAATCCCAGTGATGACAGATGAAGTTGTACAAGCCATTAGAGGCATGAAAAAAGGTAAATGCCCTGGCGAAGATGGAATTACAATTGACCTTATCAAAGAAGCAGGAGAAGAATTTGCAAAAATGCTAGCCATACTGTTTTCCAAATGTCTCGAGAAATCAGATGTACCAGAAGATTGGAATAATGCTGTGATGGTGTTACTTTATAAGAAAGGAGAAAAGGAAAACATTAAAAACTACCGTCCAATCAGCTTACTGTCAGTGATTTATAAAATTTTCACCAAAGTTTTAACGACAAGACTTGAATCAGCTCTGGACTCAGCTCAACCTAGAGAACAAGCAGGATTTCGAAGTGGATTTAGCACAATGGATCATATTCAAACAGTAAGGGAAGTTATAGAAAAACATAAAGAATATAATTTACCTCTCTGCCTTGCCTTTATTGATTATGAAAAAGCATTTGATTCGGTCTACACATCTGCAGTAATTACTTCTCTGGAGGACATTGGTATAGACAAACCTTATATCAATATCATAAAGAAGATCTACAAGAAAGCAACAGCCACCATCCGTTTGGACAAAGGAAAAGCGAAGATCAAGCTTGGAAGAGGAGTAAGACAGGGAGACACCATTTCGCCTAAGCTTTTTACTGCTGTCTTAGAAAGTATTTTCAAGAAGCTGGATTGGGAAAACAAAGGGATTAGAATAAATGGGGAATATTTAAGCCATCTCCGGTTTGCTGATGACATTTTAATTTTCAGTAATAGCCCTGAAGAATTGCAAAATATGCTAAAAGATTTGGCAGAAGCTAGCATTAATGTGGGATTAAAAATAAATTTGGAAAAGACTAAGGTGATGTTCAATTCATTTGCATCAAAAAAGAAAATCGTCTACAACAACACTGAGATTAAAGATGTTGAAAGTTATGTGTACCTTGGACAAGAAATATCATCAGACAACAGTATCATGAATGAAATCAATAGAAGAATAAGAAATGGATGGAGTGCTTTTGGGAAGAACAATATTATTCTGAAGAGTAACATGCCTCTTTGTTTGAAAAGAAAGGTGTTTAACCAATGTGTTTTGCCTGCACTAACTTATGGAGCAGAAACTTGGACACTAACAAAACGGATGGTACAAAGATTACAAACAACACAGCGAAGTATGGAAAGATGTATGCTAGGCATAACCAGAAGAGACCGAAAGAGAATAACGTGGATAAGAAGTCAGACGAAAGTTTTTGACATCATCGAGAGAATTAAACGGCTAAAATGGAAATGGGCTGGGCACATTGCAAGAAGACAAGACAATAGATGGAGCACAAACACCCTACAGTGGTATCCCAGAGATGTAAAACGACCAAGAAGACGACCTCAAGTAAGATGGAGTGACGAAATCAGAAAAGTGGCCGGTGTTAATTGGATGACTAAAGCACTAGACAGGCAACAATGGAAAAATCTGGGGGAGACCTACATCCAGCAGTGGATTGAAAACGGTTGATGATGATGATGATGATGATATATATATATATATATATATATATATATATATATTATAATTAATTTTATTATCTAAAATCTCCACCCCGCTTTTTTTAACACTTTCCAACCTTAGTTGAAAAGTGTTTATGACTTCGGTTTGTCTGTCCGTTTGTCCGTGCTCTAACTCCCGTAAATATGCTCGGAATGCTCTGAAATTTTTGTATGTTATTGTCGTTATCTATAGCATGTTCCCTATTTCTACTGAAGCGTGTAGCACTTATAGTGTTTTTTTACAGGGACACTCAAAAGAATTCGGTTACATTACGGTCTATGGGGGGAAATCATTTGCGGTTTATTTTAATAATGTTACACAATTTCAAACAAATTGTAATTGATATATATATCACTAAGGTACATTACAAGAAGCTTACTGTGGAATAGGGTGTTATTATAGTTACTTATACACTTACACTTATAGTTACACTTATAGTTACTTTACAGGGACAGGCAAAAGAATTCCGTTACATTACGTCTATGGTGAAAAATCGTTTGCGGTTTATTTAAATAATGTTTCACTATTTTAAACGCATTGAAATTTATATATATCACTAAGGTGCATTACAAAAGGCTTACTGCAGAATATTGCGTGTGTAGCAGTCATCGTTCATTTACAGGGACTAACAAAATAATTATAATCTTTCTGTTAACAATAATTCCCGGAAGTGCGTTTTAAGTTGCTGACCGCGATTTTAAATTTAACTCACTTTTTGTCTATTACTTGGTGTGTGTAAATTCTGTAGATCATATACAGGGCAGCACAAAAATTCGCTAACACATTTCCATTTATTGACAGAAACTCCAGAAGGAGAATTTTAAACTGCGCTACGCGTTTTCTAACTGTACTAAAATTTAGCAACCTATGTAGTATATATACAAATCTATAGATCCTATACAGGGTTGAATAAAAGTATTCGGATATTTTTCCGAATATTGTTGGTATTTCCTGAAATTACGTTTTTAAATATGTTATGCGTTTTCCAAATTGTTTACTTAGATGTTATCTTTCAGCTTATTAAAAGGTAATGGTTTGTAAAATTATTTGGAAAATTTGAACAAAATAAAATAAAGAGAGTAAAACAAAACATTGGACACTGCATTTTGCAAACATAAACTTTCGAAATTTTGTTTATAGTTTTTGCACTAAATTGACCATGTTCCAAAAAATGTATATCCTCAACAAATTATACACTAAACTTAATAATCCTTAACGACAGCTATTTAATTAACACATTAAAAATAATCAAACTATAAACACACAAATAGTATTAAAATAGCGATAAATATCAGACCGCAAGATTTCACCAAAGATATAGTGAATACAGACCCTTTTAAACGTTGGTTGAAATGAAATTCATAGTTGCTAATGTTTTTATCAGAATTTATCTTGAAGTGTTAAAATATTATTCACAGCTCGTCAGCTTTTAACACATAAAATATTAAATTAAGCAGATATTTCAGAAATATTTTAACAACTAAGGCGGAAAAAAACATATTTTAAGAAGAGTACGAAGAAAAAAAAAAAAAATGTAATTTTCTAAGGAGATATTTTAAATGTACGGTGCATTCTTCTACGCCCATATCTTTAATATTAGCGAGGGAAATTAGAGAGCTGATTGAGCAACCCCCTTAAAGCTATTCTCAAATCCAAACTAGCTACTTTACGACATATTTTTAAATTTACTTTTGTTCAGAAACTTGGGAAGTTCGGAAATTGGCAAGTGTTCTTAATTCAGAAACTTTGTAATCGAAAGGCGCTTTGGTGAAGGCTCCATTTTTTGGTAAAGGCAGAAGATCTTTCAGAAAATTCAGTCAAAGTCAGCGTTTTGAATCGAATTTCCGACGCCGCAGCACAAGAAAGGGGAAAAACGTGTTGTCACGTGACAAGAATAGCTCATAACTCAATGAGTAATTTATTTATCAAAAAATGGAGAACTTATTTGGATTCCAAATTGTTTCAATAGTCAGGCCTACTAATTTTATGCCTTCACGTTTAAAAATGAGTCACAAAATGCGTTAGAAAGTTTCGTGCTGTTGAGCATATCATTTGAGAACCACCTTAACGGAATCTTGAGATATCTTTGATGAGGAAATAAATAAATAAATATTCTAAAAATGTTTGTACAATTATATTTTTTACATAATACATTTCTTGTTATTTTTTAGACCACACGAAATTTGTTATGGTTTTTGTTAATGATACAAAAAGGTGAATTATATAGTTATAATTTTTATGAAACTTTTATATGCAGAATAATTTTTTTTTCTGTAATTTTTACTTTGAAAACAGTACAACAGTACAGTGTAGAATTTATCTACAAGACGAACTGACATTGAAGAATGAATAATAATGGATGGGAGGGGGGATGTCTTACAGATGTCTTTTAATGAGCAAAAATGTTTCTTCGTTTTATCTTCATTCGGGGACCGTATATCAATGATTGTTTAGCGAGTAAGGGTTGAATATGGCTACTTTTCTTATTTACAAGTCGCCAGGCTGTTAATTGCTTTTTCTTCTCCCTCATTCTCCCCTCTCTCGTGATAAAGACATGGACCCCTCGTAAACTGTGTAACTTACAGAGTTGAAACTTCGTGTATAAATTAGAATATCCGCTGTAAAGGGCTGAAAATATTAAAATTTGAAAAATTCGTATTATTTTAATAAATAGAGATAAAAAAATCCAAAATTCTAACAGCCTTTTCCTATTCAATTGAAACATTTTCCGTTATAGCCGATGCCAAAAATTAAAAATACACGAATAAATTCTTTCTACAATAATTAATTTTCTATCAGACGATTTCCACGGGAAAAATGAAATAAAAAGTTTCGCCAAATGAAAAAAAAGAATAATACAAGAGGGGAAAATTCTGCTATAAGGCCGAATATAGATTGCCACACACGGCTTTTATTTAAAAAATAAATAAACCAGCTGTAACTCAGAATAAAAAAGCAATGACAACAAACAATTTTAAAATATCTAAATAACAAATAAAAATTCCCCTGTTAAAGTGTTGAGTTGTTCAATAACCATTCGATTTAGAAAAATATTTTTCTACCACTGAGCAATTTTTTTTAATGAAATTTAATTCATGTTGAGCAGACGTTCTTAACGAATTACAGTAAACTTATTATTCTGTTAAAATATAAAAGTGAATTATGTATATACATTTTTAAAAAATAAAGAAAAACATTTTATCACAAACATCAACAAAAAATACCCCCCCCCCCCTCCTTTCGATTTTTTTCTTTTTTCGCTCTCTCTCTCTCTCTTTTGGTAGCTTTTTTTTTTATCACTTACTATAGAATCCCCTCATTTTATTTAAAGTTTAGAAGCGCGTGGCAACATGTCTGCTCAGCAGACGATAAAACGATATCTTTGGAATAAGGGAATAAATAGAAGAAAAAATTTTGTTGATGTTTGTGATAAAATGTTTTTCTTTATTTTTTAAAAATGTATATACATAATTCACTTTTATATTTTAACAGAATAATAAGTTTACTGTAATTCGTTACTCATGCTATGGCCAGTATACACGATACACGTCGAGCCACAATGCCTTTATCATTATCTTTTTACGCGTAAAAGTTTCGCTACGGTACTCCATTGTAAAGTTTTGTAATTTTTGAAATCTAATATTTGAAAAACGACATAATCATTAGATTTGAAATTTATATCAAGAAAAATACAATTTTTTACCATTGTAACGCAGTTTGTAAAACAATTTTGTGACAAATACTTTTCGAGTTATTAATTTTTTAAGTAACTTCAAATGTTTCATTTTCCGAGATTAATCTGTGGCAACGATGGATTGCTGTGACTTTTCATAAACATGAAAAATGATAGAGATTGAAAGAATAAGCCACCCTGTGTGTGGCTAAAAAATAAAATTGATTGACGTCATAGTCGTAATAAAACGTAAAATGTCTAAGATTTCTCAATAATACAAGGAGTATGTGTAAGTACACAAAGCAGATTAATATCACGTCATTAGGGAATTATAACGAAAATCTGACGTCATATGAAAAGTTTAACTAATTTTTCAAATGTTTGAGAAGAAGACAAAGCGAGTATCAATATAAATAATAGAGAATAGTAAATATATGAGTTTGAGAAACATATTGAATCGTGATAAAAATCCGATAATGGAAATATTCGCATATTTTAACATTTTGAAGGTGTACAATCTGTTTAATTTTGAAATTATTTTTTTAAATATTGCATTTAGTCCGTATTACGGATATTAGTATGACAGAATATAATAGCGGGCTTGGACCGCTATCCGGCTGGTTTAGATATTCGAAAAAAGGAAAAAATAGACCGGTAAATTTTTACTTTATAAAAAACATGACTTTTTTTTGTTGTTGCTAAATGAAATTTATTTGGATTTATTAAAGGAAGGACAAAGTGTTTTGAAAGGAATATTAAATGAAACCCTTTGAGCGATCTTCGATCACACTTACCCACTTGTTTTCTAATGTTTTCATTGTCATCTATGTATGTCTCTGTTAGAACGAAATCTGAAAAGGAAAATTGGATTATTGATTTAAAAACTTAAATTCCCCCCCCCCCCTCCCCCGAGAATTGAATGCAATAAAAAAAATATTTAAATTTTGCAACAAAACAGAGGTTATATTAAAGAATTTTCCTTTTTTTAAAAAATGCATTTAAAGTAATAAAATAATCTTTTTGCAGATTTGCGGATTTTAAATACCACATTAAAAAAAAAAAAAAATGTCTTCGCCTTTTCGAAGCACTAACCGATTAAGCATCGAGCATTTCTTCAGTGAAATAGATTTCTGCTTTATTTTGGGTGAAGAAAATGTATGTAGAACGTGTGCATCGTGTCACTTTATGCTTTTGAAATAGGTAAACCCTAGAAGAAGAATAAAAATGAGGTTTGCTCGAAGAAAGCACATTTGCAAATGAAAGATTAAATAGTGTGAATGAAAGTGTTAAAAGTTTTATCAATGCATTCATTTCTCAAGGGATTCATTCTTGTACATTAAATGAGGAGATTCTAAGAGTGATTAAAAAAAAAAAAAAGAAGAAAAAAAAATGTCTTCGCCTTTTCGAAGCACTAACCGATTAAGCATCGAGCATTTCTTCAGTGAAATAGATTTCTGCTTTATTTTGGGTGAAGAAAATGTATGTAGAACGTGTGCATCGTGTCACTTTATGCTTTTGAAATAGGTAAACCCTAGAAGAAGAATAAAAATGAGGTTTGCTCGAAGAAAGCACATTTGCAAATGAAAGATTAAATAGTGTGAATGAAAGTGTTAAAAGTTTTATCAATGCATTCATTTCTCAAGGGATTCATTCTTGTACATTAAATGAGGAGATTCTAAGAGTGATTAAAAAAAAAAAAAAGAAGAAAAAAAAAATGTCTTCGCCTTTTCGAAGCACTAACCGATTAAGCATCGAGCATTTCTTCAGTGAAATAGATTTCTGCTTTATTTTGGGTGAAGAAAATGTATGTAGAACGTGTGCATCGTGTCACTTTATGCTTTTGAAATAGGTAAACCCTAGAAGAAGAATAAAAATGAGGTTTGCTCGAAGAAAGCACATTTGCAAATGAAAGATTAAATAGTGTGAATGAAAGTGTTAAAAGTTTTATCAATGCATTCATTTCTCAAGGGATTCATTCTTGTACATTAAATGAGGAGATTCTAAGAGTGATTAAAAAAAAAAAAAAGAAGAAAAAAAAATGTCTTCGCCTTTTCGAAGCACTAACCGATTAAGCATCGAGCATTTCTTCAGTGAAATAGATTTCTGCTTTATTTTGGGTGAAGAAAATGTATGTAGAACGTGTGCATCGTGTCACTTTATGCTTTTGAAATAGGTAAACCCTAGAAGAAGAATAAAAATGAGGTTTGCTCGAAGAAAGCACATTTGCAAATGAAAGATTAAATAGTGTGAATGAAAGTGTTAAAAGTTTTATCAATGCATTCATTTCTCAAGGGATTCATTCTTGTACATTAAATGAGGAGATTCTAAGAGTGATTAAAAAAAAAAAAAAGAAGAAAAAAAAATGTCTTCGCCTTTTCGAAGCACTAACCGATTAAGCATCGAGCATTTCTTCAGTGAAATAGATTTCTGCTTTATTTTGGGTGAAGAAAATGTATGTAGAACGTGTGCATCGTGTCACTTTATGCTTTTGAAATAGGTAAACCCTAGAAGAAGAATAAAAATGAGGTTTGCTCGAAGAAAGCACATTTGCAAATGAAAGATTAAATAGTGTGAATGAAAGTGTTAAAAGTTTTATCAATGCATTCATTTCTCAAGGGATTCATTCTTGTACATTAAATGAGGAGATTCTAAGAGTGATTAAAAAAAAAAAAAAGAAGAAAAAAAAAATGTCTTCGCCTTTTCGAAGCACTAACCGATTAAGCATCGAGCATTTCTTCAGTGAAATAGATTTCTGCTTTATTTTGGGTGAAGAAAATGTATGTAGAACGTGTGCATCGTGTCACTTTATGCTTTTGAAATAGGTAAACCCTAGAAGAAGAATAAAAATGAGGTTTGCTCGAAGAAAGCACATTTGCAAATGAAAGATTAAATAGTGTGAATGAAAGTGTTAAAAGTTTTATCAATGCATTCATTTCTCAAGGGATTCATTCTTGTACATTAAATGAGGAGATTCTAAGAGTGATTAAAAAAAAAAAAAAGAAGAAAAAAAAAATGTCTTCGCCTTTTCGAAGCACTAACCGATTAAGCATCGAGCATTTCTTCAGTGAAATAGATTTCTGCTTTATTTTGGGTGAAGAAAATGTATGTAGAACGTGTGCATCGTGTCACTTTATGCTTTTGAAATAGGTAAACCCTAGAAGAAGAATAAAAATGAGGTTTGCTCGAAGAAAGCACATTTGCAAATGAAAGATTAAATAGTGTGAATGAAAGTGTTAAAAGTTTTATCAATGCATTCATTTCTCAAGGGATTCATTCTTGTACATTAAATGAGGAGATTCTAAGAGTGATTAAAAAAAAAAAAAAGAAGAAAAAAAAAATGTCTTCGCCTTTTCGAAGCACTAACCGATTAAGCATCGAGCATTTCTTCAGTGAAATAGATTTCTGCTTTATTTTGGGTGAAGAAAATGTATGTAGAACGTGTGCATCGTGTCACTTTATGCTTTTGAAATAGGTAAACCCTAGAAGAAGAATAAAAATGAGGTTTGCTCGAAGAAAGCACATTTGCAAATGAAAGATTAAATAGTGTGAATGAAAGTGTTAAAAGTTTTATCAATGCATTCATTTCTCAAGGGATTCATTCTTGTATAAACTTTACATAAAATGAGAAGAAAAATGTCGTTTTTTTTCGCTCTGAAAAGAAAGAAAGAATCCTTGTGGGACTGGAGCATTGCCCCCCCCTCGTGGCACGTGCTCTTATTAGTTTTAAATACAACGTCTGCGCCGCCACCACAATGGAGGGTGAAAGGAATCCTCTCTTGCTCTCTCCTTTCCAACGTAACAGAGCAAAATCAATAAAGGGCTGAGGGTCTTCCTTATCGCAAAAAAGTGAAATTTCTGTTCGGCTAATCCCTTCTCCATTGTAGAATGGTGGAACACCTTGTGTTGGCGAGAGCGCTTCTTCCTACAATAACGGGAAAGAGGTGACGCTGCGGGGTCATAGACCCAGAAACGGTCGCGCCGTTGGCATAAAAAAAAAATGACACATTGCTTCATGTATTTCTCCCTGATTCAGTCAAAATAGCCTTAATAACTATAGAGTGATTTTTTTTTTTTTTGTTTTGTTTTTAATAGCCGCTTACTGTTATTTTTTATATTTGAAGAAAAAAATGTTCACCGTCCGGTATTCTGTTTCCGAGATGTGTTGCTTGATTCAACTTAGTTGACAAAGTGAGAGAGGGCTTTGAAATTCTGTGGCGGCCTTTCATGCTGAATGGATAGGATTAATAGATGTATACCGACAAGAAGTGGTCCACCTGTCCTAAAAGCTTGAATTTCAAAGTGTAACGGGGATAACTGTTTAGGATTAAAAGATGACAAAGTCCGTAGGAGACTTATAGGAAATTCATTTCACACAAATATAACCGAAATTTCGCGTGAGATGGATATGGCGAGGGCCGAAACTGAGGGCCACAACAGAAGGCGAAGTGAAGATTGGGTTATAGTCATTTCGTATGAATGTATATCTTGTAAGCCGGGAAAGTGTCTAACCCCATATCAGTCTAAATAAGAAGAGCGGTCATGGGAGATATTGGAATGGATTGTTATGCAATCCTAGATGGGACTCCTGTCTCCATTGTAATACTACAACCACAGTAAAATAGGGGAGAATGAAATTTTTCTCTAATGGAATCGTGTTTTAAATTAAAAAATGAACAATTCTACCTGCTATTACGGAAGCCCGTGTAAAGCTGAATTTTTTCTGCTTCCTTTTCATTCCATTTTCACAGGTTTTAATGAATAAATATTGGATACAGTTTGACAGAGCCTAGACCTTCATCATGACCTATTTTTAATTTTAAAATAAGACGGCTTAGTACAATTCTCTTTGTAAATTTACTTTTCGGAGGAAGGGAGGGGCGAAAAAAAACATAATTGCGTTTTCATTTCGCACTCATTTTAAAGGATTGTTGTGAGATAAAATGTAAATTCTTTCATTAAGACGCTTCTTCAAGATCTTAGACCTTATAATCGATCGAGGAGCAAAACAAAAGTGAGAAATGCGGCCGTGATGTAAATAATATCGAGACTCACTGACATGGAGAATTCTACTTTTACCTGGGAGTACATGAAAGAAAATTCGCAAGAAACGTTGAAGAGTGGGCCATTTTACACGTTACAAATATACAACCCTTTCCGAAAAGCGTTCTTTATCCCCAGATTAGAAACCAATCTATTTTCGAGATTTAAAGAAGCATTTAGAAAAACGAACTTTCATTTGTTGCCACGGATTTTCGGATGCGTTTCCGAGTTATTTTTAATGTGCATGAACCCGTTTTCTCAAAGCTGGAATACCGTTTTTAGGTGCGTTCGCAATTATATCTACGCGTAGCACCTTAGAATCGTCGTCTGGTCCGTCCGTCTGTCTGCATAGAACAACGCAAAAACTACCCAAGCGAATGGTTTGAAATTCAATATATAATCGAGACAGAGTATTTCAAATTTTATGAAAATCGAATCCAAACTTTTTAAGTTTGGATACTGGAACTTTTATTCATATCTTTTTAAGATATGAATAAAAGTTTTCTTCATTCTATTAAATCCGACACACGTAATTAATCCGATGCTATCCCGTGATAGGTACGGATTCTAGGTTGCCAGGGTGATGACATCCTATTGAAGAGGGAGTCCTTTTGTTTCCCTATGACTGAATTTAAAAACAGAGTTTGTATACTGAAATTGTTTAATGTGTTGAACACTAATCCATTCATTTTAATCAACTTAATATTTTTCCACTCCAAAAAAAAAAAGGAAAGTGATAAAGCACAGAAAAAAACCCAACGATAATTTCCTTCATCTGTTTGAGAAAACCAGTAACATAATTTTATCCTCTTAAGTTTCAATAGATATTTATGACCTCGTTCAACAGTCTTCTAAAAATGTGAAATATGTTTTGTTATTATAAACTCAAAGACAATTTATAAGACAGTTATTCATCATTAAATGTAACTTATTCTTCAGAAAAACCACCAGTAATTTGTCAATTTATTTCAAGGAACTTGTGCAACATAATTATTTCAAACTTTCCACACTTAATGAAAATGAATCAGTGTACTTCTAAATCCCATTCTGTGAAGATACAGGAATAATGTCTCCTGTTCAAAACATCTAATATAATTAAAAAAATGTTAACCCTTTAAGTAATTGTAATCTAATCTAGAATATATAATTTTAAAAATCAAATTCAAAAAGCATTTATTTATTAGTTAATTACATCTAATATCATTGTTTACAAGTTTTATTTCAGTCGTGGTGCATAAAAATGTATAATCAAGAAACTACTGGATGTTTTATTGGATTACATCGACCGATATTTCATTGGATACATCCGAGAATCGATTGACCATAAGAAAAGGTAAGCCATTCCTTTTCTCTCTCTATTTTGAAGACAAGAGTTAATATTAATCTGATAAATTTAATATCCTGATGATCAGTGCTAATACCTCGTTGACCTCGCCCCTTCTACATCATTATGTAGCAATCCTATAAGTCTACCGGCCGTTTTTTAGATATTCAATGGAAAAATACTCAATATGGATTTCAAGTTCTGACATTTTCAACGCTAGGCTTCCGTTTCCCATTGGAATTTTCGGTCCATGTCAACAAAAGATAAAATGTTGCCAACTCAAAATGTACTTATTTTAGGACGGAAATTAATCCTGAATAACAGAGGATAATTCAAATCTTTACTGAAACACTAACGATGATTTTTCTTACATTGTCTTGTATTGGATATTGGCGCATTAGTATCATTTTAATGTAACAGAATTGGAATGGATTGTTTGTAAAAGTCTTAGTTTCATAAAATAAAATTATCTGTATAATATGAAAATCTGCATCAATAAAATAAATTTTGTATTCAATGCATTTTGTTATAAGAGTGAAACAGCTATTTGCACCTCCTTCGTCACGTTGGACGTACCATTTCCAACTTCTTTACAGTGTACTGTAATCAATAAATGAATCTCCTTTTAAAAAGTATGTT
This sequence comes from Maratus michaelseni, assembly GCA_963931845.1. Classification (NCBI taxonomy): domain Eukaryota; kingdom Metazoa; phylum Arthropoda; class Arachnida; order Araneae; family Salticidae; genus Maratus; species Maratus michaelseni. The sequence continues at coordinate 471,403,250 of OZ007589.1, forward strand.
AGAAACTTGTAACATGGCCCCTAAACGCATCATCCCATAAACTACAATTGAATAAAAATTCTTTTGTTTTCGTGCAAGAAGGGATGCAGCACTTTCCAATTCAAAAAATCAAATGAAGAACTTTAAAGTTATGTATCAAGATCTAATAATGGTTATACACATAAGGCATTTTTGTTACAAACGTCCGAATGAGTTCTGTGAATTCTCACTGAATCACTCTGTTTTAAAGCAATGGTTTACGAATGTTATAGAATAACGGGAAAGAAGTGTCGAGAGGGGAGGGGGTCATAGACCCGGAAAGGGCCGCGGAGTTAAAAATGGTTAAATAATGCCGGGGCGTCGGAAAATGTAATGTTGAATGGGCATTCTATTTTGGGAGAGCTTAGTATAAAATTTATGGAATTCATTCCGTGTTGATTTTGAGGGGACTGCTTTTTATTCGAATTTTCACGAAACTTTTTGATATCGCTCTCCCGCCTTTTTTAAACTTTTACATCGCAATAACTTCAGTTTGAATTAAAAAAATAATAATAATAATTATAATAATTGAAAAAAAAAACGCAGTTTGATAAGCAGAAATTAAATGAAAATTCACGTTCTTTCTTCTTCTTCTTTTTTATTATATTTTCTTCATTTCTACGCAATAAATAAATAATAATATATTTTGCTCCGTTTCTTTGGCAACAGGAAAGAAAGAAAGAGTATTTTCATATTACCGTAAATGTTACTTTAGATTTTTGTAATAAAAGTTGAGTTAAATCCTCTTTTTTATTATTATTATTTAAATGATTCCCTATTCTCTATGTGAAAATGAATTCCAATAGAGTGTATTAAAGCATTTACACGGTTGGATAAAAGACAAATGTTTCTTGACCTTTTAGGGATACTATACAATAACCGCTTTTCCGAGGCTATTATTGTTCCTATATTAGTTCTATGCTCCCGAGAGTGACTCGTCCTTTCGAAAGAAGTCTTTTATCTTTGAAAACCCATCCTATTTTCGAGACTTCAAGAAGCATTTATAAAAACGAAGTTTCTTTTGCTGCCAATCCATTTTCGGAAACGTTTCAATCCATGGGGGCAAGAGAAAGTTTGTTTTTATAAAATGCTTCTTTAAGTCTCTTCTGAATATAAAGGACTTTTTACAAAAATCTGCCCACTTTTAGGGTATTATTTTCATATCAAGTAAAATGAGAAATTTTAAGTACAATAAAGGTGTGAATTTTCCCTTCCTACAAAAGGACGATCCACAGAGTTCAGACCGGAAATCGAACACCCATGCCCTACCTTTTGAGCTAATACTCTGCCATTTCTCACTCTTAGAGGTTGGCAAGGCTGCTACTTTGCAACACAAGATAAAAAGTATTTCACGAGCCCATATCTTTTGTGGATTACGCGAGTTCTTCAGAGTTGAAACGACACACTCCAGGTGTCCAGTTTCACTTTCTACGATGCGTTACAACCCACACCTTGAGTGTATTCCTTCATTTCGGCTGAAAAATGAAGGATGTGTATCAGCAATTTCATTTTTATAAAGGACTCATTCAATACAGACAGGAAACTTTTCATTCAGTCGTTCTTCTGGTTCGAATGATATTTTGATGACTTTGAAAAAAAAAAAAAACGCGGAAGGTTGTCACACCGTTTATCGCGAAATTTTCAAACAAAAGAAGGGAGTGCGAGTCCCTTCCTCATTTGAGGAGAGCGAAAGGGGTGGGATCTCGAGGCTCGTCCAACCCTTTCACTTTTTTTCCGGAGGGTCGGTCATCCCGCGCACGCGCACACACCCCTCCGCACGCCATTAGATGAAAGGAAGAAGAAAGGGTTGGATCCAAATCAAGGCTGAGTGAATTCAGCATCCTATCGGAGAGATAAAAAGAGAGAGAGAGATGTGATATGAAAAGGAGGGGATCCTTCTCGTTCTAGGCCGAGTATGCTCTCCCATCCAAACAGGTTACATCCGGACACACTTTTTTAAATTCATTTGTGTTCGCAAACGCATGGAATCTCTTATTCACAATCTATGTCAACGAAACATGTTTCTCATTCTTGGGTCCAATCAGAGAATAATGTCAGAGGAGGCGTTTAGAAACCGATTTTCCGACGCGGTAGCCCGAGAAGCGCGAAAAACGTGTCGACCCGAATCGCTTATCCTTCGGTCAGTCCTGTATGGGATCCAAAAACAGAAAACTCATTTCGACTCCCCATGGCTTCCCTAGCCGGGTTGGCCCATTGGATGCCTTTGCATTGAAAAGTTTCGCGTCCTTTGAGAAACTCCTTCATTTGAATCCCCGAATGGGCAACAGAATTTTGGAATAAAATTTTGCTTTTATAAAGTACGTGAAGAAAAGCTTTTGCTTGTTTTCAAATGAATTGGCTCGTCATGCCAACATTTTACGTTATTTACATTTTTCAGTTCTCGGAAACAAAAAAAAAAATCTCGCTCAACAGTGCGAACCTTCATAACACACTTGTGGACTCAGTGTTGAATTCAGGGGGTGGTCCCCACATTCCCCATGTCCCCCCCCCCCCGGAAGATTTGAGATTTTATGCTTTTAATGGTTAAAAAGTGCCATTTCCCCTCGGAACTCTACAATGCCCCCTAGGCAGACCCACAGAAATCTTTCCCGGAGAAAAGTGTCTGATTTCAACACTGTGGACTCTTTTTTTAAAATAAAAGCAGGAAACTGGCTGTCCAGGCAAAATGATTGAAATGATTTACAACCGAACCGTTTTTTCTGTTTCGATCCATGTATTACATCCTGAACTATAGAAGCGAATGGCGGCCGTTTTTTTCCTTTGCCGCTCTATCGCGTCTAGAAATTGGATTCAAAACGACTGATTGGACACGAGCGATTTCTAAAAAATTTTAAAAGAAATTGGTTTCTAACACAGTCGTTTCCGAAAGACCTCTGACCGAGAAATGGAAAAAGCTGTACGATTCCATAGGAAACAAAAAGGAATTCAAATAGGTGCGTCACAAAGTATAAAAATTATAATTTACTTGAGTCGTTAAATGATAGTTCCATGTTGATTTGAAGATAGCCTTAAAAGAGTCCATTTTCTAAGCCGATCTCGTAAAACTTTTATACACCCCTTACTTATAAGAGACATGGAAGCCAAAGAAAGAATGAAAAGAAAAAAAAAATCCTCAGATTTCGAAATGAATCAATCAATCAATCAATCGTTAAATATTACTTCGAAAATAATCTGTAAAAAATCTGGCAACGCGCCTCTTTTTTTTTTTTTTTACTTACCCTTCATACGTAGTATAGGGTAAGTCTTGTAATCGTTTTGAAAATCGACATTTTTTTTTTGACGGGTTGACACGTTTCAGACACTGGAGATTCCGAAAAACGTATTTTTAGAAAAAAAAATTTGCCCTCCGTCTGTGTGTCTGTAAACGCTCTATCCCCCGAAAAAATTGAGATAGAGACTCGCAATTTGGTATATGTACTTAGTATGTAATAATGGGAAGAAGCCTATTTCATTTCAATAACCTCGATTAACCGGAACTCCTTTTTTCGGAGTCGCGAACTATTCGTTCTGATAAAAGGTATATAAAAATTTTTGAAATTGGTTCTTTTAAGAAATGAATATAAAAGACAATAAAAAAAACATAAATTTTGCATACAGCATGAAGTCGATCGGATCATGAGTTGCCGAGATAGTTGGAATCCTATTTTCTACACACATCGATTTTTCGTAACCCTGCATTTCATCCCAATTTCAATTCAAAGATATATTTCAATTGGAAATGAGACGCTTCATCCGATGCAATAAACCGCTAGTGAATAGGATTATTGTTTTTGGAGTTTATAAGGATGTTTCTTTCAAGCAATTCAGTCATCGAGCCTTTAAAGTTTAGGACGTCATCAAGCCACGATTTTATTCGAATGGCAATGCATTTTATAAGTAGTTTACACATTTTTTATTTTAATATTTTACCTTATACATATCCATGATGGGTAAGTATTACGGTGGCCCCCAACGACTCGTTTTTCCTCGTAGTTGTTTCTAAACAGGCCGACATATCTGGATTTCAAAAGAAAATAATGAAGACGTGTTAGGGGAAAACCTCCTGAAAATACCTTCCTGGCGCAGATGTTCCCTCATTCGACAGTTTAGGATATTGGATTCGGAATTTTCATGTTCACTGTCAAACACTCTGCGACCATACTTCAAGATTTCGATTTTTTCTTAAAAGAATATATATATATGCACACGGAAATCCCATTTTATTAGTTAAAAATCGATATCGAAAGTGAAACAGGAATTTTGGAGCTATAGAAGTATACGAGTAAACAGTATCAAAAACTTTAAGCGCGTTTCGCCCTCTCCCTTTTATTTTTTCTCAGAACAGCCTTTTTAAAATCGGCGGACACTTAATCACCACCTATTTTTCTGGTGAAATGCGCAGGATTTAAGTTCTGTAAAGACATCTTTAATTAGAATAAAATAAAAGGTACAGCGATATAAAACTTGCATTTCACTGGTTTATTTATTTTTGTAATATCTGTAATAATTAAAATAACCTGCACTGTAAAAAATGGGTACTCAAAATTGAGTAAAAAGTACTCAATTTTGAATACGTCACATACTCAAAATAGCTCCGATCCAAATGTACTCAAAATTGAGAAACACATGTACTCATTTTTGATCCCATGGATGTATTCAAATATGAACTGCTATGTACTCATTTTTAATCCCATGGATGTATTCAAATTAAAAAAAAAATTATGTCGTTAAAATAAAATTTATGGGATAAAAAAAAAAAAAAAAAAAAAAAAAAAAAAAGTTACTTCGCGACGACAACCTTATAAGGGATACACACATTTCTGCTCATTTTTTTCATTCCTGCGTGAGAATTACCAACCTTTGCCCATGAGAGGAATCGAACCCGCGATGTCCTGTTTACTAACCTGACGACTTAGACCAACGCGCCATGAGTGGTCACGCCTCCTTCTCAAATGTTGTTACACTGCAAATTCCCAGCACACATTGGGAACACATTTGGAACACTTTGATTCAAAAAATGTGTTCCAGTTACACTGTTAAAAATAAATCCGTAAATTCACGGTAAAAGTACTGGCAGCGAAGTTGCCGGACTTTTTCCGTTCCGTTAGTAGATTTTCCGTTTTGAAAAATAAAAGAAGGAAAATCGCCGTTTGCAGAAGCGGTAACTTCCCGTCAACGCTCTCAGAAATCACGGAAATATTCCTCGTAGAACTGACAGAAAAGGACATTTTCCGTTTTAGATAAACTCGGTTTAAAAAATACCTTGACATCTCATTTGGTGCTGCCATCTGTCGACTTTGCGGGAGTATTTACTATCTGACACACGTCAAGAACAGCTTTTGGTCGACATTGGGTTTTGAACCAGGGGTGATAATGCCTGGAGTCCAGCGTCTTGCCGGTTTGACCAGCGGGCGCTTGCTAGATTAGCAGTTTGAACGGATCATTTGGAAATTCTCAAAATGGCGGCTTAGAACAGACATAATTTGGGGTTTAGAAGCTTGGTAATTTTGAAATTAATTGCGAGGAGATTTCGTTATGATGTTGATGTTTTAAAATTGTAATATTAATACAGGATAAAAACATGAATTATATATATTCTTAACTTGATTGTTAGATGTAAAATATGAATATTATATTTGAATTAAATTCGATAAAAAATGTTTGCTTGCGATTTTTTTTTTTCAACTATTATATATCTTTTAAATGTGTTCGCTTAGAATATATTTTCAGTGCGAGTACTTTTTATTACTTTAAAAACTAAATTGCGAATAATTTTAAAGGAATGAGAAAAATATTATTTTCTTTTTATTTGAAAGCATTATTTTTGTATGTTGCTTTTTTGAGTAAAATAGATTTTTTTTTCACTTAATTTAACTATTATATATATATTTTAATCTGCTTGTTTAGAATATATTTTAAGTGCGAATATTTTCTTATAACTTTAAAAAATAAATTGCAAATAATTTTAAAAGAATGGGAAAATTATTACTTTTTTTAATTCGAAAGTACTATTTTTTTTTTTTTTTTTTTTTTTTTTTTTAATAAACTCGAAATTTTAATTTATTAAATTTTTAGTTTTTCTGTGCAACAACATGTCAGTTTTTTAAACATTGAAAATAAATATGCAGCAGATAAGATAACGGAATATCTCCGTTATCCCCTTTTGTCTCCGTCCGTTCCGTTGTTTTCAGGAAATATGAGGAAATTTTCTGTTTTTAACGGAAAATACCCTTTTGTCGCAAAAAAGGACTTTTTCTGTGAAATTCAGGAAAAAAATACCCGTGAATTTCAGATTTTTTTTAACAGTGTACCTCAATGTGTACTGAAATGTGTTCCGCTATAAAGAAAGTGTTCCGAAAAGTGTATTTGTTAAATCTAAACTCGGAACACATTTGAGAACAGATTGGGAACACATTTGAGAACAGATTGGGAACACATTTGAGAACAGATTGGGAACACATTTGGGAACAGATTGGGAACACATTTGAGAACAGATTGGGAACACATTTGGGAACGCATTTGAGAACAGATTTGGAACACATTTGGGAACAGATTTGGAACACATTTGGGAACACATTTGAGAACAGATTTGGAACACATTTGGACGCACTTGTTAAATCCTCTCTTTCTTTGTTACAACGACGCTTTGTTACAACCTACTTTGTTACTAAGAAGCCTTGATCGCAATCAATGCGGATTTCAAGATCATTATTTTTATTACTTGGGTAAGTTAAACTTTAAAATTTATTTTACAGCGCACATGAGCTCGTTATATTAAGGGTCCTATTATAGTGGCTGAGAAGTTCTGCTTTCAAAGCTGGTAGACGGGAGGTGCTGGGTTCAAACCACTGTCGCGCCCGTCGACCTAACCGTTCGGAGTTTTCCGTGGTTTTCTTCGAACCTTGCGTAAATACGGGTTAGGATCCCTTAGAAAGGTCCGTCATGGAAGGCACCCTCCCCCCTCCCACCGTTCTATATCCCTGGCGCAGATAATTTGCCGTAACAAATAACAAACCAACCAATTGAACCATTATAGTGATTGTCGTTTGAACGATATACACTCTAAAAAAATCCGTGAAAATACAAGAGATTTTCCGTAAAATTTTACGTAGAAGTTTCATTTTTCCAAAATTTCAGTACAATTTCCGTAAATGATATTAGTTCCGTTAAAGAGACTTCACATCCGTAAATATGCAGAAAGTTTCCCGTAATTTTAATGGATTTTTTCCGTATTTCTTTCAAAACAGTACAATTTCCGTAAATGACGTTTAAAGGTTGAGTACAGAAATCGCTTTTTTTGAAATGCGAATTAAGATTGATATATTTACTAGAGTTCTTCTAGGATACAGGCCTGGCCCGGCTCGACCAGCTGGCTAATTCTAATCGAGGCCATGTCAATTTATTGTGAAAATAATAGTAATATTTATATTTTTTAATGAAATATTTAGAAATTTATTTTATTTTTATAAATTACAAAAAAAAAAAAAATCTAATCTACTTATTTTTTAAATTTACTTATTTTTTTTTTTTTATATAGTACTTCAAATTTATGATTTTGTTTCACTATTTTTTTTTAATTTATCTTTTTTAATTAATGTGAGACAATATTGTGTTATTTAAAGGTTTCATAACATAATATCTCTGCAAATTATAGCTATGCAAATTGGTATTAAACTAAACTGTTTTGGCTTACAAATTTATGAATTACGCTAAAATTTATTATTTTATAATTTATAATTTTACAAAGTTTACAATTTTTTCCTTAAATTTATAAAATTAGTTGATGTTTTTTCTTTACTTTTATAAAAATCAAGTTTCTAATTTTATAACGTTTTTAATTTATTTCGTCAGTTCATATTTTTATAAATTAAACTAATTTAATTTAAAATAAATCAGTTAGTCCATATTTAAACTTACCTATCCCAAAGTCATTAATTATTATTATTTTTTAAATGTAATGTTAAAAATATAGTGTTTAACAGAACCGTACTCAAAAGCTCTCAGCATAGCTGAAATATAATAATTTAATTTATTATAAAATCGTTTATTTGCGTAAGTTTTTTTAAATAAGAGATAAAAAAAAAAATATTTCAATAGCATGTAATAAATAAGTCTGATTAAGATAATTGATGTTTTATTGGAATTGATAAATAGATAATCAGGCAAATAATTTAAAAAAAGTATACGTTCAATACCCCCCCTCCCCCCCCCCCCCCCCCCAGCAGAAATCCCTCCCGGAGAAAAATGTCTGAATTCAACACTAGTTAGTTCTGTTGCAAAAAGAAGCAATTATTACTCTTAATTCTTAATACAATTTTTTTATGCATATAATACATAATAAATTAAAATTTATCTGTTATAAGGCACACCAAATAATACAGTAAATTATTGAAAATTATGAAAAGAAAATATTAAAAACATTTGAAAAATCCATCTACAGATGAAATCTCAAGTCATCTTTGCATCATAAAAAGCGATTCAAATAAGTTACAGCATTTGAGCGAAAAGCGCGACGGGTCATAGCGTCGGGGTCTAGGTCATCGGGTTAGTACACCGGACGTTATGCGTTCGATTCCGATCTTCGGTAGGGTTGGGCAAATTCTATAAACTCACTCAGAAATGAAAAAAAAGATGCCGAAATGTATCTGTCCCTTATAAGGTTGTCCTCGCGAAGTACCTTTTTCTTTTTTTTTGGTCCTATAAATTTTATTTCAACGACATAAAAATTTCTATAAAATACGGAAGATGTGTTCCGAAAAGTGTTCTCAAATGTGTTCCCAAAAGTGTTCAAAATGTGTGCTGAACAAAGTAAGTGTTCTCAAAGGTGTTCTGAAAAGTGTTCCAAAAAGTGCGCTACAAAGTGTGCTGAAAAAGGGGACAAAATGTGTTCCGAAAAGTGTTCTCAAATGTGTTCCCAAAAGTGTTCAAAATGTGTGCTGAACAAATTAAGTGTTCTCAAAAGTGTTCTGAAAAGTGTTCCAAAAAGTGCGCTACAAAGTGTGCTGAAAAAGGGGACAAAAATGTGTTCTCAAACGTGTTCCCAAAAGTGTTCAAAAAGTGTGCTAGAAAGTCTCAGAAGTGTTCTAAAACTGTTCCAAAAAGTGTGCTAAACAAGGGGACAAAATAAGTGTTCTAAAAAGTGTTCTGAAAAGTGTATAAATATTTGCAGTGTAGTTACTTTGCAAAACTTGCAAAAACTTGAGGTTTCATCTGTAGATGGATTTTTTCAGTTCCGATGTTTTTATTATTTTCTTTTCATAATCTTCAATATTTTGCTGTATGATTTGGTTCCTTATAACAGATAAATTTCAATTTATTATGTATTATATACGTAAAACATTGCATTAAGAATACTGGTTGCTTCTTTTTGCAACAGTACCAACAATTTCTTTATTCGAACATATATATATATATATACCGGGTGATTATAATTAAAGTTACGATTTCAAAAATCGATAATTTTAAAACTACTGGTCAGAATGATTTGATATTTTAGCAGAACAATCGTGAGGCAATGGAATGTTGTTTGGCGAAGGAAAAAAAAATAGTTCCAAATTGTGCCGATAGATGGCGTTGTCAGGTTAATGTCAGGGGAAAGACCAAAAATGTATTCTTGAACCTTTTCTGGCGCGGTGTAAATTTGTTTGCAAAATGATGAAATAATAGACTGACACCGGAATTTACAAACGAATCCATTAGTAAAAATAAACTTGCTTATTTTCTGGTTCTTAATGAAATTAAAATTGTAATTAAATATTCTTGGTGCCGTTTGTCAGTTTTAGAATTAAAATTGGGTGTCCTTTTTTGTGACCACCGCCCGTTAAAGGGTTAAACATAGGAATGATGTTGCCAAAAGGAAAAAAATAGAGTTCAGAGATTTACTAAAAATTTATTAGCGAAAAGACAAGACTTACGTGTTTACAGCGACGACAGCGATAATGACAAAAAATGAAAAAAAAAAAGAGCTTCATGGAACAAACACCTTACTGATTATTAAGGCATAAGTTGCTCAATATGCCCTCCGCCTTGTTCCGCTACTAATTGGAAGCGCAAAACGGTATGCTCCACAACAGATCGAAGGGTATCTGTACTAATGCAATGGGTGTGTTGTGTGATGCTTGCCTTCAAGTCGGCTAGATTCTGAATCCGCCCGCTATAAACAACATTCTTCAGGTACCCCCAAAGCCAGAAATCACACGGGTTTAAGTCGGGGGAACGTGGCGGCCACGTTGTTGGAAAATGGCGGCTTATGATCCTATCATCTCCGAAATTATCACTCAGTAGCTGTTTCACAGTAGTAGCAATGTGCGGAGGAGCGCCATCTTGCATGAATATTATGCGATCCACACACTGACGCTGTTGAAGTGCCGGAAGAACATGGTTACGCAAAAGTGCTTCATACCGCTTGCCAGTAACTGTGCAGGTAACGGGACCAGCAGGTGTGATCTCCTCGAAGAAAAATGGACCGACGATAAACGCTGCCGTTATTCCGCACCACACAGTGACCTTTTCAGACTGAAGAGGTAATGGCTGTAGCTGGGACGGATTCTCGGTCGCCCATATCCTGCAATTTTGCGTATTTACAGAACCTTGCAAATAAAAGTGGGCTTCGTCAGACCACAGAATGTTCCATGGCCATCCGTTGTCCACTTCTATCCGGGCAAGAAATTGTAGTGCAAAAGATTGACGTGCTTCCAGGTCAGCAGGTAGCAACTCCTGCACATGAGTTATCTTGTACGGATAACAGCGTAAGACGTTCCGTAGGACTTTACGCACCGTGCTGTTCGGCATATCCAGCATTCGGCCAATCCTCCTTGCACTGCTGATTCCAACATCACTGTCAGTATGTTCCTGTAATGCTGTAGCCACATCTTCCACTGCCGCAGCTGAAACTGGTTTCCTTCCTCTACCCCGTTTAACGTCAAATGAACCGGTCTCTTCGAATTTAGCAATCATTTTTTGCAGACCATTTGTTGTTATTGGACCTTTTTTTTATGGATTTTAATGTCCGAAACTTCCTAATAGCTGTAAGTGCACAGTCATCGTTCTTATAAAAAAGCTTCAAGAGCAGAGCGCGATCCTTCATAGTCAGAGTCATGATGAAGCATTCAGGCAAAGAGCTGCTGCTCTGCATTTTTATGGTTGCTATGTCTGCGGTGCGCATGTCACATATTAGTAATTTGCATATCTTCAGACAATGTGAACCCAGACAGCGCCATCTATGGGCACATTTTGAAACTTTTTTTTCCTTCGCCAAACAAAATTTCATTGCCTCACGATTGTTCTGCTAAAATATCAAGTCAATCTGACCAGTAGTTTTAATTAAAATTATCGATTTTTGAAATCGTAACTTTAATTATAATCACCCGGTATTTAATTAAAATTTTCCTTTCATTAAGAACCAGAAAAATAAGCAAGTTTCTTTTTACTAATGGATTCGTTTGTAAATTCCGGTGTCAGTCTATTATTTCATCATTTTGCAAACAAATTTACTCCGCGCCGGAAAGGGTTCAAGAATACATTTTTGGTCTTTCCAAAACATTCCAAAACATTACCCTGACAACGCCATTTATCGGCACAATTTGGAACTATTTTTTTTCCTGCGCCAAACAAAATTCCATTGCCTCACGATTGTTCTGCTAAAATATCAAGTCATTCTGACCAGTAGTTTTAAAATTATCGATTTTTGAAATCGTAACTTTAATTATAATCACCCGGTATTTTATTATTTGCCTGATTATCTATTTATCAATTCTAATAAAAACAACAGTTATCTTAATCAGACGTGTTTATTACATGCTATTAAAATATTTTTTTTTAATGTCTTATTTAAAATAAATTATGTAAATAAATTTTTTATAATAAATTAAATTATTATATTTCAGCTATGCTGAGAGCTTTTGCGTACGGTTCGGTTAAACTAAATAGTTTAAAAAAAATGTTTTTTAAAGACAAATTTGAAATTAATGATCTTGGGATAGGTAGGTTTAAATCTGGACTTATTGATTTTATTTAAATTAAATTAGTTTAATTTATAAAAATATAAGCTAATGAAATAAATTAAAAACGTTATAAAGTTAAAAACTTTATTTTTATAAAAGTAAAGAAAAAATATTAACTAATTTTATAAATTCAAGGAAAAAATTATAAACTTGTAAAATTATAATTTATAAAATAATAAATTTTAGTGTAATTCATAAATTTGTAAGCCAAATCAGCTTAGTTTAATACCAATTTGCATAGCTATAATTTGCAAAGATATTATGTTATGAAACGTTTAAATAACACAATATTGCCTCACGTTAAAAAAGTTAAAATAAATTTTTAAAAAATTAATGGGAAAAAAATCATAATTTTGAAGTACTATCAAGGAAAAAAAAAAGTAGATATGTAAAATGTGAACGAAAAAAAAAAAAAAGAGTAAATGTGTTGTAGTGGATCCACTTTGATGAAAATCCCGAACAACCAGATCCACTTTTCATTTCTCTTATTCTTCGTTTTTCCTTCAAATAATATGCTTTTTAGGCTCCGAAATTTCGTCATTACACATTCTGAAATATACAAGTATGTTGGGTTTGATCATATGTTCATTTTTGATCCAAAAATACTCATTTCGAAATGAGTACATAAACTTACTCATTTTTGAGAATACATATGTTCATTTTTTATCCAAAAATACTCATTTCGATATGAGTACATAAACTTACTCATTTTTGAGAATGCACATGTTTATTTTTGATCCAAAAATACTTATTTCGATATGAGTACATGGACTTACTCATTTTTGAGAATACACATGTTCATTTTTGATCCAAAAATACTCATTTCGAAATGAGTACATGGACTTACTTATTTTTGAGTACTTCATTTTTTACAGTGTGTGTAACAGTCAAATGTCTAACATAAGGGTCCGCGAACTGAATACCAATATTTTTTAACACAAAATTTCATGGTACGTTTCTGCAACATGTCCGCAAAAATTGACCTCCGAAGGTGGTTTCTGCAACATTTGCAAGAAAAATCTAAAAATAAAATGTGTCTAAGAAAATACCGGTGTTCAAATACTAATACTATAGGTAATAATACTGACGAAAACGTCTTTTTACACGTCTTTGAATAGTAAATTAATTTTATTTTTGTGCTTTTTTAAACAATTAATTTTAACGAATTAAAAAAAAAATTATTAACAGTGTACAGACATAACGTTTCAAACTAGGGTTTCATGTCCGTGCTAGGTGATTTTTAATATTACTTGTAAATAACAATTGTATTAAACAAAAACCAAGCAAGTTTTAACTGAAAATTCCGAATTTCTCGACAATTTAAAATATACGGCGTGCATTTTTTGAAAAATTTCCAAACTTTTAGTTTATTGCACGATGTTCCAGGATGTTTTGCACAAGTTCAGAACATCCTGGTTTTAAAATAAATGTTTATTAGAATGATTAGAATTGGAATTCGTTTATTAAAATTGGACAAAATGGTTCAATCAATATATTCATTTCTTTTCTAAATAATTCCGAAATGCACTGTAATCGTTCAGTTTTAAAAGAATCTCAGAAGTTTTTATGTAAAAGTTCCTATTTCATCGAAAATGGCAATCAGATTTTTTTAAATTGCAAAACTTATATTCACGTGAATAGGCCGGCGAAAGGAAAATAAATCACAAAAGCACTAGGAAAATATAAATGAAAATCGAAGACTATAAAGTTTCATTTTATCGGTGATGAAACATTTAAATATTTATATTATACATAGTTCGCGATGAAATATTTAAAATATTTCTCAACAAAATAGGATGTAAATATAATAAAATACTAAATTTGAATATTTTAGAATACTTATATATAGGTTGTAAGTTTGTTGCATACCAATGAACATTATTTTATCTTTATCATCGACTTATGATAAAGATAAAATACAAAATTTGTAAAAAATTGAATTCAAAAATTAAATAAAAAGAAGAAAAGGAAAAGAAATAGGAGCATCATTTTAAAATGGGTATATATAGCAACAGTATGAATTTTAGGATTTTTTTTTTTTCGGAAGATAAATATTTTCAACAGTCATTGAATAACAACACAAAGTAAATTTTTAAACGGTGATTTTTTTTTTTCTTTTTAAGTTATTGATTCATTTCAAAGTTCTACAGGAAAAAAATAAAAATCATTTGTATGGAATCTTAAGACCGGAATAGATTGTATTACCGAATTTTAAAATAATCGCAAAGTTTTCTCATAAAAGTTCAGATATTCTTCTTCATTACAAAAACTTAAAAAATTCACGCCCTGCAATAACAATGGAAATGTAAATCTGGCAACAACGTCTGTCTGCTCAAAGACTAAAAGTTCATTCACCCGCTAGGAAATATTTAAAATATTTTCCGACAAAACTTTTTTAAAGAGAACACGTTTTATCACACACACAAAAAAAAAAAAAAAGAAAAAAAAATGTCGTTTAAAAGCAGAGTGGTATAAGGCACGTGTTGCTAAGAGGCTACTTCACTCACGCGAAAACACCCGCTCGCTTATGTTAAGACTATGGAGGCAATATTTTAAGATCGCATTTCAATATTTTTATTATTATTTTTTTCAAATTAAGATACTTTCACTTTCGGAACCGGTTTCGAAAAAAATACTGCAACCAAAATCGAACAAGTACAAAAGGGTTAGAGATCGACCTCAGCTATCCAATGAAAAAAAACAAAAAAAAAACCACTTAAAATATTGAAATGCGAACGAGATATATCTTCAAGTATTTCCTCCATAGGATTAACAGAAGCGAGCGGGTGTTTTCGCGTGAGTGAAGTAGCCTCTTCAATGCAGAAAAGCAGGAGGGTTTTCTGGACGCGATTTCCTGTGCGCCAAAATATCTTCGGATGTTATTGATGGGTCAATTTCACCATCCTACTCTATTCCTAAAAAATAGATGGATGGGGCTATGCTTACTTAAATCTTTTTTTATTTTCTTTCCTTTTTAATGGGGGTCTTACACCACTCTGCCCTCTACCTTTAAAGGTTCAAAAGTCGAAGTCTCACAATTGCGGCGAAATGCATAGTTTGGCGAGCGAATGAAGACATTTGCATCACAAAAGCGACCGTTTTTCCCACATTCCATCTCGAAAAACTTTTACTACGGAATTCTTTTAATAGAGTCAAATGGCTTCTTTTCGGTCGGGCCTCTGTTAATCTGAATTTATTCATTTCCCCAACATCGCTCGTCTTTTGAATTTCCATTGAGAAAAGTCGGGGGAAGAAGAAGAAAATTGAATTGAACGAAGTTACGAAATGCAAATACTTTTCTTTCACAAACTTAATAGGAACACGCGTCTCTCTTTTCATTTTGAATTAAACCTGAATTGGCCTGTAATATACGATTTCATTGAATTCGTTGTCCGCGTGCATTAAAAAGATATGTACCGTTTATAGAAGCGACAGCCTCTCAATCGGGAGGGAATGAACTTTTCTGGATTACAAAGGGGAAAAAATAACACAACGATATATACTCCATTCGGTTTGACACATTGCACCCCTTAACCCCTTGAAGGGTGATGCACGGTGGAGATGAAAGGTCCAAAATCCGCGATATTGTCCAAAATTATATCTATCTATATATATATCTCTCTATATATATATATCCTCTTTAATAAAAAAAAACTACGTCTTACGGACGACAACGGGCTTTTTTGCCACAGATTAATCTCGGAAAATGAAACATTTGAAGTGAATGGAAAAAATGAATAGCTCGAAAAGTATTTGTCAGAAAATTGTTAGAGAAACTGCGTTAGAAAGGTAAAAATTGTATTTGTCTTGATATAAATTTGAAATCGAATGATTATGCCGTTTTTCAAATATTGAATTTCCAAAATGACCCAATTTCACAATGGAGCGAAATCTTCACGCGTAAAAATATAATGATAACGCCAATGTGTCCTGACGTGTATAGTAACGAGTCACAAATTATAGTAACGTTATTATTCTGTTAAAATATATAAAAGTGAATTAGGATGTCACGATTTTTATTTAATTCTCGACAAATACTAGATGCCCCATTTCTTTTTAGTTGTGAATAATATAAGTTAATTCACACTGAGAGAAAAAAAATACCTCCTTCAACTAGAATGAATAGTTAGACTGTTTCTAAGTCCCTGAACTAGAAATATAGAAATCTGAGCTATGCGAATAGGATAAGCAACTAAACTGAATAGATCGAGAATTTCTAAGTCTCTTGTTTTCTAGGTGACGAAACGATAATGAATCGTGTAAATGACGAGAAATTATCGCTTTATTTCTAGAATGGATTTATAAACTAGCATTAGAGTAACTAAAACTATAGCGTCTTGTGTTCTCATCTATTTGCAGACATTTTTAAATAAGTTTGACCACGAGAATATAGGTAAACACTCCTGAATTCTAGTTAGGAGTCTCTAGAACTCTCTGGCAAAGTGAACTAAGAATTTATAGGGATGACATGGAACTATTTTTTCTAGAGCCACAATTTAGATTCTAGTTGAGAAGGGCAGATTTTTTTCTCAGTGCACGTCTCCTATAAAATGTGATAAGGAGTTGGTTAATTACATATGTTTTTAATTATCGGGGGTGAAATGTTTTCCTTAATGAATGCATTTATTTTTCTTTTGATGTTACGTGAACGACGTCACGCAGTGTTGAATTCAGACAATTTTCTCCGGGAGGGATTTCTGTAGCTCTGGTGGTGGGGGAGGGGAATTGCCATTAAAAGCATAAAATCTCAAATATTCCGGAGGGGGGATGTCCCCCCCCCCCACCGGGCCCCCTCCTGAATTCAACACAGACGGCTAACAGCTAGTATATATATATATATATATATATATATATATATATATATATATATATATATAATTATACCTTTTGAATTCGAAATGAAAAAAGTTCTTGCACCCAAACTAACCAAATCCCCAATTTAAAGATAGGTAATTGTAAAGTGTACAGAATTCAATTAAGTTACTATATAATTAACAAACTCAAATATCAAATGATCGAAGCGTCCATTCAGAGACGGCAAACACAACAAAATTTAGAAAATATAATGATATACAGTAAACTCAGTAAAACGTACAACTCAATTAATGGTGGCTCAACTCATTTTTTAAATACATATCGTAAAAACTTTGTTCCGCTGAGGCGTTTCAGTTACCTTTTATAGCGAAAATGGAAGTTTCATATGTATTACTTCACCCATAACATAAATTTTCGGAAATGGAACAGAGTACAAAAAGGTACATAAGAAAAGTACACATGAAGTTATTTTATCATAAAAGCTTTATTAAAAATATTTTTAATACACATAGAGTACTTAAAAGAAATCACTGGAATCGCTTTGGCATATAAATCATTTATCAAAAGACATTTCAGTAGTTTACTGAATCTTGTTGAAATAATCACTAATCTTCGATTGTTTCTTTTCGGCAGAGCCAACATTGAACAGCAAACTTTGCATTTCTGTTAATAATGCAGCCGCCTTATCGCGTCTGCTTTTACTGCCAAACGGCTTCACTTTCAAATCAGACGCGTCGTCAGTGTTAGCGGTTCAAAATGAGGCAAAATTTCGTTCGAGGACGCAGAAACGTAACGTATAACTGAGGGAAATGTATAACACATCAAAACGTATAACTCAGCTAATTTTAAATGGCAAGCGGCCGGGACCGCTGACTTGAAACGTATAACTGAGGGAAACGTACAACTCAGGTAACGTATCTGGAGTTCCGCTGTATATTTATTGAATAGAACAATTGTAACCCGATAACATACGAAAAAATAATGGAATTTGGATATCAAATGAAATAAAAAATGGAATTCGAAAAGAAGAAAGACATGTGGAATGCATAATCATCCAGTCTGGTATAGTGAACTAATACACAATGTAAAAAAAATAGGCTAGGATAAAAAAAATATTGCATTTATAGAAGTAAATGAATGAAGAAACCCGTGAGACTCACAAACGAAGAAATTTATGTCACAAAACTGACATCATTTGAATTGAGCACGTGATTATGTATAGGGTTATTATTAACACAAGATTTATTATTATTATACATATATACATATATAGCTCAAAAAAGTAGATGAACGTGTTCTATCACATAAAAAAACATAAAAAAAAATATCGAGTTCGAGCCCGTCTCATCTCTTTGGTGCTAGGTTCAATTCATGTTAGTCTAAACCAGTAGTTCGCAGTATAGGGAGCAACCTGGTTTTATTTTTGGGGGAAACTAATGTTGTAGACAAAAAAAAAAAGTAATACAAACAGATTTTTTTTAATGTTTTCTTTTTAAGAAACTTTCTACGTAAATTTCAAAATATAAACTTGTCCAGAATATTGCAGTAAATGGGCTTTCATAATCTGTATGACAAAAAATTTTTAAAGTTTTCTGGTTATAATTATATTTTAGAATTTTTGTACATTTTTTTCGAATAATAGTTTTTAGATGAAACAGGGTATTTCTATTCACTATTTATAATCAGATGAAGAACCTTTATGTATAGATCTACTTAATGCTATATTTAAAATGGATTGTTTTGGTTGGGCCTATTTAACCTAAAAAATATTTCAAATATATAAACAAAGTTTTACCAACCCAAAATGAATAAATTTCCATAATCGGGAATCATAGAAATAAATGCGTGAATAGTCCATTTCCAATGGCTGTCATGCATAATTATTATGGCATAGACATTTTAAAATTTAAAATCAAATTATACACGGCGGGGTCAATGGGCGATCAGGAGGAAGTCAAAGTCCGTTAACAGATGGGCTCATTAAAATGGATAAAGTTGAGAACCGGAAGTGTCCTTGTGTTTTAAATTTTCCCGTATCTGTTTGTAGTGTTAATGAAGTAGTGCTAAAATCAATAAGAGGATAAAATGGAAATTCCTATACACACACTTTTGTTTCACACAAATCTTGTCAGTAAAAAGAAGAAGATGTAAAATTTATGTAAAAATACCCATTTGTGTACATTTATGTAAAAATACCCATTTTTATACATTCTCAAATCACTTTCCTCATTCCCCAGGCTGCCTGCACGCTCATAACAAGTGCCTTTTTGAATAAAAGGTTACGTGACGGGAAAGGGAAGATGGATCCTAATTCTATAGGTGGCCAGGCCCATAAAAGTTTGGGAACCACGGGTCTAAGCCCATCCAAAAACCAGAAGAGTTTGTCTCCTTCCGTGGTCTGAATGTTTCTCCAAAAGAAAGAGGAAGTGAGATGCAGTAAAAAAGTCTCTTTTATTTTCCGTATTGGAGAGATTCCTGTCAATAACCCTGTTCAAGGTCTCCGCTCGCCCAGGCCTTGACCGTGACAGTGAAAGTGGAGGAAAGAGAGAACGAAAAGAAAAAGAGTTTTCTTCTCCAGACAGAGGAAAGCAGGTGGAAGGAGAGAGGATGAAGAGAAGAAAAAACGATTCTCGCCATTTTCTTTCTGCTCTATTTCAATTGACATCTATTCAATAGTCCATAAAGATTATGGATTTAATTTGTATCAATATTTTAAATTTACTAATAGATCGTGTTGTTCGGAGGTGCAGGGGGTAGGAAGGTTCCAAAAAATTCTGCCCGTCCATTGTTAGACATTAGATATCGGAACGAATGTCTAATCATAGAATTTTCCGTTACGAACCCACTTTCCCTCACAACCCAATTAATATAACTTAACTATTATTTAATACTCTATTTATGTTTCTATACGTATACTGTTATCGTTGACCCTTAGTTCATTCTTAAACCGTTCGTTTTAGAAGTAGAGTTCCACATTTCCCTAAATTTCGAAGTTTAAAAGTGTGTAGGCACAAAAAACGTTCTAAAATTGCGATTTATGTGATACATAGTTGATAAAGAAACTGGGATAACTAACAAGGGAACCCTTTTTGGTGCAGCTCGCACCCAGCATTGCGATCTGGTGCATTTTAAAGCCCTATATTATGAAGTTTGAGAATCGATAAAACTTCTCTCTTAAGGCGGTATTCAAAAAAAATATTTTTCCGCACCCAACAACTCAAAATTTTCAGACTCATTTTTAAAACTAAAAACATGAAACTTGGCAACGTGATTTAGGAAGAGATTTATAAAAAGACATGTGTTTTAATTTTTCGTTCAATTCATGAGAATTTGATTTACAAACAATTATTTTCACAGTACGATCATTTTCTTTTTTGTTAATTCGGTTCAAAATGTACACTTTGACAGCATTTTTTTAAATATATTCTGCCTTTATCAAAAAAGCGACCCATACGGACATTATAAAGTTTCTGAATAAGAGAACCTGCCAATTAGATGCATTTTAGAGCAGTCACAAAATAAGCAGTTTGGATTTGAATACACCCTTAAAATCATATATATATTTTTTTTTTTAGAGTTTCGTTCATCTCACGAAACCCTATTCGTCCCGCGTCGTTGTCTGTCCGTCACAGAGCCGGTTCTCAGAAACTATATAACTTACAGTCATGAAATTTTTACTTATAGCTGAATACCTACTATGAAGCTCAAAATCATAAAATTTGAAAAAATTGTATTCTTTTAATAGAGAGAGATAAAAAACCAAAAATCTAATAGTGATATTCAATTTAAACATTTGTCGTTGTAGCAGTTGCCAACCCTTAAAAATCCACATTAAAATTCTTTCTACAATAATTAATTTTCTATTGAAAAATTTCCACTTGAAAAATGAAAATGGAATAAAAAGTTTCACCCATTGAAAAAAAAAGATTAATAGGACGTCCTATGGATCATAAAACGGAAATTTTCCAACATTTCTCAATAATACAAGGAGTACGAGTAAAAGCAGCTTAATAGGACGTCATTAGATAATTTAAAAAAAATATTTTGAAAGTCTCTAATACAACATTTTTAATTTTGAAATTGATTTTTTTAACTATCGCATTGAGTTCACACGACAGAGTATAATAGCGCTATCGACCGGTTCAGATTTTCGATAAAACGAGATAAACCGGAAAATTTACGATAAAAAACTGCGATATAAAATAATACGATAAAATGACGATAAAGTGTTTTGAAAGGAATATTAAACGAAATCCTTCGATCCCACTTACCCACTTGTTTTATTTTACAGCATCATCCCTTTCTGTAAAATGCAATTTTCGAGACCACTTCGTTAACATACAAGTTTTTTAAAAATACAAATGAGTCCATAATAATAAGTATTAAAATATTGAAAACACGTTTTTGAAAAATGAACTGCATTTTTGGAGTCTCGAAATGGCCCTGATTTGTTTCTCCCCAACCCATGGGTTCTTTTGAGTGTCCCTGTTCTCCAGTCATAAGCGACCAATCAATGATAGGTATCCATTTGAATCGGTTTAAAAGAGTGTCACATCCTTAAAATACGCTGCCAATGATTTTTTCCCGTAGTGTATTTTTCCCAGTAAGTTAGTTTGGATTCGTATTGGGCTACTGAACTTGCTTTTGGAGTCCAATGGACCCTTAAAAATCCAATAATAAAAAATTAAAAATGAATGTATATAAGGGGGATCTGTATTGTTGTGAATGAGTTATTTTACTTTTATGAATAATTTCACAGTTTTTTGTGGGTGGTTGTCATGTTCGTTGAATGGTTATAGTATATATATATATAATAGGATTTGAAGAGAGACATTTTATCGGTTCTCTAACTTTTATGCATAGGGTTACAAAATGTAGCAGGTCTTCGAGCTGCACAGGGTGGTGGTGACATCTTCCTCGCTCAGAACGGTTTCTAAAAAAATCGAAATTTCAAGTGAAACATGAGATGGCGATTTATTTGGAATTATTTTTAGATTTTCCAAGGTCCCATCCTACCAGTATTGGAATGAAGTTCACACTCAAAGTGATAGGTATAGAGCAGTAGTCATTTCCTCCTCATCAAAATGAAGTCGCTAAGTGAATGATCTATTGGAACACTTTCCGACATAGAGTTGATGATTTCGTGCTTTAACTCGCATCCATGGACTTCGTTTCCCATGCCATGGATATAATAGTTTATTGAGGTTTACTGGTTAGAAACAATGACAGTTCCTTGACAAGGGACACTCAAAAGAATTCCGTTGTCATGGGGAAAAATCGTTTGCGGTGAATTGGAAACACATTGAAAAATTAATACAATATCCCTACACACTCTAGAGCAGTGGTTCCCAACCTTTTTTTAGTCGCGCCCCACCAAAACATCTCTAAAATGATGATGCCTGCCCCCTCCCCCTATAATATATAATTCTTATAAAATTTTAAAATAATTTACTCCTGACAGAGTAAAAAGCATTTAACATTGATCCTGAAACGTGCCGAAGGTAATGGATGAATCAAATATTTTTTATAATCATCTGATACTCCTCGTAGTTTACTGGCACACGGTTGCCACGTATGCGTGATGCATAGAGTGCTCAGAATCCTTGATTAGAAAAATCAATAATTTTGAATAAAACATTTTTGTCTTATTTAATTACAGAATTTCTGTGATTAAATTACACAACAATTTCTAATCAGAATAACAGACGTAAAGGAAAGTGGTCAAGTAATTGTTAAATATACACTTGAATAGTTTCATGTGCAAAATTGATTTTCATGTGACATATTGCAGTGCGACTCATTCAATAAATAATCGAAAA
Organism: Maratus michaelseni; assembly: GCA_963931845.1. Lineage (NCBI taxonomy): Eukaryota > Metazoa > Arthropoda > Arachnida > Araneae > Salticidae > Maratus > Maratus michaelseni. Next base: position 471,425,904 of record OZ007589.1, read on the forward strand.
AGTTGTTTAAAATTCTAAAATACTTATAAATCAGAAAAATTATAAAGAATTTTTAAATATATAAAAGTATCTAAATATCTTAAAAAGTTTTATCTATAATTATTCTGGTAGAATTGTATTTAAAACTTTGGAATGGCTACTTTTTAAAAAACTGAATAAAAAACTTATTATTTTTAATTTTGTTTTTGAAATTTGAATGTGTAACTTTTATTTTCAGTCTACAACATTACTATTAGAAAAACAATTCAGAACGTATGGGTTCGCAGAAATTCCGAATTGTCCCCTTGAAAAGTTAAATTGCCCCCCTGAAAAGTCAAATTGCCCCCCCCCCTGTGGGGGGGGGGGGCCGGGATTGCGTTTTCTGTCGTGTTGAACACTCTTCTAACAGGAGTTGAAAAGTGTTTAAGGATGAATTGGATGCGTCTGTCTGTCCATAGACTCGGATTGCTTTGAAATTGAATATCATGTTAGTTGGGGTTTACTGTGGCCTGTTGGGTATGGACAATGAAGAAGAGAGTGTAACATTTATTGGTTTTTTCTAGAGAGACACTCAAAAGAATTCCGTTACAGGACGGTCTACGGGGGAAAATGTATACTTGGAATTTTGTAATAGTGTCTGTTAAAGTAAACAGTGTGTTTGTATGATAATCCTTTAATATTTACAATTGATACTTGGAATTTTGTATAGATGTGTTTGTGTCTTCGCCCCGGAAAAACACTTCTATTCTTACAGTGAAAGCTGGGATCTCTAACAGGAGTTGAAAAGTGTTTAAGTTTTCATCTTATTAAGCGGTGTCTGAATGGGTTTCACAATCTATGCGCGACGCCTGAGTTTTCGTTCTTCTTCATGATGCGCCCAACATTCGGGGCCGTAAGGAATGCACTGTTCTAGACAGACCTCCTCATCAATAATAACTCATCCCGACCCCCCCCCCCCCATCCAACAGATAAAAATCCATAAGTTGTGAAAAATCCCCCGCACCCCATCCGCTTCATAAAATTAAAGCGGGGAGAGGGAAAAAAAAATCGCCGACAGGAGCTGTCGGCGATTGGTCGGTCGTTCGAGCCGCTACCCACCCACACGTCCACTTATGCGTCCACTTTGCATGCATAGGGAAATGAGGCTCAAACCACCCCACCCCCTTCTCAGAAGAAGAGACAGACAAGTTATTGAAAGAGACGCATTTAAAAACTCCCCTATATTATAAAGTTATAACTATTATGTTATTAATCGTTATTAAAGAACATAAATAAATTCGAAGTATGGGGCTGTACCTATATACAACGTTATCAACTTTTTGGTAATTATGGATCTCTCTCCCCCACCCCCCCCTCTTAACATATGTTATCATTTATCGAACCCTCCCTTGATGATATCGTTATCCATCTCTAAAAATTATTTTTATTTTTACATTTGTTTTCTTTTTATACGTTTGCAGTGATATACAGATAGGGTTCTACATTTATTATTCGCATACTTTATGCATTCAAATGAAGAGAAGAAGTCAAAATATCTCTGTTATACATGAAATTACTTTATATCCAATAATACCTAAAAAAGTAATTAATAATAGCTTTTTGTTACAGAATGCATTCAATAGTAATAGTGTCTTCTTACACCAGATACCTCTTTATCCACAAAACAGGTGGACAACATCCTTTAGGTCTTCTTTACTCGGAACACAATAAGTAATCACTTAAAATATACTTCGCCACTGGTTTCTCCAACAGCAGATCCTATGCGCATAGGGCAGAATAGGTTTGCCGAGCTTTGGGGCAGTCCCTATTTTGGAATGAAATGATTTTATTAGTTTTAATAATAACTTTGTATTTTTATAAGAATAGATAAGAAACTACGAAAAAAAAAAAAAAAAAAAAAAAAACTACTTTAATGTTTAGAAAAAGTTAAAAGAAAAAAAAAGAAAAAAAAAAGAAATATTACACTATTTTAATGTTTAGATAAGTTTAAAAAAAAAAAAAAAAAAAAAAAAAAAAAAATCGGTTGGATCAGAAATGATAACGATATCAAACGACAACCTCCTTCCCTTCCCTTCCCCTAGAGATATCTTACGATGGCAAATGCCAGACCCCCTAAAGTGAAAATGTTATGTATGTAAGGGCGTATCGAAAAAATCCAAATTTTTTAGATCTTTTAGCGGTAGTGCGGAAAAGTTGTGAACTCTCTTTATTAAAAAGTGTGCGAAATCTTAAAACTGTGGGTTGATATCTTCTGTCGCCTCAGTGGGCCAAAAGTTCCAAAAATTGGACTAAAAATGATTAAAATACAAAAATTAATAAATAATCACAGATTACGCTCATCGGTTTGGGGTAGTGGTTACAAGTTACTGTTTTGTAACAACAACAACCATAGAAAATTGTACAATTATAGGTTAATATCTTCTGTCGACTCAATGGCATCGAATTTTTTTAATTTTGATGCAGTTTGGTAGTTTTCTGCATTACTGTTTATTGCTTGCACAATGCACAATCGAGACAGACTGGGTTTGTCGATCTGCCAAAATAGTGGAACACCCTTATTTTCTCCCCGAGAAACAACAACAGCCATAAAAAATGTTAGGTTAATATCATATAAAATAATTAAATTAATTAAAAATCAATTAATTTTTAATCAATTAAAATAATATAATTATTTTAATATTTTAATATCTTCTGCCGCTTCATCGACACCAAATTTGGGAAAATGAAGCCAAATTTTAAATAAATACAAGTCACACTTACCTCATTTTAATGCAAACACAAAATTTATTTTACCTTTCGAACATACAAATGACAAAAGCATTACTGGCTTGTAATCATTTTTGGTCTCAAATTTTCACATGTGTTTTCTGGATTCTAGTGTCGCTCTAATAAATCTATCCCTGTTCTGCATCCCAACTCTTTTTCCGGAGGCTGCAGTGACTAGTTTCACAATCCGCTCAACTGCTTGTGTGTGTGAAGCAAATTTAATAAAGTCCCAGCAATACATTGGCATACTGCCCTGTATCATCTTCAGAATTTCTTGAGAACTGATCTCGGTGAGAACAGGAGGCGATATCACATAACAAGCTCGCCAGTCAATGGGATTTACATAGTCTGTAGCTCCAAAGTTAACAACAGGAATAACAAATTTGCGAACACAATTTCCGTCTGGGCTAATTTCTCTTGCCTTGATAATCCGCCGATCTGCAAGGGTACTAATACGGCACCTATCATCAGATAACATGGCCAAAAGCATGTTTACTTGAGCCGCAAAGTAAGCGTTGCGAGAAATAACTGAGTCGATTATGTCACAATACTTTTTTGGCAATTACCGAGATGAGCTGATGAAATGCCACAGGTGTCTAGCATCATCCTTTATGGAATGACGAATCTTAATTCGGAGCATGACTCTTAGAATGAATACAACCAATGTTAGCAACTTATTTGATGGGTCTGATGTTTATACATATCCTCAGTATTCGATTGGAAGTTGTTAGCCAGCGGAACAAATTCAACGTTCCCGGTTCCCGGATAGCTAGATCTGAACAACAAACGCCAGAACTAATGGCGGTACAAATGTCTAATAAGTATTTCTGATCTGAACAGAGGATGATGTCTGGCAACTTGCATTCAATGCTATTAAAAGCAACCATTGAAAGCTTTTCGTATCCTTTAAGGTTTCGTCCAATGCCTCCGGTGTAGTATGTGGAGCCAGATGACTTGCCGTCTATGGACTCAAACAGGTGTTGTAATGGCAACTCATTGAAATAAAGTAAGCAGATATTCTATTGTACTAGTCTCTGAAGTTTCAATTCAAGCCTGCGAATTACGCCATTAGACTTTCCTGTGTTCACTACAGTGCCGTCACACCCGAGAACAATAAGGTTGCTAAAATCATCCAATAAAGCACTTGTTACGTATTCGTAAATGCTATTAGATATATCAAGACTAGATCTGCTTTCAAGTGTAACATGTCCCATATACGTAGAACCAGGCTCCGATACAATACAGCAATGCGTACTTTCGAACTTCTTGTCCTCGAGTGTTTCTGATGTTAAGGTTTTGTCATGTCGTCCATCTAAATAAAAGCCAGATAGAGTGGAACGATTTTCATTCGATTTTGAGACCAATTTTATGTAAATTCTCAATTTTTCCCTCCATATTTTATTTTTCCCTGTGACGAGGCTGGTATGTGATTCCGATATTAAACCCAAATCTTGCGTAATGCAATAGCTTTTACTGACAAGAATTGTGTTGTCCAGTTCTTGTGATTGCCTTCACTATTTTGGCAGTCTGTCTCGATTGTGCAAGCAGTAAACAATTAAGCAGAAAACTACCAAAATTCGATGCCGATGAGGCGACACAAGATATTAATCTATAATTCTACAATTTTCTATGGTTGTTGTTAGTAACTTGTAAGCACTACCTCAAACCGATGAGCGAAATCTGTGATTATTTATTCATTTTTGATTTTTAATCATTTTTAGTCCAATTTTTGAAACTTTAGGCCCACTGAGGCGACAGAAGATATCAACCCACAGTTTTAAGATTTCGCACGTTTTTTAATAAAGTGAGTTCACAACTTTTCCGCACTACCGCAAAAAGATCTAAGAAATTTGGATTTTTTCGATACGCCCTAATGTACAGCCCCTAATGAATGAATAAAAGTAAAAAAGATTTTTTTTTTTAAAAACAACATTCCTTTATGAGTTATTTAAAAGTAGGAATATAAAATTCGTGTTTTATAACTGAAAATTCATGTGTTTCCTATCACGCCACATTCCCATGAAAGGAAAAATGAACATATGTTAAATTTAAAAAAAAAGGTATGCGTTGCTGACGACTGGGATTTTCACTAATCGTTGCCACAGATTAATCTCAGAAAATGAAACATTTGAAGTTACTCAAAAAATTAATTGTTCGAAAAGTATTTGTCAGAAAATTGTTAGACAAACTGCGTTAGAAAGGTAAAAAAATGTATGTTTCTTGATATAAATTTCAAATCCACGGATTACCATTTTTCAAATATTAAATTTCAAAAATTGCCAAATTTCACAATGGAGTACCATAGATAAAACTTCACGCGTAAAAAAATAATAATAACAGCAATGTGTCAGCACGAGTCACAAATTATAGTAACCGTATTATTCTGTTAAAATATAAAAGTGAATTATGATGTCACGAGAGCGCAATGATTTTTATTTAATTCTCGACAAATACTAGATGCGCCATTTCTTTTTAGTTGTGAATAATATAGGTTGTTAATTCACGTTATTAAAAAATGTAGCTATAAAATATATAAATGAATGGAAAACGGTAGGTAATAAATTGTAAACGTAATAATAAACCGTATTAAAAAAAACATAACTTAGTGAAATAAGTATCCGTTTTTGTGTTATTTTAAGATATTCCAGGTAAAGGTAGAGATTACTTTAAAATACACGGTTAAATTCACTGATATATTTCGCTGGATTCAAGGTTCTTTTGGAGAAACCGACCAGCGCAGCGGGCGTAGTCTGCTAGTATATATATTCCATATACTTAAAGCTAACCCGCTTTTTCGTTTTCCATGCAAAAATGGCTTTTATACGCGTGCGCGAGCATTCAGCCAATCAGCTAGAGGCTTTTACTGTCCAGAGACAATTTGGATTCCGGGATGTTTCAGCCAATGAGGTGAAGGCTTTTTCCTCTCTCTAAAAGCGTATTTGGATTACAATTCCATGTAGGTGTTGAAACTTTATGGATTTCTTTTATTAAGGTATTTTTTCATTTTACCGTATTTATTTTCTTTTTATGTCGTATGTATTTTACTACTTTGAATTTTTTATAACTAACCCCTTTTTTTTAAGAGAGAGAGAGATTTAGTGGCACACGAAATTCCGCAAATCGTTTCCGATGTAAACAAACTATTAAGATGCAAGTGTAAAATTTCAGTTTTTTAAACTTTTCATGTCCTTCTGTACACATTTTAATATGTAATTCTGTGTGATATGATTAAATTCAGGTTTTCTCAGCGACGATCACAGTATTTTTACCAAATAATTTTTGTATTAATCAAGCTTTTTTGGTTATTAAGCATAGCTAAACACGAAAGAAAACTTTGTTATTCTTCGTTATGTTTGTTTGTGATTTTGATGTGAATTATTTGCGTACATTTATAAGGCGAGTTTCACTGAATAATTCAAGAAAAAAAAATCTTATCATTATGCATATTTAGTTATGCATTATTAATTATTTACTTGGCCTTTACTTTTAATATTTCAAACTTACAGCTGAATGTAACTATTAAAACATTTGAAATACTGTATTCGTAAAATGAAATTTCAGCTTAAACACTCGACAATTACTTTTAGGTTAAATTCAGGTTTTCTCAGTGACGATCACAGTATTTTTACCAAATAATTAAAAGTACTACATGCATGCATCTATCTACCTATCTAACTCTGCATTAGCTTAAAACCGGAGTTTATGCAGATTTTAGAATTTTGCAGGTTTCTGGTCACTGTTTTGTTTACATATTTTAAACAAAAATTTCAATTTAATAATGCACTGAAAATTATAATGAATGCTTACAATTAAACACAAATAAATTGTCTTACAAAAGCTCTCTAACCACATTGTTAACAAAACAAAAAATTTCACGAAAAACACATTTTTCCCCCGATATTTTCCCACAACTAATCAATAAATTTCATGATATTTTATTGTGATTTTAAACCATGAACTTTAGTACTTTTCTGTTATACGGACACTATGCCAAAATGTATGGTGCACAACCTTTTTAAGCGAAGGGCCACTTACAAAAATGACTGGGTTGTCGAGGGTCACCAATCAGAATTTTTTTGTTTCGAGGAGGTGTGACCAGGGGTGGGGGGGGGGGGGGGTATCAGATTAAAAAAACATAAATTTCGGAAGGGTAGATTTAGCCCTCTAGGTTCCTTCCTTCCAGTCAACGTATTCAGTTCTGTTGGCAATGATATATCAACAGTTTACGTTTGTATTTATACAAGAGATATATGCTAAGATTATTTTCAAAGAGTGAAAATACTCCTTGACTTTATTTGAAGGAATAAATTTAGCTTTAAAGATTGCCAGTGCCGAAAAAAAATTATGCTTTCATGAATGAAGGTGGAGAAACGTATATTATTCTAAATTGTACTTCTTAACATATTCAATCATAAAATGTGGGTATCAAAGGGGTGCACAACCTTTATAAGAGGAGGGGCAGTCACAAAAATGACTGGATTGTCGAGAGCCAACATCTATAGGGTGGACAAAATTTTGTTTCGTGGTTTTGTGTGGGGGGAGGGGGGGAGGCCTAAAAGTTAATAAAAATGGGGGGGCGGGCTGATTTTACTCAACCACCTCCTTAGTCAGCTTAACCCAAATCAGTTGGAAAGGATGGAAAAAACGCATTTTTTTCCATGCGCAATTGACAATATTCATAGTTTTTTAATAGTGATTGACGAAATTCACGATTATTACGCACACGTTCGGCGAAATTTGCGATTTATACGCACCCGATCGGCAAAATTTGCGATTTTTACGCACCCAATCGGCGAAATTTGCAATGTTTTTCGCATCCGATCGGCGAAATTTGCAATTTTTCGCACCCGATTGGCGAAATTTGCGATTTTTACGCGCCCGATCGGCGAAATTCATGATTTTTACGCACCCGATCGGCCGAATTCGCGATTTTTACGCGCTTAATCGGCAAAATTCGCGATTTTTACGTGCACGATCGGCGAAATTCATGATTTTTACGCACCCGATCGGCGAAATTCATGATTTTTACGCAATCGATCGGCGGAATTCGCAATTTTTACGCGCCTGATTGGCAAAATTTGCGATTTTTACGCATCCGATCGGCAAAATTCGCGATTTATATGCACCCGATCGGCAAAATTAGCGATTTTTACGGGCCCTATCGGCCAAATTCGCAATTTTTACGCATATGATCGACGAAATTTACGATTTATCCGCACCTGACTGGCAAAATTCGCGATTTATACGCACCCTATCAGCAAAATTCATAATTTTTACGCACTCAATCGGCGGAATTCGCGATTTTTACGCGCCTAATCGGCAAAATTTGCGATTTTTACGCGTGCGATCGGCAAAATTTGCGATTTTTACGCAGACGATTGGCGAAATTTACTAATTACATGCACCCGATCGGCAAAATTCGCGATTTTTACGGGGCCGATCGGCAAAATTCGCGATATTTACGGGCCCGATCGGCAAAATTTGGGATTTTTGCGCATACGATTGACGAAATTTACGATTTATACGCACCTGATCGGCAAAATTTGCGATTTATACGCACTCTATCAGCAGAATTCGCGATTTTTTCGGGCCCGATCGGCAAAATTCACGATTTTTACGCAGGCGATCGGCAAAATTTACGATTTATACGCACCCGATCGGTAAAATTCGCGATTTATATGCACTCGATCGGCAAAATTTGTGATTTTTACGCAGCCGATGGGCGAAATTTGCCAAAATTCGCGATTTCTACGCACCTGATCGGCAAAATTCATAATTTTTTTGCTTCTGATCGGCGAAATTGATCCGCGGGCCACAGGTTGTGCACCCCTAAGTTAGACCTTGATATAAATGGGTGCGATTTGTTTTTGGTGTCAATCGCCTGACAGGTGCATGACGCTATACATACTGCATTTTTTACGATTTGTTGCTTCGACTGTTGCTAATCAAAATTATTTAACAAAAAAATTTTACCAGCCAGCCAATTGAAAATTGTTATGACAAAATGTATGCAACTAGAAAAATAGTTAATTACTATTACTACAATGAATTTTCATTCCCCCCCCCCCCCCCCCCTATAAAATTAATAATATGAAAGTTTAGTATAAGATAAACAATATGTTTACATCGTGCTAAATTGAAAAGTTGCAAAATATACTAACTACTATCGTCTGCAATTTTTCAAAGATTGTCTAAAAATCCACTTAAAATGATGTTTTTCCATACTTCTGAGTATAGATTAATGGTTTTGCATAAAAACAATTAAAAATTTATGTATATAATTTTAACATGTTGTATTATGACAAGGAAATCTAAGAAACTGAAGCATGTGTTTTGCCAGAATTCGGTTTTAGTAGCTGAAATAATTTTTATACTAAATAAACACTCCTTAGGTTTAAAAAAAATATTTTTACTATTCTAATAATATGTATAAAAACAAGACAAAACAAAAAATCGACTTATATGAAACATTTAATGAAGTACTAGGGCGATATTTTTTTTAAAAACATTTTACTCTTTTTTTTTTTTTTTTTGTAGATATATATTAATCTGAAAAAAATAAATAGATGCCATGTTTTAAAGAAAAAACTTACCATTTAAAAAGTATTTAATAAGGTGTCGATGAAGATTTTTTTTTTGGGAGGGGGGGGGGGGGAGGGGAAGGGGGCATTTTGTGAAAAATAAATTTATTTTTCTGAAATTTGTTATATTTTTGTGAAAAATAACATTTTGTAACAAAAGATGAAATCCAGTTACTCAAAATCGAACCAAACATTTATTAATAACGAATTGACCAGCGCCCGTGATAATAAATAAATAAATTTTAAAAAAATTCAAGTTTTCGATATTGAGTCGAATGAACCAAACCCTGTTGAAATCGAGCCCTTTGAACCCAATAAAAAAAATGAGTCCCCAGGCGGCGGAATATGCACCCCTGTAAATTTAACGAATTTCCTTTAACATTAACGCGATATTTAATTTACGGATGAAATCCCCCCCCCCCTCCTCTTTCTAAACTTAACCCCTTATCTTTAACAGTAACTCGATTTCTAATTTACGGCTGTAGTGAGTAAACGTAAGTTGATGCCGAAAAAGAAGATTAATATTTAAAAAAATATCCTTGACAGCTCGGCCTACAGGCACAGGTAAATTTCGAAGATGCAGACCGTGGGCAGCCTATTTATTGGGAATGCAGAAGAACATTTTTGCCATGATGCGGCAGTTGGGACCGCTCACTTCGAAATCTACTTGTGTCTGTAGGAGGAGCACACAAAGACTTTTTTTTCTGTAAGGGTTGGTTCTATAAAAAAAACTTGTCAATATAAAAGTTATAGATAATATTAAGAGGATTTGTAATAAATTAGCGGATTTGATAACTTGTGAATTGACAAAGTTATGAATTTTTTTCTTCTTAACTCCTATTCTCCCCCCCCCCCCCCCGCACCAACACTTGAGGCCATTTTTAATGATATCAAAAATCTGTCATATATAAATTTTCGGCCCTTTTCCTAGAAGTAATAATAACTTTAAGCGGATTCGATACGTATCATAATTAAGAAGTTATGGGTAACATAAACCCAGGGGCCCGGATCTTGTCCGAGAAATTTTTGGTCATTCATGTAGTAGCTGGAAATCCTAAGAAGTTATTAGAAAAAAAAAGCTAGCGAATTTGACGATTTTTAAGGAAGCTATAGTAGGGGGCCCAAAAGGGGCCGCTGATAGTTTTGAGCAGGGCCCTAAGATGAACGGTCCTACCTGGAATGTAGAAATGGGGAAACAACTAAATGGAGAAACGCCCCCAAAAACGAAGATTAGATTAAAAGGGGACAAGGTAGTAACAAATTAGTGAACAATAACTTCGAGGGGCCAGGATCTTCATTTTTTTTTTTTTTTTTTTTTTTTTTTTTTTTTCATGTAGTAGCTGGAAGTTCTAAGTTAGAAAAAAAAAGCTAGTGAATCGGACGATTTTTAGGGGAACTATAGTAGGGGGCCCAAAAAGGGGCCAGCTGATACTTTTGAGCAGGGCCCTAAGATGAACGCTCCTAACTGGAATGGGGGAAAAGTTAAATGGAGAAAAGGCCCCAAAAACGAAAATCGGATTAAAAGGGGACAAGGTATTAACAATTTAGGGAACAAAAACTTCAAAGGGCCCAGGGGGCCCGGATCTTCACCAATTTTTTTTTTGTTGTTGTTCATGTAGTAGCTGAAAGTTCTAAGTTGTTAAAAAAAAAAAAAAAAAGTTAGTGAATCGGACGATTTTTAGGGGAACTATAGTAGGGGGCCCAAAAAGGGGCCAGCCGATAGTTTTGAGCAGGGCCCTAAGATGAAGGGTCTTAATTAGAAAGTAGCAATGGGGAAATAACTAAATGAAGAAAAAGCCCCCAAAACTAAGAAAATCGGATTAAAAGCGGGCAAGTTATTATTAGTTTAGGAAACAAAAACTTCAACGGGCCCCGTACCAGGCCCTAGGGGGCCAGGGTCATAACTAGAACGTAGAAATGGGGGTGAAAGCTGTTTAGCCCCAAAAACGATGAGGATCGGATAAAAATTGGGCAAATTATTAACAATTTAGGGCAAAAATCTTAAAGGGGCCCCAGGGAGCTGGGGTCTTAAAAAATTAAAAATCCGAGCTTCAGGTGCATCAGGACCTACCTTGGGCTATCCGCTGCAATTAAGAAAGGCAAAATTATATGAATAATTAATTAAAAAATATGAATAATAAGCACATAACACAGTTAACTATACAGTAGGCATGCGTATGTTTTGCCGTTCGTTCTTTACGGCTTCGTGACGTCACATACCCATTCTCTTTCCTTCCGGTACAGGCCGGAAGGCCTTTTTACACGTAAAATGTCATTTCATGCTAAAGTTCTACACTTTTGGAATGCACCTTTTTTTTTGCCCTATCATTTTTAGATAGGAGTGTCGACACCCTCATAGTCTTTTCACTAATAAGGTTATACTACATAATTCTAATTTCACACGTTCCCGAGTTATTTCGGGTGTAGAAGGATTTTCCTAATAGGTGCCCTGTCTGACGCCGAGTGTGTCTGGATGTCCAAAACGGCACAGCCCTCGGCAATCGATCTATCCACAGGTTAACGGCCAACTCAACACTCTCCTGATATCCCACCTAGTCCTTATTTGCCTTTGTTTAATCACGGGGGTGTCTGCCATTCAATTAAAGCAAAAATAATTATTCGGAAATTCTGGTAGATTTTTTTTTTTTTTTTTTTTTTTTTTTTTTTAAATAAAAAAATTCCTCCACTGCTCGGAAGTAATAATCGAAGTGAGCGTTATTCGTCGCTTCTGCGATAGTTTGAAATCAGCGACATAAAATGAGGCTTACGAGTTGCAGCGGCGGCTTCACAGGCTCTATCATTGACATCTAAAACAAATTTGTATCCGATGTCAATGTCAGTTCAGTAGAACTCAGTATAAATGAGATTTGTACTAGAATGCGAATAGTACTGTGTGCACAGACGACAGGATTTGAAGAAAGAAAAAGAATGCACTTTACTTTTCATCCAAAATTATAATAGCGTGTCTTTATTTTACGTATTAGATTATTGAAAACCTCTAAGATAACATGGCTCACATACTAGGAAAACGTATAAATTTATTCGTGATTTTGAAAGTAAAAAAAAAACTGAGATATTAAAGTTTGATATTTTCTGTTCATGCAAGTGAAGTTGTCACTGCCACACTTATTAGAGAACGTCCCTTTTTTTCAAATTGGATAGCGACCTAATCGCAGTGCAAGTGATCATGCGGAATGTGTATTTTACAAGAAAAGCATATTATTCTATATCCCTTAAAAAAATAATGTACATGACTCATGTTTAATGTAAAGCTATTATTGGATTAAAAAAAAAAAATTGACTATTCTTAATAGATGTTTAATTAAGGTATTATTTTATTTTAAATGTTTAAAATCTAAATGTATCCTCATTTTCCGTGTAGGCCGAGCTCTCGCGCGTGACCTTCACTTTTAATGTACCTCTGGGTAGAAAAATCCGAGAAAAAAAAATAAAGAGAAAACATTTCAAACCTATATTTCAACCTATAGAAAATGTAGCACAGTTACTTTTAAAGTTATACAAAAGAGTCAGAAAAAATGACTTCGTGGTTGCGGAAATTTAAATCGAAAATGGCCGCTCAACGATTTCCTGCTGCTGCAGTGTCCATGATCATTTATACAGATGCCGAATCTTCACGTATCAAGGAAAGTCAAATTTTAGAGGGAAAAAAAACCACGCAACACGCGCGAAAAATGTCGTGTATTTACAGTTCCTAATTTATATGGATTGATTAAAAATGATTCATTATAAAACTATTTACAAACAATTTTTATTAGAAAACAAATTCTTATAGTCATTCCATTATTTATATCCATTTATTATGGGTATTTTGAACCCTCATTATTTTATAAATGAAAAAGTTCCGCGAACTCCATTTAAATAAAAAAAAAATATGTAATTTCATATTGCGTACTTTCAAATTGCACTAAACATAAACCTAACGATTAAATGACAGAAGATTTTTTTTCTTTTTTTTTTAAAAATCAAAACCTAGTTAAATTAAAAAACCGCAATCATCATTCAATGGGGGAAAATGCGTGCTATATAAAAGCAAAATTTAATTAAATTAAAAAGGTTTATTTTATTATTATTATTATTCAAAAAGTTTTAATTGAGCTGGAGTGTTAAAAAACGTATTATCAGTTTCAAATTGACCTGTTCTAATTAAAATATTTTTATGCGGTTTGTTTTATTCTATTCAGAATTCTAGAATTTTTTTTACTTTCTTCTCTCTTTACAAGAAAAAACTATTGGATTCATTAAAACTTTCGACTTCCGGTTTTCGACGGATTAGAAGATCCTGAACACGATTGGACTGTTTTTAGAAAATGCCTGTCAGCGAATCTGTGACTCTGTTTGTCTGTATGTGACACACATTTTGTGGGCGCTCTATCTCAAGAAACAATGCACGGAATTCAATAAAACTTTATATTCAGTGAGTCACTGATATAAATGGGTGCTGATTCGTTTTTGGTGAGACCGCCCGGCAGGTGGCGCTGCTATGCTGCATTTTTTTGTTAATTCCGCAATAGCTCTATCTCAAGAAGGAATGCACTGATTTTCATTCAACTTCAGATTCAGTTAGACCTTGAGATAAACTTGGTATAAACCTTGATATAAACTCTGATCACGTTTGGTGTAGGTATCCCGAAAGGTGGCGCTACTATGCTGAGTTTCACGATAGCTCTATCTCAAGAAGGATTTTCATCCAACTTGAGATTCAGTTAGACCTTGACATAAATAGACGCTGATTACGTTTTGGCGTAGATAGCCCAAGAGGTGGCGCTGCTAGGCTACTTTTTTCATTATTATCACGACAACTATTATCTGCAGAACTCATGTACGGATTTTCTTCCAACTTCAAATTCAGTTAGACATTTTGGTTTAAATCTCCCAACAGGTGGCGTTTTGACACGAACTTGTCTCAAGAACTATTGAATAAAATTTCAGATTCAGTTAGACTTCGATATAAATGGATTGAGTGTGAAGAAAGTTTTGGGACTCGTTCTCCATTTTCGCGTTTTTGAAAATAAATGCATCAGAAAGATTCTCTTTAAAAATAAAGAAGGGGAGAAAAAACAAGCCTTCCTCCTTCTTCTATGGACGCGTCCCTGTTCTCTAATATCGGGCAAAACGATTTATTTTGAAGTCACGTCCGATTGATTTCATCTCTCTAAAAATAGGAGAGAAGAACCGAATAATAGATTCGCCGCCACCCCAGCCTTATCGTGCCGAAGCATGACCAAACCCTCGAGCTGTTTTTCTTAAAAAAAAACAAAAAAAACAACGGATATAACGCCAAGTATGTCCGAAAAACGGGCACAGGTTAATGATGCGAACACACACATTTTTTTTAGGGTCTTCTGTGCTTTCTTTGATCTGAGCCTTTTCTTGAAATAAATATTTCCTGTCTCTTCTCTTTTAAGGAATTTTCGCACGAGATCTGTTTTACAACAGTGTAGTTGAACGCTGCTTCCAGAAAAAAGGCTAAATAAAAAAAAGAAAAAAAATTCCTCCGCTCATCAACGCGAGTCTTTAAAACTCCCAAAGTCTCACCAAAATGTGGGGCGGCTGCCACAGGATCCTTGCATTCGTTTTTGTTCGAAACTGCATGAAATCTGTTCTTATTCGGAAACTTATCGAAAGACGTTCCCCCCCCCCCTTTTTTTTTAAAGGCAGAAGATCTTTTAGAAAATACGGTCAAAGTCGGCATTTTGAACCGAATTTCCGACGCCGCAGCGCAAGAAAGGTGGAAAAACGACACGAATCGCTTCTCACTCGATAAGTAATTTCTGGATCCAGAAATGGGAAACACCATTCGATTCCTGCTTATGCGTCTAAAAATGCGTCAGAAAGTTTCGGCGTTGTCATGTGAGAACACC
The DNA here is from genome assembly GCA_963931845.1 of Maratus michaelseni. Taxonomy (NCBI): domain Eukaryota; kingdom Metazoa; phylum Arthropoda; class Arachnida; order Araneae; family Salticidae; genus Maratus; species Maratus michaelseni. Next base: position 471,441,112 of record OZ007589.1, read on the forward strand.
ACCTCTTGAGTCCTGGGTACCGAAATGGGTACCTAGATTCTTTTGCTCATAAAAACTAAAACGTTTGATATTTTTACATTTTAACTTCACTTCTATAAAGTTGATATGCTTTTGCAATGAATGAGACCTCTAAATGGCAGCACCGATGTCGATTTCCTTATAAAATAAATGCTATTTTAACCCGAGTTTGCAAAACAGTGCATCCAAGAAAGTAAGGTCATTTTCACAATTCTTTTTAACTTAAAAACTTTATAATTAAAAAAAATTATGAATTTGCAGATTATTCATTTATTTAAAGCTGTTATTTTTTGTGTGTGTCATTTTAGGTTATTGATAATTAAATTCATATTTTTTTTTTTTTGGGGGGGGGTAGTCATTTTATGTTCCTATTTGTTAACCTAAATGACAAGCCCCCTAAAACAAAAGATTTCAAAAAAATATTTTTTTGGTCATCTAGGATGTCATTTTGTTTGTTTAAAAGCAAAGAATGAGTTATTTGTACTATTATTTTAACTTCTGTCGAAAATGACCAAAATTCTTACATTTTCACAGATTTCGGAAGGAAGTGACCTATATTGACGCTTCAAATGCTCACGAACTTTTATTATTCCTACACAAAAATAGAAGAATATTCTATTGTGTGACCCTCTTTCTTGTATACAGATGTGAATAGTATCTGGTACGAAATGTATGTATATACATATACACTTCAGCATAATGAAAGAACAATTTCTACGGATAGATAGAAGACCCTCCTCCCCGGGTCACTAGATAGTCTAAAGCCCTGAAAATTCCAGGTGACTAAGAAACGAATAGCTTTTTCTATTTTCCTTTACAACACATCTTGATCTCTAATGTAACCTATGTATATTGCTATTACCTCTTTGCCATAAAATCGGAAAATGGGTTCAAAACGCCGCCTTGGATGTCATTTTTTAAAATGAAAAAAAGTTACTTTGTAAGAAAAATAGAAAAGTTTAGGTTTCAGAAAAACGTTAAGGCATTTTCGCTCAAGAAGCTGTTTTTACAAAATATTGAACGCTCACTTCACTCACGCGAAAACACCCGCTCGCTCATGTTAATCCTATGGGACAGCTATTTTATAATATCTCGTTCGCATTTCAATATTTTTAAGTGATTTATTTTTGCACTGGATAGGTGTGCGGGGTCGATCTCTATGCAAGTCCTTTTTTACTTTTTCGACTTTGGTTGAAGATTTTTTGAATGACGATACTACCGGTTCCGAAAGAGAAAATATGCTAATAAAAAATACCTGCAACCAAAAGACTTCAGTTATCCAATGATCAAAAAAAAAAAAAAAAAAAAAAAAAAAAAAAAAAAAAAACATAAATAGTACTATTGCATTTGATCAATGTAATACATACATTTTATTCAAATCCAAATATACTTATGAAAGTTAAAGCCGGAAGTTATGTATAAAATTATTCGTGAATTCTATCGGAATAATTGCGAAAATATTTCACATTTTATTAAAAAGCCCCGTTACCTGACTTTTTATACGTTTTATAATTTAAATGATGTCTAAAATCATTGAATAACTGTATAAATTTTAATATTTTTATTTTTATTTCTATTTTAAAACCCTAACATGAAAACAGACTTTAAAGGGATAAAAGGCAATTATGCGAAAAACAATTATACAAATCAAACTATTTTTATTATGTAAAATTATACTATGAAGACCTTCCTTTCGGGAATGAATCATTCTCATAACTATAATGCAATTAAAAAAAAAAAAAAAAAAAAAAAAAAAAAAAGATTAACACATAGACAAATCTAACAATTCGCAATTTGAATTAAAAACCATAAATATTAATGATAATAAGAACTTCATTTCGTAATTCTAGTCTTTTGGAGTGCATTTTAACAAAGTTTCGCATTACATTTTGATTTAGGATGCAAAACATAGGACCGAAACTACGCTTCCCCCAGGTACACGAATGTTGGCACCCCCTCCATCCTTTCAAAATAATTTTTCGGAAGCTTTCAATGCGTTTCAGTTTCATATTAAGATGGGTGCAAATCTTGTCATCCCGATAACACTGAATCTAATTGGGACAGTGTATAACTTGATCTTTCAAGTATCTTGGATGAGTTTGTTAACCAAGTATTGTTTTGGCAGCCATAGGCAGTCACCTAATAGAAAAACCGGCCCTGAGCCCTTTCATTTTGGCCCTGCACCGAAATGTTAAAAAAATTTAAATTATACCACCATTCAACCTATGAGATAACTCATAACGCTCTTAGAGTAAGAAAGAAACCAAATTCAAACCGAGACAAAGAGCTAAGCAATCGGATTCGAATTTTAAATATATATGTCTTTGAAAAATATATGAAATCTTTTGCTTACAAGGAGAACAGCTGACACGTGTTTACTCAAAACTTGCGTAATTTTACGAATTTTTTTTTCTTTATATGTTTTTTTCAGTGCGACTCAGAAAATAGGGCTCTTCGGACAATGTAGACTCTGCTGAGGGAAAAGGGATTTTTTGGACAAAACTTTCCTCAAGCAACTTCGCTGCATCCTAATCGCTGACATTTTTTAAGAAGTAATATTCAATATTATTTTTTGAATGACCCAAAATTATAGATTCCCTCCCCCCAGTTAAAATTCTAACTGCAACTTTTATGAGACATCAGTTCATTTTTTTTAAATGTTATCTTTCTCTTTAAAAAGAAAAGAAAACACCTTTCTCCCCCCCCCCCCCCCCCCGCTCCATGTTACCTTTCAAGGAATTTCTATCTGTATTTTAAAATCGAATCGCGTATTTGCATTTGCATACGCTCATTTTTCTACAAAAAAAATTGGGACAAAGGAACGAATGAAAAAAAGGATACATATGAGCGTGATGGAGAGAAAGAAAATGAAACGGTCCCTTTTAGTTTAAATTTTGAATAACAGATGGCGTGACCAGAAATTTATTCTGTCTTTTTTTCTGTCTGTAGGGAGGATGTGTGGCCATGAAATGGGATTTTAGTTCACTTAAAAGCGTCCTCTCCCAGCCGGAAAAAAAAAAAACAGATGTCACTTAAAACTTTAAATCGGGAAAATGCTCATTATTTTTATATTATTAATTGAACTGCAGTTGAAGCAAGACTCGGTGGCGCAACGGTAGCGCGTCTGACTCCAGATCAGAAGGTTGCGTGTTCAAATCACGTCCGGGTCATAGGTCACTTTTTTTTTTTTTTTTTTTTTTAAGCAACTCTCAGCACATATACTAAATCAGCATCCTTGCACCCTTCCCTCATAAGACGCACTTTTCTTACTGTTGTTACAAACATGACACTAGAAGTCTGGCCCAATTTTCAGAGACTGAGCCAGGCCGGGACTGGACTTCATTCTTCCTGAGGATATATTAGGCTAGGTAAAGGGGGGGTCACGGGCGGAAATTTTCAGGCCCGGTCCCGATCCAACCCGTATGAAAATCATGGCTCCTGACAGACCTGGCCCGAGCCAAAATCAGTAAAATGAAGGCCGGCACAACACTTTTTGTAAAAAATGCATTTATTATTATTTTTATTAAATGGCCATTATTCAGCAATTAAAATTATTAAAAAAAAAATAATACATACATTTCTAGGCCAAAAAATGAAAGAAGAGTAAAACCTGTGAAATAGAACTTGTCTAGGACGGAAACCTGTCTTAAACGAAAGAATGTGTTGATCCTTGCAAAATGAATATAATGAATAACCCGTGCTAAAAGAATATCACAACAGACGATGTACCTGCTAAGAATGGAACCTGTGTATAACGGATTTTGCTTCTCTTGAATGTAACTGTCTAAGACATTTTTTTAATCAGTGTTTGCGCACATAATTGTCTAAGGTTGATATTTTGGCGTTTCAAACGCAATCTGAAAATAAAATCTTTGCCTATATATCTTCTTCTCTGTTCTTTGTCAATCTTCACGGGTTTTAAAAGTAGTTCATTAAGTGCTTTTTGAATAATTTTAACTGTAGGATTGTGTTGCGTCAGAAATATCGATCTGTTTTGTAGATATTCAGTCGTGGTCGAGCCGAACTTTTAACTTTTATATCGGGCCGAGCCAAAGCAAATTTTGTACGGACCGGATAAGGGCTTGGGCGAACTTTTTGTTTTTATAGCGGATCATTAAAATTTTGGTACGGGTCGGGCCACGCTAGGGCTGAACTTTTAATTTTTATACAGGGATGGACCAAAATATTTTTGTATGGGTCGGGTCAGGCCCTGTGCAGACGTGAGCTGTCTAATCAGGACTCTAAGCTAGAGTAACATAGGGCACGGAGCAGCCAAGTGAAAAACTTATTTCACTTCCTTCACCAGGCCCTTACTATCGCCTGGGGCCCATGTCCTGGGCACGAAATTCCTGAGGGGCACGAATTGTTTCATAATTTCATCTCAATTTCCATTAAAAAAATTCATAATTGTGCCAACGTTTTTATTTCTTTTAGGATTTTTGTTTTGTTATCATTTAATATCCATAACATCATTAATAAGTAGACTTCTTATCATTATTTTCTAGTAATGGATGTGCTGTATTTATCAAACCATTCAATTGTATCCTGTTGCACATTGATTCGACACTTCAAATAGGGGATGTTTGAGATATTAATACGATGAAATGACAAAAATATATCTCAATATAGGGTTAAAAGCACATTTCAATGAATAATAGAAAAAATATTTTATTTTTATTCCTGGAACTGTTTTTCAAATTTTCCGACAAACTTAATTTTTTTAGTCGACACTTTTCGAAAAAATAAACTAAAAAATCAGTAAACCAACCAGTCTATGGGGCACGGAAAATTAAAAGTGCCGTGGGCACAAAAACTTGCTAGTCGGGCCCTGATACTCAGTCACATCCAAATCGGTTCATAAATAAGAGAGTGACAAATGTCAGATATATATATAATTATATATAAATCAACATTTGAACGGAGGGTGGTTTTGGGGTCTGGAGCTCATGATCGGTGATACTATACCAAATTTTTTTTGGAATTGCTTTCCTCCGAACGGCTGCAACAGGTAAGCTTCAGTACAAAAAAGTCCTTCCGGCCTATACCGGGAGGAAAAGGTAGCTTTCCTATATCTTAGTTTTAAAATTTTAGCTAATGTTACACGAAAACAGCAAGTTAAAATGCAAAGAAAGCGTTTACAAAGGATTCGTTAATACTGAATCGGAATAAGAAATTCGCCAAATTATTGAGCAATAGCCAAATTGGCTTCATTTATGAAGACTTATTTTGGTCGCCAAATTTGGCGATATTTCGCAAATGTCGCCAAGTTTGGCGAGAATTTGGCGCTAACGGATATGAATATATAGTTTTATGCGTATGATTGGGAAATGATTACAACAATGAAAATTTTTGCAATGGGCTGTCTTGTTTCAAAATGTCAGCCACCCTAGAATTTCAAACTGCTCTATCTCAGCCATTTTTTAAGATAGAGGTAACCCAAAAAATGCTCTGGAATCCTTGTATCAAGGCCTAACACGTAATTAAAAAATAAATTTGAATTTTTATTTTTTTTGTATATTTATTTTAGTTTTAAATTTTTAAATGGCCGCCATCTTGAAACAAAATGGCGGACCAAGCTGGCCAACGAACTCGGTCGAGGCATTGGTGACCTTAATACACACAATTAGTTTCATCAAAATCGATTTATAAATACGAGCGTTATCGTATGACATAAGTCAGATATATATATATATATATATGGATATATATATATATATATATATATATATATATATATGTAATAATAAAAAATTTTCGCCCTATTTCTTTAGTTAAATTATTCCAAATTCTTCAATTCTTTTTTCACTCTCTTTTTAAAATATCTCTTAACTCTATTTTGTATTTTATTCCATAACTTAATCAAAATATTCTGTTATTTATCATTCTAAAAATCTTAATCTGTTAAAAGCTACACGTATTTATTAAAACCTTATTCTCTTAAATTGCAACACTGCCTCTAAACGCACCTGCCTAATTTCTTCTTTTGAGACATTTAATTTTTATTCTTTGGAACTTTTATAATACCATTTTTATTTCTATTTAATTCATTCGGCATCCCATGATTCCAAGCGGTTTTCGCGCCCAAAGGCCTTTTTACCTTTTTAATTTGCCGCTTCTGTTAAAGAGTTTTAATCATACGTCAGAGACACGTCTTCGTGGCCTCATTTTTTCATCCATTAGCGAGAAAGCTCCGCCTTCTTTATCCCCCTAGCGCCCTCCGAACATGGATGCGTGTAGACCAGCTTGTTCGCGCGTTTTGTACCTTTGGGCCAAATTTTGAAGTATTTATACGGTTACACTGGCTTCGGAGACAGAATTTACACGAATTAGTGGTTGTCATCTAATTGCCGTCACTGGGGAGTCTACACTAATGCATCGGTAGTATGTTCTTCAAGCTCTGCTAATTCTTCAAGATCTTCAAATGTGTTCAGTTTTAATGAAGCGAAAGTTGGTGGAGTTGCTTTCATCTCTGTGATCACAATAAAGCCACTGCTCATCTATTAAGTTATTAAGTCTTCTTTTTAATGTTTTTGGGAAATTTCTTCTGGATTTCACTGCCTCTGCTCAATTTTTACGACTGCAAATACCTACGATTTCCGATGTGATATACTTCGAGATTTGTCTTCATGGTGAGCGACTCGAAGTGATGCCCTGTCCGGGTGTCATGACTACATTTCAACGATCTCGACTGCGGCTACCTCGATATGATTATCAGGTAATTTTAGTGGTTTCGGACTGAGATGTTCCGATTGTCTGGTGGAAAGAACGTTCAAGTCGACAGCAATAGCGATCGTCTATAATGTGCCAATTTTCGACAGGAATGTATCATATATATAAATCAACATTTGAACGGAGGGTGATTTTGGGGTCTGGGGGTCATGATCGGTGAAAATATATCGAAATTTTCCGGAACTGCTTTCCTCCGAACGGCTGCAATAGGTAGCTTTATACTTTTTTGTATTGAAAGCTACCTAAAAGTATAAAGCTACCTATTGCAGCCGTTCGGAGGAAAGCAGTTCCGGAAAATTTCGATATATTTTCACCGATCATGACCCCCAGACCCCAAAACCACCCTCCGTTCAAATGTTGATTTATATATATATATATATATCTGACGTATGTCATACGATAACGCCCGTATTTATGAATCGATTTTGATGAAACTAATTGTGTGTATTAAGGTCACTAAAGTCTCGACCGAGTTCGTTGGCCAGCTTGGTCCGCCATTTTGTTTCAAGATGGCGGCCATTTAAAAATTTAAAACTAAAATAAATATACAAAAAAAATAAAAATTCAAATTTATTTTTTAATTACGTGTTAGGCCTTGATACAAGGATTCCAGAGCATTTTTTGGTTTACCTCTATCTTAAAAAATGGCTCAGATAGAGCAATTTGAAATTCTAGGGGGGCTGACATTTTGAAACAAAACAGCACATTAACGCGATTACTCGCAAATTATTTTCTTTCATTGTTGTAATAATTTTCCCAATCATACGCATAAAACTATATAGTCATATCCGTTAGCGCCAAATTCTCGCCAAAATTGGCGACATTTGGCGAAATATGGCGAAATTTGGCGACCAAAATAAGTCTTCATAAATGAAGCCAATTTGGCTATTGCTCAATAATTTGGCGAATTTCTTATTCAAATTCAGTATTAACGAATCTTTTGTAAACGTTTCTTTGCATTTTAGCTTGCTGTTTTCGTGTAACATTAGCTAAAATTTTAAAACGAAGATATAGGAAAGCTACCTTTTCCTCCCGGTACAGGCCGGAAGGACTTTTTTGTAATGAAAGCTATACCTAAAAAGCTCACAATCTACGCTCGACACATCATTTTTCTTACTTGTTGAAGGTCCTAATAGGGCTTTAGCATCGCAAAAAATATTTAAAATAACCCATAGGGAATGAGTGTGGGGTCTGTGTTTTCGAGAAATGATTTTTTTCCCCTTGCGGAAAAAAAAAACGTTATAAACGTAAAAAACTCTATCAATTTTTTTTTTTTCCCGTTATTCTCCCGTTTGGTGAAAAACAATGCAAAAACGAAAAGTTCTCCGAAATTGGCAAGACGGCGGTGTCAAGTGAAAGGCGCTGGAATAATAAAGAGAGTTTTGGCACAACTCCACCCGTGTTCCGAAAGAGGGTTTTCTAAAATTGGAATTTAAACACGATTTCCGAAAACTCGAACGATGGTTAGGAAGTTGCCGTTTTAAAAGGATAACGGACGAAACGATTCAAAACAATTGTGAACAGTAAACAGAATGCTTTTGAAGACATATACAGACGAAATGAGCCTGTTATACTCTATTTACGTCTTTGTGGTTGAAATCCCCGTAAGATATTACTAAGAATATTTCTTGCCTTCTTAAACATCACTCTTGGAGCCCGGTTAATTCTTCATAAAAAGCCCTCGAATGCCCGAGTGTTTTTTAGCTCTATTTTAATTTTCATCTTTGAAAATAAAATAAGACAGCGTGCTGCATTATAGGCATTGTTTTTTAACACTTTCTAACCTAGTTGAAAAGTGTTTATGAATTCGGTCTGTCTATCTGTCGTTTCAGTGCCTTCGGGGCACAGGCTCCCGATTTTCAGGGTCCCCAAATGCTACTGAAGATTTTTTCAATTATTGGCCAAAATCGGTTTTAACTATTAAAGTTTTAACTATTAAAAAACAAAAAATCTGGAAAACTCTGTTTATTATTTTTTTCATAAAAAAAAAAAAAACTTTTTAAGGGCTACATCACACTGGCTCACTCATGTTAATCCTTATAGGAGAATTTTTTTAAGATATCTCGTTTGCATTTCGATATTTTTAAAATATTTTGTTTCCATTCGCTACATAGGCCGTTTTATTTTATTAGGATACTTTCACTTTCGGAACCGATTTCGAAAGAGAGAGGATGTTATAAAAACTTTTACTGCTCAAAAATGGAGAAGAAAATTTATAAAAATATCATTCAATATCACAAAATTATTAAAGTCAGTATAGTGGTTACCTTAATAAGTACCGCTTTCTATTGAAATTATATATTTTTTAACTCAAGGCCGTTGTAAGCAGAGGTGCAAATGGGGCCCCCATAAGCATCTGTGTCCAGGGCCCCCAAATTTGTAAATCGATCCCTGTGCCGTACTCACGTCAATCTATTCGAATTGTCATGCAATGGATATAGGTCATTGAGGTTTACTAGGGCGTGTTCGGTATTAGTATGTAGCACTTATAGTTTCTTGACAGGGACAATCAAAAGAATTCCATTAAATTAGAGTGTATGTGGAAAAATGATTTTCGGTTTATTTTTAATGTCACACCCTTTCAAACCTTGTATCACTGAGGTGCACTACAAGAGATTTACTATTAGAATAGGATGGGCATATAGCACTTAGAGTTCCTTGATACGGACACTCAAAAGAATTGTGTTGCATTACGGTCTATGGAGAAAAATTGTTTGGGGTTTCACTCTTTCAAAAGTATTGAAATGGATATAGATCACTAAGGTACATTACAAAAGAAACTTACTATATACAATATTTTGTGTATAGCATTTATCGCTTTTGGACAGGGACACTCAAAAGAATTCCGTTACGTTCTGTTAAAACTATTGCTGGAACTGCGTTTTCAAATGGAACTCATTCTGTGCCTATTATACTTCGCGTGTCATAATACTAAAGATCCTATACAGGGCAGCACAAAAGTCCCCGAGAACGTTTCCGTTTATGGACTGAAATTCCAGAAGGGGGATTTTAAACTGTGCGACGCGTTTCCTAAACGGAACTCAAATGGAGCATTCCATGTTGTGTCTATACAAATCTATAGATCCTATACAGGTCTGCACAAAAGAATTCGAATATTTTTCAGAATAGTGTCGGTCATTATTGAAACTGGGTTTTCCAATTTTTTTATTTCACCTTATTAAAAGGTAAAGATTTGTAAAAGTAGGGTGTTACATAATCTATGCTTCACGCCTGATTTTCCGTTCTTGTTCATAGATGAATTATCAAATAGGGAAGATAGAAAACAATAGTGTTTGGAATAGTTCATGTCCTCTCTTTGAATGGGGAAGACTTGACCTTTTTCTGCCAGCCGGCCGGACTGGGCCCACTCTTGAAAATTTTGAGCCTGTGCAAACCTCTTCTAAATGAATGAGTTCGATTGGAGTCGGATTGAATTCTCATTTCCCAAATTCGGAATCACACATTTTCCAACAGAACTGCTGTGCATACCATGAATATAAAATCTTTCTACATTTTCGAAAATGTAAACAAATCAGCGGCTCACGAATCAGCATTAGTTACAATACTACCGACGACGTGTAGTGTCCAGTGTTGAATTCAGACATTTTTCTCCGGGAGGAAATTTTGCCTGTCGCGGGGAAAAAATTGTTTCTAAGATCCTAACTGAAAAATGAAAGTGATTAGGACATAGGCGTTCCATCCTTTCATAGTCTGTTTGAATCTTATCAAACACTATATGATGGGTTCGATATATTTTAATATTCAATCCTTTTAATTATCACAAAATTTATTTACACACTGATAAAATACAAATATGGGACAATCGACGAGATGTTGATATAGACAATTATTTACATTTGTACAAATTCTAGAAAATATTACCTTGGTTCTGCGATCATCGTACTGATATCATCCAATAAAAGATGATCCTAAATTATTTTCTTCTAGTTACACTTTATTCCTTGCCGTCATTCTTTTTCTGGAAATTAGATGGTATTCTTTTTAAATCACATTCGCAACAAAACATTCTTTTTCACTGCACAACAAAAAAACAGATGCCAATTTCTTTTTTCTAAATTCTAACCTCTTTTCGAAATAATAAAGTGTAAAGAGAAGGCAAAAGAAAAAACAACTACGTTTCTATAGCAACGAGCCGCATTTAACAAATAAAATAAAATATAAAAGAAACAATTTTATCGGCGTTAGCTAAAATCGTCTGCATAAATAAAAATATTAATTCAGCGATTCCTAACAAAGTCTGTTCTCAAATCCAATGTGGGGTTACTTTCAGACACATCTTTTAAATCATTTTTATTCGAAAAGGAATGAAATAAGCAGGTGTGGTTATTCATAAACTTTGTCATCGAAACACGTTTTCCATTTTTTTGGTACGGGTAAAAGATCATTCTGAAAGCACTATCAAAAGAGGCGTTTTGAACCGAATTCCCGACGCAACAGCGCCAGAAAGGGAAAAAACGTGTCGTTACGTGACACGAATCGCTTATAACTCGATCAGTCATTTATGGATTTTAAAAAATGGAAAACGCTATTCGATTCCAAATCGCTGCCCAATCGCTAAGTCAGTCCTGCCCATTGTGTGCCTTTGCGTTTAAAAATGAGTCAGAAAGTTTGTTGCGTTGTTAAGCTAGGAAAGCGTTGTTAAGCTAGGAATTTAAGGCTGTTCTCAAATCCAAACTGGCTACTTTATGACACATTTTTTAGTTCATTTCTGTTCAGGTACGCATGGAATGGGAAGGTGTTCTTATTCAGAAACGATCTCATCGAAACACGTTTTTCATTTTTGGTAAAGGCAGAAGATCTTTCAGAAAACACTGTGTTTTCTGAAACGTCGGAATGCTCGCCCGCGGAAGCCCGAGAAGCGAGTAAAACGTGTCGTCACGTGACACGAATCGCTTCTAAGTCGATCTGTCATGCATGAGTCGAAAAATGGAAAACTCATTTCGATTCGAAATCGCTACCAGAGTCAGGCCTGCCGATTCTATGCATTTGCGTTCAAAAATGCGTCTGAAAGTATCGCGTTGTTGAGCTGGTCAGTTGAGAACCACCTGAATTAAAAGGATCTCCTATTCATCATGCAAAGTTTATGCGGGTCTTTATTTTATCCCTCAATTTTCTTTCAAAAGTAAGGGGGGTGCGAAAAAATGCGCGGAGGCGTGATTAGTATAGTATTCTGTATTATTCGTCTGTTGTGTGTCGGACCCATCCGTGGGCTGGTGAATTTGGAAGGGGGGGGGGAGGGGTCCTCTAATCTGTTAGACCTGGGCCTGGTGTGCCCGGGCGGTCCTAGGGTCCCCGTTGTATTATCGGAAATGTTGTGGGCGAAAGAGATGTGTTCTGAATCCCGAAAATGCCCGATCGTTATGTATGGCTGCAATTATCTCTTCATCGCACACACAAAAACAAGAGAAAGGTCTGGCCCTATCCTTATAGCTGGTGGTGGTGATAAAGGCGACGGTGTCAGTGACCGTTCGACGCATGAGCAGTGACGGCAGCACCACCCCCTTGAGGAGGGCCCCTTGCTCCACGCGGACAGGGATGGGCGAGGCGGGCCGACATCTTGTTGCCCAGGTACGGCCATTCGCTGTGGATTCCTGCTCCTCATGCGAGCCGACGGGTTGAGGTCCATTTTTTCGTTGCGGGTCGGTTGAGGGTCGGTTTGGATTTTTTCGGGCGGGTTCGGGTGATTTTGCAACAGAAACTCCGAAATATTGTTTCTGATTAAAAACTACCTATGAATAAATCTTTACACGTTTATTTTTCAACATAAAAGATAACATTGATACTCAAGACATGATTAGAGACTCTTTTTTTATAATTGTTTTAAATTGTGGATGCATTTTCTTCGACTTCGAAAGTTTTTTTTTTTTCGTTTATTTGTTTATTTTTGAGGGGTAGATGGGGGTATTGAGTTGCCTTTGCCTGTAAACAGAATTTACAAATTCGGGTAGATTATCATCCGACTCGCGTTGAACTCTAAAAGGAATATTCGAAATCGAGCAACAAGATGGCTTTCCGTTCACGGCTTGTCAAGACATCGACCGCATTCGTACGGGTTCCCATAAGCGGAGGGGGGTTGACGCCGGCCTAATGAGGGTCGGGCCCTTAGACCCACTCACACCGCGGAATCATCCACATTTTAGATTTATTTAAAGCGGCTCAAACGAAACGGAATGATAAAAGAGTTTCACCCATTTTTTAAGTATTACAAAACCACTCCGTTTTTAAGCATTTGTAGAACTTGAATGACACGTTACAATTGATTAGTAAAATAAAATGAACAAGTTGGAAATTGTACGCTAAACGTAACATAGGACAGAAGGTGCGTTTGTTTTATAACTCGTTTCACACTGTAAAAAAATCCTCCTTATCATTTCAGTGGTCAGCTTAGGAGCATGCCCCCTTTTTAGGTAGATTTCGTAAGAAATACTACCTATTACATTCTCACCTAAGTTGGAAATTTTGAAAATTTTTTGCAGATTTACGCCGATCATGACTCCCAGAACCCAAAAACACCCCCAGTTCAAAAGTTTATATATCTATCTATCTATCTATCTATCTATGTCACTTTTTTCTGACGATAACTGGAAAAATTCTGCATAAATCTCTTCCAAACTAATACATAAAATCAAGGGTCATAAAATCTCGGTCAAGTTCGTTAATGGGCAAAATCGAACCAGGGGGGGGGGGGAATGGGGGGGCTTTTTGTGAAAACAGAAAAATCCTCATAATTTCTTTATTATTATACGTATCGAATCCATTTAAAGTTATTATTACTTCTAGGAAAAGGGCCGAAAATTTATGTAGGACAGATTTTTGATATAATTAAAAATGGCCCCAAGGGAGGGAAAAAGGGGGGTTTTAGAAGAAAAAAAATCATAGCTTCGTCAATTCACAAGATATCAAATCCGAGTAAATTTATTATTAATCCTCTTAGTATTATCTAAAACTTTTATATTGACAAGTTTTTTATAGGACCAACCGTTATAGCAAAAAAAAAAAAAAAATTAAAAACAAAAAAATCCCTGCCGGCTCCGCCTGCAAACAAGTTATTTTTCGAAGTAGGCGGTTCCAACTCCCGCATCTTTTCGAAACTGATACATAAAATCAAGGGGCATAAAATCTCGGTCAAGTTCGTTAATGGGCAAAATCGAACCAAGGGGGGGATGGGGGGGGACTTTTTGTGAAAACAGAAAAAACCCATAATTTCTTAATTATGATACGTATCGAATCCGTTCGAAATTATTATTACTTCTAGGAGAAGGGCCGAAAATTTATGTATGACAGATTTTTGATATAATTAAAAACTGCCTTAAGTGGGGGGGGGGGGGGGAAGTGGGGTTTTAGAAGAAAAAAATTCATAACTTCGTCAATTCAAAATATATCAAATCCGCTTAAATTTATTATAAATCCTCTTAATATTATCTAAAACTTTTATATTGACATGTTTTTTATAGGACCAACTCTTATAGCAAGAAAAAAAAAATCCTTGCTGGCTTCGCCTGCAAACAAGTTTGGTTTCGAAGTAGGCGGTTCCAACTGCAGCATCATCGCAAAAAGGTCATTTCTTCCGCAATTCCTGACAAACAGGCGCCCCACGTTCTGCGTCTTCGAAATCTACCTGTGCCTGTAGGCCGAGCCGTCAGGGATTTTTTTTTTTCTTATTACGTATGCCACATTTACAAATACCATACACCGTGGATATATTTTGTTTGCGAAGGATGACCTCCGTGGTTTAATTTTTTTTAGGCCTCATCATGAACGAATCTCCTGTGTAGATTAACTCTAATAGATTGAGATATTCGGCTGTTAACCGAATTTTAACTGAAGTTATCTCAGAATCTATACATTTTTAAATGTGACTCATCAAACCCTTTTTTTGGAACGATCTTTCTAAAAATGTCACTTTTATGCCATTTTATTCGAAAAAATAATTTTGAATAAAAAGAGAAGTGGTTTGCCCGTATTTGTTTTCCTCAGTCCCATGACTTGCGGTTTTATTATATAGATTACACAGGTCAACACAAATCTGAGGTTTGTAGAACGGCACTTTTTTCTTAGTAAATCAGTCATGCTGATCACAAATATGACATTAGTTTTTTTCTATCAGCCACAGTTTTTTCACAAAACATAAAAGAAGGGGGTGCCTCTTAATAAAATTAATGTGTAATATTTACTAAATAAAATACATTCTTAATTAAAACAAAAATTAATTTCTTAGTAAAATGACATTAATAAATGTTAAAATACAATACTGCACTAAAGGATGTGAAATATAAATATAGATGGCGCCACTTTTGTGTTGACATTTGCCTGAGAAGGCGCAATTTTCTCCCGCGCATTTGTAGTTAGAACATACGTTTATTTTGTTCGTTTATTGATATGTTACGTTTGTTTTGTCAGTTTCTTATAGCAATATGGCATCAAGTGGTTGTATAAATCCAGGATCAAAAAATGTGATTCGGCAGAACTTAGTTGATCCAAAAGAAGTCCTCTTGCCTCCCCTGCACATTAAATTAGGTTTAATGAAACAATTCGTAAAAGCCTTAGATAAAACAGGAGATAGTTTTTCCACATTTATCGAAGGGTAGAATAAAAAAAGATGTGTTCGTTGGACCAGATATAAAACGGTTAATGAAGGACGAAAAATTTGAGGAAAAAATTAAATCAGTCGAGAAAGATGCATGGGTTAGTTTCAAAGACGTTACTCAGAAATTTTTAGGAAATTACAAAGATCCTAACTACGCAACGATCATTGAAAAAATGCTTCAAAACTTTCAAAAACTAGGTTGTAACATGGGTTTAAAAATGTATTTTATGGACCCCCTTCTTGAATATTTTCCTGAAAATCTTGGTGAAATGAGTTAAGAACAAGGTGAGAGATTTCAGCAGGACACAAAATGCATGGAAAAACGCTATCAAGGTCACTGGAATGTAAATATGTTGACAGATTACTGCTGGGGGCTAAAAAGAGACACTAAACCAGCTTCAAAATCTAAAGGACATAAACGTTCTTTTGATGATAAAGAAAAGTAATTTTACTGTAAATAATAGAATATAATTTCTTATAAAACATGCACGCACATTTATATATGTATATATGATTTTATTTATTTATCTGATTTTTTTGTACATTTTTAAATGAATGTTGTGTAAATTGTATATTCTCAAATTCCAAATTCTTAGTTTCTTAATTGTAAAAATCCTGACGTGATACATAAAAATGGATACTATTTTTGAAACAAGCATAGCAGATATCTTACAGTTTACTTAAATTCATGAAAACCCCAGACAAAAAGTTAAATTTTGTAGGCCTGTGTTACATACGATGAGGATTTAACAGAATGAAGAAAATTGTATGAATCTATTTATCATTTTATTTCGACAATCCGTGAGAACAAACTACTGCATAAAATTACACCATTCTTTTTTTAAATGAAAGATATTTGGACACAGATTTGTTATCGTGCATTCGTTTGTTCGAAAATTTAATTAATTAGCATTAATTTTCAATTAAACTTTTACTGCTGCTTATGACGTCATAAAGTTGGCAACTCCCACTGTTGCGATGCATAGAGTTATTTTCTGAACTCTGTGGTTCGCCAATCTTTTGACATTAGCTAATATCAGCTAGGTAATTATTTAACATTGTAATATTAAATCTTAAAAAACTTACTTAAAATTAGCTAAACTATAATCATAATTTAATATCGAAACATAAACATATCAATATGAATAACAAATATCACGTAAAATATTGCAATTTAAATTATTCCAATTGAAAGAAGATTTGGAGAGTTATCCCTGTCGCCCAGCTAACATAAAAGTATCAACTTTATTTTATTTATTTACACACGTATTCAATTTTATTATAAAACACCAGGTTGCCATACAAAGCAAAAATCGTCATTTAGACGCCAAAAATTAACCCCAGTTACAGCGCCTAGAATACATTACGTTTATCGAATGACATACATGTATGTATATATATATACTTCACTGGCGCCCGGCTAACCGAAAAGTACCAAAAAATTAGATTTCGATTGAAATTTATTTGAAAACTGTCGCTTAATTTAACGACTTTTTAAATAATTTTCAAGCATGAAATATTTTTCAATTCTATCTCAACAATGATCATCAGTTTGCTTTAATAATGTAACATAGTCCCTGGGAAAGTTGCCCCAATTGAAAATAGATTTTCCTAACCATCATAAAAACTGAAAAAGAAAAATAATAAAAACCCCTGATAAATCAAAAGATCAGATTATCCAAAAGAAAGAGCATTTTAGTGCTAAACTAAAATCTGTCAAGAAAAAAAAAGAAACTGTATAGTTTATGATTAACATAAAATTGATATGCTGAATTCGTTGATGTATATGTTGCATCAGAATATTCTAGGAACTGTATTTTATTATTTTTTTAAAAGAGAGCGTCAGATATTACGAAAATCTCCTTTTCTCAATAGATGGCGCTGACTTTCGCATGGGAGATTAACTTCTTTTTCTGGCAGCCCCATTTTCTGTGAAACGTCACTTCCCGTTTGAAGTCGCATCGGAGTAAACTCAGAGACTCTAAACCGGAAAGTTATAGAAGATTAGAGGTTACAACTGCAAGGTTGATTCATTTCACCCCTAAGCTAATAGGGAGCGACACGCTGTTTTATGTCACTACGCGCGATGTTTGATTCTCAGTTCTGTTTTTCTATAGGTTTTGTATGAGATGCGCCAATTTTAATTGATGAATATCAACAGTAATTTTTCTGTGAAAAATAAAATATAGAAAACAGAAAAATATATTCTTTATACACAGGATAAGTATCATATAAAATTCAAACTATTAACTGTTTTCAACATTCCTAAATTTAATGATTAACCCAAGTGGCAATAAATAAAAATGTTTATTCAGATAATTAAGGAATAAAATCATACTAAAATAGAAGTTCATTATAATTTATTTTGTAGGAAAAGTGACACTTAAGACGATATTAATTACAATATTCATAGAGATTAGGGATGCACCGAATATTCGGTATCTATTCGTTATTCGGCCATATCACAGAACATTCGGTTAGGCCGAATATCAAGCTATTCGATCTGCCGAATATTGTTTGGCCGAATATCGAAAAATTCGGCCAAACCGAATACTCAAAATAACTTTTTTTTAAATATTTTTAAAAACACACAATTTCTACTTTTAACAGTCAATTAATAAAGATATTCAAAATAATTAGCAACAGAATCATATTTCAATGAAAGATATTCCTTTATTCAGAGGGCAGCTGACAGTGCTACTTATAATGTGTTACTGGCTAAAACTCAGCAACTTCCAATAATATCGTCATATTTGCTACAAGCAAAATGAATATGATGCAAATCTCGCTAAAATATCTTCATTGTTGTTAAAGTTGTGAACGAAAATTCAGTTTCAGCTTGTGGTAACACACCCTGTGTTTTTGGATCTAATGTATTGTTTTTTGATGGAATAAGAGGATTGGGATAATATTTCTTGCTCAAAAAACGTTTGCTTTGACCACATTATCTACGCAGAAAGTTTGTTCCAAGATGTATGAACACTCTGTATATTTACAACCTCTGAATATGATCGCCCATTCCAGACACATGCTCTCTTGGTTCATTTAAAAACTTCTTTGCCAAATCAAAAGCAGCAGGAAAGTTATTCTTACTGATTTGCCACCATTAGGTAGATTTCGTAAGAAATACTATCTGTTACATTCTCCCCTATGTTGGAATTTCTTCTGCTACATCTTCTGCTACTACTTAGATCTACACTGATCATGACTCCCAGAACCCAAAACCACCCCCAGTTCAAAACGTTTTCTCTCTATCTATCTATATCACTTTTTTAAGGACACGATAACTTCAAAAATTTTGCAGATATCTCTTCCAAACTGATACATAAAATCTCCGTCACGTTCGTTAATGGGCAAAATCGAACCACGGGGGGGGGGGGGGGAGGGATGGGGGCTTTTGTGAAAACACTAAAACCCCATAACTTCTTAATTATGATGCGTATCGAATCCGTTTAAAGTTATTATTACTTCTAGGAAAAGGGCCGAAAATTTATGTAGGACAGATTTTTGATATCATTAAAAATGGCCTCAAGGGGGGGAAAAATAGGGGTTTAAGAAGAAAAAAATTCATAACTTTGTCAATTCACAAGATATCAAATCCACTTAAATTTATTATAAATCCTCTTAATATTATCTACAACTTTTATACTGACAAGTTTTTTATAGGATCAACCCTTACAGAAAATAAATAAATAAATAAATAAATAAATAAAAATCCCTGCCGGCTCCTCCTACAGACACAGGTAGATTTCAAAGTCCCAACTGCCGCATCATGGCAAAAAGGTCATTTCTACTGCAATTCTCAATAAATATGTCCCCCACGGTCTGCGTCTTTGAAATCTACCTGTGCCTGTAGGCCGATCCGTCATGGATTTTTTTAATATATTGAATTGTTTTACTTTAATCTTTTCCTCACAAACACCATATCACTGTAAAATGTTTCTTCTAATTCATTCAAAAATTTTCTTTGATTTTAAAGTATTTGTTTTAGAATATAATAACATTTTATTTAAATTTATTTTAATTCACAGAAGAAACTATAAAGTTTAAAGCTTTATTAATTACAAAAGTTTTAAGACTGTCCTTTTTAGGGTTTCGTTCATCTCACGAAACACTATTACTCCCGCTGCGTTGTCTGTCCGTCACAGAGCCATTCTCAGAAACTATGTAACTTACAGATTATTATTTTAATAAATAGAGATAAAAAACCAAAATTCTAACAGCTTTTTCCTATTAAATTTAAACATTTTTCGTTAAAGCAGTTGCCAAAAATTAAAAATCTACAATGAAATTCTTTCTACAATAATTAATTTTATATTGAACGATTGAACGTGAAAAATGAAAATGAAATAAAAAGTTTCACCGATTGAAAAAAAATATTAATCCTAATATCCTAATAATATTATAAATCCGATTGTGTGCAAATGTTAGGCTGAAGCCAGCGTCAAAATGGAGAATTTAATTATCCTGTATTTTTGCATATAGGTTGATTATAACCCGGAAATGAACATAGGCTGATTTTTGTTTATTTTATTCAAATATTTTTCTTAATAATTCAAAATTTCGTTATTTTCATAGAGAATGAATGGACATTTTTTCCCTTTAAAATTTAATTAATCATTTTACGTTGCTAAGCATTACCGTTGCCAATAAATACAGAACTTGGAATAATAATTTTTCCTCAACAGTTATTTTTCAATTGAACGATTTACACGTAAAACATGAAAATTAAAAATAATTCAAAAGATGATTAATTGCCGTGATATTTAAAAGCAAATATTAAAGTATTTGTTGTTATACATGAAGTATGAATATCAGTTACGTTGAGAAGACATTTTCTGTCAAAGACTGAGATATAATTAGATAGAAAAATGAATAATAATTATATTTTTAAGAAAAGATTTCGCTTGGACCATGGAACTAATGAAAAGGATCCTCCTTGGCTTGGACAAATGTGACGTCATAAATAAGACCATGTACTTTCAAATATTCCTAATAATACAAGGAGCATGAATATCAGTATATAGTAGTATGAAAGTAGATAGATAATGGACGTAACATTTAAGATGAAAAACTGAAATATTTTTTTTTATCGATAATGAGATCGATTGAGCTTGAATATCAGTTACATAGAGGTGTGAGTTTTCTCCTAAAATTTACGTCATGATTGCCAGGAAAAGAAATTAAAAAGAATTATATAAATACAAAGGATATGAATTAGCACTTTACTGCACAGCGTACAACGACGAATTTAAGAATTATATCATTAAAAAGATATTTCTCTGGGGAAAAAGTGTCATCATATTGTAAATAAAACGTGAATTTTCAAATATGTTTTAAAAGGAGCGTGAATCAATTCCATACATTAATAATACAAAGATCAGTAAGTATAGAAAGTAGATGAGTTTCACGCCATATTTAAAACGAATAATAGAAATGTTTTTTTTAGCTATACTAATTATTAAGCATGATTATCAGTTATATACAGATGAGATTTTTCTGCTAAAATCACATCATAATTTTAAGAAAAGAAAAATGAACACGAATCTATTATATTAAAATCTGACCGTCTGTTTGTATTTCGCAACTACTCCTCTTAGACGATCTGACGCAACCCGATTTACTTAACATCGGTTATCATTGATCCGAGAATGTTACACAAACTCTCAGAATTTAAAAAATTGAATTAGATTCCGATATATTATTATTATTGCTTGGTACTTTAAGAAACTGGTATAATACGCAGAGTGATGCTTTAAGCGAGTGACGGTTTAACAATGTCTTACTGTAGTTAAATTTTTAAAGTAATTAAAAAAAGGAAAAAGTAAAGTAACTGAAAAAAAATTAATGTGATTTCTGATGTTGCATCTTGGATGCCAAATGATTGATATCGGGCTCACAATTGGTTATTTTTAATAAAATGCATCATGAACTGGAGTCATCTGACATGTGGATTCGATTTGAATTTTTAATAATGTTCATCTCTGAAAATAATATTCACAAGCATGAGTAGAGGGAAAGATTGTCAACATGGCAAATACTAACCTCTTTAAACAACTATAAGTGTCTGGAATTGAATTCCAAGTGGACATAATTTTATTATAAACATGATGCCTGATAGTCTTTCTTTTTCAATCATCTCCAAATCCTCTCTCAATCTGACAAATTTATGAGCCCATATTGAAAGGATTGGAAAGTCGATAAGTTCCATTTCAATTTCCAACCAATCGAATACAACCAAGTTCAGTTCATCAATTAGAATGACATCTGGATAGAGTCATAAATTGAAGTGTTTCCGAAATACTTTTGAGTTCACGAAAACTTGATGCAAACTCTTCTTTGGCATTTATTACCAAAATAATATCTTCAGTGAAACTTGATTCGTCTATTTTTTCATGTAAATTAAAATCCCGAGCTATTTTTTTAAGTTTGGGAAATACAGTTTTTGGACACAATGTTTTTTCTAAATATTTGCAGTTTCTCTTCAAAACCTCGAATCATGTCTATCATGATGAGTGTTATTTGTTCCTAGGAGCTTTAAATTTAAGTCTTTTAAATGTTGGTACAAATCCGCAAATTACATTAATTTTGCAAGCCATTTAACATCCATCCATTGCGTATATTTCTCAATTTTACTTTATTCATGCAAGATAAGCCGGATTTCTTCCAAACAATCAACGAATCTTTGGAGTTGACTTCATCTAACACAAGCGTCTAACTTTCGTTTATTTAAAGCCTGTGACGATATTAGATTAACTGTTTTTGTGACTACAGCCAGAATATTACCAAGATATTCAAAATCAGCCTTTGCACACAGGACTTCTTGATGTAGGATGCAGTGAAATCCAACAATAATATGTCCAATGCGAGTTTAAAATAAACTGAAAAAACCATTTACTTTATTCATCTTACTAAGCCCCCCCCCCCCTTCCGTCAGTTGTAACACAAACTATTTTAGACAAATATATTTTATTTTCAATAAGTAAATTTATAACTGCTGATTTTATATCTGCACCATAGGTTGTAGTTGATAATAATAATGAGAATAACTCCTCCTTGATGTCATTTTAAACAAAATACCATACAAACACAGCTAAACGAACATATTTGGTTACATCTGTACTTTCGTCAAGACATAGTAAGATAAAAGGAGAATACATCAGATTTTTGTTGCTGTTGATATCAGATTTTTGTTGCTCACCTATATTTTCTGCTAATTTTATTATTCTACCTTTGACTGTATTCCTTGATAAAGGAATATCTTTAATTCATTGAATTATTTTATCTTTATTTTTAAATTTGTCAAGAAGTGATGGAGCGCATTTTAATCATAGGCTTCCTTCAAAAACTCTCCATCGCAGAAAAGTTTACCATTCAGGGCAATGAAAAGTTTACCATTCGCAGCTGAGAAACTTGCGACAGTAGTTTGAGATTCATTGCTGATATATTTAATCATAGATGTCGACAGTTTATTTTTCTCTTTAATTGTATTGCCAATGAAGTTTCACTGCATTTTGATTTATAATTTAAATCAACGGCGTGCCAGAAAATCCTCTCGCGTGCCAGCTACGGCACGCGTGCCATAGGTTCGCCGACCCTGATCTATACTAATAAAAGAAAGTTTCGCTCTGTGTGTGTGTGTGTGTCTGTTGGCGATGGCTAGGAAAATTTAGCGTACCTAGAAGTCTGTAAATTTAGATTTAGGTAGTCCAAACCCTCTCCTGGTATACCTGAGTCTTAGAATTTTAATATTTTGATAATTACTCTAGATATTAATTAGAATATCATTAAACATCGCATTGAAAATGCCATCTTTTAAATCAAAATGGCTAAAGAAAAGACCTGTTGTTGTGGATTTGGAAGCGGAAATGAACGAATTCGAAATTATTTTGCTAATTAGTGAATTTTAAGGAAACTAATTAAGATATCAATTTGAAAATTTCTGAGCATATGTAAAAAAAAATTCTGCATCCGTCTATGCAATTTTTTAAAAATTCGGCCGGTAATTTTTCTTAATTTATACAAAAAACTGCTAAAAATCTGCTGGCGCCAGTGACAAAAATCCGAGAAAGTTTCAGACAAGGATCTGCTTTCATTAAAAACTGAACTACAAAGAGATCTGTTTCTCTGGCCGATTCCTCCATTTAGTTTGCGAAAATGAAAGGAAATAATTGCCAATTTTTACTAATGAACAAAATTTAGATAACTAATTAAGATATAGATCTGAAATTAAGGATGGGAAGTGTTGTCATCTGCCGGCTATTTTAGCGTAATGTCTTCGTTATGTTCTATTTATCAGAAAAATGTAATTATTGTTTTAATGATCGCGTTAATGTAGGTGAAGGTGGTTTTCTTGAACAAATTATTCGTTATATTTGCGGATATGGGGAGGGAGGGGGTTAACGCCTTGCACTGAGATTGTTATTATCTCGGGCCCGGGCAACGCCGGGCGGATAGCTAGTATTTATATAAAACAAAGTTAATATGATAAAAAATTTCTTTGAGGATTCAGATTGTAGCGAGACACCCTGTATTATTCATTAAATAAGTGGTTTGCGACCTAGTTTCATGCACAAAACTTGTTTTCTAGCATTATTGCTCCTAAAAGTTAGTTCTAATAGTTTAGAAACATTCTCTATAACTAACTTCTGAAAATAATCGTTCAATCCAGACTCTTCTTGCTAGGGAACTTGCTATACTTCTTTGCTGAATCAACTAGAAGCCGGTAAATTATTTTTGTGCAGTTGCCATCATTTAAATATATATATATATATATATATATATAATATCTTTGAATTTCAAAAAACATATCAAGTTCTTGTAACATTCTAATTAAATCTCCTAAGAGATAATTAGTAATAAAGTGTAGACAGAATACCACATAGTTAATAAATTAACAAGTACAATCATAATTTTACCATAGCATTTGCTTCAATGGTAATTAGCCAAAAATACTGAAAATAAGAAGAATATTTAAAAAGAGGGAGAGAAAAAAAAATTATATAATAAACCATAAAATGTTATAATTTGAAGTTGATATCAAGTGAATACAAATGGATTTTGAAATGAAATATGAACTAAATATAATGGAAAATTGGATGACAAGATATTTAAATTAGAATTTGATATGAAAAAACACGTGTAGATATAATCAGCAGCCTGGATGTATCCACACGTGTTTTAAAAAATAATACAGTATTTCATAAATATACTGGCATTTATGCTAAGATCAGTATATTCATCCAGGTATACTGTATTATTACCAGAAAACAATTGAAAATAGTAAAATTGGAAATAAAAAAACTTGTAAAGAATGGATAAAATATTTTACTCACAATAATTATCCAAAATTCCGTGAACATCACAATTCATTTTATAGACTTTTTATAACTGATCATTAGTATCACTTAATATAAAGGTGATCAGCTAAACGCACATTCACAATGACTACACTCTTAAAACTGTGCCTCTGATTTAAGAGGTACATTCTGAATTTTTGTGCCTCTGAATATTAAGAGGCACATGGTGCCTTTGAAATTAAGAGGTACATAGTGCCTTTGAGATTCAGGGGCACAGCGTAAGTGCCTTTGAAATTAAGAGGCACAGTGTGCCGCTGAATTTATATATTCAAGTGCCTCTTATTTAAAAATACATTCTGTGCCTCTTATAATGATGGCACATGCATGTGCCACCATTATAAGAGGAACAGAATGTAATTTAATTATATTTTATATTATATTTATATCTTTACAGTGAATTCTGTCTACTGCAGAAAGATTTTCCAGCATGGCATATCCAAAGACATATTAAATTTTGTGTAAGGCAGAATACTATGTATAATAGAAAATTTTCTCACTCCCAATTTATTGAAACAAATTTGAAATAAATATTAAAATGTGTGTCCATGTGGGATGTGGCCTAAGTCAGTTCTGTGGTTCAATAAAGAACCTTGTCTACATATCAGTTTATTTTATACATATCAAAATACATAAAAGGGCATGAAAGCTTTATTAAAAACAAATAAGACAAACGTTAAAAATAATCAGCGTAAAATAATCACAATATTGATCTTGTGATAATGACAACAATTAATTTCAAAAAGTAACTCTGATCATAAATATTTCATTACTGGTATCCTAAATGTTAAATTTATTTGAAAATAACTAGTTTGTTTCATTAGTATATATTTTCATTATACTGAATTCCGATTCTAAATAAAATACGATTATAAAAACAATATCTATTACTTTCTGTAGGATGTCCATTGCTGAAATTTTGGGTGTTTTAATTTATTTTTGTTATTGCAGTTAAATTTCGATTACAATGGGAAATGTAGGTGAGATTAGTTAAATATCGTTGACAGATTAATATCAGTGTTTAATTCAGACATTTTTCTCCTGGAGGGATTTTCGCGGCTTTGCTTCGGGGGTGGGGGGGAGGGGGGGTTTCACTTTTGTCCATTAAAAAGAATAAAATCTCACACTTTTCGATCATTGTTCCGGAGAGGGAATGCCCCCACCCCCGGGCCACCCCCTGAATTCAACACTGATTAATATAATACAAAAGAAACTGGACTTTATTAGCTATAACTATTAATAAAAAAATTAAATTTCTCAAGGGAATGATACATTTACCCGCAATATATACATATGTTTGTAACATAAAACATTTCTTTTACAGTGTCGATTTTTATACTATACACATGCAAAGAAAATAATAAAGTACTAAACTAAATACACTTACTTATTGCAGGCTTTTCTATAACTCTCTATATTCATTATAATCCGCCGGTGGATGATTGCAATAATAACACCATTACACGTAATTTTATGTTTCCTAACATAAATTCATTGTATTTTTCACAGGAACATTTACCTCTGCGGCGTCATTTTATATCGTAGGAAAACCTAACTCCTATTATCAGCGATTGATATTGTTGCAATCCTGAACGACAATAATAACACGAGCGTAATTAAAAAACGAAAGCACAAAACCTCTTGAGTAAAAATAATCGTCTTGCGAAAAGGATATATATATATAAACTCTGTTTGTGTCGTCAGGTACCGCTTCTCGAATAATCCACAAAACGCCATTTCTTCTGGTCAAGCGTCCATTCTTCCTTCTCCCCTATCCCTCATTGAAAGTAAATATCCCGCGCCCGCTCAATGCATCATGGGTTAAACATTTGTACGCATGCGCGCTTTCCCACTGTACCGCTGAATAAATGACCCCTTTTTTTAAGAGGCACACATTTCGCGCCGTGACTCTGATATATTCCGTTCAGTCCTCCGTGCCTCTGAAAGGTTTTGAGACCTTCATTTGTGCCTCTCATTTCTTTATGCCTTTGATATTTATCAGCTAATCAGAGGCACTTTGTCTGTGTGCCTCTCATATGCGCTGGTGCCTTATATATCAGAGGCACAGTTTTAAGAGTGTATATAAAGTGTAAACAATGTTCAACCAGCTTAATATATATATTGTCCTTTCTTGACAAATAAAAACTATATGACTGTAAGTATTTCTTTTCAGTCAATTATAATGAGGTTAGAGAAAAGGGGAGAGGGGGTTAGTTCATAAAAACCAATTATGGTTTTACAAAAACAAAAATCGATTTTAGAATGTTTGTTTTAGAGTTTACGAAATTTGTATTAATTTATTTTAATTTACAGAGAAAGCCAAAGTTAAAAGTATTATTTACAAATATTAAAATTATAATCTTATTTAATAATTCAAAACATAGATTTTTTTTTTCTCTTTTTAGTATGAAGTTTACTTGTGAGAAAGTCCTGTTCGTAAAAATAGGAACAAAATTTACTATTATAGTTTAGTGGTAACAAAAAAGCGTAAAAGTTGACAGCTATGCAAGAGTATATTTTTACAATTTCATTAACCTGAAAATAACATTTTAGTCCTTCAATTTTTTTCTCGGCCTTCTTATCTTAATC
Organism: Maratus michaelseni; assembly: GCA_963931845.1. Taxonomy (NCBI): domain Eukaryota; kingdom Metazoa; phylum Arthropoda; class Arachnida; order Araneae; family Salticidae; genus Maratus; species Maratus michaelseni. The sequence goes on from OZ007589.1 coordinate 471,468,412, forward strand.
TTCCTGTTATGTAGCTGATATTTGAGACTTTTTAACACTAGTAAAAATGTGTTACTAAAATTATTAACACTAAAAATATTAAAAATTTCTGTGAATTCTTCTGCAATATATATATATATATATTTAAATTCTAGGCGAAATATTTTTGAATATCTTATGCTCACGTTTTCTCACATCTTTCTTATAAAATCTAGTAAGTCTAGGTGTTTCTTGAAAACTTGAAGATGAGTTAGTTCATAGTAATAATAATAAATTATTCCATGCGTAAGCAATGTACCCTTTTTTTTTTTTTTTTAAACATTGATAGACGATACCAATATCTTTCTAGAATTGACAATTTTTCTTAGCAGGAACGGAACCCAAAAATGCTGATACCGAATTTCTCATGTAATCACAAGGATAAAAATTATCGGAACAAATTTGGGCTTTTTCAGTATTAAAGTTATTATATGTTCGTTTGCATGCAATGCATACAACCAATTGCAATTCAATTGAATACAATCCTTACAATATATAGGATAAAACATTGTGCATTTTATCCGAACGATTAGTACATGTTGCATGCACAATAAATGATACTAGTGAAAGCTGAATAAATATCTGCTTCGCATTAGAAAAAATGATCAGAAGTTTCGCTTTCACCGATTCAATAAATGTTCCCTACTAAGCAAAGACAAATTTCTTTTTACAGAAAGAAAATGAAATGACCACAAATGTTTACCCTACTTCCCCCCCCCCTTCAAATGCAAGGGTAGAGAAAAAGTCAAAAGTGATATCGGAGTTGACTCTTAGTTGGGAAGAGATCTCTTATCTCTTCCCAACGCACCCCTGTTTGTTTGACCCACCGGAAATATTCAGGGTTACTGCAAATGTGAAATAATTTTTCTTTCAGGTATGGAAGATGAGAATAAAATTACTATAGCAAAAACAAAAAGGCTTATTGAACGATATATTTTATAGAATATCGTGTAAAAAATACCCCTTATTAAATTTATAACAAGATAATGATAACAATTAACAACAATATATGTAAAAACTGGCAGAAAAAATCGTTTTGTAAGCTATGCGGAAAATCTGCAGCACTGGTACAGCCATCTGGTGAAATCTATTGGAAACAAATTAAAATTTTTTTAATTTAAATTTAAAAAAGGGTAATTACACCTCACTTATAAAATTTGTGTCATTTCAAAGAAATAAGTCATATCTATCACTAAAAATTTTTTGAAATAAATCGGTTCAATAGTAAATGCTCAGTTCTGATGTTAAATATATAGCAGTATAGGGGAAAATATAAGTGATGATCACCCTTAAAGATCCATTGGATATTTAACTGCATAAGAAGGAAAAGATCCCCGACTGTGATGGAAAAGGAATAATCATCCTGATTATGTAAAGGAACCGAAGAAACCATACAAATAAATTACACTTGAAAACATTAAAAATCTCCCTTATCTGCAGATTGATTTATTATTGTAAAAATATATATATATATTCATCTTTACATAGAAATTGATTAGCTTAAAACAACGGATGCGTTTCAGAAGATATGGATTTGAAACGAACAATGATTAAAGAAGATATTTTAAAACTTTTAATTTAAACATTTTAAAACTTATTTTTAACGTCGAATTTTGATGGTGCCTTTGGTGAGCTGCAATGCACATGCGCATAGGAGCTCATTCGGTTGCATTATCACAGGCGGGGGGGGAGATGTGTGCTTTATTTACTATGTTCTTTTATTGACTGAATATGAGATGAACGTAGGGATATACTATTTGTATGATACTTCATAGATCCAGGAAAATTTTTTTCTTGCCGTGGGGAATATGGCGGCAATGTCAGACTGATTTGCATTACCGCCAAAATTCGACGTTAAAAATAAGTTTTAAAATGTTTAAATTAAAAGTTTTAAAATATCTTCTTTAATCATTGTTCGTTTCAAATCCAGTTGTTTACAGATTGTTTGTTTGGAGTTTGCTTCGGAAATAGTACTGTAATTCACTGGGGGGAAAAAACTTTTAAAATAAAATATTTGAAAGACTGTTTCATACGCACCCCTTCTTCTACTATATATATAAAACACAAACGAAAATTTCGTTCCGTACCTTTATAACTCGAGTTCTGCTGAATGGAATTTGATGGAACTTGCACTGTTGGATAGATAATTTTTCAGGGAAGGTTTTAGTATATAACATATAGTTCTACGTAGATTAGTTATAGAATTATGATGGAAAGTTCTGTTATTTTGGACGATAAGGTTACCAGGTCATTTGTCTGGCGACCATTATCGTTGGCGAAAGAATTGAAATGGCTATATCAGAAATAAATGCAAACACATAGAACAATAAAAGAAAAATTCTGTTATTAATTTTATTTAAAATCCCCCCACCCCCGCAACAAAATAAATAAATAAATAAATAGAAAAAGAAAGAAAAAAAATCTGTTTTAATGCGGGACAATATTTTTAAGAGAAACTATTTAATTTAAATCCCAAAGGAATGTTTGTAATGCTTAAAAATATTTGAAATGCATAAGATTAGAATTAGGGCAATATTTGGCGATTTATCGTTTGCGTCAGGTTAACAAAAATGCAACTAATAATTTGATTAGATAAAATATGAGTGACATTTTTTTCTTTCTGTTATTTTTTTTTATATAACTCCACTATCGTGTGACTTACAGGAGGAACTAGCAGATGTAAAAATGACTGCATTTATGAGTTACATGTTATTTGTTTATTTACCATTTTGATGTTACTTTTGTCGCCAAACAATGTGATTTTAAGCTAAAAATGCATCAGCGTGACATCAGCTTGAGGGATATTAGCAATAATAGTATTTTTTCATGTATACAAGATCCTTTTTGAAGTAAATATTTCGAAGTATTATATTCAAATGAAAATTATATAAATAGCAGCCATTGAGAGTATTTATTTTACTATTTATCAAATATTTAAATTTTAGTGAATGTCTGCCACTCAAACGCATATTGTAAAATAATTTAATTTTAGACATTTAAAAATTTACTACGGAAACATGCCGGTTTGGTTTCACCAAACATATGATTTTTATAGCCTCGAACTCAGATCAGCGAATATTGCCTATTCTTTTATTTATTTTTTAATATATCGCCAATTTCACTTATAGAAATATTCACTGCGTTAAAAGTTAGGAACTAAAGAATATTCTTAAGATGTGTGCAATTATGCGTTATTACTATCGCAAAAGGCCACATTTTGCAATAAAAATTGCTTACTGAAATAAATTTTCTATGCTCTTTTTGATTCGTCCGTTTCTTTTTAGTTTTTTCTGCATATCACCCCTTCTTTCAGGAAGGTTTTTAAAAGATATTGGACTAATCGTCCGTATTCCGGCCACCTGCAAGTTGGCATTTTTACCATATTGTTGGATGTTTTGATTGTGTTTGAAGGTTACTCTGGACGACGATTCAGATTACAGAAGATTAGACGAATTTTGAAATTAGCGATTGCTAAATTTATGTTTTTTTTTTTTCATTATGAAGCAAAGTTTTACCAAAAACGCGATGCTTCTAATGTACAGAAAAACTTTTTAATGGCACTGTTGGCGAATGGAATAAATAATATTTGTCGATTTATCATTTCAGCCTGGATAAGAAACACGAGTACCTGAAATTCTGATTAGATAACTTTTCGATCATTATAAAGCATTTTCGACTTACATACAGACCTAGCAGCTAAACATAGTGACAAATGAATCTTTTTCTGCCTGTTATTATACTCTTTACAGAAATGCAAAGAAAATCTTCGGTTTAAGTATTCACCAAAAAGATTATGACTAAAAATTTTGCATAACTAACTTCATCATTGTCAGTTTTATTTAAGGTATGGAATTTTGTCAATGAAAGATCTATAATTGAATTAACAGCAATTTGACATTATTTAATGGAACATAGTTTGGCGCGTAAATAACTTCGTTTTGTAACTAACTCTGGTACATTAGTAACCATATCGTTTCCAGCACTTCTAATGTTTGACGTCAAACTTGAATATTGAAAAGATTATGGAAGATTAGGAAGATTTTATTGGATGCAAACTAGAGGTTTATTCTTCTACCAGAGTTAATCATCGGTGTTTTTTTTTTTTTTTTTTTTTTTTTTTTTTCAGGTTAATGGTTACACGAATGCAACTGTTCTAAAAAAGGAAAGACAGTGAAAAGGGCGTTATTTTAATTTTATTCAAACTATTCAGCTTTAAAAATGCACTTTTTATGTTTCACCATTTTGTTTGAAATTTGAAAGTTAAACTCTATTTTTTATGTACAAACAATTATTACATTTTTGACTGTATTTACTCTCCCGGAATCGAAAGATGAAAAACCGTAGTAGACTTGCCAGAAGAGGACGTATATTACGAAATATAACGTAACATAGAGTGAGATTGTACTTATGTTACCAGAACCTCACATAGAGACAAGAAAGAGGGACGGTGTTCAAGAACTTACAGACGAAAATGAATCACCCGAACATTACTTAAGTTCAATGGTCAATCTATGCAATCATTGTAATGCTCTCTTTTTTAGCAGTATGTTGACTAGAGAACATTTAGTTCCAGCTGTCATAATCTCATAATGGCCTCATTTCCCTACCAAACTCTACTATAAATAATCAACTAAATGAGTTGCTTCTTATTAGCCCAAATTTTGTCAAATGTATAATATAATATAAAACAATGTCGTTCGCACCGTTTACAGCAATATTGAAGGAATAACCAGGTGAACGTCCCTATTGCTTTAAAATACAGGCTCAAATCCATTGATATAATTCGTTTGATTCAAGGTTCGTTTGAAAATTTTGACTGGGTAGCATCCGTAGGTGACGATCCATATTCCTTTAAAATACAAAGCCAATTCGTTTGATTTAAGGTACATTTAGAAAAATGGCCCAGCGCAGCGGGCGTAGCATGCTAGTATGTAATAAAGAAGCTTATTTTACTAATATTGTTATTGTAATTTTTTTTCGTCAAGTTTTGACGGGTTCCATCTAGTATCTTTTTAAGTTTTGATTCGATGTTCCTAAAATTGAAAAAATGACTCTGCAACGATCCTATAGATTCAATTTCAAACCATTCGGTTGGGTAGTTCTTGAGCTGTTCTGACCAGACAACGACTCTAGGTGCTTCGTATTTATAGAATTAACGAACTCGACTTTGAAAATGAAACGGAAAAAGTCCTTCCGGCCTGTACCGGGAGAAAAAGGTAGTTGTTTACAAAAGATTCGTTAATACTGAATTTGAATAAGAAATTCGCCAAATTATTGAGCTATAAGCCAAGTTGGCTTCATTTTTGAAAACTTTTTCTGGTCGCCAAATTTGGGGATATTGCGCCAAATGTCGTCAAGTTTGGCGAGAATTTGGCACTAACGGATATGAATATATATAGTTTTATGCGTATGATTGGGAAAATGATTACAACAATGAAAGAAAATAATTTGCGAGAAATCACGTTCACTAAAACTCATAAATTTATCGTTGTTTTTACTTACCCATCATACGTTGTATAGGGTAAGTCTTGTAATCGTTTTGAAAATCGAAAAAAATTTGTTGACGGATTGACACGTTTCAGACACTGGAGATTCCGAAAAACGTATTTTTAGAAAACAAAAATTTTGCCGTCCGTCTGTGTGTCTGTAAACGCTCTATCTCCCGAACCAATTGAGATAGAGACTTGAAATTTGGTATGTACTTAGTATGTAATAATGGGAAGAAGCCTATTGAATTTCAGTCACCTCTATTATCCGGAACTATTTTTTTCGGACTCTCGAAATATTCGTTCTGATAAAAGGTATATAAAAATTTTCGAAATTGGTTGTTTTAAGAAATGAATATAAAAGACAATAAAAAAACATAAATTTTGCATAAAGCATGAAGTCGATCGGATCATGAGTTACCGAGATATTTGTAATCCTATTTTCCACACGCTTCGATTTTTCGTGATCCTGTATTTCATACAAATTTCAATTCAAAGATATGTTTTAATTGGAAATGAGACGCTTAATCAGAAGCCATAAACCACTAGTTAATAGGATTATTGTTTTTGGAGTTATAAGAATGTTTCTTTTAAGCAATTCAGTCATCGAGCTTTCAAAGTTTAGGACGTCATCAAGCCACGATTTTATTCGAATGGCAATGCATTTTATAAGTAGTTTACACATTTTTTATTTTAATATTTTACATTATGCATATCCATGATGGGTAAGTATTACGGTGGCCCCCAACGACTAGTTTTGTAATGTGCTGTTTTGTTTCAAAATGTCAGCTACCCTAGATTTTCAAACTGCTCTATCTCAGTCAATTTTTACTTACACTATTTAATATATATACCTAACACTTAATTAAAAAATAAATTTGAACTTTTAATTTTGTTGTATATTTAATTTAGTTTTAAAATTTTCAGTGGCCGCCATCTTGTTCCAAGAATCTTGTCCACAAAATTTGTGTCATAAAACAAACATTTTCTCGATATATATATATTTTTTCCGGTATTGATTCAATGACCTCTATTTTTCAGAAAGTTTTTGAACCGCACTTACTAAAATGTGAAATAAAAATATTTCACGAAGCTGTTTTAATTCATTATCGTATGGGAAAATATTTCTTTATATTTTCCGCGAAAACAACGACAGCCTCCATTCTAAATTACAGTGGGTGATCCGTTAACGAACTGTTTGGTTTACGAACAGATCGGTTAACGAGAGATTTGTATGTTCGGTTAACAAACGCCTAAAAAAAAAAAAAAAAAAAAAAAAAACTGGTATGTTGTGGCCATTCCAAATTCTTTCCTCTATGTAAATGAAATGATCTGAAAGCACAATCTTATTTGCTCTTGAGATAATAGAGCTATCGCGAAAAACACAGTTATATGAGACCATTATATGAGTGGTATACATCCAAACCCAAACATAATCTATTTACGCCAAGTTCGGTGAAATTTCGTGCATTAGTTCTTGAGATATGAAAAGGGACAGTTCATTTTCCCATTCTTTTAAAATTATTTGCAATTTATTTTTTAAAGTTATAAAAAAATATTAGCACTTAAAATATATTCTAAACAAACCGATTTATTTATATATATATTTATATATAATAGTTAAATTAGGTGAAAAAAAAAATGAATTTTACTCAAAAAAGTAACAAGCAAAAATAATGCTTTCGAATTAAAATAATAATAATAATAATAATAATTTTCTCATTCCTTTAAAATTATTCGCAATTTATTTTTTAAAGTTATGAAAAACACTCGCACTGAAAATATATTCTAAACAAGCAAGCACATTTAAAAAATATATAATAGTTGAAAAAAAATCGTTTTTCTCAAAAAGCAAACAGTTTTATCGAATTTAATTCAAAATATAATATTCATCTTTTGCATCTAACAATCCAATTAAGAATATATATAATTCCTGTTTTTATCCTCTATTAATACTAAAGTTTTCAACCATCATCTCATAACGAAATATCCCCACAATTCACTTCAAAATGACCAGTTATCTAAATCCCAAATTGTTTAAGTCCCAAGCCGCGATTTGGAGAAATCCTGTATCATCGTTTCAAACTCTCATCCTAGCAAGGACTCGGTGATCTTACGGTAAAACAGGCACTAACGTCCCTAGTTCGAGCCAAATAATAAATACTCCCGTAATATAGCCAACAGTTGGCAGCACAGATGTAATTTTTTAAAACCGTGGTTATTCATAACGGAAAGTTACTGCATCTTCAAACGGAGTTTTTCAAAACGGAAAATCTATACTAACGGAACGGGAAAAGTCCGACAACATTGCTGCCAGTAGTTTTACCGTGAGTTAACGGGTTTATGTTTAACAGTGCAGCTATCGCGGAAATCGTGAAAAATGCAGCATAGCAGCGCTACCTGTTTTGGGCGATTGACACCCCAACCTAATTAATATCTAGGTCAAGGTCTAACAGAATAGGAAGTTGGATAGTTCTTGAGATAGAGGGGGCCACAAAATTTGTGTCATAAAACAAACATTTTCTTAATATATATATTTTTTTTCCGGTATTGATTCAATGAACTCTATTTTTCAGAAAGTTCTTGAACCGCACTTACTAAAATGTGAAATAAAAATATTTCACGAAGCTGTTTTAATTCATTATCGTATGGGAAAATATTTCTTTATATTTTCCGCGAAAAGAACGACAGCCTCCATTCTAAATTACAGTGGATGATCCGTTAACGAACACTTCCGCGAGAGATTTGTATGTTCGGTTAACGAACGCCTCTCAAAACAAAGTCAAGTAGAAGCAATGCCGTGATTCCGATTCGCAGAGCTGTATTTAATTGAATCGTTTTAGAAACATTTTAACAGTTGTATATTAATTAATTCATGGACCACCAGGGGTGGCTCTTACATTTTAGGGCCGCCAAATTAGAATGAAAAGATTAAAAACATTAACTTTTATATTTCGTGCCCCTTTTTAAAGAAATGTTTTTAATTGGAATTATTTAGTTCCAGACTCTTAAGCCTCGCCAACTGCAACAACATCCTACTTTGGCTAATTAAAAAATATGAGCTTCTTTTAGAGAACTAATTGAAATAAGGTCAAAGTGAAGTTTTTACAAAGGTCATGTCTTTTTCTTTTTTTCTAATAAGTACGGCACAACACGGACAAAAGCCATCAAAATACGATCTGTCTAGATTAAATATGGAAAAATTTAAGGAGAATATATATTAATATTTATATACTATTTGTCTTTTAAGAACGAATTAATCGAATTCCCATATAAATCTATACGAAATCTAGGATCGGTTAACGAACATTGTTTTGGAACGGATTAAGTTCGTTAACCGATCCCCCACAGTATTAAACTTTCAATTTCCAAAAGACCGACTTCTTTTCTTTTGACATCCAAAATTTCCTAATTGTTGTCAGGAAATCTTTGGGCGAAGGGATCGAATTGCACTCCAAAACTCAGGGTCACCGTTGGTTGAAGAATATAAGGGGGCAGTGGCTCTAAGGATATTTCAGACTTAATAATTTTTCAGATTGGATGAACACAGAAATCAACTCCAACTGCAACACGATCGAAGTGAAACATCCTACTTTGGCTAATTAAAAAAAATATTTGTGAGAATAAAACTGCATCTATCGCTTTTCGGCTCTGCACTCTATATAAAATCAAAAAAAAACTTTGCCCCCTCATGCAAGAAAATTTTGAAAGAGCGGCCTCGCTTAAACTGCTGGTACTATAAACGAACGGCAAAGAGTCTTGGACCCTGCTGCCCGCATGATGCTGATTATTATTCACGAAAAAAATCTCGATATCTTTCTGATAGATGAATGTTATAATGTTCAACATAATCGGAGATGCTGCTGGGGGTTGTTAGAACAGCTGCTTTTAGTCTTCGATGATGGCCCGAGGGCAAAGACTAAGAATCCTCACAAAAGAATTTCCAAACTTTCAAATCCATCCTTATAATTCGAAAACTTGACCAAAGTAACAATTTGGATGGATTCATCTCAGGGCAGGCTCTCACCGCATACCTCCTGGATTTTTTAAAAGAAACATTGTTTTTCAAGTAAAACAACAAGAGCGTAATTACACTCTCTGGTTCTTCGCGCATAGGACAAAATCCACCCGCGTACTGATGAGTGCCTGTTCATTTTAAATTAGATTTTATTTAAAATATATATATATAATACTTTATATGTATTTTTCGGAAAAGATTTCTAGAAATATTCTAACAGAAACGAATGTTATATACGTTATATAGTTTCGATTTCCAAAACTTTCCTTTCAATTCTGGGATCCTGATTCTTCCCCAAATCACACGAAACCCTAAAATTTCGACTTAGGTGGTCATTTTCGTGCAAGGGGGAGGAAGCCCTGCATTCTAAATCTAAAATCTATCCTCATCCCCCCCCCCCCCCCTGCACCGTATTAGACTTGGAGTCTCCATCGTCCAAAACAAAATACTATCTTCGAAAAGAATGTACTGCGTACTGCCAATGTTACATCATATTTATTCTCAACTTCTTCTGGCACATTTGCAAAAATTAGCCAACCTATACCTGCATTTTTAGGTGCGTTCGTCATTCTATAAATACGTTAGCACCTCGAGTCGTCGTCTGGTCCGTCCGTCCGTCTGTCCGCATAATAGAAGAGCGCAAAAACGACCCTGAAATTCAAATAGAATAGAATAATTGCAGAATTTTGGGGAGTGATTTCAAATTTGAATGAAAACATTATTAATAAAAGTTTTCTTCAATCCTATCACACGTAATCTATATAATAAAAGCGCAAGTCGTGGGACTGACGGGCAAGCCACTTCTTTTTTCATACGCCAAGCGCGGCCATTTTTATTCAACATTATTTTTTCGAATAAAATTGAATAAAAGAGACATTTTTTGAACGTTAGGTGAGCGAGAGGAGTTCCATTCAAAAGTGTATAGATTCTGAGAAAATTTCAGTGGAAATGAGGTTAACAGCCGAAACTATCTTAATCCATCAACACAGGAGAGGCTTTCATTCTGAGTCCTAAAAATATGAATTCGTTAAGTCCTATCTCCAGGCGAATTTTGCAGTGCTGTCTGGTGTAGAAAAAAAAAAAAAAAAATCGCATTTGTAAACGTGGCATAAGAAGAAGAAGAAGAAGAAGAAAAAAAAAAACCGCATCCTTAGCAGACTCATAATTCATTTCCCTGAAATAATAAGGGGATGATTTTTTACTTTACAAGAAGAAAGTATGGGATTCATGAACATTTTAGACGGATTGATACGTCCACGATTGGACGGTTTTTAGAAAATGTCTGTATGGGATAAAAATTTTGTGGGCGCTCTCTCTCTCAAGAACGAATGCTCGGAATTGAATAAAACTTTATATCCAGTGAGTCCCTGATATAAATGGGTGCTGATGATAAATGGGTGTTGGGTGGAAATCGCCCAGCAGGTGTCGCTGCTAGGTTGCATTTTTCACGATTTCCGCAATATCTCAAGAACGAATGCAGTTATTTTCATGAAACTTCAGATTCAGTTAGACCTTGACACGAATAGACGCTGATTACGTTTTGGTGTAGATATCCCAACAGGTGGCGCTGCTAGGCTACTTTTTGCATGATTTTCACGATAGCTGTATCTCAAGAACTCATTCATTAGAATTGAACTCATTTTGTGTCAAGTACTTCGCGTGTCATAATGCTAAAGATCCTATACAGGGCAGCACAAAAGTCCTCGAGAACATTTCCGTTTATGGACGGACATTCCAGAAGGTGAATTTTCCTAACTGAACTAAAATTTAGCATTCTCTGTAATATAGATACAAATCCTATACAGGGCTGCACAAAAGAATTCGAATATTTTTCAGAATAGTATCAGTCATTATTGAAATTGGGTTTTTAAATGTATTATGCGCTTTCCAAATTGTTTACTAAGCTATTATAAAAAATAATAGCTTAGTAAAAAAGCTTTATGAAACGGTCATGATTTCTAAAATTATTTTGGAAGTGTTGGAAAGAGTTTCATAATCTATGTCTCACTTATGATTTTTCGTTCTTGTTGTGTTCTCATTTTCCTCTAAAATTACGAAATATTGATTACAATCAGTACAAGTTTACACAGAATAAAACCGTCCTGTTTTACGATAACTGCATTACTAAATTTGGCACGCTTCAAGTGAGGGTCCGGTTGGCCCCTGCTTTCATTAGGCCCCGCACCCAAGGTTACGTTATCACCCGCCCATCACCTGATAAAATCGCACCCGTAAAAAATGTTGTGGTGTTGACATCTGTTGGCTATAGAATTAAGCTAAAGATCGACTGCTCTTTCAATTCCAAGACGAAACGAGTCGTTGGAGGTCACCGTAATACTGACCCGTCATGGATAGGCATAACATAAAATCTCATCAAAAGCGTCACCTGTAAAAAATGCAGCCAAGTCTCGTGACTCTTTTTCCGTAAAAAGTTCTGAGATCGTGTAAAGCCAAGGTTAGCTATCTTATTAACTCTGATCACAAATCACTCCTAGTCTCTACATCTTTAGTTAATTATTATTTTGTGACTTGGCAATTACGCAGCACAGGGATGTTATTACACCTAAGGCTCCTATAATAGGAGCTGACGCATATCCATTTTGTTTCGCATTATTCGGGTCTCAGTTCAGCATCTCAATCTACCGCTGCCGGAGCTGGGGTTGCCTAAGGCCTCGTTCCTTCACCTTCTGAAAGAGGCTGGATGTTAAATGGCGGAAAATTAGCTTGGTTTTTCGACTTTGAGACACATATCTGCGAGGATGCGTCAGCCTGTATTATAGGAGCTCTAATTACACCTTACTATGTCATGGGATGGGATGGGATAATATGATTAAGGCTAATTATATACGCACAGGAAAGTTATTACACCATAATATGTTATGGGATGGCATGGTATTATTTGATTAAGACTAATTATATACATCACATTCTCGTGCTACGTAATTGCCAAGTCACAAAATAATATTTAACTAAAGATGTAGAGACTAGGAGTGATTTGTGAATGAAAACTTCAGAGTTAATAAGATAGCTAAACTTGGCTTTACACGATCTCAGAACTTTTTACGGAAAAAGAGTCACGAGACTTGCCTGCATTTTTTACAGGTGACGTTTTTGATGAGATTTCACTTCTTTTTGTAAGTAATCCTCCTTTTCTTGATTTTGGGTTCTTTTTGGAGATCATCCACTGATTTTCGCTAAGCCCACACTCTGTCCCTATTATTTACAGGTATCAAAAATTTGAAGCTTTAGTTTCGTTTGCAAAGTACTGTAGATAAAAAGAGATTTCAGGTTCCTAGGCAAGCACTATTCTCGATAGTCGAGACGTAGGAGTAGGTTGTGTTTTAGGTTAGCTCCGTTAGTATGACCGGCTAAACGCGACCAAGGACCGTGGGACGGGCGACCCAGGATGATTCAGACGTGGGAAGGTGTCAGCTCCAGATTAAGGTATGTCGCATGCTTTTAAGTTAATTATTCATCAAGTTATGCACGCTTAATTGATTATATTTCAATATTATTACCACGTAGCCTCTGCAGTATCACAGCTTTTCTTAATTTTGTTCGTTAAATACCTGTTTCAATGTATTTGCTCAAGCTATTATATATTTCTGTGATTACCCACTAATTCAAATGTATTTTGGTAAATATGAAGTGTTAAAATCTTAATTAATTACTGCATTTTAATAAATTATCTGCAATTATAAGTGTTTCTCAGGTCAGTTTTCTCTAATTTTTAATATGTTGTGTCGGTTAAATTTCCAATTAGACCAAAGATTGGGGTAGCCTTTTTTTTTTTTTTCTTTTTTGTTAACCTTTGATACCAATGTGATGGCTGTTCACCAATTAGTTAAGTTGTAATAATGTTTTTAGTGCTGTAATTAACGATCCCATGCCCACGTGGTGAGGACTATCGTGACAGCTTTCAGCAGCAACGGGATATATATTAGGATAAGTATATCCTTCCACCACGTGTATTTCGGCAGCATAGCGTCCTAGGAGCACGTGACCCCGTTGCCTAATTAATAGTTTTGCTAATTAATGATTTGCTAGATTGTTTAGAGGGGTTTATTGGCCTGTGTTTGGTATCAAACTTCTTGGCTCACTCTGCAGTTCTCGATTCTCAACAATTTAACAAGCTATATCTTAACTCAGTCATTGTTTATATACTAATTATTGCATTTATCCATCTATATAACTAATTGCAGCTGATATATTTTACTAAAACTCAATATATCTCCTAATCGGAGGGCTCTACGGCCTGCCAGTAAAATTTGATTAAATGTTCTGGGGGTTTTTGGTTGCGCGGATTCGATTGGCACCATCTGTTTTTGTCTAACTATAACTATTCTGTCTAATTATTATCATTGCTAATTAATGTAATTGTTAATTTAAATAGGGGGGCTTTTAGGCCAGTGTTCGGTGTCAAACTTCTCCTCTCACTCTGCAGTTCTCGATTCTCCACAAAATCCCAAGCTATATCTTAACTCAGACATTGTTTATATACTAATTAATGCAATTATCCATCTATATAACTAATTACAGCTGATAAATTTTACTAAAACTCAATATATCTCCTATACGGAAGGGCTCCACGGCCTTCCAGTAAAATTTGATGAAATGCACTTGGGGTTTTTAGATGCGGGGATTCGATTGGCACCATCTATTTTGTCTAACTATGACTGTTCTGTCTAATTAATATCATTGCTAATTAATGAAATTGCTAAATTAATTAGGGGTTTTTTAGGCCAGTGTTCGGTGTCAAACTTCTTGGCTAACTCTGCAGCTCTCGATTCCCCACAATTTTCCAAGCTATATCTTAACTCAGTCATTGTTTATATACTAATTAATGCAATTATCCATCTGTGTAAATAATAACAGCCGTTATATCTTGCTAAAACTCAATATATCTCCTAACGGAGGGCCCAACGGCATTCCAGTAAAATTTGATGAAATGCTCCAGTGGTTTTTAGATGCGGAGATTTTATTGGCGCCACCTATTTTTGTCTAACTATAACTATTCTGTCTAATTAATAACATTGCTAATTAATGAAATTGCTAAATTATTTAGTTTTTTTTTTTTTTTTTTTTTTTTTAGGCCAGTGTTCGGGGTCAAACTCTATGGCCCACACTGCAGTTCTAGATTAACCACAATTTTCCAAGCTGTATCTTAACTCAGTCATTGTTTATACACTAATTAATGCAATTATCCATCTATATAACTACTCACAGCTGTTATACTTAGCTAAAACTCAATATATCTCCTAAACGGAGGGCCCTTCAGCCTTCCAGAAAAATTTGATTTAAAAAATCTCAAATTCCAACTGTACTACTAAATATATATTTAATAAATATTTTGATAATTATGCTAAATGTGTTTCTGTTAAATAAAAGTTAAGTCAATGATTCACCCAATTGTACTGCAGAGGCCGGTGCCCCCACTATTTCTAACAGTGTAAGCGTTTACTTAATTATGTATCATATTTTTATTTGCTCATCTTAAATATATAGGGTTCAACTTGACACACTCTGAAACGCCCACAAAGAACATCCGGGGTCCCCGGACCCAAAGTCTACTGCGACTGTTAGATTGAAACTTATCAATTTGTAAAGCAATTATCTCACACACCTATACGCGGAACTAAAGAATGTCCAAATTCAGTAGTTCCCCACCTGTGCTCCCTGTCAAGCCCAAGGTGACGAAACAGGGTTTACAAAATAACAAACAAGGGAATAAGGAAAGGGCAACTGACGTCACTGTTGGTTCCATTACTGTTGGTTTGGGAGAAAAACCTGTTCTTTCTTTACGACTCCTACAGTACACATGAGATGGAGCGATTTGATTGGTCTACGTTAAACTGGTTTGTGATATGATTGGCCTACGTCGCCATGACGATTCCTGCAATGATAGTTGCGACAAAAATGCAGTGGTAGATTGGTTGATGGAACTGTTTGTTTGTAAACATGCCCTTTCCTTATACAATCAGACCAATTCGGGCGGGCTCGGTAAGCTCGATGACGACCAGCGCATCAGAAAAAGAAGAAACAACAGAAGAAGACAGCAACAAGGGAAGAAGTAGAAGAGAAAATAGACGCACATCTCACAATCACATTGAATAGCAGCGACAGCGACCCAGACGAAGCGGAGGATGGCGAAATAACAGAAGAAAACAAAGCAGGAAAAGCAACGGAATACGAGAAAAGGCTCAAGCAAGAAATCATAGAATATTGTGCAGAAACAGACACAGGTATAAGAAGAAGCGTGGAGGCGGAAAAAGTAATGAAAGCCCTCAATTACTTACAGGTACTACAACACAGATGCACTAGGATACCAGTCGGGACAGGCAACGAAATAGACAAGAAAGTAGAAATCATCACGAAGAACATAATGGACTTAGAGGTGAAAATGCAAGCAGCAAGTGCAAAAGTCGAAATCCTAGAACAACATTGGAGACCAACGGAAAACAAAGACACAGAAAAAAGCACAGGTAACGTACACAGGGAGGAGGTGGTCGCCGAGACTCAAACCAAGCCTCCAAGAGGATATGCGGAAGCAGTCAAAGTGGCCACATCCACCCTCATCATCCAAGGGACAACAGAAAGAGACGCGGAAGACCTAGAAAAACAGATAGCACGAACAACGACGGGACACCATGGAGGAGTTAAGAAGATAAGACGAATAAGGAATGGGGTGAAGCTAATCTGCGAGGACGAGAAAGAAGCCATAAAGATCAAACACAGCATCACGAACAGCGAAGAAGCCAAAGAGACAATAAAGGTAAGATCAGGAAATATCAGAAAGAAGAAAATAATGATATTCCATGTCCCAGACTTCGTGGAAGAAGACCAAATAACTGAGAAGATAAAGAAGACATTGGGACTGGGGCCGCATACGAGGGAGGGCGTCATCAGTTTGCACAGGCAGGTGGCCGCCCGGGAGGGAAGCAAGCATCAACCTGTCCTACTCCCTGAGCCTCTGGCAGATCACTTGCTAAGGGCAAGGACGATCTGCCTGGGGCTGAGGGATTGCCCAATAAAGCCTTTCATCAGCGTGACGCGCTGTCACAAATGTCTTGAATATGATCATGTGGCAGCGCATTGCAGGGGGACACAGCGATGCTGTAACTGCGCGGGTGAACACTTGTACACTGACTGTAATCGGCAAACCCCCCGCTGTTATGCGTGCACAAAGTACAACGAAGTAAATAGACTATGGCTAAGAACACAGAAGAAGACGGATCATCAAGCCAACTCGGGTGCATGCTGGGTGCGTCGTCAGCTACTAACGGTCCGCCAACTACAGTCGGACAGGGGCACAGCACTAGCCTCAGCAGAAGAAGTCATTGAGGGGAGGGTGTCACTAAATTTCACAGGCGGCAAACCACAGTTGGTCAAAATGACCAGGCATGACATTGAAGCTAGAATACAACATGACACTCAGCGCCGCAATTATGGTAATAGACACAAATAATACTAGAACCTCACGCTCAAGTTTCGCAGCGCAAAACCAACAAATACCACACGACCAAAACCAAACAAATATGCAACAAACATACGACACTCTAAACGTGATACAAATTAACCTACACGGTAGCAATAAAGCAACAGACACACTCGCAGGCTATGTCGCAGCCAAAGGAATACAAGTAGCACTCTTACAGGATTTCCACCAAAATAAAAAAACGGGTAACATAACAGGGTTCAAACCAGAAAATTGGAATGTCACAAAAACACCACAAAACAGATCTGCGATTATAACCCGATTAGGCACCAAACCAATAACAATACTAACAAGAGAGTTCACAACAGCTATAAAACTAGAAAACAAAGACAAAACTTTCACAATAATAAATACATACGCCCCCCCTCTGGCGGACTTCTCAGAAGTACTAGACGAGATAGGTGAGGCCCTGAGTAAAGCGGTCGGAGAAGTACTGCTAGTGGGGAACTTTAATGCACACTCAACAGCATGGGGCTACGATGACATAGACCACAGAGGGCGCGAGCTAACAGATTTCCTCCTGCTACACGCGTTGTTTGTCCACGACCCTCCGGACGCACCACCCTCATTCAAAACCGTACGAGGGAAAAACAGGGATGGTACAATAAAGGAAATACAGGGATGACCGGACTTGACAATAACAACGGCAACACTAGGTAACGACATAAGTGATTGGCATGTCAGTGACGATGTCTCACTCAGTGACCACAGATACATAAAATTTAAAATTAAAAACTACGAGAACATAGACTACCAAAGACATGGTCTACAAACAAAGATAGGCAAACATGCAAAATTTGATAAAAACATTAGAAAAATCAGAAACAAATACATTAAAGAACTCCAAAAAGCAAGCACAACAGACCAGCTGGACAATATAACACTCAGATTGCAAAATGAAATCACATCGATAGCGTTTGCAAGCTATAAGAAAAAATCTACACCTGCGGTCACTGCCCCACCATGGTGGACGGATGAAATTAAAACAGCGAGGAACAAGGTTAGGGCACTCAGGAGGAAATTTCAAAAACAACAGAACGAAGAATTAAAAGTAAAACAACACATAATCTTCAAAAAAGAACAAGCCAAATTAAAAAAACTAATAAACAGAACAAAATCCAAAACATGGAAAGATTACTGCAACAAGGTCACAGACACATATGGCTCCCAATATAAAAACACTAGCAACAAAAGAACAGGTCGGGTAAAACTAGTCAACATTCTACCCCCAAATACAAAAGTAACCATTAAAGACACACTAACACATTTCCTGGACAACTTATACATAACAGACCAAAATATACCCCACACACTAACAAAGGCAAATAAAGAAAACAATGAACCAGCACCACCGGTAGTAACAAAGGCGGAATTAAACAGAATAATCAGAAACATTAAACAAAATAAAGCACCCGGATTCGACTTCATAGATTACAACCTAATTAAAAGAATTAATAATGCTACACCGCAACTACTACTGACACTCTTCAATACATGCCTAAGGTTAGAATACTTCCCAAAATCGTTTAAAGTAGGCATAGTGGTACTGTTCCAAAAACCAGGTAAAGACCCAACAAATCCAAAAAATTACAGGCCAATTTGCCTCTTACCAGCGCTGGGCAAAATGTTAGAACGCATAATACACGGTCGGATAAACTTCCACCTAAACAATAATAACTATTGGAGCAACAAACAGTATGGTTTCAAACAGGGGATCTCAACAGAACACGCATTAGATAACTTAATCAACACAATAAAAGAAGATAAAACAAACAAATACCAAACACTCCTAATAGCCATGGATATCAAAGGGGCCTTCGACAACATACGCTGGCCAATATTAATTAATAATATTAAGCAATCTCCCTGTCCAGGGTACCTGGTAAACTGGATAGTGAGCTTCCTCCAACACAGGTACGTTTCACTAGAGGAAAACGGCATTAAAGTCACAAAGCAGACATTTGGCGGATGCCCCCAAGGAAGTTGTCTCGGCCCGCTCCTCTGGCTATTAATCGCAGACACAGCACTTAAAAGAAATTGGGGAAAACATGTTAGATTACAAGCCTTCGCAGACGATTTTATTATAATTCTAAGAGGCAGAACAAAGGATAAACTTAAGAGATTAGCAAACAAAATACTAAAGGAATTTAATGACTGGATAGAGGGGAATAACCTAACGCTGAACAGGGAAAAAACAGAACTATTATATCTTAACAGAGGACACACGGGAAACATTCCAACAGAAAACACCAATGACATAGAGGGAATAGAACTCAACGGCCAGAGACTAAAAGTAAAAGAACAGATAAGATATTTGGGAGTCACACTGCACAAAAATCTAAACTGGATACCACACTGTCAAACACAAACAAATAAGGTACGAGCAAACTTCACAAACTTAGCACATATGGTAGCAAAGGGTTGGGGACTAAAAGCAAATATACTAAAAATCTGGTACACAACAGTAGTGGAAAAGACGCTAACCTACGCAGCACCGGTTTGGGACACTGCCTCAGCAAAAGGTGCATACAGATATTGTCAAGCTGCCAGCGACATTTTGCACTGGTCATAGTCAGGGCCTATAGAACGGCCCCAACCTCGGCACTTCTGGTACTCTCATGCCTGATTCCAATCCATCTTAAAGTCTACTACGAAGCAGCGTACGGCACAGTCTCAAGATTAAGGAAAAATGCAACAATACACAATGAAACTTTACACCACATCGAATACGACAAAAAAATAAACATATGGGAGAATCATCCAGCAGACACGATAGAACCTAGGATAGGGTACAAGACACAAGACACAACGATATACACGGACGGCTCTAAATTGGAATCAGGTGCTACAGGTTCGGCCTTTGTAGCATATAAAAATAATCAAAAGATAAAAACATGGTCAGTGCCGTTAAGGAACAGCAACAGCGTCTTCCAGGCCGAACTACTGGCAATACAAGAAGCAGCAAAATGGGGCAACACCACGGGTGAGTCATATAGCATCCGCTCGGACTGCAAATCGGCCATAGAATCACTTAGTAAACCATTCAACGTAAACAAAACAGTAGACACAATCCAAAAACTAATAAAAGAAGCTAACAACAAATTTAAAATCAGCTGGGTTAAGGCGCATGTAGGCATCCAAGGAAACGAAGAGGCAGACATGTTAGCCAAAACCGCAGCTCTAAATGTAAACAACAAAAGCAAATACAACCTGACTAAACCAATCTCAAAACTTAAAAGAACACTAAAAGATATAACACTAAAACAATGGCAGTTCGAGTGGGACTATGGGGACACAGGTAGGGAAACACACAGGTACTTCCCAAAAGTAGATAAAAATAGACTAATAAGCGATTACCTGCTAGCACAGCTATACACAGCTCACGGAGCTTTTCCAGCATACCTACACAGGTTTAAGAAAGCGGACACACCGGACTGCGAATGCGGAACGGTGGGTTCACCAAAACATTACCTAATTCAATGTCCACTCACCCAAGCACACCACCTGGCACAAATAACAACAGACAACGAGAAATTATGGTATGAACAATTAGCGAAAAACAAACACGTACAAAACAAGGCAAAGACAGTAATCAGGTGGCTCCAAGAAAACTGCGACAGCATCACGACACTAATACAAAACAACACACAATAATATTTAGCACCCCAGCAGCAGTCGAAGGTGGAAGGTAACACAACGATAAAATGAATATGTATATGTGTTTATGTGTTATATGTTAAAAAAAAGGCCTAGGAGCAATCCAAAGCCACCAAAAAAATTATAAAATTGTCCATGGGTATTGTCCAATGGCAGTGTGCGGTAGTCGCACAACATCAGCTGCTTCCAAGGCCCGAAAAAGGAGCCCCGTAATCACAGAATTACCAGCACGACGTTCGTCACCAACGGATCAGCAAGTTGTGCATTATGACACAGTAAGAAGCTTATAATAGCCCCCGGCACTGTCTGTCCGTCCTAGTGTAAAAGGAAAAAAAAAAGTGTTTATTTATGTGCTTATGTGTTAGAAGCAGCAAAATGGGGCAACACCACGGGTGAGTCATATAGCATCCGCTCGGACTGCAAATCGGCCATAGAATCACTTAGTAAACCATTCAACGTAAACAAAACAGTAGACACAATCCAAAAACTAATAAAAGAAGCTAACAACAAATTTAAAATCAGCTGGGTTAAGGCGCATGTAGGCATCCAAGGAAACGAAGAGGCAGACATGTTAGCCAAAACCGCAGCTCTAAATGTAAACAACAAAAGCAAATACAACCTGACTAAACCAATCTCAAAACTTAAAAGAACACTAAAAGATATAACACTAAAACAATGGCAGTTCGAGTGGGACTATGGGGACACAGGTAGGGAAACACAGGTACTTCCCAAAAGTAGATAAAAATAGACTAATAAGCGATTACCTGCTAGCACAGCTATACACAGCTCACGGAGCTTTTCCAGCATACCTACACAGGTTTAAGAAAGCGGACACACCGGACTGCGAATGCGGAACGGTGGGTTCACCAAAACATTACCTAATTCAATGTCCACTCACCCAAGCACACCACCTGGCACAAATAACAACAGACAACGAGAAATTATGGTATGAACAATTAGCGAAAAACAAACACGTACAAAACAAGGCAAAGACAGTAATCAGGTGGCTCCAAGAAAACTGCGACAGCATCACGACACTAATACAAAACAACACACAATAATATTTAGCACCCCAGCAGCAGTCGAAGGTGGAAGGTAACACAACGATAAAATGAATATGTATATGTGTTTATGTGTTATATGTTAAAAAAAAAGGCCTAGGAGCAATCCAAAGCCACCAAAAAAATTATAAAATTGTCCATGGGTATTGTCCAATGGCAGTGTGCGGTAGTCGCACAACATCAGCTGCTTCCAAGGCCCGAAAAAGGAGCCCCGTAATCACAGAATTACCAGCACGACGTTCGTCACCAACGGATCAGCAAGTTGTGCATTATGACACAGTAAGAAGCTTATAATAGCCCCCGGCACTGTCTGTCCGTCCTAGTGTAAAAGGAAAAAAAAAAGTGTTTATTTATGTGCTTATGTGTTAGAAGCAGCAAAATGGGGCAACACCACGGGTGAGTCATATAGCATCCGCTCGGACTGCAAATCGGCCATAGAATCACTTAGTAAACCATTCAACGTAAACAAAACAGTAGACACAATCCAAAAACTAATAAAAGAAGCTAACAACAAATTTAAAATCAGCTGGGTTAAGACGCATGTAGGCATCCAAGGAAACGAAGAGGCAGACATGTTAGCCAAAACCGCAGCTCTAAATGTAAACAACAAAAGCAAATACAACCTGACTAAACCAATCTCAAAACTTAAAAGAACACTAAAAGATATAACACTAAAACAATGGCAGTTCGAGTGGGACTATGGGGACACAGGTAGGGAAACACACAGGTACTTCCCAAAAGTAGATAAAAATAGACTAATAAGCGATTACCTGCTAGCACAGCTATACACAGCTCACGGAGCTTTTCCAGCATACCTACACAGGTTTAAGAAAGCGGACACACCGGACTGCGAATGCGGAACGGTGGGTTCACCAAAACATTACCTAATTCAATGTCCACTCACCCAAGCACACCACCTGGCACAAATAACAACAGACAACGAGAAATTATGGTATGAACAATTAGCGAAAAACAAACACGTACAAAACAAGGCAAAGACAGTAATCAGGTGGCTCCAAGAAAACTGCGACAGCATCACGACACTAATACAAAACAACACACAATAATATTTAGCACCCCAGCAGCAGTCGAAGGTGGAAGGTAACACAACGATAAAATGAATATGTATATGTGTTTATGTGTTATATGTTTAAAAAAAAGGCCTAGGAGCAATCCAAAGCCACCAAAAAAATTATAAAATTGTCCATGGGTATTGTCCAATGGCAGTGTGCGGTAGTCGCACAACATCAGCTGCTTCCAAGGCCCGAAAAAGGAGCCCCGTAATCACAGAATTACCAGCACGACGTTCGTCACCAACGGATCAGCAAGTTGTGCATTATGACACAGTAAGAAGCTTATAATAGCCCCCGGCACTGTCTGTCCGTCCTAGTGTAAAAGGAAAAAAAAAAAGTGTTTATTTATGTGCTTATGTGTTATATGTTAAAAAAAAAAGGCCCAGGAGCAATCCAAAGCCACCAAAAAAAATATAAAATGTCTATGTGTTTTGTCCTAGTAGCAGTGTGCGGTAGTCGCACAATATCAGCTGGCACCACGGCCCGAAACAAGAGCCCCGTAATCACAGTATTACCAGCACGACGCATGTCATCAACGGTACAGCAAGTTGTGCACCATGACACAGTAAGAAGCTTATAATAGTCCCCGGCACTGTTTGTCCGTCCTTGTGTTAAAAAATATTATAAAAAGAAGGGGAAGAAGACAGATGAGAAAGAAGAAGAAGAAGAAGAACTGGAAGGAAAGAGGTGATAAGTATAAAGGATAAGTATGGAAAGTAGACCGTGTACGTTAATGGGAGCTGGTGCACGTTAAATCTGTTCGTGGCTCTAATGTCCTCCAAGTTCTATATAAGCGCTACCTCTGGGGGTGCCAATCCAGATGCAGGTCTCTCATCTGGAATTGGTTCAAAATTAGGAGACTAGTTTCACAGTTATATGGATCATGTCAGCTATATAGAAATAAAAAGCTGCAAAACCGGGCTCTTGGGCCAAACCAACAACAACAACAACAACCCATTATGGTTTAGTCAGTTAACGGCAATAGTACATATTTTAAATTACAAATTGTTAATTATTTAACAACCTTTCATGGGCCCAACGGACGGGTAGCCAAGTCAATTAGCACAATAAAAGTAAATTAATTTCAATAATGTAGTTAAAGTGTAATTCAGAATAAGTTCAGTTTAAAATGTAACATTCTTCTTTTCCAGGTTCCCCTTGCAGTTCCTCGTGCTGCCGGTTGGGACGAGCCAATGGCCGGCCCCAACTGGTAGCTCAAGGGTTTTTTTTTTTTAGCAGCAGTTTTTTTATTCATTTTATTTTTGACTGTTCGCCTCTTTATTAGGTGCAATTGGACATTGTCCGCAAAAGCTACCGGACCCGCTCTAATGGGACAGCCCACGGAGCCAGTTTTTACCAGGTGGGTACGGTAGAAAGGCGCAGTCCCGTCAGCCCCCGCAGCGTTTTCGTCTGCCTTGCAACTCGGCCCAAATTTTTTCCCCGATGGTACGACTTAGCTATTGGCTAATTATATTTTTATTTCAGTGGTTTCATTATCTAGTTAATTTCTTTATTTAGTTTCCCTCAAAATTCTCTCCCCTTTTTCAAGCTAAGTTCAGTACCAACGTTTCGGCACTAAATTGTCCAGCCCCATTTCAACTGTCATGACGAGTACGTGGTGTGCGGCGTCAGATCTCAGAACATTTAAATTTAGGAGTGAACAACACAGAAAAATCCGGACTCAGTTGATTGGCCGAACTGGGTACTTGTCTTTGTGGACCGCCCCAATAGGGCGATCAGGCGAATTTCGCCCCAATGACCAGGCACTCAAACCCTTCAAACTGGGTCGAATCCCGGTAGGTAGGGGCCTGGTCAGTGGTCTCCAAGTTATGGGAGGGGGAGTGTCAAAAGTACTCTCAGTTGCTTCCAGGATAGGTGCTATCCATGTGAGATATTACTCGCAGCCCTAGATACTTGATATTTAGCATAAAAGTACATTTTAGTATAAAAAGAAAGCCAAAATTAAAATTTCCAGAAATTTCCAATAAATCTAACTATATTCATTTTTTCGATGTTTTTTTTTTTTTTTTTCTTTTAGTCTTTTTTATCATTTACGGATTTTTGAATTTTTCCTTACTTTGTAAGGTAACCCTACCTTTTTGCCAAATGTCAAGCTTCTAGGACTACAAAATCGAATTATTTTCAAATTTTCGACTTTTTATAAATTGATTGATTTTTCGATTTTAATTCTAAGTTACCTGATTGTCATGCCAATATAGTAATTCTTTGATCCGTCTTCTTAGGATCATTTAGGTTGAATTTAGAGATAAATCAAGTGAATCTTTGAGTCACCATGATTTTATTTAGAAAGGACTATCAAGCCATAACCAGCCAGTAATGTCGGAAGGGTAGGGGGAGCTGCGAAAATTTTTGTGGGGCTAACATCATTTAACAATCCATATTTCATATGCGAAGTAAATAGAGTAACCTGTGAAAGAAAACAAACCTGTCTATAAAGAAATCGCCTATAACGTAGCCAGTCTGTAGCGGAACTTTCCTATAACGAAATTCGTAAACGAAAGAAAAGAAAACCATAATCCGGGGGAAATAACATAAAACAATTAGGGGCGTTGTACTAGCTAATAGGACAATTATCTTAAAACTAATGTTTCTAGCAGTACAAAATCAAATTGTTTTCAAATTTTCGATTTTTTTTAAAGATATTTCGATTTTTCGATTTTATTTTCGAATTTAACGATTTTTTTAATTGTTCCTTTTATTGAATAGTAAATACTACCTTTACACCAAGTTTTAAGTTTCTAAGACTATAAAATAAAATTATTTTCAATTTTTGATTTTTTCGAATTTCTTTTATAATTTACTGGATTTTTTAATTTTTTCTTGTTTTGTATCCTTTATTACAAATTTCAAGTTTACAAAATCGAATTATTGTGAAATTTCCGATCTTTTTCGAGTTTTTTATTCTATTTTCGAATTTATTGTGTTTTAATTTTTCCCTTTTCTGTATCCTAAACAATAAGTTTACGCCGAATTTTAAGTTCTAAAGCTACAAAATCGATTTTTTTTCAATTTTTCGATTTTTTTTTTCGAATTTTACAGATTTTTTCTTTTTTTTGTATCCTAAATACTACCTTTATTCCAAATTATAAGTTTCTTGCTCTACAAAATCGAATTATTTTCAAATTTTCGTTTTTTTTGTTCGATTTTTTAATTTTATTTTCGATTTTTGTTGTGTTTTTAATTTTTTCTTTTTCTGAATCCTAAACACTTCCTTTACACCAAATTTTCAGTTTCTAAGACTACGAGATCATATTATTTTCAATTTCTCACTTTTTCTTTTTCTTTCTTTCTTTAATTTTTGAAATTTCCGATTTTTTTTTTTAATTATCCATATTTTTTAATGTTTCCTCATTTAGTATCTTAAATATTACCTTTATTCCAAATTTCAAGTTTCTAGCGCTGTGAAATCGAATTATTTTCAAATTTTCCTTATTTTTCGATTTTTTTCAATTTTTTTATTTTATTTTCGAATTTTATTGCGTTGTTATTTTAACTTATTCTGAATCCTAAACACTATCTTTACCGCGAATTTTAAGTTTCTAAGGCTAAAAGATTGAATTATTTTAATTTTTTCAATTTTTTTCGAATTTTTGAATTTTTTGAATTTTTCCTTATTTTGCATCCTGAATACTACCTTTATTCCGCAGTTTCTAGCGCAACAAAATCGGATTATTTGAATTTTTTCGATTTTTTTGGTGTTTTTGATGTTTTCTTTTTCTGAATTCTAAACACCTTCACACCAAATTTTAAGTTTTTAAGATCGTGTTATTTTCAATTTTCAATTTTGTTCGAATTTGTTGAATTTTCGAATGGTTTTATTTTTGGAATTTTCCGGATTTTATAATTTTTCCTTTCTTTGTATCCGAAACACTTAGCTTCATTCCAAATTTCAAGTTTCTATGGCTGCGGGATCTACCCAATCTTTTTAATGACGCGAGAGTGAGTGACAAAAAATCGAAACTTTCATATATCGTCTGCACTAATTTATGGGTATTTTTCGAATTATCCATATTTTTTAATTTTTTCTTATTTAGTATCTTAAATCCTTTATTCCAAATTTCAAGTTTCTAGCGCTATGAAATCGAATCATTTTCAAATTTTCCTTATTTTTCGATTTTTCCGATTTGTTTCGATATTTTGATTTTATTTTCGAATTTTATTGCGTTTTTTATTTTAACTTATTCTGAATCCTAAAAACTATCTTTACCGCGAATTTTAAGTTTTTAAGGCTAAAAGACCAAATTATTTTAATTTTTTTTTAAATCTTTTTCGATTTTTTTTTTTTTTTTCTTATTTTGCATCCTAAATACTACCTTTATTCCGAATTCCAAGTTTCTAGAGCAACAAAATCGGATTATTTGAGATTTTTTCGATTTTTCGATTTTTTTTCTGGTGTTTTTGATGTTTTTTTTTCTGAATTCTAAACACTATCTTCACACCAAATTTTAAGTTTTTAAGACTACAAGATCGTGTTATATTTAATTTTCAATTTTGTTCGAATATGTTGAATTTTCGAATGTTTTTTTTTGGAATTTTCCGGATTTTATAATTTTTTTTCTTTTTATGTATCCGAAACACTAGCTTTATTCCAAATTTTAAGTTTCTATGGCTGCGGGATCTACCCAATCATTTTGATGACGCGAGAGTGAGTGAGTGTGTGAGTGACAAAAAATCGAAACTTTGAGTTCATATATCGTCTGCACTAATTTATGGGTATTTTTCGAATTATCCATATTTTTTAATTTTTTCTTATTAAGTATCTTAAATATTACCTTTATTCCAAATTTCAAGTGTCTAGCGCTATGAAATCGAATTATTTTCAAATTTTTCTTAATTTTTGATTTTTCCGATTTGTTTCGATGTTTTAATTTTATTTTCGAATTTTATTACGTTTTTTACTTTAACTAAGAATCCTAAATCTTTACCGCGAATTTTAAGTTTCTAAGGCTAAAAGATCAAATTATTTTAATTTTTTTCGAATTTTTGAATTTTTTTTCGAATTTTCCGGATTTTTTAATTTTTTCTTATTTTGCATCCTAAATACTATACCTTTATTCCGAATTCCAAGTTTCTAGCGCAACAAAATCGGATTATTTGAAATTTTTCGATTTTTTTCGATTTTTTCAATTTTGCTTTCGATTTTTTTGGTGTTTTTGATGTTTTCTTTTCTGGATGCTAAACACTACCTGCACACCAAATCTTAAGTTTCTAAGACTAAAAGATCGTATTATTTTCAATTTTCAAGGAATTTGCTGAATTTTCGAATGTTTTTTTTTTCGAATTTTCCGGATTTTATAATTTTTCCTTTCTTTGTATCCTAAACACTACCTTTTTTCCAAATGTCAAGTTTCTAGGGCTACGGGATCTACCTAATCTTTTTGATGACGCGTGAACGAGTGAGTGAGTTAGTGACAAAAAATCGAATGTTTGAGTTCATATATCGTCTGAACTAGAAAAGACAGAAAGTTGTAATTTTAAATTTTGGTCCTGTGTGCCAAATAAGTAGTAAGATAGTAGGGGTTCAACGGCCACAGGAGCATGAGTATTGAGGAATGAGAATATCATAATGGAGAATGAGGGGGTAGGAAGTACTTTCTCAACCGGAAGTGTAATCTTCAGTGTCATTCTTATTCTTCTCTATATAACAATAATTTCTGTTCCATTTAGCTGATATAGCTGATATTTTGTAGAAAAGTTTGTGTATAAAAATATGTTTTGAAAAGCATATATGTCTTATAGTTATTATAAATAGTTCTATGTGTGTGTGTGTATGTGTGTATATATGTGTGTGTGTGTATATGTATGTGTGTGTGTGTATGTATGCGGGACAAATAGTTCTCTTTGTGTGTGTGTGTGACTATCTGCTTGTTTATCAAAGTTTTAGAAATATTTTTCATGTTTTTATAACGAAAAAAAATATGCGTTAGTTAGTTAAAAAGTTTCGCAAATTAAAATAAAAAATTCTTTTAGAAAAAGTTTCACATTACTTAAAAAATTTAAAAAAAAGTACTCAATAATAAAATCAACAATTTTTATTATAACAAAATAATTTACAGAAAGGTATTTACAGATCAAAATATACATCGCGATTTTGCGTTAGCAATACAAATCAACATTATCTTCTTTATTACAAACGGTATTAATGTCATAATGGCCATATGCTAAACTGCTTATTCCATCATCCAATAAGCAACGCTTGTGGTCAAAGGGACTTAAGCTAATTTTATTTTGAGTTAATGTATATAGCCGATGGTCATCTTGGGCAATCCTTACCTGTTTCTCCATACTTGTTTTTTGTTGTTGGAGGCACTCCAAGTAGTCTTCATGTTTAATTTTCTGCCGAACAATCTGCGTAGATACGCCTTTTGCACGCTTCTTTTCGTCTTTAACAGATTTTAGAGAATACATGTTTGATTTCAGTCCAACAAACTCAAGGGCTAATTCACCATTAAGTTCATCCTTAAACTTTCCGAGCGTCTTCTTATTATCCTCAGAGTATAGACGATGAGATTTCGGGTATTCAGAAAAGTCAAACAACTCACGATGCTACTCCAGAACCTTATAAATATTATTGGTTTGAATATGATATGTTAGGGAATCTGTATCCGTAAAGAGTAAAACTGCACGATCTTTGTATGTTTTCTTTATAAAATTGTAATGGAAATCATACATACAAAGTTTAGATAGTTCGAGTATAGAAAATCCAACATAGATGGGTCGGTTCATATGTATGCTAGTTTTTAATCTCTCCACAGCAGTCAAGTCTTCATCATAAGTTTTAAACGATTTAAAAGTAGGCGAAGCTACTAATTTTTTTGCTCTTTTTTCACCGTTACAAAGCACAATATTTCTTCTTTTTCGTAGATTTTCCATGGTTTTACCAAAAACAGAATTGTTCATTAACTTAAAAAAGTCTTTCTCAAAAGAAGATTTTGCTTCTTTCCTTTTTTCGGTGTTGAAATTAATATATTTCTGCAACCATGGTCCCTGTTTAAATTTTAAAGCTTTATGCACAGCTGTAATTTTTAAACCAAGTTCTAAATAAAATTTGAGATTACGATAATGGGTTATATAATTTCGTTTATTATTTAAATTTGGTATAAGTTTAGGAGTTCCCACGAATTTTCTGTTGTTAAGTAAGATTCGTGGTTTGTACACGTTGGCACACACGGTTTGTACATGTCTATGAAATACCTCTAAATCATTTTCCTCACGTTCATCTGGATGCAAAATTACTGTTTTAAACACATTAAGTGCATCAGAAGGCTTTATGTTTTTCGACTTTGCATTAGATAAGCTCATTTTACGTTTTACACTCACAAGAGGTGTGCGAGAGTGTTGAGTGCGTACATGTTGCCTCAGTTCAAATTTTCTTCCAAACACTTTATCGCAATCACGACAAGGAAATGTTGAATTCCGATGTGAGTTGAGATGATGTTTTAAATTATCCTTCCGGGTGAAAACTTGATCACATTCATCACACTTAAATGTAGACTGTCCATCAGTATTATGGGTTTCTGAATGTCTAATCAAGTTCGATCTCCTTCCAAAACACTTTCCACAAGTTTCACAGGTAAACGACTTTTCATTAAGATGAATCTTAACATGTTGTTTTAAATGAAAATATATTGCAAAGACTTTGTCACAGGTGATACAAACATGCTTCTTTACCACATTCGTAGGAGTCACAGTCTTTAAAGAAACATCTTCTTCAACTTGCTGATTAAAATTGAAAGAACTTTGAGATATAATATCTCTTTCTGAAAAAACTTCAGAGAATCCCTCATGCTGTATCAATCCGACACTATCATGTGTTTTTAAATGTCTTTGTAGGTTTGATCTTCGATAAAAAGACTTCTGGCAGATATTACAAGTATATAATTTCTCGCCAGAATGAATTTTCATATGGCGGTTCAGATTAGAAATGCTCGAAAAATCTTTACCGCAGGTAAAACAGCTAAACATCTTCTTAGCAGATACAGAATCTCCCACAATCGGGGTTTCATCAATAGGCATAACAACATCCATAACATAAAATCAATAAAAAAAACTTTAACTCTTAATAGTAAACAACAGCGATTCGCACGGATAAAAAGCGGGAGCAATTTAAAACACGTTTAACCACTAGCGATAGGAATCCTCAAATGATGAAAATCCTAATTTTCCCCCGTCTATTTATACCGACTCGAAGGCAAAGTTGAGTTGCAGTATTGCTTGATATGATTGTTATCAAAACGCGTCGTACGATTTCGGGGGCCTATAAGTTTCTTTCCACTCTTTATAATATAGCATATTTAAACAGAATGTATACAAATTTAAATTCGTAAATTATATTATATCACAAAATATAAAAAATCCTACAGAATAAAAATAGAATTTAGCACTTACCCCAAAAACACGTCAACTTCTTGTTCTTGCTTTCACTCAACTAACGTTTCTTCCTTAACTTTGCTAGGGGGCGCTGCCATCGCCGCTAGAGCCACTGCCCGTCTTCCGGTGTGTGACGTAGTTTCCGGTTTGCGATAAGAATAAACCTTAAATACACACGCTTAGTCAGTCTTCCCTAACTCTTACTCGCTAGTAGTTGTCAGTTTCTTGTTTAGACGTGTTGGGTGACGTCATTACATGTTTGCGATAATAACAAGATTATCCCCTTATCAACAGGTAAAAAGCTGCGCTTCAGTGACGTCATAAGTCATATGACATAGCTGATAACGGTAAGATTAGCTGATAAAAATTTGTACTAAACATCTATTTCCCTTCAAGTCATTGCATGAGACGGTTGAGCTCCAACAGCTGTATATAAGGTAAGAGTAATTTATATATTATAATAGGATTTTAAATTAATTTAGGAGATGTTACAATTTGATATTGAAAATTTTTCATGCTAAACGATATGATTACATGTTGTTCATCATACTAAATCCACAAATTTTAATTCGAAATAAATATTATTAAAATTATAATCTAAAATAAATTAGTTAAAATGACTAACAAATTTCAACAAAAAGGAGCTAATTATAAAAGGAAATGTACAAAGTTTATAAATTTACACATGTGTTAAACGCGTTTACAAACCTTATCATGCGCACAAGTCTAATTCGACTAGCCTATTTGTTATAAGTTTAACTATAAGTCAACATGTAAGATATTTGTGAAAAGGAATCTTATGATTTTTAAATTTCCTAGTTCAGTTTCAATCATATTGTAAAAGGATAATTCCACCACAATTAAGATAATAAAATACTTAAATTAAAATATATTTTTTGATAGTTTAAGATTTATAAACTACAACTTCGACTACTTTTTAAAATGTTTACCCAGTAGGAAACTACAATAACATATTTATGCTTGAATTTTTCTGATAACATGTCTGTGTTCGAACTTTTTTCTTCAATGAAATCGTAAGACATGTATAGTAAAAGTTTATACATTTCAAAAACAGAGAAAAATTAAACATAGACATGTTATAAGAAAAATTAAACATAGACATGTTATAAGAAAAATTCAAGCACAGACATGTTATCAGAAAAATTCAAACACAGACATGTTATCAGAAAAATTCGAACAGAGACATGTTATCAGAAAAATTCAAGCATAAACATGTTATTGTAGTTTCCTACTGGGTAAACATTTCAAAAAGTAGTCGAAGTTGTAGTTTATAAATCTTAAACTATCAAAAAATATATTTTAATAATTTCATCAATCAACAGGATTTTAAGTATTTTATTATCTTAATTGTGGTGGAATTATCCTTTTACAATATGATTGAAACTGAACTAGGAAATTTAAAAATCATAAGATTCCTTTTCACAAATATCTTACATGTTGACTTATAGTTAAACTTATAACAAATAGGCTAGTCGAATTAGACTTGTGCGCATGATAAGGTTTGTAAACGCGTTTAACACATGTGCAAATTTATAAACTTTGTACATTTCCTTTTATGATTAGCTTCTTTTTGTTGAAATTTGTTAGTCATTTTAACTAATTTATTTTAGATTATAATTTTAATAATATTTATTTCGAATTAAAATTTGTGGAATTAGTATGATGAACAACATATAATCATATCGTTTAGCATGAAAAATTTTCAATATCAAATTGTAACATCTCCTAAATTAATTTAAAATCCTATTATAATATATAAATTACTCTTACCTTATATACAGCTGTTGGAGCTCAACCGTCTCATGCAATGACTTGAAGGAAAATAGATGTTTAGTACAAATTTTTATCAGCTAATCTTACCGTTATCAGCTATGTCATATGACTTATGACGTCACTGAAGCGCAGCTTTTTACCTGTTGATAAGGGGATAATCTTGTTATTATCGCAAACATGTAATGACGTCACCCAACACGTCTAAACAAGAAACTGACAACTACTAGCGAGTAAGAGTTAGGGAAGACTGACTAAGCGTGTGTATTTAAGGTTTATTCTTATGGCAAACCGGAAACTACGTCACACACCGGAAGACGGGCAGTGGCTCTAGCGGCGATGGCAGCGCCCCCTAGCAAAGTTAAGGAAGAAACGTTAGTTGAGTGAAAGCAAGAACAAGAAGTTGACGTGTTTTTGGGGTAAGTGCTAAATTCTATTTTTATTCTGTAGGATTTTTTATATTTTGTGATATAATATAATTTACGAATTTAAATTTGTATACATTCTGTTTAAATATGCTATATTATAAAGAGTGGAAAGAAACTTATAGGCCCCCGAAATCGTACGACGCGTTTTGATAACAATCATATCAAGCAATACTACAACTCAACTTTGCCTTCGAGTCGGTATAAATAGACGGGGGAAAATTAGGATTTTCATCATTTGAGGATTCCTATCGCTAGTGGTTAAACGTGTTTTAAATTGCTCCCGCTTTTTATCCGTGCGAATCGCTGTTGTTTGCTATTAAGAGTTAAAGTTTTTTTTATTGATTTTATGTTATGGATGTTGTTATGCCTATTGATGAATTCCCGATTGTGGGAGATTCTGTATCTGCTAAGAAGATGTTTAGCTGTTTTACCTGCGGTAAAGATTTTTCGAGCATTTCTAATCTGAACCGCCATATGAAAATTCATTCTGGCGAGAAATTATATACTTGTAATATCTGCCAGAAGTCTTTTTATCGAAGATCAAACCTACAAAGACATTTAAAAACACATGATAGTGTCGGATTGATACAGCATGAGGGATTCTCTGAAGTTTTTTCAGAAAGAGATATTATATCTCAAAGTTCTTTCAATTTTAATCAGCAAGTTGAAGAGGATGTTTCTTTAAAGACTGTGACTCCTACGAATGTGGTAAAGAAGCATGTTTGTATCACCTGTGACAAAGTCTTTGCAACATATTTTCATTTAAAACAACATGTTAAGATTCATCTTAATGAAAAGTCGTTTACCTGTGAAACTTGTGGAAAGTGTTTTGGAAGGAGATCGAACTTGATTAGACATTCAGAAACCCATAATACTGATGGACAGTCTACATTTAAGTGTGATGAATGTGATCAAGTTTTCACCCGGAAGGATAATTTAAAACATCATCTCAACTCACATCGGAATTCAACATTTCCTTGTCGTGATTGCGATAAAGTGTTTGGAAGAAAATTTGAACTGAGGCAACATGTACGCACTCAACACTCTCGCACACCTCTTGTGAGTGTAAAACGTAAAATGAGCTTATCTAATGCAAAGTCGAAAAACATAAAGCCTTCTGATGCACTTAATGTGTTTAAAACAGTAATTTTGCATCCAGATGAACGTGAGGAAAATGATTTAGAGGTATTTCATAGACATGTACAAACTGAAATACAAGAACGTTTAATAAGTGAAATTCATGAAAAAGGTGCAATTAAATGGTATATGGTAGAAAAAATAGCACTTGACCGTCTGACTGATGATGAGGAATTTGAAGAAATTCAATGTTATTTTCGATGTTTGTGTATGACCGAACTTATAGAAGATACTATCTCACAACATATTGAGGAAGGATTTTCGAAGATTATTAAATCCCTTGAAGAATTTGTACAAAGAGGTTCTGACTGGAAACTTAGAAAAATTCTTCATTTAGAACTCAAGATTGCTAAATATCACCCCCTCGCTGTGAGTTCCTATATTCCTTTGTCTAAAAAACTCGATGATAAAAAAGCAGTACTGAATATAAAAAATGAAGATAACAAATGTTTAGTATGGTGTCTTTTGGCTTTTAAACTGATCTTAGATCATACAAAAAAACCTGAACGTGTTTCGCATTATCGACCTTATGAACATGATATTAAATTAGGTAGTGTAGAATGCCCTGTACCCCTTCAGAAGATACCTGTTATTGAACAACTCAACAATTTACGGGTTAATGTGTTTGGTTATGAAGAGGATGAAGTTTGCCCCCTGTATATATCTGAAAAGAAAGATCAAGATGTGGTTAATTTGTTATTGGTTGGTGACGGTGAAAAACAACACTATTGTTTGATAAGAAGTTTTTCAAGACTTTTAAGTGATCTTACCAAGCATAGAGCCGCTGGCTATTATTGTTATCGATGTTTACATCGATTTTCAAGACAAGATCTATTGGATAAGCATAATGAATATTGTTCTCAACATGTTGCGCAAGCTATAAAGATGCCTAGTGAAAATGATAATATATTAAAGTTTACAGGTATTCGTTTACAACATCCTGTTGCCTATACGATTTATGCGGATTT
This sequence comes from Maratus michaelseni, assembly GCA_963931845.1. Taxonomy (NCBI): domain Eukaryota; kingdom Metazoa; phylum Arthropoda; class Arachnida; order Araneae; family Salticidae; genus Maratus; species Maratus michaelseni. The sequence goes on from OZ007589.1 coordinate 471,503,935, forward strand.
TGAGAGTCTACTTATACCTATTTCATCAGCCCCTCCCTCTTCTAAAGCATCTATACCGAGAAAACAACCTATCACTTGCCATGTGGTTATGCCTATGTGGTTATTGGACCCGATGGAATGTGTGTGAAGAAAGCACAGGTATATCGTGGTAGAAACTGTGTTGATGATTTTTTAAACCGAATGATGCAAGAGAAGGAAATTTTAGGTCAAAAGTTACTAAATGTTAAACCTATGATCTCCCAAGGAAGAAAAGGCATTTCGAGAAGCAGAGTTTTGTCATATTTGTAAGAAAACTTTAGATGAGAAACGTACACGTGACCATAATCACCTGTCAGGTGCATACAGAGGAGCTGCACATGTGGAATGCAACTTGAACTATAAGCAGTGTAAAACAATTCCTGTTATATTCCATAACTTGAAAAACTATGATGGTCATCATATTATGACAAAGTTTGGAAAATTCAAAGATCATGAAATCGATGTTATTGCTACTTCTATGGAAATCTATATCACCTTTAAAATCAGAAAGCCTACATCTTATATTCAGATGGTGTTTATAGACTCTTTCCAATTTTTGCCTACGTCATTGGAAAAACTTGTTAAAAACCTTCAACCTGATCAATTCACTATACTTGAAGAAAATTTCCCTCGAAATAATAATTTATCTTTACTTATACGGAAAGGGGTTTACCCCTATGATTATTTTACTTGCTTTGAAAAATTTACTGAGAAGCAGCTTCCTCCGCCTTCTGCCTTTTTTAATAGTTTAACCAATGAGCCTATAGGTGAAAAGGAATACCAACACGCCCAGAATGTATGGAAAACATTTGATATCAAGACTCTTGGTGATTATCACAACCTTTATGTGAAGACAGATGTTCTACTACTTGCTGACGTGTTTCAAAACTTTAGGGAATTATGTCAGCAGTATTATGAAATTGACCCTGCTCACCTGTTTACAGCACCTGGGCTAGCATGGCAGGCTTGTTTGAAGATGTCTGATACACCTTTAGAGTTACTCAGTGATATAGATATGTTGCTTATGGTTGAAAATGGAATACGAGGCGGCATTAGCATGATAAGTAAAAGATATGCCCGAGCAAACATCCCTGGTACGCCCGATTATAAGAAAAATGAGGCACCCAGCTACATCATGTATTGGGATGCCAATAACTTATACGGGTGGGCTATGAGCCAATTTTTACCCTACGGCGGTTTTGAATGGTGTGAAACAAGTCATATCACAGAAGAGTGGGTTCTATCTTTATCTGATAGCTCCGAAATTGGGTATCTTTTCGAGGTAGACATGGAATACCCGAAACATTTACATCCTTTGCATAATGAATACCCTGTCGCCCCTCAGAGAGTAACTGTGGAGGATAAGATGCTGTCTTCTCATGCAAGAAGCTTACTTAACAACAGAAAATTCGTGGGAACTCCTAAACTTATACCAAATTTAAATAATAAACGAAATTATATAACCCATTATCGTAATCTCAAATTTTATTTAGAACTTGGTTTAAAAATTACAGCTGTGCATAAAGCTTTAAAATTTAAACAGGGACCATGGTTGCAGAAATATATTAATTTCAACACCGAAAAAAGGAAAGAAGCAAAATCTTCTTTTGAGAAAGACTTTTTTAAGTTAATGAACAATTCTGTTTTTGGTAAAACCATGGAAAATCTACGAAAAAGAAGAAATATTGTGCTTTGTAACGGTGAAAAAAGAGCCAAAAAATTAGTAGCATCGCCTACTTTTAAATCGTTTAAAACTTATGATGAAGACTTGACTGCTGTGGAGAGATTAAAAACTAGCATACATATGAACCGACCCATCTATGTTGGATTTTCTATACTCGAACTATCTAAACTTTGTATGTATGATTTCCATTACAATTTTATAAAGAAAACATACAAAGATCGTGCAGTTTTACTCTTTACGGATACAGATTCCCTAACGTATCTTATTCAAACCAATAATATTTATAAGGATCTGGAGCAGCATCGTGAGTTGTTTGACTTTTCTGAATACCCGAAATCTCATCGTCTATACTCTGAGGATAATAAGAAGACGCTCGGAAAGTTTAAGGATGAACTTAATGGTGAATTAGCCCTTGAGTTTGTCGGACTGAAATCAAAAATGTATTCTCTAAAATCTGTTAAAGACGAAAAGAAGCGTGCAAAAGGCGTATCTATGCAGATTGTTCGGCAGAAAATTAAACATGAAGACTACTTGGAGTGCCTCCAACAACAAAAAACAAGTATGGAGAAACAGGTAAGGATTGCCCAAGATGACCATCGCCTATATACATTAACTCAAAATAAAATTAGCTTAAGTCCCTTTGACGACAAGCGTTACTTATTGGATGATGGAATAAGCAGTTTAGCATATCACGCTTCATGTAGATCCGATAACTTTTGATCAGGAAATAACATAAGCGACTCACTGGTACATTTAAACACGTTTAATATATATCTGACTAACACATTGAAGACAATACACAAACACAGAATAATAGTTAACACAATTCACGACTACATATTTCGTATGGAATCTTCCACCGCGCGACACCGCACGCTTCCGAACACTCTTCGAGTCTCTCTTCTCGCAGGCCGTTGCCATTCGACAGTTTCTAAAAAGTTCTTGCATCATGGAGTAGAGGCGACCTTCACACCTTCCCTCCAGTTTCCACATGTTGGACGGTGTCCCACACTGTGAAACTATTCTTAAAAGTCTTACTAAAAAAAAAAGTCTTACTGAAAAGTCCTACTTAAAAGTCTTATTTCTTTACCCGTCCCATCGAGAGCATAAACTACTTACATATATCAATTCTTATACACTATATACTAAAAATTTACATATTACCAATACACATTATACAATATATAATAATGAAATAATACAAGATATATATATATATTTACTCATAAATGCGAGATAAAGCATCTGCCACTGTATTAGCAGTACCCGGTTTATGGGCAATAGATACCTGATAGCGAGATAGTGCCAACGACCATCTTTGCAATCGGGCGTTCTTAGGAGTTCCCTCTGTTAAGTACTTTAGGGGATTATGATCCGTATGCAATATTATGGTGGTTCCATAAGTCCACATTTCGAATCTCCCAAGTGCCCAGATTACAGCATACGCTTCCCTTTCAATTGTGCTCCACTTTGATTGAGCTGGAGTAAGCTTTTGACTGGCAAAAGTTATGGGCTTTAACATGTTGTCTTTGTCCCTTTGCATTAAACAGGCACCAATACCCGATATGGAAGCATCAGTGTTTATTTCGAACGGTTTGGACATGTCTGGGGTATAAAGGTTTGTAACTTCACATAAGCTTTCCTTTAACTTATTGAACGACTTTTCAGCATCTTCCGACCATGGAATATCATTTGGAACAGTTTTTCTGGTCAGATCTGTCAAAGGCTTTGCAAGGTTGGCATAATGTGGAACGTATTCTCTATAATAGTTAAATAGACCTAGTATGGATCTCAGTCTTTTCTTCGTCTTAGGAGCTTTGAGATGTTTAATTACTTCTAGCTTCTCTGGAATAGGTCCATGTTTGCCTGATCCCACGATATGTCCTAAATATCTGACTTCAGATGCTGCAAAGGAGCATTTCGTCAAGTTAGCTGAAAAATTCAGAGATTTCAAAGTTTCCAAAATATCTCTTATATGTTGCAGATGGTCTTCCCAGTTAGAAGAGAAAATTATAATATCATCAAGGAAACTTTCTGCATAATCACTATGCGGTCTCAAGGTCTGATTCATCACTCTCTGAAAAGTCGCTGGAGCTCCAGACAGTCCGAATGGCATAACTTTCCATTGGTACTGGCCTTTTGGGGACACAAAACTGGTCAATTCTCGACAACTCTCTTCGAGCGGGATTTCCCAATATCCCTTTAAAATATCTAGCGAAGTCAAATATTTTGCTGAACCAGCTTTAAATTTTAAGTTGTCGGAATTCTGCATAGGAAAAGGGGAGATCTTGGTGGCGGCGTTTAACTCTCTATAATCTACACACAGTCTGATTGTACCGTCCTTTTTAGCTACGTACACCAATGGGTAGACTATCTCCGCAGAAGAAGGTTCTATGAGATTTTTCCTTAGTAATTCCTGTTTTTGCTTTTCTACATTAGCTTTCAAAGTTTCTGGTACTTTATAAAGATGTGGTTGTTTTCTTACAACACCAGGTTTTAAATTTATACTATGCGAACCAACATTGGCTCTCTTTAGTTCCCCATCAAAAACCACTCTATATTCTTGGATAAGTGCTATTAGTTCTTTTTGTTGTTCTGGCGATAAATTGCTCGAATTAATATTTTTCTGCAGTTCTTCATCAACGACCCTGTGTTGTTCTACCGGAGCATGTTGTACTTCTCCGAACTCTTCATCCACTTCATAAATAACACCAATAGCTCTAATCGGTTGAATATACTTTCTTAATTTGTTCTGATGTAGATGTCGGATGCTTCCGTCAGGTAGTTTGACTGCATAGGAATGAACCGATTTTTGTTGAACTATCTCTCCTGGTCCCTTCCATTTTGAGCACAATTTATTAGTGGAATCGGGAATTAGTACTACAACTTCATCTCCGACGGAGAATTTTGTATCTTTGGACCTTAAATTATGATAGTGAACGTATCGCTGTTGTTGGGTTTCAGCCACGGTCTTTGAATATTCTTCCGCATTTTTTAAACGTTCTCGTAGTCTCTGCATATAATCTGCGACCGACTCTCCAATTCCTTGGGGAAGCACCACTTCATCTTCCCAACTTGATTTTAATATTGCTAATGGTCCTACAGGTGGACGTCCGTACACGAACAAAAATGGTGCAACACCAGTGGTGGCATTCGGCACTTCTCGATATGCCCATAATAGAAATGGTAGTTGTTTGTCCCAACCTTTACCATGAGAGTTTATGGCATGGTGAAGCATCGATTTGATTGTTCCCACCCACCGTTCAACCAATCCATTTGATTGTGGGTATCCTGGAGTAGAAAACTTAGGAACACACCCCAATCGTTTCAAAAGTTCATTGGTCAATTTTGAAGCAAAGTTCCCTCCATTATCCATGGCAATCATTCTAGGAATTCCAGTCCTAACAAAAATTTCAATAAACGCTTCACAAGCTGCTTTTGCTGTCAATGATTTAATAGGGATTGCTTCAGGCCAACGACTATGTTGATCCATCAGAGCAAGAACGTACCGATGGCCTCGAGAGGACTTCGGCTCAATTGGTCCCAAAATATCAGCATTCACTACTTGAAATGGGAGTTCTGGTCTTCCGACCGCTTCAATAGGTGCTCTGTCCTTTACTTTTGTTTTTCTGCGCATTTGACAATCATGACAAGCAGCGCATAGTTGTTTTACTTCTTTTGGCATTCCTTCCCACCAAAATGACATAGCAATTCTATCTCTTGTTTTCTTAGCAGCTAAGTGTCCACCAGTTGGTGTTTCATGTGCTAATCTCAAAATTTCTTGTCTTCTACAAGCAGGTACAACAAGCTGAACATATTTTTGTCCTCCAACCTTGCCGCTATGATACAATAAACCGGATTCGACCCAATAATTATTTTTCTGCCGCTTTGCATCTTCAAAACATTTTTCTAATGTAGAACAAGCCGATTGCTCCCTTTTCAACAGTTGCGCTTGTGAAACTGAAGGACTTTCCTTCTGGTCCTCGTTACAAACCTTTTCGGACAAAACAGTTGCCTCGACCGGAGTGGGAATCAGTTCCAAATCTGAAACTTCTGGGTCTTCGTCTTCGTTATCTACATTTGTTTCCAGTTTTTCTGCTGGGCACCTTCCCTCCACATTGAACACAGATTTTTCTTTGTTTTCTTCAACCGGGGTGATATCTACCTCATCCCCTAAATACAATTTCTGTTGTTCCTTTAACAGAGCGAAAACCTTGGGAGTGATCAAAGCTTCCTCATGTAATCCTTCCACTACCGCAACCTGTACTCGTATATACGGAATGACCTCATCTTCTGTCCGAAGAGTGAGTGGAACGGAAACAAGCTTTGCCTCTACAGGATTTCCTATTGCGGGTCTCAAGAAAACCTTTCCACATGACTGTATATATTCTTCCGGCACCACCGACTCCCGTAGCACTGTAATCTCCGCGCCACTATCGATGATTCCCTGAAACTTCTGGTTACCGATTCCTAGATTTACCTTAAGAAGTCTCCCATCTGTTTCTTCCACCGGAATATTCATATTCAAGCAAATTTCATTTAGACCCTTTTTCTCAAGATCGACTTTGGAAGTTTTCCCTCCACTTTGACCTACTGTATTCAATTTGGGACAGGCCTTCTTCAAATGTCCTTCCTTGCCACACGCAAAACAGGCATATTTTGTGCGTAATTCTTTTCTATCTCGTTGCACTCCGAGAGATGCTTCAGTCTTGAGTTCCAATTTCGGTTTAAAATCTCTCATATCTTTTTTTGAATCCGCAGTATAATTATTCCAGCATTGATTCCGAGAGTTAGATAAATTTTTCTTTGGAAGTTCTTTTCTTTTAAAACTGTCTGTAATGCTCTCGTAATCATCAAGTTTTTCTGCTAGTTCTAACGGCGTTGTAAATGTGAGCCAGTTTTCCAAGAAATGTTCTCTTATTTCTACAGGAACACGAAATTTTAATTGTTCGGTTACTATTAAGTCTTTTAATTGTTGGAAAGTGTTAATATTTAATTCGGTGATCCATTCAGTGAAGTAACTTAAAAGCTCTTGTGTATAATTTCTCCAGGATTTTTCAGGTGTCTTGTGGTGTCTGTAGAAACACTGTTTTAATTTTTCACTGTTTAACTTGTATCGCTTTAAAATAAGAGATTTTACAAAATCGTAATTAACTGCATCTTCTGGAGATTCTCTAGCTAGCATATTTGAAATTTCTACCGGTAAAACTGCCAACAGGTAGGCTACCCAATCCTTCTTTGGTACTTGTGCCATTTCCGCTCTTCTTTCAAAATTTATCAGAAATAATCCCATTTCATCACGTTTTTCATCAAACTTCGGGACAATCTGTGCTAACTGAATTTTTGGAGCTATCTCAACTCTTGATTCATCTCTTTGTTCCGGAAATTTCTGTAATTGTTCAAGTTTCTTCATTTCCAATTCATGTGCTTTCGCTTCCCTGGCTATTCTCTCCTCTCTTTCTTCTTGACGTATTTTTTCTTCCCTCTCTTCTTGACGTCTCTTTTCATCCCTCTCTTCTTGACGTATTCTTTCTTCCCTCTCTTCTTGACGTTTTCTTTCTTCCCTCTCTCTTTCTTCATTCATTTTCCTATCCTCAATTACAGAACTCAAAAATCCCTTCACAAATTCTTCATCATATCCCTCAACTTCTAATATAGCCTTTCTCAGATCTACAACTCTTAAATTTTCGACATCCTCCACTCCAAGCTCAATCGCCACTAGCTGTAAATCTTCTTTCTTACTACCTTTGCTTAAATAAGCCATATCTGATAAACCAACTTTAAAAATCCACACAATGCAACAGTACTCAAACAATGACTCTATCCTAATTAGAACTTTCCCTAAGAACGCCCTAAACCAAACTAAATTTAAACCTGAACATTCTTTTGTTTGTAACCCATTCAATTGAATGAAACTTATCTCATTTAAATATTTATACTAGTATTACTGAATAAATTCGAACACATTTGCACAACAATAAAAATATATCCACAAAACAATTCTTGGAATAATTAAACACTTTTACCAAAATGTCAATCAAAAAAAAATAACACCTTTATGTTCTAACAAAACAAGAATTTATCAATAATTTTTCATATTACCTTTTAAATACATCCTTCAACATACGTAATAAATTATCTTGTTTTCCTTTATTTTGATTTGAAACGCAAATCAAATCTTCATGCTTTCACTTTGTAAATCGAAAATAAAGCAACAACAAAACAAAAAAAATATGCTTAACATTCAGTCCCAATTAAAAAAATAAACAAACAAATCCGTAATAATCCAATAAAGAACAAATTTATGCATTTCCGGTCTCACTCTGACAGAGATTACTCAACTTTTGTTTTAGAATTTAATCTGAATTCGTAAACAAACATTTCAATAATCACAGAAAGAATTTCAGAAATAATATGTAACAAAATAAAAAAAACTATTTACGTCCTATACATACTTTGAAAATAACACTCTTTAATCTAATCATTAACCTAAACAAAATAAAAACATTTGCAAATAGATCTTCTCTCTTTTTTTAGGTGCGTTCGTAATTATATAAATACGTAGCACCTATAGTCGTCGTTTGGTCCGTCCGTCTGTCCGTCCGTCTGTCTGTCTGTCCGTCCGTCTGTCTGTCTGTCCGCATATAACAACGCAAAAACTACCCAACCAAATGGTTTGCAATTTGAAATATATTATCTTTGCATAAATTTGTCGAGACATTTCAAATTTTATCAAAATCGAATCAAAACTTTAGGAGATATTAATAAAAATATTTATTAAGAAATTTGATTTTTTTTTTTAAATCGGTGCTTTTTTGTTATATGAGCTTCTGATGGATGTTAAATCGTCAAGCGACCGAGATACTTATTTTATGACAGAAATTAATCTGCAGACGATATAATTCATTTCACAGAATTAAAAATCATCAAGATCTGAATATTTATATAACTAGCTGATACATATATATCTGAATATTTATATAACTAGTTAAGATATTTGTATGAACAGTGTCATAAAATATATACTTAACTAGCTGTTTAACCCGTTCTACGCACGGGATATCATGAATTTAATTCTAAAACGTGCGTACGAACGCACCTCGTTTGTAACGTTTGACGTACAATTTCCAACTTGTTTTTTCTTCAAACAATCATTAACTTCGCTAATACAGATTTTTTTTCTTCTTTCCAACAACACGTAGCTTAACAAAGTTATTATGAAATTATAAACAACTGAAACTCGTTTTATGGTTTTTTTTTTTTAAACAACCACTCTACCGTAATAATATATGACTGCAGAATATTTATTAAAGAAGAAAATTTTATTTTTCGTGCCAAATATAATTGTTTATGTATAACTAACTGTTCTATTTGTACACTTTATCCATTTTATCAATCGTAATAAAGAAAATACTCTGCATTAATATTACACAAGTTAAATAAGCAACAAAAATACAATTCTTATCATTACGAAACAATGTAACATCAATTAATTATTTACCTTTAAAACTTAATCAATTACTGAATTAGATATCATGTTTTGTTCTATTCATAGAATGAATATTAAATTTATTTCGATATATTTATATTAAACCAGTATCATAATATGAAGCATATATACACCTTAAACAGTTAACAATCCTAACAATATACTTTTAAACTTTATATGTACTTTTAAACCAGCTCTCGATGGAACATATAAAAAAGGATACCTTGACGATAACCAGAATAGTTATCGGACTCTGTTCGACGTCAAAGTGAATATGATTCAATGAGCACAAAGTTATCTGCTTAATGTCCACGATGCTATAATATTTAACGAAAACATTTTATGATGTAACATCCAATGATGTAACATCCAATGATGTAACATTCCGACATGTTGTACAACACGACATGCTGTCGGCTGAGCCAAATTATCACGCTTCATGTAGATCCGATAACTTTTGATCAGGAAATAACATAAGCGACTCACTGGTACATTTAAACACGTTTAATATATATCTGACTAACACATTGAAGACAATACACAAACACAGAATAATAGTTAACACAATTCACGACTACATATTTCGTATGGAATCTTCCACCGCGCGACACCGCACGCTTCCGAACACTCTTCGAGTCTCTCTTCTCGCAGGCCGTTGCCATTCGACAGTTTCTAAAAAGTTCTTGCATCATGGAGTAGAGGCGACCTTCACATAGCATATGGCCATTATGACATTAATACCGTTTGTAATAAAGAAGATAATGTTGATTTGTATTGCTAACGCAAAATCGCGATGTATATTTTGATCTGTAAATACCTTTCTGTAAATTATTTTGTTATAATAAAAATTGTTGATTTTATTATTCAGTACTTTTTTTAAATTTTTTTAAGTAATGTGAAACTTTTTCTAAAAGAATTTTTTTATTTTAATTTGACTTATTTTAATTACTTTATTTTATTTATTATTTTATTAATGACTTTATTTTAATTATTAACTTTTTAACTAACTAACGCATATTTTTTTTCGTTATAAAAACATGAAAAATATTTCTAAAACTTTGATAAACAAGCAGATAGTCGCACACACACACACAAAGAGAACTATTTGTCCCGCACACACACATACATACATACATATATACACATACACACATATATACACACACACACACACACACATAGAACTATTTATAATAACTATAAGACATATATGCTTTTTAAAACATATTTTTATACACAAACCTTTCTACAAAATATCAGCTATATCAGCTAAATGGAACAGAAATTATTGTTATATAGAGAAGAATGACTCTGAAGATTACACTTCCGGTTGAGAAAGTACCTCCTACCCCCTCATTCTCCATTATGATATTCTCATTCCTCATTCCACAATACTCATGCTCCTGTGGCCGTTGAACCCCCACTATCTTACTACTCAAATACTCTAGAAAAACGAAGTTTCAAATTTTTGGGATACTCCAGCGCGGAGATATGGGGAGGGGGTGTCAAAAGTGCCCTGAGTTGCTTCCAGAAAAGTATGCTTACGGCTGTCCTCTCTCGACTTGGCGGAGGCACTGCCGTGCCTCCAGATAGGAAATTAAAACATGTAAAAACTATTTATAAAATGCATTGCCATTCGCATAAAATCGTGGCTGGATGGCGTTCTAAACTTTTAATTCTGTATGACTGAATGGCGTAAGAGTGTCCCTGTAAAAAAACTATAAGTGCTACCCACTTCAGTTGAAATAGGGAACATGCTATAGATAACGACAATAACCTATAAAAATTGCATCGCAATTAGAGCCTATTTACGGGAGTTAGAGCACGGCCATCCGGCCAGACAAACCGCAGTCATAAACACTTTTCAACTTAGGTTGGAAAGTTTAAAAATCTGCACTTGAAATCGAAAAAGTAAAAAAATAGCCCTATGAGGGATCGACCTCAGCTATCTTATCTCTCTATATTAAAAAAAAGTAACCACCGCTGCGGCCGCCGCTGTCAATTAAGATTTTGTGCCTTGAAGTCTTTCTGGACTAATATCCAGAAAACTATTGCAAATAAAAATTTAAAAATTGGTGGTTTTATAAAGAAATGTTCGATAAACACGCTGAAGTAGACAGTTTTTAAATCGAAGAATTATTTTAAGAGATGTATTTAAAATCAAAGTTGGTCAAAACAGTTTTCTTATAAAAGTTTTATAGAAACGAAAACTATGCACAGGAATTTAGCCATAATTTGTAAGGATATAGTTGACAAGGTTGGGGTGTGCAGACTGCAATTATATTTTCAATTTGACTCATTTTTTGAGGTTATATTTCAATTTTTCATTCAAAATTTTCATTAATTTGACGAAGATTTATTTCATATTTCATAAATTCCATTATTTGAATCGTTGCTAATTTGTAAAATAGCGCACGTAATAATATTCCCTTTCAATTAAGAGATGTATTAACACGTGACTATTAAAAACAGAAATAAAATTTTAAAATAATAACTAAATGATCACGTGTTAAATGTAGAAAATTACGTAATAAAAATATACTTGCGCGTGAATATTAAAAAGAGAAATACGAGTAACTAGGGAAATTTACGTCACATTTAAAATGATCAAATAACAATATTTCAAAACAATTTCAATTAATAATTATATTTTCATGCGAGATCAATTTATTTCGACAAAGTTTTTTACCTATTACTGCAAATTATAAAACAGCGTAAATAATAATATTTCCTTTGGTACTTACGTATTATCCGTGCCAGTTTTAAGCCAACTGCGCCAGGCATGGAGCCAATATTACTATAATTACAGTAACCTTATATATATCTTTTCTTGCTACATGGTGCATGCTTGGGAATAATCTACTTTTTTTAGTAGGAGTCATTTCTATACGTGTATAGTAAGATTAACAAATAGTTAATGTATTTTAGATATTGCATTTATGAGTAAAATATAAATATTTTATTTGACAAATTTGATAAGATAAATATAAACAAGAACGAAAAATCATGCGTCAAGCATAGATTATGCAACACTTTCCAACGCTTCCAAAATAATTTTACGAATCATACTCTTTTATAAGCTAAAAGATAACATCTAAGTAATCCGAATACTTTATTCAGCCCTGTATAGGATCTATAGATTTGTATATATACTACATAGGATGCTAAATTTTAGTTCAGTTAGGAAACACGTAGCACAGTTTAAAATTCTCCGTCTGGAGTTAAATAATACGGAAATGTGTTCCCGAACTTTTGTACTTCCCTGTATAGGATCTACAGAATTTATACACACCACGTAATATACAAAAAGCGATTTAAAATTAAAATCGCATTCAGTAACTTAAAACGCACTTCCAGGAATTATTGTTAACATACAGTAGAGAATTCTTTTGTGTGTCCCTGTAAATGAACGATAACTGCTATACACACAATATTCTGTAGTAAGTCTCTTGTAATGAACCTTATATAAATTTCAATGCGTTTAAAATAGTGAAACATTATTTAAATAAACCGCAGACGATTTTTCATCATAGACGTAATGTAACGGAATTCTTTTGACTGTCCCTGTAAAGTAAGTATAAGTGCTATGCACACCCTATTCCATATTAAGCTTCTTCTAATGCACCTTAGTGATATATATAAATTTCAATGCGTTTAAAGTATTGAAACATTATTTAAATAAACCGCAAATGATTTTTCCCCATAGACCGCAATGTAACGGAATTCTTTTGAGTGTCCCTGTAAAAAAACTATAAGTGCTACACACTTCCGTTGAAATAGGGAACATGCTATAGATAACGATTATAACATATAAAATTTGCAGGGCAATCCGAGCATATTTACGGGAGTTAGAGCACGGACAGACGGCAGACGGCAGACGGCAGACGGCCAGACGGCCAGACGGCCAGACGGCCAGACGGCAGACGGCCAGACGGCCAGACAAACCGAAGTCATAAACACTTTTCAACTAGGTTGGAAAGTGTTAAAAAGATAATATTAGCAGTAAGAAACAACATTTTTATACACATTTCATCAAAATTACGTAAAAAGGTAACGATCAATGGAAACAAATTGATCAAATGGTTGGCATGGTCGTGATTATGTTTTAATGCTATTTTCTATTACTATATATATTAAAAAAAAGGAACTTGCAAAGCAAATTAAAAAAATTAATTTATTTCCAAAATTTTAAGCCCGAGAAGGGACAGATATTAAAATTATTTTATTTAGTCAATGCTACAATAATGTTGCATTTTTATATTAAATCTTGCTCAGTCTATTTAATCTTAAAAAATTAAATTTAAATTTGAAACATGATATTAAAGCAACTTTAAAACATTTCATTTAGAAATCTAAATAAATCTTCAACTTTTTAAATTATTTGCACTTCTCATGTTTCTTGTCTGTTAGAATTTGCTACAATACAAATTTTGCATAATGCATGTAAAACTGAAAAAAAAGTTGAAGATTTATTTAGATTTAAAACATTTCTAAATGAAATGTTTTAAAGTTGCTTTAATATCATGTTTCAAATTTAAATTTAATTTTTTAAGATTAAATAGACTGAGCAAGATTTAATATAAAAATGCGACATTATTGTAGCATTGACTAAATAAAATAATTTTAATATCTGTCCCTTCTCGGGCTTAAAATTTTGGAAATAAATTAATTTTTTTAATTTGCTTTGCAAGTTCCTTTTTTTTAATATCTCAAGTTTTTTAATAAGAATTTAATATGAAGCAGATAAGATTCAAACGAGGCAAGTATGTAAAAGACTGCACATATCAAAATCAGTATTGGTAATATGAAATGTATAGTTCAAACATTGATTATTCTGTAAACAATTAAAATAATAAAAGTAATTTTTAACAAAAAAATGTATATAACGGACTTTAACGGATTGTTTCTCATCTTCATAATGATAATAATAAACGAATCATGTTCATTTTTGCAAATAATTTTATTCCACAATTGAATCCATTTGGACACTACACTGTTAACTAGTATTTTAAAAACACAAATTGCACAAATTGTGCTTATTAGGTGCTAAAATCAGTGTAAAAATTGTTTTAAACTCATAAAAGAGCTAAAATCCTACATGTTTCGGCTTCAAACTTAAAGCCATCATCGGGGAAGAGGAACAACACAAACGACTACTGATCTTTTAATTTTCGACACGAGAAGAATGAAATCAACAGTATGGAAAAATTTAAATAAAATAAGCGGGCACTCTTTGTTGCCAAAGAGCGAAAAACAAAACAATGAATTAACAAGGGGTTAAAAATGTATCCCATAAACCAGGTATGCTGAAAGAAAAGTTATCATTACAAATACAATCTTTTCTAATTTTAATTTCCAATGATTCCCTAATGGCGGCTTTAAATGGGTTATTGAACCTATGGATAATTCTTGCTTTATCGAAATTAATTACAATATCATTATTTTTAGCGTAAAACCGGGAGAGTGCAGTGGATAATTTTCCAAATTTTATGTCGTTTTTATGCTCTTTTAATCTTTCCAAAAACTTTCTTTTAGTCATACCAATGTAAAATATTATACTATTATTATTTAAGCTAATCGGGATTTCCCCGATGATGGCTTTAAGTTTGAAGCCGAAACATGTAGGATTTTAGCTCTTTTATGAGTTTAAAACAATTTTTACACTGATTTTAGCAACTAATAAGCACAATTTGTGCAATTTGTGTTTTTAAAATAATTTTATTCCATCGTGTAAAACATATTTGCAACCACTTTGGAAAGAGACACTAGTAAGCGTGTGTGAAAGCTATTAATAAAATCTTATGTTGTTTTAACACATAAGAAGCATAAAAATAATAATGAGTATATATGAAATAACTGTATTCTGATTTTGTTATAAAATGTGTAGTTATGGAGGATGAAATTTTCAGCAAAATATTTCTTTTTGTAGCTGAATAAATATTTTACCTTATATTGACAATTTCTTAATAATTGATTCTTAATAATTTTAATGATTTAATGATCTTAATAATTTTCTTAATGATTTTCTTAATAATTAATTTTTTAATATTGATAATTTCTTAATTTCTAGTTTTAGTATAAATTATTTGCAAAAATGAACATGATTCGTTTATTATTATCATTTCTGTAGAAGCAAAATGTAAACATCTGCAAGATTTTTTACAAAACGTGTACGATCTGTTATTTTCATATCGCCACAAACAGTCCATTTATTGATCTCGTTTTCATTTGAATGCACCATTGTTATATAATGGCCTGAATCAATGAACTTTCCTTTATGCAAAATAGCAGATTTTGTTTTAAAGTTTATATTATTTATTAAAACCTTTTGGTTTGAAAATCCTGTTATAGGGCACGTAATTTTAAAAGTTCTATTCGGACCCATAGAGACATTTGTTGAAGAAAATCTGGCTAGTTGCACAAACAAATATTTTCCACAAGAATTTAATCGAGTTTGACACATTTTAGTTCTGTTTTTGCAATGAACACAGGCAATGTTTTCAGTCTGCCATCGTGTTAGGAGATCATTGAAATCAACTGCATCTTCCCTATTATTAAAGTCATGTGGAAATCTGTACTAATACATATATCTCGATAACTTGGGCAATTACTACATTTCTCCCAAAGATCTTGCTTCAGTTGAAAAAGATCTATGGCATTGACATTTTCTTTTGACAAATTTTCCAGTAGGTAATCAAGAAATTCTAACGGGTCTTGATCACTACCATCATGAAACTTTACATGAAATGTTTTTCTGACTTCAAGTGTATCTACGGTTTCAATCTGTGGATTTTGCAAAGTAGTGAATATTTGTTTCAAAGCTTTTGTTGTAGGACCAGGATCAATAACTCTTTCCTGAATTTTTGTAACAAATTCTGGGATACAGAAGAGAGTTTGCAACATAGCATTTGCGTAACACGAACGATCTGTATTTGTAAAGCCTTTAAAGACAAAGTAATTTAAATCAGTAATATGGTTTTTATTATTTTTTTCACTAACAATTACTGATATGTCAGATGAAACAACCATTTTACTCTCAGAATATTTTCTGGAACATACAGCTAATTGTGGCAAATCAGATCTGTATTCCTTTCTAAGACGATTATATTCCTTAATAGCATTTGGTGAGGCATAAACTTTACTTGCATCAAATTTAAGAAGATGTAAACTAACTTAAGATGTAACTTCTAAACTTGTGACTCTGGATAAAGCAACATAAGACATGCCACTTTCAAAAATGTCAGGATCCAAGTTAATCATTACACAATTCAGGCTCATTCCTTGACTTTTGTGAATAGTTATACCATATGACAAAACAATGGGGAATTGGGATCTTTTAACATAAACATTTTTCATAATTTCAAATTTGACATTTACTCGTTCAATGTATTTTTCGGTAGCATGGTTGTCAAATAAAATGCATATTGATATAATTTTTCCTGATGAATCTTTTTTAAAGCCTTTAACAGTACCCATTGAACCATTGACCAGACCTTTTTCTATAGAAAGATTTCTACGCAACATAATTCTGCAGCCCTCACAAATTAAAATCACTGACTCTAAACCAGCTGTATCAGATGATTTTTGTTTTAGTTTTTCCAATTGTGTCTTTACTGTGCGAGGCATTTCCTGAAAACCACTAATAGTATCTTCAGCATGAATTTCTATAACATTATTTTTAGTCTTCTGTAGCATCACAGAGTTTATTTCCAGGCATAATTTGTTTGTAGGTAACAAACATACTGGATTCAAATTTTGATTCATGAGGTCAAAGTAATAATCCGCTACATTTTCAATGTTATCAGTATTAGGGATAAGTCTTGTTTCAAGTAGTACTTTGATGTCATCAGGAGTAACTTCACCAACTCTGACTCTGTTGAGAAGTTCTGCATATACCAAGTCATTTTTTTGTCTTTTATTTAAAGTGAGCTCATCATAAAGAAAATACTCTTTCCAAATATTAATGGCACCAACTGATCCAATTAATTTCCGTGCTTCAGTATGAGTTAATTTATAATATGGTGGATTTCCTTTTACTGGTTGAAGTTGAAGAAGATCTCCAAAAACTAAAACTGAAATGCCACCAAACAGTTCATCTTTGCCTGTAATTTCAACTAATCTTAAATGAATATACGATAAAATTAATGATGATACCATAGATATTTCATCCACTATTAGAAGTTTTAGATGTGCTAGTGTCTTTTGCATAATAGCTAAACTATTCACCCCAAGTTTATGATATTCGGCTGTTTTACCATGCTCTACAGGTAACATTAACAGTCTATGCAAAGTCACACCACCAATATTAAGAGCAGCTAGGCCTGTTGGAGCTGCAACAGCATTAGTGAAACTATTATTGAAAAAATTTGAAATCATATTTTTGATTACACGAATGAGAAAACTTTTACCTGTTCCACCACATCCGCTAACAAACATTGTTAGTGGTTTGCTTGATTCAGATTTAGAACAAAAATGTTTTTTAACTGTATCAAATATTTTTTTCTGATCAGCATGTAATTGTGAAACTTGAGTGGCTAAATTGGTTGAGTAGGGAACTAAATTTTGTATCATAGCTGCTGTTACTTCTGCCATGGCATTACCAGCCTCAATAATCTCATGACCTTGCAAAGCATTTTGCATATCATCCTGAACAATGACATTTTCACAATCAGATTGTGTACTTTTTCTTAGAGCTTCCTGTAATTTTTTCTCACCTTCTTTTAACACTTTAAGCCTATCATGATACTCCGTCATTTGTTTCAGTTTTGGAAGATTATTTTCAAAAGATTTCTGATAGTTAACATGGTCACCCAAAAGTTTACTTTCATCACGCCAAGGAAGAAAAAGCACCAAAGACTGTGATAGTAATTTTCCCGTTCAGTATCAGATTTATCGGGATCATGACGAGTATGCTGTATTAGAAAAGGCTTACATATTTTCTTTAATAGCCCAATATTATTTTTAAGTTGTAAATAATTTGGCATTTTTTCATTTGATTTTTGTGGCGCCCGATAATAAAAAGCTGAAGAATCATACAGGGGTATATTTTCAAGTTCATCTGGTCTATTGGGATATACACCATCAACCATTTGAACCATAAAAATATCTTCACTGGTAGGTTCAGTTTCCTTAAGTTTTTTGAGCTCTTTAAATGGTTTTAATAAACGTTTTCTTTTTTCTTTTTTGGTAGTGTTGATGAAAAGAATAGATTCTGATTTTCCGTAAAGATGATGTCCAAGAATTCTATCAGCAACTTCATAAGCACCACACTCTCGATGTGAAATGGCTTTTAAGCCAAAACTAAAAAGACGACTGCGCAAATCTTTGTTTGCCAATTCATTCCAGAGATTCTTCCATGTCAGATTTTTCTTTTTTCGTAATATAAGATGTTATATAACGAGCCACTGCTATTTCTTTATCTGCAATAAATTGGACATCAACATTAGCTTTCCATATATATAAAAGCAATGGATTATAATCATTAATGTACATTTCAGCAGATGTTCTGGGGAGTATGTAAAGCCGCTTTTTTGACTTAGAAGATAAATGGTGTCTTATACTAGAATGCACATCATTTAATTTTGCAACTGTAGCTGTTGCTCTTGGAAATTTAAATCGACATCTGGTAAGAAATTTGTCTCCAGATTTGTATTTTCTTTGACAAGTTGTATTGCATCGGTGCATTTGATACTTCTGAACATATTCATGCAAAGTTGGACTTTCAATTTTATCAGGAAGTGAGCATGTGACATATTTTTGAATAAATGCTAATATTTCTTTATCGCTGGCATTACCAATTTTTGGCGCATCTTTTATCCAAAGTACCATATGAATATGAGGTGTCCATCTTCCTTGATATTCCACTCTCCAGAAGTAATGTTCTACTTTGCCAAGAATGGCATTTTCTTGATTCATAATAAGGTGTTTCCAAAGAGCTTGAAATCGGTTGTGGTAATGCAGAGAAACAGCAACAGGAGCTGAGGAACACAACTCTGCAATACTGTTAGGGGCAATTTTATCAGAATATGACAATCGAAGGTGCTCATGCAGCTCGAACCAGTCATATTCTGCACAACTTAGAGTCACAAACCATGTTGGACTACCAAAATTTTGCATCATTGTCTTTAATTCTCCTTGTCGTTTGTACCAATATTCCTGTGTACCTCTCATGTTTTGCATAAAAACTGATAAAGCAGTTTCGAGTTCTGAATCTTTGGCAACAAATTTATCAATCAGAGAGTTGACTGGCATTCTTTTGTTGCCAGTCATTCGAAGCATAAAGTTAATGCAATTGGTCATAGATTTTATCTCACTTTCATAAAAGCAATGAAAAAGGTATTGTTCATTGAGGGAAAACCTTCGATCTTTATTCAGTATTCTAGTAGCTCTATAATCAGCTTCTGTTAAGTCACCAAAAGGCCTATCAGAATATCGGCCACCTTCACCTGTGGGGAACAAATCAGGAAAACACATAAAGTCCAAATTTTTTTCAAATAAACTAACAGCTTCTTTTTCAACTTTTTTCATTTGAAATACTTCTAAAATACCTGTAGGATTTTTTCCGTTGACAGGATGGACTGTATACTGATCAAAGAGCATTTTTTGTTGAGTTTCAGATAATCTATACAATAAAGCATCTGGTTGCGTAGAAATTCGATTATCTAATTCACTACAATTACCACAAATATAATCAGTGTTACACTGAGAAACATGAATATCAGCATACAAAGGATTAATTTCTTTTAACTTTCTCAGTGCTTTCATTATCTTTTCAAGCCTAACAATTGATTGCCAAACTATTTTATTTTTAGTTGGTTTGCCATTAACTAATATATGAAGTTCATGATTATCTGGTAAACCTCGAGGAATCATGTCAATATTATTTTGCAGAGGCAAATGTAAATAAATAATTTTACCTTTAATTGCCTTTGTTAAGCCAGAATGGTTTAAAGTCTTTAGCTTGGTTCCTAGTCTAACTACCACTTGAAATGCTTTACACTTCTGAATAAGTATTTTTTCAAACATATTCAAATTTTTAATTTCATCAGGTATTGGATGCACTTGTAATCCATTGAGGAAGGATCGCTCAGGAACTTTACCTGATATAATTCTCTTGTAGCAGTAATCACAAAGATTTAATTCCTCCAACAGTTCTATATCAGAGCCTGGTTTTTGCAAAAGCCAAGCTGTTCTTAATATATTGAATGCAATATTTTGTGTATTTTCTAAGTCATGCTTGGAAACCAGTTTAGACACTGGTGTAAGTTTCCTTTTTTGGTACAATTTTTCACAGGAATCGCAAGGTGTGTCATGAAATTCATGCATTTCTCGAAAACAGTGTGCCAAGGGCTTTTCAAATTGTTCTAACAATTCAGCTTCTTTCCAAATAGGTCTTATGACAGATGTATTTGAATTTGTTTCACAATTGTCTTTCTTTTTTTCTTTGTCTATGAGACCTCCCAATTCTTCGACTACCACTTTTAAATCAATAAAATCGGCATTAAGAATGGCTTTATCAATTAAATTGTATGCATCAAAAAGTTTTTTTTATTCCATACACATGTCTAAGAAGAGTTCTCAAGCCACTATAGTGAGGTGACAATTCAGTCATGACTCTCAAAATGCTTTTACATTTGCAATTGTCTATGCAATGAACTGCATGACCCAACTTAACAGCACACATTTGATCTTCTTTTATGTAATACGATTTATACTCACAACAATCTATGTTTGAAAATAATTCCTTTGTAGAACTGCACTGAGAAGAAGCAAATATATGAAGAATAACCTTCGAACTGAATTCTCTCGAATGTTACAGAGAGGTCCACATTTCCACATTTGAGTTTTGGGATGATGACCATCAATGTTTTTCTCGAAATGTAAATCACCTAAAGGAATATGTTCTATTTTAGAATTGGAATGACAACTATAATTATGATCTAAATGTATGGGTGATATGCTATTTCCCAAAAATAGGGTTCTGCATTGGAGTTGTGAATTCTTTCGCCACCAATTATTTCACATAAATTTTCTGCAGTGATATTTTGAGTTGATTTTGATAACATCTGTTGACATTTGTTTGAAAAATTTTCTGAAGCCGATAAACTCTTTGCATACAAAACATTTTTAGTATGAATAGCTTTACGCGCAAGTAATTGAGCTTTTATTTGAGTTTTTACAAATTGAATATTTGTTCTTCTGCTTTGCTGAGCTATGTTTGATTTATAACTCTTTAGCAGATTTTTCACTAAAGCAAGCTGTCGATATCTTGAAGGATTAATTTTCTTAGAGGTGAGAATCCTATTATGATTTGAGTATTTTTTTTTTGTTCCAGTATTTTAGCTTATATTTATTAGCCTTTGATTTATTTCGCAAACAATATGAAGCATTACGCTTCTGTATCTGGCTTTTACATTTTTTATAATATGCGGCTCTTTTATTTTCGATAATTTCACGATTTCCTCGATAATATCGTGAATGTTTATTTGATGTATCATTTAACGGTTCAGACAGAGATACTCTTTGTATAGGGTTAGGATACTCTTCAGTTGGGCCATTTAAATCAATGAAATGCCGAGAGCAAACATACCAGTCTCTAGTCACCGTTTCTGTATTTGTTATACCACGAGCAGAAAGCCATTCGTTACATTTACTCAAGTTTTTCTGTGGTTTAGGAAAAGGGAAAAACAAAACTCCCAGCATATAGTCTTTGTAAAAGTATCGTGCATCACTCTTGCAACCAGAAAATTTGCATTTTTTCACCATGTTGAATTTTAGTAATCATCGATTAAGAGAGAAATTTAAAAACGCATTTCGTAACATCACAGGATCACTAGATAAGTAAATATCGAACATTCATCCAATTTTGATAAAGACAGTAACATCTAAATTAAAGTCCAAATACTGCTTAAAGTGATAAAAACATAACACGGAATATTTAAAATACCTTTTTAATATAGATCGTTCACAACTATTGGTGACATCTTCGGATCTTAAAGATAAATACAATATTCTCGCATATTTTTGAAATAGTAAACATATACCACGAGATCGCATGTCCAAGGCTAGCAGGTGCTTAAATTGGCCAAAACTGGAAAACGTGAAAAATTATTATTTGTTTTTATTTTTATTGCTTCTTCAATCTATCGATCACCGCGTGCCAAATTTTAGCTAATTATTTTAAATATTCCGTGTTATGTTTTTATCACTTTAAGCAGTATTTGGACTTTAATTTAAAGACATTTAGAGTTTTTTGATTGGAGGATTTATTTTTTTACAGAATTAGGTGTTTTGAAGAAAATTTGTGGAAGCGCGTACAAAAAGTCGGAAAAACTCTAGTAAATTAACTCGTTCAATGGGATTTCCTGTGTTAAATTAACATTAGGATGTCACACTAGAAATAAATAAGCCTTGCGCGGTAGCGCAAGGCTTAATTAATTACCATTTTTAACAATGTTATTTGATAATGTTAAATTACTGTGTTTGAAAACATGATTGGCAACGATAAACAAGAACCATTTTTGGCGATCAATCTCCTGGCACGTAAGTACCTTTCCTTTCCAATGTCAAAATTCTTCTATTTGTTTATTTGGTGTTACAGTTTAGCGATAGTTTTTTTTTTTTTTTTTTTGGCGCTTTGGGCATTTTTTGAGATGGGAAAAAACCACTGAATTCGCGACACTGTTACCGACACCACTGTATATGTTGCCAATTCATACAATGAAGCGAAAGTATCAAAAGGAAATAGTTCACGTGCAGAAAGCGAAATGATTGGTATTATGAATAAAAAGAATTCAGAAAATAATTTCAAGATAAATTTAGCACGCGCGGTGAAAACAGATAAAAGTGACTCAACTCGCGAGACCAAATCAAAAGATGAAAATGAAATAACAAAACACGGAAAATATTATAATTTAACAAGCACGAGAAAAATAGACGGAAGTAATATAAAAAAATGAAAATAATGAAATATTTCACGAAAGTTTTAAGAAACGTGGTTACCGATACAGAAATGAAGTGAAATCATTTTATAGAAAATAAAAGTTTGTTGATAGAAATTATAGATACCGGAGATACGCGCAGTATGAAGATAGAGAAAAGCATAATGTTCACGAATACAGTAAACAAGACAGGCAGCAAAGAAGTCATTTTTGGAGTGATAGGAAGCGGGAACCCTGTTTTGCAGATAAATGTTATTACAAAAGATATGAAACTAAATCTCATGGAAGAAATGATGAGTGTATTGAGAGTTGTTTAAATTGTGGATGAAAATTTATAAGTTTCATTGGTATTCATTTCAAAGAATACCAATTAATTAAATTTTATATTTCATTTATTTGTAAATTTACGTTTTAAGCAATAGATTGCAATTTTTGTATGTAAAATAATATGCATTATTTTCCCTGTACAATAGCGCATTAAATGAAAATTGTAATATAATTTTTGTAGTAGTAGTTTATAATAATGAATAAAAAAAGGTACTTCTCTATTATCCCGTCGACCACTTTTCCTAACAAAAAAATCTATCGCCAAATAAACGGGAGAACGTTGCCATTGGAATATCAAAATAAATAAATAAATAAAATATAAGAATTTAAGGACACAATTGTTATTTTAATTAATGAAATAACTGATAAATCAGTAAAACATAATGAAAAATACACGCAAATGTCGAATTAAAAACCACTTGATGACATAACAAACACGTATAATGCTTCTGATATCCAGTAAATTGGACTGCATTTTTGGCGTTTAATCTTACAGTTTGGCGATAGTTTTTTGTTATGAAAAGTGGTCGACGGGATAATAGAGAAGTTACCAAAAAAAAAACACTTCATTTAAAAGTATTTCCTGCGCAATAAAATGTTTCCTGACGATTCAAAAAATACACACGTAATTGTTCAAGTTTTCACTTCTGTCGGCACTCCCGGAGTGCCATTTTTTTTTTTTTTAATGAAAATTGATTGACGGGGTAATGGAGGAGTATCAAAAGACAAATAAGCGTTAAATTAAAAATTCCTCGATAAAAAAACTAACACGTGTAACGCATCTGATGTCACGCGACGCCACGATTATGCACGTTTGGCGTTAAATCATATATTTTGGTGACAGTTACAGTTGTAATCTGTTTCAACAGCAGTTGATTCGACCTTAAAATCCCTCAGTCAAAGGAAAATGAATGGAAACCCTGTTACAGCAGATCGCCACTGGTTGTTTAATTATAATACAGTCTTCCGTAATCGTTTTAGAGATGATCAAATAAGAGTGTTTTTAAATCATGCTGTTTCAGAACGGGGGTTGGCGAGCGTAGCTCGTAGGGGGCAGAGCCCCCTAGTGCAGAAAAAAAAAAAATCGTTTCAAAATATTCAAATGTAAACGAGCCATTCGAAAACAACCTGGCCATAGGTTTAATATGAGCGAGCGGGTGTTTTCGAGTGAGTGAACAAAGACTCCCCTTAAGGAGACCTTCCTTGATGTCTCCAAAAATATATTCTAACATTTACGTTGATTAAGATAGTGTTATCAGTCCAATCCCCTGTTCGTGATTTATATTACAGTAACGATGCGTTCAAACTCAATGAAACTCTCTGAGCGAGTTCATGCCATGTATGACTAGAGACCATTCACTCGGATTGGCTGTCGAGATTCGTTAACGATTCCATTTATCTTTGCCACCCTCTTTTAACACTTTCCAACAGAGTTGAAAAGTGTCTAGGAATTCGGTTTGTCTCTCTGTGCTCTCACTTGCGTCCATAGGCTCGGATCGTCATGCAATGGATACAGGTTATGGGAGCTGACTGTGGCAGGTTCGGGATTGGAAAGGAAGCGTGTAGCGCTTATAGTTTTTGGACAGGGATACTCAAATGAATTCCGTTACAGGGCGGTCTACGGGGGAAAAATCGTTTGCGGTTTATTTTAAGAATGTTACACCCTTTCAAACCTATTGAAAGGGATCTCTATCACTGAAGTGCACTACAAGAGACTCATTATATAGAATGGGGTGTGCATAGCAATTACAGTTCCTTGACAGGGAGACTCAAAAGAATTCCGTTACAGGACGGTCTAGGAAGAACAATCGTTTGCGGTTTATTTTAATCCTGTTTCACTCTTTCAAACCTAATTGAAATGGATATAGATCACTAAGGTGGATGACAAGACACTGACTATAGAATAGTGTGTGTATAGCTTTCATCGTTCATTAACAGGGACACTCCAAAGAATTCCGTTACAGGACAGTCTAGGAAGAACAATCGTTTGCGGTTTATTTTAATCCGGTTTCACTCTTTCAAACATAATTGAAATGGATATAGATCACTAACGTGGATGACAAGAGACCGACTACAGAATAGTGTGTGTATAACTTTCATCGTTCATTAACAGGGACACACAAAAGAATTCGGTTAAAGTTAAAGGACTGCTTATTCATCATAATGCCTGGGGATGCTTTTTCAGTGGCTGAACGCGTTTTTAAATGGAACTCATGTTTTGTCTATATGACTGGGTGTGTCTAATTTGTATAGATTGTATACAGGGCAGCACACAAGTTCTCGAGTGCATTTCCCGTTGAGTGTCGGAAATGGCAGAAGGGAAATTTTAAACGGTGCTACGCGTTTCCTAACGGAACTCAAATGGAGCATTCTATTGAGTATCTATACAAATCTATAGATCCCATACAGGACTGCCCAAAAGAGCTCGGATATTTTTCCGAAGAGTGAGGGTCTTGAAATGTGTTTATGTGTTTTCAAAATGGTTTCGTTAGATCACCTTATTAGACGGTCAAGATTTGCAAAATTATTTTGGAAGTGTTACATAATCTATGCTGGACGCATGATTTTTCGTTGTTATCGTTCCATTAGATATTTGGAGGTTTTCATCTGTTGTTGCACAAATCTTTCATTTGTATTCCTCTTTTTCAATGAAGGTTAAAAGTTATGAATTTTTGCTCAATGCACATTTTGTTATTTTGTTCCGATAAAGCCATTCTGAATCCGGTACCCTCTCCAAAATCCGAGATAAATTAAAATAAATAAAGTAATCTGACAAGGATGGAGACCTGTAGTGCTGCCCTCTGTCTTGAAGAGGCAGAGGATTTTCTCACTCTACCAATATTCCAGGGGATTTGTAATAAACACCCTTCGTTAAAGCTTTATAAAGTATTCCATTCTTGAATGCATTATGTTTTTCTCCACAGGATGGGGCCCTGAATCCATCTCTGAAAGTGTCTTGGTTGAAAAATCCAGCTAAAACCAGCTGAAAAATCCAGCAATTTTCTTTGAAAAAAATTAGATTTCTTTCACTACGGACTTCTTTGCCGTCGTCAGAAATGTGTAGGCCACTTTTGGACAGACGCGGCCGAAAAAAAGATAACTCTTTTTATCGATTACGCACCCCTTTCAACTATCCAACCATTTCACTTTTTACATAATCGAATGAGGGAAACAAAAAAATTACTTTCGAATGAGATTTGTTAGTTAATATAATTTCCACACTTAAAAATAATTTTCGGGCATCTTTTTTAGGTAGCTTTCAATACAAAAAAGTCCTTCCGGCCTGTACCGGGAGGAAAAGGTAGCTTTCCTATATCTTCGTTTTAAAATTTTAGCTAATGTTACACGAAAACAGCAAGCTAAAATGCAAAGAAACGTTTACAAAAGATTCGTTAATACTGAATTTGAATAAGAAATTCGCCAAATTATTGAGCAATAGCCAAATTGGCTTCATTTATGAAGACTTATTTTGATCGCCAAATTTGGCGATATTTCGCCAAATGTCACCAATTTTGTCGCCAATTTTGGCGTTAACGGATATGAATATATAGTTTTATGCGTATGATTGGGAAAATTATTACAACAATGAAAGAAAATAATTTGCGAGTAATCGCGTTAATGTGCTGTTTTGTTTCAAAATGTCAGCCACCCTAGAATTTCAAACTGCTCTATCTCAGCCATTTTTTAAGATAGAGGTAAACCAAAAAAAGCTCTGGAATCCCTGTATCAAGGCCTAACACGTAATTAAAAAATAAATTTGAATTTTAAAATTTTTTGTATATTTATTTTAGATTTTAAGTTATTTTACTACTTTAAATGGCCGCCATCTTGAAACAAGATGGCGGACCAAGCTGGCCAACGAACTCGGTCGAGACATTAGTGACCTTAATACACACAATTAGTTTCATCAAAATCGATTCATAATTACGGGCATTATCGTATGACATAGGTCAGATATATATATATATATATATATATACAGTAAACTCTGTCTAAGGCGGAATCAAACGGGACCGAGAAAATTTTCCGCCGTAGACAATATTCCGCCTTATGCAAAACAGCCAAAATAAATAAATAATATATATATGCGCAAGACCTATTTTTACGTTCGTAATCTTCAGTACAGTTTTTTAAATGAAATTATACGTCTTATTAAATTTATTATTAATCTCAAAAACATATGAATAATAAAATAAATAGTAGTATCAATGATAAATTTCTTCCATTTTAAAAGTTAATGAAAATCATTTACCTTAACAACTACTTCATACTTCACATAGTGGCATAGTAGTTTTTAAACAGTCGAAAAATAATCTTTTATCGATGCTTGTTTTGTCTTTCTTTTTACCAAGCATTTTTCAGTAGCACATTGCAAGTCCGTTATTATGGGTATCAATTCTTCATTTTTTTGAGCAAGAAAAAAAATTTCGAGATACCTAATGCTTCTCAAGGCGTCTTGATACGTTTGGATTCCTCCATTGTCTTTATGGTTTTCATAATCGTGCTCATCTTCATTTTCACTAGCACTTTCCAAATCTTGATATCGCTGAATCAAAATGTCCACAGAAGTGTTAGCTTCAGTAGTACACACTATATTTTCAGCTGATACGTAGTCTTCTTCATTAATTTTTTCATTGCTGTGAACACATTTGTCATCTATTAGATTTTGTAACTCATTTTCTTCCAACTGGTCAACTGATTCATAGCCATTTTCTGAAACAAAACCAGCTTTTTTAAAACAATGAACAATTTTTTCAGGCGACATTTCTGAACAGGATTTGGCAATCCATTTGACAGCATCTAAAACACTTATATTTTTTGCCATTTCGGTGGCAGAAGATCAATTATCTAAAGACGCAATAATGGACCGCAAGAGATATTTTTTGTAATGGGTTTTCATCATTTTTATAACTCCTTGATCCATAAGTTGTGTTACTGCAGTAGTATTTGCGGGAAGAAATTGTAATTTTATATTCGATAGTTCGAAATTGGCGTGACAAGGTGCATTGTAGAGAAATAACAAAATTTTTCGATTTTCTTTGATCATACGGTTATTGAATTCAGTCAGCCATCCCTCCATTATGGCAGTCGACATCCAAGATTTTTTTTTAGATCTCCAAATCACAGGCAGTTTATCAATGTTCACATTCTTAAAACATCGCGGCTTTTGCGATTTTCCTATCACTAAGGGCTTTTCTAAACTGCCCACCATATTCGCGCAAAGCAAAACAGTGACACGCTCTTTGGAGTTTTTACCACCGTGGCATTCACTTCCTCTTTTTGCAAGGGACTTAGTGGGCAACGCACGATAAAATAGTCCCGTTTCGTCGCAATTGTATATATCCTTAGCTTGATATCCTTCAATCAGTAGAGGAAATTTTATTTTCCATTCCTGAATTTCTTGGTCTGGGACGTCTTTCGACTCTCCGCAAACTTGCTTCATGGCAATATTGTGTCGATTAAGGAAACTCATTAACCATCCAGTAGAAGCCTTGAAATCCACTTTACCTAATTTTTCGGCTATCTCTTTCGCCTTTTCACGCAACAGTGTTCCAGGTATGGGCAAATTTTTAGCTCTAGCGTTAGAAAACCATTCAAGTGTTAATGCATCAATGTCTTCATTTTTCACAGCACCTTTTCGCTTTCTGTTGGATGATTTGCTTTCCAATTCCTTTTCCAACTCTGTTCTTCTTTTTATAGCATCATAAATTTGTGTTTTACCGCATTTAAATTTAATACAAAGATCTTTTACAGAATAATTTTTTTCTTTTAATTTAATAACTTCTATTTTATCCCGCAGAGATAGCGTATTGAGTTTAGATTTTGAAGCCATTTTTTACTATCACTTAGTAATATCAGTAGACAATATAAAATGAGAAGAACAAATAACACGTGCAACGACCTCGTTTTCTGACCATGTGATTTATTGAAATAAAACATACGTCACTTCGAATTCATCGAGGCCTCGGAATTCATCTTCCATCCCCTTCCCCCTCTGAAACCACACCTCATACAGAATGTAAATGATTGTAGCTTCCCCCTCCCCGCCCTCTCCCTCTCACATTAGACAAAGAGTTATGGCGACCAAATGACTGATTGCACAATGATCAGAACTCAAAATCCGAAGAAAGCAAAAAAAAGTGATATTCTTTCGTTAATACAATGAAAAAGAGAGAAATGTTAATGTATAGGGATTTTATTTTATCAATTTCTTTTTTTGAATAATTAATTGAGATAAATGTAAAAAATGTACTTGGTATGATGCTTTTTCTTTCTTTTTTTTAAGAGGAAAAACATTTTGCTTATATATGAGAAATAATGGAATAAAAAATTATTCTTTAAATATTTAAACATTTTCCGTTCTGATGAATCAACTTTATTAATCTATTACGAATGTTGAGCATTTGATGTATGTATATCAGTTTTGAAGTTTCATAAACCAAATGCCTTTCATTTTTTAACTTTTTTCCGTCTTATTCAAAATTTTGATTTCGATGGGACTTTAAAAACCCTTCCGTTTCCGCGTTAGGCAAATTCCGGCTTATGGAGCATGAATTAATGTTATTCCCTATGTGTTTGCCGGGACTTGAAAAATTTTCCGCGTTAGACAAAATTCCGGCTTACACAGAGTCCGCCTTAGACAGAATTCACTGTATATATAAATCAACATTTGGACGGAGGGTGGTTTTGGGGTCTGGGGGTCATGATCGGTGAAAATATATCGAAATTTTCCGGAACTGCTTTCCTCCGAACGGCTGCAATAGGTAGCTTCATACTTTTTTGTATTGAAAGCTACCTAAAAGTATAAAGCTACCTATTGCAGCCGTTCGGAGGAAAGCAGTTCCGGAAAATTTTGATATATTTTCACCGATCATGACCCCCAGACTCCAAAACCACCCTCCGTTCAAATGTTGATTTATATATATATATATATATATATATATATATATATATATATATATATATATATATATATCTGACCTATGTCATACGATAACGCTCGTATTTATAAATCAATTTTGATGAAACTAATTGTGTGTATTAAACTCACCAATATCTCGACCGAGTTCGTTGGCCAGCTTGGTCCGCCATTTTGTTTCAAGATGGCGGCCATTTAAAAATTTAAAACTAAAATAAATATACATAAAAATTAAAAATTAAAATTTATTTTTTAATTAAGTGTTAGGCCTTGATACGAGGATTCCAGAGCATTTTTTGGTTTACCCCTATCTTAAAAAATGGCTGAGATAGAGCAGTTTGAAATTCTAAGGTGGCTGACATTTTGAAACAAGACAGCACATTACAAAAATTTTCATTGTTGTAATCATTTTCCCAATCATACGCATAAAACTATATATTCATATCCGTTAGCGTCAAATTCTCGCCAAACTTGGCGACATTTGGCGAAATATCGCCAAATTTGGCGACCAAAATAAGTCTTCATAAATGAAGTCAATTTGGCTATAGCTCAATAATTTGGCGAATTTCTTATTCAAATTCAGTATTAACAAATCTTTTGTAAACGTTTTCTTTGCATTTTAGCTTGCTGTTTTCGTGTAACATTAGCTAAAATTTAAAAACGAAGATATAGGAAAGCTACCTTTTCCTCCCGGTACAGGCCGGAAGGACTTTTTTTTTTCTTAAATCGATGTCAACAATAAGGTAAAGTGTAAGCAATGGATTGGCCAGATAACAAATGAAGAAGAAAATAAAATCAGATGAACCCTGTCAACAGAAAGACAGATGTTAATGTTAATCAAGTTAAGTTAAAACAGCGTCTCTAAAGATTTTCGTGGATCTCCAGACCTGGGAGTGAAATGACCGGTATTCTTTAGAAGATCGATAGGTGGCAGCAGCGCCTCCGAGCAAAGTGCTAGCAGCAATGAACAGCACATATAAATTGCAAACTGCATAAACAGTATATTCAGTTTTCACTGTTCATGTTATTTCTCTCGGATTTCAGCGGACCCTTGCGGTCATGTTGGATTCCACGGATTACAGTTTAGTTCTCAAATCATGTGAAATGTATTTTTTAACCGACTTAAAAAAAGGAGGAGGTTATCAATTCGACCCGTATGTATGTATTATGTTGTTCACGCATAACTCTCGTAAATGTGCATCGATTTTGATAATTTTTATTTTGTTTGAAAGAGTAATGGTCCAAGGTGGTCCCATTTCAATTTCGTCAAAATCTGATCATTAGAACAATTATTTTATTCAAATTTCCATTATTTTGATAATTTAATTTATATTTCAAAAAGTCCATTATTTGAATTGTTGCCAATTTGTAAAATAGCGCACATAATAATATTCTCTTTCAATTAAAAAACGTATTTACACGTGACTATCAAAAACAGAAATAAAACTTTAAAACAATAATTAAATGATCACGTGTTAAAAGCAGTAAATGTAGAAAAATACGTTATAAAAAATATACTTGCGCGTGAATATTAAAAAAGGAGAAATAATTAAATTATTACACGTTCAAAACATTAAATGGGAAAACTTACGTCATATTTAAAATGCTCAAATAACATTACTTCCAAACAGTTTCAATTTAAAAACATATTTACACGAGAGATTAATTTATTTGTAGCTGATATATTATGTGTACTAAACTACGAAAAGTCCTTCTGGTCTATACCGGCAGGAAAAGACAGACTACCTATTCCTTGGTTTTTAGCTAATTTTACTGCAAAACACCAAGCTATAAAAATGGATGGAACCCGATTACAGAAGATTCAGTCGCAGTTCTCGTCAATATTCAATTTGAATCAGAATTTCGCCAAATATGCTAGCCTCAGCCAAGTTGGCTTCATTTATGGCAACTTGTTTTTGTCGCCAAATTTGTTGATATTTCGCCAAATATTGCTTAGCTTGGAGAGAATTTAACGCTGGCGAACATGAGTATATAGTGTTGAGAATGTGAGAGTTAGAACGATGGTTACAACAATGAAATAAAACTTGCGAGATAGCATGTTCACTAAAACTCTTAAATTAAAACCGTTTATGGAGGAATCCTTCTGTCTTGTTTCAAAATGTCAGCCACTCTAAAATTTCAAAATGCTATATCTCAGGCATTTTTTAAGGTAGAGGGAAAACAAAAATTGTTCCGGTATCCTTGGATCAAGGCTAAACATTCAATTGAAAAAAACCTTTAGGATTACTAATATTTTTAACGACTTTGTACATCTTTTTGAATTTGAAATCTTTAAGTGTCTATCATAGCGCCTCCTTCTTGCCGAATATCTCCAAATTCAACTGGGACATACAGGCCATAGTAAAAAACACATACAAAAAATTTGATTCAGTACTGTGGATAACCTAATACACTTTTCGATGATATAATAATTTAAATGGAACAAAAACCGCTATCACAGCGCCCGCTTTCGGCAGAATATCCGCAAATTCAAGTGGGACCTACTGGTCACAGCCAAAAACCTATAAATGAAATTTCGTTCAATTCTAGGTTGCTTCATAACTTGACACACTTTTCATTGATACAAAGAGGGCACACACGGACAGACAGATATTTTGTAAAAACATGTTTTTCGGAATCTTTGACTCCTAAAACATAAAAATCCGTCGAAAACCGGAAGTTGAAAAAATTTTGATCACAATACTTTCTTCTATTTCTCTACCATCTAGAAGAAGGTGAGAAAAGGAGGATGTTAATAATTTGACCCAATGTATGTATGTATGTATGTATGTTTTAGTCCTGTTCACGCATAACTTTCGTAAATGTGCACCGATTTTGATATATATATATATTTATTTAAAAGTGTAAGACACCCTGGTGGTCCCATTTAAATTTCGTCAAATTCTGATGATTAGAACAATTTTGTTGTTAAAAAATTTTTTTAATTAAAAAATGCGTGGAACCCGATTACAGAAGATTCATTCCCAATTCTCGTCAATCTGAATGAGAATTTTGTCAAATTAGTCAACTATAACCACGTTGGCTTCATTTATGGCAACATATTTTGATCGCCAAATTTGGCGCTATTTCTCCAGTTGTCGTCCAGATTGACAAGAATTTGATTCTGACAAAGATTTTATTAAAAAATATTTATTTAATGGATAATTTTGGTAAATTGTAATTTCTATTACAAATTACTTATTTATTCAGCCGATGTTGAAATCAAGATAATTGTCTATTACTGTATTAATAACTAACAAGAACGAAAAATCATGCGTCAAGCATAGATTATATAGCACTTTCCAACGCTTCCAAAATAATTTTACAAATCATACCGTTTAATAAGCTAAAAGCTAACATCTAAGTAAACAATTTAGAAAACGCATAACATATTTGAAAACATAATTTCAGGAATTTCCAACATATACAATATTCGGAAAAATATCCGAATACTTTTATTCAGCCCTGTATAGGATCTATAGATTTGTATATATACTACATAGGATGATAATTTTAGTTCAGTTAGGAAACGCGTAGCACAGTTTAAAATTCTCCGTCTGGAGTTTGTCAATAAACAGAAATGTGTTCGCGAACTTTTGTGCTGCTCTGTATAGGATCTACAGAATTTATACACACCACGTAATAGACAAAAAGCAAGTTAAAATTAAATCGCGTTCAATAACTTAAAACGCACTTCCAGGAATTATTGTTAACAGACAGTAGATAATTCTTTTGCGTGTCCCTGTAAATGAACGATGACTGCTATACACACAATATTCCGTAGTAAGTAATGCACCTTAGTGATCTATATAAATTTCAATGCGTTTAAAATAGTGAAACATTATTTAAATAAACCGCAGACGATTTTTCTCCATAGACGTAATGTAACGGAATTATTTTTACTGTCCCTGTAAAGTAACTATAAGTGCTATGCACACCCTGTTCCATATTAAGCTTCTTCTAATGCACCTTAGTAATATATATAAATTACAATGCGTTTAAAATAGTGAAACATTATTTAAATAAACCGCAAATGATTTTTCCCCATAGACCGCAATGTAACGGAATTCTTTTGAGGGTCCCTGTAAAAAAACTATAAGTGCTACACACTTCCGTTTAAATAGGGAACATGCTATGGATAACGACAATAACATATAAAAATTGCAGGGCAATCCGAGCATATTTACGGCAGTTAGAGCACGGACAGACGGCAGACGGCAGACGGCCAGACGGCAGACGGCCAGACGGCCAGACAAACCGAAGTCATAAGCACTTTTCAACTAGGTTGGAAAGTGCTAAAAAGTAGGAAATAAAATAAACTTTTACAAAAAAAATATTAACCGACTTAAAAAAAAGCACTAAAACGTATTAAATAATTCTTTAAAATTCTCTAATGACAAAATGTTATCCATTAACCACAAATCTGATATCATGTGTCGGAATAAAAATGATAAATTTAATATGTACAGTTTAATACCCATCAAACATGGATTTTCGAGAGAATATATTTTACAAGAGATGAATATACAGACTTATGATTCAGTTTACGAATATATACATATGAAAAGCAATCAATTACTTTTTGAAGTCGGTGCCAAACAACCCCAATCGATAAATTAGTAGATACTAAGTACAATATATTCACAATTCTTACTAAACTTAAGGTAGTTTGGCACCGACTTCAAAAAGTAATTGATTGCTTTTCATATGTATATATTCGTAAACTGAATCATAAGTCTGTATATTCATCTCTTGTAAAATATATTCTCTCGAAAATCCATGTTTGGTGGGTATTAAACTGTACATATTAAATTTATCATTTTTATTCCGACACATGATATCAGATTTGTGGTTAATGGATAACATTTTGTCATTAGAGAATTTTAAAGAATTATTTAATACGTTTTAGTGCTTTTTTTTAAGTCGGTTAATATTTTTTTTGTAAAAGTTTATTTTATTGTATATGTTTTTCACTATGGCTTGCAGGTCCCAGTTGAATTTGGTGATATTGCGCCTGGAAGGGGCGCTGTGATAGCCATTTAAAGATTTCATATTCAAAGAGATGTACACAAAAATAAAAATCCTAAAAGTTTTTTACGTTAAATGTTCGACCTTGATCCAAGGATTCCAGAGCATTTTTTGTTTTGCCTCTATCTTAAAAAATGGCTGAGATATAACAGTTTGAAAATGTTTGGGTGGCTGACATTTTCAAACAATACAGCAGGATTCCTCCCTAAACGGGTTTCATTTATGAGCTTCAGTGGACATGGTTTCGGCAGATTTTCTTACATTGTTGTAACCATCATTTCAACTTGGCGACACTTGGCAAAACATCGCCAAATTTGGCGATGAAAACACGTTGTCCTATAAGAAGCCAAATTGGCTATGTCTGTCAAATTGGGCGATATTCTCATTCAAATTCAATATTGACTAGAACTAGAAATGACTCTTCTGTAATCTTTGTGTTTTTCAGTAGAATTAGCTAAAATCTCAAAACCAAGCAATACGGAGGCTATCTTTTCCTGCCTATACAGGACTTTCCGTAGTTTAGTATAATACGTCGGCTTCTCGCATCCAGGTAACCCAACGATTCGTAAGCTAGCTAACGTAGAACAGAATAACGAAAAATATTAAAATATTGATTTTTTTTTTTTTTTTTTTTTTTTTGGGGGGGGGGGGGGGATGGCGGTATGATAGCGAATTTTGAAGAGTATTAACATGCATGAGATAGAAGAAAGTTTAGGAATGGCCTATCCAGACTCGTTATTATTATTATTGAGAGATCAAGAAATCGTAGATGATAGGGATGAAGAGAAAGAAAACATTTCGCTAGAAAATACAGGATGCGTTCAAAAATTGCTTACAGCTTTTCACCCACAGTATTCGAGGGTGTTAGCAAAACTGGTAAAGATCATTTGTACCACACCACTCAAGGCAAACAAAAGGGCCGAGTTTTTAAAGAATATGTTATAAACTGCATACTACTAAAAAAAAAACAACCTTTAAAATAGAAAAAGAAAAGAAAGAGTGTCTCTAAAAAAGGGTGCGATATCCATTTCCCAAGCTTGTATCTTGGTATTTATTGAAGATATTCTTAGTTTCTATATGTAAATACGCACGAGCAGGGAAGACCGAGCTATGCTCGGTCAGAATTAAATTTGAGTTCAAATATCATGACCCATGACCAAAATGACCCACTAATTGAATTTTCTCGAACATGTGACTTAGCCCAACAGTCTTCTCGTGCCGGAAAACCATAGGATGCAAAATTTAGTGTAAATTGAGCCGCTTTTTAGAAATTGACCCACAATGACCCAGAAATGACCCACTAATCGAATTTTCTCGAACATGTGACATAGTCTAATGATTTTCGCGTGCCCGAAACTCGTAAAATACAAAATTTAATCAAAATCGTTAGAGCCGTTTTTTAGATAAAATTAATTTGACCCGCTTTGACCCAAAAATGACCCCCTAATCGAAAGTTCTCGAACATGTGACCCAGCCCAATAGTCTTCTCGTGCCCGAAAATAGTGGGTTACAAAATTTCGTCAAAATCGTTTGGACCGTTTTTTAGATACAATTAGCTTGACCATGACCAAAAATGACCCACTAATTGAATTTTCTCGAACATGTG
The DNA here is from genome assembly GCA_963931845.1 of Maratus michaelseni. Classification (NCBI taxonomy): domain Eukaryota; kingdom Metazoa; phylum Arthropoda; class Arachnida; order Araneae; family Salticidae; genus Maratus; species Maratus michaelseni. The sequence continues at coordinate 471,540,946 of OZ007589.1, forward strand.
ACGTAGCCCAATAGTCTTCTCGTGCCCGGAAACCATTGGATGCAAAATTTAGTGTAAATTGAGCCGCTTTTTAGATCTTGACCCACAATGACCCAGAAATGACCCACTGATCGAATTTTCTCGGACATGCGACCTAGTCCAATGATTTTCGCGTGCCCAAACTCGTAAAATACAAAATTTAATCAAAATCGTTAGAGCCGTTTTTTAGATAAAATTAATTTGACCCGTGTTGACCCAAAAATGACCCACTAATCGAAAGTTCTCGAACATGTGACCCAGCCCAATTGACTTCTCATGCCCGAAAATGGTCGGATTCAAAATTTCGTCAAAATCGTTTGAACCGTTTTTTAGATACAATTAGCTAGACCATGACCCAAAATGACCCACTAATCGAATTTTCTCGAGCATGTGACCAAACCCAATGGTTTTCTGGTGCCCCAAAACGGTAGGATACGAAATTTCGTCAAAATCGTTAGAGCCGTTTTTAAGATAATTTTTGCATGTGTATATATATATATATATATATATATATATATATATAACCACCCACAAGATTTGCAGAATATATGATGATAGGTGGATCCTCCTCTTCTGTACTCAATTTAAAGAACGAGTTCAGTTGGATTAAAAAGGAGGTAAAGAAAGATCATTGATTTGGCTTCACCCCACCTTTTTTTTTTTTCTCTCCCGAACACTCTGTTCTGTTGCCAATGTCATGCGAGCAGTGGATCAGTCGGACACGAAAGCAGGAAGAGATAGACAGAAAGGTCGTCGAACTGATAACGAAACCAGTGAAAACTGCAGGCTTTCTTCAGACTGAGTGACGCATTCTAAGTTTAATAACATTTTTAAGTGGAAGTTCTCTTTCTTTTCTTTTTCATAGTTTATTCTATCTTATGAATGTTATACACTATTCCGGTTTTTCTTCTGTGTCACTTCTCAAACAGCCACTAAATATAATGTAAAAGCAATCTCCTTCTTATCTGTTTAATTAGGCTGAATGTATTTATGGACAATTTAAAAAAGAAATGACGTAAAACTTGAAAAATAGTTTTGAAAAGTTTCTGAATGTATCAAACGAGGAGGATGACTCTATCTCTGTTCCAACAGTCCGCTTCAGGGTGGATTTCTTTGACTGTAGAAATAGATTATTGTTTGAAAAGAGTGGTTATAAAAATTGTCATCCTTATCGACTTCGAATAGAGTATGCAAAAATAATCGTTTAAAGATAGTGTAGACGACTCATTTGAAAAGAATGGCGTCATTGATTTAACTTTGTCTTCGTGTGAGTACAGGGTCCCATTTAGAAAACCGTGATTCCGTACATTACCTATCCCAAAACTAGCTACACTCACCCACTCTAAACCAAAACAAACAGACACTCAAGTGTAGCGTCACAGAATTCTTTTGTGTGACCCTGTCCATAAATGATAAATGCTTTGCACTCTCTATTCTACAGAAAACCTGTTTCCATTTCATTCTGTTTGAAATCCTTAAAATGCACCGCAAACGACTTTTTCCCATACACCCTCATCGAATGACATTCTTTTGAGAGTCCCTGTCATGGTTCAAATAAATACTGCACACATCATTTTCGCTAGAGACCATGGCATCATTGGCGCACCCACGAGGGGAGGGGCTAAGGGGGCTGAAGCCCTCCCCCCCTCCAGACCCTGAAGTAACTATATAAAGTTTTCTATAAAATTATAAAAAGTTTTTTTTTTTTAAAGGTTTTTAGAAAATGTTTAAAACCTTTGTATCTCATTTCCTCTTTATTCTCAAAATTTTTTGCCGTTTTCGACATATGTTAAGCGTAAAGACTTTTATAGCGGTACTCTGATTCTCTCAGTTTTGAGTACACATCTATCATCCATATTTTTAGCACGGTCAAGCGGATTCAAGTCCAAACAAGGGTGATATTTCTTCTACGTTGTACATCTGTGTAATACGACCCAAAGATCCATAAACGATTGGCACTATCTATTTTGCAAAACATTGAAGTGGGGTGCTGGAGAAATGGCAGCCCCACACTAAAAACCTTTTATTACTCTAGTACAAATGAGGTACAAACGAAAAGATTGTTGGTACAAAGAGGTATAAACGATTGGCCCTATCCATTGTGTAAAACATTGAAGTGGGGAGGGAGGGGGGACTGGAGAAATCGCAGCCTCACACTAAAACCTTTTTATTACTCTAGTACAAATGAGGTGCAAACGAAAAGATTGTTGGTACAAACGGAATATAAACGATTGGCCCTATCCATTGTGTAAAACATTGAAGTGGGGGGGGGGGGGGGGCTGGAGAAATGGCAACCCCACACTAAAATCTTTTTATTACTCTAGTACAAATGAGATGCAAACGAAAAGATTGTTGGTACAAACGAGGTATAAACGATTGGCCCTATCCATTTTGTAAAACATTGTAGTGGGGGGGGGGGGGGGGAGAAATGGCAGCCCCACACTAAAATCTTTTTATTACTCTAGTACAAATGAGATGCAAATGAAAAGATTGTTGGTATAAACGATTGGCCCTATGCATTGTGTGAAACATTGAAGTGGGGAGGGGGGGGGGGAACTGGAGAAATGGCAGCCCCACACTAAAATCTTTTTATTACTCTAGTACAAATGAAGTGCAAACGAAAAGATTGTTGGTACAAACGGGGTATAAATGATTGGCACTATCCATTTTTTAAAACATTGAAGTGGGGGGGGGGGGGGGGGGTGTGGAGAAGCGGCAGCCCTACACTAAAAATCTTTTATTATTCTAGTACAAATGAAAAGATTGTTGGTACAGACGAGGTATAAACGATTGGCACTATCCATTTCGTAAAACATTGAGTTGGGGAGCTGCCTTTTAGCTGCCTACCCTAGTACAAATGAAGTACAAACGAAATGATTGTTGGTACAAACGGGTACAAACCAGGTATAAACGTTTGGCACTATCCGTTTTGTAAAACATTGAGGTGTGTGGGGGGGGGGGCTGGCCGTTTCTCCAGCCCCCCCCCCCCCACTAAAAACCTTTTATTACTTTAGTACAAATGAGGTACAAACGAAGTATAAACGATTGGTAATATTTTCGAAAAAATGTGAGTGGTGGGGGGGCTGGCGAAATGCACCTTTATTTTATTAATACTTCTGGTTATACATTTTTTTTTTTTTTTTTAGCATCATTCGTGTTAAAACATTTAACTCAACGTATAAAAAAATAGCCATAGTTTTAAATTTTATGTTTGGAGAATTTATATCACCAAAGCTCGAGAAAATCATCTAAGATTAGAATAATTCACCAGCACTTCATCACTAAAATGGTAAGCATACATATTAATTTTTTTCTAAAAATAATTACACTAGTATATTCGTAAGCATAAAGTTTCAAATTTATTAATAGCCAAGAGAGGGCATATCCCGCGGTCTGCCCCTCCCTCCTGTGCCGAACAAGGTACTAATTTACTGAATCATGGACACAAACAAAAATAAAAAATGCTAAGACAAAATTGCAATGAATCGGTAAAGAATTCCGTTTTATACAGGTTTTTCTTTAGCAGGTAAACTTTCAAGGTGTTTCTTTTGCTGAGACCATGGAATGTTTGCGATCAAGACAATATTACGTTATAGACAAGTTTCATTTACACAAGTTAAACAGTATGGGGTTATTTACACAAGTTTTACGTATACAGTTTAACCAGTGTAAATTAAACCTGTCTATAACGGAATATTATCTTAATCGCAAACATTCCATGGTCTCATCGAAAGAAACACCTTTACAGTTTACCAGCTACGACGAAAACCTGTCTAAAGCGGAATTTCTCACCGATTTATTGCAATTCCGTCTTAGCATTTTTTACTGTTTTTGTATCCATTGTATCCAAGCCAAAGAAGACTCCATATTATAAAATTGACTTGTTTTCCTATTCACAATAGATGTAACATGATGAATAGATGTAACACAATAGATGTATCATGTTAACGGTTTTTAGCTCACAGGCTATCAAAATCCTGAGAGCTAATGGCCGCCGTTTCTGTATGTTACGTAACACGATAACTCTTGATAGAACTAACCGCTTTGCTTCAAATTTTGTTTATAGGTTCATTGTGATAAGGCGCTTCCCTGATTAGTTTTGGGGTTCATTAGTTAATTATAAGTGGGTACGGGGGATGATACCCCTGTTAATATATTGTCAATTTCTTTATTTTTTGAGGGTTTATTTCAAATTCTTTGAAATAAGAGTATAATATACAATTAGTGTGAATAGCCTGTGAGTTCAATGCCCTCAGTTTTCTCTTTATTTATTAGCTCACAAGCGATCAAAAACTGAGAGCAAATGTGCCCACAGGTTCTGTATGTACGTAAGTATGTATGTACGTAACGCGATAACTCTTGATAGAAATATCCGATTTGCTTCAAATTTTGAATATAGGTTCATTCTGATAAGGCGCTTTCCTGATTAGTTTTGGGAGTTCATTGGTTAAGTATAAAGGGGGAGGGAACAGAGACAAATCCCATAATTTATATAAATGGATTTTTCATGCAGAATTATCCGATTTGCTGCAAATTTGGTATACCTGTTTATTCTGATATTAGATTTGGAAGTTCATTGGTTAAGTATAAAGGGTGGGAATTGGGGAGATACCCCCCCCCCCCCTAATTTAGCTAAATGGGAATATCATGCAGAATTATTCTTTGAAATAAGAGTATAATATACGCAATCAGTGTGAATAGCCCCGTGAGGTCAATGCCATCAGTTTAACAGTGCACTTTTCTTTTCGTTTTTTTTAAATTAAAAAAAAGTTTTAAAAATGGATTGAATGTTCATAATATTAATTAATTAATAGAAGAATAGTTTTCTCCCTGTAAATACACAGTGGGATTAAACAGTTGATACTGAAAAATAAATAAGTAGATAACATTTTCTGTCATTCATATCAAAGTTCTATTTATAGTAACAGGCTAACTATTTTATTATAAAATTATATTCCTCTATTTTCTTCACAAAATGTTTCATTCTGTTCATTTATGATAAATAATATACGTTTTAGCATATGTTCAAATTCAAACGATATCGAATTATTACTGACGATAAAGCAGAGACCGCACAAGAGCAGTCATCGTAATTTCACTACAACGAATACCGTACTATTACATTACATAAAATATTATATTACAGAATATGTCAGCTTTATATCGTACAATAAAGCATTTTTGTAACATTTTTCAGTAATCGTAAAGTATAAAGGAAAAAATCTGCACAGATCCATAAATAATTAACAAATTTTGTGGCCATCAGAAGTGACTATATATAGTAAATTTCAGCTAACTGTTGCAGTGCGCAAATGCGATCGATGGTCACTTGATCACCGACTCGTGAGTGTCATGCAAATGCACTAGAGGTCTGCACAGGCCAGAATTTCGAGGCCTGGCCCGAACGAAATCTATCTTGCCCGTTGCAAAAGTTAAAAGTTTGGCCCGGCAAAGAAATGTTGACAAAAATCAAAGAAAACAGGCCCGACCTGGCCAGTGACAAAATCAGTTAAATCATGACCTATCCAGTCCGCTCAATTTGTATTAAAAAAATTCCGATTTTACCCAACATAAAATTAAGATTCTTTTAAAGAATATTGCATACATATTTTTGGAGAAATTTTACAAGATATTTTAACTTATTATATGTTTACAAGATAGAAAAAACAGAATAGCAACATTAATGATTAACTCAGATTTTTCAGCCTTCAAATAAAGATTCAATCTAAAAATTAATGTAGTTTAGAATAAAAGAGAAAAAGAGGGTTAAAAAATCATAACTTTTAAGCTGTATAAAAAAGTAGATTTTTGAAAATATTTCTTCGTAATTTATTAAGGCTCTTCTCAAATCGAATGCAGAGTGCTTTTCCGTTTTTAGACCTCCTCCCTATGCTTATTACTGCCATGCCTCTCGCGGTTACGAACGAGTGCTAATTTTCCTTAAATTTTATTTTTAATTTTTTTAGTAGTTTTTACAATGAGATTATCATCTCAATGTAGAAAAGGTCTATAATAAATGGGTATTCATAACTCCACTTCAAATTTCAAATTCCTTATCAAAATTTCATCAACTATTTCATGAGTATAATGAATCAATATATATATATATATTCTCTTTATTAATTTTTTTAAAAATTTTATTAACTTCTGTTTCATTTTTCTTAATTGATACTTTAACTCTATAAGTAGTTTTATAACTATACCTATACAGTTTTACCCAATGTCTCATTCTACAACAAGACATTTCAATGACTGCAACTAGGAAGCCCTTCAATGCTGTTTTGCTGTTATACTAAAGATCCAAAGGAATTCTGTACAATGAATTTGTTCCAAGTTCCATGTATTATTCTGTTAAATTAAAAATAGCAAAGGATGTCGTACAAAAGGGCGAAAGTAAAAATGCGTTCAGAAAATAAAAGGGTGTTTAAATACATATCCGGCATTTAAAAACTTAAATCGCAATTAAAATGATAACAAAAAAAAAAATAGTATCAATAAGGTGCATATTACCCTGATCTTTGCATTTTTCTGTTCATTTTGAAATGGCCCCTCCTTTATAAAATCAATCGTTACAAGAGAACTATTATTTGCAATATAAACTTACCCTTATTAACATATATAATATACCAATTATTGAGTCAAAATCTAATATTCATTATTATTATTGCAAGTCAAATATTTATTATCATAATTGAGTCAATCGATATATCATGACTATTCAAGAAGATCCTCCCTTATTTTTAGGTAACAGCCTAAGTGGGTGAAATTTCGTGAACCTGTATTTTTAGGAATTTCAATAGAAAAGTACTAAAATCATAATAGATTTCATTTGATTATTGAAATTTCTGGCTCTCTATCGTGAATCTTTCCAAGCAATGACATTTAGCTTATATTATTTTCGTATTTCCTTAACTCCTTTCTTCTACTTTCGCCGACTTGTTTGTTTTTTCTTTTTATATAAGCCGATGCAATGATATTCATAAATACACCACTTCAAATCTAACCACTTATATTTCCGAAGTTTTTTTTTTTTTTTAGGTATTTCTGAGTACATTCTTTGCAAAATCCTACCGACTTAAAATTAAAGTTTTTATTTAAACATAAAAGTCTGTTGTAAATTGACTTTTGTCAATCATCTTATGGAAAAATGCTCAAATGTATGTAAGAAGATATAAAGATGACGCAAGGCTCATCAATAATGATACAAAAGAAATAATCAATGAGTTCAAGTCCAAAATCCTCGTGTTCGACTCTGTGAAAAGCCAGGGTCAATATTTTTAGCTTCTTCTCAAAAACAAGAAGAGGTCACTTCCAAAGCGACTCACTTAGAAGCTATTTATTGATTTCAATTATTGTTAATGAGCGTGTTATTTTACTAGTTTAGAGATGACATTTTTGAGTCCTTAATCAATACTCCACATTCTTTTGTAATGTGTGATAGAAATCCAAGAGAGAACCCCCCTTCATTTAGATAAATAGGTTTTTTTATGCACAAATATCCAATTTTCTTCCTATTTTGTATAGAGGTTCATTGAAATAAGGCGCTTCTCGGATTAGCTATGCGAGTTCATGGGTTAATTATAAGAGGGGAAAGGGGGTGATCCGGGGCCTCCGAGATGACGCTGTGTGTCCTGCTACAAGTATTAGTGACGTCACAATAGTGATCCACTTTGGTCAATGTATCGCAGCAGAAAGATGTAATAAAAAGAGCATTTCCGCTCTTATAATTTGTGATTACATAAATAATATTAAATTTCATAATCGTGAAATAAAAGGGAATTAATACACTTGTTTTATGAAAGGAAATTAAAAGTTTTAAATTAAAAAAAATGCTAAGATTAATAAATCAGACTGAACCCATTGACTTACCTTTTCCTAAACACATTATTTTACAATAAATATACGTACAAAAAATATAATAAATCTACCAAAAACTTTACAAAATCAATACCATTCCTCCCTTTTACAACTACATACCATAATTTAACCACCAAAACACAATAAATGTCAATTTAAATAGAGAAATCGACATTTTTTAACTATAGAGACCTTGACACTTTTTTTAACGCTTTGGCGTAAATCCGGGCTTCAGAGATATGTTTTAAAATTTTATACACAATTATGAAAACAAACCTATTGAACTTTTGTTTATTTATATACTAGGGGGCCTACCCCCTGCGAGATACGCTCGCCAACCCCCGCTCAGACTTCGAGGCCTCTAAAAACATGACAGCGTGCTTTGTTTTAAAAATATTGGTAAATCTGTAATTGGGTTGCCATGCTTTTAACTATTTAATGGGGCATTTTTTGATTATCATGGCCTCATACACAGCTGTTGCGACAACTGACGACTGTTTTCGGGATTGATAAGTAAAATCAATTACAACTTGAAAACCAGCTTGTATAAAATGCTTAGGTTTAAATTGTGGCTACCTCTCGGACTTTTATAACAGCGATCTGTTTTCTAGTCTTCCTTTGCTTTTAAGGATGAGAAAAATTCCATCTGCTTGTGAATAACATTAACAACCACGGTATTGAAAAGTACTATGTTATAGACATTTTCAGTAACAGGTTTTATTTTCTCTCTATTTTAGTGCACCATCATGCATATTTTCATGTTATTTTAAATATGTAAATTATTTATTTTAATTAATATGTATATACGAATTTTATAATAATTATTTATCATAAAAAATTAATTAAATATTTTGTGCATGCATGCCTGCATTTATTCGGCATCGATTTATGAGATATTTAAACAAATTTGCTATCCGCGATACTTTTACATCATGTTATGTCACTTGAATACTGTCCATAAGAAAATCGGGTACTTTTCCAGTATAGGATCCTTTGCTTTTAGGTTTGGCATAATTCGAGCTTCAAAAAGGGATAGATTCGTTAATATACATAGATTTGTTGCCAAAAGTTATGAAAACAAACCCAATGAACTTTTGGTGCTTTTCTATTATAGGGGTCTTGACGCTTTTTTAAAAAGCTTGGCGGAAAAAAACCAAGCAGGATATTTTATTCTCCTTCCGTTCAGTTGGGCAATTATTATTTTATATATTCGTTTCAAATATCCGAATTAGTGATTTTATAAATTCGTTTAATTAATTTTTACAAAAAAATAACAAAATGATATCCATAAATAATAATTACTATTAATTACTTTTCCCCCCTTTCTTTTGCGTTTACATAAATGACGTCATTTGGACGAATTTATTCAAAATATTTTCAGTTTATAAATTAAATTAAATGCTGACAGACGATTGAATCCTGACAATAGAAATGTGATTTTTTTTTTTTTTCAAATTTTGCTGAAAAACATAATTTAATCACAATCTTGTCTTCATTATCGATTGAAATAAAAGATAAATTCAATTTCAATTTGACAATGACGAATAAAAAGAAATCAATAATCCCTATCGGGATCCTGTTCAATTTTTTCCCTTTTTTGTCACAAAAAAACTGTCTAATTAGTTGCCATCATTACAGAAATGTCATTAAAATTAGAAAAATATTAATATCTCTAAAACTAATTCCAATTTCAAAATTCTATTACCAGTTTTGACATCCGCGGATTTTTATGGACAATTGGTATTAATTTCACCATCAAGCGTTTAATATTTTATTAAAAACTAGCTGTTACCCGTGACTTCGTTCACGCAACATTAAAAGAAGAATAAATACATTAATTAAGCAAAATATTTCACTCCCGATAATTAAAAACGTTAATAATTAACTAAATATTTATCACATTTCATAGGAGACAATACGGTATTTTTTGTTATAGAGAACTTGACATAACTCAGTTTTTAAAAAGTGAAATTTTGTGCCAAATAATCGCGAAAATGAAATTGCAACTAATGAAAAAGGACGGCCAAAAAAAAAAAAAAAAAAATCGTGGAAATAGACGAATTGGGTAAAAACAAATGTCAATTTTACCTGATAAGCAATTTTACTTTTAACGTCTTTGTGAAACGTTTTGACAGCCATCCTTCAAAAAAAACATTAATTAGACACAGTATATGCTTTTATCTTAAATTCAATTCTGCCTACTTGATTTAATGTATAGCTGAAACAAATCTTGTTTTCTAAATGACAGTATGTTGACAGGCAATTTTTGTTCTCCAGAATAAATGGATTCATGAAGTTTGAATAAGTGAAAATATGTTTTTATTTTTCGGATAATTTACTGAAATCAAGATTTTGTTTTCACCATCTATTGAAAGTGAAAATAAATTCTGTTTTTCAGTTTTAATGAGAAAATGGTGTAAAAAATATACTGATCTGTTTTATTTCACCTTTTTTATACACAAATATGGAGTAATTTACTTCCCGTTTTTAGAGAAACTTCGTTAAAATTTACAAAAAAAAAAAAAAAAAATCTTGGCATTTAATTTAATTTTTTAAATTCTGAGAGTTTGTGTGACATCCTCGGATCAGTGATAACCGGTATTAAGTAAATCGCGTTCCGTTCGATAGTCTAGGAGTAGTTGCGAAATAGTAACACACAGTCAGATTTTAATATAATAGATTCGTTTTCATTTCCCTTTTCTTAAAATTATGATGTGATTTTTAGCCGAAAACTCTCATCTGTGTATAACGGATACACATGCTTAATAATCAGTATAGATAAAAAAAAAAAACATTTAAATTTTTCATTATAAATATGGCGTGAAACTAATCTACTTTCTATACTTTACTGATCCTTGTATTATTAATGTAAGGAATTGATTCACATTCATTTTAAAACATATAGGAACATTCCCGTTTTATTTCAAATATGATGTCTCTTTTCCCCAGGGAAATCCCTTTTTAATGACATAATTCTTGTTAATTTTCTTTTCCAGGCAATTAATTTCAATACTGGCATAGGGGAAATTATGTTACTTTAACGAAATAATATTAAATCTTTAGGTTTTATCAACAAAAATTGAACTATTAACATTCGTCATTTTTTTTAGGTAATCGAGTTATTATTTTAGTTTTAAGAATGAAATTAACTGTTTCCCGCTATCCATGACGTCATTTTCGACATGGATAAGTTTGCGGAGCATATTATTGACATTTGCTATCTATTTTCTTTTCAAACTTGTTTTTACTTTTTTTAAATTTAAAGAAAAGATACGGTATAGTTATATTAGCCGTGTGCTGACGGTAAAACGCCAAGTATTGTTATCATAGAAAAGAGAAAAAATAAAAAAGTGAAGAAAATGCCCAAGATCATTTTATTTCACCAATCAAAGCATATTCGCTTTATTTTAGATGAATGACGTCATATTCGCCTGTTTCCTATGGTTACACATATTGAGACCTTGTATTATTATCAAAAACTAAAAAAAGTACGTTTTATTTCTAATAATATTATTTAACCTTCTTTTTAATTCTTTAATTTTTGTATTTCATTTTCATTTTTCACGTGAAAATTTTTCAGTTAAAACTAAATTGTTGAGTAAAAATTATTATTCCGGGATTTTCTTTAGTTTTGGCAACGATAAAGTATTAGCAACGGTAAAGTAAATTTAACCATTTTAAAATATTATGCGAAAAAAATGTCCATTTATTCTCTATGAAAATAACGAAAATTTTAATTATTAAGAAAAATATTTCAATAAAATAAACAAAAATTAGTCTATGTTCATATGAGGGTTATTATCAACCTATACGCAAAGATACAGCATCATTAAATGCTCCATTTTGACGCTGGCTTCAGCCTAACATTTGCACACAATCAGATTTATAATATTATTAGGATAGCCCTGAAACATAATCAGTCGTTTAATCAGCCGTTTCATAAAATCGTTTCATAAAATCGTTTCACAAATTCGTTTCATTAGGATTTTATATATATAGGGTAGATATAAAATTATTTATATGTACAATTCTGTTCTACCTGCATATAAAAAGAGATAAATGGCTTCTTTATATTAAATAAATTATATAAATACTAGGGGGCCTACCCCCTGCGAGCTACGCTCGCCAACCCCCGCTCAGACTTCGAGGCCTCTAAAAATATGACAGCGTCCTTTATTTAAAAAATATTGGTAAATCTGTAATTGGGTTGCCATGCTTTTAACGTTTTAATGGGGCATTTTTTGATTACCATGGCCTCATACACAGCTGTTGCGACAACTGGCGACTGTTTTCGGGATTGATAAGTAAAATCAATTACAACTTGAAAACCATCTTGTATAAAATGGTTAGGTTTAAATTGTGGCTACCTCTCGGACTTTTATAACAACGATCTGTATTCTATTCTTCCGTTGCATTGAAGGATGAGAAAAATCCATCTGCTTGTGAATAACATTAAGAACCACGGTATTGAAATGTACTATGTTATAGACATTTTCAGTAACAGCAGGTTTTAATTTTCTCTCTATTTTAGTGCACCATCATGCACATTTTCATGTTATTTTAAATATGTAAATTATTTATTTTAATTAATATGTATATACGAATTTTCTAATAATTATTTATCATACAAAATTAATTAAATATTTTGTGCATGCATGCCTGCATTTATTCGGCATCAATTGATGAGATATTTAAACAAATTTGCTATTCACGATAATTTTACACCATGTTATGTCACTTGAATATTGTCCATAAGAAAATCGGGTACTTTTCCAGTATAGGATCCTTTGCTTTTAGGTTTGGCGTAATTCGAGCTTCAAAAAGGGATAGATTCGTTAAAATACATAGATTTGTTGCCAAAAGTTATGAAAACAAACCCAATGAACTATTGGTGCTTTTCTATTATAGGGGTCTTGACGCTTTTTTAAAAAGCTTGGCGGAAAAAACCAAGCAGGATAGAAAACCAAGCAGGATATTTTATTCTTCTTCCGTTCAGTTGGGCAATTATTATTTTATATATTCTTTTCAAATATCCGAATTAGTGATTTTATAAATTCGTTTAATTAAATTTTACAAAAAAATAACAAAATGATATCAATAAATAATAATTACTATTAATTCCTTTATTATTATTAATTCTTTTGCGTTTACATAAATGACGTCATTTGGACGAATTTATTCAAAATATTTTCAGTTTATAAATTAAATTAAATGCTGACAGACGATTGAATCCTGACGATAGAAATGTGATTTTTTTTTTTTTTCAAATTTTCCTGAAAAACATAATTTAATCAGAATCTTGTCTTCATTATCGATTGATATAAAAGATAAATTCAATTTCAATTTGAAAATGACGAATATAAAGAAATCAATAATCCCTATCGGGATCGTTTTCAATTTTTTCCCCTTTTTTGTCACAAAAAACTGAGTAATTAGTTGCCATCACTACAGAAATGTCATTAAAATTAGAAAAAAATTAATATCTCGAAAACTAATTCCAATTTCAAAATTCTATTACCAGTTTTGACATCCGCGGATTTTTATGGACAATTGGTATTGATTTCACCATCAAGCGTTTAATATTTTATTAAAAATAGCCCTGAAACATAATCAGTCGTTTAATCAGTCGTTTCATAAAATCGTTTCATAAAATCGTTTCACAAATTCGTTTCATTAGGATTTTATATATATAGGGTAGATTGAAAAAAAAAAAAACTTATTTATATGAAACTACGAATAAGTTGCCAGAAAATATGTTGCCAACTTTCCTTCTCTCGCCATAAGCCCTTTTCGGTTACTTTTCGGTTAGCCGGGCGCCAGTGATACATGTACATATATAAATATATATATATTAATTCATACATATATGTGTGTATATATATGTGTGTGTAGATATGTGTATATATGTGTGTGTGTGTGTATGTATATATATCACTGGCGCCCGGCTAACCGAAAAGTACCCAATTTTCTATCTTAACTTTGTAACTTATTTGTAATATTTTAAAAATTGTCTATTTATTGTACTTGGGTCCTAATAACCACTCAAATTAACTTATCAAAAGTTTTATTTTCATGATATATTTGTACACTTAAGTTAGCTAAAATGCTAAATGGAACTACGTAGAACTATTACGTTGTGTAAATCAGTTACTTTTAATTTTATAAACAAAGCACACTCACTTCTAACTAAATGTATCCAGATTTCATTCAATTTATTACAGTATTTCTTTCAAAATCATTTTTTAAACTGTTTATCGTCTGCTTCTTTTATTTATTTATTTTTTTTCTAAAGATTATTTGACTCTTTTCGGTTTGGAAGTACAAATTCATTCAAATATGCCAGAATATTTCCATTACAGTAGGCTAGACATTTGTTGTTAGGTTTTTTTTTTTTTGCACAAGTTCAATACCATCCTATTAATTCTAGCTTCACGAATTATGAAACGTATATCGAAACATTTAATGCAGACCACTTCTGTTGAAATGTAAGTAAAATTATCACAAGGTAATTTTCGTAGCTAAAATTTCTTCTTTTCATTATCAGTAGCGAATTTGAAGACTTAGATTAGAAACTAGGCGCACAACATTTTCTTCTCATTATTTTATAGATATAATCTACACTTTCTTTAATAATTATAATCAATAATTATTGATAGCATTATAATCTAAATACACTGAAAAATATTATTAACTACTATATAAAACAATAAATAAAATCAAAATACTATCGCAAACAATCCGTATAAACGAACAAAGTACATGAAAAATTTTAAGTTATTATGGATCACTGTTTTGACGTCAGCAGGTTGTGACGTCACTTGTAGCAGGCCCGGTTAAGGATGTTAAGGACACACAGCGTCATCTCGGAGGCCCCGGATGATCCCCGCTAATAGAGTGTCGATTTGTTTCCATTTCGAGGGACTTATTCTTTGAAAAGGGACTATAATATATAATGAGTGTGAGCTCAATGCCCTCAGTTTAACTGGGCAGTTTTCTTTTTTTAGCACTTTCCAACCTAGTTGAAAAGTGCTTATGACTTCGGTTTGTCTGCCGTATGGCCGTCTGTCCGTGCTCTAACTCCCGTAAATATGCTCGGATTGCTCTGCAATTTTTATATGTTATTGTCTTTATCTATAGCATGCTCCCTATTGCAACGGAAGTGTGTAGCACTGATAGTTTTTTTACAGGGACACTCAAAAGAATTTCGTTACATTGCGGTCTATGGGGAAAAATCATTTGCGGTTTATTTAAATAATGTTTCACTATTGTAAACGCATTGAAATTTATATATATCACTAAGGTGCATTAGAAGAAGCTTAATATGGAACATAGCACTTATGTGTGCATAGCACTTATAGTTACTTTACAGGGACAGTCAAACGAATTCCGATTTCCGTCTATGGAGAAAAATCGTCTGCGGTTTATTTAAATAATGTTTCACTATTCTAAACACATTGAAATTTATATATATATTACTAAGGTGCATTACAAGAGGCTTACTACAGAATAGTGTGTGTATAGCAGTCATCGTTCATTTACAGGGACACACAAAAGAATTCTCTACTGTCTGTTAACAATAATTCCTGGAAGTGCGTTTTAAGTTACTGAGCGCGATTTTAATTTTAACTCGCTTTTTGTCTATTATGTGATGTGTATAAATTCTGTAGATCCTACACAGGGCAGCACAAAAGTTCGCGAACACATTTCCGTTTACTGACAGAAACTCCAGAAGGAGAATTTTAAACTGTGCTACGCGTTTCCTAACTAAACTAAAATTGAGCATCCTATGTAGTATATATACAAATCTATAGATCCTATACAGGGCTGAATAAAAGTATTCGGATATTTTTCGAATATTGTATCTGTTGGAAATTCCTGAAATTATGTTTTTAAATATGTTATGCGTTTTCCAAATTGTTTACTTAGATGTTATCTTTTAGCTTATTAAATGGTATGTTTTGTAAAATTATTTTGGAAGCGTTGGAAAGTGCTACATAAGTAGTAAGTAAAGTGCTTGAAGCATGATTTTTCGTTCTTGTTTTTAGTAGATTTGTTTTCCTGATTGACACGCTCCTAACTAAAACTGCTGCTGAGATAGGACGAAATGATCTAAAATACTCAACCCCTTCTTTTAACCCCCTTTGGGGGGGAAATTTCTAAAATCACTGAAATACGTGTTTAACCAATTTTTTAGTAGATTTGTTTTCCTTAATTTCGCGCTCCTACATAAAACTGCTGCTGAGACCTAAAACATACGACCACCCCCCTTTAACCCCTTCGGAGGGGGAATTTCTAAAATCGCTGAAATAGGTGTTTAATCATTTTTTAGTAGATTTGTTTTCCTGATTTTTGCGCTCCTACCTATAACTGCTGCGGATATATGGCAAAATGACCTAAAACATTCGACCACCCCCCTTTAACCCCCTTCTGGGGGGAATTTCTACAATCGCTGAAATAGGTGTTTAATCATTTTTTTAGTAGATTTGTTTTCTTGATTTTCGCGCTCTTACCTATAACTGCTGCTGAGATATGGCGAAATGACCTAACACATTCTAACCCCCCTTTAACCCCCTTCGGTGTGGAATTTTCAAAAATCCCTTCTTATTGCTTGCCTAGGCCATAACAGCAATCTACAGTCCAAATTTCGTGACTCTGACTTTAGTAATTTCGGCTGGGCGTTGATGAGTCAGTCAGTCAGTCACCGTTTCCTCTCTATATAATAGTATAGATAGGACGTCCTATTCATCTTTTTTTCAACTGGTGAAACTTTTTATTTCATTTTCATTTTTAACGTGGAAATCGTTCGATAGAAAATGAATTATTGTAGAAAGAATTTTAGTGTGGATTTTTAATGGTTGGCAACTGCTATAACGAAAAATGTTTCAATTGAATAGGAAAAGGCTGTTAGATTTTTGGTTTTTTATCTCTCTATATTAAAATAAAATGACATTTTCAAAATTTTATGATTTTCAGCATGACGGTAGGTATTCAGCTGTAAGTACACAAAATTTCAAGTATCTCACTTATACAGTTTCTGAGAACCGGCTGACAGACAGAGAAGCGAGACGAATGATTCGTGACGAATTTCGTGAGATGAACAAAACACTAAAAAAAAAAAAAAAAAAAAAAACGTTTCTATTACCACCTTCAAAAATTGTGTTTTTGTAATGCATATTTTTTAAGATATAAAATGACAAAAATGGTTTTTTTAGAGTTTCGTTCATCTCAAGAAACCCTATTACTAACGCCCTGTTGTCTGTCTGTCACAGAGTTATTCTCAGAAACTATGTAACTTACAGAGTTGAAACTTTGTGTATACATAGCTGAATAAAAGCTATGAAGAGCTCAAAATATTAAAATTTGAAAAATTCGTATTATTTTCATAAATAGAGATAAAAAACCAAAATTCTAACAGCCTTTTCCTATTCAATTTAAACATTTTTCGTTATAGCCGATGCCAAAAATTAAAAATCCACGAGGAAATTCTTTCTACAATAATTAATTTTTTATTAGACGATTTCCACGTGAAAAATGAAAATGAAATAAAAAGTTTCACCCATTGAAAAAAAGATTAATATGAAATAAAAATGATTGACGTCATAGTGGAAATAAAACGGAAAATTTCAAAGATTTCTCAATAATACAAGGAGTATGAGTTTGTGTATGTACACAAAGCAGAAGAATATCACGTCATTAGAGAATTAAAAAGAAAATGTGACGTCCTATTGAAAGTTTAACGGATTTTTCAAATGTTTGAGAATAATACAAAGCGCGTATCAAAATAAGTAATAGAGAATAGTAAATAGATGAGTTTGAGAAACATATTGAATCATGATAAAAATCCGATTATGGAAATATTCGCCTATTTTAACATTTTGAAGGTGTACAACATGTTTAATTTTGAAATTGTTTTTTTTTTAAATATTGCATTTAGTCCGCATGACAGATATTATTATGACAGAATATAATAGCGGGCTTCGCCCGTTATCGGGCTGGTTTAGATATATATAAAAAAAAAAAAAAAAACGAAAAAAATAGACCGGTAATTTTTTACTTTATAAAAAACATGACCTTTTGTTGTTGTTGTTGTTGCTAAATGAAATTTATTTGCATTTATTAAAGAAAGGATAAATTGTTTTGAAAGGAATATTAAACGAAACCCTTTGAGCGATCTTCGATCACACCTACCCTCTTGGTTTTTTTTTTTTTTTTTAGTTTTCAATATTTTAAAAGTCTTAAGATCCCTTAACATCACCCACTTTAAAAGTTTGTGCCGAGCAAAAGTCAATAAAGCGTTCCTCCTTCCATTTCTAGAGCAAAATTCTTATAGTATTTCTCAACCCACAATACCTATAATTTTTATTAAAAAAAGAAAAAAAAGGAAAAGAATATCGCATGCATGCAAACATTTTAAAGTAGAGTATTTTTGAAATTGGTATGCGGAATTCGAACATAAATGATCCCATAGACACATTCAAGTGAAGATATGGTTTGCAAGGAAAGAAAAATATTAATAATAAAAAAAATGACCCGATCCCAGGCCGTATAGGCCTCTTCCTGGGTGCGCCACTGTCTAAGCTCAACGGGTTCCTGTGTGTGTGTGGGGGGGGGGGGAGAGTTCAAATTCGCATTAAATATATGCATATACAGGCCATGTAGGAGGGGTGGTAGGCTATAAATGTAATCACATACCCCCGGCCTTGAATTGAACACTTCACCTATATAAATCCATAAAGTACACACATTTATCAGTAAGTGAATATGAACCCCCTTAATACAGAATTAATTAAAAACACTTAAATGTCTATTCAAAGGGTCGACCTTGACATAAAATAATCGAGTAATGCACACATCCTATCAGCTCTCGCAAATAGGGATCGTTTGAGAAACATACTGCTGCCCGAACTGACTCATAAAAGGGATTCGTGGGATCTCGCCTTCTTTTTTAGAAAAGAACGCCGATCGAAATTAAAACAAATAAATAAAGTGCCTAAAAATTAAAATCAATAAAAATGTCATAGGAAAGAAAATCAGAATAAGTACAAAATGTTGACCTACCTCATCTGGGTATTCCGTGGCAGCAGTAATAATAATCCATGCAGCATAAGGAGAGGAGGATGGGGGCACCTAGAGTGAATACGAACTCCCACGACCGTTAGCGCTGGTGGTTTGTTGTACCTGCTATGTGTGTGCACAAGAAATGTGAAGAAATATCAGCGAAAAGTTCAGTGACCGGCTGTGCAGAGAAGGAAAGGGGTCAGGGTTCAGGGAAAGGGGAGAACCCGAAACAACACCCCGTCTGGGTCTCAGACACAACTCTTGCTTGCCTTCTTCGCGCGAGAAAAAAGCGGGAAGTCGATTTCCTCACACCGACGTCGTTAAAGCGGATATCAGCCAGAAGAGCGGGGTTTCTAATAAACGAAACTTTCCTGCAAAGCGAAAGGACACACCCTGAAACAGGCACTGACTGACCACTTCTGGTCATAAACACACACACACACACACAAAAAGAAAAGAAATATCCGAAATCCTAGTACAGTCCGGCACAGGAGTTGGTTTGAGCCATGTAGGATCCCAAAGCTAAACAATTCAAAACTTGGGGCCCCTCTTTCTGACTTTCAAAATCAAATTTCAATTTAATTCAATTGAATCCAAAACCAGATTCTAATACAAGCTAATTTTAAATTCCCAAGAAACTCGTATTAAGGCTGTTCTCAAATCTAAACAGGCTTACTTTCTGAAACATTCCTGAATTATCCCCCCCCCCTCCCGTAATAAGATTGGCTGATGCTTTTGTTCAAAAACTATAAAATCAAATAGTTTTTTTTTTCATTTTTCGACAAAGTCAAAGGGTCTTTCACAAAATTCTGTCAAAGTCGACGTTTTAAACTAAGTTTCCAGACACGACAGCTCGCGATATAAGACTTCATGAGACAATAATCTCGTATAACTCAATATGTAAATAGTTTTAAAAAAAAAGGAGGGGGGGGGGGGAGAAAACTGTTCGATTCTAAATCGCTTCAATAGTCATGCCTGCAAGTGATTAAAGCTTGTATATATTTAAAAAGATTCTGTACATGTCTCAGAAAGTGTCGTGGGGAAAATAAACTTTTTTGAAAACACACTTAAATATATATATACTAGGGGGGCTCGGCATCCCTGCTCGCTACGCTCAACAACCCCCCGCGTAGTCGCGCCCTAGCCACACTCTTAGTGCTGAGTTTGTTTTAATAGATCATAATGACCTTTCCCGAATTCGAAACCTAGCTAGATGGATTTCTCGTGCTCGAATTAGTATAGGCAACACGTTTCGTGTAAATCGTTTGATTATTTTTCCATTTATAACAAAAAACATTTTCAGCGCTGAGTATGTTTTACCCTGTAAAAACGAATTTTCTTGTATTCGGAACCTAGCTAGATCTTTTTCTCGTGCTCGATTTATGAAAATAGGTGGCAAGTCTCGTGAAAATCTTCCCAGTCGTTTACGATATCATTCATAATCGGGAAAATCCCTTGCTCGTTTAATATATATGAATTTGGCGACAGTAATTTGCTCGATGGTTAACTAACAAGTATACCAATTGTATACAGTGGAACTTCCCTTTAACGAAGTTTTCTACTTAACGAAATTTTCTGCAGAATATTACAAGTCATTACTTTGAACATCGTAAATTAATCTCCATTTTACGAAAAAATTATTCTATATAACGAAGTTTATTGCGTGTACAGTATTCAAATGGAGAGGTTGCGATGAATTTATTTGAGCTGACTGAATGAATAAAATGAACACATTTAAATCATGTAATCCAAACTCCCATTTTAAAAGGTACACTTCGGTTTTTCTTTACTTCTCTTTGTTTTGTGTTTTTTTAGACATTATTCTAATTAAATTAGTCTCATATCTACATTGCATAAAAAAAATAACTGCCCGAATTAAAATACATTTTTCAGATATTTCCATTTTATGTGTACTTTTCATTTTTTTCATAAATTTAAGTTGATTTCTATACAACGAATTTTCTTCATAACGAAGTGTTTAAGTGTAACGATGAGACTTCGTTAAATGGAAGTTTCACTGTATAGTGTTACGAGTATTGTAAATAGTTAGTGTTTGTGCTTAAAAATAATGTAAATAGTTCAATTAAGCTCTATTCATAAGCTAATATTAATTTTTGTTGCATTGCAATATCTCAATTTGTTGATTTTTTGCAAGCGAGTAAACGCTACTGGATTTCAATGGGAATCTAATGGAAATTTGGCGAAATACTGGAAATAGCGCCAAGTTGGCGCCACTTTTAGCCGCCAAATTTGGCCATATATCGCCAAGTTGGCGACAGACCCGGGTCCCTTCCCCTTGGTAACCCCCCTAATAGCACCCATTCTATCTAAATTTTCTACTTTCATGTTAATTCCCCCTAAGAAAAGTCAGAAAACTTTGACCAATCAGATACGTTTCGCGGTATCTACGCAGATTTTCATTGGTCCATTTCCAAACCATTACTTTTATATATATATACTAGCAAGCTACGCCCGCTACGCTGGTCAATTAAACGTCTCTTAACGAACTTTTAATGAAACAAAATATTGAAATTTCATAATTCACTTTTATATTTTAACAGAATAATAAGGCTACTATAATTTGTGACTCGTACTATAGCCAATATACACGTCAGGACACGTCGCCCTTATCATTATCTTTTTACCGCATGAAGGTTTCGCTATGGTACTCCATTGTGAAATTTCGTAATTTTTGAAATTCAATATTTGAAAAACGGCATAATCATTAGATTTGAAATTTATATCAAGAAAAATACATTTTTTTTACCTTTCAAACGCAGTTTGTCTAACAATTTTCTGACAAATAATTTCCGAGTTATTATTTTTTTCAGTAACTTGAAATGTTTCATTTTCCGAGATTAATCTGTGGCAACAATTAGCGAAAAACCCAGTCGTCAGCAACGCATAGCTTTTTATTAAAGAGGCTGTTGGAGCAGGCGACTGTCAACATCAATTTGCCACCATCAATTTTGAAATCGGTTCTGTAGTTTCAAAGATTCCATAGAAATTGTAATTTAGAATGATTTTAGAACGCTTTTCGCTCATTTCACCCTTTTAAATTTCGATTTTTTTTAATTTATTCTTAGAGAGCGTTTACATCTTATAAGTAACTACAATGCCAAATTTCAAATTTCTAGCTCCTTCAGTAAAAAAAATTGCAATTTTAGAACGTTTTTCGCTCTTGTACTCCCCTGGGGGTAGTGGCACCGACATAAAATATAGACTATGTTGGAGCAGGGATTGTCACCATCAATTTGCCTCTATCACTTTTGAAATCGGTTCGGTAGTTCCAGAGATTCCATAGAATTGTAATTTAGAATGTTTTTAGAACGCTTTTCGCTCATTTCAACCTTTTAAATTTTATTTTATTTTTAATTTGTTCTTAGAGAGCATTTACATCTTATAAGTAGCTACAATGCCAAATTTCTAGCTCCTTCAGTATAAACAAAATCGCAATTTAGAACGTTTTTCGCTCATGCCCCCCCCCCCCCCTGAGGTTAGTGGCACCGACATAAAATATAGCCTATGTTGGAGCAGGGGTTGTCACTATCAATTTGCCACCATCACTTTTGAAATCGGTTCTATAGTTCCGGAGATTCCACAGAAATTGTAATTTAGAACGCTTTACGCTCATTTCACCCTTTTAAATTTCATTTTTTTTAAAATTTGTTCTTAGAGAGCATTTACATCTTATAAGTAGCTATAATGCCAAATTTCAAATTTCTAACTCCTTCAGTATACAAAAAATCGCAATTTTAGAACGTTTTTCGCTCCTGCACCCCCGTGGGGTTGGTGGCACCGACATAAAATATAGCCTATGTTGGAGCAGGGGTTGTCACCATCAATTTGCCACCATCACCTTTGAAATCGGTTCGGTAAGTTCCAGAGACACATCCCCTACAAACAAACAAACAAACAAAAAAACAATCTTTACTCCTTTATAATATTAGTATAGATATAACTATGTGGTATTCTGTCTACACATTACTATTAATTATCTCTTTAGAGATTTAATTAGAATGTTACACGAACTTGATATGTTTTTTGAAATTCAAAGATATTATATTAGGGGCCTCTGCCCCCTGCTCGCTATACGCTTACCAACCCCCGTTCTGATTTCACAGCCTCTTAAAACCTGGTAATGTATATCCTGTTTTAAAATGATGATGATGATGATATCACGAACGGCGACTATCTTCTGTAATCAGGTTATAATGCTTTTTCATTTAATTCATCTTTTTCATTTTTAATATTCATGTGTAAACACAATTTTTATGACGTAATTTTCTTTATTTCCTGCTTTCAACACGTGATCATTTAATTATTATTTTAAACTTTTATTATTGTTTTTAATAGTTTATAGTACCATTATTTTTTTTATATATATATAGAAGGATATATCCTTCTATATATAAAAAAAAGTAATGGTTTGGAAATGGACCAATGAAAATCTGCGTAGATATTCCGGGTTATTCTCATCGCTTTTTTACTAGGGACTTTTTTGAGGAGCGATTACTTTTTTTCTAGCCATCCTACGGATTCGAAAATCATACCACCAGACGCGAAATATAACAAGCTTTTAGAAATTTAAAATATTATCACGGTCGGACTGTAAAAACTCAAAAAATCCTTAAAAATCGAGTAAAAAATCTTTTATTGAAAAAGTCATTTTTTTATATTGTTGCCAATTTCTAAATAAACGCAAAGAATTATGTTTTATCTCAAATAAAAAAATGTATTTGCGCGAGACTATTAAAACCAATAATGAAAGTTTAAAATAATAATTAAATGATCACGCGTTGAAAGCAGGAAATAAAGGAAATTACGTCATAAAAATCGTGCTTACACATGAATATTAAAAATAAAAAAGATGAATTAAATGAAAAAGCATTATAACCTGATTACAGAAAGTAGTCGCCGTTCGTATCATCATCTTTTTAAAACAGGATACATTATCAGGTTTTAAGAGGCTGTGAAATCAGAACGGGGGTTGGTGAGCGTTAGCGAGCAGGGGGCAAAGCCCCCTAGAAATAATAATCTATATAATAAAAGCGTAAGTCATGTGACTGTCATCAACAATTCCGGGATGCCCGCTTCACTTTTTCATATGCCAGGCGGCCATTTTTATTCAAAAATATTTTTTCAAATAAAACTGCATGAAAGTTACATTTTAAGAAAGATCGTTCAAAATAATTTAATATTTGAGAGATGACTTACATTAAATTATGTATATATTCTGCAATAACTTCAGTTGAAATTAGATTCTCAGTTCAAATTATCTATCTATGAAAGTAAACAACAACAAAAAAAACATTCATTCGTCGTGAAGGTTTAAAATATTAAACCATGAATTTTTGGACCGCTGCCTGGTACATAAAAAAAAATAATCCGCACCAGTGAGGCAATTAAAGTTTACCATAATTGTGTTCTATACAACTCAACTTCCTTCCGGATCTTTTCTTGACGTAAGCTAAATGTAAACAAATACAACTAATGTAATAATATTTAATGAATCAAATTTCGAAACGATTTGTCAGTTAATTTGGTATTTATGTATTATACGTGCCAGGAAAACAGATCACCGAAAATTATTGTTAATCACCAATCATACTTACCATTGTTAATGACC
The DNA here is from genome assembly GCA_963931845.1 of Maratus michaelseni. Taxonomy (NCBI): domain Eukaryota; kingdom Metazoa; phylum Arthropoda; class Arachnida; order Araneae; family Salticidae; genus Maratus; species Maratus michaelseni. The sequence goes on from OZ007589.1 coordinate 471,565,508, forward strand.
AATCGCGTTCAAAACAGTAATTTAATATACATTTATAAAATACATAACATCATTAGGTACTTTTATGTTATTTTTAAATCGCCAATACCAGCTTTTATTTTTCGCTTGTGCAAATTAGAAACGATACTTTGATTTTGAAATCAAATATTTTGATTTATAATATTATTTCTTATTTATCTATTTTCTATTTTGAATGAAAAGTGTGACCGGCATGTATTTTAAATTAAAAGTGTGAACAGCATGTATTTTAAATTGGAACAGCTGTCTCAGACGCATCGGGGTTGGCGCAATTTTTGTTTTGCGCCATTTTGGCGAGAAAACCCTATTTTCAGGTACCTGTTAGAGATTGCTAAAATTTCGCTTTAGTTCCTTACTAATTATCCTGCTTACTAACTCCTTACTAATTATCCTGCAAATATGGTATAAAAAATACATAGGTACCAATTTAGTGGGAATAATTTTTACTATTAAATTCTATTTATAAATTTTGTTTCGGGAATTGTCTACATATTAAAAAATGCACGAACGTTGATTTTTTCAAATTGTAACACCTAGGTTTAAGTACCAAGATCAAGACAGACTGGGAATATACTTACTTTAATTCTTCATAGAGTTATAAAAGAAAATATGTTAGGGATTTATCTAAAAATTTCGGAAAATAAAATTTAAATCTTGTGATAAAAAGTACTGAACACTCCTTTAGTCAGCAGTAAAATTATACAGGAACTTAAAATTTATAATAAACTTTCTTTATATAAAAGTAAATACTACAAAATATTTCTGGTAAGTCTCTACGTGTTATTTTCTGTAGATTCTTTGAAAACAGAAGACGATCCCCTTAAACTGTAGGAAGGTTCTCTGCATCTCGAAAACTAATTATTCAAATGAGCTGTACACTTACACACAGTTTTTTTATACAAAAATTAATATAGGTGATAATTCATAATTTTTAATAAATATTTATTAATAATTTTCATAATTAAAACAATGTCCTTGGATACAAAAAATACCCTGGAATATGTTTGGGTCTATTAAGTGTATTTAATTAAAAAATTAATAAAAATTCATTCGAGTGATTTTTATAAGTTTGTCAAGTGGATTTAAGATTATCATCCTCAAACTTCACACACTTCTAGCTCTATGAGAATTTAACACAAAGCATTTAAACTATACCTTTTCGCGCAGGCTGCCTCGATCCAAGGAACTCAAACAGGGTCTCAAAAATAGGTGTTATTATTTGAAAATTCAAAGTTAGTATAATTTTTTATATGTCGACATCTCCTGTAACATACTTAATCCATAGCTTTAATTATAGTAGTCATTATTTCCAATCGATTAGTGCCTATAGATATTTGACAATTAGTTTTAGAAGAATTGGTAGGGGGTGATCACATTTTTTTTTTCAGGATTGTAAATTAACACATTTGATATATCCTTAGTTGTGTCCATTAGGACAAAAAAAAAAAAAAAAAAAAAAGAATCTTTCTTTAATTTTCTAGCAATTTTAGACATTATTACAAGTTTGAGGATATTTATGTTTTTTTTTTTTTCAACCGTCATCGTGCTGTGAGATATGACTTGACTAACTGTTCCCTTTTATACAATTCTTTTTTTCACTCAAGCAACACAACAGCATTGTTGGATATCATTAATCCATTGTTTTCTAGCTTCGTTGGCCAACGATTGAGTTTGACGGCTTCTAATAGCTAATTCTGCGTCTGAGCCAACGGTTATAGCTGATCGTCAGTCTAAAGATATCAATTCCCATTTGACCAACAGTTATGTTTGCTGGCAAAACTGCGCTAATAATAATATTAGCACTTTGCCGCCCGCATGTCTCGTAAAAATACTTCAATTCGTAAAATGTTGAAATGATTGATTGACACCAGAATTCAGAAACAAATTTATTCCAAAAAAAGTAAAATCTTTTCTTCATGTACCTGATAAAAGGAAATGTTTCATTCCAAAATTCTGGTGGAAAAGAAGCGTTTAAGGATTAAAATTAAGTTACTTTACGTACGACACCACTGTGGTGTCACCGGACGGCAAAGTGTTAAAATACGCAAATACTTGATTCTATTTTAATTAGAAACTAAACTAATTTGCTGATTTTTTAGGTAAAATTAGTTATGCTTCTAGATTTGCCTATTAAAATTGCTTCTAATTTGGTTTCCAGAAATGTATCCTCATTTACCATTTGTATTTAAACAAAAGTCTCTAAAACTATATGCAAATGAATTTTACTTTTATGACTACTAAAATGCAAGAATATCACTTCAACCTCTACATAAAACAATATAGTTATTTAACGTAATATGAATTACTTATCAAGTCAGTTATAAACATGATATAGATGCAATTTCTTATATAATATGACAGCAAATGCTGTTTATTTTTTTCTTTAGTAAAGTAGCATCTTTATATGTGATCTCTGACGGTGTTTGCCTCAACACACATACAAAATAAAGATTCAGTATGCAAAATTCGTTCAAAAAATATTTATATCGAGAATAAAAATGTACTTTCAGTATTGAAATAGAAATTTTGAAACTAAAACTCATGCTTGATTTTTTTTCTTTTGTAAAAGTACCAAATGTTATAGCAGTATTTGAATGTCCAAATATAGGAGTATTTAAATGGGAAAATAACACTTGCTTGTGCAAGTGTTATTTTCCCATTGTTCCCATTTTTGTAATATTGCTGCTAGTGCAATATTACACTAGCAGCATTTTGGATAAGGAGAGGCATCGGGAGGAGGAAGGGGAATTTTGTGTGCTTAAAAATGACTTTATGCATCCTTAAAACGCTGAATTGATATCGCACTACAAAAGGGTTTCTACTGACAAATGACATAAAAAATAGTGATTAGTAGCCTTAAACAGGTAAAATATTTGAGTAAATTTACTTTTCTCAGCACACTCTTCCCATGATTTGCAAATTTCTTATCATAATTAGAGAACAAGGAAAATTAAGTTTCCGTAATTGAAAGAAATTCTCCGGGAATTGTAATCCTGCAAGCGAAAGGATTTTACTGCCAGCGTTTTATAATTCAAAAAACCTACAATGGTTTCTGAATAGTAATCATTGCTTTATTTAATGATCGATTTTTCCGTGATAAATAAAACAATTTTTTTATTTAAAATACATACCAGAATTTCCGAATAGTTACTTAATTACGTAAAGGCTGTCATTAAATAAAGCCAACCGAAAATTTGGTAGGTATTTTGAATGAAAAAAACGCTGGCCGCGGGATCCCAGCTTGCAGAATTACAATCCAGAAGTGTCATCGAGGTTGTATTCCTCGAAAAGACAGGTTATGTTTTCCAGTCAACAACAAAATCCACGCAAAACGTTTTTGCCTTCTCATATTTATCTCTTTCTTTTATAAAGTTATTTTTCGAAAAGCATGGTTTCAATTATAGGTCCATTCAGAAACGGCTTTAAAAGGGCGCAAGATCCCCTGGGTACTACAATGGAGAGTACGCAAAATATTTTATCTGAGATTAAAACCTAAAAAATATCACCCTAAGAACCGATGAAAAAAATCTTTCTTGGGCGTGAGATTTAGTAGCCAGGGCTATTAAAACTTTCCCTAGGTCTCCGTTTTCGATCCTCAATCGTATGCAAACAACGTCGGCTGGTTTCCTATTCTGAAAATTCCTTTGATGAATGTTCAATTTCTTTATGATAATAAAAATACCTCTCTTTTGCTATCTGTCTATTAGTTGATGGATTATTCCTAAGCAAATTCTCGAAATTTAGTACACTAATCAGAATATATGTGTGTGGAAAAATATTGCGCGAAATTTTCCCTGGCTGAGGGCGCACCGGCACCCGGGCCGATGGGCCGGTCCGAGCCTGATTGTTTTTGGAGTTTATGAGGATGTTTCTTTTCAGCAATTCAGTCATCAAGCCACGATTTTATTCGAATGGCAATGCATTTTATAAGTAGTTTACACATTTTTTATTTTAATATTTTACCTTATACATATCCATGATGGGTAAGTATTACGGTGGCCCCCAACGACTCGTTTTTTAACACTTTCCAACTTAGTTGAAAAGTGTTTATGACTTCGGTTTGTCTGCCGTCTGTCCGTGCTCTAACTGCCGTAAATAGGCTCGGACTGCCCGGCAATTTTTATATGTTATTGTCGTCATCTATAGCATGTTCCCTATTTCAACTGAAGTGTGTAGGACTTATAGTTTTTTTTACAGGGACACTCAAAAGAATTCCGTTACATTACGGTCTATGGGGAAATATCATTTGTGGTTTATTTTAATGATGTTATACAATTTCAAACACATTGTAATGGATATATATCACTAAGGTGCATTACAAGAAGCTTAATATGGAATAGGGTGTGCAGAGCCCGATTAAGGTCATCTGGGGCCCAAGGCGCAGCAAATTTTTGGGGTCCCCTCAAATTAAAATAGTAGCTAGAAAATTTTTCGAGGATTATTATTAGATATTATGATACAGTTGCCAAGTTAAGCAAAATCTTTTTGTTTTGTTTTTGAGAAAATAATTGCAGAAAACTTCATTTTTAAGAAACTTTTTCTAAATCATTTTATTCATTTTGGGCCCCCCATCAAAAGTGGGCCCAAGGCCGTGGCCTAGTTGGCCTGTGCGTTAATCAGGCCCTGAGGGTGTGCATAGCACTTATAGTTACTTTACAGGGACAGTCAAAAGAATTCCGTTACATTACGTCTATGGAGAAAAATCGTCTGCGGTTTATTTAAACGCATTGAAATTTATATATAACACTTAGGTGCATTACAAGAGGCTTACTACAGAATATTATGTGTATATAGCAGTCATCGTTCATTTGCAGGTGACACACAAAAGAATTTTCTACTGTTTGTTAACAACAATTCCTGGAAGTGCGCTTTAAATTTAACTCACTTTTTGTCTATTACTTGGTGTGTATAAATTCTGTAGATCCTATACAGGGCAGCACAAAAGTTCGCGAACACATTTCCGTTTATTGACAGAAACTCCAGAAGGAGAATTTTAAACTGTGCTACGCGTTTCCTAACTAAATTAAAATTTAGCATCCTATGTAGTATCTATACAAATCTATAGATCCTATACAGGGCTGAATAAAAGTATTCGGATATTTTTCCGAATATTGTATCTGTTGGAAATTCCTGAAATTGGGTTTTTAAATATGTTATGCGTTTTCCAAATTGTTTAGTTAGATGTTACCTTTCAGCTTATTAAACGGTCATGATTTGTAAAGTTGTTTTGGAAGCGTTGGAAAGTGTTACATAATCTATGCTTGACGCATGATTTTTCGTTCTTGTTTATTATGATGGGAAATTTTTTTTACCGATTTTCCAAAACTGCCCCCGTTGTCTCATTAATTTGCTCATCGTAATCTTCTATATGTAAAATAATTAAAACATCTATTTTGTGATACTGTCATTAATAATATGGACGATTCATTCTCCTCTATATTGTATGAATTATTCTCCCCTAGGTTTTGAACCTGTTATTGACGCTCTAAACGCGATCGTTGTTGGGTCTTCCTCCGACCGATAGGCAGAAAAAAAAACCTGGCAGGCCCTAATCGAAGTTTTGTATCGGCGGGTCAGAGGTGAATGCGGGCAAAGAAGGGTTATTTTCGCCGTCAACAACAGGTAGAGAAGAAAAGGACATCGACCTTCTAGGTTTCACTGCGACCGCGGAGTTGTTCGAGGATCAGAAAAGCTAGTTTTAAATTCCGAGAAGAATCTGGATATTTTTAAGAAGGAAATTCGAACATGACCCTATAACCAACTATTTTAAAATGGGTTCGAAGTTTTGCTCGTTAGAAGTTTGAGAATATAGTAATTAAAAATATAGTAAGTAATAAGTAATATAGTATTAAATATATTATATTATGTATAATAATATAATATATTTAATATATAATAATATAATATACTTAATGTATAATAATATATTTAATTATATAATAATATAATATATTTAATTATATAATAATATAATATATTTAATATATTATAATATAATATATCATTATAGTCTTATCATATGTACATAGCTGTACATATTAACGTCCAAAACGACATATTAAACGTCCCGGTCGTCGATGTCTTAAACTTATTGAATTTAGCTTTTGAAATTTCCCGGTGACATCTTCCGTAATCGGGTTTGCCGCTACCGTTCTGGGACTCACGTTAATTATTTATCGGTACATATTTTGTAATTTGAATTTATTCTGAATGCAACAAGGGTGAATAACAAAACTATATCTCTCAATTTTGGCTATGTGTAACTGATACGCCTCAATAAGTTTACATCCAAACTAACTGTTACCCGTGACTTCGTTCACGCAACATTAAAAGAAGAATAAGTACATTAATTAAGCAAAATATTTCACTCCCGATAATTAAAAACGTTAATAATTAACTAACTCTTTATCACATTTCATAGGAGACAGTACGGTATTTTTTGTTATAGGGACCTTGACATAACTCAATCTTAAAAATGTGAAATTTTGTGCCAAATAATCGCGAAAATGAAATTGCAAACAATGCAAAAAAGGAGAGCCAAATAAAATCGTAGAAATAGACGAATTGGGCAAAAACAAATGTCAATTTTACCTGATAAACAATTTTACTTTTAACATCTTTGTGAAACGTTTTAACAGCCATCCTTCCAAAAAAAAAAAAAAAAAAAAAAAAACATTAATTAGAAATAGTATATATGCTTTTTCTTTAAATTCAATTCTACCTCCTTGGTTTAATGTATAGCTGAAACAAATCTTGTTTTCTAAATGACAGTATGTTGACAGGCAATTTTTGTTCTCCAGAATAAATTGATTCATGAAGTTTCAATATGTGAAAATATGTTCTTATTTTTCAGATAATTTACTGAAATCAAGATTTTGTTTTCACCATCTATTCAAAGTGAAAATAAATTCTGTTTTTCAGTTTTAATGAGAAAATGGTGTAAAAAAATATACTGATCAGCTTTATTTCTCTTTTTTTATACAGAAATACGGAGTAATTTACTTTCTGTTTTTAGAGCAACTTCGTTAAAATTTACAAAAAAATAAAAAATAAAAAATCCCGGCATCTAATTTAATTTTTTAAATTTTGAGAGTTTATGTGACATCCTCTGATCAATGATAACCGGTATTAAGTAAATCGCGTTGCGTTCGATAGTCTAGGAGTAGTTGCGAAATACAAACACACGGTCAGATTTTAATATGATAGATTCGTGTTAATTTTCCTTTTCTTAAAATTATGATGTGATTTTTAGCAGAAAAACTCTCATCTGTATATAACGGATACTCATGCTCAATAATCAGTATAGAAAAAAAAACACTTAAATTTTTCGTTATAAATATGGCGTGAAACTAATCTGCTTTCTATACTTACTGATCCTTGTACTATTAATGTAAGGAATTAATTCACACTCATTTTAAAACATATTGGAAAATTCCCGTTTTATTTCAAACTAGCATGCTACGCCCGCTGCGCTGGGCCATTTTTCTAAATGTACCTTAAATCAAGCGAAATGGCTTTGTATTTTAAAGGAATGTGGATCTTCACCTACAGATGCTACCTTAGTAAATATTTTCAAACGAACTTTGAATCAAAGGAATTATATCAATGCATTTGAGCATGTATTTTAAAGCAATACACAGAAAAAAATAAAACCCAATTTGGGTCGAAAGATTCTTAGGTATGTGACAAAATTGGGTCATACCTGTTTTGGTTGCCACTGTGTATCCATTTTGGGCACTGTTAACTACCCATTTTCAAAAAAAAAAAAAATGGTATTTAACAGTGCCTAAAATGGATACACAGTGGTAACCAAAACAGGCATGACCCAATTTGGGCACATACCTAAGAATCTTTCAACCCAAATTGGGTTTTATTTTTTCCTGTGTAGGGACGTTCACCTGGATTTTCCTTCAATATTGCTGTAAACGATGTGAACAACATTGCGTAATATTATATCATACATTGGACAAAATTTGGGCTAAAAGAAGCAACTCATTTAGTTGATCATTTTGGTAGGGAAATGAGGCCATTATGAGATTATGACAAAAGGACCTAAAATGTTCTCTAGTCAACATACTACTAAAAAGAGAAAGCATTACAATGATTGCATAGATTGACCATTGAACTTAAATAATGTTCGGGTGATTCATTTTCGTCTGTAAGTTCTTGAATCTGTAAGTTCTTGAAGTCCATCTTTCTTGTCTCCATGTGAGATTCTGGTAACGTAAATACAATCTCACTCTATGTCACGTTATATTTCACAATATACGTCCTCTTCCGGCAAGTCTACTACGGTTTATCATCTATCTTTCGATTTCAGCAGAGTATTAAATACAGTGAAAATTGTAATAAATTGTTGCACATTGTTGGTAATATATCAAAAGATTAATATCCGGAATTAATTTCTATGACAGTTTATTTACATCGTTTAAAACTCATCCCGATAAAAAGTAATTATCTGGAATTTCAAACAGGAAATGAAATTGCCTGATGCAATATGAAGAGGTTTTTACAACACGTGATCTGAACAAGGAAGTGAAAGACTAAAATACGTATTAGTGACGTAAATTGACTTTACGTCATTACCATCCAATGAAAGACCTTAAAAATGATGTCACTTGATAAGGACTAAGACCGTTGCATCTCTGCTTTATACAACTTTAATAGATGCTTTTTCTCTCGCGATGGAGTTGGAACTGTATACTCCGATCTCCCTTAAACTAAATTAAATTTAACTAATGATTAAAATTAAAACTAATGTAACAGCAAAATGTAATTAAAGGATAATTAAATAATTTAAATTAAATTATGAATATGTTTTATTAATTAATAATGTTTTCACATTTCAAATCACATAGTGAGTCAACATGAACATAAAACATTGTGTGTGCCCCAATTACTGGATATTACATTTTGGATACACTGCAATAAAGGATTAATCAAATGGAGACTCTAGCGACCTGGCATGCAGAAAAATGAGGAGTGACTATGAATGCTGAAAAATGGAGGTAAGCAAATATCTTACCTATCTTTTGTTCCGAAAGTAGAATTGATTATTTATATTGCTTTAGAACGCGCAAAATTACTGACTACCGAGAAAATAACACTAACAAAGATTATGAGAACGAAATATTCTAAAGTATATAAAGGATAAAAATAAAAATAAATATAGTGTCCTTAAATCCTCGAATACTTAAAAGAAATTAATTAATTTTAGATATATATTCTAAATTAGAAAAATGGCAACCTTCAAAGAAGGAAGTATAATTGAAAAATTAAATTCCAGTAATTACGCAAACTGGAAATTCAAGGTGGAGATGCTCTTGATAAGAGAAGAGCTCTTTGAAGTTGTCACAGACGACCCACCTAATCCAATAACCCCGGAATGGTCGAAGAAAGATAGAAAGGCAAGAGCCTTGATAAATTTAAGTATTGAGGATAATCAAATTATCCAAATTAAGCATTTACAAAATGCACAGGACACATGGAATACGCTAAAAAGAATCCATGAGAGATCAAATCTGTCCAGTAAACTCTTTCTCCTTAGGAGACTTTATGGAACGAAATTATCTGAAGGAGGAAATATGATTAATCATATTACCAAAATATTAGAAATTATCGATAAGTTATCAGCCATAGGCGAAGAAATTAAAGCAAATCATATTTCAGCATTATTGCTCTGCTCTTTACCTCCTTCATACGACACCCTCATAACCGCATTAGAAGCCAGACAGGAAGACGAATTAACTCCAGAGTTTATAAAGAGTAAATTAACAGACGAATTTAATAAAAGAAATGAGCATTCAAATACAAGTGATAATACCAACAAAGCCTTTAGAGCTGAAAGAAAATTTAAACCCACAGGTTTTAAAAAAGAAGAAAAATACTGCACGATTTGTCGATTAAAAAACCACAACACAGTTAATTGCTGGCATAACAAACATAAAACAACTAACTTTAAACAAAATGTAAGAAAAAACTTCTCTTCTTCATTAGTCTTTCAAAAAGACGAGAACAGGTTAAAAGGCGCAGACTCAAATAAACCGAACAATAAAAGCACAGCTTATTTCGGAACCGAAGAAAAGAAAAATTGCGCATTTATAGCGAACAAATCGCAAAATAAAGCATGGATCATAGATTCTGGCTCATCCTCCCATATTTCAAATAATGAAAATTTATTTTCTGAATTTACAAATAAAGAACATACCAACGTCGTAATTGCCAACGGCAATAAATTAAAATCCTATGGTTCAGGTAATGTAAATATTACCACAATAACCTCCGACGGTAGAACACATGAAATAACATTAAAAGATGTTCTACTAGTACCCGAAATTGAAACTAATTTATTTTCGGTAGCTAAAGCTACGAAAAACGGATGCAAAATAATGTTCGAGAATAATAAATGTTTTCTAGAATATGAAGGATTAATTCGCTTGGAAGGTACAAGAAAAAACAATTTATACGAAATTCAGCAAACTAACGAAATCACAGATGAAAATTTCGTAAATATGATAACAAATTGCAAAAATAAAAATTGCGTTGAACTGTGGCATAGAAGGGACATAAAAACGTCGCGTCAATGAGGGAAATAATGACTAAGGAATTAGCATGCGGAATAAACATAAATAATTGTTCCCATAGTACCGAATGTGAGCCTTGCATCAAAGCAAAAATAACTGAAGCACCATACCCCAAAAAGATGGAATTTAGAGCAAATAAAATTTTGCAGTTAGTGCATTCAGACATATGTGGTCCTATTCAAACTCCAACCATAGGTGGGAAAAATTACTTTTTAACCTTCATAGACGATTACTCTAGATTTACTATAATTTATCTACTACAAAATAAAAGTGAGGTATTTGAAAAATTAAAGGAATATGTTGCTCTGGTCAACAATAAATTTGGCAAAAAGCCTACAGAACTCAGAACTGATAATGGCAAAGAATTTAAAAATTCTAATATAGATAATTTTCTAAAAGAAAATGGAATTAAGCAACAGCTAACAGTACCATATTCTCCCAGCCAGAATGGTGTTGCTGAACGAGAGAATAGATCATTAATTGAAATGACAAGAACATTGTTAAGTGACTCTAATTTACCATTACATTTCTGGGGAGAGGCGATCTGCACTGCAAATCACCTACAAAATCAACTGCCAACTAAAGCCAACGAGAAAACTCCATATGAGTTATGGACAAACAGAAGACCAAATCTAAAATATTTAAGAGTCTTTGGCTGCAAAGCTTATGCATATATTAACAAGCAAAAAAGACAGAAATTAGATAATAAAGCAGTAGAAGGGATCTTCGTGGGATACGATAATTATTCCAAAGGATATCGTATCTATACGAGCGGCAAAGATATCACTATAGCCAGAACGGTGAAGTTCTTAGAAAACTATCCAATAAATTCAAATAAAGAAAAACGGCTAGAGCTAAATTTAGATGAAAACACTAATGCCGAAAACGAAAAGTCAGAAAACCCAAATCTGATAAAAATCGAAATTTCAAATGAAAATGATAATCAGAATGCATCTGAACTAAATCAAACTGAACCGAGAAGATCAGATAGAGTAAATAAAGGGGTTCTCCCAGATAGACTAATTTATTTGGTTAAAGATGTAAATATTAACGAACCGAAAAATTGGTAGGAAATAATAAACATGGACAACCCAGTAGAAAAAGAAAACTGGATCAAAGCGACACAGGAGGAGATAGAATCTCACAACCAAAATAAAACTTGGACATTAGTTGACCCCCCGCCAAATACAAAAATAATAGGTTCGAAATGGCTCTTCAAAACAAAATTAGATGATAAAGGAAAAATACAAAAATATAAAGCGTGTTTAGTGGCAAAAGGCTATTCTCAAAATTTCGGCATTGATTACTATGAAACCTTTGCTCCAGTGGTTTCACATACTACAATTAGAACTTTTTTAGCAGCCGACGCCTATCATAAACTAAACATAAATCACGTTGACATTAAAACAGCATTTTTGTATGGAAATTTAGATGAGGATATATACATCACTCAGCCGGAAGGCTATGTCAAACCTAATCATGAAAACAAAGTGTGCAAACTAAATAAGGCTATATACAGCTATAAAACAGGCAGCTAGAGCCTGGCACACAAAAATTTCAGAATCGTTAGAAAAGTTAAATTTCAAACAATCAATTTCAGACACGTGTTTATTCATACGTAATACTAAAAACAGTAAAGCATATATTATCGTCTATGTAGACGATTTATTAATATCAGCAAAAGAAAATGAAATTAAAGAAATTATACAGAAACTTAAGATTGAATATGAACTAAAGGATTTAGGTCAATTAAACTACTACCTAGGGATTAAAATTGAAAAAACAAACAAAGGATATAAACTGAATCAAAAAAGTAAAATTGAAGAATTAGTTAGAAAATTTAAATTAGAAGATGCGAAACCTTACAAAACGCCCATGGAAACAGGCTATTTAAATTTTGATAACGAAGAAATACCATTGCCAAACAACATCGATTATAGAAAGGCAATTGGCGCTCTTTTGTATATCTCAACTGTCACAAGACCAGATATTTCAGCTGCGATTAACATCCTAAGTAGAAAAAACGAAAACCCTTCACAGAAGGATTGGAAAGCAACTAAAAGAGTGATTTCCTATTTAAATCACACTAAAAACTTTAAACTAGAAATAAATACAACACATCAACCAATACTTGAAGTATACTGTGACTCAGACTGGGCTGGAGACATACAAACTAGAAAGTCCACCAGCAGAAACCTATTTTTATTAGGGAAAAACCCAATTTTGTGGATTACCAAAAAGCAATCATGCATAGCCATGTCAAGTGCTGAAGCTGAGTACATTTCAGCAGCAAATGCGACACAAGAAATTTTATGGTTAATTAGACTATTACAAGAATTTGACTTAGAACAGACATTACCCATAATTATGCATGAGGACAACCAGTCCTGCATAAAAATGATCGAATCAGAAAAATACACCCGTCGCACGAAACACATTGATATTAGGTATCATTCCATTAAACACCTAAAGGACAATGGTACAATATATCTAAAGTATTGTCAATCTAAAAACATGGTAGCGGACATCCTAACGATGCCCACTCCCAAACCTATCTTCGAAGTTCACAGAAATAACTTAAACTTAAGAAATCAAATTCCAGAGATTAAGGAGGAGATTGTTGGTAATATATCAAAAGATTAATATCCGGAATTAATTTCTATGACAGTTTATTTACATCGTTTAAAACTCATCCCGATAAAAAGTAATTATCTGGAATTTCAAACAGGAAATGAAATTGCCTGATGCAATATGAAGAGGTTTTTACAACACGTGATCTGAACAAGGAAGTGAAAGACTAAAATACGTATTAGTGACGTAAATTGACTTTACGTCATTACCATCCAATGAAAGAACTTAAAAATGATGTCACTTGATAAGGACTAAGACTGTTGCATCTCTGCTTTATAGAACTTTAATAGATGCTTTTTCTCTCGCGATTGAGTTGGAACTGTATACTTCGATCTCCCTTAAACTAAATTAAATTTAACTAATGATTAAAATTAAAACTAATGTAACAGCAAAATGTAATTAAAGGATAATTAAATAATTTAAATTAAATTATGAATATGTTTTATTAATTAATAATGTTTTCACATTTCAAATCACATAGTGAGTCAACATGAACATAAAACATTGTGTGTGCCCCAATTACTGGATATTACATTTTGGATACACTGCAATAAAGGATTAATCAAATGGAGACTCTAGCGACCTGGCACGCGGAAAAATGAGGAGTGACTATGAATGTTGAAAAATGGAGGTAAGCAAATATCTTACCTATCTTTTGTTCCGAAAGTAGAATTGATTATTTATATTGCTTTAGAACGCGCAAAATTACTGACTACCGAGAAAATAACACTAACACACATAAAGAACGGTATTTAACTTTCATATTTAAAAAAATGGTGAAACATAAAAAAGTGCATTTTTAAAGCTGAATATGAATAAAATTAAAATGACGCCATTTTCACTGTCTTTCCATTTTTTAGACCAGTTGCATTCGTGTAACCGTTAATCTAAAAAAAAAACCCAATGAATAACTCTGGTAGAAGAATAAGCCTCTAGTTTGTATCCCATAAAATCTTCCTAATCTTCCGTAATCTTGCCGATATCCAAGTTTGACGTCAAACATTAGAAGTGCTTGAAACGATATGGTTACTAATGTACCAGAGTTAGTTACAAAACGCATTACAAACGTTAAAAGTTATTTACGCGCCAAGCTATGTTCCATTAAATAATGTCAAACTACTGTTAATTCAATTATAGATCTTTCAATAACAAAATTCCATATCTTAAATAAAACTGACAATGATAAAATTAATTATGTAAAATGTTTAGTAATATTATTTTTGGTGATTACTTCAACCGAAGATTTTTTTTGCATTTCTCTAAAGAGCATAATAACACGCAGAAATAAATTCATTTCTCACTATATTTAGCTGCTAGGGCTGTGTGTAGGTCGAAAAGGCTTTATAATGATCGAAAAATTATCTAATCAGAATTTCAGGTACTCGTTTTTTGTTATCCAGCCTGAAACGATAAATCGACAATTATTATATATTCTATTCGCCACCATTGACATTACAAAGTTTTTCCATACATTGAAAGCGCCAAAACAGTGGCTGAGATTTTCTGCTCTCAAAGCTGGCATACGGGAAGTGCTGGGTTCAAACCCCTGTTGCGCTCGTTGAACTAACCATTCGGAGTTTCCCGTGGTATTCTTCAAACATTGCCGTAAATACGGGCTAGGATCCCTTAGAAAGACCCCCACGGAGGGCACTCCCCCCAGGGTCTATATCCCTCGTGTAGATAATCGGCCGTCCTAAAATCAACCAACCGTACATTGGAATCATTGCTTTTTTGGTAAAACTTTGCTTCAGAATGAAAAAAAACCCATAAATTTAGCAATCGCTAATTTCAAAAGTCGTCTAATCTTTTGTAATCTGAATCGTTGTCCAGAGTAACCTTCAAACATAAACGAAACATCCAACAATATAATAAAAATGCCAACTGGTAGGTGACCGGAATACGGATAATTAGTCTAATGTCTTTTAAAAACCTTCCTGAAAGAAGGGAAGATATGCCGAAAAAACTAAAAAGAAATGACGAATCAAAAAGAGCATAGAAAATTTATTTCAGCAAACAATTTTTATTGCAAAATGTAGCCTTTTGTGATAGTAATAACGTATAATGGCAGACATCTCCTTAAAAATATTCTCTGGTTCCTAACTTTTGAAACAGTGAATATTTCTATAAGTGAAATTGGCGATATATTAAAAAAATAATAAAATTAAATTAAAAGAATAGACAATATTCGCTGATCTGAGTTCGAGGCTATAAAAATATAATTGGTGAAAACAAACCGGCATGTTTCCTTAGTAAATTTTTAAAATTTAATTATTTTACAATATGTGTTTGAGTGGCAGACATTCACTAAAATTTAAATATTTGATCCCCTATTCATAACAATAACTGCTATTTATATAATTTGCATTTGAATATAAAAATTTACTCCAAAAAGGATCTTGTATACACGAAAAAACACTATTATTGCAAATATCGCTCAAGCTGATGTCACGCTCATGCATTTTTGGCTTAAAATCACATTTTTTGGCGACAAAAGTAAAATCAAAATCGTAAATAAACAAATAACATGCAACTCATAAATGCAGTCATTTTTACAATTACATCTGCTAGTTCCTAATATAAGACACATGATAGGGAAGTTATAAAAAAAAATTAACAGAAAGAAAAAAAGGAAAAAAAAATTACTCATATTTTATTAAATCAAATTATCAGATGCATCTTTGTTAACCTATCGCAAACGATAAATCGCCAAATATTGGCTTAATCTGAATTGCAATCTCATGCATTGCAAATATTTTTAAGCATTACAAACATTCCTTTGGGGTTTAAATTAAATATTATGCCTCATTAAACCAGTTTTTTTTTTCTTTCTTTTTCTTTTTTTGAGGGGAGGAGGGGGGGGGGATTTTAAATAAAATTAATAACAGAATTTTTATTTTATTTTTCTATGTGTTTGCATTATTTTCTGATATAGCCGTTTCAATTCTTTCGCCAACGATAATGGTCGCCAAAAAATAACCTATGGTAACCTTATCGTCCAAAATAACAGAACTTTCCACCATAATTCTATAACTAATATACGTAGAACTATGTGTTATAAACCTTCCCTGAAAAATTATCTATCCAACAGTGCAAGTTCCATCAAATTCCATTCAGCAGGACTCGAGTTATAAAGGAACGGAACGAAATTTCCGTTTGTGTTTTATATATATAGTAGATATGACGTCTCTTTATCCCCAGAGAAATCTCTTTTTAATGACATAATTCTTGTTAATTTTCTTTTCCAGGCAATTAATTTCAATACTGGCATCGGGGAAATTATGTTACTTTAACGAAATAATATTAAATCTTTAGGTTTTACCAACAAAAACGGAACTATTAACATTCGTCATTTTTTTTTTAGGTAATCGAGTTATTTCTTTTAGTTTTAAGAATGAAAATAACTATTTCTCGCTATCCATGACATTATTTTCGACATGGATAATTTTGTGGAGCATATTATTGACATTTGCTAACCATTTTCTTTTCAAACTTCTTTTTAGTTTTATAAAATTGAAATAAAAAATATGGTATAGTTATATTAGCCATGCACAGACGGTAAAACGTCAAGAATTGTTACCATACAAAAGAAAAAGAAATAAAGTGTCAGAAAATGGCAGTAAGTTGAAGCCAAAGTTCTGATTTAAAGTCATTTAAATAAGCAGATAGCACAATGTAGCGATTTGCTGAAACTTACAGCCACATACTATGAGCTGAAAGGTGATTGAATAATTATTAAGTAGATTGAACGATGTATGTAAAAATTCCTGTAATTGAAGACACCTTTTTATAGTCCAGTTTATATTTATTAAATGAAAAGTTCTCAACAGATGATACACAGATGAAACAGTCCAGTTTAAAGTTGGTTTAACACAGTAAGCATTTAGTTATCTTATTAACCCTCTGAGCGTTTTGGAAAAGGGTAAAATTGTAATGTTGTTTTCTCTGCATTTTGGTTTAAATGCTAAAAAAAAGATGATTCTTTCAGCTTTATAAATAAAACTTAATTACAGATATGAATGTAACCCTTGGGAGTACTAATCATTTTTCAATGTTTTGAAAATTCATTAAATCTATAGAATTATATTATCTTAAACATTGCAGTGAAACCTGGAGCTTAGTGAACGGAATATTACGTTCCACATGCTTAGAGGGTTAAACAATAATGCAAAGACCGGCACATAATCAAAACAAACTAAACTTAACTGAAAAACATACTTTGACACAATGAGTAAAAAGCTGCAGAGTTTATAACGACACTTAATAACTAATACAAACGGCACGCTCCATCACTACAGCCGACTTAACTTAAGATCACCGTTGTCATGAAGATCAAAAACAAAAACCGAATGGCGTTTTGAGAAGCACAGCACTGCATATTTATACCTGGCCAGAAGTCTACCTACCAATGACAATACAGATCTGGAACAGTCACGTAAGTGACGCGTGGCTGACGGCATGAATAATTACGGAATCGGCAAATCAGACAATAACTTATCTGGTGCCATCTATCGTAAAGCAAGCGTACTACGCTAATCGATTCTAATCTTAATCGAATATCGCCGTGTGTTGTGACTGGGAAAAGCTGTAGCGTGGCGTTTAAATGTTTATAAAGTAAATTGAAATTAACAACTATTGTAAAGTGAAATTTATTGGTTTTAATGAGTGAATTATAAGTAATGAACAAAGAATTAAAGAAATATGGGTAAGTTAAATAGATAATAATTACCGAAATTACGTTTTCATAATAAAAATATGCTGATGAAATATATTGTTTATGAGCTTTATACTGTGATTGAATGAAAGTAAATAAAGATGAAATATGACTGAAAGTTAGTGAATGCATGTGTTTAAAAGTGTATCTGAGGCAATAAGACTAAAACTATTGAATGAAGGCTTGTTTTCACAACATAAAGAAAAAACCCAAGATCATTTTATTTCACCATCAAAGCATATCCACTTTATTTTCGCTGTATGAGGTCATGTTTGCTTGTTTCCTATGGTTACGCATATTGAAACGTTGTATTATTATCAAAAACTAAAAAAAGTATGTTTTATTTCTAATATTATTTAATGTTCTTTTTAATTCTTTAATTTGTTTATTTCATTTTCATTTTTCACGTGAAAATTTTTCAATTGAAACTAAATTGTTGTGTAAAAATTATTATTCCGGTTTTGATTCAGTTTTGGCAACAATAAAGTATTAGCAACGGTAAAGTAAATTTAACCATTTTAAAATATTATACGAAAATATGTCCATTTATTTTCTATGAAAATAACAAAATTTTGAATTAAGAAAAAATTTTGAATAAAATAAACAAAAACCAGCCTATGTTCATTTTCGTGTTATAATCAACCTATATGCAAAGATAGATGATCATTAAATTTTCCATTTTGACGCTGGCTTCAGCCGAACATTTGCACACAATGAGATTTATAATATTACTAGCTGTTACCCGTGACTTCGTTCACGTAACATTAAAAAAAGAATAAATGCATTAATTTAGCAAAACATTTCACTTGATAATTAACAACATATATAATTAACCAAAGCTTTATCACATTTTATAGGAGACCATACGGTATTTGTTTGCTATAGAGGCCTTGACATAACCCAGTCTTAAAAAAGTGAAATTTCATGCCAAATAATATATACAATCGCGAAAATAAAACTGCAACTAATGAAAAAAGGAGGACCCAGTAAAATCGTGAAAATCGAGGAATTCCTTTTCGTAAAACGAAAAACAACACTGGCAGAATTCTTCTATACAACAGTGCATTTTAGGTGGTATTTGGTGTACAATTTGTATATGTGTGCATTGCTAAATGGGCATTATTATATTGTTTATCGGCATAGACATATGTTATATATTTCTTACTACATTATCTTGTTTATGTATATATTAAATTAAGTGTTTCAAGCTAAGTGGTGTAAATAGTGAACAAACTGCTTGTGGATTTTATACATTGATAGATATTTCACAAAGATATAACAATCTGATGCGATTCTAAAATGTAAATAAAGGTTGCTAGAAAGTACTTTAAATTCTGCCCAATTTAACCTCGATATTTTCTCTATCGCGTCAAGAACACTATTAGCAAATAAATACCGACGACACAAATCTGATTATCTAAATTTACATATTTTTGTTAGTATATATAGGATTATTTTAATTTATTTCATGCGCTTGAAATTTTTTACGCTTTCTCTAGGGTTAGGTGTCGAATAAATGTACTTTCTTGTTATTTTATTTTGCCATTTCTATTTATTCTATTTTCCATTCATTCCATTTATGGATATTGATTTAATTTACATATTCGTGTCAAAGAATAGTCTTTAAAGTTATTATCAGGATTAGGATAGGATACGATTAGGGTTAGGATTAGGAATAAAAATTGAACGACAATGGCATGACTGATTCAGGTTTAAAGTATGAACCATCATGAAGCAATAAGAAAATTAGAAAATTATCGGCTAATAGTTTTTAATATGTTTTACAGTCATAGTTGGCATCAAAGGTGAGCGGGGAAATGATCATCTAAAATACCATTAAGTGTTTACCACGCAAAAAAAAAATCTGGTTACAACAATGTATTTAATTTTGCACCAAATTTCACTTGATAATAAAAAACAAAAAGCAAATTGACTATGGACTTAATTACAGACCCCTAACCTTGTTATTCTCGGAATTTTTCTACCTATATGTAAAAAAAATTGTACTATATAGAACGCGCTTTCACGTTTATAATGTTATGAATTGGCACGATCGGCTTGTTCAAAGTTACACAATTCGGCTGGAAGAAAAGATTCATTACTTTTTGATTTCTTCTTTGCTTTTGCATTACGCGAATTTGTTGGTAAAATCAATTTTCTTTTCGATAACATTGTTGTTTTTTAAGTTTAAAAAATATTGTAATTTTACTTAAACATTGCTTTAAAATCTATGCAATTTTTCTTATCCTACAAGACTTTACAAAAATCTATTATGAAACAACTTTAAAAAAAGCTATATTTAAAAACGACAACAAAGTTTTTCCTATTTTAAAACTAAAAGAAATGTAAAATTAAATTCCGGTTCGAAATGACGATTTACAAATGTGTTTCGATTGTGGGAAAATGATAGAGGAAAAATGCTGTTACTTCGACACAATCATATTAAATCTTTAGCTTTTATGAGAAAAGCAACTTTCTTTTAAAAAATATAGTTATTTTTATTAAGATTTTCTGATTTTCGATACGGATAATTTTGCGATGCATATCATTGACATTTGCCATCCAATATATATATATATATATATATACATATATACATATATATTTTTTTTTAACTTTTTAAAATTTAAATTAAAAATATGGTATCTTTATGTTAGCTGTGTGCAGACGATAAATCGCCAACCTATCTCATCATTCGTATTGAATTCATTAAAAATATAAATCTTTCACTCATTTCAATTAAAACACAGAACTTTAATTTACAACACATACATTTAAAATACATATATTACGTACATGTAAAATAATTCCTTTCATCTCAAAAAGAAAAAAAAAAAAGAGATAAATTAATCACAAATAATTTGATAACCCAAGATCATTTTATTTCAACATGAAAACAAATCTGTTTTATTTTTCTATATATGACATCATAGTCGCTTGCTTTCCAACTTACTTGTATTTATGCACTTTGTATCAAATATTATCAAATATTTGAAAACGCACGTTTTGTTTCTAATATGACATCATTTCATATTCTGTTTAATTCTTAAATAATTCATTTCCTTTTCATTTTTCACGTGGAAATTTTTCACTTGAAAATAAATTGTTGATTAAAAATTATTACTCAGGGGTTTTATTTTATATTGGCAACGATAAAGTATTAGCAAAGGTAAAATAAATTTAACCATTTTAAAAAAAGCTGCAAAACCGGGCCCTTTGGGCCAAACCAACCATTTTAGAATATACGAAAAAATGTCCATTTATTCTCTATGAAAATAATGAAATTTTGAATTATTAAGAAAAATATTGAAATAAAATAAACAAAAACCATTCTATGTTCATTTGAGGGTTATAATCAACTTATATGCAAAGATACAGGATAATTAAATGCTTCATTTTGACGCTGGCTTCAGCCTAACATTTGCACACAATCAGATTTATAATATTATTAGGATAGGACTAGCAAGCTACGCCCGCTGCGCTGGTTGGTGACTACAAATAAACCATGAATCAAACAAAATATATCGTTTAATTTGACCTTGTATTTGAAAGCAATCTGTATATTTACCTGGAATATCCTTCCATATTACTGAAAAATGGTGCCATTGCGCTATTATATTTTCTAATGTGCAGTCAAAATTTTAGCTGTTACAGATCAACTCATTTATTTGGTCATTTACAGTTAGGGTTTGGTAAAGAACGATAAAACTATATGCAAAATATACTAAAACCATCACTAAAAATTATCGAACGAACAATGCAAACAAATTAACTAACAAAATCCATCCAGTAGAAGTTTTTATAAAAGCTAATCTTTGTTAATCGGGTTCATCTGATTATAGAACTTTTCCATATAATTCTAAAACTAACATAGAACGATATGAAATAAACTAAAACCATCCTTAAAAATTATCTACTTAACAATGCAAGTCGCAAAAAATACGCCCAGTAAAAACTTTCAAAAAGGCTAAACTTTCGGAATCGGGTTCACCTGACTATATAACCTTCACACATAACTGTTTGACTAAGCAACGTAGAACAATATGTAGTACACTAAAACCATTCCTGAAATAGCATCTAACTAACAATACAATTATCATCAAAATCCGCCGAGTAGAACTTTTTCAAAAGGCTAATCTTTCATAATCGGGTTCACCTGATTATAGAACTTTCCCCCATAACTCTATAACTAAGTGACATAGAACAATATATTATACAATAAAACCTTCCCTGAAAAATTATCTATCTTACAGTTTAAGTTTTATGAAAATCCATTCAACAGCACTCGAGTTATAAGCAGCCGAAACGAAATTTCATATATAAGGATGTGAAATTAGTATATTGCTATTAATATAATTTACATTTGAATAAAAAAATGTACTTTTCGGTTAGCCGGGTGCCAATGATATATATATATATGTATCCATATGTGTAGATATGTGTGTGTATATATACATGTACGAGCAGGGAAGACCGAGCTATGCTCAGTCAAAATTAAATTTGAGTTCAAATAACCCATTACCAAAATGACCCACTAATTGAATTTTCTCGAACATCTGACTTAGCCCAACAGTCTTCTCGTGCCCGAAAACTATAGGATGCAAAATTTAGTGTAAATAGTCTGAGCCGTTTTTAAGGTAAAATAACTTGACCCATAATGATCCATGACCAAAATGACCCACTAATCGAAATTTCTCGAACATGTGACCTAGCCTAATAGTCTTCTCGTTCCCTAAACCTATAGGATGCTAAATTTATTTGAAATACTCTGAACTGTTTGAAGATTAAATAGCTTGACCCATAATGACCCACTAATTGAATTTTCTCGATAATGTGACCTAGCCCAACAGTCTTCTCGTGTCCAAAAACCATAGGAAGCAAAAGTTAGTGTAAATACTCTGAGCCGTTTTTAAGATAAAATAGTTTGACCCACAATGACACATGACCAAAATCACCCACTAATTCAATTTTCTCGAACATGTGACCTAGCCCAACAGTCTTCTCGTGCCCGAAAACCATAGGAGGCAAAATTTAGTGTAAATAGTCTGAGCCGCTTTTTAGATAAATTAGCTTGACCCACAATGACCGAGAAATGACCCACTAATTGAATTTTCTCGGACATGTGACCTAGCCTAATGATTTTCTCGTGCCCGAAACTCGTAGGATACAAAATTTAATCAAAATCGTTAGAGCCGTTTTTTTTAGATAAATTTAACTTGACCCGCATTCGCATTGACCCAAAAATGACCCACTAATCGAAAGTTATAGAACATGTGACCCAGCCCAATAGTCTTCTTGTGCCCGAAAATGGTCGGATACAAAATTTCGTCTAAATCGTTTGAACCGTTTTCTAGATACAATTAGCTTGATCATGACCCAAAATGACCCACTAATCGAATTTTCTCAAACATGTGACCTAGCCCAATGGTTTTCTGGTGCCCCAAAACGGTAGGATACAAAATTTCGTCAAAATCGTTAGAGCCGTTTTTAAGATAAAATTTGCATATATATATATATATATATAACCACACACAAGATTTGCTCGTATTAGAATATATGATATATAACACTGGCACCCTGCTAACCAAAAAGTACCAAAAAAAAAAAAAAAAAAAAACTCCAAAAAAGGCTGTTGTACTTGAAAAAACACTTTTTGGCTTAAAATCAAATTGTTTGGGGACAAAAGTAAAATCAAAATCGCCAAACACAAAACATAAATCGGCAAATATTGTTTCAATAGCAATCTTGGAAATTGAATAATGTTTTAAGCATTACGAACTTTCTCAATCATGTTTAAATTAAATATTTTCGTTTTATAATATTATCTTTCATCAAAACTGTTTTTCTTTTTTTTTAAAAAATAAAATTAGCAACAGTTTTTCTTTTATTTTTCGTGATGTATAGCCATTTCAATTCTTTCTGCGATACAAAAAACACTTTCTGGCTTAAAATAAAATTGTTTGGTGTCAAAAGTAAAATCAAAATCGCCAAAAACAAAAGATAAATCGCCAAATATTCTTTCAATAACAATCTTGCCAATTGAATAAGTTTTTAAGCATTACGAATATTCCCAATCATGTTTAAATTAAATATTTTCATTTTATAATAATATCTCTCATCAGAACTATTTTCCTTTTTTTTTTCTTCTCTTTCTTTCTTTTCTTTTCTTTTTAAATAAAATTAGCAACAGTTTTTTCTTTTATTTTTTGAGATGTATAGCCTTTTCAATTCTTTCTGTAATAATAATGGTCGCCAAAAAAATTAGCAATGATAACCTTTTTGTTCAAAATAAAGGAACTTTCCATCATAATTCTATAACTAATATACGTAGAACGTTGTGTTATATACTAAAAACTTCCCTGAAAAATTATCTATCGAACAGTATAAGTTCCATCAAAATCCATTCAGCAGAACTCGAGTTATAGAGGAACGGAACGAAATTTCCGTATATAGATAGTAGATTAGGATTAGGACTAGCTGATAAAAGTCTAATAATACATTTTATTTATAAATAGATCATACACAATGTTAGTGAAACGGATGACAATCAACCTGCATTTTGTGCTTCGGGTCCAGTGGCTCCAGACATGACAAGAATGATCACAAAGGGTACGATGTACATCCACTATTTAAGAAAGGAAAAGAAAAATAGATCAAACAAGTATCCATTTATCAGTTAAACAAAAAAACATGCACACACAAAGATCCCAACCAAATTATTTCAATATTTCATGTAAAACATTCTTTTCTTTAGAGTGTTTGTTATTTATTTATTTACATTTTATTAGGATGGATGATGAATAATTGTTGAATATTCCTAATCTTAACATATACTTTTTAGAGGAACAATCACTGATTTGAAATTTGGAAATACTCTATTATTCTACAGTATGTTTATACTGTGAACTTGGAGAGGGAAGGCAAATGTTTTGGTACCCCATTTTTTAAAATCCTTTCCCATTTTATTAGCAAATGAAGAGTCTTACAAAACATCACCCTCTTTTGTTTTCTGTGCACAGCATGCCAGGTGGAAAGAAAGAGCCTCTATTCTAAATCAGAGATATGTTCAATGCCTCTATAAGTGTATTTCATGTGCAGTCAAACCTTATTAACTTTTTTTCTTTGTGTTAAAAGTAGTTCAAGTTATCCAAACTTAGATACAACTGGACGGGGCAATCGGAAATAGTTTGAGCTAAAAGTAAATTGCATTAAGCGTGTTCGTGTTTACTGTATTGAAAACGATATAATAATCATGCGTAGTTTCACGTTTTATATTTAAAAAATAGAATTTAGCCTATTTTATTGCCTGAATCTTGTTTTAATTTTTTACATACAGAAATCCAAAGAGATTCTTCTTCCAACTTTCAATGCACATTATAAGATTCTGATATTATACTATAAAAAGTTGCATTGAAAGCATTATTAAAATTTGTCTTTTCTTATTATACAATTTGTACTTAACATTTTACAGAAATAGAATATTACAGGTTTCTTATCTCCCTTCCTTTGTGTCTGGAATGTCTAGCTTTTTTTCAGGTACCTGTCTTTGTACTTTTAAACCCTTTACTTGGAAATAGATCATTACGACTGCTGTGGTTTTGAATTGATTTTGACTTAATTGTGTTCAGAATTATCCCATTCCGTTACCGAAGACAAAAAAAATTATTGAAAAGTATGACTCCCTCTAAATGAAAAAAAAGAAAGAAAATAGGCCTTTTCTGGAATAAGTAATTTTGGGCAGAGAGTTAAAACTCCAAATTCACCCATCGATTTTGGTCTAAATATTTATTGCCAATTACCAGAGCCTGGTTGTTTTAGAGCTTTTTACTGTTTAAAGAAACTCGGTACCCTTTATTTTTTGAAAAATAATGAAAATATCAATTTTACACTTTTTTGCTTAAAAGGAATTGAGACGTACATAGTCTATTCTGACAAACTCTTGCAAGGAGCTGATCATTAACAATAGGCAAAAAAGGCCTTCTGCTGCACCCATTTCCTTTTAAATGATTCATCATTAAATTCCTTTTTCTAAGTTTGTGTTTTTTTTATATATCACTCTGATCAAAAAGGTTATATATACTTCAACATACATTTTTCAACTGATGCAATTTTTTTTAATGGTTAAGATATTTTTTCTTTAGGTGCATTTCATAAAATTGAGGATTTGATTTTCGGTAACATAAATCGCAAGTAGTCAATTTTTATTGTATTTTTATACATGCCATGACACTGTATTTATTATTTTTAAAAAACTAAGTAGCTTTTTGGAAATCAGGTCCTCACAAATAGAAAGCACACTTATATGAAAAATATAACAACAAAAGCAACAAAAAAAGTTCAAAATTGTAGGTGAAATGTAGTTTTAAAGTTTTCTTAAATAATAATAATAATAATAAAAAAATAATTTTTCAAAATTTTCCATAAAAATTACAAGTTTTTATGATTAAGTTATCTTCTTTCATAAAACTATTTAATAATGTCCAAATATATTATAAACATTTTGAAAAAAAAAAAAAGTTCAAAGGGTATCCCAAACTGGCTACTTTCTGACACATTGCTGAATTCATTTTTGTTCGTAAATCAAAATACATGAAACTAACTGGTAGGTGCTGTTACTCAGGAACTGTGACATTGAATAGCTCTGTCCATTTTTGATAGAGGCAAAGAATTTTTCAAAAAATGGCATCAAAGATGGCATTTTGAACCAAATTTCTGGACATGTCGGCCTGTGAAAGGTCCTTACAAGACAACAACTGCTAATAATATAAGAGGGTTTTTTTTTGTTCTTTTTTTTTAAGAGGTCATTTATTGAAAAATATCTGATTTCAAATCACTCCATAAATGTGTCAGAAAAATTTGTAGGGAAAAATCTTTTTTTCAGAACATCCTTAAGAGTGTACTTTTAGTATATATATACTGAAAGACATTCAGTACACCCTTTTTTTTTTTTTTTTCACATACATTTTTACATTTTCAGACCTTTAGGCAATTTTTTGCATTTTCTGCCTTTCATGAAACTAAAATATTAAAGCTTTGTAAGCTGAAAATTTTCAAACTGGGATTTCCAGAAAACAATCTTTTAGGAATGAATTCCTGATTAGCCACTCAACCAAAATCAGAAAGTGATTGCAAGTAGAGGCGCAGAGAGGGGTGTTAGGCATAAATAACATTCATTAAATTTAATTAATTCATATGTTTATAACTTTATGATAAATTATAACACCTTGTAATAATATATTCCTTTTAAATGCTAAAGGTGTAAATTAACCACATAATACAAATTAAAATAACTTTTATTACTTGTTTTACATGTTTCTGGGTCATTTTCAAAAACAGAATGAGAATATTTCAAAATTGCACAGTCATAATTTTGTTTTTGAAAATGACTCGGAAAGAGTCGAAACATGTAAAACAACCTAATAAAAGTTATTTTAATTTGTATTATGTTGTTAATTTATATTTTCATTCTAAAACCAAGTTAACATTTAATTAATAATTATGTAGCTACTATTTTGATTCTATGCAAAATACTAGCTGTACGCTTGTTTCATGAGCTCTAAAGCAAATTGAATGTCATGTCCCATATCAACTTAGACTAGATAGGGCACATTAGTTAAATAAGTAGTCATCTATTTTAGCATATCCTACACACAAAAAGGATTTCGACTTTGAAAGTTCTGAAAAAAAATTTTTTTACACAAAAATGCATAAAGCTTAAAGTAATAGGGTCCCTGTCCGGAGAATTTTCCCAAGTTGTTTCTCCCTCCCCTATGCACTACTGATTCAAAGACAGCTTTTATGTTAACATTTATTGTGTTACAGTTTAATTCTTTTGGCACCTGAATCAAAATAACTGAAAATGTAATGCCTATTTAGAAATAAAAAATGAATTTGGCGGGAATTTATCAGAAATGTTTGTGCTCTGAAATTGGAAAAAATAAAAAGTTTAAGAACATCTTTAAAGACTGTGGAATGGTAGCATTAGACAAAAAAAAAAAAAAAAAAAAGAATTTTAGGGAATTATTTCATTTTTTCAAAGTTTTTAGGAAACTTATTACCATGGTATAAAATTCAGGAGTCATTTTTAAAGCATATTTTTTTTTTTAAGTTAACCCTTAATGAGCAAATGCCGCTCTATTCGTGACAACCCATTTTTATTGTTCAAGTGTGTTGTTTCCAACCAGCACTGTTTTAGCACCCATTTTTCTGACAAACTTTTTTTGCAATATTTAATTGCTGAAATTCTGAGATTATATAAGGCGAAATTTTCTGTGCAAAAATACTAGCATCCAATAGGAAAAAAAAAAAAAAAACATTTGGACAATAAAAATGGGTTGTTGCAAAATAAAATAAAATGCATGTGCTAAAAGTGATTATTTTATCCCATTCCTGTAATGATAAGCTATCTTTTCATAAAATTTGAAATATGGAAAATTATATTGGAAATGCATTTTAAAAAGTCCTTCTGGCCTGTACCGGGAGGAAAAGGTAGCTTTCCTATATCTTCGTTTTAAAATTTTAGCTAATGTTACACGAACACAGCAAGTTAAAATGCAAAGAAAATGTTTACAAAAGATTTGTTAATACTGAATTTGAATAAGAAATTCGCCAAATTATTGAGCTAAATTGGCTTCATTTATGAAGAATTATTTTGGTCGCCAAATTTGGCAATATTTCGCCAAATTTGGCGAGAATTTGGCGCTAACGGATATGAATATATAGTTTTATGCATATGATTGGGAAAATTATTACAACAATGAAATTTTTTGTAATGTGCTGTCTTGTTTCAAAATGTCAGCCACCCTAAAATTTCAAATTGCTCTATCTCAGCCATTTTTTAAGATAGAGGTAAACCAAAAAATGCTCTGGAATCCTCGTATCAAGGCCTAATACTTAATTAAAAAATAAATTTGAATTTTTAACTTTTATGTATATTTATTTTAGTTTTAAATTTTTAAATGGCCGCCATCTTGAAACAAAATGGCGGACCAAGCTGGCCAACGAACTCGTTTGAGACATGGATGAGTTTAATACACACAATTAGTTTCATCAAAATTGATTTATAAATACGAGCGTTATCGTATGGCATAGGTCATATATATATACATATAAATCAACATTTGAACGGAGGGTGTTTTTGGGGTCTGGGCGTCATGATCGGTGAAAATATATCAAAATTTTCCGGAACTGCTTTCCTCCGAACAGCTGCAATAGGTAGCTTTATACTTTTTTGTATTGAAAGCTACCTAATAGATTCAAAAATTTCATATTTCAAATTTTTATGCAAAAATAGCTTATCATTACAGATCTTGAGATTACCCTTATTGTGTGTAAAGTGCAAGTAAAATTTATTAAAAGGTTTTTTTTAAGCCTTTATTTTTATTGTAATTGCTTTTAGAATACGTATTTTATTTTAATGATAATTGATTTTTTTAAAAATTTTATCTACAATTTTAGAAACAATATCAGTTACATTAAAACAACAACAACAAAAAATTTTTTTTTTTTCATTTCTTCATCGTACTTTGATTAAAAAAAAAATCTTGCTTGCACGAAGGAAAAGAATGCCAGTCTTCCCCCATTCTTGAAATAGAAATTATTCTCTATTCTCGAGATATAAATTTACATTAATTTTTATGGGTGAAAAGCATTTGATGGAAAGTTCTGATTTTGTGCTAAAATACTTTGGAATGTTCCAAAAAAAATGTATGTGTGATTTTTTGAAAGGGTGAAAAATGAGTATAAAACTCCCCTATGCGAGTCATGTTGAGCGCATTTCTGGATAATAACTCAATCTTTAAAAATGTTTCAAAGAGAGACTTACATATTTGGCGAAAAAGGACCTGTTGTCGCCTTGCTCTCCCCTTGCCTTCTCAGCCTTTTCTTGCTCCAACCTTTGGATGTAGGTCAAGGTGTCAGGTCTAGAGGGGGGAAAAAGGAAAGAACAATCATACAAAAGGACAGTGGAAAGCCAAAAGAAACTTCTCAAAATGGGAGAGTGTTAGCCAATAGGTTTTCATGAAATGGGGTGACAAAACTTCCATTTCTAAGGCATAATCCGATTTGTAGAGTTTATTTTACTTTTTCTTTTAACACAGTGAAAAGAACTCTGGTACATTTCCATCAGCTGGATGAAAATCTTGCAAACAACAGATTTTTTTTTTTTTTTTTGTCACTTATCCAATTTTTTTTATAATGAACTGATTAAAATGCATGTATTTTAAATGTTATGTAATGTATGTACTTTAAAGGAATAAGTGAATGATTTGAATTTTAAACAGGATTCGGTGACTTAGACTTAAAGATGGGGAGTTCAAAGAACCTAGCACTGCAACCAGAGGTATACCCAGAAAATAGTCCTAAAAAAGGCCAGTAGCTGAAGCAAAATTCAGCAGATTCGGTGATCTATATCAATGGATATATGCCTTGACATATGTCCGATATTTATTTTCAAAATATCATGATGTTTGATATTTTCATATATTTGGTATTTTTTTTTCAAAATATCATTGTGCATGATATTTTGGATATTTTCAGTCAAAACAAGTGCAAATGAATTTTTCAACTGTTCTTGACTGTGTTGTTCTGTAGATAAAGAACTTTTGCGACTCTTTCAGCCCTTACCAAGCTTTATTTTTGAAGCTGAAATTTTAAATGTAGAACCCATAATTATGTGGGAAAATATATTTACTTGGAACAGCCACTGAAACATGAAAGTGTTTCATTGACAGCTTCATTAGAAATAATCTTAGTTCAGTTTCAACTCATAACAGGTTAAGGAATGTAAAAGGTTTCAACCTTAGATTTATGTTGAAATTTTTTAATAAAAACAAATTATACACTTATTAATTTTTCAGCAGAGCTGAAATTACGCTGTAAATTAATGAAATACAAATGATGTGAATTATCACTTTACTAAACAGCGTACAACCATTAGAGCAAAAAAATGTCCTGACCGGGGTTCAATCCCGGATCCCTTGGTATAGCGCACCAAGTGCATCCAGACAACATCCAGTCTAGCATTCTCTCACTCATTGGTAAAGCACTTGGTGCGCTATACCAAGGGATCCAGGATCAAACCCCGGTCGGGACATTTTTTTTCGCTCTAATGGTTGTACGCTGTTTAGTAAAGTGATAATTCACATCATTTGTATTTCAAAAACAAATTATTTTGTACTTAAAAGTGTAAAAAGTAAATTGTGTCTAATTTCAATACTTACGTGAAATAAAAAAAGAAAAATACATTTAGAATATATATATATATATATATATATATTTATTTATTAAGTTAACATGCTAAGTGTGAAGTTGTAAATTGTTGAGGGCGAAGAGAGTCTTTTAAATTATAGAAATATTTTCCCGGTTCCGTAATTTCAATTAAAAAAACTCCATAAATAGACATTCAATGCTTTTATTAATTTTTCCATGATCATATAGTATAATATAGGAGAGGTGTCTCTTAGCAGGAGCCAGCAGAAGAAGCAACTAACTTACACAGTGAGTATTCAAAGAGAGAGTGAGAAGTCACATAACATTATTGCCAGAGATTTACATTAACTTGGCGAACAAAACTGGTGCCAAAACACATTACTCAATACATTATTTTGGTGTTAGAATTTGAAAAGACAAGATACTTTTGGCTGGGTGTGGAATTTCCAGTAAATTAAAATACTTATTTGCCTTAGAGCCAGAAACGTTACCATATTTGGACATGTAGAGCTAAATTTAGCAATTGATATCATGACACAATATTTTGATTGGAAGATGCTACTGAGAATAAAGTAAGAAGAACCCTTATTTTTCTGAGTAAGCAAATATTAAAAAATATATATATATTAAGGATAATCTATTTGACAGTTTGAAAAGGAAAACATTATTTTAAATGAGATGAAGATATATTTATTGGATATAATTTGAACTGTCAACATTTGTAAGATTAACGACTCTGAAATAGAAGTTAAATTATTTTGGATTATTTATGATAGATCAAAAGAATAATTGTTATCATGTTTATTTTAGAAGCTATAAATACGTATATTTATTTTATATACCTATTGCTGCAATTTGATTACATCCAGAGATGCAATTCAAGGTTAAATGAATAAAGAGTGAAAATGAATTACATGTGGATTGTTTTATGAACCATAAGGATAATTATAAAAATAGATTTAAAAGTAATAAATAAAGTTCTTAATTTCCTTTTTGCAATAAATCTTTATATCTAACTGTGATGTAGAAACTACTATAAATATTTTATTTATTCAATTATTGTAAAGGCAAAAAGAATGCTTAAATGAAAAGAATTATTTATTGAACCAGAAATGAATTTGTATAACTTAACATTTAGATTACTGCTGAGATTCTATGAAATTAAACAGAGAGAAAAAGGATTATTAATATACAGGAGAACGGAAGAATTTGGAAGGTTTTTTAAAATTAAGAGGGGTTTGGTTTAAATAAATAAAATGTAAGAAAGCATTTATATATATGACAGATTGCTGTCATACTAATGTGATATGTTTTAGTTTCTATTTTATATTAGGTATGAAAATATTTATAATAATCTATAAGTTGACTATTTTGAAAATAGCAGACATATAAAATATCAGATATACATAAATATATCAGAATATTGGATATTTTTGAAAATATCATTATATTTATAAACCCTGATTTTAAATAAAATGGGAATGAAACAACATTGGGTGATTTATAACCTGCACACAGCTAACAGTCTGCCCTATAAACAGCCAACGCTCTTCCAACTGACTCTGGCTGACACCATTCACTCGGATAACTTTTAAGAGTGAGTCATGCCAGCCTCAGATGTCCAAATAACTTAACTAGGAGAGTGTTGGCAGTTTAGAACAGAGGTTCTGGGTTCAACTCCTAAATATGTGAAATATATCAAAGTTATTATTGTTGTTTGTAATATTGATGATATCACTCTCATAATAAAGAAGAGGAGGGATTAATTATTAATTATGATTTCCATCCCAAAGGCAACAGAAGATTTGAGAGAGTCAACTGCACTTGAGTCAATCAGCTATTATTTTTACCAAAGTAATTAAAGAGTTTTTTAATTTAATTTCGTTTATCTAAACTAGGGAATCTAACCCGGGCTTTCCGGGTTACAGAAAATAGGCGAAAACCATTTTTTTCTAATTCGAATAGATTTTTCATATTTATTATATATATATTAAACTGATTCATTAACAACGTGAAAAAGAATTTTTATAAAAAAAATATCAATAATATATTCAAATAAAATTTCGAAATTCAATAAAGCAATCATTTGTATTAGCCGCATTCCAGAAATTAACGGACAAAGGAATCGTCCAACATTTCGCTGCTTACTGCAGGTTTTTTATTCTGAAAATTTCAACTGTTTAGGTGCATAGTTTGAGAACATTTCAGTTAAATTTGCATTTTATTTATATTATATTATTATTTTTATTTATATTTTGATGAAGTTTTAATTTCGTTCTGTAAAATTAGCCGGGAATAAATGTGGAACTTCTTATATTGTTTTAAATGCAAACGGATTTATCTTTCACAATCAGACTGCACGTAATAGAGACAGATTTAAAAATAGTTCATGCTTAGAAATTATTTTAAAAATCATAAAAAATCAGTAAACTCCAATACACTTTTCACAGTATTTGCATTTTTTTCTATTCGACGGAGTAAAAATTGAAATTGTGCTTTGTTTAGAAGTTTAAAAAGATGCAGTGAAAGCGAAATTTATTAGTCAGTTCGTTGCTACCATAAAAATGACTTCAGCAATAATCAGACATGTGTTGGTTTATAATACAGATTATTATTAACATTAAACCCTATTCTTGACAACATCATCTATGTCTGATATCATCCCTTGACTTGGACTCGATTACGCAAGATCAGCATCAAAATTTAATAAAAGAATTTTATTCTATATGTTTGAATCTAGGCAAAATTTGTCTAATGTCGCTAGCAAATACAACTACTATTCCACCAAATGGGGAATCATTGTTTTGTATGTCTTTAAGCATAAGGTCTACACATTCAAATACTAATTTACTCATCATGAGTGCTTTATCCTAGACGATTAACTTCGTTTCTCTTATTTATTCAGTAAGGTCAAATTGCTTATTAATGGCACACGTAGATGTTTCGTTTCGTTCAAAGTCAGCAGTATTTGAATCGTGAATGTGATCTTATGTGTAACTTGATCTAATAACAGAGCTGGGATTCCAAAAGATGAAACAGCTAACACAACCATATTATATAATCTCACCATTTATAAAACTACATTAAGTAAAAATGTTTTGCCAGTCCTGATGCGTCAAAAAAATAAACGTTAGAATTTTCATTTAAAACAGCAAGCGAAACTTTATCATAAATTGATTTTTGATCTTGATAATCCTGGCGCAAACGATAAATAGTCAAATATTATGTGAGTCACACTGAAAACTATTTTACATTAAAACATTTTTCTTATGTATCACAAACATTCCTTTGATTTTTCAATTAAATAATTTTGATTTATTTTTTTTGTAAAATCAGTAATAGTTTTTCTTTTACTTTTCAAAGTGTCTGTATTAATTTCTAACTAACAAAAGCCATTTCAATTTTTTAATCAACGATAATATCCGCTCGCCAAAATGGAAAAAAAAATGCAAATGGCAACCATTAAGCTAAAAAAAAGTGAAAAATATGAATTTTTAAAATATTTTTTTTATTTTAAAAGCCATAATAAATCAGTCAATTAAGATACAGTTTTCAAATAAATTGCATTTGAAAGCAGATAATTTTCCTATATAAAGGTGTAAAATTTAAAAATGCGAGATGTTTAGAAATTAAAAAAATTGCAATAGTAAAAATTGCTAAACCGAAATTCCATCGTCAACTGTTGCTATTCGCAAAATGACGTCAGCGTTACGCACGGACACGTTTATCCTTTATAATATAGATAGTTAAAATTTGTTTTAGCCTGGTCGTCTGGTCCATCCGTCTGTCTGTCCGCCCATCCGCATGTAACAGCGCAAACACTACCCAACCGAATGGTTTGAAATTTAATATATAGAATCACTAGCAAGCTTCGCTTGCTACACTGGTCGGTTTCTTCAAATGAATTTTGAATCAAACTAAATGTACCGGCGAATTGCATTCATCCAACAATGTACGCTTTTGGTCAGACAGTTACAGGAAAATATGAAAAGAGATTGCATATCAAATTATTGCCTTGGACTACTAAGTATTTGTCTGGCTTTAATTATGATCCTCATATTGATTATTTCAGGAATAAGGCTGTTGATCTCGGATCTCAGTTACCCTGCACCTCGTGCCGTGCCTTGAAGTGGCAGGATGAGACTCCCTGGATATGTTGCAGTGGCGGTAGTAAAGAAGATATAGTAATGGATGCATTTTTAGAAATTATAACTTGTAATGTTAGAAATATTGCTGAGTTGGCGCTAAAGGCATCACCAAATTATAGAAAATGTGCAATATCGAAACCGTACAGACCTTCAAAACTTTACTTCAGCAAGCATATTTTATTTAAAAATCACAATTACATAAATATCCGTAAGAATAATAGGTAATTTTATATTGCTGGGCACCAGTAAAAACTCACCAAATCTTGTTTCAATTGGCATCATTTTAATTGGAACAATTTGCGTGACATTTTATTTGTATTGGTATGTTTGTGTTTATGTATTTTATTATGATTATATTTTAGTTATTTTAAATAAGTTTTTTAAGATATTATATTGCAATGTTAAAATAATGGCTAGTTGTTATTAGCTAACGTTAAAAGATTACCAAAAAAAAAAAAAAAGGATTGGCGAGATTAAAAAAATTTTGGCGATCACTGGCACCCAGCTAACATAAAAATACCAAATAATATTCAATTCCAAATTCCCGAAGCAAACAAAAAAGTTAAAACAAAGAGCCTGAAAACTGGCATTATTGAGATTTCATCTAATCAAAATATGAGGTGATTTTTTTCTTATCCAGTATCTTATAAATCGCCAAGTATTGTTTGATCTTTAACAATGACGAATGTATTTTAGAAAATATCACTTGGCGATCAATGCAATAAATTTTAAGGTTTTGTCGCCAAAGGCAACGCCAAATTCGAAAATGTGCAATATCCAGGGGTGGAAAATCGAAAATCCGTTTTTGTAGCAGGTTTGGAGATGGTCAAATTGCAATTTTGGAGCAGTAAATGCCAGTTTTGGAGCAGGTTAATT
The DNA here is from genome assembly GCA_963931845.1 of Maratus michaelseni. Classification (NCBI taxonomy): domain Eukaryota; kingdom Metazoa; phylum Arthropoda; class Arachnida; order Araneae; family Salticidae; genus Maratus; species Maratus michaelseni. The sequence continues at coordinate 471,601,684 of OZ007589.1, forward strand.
ACAGTTTTGGAGCAGTAAATGCCAGTTTTGGAGCACGTCAATTACAATTTTGGAGTGGGTTAATTACATTTTGTAGCAGCTCCAAATTAAAAGCAAATATGCTTTGTTAATGAACTTTTCTTTAAAATAGTGCATATATACAATTTCAACAGTATAAAATGCAATAAATGTATAAAATACAAGAAAAAAAAATTATATACTTAGAGAGTTTCAAAATTTGTAGTAATATGACTATAACAGATAAATTGACTTTCCACATTCCAATAATACATAATAAATATACCATATTCTGACAACAAATATTTTACACCCTTTTAGAAATTAAAAAATAATTCGACTTATCTAACATTTAGGAAAAGATTTAAAAAAGATTTAAGAAAGGATTTAAATTAAAAACAGAATGTAACAAGTTAAATATGTTTACTTACAATAGTTATTGTATATTTTTGGCAAATGACAAATATTTGATAGTAAATTTAAAAAACCCAAGTGATACCTATAACTGTGAGGAATCACTAGACTGCACAGTGGTTTTCTTTTAAAAAAGTAGTATAAGTCAATAAGACACATTTTAAAACCGTGGCCAAATGCATTGTGGACTTTGTGAAGAGTGTATGCTTCTATATCAACAGTATTATTGTTGATTTCATGCAATTTGTTTTTTACAATCTCCGTGACCAGTCCACTGCTAAAGAATGACAGCAACCAATCTTTTGGCTAATTGGCTAAAGCACACTGTATAATAATAACAAATTTTCTGATTTGGAGTCTCATAATACAGGAGTAGAAAATAAAAAATTTGTTTTGTATCAGAATAAATTGCAGTTCGTTATCAGAATTTAATGGTTTTGTAGTAGAACAAACTTATGTTTTAGAATTGAAATCAAATAGCATTTTCTATTTTTCAATAAAAACAAAGATTATTTTTTATAATGTTATGAAAGTGGGCATTTTTAACTCAATTTTAGGACGCTACAGTTCTGTAAAGGTCTTTATGCCTCAAAAATCACTTATAGCATAAGATGTGACATTTATCAAAAACTGCTATTCAATTTCAAATTACTTCAGTAGTCATGCCTTACCAATTTCATGCTTTTACATCTAAAAATAGTTTGTGGATGTGTCAGAAATTTCTGTATTGTTGAGAGGGTAAAAATATTTTGTTTGAGAACAGTCTTAATGCTGGATATCTTTTCAATAATGCTTATTTTTGATAGATGGTACATCAGCTATGTTTTGGAGTAATCATCCTCTTTGGATTAAGATATGTTATATTATAAAAACTGAAATGTAAGACAATGATTATGTAGTATAATCCATTATTCAGTTAGAGATAATTCTTAAACTTAAATGATGCTGCATATTTTAGCTACATGCATCATAGCAGTGCGTTGAAAAAACCTATACAAAGTTAATGAAGTTTTTTTTTAATTCTAATTTTTTATATTAAGAAATTTCCATTTTTGGAGCAGATTGGAGCAGAATTTTAAAAAATTGCTATTTTTGGAGCAGAATGTAGCAGGAAATCAAAATTGGAGCAGTTTGGAGCAATTGGAGCAGATTTTCCACCCCTGAATATCTCACGAATTGTTGGAGTTAGAATATTTTTATTTGGTACCATTCGATTCAGCATGCACAAATACATTGAAATATGTTATCATTTGACAAATAAATATAAAACCCGATTTTTAAGAAATTTTGTTATTGTTTGTTCCCATTTTAACCCCTTTAGGGATGGAATTTTAGCAAAACTTTCTTATTGCGCCTCTACATCCTAAGAAGTATTTTCCCCGCAATTTTCGTGTTTGTAGCTTCAGTAGTTTGGACTGTGCGTTGATGATCTCCCAAGTCAGGACTTTCTTTTACATAATATAGAATTTTATGTGCAGATAAAATTAATCATTATTATTACCTAGCAGACTTTTCTCGCTACGCTGGTCGGTTTCTCCAAAAAAACCTTGAATCAAATGAAATATATCGGTGAATTTGATTGTGTGTTTTAAAGAAACATGAACTTTTACCTTCATGTCCTTCCGCATTGGTGTAAAACGATACGAAAGCCATTACGCTGTTATATTTTCTAATGTGTTACACAAAATTTAGGCTGTTAAAGACCAACTCGTTTATTTAATCATTTACAGTATGATTTTCTAAAGAACGGTATAACGATATGCAATATACTAAAACTCTCCCTGGAAAATTAACAATGCAAATTCCATAGAAATCCATTCAGCAGAATCTTTAAAAAAGTCTAATGTTTCATAATTGGGTTCAACTGATTATAGAAATGCCCCCCACTCCCCTAATTCTTTAACTAAGCAACATAGAACGATATGTTATACACTAAAACTTCCCCTCAAAATTTAGCTAACTAACAGTGCAAGTTCCAGCAAAATCCATTCAGCAGAATTCAAGGTATAAGCGGCAGGATCGAAATTCCCTTTGCATTATACATATACAGTAGACAGATAAATGTATCTTTCATAATCATTTTCACCTGTTGATAGAACTCTCAGGGATTTTGTAGAAAGTATATGCTGGTATACGCCGTCAACCTTTTGGAATTTTTAAGACTAAATTCTGCACACCGTCCGTAGCTATAACATATACTCTCTAGTATATATCCTCTGTCTATAGAGTATATGCACTGGTTTTTTTTTACGACTACACCACTGACAACTTTCTCCCATAGCTCCATAACTAAACAATGTAGAAAATCAATTCCTGAAATATTATCACACTGCGAAACTCCCATCAAAATCCATTCAGTAGAACTTTGAAAAAGGTAATCTTTCATAATCGGGTTCACCTAATTTTATCTATAACTTCCTCCCGTGGCTCTATAAATAAGCAATGTAGAACAATGTGCTTTATCTTAAAACCTTTCTAAAACAAATTACCTAACTAACAGAGAAATCATATAAAAATCTGTTCGGTAGAACCTGAGTTTCAACCGATCGGAATGGAATAAGAATTTGCGTTTTATAAATATTATAGATGATTATGATATGATTTTTGTAATCGGATTCGTTGTCAAACTTTCGCTCCAACCATCCCCACAAAATTGCCTAACTAACAGTGTAAATCCCACCAAAGTCCGTACAGCAGAACTCAAATTATAAACGGTCGGAATGAAATACGAATTTGCATTTTAAATACATATAGTAGATATATCTTTCATAATTGCATTCACCTTTCCCAATCACTTTCCCATTAGCTCTATCACTAAGCAACATTAGAATGATACAGGGTGTTTCACAAAGGAGCCCTAACTTTAAAAATCAATAACCCGGAAATGGTGATAGGGAGAAACATGAAACCAGTAGTATGTTTAATAAAAAAATCATAAGAATCTTATACATAAATCACAAAATTTAGTTAAAAATAGCGCCGATAGATGGCGCTGCGATGAATAGGCGTATCAAAAGTGATTCAAAAGGTGCACCTTTTACACAACAGACTTATCGCAAACGAAGAATGAAATTGTCATTGACTAGAATGATACAGGGTGTTTCACAAAGGAGCCCTAACTTTAAAAATCACCGGTCTGTTTGTTGAAATTTTTTGAAAAGCTCACGAATTGTTTTCCTATCTGGGCTTTTTGCGACTTGAAATCGCGTTTGAAAACTTCTCCTTGAGGCAGTAGGACTCTGATTTAATCGGTGGTACTCCAACACAATAAACACATGTTCCATCACGGTATACATCACTTTCGTTAGTATTTTCACTATAAGCTAATAGCGGTCAAATTTCAATGGCAAAATCTTCAACGGCAAGTCTTTCTATGCTTCTGAACTCTCTGTAGAAGGATTCTTAATGCTCTCAGCGCCATCTGTCGGTACTATTTTTAACTAAATTTTGAGATTTATGTATAAGATTCTTACGATTTTTTTATTAAACATACCACTGGTTTCATGTTTCTATTTATAAAAATTAAATTAATTAATAATCGGGTTCACATAATTTTATAGCTTTCCTCTTCAGCTCTATATAACAAAGCAACGTAGAATAGCTATACACTAAAACCTTTCAAAAAACATTACCTGATTAAAATTTGTTTTCGGATTAAATTTTGATTAAATTTTGTTTCCGGATTATTGATTTTTAAAGTTAAGGGTCCTTTGTGAAACACCCTGTATGTTATAGGGTCATTAACCATTACCTGAAAAATCACTTCCATTAAAATTTGTTCAGTAGAATTTTTTTTGAGTAATCTTTAATAATCGGGTTCACATAATTTTATAGCTTTCCTCTTCAGCTCTATATAACAAAGCAACGTAGAATAGCTATACACTAAAACCTTTCAAAAAACATTACCTGATTAAAATGCGAATATGCGGTTTATACTCATAGTAGATGATATGATATGATTTTTTGTAACAGGATTCATTATAGATTTCGCTTCAAACATAAATGATGCTTTCAACATTGTGTCTAATATGCCAATTGGAGAGGTATCCGATTGCAGAAAATTAGCCGGAAATCATATGAATAACTACCCAAATTAAAAGAGAAACATGGCAGAAGACTGAAAACAAATAAAAAAGTAATACATAGTACTAATCAGACCTTCGACACTTTATTTGGTACTTCTCCACTATCCCGTCGACCACTTTTCATAAAAAAAACTATCGTCAAACGTATCTATATTATAAAGGACAAACGTGTCCGTGCGTAACGCTGACGTCATTTTGCGAATGGCAACAGTTGACGATGGAATTTCGGTTTTGCGATTTTTTTAATTTCTAAACATCTCACATTTTTAATTTTTGCACCGTTATATAGGAAAAAAATCTACTTTCAAATGCAATTTGTTTGAAAACTGTATCTTAATTGGCTTATTTATTACGGCTTTAAAAAAAAAAAAAAAAAATGGTATTTGCTTACTTTTTTTCGTGTTTAATGGTTGCCATTGGTAATTTTTTACCCTTTTGGCGACCGCATATTATCGTTGATTAAAGAATTGAAATGACTGTCTTTAGTTAGAAATTAATACATACACCTTTAAAAATAAAAGAAAAAACTTTTACTGATTTTATATAAATACAAAATAATAATAATAATAGTAAACGTTTTGATGAGTGATAATTTTATAAATCAAAATAATGTAATTTAAAAATCAAAGGAATGTTTGTGATGCATAAAAATATTTTTCAATGTAAAAATTGAGACTCAAAATTATATTTGGCTATTTATCATTCGCGCCAGGTTATCACGTTCAAAAATTAATTTATGATTAAGTTTCGCTTGCTGTTTTAAATGAAAATTCAAAAGTTTATTTTATTGACGCGCCAGGACTGGCAAAACTTTTTTACTTAATGCAGTTTTAAAAATGATGAGATTTTATTAGCTTTGTTATTAGATCAAGGTAGAATAGCACATTCAAAATTTAAAATACCGCTGAATTTGAACGAAACATCTCCGTGCTGTGCTATTAGTAAGCAATCTGATCTTACCGAATTAATAAGAGAAACAAAGTTAATAGTCTTGGATGAAGCACCTTTGATGAGTAAATTAGTATTTGAATGTGTAGACCGTACGCTTAAAGACATAAAAAACAATGATTCGCTATTTGTTGGAATAGTAGTTGTATTTGCTGGCGACTTTAGACAAATTTTGCCTTGATTCAAACATATAGAATAAAATTATTTTATTAAATTTTAATGCTAATCTTACGTAATCGGGTCCATGAAATGGAAGAGTTACACATAAATGATGTTGTCAAGTGTAGGGTTTAATGATAATAATAAACTATATTATAAACCAACACATGTCTGATTATTGCTGAAGTCATTTTTATGGTAGCAACGAACTGACTAATAAATTTCGCTGTCACTGCATCTTTTTAAACCTCTAAACATCACACAATTTCAATTTCTACACCGTCGAATAGAAAAGAAAAAAATGCAATTTCTTTGAAAACAGTATTTCAGGGCTCCCAACACATTTTAGCCCTCCAAAAGGGGGAAAGGGGACCATTTTTATTTAAAAAAGGGACTTTGGGGGACCATTTATACTAAAAAAAGGGGACTTCGGGGGATCATTTATATTAAAAAAGGCGACTGAAAAGGGACTACATGTCTAAAAATACTGCACCAAGTTTTCCTAAATATGCAATTTTTTTAAAACTACCTCAGAAAATATGTTAATTGATTATCTTTACAAAGATACACACAAAAGAAACATTTTGCTGTAGGATTTATTTTGAAGACAATTGCATTAACAAAGAATTTTCAGTTCTGTCAATAATTTTAGAAATGACATATTTTGATATATTACTTTTATGGAAGAAATGTCTTTGGAAATTTGATCCATGCATAGTTAGTCATAAGTCCAAGAAGTTTTCTAACAGAATTATGTCAATGTGGAGGCCCATGAGCTCTTCTTTCATTACTGAATATTATCTAACAGGTTATGAGTATCATTTGTTGGAGGAAGAAGATCTGCATGTAAGTAACAAATATAGTATTGACTCTAGAACGAAAGGGGCACTGGGCGGAAATTTTTTAAAAGAGGCATACAGTTTTTGAAAGAGGCACTATTGCATCCTGTTCAAAAAGCATCTTTTGTTAAACTGGTTTGTTTGAAGTCCCCATTAATCGGTAGAATTTTCCCGCGACCGACAGACAAATTTTGTGATATTTTCCGACAACTGATTGACAAATTTTGCAAAAGTTTTTCCTGACTGACGTATTTTGCAATCTTTTCTTGAGAACGATTAACAAATTTTGTAATATTTTTGAGATTTCTTTTGATGGATAATTACTTTTGCAATCTTTTCTCAGGACCGATCGACAAATTTCACGTTTTTTTATGCATTTTCCACACGCAACCGGTTGAAGAATTTTGCAATTTTTCTCCTGATCTACAGACAAATTTCGAAAACATTTTTGAGATTTTTCACTCGATTGACTGGTGAATTTCATGCTTTTTCCTCGCGACCAACTGACGAAATTTTTTCTTGCGACTGATTGTAGAATTTTGGGAATATTTCTGACAATCCACTGCCGAATATTCTGCGATTTTACCCGCGACTGATTGGCGAATCGAGATATTTTTCTTTTACTGATTGGCAAATTTTGCAGACTTTTCTCGCGACTGATTAGCAAAAATCGTGTGTTTTTTATACAACTGATCTACAAATTTTGCATTTTTTCTGCAACTGACTAAAGAATTTCATGATTTTTTTCTCATGACCAATCGACGATATTTACGCAGACTTGCCAAGTTCTGAAAACCAAAAATCAGGAGATTTTATTTCAGAAATCAGGATATATTTTTTCAGTGCAATCTTAGTACTTTTTAAACGTAAAGATGTTTTGCACAAGTTTAATTTTAAACCAGACTTCGTTATTATTGAAGATTAAGAAGTATATTATGTTTTATTTCTCCATAAACGTATAAAATATAGTGAAGGTCTCAAAATATGTGTTAATCGGGACAAATTTTATTGATAATCATAAACATGTCCATAGTAATAGTCAAGAAGCCTTAAAGATTAATCACTTATAATGAATCTAAGTGTAGTTTAATCACATAAAATACTACTGATCAATCAGGCTAAAGAAAAAGTACACCCGTACGCCAGTTTTCATCCCAGAATCGCACTACATTTGATGGGAAAATAATAGAATATTGAAAAATATGAGAAATCAGGAGAAATGTGTCAAAAATCAGGAGTATGGAAAAACATGTGAAAATCAGGAGTCTTCCCGCCAAAATCAGGAGACTTGGCAAGTCTGTTTAGTGTTTACGTTTTTTCCCCACGACTGATTGAAGAATTTCACGATTTCCCCCTCGATCTACAAACGAATTTCACACTATTTCCTCTCATTCAGTTGACAAATTTCAAAATTTTTTGTTCATGAAGAATTGAAGAATTTTTCTGATGATCCACTGCCGAATTTTGCGTGCCTTTACCCACGACAAATTGGCGAATTTTGAGATATTTTCTGTCAACCGATTGACAAATTTTGTGGCTTTTTCTTGCGACTGATTATTGAAAATCGCAGTTTATTTTCCACAAGTGATCGATGAATTTCGCATTTTTTTTCTGCAACCCACTGAAGAATTTCACAATTGACTGTTTCATTTTGCAATTTTTCCCCCCCGTGACCGATTGATGAATTTCACAATATTTTTACATGAACGATTAAAGAATTTCGTGATTTTTTTACAATGCTAGTCTGACGAATTTCACACCTTTTTTTTTTTTATAACAACTGAATGACGAATTTTGTTGAAATTGAGAATTTTAAATGTTCTGCAGAGAAGCCCGTTGTTCTGCGATGTATGTCGCACTTTTAAGCATATTCTGCTTAGGGGGAATCCAGTTTCAATCTTTTGCCCAGTTTAATAAATTTTGTCCTTCTTTCAATAAAATTTATTTGGAATTCGTGCAGCGATTTTTGACTTTTGGCTAATTTTTTATGCAATTTGAGTTTTGCAGTGATTTTATGACTGTAGATTTACTCTTGTAGATTTTTGAATTTTTAGTGATTTCTAATGAGATTTCCAATGTATTCTTTTATGTTTTTCTAAATTCCATGGCAATTTTTTGACATTCGTGAAAGAATTCTGATTACAATGTTTGAGCCCGTTATAATAAACTTTGTACAATTTTTTAACTTGCAACAATTTTTAAAGTTTTTTGCATTTTGCGGAATTTTTTCCACATTAGCAAATTTTTTTCCAGTCATGAAAAGGGGACTAAGGGGACCAAAACACATAAAAGGGGACCTTTTTCTAAAAAGGGGACTTTGGGGGGAAAAAGGGGACCATTTGGGAGCCCTGTATTTGCATTTACTGATTTATGATTTTTAGAATAATTTCCAAGCATAAATTTATTTTAAATCTATCTCTATCATGTGCAGTTCGATTGTGAAAGATTAATGCGTTTGCATTTAAAACAATAGAAATAGTTCCGCATTTATTCTCGGCTATTACCGAACGAAATTAAAACTTCATCAAAATATAAATATAAATAATAATATAATATATTACATAAAATTTGCATTTTATTTAAAATGCAAATTTAACAGATATGTTCTCGAACTACACTGCAGTTAAAATTTTCAGAATAAAAAACCTGCAGTAAGCAGCGAAATCTTGGACGATTCCTTTGGCCGTTAACTCCTGGCATGCGGCTAATACAAAAGTATCGCTTTATTCAATTTCGAAATTTTATTTGAATATATTATTGATATTTTTCTTATAAAAATTCTTTTTTACGTTGTTAATGAATCAGTTTAAAAAATACATATTAAATATGAAAAATCTATTAGAATTTTAAAAAAAAATGGTTTTTGCCTATGTTCTGTAACCCGGGAAGCCCGGATTCGATTCCCTTAGTAAGATTTAATGCCCAAAATGCAGTCCAATTCACTTGACGTCAGAAGTATTAAACGTGTTTGTTATGTCATGAAGCGGTTTTTAATTTGACATTTACCTGTATTTTTCATTTTGTTTTTCTGATATTTTAGTTATTTTGTTAATTAAAATAAAAATTGCGTCCTTAAACGGCTGTGCCATGACATTAAAAGAGAAAATGTATTGTAAAAATGTTGCGTTTCATAGTTAAGTGCAATAGATCAATTTCAACTGACGTCACAAACGTTTATTCACTAGCCGAGAAGGATAATTAAGGAAAATAATGTAAATAAATAAATATCCAAGATTTTTTTTCTATTTTCATTAATATATTGTAATTTTTTGTGTTAAAACTTACTGGACACTTTGGTGAGTAGAGCTTTTCCAAATTTATTTTATTTTATTTATTTATTTTGATGTTCCAATGGCAACATTCTTCCATTTATTTATTTGGAGTTCATGTTTGGCGATGATTTTTTTTTTTTTTTTTTAATGAAAAGTGGTCGACGGTATAGTTGAGATGTACCCTTTATTTTAGCAATCACATTTTATTTTAAATCGTGGCGTTTGTAGAAATAATAATAATACACAATTACATAAATATCCGTAAGAATAATATTCAATTCCCAATTGAGCAGTTGATGTTTCTATCTGCAAAAATAAACAAAAATATTTAATTTGAATTTCTTCCATTGCTATAGTAACGGACGTATTTTTAGAAATTATCACTTGTATTGTTAGAATTGTTAGATTTTGACGTCAAAGACTTCGCCAAATAAGAAAAATGTGCAATATCTCACAAACTATTTGACTTATGAGTATTTAATTGATATCATTCGATTCAGCATACAAAAATACATTAAAATATGTTATCATTTGTCACGTAAATATAATACCTGATTTTTAAGGAATTTTTTAAAGTTTGTTCCCTTTTTTACCCCCCTTAGGGGTGGAGTTTTTGAAAATCCCGTCTTAGTGCGCCTCTACATACTAAGAAGTATTTTTCCTGCAAGTTTCGTCTTTGTAGGTTCAGTAGTTTTGGCTGCTCGTTGATCATCTAGCCAAAGCGGACTTTCTTTTATATATATATAGATTGCAGAATTTTGTGAAAATCGATTCAAAGCTTAAAAAGATATTAATAAAAGTTTTCTTTATTCTATTAAATCCTATCATATGTAATCTATATAATAAAAGCACAAGTCATGTGACTGAGGGAAACAAATAGGGGCTAACCCCATCTTTTTCCATAGGCCAAGTGGCAGAAAAAAAAAAAAATAATGCTATGCACTCTCTACTCCATAGTAAACATCTGGTGGTACACTTCAGCAATGTATATCCATTTCAAAATCATTAAAATACACTACAAATGAGTTTTTCACACAGACCACAATGGAATGGAATCTTGTTTAGGATCCATTTATACACAAAAAGTAATATTCAAAAACCCCATTCAAAACACACTTTTAGCCATTACGGTGACAGTTTATTTATTGCTTATAGACAGTACTATAACTGTATTCTTTTTTGCGAATGACGATTGCTCTGCACACCCCCATTCTATCAGTCTTACAGATCCATTTCAGTGTGTTTGACATCATTAAAATACACCGCAAACAACAATTTTTCCCCACAGAGACTGTTATCCCTTTAAATGAACTACAAATGCTACACACTTCATTTTCAATACCAAACATGCCATCCTAAAACCTCAACAGCATGACTATTCGAATTGATTGACGCGAGGACAGACAGACCGAATTCATAAACACATTTGGAAAGTGTTAAAAACTACAATGAATAGATTTATTGAGTTTCTTTTTTAATGAGGGCTACATAATAATTGCAATTCCTTCCCAAAACGCAGACCTGTTTGTAACACTAGATTACTTACGCTGGTCCATTTGTGAGGGGAACAATATGGACGGTGGTGTTGAAAGTGCCGAGTCTGAAGTTGGCCAGGGAACTTCCAGAGCAGTAGGGTGGGTTGGCAGACACCGACACACCGACTGGAACGTTACTCTGATCTAAAGTCACCGTGATGACATCTGTGGGACCCGATTCGTAGATGGCACACTGCAAAGCAAACAAGATACGAATGACACAGAAAGAGTAAAAAAAAAACATTATAAATAAGAAAATATTATAACATATTTTAAAGTTGTTCCCAAATATTTCATTTCTAGTATCCTATTTTTCAACGTATAAGACACACTTTTTTATCTTTAAAAATGCAGTGTATCTTATACAATGCAAGTACAGATTTTTACTTTCTTCTATCGTTACGAGAAGAAAGTATTGGATTCATGAAAAATCTCGACTTTTGGTTTTCAACAGATTCCTATGTCCTGGACACGATAGGACTGTTTTTAGAAAATGTCTGTCTGTAGGTGAGAAAAATTTTGTGGTGCTCTATCTCAAGAAGGAAGGCACAGAAAATTGAATAAGACTTTAGATTCAGTTAGACCTCTTGATAGAGATGGATGATGATTAGTTTTTTGTGTAAATTGCCAGACAGGTGGCGCTGCTATGCTGCTTTTTTTCGTGATTTCTGATTAAAAGTCATTAGATGTCTCCTTAAACAAACCTCTTAAATTTACATGAGAGAAGAGTGGAAGAAATCTATGTTCATAAGTTGACACTGAAGGACGCTCACATATGGCTTACAATCAATAACAAATCAGTTAAGGCATCTTGGTCAAATGTGAAAGGGCAAACTATCATCTAGGGATGCACCGGATATCCTGCTTATTCGGCACTCAAACCAGATATTCAGTCCGGCCGAATACTTCAATATCCGGTTGCCGGATAGTGACTAATTTTTTAAATCCATATTTTTTAACATTATCAGAAAAAGTTAGTGCAAAATTAATTTGCTTTTTACCAACATTATCCATTAAAACAATGTTAGTAGAAATAAATATTCATATTTTCACAAAAATTAAATTATAGAATTTATATATAACGAAAATACATTTAAAATATGACAACTAATTCTTTATAATTAAAGGCAAGTTATGGTGCTGAGCATTTTCAGGCTCTGTAATGTTTTTGATCACAAATATTTTCCTTCTTCTGAGAATAAGTGTTCACTCCTCTGGTTGTCTCTTTTTCTTGTGCTTTCAACAATTCGAAAGTATAAATGATTTTATTGAAATTTTTGCCATTATTTTGTATATGGATGGAAGACCAGCTGTGGTAAAATAATACTGCAAATGAAAAGAATTACACCACTTTTTTGAATAGTTCAGTCTCCCCTTTGTACTACAAAAGAAGATACTTGCAATGAGGAGCTTCTCTATTTAAATTCTGTTAGAAAACATTTGTCATAGGGAAAGTAAGTAATAATATATATGTACGAGTATGTAGGAAAAGAAATATCCACTTCAATAGGATGTTTAGTATTTATAAATAACAAACATTTATAAGTATGAAAAACAGAGAAATTAAAATTATTTAATGGTTTATCTTTTTATGTTCAATGACCCTGAATAATAATGAAAAAAGACAAAACATGATTAAATTTCAATACTTAATTACTAAAAAGCATTTGCTTTTAATCTTAATGAGTTTAAATATATTATTAACATTTGAATGACATAAAATTATAATAATTTAAAGTTTTCCTTCTTTAAGCAAGCATAAAATAGAAATATTACTATTGAAATTAAAAATGAAAAAGTATTCGGCCAGATACAGGATATTCGGTATCCGGCAAAAATTCATATCCAGTGCATCCCTACTATCATCCAATCTTTAAGGCATCTGTAATGCCCTTGGTACAAGTGAGGATTTTTTAAAATTATTATTATTATTTAAATGAAGATGAAGAAACAGACAATGACAGCGTGAGTTGGAGAGAAGATTCAGATGACAGTGATTTGACAGGTTTCTAAAAGGTCAGTCTACTGTTCAAAAGCTATTACAGTATTTTGCTATTTTTTTTAGGAAGATACTTTCACTTTCGAAACCAGTTCCGAAAGTGAAAGTATCTTCATAAAAAAAAATATGCAAAGAAAATCGAAAAAGTAATCAACGGCGGAAATAGAGATTGATCTCTGCTAGCCAGTGCAAAAAAAATCGTTTAAAAATATTCAAATGCCAGTAAGATATTAGCAAAATAATGCCCCATTGGATTAACATTAGCACCGTATTCCTGAGCGCTTGCTCAACGGGAGCCTTAATACAGCATATTTGCATTATTTTGGATTCTCAGAGAGTGATCAAGATAAAAAGTGGATCCCACATTGTTTTCTGTGAAAGCTGTAGGCTTACTCTTCCATGCTGAGCTTCGAAAGAAAAAAAAGTATCTTCAATTTCGATCACCAATGCTGTGGAGAGAACCTTCAAATCACGAAAATGACTGTTATTTTTGTTTGACAAAAACTGCAGGCTTTAATTAAAAAAATAAACATAAAATTCAATATCCATCGGTCTCAAAATCGATATCAAATCCCGTATATATAGGTATATCAAGTGTGAGTTGTCAAGATAATGACGATCTCTTTATGGCGGATGAAAATGATGGCGAGTTCTTAATCAAAGATGATAAAACACCACATTTAATAAACCAAAATGAGTGAACGACCTTGTGCGAGACTTGCAACTATCTAGATCTAAGGCAGAGATTCTTGCCTCTCGTCTACAACAGTGGAATTATTGACACCAAATATCAAAGTAACTTATTACCGAAATCGAAGACAGCAGTTTTTCACCAAAAAGGATGATTTTTGTTTTTGCCATGATATTCCCGAACTTTTTAGTGCGATAACTCAAAATTATGATCTAAATGGATGGTGTTTTTTTATCAATTCATCTAAATACAGTTTGAAAGCTGTATTACAATAATATAAAATAATGTGTAATATAAAATCCTCTTTACCAATTGGTCATGCCATAAACAGTAAAGAAACCTATCAAACACTGTCTCTTTTAATGAAAATGATACAAAGTATTTCAGACGCAAAATTAAAAGAGGGAATTTGTATCGGTCCACAGATACGTAAACTGATGCAAGACAAGAAGTACTAATGAAAAAAATGCTTGGTATTCCTTTAAAACGGTCGTCTATGGATTCTTAGGAAATCATAAAGATGAGAATTATGAAAAAAAATTGTTGTTTTATTAAAAATTTATCATGCAATGGGTGTGAACATGTCTCTGAAGATCCATTTTCTCCATTCACACCTGGATTTTTTTCCTGAAAAGTTGGGCGTCGTGAGTGACGAGCAGGGCGAGCGTTTTCATCAAGACCTTAAACTTTTTGAAGACAGACACAAAGGTTTTTGGGACGAAAGTATGTTAGGGGACTACTGCTGGTCTATTTTAAGAGAAACAGATCAAGAAAATTATAAAAAGAAGAGTAAAATCAATCCTTTCTAATTTTTCCTTTTTATATTCCATGTTATTATTTTTTTAAGTATTTAACAAATATTTTTTAAACTAGAAGTGATAGATTTTTTTATACTAATTTTCCTGTATCAAAAAATACACATTTCGATGAAAGTAGTGTAATTAGAGAATGTTGGCCAATATCTTTGTGCTACCTGGGAACCTCGGCTTAGCCCAATATAAAAGATAAAAGTTCGTCTTGAGCAGGAAAAAGAAATTGAGCGCGAAGCAAACAGAAAAAATAATTAAAAGAAAAAGAACGAAAAGCAGAACCCGTTCTTTCCTTACTATTAAAAAAATAATTGATATCTTCCTTGCTAATAGAAAGAATTTGTTCAAATTTTCAGCAAGTTGCAATAATTGCCGAAACGTCAGTGAAGGCTCACTGTGGAGACGCAAAAAGTTTTTGGTTTCTGTCTGTTCTGCGATAACTGCCGTAAAAAAAGTTCGATTAGGCTGATTTTTGGTGAGGTACCCGGAATTAGCTGTATAGTTTTTAGTTACATTTGGTTCATTCGTTTGAAAAATATAGAACACTTATTTTTAGGTCATAATGCTTTTCAATGGAAAGTTAGACAATTTTCTTTAATTTTAACATTCACCGAAAAGAAAATGTCGCATTGGGAATTTTAAATGCTAAATTATGGATTCTAAATTTACGAAATGGAGATCTTAATTAAATCCTATCGCTTTGAAAATTTGCCAATATATTTATTAGAATTTCGAAATTAATTGAATAAATTATTCGGAAATTTTATGCATTAATTTGAAATATATCAAACATTTTAATTTCTCATTTTTTACAAAAGATCCAATGCATTTTTTTTTTTCTCTCTTTCATTAAATGGTTGCTAAGCAACTATATTTCAAAGAATATCAACAAAGGAAAATTAAAGTGAATCGCATTATTTTGACGTGAAATTTTATTAAAAATAGCTAATTTTCGGGTTACATAAGTTTTTAATATGCTTTTTTTTAATGAAATAGATGAGAATTTATTTTAACTACTAAAAAATTATTACCAAATCGGTTTTCCAGATGAAAATAATAAAAACGTTGAATACGTAAATTGAATATAGGTCACATAAGAAGATACAGATAGAGCTGACGTTGAGGCCTCTGATCTGTAGATTTAGTAGTAGTAAATAAGGCTGTGTAACAAACTTTTACCCCGAAAGAGCAACTGCAAAGAAAAAGGAGAGAATTATCTGTTGTTTGTTTTGTTTATTCAACTCTCTGAAGTCGGAAGTTAATTAGATCAACAGCTTCTGATGTATAAGTTTAATACGGTAATTTTCTCTGTTTTGTTATTGTTCCGTTGACGAAAAGCTGCTCTTAGCAGTTGTCTGAGGAGTTAATAGAAAACTACGTATTTTTAAAATGTTTTCATATGATTTATTACATAGCATTTTTCAGTAATATTTCACTTCTTTACAGTTTTTCGTCAAACGAAATCTCTCCCCTTTAAAAAAAAGAAAAAAACAGGCACGCCACTCGTTATGCTGACATGGTTTTGGCAAAGTTCCTATACAATATTCTTTTTTCTGGCATTTTAAGTGAAAATATTTTTATGTATATAATATGGTATTTCTTTAAATTTAATTACTAGTTTAATTCATTTTTATGTGGCGTTTAAGTGAAAATATTTATAAATAAATTTGAGTTTCTTGTGTCGATATACTTTTTTAAAAACAGATTTTCATTGGTGTGGCAGGTATTCCCGAAAATAAGGTACTTAAAATTAAACAAATAAATAATTTAATAGGACATACTGGCCAACTATTAAGAGTGGACATCAGTAAAAAAACACATTTAATAGAACTATGACTAATTAATTATTATAATGTGATAAAATAGTATAATAATACATCATAAAAGTGTCAGGGTTGGGTTTCTTCCAGGACAGTGGAAGAAACTGGAAAAAACCGGAAGAAACTGGAAGAAATGGAAAAAACTGGAAGAAACCAACAGAAAACAAAACATGCTCAAAATTAAAATATATTAACTATGTAAAATAATTAATCTCAAAACCTGATTATATGAAATTTAAATTGGAAACTTTAATTAATATTAAGAATATTATTTATGGAAAAATAAGTTATCTTTTAATAACAAACTTAAAGTTCAGCAGGTATTTACAGGTTATGTTTTTAACAGCTTTAGAGGTAGGGGGATATTTTTACATTATGTCATTTCTGTTTAAAAAACTACCTACCAATTTTTTATTTATCATATAAAAATGCAATATTTCAAAAACTATTCTGCAACACTTAAAATAAACAAATTTGTAATTAGTTGTACTAGCATGCCTATCTCAATGCCGATTTTAAAAGATAAATGTTCTAAAAATAAACTGTAAGGGTATGCCAAAATTCTTTTAAACTCTACAATTTTACATTAAACCATTCTAAGTTGAGAAATTGATTGCCACATCCTACTTAGGGGTCGATCCAGGAAAAATTTGTAGCATATTTAGGGCCCCTTAAAAAAATTCCTCTTAATTCCTCCAGGTCCTTCAGAAAATTCCTCTTAATAAAACAGGCCCCTTCAAAAAATTCCTCTAGATAAAATAGGCACCTTCACAAAATTCCATTCCATGAAAACATAATCTCTATTTTTTATTTTTATTTTGTTAAGTTTTAAAATGTGTCATTTGTGATAAAACAACACATTAATTATGTCCATTGTGGTAAGGAAAATGGGGATTTTAATGAAATCTTTCAATACACTAATTATTGTATATTTAATAAAATGGGTGCAAATTAAAGGAGTTTCATTCTACAGTAGGTAAATGAGCCACATACTATTTACTACTGGTTACAGAAGTTTAAATAACAAACAAAATGCGCCTATTTTGAATTGAATTACTTTTGTGTATTTTGGATAAATTTATTTGGTACATTTCTGTTATACCAACACCATTGTTGTTGCCAAGCGTAATAATTGGTTTAAAATAAAATTCATGTATAAAAAAAAAAAAAAAAAAAAAAAAAAAACGTTGACACAAAATTGAGCAATTAAAATATAACATTTGAAAATTACAGACTTTCGCAAACTATTTTATTAAGTCAATACAAATCTAGACATCTAGACTTAAAATAAAAGAACAAATAAATGTTATACGATAAAATAATAAAATAAAACATGGAATTGTAATTGTCTCTTAGCATTGCAGTAAACATTTCACTTTTTAAATAAAGACACTTTTTTTTTTTTATAAAACTTTTTTTATGTATCCAAAGTCTTGAAACAATTTTATTGCAGCTTCCTCATCATCTGGTAACTGCCAAATGGTAAAATCCATATCAGTATCAACAATAAATGTAAGTTACAACTTAATATTGATTTTTTTCTATTTGAAAAATAGCAAATTAAGATGTTTTGCAAGATTACAATCAAATAATAATTAAAAAGATTCATGTTCAATAAATAGCAAATTACGATGTTTGGCATGGTTTGCAGTAAAAATTATTTGCATGTTTAGGGTTGAAATACATGTCACATTAGCATACATTGGCATGGTGTTAGTATAACAGAAAAGTACCATTTATTTTATTCAGGTATGCAATGATTGGAAAGCTTTAAACCGGTGTGTGATCTTGGCTAAAAAACTGATGCAATTATCAATTAATCATGTTTAATTAAATTTTTATAGGTCTAATTAAATTTACTTAAGGTTATCTATTAGAAAAATGCATTTATTTTTATTGTATCTTACCAAATTGCAACTTATATGGTAAATTCCTAAAGAAAAACAGTTTCTCCCATTTCTTCCACTTGGAAGAAACCTATTTCTTCCAGTCGATTTTTTCCATTTTGGAAGAAACTTGCCAACCCTGAAAAGTGTGTAAAAAAAATGATTACACTCTTTATTTTTTATTTTGTACTTTTTAGAAAACATTTCATTGTTTTATTGTCACAGCTAGTTGGTCTATTTTAGTTTTAGTCAGCTGCCTTTTTATCAAGTTATTAGCGCATCCCAGTCCTGATAACATTTTTCATACAATTTCGTTTTCAAAATAGGCACATCAAAGCCTGCATCAAAGCCTGGCCATACCTTATTTTTAAATTTATCATAGCTTAGAAAAATTCTTTTATGCCATATTTATACCTAAATAAGGTTTGAACCCTTATAAAGCACGATCATTTGACTATCTCTTTATATTAAAAGTAAAATAAACCAATTTTATGCGATTAAAAAAAAAAATTATACATTAGCACAGTGTTTTTCAATTTTTTTACACCTACAGTCTAGCAGAAATAAGGTTTATTTTGCTAAATGGCCAACTTCTACAATTGAAATTAGAATGTAGAAAGTATTTTTATTTATTAATTAATTAACAATTTATGTTTTTAGCAATTGACATTATAATTTGGCCTAATTAAATTTTAGCTATGTATTTATCCTTAATTTTTTTTTTATTATTCAATTAAAATTTTTTATGAATAGGCATTGATCTGTGAGCTATGTGTTGAGGAAACCTGCTTTAGTGCAAAGAATATACAAGAGGTGTGTCATCCATAGCTGTGATGACATTGAAGCCTATTCCTTACAGAGCAGATGCCTGGGGTAAAATGAATGAAAAAAATCAGAATTCCTCGGCCAACGGATACAACAATCGAAGATAAGTCACAAGAAAAAAATCTTTCATACTGGGTTGAATGTTGGTACTAAGTCTGTTCTCTAATCCAAACTGACTACTTTCTGACACATTATGGAATTGATTTTTCTTTGCAAACACGAGATTGGTATGAGATGCTCTTATTCAGAAACTATTCAAATCGAACATTTTTTTTTTTCATTTTTCGGTAAAAACAAAAGATATTTCAGAAAGTATTTTCAATGTGGACATTTTGAAACGAATTTCTGGATGCAGCAGGTCAGGAAAGGAAACAAGAACAACAAACTGCCATCACGAGATAACAATCACGTATAACTGAAAATGTAACTACTTATCAAAAAATGAAAAAAAAAAAACCTCTTCGATTCCAAATTATTTCAATATCTATGCATGCCAGTGTGTATGCATAAAAATGAGTCAGAAAGTTTTGCGATGTTGAGTGGTATATATATATTTTTTCCTTTTGAGAACCACTTTGCAGAGTAGTATGTTATAAAATACAATGAAAATTAATATAGGTTAAAATGAATTTGACAATAATCACATTAAAAATACGAATTATGCTTTGTACGATTGCCACAACATGGTACCTTACTTACAGAAAGATAGAAATCAACTATCCTTAGAAAGACTAACATCTGGCCCTCATAACAAAAGATTGAAAAAAGAAATAAACATGCTGAATCACGAAGAGATAATACTATTTTTTTTTTTTTTTTTTTTTTCCATTGAATAGAATCAGGCTACATGTATTTAGAAGAAAATTAAAATTCTGCAAAATGTAATACAGGCAATGTAAGTTTGGGAAAAAGAAAGTTCTTCTGTTAAATCCAATTTAAATACATTTCTTGTTTTGAAGATCTAAAAACAAGAGGCTGTTTTACTATGTATTAATTACAGTAGAGTTTTGTTTAAATATTTCAAGCTATTTCATAAAACAACGGATCACTCATTTTATTTATTTAATAAAAGAAAACTATACTCAACCCTTCTCATCCAAAAAACATTCTGGTCTCCCGTATGTAGAACTAACATTAAACCTTTCATAACTATTATTTGAAAATCCATCCCAAAATTTTATTCGTAAACACATAAATTTTGAAGCTATTTTTGTATTTTTTCATTTTTCATGACAAAAGTAATCCATTTGGCTGTGCATGATTGTGGAAAACAGTGTGATATTTTAGGATGTAAGAGACAACACAGAGTTCCTATTCCTACAGTAGAATGAAATTCCTTGATTTTTCAAGGTGCACATTAAGAAAACGTCAGTCTTGCAGTGACATGGGATAAAATAAAGAGGATGTCTACAATAGGAATGGCTGAATCATTACAAACTTTCAAATAAAATTTCTTCCACACTGTAAAAACTTATTATGAGTCACTCTATAATAAAAACATTCATGTCCACATAAACGTTTATTTTTAAAAGGAATAAAAAAAATTTGTGTATTACGAGTTTTAAAAGATTTAAACTCATGGCCGTTGTGTGTATACAGGAGGGAGAGGCGACTGAAAATTTCAGAAAGAGGGAAATTTCTTAAAAAATAAAAATAATCTATCTACTTATAATAAAATCCAAGTGCAGGAAAGTGTAGGTAACCATTCCGGGTTCGACGACTCTGGTCTGCGAATCAAACGTAGCTCAATGCCATGCTAGGCTTAGTGAAAAACCTATGCTAAATGGGCATTTCTTCTATTTGAAATCATGTCTATTCAGCCTATTTTCCTATGAAACATGTATATCCTATCGTGTTATAATGTTTTAAGTTCTTAATTAAAAATCCAGATTAAACATCAGATTTCCAGATAAAAACAAACAAATAGGTTGCCATTCATAATCATACATTAAAATGAATCACAAATGAATGACTCTTTGAAAGCTTCACATCCAGTTCTGCTCTTGAAATATTTGTAAAAACAATTTGTAAAGCTTTTAAATATTTAAATTTTGTTTAAAACATTCAAAAACTATTTTAACAGTCATCTATTGACAAATCCAAGTGTAGGAAAGTATATTGTAGGTAATCATTCCAGAGCAAACCGAGTCGGAGATGCCAACCTTATAGAACTAAATTTCTACTTCCATGGCGAACCTGAGCGTAGCAAAACGTCATGTTAGGCTTAATGAAAAACATATGTCAACTAAACAATAATTTCTTCTGCCTCAAATCATATCTGTTCAGCATATTTTCATAAATAGCAGCGACAGCTTTCGTAGGGAGGCTTTGCGGTGATCGATCCAGTATTATATTATGCTTCTTTTTAAAATATTTTGGCACCATCTACCAGCAGATAATACAAACAAAGGAACTTTCTTTTGAAAAAAATATATAAAATAACAATAAAGTTGTATAAAATGTATATAAGCCTATTTTTAAAATAAGAAAAATTCAGGACGAATTAATTTATTTTAAGAGCTTCAGTTTAATGTTATTTCTTTTCTTAGTTATATGAATTTTTAACATCCTATCTTATATCTACCGAAATTTTGAAATTTTGTTTCCATCATAAATGAAATGTAATTAAAATATAAGGAATAAATAGTACCATTTAATTTCGCTTATATAATCAAAAAATGAGCACGGGGTGAGTCAAGTTCTTTAGAAACTCATTGATAACACTTTTTTACTAAAACATGGATTATTTTTTAATATTTAATTTGAATGTTTTGACCAATCCTTTAACTATTTAAAAAATTTAATATTGAGTAAAAAAAATCCTCATCATTTGTATTTATAGAAATCATTTGTCATTTTTAAAATGTACTTTTCTACAATACATACCTTTCAATAATAAAATCTTCATGCTGTTTGTTTGTATGAAGTGTTATGAAAATGCAGTGCAGATTAACTATCTGTCATTTTTGATGGGGGTTACATACTAGTAAATAAATAAAATCTGCCAGAACGTACAATTCTTGCCTCTGGTAGCTCAGCAAAGAAAGTTACCTGACTTTTCCAGCTTTTGAATAAAATATTGAAATTTCCTTACTTATTAGGCCATTTTCCAAATTCCCGATTGTTCCAGGTTTTCCAGGTAGTGTAGCACATCTTTATTATTAATGTTCGGAAATGTCTGTCTGTGTGTCTATGTCAAGTAAAACTCTGCAACCGTAGCGAGTAGCAAAGCGCTTTTTGTTTAAAAAAATTCGGAAAAATCCCAGGATTGGTGATACTCAGTATCAAAGAAATCGGCCCTCAATTAAGAACGTTATTAATTAACAAAGTCTCTAAAATTAACGAAAAAGGAGCATTTTTTCCAAAACAAAGAAACGATTTCAGTTTTGACTGGAAAGAGACCCTGCTGCGAGGCTCGCAACCCAACCAGTCAGCTTTCGTCTTCCACCTCCACCCTGATATGTTTCGTTCCGGCTTGAATAAGCATGGCGTACTGGATGTTTTCCGGCCTTTTTCGAAAAAATCCCAAAAATCATCACATCGACATGGAAATTTGCAAACGGACTTAAAAAAAAATCGCGAATTCATTAAGCTAAAATTCGACCAATTAGAAGAGAAGTTATCAATTAACAAACTTTTAATTGTAAGTACAATACTCCAGCTGGCGTCTAACAGAGCCAAACCGTCTGCTGAAGTAATAATGAAACAAAACATCTTTTTTTATAGTGGAAGTATTCCAGGTCTATCAAATTTTTTTTGAAATATTACATTTATCGATTTGAAAATTATACATCCATCCATAAATTTTCACAAAGATTCTAAATATATAATTTTTAAATTTCTCCGATAATTAGGACGGAATTTACAATTATTGTTTTATTTAATTAGACCACTTAAAAAGATTTTATTTGGGAACACCTGATATCTCAGTCATATTTCATTAGCAGACATCACAGCGTTTATTCCTGGAGATAAAATAATTCCTTTTTAAAGGAACTGCGGTTTCTATAAGCTATATAAAATTTTTAAAAATAATTTATTTTTGTATCTGAAGACTACGCATCCTTGCTCACAGTGAGCTTATATTTCAGAAATTCAAAAAATTTTCGAATTCGGCCCATAATTTTTGATTTTAACAAAATCCAATTTTTATACAGAAAAAAAAAAAAAAAAAAAAAAAAAAATCTAGGAATTTGCTATTTCATTCCAAATTATCTCAGGTCGTATGGGTCCGGTCGCGACGCGGTTTGACTCATTCGACTCGACATCGACAGCCTCAAAGATTTCAGTTATGTTTGTATAGAACAAAATGCGCCCCCTGGCGGTGGAACTAACAAATTTTGTAGCTAACTCGTGTTCTATGGGTCCCATCACGACGTGGTTTGAATAATTCGACTCGATATCGACAGGACATCTATTTTAGTTCCAAATTTCACCACCAGCGGGCGCTTTCCTATATCGGGTCCTATGGGCTCCATTACGACGGCGTTTGATTCATTCGACTGGATTTCGATAGCTTTACAGATTTTGGTTATGTTCGTATAGGAGATATTGCACCCCTTGGCGGCGGAAGGTGGAACTAATGGATTTTGCATGGAACTAACGGATTTTGCATCTAACGCGGATTGTACGGGTCCCATCACGACAAGGTTTGTTTCATTCGACTCAACATCGACAGGACTTATCAATTTTAGTTCCAAGTCTTACCTCCAGGGGCGCTTTCCTACCTCGGGTTCTATGGGCCCGATTACGACGGGGTTTGGCTCCTTTGACTGGATTTCGATAGCTTTATACATTTCGGTTATGTTCGTATAGGACAGATTGCGCCCTCTGACGGCGGAAGGTGGAACTAATGGAAATCCATTTCGCCTCGTCTGCTATATCGTGCCGCAGGCAGCGGGGACAGAAATCACCCACTCGTGGACAGCCACCCGTGAGGTATAGGAACAATAAGTCCACGAGGGGAAAAATAAACGCTACCCGACACCGATAGCACCCATCCGTTCCAACCCCCACCGCAGGAGGCGCCTGTTTATTAGATTTGAAACAATCAATACAATTACATAACAATAATAAAATATAAAAGGTTATAAATAATGTAAAAGTATAATTTTTTGTAAATTTAAAGTAAAATATAAAATATTTTCAAAGTACTATATATAACTATTCATAATGTACTAAATTTATGGTAACAGTTCAGAAAAGTCTATGCAGTTTAGTCAAATTTTTAAAATTCTTTCTTAATGAAAGAGAAATTTTTATTGAGAATATTATAATTCTCTTTTAACTTTTGAGAGTTTGAAGGATTGAAAATGATATTACGAAGGTTATATCTGAGAGTTTCGTTCTTATCAAAAGGGAAGTGATGGATCATAAGAGGGCAGCATCCGAATATGTAGTGAACTGCATCTCCTTGTGCTTTATCGCATGGACATCTAGATGAGGCTCTTTTTCCTATTTTATGTAAGTATTGTGGGAAACTGCCATGGTTACTCAGATAATACAGCAGTGTTGGTTGTTTGCAGAGATAATTTGGATCGACTTTATTTATAATTTTATAGGTATCTCTGCCCTTATTACATGAGTCCCAAATGGCTTTTCTTTTTAAAATACAATTTTGCTATTGAAATGGGGAACAACAGATCTTTTCTTGATTGATATTGGTCTTGTAAGATGGCTTGCTTTGCTAGGAGATCAGCTCTCTCGTTGCCAGTGTCACCCACGTGAGATTTAGTCCATGTTATTAGAATGGATTTATCAGGAATTTGAAGTAATTGATTGTAAATGTTTTTGATAATGTAGTTTCTAGGAAAAGCAACTTTTAATACTTCCATAGAAGAGTACGAGCCTGAGGTTTGTATAGGACAGATTGCGCCGCCTGGCAGTGGAAGGTGGAACTAATGGATTTTGCAGCGCTTAAGGGATTATCCGGTGCGTGCATAGCACGACCAGTATACGGTGCCGAAGGCAGCGTGGACTTTGGTAGGAGGTTCGTTCGTTTCGAGGTTTTACAAGATCCGAGGCACTGATGTAAATTAGGGGCCCACTAGCACGCGAAGCCAGCTAGTCTGATTTTAATAAATGAAAGACCAAAATGCTTGTCTTCGCTCTTCAAGTGTCATAGGCAAAAGTTACAGAACTAATGCTTTCTGGAATAACCCAATATAACCCAAATGCTTGTTCTATTAAAAAGTGTATTGCTGCAAAGCCAACGTGCTATTGTGGCTCAGCGACAGCGTCTAAAGTTTCCAAGCAGAAGGCTCCGGGTTTGAACCCACCTGATTTCATTCTAACAGAATTAATGATGACTTGAACTATTGAAATAATTTGATTCTATTACAAAAATGGGATCTTTGTGCTTTTACTCTTTTGTTTTGTTTTCATGCAATTTGAAGTAATGGACGCTTTGCAGTCAGTTTTTTTTTTTTTTAAATTACTAATAAATTGTTATTGGTTGAGAAAATTATGTGAGCCAATTTTCAGGGATGGGAATTATGGAATACGTATCCTAATTCAAGACGTATTGAATTTATAGATAATAGAGAACATCATTCAATTCTCAGGCACCTGAATGTGAATGCCTGAAATTTTGAGGGAAGAAAATGTAAAAAAATGACTTTGTGAATGTTTGAGAAGGAGTTGCATGGGTGAGTGTGAGGACAGATTCTTAAATAGAAAAACATTTCACTTTACTCATCAGTCACTTAACATTCATTCAGAAAATCACAGAACCATTTCTACTTCCTAAACAAGAATGAAACATCACGCATCAGGCATAGATTATGAGAACCTTTCCAACATTAAGAAATTTCATGTTTTTCTTACATTGAAATGAGATTCTAAAAAGCAATTTAAAGAACCCATAACTCAGTAAAAATTAATTTTCAGCCATTCCATGTCCTGTAATGTATGCGAATTCTTTCTTGCAACACTATCTATGATCGATAGAATTCATACAGTCAAAATGGCATAAGTTTAAAAATGCATTTCCAGCTCCGAATTCTTTTGTTCATCTCTGTAAGTGAATGATAAATGCTCCCTAATCGAACTAGAAGATAGGGTGTAGTGCACCTTAGTGATTTCTTTATAAGACCCTAACATCATTCAAATGCACCACAAATCATTTTTTTTCAATTCTTTTGCGTGTCCCTGTAAATGAACTATAAATGCTACACGCTTCATTTTGAATAGCAAACCTCATTAACACATAAAAATTGCATGGCAATCTGAGTCTATTTACGAAAGTTAGAGCATGGACTGACAAATGAAATTCATAAACACTTTTCGATTATGCTGAAAAATGTTAAAAAGAAGCTATCTGTTTTGGTTACTTCCCTTCCAACCCCTTCTGTCTTCATGCTACACAAAATCAAGCTGTGTGCATGTCAAAACGAACAAACAAACATCAAGAAAGCGAATTTCAAAAATTACATTTGTTAAAGTTGTAATTTGTTCAAAATTACAACTTTAACCAAGTTTTATTTGACAGTTGCAGCGTCCCGCAGTGGCACGGATGAATAAGCTCGGTTCCCGTAAGATCACCGAAAGAGAAGCAGCATTGTGATCATTGCAGCCCCCGTGATCATTGCTTGGGAGGGTGACTTCTCTCGACTGCAGCTACTGTGGGACCGTGTACGTTAATGGGAGCTGGTGCACGTAAAATCTGTTTATGGCTGCAATGTCCTCCAAGTTTAGAATAAGCACTACCTCTGGGGGTGCCAGTCTCTCATCTGGAATGGGTTAAAAATTAAGAGACCAACTCTTGTGAGTGCTTAAGCCATTCGGTAGGCCTCCCCCTCCAGTTGCAGCTGTAAGCATGAGCACCCATTGAATAGGAAAAAGAACATTACGTCGTATCTGTTACCTGTACTGTCTCATTTTCAGACACTCAATAAAGAAAAAATCTATTCCATCCAACTTCTATCATACTATTGTTGAATCAAAATGTTGGATGCAAATTTTGTTTCCTTTTCATACATTTATCTGAAACTTAACATCACAACTAATCTATGACTGTTGATAAGTCGCATCTGATCTGAAAATCTGAATTTTTAGTGAGTAGCCTCTTTTTTTTACAATCTTAATTTTTGTTCAATTAAAATTTCTTATTAAAAATATTAACAGAGCTTCAGCTAAAAGAAGGGGTGTCCCAAGACCATGATAAATATAAGAAAATTAGAACACTTTTTAAAATTTTTTTAAGAAAAAAACATGGCTGGTTGAGACATTTTCTTGTTTAGTCGCTATGTGGCATGCAAGTAGAGACTGAACATTTTTCTGGAATTGTATTTTTAGGGTCGTAATAAAGTAAAAATGTACCAAAGTATGAAACAAATCAATGTTGAAATATTTATGCTTACAGCTTTGGTAAAAGAAAAAACTGAATTATGATCGGGATCATTGGGTCTGCTTAAAATCTTCACCCTGTATACATCATCATGAGCTGCCAATTTCTGAAAAGGGAAAAAAAAACCTTATTATAAAAATCATTATAATCTCATAAAATAATCCATATTTAATTTAACAAATAGAAAAAATTTGCCACATTTAAACTATAGGCTCTTTACTATTTTAGTATAAAATTGAAAATAGCACCAAAAAATCATTTATCAGGCATGAAAGCGGGAAACAGAAAAGAATTGTAGAAGCAATTTTCCATCAATACAATTGTAATTTAGACCACATTTTATGAGGTATATATACAATAAACTAAAATATAACTGTACAAGGGATTATTAGTTTCTTTTTCATAATTTAGGAAATCATCTATTCAACTAACAATACATTTATAGGTTCATGGAATAAAAAAAAGAAAATTGAATCCAAATATAACTACTTAGAATTCTCATGATAGGAAAAGATTGTCATTCCATTTTGGTTGAGGTCCTCTAAGAAGGGGCACCAAAATTCGATCAAGTGTTTGGAACATAAACTAAAGTTTTGTGATAGCCACAGCATACCAGTTTGTATAACGGTTTTGATTTTGTTGGGCCAAATTTCAATGTTACTTTTATTGATTTTTAGGAGGTATGTAAGCAAATTTTCAAAGAAAGGTCACTTCCATTTGCTTAATTGAACGAGATCATTTCAGATAGTTTTGACTTGTTTTCAGCAGGAGTGAAGAATTAAATCACTCTAGGAAGTATGGGATAAGTTTCATTTTTAGATACAGAATATAGAATTTTTTTTTTTATGCTTTCCTATTTTGTGTTTCTCCCAACTGCTGTCATGTAAACATAGCACAAAACTAAAACTTTTCTGTTGTATATTTTTCTCCATTTCAGAAAATACAAATACAAAATCCATAGCATAGCTGTGTCAATTTTGTCATAAAATTTTTGACGCCTCTTCTGCTGGTAAAATAAATTCTGGTTTGGTAAGATTTTCTGAAAATTCCACCCCCCCCCCAGATAATCCGTTTTAAATGATAACTGGGGTTTTCTCCTTGAATGAAAATCGATCTGCTTTTCAAAAATATATTATTAACTTTATTCAAAAATATATTATTAACTTTATGTGTTAAATATAACAGGTTATATCTTTGAAGAAATACAGGGTACTCAGTTGTAATAGGACCCGAATTTTCTTGAATCATTAGGATAAAACAACATGAACCACAAAAAAAAAAAAAAAAAAAAAAAAAAAAACCCTCAACATACCTGAAGAGACTAATTGAGACTGCACACCGTATTTCTTCCTAAATTCATTCTGACATCACTTGAATCCAATAGGTGCTAATCGTTACTACTGCAAAGTCTTCCAGTAACTGAGTGACAGGGATTTATGAAGAAATACAGTGTGCACATGGAATGCCCTCGGATTACATATACTTCCAAGCACGTAACATTATTACTTACCCATCCTACGTAGTATAGGGTAAGTCTTGTGATCAGGGGTGATTCTGAGTAAAAAAAAAAAATTCTGAAATTCACAACACATTTTCTGAAACTCCCGGCACTAACTTTGTGTTTTTTATGCACCCCTTTGACGATATTTGCGTTTTTTTGTGATCTTTTGACGAAATTTGTGGTTTTTTTCGCAATCCTTTGACGAATTTTGCCGTTTTTTTGCGATCCTTTGACTAAATTTGTCGTTTTTTCGCGATCCTTTGACTAAATATGCAGTTTTTTCATGATCTTTTGACGAAATATGCAGTTTTTTCACGATCCTTTGACGAAATTTGCGATTTCTCTTCGAACGATTGACAAAAGTGATTTTTTTCAGTGACCATTTATCGAAAAACACGATATATTTTATGTCCAAATTTTCGGATTTATGACCGATCTTTTTTAATTTTCGCAAATGACTGCCTTAATTTTTCGGAAAATTCAGAACAGAAACACGCTTGTGATTGTTTTGAAAAATCTAAAAAATTTTTTTGACCGATTGACACGTTTTAGACACTGGAGATTCCAAAAAACATTTTTAGAAAAAAAAAAAAAAATTGACATCCAATGCATTTTTTCATGCTGAGTGAAAGAAGATTATGTTCTATTATTAAATCCCATTATTATAAATTGTGGTTATTCACATTATAAATACATACTGATATTTTCATATAGATGCTTTGTATGAAAGTTTGACTTTTTTTCTAGGATGGATTAAGTCTTCATACACCTACATATTAGATGGGTCATGAGCAGGACGTTTACAAATTTGTGATTTGTAGCCAACAAACATTTCTAGTCGCCAGTAAAAAATATTTATCTCCCCTCCCCCCCCCCCCCCATCATTGTCTTTCAAAAAGTACAAAAGATTTCTATAAATTGAAAAAAAAAGGAATAACAAGCAGAGTTTAGAATTATTAGTTACATAGTTTAGAAAAAAGCTTTTAAATATTTTAATTTTGTTTAAAACCTTCAAAAACTTTTTCATATAAAACATGCATTCTGTAAACATTTTTTTTTTCAGAAATAGCGTTGATTTCTTTCGTAGAGAGGATTTGAGGTGATCTATCCAGAATATTGGCGCCATCTATTGGCAGATTTTGAAATTTGCTTCTATTGTAAATACAGTACAGGACGGGTCATTCAATGTCAAATCAACACAAAAATGTGGCATTTTCAACCCGACCCTCTCAGAATTGGATGAAATTTGGTTTATTTGTTGCACTAATAGAGAAATGAATAAATCTAGAGTTTTTAGTCCATATCGATATTAGTTTTTTAAATATTTAAATTTAAAGTTAGTCAAATTTGTCAAATTTTAGAAATTCTTGCATTACAAAATATGCTCTAACGTCTTTCCTAATTGAAGTAGAGTTTTGATTTTGATGTTTTTAGAAAGTAGATGAGTTGTGCTTTCTTATGATATGCTGCATGTGTATATTTAAAAATATTTAAATTTCAAGGTCATCAAGTTTAAACTTTAAAATTAAAAATTTTAAAGTTGTAATTTTTAAAAAATTTTTTAAAAAATGTATGTTATTCTTCAACTTATTATAAACATTTTCTGAAAGTTTTACTCTGGGACTGCCATGGGTTCCTGAGTAATAAATTTAAGAAAATTACTTATGTCTCAAATTCGCTCATAAATGGGGAAAGAAGGGGTGGGATTCATTTGCTTCCCCCTCCTTTTAAGAATTAAGATTTTCATAGTTTTGAAAATAAATGTCTGCATTATCTAAAATTAAATGAAAAAATGCAAGTTTGCTTAAAAATTAGATTTATATTTTGCAAAAACAGTTTGTGTTATGATTTTTTTAAAAACTAGCATTTTTTTTTCTTTTGTCTCTTTGTCCCCCCCCCCCCCCCCAACCCTCCACCACCATTGAAAAGTGTTTATAGTTTCAGTTAGTACTATACCTGTTTATATATTATTTGATGTTTGCTTATGGTAGAGATCTTGATAAGTATTTGAATGATTATTTTTTAAATGAAGGGAGTGAGGGGGGGGGGGGTGCAGAGTTGGGGGCTTCTTTAAGAGTATGGGTTATTTTTTTATGAGAATGCATAGCTTTATTTTCTTTTTGCAACAGCAAATTATAAAATAAAATTAGAGAATTAAAAAAATTTAGTTTTTATTTTACTTTATTTTCCCTAATTTATTTTATTATTATTTAAGCTTCACATAATGAAAAATATAAGATTTTTGGTTCAAGAGACACTAGTACCTGAAATATTGAAATGTGATTGGTTTCCTTCTTGCTCTTTGTGTGAGACTATAATTAAACATATTAAACATATGACTGGCTAGTGAAGGTTAGGTTGCATGTAACACATGTGGCTTTTGTTTTTGTAAACACCACATGGCCCATAAAACACATGGCCCATGAACCACATGGCCCAGCTCATGTTGTTCTGTAACAGAGCTCATAAAATAGTTTAGCTTTGAAGAGTTAGGTACACCTTTTCTAGAGAGAAGATTTTGCTTAGTGCACTTATATTTGTATATGATAACTTAGTTCTTTTTTTTTTTTTTCAATTTCTTAAAAATGAGTACTTTTTCTCGATCAGCTTGTTGCAATCCATTTAAGGAATCCAATCATACAGCTGTAAGAAAAAATCTAAGAAATATTTTACCATGGATGATAAAGATAAACCCTCTTATATCTGAAGGGCAAAAAATTTGTGATAAATGTCGAAAAAAAATGCTAAAAAAGTCTCTACTTTCTGAAGCAAGCACAAGTAGAATTTCCCCAGTAGAAGAAATAAATGAAGCAAGCACAAGTAGAATTTCCCCAGTAGAAGAAATAAATGAAGCAAGCACAAGTAGAATTTCCCCAGTAGAAGAAATAAATGAAGCAAGCACAAGTAGAATTTTTCCAGTGGAAGAAATAAATGCACACAGTGACAGTGATCATCAGCCAGCAGAGTTTCCTAATTATGAAAATGAAGCAGCCATTTGTTCTTTAAATTATAGTTTACAAAGTATAGGAGAAACTCCTATTAAAAAGAAAAGATTATCTGAGAGAAAATATCCAAAAACAAAATTTAAAAAAGTAAGCAAAGTTTTAAAGAAAAAAATACTACAGTTTTCTGATAGTGATAGTTCTACAGAATCCCCTGAAATGGAGATGCTTTCTCAATTGAAAGAAAAATTTCAGAACACTAAGAACAGAAGTCTGAAAGTGCAAATTTTAACTCTTTTGCCTAAAAGCTGGTCAGTGAGAAAAGTTCAAAAAGAATTTCAGGCTAGTAATTACATGGTAAGAAAAGCCAAGAAACTGGTTAAAGAAAAAGGTATTCTTTCAACTCCAAACCCCAAACCTGGCAAAACTATAAGTCAAGATATAGTAACTAGCGTAAAAGATTTTTATAATAATGACCAAATAAGTCGAATTATGCCTGGCAAAAAAGACTTTGTATCCATGGCAAGCGGAGATGAAAAAATCCATGTCCAGAAAAGACTGGTGTTATGCAATTTAAATGAAGCTTTTAAGCAATTTAAAGATGAATATCCTCACTTAAAAATTGGATTTTCAAAATTTGCAGAACTAAGGCCGAAAAACTGCATTTTAGCTGGTGCAAGTGGGACACATACAATTTGTGTTTGTCACATTCATCAGAATGTAAAATTAATGATAATTGGATGTAATCTGAAAGAACTAACTTTAGAAGAAAACGTTCCAATTTATTCTTATAAAACTTGTATAGCTTTACTTCTGTGCAATCCAGCACATCCTACTTGTTACCTTAATGAATGCAAAAATTGTCCTAAATTTGATGAATTTAAAATATATCTTGACAAACTATTCTGTGAAAACAGCATTGAAACAATTGTATACAAACAATGGTTAAACGTGGATCGTTCTATTCTACAAACTTTAACAAGTTCATATGAGGAATTCATTGAATCCTTTATTGATAAACTCTCTGTGCTTATTCGACATTCATTTATAGCTCAACAACAGTCCCAGGGTTCTTACAGAATTCAGAAGAAAAAATCCAAGGAGTATCTAAGGAGTCCAAAAATTTTAAAGAACTTACCATATATATATATATATATATTTAGTATTACTGTACCTTGCACTGTAACATGCATAATTTTTAATTAAGAAAATTAACAGAGAAGACTTTCAAACAGATCTTATACTATTAAAATCTAATGGGTCAGTGTTACAACTGCACAGTATTCACAATGTATTGCTTTCTTTTTAGAATGGTAAGAAAATCACCTGTAATCACTTTAATTTTTCTTTTGTAAACATAAGATTTTATTTTATTTCATGCCCTACCTAAGAAAGATCATTATATATAGGCAATATTAATCCTCATGTCTCTATTTTCTAATCTTGTATACTTCAATTAAGAGCATGAAGTCACTTAATTTTGCTTCGCGATAATTCTAAGGAGTTTATAAGGAGTATTTTGTATATCTAAGGAGTTCTAAGCACTGCTTAGAAACTTTTTCATTTCTAAGGAGTTTCTAAGTAGTCTAAGGAGTCTGTATGAACCCTGCAGTCCTCATTCTTTAAGGATATAAAAGATAACTTAAAATTTGGGGAGTATGTTATAGTGTCTGATTTTTCAGAAAACTATTCATTTGTTCTGCAAGATGAAGCCCAAGGATTTCATTGGAATAATGCACAGGCAACAGTTCACCCATTTGTGATATATTATAACAGAGACAACAGCATAGAAAATATTAGTTTTGTTGTTATTTCTGACTGTCTTTCCCATGATACCACAGCTGTGTATACATTTCAGAAAAGCCTAGTTCAGTTTTTAAAAGGAAAATTTGATGAGACTCCCCTAAAGTTTATTTATTTTTCTGACGGTGCAGCTGCTCAGTATAAAAACCGCAAGAACTTTTTTAATTTATGCTGTCACAAAAAAGACTTTGGCATCCCTGCTGAATGGCATTTCTTTGCCACTGCCCATGGGAAAGGAGTATCAGATGGCATAGGCGGTACAGTGAAAAGATTGGCAGCTCGAGCAAGCTTGCAACGGGTATATACAGACCAAATTATGACACCACGAGGGCTCTAAGTCATATTTCTGGCATAGAATTTTGTTATGTGACTTCACAGCAGTATGAAAAAGAAAATGATTTTTTACAGGAACGTTTTTCTTCTGCCTGTGCAATTTCAGGCACACAAAAGTTGCATGCATTTATACCCCAGAGCAATAACACTCTTTTATGCAAAATTTACTCCAATTCCCAAACAGGCAAATTAGTAAGGGTAACAAAGGAAGAAGGAGAACTTGAACTAGAAGAAATAAATGGTTATATAACTTGTATTTATGATAAAGAATGGTGGTTAGGCTGTGTACTTAGTGTAAATTATGATGCAGAAGAAATTAAAATAAACTTCCTCCATCCTCATGGTCCATCATCATCATTTTATTTTCCGGAACACCCTGACATTTTGCAAGTCACTGCAAATTCAATACTGACTAAAGTTGATCCTAGAACTGTCACTGGCAGAACATACAAACTGTCTGAAGATGAAATGCATTCTGCATCCGTCAAATTAGGACAAAAAAAATGTTCTGTGATTGACTAGTACTTTCCAGTTTAAAGTAATCTAATTTGCATGCCTTTTGTGACATATATTTGTCATTTTTGGATTTCAGGTACGTGTATTAACACTGATTTATAAGCTCTTTAAGTATTTTTTCAAAAGCATATAGTTAAGTGTTTAAATGTTTGATTAAATCTCCTTTTTATAACCTGTCAAAAATCTTATCTTTATTATGAGTATTATCTTTCCTATAAACATTTTAGAAAATAAAAATAAATATGTTTGTGGTACACAAATTGGGATAAAATATTATGGTATTATTTAAATATTGTCTTTTGAAAGTTAAAATCTTATTTGCTGTATATTCAATATGAAATTTTAGTTTAAACTGCAAACATTTACACTTGTTATGAGCGAATTTGAGACATAAGTAGTTTTCTTAAATTTATTACTCAGGTACCCATGGCAGTCCCAGAGTAAAACTTTCAGAAAATGTTTATAATAAGTTGAAGAATAACATACATTTTTTTAAGAAAATTTTAAAAATTACAACTTTAAAATTTTTTATTTTAAAGTTTAAATTTGATGACCTTGAAATTTAAATTTTTTTAAATATAGACATGCAGTATATCATATGAAAGCACAACTCATCTACTTTCTAAAAACACCAAAATCAAAACTCTACTCCAATTAGGGAAGATGTTAGAGCCGATTTTATGATGCAAGAATTGCTAAAATTTCACAAATTTGACCAAATTTAAATTAAAATATTTAAAAAACTAATATCAATATGAACTAAAAACTCTAGATTTATTCATTTCTCTATTAGTGCAACAAATAAACCAAATTTCATCCAATTCTGAGAGGGTCGGGTTGTGGGCTGTGTTGATTTGGCATGGAATGACCCGGACCTATTATCCGGAATCCTCGTGTTCAAAGGCTTCCTGAGTTTTGGAATTTTCCGGATTTCGAGTCCTCCTGAAGATCCTCATTATTCGACAAAATTCATATTTTTTTTCATGATTCTTTGACAAAATTTGCATTTTTTTTCTGCTATTCTTTGACAAATTTTGTGTTTTTCTTCTATGATACTTTGACGAAATTTGTGTTTTCCTTTTGTGATCCTTTGAAAAAATTTGCATTTTTCTGCAATTCTTTGAAGAAATTTGGGTTTTTTGCTATTCTTTGATGAAATGGGCCTTTTATTTACGATCCTTTGACAAAATTCGAGTTTTTTCTGAGATTCTTTGA
Source organism: Maratus michaelseni (assembly GCA_963931845.1). Taxonomy (NCBI): domain Eukaryota; kingdom Metazoa; phylum Arthropoda; class Arachnida; order Araneae; family Salticidae; genus Maratus; species Maratus michaelseni. The sequence continues at coordinate 471,637,620 of OZ007589.1, forward strand.
CAAAATTAGTGGTTTTTTTTTTTGGTAGAAAGGTAGGGTTTAGGATATAAAGTAAGGCAAAATTAAAAAATCCAGAAATTAAAAAAAATAAAAAATGAAAAAAAAAAAACCCATCAAAAAATTGAATATAGTTTGATTTATTAAAAATTTCCAGAAATTTTAATTTTGGCTTTTTTTAAAATCCTAAACAGTACTTTTGTGCTAAATATCAAGTATCTAGGCTGCGAGTAATATCTCAGATGTAGTCTCGAGTAGTATCTCACCTTTCCTGGAAGCAATTGAGAGTACTTTTGACTCCCCCTCCCATAACTTAGTGCTTGCCTAGGAACCTGAAACTTCTTTTTATCTACAAGACTTTGCAAACGAAACTAAAGCTTAAAATTTTTGGTACCTGCAAATAATAGGGACAGAGTGTGGGCATAGCGAAAATCAGTGGATGATCTCCAAAGAGAGTCCTAAATCAAGAAAAGGAGGATTACTTACAAAAAGAAGTGAAATCTCATCAAAAACATCACCTGTAAAAAATGCAGCCAAGTCTCGTGACTCATTTACCGTAAAAAGTACTGAGATCGTATAAAGCCAAGTTTAGCTATCTTATTAACTCTGAAATTTTCATTCATAAATCTCTCCTAGTCTCTACATCTTCAGTTAATTATTATTTTGTGACTTGGCAATTACGCAGCATGAGATTCTGATGTATATAATTAGTCTTAATAAAATAATACTATAACATATTAAGGTGTAATAACTTCCCTGTGCGTATATAATTTGCCTTAATTAAATTATCCCATCCCATCACATAGTAAGGTGTAATAACTTCCCTGTGCTGCGTAATTGCCAAGCCACAAAATAATAATTAACTAAAGATGTAGAGTCTAGGAGTGATTTGTGAATGAAAATTTCAGAGTTCATAAGATAGCTAAACTTGGCTTTACACGATCTCAGTACTTTTTATGGTAAATGAGTCACGAGACTTGGCTGCATTTTTTACAGGTGACGTTTTTGATGTGATACCTTTTTATAAGAACAAATATTTCGAGTACAAAAAAATTCTGGATAATTGAAGTTACTGAAATTCAATAAGCTTCTTCCCAATCTTACATACTAAGTACATAGCAAATTTCAAGTCTCTATTTCAATTTGTTCGGGAGATAGAGCGTTTACAGACAGACACACGGACGGCAAAAATTTTTTTTTCTCTAAAAATATGTTTTTCAGAATCTCCAGTGTCTGAAACGTCCGTCAAAACATTTTTTCCGATTTTTCAAAACGATTACAAGACTGACTACGTATGATGGGTAAGTAACATTCGATAAATTAAGGTAACAAATGTTCAGTTCCCAAACAAAGATAAATAAGCAGAGTGAAACACCTAATCAATTTTACAACATTCAGTAGAAAGTTTCAGTGAAGCTGGAACTGAAAATCTCTGAGTTACAAAGGACTGAAAGGGGGCAGACAAAATGATTTGCACGAGAGGTTGAAATACTCTTTACAGTGCTTATGAAGATCAAAGTTTGATTTTAATGGCGCTGCCATTTCAAATCCTTAGAAATCGTAAGAAACATTTTCCTATTTTTTTCTTGAAAGTCTCAAAATTTTCTAACTTTTTCTCAGAATTTAAAAATTTCCCTGACTTTTCCTCAGAAATAGCAAATTTCCCTGACTTTTTCAGTCCATATAAATTTCTCTGACTTTTCCAGGTTATCCAGATGGCTAGACACCCTGAAGAAAAGGAAATTTTTCACACCTATTTTCTGGCAACCTATTCACTGTGTTTTCAATATTTATGAAATTATTTTTTTTTAGAGAGGTAATTTATATGCTAATAAATATAATTTATCTTATGTGCGTAATCAGAAGCATTTTTTAAAAATGTTTTCATAGCTCTTTATATCGTTTGACATCAGATCTCACTTCACTCACGGGAAAACACCCGCTTGTTAAAGTTAATCCTATGGGGGATATTTTTTTAAATATCTTGTTTGCATCTCACTATTTTTAAATAATTTTCTTTTGCATTGGATAGCTGAGACTGATCTCTACAAAGACCGTTTTTCACTTTTTCAATTCTGTTTACAGGTTGTTTCTTTATGAGGATACTTTCACTTTCGAAAATGAAAGCATTTCATTAAAAATAACTTGTAAACAAAGTTGAAAAAGTAAAAAACAGCCTTTGTAGAGATTGGCCTCAGCTATCCAATGCAAAAGAAAATTGTTTAAAAATATTAAATGCAAACGAGATATTTAAAAAAATTTCTCCCATGATATTAACATTAACGAGTGGGTGTTTTTGAACGCGTGAAGCAGCCTCTTAAGGAGGTTGGTCAGTCTGATCTCAAATTCACCTCTCTGTTAAATTTATGGAATTAGGATGCATTCCTATTTTTAAAATATCTACTCAGGAAATTCAGATTTTTTACTCTCTTCTTAAAATATGTCTATCTTTTATTTTGTACAAGTCAAAATATTTCATAAATATACACTTCATTTTATCTGAAGTGTTAAAATCTTACTCACAGCTCATAAAATATTAAATTAAGCCGATAGTCAAAAATATGAATTTCCTGAGGAGATAGTTTAAAAAGTAAGAATGCATTCCACCCCTTCTAGGTTTAAGATAAGTGATCTGGCTGACCAACACCCTTAATTTCTGAAATAGATCAGGAACTGTAAAAATTGCTACAGCACATAAGGATATAACTAAAAATTTACACAATACTCCCTCTTTACAACACACGGAGAAATGAGTGTGTGTAAAAATCATAATTACCTTCAACTTTTCTAAATCCGTTGCCGATAGGGGGCTTTCTTCAACATACACAGCTTCGTTTCGAGCAGAATGGATTGTAATAATGCCTCTCTTGGTATACACTGGTGGGGAGTCACCTATTGGAGGAGATGAAATAAGTATACATTTGATAATTCAATTATTTATTATGCAGATGAAACAATAGCGTACTTGGTTCAAGAGAGTGGTAGAGATGTAACGTGACTTGACCGTCCAGCTCATCGTCCTGGGAAGGGAGGAAATAAATTATGTTAAAAAACAAAGCGTAACGAATATTATTATTGTTAATAATAAGAGCAGAAGCAACGGATGAACGATGGCAGTGGTCAGAAAATCTTACCAGCCTGCAAGATGCAGTTAAAAGTTGTTATGACTGCAAAAGTAGTTAATTAGTATTTTCCTACTTTTTTGCATAAAATTAAGAAATGAGAAACAATGGAGTATAGGATAGAACTTAATACCCTGTTTACATCACAATCATTCGGAAAGTTGCAAAATATAGCTAACGAGTTAAAAAAATAAAGCATATCTTCTTATAGTAGCCTGTAGTTTTTCAAAGATTGCCTAAAAATTCACCTGCCCTGTCAGAAAATGTATTTTCACACCCCTGGCAATGATGAAGTATGCGATCTACACAGTGTATATTGGAGATCCTTATACATACAAATCGGATACTATCCCCTCTACTCCCGTCATTGATTTTCAAAAAGCACAAAAGTTTTTTTTTTTTTTTTTTTTTATGAATTAACTAAGGAAAAAAGAAGAAGCTAAATAGTTTAGAAGGAATTTATAGAAAGATAATATGAACTCAGTTTTCTAATTAAACTTATCTATAAACAAGAAGAAATACTGTAAATATGGATTTGAGTGCTACAAAATCTATATTGGATGAACTAGTACAGCAAGAAAACAATTTTTTGCCTATTTTATACAGTTATTGGATGAAATTAATATGTATAAGAGAGGGGAGGGTAGAATGATTTTAATTGATTATTGAATGTTGCAAATATAGGCAAATTAATCTTTTAGGTAATTTTTCTTACCATTTTCCCCATTGACATTATACAGGCTACAGACTGTAATATTGATTGGATCATAGGAAATGAGAATGAATTACCTTGCAAAGTGTTTTGTTTTTAATATTTTTAATTTGTAACTTCAAATGACTGTTGTTCTCATAGCATAGCAAAATTGCTAAGTCCTATTTCTCTCCCAGACTTTGTTACAAAATTAACTGAAGCATAAGGATTGATTGTTTAATAATTAGGACAGTTTAAAGTAGTTCAGTAAGTTATTTACTGAAAAGTAAAACTGATTACTAAAGTATTTTACTAAAAAATACAAACTACTTAGATTACTGTTTTAATGATGCATTGAATATTCTAAGGTAAATAAAAAAATAAAATTACATATTATTAGAGTTGAAATTATTAAAAATTTAAATATATTAATTACATTGCTGCAAATAAAACGGTACTTTTCGGTTAGCTGGGCACCGGTGATAAATCGTCGAAAATTGTTTCGTTTGGCATTATTTGAATTTTAACTTTTCCCTTCTTTTTTAAATTTATAGTTTTATTTCTGAGATGGCAACAACTCAAAGTCATAGTTTTCTGTTTTTAAAAGAAATAAAAATTGTTCCATGAAAAATTTGCTGTGAAGTTGCAAAAGATTTTTAAGTTTTAGGTAGCTTTCAATAAAAAAAAGTATAAAGCTACCTATTGCAGCCGTTCGGAGGAAAACAGTTCCGGAAAATTTCGATATATTTTCACCGATCATGACCCCCCGACCACCCTCCGTTCAAATGTTGATTTATATATATAGATATATATATATATCTGACCTATGTCATACGATAACGCCCGTATTTATAAATCAATTTTGATGAAACTAATTGTGTGTATTAAGCTCACCAATGTCTCGACCGAGTTCGTTGGCCAGCTTGGTCCGCCATTTTGTTTCAAGATGGCTGCCACATAAAAATTTAAAATAAATATACAAAAAAGTTAAAAATTCAAATTTATTTTTTAATTAAGTGTTAGGCCTTGATATGAGGATTCCAAGCATTTTTTGGTTTACCTCTATCTTAAAAAATGGCTGAGATAGAGCAGTTTGAAATTCTAGGGTGGCTGACATTTTGAAACAAGACAGCACATTACAAAAATTTTCATTGTTGTAATAATTTTCCCTTCATACGCATAAAACTATATATTCATATCCGTTAGCGCCAAATTCTTGTCAAACCTGGCGACATTTGACGAAATATCGCCAAATTTGGCGACCAAAATAAGTCTTCATAAATGAAGCCAATTTGGCTATTGCTCAATAATTTGGCGAATTTCTTATTCAAATTCAGTATTAACGAATCTTTTGTAAACGTTTTCTTTGAATTTTAGCTTGCTGTTTTCGTGTAACATTAGCTAAAATTTTAAAACGAAGATATAGGAAAGCTACCTTTTCCTCCCGGTACAGGCCGGAAGGACTTTTTTAATTGTGACATTTATAATATCCGCAAGCTGGAATAATTGAAATTATTCTGCGAAAAACCTCACAAAAGTTTCATAATGATGAAAATTTGGGATTTGCCAAAAACAGAGGAAGAAGCTATAATTTTCTTCCAAGAGAAAGGTATTTTGCCTGATAAGATGTTTTGTAAGAACGAACATGAAATGAAGTTGTATTTAGGTGATAGTATTCGTTGGAGGTGTAATCTTCGTACTAAAAAGTGCATGTGTCAAAATACGTGGTTTAAATCAAGTAGATTGAGTTTTTTAAAGTCTTTGAGGTTATTTATGGATGGAGTGAAGAGATGACATCCATTAAATGGTGTCATCTCTTCACCTAAATAAAAACAGTTAGAAATTGATTGGAATAACTATATGCAAGAGATTTGTGCTTTTTCCATAGTTCAACAAAAGATTGGAGGATGTGGTAAAATCGTCGAAGTAGACGAAAGTTTATTTACAAAGATAAAAAATAATGCAGGGAGAGTGCTTCCGCAACAGTGGATGTTTGGAGGCATTTGTCGGGAAACAAATGAATGTTTTCTAGTTGAAGTACCAAACAGATCTTTAGATGTGTTATTAGAGGCTATCGAAAAAAATGTGAGAAGGAACCACAATTTATTCTGATTCATGGAAGGGTTACTGTACAACAAAACTTGAAGAAGAGGGTTTCAAACATTTCAAAGTTAATCATAAGTATAATTTTGTAGATCCTGAAAGTGGAGCTCATAATCAAAATATTGAAAGGCTTTGGGGTAGCAAAAAGGCTTTGTGGTGATAAGAAGCATCATGGATCAAGAAGCTGCCATCATTTAAAGTCTTATTTAGCAGAGTTTATGTGGAGGAGAACAGTTGAGAATCAGTTTTTTCAGATTTTAAGCGATATAAAAAAAAATTCAGATCTACAATAGCGTGAGTTACTTTTTCATTATGCAATAATTTCTTTGTCGTTTATTATGTTTTATTTCAATACTTCTGTTAATATATTTTGGGATTTTCAATAACGTGAGTTACTCTTTCATACTTGCATTATGAAATAAATTCTTTGTACTTTATGTCATGTTTTATTTCAATATAACTGTTAATATATTTTAAGTAAGTTTTTTAAGTTATATCTGTCATTGCAATGTTAAAATAGTGGCTATTTGTTATTGGCTATTGATCACTGGCGCCCGGCTAACCGAAAAGTACCAATAAAACATATCTACTTTTGCCACTTTGGCAAAAAGTGGCAAAAATGCATTTTTGCCAGGACGGTTTTTTCCATGGTTTTTACCACCTTTGGCAAAAACTTGCCAACCATATATATATATATATATATTTTTGTAAGTTTACGAAATAAGTAGATATTAATTGCAATAATAAGTTGACACTAATTATTTTCATTTATAATTAATTATAAATTCAAAATATTGACACACATTTTTAAATTACCTGTGTGTTTAAAGTGCCTGTGTGATTTGAATAGATTTTTTTTTTTAAATTTTATTATTTTGTGTTGTTATTGTTACTATTAATTTTTAAAGTAAAAATACTGCTTGTTCATATAACATGCTTAAGAAAAATGTTCTCCAATAGCATATTTTATATATATACACATGTCTTTCTTCATCCCTTTCTTTAAGGCAGACCCCCCCCCCCCCCCCCCGCCCTTCCATAGCATATTTCTCATCTTTACTTGAAAATTCTCAAACTTTTATACAATTTAAAGAACTCTGAGATTAAATGTTTTGTTTTTATCTCTCAATATCTTTGTATTAATGCTTAATAAATTCCTCAGATGGGTGAATCAGAAAGGGCCATGTGTTTTTTGTTTTAAGTTAAGCCCCCTATTGAAAAAAGTGCATAATAGAATGGATCAAATCATGAAAGCATAATATTTTATCATTTATATTTTTCATCCCAACCTTAAAGGTCCTCTCTTCCGCAAAATTATAATCCTACGGGACAGTTAATTTCTAATATCTTGTTTGTATTTCAATATTTTACATTGGATAGTTGGGATTGATCTCTACAGTGCCTCTTTTTTACTTTTTCAATTTTCCTTGCAGATTTTTTTTTTTTTTATGAGGATACTTTCACTTTCAAAAGTGTACAAAAGTAAAAGTATCTTCTAAATTTTTTTTTTTTTTTTTTTTGCTCTAGGTAAAATTCATTGATCTGAAATATTAATTGTACAATGATTTTCTTGGTTTAAAATTCTAAAAAATAAAATTATTAGACCATAAAATCCCTTTTCAAAATCATAAAAGGTTAAATTTGGGAGAGGGGCTTATAATCGGGATTTTTTCTAAAAATCATTTAAAAACCTGTTTTTATCATTAATTTAGAAGTAAAAAAGGGGCGAGAATCTTCCGTATTTCGGCAGATTTAAAAATAATAATAATAAAAAAATAAAATAAAAATAAATTTCCAACCCTAAAATCCTGCCCTCCCCCCCCCCCCCAAAAAAAAAAAAATCATTTTTTAATTAGTTTTCTTTATTTTTTATTTTATTGTAACAATAAATACTATCTATCTAAAATCAATCTAAATCTGCTCTCAAAATTATTGTTTCCCCCCTTTGCCCCCATCCCCTCTGGTACCAAAAGTGCATGGTTTAACCTTTATACTTTTTAATTTTAAACTTCTTTTCAGACTTATTAAATACTCTATATCAAAAATAAATAACTCCAACCTACCACCTAAATTAACCCATCCTCCTAAAATCCCTGCTTTTCCCACCTGCCCCCCAACCTTATCTCATGAAGATCCTCCCCCTCCAAATGTATCGCGTAAAATTTAAAATCTGTAAAATTGTAAAATTAAAAAAAAAAAAGCGAGAGTCTTCCGTATTTCAGCAGATTAAAAAATAAATTAATAAAATAAAATAAAAATAAATTCAACCCAAAAATCCTCCCCCCACCCTCCCTAAAAAAAAAAAAAAAAATTAAATCATTTTTTTCAATATTTTTCTTTATTTCTTATTTTATTGTGACAATAAATAATCAATAATCTAAATCTGCTCTCAAAATTACTGTTCCCCCCCCCCCTTTGTCCCCCTCTGGTACCAAAAATGCATAGTTTTCTTCTTAATTTTTTCTGCTCTATTTGTGATTTTTTCCCAGCAATATTTAAATAACGATCTACCCTCCTCCTTTCCAAAAAGTCCTCTTATTTCCTTTGCCCCACCCCCCAGTACATAATATAAACTTTTTAAAAGTTTTTTTTTTAAATCTATTTAGAACTTTCTTGCAACTATAATTAAATATCTAAATTGCTTTCCCCCCACCCCCCAAAAAATTTGCGTCTTCCTCTCCCCCCTATTTCTTTATTATTCCCCTATTTTTGTTCCCTAATCTTTAAAAGTATTTTTTAAAGATTTTATGTGGTATTGTCACTTTGTAGCAACAATAAATAAATGATCATCTAACTCTCCTCTTAGTTCCATTCTCCATCCCCAGAAAAAGGGATGAATTTGTAGACTTAGAGGGGGGGGGGGGAGGGCAAAGAGAAGATTTGAGTCTTTTTGTAGTTTGGCTGTTCTCACAGCTGATATTTTGTTAATGGATGGAGAGTTATTTTAGAGAACAAATTTATTTCAAAACATAAAATATACACGTGATTCAGGGAAGAACAGCCAAACTGCAAAAAAGATGAACATTTTTGCTTTCCTCTCACATATTTAGAAATCCATTCCTCTTCTTTGGGAGAATAGGACAGAGAAAAAATTTCAAATGGAATGATGATTCTAGATGAGTGATACTTATATGAGCAGATGATGTAAATGAGATGAGTTACCTTACTACAAAATAAGAAACAGATCAACATTAAAAAAAAAAAAATAATAATAATAATATTAAAGATTTTGAACTATTTGCTGAGTGAGAAGACAGAGAGGGAATTGGAATTTTTGGGAGAAAGGGTGGTAATTTAGATGATTGATTATTCATTAATATTGTTACTAAAGAGAAATAAATACAGCAGTTTTTTTTTTTTTTTTTAAATAGAGTTTTAAAGATTTTAAAATTTGTGTGTACACACACACACACACAAATTGGGAGGGAGGGGCAGACACTTTTGGACTAGACAGAAAACGTAGGTGACAAATTAGAAGGCAACAAGTAGGACATAAAATTTCTTCACATAAGAGTTTTTTAAATTTTAAACTTTGGATGAGAGGGAAATATGAGTTTTTAATTTAGATGATTCTTTATTTATTTATTGTTAATAGAGAGCAACAAAGAGGACAGAAGATTTTTTTTATAAATAGTTTATTTACTTTTTTTTTTTTGATAGGGGTTAGCTAAGTGAAAGAAGCAGACATTTTGGTCGTAAAGCGATAATTGAAATGGTTGATTAGTTATTTATTGCAAACTTTTTAATAAAGATTTTAAACTTTGTATCCTGAGAGGAGAGGGAGGGAGGGAAGGAAGGAGAAGTGTAAGTTTCAGAGAGAGAGAGAAGTAGAGTGAAGGATAATTTATATGATTGATTATTTACTTATTTTTACTAGAGAGCAACATGTAAGACAGAATATATTTTTAAAATAGAGTTTTAAAGATTTTTTTGCTGGGGGGAGGCAAAAGAGCAGAAGCAGAAATCTTGGTGGTAGTGAGAAAATTTAAATGGCTGATTATTTATTTATTGTTAGTAGAGAGCAACAAATAGAGCATATATTTTTTTTTTTTATAAAGAGTTTTAAAGATTTTAAACTTTATATGTTGAGGGAGAAGAGGCATAAATTTTGGATGGAAAGGGAGATTGTAGTGTAGAGGATTTGTGATGTAATGTATCTGGCAACAGTTAAAAAAGAGACTTATCGGGAACTCTGAGTTCGAGGCTGGCTATGGTGTTTATGTTGTGAGCTGGTAATTGTGCTGTACATATCGCGCGCTTGAGATAGTTTATATATAATAAAGTAGTTTAAATATCTTCCGAATTTTCACTTATATTACATGGTGGCAGCTTTTATTAAAAAACAATGTATCAAATTCCTGCACCTGAACAATTTTCCTTTCGCCCGGATGATTGGCAAAAATGGATAGATCGATTCGAACGTTTTCGATCGGCATCGGGATTGAAAACGAAACCAAAGGAAGAACAGGTAAACTCTTTAGTTTATTTAATGGGTTCTCAAGCTGAAGAAATCTTGTCATCTTTTAACTTAAGTGCAGACGATATAAAAGATTTTGATGTTGTAAAGAACAAATTTGAAACTCATTTTATTCCTACACGTAATGTTATATATGAAAGATATAAATTCTATACAAGAACACAAGATGAAGGTGAATCGGTAGAACAGTTTATCACATCGTTATATACATTAGTGCAAACTTGTGAATTTCCTACCTCTTTTCAGGAAGAAATGATTAGAGATAGAATTGTTTGCGGTATTTGCGATAAGAAGGTGTCTGAAAATCTACAACTAGATATGAAACTTACACTTGAAAAAGCAATTACAACAGCTCGTCAGGCTGAAACAATAAAAAATCAACAAGTTTTGAGTAATGATTCTACATCATATAAGGTAGCTAACAGAGTAGCGATACCACAGAATAAGAAAAACAGACAATATAAAAATGTCGAATCTTATAATTCGGATAAGAAAAAAGAAGTATGTTTTTGGTGTGGAAAACAAAACAAACATACGAAATTAGAATGCCCTGCGCGTAAAGCAATTTGTAACAGATGTAAAAAAGTCGGTCATTATGCTAAAGTTTGTAAATCAAAACTGCATGTTAACGAAGTTGAAAAAACAAAATCTACGAACTCTTCTGATTTTTTGGGTTTCGTAATGAATACTTCGGATAAAAATAATCCAATAAAAATATCAGATAACCGTTGGAACGCTAAAGTTTTGATTGAAAAGACTCCTTTAGAATTTAAGATCGACACAGGGCAGATGTAACGGTCATTCCTAAGAACATTTATGATTCGAAATTGGAACATATAAAGTTAAAGGGATCAAATAAAGTTATTTGCGGTCCAGATGGGAAAAATCTGAAGATAGCTGGGATAATTCACGTTAAATTAAAGAGCAAAAGTTTTAGTTATGAAGATGACGTGTATGTAATAAATAATTTACAACATCCGTTGTTAAGTTGTACAGCTAGTGAGAATTTGAATCTCATCCAAAGAATCTTTGAATTGAAATCAAAACTGGATCCTGTGGCAAAATTTCCTAAATTATTTAAGGGAATTGGTAAGGTCGAAAGGCCGTATCAAATAAAATTAAAAGATGATGCTAAGCCTTATGCAATTTCTGTTCCACGGGGAGTTCCATTAGCTTTAAGGGGTAAATTAAAAAAATTATTAAATGAAATGACAAAAAATAAAATTATTGAACCAGTAGACGAAGCCACAGAATGGTGTGCGCCTATGGTTATTGTTCCAAAAAAATCAGGTGATATAAGAATTTGTGTTGATTTATCAGTTCTGAATGAGAACATTGAAAGAGAATATTTCCCCATGGCATCAGTTGACTATACTTTAAGTCAATTTAGTAATGCTAAGGTGTTTAGTATTATTGATGCAAATGCAGGCTTTTGGCAAATAAGTTTAGATCCAGCTTCAGCAAAGTTAACTACCTTTATTACACCTTTTGGAAGGTTTAAGTTCAAACGTTTACCGTTTGGAATTAAAACGGCTCCTGAAGTGTTCCAGAAAAGAATTCGTGAAACTATTCAAGAAGGTCCTGGTATAGTGGGTCTTATGGATGAATTTGTAATTTTTGGTTCGACTGAGGAAGAGCATAATCAACGACTATACGAAGTTCTTTCAAAACTTCAAGCTGCTGGGTGGACTTTAAATGCCAGTTTGGAAAAGAATCCATACATTTTCTTGGACATATAATTTCTGAAAATGGAATAAAATCTGATACAGAAAAAACAAAGGCTATTTCTATGATTCCAACACCTAGGAATGTGACTGAATTAAAAAGATTTTTAGGAATGGCTGGATTTTTAAATAAATTTGTTCCCAATTTCACTGATGTTTCGAAGCCTCTTTACGAATTATTAAAGAATAATGTAGAATGGATTTGGAAAAAATCTCAAATGATGGCATTTGAAGATATTAAACAGAAACTTTGTCATACTCCTGAATTAGCATTATATGATCCAAAGAAAGAAACCTTTATATCAGCAGATGCATCATCGTACGGCATCGGTTCAGTTTTATGTCAGAAGGATAATGGTAATCTACGTCCAGTTTTCTATGCATCCCGGACATTATCCGATACAGATAGAAAAAGAAGCATTGGCTATCGTGTGAGCATGTGAAAGGTTTCATGATTTCATTGTCGGACTAGAAGTTCACATCGAAACAGATCATAAACCTCTAGTGCCTATTTTGATGTCTAAACCATTAGATAATTTAACTCCTAGACTACAGCGTATGAAACTACGAATGATGAGATATTCTTATAGCATCAAATATACTCCAGGAAAGAATCTAGTCATTGCAGATACGTTGTCCCGAAGTCCTTTACCAGAAAAAGGAAAAGAAGAATTAAGTGAAGAAATAACTGCTTATGTGCAAATGGTTATGGAAAATTTTCCTTCATCAGATGCTAGATTGGCGGAAATATGGTCTTTGCAAAAAGAAGATCCGATTTGCAATCTATTAATTAAATTTTCCGAAGGAGGTTGGCCAGACAAAAATGAAGTGCCAGATGAATGTCTAAAATACTGAGAACATCGACATTCAATTTCTGTACAAAATGATTTGCTGATGAAAGACTCTAGAATTATTATACCTTTGAAACTGCAAGAAGAAATATTAAATAGAATACATGATGGTCATCTTGGAATAACAAAGTGCAGAGCCAGAGCTCGCGAGTCTGTTTGGTGGCCAGGATTATCATCAGAAATTGAGAACTTAGTCTCAAAATGTCACAGGTGTATTCAACAACAAAAATATTTTAAAGAGCCTTTACTTCCATCAGAATTCCCAAATAGACCTTGGCAAACAGTCGGAGCGGATCTCCTCAAAGTTAGTGGTAACTGGTATCTTATAATGGCAGATTACTATTCTCGATATATTGAGGTGGCAAAGTTAGAGAATCTGAGTTCAGATGCAGTCATTAATCACATGAAGTCCATTTTTGCATGCCATGGTATTCCAGAAGTAGTTAGGAGTGATAACGGCACTCAATTTTCTCAACGAATAATAGATTCCAAATATAGAAAATTTGCCAAACTTTATAAATTCTCCATCAGGACATCCAGTCCGAAACATGCACAAAGTAATGGTTTTATAGAATCGATGGTGAAGAATTTTAAGTTGCATTACCTGAAATCTGAAATGGATGATCCGTATCTGATGTTACTTGCGTTAAGATCAACTGCACTTGAAAATGGGTTTAGTCCAGCAGAACTATTGATGGGAAGACGCTTAAGAACGCCCATTAAGTTAAAGCCTAAAGTTTTAGATGAGAACTCTATATATAAAAAAGAACAGGAAAGGATCAAGAAACAAAAATTTTATTTCGATCGTCATCATCGGGCTAGACCTCTACCACAACTAGACGCTGGTCAGCAGGTATGGGTATCCGACATGCGAACATACGGAAAGGTTAAAAGTGCTCATGAAGCCCCAAGATCATACATGGTGGAGACACCCAGAGGTATTCTGAGGAGGAATCGTGTATATCTGCATCCTTCTACGGTTCCGAAATCCTTCAGATGGGAAGATAATGATGCTCCAGTGAAAGAGAACTGTGTTCCTTATGCTGTATCTATGAAAGACGGCTCCCAAGATGCAGTGCCTATGAGTGATCCTGTTACTATCACCCACTCTCCTAATGCTGTAGTTCCAAAGACCAAGCAGGCCAGTCCATTTAAGACTCGTAGTGGCAGAACTGTTCGTGCTCCTTCAAGACTTATTGAAGAAGACTTTTAAAGGGGAGATGTGATGTAATGTATCTGGCAACAGTTAAAAAAGAGACTTATCGGGAACTCTGTGTTCGAGGCTGGCTATGGTGTTTATGTTGTGAGCTGGTAATTGTGCTGTACATATCGCGCGCTTGAGATAGTTTATATATAATAAAGTAGTTTAAATATCTTCATTATTTTCCCTTATATTACAGGATTGATTTTTTTTACTAATTGTTACGTTACTAGTGAGCAGAAAGAAGTACAGAAGGATTTAAGATTCTCAAGTTTTTAAACTTTTTATGTTAGAGAGGGCATAGAAGGGAAACAGACATTCCATGTGAGAGGAAGGATTTCATTAACATCATATAAAAACATAAGTGGAAAGCTGTAAAAAATATCAAAAGAATGAAAATTGCCTCCCTTGGATTTTTAAAATAATCTTTTTTGTGCATAAATTTTTTTTTGTATGTGAGAGGCGGGGGGGGGGCTTATATTTGGGAATGGAAAAGAAAATCAAAATTGCTTAAAAGTGGGCTTACCTTCGGGATTTTATGGTACTACAATTAATAATTTAAATTTTTTTGTAATTATATGATATTTAATGTATATCTATTGTTGTGTAAGTTTTAAAAGGTGTTATATTTTTTGAGGGTTAAAACCAGTTTATGACAGTTTAAACCAGTTTTTGACACTTGTCAAGTTGAAAGCCAGTTTTTGATGTAAAAAACACAACCCTGCCAAATCTTGTTTCAATTGGCACCATTTGAATTGCAAACAACTAATGATCCACTGAACAATTTTAATAACTAACGATACATTTTTACAAATCCTAAATGATGTTAAAAGATACTAGGAACTTATATAATGTAAGCTTCTAGTTTTGTGTACATAAAATTAGACATAATGCTTTTATAATGAAATAAAATGTTTCTAGTTCATGTTGTATCTTATTTTAACATTTTTGTAATGGACTAAGCCTAATTATTAATAGACCCGCTTATGTAAGATCTTGTTTATTTGTAGTATTAATACAGGGTTCCCAGCAAAACATGACTGGCAAATTCCCTGACCAAATCTCAAAAAATTCCCTGACTTTCCCTGACCAAATCTCAAAAAATTCTCTGACCAAATGGGCATACAGTGAAATTTTGTGCTTATTTTTGAAGTCCTTTGTCAAAAATTAGCAATTTTTTTTTATCTCTCTTCAAAATTCTCTATTTTTTCCCCCCCGAGACTATAATGAATCTTGCATAATTTTTCATTTTTTCTCCAAAACTGTTTAGAAAATATTCGTAAAGTCCCTGACTTTTTCTATATATTTAAAAATTTCCCTGACTACTTTGAAATTCCATGACTTTCCATGACGCTGGGAACCCTGTAATACGTTCGTTTTTATGTACTTTATCATGATTATTTTAAGTAAGTATATCCTGATATTATATTGCAATTTTAACATATTGGCTATTTGTGAAATAGCTAATGTTAAAAAACTGGCAAGATTTTTAAAAATTTGGCGTTCACTGGCGCCCGGCTAACATAAATAAATTGCTTCAGTTTGTATACATAAAATAAATTGTATAAATAAAAGCAAATTTTTTGTGTATGAAACAGGGAATAGATTGTCAGAAAGTATTTTCGAAAATTTTCCTCACACAGGAGGAAAGTTTGATTAAATCAGAAAAAAATAAATAAATTATATATACAATGCAACAGCAATGCATAGTAACAATATAAAGTATAACAAAATGGGTAACTATACTTCTAAGAGTCTAGTCTGTAAATCTGGTTTTGTGTTAAAACTGGAAACCTGAAATACAAATTAGAATACAATTTAGTATGAGATAAGAAAATGATGATATCAAACGATAATAATAATGAAACACGAATCTTACACAGTAAGCAGCACAGAGAAATAAACTGATAATTACAAGATTGCGAATAAATAAATCCATGCTCATAAATAACAATAAATATAAGACTAAATATTATATTTTATTTATATTGCTATATCCTACTTATTATAACATTCATGACATTATATTTTAATTATTGAACTAAAATAAAGATGTTTAATCAATTCAGCGAGAGAAATATTCGAAATCAAAACAGTCTACCGCGTTTCGAAAATAAACATTTGAGAAAAGATCAAGGAAAAGATTGATTCTTCAAGAATTTTACAGCATGAGTCATTCATTATATCCATTGAACTGAATTAAGAATCATTAACATATTTTTATCTTTTTATAATTAATATCAATGTTATATTATGACATAAATCCCTCTAAAAATAAAGCTATATTCGTGACTGCGACTTATCAAGTATTTACATTTTATTTTTAAAATGTTGTTCACAATAACAATAACTTCTACTTTTTCTTATTGTTTACATTTGTGTATGACCAGATGACCATCGACTACGTTAAATTCAGGAAGTTTCCGTGGCGAGTTTTTTTGCAGCAACCCTATATTTGGCGCAGTATTTTGGCAATTGCTTACATTACCTTTCATTTCTTTTCTATTCGTCATAACACGTGTTGTGGTTGCTTTGTTCGCCGGTATGAGTGAATATGGATTTTTTTTTTTCCTAGAGAAATATTTAATAACTTTATTTCAGCTCAAGATGAACATCATAAGTGGTAAGTTAATTTTCCTGTGTTATTTAGATGCACTTATTTGTTTAATTTAGAAAGAAGGACATGATCCCATGGATCCTTCCTGCTCAAATCTTTCGTATGTTATAAACTATAAACTTTTTTTCATATCAAAATTTACATCAGTTATAAGTTAATTTTTCTGTGTTGTTTAAATGCAGTTATTTGTTAATTTAATTTTAGATTATTGTTTAATTTAGAAGGATATTTTAGATCCAATGGATCCTTCCTGCTCAAATCTTTCGTATGTTATAAACTTTTTTTTCAGATCAAAATCTACATCAGTTATAAGTTAATTTTTCTGTGTTGTTTAAGTGCAATTATTTGTTAATCTAATTTTAGATTATTGTTTAATTTAGATGGATATTTTAGATCCAATGGATCCTTCCTGCTCAAATCTTTCATATGTTATAAACTTTTTTTCAGATCAAAATCTACATCAGTTATAAGTTAATTTTTCTGTCTTGTTTAAATGCAGTTATTTGTTTAATCTAATTCTAGATTCTGTGTAATTTAGAAAGATACTTTAGGTTCAATGGATCATTCCTGTTGAAATCTTTCATATGTTTAATTTCTACATCTGTATAATATGTTAATATTGTGTATATGGTTAGTTTTCTGATTTGTAAAATAGCTTTAGTTTTATTAATATATGTAATGTAATGTTAATTAAACTTTATATAAGTTCACATTCTAAGAAGTCTAGTGTTTATATGTTTTAGTTTTCCTGTATTTTAGAATGTAGCTGTAGTACAATCTAAGTTCTTGTATTGTAACTCTGTACTACTTATCTTTTATTTTTAGCACACCTTTCTTGGAGATATATTTTTTCTGTTAATTTGTAGATTAGTTTAAGTGTTATTATTTTAAATTGTCTTCTGTATTTTGTTTAAATAGTGCTTTTTAATCTATGAAGGGACATTAGTTTCGTTAAAGATGCATGAATGAAATGCTGTTTTAGATTTTGGTCACTTGCTAGCAACTTTGCTTATACTTAAATATTTAAAAAGAAAAAAAAATATGTGGATTGATAATTTATACAAAGCATGAAGTGTGTTTGAAGATTCATTATTTTTAGATTATGTACTTTTCATTCATGTGGATTATTTGTTTAAGTGAATTCCTGCTTGATTTAGAATACAGCTGGAGTTCAGTTTCTACAGATTTTTCTTTTACAATTTATATAATTTAAACATATGTATTATTTTTATTTAATGGTTATATTACCTTTTATTTTAAACTTTTCTATATTAATATGGTTTGCTTTCCATTTTGTGAATCATTCTTATGAAAGATCATTGATTCAGACAAAATTTGAGGCCTATTTAGAGCCTTCGCTGAAATTCCATGTTATTCCACTAAAATTCCATTTCATATTTCACTGAAATTCCTTCACTAAAA
Organism: Maratus michaelseni; assembly: GCA_963931845.1. NCBI lineage: Eukaryota > Metazoa > Arthropoda > Arachnida > Araneae > Salticidae > Maratus > Maratus michaelseni. The sequence goes on from OZ007589.1 coordinate 471,655,825, forward strand.
TCCATTTAATAAATTGGTCCCCTTCACAAAATTCAGCTTTATACAATAGGCACCTTCACAAAACTCCATTCCATGAAAACATACTGTTCACTGATTATTTTTATTTTGTTTGGTTTTAAAATGTGTAATTTGCAAACTAAGCAAGATAACTTTATGATAACTTTAGCAGAAGGACTTAAAAAAAGTATTATTAATAAAAGTTTGGTTCTGTTTTGAGTAGCTGAATTTCATATTTCATTAAAAAATGTTATTTTTGAGATTGTTACAAATGTTATTTTATGTAATAAATTTTACTTTTCAAAAATTGGGCCCCAAGGAAAAAATTTTTGTTATAGATGGTAATGACCCCTGCCATCTAGTATTGCAATGAAGATTCTCACAACTGCCAGATCTACTTCGTAATAATTAGATGTATTAAAATGCATATGATTGATAAATTATCTATTAAGATATAATAATTGTAAAAAAAATAAATTCCAAAAAAATTTTTGTTTAAATTATTCAAATTGGAGTTTATTACACTATGATTTAGTTATTTACCCTTATAACTAAGGGAGTACTAATGCTCAATTGTAACTTCTTCCTTTCTAACACTTTCCAACATAGTTAAAAGTGTTTTACTTAGTTTGTCACGGCCATGTCAAGGGTCGATCCAGACAAAATTTGGGGCCTTATTTAGGGCCCCTTCACAAAATTCTTTTTAACAAAATAGGCACTTTCACAAAATTCCATTTTATAAAAACTTACTATTTATTATTTATTTACTATTCTTTGACTTTTAAAATGTATAATTTGTAAACAAACAAAATCACCAGAGAGGAAAACTTCAGTAAAAGTATTTTAAAAAGTTTTTGTTAATAAACGCTTGGTTCGAATTTGAGTAGCTGGATTTTGACTTTCATTACAAAATGTTATTTTTCACAAAAATATAATAAAATTTCACAAAAATAACCTTTACATGTTATTGACATTTGCTATTGAATATGGAGTGTAGTATATAGTTCATATACAGGGACACACAGAATAATTCTGTTGCACTATGGACTATGAGGAAAACTTTGTTTGACTTTAAAGATACAATTCAGACATAATGACCAGTGATAAATCTTGGCACATTGGAATTCAGGCACTTAAGGCGACTGGGATCTGCATTGTCAAATACCTAAGAGAAAGATTCTGCAGATTACAAATATATATTTATGCTCCTTTTAACTCTCTAACACTGATTATTACCAGCTTAAAAAGTCCCATTTATTTTTTATTTGTTTCAATGATGGTATGCTGAGCAGAAGAAAGGTATTCAAAGCTATTGGTATTTTCTCTGTATCTAACATGGAAGCATCTTTAGATAAGATCGACAGAGTTAAAATATGTGAAATTGAGCTTAGAGTAAAAAACTCTCTAAAGAAGACCGAATGAAAAAGATTTAAAAGAAAATGTAGAAGATGCATAAAAGTTGGGAGACGGTGACTACAGGCCAGGATTATTTTTATTCTGAAAAATATTTAAAAATTTAACGGCTAATAGTGTTTTTTGCATATTTTAAAAAATGTAACAGGGTGGTAAGTGTTACTGCATCTTATGAACTTTTTTTTCCCTTTTGTAATTTTTGTAAATGGGGATTTATTGAACATGAATAATTTTTTATTAATAATTATTATGTAGTCGTAACCCCACAAAACATTTTAATTTGCTATTTTTTTAATTGAAAATATTTCTTAAGTTATAACTTACATTAATACTGATGCTGAGATATATTTTGCTATCTGGAAGTACCTAATGATGAAGAAGATGCAATAAAATTGCTTCAGGACTTTAGAATTACGCATAGAAAAAGTTTTTGTTCAAAAAACCATCAATGGCTTCATTCAAAAAATTAATTCTTTTACTATAATGTTAAGACACACGCTGACTTTCATACAACGTTTTTTTTTTTTTTTAATCAGATGTTTCATTGATTTTGTGCTCTGCACTTTAGGGGCAGTGGTGTTGGTATAATGGAAAAGTGTCAAATTAATTGTCATCTAATAATGCTTAAAGGTGTTAGTCAGTAAGATCTCCCTACCCCTGGTAATGTTAAATGGTCATGGTATGTGTTTGTACTTTTTAAATGCCTCACAAGGAAAATAAAGTTAACTATAGACATCTTTTAAGAAAAGTACACAGAAAAAAGAAATTAAACATATTATTTTACTAGGAAGATGTTTTACAAATATATTAATGCATTCCATGCCCATAGCTTTAATATTAGTAGAGGAATTGGAGATCTCACTGACCAACACCCTTAAGATATAGGAACTAACTCCTCGTCTAATCCTACGGGATGAAAAGAGGGCATGGGCATGGCCTAGGGGGCAGGTCCCTAGGCGCTCAACCATGAACAAATTTTTTCATAGTTTATGTAACATTTTTAATTTTTCACTGTACACTTTATTACTAATCTACAAATGAAAACTTTTATTTTCACTCTAAAAATATAGGAACTAACTCCTCACCTAATCCTATGGGATGAAAAGAGGGCATGGGCAGGGCCTAGGTGCTCCTTAGGCCAGTCCTGGCACCAGGCGACAAATCGAATAGGCGTTCAGCGATGACATTAGTAAAGAGGTCTGCACGGTCCCGTGCCGGCAGAATAAAGATAATTTTTTTTAACAGGCCGGGCCGATGAAAAAATAAAATTGACCGGAGCGGGCCGTCTGGCCCAATATAGCAAATTTAAAAGGATCGAACTAAACATCAGTGACATCGATACAGATATATAAGATGTCCAGCGTAGAAATCGTCACAGGACATCGTGTCTGAACCCGGACTTAATATTTTGAGCAGACTCGGACAGGCCGGGATCAGGCTTATATTTTATTCTACATAGGGCTGGGCTTAATTGTTCCCAGGACATGTCGAGCAAGCAATTTGTTTTGTACAAATAGTAATATAGCGATAATGAACTTCTGTTAACGCAATCTTTAGAAATATACTTTAATAAATTATTGACAAATATTTTCAAATCTACTTTGCAAATCTACTTTTTTTAAACTATAAAGCAACTAAAGTTATGATGTTTTTAACCATGTTTTTTTCTTTTCTTCTAAACCACATTATTTTTAAATCTCTATATTTGAATGTAATAGACTAAGTGTCTAAGTATAATTATTAATGTTGTTATTCTGTTTTCTAATGGCTTGTGAACATATAGTAATCTAAAATATATTGCAAAATTTTCTCATAAATATGTATGCAGTATTCATCAAAAGAATCTTAATTGTATATTAAGGAAAAGAGGAATTTTTTTTTAGACATTTAGTCAGACCGGAAAGAACTTTTAGTTTTTACGCCGGGCCGGACCACTGAGCTATATCTAGAATAAATATTATGTTAGAGCTCAGTGGGCCGGACAAAGATAGTTTTCTTTTGGGTCGGACAAGACCTGAGCCTGGAACTCCTGGATCGTGTAGATCTCTAATATAGTATTACTACAAATGCTTTAATAATTGGTAAAAAAGAAAAAAAAAAAAAAAAAAAAACAAGAAATTTTTTCATCTGAATAGTATTGCTGCGGTGCTGATAAGGTTAGTTGAGCCTTGGAAATATTTCAAACGTTTCTTTTATTGTTGTACGTGTCTCTTTTTTTCTTACTTTCTTCTACCTTTACAAGAAGAAAGTATTGAATTCGAGCAAAAAAACACTAATTCCGATTTTCGACGGATTTATATGTTTTAGAAGATCCTGAATACTATTTGACTGTTTTAAGAGAAATTTAGTAGGTGCTCTATCTCAAGAACTAGAGCATGGAATTTAAAAAAATAAACTTTATATTCAGTTAGACATTTATAAAAATTGGTGATACTATTTTAGCAATATTCATACCTCAAGAACTAATGCACGGATTTTCATCAAACTTCAGATTCAGTTAGACGTTGACATAAGTTGTTGCTTAGTAGGTTTTGATGTAAATCGATCAACCGGTGGCGTTGTTATGCTGCCTTTTTCAGGATTTACACCACTTTAGTGATAGTCATATCTCAAGAACGGAATTTCATCAAACTTCATATTCTGTTAGACATTGACATAAGTTGGTGCTGATTAGGTTTTCATATAAATCATAACAGGTAGCGCTGCTATAATGCATTTTTCACAATTTTTGCAATAGCTAATCTAAAAAATTAATACACGGAATTTCATCAAAACTCATATATTATGTTACACTTTCACATAAATAGATCCTTATTAGGCTTGAGTGTATACTGCCTGACAAATGTCGCTTTTATGCTCTTTGGGTTGGGAATATTGGTTGCAGACATCTAAGAAGATGGGTGCCAAAATTCAATGATTTGTTTGGAAAATATGATGCCTATATTTCATTTTTAAATGCACACAATTCAAAACACCTTATACCTTTAGAATCATCATGATGGGCATAGATTGTCATTTAATTTTTGCACTGTGAAAGCTAATTTTGAAGTATTAACATATATAAGATAGAAGAAAGTTTAGGGATTGGCACATCCGACTAGTTTATTTTAATTTTTACCTCGATTATTTTTATGTGAATCATAATAAAACACAAAGATTTTTTTTTTCTAAATGTGTGCATGTGTGTGTGTACCAGTTTCTTTTTGCTTAAGTTTTTCTTTTATTTTCAGCTTTAATCTTTTATATATCAGAAAGTTCTGTTACACATATGGATTGAAAAATAAATAAGTAAATTGACAGAGAGCAGTTTAAATTACTACAGCATATGGCATGCCTTCTTTGTTGAATATTTTATTAAAGGCTGGATAAATTGTAAATTCTAATTTAGATGCTGCTGACCATTCAGAACAGATTTATTTAAAAAAATATTTAAAAGGAAAAAAAAGGGGCATTCTTTGCAATTTTTAAATTATTCTAAATAGATTTGTTTTGAATAAAATGAATCAAGGCCGGAAAACAGAGCGTCTGCTTGCGTCTTTCCGCTCAATTCAAAATTATTTTCTTCTTTGTGAAAAAAATAATAATTTTGCTCTTGTTTTGATCATTTTAAAAGTTTTTTAAAGAAAAAAAATAAAAAATTACTATAAAACAGAGATTATAATTGTCGGTGAGAACATATAGATAAATAATAGATAATAATATTTAAATATAGTAGATAAATGATTGGATGATCTATTTAATCAGGGCAGACAGGGACGCAGGACCCCGCAAAGGAATTTACTTTTAAAAGGAATGGAGTAATGAAACTCTTTGCAAAATACTTAAAAATAATTATAAAGAGGTGGTATTATGATTACGTGACATGAAAAAGACAATTAAAAAGAAACACCAATAGACAAAATAATTGCAGAATGCAGCGATTGAGAAACTTCATATATGTATTTTTATTTAAATTATAAACAGAACAATGGACTCCTGTTACGAAGCCTTAAAGTAGCTGCAAGGTAAATTTATTTTTTATTTTTTTTTTCTTTAAATCGTCTTTTACACATATTCACGTATTGGAAACTGATTTATATAAAAGAATAAATTGATTCGCAATACATCATTTAAATCCTCTCTCAGATGAGTATCTCAGCTATGCGTCTTATAATTACAAATATGCATACATGCTAGAGTATCAAAATAAATAGTTTTAACTTAAAATAAAAAATGTTTTTGTATTTCGAAATATTCAGCACAATTTTAAATTCCTTGCCCATAAAACTCGGATGGCACCCACCTCGACAAATAACACACACTTCGATCTTTGTATATTTACAAAAAAATCTATTGTAACCTGCTCAAGTGAAAATTATTAATTTTGTTTAAATTACAGAACACTAAAAGGTTTAAAAGTTTTGACAGAGTGGCACAGTCAAAGCTCTTATTGTGAAGTATTATAACTATATTCTTTATTCTAACAAACTTTAGAATATTTTTTATTTATTGAATTTGGTGTTGGAAAACAAAATAAAAAATATAATTTTCACAAATAAACTTTATTAATATGATTGTTAGTGAATCAGATACTATGTTCTGTCTTTCCTACTTCAGTGATCAACCATACATCTTGAAATCAATGATCCCCCGTCCACGTCCAGTTACAAAAGTATTTTTCTGTGCCCTCGACAAATATTTTTGGCTTCAAGGAACAACTTTTACTTTTTCCCTTCCCAGCAATGGAGTTTTCAGACTACAGACAAACGCCCGATCCCAAGTTAGTGACTTACGTCATCGATAACGTAGGTAACAAACTTGGTGATATGTTCCTCTTGGCTAGCGAATAACCAATGTAGCACGTCGTTGCCGTGTAATCAATCACCATATCATATCGCTGCTTGGTAATCGTTTATGTAGTAGCTTTTTTATTGTATTTTAATGTTTGATTGCTTTTGGAATTCAGTAAATCTTAACGTATTCTCTTTAGTTTCAGGTAAGAATGATTAATAACTAACACAATTACTTCATTGTTTTCCTGTATTTATAATATATATTTTACTATTATTACTTTTCATGGAGGCTGCACGTGCTATTGTTTGCCAATTTTCATAATTTACTTTTTGATTTAATTTATTAATTAGATTTTATTATTATTATATCATGTAGGTTTTGAAGGAAAATGTTATCCAGATTTTTTTTATTACCCGTTACTAATATATTTAATATGTGTTTAAGTGTTTTCAAAATTTTGTTTTAGCCTAAGCCTACTATTGTTTGCTATTTTTTCCGTATTAGTATGCTTTAATTTTATATTATCTTTTGAAATAGAATTACATTATTTTTCGTGGATGAATGAGGACTTTAATCCAGGTTTTCGATATTTAATTCGCATGCATCTCCTGTTTTTAGACATGCACAATTTGTCAGCTTTTTTTAATGCCATTCTGATTGTTTTTAAGATGAATGCAAAAACTGGGAGAAATTAATACCAGAGAAGAGGGGGGGGGGGGGATAATGTGCAAATTCTGTGCTTTTAAATTTTCCTTCCCTTTATTAAATATAAAACTAATAATACATGTTTAAAAATTTTATATTATTATGAGCAGGGTTCTAACTGTTTTTATGAAGTGCTTATAAATCCTTATTTTTACTTTTCATTTCTAAGAGGCCTTAGTACTTACTTTTCAGCACTAGTCCTTAAAAATTTATTTTTTCTGCTTGAAAAGCAGTTTTCTAGTGACCCAATTTCTTTCTGATATTTTATCTTACAGTGGCAAAATAATCATATAATTCATATTTGAAAATAATCTTTGCATTAAAACACAAATGCATATGATTGTGTAAAGTAAACTTTATTCTTAATTAAATTTATAATGTCATAGTGAATTTAACATTTTTTTTAATCTGTGCATAGTTTGACTCAATATCTTTAATAATAATGCTTAATCATGTTAAAAAAATGCAAAGCGTGGAAATATACTCACCACGTTAAGTGTTTTAGTTCTATAAGTAAATTATTTGTCTGCAGTCTGCATAGTGATCTCTAATTAAATTAAATTATTGCTAAATAAACCTACTTGAATATCCTCAACTTTTTTTATAAAGATTTTCATTTAATTTGTATTATTTAAATTGATATTTAGCCATAACAACATGAGGTACTTAATTAGTATTTTATATGTAACTTTGTATGTGATAATGCAGCTTTGATTAATGACATTTCCAATTTTTGGCCTTAAAAACTGTAAAGCTGTGTTTTCATTCGTCATCCCAAACATCACGATTTTGAGAGTTATGCATTCCATCTTTTGACCTAACAGCCTATGTTCAACCAATCAAAAAAAAAAAAAAAACTTTCTGTTAAATAATGGCATTGAATAAATACATTAAAAAAAATTATATTTATATTGTTCTTTAGATTTGAAGATATTCTGTTTTTGCATCAAAGAAGAAATGCTCTTTTTTATGGCCAGAGCAAAATAATGAGTTCTTAGTATGCCGGCATGGATATATAATTTTTTATTGCGTTTTTGTTTAATAAATAATAATCCAGTATAGATCTTAAATTTTGTACTTCCATGGTAGGATAAATATGTATCTGTTTTATTAATAATTCTGATTCATTTGCATATTGTTATTAAACTGAAAATTTTATAAAATATTTCTATATTTATTAAATTTTTACTTGAACTAAGCTTTTAAAATCTGAAATCTTTTCTGTTTTAGAGCCAATTTTGTTTTTTGCTGACTTATTCCCACTGGGCAACTGTAGACACCAGACCAGGACCCAAAGGCACTACTGGGTGAAAGGTGGGCAGCTTCTATTTGATGAGACACCACAAGGACATAGTCTGACTTAGCTTGGCACCTCTCTCTCTCTCATCTATGTAACACCAAGTGAAAAAGCTTGTCACACCACTGTTTTTGCATTCCTGTCAGTGACATTCACGTGGCATTCCTAGGAGCCATCTCTGAAATGCCTACATCTTCAAACTGCTCATCATTTAGACAAACGTCACTGCTACTGCAGCTTAAATGCCATGTTCTCATAGAAATTGGCACAGTTGAATAAATATTGCTTGCCGTATATTTGTCTATTTGGATTATATACACAAGCAATGTTTTTTCGACTACTGATGAAATGTATAATACTGGTGAGCAAAAAGAAGAAGGTTCTTTTCAATTGTAACTCATCTAGCAGGTAGAAAGTTTTGCCAAAAGTATGTATTTATTTGTTATTGTATTGTTTATTTATATTGCTTAAGATTTTTGTGATGCGACTATCTTTTGTCATGTTATTCTTTTCATTTTTTAACTTCCCCCCCCCCTTTAATTTATGAAGTGCTTTCTAATTGCTTTTAATATTAAATGTTAATTGTAAGGATATATTTAGTATTATTAAAGGAATGAGTTCGAGCTTCATTGTCAAAAAATGAAAGAGGTGTTAATACTCATGAAGACAAATATTTTTTGTATAGAAAACCAGTGTTGCAAACCACTTTTTCACTTAAAAATATAATTCCTTACTTCAAGCCAATCCAATTTTTTCTTAACTTTTGCAATAATGAAGATATTTTACCAAATTTCTGAATAGACTAACTTTACTTTGTGTGAAATGCAGTGGTATCAATGGAAGTGTTGGAGATGTATTATAATTCAGACAGTGACATCATATATACTGCCAGCTACCTTTTCAATTATGAAGGGTCTAGCTCAGTTCTTTGAACATAAATGGTGACCATTTCCAGCACTTTTGTGATTTCATTACATTTTGCAGAAAGCAAAGTAAACTTGTGTAAGGATCATTTCAATATTTTCATTTTTGGTAAAGAGATATCCTGTATATTTGGCTCAATAAGTGGGTTGCAACCTTTGTTTTCTATACAAAGCTGTTTGCCTTGAAATACACTATCACTGCTTTTATTTTGTTAAAACAGTTTATGAACACTCTCTATCCTTATCATCATAATTATCTTTGGTAATCAAATTATCATTCATTTACAATATAAAATGAGTGCAATAAATTTTGCTGGTAATGAATTTAGTAGTTTTTCTGTTATTTTCTTCATTCTGTTTTAAAACAAAATTAAGAAATTGATCTAAAAATTACAAAAGGTGAACTTTTTTTTTTTTACTGCTAAAATAATTGATTGTCAATATTTAATATTTTTATTAAATATCAGCAATTGGAATTTAATAAATACATTTATTTAAGCAGCTTTAGCACTAGCCAATATTTTTATTTGGTGGTTATATGTATGTATCCATACAACAGTAATTATCCTATCTGAATGAAAATGTGTCCAGGCTGGGACTCGGACTCAGAACCTTTGGCTTCAATTGCGCAATGCTCGTCCAATTGAGATATCTGGACGACATCTCAGCTAAGAGAATATTCACTCAGATGAGAAAATTATTACTCGTATGAAGTATGAATTATTTATCAAACAGTTGATTGTGTTAAAAATAATTATAGTGGCTATTAATATATTAACTCATCCATAGTTTGTTGGAGTTCCTTTACCTGTTGTTTATTCTAATGTTCTGTGTCAAATAATAGTTTACAGGGCTTGACTTTGCCGAAAAAAATTTTACCTTTTCCATGGAATTTTGCTTTATGAAGCAACAATCAAGTCCCGTGGCTGACTGACAAATATTGCGATATTTTCTCTCTACGAATTTTGTAGGATTTTTCCCATAACATCTCGAAGAATTTTCCAAAGATCAATTGATAAGAATTTTAAATTTCACGATACTTTTCACAGATGATTTGCACATTTCTTGGTTTCTTCTTACAACAGATTAACGAAATTCACAATATATCCCTGCATCTGAATTCTGCAATTTTCCTCAATGAGCGACTGAGGAATTTTGTTTCATTTTCCCGTGATCATTTGACGAATTTCATGATATTTTCCTATGACCAATTGACTAATTTTGCAATATTTTCCTACGACCAATTGGCGAACTTCTCTGAGGGGGGGGGGGAAGTCTCGTGACAGATCGACAAAATTCATGTTTTGTTTTTGTTTTTTCCCTGCGACCAATCGACGAATTTCACAATATTTTCACACGATCGTTTGACTAATTTCACAATTATTTTCTCTTGACAGTTTGACAAATTCTGCGATATTTTCTATAACTGATTGATAAATTTTACAATATTTTCCCGTGAACGTTTGGCAGATTTCAGAACTTTTTCCTTTGACTGTTAGATGAATTTTGAGATATTTTCCCACAATCAATTGATGAATTTCACAACTTTTTTCCTTCTGAGAAATTTTGTGATATTTTCTGCAACTGACTGATGAATTTTGCGATATTTTCCCATGACCAGTTGACTAATTTTGTGATATTTTCCCCAAACCAATTGGCAAACTTCGCAGGGTTTAATTTCAAGCAAACAAATGACAAATTTATAGAATTTTTCTTCCTATGACAGATAGATGAAATTCGTGATTTTTTTCTGCGAACGATCGGCAAATTTCCCGATTTTTACCCCTACGATTGATGGATGTATTTTGTGATTTTAATTCCCACAACTGAAAAGGGCAGCAAGGGCCACCTAGTGTTACAGTCGACTCTGTGAAATCCGTCGATGTATAATCCGCCATCCATTTTCAAATGTAAACAATGGAAATCATACTTTCATAGTTAAGCTCATTAAAGAAATTACATATAGTTGTTTTTATGTATTATCAATTTTTAAATGCTTTAAATTGTGATGTAACAAGTTTTATGTGATTTGCATGATGTATATTAAAATAACTTTAGGTAAGCAAAAGGAACAACTAAATGCTAATATCAGTGGAGTAATTTACATTTTAAAACTAATACATTCAAGTAACAGCTGACTAAAGAAATATCTGCAGAAATCAGTAACTGATTTGGTTTTATTTGAAAGGCACTTTTGCTAAATACACCTTTAAACAACTTGGATATAAATATATATATATATTCAGATTTAAGCCAAAACTTAAATTCCCATTGAATAAATGTTCAAAAAATTAAATAACAGCTAATGAAATTTAAATTTTATAATAATTCCAACTTACTTAGAATTAAGAACTAAAAGATCTTCTTAAGAAGATTGTTTAGCTCTTATTGTTTCACACCAGTTTCAACTTATTTTCTATACTTAGAATTATTAAATTACTTTTGAGTTATAGTGTTCCTTTTTATATTGTTATTTTTGTACAAATATTAGTAATTTATAGTTCAGTTTAAAAAGAAAACAACGGAATAATCTGTAATCTGAAAAATTTTATAATCTGCAAAACTCTTGGTCCCAAACTGTGCAGATTTCACAGAGTTGACTGTATTTAAAAAATGAATAATATAAATAAAATTTGCATTGTATAATTAATTTTTCTCTAAATTAACTTAGTTATTAAATAATTTAAACCAGTTATGCATTATATTTTCCTTTTCTATTGTAATTTATGTTTAAATATTTCTAATTAATAGTCAGACTATAAAAAAATAAAATGTAAACAAAGAAATGATCTATACTCTGCCAAACCCTTGGTCCCTAAGTGTGCGGATTTCACAGAGTTGACTGTACGCCCTGCCAAATTAGCTTAGAATCTGCACTAAACAAAAATGAGATTAGAACTGAAATCTTATGGCACACATGAAGAAAAAAATTTCCGAACTCCAAGGAAGCATATTTAGAAACAACAAACTAATTGATCCTTGCAATTCACAGAAATCAGGACTTGACATTTTAAAGTCTGCCTACATTTCTTATACAATAGAAGAAATGAATTTTAAAATTCAATTGCATAGAACCTAGTTCAATCTAAGGAAATACCAGGAATTCCAGTTTTGGCTTTATTTTGTTCGTATTTTCGCTAAAGCAATTCCTATTAGAAATGGATATTGATAATGCCACCAGACCAAATATGCATTGTTCATGCAAGTAGTTAAAAATGAAGGCACATTAGATTTTGTAGAATTTTATTTAAGAGAGCATAACCGTAAGATTCTGATATTTTCCAAAGTTATAAGAGGTGCATTTCTAACTTCTACTGCCTGTCAGTACTCAAAGTAGAATAAACTCTAAATTCAGAAATTCGTTTAACAACCCAATTGTCAAGGGTCTATAATATTTGTTGAAAGTTAAATGTATATATATATATATATACAGTACTTTCTTACTTTTTAAAAATAAAAATAAACCTTTTGCATAATTATTTTGGGTCACCGATTTTAATTTTTTCCATGATAATTTGTCATGCCTGTATTAATGTAATTCTTTAAATGCGATGTAAAATAATAGTAGGGTTGAAAGATATTTTTCCTCCCTCCCACACAGTTCAATTCCCCTTTATTTATAAATGTTGGAAGGGAGACAACTCTTCTTGGAAAAAATGAATTTCAAGCCCTGAGTTTAGATGTCATAACCAAATGGTTGTTCTAAGCACATATTGTGTTGGCTGGGATGTCATCCAGATAGCTCAAATGGAAGAACATTGGGAATTGAAGCTAAGGGCTCTTGATTTGAGTCCCAACCTGGAAACATTTTTGTTCAGAAGGGGGGAAATTACTACTCGCATGAATCATTTTCCAATCGGTTGATTGTGTTATAAATAATTATAATATATGTATATATATGTACATTTTCTACTATCATTTTAAATTAAAGGATTTTATGCTCACATTATCATTGCTGTCAATCTTCCATTTAAAAAAAAATAGATATACATACTTTTATTTAAAAAAATTTATATATATATATTTTTTTCCTTTTGTGTAGTAGTAATTTTTTTATCTACCCTATATATATAAAATCCTAATGAAACGATTTTATGAAACGACTGATTATGTTTCAGGGCTATTTTTAATAAAATATTAAACGTTTGATTGTGAAATTAATACCAATTGTCCATAAAAATCCGCGGATGTCAAAACTGGTAATAGAATTTTGAAATTGGAATTAGTTTTCGAGATATTAATTTTTTTCTAATTTTAATGACATTTCTGTAGTGATGGCAACTAATTACTCAGTTTTTTGTGACAAAAAAGGGAAAAAAATTGAAAAGGATCCCGATAGGGATTATTGATTTCTTTATATTCATCATTTTCAAATTGAAATTGAATTTATCTTTTATTTCAATCGATAATGAAGACAAGATTCTGATTAAATTATGTTTTTCAGGAAAATTTGAAAAAAAAAAATCACATTTCTATCGTCAGGATTCAATCGTCTGTCAGCATTTAATTTAATTTATAAACTGAAAATATTTTGAATAAATTCGTCCAAATGACGTCATTTATGTAAACGCAAAAGAATTAATAATAATAAAGGAATTAATAGTAATTATTATTTATTGATATCATATTGTTATTTTTTTGTAAAATTTAATTAAACGAATTTATAAAATCACTAATTCGGATATTTGAAAAGAATATATAAAATAATAATTGCCCAACTGAACGGAAGAAGAATAAAATATCCTGCTTGGTTTTTTCCGCCAAGCTTTTTAAAAAAGCGTCAAGACCCCTATAATAGAAAAGCACCAATAGTTCATTGGGTTTGTTTTCATAACTTTTGGCAACAAATCTATGTATTTTAACGAATCTATCCCTTTTTGAAGCTCGAATTACGCCAAACCTAAAAGCAAAGGATCCTATACTGGAAAAGTACCCGATTTTCTTATGGACAATATTCAAGTGACATAACATGGTGTAAAATTATCGTGGATAGCAAATTTGTTTAAATATCTCATCAATTGATGCCGAATAAATGCAGGCATGCATGCACAAAATATTTAATTAATTTTGTATGATAAATAATTATTAGAAAATTCGTATATACATATTAATTAAAATAAATAATTTACATATTTAAAATAACATGAAAATGTGCATGATGGTGCACTAAAATAGAGAGAAAATTAAAACCTGTTACTGAAAATGTCTATAACATAGTACATTTCAATACCGTGGTTCTTAATGTTATACACAAGAAGATGGATTTTTCTCATCCTTAAATGCAACGGAAGAATAGAATACAGATCGTTGTTATAAAAGTCCTAGAGGTAGCCACAATTTAAACCTAACCATTTTATACAAGATGGTTTTCAAGTTGTAATTGATTTTACTTATCAATCCCGAAAACAGTCGTCAGTTGTCGCAACAGCTGTGTATGAGGCCATGGTAATCAAAAAATGCCCCATTAAAACGATAAAAGCATGGCAACCCAATTACAGATTTACCAATATTTTTTAAATAAAGCACGCTGTCATGTTTTTAGAGGCCTCGAAGTCTGAGCGGGGGTTGGCCCCCTAGTTCCTTAAATAAAATTTCTAGTTGAAACATATACATTTGTTTTGGATAAAAAAGGGAAGATTGGCAGATATACATTATTAAATAGGCAGAATGTTATCTTTTTTTAACACTTTCCAACATAGTTGAAAAGTATTTATGTATTCAGTTTGTCTGTCCAAGCTCTAACTTGTGTAAATATACTCAGATTGGCATGTAATTGATGTATGTTATTGCGGTTTGCCATGGCATGTTTGGTATTGAAAATGAAGTGTGTAGCTTTTATACTTCATTTACAGGGGCACTCAAAAGTATTATGTTACATTATGGTCTATAGAGAAAAATCATTTGTGGCGTCTTTTAATGGTGTTACGCAATTCGAAACATAATGAAATTTGTATGCATTATTGGGGAGATGCACTACATAAAGGTTACTTTAGAATATGTTATGTGTAGCACTCAATTCATTTACAGCGACACTCAAAATGATTCCGTTATATTATGGTTTATGGGGAAAATCGTTTGTACCTATTTTAATAAAATTACATTGTTAAAAACATAATGAAATTTATATGAATTTCTGAGGTGCACTAATACATGCTTTCTGTAGAATATGGAGTGCAAAGCTATTATTATTCCTTTACAGAGTCACATAAAATAATTCGGTTACATGTTACATAATTGTCTGTAGGGAAAACTGTTTGCATTGTACTTTATTCTATGTTGCACTGTTTGAAGCATCATGAAATTTATATACATTACTGAGGTTCACTACAAGATGACTATTGTATAAAATTTTATGCATAGCATTTATCATTCATTTACAGGGTTACACAAAAGATTTTGAAACAGTACTTTATTCCATGTATTGTCTATTAGAGATAATTGCTGAAAATGTGTTTTCAATTGTGATATGCATTTTTAAGTTTAACTACATTTTCTGTACTATGTGGTGTGTATAAATTATTTAGATCATATACAGGGCTACACAAAAATATTCGCAACCATTACTGAGTTATGAGCATGTATTACTTAAAGGTATTTTTACTTGAGCTAAGCATTTTCAATTTTATTTTAGTATACCTAGAGATGTTTGTAGAATACAAATAAAATCATATACAGATACAGGACTATGCAAAGAACTGGATACATGGCCGGCTATGAATAGTAATTCCTGGATGTATATTCAGTAGTTTTCGGAGTATTTTTGCCTGAATTTAATTTTAGCTTAATATGTGACTTGTATGAAAATCTGTAGGTAATATACAGGGCTGTACAAAATAATTAAAGTATGTTTCCGTATATTGATAGAAATTGCTCAAGGAGAATTTTTAATTATGTTATTATTATCTGGCTAAACTTAATTTTAGAATACCATGCAGAATATATACAAATCTATACATCATATACATGGGTGCCCAAAAGAACTGGAGTTCCTTTCCGACTATGGGCAGTAATTGCTGAAATCAGACTTTCAAATGTGTTATGTATTTTCCAAAATGTCTACTTAGCTTCTTTATCTTATTAAACGGCGAAGTTTTGTTAAAGTATTCTGGAAGTGTTGGAAAGTGTTTCATAATCTATGCTTGACACATGATTTTTCTTTCTTGTTTTTCAGATGCTGATTGTAGAAAAATTTTCGGTTGAGTCCTCATTCAACATATGACACTATAATTTTATTGATTAAATATAGCGCATTCTGTAACATTAAAAGGCTGAAATGTATTTTTTTAAATAAAATAAAAGTTATCAAATCTATTTGCTGTTTTGTAGTTTGGAAAACAAATTCATGTTTGAGTATGAAACATTTTCTGATGAGTGAAAAGTGTCAACATATTTATTAAATTTTAGCTTAATATGTGGCATGTATAAAAATCTGTAGGTAAAGTACAGGGCTGTACAAAAGAATTCAAGTATGTTTCATTCTTTTGGTTGAAATTGCTGAAAGTTAATTTTCCATCCATTATGCATTTTATTACTAACCTAAATTGTAGAATATATACTACAAACCTATACATCAAAAACTACTTACATTTATTGTAAATCAGATTCTTAATTTCATAAAATACACCATAAGGAATGTCAATAAAAAATATCAAATAAGTAGTAATATTAATGTATATATGTTGAAGTTTTTAGCATTTTGAACATACTGGTGTGATATATTGAATAAATGCAAACTAGGAAAAATAAATTTGTAACTCTGAATCATTTAAAGGGAAATGAGTAAAGTAAAAAGCCTTTTTCGCATACTTCTAATTAATTTATCTTTATGCAATTGAGTCAGAGCATATTGGAGATGTCTGAATCATGATAGATGACAGTTTCTTGAGTGACACAGCTAACCCTTGATCCGGCACTCTATATATACAGCAACTTTGAGATCAAAGGAAATGCAAAAAGAGGTGATTTAATTTCTCAACAAAAATGGACATATTGTTCTGTGTTTTTTTTTTTTTTCTTCTTTCTTTGCAGTAGTCTTCTCATATCTTCTGTCTGTGTCTATCATGAAATTTATGCATTTCTATATGCAAAATATTTTGAGATCTAGAATTCCATTTTTAAGAGAAAGGGGACATTTCACAATGTCAGAAAATATCTTGGAAAATGCTCAGAAGATTTGAAAAAAAAGTAATATATAATATTAATTGGCTTTCGATGAAGCGAACAGCATTTTCCATTACATAGGAAAACTCTTGCTTCTTATATAAACTTGTTTAAAATGGGACCATTTTTCTATGCTTACTAGTATCTTAAATGGAAACGTTTTAGTCATTTCTGACTGAGTAAAAAAGCCTATACTGATTGCATATCTTTGGATAGTTCACGACGGCATGTGACGTCACATGTCAGCTGCTGGGTTGTTTTAGAGCTCCTATAATACAGGCTGAATTATACCGCCATTTAATAACCCAGCGGACCAAAAACCAAGCTAAAACAGGTTAGCTTACCGTACTAGTGGACGGCGAGTGACAGTAACAGGGACTGCAAACACCTGCTCAGGCGGTTTCCCAATGCTGAGCTAGGTTGCAATATGGCGGTTATTTTGGGAAACAGAATGGATATGCGTCAGCTCCCCTTATAGGTGCCTTAGGTTGTTTGGGAGGCAGTAACCCCTTGTTTATGTCTCTGTGCTTTAAAAAAAAATAGTTTTAAAGATTTTAAACAGTGTGCTATGATGGAACAGGTGGAAGGGAAGGGGGATATTTTAGATGATTATTTATTTATTGTTACTAGATAACAATTAATATGACTCTTTTTCTTTTCGATAAAGAGTTTTAAATTTTGTATGCTGGAGGGGGGAGGGGGGGGCAGAGATAATTTATATAAGTGATGGTATTTATTTATTGTCACTGCAGAGCAACAACTGTTTTTACATAAAACTAAAAATTAAAAGATTCTGAACTTTTGTATGCTGAGTGGAAAGGGGGAGAAGCATAAATTATGGTAGGCTAGGTGACAATTTAAATAATTATTCATTTATTTTCATAAGAAACAGTTGCGTTTTTTTTTTTTTTTTTTTTTTTTTAACTGGATGGTTGGAGAAGGGCAAAGGTAGAAGCAAAAAAAATTGAGAGGGTATAGGGTGATAATTTATTGTCACTAAAGAGGATTAAATAGGACTGAAGAGTTTTTTTATGTATATATATAAATAAAGATTTAAAATATTTTGAAAATTTTTGCATGTGGGAGGGGAGTGTGTGTAAATTTAGGAGGTTAGGTGGTATAATAAAGAGTTTTAAGGATTTGAAGCTCTGTATGCTGGGGAGTGCAAAAGGAAAAGCAGAAATTTTGGGGGCAGGGGATAATTTATATGCTTGATTATTTATTGCCAAAGAGCATTAAGGGTCCTCTTCACGCACTTGAAAACACCCGCTCGCTAATGCTAATCCTATGGGGCATGATTTTTCTAATATCGTTTGCATTTCAATATTTTTTAACGATTTTTTTTTTTTTTTTTGCATTGGATAGCAGAGATCCATCTCTATTTCCGCCGTTGATTACTTTTTCAATTTTCCTTCCGATTTTTTTTTTACAAAGATACTTTCACTTTTGGAACCGGTTTCGAAAGTGAAAGTATCTTCGTAAAAAAAATCCGCAAAGAAAATCGGAAAAGTAATCAACGGCGGAAATAGAGATGGATCTCTGCTATCCAATGCAAAAAAAAATCCTTTAAAAATATTGAAATGCAAACGAGATATTAGAAAAATCATGCCCCATAGGATTAGTATTAGCGAGCAGATGTTTTCAAGTGCGTGAAGGGGACCCTTAAATAGGACGGAAGAGTTTTTTTCTTATAAAAATAAAGATTATACAATATTTTAATTTCCTTCATATACTCAGAGAGTGGAACTGTAAATTTGGGAGGTTAGGGAAAATTTAGATTAATATCTCTTTATTTTTTTCCCAATGGAAAACGATTGCAGCAGAAGGAAAAGTGGAAATTTTGTGGGGCAGGGGATAATTGATTTGTTTTATTACCACTAATGAGCATAAATAGGACAGAAGAATTTCTTATAAAAATGATTATAGAATATTTTAAATTTAAAGTAAAATTTATGTAAATGTTTACTTTAAAATAAAAAGTTTTAAAAAGCAATATTTTTTGTTATTTTTCCTCAGAAGGTCAGCTTTTCACATAGTAAAATTCACTGTTTTTTATATCTAAGAAACAAACAAAAAAAACTTTTAAAAATGTGCATTTTGTAAATTACGTATTTCCATATCTTGCTAAAGAGTTTCTTGGGGAGCCTTGAATGTGACCCGTTTGTGATGCAGCACTTCACTTTATGGCGCTAAGAATTAAAAAAATAAGTATGTCAAATTTGAGTGACGTAATGCTAGTAACTAAAAAATATATTTTTTAATTATTATTTCATCATTTTCTTTTTTGCTCTATTTATATTCACAGGTGCAAACATTATTTTCAACATGAAAAGATTTATAAAAAAAAAATTTACAATGCTTTTTAATTCACGTCTCTCATAAATTCAAAATATGGGCTTTTAAAATAAATTATATCAAAATTCGACACTTTGATGGGACTTTATGAGGTTTGTTTTAAAATTGAATTAAAATTATTTTAGTTTTGTCTTCTACAGTATATTTATATATTCAAATAATACTTTTAATTCTCAAATACACTGTTAAATATATCACACTTTCACGGAGCCTATCTTATGTATTGAAATGTATTTATTTTAATAAATTGATATATCTTTTGTATAAAGCTATCTTAAATAGCGTAACACAAAAGATAAAAATTGTTAGTAAAATTTATTAGTAAATGTTTACTTTGCATCATAGTATCCAAACTATGATAAATGTGTGCAAATGTATATTTACATATGCAAACTAAGTGAAATATATGATGCAAAGAATTAAAAATACATATATATATATATTTTAATTAATAGCATAGCAACTGAAAATTTGATATCATAATTATGACCCATATTTAAGTTTCTTAGAGCTATAAGGGAAAGTGCTGCGTCAAAAACTTTTAACCCATTAAGTATTTTTGTACTGATACTTTTTACACAAAAAATTTAAAAGAGTGATATTTTTGTTATTTCTCACCAAAATGAAGGACATCTTCATAGTTTCACTACGATCGCGAAATCCCCTGTTAAACTAAGAAAATTAAATTTGTTGGTAGCTCATTACCTAATATAATTATCGAAATACGGTTTTCACCATCCGAAAGTAGGCGTCTTGATGCCGACGTAGTGCACTTTTTAAAATTGCCTCCTTTAATTGAGTATTTTAAAGATGATACAATCTGAAAATATGTCTACTTTTTGATGGTGAAAATTTTATTTTGGCAATTGTATTAGATAATAAGTCATCAACCTATTCAATGTTCTCACATGGTATTTTTAGATCAACAAAGGCGAAAACCTGTATCATCGGTTAAGCATTCCCTTAAACTGTAATCTTCAGGAATAATAAACACAATCCAAATTTCTTTTGAGAATTTTTAGACAGATTTCCGTCATAACAGGATAATTGCATGATATTTCTTTCACTGGGACCATGAAAATTTTGTTACAAAATCCTGTATCAACGAGAGAATTTCATGGTAGGAAAAGAATACAATTATGCCGGCAAAAACGGACACTTCAAGTAACTATAGCGATTCCTTCTAACCAGGTTTTATTGCCATTAGAAGAGCTCTTTATAAAAAAAACCTTCAGAATTTTTTTTTTAATTAAAAGATATGCTTCGAATTTACATAAATATGCAAGTTACTGGAGTAGTGGAGACAGGAGGTTGGGTTACCTTTAACCCATCGCTTACTTAACTCAATCTACAATGATTACATGAAAATGCCGTTTGTGTTTTAATTTTTTTTCCGATGATCTCTCGATTAATGTGGGTGTAATCGCGACCTGCGTTATACATGGCCGGTGCATGACGTTTAAATAATCACATGAAAAGGATCATTTTTACACGGCGATTGGTGCAAAGCGGCGAGCCCTCCGTTTTGCACCAATCGCCCTGTAAAAATGATCCACTCCGACAACCTGACAAATATCGCTATTATGCAGAATTCAACTTAAAATCGACTCTTTCATATTTCTTGATACTAGAATGAAGTTTACTTGGTAGTTACTTTCGATTCACCTGGACGCAGTTCGGGGAAAGGCGTTCAAGGTTCTGCATAAAATTAACCACAGTCAAATGGGGTTTAAAGCATATTCTCTATGGTAGCAGAGTGAGTATCGTGTATGCGGCCCCTATTTGGTACAACGGACATTGGTGATTGCAAACAGGTTGCTTATCACGAAAAGAGGTCTTCTCTTGTTTGTGACAAAGTATTATGCCATGGTTTAAACGGATGCGCTCCACGTCTTGTCCAGGGTGCTTCCCCTAGACTTGTGTGCAGAACTGGATAAGGACTTAACTTCTCTAATCCGCTTGAACAAGACCGTTTATAGTACCGGACTAGACTCCGAATCAGTCGACCTCTGGAGACCACTTCTAAGCGTGGGAACCTTTGGCGGATCCCGTGGACTTCGGACCTCATTCCGAAGACTACGTGTACATACTACACTCACGGATATAAAAAGCAGGACAACAGCATCGGTTGTTCGTTTTTCAGTGTGGCTGAGGGGCAGATCGTGGTGGAGAGCCAGTTCCAACTAACAGATGATGCTGAAGTTTTACGTCCGAAGTCCTTACGATTAAGGAAGTAATTACTGATACCCATCGACTAGGTCTAGAACTCGACATCCACTCAGATTCGATATTGGCGCTTCAAGCTCATAATAGCCTTAGTGCCAAGGCACAGGGTGATTGACGAGATTAATGACTTGGTTAAACAGACTAAAGTCGAAATTCACATGCACTGGATCCAAGCTCATGTGGAGCACGCCTACAATGAACGTATGGATGCACTGGCCAAGGTCGCCACGGGCAGACAGTTAGTCGATGTGGAGGTCAAAGTCACGCACAGCTAGGCCAAAAAATATCCATTTGGCCTGAATGGCAAGAAAAGTGGAACAACTCGGAGACCGGTTAGAATGACGTGTGAATCCTTCCCGATAGTCCGCACTCCCAGACGGCAGGACGACTTTCATGTCATTCAAGTTCTAACGGCATTTCGTACCTTATGCGACCACCAGGTTCGCTTCCTTATGTTTGGTAAGGTAAATTTCGTAGGGTCGGGGTCGGGTGGTCCGGCCTTGGAGCTTACATGCTTATGCGCTGTCTGGCGGTTCTCACGGGAAAAGTTCTTCCGGAAGGGCTTATTCTGCGTTTACAATATGGCGTAACTGTCTCTCCAGGTGTATGCGAGACACGGGTTTTTGAAGCAATTAGCGTGCTTCATTGGTTCTTTAGGCTGTCTTTTAGTTGGGCCATATGATTTAACGCCATAATGTATACAGCCGGCTAGATCGTAACCTTGGTCGTCGGAGGGTTGGCCGATATATTAGAGCTCTTCGTGATCGCAGACCACGGTTGAACAGAACTCAACCGGCGTAGGCAGGCTGAAGACATGTATCATGAGCTTGCATGCTAAGGTAAGGTGATAGGTTAGGATAAGTTTCTGTTAAGTTTGATTGAACCTGGGAACCCACAGGCCGTAGGTGAGATCGTTACCGCCGAGCAAAAGGCTAGCTCTATCGCTTCCTGCGAGATACTCGTTTTCTACTGCCCGTACAAGATGGTGTCGCCACAGTACTCCACCCCAGTGAGGAGAACGTCTCGTTGACGTTGAACGAGCGATGTGCACTCGTGTTGCGCGGCGGTTGCCAGGTTGCTGCTGTCACGGCGTGCGCACATGTGACCCCGATATGTGCGGCGTGACAGACTTTCGTGCTATGAGAGTCGTCATAGGCTTTCGTGCTGTGATCGTTTCACAGGCTTTGCGTGCTGGGGTGTTTCAGTGCTGCCATCTGTTGGACTCCAGAGGAGGTGATGATGTCGGCGAAGGTGCGTGCTCGTTTGTCCAAGGTCACCAATGTGAGAGTAGGTGCGGGAGCCAGGATTGAACCTGGGAACCCACGGGCAGTAGGTGAGATCGTTACCGCCGAGCAAAAGGCTAACTCTATCGCTTCCTGCGAGATACTCGTTTTCTACTGCCCGTACAAGATGGTGTCGCCACACTTTGTTGTTATGTTTGGTAAGGTAAAGTTCGTAGGCTTCGGGTCGGCTGGTCCAGCCTTAGAGATTACAAGCTTATGTAATCTCCAAGCAAGTGTCTGTGCACTCAGGCAGGAAGTTTCCACAATTTTCCGGGCTTGCTAACGAAACTTTTGTCTCAATCCATACCAGAAGGGCTAGTGACTATCTCTGTAGATTTTCACGTCCGGAAGCGTTGGTAAATCCATCTGGGAAACCTATAAATACGAGTGAGTATCCGCCGGAGACTCACCGTATTCATAAGTTTCTCTCCGGCTACCCAAAGCTCGATGTGTCACCAAGTGTCAAGAGGCTCAGTCCTTTATTACATTGGACAAATGTTAGTACTACAGCGATAAAACTAAGAAAGGCATTCGGCCCGTGACTAGCCCGTCGGCAGTAGATGAAGAAAAGGAGGATTACGCGTGAGCTCGGGAGGTCATGAAAACGTCTCCCTGTACACATCATACTCGCTCAGGCTTGACAGCCTAAGTGGAGCAGAATCATCGGATCACTAGGATCTAGTGTACACTCTTGGGTGCTCCAATCGGATAATCACTGACACACACGGGCTCGTTTGGTGCGACCCACTCCTGTGGCAGGGAAAGCACGCTGCACACTCCAATAAGGAAAGGGCATGTTTACAAACAAACAGTTCCATCAACCAATCTACCACTACATTTTTGTCGTAGCGATCATTGCAGGAATCATCATGACGAACTAGGCCAATCATATTATAGACCAGTTTAACGTAGACCAATCAAATCGCCCCATCTCATGTGTGCAGTAGGAGTCATAACGAACGAACAGGTTTTTCTTACTAACCAACAGTAATTTAACCAACAGTGACGTCAGGTGCCCTTTCCTTATGCCCAGGCGAGTGGACCGGAACATCCAAAGGCCGCCCGACCCTCAACAAGGAAAGATCAGTTGACGTCACTCAGGGCAAAACTTTGACGTCACTCAGGGCAAAAGACGGTTTTGATTGGTGTACGAACAGGGACGAGTTTGTCTGATTGGCTGGGAGAGGGGGAGATTGATTGACGGGAGTGTTTGTTTGTAAACATGCCCTTTCCTTACAGTGTCCGCGAGAACGATCGGAACGCCCTTTATTGAAACCAATAAAGGTTACAAACTGCGGTACTAAGACCGGACTTCCAACAGAAAAAAAACGACATTGGGCAGTAACACAATATGATAATTAATCTGATTAAATGATAAAATTAATTATATGAAAACAAATAATTAGTGCATGTAAAAATTCTAAAAGATGACAGTCTGTGGTACGAATACCGGACTGCCAAAAAACTGACACTGGGCAGCAACAAAAATAATATAAAATAAGTAAATTTAATTGTAGAAAAAATTCCAATTTACTAGTATAGTTGAAAAGACTAATTTCAAACTAATACTTAGAAGAACAAGTTGTCGCCAGAGCCTCTTGCTCTAAGCCGACATTGGGCGACGTAATACAAAACAATATATAATAAAGAAGATTATAAAAAGAAATATACACTAGATGAAAACAACTATGGTTCAAGATTTGAAGACGACCAACAAACCCAGAGCGAGGGGATATAGAATATTTATTAATTAGAACTGACAGAATTTCTTTTAAATCAATCTTTAGCTACAAAGACAAAACTACCAGACAAAATTAAAAAATTTATACAATTTAGATAAAAGGGAAGGCCTTTTTAAAATACTTGATAACCAAGCTGAACGAGGTGAAATAGGCTTTCTGAGGTGCCATTGAGCCGTAAGAGGAGAATTAGAATAATAATGATCAGGCGAGGTCTCCGTGGCCGAGTGGTTAAGACACCATTTCGCTAATCGCTTGAGAGCGTAGGAGTCAGGCCGGCGGGTTGGACTCCCACCAGCTCCATTGCACACACTTTGTGGAGCTCCCGCATGTAACTCTCTGGTGTTGTAAATTTCCTTGTGGCTATCTCGTCCCTGTATATTGACGATGACTTATAAGCGGGCACTTGATGTCAAGCACACAAGTCAGATGTATGTTCTCAATAAACAAACACAAATAATGATCAGGTCTTGCCCTGTGACCGCAGTCCCAGTCAGGAGTTGGATATTTCTTGAATTAAAAAAATAAAATTTAAAAGGACCATCTCCAGTTAAAAATGCCTTTACGTGTGTAGGAAGTGGAAGGAGATTACGAGAAACAAATGGAATTAAATTATGATTATAACGACCTTTAACTGCGCAATCTCTTAAGAGTTTAATTCTTAGAAGCCTCCTAACGTGTGAATGTGTAACAGTGCAAAACCACATCAATAACAGGTATAGATGTAGCAGCTTTTGTCAACATATCGGCTAGTTCATTTCCCGGGATCCCCGTATGTGCAGGCACGTGTCCAAGCTCTGTGAGAAGTTCTGTTTATTAGTGTAGAAAGTTGTTTTTTAATGGACCTTACCCACGAGTGGCAACAACCATGTTTCTGGGGGTAATTTTCTTCGGAAAAAGACTGTTTATTGGACGAAGGGGAAGCTGTCTTAAAATGTTCTTCACGCCTATATTGGGACCTCCGTGGCCGAGTGGTTAAGACACCATTCCGCTAATCGCTTGTGAGCGTAGGAGTCAGGTCGGCGGGTTCGACTCCCGCCAGCTCCATTGCACACACTTTGTGGAGCTCCCGGATGTAACTCTCTGGTGTTGTAAATTTCCTTGTGGCTATCTCGTCCCTGTATATTGACGATGACTTATAAGCGGGCACTTGATGTCAAGCACACAAGTCAGATGTATGTTCTCAATAAACAATTATGAAACAATCACGCCTATTGGTGTTATTCTTCTCTTTACCCGCAGATGACGTGACATGGGTAAAGTCCATTTCTAATATTTGAGGGTTGACAGATTTAAAGGCTCGAAGTTTGAGAGACTGTCGATAAAAATATATGTAAATTCAGTATTATTTTGAATTGAGATCCAGTCCAGAGCCCTGTAGATGACACAGAGCTCTGCTTGATACATAGAGTTGTTATTGTCTAATCTGCAGTTGCAACGACTCACTCAAGCTTGAGGCTAAAGTGAGATATCGTGAGCCACCAGGTGACACCCACACCTGCCCAGAAATTGAAGTCACAGGGCCAAACCGACCGGCCCCGAACTCGTAACTGTACCTTACCTCCCTGCCAAGTAGTACCAGGGCTACACTAGATACCGGGCTTGCTCATTCATTATCATGACGTCACAAAAGGTGGCTGGACGCGACGAAAGACATACTGTGATTGGCGCGTCGCTTTGTACCAATCGCTGGTCGCGGTCAGCCACTATTTGTGACGTTTTGAGAGTGAATGAGCAAGCCCGGTATCTAGTGTTGCCTTAGTAGTACCTAAACACCTACGGAACTCTGCCCTTGTCCAGATCCTAGTCGACTTTATGGCAAGCTAGTATACGCTTTTTCCCGAGAAACGGGGGTTGATGGTGGTAAACCGCGCCCACCTTAGCACAGCACTCCTCTCCCCGCTAAGGCTCCTATAGGGTTATAGGAGCTCTACTCCCCGCCGGTCACTGCATGGAGATTGTAATTCATCCGTATTCATGCCCCGTCATGTCGGCGAACAGCGCTCAAAGCCAGGTTTCTGGTTATCTCCCGCGTTTTTAGCGGTCGAGTCAGAACCACCTCTGGCTTCTACAGCGATAAATCCAGGGGATTATGAAGTGTTCTAAAGTCACTGAAGAGTCCGAATAGGCGCTGGAGGAGATTATACCAGGGATCTTGCGAACAGCAAAGCAGAGACATAGTGTCGAGCAAAAAGCCAAGCCAGTTACTCTAAGCTAGTAACTCACTCTATATACTATTCATGTGAGATGAAATCGCTACATACTCCATCCTTAGTGATGAAGACATCTCGACGTTGGATGAGCAATGTGCACTCGGGGGTGATGCTGTCGTGTTTACCATGTGCTGGTACGATGCGTGGCATGACAGGGTTTGTGCTTTGAGAACAGGCTTTAGGCGTTGGAGAGGATTTTTTAGTGCTGTCATTTGTTGTTTTTGAGACATGATTATGGTTGTTGAAGGCTGTGTTTTTGTCTGAGTTAACAATGAATAGGTCAGATTGGCGCTGGTGGGGATTGAACCAGGGACTTCATAAAAGTAGGCAAGAGACGTGTGTTGAGCAAAAGTCCAAGTTAGCTACTCTAACCTAGTAACTCGCTAAATAGTATTTATGTGAGATGAGATAGCTATACGACTCTCATAGCAATTCACACAATTTGACTGGATTAACAAAGTATGCAATTTTGCATTGTCATGAAGCAAAATGAATGAACGGTAATGAAACATATGGCACAATGCAAATTTTCAGTTGCCAAAAGTAGCACTCAGCATTCATATTGCATCATTGTTCCAGTCCAAACGTATGAGGCCGTCTCGCTCTTGATTCCAAAAACTGATATTAATATCGCCTTTCGTTGGCAAAAGTCGGCCAGGGAATGCATCCAGCGAAAAAGATAGGCCGCGGTACTGAAGCACTGCTTCTCGATCAATTTTGTGTGATGACCTTGATTTTAGTTAGAGTGCCTTATAAGAGAGTTGCGAGATAGGCAGAGAGCCCTACCCCTAGATTAGAAGTTTTTGTCCAAAATATGGGAACTGACATTACAGAACTTTACGATACTTGTCTGAACGAATTAAACAAGCAAACAAACTTTAGCTTTGGGCATGACGACCAGCTTTCTAGTAAAGAAAGTAATAGCAGGCTCGCCAAGTATTTGTCCAAAATTCTATCAAACAGTCATATTTTATCAACCGTAATTCCTCACTCTCTTACAGATGCACTTTGATCTTAGGTCATCAATCAAATTCGCATTATTGGCCGGTACTGAAGTTGGCCATGGTAAAGGCCCCTATCCCTATCCCTCTCCAAATGACTTCCCTGCTTTTGAGTTCTTATCTCGTATCATTAGCATGCTGTATTCTTATTCGAGACTCATCATTTGGACAATCTCATCTTAAAGCAATTGGGCGATACTTAAAAGGTAACGAGATTTTATAAAGGACTACAATTTAAAGTTTACTGTGCTTTAAACTATATATTTTTATAAGCTTCGTCCTTTTCAAAACATCGCGAATTAAAAAATAATTTTTTAAATCAAAATCAGGGAGCACTACTTGTCTGATCATCTTAGCGATGCTTTAAAAATGCAGGGTAGTTTCACGGACTTTTTTCTTTTCATTGCAAGACACCTTTCCAATGAATCTATTCTTGTCAAAATCGACAATTTACTTTTAGACAACTTTATGTAACTGACAATTTTCCCTAGATGCTCTCTATCTCTTTGCTGTGCAATCAGCAGATAGCACCATAGCAACCATTTTGCTTTACCACAACCAACGAAAGAGACAGATCGTGATACTTTCATCCTTCTTGGCAGTTACGTGATTAACGCTGGTTTCCATCAATTGTCAAAATGCGTTATGACCAAGGTAGACTGAAAAACATCCGAGATTGGTGGAGAACCTCGGCTTGTTTTTTCCGTTAACTGCGGTTTGCTTCCACGGTCCTGTAGCTGCTAATGCTAATCAGAATTGTTCAACACCATCCTATGTATATACGAGGGGCAGTCGGAAAATAAGTTTCCCCTGGCGACTGTGGTCAGAGGTGTGTATGAAAGACAAAAAATGTAATGAGACATTAAAGATAAAACATAACTTTATTTTTCCACATAAGTACCAAGTACATAGAGACATTTGTCATGCCGCTTTATAAGCTTCAAAAATCTCTCCAGGAAAAAATCAGGGCTTTGCATACGGACGAAGCGTTGAACGGCTATGGGCGAAAGGCGACACAGCAGGTGAACGCGAACGTGCAATACACCGATACAACATTGGGTAGAAGTCGACCGTGATCAAGCAGATGGCGCTGTTGCAGTGCCTGCGCAGATGGCGCTTCGTCCGTATACAAAGTCCTGATTTTTTCCTGGAGGGCTTTTTGAAGCTTATAAAGCGGTATGACAAATGTCTCAATGTACTTGGTACTTATGTGGAAAAATAAAGTTATGTTTTATCTTTAATGTCTCATTACATTTTTCGTCTTTCACACACACCTCTGTCCACAGTCGCCAGGGGAAACTTATTTTCCAACTGCCCCTCGTATATACACTGTTAAAACTACAGGTGACACATGGCACCCAAAAGGGGTGAAAGGCTTGTCTCACTGGTGACACCCCTAGGGGAGCCAAAATGGCACCCTTAACTAGGGTGAAAGGATGGCACCCCTAATACAGGGTGCCCCAAGGGGTGAAAGGATGGCACCCAGGGGAGAATAATGGCACCTCTACTCTAAGGTGCCCAGGGGCACTCCACAAATGAAAGCATCTCCCCCCCCGCCCTTGTCTAGCAATTATATTGAAAAGAGTTTGTAAATTCTCATACTTAAAAAAGAAAAGAAAAAGCTAAACATATATAATTATAATGCAATGTTTAACTTTAGCTGCAATAAACTGATCAATACTTCATTTTCTCTGTTGAAATTTATACAAAGTTAAAAGTTGATCATCTCATGTCAAGGGTCGATCTCGGCAAAACTTGGGGCCTATTCAGAGCTCCTTCACAAAAATCTATTTAATAAAACAGGCTCCTTCACAAAAATGAATTTTATAAAATGGACCCCTTCAGAAAAATCAATTTGATAAAATTACACCTTCACAAAATTTCTTTTAATAAAACAAAACCCTTCACAAAATTCCTTTTAATAAAATAGGTCTTTTCACAAAATTCTATTCCATAAAAACATACTATTTTTATTAATTATTTATTATTTTGTTATGTTTTAAAATGTGCAATTTGTAAACAATCAAGTTCACCAGAAAGGAAAACAAATAGGACTTTAAAAAGTTTTTGTTATGTTAATAAACGTTTGGTTCGAAAGATTGTTTACAAATTACACATTTTAAAACATATAAAAATAATGAATAATTAATAAAAATAGTAAGTTTCTATGGAATAGAATTTTGTGAAAAGGCCTATTTTATTAAAAGGAATTTTCTCAAGATACCTGTTTTATTAAAAGGAATTTTGTGAAGGGACCAGTTTATGAAATAGATGTTACTGAAGGGGCCCAATTTATTAAATTGATTTTTGTGAAGGAGCCTGTTTTATTAAATAGATCTTTGGGAAGGAGCCCTGAAAAGGCCCAAAATTTTGCCTGGATCGACCCTTGACATGAGATGATCAACTTTTAACTTTGTATAAATTTCAGCAGAGAAAATGAAGTATTGATCATTTTATTGCTGAAAAGTTAAACATTGCATTATAATTATATATGTATAGCCTTTTTTTTTTCTTTTTTAAGTATAAGAATTTTCAAATTATTTTCAATACAATTGTTAGACAAGGGGGGGGGGGGAGGCATTTTGTGAAAAATATAATAAATTTCACAAAATGCCCCCCCCCCCCCACACACACACACACAAAAAAAAAAAAAAAAAAAAAAAAAAAAAAAACTTGCATTGACCCCTGCATGTGCAGGTTAATATCTATGAGAAATGTATTATATACAACATCAGGTCATTTTTGTTACCTTCAAAACCGGTTAGTATTTATTACCATATATATTAGTATTTATTACCATTTTAAGTTAGATGTAGTAAGTACAGAGATATTTATTTATCATTATTATTTTAAGAGGGAAAAAAAAATCTTCTAGCTATGCGAGTTAAATATATTTACATAAATCACTCAATCATCTAAGCCATTCTTACATCCAGCCACACTACTGTGAAATGTTCCAGTGTTTTATTATTATTAATATGTTATAGTACAAGAGACTCACAAAACATTTTTCAAGAAGACACATGTATAAATGTCAAATATCAATTCAGGAATTACGATTTATTTATTTTGTTAATAATTTATAATATGTAATGAGGTATATTTTTAGTTCATTTCATCATCAAACACAAGCTTTAAAAATTTCGATAGTAAAAAGTATTTGATTAGTAAAAACATCTGCAGAAATTTATATTTTATCAAGTTTACTATTTCTTATGTTACAAAGTTTACTATTTCTTATGTTACAAAATTTATTATTTCTTATGTTACAAAGTTTACTATTTCATATTATCAAATTAACTAATTTAAAATTGTCAAATATTCAAATTAATACGTTTCAAGTTAGTAAAAATCAATTCCCTTTAAAACTTGTAAATTCTTTAATTGTTTACAAGTAGTTTGTTTATATATCAGAAAAATAAGAAATTAAACTATTTTTTTAAATATAACAACTTATGTTTCTCTCTCTATATTTTTTATTACTATAATAATGCATCATTAAATTTATTTCTAGATCGTAAACAACAAAAACTGTGCGAGAAAATTCATTAGATAAAAATATGAATAAAATGAAATTATTATAAGCTCTGCATAAATAATAATTTAAAAAACAAGCAAATAGGTGAGGCTACATCATTCTAATTTCACGAGATACAAATTTCAACTTTCCACATCAAGATTATAACTTAAAATGTCTGCTTGAAAATAATGTGTGGAGCCACTTGTAATACAACATAATATAAAATCTTTTTATAATAATAAAACATAATATACAAACAACACTGAAACATTTCACATACCTGTATATAAAGAGTGATTCTTTTTATTGACTCCCCTGGTTTATTTATTCTAAATAAATGTCGTTATTTAGTTATTATATTAATAACTATGCGGCAACGATTATGCAGCAGCGATGCACTGAAATTCAAAGTCAGCCATCTTGTTCGAACTCCCCTCCTATGACTTGCGAAAAATGAGAGGAAACAAGTCAACACCTCATGAAGAGGAAACGAATCAGCGCATGCGCAAGATACCAGTCGAATGGCGGGGTGAAAAAGTTCGAGCAATATGCATTGTACGGCACCCTAATTAGCT
Organism: Maratus michaelseni; assembly: GCA_963931845.1. Classification (NCBI taxonomy): domain Eukaryota; kingdom Metazoa; phylum Arthropoda; class Arachnida; order Araneae; family Salticidae; genus Maratus; species Maratus michaelseni. The sequence goes on from OZ007589.1 coordinate 471,688,005, forward strand.
TTAATCACCCAGTGAGTGACCAAATGGCACCCTAATCACATTTTCAAGCCTGTACGGCACCCTAGCGTTTCAAACGGCACCAGAATTTCACCCCGGGTTCCCAAAAGGCACCGAATTGTCACCTCTAGTTTTAACAGTGTAGGGCAGTTGCAATCAGCTGATCAACCATTGTATTCACTTGGAGGTAAGGGTAATTCCACCAATCAGAACTGCCTATTTGTACTATGTACCTCCAAGGTGACGTCAATTGCAACTGCCCTATAAGATAGGATTGTGTTGATTCGTTAAGTCAGCATAGTTTGTTTGCGACAAAAGTGATTGATTTTATGACATCATTTGCAACTACCTTCTTTCTCTCTTTATAATATATAAGTGTATGTATTTCCACATTTTAGTTTTTAAGGTGCGGTTAAATCGTTTCCCCACCGAAGCTTTCGTATTATTATTCGTTGTAAAAGACCGAATATCTTCTTGCTTTAAACAGAGAATTCAAGTGCTTGAATACGCCATCTGGTGAAAAAAAGACATAACTTTTCGCTTCAGGAAAATCCTTTCCAAACCCATTGAATTACATGCATTTTTATTTTGTTTATAATGATTATATTTTTGCACAATTTCAGATTTCATGTAATATTTGTGTTCTGTGTTTATATGGCAAAGTAAAAATTATCCAAATTTGAATATCAAACACTTTGAAACGCGCTTACAATAAATAATGGTTTCAATGGCACTTTAGCATTAGTTAAAGGGACAATTTTCCTGTACCGACGGCTGCGATCAGAGCCTCTATAGGCCGTTTTAAGTCCCAACTTTGAAAACGACTGTTCTTAAATTATTTTCCAGCATAAGTTTGTAAAGATTTGGGTTTTTTCGTAGAAAAAATAGATTGAAATGCTTCAACAATATCTTTTCCGCGTTTCGTTTTCAAAGGGAATGCCCACGCATATTTTGATAAAATGTATCGAAATCCTTCATTATGCTTTTGCAATTGGCGGGTTCCTCTAGGTGGTTTTGACACGGCTCCTTAAGTGGGGAAGATGACCGGGAGCCTAGCATTGCGAGACTCTACGTTGGGTTGTTCCGATTCGGCCCCTTCAGTGGGGAAGATGACCGGATTCCCAACTTCGTGAGATGTTCTTCTACACGACGGGGACAAGAGACGGACGGACCTCCACCTTACCGTGGTGCGCCAGTGCAAAAGGGATGTCCGAAAAAGCCAGAGACGCCACAAAGACCAGTTGCAATGGGCCATTGTCTCCCGCTCACAAGCCCGGGTTCTCTGCGGCGCAAGGACTCGACAATGCTCGGAGCCTCCTCCGTAGGTGGTGAAAGGACTGATCCCAATTGCTCGAGCGAGACCCTCGCCTCGCGTCGAGGTTGGTGAACGTTGGGCAAAGGCTAGCGAACGGAGGCTGGACCGTCTCCAAAAGTTTATCCGAGGATTTGACGGCGGCGAGATCGAATTCTGTACGGCACGATGCATGGTGGCTCTATTGTGTCGCTGGTCAGTGGGAGATAAGGCGTGTAGCAACCATCGGCGCTGAGCCAGCGGTAGCCAAGCTACGTCACCGAATCCAGATTCTCGTGAATTCATACGAGGACGCGACTAGCAGAGGGCCAGTTTACCCGGTGCACATCCACAGATGGCGCTCTTCGGCTGGAGGGAGAGAGGGGGACGTAAGCCTCCTGCACCTCTCGACCCTTTCCCAAATGAAGTGACGACAAAGGCCGTTGCAACATGCGGTGGAGCCCAAACTCAGAGGACACCAACACACAACACTTGGGCGGACACTGAGGTGATCCAACGGCTTCGTAGCTGGGACCACTATTCCATATTAAGCTTCTTCTAATGCACCTCAGTGATATATATACATTTCAATGCATTTCAAATAGTGAAACATTATTTAAATAAACCGCAAATGATTTTTCCTCATAGACCGCAATGTAACGGAATTCTTTTGAGTGTAAAAAAACTATTAGTGCTACACACTTCCGTTGAAATAGAGAACATGCTATAGATAACAACAATAACATATAAAAATTGCAGCGCAATCCGAGCATATTTACGGGAGTTAGAGCACGGACAGACGGCAGACAAACAAGTCATAAACACTTTTCAACTAGGTTGGAAAGTGTTAAAAACGACTAGTTCATCGGTTACGGCGAGCAGAAGGAGCTTCTCGCCAACCCGAGACTTCCAAGAAATCAGTCCTGACACATAGATACGCTTCGGCTAGGGTTGTCCCCTCCCAATTTTTTTGCATTCGGCAAGCCCCGCAGCGAAATACGGGAGGTACCCGATCGACTCTATTGAGAGGATCATTCACATATAAAATAACACACACAAACACAAAACAAAACATATCACAAAAATGTTAGAAACAACCGAAAATTAGTTTTAGACTCACTATTGGACTCTGAAGGACGTGGAAACCTCCTTCAAGAACGCTAAACATGCCAGCGATAGAGCGCAGTTACCGGCACGCGGGCGTACACGCATGGTCCGCAACCACCACGTCATCCTCTGTAGCTGGTGTAGTTGTGTGTCGACCTCAATGCTTGAGCAGCGCAGGAGGTGCCCAAAGCCAAGTGGGGCTTCAGTCCGAAGGCAGCCTCTCAGGTCGCTGTGGAAGAAGACAATCTTGGTGGGGGGATCACCTACTTCTTGTCTGGTCTGACTACGAGGAACCGGGCCGGTGGCTCTCTGACTAATGCAGCGGCGATTAAACCAAAACTCAAATTCTCGGGTTGAAAACCAGTCCAGCGCGTCTAAGCGTAATCGGAGCTTGCTGTGCCCGATGATTGGATTAGCGGGAGTCCACATAATTTTCTATCTACTAAACTGGACCGGGTCCGCTTTTTTAGCGTGCTTGAAGGTGTTTCCCATGCCCTTCAGAGTCCGGTAGTGGTCCTCAACTAACTTTCCGTTGTTTTAACCTTTGTTGTGTTTTTGTTTTTACATGTGCATGATCCTCTCAATGGAGTCGATCAGGGACTTCCTGTATTTCGCTGCAGGCTCCCCGAAAGCAAAGCCATTGGGGGGGGGGACAACTTAGCCAAGGCATGTCTATGCGTCAGGGACTGTTTTTCTTCGAAGTGTCGGGTTGGCGAGAACTACCTCTTGCTCACTGCGGCAGATGAATTAGTTGTTTCCTCCTTCCCTAGAACTCAACGATCGGACGTCGTGGCAAAGAAAGGGTTGGTGGGGGAACTCGACATATGACCGAGGACCCAGTTCCCCTCATGGGGTTCCGACTATAGAGCCGTCGGGTGTCTTCGTGGTGGTTCCTCTGATTTTGGGCTCCACCGAGTATCGTAATAACCTCTATCGCCACCTGATGGGTTCAACCGGAGTGATGCGCAGGTGGCAGTGCTCCGACCGGTCACAGCGCATACGAGAAGCCTCTCCCGGTCGTGCGTGTTATAAGTCCCTCAGGGCTTGGGTGCAACGGTTGACATGCTTGATGGGCACCCTCAGGCATTGTTCAGTCTTACCAAATCTGCTTTTCATTGCTGATCTATCGAATATATGATCACACGATACGTTAGGAAATTTCTTCGCACTGGTTTGTGCAGTGTGTAGGAGTCGACTACACTTAAGAGTTCTTGTACGGTTTTCTTGGATACTTTGCTGCGAACAAACAGCACAATGCAATGTATCGACACCACCAAAACTTCCAACCACAGCCGGGTTTTTGTATATTTCCTCCATGACAACACTTGTGAGAATGGGAAGATAAATTTCCTGTATCATTTACTTTTAAAATAAAATAAAATGCAAACTCTTCACTTCCAGTCAAAAGACAAATTAATAAAAAAATAACACACAACGCGATATACAAACACACGACACTTATAACTTCTTCTGTCGAAGTCATTTCTATAAATAATGCAACTGCCGCATGACACTCCTTTAACTTGAACTAAAATAATGGCTCAGGTATTAGCACAACGATGATGTCATCCTATAAGTCTAGGTGTCACGTGCACAACTTGGTGATTGCATCATCCCAATCCTTCCAGAATGCGATTGCATCAACCTGTTACCACCTCGAGGGGAATAGAATCGATCAATCAGAACGCCGATCGCAGCACCCTCTATCCCTGGCATCATATCCTTTCTCGACACCTTCCAATCTACTCAGTCAACACCTGGACATCACCCAAGGTCTTGTCCATGACACTCTCCGCATCTATGTACCTCTTTCTTATACGATCACACCGCTTTCATCTTCATTAACCACTGTTATCTCCTCTCATATCTGTCACCTGTCACTCACTCACCTCCCATATGTCAATCACCTTCTAGCCACGACCTCCACCTCCTAGCTACTGATGGTGCAAAACTCTCTTTTCCCCTCCACTAACACTTCCCTTTCGTCTGCGTAAAGATTCGAAAAAAGCCCAGAGAGGTGCAGGCATAATCAAAAGAGGAATAATAAAAATATGAGTTTTGCAAATACTGTCAATTCAATATAATTAAACTAAGCTCATTTTAATTAAACTAAGTATTTTAAGATAAATTTGTAAAGTAGGGTTAATGAGTTAGGTTTTACAAAACCCACTATAAGTAAAATTGTTTGAAAATCAATGCACGAAAGGGTGGGTGGGAGTGAAATTAAATTAAGCAATGATAAAAGTGACAAGTACAAAGCTTAAAAAATATATCAGTCAATGATAGTCATAACATAGTCATATAAATCAGGGAAAATCTTTATTTTTAATTATGTATCATCACATTACGTCTTAAAAATATAATCTATGCAGTTTTTAATTACCATCAAATTAAAGAGAAAAAAAAAGTTTTGCATATTCAATTATTAATTTACATTTTGTACAATTAAATGTATAAATAATCAAATGTATTTGAGAAACATTAATTATTTGCAGTATATTAAAAAATAATCAAAGCAAAGCATTTAGTGTATTTAAATAATGAAAACTTTACTTAAACATAACTTAAGCTTTTCAGGTATTAAAATTGTAATTTATCAAATACTTAATTCATGTATTTAATGAACTTAGTTAAAGGTTAAGACGATTATATACAAATTGCTAGCTTGAAATTATTCGACATCCACAGTGAATAGTATTGTATAGTATTATTGTTTAAAGATAAATGTAGAATAAAACAGCAATTAATATTTGAAAAGGTAAAACTTTATTTATTTATTATTTTTCATTCCAGCTCTCGTTGCCATTTTTTTTTGTGATTTAGATGATTTGTTCAAGAGAACATGAGTCTTAACAGCACCTATTGTATGAGAGAAAAATTAAAAATAGTACAGTTATGAAGTACAATTTGTAAATATAGATAGAAAAGTTTTTGTGTTAAAGGAAAAAAAATCGAGAAAAGCAGTCAAGACTCTCTGAAATGCTTCTGTGATTTGTTTTTATTACAGAAGTCTTCTACAAGGCAGCAGTTTCAAAACCTATAAATAAAATAATTTTAAATTCATTAAAACAAAAAGATGGATCATATTTAATAGCATATAATAATTATTCATAACATTAGAAGCAAATTTTGAAAATAATAATAATCATTTACCATTATATGATAGATTTATTTCTTCCATCTCTGAATAATATAAAAAAAGGGCACTTACATATTTTTAAGAAATCACTAGATATTTAATTTTTTTAATTTTAATACAAACAACTATTGTGCAATGTTTCTGCTTTATCAAAGAAAAAAAATGTTTAAATTCAATGTACCTTAAAATAAATTTGTAACAAAAACCAATTATATGGCACCGTAAAATCCTGATTGTAAGCCCCCCTTTTTAAAAAACAAAAAGGATTAAATTTGAGAGGGGATATAATTGAGATTTAAAAACTCATCTTCATCATTCATTTAGAAGTAAAAAAGAGGTGATAATCTTCCATATTTTATCAGATTATCACTTTAAAAAATAATAAAAAGAAAGAATCATCTAAATTCTCCCCTTAAAATCCTGTCTACCACTTAAAATTAATTTTTTTTTCATATTTTTCTTTATTTGTTATTTTATTGCAACAATAAATAATCAATCATCTAAATCCTCCCTCAAAATTATTGCTTCCCCCTCTGGTACCAAAGATGCCAAGTTTAACCTTTAATTTTAAATTTATTTTCCAACTTATTTAATACTCTATACTAACAATACATAAACCAAATCCACCACCTAAATTATCCCTTCATCTAAAATCTCTCCCCCAGCCTTCCAACTTCATCTCATGAAGACTTCCCCCAACCCTCCAAATGCATCTGCTAAAATTTTAAATCTTTACAATTCTTAGTTGTTTTTTGCTCTATAAGTGATGTTGCTGTAACAATTTTTAAATAACCATCTAAATTAGTCCTATCTCCCCCCAAAAAGTCCTCTGTTTTTCTTTGCCCCCCCCCCCCAATACACACTTTACAATTAAAAAAAAGTTTTTTTTTTTGCTCTATTTATAAACATTTTTTGCAACATAAATTTTATAATTATCTAAATTGCTCCCCCCCCCCCAAAAAAAAAAAATTGCTTTTTCCTTTTCTTCCTCCTGAGCACCCAAACTTTTAAATCTGTAAAACTATTTTTTAAAAGATTTTTATGCTGTATTGTTACTTTGTAGCAACAATAAATAAATGATCATCTAACGCTCCGCTTAAATCTCCATTCCCCTCCTTAGAAAAAGGGATGAATTTCTAGACATGGAGGGGGGGGGGGGAAGGACAAAGAGAATATTTCATTCTTTTTTTTGTAGTTTAGCTGTTCTCTAATTTTGTTAATGGTGAAGGGGGGATTTTAGAGAACATTTTTTGAACAACCAAACTTAGAAAAAAGATGAAAATTTTTGCCTTCCTCTCACATATTTAGAAATCCCCCCCCCCCCCCCCCCACTCTTGAGAGGAAAAGACAGAGCAAAAATTTCAAAGTGGATGATGATTTTAGATGAGTTATTGTTGTAATTTTTGAATTTTAGGATATTGAATTATACTGAATTAATTTGATAGCTTGGAGTTATCTTATGTAAATTCATATATGCCTAAAAAACTGAATCGCCAATACCCCAGATAACAATTATTCCTTTATTTAATGACCATATTCATGTTCAAGATGAGCATATAATATATTTCTTTTTATTCTCTAGAGCAGCGGTTCTTAAACTGTGGTCCGCGAGCTTATGTCCGGAAGTCCTCAAACTCAGTGCGAAATTTAGATTTTTTTCCCTCCTGAAGTAATTTCTGTAGATTTTTTAGGGGGAGTTTTGCAGGACAAGAACTTCTAGTCTAGACCATTAATAAGCATAAAACATCATATCTTCTGAGGGGGACATGTCAGTGATCCAGAGATGGAATGCTCCCCCCTCCCCCCTCTTTCCAGGACAACACTCTGAATTCATCACTAAGTAAGCCAAAAAATTTTTTCCTTTCCCTAGTTCGTTTTAAAATGCATAATGATTCGAGCTGTCCAAGTAGCAATCACATGACCATACGGTCTGTTTATCGCTGCAAGAAAAGGAAAGCAAAGTTTGTTTTTAAGCCTCGACCCCTTATCCCTCGATTTCCACGAGCAGGACATTTGTAGAAAAAATTATATAATACACAATTTTTAGAGTAATTTTGTTTTAAAAATTCCACAGTCAAAGGGTAAAAATACAAATGATAAATATCCTAAATATTTCAAATACATGATGATCTGAAATATGTAATAAAATACATATTAGTCGAAAGAATTTTGAAAAAAAAAAAAAACTAAACAATTAATCCTCTAGGATTAATACAGATTCTCCATCAAAAATAAATTATAAAAATTCACCTAAGCAATGTTTTACAATTATTGGAGATTTAAAAGAAAGATAAATATTTATTTTTAACTTTCTAAACAAATAATAGAAGCTATGAACTTGGTGAATTTTATTTTTTTAAATCAACAAAAAGTGCAGTTTCTCCCAAAATGAGGAAATAATTTCAGACTTAAAAAACGAGCTTGATAAAAATCATAAGCCTTTTTCTCTTTCTAAATGTGCAAGAATTTTCCTTTTTAAGAAATTAGGATGCACGGGTGAGAAATTTGTTTTTAAGAGGTAATAGAAGCCGGTTTGCATTTTTTCAAAATCATTTGAAAAAATGAGTTATTGTTATTACAGCCATTGTCATTTTTAAATGCACTGCTCGTATTTTAGTCTTTCTTGTTACATATTTACACAGTTCGACAATATGTTTTATTTAAGATATGGATGAGTGATTAAAATGTAAAGATGAGAAGGAGTTAGATTTAAACGATGATGATTGAACACCTCAGAATTCAATGGAGAAGAAAATGTCGCCAAGGCAAAAGCGTTAGTCCTCTGAATAATACTTAACATTTGTATTTACGAGCACCTATATTAATAACGAGGAACAGTCAGTCTATTATTTGTAACGATATACTGTCCAATCAGTGCATGAGACCAGCAAAACTCCTAAGACAAAGTAAACACAAAGTGTATGCAAACAAATCAAGTGACTTTCTTTAAAAGCAAGTTTTAAAAGAACTGAACAAGTCAGAAATGAAATGAAAAGACCACAACTGCTTCCAATAATGTAAAGACCATTTTTACCTTATATCAGGTATCTCTGACGGTAGAAAAGTCTGCAAAACCTCACACGATTTCAGATAATTGAATTCTACCTGCTGCTAAACCAAATCACTTCAATGATAGAAGAAAAAACAACAAAGGATTTAAATTCCACTACATTTTCTAATGATACTGTTAAGAGCAGAATCATAGACTTTTGTCACAATTTTGAGAACTAATAGAATGAATGTGTAAAAACTAGTCCTATTTTCACATTGCAACTAGATGAGACTTTAAATATTTCCAATTGTTAATTTGATAGTTTTTCCTTGTTATGAATTTGGCACTAAAGATATGTGAAGAATTTTGCAAACTCCTTCCAACTCGAACAACAAGTGCTATACAGTTCACATGTTTAGATGGTTTCACACAAGAAAAAGAAATAAACCGGTCAAGATGTATTGCAATAAGCGCAGATGGGGCTTGAGCTATGAGTGGAACTGCTAATGATGTGATGTTTGATCAGCTTCGTTGAAGCTAAAACACCACATGTAATTTGAACCCACTGTTGTATTAACCGTGAGTCGCTGTTTGCCTGAAAATTCTTGAAGATTTTAAGACTACATTCAACGAAGTTGTTTCAGTAGTAAATTGTACCTAAAGTAACTAGGTTTGACATAATTTACTACTGCAACAATTAAATTAACTTGAATTATACACCAAAATTTTGTGAGAAGAAATTGGGAATAAACACAAACAGCTATTTATGCATGCATTAGGTGGTTGTCACGAGGAAAAATGAGATTTAAAAATTTGAATTTTTGCACTGTGTGATGAATTAAGACTTTTTTAATGGACTCTAAACTCTATTTGAAAGATAGTTCCAATTATTTCTCCTGGCTTGTCAAGGTGGCATATTTGACAGTTGTTTTAAATTTCCTGAATAATACACATTTTCAAAATCCAAGAGAAAGTAGAAGCCACAATAAAAACAAGTATTTGCGAGTTATCGACTTAAAAATGATATTTTTGAATAATATCCAACATTATTCAATATCTTACAATCTTCTGACGATAAAATTTTCCCTGATATTATTGAACATTTTCTTGTACACATGAAGGAAGCACTTGAAAGAAACTTTCAGGCTTTATTTTCCTCCCTCGAAGTCAAAAACAGAGTGCATGAGGGATCCATTTAATTTCCAAGAAATTAGTGAAATCAAAACCTTGGCATTTTTAGAGCCCCCCATTACAATATCATGTTATCATTCCTCAAACCCTCCCCCTTAATGATATCGTTATCAATGTCTAAAAATTCTTTTTATTTTTACAATCTTCTTCTTTTTTTAAAAATAAGTTTGCAGTGATATAAAGATATTGTTGTACATTTATTATTAGCACACTTTACTGATTCAAATGAAGCGAAGAAGTCAATGAAATATCACTTATTGTACATGAAATAACTTTATACTAAATAGCCTCTAAAAGAGGTAGTAACTACTTAAATGTATTTAATAATAGTTTATTGTTGTTACATAATGCATTCCACAGTAATATTGTCTTTTTGCACCTGTCCCCTGCACAGGGAAGATGAAAGTAGGAAAAACAATTGGATAACATTCTTTCTTTTTCTTTATTAGTAAACCCAAGTATCATTTAAAACATATTTCGCACCTGTTTTCTTTAACAGTAAATTATATGCACTTATAGCAGAAGAACAAGAAAACCGAACAGCGGGATAGTTCATATTTTGGAATAAAATAATTTTATAATCATTTAATGGCTTTATTAATAACTCTGTATTTAAAAAAATAATAATAATAACAAGCTAGTTTAATGTAAAGAAAAAAAAAAAAAAGGGGTTGGATAAAAAATGATGATATCAAAAGACAAAACACCCTTCCCTCTAGAGATATCTTACGATATCAAGTGACAGAACCCCCCCTCCCCCCTAAAGTGATAATGTTATAGTACAGCCACATGCTCAATAATACTTATATAGTTGATATTTCGACACACTATTCATTAATAAAAATATTAAAAGGAATGATATATATATAAACATAACTTCAGGAACAAAAAGAGACATAAATAATATAAAAAATGTTTATTTTTATCAAAAAGCTAGTACTTTTATTCTTTAGAATATTTTCTCAGAATTTAAAGTAAATCATATACGTAAATTCCTACACAATTCTGGCAAAAAAATTCCCTGACTTTTCCAGGTTTTCCCTGTCTTTTCTCAGTAAAAATGTGTAGTATATTTGCCAATATTTAGTCAAATCAAATATCTTGTTGTTATTCTATACTAATAAAAGAAAGATGCCTGTCTGTGTGTGATGGCTAGGGAAATCTACCATACATAGAGGTCTGAAAATTTGCATGAGGACAGCCCAAGGCAGGTCCTAATGTACCTGCGGCTCAAATTTTTCATTTTTTTAGTAATTAACTGAGATATTAATTAAAACCCAAAATTCTGAAAAAATGTTGAGGTGGTGTATGCTAGAACATCATTCTGAAACACAGAAGCAGGGGAGATTTGAAAGTGGTTAAATTCCAAATCACAGAGGGCAAAATTTACTGTAATGGGCTAAACATTGTATTAATTATTTTAGGAATGCTAAAAAATCACCACAGAATGCAAAATGCTAAAAAATTGCAGAAGAAAAAATGTATTACATTATACTAAAAGTTTGAAACAGAATTTTCTTTTACAAATCTCCAAAACTCGCAAAAAAACTAAAAATCAGTGAAAATTCAAAAATCACTGTTCGAATTCCAAATAAACTTTATGAATATAAATGAATATGTATTCAAACAGAGTTCATACTCTATTTGAATAACAAAATTCCCTGACTTTTCCAGTTTTTTTCCTACAAGTCCATGCCCATAATTCACGACATTTTATAAATACGAATAGCAATTCTAAATCTTAATGATTAAATATACCTCTGAAAATAAAAGTAATCTATAAAATTGAAACTAAAAATCTATTATTTGATATTTAAAATATAAAAAATGAAAAACAATTAAAAAAATACAATTTGGATGGATTCAAAGTAACATTTTATTGATATAATTATAGGTTTCACATATCAACCATTTAAATTTTTTTGACATTTCTACCAACATGTCATTTACTGATATTGTTTCAGAAAGTTTGTTATTAACTTTCAATTTTTTGTCTTTTAACAATTTAATTTTAGCTACAGGTTTTCTTTTTTGATTGCTTTATAATTTTCTTTCTTTTTCTTATTTAAATATTCATGATATCTCATCCTAGCCACCTTAACTTGGCTCGATATTTCTTTTGCAGAAGTATCATCTGTTTAGCAACAAATTTGTATGGCTAAAACATCATTATGTTAAAAATATGAATGTAGCAAAAACGCTATTTGCTAGTAAAAAAAATCTGAATTTTTTGCAGACTGAATTCGGAACACGGAAGAATCTTGACACATAATATATATATATATATATTTTAATTAAATCCCTGACTTTTCCTGATTTTAGTGAAAAAATGCGAATTTCCCTGACTTTTTGAGCACTTGTCATTTTACCTGACAATTCCCTGTTTTCCATATTTTCCAGTCGCGTAGGAACCCCGTTCAAATTATTTCACAATAAATAAAATTCATATTAGACATAAAATTATAGACTATTAATTCATAATTTGATTTAAGTATGGTATTAATTTTCTTTCATTTTGAGTTTGTTCAGGGTTAGAGTTATTCAGGTTCAGGTCGGGTTGCAGGTCATCAAAAATTGTCTTTGGTGGTTCAGGGTCCACAAAAATTATAGAGGGGGAGGGGGGGGGGGGTAGATAACTTCAAAGCAATTTGTAGGATTCAGGTCAGGTTAATCTTTGTTAACCTGACCAAAATTAATTTAGGAAAGAACAGTGCTATTTTTCGTGCATGCTGTGCTGAGTTCTCTTCTTTTATTCTAGATAGATGCTAAAAAAAAAAAAAAAAAGCATGAATTTCTGCTACGGGTGTTAGTACTGACAGAATATTAGGGCTCCAGTACTTTTTTCCTAGAAATTAAGACCTGAATTTTATATACACAAAAATAGAAACTTATGTTATATAACATCCAAAAATCTTTTAATATCATTTAGACGTAGTAAAAATGTGTCATTAGTTGTTCAATGGATCATTAGTTGTGTGCAATTCAAATGATGCCAATTGAAACAAGATATTTGGAGAGTTATCACTGGTGACCTTAGTACCAAAAGTTTTAATAAGAAGTAATATCATAAACTAAAAACATATTTCAATAATAGTATCATTTCTAATTTACATAGGCAATATTAAAAGCTACTACTGTTTTTTCTACCATTATAAAAAAATCATGATAATTAAGTGTATTGGAATCCTGATCAAATAATCAAGATTTAGTTGTTAGAATTCACACTGTGAATGAAAAGAAATGCTTGTAATGTCGATGCATTGAAATATTATTTGGCAATTTATTACCTATGCCCAGCAAATGGAAAAATACCAAAAGAATAATACTCAACAAAATTATGCAAACAGAAAATTTATTTATAGCAAAACCTGCAGTTAAAAAAGAAAATAATTTACCTATTAACATTTATAGATTTTACCAGAAAGTTTACCTTATTCAAAGTTAGATCCTACTTGAGGAAGTTGAGTCTATCAGTTGATATCCAGTCCATCAATTCAAATTCATCCATCAATTTGATTTGCTTGCAGAGGATCACAAATGGTAATTAATTATGTAATAACAAAACTACACATTTCAGATCTTCTGAGAGCAAAAACAAATGCAGCAAGATTGACATCTACCTATGAACCAGCCGATTCTCCAAATGCAAGGAACTTGTAACTATTAGTTAAAATAAATAAATAAAATGGAAAGAAAGATAGAAAAACAGTAGATTCAGTAAACTTGTTCTAAAGCAATTGATAAAATGAATGCACGAAGTTTGTAGTTGGAATCACTTTACTGCATGTATGTATATTTTACTCCAATGAAAAAAAACAAAAAAAACACAATTAATTGGGTTGCTTTTTCTCCCTTTCTTCACATCCCTACTGATCGAGAACCAAACTTTTGTTTGAGGACTGAATCAAATGTTAAAAGGAAGTCAAATCTCTCACTCAGAAATAAATTGTTCGACAAATGGGGCATTCAACAACCAAGACTTTTACGCACATTGTACCTACTGTAAATGTCAGAATGGTTAAGCTATTGAGTAATAAAAAATCTGTAGCAACTGAAAAGTACAGAAGCCTTCACTCTCTTTTATTTATAATACCAATGATACATGTCTTAGTTTAAAAAATTAATACTGTTTAGAAGAGGGGTATAAAAATACCAAAATATATTATCTGCAATAAAAAATAATTGCAATAGTAGTATCTTAGTTTAATTAGCAATTAAAAGAAAAATATCTACTATATTCCATTGAAAATATATTAAAAATTTTTGTTTTTGAAAGCTGTTTTTTTCAATTTGATTTTTCTTCCCATTTACTCATTATATTTACCTATAACTCCTAAAATCATATAAATTATTATTAGTTTAATTTAGATGCATGAAATGTCTTATATTTAAATCATTAAAAAAAATAATAATAGATCTTTATTAGGTACATTATATAGTAAATCTCCAGTAAAAAGTAGCATTTTTACAAGAGATTTATTATAACTTATAATTTTCTCGATTTTTGTGTTTTATAGAACATTACAATTTTTTTTAATAATTGGATTAAAAGCTTATAAAGCTTCTTAATATAATGCTGCTTGTTGTGTCATATCAGATATGTAGGTAGGACACTAAAAGTTTCTTTGTTACATCAATTAATCCAAAATATTATTGAATCACCAGTTTAGTTGATACAAGATATTCAATTTTTACACCAGAACTTCAAAAACAATTAAGATCTTATCTTCAAAAACTTAACGAAGCAAGTTTATTACATACATGAAATTTAAATTAGTAATTTTATTCTCAAACAGAATTCAGCATTACCAGTATGTTGCCGGTTCAAATCAATTAGTACCTTTCTAAATTAATGTATTAACTGAGTTGAAGAGTTAAGGTATTTCAAGATTTTTTTTTTTTTTTATTATGCTCAGGATTATACTTTTTCAATTAATTTATAAAATAATTTTAGTGTTTTTTGGAAAATCCACGTTTAAATAAAAAAGGGAGCAAAACTGACAATTGTAAGGAGGGTTGAGGGGGGATAAATATTTTTTATTGGCGGCCAGAAATTTTTTGCTGGCTACCAGATTTTATCCAATTTGTAGAGACCCATTTACATATATTGATACCTCTAACACACATAGATAAACTTCTGTGTAAAAAAAGAGATCTTTAGAACACAAATACGACACATGATTTACTTTGATAAACTTAAATATGAAAAGCAACATGAGTTAGTTACATGCAAAGTATTGATTCAGGTAATTAATTAAAATCAAAATTATCAGAATATGAAAACAATATCTATTCCTTAAAATAACTTTTCTCACTGTGCTGCTCTGAAAAAAAAAAAGAAGAATAAAAAGCTTATAATTAACTAACAATATCTGTGTTTCTTTTATTTCTAGAAACGACAGCTACTGTATCAAATAAGTACCAAGCCATCATACTACTATCCTTACTTTACACAGACAGTTACATAAGAAAGCAACTTTTTGACAACAAACTTTTAGTAACATTAGATAAAAGTTTATGCTATTAAATTGTGTCACATTCTAATATGAATATGGGCATACCTTTACCTTAAGTAATTCAAAAACTACAAATAGCAATAATAATATAAAAATGAAGCACAATTAATAAATATCCATGTGATGAAATATTAGTTTTCTTTTAAATTTTATCAGTTTTAAAATTATTTATTAACCGTAGAAGGAGATTAAAAAATAAACATCAACATGGAATAGATGATGATGTAAACAAAAACATATCTCCGTTTAGTCTTTTCGAATTCGAATCAAGCAGTCGATTTGCAAAAAAACAAATTTATTTTTCACATTTCTTATTGCTTCTGCTAAAATAACTGCAACTGTATCCGAAACGGTAATATTTGGCGATTTTATGATAGCACCGACAGCGTGAAAACTATGCCAAACTAGCAACCCACCACTTTGAGAGAGAGCCAATCATATTTGAGTGATTTATGGAAACTTCCTGAAATTAATGTCGTGTGATGACCATCATGGTAATAGAATGTTTTATTTATATCTCCTTGATGACCATGTGAAAGATTCGATTCTGTTCTCGCTGAAATTCTGGAAAGATTTTTAAAAAGTTTATCGAAATCATTGAATAATAGTATATAGCGTATTTCATATGAAAATTTTATATTGTATTTTGAAGGAAAAAAAAAAAAAAGAACTATTGCTGCTGTTTCTGTTCTTGATGTTCGTTTGACCCCTGAGAAATTATTTATGTGATAGTGTCCAGGAAAATTCGAAAATGCATGCAGTTGTTCCGAATACGTTTAGAAAACTTGTTGTGACTAAACTATCTCCAATTTTTAAAGAAGCAGTGGATATAGTGCATCAAAACCTGACAAGACCACGTCCGAAGGAAGTCTTGGTTAAAAACAAGTCAGTTACTTTTTGATTTCAATCTAATTTTTCAGCTAAATAAATAAAAAGGTTTAATAATGTTGTAAACAAATTCAGTTTATGCCATTCATCCAGGAGTTTGACGCGTGTTATTTTTTAAAAGATGTCTAAAGACAAAAAGGTACTACTCTACTAGTAAATCCACAGATCAGGAGCCTCAACGTCAGTTCTGAAAGTCAATGTTTTTTAAACTCACTTTTCATAATATTTAACATCTTACAATCCGCAAATTAAATTATTTAAATTACTACATAGGGTAGATGTGCCAGTAATGGACCCCCTTCCAGTAATGGGCCACTTTCAAAATTTTTGATTTATAAAAAAATAACCAATAAAAATTTAGCCTTTTATATATTTTTTCATAATTCCTCCTTGCTTGTTTTATAATCTGGGTTATTGTTGACACTCTTACTAATGGCAATTTACAAAATTTCATTTATTTTTCAGGTTTTAGGACCATGGCCCATTACTGGAATGCTTATTTAGTCAATTTCCAGTAATGGACACCCCATGTGGACATTACTGAAAAAGCAATTTCAGTAATGTTCATAGCGCATATATTTTTTTTTATTTAACTGAAAAGCTAAGTAGTCAAATTTAATTTTTAAATTTTACTTACCAGACTGTCATAATATATATATTTTTTTATTAATTTCATGTAATTAATTTTTTCTAAGATTGCTATCAAATTATTTTTTTGTAAACCGTACATTGCATATTTTATAATGTGGCAATTAACACCCATCAGGAAGCAGATAATAATCTTTAAGGGCATGGGAAAATGAGGGGCTCATGGGGTTTACACTTTCCCCATTTAATAAAAGACAAATTTTTAAGTCATACGAGTTCTTAAAAAAAAAAAATTGTCTTAAATGTTTCATTATTCAGCTCTGACAAAAGAACTACATATACATGAAAAATCCCTATAATATTAAATTTATAGTAGCAATGAAAGTAGTAAATCTGCAGATCAGGGGGCTCAAATGTCAGTTCTGATATTTTATTTTGAAATAATTTTATTTAGTATTTAAAAAACATTCAACCTACACTTTCATATATTTGATATATTTTATACAAATGGCTAAAAGTAATATATAAAGCAGTTTTAGGAAGTTTAACTGTTAAGAATAAAAAGAAATATGATTCCATGCACTGGTACTCCAAGACACTTTAAAAAAAAAATCTTTTTATTTTGTTAAACTAACCCTTCTCTAACCCCCCTCCCCCCCTCAATCACTTAATAATTTGATATATATAATTCTTTGAAAGTTAGTATTTTAAACCTTCTATCTAAAATAATTAAAATATTGATCTTCTGATAGTGACAATAATTAATTTAAACAGTGAATTATTCTCATATTTTATTAATTATTGATATCCTAATTTTAAATTTATTTGAAAATGACTATTTTATTTCATTAATATGCTTTCATTAAATTCTGGTTTTAAATACAATCATAAAATCAATTACCTATTATTTTTTGTGGGGTGTCCATTACTGGGTGGCCCATTACTGGAATTTAGGGTGTTTTGATTTATTTCTGTTATTTACAATTAAATTTTGATCCACATTGGGAAATGTGACTATGAGCATGATTAAATATTGTTGATAGATTAATATAATATTAAAAAAAGTGGACTATAATAATTATGACTATTAATTAAAAAATAATTTTTAAAGAAATTCCTTAAGGGTGTCCATTACTGGCACATCTACCCTATATATTTATATGCATGTAAAATAATTCGAAGGTTTCAGAACTTAGAAACGTTAAATTAAGCACGATTTATGCAATAATATTCTGACATTCTTATGAACTTCTTATTCTATTTTTTAGCTTAAAAAAATACATTTCTTCAGGGGAGGGGGGGGGGGGGGGGCTCTGCCTCGCTGAACCCTCCGTAATCTTATTAAATTTATATTCGTGATTTGCTATTTGTGTGAATGATTCTAGTATATCTTCCATTTCGTTCTGCACAGTGGTTTTATTACGATAAGCAAAAATTTTGAAAATAATTTCATGTTATCCTAATACCTAAATAGCAATATTTACTTACCTGCCAACCACGAAACACTCTCGTATCTGATTGATAAGTTGAATAATATCTCGTGTACAAAAGTAACTTATGGAAATGTAAACTGAATCTACTATATATTTCACTTATCTATTTCAGAAATCTAGTATTATTACAATTTTTGTTTCAGAAAAACAGTTTTGATGGTCATTGTACAATATTTATTTGACCTAAGTACATCCTGATCTAATTCTATGGCAATAGCATACTAAAATCTCCCCAAAATAGGCTTATTTGGAAACTTTTAAACCTAATGTGTAATCATTCATAATCGTGCCCACTCAGGGGTCGAAAAAGAAATTTGCATAGCAGTAACTGCTATACAAAGTCAGTTTTGAATAGCAGTTAGACACTTTTGTATAGCTCTGTCTCGCTGAACCCTCCGTAATCTTATTAAATTTATATTCGTGATTTGCTATTTGTGTGAATGATTCTAGTATATCTTCCATTTTGTTCTGCACAATGGTTTTATTACGATAAGCAAAAATTTTGGGTTGAATCCTCGAATAAGCGAGGAAGTTGGCAGTGTTGGATTTCGCAAGGTGATAAATGAGGTTTTCTTGCTACCAGTTTGGGTCTTACATTTTTTTCCACGCCTACGTTGTTTGATGTAGAAATTTGATTGGTTTACGAGTAAATTAAATCCCTTGGTTGGGTTGGTTGGTTTATTGTTACATGCATACGTTGTTTGATGTGGAAATTTGATTGGTGTATGGGTAAATAAATCGTTTGGTCAGGTTGGTTGGTTTCTTGTATGCCCTAATGTTGGATTTATAGGGTTTGGATGTAGCTACAGATACAGCATGCCGTAAAAACGTCTTGGAGTATGAAGCCGGTTTTTGCTCAAATCACTAGGCCCAAAGAAGAGCAGCACATGGAATAAGGCAGGGATGTAAGACCTGCGCCAAAACTGCTTTCCTGCGCAAAGCTGCTACAAAACAGCTATTTTTTTCAATTTTGCGCCAAACCTGCGCCACATCGCCATTTCTTGCAACTCCGCTTGAATTACCTCTTGACGTCACTGCTGTGTGTAACCCTGCCCGGCCGATCTCCGTACGGTACAAAGTTCATCCTTTTTTTTTTTTTTTACTTGAAATAAACTGTGATTCGCGTCCGAAAATTCCGAAAAATTAAGGCAATGATGATCCGAAAAAAAAAAAAATATATCGGTCATAAATCCGAAAATTCGGACATAAAATGTATCGGTATTTCGGCAAATGATCCCTCAAAAAAGTCAATCTCGTCATTCGCTCGAAGAAAAGTCGCCAATTTTGTCAGAGAATAGCAAAAAAAGGCAAATTTCGTCAAAAACATTGCGAAAAGCGGCAAATTTCGTCAAAAGATCGCGATAAAACGCAAATTTTGTCAACAGATCGCAGGAAAAACATGACTTTCGTCAGAGAATCGCAAAAAAAGGCAAATTTCGTCAAAAACATTGCGAAAAATGGCAAATTTTGTCAAAAGATCACGAAAAAACGACAAATTTCATCAAAAACATTGCAAAAAACGGCAAATTTCGTCAAAAAATCGCGAAAAAACGACAAATTTCGTCAAAAAACATTGCGAAAAATGGCAAATTTTGTCAAAAGATCGTGAAAAAACAACAAATTTTGGCAACAGATCGCGGGAAAAACGTGACTTTCGTCAGAAAATCGCAAAAAAAGGGCAAATTTCGTCAAAAACATTGCGAAAAACGGCACATTTCGTCAAAAAATTGCGGAAAAAACGGCAAATTTCGACAAAAGATCGCAAAAAAACGACAAAATTTGTCAACAGATAGTGGGAACAGCGTGACTTTCCTCAAAAAATCGCAAAAAAAGGCAAATTTCGTCAAAAACATTGCGAAAAATGGCAAATTTCGTCAAAAGATTGCAAAAAAAACGGCAAATTTCGTCATAAACATTGCGAAAAACGGCAAATTTCGTCAAAAGATCGCGAAAAAAACGACAAAATTTGTCAACAGATCGTGGGAAAAATGGCAAATTTCGTCAAAAGATCGCGAAAAACGGCAAATTGCGTCAAAAATACCAAAAAAACTGCAAATTTCGTCATAAAATGCAAAAAAGGTGACGGGAGGGGGACACCCCCCCCTCACTCTGTTGTAACTTTTCAGAAAATTTGCTGTGAATTTCAGAATTTTTTTTTTTACTTAGAATCATCCCTGGATTCGGGGTTGACTGTTCGCGCCCGCCACAAATAGTTGCCAGAATTTTTTTTTTTCCTTGCCAGAATATTTTTTTTTTTTTTTAGGGGTGGGTGGGGGATTTTATAGATTCATTAATTTAATAGTCTGCTGTACTTGCACATTACTTAGTATTTCTTTAACATACATGCATTATTGCAATCAGTACCCAAATGTTGTTTAGAATGTTCAGGGTTAGCAAAAAGTGTGGGCAAAATTTTATCAGAGTAATTTTTTTCAGAGTATTTTCAAGATAGCAATAATTTTTATTAACATTAGAATTTCAATCTGCTCCAAAAACAGTTTTTATTGCTCCAAAATTAGATTTTTGCTGCTACAAAAATGGATTTTACTGCTACAAAATTAGATTTTTGCTGCTACAAAGCTGCTACAAAATGGCTTTAGGGCACTTTCATCCCTGAATAAGGGCTGAATTAATTGGACAGCGATAGGTTTTCAAAGGAAGACTTTGATTTTATTTCGTTTTATGAATATTTTCAAAGTTTTAGTAAATTTTACGGCCACATTTTTCGATTTTTACATACTTTTACCAATATTTTCATTCAGATATTTAAATTTTTACATACTTTTAGACAATTTTTTCGTTCGGATTTTTCCAGTTTTACAAATTTTAAGCTATTTTTTCCTCCAGATGTTTCTAATTAAAAAAATATTTAGCTATTTTTTCCTCCAGATTTTTCCATTTTTACAAATTTTTAGCCATTTTTCCCTCCGGAGTTTTGTATTTTTACGAATTTTAAGCTATTTTTTCCTCCGGATGTTTCCATTTAAAAAATATTTAGCTATTTTTTCCTCCAGATTTTTCCATTTTTACAAATTTATAGCCATTTTCCCCCCCTCCCCCTCCCCCTCTCAGGATTTTTGTATTTTTACAAATTTTTAACTATTTATTCCTCCAGATATTTCTATTTTTACAATTTTTTTGCTACTTTTTCATGCGAATTTTTCAATTTTAATCTATTTTTTCATTCACATTTTACGTTTTTACTAGTTTTTACCTTTTTTCCTCTGTATGAATTTCACGCATTCTAGATATTGCTATACAGCGAGTTTCATGCGTCCAGTGATGTTTGTTTTTGGTTAATGTATGCAAATCGTACATACATAAGTTACTGACCGCGGTTTGAATGAATTTCATGTATTTTAGAGTTTGCTATGCAGCGAGTTTCATACGTCCGGTGATTTTTTTTTCGGTTAATGTACGCGAAGCGCACATACATAAGTTACTGACTGCGGCTTGAATGAATTTCGTGCATTCTAGAGAGTGCTATACAGCGAGTTTGAT
Source organism: Maratus michaelseni (assembly GCA_963931845.1). Taxonomy (NCBI): domain Eukaryota; kingdom Metazoa; phylum Arthropoda; class Arachnida; order Araneae; family Salticidae; genus Maratus; species Maratus michaelseni. The sequence goes on from OZ007589.1 coordinate 471,709,708, forward strand.
GTGTCCAGTGATGTTTTTTTTTCGTTAATGTACGCGAAGTGTACATACACAAGTTACTGACCGCGGCTTGAATGAATTTCGTGCATTCTAGAGATTGCTATACAGCGAGTTTCATGCGTCCAGTGATGTTTTTTTTTCGTTAATGTACACGAAGTGTACATACACAAGTTACTGATCGCGGCTTGAATGAATTTCATGCATTCTAGAGATTGCTATACAGCGAGTTTCATGCGTCCAGTGATGTCTTTTTCGGTTAATGTACACGAAGCGTACATACTGACCGCGGCTTGAATGAATTTCATGCATTCTAGAGATTGCTATACAGCAAGTTTCATGCGTCCAGTGATGTTTTTTTTTCGTTAATGTACATGAAGTGTACATACACAAGTTACTGACCGCGGCTTGAATAAATTTCGTGCATTATAGAGATTGCGATACAGCAAGTTTCATGCGTCCAATGATGTTTTTTTCTGGTTAATCTACGCGAAGCGTACATACATAAGTAGAGTTTAATCTAGGAAAAAGAGATTTGTAGCTTTTTGGCTAATTGCAGCCAATAACTGTTAGTCAAATAAAAATAGCTTTAGCCATGAAAAAAACTTTTATTTATACAAAATTTCTATTTAAATGAGTATTATTTTTAATTATACAGTGTACAAACAGTACACCACTCTGTAAGATTGACCCTCTAGAGCAGGGCCGTGCGAAGAGGGGAGCGAGGCCTTCGCCCCGGGCTTAGGGGGCGCCAAATGATCGACTATACTACCAACCACGGTTTAATTTATTTATTTACTCATTTTTTAGTCATCGATCATTTTCTGGGGAATTTCTTTTTCTCTTTTCATCATTCTTTTTTTTCTGTCTCCAAATATCATGATCTCTCCAACAAATAAGTGTAATTTTCTCTTACGCTATTTAGTTGTTTGCAATTTCTGAATTAAAATTAAACCTTTTAAAGTTCCAACATAAATGCGAAATGTTTATTCAATAGAATTTATTTCTGTTTCAGTACTTTATCAGTTTTATGTTACCTGTCACAAAAAGAAGGGGAGGGGGGGGGGGCACCAAATTGAAACTTTGTCCCGGCGCAGTTTTCTGTTCACACGGTCCTGTTCTGGAGATTTGGCCATACATCACACATCAAATGCTTTTTTAAATGGAAATTCTTTTCAAACTTCCCCTTCCAAATTAATCATAATTAAGTTACTTAAAGTTATCAGTCTATTTCTCAAGTCAGTTTTTGTTATATTCATGAGACTCAGTCCCCTTTCACAATCTGCCTAGACAACAGAATTGTTGCTATAAATTCATACAAAGAAGTTACATTGGGAAACATGTCAGTAAGCCATTTTTATGGGAAAAAAGAATACAATTAGCTGGTTTCATTTCTATACCCCTTGTAGTCAGAACCTGCCTAAACAATTTCCATTCATGAACCGTTTAGGTTTCATTTCCTAAGTTGGGATCATCAACAAAAAATCAACACTTTTAATTTTTTCTATACGTCTAATGCAAATGATATCACACTATTTCTAAGATGCTTCCACAGGGAGGACGAGACAAATTTTGAAGTGAGTTGCCAGGATAGAGGCGGTGTGAGATTTTTTTTTTTTTTACGCGGCAGAAGCAGGTTTACAAAATGCAGAACAACAAAATGGAGATGATATATATTCTTTTGACTGCCGCTGTTTGGCGAATCCACTAAATGCTTTGGGAGCAAAAGGTACTTTCAGTTAGCTTTTTGGCTATTTGGCTAGCGCTAGATTAAACCATAATAAGTTACTGACCGCGGCTTGAATGAATTTCGTGCATTCTAGAGATTGCTATACAGCGAGTTTCATGCGTCCAGTGATGTTTTTTTCGATTAATGTACGCGACGCGTACATACACAAGTTACTGACCGCGGCTTGAATGAATTTCGTGCATTCTAGAGATTGCTATACAGCGAGTTTCATGCGTCCAGTGATGTTTTTTTCGGTTAATGTACGCGAAGCGTACATACACAAGAGTAGATGATAAACGACCTCAAGGTCGAAGCAAGGTCACGGAGCCGCAAGTGGCAGGTGTTGACACTGGAAGTGACAGGTGGGGATAACAGGCATGTTTAGACAGGAAGTGATTCCGGAAGTATGATCGGAAACGCGAAAGGAAGTTTAACCGGAAATGCGACAGGAAGTGAATGCGATAAGGGAGAGAGGGGGAGGGCTTATTTTTGTGGGGGGCTTATGCTAACCTGAAATAAAAATGGAATTATTTCTTACTTTGTAAAAATTTAACATAAAATGTATCTTTTTTTTTTTTTTTTTTTTTTTTCTCACTTGAAATAAAAATTCTATTTGCTAACTAACACCTGAAATATAAATGGAAATCTTTCTGACTTTGTTTTACTTTCTAAAAGTTTTACATGAAATTTATTTTAAGACTGGAAACGCGACAGGAAGTAAGACCAGAAACGGGATTGGACATGTTTATTTATTTTATTTTTTCAAAAAGGGTTTTCAAGAAGCAGGATGTTTGGGAGCGTGTTGGAACAGGAAAGGTGGTTTGTGAGACCGGAAGTAATTAAGATGAGAGAGATAAGGAAAGTATAGTTTTATACACGTAGATTTTGTTCTTTGTAGAGTAGGGGTGCGCAACCTGTGGCCCGCAGGCCAAAAGTGGCCCCCGATCAGATTACTAGTGGCCTGCGAATCAATTTTGCCGATCGGACGTGAAAAAATCACGATTTTCGCCGATCAGGTGTGTAGAAATCGCGAATTTTGCCAAATATCGCCCATTGGGTGCGTAAAAATTGCAAATTTTGCCGATCGAGTGCATATAAATCGCGAATTTTCCGATCGGATGCGTATAAATCGTAAATTTCACTGATCGCCTGCGTAAAAATCTTGAATTTTGCCGATCGCCTGCGTAAAAATCGTGAATTTTGCTGATCGGGCCCGTAAAAATCGCGAATTCTGCCGATAGGGTACGTATAAATCGTGAATTTTGCCGATCAGGTGCATATAAATCGTAAATTTCGTCGATCGTATGCGTAAAAATCGCGAATTTTGCCAATCGGGCTCGTAAAAATTGCGATTTTTGCCGATTGGGTGCGTGTAAATTGTAAATTTCGCCGATCGTCTGCGTAAAAATCACAAATTTTGCTGATCAGACGCGTAAAAATCACAAATTTTGTCGATTAGGCGCGTAAAAATCGCGAATTGCGCCGATCGGGTGCGTAAAAATCATGAATTTCGCCAATAGGGTGCATATAAATCGCAAATTTTGCCGATCAGGTGCATATAAATAGTAAATTTCGTCGATCGTATGCGTAAAAATCGCAAAATTTGCCGATAAGGCGCGTAAAAACCACGAATTCCACCGATTGGGTGCATAAAAAACATGAATTTCGTCGATCGGGCACATTAAAATCGCGAATTTTGCCTATCGGGCGCGTAAAAATCACAAATTTTGCCGATTAGGCGTGTAAAAATCACGAATTTCGCCGATCGGGCGCGTAAAAATCACGAATTTTGCCAATCGGGCACGTAAAAATCGCAAATATCACCAATCGGGTGCGAAAAATTGCAAATTTCGCTGATCGGATGCGAAAAAAATTGCAAATTTCGCCGATTGGGTGCATAAAAATCGCAAATTTTACCGATCGGGTGCATATGAATCGCAAATTTCGCCGAACGTGTGCGTAATAATCGTGAATTTCGTCAATCACTAGGAAAAAAACTATGAATATTGTCAATCGTGCATGAAAAAAAAAATGCAAGTTTTTTCCATCCTGTCCAACTGAATTGGGTTATGCGGACTAAGGAGGTGGTTGAGTATAGGGAGCTAACCCTCCTTTTAAAATTAGCATTTTTATGAACTTTTCGGCTGACTCTCTCCCCCCCCCCCCCTTCCTTGCCCAAAACAACATTTTGTCCACCCTATGAATGTTGGCTCTCGACAATCCAGTCATTTTTGTGACTGCTCCTCCTCTTATAAAGGTTGTGCACCCCTTTGATATCCACATTTTATGACTGAATATGTTAAGAAGTACAATTTAGAATAATATATGTTTCTCCACCTTCATTCATGAAAGCAGAATTTTTTCGGCACTGGCAATCTTTAAAGCTAAATTTATTCCTTCAAATAAAGTCAAGGAGTATTTTCACTCTTTGAAAATAATCTTAGCTATATCTCTTGTATAAATACAAATGTAAACTGTTGATATATCATTGCCAACAGAACTGAATATGTTGACTGGAAGGAAGGAACCTAGGGGGCTAAATCTACCCTTCTGAAATTTATGTTTTTTTAATCTGATCCCCACCCCGGCAGGGTTGTAAATTTAACCGGTCAAAACTGATTTTGACCAGGACACTGGATAAAAGTGGTTTTAACCGTCCAAAATGGTCAAAAGTGGTAAAAAATGGTCAGAACTGTTACAAATAGTTTAAAATATTTTTAATTATAATTATTTTTTGCAATAAAAAATATCTTAAGTAATAAAAGTAACAGTGCAGTTAAAAAAATACTCGGAACAAGTTTATGAGGTTCATTAGTAAAATATGCTTATACAATACAATAAGTGTTAAAAATTTAAAAATGGAGTATGAATAATGGTAAATGAAATTGAGATGATGAAAAATGGAGTAAAAATATAATTCAGTTGCAGTTAAAAACGCAAAACATGGCACATTTGCTGAATCCTGTCTACATGGGTAAAGGTATTGATGAAGAAAAGAAAGAAATAGCCAGATAGTGGTTACATGATAATATTGATCCCAGTAGCGTAGCTAAGGGGGGGCAAGGGGGGCGACCGCCCCGGGCGCCGCTGCCAAGGGGCGCCAAATTGAGAGGGGTTCTTAACCGAAATTATCTCTCATATTTTGACAATAAATAAAAATTTTTGACATTTTTTTTGCGTGTGTGAATGTTTTCTTTAGTGAAACATTTTATTATATTGAAATAATGAAAGAAAAAGCTTCTGTAAATGTTTCTAGGGATGGCTCAACACTCTTCGCACTTTACATGATTACGTACCTGAAAGTTGGCGCGAAATGATTAAATGCACGAGGAAGGGGCGCCTAATTGAGAGACGCATTAAATCAAAACTTGTAGGAAGCCCAAAAAAGTCCATGAGCAGTGCCCTAAGATGAAAACATTTTAAAAAGTGCTATTACTTATCGTTTTAGATCGTCAGTTAGTCGAAATTAAGCATAGGTTATGAATTAATCATTATAATAAAATTTTAAAGAAATGCGCCAAAAATGGGGGGAAATGTTTAAAAAAGAGCCCTAGGACTCTAACAAAAATATGAGGATTGTGGTCCCAGGAGAGGAATTAATACTAAACTTTAAAGTTATGCTTTGAGAGGGTGACACAATTAGGGAGGTGAAAAATGCACAGTGAAAAAAGTTCAAGGGGTCCCGGATCGGGCCCCAGGGCCCCTGGGATGTTGAAATGGGGGAATAACTAAATGGAGAAGACTCCCCAAAATGTGGAAGATTGGATTGAAAGGGGGACAAGTTATTAACAATTTAGAACACAAAAACATAAAGGGGCCCAGGAGGCCCAGGTCTTAAAAGAATTAAAATCTGAGCCTCAGGTACATCAGAGCCTGCCTTGGACTATCCACACCCAAATTTTCAGACTTCTGCGTGCATTAAATTTCGCTAGCCGTCGCACACAGACAAACAACTTTCTTTTATTAGTAGTAGGGCATCCAACCCGGGCTACCCGGGATAAAGCATATATGTGAAAAGCATTTCTTTATTTTATTTATTTATTTGAAAGCTAAACTCTGATAGATTTTTTCCATTTAATATATATTTTTTTGGATTGCCTTTTAACAACACCAAAGATTATTTTATATGAAATATGTCAATTACATATTCAAACATACATTACATACTCTGACAATTTCAGTAGTTTCAAGCGTTTACTTCAATGACATGTCTGTTAAATTTGTGTTTTTATTTATTGCTTAATGAAATTTTAATTTCTTTATTGAATATTAGCTGGAAACAAATTTTGAACTTTTTATAGTGTTTAAAATGCAAACGGATTAATATATTTAGTAATCGTCTGCAAGATATAGAGATGGATTTTGTTTTTTTAAACCATGCTTGAAATTTAATTTAAATGCTATAATAAATGCGTAAACTGCGATACAGTTTTCAAACAAATTGCATTCGAAAGTACATTTTTTTTCCCTATATAACGGTGTAAAAATTAAAAATGTGCGATATTTAGAAATTGAAAAAATTGCAGTAGCAAAAATCGCATAACCAAAACTTCATCGTCCGGTGTTGCCATTCGCAAAATGACGTCAGCGTTACGCACGGACACGTTTGTCCTTTATCATATATTATAATACGAGAAAATCTTGTGTGTGGTTATGCAAATTTTATTTTAAAAACGGCTCTAACGATTTTGACGAAATTTTGTATCCTATCGTTTTCGGGCACCAGAAAACCATTGGGCTAGGTCACGTGTTCGAGAAAATTGGATTAGTGGGTCATTTTGGGTCATCAAGGGTCAGGGTCAAGCTAATTCTATCTAAAAAATGGTTCAAACGATTTTGACGAAATTTTGTACCTTACCATTTTTGGGCACGAGAAGACTATTGGGCTGGGTCACATGTTCGAGAACTTTCGATTAGTGGGTCATTTTTGGATCAACGTGGGTCAACATAATTTTATTTAAAAAACGGCTCTAACGATTTTGATTAAATTTTGTATCCTACGAGTTTCGGGCACGAGAAAATTATTGGGCTAGGTCACATGTACTAGAAAATTCGATTAGTGGATCATTTCTGGGTCATTGTGGGTTAAGTTATTTTATCTTAAAAACGGTTCAGACTATTTACACTAAATTTTGCATCCTATAGTTTTCGGGCACGAGAAGACTGTTGGGCTAGGTCACATGTTCGAGAAAATACAATTAGTGGGTTATTTTGGTCATGGGTCATTATGGGTCAAGCTAAGCGTTCTCAAAATCAGAATTCAACCAATCAGGGTACGTATGATAAGGAAAATTGACTTTTAAGATTACCAATGCCATAACACTTGCTAGGCGTCAAAAGAAAAAATATCGCCAAATTTGGCGAATTTGGCGCAAAAATTTGACTTTTAGAATATGAAGGAATTTTCTAGAAATTCCCAATAGAAGCTGAGATACATAATTCAACATATCAGAGTCCATGAAACGTTCTCGAAAACAGATTTGAACCAATTAGGGTACATAGAACTTTCTCAACGCATGCTTGGTGCTAAATGAAAGAATGTCGCTAAACTTGGCGACATTTGGCGAAAATGTTGGCTTTTAGAATCTGAAATAATTTTCTAGAAATTTCCAATAAGCCGACATACATGATTCAACTACCAAGTTGAACACAAAGCAAATGTTGACCGAGCATTGCTCGGTCGTACCCGCTGGTAATATACATAGATAATAAAGTTCTTAAAATAGTAAAATGCTGTGTTGTCTTCTGAAATACACCTGCATACTTAATTTTTATAATTCTAGTCTATCAGGAAGTGGATGAAAAATCAATTAAAAAATTCCATTTTTACTTTACAAAAAGCAAGTTAAATGAAAAGGAAATAAATAAACAGTGGGTAAGTGTGATCAAAGATCGCTCAAAAGGTTTCGTTTAATATTCCTTTCAAAACACTTTATCCTTTCTTTAATAAATCCAAATAAATTTCATTTAGCAAAAAAAAAAAAAAAAAAAAACATGTTTTTTGTTTTTTATAAAGAAAAAATTTACCGGTATATTTTTTCGTTTTTTCGAGTATCCAAACCAGCCCGATAGCGGGCGAAGCCGGATATTATATTATGCCATAATAATATCTGTCACGCGGACTAAATGCGATATAAAAAAAAATAATTTCAAAATTAAACAAGTTGTACACCTTCAAAATGTTAAAATATGCGAATATTTCCATAATCGGATTTTTATCATGAATCAATATGTTTCTCAAACTCATATATTTACTATTCTCTATTATACTCATATTGATACTCGCTTTGTATTATTCTCAAACTTCTGAAAAATTCGTTAAACTTCCAATAGGACGTCAGATTTTCTTTTTAATTCTCTAATGACGTGATATTAATCTGCTTTGTGTACATACACATACACATACTCCTTGTATTATTGAGAAATCTTTGAAATTTTCTGTTTTATTACCACTGTGACGTCAATCATTTTTATTTCATATTAATTTTTTTTTCAATGGGTGGAACGTTTTATTTCATTTTCATTTTTCACGTGGAAATCGTCTGATGGAAAATTAATTATTGTAGAAAGAATTTCATCGTGGATTTTTAATTTTTGGCATGTGCTATAACGAAAAATGTTTAAATGTAATAGGAAAAGGCTGTTAGAATTTTGGTTTTTTATCTCTATTTATTAAAAAAAATAAGAATTTTTCAAATTTTCAAATTTTGAGCTCTTTCTAGCTGGTATTCAGCTATATACACAAAGTTTCAACTCTGTAAGTTACATAGTTTCTGAGAATAGCTCTGTGACAGATAGACAACGGATCGGGAGTAATAGGGTTTCGTGAGATGTACGAAACCCTAAAAACGAATTCATGTATTATTAATGAAATCTTTATTTATTGAGTAAAGACAAAAGTATAATAGATGAATTCCAAAGTTAAAGATAGCGCTAATCATCGATAATTTTATAACTAAAATGTTTTGTTAAATCTTCAGATATATATATATTTTTAAAGAGCAAAATTTTATAAAATAAATAAAAATAAAAGTTCATGAAAACTTTCAGAAAACGGGCAGTCCATCCATATGCTAAACTTTTAGAGATTTAGTATATTGGAAATCGAAATTCCTCGCTCGTTCTATCCGGGATTTATTAAAAGTCAGATATGCTATTGCAGAGATCATTTGCATACTTTTTATGGCTAAGCCACAATATTATAAGTTTCTGGGACGCAACTGAAGTTTCGGCGCTACTTTTAAACAACAAGCTTGTAAATAGTTTTTTAGATTGCTTTTCAAATAAGGATTAGCCATCATGATTAAAAGAAAGCAAAAGAGACATAAAATAATATAATTAAATCTGAATGGACAAATATCAATGGGCTAATCAAAGTAAAAATTTTACGGTAATAATAGTTAGCAAATAAGGTGCACCGATGTAAGTTTTCGGATGCAGTTTTTATTGATATTATTAAATGGTTTTGCGAAAGTTTTATGATTTAATCAAGCAAAAAGTTATTCTTTAGGTAAAATTCATTTTGTGTTAAAAATATTTCATTGAAAATCTTTTAAAGAAAATTTCAAAACCACACTTTTGTATAATCATAAACTTTTCGCAACATTTTTCTTTCATACTTTCCTTACAAATCTACTCTATAACTGTAAGGATCACATTTTCAATTTGTTAAAATGTCATGACAAATGTTAATTAGTTAAAATGTCATGACAGATTTTAAAATAAAATATAAAAGACATTTTACTTAACCTTTTTGTTTTTAGAAAAAACTATCTATATGATATTTTTTAATTTCACGAAATGCACCTTAAGAAAAAAAAACAAAGAAAAAAAAAAAAAAAAACAGGAGTCAATTGAAAAATATTTGTTGCAGTTTTGTCACTTCGGATAATATGAAACTCCTTGTAATTTTTAAAGAGTGTACATACCTTGTAAATGTAACAAGGCAGCAGGTTTTTTTCCCCATAATCGGGTTTAATTTAGGAGTTTTCGCAAACGGGATTTCTAGCAAATAATTTACTTTCATTGTTGTAGTCATTGTTGCTACTGTCATACTCTTAAAACTACATAGCTACATACCTAAACATCTTAGAGATAAAAGTAGGTCGTCATAAATGAAAAAGTCCTCATAAATTTGCGATAGCTGACAAATTTTCAAAATTCCCAAATATTGACTAAAATTAGGAATCTTCTATTATCGTGTTCCACGCATTTTACCTTCGTGTGTTTGAGTAAAATTCGTTTAATTCTTAAAAACAAGTAAAAGGAAAGCTACCTTTTCCTCCTGTACAAGCCGGAAGGACTTTCTTTCCGTCTTGAGGAAAAATTTGTTTTTTTATTGGAAGGGGGGGGGGGGGGGGGGGGGGCGCAAAATTTGTTCCTTGCCCCGGGCGCCAAAAAACGTAGCTACGCCACTGATTGATCCTATGTTTTTGCCTCTTGTGATTGCATTTCAAGCAGAATCCTCACCATATCCAAAATCCTATTTTTCTGAAAGTGTCAAAGATACGGTTGGACAGGGTTGTTAAATGCCCGAGTTTTTTCAGAAAAAACCCAAACCCACTGTGTTTTATCAGTGTTTTTTGGGTTTTATCAGGGTTTTTTAAGTTAGAAGTGTTTCAGAATGTTTGAAAAAAATGTATGTACTACTAAATACAATTTAAAGTAACTAATTGATTACAAAAATATATAAATCAATGAGAATAACTAAAATTATGCTTGGCTTTTAGATAAATTGATTATTAGTAATAGTTTTAACAATGAAATTATCATAAAAGTACTGTACTAAATACTAGTGCTGAATCAGAACTTTTAAACTAATATTTTGTTAAGGATAAAGTATCTTTATTCATTTTAATTGAAGTGATTGCCTATATATAATAAATATTTTCTCTAAAAAAATTCATTCTGTAACATATTGATTAATGATGGATTTTTTTTTTTTTTTTTTTTTGGGGGGGGGGGGGGGGGGAGTTTGCATTCGTGTTGCTATATTCTTTCTTAGGTACAGTAAATAACATTTCCTCAGCCCAAGGTAAATAGGAAATTTTGGTTTTCCCTTAGTTTATGTTGTTATTGAATTAAGTTGGGTGGTAGTTTACATTTAATTCAGCAATTTTTTTTTGCAATTGAAACTGGATATAACAAAATTCGCAGAACTGGGGAAAAAAAATATTCGCTGTAAAGTATTTTTTATTATAACTAATTAATAGAATAAACCAAATAATTCTACATGTCTACATCATTAAATTAGGATTATCAGCATATGTGGTATTTTGTTACGAGTTTCAACTTCAGGATTATATATCAAAGTATTTTTTTTTATAGGAAAAAAATTAGTTTTTGTGTTTGTGATAGTTACACATACTTATAGAAAATTAAGTTACAATTATTTGTTTTAAAAATTGTCATTGGAAGAATTAAGACTTTTTTTTTCCTTGGGGTGGGGGGGGGGGGGGGGGTGATAAACTTTACGACTGGTGTACTGACATTAAGAAATATATTAACTATGTAATTTAAAGTTGAAATTTTGAAAAAACCCATACGGGTTTTTTGGGTTGGGCTAAATCATAACCCTGCAGTTGGACCTGATGTCTGGTGGGCAGCAATGAAGAAGATAACAGGCATTGATATAAAATTTGTTTAATTCACATGGTCACATGGCATTTAATGAACTGTTGTGCTTCATCAATAGAAAGATTTTTTTCTAAGTTTGGAATAATCCAAATAAATTACAAAACCATCTAAGTTTAGAGACAACTGCAAAACTTGTTACTTGTAATCATTTTTTAAATTAAGCACAAATTATATAAAAACACAAAAGAGCTTATGTAAAAAATAATTAAAAATATTTATATTGTATCTTGGTGTTACGTTATTTCGTTATTTGTGTTATGACTTACTTTTTTTTTTTATTTGGTGTTTGCTGCTGTTATGTTATTTATATTATGATATCTTTAACAAATGTTAACTTAGTTTTAACATATGCTAGTAAAATATATTTTATTAGTATTAAATAAATTGAATATTGAATCTCAGTGGTCAAAATGGTCAAAATTGATTTTGACCAGGGCGGTTTTAACCGGTTAAAACCGCTGGTTTAAACCGCCATAGTTAAAACCGATACAACCCTGCACCCCGGTCACACCTCCTCGAAACAAGAATTTCCTGATGGTGGCCCTCGACAACCCAGTCATTTTTGTAAGTGGCCCTTCGCTTAAAAAGGTTGTGCACCCCTATTGTAGAGGGTGAAATTATTTTTAGATGTTATTTATTTTTTTAATTTAATTTATTTAAAGCGTTTCAAATTATTTTTTATAAGGATGTGTGTGTTGTTATCTCTTCAAATGCAAACCATAGCAAGGAATTTCAGACCTGCGTTTAATTATCTTTATCATAGTTTTAATGAACTGCAGGAAATTGTCTTTAACTATTGAGTAATTCGCGACTTTTGCTTTAATATGAATGCTATTACATCTGTTTGTTTAATTTACAAGCACATTTCTCTCTCACAACAGATCATTTCAATATTCGAAATAATAATTTAGAAGGAAAATTTTTACTTTCTATACGAAATGTTATTTACAGAGATTGACAAAAATAGCATGCCTGATTCTTTCTTGTATTAACCTTATAATAATTTATTTTAGAAATATAGGCTTATAGTTTTGTTACGAAAAATAACGTGTTTAATACATTTTAAAAACGAAAGCAAAGTGATTTTTACCAATGTAACTATAAGCTATACACCCACGCATTTATGTTATTGAATTAAATTACAATGCTTAATTGTAATGCTTAATTGGTATTCACCGTACTATTTTCCTGCAAAAGCCGTTTCACAAACTTGTATACTGAAATTAATGTGTCATTTTTAGGGAAAAAGTTAATTCAAGTCTTAAATAATCGTTTTTATGATGCTTAAACAATATTTTTTTTTATTATATACTAGCAAGCTACGCCCGCTACGGTGGTCAATTTCTTATAACGAACTTTTAATGCAACAAAATATTGACATTTCATAATTCACTTTTATATTTTAACAGAATAATAAGGCTACTATAATTTGTCACTCATGCTATAGCCAATATACACGTCAGGACACGTCGTTCTTATCATTATCTTTTTACGCATGAAGGTTAGGCTATGGTACTCCATTGTGAAATTTGATAATTTTTCAAATTCAATATTTGAAAAATGGCATAATCATTAGATTTGGAATTTATATCAAGAAAAATACAATTTTTTACCTTTCAAATGCAGTTTGCCTAACAATTTTCTGACAAATACTTTTTGAGCTACTATTTTTTTCAGTAACTTCAAATGTTTCATTTTCCAAGATTAATCTGTGGCAACAATTAGCGAAAAACACAGTCGTCAGAAACGATAGTTTTTTATTAAAGAGGCTGTTGGAGCAGGGATTGTTACCAATCAATTTGCCACCATCACTTTCGAAATCGGTTCGGTAGTTCCAGAGATTCCATAGAAATTGTAATTTAGAATGTTTTTAGAACGCTTTTCGCTCATTTCACCCTTATAAATTTCGATTTTTTTTATTTTGTTCTTAGAGAGCATTTACATGTTATAAGTAACTACAACGCCAAATTTCAAATTTCTAGCTCCTTCAGTATAAAAAAGATCCCAAGTTTAGAAAGTTTTTCGCTCCTGCACCCCTCTGGGGTTAGTGACACCGACAAAAATATCGCCTATGTTGGAGCAGGGGTAGTCACAAACTCACTTTTGAAATCGGTTCGGTAGTTCTAGAGATTCCATAGAAATTGTAATTTAGAATGTTTTTAGAACGGTTTTCGCTCATTTCACCCTTTTAAATTTCGAATTTTTTAAAAATTTTGTTCTTAGAGAGCATTTACATCTTATAAGTAACTACAACGCCAAATTTCAAATCGGTTCGGTAGTTCTAGAGAGTCAATAGAAATTGTAATTTAGAATGTTTTTAGAATGCTTTTCGCTCATTTTACCCTTTAAATTTCGAATTTTTTAAAATTTTGTTCTTAGAGAGCATTTACATCTTATAAGTAACTACAACGCCAAATTTCAAATCGGTTCGGTAGTTCTAGAGATTCCATAGAAATTGTAATTTAGAATGTTTTTAGAACGTTTTTCGCTCATTTCACTCTTTTAAATTTCGAATTTTTTTAAAATTTTGTTCTTAGAGAGCATTTACATCTTATAAGTAACTACAATGCCAAATTTCAAATCGGTTCGGTAGTTCTAGAGATTCCATAGAAATTGTAATTTAGAATGCTTTTAAAACGCTTTTCGCTCATTTCAACCTTTTAAATTTCGAATTTTTTTTATTTTGTTCTTAGAGAGCATTTACATCTATATAAGTAATTACAACGCCAAATTTCAAATCGGTTCGGTAGTTCTAGAGATTCCATAGAAATTGTAATTTAGAATGTTTTTAGAACGCTTTTCGCTCATTTCACCCTTTTAAATTTCGATTTTTTTTTTATTTTGTTCTTAGAGAGCATTTACATCTTATAAGTAACTACAACGCCAAATTTCAAATCGGTTCGGTAGTTCTAGAGATTCCATAGAAATTGTAATTTAGAATGTTTTTAGAATGCTTTTTGCTCATTTCACCCTTTTAAATTTCGATTTTTTTTTTATTTTGTTCTCAGAGATTATTTATATCTTATATGTAACTACAACGGCAAATTTCAAATCGGTTCGGTAGTTCTAGATATCCCATAGAAATTGTAATTTAGAATGTTTTTAGAACGCTTTTCGCGCATTTCAGCCTTTTAAATTTCGAATTTTTTTTTATTTTGTTCTTAGAGAGCATTTACATCTTCTAAGTAACTACAACGCCAAATTTCAAATTTCTAGCTGCTTCAGTATAGAAAAGATTGCAATTTTAGAACGTTTTTCGCTCCTGCACCCCCCTGGGGTAGTGACACCGACATAAAATATAGCCTATGTTGGAGCAGGGGTTGTCACCATCAATTTGCCACCATCACTTTTGAAATCGGTTTGGTAGTTCCAGAGATTACCCCCTACAAACAAACAAACAAACAAACAATCTTTACTCCTTTATAATATTAGTATAGATTTGTTTTAATTGACTTGTAATAGCTAACATTTTTCTTAAAAGGGTACTAGAGAATAACTTATGTCATAATTACTACACCCTTCTTTAGTTAAATATGTTTCACTTAAGACATGACAGTCTTAGAAACATTTCATTTTGGAATTAAGTGATTAAACAGACTAGTGGCTGAGAGGTTCTACTTTCAAAGCTACTAGACGTTTGAGTTTAAACGCCTCTCGCGTTCGTTTACCTAACCGTTTGGAGTTTTTATCAAATCTTGTGTCAATACGGGTTAGAACACCTTAGAAAGACCTCCCACAGAGACTTATATACCATACGTAGATAATCGATTGTAACAAATAACCAACCAACCACAACTTATAAGACATTTTAGATCATTCCCTTTAGTCAAGAAATGATTTGACAGGCAAAATTTGATTTATAAAAACATACAATATGATATAAACAACACCATACGATATAAACGAACAACAATACATACAATTTGAACGATTTTTTCCCTTTCATATGAACAATTTTTAGCGACTATTTAACTTATTAAAGAGAGCGAGTATTTTGTTTAGAGTTATACGATTAAAATAAATTTTCATTATATTTGATTTTACACAACCAACATTTTAAAAAAAGAGAATGGAATCTAGTTTTTATAAATTAACGTATTTCAATTTTACAAATACTTTACACCCCCTCTTTTTCCCCTCTTTGGTAGACTTTATACACATAAGACGTAACAGGCGTTTTTGAATACATCATTTAGAAATTAAGCAACTTGATAAGTAAAATATTATTTATAAAAGCTTAAACTTAAGAAATTTTAAAGTCCTAATTTAATAAAGTTGAATTTTCTCTCCCCTTTTTTTTTATTACTCACAGAAAGGTTAGGCCATTCTTATAGGTCTACTGTGAATATAAAAAATTAATTATTTAGAGATTTATACAAAGAAAAACATACCATCTTTGATAATAAACAAAAAAAAACACAATTTATTTGAACATTTAAAATAATGAAGCAACTAAGTTATCAAAAATAATCTTAATAAAACAATATAACAGCTGATCTTTTAAGTTGAAACCACTCACTGGTTACTTTTAAATTACACATCATATTTTTAAAATTATCATCACATTACCATTTAATGGTCGTTCAAACATACAAACATTATATATTAACCTACAGACTATTTCTGTTCATAATGTTAATTCTTATTGAAATTATCCAAAGATATTCATTTCACTTTTAAACTCTGGTATAGCAAACATATTTTTTTTTTTTTTTTTTTTAAAAGAGGTACAAATAAATAAAAAGAAAAACTATGCAAATAGTACTTACAACAGGTAGAGAGTTCTACAATTTTAGTCAATGGGCACTTAGGAGCATTTCGTCCTTTTTCAAAATCTGATGAAGCACTTAAGCTGGAGTATTCAGGCTGGGGAAAAATTCAGACAATACCCATGTGGTTTCAAGCTAACATTCATCAATCCTCTCATCTCACTGCATCACTTGCCATCAACTACTAGGTCCATCATCTAGTCCGGAGGGGAAAATCGTTCTACGGTCCAGAACTTCACCGTCGGGGTCAGTAATTTCACCTTCCTGAAGCATGTGTTTTATTCGAAGATAGCCATCACCGTAACTCAGAACACTACGACTTCTAACGACCGTTTAGTTCAATATCTATGATCACTTCTGATGGTTAAGAAGTCATAATCTTGGAGCGCCACTACGCCCCAAAAAAAAAAAACGGGCTACACATATCTTCTTCTTAATTTCTCGTTAACAGTTATAGATCCGCAATTCGAAAGTGCCCTTATAGCCTCTTTTCATCATAACATCATGATTTAGGATAGTTAATGTAGGGCCATCAATGCCCCACTCTAAAAAAAAAATCTTCCAGAAACCTGTCCGCCTTCAACAACTTCGCGATCCAGCCCACAGGCCAATCTTCGAGCCCCGTAATAAGTCGAATTTTTTTTTTTTTACGAGTCAAACGACAGGTCTCTTGGCCAAGCAGCAAGTGTCGTAAACATTCATTCTCCCGCGCTGCTTGAAAAACGGGACCGATCCACTCTGCCAGGGGTACGGGAATGGAAACAAAAGGAAAAATGGACTCTTCGTGAAGACTACAGCTTGCCGCTCCACACTGCCGGCCGCTTCATGGGGGAAGGAAGCCATGCATCACCCCCATGGCGTGTGCTGAAAGGGGTCCTGTTAGCCTCTGTTTACATGGGCGCCAGCTATCCGCCTGATAGCAGAGCCAATTGAAGCCTGACGTAAACTTACAAAGCCTAATTGCGTGTATAGTACACTCATAAGATAACGTAATTCTTATACAGGGCGGTCGGTCATTCTTATATCAAAGTCAGACTAGATGACTCCAAATTTTCCACCTGTGCGGTCTTTAACTGACAAAACATCCCTCCCTTGCTGTCTGCTTTTTGTATTTGAAAACAGGAAGCAAAGCTAGACTATAAACGTTGAATTTACTTTGCAAAAAGAAAAAGAAAGAAGAAAAAATAAAAACTGATTTTATTATATTTATTACAATTACTTTTATTTATTTAAATTTTTATTAGAAACAGAAAAAAAGAGTGCTTTTAAATAAATGTTGAGAAAGTGATTTAAATAATTAATGTAGATTAAAAAAAAAAAAAAATTGTTGAAACCAACCGTAACAAGATTGCTCCCCCCGGCTAATTAAAAAAAAATTTTTTTGAGAAAACAAATTATTTTTTTGAAAGGTAACTGGGTACCACATGGCATGCTGGGACCTCAACACTGAAAAAACTGACCCACAAACACAGATCATACATCGATCCGGGACGGGATCCAGAGAGTTCACCGCTGAAATACCACCCTGACAATATATTCCGGATATGAACCAGAGCTCGCACATCCGTTGAAACCATTACCTAAAATATTACCTGAAACATGACCATAAAAGAGTACTACCAGAGGAGGGACCACAAGGCTGATTTTACCACTAAAATGACCAAGATATTTTCTGCACCTGTAAAAGAACACATGTTCCACCTGACTGTGAAACCTCACTTCCCTACTACTGTCATTCCTACGCATAACTGCATCCTTCCTGAGACTTCTGGCAACAGAACTGTAAACAATACATAAATTGAATTTTGAGAAAAAAAATTTAGCCGAAAAAGAAGAGAAGTGCCCACTGATTAATTGTCACTATACTGCTTATATACATAACTTCAATAATTGGCATCACAGTATATTACAACACTATCTATTAATGTAAATAAGTACTAGTAATATCATAGTTACAACACTGTAAATGTCAATGAAATTTGTAAAACACATATTAATTCTATTATACAAAAATACACAAGAGCAACTGGTGACACACAAAAAAAAATATATACATATACATCTGTAAGACACAAATTATGGTATCACAGACCATGTTAGAGAATTACGCACACAATTGTAACAATTTTATATGAGAACACATGTTTGTTTTCGAACACAGTCTAATGATTCGGGATATTATGTAGATTTTACAAATGCACGTACAAGTAATGTGCATGGGAAAGAGTATCTCTGCCTCTGTGCTACTTATAGCAAAAAGCAGTTTCGGGCCTTTGGGCACAACAGGGAAAACATTCCACAAAATAAAATAAAAAACAGGGGTGGTGACATATATCACCAGGAAGGAAAACACACATTCCACAAAAATAGGAAGTAGAATAAATAAAATAGTTAATTTTAGCACTTTTAGCCACACACAACAACATACAGGCATGTACATGAGACAGTATGTACTAGAAAAAGAAAAAGGGCCCACACTCCTTAAAGTTTAAGCTCAAATAAAACCACAAACTGTATAGTAAATAATAAATCTATCTAGTTAAAATGTAGAAATTAAAGTAAACACATACTTAAAAAGTTATATACAAAACACTGATGCATTAAAAAAAACTGAACTAAACAGATCTACCTCGGCAAAAGGGCATACAAAACACAACATCCTAAAAAAATTTTAAAGTAACAAAAATTACATTCGTTTCTTTTTTTTTTTTGCAAAAATATACCCAAAATCTACGAAAACGGGGTGCGGACGGGTATATACCACATAATCTACCATAAAACAGACAAAAACCTTAAGTATAGGCATAAAAAGGGTTAAAAATGCCTACATGAAAGTATCAACACACAACCAAAACAAACCTTTAATACGCTAGAAAAACTAAGTTCCGTTTTAAAAATGTCAAAAAAAAAAAAATTAAATATATATACACATTAACTAAACTATAAATAAATACAAATAAACAAGGTAAAATTGAATAAAAATGCTTGAATAACGAAAAAAGGTAGTTAGTATTTATAACTCGGACGGTCTCGTCTATCCCGTAGCGAATAGTCAGTTCGAGAAATCGATATTGAACGACTACTTCTATTCGATTTAGCAGCTGGACGAATCGATGAACGAGACCTGCGCGAATCGCTGTGCTCAGCAGTTGAACTGCTTTCTGCCGTGGCTGAATTTTTACCTACGCGCATTTCGCTGCCTTCTGCCGTTGCTAAATTTTTATTTACGCACATCTCGTTATTCTCTGCCGCTGCAATCTCCGGAGAAATGGGAGGTGGGGGAGAGGGATTTATGATTTCAGTCGCGTCGCTGTCTGTTTCCTCCACTTCCGGTGCTACCGGAGTTTCGTTATTGTTGACGTTCACTACTGCTGGTGCGCGGTTACTATCATATGGTGCCCAGGGAATGAATCGGTTGCGTTTACACCTGCGTACAGGAGGAGAATCGCGCGGTTGGTGTGGTGAATCGATGGTCACGTTTTCAGTCGATCCCAGGCCAATTGTTTGTTTTGGTTTACTGGACCAGATGGGGAGTCTGTCTTTGAAAGAAGACAACCTGTCAACATGGACAACCTGACAATTTTTGGGATTGGCAACTAGCGCTATTTTAAAATTAACCTCATTTAGCTTCTCAATTATAGTAAAAGGACCATTATTTTGCTTGCTTAATTTTTTTGTATTACCAGGGGCGACTGTGGGTGTAAATAACCACACAAGATCTCCTATTTTAAAATTTTTATCAACAGCTGTCTTTTCACGGTATTTTTCCTGCTGCTCAGAAACTTTAATTAAATTACTATGTACTTCAGTGTATACTTTTTGAAGAGCTGGGATTAAGAGTTCGCAAAAAGAGGGTGCATCATTATAATTAAAAGAAGGTGGTTGAGAAAAGAGATTATATGGTAGATTCATATTTCTGCCATACATAACTGCAGCTGGGCTAAGTTTAGTTGAAGAGTGGACAGCTGAACGCATAGCTAGTAGTGCAAATTTGAGTTTAGTGTCCCAGTCAGATTGTTTTTGGTTGACTATGTGACAAAGTGCATTTTTAAGAGTACGATTCTGTCTCTCCACTTGCGAGTTGCCAGCCGGGTGATAAGATGAGGTCTTAATATGATTAATACCAAACATTTTATATACGTGCTCTATCGCATCTGAAATTAGATTCTTCTCATTGTCCGTCGTAATAAAACAGGGTGCTCCGTAGCGTGAGATGAAGTCAGCTAAAGTGTCCGCAATGACATCTGAAGTGGTTGAACTAACCGCATATGCTTCTGGCCACTTAGTAAATGAATCTATATATGCGACAATATACTTATTTCCCGAAAAAGTTTGCGGTAAGGGTCCAATGAGATCCAAATGAACCTTGTTCATTGGAAACTGGGGGGTCGGCATACGTTGCAGAGGGGCGAGCTGGTTCGCTCTATAAGCTCTCTTCTGCTGGCAACTAATACATGACTCCACTAGATGCTTGACATCTGACGACATTCCTGGCCAATAGAAGTGCTCACGAATGCGATCAATGGTCTTTTGAAAGGCTTGATGACAAGCCGCTAGGGACTCATGTGTTAGTGCAAAAACTTGAGTAACCAATTCTTTTGGCATGACTAACTTTACAGATTTATTCAAAATAGCTGACTCCCTTGTATCCTCACAAACTAAAATGTCATCTCTAAAAAAAAATTTCATGTATTTAGGAGCAATTTCTACACCTTGGTCTAATTTTCTTGCAATCTCGCAGCATTTCTTGTCTGATTTTTGTAATTCACCAATTTTTTCAAGTAGACTGGAATGAGGCATAAAAGTAACTTCCTTTTCGACTTGTATACAAAAATTACAATTAACAGTATCATTGGAGTTATCATTGTTGACATACCTCGAAAGGAAATCTGCGACACTGTTACACTTACCTTTAACAAACTTAATTGTAAAATTAAAGTCTGAGAGAGTGCAAATCCATTTAGCCATGCGAGATGTAGGGTCGTGAATTTTTAACATAAATGTTAGAGGCGCATGGTCTGTATAGATGAAAAAATGGGTATTGGCAATGTAACATTTAAAGTGGGCAGTTGCCCAAACTAAAGCTAGTAATTCCCTTTCAGTGGTGGAGTAGCGGGTCTCAGCATCTTTCAATTTTCTGCTGGCAAAGGCAACAGGATGGAGCATGTTATTTTCATCTAATTGTGATAACACTGCCCCTAATGCTTCGCCACTGGCATCACTATATAAATGGAATTCCTTCTCAAAATCAGGGAGTGCCAGACATGGTTTTGAAATAAGAGCTATCTTAAGGTCTTCAAATTCTTTCTGTGCATCTTCATTCCACGAAAACTTTCCTGTCTCTTTAGTTAGATTGATTAAATTTTTGGCCCTCTTAGTAAAATCTGGAATAAATCTCCTATAAAAAGATAGAGTTCCAATGAATGACCTAACAGCCTTTCGGGTAGTTGGAGGTTTAAAATTTTCTATTACGGCAATATTTTTATTGATAGGTGATACTTGGCCACTACAAATCTCAAAACCTAGATATTGTATTTTATTCGAAAGGAAAGTGCATTTACTGGGCTTAAGTTTAAGTTTATGCAGTCTTAACCTTTCAAAGACCATGCTAAGCTTCTCAAAATGAGAATTAACATCACTGGAGGCAATTACAATGTCGTCGATATAAACAAGAATTCCAAGATTGCCTAAATCACCGAAAATAGCATTCATAAGTCTTTGGAAACTGTTACCTGAATTTGAGAGCCCAAAACAGTTACGGGTCCACTCAAAAAGTCCCTTGTGGGTGATTATAGCAGTTTTATGCCTATCCTCTGGGCGAATAACCTGTTGAAAAAAACCACTAGTTAGATCTAGCGTTGAAAAAAATTTAGCCCCACTTAAAGCATCAACAGAGTCGGTAATGTTAGGTATTGGATAAGCATCTTTAACAAGATTTTTATTTAGTCTTCTGTAGTCAACAGCAAGTCGATAGGAACCGTCTGATTTCCGAACCAGAATAACCGGAGAAGCAAATTCAGACATGGAAGGTGAAATTATGTCCGCCTGTAACAAAGTATTAAGTTGGTCTTCCATTTCTTGACGTAGTTTGTAGGGGACTCTATAAGCTTTGCCTTTTACTGGTTTATTTGAAGTTAAGTTAATTTCATGAGGGATTGTATCACAGCCGGGTAAATCTAAGACCGATGCTGCAAATACATCTTTGTTTTTGTCTAGAAAATTTTGCATTTTAAGTTTTAATGGGGGTTCTAAATGATCTAAATTAATTTCAGAGCTCCAAGTGAGATCAGCGTGATCAAAGTCACCAATTGGAGGGGCCAAATTTCTATTATAGGTTAATTTATTATCAGTTACGGGTATATTTGACTGGTCTACACATTTTTGAATTTTGGCAACAAAGGTTCCTTTATTTAAATGAATACTATTGTCTGAAAAATTTGCAAATGAGATATATAGGCCATGTTCTTTAGTGCAAATGGCTCTGGAGGTAAGGAGACCTTGATTTAAATTTTTCGCCAAAGGTTCTAACATAACAATATCATTTTCCTTAATAAAATTTTCCTTATAACTTTTAACCTGGGCTAACATTTTTGACTGCGGGGGAATTGAAATTTTTCTACATAACACAGCGAAACTTATATTTTTATTTTTATTGGTTTTATCACTACTGCTATCTTCATTGCTCTCCTCCTCGACTTCAGGTACCTTATCCTCTATACTTACCAAATCTTCACTTTCATCAATATTACAAATTTCAGTAGTCTCTTCAGCTAAATTACCCTGAGTTACCTGACTCGCTGCTGAAAGAATGTTGTCGACACTTTGAATACTTGAAAAATTTTCAGTGTTATTACCCTCAGAGCTACCGCCTGATGTTGTTTGCATGCAAAAGTTCTGCGCAACACTTTCAACTTCCTTATCTGACTCAGTTTGAATGAGTATCTCAACATCTTTTCCCATATTACTCAACTGCGGGTCCTGAACTACCATATTTTCACTACTATTATTCCCATTTTCAACACTGACTGAGTCATGAACATTAATACATGCAAAACTTTCAGGGGGGCTATTGGCATTACTACTTTTTGAATTCTCCTCTACTTTGTTGACACATTTTATATTTACAGAACTATTTTCAACACAATCATTATTCATACAATTATTATTTGAATTTACATTATATACAGAATTAGAAATATTTACAGAATTAGTAGCAAGACAAGTATTAGACCCTGAAGTATTACTTGGGGTTTCTACGCTTTGTTTACATTGGCCTGCAACTGGCACTTTAAGAGCGACAGCATTTGTATCACAATTTATACTTGCCCGGCACTCTTTCAAAAATGGCATTCCCAAAATCATATTAAATTCCTCTGCTAATTTACCTTCCACTACATAGAATTCAGCTTGACATTGAACATTATCAAAAACAAATTTTAAAAATACTTTCTTATTTAGGTGAACTTTCTCACCGGTGACAGTCATAATGGGGATATTGCAATTCTCCATTTCAAAATTCTCTAAATAGTTACAATCAGTACCACTCAGGAGATTAATTGCCGAATCAGTGTCACATAATGCATTCAGGCAAACTTTATTTATGTAAATTCTTGCAGTTGGTAATGTATATGATTGGGGCTGAAACATACTATACACAGTTGGGGGGTCCAGGGGCCTGTTGGGGATCGACTTGACCACATCTGATCCGGCCACTAATAGTTTAAAGCCTCACTTTCATTGTTAGCTACTGGGGTGTTATTTACCGCCTGCTCTTCATTTCTGTTCGCAGCTGTGCTCCTATTGTTTTGGTAATAACCACCTCTTCTTCCCCTATATCCGCCTCGCTGATTGTGGTTCCCTCTAGGATTTTCACCTCTGTTTCTATAATTTTGCCCACGGCTCCTGAAATTTTGACCACCTCCCCTTCTAAAATTATAGTCGACAAAATTTAGTGGACAATCTCTGGCATAGTGGCCTTGTACGGAGCACCTATAGCAGGTTACGGGTCTTACCTCTTGGTTTTTCTCCTGTACATCCCTAGCCCTAAGATCAACTAAACTGTCTATCTTAGCTGCTAAAACATCAATTTGAGATTTTAGTTGGTCTATCTCCTTCTTTTGTGAGCTATCTTGCTGAAAAACTGCAGCACAGGGTAGGTTTTGGGTCAAATTAGGGTTGAGAATTTCCTCGCGGTGGTTGTAGAAAGGGTTAATGCTCCTATAAGCCTTTTCCTCAAGAAGCACAATTTTGAGGACCTCTTCTGGGGATTGTGGATTTCTCGCAATTACCCCCTTTCGCACTTCTGGTGTAAGATTGCTCAACAGCATGGAGTGTAGTAGAGCCGTTCGGCTTTTATCGACTACTTCACCCTGGATACCTTCAATTACAAGGGCTCTTAATGACATATCATATGCCTTGTCATAAAACTCCTGAACACTCATATTGGGTGGCTGTTTAAAATTTAAAAAATGACTGAGGGCAACATCTGGTGTGGCCTGTGAAGTATAACTCTCTTTTAAGATTTTTAATAGCTCATCAGATGTTTTTGCTTTGTGAATTTTTATTCGCCTAGAAGCAGCTCCTGATAATCTAGCTAACAAAACGAATTTTTTCTCCTCCTCATTCCAGTCGAATAATTTGGCAAAACTCTCAAATTTCTCAGAAAAATCTGAGAAGCAGACTGAGCTGGCCTCTCCATTGAATGGGGGAATGTTTGACAAATTGTCCACTAGTGCATTTTTCCGCTGAATAGTGGCAATTGCCTCTGAATGCTTATCAGCCATGGTTAGGGTTAGAAAATTGATAAACAAACAACCACAAAAAAGGGAAAATGGGGGGCAGCTTAAAAAAGAGAAAAAGAGAGGAAAAGAAAAAAAAGGAAACCTACATACACATAAAACTTAAGTACAGGACTATGCTTTTTGTAAATAAGAAAAGGTTATGCTCACAAGACATAATTTTGACTGGGAATTGTAGCTTACTAGCACAGAGAGAGAGCCTAGACCTTTTTACACTTGAACATATAAATAAAATTTTAATTGCAAAAACACCCAGTTGCTCTTTGATACATAAATACATACAAGTAAAAAAAAATCAATAACCCAGAGACCGAATTGTTACGGCTCCATTTGTTGTGGTGTTTTGGTGTTCTTTCTAAAACACAACTTACTTAAACTTAAAAAGCTCATTTATTACTCAATCTTCACTTGACAATTAAATATTTAAAAAAAAATAAGTATACCCTGATTAGCTCCACTGAAATCTGTTGCCATGGAAAAGGGAGCAAAATATATTAAACTAATCAAAATATCAAAACTTAAGAATTCGAATAGGTTAATACAACAATGATAATTTTGAACTCATCATTTTAAGATAATATTAAATGTAGTAAGGGGCAACAGATTTCTAAATCAAGTAGTATACTGAATTGCATAAGGAACACCCAATTCCACTCCAACCCGATCAAGCTCAAATCTCCATACACATTAAATTAACAAAAGTGTAATCATCATATAATTTGGAAAAATGCAGACAACCTGAAATTCCTTCAATATGAGGACCAAAAGGAGAAAGAGTTAAATCCGTTAATAGCATAGGGATATGATGATGTACTAAAATTTTAGAACAACCATAGAGATTCTGAACAAGATCCGATCGGTTAACCAAGAATCGTATAGTGGTGTAAAATAACTGGATTTTTTTTTTTTTTTTTTTTTTTTAACTTTTTAAAATAAAACAATTTTGGTGTATATTTTAGAAAAACAATGTTTCTGAAAGAGGAGAGTTAAAGCTTAATTTAACATTTTATGAAATTAAATTTAATATTACTGTTTCACTTATTAATCTATCCATCCTTAAATCAAGATCAAAAATACGATTGTATAACATTGAGTGAACTTCAATTTATGTTCATTAAAACAGTCAGTTATGAATTTAAACTTAAGAAATTTTAAAGTCCTAATTTAATAAAGTTGAATTTTCTCTCCCTTTTTTTTTTTTTTATTACTCACAGAAAGGTTAGGCCATTCTTATAGGTCTACTGTGAATATAAAAAATTAATTATTTAGAGATTTATACAAAGAAAAACATACCATCTTTGATAATAAACAAAAAAAAAAACACAATTTATTTGAACATTTAAAATAATGAAGCAACTAAGTTATCAAAAATAATCTTAATAAAACAATATAACAGCTGATCTTTTAAGTTGAAACCACTCACTGGTTACTTTTAAATTACACATCATATTTTTAAAATTATCATCACATTACCATTTAATGGTCGTTCAAACATACAAACATTATATATTAACCTACAGACTATTTCTGTTCATAATGTTAATTCTTATTGAAATTATCCAAAGATATTCATTTCACTTTTAAACTCTGGTATAGCAAACATATTTTTTTTTTTTTTTTTTAAAAAGAGGTACAAATAAATAAAAAGAAAAACTATGCAAATAGTACTTACAACAGGTAGAGAGTTCTACAATTTTAGTCAATGGGCACTTAGGAGCATTTCGTCCTTTTTCAAAATCTGATGAGCTGGAGTATTCAGGCTGGGGAAAAATTCAGACAATGCCCATGTGGTTTCAAGCTAACATTCATCAATCCTCTCATCTCACTGCATCACTTGCCATCAACTACTAGGTCCATCATCTAGTCCGGAGGGGAAAATCGTTCTACGGTCCAGAACTTCACCGTCGGGGTCAGTAATTTCACCTTCCTGAAGCATGTGTTTTATTCGAAGATAGCCATCACCGTAACTCAGAACACTACGACTTCTAACGACCGTTTAGTTCAATATCTATGATCACTTCTGATGGTTAAGAAGTCATAATCTTGGAGCGCCACTACGCCCAAAAAAAAAAAAAAACGGGCTACACATATCTTCTTCTTAATTTCTCGTTAACAGTTATAGATCCGCAATTCGAAAATGCCCTTATAGCCTCTTTTCATCATAACATCATGATTTAGGATAGTTAATGTAGGGCCATCAATGCCCCACTCTCAAAAAAAAAAATCTTCCAGAAACCTGTCCGCCTTCAACAACTTCGCGATCCAGCCCACAGGCCAATCTTCGAGCCCCGTAATAAGTCGAATTTTTTTTTTTTTACGAGTCAAACGACAGGTCTCTTGGCCAAGCAGCAAGTGTCGTAAACATTCATTCTCCCGCGCTGCTTGAAAAAACGGGACCGATCCACTCTGCCAGGGGTACGGGAATGGAAACAAAAGGAAAAATGGACTCTTCGTGAAGACTACAGCTTGCCGCTCCACACTGCCGGCCGCTTCATGGGGGGAGGAAGCCATGCATCACCCCCATGGCGTGTGCTGAAGGGGGTCCTGTTAGCCTCTGTTTACATGGGCACCAGCTATCCGCCTGATAGCAGAGCCAATTGAAGCCTGACGTAAACTTACAAAGCCTAATTGCGTGTATAGTACACTCATAAGATAACGTAATTCTTATACAGGGCGGTCGGTCATTCTTATATCAAAGGGGGTCATTCTTATATCAATATACTAGATGACTCCAAATTTTCCACCTGTGCGGTCTTTAACTGACAAAACATCCCTCCCTTGCTGTCTGCTTTTCGTATTTGAAAACAGGAAGCAAAGCTAGACTATAAACGTTGAATTTACTTTGCAAAAAGAAAAAGAAAGAAGAAAAAATAAAAACTGATTTTATTATATTTATTACAATTACTTTTATTTATTTAAATTTTTATTAGAAACAGAAAAAAAGAGTGCTTTTAAATAAATGTTCAGAAAGTGATTTAAATAATTAATGTAGATTAAAAAAAAAAAAAATTTGTTGAAACCAACCGTAACAGATACGAAAGTAATAAAGATTTTTACTTACAAATGTACGAACTTCTGATAGGTAAGACTTTCTCAATCATTGTGTAAGAATTAAGTGGTGATTGAACTTATAACATCATATGATAAAATAATCATGTGACGTATTTTTAAACCAATAAAAAGTTAGTAGTTCATAACAGTCTACTGTGACCTGATATCGTTGTAATAGGTTGTATTTTTCGTTAAGTTAGTTTTCATTTAAGTTATTATGGAACGAGTTATGAATTCTTGTGTTGGTGATGTAACCAACTTTGAGTGTCAACGCTCATCACCAAAGTTAAATAATCAAGAGATCGATTCTACACTTTTATCCAAAGAAGGACTCGTTTCGAATTATGAAGTGAAACCCACCTCATCAGGACTAAAGAAACAGAAGTTACCCCATATGTGTAAGATGTGTAACAAAGCATTTCCTCGAAAAATTAACTTAGTGTTTCATATGAAAAGTCATCTAAAGGAAAAATCTTTTTGCTGTGAGGTGTGTGCTGAAGTTTTTTCACAAAAGAGTGATTTACGTAATCATCAAAAGATTCACAAATCGCCCAAACAATACAAGTGTAGTGATTGCAACGAGATATTTTCAAGAATGTATGATTTACTAATGCATAAGAAGAACCATAAGATTCGTAAACAACATTCATGTACAAAGTGTTGTGAAATATTTAATTGTGATTCAGATTTAGTACAACATTGTGATATTTTTCATAAAGTTTTACCTAATGTGAAGAAATCACCTCATTTCAAAGATTTATTATTCGAAAAAGTGAAGCATTTTAAAAGACAACATGATGTGCAAAATATTTTTACTAAAACTATCATTACGTCCAATGAGATGAATCAAAAAGACTTTCGTTCGTTTTTTAACAGTGTTCGATTGGATGTTTCAAATGAATTAAATTACCAATTACAAATGAAAAAGTCATATTATGGATGTTGATATGCGTATTGATGAATTCCCGATTGTGGGAGATTCTGTATCTGCTAAGAAGATGTTTAGCTGTTTTACCTGCGGTAAAGATTTTTCGAGCATTTTTAATCTGAACCGCCATATGAAAATTCATTCTGGCGAGAAATTATATACTTGTAATATCTGCCAGAAGTCTTTTTAGCAGATACAGAATCTCCCACAATCGGGGTTTCATCAATAGGCATATCAACATCCATAATATGACTTTTTCATTTGTAATTGGTAATTTAATTTGTTTAAAACATCCGATCGAACACTGTTAAAAAACGAACGAAAGTCTTTTTGATTCATCTCATTGGACGTAATGATAGTTTTAGTAAAAATATTTCGCACATCATGTTGTCTTTTAAAATGATTCACTTTTTCGAATAATAAATCTTTGAAATGAGGTTATTTCTTCACATTAGGTAAAACTTTATGAAAAATATCACAATGTTGTACTAAATCTGAATCACAATTAAATATTTCACAACACTTTGTACATGAATGTTGTTTACGCTCGTTGCAATCACTACACTTGTATTGTTTGGGCGATTTGTGAATCTTTTGATGATTACGTAAATCATTCTTTTGTGAAAAAACTTCAGCACACACCTCACAGTAAAAAGATTTTTCCTTTAGATGACTTTTCATATGAAACACTAAGTTCTCTTTTTGAGGAAATGCTTTGTTACACATCTTACACATATGGGGTAACTTCTGTTCCTTTAGTCCTGATGAGGTGAGTTTCACTTCATAATTCGAAACGAGTCCTTCTTTGGATAAAAGTGTAGAATCCATCTCTTGATTATTTAACTTTGGTGATGAGCGTTGACACTCAAAGTTGGTTACATCACCAACACAAGAATTCATAACTCGTTCCATAATAACTTAAATGAAAACTAACTTAACGAAAAATACAACCTATTACAACGATATCAGGTCACAGTAGAATGTTATGAACTCGTTTCATTGAAATTTATATAATGATAGAGGGCGCTCATGTAAAAATACTAACTTTTTATTGGTTTAAAAATACTGACATTTTATTGGTTTAAAAATACGTCACATGATTATTTCATCATATGATGTTATAAGTTCAATCACCACTTAATTCTTACACAATGATTGAGAAAGTCTTACCTATCAGAAGTTCGTACATTTGTAAGTAAAAATCTTTATTACTTTCGTATTTATTGCTTTTATAAATAATATTTTACTTATCAAGTTGCTTAATTTCTAAATGATGTATTCTAAAACTCCTGTTATGTCTTATGTGTATAAAGTCTACTAAAGAGGGGAAAAAGAGGGGGTGTAAAGTATTTGTAAAATTGAAATACGTTAATTTATAAAAACTAGATTCCATTCTCTTTTTTAAAAATGTTGGTTGTGTAAAATCAAATATAATGAAAATTTATTTTAATCGTATAACTCTAAACAAAATACTCGCTCTCTTTAATAAGTTAAATAGTCGCTAAAAATTGTTCATATGAAAGGGAAAAAATCGTTCAAATTGTATGTATTGTTGTTCGTTTATATCGTATGGTATTGTTTATATCATATTGTATATTTTTATAAATCAAATTTTGCATGTCAAATCATTTCTTGACTAAATGGAATGATCTAAAATGTCTTATACGTTGTGGTTGGTTGGTTATTTGTTACAATCGATTATATACGTATGATATACGAGGGCTATCCAGAAAGTAGATTACGTTTTCGTCTGTGTCCGTTAGGGGCGGGGCTAGCGCAGCCATCTTGGGGTCAGAGCGTTGCGCAGCTCAGTCGGCATCTAGCCGTGCTAGTGAGAGGTTCGTGCTGTGCTCCGTTCAGATACTGTGACGGTTTGAAATGTCTGCGTTAATTGAAAATCCCGCGAGCTGCGAGGTGCGTGCAGTAATAAGTTCACAATAACGGAACTTTCTTTGAGTTTTCCACAAATTTCGCGAAGTTTGTTGCACGAAATCATCAGCGAAAAGCTTGGTTACCACAAGTTTTGTGCAAGATGGATTCCAAAAATCTTGACAGAGGACCACAAAAATCAGCGAATGGCTGCAGCGTTGAACTTTTTGGACGCTTACCATAAGGATGGTGACTCTTTACTCGATCGCATCGTTACTGGTGACGAAACATGGGTGAAACACGTGAACTGTTGGTTGAAGGCGCAGGCGGCCGAATTTTTCGACGAAGGCATTTCCAAGCTCGTACATCGCTACGATAAATGCCTTAATTTGTATGGTGACTATGTAGAAAAGTAGTATTTGAGTGTGGCTTTCTTCTGTATATAATAAAATTTGTTTCCTATACTTTGTTTATTTTTTATTCCAAAACGTAATCTGCTTTCTGGATAGCCCTCGTATAAGTCTCTGTGGGAGGTCTTTCTAAGGTGTTCTAACCCGTATTGACACAAGATTTGATAAAAACTCCAAACGGTTAGGTAAACGAACGCGAGAGGCGTTTAAACTCAAACGTCTAGTAGCTTTGAAAGTAGAACCTCTCAGCCACTAGTCTGTTTAATCACTTAATTCCAAAATGAAATGTTTCTAAGACTGTCATGTCTTAAGTGAAACATATTTAACTAAAGAAGGGTGTAGTAATTATGACATAAGTTATTCTCTAGTACCCTTTTAAGAAAAATGTTAGCTATTACAAGTCAATTAAAACAAATATATAATAAAAAAAAAATATTGTTTAAGTATCATAAAAACGATTATTTAAGTTACTCCACAAATTTTTAAACTTAAAAACGGAAGATATAATGTAACAGAAAGTATGACAAATCTTTTTTTCCTATGAAAGATTAGTCTCAAAGATTTGAATTAATTTTTTCCCTAAAAATGACACATTAATTTCAGTATACAAGTTTGTGAAACGGCTTTTGCAGGAAAATAGTACGGTGAATACAATATTAAGCATTGTAATTTAATTCAATAACATAAATGTGTGGGTGTATAGCTTATAGTTACATTGGTAAAAATCACTTTGCTTTCGTTTTTAAAATGTATAAACACGTTATTTTTCATAACAAAACAATAAACCTATATTTCTAAAATAAATTATTATAAGGTTAATACAAGAAAGAATCAGGCATGCTATTTTTGTCAATCTCTGTAAATAACATTTCGTATAGAAAGTAAAAATTTTCCTTCTAAATTAGTATTTCGAATATTGAAATGATCTGTTGTGAGAGAGAAATGTGCTTGTAAATTAAACAAACAGATGTAATAGCATTCATATTAAAGCAAAAGTCGCGAATTACTCAATAGCTAAAGACAATTTCCTGCAGTTCATTAAAACTATGATAAAGATAATTAAACACAGGTCTGAAATTCCTTGCTATGGTTTGCATTTGAAGAGATAACAACACACACATCCTTAGTAACCTACTAGATAAGACATGTGTGATACAGAACATTGCAGGTTCTAATGTCACTAAAAATTAAAATAATACGTAAAACACTTAAAAAAATAATATAAAAAATAATTTGAAACGCTTTAAATAAATTAAATTAAAAAAATAAATAACATCTAAAAATAATTTCACCCTCTACAAAGAACAAAATCTAGGTGTATAAAACTGTACTTTCCTTATCTCTCTCATCTTAATTACTTCCGGTCTCACAAACCACCTTTCCTGTTCCTCCCAAACATCCTGCTTCTTGAAAACCCTTTTTGAAAAAATAAAATAAATAAACATGTCTAATCCTGTTTTCGGTCTTACTTCCTGTCGCGTTTCCAGTCTTAAAATAAATTTCATGTAAAACTTTTAGAAAGTAAAACAAAGTCAGAAAGATTTTAATTTATATTTCAGGTGTTAGTTAGCAAATAGAATTTTTATTTCAGGTGAGAAAAAAAAAAAAAAAGATACATTTTATGTTAAATTTTTACAAAGTAAGAAATAATTCCATTTTTATTTCAGGTTAGCATAAGCCCCCCACAAAAATAAGCCCTCTCCCTCTCTCCCTTATCGCATTCAATTCCGGAGTCACTTCCTGTCTAAACATGCCTGTTATCCCCACCTGCCACTTCCGGCTCCGTGACCTTCCTTCGACCTTGAGGGTCGACTGTGCGAACTGCGCTGGCGTTGAACTGTCGTTTATCATCTACTCACAAGTTACTGACCGCGGCTTGAATGAATTTCGTGCATTCTAGAGATTGCTATACAGCAAGTTTCATGCGTCCAGTGATGTCTTTTTCGGTTAATGTACGCGAAGCGTACATACACAAGTTACTGACCATGGCTTGAATGAATTTCATGCATTCTAGAGATTGCTATACAGCGAGTTTCATGCGTCCAGTGATGTTTTTTTTTTCGGTTAATGTACACCAAGCGTACATACACAAGTTACTGACTGCAGCTTGAATGAATTTCGTGCATTCTAGAGATTGCTATACAGCGAGTTTCATGTGTCCAGTGATGTTTTTTTCGATTAATGTAGGCGAAGCGTATATACACAAGTTACTGACCACGGCTTGAATGAATTTCTTGCATTCTAGAGATTGCTATACAGCGAGTTTCATGCGTCTAGTGATGTTTTTTCGGTTAATATACGCGAAGCGTACATACACAAGTTACTGACTGCGGCTTGAATGAATTTTGTGGATGCGCCGCCGCTTTTCTGACCCTGCACCTTTTGTAGGTGAAGCATTTTTTAAATAACATTGAAAAATTTACAGAAAAGAAGAGGGGCTAATTCGGGGCTTTGGACTTGCGTCGGTACGCTGGTTTAAGAGGTGACACCCCTGGGTGGGTTGTAACATGAAATAAGTTAACTACCAACTTTTATCAAAAATCAAAAGGATTGAGCATATAACTTGTATTAGATAGATGATTGATAAAATAAGTATACAGAAAATTCTTGTATAAAAAGGTTGCTTCACATCCCACATGAAAAGTTACTAAAACTTTACTAGAAACTTGAAGGTACATATGTTGGCTAGAACATTACTGTATAAGAGGGCTTCAGTGATAACACAGTTATTATAAAGACAAAACATTTATTGCTTCCCGAAACATGATGAAACTTTACACACACAAACTGTAGACTGACCATTTGTCAGTAATATGTAAAAACAAAATGAAAACATGCATATTTAATCATACTCGAAAAACCCATCAGAGATGATAGAGACATGAAATAACGATACCTTTTTATCCTAATATCATGAGTGTCGAAGTCGATATTTGCCATAAAAGGATCCATTGATAAAGATCTTTCATTACCAGTATTTCCTTTCCAATTCCTTAAAATGAGGGTGCATTTCCTTAAAATAGGAACACTTCAAACACATATCGCGATGAGACAGCTTTAACATGGTTGAGTTATATTATGACGACATCTTCCATCTAACATATCGAAAGATGATATTTTAAGATTCGGTAAAAACCAAAACACAAGCACACTGCATTTGAAAAACGTGCGGGTATTTAAACTATCCAGCTGAGCGAACAAATGTTGCTAAGAAAAAATAGCGAAACTTTAAGATCGCGAAAGCCGGTCTCTGATTGGTTCATTGTATTAGTGATGAAAGACTTCACAGTTTGTGAAGTCCTCCTACTTGTTACTTAGTTAACGAAAATTTTCTCCACGCAGGGAGATGGAACCACGATCAATGTCAATTGCAGTGACGATCGTTTAAGCGACGTTCCATGCGACAACCAACCAACCATTCGGTAGGCGGAAAGGTGGTAAAAAGTAAACAACGCGCGATTTAACTTTAAGAATTTATGAAAAAAAGAAACGTAAGTGTAAAGAAATTAAATTACTGATGTTACTTTAATATATTAAATAGACTTACGTTTATAAAGGGCGGGAAACTTTAAAATGAAGAAAAGAATGCCAACTTTTGGCAGAAGTGGGGGAAATTACGTTAAATTTACCTACAAATTTCGTGCATTCTAGAGATTGCTATACAGCAAGTTTCATGCATTCATTGATGTTTTTTTTTTCGGTTAATGTACGCGAAGCGTACATACACAAGTTACTGACCGCGGCTTAAATGAATTTCGTGCATTCCAGAGATTGCTATACAGCGAGTTTCATGCGTCCAATGATGTTTTTTTTTTTTCGGTTAATGTACGCGAAGCGTACATACACAAGTTGCTGACCGCGGCCTGAATGAATTTCATGCATTCTAGAGAATGCTGTACAGCGAGTTTCATGCGTCCAATGATGTTTTTTTTTGGTTAATCAGGGGTCTGTCCAGTCTTTTTTTACAGGGTCCTGTTTTTGTGAAATTGTGAACAGCTTTTTATATTTCTGATTTTCTGAAAAATCTAATCATAGTTTTGTGAATTTGAAATGGTCGTTATATTCAGGTTCTAGTTTATGCATTTTTAAGAAGATATCCGGATATAAAATACATATTATTTCTTTATATATGCAAAAGTGACAGGTCAGATTTTACTTTTAAATGATTAATTTGTGAAATGTTTGGTTTAAAGATGGAAAACTTTTGTGATAAACCTATTTTTAAGACAAAGAATTTTGTGAAGGGTCCTGTTTTAGGAAAAATAATTTTGTTAAGTGTCCTGTTTTAGGGAAAATAATTTTGTGAAGGGTCCTTTTTTGAAATGAAAAATTTTGTGAAGAGTCCTTTAAAGGACCCGGCTTTTTCCTAAACAGATCCCTGTTAATGTACGCGAAGCATAGTCAACCGCGTCTTGCATGTATTTCATGCATTAGAAAAATGAGGAATATGGAAATTTTCCCCAATTATAACGTGTGTGCTCTGATGCAGAGAATTGACTATTTGTAGAGTTTTTATGAGAATTTCTTTCGTGAAGTAAACGTTGATTTTATTTCGTTTTGTGACAATTTTCAAAGTTTAAGTCATATTTTACTAGAAATTTTTTAATTGTTAAAGCTTAAAGGTAATAAATTATTAAACTTGATAAATATTTCAAAAAAATTCATAGAAAAAAAAATAGATAAAATTTGTAAAAATGAATACATCTGGAAAAATAAAGCTATAAATATGTAAAAATAGAAAAAATTTCTGAAAAAATTGGATAAAAGTATGTAAAAATGGAAAAATCTGGAGGAAAAAATAGGTAAAAATTGAAAAATTTGGAGGAAAAAAATAACTAAAAATTTTTAAAAATGGAGAAATCCAGAGGAAAAAATATTTAAAAATTTATAAAAAATGGAAAAATCAGGAGGAATAAATAGTTTAAAATGGAAAAATTCGGAGGAAAACAGCAAAAAAATTATAAAAGGGGAAAATATGGTGGCAAAATTAGCTAAAAATGTGTGAAAATTGTAAATTCTGGAGGAAAAGTAGCTAACAATTTGTAAAAATGGAAATATGATGAGGAAAGAATGGTTAAAAATTTATCAAAATGAAAAATATAGAAGGAAGAAAATTAAAAATATGGAAAAATCCAGAGGAAAAAAATAGCTAAAAATTTGTAAAAATGGTAAAATCCAGAGGGAAAAAATAGCTAAAAATTTGTAAAGACGAAAAATCCAAATGAAAACAAGTTGGAAATTGTACGTCAAACGTTACAAACGAGGTGCGTTCGTACGCACGTTTTAGAATTAAATTCATGATCTCCCGTGCGTAGAACGGGTTAAACAGCTAGTTAAGTATATATTTTATGACACTGTTCATACAAATATCTTAACTAGTTATATAAATATTCAGATATATATGTATCAGCTAGTTATATAAATATTCAGATCTTGATGATTTTTAATTCTGTGAAATGAATTATATCGTCTGCAGATTAATTTCTGTCATAAAATAAGTATCTCGGTCGCTTGACGATTAAACTTCGGAAGCTCCTATAACAAAAAAGCACCGATTTAAAAAAAAAAAAATTCAAATTTCTTAATAAATATTTTTATTAATATCTCCTAAAGTTTTGATTCGATTTTAATAAAATTTGAAATGTCTCGACAAAATTCTGCAAAGATAATATATTTTAAATTGCAAACCATTTGGTTGGGTAGTTTTTGCGTTGTTATATGCGAACAGACAGACGGACAGACAGACAAACAGACGGACGGACCAAACGACGACTATAGGTGCTACGTATTTATATAATTACAAACGCACCTAAAAATAGATAATTTTTTTAAAAAATTGAGAAATTTAGAGAAAAAAATTGCTAAAAATTTTTAAATGTTGAAAAATTCGGAGGAAAAAGTAGCTAAAAATTTTTAAAAGCGGAAAAGTCCGAAGGAAAAAGTTAAAAGTTTTTAAAAGCGGAAAAATCCGGAGGAAAAAGTAGGTAAAAATTTTTAAAAGCGGATAAATCTGGAGGAATAAATAGTTAAAAATTTGTAAAAATAGAAAAATTCAGAGAGAAAAATTGCTAAAAATTTGTAAAAATGGAAAAATACGGAGGGGAAATAGCTAAATATTTTTTTAAACGGAAACATCCGGCGGAAAAAATAGCTAAAAATTTGTAAAAATGGAAAAATCCGAGCGAAAAAATTGATAAAAGTTTACAAAAATTGAAATATCTGAAGGAAAATATTGGTAAAAGTTTGTAAAAATTGAAATATCTGAAAGAAAATATTGGTAAAAGTATGTAAAACTCGAAAAATATGGCGGTAAAATTTACTAAAACTTTGTAAATATTCTTAAAACGAAATAAAATCAATGTTTACTTCATGCTACGTTTACGGTTTACTTTGTGAAAGAATTTGCTGGACGAAGTGTGTAAAAGTAATAAGTCGTCTGCCGAAAAGCACGTGTTCTGATTAGGTAGAATTCGGAGGTTGCCGATTTCACGGTTGGCGTGCGTCAAAAATATCGCCAAATCGGGAAGCTCGCGTATTCGAGGATTCTGCCAAATTTTGAAAATAATTTCATGTTCATGCCTGTTTGTGTTCCGGGGATTTGACAAAAAGTGCCCCGGAAATTCCGGAGTTACAATGCAGCTGATCGGCATGCTTTTTTTTTTACTTTTCTTTCATCCAGACGTTAATAGCTGAGAAGCGTGATTCGAAAGCAACAAATCACAGCGAACAAGCAGATAAGCTACGTCAAAGTGACGAAAGGCATTTTCACCACTTACGGATTCTGATTGGTTACTCGGAAACCAAGTTTCCTAGCTGCTAAGGTCTAGTAGCTTTTGTTCCAAAAGATCACGTCAAAATCTCACCTTGTGTTCTCCCACTGAAAGGGTGGGACTATCGCTCTCCGCATGTCAGCCAATAGCAGGCAGCAGAGCGTATGATCTTCCAGAGCGCAGAGGTAGAGGAGAACAGAAACACCGGTCCACAGTCCAGTTCGATTTCTTACGCTTACACTGCACCATAGATAAACATACAAGATAGGACAATATCATAGAACTCAATGGTAACGCGATTACGATCGCAGCGCCTTTAGTGACAATGGGGAAGAAACTTCTCATCCTTGGAATATTACTGTTATTGACACTCTACATTATTATGATCTTTCTTTTTCGATCGCTGCATGCTAGACCAACATACGATCCTAATTTTTTAGGATCATATAGGATCTTTAGGATCATATGTTGGTCTAGGCTGCATGTAATGTTTACATTTTCAACAGAATATTATGCGGATTTTTTTCCGTACGAGAAGGGTGAACGATAAACAATTAAAAGAAAAATCGTTTTGAAAAGCAATGGTATAATATAAAAATGTACGAAATTTATTATTTATGTTACAAAGAAAATAATTCAGATAAAAAATTGGAAATTTCATAAACATTCCCACTTGTTAGGAAAATTTTTTGAAGCGATGTGTTATTAATTTATGAATATTAATGTATTAAAACAATTGTTACAATAACATTAAAAAATATATGTATTTCCTCTTTATCAGAGAAAATAAAAAGGTTGTTTTTAATTTAAATAACGTGAAAATAATTCAAATAAAAAATCGGAAATTTCATAAATATTTCTAATTGGAAGGAAATTTTTTTTAACCGATGTTATTATTTTATCAATTTTAATGTATTAAAACAATTGTTACAATAATCTTTTAAAATGTATGCATTTTCTCTTTATCTAAGAAAATAAAAAGATTGTTTTTAATTTAAATAACGTGCAATAAGTTAAACAATATTTTAAAGAGTCAAATAACTATTTTCACTTTGGTTTACAGAAAACATGATGAATAAATGATATTCATTTTTTTATTCTTTGTACTTGTGTATTATATGGTTACAATAAAGTTTGATGTTTACGTTTTCAACAGGATCTTCTAGGGTTTTTAATTTAAAACTGCATAAAGCAATGGTATACTATAAAAACATATGAAATATTACACTCAAGTCTCAGAAATTTACTTATTTATTATGTTACTGAGTAAATATAGATCAGAGAAAATATAGTTCTAAGAAATGCTATATTTTTATAAGAAAATAAAATATTTTATTCGATTTCTAGGAACGTATATAAGAATAGGAGCAAATTATACCTTCTATGAGTTAAAATAATTTCTTGAATATGCAAAAAAAAAAAAAAAAAAGTATTTAAATTTGAAAATAGCTTTATACACAAATTTGTATATCTTTTAAATTAAAATATATTGTCAATGTCTTATGTTCATCTGTACATTCACTTGTTGTGTTCAAGACAACACAACATACAACACTTGGTGTGTTCTTATGGTAACCAGTGATAGAAATTGAGAAATAAACCGTAGATGTCAAATAACGCCTACTGTAAGTATCTTAGGCGTCAGATTAAAAATTTTAGCTGCAATTTCTAAAATTCATTTTTAACATAACTAATATTGTATACTAGCTTTAAAAAAAAAAAAAAAAAAAAACATGAATATTTTGTTTTTAATATAAAATTATTGAAGTTCTTAATCTCCATGATTATAATAATTGAAACAACTGTAAAACTGATGTAAAGCATTTTTAGAAATCAATAGGAAAACGCACTTAATCATGTAAGACAAAATTTTGTCAAATGTTAATTATTACAATTGAATTTACTGTGAAAAAAAAAAAAAAAAAAAAAAAAACATAATACATCTACATTTGATTGTTAAAATAAAATAAAAAAGTGCACTATTTTGCACTTGACGACTAATGACCGCTAATTCTGAACACTGATTTAAATAGAAAATATTTAAAATTGCAAAAATAAAATTTTGGCGTTAATTACAACGCCCGACTAACAATATGAAGAGTCCTGCAGCAAAGATCCAAATGGGGACACCATAACATTTTTGTAGCCAATTTAATGTAAATAAGTTAATTTTTTAAATAATATTTAAATGAGGGAAATGGCTATTTTCATTTTGGATTTAAGAAAACAATTGCATAACCCTGATAAATAGGTGATTTTTGTGGTTTTCTTGTTTTTTATTCCCCGTTTTTTTCGTACTCAAGTGCAGTCTTTGCTAATTGTTATCTTCAAATTTGAATTTCAATATTGTAACGCATGCAAATTTCTTGTGCTTATAATATTATATATGCACACCAAATATTTAGGAAAATTTTAGTTTCAAATATCAATTACATAAATATTTCATTTTATATTTCATTTTGCACCAGATATAATTATGATCACTAAAAACTAATTGTGTGCTACATAAATTAATATTTGGGTATTTTATATTGCAAAAGACTGTGATGGAAGTAAAAGTTAACAAATAAGACTTTCAGAAAAGTCTTTTTATATTGCATAACATATAAGAAATAATAAAATTACTGATGGGGGAAAAAATCATTTTTACAATTTTTGAGAATTATATGAATCTATTTTATAAAAAGAAAACAAAAAAAGAGAGAGAAACTGATATTATACTTTAAAATACAAGTTGTGTCACTACATCAAATTTTGGTTAACAATAATGAAAATATTTCCTTTATATTAATTTTGCTTGTATGAAATGTGATGACATCATTGGATGTGGTGGAATTAATGTCTGTGATGCAATACATGTACACCAATATGAATAAATATAATTGAAAAGAAATGCAAATAAGAAAAAGAGGAACTGATGATGATATATATATATATATAATTTTATTTGGCATGAATACATTTTTATTATTTATTCAATTCAAAGTTACATATCATATTGACTAATCAACTTAATATGTTTATAAACTGTAAAGAAACATGTTATCACTACATTAAAGCATTTATTTTATACACCATTAATACCACAAAGGAAATTTACAAAATATAAATCATCAAAAGCAGAAAACAGTGCTGAGTTAATGAGACATTCATCAGTGGATCATCAAAAAAATTCTTCAATTAGTCACGGATTTTTTTTTTAATTTGTTGATCGGTCATGAAAAAATATCACGAAATTTGCCAGTTAAATTAAATATAATTGAATGAGTAGCAGTTTAACATCCTTTAATTGCAGAAGCAGGTTCGTTCTATTGATAAAAGTGCTGTCATGCTAAAAAAAATTTTTTTAAATGGGTTGATTTTCTTTCATCAAAATAAATTATCTTACTATGATTTTGGAGAACATATGATGTCATATTGACAAGTAAATTATTTGATTCTTGTTTTGCTAAAAACTTACTTTTGTAAGATATTTTATTTTCATGAATTTTTGAGCTGTATTAAACTAGCAATACTCAGTAAACATCTAAACCAGGGTTCATAAATATGATGATATTTTCAAAAATATTCAATTGAAAACAGATATAATTTGCTTTTTACACTCGCAAAAAACTATGGGATTTAATAATGTCAAGTTTGGTGCCAAGCTCTAGTCTGCAGAAAATAGAAATAAAATTTTGTGATGTCACAATATTTTGCATCCTTAAACTTTGAATTGTGCATAAACAGTAAATAAATCATACATAAATTTGGGAAATATTTTTAATTTTTTGGTATTTAAAAAAATTAGATGTGCAAATACTAAAACTTTCTTCTGCCTTATTTAGGTTTCAAATACACCAAAAAAAGAATCAGCACCAATTTCGCAAATCGTTTGTAGGGAAAAAGAGCCGACATTCATCAGTGGATCGTCAAACAAAT
This sequence comes from Maratus michaelseni, assembly GCA_963931845.1. Taxonomy (NCBI): domain Eukaryota; kingdom Metazoa; phylum Arthropoda; class Arachnida; order Araneae; family Salticidae; genus Maratus; species Maratus michaelseni. The sequence goes on from OZ007589.1 coordinate 471,751,583, forward strand.
TCTTCAATTAGTCACGGAATTTTTTTTTTTTTATGTGTCGATCGATCATGAAAAATATTGCGAAATTTGCCAGTTAATTGATGAAAAAATCTCAAAAATCGTCGACTAAATGCGAGGAAAAATTATTTTACATTTGTCTGTAGAGCATAAAGGAAGTTATGAAATTCTTCAATCAGTTGCGGGGAAAAATGCAAAAATCATTGATCGGTCATGAGAAAAAAATTTCAAAATTTATCAGTTGATTGTGAGAAAAAAAAATCTTGAAATTTTTTGGCCGGTTGCAGAAAAAATGCAGAATTGGTCGATCAGTCGCAGACCCCCCCCCCCCCCCCCCCCCCAATGACTTTTGCTAATAGGTCACGAGAAAAATGTCTCGAAATTTGCCAATTGGTCGCATGTGAAATAGGGCAGTGGATCTTCAGAAATATTCCTGAAATTCTTCAATCAGTCGAAGGAAAAAAATTATGAAATACGCCGATTGGTCATGGGGAAAAATCATAAAATTCACCAGTCGGGTGAAAAATCTCAAAATTGTTGTGCAATTAATATGTAGATCGGGAGAGAAATAGTGAAATTCTTCAATCATTCGCGGAAAAAAATGTGTCAAAAAACATGAAATGAGTCTATAGGTCCCAAGAAAAAAAGAAGCTAAAGTCGTTAGTCGACAAAAATATTACTAAAATATTACAAATAGAAACCATAATAGTAAAATCAAATTGACTAACAAAAACAGCTTTTATTTCATTATTAATTCACCAAACAAAGAGTAATTCCATATACCTTAAAAGTTTTAAAAGTAAAAAGTATTTATAAATAATGTTAATGTACAAACAAAGATGAAAACTTTTTTTTGTTGTTGTTTTTTTTTTCATCACCGTAATCTAAACGTGTATTTACCAAAATTCTCCCTCTGTTTTTCATTTTTACTTTTACAAATTTCTTCATTTTTACAAATTTAATTTACATTTGTTTTGACTGAAAATATACAAAATTTCATACACAATATTTTGAAAATAAATATCAAATATATGAAAATATCAAACAGCCATTTAACTGAAATTATGTCTTTTTAAAATCCATGTTAAAGAAAACAAGCTTGGGTACAATTGAAGTATGAAGTTGACCCCTACCTCTAAAATTTTCAATATAAACACTCAATTTTGACACATTTAAAAAATTAAAAGAACAGATTAGAATTAAAGAAATATTAACAATACCGATATATTAACAGGATAATACCTTCAAAAATATTAAATCTTTCACTTCTTTTTATTTTTAGAATAGAATTCCAACTTTAGTTCATGGTTCCTTTTCTTTATATGTGAATAGATTTGAATTTTAGAAAATAATATAAATATTATCTTTTGTGCAATCTCTTTATGTGCATCGTGCAATTGTAACCTACTAAAATTTATCATTCTCCTAAATAACAATATCATATTTTTTAACACACCCTTGCTCCAGAAAATTTGAGACAAATCAATGTTATACATTTCTTTTACTAGATTAAATAAAGTTATTTTAGGCCTCTTAAGTTTAGCACCTGGATATTCTTTGAAGTTTGTCAACAAAGAATGACCTTCATTAGCATGATCATCATCAGACTGTGTTAGTAGACTATTTGCACACTCTTCACAATTTTTTAATTTTTCAGCAGTTTTTCTACCTATATAACCAGCAATATAATATTGAACATTGGACACTACAGGGTCATTAGGAATTTCAGGGACAGTAAATGTTGAAGTATCAACATCATGTGTTGTGGAAGTAACACAACCATCCCCCTGAAAAATTTCATCAATATTGGTGGATTTTGATGAAACTCTGTCTTTTAAAGAAATTAGAATCTTATCAAAATCTGCTTCACAATTTGATGCCTTAGTTGAGTTAAAAATGTTATTTACCATAACTGCTCTCAAACAGCTGGTCAATTGAGAGCAATCAGGATTACTGTCATTTCCCCTCTTTGAACGAACTATAGAAAATGTGTTTTCCAGCGCATCCTGATTGAAACGTCTCATGAAAACATTGTCATGTTTTTCTAATATTATCTTGCATACATTAATAGCAGATTTCACAGTCACTAACCAACCTTTCTTGCAATGTGTGTGAACCTCTTTACCATTAACGTTTATGAATTTCCAACTTTGAATAAACTTCAGCATATCATGCCAAAAGTTTACGTGGTCTGAATCTTTCTTTACAGAACAAAGCAGTTTCTTCTTATCATATATTTGTTTGCTGTTGAAACTGTCAAACAGCTTATCAATTGTGGAAATAAAAAAAGCTGTATGAGCTGCAGCCTCATCAAATTTCCCAACTGATCCCAACAACGATATTCCTGCAGCTACAGATGTACTTAGAGCTTGGGATGCCAATTTTACCTTCATTTTACTTCGTCCAACAGGATTAATGTGATTTTTGGTCAATTTAGGAGCCACCCGAGACTCAATACCTTTATCTATTTCATAAAAATCATTTATATATTTCCATTCAGCAGTGACAATGCCAAAATTTTCACGTTCATATTCCAGCTTGTGATTCATTAAATTATTTCTCAATGCCTTTAATAAATGAGGTGGATCAAACATAAAATGGACATCACGATTTTGAACCTTGAAAGATGTCTTTTCAGGGCTCAGTCCAAGTTCATTAAAAAGACTAATATTATTTGAGCCTTGATCACATACTGTAGCTAAGACATCAAGGTTTATAGCTTGAAGTTTTTCAATACATGATACTACAATTGTTTTTAGCGATTGGCCAGGCATACTTTTGTGGACAAGAAAATATCCCAAAACTTGTTTCCAATTTTCATGTATTCCTTTTGCCATAAAAACTAGAGTATCTGTAGCTACTTTTATATTATGATTATCACGGACTGAAATTTCATCTTGATAACCATTAATTGTATCAGTTTTCGCATTGTATTGAAGAGAGGATCTAATTGACATTTCGTCAAATGTAAGGACGCACTGCTTTTCATCATCATTCATTTGATTCACCTTTTCTTTTAATATGTCAAATACTTCAGGACAAAATCCAGTTGTCTGACAAACTCCTTGGACAGAGCGCCTTAGAGTTCGCCGTGTAGGCAAAACCAAAAACCGTTTTAAACTTTTATATGCTGCAGGGCTGCGGATATAAATACTGAAAGCAAAGGCTTTATCAGAAGCTGACCATCGTCTTCCTTTTGCTGGACCAGAGTTTCTTAACTGGGCTTCAAGAATGTTATAGAGGGAAGGGCGTACATGTTTTTTCATGGCTTTTAACAGCTCAAATTTTGATGGATTAGATGCTGGATATTTTCCACTGAATAATCGTTTTTTCAATCTACAGATGGCAGTTTTATATCGATTGATTTTTCGGCTCTTTGGTGTTTGCTTAAATGAATTTTCCTCTTCATTAGATATTAAATCTGAGACATTTGGGGTAGATGAAAAGAAACTTTTTGAAGTAGTGGCACTTTCACTTATTTGGGAATTTTCCAGACTGTCAGTGTCCTGCACAGGGGGAATCACTTGAATATTCACAGGTAACCTAAAAGAAAGAAAAAAAAATCAAAAAGTGCTGACATATAAAACATACTTAACCTATAAGTCATATTGTCAAACTTTTATTCATTATTAGGGCTGGATTGCAGGATTTGCACCGAAAATTTTGAAATCCCGCCCCAAAAAATATCGTGGGCAGGAGCCTCCCGCCCAAAATATTTCACCATTTTCCGGAGAAATTTGCGTTATTTAATTTACCTGCAACCGAACGATAAATTTAGTGATTCTTTTCCCGTAACCGATCGACGAAGTTTTCATTTTTTCCATGACAAATCGTTGAACTTTGCTTTTTTTCCGCGACTGATCGACGAACTTTGCTTTTTATTCCGCGACTGATCGACAAACTTTGCGTTTTTTCCACGACAAATCGACGAACTTTGCTTTTTTATCGCGACTGATCGACGATCTTTGTGTTTTTTTCCGCGACAAATCAACGAACTTTGCTTTTTTTTCACGACTGATCAACGAACTTTGCATTTTTTAAACGACTAATCGACGAACTTTGCATTTTTTAAACGACTAATCGACGAACTTTGCATTTTTTAAGCGACTGATCGACGAACTTTGAGTTTTTTCCGCGATCGATTGACAAACTTTGCATTTTTTTCGCGACTGATCGATGAACTTTGCGTTTTTAAATGACTAATCGACGAACTTTGCGTTTTTTTCGCAACAGATAGACGAACTTTGCGTTTTTCTGCAATCGATCGGCGAAATTCGCATTTTTTCCGCAATCGATTCGCGTAATTTTTTGCTTTTTTTCTTAATAAAATATTTTTTCCCCCTCCCAAACATTACAACTCCTGTCCATTTAACAATGTTGGGAGGGAGACTCCACTCCTTGGAAAAATTGAATTTCAAGCCCTGATTATGAAGTAAGTATGTGGTGTACTGAATAGTGCTTTGGCCGAGCAGATCGATCTGTGTAAGAAACTAAGAAAGAATTGCTGATGTGAACATGAAGTGTGCTTAGTGGTAACACTTCTAAGTGTGTGTTTATCATGCATCTTGAGCATGTAATCTAATCATTTTTTTAAATTAACTTTAAATTTTGAAATTTCATTTATTGTGTAAAATTTAAAGATGATTTTTTTAACAATTCCTTGAATAATAAAAACTGTTCATATTTAACCCTATCACTATGCCCTGTTGTTGCCCAGGACAAATATGCTATTTATTTATCAATTAATAAAAAAAAGTACCACTTATATTTGTACAGTTTAATTTTTACCGTGTGTTACAAACATTATGATACGAGAGAACACTGGCTGAAACTACTCAGTGAGTAATGGATTTTTTTGACAACTTGTTGAAAGTGCTTGGGGTCCGCGTAGACCCCAGGACATAGTGATAGGGTTAAAAAAAATCCGTATTTCATTTTGATGAAAAAAAAATTGGTACTTTTATGTTATAGCAGCCCTTTGAGGATGAATCGCCAAGCAACCAAGATTTATTACCAAATTATAAAGCATATATGACATTATAATAATATATGATGTGCTGGCCCTAGGTGCAGTTAACATATAGATTTATCAAAATAAGGTACTTTTATGTTAGCCAGGCACCAGTGATATACATACATATATATATATATGTGTGTGCGTGTGTATATCTATACATATCACTGGTGCCCAGCTAACATAAAAGTACCCAAAATAATAATAATAAAATAATTTGAGAAACCCACTTTTAACTACTCTGTATTCGGGTTCGCATACAACCAAAAAAATATGTCAGTGTGTCTTGCTAACTTGTACAGCAATTATTAACCAGTATACATTTAAAAAATGCAAAATTTGTAATACAATTATAAAATTAATCTGTGTAAAAAGTTATGAAGACAATAAAGAATTTAAAGGCTAGTAAAAGGGTCCTAAAAAAGCCTTAGATGTTCCCTAGATCTACTTTTGGATACCTTAAAAATATCAGGCAAAAATTATATAAAAATAAATTTTAATGCATTAACAAAATCAATCTATTTTACAGTTTACTTACTTTTCAACAGTAGCAGAATTGGTAATTTCATATCTGCCAGCTTTTTGGAAAATAGGCACAGCATCAGGCAATAATCGACGTCTCAACGTGTTTGTAAAACACGACATAGGGAAATGGTCAGCACATAAAAATTTATATTTGTTAGAACTTGGCTTCAATTTAATACTAGTCATCCACTTTTCCAACCTACAAAAATAAATAAAATGCCATAAGTAGTCTAGTAAACATTTTTTTTTTTTTTTTTTTTTTTTTTTTTTTATAAAAGCATAGAAAATTTTATTCAAATGCTTATACGTAAAATAAACATCACTTACCGTTTTGTGTTCTCAGGAAAAGCAAAAAAGGACAGATCTCTAGAATTTCTATTTGTATGCAGACAAGATTCTGCCTGACATACTTTCACATTTTTAGACATGATGAAAAAGTTCTGAAAAGAACTGTTGTTTCAATATTAATAAAAGACAGAATAAAAATACACTTCTTAAACTACGCGCCAAAGATCAATTGTAAAGAATATTTGTATCTGTCGTCCCGGCCTCGCGGAAGAAAAATAGACATACAAAACATAGAGCATTAACGAATTTCAACGACATAAGTAAATTACGGAGGCTGGTTAGTTCTTCCCCCTTGTCACTGGTGGCGCTAGCACTGTTGCCATTACAGTTTTTACCGTAACTGTCCTATCTTGTTATTATTTATCTATGCACTGCACAGGGGGAAACCATTTGTTCAATGTGCCAGTTGTGAGAAATTCTTCACTTTTTGCACATTACATCACCTGGCGGACAGATTCTCTTGTTTACGGAGTGTATGTGCCGTTCTGTGTGGAAACTTTCTTTCCGTGAAGGTCTTTAGTTATTCTGTTATTCTAACAGGCTTTAATGTAAAAATGCCTAGAAAATGATCCATATCAACGTGTTCCAATAACTAAGCGAAAACAGACAAGTCTGTATTTTATAATATAAATAAGAGAGCTGTGGATTATTATCCAATCCAATCGAGGGGATTCTCGTTTTAATCCTGATACTTTTCACGTTTGCTCAGTTTTATGCTTACTATTATGTAAGAAACTTGAATTGCTGGGTTTTGTTCCTAATAGAAAAAGGATAATTTAACCCTGTAAAAAAATTCCTTTCCGAAACTAACTTTGGTGACTTTCATTTTTTATGCATACTTTAAAATTCTGCATTCGGATTTGATATCAAAATACGAAAAAAAAAAAAAAAATCCCACTCGCTAAGCATACATTTAGATTTAAAAGTGATCTGGTTAATGACAAAAACAAACCTTCCCCATCTGGAAATCAAATGAAAAGAAAAATCAGTTCCATAAACTTTTCTTCTAAGAAACAAAAAAAATTAGATTGTTTTTTTACAAAAAAATAATTTCCCCCTTTTTTTTTAACTTGTATATTTTTCATTGCATTTACTGTACATTAATGTTATATTTTTTAAGACATTTTTAATTTTTTTTCTCTTGATTTGATATTATCCATAAAGTAATTAGTGTAATTTTTCATTTATTTCTTTTAATATTTACTTTCAAGTTGTACTTTTTATAAATGAAATTTGGATTTAAAATCTAGGCTTCAAGAAATCTTCTAAACTATTTTCTTTGGATTTTATGTTAATACTGAAATGAAATAGTTAATTTTATTTTGTTTATTTATTATTTTTTTAAATTGAAATCAAAATTGAGATAAAAAAAAATTTAAACCATGCCAAAATTTTGATTTATTACTTTTGCTGCAATGGAAATTTTATGGAAATGACTCTACTTTAATTTAATTTTGCAATTTATTTTTAAGGTAACTGTAAAATATTTTCTTAAGATTATTCATAAAGTATAATTTTACATTTTTTTAAATTACCGATTACAAACAAAATGGATTACAAACTCATGGGATACTTATGAAGTTAATTGATGATTATGAGTTATATACTTTCGTAAGTTGCATCTTATCTCAGAAATGGGGATTTATTTTTTCAGGGGATTTCATCAAGTGTTACAAACAGGCATGCATGTTATCCTAATCTATTTCAGAAATCTAGTATTATTACAATTTTTGTTATTTTTTGTTTTAGTGTTAGTTTTGTTTCCAATTAGTTTAGTGTTAGTTTTTGTTATTTTTTGTATTGTGTTAGTTTTTGTTTCCGATTACAAACTCATGGGATACTTATGAAGTTAATTGATGATTATGAGTTATATACTTTCGTAAGTTGCATCTTATCTCAGAAATGGGGATTTATTTTTTCAGGGGATTTCACCAAGTGTTACAAACAGGCATGCATGTTATCCTAATCTATTTCAGAAATCTAGTATTATTACAATTTTTGTTATTTTTTGTTTTAGTGTTAGTTTTGTTTCCAATTAGTTTAGTGTTAGTTTTTGTTATTTTTTGTATTGTGTTAGTTTTTGTTTCCGATTACAAACTCATGGGATACTTATGAAGTTAATTGATGATTATGAGTTATATACTTTCGTAAGTTGCATCTTATCTCAGAAATGGGGATTTATTTTTTCAGGGGATTTCATCAAGTGTTACAAACAGGCATGCATGTTATCCTAATCTATTTCAGAAATCTAGTATTATTACAATTTTTGTTATTTTTTGTTTTAGTGTTAGTTTTGTTTCCAATTAGTTTAGTGTTAGTTTTTGTTATTTTTTGTATTGTGTTAGTTTTTGTTTCCGATTACAAACTCATGGGATACTTATGAAGTTAATTGATGATTATGAGTTATATACTTTCGTAAGTTGCATCTTATCTCAGAAATGGGGATTTATTTTTTCAGGGGATTTCATCAAGTGTTACAAACAGGCATGCATGTTATCCTAATCTATTTCAGAAATCTAGTATTATTACAATTTTTGTTATTTTTTGTTTTAGTGTTAGTTTTGTTTCCAATTAGTTTAGTGTTAGTTTTTGTTATTTTTTGTATTGTGTTAGTTTTTGTTTCCGATTACAAACTCATGGGATACTTATGAAGTTAATTGATGATTATGAGTTATATACTTTCGTAAGTTGCATCTTATCTCAGAAATGGGGATTTATTTTTTCAGGGGATTTCATCAAGTGTTACAAACAGGCATGCATGTTATCTTAATCTATTTCAGAAATCTAGTATTATTACAATTTTTGTTATTTTTTGTTTTAGTGTTAGTTTTGTTTCCAATTAGTTTAGTGTTAGTTTTTGTTATTTTTTGTATTGTGTTAGTTTTTGTTTCCGATTACAAACTCATGGGATACTTATGAAGTTAATTGATGATTATGAGTTATATACTTTCGTAAGTTGCATCTTATCTCAGAAATGGGGATTTATTTTTTCAGGGGATTTCATCAAGTGTTACAAACAGGCATGCATGTTATCCTAATCTATTTCAGAAATCTAGTATTATTACAATTTTTGTTATTTTTTGTTTTAGTGTTAGTTTTGTTTCCAATTAGTTTAGTGTTAGTTTTTGTTATTTTTTGTATTGTGTTAGTTTTTGTTTCCGATTACAAACTCATGGGATACTTATGAAGTTAATTGATGATTATGAGTTATATACTTTCGTAAGTTGCATCTTATCTCAGAAATGGGGATTTATTTTTTCAGGGGATTTCATCAAGTGTTACAAACAGGCATGCATGTTATCCTAATCTATTTCAGAAATCTAGTATTATTACAATTTTTGTTATTTTTTGTTTTAGTGTTAGTTTTGTTTCCAATTAGTTTAGTGTTAGTTTTTGTTATTTTTTGTATTGTGTTAGTTTTTGTTTCCGATTACAAACTCATGGGATACTTATGAAGTTAATTGATGATTATGAGTTATATACTTTCGTAAGTTGCATCTTATCTCAGAAATGGGGATTTATTTTTTCAGGGGATTTCATCAAGTGTTACAAACAGGCATGCATGTTATCCTAATCTATTTCAGAAATCTAGTATTATTACAATTTTTGTTATTTTTTGTTTTAGTGTTAGTTTTGTTTCCAATTAGTTTAGTGTTAGTTTTTGTTATTTTTTGTATTGTGTTAGTTTTTGTTTCCGATTACAAACTCATGGGATACTTATGAAGTTAATTGATGATTATGAGTTATATACTTTCGTAAGTTGCATCTTATCTCAGAAATGGGGATTTATTTTTTCAGGGGATTTCATCAAGTGTTACAAACAGGCATGCATGTTATCCTAATCTATTTCAGAAATCTAGTATTATTACAATTTTTGTTTTGAAAAAACAGTTTTGATGGTCATTGTACAATATTTATTTGATCTAAGTACATCCTGATCTAATTCGATGGCAATAGCATACTAAAATCAGTACTTACGTATTATCCGTGCCAGGAGATTGATTGCCAAAAATGGTTGCCAAGTTCCAATCTTGTTTATCGTTGCCAATTATGTTTTTAAGTACACATTTCATTCACAGTACACATTTCATTCACAGTACACATTTTCATTCACAGTACACATTTCATTATTTACTTCTTGTGGCAAATTTTAATTAAATGCTGCATGTTTTGCATTTCATAAAAACACTATTGTAATAATTGTGCTTACATCCTACCAAAGTGATGACGGAATGATAGCATCAGATTTATGGAGCTTTTTATTTTTTGGTGGATAAGAATAAATGTGCAAGGGGAAAAAAAAGGTAATTAAAGTTTTTTGTTTTTATAGTTCATAACTATTATGGGGGGGGGGGGGAGGAATCCACAAAAGAATAAAAGATTTGCATGTTAAAGACAATTCAATGTAGCGACTCATGGGATACTTATGAAGTTAATTGATGATTATGAGTTATATACTTTCGTAAGTTGCATCTTATCTCAGAAATGGGGATTTATTTTTTCAGGGGATTTCATCAAGTGTTACAAACAGGCATGCATGTTATCCTAATCTATTTCAGAAATCTAGTATTATTACAATTTTTGTTTTGAAAAAACAGTTTTGATGGTCATTGTACAATATTTATTTGATCTAGGTACATACTGATCTAATTCGATGGCAATAGCATACTAAAATCAGTACTTACGTATTATCCGTGCCAGGAGATTGATTGCCAAAAATGGTTGCCAAGTTCCAATCTTGTTTATCGTTGCCAATTATGTTTTTAAATGCAGTAATTTAACATTATCAAATAACATTGTTAAAAATGTTAATTAATATAAAATAAATAAAATGTAATATATATTTATTAAATTTGTAACATTGTTAAAAGTAGTAAATAACATTATTTTAATAAAATTAATAAATGGTAAATAGCATAGTAAATAAGAAAGAATAATATTATAGATTATTCCCAGGCATGTACCATGCAGCAAGAAAACAAAATATAAGGGTTACTATAATTAGTAATATTGGCTCCATACCTGGCGCAGTTGGCTTAAAACTGGCACGGATAATACGTAAGTACAATAAAATCTTCCCAAAATAGGCTTATTTGTAAACTTTTAAACCTATTGTGTATCAATTCATAATCGTGCCCACTCAGGGGTCGATTTAGAAAAAGAAATTTGCATAGCAGTAACTGCTATACAAAGTCAGTTTTGAATAGCAGTTAGGCACTTTTGTATAGCAAGTAAAAAATAGCAAACGTAACTTTTAAGTCTTGAAAATTTACAACAAAATTAAGATAAATTAAAAAATTTCTTTAACGCTGATATCTGTGGATTCATCCACCACTAGATATATAATTAGCAGATTTCAGTTCCAAATTAAAGTCCTCCTTAAAGGTGTCTGCAACACACAGAGACAATTGGTATCATTCAAATATGTTTCCCCTAACTGAACACCATGCCTCTTTTCTAATTGTGCAATTTCGGGAAACAATGAGAATGGAAGTTCTTGCTTGACAATTAAATATGAAATATCTATTAATTTGCCAACTTTATTTTCTTCTTTAATGCTAGCTAGAAACATTGCTTTCCCAATCCATTATTTTTTTTTACATTGTCTGGCTTGTGTTCCAAGTTCACTGCCGTAAAATGCATGTCACTTTTGGAATGCTTGACAATATTGTCTTTTTTTCAGATTGGCTCCAGTAACTCCATTGATAAATCCTGGATTGAAATTTTGTTTCATTTTCAATTTGTCATCAAATTTCGAACATAATATACATCATATTGATATAACATTACTTTTCCCATCTGTTTCAAAATCTAACCATTCTCCAACGGGATCAACAGTTTTTTTTCCAATTTGTAACTGTTTCCAGTTTAACTATAGCCATATTATGAAAAAAACAATCAAACAAAAAAAATTACAGCAACATACAAAACCAAAACGATATAAAACACAACAGCAATGAGAGCACTCGGGGAGATTGAAAACAGGACGTATGTCATGTAAAAATACCTTTAAATCTGAGCTTTAACTCGTAAGTGTACATATAACAAAGAGTGTGAAAAATATGCATCCCAATGATTGCGATTTAATGCATTTCTTGGGTCGCACTTTAGTTAAATTTGAATCGCAAATTGCGATGCGATACCGCTTAAATCGAACCCTGTGCCCACTGCCAATTCACTAAATAGCAACCTTGATTTGGCGCTATAAAGTATTTTTTGTGATAACTTTTTATGATCTCAGTTTCCAGTAATTGTGCTATTTCAGGCTGTATGGATGCGTTTTACTACGCTAATTTTTTTAGATTAACTATCTCGTTGTACGAGATATTATATTCTATTTTTAAAATAATACTAATTTTCAACCATGAAAAATCCACATCTCTTCCAGAAAATTAATAATATCTCATATAAAAATGTTTAGGCTATCATTCTATAGTAGTTAAAAGGTAACTTGTACCAAAATAAATTCTCATTTATTTCAATAAAATATTAAAATCACCCAAATAGATTTTATTTTGCGAATAAAATATTGTAGCAAAATCGTCTGAGTTACTTGAATGTTATCATTTTGATATTCTTTGAAATATGGTTGCTAGGTTACGGTTAAATTGAAAATAAAAATAAAAGTAAATGCATTTTAATATTTGCAAAAAATAATAAAATAAAATGTATTATATTAGGTACTTTTCGGTTAGCCGGGCGCCAGTGATATATGTACATATATAAATACATATGTATATACACATATATGTATATTTATATGTATGTATATTTTTGTATACGTAGATATGTGTGTATGTGTGTGTATATATATTCATGTATATATATCACTGGCGCCCGGCTAACCGAAAAGTACCTTATATTATTAGAACAGATGTATAAAATTGCACCAAAACTTATACACCTCATTTAAAAAATCTGACGAATGTATTAACAAAATTTCAAATTAATTTGACTAATTTAAGACCTTAGTTGATAAATTTTAGCCTTCATAACTTACCGTTTAAATACATTAATCAAATGTGCCATTTTATTTTCAACGAATGAAAAATTTCAAAATTGTCTGAATTCCCATAGGAAAGCATTATGACCTAAAAAGAAATGTTCTATATTTTCCGAACAAATGAACCAAATGTAACTAAAAACTATACAGCTAATTTCGGGTACCTCACCAACATACCTACCAAAAATCAAACTAATCGGATCATTTTTGCGTTAGTTATCACGGAACAGACAGACAGACAGACAAAAACCAAAAATTTTTCGGGTCTCCACAGTGAGCCTCAACTGACGTTTCGGCAATTATCCCGTCGACCACTTTTCCTAACAAAAAACTATCGCCAAATAAACGGGAGAACGTTGCCAATAGAATATCAAAATACATAAATAAATAATATATACAAGAACGAAAAATCAAGCGTCAAGCATAGATTATATAGCACTTTCCAACGCTTCCAAAATAATTTTACAAATCATACCGTTTAATAAGCTAAAAGCTAACATCTAAGTAAACAATTTAGAAAATGCATAACATATTTAAAAACATAATTTCAGGAATTTCCAACATATACAATATTCGGAAAAATATCCGAATACTTTTATTCAGCCCTGTATAGGATCTATAGATTTGTATATATACTACATAGCATGATAATTTTAGTTCAGTTAGGAAACGCGTAGCACAGTTCTAAATTCTCCTCTGGAGTTTGTCAATAAACAGAAATGTGTTCGCGAACTTTTGTGCTGCCCTGTATAGGATCTACAGAATTTATACACACCACGTAATAGACAAAAAGCAAGTTAAAATTAAAATCGTGTTCAATAACTTAAAACGCACTTCCAGGAATTATTGTTAACAGACAGTAGATAATTCTTTTGCGTGTCCCTGTAAATGAACGATGACTGCTATACACACAATATTCAGTAGTAAGTCTCTTGTAATGCACCTTAGTGATCTATATACATTTCAATGCGTTTAAAATAGTGAAACATTATTTAAATAAACCGCAGACGATTTTTCTCCATAGACGTAATGTAACGGAATTATTTTTACTGTCCCTGTAAAGTAACTATAAGTGCTATGCACACCCTGTTCCATATTAAGCTTCTTCTAATGCAGCTTAGTAATATATATAAATTACAATGCGTTTAAAATAGTGAAACATTATTTAAATAAACCGCAAATGATTTTTCCCCATAGACCGCAATGTAACGGAATTCTTTTGAGTGTCCCTGTAAAAAAACTATAAGTGCTACACACTTCCGTTGAAATAGGGAACATGCTATAGATAACGACAATAACATATAAAAATTGCAGAGCAATCCGAGCATATTTACGGGAGTTAGAGCACGGGCAGACGGCAGACGGCCAGACAAACCGAAGTCGCACTTTTCAACTAGGTTGGAAAGTGCTAAAAAATTGAAGGACACAATTGTTATTTTAATGAATGAAATAACTCATAAATCAGTAAAACAGAATGAAAAATACACGCAAATGTCGAATTAAAAACCACTTGATGACATAACAAGCACTTATCATTATACGTGACATCAAGTAAATGGGACTGAATTTTTGGCATTTAATCTTACAGTTTTGCAATAGTGTTTTGTTGGGAAAAGTGATTGACAGGATAATAGAGAAGTACCGACAAAAATTATTAAGTTTTGACTGAAAATAAAGAAACTCACTTACTTCCCCTTTATAGGGGCATTGTTGAGAAAGGTAAAATTTTCAAAAGTGCTTTCTGACAACCTGTTTCATGTTTCAAGCAATTTGTTTAATGTTTTTAAAAATATATTTAATATATACTTAGTTCTATTCTATCTAATGTGTATAATCCAAAGCAATTTTTTTTCTACGTAAGCAAGCATAATATTAGTTGGGTACTTTTCGGTTAGCCGTGTTGGAAAAACTAGATAGTTTCCCTTTAGTTCTTATCACTCATTCAAAACATATCTTAATTGACCTATTTCATCCATTCATGCTTTATTATATTTATTCTGTTTATTTAATATTTAACTTTATTCAGTTATATTTCAGTATTTAGTTCAGTCATACTTAAGTAATTAAATCCTTCAGTTCAATAACTTTGGTTTACATTATAAAAGCATATTTTTATTTAAAGTATTTCATATGGTTTTAAAGTAAAAATATCTTTATTTAGTTACTTACCTTTTGGCCATATTATCTATTCTAAACGCTTTGGGTTTTTCCATTTACTTTCATTTCATTTTGTTTACATCACGTTTTCACTTCCTTCGTACATTGCTAACGTATGTTTATTTTTGATCGTGTCTTCTCATTTCTCGCGGTTTTTTGGCAGATCGATTACGTCACGAAACAAGGGATTACGGCAGGTGGCTCTAATCTGCATTCACCTGCGGTATCTACCTGTGACTGTAATCGATCGTCACGTAACCTTCGGGAAGCCGGAAGTGACCTGTCTGCTGTGGAATGGGGAGATTGCGTCATCGGCTCAGACACGAGGCAGTAGCGTATTTAACCGGTCAATTCACCACCAACCTTCAACTTCCCGATCAACTCTCAGTTGAGTAACCCGAGGTTCGCGAATGTAACTGCCGGTTGATATTTCCGAATTCTTCGTTAACTTCAGGGACATGGTTATTCGACTCTGGGTTACTCGACGGCAGGTTGAAATGTGTATATCTCATTGGCCAAAGGGATCACATGACGTAGCAATAGTCTTTATGGGTTCTGTCCTCCCTTGATTCAGTTTTCAATAACGGAACAAAACAGAATATTGAAAGAGCATAATTGAAGTGTTTACTTTTTGATAAATAAATTTACAAATAAATTTTGAATTAACATTTTGATTTGGTGGTTTAAAAATATTGTCACAGTCATAAAATGCTCATTTTTACAAAATTTTATAGTTATTTATTTATTTATTTATTTATTTTTTTTTTTTTTTTAAGTTTTTTGATTAAAGAATATATATATATATATTATCTACGTTTAATAAACAATTTTATGACCAGGCTAACACTAATAAGTGGAATAAAAGCAAATAGGGAGCTAGATTTATTTATTTTGCAAAAATATTATATAAAAAGATATTTTCATATATTTCTAATGTATGTTTTTTATTTAACTAAAATAATTGATTACAGATTCAATTAAATTATCTTGGATGAAATTGCATGCTTGGTAGCATTTATCCCTTATACGAGACTCAAAAAAGTGTTTTTTTTATGTGTAAATTATTATAATTAATATATATATATATATATATATATATATTTCATTTCATATATAATAATTTTAGAAGCTGTTTGAAAAAATTCTTGTGAACTGCGAATTTTTTCAAATAAGCCTCTTAAAAATGTTTCTTTCAAACAAAAATAATTATTTTTAACTAACAAGGTTTTTTTTTTTTTTTTTTTTTTTTTAGTTATTTGATTAAAGGGAAATTGGAGTGTTTACTTTTTGATAAATAAATTTACAAATAAATTTTGAATTAACATTTTGATTTGGTGGTTTAAAAATATTGTCACAGTCATAAAATGCTCATTTTTACAAAATTTTATAGGATTTTTTTTAAAAGTTTTTTGATTAAAGAAAATATATATATATATATATATATTATCTACGTTTAATAAACAATTTTATGACCATGCTAACACTAATAAGTGGAATAAAAGCAAATAGCGAGCTAGATTTATTTATTTTGCAAGAATATTATATAAAAAGATATTTTCATATATTTATTTCTAATGTATGTGTTTTATTTAACTAAAATAATTGATTACAGATTCAATTAAATTATCTTGGGTGAAATTGCATGCTTGGTAGCATTTATCCCTTATACGAGACCCAAAAAGGTGGGGTTTTTTTTTATGTGTAAATTATTATAATTAATATATATATATATTTTAAAATTTCATATATAATAATTTAAAAAGCTGTTTGAAAAAATTCTCGTGAACTGCGAAAATTTTCAAATAATCCTCTTAAAAATGTTTCTTTCAAACAAAAATAATTATTTTTAACTAACAACTACATATTAGTTTAAATTATTTATCTATTACAAACGGATAAACATTTTTATATATTATAACGATATTTTAACGCAAAATTCCATCTTCTATAATTTTATTCTTTAAACAAACATGAAGTGTAGGAATAAATCTGAAATTTAAGAAAAACTGCTGTTTTTTATTCTTAAAAAAAAAAAAAAAAAAGATTTGAATCTTATATATAATATTTGAGTGTAAGAACATTTGATTTTATATTCGTTAGATGGCGCTACCAAATATTCTCAGTAGATATTTTACGTCTTGAAAACTTTCTTAATAATCACTATAATCTTGACTTTACAGAGTTAAAATATCCTAAAAGGGCTAATAATTAAAAGTAACACATTCTTTCACATTATTATAATTTTTTAAATTAACATTTCGTTTGCTTTCTGCATCACAAATAGCATTGAAAACGAAATAAACGTCAAAACACTTGTCAACGCAACCGCCATCTTTGCTTCAATTGCACATGCGCGTGTCGAATAACTGTAGACGAATAGGTTAGTTCAGTTACTGAACTTATGTTTCGTTTTCTCCTCCATTTTCGGCTAGTTGAGTTAGCGGAGAATTTGATTTCAGGGTCAACCCAGAGTTACAGCGTAACTCGCCAGTTGAGGTTGACGGTGAGTTAGGGGGTAAGAGAGAGACAGTCGTGTGTTCTAGCTGGCTGGAAGCTGTCTCAGTTATTGTTTTGTTTTAGATGTGTCGTCTAGTTGTTTGTATGGTGATGTTTATTTTTAATAAGGAAGTGCTTTTAACTTGTGTTGTGATGTGTTATAATTAATGGAATGGAAGGTGGTGATGTTATTCAATGAAGTGGGATCTGCAAATGGAGAAGAAACCTTTTTTAAAGAACGCCACGGCTTTCGTCTTTGGAAATGAAGCATTTGGATTTCATCATATTTTTTAAAGAGAAACCTTTTGAGAAATAGTTATTAAATAAAAAGGCAGTTTTTCTTGTATTATTTCGTTCAGCTAATTTAATATACTTTTTGTTATTAGTCTTTCATTAGATAGAATGCTTTTTATTTAAAGTGAGTAAGGCTTTTCTTTTTGTCCTGATGTTGTAGTCTAAGAGCTTGCAACGTTTTCGTCACATGATTTTAGCATGGCTCATTTTTCTATATATTCTCCGTCTTTATTGTGTAGTACGAATGCGGCCGGTCTCGCTGGTGGAAGTGGTTGCGTTTACCTGTGGGGGGAGGGGCAATGCAGGTAAAAAAGTGACAAAATTACGTCATTTTAGCATGGATTTTGTTTATAAAACTTGAATCTGCTAACTATTTGTGATATTAAGTTATTAGTCTGGCACCATTTTAACGTTGCCAACACCGTGCCAGACCCTCATTTATAGGCAAAATGAGGTGTCAAATTCACGTCATTTTAGCATAGCTGAAATTTTAGTATGTTATACTTTGGCTATCAGATAAGCCATAATTAATTTGCCAGACGGAAATTCGGTTGCTAAATTACTGCCAGACGCCGATTTAAATCTGGCAGAGAAAGCACCTATTATGAGAGTTTGCAGCTTTTGTAGTGCTTTGGCTACTTTCAATACACAATAAAGCCGTAATTGTTGTCAAAGCAACGACCTTTGCTTTAGATAAAAAGTATCTCTCTCTCTCTATATATATATATGAATAGCCACCCGTCCCGACTTCGCGTGGGTGCACAATGTGTCGACTACAATGCAGGGTAGGTGGTAGGTAATTAAACATTATTCTAAATAATATTCCAAAATAATTCTAAATAGTATAGAAGTGGAGGTGAGAAAAAACTGCAGTACTTACAAATTTTAAACTTTAAATAAAAGCTTGTAAAAATGTGATAAGTAATGTTTTTCTATTTATGTACATAATGACAATAAAAAATTAATTTTAATATAGCAGAACCACCAGGCTTCACCCGAGTTAACCTTGGCCTACCAGGTAACATAAGTAAAAATTCAATATTCTAAAAATACGCCGATCACAATAACGCATCCGCGTCCATAAACCGTCAAAATGACATTCAGAAAAAACATGTTATTTTGACGCAATCATGCTAAATCCCTCAGCTTTATAATTGATTAAATGAATTTCTTTTAAAAAATGTCTTACGCAAAATATCTAATAAAAAATCAGCAGTAGTTGTCTTATTCGTCTAATCTTCCATAATCGAGTTCATATCCTTTGTTTAACCCCCTTAGTGGGTGAATTTCTAAAATTGCTTTAAACACGTGTTTAACTATTATTCTTTAGTAGAATTATTATCCGAAATTTCATGCTCCTACCTGAAACTGCTGCTGAGATACGGTGAAATGACCTAAAACGTTTGACAATCCATTTAACCCCCTTAGTAGTTGAATTTCTAAAATCGCTGAAATACGTGTTTAACTATTTTTTTAGTAGATTTGTTATCCTGAATTTTGTGCTCCTATCTAAAACTGCTGCTGAGATATGGTGAAATGACCTAAAACGTCCGAACCTGCATTTAACCCCCTTAGTGAATTAACTTTTTTTAATAGTCTCTCTTAACTTTTAAATAATTTAGTAAATATTTTCTCTTAATTATCTGAATAAACTTATATGACCTTATTTGACGGTCTGGCTGGCAGAAGATGTTGTGTTTACTTGTGAGAGTAAGGGCAATGCAGGTGAAAAAATTACAACATTAAATTTTGATAACATGAGTTTTGTTTATAACATTTGTTTCTGCAAACTATTTGTGATATTAAGCCATTAATGCGAGACGGTTTCAACGTTTTTAAGACCGTGCCAGACTCTGATTTATAAGTAAAAAATAAATCATCTACACATCAAACACGTCATCTACACACAGTTCAAATTTAAATATGTTATTCTTTGGGTATCAGACAAAACATAATTAATTAGCCAGACACCAATTCCGTTGCTAAATTAATGCTAACATCTAGAAAGAAGTAAGCAAGCAATAAAATTAAGTATGAAAATACGTCGTAGTTGATAATAATAAATAATTAAAAATAATATAATAATAGGCATAAATTAGCAATAACAGGTCAGCGAACTGTAGCGAACAGGTAAACGAAAGAAAAAGTAAATACATTCCATTTTGAGTTTTCAAAAAATATATTATATTGAAAAGTAAGTGCTATACATAAGTGCTATATGTAATAATGAAAAATAAGTGCTATATATAATAATAAAAATAAGTGCTGAATATAATGAAAAATAAGTGCTGAAAAGTACATTAACTTAAAATATTATTTCAAAATTATTTCGCCTTGTGCATTTTCAATGTCTTTATCTTCGTCACTGCTGTCATCATTATAAGAATTATTATCATCTTTATCATCATTAACATTGCCTATTTCTTTCTAACCACTATAAATTTATTTAGAAAATTAAGAGAAAAAAATATATGTTGTATAGTTTAAAATTAACAGCGAATATTAATAAAGATTAATTATAATATTACTTAAAAATTAAGACAGAATTTAAATAAATGGTTGACAATTTATGGTGGAGTTTCAGTTTTGCTCTTTTTTCGCTCCTTTGGCGATTTTATACATCTCTATACTTATAAAAGAGCATGTCCTCATGACTCAGAATCAACGCCGAGTCTCAACCGCTGCTCCTAGGACTACGAAATTTGGAAGATATGTACCCACTAAGAAAGTATTTTTGAAAATCCAGCCCTACGGGGGTTAAATGGGAGGTTCGAAAGATTTAGGTCATTTCTCCATATCTCTGCAGCAGTTTTACGTAGGAGTATGACATTCAGGATAACAAATCTACTAAAAAAATAGTTAAACATTTATTTCATGGATTTTAGAAATTCAATCACTAAGGGAGTTAAATGGGGGTGGTTGAGAGTTTAGGTCATTTCCCCGCCATATCTGAAAAGCAATTTTAGATAGGAGAGTGAAATTCAGCATACCAATTCTACTAAAAAAGGTGTTAAACATATATTTCAGCGATTTTGGAACAAGCGATTTTAGAGCCAACATCGACTATGAACTCGGTTATGAAAGACTAAACGAATAAGACATCTGTTGCTAATTTTTCATTGTTGCTTTGGCGACAATCACGGCTTGGCTGTGTATTGATAGTAACCCACACGAAGTCGGGACGGGCGGCTATTCATATATATATATATATACTACACATTTTTGTGATATCTTTTATGATATTCTACATTATAGAGCAAACCTATTAAATACATGTCTTTCTAATAAACCTAAATATAAAATTAATAATACACAATTAATTATAAATTTTTCCAATCATGTATTTAATAATATCAATTTACACAATATAATAAACAACATTACTAACAATTTTCCAATAAAAAATTTTACCATTCACAAGACATACAAATATAATCGCACACTTGGACGTAAAATTTTTAATTACAATTCTTTTGCAAAACAAATGGTCTCTTCAAGTAATTACCCATGTTATTGTAATGACCCAAAATATCAAAAGTACATAAATACAACACATGGTCATATCATTACTGGTGATCTTAATATTGTAGAACAACCTATTTTACAAAACTTAATGCATAATGGAACAAAATTTCGCCTTCCATATAAGTGTAATATCAAATCCATAATATTGCAGTTTATTCAAGATATTGATTTATTTATATATAAAATTGCTATTGATTACAATAAACCTATCGAGTATTTTAGTGAATGGAGATTTTCTGTTATAGATAAAATGAAAAATGAAATTATAAAAAATTATCATCATATTACACATGCAGCTTTTAATAATATAAATAAACATATATCAGAATTACAAAACAAATTTATAATTACTTATGTAGATAAATCTCCAAATAATTATGCTATCATTTGTAAAGAATACTATAAAGTGTTAATTCACAATGCAATCAACACAAGCAATATTTTTAATAAAACTAAATTAAATATTGAAATAAATAATAGAAAATTATTAAATTATCACAAATTACTAAAAATCAAATGTAATAATTTAAATTATCCTTATCTTGTTATAATTCCAAAATTTCATAAAAATCCTATTAAATTTCGCACTGTTACCATCGGGTGTAACACATATAATAATAATGCAAGTAATTTACTACTTAATATTTTAAAGCAGATATATGATATAACGTTAAAACATAATAACCAACATTGCCTAAAAAACAGTTTTCATCTCATTAATAAAATACATAATAGCAATCCGGTAAAATTCATAAAAACATTGGATTTTAATGATTTATTTAATAACATTGATATAAAAGACTTACATAAAACAATGTGTATATTATTTAAAGAATTTAAATCTCAATTAAAATTAAAAGAACATATTTCAGTAAATTTTTTTAAAACTTTACTAAATTTTACATTGCATAATAATTACATCATATATGACAATATTATTTATAAACAATGCCAGGGAATTCCGCAGGGCGGTACAGCATCTAGTATTCTCTCTGACCTTTACTTATATTATTATGAAAGAAATATTAGTACTATCAATGATTATGTATTTTATCGCTATATTGATGACATTATCATATTTTATTTCAATGAAAAAAATTGCACATCACCACTCAATTTTTATCCTACTCAACTTAAATTAAGCGAAAATGATTTAATTAATAATAATATTAACTTTCTTGACTTAAAAATCAATATTAATAATAATTATAAATTAATTTTTGATATTTATGATAAGAGATTTGATTTTCCATTTAAAGTAAATATTTTTACCAATTATGCTTCTTGTTTACATAAATCTGTATATAAAAATATAATTATCAATTATCTACATCGTATAAAATACTTATGCTCAGATATAAATAAAAACAAAAATATTAGATTTATTTGAGATCAAGCAAAAATATATGGTTATCCAATTTTTATGATAAATTCAATTATCAACTCTTTTAAATAACATTTATTATATCATTTAATTATTAACACTGTATGTAATAAATTTTTGTTTTAATGTGAGATAACATATAACAATAGATATAATATTACAATTATAATATACATTAATACAATTATAACATATTAAGAAATTTAAAATTTGTATTGAACATTATATACACTCTGTATAGTATGTGATTGTGCGTTGCCGATCACATATGTTTAGGGTGTCTTTGATGAGCAGTTTTCATACATTTATAATTTAACTTATACAATAACACATAAAATTATACATGGATAACATTGGTTATTATAACTCACAAACATATCTATTTGCAAAGTGTATAAATATAATGAGCTCTCAACTTGTCTTTCAAATCATTTCTCTCAACTCGACTCGAATGTCAACATGTTTGATACGTGCCATGTGGAATTGATCATTATGCAGAAGTTGCTATATTTTGAGGATTCTGGATCATTCTTGTAAGTAAAACATTTTTTCTACAATTTAAGGGTTCTAATTTCAAATATTATTTCAAAAATGATATCTGGTGGTCATTTAGTGTGGTGATTTATAAAGATTTTAGGATAATCGTTGTAAGTGATATATTATATATTTCTTAATGGTTTTTTATTTACATTTTACATATTTCCAATTTTAAATTTTTCCAATTGTTGTCTGGTAATAATTCAGTATACTTGGCTGATTCTACTGTTCTTAGCATCATGCCAGTAGAATTATGAAATACTGAATTATTTTTAAAACACATGTGGGTGCAGCCAAGCTGACGAGTACATCCACATGTTTTTCATATCCAATTCTTGATTGGTTCTCATGTGGTCCAGTTTTTCCACTGAATAATGTTCATAATTAATTTATTAATCCATTTGTGTTTACTTAATAGCAACTCCAATTTATAATTTTTTTTCCCCTTTCTCTCTCTTTTTTTAAAAATGTTCTTAAGGTATGAGTAAATTTGGCTAATTACAATTGAAGCACATGCTATGGTAATTTTATGATTGCACATGTTAATTATTAGCTATGTGGTATTCTGATTACACAATATCATTAATTATCTCTTTGTAGATTTTAGTAGAATGATATTAGAACTTGATATGTTTTTGAAATTCATAGATATTATAAATATTATAATTATATATATATATATATATATATATATATATATATATACAGAGAGAGAGAGAGAGAGAGAGAGAGAGAGAGAAAGAGAGAGAGAGATACTTTTATCTAAAGCAAGGATCGTTGCTTTGGCAACAATTACGGCTTTATTGTGTATTGAAAATAGACAAAGCACTACAAAAGCTGCAAATTCTCATAATAGGCGCTTTCTCTACCAGATTTAAATCGGCGTCTGGCAGTAATTTAGCAACCGAATTTCGGTCTGGCAAATTAATTATGGCTTATCTGATAGCCAAAGTATAACATACTAAAATTTCAGCTATGCTAAAATGATGTGAATTTGACACTTCATTTTGCCTATAAATGAGGGTCTGGCACGGTGTTGGCAACGTTAAAACGGTGCCAGACTAATAACTTAATATCACAAATAGTTAGCAGATTAAAGTTTTATAAACAAAATTCATGCTAAAATGACGTAATTATGTCACTTTTTTACCTGCATTGCCCCTCCCCCCACAGGTAAACGCAACCACTTTCACCAGCCAGACCGGCCGCATTCGTACTACACAATAAAGACGGAGAATATATAGAAAAATGAGCCTTGCTAAAATCACGTGTTTTCTGACGTTGCTAGCTCTTAGACTATTGTGGTTTTTAGACTTTTATAATATTAGCTTTCATGTCATCAAAAGGCTACTGGTAATTAATAGTTCAGAACGAGATTCCATTTTTAGTATGTTGACACCGTTCTGTCTATTATTCTTGCATCAGTAATTTTGGAAGACGAAATTACTTGTTACCGTTTTGCTATTGAAACACCAAATACGGTTATTCGGTTTGGGTTTCAAGTGATAGCACTTTATATCAGTAGACCGTTTGCCATTGGGACTGTTACTTAATAAGTATAGATAGTACCCTGGAGTGGCATGTTTTGTCCGGCGGTTCAGCGTACGACTGTTTCGTGGTCGAGCAGGTACGGTTGGTCGTTACTGACAAGTTGATGAATGGAGGTTGTATTTGAAAGGATAGAGTCATCGGATCGGGAAGTGAGGAAAGATATTGTTTTATGTTTAATTAAAGTTTGGTTTTAGATTAATGGAATTTATTTAATGTTAATATATTTTTTACAAGATTAAGGTTATTTATTTAAAAGATCATTAAAGTAAATTAGATGTTTCTTTTTCTTTGTATTTAATTAAAAGTAATTTCGTTTTCCTTTTAAGTTAATTTGGTAGTGAACTTAATTAAATTAAAGTAAAGTTGTTAAAGAATCTGTTTCATATTTTTATCGTTGGTGCACCAGTTTTTCACATCCGGAATATAAGATATAAGTTTAATGGTCTCAAGATATGTTGTGTAAGTTTTAAGACTTCTGTTTTTGACAAATGAAGATATAAGGTTAATGTGACATCGTTTTGACTCTGGAATATTGGAAATATGTATTTTATTTTAAACTTGTTTTTACTTGGTAAATTGAATAAATCTTGATTAAGTTTAATTCCTTTTGTCTGTTATTATTTCATTAATATCTTAGATTTTCAGTTATCTTTATTTTGCTTTTGAACCTTGGTCAATTACAGCATCAACGCACCACTTGTGCCGATGCTCTGCTTACTTCATATATTACCTTAGGGTTTAAAATAACAAGCCGGGCGCCAGTGATATGTATGCATGCATATATACACACATATATTTATATATACACCAGCGATGCCGCCAGGGTACGCCGATTTAAATCAGCTTGATTTTAATCATGATTTAAATCATGATTTAAATCACTTGATTTTTTAAAAAAAAATCATTGATTTAAATCACATTATTTTTTTTTTAAAGTAACTTTTAAATATACACTAAAATTTAAAAAAAACTTTGAAAAGAGTACATGTTTATTTAAATCAAACAAAACAAGCAAAATATAAAAATATATATTCTCAATGCACTCCAAGAGTGATCTCATTTTCAACAGAAATCCTCTGGTTACTTTTCTTTGTAGACACCTGTAGAGATAATGGACTTCATTGAATGGGATAACAAAGGTAACCCATACCAGAGTAAATAGATAACAAGGAAGAATTTATTTTGTCCACTGACCAATAGGGGTTAGTTACAAACTTGTTTTGTGTTCACACTTGATGTCAAATAATCAACTATCACAACTACAAGCTTTTTGCTTAAAATTAGTGAACTGTAGATAGCAAAATTTGGTATAGTATAAGGCAAATTGGATGTTTTTTAAAAATAAAATGGCTGGTAGGAAAAAGGATCTCATAGCTAACTGAATTGGAAAAAAAAGGCGTTTGAATCTGCAAATACAAAATATTCAACTTCTTTTATGCCTTTAATCAAGAAATTTTTAGTTAAGGCAGATCCATTTTATGATTTACTTTTTGAGAAAAACATCATTTCCCAAATGTCACCTTTGGAATGGTGGAAGGTTGCATTTTAAATCAACTGTTTGTCCAACTGACCAAAATGCTATAAAGAAATTACTGCGGTAGCTACTTCTGCTTCTGTAGAAAGAATATTTTCTACTTATGGCTTAGTACACTCCAAACTTCAAAACAAGCTGGGTCACGAAAAAGCAGGAAAATTAGTTTTTCTTTACAAAGCACTAAATTTGTCTTAACTAACCATTTCGTGGTTACATTTCCCGATTTAAAATAATCAGTTACCTTGACACTTTGTCCATTTTTTTCTTTCAAAATGTCAGTATAAAAAATTTTTACTTTAAAAGAACCTAGTTTTTTATTGAAAATTTCATGCATTAAAATAAATACCGTATTTTCCGGTAATAACGCCGCACCGAGTATAACGCCGCGGATAAATATTTATTTTTTACTTAGTGAACTAGTTTAACGCCGCACCGAGAATAACGCCGCACTCGTTTTAAAGTACAGTACAGTCTCTAAAATCCGGAATCGTTCCGGACATGGCTTTTCCGGATTTTAGAGATCCTGAAATAACAACCTAAAATTATAAGCAAAAATTATAAATAATAATCATAAAAAATCATAATACTTATAAAAAAATCCTGTAGTTATTTTTTTTCCTTTAATTACCGAATCATTGGAGTCGTTTTCCGAATCATCGGCAGCTTTTCTTTTGTTTATCATACTGTTCCACTGTTTAGCAACGGAATTTTATCCACTATTGACAGAGAAATGTGTTTTCTTTTTTTACTAATTGCGGACATAATTTAATGCACTAGGATGAACTAAACAAAATTTAATATATATTAATAAATCTTAATGTAACTGAACGATCGCTGATCATATAAATAATCATGAATAAAATAAACCTCTCTAAAATTAATTTGAGAAAATGACTGGTACGGCCATCTATCGACAAAATGCCGAATATCAACTAGAATAGAAAAAATTTAACAAAATTGTTTGATGCTGCCATCTATGAACAAATTAAGAAGCAAAACTAACAAAATTATGGAGTCCGAATTTTGGAGGTTTCGGATTTAAGATGTCTGGATTTTAAAGACTGGACTGTATCATAAAAGCAAGCTTATCAAGTTTAAAGGTCTTAATTTAGGCAATATAAAGTAATACACATAAAATTGAATAATCTTAAATAAAATAACTTACCTTGTAATATAAATCATATGCACGATGCTCACAGATGTCTCAGTGTTGAATCCAGGAGGTGGCCCGGGGGGGAATGTCCCCCCCGGAGCATTGAAATGTCTCCCCCGGAGTATTTGAAATTTTATGCTTTCAGAGGTCAAAAAGTGGAATTTCCCCCCCGGAACTCTATAATGTCCCCCCCGGAGCTACAGAAATCCCTCCCGGAGAAAAGTGTCTGAATTCAACACTGGATGTCATTATCAATATAATTTATTTAAAAAAAAAATATCACATAAAACACTACAAATTAATTTTCAGTGTCTGAAAACCCATCAAAATCATCATCTTCGGTGTCGGTATGGAACAATTCCAAAACTTCAGGCGGCAAATGTTCATCAGTATCTGAACTGGACTCGTCGACGTCATCGAATTCTTTGTCATCGGAATGACTATCGAACCCATCGGTGCTATTTTGTTGGAATTCGGTAATTTCAGCTTTAAAAAAGGCTTTCTCTACCATATCCTTCGGAATTTTGTTCCAAGAGTTCAAAATCCACTCGCACACTTCAGAATTTGTTGCTTTTCGCATACGGCCTCCTTTTGTGAACGTGTGATTCTCTGCCGACATCCACGATTCCCAGTAGTGACGCATGTTGGCTTTAAATGAACGATTTATGGACAAATCCAAAGGTTGTAATATCTTTGTTAGTCCCCCTGGTACAATTGCCAGTCTTGTTTTTTCTTTGCCAAGGGTTTTTTTTGTTTCTTCTGTAAGGTGAGCCCTCATTGAGTCCATAATCAGCAGAGAGTTTTTTTGAAAAATGAAATTTGGTCGTTTCCTCCAACATTTTTCTGCCCACTCCTTCATCACATCCTGGTTCATCCAGCCTTTTTCATTAGCGAGGACTACTATGCCTTTAGGGAAGTTTTCTTTTGGGATTGTTTTCCTCTTGAATATAACCATCGGAGGTAATTTATGTCCCGAGGATAAACATGAAAGCACCACGGTAAAGCCGTTTTTCTCGTTCCCAGTTGTGACGATAGGGACAGACTTTACACCGACAAAATCTGCTGAACGAGATGCGGGCATGTCAAACGAAATGGGGACCTCATCCATATTTCCTACCTCCGATGGCTTCAGTGCATATTTTTTCACTTCTTCTTTAACAAACTTTAGAAACAATTCTTTTTTCTTCTCCCAGTCATCGGGTAATTTCTGGCCAACAGTCGTCCGGGCTCTCATTGTCAACTTGTTTCTTCTAAAAAATCGGTTACACCATGATGGTCCACCTCTAAAATCATTTAGACCTTTGGCTACCGCCATTTGATTCGCTTTAATCCTTATTAGAACTGTTGATAAGGACCGGCCATTTTTTCTTTGATTCTCTATCCATTCACAAAGTTCTTTTTCCAAATCTGGCCACTGAGCTTTAGGCCCGCGACGTTGCGCTCGTTTCAGTTTTGGCATTTTTAATAGCACTTCTTCCTGCTTTCGCCACTCTCTAATTCTTTTCTCGTCAACATTCAGCTCTCGAGCTGTACATCTATTGCCATTCACTTTGGCTAACCCGATTGCATGTAACTTAAACTTTGCCGTATAACTTCGGCGCTTAGAATTTTCGGAAAACATAATGACCTTGTCTGAAGAGCTCCACGTGCTAACTATCAACTAACTAACGTCTTCTGTCCGTTCGCTTTCGCAGTAGAATCTAGAATGGGATGCGAAGTAAAGACAAGTTGAGCTGTTTGCCTCTTTTTATTGTTGAAAAATATTATGAACATGGTGTAAAATAGTTTCCCGGTCGGCGCCGGTGAAGAATGGAGGGAGAAAATGGGAGGAGTTATTCCTTATAGGGCATGCAGGACGCTCTGAGGCAAACTTCAGGAGAGCCATTGTGATTGGATGCGACGTCTAGTCAAAGTGCAGTTTTCTACTCCTGAAAATTACATCATTTATAAACACCCTGATATGTTTACGGCGTGCGAGACTTTTTTTTTTTCGTACAAGTACGATATAAGATTATGGATTATTTTTTTTAAACAAGATTTCTAGTAAATTTTTACATAACGATCGGCAGTAAATTTGGTGCTACTTACAAGCCGCACCTAGTTATTGGCCGCAGTTTTGTTTTCAAAACAGAAAAATCTAGTTTAACGCCGCGGCGTTATTACCGGAAAATACGGTAATTGATTACCCTGATACCTTGTCCATTTTT
This sequence comes from Maratus michaelseni, assembly GCA_963931845.1. Classification (NCBI taxonomy): domain Eukaryota; kingdom Metazoa; phylum Arthropoda; class Arachnida; order Araneae; family Salticidae; genus Maratus; species Maratus michaelseni. The sequence continues at coordinate 471,781,308 of OZ007589.1, forward strand.
TCTTCAAAATGCCAGTATGAGGAATTTTTATTATAAAAAAAGTTTAAAAGAACTTAGTTAATTATTATTTTAGTTAACACTGATTTATGACTATACATTTATACCATGACTAATTATAAAATTATATTTTTAATTTTATTTTGACCTTTAAACATTTAGTTATATCGAACAAAAAGGATTCATTAGTACTACATTGGATGTTTATTCTGGGTTTAATTTTGCATTTGTCACTGGTTAAACAATAATCTTTTTACATATTGTACTAATATATAAATTTTACATATTGTAACATATTTAAAATAATATGTCATGATGGGGTTTGTTTTGGTGAGTGGATGGTATCTTGAATGGTATTAACACATCTTATTGACAGCTCTTAAGGTCATCATTATACAGAAGTATAAAAATTTATGTAACAAAATATTTTAAAATACTATTTAATCTAAGTCTATCTTAATTGCATTTATAAAACAATTGAAAATGGTATGCTATAGACTTTAAAGTTTAAAATAATATTGTTAGTTAATTTAAATAAAAAAAATCCGATTTAAATAAAAAAAATCTGATTTAAATAAAAAAAATCCGATTTTTTTGATTAAAAAAAAAAAATCATGATTTTTTCATACCCTGGATGCCGCAGATGCGCTATAGCACGTAAATTACGCAAAAAAATTAGAGTAAAAAAAAAAAAAAATAGTTCTTACGCGCCCTATAGGACGCCTAATTTTTTACACACATAAATTTTTCAAAGAATCGCGAAATTATTTTGTCGAATAATTCGAAAAAAAGGCGAATTTCGTTGTAGGATCGCAAAAAAACTGGAAACTTCGTCGAAGGATCGCGAAAAAATGGCGAATTTCATCAAAGGATGGTGAAAAAATGGTAAATTTTGTCGATGAATCGCAAAAATAACGTAGAATTCATTAAAAGATCACAAAAATGGCTAATTTCATTGACTGATCGCGAAAAAAAAACACAAATTTAGTCAAAGGGCCGTGGAAAAACGTGAATTTCGTCAAAAGGCTGTAAAAAAAAAACACGAGTTTCGTTGAAGGATTGTGGAAAAATTCGAATTTCGCCGAAGGGCCATGGAGAAAATGCCAACTTGGTCAAAGAATCGCAGAAAAAACTGCTAATTTCGTCGAAGAATCACGGGAAAAATGCCCAATTTTGTCGAAGAATCCGAAGAAATGGCAAATTTCGTTGTCTGATCGCGAAAAAATTATGAATTTTGTCAAAGGATCGCGAAAAAATGACGAATTTCGTTGAAGGATCGCCACAAAACAGCAAATTTCGTTGAAAAATTGCCAAAAAACGGTGAATTTCATTGAAGGATCTCGAAAAAACATCAAATTTCGTCAAAGGATCTTGAAAAAACGTCAAATTTTGTCGAGGGATCTTGAAAAGAACAGTAAATTTCGTCGAAGGATTGCGAAAAAAATACGAATTTTCAAAGGATTTCAAAGGCGAATTCATCAAAGGATCTCAAAAAGGGCTAATTTTGTTGACAGACGCGATAAAAATGCAAATTTCGTCGAAGGGCCACGAAAAAACCCTGTGAATTTCGCCAAAGGATTGCAGAACCCCCCCGCCCCCCTCACTAATTTCATCAAAGGTTTCACTAATTTCATCAAAAATTGGGTTAACCCGAACCTAAATTGCAGGAATCTACACCCGACCTGCAACAACAACAACAGAAATAGTGCTGAGAGAGGATTTCCCCCCCCCCCCTCTCTCTGCTGTAGCCTTTCAGAAAATAGGTGAGGAGGTTAGGCAATGATGAGACACCACAAGAGTTTCGTCAATAAGGAGCAGCCAATTTCCAGATAAATCTTTTATTAATGAACAGAAGCGATGCACGTAACAGTTCCCACAGTATCCGGTATAAACTTATAACCCTCAGGCTTGATGATGGCTCACTACATTGTTTAATAGATCGTAAAGAGCTGTTATGAAAATTCTATGTGACTTCAACACCAGATAACCATTTGGTTAGTACTCTCAAACACGACAAAAATCTGCTCTCCAAATGCCTGCTAGTGCATTTTGTTAACCGCGCGTAGGGTTACTGATGACGACGTAACGAGGGCACGATCCAATGAGTGAGAGGCGAATGAGGCACAAGGGAGAAGATTTAACACGAAAGAATCCCCCTCGTAGCCGCACATTGATTTTGAAGTGAAAAATACCCAGCGCGCGAAACAAAGCATGGAATAAAAATTTTAGAAAATGGCTTTTAAAAACATTCGAAATGACAAAAGCGTCTCTCAGAATTTTATAGATTGGGGAGTTGATAAAAGTTACAAATGAACTTAAAATTTTAGATTAAGATTTGGAATAAGATAATTATTAATATACGGGTAGGGTTATTACTTTTAAAAGGACATTAAATAGGAATAAATATTATTAAGAATTAAGGAAATACTGACTATGTCAGAAGTTAGATTAATTTAAAGGACTAATGCGAAATAAATAAATTTTTTATATAACATTATCTCTCCCCCCCCCCCCCCCCCCCTAAAATCCAAATGACTGGTAGATCCGATGATCTACAAGTTCATTAACCCTTTTTATCCTGACGGTACTTATAAGCAGGGATCATTCTAGAACATAAAAAAGGGCAGGGTGTACATTACATAATAAGGGCAATTTTATTAAAAAGGGCACATCATTTCATAAAAAAGGCATTTTTGTAATAATATACTGGTGGGGAGGGAAGTCTGGCAACAGCTTAAAGTATACTCCTTAATTTAAAAAAATCCAATAACATTTCTAATTTCCATAACTTCACCGTTTGAAAAGTATTAAAAATAGCAAAACAAAACTTGTTCTCGATTTTTATTGTAAAATTGTTTACTATATTCACAGTCATTTCCCCCTTTCTCTACATTATTCAAAAACTTCTCTCTCTAAAACTTTTATTCACCAGATAACTTTTTCCCAGTTTTAGCAAATCTGGTTTTGAAAAAGCTACAAAATAAAAGTTCTAAAGCTACTTCTCAATTTTTTTACAGAACTTATGTCATTTATCATGTGGTCAAAGGCCAGAATGCCTGATCTAATACTATATTTCACTAGACAAGGTGAAATTAATCAATGACCCTTAGTTACCCTTTATGTCTTGTTCAATGGAAAAAATGAATCGCTCAAAGTCAAAGATTAGACATACCAGGACATTTTTATCAGAGAAATAAAGAGGGAAAGAGGAATACTCCTGATGTACCATACTAGCATTCTAAAAATAAAAGATAAGTAAAGAATTTTTGAAAGTACAATGCAAACAAGGCAGGATTCTACCCAGGAATAAAAGGAGGGTAGAATTCTACCTGGAGAAAGGGCAAGGAGGGTAGAATTCTACCTGGAAAAAGGGCAAGGAGGGTGGGATTTTATCTAAAAAGGGCATGAGGGTAGGCCGCCCTTCTGAAACTCTCTAGAATGATCCCTGCTTATAAGTACCACTTTAACCCCTTCGCGACGAGCGTCTTTTACAGAATTTTTAATCTGTTACCACCGGTTTTTCAGGCTGTGTTTAATTCACGTCCATTATGCTATCTGTATGAAGAAAATACCAGGGATCACTCTAGAGAGTTTCACAAGGGCGGTCTACTCTCATGCCCTTTTTAGATAAAATCCCACCCTCCTTGTCCTTTTTTCAGGTAGAATTCTACCCTTCCTGCCCTTTTTTCAGGTAGAATTCTACCCTCTTTTTATTCCTGTGTAGAATCCTACCTTGTTTGCATTGTACTTTCAAAAATTCTTTATCTTTTAATTTTAGGATGCTAGTATGATACGTCAGGAGTACTCCTCTTTCCCTCTTTATTTCTCTGTGAAATGCCCTGGTATGTCTAATTTTTGACTTTGAGTAATTCATCTTTCCATTTATCATTTTTTCCCTTGAACAAGACATAAAGGGTAACTAAGGGTCATTGATTAATTTCACCTTCTCTAGTGAAATATAGCATTAGATCAGGCATTCTGGCCTTTGACCACTTGATAACTTACATAAGTTCTATAAAAAAATTGAGAAGTAGCTTTAGAAATTTTATTTTGTAGGTTTTTCAAAACCAGTTTTGCTAAAACCAGGAACAAGTTATCCAGTGAATAAAAGTTTTAGAGAAGTTTTTGAATATCATAGTAAAGGGGGGGGGGATGACCATTAATATAGTAAACAATTTTGCAATAAAAATCGAGAATTTTGGTGATTTTAATACTTTTTAAAAGGTGAAGTTATGGAAATTAGAAATGTTATTGGATTTTTTTTTTAAAGTAAGGAGTACTTTAAGCTGTTGCCAGACTTCCCTTTCCATTAGTATATTGGTCTATGCACTTATTACAAAAATGCCCTTTTTATGAAATGATGTGCCATTTTCAACAAAATTGCCCTGATTATGTAATGTGTGCCCTGCCCTTTTTTATGTTCTAGAATGATCCCTGAAATACTGAACCATCACCTTTGACACCATCTCATTTTTTAGTTGGTAAACGATTAATGTCCTTACCTTCTTATGGATTACCAATTTGCACCCAAGAAAAATCCAATAAAATCTTGTTGACGAAAAAATATAAATATAAGCAACAGATTACTGATCACAGGGCTGCCATTTGCTACTCAAATTCTACTTTTTGCTACTATTTTCAGCTTCAGGAGACTAAGGCAACTTTTTTACGCAAAAAAGGTTTGAAATGCAACTATTTCTGACAAATAGGCTGCTATTTTATGAAAAAGGAGACTTTTTGAAAATTTTATTCTAGCTTTTTCAAATACATGTTGCAGGAAATATGAAACAACAATATTTTTTTTTTTACCATTCCAGTACAATTTTTCTAGGTGTTCGATACCACCACCAAACAGCACTTTTCTTGACCAAGAGTCAATTTCACTCATTTTTCTCTTAATTAATTGTTCTAATTGCTGCTGCATAGTAAAAGTAAGCAAATAAGCAATTATATCCTTTGATCTCCCAGCATACGTAGTTTTAAATCATTAAAATTCTATTTCTCAAACGAAAAAAAAAAATTGTCCTATTTGTTGCTCACTAATGACAATAAATACTAACCTCCTCCGTTAAAAAATTTCTAATTCCTCCTTTGCCCTCATCCCCACTCTCACCCTCATGCTGTGTTTCAAATCCTTTAAATCTCTATCTATTTATTTTTTAAAGAAAAGACATCTGCCCTACTTACTGATCACTGCTTCTAATAACAATAAATAAATAATGATCATCTAAATTCCCCTCTTTTTTTCTTTCAAAATATACACTTCTCCCACAGCATACAAGGAAATTTAAAATCTGTATTTTTATATTTAAAAAATTCTCCTGTCCTACTTGTTGCTCTGTAGTGCAATAAATAAGTAATCAGGCTTATAAACTACCCCTTCCTTTAAAAATTTTTGGTTCGCCCAACCCCTCCAGCAGATTTTAATCATCCACCTCTCCCTCTCAAATTTGCATTTCTCGCCCTTCCCTCCTCCAGTGTAGGAAGAGGTTTAAAATATTTATTTAGAGAAAAAAATCTCACCTAATTGTGTTATAATATGGGCTTAAAATATTTAAAACTCTTTATGTTAAACAAAGTCTGTCATCTTCATTGCTTTCTAGTAACAATAAATAATTAATGAATCATCTAAAATACCCCCACTCCTCATGCCCAATTTCTGTTTTCTCCCACTTCTGCAATTTCAAACTTTTTAAAATTTAATTTTTTTTTTTTTTTTTTTTGCTGTATTTGATATTTTGTATTGTAGAATACCAATGATCTAATTTCCCTCCCCCCCTGAAAATTTTCATTTGTAAATAATTTTTCAAATAGATTTTCGTAATGTGTAGTGCATCACCCTAAATCGGGACGCTAACTATGTTGTAGTAATCTACAAAAAATGTCATTTCAAAGTAAGCAAATATACACATAAAATAAAAACTTCCCTGATACTGCAGTTTAGGAAATGTTCCAAGAAAGATTTCTTGAAGTTCATTACGAAAGCAAAAAAGGCTGGAAATATCACTATCATGAGAGACGGTAGTTTCTCGAGTAACGCATCAAAAACCGAAAGCCCCAAACTGAAGATTTCCGTCATTCTATATATACACCTAGTTTGAGTTCAAAGGAAAAGCGAAACGCCGACATTTAATATCTCAGCAAATATGAGGCATAACGTTTTGATTTTTTCACAGCTGTCTTATATCTCCGATCTAACTCTATCCTGAAATTTATACATTTCTATATGCAATAGATTTTAAGATATGGAAACTCATTTTTAAGTAAAATGGGGTTTTTCTCTCTGCATGTAATGGTGTCATGGTGTAAAACGCTATTCTCGATATATGCTCGGACGATTTTTAAAAAATTAATATATGATATTAATCGGTTTTAGATGAAGCGAATCCCCCGACCCGCTTAAATAGGAAAACTCTAGTTTTTTATATAATCTGGTTTTAAAATGGGACTATTTTCTTAAGCCTATTACTGTAGAAATGCATAGCATTTTTCACACCTTCCCTCTGCCGCTAGATAAGGTGAAAAAATTATATACGGTTTCCCGTTAAAACTTCTGATATGTTCACGAGCAAATAATTAAAAAATTTTTTAATGCAAAAACAATTAATTATATACTCTAAACATGTAAAACATATGTATTAAATTCAGTTGTTGCTTATATGTTTTCTCTTTTTGTTACAAAGAAATAATTTCAGATTTTAAACAAGATATGGTCGAAAAATTTATTTCGATTCCTTTTTCAAAATGAGGAAATATTTTTTTAATTACATGTATTCAATTTTACTGCTAAATATAATAAATCTTTCATTTTCTAATGATAAAATATTTTTAATTTCTGTGTTTCTTTCGCAATGAAGACAACCAACCAATTATTACTGTATCGACTGTATCAATGCGCGAAGCACAAATTAGCGAGAGTATACAAACTGAGCAAATTGGGAAAAGATAGGCACAGAAAATCAAAGATATTATACTTACTATTAGGTATTTTGTTTATTTATTCATTGTTTTTTATTTTATATGACTTGATGGTTCTTTTAAAAATTTTCGTTTTGGTAAGGTGCTTAGTTGGTCTTTGTCAGAGAAACTGCTAGTTACATGTTTTTATAGCTTTAAAATATTACTTTTATGTTATTTTGTAAAAGAAAATGCAGAAAGTTAGTTCTGAATTAAGTGTTTTATGTTATACAATGGATAAATAAGTTCTTACTTACTTTAAATCCAGGGTTTGAAAAGTAAACAAATAGCTTTTTTTTTTCCTTTTTTTTTCTCATTGCATTACCTCATTGCATTCATATTGCCAGTACATTGTTATCATTTTTTTTCTCATTGCATTTACAAACAGTTGTGTGACAAACTTCTATCTTCATGAATGTTTTGCATTTACTTTATATTAATTTTTCACATTCATTTTTTAATAAGCTTGTTAAATAGTTTTCGAGCACTATATTGTTTTAATGTCAAATGTTACATTAAAAAATACAGTAAAAAAATTGCTATTTGCTTGCGAAATTTAAGAATATTATCATTTTAACCCACATAGGTTTTTTTAGCTCTAAAATATTACTATACAATGAATAAATAAGTTCTTATTTACTTTAAATTCAGAGTTTGAAAAGTAAACAAATAGCTATTTTATTTTTCAATTTTTCTATCATTTACCTGTGACTTTAAAAATCATTTAAAATTATTAATTTAGAGGTATGAAATACCTTATATGTGCTTAAATCACAGAAAAAATACAACTTTAGTAAGTATATTACATGGCTCTGTTTAAGAAGAATTAAGAAGACCTTAAAGGATCCTTCACAATTTTTTTCATCTTAAAACAGTATTCTTCACAATTTTTTTCTTTTTAAAACAGGTTATTTCACATTTCTTTTCATATTAAAACAGGACACTTCACAAAAGTTTTTCCTACCAAAAATTAACTCTTCACAAATTTAATCATCTTAAACTTTTCCCAATTTTTGTATAAAATACTGTTTACTGTTGACTGTAATAAGTGTTTGTTCTTCAAAGTAAATTTTGAAAATTTATTAAATTTCAACTGCTGCTAATACATTTAATTTTTTGATTACAACTTACATAAATATCAATATTTTACATAGGGATTGTTTTTATACAATTTTGACACAATTGAAATTTTACTGCAGCCAAGCATGGTTTCTTGTACACCGGTGTATTTTGAAAACATTTTTTTTTAGAGAAAACCACTGTTAATTATTTCGCAATGTTTTTTAATAGTCAGATCTTATAAATTAAGTGTTGGTGAGTGCAAAGTTTGAAATTGTCTGAATATGTTTGATTACTTTTGCTGACTGTTAGAATGACATTTTTAAATATGATAAATAATCTACAATCTGCACATATGTTCCGTTTCATGTTCTGCTGCTTTGCAAGCAAATAGCAATTTTTTACTCTATTTTTTAATATTTTACAATTTTTAATGTAACATTTGACATTAAAACAACATAGGGCTCTAAAACTATTTACTTGCATAAGCTTATTAAAAATGAATTCGAAAAATGAATATACAGTAACAGCAAAACATGCATGAAGCTTCACAAACAGCTATAGACCATCAAAGTATCAAATAAAATGAAAATTTTGAAATGGAGAACCATCAATTCAAAATAAATAAAAAACAATAAATAAATAAACAAAATACCTGTGGGAGGGGGGGGGGGGAGTATTTTATCTATTATAAATTGCAGCTTGTATTTTCAAACAATTTGGAAGGGCGGATAAAATTTTATCATTTAAAATATTTAAAAAAATAATAATACCTTCTAAACTAGAATTAATTTTATTATCAATTTTATAGATGATTTTCTTTGGACGATTACTCTCTATGAGAGAAAAGTTCTACTTTTTGCATTTGTTCGCCACAGTATATTTTGTTGTTTTTCAGCCAGTCTCACATAACTTTTATTATAGAATTCTTTGCAGGAGTGCGGTTTTCAACAGGCATGTGATGTGGAGCATTGGTCATATATAGGGCACTATTCGGTTGCAAATTTGGAAGAAGTTTTTCCAACACTCATTTTTGGAAGTTTTCGTAGTTCATTTGCATGGGATTGTCACCCCTTTTTGTCGACGCTTTATACAGTAGTTGAGCATCCGTAAGGAAACACGTTTCCTCATTTTTACGCTCAGTGATGTCACTGGATCCTAAAAATCCTGGGTCCCAGGGACCCAGGATTTTCAAATATCTGGGTCCCTTTTTTTAAAAAGCGGGTCCCCATTCATAATAATTCAAATTCATATTTTAAAGGAACAAGTGAATTTGTTTATTTGGAAAAGAAAAATGTAATAGTCATTGTTTTGATAATAATTAAATAATGAATAATTAAAACCAGTATTTCCCAATCAAATAAGATTTTTTTTTTTTTAACTATTAAGAGAAATTTTCTTTGCCTTTTTTTTTAATGTAAATGCTTAATTATAAAATAATGATTATTTGAGTGTAGAAGATAACAAGTATCACTAATATTGGCATTTCTTTTAAAAGGGGGAGGACGGATTTATTGAAAAGGACATTTTTGTTGGATAAAAGAATACTTTTGTTGAGTAAAGGGGCACTTTTTGTTGAATGAATGGATGCTTTGATTAAACTTCCCATTGGATTATTTGTCAGCATAGATCAGTGTTAGAATCAAACATTTTCTTTCGAAAGGAGTTTCAGGAGTGATTCTGAATTTAAAAAAATATTTTCTGAAAGGTTACGTTACAGCAGAAAGGTGGGGGGGGGGGAATCCTCTCTCAGCACTATTTTTGTTGTTGTAGGTCAGATTAACTAACTTTTGCTTCGAGTCGATTTCAGGCTGAGTGAATTTCGCATTTTTTCCTTGGCCTTTGGACGATATTCGCATTTTTTCAGAGATCCTTCGAAGAAATTCGCGTTTTTTTTCGAGATCCTTTGACGAAATTTGCTGTTTTTTCCGAGATCCTTCGACGAAATTTACCGTTTTTTTTTACATCCTTCGACAAAATTTGCCGTTTTTTCCGAGATCCTTTGACGAAATTTGCCGTTTTTTCGATATTTGACGAAATTTGCCGATTTTGGGCGATCCTTCGACGAAATTATCCGTTTTTGGGCGATCCTTCGACGAAATTTGCCGTTTCTTTCGCGATCTTTCGACGAAATTTGCCGTTTTTTTCGCGATCTTTCGACGAAATTTGCTGTTTTTTCGAGATCTTTTGACGAAATCTGCCGTTTTTTCGATATTCTTCGACGACATTTACCGTTTCTTTTACAATTCTTCGACGAAATTTGCCGTTTTTTCGAGATTCTTCGACGAAATTTGCCGTTTTTTCGAGATTCTTCGACGAAATTTGCCGTTTTTTCGAGTTCTTTCGACGAAATTTGCCGTTTTTTCGAGCTCCTTCGACGAAATTTACCGTTTTTTCGAGATCCTTCGACGAAATTTGTCGTTTTTGGGCGATCCTTCGACGAAATTTGTCGTTTCTTTCGAGATCTTTCGACGAAATTTGCCGTTTTTTTTAGATCTTTCGACGAAATTTGCCGTTTTTTCGAAATTCTTCGACGAAATTTACCGTTTTTTTGACAATTCTTCGACGAAATTTGCCGTTTTTTCGGCGATACTTTGACGAAATGCGCCGTTTTTTCGCGAAACTTGGACGGATTTCGCGATTCTTCGAAGAATTTACGCGTCCCATGGGACGCGTAAGAACTACTTTTTTGCGTCCCTACTCTAATTTTTCGCGTAATTTACGCGCTATAGCGCGTCCGCGGCATCGCTGAGCTCCAGTTAAGACCTTGGCGTAGTACATGGCTGTTAAAGGTTTTTTTCCCGTAAATAGTTAATAACTTGCTCCTTTTAATTCGATGTTATTCGTTTTTGGGTAAAGGTGAAAATAGGCACTCGCCAATCACCACTCGGCAATAAAACTTGAAAAACTGGCTTGAAAAATATGGAGAAAACCGGCCAAATGCAGGATTTTCTGATTTTCTTTTTTTCCTATGTCCGTTTGACAAAATTCATGATTTTTCCTCGCCAGATCGACGAAAATACTGATTTTTCTGCATCAGATCGATGAAATTAATGATTTTACTGCACAGATTAGCGAAATTTATGATTTTTGTGCGCTGATTAAAGAAATTCGTGATTTTTATGTTCCCGTTCAACAAAATTTATGATTTTTACATGCCGTTCAACAAATTTCTTGATCTTCATGTGTCCCGTTGACAAAATTTGTGATTTTTACATGCCTGATCGACTAAATTCATGATTTTTATATGCCCGATGGATGAAATTAATGATTTTTACATGCTGATCAATGAATTTCTTGATCTTTATGTGCCTGTTTGACAAAATTTGTGATTTTTATGCACTGATAAACGAAATTCATGATTTTTACATCTGTGTTCGACAAAATTTATGATCTCCCCCTCCCTGATCCACAAAATTCATGTTTTTGCTGTGCCTGATTATTGAAACTCATCATTTTTGCACACCCGATCGACAAAATTCCTGATTTTTACACACCGATCAACGAAGTTCAAGATTTTTACGCACTTGATCACCGAAATTCATGATTTTTTCGTGCTCGATCGACGAAATTTCATTTTTCTGAACCCGATCGACGAAATTATTGATTTTTATGCAAACTTTTGATGAAATTTGTGATTTTTATGCACCTACTTGATGAACTTGTGATTTTTAACCACCCACTTGATGAATTCGTGATTTCTATGCGACTACTCTACGAATTGGTAATTTTTATGCGTCCGTTCTACAAAATTCATGATTTTTTCGTGCCTAATCGACGAAATTCATAATTTTTACGCACCGATTGATGAATTTTATGTGCCTGATTCATGAATTTCTTGATTTTTATGCATCCGTTTGATGAAATTAATGATTTTTATGTGCCGATCAAGGAATTTCTTGGTTTTTATGTATCTATTTGATGAAATTCGTGATTTTTATGCGATTGATAAACAAAATTCAAGATTTTTACGTGCCCGATTGACAAACTTTTTTAGGGGAATATGAACCCTGTAATATTAAAACGCCAAGAACCAGTTTTTAAAAGGGAAAGTTAATAATAGGATTTATTAATATAGTCCAGTCAAATTAGGTTTTTTTCTGGACATAATTACGAAAGTTTTGAAACTTGGAAATATTGTTTGGGAGGGTCTACTAATGAACATACTAAAAGTCCTGATGGATGGGGGGTGAGCGCGAAGGGGGGGAAGTAAAAGAAGGTACCATTTTTCGTTTTTTTGTTAATATTCCGTAATCTATAAGTGCTACGGAAAAATTGCTAATACAAAAGATAAAGAGAATTAAATTCTCTACAAGATAGGTCCTACACATTTTTCTCTAGAGTGCATAGTTAACGAGATAATCGCATTCAAAAATCAAGAAATTTGCCAAAAGTCAGTGGCGCAGCCAGAATTCGGTTCTAGGGGGGGTTTGAGTTTCTGATAAAGGTGGTCGCCGGTTATCTGAATCACCGGTTAATGGAATCAGTCTTTTAAATGAATGAAATCATAATGCTTATCTCTGCAATTACGTTGGTTACGGTTCATTTAAACAGCGTTTACAATATTAGAGTGACAAACTATAAAATGCCCCAATGAAATAACACAAAAATTGATTAGATTTATAAAGTATTTAAAAATGATGAGGAGCAAACTTTAAGATGGAAGAGCACAGTACAGCAAATAATTTTTACATAGAAAATAACAAATTTGCAATCGATTTGTTCAATCAAAAATCCACAAGGTTTCATGAGAATCACGAATTCTTATTCCCAAATTTAATAATAAAGAAGCAATTTTAACAAAATTTTCAATAGACTTACTTACCTTGCTTTTTGCCAAATGTGACAACTCAATTAAGGTAATCGATGTTTTGGAATGTAGTTGATATTAAACACGGTATTGTAGACTAAATTACTGTGCCCTTACAGTACTTTACATGACATCGAATTTCGCATTATCTAATGTAAATCTGATGAAAATTTTGTTAAAATATATTTATTATTGTTAAAGTTCTCTAAAAATATCCGAGTTTGAATTGTAGTCGTATCTATACTAATATTATAAAACAGCAACATATGTTCTTTTTGCAGGGAACAACTACAGAACAGATGTAAAAAGAAATTGGTCATATGCGAGTTTTATTCACGTACAAAGGGTTCCACACAAAATATCAGAACTGTTCAAAGACAATATTCTCACATGACATAGTCACATACCTAAAACAATATTACATGCCAGAATTTAATTTTATTGGTATTGGAATGAAAAACAATGAATATATCTCCCTCTAAAACAAAGACCTTGTACAAAGTTAAAATTTGGCAGAGAACAAATCATGCTTCAGAAGAAGTCGCTGAGTTTCACACGAAAAGTTACTTGTCAATCCTATTTGTCGTAATAGTAGACAATTTTAAAGCATTTAAAAAAAGTATGCTGAACAACGCGAAACTTTCAGATTCATTTTCAAAAATGAAAACCTATCGAGGTATGATAATTCAAGTGATTTGTTAACGAAAAGATTTGTCATTATAAATGAATTATATATTGAATTATAAGCGATTGTTGTCTCAAAATTACTTACTCTTAATGTCTTAGAATTATTCTATGAATTATTTTTCAATATTTTCCCTCAATAATTGAATTCAGTTGGTATGAAAAATGTTGACTATCATGATTCGTCTTACCTAAAGCAAAGATCTTGTACAAAGTTTAATCTTAAAATTGTGCCAAGCGCGCTTCAAAATGAGGTCGCAAAATAGCAACACTGTATGGATCCATGCCGTTGTTTTCTAGATGGGTTTTAATTAATATCTCAGCTATTTACAGACATATTTTTTCGAAAATCTTTACCAACAATCCTTAGATGATTCTGCGTCGATAACCCTTAACCCCCCGCTGAGCGCCAGAAGAATAAGACACATGAGTGATCTTTTAATAGTTCCGTTTTTACTTTTTAAGTATGGAACATTAATAATGGTGTCAAAATTCTGTTAACCATCTCCTCTCTAACATAGGCTATATTTTATACAACAATTTCCAAACACTTTTTTTCGGTACATCACGTTCCAAATGGGTGCAAGAACAAAAAAAAAAAATCTAAAATTGCACTTTCTATAATATTGTTGATTCTAGAAATTTGAAATTTGGACTAGCGGTTACTTTAAAAAGAAGTAAATGCTCACTAAAAATGGTTTCTATAAGTTCGAAATTTAAAAAGGGAAAAGGAGCAGGAAGCGTTCTACATTACAATTTATTTGTGCAATTAGGGCTAGAAACATGAAATTTGGCATGGTTGTTACTTTAGAGACTTATATACTAGCCAAAGAACAGTTTGCAGTAGCAGGGAAAAAAAAAAAAAAAAAAAAAAACGTTCTAAAATTGCGATTTATGTGATATACAGTTGGTATAGAAGCTTGGAATTTGGCATGGTGGTAACTTTTGGGATGTAAATGCTCTCTAAGAACGATTTCTAAAGAAATTCTAAATTTAAAAGGATGAAATGACCGAAAAACGGTCTGAAAATGATCTAAAAACATTTAATTAGGAATTGTTTGTGCTAGATATGTGAAATTTGGCACGGCTGTTACTCTAGAAATGAAAATGATCTTCCAGAACAGTTTTCTAAAAATTCGAAATGTAAAAGGATCAAGAACAAAAAAGTTCTAAAATTGCGATTTGTGTGATACAGTTGGTATAAATGCTTGTTTTTTGACATAGTGGTTACTTTTCAGATATACATACTCGTTCAAAACGGTTTTTAAAAAATTCGAAATTTAAAAATGTGAAATGAGCAAAAAACGTTCTAAAAATGTTCTAAATCATAATATAATTATAGAACTTTTAGGGCTAGAGTCTTGAAATTTTATATGAATGTAACTTAAGAAACGTAAATGCTCACCCATAATTTATTTTTTTAATTCGAAATTTGAAAGAGTGCAAGAGTAAAAAGCATTCTAAAATTGCGATTTATGTGATACATTTGGTATGGAAACTTGGAATTTTGCATGATGATTACTTTTATGTAGTAAATGCTTCCTTAGAACATTTTTTTTAATTCAAAATTTAAAAGGATGAAATGACGGAAAACTTTCTAAACGCGTTCTAAATTATGATTTAGTTGAAACTATTAGTGTTAGAAACTTGAAATTTAGTATAAGAGATTACTTTTAAGATGCAAATTCTCGGCATAAAGAGTTTGAATAGTTTCACAAATGAAGTATAGTCTTTAAATTTGTGTACAGACCCCCTACGAAACAAATGATTCGAAAGAAACACTGATTGCGAAAATCTGTTCACAATCGAAAAATAGCTTTTTATAACTTTAAAGTACTTTTTATTAATTCTTACTTTTGCAAAGATTTTTTCCTGGGTTCGCACATAGCTTGGTCTTAGTAACTGAGAGCAAAAAACGCGAAAAAGAGCCGTTTGAAACTGAGAGAGACTTACAAAGTGTATGTTTTATTTTTTCCCTGGAATTCGATGGCCTTTTATTGTTTCGAACATGGAACAAAGACAGAAATGCAATTAAGAAATGGCCCACTGTATACTATATAACTCAAAGCGTACGTGTGGCAGTGGTGACGAAACCTGGCTATACTATTATGATGTGCCGACTAAGTCTCAAAACAAAGTTTGGGTCTTTGATGATGAGGACACACCGGTAGCTGTCAGAAAATCCCGATCTGTCAAAAAAAAAATTATAGCTGTATTACTATTTTTCAAATCGAGTGGAATTGTTGAGCGTATCATTTTGGACACACAGAAGACAGTTACAGCTAAGTGGTATACTGAACAGTGCCTCCCTAATGTCATGGAATCTTTGAAGAACCTGTGACCAAAGTCACGAATGAACACCTGGTTCCTCCATCATGACCGGGCCAAAGCCTGCACTGAATATTTGGCCACTACAGGACTGAAACTTCTTGAACTCCCTCCTTACAGTACAGATCTTGCCCTCTGTGACTTCGCACTGTTCCCGCATGTGAAAATGAAGCTGAAAGGGATTCGGTTTTCCAGTTATGAGACACTTTTGAGGGCGTGGGACAACGAGTGTGCCTTACTTCCTTGTGAAACTTGGCAGAGCTGGTTTAAGGACTGGTTTCGGAGGATGGAGAACTATCTTGCTTGTATCGGAAATTACATTGAAAAAGTTTGATAAATAAATCCATATTGCAAAACTTTCCTATAACCCTTTGTATATGACCCCTCTTTTACTATAAAACGTCTTGAGGTTGGCAAAATACATCGAAAAACCATTTTCGATACAAAACACAAAATACATTGGTTTTAGGGTCTAAAATACAAAATACAAAATTCTTTTCAAAATTTCAAATGACAAAATACAAAATACATGTATTTTTTAAATACATTCAAAGTACAAAATACATTAATTATAATTTTAATTATCTTGCACTACGCAAAAATGTTTTAATGCAATGCCATGTTATAAATTTTTACCTACTGTATATGGACATGTTCGTAACCAAAAAAAGAGGTCTGCACGGGCCGAAATTTCCAGACCCGAACCCGTAGAAAAAAATTTGGGACCCGACCCAGTACAAAAATTAAAAGTTCGGCCCGAGGCCCGGCCGTGTCCGTACACAAAATTCTTTGGCCCGACCCGGTATAAAAGCTAAAAGTTCGGTCCGAGTCTGGACCAGCTCATACAAAAAATTTATTGGCCCGGTTTAAATGCTAAAATTTCGGTTCGAGCCTAGCCCTACAAAAACTTAATTGGCCCGAGTGAATTTCTACAAAAGATAAATTTTTAAGCCAATGTGGTTAAAAATTCTCTTGTACGAAGTATTCTGACAATTTTTTTTTAATTTTAGCTATTTTTCATGTTTATATTCTTCATCTTTTAAAAAGCGCCCAGAGCTGCGAAGTAGAGGCACACTCGTTCCAAAATGCTGCTCTCCCTAGATTTATTTCTGCCTGTGCCCATGCAAACTATGTTTATTTTTTTTATGATTCTCTATTCGTACGCAAATGTCTGAGTTATTATTAATGTCATTAAACCATATTCCATGGCTTAGAGACTTATAAATCTGAAAAATTCGATACAGAAAAATCTTCTAAGACGAAATCACATAGGAGCTAAAATAAAAGAAAACTGCCCAGTTAAACTGACGGCATTGAGCTCACAGGCTATTCCCACTAACTGTAAATTATATTCTTATTTCGAAGAACTTGAAATAAGCCCTCGAAAAATGAAGAAATCGACAATATATTAAGGGGGGGGGGGGGTACCATCCCACCGTTTCTCCTTCTTATAATTAACCAATGAACCCCTAAAACTAATCAGAGAAGCGCCTTACCACAATGAACCTACATACAAAATTTGAAGAAAATCGGATAATTCTGTATGAAAAAATCCATTTATCTAAATTAAGAGGGGTTAGCCTCCTCGTCCCCCCCTTTATACTTAACCAATGAACCCCCAAAACTAATCAGGGAGGCGCCTTATCACAATGAACATATACATAAAATTTGAAGAAAATCGGATAATTCTGCTTGGAAAACCCATTTATCTATATTAAGGGGGTTAGTCCCCCCATTCCCCCCTTTATACTTAACCAGTAAACCCCCAAAACTAATCAGGGAAGTGCCTTACCACAATGAGCCTATATACAAAATTTGAAGTAAATCGGATAATTCTGCATGAAAAACCCATTTATCAAAATTAAGGGGGGGGGTGTTAGCCATCGTTTCCCTCCTTTTCACTTCACCAATGAACCCCCAAAACTAATCCGGGAAGCCCCTTACCACAATGAGCCTATATACAAAATTTGAAGAAAATCGGATAACTCTGCATGAAAAATTCATTTATCTAAATTAAGGGGGAGGATTAGCCCCCCCCCCTGTTAGCCCCTTATACTTAACTTATGAACCCCCAAAACTAATCAGAAAATAACCTTATCACAATGAACCTATATGCAAAATTTGAAGAAAATTGGATAATTCTGCATGAAAAAACCATTTATCTAAATTAAGGGGGTTAGCCCCCCATTCCCCCCTTTTATAGTTAACCAATCAATCCCCAAAACTAATCAGGGAAGTGCCTTATCACAAGGAACCTATAAACAAAATTGGAAGCAAAACGGTTATTTCTGTCAAGAGTTATCGCGTTACGTACATACGTACATACATACAGAACGGGCGGGCACATTAGCTCTCAGGCTTTGATAGCCTGTGAGCTAAAAATCAATTATAGACAAGTTCCCATCTTAGCTGTTACATCACCTGTTCTAAATGCATTATATTCTTTTCACATGTATTATTATATTCATTTTGTATGAATTAACACACTTTTCCGTTTAAGACAGTATTCCATCATAGACAGGTTTCTTTTCACATGTTTTCGTGCACTTTAATTTTATTGCCCAGAAATATACGAGTGTGTGCTATTCTTCAAAAAGTATAAATTTAAATTTTTAATTGTAGAATAATAACGATTTAAAAGTATATGCATTTTTTGCGAAGAATGTTAAACCAGATCAAATTCTACTGATATCTGCACGGGCCAGGCCAGGCCAATGACTTTTTACGATCTGGGTCGAGACCGGGCCTGAAAATTTCTTCCCCTCAAGACCTCTAAGAAGAATGTCCCGGTCCGGCTGGTCCGGAAAAAATTAATCTGCTCCTGCCCGGCCTGAGTCTGCAGGAAAAAAATAAAGCACACACCCGGTCCGGTCATAAAAGAGTGATGACCAGACTCAGTTGATTTCGACCTGAAAATAGTGTCTTGCACTAACTGTCATCAAAAAATATTTTGAAATATTTCGAGTATACTTATGTCTATCGCGTAGCTTGATGTATCACAAATAATTAATTTCCGTTCATTAGGAGTTCTTGGGTATGTATTATCAATCTTTTCACACGTCTATGCAACAACTAACTGCATTACACTGCTAACATAGTTTAAAAATGCAATACTCAGGAAAAGTCTGAACGATCCTACTTGTTTATCACACGACAATTTTTTTTTTTCGCATAGCAACATTAAGAATTAAAAAGCATTAGCAAAACCATTCAGCAAAAATGTTTCAGCCAAAGATAAAAATCCTTATTATGCCAAATTAAAAAAAAAAAAAAATGTTCATATTAACTTCTAGAAACGAATTCAAAGATTATACAAAACAGACAAGCATGTATTTCCTGTTGTGAATCAGTAATTTGCGGTTAAAACACAAGTTGTGGTTTGAACTTTATACCAGCTTCAAGTCTGGTACAAAGTTTGAATAATCGAGAAATGTATTTTGAAATACAAAATACATGGAAAAATAATTTCAAAATACATTACCAAAATACTTTAGTTTTATCTGTTTAAAATACAAAATACAAAATACAAATGTATTTTGAAAATATATTTCAAATACATGTATTTTCGATACTGCCCAGCTCCGGTCTTGACAAAGTGACGCAGTCCAAATAACCAGTTTTGACTTTGACTTAACCGATGCTTGTAATATGCTCTTTCACAGTTTTAAGTAGAATTTTCGCTGTTTAATTGAATCACATTGTTGAATAGAATTTGATTTAACAAAGCGGCAGATTCCGCCAAGGCGGAAAGACCAAAAAATTTAATTTTAACTTTAGTTTTGATTCACGTAAACAGCAATTATAGTAATTTTTTTTAGCTTTGGGGGGGGGGGGGGGGTTAACCCCCCCCCCTTGGCTGCGCCACTGGGGCAGTGTGTTACGAATGCCTCCCTGGCGCTAGCCAGACGATTTTTTGTCTGTTGCCAATGGCAACGGCCTTTTTTTTTTGTTTACTCTGATTTTGTTCTTTCAGGAAGAGATGATGTAACTTTGATTTTGAACCGATTGTCGGTAATAATTTGAACTCTGAAATAAGAGTGATAAAATAATAATAACCTGTTAATCTGTAAATAAAGTAGTTTTTTTTTTTTTAAGAAGATGTTTGTTCAATTTTAACTGCTGTGTGCTTATATTTTAACGATGCTTGGTTTCTCGATTGATTTCATGAAAAGAATGTTTAGAAAGACATTTGATTTGAAAAGAACCTGCATTCGAAAATAAAATGGCTGGTTTCACGGGTGCATAAAGAATTTTTTTTTTTTGAAAAATGTATTAAAACTATGTTCTGAGAAAATTATGATGAATGTATAAAGCTTTAACCCTTAATTGCATAGTGATGTAAATTTCCATCACTTTTTATTCAACTTTTAATAAATAAATCAACTTCTTTGCCACCACTATATTTATATAGAAATATTAATCCAGTAAATTTCCCGTGAGCTATGTTACTTAACAAAGTTAAAAATCTATCTTAAAATTTCTGGTGTATAATATTTAATATATGTATAAAAAAACACAATTGTATAAGAAAAACTCATGCAAAGAAGGGTTAAGGAATATTCAAAATTTTTTTCATGCAGATCGGTTTGTCCGTTAAAGAGAAAAAAAAAATTAACTGAAAAAGTGGTCCACTGTGTACCAGTCTCCCCTACATCATATACGTCTTATACACATGTAATATATAGGCAGTTCCATAAACGTATCAACTGTGATCAAAAAATTTTTTATAATAATATTTATAAATTAATAAAAAATATATTGAAATATATTCCAAGTTTTCAAATTAATGTTTTAGATTCAAAATGTTTAATGTTTAGGTTATAGCATAAAAATAAAACATTTGCAGTTTTGTACAAATAGTATTCTTGAAGAAAAACTGTGAAAAAGAATTTAATTGTTGTTTATTTTGTTACTTCTCTATTATCCCGTCGACCACTTTTCATAACAAAAAACTATCGCCAAACTGTAAGAAGAAACGCCAAAAATGCAGTCCCATTTACTTGATGTCAGAAGCTTTATACATGTTTGTTATGTCATCAAGTGGTTTTTAATTTGACATTTGCATGTATTTTTCATTATGTTTTACTAATTTATTAGTTATTTTATTTCATTCATTAAAATAACAATTGTGTCTTTAAATTCTTACATTGTATTTATTTATTTACTAGCTGTTACCCGTGACTTCGTTCACGTATCATTAAAAGAAGAATAAGTACATTAATTAAGCAAAATATTTCATTCCCGATAATTAGAAACGTAAATAATTAACTCTTTATCACATTCCATTGGAGACAATACAGTATTTCTATGTTATAGAGGCCTTGACATAACTCAGTTTTAAAAAAGTGAAATTTTGTGACAAATAATCAAGAAAAGGAAACTGCAATAATGAAAAAAGGCAGGCCAAATAAAATCGTAGAAATCGGCGAATTGTGTAAAAATATATGTCACGTTTACCTGGTAACCATTTTACTTTTAAGTCTTTGTGAAACGTTTTAATAGCCATCCTTCAAAGATAATGGAAATAGTATATTCTTTTTCATTAAATTCAATTCTTGTGAATAGGGAGCAATAATTGTAGACCTAAATACAAGGAGCTTAAATTTGCCTCCTTGATTTAATCTATATCTGAAAAAAAAATCTTTATTTCGACGATATTTGTTCTCCAGAATAAATTGATTCACGAAGTTTGAATATGTGAAAATACGCTTTTATTTTAAAAAAAATTTACTGTAATCAAAATTTTTTTTTCTTTCACCGTCTATTCAAATTGAAAATACTTTTTTTTTCAGTTTTAATGAGAAAAAATATATTAATCCGTTTTATTTCTTCTTTTTTATCCACAACATTTGAATAATTTAGTTGCCATTTTTAGAGAAACTTCGTTAAATTTACAAATAATAATAATAATAATATCTCGGAATTTAAATCATTTTTTTAAATTGAGAGTTTATGACATCCTCGGATCAATGATAACCGGCGTTAAGTAAATCGCGTTGCGTTCGACAATCTGAAAGGAGAAGTTGCAGGCAAAGAACAGGCGATCAGATTTTAATATAAGATTCCTATTTATTTTTATTTTCCTAATAATCAAGGTGTGGTTTTTGGCAAAAACTCTCATCTGTATGTAACTGATATTCATGTATAATAATCGGTATAGATTAAAAAAATATTTAAATTTTTCGTTTTAAATATGGCGTGAAACTCATCTACTTTCTAAACTTACCGATTATTGTATTATTAATGTAAGGAATTGATTCACGCTCCTTGTAAAACACATTTGAATATTCCCGTTTTATTTCAAATATGACGTCACTTTTTCCTCAGAGAAATCTCTTTTTAATGGCATAATTCTTGTTAATTTTCTTTTTCTGGCAATCAGGATGTAAATTTTAGCGGAAAACTCACATTTGTATGTAACTGGTATTCAAGCTAATTATTAATCAGTATCGATAAAAAATATTTCAGTTTTTCATCTTAAATATTACGTCCATTATCTATCTACTTTCATTATACATTGATATTCATGCTCCTTGTATTATTACGAATATTTTAAAATACATGTTTTATTTATGACGTCATATTTGTCCAAGCCGAGGAGGATCCTTTTCATAGTTTCATGGTCCAAGCGAAATCTATTTTTTAATAATATAATTATTGTTGCATTTTTCCTTCTAATTATAACGCAGTTTTTGACAGAAAAATATCTTTTTAATGTAACTGATATTCATTACTTCATGTATAATAACAAACACTACATATTTTTGTTTGAAATATCACGAAAATTCATCTTTTGAATTCTTTTTAATTTTCAGTTTTCACATGAAAATCGTTCAATTGAAAATTAATTGTTGAGGAAAAATTATTTTTCCGTATTTTTATTTATTGGCAACGATCAAAGCCCTAGCAACGATAAAGTAAAATGGTTAAATTGTATGGAAAAATGTCCATTTATTCTCTTTGAAAATAATGAAATTTTTAATTATTAAAGAAAATAGTTAAATAAAATAAATAAAATCTATCCTATGTTCGTTTATGGGTTACAATCAACCTATATGCAAAGATACAGGATAATTAAATTATCCATTTTGACGCTGGCTTCAGCCTAACATTTGCACACAATCGGATTTATAATATTACTAGCTGTTACCCGTGACTTCGTTCACGCAACATTAAAAGAAGAATAAATACATTAATTAAGAAAATATTTCACTCCCGATAATTAAAAACTTTAAAATTAACTAACTATTTATCACATTTCATCGGCGACAATACGGTATTTTTTTGTTATAGGGACCTTGACATAACTCAGTCTTTAAAAAGTGAAATTTTGTGCCAAATAATCGCGAAAATGAAATTGTAACCAATGCAAAAAGGAGGGCCAAAAACAATCGTGGAAATAGACGAATTGGGTAAAAACAAATGTCAATTTTAACTGATAAACAATTTTACTTTTAACGCCTTTGTGAAACGTTTTAACAGCCATCATTCAAAAAAACATTAATTGGAAATAGTACATGCTTTTTCTTTAAATTCAGTTCTGCCTCCTTGGTTTAATGTATAGCTGAAACAAATCTTATTTTCTAAATGACAGTATGTTGACAGGCAATTTTTGTTCTCCAGAATAAATTGATTCATGAAGTTTGAATATGTGAAAATATGTTTTTATTTTTCGGATAATTTACTGAAATCAAGATTTTGTTTTCACCATCTATTCAAAGTGAAAATCAATTCTGTTTTTCAGTTTTAATGAGAAAATGGTGTAAAAAATATACAGATCTATTTTATTTCTCCTTTTTTTATACACAAATATGGAGTAATTTACTTTCCGTTTTTAGAGAAACTTCGTTAAAATTAACAAAAAAGAAAAAAAATCTTGGCATCTAATTTAATTTTTAAAATTATGACAGTTTGTGTAACATCCTCGGATCAATGATAACCCGTATAAAGTAAATCACGTTGCGTTCGATATTCTGGCACTGTAAATGAAAATTGTAAATTCACGGGCATTCTCCGTGAATTGCTGCCGTAATTTTACGGGAAATGCCCCCTTTTCAAGGTAAACGGTCCATTTCAGTAAATTTCATGTTTTTACGGGCAAAAACCGTTTATCTAATAACAAAGCTCGTTTATCTAGTCACAAAACCGGTTTTCTTATGAACATTGCCTGAAATCTCTGCTGCAGTAATTTTACTGCAGCAATTTTTTACCGTGAGGAGTAGTTGCGAAATACAAACATAGATTCGTGTTCATTTTGCTTTTCTAAAATTATGATGCGATTTTTAGCAGAAAATTCTCATCTGTATATAACAGATATTCATGCTTAATAATCAGTATAGATAAAAAAAACATTTAAAATTTTCGTTATAAATATGGCGTGAAACTCATCTACTTTCTATACTTACTGATCCTTGTATTATTAATGTAAGGAATTGATTCACACTCATTTTAAAACACATTGGAAAATTTCCGTTTTATTTCAAATATGACGCCTCTTTTTCCCGCAGAGAAATCCCTTTTTAATGACATAATTCTTGTTAATTTTCTTTTCCAGGCAATTAATTTCAGTACTGGCATAGGGGAAATTATGTTGCTTTAACGAAATAATATTAAATCTTTAGTTTTTATCAACAAAAATGGAACTATTAACATTCGTAATTTTTTTTTTTTAGGTAATCGAGTTATTTCTTTTAGTTTTAAGAATGAAAATAAATATTTCTCGCTATCCATGACATCATTTTCGATATGGATAATTTTGCGGAGCATATTATTGACATTTGCTGACCATTTTCTGTTGAAACTTATTTTTACTTTTTTAAAATTTAAATAAAAAATACGGTATAGTTATATTAGCCCTGCGCAGACGGTAAAACGCCAAGAATTATTACCATGCAAAAGAAAAAAGCGAAGAAAAAAAACCCAAGATCATTTTATTTCACCAATCAAAGATATCCGCTTTATTTTTGATGTATGGCGTCATATTCGCCTGTTTCCTATGGTTACTCATATTGAAACCTTGTATTATTATCAAAAACTAAAAAAAAGTACGTTTTATTTCTAATAATATTATTTAATCATCTTTTCAATTCTTTAATTTTTTTATTTAATTTTTATTTTTCACGTGAACATTTTTCAATTGAAACTAAATTGCTGACTAAAAATTATTATTCCGGAATTTGAATTAGTTTTGGCAACGATAAAGTATTAGCAACGGTAAAGTAAATTTAACCATGTTAAAATATTATACGAGAAAAATGTCCATTTACTCTCTATGAAAAAACGAAATTTTGAATTATTAAGAAAAATATTTGAATAAAATAAACAAAAACCAGCCTATGTTCAAATGAGGGTTATAATCAATCTGTATGCAAAAATACAGGATCATTAAAGGCTCCATTTTGACGCTGGCTTCAGCCTAACATTTACGCACAATCAGATTTATAATATTATTAGGATTAGGATGAAAATAATGAAATTTTTAATTATTAAAGAAAATAGTTAAATAAAATAAATAAAATCTATCCTATGTTCATTTATGGGTTACAATCAACCTATATGCAAAGATACAGGATAATTAAATTATCCATTTTGACGCTGGCTTCAGCCTAACATTTGCACACAATCGGATTTATAATATTATTAGGATTTTTGATATTCCAATGGCAATGTTCTCCCGTTTATTGGGCGTTAAAGTTTGTAGATAGTTTTTTGTTATGAAAAGTGGTCGACGGGATAATAGAGAAGTACCTTTATTTTGTATTTTCGTTATAAATGAATGCAAATGCATGTAGTAAAATATTTAATGGTTAACAATAGTCTTAAAGCCCTATACTTGATAATAATGCATGCAAAATAAACTAGATAATCAAATCATGCTGGGTATGTTTTAGTAAAAACTGTCACATGGGAATAGTTGTATAAAGTAATTTCTTAGGATCATTCTGGATAATAAAAAAATTATGAAATTTGTTGTTTTACTGTATATTCATTTAATAAATGTTTAAGAAACTTTCAGTTAAATGACAGTTAATAACTACTACACCTTGGACCGGTAGGTTTCTCTAAATTATAATTTTATTCATCCTATTTAAGATATGTGTTATGTCATGTATTAAAGTTTAAGAGTAAAATATATTCATTTAAATATTTCCTTTTCACATGACATGCATTAGTTTTTACCATCCCCAAGCCTACGTTAAAGTACAAACGAATTCCATTGCTTCACGAGGTTTTTCGGATAAACACACGATTCATTCGCGATCTATCGCTGTGCTTTTGGATCGCTGTTAATCACTGTTACTCTCGGCCGAGAGCTCTCGTCTGACGATCGCTGCTCTGATTGGTCGTTGTTTGACATCATAGCCCATGAAGCCAATGGAGTTTCGCGTACGTTTTTTCTCTTTACAGAATGGCAGCAACTGTATGCAAATTTTCCCAAAACAGACTGGTATATGTAGCAGGACAAAATGTGTGTATTCGCCTTGCCTTGCTTTTCCTACGTAGCTTGCTTGGAAGCAGCATTTGTTTTTGCCATGTAATTAATTACGGCATCGTAGCTTAGCTACGTTTTTGTAGGCTGCTGGCAGCTATTAGTTTATTGATGAAAGTTTATTTTGCTTTTATTAACACTTTCCAACCTAGTTGAAAAGTGTTTATGACTTCGGTTTATCTGCCGTCTGGCCGCATGTCCGTGCTCTAACTCCCGTAAATATGCTCGGATTGCTCTGCAATTTTTATATGTTATTGTCGTTATCTATAGCATGTTCCCTATTTCAACGGAAGTGTGTAGCACTTATAGTTTTTTTACAGGGACACTCAAAAGAATTCCGTTACATTACGTCTATGGAGAAAAATAGTCTGCGGTTTATTTAAGTAATGTTTCACTATTTTAAACGCATTGAAATTTATATATATCACTGAGGTGAATTATAAGAGGCTTACTACAGAACATTGTGTGTATAGCAGTCATCGTTCATTTACAGGGACACACAAAAGAATTCTCTACTGTCTGTTAACAATAATTCCTGGACGTGCATTTTAAGTTACTGAACGAGATTTTAAATTTAACGCACTTTTTGTCTATTACGTGGTGTGTAAAAATTCTGTAGATCATATACAGGGAAGCACAAAAGTTCACGAACACATTTCTGTTTATTGACAGAAACTCCAGAAGGAGAATTTTAAACTGTGCTAAGCGTTTTCTAACTGAACTAAAATTTAGCATCCTATGTAGTATGTATACAAGTCTATAGATCATATACTGGGCTGAATAAAAGTATTCGGACATTTTTCCAAATATTGTATATGTTGAAAATTTCTGAATTTTTTTTTAAAAATATGGTATGCGTTTTCCAAATTCTTTACTTAGATGTTATCTTTCAGCTTGGTATGATTTGGAAGCGTTGGAAAGTGTTACATAATCTATGCTTGACGCATGATTTTTCATTCTTGTTTTTAATTTTGTTCAGCAAAGCAATGCTGACGTTGGATTGTCATTTGTATATTAGTCACCAATAAAATCAACATGTTCATACTGTTGCTGTACTTAAAGTCTTCTTAAATAGAAATTTATTTTTCACTTTTGAGCCAGTATCTGATTTGCACATGTCTCTTGCAGTTGGGGAGAAAGAAGTACAATTCAGTTTTTAGTACGTTGTAAAAATGGTATTCAACCGTATTATCTTAAGAGATTGTAAAGAATTGAGCTTCGACATCCAGCTGCACTATGTGTCATTCTAGCATTTCCTGTGAGTACACTTAACTGCATACCTTCCCTCGCTATTTTTGCCTTGAAGACTAGCAGACGCTGAATTCTATTGTACTGTGAGCGGAAAGTTCGGACAGTGATGAAGTGGTAAGGCGTTACCCAAAGAGGGGTCTTATGCTTTGATCCTTGCCGAGTTCGTGGGAAAGAGTTCATCTGCGAGAGAAGCGATCTGTGCACACGATTTTTAGGTTTGCGCCCGAAACTTTGCCCTTTGTCTTAGAACGTCCAATGACGGACTTAGTAAAAACGAAACAGAGGGATCTCAAGGCGGCTAAGAGGCTGGAGAGTTTCGAGGGGTCGGCCTCGACAAAAGCCCCGCCCCTAGAAGAAGTTCTCCTGCGAGGATGAAAAAGGGAGAGAGGACAGTTTGGAGAGATCGGAAAGGAGAGTGTTGACTCTCTGGAGAAGGGAAAAGGAAACGTCAGTTTCGAACACAGCGTAGTGTAAGCGCTAGTGAGGTCCGACCTCTAGAATTGATACAGCAGGTATCCGGTGAAACTCCCAGAGAAGAGAAAAGCACACCAAGTGCGAGAGTGAGAGTTCTTAGACTCTGAATTAACGAGAAGGAACGGACGAGCCTTGGTCCGAATGAACTTTATTTTGTAGTCACGACCGACTGTAATGTGTAGAGACTTTTGGTTTGTTTCAGCTGCACTCAGAGTCAAGAGAACATTAATTTATTAGCGATTGACTCACGGAAAATAATTAAATGCTGTATTAACGTCTTGTATATATTTTTCATTAGAATTAACATTGTTATACAATAAAATTCTATTTTCTAATTTATGCGAGAAATTCTCTGTGCCAACGATCCGATCTCGCTACCACTCACCATCTTTTATCGGGTCGGTATAGAGGAGTTACTACAAGATGTTTTATATAATCCTAACTTAAGAAGAAATTTGCTTTCTGGTGTTAAGCTTGAGAAACTCGGTATAAATTTTGTGGGTAAAAATGGTAAAGTTTTTGTTTATGACAAAAATGGAAATGAACTTTTTTATGCTTTAAGGAAAAATGACCTGTATTTTTTGAAGCCATCAAAGTATATTACCAAATGTAAGGGAAATGACAATCCAGTCAATTTGTCAGCAAATCAAATAGATAAAATAAATGTTAACGAGTTGTGGCCCGAACGTTTTTGCCATATCAGGGGTCTGTCCAGACTTTTTTCACAGGGTCCTGTTTTTGTGAAATTGTGAACAGCTTTTTATATTTGTGAAAAATCTAATCATAATTTTGTGAATTTGAAATGATCCTTATATTCAGGTTCTTGTTTATGCATTTTTAAGAAGATATATGGATATAAGATACATATATTTTCTTTATATATGTAAAAGTGACAGGTCAGATTTTACTTTTAAATGATTAATTTGTGAAATGTTTGGTTTAAAGATGGAAAAATTTTGTGAAAAACCTATTTTTAAGACAAAGAATTTTGTGAAGGATCCTGTTTTAGGGAAAATAATTTTGTGAAAGGTCCTGTTTTAGGGAAAATAATTTTGTGAAGGGTCCTTTTTTGTAAAGAAAAATTTTGTGAAGAGTCCTTTAAAGGACCCAATTTTTTCCTAAACAGATCCCTGCATATTAACAGTGAATATGTAATTAACACCAGTAAACAAGAAAGTGTTAATGGTCTTCCTATGCTATGAAAGTTGACTGAAGATTGTATTTCCTGTAAATTGGCTAAATCAAAAAGGGTTTCCTTCAAACCTGTTGGTCAAATTCGTTCTAAAGTTCCCCTCCAGCTGCTGCATATGGATTTGTGTGGATCTTTGCCAGTTTCATCTCATGGGGGAAGCAGGTATTTTTTATCTATAATAGATGATTTTTCTAGAAAAGTTACTGTATATGCCTTTAAAAATAAGTCTGATGTTTTTGAGACATTTCTTAGGTATCAAAAGAGAGCCGAAAGGTTTTTAGATAAGAAAGTAGTCTCTGTTAGAATGGATGGGGGACTTGAATTCTGTAATGATGAATTTGATAACTTTCTGGAAAGTCAGGGCATTGCCCATGAGAAAACAAACCCGTATTCTCCCGAGATGAATAGTTGCACAGAACATTTCAATTTAACTGCCCTTGACGGTGTAAAAACCCTTTTAAATTCTAGTGGCTTATCTCAGAAATTTTGGGCTGAATCTCTTTTATGTTTCACGTATGTGTGGAACAGAGGTTGCCATAAAAAATTTCAATAAAACCCCTTTTGAATTGTATTCTGGGAGAAAGCCTTCTGTTTCTCATCTAAAAAAATTCGGTTGCTTAGCTTATGTAGGTATACCCAAACAAAAAAGAAAGAAGCTCGATATGAGAGCAAAACTTGGCATTATGTGTGGTTATGCACAAATGACTAAAGGGAACTTTGGATAATAGATGAGCAAAGAATTTTTGAAAATGAAAGGACAGATATTTATTATGGCATTGAGGGAACTAAAGTTAAATTGAGGTCTTTAAATGATACAATTAAGTACTGTGCAGAAAATAACATAAAATATGATTATAATTTTTTTGATTTCAGGGGGGAAAATAATCAAGTGGGTAAAGTTTCAAATTTTTCAAATATAAATAATGAAGCTAATTTAATTTAATTAAAAATCCCTAGAAGTTACAAGGAAGCTATAAAAACACCCGAAGCATCAGAGTGGGAAAAAGCAATGAACCAGGAAATGCAGGTCATGTTTGACCGCAAAGTTTGGGATCTTGTTGCACCTAATTTTCAACCTTAGGTGCAATTTTAAAGTGCACCTGAAATTTGTGCACCTAAAGATGCACAAATTTTGGGTAACAGATGGGTTTACACAATTAAGAAAAATGAAAGTAATGAAATTGTGAGATTTAAAGCACGTCTTGTAGCTCAGGGGTTTAGTCAGATAAAAGGTTTAAGTTATGATGAAGTTTTTAGCCCAGTAGTAAGTTTTTCAATTATAAGATTGTTTTTCAGTATTTTTGTATGTCTTTTTAAATGGTTAAATGTTCAAGTAGACGTGAATAATGCCTATCTATATGCAGATCTAGATAAGATCATATATATGATTATATAATATCATATATAATATCATATATATAATAGCCGGAGGGTTTCATTAGTGAAACAGGTAAAGTTTGTAAATTAAATAAAGCTTTATATGGCCTCCATCAAAGTGGTCATCAATGTTTTTTTGAAATAGATGATGTCCTTTTAAAACTGAATTTTATTAAACTTCACTGGTGCAACTGTGTTTATACTTATGAAAATAAACTTGTTCTTTTATTCTATCTAGATGACATGGTCATCTTTGGTAAAACAGAAAGTGATTTGGAACTTGGTGTAAGTTTGTTAAACAAGTTTTTCAATCTGAAAGTTTTAGGGAAAACAAGAAAGCTATTAGGTATTGCGTTTCAAGAAGTAAATGACAAGCTGTACATTCATCAAAATTCTTATATTGATAAACATAAAGTTTGTAGCTTGTATTCAAAATATAATATTCCTTTGAGTAATGTCCCAATACCTAAGGGGCTAGTTTTGTCAAAAATGGACTCTCCAGTAAATCAGAATGAAATTAATGAGATGTCTGAATTCCCTTATAGAAACTTAATTGGTTGTTTAAGTTTTATTGCTGGTCGAACAAGGCCAGACATAATGTATGCTGTAAATCTTTTATCACAGTTCCAGTCTAATCCAGGTATGAAACACTGGCACAGTTTACAAAGATTTCTCGGCTATTTACAATACACTAAACATTTTAAATTGGAATTATCTAGAATTAAAAATTTCTTGTTATTCAGACTCTGATTTTGCAGCAAATAGAGATGATCGAGTTTCCATAAGAGGTTTTATTTTATTTTTAGATGGGTCACCAATTTCTTGGAAAACCTTTAAGCAAAAATGCATCAGCCTTTCAACTATGGAAGCCGAGTATGTAACTCTCACTGAAGCTGCAAAAGAGTTAATGTGGATTAAAAATGTTCTAGAAAATGAAAGTTTAAATTTAAATCTTAAAGAATGTTCATTATTTTGTGATAATCAGGCAGCTATTGCTTTTTCTAATTTACCTGTTGAAAATCAAAAGACAAAACATATTCATATTAAATATTTATTTTTAAGAAATTTAATTTATGATAAATTGTTTAAATTAAAGTATATTTCAGGTAAATTAAATTTAGCTGATCCTTTCACAAAACCTCAGGTTAAAGAACAATTAATGAAATTTTGTATGCAAATTTTTGAAGTTTAAATTTTTAAATTACATTTTTGGCCACTCTTTTCATTGCCATGTCTTTTTGACATTACATTGATCAGTTGTCTTTTTTTTCAGAAAGTTTAAATATTTTTGAGAGTTAGAAATTTGAGATAAGAGTTAAAGAGAGGAAAAAAAAAAAAAAATATTCTACAATTTTTGGTCATTTTGATCAGTGCCTGGCTGGTGAGTTTTTGTGGTTTCCCCGACCTGGTTATGATTAGACTGGCTGTTTTTGAATTAAGTATAATGTGTATTTTTCATGTTCAAATTTTTGAATATTTTTTTAAAAAGTTGTTGTAAAGACTTGGGGATGCTAAAAAGGGGGCTGATTGTTATGTCATGTATTAAAGTTTAAGAGTAAAATATATTCATTTAAATATTTCCTTTTCACATGACATGCATTAGTTTTTACCATCCCCAAGCCTACGTTAAAGTACAAACGAACTCCATTGCTTCACAAGGTTTTTCCGATAAACACGCGATTCATTCATGATCTATTGCTGTGCTTTTGGATCGCTGTTAATCACTGTTACTCTCGGCCCAGAGCTCTCGCCTGACTATCGCTGCTCTGATTGGTCGTTGTTTGACTTCATAGCCCATGAAGCCAATGGAGTTTTGTGTATGTTTTTTTCTCTTTACAGAATGGCAGCAACTGTATGCAATTTTTCCAAAACAGACTGGTATATGTAGCAGGACAAAATGTGTTTCCTACGTAGCTTGCTTGGAAGCAGCATTTGTTTTTGCCATGTAATTAATTACGGCCTCGTAGCTCAGCTACGTTTTTGTAGGCTGCTGGCTGCTGGCAGCTATTAGTTTATTGATAAAAGTTTATTTTGCTTTTATTTTTAATTTTGTTCAGCAAAGCAATGCTGACGTTGGATTGTCATTTGTATATTAGTCATAAATAAAATTAACATGTTTATACTCCTGCTGTACTTCTTAAAGTCTTTCACATTCATGCATTTCCAAAATTTAAGATTCCACTGCGTACTCTGCGTACTTTTGCTGAAAATATAGTTAATTTTCTAAGAAAAGAGAACAATATGTGTATTAGTTTAAAAACTGAATGGCTTCTCAATGCACGAAAGTGTCCAGTTTTAAATACCAGATTAGAGTTATGGTTGCCAAAATGTCATTCCGTCACAGAATAAGAAAGATATTAAAATAGTTAAAAAAATTGTTACATATATATTTTTTAAAATCTTTTAATCAGTAACAGTCAAGTGCAAACTGAAAAGTCGATTTTCATTTGAAAATATCTGCAGGGTAATTGCTTTAACTCAAAATGTCATTCCGTCACATATGGAATTGCCCATATATACATCCTATATTTGTCATATATGACTGCATCTTGGCCATATACGTCACAAAATGTCCAAAATACGTCACAGATTTAAAACTATAGATGAGATGGGATGATTTGGCAAGAAATAAGAAAACTGCCCAGTTAAACTGAGGGCATTGAGCTCACAGGCTATTCACACTAATTGTACATTATACTCTTATTTCAACGAATTTGAAATAAGCCCATCGAAAAATAAAGAAATCGACAGTATATTAAGGGGGATCATCTCCCCTTATAATTAACCTTATATAAAGTCCCTTATATAAAGTATAAAAATTAACCCTTATATAAAGTCCCCCCTTATAATTAACCAATGAACCTCTAAAACTAATCAGGGAAACGTCTTATTACAATGAACATATATACAAAATTTGAAGCAAATCCGATAATTTTGCATGAAAAAACCACTTATCTGAATTAGGGGGATTAGCCCCCCCGTATCCCCCTTTATACTTAACCAATGAACCCCCAAAACTAATCAGGAAAGTGCCTTATCAGAATGAACCTACATACAAAATTTGAAGAAAATCGGATAATTCTACATGAAAAACCCATTTATCTAAATTAAGGGTGGGGTTAGCCCCCCATTCCCCCTGTATATTTAATCAATGAACCTCCAAAACTAATCAGGGAATCGCCTTATCACAATGAACCTATATACAAAATTTGAAACAAATAGGTTAATTCTGCATGAAAAACACATTTATATAATTTAAGGGGGGATTAGCTCCCGTTTCCCCCTATATACATAACCAATGAATCTCGAAAATTAATCAGGGTAGCGTCTTAACCCAGTGAACCTATAAATAAATTTTGAAGCAAATCCGATACTTCTGCATGAAAAGCCCATTTATATAAATTAAGGGGGGATTAGGCCCCCGTTACCCCCCCCCTTTATACATAGCCAATGAATCCCGAAAACTAATCAGGGTAGCGTCTTAACTCAATGAACCTATATACAAAATTTGAAGAAAATGGGATAATTTTGTATGAAAAATCCATTTATCTAAATTAAGAGGGGTTAGCCTCCTCGTCCCCCCCTTTATACTTAACCAATGAACCCCCAAAACTAATCAGGGAGGCGCCTTATCACAATGAACATATACATAAAATTTGAAGAAAATCGGATAATTCTGCTTGGAAAACCCATTTATCAAAATTAAGGGGGGTTAGCCCCCCATTCCCCCCTTTTATACTTAAACAATGAACCCCCAAAACTAATCAGGGAAGCGCCTTATCACAATGAACCTATAAACAAAGCAAAACGGTTATTTCTATCAAGAGTGATCGCGTTACGTACATACATACGTACATACATACAGAACGGGCGGGCACATAAGCTCTGAGGCTTTGATAGCCTGTGAGCTAATAAAAATGAAAGTTCTCATTACGCAATTTTCCATACAAACAAAATGCAGCTTTTTAAAAATTAATGTAAGTATTAGGGATGCACCGAATATTCGGTATCTATTCGGTATTCGGCCATGTTATCGAATATTTGGTTAGGCCGAATATTCGGCTTGGCCAAATATCAAACTATTCGGCCTGCCGAATATTCAGTTTGGCCAAATATTGAAATATTCGGCTAAGCCGAATACTTAAAAAAAAATATTTTTTAAAACCCATAATTTCTACTTTTAACTGTCAATTAATAAAGATATTAAAAAAAATTAGAAATAAAATCATATTTCAATGAAAGAGAATGCTTTTACATTATTTATTTGCTGTTTGAAAAGTGTCATTTAAGAAAATTAACCATTAATGATGACCTTCATAGGAATTAATGACGTACAAATAAATGCAAGTTCCTGAATATTGTCTAGTAAATAATCTGTTTCTTGCTTTTTTGCAAACATCATGTTTCTAAACAAAATGGAAAAAACTTGCACAGGTGATAATAGACATCAAAATAGACAATTTTTGTCCAGGAAACCAGAATCGCAACACACTTATTCAATCAAAAATAAAGTGTATCTCGTTCCAGATCAAATTTTAATTTTTATTTGTTACTTTAATAATATTGTAGATATTGTAATTATATTTTCAACATAGTTACTTTGATTTCTGTGAATCACGATAAGTACTGGAAATTTCCACCATTCATATCTACACTGTAAAAAATTTTCGGAATGTTTCAGGAAATTATTCTGAAACATTTCGCATATTTTACCGGAATTTCGAATTTCTTTTTTGTCCCACGTCAATTACGGCAATAATTCGTGTAATATTTTTGAGAGGTTTCAACTTTTCCGTAAACTACATTCTGCGCATGCGTGCTTCATGTTTTATGTTCCATTAGCCATTTTGATAACTAAAGAAGAATAAACAAGTTGGAAATTGTACGTCAAACGTTACAAACGAGGTGCGTTCGTACGCACGTTTTAGAATTAAATTCATGATATCCCGTGCGTAGAACGGGTTAAACAGCTAGTTAAGTATATATTTTATGACACTGTTCATACAAATATCTTAACTAGTTATATAAATATTCAGATATATATGTATCAGCTAGTTATATAAATATTCAGATCTTGATGATTTTTAATTCTGTGAAATGAATTATATCGTCTGCAGATTAATTTCTGTAATAAAATAAGTATCTCGGTCGCTTGACGATTTAACATCCATCGGAAGCTCCTATAACAAAAAAGCACCGATTTAAAAAAAAAAAATCAAATTTCTTAATAAATATTTTTATTAATATCTCCTAAAGTTTTGATTCGATTTTAATAAAATTTGAAATGTCTCGACAAAATTCTGCAAAGATAATATATCTTAAATTGCAAACCATTTGGTTGGGTAGTTTTTGCGTTGTTATATGCGGACAGACGGACAGACAGACAGACGGACGGACCAAGCGACGACTATAGGTGCTACGTATTTATATAATTACGAACGCACCTAAAAACAGCTGCCTAGGTAAGTAGAAACAAATGCAATCTAAACTAATGCCATTCTGTGTTTGGATATCAACCGATAAAGTAAGTAGCTAATTTAAATCTTTTTATGCTTTATTATTTGAATTTTCATTTTATCAATAATACGAAACTTTAAAATTTAATTGCTTAAATAAGACACTGAATAAAAAAAGTATATTGATTATTTTTTATAATGTCTAATTACGAAATGATTATTCTTTGTAATAAAAACTGAATGTATCTGCCAATTGAGAAAATGCTTTTTATTAAAATGTATTGATAAGTAATATTTTTCAATTTTCTTTTGAAATAAGCTTCCTACTATTTAATACGAGTAATGCATTAATAAGTTTAAAACATTATGAAATTCATTTTTTTAAGGTAAACATAATATTTAATTATAAAAATTTCATAGAATTGCAGTACAATCCAATTCAATTATGCTGTTAAAAATTAATATTTTTAATAATTTATGAAATGAAGCATAGTTAAATATTCCACAAACGGTGTTTATAATTTTTGGATTGTTTCATGAAATTTAGCCTTTTAACACTTTCCAACCTAGTTGAAAAGTATTTATGACTTTGGTTTGTCAGCCGTCTGTGCTCTAACTCTCGTAAATATACTCGGATTGGCCTGAAATTTTTGTATGTGATTGTCATTTACTATAGCATAAGTGTGTAGCATTTATAGTTTATGTACAGGGGGCAACCAAAAGTATTCAGTTTCATTACGGTCAATGGGAAAAAATCATTTAAAGTGCGTTTTGATAATGTTAAGCCATTCGAAACATGATAAAATTGATATACAATTATGTAGCGCACTAAAACATGCTTTTTCTAAAATAGGATGTACAAAGCATTTGTTATTCATTTACAGGGTCACACGAAATAATTCTGTCACACAAGGTTCTACGGGAGAAATCGTTTGCAATGTAATTTAGTTTCAATATTTAAAACATAATGAAATTTATATGTATTACTCAGATGCATTATAAATTGTTCACTGAATAGCATGGTGTGCATTGCGTTTATCGTTCATTTACACGGACACACAAAAGCATTCGTTAACAGTCTTTGTTCGATAATTACATTCTATGAGTGATAAATGCGTTTTCTATTTTGGTTTGGATTTTTAGGTTTGACTAAATGTTTGCATAAGTACGTGGTGTGTATATATTCTGTTAATTATATACAGGGCTAAACAAAGGAATTCGGTAAGTATTACTAACTATGAAAGCAAATTGCTTATGGGTATTTTTAATTGTGTTACGCATTTTCCTGCTCAGCTATATTTAGTATACTAATAAAAGTTTGTGGAATATAAATAAATTCATATACAGGGCTACGCAAAGAACAAGATACGTTGTCGTTTATGGTTGGTAACTGCTGGAAGTGAGTTTTAAGTTGCCTTATGCACTTTTTACCTGAATTAAATTTTAGCTTAATATGGGGTGCGTACAGAAGTCTTTAGATAATATGCAGGTTTGTACAAAAGATTTCGAGTGCATTTCCATCGATTGGCAAAAATTGCTATATGTGATTTTTCTAAATTAGCTAAATTTTATCATGCTATATGTAGTATATATCCAAGTCTATAATATAATTTGACTACTCTTTTGACTATGGAAGGTAAATACTAAAATTGGATTTTTAAATGTGTTAGATGTTTCCTAAACTATTTAATATCTTCTTTCACCTCATTTAACGGTGAAGTTTCGTTACAGTTTTCTAGATGTGATGGAAAGTGTTTCATAATCTATGCTTGACGCATGATTTTTCGTTCTTGTTTAACCCTTTAACGGATGCTGTTTGCATGGCGCAAATACCAAAAATTCACAAATTTGCCAACAAGTATTTTCAAATAGAAATTTTTGCTTTTATATTTTGGAGATTTTACATGTAAAAATTATTACAGAAAAATACTGGTTGTAAAACATTGTACTTTTGACATATATCGGTGCCCTTCAAAGGATTAATACATTTGGAATCATAGAAGAAATGTTAGTACTACAAGCGTTTTTCTCCTCTTTATTTATTTATGTATTTTTTAAATGAGTAATAAAATGAAGTCCATGTTCACCTTTTGTTATCTTTCAAAAATTTATATATTTTATTATCAGTTTTGGTACTTTCAAAAATTTATAAATAAATTAAAACGTCTTTTAAATACACCAATAAGTCTATGTTATATGTAAATTGTTTTCAAAAATCTTATCCGTTGATAGAGCCATATAGTGTCTTTTTTTCATTTAATTAATTATAAACAATGATTTTAATAAATTTTTGTCTTAAGGGCAGTTGAACTAATTTTAGAATTTTTAATATCCTGCATTTTCTATTTATAAAATGATGCTCCAACTGTTCACTGTAAAAAAATTTCCGGAAGATTCCGGAAAAAAATGGTGGCATTAAGATGCCACGGCATTTTGCTGTTGTACATGTAAAATAATTGTAATGTACTATTTCTCTCATTTTATTATGTAAAATTTGGAAAAAAAAAATTAACACATAAAAGAAGTTTTTGCATGTTTTATACTTATCTTTTGCATTGCTTATCGAATGTTCTAGTAAGGATGTAAATTATTAAATCAGAAAAAAAATTATTAAAAGGAAATTTTATATTTTCTAAAAACATATAATTTTAATAAAGGAATAAAAATAATGTTTGCATTTTTAAAAATACAATTAATAGTTTTACACTTTATTTACTCGCGCAAATCCGAGCTCGGAATTCAGTATTAGCAAATATTTTTTATATATTTAGTCATGAGTTTCGATTAATATATTTTTGTTGTATACAGCTTCGATTTTGTTACCTGATAAATAAAAAATAATATTTTCAGAATTAAAAATAAAGTTCCGAAAAAAGACGCTCTGTGAAACTGGAGCATTTCAGTATTTTGATATGAAAGGTTCCGAAAAAAGACGTCCCGTAAAGTTGGAATGTTTCAGCATTTTGACATGAAAGGTTTCGGAAAAAAGCGTATCGTGCCGCTGAAATATTTCAGTATTTTAATATGAAAGGTTTCGGAGTATATGTTACGGAATGTTTCTGAAAAATTGGAATGTTTCACTACTTTGTTGTGAAACCTAACAGCAAAATGCCGTGGATTCTTAATGCCACCATTTTTTTCCGGAACCTTCCGGAAATTTTTTTACAGTGTAAACAACACTGAGCTAGATATTCCTTTATTCAGAGTGCAGCTGACAGTACTACTTATACAGTGTCACTGGCCAAAATTCAGCCATTTCCAATAGTATCATCATATTTTCTACAATCAAAATTAATACGATCAAATATCGCTAAAATATCTTCATTGTTGTTAAAGTTTTAAACAAAAATTCTCAGCTTGCGGTGACACACTGTGTGTTTGATTGAATGTATTGTATTTTTGATGGAATAAGTGGATTGCGATAATGTTTCTTGCTCAAAAAATGTTTGCCTTGAAAACATTATCCACACAGAAAGTTTGTTCTACGATGTATGAACTCCCTGTATGTTTACAACCTTTGAATACGATTGTCCATTCCACACCTGCTCTTAGATTCATTAAAAAACTTCCTTGCCAAATCAAAAGGAGCAGGAAAGTTGTTCTTGCTGATTTGCTAGCATTTTAATATATTGTATTGTTTTACTTTAATCCCTTCCTTACAAATAAATACTGCAAAATGTTTCTTCTAATTCGTTCAAAAAATTTCTTTAATTTTTAAGTATTTGTTATAGAATATAAGAACATTTTATAAATTTATTTTATTTTAATTCACAGAAGAAGTTAAGAAGTTTAAAGCTGTATTAATTAAAAAAGTTTTAAGACTATCGTCTTTTTAAGTTATAACTCAAAGCACAGATTTTTTTTTATGTAAAGGTTTCTTGTAAAAAGGTCTAGTTCATAAAATGGTAGTATCTGTGTTAAATATTATGTAACATTCTTTTATAATGTAACTTTTAATACTTTTAAACTCTGAAATATAAAAATATTCGATCAGCTGAATATTCGGTATTCGGCCAAAATCACTATTCGGTGCATCCCTAGTAACTATTGCATTTTTTATTTTAATTTCTTGCCAAATTTATTTCCATCTCATCTATAGTTTAACTTCTGTCAAAACTATGTGAGAAAAAAAAGCATTGTAGTTGAAGCCGATATAAAGGTATGTCACTGACCGCTGTTATAAGAGATATGATTTCACATCCATTATTAAACACACCAGTATACTAAATGTATCTGTGTCTAAAACTTGTTTTGTCTTCATTTTCAGTAAAATGCTTTGTTTCTCCCTCTGCACAGGTATGTGGGTGTCAACGCTTCAGATGTGAATGTGACAGCGGGTCGATATTTTCGTGACAAACAGAATTTCCCATTCGACATTGGCTTTGAAGTGAGTGTGAAGTTGCTGTTTTTGCATGATTTCTCTTTAATTTAATATTAGTTTTACACATTTGTTGGGAATGGATGGAATTTTACAAGGCTAATTCCATGCGTGAATGTAGTGTAAGTCACATAGGCTGTAAAAGTTTATGGTTCTTGGCCACCGGTATTTTTAAAAAAATTCTTCACTGCATTCAATTGTAGATATATGGGATTGAATAAGTCGAATTTTCCTTTATGTATAATACTGGTAGTCAAACACCATGGCACAACTGGTAGTCCATTTAAATCTTTGTGACCGACTCTAACTACATCCATGCATGGAATTAGCCACAACTGAATCTTCACTCTCTTACTTCTAATGTGCTAGGTTTTAAGAAATTGTGTGCAGTTGTGCGTTCCCGGTGACAGTGCAATATTTTAATAACTTTAATTTTAATTAATTTTTGATTATATGTTGAGAACACAATTTAGAAATTCTGCGTAATTTGAGTGATTTTCATGCATCCATTTTTCTAAATCTTTTACCATGCGGCTCAACAATAAACATTGTAAAATAACATCTGCAATATAAATATAAAAATCCCTGGAACAGCTGTCGCAGATGCACCAGGTTGGCCAGATTTTTGTTTTGTGCCATTTTGGGGAGAAAACCCAGATCTCGGGTATCCATTAGGCCTAGCTTTCTAAAACAGCATGTAATGTTTATTTTATTATGAAACAATTTATTTTATTATAAAACTCACACAATTTTTATTATAAACACACACAAATTATTTCATTATAAAACACACACAATAATTAATTTATTATAGAACACACAATATTTAATTTAATATAAAGCACATGGAATTTGCTCTACCGGGTTGACCAGGCATAATGGCATTTTGTTGCCGAAAAGATAGCCCGGTGCGTCTGCAACAGCTGTACCAAATCCCTTTTTACCTGTTGCCATACCTTAAAAAAATAAAACGGAAAACAATTAAAATTTTTTGATAATCTTTTTATTTTGAATCTTTAATATATGTTTAGTTTTTACATGTGAGGTACTCTAAAGAACGTGAATTTTTGTTTATAAAACATTCATTTTAAATTTGACCTATTTCTGTTCCTAAGTACACTCTTAAAAGTTGTGTGCTTTTAAAAATCTGTTTTTACAGTTTAATCCTAAACCCGCATTAGGGTTGCTGACCTCGACAATGTTTTCATTATCTGGGATTGTAGGAGTATGTATTTCTTCAGAAAATTCTTTTAAGATATTAGCCATATTGATTAAGTTTACAAATGGAGTTGGAGGATAAGTCGCTCCCTTTCCCCAATGTGTTTCTTAAGGCAGGCAACTGTTTAACGTAAAATTTATCGAAAATCCATGAAAAGACAGTATAAATCCCTGTTACAGCTTCAGCATCTTGGAACTGCAAAATTTCAGCATGTAGATCATTTTATTGGACAAGCCCATGCATGTTGTTTGTTTAGACGAACTTAATTACATTGTTAGTGTTGGTATAAACCACAAGTTATCCTTAAATTAATTGATGAATACAGATAGAGAATTATACTCCTGAATTTACAGAAAATTTCCATACATCCCAGACTTCTTTGAAAGGTTAAAAACGATTTTTTATAAAATATAATATTCAACTCGTGCACTTTATTTAGCAGAAAAATTGACCCTATTTTCCCCTACATTTCTCTCTGGAGTCTATGAGATACCATTTAAACTTACTGATGGTACAAATTCGTCGTCACGTCACCTCTTTGAAAGATTGAAAGAACATAAAAATGATTTAAGGTGATAAATGAAACAAGTTTTCGACAGCTTTATTGACAACATTTCTTAAAGGTAATATTTCGAGTTTTGATTTTGACAGTGTCAAAGTAATTTCAAAACAGTGTGATCCGAGAAAAGCACTTATTTCAGAATTTTTAGAGATTACTTTAAAGTGTAAAATAAAATTTGTAACGACAGTGTTTCCTTTGCAGTTCTGGAAGTTTGGATTAGTATGTTGAAAACAGTTTGAATTTTTAGCATAAATATATCCAGTACAGTGCTTTAATTTGATTTTTAAATTAAAAGAAGATGCCGCAATATTTATTGAAAGAATTTCATGAGATTACTGGGGACTGTGGAATCCATTCAGTTAGAAAATAACATGTATAATGTGACATGAGTGATTG
Source organism: Maratus michaelseni (assembly GCA_963931845.1). Taxonomy (NCBI): domain Eukaryota; kingdom Metazoa; phylum Arthropoda; class Arachnida; order Araneae; family Salticidae; genus Maratus; species Maratus michaelseni. The sequence continues at coordinate 471,823,937 of OZ007589.1, forward strand.
TTGCCATATATATCTAAGAAAATTAACCCTTGAAGATGATTTTAGAGATAAATTGAAACGTTGGGTGTATTTTTTTAATCTTTTACATCTCTTTTTAAAATCTTTTAATAAAATGTGTATGCTGGTTGGCAACTTACAGTTTCTGTCTTTCAATTCTTATCTTTATATTATCTATTTATGCTTTTGTTTCTAATTGTAGGGCATTGGAGAAGTCGTTGACATTGGAGATGAAGTAGATGACCTGAAGTATGGTGATCCAGTAATGCACTTGAAGTTTGGTGCATTTTCTGAATACATGGTATTATATAGCACTCTTCCGAAACTCAAATGCGAGAAGTTTTTAAAATATTTCTTACACTTCCCTGTTATAAGGGCCTTGGCAAGAACAGGAAGATTTTCACACGCCTATTCTGGCTAACTATTATTCACTGTTTCATGTACTCAAGCAATATTTTCAATATTTGTTTAATATAAAAAGCAATTTTTTTAGTTCTATCCATAAATAAGAGTAACAGTTTATCCCTTTTTGTTTTCATAGCTATATGTTATATCATTTGGCAACTAATCTCATTTTCTTATACGTGAATTGTGCCAAACTTTTTAAAAATTTACAAAGGTATACAGTACTAAATATCTAAATTTCCAATTAAATTTTCAGCAGCTACGCCAGAAATCTTTAACAAATCTTTTTTTTCACTTTGCTAAACAGCGTGAAAAATGTACCCTGACCGGGGATGGAACCCAGATACCTTGGTATAGCGTACCAATGGTATAACACTTGGTGTGCTATACCACGGTATCTGTGTTTGATCCCCGGTCTGGACACATTTTTTACTCCATTGGTTGTATGCTGCTTAGCAAATTCACATCCTTTCTAGTGCCAAATATTTATGCCTAAAAATAAAAAATGGATTCCTTAATATTTTCACTTTCAAAGGTCGATCCAGGCAAAATTTGGAGCCTCTTGATGAACACAAAATTCCTCTTAACTCTCTCACTGACATGCCTGTGTTAATACGTTCAGTAAGCTCCAGGTTTCACCGTAATGCAAGCATTATTTAAATTAATATATTTCTACTGATATAATGCAGTGTTAATACACCGAGTAATGATTGACACTCTTAAGGATTACATTGATATATGTAATCATGTTTTTTATATAATCTTTTTTTTAGCATTTAAAATAAAATGCAGAGAAAAAAAACATTACAATTTTGCCCTTTTGCTAGACAGTCAGAGGGTTAATGAAATAGGCCTCTTCACAAAATTCCTCTTAATAAATAACACTAGTTTACTTGACTTTTGTTCATGAAATGAAATATATACGGTTACGTTACTTTGGGTATCTACTACATCTAGGAAAAAATATTTTTAAAAATCCAGCATGTCAGTTTTTTGAAATATTTATTTATTAAGAAGATTTTTACAAAAAATTACATCTAAATAAACAATAGAGAGTTAAAAATGGGTAATTTTTGCTCTTTTTTTTTAGCACTTTCCAACCTAGTTCAAAAGTGCTTATGACTTCGGTTTGTCTGGCCGTCTGTCCGTGCTCTAACTCCTGTAAATATGCTCGGATTGCTCTGCAATTTTTATATGTTATTGTCGTTATCTATCTCTATGGCACGTTCCCTATTTCAACTGAAGTGTGTAGCACTTATAGTTTTCTTACAGGGACACTCAAAAGAATTCCGTTACATTGCGGTCTATGGGGAAAAATCATTTGCGGTTTATTTAAAAAATGTTTCACTATTGTAAACGCATTGAAATTTATATAGATCACTAAGATGCATTAGAAGAAGCTTAATATGGAATAGTAGGTGTATAGCACTTAGAGTTACTTTACAGGGACAGTCAAAATAATTCCGTTACATTATGTCTATGGAGAAAAATCGTCTGCGGCTTATTTAAATGATGTTCCACTATTTTAAATGCATTGAAGTTTATATATATTACTAAGGTGCATTACAAGAGGCTTACTACAGAATAGTGTGTGTATAGCAGTCATCGTTCATTTACAGGGACACACAAAAGAATTCTCTACTGTCTGTTAACAATAATTCCTGGAAGTGCGTTTTAAGTTACTAAACGCGATTTTAATCTTAACTAGCTTTTTGTCTATTACGTGGTGTGTATAAATTCTGTAGATCCTATACAGGGCAGCACAAAAGTTCGCGAACACATTTCCGTTTATTGACAGAAACTCCAGAAGGAGAATTTAAATGGTGCTACGCGTTTCCTAACTAAACTAAAATTTAGCATCCTATGTATTATGTTGCCTCTAGTGGTTGCTTCAAAGACAGAAAATAAAATGTGATCGTAAAAAGGGCAACAAACAGGTTCTTCTAAAATTATTCTGAAGAGATTGTAAAAAGAGAAAATAACTAAATAATTTACAGTACCTTGAAATAAGTTGACACAAGACGTTGTTAACGTTGAACATGAGGTTTTTTTTATTAGGGATTCATTGAAGTTGGGTTGGCTCCAAGATACTCTGTGAGGTTCTCTGCAGTCCAGGGCTTGTTGTATTTCGTTACATTTTTGTAGTAACAAAAATGATCATGCATCATGATCAAATAAATATCTTTTCACTAGGTGTAAATACTAACGATGTCTTATCAAAAAGTTTTATAAAACTGCACTTAATTAAAATACACGCGGATCCACAGCGACGAGCGGCGCACGCCCGCGGACCGCACCAACGAACGAACCTCTATGTGTGACGATCCTAGTAAGACTGTCCCAAGTAACTGAATGAGAGAATCAAAGCACCCGCGACTTCGGCAGCGCGCGCATGCGCAGACCAACGAAGTTCCGTCCTATCGAACGCACGTAGCTGAAAGACGTGACGTCGCGATGGGGGGCGGAGCTAACGATCGCGGGAGGAACGGTAAGAAGGAGAAACAAACACTACAGTGTCAGAGGAAGGAAGATGAGTTACATCCAACAATTAAAGTGTACAATGAATTTAAAAAGGAAAAATATTGGAATAAAATAAATGAATGCTGAATTCAGAGCTCAGATGACAAAATGGAAAGTGATGAATGTTAATTAAATTAGATTAACTGGGAGAATTGAAATTAAAAATATATTGCAACACGATATATTACTCCCCCAACAACACAGACAAAGAAAACTGAAAGCATGGATAATGCTGGAAATTCCAAGACATTAAATGTGGAATTAAACTAAAAAGATTGATTCTACCATACCAAATCCAAACATCAACTCCTATGAGATTGCCAATTGTCCCGCACGGTTAGTGCTGCGAACAATCCCCTCCAACTGAGCAACGGCTGCAGAAGATGACGATGACTGCCAACGAACCTACAAATACAATATGTACTGAGTGTGTGTGTCCACCAGGTCATCGCAAAACGGGATGGAGAGTAGCATGTGAAAAGAGTTGAACAAATGTACTGTGAAAAGGTGTACCCAAATTCCAAAACAACCAGGAGGTAAAGATGGAATGAATGGTGCTGTGACACAACACAACATTCAGAATCAAAACAAAGAAGTTTACAACAATCGAAAAAAACTAAGATTAACTGCATACTATAAAAAAATATGTGATGAATGAAAATGTTTCCTAAAAAGATGATTTTCACTGTTCTGTATCCTGATACCAGCTCAGGATGCAGTCGCTAAACAGAGAAATCACAGAAAAGAAAACTGAACAATGTTGAAAAAAAAGTGGCAAAAAGAATAAAGCTTCTTTAATATAATATGTTATCATTGATGAGATACCCAAAATATGACGCAAAGGTCATTTGCAAGAAAATTGAAAAAAAATATGTGTAAAACAATTCTGACAACCTTGAACCCATTATAGAACACTAAAATAATAAAAATCAAACTATGCTGCACAAAATAGAATATCACCTCTTGCGTGTCTATCCTGTGACGTAATGTCACTACTAAATTATTGAACTATTGAAAATGTGGAAGAATGTGATAGAATAAAATGGAAACATAGAATGAATCTTAAAAAAACAATGGAACATATGAAAACAAGCTCAAGAAATAACAAAATTGAAAAAATGACTAACACTTACCAAACAAACGACTGAGTTGAAAACAAATGCAATGTAGAATACTACGTGTTAAAAAAGATGAGAACTGCATGTCGACAGTAAGATGAGAACTGCGTGTCGCAATGTGAGATGAGAACTGCAGAGACCCATCAGAAGCATCTGGAATTACATGGGGCACATACGATACCCGACAGGTGGGTAGCTCTGAAACCTATTAGCACTAATATGGACATACAAGTTACAAAAAATTCATATTTATAAATTACAAATGTCATTTACACAAAAGAATTTAAATATGAGAAAAATGAAAATAAACAAAATAAAAAAGGGCAAATATTAAAAATTAAAGGGGCAGTGGTACCACAAAAAAAATAGGGAATGTCATAAAAATAGTACTAAAAGTATCAAAACCCAAAATGATATAAAAGTGTAAACAACCATAATGTGATCCCAAATAATACATCTTGAATTCAAATCAAACACTACACAGTTATTACTTAAATATAAAATATAATAAGAGCTCAATTATAATAATAAAATAGAAAAGAATACCATGGTAAAGAAAATCCAATATATATTCATTGGAAAAGTAAACATATTTTAAAATTGACTGACTGTTTACTTATATTTGCTAGCATCATAATAATTGCAATCATAAATACTTGTAATAGTATTTTAAAATAGAAAAGAGGGATCCCCAATTAGTGTCATATAATAAGCAATTGCAAATAAGTACTTTTAAACATAATTCAAATGACACCAACACAAAAAGCACAATTATATACAAAATATTATTTAGTGACAAATTTAAGTGAAATTCTATTGTATTTTGCTTATAAACAAAAGAAATAAGAACAAAATGAATGTTCAAATGTTGTGTATCATTGCAATATGATATCATACATGTGTCATGAAATTTTTTTTGTAAATAAGTAAATTTGAAAAAAATGATGCATCCGTGATATGTGAAAAAAAAATGTATATTATGAATGTATATTATTGTTCATAATATCAATGTGTTATAGTCCAAAAAGACTGGTATGTGACAACAAGGTCACATAAAAAAACTTCAAAAAATGATTCGTGTAATATTTGAAATTTTAAAACAAAATATTAATGTCTAAAAGTCAATTAAACATGAAATTTTGAATATGTCATGTGTTATATTTCTAAAAATTCCAAAAACAAATGTGTTTTTAATTTAGACAAAAATTTAAATAGTCAAGTTGTGAGAAAAAAAATAAAGCCATTTAAAATTAAATAATATTGAATGTCTATAAAGACAAAAAAAATGTGTAACATAATATGTGTAATATAAAGGAAAAAATTATAAGTTTAAGCTATAACTTCATATTCCCAATAAGTTTTACGTGTTTAAATATCCCAAAAAGAACACAGATGTTCCAGCATCAAATAAATAATTCCTGAATGTACGTGGTTGTAAAGCATAGATACCTGCACTAACCCCATCATGCATAAAAATCACACTGCACATGTCGCCATAATGCAGTAGTGAAATTCAAGGAGCACCCATACTAAAACAAACATTACATTCTGAAAAAAAAGGAAACACACTAGATTTACATTTGATCTCAAGACATTGCATTACTTCTCAAGACATTTTAAAAAATTCATATGCATGAATATAATTGTGTAAACTATTGGAAAACTTTCAGAAAAACTGATATGATGAAAAAGTACTGGAACACACGAAAAAAAAATACAGCATAAACTCATTATAATTTCTTAAACTTAGCTTATGATCTAAGCATTGTGTTATAATTAGCATAAACATAAAAAGTAGCTAAAAAAGAATTGAATAACTTAAATAAAATTATTGAAAGAGTTTTCTCTCTCTCTCGTTATATAATGTGGAAGTAAGTATTATGAATTAAAACCCAATTTTCTTACAAAAGCTTCAGATGCTCTTCTTGTCATCAATTTTGTATGTGAAAAAAGGAGTGTGTTATCTGAAAAAGAGAAAATACAAATTTAGTATAAATTATAAAATAATTGAGAAAAAATTGGCTTCTTTTTTGATGAGTACAACTACTGTCCTTGACTGTGAATGAAAAAAGTTCTGTTTCGGTGAGTACAACTACTGTCCTTGACTGTGAATGAAAAAAAGTTCTGTATTAGAGAATGTCCTTGTTATTAATACACTTAAAAGTTCTTGTACATGCTGATATACCAAGTCAGTTAGATAGGAACTCATGACAGCTGCAGAAACTTCACTAATATTGAAAGAAACGTTGAAATCTTGTTATGAATGGAGCATCAAACTTTTCTTCTTTTGTATGTACTTATGAAAAATGTATCTTGTAAAAAAAAAATCCTTGTATGTACAGAAAAAAATGCATGAATACAAATTCCGAATGAGAAAATTTTCATCATAAAGTGTCTGGAATGAAGGAAAACTGCAGAGACCCCCAGCAGGTAAGTTTTTTTTTTTTTTTATTAGTTCACTTGTTTTTCTTGTTATCTATTTGTATTTTTCACACCACTTGTATACAAATTCTATGTGAAACATATTTTCACAAACTGTGTCTTCTACAATGTGAATTATTTATAAATTATTCCAAATTTTTAATTGAAAAAAGTTACATGAGGTTAAGTGGCATTTCGTTGGAATACTTGTTCCATTTCATATAAAATATAGGAGCTCTAGCGACTTCGGCAGCGCGCGCATGCGCAGACCAACGAAGTGCCGTCCTATCGAACGCACGTAGCTGAAAGACGTGACGTCGCGATGGGGGGCGGAGCTAACGATCGCGGGAGGAACGGTAAGAAGGAGAAACAAACACTACAGTGTCAGAGGAAGGAAGATGAGTTACATCCAACAATTAAAGTGTACAATGAATTTAAAAAGGAAAAATATTGGAATAAAATAAATGAATGCTGAATTCAGAGCTCAGATGACAAAATGGAAAGTGATGAATGTTAATTAAATTAGATTAACTGGGAGAATTGAAATTAAAAATATATCGCAACACGATACTATGTATATATACAAATCTATAGATCATATACAGGGCTACATAAAAGTATTCGGATATTTTTCCGAATATTGTATATATTGAAAATTCCTGAAATTACGTTTTTAAATATGTTATGCGTTTTCCAAATTGTTTACTTAGATGTCATCTTTCAGCTTATTAAACGGTAATGATTTGTAAAATTATTTTAGAAGCGTTGGAAAGTGCTACATAATCTATGCTTGACGCATGATTTTTCGTTCTTGTTTATAAATATTTTCATCTATATCTCTAACAAGAGGCCAACAATAGTCACCTAGCATATTTTGGTCCCAAACACCTTGATAATTTTGCTGAAATGATTTTAAATCTTGGTGAAATCACTCACCATGTTCATCACTCATACCACCGAGATTTTCTGTGGAAAATCTAAATGGGAATGCAAAAAATGAATTTTTAGTGACATATTTACATCCATATGCTCGTAATTCTGCAATAAATTTTCAACAATCTCTTTATAATTATCACTTTTTTTATTGCCTAAAAATTTAACGACACTTTTGAAAGAGTTCCAGGCTGCTGTTTCTACCTTGGTTAAAAAGCTCTCGAATTTTGTATCGTCCAATATTCTCCTGATTTGAGGATCCACAAATATTCCTTCCTTTAGTTTAGCCGCAGCAAATTTCATAAATACAGAGCAAAGTTAAAGAAAGGCAGGCTTGGATTTATCCAAAAAGTGGCAGAAGTTTGGACCAAAGATTGGTCACTTCTGCCAGGTGGTGTGGAAAATGGTATTTCCTCTGAATGAAGGACCGGCTTAGTCACTGATGGAACATCTGCATATTTTATGCTATCTTTATTTTTTGAGTTAAAACCAAAAGTTTTTGTTAAAAAAAAGAAACAATCGGTTACGTGGTTAGTTGGCTCTCTCCATATTATTGGTTTATCAAATTTCAGTGATCTATTTTTATCTGAATACCAGGAGCTGAGAACCAATCTACAATTAGTACAAATCACATGAGGAACCCAATTTTTTTCTTGATTTGACACCGGAAATCCAAAATAATGTAAATAGGCTTCTTGCAATGGTTTTGTTATAGGAAAACCACGATTTAACTGAACAATTTTGCCACAAACATAACAAAATCGGTTTGGATGTAGTTTACACACTCTAGATAACATTTTTATATAAAAATAAGACTTTTGAAACACACAGTTGTTTACAAAATAAAACGATAAACGTATTTAAACAATTGTGAGTAGATAAAAAACAAAGACCTTCATATCTCAGAATTGTGACGTGCTACAAAAAATAAAAAATATTTTTTTAACTACCATCCATAGCTACATAAATAATATATGTTTCATTTCATGAACAAAAAAAAAATTTTTTTTTTTGTAAACTAGTGTAATAGGCCCTTTCACAAAATTCCATTCGATAAAGAATGGTTAAATTAATTATTATTTATTTTTATCATTAATTATTGTTTATTACTTACCCATCATACGTAGTATAGGGTAAGTCTTGTAATCGTTTTGAAAATTGAAAAAAAATTTTTGACGGATTTACATGTTTCAGACACTGGAGATTCCGAAAAACATATTTTTAGAAAAAAATTTTTGCCGTCTGTCTGTGTGTCTTTAAACGCTCTATCTCCCGAAAAAAGGAGATAGAGACTTGCAATTTGGTATGTACTTAGTATGTAATAATGGGAAGAAGCCTATTTCATTTCAATAACCTCGATTAACCGGAACTATTTTTTTCGGACTCTCGAAATATTCGTTCTGATAAAAGGTATATAAAATTTTTTGAAATTGGTTATTTTAAGAAATGAATATAACAGACAATAAAAAAACATAAATTTTGCATAAAGCATGAAGTCGATTGGATAATGAGTTGCCGAGATATTTGGAATCCTATTTTCCACACTCTTCAATTTTTCATGACCCTGTATTTCATCCAAATTTCACTTCAAAGATATATTTTAATTGGAAATTTGACGCTTAATCAGATGCAATAAACCGCTAGTTAATAGGATTATTATTTTTGGAGTTATAAGGATGTTTCTTTCAAGCCATTCAGTCATCGAGCCTTTAAAGTTTGTGACGTCATCAAGCCATGATTTTATTTGAATTGCAATGCATTTTATAAGTAGTTTACACATTTTTATTTTAATATTTTACATTATGCATGTCCATGATGGGTAAGTATTACAGTGGCCCCCAACGACTAGTTTTTATCATTAATTATTATTTATTTTTATCATTAATTATTATCATTAATTTTAATCATTAATAATTTTTATTTTATGTTGTGTAATTTGCAAACAAAACAAATTCATCCGAAAGGAAAACTTTTGGGCGATTCCACTGTTACGTGTGTGACTTTTAGAGTGTTTTTTTTTTTGTTTGTTTTTTTTGCAAATTGAGAAGTGAAATTATTTAGATAACGTTTTACTTTTTTTTATTGCTATTACAGGACACATACAGAATCATTTTTTTTTTAAATAGTAAAGTTGTTGTTACGTGTGTGACTCAGAAAAATCACACACGTAACAACTATATATATTTTTTAAATTGTTATTACTTTAGACTAAAGGTGTCATTATACAAAAATGATTCCAAATTTGTCTCAATTTGCACTCTTAAAAACACTCTCTAAAAGTCACACACGTAACGGTGGAATTTCACTTTTACAGAAGGACTTTAAGAAGATCTTATTAATAAATGCTTGGTTCGATTTTGAATAACTTTGTGACTTTTGTTACAAAATGTTATTTTTCATGAAAATATAAATTTCACAAAAATAATTTTTACTTTTCACAAAATTGACCCCCCCCCCCCCCCCCCCAAAAAAAAAAAAAAAAAAAAAAAAAAAAACCTGCATTGATCCCTGACTTCTACCTCTTCTTAATCATTGAACTAATACTTTTCTTTAGTATCATCTACACAGGCTATCGATGTTTTACAACATCCTTGGACTGAGTTTCCTTTTAACAAAAGATTGTCTTCTTTTTAAAGACACACTGAAACTGTTTAATGCCTTAATGTCTACCATAAAACTGCATGAGAAATTTTTTTTTGCTTCATTCAAGGGAAAAAGTATGCATCCTAAAGCATGTATGCCAAATTATTTTTTGCATTCTTTCTTTATTTAATTTTTTTACTACACTGTAAAAAAAAAAAAACCTCTGCTGGCTTAGCCTACCGGCACACGTAGATTTCGAAGTTAAATACGAATTTCACCAACAAAAATTAAATCAAGATTACAGATAAACCCAGTTTAATGATATTTTTTTTATCTGTTTGCAAATAATTCTAAAAATTCTCTCATGTTTATTTAGTCTTGTTAATTAGTAAAAAATTGGACCATAAACTAAATTTATAGCTTCTAAGTATCCCTAAGGCAGGCAAAATTAAGGAGTTGGAAATTCATGACAGTGTATTCCACGTCTTTGCCTGCTTATTGGGAATTGTAGAAGAAGGAACTTTTTGCCGTGATGTGGCAATTGGGACCGCCCACTTTGAAATCTACCTGTGTTTGTAGGCAGATCTGGTAGGGAATTTTTTGTTTGCTGTAAGAGTTGGTCCTATGAAAAACTTGTCAATATAAAAGTTGTAGATCTATATTAAGAAGATTTATAATAAATTTAAGTGGATTGATATCTTGTGAATGGACCAAGTTATGAATGTTTTTCTTCTTAAACTCCTATTTTTTTTTTGTCCTTTGAGGTCATTTTTAATGATATAAAAAATTTGTCATACATAAATTTTGGGCCCTTTTCCTGGAAGTAATAATAACTTTAAACGGATTCAATATGTATCCTAACTAAGAAGTTATGAGGTTTTTTTCTGTTTTCACAAAATCCCTCCCCATTTCCACTCCTTTGGTCCGATTTTGCACATTAACGAACTTGACCGAGATTTTATACTCCTTGATGTTATGTATCAGTTTGGAAGAGGTTTGTGCAGAATTATGGAAGTTATTGATTCCCCCTTTTTTAGCACTTTCCAACCTAGTTGAAAAGTGCTTATGACTTCGGTTTGTCTGGCCGTATGGCCGTCTGCCGTCTGTCCGTGCTCTAACTCCCGTAAATATGCTCGGATTGCTCTGCAATTTTTATATGTTATTGTCGCCATCTATAGCATGTTCCCTATTTCAACGGAAGTGTGTAGCACTTATAGTTATTTTACAGGGACACTCAAAAGAATTCCGTTATATTGCGTTCTATGGGGAAAAATCATTTGCGGTTTATTTAAATAATGTTTCACTAATTTAAACGCATTGAAATTTATATATATCACTAAGGTGCATTAGAAGAAGCTTAATATGGAATAGGGTGTGCATAGCACTTTTAGTTACTTTACAGGGACAGTCAAAAGAATTCCGTTACATTACGTCTATGGAGAAAAATCGTCTGCGGTTTATTTAAGTAATGTTTCACTATTTTAAACGCACTGAAATTTATATATATCACTAATGTGCATTACAAGAGGCTTACTACAGAATATTGTGTACATAACGTTCATTTACAGGGACACACAAAAGAATTCTCTACTGCCTGTTAACAATAATTCCTGGAAGTGCATTTTAAGTTACTGAACGCGATTTTAAATTTAACTCACTTTTTGTTTATTACGTGGTGTGTATAAATTCTGTAGATCATATACAGGGAAGCACAAAAGTTCGCGAACACATTTCCGTTTATTGACAAACTCCAGATGGAGAATTTTAAACTGGGCTACGCGTTTCCTAACTGAACTAAAATTTAGCATTCTATGTAGTATATATACAAACCTATAGATCCTATACAGGGCTGAATAAAAGTATTCGGATATTTTTCCGAATATTGTATATGTTGGAAATTCCTGAAATTATAATTTTAAATATGTTATGCGTTTTCCAAATTGTTTACTTAGATGTTATCTTTTAGCTTATTAAACGGTATGATTTGTAAAATTATTTTGGAAGCGTTGGAAAGTGCTACATAATCTATGCTTGACGCATGATTTTTCGTTCTTGTTTTTCATGACTGACTGACGAATTTTGCAATATTTTTCCATGACAGATTAACAAATTTCACAATATTTTATGCAACCGATTGGCAAAAATCGCAGTTTCTTGTGACAGATTAACAAAATGAGCAATATTTTCTAGCGACTGATCGACAAATTTCTTGACTTTTTTATTGTGTCCAACTGACAAATTACATGATATTTTCCTCAATTGATTGGAGAATTTCACGTATTTTTTCTGGCAACAAATTAAAAAATTCACTATTTTTTCCTCTTGTCCAACTCAAAAATTTTGCAATTTTTTCTGCGACTGACTGATGAATTTTGTGATATTTTTCCACTTTTTTGATGAACTTTTTTTTTCCCTTGCAATCAATCAATGAATTTCACAATTTTTTTCCCTTGACTGATTGACGAAATTCATGATTTTTTTCCTACTACTGATGGATGTATTTCGTGATTTTTTTTTCTTGCGACTGGAAAAGGTAAAGAACCAAAGTGTACCTTGTGAAAGAAGCTTCAGCACCCTAAAACGAAGATAATCTAAATTCAGAAATTCATTTAATAATCTAATTTTTAAGGCCCCATAACATTTGATGAAAGTTGAAAAATAGTCGTCGTATATGTAAAGCTTGACTTTCTTCTCTTTTTTAAAATTGAAATAAACGTTTCGCATAATTATCCTGAGTTACTGATTTAAGTTTTTTCAATGGTTTTTTGTCATACCTTTAATGGAATTCTTTAAGTAGCATGTAAAATAATAGTGGGGTTTAAAGATTTTCTTTTTTCTCTCCCCCAAATAGTCCAACTCCCCTCCATTTAGAAATGTTGGGAGAAGACTCCCCTCCTAAGAAAAATTTAATTTCAAGCCCTGATACCAACACCATTGTCGCCAAGCGTAAAAATGGGCACCCAATAAAACATAAAAAAAAATATTTCTGTGAAAGTGATTATTTAAAAATATAACATTTCAAAATGACACGCTTTAACAAATTGTTTTATTAAATCAATACAAATATAAACTTAAAATAAAGGAACAAATAAATATTACACAATAAAACTGAAAAACGTGCATTGCAGTAAACATTTAAATTTTTTGTCCTATAAAATCTACGAGACAGGATTTTAAGCTGTGCTGCGTTTTATTCCGCCATTTTGCCTATTCAATAGGACATCCAGTGTTAGGTTCAGCAAAAATTATATTTGTGATTTACTGTTCAATTTCGCATCTGGCATCTCACAAAAAAAAAATTTCTTCGTATATAATTTAAAGGACCCTTCACAATTTTTTTTCATTTCAAAACAGAAGAACCCTTCATTAACGTTTTCGTCAAAAGTTTTCACCCTTCACAAAATTCTTTGTCTTAAAAATCGACCTTTCGCAAAACTTTTCCCTGTCCAAACTGAACCTTTCACAAATTGAATCCTTTAAAAGTGAAATGTGACTGTCACTTTTACCTATACAAAGAAACATATGTGTACTTTCTTGAAAATGTATAAACAAGAACCTGAATAGAACAATCCTTTCAATTTCCCAAAATGATGACTACACTTTTCACAAATGTATAAAAAGCTGTTCACAATTTCACAAAAAACAGACCCTGGATAGTCTGTGAAAATATTTTTGAAAGGATCACTTTTGCACCCACAGTGTTATTAGCCACCCACAGGGAGGCTTATTCTTTCAATCTCTATCATTTTTCATGTTTATGAAAAGTCACAGCAATCCATCGTTGCCACAGGTTAATCTCGGAAAATGAAACATTTGAAGTTACTGAAAAAATTAATAGCTCAAAAAGTATTTGTCACAAAATTGTTAGACAAATTGCGTTAGAAAGGAAAACAATTGTTTCTTTCTTGATATAAATTTCAAATCGAATGATTATGCCGTTTTTCAAATAATGAATTTCAAAAATTACCAAACTTCACAATGAAGTACCATAGCGAAAGCTTCATGCGTAAAAAGATAATGGTAACGGTTGTTGCTTTCGGTCGAGAATGGACCAAACGATGTTCGCATTTTACTATTTTAACCATTTTTAACGAAATTCTGTAACTTTAGAAGACTTTTTCTTTGAATAAGCAATAGAAGAAAATAAAATCGTTACAAAAATGTTAAAATTACAAAAAAGGATAGATGCAAATTATCAGATATGAAAAATAAAAAAGAAATTTGGTACTTTCGTGTTATAGCAGGCACCAAGCATGAAATATTTTTGTTTCTGTTTTCATTAATATATTGTAAATTTGGTACTTTCGTGTTATAGCGGCTTCCAAAGATGAACTGCCAAGCGGCCAATATTTCTCGCCAAATTATAAAGCATGTATGTCATTATAATAATATATGATATATATATATATATATATATATATATATATATATATATATATATATATAACATTTCTGTACGTATGTGGCCAAGTTATAGCCATATATGATGCATATATGATGTATATATATATGACATGTGTATATGATGTATATACGACATATAAAACATAAATAATATGTGTATAATGACGTATATGGCACATATAGGAGTGTTTGATATATGCGTATATAGGATGCCAATATAAGCTTTGCGATGATCTTGGCGAAATCATAACTGCAACCTTGGCATAATCATGGGAAAGGTTCAGTAAGACCTTTTTGGTGCTCCCCCCAAATGTAAACCCCATGTAAACCCCTTCATGTAACATATCAATAGATAGATCTCGTCAAGCACTATGGTCTGGTCCTACTCTCCGCCTCTCACTCCCCCCTCCCTTAAGAAACATAGTTCTCTGTTTCAACTCTTTTTAAATTTTAGTTTTTCCCATCTTTCTGAGCCCCTTTAAGCCCCACAGACGACGTAGGCCTCTTCTAAAGGATCCAACGAAGTTAAAATCGTCGAGGCCGACATTTCTAAGAGGGTCCCGAGGACCTATCTCCCATAGGACCGGAGTTACCCCCCCCCCTCCACGGGGAGACATTCAAGATGTGCAAACCCCGTCATGTACCATATCAAAAGTTTGATCTCATGAAGCACTTTTGTCTGGTTCTACTCTCCCCCTCCTTCTCTCTCGTCTCCTGTCAGGAGCACTTTTCTTATTTATTTTTTTCAATTTCTCTTATTTACTTTAGTTTTTTCCATTTTTCTCTGTTCCTATGGGCCGGACACCTCCAAAATTTCACCAAAATTAGCTGTAAACCACCTAAAGGTTATCCCCCCCCCCCCCGTTTCTTTTGGCGCCCTCGGTTTTTACGTATCTCTCTTGGGGGGCCCGTCAGAGGGGCGACATTGGGGATCCCTTTTAAAGTCCCATCTCTCAATTGCAAGTGAGGATTCATTTTAAATCGGATCTCGTAGAGCACTTGTGTTTTGTATAGCTCCCCCCTTCCCCACACCGCTTTCCAAGATCCCGTCAATTAATGCCAACTCATCATTTGTTAAACAACTTCTCTTAGCTGTATCCATCATAAAAGCTGCTATCATAGAACTTTTCATTACCTTTTTTAGATTATCTATTAAGTGCTAAAATGCCTTGAACCATTAAAAACAGTTTAAAGGGTGTCAGTAAGCCAGCACATTTGTAAACAACATTTACCTCGCCACGTCTCAGCCCATTGGAGCCACATCTTTTTACTATTATATTTATTAAAAATACTTCTAGTCACTGAATCTTTTTAAAACTTGGTGTGTTCGTGCCTAATATGTTCCACCAGCCTCACAAAAAATCTTAGAGCGCTAACTAAATTCTAAAGTGAAAAAGCTGGCTTATGCTAGCAAACATTTTTTTTTTTTTTTTTTTTTTTTTTTTTTTGACGATTTAGACTTGGCTGAAAAAATCTCAACGATAAAAGCCGTGGGTGGCCAATCTATATTCTGTCGTAAGGTAGAATTTTTACCGCTTGTTATTATTATTTTTTCAACTCTATCATTTATCGGCCATTAGTATGCTCGGCAACAAGGGTATTGGTTTAACGAAAAAAAATACCGAAATTGTGTTTCAGAAATGCTTCCGTTAAATCTCAGAAATCGAATAAAAAATACATTTTTTAGGATCATGGGTAGGATATAAAAAAAACATTTTCTTTTTTAATATATAAAAGAAAAATTGGGCTTAAAAAAAAAACACTTTTTAACAAAGTTGAAAATGTTTATGAATTCAGTTTTCCTGTCTGTCTGTACTCTAACTCTCATAAATGTATTTTGATTTCTGCATTATTGATATATGTTACTGAGTAATGAAAAATTTGAAGTAATATTTAAAATAAATAAATAAAAAGAACTTTGACCAGGAAGTGATGAATAATTTTTGTAAATGAGATGCATGCTCATGTTTCCTATTGAAAACAAAGTATGTAGCATTTATAGTTCGTTGACAGGTTCATACAAAATAATTCAATTTCATAATGGTCTATGGGAACAATCATTTGCAGCGTATTTTGATGATGTTGGCTTCGTGAGTTAAGAATGAGGCAGTGCTGCGGGGTTCTAACCAGAGCCAGTACCACACAAGAGGTACGCAGGTTGCTGCTCAGGTCAGACTGGGCCTTTTGAAAGGGTGCTAACCTTGGATTTTCAAAGGTCATAAAATAGTCTAGTGAAGGGCGTAACAGTCTTGAAAAGTATGAGAGCACACCGGTTCTCCGACCAGCAGGCCAGTCCGAGCCTGTTGCTGCCTTTGGACAACCTATGTTGATTAGGGTAGTCCTTATAGGATCGATTTTAACTTTTTAAAAATTTTCTTCTGTCTTGCCCTCAACATTTGTTCCAATACAGTAAAAAACAAAGCAGGAAAAGTTTGAAAGAAAAATAAATACAGTCAAACCTTGTTAACAGGAACATGCTTAACGCGAATTACTTTTAGCACGAACTGTTTCCGATTGCCCCGTCCAGTTTTATGTAATGTATTTAAGTTCAGATAACACAAACTACTTTTAACACGAACAAAAAAAGTTTCCCCTTGAGTGTTCGCGTTAACGAGGTTCGACTGTACATTTAGAGGTAGCTCAAGATTGCTGAAGTTTGGCGACTACACTTAAAAAAATGTTTTATTGACAAAAGAAAACTAAGCCAAAATGAAATTATTTTCATATTTTATATAACATAAAAGCACAATATTAATCATATAAAAAGTTTAAAGTATGAAAGTGTTAGTAATTAGATTAATTTGTTAAGTCCATTTTTCTGCAGTACAGATAAGCTTTCCAGTGTTCCTCCACAACATTCACCAATAGCTAAAACTGAGATTCATTTTGTTCAAGGATTCTAGCGTATTCTTTGATCAAAGCAATACCTCTCGCAGCATGATCATTTACCACTTTAACAGATTGCATCATTTCTAATGCAATCCTATAATCAGAATTAGTGTTCCAATGTTCAGTGTCAACTTGAAAGAATCCTTGGGGTAAATTCATTTCTTTGAACAGCTTGAAAGATTATTTGGTAACAAAATCTTCAAACTTCTTTTCATGAAAATGTTTAAGGGAAACAGTTATCTTCTTCTCGGGATTCTAATACAAGTACACAGCTATCGAAAAGGGACAGTCGAGAAAGATCTATTATTACAGATATCTATTATTACTATATTACAGATGCTTTGAAAATTTCTGAGATGCAGCTTTTGTTAACTATAGTTAACTATATTAGTTAACTCACTCATAGTTAACTAATGAGCCCCTTAAACTAATCAGGGAATCCTGTAATTACAATGAATATGTATATACAAAATTTGAAAAAAATCTAATAATTCTGCATGAAAAACCCATTTATCTAAATTAAGGGGGGATTAGCCCCCCCCCTTTCCCCCTTTATAATTAACCAATGAACCCTCAAAACTATTCAGAGAAGCGCATTATCACAATGAACCTACATACAAAATTTGAAGAAAATCGGATAATTCTGCATGAAAAACTCATTTATCTAAATTCCCTTTATACTTAACCGATGAACTCCCAAAACTATTCACAGAAGCGCATTATCAAAATGAACCTATATACAAAATTTGAAGAAAATGGGATAATTCTGCATGAAAAACCCATTTATCTAAATTAAGGGGGGTTAGCCCCCCTTTCCCCCCTTTTATACTTAACCAATGAACCCCCAAAACTAATCAGGGAAGCGCATTATTACAATGAACCTGTATACAAAATTTGAAGAAAATCGGATAATTCTGCATGAAAAACTCATTTATCTAAATTAAGGGGGGATTATCCCCCTTTCCCCCTTTACCAATGAACCCCCAAAACTATTCACAGAAGCGCGTTATCAAAATGAACCTATATACAAAATTCGAAGAAAATGGGATAATTCTGCATGAAAAACCCATTTACCTAAATTAAGGGGGGATTAGCCCCCCTTTCCCCCTTTATACTTAACCAATGAACCCCCAAAACTATTCAGAGAAGCGCATTATCACAATGAACCTGTATACAAAATTTGAAGAAAATCGGATAATTCTGCATGAAAAACTCATTTATCTAAATTAAGGGGGGGATTATCCCCCTTTCCCCCTTTATACTTAACCAATGGATCCCCAAAACTATTCACAGAAGCGCATTATCAAAATGAACCTATATACAAAATTCGAAGAAAATGGGATAATTCTGCATGAAAAGCCCATTTATCTAAATTAAGGTGGGTTAGCCCCCCGTTCCCCCCTTTTATACTTAACCAATGAACCCCCAAAACTAATCAGGGAAGCGCCTTATCACAATGAACCTATAAACAAAGTTTGAAGCAAAACGGTTATTTCTATCAAGATCAAGAGTTATCGCGTTACGTACATACATACAGAACGTGCGGGCACATAAGCTCTCAGGCTTTGATAGCCTGTGAGCTAAAAAAGAGTAAAGAGGTTATAAAATAACTCTTACCTCAGGCAGCAAAATGTCCAATTCTGGTGTTTGTTCCCATGATAAATTGTCTCCCTCCCATTTAACTAAGAATTGCAAGTAACAATTAAATGACACATTACAGAGTGATTATATCTCAATTCATTTAAATACAGAACACACTCTTCTTTCTTTTCAGCCGGCAAATTCATCTATAGCCTTTTCATTAAAATTTAGTGTTCTTACAATTAAGTCCTCGCCTGCACTTAACACTAATAAAGGATCTGAGACTAGAGAATTAAGATTTTTTTTTTTTTTAATTTTAAGCAATGATTTTTATTTATTATTTTTTTTATTTGATAATAGAAGAAAGTATTGTAATCTAAAATTTTCTAGACGTCCAATTTTTGAAGGATTTACACATTTTAGGGGGCAGAGATTTCGAAAAACATGTTTTTACAAAATGTTCGTCTCGTCTGCCTGTGTGTCCGTCCTCATTGTATTATCGAAAAGTGTATGAAGATGTGTATAGAATTGAACCAAATTTCAATTATAGGTTTTTGACTGTGGCCAGCAGGTCCCAGTTGAATTTGGAGATATTCCGTCGGAAGTGATAGCACTGTGATTATCACAGTGCTCACTTAAAGATTTCCAATTCAGAAAAATTTACCAAAAAAAAAAAAAAAAAAAAAATAGAAATCCTAAAAGTTTTTTCCTTTAAATGTTCAGCTTTGATCCAAAAAATTAGTAAAAAGTTGCTAAATACTCATAGAGTATGAGGTTTTTTTTCTTTTTATTCTGATGCTTTTTTATGGGGGGGAAGGGGAGGAGGATTTATATATATATATGTTCTTCTTTGTCATTACTGCATTTTTGGAAAATAAGAGCTGGAAAACTTTTTTTCTGTGATTTTATTTTTGAAAGAAAATAGCATCAGTAACTTAATTTTAATTTAATTGTAATTGATTTGAAAATTTGTTGGAATGAACTGCATTTGATTATAAGCGCATAAATAATATTTGTGGGATTCGCTTTGGATATGCATTGACAGATAGGACTGCAATGAAGTCGGGGATCCAATTTAATTTTTTATAAATCATGTTGTTACAAACGTGTTTTTTCTTATACAGGGTGTCTCTTCTTATGTGTATCAATAGCTAATTTCTAAACCGTAAGTTTTAGAGGTATAGTTCTATTGCAAAAATGACTCAAGCATTCTTTTGCATCCTTTAAAACTCGATTTATGTTAAAATGGTTACTTTTCAAATAGTTAAGAAATTAAAAATTTTATACAATTGCCTTGGTTCTATAAGTTTTATTTAGAAAAGTTTCCAAGTGTTCTAACAAATAAAACAATAGAAATTTATTCTCAATGACCAAAACTTACCGAGTTATGATACTTAAAATTTTATGAATTTTCAATGTTTGAGTCACTAAAAATGGAAAAATGTGTTTTTAATGCCAGAAAAGCTGAAAATGCATGAAATTTAGAGTATCATAACTATTTAAATTTTTATCAGGCAGATATGGAGTTTAACCATGTAAACTGATTTATCTCAACAGAAAACAGCATCTATACTTACTTTTATTATTTCGAACATTCTGTTTAAATGCCTTTTAATTGAAACGTCCGTTGACAGCATACATAACAGGTTATTGGAACCTGTTGCTATCCAACTGTGAAACATATTTCCCATCTCCATAAACAGGTTTAATTTATGACTTTTAGTGAACATTGTTTCTGGCAAACTTTCTTTCATTGTTGTAATCATCATTCCAGTGCTTAACACTATACGTTCCCATTTACCAGCATAAAATTCTCGCCCAGCTTGGTGACACTTGGCAAAATAGTGCCAGATTGGGTGCCAAAAATAGGTTGCCATAAATCAAGCCATCTTGACTATAGCTGACTCATTTGGAGAAATTCTTATTCAAATTCAATATTGGCAGGAAGTGGGATTGAATCTTCTGTCATCGAGTTCCACACATTTTAGCTTCGTGTTTTCCAGTAAAATCAGGTAAAATCTTAAAACCAAGGATGGGAGGAGCTATCTTTTTCTGTCTGTATAGGCCCAAACAGTGATGGCTCATCAGGGGGTTCCCAATCACTTTACTAATGGAATTATCTTATATTAAATTTGACCTTATCTAATCCCTGCTTCTTCTACAACTTAACAAGAAAAAATGTAGTTTATTAAAATACCGATAGTAGAGTGGTTTTGGGAAGTGAAGGACTTTTCGTAGTTCTGTTGTACAATCGGCTGCTTTGCATCCAGGTAACCTGACGATTTGAAAAGAAGATACAACAGGTTGACGAAAAATATTGATTTGTGGTGGTGCTGTAATTAGAGAATTTTGAAGCATTAACATGTACGATATAGAAGAAAGTTTTGGAATTGGCACATCCAACTAGTTTTTTTTTTTTTTTAATCATCTGATTAAAATCATTGACATCCTCATCGTGGGTAACTCAAAAGAGGTTCTATGATATCTTCAGAAACCTTGTTAAATCCAAACCCCTTTAATAGTGTAGAGTGCCTATTATAAGTCAAATGATTTCCAGGGAAGAGGAGGTGAATCTTAAACACACCCAAGAGAAGCGCTGCGAGAAAAGAGAGTTCTGTACATGGCCATCTGATGACGTTGAATGAGGAGATAGAAATGGGAGCTTGACATGCCTATTTTGTGGAAATGGACTTTATTTGTGTCACAGTTGTTTTAGGGGGAAGGGGGGGGGGGTTAGTATACACACGTGTGTGTAACTTTGAATTTAAGAGGTTAAAGTGATTTTATAAGGAACTGAAGCCGAAAAATGGTCATGCTGTTTGCTTGATTTGTTATTTGTTCAAATTCAAAAAGTAACGAAAATGTTTATTTGTAGTTTTATTTTTTTAATAATCAAAAAATTGCAAATTTTATTAATGAAGCATAAAAATACAGATTTCTTCTCTATATTATTTAATTACTAGCAAGCTATGCCCGCTACGCTGGTCAATTTTTTATAACAAACTTTTAATCCAACAAAATATTGACATTTCATAATTCACTTTTATATTTTAACAGAATAATAAGGCTACTATAATTTGTGACTCGTGCTATAGCCAATATACACGCCAGGACACGATGCCCTTATCAATATCTTTTTACGCATGAAGGTTTCGCTATGGTACTCCATTGTGAAATTTGGTAATTTTTCAAATTCAATATTTGAAAAATGGCATAATCATTAGATTTGAAATTAATATCAAGAAAAATACAATTTTTTACCTTTCAAACGCAGTTTGCCTAACAATTTTCGGACAAATATTTTTCGAGCTACTATTTTTTTTCAGTAACTTGAAATGTTTCATTTTCCGAGATTAATCTGTGGCAACAATTAGCGAAAAACCCAGTCGTCAGAAACGCATAGTTTTTTATTAAGCAGGGCTCCCAAATGGTCCCCTTTTCCCCCCTAAAGTCCCCTTTTTAGAAAAAGGTCCCCTTTTGTGCATTTTGGTCCCCTTAGTCCCCTTTTATGACTGGAAATAAAAGAAAAATTGCCATTGCCGCAAAATGCAAAAAACTTTAAAAGTTGCTAAAAGTTAAAAAATTTTGTAGGGGACAAAATTTATTATAATGCGCTAAAACATTATAACCAGAATTCTTTCACGAATGTCAAAAAATTGCCGTGGAATGTGGAAAAACATTAAAAATGGATTGGAAATCTCATTAAAAATCACTAAATTTCAAAAATCTACAAGACAAAATTTACTGTCATAAAATCGTCGCAAAACACACACACACACACACACACAAAAAAAAAAAAAAAAAACCTCAAATTGCATAAAAGATTAGCCAAAAGTCAAAAATTGCTGCACGAATTCCAAATAAATTTTAATGAAAGGAAGACAAAATTTATGAAACTGGGCTATTGAAACCGGATTCTTTTTCATAATGTCAAAAAATCATCCCAAAACGCAAAAAAAATCTAAAATTCATATAAACTGTGCAAAATAAAAAAATTGCTGCACGAATTCCGAATAATTTTTATTAAAAAGAGGCAACATTTACTGTATTGGGCTAAAAAAAATTGAAACCAGATTCCTTTTACTACTTTGCAAAAAATCCCTACAAAATGTATACAAATTGCAGGAAAAAAAAATGTTAACGATGTAAACGGAATTGTTTCACAAATGTCAAAAAACACCGCAGAATGTGGAAAAGAAAAAAGCTAAAAATTGCTAAAAATTCAAATCAAAAAACATAATTGCAGAAGAACAAAAATTTAAAAGTTTGCAAGTGAATTCTTTTTATGAATGTCAAAAAATTAGCACAAATCACAAAAAAAACCCTGTAATTTTCATAAAAAATTCATGAAAAATTTAAAAATCGCTGTACAAATTTTGAATAAACTATTGAAAAAAGGAAAAAATTACTACTATCCTAAAAATTCTTAAACTGAATTCCTTTTATTAATGTGAAAAAAAATCACCATGAAACACGGAAAAAAAGGGTAAAAATTGCCTGAAAAATTAAATAAAGAAAAAAAAAATTAATCAAAAAAATTTAAAAACTAACTTCAGACATGCAGGTACTTTCCTGCCAAATCTTGTAGCTCTATGCGCAACAGTCTTTTCATCACACAGATAAACTTCTATATTATAGATATAGTTTTGTTTTCAGTTTTGATAGAGAAGTATTATCTCAGCTATTAAAGGAAATCGTAATTAAAATTTCTTCTTTTTTATAATGTTTTCTTTAATATATATTTATCAGAAGAAAATATTGGAATCATGAAAATAATTTCCTTTTTTTTTTTTTTTATTTACACATTTTAGGTTGACCTGAATACGGTTTGATTATTTTTAAAAATCTCTCTCTGTATGTGATACACATTTTGTAGCCATTCTATATCAAAATCTGTAGCAAGGAATTTCATCAAATGGCTGATTATGTTTTGGCGCATATGGCCCAACAGGTGGCACTGTTATGCTGCATTTTTAGATAGATTTTGTTAGAAATACTACCTATTACATTCTCCCCTGAGTTGGAATTTCTGAAATTTTTTTGCGGATCTACACTGATCATGACTCCTAGAACCCCCCCCACCCCCCCCACCCCAGTTCAAAACTTTATCTATCTATATCACTTTTTTACAGACACAATAGCTTCAAAAATTCTGCACAAATCTTTTCCAAACGGATACATAAAATCTCGGTCAAGTTCGTTAATGGACAAAATTGAACCAGGGGGAGTGGAAAGGGGGGTGAAAACTGAAAAAACCCCATAACTTTTTAATTATAATACATGTCAAATCCGTTTAAAGTTATTATTACTTCTAGGAAAAGGGTAAAAAATTTATGTACGACAAATTTTTGATTTCATTAAAAATGCCTTCAAGGGGGTGGGGTGGGGGAAATAGGGGCTTAAGAAGAAAAAAATTCATCAATTCACAAGATATCAAATCCGCTTAAATTTATTATAAATCTCTTTAATATTATCTACAACTTTTATATTGACAAGTTTTTTATAGGACCAACTCTTATAACAAAATAAATAAATAAAAAACAAAAAAAAATCCCTGCTGGCTCCGCATACAGGCACAGGTATATTTCGAAGTGGGCGGTCCCAACTGCTGCATCATGGCGAAAAGGTCTTTCTTCTACAATTCCCAAGAAACAGGCACCCCACGGTCTGCGTCTTCGAAATCTACATGTGCCTGTAGGCCGAGCCATCAGGGATTTTTTTACTTTTTACATGAGGTATTTTAATAAGACAATCTGAGTAAAATTTCATCAAACTTCACATTAAGTTAACTCTTAACATAAATCGATGCTGATTAGATTTTGGTGTATTTCACCCAACAGGTGGTGCTACTAGGTCGCATTTTTAACTATTTCCATGATAGCCAGATCTCGGCATGTTTGGGATAGAATTTCACCAAATTTAATATGTACGATGATTACGAATATTGGTTTTGACCAGTACCAAGCCTTAACCTAGGAAGAGTTGCCATACTATGCTTTTTCGAATGAACATTATAGCATCTCAGTTTCTATTGTATAGAAAGGAACTGAATTTTATGTTTGAGTTAATAATTAACAATATATATTTATGTTAATCTAATTTTAAATTTTATTAGTTAACAGAAGGCGCTGTTATGCTGTGCTTTTAGGTAGATTTCGTAAGAAATACTACCTATTACATTCTCACCTAAGTTGGAAATTTTGAAAAAATTTTGCAGATCTACGCCGATCATGACTCCCAGAACCCAAAACCACCCCCAGTTCAAAAGTTTATCTATCTATCTATCTATCTATCTATCTATCTATCTATCTATCTATGTCACTTTTTTCTGACCACGATAACTGGAAAAATTCTGCATAAATCTCTTCCAAACTGATACATAAAATCAAGGGTCATAAAATCTCGGTCAAGTTCGTTAATGGGCAAAATCCAACCAAGGGGGGGACAATGGGGGGGCTTTTTGTGAAAACAGAAAAACCCTTATAATTTCTTTATTTTTATACGTATCGAATCCGTTTAAAGTTATTATTACTTCTAGGAAAAGGGCCGAAAATTTATGTATGACAGATTTTTGATATAATTAAAAATGGCCCCAAGGGGGGGGAAAAAGGGGGGGGTTTAGAAGAAAAAAAATCATAGCTTCGTCAATTCACAAGATATCAAATCCGCGTAAATTTATTCTTAATCCTCTTAGTATTTTCTAAAACTTTTATATTGACAAGTTTTTTATAGGACCAACCGTTATAGCAAAAAAAAATTAAAAACAAAAAAAATCCCTGCCGGCTCCGCCTGCAAACAAGTTATTTTTCGAAGTAGGCGGTTCCAACTCCCGCATCTTTTCGATACTGATACATAAAATCAAGGGGCATAAAATCTCGGTCAAGTTTGTTAATGGGCAAAATTGAACCAAGGGGGGGATGGGGGGGGCTTTTTGTGAAAACAGAAAAAAACCCATAATTTCTTAATTATGATACGTATCGAATCCGTTTAAAGTTATTATTACTTCTAGGAACAGGGCCAAAAACTTATGTATGACAGATTTTTGATATAATTAAAAATTGCCTTAAGGGGGGAGGGAAGGGGGGTTTTAGAAGAAAAAAATTCAGAACTTCGTCAATTCCCAAGATTTCAAATCCGCTTAAATTTATCATAAATCCTCTTAATATTATCTAAAACTTTTACATTGACAAGTTTTTTATAGAACCAACCGTTATAGCAAAAAAAAAATCCTGCCGGCTCCGCCTGCAAACAAGTTATTTTTCGAAGTAGACGATTCCAACTGCCGCTTCTTTTCGAAACTGATACATAAAATCAAGGGCATAAAATCTCGGTCAAGTTCGTTAATGGGCAAAATCGAACCAAGGGGGTGGGGGATGGCGGGGACTTTTTGTGAAAACAGAAAAAAACCCATAATTTCTTAATTATGATACGTATCGAATCCGTTTGAAGTTATTATTACTTCTAGGAGAAGAGCCGAAAATTTATGCATGACAGATTTTTGATATAATTAAAAATTGCCTTAAGGGGGGAGGGGAGGGGCTTAGAAGAAAAAAATTCATAACTTCGTCAATTCCCAAGATTTCAAATCCGCTTAAATTTATTATAAATCCTCTTAATATTATCTAAAACTTTTATACTGACAAGTTTTTTATAGGAGCAATTCTTATAGCAAAAAAAAAAAAAAAAACCAGCTGGCTCCGCCTGCAAACAAGTTAGGTTTCGAAGTAGACGGTTCCAACTGCCGCATCATCGCAAAAAGGTCATTTCTTCCGCAATTCCCGACAAACAGGCGCCCCGCGGTCTGCGTCTTCGAAATCTACCTGTGCCTGTAGGCCGAGCCATCAGGGATTTTTTTTATTCACTGATTACTGTTACTACAAGTTAAATTCCAAGAAAAGCACTGTTCTTTTGTAATTATTAATGTATAATACTGCTAACAATTGATTCATTTAATATTTTCTTAGATCCATTAATTTTTACTATTTATATTTTATTCCAAATCATTTTTTGCTGTTCTAAATATAACCCGGCCCCACCAGTGGCTGAGAGGTTGTGCTCTCGAAGCTGGTAGACGGGAGGTGCTGGGTTCGATCCCAATCGCGCCCGTCGGCCTAATCGCTCGGAGTTTTCGTGGTTTTCTTTCGAGCCGTGGACTTTCTCCATGCGTAAATACGGATTAGGTTCCCTTAGAAAGACCCCCATGAAGGGCACTCCCCCTGGGCCTATATCCCTAGTGTCGATAATTGGCCGTCAATAATCAACCCTAAATATAACCCATCTTGGCGTAGGATATTTGAGTGTGTTAAATAAAGCTATGTATATTGTTTAGTGACAAGATAATCAATTGTTTAATGATATCTTTCCTTTGTAAAGATAATTAACATATTTTCTGAAGTAAATTAAAAAAATTTGCATATTTAGGGAAACTTGGTGTTGTATTTTTAGACATGTGGTCCCTTTTCAGTCGCCTTTTTAATAATAACTGGTCCCCCAAAGTTCCTTTTTTTTAGTATAAATGGTCCGCCGAAGTCCCCTTTTTAAATAAAAATGGTCCCCTTTTCCCCTTTTTGAGGACTAAAATGTGTTGGGAGGCTGTTGGAGCAGGGATTGTCACCACCAATATGCCACCATCACTTTTGAAATCGGTTTGGTAGTTCTAGAGATTCCATAGAAATTGTAATTTAGAATGTTTTCAGAACACTTTTCGCTCATTTCACCCTTTTAAATTTAGAATTTTTTTTATTTTGTTTTTAGAGAGCATTTACATCTTATAAGTAACTACAATGCCAAATTTCAAATTTCTAGCTCCTTCAGTATAAACAAAATCGCAATTTTAGAACGTTTTTCACTCCTGCACTTCCCTGGGGATAGTGGCACCCACAAAAAATATATCCTATGTTGGAGCAGGGGTTGTCACCATCCATTTGTAACCGTCACTTTTGAAATCAGTTCGGTAGTTCCAGAGATTCCATAGAAATTGTAATTTAGAATGTTTTTAGAACGCTTTTCGCTCTTTTCACCCTTTTAAATTTTGAATTTTTTTTTATTTTGTTCTTAGAGAGCATTTACATGTTATAAGTAACTACAATGCCAAATTTCAAATTTCTAGCTCCTTCAGTATAAAAAAGATCTCAATTTTAGAACGTTTTTCGCTCCTGCACCCCCGCTGGGGTTAGTGACACCGACATAAAATATAGCCTATGTTGGAGCAGGGTTGTCACCATCACTTTTGAAATCGGTTCGGTAGTTCTAGAGATTCCATAGAAATTGTAATTTAGAATGTTTTTAGAACGCTTTTCGCTCATTTCACCCTTTTAAATTTCCATTTTTTTTTATTTTGTTCTTAGAGAACATTTACATCTTATAAGTAACTACAACGCCAAATTTAAAATCAGTTCGGTAGTTCTAGAGATTCCCTAGAAATTGTAATTTAGAACGCTTTTCGCTTATTTCACCCCTTTAAATTTCGAAATTTTTTTTTTTTTGTTCTTAGAGAGCATTTACATCTTATAAGTAACTACAACGCCAAATTTCAAATCGGTTCGGTAGTTCTAGAGATTTTTTTTTGTTCTTAGGGAGCATTTACATCTTATAAGTAACTACAACGCCAAATTTCAAATTTCTAGCTGCTTCAGTATGGAAAAGATTGCAATTTTAGAACATTTTTCGCTCCTGCACCCCCCTGGGGTAGTGGCACCAACATAAAATATAGCCTATGTTGGAGCAGGGGCTGTCACCATCAATTTGCCACCATCACTTTTGAAATCGGTTCGGTAGTTCCAGAGATTACCCCCTACAAACAAACAAAAAAACAATCTTTACTCCTTTATAATATTAGTATAGATTAATGATAAGTCTAATTTAAAAAAAAAAAAAAAAAAAAAAACCTATTATTCTTTATATCTATTCAACGTCATAGGTCAGAAAAATGTGAAATAAAATAGGATTTTATTTTATTTTTTCTTTTAATAGGATTGTTCTGCACCCTGTAAGTTTAAAATTTGTTTGCTCATTGGGTAAAAAGAACATTCAATAAAATTATTAAACGAAAGCATTTTTACCCTTTCTGGTTCTTCATTCACTGTTTCTCTTAAGAAATTTGCAGAAAATTTCCAAAACTTGTTAGCAACAAATTTATATTTCTTTCATTATGATCCTTCTGTCCACTTATGCAGCTGCTTTATCATGACAAATCGCACGAGAATGGATGGGTCCTAGTTAACTACATTATTTATTTGTAAAAATCATTAACTTATCTGACATTTTTGTGTGTTATTCAACCAAGAACTGCCTGGAACTGAATCTATACATATATTTTCTTCCCTCTTCATTTCTAGTACATTCCTGCGAACGAAGTCATCCCCGTGGATTCCCTCAAACCAGAACTGATGCCTTTGTTGGTGGGAGGTACGACTGCAAGCCTCAGTCTGGATAAAGTAAGTTGGATTAGATCACTTCATACTTCATTTCATTTTCAAAACCAAAGTTGTATAGTTCTTATAAAGGTCCTATCAACATGTCATATCCTATGGTGTGCCTTGTAGATAAACAGTGTGCCCGCTAAAGTCTGTTGTCACCCCAATAATTTCTGAATGGCAAGAGTCATAAAAGTTATTAGGAAAAAGCAGTCCCTGGCCTATTATTTCCCTTACCTCATATACATTTCATAAGAGTCATCTACTATATATATAAAACACAAACGGAAATTTCGTTCCGTTCCTTTATAACTGGAGTTCTGCCAAATGGATTTTGATGGAACTTACACTGTTCGAGAGATAATTTTTCAGGGAAGGTTTTAGTATATAACACAACGTTCTACGTATATTAGTTATAGAATTATGATAGAAAGTTCTGTTATTTTGGCCGAAAAGGTTACCATTGCTAATTTTTTGGCGATCATTACTGTTGCAGAAAGAAATGAAACGCCTATACATGTCGAAAAATAAAAGAAAAACTGTTACTAATTTTATTTTAAAAAAAGAAAGAAAGAAAGGAAAAAGAAAGAGAAAGAAAAAAAAAAAGAGTTTTGATGAGAGAATATTATAAAACGAAAATATTTAATTTAAACATGATTGGGAATATTCGTAATGCTTAAAAAATTATTCAAGGAGCAAGATTTCTATATTGAAACAATATTTGGCGATGTATCTTTTCTTTTTGGCGATTTTGATTTTACTTTTGACCCCAAACAATTTGATTTTAAGCCAAAAAGTGTCTTTTTTTGTTGCAGAAAGAATTGAAGTGGCTATACATCTGGAAAAATAAGAGAAAAAACTGTTACTAATTTTATTTTAAAAAAAAAATAAAAAAAATAAAAACAGTTTTGATGAGAGATTTTAAGCCAAAAGGTGTTTTTTTTAAGTGTACGACTGCATTTTTGCAGTACTTTTTTTTGGTACTTTTCGGTTAGCCGGGCGCCAGTGATATATATATCCATATATATATATATATATATATATACACATATATCTACACAAATACATGTATATACATACATATATCTACACAAATACATGAATATACATACATATATATATACACTTATATGTATGAATATATACATATATATATATATGTTACGGTGAAACACCGAAATCTGGAGAATGTCGACTTTCACCAGTGAATGTCAACAAACACATAGTCGCTTGGTGTATGTCCGAAATATTTGCTAAATACCCTTATTTCTGACTTACACCGGTAAATGTCGACATTCACCATGCACTAATGGTGAATGTTGAACATATCCGAGATTTATATTTTTTTTCTCCGTAATTCAGTACCGATAAATTTTTCGCCTTTCTTTCTGAGAGGAATGACTAAGAACTTAAAACACACAGTACATTCAAAATGAGAAAGGAAAATAATAGAAGTTAAAAACTTACTTAATTATACAGTACATTCAAAATCAGAAAGGAAAATAATAGAAGTTAAAATCTTACTTAATTATACAGTACGTTCTAAATGAGCAAATAAAATAATAGTAATGAAAAACTTACTAAATTATGTGATTCAAATCCTCTCTTTTCGACCTCCACCAGAGCATATCTGTGATTGTCGACATACACCGGTGAGGGTCCGAATGTACAAGAATGTAATGAAATATTCGATCTTTTACCGACGTATTTGGTGTTTGTTGACATTCACCGGTGAAAGTCGACATATACATGAAACGGCTATACATGTCGAAAAATAAAAGAAAAACTGTTACTAATTTTATTTAAAAAAAAGAAAGAAAGAAAGGAAAAAGAAAGAGAAAGAAAAAAAAAAGAGTTTTGATGAGAGAATATTATAAAACGAAAATATTTAATTTAATTGGGATATTCGTAATGCTTAAAAAATTATTCAAGGAGCAAGATTTCTATATTGAAACAATATTTGGCGATTTATCTTTTCTTTATGGCGATTTTGATTTTACTTTTAACCCCAAACAATTTGATTTTAAGCCAAAAAGTGTCTTTTTTTTGTTGCAGAAAGAATTGAAATGGCTATACATCTGAAAAAATAAAAGAAAAAACTGTTACTAATTTTATTTAAAAAAAAAAGAAAAACAGTTTTGACGAGAGATTTTAAGCCAAAAGGTGTTTTTTTTAAGTGTACGACTGCATTTTTGCAGTACTTTTTTTGGTACTTTTCGGTTAGCCGGGCACCAGTGATATATATATCCATGTATATATATATACACATATATCTACACATATACATGTATATACATACATATATCTACACAAATACATGAATATACATACATACATATATATATATATACACTTATATGTATGAATATATACACACATATATATATATATATATATATATATATATATATATATATTTATATGTTACGGTGAAACACCAAAATCTGAAGAATGTTGACTTTCACCGGTGAATGTCAACAAACACATAGTCGCTTGGTGTATGTCTGAAATATTTGCTAAATACCCTTATTTCTGACTTAAACCGGTAAATGTCGACATTCACCATGCACTAATGGTGAATGTTGAACATATCCGAGATTTATATTTTTTTCTCCGTAATTCAGTACCGATAAATTTTTCGCCTTTCTTTCTGAGAGGAATGACTAAGAACTTAAAACACACAGTACATTCAAAATGAGAAAGGAAAATAATAGGTTAAAAACTTACTTAATTATACAGTACATTCAAAATCAGAAAGGAAAATAATAGAAGTTAAAAACTTACTTAATTATACAGTACGTTCTAAATGAGCAAATAAAATAATAGTAATAAAAAACTTACTAAATTATGTGATTCAAATCCTCTCTTTTCGACCTCCACCAGAGCATATCTGTGATTGTCGACATACACCGGTGAGGGTCCGAATGTACAAGAATGTAATGAAATATTCGATCTTTTACCGACGTATTTGGTGTTTGTTGACATTCACCGGTGAAAGTCGACATTTTCCAATTTCGGTCTTTCACGGTAACATATACATATATCACTGGCGCCTGGCTAACCAAAAAGTACCTTTTTTTTATTC
This sequence comes from Maratus michaelseni, assembly GCA_963931845.1. NCBI lineage: Eukaryota > Metazoa > Arthropoda > Arachnida > Araneae > Salticidae > Maratus > Maratus michaelseni. The sequence continues at coordinate 471,856,288 of OZ007589.1, forward strand.
AAATGCAAACTATATTAATGGCAATATACTTCTATTTACTTCTACATATTTCATTCCGGCTGCTTATAACTCGAGTTATGCTGAATGGATTTTCGTAGAACCTAAACTGTAAGATGATTTTTCAGGGAAGGTTTTATTGTATAACATATCGTTCTACGTAGCTTAGTTATAGAATTATTCTGGGAAGTTCTATAATCAGATCAACCCAATTATGAAATATTAGCCTTTTTAAAAGATTTTGCCAAATGGATTTCGATGGAACCTATACGGTTAGATAATTTTCAAGGGAAAGTTTTATTATATAACATATCATTCTACATTGCTTACTTCTAGAATTATAGGGGGAAATTAGAAAATCGGGTGACAATTTTTTTTATCAAATATTAGCCTTTTCAATATTTGATTCCGATTATGAAAGATTAGCCTTCTGAAAAAGTTCTACTGGACGTATTTTGATGAGAATTGTATTGTTAGTTAGATGCTATTTCAGGAATGGTTTTAATGTTCTACGTTGCTTAGTCAAACAGTTATGTGTGAATGTTATATAGTCAGGTGAACCCGACTCCAAAAGATTAGCCTTTTTGAAAGTTTTTACTGGGCGTATTTTTTGCGGCTTGCATTGTTAAGTATATAATTTGTAAGGATGGTTTTAATATATTTCATATCGTTCTGTTAGTTTTTGAATTGTGTGGAAAAGTTCTATAATCAGATGAACTCGAATATGAAGGATTAGCGTTTATAAAAACTTCTACTGAATAGATTTTGTTAGTTAATTTGTTTGCATTGTTAGTTCGATAATTTTTAGTGATGGTTTTAGTATATTGCATATAGTTTTATCGCTCTTTACCAAACCCTAACTGTAAATGACCAAATAAAAGAATAGGTCCTTAACAGCTAAAATTTTGACTGCACATTAGAAAATATAATAGCCCAATGGCGTCATTTTTCAGTAATGTGGAAAGATATTCCAGGTAAATATACAGATTCATTTCAAATACAAGGTCCAATTAAACGATGTATTTAGTTAGATTCAAGATTCATTTGTAGAAACCGACCAGCGCAGCGGGCGTAGCTTGCTAGTTTATAAAATATAACACTTTTTCTTTAAAATTAGTCATAAAATTTGTCATACAATACTTTACATAAACTAAATATACTTACTTTTAAGGCTTACCTTTAATTAACTTATCCTTAATAAATATCCTTGATAAATATCTTTGGAAGACATCTTTGATAAATGTTTTTATTAAATAACTTTAATAGGTACTTTTAATGGACTTGCTTTTAGGCTTTTGTTTCATATTTTTAATGTTTAAAACTCTTTTACTTGCTATATCAATCTCTAACTCACAACGTTTCCGGCTAACTTCGTATCGACACACTCTCCACGTTTCTTCTGTTTTTCTGAGTGGTTCTCACAAATGCTCATAGATGGCAGTGCGATCCAACGCATTCATGTTTCATTCCTTGCCTTGTGCCGATGTTTTGGATTTGCATACGGCATTCGAGAAGCTGATGGAAGAGGCGATTGGACATGCGTGGATGCTTTTCTATCAGAATGTTGTGAGGATAAATAGTTCTGCCCACTGGCATTCAATGCATTCATTTTCGTTGCTTGGTTTTAATTTCGTGAGACGTCTGAAGTAATGTAAAGGCAGCTTTGATAATCTTTGCAGAATCATGCAGTAGTTAAGAGCTTGAAACGTTGATTTGGTTTCACTTAAGTGAGGGAATGCAATTGTCAAGATGAGATCATGTTGCTTTATTTGTGAACATTTCTGAATTTTAACGATGTCAATGGTTAATGAAGCATAGGGATTTTCCCATATATTTTAAGGTGAAATACGTAGGGTTAATCTGGCTGGATAACATCTTCATCGATATATTAGACTTCCTTCTAAATCGTATGGAAGATTGTGTGTTCATTGTTCTAGAGCAGAGGTCACCAAATGGCAGACCGTGGTCCGCAGGCAAGTTTTGTACGGACCGCTGTGAAATTGTGCATAACTGAAAATAATGTTTCAGCGTATAATGCGTAACATACATGCGTGGTAATCGTGGACGCGGCCCGACACGGTAACTCCTTGCACTAACACCAGTTGCACCAACTTGATCCCAAATCTCAAGCGGGTTGTGTAAAATAAAATGTACCATTTTCCCCATTGAACATTAACCACAATAAACTTTAGTGAGCAATTGTTTTGAATTTATATGTACTTTGTATTCATTGTGTTGTATTCTAAAAATCATAATTAAAAACATTTGATTTCGTATTTATGCACGTCATTTTACTGGTATGCATTGTATTTTGCACGTAAGGTAACAGATATGGTTTCAAAGAAAAGTTTTACTAAGCAAAGCAGGCAGCCTAGGTTAGTAGAGTAATTGGTAACGTGGTGGGGGGGTGTCAAGGGGAGGCTTAAGTTTTCTGGACCACGAAAGTTTGACTATGTTTTGAAATGGACCTACGGGGAAAATAATTGGTGACCACTGTTCTAGAGGATTAATATGGAAGCAGCGTTTAATGTTTGGTTTCTCTTAAACAAATGGAATGAGTGCTTCAATCGTTTTTCTTCAAGTTATATTTTCAACAAAAGATGTGCTAGAGATTTTTTTGCCATTTATTTAATGTTAGAACAGGTTTTACTTATTCGGGTTTCTCATTAATCAAATCAAGTTGAAACTGAACATTTTGTTTATTTACTTTGGGTTCCAGAAGAATATAATTTATGTATTTAATGAAGTTTCAGTTACACGTCATGATGTCTAATTATTGTTCATTTAAATAAGTCTATTTCTACTTTAAGTAAGTGAATATATATATTTAAGTTTATTGTATTTATATGTATTAAGTTTGAATAAATATATTGGTTGTTTTAAATATATTGTCTTTAATTCTAATCTTCATAGAATTCATACATTTACTTTAATAGCTGGTTATAATATCTGGATATATATTTCATGTTTAGATTGGATCTTAATTTAATAGTTTAAATTAACTTTTTGGGGTTTTTAAAATCAGCCATATACGCTTCTGCTGTAATCTTATCTGCTATTTCTTTAAAACCCCAGTCAGTACATTTGTACAGGTCTAGGTATAGTATAGTTACAGTCAGGTCTAGGTATAGTAAAGTTGCTATGCACTATGCAAATAAACTGCTTACAGCGCCACCTGGCAGCTAAATTTGCAGTAAGCATTCTTATTTCCAAAACGGTACAAGATATGGGAAAAAAGCCAATTACAAAGTTGTTCAGCATCATCGATTTATTACAAAAAAAATCTTACTCACAAAAATGACACAAATGAAAAGCACAAAGTGCACATGTGTTTGATCGCGTTAAACAAAACTGCACTTATTGGAAATGAGGTTCATCTATCTGTGATGCTCAAAATGGTGTCCTACAATAACAATACACATGTGGACACAGGATTGCACTCGCTGTCTGTAGGGTTAGATAACACCTCCCCCACAATATCTTTATCCACACTGCTTACCATTTAATTAAAATAACTATGTGCATGATGGAGGCTAAAATAATTCAACATTTTCTGAAGGAAACAAAAAAAGAGTTTATTAAAACTGTAGGTTATCTTGAGCAAACACATCTTTTAGAAGATACATCATCACAGGCACATAATGAGTCAAACTCCCAATAACTTCTAAAGTCCAAACATAGTTCATTTATACTGCATATATTATACACAAATAAACAAGTAGTCACCTGCTACTAAATAAAACACTAAGTAATAAAACATCTCCAAAATAAGGCCAATTTGCAAAAGCTACTCACATGTTGAACTGATTTGTAAAACTACAAACTTCCCAAATATATACTTCAATCACAATACAAAATCTGCATTTTAATGTTGCCAAATTAGTAAATATAACTTTCAATAAGTGATAGACACACCCACTAGAACAAAATGACATCACTGTGTCAGAATGACATCAGAAGAAACAACAAATCAGAAAAGGTTAACTAAAAAGTACCAGAAAGTTAACTTCACTACCAACCACCCAACCATATGCTGAAAAATGTAAACAAGCATTTACGTACACTTGCTGTAAGTACTAGACTATTGAATTTAAACATTAAAAATGATTAACTATATAAGATACTTAGAAAATAAATTAAACTAAAAATAGAAGCAAGCTTTTATGTGGTGGTGGTGGTGGTTATTAAATAAAATGAGGAGCTGGGAAAACACAAAAATATAACTTTAAGCCTACACTGTCCTACTCTCAACTTTGTCTGCCGGATCGAGGCATCTGCCCATCTCCCTCAATCGCTTCAGTGTCTTTACGATGCCATGCCATGAAGGATGTGGTCCTCCGGGAAAACGTTCACAATATAGTCGCTCTGCCGCTCTTACCTGGAGCCCACATTCACCGTAAATAAAGACCATCTCGCAAGCTGATCAGTAGAAAATGCTGACATGATTACGAGTTTCAACATACAAGAGGGAGAGCGACCTTTTTTCTTTTCTTCCGCTTTATCTCGCTTTACAATTTTGGGACTTACAAACCAAATAAATATGCATTTTACGCCTTCTATTAGAGATGTGTCATTTGTCAAGGAACGATTCCAAAGGAACGACTCCGGCAGTGAAATTGAAGGAACGATTCCAGTCTTTAAAAAGGATTCGGTCCTTTTTGGAACGATTCCTCGGATTCGGTCCTTTTTGGAACAATTCCTCGGATTCGGTCCTTTTTGGAACGATTCCTCACATTCGGTCCAAAATATATCGAATCCAAAAAGGACGGATTCCTCGGAATCGGTCCAGAATGTACAGACTCCGAAAAAGACCGAGCTCTCGGAATCGACTCCGAAAAGGACGGATTCCTCGGAATTAGTCCAAAATGTAGCGATTCCGAAAAGGAACGATTCCTAGGAATCAGTCCAAAATCTACCGATTCCAAAAAGGATCGATACCTCGGAATCGGTCCTTGTTCTTGTTGATTGGCCAGTTTTAATAAATTAAAATACGCTATTTTATTTTAAATAGCAGATTTTGATTCTATTAAAGCAGAGTTTCTGGCCAAAAAATCTTTCTAATGTGTACGTGATAAAAAAAAAAAAAAAATATGAGAGAGAGAAGTGCGGGGGGAGAGGGGCGATGGATTAATAAACTACAACTGTGTATTACTTTCTCTTAAATTTATCTTAAGATAAATAGAAGTATATTATTGTACTTCAGTTAAAATATTGTTTATTATTTAGCTATGTACTTATCACCTGCGACTTAATTACATTGCTATTGAAACTTTTTGTGCTAAATTGATCAGAAAGAAAAAAATTAAGAAAAAATTAATGTAAAGTAAATGCTTGTTTAAACAATAGTGGATAATATATATATACTTTAAATCTGATTAGAAATAGTTTTGAATAATATAAGAAATACATCGCTATGCCCTGAACAATTGCATTTTAATCAGTTAATAATAACTGATTTTTTTATCTGAAAGAACTGATTTTCGATCAATTTTAATAATAGCATGGTTACGCACTTTCATGTATGTTTCATATGTTTCAAGCATAACTTTAATTTGAGGATCCTCTCTGTCAAAAGAAAAATTAAAAAATCCCTGACGGCTCGGCCAGCAGACACAGGTAGATTTTGAAGACTCAGACCGTGGGGTGCCTGTTTATTAGGAATTGCAGAAGAAATGACTTGATTTTTTTCTTTTCTTTTTTTGCTATAAGGGTTGGTAATATAAAAAACTTGTCAATATTTTTTAGATGAGGATTTGCAATATGTATACATTTAACGTCTGAATGTAAAAACACCAAATAAAATAAACTAAGACAGACATGGGCACACTCTAAAATTAAAATTTATAAAAAAATATACTTAAAAACAATTAAAAATACAAATTATTAAACGTTTCGCTAAGCGATGTGCCAAGCGCCAAGGCATCATTGTTAGCATATATAAAGCTTTCCTTGATCACTTATACAATAATCAAATGCTTTCATTTCTTTTCTCTAAACTACTTTTTAACCTTAAGCTAAACAGCTGTCCCTTTTCCATTCAAACCAGCAGTTGTTTATTTAGATCTATCTTTCCAGAGATCACAATTACCTCACTTTGTTTGTTTTTTCCTCCAACATTATTAGCTTATCTGGATTGCATGTTTGTTATCTTTAACCACAAGAGGGCTTCTATGAATGAATGATGTAACCTGACACACCCTCCTTAGGTACTACAACTTTCATTCAGCTGTTGGTTTGGACTGGATGGTATAAAAGTTGTAACACGATGTTATCATTATCTGGTTTTTTTTTTTCTTTTGAGAAGTTCAAGAAACCATTTTGCCTTGTCAGCATAATGGAGTTTCATTTTATTAGATGTTTTATTTGACCAGATGTTTCCAGCTGTAGTTATTCATTTTCCTTTTTGTTTGGTTGAAAGTAGAAGATGTTTTTACAAATAGGGAAAGATGTTTGTGCTACATATGTTGTATAGAGTTATCAAGTGGATTATAAGTTTTATACAAACATCCTTTTCCAGAATTAGATGTTAATGGATGTTATGAAAATGAGACTGAATATTTTTTGCCACCTTGTCATTGTCAGCCATTAAAATATTTCCTTATGTAAGTTTATTTTTCAGACTTTAAGTTTATTTATATTCTGTTTGAATTTATTTGTAAATGTTTTTTTGTTAATAAAGGTTTAGTTTATTTAAAACTTAACTTGCTTTATCATTGTTTATTTTTCACTCTGCCATTTATTTCTCAGCTTCCAATACTCTGCTTATAATTTAATTAAATTTTAGAAGCCAGCATTTTTGGTGTATGCACCGGCTGTCCCGACATACCGGGACTATCAATCATCAGTACAATCCCTAATGAATATTGTCTATTTTTAAAATAACTTTAACTGTCCTTGATTTGTTCAGTAGTTTGTTATGCAATAGATTGTTTTTGTACTGATGATGCCTTGCGTGTCGCTTGGCGAAACATTTAATAATTTGTATTTTTAATTGTTTTTAAGTATATTTTTTTATAAATTTTATTTTTAAAGTGTGCTCATGTCTGTCTTAGTTTATTTTATTTGGTGTTATTAAGAGGATTTATAATAAATTTAAGTGGATTTAATATTTTGCAAATTGACGAAGTTATGAATTTTTTCTTCTGAAACCCCCCTTTGGGGCCATTTTTAATGATATCAAAAATCTGTCATACAAAAATTTTCGGTCCTTTACCTAGAATTAATAATAACTTTAAATGGATTCGATACGTATCAAAATGAGGAATTTTCACGTTTTCTGATTTTATTTTTATATAATAGAAAACAGAAAAATAAGAAGTACAGTATATTTGTTTTTTTATTTTGAGCTGTAATTGTTGATTTCTAACAGTTTTTATAGCGCACTATTTACCGTGTTCCGAAAACGACATTTCCTTACGCTGGTCTTGTGACATCATAGTTCATGACAAGGAAGAGAAATGCAGCATTTGTTCACGCTTTCGATAGCGCGCATGGTGGTTTTCTTTTCTTCTTGTAATAAAATTTGTGTGTATTACATTATCAAGATTAATAGAATCTCTAAATATATACAAATGTTACTAAAAATCTAAACAACTCACAAACTGCAAAAAAAAGTTATCCTTAATTCTTTTAAGACATTTAAAAAAATAGCATAATACGAAAACAGTTAAAGTAAGTTTCCACTGGCATAAACTTTCAAAGAAAAAAATGATTTCAATATAAAATATTTATACCAGTTATAAGTAGTTATACAATAGTGTCTGTTGGAATAATTATTTTTTATTAGAAAAAAAAAGTATTATTTTTATAAATCAATCAATTTACCACATAAGCAAAAGCATTTCTAGCAATGTGCGACAGAAATTTGAGCATTTGACGGTATTCTGCAAACGTTACAATAATTTTACAAAATTCCTTAATTCATTTATATACATTATTAAATAAAGAAACTTTAAAATATAAAGTAAGATATCCATGATTGTTTTGATTAATTTAATTCATAAAATGAATCACTTTTCAATGTAAATATAAATAAATTGGAATTTAACTCAAAACAATAATTTGTTGATAAATTTTATCACCAAGCATGATGTTTTCTTTTAATTTATAACTTAGATGTATTAATTCTAGTTTTTTATAATACTAGCTAATCCGCCCGGCGTTGCCCGGGCCTGAAATATTAATAATCTGTTCTATACGAATATGACTGAAATCTGTAAGGCTATCAAAATCAAGTCGAATGAGGCAAACCCCGTCGTAATCGGGCTCATAAACCCAAGATCAGAAAGTGCATCCTGGCGGTCGAAAGTGCAGCTAAAATATTTAAGGCTATAGATATCAAGTCGAATGAGCCAAACCCCGTCGTAATCGGGTCCATAGAACCAGATATACTCCTATAGTTCCACTTTCCACTGCCAGGGGGCGTAGTCTGTTCTAAAAGAGGTCTTTTCAGAACACTTGACCCAACCAAATTTCCTAGTAGAATTGAAATTTAACTAGGACTTCCCTCAAAGGGATTAGTCTGAGTGATATTGCTGAGAACATAGGGTTAACAATTACAATATACAGAAAAAGAGCAAATTAAATGATAGAATTACAAAATATCATATATAAATTCATATACACTGTTAAAAAAAATAGAAAAGAAGTACCGTTCATCAGATGTGTTGTCATAATTTTTTTTAACATGTGGCAAAGAATCTCATTTTCTTAAGCGCGTATTGCACAAAACTTGAAAAAAAAAAAAAAAAAGCCGGATTTTTTAAAACGCCAAGCTTTTTAAAGTTACGTAATTGGATTTGCAGCCAATAGATTATTCTATCAAGCGTAGCTTAACGCAAATTTAATTTCATTGTTGCACTTTTTTTTTGTGTGTAAATTAAAAATTTTTCTTCCTTGATCATATATCTATTATTTGTATAACTGTTTATAGAAACTCTTACACTTCAAACTACATTGATAGCATGCTTTGCTACAAACCAGATTGCAAAACTATAGTCTAAATTACTATTAAAGTATACAAAAAATCTTTCGATGACTTCTGTAAAATGACTTTTATATTAAATCTCCATATCGGCAAAATTGAAAAATTATATATATTTCAAAGTTAAGCTTAACAGATACTTCTTGATTATTCTCTAGGAGGCTCTGCCCCCTGCGCCTTTACTGCGCCAATCCGCAGACTTTTCTTTTGCCTGTCTGTCTGTCTCTCCACAATCTGTCTGTTTCCCTATCCGTTCTTCTGCCCGTCTCTCTAACCGATTGTCTATCTCTCTACACGTCTTGCTACCTGTCTCTATATTTCTCTACCGGTCTCGCTACCCGCCAATCTATTTCTCTAACCGTCTGTCTATCCGTCTAACTACTTGTATGTCTAGCCGTGTCTCTATCCACTTCGCTACCCATTTGTCTATCTGTCTCACAACTTTTCTATCTGTCTCTCTACCCGTCTGGCTATACGCCTCTCTACCCATCTTCTTACCCATCTCCGTAACCATCTACTGTCTCTCTACTCGTCTGTATACCCGTCTCACTATCCGTCTGTTTTTGTACCCGACTCGCTACCAAAATCATTACCCGTCAGTCAACTCGGCTCTGTACTCATCTCTCTACTCGTCTCTTTATCTACCACGCTACGCGACTCGCAACCTTTCTCGCTACATTCCTGTCTACCAGTGTCGCTACCCGTCTCGTGACCCATCTCGCTATCCCTCTGTCAACCCTCTTTTTACCTTTCTCTCTAGCCGTCCACAGTGGTCAAAAATCGAAAAAAGCTGGCCGAAAATCAGAAAAGGTTGTAGATCCTTCTAAAAATTTTTACATATAGGTTTTTGAGGTCGCTGATTACGAATTTGATATCGAAATTAAAAAATTCAAAATGGAGGATCCAATATGGCGGACTTTTTTTTTTTTTTAATTGTTTTTTTTCTGTAAAAGTTTCTTTAAGGGGGTTTTTGAGGTCCTTATGTCAGAAAGCGTGGCTTTACACCATTTTAAAATTCATTACTGTAACTTTCTTTTCTTTTCTTTTTTTTTTTTTTTGGAGGGGGTGGGGTAGGGGGGGAAGGGTTTCAAATATATACATTTAAATTAAAACTTTTGCCTCCATGCCATTAGTGTTGTTTGCATTATTAACTAATATCTTGTACACCGAGCTTTATTTGAAACAAATGTAAAAGACTTCTTCTACAGTTTTTTTAGGAGAAACTTTCGTAATTGGGCCCAAAGCCAATCGGAGCATTTAATATCATTATTGTAACTCTTATAGAGTTAAAACAATATTGTTGCTAGCTTTACTCTTGTTTGAGACCAGCCTTGCCTGTGTATCTGAATGGGGAAAAGTTTCGTATCCTATGTCGGTTGGCGAAAAAAATTTAAAATGGTGCCAAAAGGTAGTTTTAGCATCTTACAAAATTTTTCAAGAAAGAGGTAAAACATGTTTTTCAAATATTTACAAACATACGTTTATTAAAGCATGTTTTTGCACCATCTTAAAAATTTAAGCACGATGCTAAAATAAAATTTTATCACCATATTCGATATTTTAATAAGTAATGAAAATACATAAAAAAACTTATTTAACAAACCTAAGAGGCATTTTTGTGATAAATAATTGTTATTGTCAGGGGGTAAATTGTAAACAATTAATAAACGGCTAGTAAATAATAAATAGCATTTAAAATCTAAAAATGGAGAAGTGGTCCGTATAAAAATGCAAAACATAACATTATACGCTTGATATATGTAAATCTTTTTTTATTTTTTAATATTTCCGAAGGCACAGATAAAAAGGTAAAATCTCTTTTCCAAATGCCAAATAGAAAATATACAAAATAGAATGCCAAATATACAAAATAGAAAAATATCTGCAAAAAAATATATTTACATAATAATACATCTGCAAAAAAAAAAAAAAAAAGATTTAGAAAAAGTAAGCCAAATTCTGCAGATCCCAACAATCACATCGAAAAACTTATCACCAAAAAAGATCTCGCCAAATCTTACGGCAAAGGAGATGGATTTTTCCCTCTGAAAGCAGAATATTAGTTTTTTTCCTTGTACGATGGGTAAATATAACATAATTGTTTCATTTCACATACTACATACCGTTTGATATATTGGTACTTTTATGTTATCCTGGTGCAGTTGATAAATCGTCAAATATTGTTCCTATAACATTTTCATATTGAATTCATTTCATTTAAATATAAACCTTTCACTCATTTAATTTAAAATACATGCCTTTCATTAATCCCATTTAAAATGCTAAAAAGAGAGAAAAAAAAAGAAATAATGCCATAAATCGAAACCTTTTATTTAAACACCAAAGAATTTTTTTTATTTATTTATTTACACACGCCAAATAAAAAAAGCTGCTATTGCTGAGATTTGCGCCAAATCTCTAATACGAAGTCTACCAAGTTATTGCGGGGTTTTTCTTTCAAACAGAAAAAAATAGAGATTAATTTTCGATTTCTACTAAATTGAAATATATTTTATTGTGCTGAATATTAGTGTGTGCATATTTTTTTGCTCCATGTACTCCATGAACTTTTCAATTCCGATTGTCTACGAAAATATCCCGCCGGTGAAAATGACATACGCACAAAATTTTCGTGACGTATGTACTTTAATTGTGCTTTTTTATCTATTTTTTTAATATAATTTCCAAACGGTTTGACATTTTTTCTTGGTAATAAATAGACGTCGTTGTCACCTTTATAGGTACCTGCTGTAAAAATTTTAACGAAATCCGTTAAATATTTTTTGAGTTATGCTTGACGAAAGGTTTTAATATCCATCGTAGCTATATATGGGGCAAAGTAATATTGCGCTGTGTATGAGTCTTCGTTGCACTCAGGCAATTACGGGTAAACATTGCCAAAATAGCGGAAATCGCGAAAGTGGGTTACGTAATCGATCGGTTTCTAAAGGGTTAATGTAGATATTTTTTAAAACCCAACCATGCATTTTGAAGAAAATGAACGTGTCTATGATCTGGAGTTTACTGTTTGTCCGTACTTGCATTTTCCAAGTCGATGCCAATTTTTAAATCTGGATCAAAAAAAGGAAATTCGCGTGAGTGAGTTTTGGAAAGGATTTTTTTTTGGAGGGTTAAAATTAAATTTTTTCAAAACGGATACCAGATTTTAAAAAATAAAGGGATATAGATTAGGCATGGTATTTTTAGTTTTTCGTATCTTGTTTATAAACGCCAATTTGGATTTTTAAAGATAGGAGAAATAGTTTTAAAAAAAAGCGAAAGTGACTTACGGTTAAAAATGTTTTCGAAAGGGTTAACCTTATTTATTTTTTAAACTAAAGGTTTCTGCTTAAACCCGATAGAACGTTGATGTCTTTAGGTGTGTTTGCTTTTTGTTTGGTTATTTTAGAAAGCCGATGCCAGATTTAATATATAGCAGAAAATCGGAATTCGCAAAAGAGAGTCCTGCGCACAAATTTTTTTTCAAGGGTTAATATTCGTATTTTTCAAAAACAAATACAGATGTCGAAAAAGGAATAAATGTAGATATTGTCTGGTATTTTTAGTTTTCCGTACCTGTCTCTGAATCGCCAATGCGAATTTTTAAAAATTTCCAAAATCGCAAAAATTGCAAAACGGCATACAGAAAATATACTTTTTCGAAGGGTTAATTTTTGCATTTTTTAAAACCATATGTGGCTTTGAAAAGGACAAAGACAGTTCTTTAATTTGGTGACCTTTGTTTTTCCGTATCTTTTGTATTCCGGTAGATGCAAGGCTCGGAAAACGGAAGAAAATAAAAAACATGAATTCGATGCTTTTTGATTATTTTTTTTTGAAAGGGTTAAATGTAAATTTTTTTCAAACCAACCCGATCGTTTGAGACGTAAAAGTATGTTCTTTTAGAATATGTAGACGATTTTTCTGTATTTTTAGCCGTTTGTCCGTGGCGAATTTAGAAATACTTAAAAAAAAAACGAAATGTCTTCTGCTTTCTTTCTTCTGTTCCGGAAGATACGGAAATTGGTTTCTGCACATGCGCCAGCTAGCTTCAGAATAATGACTTTTTTATTTGTGATCTTTGAACAGTTTTTAATTGATAACTACTTTAATTTTCAAAATATTAAAATTCTGATGTAATGGTGCACCAGGAAAGGGTTTGGATCTAAATCTAAATTTGCAGCCTTCTAGGTGGGCTAGATTTTCCTAGCCATCGCCAACAGACACACACACACACAGAGCAAAACTTTCTTTTATTAGTATAGATTTCAAACCGCCAATGTTAAAGTACCTTTCAGATATTTGTTTGCTTAACCAGGTGGAAATAATTTCAAAAGTATAAATACTTTTTTATCACTTTTATTTAAACATAATTTCCGCCTACACATATATAAAGCATTGATACAACAACCAATTTATATATATATACATATTTGATATGATGTGTACAAACAGTCAGATTTCAGGCTATTTGTTTATTTTAAATGCTTACCAGTATATGATTGAGTAAAATGTATTTCTGTGATGCCTCATTATTTTTTAGCAGAAATCAAAATATAAGTTTTGATTTAGGAACATAGAACAATAATAAAATATTTATACATTTGAACTAGATATAAATAAACACAAACACACCACCCAGACCCCACAGGCTTTCACGCTAATTTTCTTTGTTTTAAAACTTTATCTGATTATGTAAGATTAAAGGATATTATCAAAAGAAGTGGCGATGTTCTGTAATCGGGTTGCCGTTTATTTTCCTTTAAGTGGGCGATTTTCGGCACTCCAGACCGCATCCACTGTTGTCGCAAAAGATGACGGCTGTTTTCGTGATTCGTTAAAAAAGATGAATTAAACATTTGAAAATCAGCTGTTATAAAATGGTTAAGGTGATTCTAAAATGACCTACTCAACAACGCAACTCATTTTTAAATGTACAAGTATAAAATTGGCATGCATAACTCTTGAAGTATTTGAAATCGAAATGAGTTTTCCATTTTTTGATAAATAAATTACTTATCTATAAGCGATTCGTGTCACGTGATACACGTTTTTCCTTTTCTCGTGCTGCCGTGTCGAGAATGCGGTTCAAAACGCCGACTTTGACAGTGTTTTCTGAAAGATCTTCTGCCTTTACCAAAAAAGGGAAAACGTCTTTCGATTACATAGTTTCTGAATAAGAACACCTGCCTATTTACAAAAATTAATTCAGAAATATGTCAGAAAGTAGCTCTTTTGGATTTGAGAGCAGACTCACGTTAAAACTGTCGCTGCCTCCCGAAGTTTTCTAATGTTTAGAAGAATAAAGTTTTATTTTTCTTGCTATAAGAAAATCGTTTATCTGACGTAAATACGACAAATTAAATTTATATCGTTTTCATTATGAATAATTTTTACCATTCATTGCTTTTCGCACGTAATATTTTAATTATTTTAAAGGTTTCTTTATTTTTTAAAAATCACGTATAAATAAATGTTTCAATTGAAAATTATTTGTAAATGTTATTTGTAAAGCTATTTTAAATCTGGTAACAGTGGGTAATAAAATGTTATTTCAAACTATGAATTAAATCTTTATTCAAATAATGAAATTTTCAATGAAAAATTTGAAAAAAAATGTTTCCAGATTGCACCCCACAATCTAGTCAAGTATGCCTACGAAAGATGATTAAATTGTTATGCATAGTTTTTGATCCTATAAAACTTTTTAAATAAGCAATTTTGGCCAATTTTAACATTGAATAGCTATTAAAATAATTCTTCGATTTAAAAACTGCTTGCTTCAGCGTATTTGTTATGCATTTCTGAACAAAACTGCATGTTTTCATTTTTTTGTTTTATATGCAATAGCTTCTTTATTATGAGCCGAGAAAGTCGAAATGCCACAATAAATTCAATTACGTCAGCGGTATCAGCATTAGTTAAGTACTTTTTTTTAGAATACTGAGATACAACGAAAATGAGAGATTGATAAAAATATCATAAAGACCAAAGCAAAAATAAATTTCCAGGTAAAAAAATTCAAAATGCTTGCAAAACCCGAGCCGAGAACCAAAACGCCGCTTGCTAACAAAATGTAAACATTGGCACATCGTGAACAGTGACGTCATAGCCAATCATGCTGCGTTTTCAAGTCGAGTGGTTTTCTCGTAACTTTAAATGTAATTTTACAACTATTGAAGGATTTTTTTTACATTTTTGAGAACATTTTTGAAATTTATGAGCCTGAAATTACCCGAAAAGTATAAAGTTGATCGATTACCTCATATGTGCAAATTCCTCATTAAGAAGTTATGGGTTTTTTTCTGTTTTCACAAAAAGCTTCCCCATCCTCCCCCTCCCCCTTGGTTCGATTTTGCATATTAATGAACTTGACCGAGATTTTATACCCCTTGATTTTATGTATCAGTTTGGAAGAGATTTGTGCAGAATTATTGAAGTTATCGTGTCCATAAAAAAGTGACATAGATAGATAGACAGATAGATAAAGTTTTGAACTAGGGGTGGTTTTGGGTTCTGGGAGTCATAATCGGCGTAGATCTACAAAAGTTTTTAAAAAAATTCCAACTTAAGGAAGAATGTAATAGGTAGTATTTCTTACGAAATCTACCTAATAAGAGCATTTACGAGCGCTCGAGTACCACTTTGTTTCCTCAGTTTGGGGTCTTATTTTTCTCCCCTGAAAAAGATGATTCAAAAGATCTCGGAACTCCCGTAGATAGTTTTGATCAACTTACAGTGGATACATAAAGGAACTATTTGAACAAGGAATTTTTGCAAAACGTTTTCAATTCTTTCTTAAAATTCCTATAATAAAGATTAAAAAAAAAAAAAGTCTAATATTAATAATATAACAGTAGGGATTCAAGTAATTTAACCGCTGTTCGCTACCCTTATGGCCGTTTTGAGTATGAAAACGGGAAAGAAAAATTATGTGCTACATATAGATTATCAGACATTTCCCAACATTGTGACATATATGTAAAGCTGCGTATGTTATGCTTTTTCTGTTTAATAGATTTATGTTAAGATTAGATTAAACTAGTTTTATAATATATGTATATAGTAAAAAAGTAAATAGTATATAGTAGAAAAAAACATAATTTACAGTAAAGACATGTTTTTTCTTTTCTTTTTTTTTTCTTTTTTCATTTTTTTTCTCTACTGATTCTAGTGCTAATATAATTGTATAATTGTGTACGTGTATACAGATTAATAGACATTTTTATATTTTGCCAAAAAAAAAAAACGGAGCAGCCCTATTACGCTAATTTCTTTTTAGGTACGTTCGTAATTATATAAATACGTAGCACCTATTGTCATTGCTTGGTCCGTCCATCCGCATATAACAACGCAAAAACTACCCAACCGAATGGTTTAAAATTTAAGATGTATTATCTTTGCAGAATTTTGTCGAGACATTTCAAATTTTATAAAAATCGAATCAAAACTTTAGCAGATATTAATAAAAATATTTATTAAGAAATTTGAATGTTTCTTAAAAATTGGTGCTTTCTTGTTATAGGAGCTTCCGAGGTTTAATCGTCAAGTGACCGAGATACTTATTTTATTACAGAAATTAATCTGCAGACGATAAAATTAATTTCACAGAATAAGAAATCATCAAGATATGAATATTTATATAACTAGCTATAGTACGAATGCACCTCATTTGTCACGTTTGACGTACAATTTCCAACTTGTTTAATTATTGAGTGCTTAAGAATGCAAGTTGTGATTTTGTAATTTTTTTTTTTCATTCTATTTCTTTTTCTTGCTAAATAATAGGAATTTAAATATCTTTGTCTTTGTTTTAATGCAACGTAAAATAAAAGCAAGACAAAAATCGTTTTTCATAATAATTTCTTGTGATAATCGCGATTCCACGATCGGGATTGATACTCGCAACTCCCGAAATCAGTTCCCAGATTAATGGCTGTTACTGTGTTGGTGGATAACAGATATTTGCAGTGCCGAAACTATGGAGGAGCAAAGGGTAGAAGTGTAGAAGGGGGCACCCAAATAGGATTTGAATTTTCTTTCGGTACAAAAAACAAATAACGAAATTTAAAACAAATAACAAAAAAGACTTGTAATCAGGCAACCTAAAATAAAAACATATTCGTTCATTTTATTATCGTTGCTTTCAACAGGGCTGGTTTTTATCATTAGGTGATCACATAGGGGCAACAAAACAGTACGATGATTAACGAATTTTTCCAAGCTACTTGCAAGAACAATATACTGTCCTAATTCAGTTGAAATATGCTTAGTATATTTCGGATGTTATCGCGATGACAAGCTTTGAATGTTTTTGCTTTTGTGTGCTCCTGTAAACTAACTATAACAGCTATAAACTTGATTAACGAACTCATTGAAGATACTGGCAGTTCAATTTACTGTCCCAAATAGGTTCGAATTGATTCTGTATTTCAGACTTTATCGTGAGATTTTTCCATATATTGAAAGTTTAACAGAGTTTTGGAATTATATAGCAGCAATTCTTATTAAACAAAAAATATTAGAAAATAAAATTGATTTAAAAAAAAATGTTTACACCAATGAATGAAAAATTTTAGAAACAAATTACCATTCCTGATTGTTTTATATTATTGATGTTAATTTTCTTTACTATCATGAAACTGTTGTTGAATTGTTCGTTGTACTAACATTTTAGCCTGCTCTTTTGTTGCGGATTATTTTAGAATTTCACCAAATCAAGAAATTATATATATTCCTATATTTGAAACAAAATCTTTTTAAAGAGTATCGTATTTTGTATTTTCTTATTTATTTTGTGTATTTGAAATCGTATTTGTATTAAACTATAAAGTCGACGAAAGTTAGTTAAGTTATTGAAACGTATTGATAGTTATGATTTTGTTTTCTAATTATGTGCAATTTCTACTGGTATACCTTTTCAAAAACTTTCTATCACCTAACAGTTGAATTTCAGAAAACACCTTTTTAATGGATTTTTATGTCATAACAGGAAGTAACAACTAAAATTTTAAGATTTCAGGTGCAGGCATTTCGGTTTCGGCTGTGCATTCATAATGCTGTCAGAAAGGACATTGTTAACTATTAAGACTCTCAAATATACTTCGTTTAATGAATTATGTTTTCCCAAATCAACAGGTATCCGAATTTGATTTCATAAAAGATTCTATTCACGCATGAATTTAATACTAAAAGGAGATAGTCCTGGGAATTGTTTAGAAATGGGCAGACTGAGAAAATGACCAATTTCCAAATAATCGTACTGAAATGGAGTGACTCTGAAAACGGCCGGTTCCGAGGACTGACATGTAAATGAATGGTTGGTTATCTTGGGGTGGGTTTTGAAGAGGGATCTAATTATAAGGCTTAAAATTGCGTAGACCCTGGTGCCAAACATCAGAACTAGAATAAAGATTCCTGCATAAAATAATTAATAGTATAAATGGAGGGTCATTCAACGATATATTTTCGAAACCCGATTACACTAAAAATGGAATGGGTCGCCACCCTGGTGGGCAAAACAAACAGCTACAATAAAATTTCTTTGATAAACTATAGCGGTAAATGAAAGGTCATGCAGGGATAAATTTTCAAGAGGAATTGAGTTTAATGCCATAAACCATAAAGTCAGAGAGTATACTTGTATATTATGGTAATTAGAAAAAATTGCTAATTAATTGCACACACTCATCAATGGAATGAACTCTTGAAAACGAAATCATCTGTCCAAAAAAATTAAAAATAAGGCGAATGGATGCGTAAGAAAATGGACAAATATGTAAGAAAATAAATTAGTATTATTAATATTATGGATTTCATGTTCGTTCTAATACTTCCGGATTTGTTCCTTTTTTCTCAAAATTTAAAAATACTTATAGTACTAGGCGGATAATGTTTTGCATTTTTATATGTACCACTTCTCCATTTTAAGATTTTAAAAGCTATTTATATCAGATATTTCTTTCCTGAGATTCCCACAAGTTATTTTCGGTAATTTTTTATTTCGCTTATTGTTTACAATTTGCCCCCCTGACAATAACAATTAGTTATCACAAAAATGTCTCTTAGTTTTGTTAAATATGTTTGTCATATATTTTTATTACTTATTAAAATATTGAAAACGGCAATAAAATTTTATTTTAGCATCGTACTTAATTTTTTAAGATGGCGCAAAAACATGGTTTAATAAACGTACTAGCTGGCTTCGCCCGCCAGCGGGCCCTTAATTTACATCGGTGCCTCGAATTGTAGAAAATCTCGAATCTTGTAAAACCTCAAACCGGACGAACCGCCGACCCGGGTCCCCGCTGCCTTCGGCACCGTATACCGGTCGTGCTACGCACGCACCGGGTAATCCCTTAATTAGCACATTGAATTGTACAAACCTCTAACCGAACGAACCTCCGACCCTGGTCCCCGCTGCCTTCGGCACCGTATACCGGTCGTGCTGCGCACGCACAGGATAATCCCTTAAATTGCACATAGAATAGTATAAACCTCTAACTGAACGAACCTCCGGCTCATCATTTTCAATCCTTCAAACTCTCAAAAGTTAAAAGAGAATTATAATATTCTCAATAAAAATTTCTCTTTCATTACGAAAGAATTTTAAAAAAAATTGGCTGAACTGACCATTGACTTTCTGAACTAAAATACCATAAATTTAGGACATCATGAACTTATAGTACTTCGAAAATATTTTATATTTAACTTTCAATTTGCAAAAAATTGTTATTTTTTTACCTTTTATATTTTATTATTGTTATGTAATTATATTCATTGTTTCAAATCTAATAAACAGGCGCCTCCTGCGGTGGGGGTTGGAACGGATGGGTGCTATCGGTGTCGGGTAGCGTTTATTTTTCCCCTCGTGGACTTATTGTTCCTATACCTCACGGGTGGCTGTTCACGAGTGGGTGATTTCGGTCCCCGCTGCCTGCGGCACCGTATAGCAGTTGTTCCGACCCTGGTCCCCGCTGCCTTCGGCACCGTATGACGGTCGTGCTACGCATGCACCGGATAATCCCTTAAATTGCACATGGAATAGTATAAACATCTAACTGAACGAACCTGCGGCTCGGGTTCCCGCTGCCTGCGGCACCGTATAGCAGTCGTGCTGCGCACGCGCTGCAGTATACGTTAGTTCCACCTTCCGCCACCAGGTGGCGCAATCTGTTTATATGATCATAACTGAAATCGTTAAGACTTTCGATGTCTAGTCGAATGAGCCATGCCCCGTCGTTTTCATGCCCGTAGAACCGAAGATAGGAAAGCGCACCCTAGTGGTGAAAAAACGAAATAAAATCGGTAAGCTCTATCGATGTCGAGTCGAATTGATTTAGACTACCTGAGTTCTAGTTCAAAGACAGGGACCTGTAGAAAAACTTAAAACTTAAAAAAAAAAAAAATCGATAACGGGCGAAGCCCGCTTTTCCCTATCATAATATCTAGATAGGGGGTCCTTATTACTTTAATTATGATGTTTGGAATCAGTTTGGTGGACATCCGTAACATAGTTTCTTAGTTATAGAAACGGACCACAGTTAAAAGAAAAAGGCGGGGGGGGGGGGTGTTGGCGATGACACTGCTTTTCCTCAAACAACTTATGCAGACTACCTGTGTTCTAGTTCAAAGACAGTGAGCTGTAGAAAAACTTAAAACTAAAAAAAAAAAAAAAAAAAAAAAAATCGATAACGGGCGAAGCCCGCTTTTCCCTATCGTAATATCTGGTTGCCACTCTAAAACAAAAACTTAAAATAATGATGCAGTTTTTAGACGCGGCCTACTTCTTAAAATCGTAATATCTAGCCGGCACTGTAATGGAAATCTTTCTTTTGCTTTAATTATACAAATAATGATGATTAATAATACAATAAAATAATATATCGGCTCGTAATGAAGATATGGCAATAATTTTTAGATATTCTGAAAGCAGAATCTATTTAGCGTCGTCCTGTGAAAGTTTGGAATTTCTGCGCCTCTTAGAATCAGAGATGCTCCCCCCCCCCCCCCCCCCCCTCTGTAAAACCCCACTTGAACGTCATGTGACCTGACCTCCGTCAAAGAAAATGCCGATCCAGACAATCGTCTGGCCGTGCGTCTCCGATCTGGGAATCGCAGCTCGGAAAGAAAAGAAAAATAATTTTTTATCGATCGATTTTTAAAGGATTTTTCTGGTTCTAATCGTCGCACGGAAACGATTTTTCGAATTTATGAGACCTGACGACGTCCCGGTTGCGTACGTGCGACTTACGAATTTCTGGCCCCCCGACTTCCGGAGATAGGGGTCGGACCTGCGCTGCGGTTTGGGGCTTAAATCGCTCCCTGGGAACCCCCTGCCTTTTCCTTCCCGGACCGGACGTGTACCGGCAACCCTCGGCGGAGGCGAACTTTTCGCTGTTTTGACTTCTCTTCCAACTTCGGTTTCGGTCGGTAATTAAAACACTTTTGCTCATTAATAACTCCCCGGGTCCGGGTCGGAATCCCGACCCGATCGAAACTTGAGCGTCGCGCCTTTTTTGCGAATTTTTCGGTCCGCGTCCGCCGTCCGTGCGTCACCTGGTCCCGGAGCCTTTGCGGGTACAAAGGCGGAGTGCACAGACACACACACACACACACACACAGACGTTTACCGTGCTTAATATTAGTGATATTTGTAAATATTTGAAAAACATGTTCTTCCGCTCTCTAGAAAAATTTGGAAAGATGCTAAAACTGCCTTTTGGCACCATTTTTAATTTTTTCGCCTATCGCACCAACCAGCACATGATATGGAACTTTTCCCCATTCAGATACACAGACAAGGCTGGTCTCAAACAAGAGTAATGCTACAATATTGTTTTAATTCTATAAGAGTTACAAACAATAATGATATTAAATTCTCCGATTAGCTTTGAGCCTGATTACGGAAGTTTCTCCTAGGAAAAAAAAATTGTAGAAGAAGTCTTTTACATTTGCTTCGAATGAAACTCGGTCAACAAAGTATTTATTAATAATACAATAAACACTAATATTAACATGGGGGCAAAAGTTTGAATTTAAGTGTAAATATTTGAAACCTTTCCCCCCCCCCCACCCCCCCAAAAAAGAAAAAGTTACAGAAATGAATTTAAAATGGCGTTAAGCCACGTTTTCTGACGTAAGCAATTGGCTGCGAACCCGATTATGAAACTTTCACTTAACTTAATAACATGTATCTAAAAGCCCTGAGGGTAATTCCCCTTCCCAGTTATATGAACCTTGGTGCTTTTTTAAAAAGCTTGATGCAGTTCGGGTTTAAGAAGTTGAGATTTACTGCCAAATGACATAAACTACTATGAAAATAAAACTGATGAATTATTATGCTTGTTTATGTATGTATTTAAAAAAATTGCATCTGATTACACTTATTAGATAAATAGATAAATTACTCCTGTTTGCATTTAATAACAGATAAACAGCTTCTGTATACTAAATTGTTTAAATATTGGGAAGAGGTGGCGAAAGCTAGAGAGACGTGTAAACAAACGGGTAGATAGACGGGTAGTGAGATGAGTAGAGAGATGGGTAGGGAGATGGATAGCGGCATAGATAAGCTAACGGGTAGCGAAACAGGTAAAAAAGAGGGTTGACAAAGGGGTAGCGAGATGAGTAGGGAGACGAGTAGCGTGGTGGGTAGAGAGATGGGTACAGAGACGAGTTGACAGACGGGTAGTGAGAGGGATATATAGACAGACAGATGTGTCGAGAGACGAGTAGTGAAACGAGAAGCGAGACAGGTAGATAGACAGATGGGTAGCGAGATTGTTAAAGAGTTGGGTAGAAAGACAGACGGATAGTGGGACGAGTATACAGAAAAGAGTAGAGACACAGTAGACAGATGGGTACGGAGAGAGACACGGTATAGAGACACGGCTAGACATACAAGTAGTTAGACGGATAGACAAACGGTTTGAGAAACAGATAGGCTGGTAGAGAGACCAGTAGAGAAATATACAGACATGTAGCGAGACGTGCAGTGAGACAGTCAGTCGGGTAGAGAGATTGGTAGAAGAACGGATATGGAAACAAACAGATTGCAAAGAGAGACAGACAGGCTGAAGACAAGTCTGGAGTTTGAAGCAGTAAAGGCGCAGGGGGGAGATCCTCCTAGAAAATAATCAAGAAGTATTATATTTGAAACATATATATGTATATATATATATATATATATAATATATATACAGGGTGTCCATAATTAAACGACCCTACTTTAAAGTTGTCTACAGACGAAACTATTGGTCAGAAAGTTGTGAAATTTTGTGAAGGACATAATGAAGGGATGGGAATTTTTTTGAGCGAAAAAAAAAATAGTTCAAAATTTCGCCACTAGGGGCGCTTTTTAATGTATTACACATTTAGAATACATTTGCAATAGTTTACAAATTTTATTACACTAAAAGATGTTCAACAAAACTTTTTTCACGACATGTTCGCATTATGACATTTCCCAAAATGCACTGCGGTCAAATGTGGAACATGCTACCTTACGTCCCTAGATGGTAGATAAAAATGATGGCCATCATGTGAAACATGATGTAATAAAAATTTTAAACAATCATAAATGTATGCTAAATGTGTAATTCATTAAAAAGCGCCCCCTGCTGGCAAAATTTTGAACTAATTGTTTTCGCTCAAAAAAATTCCCATCCCTTCATTATGTCCTTCACAAAATTTCACAATTTTCTGACCAATAGTTTCGTCTGTAGACAACTTTAAAGTAGGTTCGTTTAATTATGGACACCCTGTATATATATATATATTCGCCGATTTGGAGATTTAATGTAAAATTTATTTTTGCAGAAGTCATCGAAAGATTTTTTATGTACTTTAGTAGGAATTTAGGTTACAGTGTCAGAATCAGGTTTGTAGCAAAACATGTTAACAATGTGGTTTGAAGTGTACGAGTTTCTATATATAGTTATACAAATAAACAAGGAGGAGAATTTTAAATTAAAATGTAAATATTTGTCACAAAGAAAATGTTGCAACAATGAAATTAAATTTGCGTTAAACTACGCTTGCTAAAATACGTTCTTGGCTGCAAATCCAATTATGTGACTTTAAAAAGCTTAGCATTTCAAAAAATCCGGCAATTATTTTTTTTTTTTTTTAAAGTTTCGGGCAATTCTCGCTTAAGACAATGAGATTCCTTTCCAAATGTTATAAAAAAATATATATATGAAAACGTAACAGTATATATGAAAGCATATATGATATTTTGTAATTCTATCATTTAATTTGCTCTTTTTCATATATTGTATCTTCTTTATATCGTAATTGTTAACCCTATGTTCTCAGCAATATCACTCAGACTAATCCCTTTGAGGGAAGTCCTAGTATTATTATTATTATAAAAATAAATATCATAATGCCTTTTTATTAAATTATCCAATAGTATATAGTATATTATAATAGTATAAATTAATATAATATAATTAATATACATAATATGCTACATGATTCAAAATTATCCAATTAATATATGGAATTAACATGCACTTACCTCTTTATATAGTTAATTTTAGATAAAGTAGATAATTATGCACATAACAGACACCCACATACATTAAATCTCACACTGAATTTATTTTACTTTAATTATCTTTTACAGGAAAATATTTTAAAATGCTAGTTTGAGTTTTCCTTTCAATATTGATTTTTTCAATATATTTTTCTACAACTAAAAGATTGTTCATAATTTTTTTATCAGTTCCATGTTTTTCTAAGAAAATTCTTATTTTCCCAATGCAAGTTTTAACTTCATCAGATGTAATATGCAGCGTTTCAGCTTCTTCAGATTCGCTGTCAGATGAATTTGAATTTTCATTTTGATTGACAACAATTTCTTCGATTGTCAAATCTTCAAATGTTGAAACACTTTTGTCTTTATTAATGTACTCAATTGCCAATAGAGGATGCTCAATATCTGTTAATTTGTGTATTTCGTCTTGTAGTTCCTGAAGTGCTGTACTGTTTTGTTTTTTAGTAAATCCTTCAGGTTTAATCAATCCAGTATGTTTCCAGCAGTTAACAATAGTTTCTGATGAAATTTCATCCCATGCTTTTTAACACTTTCTAACCTGGTTGAAAAGTGTTTATGACTTCGGTTTGTCTGCCGTCTTCTGTCTGTCCGTGCTCTAACTCCCGTAAATATGCTCGGATTACCCTGCAATTTTTATATGTTATTGTCGTCAACTATAGCATGTTCCCTATTTCAATTGAAGTGTGTAGCACTTATAGTTTTTTTACAGGGACACTCAAAAGAATTCTGTTACATTACGGTCTATGGGGAAAAATCACTTGCGGTTTATTTTAATGATGTTACAGAATTTCAAACACATTGTGATTGATATATATCACTAAGGTGCATTACAAGAAGCTTAATATGGAATAGAATGTGCATAGCACTTATAGTTACTTTACAGGGACAGTCAAAAGAATTCCGTCACATTACGTCTATGGAGAAAAATCGTCTGCGGTTTATTTAAATAATGTTTCACTATTTTAAACACATTGAAATTTGTATATATCACTAAGGTGCGTTACAAGAAGCTTACTACAGAATATTGTGCGTATAGCAGTCATCGTTCATTTACAGGGACACACAAAAGAATTCTCTACTGTCTGTTAAATCAAAATGTTATGCAAAATCAATAAAATATGGCGTTAGCTTCTTTTCATTTCTGTGTTGAAATTCGCTAACCATTTTTGAAATAATGCTGAAGTCATCCATGTTTTGTTATTATTCTCATAATCTACATTCCTGGAAGTGCATTTTAAATTGCTGAACGCGATTTTAAATTTAACTCACTTTTTGTCTATTACTTGGTGTGTAATATTTCTGTAGAGATTCTGTAGATCCTATACAGGGCAGCACAAAAGTTCGCGAACACATTTCCGTTTATTGACAGAAACTCCAGAAGGAGAATTTTAAACTGTTCTACGCATTTCCTAACTAAACTAAAATTTAGCATCCTATGTAGTATATATACAAATCTATAGATCATATACAGGGCTGAATAAAAGTATTCGGATATTTTTCCGAATATTGTATATGTTGGAAATTCCTGAAATTACGTTTTTAAATATGTTATGCATTTTCCAAATTGTTCACTTAGATGTTATCTTTCAGCTTATTAAACGGTCATGATTAGTAAAATTATTTTGGAAGCGTTGGAAAGTGTTACATGATCTATGCTTGACGCATGATTTTTCGTTCTTGTTTTATCATGTGAATAGCATCATGTAAAAGGATTGGAGAAAAATCATCTTTACTGATTTTTTTAATGATATGGCGGACGTGATACTTTTGATACTGAGCTTTGAATGAGTTTATTATACTCACATCCAAAGGTTGCAAAAATCCAATGCGGATATTGCTCATTGAATATGCTTTGTGACAAGGGGCATTATGCAAAATCAATAAAATATGGCGTTAGCTTCTTTTCATTTCTGTGTTGAAATTCGCTAACCATTTTTGAAATAATGCTGAAGTCATCCATGTTTTGTTATTATTCTCATAATCTACATAAAGAGCAGGATTAAAATTTGTAAAACATCGTGGCTTAGCTGATTTTCCAATCACTGTCATAGTTCTTTTATCAGATCCATCACTATTCGCACAGAACACAAGAGACACACAATCTTTTTTTTTTTGCATCCTTTAGCAGGCCCACTTGAAATTGTTTTATCTGGCTGCAAGCAGTAAAAAGCCACTTTCATCCATATTGTAAACGTCCTCTGGTTTATATTCTAAAATCAGCGCATTTAACATAACATCTTCATCAATACCTGCCGTTTCCCCACTTCGTATGTACTGAGAGAATCCTCGTCGCTTTTTAAATCTGTTCAACCAGCCACCACTGTATTCGAAATCTGTAATATTCATTTGCTGCTCTTTGATGACCTCTTCGTTTAGGGTAGCATTTTCAGCACTCATTTGTTGTATCCTCTAAGTCTTCATGTTTTCAGTCTTTTTACAGATGATTGCAGTTCGTTGGTGTTAATCCATCAAAATGTCTCCAATGCAGCGCTTGCTAACAGGCCTTTTTTCCAGAGTATAGAGAAATGATTGGAGATGTGTCTTGCTGCAATACATTCACATTTCTTTCTTTATATTCACAAATTTCCCGCTTTTCCGAAATTGATAAAACTGCTCTTTTCGCCATAATGAGTTAAAATAAAGAGACAGTATGATATTTTACAGAGATAGCTGGTGAATTCTTCGATGTTTCAATCAACGTCCGACCAAAATTTTGAATGAGAGATTTTGCATTGCACGCCGTTTTCTTTCTAGAAATCGGCATAAAGTACAGGGAGAGGTTCTTTTTTACATTGTTCTCATCTGAGAGAGGAGATACCCTTGCAGCCAATGGCGTGCCAAGCTTTGTTTTTGTTGTAAAAACAAGCCTCCAGTTAATAGTTTCGGTCTTACTGCCTCATATACACTTTTAACACATGCATTCATTATCTTTCATCTTTATTTACAGTCATTAAGTCACAGTATAAAGTTCATAAACATTGCATTTTATTAATATACATTTATCATTAGAACGTAATTTCGGTAATTAATATATGTTTAACTTACCCATACTTCGTTAATTCTTCGTTTAGTACCTTTATTTTATTCATTAGAAACAGTAAATTTCACTTTACAATAGTTTTTAATTTTAATTTACTTTACAAACACTTAAACGTCACGCTGCTGTTTTCCCAGTCAACACACACACGGCAATATTCGATTAAGCCTGGAATCGAATATTCGATTAGCCAGTCCGCTGGTTCTACGATAGATGGCAACAGAGAAGTTATTCTCTGATTTGCTACTCCATTAATTATTCATGCCGTAGGCCACGCGTCACTTCCGTGACGGTTCTAGAATCTCATTGTCATTGGTAGGTGAGCTGTTGGCCAGGTATTTATACGCAGTACTTCGCTTCCATCGGCACTTCGGTTTATTGTTTTCGATCTTCACGGAAGCGGTCGAGTGTCAGTTAAGCTCCGGCCGTAGTGCTGGAATGTGTGTTTTGCCTTAAAGGATTATTGTCGCTATAACGTTGCAGCTCTTTACTCATAGTGAATAAGTATGAATTATTTGGGTTACATTTTGTGTTCATGTTAATATGTGTTTTCTATACTATAGTAGTATTCCAGATCATCTAACTATTTATTATGCTACAGTATCGAACTGGACTATGTTAATATCATCTTCTGTT
This sequence comes from Maratus michaelseni, assembly GCA_963931845.1. Classification (NCBI taxonomy): domain Eukaryota; kingdom Metazoa; phylum Arthropoda; class Arachnida; order Araneae; family Salticidae; genus Maratus; species Maratus michaelseni. Next base: position 471,884,503 of record OZ007589.1, read on the forward strand.
GAACTTTTACTTTTAATAAACTGAACTGGATTAGAAAACTTGCCTATTTAATGAAGTAACATCTTTACACATCTCTTGCTTTATTCATCAAACATTCAACTACGCTTCTACCTTGCTTTATGAGTTAATCAATTCCAGCTAAATTCCATTAGCGTTATTTGCTTGTTTAAATTAAGTGTTATGAGAAAATCAGCTTTAACTAAATGCCATTTCTCAACAGTTTAGGTTATTGGCAAGATGATGCTCATATAGTGAGGACTGTTAGTAGTATGAATAATATATAATGGACTTACATTTTTAAGTGAAGTTATGTGAAAAACGAAGTTTGTTTTGATGTGTGAAGAAAGTTTTCAGAGAAATTTTGAATGAAGATCGTTTATTGTTGAAAAATATAAAGATCGTTTTTCCTGAAAAATTTAATCCAGCTGTTTAATTGAAGAAGTGAAAAAAAAAAGAAGCTCACCATCTTAAGAGATAAATAGATGGGGGGGCTAGTATAGTTAAGAAGATTTGTTATATATATATACATAGTTCCAGTTTTTAAATTATACAAAAGCTTTTAACCATCTTATAATATATTTTTATGAATTTTTTTTTTTTTTAAAGTTTGAAAAGTTTTAAAAATTTCTTTTACTCTCTTGGTTAAAATGGCCACTGTCATTGAAAAATTGAATGCTGCTAATTATCTTAATTGGGCAGCTGATTTAAAGTATCTCTTATTAGAGAAAAATTTGTGGAACATAGTGAATCAAACTGAGAAGCCACCTGATACTTCAAAAATCGATGAACTTTCAAGCTATAAGATTCGCAGCAATCAAGCTTTAATTTTCCTGCATGTTGGGACTGATTATAAAAGATTAATCGAGGACTGTAAGGATCCAGTCGAGGCATGGACTATACTTCGAAACAATCACTGTCCTGATTCTCGTGCGCACCACATGCGGCTATTTTCTAATTTGATTGAATGCAGAATCGAGCATAATGAAAGTATTAATATGTTTGCGGCGAGATTGTTGAGAATTTTCAATGATATTAAGCATCTTGATAAAAACTTTAACGATACTTATTTGAACTTTCAGTTCTTGCGCTATCTTCCTAAAAGATTTGATTCATCGGTGCAGTCCATTTTAAGATGGCAAAAAGAAGATTTCATATTTAATAAAATCGTTGAGGAATTATCAGCTGAAGAAATTCGTCTTCAGGTACGTGATATGGATATGAATAAGAGCTCACCTCATGCGAATTTACTGAACAAAAAGAACTTTTCACGTAAAGAAAAGAAGAGTGTCCGATGCTGGCATTGCAATGCGAGAGGACACTTAAGAAAGAACTGTATCAAGTTCCGTAAATTGAATGCGAGGAGCCTTCCACCATCTTACCATCGACATTCATCTTCAGCATGCCAAGCAGATACTTCCAGTGATTCTTCTTGTGGCCACTACAGAAAACCAGAGAGGTCCGGTTCCAGTCATCGTTCCAGAGTTAGACAACCAGAGAGATGATAGTGACTGTTCTAGTAATCCAGGGACTGATTTTTGTAAGTCAAATATTTGTTATATTTCCAAATATAATATTAATTGTATAAATGTAAATGAGAAGTCCTGGATCTTCGATACCGGGGCCACTCATCATTTTGTAAATAACAAAAGTTACTTTTTAAATTCTGAACCTTTAGTGGGTGAGGAAATGACCGTGGCAGTTAAGGACGTATCCTTTCCAATTGAGGGAAAAGGGGATGTTAAACTTGATTTTGGCAAAACCAGCCTGACTCTTACATGTACGCTGGAAAGTTAAAACGTAACCTTTTGTCAGGACCTTAATTAGATATGCATGGGTTTCAATTTCATGGTCGATGAGGCAAGGTAACCATCTCGCGGGGGGAAGACATTGTTTGCAAAGCATATTTGAAAAATGGAGTGTATCAGTTGTATCCTCGGGTTCCTAAAACTACTCCTGCAGAATCAAATGTTACAAGTAAACTCAGTAACATGGAGGTATGGCATAGGAGAATGGGACACATTAGTCCATCAATTTTAATGCACACTTATAAGGAAGGGAGAGTCCGAGGTTTACCTAATTTAAAGGATTTTAACCATAAGTGTGCAGAATGTAGATTAAACAAACATCGGAAAGTATCATTTAAGTCAACCAACATAACTAGGTCTAAGGGACCACTTGACTTATTATACGCCGATATATGGGGACCATGTCAAACTGTAGGTCGCAAAGGCGAACGATACTTTTTAACTATAATTGATGACTTTTCACACCGTGTGTCACTATATCCAATTAAGTTTAAATCTGATGCATATGAAATAGTAGTAAATCACATTAAACGTGCTGAGACATTTTTAAACAGGAAAGTTAAAAATTTCAGAAGTGACAATGGGAGGGAGTTCGTCAATGACGATTTATTAGAGTTTTTCACACAAAAGGGGATCCATCATGAGTTGACAAATCCATACACTCCACAAATGAATGGGACGTCGGAGAGATTCATGCAAACGGTAACAGATGGTGCAAGAACCATCTGTCAGAAAGTGATCTTAACAGGAACTTCTGGCCTGATGCCATGAAATTTTTTACATATAATTGGAATCGTATTTGCCCGAGATCACGAAACAAAACTCCATTTGAACTTTATGGAGGTAATAAACCATCAGTCCGTCACTTACGACCTTTTGGATTGGTAGTGTACGTAGGAATACTGAAGCAGAGACGTGATGGCAAACTCGGTCCAAAAGCCAGAAAAGGATTCATGGTGGGTTATGCATTCCATACAAAAGGCTACAGAATATGGGTTCCTGAAATTGACCAAATTATTGAATCATGTGACGTAAAATTTGAAGAGAATATCCTTTACAAAAATAGTGAGTCTACACACAGTGGAGCCTTGATGGGCCCATTGTTCGATGATCTTCTTCCCAGTAGCACTGAGAACGAGAATACAATTGTCGAGGTTGCACCTGAGGGTACTCCAGGTCCCTCCAATTTACATCAAGGTTCTAAGCGTGAAGGGGGGGAGACCACAGACTCTGGGTCCAGTTCCAGTGATGAGGAACCTTCAACATCTTTGAGAGAGGTAGTTTTTTATAGAAAACCCAAACCTCGCCCTGACGGTTCTAGAGTGGACATATACTATTATGAGAAAGGGAAAAATCAAAGACTCAGGTCCATATATGAAGTTGAAAGATATTGCCAGCAAAATAATATTAAGTTTAATCCAACTCTGTTTGATTTCAAAGGTAAAAATGAATACTCTGGTCCTGTATCCTCATATATATCACCATCAGATGTTTCCAACAGTCCCGAATCAAATTACCTAAAGCCTAGTGCGTGACTAGACGTAGAAGTACCTCGCACCTTTAAGCAAGCTATGAGGTCTATGCAGAGGGCGATGTGGGAAGCAGCAATGCAAGCCGAAATCCAGGTAATGCATGAGCGAGAGGTTTGGCATTTGGCTCCATTGCCTGGCAACGTTGTCCCAGTGGGTTGCAGATGGGTATATGCAATCAAGAGAGATGAATTTGGGAGGATCGCACGATATAAAGCAAGACTAGTTTCCCAGGGTTTTAAGCAAATTAAAGGGGAGTCCTACGATAACACCTTTAGCCCTGTGGTAAACTTTGGTGTGATCCGACTATTCTTCTCCCTCTTGATTTCGCATGGCGGATGGCTTCACATTCAGTGTGATGTTACCAGTGCCTATCTGTACGCTCCGCTGAAGGAGAACGTCTATATGTCTCAACGTCCCGGTTTCATCATTCCCGGAAAGAAGCATTTATATTGCAAGCTAGATCGCGCCCTGTACGGACTTCATCAAAGCAGAAGGGTGTGGTATTTTGAAATACATGAAGTACTCACTAAAATTGGCTTCAGTAAACTAGAAGCGTGTAATTGTGTGTACACTTTTGGAACAGGCATCGTACTGCTCTTATATGTCGATGATATGGTCATTCTAGGTAGGAATATTAAACTCATCAATGATGTTTTGAAGTTAATACAGAAGCATTTCGACATTAAAATACTGGGAAAGACTCGTAAGCTTTTGGGTGTTGAATTTGAAGGAGAAGGTGATTCTTTGGTAATCCATCAAACTCAATATATTGATGAAGTCTGTAATAGATTCAAAGAATACAGAATTCCTGTCTCCAGTCTACCCATAAGTAAAGGCACAATCTTTTCCAAGTCTGACTGTCCTACATCTTCAACTGATATCTATCAAATGACAAAATTACCATATCGCAGTATTTTAGGATGTTTATCATTTCTTGCAAATTGCACTAGGCCCGACATTTCATATTCTGTTAATATCTTAAGTCAGTTTCAAAGCAATCCAGGTTTACCTCACTGGGAGTGTTTAATTCGTCTACTAGGCTATGTTAAATACACACGTCATTATCACCTTAGGCTACAGTGCAAGTCCGTTCGTTTGGTAGCATTTACCGATGCAGACTTTGCAGCTAACCGTGACGACCGAACTTCCATGGGAGGGCAAATAGTCATGCTCGATAACTCTCCTGTTGACTGGCGTACTTTTAAAGAAAAGTGCGTCAGTTTATCAACGATGGAAACCGAGTTTGTAGCAATGACTGAGGCCACCAAGAGTTTAGTTTGGTATGATCGGATATTGCGGGAATGCTCGGTGAGTGGTATCATTCCTGAACGTAGTCAAGTAGCAGAACTAAGGGCAGATAACCAAGCAGCCATAAATTTCATTAAATCGCCAGTTGAGAATCACAGGTCAAAACATATAGACGTCAAGCTTTTCTTTATTCGTGATTTATTTTACAGAGAAGTCTTCAGTCTTAGTTTCGTCCGTAGTAAGTCCAACCTGGCAGATGTGTTCACCAAGCCTCAGACCAAATTTGACCTTAAAAGGTTTATCGATCGAATATATCACCGAATAAAGTTTTATATTTATACGTACCTTTTACCATATTTATTGTTATTGTATGTATGCATTTTTAAGATATATGTAATTTGTTAAACGCAATCGTAATTTTATAAGTGTTAGAATGTGTTTATACAAAACTTGTTATCTTTTAAATTTCTTAAAGTGCAATATTTTTACATACATATTTTTAAAAATTGACCTCTTGACCCAGTGATATTGTTACAAAGGATTTTTTACATACTTTGTTCTGGTAAGGGCCCTACTAGACAAAGCCCGTTTAATGCTATAAGAATTGTTAAAAATGGTTAAATCGTTATATAGTTTCTATAATGGTTTTATATTCTGTTATCTTATGTTTTGAGATGTTTTAAATTGTATTTTTGATATGTTATTAATTTTAGTCTCTTCCTAGGCATCTGAGGCGTCATCTTCTTTTTTAACATCCATAAATTGCATGCATAAATTGGGTCTAGACCTTGAGGTGATGTTTTTGGATGCCGAGCATTTTTCTTAAATTTTTTTTTAAAGTTTTGAAGATTTAAATTACTTCAAGTTTTTCTTCGATTAATAAAGTTTATTGTTACAAATGTTTAAAGATTTACTTAGGTTTTATCAAGAGTGTCATATTGTGTAAATACCCTTCAAATTGAAGGTGTTAAATTATTGAATTGGTGGTACGTATATTTAACTTTGGATTATTTAAAATTGTACATTTAATCTTCAAGTATATTTAATATTCATATATTTAGAATTGTAAGTTCAAAATTTAAATATTTAAAATTGTTATATTTAAATCATTTTTCTATTGTATAAGTACTTTTTGAGGTTTCGTCTTACAAGTTTGTAAGAGTATTGAGCTGCATTTGCATTTTCCCCCGGTTATCCCTGCTGGTCCATGTTAATTTTTTTGAAGTTGCGATCATGTAATTGGGATTCATGGGTAGGAATTCTCTTTTAACTGCTTAAAGTTTTAACTTCAACTTAAAATATGATTAGTGTTGAAAGTTTTTAGCAGTAGTTATGCGTTCTTGTTGGCACATCATTTAGGATGGCACATTGTTATAGTTGAGTTCTTTTTAATTTTTAATTTTTTTTAACTAATACGCTTTTATCTTATAATAAAAATTTAATCCAGTTTAAAAAAAAAATTTTTTTGTATTATGTAGTAGTGTCATTAGTGTTCTTTGGGATTTTTCATCCCTTATTTTTTTTTCTGAGCTTCATGTCATTTCTGACATTTTTATATAGCTGTTTTGCTTAAAGACAGTAAGAGGGGGGCACTTGTTGTAAAAACAAGCCTCCAGTTAATAGTTTGTCTTACTGCCTCATATACACTTTTAACACATGCATTCATTATCTTTCATCTTTATTTACAGTCATTAAGTCACAGTATAAAGTTCATAAACATTGCATTTTATTAGTATACATTTATCATGAGAATGTAATTTCGGTAATTAATATATGTTTAACTTACCCATACTTCGTTAATTCTTCGTTTAGTACCTTTATTTTATTCATTAGAAACAGTAAATTTCACTTTACAATAGTTTTTAATTTTAATTTACTTTACAAACACTTAAACGTCACGCTGCTGTTTTCCCAGTCAACACACACACGGCGATATTCGATTAAGCCTGGAATCGAATATTCGATTAGCGAGTCCGCTGGTTCTACGATAGATGGCAACAGAGAAGTTATTCTCTGATTTGCTACTCCATTAATTATTCATGCCGTAGGCCACGCGTCACTTCCGTGACGGTTCTAGAATCTCATTGTCATTGGTAGGTGAGCTGTTGGCCAGGTATTTATACGCAGTACTTCGCTTCCATCGGCACTTCGGTTTATTGTTTTCGATCTTCACGGAAGCGGTCGAGTGTCAGTTAAGCTCCGGCCGTAGTGATGGAATGTGTGTTTTGCCTTACGTTTTGTGTTCATGTTAATATGTGTTGTCTATACTATAGTAGTATTCCAGATCATCTAACTATTTATTATGCTAAAGTATCGAACTGGACTATGTTAATATCATCTTCTGTTGAACTTTTACTTTTAATAAACTGAACTGGATTAGAAAACTTGCCTATTTAATGAAGTAACATCTTTACACATCTCTTGCTTTATTCACCAAACATTCAACTACGCTTCTACCTTGCTTTATGAGTTAATCAATTCCAGCTAAATTCCATTAGCGTTATTTGCTTGTTTAAATTAAGTGTTATGAGAAAATCAGCTTTAACTAAATGCCATTTCTCAACAGTTTTCTCTCCATTCCAGAAGCGCATTGGATCACGTGACTCACCAGTCTGAATCAGAACTTTCACTTGCTCGGCACCTCAGCGCGCATTATTTTTCTTCTCCTAATGACAAGTAGACAGGGTAGCAGGTGCATTTTGGCAGGTGTTGAGAACAATACGAATTCTTTGCTATTCAATAAAGTTTGAACTGAGCTTGAAAACATCTAGACACATGAAAAGGAGGTGCTCTTTGAAATTCTAACAAAAGATTTTAAAAAGAAAGATATGCAAAGAAAATACAGTAATGTCTAGAAATTTTTTTTGGCGGTTTATCGAGTTGGCACGTTAACGGATACATTACATTGAAATTCCTATTTGGCAGATTTGTTCATAGTAGAGATCGACCGAAACAGGTTTTAAGACCGAAACAGAAACAGAAACTGGATTTCGGTGATCTTCCCTTTCCCCCGGCCGAAACCGAAAGGGTAAAATCAAATTAAAAACTGATTAATACATACATAACTGCGTATAATTATTAATTAATTAATTAATTAATAACAAATAATTAATAATTACTTAATAATAACTAATTGCGTTACTATTTAATTTATTACTTATACGTGTATTGAACCACATTTCTAACAAACGCTCGTACATATATATGTGTGTGTATAAGTTTCAAACAAAAATTAAACATAAATAATAAAACTTTTTTATTTTGCTATTTTATAACAACCAATAATTATAGGCATTTATCAAAAGTTAATTAACAATGTAGTTAAATAATGTAAAAAAAATTCGATAGTGAATATTTTATTTTTAAATATACTATATTCATATTTTCAGTTCGTTAATATTTTGTATTTAAATTGATTGAAATAAAGTACTTAAAAGTTTGTTTTTTAGGGAATTAACATTGAATATGTTTTAACCATTTTATAATTATAAATATTATTAATTTAATAGACGTTTAAATATAGATATATATTAAAATATTGTTGAATATTATCATTAATTATTTGAAATTTTGTACAAACATTTTTATGGTACATATATTATTTAAACATATGTACCATAAAAATGTTTGTACAAAATTTTAAATAATTAATAATAATATTCAGCAATATTTAATACTAGCTGTTACCCGTGACTTCGTTCACGTATCATTAAAAAAAGAATAAATGCATTAATTAAGCAAAATATTTCATTCACGATAATTACAAATGTAAATAATTAACTAACTCTTTATCACATTCCACAGGAGACAATACAGTATTTCTATGTTATAGAGGCCTTGACATAACTAAGTTTTAAAAAAGTGAAATTTTGTGACAAATAATCACGAAAAGGAAACTGCAACCAATGAAAAAAGGCGGGCTAAATAAAATCGTGGAAATTGGCGAATTGTGTAAAAACATATGTCAAGTTTACCTGGTAAATTATTTTACTTTTAACGCCTTTGTGAACTGTTTTAATAGCCATCCTTCAAAGATAATGGAAATAGTATATTCTTTTTCGCGTATATTCTCTTTTAATATAATAGATTCGTATTTATTTTTATTTTCCTAGTAATCGTGGTGTGGTTTTTGGCAAAAAACTCTCATCTGTATGTAACTGATATTCATGCTTAATAATCGTTATAGATTAAAAAAAAAAATATTTAAATTTTTCGTTTTAAATATGGTGTGAAACTCATCTACTTTCTAAACTTACCGATCCTTGTATTATTAATGTAAAGAATTGATTCACGCTCCTTGTAAAACACATTTGAAAATTCCCGTTTTATTTCAAATAAGACGTCACTTTTTCCTCAGAGAAATCTCTTTTTAATGGCATAATTCTTGTTAATTTTCTTTTTCTGGCAATCAGGACGTAAATTTTAACAGAAAACTCACATTTGTGTGTAATTGGTATTTAAGCTATTTATAATTCAGTATCGATAAAAAATCTCAGTTTTTCATCTTAAAATATTACGTTCATTATCTAATTCCATTATACATTGATATTCATGCTCCTTGTATTATTACGAATATTTTAAAATACATGTTTTATTTATGACGTCATATTTGTCCAAGCCGAGGTGGATCCTTTTCATAGTTCCATGGTCCAAGCGAAATCTATTTTTAATAATATAATTATTGTTCATTTTTCCTTCTAATTATAACGCAGTTTTTGACAGAAAAAGATCTTTTTAATGTATCCGATATTCATACTTAATGTATAATAGCAAATACTCGATGTTTTTGTTTCAAATATCACGGAAATTCATCTTCTTTTGAATTCTTTTTAATTTTCAGTTTTCACGAGAAAATCGTTCAAATGAAAATTAATTGTAGAGGAAAAATTATTTTTCCGTGTTTTTATTTATTGGCAACGATTAAAGCCCTAGCAACGATAAAGTAAAATGGTTAAATTGCGTGGAAAAATGTCCATTTATCCTCTATGAAAATAATGAAATTTTGAATTATTAAGAAAAATATTTGAATAAAATAAACAAAAACCAGCCTATGTTCATTTACAGATTATAATCAACCTATATGCAAAGATACATGATCATTAAATTCTCCATTTTGACGCTGGCTTCAGCCTAACATTTGCACACAATCGGATTCATAATATTATTAGGATAGGATATATTTACTTAAAAAAAGCTTTGCCACTCCCTGCCTCTCTAAGAAAGTGTTGAAATGGCACCCTATTTGAAAATTTTATCTCCAGTGCCAAGTTGACTCTCTGTGCTTCTATCCAAAACTATTTATTTTCATATAAAATAAAGCGTAATTAATTTATGAATAAAACAGAAATAGTTTCCAACTATACGAATTTCGTCAAATAAAAAATATTTTAAGTATACATGCCTCAATATATCTTTTGTAATAAATTTCATAAATTTCCATTTGTTTTAACAACATCTTTCTCATAAAGCATTTGAAACAATCTGAAGTTTGTAGCTTTTAAATATCACGTGATAAGCGTCTTTTAAGTTTAGTCATATATGCATCGCTTGCTTTATAATTTATACTCCCATCAGGAATCAGTCATAACGGATAATGATTAACAGTGGAGTTCACAACAATAAAAAGTGTCTCATTTGAGCCGATACAACTCATATCAATGAGTAATGTTGAAAATTTCCGAAAAAAGGAACGATAGTTTCGGTCAGGCCGAAATTTTGGCAGCAGTTTTGCTGAAAACGAATATGCGGCGAAACTCCGATTTTGCGCCGAAACCGAAACCGAAATTTCGGTCGATCTCTAGTTCATAGACACAATTGGCGGTTAAATGGAATTGGTGCTATTTCGAGATGGCACTAAATCGGGGTTTGACTGTATTTGTGATATACCGTTGGGTAGGATTTTTTTATATCGGTATCACGATATGCATTTTATATCGGTTTTATCGATATATCGCCCAGCCCTAGTACTGTAGCTATGTTTTATAAATTTAAATTAGAGGTTCATTCGGTTAAGCCACATTTTGAATAGTATAATTGGGACTAAAATAACCAGGGTTCTACTGTATCTACAACTTTTTTTATTTAATAATTTTATCATTCTTCAGTAAATACATATCTAGTCAATATATAAATAATAGAATTGTTTAACGAATTGACTAGAAAGTAGAAATTTATTTTAAGTCAAAAATTCATGCTATTTCCCAAGCTAAGTAAAATTACATTGATGCATGGAAACAATAGTAGATACCAACATTTTTTAACCCCCCCCCCTTCCAAAAGAAAAAAAAATCTTTTGCCAATAAAACTTGCTTTTCTTTCAAACTGTTATTTATGTTTACCAAATACTATATTGTAATTGCAATTTGACGTATCTGGAACTTGAAAAAAAAAGAAAAACGATTTGCACACTGATCAGAAGATGTTCCTATTCAATTTATGAATAACTTCACTGACTCAGTGTCATGACAAAAATATTCGATCACAGTTTTCCAAGTTCCTTTCATAAAACTATTAGACAAAGACAAAAAAAAAACACTGCAGCTGTCAGATGAAAAACAAACTCCACATTTTCACTTCAATCGCAGAAAGTAGAAATTTATTCTAAGTCAAAAATTCATGCTATTTCCCAAGCTAAGTATTTAGTATTACATTGATGCATGGAAACAATAGTAGATACCAACATTTTTTAACCCCCCCCCCCTTCCAAAAGAAAAAAAAATCTTTTGCCAATAAAACTTGCTTATTTTTCAAACTGTTATTTATGTTTACCAAATACTATATTGTATGTAAAACATATATGTAATTAATTATATAATTTCTTCAATGATTGTTCAACAAAATGTTTTTATTTTTAATCTTTTCTTTCACTTAAACAGGAAATAGTTCTGAATATTAAAATTTTGTTACTTTAAGATATATGCGTGTCTATTTGAATGAAAGCCTACGTGGTACTTTTATGTTAGCCGGGTGCAGGTGATAAATCACCACTGCTATCATTCGCATTGCATTCATTTCATTTCAAATATAAACCATACACCAATTTCATTTAAGATACATAACTTTCATTTAAAATGCATGCCTTTTACTCATTTCATTCCCTTTTTTCCAAACAAACAAAAAAGAAAGGAATAATTATTAGCTATTATAAATACTAGGGCATCTAACCCAGGCTTCCCGGGATAGAGAATATATGTGAAAACAATTTTTAATTTTTTGTTATTGAAAACTAATAGATTTTTTACATATAATAATTTTTGTTAGATTGCCCGCTAAGAACACCAAAGAAATCGCTAAAAATTTCGTTATCTACAGCAGATTTAAGCGTTTATTTAAATTGCATGTCTGTTAAATATGTGTTGTATTTATACTATTTTATTTATTCCTTAATGAAGTTTTAATTTCGTTATTGATTATTAGCTGGAGATAAATGCTGAACTTTTTATATTGTTTAAAGTGCAAACAGATTGATATTTTTTTAATCGTCTGCAAGCAATCGTCTCCTAGAGATAGATTTAAAAAAATCATGTTTGAAATTTAATTTAAATGCTATAATAAATCAGTCAATTAAGATACAGTTTTCAAACAAATTGCATTTGAAAGTAGATTTTTTCCCCTATATAATGGTGTAAAAATTAAAAATGTGCGATGTTTAGAAATTAAAAAAATTGCAGTAACAAAAATCGCAAAACTGAAATTTCATCTTGACTGTTGCCATTCGCAAAATGACGTCAGCATTACGCACGGACACGTTTGTCCTTTATAATATAGATAAGAGTTATGGGGTTTAAAGAAATTAGCAAAGTTATCACGCTTTTAGTGGAAACATTTAAGAGCTGATTTCATAACCCCAAAGAAAAATAAAGATGAAATTCAACTACCGTAAAATCCCGTTAATCCGCCCCCCTTAACGCGACAGAAAATCGTAAAATAACCAGGGGGGGGGGGGCTTACACGGTATTAAAATTGTAGTATATGATATTTATGAGTGGCGGTGGTGGTGTTGTAGGAGGGGAAGATGCTAATGGCCGATCGTTGCAAAGTAGGCATTATTTTTATAAAGTGGCAAAAGAAAAACAATTTAAAAAAAAAATGATATACAAAATAGAAAAACAGTGTAACTTCATGATTATGGTGATTTCAGATTATAGAGATTTCTGGATTTCTTAAGCTTTGAAACTGGAATGCATTTAGATAAATAATAACTCAAATGTCTGTCATTAATATAGTAACAGAAAAATAAAAGGAACTTAATAATTTAAAATAGTTATAAAACACTGAAAAATTGCAGTTGAAAATGTCCTGAAATACTTTCTAGAACTAGTAACATTTTATGTGATGTCGCCATCTGGTGTAAATTAGGGGGATTAAATAACCGTTTTTTTTTTAAATCATGATTTCCTATCTATAAATGCTAAATAAATAATACAAATCACAAAAATTGAGTACATACAGAACGAATCAGTAGTGCTGCCAGATTTTTAAAACGAAAAACATTGCTATCACAAAGATAGTACAAAATACGCTACAAATTCGACTGTGGTGCCATTTACTGATCAGATCGATAAATTTTTTGTGAATGGTTTTCATAATAACGTTGAATATGACTATAAATTCTTTGATGAAATAAATAGATTCTTTTTTAATCAAAATGTTTCCCACACAGCATCAAATACACATTTTAAAACTTATTTCATGAGAAACTTTCACTATCGATATTTTTATTATCTTCATATCGACATGGAGATAAATTGAAAGCAAAACTAATGTTTGGTTATATTGCTTTTTCAGATTGACAATAGTTGAAGTTATGTATGTTACTTTTGTGTTTGTACACGATTTCGATCTATCAGAAAAAAAAAAAACACTCATGAAATAAAATTTTTGGTCTTGATTTTGACGTGTGCAGTGAAATTTCTTTTGGGGAAGGGCGCTTTCTCGGGATTTTTGGAATTTTCCAATTTGTTTAAAAAGTGGGAGGGGGGCGCTTAATCGGGAAGGGCGGATTAACGGGATTTTAGGGTAAGCTGAAAAAATGTGTAGTGGCTTGAAAATAAAGATAACATATTTAAAACAACAAAGATATTTATTTTAACGTTTATAACCAACATATAAATCAATTAAACTTAAAATAAACCCTATTCAAAATCAACATTACATTTACAATTAAACATAAGAAAAAATAACTTAACCCATAATTTGACACCATGACGTGATATTGAAAAACATTTATCAGACTCTCGTTAATCGAGGTTATATTCAATTTGATGTATCTGGAACTTTAAAAAAAAAAATGAAAAATGATTTGCACACTGATCAGAAGATGTTCCTATTCAATTTATGAATAACTTAACTGAGTCAGTGTCATGACAAAAATATTCGATCACAGTTTTCCAAGTTCCTTTCATAAAACTATTAGACTATTAAGACAAAAAAAAAAACACTGCAGCTGTCAGATGAAAAACAAACTCCTCATTTTCACTTCAAAAGCAAAAAGCGAAATCCTTTACCTGCAATCATTCCCGAAGAAAGCACAAGTTCACTTACGATTATATTTGATAAACGAAACACTCAACTGCTTGAACTCTGCACCATTGTAAAACTAGTTAAAAGCCTTCAAAGACATTCTAAACCTTTTCCATTGTTAACTTAAAACCAAAATATATTTAATGACAATTATATCATTCCTTAAACAAGAAACCACTGAATATTTCATTCCACGATTAGACAAAAATATCGAGACGAGAGAGAGACAGAGCGAGATATCTGACCATGTAACTATATATAGTGTATCATTCTCCTAGACTTATTCATTACGCATGCTCACAACGATCTTCCACCAACTTCTAGAACAACTAAAACTTTGCTTTATGCAAATCTATTGTTCCAACGTTAGCTCCTGACACACAACAACGCCATCTCTTGGCATCCAAATTAAATATGGTGATAGAAACTAAAATCGATTGAACATATCGTATGATCTAATGGGAGAGTTACGAAGACACGTATGGTAAACAGACAAACAGAAAACGCTTTAAAGTAAGAACTAAATATATATTTCTATTTATGACAAGAAAAACACAACCGGATTCACCAGGACAAGTAAGCTTAACTATTAATATAAATATGTACTTTTATGAAAGTTTTTGAATAAAAATGTTATTTAATTTAACAACTTTAAACATGAAATAGGATTTAATTATTAAAGTAAAAATATATTTATGAAAGTTTTTGAATAAAATATATTGTTTAATTTAACAAATATAAATATAATTTAATATATATTATAATTTAAGATACTTTTAAACTTTAAAAAATAAACAAGAATTATATTTCATTAAAGATATGTGTAGAATGATGAGACATTTGATTTAGAAATAAGGGACTTTACTGGCCATGTAGCCTTAATTTTCCTAACAATAATATTATACACCAAAACATTTTATTTCAACATCAAAGCATTGTTTCTAATTTAGGAAGTAAAAGCTGCTATTGGCAAGATTTGTGCCTGGCTAACATAAAAATGCTGCTTAAATTTACATAGATGGAAGTTTCATTATACTGGTTCATTATACTTCATTATACATACACAAATACAGTCACCTCTCACTTATGTGCCTCTTGGTTATACGCATTTCTCAGTTATATGCGAATTTCGTAAGATCCCACTACGAGGAATAGGAAAATAATACTATAGATCTCTCACTTATAAGTGCCACTTTGAATTATCGCTCTCAGTTATACATGGAAATAACAGCGCAATTCACAAACTGTGAGTTAAGTGCGATTTTTTTTTTTTTTTTAATCTATAAAGAATTTTCTGCAAGGTCAAAAGACTGTTCCACAAAGCTCCTGAGAGGGGGAGTCAGGGTGTTACAATTCGACTTTCACCCTCAAACCCTCAGTTCTAATGGTTCCTTCTTTTCTTTCTCTTTTTTTTTTTTATCAAGCCACATGCAGATCTAAAATTTGAGATTTTAGAAAGAGAGATTATTAGATTTAGATTTGAGATTAGATTTTTTAGTGGTTCAGAAAAATGAGAGCTAATTTACCCATTAGCGGTGAGTTATTAAAAAAAAGTGACTCACTTTGTCATCAAAAGTGGGAATAGAAAAATTTTCGGTTTCCTGGGAATGGCTAGAAAAACTTAAGAAAAAACACGTCTTAACATATCATTGTCTGATTAGTGAAAGCGCCCCAGGGTTGGTGGCTCACGGAAAATATTCGATCTTGTGCTGCGTTTTGTAGCCTTGCCAACATGTTATAGTGAGAAAATGCCAGGCTGAGTATCGTTTCCAAGTGGTTCAGTTGGTAGAACGTCAGTGCGCTATACTGATGAACTGGGTTCGCAAATTGTTTTCCACAATATTTTATTATAAAATAATACATGACATATACGCAGACAAATTATAATCAAAATTGCGCTATAGCAACACAGTATTGAATACAGATGATAGAGGGAGACGTTTTTCACTCTGTTGGCTTTATGCCTTTTAAGCAATTAAAATTTGAAATATTAAATCTATTAATTACAACATACATTGCCTATATCCTTGTTAGGTCACTATTGTTGTTATTTATGTTATGCTTGTATTTATGAAATCAAACCGTAAATGCAAATTGTTTTCCACAATGTTTTATTATAAAATAATACATGACATATACACAGACAAATTATAATTAAAATTGCGCTATAGCAACACAGTATTGAATACAGATGATAGAGGGAGACTAAATAATTGCAGACAAAATATACAGAAATATAAGTGAAATGAATCAGACCTAAATATTCATGTTTTTACTTACCCATCATACGTAGTATAGGGTAAGTCTTGTAATCGTTTTGAAAATCGAAAAAAATTTTTTGACGGATTTACACGTTTCAGACACTGAAGATTCTGAAAAACATATTTTTAGAAAAAAAAAATTTGCCTCCCAAAAAAATTGAGATAGAGACTTGCAATTTGGTATGTACTTAGTATGTAATAATGGGAAGAAGCCTATTTCATTTCAATAACCTCGATTAACCGGAACTATTTTTTTCGGACTCTCGAAATATTCGTTCTGATAAAAGGTATATAAAAATTTTCGAAATTGTTTATTTTAAGAAATGAACAGAAAAGACAATAAAAAAACATAAATTTTGCATAAAGCATGAAGTCGATCGGATAATGAGTTGCCGAGATATTTGGAATCCTATTTTCCACACTCTTCGATTTTTCATGACCCTGTATTTCATCCAAATTTCACTTTAAAGATATATTTTAATTGGAAATTTGATGCTTAATCAGATGCAGTAAACCGCTAGTTAATAGGATTATTATTTTTGGAGTTATAAGGAAAAACCTCTTTCAAGCAATTCAGTCATCGAGCCTTTAAAGTTTATGACGTCATTAAGCCACGATTTTATTTGAATTGCAATGCATTTTATAAGTAGTTTACACATTTTTATTTTAATATTTTACATTATGCATATCCAGGATGAGTAAGTATTATGGTGGCCCCCAACGACTATCAATCCTAGGACTAGGATTATCAATCCTATTTGAAATATCACATGTCTTAAAACCAAAATTCTAGAATGAGAATTTCATTTAGAGTGAAAAATGTCTATTTTATTTTGTGTTATTAATAATCCTTATCTATACATATACACACTTATACTTGTCTATGGTATGCATTTTATATTACATATAAACTTTAAAGGGTTAAAAAAAAGAAATAGCTCTACCTCAGTTTTTAAAGCCAGTGTTCACCCAAAAAATTTTCCTAATTTTGGCTGATAATCTTCCTATTTTATGATGAGGAATTGGCAGGTATGTCATGTTACAAGAAGAAAACTTTTCTCTCCAGGAAGGGATCCACAAGGGGGAGGGGGGATTGCCCCTCCTAGAAGCATAAATTGGCTTCGGATTCTGCCTTAGTCTATCTGTAATTTAAAAAATATATATATGTGCTTTTTATTTACAAATATACTGCTGCATTTTTGCAAAGTGGTAAGTGGTCTAAAATGTTCTGAATTTTACATTAGAATGCTCAAATTGCATTAGCTCTTTTTTTTTTTTTTTTTTGTTAAGGTCAGAGCCCTGTAATCTTGAAAATAGTTTTTTTGTTCTGTAGCACCAAATTTTTATCTTTTTTTTTTTCTTTTCAAAGTGTGAGAGAAATAGCAGTTAATTCATATCCTGCTTCACAAAAACTAAACTACAAAATAAGTTAAAATGAGGTACTTTTCTATTATCCCGTCGACCACTTTTCATAACAAAAAATTATTGCCAAACTGTAACGCCAAATAAATGGGAGAAACGTTGCCATTGGAATATCAAAATAAATAAATAAATAAAATATAAGAATTTAAGGACACAATTGTTTTTTTAATGAATGAAATAACTAATAAATCAGTAAAACATAATAAAAAAAATCCCTGACGGCTCGGCCTACAGGCACAGGTAGATTTCGAAGACGCAGACCGTGGGGCGCCTGTTTGTCGGGAATTGCGGAAGAAATGATCTTTTTTACGATGATGCGGCAGTTTGAATCGCCTACTTCGAAACCTAACTTGTTTGCAGGTGGATTCAGCAGGGATTTTTTTGTTTTTAATTTTTTTTGGTATAACGGTTGGTCCTATAAAAAACTTGTCAGTATAAAAGTTTTAGATAATATTAAGAGGATTTATAATAAATTTAAGCGGATTTGAAATCTTGGGAATTGACGAAGTTATGCATTTTTTTCTTCAACCCCCCCCCCCTTAAGGCAATTTTTAATTATATCAAAAATCTGTCATACATAAATTTTCGGCCCTTCTCCTAGAAGTAATAATAACTTCAAACGGATTCGATACGTATCATAATTAAGAAATTATGGTTCTTTTCTGTTTTCAGAAAAAGCCCCCCCCCCCCCCCCCCAATCCCTCCCCTGGTTCGATTTTGCCCATTAACGAACTTGACCGAGATTTTATGCCTCTTGATTTTATGTATCAGTTTCGAACAGACGCGGGAGTTGGAACCGCTTACTTCGAAAAATAACTTGTTTGCAGGCGGAGCCGGCAGGGTTTTTTTTTTTGTTTTTAATTTTTTTTGCTATAACGGTTGGTCCTATAAAAAACTTGTCAATATAAAAGTTTTAGATAATATTAAGATGATTTATAATAAATTTAAGTGGATTTGAAATCTTGAGAATTGATGAAGTTATGAATTTTTTTCTTCTAAACCCCCCCCCTTCCCCCGCTTAAGGCAATTTTTAATTATATCAAAAATCTGTCATACATAAATTTTCGGCCCTTCTCCTAGAAGTAATAATAACGTCAAACGGATTCGATACGTATCATAATTAAGAAATTATGTTTTTTTCTGTTTTCACAAAAAGCCCCCTCCACCCCACCCCCACCCCCTTGGTTCGATTTTGCCCATTAACGAACTTGACCGAGATTTTATGCCCCTTGATTTTATGTATCAGTTTCGAAAAGATGCGGGAGTTGGAACCGCCTACTTCGAAAAATAACTTGTTTGCAGGCAGAGCCGGCAGGGATTTTTTTTTTTGTTTTTAATTTTTTTTGCTATAACGGTTGGTCCTATAAAAAACTTGTCAATATAAAAGTTTTAGATAATATTAAGAGGATTAATAATAAATTTACGCGGATTTGATATCTTGTGAATTGACGAAGCTATGATTTTTTTTCTTCTAAAACCCCCCTTTTCCCCCCCCCTTGGAGCCATTTTTAATTATATCAAAAATCTGTCATACATACATTTTCGGCCCTTCACCTAGAAGTATTAATAACTTTAAATGGATTCGATACTTATAATAATTAAGAAATTATGGGGTTTTTTCTGTTTTCACAAAAAGCCCCCCCACCCTCCCCCCCCCTTGGTTCGATTTTGCCCATTAACGAACTTGACCGAGATTTTATGCCCCTTGATTTTATGTATCAGTTTGTAAAAGATTAATGCAGAATTTTTCCAGTTATCGTGGTCAGAAAAAGTGACATAGATAGATAGATAGATAGATAGATAGATAGGTATATAAAGTTTTGAACTGGGGGTGGTTTTGGGTTCTGGGAGTCATGATCGGCGTAGATCTGCAAAAATTTTTCAAAATTTCCAACTTAGGTGAGAATGTAATAGGTAGTATTTCTTACGAAATCTACCTAAAATACAGGCAAATGTCGAATTAAAAACCACTTGATGACATAACAAACACGTTATAATGCTTCTGACATCAAGTAAATGGGACTGCATTTTTGGCGTCAGTTTGGCGATAGTTTTTTGTTATGAAAAGGGGTCGACGGGATAATAGAGAAGTACCAAACTTGAATCTATACATTGCTTGTGACAATTGACAACAACCAACAGGATGTCACACGCTTGTGAATTTTTGATATTCGCAATTGTTTGGCAATAGATTTTGTTTTTTACCGTAAATGATCAGCAGGAAAGTAAACAAGAACCAAAATTTACAGTGTTAGATTTTAATAACTAATTGTGTTAGATTAAAAAAAACAACTTTAAGTATATTTTTGTATTTATCTTGCATTGCACATTATAATGCTAATATTTGTTAATTTTCTTCTTTTAACAGTGCGGCCAGATAGTCCCTGGAGAAAAAGTCTTGATTACAGCAGCGGCTGGAGGTTCTGGTCATATAGCTGTAATTTTTTCTCTTTTTTTTTTCTTCATTTAAAATGCTAAGATTATAAAAAAAAAAATATTTATTTTAATCTCTAAATTGCTATTACAGTGAATCCTGTCTATAATGATATTGTCTTTAACCTTGTAGCAGAATCAGTGGGGCATAGCAGATTAGTATTTAGGCCTTGCAGATTTATCTAACAGCATAAAAAAAAAAAAAAAAAATCTGGGCTAAGAAAAATTGCTAAAATGTAATTTTTGTCTCTAGATTTATTGTATTTTCTGATTCTATTTCGCTTATCTATGGGTTACTATATTTTTTTTATTTCTTACGATAGTAAGTTTGGTCCAACATTTTTGGAACATAGAAAATTCTGCTACTGGGCTCTTTAACAATAAACTGTTTTATAACAATATTTTTCAGGATCCTAGCAAATTTTCTGACGAGAACTAAAAAGTATAGTATTCTGTCTGTGATGATTTTTTTTTTTTTTTTTAATGTAAATTTGTAACATTTTTTTTTTTCTTTACTGGACGTATACTTTCAAATCTACAGAATCTTAAAAAAACATTCATGAACTATTGAATGATAAAAAGAGTCTTGTGATCAAGGCCTCATTTAGGCATGTGTGAGGAATGACATAAAATATTTTGAGAGTATTAAAAAAAATGACTGGGGCACTTTAAAGATATGGAAAACATTTTAAACGTTAGTATTGATAAGTATTTTCTGTCACAAACAGAAGTGTTTCTGAGTAAAATACTGATTTTAATGAATGGGGTCATACTAAATGGGAATGTTTGTCTTCCCAAATATTGAAAACTCAAATATTAAAATACCATAAAAAAATGTATGGGATTTCTTTGAGTTTATTGGCAGAACTGGATCTATTTTAAAACACTTCTCAGATTTTCACTTTCTTCTATCTTTACAAGAAGAAAGTATTGGATTCATGAACATTTTCGACCTCCGGTTTTCGACGGATTTATACGTTTTAGAATGTCCTGAACATGATTTGACTATTTTTAGAAAATGTCTGTCTGTGACTCCGTCTGTGTGTCTATATATGACAAAAAATTTGTGGGCGCTCTCTCTCAAGAACTCATGCTCGGAATTTAATAAAACTTTATATTCAGTGAGTCCCTGATATAAATGGGTGCTGATTAGTTTTTGGTAAAAATCGCCCAGCAGGTGGCAGCCTTTTGCAGGATTGACACGATTTTAGCGATAGTCCTATCTCAAGAACTAATGCATGGAATTTAATAAAACTTGAGTTTCAGTTAGATCTTGATATAAATGGGTTGCTGATTCTTTTTAGTGTGTGTGAGATAGAAGAAAGTTAGAAGGACTTTAATTTTCTTAAAATTATATACTATATGACCTGCCCAGTGTTGTTCAGGCCCATGATAATAACCCTAAAAATATAGTAGATCCCCGTTACTACAAAATTTGACAAGTCCTCTTTTCAAATTGAATGCGTTAAAAATTCTGATTTATCCAAGTGCATTTTATTAGGAATTCTGTTACAGTGAAAAATCTTCATTGAGCTCAAAATTTTCTGTGGACAACACTATTCAAACAGGCTCTCAAGTGATATAATTTTGTCCATTAAAAATATTCTAGTTTGAGAAAGTGACGATGGCGATGTTGCTGAGAAATCAAAAGTTACCGCCTCAGAAGCCCTCTCATGATTCGAAAAAATGCATATTTTTGTCAAAGAATGTCATAGTATTTTTTTCCTCAAAAGAATGTTCCAGAGGAGGTATTTCCTCACATTCCTTTGTTACACATGTTTTTGTTATTGTCAGCTACAGATTCCCTTGTAGAAACAAAAATTGCAAATTTTCTGCAATTATGTATCACTAAGTAAAAGTTAGTCCTTGATTTTTCTTCTTTTTTAATATTGAATTGTATTTCACTAACTTTTCCTATATTAATTTAACTAGTCTTCCATTAAAATCCTGTAAAACAAGAAAAGAATCTATCTTACATATTAAATAAATCTGTGTGCACATGTAATGCATTAGTTAAATTAAGAATAATTCCCTTACAATGAAATATTTTATCAGTCCCATGGAGTTTGTTGTAATGGAATTTACTGTACCTAAAATCAGTGTTCAGTGATTTTATACCTTTAAACAAAAATCTTTCCAAACAAACCTAATGTTGAAGGCTCCACTGCCTTCAGCAGCGTACACCCTCTAATTTGTATGATGAAATAAATGAAAATCTATCTAAACAAATCTAGAGTCAAGGGTCCTACTGTCCTCAGCTGAATACAACATATGCTCCAGCCTGTTTTTGCAAACAAACCTTGAATTTGTATGATTTTATATGTTTTAATGAAAAGCTATATAAGCATACATGCTCCTGTTATATATATATATATGAAAGGATAAAAAGTAAAACCCTTTTTAAAATGCAAAATTCATAACCCCAAAACATTTTTTTCTAATTTCATAAATGCATATTAAATCTAATTTGACCCTCATATTACCCCCCTTTGCTGCCTCACAATCATTAGCATCAATTTTGATCTCTCCTGAAGTTTAAAAGTGCTGAGTATAACGCTTTTTGCAAGTTCTGTGGTTTGGGCTTGGCGCCTGGTCAAAAACTCAGGCAACATGCTAAGTAATCAATTAAATTTCTGTCACCATCTACTCTTAGGAGTGCACTTTAGCAAAAAATATTGGAGTTAGGCTCCAACAAAAAGGAGGAGCACAAATTTTTGTGCTTTTCGGCCGCTCCTGACTGTTATGAGGAACCACGCTCGGCCATTTCCTAAAATTATCGCTCTCGGGGCCTGTTTGAACGTTTCCACCATGGGTGATTCTGGTCCGAATTTTCCGAAAATTCTGAAAAAATAAGGCAGTTATTTCCGAAAATTAAAAAAAATATCTGTCATAAATCCGAAAATTTGGACATAAAATGTATCGGTATTTCAGCAAATGATCGCTGAAAAAAATCTTGTCATTCGTTCGAAGAAAAGTTGCCAATTTTGTCAAAGGATCGCGGGAAAAACGTGAAAAAATGGCAAATTTCATCAAAAACATTGCAAAAAATGGCAAAATTCGTCAAAAGTTCCCGTAAAAACAGCAAATTTTGCCAACATATCGAGAAAAAAGAGCAAATTTAGTCAAAAGAGATGCAAAAAAAAGTGGCGGAAGTGGACAGAATCGGAAGTTTCAGAAATTTTGCTGTGAATTTCAGAATTTTTTTTTAAAACTCAGAATTGCTCCTGGTTTCCACCTTCTAAGAAGAGAGACGAAAGATGCTCTGTCAACTCCAGCCCGAAACGGCCATCTCCAACGGAAATCAGCTCTCCAAACCCCTGGGGCTGACATGGTAAAAAAGAGACTGTATTGACGGTATAAAAAGTCAGACTCCAGGAAAAAACTCTGGTCTTATTTCCACAGCCACGACACAATATATTGAGCTATTGAGCTTCTATGATATTAAAGGTTACGAGAATACTACAGGGACTTCCATTTTTCTCATTACGACTCCAGAATTATTTGTCGTCAACTTCGAAGGTGAGAGAATTCATCAAAATTCTGTGTCTCCAAGCATTTTAAGGGAACTAGGAGCTAAAATACAAACATGACATGTGATCTGTTTTAGCCAATCATAGTCTGAATTGGAAAGAATTAATCCAATTTCCGGCATAGAGTTGCTGATTTAATTTCTGACATTTAGATACATTAAACTTTCAATTCTGAAAAAAAGTTCCTGAGAAAACCTAAATTATGTACCTTCTTTTAAAATGCAAAATGATATCTCTCAGTGTAGAGGTTTCCCCCTTCACATGTGCAGAAATGAAAATGTTCTAAAGCAGAATTTAAATGGAAAACAATAGCTTCAAAAGCATAGAAAAAAAAAATCTCTTGCAAATTCGTGAAAAAGCCTCCAAAAATACTTCTTTTTTCTGAAAAATAAATATTAATATTTTTTTAAACCAAAAATATCATTAGAGCTGGAAAACTACCAAGAATAAGGGTTTTTTGTCCGTAAGAAAGGAGATAGCATTTTAAAACGAGGGAAAAAAGATTAAAACAAATGTGAATCGACCTCTGAGAAATAAGTTTTTTTTGACAGTAAATATTAATATTTTTCAAAATTGAAGATACCGCCAGAACTGAAAAAGTGGGATAGATGAGTATCTTTTGTTTTTAACACTTTCCAACCTAGTTGAAAAGTGTTTATGACTTCGGTTTGTCTGGCCGTCTGGCCGTCTGCCGTCTGTCCATGCTCTAACTCCCGTAAATATGCTCGGATTGCCCTGCAATTTTTATATGTTATAATCATTATCTATAGCATGTTCCCTATTTCAACGGAAGTATGT
Organism: Maratus michaelseni; assembly: GCA_963931845.1. NCBI lineage: Eukaryota > Metazoa > Arthropoda > Arachnida > Araneae > Salticidae > Maratus > Maratus michaelseni. The sequence goes on from OZ007589.1 coordinate 471,909,054, forward strand.
AGCACTTATAGTTTTTTTACAGGGACACTCAAAAGAATTCCGTTACATTGCGGTCTATGGGGAAAAATCATTTGCGGTTTATTTAAATAATGTTTCACTATTTTAAACGCATTGAAATTTATATATATCACTAAGGTGCATTAGAAGAAGCTTAATATGGAATAGGGTGTGCATAGCACTTATACTTACTTTACAGGGACAGTCAAAAGAATTCCGTTACATTACGTCTATGGAGAAAAATCGTCTGCGCTTTATTTAAACAATGTTTCCCTATTTTAAACGCATTGAAATTTATATAAGGTTCATTACAAGAGACTTACTACAGAATATTGTGTGTATAGCAGTCATCATTCATTTACAGGGACACACAAAAGAATTCTCTACTGTATGTTAACAATAATTCCTGGAAGTGCGTTTTAAGTTACTAAACGCGATTTTAATTTTAAATCGCTTTTTGTCTATTACGTGGTGTGTATAAATTCTGTAGATCCTATACAGGGAAGCACAAAAGTTCGGGAAAACATTTCCGTATTATTTAACTCCAGACGGAGAATTTTAAACTGTGCTACGTGTTTCCTAACTGAACTAAAATTTAGCATCCTATGTAGTATATATACAAATCTATAGATCCTATACAGGGCTGAATAAAAGTATTTGGATTACTTAGATGTTATCTTTTAGCTTATTGAAGAGTATGATTCGTAAAATTATTTTGGAAGCGTTGGAAAGTGTTACATAATCTATGCTTGACGCATGATTTTTCGTTCTTGTTTAATATTTCTTTTAGGGAAGCAGTTGAAGCAATTTTAAAATATAGAAAAATCAGAAAACACAAAAACAAACTTCAGAAAATATTAAAAAAAAAAAAAAAAAAAAAACAGTTGTTATTAATATATTTTAAAGCACTGTTAGAAAGGGAAAGATACTTCGAATAAGTGGGTATTTTATTATTATTATTATTATTATTTGTATTCTCATTCTGGAAGAGAATGTGACCGTTTAAAATTGCAGAAAAATGTAAAACATGAAAACTGACGCGAATCAAGGTGTTTTTAAAAATATTTTTTGTAATAGTAAATGTTAATATTTTTTTAATGAAAGTTACTGTTGGAACTGGAAAAGTAAGGCAAAAGTTTTCGTGTTTTTTTTTTTAAAACTCTACTGGCAAACACAATTTCAAGACGCAGATGGCTCATTTTTGTCTGTATGAACCACAAAACCCCCTTGAAGAAAGGAAGCTCACCATTATTATGGCTTTTAATTAATATCTGAGCTAGTTATCAAAAAATGGAAAAAAACTGGCTTTGAGGTGCAGACATTATTTTCTTCCTGCATACAGCGGTCTCTTTAAAACACAGCAGACAACCATCCATCTCTCTTTATTATTACAGATGATAGCTGCAATTACAGCACCCATTAATATGTGTTCTAATGAATATTCAGATCTTTTTCATTAGTTTGTTAGTTTTCTGTTTGTCATTCCTATATAGTATTGTACTGTATTCAATAATAATAAATGTACAATAATTACAAATTAAATTGTATTTGACAAACAGAAAAATTAAAATGAGAATAAAAGAACATTTGACAGATATCCAATAGGACAGCAGAATGATTGCCTTAGCTAGACAACATAGAATGAATCCGTTGCAGATTGGTTTCAAGAATAGTAAAGTAATTTTTCCATCCAGTTTGTTTTGCATCCTTTGTCTGTGAATCAATAGAAATATATTTGCAGAATGATAACAATTGCAACGCATCCGCTTCTTTTGAATTGCCCAAAATTTGGCACGTGATGCTTTACAGATTGAAAAGCAATAAAAATAAAATAATTTCACTTTTTCCAGCTTGAAGCACCTGCTTGCATTGGACAAGTGATCTTGTGATTTATGTTTATCATTTTCAAAAACTTTGCGAGAAAATTTTATTTATAATTTTGATCTGAAGATGAGTGATGAAAACATATGTAATCTATATTAAAAGGTATTTTTAAATCATATCATTTTAAGCAATAATAACACTTTAATTTAAAGTTAACAAGTGATTTTATTATATTATTTGACAACATAGGTTTTGATTGTTTTCAATTAACAAACTAAAACAATTCGAAATCTCCATGAGGAGTTGTCTAAAAATCTTGCCAAAAATGCTCCTTTGCCATTGGTAGAGATTGGAATTGTTTTGTTCTTTCTGCAAAAAATGACTAAACAAAAAAATGGGTTGACTTTTTGCTTGTTTCTTATTTTTTAATTTTTATTGCTGTTGCTATTTTTACAATATGCATTTATTTCCTATTCTTTTTGGCTGTCATTTTTGTACCACAATGAAAATATATGAAAATATATAACAATTTCTGTTTTCTTAGTGTATCTTTTTGATGAATAATCTGCTGTTATTAAATATCTATTTAAATTGAGGCTGTTCAATCTTCAGTCAGTGTTGCATCATTTTTGGAGACATAAGTGTTTTCATCTTCACAAAATTCCATATCTTTAAAATAATCTTTTCCATCTCCAAACTGAACCTTTCACAAATTTAAATCTAAAGTCACCAAAAGAACCTGCGCTTATCTAGGAAAGACCTTATTAAAAATGTACAACCCGAATAGAACAATAATTTTTAATTCACACTATTAAGAAATATAAAAAAACTATTCAGTTTCTCAAAAATAGGATCCTGCTGGAAAAGTGTGGACAAATCCCTGGGCTAACAGCCGTTGCCAGATGGGCAGAAATTCAAAACATTGGCACCAAATGGGAAAAAAAAAAAATGTTAATGGAGGCATACATTGAAGTGGTGCCAAATGCTTTTGTTTCCTTTTTTATGATAGCCATGTTTTTTTATCACAATTTTAATGCGGCGGCATTGAAGCATTTCATTTGGAATTTTCAGACATTTTCTTGTATGCATAAAATTAAAACGGGATGTGTAAAAAAGTATTTTATGGCACACTTTTTATTCGGGAAAGGGAGAATTTTCAGAAAATCTTATCAATAAAGGATTTATTTCACCAGCTTGCAAGATGCAACTTACTTTTGAAAATTGATAGGACAAAACTTATGTGACTGCAAAAATAATTCATTACTTCAATGCATTTTCTTAGTAAAATTTTTTAAATTTTTTTTGTATAAAAGGGTCTATAGCCAGATAAGCACAGCCAATGTTTAAAATAACATGTATGGTAATAAAGCATACCATGAGAATATAATATAGAGTGTTTTTAGCCCCTGACTTTGAACAGTCCTTGCAATAATCGGGGAACACAACCTCCATTCATCAATTTGTCAGTAACGGCCAACCGTACCTGCTCGACCACGATACAGTCGTACTTTGAACCGCCGGACAAAACATGCCACTCCAGGGTACTATCTATACTTATTAAGTAACTAGCCCAATGGCAAACGGTCTATTGATATAAAGCACTATCCGTAGAAACCCAAACCGAGTCATCGTATTTGGTGTTTCAATAGTTAAAACGGTAACAAGTAATTTCGGCTTCCGAAATTACTGGTGCAAGAATAATAGACAGAACGGTGTCAACATACTTTAAATGGAATCTCGTTCTGAACTATTAAAAATATCAATAGCCTTTTGATGACATGAAAGTTAATATTATGAAAGTCTAAAAACCACAACATCAGGACAAAAAGGAAAAGCTTTACTCACTTTAAATAAAAAAACTTTATATCCAATGGAAAACTAAATCAAAAGATATATGAAATGAGCTGCACGAAATAACACAGGAAAAAGCTGCCTTTTTATTTAATAACTATTTCTCAAAAGGTTTCTCTAAAAACATGATGAAATCAAATGCTTCGTTTCCAACAATTGAAAGACTTGGCGTTCTTTAAAACATTTCCTCTCTTGCATAACTCACTTCCATTGAAAACAATCACCTCTCATTTCATTAACTATAACATCACAACACAGTTAAAAGCACTTCCTTATTAAAGTAAAACATCAACAGACAAACGACTAGACGACACACTTAAAACAAAACAACAAACTGAGACAGCTTCCAGCCAGCTAGAATATCCGAATACACGACTGCCTCTCTCTTAAATACATTACCGCCTCGTGTCAAGGTCAATGACGTAACCTCCTCATCCTGCAGCAAACAGGTCACTTCCGACCTCCCGAAGGTACGTGACGATCGATTACGGTCACAGGTAGATACTACAGGTAATGACAGATTATCAGAGCCATCTGTCACCAGCTGCCGTAATCACTTGTATCGTGACGTAATCGATCTACCGAAAACCGCGAGAAATGAGGAGACGTGACTAATGTAAACAAGCGATAACGATGTCCATAGGAAGTGAAAAACATGATGTAGATAAAAAATGAAATGAAAGTAAATAGAAGCAAATGGAAAAACCTGAAACGTTAGAATAGATAATATGACCAAATGGTAAGTAACTAAATAAAGATATTTTTACTTTAAAACCATATGAATTACTTTAAATTAAAAAAGTCCTTCCGGCCTGTACCGGGAGGAAAAGGTAGCTTTCCTATATCTTAGTTTTAAAATTTTAGCTAATGTTACACGAAAACAGCAACTTAAAATGCAAATCTAGACACACGGCAGTGCGTCAGCCAAGTTCCCAAAGCAAAAAAGTCGATACACCGGCCGTGAGTATATTTACACGAACCATTTCGAGCTGTTTTCGCCAAATTTCGACACTCTACTACTGAAAATCTATTTGACCTACGTACTTGTAATTTTAAATGTGTAGTAAGGCTCCCTTAATTATCCAGAATACAAAATTTTTTTAATAACGCATAATTAGTTTCCGAGATAATGATATTTGAAAATGTCTGATAATTGATAATTTTACCAGTGACTCACTCACTCATCAAAAAGATTTCATATGTCTACTGCACTTACAGACTTAAAATTTGGTAAGAAGCTCGTTTGCACTACAAAAAATCGAAAAAAAATCCAAAAATTCTGAAAATCGATTAATTACCCACTTGGGGGTGCCCATTTTTACTTTAACGTTACGTCTATTAGGCGAGATTTTAATTTGCCAAAAAAAGCGCCAAATGTTGAATCCGGGCAGACCTTGCAGCAAAATATTTGACTATCAGCCATTTTGAGTTAATTTCAGAGAATTAATTTTTTGAGTAATGGTGCATAAAATTTACTTTTTGAGACACATTGTGAAAAAACAAAAACATCTTGAGAGAATACATATATCGAAATACGCATATATTTTGAGACATCCGCAGTTGAAATTCGCCTAATTCCAGAATTAAAAATGTAAACAAAAGAGAGTCATTCAAATGACTCAAATAAATGATGATGAAAAATGATTCAAATAAATATTGATCATGGATGATCTACCATGGGTCTAGGCAGTGTAGCTATGGCAAAATATTAGCTCATTTATTCCATCAAACTTACAAAAAGGCACGCGCGAGAGAAAAAAAAAATAACAACCGTATTTTAATTGCATCGAAAAAAAACATGAGACAATCCATGGAGTCTTTCTCTCCTAAACAATGCAATTTCAAATTTGCTTTTTAATCATAAAATATAAAATAAACACGTGCGGAGATGTCACACTTTATCTCTTTTGTGCTAGTTATGTTAATATTTACGATTTATTGTGATCTAGACACACGGCAGTGTGTCAGCCAAGTTCCCAAAGCAAAAAAGTCGATACACCGGCTGTGAGTATATTTACACGAACCATTTCGAGCTGTTTTCGCCAAATTTCGACACTCTAATACTGAAAATCTATTTGACCTACGTACTTGTAATTTTAAATGTGTAGTAAGGCTCCCTTAATTATCCAGAATCCAAAATTTTTTTAATAACGCATAATTAGTTTCTGAGATAATGATACTTGAAAATGTCTGATAATCGATAATTTTATCAGTGACTCACTCACTCATCAAAAATATTTCATATATCTACTGCACTTACAGACTTAAAATTTGGTAAGAAGCTCGTTTACGCTATAAGAAATGGAAAAAAAATTCTGAAAATCGATTAATTACCCACTTGACAGTGTCCATTTTTACTTTAACGTTACGTCTATTAGGCGAAACTTTAATTTGCCAAAATAAGCGCCAAATGTTGAATCCGGGAAAAGTAATGCGCATGAACTGTGAGAGATGGCGCCAGTTTTTTAGTCTAGCGCAAAATAGGATGGTGGGCTAATTTTGGTTGGTAAAGTGATGAAGTGATTATTCTTTATTTAAAAAAAAAGGCGTCTTTACAACGCCATACATTTTAAAATATAAGGAATAAAATTAAGTATAGTTGTATTAAAAAATACATAAAGTTTTTTTTTTCCCAAATGTATTATAATACATTATTTATTATTCTTTCTTATTTATTAGGTTAGCTACCATTTATTATTTTTACTAAAATAATGTTATTTACTATTTTTTTAAATGTTATGAATTTAATAAACATGTATTACATTTTATTTATTTATACAATGTTACTTGATAATGTTAAATTACAGTGTTTAAAAACATGATTGGCAACGATAAACAAGATTGGTACTTGGCAACAATTTTTGGCAATCTATCTCCTGGCCCGGATAATACACTCATGCACTTAGATATTAAATACCGACAACATTAAAGAAGTGAGTATAAAACATCACATATTTTTACTGAATGGTGTATACAAATTTAAAATTATGTACATACATTAATATTAAAAATATCGACGTTTCGACCACCATCTATGGTCATCTTCAGGAAAATTTTCTTATATTGCTTTTAAAGTTTCAAATGCGAAAAAACAATCCGCCCGTTGCCACAATATTATTGCCGTCCACAAAATAAAAATTAACAAGGGTAACACTCAACCATCGTACCAACCAACCATAAGTAGAAACGATGCAGAAGATTCTGCATCGTAATAATATTGTGGCAACGGGCGGATTGTTTTTCGCATTTGAAACTTTAAAAGCAATATAAGAAAATTTTCCTGAAGATGACCATAGATGGTGGTCGAAACGTCGATATTTTTAATATTAATGTATGTACATAATTTTAAATTTGTATACACCATTCAGTAAAAATATGTGATGTTTTATACTCACTTCTTTAATGTTGTAATATTTTATGGTGTAATGGTCCAGCATTTGTATTAAATACTGACTGTTAACATGAGTCGTACAATAGGATTGAAAGTAGGTGACACAGTCATTTTACACAAAGTGATTCCAATGCCTCCCGATGGAAGTTGTCTTTTCCATTCATTTGCCTTTTCACTATTTAATTCTATTGATTTACAACAAACAAGTAGATTACGAGCGGAAATCGTTGACTATGTTTGTCGTAACTGGCAAGATTTGAGTGTATGGACATGCAATCAACACGGTGAACCTTACGATTCTGTTGAAGCATATCGTGTGAGTATGCTTAATTCGACAACTTATGGAGCTGTTTCGGAAGTAAAAGCGGCAGCAGATTTGTATTCCATAAGAATCGAAGTGTATCAGAATGGAAGTCTTTGTGGTTTGTTTGGTGAAGAGGGCCGTCCTACAAAACGTTTTCTCTTCTCTGGAGATCTATCGGTAGGACATTACGATGTTTGTCAACCATTGGCAGTTAACCTAAATATTCCTGAAGTGCAGGATGAGACCAGAGAACATTCTGGGAATGAAAACGTATTGCGAAAAGGGCGTCCACCAAAGCGTAAACTAGGTCGGCCCAAAACATCAGATAAATCCCGTGCTGAACAAGTGTGTGAAGCTAGTCAGCGTTACCGACAAAATCATCCCGAGGTTAATCAGAAATCTGTTAAGCGTTACACGGTCAAAAATCCGGAAGTGAATCAGAAAGCCGTAAAACGTTATACGGACAAAAATCCTGAGGTGCATCAAAAAGCCACAAAACGTTATAAAGAGAAAAATCCTGAGGTGGACCAAAAGGCTACTAACATTTATCAGTTAAAGAAAAAGTTATCGTACACAGACGGACAGAACGTAATTAATCAATTGACTGGTAAAATAAAAAACCGGTTGGAAGCAGAAAAAAATGTTAAGTGGGTTCTTCAACGTCGTAAAAATATGTTGGATAATTACTTTAATCTCTTTGAGCGCCTCCAAAAGAAAATAAATATAAGTGTTGAAAAAATGTGCAGTCTATCATCCGAAACAAACCTAAAAGACAAATTTACAATACTTGCAGGAGAATCTAAACATCTGAGTACTCAAGAACCTTACTACCATGAAAGTTCATATAAAGTATTAAGCTTAGAAAAAACCATTGCAATAAATGATGAGGGTCAAGCATATATATTTAATTTACAGGAAAATAAACAAAATGTATCTTGGACATGTGATCCAAAAGTATGTTTATTAGATGAAACAGTTCTACGAAAACTGTTAGATGCTTTCCAATATGTTATTTCTAAATCAGTCATAGATCTATTTACTTTTATATCGAACCAAGACCATGAATATTTTTATCAAATTAGAATACTCAACAATATAAAACCTCATTTTCCTAAAATAAGAACTATTGTTAGAGAACTCTACCAGTTAGCATTTTTTTGCAAAAATATAAATACAATAGATTTACACCTAAACAGCGTAAACGTAAAAAAGTTAAACGAATTAGGTGTCCCCTTTAATATCAGTAATGCCTACTGTGAAGTAAATGCAAACGAAATATTATTGAATGAAGATTTGATTATAGAAAAATATAAAAGTGCTTACAATAACATGAAGAAAAGATGTGCCGATACACCACTGTATATCCTGTCACAGACTTCTATGTTTTCGTGACATGTCTACTATTAATAAATTAAGAAATTCTATTCAAACTGATGTATGGCAGAGATTGCAGCTCTTCAATGAATCTCATCGCATTGAGTCAAGTTCTTTTGTTTGTCATTTATGTTTAAAGAAAATAAGAGCTAATGAAGTACCTTTTAATTCTATTCTTAACAATCTTTATTACAGCGATATACCTAAGCAAATTAGTAATCTCAACAACTATGAAAAAATGTTAATTCAACGGGCTAAGGCTTTTCAGGTTATAACTAACTTAATTCCTGTGGGAAACAAAAACATACCTAATAGGCAAATGATAAAAGGAAGGATTTGCCATTACCTGTAGAAACTACTCTAAAAAAGTTACCTAATCCCGAAGACCCATTAAACGCAAATCAAGAACTTTTCATACTTGTCAGGAGTACTCCTACTAAAAACAAAATCATGTGGCAAGACATAGTAAATATTAACAACATATACGACGCTTTAAAGTACCTAAAACTAAATAACATTCACTACTCAAATATTAATCTGCCGCAAAATCCTGCCAATTTGCTTGACCACCTGGACCAGAATCTTTGCCACAATATTGAAACTGCTGAAGATATTGAAGAATTAGAAAGTCCACACGCCATTCTCACTCAAGTAACAGAAGAAAAAGAAAGTATTTATGAAGCCTATACCATCTATCCATTGCATGAAAAGAAACAAAACAGTACAGCTACAGCTTTGTATCAAATGATCAAAGTTAACGCAGCACCACTTGATAACCGCAACAAGGAGATAGATACTTTATGTTTTCCTGACATATACAATGAAGGCAAATTTGGTCAGTTTTATCAACGAGAAAAAAATATTACAAGTGCAGAGTACATAAAGTCCCGTTTAATGTCACAAGATCCTAGATTCAGACTCAATCAGCAGTATTTATTTTACTTGTTAAATGATGCAAATCTAAGACAGCTGAACGCAGGCATATACTATAAATTAAATGTAACAAATCAAAATCAAAAACTGACAGCTCAAAAATATTTAGAGAAGTTGGAGAAGGATGAGCTTGAAGGAGATTTAATGGCAATATTTGGTCGATTACGGAATACGGAACAGTTCTGGAAAAAACCCAGAAGCGACGTTGTATGTATGACTCGTCATTACGGGCCAGCCACGTGGTTCCTGATGATCAGTCCCTCAGAGTGGACGTGGACTGACCTTGCGGAGTACATCAAAGAAATAAATGGACCGGATGTAAAAAAGAAATCTGTAAACGAGTTAGTCTGTATGGATCCTGTTGCAGCATCACGATTTATCGATATTAAATTTAAATCAATGATCAAGTTTCTTACATCACCTGCAGCCCCTTTGGGTGAGATAATACACTATTTCTGGCGCCGTGAATATCAAGCGAGGGGTTTGCAGCACTTTCATCTTATGTTGTGGGTAAAAAATGCGCCAATACTACAAAAGTCAACAGTTGATGAGGTCGCAAGCTTTATCAGTAAATATGTTACGTGTGCTCTCCCCGATAAAAACATTTCACCAACATTGTACGAACGTGTAATCAAATACCAAACTCATAAACATAACTCATACTGCTTACGGAAGAAAAAAACCAAATCAGGATTCATAACTGTTTGTAGATTTGGTTTTCCTCGCCAGGTTACCGAATCCCTAACAATCAGAAATGTAACCGAATCAATAGCAGCGAGGAAAACGTTAACATCTAATAACAGGCTGTATAATATACCCCGTAAAGAAGAATCTCGCTACATCAACGATTATAACCCAGCTATACTTCTTGCTTGGAACGGCAATATGGACCTGCAATATGTAGGGGAAAAGACAGCTGTATTAAATTATTACATCACAAAATATACCACTAAAGGCGAAAAAAGTCACACAAGCGATACTTTTGACAACATTAATTCATCAAAATCTTTAGTTAGTAGGTTGTATAATGTAGGTCTCCGAGCTCTTAACAACAGAGAATGCGGCGCGCTTGAAGCAAGTGATACACTCTTGGGCATATCTCTTTACGGCACCGACCCGAAGACCACAATAAGATGGCTTGATGTAAATATGCACCGTAACCGTCGAGTAAAAAATAAAAAAGATATTAACCAGCTAGAATCGGATTCCATCGATATATTTTTCGAATCTTGGGTTGATAATTATTATCCCCAACGCCCTCATGACTTAGAAAAAGTAAATTTATATGACTTTGCTCGATGGTATGACATAACTACAACCCCACCCCCTCTGGCAACAGCTGAGCAAATACATAAAATATCATCAAATAAATTTTTAAAGAAACGGCAGCGCCCATACTTATTAAATCATTACAATTATGATGTAAATAAGTATCCAGAAAAATACTATTTCTCTCTCTTATTGATGTTTTATCCGTGGAGGGATCTTTCTGTACTTAAGTCAGGTCAAAGTACATACACAGAAGCCTTTAACCTATTAAAAAATGAAATGAAAGATGGATTAAATTACGGGGAAATACAAACAGAATTCCTTAATAATATACAGAAAGCTTTCGAAATGATTGAAGAAAAAGTAGCAGAGATTGAAAGCAACCGAGATAGAGATAATAATGAAGATGACGGTATAGAAAACCCATTAGATTTTGTACCTGTTGAAGCCCAAAATGCAATGGAAGATTTTCGGAATGCAGAAGAGTTGGTGTCGGAAGATGAACTTGAAAAAATGATCAAAAACCTCAATGTAGACCAAAAACGTATTTTTGATCAAATTTGTGACACATTGAAACACAACAAGAAAATTTTGCGATTATTTGTGAGTGGAACAGGGGGCACGGGGAAAAGCTATTTAATAAATACTGTCAAAAGTTGGGTTAAAAAACAATTAAATAAATTGGTTGCTGTAGCTGCACCAACAGGTATTGCTGCTTTTAACGTTAATGGTTTGACAATACACAGGCTTCTACAGCTTCCAGTGGAGCATGGAAATTGTCCAAAGTACACTTCTTTGGCAGATCAAGTCCTCAAAGTTTTAAGAAGTGATTTAAACGAGGTTATTCTTTTGATTATTGATGAGGTTTCTATGATATCAAATGTAACATTGATGTACATTCATCTCCGCTTAACGGAAATTTTCGACACGGGTGATATAGAAGATGGCAGGTTCGGCAGAATTAACATCGTGTTATTCGGTGATCTTCTCCAGCTGCCTCCAGTGAGACAACTTTCGCCGTTCGAAAACATCAAATCGTCAGATGTCCAAAACTGTTTAGGATCGCTTAGCGCACCGAATTTATGGAAAAACTTATTTTCATATGATGAATTGATAATTAACATGAGACAGAAAAACGATCAACTGTTCGGCGAAATGTTGAACCGTTTTAGATTGGGTGTAATCACAAATCAAGATGTGAATGTCTTATCTGATCGACTACTTAAATTAAAATCCGATAACCCAAAGGAAAGACTGGTGGAAATCATAAACCATTTTTCAGAAATGCCAAACAATACCATATGTTTGTTTGCAACTAAAAATATGTGTAACCAGTTCAATGATGCTATGTTGACAAGTATAAAACAACCAGGTATCAAATTGAATGCAATAGATGAAATAGATTGCCCAAGATACTTGAACAAACGAGCCAGGGAAGTGTTAAAAAAAAACGAGGATGATTCTTCATTATTTGCCGGATTAGAAAATGTTATAACCATCAAAATAGGGGCACGTGTAATGTTACGTAGGAATATAGACGTTAGCAAAGGATTTGTAAACGGATCGATAGGGACAATAGAAAAAATACTTTGGGACGTCGACTGCAACAATAGTGCCAGAAAAATTAAAATTAAATTTCTTCATAATTTAACTTATGAATTAGAACGCATTAAGACTAAGTTTCAAATATTGGGTAATGCGTTTGTGCACCGGGAACAATTCCCTATTTGTCTAGCCTACGCTATTACCATCCATAAATCACAAGGCCTTAGTCTTGACAACGCACTGCTCGACATCGGGTCTTCAATATTCAGTAAAGGACAAGCCTATGTAGCACTCTCTCGAGTCAAGACCTTGGAGGGTGTTCACCTTATAAATCTAGATCCTAGCCAAATAAAGGCCCAGGAAAGCTCCATCGTAGAATATAACCGCCTACGAACATTATATCGCCCTGATTTGACAAGGTTATTAATAAATAGGAAACGTGTGAAAAAAAACTCAGATAGTGAATGGGCAGTGCGCTATAACGTTTCAAACGTGCAAGAAAATATAGAAAATGATAGCGAAAAAAAAACAGTGCGTAAACGCAGGAAAAACGTGTGAGATTAATTAATATTAAATAATGGCAATTCAATATTAAGACTATTTATTTCAAAAAGGAAACACATACCTACTTACTTGACAAAAAGTAATGATATCCCATCAAAAACATACATGTGAAAGAAGGCCAAGTTCGTTAACGGTTTTGCTAATAAAAGAAGTGAGATCTAACTAGAAACCAAGTTCTTTCGAAGCTCCTTAAATCATAGCTCCTGTCATGCATAACGTTCTTCAATTGCTTAAAATGATTTGTTATATTATTTGCTACTCAATAGAGCGACTTGGCAAGTTTTCACCCACCAACTTTAATCTTTGAGTCTGAGTACAATTTAGTCTAGTATGTCATTGGCAAAGATGTAGTCAATCAAGTATTCGAATAAGTATGTCGAAGTTCAGGTATTGATATGTTAAGGAAGTGATTAACTTAAAGTTCCGATCAATCAAGTAGAGAAATTTGAATAAGAGGAAACTTGCCAAGTCGCTCTATTGAGTAGCAAATAATATAACAAATCATTTTAAGCAATTGAAGAACGTTATGCATGACAGGAGCTATGATTTAAGGAGCTTCGAAAGAACTTGGTTTCTAGTTAGATCTCACTTCTTTTATTAGCGAAACCGTTAACGAACTTGGCCTTCTTTCACATGTATGTTTTTGATGGGATAAAATGTTTACCAAAGATTCGTTAATACTGAATTTGAATAAGAAATTCACCAAATTATTGAGCAATAGCCAAAATTGGCTTCATTTATGAAAACTTATTTTGGTCGCCAAATTTGGCGATATTTCGCCAAATGTCGCCAAGTTTGGCGAGAATTTGGCGCTAATGGATATGAATATATAGTTTTATGCGTTTGATTGGGAAAATTATTACAACAATGAAAATTTTTGTAATGTGCTGTCTTGTTTCAAAATGTCAGCCACCCTTATAATTCAAACTCCCCAATTTCAAACTGCTCTATCTCAGCCGTTTTTTAAGATAGAGGTAAAACAAAAAATGCTCTGGAATCCTTGTTTCAAGGCCTAACACTGAATTAAAAAACAAATTTGAATTTTTAACTTTTTTGTATATTTATTTTAGTTTTAAATTTTTAAATGGCCGCCATCTTGAAACAAAATGGCGGACCAAGCTGGCCAACGAACTCGGTCGAGACATTGGTGAGCTTAATACACACAATTAGTTTCATCAAAATTGATTTATAAATACGAGCGTTATCGTATGACATAGGTCAGATATATATATATATATATATATATATGGATATATATATATATATATATATATATATATAAATCAACATTTGAACGAAGGGTGGTTTTGGTGTCTGGGGGTCATGATCGGTGAAAATATATCGAAATATTCCGGAACTGCTTTCCTCCGAACGGCTGCAATAGGTAGCTTTATACTTTTTTGTATTGAAAGCTACCTAATATACTTTCATATTAGGTAGCTTTCAATACAAAACTAGTCGTTGGGGGCCACCGTAATACTTACCCATCATGGATATGCATAATGTAAAATATTAAAATAAAAATGTGTAAACTACTTATAAAATGCATTGCAATTCAAATAAAATCGTGGCTTGATGTCGTCACAAACTTTAAAGGCTCGATTACTGAATTGCTTGAAAGAGGTTTTTCCTTATAACTCCAAAAATAATAATCCTATTAACTAGCGGTTTATTGCATCTGATTAGGCGTCAAATTTCTAATTAAAATATATCTTTGAAGTGAAATTTGGATGAAATACAGGGTCATGAAAAATCGAAGAGTGTGGAAAACAGGATTCCAAATATCTCGGCAACTAATTATCCGATCGACTTCATGCTTTATTCAAAATTTGTTTTTTTATTGTCTTTTATATTCATTTCTTAAAATATACAATTTCGAAAATTTTTATATACCTTTCATCAGAACGAATATTTCGAGAGTCCGAAAAAAATTGTTCCGGTTAATCGAGGTTATTGAAATGAAATAGGCTTCTTCCCATTATTACATACTAAGTACATACCAAATTGCAAGTCTCTATCTCAATTTTTTCGGGAGATAGAGCGTTTACAGACACACAGACACACAGACGGACGGCAAAAAAATTTTTCTAAAAATATGTTTTTCGGAATCTCCAGTGTCTGAAACGTGTAATCCGTCAAAAAAAATTTTTCGATTTTCAAAACGATTACAAGACTTACCCTATACTACGTTCTACGTATGATGGGTAAGTAATACTACGTATGATGGGTAAGTAAAAGTATAAAGCTACCTATTGCAGCCGTTCGGAGGAAAGCAGTTCCGGAAAATTTCGATATATTTTCACCGATCATGACCCCCAGACCCCAAAACCACCCTCCGTCCAAATGTTGATTTATATATATAGATATATCCATATATATATATATATATATATATATATATATATATATCTGACCTATGTCATACGATAACGCCCGTAATTATGAATCTATTTTGATGAAACTAATTGTGTGTATTAAGGTCACTAATGTCTCGACCGAGTTCGTTGGCCAGCTTGGTCCGCCATCTTGTTTCAAGATGGCGGCCATTTAAAGATGTAAAATAACTTAAAATCTAAAATAAATATACAAAAAATTTAAAAATTCAAATTTATTTTTTAATTACATGTTAGGCCTTGATACAAGGATTCCAGAGCTTTTTTTGGTTTACCTCTATCTTAAAAAATGGCTGAGATAGAGCAGTTTGAAATTCTAGGGTGGCTGACATTTTGAAACAAAACAGCACATTAACGCGATTACTCGCAAATTATTTTCTTTCATTGTTGTAATAATTTTCCGAATCATACGCATAAAACTATATATTCATATCCGTTAACGCCAAAATTGGCGACATTGGTGACAAAATTGGGCGACATTTGGCGAAATATCGCCAAATTTGGCGATCAAAATAAGTCTTCATAAATGAAGCCAATTTGGCTATTGCTCAATAATTTGGCGAATTTCTTATTCAAATTCAGTATTAACGAATCTTTTGTAAACGTTTCTTTGCATTTTAGCTTGCTGTTTTCGTGTAACATTAGCTAAAATTTTAAAACGAAGATATAGGAAAGCTACCTTTTCCTCCCGGTACAGGCCGGAAGGACTTTTGTAAAGCAAGATTATTAAACTGAAGGATTTAATTACTGAAATATGACTAAGCTAATTACTGAATATAACTGAATAGGAGTTAAATATTAAATAAATATAATAAAGCATGAATGGATGAATTAGGTCAATTAAGATATGATTTGAATGAGTGATAAGAACTAAAAGAATTAGTAAAGGGAAAGCTATCCAGTTTTTCCAACAAAGCCCCCCCTCTTATCACTCGAATGAAAATCAGACCGGCAACATGAGAAGCACGCCGAACAGGCTACCTAAAACAATTTGCACAATCAGCCTCCCCGATCACCTATCCCCATATTAACTGTAATCCAATTATCCTCCAATTCCAAAAAAAAAAAAAAAAAAAAAAACTAAACTAAATCCACATAAGACTTACACAGCCAATTATCACAATATAACAAACCAACAATCCAGGACTCCTCCCCATTAAAAAAAAACTGCAAAAAAAAAACTTCCTTGGGCTCCAGTCCTCATCTAAAAATATACTATACTATTAAAAATAAATACATATAAAATGCACATATAACACAATATACCTTACATTTAAAAATATTCACCATTTATAAACATGAACTCTCTAAAAATATGAAATATCAAAAACATGAACATCAGCTAAAAACTAGTTTATCATAGATAAACTACTTCATCGTATGTCAATACTTTCCCAAAAAGTCCATTTTAGTAATGAGAAGGATCAATTCACCATTAACTTCACAACATAAAATTACATTATAATTTTATAACAGAAATAACTTCACAAATCTAATTAAAAAAAAAACTAAACCCTTTTTTTTCCCTTCCTCTCCTTTTTCACTATGCCAACAAAGAGAATCAAAATCTTCCATACATAAATTTTTCCAAAAAAAAATTTATAACACTTCATAAAAAAAAAAAACCTCCAATACTTTCTCTATATCTTATACCGAATTTCTTTAAACCCTTATTAAACTCCATATAAACCTTACAAAAACCTTACACAACCCTTTACTAAACAAAAATGTATGACACAAACCAATAACAACATCAACACTACTCAGGTAAATTCCCATACACAAACATCAGATAAATTCCCATACATAACTCAAGACATGACAGCTCCAATCAAACCTATTTGACATCTGCTCCATTAAACCATCTCACTATCTTATGCAACATTAAATATTAAATCCATAACATATTTCTGGTCATCTTTCCATCTCGGATTCCTGAACATAAAGACATCACAAATTTAACTGAGTACACTCCATTTGTTCATCCCCTTTCATAAAAAAAACCTATCAATCAACTTCATTTGCTGGGGCCCCAGTCTACACACCACTCACTACAACATAACATAGATGAACATGACCGACGGATAATTATCAAACCATTTTGAAAATTCAACACCTATTACAAACTATTTTCAAATTTAAACCTGGAGCACAATCAAAACTATCATGATCTGAATTCTAACACTCTTATTCCAACAAGAAAAACACCCCAGAAGAAGAATCATGACCAGGCAATTTCAACCTTAAGTACTCAGCATATCGAACATAATCCTAAAAAATTCCTAACAAATAGTCCTTCTTCAACATCATTTATGCTAAGCCTCATAAAAACAAACTAGGAAAGACCTAAAAAAAATATACTTCCCCATCTGTTTAATCTGAAACTTTATTACTCAAAATAGAATGATCTAAAAAATATATATATATATACCCGGCCATTTCCTCCTCAATGTTATATCCCATTAAACCTCAAGAGACTACAATAAGATACCTAAAAATAGCTGCCATTCTCCAGTATCCGCCAGGGCTAGCAAACTCTATGTTACATCATTCAACTAACTTGAAGTCAAAAAAATTTTCTTCCCTATATGGGGTACTTCCAGAAACTTGATCAAGGCCTCTAACATCTGCAACCTAAAAACAAATGCCCTTAACCTAATCAATATACTGGATAACAGAAAATTCACCAGCCATGACTTCCTTGAATAACGATACCTGAAAAATCACGAAAAATCTGCATATTCAGTTCTAATACAATCTACATTATTCCTTACACAAAAAAAATTAGATCCAATTAATCCTAACACATTTATCAAATATTTCATAAAAAAAATTTCTAACACAATTTTCTAACACAGTTCTAACACAGTTTTCTAACACGATTCTAACACAATTTTCTAAAAAAACCCTCTAAAACTATTGAAAAATTTCCTGACACAAACCAAAATAAAATTTTCCAATGTCACCGAGATATATTTCTTACACTTTCTAACACAAAAAATTTCCTTACTTTTTAACATAACAATTTCCTTACATAATCTGATATACTCCAACACTAACACTTGATATACTACAGCCACAAAACTTCTATAATAACCTAAAAAAAATTCAACATAAAAACTCAACATGCATGTCTTCACCATATCTGCAGGGGATGTATCCCCTAAAAGATCTATCACATTTCAGGACATTGACACTACCACCTTAAAAGAAATGTATTATCCCGAAAAAGTAATCTTCACAAAAATACCCCTTCTGCAAGTGAAACACACCTAAAGCTGATAACTCAATAAAATCAATATCTATAAAAAAAAATAAATATATGTAAATATCTGAAATAACAAAAAAAAAAAAAAAAAAAAAAAAAAAAAAACTAGAAGATACAATACTAAATTAAACATAACACATTGAAGATGTATATAAAAATATATATTGTAAAACAAAATTCTTGAATATCTAAGTTTAAACAACATTGCATTTAAAAGCAATACTCCTGATCCAATATACAGGACTCCATTTTCCTAACACATGAAATTATCCAATTGAAGTCAAGAGTTTAACAATTTAAACTTTAGATCAAACTTTACTTTAACATTATGTCTTTAAATTTAATTCAAATTTAAAAAAACTGTATATAGACAAGAGTTTAACTATATTACTAGTTCAAAAAAAACTATTACTTTAACAATTACAAATGCCAAACTTTAAACTGTTTAAAACTATTTATTGCATTTTTACAGTTTAAACACCTTCAGAAAAAAAAACCCAAATAAAACTTTAACATTTAAGAGACTGCGGCCGTAGCTATCTTAACACTTAAAAAAATTCCAAACTCCGTCAAAAAACAGTTCCATTTAAACTTCCTTAAAATCTCAAACACATCATACTTTTACTATTCTTAAAAATTTATCTTAATAAAAGCTGAATTATTCTAACAATAACATTTATAATTCAAATTCATTAACTTCAACAAAAAAAATTTTAACATTTACATAACATTTAGCTTTAATGGCTGAATCAAAGTTAATTAAATTTAAATTTATAACTTTCATAATTCAAAATTATCAAATTAGTTAAAAGAATTAGCCTTAGTAAAAAAAATTTCAAAGATTTATCAGTCCCATAATACATCTTACACTTTTACACTATCTTACAGACTTACTAACACTTAACACAAAAAAAAATTTTTTTTTAATAATTTCAATCTCTAAATATTAAAAGGATTTACTTTACATATTGATATCAAAAATTGAAATACTTTAACAGCTCTTAATTATATAAGATTCAGCCTTAAAAAAAATTTATAACTTATTAAAAAAAAACTTTAATACAAGTAGGTGACTTCAAAACTTTAAACCCTTTAGCACTATGCAAAAAAATATCAAAATCAATTCAACATGGCATAGAATCATTAATATTCATTAAAAAAAATTTACAGACGGTCACTTCTCATACTTGATACATTTAATCATGTTTAAACCATAGTTCTTTTAAAAAAATGCTGATGCTCAGTTCTAAAATCAGAGTCCACGCAAAACAAACATCTTCTTTCTACTATAATGATGTTCACATCTCAAGAATCATAACTCCACCAGGTAAAGTGGCCCAGACGCTGCCACTGCTTAAGCACATTCACCACCTAGCACATTCACATCACTACTTAAAAACAAGTTTGACTGGCACTGTAGATCATAATCCAGCACAAAGATTTGACAATAAAGAATGGTGATGCATTTCCAAAAAAAACACAATCTTTCACAACCTTATACACTTTCTTTATCTCTCAAGAGAAATATGCACTTTACTTTAACAACACGTCCTTCAGACAAGGATTCATCCATAAAAAGCACCAAATCTTCCTTTAAATCACTTCACTAATAGCACTTTAATGACTTTCATTTATTTATATAAAGGCACATCGTGACAGCATGTGTTCCAGACCATTTGAATATTGCAGCTTTATAAGTTTAGAAAAACAACCTCAGATAGCTCCTTAAATTTGAATTGGAGAAAAAAAATTCTAAATAGAAACAGAAAACCTTTAAACAAATTTCAAAAACTTCTTAAAAATTATTATAGCAAACATGCTACCAGCCCCCCCATCTCAAAGCTCAATTATTGAAATGAGACAACTGGAGGACTTTTATAATCCAAGACTGAAAAATTGAAAAAAAAAACATCCTTAAAAGTATAACTAACGAAAATCAGCTTCTAAACAATCCATGGCCTCAGGCCCATAACCTTGCTGTATTTAAACACTTAGGTAATTAAATGAAGTAAGCAGAGTATAGGCACAAGTGGTGCGTTTATGCTGTAATTGACCAAGGTTTTATAATGTTCAAAAGCGAAATAAAGATAACTAAAAGTTTCTAAAATATTAATGAAATAACAGACAAAAGGAATTAAACTCAACAAGATTTATTCAAATTACTAAGTTCAGAATAAAATACAACTTCATATACATATTTCCAATATTCCAGAGTAAAAACGATATCACATTACCATTCAATCTATATTTGCATTTGTCAAAACAGAATGCTTAAAAACTTACACAATATATCTTGAGACCATTAAACATACATCTCATATTCTGGATGTGAAAACTGGAGCACCGATGGAAAAATTCATTTAACAAATTTACTTTAATTAAATTAAGTTCATTACCAGATTAACTTAAATGAAAAAACAATTACTTTTAATTAAAGGCTTTAACAAAGATTCAAAAGAAACATATAATTTACTTTAATGATCTTTTAAATAAATAACTTTAATCTTGTAAAAAAATATTAACATTAAATAAAACCAAAACTTTAATTAAACATAAAACAATATCTTTCCTCACTTCCCGATCCAATGACTTCATCCTTCCAAACACAACATCCATTCATCAATTTGTCAGTAACGGCCAACCGTACCTGCTCGACCACGATACAGTCGTACTTTGAACCGCCGGACAAAACATGCCACTCCAGGGTACTATCTATACTTATTAAGTAACTAGCCCAATGGCAAACGGTCTATTGATATAAAGCACTATCTGTAGAAACCCAAACCGAGTCATCGTATTTGGTGTTTCAATAGTTAAAACGGTAACAAGTAATTTCGGCTCCCGAAATTACTGATGCAAGAATAATAGACAGAACAGTGTCAACATACTTTAAATGGAATCTCGTTCTGAACTATTAAAAATATCAATAGCCTTTTGATGACATGAAAGTTAATATTATGAAAGTCTAAAAACCACAACATCAGGACAAAAAGGAAAAGCTTTACTCACTTTAAATAAAAAAACTTTATATCCAATGGAAAACTAAATCAAAAGATATATGAAATGAGCTGCACGAAATAACACAGGAAAAAGCTGCCTTTTTATTTAATAACTATTTCTCAAAAGGTTTCTCTAAAAACGTGATGAAATCAAATGCTTCATTTCCAACAATTGAAAGACTTGGCGTTCTTTAAAACATTTCCTCTCTTGCATAACTCACTTCCATTGAAAACAATCACCTCTCATTTCATTAACTATAACATCACAACACAGTTAAAAGCACTTCCTTATTAAAGTAAAACATCAACAGACAAACGACTAGACGACACACTTAAAACAAAACAACAAACTGAGACAGCTTCCAGCCAGCTAGAATATCCCAATACACGACTGCCTCTCTCTTAAATACATTACCGCCTCGTGTCAAGGTCAATGACGTAACCTCCTCATCCTGCAGCAAACAGGTCACTTCCGGCCTCCCGAAGGTACGTGACGATCGATTACAGTCACAGGTAGATACTACAGGTAATGACAGATTATCAGAGCCATCTGTCACCAGCTGCCGTAATCACTTGTATCGTGACGTAATCGATCTACCGAAAACCGCGAGAAATGAGGAGACGTGACTAATGTAAACAAGCGATAACGATGTCCATAGGAAGTGAAAAACATGATGTAGATAAAAAATGAAATGAAAGTAAATAGAAGCAAATGGAAAAACCTGAAGCGTTAGAATAGATAATATGACCAAATGTAACTAAATAAAGATATTTTTACTTTAAAACCATATGAATTACTTTAAATAAAAATATACTTTCATATTGTAAACCAAGATTATTAAACTGAAGGATTTAATTACTGAAATATGACTAAGCTAATTACTGAATATAACTGAATAGGAGTTAAATATTAAATAAATATAATAAAGCATGAATGGATAAATTAGGTCAATTAAGATATGATTTGAATGAGTGATAAGAACTAAAAGAATTAGTAAAGGGAAAACTATCCAGTTTTTCCAACAAATAATTGCTACCATTCTGATAGAATATCTTCACTAACAATGCACGTTCCTTCTTATTCAGAGTCATGACTGACCTTTACTCAATGTATTGATGTTTTTATACTGTTCGATGGGCTTAAAATTTATATATATGCCGTCGATAAGCATTGAAACACGGTATAGCGCCATCTATCGGGTGAAAATGGCAAATTTTTTTTTGCATATTTCACTTGCGCATGTTCTGAAACGTGTAGATACCAAATTTCACTGGAATATTCCCGGTAGTTTTCTCTCCAGCACCCCTTGAACACTTGCAGTTTAATTATGGCCACCCTGTATATACATGTACATTTGTAGATATGTGTGTATATGTATATGTGTGTATATGTATATGTGTGTATATATACATGTTTATAAATCACTGGCGCCCGGCTAACCGAAAAGTACCGCATTTTTTATCCTAATCTCCTTAAATTCCCTTTTATTTCCTGACAAATAAAATGTAAAAATCACATTTCATAAGAATATTTCTTCTTAAAAAAAATATTTTCTTAAATTCTATATTATATTAAATATTTCCAATTTATTCCCACACTTAAATCTCTTATATTTCTTTTAATCTTAGTAAATTCACCATTTTCCCATTCCTAGTAGTCTCAAAAGAACATTCTTTTAAATTGTTTTCAATATGCCAAAAACTGAAACTTATTCTTTCAGTTTCCCGCATTTTTTAATTTCAGAATAATGTTCTAGCAAATTCTTTTCCTGCCAGAAGCATAGGAGAGGTGTATTTCTTCAATATTAATTCTCCAATAAAAATGAGTACAAGCCAAAAGTTGAACATGCATTGGGTAAAGAAGGTCAAGCGTTACAAAATGCTTTCTTGTGCCGCTTTACTTTAAACAACGGACAGATGCAGAGAGAAGGGATTTTGGTCGTCAAAGGAATGTTAAATCATAGAAACTTGACAGAGTTTCTCGCCCAGCAAAAGAAACAGCAATGCATTGAACCATAAATGAAAGGAATTTCCGCCAATAGATACCAAACGATTAAAAAAAAAATCTTTTAGCACTCTGTCTAGTTTATATTTTGCAGACAGGCCAAAATGGGTTTTTGACACATCTATATCTCGCTTTCTATTTATGATAGAAACAAAATTCTTGATTCTATAGAATGGGGCGTGCCAAGTAACTAAGAAATCAAAAGTAAAGCAAAATCCGACAAATAGGTTTTCAGTAAATGAGATTTTAAAAGTGCTGTTTTTGCACTTTTTAAATTCTTGCTCAGACCAAAAACTGTTGAGAGGGCTACAGCACATGTAATTATCGGATTTTTATGTGGCTTACATCATTTGAATTGTTTTTATGAATAGTTCAAACCTTTGTAAGTTTCATGTAAAAATATTAATTAGTTTTTGATTTATATCAATTTAAAGTTATTGATTCCTATACTTAACATAAAGCAAAAAAATAATAAATGGCCCAATTCTTTTAGGAATGGTCGTATACACATGATATTAAGATATGTTATTACAGTCGACCCAAGTAAGCTTCCTATTATAAAAAAAATCGTAACATTTAAGGTTCGTTTACAGGGTCTCACAAAAGATCTTTTGATATAGGGCTAAAGAGTTGTGTAATTATCCGATTTTTACGCGGTTTGCAGCATTTGAATTGTTTTTATGAGTAGTTCAAATGTTTAATATTTCGTGTAAAAATATAAATTAGTTTTTTATGTATACCACTTTAAAGTGATTTATTCCTATACTTAAAATGAAACAAAGAAATATTAAATGGTCTAACTCTTTAAAAAAAAAACGTATGCACATGATGTTAAAATATGTTACTATGAACGACCTAAGTTAGCTTCCTATTGTAAAACAGAATAGTAGAATTTACTGTTCATTTACAGGGAGCTCAAAAGATTTTTTAATAGGACTAAAAAGTTGTGTAATTAGTGAATGTTTACGTTGAAGTACTTGATTCCCATACTTAACACAGAGGAAAAACAATAGTAAATAGCATAACTTTTGTCAAAGTGGCTATATACACAAGATATTCAAATATGTTACTACTAGAGATCGACCGAAACAGGTTTTTAGACCGAAACCGAATTTCAGTGATCTTCCCACTTTCGGCCGAAACCAAAACCGTCAAAAATTTTAAAACTGATTGATACATACATAACTGCATATAATTATTAATTAATAACAAATAATTAATAATTACTGAATAATAACTAATTACGTTACTAATTAATTTATTAATTATAGGTGTATTGATTATAGGTATATTAATTATAGATGTATCTTTTGAAATAAAAATCGTAAATCTTCATGTTTTTTAACAACACCTTTAAAATATTAAAAACAGTCTGAAGTTTCAAAGTAAAAATTTTCTATTACTGTTAAGTTTGCAGCTTCTAAAGATCACGTGATAAGCGTCTTTTAAGTTTAGTCATATATGCATTGCTTGTTTTATAATTTATGCTCGCATCATGGATCAGTCATGGCCGATAATGATAAACAGTGAAGTTCAAAGCAATAAACAGCGTCTCATTTGAGCCGATACAACTCATATCAACTCATATCACTCACGCAAAGTTGAACATTTTTGAAAGAAGGGACGAGATTTTGAAAAACAGATAGTTTCGGTCGAGTTTCGGCCAGGCTGAAATTTTGGCACCAGTTTGGCGGAAACGAATATTCGGCGAAACTCCGATTTTGCGCCGAAACCGAAACCGAAATTTCGGTTGATCTCTAGTTACTACATCCGATTCATTTAAACTCTCTATTGTAAAGCGGCATTGAAGCATATATGTTTCGTTTACAGGGTCTCTTAGAAGATCTTGATTACATTACAACCGATGCATATTTACTGAGTGAGATGTATTTTAATAATTTTATGCTGTTTCAATCTCTGTAAGCTTTTACTATCTTGCTTTAAAATTTAATACGAGTTCATTTTGTCCGCCTGAAAGCTCGGCGATCTTAAGCTCTAAATCTATTAAAATATAGTATTTTCATTGATTAAAAAAAACTGTGTTTATTTATAAATATATAATTCTAGCATATCAGGAATTGATTCAAATAGCGATTACAAAATTCCAACTTTACATTCATGCGCTGAGTAATAGAATGTAAAAATGTTGCTACCCCAAGATTAGAAGTTTTGCATTTAAATATTTACCATTCATTGAATCTCTGGCTATGACGAACTTAAAATGCTCTAAAAACAGGCCTGGAGCACAATAAAAAGAAAATAACTTCTTAAATTCCCCATAAAAATTAAAAATGCTAAATTTCGTATACATTATATACACAATTTCGTGATCGGTAACGAACTGTTCAGTTTACGAACAAATCGGTTAACAAACACTTTCACGTGCGATTTTTCTGTTCGGATAACTTCGTTCATTATTTTCTGTTCGGATGTTCGTTTTTCTGTGTGATTTTCTGTTCTGATTCTGTTTGGATCTCACTTTCGAGAGATTTTTATGTCCGGAGAACGAACACCTCACGAAACAAAGTCATGATGAAGCAATGCTGTGTTTCATATTTGCCGAGCTATACTTATTGCTTCTATTGTCGACTTAAGAGAACATTTTAACATACATATCTTCTAATTAATTCATGGACTGCCAGGGATTGGGGACTTATATTTTAGGATCCCCGAATTGGAATGAACAGACTAGAAACATTAATTATGTATTTTGTGCATTTAGTAAATATAGTCCTTTTTGGTTTAATCACGCTTCTTTTTTAAAATCTAATTTAAAGCTTTATGAATTATTAGATCAAAAATTTTAATAAAATTTTGCATTTTTTTAAACGGTTCATTATGTGAACGCATTAGTCTTTGTGGTATATTTACAAAATCACACAAAATTTTGGAATACGTGTCATCCTACGAACAGTTTCTATTTTGAAATCACTTTAATAGTTTTTATACTTTTGCAAACGTTGCGAATTTTATATTTTTCCGATTCTCGAAACGTTAAGTTTAAAAAACTTAGCAAATAAAAAAACTTTTAAGGTGCTCAGTAATTTTCAAAAATAATATTTAATATATTAGTATAAAAATCCCTGCAAATTATATAGGTGCAGATTCACGGTCGCCAGTCGCCACGTGGCGACTAAATTTTTTGCTGTGACCACTAACTTTCGGTGTTTAAGTCACCATGTGATTTAAAAGTAATCAATTTCTGGTATTTCCAGTCCCCATTGTGAAATATTGATATTTTTTTTTAAAGATTAAGACCAAAACACATAACAAACATTATTATTATCTTTTAATAACATTTCAGAATGATCTGTTTAACATAGCAAATTATTAAATACAGTATGGAACCATTTATCCGGAATCCAGTTAACCGGAAAACCAGTTATCCAGAATATTTCCAACTGACTGATTTCAGAATCTTTCCATAAAAAAAGTGCTATGTACTGCCAGTTTGACATGTACATTGCTTGATAGATTACCACATGTATTGTACAACTTGATCAATATCTAAGATTTGAAATGAAAGTATACAGTGACCTCTCACTTATACGACTTTCAGGGGACCGTAGAAAAAAGTTGTATAACTGAGAGAGTCGTATAAGTGAGAGACCGTCTTCTTATACAAGTTTCAAACTTTATATGCATTCATTATTTTACCTATATTAAAAATGACAAGTTTTGAGTACTAAGAACATATTTTAACAAAATTTATAAAATATATTAAAAAAATAAAACGTAAAATAAATTAAAAAAATAAATCACAAAATAGTTCACTTACCACTATGCTTATTTTAAAGATTTACAAATCAGATTTTGTCAAAATATTCATATTAGCTTGTCTCTGTGGTCGATGAAAAGATAAAATGTATTTTTTAAGTCTAATAAAACTTTTAAGCTATTTTGGGAATAATAATTTTGATCGACATAATTCTTTAATGTATTTAAAACGGCACTTGTTTCTGAAAAAAATTACACCAGGGTCATTCCACAGTATTTGGCTTCACAAGTTTAAAAAAAAATGTTTTATAAAAAGTTAAGTGCAATACATCATTTTAAAGCTTTAAATCTATTCTATTAAAATTTATCCAAAATATTATTATTTTTTTAAAATCAAATAAAAATTAGAGCATTTTTTTACAGCCATATAGAAATATTTGGTCATAGGTCCCATATGTAACAAATAGCTTTGTCCCGTACGTAACAGAAATAATTAGCTTTCATTAATTAATGATGTCATTTTAAAAAATAATCTTAAAGTTAATTAATAAAATGTATATTTCTGCTTCTACTCATTAAATTTATTTGTGAAAATATTAAATAAATTCAGAGCAAAATCCAAATTGCTAGAGGTACTTTTAAAACAATTTTTTGTGATGTCCCGTACGTAACACAACTTTATTAATTAAAAAATATATATGTACTGGCCCAAACAAAAAGAAATTTCATAAGAATCTAGTTGAAGTGATATATAATGCATTAAAAATAATTGCAAACTTTCTCATTTATATTTTGATACTGAAAAAAGTACAAATATCTCAAAAATTTGCTGTGAAATATCCCGTACGTAACACATGAATACTGTGGAATGACCCACCAACAATAACATTGCTCTAATCTTCGTCATCCCCCTCGCTCAATTCAACCTTAATGATATCCTCAAACATTTCTTCGGCAGTTCTCAGTTTTGACAGAAGAAGTTTTCATCACATTCTACATAATCTTTGAAATTAATATCTTCGTCCATAAACATTTCATCCCAGTCCTCGTCATTAAAGGATTCCCATATGCTCCAAAAATCAGTTTCATTCGTTGAACTAGCAGTTAGGTCTTGTGAATAACAACATTTCCTAAAACATTTTTTAATTGTCTGTGATGTCACATTTTTCCAGGTGGCCATTTGGCTTTTGTTCAATGGCAGGCACAAGGGAAACCACTCTCCCGTCATAGATTTAATTGTTAATAACGCACGAAGGAAGATAAGAAATGTTATTCATTATTGATAAACACTTTAACAATAGTGAAAGGATAAAGCTAAGAAAACGTGAAGGATTTGTACTTTAAAGATTATAAAAATGAATTCTTGAGTGAGAAATGTAAAATCGCCTGAACCGTTTAAAGAGTCGTATAAGTGAGAGAAGTTTAGCATTAATTCCCATAAAGCGTGGACGGGACCAAGAGGATTCGGCGTATAAGTGAGAGGTCACTGTATTTAGTTAGATATTGAGCATTTTGAGTTTTATGCAGTATTATTGTTTTCAAGGTATTGCCAGAAATTGCCTTATTTCAAACTCTGATCTGAGCCTTAATCATAGTAATCTAATAATTTGAAATCCATAACAATGTTACAGACACATATATTCTACAAATCTCATCAAATGGATGTTGCTTTAATGTCCAACCAGTTATCCAGAAAAACCAGTTATCCGTAATATATCTAGCCCCAACCATTCTGGATAAATGGTTCTATACTGTATATTCGAATAGCAATGTTATTCGTAACAGTTTGAATCTGATAATTTTACATAGACTGTGATTTAAATATATATATGTAAACAAATGTTTGAAGTGTGTTTTGATTTTTATAGTGCAAAATAATCTCACAAATTCAGATTTTCTTTCATATGTACTTTTGTCTGGCAAAATCAAAGTAAGAAATGTTTCTCTGATATTGAAATTGATAAGCTAAGCAATTGAAATTGAGATATTGAAAATTGATAAGCTAAGCTATCATGATTGCTTAGCTTATAAATATTTTTTTTAAACCGTATCTTGCCCAACTTTATCCTCTGACTGTACATGATTTAAGATTTAATTAATTTCAAATTTTGTTGTACATGTGTTTATATTAAATAAATTACTTTACACTTTGAATTCCTGAGTTTTTTTGAAGTGAAAACTTCTTTAGGCGCGTTGGGCATTTTTGAGATGGGAAAAAACCACTGAATTTGCGACACTGTTACCGACACCACTGTATACAGGGCTGTAGCTAGGGGGGTGCCAGGGGGGCTCAGCACCCCCTGAAAATTTTTGAGCCCCCCCCCCCCCCTGGAAAAGTTGCCAAGGCCGCCGAATGAAATTCTGTTTCAAAAATGCAAATGAAACTCTGTTCAAAAATTTAACTTAGTTTTGGTGGCTTTTTACAGTTTTGCATAAATACTAAATTGTAGTATTTGTTTAAAAACTGCAAATAAGTGCCTCAATAGGTGCACATCCTATCTGTACATACTCGGAATTAGCAACCTTTTGCTGATGCAAACTTTGACTTTTGCATTAGTTATATACTGAAATTTTTCATTTTGCAGCGTTTTCCATTATTAGCATAAAACAAAGTTATTCTAATGAGTCATAGCCAGTTTAAATACAAGTGGTTTTAGCTTTTGACCAGACACAAAAATAATTTTAAAATGCAAAATATACCCTTGATTATTCTAATGTTTTTTATCATATAATAACATAACTTTAGAATCCTGAAGGGCAGGGAATAGTCAGAAAAAAATTAAAGGTTGCAACTCTTTTGAAACAGGTGAAACAGCTTTTTATTTACTTTTTAACATCATCACTTATTATTTCACTAGTATAATCATACACTGAAAATTTTCATTCTGCAGCCAGTGATGTAGTAGTAAAAAAAACAGAGAGCATACGCTTTAAGTAGAGGGTATACCCTAAAATGTATATGCTATAGTGTTTTTGAGAAGAGGGTATACGGTATTCTTTAAAATAATCCAGAAGGTATTACATCCCTGTCAGCAGCTTTTACTTTTCTTAGCATCAAATAAAGTTATTATAAACAATTTAATAAGAAACACAGTGCTTACACTATGAATATGCACTAATTTACCTTTCTATATAATACTTTGATCATATATATCTGTGTTTGTGCGTGCATGTGTCAGAGAGAGAGAAATAGCATGAGCCCCCCCCCCCCCCCTACATTTTCTAAGCACCCCCTATTGTTTACTTCTAGCTACAGCCCTGACTGTATATGTTGCCAATTCATACAATGAAGCGAAAGTATCAAAAGGAAATAGTTCACGTGCAGAAAGCGAAATGATTGGTATTATGAATAAAAATTATTCAGAAATTTTAATTCATATTAATATATAATTATTTTCAAGATAAATTTAGCATGCGCGGTGAAAACAGATAAAAGTCACTCAACTCGCGAGACCGAATCAAAAGATGAAATTGAAATAACAAAACATGGAAAATATTATAATTTAACGAGCACGAGAAAAATTGACGGAAGTAATATAAAAAAAAAATGAAAATAATGAAATATTTCACGAAAGTTTTAAGAAACGTGGTTACCGATACGGAAATGAAGTGAAATCATTTTATAGAAAAGAAAAGTTTGTTGATGTTGATAGAAATTATAGATACCGCAAACAATACGTGCAGTATGAAGATAGAAAAAAGCATAATGTTCACGAATACCATAAACAAGACAGGCAGCAAAGAAGTCATTTTTGGAGTGATAGGAAGCGGGAACCATATTTTGCAGATAAATGTTATTACAAAAGATATGAAACTAAATCTCATGGAAGAAATTATGAATGTATTGAGAGTTGTTTAAATTGTGGATGAAAATTCATAAGTTTCATTGGTATTCATTTCAAAGAATACCAATTAATTAAATTGTATATTTCATTTATTTGTAAATTTACGTTTTAAGCAATAGATTGCAATTTTTGTATGTAAAATAATATGCATTATTTTTCATGTACAATAGCGCATTAAATGAAAATTGTAATATAATTTTTGTAGTAGTAGTTTATAATAATGAATAAAAAAAAACACTTCATTTAAAAGTATTTCCTGCGCAATAAAACGTTTCCTGACGATTAAAAATTACACACGTAATTGTTCAAGTTTTCACTTTGTTTTACAAACACATTAAAAACAATGTGTTTCCAGTGTGGCTACTGGAATTTTTGGGTTTAGGAGCAAGTGACTCCTTCCAAATTTTGGGAATCTGCACCCATAGCGAATTACAATGGCTCATAGAAAAAAAAAAATGTTGATTATTCTTGGTAAAGTATGGTCCATAAACTTATTGTTATAATTGACCAAAAAAAAAGTACTTCTTATTTTTCCACATTTTTCTGAAAATGCAGTATTTTAATTAGTTTCTAAACTACTGTAAAATTTTCTAATTTTTTATTTTTTGAATATATATAAATGGAAGAATGATATAAACAAAAGAAAAAGGAAAATAAACATGTCATAAATAATCTGATGAATACAATGTAAGGAAATTAATATAAAAGTTTCCCCGTTGCTATGGTAGCGACATGTACATTTGAATAAGTAACTCAATAAGTTGTATAATTCTGTTTATAGCATCACTATTATTATTTTTTTCTTTTTGCCCCTTTTATCTTTCCTTTATCTTTTCTTTTCTGAATAAAAATGGAATCTGTGTAATTGAAATTAAATACCTTACAAAAAGGAGTGATATCTCATCAAAATCATCTCGTCGTAAATGATCCCGCCAAGCCACAAACCTAAAACGTCAGTCATAAAAAGAAGCAATATAGAAATGCATACTCCGAGTCCTGTGTAAAGATCTATCACCACTCATAATGTTTCCAAAGGACTCGGAGTGAGGTACAGTATGTGAAAACTTCTTAGCAACCTGCAGGTTTTTATAATGTTTGCGTTTCTTGCAAACAGCTTACACTAGAATTACTGCAATATATCTCAATTTAGTTAACGTTTATTATAAGGTGCATTGTTATTAATATGCGTATGATCATTATTGCCGAAACGTCAGTGAAGGCTTACTGTTGAGACCCGAAAAGTTTTTGGTTTCTGTCTGTTTGTCTGTCTGTCTGTCTGTCTGTTCCGCGATAACTGCCGTAAAAATGATCCGATTAGTTTGATTTTTGGTAGGTATGTTGGTGAGATACCCGGAATTAGCTGTATAGTTTTTAGTTACATTTGGTTCATTCGCTCGGAAAATATAGAACATTTCTTTTTTTATCCTAATGCTTTCCTATGGGAATTCAGACGATTTTGAATTTTTTCAGTCGTTGAAAATAAAATGTCGCATTTGATTAATGTATTTAAACGGTAAGTTATGAAGGCTAAAATTTATCAAGTCAGGTCTTAAATTATTCAAATTAATTTGAAATTTTGTTAATACATTCGTCAGATTTTTTAAATTAGGTGTATAATTTTTGCTGCAATTTTATACGTCTGTTCTAATAATATAATACATTTTATTCTATCATTTTCTGCAAATTTTAAAATGTATTTATTTTTATTTACCTCTTTAATTTAACCGTAACCTAGCAACTAAATTTTAAAGAATATCAAAATAATAAAATTCAAATAATTCAGACTATTTTGCTACAATATTTTATTGGGTGATTTTAATATTTTATTGAGAGATTTTAGTATGCTATTGCCATCGAGTTAGATCAAGATGTACGTATGTAAAATAAATATAGAATGACCATCAAAACTGTTTTTCCGAAACAAAAATTGTAATAACACTAGATTTCTGCAATAGATATAAGTGAAATACAGTAGATTCAGTTTACATTTCCATAAGTTGCTTTTGTACACGAGATATTATTCAACTTATCTATCAGATGCGAGTGTTTCGTGGTTGGCAGGTAAGTAAATATTGCTATTTAGGTACTAGGATAACATGAAATTATTTTCTGAATTTTTGCTTATCCTAATAAAACCACTGTGTAGAACGAAATCCAAGATATACTAGAATCATTCACAGAAACAATAGGAAATCACGAATATAAATTTAATAAGATTACGGAAAACATTTCTTTTTAGGTCATAATGCTTTCCTATGGGAATTCAGACGATTTTGAAAATTTTCATCCATTGAAATAAAATGGCGCATTTGATTAATGTATTTAATGTGTAAGTTATGAAGGCTAAAATTTATCAAGTCAGGTCTTAAATTATTCAAATTAATTTGAAATTTTGTTAATACATTCGTCAGATTTTTTAAACTAGGTGTACAATGTTTGGTGCAATTTTATACATCTGCTCTAATAATATAATACATTTTATTCTATCATTTTTTACAAAAATTTCCAGTGCATTTTTTTTCTCTCTTTCAATAAATGGTTGCTAAGCAACTATATTTCAAAGAATATCAACAAAGGAAAATTCAAGTGAATCGCATTATTTTTACTCGAAGTTTTATTAAAAATTGCCAATTTTCGGGTTTTAAGTTTTTAATATGCTTTTTTTTAATGAAATAGATGAGAATTTATTTTATGTACTAAAAAATGATTACCAAATCGGTTTTCCAAATGAAAATAATAAAAACGTTGAATGCGTAAATTGAATATAGGTCAAATAAGAGGAATTTAAATTTGTATAAGTATAATTTATACACGAAATTTTATTCAACTTCAGAAACATATGATGTTTAGTAGTTGAAATATAATTATTCTTTTAAGGATAGGATAAAATCTCTTGTACACTGTAAAACATTTGGTGTAACGTTACTCCATAAAACTGGAGGCAGCATTGCTGCCTCCAGTTTTACGGTGGTATTTAACTGATATAACTGGTGTAACATTACACAGCTATTGTGTAAGTTTACACCATAATATTGTGGAACATATCACAATTTCTGTGTAAGGTTACACCACAATTGCGCGTAAGGTTACACCATAATTGCGTGTAAGCTTTCACAGTAATTGTGTGTAAGGTTACACCACAATTGCGTGTAAGCTTCCACAGTAATTGTGTGTAAGGTTACACCACAATTGCGTGTAAGCTTTCACAGTAATTGTGTGTAAGGTTACACCACAATTGTGTGTAAGGTTACATCACAATTGCGTGTATGCTTTCACAGTAATTGTGGTGTAACCTTACACACAATTACTGTGAAAGCTTACACACAATTGTGGTGTAACCTTACACACAATTACTGTGAAAGCTTACACGCAATTGTGGTGTAACGTTACACAGAAATTGTGATATGTTTCACAATATTATGGTGTAAACTTACACAAGAGCTGTGTAATGTTACACCAGTTATATCAGTTAAATACCACCGTAAGATTGGAGGCAGCAATGCTGCCTCCAGTTTTATGGAGTAACGTTACACCAAATGTTTCAGTGAATACTGAGAATCCATTTTAGGCAGTATTTAATATCCAATTTGGTTATACACCCAATATGAATACCACTAAGTACCCATTTTGGCCATGCTAACACCTATTTTGCACAATCTTAAATATCTATTTTAGAACACATGAATACTCAATTTGGGCGCCTTTAAATACCTGTTTTAGGATGAATTCAACATCCAATTTTGATAAATTTAAATACCTTTCTTGACACATTTAGTGCCTATTATTTTTAACATTGCACAATCATCCAAAATGCTGGATACAGTATTTATGAATTTATTTTAAATGTTTATTAGTGTACAGCTTCATAACTTATTGCTTTTATTAAAACATTACAGTAAAATTTTAAAGTTAAAATCGTACCTCCAAAAATTATTCATATTTGAAATATAAGACAATTAGCTCAATTTCGATGAGATTCCAATAATAAATAGCTGAATAATTTTCTCAGCAACTTCTGGAATTTTCTCAATATTTAGAATCCTTCTTCTCGGGATCTTGATTTGAAACAAAATTATGACTTTCTTATGAGATAAACTACCAAATTAAATGTGTTATGACACCAGCTTTTATGATTTCTTTCATTTGTCATATTAAAAGAAAATTAAGATACAGATTTGTACTAATTTTTGTCTCTCATTTTTTAAATTTCTTAGAATATTGATAGAATATTATTCTTACCACAAGCAATAGATTTGCTTTTAACATTAGAAAGATCAATTGGGGTTACTTTGACTACTATGTCGAATAGGGAAATCATAATTGTTATTTATCACGTACATAGTTTTGTGATATTTTATATATGAATATAATATTCAGGCCTTGTGTCGATGCTTAAAATGCTTATAAACCCACATTTAAATGGAATAGAGTTGATAAAGACTATATCTTTTAAAGACTATAGTACCCCACGTTTACTCAAATATTATTTTCAAGTAATTATATTTTATTCTTGCTGACTATTACATTTAATCTTCAAATCTTTGTTTAAACAGATTTTAATAATTTAATAATTATTCTTAAAAAATATGAAAAAAATACAGTAAAATATATTAGGTACATTAGGAAATTTTATTGTCTAAACATTTATATTCAGCTATTGTGTATTTAGCATAGCTTTAAAAAAAAAAAAAAAAAAAAAAAAAAAAAAAAAGTGAACTCATGCAAGAATTTTGCACTGCAATCTAAACTTTTTATTTATAGATTTAAACTTCTAATGAAACAAAACCATAGTGGTACAGATGTCACGGATGCACCGGGGTTTCTTTTTGGCACCAAAATGGTGATTTTTTGCTTGGTGTGGTAACCTGGTGACTTTTGCATCATATGACAACATGGTATTTTATAACAAAATGAAATGTGTATGTAAATAAATTTAAAATAATTACTAAATAAAATTAAATACACGTGTATTAAAAATAATGTGTTTTAAATAAAACTGTGTAATAATAAAATTAAATGTGCGTGTTTTAAAATAAAATTATAATACAATTTTATAGGCCGTCTAACAATTATTCGAAAATGAGATTTTCTTCCCAAAATAGCACCACAAAAAATTTTTAAGCAACCCTGGAGCGTCTGCGATATCTATTCCATAAGATTAGTCAAGCCAGAATATCAACTCATTCCATCAAACTTACAAAAAAGCATGCGCGAGAAAAACAAAATAATCGTAAACTGCATTAGATGACATCATTCGCTTAAAAAAGGTACAACATGGACAATCTATGGTATTTTTTTCTCCTAAACATTGAAATTCGAATTTTGCTTTTTTATCATAAATATAAAATAAACATGTGCAGAGATGTCACACTTTATAAAAATATAAATAGTATAAAAAAGATAATCATTGTGAGTGTGATATACTCCGGAATTTAATTTTTGTGGCAAGACAATTTGAAGAAAACCTATCGTTTCATTTATGAAAACAATGCCAATTTAATTTTTAATTAACAGCAATTTTTAATCAAGAAAGATGTTTTAGGAAAATGTAAGTGTATATGTCAGAAGCTGCTTTTAAAACCTTTTGAATGATACTTCATTCATTGTTCTGCGCTTCGTAAATTCATAGAAAAAGGGATGTTGACAACAGAAATAATATATATGATTGCCATGGATCACCACTTTGTTAAATTTACTTGTGATCATGCTTAAATTAAACTTAGGAAGTTTTAATGGTCATACAATATTAAATTTGGGGCCACTTAATCAGACATTTTTCAAGACAAACAAATATTAACACAGCTTTATAACTGTTACTTATAAATATAAAATGTTGTATTTGATATTTAATTATTTAAAGGGAGTGGAGAAAAATTTAACTTGATAATGGCAATGAAAAAAAGTAATATGAAATCGTAAATAACTGCTAAACTCCACAGTACATAATACAATTAACACATAAGGTTTAAAAACTACATGATGATTTAAAATTTGATAAAAAAAAAATATTAACACTTGCTTAATATTCTTGACTTGTAGTTCTTGGCGCAGTACAGACAATATTCAAAACAAAAAGCATAAAAGCAAATATGGTGCTCATAATTTGCTTTATGCCACACAAATGTAGGAATGCT
Organism: Maratus michaelseni; assembly: GCA_963931845.1. Lineage (NCBI taxonomy): Eukaryota > Metazoa > Arthropoda > Arachnida > Araneae > Salticidae > Maratus > Maratus michaelseni. The sequence goes on from OZ007589.1 coordinate 471,946,467, forward strand.
GTTAACAGCTAAATTATACTCTTAAAACTGTGTCTCTGATATAAAAGGTACATTTGGAATGTTTGCGCCCCTGAATATTCAGAGACACATTTGCCTTTGAGATTAAGAGGCACATTGTGCCTTTCAATTTATATGATAGTGCTTCTTATGTAAAAATATATTCTGTGCCTCTAAAGATGGTGGTACATGTTTTTATTGTACATCTCATTTCCAATATAACCCAAGTCAATAAATTAATACTTATACAGGGTGTCCCTCTTAATTATTTTTTTTTTCTTTTATGACAAAACTAACAGAATTAGGATACTTTGAATTTTATGAATATTCAGTGTTTACAGGTTCTAAAAACAAAGACTCTTGTATAGAAAAATACTGAAAATTAAAAGAATAGAAAAAGTCAGTAGGATTTTGCCGTAAAGGAAAGAATTTTGTTTTTACTTGTAAAGAAATGAAGGAAAATTTTCTACATATAACTCTAGAATGCAAGGAGCACACAAAAAATTTAAATTTTTAATGTTTAAAAAAAAAAAAAAGAAGTATTTAATAAAAGTAAAGTTTTTAATATGATAAAGAACATTTTGAAACATTTTTGCAATTAGAAATATACTTTTAAAGCTGCTTAAGAACTTGGTATGGGATAACAATAAGAGGAACAGCTTGAATAAAAGAAATTAGACATATAAATAACAAAAGTAAAAAATCTTATGATATACATTTATTTTCACAACTTTACATTTATAAAACTTTTTTTTCTTTTAGATTACAAATTAATGTTTTCCAGTTTAAGATTTAATCAAAAAATAAGTTTAAGAGGTTATATCTTAACATCTTATTTTTACTCTTCTATCATAAAAAATCCCTTTATATCAACCATCTACTTAAATTAAATAATTTTCATACCTCATTTTATTAACTCTCTCTCTCTCTTTCAGTTGGAAATATTCATTATATGGCGTGTAAATAAATACATTTTATAATTATACATTTACAGTAAACTCTGTCTACCGCAGAAAGATTTTCAAGTCCCAGTGAATTTATAGACGTAGAGTAAACTTTGCTGAAGGTAAAATAATATGACGGAAAATGTTCTTAGTCCTAATTAATTTCACATTAGACAGAAGAGAAGGTTACAGTATTTAATACTATTTCTCCCGTCGTCAAATGATAACTTACAAAGTTTTGATTTGTTTATTTTATACATAATTTTTAAAGCTAAGAAGCATAAAAATAATTCATCAACATATTAAAAATGATTTGTGGTTGATTTAATCTAAAAAAAAAGGGTGGGGGGGGGGGGATATAAAACATAACAGTGAATTGGTGTATCAGTGGTCACATTTAATAAATTTGTGCTGGATGTCAAATAGTTTATATATATATATATATATATATACTCCCAGCATTTAATGTTTATTTTACCATTTTGTCCCATGTTTTCTTTTATCCTTCAAAAATTATATCAAAAGAGAGAACATAAAAATTATTGTCATTACTGATGCCTAAGAGCTTAAATACTTTAAAAGAAATAAAACACAATAGATGGGAAAATAAAAATATAAGACATATAAATAAAATATAATTTATTAAATTTACTGTAGATGCAATAAAATTTTAAATGCAATATAAAATCTAATAAAATAGTTGCACAGTCTAATTAAAAATTATATACAATTGGTCAAAACAGACGGCCATTTCAAAAAACTTGGAACAGGTCTCTTCTGTTGAGAAGTAGTATATTCACCCTAGGGAGAAATTTATAAGAAAATAATTAATATTTAATACTTGATCATATCTACAAATTCACACAAATTCTAATACCTGTTTTTAAAAAAATTCTATTACTAGAGTAAATTCCTGACTAAAATGTGTTCAGGTTGAGAGTCAAACTTGAAACCTTTCACTTAAATTGACAACGCTCTGCCTATTGAGCTACCTGGACAGACAACTGTTGGCAATAACATCTGTTCTGAATTCAGCAGAATAAACTACAGGTAATGGAACTTAATTAAAAATGGATGCTAACATAATCGCCAATCAGGTTATCTAAGTGAAATGTGTCTGCTGGCTATCGGCCCAGGTAGCTCAACACAGACAATTTATCCAAAGGTCTTGATTTCGACTCTCGGCCTGGACGTATTTTCACTCAGTTGGAAAAATGTCAATTCATATAATATTTTTATCAATCAGTTTGAGTTAAAAATTAGAGCCGTACCGAGTACTCTGTATATACTCTGTACTCGGCCAATTCCGAGTAGTTGCAAGAATTTCATTTTTTAAGCATATTTGAAGACAAATTAATTTATATGTGATCTATAAAAAGGTATTTGAATATAAATGTATAATATATGCCCTAATTCATAAAACTATTTACTCGGTACATAAAAATTTATCTATAAAACATAGCAAAAGGTAAGAACCCCCCCCCCCCCCTGCAAAATTAATGTAAATTAAAGTTTAGTTTATATTTAAAAAAAAGAAAAAAGTCATTTTTAAAACTGTAGGAAAAGACTGATTTTGGATAAAGAAGCAGTGTGCAGAAACAGAAAATACAATAAATGCAATTAAAAAAAATAATACCGTATATACTCGTGTATAAGTCGATCCCCCCCCCCCCCCCCCCCCAATTCTTACGCAAAATTTTGGAAAAAATTGAATTTTCGTGTAAAAGTCGAATCACATTTCTGGCAGTATGTTCAAAAATGATTTGTAATCCAGGATTTAAAGAAAAACCATTCATTAAATTAGTATTAGTATTTTTTTTTTTTTTTTTTTTACGTTTCTAATCAGACTTTTTTTTTTTTTTTTTTTTTTTTTAATTCAACATTTTAAAATTGTATAATTATGTATAACTAAAGAAGCTTAAACTATTTTGAAAGCTATTCACATCAATTTAATGATTACTTACTTTTTTTTTCTTCTTAATCTATTCAAGCCTTATTTACAAGGTAAACAACTTCTTAAACTGCTAAAATATAGTACTTCTTTGTATTGTAGGACTTTTAGGAGAGAAATCTAGTAGCATTCTCAAGTTGAACTCTTTTTGAAAAGGTGATTAAAATGTTGAAAGGAATGCCCCTGTATTGAAGGGAATTCTATCCCAAGAGAAAATGAGTGCAGAACAATTACAGAAGCATTATTGTTGAGCTTTTTTTTTTATCAATCACCATTGTCTGCTTTTATCTGTCTCTCCAACCTAGACCCATATGTGATTAATTAAAAGACTTGCACATTCACCAACTATCTGCGAAAAACATATGACTCCGGTATTTCACTCCGCTATTTTTTTTTTTTTCTACTTACTCGTGTATAAGTCGACCCGCCATTTTCAGCTCCCAAATTTTGTCTAAAATTCTTCGACTTATACATGAGTATATACGGTAATTAAATTTGCTGTATGACAAATTATGGTACAAAAACACTACAATCTTTCTACATTTTCAGGAGATAGGGCATTTCTTTTATTGATGTAAATTTGGCCTGCACTGCAAAAAATAATTGTTGATTTTACAGTATTAAAACTGGCACCCCAGCTGCCAGTATTATACCATAAAATTAACAGTATTAAACAGTAAAATAAGCAGTAATACGCTGCCGTGCAAGTAGTAATACGTTACCGCGCATGCACGATAGTGTATTACTGCTTGCACGGCAGCGTATTACTGCTTAGCTGGGATGCCAGTTTTATACTGTAAAACAACAATTTTTTTTTGCAGTGTGCTTCAGAAAAAATGGGTTCACTGCGAGCACTTATAAAATAGCATTTTAGCTGTACATTACAAACACACACAAAAGAGAAAAGAAAAGAAACTGTAAAGCCCCGCCCCCTTTTTTGATGTTTTCGTGTTATAGCGGCCTCCACAATTACAATTATGCCAAGGTTTCAGCTCTGATTTCGCCAAGATCATCGAAAAGCTTATATATGCATCATATATACACATATTATTCCAAACACCCATTATACGTCATTACATACATATTATTTACGTTTTATATGCCATATATATACATCCTATACAACTTATGCACATGTTATATGTATACATCATATATGTGTTATATATGACTAATAACTTGGCCATATACATCACAAAAGTAATGATTTAACGTAAAAATATATCATATTATGTCATACATGCTTTATAATTTGGCGATAAATCTTGGTCGCTTGGCGATTCATCCTCAGGGGCTGCTATTACACAAAAGTACCCAATTTTTTTAATCAAAAGAAAATAAGCTACTTTTAAAAGATATGAAACTTTTGCATTATTCAAAGGTATTGTTACAGCAAGCAAAAACCATTTTTGATAGACAGATTTCAGGTATCAAAATGACAAATGGGTAAAGTTGTGTTGAATAATCAGTTTTAATTTCATATTGGTTAATTGAACTTTTTATATATCAATTCTTTTTATATATATAAATTTTAAATAATGTTACTGTTTTAAAATTTTTGAATATACAAAAATTGTCTTTAAAAGGTCCACAATAAATAAAATTTCAAAAATTGAAGTTAATTTTATAAAATATGATTAAATTATATGCTCAAGATGCATGTTTATAAATAGGTATATATATATAAACACACACACACACACATAGAAGTGTTACCACTAAGCACACTTCATGTTCGAATCAGTGATTCTTTCTGAAACACAATTACTCGGTATTCACACTCGGTACGCGGCCAAAGCACTACTCGGTACACCACTATTAAAAATAATAATATATACAGTAGCGTAGCTAAGGGGGGGCAAGGGGGGCGGCCGCCCCGGGCGCCGCTGCTAAGGGGCGCCAAATCGAGAGAGGTTTTTAACCGAAATTATTTCACATATTTTCACAATAAATAAAAATTGTTGACATTTTTTATTGATGTGTGTATGAATTTTTTCTTTAGTGAAAATATTTTATTGTATCCAAATAATAAAAGAGAAATCTTCTATAAATGTTTAAAGCGATGGCTTAACACACTTTGTACCTTGCATGATTGCGTACCTGAAAAGGAGGTACAAAATGATTAAATGGGTGCGGGGCGTCAACTTGAAAGACGCTTTAAACAGAAATTATCTCACGTATTTTGACAATAAATACGGATTGTTGGTCGTTTTGTGTGTGTGTGTGTGTGTGAAGAAATGCTTTGAATAAATTCGGCGAAGGAGGGGGAGTGGAGAGATCTATTATGTGGCAATCGTGGATGGAGGCTCCTGACTGTCTCCAGCTTATAAAACGAAGGGCCATGTGGCTTCACATTTTGATATTATAAGAGCATTTATTTATTTCTCTATTAGTTTTCGCTTTCATTTTTGTGTTCTTAGCATTTCATCTGAATATTTTCGTGTAATGGGGCCTTCTCTGAACCAGTGCAAAATGAATTTAGTTGAAAGAACTGCAAGTAAATATATTATTTCTTCTTTATTGTAAATTCCATTTTTCTGTGGAAGTGGTATTGAGAAAAACAAAATAATAAAATGTGGGCGACCTGCCTCAATTTTTCCCTTCTTAAAACGTATAAAAATCAAAACAGGACTTTTCAGTCTTCCAAGTACGGTCAGTACAGATGACTGCGTGGAAATGGAGTAAAATCAAAATTATTCTCTTAGTTTTGTTTACTGTTAAATGCAAATAAAATTGTGTTATCTGTGTAGGAAAAAAATTGCAAAAGTTAAAAGTAGCAAAATGTCAAAAAAAAAAGGAACTGAGGAAAAAAATATTTAAAAAATTGAAACTCTGAATCATTTAAAGTGAAATATATCGATGCAGTAAAAAACCCTTTTCACACATTTAAAATCTTCGGATCTTTAGATAACTTTCCCAGAATATACTAGGGATGTCTAAATACATTTCTAAACAAAAATTGATTCGAAAATTGATATTTTTGGCATTTTTGCAAAGAAGATTACCTAGGCCCATTAAAGAGGAAATGTGCATTTTTATATTTCAAAGGTAAATTTTCTTCTATTATTTGAGTGACAGACAGTGTTGTTTTCATGATTAATCAGTCTTCTAATTTAAATTAATCAACAATAATAAAAGTAAAAAAAAATATATTTTTTAAATTTCACTTTTATAAGCATTCCATATCTTAACAATCACACTTTGCAGGACTGCAATTCATGTAGTTCCAAAAACTTTTATGTTACAATACGTTAATTTGGCATGGGCCCCGACAATTGAAAATTCACGGATTTGATTTACGCTTGGTAGAAAGTGCGAACTGGTGATTTTATTACTATTATTTTTAATTATAATGTTTGCTCAGTTTATTTATTTATTTATTTATTATTTTTTTAAAGCTATGCAATAGAAAATAAAAGCATTATACCAATTATCTATTCAGAATTTCTAAACTGATTTCACAACGTATAGTCGTAATTTATTTAATGACAAGAGGGTTTTTCATTATAATCAAATAATCAAATTTTAATTGCTTAATAGGTGTATAGCCAACATAGTGAAAAAGTACCCAAACCAGGACTCAAACCCGGGTCTATAGCGCATTGACGTTCTACCAACTGAACCATTTGGGAACGGTACTCAGCATGGAACTTTCTCAGTATAACATGTTGGCAAGGCTACAAACGCAGCACAAGATGGAATATTTTCCGTGAGCCACCAACTTTGGGGCAAACACGAAATCAAAGAAAATCCAGCATCGATAATTGAATAAATTCATATTTAATACTTTGGAAAGTTTTCCATAGAAAATTTCACACGCCTTGCATTCATAATAATCAAATTTTAATTGCTTAATAGGCGTATAGCCAACATAGGGAAATTTTTCATTATTGCACCTTTTATTTTTTATTTATATTTTCTACATTTTAATCCTTAAAATATTTCATCGTTGCACTTATACAGCCAAATGGGATATTTTGGAAAGCTTGGTTTAGCGCATAATTAACTCGATTATTTTTGTAATTCGTAACAGTTGTAACCATAAAGATTATTTTTTGTCAATTTATCGTCTGTGGCTGGCTAAATACATGAATTTTTCATTTAGTTTTTTTTTAATACTTATATTAAGGATAAGTCACTAGAAATTTTAAGATAGATTTTTAACTTTATTTAGTAACATATTTATGTGATTTATACATGATTAATATTTCTATATAAATATTGTGGTTACGAAGAGCTTGATTTATTTATTAAAAGTTAAATAAAAAGTGTTGCAAATTTGATACACTTTGGCAGGGCTGTCCAACGCGGCAACCGCGGGCGCCATGACGCCCTTTGAAGATTTTCTAGGCGCCCCTTCTTTACGCCCCTCAATTTTTCTAGATTTTTTTTAAACAAAATTCCGTCTGCAAAGTTAATTTGCGTTAAAATAATTAACATTTGCATACTTTTTTTATTACAGGTGTTATTAAGGTTTTTGCCACCTTTACATGCAAAAGTCCTTAAAATTGCTCCCCCCTTTTTTTATCCCCAAACCTCGGAAAAAATTAACGTTAAATTTACTATGATATGTTTTTTGTTAAATTTTTTAGATGAGCCAACTCCAACTTAGGACGCCAATGATTAACCACTGTACATACCATACCATTTTAATAATAGGAAACACTTTGTCTGTGTATCCTGTAGACATGTGGGAATCACTATCACTGCTAAAGGGAAATAATATTCTTGCATTTTTCGAATCATATGAATAATGGCGCCCTTGATTATGTGCTACAAGCTAAGGTTCGCGCTGCCTCACTGAAAGGTTGGACAGGTCTGCACTATGCATTTAAGGTTTAAATATGCTTTAGTTTATAATTAAGTTCTTGAAATATTAAAATGATGTATTGTCATAGGAAATATACCTGCATACATAATTTTTATATGGTAGCCTATCAGTAAGTTACTGAAAAATCAATTAGATAATGTCATCTTTTCGTATAAAGAACAAGTTAAGTTTAATAAAAGAGTGTAATAAATAAAAATAAATTAATTCATTACGAATGAAATCTTTATTTATTGAATAAAGACACACAAGTAAAGAGATGTATTCGAAAGGTAAAAATAATGGTAATCATAGATAATTTTACAACTAAAATGTTTTTTCTAGATCTTAAGAAATATTTTTTAAAATAGAGAAAACTTTATAAAATTAATAAAAATTCATTAAAGCTACCATAAAAACGGGGCAGACTATATACCAAACTTTTGGGGGATTACTATATTGGAAATCAAATTCTCCGCTCGTTATATCCGGGATTTATTATAAGTCAGGTATGCTATTGCAGAGATCATCTACATACTTTTTATGGCTAAGCCTCAATATTATATTTTTATAGCCACAATATTATAAGTGTCGGGACGCAACCAAAGTTACACCGTTACTTTTAAACAACAAACTCATAAAGTTTGTAAATAGTTTTTTAGATTGTTTTTTAAACCAGAAATCACGATTAAAAGAAAGCAAAAAAGACAGAAAATAACGAAATTTCATCTGAATGGACAAAGATATATATCCATTTTTTTCTTTGTGATAATCAAAGTAAAAGTTTTACGGTAATAAAAATTTGCAAACAAGGTGTACCGTTGTAAAATTTTAAGATGTAGTTTTTATTGAAAATTATGAAATAGTTTTATGAAAGTTTTATTATTTAATAAAGCAAAATGAATTATTGTGATCCAATTGATAATGTGTTAAAAATGTTTGATTGAAAATTTTTTAAAGAAAATTTTAAAACTACACGTTTCCTACAATTTTTAACTTTTCGCAATATTTTTCTTTCATACTTCCCTTACAAATGTGCTCTATAACTGTAATGACCAGATTTTCAAAAAGTTAATTAGTTAAAATGTCAATACAAATTTTAAAATACAAAAAAAAAATTACTTTTTACTTAATATTTTATTTTTAGAAACTAAACTAATTGTTCTACTAAAATTAATTTTACTAACTTTATTAACTTTTTAATTTTATGAAATGCACCTTAAAAAGTGTCAAGGAAAAAAAACGATGGTTGAAAAATTTAAATTCTAAAAGTGTATATAACTGTATGACGCGGTATTTGGCTAAATATCGCGAAATTTGCCGATAAAAGTAGGCCGCTTTACATGAAGTCATCTTGGACTAAAGCTAAGTGTTCACCTAATTCAGTATTGAAGCTAACTAGGAATCTTCGATAGTCAGGTTCACGCGATTTAGCTTCTTGTGTTTGAGTAAGATTAACTGAATTCTGAAAAACTAAGAAGAGAGAACTACCTTTTCCTCTCGGTACAAGCCGGAAGGACTTTTTCGCCTTTAGAAAAAAAAAAATCGGTTATTTTTTTTATTTGTAGGGGGGGGGGCGCAAAGTTTGTTCTTGCCCCGGGCGCCAAAAAATGTAGCTACGCCACTGAATATATAATAATGTATTGATATTGTTTTTGATGTATTATTGTTAGAAAATACATATTACAGCTTGATTTGAACCTTTAAGAAAAGTATCCAATTTCCATGAACTTCCATTAACATAAACATGTGAGCTAATTTAATAAGTAACAATCGAGAAACGTTGAAAAGTCAATTTTAATTTTGCAATACTAGGTTTTTCTTTAGGTTATGTATGTTACTTTATTTACCATTAATTTAATCTTTATAAATTTGATAATTTATAAGCTATTGTAATACAATTTGATTACTTTAAACTTAATTTTTTTTATTTATTATTTAGTTCAGGGTTGGTAAGTTTGTGCTGCAGGTGGAAAAAACTGCGGTAAAAACCGTCCTGGCAAAAAATCATAAATTAAAAAAATTATAAATGCATGTTTTATTTCTTTTACTTATCTTAAATTAACAATCACAGAATAGTAGTACAATGCATTATGATGGTAACTTAATATACTCTAAATAACTGAGAAATTATTAATTTCACCATAAAAAAAAAAAAAAAAAATTAATTGAAAAAAAGCTATTGTTAGTCTGATTTTTATGCTGCAATAAATTAACAATATTGCAAAATCTACAGAAATTATAAACACTTCTAGTTTTAAAATAAGATGTATCAACCTATCAATCAGCATAATGCAATAATTCAGAGATGCAAAATATAAGCAATAGTAGTGAGTACATGTATTAATATATTGTGTTCAAATAAGTGAAATCTTAAATTTCTTTTAAAAAATTAAATATTTTAATAACATAAGAAATTACACATTCAACATTAAGCGGCACTTTCATCACCATCATCATCATTACAAAATAATTATTTTTTCAGCATTCCATACCAAAAAACAAGTTCGGAAACATTACTTATTGTCAACCTATTTCGAATTTTTGAGTGGACAAAAGAGAAGTTGGAAAATATTCTGTCGATTGCAGCACTACTGGCTGGGCATTATAGGTGCATCCCAAATTTGGGTTTCCAAAATTTGGAAGGAGTCACTGGCTTCTAAACCCAAAAAATCCAGTGGCCACAATTGTAAAACAAACGCATAAAAACAATAGTGTTTAAATGGGTTTAAAAAAAAAAAAAAACTCAGGAATTTAAAGTGTAAAGTAATTTATTTAATATAAATACATGTACAACAAAACTTGAATATTAATTAAATCTTAAATCATGTACAGTCAGTCAGAAGATAAAGTTGGGCAAGATACGGTTTTAAAAAAAAAATGTATAAGCTAAGCAATCATGATAGCGAGGAATATCAGAAAAACAATATTCTTATTTTGATTTTGCCAGACAAAAGTACATATGAAAGAAAATCTGAATTTGTAAGATTATTTCGCACTATAAAAATCAAAACACACTTCAAACATTTATTTATATATGCATATATATATATATATATATATGCATATATATATATATTTAAATCACAGTCTATGTAATTTATAGTGCCTAATTAGAATTATGAAGGTAGTGTCATGCAATGTAGCAACATGTAATATGTCACATATAACAATGCTAAACAAATATTTAACACAGACATATGCAAATCAATTTAAAAATACCATTGTTATTGCACTTCATGTAGCTCTTTCTGGCTGCATCAGTTTCTTGATTATGCAAAGAATTAAATATGCAGTCCCTCTTGAATTTCCTTCTCCATGAATGAAGCAACTTATATCCAGCTGAAAAAGATTAAATAATTTATCATTAGTTTTTAAAATAGTAAAGACACATGCTGAGCTATAAAGCCACAGAAAAAAACGCAATCTAATTTATGTTAAAATCTAATCCCTTATCTAATTTATGTTTATAAAAAAAAAAAGAGGTTGTGTAAAGCTAAAGTGGCCATTATTCAATGACTGATCATAAGTTACCTAGATTTTTAATTTCTAAATGTTTGTTTTTGTACATATGCAACACAAATGTTCTCTGAGTAATTAAATGAATTATAATATGAAACCAATATAATTAAACATTCTTTAAATCAATAACTTAAAAGAAGATGGTTTGTTATTTTCAATATTTACATATCTAATATCTTCAATTTTATTATGTTAAATTCAGTTCAATCATTTAGAACAATGTTTATGTTAAATTTTATTTTTATAAATTATAAAAAAGTCCCTGCACCCCTTCTTTTTTGAGCATGTTATTTCACGTTTGTAGCTGTAAGCCTAGCCTTAATCCTTAGTTTGTAGAATGTGCATTTGCAAGCAAAGAACAGGTAGCCTTTTTTCGGTACTTTTCGGTTAGCCGGGCACCAGTCATACATATACATGTATATATACACACACATATATATATATATATATATACACACTTATATGTATGAAAATATATTATATATATACTTACATATTTATTTATTTATATATATATATATATATATACACTTATATGTATGAAAATATATTATATATATACTTACATATATATTTATTTATTTATATATGTACATAAATCATTGGCACCCGGCTAACCGAAAATATATGTATATACACACACACACATATATATATATATATATATATATATATATATATATATATACACACTTATATGTATGAAAATATATTATATATATACTTACATATTTATTTATTTATATATATATATATATACACTTATATGTATGAAAATATATTATATATATACTTACATATATATTTATTTATTTATATATGTACATAAATCATTGGCACCCGGCTAACCGAAAAGTACCATTTTTTCTTTGTTTGGATTCTATTAAGCTGTACCTGCAATGGTAGGTGGGAAAGCTTAAAAAACCAATATAACAAGTTAATTTATACAGCTCATGGAGTTGCATTCCAGTTTCCAGTCCATGCAGTTCAGCATCAATTGTGCGATATTTTCCAATTTTGGATTTATCCACTCCTAATTGCAAAACAAACTTGAAGAACAGAAAGCATCCAAACTAGTGTTTTGCTACAACATGTTGTTCCATAGAAAAAAAGACTTAGAATGAGACTAACATTAAAACAATATAAAAATCTGAATATTATTTATATAGGGTAATTTTATACAATAAATTATGCAAATATTTTCACAATGTACTTTCATTTTTAAAAATTAAAGTATTTAATAGTAGTTAGAAAGGGTCTATTTATATAAATCAATTCCATTCCCTCTAATCTCCAAAGTTTGGGATTAAAAGTCATGTAAATTATACAATTTTGAAGATTATTGTTAATTATTTGTTATTATTTCTCTTTTGCATATGTGTTACATTTAAATACACAAATCAAAATACACATTGACCAATGATTAGTTTTTATTTTATGAAACATTGATGTATTAGTTGTATATTTCAGTAATTTAGATTTCTGTTTGGAAATTGTATCTAGCAAGTAATGAAAAATATGACATTCCTTGTTCAGAAATGAAAGACTGCTTCGATAAAATTGAATACAGTAGACTCCCTAAAATCTGCACATCATTACAAATGAAAACAATGAAACTTACAGTTGAGATGTAGGGAAAAAATTCAGGATTTTTTAAATGATTATATCATTCCATGTACATTTTAATATGTAATTCTTATTAATTGGCTGAACATGCTTTCTCATCAAGGAAGTATAACTTTATTTCTGAAAAAAAAATTCAAGACAGTGCTGTTCTCAGTGGTGATTGTGATCTTTTTACCAAATAAATTAATGTATTAATCGAGAACTTTTGGATATTAAGTTTGCCTAAGCATGAAATAAAACTTTTATTTTATGATTTTTATGTAAATTATTAGTGTAACTTTATCAGGCAAGTTTCATTGAATAATTAAAAGAAAAAAAATCTCATCGTTATTATGCCTATTTTTAGTTATGTATTATTGTGTACTTGACCTTTACCTTTAAAATTTTAATCATGTTTTAAATTTTCTTACTTTACTTAATTATTTTAATATTTTACTTTATTGTAAGCATTCATTATAATTTACAGTGCATTATTACATTCAAATGACTGTTTAAAAAATGTAAACAAAACAGTGACCAGAAATCCGCAAAATTCTAAAATCTGCACAATCTTTGGTTTCAAGTTATGCAGATTTGAGGGAATCTACTGTACTATATATATTTTTAAACTGTTGATTTAATTATCGTTTAATTTATGGTTCCAGGAGAAGCAAGGATTAAACTGAAATTTTCATTGAATTAATGTTTAAAGAAATAGCAGTAACTTTCTGTAAAAAATGGTTTAAAAAAAGTTTCTTGCTGCCTTTTTTGTTTCAATATCTTTACTTTCAATTTTATTGTTTACATTTGAATATATATTTGATTTTTTATTTTAATTATATTAAAACAAATATATTATTCCAAGAAATTCTTATATTTATGAATCTTAAGATATGTTTAGTTTTGAAATTTTAAATAATAACAGGCTATAATAATTACGTTTACCAAATATTATTTGTTTCTTATTATGCTAAATAAAAAATGAGCACCCATTGCTGAAAAAAAGCAATGAACATTTTAATTTAGTTTTCAAAAACACATTTGTGCAACAAGACTTTTTATTTGTCACAGCAAATAAAATAGTAACTTGACCACTTTCTGTTTTTCAGCAACATCATTCGAGCCAAAACCAATCAGATTATTTGAAAACAAACTAGAGCAAATATCAGAGTTTCTCCCAGACAGTTTCAGAAGGGTGCTGCACCCTGCCTGCCCTTTTCTTTACAAAATAGCACCCTTCTTGCCCCTCATAAAATAATTAGCACCCTCCTTGGAAAGAACTAGATCTTTCGAAAGGCCTAGCGCATTTAAAAAAAAAAAAAAAAAAAAAAAAAAAAAAAAAAAATTATGGTGTTTTTAAAGAAGTTATTTTAGTTCAAAATAATACCTTTTAACAATTAAAAAAAAGTGCCTTTAAGAATCCAAAAAGTGCCCTTAAGAATAAAATAGTGCCCTTTTCTCACCAGCAGCACCCTGCCTTTTTTTAAACCTGGGGGAAACTCTGCAAATATTAGGGGAGACTGGTACACAGTGGACCACTTTTTCAGTTAATTTTTTTTCTTCTCTGTAACAGGTAAACTGATCTGCATGAAAATATTTTTGAATATTCTTTAAACCTTTATACATTCAGCATAATTTTCTCAAAACGTAGTTTTCAATACATTTTTAATTTTTTTTTTTATATGCACCCATAAAGCGGACCGCCCACCCACCGGGGCACAGTGGACCGCTGTTAGGTATTATCTGAAATACAATATAAATCTATTTTTCATTAATCTAATTCTTTTTTATTTCCGCTTTGCCCGCAAAATAACATAATAATAATATAAATTTACAAGTAACATTTTGAAACAAAAACAAGAATAATTATATTTTGAAAATAATAACAGATTAATACAGGAACAATTGCAATTTAGTTGAAGTTATTACTTAAGTACAAAAAAAATCAGCACACATTAAAATTTGCAAATGAAATTCCAAAATACTTATGATTATGAGTAAGATTGAGCATGGAATTTTCCTGAAATACTTTTGGGTGAGGGAGCAACATTATAATATCCTTGACATCAACAGCAGATTCATCTACAGTTTCGGGGAAAATAAACTGATTTCCATTCAATTTGCATCTCATTTGCATTGAATTTTACTTGAATATAATTATCACCAATTAGACTACAGTTATATTTATCAAAGACAGTAAATACAAAACAAAATATTTCTTACTATGTTAAATAAATTGTTATTTTTATTTGTTTACTTTATTTTACAGTTAAATACTACTTTAAAACAATATTTCTTAATAGAAAATAAGCAATTATTAAATATTTTGAACATTCTGCATTACAGGAGCAGAGTGGATTGTGGACCACTATGCCCCAGGAGTGGGTGGTACATTGTGCCTCATATTGAAGTTCAATAAATAATCATATTAATATTTGTTTATAGCTTTCTTTTAAACATATTAACTTTAAAGTTAAATAAAAAAGAAGTATCTGAGCTTTGCAAAAAGGCTGTTTTACCTTATTTATCTACAACCTTTAATTACTAAAAAAATAAAATATGATAATGAAAAATTTTATTTTTAGAAGCTCAGAACAACCCATCAGGATAAAATATTTCAATCTGAGCTAAACATATTTTCTGAAGGCCATAAATAATCAGTGCAGTGCTGTTGTCTATTAGGATAGAAGAGAAGCTTAAATTTTTTTTTAATAAATAAATAATTAGGGGGTAGTCCACTGTGTCCATAGGTCTAGTGTGTACCGGTCTCCCCTACACTAAATATGCAATACTTAGATAAGCTTCAATTAAATTGTAACAAGTAAACAAATTTTATTACAATTAAATAACCTTTAAAGATTTATGTTGCGATTAAATAAGAATTTTGTTAGATATTAAAC
The DNA here is from genome assembly GCA_963931845.1 of Maratus michaelseni. Classification (NCBI taxonomy): domain Eukaryota; kingdom Metazoa; phylum Arthropoda; class Arachnida; order Araneae; family Salticidae; genus Maratus; species Maratus michaelseni. Next base: position 471,962,193 of record OZ007589.1, read on the forward strand.
AGATACATTTTATTTCTTAAAAAAATGGCAGTTCTCTGACCGTTATAGTACACAAGTACTATTTTATGTTCCACAAAATATCATCATGGTGATCCGCAGAACTAAAAATTATAAATTTACTGGTCTGTGAGATTCCAAAGGTTGGCGACCACTGATTTTAGATGACTGATTATTACAATAAAAAATTTAAATTTTGTGTGCTGCTGAAGGGGGGGGGAGGGGAGGGGGTAGATTTTCTTAAAAAAAAAAAAAAAAAAAAAAAAAAAAAAAAACAGACATCTGCAGAAGTGCGAAAGATTCAGAGCTCTTAACCTGAAAGGTATGTGTAGTGATAGTTTGCTACAAAAAATAGTTTTTCTCAACCACTGACCATAAGAAATAATGACAATCTGTGGCCAGGACAGGTCTTAAATGTTTGCTTATTCACCTCCGACCAAAAAAAAAAAAAAAAAAAAAAAAAAAAAAAAATAATAATAATAATAATAATAATTTTAATTAAATTTATAGTAGCAATGAAACTAGTAAATCTGCAGATCAGTGGCCTCGAACGTTAATTCTACAATTTTTTTAAAAATTATTTTACTTATTATTTAAAAAATTCAATCCGCAGAAAAATTTCTTTTATATTTGTAATACTAATTACAACAAATAATATATCAAGTAGTTTCGGGGAATTTAACTGTTAAAAATAGTGGGAATTATACGAATCTATGTAAAACTATTCCAAAACTTTTTTTGTTCAGATTTTTTTTGTTATCACCCCCCCCCCCCCCCCCCACTCTCTCTCAATTTGACAACTGTAATTCCCTGATATTTAGTATTTTAAAACATCTATCTAAAATAATTAAAATACTGATATTGTGATAATCATTGATATCATAATTGGTAAATTTACTTTAATATAACTATTTTTTTTATTAGAATGTTTTCATTAAATTCTGGTACTAAATACAGTCATAAAAACAATTATATTTATTTTCTTTTTTGTGGGGTGTCAATTACTGGAATTTTGATATTTTTCTGTTATTTACAATTAAAGTTCGATTCATATTTTTTCTGTTATTTACAATTAAATTTTTATTTATAATAATAATGTACATTGGTCTTAAAACTTTAAAAATAAATTTTGTAAATGGCCGTGAGTATATAAAATTCAGTTACCAAAACAAACACATCCAAATTTTGAAAGAAAATATAGAATATATAAATTTATTAAGTGAAGCTAGCTCTTAGCATGTTCATTAAGATTTTCCCTGAAAAACAGTGGAACTTCGGAACATCCCCCCCTACCTCCCCATTCCCGGCGACACTTTAAAAAAAAAAAAAGTAGGTTTATTTGATGAGTTGACAAAGTTGTTTGGGTGAAAGTTTCAAGTTTACAAAAAAAAAATTAACCTACAAGAATAATCAAGAAAATGAATTACCGTCCACTTTCTCAAATAAGCATTTGTATAATTCACAAACATCTATGATCCACAGTTTATGTTGCAGAATAAATAAAGACGTCTTTTTCAAAACTCGCCTTATCCAAAATCATAAAAATTGTGTTTTCCCTAAAAGTCTGGTAATCAAGGGCCCGCCCGCTTAGGACTTACATATAGGGGAAGCCCGACGTCACACAGGGGGGGGGGGGGGAGATATAACAAATTATTTGAAAACAATATATATATTATAAACAATATTATTTGAAAAGTATTTGATTAAGGAAAAAAAATAATCAGCCACATAATTTGTGGGCCCAGGGCCGAGGCCCGTGCATTAATCAGGCCCTTAAAATACTCTATATTTTGCATAAAAAATATTAAGAAAATGACAACTTACTTAATATTTAAGTTTCTTCCTGAAATGGCGACTAGTAACTTGCAACAGCGTCCTTTCCTTCACGTTATCGCATTTGTTTCTGCCTCGTTTCTTCATTTCCCGCCTGTCACGTGTGAGAATATTTATCATTGCGCATGCGTTTGGAATTTACGTCATCCGTTATTCCGGAGAACGGTATCTTCACACAGCACTGTGAAACGTTTCACCGGCGATGTGTGTTTTTAAATAATCAGAAGGGGTTACTCCAGAATTTGTGTAATGTTACACAGATAAACCATGGTAAACTTACACAAATGTTTTACAGTGTACAAAGAGATGGTTATTCTAATGAAATGAAAATTGCAAATACATTCAGACATATACTCAAGAAATAAAATAGCACAATTACTGGAAATTGAGAATAGAATATTAAAGCGACAACGGGGGGGTTCAGGGGGGCGGAGCCCCCCTGAAATGTTTTGTTATTCTGAAAAAATACAGTAACAAGTAGTGTTTATCCTATCATTGCATAACATTGTGTTTAAGGGGATACTTCTAAAATTTCCGAAACTTTCGATAAATTTATATTCTTATCAATGTATAAATAACTTAAAAAGATTGAATTTTAGTGTGTCAAATATTTTTCAGATAATGTTAAAAATTAGTAAGAACAATGATTTTTTGAACTGATGTTGAGGCCTCTGATCTGTAGATTTACTAGTATATATATATATATATTACAAACTCAAAATCTTTACATGATCTTTACACGAAAAAATCTTCTTCATAAGAGTAGTGTTTCTAGCTTAAATAATGGTAAATAATATCAACAAATTGATTTTTCAAGCTCATAAGGACATGCTTCAACTTTTTACAATTTTATGGGAGCATGCAGGAAACGCAAACATTATAAAAGCCTGCAGGTCGCCAAGCAGTTTTCACATACTGTACCTCACTCCGAGTCCTTTGGAACTATGATGAGTGGTGATAGATCTTTAGACGGGACTCTGAGCATGCACTTCTATATCGCTTCTTTTTATGTGATATCACTTATTTTTATGACTGACGTTTTAGGTTTGTGGCTTAGTGGGATCATTTGATTGTGACAACAAGTTGATTTTGATGATATAAACTATTGGTGATGTTGTAGTCTGTATGTGTCGTCCGAGTGATTGTTAAAATAAAATGTTGCTGGTGTTCTATTGTGTTTTAACGTAAAGAGAGATAACTAAGAGAGAGCAATCCCCTGGAATTTAAAGACAAGTGCCATGGTGTCCTTCTTTCCTTCATTCTGGTCTGCATACTACTTAACCTATTTCTGCTTAAATTTTATACCACGACTGCATAAATTTGGATATCTTTTTTCTTTGACTGTTGTATTGGAGCTAAAACAGCAGAATATAACATATATATATATATATATATATATATAAAAGTTTTTGTTATATTTATTTCTATAACCATAGTGCTAAAAAATTCACTGTCCCTGGCAGAAAATTCACTCAATAGTAGAATGCCCCCATTCCTGCTTTTATTTAGCTTACGTTTGTAGAAATGGAATTTTGTAATTCATTTTTCCACTCACTTCTGGATGTGCTAGAAGTGAGTGCTAAGTGTTTCACAACTTAATTATCAAATGACAGATTCATTTTGAAAAAACAGTTTAGAAATTCTTGAGAGTTTATATACTTTACAGGATTAGATAGATTTGAAAAAAAAAATCTTTTACCAGATGGCTATTTGTTTGTTACATATTTCTAGTAATATACAAATGCCTTTTCTTTCCTGTTGCCTATTGTAGAAAGAAACCGAGCAAGGATTGCAAATTTTATTAATAACAATTTATTCATTTTGAATCTTAAATATATGGATTTTACACGTGAAAGAATGTGAATTTTTATTTATAAATTTGGCATGAAGTTCATTTTGACTTTTAAATACTCTATTCATTAAAAGCGTGTTTTTCAAAAAAAAAAAAAATTTTTACTTTTATTTTTTATGGATGACAAAGATGGGCGACATATTGGTTTCATGAACAGATTTGTTCTTAATAGTGTTGCTTTTTTTCCTCATTGTTTATTCCTAAGACTATTCTGACAAAACTATCAAAAATTTGAAATGATTCCCAATTTCAAATGATATCAGTGTTGTTGTTATGTGTTTTAATGCCATGTGTTTTTTCATCTTCAGGTGCAGTGGGCTAAAAATAGCGGATGTCACATTATAGGGACTTGTTCATCGGACGAGAAAGTGAAATTTCTAGAGGTAATATTTGAATAAATCTATGTACATTGGGTAGGGTTTCATAGATATACTCTCTCAAATCTGCACCACACATTTTGCTGATTTTAGACACTGTGAACATATTGCACTGCAGTGTAATAGTGTTTAGCAGTATCTAGTATCATTTAGATGCAGGTTTAAACTTGTAAAGAAAAATTAGGGATAAAAATATCTGCAAACTACAGGATTCAAGCCAAAATAGCGTCTCATGGATTCCATCCAAGTGACAGTCAAAACGGATCCAAGATAGCAAAAGGCACGAGCGAGAAAAAAATAAATTAACAATTGTATTTTAACTGCATTAGAAGAGGGCATCCTCCATTTCTTGAAAACACAAAACAAAGAAAAATAAATTGAATACTATTTAATCTGACATGACACAAAACATATGTTTCATTCTACACGTGAAATACCACTGCTTCGATGAATGGAGGGTGTCTTTTTCTTCTAAACATTTCAATTTTGATTTTTAACCCTAATTATAAAATAAACCTGTGCAGAGAAATCATACTTTATTTTTTTTTTTGTACTATTTTATTTTTTACATAATCATTGTTGAGCATCCTATAATGCAGTATTTTATTTTTCTGGCAACACTGATTTGAGAAAAATCTTTCCTTTCATTTATGAAAACAATAAAGCCGATTTAATTTTTAATGAACTGCCATTTTAAATCCACAATCATGTTTTAACCAAATGTGAGTGTACTATGTCAGAAGTCACTTGAAAAACCTTTCGAAGGGTACCTCATTCGTTGTTGTGAGTTTCGTAAATTCAATGGACAAGGGGATACCTGTTTGGAACGGACATTTATCAAGATTTCTTTAATGATGAGGTAGCTGTAATTCATAAGGGGCACATGAAGTATGTGAGTCGTTGATTTGTTTAAAATTTTGTCGGATGATAGGTGCAATAATAAAGTGCATTTTTAAAAAGTAATGAAGTTGAATTTAAAATTCAATTTTGCAGAAATGAACACATTTATATGCCTCACACACAAAACACACACGCAAAAAATAAAAATGTGACTGGTGAAATGATTAGTAATAATGTTTGTGTAATGAATGCTATACTTAAATTTTGTCTTGGAGGGGGGTCTTTAAATACCGTAAAATCCCGATTGTAAGCCCCCCCTTTTTCAAAATCAAAAAGGATTAAATTTGGGAGGGGGGCTTATAATCAAGATTTTTTTTAAAAAAATCATTTAAAAACCTGTTTTTATCATTAATTTAGAAGGAAAAAAGGGACAAGAATCTTCTGTATTTCAACAGATTTAAAGGTACTTTTCGGTTAGCCGGGCGCCAGTGAAATGTATATGTCTATATATACATATCTATGTATACATACACACATATATGTATGTGTATATACATATATGTATATATACATGCATATATAAATGTGTGTATGTATAGATATATGTATATATATGTATACATAGATATATAAATTTCACTGGCGCCCGGCTAACCGAAAAGTACCAATTTAAATAAATAAATAAAAAATAAATTTCCCCCTCCCCCCCTAAAATCCTGCCCCCACCCCCCCCAAAAAAAAAAATTAAATATCATAAAATCATTTTTTAAATATTTTTCTTAATTTCTTATTTTATTGTAACAATAAATAATCAATCATCTAAATCTCCTCTGAAAATTACTGTTTTCCCCTTTGCCCCCCCCCCTCTCTGGTACCAAAAATGCATAGTTTAACCTTTATAACTTTTTAATTTTAAACTTCTTTTAAGACTTATTAAATACTCTAGTAAAAATAAATGACTCCAACCTGTCACCTAAATTAACTCCTCCTCCTAAAATCTCTGCTTCTCTCCCCTGCTTCTAAAATTTTTAAAATTCTTAATTATTTTTGATTTTTTTGTGATTTTTTTCTCCATCAATTAATTAAATAAGGATCTATATTATTGCCCTCCTCCCATCCAAAAAGTCCTCTTTATTTCCTTTGTCCTCCTCCCCCCTCCCCCCCCCAGTACATACTTTGAAGTCTTTAATTTTTTTAAAATATATTTATAACTTTTTTAAAACTATAATTAAATAATTATCTAAATTGCCGCTCACCCCACCCCAAAATATTTGTTATCCCCCCCCCCCAATCCACAAACTTTAAAACTATTTTTTAACGATTTTATGCTGTATTGTTACTTTGTAGCAACAATAAATAAATGATCATCTAACTCTCCCCTTAAAGTTCAATAATCCATCCACAGAAAAAGGAGTGAATTTCTAGACATGGAAGGGGGGGGGGGGAGAGAGAAGATTTTAGTCTTTTTGTAGTTTGGCTGTTCTCACAACTGATATTTGTTAATAGATGGGGAATTTTTTTAAAAAATCATTTAAAAACCTGTTTTTATCATTAATTTAGAAGTAAAAAAGGGACAAGAATTTTCCATATTTTGGCATATTTAAAAAGAAACAATAAATAAATAGAATAAAAATAAGTTTTTCTCTCCCCCCCTTAAAATCCTGCCCCCCCCCCCCCAAAAAAAAAGAATTTTTTTTAAAAATCATTTTTTAAATATTTTTCTTAATTTCTTATTTTACTGTAACAATAAATAATCGATCATCTAAATCTCCTCTCAAAATTACTGCCCCCCCCCCCTCTGGTACCAAAAATGCATAGTTTAACCTTTATAACTTTTTAATTTTAAACTTCTTTTCAGACTTATTAAATACTCTATATTAAAAATAAATAACTCCCTCCTCCTAAAATCTCTACTTCTCTCCCCCTGCCCCCCCCCCCTCCAAATGCATCTCGGAAAATTAAAAATTGTTGACATTCTTAATTTTTTTCTGCTCTTTTTGTGAAGTTTTCCCCAACAATATTTAAATAAAGATCTACATTATTCCCCACCTCCCATCCAAAAAGTCCTCTGTATTTCCTTTATCCCCCCCCCTAGTACATAATTTTTACCTTACTTTAATTTTTACTTTACTTTAATTTTTACTTTAAATTTAATGCTTTACTTTACTTTAGTACTTTAATTTTTTTAAATCTATTTATAACTTTCTTGTAACTATAATTAAATAATTATCTAAATTGCTTTTTCTCCCCCCCCCCCCCTCCCAGCACACAAACTTTAAAATCTTTAAAACTATTTTTTAAAGATTTTATGCTGTATTGTTACTTTGTAGCAACAATAAATAAATCGTCATCTAATTCTCTCCTTAAAGTTCCATAATCCATCCACAGGAAAAAAAGTGAATTTCTAGACATGGGGAGGGGGGGGGGGGGGGGGCAGAGAGAAGATTTTAGTCTTTTTGTAGTTTGGCTGTTCTCACAGCTGGTATTTTGTTAATAGATGGGGGGTTATTTTAGATAACATATTTATTTCAAAACATAAAATATACATGTGATCCAGGGGAGAACAGTCAAACTGCAAAAAAAGATGAAAAATTTTGCTGTAGAAAAATGTTGGAGAGGGCTGAGAAGGGAAACAGACATTTCATGTGAAGGGAGGGATTTCATTAACATCAAATAAAAACTGCCAAAAATGTCAAAAGTATGAAAATTCCTTCCCTTAGATTTTTAAAATCAATTTTTTGTGCATAAAAAATTTTGTGTATGTGAGAGGGGGGGGGGGGGGGCTTATATTTGAAAATGGAAAAGAAAATCAAAATTGCTTAAAAGTGGGAGGGGGGGGGGCTTACTTTCGGGATTTTACGGTATAGAAATTGTATCTGGTTCTTCAATACTAACACTTCATTTTGATTCCTATTTTAAAGTCAATAAGTAAAGTTTAAGTAAATTTTACCTTCCGATACCAAAGGGAAAGTCATTCACTATCAAGTTAGAACTTCTCATGTTTTTAATCGTTGCGAAACAAACTCTAATGCGGGTAGTTTTTTTTTTTTTTAAGCATAATTTCAAAACTATTGAGTGGAATTTGACATGAAAAAACAAAAAATGGTAGTTGTTCGAAGTTCTCATTTTTAAAAAAAAGGAATGTTAGTTAATTGGAGTCGCTGCTCATGATCATGACTGTCTTTTTTTGGGGTGCAAGCATGTTATTTTTAGGGTCTTTACTTTTCTCAGCACTTCACCCTCAGCACCTCACCCTTAATATACTTATTAAGGCACTAATGTTTGCCTTATTTGTTTGAAGAACATTCTACGATTCAATAATCCAACATTCAAGTAACCAGAAAAATTCAGAGATCTTATTTATTTTTCTCTTTTGATTAAACAGTTTAAAATTTTTTTATTGCTATTTTAGAAAGTTTACTCAAATTATCGCAGCGACTGATTTGGCGTAAAACAAATCTATGTGTATGTTTATGAGAGTGGATGTTAAAAATTAAAAATATGGCATAGAGAACTTAATTGACTTCATTAGTTTTGTTATTTCCCATGTTGAGGTTTACTTTATTAGCACATGAAGCAAAAGCAGCATTTGTTATTCATCTTAGTCCCAAATTAAAATCTTTATGAGGTGTCTAATTATAGATAACTAGCAAGCTACATCGGTTTCTACAAATGAACCTTGAATCAAACGAAATATATCATTTAATTTGACCTTGTATTTGAAAGCAATCTGTAGATTTACCTGGAATATCCTTCCACATTACTGAAAAATGACGTGATTGTGCTATTATATTTTCTAATGTGCAATCAAAATTTTAGCTGTTAAGGACCAACTCTTTTATTCGATCATTTACAGTTAAGGTTTGCTAAAGAATGATGAAACTATATGCAATATACTAAAACCATCACTAAAAATTATCGAACTAACAATGCAAGCAAATTAACTAACAAAATCCATTCAGTAGAAGTTTTTATAAACGCTAATCCTTGATAATCGGGTTCAGCTGATTATAGAACTTTTCCACAATAATTCTAAAACTAACAGAACGATATGAAATATACTAAAACCATCCTTACAAATATCTACTTAACAATGCATGTCGCAAAAAAATACGCCCAATAAAAACTTTCAAAAAGGCTAATTTTTCGGAATCGAGTTCACCTGACTATATAACCTTCACACATAACTGTTTGACTAAGCAACGTAGAACAATATGTAGTACACTATAACCATTCCTGAAATAGCATCTAACTAACTAACAATATAATTCTCATCAAAATCCGTTCAGTAGAACTTTTTCAGAAAGCTAATCTTTCATAATTGGAATCAAATATTGAAAAGGCCAATATTTTATTAAAAAAAATGGTCACCCGATTTTTGAATTTCCCTCTATAATTCTAGAACTAACATAGACCTTACAATATACTAGACCCCACATTGGTAACCTTTTCGTTGACAGACATCAGTGGTGGTGGTGGTAGATTTATTCCGCCAAACTGGTTTTTCTCCCGCTAAAATCTACGTGGAATTTCCCCGAATTTCCCGCCGAAACTTTATATTGTGTCTGTGCCTGTCTGTGCTGTTGTTATTTTTCTAGAGATTGACTAACGTTTTAAATTCAAAACAGTTCATTTTAAAATATCTTGCAACAGTGTTCCAAGCTATAAAAGAACAGAATAACTATAATTAAGGTTGAGAGTCTACAGCTGTGTTTATAGTTTGTTAATTTTCGAAATAATTTGGAATGTTTTCTTGGGAGAGGGGGGGGGGGGATTATTCTTTTTGTAAGATTTCTCATTGGAAATTGAGTTTATTACCTAAATATTGATTATTTATACATTTTTTTAAACCCATTGATATTGTACCTGGCAAAAGCATGAGCTTCATTTTTACAGATTTTCTTATTATAATAAAATTTTAGAATATCTACATAATTTTTTAATTGTTTTTAGGTTAGACCATTGATAGGTAATAAAATGCATCATTTTCAGCTGATTACATCAGGTGTTTTTTTTTTATAACATGGGTTACTTTTTAGAAAAGTTTTTTTTTTTTTTTTTTCAAATAAGAATTTGTGATTAAGCAAGAGCTTAATTATCTGCCATTTTGTAATAAAGTGATAAAATGTAAAATACTCAATATATTAAAATCATCGAACAAGCTGTAAAAAATTAGCTATGTTTAATTTTTAAAATTCTTTATTATACTTTATATAAAGAAAATTTCAAAATTTATTTTTTTTAAGAGGACAGTACAATAAGTGATTCCTGTCATGTGACAACATTTTTCTTCTTTCAAGTGCTGCGGCATCGGAAATTCGGTTCAAAATGCTGATGGACTTTTCGGAAATATCTTCTGCTTTTATTGAAAGCCTCTTTTGATAGCAAACTAAATAAGAACACCTGCCAATTTCATACATTTCCGATCACAAATTAATGAAACAATTTCCTGACGGTTCGGCCTACAGGCACAGGTAGATTTTGAAAATACAGATAGTGGGGCACCTGTTTATTGGGAATTGCATAAGAAATGACCTTTTTGCCATGATTCGGCAGTTTAGACCACCCACTTCAAAATCTACCTGTAGATGTGTCTGTAGACAGGATTTTTTTTTTCTTTCGGGCTATAAGAGTTGGTCTTATAAAAAAACTTGTCAAAGTAAAAGTTGTAGATACTATTAAGAGGATTTATAATAAATTTAAGCAGATTTGATATCTTGTGAATTGATGAAGTTTTGAATTCTTTTCTTCTTAAACCTTATCCCCCCCCTTGAGGTCATTTTTAATGATATCAAAAATCTGTCATACATAAATTTCGGCCCTTTTTCTAGAAGTATTAATAACTTTAAACGGATTCGATACGTATCATAATTAAGAAGCTATAGGGATTTTTCTGTTTTCACCCCCCCCCCCCCTCCCTTTGGTTTGATTTTGCCCATTATCGAACTTGACCAAGATATTATGCACTTTAATTTTGTGTATCAGTTTGGAAGAGATTTGTGCAGAATTATTGAAGTTATCGTGTCCATAAAAAAGTGATCTAGATAGATAGATAGATAAAAGTTTTGAATTGGGGGTGGTTTTGGGTTCTGGAAGTGATGATCGGCGTAGATCTGCAAAAACTTCTGAGAAAGTCCAACATAGGGGAGAATGTAATAGGTAGTATTTCTTACGAAATCTACCTAAAATCATAAAGTAGCCATTTTGTATTTGAGAAGGTTTTATAGCATCTAATTATGATAGCAAGTATTGTTTAGAAGTCAACATCTTCAATAGTTGCCGGTGGTTATTATTTTCAATAATTGTAAAGAAAAAAAAAACACTTGAGAGTTAAACTTAATTTTTTATAGCATCCAAAAGTTGCACATTATTTCTTCTCAGAAACTTATGCAAAATAATAGTTATTTTAACAGAGAAAAAATTACACAAGTTCCAACTTAGTAGATATGAAATATCCTGGAATTTTTATTTTTCATACAAAAAAAAAAAAAAAAAAAATACTGTGCATTTGTATTTTTTTTTCTATACATGCGTATAATGTTATCTATCGATGTTTTCCTTTTGATTAAAAATATTGTAATACATTTATACTTTCAATTAAAAATATATATATATATATGTATATATGAAAGATTGCCAAAAATATGCCTTTAAATTGGAACATCAAAAGCAAAACAAAAATTCTGGATTGCAGCAAAAATATGTTCCATAGAATGTATTGTTACATAAAGACAGTATGTGATTTCAAGTTTTCAAAACCTATAAAATACATTATCAAATCAAATAATATTTTATAACATGCCACTGCTAACTTTCTGCAAATTCTTCACTTTTGTAAGAAAAAAAAAGATACTGTAAATACTGTTCGATTTTCTGTTATTTTAATAATGCCTGCTAAATTTAATGCATTTTTAGAATTAAAAAAAAAATCTGACATTAATTTGTTACATTTCGTGAAATGATTGTGTCAGATTGAAGCTTTCCAAGCAGAAATCTCGAAATAATTTGTGTTATCGTACTTAATATCTTATATCACTAATAAAACAAATATAATTTAAGTAACATTTATTACAAGGACAAAGCCATTTTATAACATTAAAATAAAATACAGCAGCAAAAACAGAAAAAGAAAATCCATCCAGAAGATTAAACAATCCTTTTTTCACCATGGGTGGGACTCTCATAACTTATTTCTATCCTTCCTCTTTGACATTAAATCCTAGAAGAAGCAACAGTTTCGTTTTGGTTTGTTTACGTTTATTTTTATTGCGTGAATGAAATCGAAGTTGCCAAGAAAGTGATCACCGCCAAAACAGACATTTTTTAAAGCGCCAATTTGAGCTGATCCTGAAACCGGATTTTCAACAATATAACAAAGAGATGTGGCCTCTAGTAGATTATTCCTCTGAGAGAACTAAGCAAAGTAGAATGATATGTTACATAATAAAACTTTCCCTAGAAAATTATCTAACAGTGTAGGTTACATCGAAATCCATTCGGCAAAATCTTTTAAAAAGGCTAATCTTTCATAATCGCCAGATTGATCTGATTGTAGAACTTCCCATAATAATTCTATAAGTAAGCTACGTAAGATGATATGTTATACAATAAAACCTTCCCTGAAAAATTACCTTACAGTTTAAGTTCTACAAAAATCCATTCAGCAGAACTCGAGTTATCAGCAGCCGGAACGAAATTTCATATATGTAGAAGTAAATAGAAACGTATTGCCATTAATATAGTTTGCATTTGAATAAAAAAAATGGTACTTTTCGGTTAGCTGGACGCCAGTGATATATGTACATATATAAATAGATATGTATATACATATATATATTCATACATATAAGTGTATATATATGTATGTATATATATGTATTTGTGTAGATATATGTGTATAGATATATGTGTATATATACATGTATATATCTATCACTTGCACCCGGCTAATCGAAAAGTACCAAAAAAAAATTACTGCAAAAATGCTGTCGTACACTTGAAAAAACACCTTTTGGCTTAAAATCTCTCATCAAAACTGTTTTTCTTTTTTTTCTTTTCTTTCTTTTTTTAAATAAAATTAGTAACAGTTTTTTCTTTTATTTTTTTCAGATGTATAGCCATTTCAATTCTTTCTGCAGCAAAAAAAAAACAAAAAAAAACACCTTTTGGCTTAAAATCAAATTGTTTGGGGTCAAAAGTAAAATCAAAATCACCAAAAACAAAAGATAAATCGCCAAATTTTGTTTCAATAGTAATCTTGCCCCTTGAACAATTTTTTAAGCATTACGCGCATTCCTAATCATGTTTAAATTAAATATTTTTGTTTTATAATGTTATCTCTCATCAAAACTCTTTTTTTTTTTTTTTTTTTTTTTTTTTTTTAAATAAAATTAGCAATAGTTTTTCTTTTATTTTTCGAAATGCATAGCCTTTTCATTTCTTTCTGCAACAATAATGGTCGCCAAAAAATTATTATCTTAAGCATTCCTAATCATGTTTAAATTAAATATTTTTGTTTTATAATGTTATCTCTCATCAAAACTCTTTTTAGCCACACACAGGGTGGCTTATTCTTTCAATCTCTATCATTTTTCATGTTTATGAAAAGTCGCAGCCATCCATCGTTGCCACAGGTTAATCTCGGAAAATGAAACATTTGAAGTTACTGAAAAAATTAATAGCTCAAAAAGTATTTGTCACAAAATTGTTAGACAAAGTGCGTTAGAAAGGAAAAAATTGTATTTTTCTTGATATAAATTTCAATTCTAATGATTATGCCGTTTTTCAAATATTGAATTTAAAAAATTACCAAACTTCACAATGAAGAACCATAGCTAAACTTCACGCATAAAAATATAATGATAACGGTTGTTTTTTTCGGTCGAGAATGGACCAAATGATGTTCGCATTTTATTATTTTAACCGTTTTTAACGAAATTCTGTAATTTTAGTTTTTTCTTTGAATAGTCAATATAAATGCATAAAATCGTTACAAAAATGTTAAAGTTACAAAAAGGATAGATGCAAATTATCAGATATGAAAAATAAAGTAGAAATTTGGTACTTCCATGTTATAGCAGCCCCCAAGAATGAAATATTTTTCTTTCTGTTTTCATTAATATATTCTAAATTTGGTACTTTCGCATTATAGTGGCTACCAAGGATGAATTACCAAGCGACCAAGATTTTTGTTGCCAAATTATAAAGCATGTATGACATTATAATAATATATGATATATATATATATATATATATAACATTTCTTGACGTTTGTGGCCAAGTTATAGTCATATATGATGCATATATGCGAAACCTTCACGCGTAAAAAGATAATGGGGCCGTTCCACGGACAAAGATCAGGCGGCGCGCGGGCAAAGGAGACTAAAATATGGAGTGAGTCTATACTGTGAATGTATGTATAGTGAAATTGAAAGACCTGCGTTCGAAACATTAATTTGACTAATTTGCCTATTTTAACGATATTTTCTTAAAGTCTAGAAGTGAACTTGATGGCCGAATGCTTAGAGCACTGCTCTTGATTCTGGAGGTTGCGGGTTCGATTCCCCTAAATTTCTGTTCTATTTTTCTACTTTTTTATTTAAAAATGTTTTATCGATTGCTCTGTATTTTCATGATAAATGGAATATATTTCATAAAAGTAAAATTGGATATTATTAACAATTACTTATTTAAATACGACAAATTCAGCTATTTCACGATTAAAATTTTACATTACATATTATTATTAGCCACACACAGGGTTAATTCTTTCAGTCTACAGTAAAATTCATGTTTATGAAAAGTCACAGACACTCCATATATACAGGAGGACACCCTTTATACATAGCTATACAAATGGTTGTTATGGACAATATTAAAAATCAAATTGTCTCTCTTTATTATGCTGTTACTTCCAGTTGTATTTCCTTTCTCAGTCCTTAATTGCCCTCCATTTAAACAATAATACAAAGTTAAACCTGTCGTGGCGTACATTTCTAAGGAGGTCCCGTGGCCATATCTCCCATAGGAACGAATTACGAGACCTCTTTGGTGCTCAAAACCCTTCATGTAACATATCAATAGATAGATCTCGTCAAGCACTATGGTCTGGTGCTATTCTCCCTCCCCTCTCATTCCCCCCCTCCCATAAGAAGCATTTTCTCTGTTTCAACTCCTTTTAAATTTTAGTTTTTCCTATCTTTCTCAGCTCCTTTAAGCCCCAGAGAGGGCGCGTTCTAAAGAATCCAACAAAGTTAAACTCGTCCAGGTCGACATTTCTAAGACAGTACGCCAGGACCTATCTCCCATAGGAACGGAGTTACTCCCCTGGGGGGAGACATTCAAGGTGTTCAAACCCCATCATGTAACATATCAAAAGTTTGATCTTATCAAGCACTTTTGTCTGGTCCTACACTCCTTCTTCCTTTCCATCCCCCCCTTCTGTCAGGAGCACTTTTCTTATTTAATTTTTTTCAATTTCTCATAATTATTTTTGTTTTTTCCATTTTTCTCTGTTTCTATGGGCCGGACAACTCCAAAATTAGCTGTACACTGCCTAAAGGTGTCCCCCCCCCCCGTTTCTTTTGGCGCCTCAGTTTTCACGTACCTCTTGAGGGGAGCCCATTAGATGGGTGCAAAAGAGGCATCCCTTTTAAAGTCCTATGTCTCAATTTATTGAAAATACTTCTAGTCACCGAACCTTTTTAAAACTTGGTGTGTTCGTTCCTAATATATTCCGCCAGCCTCACAAAAAATCTTAGTGCGCTAACTAAATTCTAAAGTGGAGAAGCTGGCTTATGCTAACAAACACTTTTTTTGACGAGTTAGACTTGGATGAAAAAATCTCAACGATAAAAGCCGTGGGTGGCCAATCTATGTTCTGCCGTAAGGTAGAATTTTTCCCGCTTTTTCTTTTTTCTTTCTTTCTTTTTTTAAAAAAAATAAAATTAGCAATAGTTTTTCTTTTATTTTTCGAAATGTATAGCCTTTTCATTTCTTTCTGCAACAATAATGGTCGCCAAAAAATTAGCAATGGTACTTTTCGGCCAAAATAACAGAACTTTCTATAATAATTCTGTAACTAATGTACGTAGAACAATATGTTATATACTAAAACCTTCCCTGAAAAATTATCTATTGAACAACGCAAGTTCCATCAAAATCCATTCAGTGGAACTCGAGTTATAAAGGAACTGAACGAAATTTCCATTTGTGTTTTATATATATAGTAGATGTGCATCCCCCCTTCTTTTACAGCAGATTTTTCTTTTTTTCTTTTCTTTCTTTTTTTAAATAAAATTAGTAACAGTTTTTTCTTTTATTTTTTTCAGATGTATAGCCATTTCAATTCTTTCTGCAGCAAAAAAAAAAAAAAAAAAAAAAACCTACCTTTTGGCTTAAAATCAAATTGTTTGGGATCAAAAGTAAAATCAAAATCACCAAAAACAAAAGATAAATCGCCAAATTTTGTTTCAATAGTAATCTTGCCCCTTGAACAATTTTTAAGCATTACCAGCATTCCTAATCATGTTTAACTTAAATATTTTTGTTTTATAATGTTATCTCTCATCAAAACTCTTTTTCTTTTTTCTTTCTTTCTTTTTTTTTTTTTTTTTTTTTAATAAAATTAGCAATAGTTTTTCTTTTATTTTTCGAAATGTATAGCCTTTTCATTTCTTTCTGCAACAATAATGGTCGCCAAAAAATTAGCAATGGTAACCTTTTCGGCCAAAATAACAGAACTTTCTATCATAATTCTGTAACTAATGTACATAGAACAATATGTTATATACTAAAACCTTCCCTGAAAAATTATCTATTGAACAACGCAAGTTACATCAAAATCCATTCAGTGAAACTCGAGTTATAAAGGAACGGAACAAAATTTCCGTTTGTGTTCTATATATATAGTAGATGTGCATCCTTCTTTTACAGCAGATTTTGTAGTGCTCAACCAGTGTTGAATTCAGACACTTTTCTCCAGGAGGGATTTCTGTAGTTCCGGGTGGGGGGGAGGGGGGAATTGCACTTTTTAACCATTAAGATCATAAAATCTCAAATCTTCCAGGGGGGGATGTCCCCCACGGGCCACTCCCTGAATTCAACACCACGCTCAACTATCCAGACTTTTCAAGCATCCAGCAATTGGCACTTCCCAAGTGTGCCGGTTAGTTGCACTTTTACTGTATATGGAACTTTTAGTAAAGTGCTTACTGAAAATAGGATGATAAGACATAAAACTAAATAAATTAGCAAAATTTAAGTGTAGCATTCATTACAAACATTATTACTACCGTAAAAACCGGGAGAAGCGCCGCATTCGCGTAGGCGCTTCAAACGGAAACACACAGAAAAAAAATCGGATTTCGCAGAACGGCCGCACCTGCGTAAGAGCCGCATAATGAAATATAAAAAATTTGACTATCAAATCGTCACTACTAAATAAAATTAAAGTAACAATAGATAATAATAAATAATAACAGCAATAATAAATAAAAACAATACGTACTTACTTTGAATTTTAAGTAACATATCAGCAATTAAAAAATAAACAGATATAAAACAAACCCTTTGAATTTTAACTATTTAATAAAAATAAAATTAACACAGAATAAAATAATACATAATAAAATGCTAGCAGTATGTAAAAATAAACAAAATTATAAATCGAATCTGTCAAAATCTGATTCCTCGCTAGCAGAATTAAATAACTCTAGCAAGTCATTATCAATTTTTTTTTAATCATCAGTCTGATTCATCTGAATTTTCATTGACATCGGTATTTTTATCTATTATACCCGCTTCTACGAATCCCGATACAATTGAACTTTTCTTTACTTTCTTCCATGAATCTGCTACCCATTTAGCAACTTCGCTAAGAGAGGCTTTTCGCATGTTGCCACCTTTTGTATAAGTGTGGAGTCCACTGGCCATCCAGGTTTCCCAACTTTTCCTCATTTCACTTTTGAAGGATTTGTTCACAGATATATCCAGTGGCTGCAACTATTTGGTTAAGCCACCTGGAATAACTGCTACTGTAGCTGACGATTTTCTGCAAGCATTTTTGACACTATCGATTAAATGCGCTTTCATTGAATCAAAGATCAACAAACAAATTTAAAAAAGGAACCTGGTCTGGCACGCCACACCTTTTCCAACCATTCAATCATTATTGTTTCGCACATCCACCCTCGCTCATTCATGGTAACAATAACATCATTAGTGAAACTATCTTTGGGGTGAGTTTTGCGCTTGAATATTAATAATGGTTTCAGTTTTTGTCCATTGGCAGCACTTGCAAGCACACACAGGAACAACGTTTTTTCATTTCCCATTGTGACAATGCTTACAGTTTTATCCCCTTTAAAGTGGACAGTTTTATTAGGTGGGCAATCGAAGATTAATGGCACTTCGTCCATATTGATTATTTGTGAAGTGCCAAATTTTTTTTTGGCTATTTGATCCTTTACAAACTTTATGAATGCCTCTTTTTTCATTTCCCAGTCGTCAGGAAGTTTTTGGCCGACAGTTGTTCTCATTATAACGGAAATTCCACTTCTTCGTAAAAATCTACAGCACCAAGATTGGCTTCCTTTAAAATGATCTAACTTCATCTGAGAAGCAATCATTCGAGCTTGTAGCCGAATCTTTACCGTTGATACGGGAACATCAAAGTTCCGTTGGCTTATTATCCATGTTTTAAAATTTTGTTCTAGATCCAAAAACTGCGCCGTTCCACAACGATTGGCACGTTTTGATTTTGGCATGCAAATCAACTTTTCCTTATCATTTTGCCATCTTCGGATGCATTTTTCATCCACGTCGAATTCTCAAGAAGCTGCATGATTTCCCATTTCCTCCGCCCTTTCGACAACAATCAATTTAAAACCAGCGGTGTAACTTCTTAAACGTTTTGCCGGCATTTTTATTAAGCACATATAATCACAGAACAGCAATAGAAAAAAAATTAGTTTGCGAGAGGGAGAAGCTAAAACACGAAATAGTTCCTTCCCTGGCCGCGCATCAATTTTGAAGTGAAAAATCCCTAGCATGCGAAATCACAGCATGGAATAATAATAAGAAAAAGAAAATCGCTTTTTAAAAAACATTCGAAATGAGAAAGCGTCTCGGAATTTTATAGATTGGGGAGCTGATAAAAGCTACGAATGAACTTAAAATTTTAGATTAAGATTTGGAATAAGATAATTATTAATATACGGGTATTTACTTTTAAAAGGACATTAAATAGGAATAAATATTATTAAGAATTAAGGAAATACTGACTATGTCAGAAGTTAGATTAATTTAAAGGACTAATGCGAAATAAATGTGAAGGATTTGCGAAGGAAATAATTTTTTATATAACATATATATAGTATATTTACTATATATATATGTATATAACTTATATAGTAAAAACTGTCAAAACAAAATCTATGTATAATGGAAATTGTTTGGATTACGACGAATAGAATACAACACAATCATAATAGACAATGTACCTTCTACAACGAAAATTTGCCTATAATGGATATTTTCCCCGGTACTTAGCGATTCCGAATCAGCATATTTCGTTGATATTCCATAATTGATCAAAATATTATTTAGACAATATTCTAAAACATATTACATTCTTAAAATACAGTAAAACCCGGTATTACGGAATAGCAAGTGCCTGGGAAAATTTTCCATATTAGCAAATGCACTGTCTATTGCTACTGTATTGTCTTCAACGAAACTCTATACTATAGAATTATTTTGTTTTAGACAAGATTCCGTTATACATAAGTTCCTTTTTGACAAGTTGTTAAAAAAATACAAAATGTATGTCACTATTTATTTTTTTAAGGATCATTAAATGATTTAAATTAAAAGGGCTGTTTCTTCCTATTTAAATATATATTCTCTAATCTGCATATTTTGGAATTGATTTCATTAGTACTAAACTAAGAGCATTTTTACAGATGTCTGACTGATAGAATAGTCAAATTGAGGATGCAAATTTCTGATTTGAGATTCATTGACATTGGCGTTCACAGGGGAGACCCCCCCCCCTTAAATCTTAAAACAAAAATATGTGCTCTTGTTTCACAGCCCTTTTATAAAATGAACTATGATTTTTTTAAAAGAATCCTCGCTGCAAGACAATTCGGCATAAAAAGCAAAACAAAAATTAAGAAATATTAAATATTCAAAAATAGGTTTCTACCAAAATTTTATAACTTGGAGAGTTGGAACAGTTCATTCTGTTTCTTTTGTCTGGATGACTCTGCCTCTCTGCCCCCTCCCCCCTTTTTTTAAAATAGGTTTCATGAAACACATGAACTCTAAAACGAAAAAAGAATCAAAAGTTGTCTTTTGGGAAGAGAGAATTTGGTTGGAGAGAAGTTGCATTGCCCCCCCCCCCCCCCCCTCCCCTCCTAACAACAACAACAACAACAAAATCTTAGTTCCCGTTCCTTTTAATTATTAAGTCCCTTAACTAAATATGAAAAATATTGCACTGGATTTGAAAAGAAAAAACAGGTTATAAATATACAATATTTTTAAAATAAATGTGTTCAGGTTCGATTTTGTCTTCATGGAGACGAGCACAGTTTCCATTTATATTTCAGAAACGTTATGACTTTTTCATTAAATCTGAACTCGTTTCATTAAAAAAGGCCTCAATTTTTTTTAGACATTTCTGCAGTATATATGAAAGATACATAAAATTTAAAAGTATAAACAATCTCTAAGAAGAGCAAACTGAGAATGAGTTGTTAGATAAATTGCTTTAAATCTTTTTTTTTTTAATTTCCAAAACCAAGATTCCCACACTCCCACATTTAAGGGTGGAGTGGGAGTGTTGTGTTATAGTGTGTTAGAGTGAAATAAATAGCCCTAATATTTTATTTTTTATACTTCATCACTCACTGCCATTCAATGCGTTTGACAGAGTGACCACATGCCAAGATGCTCACATCTTTAACCAAGTCAAATCATATGTCAAATCATACTACTTGTATACATCATCCCATTAAAGGCCATCTACTGCCAGGACTAAATCACTTATCTATTTGTCTTTAGACTGTATCCACATCTTTTCAATATTTATCTAGAAAAGCCGAGTATTTTTTAGAGTGTAATCGTGATGTAATCGCTTGTTTGTGCGAAATTACGACTACAGAGCTTTTCGATACCATTACATTATGTAGCGATTATGATTAGATTATGATTGTAATCTGAGTGAAATCTTTTGATTATGATTATTCCGAAACCAAAATTTATGATTATGATTACGCTGCGATTACACAGTTTTTGTAATTGATCATAATCGATTACTCAAAGTCTGGTTGTATCCCCAAAATTGGCAGTGACAAGATTAATTGATGTATATTAAAAAGAAAAAAAAAAAATGTATATTTTGATCATTTGCTTTTGCCTACCCTGCTAGTTTTGTATACAAAAGATATGAAGTGTGAAAAAAAAAAAAATGCTGCAGTTTTTTTTTGTCTTTTTCAGAGTATTGGTTGTGATCGTCCTATTAACTACAGAAGGGAATCTATAGAAAAAGTGTTAAAAGACGAATATCCAGTAAGCTATCTCTTTTACTACTCACTCATGTAAATTTTAAAAAGAAAAGAAAAAGTATTGATGCATCTGTTGTTTTCTTTCAAAGAAAGGCATCGACGTCATCTGGGAGACGATAGGTGGCCGAATGTTCGACCTCCTCCTCCAGCACTTGGCTGTGAAAGGCAGGCTTGTCGTCGTCGGATCCTTGACCGACACTCTTCAGCATACGCTTCAGAAAGATTTGTTAATAAAGGTCAGCCATTCTTCCTTTTTCTGCAAAATGATTTCAGTCATGATACTAAAATTTTTTGGAATTTCTTTCCTCCAAACACTTGTAATAAGTACCCACTTCCCTACAACAAAGAAGTAACTTTATAAAGCACAATGTAAACACATTGATAAGTTACGTTACTATCGAGGTGCAATAAATCAAAATACAGCTTCAAAACATTAAAACTGTAAGATGTTAAAATTTCATGAGCTTTCGGCTAAACATTAGCCTTCCTCAGATGAACAACAAGCAGTCGAGGAGACGCCGCTCTGAAATGGCGCGTTTTGGACAGGCTGGGAATGGGCGAAACCAAACAGACATGAAATGAAGGGGGTGACTGAAGTCCGGATGATACCATTACCAGCTGGGGTGGGTCAGGAGAAACCGAAAACCCCAGTGATATTGTACCATAAACGAGGGATCTGATAAGATAATACATCATTACATGCATTATCACCTCTTTTCAAAATCTCTAGGCACTCTCTGATTATGCAACTATTATACTGTGAACCTCGTGAAATTATTTTAGCTTTACTGAAAAATACATCAATATCTTTGGCCTGATTTAATCTGGATAAAGCAGTGGATAATTTACCTTTTTTCATATCAGCTGTATGCTCTTTAATCCTTTCTTTTAATTTGCGAGTTGTCATGCCTATATATGAATATATTTTAGAACTGTCATTAACTTTAAAAGGAATAATATAAATGCCAGATTTATCTCGGTTATCAATAGGGTCGATCATTCTATGTACCAAATATTTAAGCTTGGTTGGGGGTTTAGCGATAAGAGTTACATTACTTTAATGCGTATTTAATCCACTCAAACAGATGCGGGATATAATCCATACTGTAGAATTTTGAAGATTGCATATCTTTTTTAACTATTGTAGCTTGTTTATTTCTGTACTAATAAATTTGTTTGAAAAACCATTTTCATATGCAATCACTTTAATTTTGTTCAACTCCTCATTTAAATAACATTCTGATCTAACCTCAAATGCCCTTTTGATATAAAACCGATATGCTGCTGCTTTGTAATTAAACGGAACATTACTATTGTATGATATTGTGTTATTGGATCTGCAAGGTTTTCTATAAACTTTCCTATCAATGCTACGTGTTGAAATATTTTTAATAAGTTCTATATCTAAAAATGGTAATGAACTATTTTCTTCAATTTCACAAGTAAATTGTATATTTCTATCTATATCTATACTGTTGGCATGCGCCAGAAAATCATTCAATGCAGAGATACCGTGATTCCATATGAGTAGTATGTCATCGACATATCTAACCCATAATGCAGGTTTAAAAGGGGATGTAGAAATTATAAATTTTTCCAGAGGTCGTAATTTTAATTCTGCCAGTAATCCAGAGATAGGTGAACCCATAGGGGCTCCCTCAGATTGTTTATAATAACATCCGTTAAATAAGAAAACGTTGCTGTTAGTAATTAAGTTTATACTGGAAATCAGAGTATGTTTAATACTGTCATTATAAGCTGGGTTATTTATAATGCTATTTTCAATAATAGGTTTAACTTCCTGAACATCAATAGAAGGATACAGCATATGTTTAGGTCCCAAACTTAAAGTATTGTGTAGTCGTATATCCAAGTCAATATTGGTAAGATTGATATACTGCACTGGTTTTTGCTGTGGTATTTTATAATGCATATTATCTTTAAGTTTGTTGAACGACTACACTAAGTTTGGGACCTAAACATATGTTTGAAAAACGACCAAATGTAATAAATATAATTACAGATTGTGAATTGATTGTTAATAAAATGGACAATAACAATAAAGATGAAATTAGGTGCATGTTATACAATAATGTCCAGAGGTACTTAAAGGAAAAGACCCATAAACAAGATAAACATACTAATATTATTAAACAATCTAAAAATAGGTCAGACATTACCATTATACAAACAGATAAATCAAATAAGTTAGCAGTTATGTTTACTCAGGATTATATCACTAAAATGGAGCAATGCATTACTGATATGAATTGTGAAAAATTGAACAAGGATCCTAATACCAATATTAATAGGAAAACTCATGAACTGATTAAACATGGCACATGGCCAAGTGACATTAAAATTAAACTGGCTATTAATAAAATTGCAGTCACCCCCCGATTACAGGGGCGTTTAAAAGACCATAAGAAAGATTTCCCCCTCCGCCCTATTGTTTCAAAATGTACAGCACCAACCTACACAATAGAGAAATCATTTGTACCACTACTTAAATCAATGCTACCCCCCACTGAGCATGTAGTCAATTCTACTGCAGATTTAGTTAGCATAATTAAAGGCTTTAAACTGGAAGATAACAGCATTCTAGAAAGTTTTGATATTAAATCTCTGTATCCTTCTATTGATGTTCAGGAAGTTAAACCTATTATTGAAAATAGCATTATAAATAACCCAGCTTATAATGACAGTATTAAACATACTCTGATTTCCAGTATAAACTTAATTACTAACAGCAACGTTTTCTTATTTAACGGATGTTATTATAAACAATCTGAGGGAGCCCCTATGGGTTCACCTATCTCTGGATTACTGGCAGAATTAAAATTACGACCTCTGGAAAAACGTATAATTTGTACATCCCCCTTTAAACCTGCATTATGGGTTAGATATGTCGATGACATACTACTCATAGGGAATCACGGTATCTCTGCATTGAATGATTTTCTGGCGCATGCCAACAGTATAGATAGAAATATACAATTTACTTGTGAAATTGAAGAAAATAGTTCATTACCATTTTTAGATATAGAACTTATTAAAAATATTTCAACACGTAGCATTGATAGGAAAGTTTATAGAAAACCTTGCAGATCCAATAACACAATATCATACAATAGTAATGTTCCGTTTAATTACAAAGCAGCAGCATATCGGTTTTATATCAAAAGGGCGTTTGAGGTTAGTTCAGAATGTTATTTAAATGAGGAGTTGAACAAAATTAAAGTGATTGCATATGAAAATGGTTTTTCAAACAAATTTATTAATAAGTTAATTTATGAGTACAGAAATAAACAAGCTACAATAGTTAAAAAAGATATGCAATCTTCAAAATTCTACAGTATAGATTATATCCCGCATCTGTTTGAGCGGATTAAATACGCATTAAAGAAATATAATGTAACTCTTATCGCTAAACCCCCAACCAAGCTTAAATATTTGGTACATAGAATGATCGACCCTATTGATAACCGAGATAAATCTGGCATTTATATTATTCCTTTTAAAGTTAATGACAGTTCTAAAATATATTCCTATATAGGCATGACAACTCGCAAATTAAAAGAAAGGATTAAATTAAGGAGCATACAGCTGATATGAAAAAAGGTAAATTATCCACTGCTTTATCCAGATTAAATCAGGCCAAAGATATTGATGTATTTTTCAGTAAAGCTAAAATAATTTCACGAGGTTCACAGTATAATAGTTGCATAATCAGAGAGTGCCTAGAGATTTTGAAAAGAGGTGATAATGCATGTAATGATGTATTATCTTATCAGATCCCTCGTTTATGGTACAATATCACTGGGGTTTTCGGTTTCTCCTGACCCACCCCAGCTGGTAATGGTATCATCCGGACTTCAGTCACCCCCTTCATTTCATGTCTGTTTGGTTTCGCCCATTCCCAGCCTGTCCAAAACGCGCCATTTCGGAGCAGCGTCTCCTCGACTGCTTGTTGTTCATCTGAGGAAGGCTAATGTTTAGCCGAAAGCTCATGAAATTTTAACATCTTACAGTTTTAATGTTTTGAAGCTGTATTTTGATTTATTGCACCTTGATAGTAACGTAACTTATCAATGTGTTTACATTGTGCTTTATAAATATTTTATTGGGTGAATTTGACGTTCGTATTATATAGATTTTTCTATATATTTTTAAAGAAGTAACTAACGATTCAATATATCGCACCCATTCATTTAAGTGAATGTACAAATACTAAATAATTTTTTAAACCAATTATTTTGTTTGGTTATAGTTGGGCTATAGAAATACTTTCAATTAATTGCTTTTATAATAGATTGAAATATTGAAACTACCTAGTCTGCAGGAAATTTGCCACTGCATTGAGAGGGAAAGGGGGGAGTACTGAAATAGGTACCTACCTCTCACCGTAAAGTTAGCAACTGTGCATATTAGTTTAAAAACTGAATATATATACATTTTTAATTGCCTTATGCATTTTATCCTGACTATTTAGCTAAAATTTTTAATAATCATTATAATCACAAACTGACTTGATGCATAAAAATATGCTAAACACCTGTTCATGTAGATTTGAACCAGGTGTTAGTGGTTTCTACAGTCATGTTAAGGATACTTACCAGCATAGCTGCCAACTCTTCTGATTTTTTCAGAATTCTTCTTATTTTCAACTTATCTTCTGATTTTCTGATCAGAAGATGAAATCTTCTGCTTTTTTTCCTTTTTTAAATGAAAAAATGGTGTTCAGAAATATTTGAAGAAATTGCAGAAGTAAATGTTTTTGGTGGCTGTTTTTTTGTCATCTGTTAAATTTAGCAGCCACCAAAGCAACTTATAATATATATATTTGGAACTCTGTGTCAATAGGAAGGGGGGGGGGGGAATTTACAATTATAATAGTGTTGAAGTTAGGAAAATTTGATAGCTGTCTCTCAGATGATGCTTGCAGAGGATCCAGTGATGACCATTAGCAAGTTTTCAGTTAATAATAATAATAATTTTGCTGAACTTTGAATTGTTTAAATTTTCAAAATTAATGGATCATCCATTTGATAACAATTTCAGTTATAATCTAAATAATGAAGAACAAGTGGTACATTATCTATTAACAGGAAAATAGTTTATCAGTTGTTTAAAAAATGAAACCATTATTAGTTTTCTAAAAAGAGAAGAATTCAGATTTAAATAAAGTTTACTTTGTTTTCATTTAAAATAAGAGTAATGAATAAAAAAAAAAAATGGCTAAGCTTTGGGATTAGCTTGCTGTCCGCCATCTTGTTTTTTAAATCAAAAAATTTTTGTTTTGTTTCTCATTTCCAAAATAATTTTCATCCATATTTACTTATTACAAACACGTTATTTAATTTTATTGACTAATTTATTTATATTTAATAATAAAAGTTGAAATGTTTTGATTTAAAATATGAGATGGCTGATTGTGGGCGATAAATCAAAACATTTGTTTTGTTTCTGACATAATCAATTTAAATCAAAACGTTTCAACTTTTATTATTAAATATAAATAAATTAGTCAATAAAATTAAATAACGTGTTTGTAATAAGTAAATATAGATGAAAATTATTTTGGAAATGAGAAACAAAACAAATTCGTTTTGATTTAAAAAACAAGTGGGTGAACAGCAGGCTAATCCCAAAGCTGTTCCTTAATTTTTTTGTGGAAAAATTTCCATTTCTTTTAAAAATTGATGATGATGATGATGTGGCCTCGAACTTATTACAGAATCAGTTCACAGGACTTGAATGTGAAAAAAAATATCTATTATGGAACATGAAACCTGTTAGGAAAGATGTGTTCCATGGATGAAATTTTGAAATAGGGTATGATTTGCAAAGCTGTATTGTATTGACTATTCATCACAGCAGTGCTGAATGCAAATGCATTTTCAGTTTAATTAAGAAAACTCTCGGTTTCGCTCATCAATCATGACAAACTCTAGAAAATATTTTGATAGCCAAATCATTTACTGACAATAAATGTTATAAAGCACAATTTTCTAATGACTTTTTTAAAAAAGCTAAGAAATCTAATATGAACATGTTGTCAAAATAACTTTTTTTCTAGTAATTTTTTTTAGTAATATATAATGAAGTTTTAGTAAATTTTCTATTTACATGTTTTGTTATTATTTTTTTCTATTATTATTGCAAATATTTTAATTTTGAATAATATAAATATATTTACTCAGTTTTGGTGGTATAGGGCGACAAAATAATAATGGGTTAAATTTTCTTAGTGGTGTTGCATAACACCACCAGTTAATTAGTTTAACACCAATATTCCAAATCACGGAAGTTTTAAGTGTATTTTAATGAAAAGTAAAAAATCTACTATAAATGTCTTTGTGTTTAGCAATTCTTTTTATGTAATGAAATTATTCTTTTCTGTCCGCAATATACATTCTTAAATTGCAAATTAGTGACTATATCATTTTACTCTTACTTGTCTTCCAAATTTGCTCATTTATTATGATCCCAGCTAGTTTTATTTTATCCATTTTGAAAATTTTGTAAAATTTAAAAATTTTTCTTTCTTCTGATTTTCAACGAAATTTAGTTAGCAGGTATGCTTACCAGCCATTTTTGATTTTAGAAATTTTATTGACTCTCTACAGGGCAGAATTGCAGCAACAGAATAGAAATGATTCTCATTTGGGAGGGAGATAAGATCCATGTAACAGCAAAAAGATCTGTAGAATGTTTCAATTCTGCAGAACGATAGTGGTAAGAGTTCAGAATCTTCTGCATTTCGACAGATTTTTGTTTGTCTCCTTCCACATACCTTAAACTTTAAAGTTGAAAATCTTTATAATTGTTAAGCGCTAAGTTCTGCTCAGTTTGCTGTAGTTGTTTTATTTGTTAGTTTCGCTCTTCTCTCTCTCTCCAGCATTAACCTTTAACTGCTGTGACAAACCCTGTTGCATAAGATATGCTGTGAGTGATCTTCGAGACTGCTTGATCAAAAGGTGAAAAAAAGGCTCAATTTACTCATGGGATATGTCTAAACTTTAGTTCAGGACTATTGTAATTAAAATTCACCTATTCAGAATTCTCTAGCAATAGTACTAGGGCTCCAAATGAAACAATTTCACTATAGTTAAATCATAGTATCTATATCAGATGTCATTTTCCCAATTGGCCGTAACAGTCTGGGATCCCTTGGCTGAAGCCAACTGGCCAATCCCAGACGAATAGAGTTGAACTCATTCGCCCAGTTAACCTTAATGATCTGGTCTAATATCTGAATGAGCCCAACAGAACAAGTCCAGAGCTGCCAACTGCTACGAAAAAATCGTAGTTGCTACGATTTTGATCCACAAACTACGATGCTACGAAAATCTGTCTAAAACTACGATTTTCTGAAGAAAAAAAAACGTGAATTTTGTCACAGGATCACTCGAAAAATCACGCATTTCGTCACAGGGTCACTCGAAAAATCACGAATTTCGTCACAGGATCACTCGAAAAATCACGAATTTCGTCACAGGATCGCGCGAAAAATCACGAATTTCGTCACAGGATCGCGCGAAAAATCACGAATTTCGTCACAGGATCGCGCGAAAAATCACGAATTTCGTCACAGGATCGCGCGAAAAATCACGAATTTCGTCACAGGATCGCTGAAAAAATGCGAATTTCATCAAAAAATTGGCGGGAAAAAGCAAATTTCGCCAAAGTATCGCCGAAAAAACGTGAATTTCATTCAACTGATTTCTGAAAAAATGCGAATTTTGTCAAAAGATCGTTCAGGGGTGATTTCGGTCCGCATTTTCCGAAAAATCAAGGCAATGATTTCTCCCAAAAAAAATATCGGTCATAAATCCGAAAATTCGTACATTAAATGTAATGGTATTTCGGCAGATCGCCGAAAAAAACAATCTCGTCTATCGTTCGAAGAAAATTCGCCAATTTTGTCAAAGGATCGCGGAAAAGCATGACTTTCGTCAGAGAATCATGGCAAATTTCGTCAAAAACATTGCGAAAAACGGCAGATTTCATCAAAAGATTGCGAAAAAACGACAAATTTCGTCAAAAACATTGCGAAAAACGACAAATTTCGTCAAAAATCTTAAAAAAAAACGACAAATTTCGTGAAAAACATTGCGAAAAATGGCAAATTTCGTCAAAAGATCGCGAAAAAACGACAAATTTTGTCAACAGATCGCGGGAAAAACGTGACTTTCATCAGAGAATCGCGTAAAAACGGCAAATTCCATCAAAAACATTGCGAAAAACAGCAAATTTCATCAAAAAATATTGAAAAAAACGCAATTTTTATCAACAAATTTCGCCAAAGTATCGCCGAAAAAATGTGAATTTCATTCAACTGATTTCTGAAAAAATGCGAATTTTGTCTAAAGATCGTTCAGGGGTGATTTCGGTCCGCATTTTCCGAAAAATCAAGGCAATGATTTCTCCCCAAAAAAAAATATCAAGTCATAAATCCGAAAATTCGTACATTAAATGTAATGGTATTTCGGCAGATCGCCGAAAAAAATCAATCTCGTCTTTCGTTCGAAGAAAATTCGTCAATTTTGTCAAAGGATCGCGGAAAAACGTGACTTTCGTCAGAGAATCATGGCAAATTTCGTCAAAAACATTGCGAAAAGCGGCAAATTTCGTCAAAAGATCGCGAAAAAACGAAAAATTTTTGTCAACAGATCGCGGGGAAAACGTGATTTTCGTTAGAAAATCGCGAAAAAACGAAAAATTTCGTCAAAAGATCGCGAAAAAACAGCAAATTTCGTCATAAACATTGCGAAAAACGGCAAATTTCGTCATAAACATTGCAAAAAATGGCAGATTTCGTCAAAAGATTGCGAAAAAACGACAAATTTCGTCAAAAACATTGCGAAAAACGACAAATTTCGTCAAAAATCGCAAAAAAACGACAAATTTCGTCAAAAACATTGCGAAAAATGGCAAATTTTGTCAAAAGATCGCGAAAAAACGACAAATTTTGTCAACAGATCGCGGGAAAAACGTGACTTTCATCAGAGAATCGCGTAAAAACGGCAAATTCCATCAAAAACATTGCGAAAAACAGCAAATTTCGGCAAAAAATATTGAAAAAAATTTTTATCAACAGATCTCGACCCCCCCCCCCCCCTCAACCGCCTTGGAATCTTTCAGAAATTTGGCTTAGGAGTGGACAGAGCATTAACTGAATAGGAATAATTATGTTTAATCAATCCCACCCGCAACAAAAAAATAAGCAAAAACAAAAGAGTCTCCTACTTTGTGTGCTTATGGATATACACATGCGTTGAATTTATTGTTTGCTCGCTTAAAATTTACAGCGTAAAAAACAGCCACCAACCAACCAACCTTCAGATAAATTTGAATTTGGTGTGCTACTATTTCTCATTTTCAAAGGTTGGCAGGTCTGTAAGTCACAGGTACGGCAGCTTCAGCCAAGGGATCCTGGTCTGGACTTTTCCGCCCAATTGAGAAAATTACATCTCATATGATTTCTTTACCATTTAGAATAATTGTGGTAAAATTAATCTAGTGTAATCACGTTTCCTGCGATTTATTCTGTTGTGCTGATTCAGATATCAGACCAGATGCTAGGATCTTTAAGGTTAACTGGGTGAATTAGTTCAGCCCTATTCGTCCAGGATGGCTCAGTTGGTAGAGCATTGAGCCAAGAGATCCCGGGTTCGAATCCTGGCCCGGACTTTTTCGCCCAGTTGAGAAGATTACATCCTACATGATTTCTTTACCAATTAGAATAATAGTGGAAAATTAACCTAGCATAGTATCTATCATAGCATAGTATCTATCATAGCATAATATTCGTAAAACTACGAAAATTGAAAAAATATATAGCAGCCTGTGAGACAGCTAACAACAGTTAAGTATTAATGTTGAAAAAGTCTCAAGTTTTTATTTTAAAAATTGTGTCCCTTTTTTAATGTTGTTTTTCCTTAGTTCTTTTACTTTGAAATACACTTGTTACTTTGAATTTGTTAGTTTTGCCTTAGTTCTTGTTACTTTAAAATACTAATACATAAGTATTCATCTAGATCTCCATCATCACAGTTTAAAATCTTTTAAAACAATTTCCTAAAAAGAAGTAAAAAATCTGCCGTGTTTATTACTTTGAAATAACAATAAATGAATGATCATCCACCAGGGTTGTTTAAAAAAAAAAAAAAAAAACAAGCCCGGGCAGCTACCCACTTCCCAAATTTGTTACTTTTCTTCCCCCTAACACACAAATTTTAAAGTATTTAAAATTCTTTCTTTGTGTTGCCTTATATAAACAATAAATAAATATATTTTTGTAATTGTTCCCTGAAATGTCTACTTCTTGTTTGCCCCCCTCCCCCTCCTTTAGCATACAAAATTAAAAGGCAACAAAAAATAATCATTCTATATTTTCCAAAGGGAATTTCAAAATATGGGGCAGGGTTGTAAAGTATTTCAACTTTTTTGTAGTTTGGTCTATTATCACTCTTCAGGGACTGTTTCTGCAGAAAGATTTTGCTGTTAATAAAGTTCGTCACTTAAAGCACAGTCATTTTCTGCCACATGACCTACAGATATGCTTGACGAATCGTCCTTTGAATTCAGAGATGCGAAGAACATGTTTGACCTCCTATTTTTCAGTGAAGATTTACTGACAAGGGCAATGAGGGGACCAATAATAAACTGTGTTAGAAAAGTAATAGTTGCAATCATAGTTGCCCTGTAACAGAAAATGCTCAAAATGGTCTGTGACTATGTAAGTTCTGTCCTGCACGCACATTCCTGAAGGTAAAAACATTTCTGTAAAAATGTCATCTATTTTTTTTTTTTTTTTTTTTTCTTCTAGCATGAAGAGTGTTCAACCAAATTTAATATTACTATCACTGATTACAATGGAAACATCCATCTGCCATTGAAAAGTGCATAGACTGAATATTTGTTGAGGCATGAAGTAATTTTTAACTATGCCTGCATGGAGGATGTAATTGATATATAATTTGGTAATCAACTTCTATTAAAAAGGCCAGTGTTATGAAAACTGTTATGAAAATTTAGAAAGTTATTGGTGATACAATGGGTAGAAAATCCCTTATCATCTAGCTACTTTTAGAAAGCAACTGAAATTCCGCTCTCTCTACATTATTTTAACTAGGGTGGTAACTTTATTTTTTTTTAAATGTGCACAAAATACATGCTTTTATGGAAGTTGTTGAAATTTTTCACTGTGCTGTATTTGATCCAACTAACCTGTCCTGTGTAACTGTGGGACCAAAGTGTGGGATAAAAGTATTTCTACCAGGCTGCACAAGTGTAGAAGCTTGTATGCATTTGTGAAAACTAACATCAATACATTATCAAACATTAACAAATTTTATTTCGTATAAAACTAATGGCTCTCTATTGTTGTGTCGCAAACAACACATTTTTATTTTACAAAATTCTTATCTTAGTTTCTTCTTATCTTAGTTTCTTCTTATCTTAGTTTTAAAATCGTATTTTTGCTAAATCTTAAATTGGGGTTTGTTTTTATTCAAGATCGCTTTTCGATCTCGTTTGTTTACAAATCGCGACTTCGGTCCGGTTTGTTTACATTTTCGCGGCGGTTAGGGTTAGCGGTCACAGTTTATTTTGCAGTTAAACTTAAATTCATTATGCTTGTATTTAATCTTTGGCACAAAATTTTTAATGGTTTTTCACACTATCTATCAGGTTTAATTCAAAATAAAATTTCTGTGTACGCGATATTGTAATCGGTCGGTTGGTTGGAGGTTGGGTATTTGGTGCTGCGCAGGTTGAAATAGCGCGCTTTCATTCTGTGGATTATCAAATATTTCACTTATAATTAACTAATTGTAATTTTAATGTTGTTTATATAGTTATTTTTACAAAGGATAGATATGCATAATTGTGTAATTATATAGAAGTTAATTTTGAGCTACAGGAGTTATTATTTTATTTTAGGTATTTTTATTAAATTATTTAACCTTAATTAACATTAAAATTCTTTTTTATATTTTTGCTTTTCTATCCTGACATTTCCCTTTTCTTCAATTTTTACGCTATTAAGTTATTGTGGCAACGATCGTAACATCAATACGGCATCTCCCGGCAAAATGATCAGAAGGTCACGTCGTGACGCCGCTTAGAGAAGAGGACTGACGTCATGCTCCGCGGAAGGTTATAGATTGTCAAAGGATAAATTTTAAAAGAAAAAAAAAAAAGTAAAATCAACTAGAATTATGATTATGAAGAAATAGTAAACGTCTTGTTGTGCAATTTTATGCACACTATACCCTTTTAAAAAGACGAATTAATTTTTATTCTACAGTTTTGATTCCGCATTATATGTTTGGTGCGGAGGTACACGATTGTTAAAGAGGTGCAGGTAGATTCCGCGGGAGCATTGAATTGCAATTCTATCTTCAGCCAGCTAGAAGGAAGGTCGTCTTTTCAGGATGAAGGATAATTTCTGCAGCATAGCAGGATGCTGATTTTTGGAGATGGGCCCATCGACACGTTAAGTTTTTCCTTTTCTTTTCTTGATATTAGCTGTTCAGCATGCAGCAGTTAATTCACTCCTTTTTTCTTTAATATTATTTAATATTAATTTAATTAATATTATTTCTTTTATTTTTTACTGGCCAATTTTTTTTTTTTTTATGCAACACCACGTGTTACGCGATCTTATTTCTTTTTAACGCTCCGTAGCTCAATATTTTATTTATGATAAAGAGGTGTATTATTTAAAATTAATAATGAAATAATATTATATTAATTTAATTTTAAGCGAAAATTAATGGTTATTACGACTGTTTAATCAAAGATAATGAGAAGTATGTTTCTTCCTTTGTAAAAGAAGATTAATCCTTAATAGAGAACAATTCTTTTTAATGTCTTAATTACAAATAATCATTTGCAATTGCATAATAATTACAAGATAAAGTATGTAAAGATCATGACTGTTAAAATAATAAATACTCTTTAATTATATATCCTTTTTGTCATTCCTGCAGTGCCTATCTCTCAGTTATTATTATTTTTATTATTTCTTTCCTTAGGGATTTAAGGTCATCTTCATGAGGGCTAGCTATTTTCATTCTTTATTCAAAATTTTCAATTGTTGCCTTAAATTCAGTAATTGTTTCTTTAATTAACTTCTGCAGTTTTTATTTTTTTGCCCATATGAAAATGATGTTGAATCAGTAGTTAAGCAAATTCACTGACCATGGCTGGGGTTATTGCATCTGGGATTTTCATCTTAATTAATTACTTCTTTATTCCAAATTCAGGAGTTTTCACAACGCAGCTCCTTCCTTTTCCATTAAAGGTTTTTAGTTATCTATCCTAATTTTTTTTGTCTGGTTTTAAAATTCTCTTTTTGTATTCTTAAAAGCAATATTTCTTATATAGGAAGAATTAACATTTCATTTATTAATATTTGGGCCTTCAATTGTAATTAATTCTTCAGTGATAATAATGAATAATTTAATTAATCTTTAATCTGGTTAATACTCTTCTTTAGTTGTGGTAAGACACAACACTATGATATCTGGTTGGAGCATCAAAGCCATTCAATCAGATTTCTGAAATACATGCGATCCAATCAATAAAAGAGGACAACAGTAGTTATGCCTATGTAATAGTTCTGCTTGTGTCTCAAATTATCCATCAAGTTAGGCCATGCATGTGGCACTCTTATCAAGCAATGTGCATGTCCAACACGCACTGTAGGATACTTTTTTTTTTTTTTTCTCCAGCAAAATTCTGCAATCAGTTGATTGAAAATTCTCAGGTCTGCCACGGGTGACTGTGTTTTTATTGTTTTGTCTACTGTTATTTATAAACAACAATAATCATAATAATCTACCTTGAAGATTAATTAGTAGAAATTTACCACAAAAATTATTGTTTTGAAAATGTGCTGGGGGGGAAAGTTTGTTGTCAGTAGCAGCCCTGAATTTGGGATATGCCTCTGAAAAGATAACATTCCTCTTTTCCAGCTTCTCGCTCGCTCCTCTATGGTGAGTGGCTTCTTCCTGCCCCACTACGTTGCCGACATCCCCCACTACATGAGCCTGCTCGTACGCCAGCATCACGAACAGAACCTGAAAACGGTGATCGACGACGGTAGTTCGCGAGGCAGGAAATTTCAAGGTCTCGAAGATGTAGCAAAAGCAGTTGAAGTAAGCTTTTTTTTAAGATAATTTTTTTCTTAGCCTATATTTTAATTTGTTACTTCATCCCCGTATTGTCCCCCAAACCCTTCTCCATTGCTTTTGGACGTGCACTTCCATCTCTTGGCTCTAGTTGCATGTGTATTTTTCAACTGCTGAAATAAAAACTAAAATTGACACTAGAAACCGAGTCGAGTTAAAAGAATGCAAAACAGTATCAATATTGAAACAACAATTCATAGAAAATCAGGAGTCATTCATTCATTAAACATCCAACAGGCTGCTTTGAGATTCTATAGAGTACACATTGTATGCAAATGATACCAATTGCAGTATAGGAACGAGTTACCAAGATTTGTAGAACACTTGTGGCTGTTTTAGATTTCAAATGAATCAGTTTATAAGAATTCCTTGGAAACAACAACACAAAACAAGTGGGTAAGTGTGATCGAAGATCGCTCAAAGGGTTTCGTTTAATATTCCCTTCAAAACTCTTTATCCTTTCTTTAATAAATTCAAACAAATTTCATTTAGCAAAAAAAAAAAAAAAAAAAAAAGTCATGTTTTTTATAAAGTAAAAATTTACCGGTCTATTTTTTTGTTTTTTCGAATATCTAAACCAGCCGGATAGCGGGCCAAGCCCGCTATTATATTCTGTCATACTAATATCCGTAATACGGACTAAATGCAATATTTAAAAAAAAAATAATTTCAAAATGAAACAGATTGTACACCTTCAAAATGTTAAAATATGCGAATATTTCCATAATCGGATTTTTATCACGATTCAACATGTTTTCAAACCTCAAACTCATATATTTATTATTCTATATTATTTATACTGATACTCGCTTTGTATTATTCTCAAACATTTGAAATATTAGTTAAACTTCCCATATGACGTCAGATTTTTGTTATAAAAGTCTGCGCCGCCCGTCGCAGTTTCGCGTACATTCTGCCACAGGCAATATTCCTTTATCAAGAAATACAGTGAAAGATATAATTCTAAAAAGTGCAGAAAATGTAAGCGAGCAACAAAAATCTGATATCAAGTCTTCTCCTTTCATATCATTATGTCTTGACGAAAGTACAGATGTAACTAAATCTGCTCGTTTAGCTGTTTTTGTACGATATTTGGTTAAAAATGAGATTAAAGAGGAATTATTCTCGTTATTATCATTACCAACTACAACTAAAGGTGCAGATATTTGTACAGCAGTAATAAATTTGTCTAAAATAGTTTCTGTTACAACCAAACTGGGGCGTCCCCAGTATGGTGGGTAAATTAATTGGTTTTTTCAATTTATTTCAAACTCACATAGTACATATTATTCTTGGATTTCACTGCATCATACATCAAGAAATCCTGTGTGCGAAGGCTGGATTCAAATCTCTTGGTGATATTGTGGCCGTAGTCGCAAAAATAGTTA
This sequence comes from Maratus michaelseni, assembly GCA_963931845.1. NCBI lineage: Eukaryota > Metazoa > Arthropoda > Arachnida > Araneae > Salticidae > Maratus > Maratus michaelseni. The sequence goes on from OZ007589.1 coordinate 471,999,255, forward strand.
ACCTCATACTATTAATAACACCATACTACTTGTACACCATAACTCATACTACATATATAGTATCGTCACATGCTTTAAATAAACGAAAATTTGGCACTTTGTTACATGAAGTCAACTCTGTACAGCGGATTACTGATGTATAACAATGTTTGCTGGTTAAGTCGTGGCAAAGTTCTTATACGAAGAAAGTAAAATTGAGAAATATACGCAATTGACGGATGTTAAATAGCTTGCAAAATTAATATACTTTACCGATTTGTGCCAGCATTTGAATGACTTAAATTTAAAGCTTCAAGAAAAAAATAAGACTTTTATTATCATGATAGATATGATTCGAGCTTTTGAAGCGAAACTGCAAATATTTAGAAAAGATATTGTTTCCAAAAAGTCTAAGTATTTCCCAAACTTAAAGAAAATAGCTAATGATTTTAATTTACATAAAACAATTGACGAAGCAAGTCTTGCTGAAGAGATTACTTTAGTAATAAATGCATTAATCAAAGAGTTCTCGTCAAGATTTTGTGAATTCAAAAACCTTTCGGAAACATTTAAATTTATTATCTATCCAGATGTAACTCCAATTGATAAACTGAACTTGATTGTATTCGATTGGTTGGAAATTTCAGAAATTGAAATGGCACTTATCGACTTCCAATCCAGCTCAATATGGACTCAGAAATTTGTAAAATTGAGAGAGGATTTGGAGATGATCGAAAAAGAAAGACTGTCAGGGATCACAAACAAAAATGCTGATAGTAAAATTATGTCCACTTGGAATTCAATTCCAGACACTTACAGTTGTTTGAAGAAGTTGGCATTTGCAATGTTGACAATCTTTCCCTCTACTTGTGCTTGTGAATCATTATTTTCAGAGGTATTAAAAATTCAAATCGAATCAATTTGTCACATGACTCCATTTCATCATGCATTTTATTAAAAGAAAAAAGTTAAGAGCCGGATATCAATAATTTGGCATATCAGAAATCACATTAATTTTTTCTTCTTCTTCTTCTTTTAACCACAGTAAAACATGGTTAAACCGTCACTCTGCATATTACGCCAGTTTATTAAAGTCCCAGTCAAAGAGATAAAGAAATAGCAGTAAAAAGACTCGAAAAATATCAGATCTGTTAAACCATCACTTTTGGCTCACAGCTTACTTTTTTTGTACAGACGAAAGCTGCAAATGGATATGTGAAAATGAGCTAAATAAGAATGAGTAAACAAACTCAGTGAAGAAAAACTAACACCCGAATTCCAAGATGCACCTCACCAAGTTTTAATTTTCTTCTTAAAAAAAAAAAAAAAAAAGATTTTGCATTGTTTATGAAATGAGAAAATAAAATTTAATCAATGAAAACCAAAGAGAAAACAGATTTCTTTGACAGACTTTTTAGATAATGTTTTTTTATATTTTCTAATTTCTTCTTATGCATAGTAATATATTTGAAAAATGATAATTTTCCATTTAATAGCAGGTGTCAAACAAATATTTTGCAGGTCTGATTCGCAAATGATTTTTTTAAAATACAGTATAGGATTGCTGTAATAACAGTAAAAATAAGTAAAATACAGTGTAGGATCCGGAACGCTCCGAAAACCGGAATGCAAAACACTAAACGGAAAAAAAAAAAAAAAAAACTTTTTTTCATTAAAAAAAAAAAAATTAAAAATTAAAGTGTCAGTAAAAGAAAAGATAACAAAATGATATTGCCTCCATTCATTAAATTATAAATTCAGTAAATAAATATAAAAAAATTATGATACAAAAAGCATTATGATAAGAAAAAATTAAAAACAATTATGTTAGAAAAATAAAACATGTTTGTGTACAAATTTCATTTTGTTACAAGTTTCATTAAAGAAAGTTAAACATAGTTTTTTTTTTTTTTTTTTTTTTTTTTCAAAGCAATAGCACTTAGACAAACATCTATACACTATTATATGCCACCAAAACAATTGAAGAATAAACGGAACAACAAATGAAACAAGGGTGACATATAGAGACTTTAGAGAAAACAAAAAGTCAACTGTAAACAGGAAATACAATCAATTAGGCTGATGCTCTGAGGTCCTCATTAGTTCCCTGGCCTCCCAATATCTGCCAGATATACTGTTACTTGATAGTGCGGGGCACAGTGGTAAATGCTGTGCATTCAAGATTACATCCTCTCCACAAATAGGGCAATTTGGACTTTCAAGAATACCAAATCTGAAAAGGTAACTAGGTAGACAATCGTGTCCCGTGGCAAGTCTAAATAAGGCAACACTTGTTCTTCTAGGTGCTGCAGGGACATGAGATATTGCATTTTTCCATTCTTTATTTTCGATTTCACTTAGTTTTCTCCTTTCATATTGAGAGTCCATTTTTCTCTTTATAATTCTTGATATTGAATTGAAAGGTATTTCATTGCTTGGTGTTTGTATTATTTTAGTTCCTTTTTTGGCTAGTTGGTCAGCCGCTTCATTCCCGTATATTAGTTAAACATAGTTAACACCATGATGTTATTCTGGTAACGTTTAATGCCATGGTGTTATTCTGGAGAAATATGGTGAGCCGAAAACTGACTAACGTATCTTTTTTGTTTTGTAAAATTGAGCCTACAAAAATTATTTCTATGCTAAGAATCGGCGAATCTGCCATTGCGATCAGCATAAATAGTAACAGGTTGCCATAACCTGTTATTATGGCAACCTGTTATTATATAAATGTTAAAATCACGCAGTGATTTTAACATTTCCTTTTTATACATAAAATAATAGTTACATTTATAATTTATAAATTTAGATTTGAAAAATTTTTCACAGTTAGAGGGAATTTCTCTGAATAAAAAACTAAAATTCTTTTTTAGAATACACTTCCAGTAAATTTTATACACATGACATCACACTCCAGTATGCGCAGCCGCAATTCACTCCAGCAGATGATCTTTAGCCTCAATTTGTATAAATTTTAAACAAGCTGGATAAATGGCAGCAGTTGATGCCGTCGCTATCTCCAAATCAAAAGAATCCAAGCTCCCAAAATGAAATTTTATTTATATTTTGTAATTTAGAATGTTTTTTTTTTATTTTGTGCAAATAATGTATTAAATGAACAAATTTATAAGTAATGTATTTGCATATATTATTCATATTTATCACCATTTTATGAAATTATTTCATACATTTTTTATACTTATAAAAAAGTGTTCTGAATTATGGAAAAAAACCCTTATCCAGAATGCCCCAGGTCCCAAGCATTCTGGATAACAGATCCTATACTGTACTTCATTGTCTGTATTAAAACAAAATTACATTTATTATAAAACCACCACCCTGCTTAAAATGTCAAAATCAACAGATCCCAAGGGGCAACACCATGTATTACCACAATTATTTGGCAAGTTTTTTTGATTTGAACTTTTAATATATATTTTACGATTACTATAATTATTTCTGATATATTACGTTTTTTATATAATTATTATTATTATAATGAAATATTTTTATGTGACAAGTTGTTTTAGTTTTCAATATTATACATTATTTAATTTAATGTGTATTTTGTTATTACTTGCAGGTATGTTATCCATATTTATCTTGATCTAATAATAATAAACTAAAATAAAAAATATTTTATTGATTATTATAATTTATTTATTTTTAGGGGGGGGGGGTGTTGTTGGCATACCATGGTCACTTGAAAAAAAATTGGCACGCAGAAGTGAAAAGGTTCACCGACCCTGTTGTAGGGCATCCTCAATGAAATGTCGTCATAATTTTATTAGAAGCTGTAATTTGTTTGTACTCAATCACCAGCTTAAATAGGCCATTAATTTCATGAAGAAGTGTGTCTTTATAGAGTAGATACACTTTTAATAATAAAACTAAGACATGTCCACCACAAAATACATTAGTTTTATAACCCAAAATACTTTTCAAAATACAAAATACATGTATTTTTAAAATACAAAACACATTAATTTTAATTTTAATGATTGTTCAATATCTTGCACTATGCAAAAATGTTTTAATTGCTATGTCATAGTATAAATTTTTATACTATGTAGAATTCCATACGGGCCGAAATTTCCTGGCCCGGACCCAGCCCGACCTGTAGAAAAAAAATTTGGGACTCGGTCTGGTATAAAAGTAAAATTCCGGCCTTGTTACAAAAAATTCTTTGGCCTGGCCTAATTAAAAATTTTATACACATGACATCACACTCCAGTATGCGCAGCCGCAATTCACTCCAGCAGATGATCTTTAGCCTCAATTTGTATAAATTTTAAACAAGCTGGATAAATGGCGGAAGTTGATGCCGTCGCTATCTCCAAATCAAAAGAATCCAAGCTCCCAAAATGACCCTGGCTCAGTTCGTACTAAAAAATTATTGGCCTAGTATAAATGCTGAAACTTCGGCCCGCGTCTAGCCCGTACAAAAACTTAATTGGCTCAAGTGAATTTCTACAAAAGATAGATTTTTATGCCAATGTGGTTAAAAATTCTCCTGTACGTGATGTTCTGACAAGAAATATTTATTTTAGCTATTTTCATGCTTATATATTTATTTTATTTTAAAGTGCCCAGAGCTGCGAAGTACAGGCACACCCGTTCCCTCCCTAAATTTATTTCTGCTTGTGGCCATGTAAACTATATTTAGTTTTTTATGAATCTCTATTTGTACGCAAATGTTTGAGTTATCATTAATCCATAGTTATTGACAAGTTCCCCCCTTAGCTACTTGTACACTGCCTGCTGTAAATGCATTAACGTATTATTACATTCATTTTGCATGGATTAACACATTTTTCCATAAGACAGGTTTCTTTTCACAAGTTTTTGTGTACTTTCATTACTCTCTTTTTGTACTCCCTTATTTGTACTCCCTTTTTGTACTCCCTGTTTTGTGTACTCCCTTAGAAATATATGTACTATTCTTCAAAAAGTATAAATTAAAAATTTTAATTGTAGAATAATGGCAATTTTAAAATGTATCCATTTTTTCCAAAAATTGTTGGACTGGGCTAAGTTTTACTGATTATTGCACGGACTAGGTTGCACCATTTCCTTTTATATGATCTGCGTTGAGACCAGGCCTGAAATTTTTTTCCTGTCCAGACCTCTTGGAAGAATATCCAGGTCTGGCTCGGTCCGGAAAAAAAGAAGTCTGACCTTTCCTGGCCCGAATCTGCAGAAAAAAAGTACAGCCCAAGCCCTGTCATTTCTGGAAAGCGTGATGACCAGGATCAATAGAATATTTCAGGGTTTCGGCCTGAAAATAGTGTTTTGGTCTTACACCCATTATCATCAAAAATATTATTTTGAAATATTTCAAGTATATTTTTATATGTAACAGGTAGTGTGATGTATCCCAATTAATTAATTCCCTTTCATTAGGAGTTCTCAAGTATGTATTATTCATCTTTTCACGCCATAACTAACTTCTAAATTGGAAAACTTTGGGTGATTGTAATTGTGTAACACACAACAAACATTTATAATTCCCACAGCAACATTAAGAAGTATAAAAGCTTTTATTATAAGAAATGTTTCGGCAGAAGATAAAAATCTTTATTGTACCACATTTGAAAACTAGTCGGATATGTCAATCCCAAAACTTTCTTCTATCTCACACAGGTTTCGCATACACTAAAAAGAATCAGCATCAAGGTCTAACTGAAACTCAAGTTTTATTAAATTCCGTGCATTATTTCTTGAGATAGGACTGTCGCTAAAATCGTGTCAATCCTGCAAAATGCTGCATAGTAGCACCACCTGCTGGGCGATTTTTACCAAAAACGAATCAGCACCCATTTATATCAGGGACTTACTGAATCTAAAGTTTTATTAAATTCCGAGCATTAGTTCTTGAGATAGAGCTATTGCAGAAATCGCAAAAAATGCTGCCTAGCAGCGCCACCTGCCGGGCGATTTTTACCAAAAACTAATCAGCACCCATTTATATCAGGGACTAACTGAATCTAAAGTTTTATTAAATTCCGAGCATGAGTTCTTGAGAGAGAGCACCCACAAAATTTTTCTCACAGACAGACAGACATTTTCTAAAAATAGTCCAATCGTGTTCAGGACCTTCTAAAACGTATAAATCCGTCGAAAACCGGAAGTCTAAAATTTTCATGAATCCAATACTTTCTTCTTGTAAAGATAGAAGAAAGTAAAAATACATTTCTATTAACTTCCAGAAATGAATTCAAAGACTAGACAAAACCGCCAAGCATGTGTCTCCTGTTGTGAATCATTCATTTGCGGTTTAAACCAGTCTATCTGTTTAAAATATAAAATACAAATGTATTTTCGATACTGCTTAACTCTGACTTGTTTTACTGCATCGAATGAGTATGCAGTAAATCTTTCAGTTAGTGATTGAATATTTCACATTCAATGGAGGATGCTCTACAATAGATTCTTCTCTTAATCTTGTGCCGTTTTTGAGATAGGAATGCTAACTCCACACTTTGCTGCTAGGGGGATACAGTAGCTAACTTTGTTCACCTACTATTACAAAAAGAGAAGGGAGAGTACTAAAATATCTAATACATTTTCTCTTTCTTTCAGTACCTGCACAGTGGAAAGAATAGAGGCAAGGTTGTTGTTCAACTGTAAAAAGAAATGTCATTAAATTATTAGTCATGTATAGTGTTGAAAAGATTTAAAATAAAGAACTGTTTGTTTATTTATTTGTGCACTGTCCTCCTCACAAAATGTGTTGGATATCTTGCTGACCTAAGATTACTTTTTTTTTCTACATATGTATACACTAGCATATAACGCTGTCAAAAATGACGGATTGTCGATCCGCGTTTCATTTTCATAAGTCTTCATACAAACAAACAGCATGAAGATTTATTATTGAAAGGTTTGTATTGTAGAAAAATACATTTTAAAAATGACAAATGATTTCTACAAATAAAAATAATGAGGATATATACACACACACACACATATATATATATATATATATATATATATATATATTACTTAGTATTACATTTCTAAAATAGTTCAACGATTGGACAAAACATTCAAATTAAATATTAACAAATAATCCATGTGTGAAAGTTTTTGTAAAAAAGTGTTATCAATGAGTTTCTAAACAGCTAGACTCACCACATAACTGATTGTTTGTTTATATAAGCAAAATTAAATGCAAATTACGCTGTACTATGTGTTTCTTATATTTTAATTACGTTTGGTAAGAAATAATCATTTTACAGTTTATGACCCATTATCCCGAAATCCAAAATCCGGAAGGAGAAAATTCGAAAATTTTTACTAAATTTTTAGATTTTCTGAAATTTTTCGAAAATTTTACCAATTCTTAAATTTTTTTTCAGTCCATTGTGTTTCAATGTCTAATCACTCAAATATTGTTACTTCGGTGGCGGGTGAACACGGTCCCCTCTTCCCGAAATTAAAAACAAATAATTTTTCTCTCAAATTTTATTTTAAAATTAATTTATATTACGATTCGTTAGAAACAAAAAAAAAAAAAATAGTTATATATTTATTTCATCAAGGGTGATTCGGTTCAAGTTTTTCTAGAAATTTAAGGCATTCGGTTTCGAAAATTTTTGTCTTCAGTCCAAAAATTCGAACATAAACATCTCGAATTTTGAACGATCGTCGCCGGAAAAATCAATTATGTCGATCGTTCACAGAAAAACAGTAGACAATTTCTTCAAATGATTGTGGAAACAACGTGAATTTCGTCAAAAGATCGAAAAAAAAAAAAAAAAACGCAAATTTTATTGCAGGATTGCAAAAAAACGCTTATTTTGTTCACAAATCGCAGAAAAACGCGAATTCCGTCAATGACTTGCGAAGAAAACGCAAATTTCTTCCAAGGACTCCGAAAAGGTGTAAAATTTCATCAATGGATCACAAAAAAAAAAAAAATTGGTTAAAGGATCGCAAAAAAAAAATCCTCGAATTTCGTCAAATAATCGCGGAAAAACATGAATTTTTTCAAAGGGTCGCGAAAAAAAAGACACAAATTTCTTCAAAGCACTGCGAAAAAATTTCTAATTTCGTTAAGGGATCGCGAAAAAAGTGAAGTTTCGTCAAAAGATCGAAAAAAAAAAACGCTAATTTCGTCAAAGAATCTCAGAAAAAATTCGAATTTTGTCAAAGGATCGTGAATAAAAGGCAAATTTCGTCAAAGAATAGCAAAAAACGCAAATTTCCTCAAAGGATCGCAAAAAGAAAACGCAAATTTCTTCAAAGGACTACGAAAAAACGCAAATTTTGTCAACAAATATTAGCAGAAAAAAAATGCAAATTTTGGCAACGAATAGCAGAAAAAAATGCAAATTTTGTCAAAGAATCACGAAAAAAACATGAATTTTGTCAAATAATCGTAAACTTCGGAAGGACCCGAAATCCGGAAAATTCCAAAACTCGGAAAGCCTTTTTGGTCCCGAGGATTCCAGATAATGAGTTTTTACGATGGAAGTAAATTTCAAAATCCGCCAGTAGATGGCGCCTGTATACTGAATCAACCTCAAATCCTCCCTACGAAATAAATCTCCGCTACTTCTGAAAAAAAAAACTTGCTTACAAAATTTTTTTTTTTTACAGAAATGGTGATATATATGTTTTATATGATATCGTTTTTGAAGGTTTTACAAATATTTTAACAGCAGAATCGAATGTAGCATAAATTTTTTAGTAAGCGTAACATGGCGTTTAACTATGGTTGATTCGCAAACCGGAGTGGTCGCACCCGGATGCGTTACAGACAGTTTCTTGCCTTTGGATTTTATTATATGGAAGATATGAGTATTAGCTAACTTAGCTGGTAAACTGGTTAATACTAAAGATGTCAAATCTGGTTTTTAATGGAACACTCTCACCAAATGCTTTCAACCTCAGGACATACCTGCATAGTATCAAGGCCAAATTTTATATAGGTTATTCAGGCTTTATTTTCTAAGCAGCCAGACCGATCCCACCAGATACTGTAAAAAGTCTGCTGTGCAAACAAGAGCAGTACTGCTGCGCCAAGCTTTAATGACCAGTTACGGGAGTATTTGTATTTACAAGATTATAAAAAAGGATTTCGTTACTTATGTGGTAATAATACATAAAAAGTGTAGCTTTCTTTTGGATGAAGAGGATATATTTAAAGAAATATGTTGTGACCAGAAGGACCCATGTGAAGCTTTTGCACTGCAATCTTTAAGATTATTTCCAGGTATGTTTTAGCACTGATTTTTTTTTTTTAAATCAAACGTGTTTTAACGAAATGTGGTTGTACTATCTCAGAAACTTGTTCAAAAACTTTTCGACTACTACCTCATTCGTTGTCGTATGTTTTGTATGTGCATAGAAAAAAGGATGTTGACAACAGAAATAATATATATAATGATTGCTTGTGTATAAGAAAATGGGAATAGATTGCCAGAAAATATTTTGCCAAATATTCTTCTCTCTCCAAGGTTATTTCTCTAGGTTGCCAAATCCCCTATACTGGGAAGGAAAAAAAAAAACGATTTATAAAAAAAAAAATTGAAACGTTTAGACGTTTGGGGAATTTATATGAAAGCATTTCCTTAGATTTTGCAAAATGTCTTAAATACATAAATCAATATTTGGTACACCACTTTTGTAAGCCTACTGGAACTTAAACATGGGATGTTCAAACTTTGTGGTCCAGAAGCCATTTAAGTGACGTCGGACTTCGCTGGCGTATTAACAACTTAATGAATTATTAAAAAATAAATAAAATTTTTCTGAATACGTGCTCTACTGGTGCTCTGATACAGTATGCATATACACAGCCATGATTAAACAAATAAACAATAGGTGACCCACACGTAAAAATTAAATGAAAACCCGATTAAAAGCTTGATATTTTTTTCAAAAAGTATGCGCAAGAAATAAATTAACAATCTTATTTTAATTGCATTATAGGATGATGTCATCTGATAATGCAGTATTTTATTTTTGTGGCAACACTGATTTGAGGAAAACCTTTCATTTCATTTATGAAAACAATGCCGATTTAATCTTTGATTATCAGCAAATTTTAATGAAAAAACATGTTTTAGGAAAATGTGTTTGTACTATGTCAGAAGCCAGTAGCGTTCAAAATCTTTTCATATGGTCTCTCATTTGTAGTTTTGCATTTCGTATTTTCTTAGAAAAAGGGATGTTGACAGCAGAAATAATATATACGATAATTTAGATGTCTAAATATGTTTTGTTTTCATTTACAAAATACATTATCAAACAATTTTAACATGGTTTGAAAAATACATAACGAGAATGGAAGAAATCTTTTTCATTCATGATTCAACGGAAAATTTTCTGGAAGAGTATAGTTTGGTTTGAAAGAAATTGCATTCCGATAATTAAAAATATACAAAAAGGCTCCATCCATTTCTTTTTTAAACGATTCAGAGTTGTGATCATTAAATTCATTTTACTTATCCCTCCCTTCTAGAAATTTTTCTGCTGAATAAAAATTTAAATGTTTCTTCCATTCGCATAATTTTTTCATACAGTGTATTTTGTAAATAAAATCAATACATCTAAATTATCATAACATGGGATTTTCTTTTTGCTTAAAGATATTCATTTCATTGAATAGAAAGCTGCAATTTTTATGTACTATTACGGCATAAGAAGCAAAATCCTTTTTTATAATCTTGGAGAGAAGTCAATACAAATACTCATGTGACCAATCATTAAAGCTTCGCTCAGCAGCAATGCTTTGCACAGATAATGCCCACACTCAAAGTATCTGGTGGGATGTGAGGGATCGGTCTGGCTACTTAGAAAATGTTATACAATAAATGCCCGAATAACCTCTATAAAATTTAGCCTTACATAGATGCCCTAATTATGAGATGTTACATTACCCACAGAAAGTGATTCTCTGCCTTCTCACATTCTCTAATACATTAAGCATATTAAAAAGCCAGATTTGATACTTCAACTTAGAATAGCAACAACATCTTTATGTACCTGTTACTTGCCAAAAGACCCCTGGTTCAAGTCAGTGTCTCCTATGAAAATGTTAACATATTGTCACAACTCCAGTGTTCCGAGCGGGATCTCTCTATTACGGTAGCGTGGAAACACGGTTTTTTAGACAGATTTCTTATTTAAAACCAGAAGAAATTTATTCACTGGAAAATTACAAGTAGTGATGAATCAATGAATATTCTTTTACCCTCAAAGTTCATGGGTTGAGTTTTCATCAGAGTCTTTAGACGGTCTAGAGTTTGTGAAATACAGTCTCTATTCATTTAAATCATGGGGCCCTAAAGGTACCCCTCACTTTCACTTAGCAGCGCTGAGTCGCTGTTCTCCTTCTCACACGACAAACGAAGTCGTCCCCCTTCAGAGGCAGGGAGTAAAAACCCTTTCCTCCAAGCAGAATTCTCACTTCTTCCAAGCGGAGAGGAAACTCTCCACGGATCTCCAGCACCGAATCCTCTCTCCGGCCAATTTCTCCAAAGTCCTGACGGTCGGGGGAGGGGGGGGCATGGGCGGTGACCTCCATCATTTAGCCCTATCATAGGCGACTTATACCTCTATTGGGTCACAGCGATTTCATCATCTCGTGCTCTGGGAAGCAAAGTCTCAACCGTGGCGATATGGGGGGTCTGGGTCATCCATTTAAGTGTCATGCAATGTCGCCTGCGAGTCTGGCCTTTTTAACTTAGCAGTCTCACTTGTCACCAGGAAAAGATCGAACAGTGCTTTTGATGTTCCGACATGCGTAGGTGATCTAACTCGAGGCGTGGGAACTGTTTTTAGGCGAGAGCCTATATTTATTAGCTGGGAAAGCTTCAAGATCTCACAGCATCACCGCACACCTCGGAGAGATTTTTCATAGTAGGGAAAAATCTATACTGGAGCACCCTAAACACCTGTTTCAATCACAACAGAGGCTCAAATATGGGCACTTACTGACACTAATTGTACATTACATTCCTGAATATATTACCATAAACACATAAATTCCATTACACAATTAAAACAATACAATTACATAAATAAATGAATTAGAGATTTATATACAGGTTGTTAAACAGAAAATCAACCTACACGACTCAAGCAGTCAGTCCATGGAATTGCGTCTTCCGGGCCGGTAACCAATCGATCGGCGATCTTCCTGCGTTTTTCCCAAATATCTAATTAATGCGAAATTCTTTTCGGCGTTGTTTTCCGCTGTTTTAACGTTGCTGATTTTAGTTTTGTTTTGCGGCGATAGGAAACCCGGGGTTTCTAAACAATTAGATTCGAAGAATTTCTTTTGCTTTCTTCCTAACGTGCGATACCGGTTCACCCTTTTTGAGGACTTCCTTCCCGAAGAATTAAACTTAATTTTTGTCTTTAAGACGGTGTCTTTATTTCGTCCCTCATCCTTAAATTCCCGGATTTCATTCTTCTCTAAAGATGAACATCTTTTTGTGACAATCTCACACCTATCATTCACTCTGGGATTACTGTTCATTACGTTTTCTATTACCGTTTCACTTACGCCTGTCTTAACACTACCTGACTCCCTATCCTGGAACAAGTTATCCATAACTTTCGCATTGGAATTAGGTATTTTCAACTCTTTTCCCTTTTCTTCGGGATGTGATTTTAAATGTCCCAGCTCTTTTTCAGAAGGCCATACTATTTGAATAGGGTCAGTTACGGCGCGCCCTATTTCTTTCTGCGAACTAACCTTGTAACGGGATTTGTATAAGGCGAGTTCCCTGAATAAGCGTCTTTTAAAAGCAACTAATAACCGGTCAGCTACCCGCTTCTCCCAAGATCCTTCTTTCAGGGATCTCGCTAGACCTTTTTACTTCTTCCCTTTGTTCTTTCCGCTGAAAATAGAAAGACGGGTTCTCTAGCTAAAATTGTTCTAAGGGGTCTAAAATTGCTCACAATGCTTTTCTTTCCCGCTTTGACTGTAGGGGAGTATAGTATCGAAACCCTTTCTTTTCTGACTATCCATGTTAGTCGTTTCTGACCTCTCAGATTTGGGGGATAATTTATTTCCTCTTTTCCTTTCTTTTTCCGTAGGAAGTTTACTGTGTGGGTTGTTGTCGTAATCCACAGCTAACAAGTTTGTGGTTTTAGGGGGAATTGAATGGTCCTCTTCATGGTTTTTTTGTGGTGCCAAACTCCCAAAGCTAATAGGCAGTTTCGCCTTCATTTTGTCTAACAAATTTTGCGTTCTGTTCCCTAATAAATAATAAGACATTTCGGTATTCTTATCTACCACTGCGGCTTTGATTAAAAGGTCACCCACATCTGTCTGAAGTCTTATTTCTACGAGGGGTAGACATTTTAGTTTATTATCAAGAGGTTGTCTTACTCTCACTACCTCTCCCGTATACTGTTCCTTGGTTACGTCATTTGCACTAATTAAGTCCAACAAACTGCCTGTATCCCTAAATATCTTCATTTTTTTCCCATTTACCATCCCTTCGCTTAGATAGGGATCGAAACTCTCATCTAAATCGTTCAAGTCTGCCAGTTGACACACTATTTCGGCTTTATCATTTATCCTTTTTAGTTCTGGGCAAGAGTATCGGAGACGGTCGGGCTATTACAAATAAAACAAGACATACCTCTTCTCCGTTCAAAAATTTTATCCCTATTTTTTTGTTCATCCCGATCACGCCAGTTTCTTTTTACTTCAAGCCCTTTTTGTTCCGCTTTTGGTTTCTCAGTGAATCTACTCCTCTCAAACGATTTTCCATTATTTGGGTTTTTAGGGGGAGCTTGTTTTCTCTCCGTTCTTCTGACCGCCTCATAATGATCCAGTTTTTGGGTCAGATCCAATGGCGTAATTATTGTACTCCAAGAGTCAATAAAATGCTGTCTAATTTCGGAGGGCACCTTCCGTTTGATCTGGTCAGTAATTATCAGGTCCCTAAGTTGACTAAATTCGGACATCTGAATACCGCTTAACCATTGGTCGAAATAATTCGTAATTTCATACGCAAAATCTTTCCAATTTTTTTCTTTGAACCGTGGTGTTGTTATGAATTTGATTCTGAAGTCTTCTGCACTAATTTTAAACCTTTCGAGTAATTTACCTTTCACAAAATCAAAATTATCCATTTCGTCTGGTGGTTCTCTAAGAATAACTTCTGTCAATTCCATAGGAAGCAAACCTAGCAAATTTGTTACCCATTGCGACTTATCTAATTGCGCTTTTAATGCCTATCTCTCAAATAGGCTGAGATATAAAGAAATCTCTGATTTTCCCATCTCAAATTTAGGTAACACATTTTTTAACAGAATTTTAGGTTCCCTTTCTATTTGACTAGATGATAACGTTAAAGTATCATTTTCCCGTTCGGCCCTAATTCTCGCGAGCTCATGTTCTTTCTCAATTTTATCTTTTTCCAATTTCGATCTCTCTACACGGTCTTCTTCAATCAACTTTAATTGATTTAACGCCATTGTCTCATCATAATCGGGGGCCTCCGTTATCTTTTTAACCAATTTAGGAATTGTATCATTTGACAAAACCTCTACTTCAAATTCTATCGCAAGGGTTTGCAGATTGCATTTTCGAAATCCCGATATGCCTGCCATAATCACTAATTTTAAATTCTAACACAATTTAATTCCAATTTCCCGCACATAAATACAATAAAAAAATACACAATTTTTCTTCCACAAAACAACATAAAAATAAATAAATAAATAACAACATAAAAATAAATACAGTAGTTTCTAATCAGCACAAAATACAATCAATATACATGAATTCATAAAATTTGACAGATAAATTAACTGCTAATTAACTCATTAAATTCTCGCATTTTTGAATTCCGGTAAAACCCAATTCCACATGTGACATGCTTGGTATCTGAAAATTTCTTTCACAATATGCGTGAACTCATAGGAAATATTCAAATATTAATTTTACTGCACTTAAATTTTATTTAGTTACAAACGGGATTTTCTTTCCCTTTTTTTTCCATGAAAATATTAACAATTCTATGGCCTAAAATTTTCAGAGTTCACTCTTTCTAAAAATTTTTACAATTACAGAAATTTACTTTCTTGAGACATAAATAACTTAGTTTCACAACAATTTTAATTTACTATCTCTAAAAGATTTTCCTGACCTTAATATTTTAAAATTTCATATATTTAAGAGTTTACAAACAAGTTAAATTACACTTTCTGCCCATATCACTGTTACAACACCTCAAAGCCTCTATTGGAATCAAAACAGTGCTTACCTGGGTGTAGTTTCTCTCGGCTCGGCTGTCCGTCTCTGTTCAAAATTGTGCGCTACTCGTCCGTCTGTCCCTGCCCAAAGTGGCGGGTATAGAGTCTGGCTGTCCTGCCCAAACTGGCGGGTGTGGTGTCCGGCTGTGCGTCTCGGCTGTCCGGCCCTGCCCAAACTGGCGGGTGTAGAGTCCGACTGTGCGTCTTGGCTGTCCGGCCCTGCCCAAATTGGCAGGTGTAGAGTCCGGCTGTGCATCTCGGCTGTCCGGCCCTGTCCAAACTGGCGGGTGTAGAGTCCGGCTGTGCGTCTCGGCTGTCCGGCCTGTCCAAACTGGCGGGTGTAGTGTCTGGCTTGTACGGCCAGACTAGTGTCTAGCTGTACGGCTTGGTCCTGCCCTGCCCAAACTGGTGGGTGTAGAGTCTGTTTTTTCCACTCTAGTTTCAGCTGCACTCGCTGTTTCCGTCACGTCCTCACTCTGCTAAATAGATCCCTTCCGAGCTGCCACCATTTCTGTCATAACTCCAGTGTTCCACACTGGAGTTATGACAGAAAGCGAGATCAGGACACAACACGAGAGCGGGATCTCTCTATTACGGTCGCGTGGAAACACGGGAGACAGATTTCTTATTTAAAACCAGAAGAAATTTATTCACTGGAAAATTACAAGTAGTGATGAATCAATGAATATTCTTTTACCCTCAAAGTTCATGGGTTGAGTTTTCATCAGAGTCTTTAGACGGTCTAGAGTTTGTGAAATACAGTCTCTATTCATTTAAATCATAGGACCCTAAAGGTACCCCTCACTTTCACTTAGCAGCGCTGAGTCGCTGTTCTCCTTCTCACACGACAAACAAAGTCGTCCCCCTTAGAGGCAGGGAGTAAAAACCCTTTCCTCCAAGCAGAATTCTCACTTCTTCCAAGCGGAGAGGAAACTCTCCACGGATCTCCAGCACCGAATCCTCTCTCTGGCCAATTTCTCCAAAGTCCTGACGGTCGGGGGAGGGGGGCATGGGCGGCGACTTACACCTCTATTGGGTCACGGCGATTTCATCATGTCGCCTGTGAGTCTGGCCTTTTCAACTTAGCAGTCTCACTTGTCACCAGGAAAAGATCGAACAGTGCTTTTGATGTTCCGACATGCGTAGGTGATCTAACTCGAGGCGTGGTAACTGTTTTTAGGCGAGAGCCTATATTTATTAGCTGGGAAAGCTTCAAGATCTCACATTGCACAGATAATGCCCACACTCACAGTATCTGGTGGGATGTGAGGGATCGGTCTGGCTACTTAGAAAATGTTATACAATAAATGCCGGAATAACCTCTATAAAATTTAGCCTTACATAGATGCCCTGATTATGAGATGTTACATCACCCACAGAAAGTGATTCTCTGCCTTCTCACATTCTCTAATACATTAAGCATATTAAAAAGCCAGATTTGATACTTCAACTTAGAATAGAAACAACATCTTTATGTACCTGTTACTTGCCAAAAGACCCCTGGTTCAAGTCAGTGTCTCCTATGAAAATGTTAACATATGATCTGTAAGCAGTTTAGGAAAAACTTGAGATATTTAAGGACTCTTTTCAATCTCCATTCTGAATCCTCTAGAAATGCGATTTTAGAATAACAAAACAACTGAAATCACCAATGAATCTCTTATCTAGCTATATATACAGTAGTGGCCAAAATTGTGGAAACCTTTTGGGAAAAATGTTTTTTTGAAGTTTGATGGCTCATAACACCCAATATTTTTTAGTTATACCATAAAAGCTATGTACCACTAGAAAGATAATTTACTCAAAAATATCATGCAATAAAGTTTGTTCAATTCTAATTAATTAACAAACATTGTTTGTGTAAGTATTATCTGCAGCCAGCTAAAGCAGCATGTTCCTTGGTTTCATGTCCTCCGAATTCATGTAAGTTTGGCAACACTCAGTGTTCTGTTTTTTGGAATGTGAAAAAATGATGTTATAGAATAAGTCGTGTGATGGCTCGCTTATATTTGTGTGTGAATAAATCCGCTTTTATACAGTTAAGAACCAGCAGTGTGTGAGTATAGTTTAAAACGCAATAACAAACGTTATAGCCAAATAATCAGAAGAAGGCGTTAAAATCTGGTTAGGTTGATGATAATGATTTTTCTTTTACCAATGCATACGAATGTTTAGAGTATTTCAGACTGATTCCATTTTATTTGGTAATGTCAAAGCTAGGGTAGTATTTTAAAATATATATGTGTGTCATATTTTGGTATTTATAGGAGGACTTTCATCAATATATTTTGATTGCCATCAAGTTGCTTAAGCTCTTGGCCACCTTTCAATTTTTGAGCTAGTAAAGCATAATAAAATGAACAAAACATCATACAGAGTTGATTAGTTACCCAGAAATCGATGTGTAACAATATTTTTAAGTGTAGAAAGCTAAGAAATTTGAAATAAAATTAGAAGTAAATTAACAAAGGGATGTGCAAACCACAACTGGTAAAGGTAGAAAAAGGTTCAGGAAAGCACATGGCGGTAGAGTCCTGCATGGGGTCGGGTTACCCGCAGTTCAGGTCGGCACTATATTTTTTCGTTGTGGTTCAGGTTGACTTCTACTTTTTTGTTGCGGGTTCGGGTTGACCCGCTCTTCTAAAAGAATGTACACAATATTTTTGCAGGTTCAAAATATGTATACAATAAGACTTCCATAATGGATACTCTTGAAAATCGACTTTTTACACTACTTGGAAAGGAGCAAAAAATGCCATTCATGTAATCACTTGATCATAACTCGCTTTTTTTTTTACGAACTGTGTTCTGTGCAACAATTTGCAAATCTTGCTGACAAATTGCTAACTCACGAAAAGAATAAATTTTGACTTGCGGTTATACTAACGCATTATTATATCTACTGTTTTAATACCAGGTATCTTCTTCGTGGACTTACTTTTTCATAATTGTATTGAAATATGGATTAATTTTCTGTTCCTTCAGATTCGGGTATAAATATTTTGGGAAGGAGTTGATTTTAAGCAAAACTTTCAAGTCAACCCGACCCATGCAGAATTATAATTCCTTGTCCTCAATTTCAAGTGTAGATTGAATCTTTTGACAATATCTAAAGGTAGCAAAATAGTAACTACTTTTTAAAACAAGTAGTTGTAGTTAACTACATTTTTGGTGAAGTAGTTGTAGATTGCTACTAAAATAAAGTAGTTTTTCAGACTCCTAACTTATTCACATTTAATAGTTCATATTTAAAAAAAAAAAAAATTCTGTATGAATATTTTATCTTTTCCTTTGGATAAATTATGCAAAAGCCTCTACGTACATAAGGTGAGTCATGAAGAAATTTTTAACTTTAAAGCGTGGTAAAGGTAGATCTACAACTACTTTATCAAAATGTAGTTAACTACAACTACTTGTTTTAAAAAGTAGCAACTTCAAAAGTAGTTACTATTTTGCTACCTTTAGATATTGTCAAAAGATTCAATCTACACTTGAAATGAACGTGTTGCATGACAATAAAGTTTGAGAACCTCTGATCGAATCGAATGAATCCTGGTTAAAAGTTACATAATAGGAGTACTGTGCTTCAAATGACTTTGAATGAAGACATTCCTGAAACAACCAGGTTAAGCACAGGCAAATTCTTTGCTGGGATGGAGGAATTCTGTTCATTATGATTTTTGAAATTTTTCCAAATCTTTAATGCAATTTTTAGCATAGTATCACATGTTGTGGCAATTTTTTAACAAGTTTTTTCTGTAATGGAAATAACTCTTTGACAAATTAAAGTTCAAAGAGTGCCAAATTGGTTCCTATAACACCATAAATGACAATACTGATGATTTTAATTTCATCTGTGTCGAAATAAAAAATCAATATAATTCTAACTCTATTTAAATTGAGACTACAGTGGGAAATGGATTTCTTTTATCGCTCAAAAATTCATAAACACGAAAACCCACTAAAAATCACATAAAAGTTAATAAAATGTGTGGGGAAAAAAAAAACACTGTATGAATTTCAAAAAAGTTATTAAAATATGGTCAAAATTTATTATATTTAGCAAAAAGATTGAAACCATTGATTGATTCATTTCACTAATGTGTAAAAAATCCCTGCAAAAATTAAAAAAATGCTAAAAATCGCATAACAAATCACCAATAATTCAAGAAGAGAAAATGTACTATATTGGGCTAAAAGATTAAAACCAGATTCCTTTTAGGAATGTCAAAAAATTGCTGCAAAGTGGAAAAAAAAAATCACTAAAAGATGCAAAACATGAAAAATTGCTAAAAATCGCTAATAGTTAAAAAATAGAAACATACAAAATTTACTACATATTGGGCTAAACAATTTCTTTTTTGAATAAAAAAGGGACGGGAGAATGTGGAAAAAAAAAACTCTAAAAATCGCATAGAATAATTAAAAAAGCTAAAAATACGGAAAAAGAGGTATGTGTCTGCAAAAATAGGAGCTGTGCAAGCTCTGTATGAGGGAAGCAGAAAAAAAATCATGCAAGTATCAATAATGTTTAGACTTTATTCCTATGATCATGGTTACATAGAAAAAAAAAAATAATGTAACATCGTAGAAATGAAACAAACAAACAAAGCGATTTTTTCCCCCCAAAAGCTAACAAAATGAAGGAGATTTCTATATATTTTCAACAGACGCTATATCAAAAATAAACTGAGGCACTTTTTTATTAACTTTATCACAAAATGGCAACAGGAAAAATACTAGTTTACTAAAATAACATACATAAAATAGAGATAAAGAGATTTTTAAAAAACATATTAAATAAACCTGTCAACTTTAAAAGCATTTTAATTACAGAATAAATATTTATATTACATAATAATCTGTGGCTTAAAAAATACAAATATTATATTAAAAAAAATAAAATAAAAACGTGTACAAACAAAAGAAAAAAAAGTTTCACAAGCAATTTTTTCCCCCCAAAAGCTAACAAAATCAAGGAGATTTCTATATAGTTTCAAGAGATTGATCCAAAATTCAAGAATCTTTCTCCCAAAAAATCAGAAGAGTCGACAACTTTTATATTCTATGTTTCCATAATAATTTAAATATTTTTAAGCTTAATTTATTTTTCTTGTTCTTAATATTTACCTTGCAATAGGATACAACTTTGATTATTATCAAAAAGAAATTCTTAAAATGTTTCACCCTATTCGATATCTAGGAAAGTTCCCAAATACTAAGTAATCTTTTTTAGTTTGTCTTCCTCCTCTCAAAAATGTAAAACTCAACTGCAGCTATATTTCATTTTCCCAGTATAGCAGAAACAGTGCAGCACAGCAGTGGCAATGCAAATTATTTAAGACCTTGCAGATGAATTCTAACAGCTTAAAAAGAAATACAAGCTTAAAATAATTGTAGGAAATTTACTTTTTGACTACAGACTGCTGTTCTTATTGGATCTTCTCATTTTATTTTCTTTGTAAATACAAATTTCCATTATTTTATGAGTTACTAAGTGCTGGATTGCAAAAGGAAGTTCTGCCAATGGGTTCATTTTAAAGTTAGTGCTACTTTTCTGTTACCTAGGCACAGGTGATCAATTGTCAAATACTATTTCAATTGTCATCCTTTAGAGTGAAAAAATGTCCCGTCCTATTCCACATGATTATTTTACTCGGGCGACAGTAGGCTTAGTTATAATAGTAATTATAGGCTTGTCTACAATTTAAAAAAAAAAAACATGT
Source organism: Maratus michaelseni (assembly GCA_963931845.1). Taxonomy (NCBI): domain Eukaryota; kingdom Metazoa; phylum Arthropoda; class Arachnida; order Araneae; family Salticidae; genus Maratus; species Maratus michaelseni. Next base: position 472,020,188 of record OZ007589.1, read on the forward strand.
AATATTTTTTTTTTCAGAAATTGGCATTTGGATTACTAATTATGCAACTTGCACAAAAATAAGAGAAACGGATGCTTTTCCTTTTATTTCTGCATCCATGCATTAGAAATACCACTTTCGTGTTTAACTTAAGTGTTCTCAGTTTGTAATATAACTTCTGATAAAAAAGAAGTGTTTTCTTTTTGTATTTTAAGTGAAATAAGTAAAAGTTGTTTTAATTTTCAAATTTATTTGACTTACTGACGATTATATGTTTGAATTCCTTAATCAAGGTTGGTGTAATGCTGCCAAAAGAAAAATATATATATATCTCTGCTGTTGGTAATATTTGTGACTGGCTGACAGAAAAGTACCCAGCCAACTTTGATATGTACTCCAAATAGTCCTTTTAAAGAAGAAATCGCAAGAAGTCTGTTTTAATTGGATACTGCTCCGAAAGAGAAGAGTTCACACTTGTATTTCTTGTACACCGGGCTGTACCACCGCCAGGTGCCTGGTGAGGATGAACATGATGAAAGGCTGTGCAATGCAGATGGCCAGCAAGAGGTAAGAGCTGTGGCGACTGGTCGAAGAGTAATGATCTGATGTCGTTTTTGGCAGTATCAGCACTCTCAACGTCCTGATCTGAAAACAAGAAATATAAATTTTTAATCCTAAATTGAATGACACTGGAAAATTTCAACAAAATCCATCCAATGGAAAGCAATAAAAGAATGTTTTCTCCACTGGCGTCTGCCCCCACAGTTACCCTGAATGAACTTGCATTCAAAATTTGAGCAAAATTAGTTTGTTGAAAGGAAGTAAATCCTAGTTTTTAAATTCCCCCCTCTCTTCCAAACACGCATAGGACTGAGTTCCATAAATGGGAAAAAAACATTGAAACTATCTTGAAATTGTTTTGAATGAAATGTCTCACTGTTGGATCAAAATCAGTTGGATATGCAATTTCAATCAAAAATGTCTTTCCCTTGTTGCGGTTCCTCTTAGAATACACGAATACGACAATGAACATGTGCGTAACATTAGACGGAAAATCAGCTTGATGGAAGTGGTTTAAACATCAATTCAAAGATTTGATTTAGACAGACATCCAGACAACAAACAAAGTTAAATAAATGTGGTGTAGAAAACAATGAAAGTAAAATTGAAAGTTGCACACTAAAAAGTTGAAAGTTGCACAATAAAGTAGTTATTGCATTAAAAATGAATAAATAAGATTTGATAAAATGCTGCATTTATTATTAGCTTTATTGGTACTTCTCTATTATCCAGTCGACCACTTGTCATAACAAAAAACTATCGCCAAATAAACGTTGCCATTGGAATATCCAAATAAATAAATAAATAAAATATAAGAATTTAAGGACACAATTGTTAATAATGAAATAACTAATAAATTGGTAAAACATAATGAAAGATACACGCAAATGTCAAATTAAAAACCACGTAGAATGCTTCTGACATCAAGTCAATGGGACTGCATTTTTGGTGTTTCATCTTACAGTTTGGCGATAAGTAGAGAAGTACCGCTTTATTTTATTTTGATTTTTGAACTTTTTTCGTATTTTCCTTTAATAATAATAAATAGTGAAGAGACAAGTAAAAAAGTTTCATTAGAGACAAAAGAGGTTTCAAAGAACAGTTTTGACAAAAAATTGCAAACATTTGTTAGATGTAACTGTTACACAGCCATTGCAGAGTTGTGTGTCCAAATCTTTTTCGATATTTTGTGTAGATTACTCATTACAGAAAGTAGTTAGTTCATTTGCATATTGGAAATTCTATACAAGACATGGCTGCGATACTTTAACGTATGCACTGCTACTGCATATCATTCTAAAGGTTGGTGGCTGCAAAACTGTTAACATCTAACAAATCTTGGAGAATTGCCAAGTACTTTAAATGTTTCCAATTATTGTTGGAGTTATGAATTTTTAAAATGAGCCCAATCTTTTTCGACGACCATGTATTAACGATTTGTAGAGGCAAGAATGGTTTGATGATACTCCTCATTAATAATAGTAAAGTATACACCAGAAAATTTAATTAAAAAAATTATATGTAAAGTTCAAGTATTATTACACAAAAGAGTCCGAAGAGAAACTAACCTGACCAAGAATAAATGAATGGATATTAAAACGTATTAGATTACAACTGGGATATCTTTCATGAGTTCTAATCAAACTCTGTTAGAAAGTCATTTCATAACTTTGACCACGGCCAACAGGAATTGAATGAATTCTGTTTGTACAAGTTGCTCTTTATTATTACGAGTGGATTCAACCCAGATTACAGAACAGGGTTGAACATTTTTTAATTAAAAACTCTTTCTACATTTAATCTATATTAATAATATATTAAATGTAATCGATATTAATCTGTTTCTTCAGACTGCTCCATAACACCACCCTTTTTAAATGAAAATTGTCAATTAAGTATTCAAATAAAATTTGGAAAGTTACCAAAAACAGTATTTTCATACGAGTTGCATGCCAGTGGTTAATAAGCAAAGAAATCAACAATCATTTCAACACTTAACAGACATTTTTTTTAGGATGATTATTTCAGTGTTCAATTACATATTTGTTACATTTGAGTTTTATTTATCTGGGGGCCAAGTTTGCACAGGACCTTTTCTCTGACCATTTCGGCCTACTTTTCACCCCCTCATAACTTCGTTTTGGTTTTCCTTTTTAACACATATTAATATAATCAAACTGAACTAGGTTCCACGATTTCGTGTTTCTGTATTTAATATTTTTCGAAATAGGGCTCTTTTGTCACTGACACACAGGGGATCATCCAATAACTCAGGTACTTCTAACATGTAGAATCATGAAATTTGACATAGGTTTTGTCGCACAATTAACCAGAAAAGTCTGAAAACATAGAATTTCTGCCTTTAAACTCTTCAAATACGGGGTGCTGATTTGGCTAACACAATTACACAATAACACATTCAACTACTGGCAAATTAAACTAATTACATTGTTGCAACCATTTGTGTTTTTTGTTGTACGTTAAACATTTAAGTAATAATAGTTGCATAGACAATCATTTACTCGCTTATATTGGATGGCTCGCCAAAGGCCGATGACAGAAAATTAGCCTGAGTTTGAAGGTGTTACATTTTTTCAAGCAGAATGAAATTTTTATATGCTTTTCTAAAAATGTTGGTGAGGCAAATTTTTTACTTTATCTGTCCTTTTTAGGTGCGTTCGTAATTATATAAATACGTAGCACCTATAGTCGTCGTTTGGTCCGTCCGTCTGTCTGTCTGTCCGCATATAACAACGCAAAAACTACCCAACCAAATGGTTTGCAATTTAAAATATATTATCTTTGCAGAATTTTGTTGAGACATTTCAAATTTTATTAAAATCGAATCAAAACTTTAGGAGATATTAATAAAAATATTTATTAAGAAATTTGATTTTTTTTTTTTTTAAATCGGTGCTTTTTTGTTATAGGAGCTTCCGATGGATGTTAAATCGTCAAGCGACCGAGATACTTATTTTATGACAGAAATGAATCTGCAGACGATATAATTCATTTCACAGAATTAAAAATCATCAAGATCTGAATATTTATATAACTAGCTGATACATATATATCTGAATATTTATATAACTAGTTAAGATATTTGTATGAACAGTGTCATAAAATATATACTTAACTAGCTGTTTAACCCGTTCTACGCACGGGATATCATGAATTTAATTCTAAAACGTGCGTACGAACGCACCTCGTTTGTAACGTTTGACGTACAATTTCCAACTTGTTATCTTTTACTTCCTTAAAATAAATTTTATTATAAATGTTGGTATTCTAATCGCAATAGCGCTCTAGTCAATCTGGCAAAACTTTGGTGCTATTTCTGGGTTGTTATTTCTTTAAGTTCATTTTAATGATGTTAATAAACTTTATATTCTGTATACACATGAGATATTATTTGAACTATATATATATATATAGTGTATAGTATGTTAGCATGTATATACAGTAGAAGATCTTTATAATGCAATTCTATATAACGCAATTCTCCATATAATGCACAACTTCTCAGATGTAAACAATGAATTTTCAATTAAGAAACACCTGAATTCTTACATTATAAATAGTTGCTATTCTCTAGAGGACTAAATCTGATACATTAATTTAACTTTATCTCCTTAATTCAGAGCTAAGTACTGAAAAAATTGCTTTGATTTGATACAGCTATGTTTGGACAATCTTTATAAAGTAAAAATAACAATGTGTGGAAAAGATCTATATTATGCAAAAAATTATAACATATAACTCCTGGTAATAAAGAATGCAATATAAAGATACTCTAATGTATTTTGGTATGTTTCACATATATTTGGCCATGTTTTACAAGCTAAATTTAATGATGTGTGAAAAGTGATCTATATAGCGCAAAATTCTATATAACGCACAACCTCATGTTTTTAGGTTTGCGTTATAAAGATCTTCTTTTGTATACTATATATACATGCATATGCATCACACATATAATACATATGCATCATTATGATATCAACATAAACAGGGTATTTTTGTCACCAAATTTGGCGATATTTCATTAAGTGCCACCAAGCTTGCCGAGAATTTGACGCTAGAGACTATTTTTCATTGAAAATTTTTAGGTGAGTAATCATCTATTAATATTATGTGGTTAATTAAATGGCATAACAACACAAAATATAAGATATGTTGCCATGATCGCAAAGAGTTGATTCTTGAATTATCTAACAGAAACTTCCGATTTGGAGGAGGATTGAGCAAGTAAATTATGAAAAAACAAGAACGAAAAATCATGCGTCCAGCATGACTTTTCATGGCATGTTATGAAACACTTTCCAACACAGCCAGAAAACTGTAACAAAACTTCACCGTTAAATAAGGTAAAAGAAGATATGTAAGTAAACAGTTTAGACCCCATTTGAAAATACAGTTTTCGAAATTATCTTCCAGTGTCAAAAAAGTAGTTGAATTATTTTGTGCAACCCTGTATAGGGTCAATAGATGTGGATATATAGCATGAAAAAATGTAGTTGAGTTAAAATATTCACATTTAGCAATTTTCTTCGATCGATGGAAATGCACTCAAAATCCTCTGTACAGCCCTGTATATTATCTGACGACTTTTGTACACACCACCTATTAAGCTAAAAGGCAACTTAAAACTCACTCGCAGCAATGACCAACCATAAACGACAATGTATGTTGTTCTTTGCATAGCCCTGTATATGAATTTATTTATATTCCACAAACTTCTATTAGTCTACTAAATATATTATAGTTCAGCAAGAAAATGCGTAACACAATTGAAAACTACCCTTAAGAGTCTGTAACAGGCCTGTCCAACCTTTCAGCTATGAGGGGCGCATCTCAGCTGTTGGTAAACAAGGAAGGGCGCCATTACTTACATGACTGGAAGCATACAATATTATCTCACTCTGATAGTGTTAAGAACATACACACGTCTTTTGCGTTGACGTGAGTATGTTCTTGAGTCTATGAGAGTGAGCCGAAACATGTCAACAATCTAATAAGTTATTTTACTGTTTATATATTTTTTATTTTACACCTTTTAGCAATTAAAAAAAGTATATTATTACAAGAAATTTTTATATTAAAAAAAGCTAGTAACATGAAGCATTCAAAGGGCACATGCACGTCTTGTACGATACACATACATCTCATAGTAATAGTCATGCTCATTTAAATATAGACGACAGAAAATAAAAATCATATTAAATTCAAAATTTTCTCATATGAAGAACTTTTGGCTCATCTGAAAAACTTTGATTGGATAAAGAGTCAAAAATCGCCGTGATGCTGCCTACATTGTAAAAATAATGTAAACATCAATGATTTGCAATTTAAAAAAAAAATCAACCATTTTTAAAAAATGGATTTTATATTTAGAAAAAGCTAGTCTCAGAAAACATTCTAAAGGGCGCCAAGAAATCTTTCCAGGTTGGACAGCCCTGGTCTGTAATACTTACGGATTCCCTTGTTTTGCCCTGTATATGAACAACCGAGTTTATAAACACACACCTACTATGAAAAAAGTTAGTTAAACTTAAAAAACTCAAACCAAAATTGAAAACGCCCTTATCGCACATAGAGACTGTAAATATCGCACACGTACTGTAGCCGATACCTTTTCGGTGTCACTGTAAATAAACGCAATGCACACAAGAGAGCCATTTATAGTGCACCTCAGTAATGCCTATAATTTTCATTATGTTTGAAATAGAGAAATATCACAAAATTACACTCCAAATGATTTTTCCCCATAGAAAAATGTGTAACAGAATTCTTTTGTTTGACCCTGTAAATGAATAATTAATGCTTTGCACCCCCCATTCTACAAAAAGCATGTTTTAATGCACTTCATAATTATATATCAATTTCATCATGTTTAAAATGACGTAGCATCATCAAAATGCACTTGAAACGTTTATTTCCCATTGACTGTAATGTAACAGAATTCTTTTGAGTGTCCCTGTAAAAAAACTATAAGTGCTACACACTTCAGTTGAAATAGGGAATATGCTATAGTAAAAATTTCAGATTGATCTGAGCATTTTTACGCGAGTTAGAGCACGGGCAGACGGCAGACAAACCGAAGTCATAAACACTTTTCAACTAGTTTGGAAAATGTTAAAAAGTAATATGATGAAGTGCTTAGCATACATTTAAGGAAGACTAAACTGGCGGCTAGTAGGAATTTTTTTATGAAATACGAATTCTCTTGTTAATAACACTTTCCAATATAGTTGAAAAGTGTTTATGACTTCGGTTTGTCTGTCAGTGCTCTAACTCGGATAAATGGACTTGGATTTCCATGCAATGGATATAGGTTATTGAGGTTTACTAGGGCATGTTTGGTATTGAAAATGAAGTGGTTATAGTTGTAATCCCTGTAGTTACTTTACAGGGACACTCAAAAGAATTCATTACATCATGGTCTATGGGGAGAAATTGTTTACAATGATCTATTTGAAACCTATTGAAATTTATTTGCATCACTCAGGTGCACAACAAAAAGCTTACCGTAGGATAGGGTGTGCATAGCATTCTATCATTCACTTACAGGGACACACAAATTCATACGGTTACAGTACTCTCTAGGAGTGATGATGGCTGAAGAGCCTTTTCAATTGTTTTGAAGTTGAACAAATTTGATACACAGTGCATTGAAATTCTAAAGATCCTATACAAGAATTTGAGTACATTTCATTTTAGTTTATTGGCAGGATCCCTGCCAATAAACTAACTGTGTTATGCTTTTCCTGACTGCACTAGCTGTTTAACCCATTCTACACACAAGAGTTCCTGAATTTAATTCTAAAACCAAAATTTAAAATAAAAATGGTACAACCCAATGTATCTATGGAATATGTAGAAAAATATTTTTCTACTACTGTGCAATTTAAAAAAAAAAAAAAAATGAAATTCAATAAAACAATATTTTTGGAATAAGGGAATAAAATGTTTTGTTGATGTTTGTGATAAAATGTTTTTTTTTTATTTTTTAAAAAAGGTAATAATTAAGCACCATTAAATAATCTCTCATCATTTGCATGCGAGGTAAAAAATTGTCGTCATACCCGCTACAGCTGGTAAGGCATGGCGTGTAGTTGTTAGTTATGGCATATTAGCGTGGCGTATGTAAAATGTATACCTCACATTGCAGTAAACATTTAGAATGGGTTAGAACTTGCGCAATTACGGGTTAAACATTAAAAAAAGGGCAAAATTTGTCAAAAACATTAACATTTTCGAATTTTTTTATCCCCATCGTACCAGCTACCTCTGTGCCAAATTTTGTAGCCCTGCACCCTTTGGTTTCCGAGTTTTTGAGGTTACATGCATACAAATTTTAATAGGATAGATCTATAGATCCTATACAGGGCTGCACAGAAGAATTTGTATATTTTTCTGACTACTGATGGTAACTGCTGAAATTGCATTTCGGAATTGTTTACTCGGACATCGTCTTTCAACCTCATGAAGTTTTGTTGCGGCATTCTGAATGTGTCTCATATATGAATGTGTGCTTGAACCGCGATTTTTTTCTTCTTATTGCTTTATAATATAGATTCTCATTTTCCTGGGAATCAAGAAGTACAGTTGACATTAGACAAACTGCATTCATTTGATAGTCTCCCACATAGTATTTTTAAGACTCCCCACCCGGTTTGACCTTGACAAAAGATGTTATACTATGAAATCTGTTTATAAAGAATATTTTTAAGCGGTTTTCTTAAGCATACAAATGCATAAGTAAACTTGTCAATGGTGTTTGATTTTATCAATAAAGAGTGCATTTCGTATTGCAGTTCAAGTAATTTGTAGATGGTGTTCTTAAACGGGATTATTCAGGATGAGTAATAAAAAAATTGCCCCCCCCCCCCCCCAAAAAAAGAGGATTTTAAGTAAATTCAAAAGCTTTTGACTTTCTAACGGAGTATTAACTAAATCTAGTATTTTTCAGTAAACCTTTAAGCATTGACATTTTTTTTTTTTTTTTAGATTGCAGTATTATTAAAAGATTGCTTTTAATTAAATATGTGTTTGTAAAACTTTTTTTGAGCATTTTGTAAAAATGTAATTTTTAAAACCATTATTATAAAGTGCATTTTAAAAAGCATCTCAAAATGTATTTGCTTAAGTTGGTGGAGTACAAGTAAAATTGTTGTGCAGTAAAAAATAATAAATCACATGTCTGGTACGATCTGTTACAACACTATCAGCCCATCTCCTTGATGCAGATTAAAAAATAATTAGGAGAAAAACATGGTGCATCATTATTATTATTATTTTTTTCAATTTGAACAACCAAACTTAAACTTGTTTTTAAACTAACAAAATACATTACGTGAAAAACGTAAAAAATTCTCGCTTTTATGATTTTTTTTCCTCTTAAGTGTAGTGTACAAAAATTATGAATAAATAAGAGTGGATACAACTAAATCTAAGAAAACAGATAAAAAAAAGGTCATAAATGGTTGATTTGCTTGACAGAAATTCATTTAACCCTTTTTCTTATGTGTATTCTTTGTTCCACCAGGATTTTGATTCCCTACAGTAGTTCACTAGTACCAATACATACGCAAATCTCATTGAAAAATTTTTAACGTTGCTTGATTCAAAAGTCTATCTAAAAAAGTGTTTGTCAGTAAACACTTAAAAAATATTTAATGAGTGCAGGAATGTATTAGTGGAAACTTCAAATACTCATTAGCAGAGAAATGGCGTCCATCCTAATCTGCATTTTACTTCCCAAAAAGAACACTATTCTAATAAATTATCAACTTCACTTTCACAGAGATAGAAAACACTCCATGTTCCTCTAGTTATTTAAAAATCAGTATATAAGGCAGGAAACTCATGAATAGACATGTTTTACTGAAATATGGGTGTACAAAAATGAGACTATTTATGTTTTAAAAAGTGAAGAAGAGGAGAAAAGTGTCACCCAATGATAAGTGACCCCTCTTAGCCCAAATCGAGAGCCATTTTGGAGAGAAAATGTTGCAGGGATAAGGACAATAATTTTTTATTACTCTAAATAAAGTGAGAAAGAATTTAAAGTTAATGACCCCTGTAAAACGACCCATGATATAACATACAAGAAAAAATGTTTCAGGAAGTTAAATGAGTTATGAATTAATTCCTTACATATTTCACTACATGCACTGCATACGAGAAAGTTTACTTTCTTTTTTAATAAGCAAATAACCCTGTTTACATCATTTTTTTTAAATGTCTACTAAAATAAGAAAGGTTAATTTTTGCAGCCTTTCCATGTTGGATACTGAGAATGCCACTTTTCTAGGTTTGTGAAACAAGTAGAAGAAGAGATAAAAATATTTGTTGTAAAGTTTTTCTTTCTATACATTTTATTAAACCTAAGTAAAAAGTATTGGAGGTGCTGCTGTGCTGCGTTTTTCACAATAACCCTGTAAAAACCCCCTTTCTGTTGTTTTGATTGGTGCGATTAGGCGTTGCCAATAATAATTATTGTAACCCTTGCTTTTGTTGTTTTTCAGTTTTAATTCTGATTTAGATGTGATGTAATTTTGAACCGAGTTCTTGGCGGTATATCCGAGTTTCTGAACCAGGCTTTTGTTTGGTAATAATAATAAATTTATTAGTTTTATCTATCTGAACTTTTTATTGATGTGTAAATTAACGAGAAATTCTTAGTATGAATAAGATCCTGATTCGAAGAACAAACAATTAATTTCGTCTCGCAATTTTCTTCACTTTCTGGCGTCCGCGACAGGATGTCTGCACTGGATTCATGCATTTTGAAAAATGATAAATCCAGTTTTTGATAAATGGTTCTCTGAAGACTTGAAGTAAGCTCAATCTAATTTATGTTTTGTTGAACTGTAAAATAAAATTGATATGTCTACTATAGATACTTTAAAAAAGAAGCGTTCTGGTTTACGAACACAAACAACAAAGCTGTGTACTAAAATATGTACAATTCTTGAAGATGACTCTATATCATTAGAAAACAAGTTTGATATGTTAAATATCTGTAAAGATCAGTTAAATGAGAAATATGAAACATTAAAAAAATTAAATTCTGACATACAAGACAAAATCGCTGATGCAGATTTCGAAAAAGAAATTGAAAACTCAGAAAGCTATAGTGAAAAAATTATTGAATCGCGTTACAAAATAACGAAATTCTTAAATGAATGCAACTCCCAAAACCAAAATAATGCTTTTCAAAATTTTATGAAAAATGATTCCGTTTCTCAAAACGGAAATATAGAGATATCTATGAACTTGCCGAAGCTGACAATAAACAAATTTTATGGTGATTCTTGTTTATGGCTCGAATTTTGGAGTCAATTTTCGAACACAATTCATAAAAATGAGCACTTAACTCCAATTGATAAATTTTCCTATTTGAAGTCACTTTTAGGCGGTAGTGCTGCCAATACAATTGCAGGTTTTTCGTTGACTAAAGAAAATTATGACCACGCGATAGAACTGTTAAAAAACCGTTTTGGTCGTAATGATCTAGTGATAAATGGCCACATGACGAAATTATTAAATTTGAAACCTGTTAGAAAAGCTAGTAATATTAAAGCTCTAAGAGAGCTATATGATGAATGTGAGATTCAGATTAGAAATCTCAATTCTTTAGGCGTAACATCGGGTTTATATGGACATTTGTTATGTCCGATTCTTCTTAAACTTATTCCATCTGATATTGCTTTAGAATTTAATAGAAAACGTACGAAAAATGTAGACTGGGATATAAATGAACTGATTAATTTTATAAAAGAAGAAATTGAATCGCGTGAAGCAACTTTACAATTAAATGGCTCTGAAAAACCAGTTTCTGATAAACACGAAAATTACAAGAAAATGTATCAAAATTATAAAAGAAGCACTCCTTCAGCCTCTGCATTGGCTACTAATGTAAAGAATGTTTGTATATAATGTGAAAATGATCACGATTCTAAATCATGTAAAGATTGTTCTATTCATCAAAAACGTGATAAATTGCACATCCACGGTCGTTGCTTTGTTTGTTTCAGAAAATTTCATGTGTCGGCCAAGTGTAAATTTAATTCTGAACAATGTAAATTTCGTAATAGCAATTTTCACAATCTTTCGGTTTGTTTAAATAGGAATTCTAATCAAACTGTCCCGAAAGAAATCAAATCAGCAGACTCTGTAATAACTTCTATTACTCATTGTAAAGTCAATTCAAGTGAAAATACTTTTAAAGAGGTTATTTTACAAACAGCTTGCGTAAAAGTGGAATCTGGAATAAATTCTGAACTTTCTTTATGTTTATATGATTTAGGTAGTCAAAAATCTTTTGTGACAAAACGATTAGTTTCAAAATTAAATCCACAAATTATTCGTAGAGAAAAACTTCAGATTTTTTCCTTTGCAGCTACTAAGCCACAAATAAAAACTTATGATGTTGTGCAGTTAAAATTATCTCATGTTGAAGACAAATCGCGTTTCATTTTTATTGAGGCTTTAGTAACAGACGTAATTTCTAATGCAACGATTCATCCCCCACTTCTCAACAAACAGATAACAGACAAATTGGCGCCCTATAAGCTGGCAAATCTTGATGTGCCATGCGATTCTCAAATAAATATATTAATTGGAGCGGATTATTTTTATCAAATCTGTCACGAGGGAGAGGTACAGAAAATAACTAAATCTCTATTTTTATGTGAAAGTTTATTCGGACACTCATTATGTGGGTTCTATGAGGATGAAAAAAGGAATTTGAAATATGCATCTGTTTTAAATCTGTCCGTTGTAAATCTAGAGAGAGAGGATTTGAAATTTTTATGGGAAATTGAATCTTTGGGTATTACGCAATCAAATGAAAATATTTCAGATATGGATAAGGAAATAGTGAATAAATTTGAGAATAATTTAAAATTTGTAAATAATAGGTACGAAACGGGTTTATTGTGGAAGGATGAGAAAACTAGAGTAGATAATAATTGTATAATAGCAAGGAATCGTTTTAACGAATTAAATCGTAAACTCGAAAAGGATAAGGACTTATGTAAAAAATATAAGGCTATTGTATTGGAACAAAAAACTACCGGAATTGTAGAAGACTGCCCTGATAGAATAATTGAGAATGGGTATTTTATGCTTCATAGACCTTTTAAGAGAGGATAAATTAACTACCAAAGTGAGGATGGTTTTCGATGCTTCTTCTAAAGAAAAGCATTTAAATTTTTTAAATGACTGTTTATACCCAGGTCCTAATCTCAATCCGAACATACTTGATGTTATAATGAATTTTAGAAAATATAATGTTGCATTTTGCGCTGACTTAGAAAAAGCCTTTTTGCAAATTGGGATATCAGAAGAGGATCGAGATTATTTAAAATTTTTGTGGTTTGGTGACGAAAATGATAACTTAACTTTTTTGAGATTTACTAGAGCTGCTTTTGGGATAACTTGCAGTCCCTTTATTTTGGCTGCAACGATTAGATATCATATTCGGAAATATATTGATCATCCTGAAGTTGTTAAGATCTTGAATTCATCTTTATACGTAGATGATTTAATAACGGGGTCAAAATCTGATGAAGACGCTTTTTATCTATCATCAAACGCTTCGGATATTTTTAGGGAAGCTGGTATGAATTTGCGAAAATTCAATACTAATTCTGTTAAACTTAGAAAAATATGGGAGGAAAATAAATTATGTGACTCAGAAGAAAATTCGAATAATTCTTTGAAGATTTTGGGATTATTATGGGATACCAATTGGGATATTTTACGTTTTGATGTACAATCCTTTCCTGATGAATGGAAATTTAATCCAACGAAACGCGTTGTTCTTAAAGCCATGTTAAAAGTCTTTGATCCTATTGGATTCATCGCACCATTTTCTATTCGTATGAAAAGTTTGCTACAGGAAACATGGAAAAGGGGTTTGGAATGGGATGAAAAATTCCCTGATGATTTAAAAATTGAATGGGAAAATTGGTGTTCAGAAATCGATCATTTAGATAAATTTGAGGTTCCCCGCAAATATTTTCCGCAGTGCCTAGAATTTTCAGACCCAATTGAAATTCATATTTTTTCCGATGCCAGCCCTAAGGCTTATGGGGCTGTAGCTTATTTTCGATATATCACAAGTAATAATGAAATTATGACCAGTCTTATTTGGGGAAAATCTAGAGTTTCCCCGATTAAGTGTTTGACAATCCCTCGTCTTGAATTAATGGGGGCATTAATAGCTGCTAGGATGTCTAAATATTTAAAAAATGTATTTAATTTTCAAAATTTGGAAATGCATATCTGGTCAGATTCCACTATTACGTTATACTGGATAAAAGGATCAGCCAATAATTGGAAGACCTTTGTGGCTAACAGGGTTGTAGAAATATCAGTCTTTGACTGATCCGAAATTGTGGAAATATATCCCGGGTAAGGACAACCCGAGTGATCTTCTTACTAGAGGCGAGAATTTACATAACATCACTAAAAATAAATTATGGTACTATGGTCCAGAATGGTTATCATTACCAAAGGACAGTTGGCCAAAACCTGAAAAGGTACCATTTAACGTAAACATCCTAAATCAAAGCACTTTGAATGAAAGAAAATCATCGAAGTTGAGTTCTGACCAAATATCTTGTACAGTAGGTATTGTACCTCCAGAATCATTGTTAAAATTAGAAAATTTTAGTAATATTTCAAAATTACTTAACATCACAGCATGGATTTTAAGATTTTTAAATAATATCAACAAAAGTAAAATTAAAATTTCAGGTGAGCTGACAGCTCCAGAAATTGAAAAGGCAGAAATTTATTGGATAAAACAAACTCAGTTATCTGTCTGATCGTGAAATTGACCTTTTGAAAAAGGGAAAGCCCATCGATAAAGATTCAGCATTGTATAATCTGAATCCAAAATTAGATGAGAATGATTTACTGATTGTATCCGGCAGATTACAATTTTCAGAATTTTCTCAAAGGGAAAAGCATCCTTTTATACTTCCAAATGGCAGTACTTTCACAAAATTATTGATTCAGAATGCCCATGAAAAGGTTTTCCATTATGGAACCGCAACTACATTAGCTCATCTACGAGAAAAATATTTTATAATCAGAGCACGAAAATTGATAAAATCCGTACTGAAAAAATGCCTCATTTGTTCAAAATTTAAAGCTTCTCCTGGAAAGCAGGAAATTGCACCTTTACCAAAAGATCGTGTAATAGAATCCCCCCCCCCCCTTCCAGACCTGTGCTGTGGATTTTGCAAGTCCTATTTATGTCAAATCAAAAACTGGTCAAGAAAAGGCTTACACGTTCTTTTCACGTGCGCAGTCACTCATCTTGAATTGTGCTCCAATTTATCTACTGAAACGTTCCTTTTAGCATTTAAACGGTTAAAAGCCCGAAGAGGAATTTGTAAAACAATGTATAGTGACAATGCGAAAACTTTTATCAAAACAGATAATTTACTTAGAGAAGTTTGGAGCCGAATATCAAAAGCTGAAGTTTTACGATATTTTAATAAAAATAATATCGTTTGGAAATTTATTGTTCCAAGAGCCAGTTGGTGGGGGGGATTTTGGGAACGAATGGTTCGTTTGGTAAAAACTCCGTTGAAGAAAGTTCTCGGTAGATCTTGTCTCTCATTTGAAGAAATTCAAACCACTTTGACCGAAATTGAGGCTGTAATTAATGGTCGCCCATTGACGTATGTCTATGAAGAAAACAGTGAACCGCTTCCACTTACACCTTCTCATTTTTTGATCGGCAAGCGAATAAATTCTCTACCAGATCTTCATTGTGTTTCAGAGACTAAATCGAATAAAATAACACTGACAAAAATTTTGAGATATCGAGATCAAGTTTTAAATCATTTTTGGAAACGTTGGAGACAGGAATATTTGCTTGAACTTCGTTCTGCCAATTTTACAGTTCCGGTCAAAACTCCAACTGAATTCGAAGTTGGAGATGTTGTGTTAATTAATGAGGATAAAACTCCAAAGCACATGTGGAAATGTGGACGAATTACAGAACTGTTTTTAGGAAGAGATTCGAAAATTAGATCTTGTGCCATTCAGACTGTTTCCGGTGTGATAAGAAGACCAGTCCAATTGATTTACAAACTGGAACTAGATATTATGGACTAAAAATGAACATAATCATGAACATTTTATTTTTATTTTCTTATTATTATCGTTTTCTAATCTCATTATTTTGTATATTTTAGTTTCAGTATTTACTCATCTGAAAACCGTGATTTTGTGTAATCTCCTTATTGTAAGTATGTTCTATTTTTATCTTATCAATGTAGTTTAAAAATTTTTAGAAATTTAATTTGAATTATGAACAATAGTAATTGTTCATCCAGGGGCAGTGTGTAAAAATGCCCTTTCTGTCGTTTTGATTGGCGCGATTAGGCGTCGCCAATAAGAATTATTGTAACCCTTGCTTTTGTTCTTTTTCAGTTTTAATTCTGATTTAGATGTGATGTAATTTTGAACCGAGTTCTCAGTGGTATATCCGAGTTTCTGAACCAGGCTTTTGCTTGGTAATAATAATAAATTTATTAGTTTTATCTATCTGAACTTTTTATTGATGTGTAAATTAATGAGAAATTCTTAGTATGAATAAGATCCTGATTCGAAGAACAAACAATTAATTTCGTTTCGCAATTTTCTTCAGACCCTAATAGCTGTATCTCAAGAACTCATGTGCAAAATTTCATCCAATTTCATATTTAGTTAGACTGACTGTAACTGTGTTATTATTATTACTTTTTTATATACTTTATATTTATAATGAATGCTAATTAGATTTTAGCCTCTATCGCACAACATGTAATGCTGTGTTTTTCAGAATTTCTGTGACAGCTCTATTGGGTGGATGGAATGGCACCCAATTTTATAGGCCAGTTGCTTTTTCTGAAAATGAAGGTCGATTCAATTTTGGCTTTGATTGCTCAATAGGGGGTGTGGTTGGGAAAAATTTCATAGCCAAGTCCACAAACAAACGGATGCAATTTAGAGATTGTAGCATATAACACCACTTTTCAAAGTTTTATACTGATAACCACACTGTTGCCAAGATCCCCTATTTTTGAAGGACTCAATTATTCAATACTAGCCCTATGCTTTTTGCTATGCACCCAACATTCGGTCACTTTCATTACAAAAAGTAAAAAGCTACCTATTTCAGACATTTGAAGGAAAGCAATTCCGGAAAATATCAGTATATTTTCACCAATCACCAATCCCAAATCCACTTTCCATTCAAATGTTGACATATATATATCTGATCTTTGTCATATGATAGCACTCGTATTTATAAACCAATTTGGATGCAACTAAGCATGTGTTTATTGTGCATTGTGGCAACTAAGCTCACCCATATCTCGACCGAGTTCGTTGGTCAGCTTGGTCCGCCATCTTGTTTCAAAATGGCGGCCACAAAAAGATTTAAAACTGAAAAAACTATACAAAAAAAAAATTTATTTATTTTTTGTTTAAGTGTTAGGGATCAATACAAGGATTCTGGAGCATTTTTTTTTTGCCTCTATCTTAAAAAATGGCTGAGATATACAGCTTGAAATTCTAGGATGGCCTGACATTTTGAAACAAAACAGCAGAATTCCTCCATAAACGGAACAAATTATCTTTCATTGTTGTAATCCTTTTTCCAATCATTTGCATAAAAAAATTTTTCGCCGTTAATGTCAAATTCTCGCCAAGTTTGGTGCACTTGGCAAGATATCACCAAATTTGTCAACCCAAAATAAGTCTCCATAACTTGGCTATAGCTGACTAATTTGGTTAATTTCTTGTTCAAATTCAGTATTAACGAACCTTCTGTAATCGGATTCTTTGCATTTTAGCTTGCGGTTTTCGTGTAACATTAGCTAAAATTTTAAAACAAAGATATAGGCTACCCTTTTCTTCCCGGTACAGGCCGAAAGGACCGATTGAAGATTAATGATTAAAAATATGTATGTTGATCTTATTTTAAATGTTTATAACCAACAGGGGACACAGTTTATTTTTAACACTTTCCAACCTAGTTGAAAAGTGTTTATGACTTCAGTCTGTCTGGCCGTCTGTCCGTGCTCTAACTCCCGTAAATAGGCTCAGATTGTCCTGCAATTTTTATACGTTATTGTTGTTATCTAGAATTTCGTTACATTGCAATCTATGGGGAAAAATCATTTGCAGTTTATTTTAATGATGTTACACAATTTCAAACACATTGTAATTAATATATATCATTAAGGTGCATTACAAGAAGCTTAATATGGAATAGGGTGTGCATAGCACATATAGTTACAGGGACAGTCAAAATAATTCCGTTACGTCTATGGAGAAAAATCGTTTGCGGTTTAATTAAATAATGTTTCACTATTTTAAACACATTGAAATTTATATATATATCACAAAGGTGCATTACAAGAGGCTTACTACAGAATATTTTGTGTATAGCAGTCATCGTTCATTGACAGGGACACACAAAAGAATTCTCTACTGAATTCTTTATTCTTTATTTTCTTTTTATTCTTTTTTTTATTTTATTCTTTTTTCTTTATTCTTTATTCTAATTTAACAATAATTCCTGCAAGTGCGTTTTAAGTTGCTGAACGTGATTTTAAATTTAACTCACACAGCACAAGTCAACAGTCGGGGAGACATTTCCGTTTATTGACAGAAACTCCGGAAGGAGAATTTTAAACTGTGCTATGCGTTTCCTAACTAAACTAAAATTGAGCATCCTATGTAGTATATATACAAATCTATAGATCCTATACAGGGCTGAATAAAAGTATTGGGATATTTTTCTGAATATTGTATATGTTGGAAATTCCTGAAATTACGTTTTTAAATATGTTATGCGTTTTCCAAATTGTTTACTTAGATGTTATATTTCAGCTTATGCAAACGGTAATGATTTGTAAAATTATTTTGGAAGCGTTGGAAAGTGTTACATAATCTATGCTTGACGCATGATTTTTTGTTCTTGTTTTAACTTAATTTACGTGCTTGTTAATGTAAATTTTCAATATCATTATTTATTGCTAACTTAATTATTTTTGATGTTTGGTAAACTCAACAGTTAAGTTCTGCCTAAAAGCCGCATGCTTGTTGTAAAAACTTATTATTATTTTTTTTATGTTGCTTTATGGGAGGCATGGGACACTATAACTCAGGGACAATCTGGGGCAGGTGCCATTTCCACCCAAATGATACCTCTATCCAAATAATTATGTTTAATGACATGCAATTTTTTGGTACTTTTATTTATAAGACTATCTTGTTTTGGAACAAATAAAACTTATTATTTTGCAAGTTAAAAAGGAATTTTAACTAATTTCATGATTTTTTTAGAAAAAAATATGCATTGAAAAATTAAAGCAGTGCAAATTTTTCTTTTCTTACTCGTGCATTATTTATCAATGCCAACCATTAGTATTAAATATTTATATTTATTTCTATAATATCAATTTCCTTAGCTTTTTTAAGTAAAATATTACTGTCTTGAAATAATTATTGAACTGAAACTGCAAACTTTTATTTTTACATGGCAATACACTATTTAAAATGGTATGTAAAAATACATCATTGATGAACAATACATGCAAAGCTACATCCACCAAAAATAATTGGCGGCACAAGCATATTTTTTCATTTGATTTGGATTTTACAAAGCATAATATAATATACAATAAATGTTGTGATTAACAATAAACTTTAGGAATGTAAATGTCACACTGTTTTGTCATTTTTTCACCGCATTTTTGAAAATTAAATATGAATTTTCATTTTAAAAACATGTTCCATCCCTCCCTCACATGCGGCAGGGATGGGACATTTTTCTTGTTAATTTAAGTTTATTAACCTAATTTAGGTTTATTAACCTAAAATTTTAATCATTATGATAAAATTTATATGTTTTAACTATGTTAAAATGTTTCAAGATGTTATTCTGAAAATTTCTATTTTATACTTGCGAAACATAATTTGTAAAAAATATTTTTGTTTAAATTGTCCCATCCCTCCCTAATGACCCCTAAATGTGTTAATAAAAAAAAAAAAAAAAGAAAAAGCACTTTGCTTTATATCCATAATAGTTGAGTGTTATAATAAATTAATATCTTAGAATGATATAGAAGAATGTTTTGTGATAGCCACAGCATGGTTTTTTTTTTTTTTTTTTTTAAATACCGTAATTTCCGGCGTATAATCCGCAGATCAAACAATCATGTTTCGACCCAGAAATTTTATTTTATAAAGTGTTACTTCTCAGATCGCTGTAAATATTTGGCTTCAATTATTGAATAAAATTTCTGGCTTGAAACCGAATTATTTGATCCGCGGATTATACGCCGGAAATTACGGTTTTGAGACTGACAGTAATGAAATCCCGAGTGTAATGCTTTGGAAATCAGCCGTACTCCATTTGAAGGGAGGGAGGGAAATGTTTTGCATCTACGCACAGTCTTTAATTCTGCTCAGTGACTCATTTTAATTTCTTTTATTAAATGAGAATTTAAGCAGTCAAGACACTTACCAGAAAGAACCCAAGAGACAGACTTGAATAGCCAAGAACAGCATAATAACCAAGAGTCTTGAAAAGGATGTAAGCCAGCAGCGCTGCCACCACGCTGAAAAGGAAATCACATCATTAAAAGATATACCGAACTCTTGAACATTTTGAAAAAGCTACATAAGTCATCATACATCATTTCTGTTGTCAAAATCTCTTTTTCTTTGCATTTACGAAATGCACAACAATGAATGAGATATCATTTGAAAGGTTTTTGAACCGACCTTCGACATTGTACACTCACACTTGGTTAAAACATGTTTTACTTACCCATCCTACGTAGTATAGGGTAAGTGTTGTAATAGTTTTAAAAATCGGAGAAAAAATTTGACAGATTTACACGTTTCAGACACTGGAGATTTTAAAAAACATATTTTTAGGGAAAAAAAAATTACCGTCCATCTCCCGAACAAATTGAGATAGAGACTTGAAATTGGGTATGTACTTAGTATGTAATAATGAGAAGTCTATTTAATTTCAGTCACCTTGATGATTTGGAACTATTTTTTTTGGACTCTCAAAATATTCGTTCTGATAGAAGGTATATAAAATTTTTCGAAATTGTTTATTTTAAGGAGTGAATACAAAAGACAATAAAAAGAACATAAATTTTGCTTAAAGTCGATCATTACAATGAGTTGCCGAGTTATTTGTAATTCTATTTTTCCACGACACTGTATTTAATTCAAATTTCAATTCAAAGGGAAATGAGACGCAAGTAAACTCTTAGTTAATAGGATTATCATTTTTGGAGTTATAAGGATGTTTCTTTTATGAGTTTATGACATCATCAAGTCATGACAACTTGAGATACCAAACAAATTGAGATAGAGGCTTGAAATTTGGTAATTACTCAAATTCACTCAAACTTTTTTTACTTAGAATGTAACAGTGCAACAAAGCATATTAAATTTCAATAAATCTAGTTTAAAAATACGCAGAGTATTTAAAAAATAGCAGCAGACGATATTTTTAAAAAGTCCGATTCTTTACTGATAAAGTGCAGCTGATGATATTTTGGAATTGCAAAGCATTTTTATATAAATAGCTTACACATGTTTTATTTTCATATTTTATATTACGCATATCCATGATGGGTAAGTATTACGGTGGCCCCCAACGACTCGTTTTGATTAAACATTGCAGTTCATTAAAAATTAAAATCACCATTGATTTCATACATGAAATGAAATGTTTTTCTCAAATTATTGCTGCCACGAAAATAAAATGCTGCATCCTATCGTGCTTAAAAATGATTACCGTAAAATCCTGAAAATCCTGCCCCCCCCCCCTTTTTCAAAACCAAAAAGGGTTGAATGTGGGAGGGGGGCTTATAATCGGGATTTAAAAAAAAATCCTTTAAAAACCTGTTTTATCTTAAAGTCACTTAAAACATAATTTAGAAGTAAAAAGGGGGGAGAAATTTTGGCAGATTTTTACTCAAAATAAATAAATATATAAAATCTAAATCCCCCTCCTAAAATTCCCCCCCCCCCCCCCCAAAAAAAAAATTTTTTAAATTAATTTTTTTTTTTAATAATATTTTCCTTTATCTGTTTTTTTATTGTAACAATGAATAATCAATCATCTAAATCCCCCTCAAAATTACTGCTTCCCCCTTTGCCCCCCCCCCTCTAGTATCAAAACCCCATAGTTTAACCTTTATAACTCTTTAACCTTCTCACCGCCGCGGCCTGATATATCCGTTCACTATGCTGTAGGTTTCACAGCAATACAAGGTTCGTTTAAATTAATATAATTCTACAAATATAATGCATTTTTAAAACATCAAGTAATGATTGATATTCTCAAGGATTATACTTATATACATAATTAAGTTTTTTATCTCAAGTTTAAAAATTTGAAAAAACAACATTACACATTTGCCCTTTTGCTCGGGGGTCAGGGGGTTAATTTTAAGTTTCTTTTCAGACTTATTTAATAAACCATATTAACAATAAATAAACCTAATCTACCATTAAATCAACCCCTCCTCCTTAAATCTCTGCTTTTCTCCCCTGTCCCCCCCCCCTAGCTTATCACATGAAGACCCCCCCCCCCTGCAAATGCATCTCATTAAATTTTAAATCTTTAAAATTTTTAATTTGTTTCTGCTGTATTTGTTATTTTTTGTAACAATATTTAAATATCAATCTAAATTATTCCCTCCCCTCCCCCAAAAAGTCCTCTTTATTTACTTTGCTCCCCCAAGTATATACTTTAAAATCTTTAATTTTTTTCCTACGATAATTAAATAATAATTTTCAACAATAATTAAATAATTTGCTCCTCCCCCCCACTACCCAAAAAAATTCTGCTTCTCACTCCCCCCCTTCAGCATCTAGACATGGAGGGGGGGGGGGGCGGGGGCAGAGAGAAAATTTTAGTCTTTTTTGTAGTTTGACTTTTGTCACAGCTGATGTTTTGTTATTTTAGAGAACATAAAATAGGGGAGGAAAGAACTGCAGAAAAAGATGAAATTTTCTCTCATATATTTAGAAATCCAACCCCAGAGCAAACATTTGAAAGGGGGTGATTATTTTAGATGAGTGATGATGTAGATGAGCTGAGTTACCTTACTATAAAATAAGAAATAGAAACAAATATGTACAAAGATTTTAAAGTATTTGCTGAGTGGGGGAAATAGAACTTTTGGGAGAAAGAAGGGTATTTTAGATGATTGATTATTCATTAATTGTTACTAAAGATAACCAAATACAGCAGATTTAAAAAAAAAATAGTTTTAAAGATCTTAAATATTGTATGTGTGTGGTAACAGAGAGAAAACTTAGGTGACAAATTATCTATTTATTTTTACTAGACAATAGGACAACAGATTTCTTCAAATAAGAGTTTTACAAATTTTAAACGGGGTTTGTAATTTAGATGATTTGTTATTTATTTATTGTTAACAAATAGGACAGAAGATTTTTTTAAATAAATAGTTTTTAAAAAAAATTATAAGGGTTGACAAAGAGAGGGGAAGCAGAAAGTTTGGGGGTAGAGAGTTAATTATAATGGTTGATTATTTATTTATTGTCACTAGACAGCAACAAATAGAGCATATATTTTTTAATTAATAAAGAGTTTTAAAGATTTTAAGCTTTGTATGCTGAAGGGGAGGGGAAACATAAATTTTGGATGGATGGGGAGATGGTAGTTTGGAAGACTGATTTTTTTACTTATTGTTATATTACTAGCGAGCTGTAAGAAGGCCAGAAGTTCTCAAAATTTTGAACTGTTTGTCTTGGGGAGGGAAGGGAAGGGCATCAGACATTTCATTTAGAGGGGGATTGGTGGGGGTCATTAACATAATACAAAAACAAAAGTGGAAATTTGCCAAAATTTTCAAAAGATTGAAAATTTTCTTCCTTGGATTTTTAAAATCCATTTTTTGTCCAAAAATTTTTTTTTGTAGAGGGTCGGGGGGTAGGGGGGGGGCTTACATTTGGATGGAAAAAAAATCAAAATTGCTTAAAAGTGGGAGGGGGGCTTACTGTCAGGATTTTATGGTATTCAAAAAAAAAGTAGTACAAAAAAAGATAAAATGGTACATTGTTTCTGAACAGATTTATTTTATATTTATGATTAAAAAGGAAAATTCAAATTGAAAATGTTTAGAAGAAAAAGGCACCATCGATCCATCAAAGCAGTAGCCCAAAATGTGCGCTTTGTTATATTAAATTAAGTTGGATTTTATATGTATTCAATTTATTTTTCTTTATTGAAGTGGATGGGGGGTGCAGTTAAAATACGATGGTTATTTTTTTTTATCTCGCACATGCCTCTCACTGTCATTCTGATGGAACCAATGAGATGCTTAGACCTCAATTTTCTCTATCTGAAAAGGCTTAAAAAATATTAGACTGCAGTGCAAAATCCTCACACGAATAAGAAAATACTTTTGAAAATTTTTTTTTTCTAGATATGACTTTCTATGTTTGCACACTTACACACATTCCCAAGCAGAAAAAAAGTTGCAGATTTTCACATTTGACAGAATAAAACAAGTGGGTAAGTGTGAGCGAAGAGGGTTTAGTTTAATATTCCTTTCAATTCTTTTAATAAATCCAAATAAATTTCATTTTCCAATAAGCTAGCTTCTCCACTTTAGAATTTAGTTAGCGCTCTAAGATTTTTTTTATTTTAAAAAGATTTAGTGACTAAAATTATTTTTAATAAATATAATAGTGAAAAGACGTGGCTCCAATTAAACTATTTTTAATAGTTCAACACTTAATAGATAACTTAAAAAAAAGTAATGAAAACAGCTAAAAGAATTTGCTTAACAAATGATGAGTTAGCATTAATTGACGGTAAAATACAAGTGCTCTATGAGACCTTTAAAATGAATCCTCACTTACATTTGAGGGATCGGACTTTAAAAGGGACGCCCCCCCCCCCCCCCCGCTCGAGAGATACGTGAAAACCGAGGGCAGCTAAAGAAGCGGGGGGAAGGGGAATACCTTTAGGCAGTTTCAGCTAATTTTGGTGAAATTTTGGAGCTGTCCGGCCCATAGAAACAGAGAAAAATGGGAAAAACTAAAATAATTTTGAGAAATTGAAAAAATTAAATAAGAAAAGTGCTCCTGATGGGAGGGGGGGGGGGGGAGAGTAGGACCAGACAAAAGTGCTTGATGAGATCAAACTTTTGATATGTTACATAATGGGGTTTGAACACCTTGAATGTCTGCCCCTGGGGGGGGGGGGCAACTCCGTTCCTATGGGAGATAAGGCCTCGGAACCCTCTTAGAAATGTCGGCCTTGATGAGTTTAACTTCGTTGGATCTTTAGAGGATGCCTATGCCTTCTGTGGGGCTAAAAGGGGCTGAGAAAGAGGGGAAAAACAAATTAAAAAGAGTTGAAACAAAGAAAAATGCTTCTTAAGGGAGGGGGGAGAGTAGGACCAGTTTATAGTGCTTGACAAGATCTATCTATTGATATGTTACATGAAGGGGTTTGAGCACCAAAAAGATCCCTTCCTATGGGAGATAGGGCCATGGGACCCCCTTAGAAATGTCCACCATGATGAGTTTAACTTTGTTGGATCCTTTAACCCTCTGACTGTCCAGCAAAAGGGCAAAATTGTAATGTTGTTTTCACTGTATTTTATTTTAAATGCTAGAAAAAGTTGATTATTCCAAAATTATACAAAAAGCTTAATTATGTATATGAATGTAAACTTTGTGGGCATCAATCATTACTCAGTGTATTAAAACTGCATTGATTATGATGAATATTAAAAATAAATGTGCAACGTTAAATTAGCGCAAATTAAAATCATTTCTAAAGGCAAACAGCTGTTTCAAAGCCCTTAAGCTCCATCTTCAGTGCCAACTCAAAAGGTAAAAACGAATTAAAAACTCCTAAGCCATGACCGCTTGCCTGCCATCTCTCGCCCCGCGGCCAGATGAAATGGCGTTGAATTTTTCAAAACAACAGCGGAGACGAGGGAACACACGTGACAGAGAGACCAATAGGAACACTCCGCCGACCGGGAAAGTTTAAGTGTGGAGGCAAATAAAGGAGGGGGGACGAAGAGAATGAACTAAGCGAAACACAGCCAGACGTTTGAAACGCTTTGTACAGCAGAGAAAAAACCAGAAAAGGGGGGGGGGGCAATGAGGATGAATTAAATGAAAGGTAGCCAGACATTTGAAAAATTTGGTGTACTGGACAAATCATTAATCAAGCTGCTCGAATTTTTCCATATGTAATAAGCTTCCCAGAAATTTAGGTCGTAAATTGATGAGCATTTCTGAATTATCGCACCTTCCGAAAAATTAAAACTGTGACTTTCAGACCAACAATGGTTAGCTATTGCAGATCGTTTAATATCACAATTTTTAACATGGTTTTTATGCTCCCCTAAACGGACTCTAAGCGGTCTCTTAGTTTGACCTATGTACATTTTATCACATTCGCAAGATATTTTATAAATTCCCCAATGTGAAAATCTGTCTATTGGATGTTTGAGGTCTGTAAATTTGATTTTGTTAAACGGTGCATAAACTATTTTAAAGTCGAAACTTTTCAAAATTCTAGATATTTGATGGCTTATTCTCGGAAAATATGGAAGTATAATTAAATTTTCATTGCGAACATTGTTAACATTGGAATGTGTACGTTTAATTTGTTTATTATGAATTGAATCAACTATTTCAACAGGATAACCCCGGTCAAAGGCTATTGATTTGATGCAGTCTAACTCCACTTTTAGTAAACTCTCAGATGAACAAATTTTTAGGGCGCGATGAACATATGTATTAAAAGCAGCCAATTTTTGATTCGGGGGGTGAGATGAAAGACGGTGTGGCGGTAATGAAACTGCGAATGGTTTACGATAAACTGTAGTTTGAAATGAGTCATTTTCGCGGTAAACCATGACATCAAGGAAAGGTAGTTGGTTGTTATTTTCAAGTTCAGATGTAAACTGTATATGTTCATCTACAGAGTTCATAACAGAAAGGATATGAGGAATATCTATATCACTAGGATCAACTAAAGCGAAACAGTCATCGACGTAGCGGGTGTAAAATGGAAAATTTAACTTATTGAAAAGGTTTGACTGCATATAGAAATCACTGAGAATTGGGCTCAGGGGCGAGCCCATAGACAACCCATTGGTCATGCGATAAAAATCACCATTAAAAATGAGCGTGTTTTGTGATAGACAACTGTCCGTAAGGCGCAATAATTCATCTATTTCAAACTGTGAGAAGTGAAATTCCTGAAGGCGTAATTTGAGACAGTTTAAGGCACCTTGAACCGGTACATTTGTAAAGAGGGATTTGACATCAAATGAAACCATACGGCTTTGAGTAAAGGGGAAGTTGCGTAATTTACTTACGAAATCATAAGAATTTTTTGCAGGTATGAATATTGTTGGAGAGTAATGGGGAGAAAATAGTAACGAGATATTTCGCTAATCTATAGGAGGAGGTACCAATATTTGAAACGATCAGTCTGAATGGAATACCGAGTTTGTGAACCTTTGGAAGAGCATAAAATCTTGCGCAATGTGACACAGAAGGAATGAGGGAAGATTTAGTGCTATTGGAAATGAGGGGGGTCCTTCTGTGTCACATTGCGCAAGATTTTATGCTCTTCCAAAGGTTCACAAACTCGGTATTCCATTCAGACCGATCGTTTCAAATATTGGTACCTCCTCCTATAGATTAGCAAAATATCTCGTTACTATTTTCTCCCTGTTACTCTCCAACAATATTCATACCTGCAAAAATTCTTATGATTTCGTAAGTAAATTACGCAACTTCCCCTTTACTCAAAGCCGTATGGTTTCATTTGATGTCAAATCCCTCTTTACAAATGTACCGGTTCAAGGTGCCTTAAACTGTCTCAAATTACGCCTTCAGGAATTTCACTTCTCACAGTTTGAAATAGATGAATTATTGCGCCTTACGGACAGTTGTCTATCACAAAACACGCTCATTTTTAATGGTGATTTTTATCGCATGACCGATGGGTTGTCTATGGGCTCGCCCCTGAGCCCAATTCTCAGTGATTTCTATATGCATTATTACGAGTCAAACCTTTTCAATAAGTTAAATTTTCCATTTTACACCCGCTACGTCGATGACTGTTTTGCTTTAGTTGATCCTAGTGATATAGATATTCCTCATATCCTTTCTGTTATGAACTCTGTAGATGAACATATACAGTTTACATCTGAACTTGAAAATAACAACCAACTACCTTTCCTTGATGTCATGGTTTACCGCGAAAATGACTCATTTCAAACTACAGTTTATCGTAAACCATTCGCAGTTTCATTACCGCCACACCGTCTTTCATCTCACCCCCCGAATCAAAAATTGGCTGCTTTTAATACATATGTTCATCGCGCCCTAAAAATTTTTTCATCTGATAGTTTACTCAAAGCGGAGTTAGACTACATCAAATCAATAGCCTTTGACCGGGGTTATCCTGTTGAAATAGTTGATTCAATTCATAATAAACAAATTAAACGTACACATTCCAATGTTAACAATGTTCGCAATGAAAATTTAATTATACTTCCATATTTTCCGAGAATAAGCCATCAAATATCTAGAATTTTGAAAAGTTTCGACTTTAAAATAGTTTATGCACCGTTTAACAAAATCAAATTTACAGACCTCAAACATCCAATAGACAGATTTTCACATTGGGGAATTTATAAAATATCTTGCGAATGTGATAAAATGTACATAGGTCAAACTAAGAGACCGCTTAGAGTCCGTTTAGGGGAGCATAAAAACCATGTTAAAAATTGTGATATTAAACGATCTGCAATAGCTAAACCATTGTTGGTCTGAAAGTCACAGTTTTAATTTTTCGGAAGGTGCGATAATTCAGAAATGCTCATCAATTTACGACCTAAATTTCTGGGAAGCTTATTACATATGGAAAAATTCGAGCAGCTTGGTTAATGATTTGTCCAGTACACCAAATTTTTCAAATGTCTGGCTACCTTTCATTTAATTCATCCTCATTGCCCCCCTCCCCCCCTTTCTGGTTTTTTCTCTGCCGTACAAAGCGTTTCAAACGCCTGGCTGTGTTTCGCTTAGTTCATTCTCTTCGTCCCCCCTCCTTTATTCGCCTCCACACTTAAACTTTCCCGGTCGGCGGAGTGTTCCTATTGGTCTCTCTGTCACGTGTGTTCCCTCGTCTCCGCTGTTGTTTTGAAAAATTCAACGCCATTTCATCTGGCCGCAGGGCGAGAGATGGCAGGCAAGCGGTCATGGTTTAGGAGTTTTTAATTCGTTTTTACCTTTTGAGTTGGCACTGAAGATGGAGCTTAAGGGCTTTGAAACAGCTGTTTGCCTTTAGAAATGATTTTAATTTGTGCTAATTTAACGTTGCACATTTATTTTTAATATATCGGCACAAAGTTTTAATCCACTTTTTAGATTATGATGAATAGCCACAACAAAGATACTTCAAATATAATATAAACAAAACATAACAACAAATACAGCTCGGATTCACACACGACTATATAAATGGGCTAATATTCCTGAATGATACAAACATTCTTATCTCACTACAAATAATAGTTAGCAAACTTTTCCAAGCCTTGCATATCACCACCAACAACCATATCCGAGAAAAACTACAGAACAGCTGCTCGTGTTGGCGTGCTTTTCTTGGTCTTGCATGATCATCCCTTTTACCGCTGCTCGTGAAACGTAATAATTCATTGAGTTCGTATTATTGTTGTTGTTACCTCTGATAATTCCCACATTTTCAATCATCCTGACGTTCTGACGACCTCGACAGCTCAATACTTTTTATCATATTATTTGAATATTACACTATGAACTTATACAATGCTATAAAACAAATAAAACAAAAATAACTAAATTAAAACTCAGGATACTTTTTCATATACACTTTACCTTTTGAATGACACGGATAATAACAATTTTCATAACATTTTCTTCTTTGCGTATATTCGTAACCATTGAAAATAAGAGGAGGGACATAGCTACATTTGGTATCATTCTCAATACGTTCATCATTTCTTCCAGGAGATGCAGTTTCATATCTTTTGTAATAAAATTTATCTGTAAAATAGGGTTCTCGCTGCCTATCACTCCAAAAATAATGACTTCTTTGACCCCTGTCTTGTTTACGGTATTCATGAATATTATGCTTTTTTCTGTCTTCATACTGTCTATACTGTTTGCGGTATCTATTATTTATGTCAACAAACTTTTCCTTTGCATAAAATGATTTCACTTCATTTCTGTATTTGCAATCACGTTTCCAGAAACTTTCATGAAATATTTCTTTATTTTCATTTTTTCTTTTTATATTACTTCTGTCTATTTCTTCTCTCGTGCATGTTGAATTACAATATTTTCCCATTTTTTGCTATTTCATTTTCAACTTTTGATTTGGTCTCGTGAGTTGAGTGACTTTTATCTGTTTTCACTGCGTGTGCTAAATTTATCTTGAAATTATTTTCTGAATTATTTTTATTCATAATACTAATCATTTCGTTTTCTACACGTGAACTATTTACACGTGAACTATTTTGATACTTTTGCTTCATGGTATGAATTGGCAACATAACTTAATAAGTATTGCGCTCGCCAACAATTTTAATTCCCTCTTCATTTATCGCCAAATTTAGCTTACTCATCACGTCCATTCCTAAAACTATGTCATATGCAAGAGATTTTAAAACATACAAATTTGCAGAAATTAAGAAACCATCAATTCTGCATTCATATGGGAAATAACCTAAAGGATATACGACTCCATCAATGCCGCACAGTGATATGTTGTCAAAAGATAATCTTGGCGATCCAATATTTACATAATTTTCATAGCTTGTTAAGCTTAAATTGGATCCTGTATCAAATAAGAGATTTGTTTCTTTTCCATTAATATTAATTGTTCTCATCTGAGGGTTAGGCTTATTATCTTTAGTAGTTGTATTAACATTAACTTTCTGCACACGAAAATTGGGATATTGGCGGTGATAATCATGATGGTTTTCGGTAGAATCGTGACTGAACTCATTAGTTTGACCGTTATTTCTATTATTACACTGAGACGCTACGTCGCCTTGAGAGCTACATCTAAAACACCTAATTTGAGATATATTTCTTTAATTTTGGTATTGGGTATCAAATAAAGATTGTGAATTTTCATTTTTACTTATTTCAGGCTTTCTAGCTTCAAAGTGGTGTGAAATTCTATTCATGGTTTTAATATTACGTCTCGCATCATAATCGTCTAGTTTATTTACTAATACATCTACCTTTTTAATTTTTGGAAGATCATCAATAAAATGTTCTTTCATTTCTATAGGTAACCTTTTCTTAATTTGATCTACTACTATTAATTCTTTTAAGGATTCAAAATCAGATACTTTAAGACCGCTAACCCATTCTTCCAAATAATTTCTTAATTCAAATGCTAAATCATGCCAAGTGGCTGAAGATTCTTTTTTATGTGACATTAATTTCTGCCTAAATTCTTCTGGCGTCATTTTGAAGCGTTTAAGAAGTAAATCTTTTACATAATCATAATTATTCGCCAATGTTTCTGGCTCTCTAGCTATAATATTCGCGATTTCTAATGGGATTAAACTTAACAAATGTGTGACCCAATTTTCTTTTATTATATTCATTCGAGAAATTTGTCTTTCAAATAATGCTAAATAGAGACTAATATCACTTTTGCCGTCAAAGTGCGATATTAATTTAAGCAAATCTGGTTGCTTACCTGAACCAGCTATTGCAGAATCGTCGCTCACACTTTTCAAATTGCCTTGAAGCTCCATTTTTCTTAATTTGTATTCCATTTCAACTTTCTTTTCCTCTAATTTTCTATCTGCTTCTTTTTCTTGCCTTTCTGCTTCTAGTCTTCTTTCTTTCTTTTCTGCTTCTAGTCTTCTTTCTTTCTTTTCTGCTTCTAGTCTTTTTTCTTCCTTTTCTGCTTCTAATCTTCCTTTTTCCGTTTCTTGTCTCTCAGTGGCAATGACTTTAATGAAATTTTCTTCATAATCTTCTGATTTGGTTATCAATTTTATTACATCAATAACTCTTGCACTCTGTGGTACAACTATACCTACACTCCGTTTCACCTTAAGTTGGCAGCACTATTAATGCTGTGTTGATCGAATCACAGTCGTTGTCATAGAAACCAGGGTTTGCTCTAAGAGCAGAAGATTACTAATTAAAAAGGAAAATCGCCATTTTGGCGAAAAAAATATAATGCGTGTGCAAAAATCGGAAAGTTTCATTTATTTATTTATAAGTTCTTATGAAATTAGTTTTATTATCTGTATAATGGCTTATTAAAATAATGAATTACATTATTATTCTTTTCTTATTTTTACTGTTTTTTTAAATTGATGTTAAACCTATTTTATATTAAATTACTGTATATTTAATGAAAAAAAAAAGGTTAGAAACTTAATATTGTGGCAGAATAATAAAAAGTTTTGCTTAAAAGTATTTAGTGTTACAACGTCTTCTTTTTTTATTTAAATATTAAAATCGAGTTCCTAAAATAAAAATGAATAAAAATATCTATTTATCTATCTATGTCACTTTTTTATGGACACGATAACTTCCTGCACACATCTCTTCCAAACTGATACATAAAAGCAAGGGCATAAAATCTGGGTCAAGTTCGTTAATGGGCAAAATCGAACCAAGGATGGGGTATTGGAGGAGGGGCTTTTTGTAAAAACCCATAACTTCTTAATTATGATATGTACCGAATCCGTTTAAAGTTATTATTACTTCTAGGAAAAGGGCCGAAAATTTATGTATGACATATTTTTGATATCATTAAAAATTACCCCAAGGGGGGGGGCGGGGGAAGAGGGGAGTAAGAAGAATAAAATTCACAACTTCGTCAATTCACACGATATCAAATCCGCTTAAATTTATGATAAATCTTCTTAATATTATCTACAGCTTTTATATTGACATTTTTTTTATAGGACCAACCCTTATAGCAAAAAATAAATAAATAATAAATAAATCTTTGCCGGCTCCGCGTACAGACACAAGTAGATTTTGAATCGGGCGGTCCCAATTGCCGCATCATGGCAAAAAAGTCATTTCTTCTGCAATTCCCAACAAACAGGCACCCCCACGGACTGCGTCTTCGAAATCTACCTGTGCCTGTAGGCTAAGCCATCAGGGGTATTTTATATTTTGTAATTTTTCTCGGATAATTTCTGCGCCTCAAGATAATGTGTTGCCTCTGTAGAAGATCAGCCTTTCTTTTCCTGTTTCAAAAAAAAAAAAAAAAAAAAAAAATCCCAAGTATTCTGTACAATATGGTCTGGCTAACATTTTTTGAAAAAATTTCTTATCGTCGTTTACAACTTCTAAAACTTTATTCAATGTTGGTATTTCATTTCTACGTAAAAAGCCATGGACTTTTCGTTGAATACAAGACTTGTGAATTCGTCATATTTTCCCAGTCTTCTGCGTTTACTCACTGCACCAGATTGTTTCTTTCCGGGTGTGCTTAAAGGGCTAGATGCCTTTTTTTAGGGGCAATTGTAATTATATAAATACGTAGCACCTATAGTCGTCGTCTAGTTCGTCTGTCCAGATATAAAAGTGCAAAAACTACCAAACCGAATAGTTTTAAATTTAATCTAATCGATGCAGACTTTTGTCGAGTCATTTCAAATTTTATGAAAATCGAATCAAAGTTTAAAAGATATTAATAAAAGTTTTCTTCATTCTATTAAATCTTATCATACGTAATTAATTCAGTCATATCCCATGATAGGTAATGATGTTAGGTTGCCATAGTGATTATGTCATATTTAAGATGGAGTCATTATTTCCGTATTACTGAATTTAAGGGTGTATTTAAATCAAAACTGCTTATTTTGAGACACAATTTTAAATTCATTTTTGCTCTAAAATGCATCCATTTGGTAGGTTCTCTTATTCAGAAACTTTAAAATGTCCGTATTGTCTCAATTTTTTTGATAAAGGCAGAATATATTTCAAAAAATGCTGTCAAAGTGGACATTTTGAACCGAATTTTCCGAAGCGACAGCGCTGGAAACAAAACAAAAAAAAAATTTCGTACTGTAAAAATAATTGTTTGTAAATCAATTTCTAATTAATTGAACGAAAAATAAAAACATAGGTCCCTTATAAATATCTTCATAAATCACCCTGCCAAGTTTCATGTTTTACTTTTAAAAATGAGTCTGAAAATGTGTCTCAAAATTTTGAGTTGTTGAGCGTGGAAAAATATTTTTTTTAATACCGCCTTTTAGAAACCGAATTTGTGAACTAAAATTGTTTCCTATAAAATAGCAATCCTATAATCTACGGATAGTTTTTTGGATAGATGTTTCCGGAGAAATAGATATTAAATGAAAAAAAGAGTCTAAATATGGATTTCAAGCTCTGAAATTTTCAATGTTAGGAGTTAGGCTTAAGTTTCCCATTGGAATTTTCAGCAAATGTCAACAAAAGATAAAATTTTGCCAACTTAAAATGTATTTATTTTATTACGGAAATAAATCATGTCATAATAACAGATGATATAATTCATTTTTTCAGTGAAAAAATGATTTTTTTTTTTTTTACATTGTCTTGTATTGGATGTTTGCGCATAGCATAATTTTAATGTAATAGAATTGTAATTAATTGTTTGAAAAAGTGTATTGAAATTTAATTTCATAAAACAAAGTTAATCTCTAATTTATCTATAACTAGCAGCCCGTCCCGGCTTTGCACGGGTAGACAATGTAATTTTTCAGAACATTTGTTTTCCTGAATTTCGCGCTCCTACCAAAAACTGTTGCTGAGATATGGCGAAATGGTCTAAAACTTTCGAATCCCCCTTTAATCACCTTCGGAGGGGGGGGGGGGATTCCTAAATTCACTGAAATACGTGTTTAATCATTTGTTTTCCTAAATTTCGCGCACCTACATAAAACAGCTGCTGAGATATGGCGAAATGTCCTAAAATTTTCGAAACCAACTGCTTTAAAACCCTTCGAGGGGAATTTCTAAAATCACTGAAATGAGTGTTTATCCATTTTTTAGTAGATGTGTTTTCCTGAATTTCACGCTCCTACCTAAATCTGCTGCTGATATATGGCGAAATGACCCAAAACTTTTGAATACCCCTTTAACAACCTTCTGGGGGGAGTTTCCAAAATCGCCGAAACACGTGTTTAACCAATTTTTTAGTAGATTTGTTTTAATTAATTTCGTCCTCCTACATAAAAGCTAAGATATGGCGAAATGACCTAAAAAATTCGACCCCGACCCCATTTAACCACCTTCTGGGGGGAATTTCCAGAATTGCTGAAATACGTGTTTTATTCATTTTTTAGTAGATTTGTTATCCTGATTTTCACGCTCTTAACTAAAACTGCTGCTGAGATATGATGAAATGATCTAAAACATTCGATTCTCCTTTTAACCCCTCAGGTGGGGAATTTCTAAAATCGTTGAAATATATGTTTAATCATTTTTTAGTAGATTTATTTTCCTGATGTACGCGCTCCTACCTATAACTGCAGCTGAGATATGGCGAAATGACCAAAAACGTTCGACCATCCCCCTTTAACCCCTTCGGTGGGGGGGGGGGGGGGGGGGGTTTCTAAAATTGCTGAAATACATGTTTAATCATTTTTTAATAAATTTGTGTCCCTGATTTTTGCGCTCCTACCTATAACTGCTGCTGAGATATGGCGAAATGACCTAAAACATTCGACCACCACCGTTTAACCCCCTTTTGGTGGGAATTTCTAAAATCGCTGAAATAGGTGTTTAATAATTTTTTTAGTAGATTTGTTTTCCTGATTTTCGCGCTCCTACCTATAATTGCTGCTGAGATATGGCGAAATGACCTAAAACATTCGACCCCCGCCTTTAACCCCTTCTGGGGGGAATCTCTAAAATCGCTGAAATAGGTGTTTAAACATTTTTTTAGTAGATTTGTTTTCCTGATTTTCGCGCTCCTACCTATAACTGCTGCTGAGATATGGCGAAATGACCTAAAACATTCGACCGCCCTCCTTTAACCCCCTTTTGGGGGGAATTTCTAAAATCGCTGAAATAGGTGTTTAATGATTTTTTAGTGGCTTTGTTTTCCTGATTTTCACGCTCCTACCTATAACTGCTGCTGAGATATGGCGAAATGACAAAACATTCGACCACCCCCCTTTAACTCCCTTCTGGGGGGAATTTTTAAAATCGCTGAAATAGGTGTTTAATCATTTTTTTAGTAGATTTGTTTTCTGTTATTTCAAGCTACCTATAACTGCTATTCTACCTATAACTGCTGCTGTGATATGGCAAAATGACCTAAAACATTCAAACCCCCCTTTAACCCCCTTCGGGGGGAATTTTAAAAAATCCCTTCTTATTGCTTGCCTAGGCCATAACAGCAATCTACAGTCCAAATTGCGTGACCCTGGCCTTAGTAGTTTTGGCTGGGCATTGATGAGTCAGTCAGTCAGTCAGTCAGTCACCGTTTCCTCTTTATATAATAGTATAGATATAGATATTGAAATCTCCACATAAAATAAATTTTGTATTCATTCATTTTTGCATAAGAGTGCAACAGCTATTGCACCAAGATCTGAATATTTATAAAATTAGTTATAGTACGAACACACCTCATTTGTCACGTTTGACATACAACTTCCAACTTGTTCTTTTTTCAAACAAAAAAACTGTTCTTTCCGAAATACCTGTAAGTTAAGAAACTTCTTTTACGATTTCCTTTATTGAATTTTGAAGATTTTCATAATGAGCTCGTGAATAAGCATTTAATATATTTCTGCGAGCTTCACTTTTGATAGACATTCCTCGCCTTAAAGGTGTGTAAAGCGTAGATGAAGATAGTGTTTTATCAAACATTTTATAATTCAAATAAGTTTGACGATTCACATAAATATTAAATTATATAAAAATTATTTTACAATCATTAAAATTTACAGTGAGATAGAAAATATAAACACGTTAAAAAGTAAAGTAAAAACAAAACAAGCAAGTGTGATAACTATTCATAAGAAAAATGACAGAGTGAATGCATGGAGTAACTGCGACGGCGCGCTGGAATTGGCGCAGAAGCTTAAAAAACGCGCCAGATATTTTAGCCTTGAAGATCCGTTTCTCGCCAAAGGACTTCTTTACTTTATACTTTCGCTTTAGATACAAAATATTTTTTCATTTAAATGCTTTAAAATCACAAATTCTATAAACATTATTTTATAAATTTCTATGCATTTTAGCCATTTTAGATTAAAAAATAAACAATAACTATTTTTTCAAGCAGAATGTTACATTTTCTACCTTTCCCAATGCTGCCAACTTGAGGTGAAACAGTTCATCACATAATGTTAACAAGTCTGGCTTTATTAAGAGCTGACATTATTTAACTTTTTTAAACTTCAACTGAACAAATAGTATCGTAGATCTGATTACGGAACTTCAGAAAAACAGTTCAATTTTTTCATATTATACCCGGTACAAAACAGCTTTATGTTCATATCATACGTCAGACAAACAGCACCCCAAAAATTGTTGTGGGATTATGATGAATAATAAGTATTTTAGAGATCAAAATACTATAATATAAACAAAACAGATTTAATAACATAACAACAAATACAGCTAAGGATTGATTCACACACGACTATATAACTGGGCTAATATTCCTGAATGATACAAACATTCTTATCTCACAACAAATAATAGTTGGCAAACTTTTCCAACAACCATATCCAAGAAAAACTACAGAACAGCTGCTCGTGCTGGCGTGCTTTTCTTGGTCTTGCGTGATCATCGCTTTTACCGCTGCTCGTGAAACGTAATAATTCATTGAGTTTGTATTATTGTTGTTGTTACCTCTGATAATTCCCACATTTTTAGAATTATATTAATTTAAAAAATGCTTGTATTACAATGAAACCTGGAGCTTAGTGAACGTATTAACACGGGCTTGTCAGTGAGAGGGTTAAATGGGGTCTGGGGCCGCTATAGGTCAATTAGAGACTGAGAAAGGAAATACAGGTGGATGTCTCGGCATAATACAGAGAGACGATTTGATTTTTAATTAAAATCTAGAGAAATGTTTATGTGATACTAAAAGAAACAACAAAAGGTTGTGATTATGTTGATTTTTAATATCGTCAGTAACAACCATTTGTACAGCTATGTATAAAGGGTGTCCTCCTTTATACATGGAGTGGCTGTGACTTTCATAAACATGAATTTTACTGTAGACTGAAAGAATTACTCCTGTGTGTGGCTAAAAAAGTCATGTTTGTTATAAAGTAAAAATTTACTGGTCTATTTTTGCTTTTAATCATAAATAAAAGATAAACCCATGCAGCAACAATGTCTCACTTTATCTTTATTGTGCTTTTTAGGGTTTTGTTCATCTCACGAAAGCCTATTATCCCCACTCTATTGTCTGTCCCTCACAGAGCCGTTCTCAGAAGCTATATAACTTACAGGCGTGAAAATTTGTGTACTTATAGATAATTACCTACTATAAAGCTCAAAATATTAAAATTTTAAAAAATCGTATTATTTTAATATAGAGAGATAAAAAACCAAAATTCTAACAGCCTTTTCCTATTCAACTGAAACATTTTTCATTAGAGCAGTTGCCAACCATTAAAAATCCACACTAAAATTCTTTCGACAATAATTCATTTTCTATTGAAAGATTTCCACATGAAAACTGAAAATGATATAAAAAGTTTCACCCATTGAAAAAAAGATTAATAGGACATCCTATGGGTAATAAAACAGAAAATTTCAAAGATTTCTCAATAATACATGGAGTATGAGTACATCTAAATACATAAAGCAGCCTAATATGATGTCATTAAAGAATTAAAAAGAAAATTAATCAGACGTCATATTGAAAGTTTAGCGGATTTTTTCAAATGTTTGAGAATAATACAAAGATAGTATCGATATGAATAATAGAGAAAGCGAGTAGATGGGATGTCAGCAAGTGATTATAACGTCATATGTGTTTGAAGATTGTATTGAATCATGATAAAAACACGATTATGGAAATATTTTCATATTTTAACATTTTGAACGTCTCTATACAAGATGTTTAATTTTGAAATTGATTTTTTTTAAATATTGCATTTAGTCCACATGATAGATATTATTATGGCAGTGTATAAAAGCGGGCTTTGCCATCAGACGGTTCAGATTAAAAAAAAAAAAAAAAAAAAAAAAAAAAAAAAAAAAAAAAAACGAGAAAAATAGACCAGTAAATTTTTACTTTATAAAAAAACATGATTTTTTTTTTTTTTTAACATTTGGAAAATGGTTGTTGCTTTCGATCGAGATTGGACCAAATGATGTTCGCATTTTACTATTTTAACCGTTTTTAATGAAATTTTGTAACTTTAGAAGAATTTT
Organism: Maratus michaelseni; assembly: GCA_963931845.1. Classification (NCBI taxonomy): domain Eukaryota; kingdom Metazoa; phylum Arthropoda; class Arachnida; order Araneae; family Salticidae; genus Maratus; species Maratus michaelseni. Next base: position 472,059,227 of record OZ007589.1, read on the forward strand.
TCTTTGAATAGGCAATAGAAAGGCATAAAATCGTTACAAAAATGTTAACGTTACAAAAAGGATAGATGCAAATTATCAGATATGAAAAATAAAGTAGAAATTTGGTACTTTCATGGCTCCCAAGGATGAAATATTTTTGTTTCTGTTTTCATTAATATATCGTAAATTTGGTACTTTCGTGTTATAGCGGCCCCCCAAGGATGAATCGTCAAGCGACCAAGATTTATCGCTAAATTGTAAAGCATGTATGACATAATAATACATGATATATATGTAACGTTTCTTGAAGTATGCTATAGGTAAAAATTAACTTTTTTAGTCACTGGCCACTGGCCAGTACATGGATTTTTTTACTCGCCAGTGTTTTTCAGCACTGCCCAATAACAAATTTACAAATACTTGATAAAAAATTTGCAAAATTTGTCAAACGATTGTGGAATAAACAGCGAAATTCGTCAAATAGTGTCGGGAAAGAAATCGCGACAATCATCAAATGGTCTCAGGAAAGAAATCAGACATTACAGGAACAAAATTAATTTTGTCTAACTGTCATGAAAAAATTTGAGAAATTCGTCAAATAGGTCCTGAGGAGAAAAAAAATCGCAAAATTCGTCAAATGATCTCGGGAGAAAAATAGTGAAATTTGTCTAACAATCACAGAAGAGAATTGCAAAATTCGTCGAACGGCAGCAGAAATACAGTGCGAAATTTGTTGAACATCAGCGGAACGAAAGTGCGAAATTTTTTCGTTCATGGAAAAAATCGTGAAATTCGTTAATCGATAGTTGATAAATCTCGAAATTCATCAATCGATAGCGGAAAAATCACAAAACTCATTAATCGATAGTAGAAAAATCGCAAAATTCATCAACTGGTTTCGGGGGGAAAAAATTTCGAATTCATCGAATAGCTTCGAGAAAAAAAATCACAATCCGTCAAATAATTTCGGGAAAAAAATTGTGAAATTCGCCAAATGATTTTGAAATTTGTCGAGCGACAGCGGGAAAAAAAATCTTTTTCTATTCAATCATCGCAATTGGCGATTGTGAAATAAAGTCAATCGCCAAATTTTCCATATTACTCGCCAATTGGCGAGTGCTGATTTAGTCCTATAATGTATGCTTCCAAGTTATAGTCATATATATGATGCATATACCGTAGAAGATCTTTATAACGCAAACCTAAGAACACGACGTTGTGCGTTACATAGAATTTTGCGTTATATAGATCATATTTCACACATCATTAAATTTAGCTTGTAAAACATGGCCAAATTTGTGTGAAACATACCAAAATGCATTAGAGTATCTTTATATTGCATTCTTTATTAACAGGAGTTGTGCAGATTATAATTTTCTGCATACTATAGATCAGAGGTTCCCAAAGTGTGCTCCGCAGAGCCCTTGGGGCTCCGCCTGTACTTTTCAGGGGCTCCGCGGCGTTCCAGGAAAATAAACAAAACATGAAAGAAATTAGCATATTGCAAGGAAATTTTTTTCGAAAGTGTGTAGGAATTTGTGTGTCTGTGTGTGTCAAAAATAAATACATCTATCACTGGGTTTAAAAGTACTATAATATATTTTTTTAAATCATATAAAATTTGCATTATACATGTATCCATTTTAACCCATTTTCGGCCAAAGGTGCGTAAACGCACCTTTACTCCAACTTTATATTTTTTAATAGATTTCAATAAATATCTTTTTATTAACACTGTGACGTATATTTTTCGCTAATTTTATTTTTCTGCTATTTTTAAGGGTTCTGGAGACATCTATAAAATATTAGTAATTCAATTGAAGTAATCACTTTCTGCTGAGAAATTTTCAAAATACGCTGGTTTTTTACTTGAAACGGTTATTGACAAATTCGACTTTTTGAAAATGTATAATTATTCCACTTGAGATTAATCATATGTTTTTATCATGGAGTAAAGTTGCAAGTTCTGTAAATAAAATAAAAATAAAACAAATGCCATAAGAAAACTTAAATTTTTTTATTTAAATTTAATGGTAAATTATTAATAATAAATTAATAATGGCAACGTCAAATTAAATAAAATATTATTTTTCATGCACGAAACTTTTTTAATGTCTTAATGAATGTAATTTAAGCAAATTTCAATGCAAATAACACCACATTTTATAAAATTTCTATGCTTGGCCGAAAATGGGTTAATATAATATTTTTGGTTTGAATTCCGTTATTTTATGTTTATGCACTTAATGTGTTTGAAAAATTCTATTCAAAATTTCGATGCGTTTTCAAAATTAGATTCAAAATTTTCGACGTGTTTTCAAAATTAGATTCAAAATTTTCGATGTGTTTTCAAAATTCGAATTTGTGCAGAATAAAAAAAAATCTATCGGCATTTAATATTTGTATATATTGTATATTGTATTATTTTTATTTTTGGAATTTTAATTTCCTTAAACTTTTTTATTTTATTTTTATTAAATTTTAGTTATTTAAATCTTCTATCCTATTTTTCATAATTGTATTAAATTTTTAAAACAATGTTTGTCGCTTAAAACGTCTTTTTTATAAGATCTTGTATCATTTAAAGCCCCTCACTAGATTCATTTTACATTTGTGTATATTGTGTAAAGATATTTCTTTTTCTTTTTATAAATTTGATTTCTTTAATCCGTTTATGTTATTTGTATTACTTTTTAGTTATTTAAATTTTCTATACTGTTTTTCATAGTAAAACAATGTCTATCGATTAAAACGCCTCTTTTTTGTAACATATTGTATCATTTAATAAACTTCTTATTAGATTCATTTAATATTTGTATACGTTGTGTATATAGTTTTCTTTTTTCTTTTTGTAACTTAAATTCCTTTAATCTGCTTGTTTTATTTTTATTAATCCTTAGTTATTTAAATTTTCTATGCTGTTTTACATAATTGTAGTTAATTTTTAAAGCAATGTATGTTACTGAAAACGCATTTTTTTTAACGTCTTGTATCATTTAACAACCCCTTTTTAAAATTTTGTTTTAATTGGTCTCGGCTTGGCTAAGATTCTTATGTTATGATGCCACATTTTCCTATCAGAAATAAGGCTATGGCAATTAAAAAAATTCCTGACGGCTCGGTCTACAGGCACAGGTAGGTTTTTCTAAGACGCAGACCATGGGGTGCCTGTTTGTCAGGAATTGCGGAAGAAATGACCTTTTTGCGATGATGCGACAGTTGGAACCGCGTACTTCGAAACCTAACTTGTTTGCAGGCGGAGGCAGCAGGGATTTTTTTTTTTTTTGTTTAAGCTATAAGAATTGTTCCTATAAAAAACTTGTCAATATAAAAGTTTTAGATAATATTAAGAGGATTTATAATAAATTTAAGCGGATTTGAAATCTTGGGAATTGACGAAGTTATGAATTTTTTTCTTCTAAACCCCCCCTGCCCCCCCTTAAGACAATTTTTAATTATATCAAAAATCTGTCATACATAAATTTTTGGGCCTTCTCCTAGAAGTAATAATAACTTAAAACAGATTTGATACGTATCATAATTAAGAAATTATGGGTTTTTTTCTGTTTTCACAAAACTCCCCCCATCCCCCCCCCCCTGGTTCGATTTTGCCCATTAACGAACTTGACCGATATTTTATGCCCCTTGATTTTATGTATCAGTTTAAAAAAGATGCGGGAGTTGGAACCGCCTACTTCGAAAAATAACTTGTTTGCAGGCAGAGCCGGCAGGGATTTTTTTGTTTTTAATTTTTTTTTGCTATAATGGTTGGTCCTATAAAAAACTTGTCAATATAAAAGTTTTGGATAATATTAAGAGGATTAATAATAAATTTACGCGGATTTGATATCTTGTGAATTGACGAAGCTATGATTTTTTTCTTCTAAACCCCCCCCCCCCCCCTTGGGGCCATTTTTAATTATATCAAAAATCTGTCATACATAATTTTTCGGCCCTTTTCCTAGAAGTAATAATAACTTTAAACGGATTCAACGTATAATAATTAAGAAATTATGGGTTTTTTTCTGTTTTCACAAAAAGCCCCCCCCCCCCCCCCCCCCCCCAGGTTCGATTTTGCCCATTAACGAACTTGACCGAGATTTTATGCCCCTTGATTTTATGTATCAGTTTGGAAGAGATAGTTCCGTTTCAGATCAGTTTGGGTTCCGTATATCTAACCGTATATCTATTTTGAGGCAAAAAGAATGGCAAAAGAAATTTTCTTTCAATTTATGCAGAATTTTTCCAATTATCGTGTCCATAAAAAAGTGACAAAGTTTTGAACTGGGGGTGTTTTTTGGTTCTGGGAGTCATGATCGGCGTAGATCTGCAAAAATTTTTCAAAATTTCCAACTTAGGTGAGAATGTATTAGGTAGTATTTCTTACGAAATCTACCTAAAAAATATATTGGTTCTTTACATTTGTCATCACACTAACTATCTAAACTTCTGCTCAGCTCCACCCTTTGCTTATGATTTTCAATGAGTACCCGCCCTGATATAAATTCAACCTCACCCATATATCCCGTTTTTTAAGTAAAGTTTTCTACTAGTGGCAGTTCTTTAAACGTTTGTAGTTTTTAACCGTATATCTATTTTGAGGCAAAAAGAATGGCAAAAGAAATTTTCTTTCAAAACTATAATTAATAGCTAAATACTTCAAATAAAACATCAAAAAAGTGAACAATGCGGCACCTAACAATACAGGTTATAGATTTTGCCTCGCCCACTTAAACACTAAAACAATGATCTGCTTCTAAATGTATTTTTTTAAAAATGGTTCAAAAGAAGAAGCTCAGAGGTGATTCGTTTTCGTTGCCTGTTTAGAAGTACTACAAACGTAAATAAGAACGAAAAAAGAATTCGTAATCACATGATTCTATTACGGGTGAGCGGGACTAGCGAAAATGTGTTATATAATTACTCATGGGCGCCTGGGCCTACGCATTTTCTTTCTTTTTGCGAGTAGCCTATTGGGATTATACAGAAGTCTCTCTTTAAACGAAAACTGTACAACTTACATTTTTTTTCTGTGTGTGTGTGGTGTTCGCCATACATAATAATAGTTACACGTAAGTCCCAAAGCAATGCATGACCCAGACAGGGTTACCATTTTGTCTTTAATTCCGAGTTCATACTGGAAATCCCGAAAGAATAGTTTTTATTTTAAAAATGGATGGCATTAACCCCTTAAGAGCCTACATCAGTCACGTGAAAAAACGCTCATGCTAATGTTGTCTATGGGAAGGTTCTTGCGCGATTTCTCGCTCGCATTTTAATATTTTTAAATGTTTTGTTTGCATAGAATAGCTGAGGCCGATCCCTAGCATTGTTAGTTTTTACTTTTTTGATTTTAGTTACAGTTTTCTTTATAAGCGGACATTTCCAATTTCGGTACCGGTTGGAACCGGTTCTGAAAGTGAAAGTACCCTTATATAAAAAAACAGGAACCAAAATCGAAAAAGTAAAAACTAACAATGTTAGAGATCGACCTCAGCTATCCTAAGCAAAAAAAAAATCATGTAAAAATATTAAAATGCGAGCGAGAAATCGCGCAAGAACCTTCCCATAGACTTAACATTAGCTTGTGCGTTTTTTCGCGTGACTGATGTAGGCTCTTAACAGTATTGCTCGAACGGCGCTCGGGAAAGAAGAGTTTGTTTTCTTCGTTACTACAGTGATGTCTCACTTATACGCGATGTTCAGTAATTACTTTTTCGTACCACTATTTTAAAACAGTAAAATTTGATTTATAAACTCTGCGATTAAATAAGGAGAAAATTACTTTAATGGTGCTGAAAAATAATTACCGTGTATCGCGTATAAGTGAGAGGTCACTGTAAAAGCTTTCAGAATCCACAAATTTTTAACTATACCTTTTGCTGTATTTGGCGGACATATCTCGATTATACAAGGCAGATATTTTAATGCAAAAAAGTGGTTTTTAGTTATTTTTAATTTATTGTGTCCAATAATAGCAATATTAAATAAAACTGTTAAGGAATTAAATAATAGAAAATTTGATTTTCAAAATTTCTAGTATGAATTCAGAATTTCTGTATCAAGAAAAGGGTCAAACTGAGAACCTTGGCCCCATGTTGGAAATTACTGGATCGGACTCTTATCCAGCAATCTTTCTCTGCTCCATAGGTATAAAAAAAACATTAATTTGTAAACCATAGAGTACCGTGGGGGAAGGGGGCGGTTAAGGGACTCCACCTTCGAAATTCTTTCCAAAAAGGGCTCCGCGAGCCCAAAAGTTTGGGAACCACCGCTATAGATCATTCCACACATTGTTAAATTTACTTTATAAACATTGTCCAAACATACCTGTATCAAATCATAACAATTTTTTCAGTAATTAGCTCTGAATTAAAGGGATGAAGTTGAACTAATGTATCAAATTTAGTCCTCTAGAGAATAGCAACTATTTATAACTAGCCGCCACTGGCGACCAGTTTGGTCTCCCTTAAATGTATGTTAAGCACTTAACACATTACTTTTATTCATTATTTAATTTTTCTCCTTAATCCTTCGCCAAACTGGAAGATTCTAATAGAAAAATCAAGAACTTTTGCAATCATGGTATCATTTTGTATATTTTTTGTTGTTATATATTTCATCTTTTTTGACAAAAACAGCTTAACCCACTTAAGCATTTATGCTTCATGTCCGTTTGCTTATCAGTTGCAATATGTTCGCAAATGCGGTGGTTCTTAAACATATTAAGTAATTTTCCGTAATTGGGTCCTTACCAATTGGCGTATTTCAGTGAATACGATTTGATGCAATGAAGTCTATTTTGTGAAAGTCTTTCATAATATCCACATTTACACCGAACCATATTGTTGCTAATATTTTTTTTGTTTCTCGTACACTTTGGCTGTAGACTCGATTACGGAAGATTAGGAAATCTATCATCATTCTCATCTAAAACGTCTTGAATAATGTGCCATAATCGGGCTGCATATTATTACACGTAAAACTACAATCGTAAATACCTAAGCTAAATGCCATCAGTATGATTTTATGTGTTTTATAAATGTACACTAAATTATTTTTTGTATTATTTTACTTTGATTTTATATTATTTACCATTTTTAATGATGGGTGCTTTTGGGTACAGTTGTCGCAGACGCACTGGATATAATTTTGGCGATATAATTATTGACTGAATAAATTAACCTTTGTGTGTGTTTTATAAAAAAAAATTGTGTTTTTTAATATAAAATAAACTATTTCATAATAAAACAAGAACGAAAAATCATGCGTCAAGCATAGATTATATAGCACTTTCCAACGCTTCCAAAATAATTTTACAAATCATACCGTTTAATAAGCTAAAAGCTAACATCTGAGTAAACAATTTAGAAAACGCATAACATATTTAAAAACATAATTTCAGGAATTTCCAACATATACAATATTCGGAAAAATATCCGAATACTTTTATTCAGCCCTGTATAGGATCTATAGATTTGTATATATAGATGCTATGTAGATAGGATGATAATTTTAGTTCAGTTAGGAAACGCGTAGCACAGTTTAAAATTCTCCGTCTGGAGTTTGTCAATAAACAGAAATGTGTTCGCGAACTTTTGTGCTGCCCTGTATAGGATCTACAGAATTTATACACACCACGTAATAGACAAAAAGCAAGTTAAAATTAAAATCGCGTTCAATAACTTAAAACGCACTTCCAGGAATTATTGTTAACAGACAGTAGAGAATTCTTTTGCGTGTCCCTGTAAATGAACGATGACTGCTATACACACAATATTCCGTAGTAAGTCTCTTGTAATGCACCTTAGTGATCTATATAAATTTCAATGCTTAAACGCATAGTGAAACATTATTTAAATAAACCGCAGACGATTTTTCTCCATAGACGTAATGTAACGGAATTATTTTTACTGTCCCTGTAAAGTAACTATAAGTGCTATGCACACCCTGTTCCATATTAAGCTTCTTCTAATGCACCTTAGTAATATATATAAATTACAATGCGTTTAAAATAGTGAAACATTATTTAAATAAACCGCAAATGATTTTTCCCCATAGACCGCAATGTAACGGAATTCTTTTGAGTGTCCCTGTAAAAAAACTATAAGTGCTACACACTTCCGTTGAAATAGGGAACATGCTATAGATAACGACAATAACATATAAAAATTGCAGAGCAATCCGAGCATATTTACGGGAGTTAGAGCACGGACAGACGGCAGACGGCCAGACAAACCGAAGTCATAAGCACTTTTCAACTAGGTTGGAAAGTGCTAATAAAAGAATCATACTGTTTTAGCAATCTCTAACAGTTACCTGAAAATGGGGTTTTCTCGCCAAAATGGCGCAAAACAAAAATCGTGCCAACCCTGGTGCGTCTGCGACATCTGTTAGAATTTAAAATACATGCCGTTCACACTTTCAGTTTAAAATAGAAAAATAAGAAATAATATCTTAAATCAAAACCTTTGATTTCAAAATTAAAGTATTGTTTCTAATTTGCATACGCGAAAAACAAAAGCTGGTATTGGCGATTTTAAAAATGTTATCGGCGAGATTTGCGCCAAAATAACATAAAAGTACAACATTAAAGACGTGAGTATAAAACATCACAAATTTACTGATCTTATGCATCTGAGAATCAGAATTAAAATATTTTGATAAATATATGACATATTAATTAAAACTCATTAAACATCGCATCAAAAAACTCATTAAAATGTACTTTGAAAATGGCTATTTTTAACATAACCTCAAAAGAAATTACTGTTTTGATAATTCTAGACAACAAAAGATTCATGGTGTAATCGTCCAGCATTTATATTAACATAAAAGTACTTAATAATATTACGTATTTCATAAATGTATATTAAATTACTGTCTTGAACGCGATTAGTCATTAACAGTGGTAAATATGATTGCCGATCAACAATCATTTTCGGTGATATCTCTTCCTGCCATGTATAATACATAAATACCAAATTAACTGATCATTTCAAAATTTGATTCATTATATATTAGTACATGAGTTGTATTTGTTTACATTCAACTTACGTCAAGAAAAGATTCTGAATTAAGTTGAGTTGTATAAGCACTTCATCAAACGGAATTATGGTAAACTTTAATTGTCTCAGAGGTCCTGATGCGAATTATTTTTTTCACACCAGGCAGCGCTCTAAAAAATCATTCACGGAAAACTTACTTTACGAACGTTTATCTCCATGGTTTAATGGTTTAATATTTTAAACCTTCACGACGAATGAATCTTTTTTAACTTTTATGGATAGAGAATTTGAACTGCGAAGCTAATTTCAACTGAAGTTATTGCAGAATACATACATAACTGAACGTAAGTCATCTCTCAAATATTAATTTATTTTGAACGATCTTTCTAAAAATGTAACTTTTATGCAGTTTTATTCGAAAAAGTAATTTTAAATAAAAATGGCCGCCTGGCATATGAAAAAGTGATGCGGACATCCCGGAACTGTTGATGACGGTTTTATTATAGAGATGTGGGAATTCAGGTATTTCTTAACTGAAAATTCATTGTTTACAACTGAGAAGTTGTGTGTTATATGGAGAATTGCGTTATAAAGATCTTCTACTGTATGATGTATAAATATGACATGTGTACATGATGTATATACGACATATAAGACTTAAATAATGTGTGCATAATGACATATATGACACATATAGGAGTGTTTGGAATATATATATATATATGCGTATATAGGATGCATATATAAGGATAATAGGATGCCAAGATCATAACTTTTCGATGATCTTGGCGAAATCCTAACTGCAACCTTGGCATAATTATAACTATAACACGAAAGTAGGATAATTTTTTTTAAGCCTTTGGAACATTTGCCCAATGGTTATTTAATTTCTTAAATTATAATTTTTTTGAAAATGAAATTTATTAGGGTGAAAGGAAACCCTTTGTGCGATCTTTATATAATCATTGTTGTGGTATTTTATTTATGTGGCAACACTCATTTGATTCATTACAATGCAGATGTAATATGTTTTAGCGAAATGTGAGTGTACTATGTCAGAATCCTTTCATCTCATTTAGCATTGTGTGTTTAGACTTTGTAAAAAATAGAATAACGGATACAAATTTACATTTTAAAGCAATTTTATTTGTTTTTAAAGTACGCATTCATTCAAGATTTACCAAAATGCTTTCCTCTTTAAAGAATTTAGAAAATAAAGTAATTTAAAACAGAGATGACCTATTCTATTGCAAAATAACATTCAATAGCTTGTGATACAATCTTATATCTATAAAAAGTCACTTAAATTGTTTATTGATCATTTAGATCATCACCCTTTAAGCACCCTATTCAGTTGAGTGAATACCAGAATTATTAAATTTCGTGAAAAGTAGTTTATGTCATTATTTTTAATTACATGTGAATTATTTAATGTGATGTAAGGGGATGAAATAAAGGTTTATTTATATTATACAAACAGAAATAAGGTTCAAAGTTCCAATTTTCATCACAGCTGGTATCTAATAAGTTCTTTTTATACTGTGCGAAAACAATCCTTCCTGTACAAAACCAATCCCAATAGAAATAAGCGACGTAAAAAAAAAAGATGCTTAGAACATTGCAATATGGACTTAATATGAGGTATTTAAACTAGAAGAGTATGCAGGTGCTTAAAGGGGTTAAAAGTTACATTTGGGCAAGCAAGAAATTTAAAGTATTTAGGACAGACAAATGAACACGGATCTCTATCAACAAAAACAGTTTGAACTTAAGCCCAAACGGGCCCCATTTTAAAAACTACTTTTGTCTGTAAACGTATGAAACCCATCCATGGTTGTTAATCTTTTTGGTAAACGCTGAAGATTTTTCAAAAAAGGCCACCAAAGTGAGCGTTTTGAACCCAATTTCCATGGGACATCTTGAGGCAACCATCGCTTACAATCCAAGATGTAATTCATTTATCGAAAAATGATAGAAACTGTTCAATGACAATTCACTTCAATAATCATGTTTAAAAAGGATTGAGAAAGTTTTGTGAAAAATATTTTTTTGAGAACCGCCTTAAGCGGCGCTCAGCAGACCCCTTTGAATGATAGGTAGTCAGGGGACTGACTGCAAGTCAATTTAAATTTCATTTATTTAACTGTTTTGAATGACAATTATGCATTCATTCATTAAATATTTGCTTTTCAGATCATTTTGCAAGAAACCTAAACGTAGAGTGAAAGCACACGTATTCAAACAAGACAGTAAAAGTAATGCATCAAGTATAGGTTATGAAACACTTTCCAACCCATTCAGAATAAAACTTCATCCATTAATAAGGTGGAAGTGGATGTCTAAGTAAACAATTTGGAAAACCCCGATTTCAGCAATGATCACCAATAGTTGGAAAAATACAAGAATTCTTTTGTGCAGTCCTGTATACAATCTACAGGGTTTGTATACTACATAGTATGCTGAAATTGAGTTCACTTAGGAAACACATAGCACAATTAAAATATTCTTATTCAGCAAATTGTGTCAATAAACTGAAATGTATTCGATATCTTTTGTGCTGCTTTGTATAAAATCTATAGCATTTATACACATATAAAAAATGATTTAAATTTAAAAAGTCTTTCCAGCCTGTAGAGGGAGGAAAAGATAGCTTTCATAGTCCGTGTTTTTAAAAATTCAACTCATTTTACTCAATCACCCGAAGCTAAAATGCTTGGAACCTGATTATAGAAGATTCAATCCCGGTTTTCGTTAATACTGAATTTGAATGCAAATTTCAGCATGAGAGTGACAGCATAACGAAAATCAGATTGTTTCAAAATGTCAGCCACTCTAAAATTTTAAACTGCCCTATCTCAACCATTTTTTTAAGATAAAGCCAACAAACAAAAAATTTTCCAAAATCCTTGTATCACGATCTAATATTTAACGGCAACAACTTTTTCAATTTATATTTTTTACACACATTTTTGAATTAAAAAAAAAATATATTAACTGGCCACCATTTTGAAACAAGATTGCGCATGAAGCTGGCCAACGAACTCGGTCGAGACCTACATGTCCTATGTACACATGATCAGTCACATTCATATCGGTTCATAAATACGAGAATTACAACACAACAAATATCAGATTGTTTCAAAATCTCAGCCACCCTAGAATTTCAAACTGCCCTATCTCAGCCATTTTTTAAGGTATAACCAAAACAAAAAATATTCTGGAAACCTTGTATCGCATTTTAACAAAATTACATCGCATTACATTACATTATCGCACTTAACAAAAACATTTTTTTTAATTTATAATTTTTTTGTACATTTTTTTGAATTAATTTTTTTTTTTTTTAATTTCTCTGGCTGCCATTTTAAAACAAGATGGCTGATGAAGCTTGCCAACGAACTCGGTCGAGACCTTGGTATGTGCTATACACATCCAAATCGTTTCATAAATAAGAGCTATTGAGTAACATTAATTTTATCTTGCGTTGTATTTAATTATATTATTGTTCAACAATTATTAGTTATTTTACTAAAATATTTCTTCTTATTAACTAAACTTCAAAAGTGGCAATTTCAGGTTCGTCGTAGTCATCAAATAGCCGTAATTAAATAAAATAGAAAAACGTTACCTTTACTGAAGAGGCAAGAAAAGCAAAAATTATAACTTGAAAATGCATCTTTTATTTGGTTAAACTTGAATGGACTTTCCAACGCTGACTCCAGTGATGTGTACTATTGCTGTAACTTTGGATTGGGGGGTACCTCCTAGTGCACCATCTTAACTTAAAAACCGGACTCAGAAGCCCGAGAAAACACGACCTATCCTGATCACCAACTCAGATAGACTGCCGGTGAAAAGTACCCGTCAAGCAAACCTTGAAAAAACGCGCCAAGGAAGAAGCACGCACGCCAAAAACACTGCGCCAAGGAGAGAGAAAAACTCCGCGAATGGCGACCGTACGCACATGCGCAGAGGGTGCCGGCTGCCTAGCCAGCGAGTCAGAGATCCGCAACGGAGGAACGTCTTGATCGGCGGCAGTATGCCCATGCGTAGAGGACCGGCTGCGAAGGAGGAAAGCTCGTAATCCGAGCGATGAAAACACACTGGCACTTGGCCAAAAGTGCCGATGGAATGGAGAAAACACCGGAGCAGAAAGCAAATGCGCCGATGTAGCGAATGCTGAAATAAAACGTACGATAGATGGGGGAAAACAAATTAAGATGGGAAAATATAAATGGGAAGTTTAATAAATGGAAAAACGTAAATAAAATGGATGCAAAATATTGAAAAAGGGGAAAGCATATTGAGAAATAGAATTTAAGAAAGAAAAGAGGTTGTAAACAAATATATCACAACGTGATATATTACTCCCGGAAAAACGAGGGAAAAAAAATTTAGAGATACATCAGATCAACGACTTACCCATGATACAAAGATGGAATGCACTGTGGAAAATAACGAGAATCATCACCTAGAATGCTACACATCACTAGAGACAGCCTGGACCTACATGGGGTTACATGACATACCCTACAGACGGGTATCTGAGATGATAAAAGTAACACACGTTACTTGTAGATGATTACATGATATACACTGTTACAAGCTGTATTACCATATACATAAAATATTACGTTGCAACAAACATTAAGCAATTTAGTACACAAAATTATAAAAGGGCAAAAAGAAAAAAAAGGGGTGGTACCACATAAAAAAAAAGGGGCAATAGAGAAGAATTTTGACTCTGGTAAATTTCTTTTACTTAAAAGGTCACTATAAAACTTTGATAAATTAGGATCCAACAGCTGTTCTTTAAGGATTGTTTTGTTTGAAATTTCAAGAAGAGCGTCATTAGGTAAGTTATCTAAAGATTTCAAGAGTTCAGCAATTGATGGGACAGGTGGATTAGAATTTAAATGGTCAGACGATGTAGTTTGAATAGCTGGAGCTGCATTGACAGATTCAATGTCAACTGGAAGAACTTGTTCAGAATTCAAGAGATTAGGATTAGTCGTCAATGACGAAGTGTCAGGAAATGGTGTCCGTGAAAAAAAATCAGCCAGGACATTATCTTTTCCAGGAACATGAGTGAATGAGTAATCAAATTCACCTAGTGTCAACAACCATCTGGATGTAATGTTAGCAGGAGAAACAATCTTTTTATAGTGTTTAAGTGGTTTGCTATCAGAAAGAATGAAGAAGTGACGTCCACGGAGATAATATTCGAATGCAAGTACACCTTTGACAATGGCCATCAATTCAAGCTTAATAGCAGGATATTTAGTTTCGGCATTTTTGAAGGTTTTGCTAAAGTACGAAATCGGTAACAAGTCGTCACCATGCTTCTGCATCAGAATTGCAGAAATTGCAAATGCACTCGCATCAGTATTTACATAAAATTTCTCGTTAAAGTTAGGTTGTATCAGGAAGGGTTTTTTGAAAAATATAGATTGCAATTCTTGAAAAGCCTGTTGGTGTGAATCATTCCAGTGAAAATTGACTTTCGCTGCAGTTAGCTGCACAAGAGGAGCTGAAATCTTGGCGTATTTTGGAATTAGATGTCTGTAATATCCACAAACACCAAGAAAGCGTTTAACGTGTCTTTTGGACTTTGGTTGAGGGAAAGAATTAATTTTAGTTATGTTTGATGAAATCGGAGAAACTGTATGTTGGGCTATTTCAAAACCTAAATATTGCACAGATGTCTGATGAAACGAACATTTTTTTGGATTCAAAGTGAGATTATGCTTCCTGAAAGTGTGAAGTATTTTTTTTAGTTTCCTGCAGGACTCTTCAAAATTTCTACTTCCAACCATAAAGTCGTCTTGGTAGGCAAAAAGTCCATCCTCAGAGACTTCCTCAATGATATTGTCAGCCATTGACTGAAAGTATTGAGCTGCAGTTTTTTATCCAAAAACCAATCTTAGGTACTTATATGTGGCCCAAGGGGTTGAAAAACTAAGCTGATCTTGATATGCCTCGGGTAAATGAATTTGGTGGTATGCACTAGGCGTATCAAGTGACGTAAAAAATGAAAATTCTGTCAATTGTGAGATTAAATCCTGAATGCGTGGCAAAGGATAGCTTGAACTTTCTATAATGGTATTAATTAGACGAAGATCTAAAGCCAATCTATATGATTGCTTTGATTTTGTATCTGGAGACTTCTTTTTAACAAGAATCATAGGACATGCCCAATTTGTTAAATTTTTCTCTATGATTCCAGCATCTATTAAATCTTGAAGTTGTTTTTTAGCTTCCGCCTGTAATGCCTGCGGAATAGGAAAAGGTAAACATTTAATGGGGCAGTTAGATGTAAATTTAATTTCCGGTTTAACAAGGTCAGTATGACCCAAAGTTGTTAAAGACGTTGAAAATGCTGCAAAATTTCCTTGGAGGATATTAGATAATATATTTCTTTCTGATCCGAAGGTAAGTGATTTATATTAAAATTATTTAAGTTAAATTCAGTACGCCTTTTTTCAATGATTTCATCAGTTGGTACTATAAGGTTAATAACTTCTAAATTACTTTGGTCATCATGATCAGAATCTTTTACAGGATGAATCATGTCTTCAATGGGAGAAATAAAACCAATTTGTTGTTTTTTGTTTACATTTACAATCTCTGAAGAATAATTTTCAACGAGAATGTGGAAATTGAAAATCGTTTGTCTTGAAGTTCCAGCACTGTATGATTTATCTGTAGTTAGGTCTGGGATTGAAAGAATTGAATCTTGAATATAAATAAATTCATTAGAAAGACAAGGTGAGAAAACAACATTGCCTATATACGAATCAGGAATATTAGTATGAACTTTGATGTACTTCTGTTCGTTAGGGAATAAAGTGTCTTTATGGGAAATTAGAACTTTAGAGAGGCATAACATATCATTTACATTAGAATTGTTTAAATTACACATGTTGGTTGAATCACTAGCTGTTAAATTTTCTTCAGAAGCAGATACATTTTGGCACATGGTAGATGATGTTGGATCAACTATATCATTGGCGTTTATTGTGTTTGGAACATGATCAGTCATAAATGGAATTGAAACACCATCAATTATACAACCAGTATATGTTGGGTCAATATTTACACGAAATTTTCGCAGGAAGTCATAGCCAAGAATTAAACTGAATGTTGAGTCATCAGCCATATCAATGACGTAAAATGGGTGTTTAAATCCTTTTGATTCAATTTTAAATGAGAATTCACACATGCAGAGAATTGAACTGCAGAATTTACGGTTGTGATTTTAACTTGCCTAGACAGATATTTAATTTTTATGGATTCTTTGATTTTAGAGAAAAACATTTTACTTATAATAGATACAGACGACCCAGTGTCTAGCAGCACAGTTGATTCTATATTTGCAATGGAAATATTTATTAAGGGCAATCTTGGACTATTTAGTAAAACATTGGCAATAATATGAATTTGTACTGGCTCTGACAAAGTGTCATTCAACTCTGTGGTGGAATCGTCTAAAACAGTTTGAGTGGATACATTAAGAGTTGTGCAGTTTGGAGGATGTGGCGCATCCATACATATCCTCTTCACCAGTTTGGGTGCACATTGAAAAGAAAGGGCATTGGGGTTTAAATTAGAGCCGAAAATAGCATTTGTATGCTCATTTACATTCACCAGTTCAGCAGGTGCTGAAATAGAACATGGATGGTGTACTGGTGCACTAGGAGGAGGGGGAAGAGCAGGTATTGAATTAAAGTTCATGGGATTTTTGGGCTGAAAATAGTATTTAAAGCTTGGGCAAAAACGACAACCATGGCCATGCACACTGCAAAACTGGCAAACGATGGATGAAACACTTGGTATGTTTTCATGTGAATTGGCACTGTTGACAGGCTGCCTTTCCTGTTGCCGAGAAGAAGATTGTGTATGATGTTGCTTCCTGAATCTATTCACATTGTTATATTTGAAATTACCTGGCCTACGATTTCCTCTAAAATAATTCTTCTGGTGGCTTGCACGAAATTTATATCTGTTTTGAAAAATTTTTGAATCTGACCTATCTGTGTTATTACTTGAAGCATTTTCAAAATGGGAAATAGATTCTCTCAGTGAGATAATATCAGATTTAATTTCCAGATGTGGATTAGGAACTTGATTATAACAGGTGTTAGATGTATTCATATTAAAGACACACAAGGGATGTGAATATTGTTTAAAAAAATATCAAATTAGTTGCTTGCAAAAGTATGATAGATCTTCTAATATTTCAAAAAGATATACAATATGATTTAAAACTGATTCACTTTAAAAAATTCTGTTGTTACTTAAATATACAAATAAATATGTCAGATAATATTGTACTAAAACAATGTTCTTGAAGAAATATTCTACAAAAGGTTTAAAATAATGTACAAGTTGCCTTTCTGAATCCATCTTCATCGGCCATAAATATGAAAAAAAAATTTAAATTTTTCTTGTAGATGAGTTTTTTTTATCTATATTTTATCATTTTCACTTGTATCTTGTTCCTCAAATCATTAAAAAAATATTAAGTGTGCTGGAGCACGTGGTCTACACTACTTTGATGATGACATACGATGCACTAACATGTGCACAAGAACGGCACCAATTTATTGAGTAACCTTAATTTTATCTTGCGTTGTATTTAATTATATTATTGTTCAACAATTATTAGTTATTTTACTAAAATATTTCTTCTTATTAACTAAACTTCAAAAGTGGCAATTTCAGGTTCGTCGTAGTCATCAAATAGCCGTAATTAAATAAAATAGAAAAACGTTACCTTTACTGAAGAGGCAAGAAAAGCAAAAATTATAACTTGAAAATGCATCTTTTATTTGGTTAAACTTGAATGGACTTTCCAACGCTGACTCCAGTGATGTGTACTATTGCTGTAACTTTGGATTGGGGGGTACCTCCTAGTGCACCATCTTAACTTAAAAACCAGACTCAGAAGCCCGAGAAAACACGACCTATCCTGATCACCAACTCAGATAGACTGCCGGTGAAAAGTACCCGTCAAGCAAACCTTGAAAAACCGTGCCAAGGAAGAAGCATGCACGCCAAAAACACTGCGCCAAGGAGAGAGAAAAACTCCGTGAACGGTGACCGTACGCACATGCGCAGAGGGTGCCGGCTGCCTAGCCGGCGAGCCAGAGATCCGCAACGGAGGGACGTCTTGATCGGCGGCAGTATGCCCATGCGTAGAGGACCGGCTGCGAAGGAGGAAAGCTCGTAATCCGAGCGATGAAAACACACTGGCGCTTGGCCAAAAGTGCCGATGGAATGGAGAAAACACCGGAGCAGAAAGCAAATGCGCCGATGTAGCGAATGCTGAAATAAAACGTACGATAGATGGGGGAAAACAAATTAAGATGGGAAAATATAAATGGGAAGTTTAATAAATGGAAAAACGTAAATAAAATGGATGCAAAATATTGAAAAAGGGGAAAGCATATTGAGAAATAGAATTTAAGAAAGAAAAGAGGTTGTAAACAAATATATCACAACGTGATAAGAGCGTTACAGCATGACAAATGTCTAAAACACCATAAAAAGCAATGGCACTGAAAGAATTATACTTAAAAGGACGAAAAATCAAAAATTGGAAAACTACGAATATCTTTAAGAATCTTCAGAAGGGCTTTATAAGAATATTCATAGTAAGTATATGTTATTTCAACAAATATTGTCAGCATTATGTCTAAAATCGACAATATTAATCCCCTAATAACATATATAAATGAAAGAAGAAAACTAAGGGCCGATATGAGGTTCAAATGACAGAATAAAATGAAACAAGAAAATTAAAACCCGACATGAGGTTCAAATTACAAAATAAATAAATAAATATGCAACTGAAATAGAAATTAGATAAATAGAAAATTATTCAACTTAACAAGTAAATAGAACATAAAATAATGTTCAAGACTCACCAAAAAGGACAAATTTGAAAATAGATTTAAAAAGATTGTAGTTACTTGACAATTAGCCAGACACCTGCTCAAAATGGCTGCATATCAAAGCCCAAAACTTTGCTGAGAATATTGATAATATAAAATAAAATTATCTAGTGCTGCCACCTATCCCAGAAAATTATAAGTAAAATCTAAAATTGTAGACAAGTTAAAAAAATGCTAGTGAGGAACATGAAATATAATAAAAAGAGAGAAAGAGAAACATATATTGACAAAGCAAATAATATTTGAAATGTGAGGAAACTTAATGAAGTAAATGTAATAAAGATGATATGGAAAGACAATAATTAGCAATGTACGAGCAGGGAGGACCGAGGTCAAAATTAGCCTTGAGTTCAAATATCATGAGCCACTAATCAAATTTTCTTGAAAATGTGACCAAGCCCAATTTTCTTCTCGTGCCCGAAACCTGTAGGATATAACATTTAGTCAAAATAATCTCCGCCGTTTTCTAGATAAAGTTAGCTTGACCCACAGTGACCCAAAAATGACCCACTAATCAGATTTTCTCGAGCATGTGACCTAGCCAAATGATTTTCTCGTGCCCAAAAACTGTAGGATACAAAATTTAGTTCAAATCATCTGAGCCATTTTTAGAAATAAATAGCTTGACTCAACTAATGACCAACTAATCAAATTTTCTTGAACATGTGACCTAGCCCACCTGTCTTCTCGTGCCGAAAACCATAAGATGCAAAATTTAGTGTAAATAGTGTGAGCCGTTTTTTAGATAAAATTATCTTGACCTACAGTGACCCAAAAATGACCCACTAATCGGATTTTCTTGAGCATGTGACCTAGCCCAATGATTTTCTCGTGCCCAAAAATCGTAGGATGCAAAATCTAGTTCAAATCATCTGAGCCGTTTTTGCTTCACCCATAATGACCCATGATCAAAATGACCCACTGATTGAATTTTCTTGAACATGTGACCTAGCCCAACAGTCTTCTTGTGCCTAAAAATCATAGGATGCAAAATTTAGTGTAAATAGTCTGAGCCGTTTTTAAGATAAAATAGCTTGACCCATAATAACTCATGACCAAAATGACCTACTAATTGTATTTTCTCAAGCATGGGACCTAGCTCAATGATTTTCTCATGCCCCAAAACCATGGGTTACTAAATTTAGTTCAAATCGTCTGAGCCATTTTCAAGATAAAAATAGCTTGACCCACAATAACCCATGACCAAAATGACCCACTAATCAAAATTTCTCAAACATGTGACCTATCCCAATAGTCTTCTCGTTCGCTAAAACTGTTTGATACTAAATTTAGTTCAAATCCTCTGAGCCATTTTTAAGATAAAATAGCTTGACCGTTAATGACTTATGACCAAAATAACCCACTAATGAAATTTTCTCGAATATGGGACCTAGCCCAACAGTGTTCCCGTTCCCAAAAACCATGGGATGCAAAATTTAGTGTAAATAATATAAGCCGTTTTTAAGATAAAAGAGCTTGACCCATAACCAAAATGACCCACTAATTTAATTTTCTCGAACATGTGACCTAGCCCAACAGTCTTCTCATGCCCGAAAACCATAGGATGCAAAATTTAGTGTAAATAGTCTGAACCGCTTTTTAGATAAATTAGCTTGACCCACAATGACCCACTAATCTAATTTTCTCTGACATGTGACCTAGCCCAATTATTTTATCGTGCCCGAAACTCATAGGACACAAAATTTAATCAAAATCGTTAGAGCCGATTTTTAGATAAAATGAACTTGACCCTCGTTGACCCAAAAATGACCCACTCATTGAAAGTTCTCGAACATGTGACCCAGCCCTTCTCAGCTAGTCTTCTCGTGCCCGAAAATGGTCGGATACAAAATTTAGTCAAAATCGTTTGAACCGTTTTTTAGATACAATTAGCATGACCATGACCCAAAAGGACCAAACAGGACCCACTTGTCAAATTTTCTTGAACATGTGACCTAGCCCAATAGTTTTCTAGTGCCCCAAAACGGTAGGATATAAAATTTCGTCAAAATCGTTAGAGCCATTTTTAAGACAAAATTTGCATGTATATATCTGAGTTTCCCCCAGACATTTTCAGAAGGGTGCTGCACCCTGCCTGCCCTTTGGTCTACAAAATTGCACCCTTCTTGACCTTCATAAAAAGAATTAGCACCCTTCATGCCCCCTCAGTGAAATAATTAGCACCCTTCTTGCCCCTTAGTAAAAAAAGTGCCCTTTCTCCTTTTTGCATTACAAAATTTGCCTTCATAGTAAAAATTGACTCAGTAGTGTTGTCCTGACCTTTAACAATTAAAAAAAGTGCCCTTAAAAATCTGAAAAGTGCCCTCAAGAATCCAAAAGTGCCCTTATGAATAAAAATGTGTCCTTTTCTCACCAGAAGCACCCTGCCCTTTTTTAAACTTGGGGGAAACTCTGATATATATATATATATATAACCACACACAAGATTTGCTTGTACAGTCGAACCTCATTAACACGAAATTGAAGGGACTGCGAATTTTTTTCAAGTTATCCAAAGTTTCGTGTTAACCGTCACAATATTGTCGCCATCTATGTTAGATATAAAAACTAAACGAATTAACCTACAAATATATGCCTGTTCTTAAAATCATAAATTAATAAGAAATAGAAAATTTAATTAAAAAATAAAACAAATTGATCATCATTTTGGGCAGTAATAAATTTATTTACTTGCTAACCATTTTTTTAAAAAGTCCGTTATTGAGTCCGTCAGTTTTTGTTGAGTACTTCTTTTAGGAAAGTATGGAATTTATCTAATTTGTCCAAAGCACGGGAGGCACCTCTTGTTCTATAACGAAACGTTGTACAGTTTTCAAAGCTACAGTAGATTCATTTAATGACACTAAACTTTTCCGTTCTGTGTCGATTTCTTCATGCTCTTCGTACACTTGTGTCTGATGTGGTCATCTTCTTTTCAAGTAATGCAGCATTTATTTCTTCGTCTGGCATCACATCCGAAGTCAGCATATCTTCAAATATGCAAATGTACTCGGAAAAACAAGAATTTCCCATTTTTCGATTGCAGATAATTTCATGACGCTTTTTGAATCTTTTCTGTCTAACGGATCGCATGTCTAACGGATGTTAGAACATGCGAAATAGCACCCACCGAGAGCACCAGCTACCTGTGCTTTCTCTTGCAAAACTGCACCAGTTAAAACAATGTTCTGGCTTTTTGCCTCTTTCATTCACAGCAAGAGAGCAATTTCAATTTCTTCATTCTTTCCTGTAAACATTCGTTTTCTTACTGGATCCAATTGACTCAAAGCATAAGATTGAAAATCTTTTCACGTTTCCATAAAACTGTAGAGAGCGTGCTGTTGCGTATCCCATACATTGCTTCAATTTCTGATTTTTTTAGCACTTTATCACTGATTTCGTTTAAAAAGTTTTTCTTGGTTTCTAAAGATGAGCTTGCTGCTTTCGACTTTTCTTTTATAGAATTCTACCGAACAACCTCGAACAGAGTTTCAATTATGTAAGTCAGGTGGTAAAGTAGGGATTGTCACTTCTTTCACCCGAAAATAGAGGATTTCAGAAATCCGGTTTATGGTTTATGTCACTGTCAATACAGTCAAACAAGTAATGGAACAATTACTTTCAAAAAAGAAATTCCTTCACTCAAACTTTCATTGTGTCCAATGATCTATAGCTGATATGGTTAGTGTGGAAAATTTTCGCATATCAGAGGACAAAGAAAAGCATGGATTAGTCAGAAATTCGATTGTACACTACTTTCTGAAACCCTTTTCCACTTTAGGTCTTTTTCAAACAACGAGAAAAATTCCATTTTTAAAAAGAAGATGTGACATATAGCTTTGAAATATTGAAAACTTTGCATAAGGAATCATGTGTGGACTTCAGAGCAAAAAAAAAATTTCGTGTTAAGCGGGATTTTCCGAAATTTCATTTCGTGTTAAACGAATTAATTAACATTGATTTTCAGACTGATCTGACGGGACCTCAGTATTATTTCGTGTTAAGCGATTTCATGTTAACGAGGTTCGACTGTATTAGAATATGTGAGAAAAAGGAAAAGAGTATTATTTATGTTGTGATGTAAGTAAAGTGATTAAATGCGTAAAACATTTTTTTAAAACTTTTTTTAGCAGTCCCGCCACATTCTTCCTAAATGGTATTTTTATTTTATAATTTTTTGGGGGGAAATTTTGTTATTTTATGATTTTTTTTTTAATTGTTTTTTTTTTTTAAGTTTTTATAATTTTTTCAGCAATCCACGCCCACCCTCCTAAATATTGTTTTCCATTTTATAATTTTTATTATATATATATAAATCAACATTTGAACAGAGGCGTTTTGGGTTCTGGGGGTCATGATATTTGAAAATATACCAAAATTTTTTGGAATTCAGTTCCTCTGAACGGCTGCAATAGGTAGCTTTTGGTAAAGAAAGCTACCTTAACGGCTCATCACAACTGAAAACGCACTCCCAGCAATTATTGTACATAGACCAAAACAAAAAACTGTAATCAAATTCTTTGTTAATGAACAATGAATTCCCTGTCAATGAACAATGAATTCTATGTCCGTGTTATTTCATAGTAAGCTTCTTGTAGTGCACCTCAGTGATAGATATCAAGCAATAGTATGACATCATTAAAATAAACCAAAATGGATTTTTCCCCATAGACTAATGTAAAGGAATTTTTTTTTAGTGTTCCTGTAAAAGCGCTCACACACTTCATTTTCAATACCAAACATGCCATAGATCTTGCAGACCACCCAAACATGCCCTATTTCACCCTCAATAGCATGACAAACCGAGTATATTTATGCAAATTAGAGCATGGACAGACAGACAAAGCAAAAAATAAATAATTGCTCTTGGTGAAAGGATTCAGAGCATTACGTAATATTTCACCTGGAACCAAAAATAAAATTATTTGTAAAACATCATTTATCATCCGGTCTGTGTAGGGTGTGAGAAAAGACTTTGTAGAGCCTTGTAAACAAGAATATGGAAATGGACTCATGTGTTTTTGGACATTGAACTATAGTAGATGTTGCACATGTAGTGTGCCGTTGGAAAACAATAATCAATATGGGTTGCTTTTAATAAAATTAGCGTTCATTTAAAAATTAATGTTGTTTATTTCAGGAAATGTGACCAATAGGCTGAATACCGAATATTCACCAAATTTTAGGCCAAACATGGAACTTTTTTTTCTCCCAAAAATAAAAAACTTTTGACTCTATATATTAGAAAAGATACTTTCGTGTTACAACAGCCCCCAGTTACGATTATGCCAAGATTGCAGTTACAATTTTGCCAAGATCATCACAAAGCATACATAGGCCTCATATATACGAATATACTTCTAATGCTCATACATATATGTCATTATATACATCTTATATGCCACATATACATCTTATACACCTGTCATGGTGCTTATGTATTATCCGAGCCAGGAGAAAGATGACCAAAGAGGGTTGCCTAGTTACCAATCATGTTCAAAACAGTAATTTAACATTATTAAATACATAACAGGGCTAAAAATGGTAGATAATCACTACATAGTATAAAACAAAGTCGCTTTTTCTGTCCCTATATCCCTATGTACGCTTAAATCTTTAAAACTACGCAACGGATTTTGATGCGTTTTTTTTAATAGATAGAGTGATTCAAGAGTATATTATAATATGTTTATATGTATATATGTATGTATTATATATATGTTTATATGTATAATAACATCCATTAAATAGTGGAGAAATACTGTTATTTTTGAGGTTTTTAATGTGATGTCGTAAATAATTTCATTTTTTC
Source organism: Maratus michaelseni (assembly GCA_963931845.1). Taxonomy (NCBI): domain Eukaryota; kingdom Metazoa; phylum Arthropoda; class Arachnida; order Araneae; family Salticidae; genus Maratus; species Maratus michaelseni. The sequence continues at coordinate 472,083,982 of OZ007589.1, forward strand.
CGCTTATACATTGCAAACGCAGGCTGAACCCTACAAGATTTATCAAAATAATGTACTAATTATTGTACACATTAAAAAGGTCTACAGAAAACACAAAGAGATGAAGGTTTTCAAGGTTAACCCGAAGCAAAGCGAGGGAGGGCCGCTATAAATATAAAAGTTATTTATGAAATGTCAATATTTTGTTTGATTAAAGGTTCGTTAAAAGAAATTGACCAGCGTAGCGGGCATAGCTCGCTAGTATAAAATATAATAAATGAACAATAATAAATAAATAACAAAAAAATATATATATAAAGTATAATTCTAAAAAAATAAGGGTTAGTGTAAATGGGTGTAGTTGCATCTGAACTGGCCCAGACAATATGTAAGTACCTATCCTCTTTAATAAAAAACTATGCGTTGCTGACGACTGGAATTTTCGATAATCGTTGCCACAGATTAATCTCGGAAAATGAAACATTTGAAGTTGCTGAAAAAATTAATAGCTCGAAAAGTATTTGTCAGAAAACTGTTAGACAAACTTCGTTAGAAAGGTAAAAAATTGTATTTTTCTTGATATAAATTCCAAATCTAATGATTGTCGTTTTTCAAATATTGAATTTCAAAAATTACCAAATTTCACAATGGAGTACCATAACGAGTCACAAATTATAATAGCTTTACTATTCTGTTAAAATATAAAAGTGAATTATGATGCCACGAGTGCATGATTTTTATTTAATTTCAATATATGGATATGGATAATTTCAATATATATCTTAGAAACAAGGTTTTGGAAAATTTTTTCGAATGGGACTAATAATTGGCCAATACTATATATTATTTTGAGTTTAAAAGAGGAAAGGTTTATATTATTTAGGTTTCCTCAGGAACTTTTGGTCTGAATTGAAAGTTTAATATACCAAAACGTCAGAAATTAAATCGGCAATAACTATAACGACTGTCCTTCAGCTCGTTTGGATAGATTTTTATTTAAAAATATAAAATCATTCAACATTGATTTTAGGTATTTTTAAGGTTATTATCACAGGCCCGGGCAACGCCAGGCATACGTCAGCTAGTGTCATATAAGACTATAACGGGGCAATATGCACCACAAAATGTTACATATACATTCTGCATTATTATATGCTTCATAATTTGCCAATAAATCTTGGTCGCAGGGTGATTCAACCTCGTCATACTGTAACACAAAAGTACCATTTAAAATTTCAAAATGGAAAAATAATTAAACACAATTTCAAGTTCTAATATTTATGTGTTTAAAATTTTTAATAGCTTGATGTATTTCTTGTAATTTCAAACACCTTGAAAAATAATTTTATTTATAGGTGTAAAACTCAAACACCTTAATAATAAAATCTAAAAACTTACCGTATTTACCCGCGTATACGTCGATCCCGCGTATAAGTCGACCCCCCACTTTCCCGATCAAGAAACGTGAATTTTTTTAAAAATACATTATTCAAAATCACCTGGAAAAACAAGAAAGTACTATATACAATAATAAAGAAACTTTATTATTATTATTATTATTATTATTTTACATTTATTCGAAATCATCTAAAAAAAAGTGCTAAATACATAGGTGCCAAACTCTCATTAATATTCCGTAATATGCGGGTTAATTTGACCCAGTTTAACAACCTTTCAAACCAGAAAAATTATTGGATGAATCTTTATTTATTCAATTTCAGGTTTCTACGTGGAATACTTTTAAGTTGTATTACGCTGTAAAGCACTAGACAGTAATATTTCGCACTCTTTTACATTCTTTTAACTTTTTTGTTACCTAATATTATTATAAACTTTCTCTCATTGCAATAGACTGTAATTTAACGCATTTTATGCTCTCTTTTACATTTTTTATTACTTTAAAGTATTTTAAACTTAATTCACATGGCTCTCTTAGGATGTGATATACATTTACTCATATACTGGGAGTTGCAGTTATCATTATCGACGTCATTGTGTTATGGAATGCGAAAAGAGAACAATTGCCTTTCAGAAGGGCATTTTTGACTTGTAGTAAAAAAGAAAAAAATTAAGGACCCTCGCATAAGTCGACCCCCCCAACTTTAAAGTCCAAAATTACATAAAATAGTTAGTGTTCAGTGATTTATTTAATAATATACTGAAATATAATATTGCATTATTTTATATTAAATACATTTTTAAATTAATGAATATTCAAGTGATTGAGAATTGAATAGTGTTTTTCATTTCTCTATAAGAGTATTTACTACATCTCGAGTTTTAATCTATCATTCCCTACTAATTATATATATCTGATATCGTGTTATAAAGTAACCAGTATTGCAAAAAACTGAAATTTTTTTTTCTATCTAGCAATATACGACAAGATATCTTAGAATGTTTGAGAAAAGGGGGCTGCATATTCATCCCATCCCTACTTTATCTTTTGCTTAGATTGTAAATTAACTATGCCTTTTTTTTTCTTCTATATGCTTTTGACCAAAATTTTTGGTACAATTTCTACATATTGACGACCCTTAAGCAAACGTTAAGCATAGCATTAATTAGTAAACGTAGTTACTAATGGATGGGTATCAGTTATATTTTTTATAGGATAATTTGAGACAGAACTGGAAAGTGTACAATAAAATGCATATAAAAATTCAATAAAATTAATGAAAGATAATTTTAAATGAAAATGTGTTATTCGTGTATTCTACACATACCTTTCAGCTTCCCCATCTTACTGGGAGAAAATAAAAATTGTTGTCGCTTATTAAGAAAAACAAGTGGGTAAGTGTGATCGAAGATCGCTCAAAGGGTTTCGTTTAATATTCCTTTCAAAACACTTTATCCTTTCTTTAATAAATTCAAACAAATTTCATTTAGCAAAAAAAAGTCATGTTTTTTATAAAGTAAAAATTTACCGGTCTATTTTTTCTTTTTTTCGAATATCTAAACCATTCAGATAGCGGTCTAAGCCCGCTATTATATTCTCTCACTGTAATATCTGCCATGCGGACTAAATACGATATTTAATAAAAATAATTTCAAAATTAAACATGTTATACACCTTCAAAATGTTAAAATATGCGAATATTTCCATAATCGGATTTTTATCATGATTCAATATGTTTATCAAACTCATATTTACTATTCTGTATTACTCATATTGATACACGCTTTGTATTATTCTGAAACATTTGAAACTTCCGATACGTCAGATTTTCTTTTTAATTCTCTAATGACGTGATATTAATCTGTTTTGTGCACATACACATACTCATACTCCTTGTATTATTGAGAAATCTTTCCGTTTTATGTTTTATTATAACCACTATGACGTCAATCAATTTTATTTCATATTAATCTTTTTATCAATTGGTGAAACTTTTTATTTCATTTTTCACGTGGAAATCGTCTGCTAGAAAAATAATTATTGTAGAAAGATTTTCATCGTTGATTTTTAATTTTTGGCATCGGCTATAACGAAAAATGTTTAAATTTAATAGGAAAAGGCTGTTAGAATTTTGGTTTTTTATCTCTATTTATTAAAGTAATACGAATTTTTCAAATTTTAATATTTTCAGCTCTTTACAGTCAGTAAAGAGTTTAAGTAAAGAGTTTTTGTCAGTACTTTAAAAAAAAATTGTTCTAAATCAGATAAAAGCAGGAGAAAGACAAAATTGCATTACTTACAAATTTTGAACTTAAAATAAAAGCTTGTAAAAATGTGATAAATATTTTTTTCTATTTATGTACATATTGAAACTAATAAATTTATTTTAATATAGCAGAACCACCCAACTTCACCCAAGTTAACCTTGGCGGTCCAGGTGACATAAGTGAAAATGTAACAGCCTAAAAATACGTCAATCACAATAACGCATTTGTGTCCGTAAACCGTCAAAATGACAATCAGAAAAAACTTATGTTATTTTGACAAAATCACACTAAATCCCTCAGCTTTATAAATGATTAAATGAATTTCTTTTAAAATGTCTTATGCAAAATATCTAATAAAAAATCAGCAATATATGGCAAGTCTTATGAGTCTAATCTTCCATAATCGGACTCCTATCTGATGTTCAACCCGATTGGTAAATTTCTAAAATCACTGAAATACGTGTTTTAACTTTTTTATTAGTAGATTTGTTATCTTTAATTTTATGCTCCTACATAAAACTGCTGCTGAGATATGGCGAAATGACCTAAATTGTTTGACACCCTTCCCATTTAACCCCCTTAGTAGGTGAGTTTCTAAATTAGCTGAAATATGTATTTGACCATTTTTTTAGTAGATTCGTTGTCCTGAATTTCATGCTCCTACCTAAAACTGTTAAAAACTGTTGCTGAGATACGCCGAAATGGCCTAAAACATTCGACCCCTTATTTAACCCCCTTAGGTGTGAATTTCTAAAATTGCTGAAATACGTGTTTAACCATTTTTTTTTTTTTTTTAGTAGATTTGTTTTCCTGAATATTAGACTCCTACCTAAAGCTGTTGCTGAGAAATTGTGAAAAAACCTAAAACGTTTAACACCTTTGGAAGGGGTGGATTTTCCAAAATCCTTTTTTTGCTCATAACAGCAATCTAAATTTCATGATCCTGACTTGAGTCATTTCAGCTGGGCGTTGCTGAGTGGTGTTCCCTCGTTATAGTACATATTTTCTGAAGACAGCTACATTTTTCATGCAATTGAAACCCCCATAAATTCTGCTATGTACACTGCATACAGAGTAAGCTTTTCATACTAGAAATCTATAAATCAAAAGAGCAGTTCTTGAAATCGATTTTTGGGATAAATATCTTTTTATCTTTGTTTACAGCGCTTTTCTGATGCACTAGTATCAAGAATACGTAATTTTATTACACACAATTCATTATACCTTTGTCTCAAAGGAATCATTTGGCCATTTTCAACTTGAATTTAAACAGAAAAAAAATAAAATAACCCTTATAGAAAAAACAAATTATTTCTACACAGATTTGATAATCAGGGAAAATGTGAAAAACATAGTTGGCACACATTTCGCACAAAATGAGAGCTAACAGTAATGTTATTTCACTTGTCAAAGAAGAGACTGAAATCTTACCCGACGTATTTATAACTGCAAAATGCGATGAGATCCAGAACTCTGAGAGAGGAAGAGGTGCTGAGTACGTAGAGGGCGAGAAACAAAATGAAGATTTCCACCAAGAACCAGCCTAATGCAGAACTCGCTTGCATACCCAGTTGCTCGGGGCTGAATCTGAAAAAACAGCAACATCATTTCATGATGAAAATAGCAAGCACTCATAAAAAGAGAAAAACAATAAAATATCCATGCATATATTTAATATTTATATAATAGGAGAGATACGCAGCTCCAGGCAAAAGGTATACAGAGAGAGTTTACCAGGATGGCTACAGAAATTGGAAAAAAAAAAAGTTCCCAATTAGATTTCCATTATTAACGATACACATAAAGTATTTTTTTGCATATGCTGCTTCCATCTAGCTAATACCTCAAAAACTCTTACGCACTCTTCATAACGTACTGGTTCACCGTTTCATAAATCCAAACTCGAAATGGAGTCCAACCACTTCAACTGAATATTTCCTCCTTTTCTGAAGGTTCAATTCTAAGACCTATCTCTATCATTTGATGAAGCTGGCCACATGCTCAGCTTATGCTAATGAATTATAAAATTTTCAAAAATCAGTCCATTCATCGCCTTCAATGTAGGCGCTATCCTCAGAAAATGAGAACATCGGATCACCTTAATTTGTGTTCAATGCATAAAAATTTTACTTTTTTTTATCGCGTTATTGGCTTAAATATCACCTGTTTGTCAGTGAATCAGTCTAGTGCAAAAACAAATATTTTCACATAGAGACATATTTCCCTGATGTTCAAGTACTTTTACGAAATTCCCTGACTTTTCCAGATGGATAAAACTCACTGATTTCCAGAATCTGTAGCCACCCTGAATAAAGAGTTATCCAAAAGGTATACACGCTATATATCCACACACACACTGACAATGCATTTGTTTTCAGGAGTTTCTTTGTTTTAGCTAAATGGATCGATAAAAAACAAAGTGAAGGAAATTTTATCACCCATTTCATATTAAATAAAAATTAATAATCGCTATAAAAATTACAAAATAAAATGGATACACCCGAAATAGAGTATTGTTTCATTTATTTCTGGTCTTAAGATTGTACTGCAGTCAATGTAAAACACTCATCTAGTGTATGGAAAAGATGGAACCCAACAAGTCATGATACGGCTTTATAGATCATAGGGAAATAATAAAATTTCTTTAAGAAAAAAAGAAAAGTTCCCAGTTATTACTGATGGCATTCAGCTCACAGGCAATTCACACTCATTGTATATTATACTCTTATTTCAAAGAATAATGCCCCTCAAAACATAAAGAAACCAACAATAAATTAAGGAGGGGGGATTAGCCTCCCTGTTCCTCCCTTTAATGCTTAACCCATGAACCCAAAAAACTAATCAGGGAAGCGTCTTATCACAATGAACCTACATACAAAATTTGCAGCAAATTGCATAATTCTGTATGAAAAACACATTTATCTAAATTGAAGGAGGGGATTAGCCTCCATTCACCCCTTTATACTTCACCAATGAACCCCCAAAACTAATCAGAGAAGCATCTTATCACAATAAACCTACATACAAAATTTGAAGCAAATTGGCTAATTCTGCATGAAAAACCCAATTATCTAAATTAGGGGGAGGGATTAGCCCCCCCTCCCCCACTTTATACTTAACCAATGAACCAACAAAACTAATCAGGAAAGTGCCTTATCACAATGAATCTATAAACAAAATTTGAAGCAAAACGGATATTTCTATCAAAAGTTATTGCGTTACGTACATACATACAGAACGGGTAGGCACATTAGCTCTCAGGCTTTGATAGCCTGTGAGCTAATAATAACAAGTAATATAAAAAAAAAAAATTTTAAGTCAATTCCTACTTAGGTCAAAAAGAAATTTTTTTCCAGCGATCTACACGCTTCGTCCCTAACGGTATTTATTCCTAAATTTATATTCTGATAAATATCTTATATAAGAGGAATTTTTTAAATGTATTAAAAATTTAATAAAAAATAAATAGCTAAAATACCAAAAATTAATAGCTCGAAAAGTATTTGTCACAAAATTCTTAGACAAACTGCGTTAAAAAGGTAAAAAATTGCATTTTTCTTGATATAAATTTAAAATCTAATGATTATGCCTTTTTCAAATATTGATTTTCCAAAAATTACCAAACTTCACAATGAAGTACTATCGCGAAACCTTCACGCGTAAAAAGATAATGGGGCTGTTTACGGACAAAGATCAGGTGGCGTGCGGGCGAAGGAGACTGAAATATGGGTCTTCTACTTCATATATGAGTCTATACTTTTGAACAGAAATGAAATGGAGTGAGTCTATACATTTGAACAGAAATGAAATATAAAACTTAAATTAATTAATTATATTTAATTAATGAACTAATATTTGAAAAAACTGTATTAACATCAAGTGTCATCCACTACAAGTTAAAAAAATGTATTTGTACTTAAGTCGATGAATAGAATGTATTTTATTAACGATTGAAAATTTGAACAAGATATATAAATATATAGAGGGTGTGAGCTAATAGTAGGAATTGAAAAAAAAAAAATTCAAGAGAAACAGGCTTTAAAATCAGGAGTCTCATGTCAAAGTAAGTAGGGTTGGCATCTTATTTCTGCCATTCTATTTCACTTTTGAAAGTTGTTGCAAAAATTCTATAACAGAAAATAACAAGTTAGAAATTATACATCAAACGCGACAAATGAGGTGCATTCGTACTATAGCTAGTTATATAAATATTCAGATCTTGATGATTTTTAATTCCGTGAAATGAATTATATCGTCTGCAGATTAATTTCTGTCATAAAATAAGTATATCGGTCGCTTGACGATTAAAACTCAGAAGCTCCTATAACAAGAAAGCACAGATTTTTTAAAAAAATAATTCTAATTTCTTAATAAATGTTTTTATTAATATCTTCTAAAGTATTGATTCAATTTTCATAATTTCTGTCATAAAATAAGTATATCGGTCGCTTGACGATTAAAACTCAGAAGCTCCTATAACAAGAAAGCACAGATTTTTTAAAAAAATAATTCTAATTTCTTAATAAATGTTTTTATTAATATCTTCTAAAGTATTGATTCAATTTTCATAAAATTTGAAATGTCTCGACAAAATTCTGCAAAGATAATAGATCTTAAATTTCAAACCATTTTGTTGGGTAGTTTTTGCGCTGTTATATGGGGACAGACGGACGGATGGATCAGACGATGACTATAGGTGCTACGTATTTATATAATTACGAACGCACCTAATAACAATAACAGAAAAATAAAAATTTTATTTAAAAAAAAAAATTAGAAAATTGTGAATTTACAGTAGAATACAGGTGCAGGTTGACTTTAAATGTTTTGGGAAATCAGGTCAGTTTCCGATTCTTTTTCAAAACAAATATTGATTTTTTAAATGAAAATGAATAGACATATGAATATTAATAAGTATAGAATGTATATTCATTTTTATACAAAAAAGATCAAATTAATATGAAAGATGCAGATTACTTTTTCCAGAATTGTATTTAAAATATAGATTAATTTTCTTTTACTTTGCGTGTGAATAGGGTTTTGAGTTGACACGTGCTGAATAGAACTTGAACCACTTACAAACTTTTTTAATCTTTAGAAGATTATCTATTCTTACCTATAGATGCCATATCAGCATCCAGTTAAAAATTCCCAGCAAAATAATTTGCATTAGAATGCAAAATAATCCCCAGATAATTCATTTGGCAATTAATCAATATTCATCACATATATTTTGATTTAATCTGCTGAAGGAGAAATTAATTAGTGAGTTTCAACTAACTTTTTTTTTTTTTTCCAATAGCAATGTTTGCTCTGTCTTTCTGATCGTATAAATATCATCAGCTAAAATTGGCAAGACTTTCTAAAGTAATTCTTGTTTAGTCAAATGTTGTGCCACTCTTGGCTTCTCGTATCGCTTAGCGATAAATGTAAAATCAGGTTAAAAATCGTTGTTAATAAAAAATGGTTTAGTTACTTTTAATTCATTGAATTTTTTATAAATCGTTATATTCACACAATCCACTTGCTTTAATACTTAACACTAAGTTTAAAAAAAAAAAAAAAAGAGAAGTGAATATAGAATGCATCATTTCAAACACTGCACTAGAAATATATGAATTTTTTAAAAAAGCAAATGTAATAAATTAGGACTATTTAAAAAGAAACCTAAACAGGATGTTAAACTATGACACCCTTTAAAAGATACATGAATAAAAAGAAAAGTGCTCAGTTAAACTGATGGCATTGAGCTCACAGGCTATTCACAATAATTGTATATTATACTCTTATTTCAAAGAATAATGCCCTCAAAAAATAAAAAAATCAATAATAAATTAAGGGGGGAGGATTAACCCCCCTGTTCCCCCCCTTTATACTTAACCAGTGAACCTCCAAAACTAACCAGGGAAGCGCCTTATTACAATGAACCTATACACAAAATTTGAAGCAAATAGGATGATTCTGCATGAAAAACCCATTTATGTAAATTAAGGGAGGGAATTAGCCCCCTGTTCCCCCCTTTATACTTAACCAATGAAACCCCAAAATGAATCCGGGAAGCGCCTTATCACAATGAACCTATAACCAAAATTTTAAACAAATCAGATATTTCTATCAAGAGTTATCATGTTACATACATACTACGTGTACTGTAGCCTGTACTGTATACGTAGGCGTATTTAGTATAATTGATTATTACTCCCAGGAGTAATAATCAATACATACAGAACGGGCGGGCACATTAGCTCCCAGGCTTTGATAGCCTGTGAGCTAAAAAGTATAACCACAATGATTGGCAAGAGAAAAAAAAAAAAAAAAAAAAAAAAAAGACTTACCTATTTTGAGAGCCCAAGATGTAGCCTGCTGTTAAAATGTAAGTTAAGAATGCCATAGCTGGAAAATGGGAGTAACATTTAACATAAATAAAATAATAATATACAAATTTAAAAGTTAACATCTGCCAAGATTTTTATTTCTCAACATAAAAATATTTCCGATCACATGAAAATAGCACAACACAGATAATGGATTCCTTTTTGTCAACAATTAACATCCTAATAGGAAATTTTTGACAAAAAATAATACACTCTTACTATTGAACCCATGATTTACAGTTTATTTCTAATCTAAAGAGAGCTGATATTAATGAAATATTTCAGCACTTGTTTACCTTTTTCTGCTGCCACTGCACATTTAGCCAATCAGTGTTACTTAATGGCAATAATGGATAAGTAGGATGTAAGAACGTACTCATAATTATTTTCCCTCAGTTTCATGAAACCCCTATTCATTTCTTATAAGGGTAATTTGTAAAAGTTTCGGTATTTCCTTGTTAAAGCACCCCCCCCCCTACAATGAACTTTATGCATGTGGCGTCACACCCCTGAACAGGCATTTTTTTGATCCATTATTCTAGCCACTGTATTGCCAGAATGCCAGTGTATGCAGCAGCAAATACTGCCAGCAAATTAATTTTAGCCTCAACCCAGGTTGTGTGCATAAAATTTAACTGAAATTTTGTAAATTTAATAAATGTTCTTAGATACAGAACAACATTTTGAATTGACATTACAATATATCTCAATATTTTGTAATTGCTGTAGCTACAGCTTCAACAATGAATTTGTTTTCAATATTTTTAACCAATAAACCAATAAATATAAGAGCTACGCTAATAATCAAAAGTAAATACTGCCAGCAAATGGAATTTGGTACTTTCATGTTACAGCAGCTCCCAAAAGGTAAATCACACAGTGTCCATAAAGCATATATGACATTATAGTAACATTAATTATTGGGTTAAATTTCCCAGTAAGTTTTCCCCAATCTCTTTCACTCACCCCCACTCTATTTTGTTAAACGCCTTTTTAATACAATTATTTAAAATGGAGGCTGTTCATCTTAAAGTTCATTTGTATTTTTATGAAAAAGGTTTAAAGTTAAAAAGAGTTAATAAAAAGTAAACGTCTGTCATAGAAATTTTAAGTAAAATTAAAGTGGTTTAAAAAATGCATACTATTTATTTTTAATTTAAGAACTGCCTTAATATAGTTACTTATATCCTGAGTGCTCTATTTATGAAAATAAATAGCAGCATTCCAGCAACTAACTGCCATGTCAACAGTCACAAGAAATAGTAGGTTGGTTGGTTCACCTTCGACGGTCGAAAGAGAAAATATACATTAATTGGAAGCATGGAAATAAGCAATAATTGAATTATATTCCGTTTCTATACATCCTTATCATTCCAAAAAAAAGTAGCTCTTATAATAGGAATGTCCCGAAACATTCATGAAAAGCATTACGTGATCTAATTTAGCCCGATGAGCCTGCGTAGACTTCGCTCTCTTGACCCAAAAAATTTTGTGGGTGATTTGATCACGTGATTGGGCTTTTCGTTTGGAAGGTTGATTGAACATCTTTAACAGTTCGATCGAAAATCTAACAATTTTCAACTTTCTAAACTGATTTTTTAAACCTTTGTATTTCTTAAGGGGCCGCTTCACTGAAACTCACCGATCGCAAAATCCCATGTTAACCTATGGGAAAACTCCGAAGCGCGATAACTCATTACCTAATATAATTATTAAAATACGGTTTTCACCATCAGAAAGTAGACGTCAGATGTAAACGTTGTGCTTTTAAAAATTGTCTCCGTTAATTTTAAGTATCTCCAAGAAGATGATAAAATTTCATAAATTGGAAATTTCAAAGTTTATAAGAAATTTTTAAATAGTTAAAATTTAAAGAGACAATTTTTAAAAACGCACAACGTCGGCATCTGGCGTCTATTTCCTGATGGTGAAAACCGTATTTTAATAATTATATTAGGTAATGAGTTATCGCGCTTCGGAGGTTAACATGGGATTTCGCGATCGGGGAGTTTCAGTGAAGCGGCCCCTTAATGAAACAATATAAAACATATAACAAGAGCGGAGTACGATTAATATATCAGTTTTAGTGACATATAAGTTGATGACAGTTCGATCACCGATTGCTTTGGCCTAACCACTGAGAATAGTGGGCATAATTTGTGGTATAATTCATATTATGTTTAGCTCGTTGTATTATATTTATCTAATTCACAATTTTATGTAATTTTGCTTTTCAAATTTGGCAACACTCTAAAGTTTTAGTTTTTGTTTGGAACTTTAAAAAGTTTGTTCCATGCAAATAAATCTGAAAAGTTAAAACTGATTTAGAGATATCAGTCATTTTTATTTGGAAATACACTTTTTAAAATAATTAAGGGTTGTATATGAAAGTCGTCTCCCAACAGGTCTAACACAGAAAGCCTTAAAATAATTAGGCACAAGCTCTCAAAAATAAAAATAAAATAAAAAATATTACATACACTTACACACTATAAATATTACATACACTTAGTAATAATAATTTTGTCGTACTAAACAGATGAACCTGGATCATACACCTCTCCTTTTATTTTAGATTTTTCTTTTCAATTTTTATTAATATAAAAATGCTTCATCAGTTGCTTTATATTTCCATTAAAATGGAATACTGTTAATATAACAAAACTGTGATATCAACATGCTATGAGATTCATTTGTATTAGTAAATTAAAATATTTGTTAAAATTTGATAAAAAGAGTTTCTAATATTTTTATTAAAACATTTATTTCGATAACAAATTGTTTAAACTTAAATATTCAATTATCAAAATCCATTTTTTAATTTCATTTTAAAAAATTTTAACGTTATACGTATAATTTTATTTTTATATTTTATTTTATACATTGAATTTTACATTGTAAAATAGGCTTTGCATTTTAGTTTTAGTAATAATAAACCAATAAGGTACTCCATAAAAAAACACACACACCCATCATAGATCAACTAGTTCCATCCTGTTATGTTTTTATTTTTCAGAGATATTAATTGATGAATCATGAGAAGTAGATTGGAGTTTACTAATGAAATGAGACCATTGAAGTTCGTTAGAGATTAAATTACATTAATTTCCCTGGTTGTTTGATTAGTTTATCTAAATTATTGTTTTAGGTTTGTAATTCTTGAACTCAAAATTGAATAACAGATGAGAGAAAATCTAACTCTTAAGTAAGAGAGAGGTCAGCTAGTATATACGAATACGAATAAAGACAGAAATCAAAGTATAATATTTCAATATGAAAAAGCTTATCAAAATGAAGTATTAGTAGTGAACTTACTTGGAATGTATAAGTCAGGAGCATTGAGATCGTATCTGGGAGCAACAGGTTCATTTTCATTGTTAAAGTGCATCGACCAGTCCTATTTAATCGAAACATAACAATCATTGAAAAGAAAAATTAACATTCTTTTAGAAGCATTCAATGTTTATCTTAAAAATTTATGTTGGAATACGTGAATTGGGTCATTATGGAAATATATAATTTTTGCTTTGTTTCTTTTTTAAGAGAAAACATTATTTAAACTACCTATTCAGGATTTATAAATTGTTTTCTCAACGTATAATCATAATTAAATTAATAATTGATAAAAGCATATTTAAAAATTTTTATTACATTCTTTAGGTTTTATTTATATTTTATTTTCTATTTTTTGGGGGTTTGAACTATTTCATCGTTACAGTTTCGCAACCAGTTAGCCTATTTTAGTGAGAGTGATTTGGCACCCAATTGTTGATTAACTCATATATAATTGTAACCATAAAGAATATTTGTCATTTATTTCGATTTGTGTGCAGCTAATGGAAAAAAGTCTTAAAATTAATTTATTACTGCATATACTCGTGTATAAGTCGAAGCATTTTAGACAATATTTGGAATTGAAAATGGGGGTGTCAACTTATACACGAGTTAGTAAAAAGAAATAATTTCTTCGCAGATAATCGGCGAATGGGCAAGTCTTTTAAGTAACCACATATGGGTCTAAATTGAAGAGAGATATAAAATCGGACAATGGTCATTTCCATGTGAATGACAAAAAAAGCTCAACAATAATGTGCCTGTAATTGTTCTGCACCCATTTTCTCTTGGAATAGAATCCCCTCCAAAACAGGAACATCCCTTTCAACATTTTAAAAAGAGTTCAACTTGAGAATGCTTTCAGATATATCTTCTAAAAGTCCTACAATACAAATACATACTATATTTTAGCAGTCCAAGAAGTTGTAAATAAAGCTTGGATAGATTTTTGAAAGAATTTTTTTCTTTTTAAGTATCATTAAACTGATGTGAATAGGTTTCAGCTTCTTCGGTTCTACAAAATTATACAGTTTTAAAACGTTTAATTTTTTTTTTTTTAAGTCTCATTAGAAATGTTAAAGAAATATTTACAAATTTAATGAAAATGTATTAATTTTTTTTTATTCTCGATTACAAATCTTTTTCAACATGTTACCTGATATAGGGTTCGACTTATACACAAAAATTCAATTTTTTTCAAAATTTTGCATAAGAATTGGGGGGTCGACTTATACACGAGTATAAACGGTAATTTATACTTAAGCTTTTAAAATGTATTGTCATGAGAAACACACTATGTGCATATTTTTTATAATTCTAGCCAATCAGGAAAGGAATAAATAATAGATTACAAAATTCCATCTTTGCATACATGAACCAAGTTAAATTAAACTAGTAAATCTTCAGATCGGGAGCCTCAACATCCGCTCTAAAAGTCAATGTTTTTTAATCTCACTTTTCATAATATTTAACATCTTACAATCCGGAAGTTAATTTTTAGGGTTTCGTTCATCTCACGAAACCCTATTACTCTCGCTCTGTTGTCTGTCTGTCACAGAGCCATTCTCAAAAACTAAGTAACTTACAGAGTTGAAACTTCGTGTATATAGCAGAATATCGGCTATGAAGAGCTCGAAATATTAAAATTTGAAAAATTCGTATTATTTTAATAAATAGAGATAAAAAACCAAAATTCTAACAGCCTTTTCCTATTAAATTTAAACATTTTTCGTTATAGCAGATGCCAAAAAATAAAATTCCACGATGAAATTCTTTCTACAATAATTAATTTTCTATCAGACAATTTCCATGTGAAAAATGAAATAAAAAGTTTCACCCATTGAAAAAAAGATTAATATTAAATAAAATTGATTGATGTCATAGTGGGAATAAAACGGAAAGATTTCTCAATAATACAAGGAGTATGAGTATGTGTATATACACAAAGCAGATTAATATCACGTCATTAGAGAATTAAAAAGAAAATTTGATGTCATATCGGAAGTTTAACGGATTTTTCAAATGTTTCAGAATAATACAAAGCGAGTATCAATATGAGTATTAGAGGATAATAAATATCTCATCAAAAACAACTCGTTGTAAATGATCCCGCCAAGCCACAAACCTAAAACATCAGTCACAAAAAGAAGTTATATCACATAAAAAAAAGCAATATAGAAGTGCATACTCCGAGTCCCGTGTAAAAATCTATCACCACTCATAATGTTTCCAAAGGACTCGGAGTGAGGTACAGTATGTGAAAACTGCTTGGCGACCTGCAGACTTTTATAATATATGCAGTAAATCAATTTTGAAAATCGAAAAAAATAAATTTTTAATTTTTGTTACATCATTTTTTAAAGATTTTTGTATGCGAAAGAACTGACAGAACCGATTTTTCCCCAGATCTATGCGATTCCGCTGACGCTAGAATTACTGCAATATATCTCAATTTAGTTAACGTTTATTATAAGGTGCATTGTTATTATTAATATGCGTATGATCATCATACATATATATATATATTACAAACTCAAAATCTTTACATGTTTACTTAAAAAATACTCTTCGTAAGAGTGGTATTTCTAGTTTAAATAATGGTAAATAAAATCAACAAATTGATTTTACAAGCTCATAAATAAGAAAGGACATGCAAACACAAAAGCTTCAACTTTTTACAATTTTATGGGAGCAAAATAAATAAATAAAATTAAATTAAATTAAATTAAATTAAAATAATATAGTCATATGTAATTGCAGGAAACGCAAACATTATAAAAGCCTGCAGGTCGCCAAGCAGTTTTCACATACTGTACCTCATTCCGAGTCCTTTGGAAACATTATGAGTGGTGATAGATTTTTACACGGGACTCGGAGTATGCACTTCTATATCGCTTCTTTTTATGTGATATCACTTCTTTTTGTGACTGATGTTTTAGGTTTGTGGCTTGGCGGGATCATTTACAACGAGTTGTTTTTGATGAGATATCACTCCTTTTTGTAAGGTATTTAATTTCAATTATACGGATTCCATTTTTATTCAGAAAAGAAAAGATAAAAGGGGCAAAAAAAAATAATAGTGATGCTATAAACAGAATTATACATCAGAATTATACAATTTATTGAGTGACTTATTCCAATGTACATGTCGCTACCATAACAACTGGGAAACTTTTATATTAATTTCCTTACATTGTATTCATCAGATTATTTATGACATATTTATTTTCCTTTTTCTTTTGTTTATATCACTCTTCCGTTTATATACATTCAAAAACAAAAAATTACACAATTTTACAGTAGTTTACAAACTAATTAAAATACTACAGTTTCAGAAAAATGTGGAAAAATAAGAAGCACTTTTTTTCGGTCAACTACAACGATAAGTTTATGGAGCATACTTTACCGAGAATAATCAACATTTTTTTTTTCCTACGAACCTATTTCTATTAGTATAAAAATTTACAGGGATTTTTATACTAACATATTAAATATATTATTTTTGAAAATTACTGAGCACCTTAGAAGTTTTTTATTTGTTTAAGTTTTTTAACTCAATGTTTCGAGAATTTGAAAAATATAAAATTCGCAACGTTTGCAAAAGTATAAAAACTATTAAAGTGATTTCTGTTCATATAGTCTGTTCATTCCAATTCGGGGATCCTAAAATATAGGTCCCCAATCTCCGGCAGTTCATGAATTAATTAGGACATATGTATGCAACTGTTAAAATGTTCTCAAAGTTGACAATAGAAGCAATAAGTATAGCTGGGCAAATAGGAAACACGGCATTGCTTCATCATGGCTTTGTTTCATGAGGAGTTCGTTCTCCGAACATAAAAATCTCACGCGAAAGTGTTCGTTAACCGATTTGTTCGTAAACCGAACAGTTCGTTACCGATCACCTATTGTATACGAAATTTAGCATTTTAAGTTCGTCATAGCCGGAGATTCGATGAACGGCAAATATTTAAATGCAAAACTTGTAATCTTGGGGTATCAACATTTTTACATTCTATTACTCAGCGCATGAACATAAAGTTGGAATTTTGTAATCTCTATTTCAATCAATTCCTAATACGCTAGAATTATATATTTATAAATAAACACAGTTTTTTTAATCGATGAAAATACTATATATTAATAGATTTAGAGCTTAACATCGACAAGATTTCAGACGGACAAAATGATCTTATATTAAATTTTAAAGCAAGATAATGAAACCTTACAGAGATTGAAACAGTGTAAAATCATTAAAATACATCTCATTCAGTAAATATACATTGGTTGTAGTGTAATCAAGATCTTCTAAGAGACTCTGTAAACGAAACGTATATGCTTCAATGCCGCTTTACAATAGAGGGGATGTAGTAACATATTTGAATACCTTGTGTATATAGCGAATTTGACAAAAGTTATGCAATTTACTATTGTTTTTCCTCTGTGTTAAGTACAGGAATCATGTACTTCAACGTAAAAATTTGCTAATTACACAACTTTTTAGTCTTATTAAAAAATCTTTTGAGTTACCCTGTAAACGAACAGTAAATTCTACAATTCTGTTTTACAATAGGAAACTAACTATTATGTTGCCTCTAGTGGTTGCTTCAAAGACAGAAAATAAAATGTGATCGTAAAAGGGGCAACAAACAGGTTCTTCTAAAAATTATTCTGAAGAGATTGTAAAAAGAGAAAATAACTAAATAATTTACAGTACCTTGAAATAAGTTGACACAAGACGTAGTTAACGTTGAATATGATGTACTTTATTTAAGATATCACTGAAGTTGGATTTGCTCCACGATGTTCTGTGAGGTTCTCTGCAGTCCAGGGCTTGTTGTATTTCGTTACATTTTTGTTGTAACAAAATGATCATGCACCATGACCAAATAAATATCTTTTCACTAGGTGTAAATACTAACGATGTCTTATCAAAAGGTTTTATAAAACTGCACTTAAGAAAAATACACGCGGATCCGCAGCGACGAGCGCCGCACGCCCGCGGACCGCACCAACGAACGAACCTCTATGTGTGACGATCCTAGTAAGACTGTCCCAAGTAACTGAATGAGAGAATCGAAGCACCCGCGACTTCGGCAGCGTGCGCATGCGCAGACCAACGAAGTGCCGTCCTATCGAACGCACGTAGCTGAAAGACGTGACGTCGCGATGGGTGGCGGAGCTAACGATCACGGGAGGAAACGGTAAGAAGGAGAAACAAACACTACAGTGTCAGAGGAAGGAAGATGAGTTACATCCAACAATTAAAGTGTACAATGAATTTAAAAAGGAAAAATATTGGAATAAAATAAATGAATGCTGAATTCAGAGCTCAGATGACAAAATGGAAAGTGATGAATGTTAATTAAATTAGATTAACTGGGAGAATTGAAATTAAAAATATATCGCAACACGATACTAACCTAGGTAGTTCGTAATAACATATTTTAACATCATGCGCATACGTTCTTTTTGAAAAGAGTTAGACCATTTAATATTTTGTTTGTTTCATCTTAAGTATAGGAATAAATTTCTTTAAAGTGGTATACATAAAAAACTAATTAATATTTTTACACGAAATATTAAACATTTGAACTACTTATAAAACAATTCAAATGCTGCAAACCGCGTAAAAATCGGATAATTACACAACTCTTTAGCCCTATATCAAAAGATCTTTTGTGAGACCCTGTAAACGAACCTTAAATGTTAAGATTTTTTATAATAGGAAGCTTACTTGGGTCGAGTGTAATAACATATCTTAATATCATGTGTATACGACCATTCCTAAAAGAGTTGGGTCATTTATTATTTTTTTGCTCTATGTTAAGTATAGGAATCAATAACTTTAAACTGATATAAATCAAAAACTAATTAATATTTTTACATGAAACTTACAAAGGTCCGAACTACTCATAAAAACGATCAAATAACGTAAACCGCGTAAAAATCCGATAATTACACATTGCTGTAGCCCTGTCAACAGTTTTTTGCTCTATGTTAAGTATAGGAATCAACAACTTTAAACTGATATAAATCAAAAACTAATTAATATTTTTACATGAAACTTACAAAGGTCCGAACTACTCATAAAAACGATTCAAATAACGTAAACCGCGTAAAAATCCGATAATTACACATTGCTGTAGCCCTGTCAACAGTTTTTGATGTTTAATAACTCATAAAATAATGAAGATATAAACAAACTTATGGCATTTATTGATGGAATAACTCATATATTTTCCTTTTCAGGTTTGAATATCTTTACTTTTGTAAATATCGTCTGCGCGTGTGGTTAATTTCAGATAATTTCATTTTCCAGTCTAAATATCTGTCCTTTTCTAAATATTAATTGCATTTTTCTCTCTTTTGTTTTTGGCAACTATTGCAATGTTATGTTTACTTTTGATGTGTTTGTTCTATGTTACTTTTGTATGTGATGTTTTATTCGAGCGGATATTAAGGAGAATGCATACACCACAAGAGAAAGCGCAGATTTTAGGGTGGTTCATAGAAATAAAATCGATAGTGCAATTGCAGAAGAATTTACCAAAAAGATCCTCCATCCAAAAGCAGCATCTTGCGGTGGAAAAAGAATTTTCTAGAAACTGGAAGTATATAAGAAAACGTTCCGGATAAGAAACGTTCCGGACATCCCTGCATAAGTGATTTTGATGTTGAGCGTGTCAGAGACACATTTTTACACAATCCGAGAAGATCTGTGAGATCAGCGGCAAGATAATTGGATATGCCAATTTCGACGGTGTACAAGGTTATTAAGAAAAAATTAAGACTGCATGCATACAAAGTTCAAATTGTTCAAGTTTTGAAACCGGACGATAGGCCGGTTTGCAACAGATATGCTAAGGAGAATAGAAGATGATGCTGATTTTCTGAAGCGCATAATGTTCTCCGACGAAGCATCCTTTCATGTTTCTGGCATTGTTAATCGCCATAATGTGTGCATATGGGGATCTGAAAACCCCCATGAATACCGTAAGGCAGAAAGGGATTCCCCAAAGATTAATGTGTGGTGTGGACTAATGAACGACCGAGTCATTGGGCCTTTCTTTTTTACAGAAAAGACTGTCTCATCAGTCGTATACTTAGACACGTTGGAAAACTTCGTATTTCGACAACTAGAAGAGCTTCAGCCACATGTCTTTTTGCAACAAGATGGTGCACCACCTCATTGGGGTACCATCGTTCGTACTTCTTTGAATGACCATTTTACAGGAAGATGGATTGGGCGAGGAGGTCCAATTCCTTGGCCACCCAGATCACCTGATATAACGCCGCTGGACTTTTTCCTTTGGGGATTTGTAAAGGACAATGTTTACAGAAGGAGAGTGTCGAACATTGATGACTTAAAAGCCAGAATTACAGCCGCAATAGCCTCTGTGGATGCCGACATGCTTGCTGCTACCTGGCGTGAAATTGACTATCGACTTGATATTCTCCATACGACGAAGGGGGCACACGTGGAAGTTCATTGACAAGGGTCATGAAATTTTTTGAGTCTATCTAACCATTTATGTTATTAATTTTAATCTATCTTTATTATTTTATGAGTTATTAAACATCAAAATGGGTCCGGGACTTTATAAACACCCTCATATATATCACTAACACCCTCATGTATATCACTAACATGGATTACAAGAGGCTTACTATAGAATATTGTGTGTATAGCTTTCATCGTTCATTTACAGGGACACACAAAACAATTGGGTTAAAGGACTGCTTATTACAACAATTTTATTAATAATAATTGCTGGGAATGCTTTTCAGTTGCTGAACGCGTTTTTAAATTTAACTCATTTTTTGTCTATTACTGGGTGTGTATAAATTGTATAGATCGTATACAGGGCAGCACAAAAGTTCTCGAATACATTTCCGTTTACAGTCAGAAATTGCAGAAGGGAAATTTTAAACTGTGCTATGCATTTCTACTGAACTAAAATTTAGCATTCTATGTAACATATATACGAATCTATAGATCCTATACAGGGCTGCACAAAAGAGCTGAGATATTTTTCCGAATAGTGTTGGTCAATCCTGAAGTTGGATTTTTAAATAAGTTATGCGTTTACAAAATTGTTTAGTTAGATATCCTCTTACACCTTACGGTAAAGATTTCCAAAATTATTTTTGAAGCGTTGGAAAGTGTTACATAATCTATGCTGGACGCATGATTTTTCATTCTTGTTATTTATTTGGTGGGTAAGCCTGTTTAGTTTTTATCAATTGCTGAAATGAAACCTTGTCTAAAAACAAATAAACAATGGGACAATGTAATGTCGAAAATTGTGATAAGCTCATCAATTTAAAAAAAAAAAAGAACATGATTCAACAGTTCAAAAATTGCATATATAACAGCACTAAGGTTCACCTACAACTGGCCAAAGTAATGAATACCAATTAAATGGGAAAAAGTTTTGACAAGTCTGCTACTTGTATTTTGCTCCTTCAAACCTTTCAAATTTGGTTTCTTGAAAATGAATCACTGTTATATATAAAAAAAAGCAAACATTTACTGAGATCTTTTGACCTCAAACTTATCCATTATTGTGGTGACAACTCATACTGACGGGCAACATTACTTTTTATTGGAGAGTGAGAAAGTAATCAAGTACCCTTTTCATTTCAAATCAATTAAAGAAATATTCGAAAACATTATAAAATAAAATAGTTGTGTCTTACCGTGTGAGTAAATGGGAAAAATAATAATCCAAGCTTCTTCGTGACATACCCAGTGTCTACCGCAAAATAATATTTCAGTTTCGAAATTGAGATGTACTTTTCCAGCTGTAAAACAAAACAAAAACACTTATTGAGTGGGGAGATTTAAAAAAAAAACATACACACCTTAAATTGAAACTTTCTGTAACTCAATTTTAAAACAAGTAATATAAAAACTTTTTTTTTAAGTCAATTCCTACTTAGGTCAATTAGAAATTTTTTTTCCAGCGATCTACACGCTTCGCCACTGACGGTATTTATTCCTAAATTTATATCCTGCTAAATATCTTACATAAGAGAAATTTTTGAAATGTATTAAAAATTAAATAAAAAACAAATAGCTAAAATACCAAAAATTAATAGCTCGAAAAGTATTTCACACAAAATTGTTAAACAAACTGCGTTAGAAAGGTAAAAAAATTGTATTTTTCTTGATTTAAATTTAAAATCTAATGATTATGCTGTTTTTCAAATATTGAATTTCAAAAATTACCAAACTTCACAATAAAGTACCATAGCGATGTTACAGTTAGCAATAATATAGTTTTTTCAAATATTAATTAATTAATTTTATTTTATTATTTAATTTTAGTTTTATACTTCATTTCTGTTCAAAAGTATAGACTCACTCCACATTTATAGTCTCCTTCGCCCGCGAGCCACCTGATCTTCGTCCGTAAACAGCCCCATTATCTTTTTACGTGTGAAGGTGAGACTATAAATATGGAGTGAGTCTATACTTTTGAACAGAAATGAAATATAAAATTAAAATTAATTAATTTAATTTAATTAATTAATTAATATTTGAAAAAACTATTAACATCAATTGTCATCCAGTACAAGTTTAAAAATTTTTATTTGAACTTGAATGGATGAATAGAAAATATTTTATTAACGATTGAAAATTCCAACAAGATATATATATAGAGAGAGTGTGAGCTAATAGTAGGAATTTAATAAGATACATTAACGATTAAGGAGTGAAACAAATGAATGCATTTATTTCAAAACAGGTAAATGATTCTGTCTCGCAGCTGCTAAACTTCCGTTTTTTTTTTTAACACTTTCCAACCTAGTTGAAAAGTGTTTATGACTTCGGTTTGTCTGCCGTCTGGCCGGATGGCCGTCTATCTGTGCTCTAACTCCCGTAAATAGGCTCGGATTGCTCTGCAATTTTTATATGTTATTGTCGTTACCTGTAGCATGTTCCCTATTTCAACGGAAGTGTGTAGCACTTATAGTTGCCGAAACGTCAGTGAAGGCTTACTGTTGAGACCCGAAAAGTTTTTGGTTTCTGTCTGTTTGTTTGTTTGTCTGTCTGTCTGTCTGTTCCGCGATAACTGCCGCAAAAAGGGTCCGATTAGGTTGATTTTTGGTGGGTATGTTGGCGAGGTACCCGGAATTAGCTGTATAGTTTTTGGTTAAATTTGGTTCATTCGTTCGAAAAATATAGAACATTTTATTTTAAGTCATAATGCTTTTCAATGGGAAGTCAGACGATTTTTTTTATTTTAACATTTCACGAAAAGAAAATCACGCATTGGGATAATTGTAAATGCTAAATTATGAATATTAAATTTACTAAATGGATATCGCAATTTAATTTGATAGGTTTGAAAATTTCCCAATATATTTATTAGAATTTCTAAATTAATTGTATAAATTATTGGGAAATTTTACGCATTAATTTGAAAGATATGTAAATTTTAAATTCTCATTTTTTACAAAAAATTCCATTGCATTTTCTTTCTCTCTTTCATTAAATGGTTGCTAAGCAACTGTATTTCAAAGAATATCAACAAAGGAAAATTCAAGTGAGTTATTTTGACGCGAAATGTTATTAACAAGCGAGTTATTTTGACACGAAATGTTATTAACAAAATAGCTAATTTTCAGGTGATTTAATTTTTTAATATGCTTTTTCTAATGAAATAGATGAGAATTTATTTTAACTACTAAAGAAAGATGACCAAATCGGCTTTCCAAGCGAAAAATATAAAAACGTTGAATGTGAAAATGGAATATAAGTCACATAATAGAAATTTACATTTGTATAAGCATCTTTTAATACACGAAATTTTATTCAATTTTAGCAACATATGATACTTAGTGATTGAAAAAGAAGTATTCTTTTAAGGATAGGATAAAACCTCCTGTATAAAGAAATGGTTAATTTTAATGAAATTAAAATAGTAAATGCACTCAGACATACACTCGATTAATGAAAGCGCACAATTACTGGAAATTGATAATATAAAATTAAAGTGACAACGAGGGGTTCAGGGGGGCGAAAAAAAATACAGTAATAAGTAGTTTATCTTATCATTTATCCGACATAAAATTGTGTTTAATGTGATACTTCTAAAATTTTTGGACCTTTCAATAAACCTTATATTCTTATAAATGTGTAAATAACGTTAAAAAATTTAATTTTAAGCTATCAAATATTATGCAGATTATGTTAAAAATTAGTGAGATTAATGAACAATGATTTGTAGAGCTGACGTTGAGGCCTCTGATCTGTAGATTTACTAGTTTATTGCTGAAACGACTCACTGTGAAGACCCGAAAAATTTTTGCTTTCCGTCTGTTTGTTTGTTTATTTGCCTGTCTGTTCCGCGATAACTGCCGTAAAAAACGTCCGATTAGGTTGATTTTTGGTAGGTGTGTTGGCGAGATACCCGGAATTTGCTGTATAGTTTTTGGTTAAATTTGGTTCATTCGTTCAAAAAATAGAGAACATTTATTTTTAGGTCATAATGCTTTCCTATGGGAATGCAGACGATTTTCAAATTTTATTTTTAACTGAAATGAAAATCGCATATTTGAATAATGGATTTAAACGTAAAATGACTGATACTAAATTTTCGATATGGAGGTCTTAAATAGTTGCAACAGCTTTGAAAATTTTTCGATACATCTATTAGAATTTAGAAATTAATTGTTTAAATTATTGGGAAATTTTTTGCAACTGTTCCGGAAATATAAAACATTTTATTTTCCTATTTTTTACAAATTTTAAAATGCATTTCTTTTTCTTTCCTCTTTATTTTATTAGTTGCTTAGCAACCATATTTCAAAGAATATTAAAATAAGAAATTCCTTTTTTTATCTAAAAAATTACAAGTATTAGAAGTTCATAAAAATTTTCGAATATCATTGCATAAATAGTGTTTAATTTTACACTTATAATTTCTGAAACCTCCGAAGTATTTTATATGCCTATAAATATGTATGTAATATAAATAAAGTTAAATTGTGGATTGTAAGAGGCTAATTAATATTAAAAATGAGATTAAAAAATAATGACTTTCAGAACTGGCGTTGAGGTTCCTGATCTGCAGATTTACTAGTTACTTTACAGGGACAGTTAAAAGAAATCCGTTACATTACGTCTATGGAGAAAAATTGTCTACGGTTTATTGCCGAAACGTCAGTTGAGGCTCACTGTGGAGACCCGAAAAGTTTTTGGTTTCTGTCTGTCTGTCTGTCTGTCCCGCGATAACTACCTCAAAAATGATCCGATTAGGTTGATTTTTGGTAGGTATGTTGGTGAGGTACCCGGAATTAGCTGTATAGTTTCTAGTTACATTTGGTTCATTCGTTCGGAAAATATAGAACATTTCTTTTTAGGTCATAATGCTTTCCTATGGGAATTCAGACGATTTTGAAATTTTTCATTCATTCAAAATAAAATGGAGCATTTGATTAATGTATTTAAACAGTAAGTTATGAAGGCTAAAATTTATCAAGTCAGGTCTTAAATTATTCAAATTTATTTGAAATTTTGTTAATACATTTGTCAGATTTCTTAAATTAGGTGTATAATTTTTGGTGCAATTTTATACATCTGTTCTAATAATATCATACATTTTATTTTGCAAATTTTAAAATGCATTTATTTTTATTTTCCTCTTTAATTTAACCGTAACCTAGCAACTATATTTCAAAGAATATCAAAATACTAATAAAATTCAGATAACTCAGACTATTTTGCTGCAATATTTTATTTGTAAAATAAAATATTTTCGGTTGATTTTTGTATTTTATTGAAATAAATGAGAATTTATTTTGATATAAGTTACCTTTTAACTACTGTATAATGATTTCCGAAACATTTTTACATGAGATATTATTCATTTTCTGGAAGAGATGTGGATTTTTCGTGGTTGAAAATTAGTATTATTTTAAAAATAGGATAAAATCAAACAACGAAATGGTTAATCTAATGGCACACGTACAACGAAATGGTTAATCTAAAGAAATTAGCGTAGTAAAACGCATCCATACGTCCTGAAATAGCACAATTACTGGAAAATGATCATAAAAAGCTATCACAAGAAATAGTTTATAGCGCCAAATCACATTTGCTATTTATTGAATTGGCAGTAGATACGATTATGAATAATTACCCAATAGGTTTAAAAAGTTACCAAATATAACTAATAATATATATATTTTTTGGAGGGGGTGGGGTGGTAGAATTTTAGTATGCTATTGCCATCGAGTAGATCAGGATGTACTTAGATAAGATCTTACATCTAAATATTATAGAATGACCATAGATATAAGTGAAATATAGTAGATTTAGTTTACATTTCCATAAGTTGCTTTTGTACAAGGGATATTATTCAACTTATCCATCAGATGCAAGTGTTTCATGGTTGGAAGGTAAGTAAAAATCACTATTTGGGTATTAGGATAACATAAAATTATTTTCCAAACTGTTGCTTATACTAATAAAACCACAGTATAAAACAAAATCCAATATATACTTTAATCATTCACAGAATCAATAGGAAATCACGAATATAAATTTAACAAGGTAACGGTGGGTTTAGGGGGGAAGAGCCCCCCTGAAGAAATGTACTTTTTATCTACAAAATTTCATCAGTAAGAAGTACATAAGAATTTCAGGATATCATTGCATAAACCGTGTTTAATTCAACGCTTCTAATTTTCGAAAACCTTCGAAGTGTTTTATATGTCTATAAATACTAACGTATATAATATAAAAAATTAAATTGCGGATTGTGAGATGCTAAATATGAAAAGTGATATTAAAAAACAATGATTTTCAGAGCTGACGTTGAGGCTCCTGTTATAAAATATGTTTAATAAATTTAAAATAATGTTCCACTATTTTAAACGCATTGAAATTTATATATATCACTAAGGTGCATTACAAGAGGATTACTACAGAATAGTGTGTGTATAGCAGTCATCGTTCATTTACAGAGACACACAAAAGAATTCTCTACTGTCTGTTAACAATAATTCCTGGAAGTGCGTTTTAAGTTACTGAACGCGATTTTAAATTGAACTCCATTTTTGTCTATTACGTGGTGTGTATAAATTCTGTAGATCATACACAGGGAAGCACAAAAGTTCGCGAAGACATTTCCGTTTATGGACAGAAACTCCAGGAGGAGAATTTTAAACTGTGCTACGCGTTTCCTAACTGAACTAAAATTTAGCATCCTATGTAGTATATATACAAATTTATAGATCATATACAGCGCTGAATAAAAGTATTCAGATATTTTTCCGAATATTGTATAGGTTGGAAATTCCTGAAATTATGTTTTTAAATATGTTATGCTTTTTCTAAATTGTTTACTTAGATGTTATCTTTAGCTTATTAAACGTTATGATTTGTAAAATTATTTTGGAACTGTTGGAAAGTGTTACATAATCTATGCTTGACGCATGATTTTTCGTTCTTGTTTTTTTTTTTTTTTTTTTTTCAAGACAAACATAATTTGACCCAGAAAAATTATTGAATGAAAGGTTTCTTATTTGTATGTGGTTATTAATTAATTTCTTCTATTTAATAAATTTTCTGGTTTTATTTGATTTAAAAAAAAGGAAACAGATGTCACAAATGCGCCAAAGTTGACAACCCCCCCCCCTTTTTTTTTCTTTTTTTTTTTTGAGAAAGCCCCGTTTTGAATATGTGTTAAGTCTAGCATTTAGTTTTATTTTATTATGAAACTATATTACAATTTTATTATAAAGCACATACAGGTTCATTATAAAACACACGCCTTTAATTTAAATTTAACACACACATCTATATATATAAAACGCTAAGCGATTTCTTTCGACAATCCGTTAGAACAAACTACTGCATCAAATTACACCATTCTTTTTTTAAATGAAAGATATTAGGACACAGATTTGTTATCGTGCATTCGTTTGTTCAAAAATTTAATTAATTAGCTGTAATTTTCAATTAAACATTTACTTCTGCTTATGACGTCATAAAGTTGACAACTCCCACTTTTGAGGGCATAGAGTTTCTTCCCTGAACCCTGTGGTTCGCCAATCTTTTGACATTAACTAATATCAACTAGGCAATATTTTAACATTTTAGTATAAAATCTTTAAAAAAAAAAACTTAATCAGCTAGAATATAATCATAATAAAATATCTAAACGTAAACATATCAATATGAATAACAAATCTCACGTAAAATGTTGCAATTTAAATGATTCCAATTGAAACAAGATTTGGAGAGTTATCCTTGACGCCCAGCTAACATAAAAGTACCTATTTTATTTTATTTATTTACACACATATTCAAATTTATTATAAAACACCAGGTTGCCATACAAAGCAAAAATCAGCCAGGTTGCCAAAAAATAACCCAGGTGCGTCTGCGATATCTGTACTGATTTAATCAAAATTATTTTGGTTGCACCGCATATTGCAAAATTAATTAAATCCATGATTATTGTTTCTTTCTCAGATTAAAAATAAGAAAATTGGTACTTCTATATTATCCCGTCGACCACTTTTCATAACAAAAAACTATCGCCAAACTGTAACGCCAAATAAACGGGAGAACGTTGCCATTGGAATATCAAAATAAATAAATTAAATACATGAATTTAAGGACACAATTGTTATTTTAATTAATGAAATAACTAATAAATCAGCAAAACATAATGAAAAATAGACGCAAATCTCAAATTAAAAACCACTTGATGACGTAACAAACACGTATAATGCTTCTGACATCAAGTAAATCGGACTGTATTTTTGGCGTTTAATTTTACAGTTTGGCGATAATTTTTTGTTATGAAAAGTGGTCGACCGGATAATAGAAAAGTACCAGAAAATTTAATGTTTAACGAAATTCAATTATTTGATCGATCGCAAATTTTGGTTCTTTTCCGTCATACCGACACCATGCCATACATGTAAATATATGCTTGGCGACAATGGTGTCCGTATAATGGAAAAGTACTAATTTTTTTCTTAGTTCGGGCTATACCAAAAACAAACATTTTACAGGTAACAAAAACATCGCCGAAAATGGCTGCTTCATCAGCTGTTATGACAGCAAAGTTGGATAAAATCTAATAACCTGAATTTTACAACGTTTATGCGAAACACCACAGAGAACACACGCTATTTTTATATAAGTAGGGTATATTTAAACGAATAAGAGAACTAACAACCTTCAATAATATAATGCATGAAAAAGTAAACAACTAAGTGATTCAGCAAATCATAAAAATGTGTATTTCTTAATATAACTATAAAATACAGAAAAATATTCTGGTACCATAAAAAATATTCATTATCCCGTCGAATATTCATTATCCCGTCGTCCGATTAAGAAAAAAAAACCTATATGCAAATTAGGTACTTTTCGGTTAGCCAGCGCCAATAAAGTATCTCTATAATAAAACCGTATGTCATGTGACTGTCCTCAACAGTTCCGGGATGCCGCTTCACTTTTTCATATGCCAGGCAGCCATTTTTATTCAAAATTATTTTTTCTAATAAAACTGCATAAAAGTTACATTTTTAGAAAGATCATTCAAAATAAATTAATATTTGAGAGATGACTTACGTTCAATTATGTATACATTCTGCAATAACTTCAGTTTCAATTAGGTTCGCTGTTCAAATTCTCTATCCATGAAAGTAAACAACAACAAAAAAAAAAGATTCATTCGTTGTGAACATTTAAAATATTAAACCATGAATTTTTGGACCGCTGCCTGGTGTAAAAAAAAAATAATCAGCACCAGTGAGACAGTCAAAGTTTACCATAATTCTGTTCCATACAACTCAACTTCCTTCGGATCTTTTCTTGATGTAAGTTGAACTCCGTGGTTGAACTCATGTAATAATATTTAATGGATCAAATTTCGAAACAAATTGTCAGCTTTTATTTTTCGTGTGTATTAATTAGAAACGATATTTTAATTTTGAAATCAAATGTTTTGATTTATGATAATATTTCTTATTTATCTATTTTCTATTTTAAAGAAAAATGTGAACGTCATGTATTTTAAATTGGAACAGCTGTCACGGACGCACCAGGGTTGGCGGAATTTTTGTTTTGCGCCATTTTGGCGAGAAAATCCCATTTTCAGGTACCTATTAGAGATTACTAAAACAGCATATACTTTTATTTTATTATGAAATAGTTTATTTTATATTAAAAACACACACACAATGATTAATTTATTATAAAGTGGGTTAAGCAGTTTTTGTCAAGAAAGATGAAATACATAACAACAAAAAATATGCGAAATGCTACCACGATCGCAAAAGTTCTTGATTTGTCTATTAGATTTTTCCGGTTTGGCGAAGGATTAAGGAAAAAAATAAATTATGAATAAAAATAATTTGTTACAATGCTTAACATACATTTAAGGGCGACCAAACTGGTCGCCAGTGGCGGCTAGTATATATATATATATATATACATAATAACAAACTCCAATGGAAAATTACTTGCAGAATCATTATCACAAAACCCAACCAAAATCTATAAACCACATAAATTCAATACTAGAAAAACAAAACTATATACATTATATATATTTGTATCTATGTATGTATATACTATACATACATATATATATATATATATACTTCATTGGCGTCCTGCTAACCGAAAAGTACCTCAAATAATTCGCCAAACTGTAGCGCCCAATAAACAAACGGAAGAATGTTGCCATTAAATCTCAAAAAAAAGAATAATAATAATAATAATAATAATAATAATTAAGAAAAGCCCCATTTACTAAAGTATCATTTATCAGTAACTTTTAACAATAAAATTTACAATATATTAATGAAAACAGAATCAAAAATAATCTTGGATATTTATTTATTTACATTATTTCTCTTAATTATGGAAAAGGAATAATCATCCTGATTATGTAAAGGAATGAAGAAACCATACAAATAAATTACACTTGAAAACATTAAAAATCTCCTTTTTCTGTAGATTGATTTATTATTGTAAAAAAAATTCTTCATCTTTACATAAAAATTGATTAGCTTAAAACAATAGATGCATTTCAGAAGATATGGATTTAAAATGAACAATGATTAAAGAAGACATTTTAAAAATTTTGATCAAAACATTTTAAAACTTTTTTTAACGTCGAATTTCGACGGTGCGTTTTGGGAGAAGCAATGCACATGCGCATAGGAGCTCATTCGGTTGCATTATCACAGGGGGGGGGGGGGAATGTGTGCCTTATTTAATATGTTCTTTTATTGACTGAATATGAGATGAACGTAGGGATATGCTATTTGTATGATACTTCATAGGTTCAGGAAATTTTCTTTCTTGCTGTGGGGAATAGGGCGGTAATGTCAAACTGATTTCCATTTTGTTTATGGATTGTTTGTTTGGAGTTTGCATCGGAAATAATAACGTAATTCACTGGGGGAAATTTTTTTTTAATAAAATATTTGAAAGATTGTTTCATAAGCACCCCTACTAATAAAGAAGCTTATTTTACTAATATTGCTATTGTAATTTTTTCCGTCAAGTTTTGACGGGTACCATCTAGTTTTTATTTAATACACATATTTTCATTTTCATTGATGACACATATTTAATTTTATTATAAAACACCCGGTTGCCATAGGAAGCAAAAAATCACCAGGTTACCACACCAGGCAAAAAAATGCCATTTTCCCGGCAAAAAGAAACCCTGGTACACTGGCAACATCTGCACAAAAAAAAAAAAAAAAAAAAAAAAAACTCTGGAAGGTTGTTGTAAGCTGTGCTGCCTCATTACTCGAACTGCCACATTAGTGGTGCAGGTGGTGTCATAGCATGAATTGTCAGAAAACACTGGCACTGACAATTATCATGAACAATGCATTAGAGCAGCCTTACCAAAAATTTTTTTCTCGCGGGCCACAAACACATGTTTGCAACATTAGGCAAGCCGCAACATTTACTTAAAAAAAAGCAATTAAAATAATAAAACAACAAAAGCAAAGCAATATCACAAAGTTAATATTACCAGTAGGGTTAAACATTTGTCATGGAAGAAATTTTATAAAAAAAAAAAAAAAAAATCACTATTTCCAAACAATAAACTTTGTGGTATCTATTGCAAATGTTGTAGAAATATGCTGCGAAGTATGTTGTTAAAAAATAGTAGAGTAAAAAATGTTTGGTGCCAACTTTTTCCTTTTTCCACAACAAGCGTTCAACCCTAAAAAACAATTTTAGGTATATAATAAGTATAAAATGTTATAATAAAACAAAACAGCATTTCCAAGTTCTAAAGAAAAATTACAGGAGAATGTATGTGTTACGGTCTGTATGATAAATCTGGTTAGTACTAATAATAACTGGTAATTATTAATACTAACCAGATTTATCATACTATCTCAATTTTATAAGTACGGATTAATGATGGTGGTCGCAGGTTGAGTATGGCTGCATTAGAGTAGAGTAGCATTGATAAAATCATCTGAGTTTATCCTACATCAAAACAAATTTTGCATTTAACATTTTCCATTCCTTTTCAACAAACTCAAAAAGAATTTAAGGTGGAATGTAGTTAAAATAGATAAAATATACTTATTAAAATTACTTAAAAGGTGCAAAACATATGTATAAGGTGTTATTATAACATACTTTAATCTGGAGATCTTTCGAACAGGGCATATGATCTAGAGAATCTTCAAAGAAGGGGGGGGGGGGGGGGATATCGGACGTTTGGAAGGTAATTTTGAGGTAATTGTTGGTCGGGATAATTTTTATTTTTTTGCTACGGAACGGGTTTGGGTTGGGTTGATTTCTACTTTTTGTTGCAGCCGTGTTTGAGTCTGGTAGATTTCTACTTTTTATGCTATAGTCCAGGTTCCGGTTGGGTTTACTTTTACCTTTTTGCTGTGGGTCGAGTTAACTTTCTTTTTTTTGCTATGGGCCAGGTTTGAGTCAGGTTGACTCCCACTTTTTTTCTGCATGTCAGATTTGGGTTGGATTGACTTCAACTATTTTATTCCTGTGGGTAGGGTTGACTTATATTATTTCGGGTTCGGTTATCACTCTTGCAGATCTTGTTAATGCGATTTTTCAAAAGTAAGTCTAAAATATTTTTTCCAATAAAATCTACATACAGTAAAAGTTTGATAACGACGCTTCCAAATAGCAAAAAGCTTTACGAGTTAATTTTACATATTTAATGAAAAATTTCTAAATTTTTTATAAAGTAAAAACATCTAAATAGTGGACACCTCGAAACCGTGGAATTTGTCTGCTATACAGAAATGTATGCTCCGTACAGTCACTACCAAATAGCGGCCATCTCTATTTAGCAAATACTTTTCAATCCCCAACACAAATATTTGCATAATTTTGCCTCTGAATAGCACACACCTCTGAATAAGAGACAAATTCGGTGATCCTGAAGAGTCCGTTATTTAAATGTTTTACAGTATTTGAATATGAATTAGTAAATAGGTATATGTTTATTTTTTTATATTAAAGATAAAATTGAGACTACATTTTATAATTCTATTCTTTCATTTTGGTTTCAGGTAGATTATTAATTTTTTGTTGGGTTTCTGTTTTATTTTCAGGTTTTGGTCGGGTCAACCCGATCCTCACAGGACTCTAGGACACAGGCCAAACCAAAATTTTAAGTGGTATGTTCAAAAAGTAGAGTTGTTTTAAGTGGGATTTTTGTAGGATCTCAAAATGCCCAGTGTGCTAAATTTTTTAGGAACTCCAAAATGTTGTTGTATTAAAAATTACTGTATAAGAAACTACAGTAATATCTAGGAGCAAGCTCAAATTACTGAATTGTACTAGACGCTTCAAACCCAGCCTATACTATTGATCTTGTATTTTTATATGTGTACTAGTTGACCCACCTGGCTTTGCCCCAGAGCGTGACAATAACCTTAAACAAAACTCAAGTTTGAATGATTTTACATCTTGGAAAAATCTTTCAAATGGGTCTAGTTTAGGGGGCCCCACTGCCTTCAGCAGCATACAGTATTTCAAATGAACTTAGTTTCCAGGGCCCCATTGCCTTCAGCATCGTTTAGTGTATTTACAACGAACTTTCTTTCCGAATGAACCTGTGATCTGGGTCCCCTTCTGTCTAAGGCAGCATATACGGCAAAGGCTCCACACTCGCTGGAGACAATCAAAAACCAAGTTGAATGAGTCAAACCCCGTAGTAATCGGACCCATAGAACCAGAGATAAGCATGTGTCCCTGTCAGTGGAAGGTGGAACTAAAATCTTTAAAACAACCATAAGTTAAGTTGAATGAACCAATTCCTGTTCAAATTTGGCCCATAGAACCCGAGAAAAGAATGCACCGTTAATGTTAGAAAATGTTGGTAACTGAAATCTAAGATTAAACTTTCATAATGCTGAAAGTAGATGAATCGTAATCTAAGTTGAATGAACCAATTCCTTTTGAAATCAGGCCGATAGAACCTGACAAATGAATGTACCCCCAGGTGGTGGAAGGTGCCGCCCGCCCCTGTAAATTTAACGAATTACCTTTAACAATAACATATTTCATTTATGGATGGAATCCCATGCCACTAAACTTAACCACTTATCTTTAACAGTAACGCAACTTTTAATTTATGGCTAAGTGAGTAAATGTAAATTGTTTCCGAAAAAGAATAATAATATTTAAATAAAAAAGAAAACTGCCCAGTTAAACTGAGGGCATTGAGCTCACAGGCTATTCACACTAATTGTATATTATACACTTATTTCAAAGAATTTGAAATAAGCCCCTCGAAAAATAAAGAAATCGACAATATATTAAGGGGGGATCATCCCCCCGTTCCCCCACCCTCTTATAGCTAACAATTGAACCCCCAAACCTAAGCAGGGAAGCCCTTTTTTACAATGAACATATATACTAAATTCGAAGCAAATCTGATAATTCTGCATAAAAAACCCATTTATCTAAATTAAGGGGGATTACCCCCCCCCCCGTATCCCCCTTTATACTTAATCAATGAACCCCAAGACTAACCAGGGAAGCTCCTTAACACAATGAGCCTATATACAAAATTTGAAGAAAATCGGATAATTCTCCATTAAAAACACATTCATCTAAATTAAGGGGGGAGGATAAGCCCCCCCCCCCCCTTTACCCTCTTTATACTTAACCAAAGAACCCCCTAAACGAATCAGGAAAGCGCCTTATCACAATGAACCTATATACAAAATTTTAAGAAAATCGCATAATTCTGCATGAAAATCGCAGTTATCTAAATTAAGGGGGGGGGGGTAGCCCTCCGTTACCCCCTTTATACTTAAACAATGAATCCCTAAAACCAATCAGGAAAGCGCCTTATCACCATTAACCTGTATACAAAATTTGAAGAAAATCGGATAATTCTGCATGAAAAATCCATTTATCTAAATTAAGGGGGATTAACCCCCCCTTTCTCCCTTTATACTTAACCAATGAACCCCCAAAACTCTTCAGAGAAGCGCATTATCACAATGAACCTATATACAAAATTTGAAGAAAAT
Source organism: Maratus michaelseni (assembly GCA_963931845.1). Lineage (NCBI taxonomy): Eukaryota > Metazoa > Arthropoda > Arachnida > Araneae > Salticidae > Maratus > Maratus michaelseni. Next base: position 472,119,870 of record OZ007589.1, read on the forward strand.
CGAATAATTCTGCATAAAAACTCATTTATCTAAATTAGGGGGGGGTTATCCCCCTTTCCCCCTTTATACTTAACCAATGAACCCCCAAAACTATTGACAGAAGCGCATTATCAAAATGAACCTATATACAAAATTTGAAGAAAATGGGATAATTCTGCATGAAAAACCTATTTATCTAAATTATGGGGGGTTAGCCCCCCATTTCCCCCCTTTATGCTTAACCAATGAACCTCCAAAACTAATCAGGGAAGCGTCTTATCACAAGGAACCTATAAACAAAATTTAAAGTAAAACGGTTAGTTCTATCAAGAGTTATCGCGTTACGTACATACATACATACATACGTACGTACGTACATACAGAACCGGCAGGCACATAAGCTCTCAGGCTTTGATAGCCTGTAAGCCAATAAAAAAGTGGTAAGTGTGATCAAAGAACACACAAAGGGTTTTGTTTATTATTCCTTTCAAAACATTTTATCCTTTCTTTAATAAATCCAAATAAATTTCATTTAAGAAAAAAGGTCATGTTTCTTATAAAGTAAAAATTTACCGGTCTATTTTTCTCGTTTTTTCGAAAATCTGAACCAGTCCAATAGCGGGCAAAGCCCACTATTAAAACTCAGTCATTATAATATCTGTCATGTGGACTAAATGCGATATTTAAAAAAAAAATCAATTTTAAATTTAAACATGTTGTATAGAGACCTCCAAAATGTTAAAATAGGCCAATATTTCCATAATCGGGTTTTTATCATGATTCAATATGTTCCTCAAACCCATAGGATGTTATAATCATTTGTTGATGTCCCATCTACTTGCTTTCTCTATTAATCATATTGATACTGTGGTAACGTGGACACATGTATATATAATTAATGAAATCCATTTATCGTTTGAAGGGCAATTCCACAGAAATGGGGACAAGGTGACCAATTTTTCAAAATATTTTTTTGTTCAGAAATTAGGTATCATTTTAAAGGTCATAAATTGAAATATGAGAAAATAACAAAAAATAAGGCAGAATTTTAAGCTCAAAGAAGTTATAAGGCTTTCAATAGAAGCATTATAGACATGTTGCCATGACTCATTTTTAACATATTTTACAAATTGATATTTTGGAGTGAAATTAAAGTATTTTTTAAATTGTAATCAATTCAGATAGCTGCTAAATACTTCAGAAGAGTGTAGCACATGTAAATTATGTTCAAATTGCATATTTTTGTTTTTTTTAAGCTCTTTTATACTAGGCAGTTTTTATAAAAGTTTATATTGTATAAAATTGGTTGGAGTATTTTACAAAAGAATTTCCCTTGCCAAAAATAAGGAGTTCATATACTATTGAAAATATGCAATCAAATTGAATTCCGAAAAATTATTTTTTTTTTAAATGAACAGTGTTGGACGTAAAAAATATTTCACCTCCGACACCAAGATTTATAAAACTAACACTAGGCTTATGTGCACCACATGTTTAAGTTTTAAAAAATATCAGTAAAACTAAAATATTTTCTGTTATTTCCATGGTTCTTAGTTGTTGAAAATTATTAAAATTCCATTTTTTTTTTTAAATGATGAAATTTTGCAATAGGTATAAAAATTTTGTCATGTTTCTTACCAAAGCTTGTAGCTTTATATTTTATCAGAAGCACTGAACTCAAAAGGCACTGAAATAATTACACTAGAAACATCTAAACTCTCTGAGTTATAGAAACATCTCAACTCAACTCCAGAGCTCATTCCATGCTTTGATCACTTCAACACAACTCCAAAATTTATTCCATTTTTTGCTCATCACCATGTGTTCTTTTCCTAGTTCCTACTATTTTTGATGCTTGGAACATAATTTTGATTGCAAGAAAATTTGTACAGCACTCCTGGTAAGTAATGTAGTTTTATTTTGAATACTAATTTGTCAATATTAATTTTTATTAAGAATTCTTAATTTATTTTTTTTTATTCAGAAATTAATTTGAAAATGTTCTACACACATTTTTCTTATAAGAAAATCTAAGTGAAACATTTAGAGATTAAATTATGAATAAAATATTAACCGAATTATTATTATTATTATTATTGTAAATCAATATTTTCAGAATATACTTTTAAAAAAATCAGGGTTCTATTTATATATCTTAAGATTCATTTTGAATTGATTCAAGTACTTTCTGAATTTAAAAATCTCTATGATATCCCTACAATTATTTAATCATTACTTTCTTTTAAATGCAGAGATGCCTCTCACCAACGAAGAAAAGATGGCCCGTCGACGAGCCAAAATAGCTTCAGACCCAGTTAAAAGAGAGGAATATTTAAAATCTGAAAGGGAAAGGAAAAAAAGAGAGAGAGAAATACTGAGAAAGTCTATGAGTGTTCGTCAGTTGAAAAATTTTAAGGCCAAGGAAAGTGCCCGTGTTAAGGTAATTTACAAGAAAAAGCAAACAGAAACTGCAGGCACAAGTACCCTTATAAGCCCTGCTGAAGAATTACCCAAATTGCCATATAAAAACAAATGTGCCTTTAAGAAAGCAGTCTACAGAGCTTCTCGCAATCTGCCTACATCTCCAAGCAAGAAAAAAATTGTTGTCTCAACACTAGCAAAATCATGTGGTTTGGAGCTATCTCCACATACACCATCGACGAAAGCAGCATCATCACTGAGTTTAGATAAAAAAACTCTGACTTTGGTAAAGGATTTCTACCAAAATGATGAAATTTCATGGCAAGCCCCTGGTCGGAAAGATAGACTGCTCATCAGAAATGTGGGTAATGATGGTAAAATACAGAAAACCCATGTGCAACTACGGTACATGCTCATGTCATTGCGTGAGGCATATGAAGAGTTTCGCAAGAACTATTCTGATGCTAAAATTGGTGTATCCAAATTTTCAAATTTGCGTCCTGATCACATTCGTATATTTGATAAAATACCGCATAATGTATGCGTCTGTACTTATCACAAGAACATTAGGCTTATTTTACAGGCTCTAAAATCATGCACTAATCTAAGCCCTGAATTTTCTGAATTTGCAGTCCTTCTGAAAGGAGCTGCATGTATTCTGAATGTAAACTTTGTACGAATAAAATTCTTTCATTCAAGCCACATGCTGACATTGAATCTACCACAACAAGGTATTTTCAGTGGCAGAAAAGCGATAAAATATCAAAAGTAGAAATATTAAGTACATTTAAGGATGTATTTTCAGAACTGTTAAAGCAGGTTAAGTATTTTCTTCTACATACATTTGTCAAAAGAGAGCAGGCCATGGTATTTGAGAAATTAAAATCAGAAGTTAATACAGAAAATGTTGTAATACAGGTGGATTTCTCTGAAAATGCTGCCATATTACAGCAAAATGAAATCCAGTCAGCACATTGGGCACACTCCCAAGTAACAATTTTCCCAGCTCATGCATGGATTTCTAAAGAAGTATCTAAAAGTTTCGCAATTATTTCCGATACTTTGGACCATACAAAACTTACTGTGTATAAGTTTATTAATTATGTTTTTGAATTTTTAAAATCTGAATATCCAACTATTAAAAACATTCATATGTTTTCAGATGGGCCCAGTTCCCAATTTAAACAAAGATACTTGTTCTCGAACTTGTATTTGTTCGAGCAAGAACACGATGTAAAGTTAACGTGGAACTTTTTTGCTACGTCCCACGGGAAAGGGGTGGTAGACGGCATCGGTGGCACAATAAAAAGGACCGTATGGAGACACATAAAAGCTGGGAAGCTGTGTGTAAATACACCAAAAGAGTATGCTTCAATAGCTTCAAAACTGATTTCAAATGTGTATGTGAAGTATATATCATCAGATGAGATCATGTACAATTCTGCATTTTTACATGAATATTGGGAAAAAATCCTCCCCGTTCCTAATATCCATTCGGTGCACTGTGTGAAAGCAACTGCATCAAATACAATTATTGTTTCAGATACATCTTTGTCAGACAAAAAAAAGTCTGTACTTTTATTTACTGAGGAGTTGTCAGACAGCGAAATGTCTGATTGTTCTGTAAATATGATGCCCCCCATACTTATGAAATTGCATGACTGGGTAGTTGTTAAATATGAGTCTGCACTCTATCTAGGATGCATCACCCAGATAAATGGTGATGAAATTGAACTATCTGTGATGCACAAGGCAGAAGGCCATTTTAAATGGCCAAAAGTTGAAGACAAAATTTTCTACACACAAGAAAACATTGTGAAGAAAATTTCACCGCCTATTCCAATTGGTAGTAGGGGTCAATTTACATTTGCTGAAAAAATTTAAACTTATAAATGTATGTGTAAATATTAAATGTAATTGTAATTAATGTGCTATTCCAGAAAAATTGTAAAAATAAAAGGTGATATGCTAATTCAGTTTTCTTTAAAAAGCTTTATTTACGTCCGACACCAAGCTAATTTTGCATATTTTACGTCCGACACCAACTTTTTACGTCCGACACTAAAGATTAAAATCAACGTTTTGCTTCTTAATACCACATTAATTTGATGAAAATGTGTGAGTTACTTATCTTTTATCAATGCTCTTTAATATGAGAATAATTACAATATTACAGAATAAACCATTCAGCTGAATATTAGATTTTAGTTTGATGTCTCTCATTCTTATGTCTTTTTCTCTTACGTCCGACACCATGAGATTTTTTTTTTTTTTTTTAAGTTTAATTTTTGTTAGAAATTATTTTTATGTTTTATGGTTGTATATGCATAGGTAAGTATTAAAAAAATATTTGGATCAGTAATGATTATGTTATCTCTAAGATTTTTAAGTTTTTATGAGTAAATTTTGTGCGAATTTTACGTCCGACACTGTGGAATTGCCCTGAAACGAAAAAACTTTATTTTAAATTAACACATTGAAAAAAAAAACAAAAGTAAAAATGTAAAATATGATGAACATATCCAACGTTGTAAAAGTATCATTTCAGAAATCCTAAGATTCTGAAGTCCGCTCAAAGACAACCACTCTCTAGCTTGTTCCACCTCCAAGTCCCGTCTTTCATATATCTCCTAGCATTCCTTCCTCTCCGGCAAAACTGGTATTTTCTCCCTAAGGAAAGAAACGCCATCTCGCCTCCTATGAGTGACAGCTATTTTAATCCCATACTTATCCAGTTAGAATTTTCACCTCATATGGGCTAGATCCTTTGTATCCAAAGAATGCCTTTCACATTTCTTATCCACCCTCTTCAGATAACACATCTTTCAATACAAAGCCTGCATTGCAGCCTTGCTTATCTTAAAGTGAAATTGAAATTCACCCTTTTGATAGAATTTTTCTCAATAGAGATCAATCTGTCAGATTATTTTCTTCCAGAGAGATTATCCTTTTTCCACAAGTAAGGGAGGAGTTGATTCATGTCAACTCATCACAACACCACCTCCTAAGGAAAAATTTATAGAAGAAATTTGGCATATACATTAATAGAATAAGCTCCTTCAATCAATTTCTAAAGAGGTCAACAAAGCACAAAGGAATTTTGAATAACACATGAAAAATCCCTATAGAATACAAACACATTCCCATACTCAGTATTTGATAGACCACACTGGCAATAGGATTTACCATAATCCCCTACCTACAATACCTAAGTATAATTCCAGGAATAATTTATACTATTGATGCCCTAAGAAACAATTTTAAAATATTTCACATACCTATAATACCAAATACAGATTACACTTTACATGATTCTAACAAAAAAATAATAATAATAAAAGGAAAGAATAAATCTATATACAACACAATGCCTAAAACAATTCTCTTAAAAACTTGCTTAAAAGCTTAAATTTAGACGCTTCTACAAACAAAAAGAAAGCATACTAAATTATGCAATTATTAAATTAATGAAGTTTTACTATCACGAAAATATTAAGCATTAATGATAAATAAACCCAATATAGATATTACAATAATGAGTACTCCCAAATTTAGAATAAAACTTAATTTAGAGACTTCTCCCAAAAACCAATATCTAAATTACTTCTATCAGAAAATCTTTTCGACAATAAATTTCGCTTTACGACCTCATGATCATAATTTTTCCTTTCAAAATCTTGTTTGATTTTAATAAATCTTTCTTTATGATCCGTTTTAAAAGTAGAATGCTCCATTCTTTTTAACTTTGAATTTCCATATCCATTTTCTTGGCATTTAGCCCCGCAATTTTCTCTATCATTATCTTTCATCCCAAAGTTAATTTTTCTGGCCACAGTCATAGGTGAACTCAATTTCTTTCTAATTCTATTTCTAACACACTCAACTCCCATACTACCAACAAAATACCTGGGTATATTTACATCATGCTCAGAATTCTTTTTTCGAAATTGACCTCCTTTACCTGACCTTTTATCACTATCCGTTCGAGACGCATCATCTTTTAGATCGATCAATTTAGACCCTTTTTCCAAATTCTTATCAGTCACGTCTCCCGGTGAATTTACCTCCATTTCATCAACAGACTTATTATCCCTTTCACAGATTTCATTCACAACCGTTTTTCTAACAACTCTTTGCTCATGATCGCTAGATAATCTGAGGGTTCCTTGCCCATTTAATTCTCTTTGATTCCCCACTTGTTTATACACCGAATTTTGCTTTTCCATATTTCCTAACTTTAATAAGTCATAAACAGCTGGTGTTATAAGGGGCGGAGAATTTAGTTTTCTCACAACTGTAACCACCACATTTTTTTCAACATACTCTTTTTCACCTTCCATCAAAGCAACCGGCACTGACACCAAATCCGCTTTTTGTCTATTTCCGAGGGCTGGTATAAGAAAGACATTTCCCACTTTCTTAGCACTCCACGGAATGTCATTAGCATCAAAAACCGCAATTTGCGCACCTGTGTTCTTAATCGCTTTTACTTTCTTACCATTCATGCATAAATCAACCATAGGTAATTCGGTTTCCACACCTTCCCTATTATTTACACCTTTCCCATCACTAGTAATGATCCAAGCTATGCTTTTATCCTCATAATTGGATTTACTTTTTAACAATTCCGGACAATTTGGACGGATGTGACCGACTTCCAAACAATTGTAACATTGGACTTGTCTCTGCTTTTCGAAAGCATTGTCCTCCTTAAATTTATCAGTTTTCCCTCCATCTTTTCTATTTTCAAAATCCGATTTTGGTTTAATTTCATTCCTACTCTTAGAATTAAAGCTGTCTTTTTGCTTATCCTGAAAAGATTTATTTTCCCAAGGTTTTCTATCCGACCTCTTATATTCTCTTCTTATACTCTCAAATTTATCCGATTTTTCTGCTAGCTTAGAAGCAATCTTTATTTCCTCTCAATCATCCATAAATTTTTCTTTTATCTCGAAAGGGACACGCTTTTTCAATTGTTCCGTGAGCATTAGTTCCTTTAAGGATTCAAAATCCCTCACTTCTAATGACTCTAACCAATTATCAAGATAACCCCTTAACTCAAAAATCAGATCCACCCATAATTCACCAGATTTTCTTTGATGAGTTTCAAATTTTTGTTTTAAGGCACCTGTACTTAGCCTAAACCTATCTAACAGAACTTTCTTTACATGTTGAAAATCATCACATTTGTCTGACGGTTGTTTTACTATAATTTCGGCAATATCAGAAGGTAATAAAGGAATTAATTGACTAACCAAATCTTCCTGAGAAATTTTAGCTTTCTCGGCTTGCCTTTCAAAAATCATAAAGAAAAGAGTTATATCAATTAATTTAGAATCAAAGCGCGGAACTAAATCCTTTAAATTTACCTTAGGAGTTCTATGAAAATCTACATTTGATTCATTAGATGAAATGCTAACAATATCCGCAGAATTTTGAATACGCAATTTTTCTAATTCAAATCGCTGTTGTTTCTCAAGTTTTTGTAATTCAAGTTGTTGCTGTTTTTCAAATTTATCTGCCTCAAGTTGTTTTTCAAGTTTATCTAATTCAAATTTCCTAAGTTTATCTTTTTCCTCTTGCGCAATCCTATCTAATTCAATTTGCCTCTCTCTTTCTTTATGATCTTTTTCAATTTGTCTCTCTTGTTCTTTACGATCTTTTTCGATTTGTTTTTCCTGTTCTTTCCGATCTGCCTCCTGTTCAAGAATATATTGCAAGCGAAGTTTTGCATAACTTTCCTTATAATCCTCAGCTCTAACAATAGCCTGAATTATAGCTTGATTTTTACACGTTTTTGACACACTGGTCTCAAATTCCTCTGCTAATAATAGCAAGACGCTTTTATTATATTTTACTAAATATTCTGCCATATTTTCCCCCAAAATATAATAAATTTCAAAAAATCAGATATATTCAATTTACAATAATACAATAAATACAGAAATAGAATTTTCCCCACTATACGTATAATAATGTATTAAAAAACGACACAATTTCAATATAGCAAATTCTCATGCAACAGTGACGTCTTTCAAACTGAGTATATCCCCCAAAATAAATCTTATACCCAACAGTACATTATAACATCAATTGATTTTGAAACATTAATCATAATCATCCACAGTATACCCATAAAATTAAGCTATAACTTTATTACTGTAATAAATAAAATGTATATAAACAAAACTCTTATTTCCAAAAGTTTTATACAAAATTATGATTAAAATACCCTGATTAATAATCTCAATTAATCAATAACAATTTACCATACCCCAAGTAAATTTTAACATATACTTATATATATTGTATATAATTTTCTTAACCCAATATTATACCTAACAGATACCAGAAAATCAACAAACATAAAAATTCTAACTAAAAATTTAAGTACCAAATTAATAGCTTCTCTAGAATTCTTAAATTTTTCATAGAGTTTTGTTCCCCAAAATTAAAATTTATACACAAAATTTAATTTAAAACATACCTCTATAAAAGATTTCATAAAAGAGCTTACCTCCAGATGCAGATATTTCCTCCACACTGATACCAGGCTTCCAAGCACTTTTAAAGATGAGACACACTCAGATTTTTGAAGATTTGAAGACACTCAATTCACTGATGAGGCACTAATTTCACCTTAGATCCGTATGTAGACAACTTAGATGGTACACCGCATATCTTCATTCCACTGATATATTTTGAAGCACACACAAATAGCACCAAGTCTGTAGTTGACTGTTCATACACCACACAGCTTTAGTCGATAAAGTTCTTTTACCAGTTCTCTACTTGCTAGAACTCCAAGAAAAACCACGACTCAGATTAGACTTCAAGACTCCACAACTCTGCTTGTCCATTTTCCACTGGCTCTTCATCTGTTTAATCAGGTTAACATAGATCCGTAATCTAATTTACTCTAGATTACATATCCCATTTGCTGCCACCAATTAATTATATATACTATTGCTGTGGTAACGTGGACACATGTATATATAATTAATAAAATCCATTTATCGTTTGAAACGAAAAAACTTTATTTTAAATTAACACATTGAAAAAAAAAAAAAAAAAGTAAAATGTAAAATATGATGAACATATCCAACGTTGTAAAAGTATCATTTCAGAAATCCTAAGATTCTGAAGTCCGCTCAAAGACAACCACTCTCTAGCTTGTTCCACCTCCAAGTCCCGTCTTTCATATATCTCCTAGCATTCCTTCCTTTCCGGCAAAACTGGTATTTTCTCCCTAAGGAAAGAAATGCCATCTCGCCTCCTATGAGTGACAGCTATTTTAATCCCATACTTATCCAGTTAGAATTTTCACCTCATATGGGCTAGATCCTTTGTATCCAAAGAATGCCTTTCACATTTCTTATCCACCCTTTTCAGATAACACATCTTTCAATACAAAGCCTGCATTGCAGCCTTGCTTATCTTAAAGTGAAATTGAAATTCACCCTTTTGATAGAATTTTTCTCAATAGAGATCAATCTGTCAGATTATTTTCTTCCAGAGAGATTATCCTTTTTCCACAAGTAAGGGAGGAGTTGATTCATGTCAACTCATCACAATACCCTCTTTGAATTATATTTAAAAAATATCAATTTCAAAATTAAACATTTAAACACCTTCAAAATGTTAGATGTCAGATTAATTTTCTTTTTAATTCTCTAATGATGTCATATTAAGCTGCTTTCTTTATTTGCACATACTCATACTCCTTGTATTATTGAGAAATGTTTGAAAATTTCCGTTTTAACCAATAGGACGCCCTATTAATCTTTTTTTCAATGGGTGAAACTTTTTATTTCATTTTCATTTTTCACGTGGAAATCTTTCAATAGAAAATTAATTATTGTAAAAAGAATTTTAGTGTGGATTTTTAATGGTCAGCAACTGCTATAACGAAAAACGTTTAAATTGAATAGGAAAAGGCTTAGGAATTGAATAGGAAAATATTTTTGATTTTTTTATCTCTCTATATTAAAATAATACGATTTTTTTAAACGTTATGATTTTGAGCTTCATGGTAGGTATTCAGCTATAAGTACACAAAATTTCATGACTGTAAGTTATATAGTTTCGGAGAACAGGCTTTGTGACAGACAGACAACGAAGTGGGACTAATAGGATTTCGTGAGATGAACGAAACCCCATGAAGGTGATAGCCGAGTTCTAAGGAAATGTTTAGGAGTTTATAAAGTGCTGGAGGACCCAAGAACTATAAAGAAAATTGCAAGAGAATAGCATCATTTTTAAAGAAGCTGCACCAAGGGCCCAAAGAAGGAGATTAATATTCAAAATTGGTGGTAGCTGAGGTCCAAGAAATTTTTTTGTCAGTCATGTAGAAGCTGGGGGACCTAAGGAGTTGCTAAAAAAAAAAAAATTCTAGTGAATCGGACGATTTTTAAGGGAACTATTTGTAGGGGGTTCAAATAGGGCAAACTGATAGTTTTGAGCAGGGCCCTAAGATGAAAACATGTTTTAGTGCTTTAGATCTTCAATTAGTCGAAATTAAACATAGGGTATGAATTAATCATGAGAATAAAATTTTAACCCTTTCATTACTAAACTGGCCGGCCAAGTGAACTACAGGCAGACCACCCGGATGCCTGTTCCATTTTCTCCCCCTCATAAATATCCAACTTTTGTAGCAGAGCAGGGGATTATGGGAATCAATGTGCGAGGAGGGAACCTTTTGTAGTAATTATCTCCACTTTTCCTTCTCATTATGCTGCTGAAAAGTAGTCAGTCAGGTTGAAGAAAGGGGAGAAATAATCTCAGCTTTCAGGTACTAGCAGTATTTTAAATGCTACTTTTGAGTTTTTAGATTTCAGTATTCAGAGGGTGAATAAGAAATGCGCCAAAAATAAGGAGGGGGGGGGGGGAATGCTTTGAAAAGGACTCTGGGGCCCCAATAAAAATATATGTCCAGGGAAGAGGAGTCCAAGACTCAACTTTAAAGTTATGCATTGAGAGGGTAACACAATTAGGGAGGTGAAAAATACGTGGCACACAAAAAGTTTAAGGAGTCCCAGGAGGACAGGATCCAAACTGGTACATAGAAATGGAGGAATAACTAAATGAAGATCGGATTGAATGGGGACACGTTATTAACAATTTTAGTGAACAAAATCTTAAAAGGGATACAGAGGGACCGGATCTTAAAAAAATGAAATCTCAGCCTCAGGTGCATCAGGACATGCTTTAGACTATCTGCAACGCAATTTTTAGACTTCTACGTAACATACATAGATGATGCCATGAAATCCCAGATAACACAAAAAAAATGTGCACTCTTTGATTCAGTGTTAACAAGGTTCGACTGTATTTGATTTGGCTGAATATTTTTCTGTTTATAAATAGGATATTTTTCCATTATATTAACACCATTGTCACCAAGCATAATAGTTGGTGACAAATAAAGCATTTGGGGAAAAAAATGATTTTTTGGTGCAAAAGTGATTATTTAAAAAATATATAACATTTCAAAATTACAGACTTTAATGAACTATTTTATTAAATGAATACAAATAGAAATTTAAAATAAAAGAGAAAATAAATATTATACAATAAAATAAAACTCAATTTGAGTTGCACACATGAAATTGTACATGCCTCCTGACACTGCAGTAAACATTTCATTCTTTGAATAATTTTGAGATTTCCATAATCTTTCATCAGATTGGGTATGACATCCAATGTTAGGCTCAACAAAATTATATTTGTGATTTGCTGTCCAATTAGCTGGCATCACACAAAAAACTTTATGTATAATTCTATAGCTCAGAAACTGTTTTATTGTCACTTCGTTATCATCAGGTAGTTACAAAATGTTAAAATCCATCTCAGAGTCAGCCAAAAATGTAAATTAATAAAAAATATTTCCAATTTAAACTAGTTGTTGGGGGCCACCGTAATACTTACTCATCATCAAAAATGTGTAAACTACTTATAAAATGCATTGCAATTCAAATAAAATCGAGGCTTGATGACGTCACAAACTTTAAAGGCTCGATTACTGAATTGCTTGAAAGAAACATCCTTATAACTCCAAAAATAATAATCCTATTAACTAGCGGTTTATTGCATCTGATTAAGTGTCGAATTTCCAATTAAAATATATCTTTGAAGTGAAATTTGGATGAAATACAGGGTCATGAAAAATCGAAGAGTGTGGAAAATAGGATTCCAAATATCTCGGCAACTCATTATCCGATCGACTTCATGCTGTATGCAAAATTTATGTTTTTTTATTGTCTTTTATATTTATTTATTAAAATAAACAATTTTGAAAAAATTTTATATACCTTTTATCAGAACGAATATTTCGAGAGCAGGGTTGATAAAAATCACGATTTTTTTAAAAAAATCAAAAAAATCTGATTTATTTGATTTAAATCGGATTTTTTTGATTTAAATCAGATTTTTTTGATTTAAATGATTTTTTTTTATTAATATTACTTGTGTACTGTGCAAGTATTAATTAATTTTCTCTGCATAAATTTACACATTTCTATTCATTTTATTACAGTTCCTAGATAAAAATTCAAAGAAAAAAAAAAAAAAAAAAAAAAAAAGATTGTTGCAAACAAATTTGGATTTACTATCATATTTTTCTACTATTAAATTGTTATAGATAAGATATACCTATACCTATGTGTCTTGTGTGTATAATTTCTAGTTAATTTATTAAATTTTTCATTAAGGTATTACTCCAATAATATACATATCTAATCACATAATAAATACAGCAAAGAATGCTAAATATATATGTGTATTTCAACCAGAGTTGGCCAATTTTTGCCTAAGTGGAAAAAACTGTCCCGGCAAAAATACTTTTTGCCATAATTTTTGCCACTGGCAAAAACTGCTAGTATTTTAAAACAGGGTTTTAAGGATTTTATTTAAATTGCATTATTTCAATGTTTAAATCCTAATTTTAACAGATTAAAATCAGTGGTTTAAATTACAATCGTGATCAACTTCCGTTTTTTTTTTTTTTTTTTTTTTTTTTTTCACTTTTTGCCACTGTCCTGACAAAAATACATTTCTGAAAATACAAAAATATATTTCCAAAATACATTTTTGAAAGGCAAAAAACCAACCTCATTTCAACAGATTCATATTCATTGTCATGTTTATCCCATAGACTAAGTTTTTTTTTTTTTTTTTGCCGCAATATTCGCCATTTCTACATTACATGGTTTACATATTGCTTTCACACATTTTCCTGATTTTTTTTTTCTCCTGTAAAATAAAGCCACATTGGATCTTTCTTTCTGCCAGCCATTTTCCTTATGTATTAATGTATCCTAAAGCTCTCTGTACTGATATCTTGTCCAACTTGTGTTTCACACTATACTATATTAATGATTATAAGACGAAAAGTAATCGCATAACTAAAAGAACGAAGCTGTCAGTGTTATCCAGCCCTAAGCCAATTTCAGCAATCTATTATGCTTACTTAACAGTAGAAATGACTGTTTAGCTTAGAAATAAGGTATAATAACATATCTTATATTTTCCATTGCAGTAAGCTATGATAAGCTATGAAAGATGAATTCTAGGAAAGGAAAGGGCAAAGGGATCAGTCATAGGGATTAAATTATTTTCAGTTATAGAAGAAACATGAAACTGGAATTCTATAATTCTGTGTTAGACCAACAATCTAAATATTTATTCTGTTACAATTTAGTCCTTGGATTGATCATATTATATGATCAATACATCCCCCATCAACAGATGGGATATTGAAATTTGCAGGTCTAAGCAACTAAACATAAAACAAACTTGTGAATCGTGTATAATCTACTTTACAGTTAGTAACTCCTCACTGAAAATCGTATGAAATAAAATACTATTATATTAAATACTTTTATATTGAATATATTTAACTTCAAGATCTAACTTGCAAAAATGAAGTGATCATCTAAGAAAGACAAAAGTTTAAAAATGAGAAAGCATTTATCAGTATTTGTTTTGGGATGCACCATGGATAAATAATATTTTGAATGTAGTGTTGCATTTACTTTTATAAGTTGAAAATAATTATTTTATGAAAGTTTTACTTAAAATTTTTAAAAGGTAATTTTAATCTGACATGAATTATGACATTTATTTGAACATGAATGATTAATTTAATCCTTATTCAACTTGTAAATATCAATGTTAAAAATACTGATTTAAATCAAAGATTTTCTTAAAAAAATCATTTGATTTAAATCATTTGATTTAAATCATGATTTAAATCGCGATTTAAATCAAGCTGATTTAAATCAAACAACCCTGTTCGAGAGTCCGAAAAAAATAGTTCCGTTTAATCGAGGTTATTGAAATGAAATAGGCTTCTTCCCATTATTACATACTAAGTACATACCAAATTGCAAGTCTCTATCTCAATTTTTTCGGGAGATAGAGCGTTTACAGACACACAGACAGACGGCAAATTTTTTTTTCTAAAAATATGTTTTTCGGAATCTCCAGTGTCTGAAACGTGTAAATCCGTCAAAAAAAATTTTCCGATTTTTAAAACGATTACAAGACTTACCCTATACTACGTATGATGGGTAAGTAAAAATCGGATTGGTTACAATAAATTAAAAAAAAAAAAAAGATTCCCATTCATAGTAAATAGTCACAATGTTTGGCAAGTAGTATAGCAAGTAGTCACAATGTTTGGCGAGTCACAAATCCTTTGCACATAATGGAATAAGCAAATGTTGAATAATTGAAAAGCAAAAGCTTATCTAAATAAAAGTTAATTAACGTAAGCAGAAAAACGCAAGTAGAAACTCTTGCTGGTTAAATTTTCACATCAATAACTCCGAGTCATAGTGTAAAGAAATATTGAAAATGTTTCTAAGTACATAAGATTTAGACACAAAAATTTTTCAAAATTTGCTTTTATTGAAAATTTCTATACACAGTCTTGGCAGCAGATTTATATCCATAGATCCCAACAGTCATATATATTATCGAAGTATTATAAAGGACAATACGAACAAGCAATGTAAACAAACTGAAGTGCGTCCCAAAAGTTACCAAAGATAACCAATTTTTTGGATTTAAGAGCTAACTAAACGAGTAAGAAAGATGAAATAAAAAAAATAAAATACTCAAACAACTTTTAACAGTCATAGATTTAATATAAAAAAATAAAAAAATGCAAACTCCCAAAAATATATAGACAGCCGATTTAAGTACTGATATCCAAAATTTGCATAGTCCAAGGTGATGTACTAGTGATGCAACAGTTTTCTGGGATAAAAGCGATCCGTTTCCAACTGATTGCAAAGATGCCTTGCAATGTGCAGTTTTCCAAAACTGAAAATTTGCAACTCTGTCGTTTAAAGGCTCGTGGAGGGAAAGTTGTGAACATTGCAAGAAAAATTGGATGCAACAGGGTTGGTATTTACTGAACCATGTCTAAAGGTGACAATTTTGAAACAAAATCCCATTCTGGACGACGCAAGAAAACAGCTAAACGAAAAAACAGTGAGATTTTGAGATTAGTTTCAACCCAGAACCTGTATGCAAGATCAGTTTCTAAAGAAGTAAGCGATCAAGTATCAAAATCCATGGTCCATCGACGGCTGCAGATAAATACATTTCTTGATTATCGCAAAATATGCCGTTTTCCAAAGTTGACAAAACGGCATAAAGATGCTCGTGTTCAGTGGGCTTGAAATCATATACTTTGGAGAGATAAATGGCTGAGTGTTGTTTTCAGTGATGAAAATAAATTTAATTTAGATGGTCCTGATGGCTGGGCTTATTGCTGGCACGATATTCGCAAAGAATCACAAACTTTTTTCAGCAGACAACAAAGGAGGGGATTCACTCATGGTGTGGGAAGCGCTTTCTTAATAATGGAACACCGATGCTGCTCTTTTGAAAGGTCGTCAATGTTCCGAAGATTACCAGAAAACACTTCAAGTACAGTTTACTTCCATTTGGAAAATTGCGAGGTAGGAACAAATGGATATACCAGCAAGACAATTGCCACACTCTACAATGCAGTGGTTTAGACAAAACCAAGTAACTGTTATGGACTGCCCAGGCATAAGTCCTGACCTGAATTCAATAAAGAACCTCTGGAGAATATTATCTAGTGATGTACATGCTAATGGGCATCATTTGCAACGGTTTACGATCTAAAGCTGCAAATTGAACAAAGTTGGTTTTCTTTAAAGCCAAAATTTCTTCATACTCTTGTTTTGGGGTATGCCTGATTGAGAAACATTTTCCTATTTTTTTTCTTAAAAGTTCAAAATTTTCTAACTTTTTTTCAGAATTGTCAAATTTTCCTGACTTTTCCTCAGAAATGGTAAATTTCCTTGACTTTTCCAGATTATCCAGGTGGCTAGATACCCTGTGGATACTACTGTAAAGGATATCATTCAAAAAGAGTTTGAAGAGATATTACAAGCACTTTACTGTGAACCCTAAGTACAATTTTGTTGATCCAACAACGGGTGTACTTTCATATGCAACACATTGGATTAATGTGGGGGTTCTGCTAAGTGGTGCAACAAAAAACAATGAGGCACAGCTCGCTATTACCTCAAATCGTATTTTACAGAATTTATGTGGAAAAAATACTTAGGAAAAATGAATGTTTTAGATGAATTGTTGAAAGCAATTTCAGAAATATGGCCTATAATGTAAAACATAATGTGAAACAGTTGTTATTCTTGAGAAGCACTGTGAGAAATTGTTATGAAACATTGGTATACATTTGTTATGAAACATTGTAATATATTCTTATTAACATTCAATCTTATTTAATGCTAGGATATTTATTTTTATATCTCAATTATACGTACACACTATGACACACGCACTTCAGTTTGTTTACATTGCTTGTTCGTATTGTCCTTTATAATACTTCGATAATATATATGACTGTTGGGATCTATGGATATAAATCCCAATGCAAAATTGACTGTGAAACTTGGCGAAATCGCAATTGTGGGGACCGTTATAACAAAGTACCACCCATATTTATAACATAAGAGTCATTTCAGGCAAAATTTGGAAGCTATTGAGTGGCCCTTCCCAAATTTCCATTTCATAAATAGAAACTCTTTATTAATTATTTTTATTTCGTTTGGTTTAAAAATGTGTGAATTGGAAACAAAACAAGTTTACCAAAAAGGAAAACTTTAGCAGAATGAAGTTGCTCATAGTCACTCAGTCACTCTTAAATGCTGGTTTCACATTTCAGATTTCATCTTTCATTACAAAATGCTATTTTTCACAAAAAATGTACTTTTTTGGAAAAAAGAATCCTGCATCGACCCCTGTCATTCTCATCTAATATAGTTTTAAGATGTAAACAAAGGCACAAATGTGATCAAAAATCCACAAAACCCTCGGTTCCAAGCTGTGTGGATTTTTGAGTAATCTGTTTAAACATGTTTCATAATTCTTGTTAATTCTACTTAAAGTGTTCACCTTTTCTTCTACGATGACTTTTCCCTGTCCAGCAATGGTCTGGCCATACTGCATGGCCATCGTAGCCACTGGATCGGACAGAAGCTGCTGCCCTGAGAAGGTAGGCTGGCTAAAGGACTGACCCCATCCTGAAAAAAACAAACAAAAAAAGTATTTCAAAAAGTCGAATAACAGACACCCGATTCTCCATAGATGCCAACAAGAACCAGTGGCAGGTAGAAGATGGATGAAGTAGAAGCACATTTAAGAAATGAGGTGTGTTTCTATTAAATGGTATCATTTATGGAATTTAAAAAAATGCATTAAAGTAGAGATATTTAGTTTAGGTTCATTTTCAATAGAATAATTAAAATATCAAATACAGTTTAAAATATATTAATCAATAGTGCCACTAACAAGACAACTAAGAAAATATTAGGAGCTGTGATAGTCACTCACTTTGTCAGAAAAAACACAAGTAGATTTATGTCATTCCCCTGTCTATGCATACATTTCTAATACAGTAGACTCCCTTAAATCCGCATAACTTAAAACCAGAGATTTTAGAATTTTGTAGATTTCTGATCACATTTTTTTAAACAATAATTTGAATTTAATAATGCTTAGAATAAAATAATTAATAAAAAGTTAAGTTATGAAAGTAAATAATTAACAATGCATCAATAAACAGGCTTAATGAGGATGAGATAATTTTTTCTTGAATTATTCAGGGAAACTCGCCTTATAATTCACATCAAAATCTTAAAACAACAAAGTTGTATTTCATGTTTAGCCCTACTTAAAAAGCAAAAGATCTTGATCAATGCATAAATTATTGAGTAAAAATATCGCAATCACCACTGATATCAGCGCTGAATTTTTTTCAGAAATAAATTTCTACTTCCTTCATGAGAAAACAAGAGTTGAATCCTATTAACCAGAATTACACATTAAAACGTGTACAGAATGAAATGAAAACGAAAAAAAGTTGAATTCTTAACTGTAAGTTTCATCGTTTAAATCAGAAACGATGCGTGGATTTTAGGGAGTTTACTGTGCGTACATATATATATATACAGCGTGTCCACGTATAACCTGACCGACCTTTATTTTCGCAACCGTTGGTCCTAGATGCATACTTCCAATTACAAAAATGGTTTAAATAGGGTAAAGAATTACTTTTAACGTGATTTGGGTCAAGAAAAACATTTATTAAAAAAATACGAAAGTTAAATTTTTATACGGTCCCCCGGTCCTATAAGTGATATTTAATAAAAATTTACTGTGACACTAACAAGTACGACAAAGAAAGTACGTTTTATGTATTTTTTAACGTTGAATAAAAAAAAATTACCTTCACTTTTAACCATCATATCATGATTTTTCGCAAATCGTAAATTTCAAGGTTAAAAAACAGAGAAAAATCTGATATTATAAAATAGATGTAAGACTTTTTTATTCAGTTTAATTTTATTTAATTCAACAGTTTATTCAAATTTTTGGCTTATACTGGGTTTCTTGCAGCTAAACAGCTCAGGGGTCCGATGAGGTTGAGAGAGGAGAGGGGATCAATTTTAACTTTGAGCTTTTTAACTTTGAAATTTGCAATTAGAGAAAATTCCTAACGTGATGGTTTAAAATGAAGGTCATTTTCGGATTCAGCACTAAATAATCCATAAGAATCAATTTTCAAAAGATAAAAAACATGGCACAACCCAAAATTTGAAAGACAGTGTAATCTAACAGCATTTTAAAATCTGTATCATTTTGTAAAGAATTGAGGCTGTTGTTTTTCATCTTTTTATTTAACAAAAATTCTGTTATTTTTATCCTCTTATATGTAGAGTACAAATTGTATATTTTGCATTAATATGTCAGAATGATTATAGATTTCACAATTATGTTAGATTGCAATGTTAATTTTTCTCTCAACTATTTTTTTTTATATATCTGACGATTATTTATATTTCTACTACATTTGTGAATGACCCCTATTTCGCAGCAAAAAATATACTCCAACTTTAAACAGCTATTATTCGGTCAATTTTAATGTTAGAGGAATGGGACTTTTTTTGTCGTACTTGTTAGTGTCACAGTAAATTTTTACTAAATATCACTTATAGGACCGGGGGACTGTATAAAAATTTAACTTTCGTAATTTTTTAATAAATGTTTATCTTAACCCAAATCACCTTAAAAGTAATTCTTTACCTTATTTAAACCATTTTTGTAATTGGAAGTATGCATCTAGGACCAACGGTTGCGAAAATAAAGGTCGGTCAGGTTATACGTGGACACGCTGTATATATATAATATACTTTAAATAACAAAGTTAGAGAATTTGATTTCAGAAAAACTGAGGTGGCAGTCTAAAAAGTCTTTTTTTACTAATAAAATGAACTAATAAACCATGTGTATAATTTAGCCATTGTTAATAGATTTGCAAAAAAAGGAGATTTTATTTTTTGGACAGAAGAAAGAAGTTGAGCCCAGTACAAAGAATTTCCTGCAGCAAACCAAAATTTATCTGCATCACAAAAATGCTGGACCAAACCTATTATCATAAGAAATAGTAGTAACCAGGGGTGGGGAATTTTCGTAAAATCTTACCAGCCAAGGATTTATTTTATCAGCCAGCAACATGCAGTTGAAAATCGTTAGGACAAAATGTAAACAACTGCAAAAATAGTTAATTACTATTACTATTACTACAATGCATTTTCATAATAAATAAAAAAATATATATAACAGAGGAAAGCTTACTACAGGATAGAACTTAGTACAATGTTCACATTGCAGTAATTTGAAAAGTTGCAACATACAGCTTATTAATTTTAAAAAAATACAGTTTTTAACATGTCTTCTATAGCCCCATCACAAAATCCACACGCCAATGGCGAGTAAAGTAATGTAATTCTTCACCCCTGATAGTAACACATAAAATAAGCAAAGCTTGCGCTTACAAAGTAAATATAATAAAAAGATACAATAAATCTAAAAATTTAAAGTATATTTTAGGAAAAGTTTTAAGCTGTTAGATTAATCTGCAAGGCCTAAAATATTCTGCTGCACTGTTTCTGCTACTGGTACATAAGGTACATTATTCCTTTTTCAGGGACAAAACAGTTAGTTACCTTTTGAGTTACTTGCATTGACTGTGTAGTTTACATTTGTATAAGGATACTTGTGTTTTTTGGACTCTGTTTGCAAAAAAAAATATTTACTCATGTTAAAAGATTTGGTTTGAGATTTACCTCCCACCCCTTACTTATTTTTCAACATGTATTTGTTAAAAAAAGACTTAAATTTTCTACTCAATTATTCTTTCACTTTTATAATTTTAAGTTCAATATAAACACAGCAAAATGGATAATGTTAGTGGGTTTGATTATGAAATAAAATATTTCGGTTTCTAGTAGCATTTCTTATTTTGTATTTTAAATGAAATGAATGAAAGATTTATATTTTAAACTAAGGTTGGGCAATTTGTCAGCAAAATGGTATTTTTGCCAGGACAGTGGCAAAAACTGGAAAAAAACCTGGTAAAAACCGGCAAAAATTGGCAAAAAAGGCTTGATTTGATAAATATACTAAAATAACATAATTTTGTATATACTAGGGGGCTCTGCCCCCTACGAGCTGCGCTCGCCAACCCCCGTTCTGACACCGCATGATTTAAAAACACTCTGATTTGATCATCTCTAAAACGATTACGGAAGATTGTATTATAATTAAACAACCAGTGGCGATCTGCTGTAACAGGGTTTCCATTCATTTTCCTTTGACTGAGGGATTTTAAGGTCGAATCAACTGCTGTTGAAACAGATTACAACTGTAACTGTCACCAAAGTATATGATTTAGCGTCAAACGTGCATAATCGTGGCGTCGCGTCACTTTCAGTTGACATCAGATGCGTTACACGAGTTAGTTTTTTCATCGGGGAATTTTTAATTCAACACTTATTTGTCTTTTGATACTTCTCCATTACCCCGTCAATCAATTTTCATTAAAAAAAAAAAAAAAAAAAAAAAAAAACTATCGTTAAACTGTAACACCAAATAAACAAATAGAAGAATTTTGACATTGGAAAGGAAATATTATTATTTACGCTGTTTTAAAATTTGCAATAATGGGTAAAAGATATGTCGAAATAAATTGATCTCTCATGAAAATATAATAATTAATTGAAATTGTTTGGAAATATTGTTTTTTTTTATCATTTTAAATGTGACGTGAATTTCCCTAGTTACTCGTATTTCTCTTTGTAATATTCACGCGCAAGTATATTTTTATTACGTCATTTTCTACATTTATTGCTTTTAACACGTGATCATTTAAATATTATTTTAAAGTTTTATTTCTGTTTTTAATAGTCTCGTGTAAATACATTTCTTAATTGAAAGGGAATCTTATTACGTGCGCTATTTTACAAATTGGCAACGGTTCAAATAATGGAATTTATGAAATATGAAATAAATCTTCGTCAAAATAATGAAAATTTTGAATAAAAAATTGGCAACGGTTCAAATAATGGAATTTATGAAATATGAAATAAATCTTCGTCAAAATAATGAAAATTTTGAATAAAAAATTGAAATATAACCTGAAAAAATTACTCAAATTAAAAAAGTGATTGCAGTCTGCACTCCGCAAACTTGTCAACTATATCCTTACAAATTATGGTTAAATTCCTGCGGATAGTTTTCGTTCCTATAAAACTTTTTTCAAAAAACTGTTTTGACGAACTTTGATTTTAAATATCTCTTAAAATAATTCTTCGATTTAAAAACTGTTTGCTTCAGCGTGTTTATCGAACATTTCTTTATAAAACTACCAATTTTTAAAATTTTACATGCAATAGTTTTCTAGATATTAGTCCAGAAAGACTTCAAGGCACAAAATCTTAATTGACAGCGGCGGCAGCGGTGGTTACTTTTTTTTATATAGAGAGATTATAATTGAGACTTAAATCAGAATATTAATTAGATGTTTCATTAATATTAATTTGATTAATTAAAATAATTTTCATTGGTAATATGAATCAAAAAATATCAATAATCAATCGTAATCAATTTTGTAGATAAATTTATGTGATGGTGACAGGTAAAAACTTTTTACTTTTCTCAAATTAATGTAGTAATGTTGCCTTTGAAATGAATATATATTTAAAAAAAATGTTAATCATCAGGTTCCACATTTAAAAAATCTATAATAAAAAACAATATTAATGCATAAACATTTGCCAAATCGATCTTCATTTTATCTTTATTTGAGCCTTTAGGGATAACTTTTACAAATACTTTATAGAAGTAAATGGTACAACTTGACAATCCCGTCAACCAATTTCACCAAATTAAACAAATCACCAAACTATTCACCAAATTATACAAATGAAAAAATATTGCCATTCTAAAATTTTAAATTAGGAAAATGAATGAATTTTAATTTTAAAAAAAATCTACTTATAATAAAATCCAAAGGCAAGAAAGTGTCTGTAACCATTCCGGGCAGGACCATGCTGGTCTGCGAATCGACAGTAGTTAAACGCCATGTTAGGCTTAAAGAAAAACCTAGGCTAAATGATAATATCTTCCACTTTAAATCATGTCTGTTCAGCATATTTTCCTATAAAACATGCATATTATATATTTATATCCTATTATAATGTTTTAAGTTCTTAATTAAAAGTCCAGATTAAACATCGGAATCCCAGATACAAGCCATGGTAATAGAATATCTCAGGTAGGGGAACGCCACGTTACGATTTTGATTACAAAATGAAGTTTGGTAATGCCCAGTAGTTCATGTACTGGCCGGAGTGCCATCTATTGTCTGGATTTGAATTCAAAATCAAACACCTTTTTTTAGGTATAACTTTTTTTTTAGCTGCATTTAAAAAGAAATGCTGCGTTGTTTTTATCGAGTTTAATAATAAAAAAAAAAACACAAAACATGAACTATTTTAAGAATTTGTGAAATATTTATAATAAGTTTACAAACTGCAAATTTTTTGTTTTCAACTGTATTATTAAAAAGGAACAAAAAATATTAATTCTTATTCAAGACAAGTCTAGAACACAGTTAATTTTTTTCTTTTAAATTTTACTGTACTCAGATAATTTAAAGTAATTAAGACAGTATCTAGATAAAAATTCTGGATACAATTTATTTAGTTATTTAGATTATTCAGCTTAATTTTCATAAATATTTCATGGATTAACTTATTTTTTCTAATTAAAACAAATTCTGCAATGATTTTATACGCATTTTTTTTCTTTTATTATTATTAAAAACATGAACAAAAGAATTACAGTAATCCCTTAACATTCGCGAGGGTTACGTTCCAGGAAAACCTCGCGAATGTTGAGTCTATCTGCACAAAAATATGAGTTACGTTCTATAAAATTTTAATTGGAGTGGCACAGCATTTCAAAGAACTAAAGGATAATGTGTATTAACAATACATTCTGCATAGCATGTATGTAGAAGGTGAATGTTCATAAACATGAAATTTATTGATTGAAGATAATTCAAATTAACTGACTGGAGCTAAAAAAGCCTAGGTTTTTATATAAAGTAATTTCGACTCTCTCTATTCGCAAAGAGATGTTAGTGTATTAATGAGTCAGTATGCAATACGATATTTAAATACAGCTAAATGATTCAGACATTCTTTTATTTCCTATCTAAGTGCAGCTTTAGCTCCATCTCTACGAGAACCTGCACATTTTAAATTGAAAGATTGAAGATGCCGTTGATCCCCGTTACAACTTTTTATTATATCACCTTTGCAATGAGTATTCTGCTGTTGTTATTATTTTGCTTTCCTACAACACTCGCTCCTTTTTCAGTTGACAATTGAAAATTGACTTGTAAATATATGCTCAGAAAACAGGGGAAATAATCATTAACAACTATAAATTCTGAAAAAGAAAGCGATAATAATATTTTTTTAAAAATCGCGAATAATCAAGTCAGATTCTTGCCAATGTTAAGTTTTTCCGCATTTTCATATTCGCGAATAATCGAAACTCGCGAATGTTGAGGGATTACTGTATTCAGTTTAAGAATTTGATAAATGTTCATAATACATTTTACAAACTACAAATAATTATTATTATTTTTTTTTTCCCAGCTGTATAGCAAAAAAATAATTCCTATTCAAGACAAATCCTGAAGCAAAGTTATTTTTTTTTATTTAGGTTTACTGTACTGAACAAACTATTTAAAGTATTTAAGATAATATCTAGGTAATTTTATTAACATTTCTTTTCTTTTTTTTTTTCAAATCAAAATATAAGTTCATGTCTGTGTATATAGAGCATTTGTGATCAATATCTACTATACATATAAAACACAAACGGAAATTTCGTTCCATTCCTTTATAAACTCAAGTTCCGCTGAATGCATTTTGATGAAATTTGCACTGTTCGATAGATAATTTTTCAGGGAAGGTTTTAGTATATAACATATTGTTCTACATACATTAGTTACAGAATTATGATAGAAAGTTATTTTGGCCGAAAAGGTTACCATTGCTAATTTTTTGGCGATCATTATTGTTGCAGAAATGAAAAAGCTATACATCTCGAAAAATAGTTGCTAATTTTATTTTTTTTAAAAAAAGAAAAGAAAGAGAAAGAAAAAAAAAAAGAGTTTTGATGAAAGATAGTATTATAAAACGAAAATATTTAATTTAAACATGATTAGGAATGTTCATAATTCTTAAAAAATTATTCAAGGGGCAAGATTGCTATTGAAACAAAATTTGGCGATTTATCTTATGTTTTTGGCGATTTTGATTTTACTTTTGATCCCAAACAATTTGATTTTAAGCCAAAAGGTGTTTTTTTTTTGTTGTTGTTGCAGAAAGAATTGAAATGCATATACATCTGGAAAAATAAAAGAAAAAACTGTTACTAATTTTATTTAAAAAAAGAAAGAAAAGAAAAAAAAAGAAAAACAGTTTTGATGAGAGATTTTAAGCCAAAAGGTGTTTTTTCAAGTGTACGACAGCATTTTTGCAGTAATTTTTTTTTTTGGTACTTTTCGGTTAGCCGGGCACCAGTGAGATAGATATGTACATGTATATACACACACACATATATATACACTTATATGTATGAATATATATATATATATCTACTATATATATAAAACACAAACGGAAATTTCGTTCCGTTCCTTTATAACTCCACTTCCGATGAATGGATTTCGATGGAACTTGCACTGTTGGATAGATAATTTTTCAGGGAAGGTTTTAGTATATAACATGTAGTTCTATGTAGATTAGTTATAGAATTATGATGGAAAGTTCTGTTATTTTGGACGATATGGTTACCATAGGTCATATGTTTGGCGACCATTATCGTTGGCGAAAGAATTGAAATGGCTATATCAGAAATAAATACAAACACATAGAAAAACACATTTTAGTTCCTGTTGTCATAATCTCCTAATGGCCTTATTTCCCTACCAAACTCTACTATAAATAATCAACTACGTGAGTTGCTTCTTATTAGCCCAAATTTTGTCAAATGTATAATATAATATAAAGCAATGTCGTTCGCATCTTTAACAGCATTATTGAAGGAAAAACCAGATGAACGTCCCTATTGCTTTAAAATACATGCTCAAATCCATTGATATAATTCGTTTGATTCAAGGTTCGTTTGAAAATTTTGACTAGGGTAGCATCTATAGGTGAAGATCCATATTCCTTTAAAATACAAAGCCAATTCGTTTGATTTAAGGTACATTTAGAAAAATGGCCCAGCGCAGCGGACGTAGCATGCTAGTATATATATATATATATGTACTAGGTGGGTACACCTTTTCACAGTACATTTGCTCAACTCTTTTTACACGCTACTCTCCATCCCGTTTTGCGATGACCTGGTGGACACACACACTCAGTACATATTGTATTTGTAGGTTCGTTGGCAGTCATCGTCATCTTCTGCAGCCGTTGCTCAGTTGGAGGGGATTGTTCGCAGCATTAACCGTGCGGGACAATTGGCAATCGCATAGGAGTTGATGTTTGGAATTGGTATGGTAGAATCAATTTATTTAGTTTCATTCCACATTTAATGCATTGGAATTTCCAGCATTATTCATGCATTTTGCTTCATGCTTTCAGTTTTTTTGTCCGTATTGTTGGGGAGTAATATATCGTGTTGCGATATATTTTTAATTTCAATTCTCCCAGTTAATCTAATTTAATTCACATTTATCACTTTCCATTCTGTCATCTGAGCTCTGAATTCAGCATCCATTTATTTTATTCCAATATTTTCCTTTTTAAATTCATTGTACACTGTAATTGTTGGCTGTAACTCATCTTCCTTCCTCTGACACTGTATTGTCAGTTTCTCCTGGTTACCGTCTCCTCCCGTGATCGTTAGCTCCGCCCCCTATCGCAACGTCACGTCTTTCAGCTACGTGTATTCGATAGGAAGGCACTTCGTTTTTCTGCGCATGCGCGCGCCGCCAAAGTCGCGGGTGCTTCGTTTCTCTCATTCAGTTACTTCAGTCAGTCTTGCTAGGAACGTCACACATAGAGGTTCGTTCGTTGGTGCGGTCCGCGGGCGCGCGGCGATTGTGCTGCGGATCCGCGAGTGTTTTCTTAAGTGCAGTTTTCTAAAACCTTTTGATAAGACATCGTTAGTATTTACACCTAGTGAAAAGATATTTATTTGATCATAGTGTATGATCATTTTGTTACTACAAGAATGTAACTAAATAAAACAAGCCCTGGACTGCAGAGAACCTCACAGAACATCATGGAGCAAATCCAACTTCAGTGATTTACCTAATAAAGAAACATTAATTTCAACCTGATAAACGTCTCGTGTCTCTTCATTCAAGGTACTGTACTTTTTTTAAGTTATTTTTCTATTTAAGAACATTCTCTTCATACAATATCAAAAGAACCTGTTTCGTTGCCTTTCACGATCACAGTATTTCTTATTACCTGTCTAACAAAACCACTAGAGGCAACATAATACGCCATGTCTACGAAAGGTTACAGAATTTGGCTTCCAGATTCAAATAAAATAATTGAAACAATAAATGTTTCATTTAATGAAGAAGCCATTACTCCCAAATATTGTAACAAAACTGAACAAGGACCAGCTTACACCTTAAACTCACCTGACAATGACCCTTTTGGTATTTCAGATAATCGCAGTGGAAACGACCTGGGCCCTACTTATATCTTAAATCCTACTACTCCTGAAATTGATCCTTACAGCGAAAACCAAGACGAATCTCTCACAGGTCCTCCTCAAATTTCAGATCATTCTTCCAAAAGTGAAGAAGGTGAGGAAGAAACCCGCACACTGTAGGAAGCTGTTTGGATAAGAGAAGCTAAAACTTCAGTAGGGGGATGAACAGATATTTATTACTATGAACAAGGAAAAAGGGAAAGACTAAGATCAATAAAAGATGTGAGGGAGTACTGTCTTCATAACGGTATCAAATTTGAACCATATCTATTTTCTTTTAAAGGGGCAGACAAATATGAAGGCCTAGTTCAAGGTAAATCGGGAAGTTCAAGTTCAAGCTCCAGTCCTTATTATACAGAAATATATGGCCAAATTCCAGAAAATAACCAAACTGATATATGACTAGAAAACCTAACTATACCTAACACATATAAACAGGCACTCAAATCACCACAATGGGAACAGTGGAAAGGTGCAATGGGGGAGGAGATGGCCATAATGTATAGTAGAAAAGTATGGCATTTAACAACATTACCAGATGGTATACACCATAAAACATGACGAGAAAGGAAAAATTGCAAGATACAAGGTTAGATTAGTTGCTCAGGGATACAAGCAGATTAAAGGAGAAACATATGAAGAAACTTTCAGCCCAGTAGTCAACTTCAGCCTAGTTAGATTTTTCTTTTCAGCCTTAGTTTCAGGTCAAGGGTGGACTCATTTGCAGTGCGATGTAGAAGGAGCATACTTGTACGCTCCATTAACAGAAGAGGTTTACATGAAACAAAACCCAGGTTTTATACAAAAAGGTAAAGAAAATTTAGTTTGTCGGCTACTAAGGGCAATTTATGGCTTACATCAAAGTGGCCGTGTATGGTTTTTAGAATTACATAAGGTTTTAATCAGTTTAGGTTTTATAAAATTAAGTTGTTGCAACTGTGTCTATACATTTAATGAAAATATTGTTTTACTATTATATGTTGATGATTTCGTAATCCTAGGTAACGAAAAGAGGCATATTGATAAAATAGTTAACCTCCTAATGAAGCATTTTGACATAAAAATTTTAGGAAAAACCAAGAAATTGTTAGGAATAGAGTTTGAAGAAAACGATGGTAAAATATTGATCCATCAATTACAATATATAAAAGAGGTATGTTCCCGCTTCAAAGAATTTAATTTTCCTATATCTTCCTTACCAATTTGTAAGGGTATGGTTTATTCCAAAACTCAATGTCCTCAAACAAACGACGAAATTAATGAAATGCTTCAATATCCATACAGAAGTGTCTTAGGATGCTTGGCATTCATCACAAGTCGTACTAGACCTGATATATCGTATGCGGTCAATATTTTCAGCCAATTCCAAAGTAATCCTGGAATTGTACATTGGAATGGATTATTGAAATTGCTAGGTTACGTAAATCAAACAAAACATCTAAAACTTGATTTAACATGTAATAAAATCAATCTAATTACATATACAGATGCAGATTTTGTGTCAAATCGGGACGATAGAACCTCAATGGGTGGGCAAATGGTTTTATTAGATAAATCACCAGTGACATGGAGGGCATTTAAGCAGAAGTCCATATGTTTATCCACAATGGAATCAGAATTTGTAGCCTTAACCGAGGCAACTAAAGAACTCTTGTAGTTCAGTAAGATTATCAATGAATGTTACGAAAAGGGCATATTTTCAGGTCAAAAAATTAAACCTACACTTTTAGTGGATAACATGGCTGCTATCGACTTCATTAAATCCCCCATTGAGAATTACAGAACCAAACACATAGACATAAAATTGTTCTTCGTCCGTGATTTACTTAACCAAGAACTTTTCACAGTTAAACACAAAAATAGCAAAGCTAACCTAGCTGATATTTTCACTAAACCCCTTACAAAATTTGATTTGAATAAATTTATTGAAGCTATATTTAATTCTAAATCATAAATTTTCTTTTGGTCTCTGGCATTGTCATTTCCCTAAAGTCCTCCTTTGAACATCACATATTATTTAAGTATAAACACATACTTCGGTATGAAATTTTTTGTGTTAAACTTTGATGTTTAACTCTTTCTGAAACCTGTGAGTTTCAATTTGCAAAACATAAATTTTTTTCCTATAAATTATTTGAATTTAAGGTGTTTATACAAAAGTTTTTCTTCAAAGAAAAAAAAGTTTTTTTTAATACTCTCTTTCTTTCCAATGAGCATTTAATTTCCCGCTGGAATGTGGTTCAGACCCCACGTTAGTTCATCCGAGTGGCCCCAGGAAGCGTCTCGCAGGGGTGAGAAATGTAATCAGCCAGAGTGGTCTGCAGGGGGTAGCGGCTTTCGTGGGTGTCCTGGCCACAGGAAGGCCTTATCGTGGGCACGTTTTCTTTATTTTGTAAGTCCCTCCTTATATATTATGGAAGTGTCACATTTAGGTCCCGCTCATATGGAAATTTTGAGATGCAATAAGTTTTTCATTGTTAAGTTTATTGTTAAGTTTGTTATGTATTGTTGTTAAATCTTTGAATTAGCATGCTATTATTACTAAAAGTCTTTATACATAAAATTTAAATTTGCCTAGTATATATATATATTTCTTATATGTATTGAATTATTTAAGGTTAACCTATATCTTTATTTTTACCTGTATCATATTATTGAGTGTTTGGTATGAAAAATGTGGGCCCACATATGAAAGCTGAATGGATTGTATGTCTGTTAAAATATGATATCCGTTTACATACAAATATTAATTTTTATTGTTTTTTTAATGGCATTTTTGCATATATATGTATGTCATATTATTACCTGTAAATGAAAAGTGTTTATTGCAATAATTTTTTTTAAATTGTATATGTGTAACTTTTCTTCAGTGATTTGCATAATATAAAGTAGCCATTTTTATGGTGAGGTAAGGTAAAAGGTGTAGCCATTTTTGGTGAGGTAACCTGTAGTAAAATGTAGCCATTTTTATGGTGAAGTAAGGTAAAAGTGTAGCCATACTTAATATGGTGAGGTAAATCTGTTGTTCAATTTCAAGGTTCAAAGGTCAAGACAAAATGTACAAGATCACCATGTAATTTACTCTTCAAAATGTGATTGCATTTACTAATGTTAAAATTCAACTTGAAATATTCAAATTTATTTGCATAAATATTGGACTTTGTAGAATTTCTTATGCATTTTTTTTTCTTAATTGTATATTTCTGAATCTATTATACAAAGCTCATAAGAATTGAGTTTTCAGAATAAAGTTGTGTGTTTCATTGTAAAGTTAGTTTTATTTACTTAAGTACATTGTTATACTGTATTGTATAACTATACTGTACTGTATATTTGTTGTTAATGTTGAAAAGTATTTTTATATGAAAAACTTTAATTGTTGTGTTTATACATCTATCAAAGGTGGTAGATTTAAATATTTGGTATATGGAGCGAGAATATTTTGTTTCCAATTTGAATACAATCTTAGTTCTAGTATAAGTGACAAGTGGGGGGGGGGGGGGCAATGTTAGCATATACACTGCTCAAAACAATTAAAGGATATTGCAGTTTTAGGTGGATTTTGTATCTGGGAAACTTTTTAGCTGATTGATACATGGTCGACAGACATAGTAGGTTATATGAGAATAAATTACACATGTTTGGCAGAAAAAAATGCATTTTATTGCGCATTTGTGTACAAAAGGAAAAAAACACAATTTGTGCATATGAGAAAAAAAGAATAAGAAAAGGTGTTTTCTTCAAAGAAAATCATTTTCAGTAGGGGGTATGGTTTCCACGGGCGGCCAGCAACGTTGAACACCTTTGAGGCATGGACTCAATGAGGCTATTAATGACGAGTTGGGGTATTCTGCCCCACTCTTCCAGAAGAGCTCTTTTCATTTCTTGGAGAGTTTGTGGGGGTTGTTGGCGGCCAGAAACTCGTCTTCCTAGAGCGTCCCAAACGTGCTCGATTGGATTCATGTCTGGAGAACACGCTGGCCATTCCATTCGAACGATTCCTTCCTCGAAAAGGAAATCCTCCACCAGGTTTGCACGATGTGGCCTGCAGTTATCGTCCATTAAAATGAAGTTATCTCCGATTGCTGCAGCGTAAGGGACTACAATAGGTCTGAGGATCTCATCCCTATATCGGCGACCAGTCAGAGCTCCATCTCGAATGATGTAGAGGTCAGTGCGCCCGTCAATGGAGATGCCACCATACACCAACACTCCTCCACCGCCAAATCTGACACTTTCGTGCACGAACGCAGGATTATTCCTACTGCCACGGTCCCTCCAGATGAAAATACGCCTATTATCCAGATGCACAGAAAAACGGGACTCGTCAAAAAACAGAATATTGCTCCATTCATTTCTCCTCCAGTTGACATGCTCGGTTGCCCACTCCCTGCGGTCGCGACGATGCCTTGATGTTAATCTAACACATACCATCGGTCGGCAAGCATACAGACCTACAGCATGGAGCTGGTTTCGGACAGTCTGAGTTGAAATCGTGGTGCCTGTAGCCGAGCGAAGGTGTTGTTGGAGAAGAGTAGCGTTCATGTTTCGGGGTCTCCGAGCTGTTAACGCTAAATACCGATCTTCATTGGGCGTTGTTGCCCGTCTACGACCTTGCCCTGGTCTTCGGCCTGCACATCCACTCTCCAAAAAACGGTTCCAGATCCTGGAAATGACACTTTGTGACACTCCAATGGCTTGCGCTACTTCGGCTTGAGTTTGGCCCCCTTCTAACCTACCAACAATTCTCCAAGCTTCTGAATCTGTCAAATGACTTCGCTGAGACATTGTACTCATCGAAACAAAGCAATCACTGAATGCCGATCATCCTTGTCTTCATTCTCTTTTATCCAGTTGAAAGTCAAATTTCATTCGCTGCCGCTGAATAGGGTGGTCCAAAAAAGGTCGATTATTATTTTTTTGAGTTTTTTACTGGTGCTATCCTCTTAATTTGTTCATTTTAGTTAAAAAATAAATATTATGAAGTTTGAGATTAAAATTTTAATATTTAAAGGTAGCTCAACACTCTTAAAAATTTCCTTTTTTTGTAAATTTACAATTTGAAGAATTCAACTGCTACTAATATCTAAAAAAGATTTATTTGCCATACATGGGGGCAAGAATATGAGAATTCTAAGTAATTAAAGTACACTTATATATTCAATATATGTTATAAATAATTAACAAGTAAATATACGCCATTAATATTTAAATAATCATGTATTTTTCAGTACCTGCCAAACTGTCGATGTTCTTCAACCACCTGCATTATTGTAGTTGTGTCTCACTGTACGTTATTTTTCCACAAAACTCTTGAATTAGGGCTATGCCCCTTTCAGCATGATCATTAACAACTTTTATTGATTTGACAATTTCTAATGCTTTATAGAAAGTCTCCTGATCTTCCCATATTTCTGGGTCTACTTGGAGGAATGCATCTGGTAGGCACATTTGTTGGAATAATAAAGCTGACCGTTTCGTTACAAAGTCTTCAAATTTCATGTCGACAAAAGTTTCAAGTGTAATGTTAGGACGCTTTGTGGATTCTTTTTACAATTAACTTCTTTCATGGCCTTTACTATGAGCCTTTTAAGGCACTTGATTGTCGAAAAGAGCTAAGGCGACAAGATCCTCAGATAAATACCAAAGGTGTTTGGCTAGCTTTTCTGATGCTGCTTTAAATATTTCATCATCAATATTCTTATATTGTAACAGAGATTTCATTAAATTGAAATCATTGAAAGGTGCACTTTGTGGCAATGGTGCTGTCATCCAAGCTTTTAGATATACTCGTACCGCAAATACACATATTTTTTGCAATCCTTTTTTTCTCTTGAAGTAATGGTGAACTGGCTACTAAACATCCATATTTTTAGACTATATAGCACTTTGTACATCCAGCGAGCATGGTGCATGGCTCCAGGTGCCATAAATCTGACTCGTCGAGAAGGGGTTTCGCCTAAAAAGATTAAGATAAGTTCGCAGTGTTGAATCCAGGGGGTGGCCCGGGGGGGAATGTCCCCCCCGGAGCATTGAAATGTTCCCCCCGGAGTATTTGAAATTTTATGCTTTCAGAGGTCAAAAAGTGGAATTTCCCCCCCGGAACTCTATAATGTCCCCCCCGGAGCTACAGAAATCCCTCCCGGTGAAAAGTGTCTGAATTCAACACTGAGTTCAAGAAATTCTCGATAGTCATCTCTTGGTTGTTTATTTTTGTCCAGTAGTATTTTAGAAAAATTAATGATGTCATCTTTTATATCCATTATTTGATTCAAAATTTCTGTATTACCAACTCCCATATCATACTTCTCTTTGTCAATAAAATTCCAGTTGGCTTGGAATCTTTTAAATAGTGGCACCTCTGGTGATGAAGAAAATCCTAAGCTTAATAAATAATGTGGTGGCGACATGCCAAAGAAAGCAGCTCTTTATTCATTTTTTGTTCAAGTAAGTTACAAGTGCCTTTAATTCGACCAGTATTGACGCTTGTTGTGTCAAAGCACATGGCACTTACTTTATCATCTATACCCCAATCCTGTAAGGTCGGATATACTGCGGCAGCTTGACCTTCTCCGTCTCCTGATGGAAGCTTGGGCACTGAAAGTAACTGAGAGACTCCTTTTCCAGACACAATTACTGGAAGTCTATCAACTTTCTCTTTCAAAGTTAGGTCTTGTAAGAGTTTACCCTCACAGTGAACTGTTAAGTTAACATGTTCTCCAAATTCGGCTTTGAGCTGCTCATACATTTTAGACCGGTGTTTAATTCTTTCTTGACGAATGGAACTTCTACTAAGAGTTACTTCATCTACTTCACAACCCAAGTTCTTTACTGTTTCGGCAACGACAAACACAGCTTTTCGGTCTGAAACTTTGGTCCTGTCTAAAGCTGCAGCCAGATTTGGAGTCATAATTCTCATTCTTTCTTTTCTGTTTGGATGAGCTGTTCATTCGTTTCTCTGTTACTGGGAATGTAAACAATCAAGAACAATGTCAGATGCAATCTGATAAAAAGTTATGGTTTATAAACAATCTGATAAAAGTTGCAGTTCAAATGATATTTACTCACTGGGTGCTACTGTAGTACAATGTTGCAAACTTAAATTACATTGAGCTACCTCTAAATTTTACTGAAATGCTCTCAAATTTGATCTTCTTTATTTTTTAGTACATTGGAACAAAACAGAAGGGTAGGACCCAACAAATTTTCACCTTCCAAATTTTGGACCACCCTACCGCTGAAGCGACGTTTTTGACGTCGAACTCAAAAATTTGCATACTCCACAG
Organism: Maratus michaelseni; assembly: GCA_963931845.1. NCBI lineage: Eukaryota > Metazoa > Arthropoda > Arachnida > Araneae > Salticidae > Maratus > Maratus michaelseni. Next base: position 472,155,224 of record OZ007589.1, read on the forward strand.
TTTGAAAACCAGAAAAATTTGCATTTGTGATTCTCTTCTTCTATTTTCGGCAAAAAAAATTTCGTTTATATCTTTATTTTATATAAAACTTCAAATATCCTTTAATTGTTTTGAGCAGTGTATAAAGCTTTCCTTGATCACTTATAAAATATTCAAATGCTTTCATTTCTTTTCCTTTAAACTCCTCTTTAAACCCTAGTCTAACCAACTGTTTATTTTCCATTCAAACCTCAGTGTTTATCTAGATCCATCTTTTCAGAGATCCCAATTAAGTCACTTAATTGGGATCTCTGAATCAGTTTTTCAAAACATCATTTCAGCTTGCTGTTTCTTTTTTTTTCTCCAACATCATTAGCTTATCTGGATTGCATGTTTGTTATCTTTAACCACAAAAGAGGGCTTCTATGAATGAATGACATAACATGACACCCTTTTGAGTACTACAACTTTCATTCAGCTGTTAGTTTGGACTAGGGTATAAATGTTGTAACACCACATTATCATTCTCTGGGTTTTTTTTCTTTTAATGAGTCAAGAAACCATTTTGCCTTGTCAGCATTATGGAGTTTTATTTTACTTGACCAGATGTTTATTTTATTCCAAAGCCAGCTGTAGTTATTATTCATTTTCTTTTTGTTTGGTTGAAAGTAGAAGATGTTTTTACAAATAGTGAAAGATGTTTGTGCTACATATGTTATGTAGAGTTATCAAGTGTATTACAAGTTTATTCAAACATCCTATCCTGAATGCTGATAATAGATATTATGAAAATGAGACTGAATATTTTTGCCATGTTGTCATTGTCCCCCATTTAAAATATTTCCTTATGTAAGTTTATTTTTTTTTTACTTTAAGTTTATTTATATTCTGTTTTGAATTTATTTTTAAATGTTTTTTTTTTTGTTAATAAAGGTTTAGTTTATTTAAAACTTAACTTGCTTTCTCATTGTTTATTTTACACTCTGCCACACTCTGCCATTTATTTTTCAGCTTCCAATACTCTGCTTATAATTTAATTAAATTTTAGAAGCCAGCATTTTTGGTGTATGCACCGGCTGTCCCGATATACCGGGACTATCAAAATGAATCGGATGTAGTAACATATTTGAATATCTTGTGAGCCACTTTGACAAAAGTTATGCTATTTACTATTGTTTTTCCTCTGTGTTAAGTACAGGAATCAAGTACTTCAATGTAAAAATTCGCTAATTATACAACTATTTAGTCTTATTAAAAAATCTTCTGAGTTACCCTGTAAACGAACAGTAAATTCTACAATTCTGTTTTACAATAGGAAGCTAACTTAGGTTGTTCTTAGTAACATATTTTAACATCATGCGCATACATTCTTTTTGAAAAGAGTTAGACCATTTAATATTTCTTTGCTTCATCTTAAGTATAGAAAAAATCACTTTAAAGTGGTATACATAAAAAAACTAATTAATATTTTTACACGAAATATTAAACATTTGAACTACTCCTAAAAACAATTCAAATGCTGCAAACTGCGTAAAAATTGGATAATTACACAACTCTTTAGCCCTATATCAAAAGATCTTTTGTGAGACCCTGTAAACGTAAATTCAAATGACATATACCACGTAAAAATCCGATAATTACACATTGCTGTAGACCTGTCAACAGTTTTTTGCTCTATGTTAAGTATAGGTTGGTTGGTTTGTTGTATAAGGTTTAAACCTTATACAACTATTTTTTTTAATAGGAAGCTTAGTTGGGTCGACTGTAATAACATATCTTAATGTCATGCGTATACGACCATTCCTAAAAGAGTTGGGTCATTTATTATATGTGCCTGGTGGCTTGTGCCTGGTGGCACAAGGTCCCATTGGAGACAAGCTGCGCCAAACTAAAAGTTAAGAAAAAACTAATTTAAGAAATCCATAACAAAACCAAAAAAGAAACAAAGCATAATCAGCAAAACATCTGGATGAGGTCACCCATCCAGATACAGTCAATGTTTAAAACAAATATTATGAGTTCTTAAAAAAAGTAAAGTATAAAAGTACTAAGAAATACTATCTGGATGGGGTTACCCCATCCAGATGTCAAGTTAAACAAGTATAAATTAATATTGTTATAGCTAAAACATGAAGGATGTATAAAAACTATATCTCAAAATAAAAGCCAGAATGTTTTAAAAAATGAAAAAGTGCCCCATGAGGTGTTTCCCTAATGAGGTTTGTCAAGATTGGTGATGATGAATTAAAATATATTCTATACAAGTGCCGGAGGCACGGACAGTCAGTTAAAACATGATAAATGGTCAGGTAATCAAAATGACAATGTGGACACATGGGTGCATCCTCCCGAAGTAAGAGATGTTTATGAATGATCCTTGAATGTCCAATTCTCAGACGAGTCAAAAGAACATCTGTTTTTCTTGGATAAATCGGAGGCCAGGTCATGATTGTGGGTTTGATATGGTGCAGCTTATTATTGTATTCCAAATCCCAACTTTCTTGCCATTTATTATAAACAAAGCATTTTATAAATAGTTTAATGTCTGAGAATGGAATTCAATGTTGTAATGGATTAAGAGCAAGTTTTGCCGCCTCATCTGCTTTTTCATTGCCAGGAATACCCATGTGTCTAGGTACCCAGCAGAATGAAATATTATAACCACGTCTAGTCAATTTATAATAAAAATCCAGGATGGCTGAGACATAAGGATGCTTTTTAAAAGATTTGATTGCGTCAATAGAACTATTTGAGTCAGTATATATGATAAAGGATGTTTTATGATGATGAGATATGTGCAACATGGTTCGCAATCAATTCTGCCATAAAGACCGAAATTGAAGGGTGAAGCTGATAACTGAATTTAGTGTTATCAATAAAAACCCCACAACAAACAATATTCCCATTCTTGGAACCATCTATATAAATATCAGTATAGTTATTATATTTTGCATGATGTGCAGCAAATAATTGTTGTTAAACAGTAGAAGCCAAGTTGTTTTTGTCATAACCTTTAAAAGGATGGAGAGAGGTAATTTTAGGAGGATTCCAAGGCAGCAATGCACATGCTGCCTTTCCTTTGCACATGCAAAGGACATGGACTCACCTCGATATTATTCAACGGGTCATTATTGATAAACATAGAAACTCGACAGAGTTTCTCGCCAAGCATAAGAAACAGCAATGCATTGAACCGTAAATGAAAGGAATTTCCGCCAATGGATGCCAAACGATTTTACATTTTTTTTTTTTTTTTTAACTCTGTCTAGTTTATATTTTGCGGATGGGACAAAACGGGTTTTTGACACATCTATATCTCGCGTTCTATTTATGATAGAAACAAAATTCTTGATTCTATGGAATGGGGCGTACCACGTGACTAAAAATTCAAAAGAAAAGCAAGATCTATCGAATAGGTTTTCAGGAAATGCGATTTTAAAAGTGCTGTTTTTTGCACTTTTTAAACAGACCAAAAACTGTTGACAGGGCAATGTCTAATTATCGTATTTTTACGTGGTTTACGTCATTTGAATTGTTTTTATGAGTAGTTCAAACCTTTGTAAGTTTCATGAAAAAATATTAATTAGTTTTTGATTTATATCAGTTTAAAGTTATTGATTCCTATACTTAACATAGAGCAAAAATATAATAAATGACCCAACTCTTTTAGAAATGGTCGTATACACATGATATTAAGATATGTTATTGCAGTCGACCCAAGTAAGCTCCCTATTATAAAAAAACAGTAACATTTAAGGTTTGTTTACAGGTTCTCACAAAAGATCTTTTGATATATGGCTAAAGAATTGTGTAATTATCTGATTTTTACGCGGTTTTCAGCAATTGCATTGTTTTTATGAGTAGGTCAAATGTTTAATATTTCGTGTAAAAATATGAATTAGTTTTTTATGTATATCATTTTAAAGTGATTTATTCCTATACTTAAGATGACGCAAAGAAATATTAAATGGTCTAATTCTTTTAAAAAAGAACGTATGCGCAGGATGTTAAAATATGTTACTACGAACGACCTAAGTTAGCTTCCTATTGTAAAACAGAATTGTAGAATTTACTGTTCGTATACAGGGTAACTCAAAAGATTTTTTAATAAGACTAAATAGTTGTGTAATTAGCGAATTTTTAAGTTGAAGTACTTGATTCCTCAACACAGAGGAAAAACAATAGTATAAATAGCATAATGTTTGTCAAAGAGGCTATATACACAAGATATTCAAATATGTTACTGCATCCGATTCATTTAAACTCTCTATTGTTTGTATTGAAGAAACCATATACGTTTTGTTTACGGAGTCTCTTAGAAGATCTTGATTACATTACAACCGATGTATATTTACTGAGTGAGATGTATTTTAATGATTTTATACTGTTTCAATCTCTGTAAGGTTTTATTATCTTGCTTTAAAATTTAATACACGTTCATTTTGTCCGCATGAAAGCTCGTCGATCTTAAGCTCTAAATCTATTAAAATATAGTAATTTCATCGATTAAAAAAAACTGTGTTTATTAATAAATGTATCATGAATTGATTGAAAAAGCGATTAAAAAATTCCAAATTTACATTCATGCGCTGAGTAATAGAATATAAAAATGTTGCTACCCCAAGATTAGAAGTTTTGCGTTTAAATATTTGCCGTTCATTGAATCTCCGGCTATGACAAACTTAAAATGCTCTAAAAACGGGCCTAGAGCACAATGAAAAGGAAATATCTTCTTAAATTCACCATAAAAATTTAAAATGCTATATTTCGTATACAATAGGTGATAGGTAACGAACTGTTCGGTTTACGAACAAATCGATTAACGAACACTTTCGAGTGAGATTTTTTGTTTGGATAACGGACACTTTCAAGAGATTTTTATGTTTGGAGAACGAACACCTCACGAAACAAAGTCATGATGAAGCAATGCCGTGTTTTATATTTGCCGAGCTATAGTTATTGCTTCTATTGTCGACTTTGGGAACATTTTAACAGTTGCATACATATGTCCTAATTAATTCATGGACTGCCGAGGATTGAGGACCTATATTTTAGTATCCCCGAATTGGAATGGACAGACTAGAAACATTAATTACGTATTTTGTGTCTTTATGTATTTCGTGCATTTAGTAAATATAATCCTTTTTGGTTTAACCACGCTCTTTTTTAAAATCTAATTTAAAGCTTTATGATTTATCAGATCAAAAATTTTAATAACATTTTACATTTTTTTAAACGGTTCATTATGTAAACGCATTAGTCTTTGTGGTATATTTACAAAATCACACAACATTTTGGAATACATGTCATCCTACGAACATTTTCTATTTTGAAATCACTTTAATAGGTTTTATACTTTTGCAACCGTTGCGAATCTTATATTTTTCCGATTCTCGAAACGTTGAGTTAAAAAACTTAACAAATAAAAAAAACTTTTAAGGTGCTCAGTAATTTTCAAGAATCTATATATTTAAAACGCTAAGCGATTTCTTTCGACAATCCGTGAGAACAAACTACTGCATCAAATTACATCATTATTTTTTTAAATGAAAGCTATTTGAACACAGATTTGTTATCGTGCATTTGTTTGTTCGAAAATTTAATTAATTAACCGTAATTTTCAATTAAACTTTTACGTCTGCTAATGACGTCATAATCGGATAACGCATACTGTTCCGAAGCACAGAGTTTATTTTCTAAACTCTGTGGTTGAATAAAAAAGAAATAATAAATATTAAAAGCACGCGGTTTTAAGGCCGAATTTGTTAATTTGCAAGTTAAATTTCAGTAAAAATACTTATCCGCGTGTTTTATAAGCGAATAAAAATTCATATTTATCGTGATGTCACGGGAATATTGTCCATTGGGTTTATTTTATCATTATGCATTATAACTTTGTTGATGCCATTTTTTCATTACAATTAAATACAAAATATATTTATATTCGTGTGCATGGCTTTTAAGCATTAATGTAAGGTATATGAAGAGCGTGTGAAAAGTTTGCGCCGGTGCAAATGACGTTATGCTTAGCTTGAAGTGCATTTTAACATTGATAAAACTAAAGAGAAAAATGTATATGATTGTGTTAACATGACATAATTTTATTGATTTTTGCATTCATAATTAGAAAGATTAGAATTGGAGCCATCATTGATTTCTTCATCTTGATTGCATACCTTGATTACATGTTACCAATTGCTCTTTTTTTAAATTATAGAATAGAAGATTTCCTTTTTTAATAAAAAAAATCACAAAAGTAAAGGATTTCAGGAAATTTAAAGTTATTAAAAATAGTGTTATGGTAGAAAAAATATTGAAATAATTATTGTATTTTCAGCTAGAATAAACAATGTAACACTAATATTTCATAGGAATTATTTTGGTAGATTTATTATAAGTTCATTTAACAGTTCCTTATTAGCGCAAAGTCCTATTTCTTTCACTGTGAATTTCTCTTTCGATGTCAAAAAATGTTTTTCCACTTTTGGACGCCAGCCAAAATACAGTGGCAATTTTTAGAAATGTACAACAGTTGTGACAACAAAGGCGCTATCGCTTTAGCTTTCATCGCGCTTACATCACTTCGAAATAGAATAAAAATTTCTATTTTTTACTACATTTTACAATTTCAGTTCTTACATCATCAATTAGAAAAAAAATTAGCTTTCGATTGAAATTTATTTGAAAACTGTCGATTAATTTAACGAGTTAATTATATACTTTTTAAATAATTTTCAAGCATGAAAAGTTTTTCAATTCTATCTTATCAATGACCACCAGTTTACTTCAATAATGTAAAATAGCCCCTGGGAAAGTTGCCACAATTGAAAATAGATTTCCCTAACCATCATAAAAAAGTGAATAATAATAATAAAAAAAAAGTGATAAATCATAAGATCAGATTATCCATAAGATAGAACATTTTGGCGCTAAACAAAAATCTGTCGGGAAAAAAAAAAAAAAAAAGACTATTCTTAGTTTATGTTGAACATAAAATTGATATGTTGAATTCGTTGATGAATATGTACCATAAGATATCAGGATATGCTAGGAATTGCATTTTTTTATTTTTTTACATTTACCAACTGTATAAGAGGAAAAATATCCCCGACTGTGATGGAAAAGGGATAATCATCCTGATTATGTCAAGGAACCGAAGAAACCATACAAATAAATTACACTTGAAAACATTAAAAATCTCCCTCATCTGCAGATAGATTTATTACTGTAAAAAACTTTTTAATCTTTGCATAAAAATTGATTAGCTTAAAACAATGACAGCGTTTTAGAAGATATGGATTTGAAACGAACAATGATTAAAGAGGACATTTTAAAACTTTTAATTTAATCATTTTAAAACTTTTTTAACGTCGAATTTCGACGGTGCTTTTGGGCAGATGCAATGCACATGCGCATAGGAGCTCATTCGGTTGCATTATCACAGGGGGGGGGGGGGGCTTTATTTACTATATTCTGTTATTTACTGAATATGATATGAACGTAGGAATATACTATTTGTATATACTTCATAGGTCCATGAATTTTTTTTCTTGCCGTGGGGAATATGGTGGTAATGTCAAACTGATTTGCATTACACAGTTATTTACGGATTGTTTGTTTGGAGTTTGCATCGGAAATAGTACTGTATTTGACTGGGGAAAAAATTTAAATAAAATATTTGAAAGACTGTTTTATATGCACCCCTTCATAAATAATAAAGAAGCTTATTTTACTGATATTGTTATAGTATTTTTTTGCGTCAAGTTTTGACGGGTTCCATCTAGTAATATTTAATATATTAGTATAAAAATCCCTGTAAATTACAATGGTTCGTAGAAAAACAAATTTGATTATTCTCGGTAAAGTAAACTCATTGTTATAATTGACCAAAAAAAGGTGCTTCTTATTTTTCCACATTTTTCTGAAACTGCAGTATTTTAATTACTTTGTAAACTACTGTAAAATTTTCTATTTTTTTGTTTTTTGAATGTATATAAACGGAAGAGTGATTTTAACAAAAGAAAAAGGAAAATAAACATGTCATAAAAAATATGATGAATACAATGTAAGGAAATGAATATCAAAGTTTCCCCGTTGCTATGGCAGTGACATGTACATTGGAATAAGTCACTCAATAAATTGTATAATTATGTTTATAGCATCACTATTTTTTTTTTTTGCCCCTTTCATCTTTCTTTTATCTTTTCTTTTCTGAATAAAAGTGGAATATGTATAATTGAAATTAAATACCTTACAAAAAGGAGTGATATCTCATCAAAAACAACTCGTTGTAAATGATCCCGCCAAGCCACAAACCTAAAACGTCAGCCATAAAAAGAAGTGATATCACATAAAAAGAAACGATATAGAAGTGCATACTCCGAGTCCTGTGTAAAAATCTATCACCACTCATAATGTTTCCAAAGGACTCGGAGTGAGGTACAGTATGTGAAAACTGCTTGGTGACCTGCAGACTTTTATAATATATGCAGTATATCAATTTTGAAAATCGAAAAAATAAATTTTTAATTTTGTTATATCACTTTTATAAATATTTTTGTATGCGAAAGAACTGACAGAACGGATTTTTCCCCAGACTTATGCGATTCCGCTTACGCTAGAATTATTGCAATATATCTCAATTTAGTTAACGTTTATTATAAGGTGCATTGTTATTAATATGCGTATGATCATTATATATATATATATATATATATATATATATATTATAAACTCAAAATCTTTACATGTTTACTTAAGAAATCTTCTTCGTAAGAGTGGTGTTTCTAGTTTAAATAATGGTAAACAAAATCAACAAATTAATTTTTCAAGCTCATAAATAAGAAAAGACATGCAAACATAGAAGCTTCAGCTTGTTAGAATTTTATGACAGCAAAATAATTAAATAAATAAAAATAAAAATAATATAGTCATATGTAATTGCAGGAAACGCGAACATTATGAAAGCCTGCAGGTCGCCAAGCAGTTTTCACACACTGTACCTCACACCGAGTCCTTTGGAAACATTATGAGTGGTGATCGTAGAAACTCGACAGAGTTTCTCGCCAAGCATAAGAAACAGCAATGCATTGAACCGTAAATGAAAGGAATTTCCGCCAATGGATGCCAAACGATTTTACATTTTTTTTTTTTCTTTTTTTTAAACTCTGTTTAGTTTATATTTTGCGGACGGGACAAAACGGGTTTTTGACACATCTATATCTCGCGTTCTATTTATGATAGAAACAAAATTCTTGAATATATGGAATGGGGCGTGCCAAATGAACAAGAAATCAAAAGAAAAGCAAAATCTGTCGAATAGGTTTTCAGGAAATGCGATTTTAAAAGTGCTGTTTTTTGCACTTTTTAAATCTTGTACAGACCAAAAACTGTTGACAGGGCTACAGCAATGTGTAATTATCGGATTTTTACATGGTTTACGTCATTTGAATTGTTTTTATGAGTAGTTCAAACCTTTGTACGTTTCAAGTAAAAATATTAATAAGTTTTTGAGATATATCAGATTAAAGTTATTGAATCCTATACTTAACATATAGCAAAAAACTGTTGACAGGGCTACAGCAATGTGTAATTATTGGATTTTTACGTGGTTTACGTCATTCGAATTGTTTTTATAAGTACTTCAAACCTTTGTAAGTTTTATGAAAAAATATAAATTAGTTTTTGATTTATATCAGTTTAAAGTTATTGATTCCTATACTTAACATAGAGCAAAAAAATAATAAATGACCCAACTCTTTTAGAAATGATCGTATACACATGATATTAAGATATGTTATTACAGTCGACCCATGTAAGCTCCCTATTATAAAAAAATAGTAACATTTAAGGTTCGTTTACAGGTTCTCACAAAAGATCTTTGGATATAGGGCTAAAGAGTTGTGTAATTATCCGATATTTACGTGGTTTGCAGCAATTGTATTGTTTTTATGAGTAGTTCAAATGTTTAATATTTCGTGTAAAAATATGAATTAGTTTTTTATGTATATCACTTTAAAGTGATGTACTCGTATACTTAAGATGAAGCAAAGAAATATTAATTGGTCTAACTCTTTTAAAAAAGAACGTATGCACAGGATGTTAAAATATGGTACTACGAACGACCTAGGTTAGCTCCCTATTGTAAAACAGAATTGTAGAATTTACTGTTCGTTTACAGGGTAATTCAAAAGATTTTTTAATAAGACTAAATAGTTGTGTAATTAGCGAATTTTTACGTTGAAGTACTTGATTCCTCAACACAGAGGAAAAACAACAGTAAATAGCATAATTTGTCGTCAAAGTGGATTCAATAACTTTAATCTGATATATCTCAAAAACTTATTAATATTTTTACTTGAAACTTACAAAGGTTTGAACTACTCATAAAAACAATTCAAATGACGTAAACCATGTAAAAAGTAAACACAGTATATTCAAATATGTTACTACATCCGATTCATTTAAATTCTCTATTGTTTGCATTGTTGAACCATATACGTTTCGTTTACAGAGTCTCTTAGAAGATCTTGATTACATTACAACCGATGTATATTTACTGAGTGAGATGTATTTTAATGACTTTATACTGTTTCAATCTCTGCAAGGTTTATTATCTTGCTTTAAAATTTAATACGAGTTCATTTTGTCCGCCTGAAAACTCGTCGATCTTAGCTCTAAATCTATTAAAATATAGTATTTTCATTGATTAAAAAAAACTGTGTTTATTAATAAATGTATCAGGAATTGATTGAAATAGTGATTAAAAAATTCCAACTTTAGATTCATTCACTGAGTAATAGAATGTAAAAATATTGCTACCCCAAGATTAGGAGTTTTGCGTTTAAATATTTGCCGTTAATCGAATTTCCGGCTATGACGAACTTAAAATATTCTAAAAACGGGCCTAGAGCACAATCAAAAGGAAATAACTTCTTAAATTCCCCATAAAAATTTAAAATGCTAAATTTCGTATACAATAGGTGATCGGTAACAAACTGTTCAGTTTACGAACAAATCGGTTAACGAACACTTTCGCGTGAGATTTTTATGTTCGGATAACGAACCCTTTCAAGAGATTTTTATGTTTGGAGAACGAACACCTCACGAAACAAAGCCATGATGAAGCAATGCGGTGTTTCATATTTGCCGAGCTATACTTATTGCTTCTAACGTCGACTTTGGGAACATTTTAACAGTTGCATATATATGTCCTTATTAATTCATGGACTGCCGGGGATTGGGGACCTATATTTTAGGATCCCCGAATTGGAATGGACAGACCAGAAACATTAATTATGTATTTTGTGTCTTTATGTATTTTGTGCATTTAGTAAATATAATCCTTTTTGGTTTAATCACGCTCCTTTTTAAAATCTAATTTAAAGCTTTATGATTTACCAGATCAAAAATTTTAATAAAATTTTACATTTTTTAAACGGTTCATTATGTAAACGCATTAGTCTTTGTGGTATATTTACAAAATCACACAAAATTTTGGAATACATGTCATCCTACGAACATTTTCTATTTTGAAATCACTTTAATAGTTTTTATACTTTTGCAAACATTGCGAATCTTATATTTTTCCAATTCTCGAAACATTGAGTTAAAAAACTTAACAAATAAAAAAACTTTTAAGGTGCTCAGTAATTTTTAAGAATAATATTTAATACATTAGTATAAAAATCCCTGTAAATTACAATGGTTCGTAGAAAAAAAAATTGATTATTCTCGGTAAAGTATGCTCCATAAACTTATTGTTATAATTGACCAAAAAAAAGTTGCTTCTTATTTTTCCACATTTTTCTGAAACTACAGTATTTTAATTACTTTGTAAACTACTGTAAAATTTTCTATTTTTTTGTTTTTTGAATGTATATAAACGGAAGTGTGATATAAACAAAAGAAAAAGGAAAATAAACATGTCGTAAATAATCTGATGAATACAATGTAAGGAAATGAATATCAAAGTTTCCCCGTTGCTATGGCAGTGACATGTACACTGGAATAAGTCACTCAATAAATTGTATAATTATGTTTATAGCATCACTATTATTTTTTTGCCCCTTTCATCTTTCTTTTATCTTTTCTTTTCTGAATAAAAGTGGAATCTGTATAATTGAAATTAAATACCTTACAAAAAGGAGTAATATCTCATCAAAAACAACTCATTGTAAATGATCCCGCCAAGCCACAAACCTAAAACGTCAGCCATGAAAAGAAGTAATATATAAAAAGAAGCGATATAGAAGTGCATACTCCGAGTCCCATGTAAAAATCTATCACCACTCATAATGTTTCCAAAGGACTCGGAGTGAGGTACAGTATGTGAAAACTGCTTGGTGACCTGCAGGCTTTTATAATATATGCAGTATATCATTTTTGAAAATCGAAAAAATTAACTTTTAAATTTTGTTACATCACTTTTATAAATATTTTTGTATGCGAAAGAACTGACAGAACGGATTTTTCCCCAGATTTATGCCATTCCGCTTACGCTAGAATTATTGCAATATATCTCAATTTAGTTAACGTTTATTATAAGGTGCATTGTTATTAATATGCGTATGATCATTATATATATATATATATATATATATATAAACTCAAAATCTTTACATGTTTACTTAAGAAATCGTCTTCGTAAGAGTGGTGTTTCTAGTTTAAATATAACTGTAAATAAAATCAACAAATTAATTTTTCAAGCTCATAAATAAGAAAAGACATGCAAACCAGAAGCTTCAACTTTTTACCATTTTATGAGAGCAAAATAATTAAATAATTAAAAAATAATAATAAAATAAAAATAATATAGTCATATGTAATTGCAGGAAACGCGACCATTATAAAAGCCTGCAGGTCGCCAAGCAGTTTTCACATACTGTACCTCACTCCGAGTCCTTTGGAAACATTATGAGTGGTGATAGATTTTTACACGGGACTCGGAGTATGCACTTCTATATCGCTTTTTTTTATGTGATATCACTTCTTTTTATGGCTGACGTTTTAGGTTTGTGGCTTGGCGTGATCATTTACAACGAGTTGTTTTTGATGAGATATTTCTCATTCTGACTCCTGTTAAGTATAAGAATCAATAACTTTAAACTGATATAAATCAAAAACTAATTAATATTTTTACATGAAACTTACAAAGGTTTGAACTACTTATAAAAACAATTCAAATGACGTATACCGTGTAAAAATCCGATATTTACACATTGCTGTAGCCCTGTCAACAGTTTTTTGCTCTATGTTAAGTATAGGAATCAATAACTTTAAACTGATATAAATCAAAAACTAATTAATATTTTTACATGAAACTTACAAAGGTTGGAACTACTTATAAAAACAATTCATATGATGCAAATCACGTAAAAATCCGACAATTACACATTGCTGTAGCCCTGTCAACAGTTTTTGGTCTGAACAAGATTTAAAAAGTGCAAAAAAACAGCACTTTAAAAACCGCATTTACTGAAAACCTATTCGTCCGATTTTGCTTTACTTTTGATTTCTTAGTCACTTGGCACGCTCCATTCCATAGAATCAATAATTTTGTGTCTATCATAAATAGAACGCAAGATATAGATGCGTCAAAAACCTGTTTTGTCCCGTCCGCAAATTATAAACTAGACAGAGTGCTAAAAAAATTTTGTAAAATCATTTGGCATCCATTGGCGGAAATTCCTTTCATTTACGGTTCAATGCATTGCTGTTTATTATGCTTGGCGAGAAACTCTGTCGAGTTTCTATGATTCGTCTTTGGTAATTATGTTCTATAACTGTTCGTAATAACGTATTACATAATAACGTATTACTTAATAAAATGTTAAGTACATAATACTTTATTAAGCTAGCTGGTCAGATCACATGGATGAGTGAAGCTGAAATTTGTATTTTGTAGAGAGCATTTTGTAATTTATGTGTAAGTAGAGTTTGTTTACATTGAACCTAAATTTTAAAAACAATGTTTATTAAATTTCAAAGTTGGTAATATCGGTTGCAATTTTTTAGTGTATTAAACTGTTTATTGCAGTTCAAATATTTATTTGTTTTATTACATAAACGTATTTAATTAAGGTAAATATTTCAACTACAAAAACAACCCACTTCAAAATTTGGTACTATTATGTTACCCGGGCGGCAGTGATACATATACATCAGTTGTGTAGTCTTGGGGAAAAAAAGTGAGGGGGGTTCATAGTTCCGAAGCATAGCACCGATGGAAATCATCTTGATACTTAATCTTTGAACTGTAGAAAAAAGTAATTGAAAACTTAAACAGTTTAATTTAACCACCAGGCTGAAAATGATGTTTAGTTTGTATGTGGATTTTTAATTTATTTATCTCCATTTTGGCATTGGGCTGAAGTGTCACGCCTCAACACATAGTTTAGGAAACACATTCAGAATGCTTTGTACAGCAATTTAAGAGAAAACACATTTAAAAACCCAATTTCAGCAATGACAATTCTTCAGTTAGGAAATGCATAGCACAAATGGAAATTCCCCTTCTGTCAATGTATGCAAGATCTATAGAATTTATATATACCCATTAAAATGCAAAAAATAGTTATAGGGTCATTCCACGTCAAATCAACCCAAAATTTTCAATATTCAACCTGACCATTTCAGATTTTAATGGAACCTTCAGGAATCATTCTCCCTGGTGATACAAATGAGAATATACTTTCATAATTTTTTTATCTCAGTAAAATTTCATACAATTCCTTTTTTTAATTTCGAAAAATCATCATCATTTTATTGGTCTGTATAAATGTTTTCAAATGTTGAATTTCTCACGTTCTATCAGGCGCAGAGAGTTGTTTGGCCCCTCATTTTAAAGAGAATTTCATAAGGTTTAATTTGATATGCAAGTTGACTATGCTTGGTTTAAAAAATGTTAATTTAATTTAATTTAAAAAAATTAAAATAGTGTTTTTTAAAAATTTTGAAAAAAAAATATGTTTTTGTAATATTATAGTCTTTAAATTCTGAAAGTTTTAGAGTGGGATCTCAATGGGATCAGCAGTTATTAAAAAAAATAATGTTTAAAATGAATAAAATAATACTATCTTTAGCACAATCATAATGTTGGCAAGGTGCCTATATTTAAAAATGCGTAAAATCAGCTACCAGCAAGTATTGTTCATAGACAAATACTGTCACCAAATTCGGTACTTACGTATTATCCAGGCCAGGAGATAGATCGCAAAAATGTTTGCCAAGTACTAATCTTGTTTATCATTGCCAATCATGTTCAAGACAGTAATTTAATATTATTAAATGCATAACATTGTTAAAAATGGTAAATAAATAAATAAAATGTGTGGCACACAATGAGAGATCTCCCGATATTCTCTTCTAAATGGACTAATCCGCTCCATTGTGCGTCACTCCTCAAAAGAGCCGATAATTGCAATTACCATGTAGAAAGTAAAAATAATAAGGGTAAACTATAATTAGTGATACAGTCGGCCCCACTTAATCGGGTAACGGATAATTGCATACCCCGCTTATATGCATAGAATGCCGTGGAACGGAAATGGTCCCCATAAGGATAATGTTAAATATACTCGTTTAATCGCATAACAAATCTCCAATCTAGGCCTCTGAGCGTCTGAGGGTTTTCCTGCATTTTCACAAAAATACTCATAAAACTAATGGGTTTTTTTCGCGGTTTGCTTCTAAAATGCACTTTTACATCTCTTTATCATACATATATCCTAAAATACAGTTCTATAAAAAATATTTTGCCTATAGACGATTTAAGGTGGTTTTCAAATGACCTGCTCAACAAATTTCTGCGAACTTTTCCTACGCAAAAGCATAAAATTGGCAGACCCTAGTTTCTGAGTAAGAAAACCTGCCAATTTCATGCGTTTCAGAACAAAAATGAATTTTAAAATGTGTCAGAAAGTAGCTTATTTTCATTTGAGAACAACTTTAAGTTGTTTTCGGGAAAAGAAAAAATGCATGCAAAATGCTTAGAGTGTTAATAATCCGGATTTTAAGAATTCCTGTGATAATGATGAACGGAAATATTTTCTTTTGTAAAAATGTTTTGTTAGCGACTGAAGATGATGGTTTACTTCTTGGAAAATCCTGGAGTTGAGTGAAAATACAATGGGGACGGTCAAGAAAATAAAATAACAATAGAATGCCAGTGTTTCACTCCTCATTGTATATGATAACTGCATTTCTCATTGTTGTCAGCAAGCTTTAAAATCACTTTGCACTGTCGTTGTAACTATGCCAGTTTAGAAATTTCTCTAATTTATGTTGGTGCAATGGAAGTAAAACGAAAAGATTTATCTATCTCTGATAAAATTAAAGTTTTGGATAAAACCAAATTAAAAACATCCCAAACAAAAATAGCGAAAGAATTTGGAATTTCACAATCTCAAGTTTCTCGAATAAGTAAAAACTCTGAAAATATTCTTCAGGAATGGAGAAATAATGGCAATTTAAACCGAAAGCGAAAACGTAATTCAAACTATGAAAATGTGGATCGAGCAGTATTGCAATGGTTTCAGGAAAAAAGATCCAAAGGTGCATTAATTAATGGAGCAGCAATTATGGAAAAAGCGGATGAGTTATCCAAAAAATGCGAAAAAGGTGAAAACTTCAATGCTTCGAAAGGCTGACTTTACAGAAGGCAACAAAGAAATAAGAATCCCATGGAGAATCTGCCTTAACTGATGATTTAGCCATTGACGAGTGGTATGACAACACATTAATTCTGATTTTGGAGAATTATAAATCGGATGATATCTTTAATTGCGATGAAACCGCATTGTACTATCGTACAATGCCAGGAGGTACAATTACAGAAAAGAAAGAAAAAATTTGTGGGTTTAAAAAAGCAAAAGTTCGAATCACTACTTTTTTTCATTAACCAAACAGGAACAACAAAATTGACTCCTTTGATGATTGGAAACTGCAAAAAACTGCGATGCTTACAAAATGCCAAAAACTATCCATTCAATTATTCATCTTCCCAAAATGCCTGGATGACAGGAAAAATTTTCAAAAGCTGGATTACGAAAGTCGGCTCCGACATGGTGAAACAAAACAGGAAGATTGTTTTATTCATGGATAATGTATCCAGCAACAAAGTTAACGTTCACCTTTCAAACGTGAGCGTACAATTTCTTCCTGCTAATGCTACATTAAAAATTCAGGCTTTAGATCAAGGCATAATATAAAATCGTTTAAAAGTAATTACAAGCGTCTAATCCTTAAATATGTTGTGCGTCTCTTAGATGAAGAGCAATCACTGCAACGTTTTTCTTCAATTTACAAAAATATATCTTTGCTTAATGCAATGCATTTCACTAAGCAAGCGTGGGACAATGTTGCTTCAAAAAGGCAAAATTTTTCAAATCTACAGAAAACTGTGATGATTGTGACTCAGATAATGATTTATGATTTTAACAGCAATAGTGAATTTAATGATCATAGTGGTTTGCTGCAACTTACTGCTTCTGATTTTTCAGAATATGTGAAATGTGATGAAAATGAGCAAACAGAAAATGAACCTATTGATGAAGAAATCGTGGCAACCTCTCAAAACTATGTAAACACAGACGATGATTGTGATGATGAAAGTGTAGAGCCTCCTCCATCTCTCTCTGATGTTAACAAATCTCTGTGTGTTGTTTGAAGATATTTTGAAGCACATGGTGGTGATTACAATTTGATTTATTCTTTAGAAAACGAAGTAGAGAAATGCAGCGTCCAAACTATTAAAAAACAAACTTCTATAAAGGATTGCAACAAATAAAGGATTAGTTGGCAAATAATGAAAAATAAAATGAATTTACACCGAAATTTATTTATTTTCAAAGGTATGATTTAAAAATAAATTTTTCTTTGTTATTTTATTTTCATTTTAATTTTCCCATCAATCAGATAAATCATAATGAAAAATTGAACAATGTAACGTAAATAGTGTTATAATACATTATACTTTAGTGTATATATTACTATAAATAGTACATAAAATATTGATTAAAATTATTAATACAATAATTAATTTTTAAATTATTATGTAAATTGGTATTGTCCATTATATTTATCATATCTGTGGTATATAATCAAATAATAACGTATATTGATTACATTAATTGCTGTCTTCGCTTAAATGCATACCCTGCTTAATTGCATACAACTCAGTGGAACCAACTGTATACAATTAAGCGGGGCCGACAATATTGGCATCACGCATGGTGCAATTGGCTGAAACCTATCCCGGATAATACGTAAGTACCCCAAATTCTTTTATTAGTATGGATTTCTTTTCTTCTTCTGCCTTTTTTTTTTTTTTTTTTTTTTTTTTTTTTTTTTTACAAATTGAAACTATTTCTGAGTTAAAATATTCTAGGATTCTAAAATTCATAATACCATAATATTGTTTTTTTTTTTTTTTTTTCAAACTAGAACCTAGAACTAAATTAAGTTTATTTTAAAATTTTGCATACTTCTGTTTTTTTTTTTTTTTTTTTTTTTTTTTTTTAATATCAAAATGAAACTATTTCTCTGTGAAAATTTACATAATTTAAAGTTTTTTTTCTATAAAAGAATTTCAAGGTATTCTTTGTTAATTTGCAGAAAAAAAAAAAAAAAAAAACCTAGCATCCAAAGTGGCAGCAAATTTCACTGAAATCTCACCCCTGCCCCCTTTTTTTACATTCAATAAAGAAAAAATGAATGAAACATTTAGCATTTCCTAGTTATTTTGGGAATATTTGCATTTTTCTCAATAACAGACACCCCTGAATTTACTGTGTTAGTATTTATAGTAGGGAATCATTAAAATAATCATTATAAAGGAAG
The DNA here is from genome assembly GCA_963931845.1 of Maratus michaelseni. Lineage (NCBI taxonomy): Eukaryota > Metazoa > Arthropoda > Arachnida > Araneae > Salticidae > Maratus > Maratus michaelseni. The sequence goes on from OZ007589.1 coordinate 472,174,043, forward strand.
TTACATTATTATAGACTGAGAACTGGTTAAGAAATTCATTCAAGAATTTGATGAGAATTGAAATCGGAAAAACACAATGCAAACATATTGATAAAAATTTATTTGTTACTATAATAGATTCAAATACTAAAAACACAGTTTTAAAGCATCAAAACTATTTATGATGTAAAATCAGATGTCAAAATACCTAAGCGCTTTTGGCTAAACATTAGCCATCATCAGAGGATAAAAACCCAGACAAAAAACACATTTCTGAAGAAATGCACTGGACAGGTGGAAAAACGGGCAAAACCAACAAACTATGAAAAAGAGGCAGTGAAGGAAGATGAGACAATACCACTAAAAGCTTTTTTTTTTTTTTTTTTGGGGGGGGGGGGGGAGGGGCTTGTCAGCAAAAACACCAGTGATATCCAGCACATTATACCAGATATGTCTGTTCCGCGATAACTGCCGTAAAAATGATCCGATTAGGTTGATTTTTGGTGGGTATGTTGGTGAGATACCCGGAATTAGCTGTATAGTTTTTGGTTAAATTTGGTTCATTCGTTCGAAAAATAGAGAACATTTCTTTTTAAATCATAATGCTTTCCTATGGGACTGCAGACGATTTTCAAATTTCATTTTTAACTGAAATGGAAATCGCATATTTGAATAATGGATTTCAACGTAAAATTATGGATGTTGATTTTCGATATGGAGGTTTTAAATATATCCAATAATATTGAAAAATTGACGATACATTTATTAGAATTGAGATATTAATCGTTTAAATGATTGGAAATTTTTTTGCATCTGTTCCGGAAATATAAAACTTTTATTTTCATGTTTTTTACAAATTTTAAAATGCATTTTTTTTACTTTTCTCTTTAATTTATCAGTTGCCTAGCAACGATATTTCAAAGAAGATAAAAATAATAAAAGCAACACGCACTATTTTGATGCAATATTTTATTATCAAAATAAATTATTTTTGTATTCTATTGACATAAATGAAGAATTTATTTTAATACAAGTTTTTTTTTTTAATCTAAAAAGTTACAAGAATAAGAAGTTCATAAGAATTTCAGAATATCATTGCATAAACCGTGTTTAATTTAACGTTTCTAATTTCTGAAACCTCCGAAGAATTGTATATGCCTGTAAATATGTATGCAAGAGAAAAAAATTAAATTGCGGATTGTAAGATGCTAAATAATATGAAAAGTGAGATTAAAAAACAGTGACTTGAGCTGACGTTGAGGCTCCTGATCTGCAGATTTACTAGTTTAATCTGGATAGAGCAGTGGATAATTTACCTTTTTTTTTTATGTCAGCAGTATGTTCTTTAATCCTTTCCTTTAATTTGCGAGTTGTCATGCCTATGTATGAATATGTTTTAGACCTGCCATTAACTTTAATATAAATGCCAGATTTATATCCATTATCAATGGGGATCTATCATTCTATGTATTTTAGCTTTGTTAAGGGCTTTGCAATAAGAGTTACATTATATTTCTTTAATACGTATTTAATTCGTTAAAAAAGTTGATTATATAATCTATACTAATATTATAAGGAGTAAATCTTGTTTGTTTGTTTGTACGGAGTAATCTCTGGAACTACCAAACCGATTTCAAAAGTGATGGTGGCAAATTGATGGTGACAACCCCTGCTCCAACATAGGCTATATTTTATGTCGGTGCCACTAACCCCAGGGGGTGCAGGAGCAAAAAACGTTCTAAAATTGCGATTTTTCAGTTATCACACTGGCTGTCAAGCCCTGAGAGCTTGGCAGCCGGTTCTGTATGTATGTATGTACGTACGTAATGCGATAACTCTTCATAGAAATATCAGTTTTCCTTCAAATTTTCTTTATAGGTTCACTGTGTTAAGGCGCTTCCCTGATTAGTTTTCGGGATTGATTGGTTAAGTATAAAAGGGGGGGAACAAGGGGCTAATTCCCCCCCCCCCCCCCTTAATTGCCGAAACGTCAGTGAAGGCTTACTGTGGAGACCCGAAAAGTTTTTGGTTTCTGTCTGTCTGTCTGTCCGTCTGTCTGTTCCGCGATAACTGCCGTAAAAATGATCCGATTAGTTTGATTTTTGGTAGGTATGTTGGTGAGATACCCGGAATTAGCTGTATAGTTTTTAGTTACATTTGGTTCATTCGCTCGGAAAATATAGAACATTTCTTTTTTGATCCTAATGCTTTCCTATGGGAATTCAGACGATTTTGAAAATTTTCATCCATTGAAATAAAATGGCGCATTTGATTAATGTATTTAAAGTGTAAGTTATGAAGGCTAAAATTTATCAAGTCAGGTCTTAAATTATTCAAATTAATTTGAAATTTTGTTAATACATTCGTCAGATTTTTTAAATTAGGTGTACAATGTTTGGTGCAATTTTATACATCTGCTCTAATAATATAATACATTTTATTCTATCATTTTTTACAAAAATTTCCAGTGCATTTTTTTTCTCTCTTTCAATAAATGGTTGCTAAGCAACTATATTTCAAAGAATATCAAAATGATAAAATTCAAGTAACTCAGACAATTTTGCTACAATATTTTATTCGCAAAATAAAATATTATTGGAGGATTTTAATATTTTATTGAAATAAATGAGAATTTATTTTGTACAAGTTATCTTTTAACTACTATAGAATGATAGCCGAAACATTTTTATATGAGATATTATTAATTTTCTGGAAGAGATGTAGATTTTTCGTGGTTGAAAATTAGTATTATTTTAAAAATCCCTGACGGCTCGGCCTACAGGCACAGGTAGATTTCGAAGACGCAGACCGTGGGGCGCCTGTTTGTCGGGAATTGCGGAAGAAATGACCTTTTTGCGATGATGCTGCAGTTGGAACCGCCTACTTCGAAACCAAACTTGTTTGCAGGCGGAGACAGCAAGGACTTTTTTTTTTTTTTTGCTATAAGAGTTGGTCCTATAAAAAACATGTCAATATAAAAGTTTTAGATAATATTAAGAGGATTTATAATAAATTTAAGCGGATTTGAAATCTTGGGAATTGACGTAGTTATGAATTTTTTTCTTCTAAAACCCCCCTCCTCCCCCCTTAAGGCAATTTTTAATTATATCAAAAATCTGTCATACATAAGTTTTTGGCCCTGTTCCTAGAAGTAATAATAACTTTAAACGGATTCGATACATATCATAATTAAGAAATTATGTTTTTTTTCTGTTTTCACAAAAAGCCCCCCATCCCCCCCCCCCCTTGGTTTGATTTTGCCCATTAACAAACTTGACCGAGATTTTATGCCCCTTGATTTTATGTATCAGTTTCGAAAAGATGCGAGAGTTGGAATCGCCTACTTCGAAAAATAACTTGTTTGCAGGCGGAGCCGGCAGGAATTTTTTTTTGTTTTTAATTTTTTTTGCTATAACGGTTGGTCCTATAAAAAACTTGTCAATATAAAAGTTTTAGATAATACTAAGAGAATTAATAATAAATTTACGCGGATTTGATATCTTGTGAATTGACGAAGCTATGATTTTTTTTCTTCTAAAACCCCCCCTTTTTCCCCCCCTTGGGGCCATTTTTAATTATATCAAAAATCTGTCATACATAAATTTTCGGCCCTTTTCCTAGAAGTAATAATAACTTTAAACGGATTCGATACGTATAATATTAAAGAAATTGTGAGGGTTTTTCTGTTTTCACAAAAAGCCCCCCCATTTCCCCCCGCCCTTGGTTCGATTTTGCCCATTAACGAACTTGAACGAGATTTTATGACCCTTGATTTTATGTATCAGTTTGAAAGAGATTTATGCAGAATTTTTCCAGTTATCGTGGTCAGAAAAAAGTGACATAGATAGATAGATAGATAGATAGATAAACTTTTGAACTGGGGGTGGTTTTGGGTTCTAAGAGTCATAATCGGCGTAGATCTGCAAAAATTTTTCAAAATTTCCAACTTAGGTGAGAATGTAATAGGTAGTATTTCTTACGAAATCTACCTAAAATAGAATGTAATATCTCGTACAACGAGATAGTTAATCTAAAGAAATTAGCGTAGTAAAATGCATCCATACAGCCTGAAATAGCACAATTACTGGAAACTGAGATCATAAAATGCTATCACAAAAAATACATTATAGCGCCAAATCAAGGTTGCTATTTAGTGAATTGGCAGTGGGCACGATTATGAATGATTACACAATAGGTTTAAAAGTTTCCAAATAAGCATATTTTGGGGAGATTTTAGTATGCTATTGCCATCGAAATCATAAAAACTGTTTTTCCGAAACAAAAATTGTAATAATACTACATTTCTGAAATAGATAAGTGAAATATATAGTAGATTCAGTTTACATTTCCATAAGTTACTTTTGTACACGAGATATTATTCAATGTATCAATCAGATATGAGTGTTTCGTGATTGGTAAATATTGCTATTTAGGTATTAGGATAACTTTCAAAATTTTTGCTTATCGTAATAAAACCACTGTGCAGAACGAAATGGAAGATATACTAGAATCATTCACACAAATAATAGGAAATCACGAATAAAAATTTAATAAGATTACGGAGGGTTCAGTGGGGTTGAGCCCCCCCCCCCCCCCCCCCCCCCCCACACCCCCTGAAGAAATGTATTTTTTTTAATCTAAAAAATAGAATAAGAAATTTATAAGAATGTCAGTATATTATTGCATAAAACGTGTTTATTTTAACGTTTAAGTTCTGAAACCTTCGAATTATTTTATATGCATATAAATATATATGTAGTAATTTAAATAATTTAATTTGCGGATTGTAAGATATTAAATATTATGAAAAGTGAGTTTAAAAAACATTGACTTTCAGAGCTGACGTTGAGGCTCCTGATCTGTAGATTTACTAGTATAAATGGGTTTTTCATGCAGAATTATTCCGTTTTCCTTCAAATTTTGTTTATAGGTTCACTGAGTTAAGGCGCTTCCCTGATTAGTTTTCGGGATCGATTGGTCAAGTATAAAGGGGGGGGAACAAGGGTCTAATTCCCCCCCCTTAATTTATATAAATGGGTTTTTCGTGCAGAATTATTCCGTTTCCCTTCAAATTTTGTTTATAGGTTCACTGAGTTAAGGCGCTTCCCTGATTAGTTTACAGGTTTGATTAGTTAAGTATAAAGGGGGGGGGGATATCGGGGGGGGGGCTAATCCCCCCGCCCCTTAATTTATATAAATGGGTTTTTCATGCAGAATTATTCCGGTTTCCTTCAAATTTTGTTTATAGGTTCATTGGGTTAAGACGCTTCCCTGATTACTTTTCGGGATTGTTTGGTTAAGTATAAAGGGGGGGAACAAGGGGCTAATTCCCCCCCCCCCCTTAATTTATATAAATGGGTTTTTCATGCAGAATTATTCCGTTTTCCTTCAAATTTTGTTTATAGGTTCACTGTGTTAAGGCGCTTCCCTGATTAGTTTTCGGGATTGATTAGTTAATATAAAGGGGGGGGATCGGGGGGCTAATTCCCCCCCTTAATTTATATAAATGGGTTTTTCATGCAGAATTATTCCGTTTTCCTTCAAATTTTGTTTATAGGTTCATTGGGTTAAAACGCTTCCCTGATTACTTTTCGGGATTGATTGGTTAAGTATAAAGGGGGGAACGGGGGGCTAATCCCCCCCTTAATTTATATAAATGGGTTTTTCATGCAGAATTATTCCGTTTTCCTTCAAATTTTGTTTATAGGTTCACTGTGTTAAGGTGCTTCCCTGATTAGTTTTCGGGATTGATTGGTTAAGTATAAAGGGGGGGGGACGGGGGGATAATCCCCCCCTTAATTTATATAAATGGGTTTTTCATGCAGAATTATTCTATTTGCTTCAAAATTTGTTTATAGATTCATTGGGTTAAGACGCTTCCCTGATTAGTTTTCGGGATTGATTGATTAACTATAAAGGGGGGGAACGGGGGGCTAATACCCCCCTTAATTTATGTAAATGGGTTTTTCATGCAGAATTATCCCATTTCCTTCAAATTTTATTTATAGGTTCACTGTGTTAAGGCACATCTCTGATTAGTTTTCGGGATTGATTGGTTAAGTATAAAGGGGGGGAACAAGGGGCTAATTCCCCCTTATCTATACTAATATATAAAGTAGTAAAGATTGTTTGTTTGTTTGTTTGTAGGGGGTAATCTCTGGAACCACTGAAGCGATTTTAAAAGTGATGGTGGCAAATTAATGGTAACAATCCCTGCTCCAACATAGGCTATATTTTATGTCGGTGCCACCACCCCCAGGGGGGTGCAGGAGCGAAAAACGTTCTAAAATTTCGATTTTTTGTGTACTGAAGGAGATAGAAGTATCAAATTTGGTATGGTAGTTACTTATAAGATGTAAATGCTCTCTAAGAACAAATTATAAAAACATTCGCAATTTAAAAGGGTGAGATGAGGAAGAAGCGTTCTAAAAACATTCTAAATTACAATTTCTATGGAATCTCTGAAACTACAGAACCGATTTCAAATGTGATGGTGGCAAATGGATGGTGACAGTCCCTGCTCCAACATATGCTAAATTTTTTGTCGGTGCCACTGCCCGCAGAGGGTGCAGGAGCGAAAAACGTTCCAAAATTATGATATTTTCAATAATGAAGGAGTTAGGAACTTGACATTTTGTATGGTCGTTACTTACAAGATTTAAATGCTCTATAAGAACAAAATCTAAAAAAATTCGAAATTTAAAAGGCTGAAATAAGCAAAAAATTTTCTAAAAACATTCTAAATTACAATTTGTATGGAATGTCTGGAACTACTAAAGCGATTTCAAAAGTGATGGTGGCAAATGGATGGTGACAATCCCTGCTCCAATATAGGCTATATTTTATGTCGGTGCCACTACCCCGAGGGGGGTGCAGAAGCGAAAAACGTTCTAAAATTGCGATTTTTGCGATGCTGAAGGAGCTAGAAACTTCAAGTTCGGCATGATTGTTATTTATAAGATCTAATTGCACTCTAAGAACAATTTCTAAAGAAAAATGATCTAATGATTCTGCGATTTTTCAACTATTGAATTTCTGAAATTACCAAATTTCACAATAGAGTACCATAGCGAAACCTTCACGCGTAAAAAGATAATGATAAGGGCAACGTGTCCTGACGTGTATATTGACTATAGCACGAGTCACAAATTATAGTATCCTTATTATTCTGTTAAAATATAAAAGTGAATTATGAAATGTCAATATTTTGTTTGATTAAGAGAAAGGTTCGTTAAGAGAAATTGACCAGCGTAGCGGGCGTAGCTTGCTAGATTAATTTTAATAATTAATAAGATTAAAGAACGTAAAATAAATCCAGTTTGAAAAACCATTTTCATTTGCAATTAATTTTATTCAACTCCTCGTTTAAATAAACTTCTGAACAAACCTCAAACGTCCTTTTGATATAAAAACGATATGCTGCTGCTGTGTAATAAAACGGAACATAACTATTGTAGGATTATTAGACCTGCAAAGTTTTCTATAAATTTTTGTATCGATGCTATGTGCACACCTGCCAACCTTTGAAAATGAGAAATAGTAGCACACCAAATTCAAATTTACCTGAAGGTTGGTTGGTTGGTGGCTGTTTTTTATGCTGCAAATTTTAAGCGAGCAAATACTAATCAATTAAACGCATGTGTATATCCATAAGCACACAAAGTAGGAGACTTTTGTTTTTGTTAATTATTTTGTCGCGGGTGGGATTGATTAAACATAATTATTCCCATTCAATTAATGCTCTGTTCACTCCTAAACCAAATTTCTGAACTTCACAGTGAATTTTCTGAAAGATTCCAAGGCGGTGGGGGGTGGGAGGGAGTGATGGAACGATAGGCGTAGCGTGATCGGAAATTTTGGGGGGGCACAAATGTTTATTAAACACTCACTCACGCACGCACACACACACACACACATATCCATATATATACAGTGGTATCTTAGTTAAAAACGGCAAATTTACCACATTGGGTAAAAAGAATTCCGATCTTCTAGCCCAATATAATAAATTTTGTCTTCGTTTCAAAAAAGTTTATTAAAAAGTTTCTTTTTCTTAAACATTCGGAAATTATACAGAATTTTTTGAAGTTTTCGCGAAATGTTTATGGGATTTTTAGAGTTTTTTCACGTTTTGCAACATTTTCTTAACATTTGTGTTAGGAATTAAGTTTTGATATTATAACAATATATAGTAAATTTTGTCCTTTGCCTTTATTTAAATTTTCGCGAAATTTGTATGTGATTTTTAGCGTTTTTTAGCTTTCCGCGGCGATTTTTTAAACATTCATACGAGAAATCTGGTTTCAATTTTTCAGCAGATGTAGTACATTTTCTACTCTGCTATTTTAAAATTTTTTGCAAATTTATTATGCGATATTTCGTGTTTCGTGGCGATTTTTTTTTACATTTGTAAACAGAATCTAACTTCAATCTTTTAGTCCAATACAGCAAAATTTTGTGATCTGCGATTTTTAGATTTTTCACGAATTTTCTATGCGATTTTAAGCGTTCTTTAGCGTTCCACAACGATTTTCTTAAATATTCGTAAAATAGATCTGGTTTCAATCCTACAGCCCGATATAGTAAATTTTGTCCTCAGCAATTTCGAAAATTTTCGCAGTATTTTTATGATTTTTAGTGTTTTTCCGCGTTTTGCGGCAATTTTTTAACATTTGTGATACGAATCTGGTTTTAACCTTTTAACCCATTATAGTAAAATTTGTCCTTTTAACACATTATAGTAAAATTTTGCCGTTTTTTCGCGTTCCGCTGCGTTTTTTAAACATTCGTAAAATAAATCCAGTTTTAATCTTTCAGTCCATTATACTAAATTTTGTACGCTGTGATTTTTGAATTTTTCATGCAACTTTTGGCTTTTTTTTTTTTTTTTTTTTTTTTTCTTGCGCTTTGTTTCAGTTCTGAAGATCTGTAACAGGAAGCCGGCTACAATCTTTTAGCCCAATATAGTAAATCTTGGCCTCTTTTCAATAATGTTTATTCGGAATTTGTATAGCGACTTTTGAAAATTTCTCGAATTTGTTATGCGGTTTTTAGTGTTTTTTCACGCTTCGAGGCAATTTTGTGACATTCGTAAAATGAATCCAGCTACAATCTTTTAACTCAATGTAATAAATTTTGTTGTCTGCAATTTGTAATTTTTCGTGATTTTTCCCCCCACTTTTTACAAGTTTAGCAGTGATTTTTTGACATTTGTAAAAAGTTTTTTAACCCAATATAATAAATTTCTTTTCTTGCAATTTTTAAGTTGTTCTCGATTATTTTTTGCAATTTTTACGTTTTTACAAATTTTGCGACGATTTTTCTAGCATTGGTAAAGTAAATCTCGTTTTAATCTTTGAACAAAATATAGTAAATTTTGTCTTCTGCGATTTTTTAATTTTTCGTGGATTTTTTAGAGACATTTTTTTTCACGTTTTGTGGAGATATTTTCACATTCGTAAAAAAAATCTGGTTTCAATCTTTTATATGTTCTTTTATATTTCTTTAATCTGATATAGTCATTTTTTTCTCTCTTTTCAATAAAGTTTATTCGGTATCCATACAATGATTTTAATTTTCCATGTGATTTTAACGTTTTTTTTTTCGAGTTTTGCAGCAAATTTTTAACATTTATTACAGGAATCGAGTTTCAACCTTTTAGCCCAAAATAGTAAATTTTGTCCCCTGCGATATATATATATTTAATAATAAAAAAAAATGAAATTTGTAGCGTTTTTTCGCAAGGAATTCCGGTTTCAATATTTCAGCCCAAATACAGTAAATTTTGTCCTCTGAGATTTTTTAATTTCTCGCGATTTAAATTGCATAAAAAATTTTATGCGATTTTCTGCAGTTTTTCGCAGTTAGCGGCAATTTTTTAACACGTGTAAAATGAATTCGTTTACAAGCTTTTTTTAGACCAATATAGTAAATATTGTCCTCTGCGAGTTTTGAATTGTTCACGAATTTTTTAGGGTTTTTTTGCCGTTTGCGGCAAATGTTTTACATTTTTTTCCAAAACGGAAACAACCAACTCACTGTTAAATTTTGCTCTGCTGTGATTAAATTAAAGTTGGAAGCATACAAAATCATCGAAACGTGAGAGAACTACGATGCTCAAAATATTAAATTAATCTGGATCGAAATAAAAAATCACAAAAATTCAAGGTTAGTTTTATTCGAGACCAGAGCAGACGTAGCCTGTACGGGTGTACACTGTTGACGGCAGTTGAGCCTAGAGTCCTGCACGGGTCGGGTTGTACCCGACACAAACCTGCAAATTTCATTTGAAGACAACCCGCAACCTGACACGAACCCGACAAAAAAATGTCTTTGACCTGCAACCCGACCCGAACCCGCAAAAATAATTTTTGCCGACCCACAACCTTACTTGAAACCGACGTATTTAAATCCACACCCGACCCGAACCCGAAATACTTCAATCCGCAATGAAAGGACAATAAATCATATTTTAATGCTAATATGAAATGTAATGTACAATTATATCTCTAACACCAATTTTATATTTTATGTTGAAAAATGAACACTTCTATATTCTTTAATATTCAAATATAGTGAAACCTCTGAATAGCAGACACCTCGAGATCGTTGAATAGAATCCTGCATTGGGTCGGGTTGTTTTTATTTTTATTTATTTATTTTATTTTATTTATTTATTTGTTTATTTATTTGATTTTATTTATTTATTTATTTTTGTGGAAGGGGAGGGGGGGGGGGAGGGTCAGGTTGATCCTAATTTTCTTTCTGCGTGTCCGGTTCACCCTAGAAAAATTCTTCCGGGTCATATATAAATTTTTTGCAAGTCGGATTGTTGGGATTTTCACAAAAGATTTCAACAGTTATGTTTCAGATGGAAAGAAATACGTATTTGAATATGAATGAGTATATACATATTCAATTTACTGCATGAGAAAAAATAAAATGTATATAAGAAATGTAATCGTAGACTTTTCTTTCTTTACGGTGCAAGAACCATTTTTTCTTTTCTTAGAATATGAACCACATTAAAAACATTTCATTTATGATACACACAAAAACACATGTATCGTATTTGTGATAGTTTATGCACATATACACCATACACCTGCTACATGTGCGTAGATTTAGAGATGCCCACTATTCCAAGGTATAAGCGTACAAATATATAAGTGTCAGGAATTGAAAAGGTGTTCGTTAAATAGAGGTTTCCGCTGTTCGGGAGTGTCCATTATGTAGGTCTTATTGTATATATGAAATAATAAAAAATAAACCTTTTTAAAATTCAAAATTCAAAGTAAATGTTTAAAATTTAATATGCCCAAAATTTATCTCTAATTTTTAAATACTGTACTTAAGTCTAAATAGCCCCTGTTATTGATTTCCTAACTTCACATTTAAAACTCTCGTCCTTTAAAAGCCTATGTTCTTTAAAAGTGAAACTGCTGATTTTGGGCTCCTTGCAGTCGTTTGTGGTTTTGATGCAAATAGGTTTGCAGAACTTGGTGTCCTCAAAGAACAAAGTCATCTTGCTAAAGCTAAATAACCAATAAGATGGTTTTTACCCTCCCATGTCTCAGTGGCATAATATATATTTAATCTAAAAAAATATTGGATATTATTTTGAAAAAGCGGGTCAACCCAAACCCGATCCGCAAGAGTGAAAACCGAACCCGAAACCGACCCGAGCCCAAAAAAATGAATGTCATCCCGACCCGAACCCGAACCGCAACGAAAAAATAGAGCGCCAACCCACCCGAACCGCGGGCCGGATGCGGGTAAACTGACCCGATGCAGGACTCCAGTTGGGCTCCACTACCAGGTTCATTTAATTAGAGGTTCTCTTGGAAAAAAAACGACCAAGGAAATGAAGAAAGCTCCACTGGTTCATTTTATTGAAATTAATATTTTTGTAACAAATATAATAAATAAAAGACATTTATCGAATTTTTAAGACATTTCAAATAAGTATTAATCATCAATTTTAAGAAGTACTAATCCTATAAGGTATGTGCGCCTGGAAAATTGCATGGAGGATTGTACCTTGGATAGTAACGGTATTTCTGGAATGAATTACCATCGTTTACCAAAGTACGGTTGTATATTAGCGTAAAACATCTTACATCTCATTCAAGAATGTTCACACTTTGAAAAAAAAAAAAAAAAAAAAATCACAATCATTGCATCTCAAAAATACGAAGGTATAGTAGAAGATTAAGTGCCGTCAATAAAATAAATAAGAAAGAGGAACGTATTGAATTATGCACAAGACATATTTTGGCTGTACTGCCAATTTTTGAAGGAAAATGTCCTGATTTTCATTAACTTACAAGTCAATTCTGAAAAAAATTGTCATCCCATTTCCCCCAGCTTAGTTTTAAACCGGCAATTTTTGGTACCAAACTCATTACTTCAAAGAAAAAGAGATGTGCTATCTACTGATTCGATATATGAGTAAGTAATATATATATATATATATATAAAATTTAAATAAAAGTAGTTTTTTCATTTCCATTTTTAGGCGAATACAAGACAAGTCTTAAATGACTGTATCATATTTTAGAAATTAATCTTCAGGAAATTGGGGGGGCACGTGCCCCCTCATGCCCCCCCGAGGCTACGCCTATGGATGGAACTACAAGTATATCTTCCAGAGAAAAATGTCTAAGTCAGAGTCCTTCATCAGGTCGAGTAAGCTGATACAACTCTGCATGTCGGGTCTGTGCTAATTGTTTTTTATTTCAGGTCGGGTTAAAAAATTTTTTTGAAAAGTTAGTTCAGTATATTGTTTTAGATTAAAAACTATATCATAATAATAAACATAGATGTTTGTTTCTGCGTGTGCTGTTTTGCGAAGAAACTGCTGCGATGCGAACAGAGCTACAAGATTTGGCAGCAAGGTATCTATGCCTGAAATTATGTACCTTGAAGCCACTTTTTGGATCTTTTGAAAGCAGTTTTAAAACTTAATTTGTTTACATGTTTTGCGGCAAATTTTCTACATTAGTAAAAAGAATCCGGTTTCAATCTTTTAACCCAATGCAGTAAATTTTGAAGAAATTTGTATTTTTTCATCAATCCTTTGAAGAATTTCGTGTTTTTTCAGCAATCCTTTGGCGATTTTTGTGTTTTTTATATAATCCTTAGACGAAATTCGCATTTTCACGCTAATCCTTTGACGAAATTCGCATTTTCACACAATTCTTTAACAAAATTCGCATTTTTTCAGTGATTTTTTGACGAAATTTGCGATTTTCAGCGATCTTTTGACAAAATTTGGGTTTTTTCAATGATGAAATTCACATGATTCTCTGAAGAAATTCGCGTTTTTTCTGCAATCCCTTGACGAAATTCGCTTTTCTGCGGCGATCCTTCGACAAAATTCTTTTTTTTTGTGCTTTTGATGAAATTTGCGTTTTTTAACGATCTTTTGACGAATTTTGCGTTTTTTCAACGATCCTTTGACAAAATTAACATTTTTTCGGCGATCCTTTGACGAAATTTGCTTTTCCCCCCCAAGCAATTCTTTGACGAAAATCGCGTTTTTTCAGCAATTTTTTGACGAAATTTGTGTTTTTCACATGATTCTCTGAAGAAATTCGCGTTTTTTCAGCAATCCCTTGACGAAATTCGCTTTTTTTCGGCGATCCTTCAACGAAATTCTCTTTTTGTTTAGCAATCTTTTGACGAAATTCGCGTTTTCAACGGTCTTTTGACGAAATTTGCGTTTTTTCAGCGATCCTTTGACGAAATTAGAGTTTTTTCAGCAATTGGTTGACGAAATTAGAGTTTTTTTGGCAATCCTTTCGCGAAATTTGCTTTTCCCGGCAATTTTTTGACGAAATTCGCGTGTTTTCAGCGATCCTGTAACGAAATTCGCGTTTTTGTTCGTGCGATCCTGTAACGAAATTTGTGTTTTTTCGCGTGATCCTGTAACGAATATCGCGTTTTTCCGCGCGATCCTGTGACGAATTTCGCGTTTTTTTTTAAACAGAAAATCGTAGTTTTAGACAGATTTTCGTAGCATCGTAGTTTGTGGCTCAAAATCGTAGCAACTACGATTTTTTCGTAGCAGTTGGCAGCTCTGTATGTGTTTGATAATAAACTATTTTCTTCAGTTTCACAAGTAAATTGTATATTTCTATCTATACTATTAGCATGCGCTAGAAAATCATTTAAGGTGACCACCGTGATACCGTGATTCCATATGATGAGACATACCTAACCCATAATGCAGGTGTAGAAATAATGAGTTTTTCCAGAAGTCGTAATTTTAATTCTGCTAGTAATCCAGATATAAGTGAACCCCCATAGGGGCTCCCTCAGATTGTTTATAATAACATCCGTCAAATAAGAAAACATTGCTGTTAGCAATTGAAATCAGAGTTTGTTTAATGTTGTCATTATAAGCTGGGCTATTTATAATGCAATTTTCAATGATAGGTCTTGAACATTAATGGAAGGATCAAAACTTGCTAGGATGCTATTATCTTCCATTTTAAAGCCTTTAACTAAATCTGTGGTAGAATGGATTACATGCTCAGTGGGGGGCTTTAAGTAGTGGTACAAATGATTTTTCTATACTGTAAGTTGGTGCTGAACATTTTGAAACAATAGGGGAAATCTTTCTTATGGTCCAAGTAATCGAGAGGTGACTGCTGTTTTATTGAGAGCAAGTTTTACTTTGATGTCGCTTGGCCAAGTACCATGTTTGATCAGTTCTTGAGTTTTTCCCATTAATAGTGGTATTAGGATCCTTGTTCAATTTTTCACAGTTCATATCGGTAATGCAGTGCTCCATATTGGTGATGTAATCTTCAGTAAACATAACTGCTAACTTATTCAATTTATCTATTTGTATAATGGTAATGTCTGACCTTTTTTTTAAACTGTTTATCTTGTTTCTGAGTCGTTTTCTTTAAGTACTTCTGGACATTACTGTATAACACGCTTTTAACTTCATCTTTATTGTTATTGTCCATTCACAATCTGCAATGATATTCTTGATACCAGGCTGTTTTTCAAACATATGTTAAGGTATTGTAATCCAGGTCAAGGTTACTAAGATTGATATACTGTACTAGTTTCTTCTGTGGTCTCTTGTTGAACTTTCTATACATAATTTCTTCCTTCCTTACACGCTGATTAGTAGGGTTGATGCATCAAAGATTGTGTTAAGTTATTGTAAAGATTTTTCCGAAAGTTGATCGATGAATTTAAATTTACTTCTTATGAATGCTGTTATGAATAAGGTCAAAAATGCAGATATAATTTTTGAACTGCAAAAATCTAATATTAATCATTTCCTCATCATTTCTGTACGTTCTTAACATATCGATAAAATACTATTAGAAATATATAGAAAATTCCATAGTCACCTTCTTAAACTTGGAAGAAATACAATGCAAACACATTGATAGAAATTTTTAGTTGTTACTAAAAACACAGTTTTAAAGTATTAAAACTATTTAGGATGTCAAAATACCTAAGAGTTTTCAACTGAACACTTGCTGCAATGGTATATTCTAATAACACCATTCATTTCATTAACACATTAGTTTCGTAAATGTGATACCTATTTCAGGAAAAGAAATGTTTCACCAGCCCTCTGCCAATATATATATTATATAGATAACACCATTGCAATGGTGTATGGGAAATTCAGAATCTTTGATTACTTCAACCAGTAATTTTTAATAGTAAATTTTGCCTTGTTTAATCACAAAATTTCTGCGATTAGACTAAGCAAAAAGAATCAAAATTCTGCAAAGGATATGAGTTGCAAACGACCTGCAATTTTTTTTCATTTCATTTTCTGAAAGAATAATTAGTAAAGTATATTCAGTTACTACATCCTATTAATATTACCTAGTCCATCTGATACAAAAAAATCAACTTTAATTTACTTTGTACTGGCCATCCATAATCATAATGTTCTATCATACATACATACAGATTTTTTATGCAAGCAAAGAAATTAGGAGTGAATGATTTGAACTTTGCTAGTTCGAAAAGTCAAAGAAATTTTTTTTTTTTTTTCAAAGGAAAATTTCCTTGCCGAAGCGATACAGTTTTGTTTGAACTAAATGTTAAAGTTAAAAATTCTGTTTCTAGCGTAAATGGTGACGGAACGTTTAAATTTTTTTGTTTAAGTATTCAAAATTGAGTTTTTGTTATTAATTCAATTTTTAGTTCTTAATTCTTAGGAAAAAAAAAAAAAAAGGAATTTTGATCTTTAACATATATCCTCTTAAAAACTTAAATTTTAAATCATAAAAACATCTGGATATTTAAATTGTGATAAAATGAAGTTCTGTGAGTTATTTTAACCTGTTTATCTCAACAGATAACTCTTGTTCTGTGAGGCAAGAGGGAGGGGGGGGGCACTTGATGAGAAAATTGCTATTTATTAGCATATCTCATCGCCTTTTATCCTTTTCAATACATTATCAAGTCACACAATAACTCCATTCACGCATTTATTATAAGTTCAGACATTCAATAATATCTATGTATGTAATACAACTTTATTTAATACGTTCTGTTATAACATAAACTAAACTTACCTAATTAAACCTCAGAACTTTATTTTAGTTATTCAGTAAATATGTTTAAGTTGTCAAAAATGTTGTTCTAACATTTCACCATTTTTTTTTTTCATTTGATAGCGTAAACTTTCACAACCTAATTCCATTCATTCAATAGCCAGACTGACGTTAATTCCATCCAAAATAATTTTCTTTCCGCCAGATGGCGATGTAGTATATCAGTTGGTTTAAACCGACTCGCATTGAATTTCGAGAAGTCGAACTCGATACTCGTCTGCGATTCGCTCTTTAGGTAGGCGTTACCCGGTAATGAGTCTACGATATTGTTTAAAAATGCTTTCAAAGCTGTCCATTCATGGAGAGAATAATCCAGAAACTTTGAAAGGGGTGGTCCTTTTCCATGGATGTTTATAGCAATCGTTTTAGTTTTTCAACAGTTTTAAATAAGAGTATGAATATTTGGAATGGTCTGGGTTATTTTAATATTGTCATATGCTAATCTTCATTATCAAGAATCGTGCTGCTTCTATTCAACTACATTGTATTGTGAAAACGCCATTGAAATATTCGACGATGTCGTTTAACATAAGTTTGTTTTCCTTTTCCATCTCTGCTGCTGTTATAAAGTTATCTATGCATATCATTAATCTTCTGAATAAAAGTTGAGATTCCTATTCAAGTTTTTTTCTGCTGTTTTTCTGACACTATATCTTTACACAAGAATTGAATCAGCTCTAACTGAAACACTTTCATTTTTCCGGTAATTAAACAAACTTTGTTTTGCCAGCAACAAGCTTTCAATCTGCGTTTGTCATTTTAATGCTAACTTTTATACTCTGCAAAATCTGAAGTAATGTTTTTCCGGTACTTTTCGGTTAGCTGGGTGCCAGTGATACATGTACATATATAAATATATATGTATATACATATCTACCCTATATATATAAAATCCTAATGAAACGAATTTGTGAAACGATTTTATGAAACGACTGATTATGTTTCAGGGCTATTTTTAATAAAATAGCCAACGCTTGATTGTATGTCCAACTGCTTGATTGTATATACCAACTGTCCATAAAAATCTGTGGATGTCAAAACTGATAATAAAATTTTTAAATTGGAATTAGTTTTCGAGATATTATTATTATTTTTTTTTTAACGACATTTCTGTAATGATGGCAACTAATTACTCAGTTTTTTTTGACAAAAACAGGAAAAAAAATTGAAAAGGATCCCGACAGGGATTATTGATTTCTTTATATTCGTCATTTTCAAATTGAAATTGAATTTATCTTTTATTTCAATCGATAATGAAGACAAGACTGTGATTAAATTATGTTTTTCAGGAAAATTTGAAAAAAAAATCACATTTCTGTCGTCAGGATTCAATTGTCTGTCAGCATTTAATTTAATTTATAATAAACTGAAAATATTTTGTATAAATTCATCCAAATGACGTCATTTATGTAAACGCAAAAGAAAGGAGCAAAAAAATATTTATACAATTTGTTTAGCGTAAAATGTCATTTATCTTATTTTATATATAATCAGAAGTAATTTGTATAGAAAAAACAATAATAATATACGTATAATTAAAATACGCATATAATCGAAAAATCGTCGAATTTGTTTCCATAGCTGTTTATGTAATTTGGCCGCAAATCTCACTTTCTGATGCCCGAATTGTGCCAAACTTTTTAAAAAAGCATCAAGACCCCCATAATAGAAAAGCACCAAAATTTCATTGGGTTTGTTTTCATAACTTTTGGCAACAAATCTATGTATATTAACGAATTTATCCTTTTTTGAAGCTTGAATTACGCCAAACCTAAAAGCAAAGGATCCTATACTGGAAAAGTACCCGATTTTCTTATGGACAATATTCAAGTGACATAACATATGGTGTAAAATTATCGCACATATCAAATTTGTTTAAATATCTCATCAATTGATGCCGAATAAATGCAGTAATGCATGCACAAAATATTTAATTAATTTTGTATGATAAATAATTATTAGAAAATTCATAGCATATTAATTAAAATAAATAATTTACATATTTAAAATAACATGAAAATATGCATAATGGTGCACTAAAATAGAGAGAAAATTAAAACCTGTTACTGAAAATGTCTATATCATAGTACTTTTCAATACCGTGGTTCTTAATGTTATTCACAAGCAGATGGAATTTTTTTCATCCTTAAACGCAAAGGAAGAATAAAATACAGATCGTTGTTATAAAAGTCCGAGAGGTAGCCACAATTTAAACCTAACCATTTTATACAAGCTGGTTTTCAAGTTGTAATTGATTTTACTTATCAATCCTGAAAACAGTCGTCAGTTGTCGCAACAGCTGTGTATGAGGCCATGATAATCAAAAAATGCCCCATTAAAACGTTAAAAGCATGGCAACCCAATTAGAGATTTAGCAATATTTTTAAAACAAAGCACGCTGTCCTGTCATGTTTTTAGAGGCCTCAAAGTCTGAGCGGGGGTTGGCGAGCCTAGCTCGCAGGGGGTAGGCCCCCTAGTATTTATATATATCTACTATATATATAAAACACAAACAGAAATTTCGTTCCGTTCCTTTATAACTCGAGTTCTGCTGAATGGAATTTGATGGAACTTGCGCTGTTGGATAGATAATTTTTCAGAGAAGGTTTTAGTATATAACACACAGTTCTACGTATATTAGTTATAGAATTATGATGGAAAGTTCTGTTATTTTGGCCGATAAGGTTACCATGGGTCATTTTTTGGCGACCATTATCGTTGGCGAAAGAATTGAAACGGCTATATCAGAAAATAGTGCAAACACATAGAAAAATAAAATAAAAATTCTGTTATTAATTTTATTTAAAATCCCCCCCTTTTCCCCGCAAAAAAAAAAAAAGAAAAAAAAAAGAAAAAGAAAGTAAAAAAAAATTTGTAATGTAATTTGTAATAGTTTGCAATGCTTAAAAATATGGTACTTTTCGGTTAGCCGGGCGCCAGTGAACTGTATATAGCTATATATACATATATATGTATACATACACACATATATGTATATGTATATATGTATTTATATATACATGTACATATATGTGTGTGTATGTATATATATATGTATATATATGTATATATAGATATATATAGTTCACTGGCGCCCGGTTAACCGAAAAGTACCAAAATATTTGCAATGCATGAGATTGCAATTCAGATTAAGTCAATATTTGGTGATTTATCGTTTGCGTCAGGTTAACAAAGATGCATCTGATAACATGAGTAATTTTTTTTTCCTTTT
Organism: Maratus michaelseni; assembly: GCA_963931845.1. Taxonomy (NCBI): domain Eukaryota; kingdom Metazoa; phylum Arthropoda; class Arachnida; order Araneae; family Salticidae; genus Maratus; species Maratus michaelseni. The sequence goes on from OZ007589.1 coordinate 472,193,855, forward strand.
TTTCTTTCTATTAATTTTTTTTATGTAACTCCCCTATCATGTGTCTTACAGGAGGAACTAGCAAATGTAATTGTAAAAATGACTGCATTTATGAGTTACATGTTATTTGTTTATTTACGGTTTTGATTTTACTTTTGTCGCCAAGCAATGTGATTTTAAACCAAAAATGCATAAGCGTGACATCAGCTTGAGCGGTATTAGCAATAATAGTGTTTTTTCCTTTTTGGAGTAAATGTATATATTTAAATGCATATTATATAAATAGCAATTATTGTTATGAATATGGGATCAAATATTTAAATTTTAGTGAATGTCTGCCACTCATATTGTAAAATAATTAAATTTTAGACATTTAAAAATTTACTACGGAAACATGCCGGTTTGTTTTCACCAAACATATTATTTTTATAGCCTCAAACTCAGACCAGCGAATATTGTCTATTCTTTTATTTTTATTTTATTATTTTTTTAATATATCACCAATTTCACTTATAGAAATATTCACTGTTTCAAAAGTTAGGAACCAAGGAATATTCTTAAGGACATGTGTGCATTTATGCGTTATTACTATCACAAAAGGCTACATTTTGCAATAAAAATTGTTTGCTGAAATAAATTTTCGATGCTCTTTTTGATTTGTCATTTCTTTTTAGTTTTTTCTGCATATCTTTCTTCCCTTCTTTCAGGAAGGTTTTTAAAAGACATTTGACTAATTGTCCGTATTCCGGTCACCTGCCAGTTGGCATTTTTACTATATTGTTGGATGTTTCATTTATGTTTGAAGGTTACTCTGGACGACGATTCAGATTACAGAAGATTAGACGACTTTTGAAATTAGCGATTGCTAAATTTATGGGTTTCTTTCATTATGAAGCAAAGTTTTACCAAAAAAGAAATGCTTCCAATGTACTGTTGGTTGATTTTATGACGGCCGATTTTCTACATGAGGGATATAGACCCTGGGGGAATGCCCTCGTGGGATCTTTCTAAGGGATCCTAACCCGCATTTACGGCAAGGTTAGAAGAAAACCACGGAAAACTCCGATCGGTTAGGTCAACGAGCGTGACAGGGGTTTGAACCCAGCACTTCCCGTATGCCAGCTTTGAGAGCAGAACATCTCAGCCATTGTTTTGCCGCTTTCAATGTACGGAAAAACTTTGTAATGTCAATGGTGGCGAATGGAATAAATAATATTTGTAGATTTATCATTTCAGACTGGATAAGAAAAAATGAGTACCTGAAATTCTGATTAGATAATTTTTCGATCATTATAAACATAAAGCCTTTTCGACCTACACACACCCCAAGCAGCTAAACATAGTGAGAAATGAATTTATTTCTGCGTGTTATTATGCTCTTAGAGAAATGCAAAAAAATCTTCAGTTTAAGTATTCACCAAAAATAATATTACTAAACATTTTGCATAACTAACTTTATCATTGTCCGTTTTATTTAAGGTATGGAATTTTGTTAATGAAAGATCTATAATTGAATTAACAGTAATTTGACATTATTTAATTGAACATAGCTTGGTGCGTAACTAACTTCGTTTTGTAACTAACTCTGGTACATTAGTAACCATATCGTTTCAAGCACTTCTAATGTTTGATGTCAAACTTGGATATCTGCAAGATTATGGAAGATTAGGAAGATTTTATTGGATACAAACTAGAGGTTTATTCTTCGACCAGAGTTAATAATTGGGGTATTTTTCAGATTAACGGTTACACGAATGCAACTAGTCTAAAAAAAATGGAAAGACGGTGAAAATGGCGTCATTGTAATTTTATTCATATTCAGCTTTAAAAATTCCACTTTTTTATGTTTCACCAACAATTTTCACTGTATTTACTCTGCTGGAATCGAAAGATGAAAAACCGTAGTAGACTTGCCAGAAGAGGACGTATATTGCAAAATATAACGTAACATAGAGTGAGATTGTACTTACGTTACAAGAATCTCACATGGAGACAAAAAAGAGGGACGGAACTTACAAGAACTTACAGACGAAAATTAATCACCCGAACATTATTTAAGTTCAATGGTCGATCTATGCAATCATTGTAATGCTTTCTCTTTTAGTAGTATGTTGACTAGAGAACATGTCAGTTTCTGTTGTCATAATCTCATAATGGCCTCATTTCCCTACTATAAATGATCAACTAATTGAGTTTTTTCTTTTAGCCCAAATTTTGTCCAATGTATACAATTATAATATAACGCAATGTCGTTCACATCGTTTACAGCAATATTGAAGGAAAATCCAGGTGAACATCCCTATTGCTTTAAAATACATGCTCAAATCCATTGATATAATTCGTTTGATTCAAGGTTCGTTTGAAAATGTTTACTAAGGTAGCATCTGTAGGTGAAGATCCACATTCCTTTAAAATACAAAGCCATTTTGTTTGATTTAAGGTACATTTAGAAAAATGGCCCAGCGCAGCGGGCATAGCATGCTAGTTCATACATATCCCAACGAACACAGAACTTGCGGGCCACTGATGGCTACGTTAGCTTTGGCCCAAACTGTCAGATGGAGAGCCGCTATCATTGGCCGTAATGGCAACTTTAAAAAAAACTGTCACGCCGGCCACGTTGAGGCCGCAACAGAATTGGCCAGAAATACAATAGGATCCCCATAATTAGGCCACTAACGGTTAATCATAAATGATACATGGCCTAAAACTGGCCACAATTATACTTTAAATGGCCATTATTAATGGAAACTAGCCATAGCTAGGCCACTAAAAATCATAATGAATAAAAGCTAGCCAGAAACTCGCCGTAACCACGCCATTTATGGTTTTCGAGAATTAAATCTATCCCAAATATGCCCATAAAAATGCCTTTTATGCCTTTTATAAATGTGAGCTAGCCAAAACCCAGCCACTGTAACTCAATAAAGGTTATTTAAGCATAAATCAAAATTTATTTTAGAAAAGAAAATACTTTTTAGAAGTTTATTCAAATGATAAATTGTTTTTGCGTGAAAAAAAGTACTAATAATAATTTAGGTACACTTTTCAACAAAATTATAAATTCACTTACCTTTATTTTTTTCAAAATTTTTAAAAATACAATGTTTGACATTGTGAATTAAGTATTTGTTTATTTTTTCTATTATATATTTTAAAAATTTATATCATAAGCTATTTTTAAATTATTGCATTTCATATAAATTTTAAAAGTATATAATTAAAAGAAATAAACAAATTAATTCAATACGTCAAGTATTCTGTTTCGGAAATTTAAAAAAAAAAAATCAAGGTAAGTTGAACTTATAGTTTTCTTAAAAAGTGTATCTAAATAAATATTAGTATTTTTTTTCACGCAAAAACACTTTATCATTTAAATGAACTTCTAAAAAGCATTCTTTTTTCCAGAGTAAAATTTGAATTGTTGCTTAAATAATCTTTTCTTTATGTGTATTATAGTAACATGATCTGTTATATATTTTATATTTAACAAATGATACTTAATATATGATTTTTTCTTTCACTGGTTTTTACAGTCTGTTACCAGTAATTTATGTTTATTCTTTTAAATATTATTAAATCAATATAATCTGAAACATATTGCATATATTTGCATCATAACATTTAGATTTTTCTCTCACAGTTTAATAGTCAAACTTTAGAAAAAATACATTATTTCAAACTTTACAAAATCCCTGAGAATTATTTTCAGTAATTTTTAATGTCAACAACATTTTTCTTAAATTTTCCATTAAAAATATAACAAATTATAACACAGTGTAATAATATACTTTTTTAAGTGCTAAAAGGCGTAAAATAAAGAGTAAAATAAGTTTTATTAGACTGTTGACATGTTTCGGCCTCATTGGAACCATTATCAAAACAAATAAGAATATTCTACAATTGCACGATTTTTAAAGTTAAATATTAAATAATGGCGTTTCAAATAATAACTTTAAAGAACATGCAATTGTAGAATATTCTTATTTGTTTTGATAATGGCTCCGATGGAGCCGAAACATGTCAACAGTCTAATAAAACTTATTTTACTGTTTATTTTACGCCTTTTAGCAACTAAAACATATAAGAAACTCTATTCCATTGTTACTGTCACTGAATTTTCTTGAGTATAAACGGGTAAATTTCTTAACCTAGAAGGAGAAAACAAAGTAATTTTCTTTTTAAAGTCATATTTTTTATATTTAAAGCTAAGCAAACTATTTTAATAAATTGATAGATATTTACAATGTTTAAAAATAATTTAAGCAATAATAATAATAAACTACTGAATTGAATTTTACACTATGTTGCCGAAAATGAAAATACGTTTAAAACATTCTTGTGCGTTATTATTAAGTAAAATATAAACATTCTAAATGATGCAAAAAACAGATTATATTGAAATTAATAGACATGTAATGAATAAACATAAATGTAGACTTACAGATGGACGCAACATTTTCCTGCTGCTTTTGAAATCGAAATGGAGCGGAGCGTTTGCTCCCACTCTGTACCGTGCACCTGAATGACAGAGCAAAAAAAAAGCAGGACATGAAATTCCAGGAAAAGTCCCCCCCTCTCTTATCACAACATCGGCTTGACCTTGAGCCGTTGCAGGCATAAAAACTTGCTTACTTGTGACTGAAACGATTTTTTTTTGGGGAAGGGAAAGGGGGGGGGGAGCTTTTATGAGCTTTTATGTCTTAGTACAATAAATAAAAATAACTTTTTTTTTATTAAATCATATATTCTTTAGAATATATGATTCAATATGATATATATTCTTACATATTTTTTATATTTTAAGTCATTTTATATTTTATTATTATTATTATTAAGTAATTTTATATTATATTTAAAAAAAAAAAGAAAAATTAAGTGTGTGATTTTTTTTAAACAACTTGATACAGTTTTCAGTTCTCACATTTTATTTTTTCTGTTGTATTTATTTTCTTTTAACAATTATTATTTGATCACCATTACATGTAAAGTTCTTTTTCGTAATCGTATTTCATGTTAGAAACAAATTTAAAATATTATAATACGGGAAAAAGGAGCTGTAATTGGGGTGTATACAAAAGTAGCTACTTTCCACTTGTTGTTTCTAGGTGAATATTTTTCTGTTGAAACTGAAAATAAATATATCACTAAATTGACATTTATCATTAAAAATTTTACCTATATAGTAAGTATGCTTAAACAGAATTTATTACCGTTTAAAAGGGCATTTGGAAAATTAAGATATACTGTATGATTTTTTAAACAACTTGATACAGTTTTCAGTTCTCACAAAAACATGCATTTTTTTTTTTTTTCTGTTATATTTATTTTCTTTTAACAATTATTATTTGATCATCATTACATGGAAAGTTATTTTTCACAATCGTATTTCATATTAGAAACAAATTTAAAATATTATAATACGGGAAAAAGGAGCTGTAATTGGGGTGTATACAAAAGTAGCTACTTTCCACTTGTTGTTTCTAGGTGAATATTTTTCTGTTGAAACTGAAAATAAATATATCACTAAATTGACATTTATCATTAAAAATTTTACCTATATAGTAAGTATGCTTAAACAGAATTGATTACCGTTTAAAAGGGCATTTGGAAAATTAAGATATACTGTATGATTTTTTAAACAACTTGATACAGTTTTCAGTTCTCACAAAAACATGCATTTTTTTTTTTTCTGTTATATTTATTTTCTTTTAACAATTATTATTTGATCACCATTACATGTAAAGTTCTTTTTCACAATCGTATTTCATATTAGAAACAAATTTAAAATATTATAATACGGGAAAAAGGAGCTGTAATTGGGGTGTATACAAAAGTAGCTACTTTCCACTTGTTGTTTCTAGGTGAATATTTTTCTGTTGAAACTGAAAATAAATATATCACTAAATTGACATTTATCATTAAAAATTTTACCTATATAGTAAGTATGCTTAAACAGAATTTATTACCGTTTAAAAGGGCATTTGGAAAATTAAGATATACTGTATGATTTTTTAAACAACTTGATACAGTTTTCAGTTCTCACAAAAACATGCATTTTTTTTTTTTCTGTTATATTTATTTTCTTTTAACAATTATTATTTGATCATCATTACATGGAAAGTTATTTTTCACAATCGTATTTCATATTAGAAACAAATTTAAAATATTATAATACGGGAAAAAGGAGCTGTAATTGGGGTGTATACAAAAGTAGCTACTTTCCACTTGTTGTTTCTAGGTGAATATTTTTCTGTTGAAACTGAAAATAAATATATCACTAAATTGACATTTATCATTAAAAATTTTACCTATATAGTAAGTATGCTTAAACAGAATTTATTACCGTTTAAAAGGGCATTTGGAAAATTAAGATATACTGTATGATTTTTTAAACAACTTGATACAGTTTTCAGTTCTCACAAAAACATGCATTTTTTTTTTTTTCTGTTATATTTATTTTCTTTTAACAATTATTATTTGATCATCATTACATGGAAAGTTATTTTTCACAATCGTATTTCATCTTAGAAACAAATTTAAAATATTATAATACGGGAAAAAGGAGCTGTAATTGGGGTGTATACAAAAGTAGCTACTTTCCACTTGTTGTTTCTAGGTGAATATTTTTCTGTTGAAACTGAAAATAAATATATCACTAAATTGACATTTATCATTAAAAATTTTACCTATATAGTAAGTATGCTTAAACAGAATTGATTACCGTTTAAAAGGGCATTTGGAAAATTAAGATATACTGTATGATTTTTTAAACAACTTGATACAGTTTTCAGTTCTCACAAAAACATGCATTTTTTTTTTTTTCTGTTATATTTATTTTCTTTTAACAATTATTATTTGATCATCATTACATGGAAAGTTATTTTTCACAATCGTATTTCATATTAGAAACAAATTTAAAATATTATAATACGGGAAAAAGGAGCTGTAATTGGGGTGTATACAAAAGTAGCTACTTTCCACTTGTTGTTTCTAGGTGAATATTTTTCTGTTGAAACTGAAAATAAATATATCACTAAATTGACATTTATCATTAAAAATTTTACCTATATAGTAAGTATGCTTAAACAGAATTGATTACCGTTTAAAAGGGCATTTGGAAAATTAAGATATACTGTATGATTTTTTAAACAACTTGATACAGTTTTCAGTTCTCACAAAAACATGCATTTTTTTTTTTTCTGTTATATTTATTTTCTTTTAACAATTATTATTTGATCATCATTACATGGAAAGTTATTTTTCACAATCGTATTTCATATTAGAAACAAATTTAAAATATTATAATACGGGAAAAAGGAGCTGTAATTGGGGTGTATACAAAAGTAGCTACTTTCCACTTGTTGTTTCTAGGTGAATATTTTTCTGTTGAAACTGAAAATAAATATATCACTAAATTGACATTTATCATTAAAAATTTTACCTATATAGTAAGTATGCTTAAACAGAATTTATTACCGTTTAAAAGGGCATTTGGAAAATTAAGATATACTGTATGATTTTTTAAACAACTTGATACAGTTTTCAGTTCTCACAAAAACATGCATTTTTTTTTTTTTTCTGTTATATTTATTTTCTTTTAACAATTATTATTTGATCATCATTACATGGAAAGTTATTTTTCACAATCGTATTTCATATTAGAAACAAATTTAAAATATTATAATACGGGAAAAAGGAGCTGTAATTGGGGTGTATACAAAAGTAGCTACTTTCCACTTGTTGTTTCTAGGTGAATATTTTTCTGTTGAAACTGAAAATAAATATATCACTAAATTGACATTTATCATTAAAAATTTTACCTATATAGTAAGTATGCTTAAACAGAATTTATTACCGTTTAAAAGGGCATTTGGAAAATTAAGATATACTGTATGATTTTTTAAACAACTTGATACAGTTTTCAGTTCTCACAAAAACATGCATTTTTTTTTTTTTCTGTTATATTTATTTTCTTTTAACAATTATTATTTGATCATCATTACATGGAAAGTTATTTTTCACAATCGTATTTCATATTAGAAACAAATTTAAAATATTATAATACGGGAAAAAGGAGCTGTAATTGGGGTGTATACAAAAGTAGCTACTTTCCACTTGTTGTTTCTAGGTGAATATTTTTCTGTTGAAACTGAAAATAAATATATCACTAAATTGACATTTATCATTAAAAATTTTACCTATATAGTAAGTATGCTTAAACAGAATTTATTACCGTTTAAAAGGGCATTTGGAAAATTAAGATATACTGTATGATTTTTTAAACAACTTGATACAGTTTTCAGTTCTCACAAAAACATGCATTTTTTTTTTTTTTCTGTTATATTTATTTTCTTTTAACAATTATTATTTGATCATCATTACATGGAAAGTTATTTTTCACAATCGTATTTCATATTAGAAACAAATTTAAAATATTATAATACGGGAAAAAGGAGCTGTAATTGGGGTGTATACAAAAGTAGCTACTTTCCACTTGTTGTTTCTAGGTGAATATTTTTCTGTTGAAACTGAAAATAAATATATCACTAAATTGACATTTATCATTAAAAATTTTACCTATATAGTAAGTATGCTTAAACAGAATTTATTACCGTTTAAAAGGGCATTTGGAAAATTAAGATATACTGTATGATTTTTTAAACAACTTGATACAGTTTTCAGTTCTCACATTTTATTTTTTCTGTTGTATTTATTTTCTTTTAACAATTATTATTTGATCACCATTACATGTAAAGTTCTTTTTCGTAATCGTATTTCATGTTAGAAACAAATTTAAAATATTATAATACGGGAAAACGGAGCTGTAATTGGGGTGTATACAAAGTAGAAAAAGTAGTAATATGTTTGCTATTAATTTTTGTATCTATTTGTCTTTGCAATTAAAAAAATATATGAATTAAAATTAACATATATTACATTTCACTGTAATGTGCTCATAAAAATTATTTATGACATACATATTTTAGACTCAAGACGCTTTTACTTCTAATTTATAAAAAATACGTAAAAGTTAAATATATATATATATATATATATATATATATATATATATATATATATCGCATCCCATTTCAAACTTTCATTTAATGACAGATTTTAAATATCGAAAATTATGTTGAAAAGAGTGAAGGAAAAAATATTTTATATCTTATAACCAATGTATCAAATACATGGCATTAGCCCTTTTCTTTTTATTTGATGCCAGGCTTTTATATCCTTGCCAGAAACTCATCTTCAATGGCTGCTGGACACTGATAATCAATTACTTTTACTTTCGCTCGCCCGTTATCAATGAAACAGCGGTCAGCGGATGTTGTGGTGTGCCATTTAAAATACAACAGTGGCTGGGTACAAATGACCCCAAGTCTCTTTGGCCTTAATGTTTACAAAAGGAGGCCACAGATCTTGTGTTTGTTGGGATATGTGTATATATATATATATATATATATATGTGTGTGTGTGTGTGTGTGTGGATATTTGTGTATATATGTATATATATCACTGGCACCCGGCTAACTGAGAAATACCATTTTTCCTTGTTATAATTTAGATAAATGGGTTTTTCAGGCAGAATTATCTGATTTTCTTAAAATTTTGTATACATGTTCATTGTAATAAGGCACTTCCCTGATAAGTTTTGGAGGTTCATTGGTTAATTATAAGGGGGAGGAACAGGGGGATGAGCCTCCCTTAATATAGTGTCGATTTCTTTATTTTTCGAGGGGCTTATTTCAAATTCTTTGAAATAATAAAAAATAATAAATTTTAAAAAATAATTTTTTTAATTTCAAATTCTTTGAAATAAGAGTACAATATACAATGAGTGTGAATAGCCCGTGAGCTCAATGCCCTCAGTTTAACGGGGCAGTTTTCAAGAAAACCCAAAATACAATTTTTTTTTTCCTTAGAAATTACCTTGATTTGAAGCTTGAGGATAGGGAGCTGAAAAACCACCACTGGTATCATTGAAGAGCTGAGGACCTGAAGTGAACTGCCCATACTGACCACCACCACCATACGGTGGAGGGTTACTCGCCTTAAAACCCTTTGGATGCCTTGGTCTACCTAGAAAAAAATATATAAACACTTTTTTTTTTTTTTTTATCTCCAATTTCAAAAAAATAGTTTACATCATTTTAAAACATAGAAAAAATCTCTATATATTAAAAACAAGAACGAAAAATGATGCATCAAGCATAGATTGTGTAGCACTTTCTAACGCTTCCAAAATAATTTTACAAAACATACCGTTTAATAAGCTAAAAGATAACATGTAAGTAAACAATTTGGAAAACGCATAACATATTTAAAAACATAATTTCAGGAATTTCCAACAGATACAATATTCGGAAAAATATCCGAATACTTTTATTCAGCCCTGCATATGATCTATAGATTTGTATATTCTAGGATGCTAAATTTTAGTTTAGTTAGGAAACGCGTAGCACAGTTTAAAATTATATTTCTGGAGTTTCTGTCAATAAACGGAAATGTGTTCGCGAACTTTTTTGCTGCCCTGTATAGGATCTACAGAATTTATACACACCACGTAATAGACAAAAAGTGAGTTAAAATTAAAATCGCGTTTAGTAACTTAAAACACACTTCCAGGAATTAGTGTTAACAGACAGTAGAGAATTCTTTTGTGTGTCCCTGTAAATGAACGATGACTGCTATACACACACTATTCTGTAGTAAGCTTCTTGTAATGCACCTTAGATATATATATATAAATTCCAATGCGTTTAAAATAGTGAAACATTATTTAAATAAACCGCAGACGATTTTTCTCCATAGACGTCATGTAACGGAATTATTTTGACTGTCCCTGTAAAGTAACTATAAGTGCTATGCACACCCTATTCCATATTAAGCTTCTTCCAATGCACCTTAGTGATATATATAAATTTCAATGCGTTTAAAATAGTGAAACATTATTTAAATAAACCGCAAATGATTTTTCCCCATAGATCGCAATGTAACGGAATTCTTTTGAGTGTCCCTGTAATAAAACTATAAGTGCTACACACTTCCGTTGAAATAGGGAACATGCTATAGATAAGGACAATAACATATAAAAATTGCAGAGCAATCCGAGCATATTTACGGGAGTTAGAGCACGGACAGACGGACAGACGGCAGACGGCCATACGGCCAGACAAACCGAAGTCATAAGCACTTTTCAACTAGGTTGGAAAGTGCTAAAAAGTAACCACCGCTGCGGCCGCCGCTGTCTATTAAGATTTTGTGCCTTGAAGTCTTTCTGGACTAATATCCAGCAAACTATTGCAAATAAAAATTTAAAAATTGGTGGTTTTATAAAGAAATGTTCGATAAACACGCTGAAGTAGACAGTTTTTAAATCGAAGAATTATTTTAAGAGATTATTTAAAATCAAAGTTGGTCAAAACAGTTTTCTTATAAAAGTTTTATAGAAACGAAAACTATGCACAGGAATTTAGCCATAATTTGTAAAGATATAGTTGACAAGGTTGGGGTGTGCAGACTGCAATTATATTTTCAATTTGACTCATTTTTTGAGGTTATATTTCAATTTTTTATTCAAAATTTTCATTAATTTGATGAAGATTTATTTCATATTTCATAAATTCCATTATTTGAATCGTTGCCAATTTGTAAAATAGCGCACGTAATAATATTCCCTTTCAATTAAGAGATGTATTAACACGTGACTATTAAAAACAGAAATAAAATTTTAAAATAATAACTAAATGATCACTTGTTAAAAGCATTAAATGTAGAAAATTACGTAATAAAAATATACCTGCGCATGAATATTAAAAAGAGAAATACGAGTAACTAGGGAAATTTACGTCACATTTAAAATGATCAAATAACAATATTTCAAAACAATTTCAATTAATAATTATATTTTCATGCGAGATCAATTTATTTCGACAAAATTTTTTACCTATTACTGCAAATTTTAAAACAGCGTAAATAATAATATTTCCTTTCCAATGTCAAAATTCTTCTATTTGTTTATTTGGTGTTACAGTTTAGCGATAGTTTTTTTTTTTTTTTTTTTTTAATGAAAATTGATTGACGGGATAATGGAGAAGTATCAAAAGACAAATAAGCGTTGAATTAAAAATTCCTCGATAAAAAAACTAACACGTGTAACGCATATGATGTCAACTGAATGTGACGCGACGCCACGATTATGCACGTTTGGCGTTAAATCATATATTTTGGTGACAGTTACAGTTGTAATCTGTTTCAACAGCAGTTGATTCGACCTTAAAATCCCTCAGTCAAAGGAAAATGAATGGAAACCCTGTTACAGCAGATCGCCACTGGTTGTTTAATTATAATACAATCTTCCGTAATCATTTTAGAGATGATCAAATAAGAGTGTTTTTAAATCATGCTGTTTCAGAACGGGGGTTGGCGAGCGTAGCTCGTAGGGGGCAGAGCCCCCTAGTTATTTAAAAGATAAAAAAATTATAACAAGTGGGTAAGTGCGATCGAAGATCGCTCAAAGGGTTTCGTTTAATATTCCTTTAAAACACTTTATCCTTTCTTTAATAAATTCAAACAAATTTCATTTAGCAACAACAACAACAAAAAAGTCATGCTTTAAGTAAAAATTTACCGGTCTATTTTTTCCTTTTTTCGAATATCTAAACCAGCCGGATAGCGGTCCAAGCCTGCTATTATATTCTGTCATAATAATATCCGTCATACGGACTAAATGCAATATTTAAAATATAATTTCAAAATTAAACAAATTGCACACCTTCAAAATGTTAAAATATGCGAATATTGCCATAATCAGATTATTTATATTGATACTTGCTTTGTATTATTCTCAAACATTTGAAAAATTAGTTAAACTTCCTATATGACGTCAGATTTTCTTTTTAATTCTCTAATGACGTGATATTAATCTGCTTTGTCCACTTAACATACTCATTCCTTGTATTATTGAGAAATCTTAGACATTTTCAGTTTTATTACGACTATGACGTCAATCAATTTTATTTCATATTTATGTTTTTTTCAAAGGGTGAAACTTTTTATTTCATTTTCATTTTTCACGTGAAAATCATCTGATAGAAAATTAATTATTGTAGAAAGAATTTCATCGTGGATTTTAACTCTTTGGCATCTGCTATAATGAAAAATGTTTCAATTTAATAGGAAAAGGCTGTTAGAATTTTGGCTTTTTATCTCTATTTATTAAAATAATACGAATTTTTCAAATTTTAATATTTTGAGCTCTTCACAGCTGCTATTTAGATTTATACACTAAGTTTCAACTCTGTAAGTCACATACTTTTTGAGAATGGCTCTGTGACGGACAGGCAACGGAGTGGGGGTAATAGGGTTTCATGAGATGAACGAAACCCTAAAAATGTTATTGCAGTCCCCACAGTTATGATTACTTGCAGCAACGTCAGTGAAGGCTCACTGTGGAGATGCAAAAAGGTTTTGGTTTCTATTTGTCTGTTCCACGATAACTGCCATAAAAATAAAGGAAGTATCTTCAAACATATGAATAATGTTTGTAAATGCATACTTGCAATTTGGTTAATTTGATAACTTATTTAGATAGAATAAAAAACATTCTGAATTATAATTCAAATTATAAAAATATTACATTAATAAATAAGAATTAGTTTTGGGACTTGGGAGAAGAATCCTTTGATGTGAATTTTTGGAATATTTCTATTAAAGTTGATTACTTATAGAATGTCTTTTGCCCTAAATGTTCTTGATTTACTGTTCATGGAAATATCTTCATTGCTGCATTTTCCAGTGATTTTCCATTTTTCAGTGATAAATATCAGTTGCTCATCTGTTTTTAATGCTTTTTATCGTAATATTTTTTGCACAATGATTTTTTATATTTATTTATTGAATTTGTAAATTAATGAATGCAATCAATACCATTATTTATTTTTTTCTTTGTGTTGACTTTAGAACAAAAGGGCCACTGAGCATGAATTCTTAAAAAAGGACACAATGTTCTCAAACAGGTCACTCTTGCACCATGTTCCAAAAATATATTTTTAGCTGGATTGTCTAAAGTAACTTTTTATAAGTAGAATTTCACGAATTTTTTTTCGCGGGATCAATTGAAGAATTTTGCTATTTTTTTCCCACAATTGATTGATGAATTTGACATTTTTTGCCCTGTGATCGATTGAGGCATTTCATGATATTTTGCTGCTATTTTTGTCAACCAATTGGTAAACTTCACGTTCGTCCTTGCAGCTGACTGACGAATTACATTTTTCCCCCAATCGATCGACTAAATTTCACATTCTTCCTCGCGCCTGACTGTCATATTTTACATTTTACATGCGACAGTAACTGTCTTATTTTCCCATGAACAATTGTTGATTTTCCGGATTTTTCAACACGATTTACTGGCGAAACTTGCAGGGTTTTTTCATGTGATTGATGGACGAATTTTGCGATTTTTCCCACGATTGATGGAAGAATGTCATGGGGTTTTTTTTTTTTTTATGTTTTTGTAATAATACAAATTAAACTTTAGTTATCGTTTTGCATTCTGGTTTTTGGAGCGTTCCGGATATAGGGACGCCGGATAACAGATACCAAACTGTATATAGACTGTAAAAAATTAGATACTCTTAGCAATAAAATAATTTATTTTACATCAAAATCAGAAGAATCAGTATATAAAAAATACACGAAAAGAAAAGATGTTTTAATTTAATCAAAGGACTTCATTTAAAAATTAACACAGATTTAATAAGTTGCATTGTAGCGCCATCTGTTGATTTTTAAGAAAGATATCTGTAAATCTGCTCACAAAAATTATGTTTATTGACATTTACAAAGATATCGAGAAGGAAAAAAATCTTATATATTAAAAGGAAAAAGGATTTTCGTCAAATAAATTTTTCCCACGAATTTGCCAATTTTGTGCATGTGTGAACTTAAATCTGGAACCTAACGAGTATTAGAGCACACTCGAATGAGAAAAGGGTGGCGCAGTGGTATAAGGCGCACGTTTCTTCTCTGTTCCTATCATCGTGTTGGTTCAATCCCTGCTATGGACAGAATGATTTTTTGTTATTTTATTGGCAATAATTCATTTTAATAATGCCATATTTAATTCAGGGGGAAAAGTTATATAATTTATATCTTTTTTATTCAAATACTTTATAGTTAAAATTTAACACCCAAGAATTTTTGTTTTAATTACTAAATTTATATTTAAAAGTATTTAAATTAAAAGATAGTGCATCTACTAATTATCGATTAAATAAATTGAAGTGGTCTACAATTTTTATTATATTTGGTATGACCATTCTCAAGATGTCATGTATATAATAAGATAAGTATGGGATTATTTTTCGTAAAAATAAGAGAAAAATAAAAGGAGAGAAAACAAAAAGAAGGGAAAATATTCATACAGGAACTCTAAATTATCTTAATATCCATGATTTAACAATTAAATAATGTGTGAAAATGGAAAATACAAATTCAAGTAATTAAAAAATATTTATTATAAATCGTTAGCTACAAACAGCAAATTTTAAATTCGGGGTTTTAGAACCAGGCTGATAAAAATTAATTTAATGAAAATTTTTAAAGGTCATGTAGTTAAAAAAAAATAATAATAAATCAGAAATACTAAATATTGTTATTTTTTCAAAATATTGGGACTGTGGTAAATAAAATTTAACAACTGACAATATTTTTTAAATTACTTATTTTATATTATAAATATTTAAATTAAAAGATTTTGCATGTAGTTATCGATTAAATAAAGTGATCTAAACTTTTATCTATATATTGTACGGCAATTATCAACAAGATATATTTGAATAATTAAGAAAAGTATATTATTATTCTCCTTAAAAGAAAAGAAGAGAAAAAAGAAAGTCACAAAAATATCCATATAAGAATTATAAAAGAAATCACCTTGATATCCGTGGTTTATCTGGGTTTTAGAGTCAGGCTGATAAAAATAAAATTAATGAAACATTTTAAAGGCTGCGTAATAAATAAAAAAAAAAAGAAAGAAAATACTAAATATTGATATATATATTTTTTAATTTTTGAGACTGTAGTAAGTAAAAATAAATCATTCAATTAATATTTTTAGTTAAATTCTTGCTAAATTAATTCAAGTATAAGAGGATGTAAATTACAAGCTTAAAATTATTTCACTTCATTAGTTGAGTAGGCTGGACTGACAACACAATCTATCGCTTTACATCTATAGAAATCGCTTGCAAAATGTAACAATTCATAAAATTTTCAATATTTAATTAATTTAAAAGCAGCTAATTAAAAATAAAAGCATATTTCTAAGGGAGCTACCATCAAATTTTGACGGGTACCATCTAGTTTGCAGATAATCTGCATTTCAAGAAAAATAACGGAATATCCTGCCTGTAATCCGCAGATTATAGGCAGGAAATTAGGGTACATATAGTCACACAGACTAGTCTTATTTTTTAATTATCAGACAATTCTGTTTTCTTTGAACATAAATTATCACAAAACATGAAATGGTAATCATCTTACTCGCTCTATCAGAAGGATTCATGTTTGGTAGCACTGGTCTGTACCTAAATAAAATAAAATCGACAGAATTAGGCCATAAAAGCAGCAACAACATACTAATACTATTGACATTAACAGGAAGGTGCTATTCATGAATGACAATTTCCTGGTTTCAGATAAATAAAAAAATGGAATAATTTCGGTTTTATGGAGTTAATTAGTTTTGAAATACTATTGGTGACAGAGAATAGTATGCTTTTTCAATGTATACTTTCAATTCTTCAGTAGAGTCAAACTCAGGGCTTAATTTGCGTCTCTGTTTTTAATAAATATTTAAATATTGACCAGAATTCACCGATCAGGTGCGTAGAAATCACAAATTTTGCTAAATTTCGCCGATCGGACGCATAATAATTGCGAATTTCGCCCATCGGGTACGCAAAAATCGCAAATTTTGTCAATCAGGCCCGTAAAAATTGCAAATTTTGCTGATAAGGAGTGTATAAATCACGAATTTTGTCGATCAGGTGCATATAAATCGTAAATTTCGCCGATCGCGTGCGTAAAAATCATGAATTTTGCCGATCGGGCCCGTAAAAAGTGTGCATTTTGCCGATAGGCCCCGTAAAAATCGCGAATTTTGCCGATCGGGAGCGTTTAAATCACGAATTTTGCCAATCGGGTGTGTGTAAATTGTAAATTTCGCCAATCGTATGCGTAACAATCACAAATTTTGCCGATCAGCGCATAACAATCGCAAATTTTGCCAATTAGGAGCGTAAAAATCGTGAATTTCACCGATCGGGTGCGTATAAATCATGAATTTCGTCGATCGTATGCATAAAAATCACGAATTTTGCCGATTGGGAGCGTAAAAATCACAAATTTTGCCGATTAGGTGCATATAGATCACGAATTTCGCCAATCGGGCACGTTAAAATCTTGAATTTTGCCGTTCAGGCATGTAAAAATCGCAAATTTTGCCGTTCGAGCACGTAAAAATTGCGAATTTGGCCAATCGGGCGTGTAAAAATCGTTAATTTCGTCAATCACTAGGAAGATACTACAAGTATTGTCAATCGCGCATGGAAAAAAAACGTTTTTTCCATCCTTGCCAACTGAATTGGGTTATGCTGACTAAGGAGGTGGTTGGGTATAGGGAGCTAACCTTCCTTTTAAAATTAGCCCCCACCCCATTTTTATGAACTTTTAGGCCGATCCTCCCCCTCTTTTCCCGAAACAAAATTTTGTCCACCTTACGGATGTTGGCTATCGACAATCCAGTCATTTTTGTGACTGGCCCTCCTCTTATAAAGGTTGTGCACTCCTACTTGATATCCACATTTTATGACCCTGAATATGTTTACAATTTAGAATAATTATATGTTTCTCCTGCTCTCCATCTTCATTCATGAAATCTGAAAAAATTTTCGGCACTGGCTATCTTTAAAGCTAAATTTACTCCTTCAAAGAAAGTCAAGGAGTATTTCCAATCTTTGAAAATAATCCTAGCTATATCTCTTGTATAAATAGAAACGTGAACTGTTGATATATCCTTGCCAACAGAACAGAATATGTTGACTGGGAAGGAAGGAACCTAGGGGGCTAAGTCTACCCTTCCGAAATTTATGTTTTTTTTATCACACCTCCTCGAAATAAAATTCTACCGATGGCAGCCCTCGACAACCCAGTCATTTTTGTAAGTGGCCCTTTGCTTAAAAAGGTTATGCACCCCGACTTTAAATTTTGAAAATAGTGTATGAAATATAAATATGCAGGCACGCAACGGGTGTTAGTACTGCAGAATATTAGGGCTCCAGTACTTTTTTTCTTAGAAATTAAGCCCTGTTTTCTATTCTTACATACTTCACAGATTAAGACACTCCAAATGCTCTAAATGGAGTTTATGCCTGGACTTAAAACATGGCCAATCTAAAACTTTTAACACTTTGCACAGAAAGCCATTGTTTTGTACTATGTGAGCTGTGTTGTATTAAAGCGCTGAAATCTCCTCACCTACCTGAGATGTGACCAAACAGTAGTAGATGTTGCTCAAATATCTCGATACTTTGTTGAATTTTGTTTCTCATAGAAGGGGGTATGGTGTGGCAATTAAAGCCAATTTCTCTCCAAAACCATCAGAGACTTAGTACCACTTAGCAGAGTTGTTTGGTTTAAAGCAAACCAACCACACTTTTGTTAAACCACACTGGTTTAAACAAAATGGTTTTTTTTTTAACTCTAAAACTAACAGAAAAAAATAGATTTTTTTTTTTTTACAAATGGACAGAAAAGTATTTAGATCAGGATAGAATAATTTGAATTCGGATGCAGTGAAACATGCTTGTTGCATAAGAAAATGAGATGATGCAACTCAGACTCTGATGCAAGATGTCTGGTGTTACGTCATCAGGTATCTCCTTATTGGCTGATTCCAACTATAAAGTGAAAAGCAAAATTGTGCAACAATTTTAAAATATGAAACTGTATGCCTTGGATTTAATGGATAGTCCATGTACAGTACATAATGAATTAGTGATGATATGTGTAACTGTTACAACCAAGACAGGTAATGTGTACTTTGATGCAATCGATACTAGTGGAAAAGCGAGGAACATCTGGAAATTAGGGATGTAACAAATAATGATTTGGCCGAATACTGACTTTTAAAGAAAATTATTTTAATTGTTTATTTATTTATTTTTTTAATTTTAAAATAAAAAATTAAATTAAGGACTAATTGAAATTAATTTTTTGTTTGAGTGTTCAAAAATCATAACAGCTGAATGTATACAAGCACAGTATATAGTGAACGTTTGTTTTCTGAAGCTGGTAATATATAATGAAACCAAACAAAACAGACTTCTTGAAAATGCTGAAAAGTTATTTTTGCATCACAATTTCAGGCTTTACAGAGATAAATAATTTTGTTACCCCTGTATGTTATTTTGAAGTAACTCATTAAATGTTTTTTCAGTATAGGTAATAGTTTTTTTCTTTTCAATGTATCAAACTCAATAGTTCGTTTAATCAACATCTAATGTTTAATTTTTAATTAGCAAAGTAATTATATAGTCATATATTTATTCTAATTTTTTTATTTAAATGTAAAACTAAAAACTAGAAAATATTAATTTAATTTGTGAAAGATTAAGCATTTTTACAAGACAGTAAAATATTTGTTTTTAAGATTTATGAATTTTATTGTTTAAGAAACTTATCATTATAAATCAGATTAAAAATATATATATAAAGTTAATATTTTTAAATTCACTGATGATTTAAATTTTAAATGCAGTATATATTTTGCATTTTAATGTGAAAGAAATTAATGTTGCAATACTTACTTAAATTCACATGATGCCTAAATATGCGGCAAGAAAAATATATTTATGTAATATCATTATATAGAGTTATTTATAAGTTGTCATGAAGCTTTAAAATTGAGTAAGTACTAGGATTTCTTTTTCTTATAATAATTAATGTATTTAGATATTCTTTAATGTTGTTTGTTAAAAATATTTACAATCACATTTTGTTTTGATTTTCTGGATCTTATTTAACCAAATATCTTAGAATATTCGACCAAATATGCAACTATTCGGCAAAATGGCTAATTTATATTCGGCTACAGGTATTCAGCCGAATATCTGTTCAATATTCGGCCATGCCGAATAGGCCGAATACCAAATAGTGGCCGAATATTAGTTACAAATCCTACTGAAAATTTGAAATTTTAAAAAAAATGGTTATTGCTAGTATAAAAAAAAAAATGTAAATTTGAGTTGCAACTGATCAGTTGTAACAGATAACGCCCCAAAAATGTGGCACATATTATGCACAAATGAACATTTAAATGTTATAACATACTAGCTGTTACCCGCGACTTCGTTCACGTATCATTAAAAGAAGAATAAATACATTAATTAAGCAAAATTTCATTCCCGATAGTTAGAAACGTAAATAATTAACTAACTCTTTATCACATTCCATAGGAGACAATACAGTATTTCTATGTTATAGAGGCCTGGACATAAGTAAGTTTTAAAAAAGTGAAATTTTGTAACAAATAATCACAAAAAGGAAACTGCAACCAATGAAGAAAGGCGGGCCAAATAAAATCATGGAGATCGGCGAATTGTGTAAAAATATATGTCAAGTTTACCTGGTAAATCCATTTTACTTTTAACGCCTTTTAACATCCTTCAAAGTTAATGGAAATAGTATATTCTTTTTCATTAAATTCAATTCTTGTGAATAGGAAGTAATAATTGTAGACCTAAATGCAAGGAGCTTAAATTTGCCTCCTTGATTTAATCTATAACTGAAAAAAAATCTTTATTTCTAAATGGAAATCTCAAGAATAAATTAATTCATGAAGTTTGAATGTGTGAAAATACGTTTTTACTTCTCAAAAATTTAACTGTAATCAAGATTTTTTTTTTTCTTTCACCATCTATTCAAATTGAAAATAAATTCTTTTTTTCAGTTTTAATGAGAAAATATTAATCTGTTTTATTTCTTCTTTTTTATCCACAAAATTAAAATAACTTAGTTGCCATTTTTTGAGAAACTTCGTTAAAATTTACAAAATAATAATAATAATAATAATAATAATATCTCGGAATTTAAATAATTTTTTTAAATTCTGAGAGTTTATGACATCCTCGGATCAATGATAACCAGTGTTAAGTAAATTGCGTTGCATTCGACAATCTGAAAGGAGTAGTTACGAAATACAAACAGGCAGTCAGATTTCAATATACAGTATAGAACCATTTATCCAGAATGGTCGGGGCCAGATGTATTCCGGATAACTGGTTTTTCTGGATAACTGGTTGGACATTAAAACAACATCCATTTGATGAGATTTGTAGAATAAATGTGGTTATAACATTGTTACTGATTTTAAATTATTAAATTACTCTGATTAAGGCTCAGATCCTATCAAGATCAAAGATTAATCAGAGTTTGAAAGAAGGCAATATCTGGCAATACCTTGAAATCAATAATACTGCATAAGAATCAAAATGCTCAATGTCTGACTAAATAGGCTTTCATTTCAAATACTAGATATTGGTCATGTTGTACAATGCATGTGGTAATCTATCAAGCAATGCACATATCAAACTGGCACTGCATGGCACTTTTTTCTGGAAAAAATTCTGAAATCAGTCAGTTGGAAATATCATCCCGGATAACTGGTTTTCCGGTTAACTGGATTCCGGATAAATGGTTCCATACTGTAATAGATTTCCATTTATTTTTATTTTCCTAATAATCATACTGTGGTTTTTGGCAAAAAACTCTCATCTGTATGTAGGGGAGACCGGTACACAGTGGACCACTTTTTCAGTTAACATTTTTTTTTCTCTTTAACAGACTGACCGATCTGTATGAAAATATTTTTGAATATTCCTTAAACCTTCTTACATCCATCATAATTTTCTCAAAACATAGTTTTCAATACATTTTTCAAAAAAAAAAAAATAAATAATAATAATTATATACACTTGTAAAGTGGACCACTATTAGGTATTATCTAAAATACAATATAAATCTATTTTTCATTAATCTAATTCTTTTTTGTTGCCCCTTCACCCGCAAAATAACATAGTAATATAAATTTTGAAACAAAAACAAAAAATTAATTATATTTTGAAAATATTAACAGATTAATACAGGAACAATTGCAATTTAGTTGAAGTTATTACTTAAATACAAAAAAATCAGCGCACATTAAAATTTGCAAATGAAATTCCAAAGTACTTATGAGTAAGATTGAGCCTGGATTTTTCAAGAAATAATTTTGGGTCTGAAAGCAACATTATGAAATCATTGACATCAACAGCAGATTCATCTACAGTTTCGGGAGAAATAAACTGATTTCCATTCAATTTGCGTCTCATGAATCTTACTTGAATAGAATCATCAACAATTAGACTACAGTTATATTTATCAAAGGCAGTAAATACAAAACAAAATATTTCTTACTATGTTAAATAAATTGTTATTTTTATTTGTTTACTTTATTTTACAGTTAAATCTACTTTAAAACAATCTTTCTTTATAGAAAATAAGCAATTATTAAATATTTTGAACATTCTGCATTACAGGAGCAGAATGGATTGTGGACCACTGTGCCCCAGGAGTGGGTGGTCCACTGTACCCCATGTTGAAGTTCAATAAATAATCGTATTAATATTGTTTATAGCTTTCTTTAAAACATATTAACTTTAAAGTAAAATAAAAACAAGTATCTTAGCTTTGCAAAAAAACTGTTTTATTTTATTTATCTACAACCTTTAATTACTAAAAAAATATGATGATGAAAAATTTTACTTTTAGAAGCTCAAAACAACAAAGCAGGATAAAATAGTTCAATCTGAGCTAAACATATTTTCTGAAGGCTATAAATAATCATTGCGGTGCTGTTGTCTATTAGGATAGAAGAGAAACTTTTAAAAAAATTAAATAAATAAAATATTAGGGGGTGGTCCACTGTGTACCGGTCTCCCCTAACTCATATTCATGCTTAATAATCGGTATAGATAAAAAAAAAAATTTAAATTTTTCGTTTTAAATATGGCGTGAAACTCATCTACTTTCTACGCTTTGATACTTACTGATCCTTGTATTATTAATGTAAGGAATTGATTAACGCTCCTTGTAAAACACATTTGAAAATTCCCGTTTTATTTCAAATATGACGTCACTTTTTCCTCAGAGAAATCTCTTTTTATTAATGGCATAATTCTTGTTAATTTTACTTTTCTGGCAATCAGGACATAAATTTTAGCGGAAAACTCACATTTCTATGTAACTGGTATTCAAGCTAATTATTAATCAGTATCGATAAAAAATATTTCAGCTTTTCATCTTAAATATTACGTCCATTATATATCTATTTTCATTATACATTGATAGTGATGCTCCTTGTATTATTACGAATATTTGAAAATACATGTTTTATTTATGACGTCATATTTGTCCAAGCCGAGGAGGATCCTTTTCATAGTTCCATGGTCCAAGCGAAATCTATTTTTAATAATATAATTAATAATTTTCAGTTTTCACGTGAAAATCGTTCAATTGAAAATTAATTGTTGAGGAAAAATTATTTTTCCGTGTTTTTGTTTATTGGCAACAATCAAAGCCGATAAAGTAAAATGGTTATATTGTATGGAAAAATGTCCATTTATTCTCTATGAAAATAACGAAATTTTGAATTAAGAAAAATATTTGAATAAAATAAACAAAAACCAGCCTATGTTCATTTGAGGGTTATAATCAACCTGTATGCAAAGATACAGGATCATTAAATGCTCCATTTTGACACTGGCTTCAGCCTAACATTTGCACACAATCAGATTTATAATATTACTAGCTGTTACCCGTGACTTCGTTCACGTAACTTTAAAAAAAGAATAAATGCATTAACTTAGTAAAACATTTCACTTGATAATTAACAACATATATAATTAACCAAAGCTTTATCACATTTTATAGGAGACAATACGGTATTTCTTTGCTATAGGGGCCTTGACAGAACCCAGTCTTAAAAAAGTGAAATTTCATGCCAAATAATATATACAATCGCGAAAATGAAACTGCAACTAATGTAAAAAGGAGGACCAAGTAAAATCGTGAAAATCGAGGAATTCCTCTTCGTAAAACGAAAAACAACACTGGCAGAATTCTTCTATACAACAGTGCATTTTAGGTGGTATTTGGTGTACAATTTGTATATGTGTGCATTGCTAAATGGGCATTATTATATTGTTTATTTGCATAGACGTATGTTATATATTTCTTACTACATTATCTTGTTTATGTATATATTAAATTAAGTGCTTCACGCTAAGTGGTGTAAATAGTGAACAAACTGCTTGTGGATTTTATAAATTGATAGATATTTCACAAAGATATAACAATCTGATGCGATTCTAAAATGTAAATAAAGGTCGCTAGAAAGTACTTTAAATTCTGCCCAATTTAACCTCGATATTTTCTCTATCGCGTCAAGAACACTATAAGCAAATAAATACCGACGACACAAATCTGATAATCTAAATTTACATATTTTTGTTAGTATATATAGGATTATTTTAATTTACTTCATGCACTTGAAATTTTTTAAGCTTTCTCTAGGGTTAGGTGTCGAATAAATGTATACTTTCTTGTTATTTTATTTTGCCATTTCTATTTATTCTATTTTCCATTCATTCCATTTATGGATATTGATTTCATTTACATATTCGTGTCAAAGAATATTCTTTAAAGTTATTATCAGGATTAGGATAGGATAGGATTCGATTAGGGTTAGGATTAGGAATAAAAATTGAACGACAATGGCATGATCGATTCAGGTTTAAAGTATGAACCAGGAAGTCTATTTACATCATGAAGCAATAAGAAAATTAGAAAATTATCGGCTAATATTTTTTAATATGTTTTACAGTCATAGTTGGCATCATAGGTGAGCTGGGAAATGATCATCTAAAATACCATTAAGTGTTTACCACGCAAAAATCAAATCTGGTTACAGCAATGTATTTAATTTTGCACCAAATTTTAGTAGTTGATAAAAAAAAAAATCAAATTGACTATGGACCTTATTACAGACCCCTAACCTTCCTATTTTCAGAAATGTTCTACCTATATGTAAAAAAAATTCTACTGTATAGAACGCGCTTTCACGTTTATAATGTTATGAATTGGCATGATCGGCTTGTTCAAGTTTACACAATTCGGCTGGAAGAAAAGATTCATTACTTTTTTATTTCTTCTTTGCTTTTGCATTACGCGAATTTGTTGGTAAAATTGATTTTCTTTTCGATAACATTGTTGTTTTTTAAGTTTAAAAAATATTGTAATTTTACTTAAACATTGCTTTAAAATCTATGCAATTTTTCTTATCCTGCAAGACTTTACAAAAATCTATTATGAAACAACTTTAAAAAAAGCTATATTTAAAAAAGACAACACAGTTTTTCCTATTTTAAAACTAAAAGAAATGTAAAATTAAATTCCGGTTCGAAACGACGATTTACAAATGTGTTTTCGATTGTGGGAAAATGATAGAGGAAAAATGCTGTTACTTCGACACAATCATATTAAATCTTTAGCTTTTATGAGAAAAGCAACTTTCTTTTTAAAAATATAGTTATTTTTATTAAGATTTTCGATACGGATAATTTTGCGATGCAGATCATTAACATTTGCCATCATATTTTTTTTTATTTTTTTTACACTTTTTAAAATTTAAATTAAAAATATGGTATCTTTATGTTAGCCATGTGCAGACGATAAATCGCCAACCTATCCCATCATTCGTATTGAATTCATTAAAAATATAAATCTTTCACTCATTTCATTTAAAACACAGAACTTTAATTTACAACACATACATTTAAAATGCATATATTACGTACATTTAAAATAATTCCTTTCATGTGAAAAAGAAAAAAAAAAGAGAAATTAATCACAAATAATTTGATAACCAAAGATCATTTTATTTCAACATCAAAACAAATCTGTTTTATTTTTCTAAATATGACATCATATTCGCTTGCTTTCCATACTTACTTGTATTTATGCACTTTGTATTATTATCAAATATTTGAAAACGCACGTTTTATTTCTAATATGACATCATTTCATATTCTGTTTAATTCTTAAATAATTCATTTCATTTTTCACGTGGAAAATTTTCACTTGAAAATAAATTGTTGATTAAAAATTATTACTCAGGGGTTTTATTTTATATTGGCAACGATAAAGTATTAGCAACGGTAAAATAAATTTAACCATTTTAAAAAAAGCTGCAAAACCGGGCCCTTTGGGCCAAACCAACCAAACCAACCAACCATTGTAAAATATACGAAAAAATGTCCATTTATTCTGTATGAAAATAATGAAAATTTTAATTTTTAAGAAAAATATTGAAATAAAATAAACGAAAACCAGCCTATATTCATTTGAGGGTTATAATCAACTTATATGCAAAGATACAGGATAATTAAATGCTTCATTTTGATGCTGGCTTCAGCCTAACATTTGCACACAATCAGATTTATAATATTATTAGGATATTAGGATAGGATTAGGATGGCTGCTCGGAGTATGGACATTTTTTCGTATAATATTTTAAAATGGTTAAATTTACTTTACCGTTGCTAATACTTTATCGTTGCCAAATAGTTTTAACCCGGAATAATAATTTTTACTCAACAGTTTAGTTTCAATTGAAAAATTTTCACGTGAAAAATGAAAATGAAATAAAAAAATTAAAGAATTAAAAAGAAGATTAAATAATATTATTAGAAATAAAATGTACTTTTTTTAGTTTTTGATAATAATACAAGGTTTCAATATGCGTAATCATAGGAAACAGGCGAATATGACGTCATACATCGCAAATAAAGAGGATAGGCTTTGATTGGTGAAAAAAAAGGATCTTGGGTTTTTTCTTCACTTTTTTTTTTTCGTTTGTATGGTAAAATACTTGGCGTTTTACCGTCTGCGCACGGCTAATATAACTATACCGTATTTTTTATTTAAATTTTTAAAAAAGTAAAAAGAAGTTTTAAAAGAAAATGGTTAGCAAATGTCAATAATATGCTCCTCAAAATTATCTATGTTGAAAATGATGTCATGGATAGCGAGAAATAGCTATTTTCATTTTAAAACTAAAAGAAATAACTCGATTACCTAA
Source organism: Maratus michaelseni (assembly GCA_963931845.1). NCBI lineage: Eukaryota > Metazoa > Arthropoda > Arachnida > Araneae > Salticidae > Maratus > Maratus michaelseni. The sequence goes on from OZ007589.1 coordinate 472,221,087, forward strand.
AAAAAAATGACGAATGTTAATAGTTTCATTTTTGTTGATAAAACATAAGATTTAATATTATTTCGTTAAAGTAACATAATTTCCCCTATGCCAGTATTGAAATTAATTGCCTGGAAAAGAAAATTAACAAGAATTATGTCATTAAAATGGGATTTCTCTGGAGCAGTGGCCCAGCCAAGGGGGGGGGGGGGGGTTAAACCCCCCCCAGAGCTAAAAAAATTACTATAATTACCGCTTATATGAATCAAAATTCCGCCTTCGCGGAATCCGCCGCTTTGTTAAATCAAATTCTATCCAACAATGTGATTCAATTAAACGGCGAGAATTCTACTTAAAACTGTGAAAGCGCATATTACATACTTCGGTTAAGTCAAAACTGGTCATTTGGACTGCGTCACTTTGTCATAGTAAAAGTGTTTGACAGACGCTTTGAGTTATAAAAGCATTTTTAAAAGACGCTTTCTTGTTTGTTTGGGGTTTTTTTTCCCCTCGTAAGGGTCGTTTCATAGTTTTTTTTTTTTTTTTTTTTAATAACCCTTGTCTGAATTCTATAAATTTTTCCTCAGTTATAAATATAATGGTTTTACAGACCATGGAAAAATTTTGATATTGAACTCTAAAAGAAATGTTTTCTTCTCTCTTCTTTTTAGGTGCGTTCGTAGTTATACAAATAACGTAGCACCTATAGTCGTAACGTAGCACCTGGTCCATGCGTCTGCCCGTCTGTCCGCATATAACAGCGCAAAAATTACCAAACCGAATGGTTTGAAATTTAATATATGTGGAATCGTTGCAGAAATTTGTTGAGTCATTTCAAATTTTATGAAAATTGAATCAAAACTTAAAAAGATATTAATAAAAGGTTTTCTTTATTCTATTAAATCCTATCATACGTAATCTATATAATAAAAGCGGATGTCATGTGATTGAGGAAAACAAATACGGGCTAACCACATCTTTTTCCATATGCCAATCGGCCATCTTTATTCAAAATTATTTTTTCCTATAAAATTGCATAAAAGTTACACTTTTAGAAAGATCGTTCAAAAGAATTGTTTGGTTGAGAGATGAGTTACATTCAAAAATGTATAGATTCTGAGATAACTTCAGTGGAAAATAGGTTAACCGAATGTCTCAATCCATTAGGCAGGAGATTCGTTCATGATGAGTCATAAAAATATTAAACCATGAAGGTAATCATTCACAAAGCAAGATCTCCATGGTGAAAAAAAAAATTGCATTTGAAAACGTGGCATACATAATAGGGAAAAAAAAGGCATGCTCATTTAACTCCTAGAAGACTACATAATTCCTTTCATTGAAATGATGAGGATGAATTTTTTTTAATTGCGAAACTAGTTATAAAATGAACGCGCACCTCATTTGTCTCGTTTAGCGTACAATTTCCCACTTTTTTTTTTCCTTTTTTGCAACGGGTCCTTTAAAATAACAACAAAAAAAAAAAAAAAAAGTTATTGTCCGAACTCTCTGAAATTTTATTCGATTCGAAATATAACTGTATCCAACCCCTCTTTAAAATTCCGTGAAATAAATCTAAGTCTTTGACTAAAGTCGAAGAGAACAGAGTCACATCAAAAAAGACTAAATCATAGACTTAGTCACATTTAACAGTGAAAACATGAGCCGAAGCCGAGCTAACCCACGCCAAAACAGCACCTAACTTTCTTTTAGCATTTTTATCGAAAATTTCTCAGATTTTTTTAAATACTTTTATTCATCAGAGCGTTTCAAAATTTTTGTAGGCGCTGTAAATTTGATCTTCCGAGATGCTTTTAAAAGATTGTGCCGAAATACAGACGTTTAGTTACTTTTAGCATCGAAAAAAGATTGTCTTCGAAAAGCGCGATATAACGTGCGGTTCTAAATAAATCATAATTTATATTGTTTTCAGTTGTTTTACACCTTTAAATTTCCCATTTATAATAAACTCTTTATGCTCAACATTTGCATATTAAAAGTAATCTCTATACTAAATTTCATGTTTTTAACACTAACAGTTTCAACTAAATCATAATTTAGAATGCTTTTAGAAAGTTTTTCGTTCATTTCATCCTTTTAAATTTTGAATTTAAAAAAAAATGTTCTAAGGAAGCATTTACTACATAAAAGTAATCATCATGCCAAATTCCAAGTTTCCACACCAAATGTATCACATAAATCACAACTTTAGAATGCATCTTACTCTTGCATTCTTTTAAATTTCGAATTGAAAAAATAAATTCTGGGCGAGCATTTACATCTCTTAAATACCATAATATAAAATTTCAAGAGTCTAGCCCTAAAAGTTCTAAATATATTATGATTTAGAACATTTTTAGAACGTTTTCTGCTAATTTCACTTTTTAAAATTTTGAATTTTTTAAAAACCGTTTTGAACGAGTGTAAAAAGTGAGATCTTAAAAGTAACCACTATGTCAAACACCAAGCATTTATACCAACTGTATCACACAAATCGCAATTTTAGAACTTTTTTGTTCTTGCAACCTTTTACATTTCTAAATTTTAAAAAACTGTTCCGGATGATCATTTATATTTCTAGAGTATAACAGCCGTGCCAAATTTCACATATCTAGCACAAACAATTCCTAATTAATTGTTTTTAGATCATTTTCAGACCGTTTTCCACCCATTTCATCCTTTTAAATTTAAAATTTCTTTAGAAATCGTTCTTAGAGAGCATTTACATCCCAAAAGTTACCACCATGCCAAATTCCAAGCTTCTATACCAACTGTATCGCACAAATCGCAATTTTAGAACATGTTTTTGCTCCTGCTAACTGTTCTGGGCTAGCATTTAAGTCTCTAAAGCCAGCCTCTATGCCAAATTTCATGTTTCCAGCCTATGGCTATGATATAGAATCATATATATTTTATGTTTTATTCTAAAATTTAATTTTTCTATCTTAAAGTTTCTCTATGTGAATTAAAGTCTGCATTCAAAATCTTTTTATTCTTTAATCTGGAAAGTAATCATTTCTTCCTAGAGCTAACAATTTTCCCAGATTTTTCATTGTAACAGTAAAAGTACGTAACTTCTCTGTGGTTTCAATTTGTTATTTTAATGTACTGCAGATGACTTTAACATATGCTGTTTTGTCTTTCTTCGTATCTTGTGTTAAATGCAGGCGCCGTTTTCATAAATTGATTCCGGCATCAGATATGCAATATCAACATTTTTGTGTTCGCTGCTAACACATGTCTGGCTTTCTCAAAAGGAAAAAAAAAAAAAAAAAAAAACCTGGAGTGCCTGGTGAGAAAATGTAGTGTTTGGCATATTTTCACTTATGTGTTGGTGAAAATGTATCTGAAAAATTAGATCAGATCTTCTCTAACTGTTGAACAAGAAGGTCGATTATTTAGAGGCGTAAAGAGGACCACCCTCGCCCTTTCCAGATGTGTCGATGTGTCCGGAAATAAAGAAAAGTTTTCACGTGATTATGAGTCTTTGATTGTACTGGTTTTTTGTTTGCTGTGGACAGTTTCCTATGAGGAGGGGAACCTAGGGTTATTTCGATTAACTTAAATGCACCAAAAATTACGATCACCTCCATCTCCGATTTAGAACGTTTACTGCTCCTTTCCCCTTTTTAAATTTCGAACTTTTTAGAAATCATTTTTAGTGAGCATTTACATCTTTTAAAAGTAACCGCTAGATTGAATTTCAAATTGCTAGAATCAACAATATCGTAGAAACCGCAATTTTAGAATGTTTTTTGTTCTTACACCACTTTGGAAATTGTTTGGAAATTGTTGTATAAAATATAGCCAATGTTAGAGAGGAGATGGTTACCAGAATTTTGACACCATTATTAAGGTTCCATACTTGAAAAGTAAAAACTGAACTATTATAAGATCATTTATGTGTCTTATTTTTCTGGTGCTCAGCGGGGAGTTGAGGGTTATGAACGCAGAATCATCTAAGGATTGTTGGTAATGATTTTCAATGTGTCTGTAATTATCTGAGATATTAATTAAAAACCCATCTAGAAAACAAAACGGCATGGATCAAAACATTGTTGCTACTTTGTGACCTCCTTTTGAAGCGCGCTTGGCACAATGCTAAGATTAAACTTTGTATAAGATCTTTGCTTTAGGTAAGACGAATCATAGTGAGAGTCAACATTTTTCATTTCCAACTGAATTCAATCATTGAAGGCAAATATTGAAAAATAATTCGTAGAATAATTCCAAGACATTAAGAGTCAGTAATTTTGAGACAATAGCTTATAATTCAATATATAATTCATTTATTATGAAAAAGTGTTCGATAACAAATCACTTGAATTCTCATGCCTGAAAGTTCATTTTTGATTCATTTTTTAAAATGAATCGGAAAGTTTCGCGTTGCTTAGAATACTTTGTTTTAATGCTTTAAAATTGTCTACTATTACGTCAAATATGATTGACAAGTAACTTTTCGTGTGAAACTCAGCGACTGTACTGTATATAAAATTATTTGCTGTACTGTACTCTTCCATCTTAAAGTTTGCCTCTCATCATTTTTAACCCTCCAGTGCACGGCTTGGGTCTGTGAGACCCAAGCATGTATGTGTTTTATGAACAACGTTTTTGCAACCCGTGCACTGGCGGGTTAAACACTTTATAAATCTAATCTAGTTTTGTGTTATTTCATTGGTACATTTTATAGTTTGTAACTCTAATGTTGTTTAAATGAATCATAACCAACTTAATTGCGGAGAAAAGCATTATGATTTCATTCATTTAAGACTGATTCCATTAACCATTGATTCATATAACCGGCGACCACCTTTATCAGAAACTCAAAACCCCCCCTAGAACCAAATTCTGGCTGCGCCACTGCTCTGGAGAAAAAGAGACGTCATATTTGAAATAAAACGGGAATTTTACAACATGTTTTAAAATGAGGTGAATCAATTCCTTACATTAATAATACAAGGATCAGTAAGTATAAAAAGTAGATGAATTTCACGCCATATTTATAACGAAAAATTTAAATTTTTTTTAAATCTATTCTGATTATTAAGCATGAGTATCCGTTATATACAGATGACAGTTTTCTGTTTAAAATCACATCATAATTTTAAGAAAAGGAAAATGAACACGAATCTATTATATTAAAATCTGACCGTGTGTTTGTATTTCGCAACTACTCCTAGACTATCGAACGCAACGCGATTTACTTAATATCTGTTATCATTGATCCGACGACGATGTCACACAAACTCTCAGAATTAAAAAAATTAAATTAGATGCCAATTTTTTTTTTTTTTTTTTTTGTAAATTTTAACGAAGTTTCTCTAAAAACGGAAAGTAAATTACTCCATATTTGTGTATAAAAAAGGAGAAATAATATCAGTATATTTTTTAGGTACTTTTCGGTTAGCCGGGCGCCAGTGATATATATACATGTATATATACACACATATACGATAAACAAGATTGGTACTTGGCAACCATTTTTGGCGATCAATCTCCTGGCACGGATAATACGTAAGTACCCATATTTTCACATGTTCGAACTTCATGAATCAATTTATTCTGGAGAACAAAAATTGCCTGTCAACATACTGTCATTTAGAAAATAAGATTTGTTTCAGCTAGGAGGCAGAATTGAATTTATAGAAAAAGCATATACTATTTCCAATTAATGTTTTTTTGAAGGATGGCTGTTCCAGGGTTGGCAAAAAAACGGGTTTTTTTGAAAAAAACCAAAAAACCCAGTTTTTTTGGTTTAAACCAGGTTTTTTTGGTTTAAACCGGGTTTTTTTGTATCTTTTTTAATTACATATATGCACATCAGTAAATAAAATTTAACATTGACAAGAATGATTATTACAATAACAATATATATATATTCTGAAAACAGTTTAAACAAAATAAATAAACAATTGTTATTAATTATGTACAAATTCAAATCATTAAATTTTATTTAGAGCTGAGCTAACATCATTTACATTCAAATTCAAAACAGTTATATATATACAAAAGTTTCCTATGTAATACATAGAACATGATCACTTGTGCCGTCAGGTTCTACAGTAATGGTGATAAGTTTTAAATAATTTTTAAAGATTACTTTTTTAAAAAGTTGAAGAAATAATTGCTGTTTTATATATACATATTTCCAAATGCAACCTGTAATTCATGTTTACCAAATGATTTAGCACACTTATAAAACATATTAATATGTTTATGTATTTCATATTGCATTCATAGAATGGATTCTGTATCTTAATGTTGATACTTAAAAGTTTTTAATAGTATTTAATTGCAAGATTTATATTAAATTCTTTAAAGACTTAATCTATTGCCTTCCTATATTTTTTCATTTTAATAAGCAACACTTAGTTGTGTTACATAAGAATATAAAGATATAATGTAGAATTTTACCTTGGTATGCTATACTAATTTTTTTTTTAAATAAAAATAATGCAAAGAAAAGAAAGTGAGACTTACTTTTTTATTCAATTTAAAAAAACAAATTGAATTTCAGTAAGAAAATTAAATTGAAATATATTTAAAAAATATATATAAAAGAAACATTTTAAAAACATGGAAATTGAATAAATTTTCAAAATTTTAAGAAAATGGAAGTACGACACATGTCTATAAAGATTCTATGTTAATAAACAGGATTATTAGGGTTTAATGTTTTAAACAAAAAAACAAGTTTTGCCGCTTTTTGTAAACCCAGTCTGTTGCGTAACTTTGATTGTACAACACCAAATGAAGAAAAAATTCTCTCTACATTTGCAGTAGTCGCTTTTGCAGTAAGAATCGTTTCAACTTCTTTCAACACACCATCATTGAACTTTTTGATTTCATTTTCTTGAATATGCCACCATTCTATAGCTGATACATCTTTGCTAAAATCATTCTCAAAAAGATATCTTTGAAATGGAGAACTTTTGGCACAAAATTTTAGTATCAGAGATAATAAATTGTTTTTGGGAAATTTTGTTTTAGCATATTCCAATGCTTCTTTTTTTTCCTCCGATGACAATTCGAGATCAGCATCCTTGGCTCTTGGATCCAACAGATAAGCAAGAAGATGGGCTGGTGTTATTGCCATTTTATAATGAGTATCTAGTTTTTTCATAATGTCTTTATTCAGTTTCAAATCTTCCATCTGTTTTTTTAAATTTTTAAAAAGAAAAACAGTTTCTCCAATTGTACAATTTTGACTTTGTACTTTATCTAAAGCTACACTAATTGGCTTTAATTGTTGAAAATAGTCTTCAGCATTTCTTTTCAATGAAATGTTTGAAACTAGACTTTGGATATTTTTATCAATTTTGTCTTTATTATTTTCGCATATAGTTACAAGAACTGACCATGATTTCAGATAGCTGTCTAAAGCGTCAGCAAATGAGTTCCAGCGAACTTCACAAGGCATTATTAGTTTTGATGTACTTGCATCTTTTCTGAAGCACGCATTTGCATATTGGTTGTTTCTGAAGTATTTGATTACATGCAAAATTTGTTCTTTTACATTTGGATAACTTATATCATTTGCCAGTAAATTTAAAATATGGGCTGCACATCCATAAGTAATAATATTAAACTTCTTTTTCATCAAACATATCCCCCATTTTTCAGACATTTCCAGTATTGTCTGTCACTAATGCTTGTATTAAACATTGAAATTCCGATTGGCATTTATTAATGGTTGTAGTCGCAATATCATACAGATTTTCACTTGTATGAGCAATTCCTGATGTATCAATAGTGTCTGCTAAGTATGTATTCCCGTCTTTTGTTGTTAAAGTAACACAGATCACAGGTTCGTTGTGAATGTTTGACCATCCATCTAATCCTAATGTGACAACTTCATTTTTTAATATATTTGCACATTTTTCTTTTTCTTTGCTGTAAGTATGATCTAATAAATCCCCAGCAATTTGTTTTCTTGACGGTGGAGAATATTCTGGGCGGAAACTCTGAACCATTTTAATAAACTCAGGATGCTCTACAGTGCTAAATGCCGTATTTGTAGCATATATAAACCTAGCAACTTGTTCATCAAACATTTGCTTTTGAGATGGTGTTGATTTACTGACAAAAAAGTCCATAGTATCTCTTTTCCTTTTTAAAGAACCAATTTCACTTGTTGCTCTTTGTGTTATTGCTGAATCCAAAGAACTTGAAATACTGGATAGTGACACTGACACATCATCTACACAAAAATAAAAATAAGAATTGCTTAATGATACAGAACATATTACTTCAAAAATCATAATCATATAATTAACAATAATTCAATATAAAGACATTTTTTTTCTTTGTTTTACTGCAAAGTAAACATCTCTATCATATTGATATATTTATTTTTGATAATTTATTTAATACTCGAGATAAAATTACCATGTCTTTTATAATTTTGGATATTTATGATTGGTGAAAACTTAGTTAATCTCTAAGAGCCATGCATAAATTAAAAATTAACAATTTCATTTAATAACAGTTCTGATCACATAATTTGTTCTTAATAATATGATTAATTTGTAAAACTTTCAAACTTTTATCAAATGTAATTTTAAGATTATCAAAATAAAGTTCTCTAACAAAAAAATGTCTATTTAAAATTTTCTTGTTTTTTCCAAAATTTCATTACTTAGAATTACATAAATATTTTTTATTTCATAGAATATAACTTTCTAAAATCAAATAGCATATGCAAATTAAATAATAATATATGTGATTTTTATAATTTATCTTCTCAATCAAATAGCATTTCAAATAATAATGTAATTTTTTATAAGAGTTTAGAATCATCTGAATGAAGATATACATAATGTGTTCTCAATATGCATTACTTGTAATTTTACAGATAAATTAAAAATTTTGAATTTAACAAATATTTAACTTATTAACAAATTTTTAACAATTTTCTTTCAAAATTAAAAATAATAGCAGCAATAATAATGATAAAATAAGTACTTACCATTATCAACAAAATCAGAATCAGAATGATGATGAGAATTATTACAAGTTTCAATGTGTTTCTTCATCCTAGCTACTTGACCTTCCATTTCTTTATTACAATTTTTGCATCTAGCTCTACAACCTTTCCTTTTATCATTTTTTACTTCATTAAAATATAACCAAACTAAATCTTTTCTTCTACCAAAATTAGACATTTTTTGTTCTCAAATGCTAACTCTTAGACCATTCATACACAGGTGCATACACAGGTGCAACTATGATGAAACTGTGACTTATGCAGGTTGACTGCTGAAATGAGTTGAGCTGTTCAGTTAGAAGTAGAAGTTATTTGTACATCAAATAATTTGAAAACTTAATTATACAAGAAAAAAATCTTAAAAAAAATTAACAAAAAAACCAATTGGTTTTTTTCAGAAAAAATTTTTTCAGAAAAAAACCATTTGGTTTAAACCATGTGGTTTAAACCGTGCCAACCCTGGTTAAAACGTCTTACAAAGGCGTTAAAAGTAAAATTGTCTATCAGGTAAAATTGACATTTGTTTTTACCCAATTCATCTATTTCCACGTAGATATATACACATATATCTACACATATGCATATGTATACATAGACATATTATACACCTATACGTATGAATATATATATGTATGTATATACAAATGTATTTATATATGTACATATATCACTGGCGCCCGGCTAACCGAAAAGTACCATTTTTTACACCATTTTCTCATTAAAACTGAAAAACAGAATTTATTTTCACTTTGAATAGATGGTGAAAACAAAATCTTGATTTCAGTAAATTATTCGAAAAATTAAAACATATTTTGGTACTTACGCATTATCCGTGTCAGTTTTAAGCCAACTGCGCCAGGCATGGAGCCAATATTACTAAATATAGTAACCCTTAAATTTTTTTCTTGCTACATGGTACATGCCTGGGAATAATGTATAATATTATTCTTTCTTATTTACTATGCTATTTACCATTTATTAATTTTACTAAAATAATGTTATTTACTATTTTTAACAATGTTATAAATTTAACAGGGATGAAAGTGCACTAAAGCCATTTTGTAGCAGCTTTGTAGCAGCAAAAATCTAATTTTGTAGCAGTAAAATCCATTTTTGTAGCAGCAAAAATCTAATTTTGGAGCAATAAAAACTGTTTTTGGAGCAGATTGAAATTCTAATGTTAATAAGAATTATTGCTATCTTGAAAATACTCTGAAAAAAATTACTCTGATTAAATTTTGCCACACTTTTTGCTAAGCCTGAACATTCTAAACAACATTTGGGTACTGATTGCAATAATACATGTATGTTAAAGAAATACTAAGTAATGTGCAAGTACAGCTGACTATTAAATTAATGAATCTATAAAATACCCCCCCAACCCCTAAAAAAAGAAATGTGGAATCCAAAATTTTTTGCAAGCCGTGACGTGACTGCAGTAAGGAAAAAAAAAAAATTCTGGCAACCATTTGTAGGGGGCGCGAACAGTCAACCCCGAATCTAGGGGTGATTCTAAGTTTTAAAAAAAATTTCTGAAATTCACAACAAATTTTCTCAAAAGTTACAACAGAGAGAGGGGGGGGGGGGGGGATGGGTATCCACTCCAGTCACTTTTTTTTGCGTCCTTTGACGAAATTTGCAGTTTTTTTCAATATTTTTTTATACAATTTGCCGTTTTTTCGCGATTCTCTGACGAAAGTCACGTTTTTCCCACGATCTTTTGACCAAATTTTGTCGTTTTTTCGCGATCTTTTGACCAAATTTTGTCGTTTTTCGCGATGTTTTTGACGAAATTTGTCATTTTTTTCGCAATGTTTTTGACGAAATTTGCCGTTTTTTCGCGATTTTCTGACGAAAGTCACATTTTTCCCGCGATCTGTTGACAAAATTTGCCGTTTTATCCAGATCTTTTGACGAAATTTGCCGTTTTTCGCAACGTTTTTGATGAAATTTGCCGTTTTTCGCAATGTTTTTGACAAAATTTGCCTTTTTTCGCAATGTTTTTGACGAAATTTGCCATTTTTTCGCAATTCTCTGACGAAAGTCACGTTTTTCCCGCGATCTGTTGACAAAATTTGCCGTTTTATCGCGTTCTTTTGATGAAATTTGCCACTTTTCGCAATGTTTTTGACGAAATTTGCCGTTTTTTCGCGATTCTCTGACGAAAGTCACCTTTTTCCCGCAATCCTTTGACAAAATTGGCGACTTTTCTTCGAACGAATGACGAGATTGATTTTTTTCGGCGATCATTTGCCGAAATGCCGATACATTTTATGTTCGAATTTTCGGATTTATGACCGATATATACATATTTTTTTTTCGGAAATCATTGCCTTAATTTTTCGGAAAATTCGGACCCGAATCGCAGTTTATTTCAAGTTTTAAAAAAAGGATGAACTTTGTACAGTACAGAGATCGGCCGGGCAGGGTTACACACAGCAGTGACGTCAAGAGGTAATTCAAGCGGAGTTGCAAGAAATGGCGATGTGGCGCAGGTTTGGTGCAAAATTGAAAAAAATAGCTGTTTTGTAGCAGCTTGGCGCAGGAAAGCAGTTTTGGCGCAGTCTGGCGCAATTGCCGCAGGTCTTACATCCCTGATTTAATAAACATAATATTACATTTTATTTATTTTATATTAATTGCCATTTTTAACAATGTTATTTGATAATGTTAAATTACTGTGTTTGAAAACATGATTGGCAACAATAAACAAGATTGGTACTTGGCAACCATTTTTGGCGATCAATCTCCTGGCACGAATAATACGTAAGTACCCATATTTTCACATATTCGAACTTCATGAATCAATTTATTCTGGAGAACAAAAATTGCCTGTCAACATACTGTCATTTAGAAAATAAGATTTGTTTCAGCTATACATTAAACCAAGGAGGCAGAATTGAATTTAAAGAAAAAGCATATACAGTAGAGCGCCGCTAATCCGCAAACCTGTAATCCGCAAAGTCCTCTAATCCGCAATCAATTTATGAATGTAAAAAAGAAATTTATTCTTGAAAAATGCTTCAATGGTGACAAAATTTTGAATTTTTTTTTCACCAATTTTAACATTTTTCTTATCTGTATAGTATTATATATCATATAACATTCTTCTTTATAGTTTAAAATGAAAGCACATTTAATTATTTTATATATTCCTTTCTTCATACAATATACTTGTAAAATACAATTTGAGCTTTTGTGATTTTTTTTTTTTATGATAAAAAATCCTTACTTAGACAATATATTTTATAATTTATTTTTTTTTCATTAAATCATAATTATAAAATTGAAAAACACATAAAAAATACATATATATTGCTTTTGAACTCTTACTTAAAGATAAAATTCAACACTATAAACCAAATGTCTTAAAACAGACAACTCAATTGATGTCATATTTAAGAAATTTAAAAAATAATAAATTATTTTTACATAGTTATTACTTTATCTATATATTAAAATGTGTAATTTATTTATTTTTAGTATTAGCAATCTAAATTTGTCCAAAATATGAATTTTAAAAAATGTAAACAAAGATTAAATAGACATGGCCTGTAATCCGCAAAAAGCCTCCAATCCGCACAACACTTGGAACCAAGCTTTGCGGATTAGTGGCTTTCTACTGTACTATTTCCAATTAATGTTTTTTTGAAGGATGGCTGTTAAAACGTCTTACAAAGGCGTTAAAAGTAAAATTGTCCATCAGGTAAAATTGACATTGGTTTTTACCCCATTCATGTATTTCCACGATTTTACTTGGCCCTCCTTTTTGCATTGGTTGCAATTTCATTTTCGCGATTATTTGGCACAAAATTTCACTTTTTTAAGACTGAGTTATGTCAAGGTCCCTATAACAAAAAATACCGTATTGTCTCCTATGAAATGTGATAAATAGTTAATTATTAATGTTTTTAATTATCGGGAGTGAAATATTTTGCTTAATTAATGTATTTATTCTTCTTTTAATGTTGCGTGAATGAAGTCACGGGTAACAGCTAGTTTTATTATAAAACACACATAGTGTTTAATTTATTATGCATTGTCAAGAATACTACAAGTGACTCAGCTATGCATAGCAGAGGGCTTTGATTAATACATACTAATTTATCAGGCAAAATCGTCGGATTGCCACGCCAGGCAAAAAATGACCATTTTTGCCACGAAAAGAAACCCCTGTGTGTCTGCTACACTTGTACCCAAAATGACGCTAAAAAGACCCAATGACGTCAACCCCTGTGTGTCTGTGACATCTGTTCCTTCTTCTAACTTAAAAACTGTCTGCTTCACCGTTTTTATTAGTACACATTTCTTTATAAATTATAATAATCTTTATTTCCTGTATTTTTTTTTAATATAAAAGAGCCCCGGTCACAATAAATTCAATTACGGCAGAAGCAGCAGCTTGTTGTCGTTGAATTGACCCCATAGGGCCCAGAGAGCAGCTTTCTATTTCTGTATAGCTGTCATAATCCACTACGCATTTTTTCCATAAACCTGACTCCTAAATCTCCTCATTTTGAACCAATTTCAGATGAGAGATCTGCATCTGGATTGGCACCCCCAGAGGTAACGAGAAGCAGCAGCGTTAGTTTTTTTTTTTTTTTTAAATAGCGAGATCCATGAAAAGTTTTCGTTCGCAAATGTAAAGAATTGACCAAGGTTTCTCACTTTTCTTTAAAAACAAAAAAACTTCAAGGAAGTTCAAGCAAAGTTATGTTTTCAAATATATTTTCAGACCATGGATGTATCTATTTACGAATAATTTAAAACATCGACTGAACAAAATTGTGTAACGCAAGAAATTAAAATATACTGAACATAAGAAAGGATGATAGAATGAAAAAAAAAAAGAAGTATTATTGAAATGAGTTTACCTATCTCCGCACAGAATGCGCTTTCTATTTCTATTTCTGAGATGAAACCTTTACACAGATTTAACTCGTTTTCGTTTACAGCTCACGGAACGGCTATATAAGTTCTGCTGCGATATAAACAAGGGAGTGTCTAGTGCCGGCTGTTAGACGGCAGCATAGACAACAGGGCTAGGCCACCGTTTGGTTGAGCATGCGTAGTAAGCGCCTGTATTCCCTGCTGTTATTAACGTGTAGGAAATTATCCTTTTTGATAAATACTGTTATTTTAACTGTTTTGGCTCAGTGTTATTTGAGATTGAATTTTAGATATAATTAAGTGTATTACATGCATAGGCGTAGCGTGATCAGAAATTTTAGAGGGGTGGGGGGGGGGGCACAAGATTTATTAAACCAAGGCCATCTTGATATAACCGTAGCCTACGATGATGCGCGGCGCTAAAGCCTATCATTTTGAACGATTTCTGTAAGCGAAAACGGGTGCGAGTCAAACGTGAAAGGTTCCATTCTCCCATTGGTTGACAAAAAACCGGCATGCATTGTAGCTAACATAACATTGTTTTGTGCTGCTGCCCTCTGTGGGCAGGATAATAAAACACAATTATGCCTTAATACTTCGTACTAAAAAATTAAACTGTGTAAATTAACTTGTAAATTAAACTGTCTTTTACAAAATAAATTTTGGGATAATATAAATTTATTATACAAATAACTAAGTATATTTAATGTATACATAAAATATATTTAATTTCCATTAAATACATTTTATGTAAATTAAAATGTATTTAATGGCATCTTTTTAATTAATTGATATTTGATTATTAGAAATACTAATTAATTATGTACGAGAATTGTTTTAACAAATTGTATAATATTAATTTGTAAAATTTAATGCATATTTCTTTGCATTTCTTATATTATAATTTTTGTATATAATTTAAATTAAATATTTATAAAAATAATATTTCCCATAGTGATATTTTTATTCTTGGTCATGAAATCATGACATGGTAAATTATAATAATAATAATAAAATTAATTAAAAAAGAAGAAAAATTAAAGAGAGATGTTATTGTATTCGATTAGTTTATAAAGTGACACCTAAAAATAAATTATATTTTGTTTAATACATTTTTACTTATTAAATATCAATTAAAAGTTTTATTAGGAAAATATAGATTTTATACATTTCCCCTAGATCAAACTTTTGTTGTTTCTTTCCAGTATGACAGTATAGTAATATACAAAGATTAATCAGTTAATGTTTTTTTATAATCAGTATAATATTGGTGTATTATTGCTGTAGTTTTAACATTTTCTTACTCTTACACTGCAATCCAATAAATCTGACATAATTTTTTCTCGTAAAAGTGAAAACATATACAATACACATATGCATGTATGATATACGTATGAATATATATATGCATATAATTATACGAATATATATATATTTATATACGTATGTATATTTATATTTATATTTACATATATTTATATATATGTATATAAATATATGTAATATATAATTATATGAATATATACATGCATACATGTCTGCATAATTTTTATATATGTAAGTCTGTGTTTCTAACATAGTCGAAGATTTTGTATGATTTAGATATTATTTGCTACTCCAGTTTTCAAAAATTTATTGAGATCACAATGATATTTTATTATATTATTGATGTAGGCATATACTATAAATGAAAAAAAAAAAACACAGTCAATACTTCTGGATTCTAATAAGAACCAAGAAGCATACGTCTCTATTATGTATTTTTAATAACAGATAATATTTATAAAAAAAAATGTTTAGTTTAATCCTAAACATACGTACATGTAATGTTTGGGCTTCTACAAAGTGTATCATCCAAAACTAAAATTCATTGTTTGAGTTACATTTTAAAAAATCCCAAGTTTTTCTTTAAGATATATTGACCTATTTTCTTAAATGTCTTATTAATTATTTGCTGAAAATGGAAGAGAATGTATTACAAACCACTGAGTGAAAATATTAATTATATGCATTTAAATAATAATATGTATTAATATTAATTATATATTTAAGTAATAATAATAAATATTAATTATATATGTATATACCCACACACACATATTTAAATAAACTATTAAATATTATTAATTATATATATTTAAGTATAATACTAATTACTAACATTAACAATATATATATTTAAATATAATATTAATTAAGATTTATTATATATTTACATAATAATTAAAAAAAAATTATACTGATCTTTAAGTCAAGTAAATAATCTCTATTAATTAATTCCGTAAAGATCAAAACAAAACTCTAAAAAAGGATTTTTTTTTTTAAAAAATCAGAGAGGACAAAACTTATAAAACCTTCAGTTTACAAGTCCGGTGCTTTAACCACCGCGCTATATTGTTCACAGACAGATTGTGCTTTATGCTGCATTTACACTATGGCTTATCAGGCCTATCAGGTCTGCGTGGTCTGTCAGGTCCAGGTATAATACTGCGTTTACACTATGGCTTATCAGGTCTGCGTGGTCTGTCAGGTCCAGGTATAAGAGGGTTTAAGAAGGTCTCTGTGGTCTGCGTGGCGTGGTCTAAGCGTTGGCGTTGTCTAAGCGTTGGCGTTTCAGGCGTGAAAATATAAGACCACGGAGGAAGATAGATGGAGGGGAAAGTAACGTTGAAATTTTACAATACAGTTTTTCTCCTTATAGATGGCGTCACGGTAAACTGAAGGCTGTCCTAACCGGCTTCTGCAATGCTTTTCAATTCGAAAAGCATTCATTTTTTAAATGTTTTTGATTGAAAATTTGAACTTTTAAAAAGTCAAACAAGTAAAAATTTCATTAAATAAAGTTTTCTTCGCACCATGCATATATTTTAATAGATATTTGGCGTTTCGATTGCTTTTTATAACTCTTTAAATAAGAGTTCACCCTGACAGAAGCATCTGAATAGTCATTTAAAAATAAATATTACGGATATTGTACTGCGAAGAAATACTTCGCAGTACAATATCCGTATTGTACTGCTGATTTATACATCCTCCGTAATGTATGGATGTATAATTTTTAGAGATTAAAAGTATTATTCAAATAAAAACAGCTTCAGATTACACCCAAACAAATAGCACTCTATAAGACAATTTAAATGGCCATTTCAATTAGCCACAGACATTAGCATTCATTAAGTATAACATTTTAAAAACATATACACTAAGATCGATATACTAGAATAAAAATTTCTTAGTTTAAAAATGATTACATGCATATAACTTTAAATTAAAGTATAATAAAAAAATCCCTGATGGCTCGGCCTACAGGCACAGGTAGATTTCGAAGACGCAGACCGTTGGGCGCCTGTTTGTTGGGAATTGCGGAAAAAATGACCTTTTTGCCATGATGCGGCAGTTGGAACCGCCTACTTCGAAACCTAACTTGTTTGCAGGTGGAGCCGGCAGGGGTTTTTTTCTATAAGGGTTAGTCCTATAAAAAACTTGTCAATATAAAAGTTTTAGATAATATTAAGAGGATTTATAATAAATTAAACGGATTTGATATCTTCTGAATTGACGAAGTTATGAATTTTTTTCTTCTAAAACCCCCCTTCCCCACCCCCTCTTGGGGTCATTTTTAATGATATCAAAAATCTGTCATACATAAAATTTCGGCCCTTTTCCTAGAAGTAATAATAACTTCAAACGGATTCGATACGTATCATAATTAAGAAATTATGGGATTTTTCTATTTTCACAAAAAGCCCCCCCCCCCATCCCCATCCCACCTTGGTTCGATTTTGCCCATTATTTACGAACATGACCGAGATTTTATGCCCCTTGATTTTATGTATCAGTTTCGAAAAGATGCGGAAGTTGGAACCGCCTACTTCGAAAAATAACGTTTGCAGGCGGAGCCGGCAGGGATTTTTTTGTTTTTAATTTTTTTTGCTATAACGGTTGGTCCTATAAAAAACTTGTCAATATAAAAGTTTTAGATAATATTAAGAGGATTAATAATAAATTTACGCGGATTTGATATCTTGTGAATTGACGAAGCTATGATTTTTTTTTCTTCTAAAACCCCCTCCCCCCCCCCTTGGGGCCATTTTTAATTATATCAAAAATCTGTCATACATAAATTTTCGGCCCTTTTCCTAGAAGTAATAATAACTTTAAACGGATTCGATACTTACAATAATTAAGAAATTATGGGGGTTTCTCTGTTTTCATAAAAAGCCCCCCCATTCCCCCCCCCTCCTTGGTTCGATTTTGCCCATTAACGAACTTGACCGAGATTTTATGCCCCTTGATTTTATGTATGAGTTTGGAAGAGATTTATGCAGAATTTTTCCAGTTATCGTGTCCATAAAAAAGTGACATAGATAGATAGATAAAGTTTTGAACTGGGGGTGGTTTTGGGTTCTGGGAGTCATGATCGGCGTAGATCTGCAAAAATTTTTCAAAATTTCCAACTTAGGTGAGAATGTAATAGGTAGTATTTCTTACGAAATCTACCTAAAAGCACTCACCTTTGGAGCTCTAAACATACTTAAAAAAAAAAAAAAATTCTTCGATTTTTCTTTTGTTTATCTCATCATCATAGCCCGATCTACATCCCGGAATAAAACATTTATATCCCATCTTAAATTTATGACATATAATTGCTATAATTAAAAATAATCGAATAAAATACTTTCGGAATTTAACATGTAATCTAATGATATTCTGTTTAAAGTCAGCCGCCAAATTTTACAGCGCCCTCTTTCGTTAAAAAAATATGACTTGCATTTTCGATATCCTCGCCTATTCTAGTTTCCCCTCCAGGTTCTTTCTCCGTGTATAAGACCTAACCAATCAAGCACACCTGCCAAAGAAAGTTAATGGGGAAAAAAACAGTGTCAAATCAAGTGAATACAGCCTCATAGATACATGACGGACTAACGGCCACGGAACAAGCCCCACTCCATTAGTGCGACAAGTTTCTCAAACAACAAATCAACAAGTTGCACAAAATTCAAAAGCAGTGATAACAGCCATTAGGATTCAATGGACTGATCGCAAAAAGCGTATTCACGAAGGGAAAAAAAAATCAAAATCCCCAATGCTTGGGTGAGATAAAGTGACAAAGACAACAAAAATGAGTGTGCAACATCCAGAAATGTGACAACCACCAGTAACAGAAGTTACAATGTGACAACCACCAGTAACAAAAGTTACAATGTGACAACCACCAGTAACAAAAGTTAAATGTGACAACCACCAGTAACAAATTTACAATGTGACAACCACCAGTAACAAAAGTTACAATGTGACAACCACCAGTAATAAAAGTTACAATGTGACAACCACCAGTAACAAAAGTTACAACGTGACAAAACCCACGATAGTGACATAATAATCAGTGAAACTCTCGAAAGAAGACCAAGATTCAAAATGGGAAAACCAGCTCTAGCACAAGCTAGAGGTAAAAATATATCAAGAAAGAGACAAAAAACCAATGAATGATAGACAAAAAACAACCCACAACAGGGGCGAGCCTATAAAAACGCCAAAAAGCCTTGACAGAGACAAATACAACAAGAAGGGAAATCAGCCCATAAAAGAGGCGATAAACACTACAGCGACAACCCACCATGAACGTGACAAGCCAACAGACATGGTAAATATGTAAATCTATGTACGCTAATGGCACCTGGTGCATGTAAAATCCGTCGTGGGTGCAAAGCCCTCCAAGTTACCTGTGAATAATACCTCTGGGGGTGCCTAGTCAGGTGAGGGTCTCGTCACCTGATCAAGGTTCTAAATTACGAGACCTATTAAATCTGTCAATTCAACAAAGTTAAACAGAAACCTTGAACCGGCAAACAAAGATAGCGGTAGCAAATCACAAGAGAGCAAGCACAGCAGCGATGTGAACAAATCAATAGTCAGGTGGATCACAGCCATGCTGTGATCAGGCGATTTCCGCCCCGCACCCAGGTACTAACCCGTTAAGCTGGGCATTCATGCCGGGCAGGTAGGGGCCTGGTTAGCGGTATAAAAAAAAAAAAAAAGACCTAACCAATCAGCGTGCTTCATAATTGTTTATTCGGCCATTTTAAAAAATGGACGAAGTTTGATGAAGCAGACGACAGATGAATATTTTGATGAAGATTTAAAATAAAAAAGGGATTTACAAACCAAAGGTATGTAATATTTTTCAGATATTTTTAATGTTTCTCTACATTGCTTCATAACTGTAGAAGTTTCTTTTATGTATTCGTAAATTACTATCGTCATGTATTTACGTACTACGCTACTAAAATTCATTTGTTCGCTATGTTACTTTTTATATTACCAAACTCTTTATAAAGCTATGTATTCATAAATTCTTTAAGTACTATCTTCCGGTATTTATATACTATGCTACCAGTTCATTTGTTAATTGTTAGTTACGGTACTTATTTCAAAACTTACCTTGTTTCATAGGCATGAATTAAAAAAAAAAAAAAATTGACAGTATATGAATAAAAATTAGAATAGTACGATCGTAATGCATAATGTACAGTAATGTCTTTTTTTGTGAGGAAATACTTTGATTTATTTCAGGTATTTATTTAATATTGTTACTGGCAATTTTTAACTTTATCTTAAAACTGGTACCAATAAATTTTTAGCCATATAATTCATTTTTAATTAACTTCTCAGTTTTCTCTGTTACTGTCATATAATTGACTGACCATTGATTTGCATTGTTATTCATCAATTTTAAATGTGTTAATTTTTTCAATGAATCCATCCTAATATATATCTAAAATATTGCAGAGAGTTTAGATTGTATTTAGTTTCTTAGCCCTCTCCCCCTCAAAAAAAAAAAAAAAAAAAAAAAAAAAAAAAAAAAAAAAAAACTCAATCTAATATGGTAACTACACAAATATAAAATTTAACTTTTGTTAAAAGTAACAAACATGTTTTTAAGTAAACAGTTTTTACATTTACTTATTATTGCTAATTATTAAACCATTCCTTATTATTTTAAAAGTTTTATTACATGTTTATTTTTTGAAATTTTCTTTAATAATTAATCTGTAGTACATTACATGAATTTTTGTAAACCCCCCCCCCCCCTTTCACAACAAAGAATGGTTTCAGTTGGAAAACTTCATAATTTTTTTTCAGAAAAAGTTTTAAAACTTTCAAAATCTATGAACGGTGCAAGGGAGATTGTCTGGTGAATCTACTGGTGCCAGGAAATGTATATTTTATTGCTCTCAGGAGATCACTTATGTGTAGTTTTACAGTTTAGTAAGTCGCTATCATTTGTGATCTTCTGCAAGAAATTTGAATTCGGGCCTTGGACTTGTGCTATTTTTGCTTCCAAATTTGTCAAGCAGGAACTGCGGTAAATATAATGTCCATCAATAAAGTATATTAACTTGTATGATTGACTTATATGTAGTTTTATTGATTATATGTAGATTGTAGATTACAATCTACTTATATGTAGATTGACTTATATGTAGCATATGTAGTATGCTTATATGTAGTTTTTTAATGTATATTGAGTTTGTTACATAATAAAGAAGGATTTTTAAATATATTTTACATTGTTTATGTTGTTTGGTACTTTTATGTTAGCTGGGCACCAGTGATAGATATGCATGTATATATATCATTGGTGCCCTTTTAACACATATATATATATATATATATATATATATCAATCACTAGTATCTGGCTAACATAAAAGTAAAAATACTTGTTGTTTTTATCAGTTTATTATGATTATTATAATCTTTTCTTTAAATTACAGATTGCTTTTAATCGAACACTACTTTTCTCAATATCTATGCGAATACCTGTCGATTACTACATGTTGATCTCACTTACGCATTTATAAATGGTGATCTTTTCAATAGGCATTTTGCATGATTATTTTTGAAGGCATGAATCTTCAGTAATATTTGTAAGTATGATGCTTGTAAGTAAGTCATTTTCTCAAAATTACATTGTTGTGTATTTATTAATGTTGTTTCATATAAAGTTATTTTTCCAACAAAATCAATTTGTATCAGAGAGAATCAGTTAAAGCTATGTCCATTCTCAATACAAAAATTGATTTTCATAATTTAATTCCTTTAATTTTTTAACTGAAGGTTTATTTGCTATTAGCTTTTTAATTTATAAAATGCTGTTAAATGATCAATCTAAAAACACAACTTGTAGTTAATTAATTTGTGTAGTTTTATGCAAGTGTGTAAGTTATGTTTTATATAAACTTCCATAAGCACTTGTGTTTTATGTAAACACTAATACATTTAAATGTATAAGTGTTATGGTAGAGGATAGCAGTTACCCCTCGCCCCTCCCTTCAAGGAATCTGATATTTTAAGAAAGTATCATTCAGACTAAAAAAAAAAAAAATCAAATTCAACAAAAACTAAAGTAACTTATCAGATAAGTATAATATATAATTTATTTGAATTAATATTATTAATATTGAAATAATCTAAAATGTATTATCAATGATGCTATCAATGTTATAATTTGCTGTGCTTAATAATTATTAAGCTGCATATATAATAATTTATTTAATGTTTATTAATGTTGAAATGATCTAAAATATATTTTAACAATATTATGAAGGTTATAATTTGCTATGCTTAATAATTATTAAGCTGCATATATAATAATTTATTAATGTTGAAATGATCCAAAATGTATTTTAACAATATTATCAAGGTTATAATTTGGTTTGTTTACTTACAGTTCTTTGAAGTGAGAGTAATTATTTATGTTAGTTTAACTAAATATTGAAGATAATATATTTTGACAGATTTGATGGAACATCATTAGGTTATATTTAAAAAAATAAATATTATGAAATATTCATTAGTATCTAGTTTTTAAATCAAATTTTGTTACCAATGATAGAAAATCTAGCGAATTATTTTGTAGATGAACAATTTAATAATTGAAAATTTTATGCACTTTGCATTAATAATTATTTTTTCTTATTCTAGAATTCAAAAAACAACTAACTATATTGTTATGTACTAGTTTGTTTTCATAATTCTCTTTATTAATTAAATTGTTAATTTACTTTCTCCCTAAATCCATGCAAAAATAAGTTTACAAATTATGTAAAGCAATTAAACATTTAATTTGTTTTGCTTTAATACAGGCAGCTCAAAATTAATTCTTAAAACTGAAATTTAATTATTATTCTTCATAATTTATTTTACTCAAATTACTTTATTTACTCCAAGTGATTAACAAAAATGCAATTTTTGAAAACTGAAATTTAAACATTGTCAGGTGTGCGTTGCTATTGACCATCCCAAAACTACAGCAGTGAATGTTTTGAGATAATAAATGCAAATGTGATTTTGTATGTTTTCCGATATAAGTTTAACATTTTTTTAAATTGAATATTCAGGGAAGGGGAGAGCAAGCAGTGTTGAAATCAAGGGATGGCCCTTCAAATCTTTCTCCCCCCCCCCCCCCCCCCCCTCTGAAAGATTTGAGATTTTATGCTTTTAATGGTCAAAAAGTACAATTTCACCTCCAGAACTCTATAATGTCCCCTCGGAGCCACAGAAATCCCTCGCGGAGAAAAATGTCTAAATTCAACACTGAGGATAAATATTCTGATTTTTTATTTATTTATTGCATTGTGTGTCATATTAGCCATACCTATTCCTCAAAAGATTGCTTTAAATGTTTTGTTATCTTTCATGTATACTAGAATAATAATAATAGTTTTCTTTTTTAAAGAAGATATTTAACATTGGATTTCCTTTAAACATGTCATTTTATAGACATATGGAACCTTGAAAGTAGCATTTTCACATTTTTTCTGTAAAAAATAAAGATAATACTGTAGTAGCTTCCTATAAAATTGCTTGTTCAGATATAGCCCTATGTTTTATGCCCCCAATCTGGGGAAAAAATAAAGATTGTGCAGTAACCCCACTTCTTAATAACTATTTGATAACAAGAAATGTGGTTTTTTTTTTAAGTTACTATTTCAGACATAATAAAAATTATATTCATTACTGAGGTGCACTATAAATTGCTCTCTTGAAATTGTGGTGTGCATTGCGTTTACTTATAGGGACACACAAAAGATATCGGTTACAGTACATATGTGATATTTACAGTCTGTGTGATAGGTGCATTTTCAACTTTGGTGTGCGTTTTTAAGTTTAACTAAATTTTTTCATAGTACTTGTGTGTTTATAAAGTCGGTTGTTCATATTACAGAGCTACACAAGGGAATCCGTCAGTATTACAGACTATGGGAGTGAATTGCTTAAGGGTAGTTTTTAATTTTGTTACGCATTTTCCTGTTGAACTATATTTAGTAGACTAATAGAAGTTTGTGGAATATAAATAAGTTCATATACAGGGGTACGCAAAGAAAAATATTCATTGTCGTTTACGGTTGGTAATTGCTGCGAGTGAGTTTTAAGTTGCCTTTTAGCTTAATATGTGGTGTGTACAAAAATCTTCATATAACATACAGGGCTATACTGCACTATAAATAAAATATAGTAATATTTTTTTTCTTTTTATTGGAACTGGAGTTAAAACCACTTGTATTTCTTATATCTTCAAATCCAAGGATATTCTTAGCAGTTTGAATGAAACATTTATTTTCACCTCGCTGATTAATTTATGTATTTATTTTAATAATAAACTGAAATTTCCATTTTTTTTCTTTCTTTTTAGAAAAAAAAAAAGCATGCCAGTGCTTGGCTTTGATGTTATTATTTATCATTTTTAAATTATAATAACTGAAAATTATTAATAACTTGTTTCTCCCATTAGATTAAAATACATACTACCTGTTTCTGTAAAGTATCGTGCCATCATCATTAACATCCAGAGTCCAGACTGTTATCTATGTATTTTACTTCTGATATGTAGTATATCATTATATTCAGTAATAAATTTGTTATGTGATAATATTTATTATATAGAGCAATATTTTGTTTTATTTCTGTAACTTGTATTTTCAAATAAAGGAAATTTAATAAACAATTTCTGTTATCATTTGACTATAATTTTATTATAAATGATCTTTTCATGTATCTACTTGTGTTGTTTAAATAACAGAATGTATATTAAATAAGAAAATCCTCAAACCATTTTTTAATTAAAAAAAAGAGTTACAAAGAGAGTTTATTTAAATTTTACTATTGAAGTCTTTATTTTATTTTAATATGTATATAATGCTTCATAACAATACCTTTTTAATAAACAAGGAAAATATTAAAACAATATTTTAAAAATTCTCTTAAAAAATTAAATAAACATTTGGAATTAAAATAAATGCAATTTTTAAAAGTATTTCTTTAAAAGAAAGTCTATATCATAATTTTAAAAAAATCAAAAATTTTCACTTTTTAATGTTTTATGATATGTTACTTATTTAATATCATTATGAATTCATTCAAGTCAAAAATAAACTTGAATTATCAGTAGAAGTTTGTTTTATAAAGCCATTATTTTTAAATTAGTCTTTAAAAAAAAAAATAAAGATTTTTATTCATTCTTCAAACATGAAGGGTTTTCTTCATTCCAGAGTCGGTTTATTATCTCATTTATTTATATATATATAATTATAAATCAAATACTTAAAATGAAAGATAGCTTGAAAACAAATAGTTGACAATGAGCCACAAATTAGAAACAAATAGTTGATCATGGGCAGAATGACTGCAAATGTATGTGTCTTAATTAGGGTTGGGAGTGTTCAGGAAACAAAAGAGTGCATAATTTTGAAATGCGATATGTAAGAGATTATGTTTGAATAATTCTAAATTGGCCTTTTCAGTCTATTTATTAGATTATTCAATAAATACCTCTTTTAATGCAAGCACTGTATTTTATTATTTGTAGTGAAAGTGATATTATTTTCAGCATACAATTGGAGTTTCACCATAATATGCTGAAGCATGTTTGGGTACAATTGCTAGTTTGTTAAATCAATAAAGAACTGCCATGTTTTCCTAAAACTTTTCTGCCATTATTAGCATTAAAACTAATACCAATATGCTTAAAATCGTCAGATATGTTACGTTGATATATATTTTTATTTTATCAAGAAAACTGAATGAAAAAGAAGATTGTAACAGCACAGCACACCTAAAAAATGTATGATGAAGTGATATATTAACCATATCTAGAATAATGACTACATTAATTTAAAATTCAGCGGATTACTATTTGCTTAAATAAACACCTTCATGAGATTAATAGCCAGATTTAATATTTTTGTTCTATGAATTAAACAAAAAGAAATAAGGATGTTTGTCAGCGGTATTTTTCACTGGAAGCAGAATTACTTAAATAATTAAAATGCTTAAAAGCCTCAGGAATTAAACTAATAAATTAGTGATTTGTTAGATTTACATTGTTTTATTTTATCGTAAAAAATAATAATTTCCTTTAACAGTAATAACAAAATGTAATGACAATTAATTCATAAGATGAATATTTTGAGCTTGTAAACACGGACGTTCTCAGAAGGAAAAAAAAAAGGGGGGGGGGGGGGGACAATATTTTGAAACACATATGCTAAGGTGCAGAGAATAAACTTGGGGCCCAGGAATAAAGTTTCCTAGTGCCCCTACATATGTATTCGGATGAAAGAGGAAAATTTTAGAACATAATTATTAAATATATTATTTTTAAATTAATTGTAATTTAATTTATGTGTTCAATGATTTTAATTAACTAATTTTGATTAGTATTTTTTAAATTAATTTCATTCTTAAATCAAATTAACATTTAATAAATAATTATACTATTTTTCATACATTTCCTATATTATAGTATGAAATATACAATTTAAAAATAAATTTCATTAATACAGTATTGCAGTATACGTTGGGCCCCATTAACTGCTTTGTCAGGGCCCCACACAGCGTTGCACTGGCCCTGGGTGTGTATAAATTCTATATACAGTGCTGCATGAAAGAATTTGCATACATTACAGACTATATGGACAGACAACAATTGTTGAAAATAGATTTTTACTGAGTTATGTGCTTTTAAATTGTTCATTTAGATATCGTATTTCATAAAAACAAAATTTATTAATAATATTCTGTTAGTGTTGGAAAGTGTTTATTTGTATGATCCTTATACCAATGGCGCAACCAGGATTCTCATCTGGGAGGGGTTCTGAACCATTGTTACTGATAAAATAAACAATTTTGTTGATAACAATACATGACACGTAAAAACTGCCGTAACGAAAATCACAATCAATCATAATATATTTAGCATGTATGTGTTTTAAAACACAGCATTTTCAGAGGGGAAAAAAAAAGCAATAGCAATGAAATATGTATTACTTTATTGCTATTGCTCTTAACTTTTTATTTCATTAATTTTGTGTAGAATCCTATTATAAAGTCTTGAATGGTAAACATTTTATGCTGCTTATGCTTTCCTTTACTTTGGCTTTTACAAATCACATTAATTTTTTTTAACACAAGGGGTTTTCTATGCATTTTGTCAGTTTTTCAAATGCTCTGGAAGTTGATTTTAACACTGAAATCCGCCTCTTTTCACACAAAACTTTCTGACTGATGCAGGGACCGATTTACAAGTTTGGGAGTACCTGGGCACAGATGCTTTGGGGAGGGCTTGCACCGGTGCTTACAGTGGTTTTGAGTAAAAAAATATGTATCACTAATAGCGGTAATTATTAAGATAACCACTACTGACTTAAATGATTTAGTGATATTTAATAATTTTTTTGGGTACTTCTCTATTATACCGTCGACCACTTTTCATAATAAAAAACTATCGCCAAAGAAACGGAAGAACGTTGCCATTGGAATATCAAAATAAATAAAATATAAGAATTTACAGACACAATTGTTATTTTAATTAATGAAATAACTAATAAGTCAGTAAAACATAATGAATAATACATGCAAATGTCAAATTAAAAACCACTTGATGACATAACAAACACGTATAATGCTTCTGACATCAAGTAAATGGGACTGCATTTTTGGTGTTTAATTTTAGAGTTGGCGATAGTTTTTTGTTATGAAAAGTGGTCGACGGGATAATAGAGAAGTACCTTTTTTTTATACATTTTCTTCTTAATTTTTTAGCAATAAAAGTTTTTATAACAGCTTCATAATCAATCTTTCGTGTTCTATCTCGCTAACGATTTTTCAAAATCGGTTCTGAAAGTGAAAGTATCTTAATAAAAAAACCTGTTAACAAAACCGAAAAAGTAAAAAATGGCCTTTGCATTGATTGACCTCAACTATCCAATGGAATTTTTTTTTTTTAAATAATGAAATGCAAGCAAGATATATATAAAAAAAATTTCCCATAGAATTAATATTAGCGAGCGAGTGTTGTTGCGCAAGTGAAAGTAGTAAGTAGTTAATAAATAAGTAAATAAGTAATAAGTAAGTAGTAAATAAGTAGTTATTTTTAAATGAAAAAAATAAACAGGTTTTTCCATATTAATTTTGTGTTTTTATCGTGAAAACTTCCAGATTTTGACCAATCATTGAAAAATCTTCAGTAGCATTTGGGGGGGCCCTGGACCTGTGCCTCGAATGACCTGCTGTAAATCAGGCACTGGATTGATGTCACGACTAAAAGCATCTAGAAAATGGCATGTTTATGTAATCATTGAGGATTTAATTTTCTGAATGAAAATGCAAGTTTCCATTTAAAAATAATGTTTTATCATCAGAAGAGGAAACTTCCCCTTCTGAAATTAACGTGCATTATCTATAAAGTAGAAACTTTATTTTCAAGCCATGAGAAATGGAATTCCACTAAATGTCATGTCATTTGGTTTCATTTTCTTTTTTTCAATATTGTTAGGAAAATGGTATATTTTTCTGTTAACATCAAAGAAAATCTGCATTATCACTTATAAAACTAAAAAGCAGTTCAAACATATTATAATTAAGAAACCAAAAATAAGTTGCTATTGACATTTTATAAATGAAGAACTGTCTTTATGTTCAATTAATTTTTTATCGGGGTGGGGGGGGGGGGGGGTGGAGCTGAACCCACCATTTAAGATTCTTTTTGAACACTTAAATTTAGAAAGAAAAACAAAACTAAATTTTGTTTTGAGGAAAAGGATGATCAGAGCCCTTCAGCCAAAAAAAAAAAAAAAAAATGTTTCTTTTTGTCTTAGTGATTAATTATTTGACATTATTATTATTTCTTTTTTTGAAAATTATCAGAGAAAAATAAACTTTAGTTTATAAAATTTGAAAATTCAGATAACAGCAATTGCCTTGCTCCCATTGTGGGCACATGTGCATATAAAATGCTTTATTTCTATAAATTTACATGTAATGTAATAGACATTTTATTTACATGTAGACATACATTTCTGTAAATGTATGTCTATGCTAAGTTAGTGCTAATACTGATTAGAATGATTTTTTCTTTTAGTTCATATTTTTTATTTAAATCTTGATGGGAATTTTCTTATTTTGTATAATAAATTAAACCTTATTTAATTACTTTTGTCAGTATTATATTGCAACAAACTGATCTCCATATATTTTTATTTTTACCAGGGAAAATAAAATGTGCACAGAAATTGTGAGACCCAGTACAGATACGGAATAGGGCTTCTGCATGCACTGTATATGGCTATATTTAATATGAAATTGGCTGCTCACTGAGCCTTTCTTAGCCCAATACAACAATATCTCTTGTATCTATATCCCCTGTGTATTTCCCAAACCTTTAATAATAATAACGAAAGAAGCACGTTAAAAAAAATCACTTTTATATTATCTGCCTTCCGTTTTTTAAGTAAAAAAGAAATTAGCACAGGCATTAACCCACAAAATATTTGCATGTTCATTTCATTGCGAATGTAAACAAACAAACACTACCCCACCCCCTCCATCCAAGCTGCAAAACTCACGCATGCGCAAAAATAAGTTTCTTCTCCTTACGCCAAATTCTTATGCCATAGTGTAAATGCAATTTTTTCTACTCTTGGAGCAGAAAGACCCAACAGACCTGAAAGACAATGGCAGGCATTCAGATGTCCGTTAAGGATCTCTAACTGGGCCAAAATCCTTATTCCCGACCGAAATCTCAAAATCGCTATTCAGATGTCCGAATAAGGATCCTAAACTATGGAAACGAGCGTCCAAAGAGCTCGGATTTAAGGAGAGCTAAAACCCTGTCCTTAACTTAAGGAACGGCGATATTTTGGCCGCCATTAATATTTTCAGTGTTATTTCCTTCTTGGCTTATATTTATTTTAGAAGTTTGTAAGTTTTAAAGTACCTTTTTTCTTACGACTACAGTTTATATTATTTTCTGAGTAAGTTATTTTTCTTTTTTAATCATTATATTATTTAAGAATATCTTAAGTTGTTTGGCATCACCATTCATTTTATTCAACAATCAACATGTGAAGTTTTCACTCGTGTGTTTTTTACTTTATTTATGATATATTTTTAATTTACATGTAAGCGAAATTATCAGACATCAGGTAAGATCGATGATTTTAGCTTTTATAATATCTGAGTAAACCATTTTAAAATATTGATTTTATCCTGTGTTTATTTTCTTCCAATCTATCTAGCGGTAGTTAAATTGTTTACACATTTCGCAATATTTCATATTCATAAATGGTAAAATAATCTGTAACTGTATTTTCATTTTGGAGAGCATAGTATTCCACTGGAAGTAAAAATATCCTTCATCGCTTTGTGGAATAAGACAGCTATATAGTAATAAAAAGCTTTGTGGAATAAGACAGCTATATAGTAATAAAAAGCTGCTCACCGGGCCCTCGGGTCGAAACAACAACAACAACAATCCTTCATCGCTAATAGCCTCAAACATGTTATGTATTTAATAAATGTATACATCATTACTTTTTTTGTATTTTTTTAGTTTGCAAGTTATTTTTAACAATGTTATGCACTTAATTTACTTTTTTAAACAACTGATGACTGATAATTTTTGCCAATCTATCGTCCTGTCATGAATAACAATCATAAGTACTATTTTTTTCTTCAAATAATGATGGGTCAAGTAATTTTTTCTTAATATAACCACGATAAAGATACATCTACCTTTCATCATTTTCAGTTGAGGAGAGATGACAGATTTCATATTTTGGATGACTGGGAAGCTGTTTAATTTTCTCGTACAATTTAGCAGAGACTCCTTGATGTGTAGTTTTGTTATTATCAAAGTAGCTATCATTTGGGATTCTCTGCTGTTAAGATAGTGGAAAATTCTGATTGACCTCTCTGGAGCTATACAAAATGTATTGTGAAAATAGAAAGAAAAGACAGGACAGACTATTACAGAAGAAAATTCTACCTTTATCATGTACCTTTCATTATTGCGAGTAAAACCATATGTTACAAATTTCTTATTTTAGTTAAAGTGGTTAAAATTATTTTTTAAGCTTATGAGGTGGAAAAAGAAATAGTTAATAAAGAACTTTTTTCCAGTATCGTAACATTTTAAATATCATGCAATAAATGTATTTAAATATTTGTCACATTTTTAAAATATTATAATTAGCATCCCGTGATAGATATTTACATAGTACAGTAGTATAGCTATGAATTCTTTTTTCTCAAATTGTTTCAAACAAGCACACAAATTTCTTGGCTAATTAATAGTTAGTTATTCATTAGTAAATAATATTTGTTTTTTCAGAAGTGCATTTCAAAAACTAATTTCTGTGTATATATATACATATGCATGTATTACATTTTTCTTTCTCTTAGTTTTTCTAGTTGCTAGAGCTGCTACAGTTGAACAGAGATGCAACAAGGGTGATGCGAGTAGATATTAAGCAAATCTGGATAATCTGTGCATCAGGAGCGTGAGTTATATTGATATGATTTAATATGATGGTCAGTGCAGAAAGTTGCTGGATTATAGGGTGCTTACTTCTGTGTTGGCCCGTTGGAATGCGCCTAGGTGGCTATAGGTTACAAATAATCTTTAGTCTCTTAGGTGCAAACTTTGCAGGCTAAATCACATTTTCTACGCAGCATGGTAGCTTTTTTTTGCCGAGGATTGCTTTATTGTCTATGTTTATGAAAAGTAAGTCATTTATTGCTTTTTCGATATTATTTGTGTTTCTATATACTATATAATGTAAGAGTAAATTCAATTTAATGTTTTCTGATTTAATACCGATTAATTTTTAAGGGAATTTAGTAATTGTCAATTGTGTATTAGTTAGAACAATCACTTAGATTAAATAAAGACTTTTACATATAAATTGATTGTTTGAAAAAATCATACTAAAATTAGCATAAATAAAATTTAAGTATTTTTTATTTTAAGCATGCCTTTATTAGTGTATTTAAATAGAATACGGCTATTTTATTAAAAATTTGAAGGTGAAAACAAAAATTATAAAACCGTTAGGCACTGACAGAAATATTCGGTTCTTTTCCATTAGATGGGACACAACTTTGTGCCAAGTACAAATATTGGCACAAAATTCACAGAAATCTATGGCTGCCCATATAATAATATATCATGTGTAATAT
The DNA here is from genome assembly GCA_963931845.1 of Maratus michaelseni. Lineage (NCBI taxonomy): Eukaryota > Metazoa > Arthropoda > Arachnida > Araneae > Salticidae > Maratus > Maratus michaelseni. The sequence continues at coordinate 472,253,463 of OZ007589.1, forward strand.
ATATCGAACAAGAGTTATTAAGGAATATGGAAATCTTGAAATCCGGTTCTGTGAGTATATCTTTGTTCCTTGGCCACAGCACCATTTTAATCAAGAAAGGCAGCATAGCAGTGCTACCTGTTGAGCGATATACACTGAAATTTAGTCAGAAACAATTTGAGTCTAGATCTAACTGAAACAATGAATTTCTGTGTGTTAGTTCTTGAGCTACAGAATCCACAAAATTTGTGACATAGACAGACATTTTATTAAAATTATCAAATCCTAATCAAGCATCCTAAAATATGTCAATTCATCAAATAATAGAAGTTGAAAATTTTCATGATTCTAATACTTTTTTATTATGTTACATAGAAAAAAGTAAAAAGGAGAGTGGAAGTGTTTAGGAATTGGGGGGGGGGGGGGAGGGGGGAGAAGGAGGCAAAGCAAAAACACTTCTTTTTTTTCTGCAGTTTGGCTGTTTTGTTGCAATTAAATTGTAATTAAAAGTACTGAGGAAGATAAAAATGTCCTCATGCTAAATTTGGACAATTAATTGCTAATTATAGTAATGCTACTATGTTAAATATTATTCCCTTGATTCATTCAAAAGTATTTGTTTATAAATAATTGCAATTTTTTATAGCTTTAAAATTATTTTAAATCCCCCCCCCCCTCTTCCTCTTAAAAAATGGCAAATCTTTAAGAGTTTATCATTGCTGGTTTTAACTTTATATATTTTAAAAAATTGCATCTTTATGAAAGTAATAATATAATTGTTCATATAATAAACACACTCCATTTTTCTATATGCTGATTTATATAAAAAAAAAAAAAAAAAATTCCTAAATTTGATAAAATTCCAGTTTTGCATTGGTAAAACTAATTTTGTTTTATTGAAAGCAGTTAATATTTACATGTTTTCTATTATGCAGGACAAAAGTTGCAAATGTCTGAGTAGGAAAAAAAAAAGTATTTTTCTGTACATTTCAGATAAAAAATATATTTTTCAAGTAATCTTTAGAAATTTTTGTGTATACAGCACTTATTTTACAAAATTAAAATAGTACTACTTATTTAAAGAGGATTGTATTTAAAAAATATAATAATAATATGTATTTTTAATAAGATTTTAATGAAAACTCCCCCTCCCTATAAAAAAGGATCCGAGATGAACTATAAGAATAGCAAGCTAATTAAATATAAGCATACACAGGAGAAGGTTCACCCCTACAAGTCTGAAAATAGTGAGATATAGCTTGAAATATTAAGAAACATAGGTGCCGGTAGAAAAAAATCTAATGAGGGGCAAGATTTTTGGGAAAAAATGTGTCTGTGATCCACAATCTAGTCTGTTTTTTTAAGTGTAGGGTATAAACATATGAAATAAGCTAAATTAAGATTTTTTGACAGAACTCGTGCAAAACAATTTTAAACATATCAACATTAAAACATTAAAAGCAATACAGAAATTTAACAAGTAAGAAATAATAAACTTTCAAAACTGTCTTCCACTGGGTGTTCAGATTCCCCCCCCCCCACCGACGATGACACAAATTCTTTGTTCCTTTTTATTATTATTATTATTCTAATTTGTCTTTTTTTCCCCCTTTAACTAACCAGATATATATATATAAGTTATTTAAACTTCCAAATCTCTAGTGAGTGTAATGCCCTTCCCCCCCCCCCCCCACCTCACCTCCTCCGCGCGCTAATGAAAATCTTGGTTATATGTGTATATATAAATTTGATTCTTATATATTTTTTAGCCGTGGCTTATAAGAATCTAAACCTTTTGGTATGAAATTTTAAACATGTACTCTAATACATAAAAATGAATATTTAAAAAAGAATTATTTTAGGAAATAAAACGAAAACAGTGCAGCTATTAATTGCATTATTTAATAATATTTAAAAAAACAAACAGCATTTAATTCTTAATCGCTATATCGTTCTGTCTTTCTTTTTTTACATGCTATATTTTATTTATTTATTTTTTTTTTAATTCAATGTTGATGATGGGGATGGACAGAAAAAAAAAATCTAATTTAAAAAAACGTGCAAAGTCCAGAACGGCAAATAAAGGGCACGGTTGATTGATTGATCTGCAACGAAGCGATTCTGTATGCTGATTGGTTTATCATTTGTGTAATCACTATCATGTTCCGAAAATTGCCGAAGCCAGAGTCGGAAATAAGGAAAGCCGAAGCTGTTTAGGATGGACGATCTGAATAGTGTTTTAAGGATCCTTCCTTAAGTTTGGGTTAAAGATCTCTACTGTAGGATCCTAAACAAGCGGACATCTGAATGCCTGCCCATATAGTGTAAACGCAGCATTAAAGCACTGATTCATAAAATTCTTTCAAAGTGTGCTACAAATTTTAAGAAGGTCATAATTTTATTAAGTTATGTGAAAAATCCTTGTTATACATAAATTTTGTAAATTATTTATAATAAATTGTTTTACATTTCATTCTTCTAATGTAAAACAAATTAATAAATTATCAAGCCCCTCAAAAAAAAAAAAAAAAAAAAAAATTAAGTTTTCTGCTGCTATTTATTACTTTATTATAACAATAAAAAATCATCTTAATTTCGTCAACTATCCAAAAATTTTGTGACCCCTCCCCCCCCTTTTCCCTTTCACACAGAAAAAAATTCTGTATAATTCTGTAGTATCAATAAAAAGATGAACAATAATCTAAATTCCTGCCACCCCCTTAGAAAAGATTGGGGGAATTTCTATAACCATGGTTCGCCAGTAGATGGCGCTCGTCCACTCCCTGTCCCCTACTTTTGAGTCGAAAATGATAGGCTCTACATCATCGACATAACAGGCATGGAAGTAAACAAACAGGCAAAATGGAAGTAAGGTTGAACTCTATTATATCCACTATGAAGTTTACATGTAAAATATTAGCATATATATATTTCTTTTTTCATTTACTATCGTTGATTCCATAAATAAAAATCATTTTGTTTTTCAGTAATTAATTTTTTGTTGTTGCAATTCTTATAAAAAAGATTTTAAAAAAATTACAGATAAATATTAATTGACTTGCCTTTACCAACACATATGGCATATCAACTTCCAGAAACTAGTTCACAATAAGTAAATGCAAATTTTAAAAAAAAAATTAAAATGTTATAATTTAAAAAAAAAAAAAAAAAACACAATGTTTAAAAATGAACTGAATTCATAAAAAAAATGGTTTATTCTAATATAAAAATATTAGAATAAACCATTTTTTCCAACCATCACACAACTCAAACAAAAATTTAAATCTTAATTAAAAATTCAGATTTAAATCTTTCCTTTTCAATAAATTTAAAATGAAATCTAATGATAACATTCTTTCATTTATATTTTTTTGGGTACTTTTCGGTTAGCCAGGCGCCAGTCATATATATACATGTATATATACACCCACACCCACATATACACATATCTACATATACATATATATACATACACACATATATACATATATGTATGTATATATATATACTTATACGTATATACATATGTATTTATATATGTACATACAGGGTGTCCCAAAAAGGAGTACCTATTTTTAGAAATGAATAAGAAACAAACGAATAGAGTTATTTAAAAAATTCTTGCAGGAAACGGATGTGGGAAGTCTGGAATTTTGTTTATAACACTTTATTATGATAGTTCAAAATCTGACCGACAGATGGCGCTACAGCACCGAAAATTACCCGAAATTAACTGGCAATGGTATGAATAGGCCACCTTACTCACCAGATTTAAATCCGTGTGATTTTTTTCTTTGGGGGGCCATCTGAAGGATGTAGTTTACTGCCAAAATTCCACTTCGCTAGCTGAGCTCCAGCGATTAATCGCTCAAGAGTGTACAGCCATTTCCGTACAGACGTTGCAGAAGGTGTGTGCTAATTTCATTCTAAGACTCCGACGTGTTATTGTGATGAATGGAGGACATATTGAAAATATTGTCATTTAATTTTCAACTATTGCTGATAAATGCGGTAGCCACAGCGCCATCTGTCGGTAAGAATTTGAACTAACATAATAAAATACTCTAAATAAAATTCCAGACTTCACATATCCGTTTCCTGCAAGAATTCTTTTAATAACTCTATTCGTTTGTTTCTTATTCAATTTTAAAAATGGGTACTCCTTTTTGGGACACCCTGTATATCACTGGCGCCCGGATAACCGAAAAGTACCTTTTTTTGTTATTTATATATATATTTAATGTTCATCAAAGGGTATCACGAATGTTATGGAGTTTAATCAATTAGATTTTTTTTTTTTTCTTTAAGTTTTGTTTGCTTGTATAACGAATTTCGTTTTCTTAAAATAACTTACTAATAAGGTTAAAAGGCAATTGTATTCGTTATACGAATTATTTATTCTCTGAATATTGTACAAATTGAATTAAAAAAATTCTTTATCATGTTTAAAGACTCAATTACAATAAAAATAAAGATTGATAAAGTTACATCAAAGATTGAACAGTTACAAATTTAAACAGACGTTTACTGTAATGAAGTATCTGGACAAACTAAATGAAGATTTACTGGATATTTTTCTCATGATGGAAAAAAATAAATTATATTTCGGATATTGAGAAGAATTGAAAAGAGAAAATAATAGGATCGATACCATACTTAAGGATAATTATGTGGAACTAATATTACCTAACTAAATATTACCTTGAATTGTTGGAGAAAATTAGAAAATATTTTAACTAGTGTTAAAAATTAAATTTTTTAATCCCATGAAAATAAAATAGATAATTATTTTAAGACTTGGAAACTGCTTTTATATGAAAATTCTAATAGTGACATTTTAGATCAACTGTGCATTACTTATACTTATATAATTCTAAATTACTTTGTTTGCCATCTTAACCCTCCAGTGCACGGCTTGGGTCTGTGAGACCCAAGCATGCATGTGTTTTATGAACAACTCGTGCAACTGGTACACTGGCGGGTTAAAAAGGCATTTAAAAAGAATATCTGCAAATTTTAAAGTTTGTCCAGGTTTTGCAACAATTAGAAATAAATCACTAAAAGAAAAATGTGTTAATTTGAAACAAAATTAAAAAAATAGTACACTTTTTATAAGGTATTTCCTATAAAGCTGACAAACTTGTGGGATTTACAAACAATTCAAAAAATCCTGTGACTACTATACAGGCATTTATGTACACATCAGTTTTATTTATTTATTTATTGTTTTTAAAATAAAGAGATTATTTAAATAAAGAGATTATTATTTGTGATATACCTTAATGCATATAAAACAATTTTTTATTAAGTAAATATTTTTAATTTTTTATTAAGTATTTTTAAAATTCAATTTGTACAATATTCAGAGAATAAATAATTCGTACAACGAATACAATTGCTTTTTATCCTTATTAGTAAGTTATTTTAATGAATCAAAATTTCACATGTATTCTAAAATATCCCTTAAATGAATGAGAAGATATTGTATGTTCTAGATATATTTATTGTATAAAACCAGGGATCTGTTTAGGAAGAATTTGGTCAGTTAAAAGACACTTCACAATTATTTCTTCTTAAAACATGACCCTTCACAATTTTTTTTTTTTTTTTTTTTTTTTTTAAGGGCCTTTCAGAAGAATTTTTCATACAAAAATGGGCTCTTCACAAGATTTCTTATTAAAATAAAATTCCACTTGTAACAGCAGTAATCATCGAAGACCCTATTATCTAGCTATAAATATATCAACATTTAATATATTTTTATATATTTTTTTTAAAACAAGACCAAGTTATAATTCAATTGTCTAAACAGAACCTAAATATAACTCTAATTTCAGATTCCCAAAATTAATTATTAAATTTTTCACAAATATAAAAAGATGCTCATAATTTTCAAAAAACAGGACCCTGTGAAAAAAGTCTGGACATATCCCTGAAAATAGCTTTATTAAAAACCTTTGCTAATATTTGCTTTGCAATAGATGAAATACAGTCTTCTTTCATAAGGAAAAAATATATAAATTTAGAAACCTGTTTAATATGCATCAAAGGGTATTGTTGGGGAGTTGTTGTGGTGACCTGGACGTGATATGAACACGCAACCTTAGAAGGTTGCGTGTTCATATCACGTCTGGGTCACCACAACAGTATCACAAATATATACAGAGTGTCTCATTTATTTTGCAACCCGCGAAGCAAATGAACAACACGAGTGCGCGCAGGCAGCGGTGTGTGGAGGGGCTTGCCAGTAACACTACCAACACGCTAGAAAACCGCACGAGACACTTCAGTGCTAATGAGAACGAAGTGAAAGGTAGTTTTGCGTCATGGTGTTATGTGCAGAAAAACGCACGTTTATTATGGAACATTATTTTCGAACAAAACAGTCAAGGAAGGATATGAAAACAAGTTTCCAGACTCGAATAGAAGCACAATTAAGCGAATCGTGGACCATTTTCAAACAGTGGAACCGAAATGAAAGAACCGTCTGTCATTTGTCCTAACTGACCACAAAATGAAGGAAATCGAGACGAAAATCAGTTAGAAAATTAGCTTTACAAACTAACATTCACCGAGCAACTGCATACCGCGCCTTGAAATGATTGAACGTGCACGCTTATCGTGCCACATTGATGCAGGAATTGAAGGCACCTGATCCAACGCATCGTCTCAACTTTTGCCGCTGGTTAAAAACTTTTGTTCGAAAACATGGCATTGGTGTTTTAGATCGGGTGCTCTTTAGTGATGAAGCCTAGTTTCATAGAACAGGCTACATTAATAGAGGCAATTATCAATTTTGGTCATCCACAAACCCACACATTTAGGAAGAAGCTGAATGTGTCTCGAAACCTCCTCAAACAGGCCCAGATATGTAAAGATGAAGACAACACCTTTTTCTGTAAAATAAAAATTAATGTTTATACATTGTTCTTTTTTTGAGAATTGCAAAATAAATGAGACACTCTGAATTGTGGAGCATAAAATTATATATCGAGTTATTTTTTCTCAATTCAGAGATAATAAATATTTTATATAATGAATACAATTGATTTTTATCAATTTTAATAAGAAAACAAAATTTCACATGAATTTTAAAGAATCCCCAAAATCAATAAGAAGATATTGTATAATATTTATTGTATGAAAGAGCTTTTAAAAAAAATTTTAATCTTTGTTTTGAAATAGATGAAATACGGTATATTTTCATTTAAAGAAAAAATAAGTAAATTCATATACATGTTTTATACCCATTAAGGGATATCACAAATAATAATCTCTTTATTTTAATAATAAAATTAAATAATCTCATTATTTTAAAAATAATAAATAAATAAAACTGATGTGTACATAAATAAATGCTTATATTGTAGTCGCATGATTTTCTGAATTGTTTGTAAATTCCACAAGTTTGTGGGCTTTATATACTTTACAAAAAGTTGACTATTTTTTAATTTTGTTTCAAATTAATACATTTTTCTTTTAATGATTTATTTCTAATTGTTGCAACACATGAAGAAACTTTTAAATTTGCAGATATTCTTTTTAAATGCCTTTAAGATGGCAAACAAAGTAATTTAGAATTATATAAGTATAAGTAATACACAGTTGATCTAATATGTCACTATTAGAATTTTCATATAAAAACAGTTTCTAAGTCTTAGAATAATTATCTATTTTATTTTCATGGGATTAAAAAATCTTGTAATTTTTATAATTTTCTCCGACAATTCAAGGTAATATTAGTTAAAAATACATCAAAATTATCAATTATTTGCTTACCTGTAAAGACAGCTACTTGTAAATTTTTATAAAAAATGAACGCATTCATCGCAATAATGAATATCCACATAATTGTCCTTAAGGAAGGTATCAAACCAATTATTTTTTTCTTTTCAATTCTTCTTCAACATCCGAAATAGAATTTATTTTTTCCACCATGAGAGAAATTCCAGTAAGTCGTCACTTTGTTTTTTTTTTTGTTTTTTTTCAACTGTTGCATGCCTCATTCAAATAATTTCAGATACTTCATTTGATATTCTGTAACTGTTCCATCTTTGATGTAACAAAAATGCTTGAGTCTTTAAACATGATAAAGACATTTTTTTAATTCAATTTATACAAAAAATTGCATTTAACGAAAAGCACGTGCTCACACCGTAGCAATAACACAACACAAGCCAAATTTCAACTTAGGCAAGAAATCGGAGAGTGGTGAAGATTTCAGGTCGCTCTTGTGTTCCCTCCTTTGATCAAGTGACTTTCCCCAGAGTGGGTAGCTGTCGAAGCCCGGTATATTGAGATAGCCCTGATTAAACACACACACGTGCACGCACACATAGCCAATATATACATCTAGACCAACATATTATACTTAGGGTATATTCAGCGACGACACCCTCATACCCCAAAGTGTTACACTGTCACATGAGGTGTTACAGCCCTTTAAACACCTACCAAAGCCAGAGTTACACAAGGTGATTACGTTTCTGAACAGGATGTAAACAAACATGGCTGACTTTTTTGCTGATATCGCACTTGTGATTTCCATCTAGTACAATGAAGATTTTTCTTATACCTCAGATAAAGATAAACTTCCTCTCCTGCAGTATAATTTTGTTGATAGTTTCGTTTTAATTTGAAATTAAGACTACATCTGGAGTGCTGTCTTAGAATTCATATAACATGACATTTGAAATAAAAATTTCTTTTCTCAACTGGAATTCAACATCTTTTCTTTGTAAATGTATAATGTATTTGTATTGCTGCAATAAATAATTTTTGTTTAAATTTTTTTTTTCATTTTCTTTTTTTCATTATGTATATTAAAGGATTGATTTATAATGTTATATTTAAATAAAGAAATAAACATGTGGCACAGGTGTTATATACGCACCACATTGGAGCATTTTTTTCCCCCGCCAATTTGGCGAAAACTTTGTTTTTGAATATTAGTTACAAATAGCATGCAATAACAGTACGTGATTTTTGTTTCAATATAAAAAATAAAATAACAAAATAGTTTCTATTATTTTTAAAAAGGAAATAAAAATAAATAAATGATAGTTTGATATAAATAAATATTGATATAAACAAACATGGCTGACTTTTTTGCTGATATCGCACTTGTGATTTCCATCTAGTACAATGAAGATTTTTCTTATACCTCAGATAAAGATAAACTTCCTCTCCTGCAGTATAATTTTGTTGATAGTTTCGTTTTAATTTGAAATTAAGACTACATCTGGAGTGCTGTCTTAGAATTCATATAACATGACATCAATTATTTCAACAAAAATAATTTATAGAATTAAAAAATAAAAGTAAATAAACAACAATATAAACAAAATAACCGGGTTACCATGTGAGGCATAAAATTGCCATTTTGTTGCGATCGCGCCGATGTAGTGCATATATGACATCTGTGCCAAACATGTTTATTATAAATAGTAACATTTATAATATATTGAAACTTCATACTTGACAGCTCAATAACAAAAAAAAAAAAAAAAAAAAAATCATGCTTGTTTCAATTTTAGGTACTTCTCTATTATCCCATCGACCACTTTTCATAACAAAAAACTATCACCAAACTGTAAGATTAAATGCCAAAAATGCAGTCCCATTTACTTGATGTCAGAAGCATATGTGTTTTTTATGTCATCAAGTGGTTTTTAATTCGACATTTGCGTGTATTTTTTATTATGTTTTACTGATTTATTAGTTATTTCATTAATTAAAATAACAATTGTGTTCTTAAATTCTTATATTTTATTTATTTATTTATTTTGATATTCCAATGGCAACGTTCACCTGTTTATTTGGCGATAGTTTTTATTATGGAAATTGGTCGACGGGATAATAGAGAAGTACCCAATTTTAATATAATATCTTGAATGATATTAGGTTCAGGATAATAAAAAAACATTGATTAATTTAAAGTAAATCATGTTAGATTTAATTGAGAAGCAAATTATCTTGAATACAATACATAAATTCTTGATTCCTATTTTTAGGATGTCTACATATATGCATATCGATTATGTATATTCATATATTCATAGTACAGTTGTATATGTGAAATCTTTCATTATTTTGAGATAAATTAAACATATTACACTTTATTTAAAATATAAATACTATATTCTTTGTTAAAAGTAAATTTTGATACAAGCTTCGATAAATAATAATAAAAAAAAATTGAATAGAGTTGTTTGATAAATTAAAGAGTGTTCTTATAAGAAATAGAATTTCTAGTAAAGGTTTTTTTAAACTCTTTTTGTTATTAATGTCACAGTTGAAAGCATTCTTGGTAAATATTTACACAATAATAATGGTTCTTGCAATTTTATCTTGCAGTACAAATATTTTAAAATCTGTTTAATTTTTTGAAATTTACTAAAATTGTGTGCTTTTATTTAAATGATGAATAGCAGGAAGAATTTCCTTTTCCAATTTTTTTTTTTTAATCGGACATTTATAAGTAAGATACTTATTTATTTAATGTTATTTAAATTTATTTTGTCTTTTAAAGAAATTCTGTTGCAGAAGCAGTCTACTCAAATTGAATTGTTAATTGTGAACAGAAAGTTCAGAAGGTTTAACCCATTTATGCCTAGCGTCCTAATTTTGGGACGCTTCAGTAAAAAAACTCATGTTTTCCAAAAAATAAACTTATTGACATCAAACTTGCTTAGAATTAATCTCAAGATTCTACATTTCAAAAATAAACATAGGTGGCAATATATTTTAAAGAAATTTTTAGTCTTTCGATGTGTTAAGGCCCAGATGTCTCATACGCACCACGTTGGCACGATTGCAACAAAATGGTAATTTTATGTCTTACATTAGGGATGCACAACCTTTTTAAGCAAAGGGCCACTTACAAAAATGACCAGGTTGTTGAGGGCCACCACCAGTAGCACAGAGAGAATTTTGTTTCAAGGAGGTGTTGTGGTGGTAGGGAGGGGGGGAGAATCTAGTAAGTGTACAATCAGATTAAAAAAACATCAATTTCAGAAGGGTAGTTTTATCCTCCTAGGTTCCTTCCTTTCCAGTCAACATATTCAGTTCTGTTGGCAAGGATATATCAACAGTTTATGTTTGTATTTATAAAAGAAATATAGCTAAGATTATTTTGAAAGATTGAAAATACTTCTTGACCTTATTTGAAGAAGTAAATTTAGCTTTAAAGGTTGCCAGTGCCGAAAAAAAAATTGTGCTTTTCATTCATGAAGGCGGGGAGGAGGAGAAATATATATTATTCTAAATTTCACTTCTTAGCATATTCAGTCATAAAATGTGGATATCAAGTAGGGGTGCACAACTTTTACATGAGGAGTGCCAGTCACAAAAATGAGTGGATTGTCGAGAGCCAACATCCGTAGTGTAGACAAAATTTTGTTTTGGGGAAGGATCGGCCTAAAAGTTCATAAAAATGCTAATTTTAAAAGGAGGGTTAGCCCCCTATACTCAATCACCTCCTTAGTCAGCATAACCCAATTCAGTTGGCAAGAATGGAAAAAACTTTGCATTTTTTTTTCCATGCGCGATCGACAATATTCGCAGTTTTTTCCTAGTGATTGACGAAATTCGCGATTTTTCCGTGCCCGATCGGCAAAATTTGCGATTTTTTCGCACCCGATTGGCGAAATTTATGATTTTTTTCACACCTGATCGGCAAAATTCGCAATTTATACGCAATCGATCAGCAAAATTCGTGATTTTTACGTGCCTGATCGGCAAAATTTGCGATTTTTATGCGTCCGATCGGCGAAATTTACAATTTATACGTACCCAATCGGCAAAATTCGCAATTTTTACGCATCCGATCAGTAAAATTCATGATTTTTACGCGCCCGATCGGCTAAATTCGCGATTTTTATGCAGACGATCAGCAAAATTTACAATTTATACGTACCCGATCGGCAAAATTCATGATTTATACGCACCTGATCAGCAAAATTCGCGATTTTTACGTGCCCGATTGGCAAAATTCGTCATTTTTATGCACCCGATTGGTAAAATTCATGATTTGTACTCGTCCGATTGCTGAAATTCGTGATTTTTATGCGACCGATCGGCGAAATTCGCGATTTTTGCGCAGACGATCGACTAAATTTACAATTTATATGCACCTGATCGGCAAAATTCGAGATTTTTACTTGCCCGATTGGCAAAATTCGCGATTTTTACACATCCGATCGACGAAATTTACAATTTAAACGCACCCGATCGGCAAAATTCGCGATTTTTACACGTCCGATTGGTAAAATTCATGATTTTTACGCGCCCAATTGGCAAAATTTATGCTTTTTACGCACCCGAAGGACGAAAGTCGCAATTTTTTATGCGTTCGATCGGCAAAATTCATGATTTTTATGCACCCGATCGGCGAAATTCACGATTTTTTCGCGTCCGAACGGCGAAATTGATCCGCGGGCCATTAGGTTGTGCATCCCTACCTTATATGGTAACCAGGTTATTTTTCATTTTAATTCTATAAATTATTTTTATTATATGTATCAATATTTATTTATATCAAACTATCATTAATTTATTTTTATTTCCTTTTTAAAAATATTTCATTTATTACTTCATTTTATTTTTATATTGAAATAAAAAATCCCGTGCTATTATTGCATGCTATTTGTATCTAATATTCAAAAAGAAAGTTTTTGGCAAATTGGCGAGGGAAAAAATTGCGCCAACGTGGTGCATATATGACATCTGGGACTGTGTTAATTCCACAATTGTTAGTACTGATTTTAATGAATTGAAATAGACTGTATAGACAAAATATTCAATATACAGTCGAACCTCGTTAACACGAATTCACTTAACACGAAATAATACTGAGGTCCCGTCAGATCAGTCTGAAAATCAATGTTAATTAATTCGTTTAACACAAAATGAAATTTCAGAAAATCCTGCTTAACACAAAAAGTCCAAACATGATTTAACACGCAAAGTTTTCATTACTTCAAACTTATATGTCACATCTTTTTAAAAATGGAGTATTTCTCCTGGTTTGAAAAAGACCTAAAGTGGTAAAAGGTTTCAAATAATAGTGAACTATTGAATTCCTGACTAATCCATGCTTTTCTTTGTCCTCTGAAATTTTCCCACACTAACCCTATCAGCAATATTGGTCACAATGAAAGTTTGAGTGAAGGAATTTCTTTTTTGAAAGTGATTGGTCCATTACCTGTTTGACTCTATTGACAGCGACATAAACCATAAACCGGATTTTTGAAATCCTCTATTTTCATGTGAAAGAACTGACAGTCTCTACTTTACCACCTGACTAACATAATTGAAGCTCTGTTCACAGTTGTTCTCTAGAATTCTATGCAGGCCCGGACTGGCTCCTTTGGTGGCCCTCGGCTAGAGACTGAAAAGGGGCCCCTTGCCCGATAATTTACAGGAAATAGAATATTAGAATTTTTTGAAAATTTGGCTTACATGCCTAAAAACTACATTTAGTTATTTTGTCACTTGGAAAATAGTTGAGTAAAAAAGTAAGCTTTTTCTGATGTAGTTCACTTACTTTCACAATAAATATTTATATTACTTTTATATACCGTACCTAAACTAGTTCCATGCTAAAAAAATTAAGTATACTAATTAATTACGTGTGGTTTATTACTTAAATATGAGAGTGAGAAATATTTTTTAGTTTTAAGCAACCAAATCACAGTGTTGAAGCCATAATAATCTAAATCCTACTGTAATACCTACGTAACTATTAAAACAAGAACGAAAAATCATGCGTCAAGCATAGATTATGTAACACTTTCCAACGCTTCCAAAATAATTTTACAGATCATACCGTTTAATAAGCTGAAAGATGACATCTAAGTAAACAATTTGGAAAACGCATAATATATTTAAAAACATAATTTCAGGAATTTCCAACATATACAATATTCAGAAAAATATACGAATACTTTTATTCAGCCCTGTATAGGATCTATAGACCTGTATATATACTACATAGGATGCTAAATTTTAGTTCAGTTAGGAAACGCGTAGCACAGTTTAAAATTCTCCGTCTGGAGTTTCTGTCACTAAACGGAAATGTGTCCGCGAACTTTTGTGCTTCCCTGTATAGGATCTACAGAATTTATACATATCACGTAATAGACAAAAAGCGAGTTAAAATTAAAATAGTGTTCAGTAACTTAAAACGCACTTCCAGGAATTATTGTTAACAGACAGTTGAGAATTCTTTTGTGTGTCCCTGTCAATGAACGATGACTGCTATACACACAATATTCTGTTGTAAGCCTCTTGTAATGCACCTTAGTGATATTTATAAATTTCAATGCATTTAAAATAGTGAAACATTATTTAAATAAACCACAGACGATTTTTCTCCATAGATGTAATGATGTAATGTAACGGAATTCTTTTGACTGTCCCTGTAAAGTAACTATAACTTCTATGCACACCCTATTCCATATTAAGCTTCTTCTAATGCACCTTAGTGATATATATAAATTTCAATGCGTTTAAAATTGTGAAACATTATTTAAATAAACCGCAAATGATTTTTCCCCATAGACCGCAATGTAACGGAATTCTTTTGAGTGTCCCTGTAAAAAACTATAAGTGCTACACACTTCCGTTGAAATAGGGAACATGCTATAGATAACGACAATAACATATAAAAATTGCAGAGCAATCCGAGCATATTTACGGGAGTTAGAGCACGGACAGACGGCAGACGGCCATACGGCCAGACAAACCGAAGTCATAAACACTTTTCAACTAGGTTGGAAAGTGTTAAAAAGGCACAGCGGTAATAAAAAACCTATTGAAAAAAAAACAATGTCCTCTTTAATTTTGAATTATTACAATTTGTAAAATGGATTTTATAACAAAAGGAAAATGGCTCTACAATGATACAACAAACTAAGAAAGGTTATGTGTGGTGAACGGCTGTTTATTAACCTAAAAGCTTTTTGGTCAGTTCTTCGCTGGTCCTTACTACTACTTCATCTATAATAGCATCTTTATCCAAGTTATTAAATAAGTCTCTTTCTACATTCATGAAAAGAAGATTAAACATAAGGTCATACTGATCTGCGAACTGTTTCAGCTTTATCAATAACCGACTTCTTTTATCTTTACAAAGTTTAGAGATGCTACAAAGGGCTTCTGTAGGAAAACTATTAATCATTATGATTTCATTAAATTTCTTTGGGTCTAACCAGGAACAATCTTCTATGATTTAATTGTTTGGACTAAATTTTTCTTCGATACTTGTCCTGGCACAATCTAAAACACTGAAAAAGACCAATTTATACTATTGAGCAGTTGAGATTCCTGGAGCTTCGTCTATTGATTTTGCACCAGGCATTATCTTTTACTTTGAAGTTCATTTTCCCTTGAATTCTAATTCTACATCAATACTGTTATCTTCTAATTTGGTATTACCTGTACTTTCTTTATATTTTGTTTTTGAATACAGATCCTGAAAGTGTTTATTACTCTTATCCCTAACTTGTTGAAACAGCTTCTCTACCAAGTTTCAGGCTGTAGAATAGTCAATGGTTTTACTTTATAAATATTTGTAAATAGGAGATGAAACAAGAAATAAATCTAGTAAAACAATAGACATAAATAGGTTTTCAAATTTAGTCCATTGACTAATCACATTTCTTGCCATGAATTTAAATTTGCAATCAAAACTTCCATTTGATATTTCTTTTAAAATTAAATAGTTTCTTTGTTTTTACACATTCCTCACTTCTTAAAATCCCTCATCGATAATCGAAGAAAGAGCTTTGTTTGCTGCATCACCTTGTGGTTCCATTTTCTTTCAAATAAAGTATATTTTCTTTTTGTTTCCCTCTCCAATACGGCTATTCCCGGGTAGCACAAAGATATTGGTCAATATCAAAATGCAATATCGGCCAATATCAAAATGTGACATCGGCCAACATTAAATGACCCCCCCCCCCCTAAAATAATATTCAGGAATACCACTTTTTGATGTCTGGCAATTTTGGCCAATATTTTCCGCCATCTGTGAATATCATTTTTTGACATTGAACAATATCATTTAATAACATTGAGGGATATTTGTTTCTGATATTCCTGAATATCATTTTCAGTTATTGGATGATATATTTTCCTGACATTTCTGAATACCATTTTACAATATACTCATAAACTCTGTCGTTACTAACATTACCGGATAATAACAATTACAATGAACATTTTTTTTTCTACATTATATCTTCATGGTTAATATTATATACTATTAGTTGGCATATTAAAGGTAATAGCAAAAATATTTATATATAAGTTTACTTGAATAACTATATAATATGATATAGATACATTTTATAGTTATACTATATATAAATACTTTCACAATTGCCTTTAGTATGGCAACTCAACTAATATATAACATTAACTATGCAGTTACAATTTAGAAAAATATATGTGCATTGTAATTGTTATTACCAAGTATTGTTAATATCAACTGTATAATATGTGTATAGGGTATATATTTATATAATAGTACAATCATTTAAACAAGTGGAAATAAAACTACCATCGTAAATATCTTATTGATACAAGCCATCAATCTGATTTTATAAATTTAATAAATGTATACCAAATTACAGTTTTTCACTGTGTTAGTTTACATTTAAAATATTTACCATTTTTATTATGTATATTTAATAAGATTATATGCTGTTTAGAAAATAATTGGTGACCTGGTATGGATATGTAAAAAAAAAAGGTCACCAGTAAAAAGCATTTACCATCAAAATTTGATGATTTTCAGTTTTTTCTAGATATAATTTTATACAGACTGGTGACATCAAGACTAATTTGGAAGTCAAAATCCTCAATTTTGAATTATCTTATTATTAAAGAAAAACTTTTATGGAACAACCTCAAGGGGGAAAAAAAAAAAAACAGCCAAAAGAAAATATTTTAGATACAAACTTATTAATTATAATTAAATAAATGCAAAAAAAAAAAAAAGAAAAGAAAAAAAAAAAAACTACAATATACATAAAAAATGTTGACATACCTGTGAAACAATCCAAGGTCCAAAATGTTTACTAAATATGTCACTTAATGGCACAGTAACTTTAAAATCTATCCAAAATCAGCTTTCATTTAATGGTCACACTCTTCTCACACCAACAAAAGCCACTGCACACTTTTAACGTAATAATCCCATGACAATTAAAAACCAATCAATGTCAAAGCATTGACTCGATGACGATTATGCAAATTTTTCTTCTCAATATGTATATTCCATAATACACGACTCTACAAGCAATCACGTGCCAGCCACTTTATCCGCTACTCATACTGTTTTAGTCCTGTACCAGAAGGTTTATGTATCAGAACGGATCTAACTGTACCAGAAAGCTTGTATTCTGATGGCCCTGTTAAAAGAGAATTTTTAGCTGGAGCAATGTTACCGAGGAATAGGATGTTAAAAACACTCGCAATCCACTCGGCAACACTTTTTCAGCCCATATATCTCGATCTTGAGTTTTGTAGAGTTCCATTCCATCTCAGGGAAAATCTCAAAATTCTGAAAGGAAAAGATATTTTAAATACTTATAGGTAAACAGAAATTTATCAACATGTATATGAAATAAAAGATTAGTATTAGTATTTTAAAGCAGGAATGGATTATCCCAAGGGGTAACAAGGCCACTGCCCAGAGCCTCCAAAGCCAAAAATTAGGGGTATTTTTCTTAAACTGACTATAAATGAAGGTTAGGTTAAAACCAGGGTATGTGATTTTTTTTGTTGTTGTTGTTGTTTAAAAGTGAATTTTTTTTTCAATTCAAAACATAATTTTAAAAACTACACATTTTAAAGTAAAGTAACCTTCACAAAATCATTAAATTTAATAATTAGAAAAGCTTATTTAAATTTATTCGAAATTAAAAAAATAATAAACTCATTCACTTAGATAATTTTAAATATTTTAATCATATAAAAAATTACTAGTTATAAAAACTACTAGACTATAAAAACTACTAACTAAAGATATACTAGTTAAAAAAAAAATAGATCAATATAAACAGATTCAATTTGAAAATGTGAATTCTCATTTACTTTTGAAAACATGAAATAAATAAAGCAAACTCTCTTGTGTTACATGAACACTCACTTACACAACTGTAATTTAACGAATTGAGCATGTATTACACACACATAGAAATGGTCAAGATTATAAATACTCAATCTTAATAACAATTTAGTTACATTAAGTTTTAGACTGAAATAAAAGTATTTATTTGATGCAAGTACTTATGTTATTTTAACTGAAATGAAAGTATAAAATAACATAAATAGTCTACTCGTGCAGCCAAATAATAAAATCAGCAAATTATTAATGAGAAATTAAAAATTCGGTGTAATATATTGCCCTGCAAAATATTTCTTAGGGGAAAATATTAAAACTATGTAAAAACGTATATACTGCATGATAAAAAAATAAACAAGCATTGTATTAATAAATAAATAACATCGATTTTGAATAGATCACACGTCAAACACTAATTTAACACGTGATTCAAATTCAAAGAATAACAATTATATTTTAATTAAAAAAAAATATCACAAACTTTTTACAAGACTTGTTAAACGAGCTTCAGATCTTTTAAAATTTATTCGACTAAGTTTTATGATACTAAAACTTCGAAAAAAAAAAAAAAAAAAAAAACATGAAAGTAATAAACAGAAACAGAAGCGAACTCTAGTTTATTTTTATCCCGAAGGCTGTCTGTTCACTTCATTTCACATTTACAAACTTCGCCAGATACGGTTGTCCACAGATATCTGTAGATGTCCGATTGTTCTTACGAATGTCGATAGATATCGCTGAATGTTGTATTCCTAATATCATTTTTACGACATTGGTCAATATAAACCGAATGTTAAAAGTAAAGCATTAAAAAATCAAATTTTTTTAAAAACGGAAAACTTATTAAATTTTATTGTTCAGAATACTATTTCTGTATTATAATGTCATAAATAATGCAAAAAACTCTTTTGAATGCTTTATTTAAAAACCATTTTTAAGTTATGTCTGTGAATATCGGCAGATGTTATAAAATTGACGTTCGACATTCAGCGACATTCGAAATATTGGCCAATATTGCCGTGGATATTGGCCAATACCACTGTGCTACCTGGGTTCTTTTGTAAGACGAGCTTGGAGTAACGTTGTTGCTGAATCAGCTACTACAAAGTTCAGTACATGATCTGTACAGTGAGTATAAATAAGATCTTCATTTTACTTTTTGAACCGAACTTGTAGACCGTTATAACAGCTTTTCATATTGTTAGCACGGTCAAATGAACAAGCAATAATATTCGATGTTGCAACGCCATACTTGGCTAATTCTGATTTTATAGACTCGTACAAAGCTAATCTACGTGAATCATCGACTACTGTTTTTTTTTTTTTTTTTAAAGTCTTTCATCAATCTTTTCTTGAACGACATAGCGGATGCAAATTGCCAACTGGTCCATAACAGCTAGATCTTGAATCATAAGAGACGGTAGTCTCTTGAGTGACGCAGCGAAAAACCGAAAACCGTAAGCCCAAAACTGAAGATTCCGTCACTCTCATATATACAGCTAGCAGGACATCAAAGGAAAATCGAAACGCCGACATTTAATATCTCAGTAAATATGAGGCATACCGTTTCGATTTTTTCACATTATTCTTATATCTATGGCCTAACTCTATCCTGAAATTTATAGATTTCTACATGCAGTAGATTTTGAGATCTGGAAACCAATTTTTAAGCGAAAATGGAAGATGTAATGGTGTAATGGGCACAGAGTTGTTATCTCGAAAATGGATCGAACGATTTTTAAAAAATTAATATATTATATTAATCAGTTTTAGATGAAGCATTTAAGATATTGCGCTAACGTAGGAAAACTCTTGTGTTCAATATAATCCACTTTTAAAATCGGACTATTTTCTTATGCTTTTTCTGGTAGACTAACATTACAGATCTTCAGAATTTTCACTGCTTTTTATTACTGCGCAATAAGGAAGCTCTTGCCTATTACGGTTACAGTTAAACGTTAAAGCATATCCATATCGCTGAAAAACTATTTAGATTCTTTTTTTTTTTTTTTTAATACGAAAACAGTTTTTAATGCAATTTTTAATATGTAATATATATGTATTAAATTAAATTATTGTTTGTATATTTTTCTTTTTTGTTATAATAAAGAATTTCTTATTTCAAAATCTTTATTAAGTCGAAAAATATTTAGATTCCTTGATTAAAATATTGAAATATTTTATAATTATATATACATACAATTTAATTGTTATTTATATACTAGGGGGCCTACCCCCTGCGAGCTACGCTCGCCAACCCCCGCTCAGACTTCGAGGCCTCTAAAAACATGGCAGCTGGCTTTATTTTTTAAATATTGGTAAATCTGTAATTGGGTTGTCATGCTTCTAACGTTTTAAGGGGGCATTTTTTTTTTTATTATCATGGCCTCATACACAGCTGTTGCGACAACGGACGACTGTTTTCGGGATTGATAAGTAAAATCAATTACAACTTGAAAACCAGCTTGTATAAAAGGGTTAGGTTTAAATTGTGGCTACCTCTCGGACTTTACTTATTCTATTCTTCCTTTGCGTTTAAGGATGAGAAAAATTCCATCTTCTTGTGAATAACATTAATAACCACGGTATTGAAAAGTACTATGTTATAGATGTTTTCAGTAACAGGTTTTAATTTTCTCTCTATTTTAGTGCACCATCAAGCATATTTTCATGTTATTTTAAATATGTAAATTATTTATTTTAATTAATATGTATATACGAATTTTCTAATAATTATTTATCATACAAAATTAATTAAATACTTTGTGCATGCATGCCTGCATTTATTTGGCATCAATTGATGAGATATTTAAACAAATTTGCTATCCGCGGTAATTTTACACCATCTTATGTCACTTGAATATTGTCCATAAGAAAATCGGGTACTTTTCCAGTATAGGATCCTTTGCTTTTAGGTTTGGCGTAATTCGAGCTTCAAAAAGGGATAGATTCGTTAATATACATAGATTTGTTGCCAAAAATTATGAAAACAAACACAATGAACTTTTGATGCTTTTCTATTATAGGGGTCTTGACGTTTTTTAAAAAGCTTGGCGGAAAAAACCAAGCAGGATATTTTATTCTCCTTCCGTTCAGTTGGGCAATTATTATTTTATATATTCGTTTCAAATATCCGAATTAGTGATTTTATAAATTCGTTTAATTAAATTTTACAAAAAAAAATATCAAAATGATATCAATAAATAATAATTACTATTAATTCCTTTTCCCTCTTTCTTTTGCGTTTACATAAATGACGTCATTTGGACGAATTTATTCAAAATATTTTCAGTTTATAAATTAAATTAAATGCTGACAGACGATTGAATCCTGACGATAGAAATGTGATTTTTTTTTTTTCAAATTTTCCTGAAAAACATAATTTAATCACAATCTTGTCTTCATTATCGATTGAAATAAAAGATAAATTCAATTTCAATTTGAAAATGACGAATAAAAAGAAATCAATAATCCCTATCGGGATCCTTTTCAATTTTTTTCCCCTTTTTTGTCACAAAAAAACTGAGTAATTAGTTGCCATCATTACAGAAATGTCATTAAAATTAGAAAAAAAATTAATATCTCGAAAACTAATTCCAATTTCAAAATTCTATTACCAGTTTTGACATCCGCGGATTTTTATGGACAATTGGTATTAATTTCACCATCAAGCGTTTAATATTTTATTAAAAATAGCCCTCAAACATAATCAGTCGTTTAATCAGTCGTTTCATAAAATCGCTTCATAAATTCGTTTCACAAATTCGTTTCATTAGGATTTTATATATATAGGGTAGATTTAATTTGTCATTTTTTAAAGGAAAAAAAGATTCAGATTTTTTTTTTTATCAGTTAATTTGAAACAGCCTCTAATCAACAAATCAATCATCTGTTTGTTTTCAACGAGTCTCGAATGTTGTTTTTGTAAGAATAACACTCATATGGTTTGGATCATTCGAGACGACAGCCCTGCCGCTATAGGTCTCATAGCCCACCCCCCCTTCAAAGTTCAAACACTCATATGAGGTATTTTATTATTTATTTATTTATTGTTTGTTTACTTATTTTGATTAGATTGTCCTTTTAGAAATTGTCTTTGACTTAGTGGCGTAAATGGTGAGATAATTGTCAATAGTATTACCTGTTTTATCGTTAAAAATAATCAGTAAATCTTTTAAAGAAGTCTTTTAAAAATCTGATGATGATAGAAGATTGGTTTTTTACTTGTTAGCTATATTTTCCAAGTCTCCAAATCAAACTTTCCCATCATTCACCTCACACAAATTTAATAACTAAAACTTTTTATTTCAGTGTGATTGAAATACGTTTAATTGTGATGAAACTTTGGTATATTATATAGGGAATTTATATAACGTAAGTTTTCACTTTTATGTATATAAAATTAGATACGATGTTTTCATTATGAAATACAATGTTTCTAATTTATGTTATGGCTTACTTTAACATTTTTTTTATTGACTAAGCCTATCATTAATATAGGGGAGACCGGTACACAGTGAACCTATGGACACAGTAGACCACCCCCTAATATTTTATTTATTTAAATTTTTTTTAAGCTTCTCTTCTATCCTAATAGATAACAGCACTGCAATGATTATTTATAGCCTTTAGAAAGTATGTTTAGCTCAGATAGAACTATTTTATCCTGCTTTGTTGTTTTGAGCTTCTAAAAGTAAAATTTTTCATCATCATATTTTTATTTTTTTAGTAATTAAAGGTTGTAGATAAATAAAATAAAAGTTTTTTTGAAAAGCTAAGATACTTGTTTTTATTTTACTTTAAAGTTATTATGTTTAAAAGAAATCTATAAACAATATTAATATGATTATTTATTGAACTTCAATATGGGGTACAGTGGACCACCCACTCCTGGGGCACAGTGGTCCACAATCCACTCTGCTCCTCTAATGCAGAATGTTCAAAATATGTAATAATTGTTTTCTATAAAGAAAGATTGTTTTAAAGTAGAATTAACTGTAAAATAAAGTAAACAAATAAAAATAACAAATTTTTTAACATAGTAAGAAATATTTTGTTTTGTATTTACTGCCTTTGATAAATATAACTGTAGTCTAATTGTTGATGATTCTATTCAAGTAAGATTCATGAGATGCAAATTGAATGGAAATCAGTTTATTTCTCCCGAAACTGTAGATGAATCTGCTGTTGATGTCAATGACTTCATAATGTTGCTCGCAGACCCAAAATTATTTCTTGAAAATTCCAGGCTCAATCTTACTGATAAGTATTTTGGAATTTCATTTGCAAATTTTATTGTGAGCTGATTTTTTTTGTACTTAAGTAATAACTTGAACTAAATTGCAATTGTTCCTGTATTAATCTGTTATTATTTTCAAAATATAATTAATTTTTTGTTTTTGTTTCAAAATTTATATTACTATGTTATTTTGCGAATGAAGAGGCAACAAAAAAGAATTAGATTAATGAAAAATAGATTTATATTAGCAATGTTTATAGCAATGTTAAAATGTTGGCTATACTTTATTAGCTTATGTTAAAGATTGGTCAGAAAAAAAAGGTTGGCGAGATTAAAAAATTTTGTCGATCAGCTAGTGCTCGACTAACATAACAACAGGGCTGCTGGGATGGAATTTAATTTTTAAAAAGGACACATTTTGAACCGGTTTGTTTACAGTCCCATTTTATTAGTAGAATTTTGTGATAATTTCCCAAATGACTGGCGAATTTTGCATTTTTTGTAAAAAAAAAAATCTTTAGATGTAATTTTAAACAAAATCTCTTTTCATTTCTTTAATTTGCAAATATTTTAAGTTTTCTTATTTAAAATACTGTGATTAAATGTCCAATGTAAGATTTCCCTTAGTTGAAAATTGTTATGACAGAATTTACACAACTACAAAAATAATTGATTACTACAACAATGCATTTTCAGGGTTTTTTTCCAATAAAATTAGCTATACAACAGAGGAAAGTTAACTTCATACTATATTTACATTGCAGTAATTTGGAGAGTTGCAAAATATAGCTAACAAGTAAAACACAAATCTTCTTTAGTCTGCGGGTTTTAAAATACTTCTTAAATATTCACTCGACACGATGCAATTTCTTTACCTTGTATCATTTTTATCGATAAAACAGGTAATTGACAATCATCTCACCATTTAAGTAACAATCTAAAGTCAATTTCTAAAAGGACAAGAAAATCAAATCAAAATAAGTAAACAAACAATAAATAAATAATAAAATACCTAATATGAGTCTTATTCTTGTAAACAAGAATTTGCATTGCAATCACCGCTCATGAATACATGACACAAGCGATAGGTTAATTTATTGTTAATTGATAGTAGAGGTGCCCAATCTTTTTAGGCGAAGGGTCACTTAAAAAATTGTTGGGTTGTCGAGGACCACCATCAGTAGCACAGAGAGAATTTTGTTTCGAGGAGATGTTGGGTGGGGGGGGTGGGGGGGATAATTAGCATTATCCATACATACAGCACTGTTCGATTGCAAATTTGGAAGAATGCACCCACTAGATGGATTTGTGATTTTTATGCGGCTACTTGACAAAATTGTGATTTTTATGTGCCCGTTCTAAAAAATTCATGATTTTTATGTATAGGTTCAACTTTTATGTATAGGTTCAACTTTTATGTATAGGTTTCAACTTTTTTACTCAGTGACCACTGCCCAGTAGATGGATTTTTTTACTCCTGTTTTTCAGCAATGACCAATAACAAATTTACAAATACTTGATAAAAAATTTAAGAAATTTGTCAAACGATTGTGGAATAAACGGCGAAATTTGTCAAATAGTGTTAGGAAAGAAATCGCGACATTCGTCAAATGGTCTCGGGAAAGAAATCAGGCATTGCAGGAAAAAAATTATGTCTAACTGTCGTGAAAAAATTAGAGAAATTCGTCAAATACGTTCGGGGGAAAAAAATCACAAAATTCATCAAATGATCTGGTGAGAAAAATAGTGAAATTTGTCTAACAATCGCGGAACAGAATTGCAAAATTCGTCGAATAGCAGTGGAAAAAAAGTGCACAATTTGTTCGTTCATGGAAAAAGTCGTGAAATTCATTAATCGATAGTCGATAAATCACGAAATTCATCAATCGATAGCAGAAAAATCACAAAATTCATTGATAGTGGAAAAATCACAAAATTCATCAACTGGTTTCAGGGGAAAAATTTTTCGAATATCGTCGAATGGCTTCGAGAAGAAAAAAAAGTCACAATCCGTCAATTTCGGGAAAAAAATCGTGAAATTCGCCAAATGGTTTCGAAATTTGTCGAGCGACAGCGGGGAAAAAATCTTTTTCCATTCAATCATCGCAATTGGGACTATTAAGTTTGACCAGTGGTGGCAGTAAAGTCAGTCGCCAAATTTTCAGTATTACTCGCCGATTGGCGAATGGCAATTTTGTCCTATATTTTTACACGCCTGATCGATGAAATTCAAGATTTTTACGCACCCGATTGATGACTTTCTTGATTTTTATGGATCCGTTTGACGAAATTAATGATTTTTATATGCCTGATAAACAAAATTCATGATTTTTATGCATGCGTTCAACAAAATTTATGATTTTCCTTCTCCCGATCTACAAAATTCATGTTTTTACTGTGCCTGATTGACAAAATTCGTGATTTTCAACTGATATGCTTTCCGTCGGCCATTTAATGAAATTCACAATTTTTCTTCTCTAGACAATGACAAAATTTTCATTTTTTTTTTTTTTTTTTTTTTTTTAACCGTTTGTTGAAATTTACAATTTTTTCACAAACATTCGATGGAATTCTTGATTTTTCCACGCCCAATATACGAAATTTGCAATTTTCCATGCCTATCGACAAAATTCATAATTTTGCAGAACCGATAGACAAAATTCATAATATTTTCCCACAATCTATGGACAATTTGCAAATTTTTTCCGCGACTGTTCGTTGAAATTCGCGATCTTTCCATGCCATTCGATGAAATTCGTTGCTCGATCCATGAAATTTGCGATTTTAAGTGCCTTATCGACAAAATTTGCAGGTTTTTTCAACTGATTTACAAAATTCCAGATTTTGAGTGATTGACGAAATTTACAACTCCAGAATTACCGATTTTGGCATCTCTGGTTTCTGTTGACCGATTATTGAAATTTGATTTTTTTTTTCTAGCGACAAAATGGCGAAATTTGTGATTTTTCCATGCCCATTCGACAAAATTTGCATCCAGTCGATGCAATTCATAATTTTATGCACCTGATCGATGAAATTCATATTTTGCTACGATCTATGGACAAAATTTGCGCATTTTTCTCATGAATTATTAAGGAAATTCGAAATTTTTGGATAGGTTGGCATGTATGGTCTCTGCGGGCCACCAGTTACCCATCACGGGCCACAGGTTGTGCATTCCTAATCGTGATGCAGTTTAGCTCATTCGACTCGACCTCGATAGAACTTACTGATTTTAGTTTCACCACCAGGGGCAGTTATGTTCATATAGAACAGAGTGCGCCCCTGGCAGTGGAAGGAGAAATTAATGGATTTTGGAACTAACTCGAGTTCTATGGGTCCCATCACAACATGGTTTGATTCATTCAATTTGACATTGACAGGATATATCAATTTTAGTTTCAAGTTTGACCACCAGGGGGTGCATTCCTATCTCAGGTTCTATGGCCCCGATCATGACAAGGTATGGCTCACTCAACTCGAAATCGACAGCCTCAGCAATTTCAGCTGTTTGTACAGAACAGAGTGCGCCCCCTGGTGGTAGAACATGGAACTAACAGATTTTGCAGCTAACTTGAGTTCTATGGGTCACATCACAATGCAGTTTGATTCATTTGACTCGACATCGACAGGATATATCGATTTTAGTTCCAAGTTTCACCACTAGGGGACACTATCCTATCTCGTGTTCTATGGGCCCGATTACGATGAGGTATGGCTCATTCGACTCGAAATCGACAGCCTGAAAGATTTCAGCTATATTTGTATAGAACAGAGTGTGCCCCCTGCTGGTGGAAGATGGAACTAACGGATTTTGCAGCTAACTCGAGTTCTATAGGTCCCATCACAATGCAGTTTGATTCATTCAATTTGACATTGACAGGATATATCAATTTTAGTTTCAAGTTTGACCACCAGGGGGTGCATTCCTATCTCAGGTTCTATGGCCCCGATCATGACAAGGTATGGCTCACTCAACTCGAAATCGACAGCCTCAACAATTTCAGCTGTTTGTATAGAACAGAGTGCGCCCCCTGGTGGTGGAACATGGAACTAACAGATTTTGCAGCTAACTTGAGTTCTATGGGTCCCATCACAATGCAGTTTGATTCATTTGACTCGACATCGACAGGATATATCGATTTTAGTTCCAAGTTTCACCACTAGGGGACGCTATCCTATCTCGTGTTCTATGGGCCCGATTACGATGAGGTATGGCTCATTCGACTCGAAATCGACAGCCTGAAAGATTTCAGCTATGTTTGTATAGAACAGAGTGCGCCCCCTGGTGGTGGAAGATGGAACTAACAGATTTTGCTGCTAACTCGAGTTCTATGGGCCCCATCACAATGCAGTTTGATTCATTCGACTCGACATCGACAGGATATATAGATTTTAGTTAGAAGTTTCACCACCAGGGGTGCTTTCCTATCTTGTGTTCTATGGGCCTGATCACGACGAGGTATGGCTCATTCGACTTGAAATCGACAGCCTGAAAGATTTCAGCTATGTTTGTATAGAACAGAGAGCGCCCCCTGGTGGTGGAAGATGGAACTAACGGATTTTGCTGCTAACTCGAGTTCTATGGGTCCCATCACAATGCAGTTTGATTCATTCGACTCGACATCGACAGGATATATAGATTTTAGTTACAAGTTTCACCACCAGGGGGCGCTTTCTTATCTCGGGTCCTATGGGACCGATCACGACGATGTATGGCTCATTTGACTCGGAATCGACAGCCTGAAAATTTTCAGCTATGTTTGTATAGAAAAGATTGCGCCCTTTGGCGGAGGAAGATGGAACAAACGGGTTTTGCCATGCATTTTCATCCTTCTAATTGTGTTACTCTCTCGCTGTATAATTTAAAAGTTGAGTCTTGGTTCCTCTCCCTGGGCCACCACCCTCATATTTTATTGGGGTCCAAGGGGTCTTTTTTAGCATTTCTTTAAAATTTTATTCTAATGATTAATTTATACCCTATACTTAATTTCGACTAATTGACATTTTCATCAATAACCTTTAAAAAGTAATGATATCAGTACAAAAACCCTTAACGGGTTAAAAGTGTTGACGCAGCACTTTCTTTTGGCTCTATGAATTTTAAATATGGGTCTTAAAAGCAATGATATCAAATTTAAGTGATGCTATGTTAATATTTTTTTTTAAAATCATAATTTTCTTTTTAGTTTTATTTATGTTCACAGGTGCAATTATTATCTTAATATGAAAAAATATATAAAATTTATTCGCTGATGCTTTTTCATTCACATCTCTCATGAATTCAAAATATGGGTTTTAAAAGAAATGATATCAAAATTTGAGTGACACCTTGACGTTAATTTAATAGGACTCTTTTAAAATTCAATTTAAATTATTTTTGGTTTGTCTTCTAAAGTATATTTACACATACAAACAATACTTTTAATTTTTCAATACACTTTTAAATATATTACTTTCACTGAGCCTATATTATGTATTGAAATGTATTTATTTCAATAAATTGATTTATCTTCTGTGCCACGCTATCCAAAATCATAAGTAAAATTTATGTAAATGATTATTTTGCGTCATATTATCCACTTGCATACATTTCCCTTTGTTTGGATACTATGACGCAAAATAATCATTTACATAAATTTTACTTATGATTTTGGATAGCGTGGCACAGAAGATAAATCAATTTATTGAAATAAATACATTTCAATACATAATATAGGCTCAGTGAAAGTAATATATTTAAAAGTGTATTGAAAAATTAAAAGTATTGTTTGTATGTGTAAATATACTTTAGAAGACAAACCAAAAATAATTTAAATTGAATTTTAAAAGAGTCCTATTAAATTAACGTCAAGGTGTCACTCAAATTTTGATATCATTTCTTTTAAAACCCATATTTTGAATTCATGAGAGATGTGAATGAAAAAGCATCAGCGAATAAATTTTATATATTTTTTCATATTAAGATAATAATTGCACCTGTGAACATAAATAAAACTAAAAAGAAAATTATGATTTAAAAAAAAATATATATTAACATAGCGTCACTTAAATTTGATATCATTGCTTTTAAGACCCATATTTAAAATTCATAGAGCCAAAAGAAAGTGCTGCGTCAACACTTTTAACCCGTTAAGGGTTTTTGTACTGATATTATTTACCATCACGCCACGCTGAATATTATGTTATCATGAAGGTCTTTCAAAATAATATTACGACCCATCGAACCAATTACTTTAAGTAGCTTGTTAACAAAGAACCTCGTCCAGTCAGTCTTTTAGTTAATTTTCCTGTGACTTTTCTTTTGTTCATTATTTTCAGTCTTCAATGCATTTTCTGACATGATTTTGTAAAATCACATCATAATTTGCAACCAACATGACCAGTTCAAGAAAATTAACATGATTATCTGTAGAGTTAAGCATATAAGCCTTTCTACTTTATCCCCTCTGTACGCAGTGTATCAATCCAATCATCTGATGTGAATTTCTCTTTCTCCCTTTTTGGTTTGGTTACTAATAAGAAGAGTTGAAATATCACGACCTTTATTGGCTTTGAAAAGCTAGTTCGCGGCGAGATGATGATAACGGGAATCGTCATGAATCTCAACAGATTTATAAATATGCTTAGGAGAGAAGTCATGTCCGGTAATAAATTTAGAATCTCTATGATCTTTACTCCCAAAAGCCATACAGCTGGAGCAGTACACCCTGTTGAGCCAAATCGGATATAACCGTTTTCTGTGAATTTTATCACCATTCGATAAATGTCGCTATTAAAGTTTTAAAGAGTCAAATGGCAATTTAGCTCCCTTTCTCTTCACTAACTTGAATAGAGTGCTTATCCATAAAAGCTTTTTTAATTCAAACTGGGTCAATTTCGTTGGGGCAGATGAAACATACAAAGTGTTGCTTAGAAGCATTCTGAGCAGCGTCTCCGGGTGGTTTGC
The DNA here is from genome assembly GCA_963931845.1 of Maratus michaelseni. NCBI lineage: Eukaryota > Metazoa > Arthropoda > Arachnida > Araneae > Salticidae > Maratus > Maratus michaelseni. The sequence goes on from OZ007589.1 coordinate 472,283,763, forward strand.
TTCATGATCATTTTCTGTGTCAGATTCTTGAAGAATCACTGCCAAGAGAAGCTGCCAAGAATGTTTCTGAATGCACCAGAGTCTGAAGTCAAACAATGTCTAAAGTGAACGATCTTTGTCAGAAGTCTGAAATGTACAGATTTCTAAAATTTCAGAACAAACTTTCAAGGGAGATAATGCGGTCAAGACAAACACTTTCTGTACAGGAAACCAGTATCTCAATAAAAAAACAGGGTGTTTTACTATAAGCTGAACTCGAATTTTTGTTCACTAACAATAAAGATATTTTAGTTAGATTTTAATCACATTAACTTTGCTTTGTATGAAATGTGATGAAATCAGTGGAAGTGACAGAATTTTAGCCAGTGATACAGTATATGTACTGTCAGCTGCATTCTGATTAATGGAATGTCCTGCTTAGTGTTGTTAGTACTGCAATGGTGGTAATTTCTAGCACTTCTTGTCATATTTCACAGAAAGAAAAGTAAGTCTGATGTTTTTTAAGTGAAAACTTCTTTAGGTGCGTTGGGCATTTTTTGAGATGGGAAAAAACCATTGAATTCGCGACACTGTTACCGTTACTGTTACCAACACCTCTGTATATTTGGCGAGGATTCTGCAATAACTGGGGCCTTTTTTGAGATGGGAAAAAAACATTGAACTTGCGACACTGTTACCGTCACTGTTACCAACACCTCTGTATATTTGGCGACGATTCTCCAATAGCTGATTCAGGTAAGCAACCAGATTTGCTTAAATTAATATCTCACTTTGACAGCAAAAGTGATATTAGTCTCTATTTAGCATTATTTGAAAGACAAATTTCTCGAATGAATATAATAAAAGAAAATTGGGTCACACATTTGTTAAGTTTAATTCCATTAGAAATCGCCAATATTATAGCTAGAGAACCAGAAACATTGGCGAACAATTACGATTACGTAAAAGATTTACTTCTTAAATGCTTCAAAATGATGCCAAAAGAATTTAGGCAGAAATTAATGTCACATAAAAAAAATCTTCAGCCACTTGGCGTGATTTAGCATTTGAATTAAGAAATTATTTGAAAGAATGGATTAGCAGTCTTAAAGTATCTGATTTTGAATCCTTAAAAGAATTAATAGTAGTAGATCAAATTAAGAAAAGGTTACCTATAGAAATGAAAGCACATTTTATTGATGATCTTCCAAAAATTAAAATGTAGACGTATTAGTAAATAAACTAGACGATTATGATGCGGCGAGACGTAATGTTAAAACCATGAATAGAATTTCACCCCACTTTGAAGATAGAAAACCCGAAGTAAGTAAAAATGAAAATTCACAATCTTTCTTTCATACCCAATACCAAAACAAAAGAAATAAATCTCAAATTAGGTGTTTTAGATAGATGTAACTCTCAAGGGCACATAGCGTCTCAGTGTAATAATAGCAATAACGGTCAAACTACTGAGTTCAGTCAAGACTATCGAAAACTATCGAAATTATAATCGCCAAAATCACAATCCTAATGCCGATGTACAGGAAAAAGCTAACATTGCTACAATTCGAATCAGAAATAAGTCTAAACCTAATGGAATGAGTGAAATAATTAATATCAAAGGCAAAGAAGCAAATCTATTGTTTGATACAGACAGCTATATTTCTTTATTCAGTTACGAATGTTATGTCAATATTGGGTCGCCAAATTTGTCTTCTGTTGATATCTTATTAACTGACATTGGCGGAGAAACTGTAAATCTAATTGGATAATTTGTGTATGAAATACGCGTTGATGGGTTTCTTATATCAACGAAATTTTATGTTTCAAAATCTCTCGCATACGATATTGTAATAGGGCAAGACGTGATCAGTAAACTAAAGTTGGCGATAGATGAAGAGGGAATTAAAATTGTTGGCGAGCGCAATACTTTTCAAGTAGGTTGCCTTAAAGTTGTAAATAATTCCGATAAAAAATTAAATTATGTTGCCAATTCATACAATGAAGCGAAAGTATCAAAAGGAAATAGTTCACGTGCAGAAAACGAAATGATTGGTATTATGAATAAAAATAATTCAGAAAATAATTTCAAGATAAATTTAGCACGCACGGTGAAAACAGATAAAAGTGACTCAACTCGCGAGACCAAATCAAAAGATGAAAATGAAATAACAAAACACGGAAAATATTATAATTTAAAGAGCACGAGAAAAGACATAGACGGAAGTGATATAAAAAGAAAAAATGAAAATAATGAAATATTTCACGGAAGTTTTAAGAAACGTGGTTACTGTTACGGAAATGAAGTGAAATCATTTTATAGAAAAGAAAAGTTTGTTGATAGAAATTATAGATACCGCAAACAATACGCGCAGTATGAAGATAGAAAAAAGCATAATGTTCACGAATACTGTAAACAAGACAGGCAGCAAAGAAGTCATCTTTTTTGGAGTGATAGGAAGCGGGAACCGTATTTTGCCGATAAATGTTATTACAAAAGATATGAAACTACATCTCATGGAAGAAATGATGAATGTATTGAGAGTTATTTAAATTTTGGATGAAAATTCATAAGTTTCATTGGTATTCATTTCAAAGAATACCAATTAATAAAATTTCATATTTCATGTATTTGTAAATTTACGTTTTAAGCAATAGATTGCAATTTTTGTATGTAAAATAATATACATTATTTTTCATGTACAATAGTGCATTAAATGAAAATTGTAATATAATTTTTGTAGTATAGTAGTTTATAATAATGAATAAAAAAAAAACACTTCATTTAAAAGTATTTCCTGCACAATAAAACGTTTCCTGACGATTCAAAAAATACACACGTAATTGTTCAAGTTTTCACTTCTGTCGGCACTCCCGGAGTGCCATTGTTTTTTTTATATATCGTTACAATATCTTCATTATTGTTTAAGTTAAACCAAAATGCAAGTTCAACTTGGAATTAGATACACTATATTTTTTAATAAGTGGAACGCTTTTCAAACAGCAAATAAATAATGTAAAAGCGATCTCTGTTATTTAAATATCATTCTATTTCTTAATTTTCTGAATATCTTTATTTATTGACAGTTAAAAATAAAAGTTACATAAGGTTTTTAAAAAGTTTTTTTTAAGTATTCGGTTTGGCCGAATATCTTAATATTCGGCAGACCGAATAGTTTGATATTTGGCCTTACCAAATATTCGGCAAACCGAATAGTTCGGTATTCGGCCTAACAGAAAATTCAGTAGTATGGCCGAATACTGAATATTCGGTGCATCCCTAGTAAAAATGATCAAAGCTAAGATTATAAAAGCCCGAGCTAATATCGGAGCTAAAGGTGCGTCCCGAACCCAGCCGGTGCAAAAACTTAATTACTCCAGCCCGACCCGACTGAATTTCTGAAAAACATGCCGATATTTCCGAAGCAATATTATTCTACTCTATTACAATTACTATACATAGATTTTATTTTTAGGTTATGTTTGAAACACAAAAATAACAATAATTTAGTGACCATTTAGACAATTGCGTACATAAGCACTGATTAAAAAAAATATTGACTTAGACAATTATATTAAAATAAATATTCAGTAAAACAGTCAATTTAGTTTAGAATAAATAAAAAAGAATGCCAAAAAAAAATACATAGAAAAAAACGTACATTATCTCTGTAGTTTTTTAAACCAAAGTAAATTTCTAAAGATTTTTTTAAAACAACTGTTAAAAAACAATATAATTGTTGCTCGGCCCGGAAAGAGTGTAGAGTAGTCCCGGCCCGAGCCTCCTAAATGAAAATCTGCCAGAGCCTGTGCAGACCTCTACTTTCCACCTTAGTTAATGTGAGCCCATTTTTTTCATGGTGATTTTTTCCGGTTTATGCTTTTTACCGGGGTGATTTTTTTCCGTGGTGATTTCTTCAGGGGGGGTTTATTCCGGAGGGATTTTTTCCGTGATTGCTTCCTTCAATAGTTATAGTTTTGGATCAATCTGGGCAGTCAGCTGTCAGGGGCTGGGGGCTGTGACGATAAAGACGGTGGAGAGAGAGCGATAGAGAGGGGGCGGGGAGAAGTATATGACAAGGTCACTACTCACTAACCTCAATAATCGCCAGTCGCAACGCTGATAAGAAAAAAAACAGCATTTAGGGATTATGAAACTAGTTTATATGAAATGCGACCGCTAGCGGGCTCCTAACTACACGTAGCCTCGAATTCATACGAATCTCGTAAAAAATTGCCCTAATAAAATTGATTTAATTAAACTAAAAATTGAACCCCTTAAAATTGATTGTAAACGCGTAAGACTACTGAGAAATAGTCAAATTACTCTGATGTAACTAATAACAAAGTTGTATATCCATTTTTGGGATCCCTTTGGGGCCCCCTTGGGCCGGGGGCCCTCGGCAATCGCCGACCAGCCGACCTGGGCAGATTCTATGAAAGAAAAGTCGAAAGTGCAGCAAGCTCATGTTTAGAAACTAAGCAAAACATTTTAAACAAAGTCAACGATAAAGTGCTAAAAAAATCAGAAATTGCATCAATGTATGGGATACCCAACAGCATACTCTCAACGATTTTAAAGAATCGTGAAAAGATTGAAGCAGCTTATGCTGTGAGTCAATTTGAAAACAAACGTGTACAGGAGAGACTGAAGAAATTGAAATTGCTCTCTTGCTGGGAATAAAAGAGGCAAAAAGCCAGAAAATTGTTTTAACTGGTGCAGTTTTGCAAGAGCAGCATGGAATTATCTGTAATCAAAAAATGGGAAATTCTTGTTTTTCCGAGTACATTTGCATAAATGAAGATATGCTGACTTCGGATGTGATGCCAGGTGAAGAAATAAATGCTGCATTAGCTGAAAAGAAGATGACTACATCAGACATAAGTGTAAAAAGAGCATGAAGGAATCGACACAGAACGGAAAAGTTTAGTGTTATTAAATGAATCTACTGTAGCATTGAAAACTGTACAGCGATTCGTTTAGATTTAGATTATTCGATTAGAGGATGCTTCCCGTGCTTTGGATAAATTAGATAAATTACATACGTTCCTAAAAGAAGTACTCAACAAAAATTGATGGACTCCATAAGAGACTTTTAAAAAATAGTTAGCAAGTAAATAAATATATTACTGACCAATATGATGATCAATTTGTTTTATTTTTTAATTAAATTTTCTATTTCTTATTAATTTATGATTTTAAGAACAGGCATATATTTGTAGGTTAACCCTTACAGGACCATAAGATGTCCAAGACTAAATATGCCAATACAACACAATATTTTAGCTATTGTGGGTGTAAAGTAAGAGAATATCACCAGAAAAACATAGCAGGGTGTATAGCAGACCTGCCAACCTTTGAAAATGAGAAATAGTAGCACACCAAATTCAATTTTATCTGAAGGTTGGTTGGTTGGTGGCTGCTTTTTACGCTGTAAATTTTAAGTGAGCAAATACTAATCAATTAAACGCATGTGTATATCCATAAGCACACAAAGTAGGAGACTCTTTTGTTTTTTCTATTTTTTTTGTTGCGGGTGGGATTAATTAAACATAATTATTCCTATTCAATTAATGCTCTGTCCACTCCTAAGCCAAATTTCTGAACTTCACAGTCAATTTTCTGAAAGATTCCAAGGCAGTTGGGGGGAGGGGGTGATGGAACTACGGGAATATCTTCAGGAGAAAAATGTCTGAGTTGACGAAATTTGCAGTTTTTTTCAACATCTGTTGATAAAATTTGGGGGTTTTTTTCGATATTTTTTGACAAAATTTACCGTTTTTCCCAATGTTTTTGACGGAATGTGCCGTTTTTACGCAATTCTCTGACGAAAGTCACATTTTTCCCGCGATCTGTTGACAAAATTTGTCGTTTTTTCGCGATCTTTTGACGAAATTTGCCACTTTTCGCAATGTTTTTCACGATCTTTTGACGAAATTTGCCGTTTTTTCCAATGTTTTTGACGAAATTGGCCGTTTTTTCGCGATTTTTTGACGAAATTTGCCGTTTTTTCGGGATTTTCTGACCCGCGATGTGTTGACAAAAATTTCTTTTTTTGCGATCTTTTGACGAAATTTGCCGTTTTTCGCAATGTTTTTGACGAAATTGGCCCTTTTTTCACGATCTTTTTATGAAATTTGTCGTTTTTCGCAATGTTTATGACGAAATTTGCCGTTTTTTCATGATTTTCTGACGAAAGTCACATTTTTCCCGCGATCTGTTGACAAAATTTGCTGTTTTTTCGCGATCTTTTTTCGGGATTTTCTGACTAAAGTCACATTTTTCCCGCGATGTGTTGACAAAAATTTGTCTTTTTTTGCAATCTTTTGACGAAATTTGCCGTTTTTCGCAATGTTTTTGACGAAATTGGCCATTTTTTCACGATCTTTTTATGAAATTTGTCGTTTTTCGCAATGTTTATGACGAAATTTGCCGTTTTTTCATGATTTTCTGACGAAAGTCACATTTTTCCCGCGATCTGTTGACAAAATTTGCTGTTTTTTCGCGATCTTTTTTCGGGATTTTCTGACTAAAGTCACATTTTTCCCGCGATGTGTTGACAAAAATTTGTCTTTTTTTGCAATCCTTTGACGAAATTTGCCGTTTTTCGCAACGTTTTTGACGAAATTGGCCATTTTTTCACGATCTTTTTATGAAATTTGTCGTTTTTCGCAATGTTTATGATGAAATTTGCCGTTTTTTCATGATTTTCTGACGAAAGTCACATTTTCCCGCGATCTGTTGACAAAATTTGCTGTTTTTTTGCAATCTTTTAACGAAATTTGCCGCTTTTCCCAATGTTTTTGACGAAATTTGCCATTTTTTCGCGATTTTCTGACGAAATTCACGTTTTTCCCGCGATCCTTTGACAAAATTGGCGACTTTTCTTCGAACGAAAGACGAGATTGATTTTTTTCGGCGATCATTTGCCGAAATACTGATACATTTAATGTCCGAATTTTCGGATTTATGACCAATATATTTTTTTTTCGGAAATCATTGCCTTAATTTTTCGGAAAATTCGGACCAGAATCACCCCTGAACGATCTTTTGACGAAATTCGCATTTTTTCAGCAATCAGTTGAATGAAATTCACGTTTTTTCGGCGATACTTTGGCGAAATTTGCTTTTTCCCGCCAATTTATTGACGAAATTCGCGTTTTTTCAGCGATCCTGTAACGAAATTCGCATTTCTTAGCTCGATCCTGTGATGAAATTCGTGATTTTTCAGGCGATCCTGTGACGAAATTCGTGATTTTTCAAGTAATCCTGTGACAAAATTCACGTTTTTTTTTTTTTTTTGCAGAAAATCGTAGTTTTAGATAGATTTTCGTAGCATCATAGTTTATGGTTCAAAATCATAGCAACTACGATTTTTTCGTAGCAGTTGGCAGCTCTGGTATAGGTTTCGTATAATTTCATGAGAAATATTTTTCCCTATGGACCATAAAAGTAAATAAACCAAGAGTTAGATTTATTATATCGGTATTTTATTTATTGCTTTGTAATACAAAAAACATAATAAAAATTATCAGAAAAGTAAAGTAAATAGTTAGTTATGGTATTCTAATTTTCTCAAGTCCAAAACACTTTCAAGATATTATTAGTTCAGCCCGCGAATGTTTTGGTTTTGGCGCAATAAAGTTTGACAGTTCTTTTTTTTTATTCGTTCAGAAACACATTTGCCGCCTTGGACATACGTTTTATTTTGACATTCAGTAAAAAAAATATCGATTCAATAATAATTGAACAATCGATAACGATTTTTGTAGAAGGGAAAAATATTTTCCTTGAGCATGAAAGGGTTAATTCATTTAGTTTTTATATCTAATATAGATGGCACCACTATTGTGACGGTTAACACAAAATTTCGGATAACACGAAAAAAATTCGCAGTCCCTTCAATTTCATGTTAACGAGGTTCGGCTGTATTATTGAAAACAGAAAAAAAATAATCTTGGATATTTTATTTACATTATTTTTCTTAATTATCCCTCTCGTCTAGTGAATAAAATGTTTGTGATTTCAGTTGAAACTGATCTATTGCAGTAACTATGCATCGCAACATTTTTCCAATGCCTTTTCTCTTTTAATATCATGGCACTGCCGTTTAAGGATGCAATTGTTATTTTAATTACTGAAATAACTAATAAATCAGTAAAACATAATGAAAAATGTATGTAAATGTCAAATTAAAAATCATTTGATGACATAACAAACACATATAATGCTTCTGATGTTAAGTGAATGGGGCTGCATTTTTGGCGTTAAATCCTATAGTTTGGTGATAGTTTTTTGTTATGAAAAGTGGTCGACAGGATAATAGAAAAATTCCCATATTTCTTTAAAAAAAAACTTTTCTTTTCTTTTTAGAACAACTTGAATATAATATTTTCTATTTTTTAGTAACTTAAATATTTTAAATTATTCGATATAAAAAAATTCTACTTTTAACACTTTATCTTAGCAGACAGTATGAGACATAGTGAATTTAGGTCATGTTTGAATGTGTCTAGGATGAAAACAAGTAATATAAAAACTTTTTTTTTAAAGTCAATTCCTACTTAGGTCAAATAGAAATTTTTTTCCAGCGATCTACACGCTTTGCCACTGACGGTATTTATTCCTAAATCTATATCCTGCTAAATATCTTACATAAGAGAAATTTTTGAAATATATTAAAAATTAAATAAAAAATAAATAGCTAAAATACCAAAAATGAATAGCTCGAAAAGTATTTCTCACAAAATTGTTAGACAAACTGCGTTAGAAAGGTAAAAAAATTGTATTTTTCTTGATATAAATTTAAAATCTAATGATTGTGCCGTTTTTCAAATATTGAATTTCAAAAATTATCAAACTTCACAATAAAGTGCCATAGTGATGTTACAGTTAGCAATAATACAGTTTTTTCAAATATTAATTAATTAATTAAATTTTATTATTTAATTTTAGTTTTATACTTCATTTCTGTTCAAAAGTATAGACTCACTCCACATTTATAGTCTCCTTCGCCCGCGAGCCGCCTGATCTTCATCCGTGAACAGTCCCATTATCTTTTTACGTGTGAAGGTGAGACTATAAATATGGAATGAGTCTATACTTTTGAACAGAAATGAAATATAAAATTAAAATTAATTAATTAAATTTAATTAATGAATTAATATTTGAAAAAACTGCATTAACATCAATTGTCATCCAGTACAAGTTAAAAAAAAATTATTTGAACTTGAATGGATGAATAGAAAATATTTTATTAACGATTGAAAATTCCAACAAGATATATATAGAGAGAGAATGTGAGCTAATAGTAGGAATTTAATTAACATTGTTGGTGAACATATCTAATGCTCTAAAGAGTTACCTTAAGCCATGGTAAACGTATATAAACAAGTTAAACTAACAAAGCTAATATAATATATACACCGTGTCCCAAAAGTTTAGACAATCAATAAAATTTGCATTAACATAAAAAGTAATAAGGTACAATTAAAATCCGTGAGATAGGTAATAAATAAAAGCAGTTTTTATGATATACACATATAAATTAAGATCAAAGGTTTGAAATTATAAAATATACATTAAATTACATAACAATGTGCTGTTCCAAAATTATAGACACCTGTAATTTGTTTGGTTTTACATTTATAAAATTAACTAAAAAATTACTTTTAATATTTATTTGTATGACCACGACACTTTATAACATCAAATACACGTTGTTCCATAAAATTAACTAAGAATTGCATTACAGAAGGAGGATTTCATACCACGCTTTGTCAATTGCAATTTTTAAGTCATTTACACATGTATATTGCTTTCCATTTTCATATATTTTACGAGATAATATCCCCCATATGGGATTCAAATCTGGACTAAGTGCTGGCCAGTCTAATGGTGTGATATTGTTTTGCCTAAATCATGTTTTCGATGATGTGGAAGTATGGATGGATGCCCTATCTTGTTGGAAAACACAGTCCGGTCCTGCTAGCAAATCCATAATTGGCAGTAAATTGGTACGTAAAATATTCTGATAATCCTCTGATTTCATTTTTCTGTCCATATATCCTAGAAATATTTGGCCGTTGAAAGAAAACCCTCCCCAGGTCATTACAGATCCTCCGCCTTATTTCCTGCTGAAACAGTTCTTGGGTTATTTTCTTAGGTCATGCCAGTAAAATTCATGACCATCAGGGCTGTCTAAATTTCATTTCTTTTCATCACTGAAGATGACAGAAATCCATTTTCCACCATATGACATATGCTTTCTTTTAGACGTGCATCTTTATGTCTCTACTTTAAGCAAGGTTTTGCTTTCATTCTCCTGTAAACTCTTCTATTTGTTGAAGGTTTAATTCTTCTGTGTACAGTACTTTTTGAAATTCTGCAAATTGATGCAATTTCACGCACAGAAAAATTATTAACTGAAGCCATTTTTAATAATATTCTATCATCACGTAACATTGTTTTCTTTGCTCCTCTGACTCGCTTTCTAGTATTCTATGTTCCACCTGATCTCAAAACTCTATAAATACTGCTCAAGGATATTTTTATTCTTCTCGGTATTTGTACAGGATTTTGTTCTTGTGCTTTTAAATGTAAAATCTTAATAATTTCATCTTTAGAAATTTCTTTAGAATGTGGCATTTTTATCAGAATACACAGAAAATGTCTTTTCCAAATCACAAACAAAACAATATATTGAACTCATTTGATTCCACAAAATTTCAATAAATTATTATGCTAAAAATACAGCAGATGATATTTCAATTAAAGGGAAAAATTATTCTGCATTTATAGAAGCAGACGAAAATAAAAATATTTTATTTTGTGAACAAAAATGTAAAAGAAAACATGTAATGCTGAATTGTGTTTATACTTTAGGGACAGCACATTGCTATATAATTTAATGTATATTTTATAATTTCAAACCTTTGATCATAATTTATATGTGTATATCAGCAAAACGCTTTTATTTATTACCTACCTCACGAATTTTAACTGTACCTTATTACTTTTCATGTTAATGCAAATTTTATTGATTGTCTAAACTTTTGGGACACGGTGTATAATAAAATATTTTCATTTCAAAAAATACAAATTATACAGTGTGATTCATAAATATCGAAACAATAGGCTATCCCCTTAAATATTTGCCCCTAGGCACATACTTCCCATTGCAAAGTTTCATAAAAAAAGGTGCAAAATTTGATGAGATAAGTTGCAACTCCATGGGGGAAAATACATTAACACATAATACATATTTTCTATTTGAGAAAATACAAAAATTAAATTTTTATACAGCCCCCATAGAATAAAATTTCCAATTAGGAAATTTTTCATTTTCTATTCCTGAATTAAACAAAAAAACTTCCATCTTGATATCTGCAATGTCCGTTTTAATAATTCGTGATGTTTCAAGGGATCAGACACAAATTGAAGTGTGTGGAATTCAAGAAACAATGTTACTGTAAGATGTCCGGGAAGCATTTATTTATTTTTTATTTATTTATCTATAAATAGAATTATATAGAATAGAATAAGAATTTTGATTTTTTTTGTGATGGTTAACCATATAATTTGTAAACAGAATCACATCATAAGACTTCTTACAAAATTTAAAAATAATAATATATATATATATTTTTAATTCAGAGTAATTTAAAATTGTTATAACTCGAAATATTATTTGTCAAATTGAATTTTTTTCATTTAATTAAACAGAAATATATAAGTTTCAATTTTGATTCAGCATTTCAAAAAATATAATTATTTAAAAAAATTAAAAATATCTAAAATAGCAATTTAAAAAAAGATGCAACTTATTTTAAACAAATCATATTTTGAAAAGTAAATATTTTTTCCTCAAATTTTCCAAATTAAAATTTAAGTAAAATATTAGAAAATGATATATTCCAAGTTTGAACCATTTATCCTTAACGGTTATTGACTTATATCAATTTAAAGATGAGAAATGATGAAAAAAAATCTATGATGCAGAAAAATGCATTTAAAGTTTTAAAGAAAGATTGGTTCCTAATAGAACGTTTAAATGCTTTTTTAAAGTTTCCAGGTGAGTATGTAACTCCTTCCTGTAGCTTCAATTTCTGATTTAGTTTTTTTTTTTTTTTTTTTTTTTTTGCCATTCTCACCATTTTTCTTTACTGTTTAAATGTGTCAGTTGATTTAAACAAGACTTTTGTAACATGTAGATTTCGAGTTTTTTCATAGTTTTAGCCCTGACAACTTCATATTTCCTCCCTTAAAGGTGCAATTACACGAGGCGTAAAAGTTGCCTCTAATTACGGGCGACTCGCTGTTAAAACCATTTTCATGGGCGATGCACTTAATTTTATTTAATTAATTATCTAGACAGGTGATTAATGGTTATTTATACTCTTAGACTATTACATTCGAATAAAGATTTATTTTTAAAATACAATGTCGTTTGGAATAAATGAAAAATAGGTTTAAAAACATTATAATTTTTAAAGCTGTATAACATAAAGTAGATTTTTGAAAAAAATTCTGTGTAATTTATTAAAATATATTTCCAATGATTCCGTTAAAAGAAGTTTTATGATCGCTATTACTATTTTTACAAAACTTATTTTCTGCCCGACACGTCCTAAGAACAATAAAAATACAGGCTGGCATGGCCCGGCCAGCAGGTCGTGCCAGTTATGGGTCTGGGGCCAAGCTCGCGCTCATGAAGACCTCTAGCATATTTCTCAAACAAGTTTAATGCAAAAATCTATACGCTGCTATTTTATAACTAAACGTTAAGGCATTGTCTTAGATCAACTTTTAATAATGTGTAAATTTATGGTCGATTCCTAACTTGCATTGCAAATGAACTGATATTGTGTCGCTCAGAGGTATGCTTATGTGGTGTAAGTCACGAATTTTGGATTTTATGATCTCTGTGAATTTTGCAGATATCAAGATGGAATTTTTTTTTTGTTTAAGACAGGAATGGATAAGGAAAATTTTCCTAATTGGAAATTTTATCCTACAGGGACCGTATAAAAATTAAAATTTTTTGCATTTTCTGAAATAGATCCCCCATGGAGTTACAACTTTTCTTATCAAATTTTGCACCTTTTTTTTATGAAACTTTGCAATTGGAAGTATGTGCCTAGGGGCAATATTTAAGAAGACAGCCTATTGTTTCGATATTTATGAATCACACTGTATAGTATACAAATATTAATAACATAATAAGATGATCTTAAACATTTTGGTAAATCTGTAAAAGAAAGTTTTCTCGATTGAAGAAATTATATTTTAAGAAGTTGATAAAGAATATGCAATATATGAAGTTGAATGAGTGGACATTGAAAAATTTGGAACCATTTTATAGCATTTCAATGATATCAGTTTGTCTTTTCCTTGTGGCTAATGTGTTCCTAATGTCCAAAAATGGAATAGGAAATTACATTTAAAAGAAACTTTTTTAACACCCATCCCTTCCCCTCCCCACATCCCCCAAAAAAACTTTTGGCCTCATGGGCATTTTTTTTCTATCACTCTTTTTTTGCATTCATTGTTTTAACCCTTTATCTACTGACAGTACTTATAAGTACCAATCACTTTAAAACTTCATAGCACAACAACCATTACTTATATTCTGATGGTACGTTTTAGAAAGTCTTTTAACTCTACTTTTTAATGATAGATAGCAGTAATTGTTCTAGGCTGATGAATTTTGCGAGGAAGAAAGCTATTTTTGAACGGAGATTGTGTTCTTTTGCTGCCATTTTGTACGGATTGCCGCTCTTATCTTTTCTTTGCTATAAATATATAATATCAAACCAAAGGTAAGTGTTGTATTTTTTTTTATTCATTCTGTATTGTCTTAGAATAATATTTGCCCAATCATTATAAGATAGCAGATTATGTAATGTGATTAATGGTCGAATTATTCGGTGGTACTTATAAGTACTGCCAGTACATGTAGTGTTGGAGAAAAACTTGTTTTCATTTTGTCCATGTAATTATCTATAGTACACTGCTCAAAACAATTAAAGGATATTGCAGTTTTAGGTGGATTTTGTATCTGGGAAACTTTTTAGCTGATTGATACATGGTCGACAGACATAGTAGGTTATATGAGAATAAATTACACATGTTTGGCAGAAAAAAATGCATTTGATTGCGCATTTGTGTACAAAAGGAAAAAAACACAATTTGTGCATATGAGAAAAAAAGAATAAGAAAAGGTGTTTTCTTCAAAGAAAATCATTTTCAGTAGGGGGTATGGTTTCTACGGGCGGCCAGCAACGTTGAACACCTTTGAGGCATGGACTCAATGAGGCTATTAATGACGAGTTGGGGTATTCTGCCCCACTCTTCCAGAAGAGCTCTTTCCAGTTCTTGGAGAGTTTGTGGGGGTTGTTGGCGGCCAGAAACTCGTCTTCCTAGAGCGTCCCAAACGTGCTCGATTGGATTCATGTCTGGAGAACACGCTAGCCATTCCATTCGAACGATTCCTTCCTCGAAAATAAAAATCCTCCACCAGGTTTGCACGATGTGGCCTGCAGTTATCTCCGATTGCTGCAGCGTAAGGGACTATAATAGGTCTGAGGATCTCATCCCTATATCGGCGACCAGTCAGAGCTCCATCTCGAATGATGTAGAGGTCAGTGCGCCCGTCAATGGAGATGCCACCATACACCAACACTCCTCCACCGCCAAATCTGACACTTTCGTGCACGAACGCAGGATTATTCCTACTGCCACGGTCGCTCCAGATGAAAATACGCCTATTATCCGGATGCACAGAAAAACGGGACTCGTCAGAAAACAGAATATTGCTCCATTCATTTCTCCTCCAGTTGACATGCTTGGTTGCCCACTCCCTGCGGTCGCGACGATGCCTTGATGTTAATCTAACAAATACCATCGGTCGGCGAGCATACAGACCTACAGCATGGAGCCGGTTTCGGACAGTCTGAGTTGAAATCGTGGTGCCTGTAGCCGAGCGAAGGTGTTGTTGGAGAAGAGTAGAGTTCATGTTTCGGTGTCTCCGAGCTGTTAACGCTAAATACCGATCTTCATTGGGCGTTGATGCCCGTCTACGACCTTACCCTGGTCTTCGGCCTGCACATCCACTCTCCAAAAAACGGTTCCAGATCCTGGAAATGACACTCCAATGGCTTGCGCTACTTCGGCTTGAGTTTGGCCCCCTTCTAACCTACCAACAATTCTCCAAGCTTCTGAATCTGTCAAATGACTTCGCTGAGACATTGTACTCATCGAAACAAAGCAATCACTGAATGCCGATCATCCTTGTCTTCATTCTCTTTTATCCAGTTGAAAGTCAAATTTCATTCGCTGCCGCTGAAGCGACGTTTTTGACGTCGAACTCAAAATTTGCATACTCCACAGTTTGAAAACCAGAAAAATTTGCATTTGTGATTCTCTTCTTCTATTTTCGGCAAAAAAAATTTCGTTTATATCTTTATTTTATATAAAACTTCAAATATCCTTTAATTGTTTTGAGCAGTGTATTTCTGTTTGTTATAATGTAATTATGAAAGTGTAGTGTAGCAATATGTTTTAGTAGTTTTTATAGATTTCAATTATAGATTTTTTTGTTATTATTATTTATTTATTTATTTGCAATTTGCAATTATTTAATATATATATATATATAAATGTTACGGCCAAAACCCGAAGTTCGGCCAATTCGCGAATTGGCCGAGATTCCTGGGCAAAACCCGACGTACGTGAAATGAACAAAGCATTTCGGGTTTTGGCCGGCCAATTCGCGAAGTGGCCGGGAATCCTTGGCCAATATACGAAATGGGGATCCAAGGCTGTCCGATAGGGGGCACGTGATAGGAAAGGAAGTTCCAAGCTGTGACGATTATACTTCTTAGAAATTTATGACAGATGTTCTCTGATGAAGAATTTCCCGCTTCTGTGACTTATTCTGATACAGTGAATTCATTGTGACGATTATATTCTGATCTGTTGAAGAATTAATTTCCTGCCTATGTGACATTGTGATTATTGTATTCTTCGTATTAGTATAGTATTTTATATAAATATTGTAAAAGGCTATTCTATATTTTTTTGGAATACAATTTCTAATGATTCATATAAAAAATATTCTTTGTCCAAAATCATTATTTGTTACGAAAAACTAGTTTAAAAGTGTATTTTTTTCTATTATTATTAATCTGACGTTAAGCCAAAGTATTTGGATGGAGGAATTTTAAAACATTATTATTCGTTTAAAAGTTCGATAAACAGGGGGGGGGGGGGGGTCAGCGGAGAGCAATTGCCAAATTGCCACTTGCTGGATTTTCATATTTATGATTTTTTTCTCTTTGATTTTGAAAGCAATAGTAAAATTTATTCTTCTCAAATGTAAAATAATTTTCCTCACGGGGTCAAAGTCCCCTTAGCCCCCCCCCCCCCCCCGTTAAAGACAGTTTTTAGTTATGTTTTTATTTTTATGTTCATGTATTTAAAAATTATCTTAAACGGAGGCTACAGGAGGCAAAAACCCTGCCCTGATTAGGAAAAATAGTAAACTGTTTCAATTCTTCATTTTTAATATGTGTTCTTATATTTCTGTATTTATGCTGATGTACTTAAAAATTGTTTTGCACGTAGAGTTCTGATTTTTAAAAATAATAATACATTTTGTTTATTTCGTGTTTATATTCTCTATTTAACAGAAGAAAACGTGTCGGTTGTGCCAATCACAAAACATTCTTCTATTTCATACATGTTAATACTTGTAATAAAAGTCATTTTTTTTAATAATTATGTATATTTTCAAAACAAAAAATGAGAATAATTTTGCATTGATAAGTGAGACATTTTTTATAACCTTGTTTTTTGGGATCTCCGACTCCTAAAACGTGTAAATCCGTCGAAAACATTTTTCGATTACGATATTTTTTTCTATTATAGATAGAAGAAAGTAAAAATTAGATTAGAGTTACATCTGTTCGAGAATCTTGCCCCTTTTTGATATTGTTCTGCGGACTCCCATGTTAACAAATAAATATATCCAGTGTTTTGCATATGTAAAATTAGTTTCAGGATGAATATGTAATACATAAAACCAACATAAAGAAAAGCACAATCACATTTAATTTTGATCATATGCGTTGGTCTTGCTATATTTCCTTCTCCCTTTTTCCCTACTAAAAAAGGTTTTCTTATGAAGTCTGGAAATATTTTAAACGTAAATTTACATTGTTTATTCTGCTATTTACGTTGCTTTTTAAACGTTGCATAATCATCCTATCGCAACAGTATTTGTATTTATCATATTGGTCACTTTGTGCACATATATCGTTAATATGGTAATCTCTGTAATGGAGTCACTTTTAAAACGGGACCTTGTGCAATTAGCACTTACAATTTGTTAATGAGGAAATCACTGTAACGTGGTTTCCTGAAAAATGAGGCTCCCTGCCCGTTGCGCTCACGAACCGTTAAAATAATGATAATTATAACAGACACCTTTTATATAATAGGTATTCTGGGCTTCGCGCCTATTAACCTTTTAAATTGTGATCAGTATAATAGAGCCCCTTAATTTAATGGGACTTTTTGTGCTTCGCCACCATAAAGAGGCTTCTTCAGTCACGGAAGAACACCCTCTCACTAATATTAATCCTATGGGAGATTTCTTTTTAAATTTCTCTTTTATGTGTCAATATTTTTAATTAAGTTTCTTTTGCATTAAGTAGCTGAGATCAATCTCAACGCAGGCCGTTTTTTGCTTTTTCGATTTTGTTTACAGATTATTTTTATTAAGATAATTTCACTTTCGAAACCGGTTTCAAAAGTGATAGTAGCCTCATAATAAAAAAAAACCTGTAAACAAAATCAAAAAAGTAAAACAAATGACCTGCGTATACTATAAAAAAAAAATCTTGAGGTTACTAAAATTTTTTTTGTATATTTGTATTCCACAGATTTCTTTAGTAACCGGTACTAAAAACCGTAACCGTTGCTAGCTGTTTTTTAGTAATGTTGCTAGGTGTTTTTTAGTAATTCTTACAGATTTTCTTGTAACTGAGTAAGAATACAAAAAAATTTTTAGTAATTGCAAAAATCAATGAGAAAAACTAAAATTTTTTTAGTATATCGACCTTTTTTTTTACAGTGTAGAGATTAATATCTGCTATCCAAGGTAAAAACAATCATTAAAAAACATTGAAATGCAAACGAGATATTAAAAAAAAATTCCCCTATAGGATTAATATTGGCCAGTAGTTGTTTTTGCACGAGTGAAGTATCCTCTTAACTGTTACTACAGCTATCACCAAAATATAGTTTTGTGCTCTTCTAGACTTTTAATCTTTGATACGGCAATCACTGTAACGAGAAACCTCTCTGTAACGGGTCTCTACTTTTCACGCCCAGAAATCGTTCATATGGCAAACATCAATTTATGGAAGAATGTGTGTTTTCTCTTAAACATGATTCTATTTTTTCTGATAAAAACATATTGTAAAACATTTGGGTCTGATGTCAATATCAGAAGAATGAAATACCAATCAAAATTTTGTCATTTGGACACAATCGTAGTCAAATATTGCCATTTTCTGAATAAAAAAATATATTTTCAGTCAAATGTCTTTTAAAAATGACGTCATTAATTTCTTCTATTGAAATTTTGGTACCTAATTTCAGAGTGAGCAGAATGAAAAAATATGAAAATAATTTCATTTTGACGCAATCATAGGAAAATGCTGCAATTTCATGTTTTTAAATAAATGTTTTCTTTTGATATATGATGTTAGTTCAATTTTAATGCCCTTGACCTTGACAAAAAAACCCCTTTTGCAAATTAATATTTTATTTTTTATCGTTATAATAAAATGTCATCAATGAAGATACAAGAAAGAAAAATCATATGCGTCAAGCATAGATTATGAAATATACTTTGCAACACTTATAGAATATTTTAACAAAACCGTTTAATAAGGTAAAAAAGATACTCAAGTAAACATTTTAGAAAACGTGTAACACATTTGAAAGCCAGATTTCAGCCACTACTGCGCATAGTCGGAGAAAAACTCTAATTGTTTTGTGAAACCCCGTATATGATGTACTGATTTGTATATATTCTATATAGTATTCTAAAATCTAGTTTAGTTAGAAAACGCGTAACATAGTTGAAAATACACCTTCAGAAAATTCTACCAATGGGCAGAAATGTACTTGAATTATTTTGTAAAGACCAGTATATTACCTACAGGTTTTTATACACGCTAAATATCAAGCTACAATTTAATTTAGGCAAAAATACACATAAAACTACTGAAATCACATTTCAAGGAATTACTTTTCATAGGCAGCCAAGTATCAAGTTCATTGCATATACCTGTATATGATTTAATTTATAATCTAGAAACTTCTTTTAGTAATCTAAATACTACCGTATTTACCCGTGTATAGGTCGAGAAATTTTGGACAAAAAGAGACTTTAAAGGTGGGGGGTGTCGACTTATGCGAGGGTCCTTAATTTTTTTTTCAGAGTGGATTTCATCCGGTTGTCTAACATTAACAAAGGGCGGTAATATTAGAAAGTCCGACATTGCATTAATTGCCCAGTGGTTTAAAGATGCGTGGAATCAAATTCCTTCCGAAATGATTATAAAATCGTTCAAGAATTGCTGCATAAGCAACGAACTAGATGGCAAAAAGGTTATGATGCCATTTAAGAAAGTAATAACGACGAGGAAGAATGTTGCGATACAGAGATTGAAAACGTGTATCATGATGAGCCGATGACGATGAAGGACTTATGTGAAGTGTTTGGCGAGTCCGATATTGAATCGGACCTCGAATCAGTTTAACTTTGTATATTATTATCTTCATTATTGTATATTTAGTACTTTTTCTGTCAGATGATTTCGAATAAATGTACAAAAAAAAAAAAAATAATAAAGTTCCTTTATTATTGTATATTTAGTATACTTTCTTTTTTTTCCAGGTGATTTTGAATAATGTATTTTGAAAAAAAAAAATCAAATTTATTGATCGGAAAAGTGGGGGGTCGACTTATACGCGGGATTTATAAAAATTCAAATTTCTTGATCGGGAAAGTGGCGGTCAACTTATATGCGGGATCGACATATACGCGGGTAAATACGGTATATTTGTGCTTGAAAATGCATAATTCAAATTAAAAAGCATACTTAATGTACCTTTTTAAAATCACAATAGTAAAGCTTAAGAACGTTTTTGTTTAGCCCTGTATAGGATTAATAGAATTTATACACACCACGTAGTATGCAAAAATTTAGTTAAACTTAAAAACACATAACTGAAAACGCACTTCCAGCAATCATCCCTAATAGATAATACTTCCGATACAGAAGTGTATTCGAAATCAATTATGTGTCCCTGTAAATGAACAATAATTGATATACACATTATATTCTACAGAAAAAATCGTAGTAAAAATCAGCAATGTATATCAGCTTCAGCATATTTAAAAAAAAGAAACATAATTAAAATACGCTGCAAACATTTTCCCCCGTACACCATTATGTAATAGAATTATTTTGTGTGACCCTGTAAATCAATGATAAATTATTTTTGCTCCTTATTCTATAGAATCATGTTTTAGTGCACCTCAGAAATTCTTATCATTTTATTATGTTTGTAACATTGTAACACACTGTTTTTGCTGTTTCGTCTGATGTTGCACAGCTTTCACTCTTGCCGTTCTCGATATATTCCCAAGCGCCATAATGCATTAGCAGAACTTTACAATAGTTACATTTTTTTGTAGTAACAAAATGATCATACACTATGATCAAATAAAATATATTTTCACTAGATGGAATACTAACGATGTTTTATTAAAAGATTTAAGAAAACTATAACTATGAAAACACTTGCGGATCCGCAGCGCTGTTGCGCGCGCGGACCGCACTAACGAACGAACCTTTCTATGTCACGTTCCTAGTAAGACTGCCTCAAGTGAGTCAATGAGAGAATCGAAGAACCCGCGACTTCGGCGGTGCGCGCATGTGCAGAAAAACGAAGTGCCGTCCTATCAAACGCACGTAGCTAAAAGACGTGACGTCGCGATGGGGGGCGGAGCTAACGATCGCGGGGGGAAACGGTAACGAGGAGAAGCAAACAATACAGTGTCAGAGGAAGGAAGATGAGTTACATCTAACAATTAAGGTGTACAATGAATTTAAAAAGGAAAATATTGGAATAAAATAAATGAATGCTGAATTCAGAACTCAAATGACAAAATGGAAAGTGATGAATGTTAATTAAATTAGATTAACTGGGAGAATTGAAATTAAAAATATATCGCAACACGATAGTTTTCTTATGAGTGTTTTTTGGTTATTTAGTATTTTTAATAGGTTACATTTCATTAGAAATATCATCTGTAATTTTTTACTATTATGAGGAAATTCATACATAGTATACTGATGGTACTTTTAAGTACCACTTTAATTAATTAGCTCTAACAAATTAAATTTCGCACTTGGGAGATTTTTTTTCTTGTATATTCTTTAATTATGATTATGGCAGCTAAAAAAAAATATATTTATGAAGAAATTTTAAGTAGTTCATAATGCGGTAGATAAAGGGTTAAGGTGAAAAGCCTCTCACATGATGCAGTAAAGAAAGGAAATGGCAATTCATTGGAAATAAATTTTTGGCACTTTTATGTTAGCCGAGTGCAGGTGATAAATTGTCAAATATTGTTCCCATCACATTTATTCATATTGCATTCATTTCATTTAAAATATAAACTTATTATTCGTATTGCATTCATTTCATTTAAAAATATAAACTTTCATTTAAAATACATGCATTTCACTAACTTTATTTTTTAAAAAAAAAGTACTACAAACAAAAATATAACATCAAAGCATTGCTTCCAACTTATACGCATGAAAAATAAAAGCTGCTAATTGACGAGAAGAAAAAAGCGCTACTGGTGAGATTTGCACCCTGCTAAGATAAAAGTACCAATTTTTTTATGCAGAGCTATAGAAAGCATCCTCAATTGGTGATATCAGATATCATTTCAAATACTTTGAAGATGGTCAAAAAGAAAGGAAAATTCCAGAAGGTGACAAATAGTGTTGTTTTTATATATACTAGAAATGTAAATGATGTACTATTCTCAATGTGACTACTTTTGCATATAGAATTGCAAGTAGGTATTATTCGCAAAAAGATACTTTTCTGTTATATTGGCTTTGGCATTTTTTTTTTAAATGTTTGCCAAAATTCAGGCTTCAGAAAGTGAATTATTGCCAAATGTTATAATCAGTTATATAAGCAAATCTGATGAACTTTTATGCTTTTCTATATATATATGTGTTTACAAATGCATAAACATTTGATATATATATTATATACATATTACTTCTGTTTGTATATAAAAATATGCTTCCTTAAATTAGTAACTAAATTGTATAAATATTGAAAAAATTGCTTGTGTATATCAAACAGTCAATAGGTTACCAGAAAATATGCGAGACTAATTAAAACATTTGTACTGACTAAAATATTAAATTTAATAAGCAGTTCCTTAATTTTTTTATTTATGAAAATATTTTATGGAATAGTTTGGTTCTGGCAGAATATGAGAGGATATATTTTGATGAGGATATAATAAGGGGAAATATTTTGAACTTTCCAAAAATGATGAGTAATTTCACTCCTTGATATTTTCTCACAGTGTGAAAATGATTCTAAATGGGTAAAATATTTGTCTACATGCATAGGCATAACTTGGGTTCTAAGAGTGGAGGGGCAAAAATTTTGATGACCTTTTGTAAAAATAATACCCCGCCCTTCCTTTCATCATCGAATCCCATCATCGCATAAACACACACACACTTAAATTAAATACTTAAAAACTTTAATATTTAAACAAAATTTTAAATGTTTAACCATATACGCAAAAATAGGAAAAATCCCAAGTTACACATTTTATGTTTTTAAAGGAATATTTTAAAATATTGAATGCTCGACCGTAGCACTGGGCGATGCATCGATACATCGTGAAAAATCGATTTAAATCATAAATCATCAAACCGATTTCTTGATCTTTCGTTTAGCGATGCATCGCGGCCACCGCGATGCGTCACACGTGTTGGAATAAAATTCCATACATGTCCACATTTTTAGTCTTGTCACTTCTTTTATGCATTCATCTAAAGACATTCATTTAACCTTCATGTTAAGTTCTTAAGTTTCTATCAGTCTTATATTTATTTCTAAGGTCTGGCTTATTCATACATATCTTTGGTTTATGTTTTATTTATTTCAATAGTTAAATATCGTATGTAATATTTCATTCAGTTTACTTACCTTTTAATATCTTTATAATTATCCTGGTATATTCATTTCTACTCTTACACAGCATTTTTTAAAAGTCCACGTATATTTGTTTACAATCTACCGGCTTTTCCCGTACGCATTCTAGTGCTACGATGTTCCGGAGTGATTCCGGCAGCCGTCAATAGATGGCGTGACCACCTGTTTTCTCCTTCAATTCGCTCTTCCGTCACTACTGAGCATGTTTCGTTTTCTCGATCTTTCGGGATGCCGGCAGTGACGTAATCCTCATTAATTATGGAAAGCCGTATGATTGGAAGCTCATTTGGAAAGATACATTTTATATACAGACTTTTGGTCATTTCTCATCAGCTTCGCTTCGTTGTGGCAAGGAACGATGTCGTCTTTTAGTCACGGCTAGATGTAACGATGAGATATTTTTAAAAGATGTCTTGTTCTTATTTTAATGGTGCTTTTCAGTTCTTTATGAAAGTAAAGACTTTATGTGTGTGACGGCCAGATAAAGTTTAAGTAAAGATGTATTCGACAGTTTTAAGCATTTTATATTCCAAAAAGGATTTTAGCTATGCCATTGAAACAAGTTGGATAGCTGGGAATAAAAATGGCGGTATGTCGATACTCTGCATCTGAAAATCTTGGCCGATAAAGCAACACGTTCAGCACGTAATATTTTGAGTTCAGCTTGTAGCATTTTAAGTTCAGCTGTTAATATTTCTTTGAGTTCAATAGTTAATAGTTTTTAATTTAAATGGTCAATAGTTTTAATTTATTAAGTTTAATTCTATCAACGTTGTTTTTCCTCTTCTTGTATCTTGTTTTAAACAGACTTGTCATCCATCCTCTGAATAGTATCAGATCGATTTCAGAAAGTCATGTTGGTATATTTATATAGTGTTAAGAGAGGAGATATACACGCTGAAGTTTTTAATAAATTTATTTTAAATTAGTTTTTCCTGAGTTTACTTTCATATTCATATAACGTTGTTTAATTGATGGCTTAAATTTCTTTAGATAAAGCTTCGGTTTGCGTTTCTTCCCTCACATGTTTTAACATCTATTTTTTTTAAGTCTCTCGTTTTGTTTTCTCACTTTAAAGAATCTGACAGATGGTCTTGGTGTTACGGACTTCACCGTGTTCCCTGGCTTTAGGTGAGGGTCCGTGTGGTTCGCCATGTTTGGTCAGCTTTGTTAGTTTCGGCATGCTAATGACGGATACTGCGTGGTATGTTGAAATGTTTTTCATGTGGCAGATGTTTAGTAGAAACGGAGATCAACGATCTTTTAAATTGGATCGTTGTTTAAAAGAGGGGCAGATGTTTAAAGTTTATATTATCTTGTTTTAAGTTAAAGTTAAATTGTTTAAAGTTAATTATGTTTTTGAAGTATAAAGTTTTATTAATCATTAAAGTATATAAAGTTTAAAAGTAATTTCCTTTATGAAAAATATATTGTTTCTTAAGCTCCAGTCTATATTAAGTATATTTTTCATTTGTATTTGTTTTTTTAGTTTTTATTTCTGTTTTTATTTTAATAAACGTTAGTTACTTTTTAAAAACAGTTGTGTTTATTTCAAGACACAGTTCACCTAGTTTATTTTTCAGCTTTTCTCTCATGCATAAATTAGGCAACTTATCGCCATATACGCTCCATTTGCGCTTGCTAATCTGCTTCTTTTAAATTACTAGTAATTACTTATTCTAACAACACGCACACCAGATCTACGATGAACGAGGGCAAAGCTTTCTCCCGCGATCTTCAAAATGGATAAACAACGCATTTTTGAACTACACTGTAAAAAATCTTCAGCTTTTGCTGCATAGTCACTCCACCGCTTTTATAGAATATCTCTATTTTGACCAATGAAAATGCTCCATAATATAGCAAAGTAACCGTTGTCTCTAAAAGAGATGGAGTGTGTCTGCAGCAAAAGCTAAAGATTTTTAACAGTGTAGACCGGTGTCAGAGATCGTCTTCCCCTCCGATCTCATGTGCATAACGACGCATGCGTGAACTAGACCGGTGTCAGAGATCCGTCTTCCCCTCCGATCTTTGATGTGCATAACAACGCATGTGACCAGTGGGGAAAGGGCGATTTCGTTTCACCTCTGCAGGTCTTGCATTTCCGAAGTGGATAAACAATGCTCCCGTGAAGCATCGTTGATTTAGTGGACATCGGGATTATCCAAAATCGATGCCGATCGCAAATAACTGCATGCCCAATTACAAGTCTGTTTTTCTAGCTGCATAAATGATCAGTGAGCAGCACCACGATGTTCATTTGAGAAAAAACGGCGATACGATTTGTGAAGTATATATATTTCCATGAATTAGTCACTTAGAACATGTGCGATAAGCATTCAAAGCCTGATAAATTTCAGGGGGGGGGGGGGCGAATTATTTCATTTGCTTCATGAATTTTCAATTTAGGTATTCATCTGAAATTAAAATGATTTTCTTTTTTCTCAAAGTCAGAGCAGTAAAATATTATGGGTTATTATAGTGCTTGTTCTTAGAATTTCTTTAGGAACTAGTTATTGGTCAGAATTAAAAGTGTAATACATCTAAAGATCAGATATTAATATTTGGCCAGTACAGAAAATCGGGCTTCGCCCGCAAATCAATAAAGTCGTTACTATTGAAGATAGTTGCTTAAAAATTTGAGAGTGAATAGTTAAGTGAAACCTATTAAAATATTACAAATTAAATTTTAGTCAGTACAGGAAGTGGTCTACGCCCGCAAATTGATAAAATCGCTAATATTAAAGATAATTGAATAAAAATATGAGGGTGAATAGTTAAGTGTAACCTATCTAAATATCAGAAATTGAATTTTGGGCAGTGCAGAAACGCGGGCTTCGCCCGCAAATAATCAATAAAATCGTTAATATGAAAGATAGTTGCTTAAAATTTGAGAGTGAATAGTTAAGTGTAATACACCCCATGGCAGAATGTACGCGACGCTGCGACGGGCGTCACAGACTTTTTATGACACCTGCAGACTAAAAACATACAGCTATGCCGCAGACGTGCAATTACGCGAAAAAACAGCAAACTTTGTCGAAATAAATGGCGAGTTTCGTCAAAGAATCGCGGAAAAAACGCGAAATTCATTTAAAGATCACGAAAAATGGCTAATTTTGTTGACAGATCGCGAAAAAAAAACACAAACTTAGTCAAAAGGCCGTGAAAAAACGTGAATTTCGTCAAAAAAAAACCCATCAGTTTCGTTGAAGGATCGCGTAAAAATGTAAATTTTGCCGAAGGGCTACGGAGAAAACACCAACTTCGTCAAAGGATCGTGGGAGGATCACGAAAAAACGGTCAATTTCGTCAAAGAAACGGCAAATTTCGTCGTCAGATTGCAAAAAAAAAGGAGAATTCTGTCGACAGATCACGAAAAAACGGCAAATTTCGTCAAAGGATTGCCAAAAACCGGTAAATTTCGTCCAAAAATCTCGAAAAAAAAAGGTAAATTTCAATAAAAGTTAAAATTTCAGTGCAAATTCACCTTGTTTAATAACTAACATTCATTAAGATACAACTAAATGTAAATACACTGCTCAAAACAATTAAAGGATATTTGAAGTTTTATATAAAATAAAGATATAAACGAAATTTTTTTGCCGAAAATAGAAGAAGAGAATCACAAATGCAAATTTTTCTGGTTTTCAAACTGTGGAGTATGCAAATTTTGAGTCCGACGTCAAAAACGTCGCTTCAGCGGCAGCGAATGAAATTTGACTTTCAACTGGATAAAAGAGAATGAAGACAAGGATGAACGGCATTCAGTGATTGCTTTGTTTTGATGAGTACGATGTCTCAGCGAAGCCATTTGACAGATTCAGAAGCTTGGAGAATTGTTGATAGGTTAGAAGGGGGCCATACTCAAGCCGAAGTAGCGCAAGCCATTGGAGTGTCACAAAGTGTCATTTCCAGGATCTGGAACCGTTTTTTGGAGAGTGGATATGCAGGCCGAAGACCAGGGCAAGGTCACAGACGGGCAACAACGCCCAATGAAGATCGGTATTTAGCGTTAACAGCTCGGAGACACCGAAACATGAACGCTACTCTTCTCCAACAACACCTTCGCTCGGCTACAGGCACCACGATTTCAACTCAGACTGTCCGAAACCGGCTCCATGCTGTAGGTCAGTATGCTCGCCGACCGATGTTATGTGTTAGATTAACATCAAGGCATCGTCGCGACCGCAGGGAGTGGGCAACCGAGCATGTCAACTGGAGGAGAAATGAATGGAGCAATATTCTGTTTTCTGACGAGTCCCGTTTTTCTGTGCATCCGGATAATAGGCGTATTTTCATCTGGAGGGACCGTGGCAGTAGGAATAATCCTGCGTTCGTGCACGAAAGTGTCAGATTTGGCGGTGGAGGAGTGTTGGTGTATGGTGGCATCTCCATTGACGGGCGCACTGACCTCTACATCATTCGAGATGGAGCTCTGACTGGTCGCCGATATAGGGATGAGATCCTCAGACCTATTGTAGTCCCTTACGCTGCAGTAATCGGAGATAACTTCATTTTAATGGACGATAACTGCAGGCCACATCGTGCAAACCTGGTGGAGGATTTCCTTTTCGAGGAAGGAATCGTTCGAATGGAATGGCCAGCGTGTTCTCCAGACATGAATCCAATCGAGCACGTTTGGGACGCTCTAGGAAGACGAGTTTCTGGCCGCCAACAACCCCCACAAACTCTCCAAGAACTGGAAAGAGCTCTTCTGGAAGAGTGGGGCAGAATACCCCAACTCGTCATTAATAGCCTCATTGAGTCCATGCCTCAAAGGTGTTCAACGTTGCTGGCCGCCCGTGGAAACCATACCCCCTACTGAAAATGATTTTCTTTGAAGAAAACACCTTTTCTTATTCTTTTTTTCTCATATGCACAAATTGTGTTTTTTTCCTTTTGTACACAAATGCGCAATAAAATGCATTTTTTTCTGCCAAACATGTGTAATTTATTCTCATATAACCTACTATGTCTGTCGATCACGTATCAATCAGCTAAAAAGTTTCCCAGATACAAAATCCACCTAAAACTGCAATATCCTTTAATTGTTTTGAGCAGTGTATATTGCTTGAAGGTGCGTAAAAACATACATAAAAACTGTTGGGTTATATTAAAATTTTTCAACTCATTTTTATTGTTAATGTAAAATAAGTAATCTATTATATTTATAAAGTTTTCCCCGTTAGTTTTCCCAGCTCTCTCTCCAACCAATTTGCATATGTGTTATTGTTTGACTAGTTTTAAAGTTTCATAAATTAATATACATTCTCATAAATTAATAGTTTGTAATAGTTTTCTTAAATAGTAAAAGTTTCTATAAAATAAAACCTATAGTATTATATAAAGTAAATGTAGTTGCTAAGTGTTACCTGCATCATGTAAAGTTGTAGCAAAGTAGTGCTAAAAAGGTAAACAAATATGATTGCCACTACAGTAAAGTGAAATGCTGGACTCAAAATTCATCAAACTGCAACTTTAACCTCTGTTAGGTGAGATTAAACCAGTCCACCTGGATTCAGTTTCTGTGTCACTAAGAAAAGTGTTGGTATGTTTTTTTCCCCCTTGCATAATTAACCTGTTAACTGCAGTTGTGTTTCTTCAACTTATCTGTAACTTTAACTGTTGTATTCTGTATTTATAGAGCAGCTGCTGATGTAGTAGTGCACTTGGTGACCACATGTTCACTTTTGCTGGCTAGCTAATGTTTTTGCTTCCAGGCTTACTTGAATGCTGTGGAGTTTGTTAGAATGAGAATCCTAGTGGAATTAATTGATAAATTTTTTTTCTTGTTGTTTACTGTACCAAGATGGTGGATATGAGCTGGGATCATTTAATTTTAACTAATCCTTGTTACTTCATTTTTAAAGAATTATACTAATCATGTTGATTAATTTAAATAAAGAAAGTTGCATTTAATGCTAGGTCTTTTTGGAATGATTTCACCACTTTAATTTCACTACTTTAAGCACACAATAAGGAAGACACATTGACTAAAGATTCCATGGCCTAACAAAAACATTTAAACGCACATTAAAGTCCTTTTAAAAATTCCAAAACGTTTTCAACCGAAACCCGGTCATCATCAGTGGAAAAAACTAATTCTGTTGAGTTGAGTTGTTACCTCTTTGTGTTTTCTTGCTTGCCCGGAATAAACTATTACACTTCAAGGGTTTGGAGAAAAAAAAAAAAAAAAAAAAAAGGGGGGGATGGGAAAGGTAATCAATGATGCATTAATTCATTCCAGACTGCGTGGATATCATATGATAATACATTGTTACAGACTATTTCTTTTTTAGACATTATTTCTAGAGACTCTCTTATAATACATCGTTACAGACTATTTCTTTTTTAGACATTATTTCTAGAGACTCTCTTATAATTGCTTCCAGGTGATTATTTGTGCGGAATATAATTTTGGATCTATTGAAATCAACTTTTATAGGTTCAGTTTGCGCTAATCTTGCTAAGGCATATATAATATATTCTATTTTTTTTTTTTTTAAACGTGAATTTTGTATGATATATTGCGTATTGCAGACTATTTTTGAAAACATTAGTAGCATTGCAGACACTTTCAATTTTTACTCTCTTTTTTTTTTTTTTTTTCCCAAACCCTTGAAGTGTAATAGTTTATTCCGGGCAAGCAAGAAAACGCAAAGAGGTAACAACTCAACTCAACAGAATTAGTTTTTTCCACTGATGATGACCGGGTTTCGGTTGAAAACGTTTTGGAATTTTTAAAAGGACTTTAATGTGCTTTTAAATGTTTTTATGTATGTTTTTACGCACCTTCAAGCAATATATTTACATTTAGTTGTATCTTAATGAATGTTAGTTATGGTAAATTTTGTTGAAGGAACTCGAAAAAATGGTAAATTTCGTCAAATGATCTCGAAAAAACGGCAAATTTCGTCGAAGTATCTCGAAAAAACGGCAAATTTCGTCGAAGTATCTCGAAAAAATGGCAAATTTCGTCGGAGGATCGCGGAAAAAACGTGAATTTTGTATGATATATTGCGTATTGCAGACTATTTTTGAAAACATTAGTAGCATTGCAGACACTTGAAGATAGTTCTGCCACTGGGGTAATACATTAAAATATCAGAAATTAAATATTGGCCAGTACAGGAGGCAGGCTACACCCGCAAATTGATAAAATCGTTAATATTAAAGATAATTGCATAAAAATATGAGGGTGAATAGTTAAGTGTTACCTATCTAATTATCAGAAATTGAATTTTGGGCAGTATAGAAACGCAGGAATAAATAAAATCACTAATATTAAGGACGGTAAACGTCTGTGTGTGTGTGTGTGTGTGTCTGTCTGTCTGTGCACTCCGCCTTTGTACCCGCAAAGGCTCCTGGACTAATCGACGCACCGACGGCGGACGCGTACCGAAAAATTCGCAAAAGAGGCGCGACGCTCAAGTTTCGATCGGGTCGGGCCTCCGACCCGGACCCGGGGCGTTATTAACCGACAAAACTGTTTTTATTACCGACCGAAACCGAAGTCGGAAGAGAAGTCAAAACAGCGAAAAGTTCGCCTCCGCCGAGGGTTGCCGGTGGAGACGATTCTCGAAAAAGGCAGGGTCGCCAGGAGCAAATTAAGCCCCAAACCGCAGTGCGGGTTTTTAAACCGACCCGGATCTACAGAAGTCGGGGGGTCAGAAATTCGGAAATGGGACAGACAGATTCAGGAGAGCATTTGCTTTCAGAAATTCGAAAAATCATTCCCATACGACCATTAGAACTTAAAAAAATCCTTTAAAAATCGATCAATAAAAAATAATTTTTTAATTCTTTCGGCGCGGCATGTGGAGACCGCAGACTGCCTGGAACGCAGATGTTTGGAAGGAAGAAAGAGCAAATTCACCTGACAGTTTTCATGTAATGCTCAAGTCCGTTTTCGAAAAACAATGAAAGAATTAATCTCTGGACCCCCAAATCGGCCATCACACGTAAAAAAAAATCCTGATTTCAACAAAAAAAAGATTGTACAATTCTACCAGTAAAATCGGAAGATATCAATTAAAAACCGGTTAATGAAGCAATCTATTTCTAATCATTTGTAACCAATGCAGAAAAACGACACGTGACCGGATATTTTCAGACAAGAGGAATATTTTCAAGAGTAGAGGCGCAATTTTTTTACGGTGGTCACGTGACGTTCAATTGGGTTTTTTTCAGAGGGGTCCCAATCTCTGATTCTAAGAGGCGCAGAAATTCCAAACTTTGACAGGGCGACGCTAAATGGATTCTGCTTTCAGAATATCTAAAAATTATTGTCATATCTTCATTACGAGCCAATATATTATTTTATTGTATAATTAATCATCGTTATTTGTATAATTAAAGCAAAAGAAAGATTTCCGGCTAGATATTACGATTTTAAGAAGTAGGCCGCGTCTAAAAACTGCATTACGAGTATTTTCCGTTTTTGTTTTAGAATGGCAACCAGATATTATGATAGGAAAAAGCGGGCTTCGCCCGTTATCGATTTTTTTTTTTTTTTTTTTTAGTTTGTAGTCTACATAAGTTGTTTGAGGAAAAGCAGTGTCATCGCCAACCCCCCCCCCCCTCCCCCCGCTTTTTATGACAGTGCCGGCTAGATATTAGGATTTTAAGAAGTAGGCCGCGTCTAAAAACTGCATTATTTTAAGTTTTAGTATTTTAAGTTTTTGTTTTAGAGTGGCAACCAGATATTACGATAGGGAAAAGCAGGCTTCGCCCGTTATCGATTTTTTTTTTTTTTTTTTAGTTTTAAGTTTTTCTACAGCTCACTGTCTTTGAACTAGAACACAGGTAGTCTAAATCAATTCGACTCGACATCGATAGAGCTTACCGATTTTATTTCGTTTTTTCACCACTAGGGGGCGCTTTCCTATCTTCGGTTCTACAGGCATGAAAACGACGGGGTATGGCTCATTCGACTAGACATCGAAAGTCTTAACGATTTCAGTTATGATCATATAAACAGATTGCGCCACCTGGTGGCGGAAGGTGGAACTAACGTATACTGCAGCGCGTGCGCAGCACGACAGCTATACGGTGCCGCAGGCAGCGGGGACCCGAGCCGCAGGTTCGTTCAGTTAGAGGTTTATACTATTCCATGTGCAATTTAAGGGATTATCCGGTGCATGCGTAGCACGACCGTCATACGGTGCCGAAGGCAGCGGGGACCAGGGTCGGAACGACTGCTATACGGTGCCGCAGGCAGCGGGGACCCGAGCCGGAGGTTCGTTCAGTTAGAGGTTTATACTATTCTATGTGCAATTTAAGGGATTATCCGGTGCGTGCGCAGCACGCCCGGTATACGGTGCCGAAGGCAGCGGGAACCAGGGTCGGAGGTTCGTTCGGTTAGAGGTTTGTACAATTCAATGTGCTAATTAAGGGATTACCCGGTGCGTGCATAGCACGACTGGTATACGGTGCCGAAGGCAGCGGGGACCAGGGCCGGAGGTTCGTTCGGTCAGAGGTTTGTACAATTCAATGTGCTAATTAAGAGATTACCCGGTGCGTGCGTAGCACGACCGGTATACGGTGCCGAAGGCAGCGGGGACCCGGGTCGGCGGTTCGTCCGGTTTGAGGTTTTACAAGATTCGAGATTTTCTACAATTCGAGACACCGATGTAAATTAGGGGCCCGCTGGCGGGCGAAGCCAGCTAGTCGTTAATATTAAACATAATTGCATGAAAATTTCAGTGTGAATAGTTAGTTAAGTGTCATTTATTTCAGTATCAGAAATTAAATTTTGTCCAGTACAGGAGACGGGCTACGCCCGCAAATTAATACTAAATTCATACACTAAAATCATATTAAAGATAATTCCATAAAAATATGAAGGTGGAATAGTTAAGTGAAATACATCTAAATATCAAATTCTGGTTTTTGATATTATTTTAAGAATTAAAGCTCATTTTAAAAATGATTCTTCTAATTAATTATAACATTTTTTTCAAATTTTTATTTATTTTTCGCAGCAAGTTTTATTATATTTTGCATTTTTGTCTGTAAACATAAGGCTAAAGAAAAAAGGTTTTTTAAAACATAATATAAGCTTAACGTGTATGTATAATAAATACTCTTAAATTTTATATTAAAATTACGACCATGTTTGTAATACTAAAAGTCTAATATCGTGATGCATCGCAATATCGCGATTTAGCCTCGATGATGTATCGCGATGTAGAAATCCTAATATCGCCCAGTCCTACTCGACCGTTATATCTCTTTTTTTCGGATGCAATGTTCAATTAGAAAATAATTCAAACGCATTTTTAAAAAATTGTCAAGATTTTTTTAAATGGTGGGAGGTGGTTGAGATAAATATGTTGAAAGTTTTTATTCAGAGTGGCAAAAATTAATGGAAGTTTATATAAAAAAATAAACCTCTAGTTAGCGTTCTGATTAGAGTGACTCAGAAATTTTCCTGTGATGCATTTTAGGGTACATGGAATAATTTTAGCTTATGAATGTAAAAATTAATATTGTCCTCGAATTTCGAATTATACCTCTTCACAAGGTTTCAAGTGAAGAAAAACAAGTATGAAAACACGTGAATCAGTTCTAGACTACCAAATATTTTCGAACATTATTGGAATACTGTTAAGAAAGTTTATTCTTTCATACAATGAAATGAGATATTTAAATAAACAATTTAAAAAACACAGAACGCAGTTAAAAATCCATTTCCAAGAATTAATGTTTATGGCAGATAATGTATGCGAATTCTTCTATGCAACGTTATTACTATTTATAGATGACAATGTATTAATATCCTTTTGTGCAGCCATATATTACATGAATGATACAGTAAAATTTGACTTGATTAATTTTAATATAAATGCACATGTAACAATTACCATCCATAAGCGGCAATATATCTAATTTATTTTACGCTGCCATGTGAATTTATTTATATTCTATAAGTACCTTTGAAGAATAAAATATAATTCAACTGGAAAAAGCCTAACACAGTTAAAAACCTACATTAGGAATTCACTTCCATAAACTGAAATGCTTAATTTTTTTCGTGCAGCACTGTATATGATCTGTAGAATTTATACTCAAGACGTTAATTTTAAAAATGTACACCATAGCTGAAAATGCACTTTCAGCAATTATGGTTCATAGTCAGTCCTGTAAACAAAGTACATACATGCTAGTTACTTCATACTCCATAGAAAAAGTGATGTAGCCTACCTCAGTGACACATATAAATTTCATCATATTTCATAACATCACTAAAATGCATCGCAAACGATTTTTCCCAATAATGTAGTGGAAAACTTTTTTGTATCATTCCAATTCACAAGACTCAGTCTAGGCTGAGCCTGATCTTTACACTTTCCGGGCCTTACTCTTTTCTGAAAACTTAGGCCGATCTGAGACAGACTTCTTTTTTCTGGGCCAATCTGGGCCTCGAATTCATTCTTCCTAGAAGTCTGCACAGACCCTGTCCCAACCCAGCCTGTATGAAAATCATTGAACTGGGCCAGCCTGACACTTCCAAACAATCAGTAAAATGAAGCCTGGCCGAACATTTTTTGCAAAAAATGTATATATTTTAAAATTGCACCTATGCTGTAATTAAAATTCTGTTTCACGAATAGTACATACAATTCTAAGCCAAAAAACAGTAATAAAGTACAGTAAAACCTCTGAAAAGGAAAATGTCTATGACAGAATCTTGGCTTAAACGGAAAAATGTCTTGATCTGTGCAAAGTGAATATCATAGAAACTCGACAGTTTCTCGCCAAGCATAAGAAACAGCAATGCATTGATCCGTAAATGAAAGGAATTTCCGCCAATGGATGCCAAACGATTTTACAATTTTTTTTTTTTTTAAACTCTGTCTAGTTTATATTTTGCAGACGGGACAAAACGGGTTTTTGACACATCTATATCTCGCGTTCTATTTATGATAGAAACAAAATTCTTGATTCTATGGAATGGGACGTGCCACAGGACTAAGAATTCAAAAGTAAAGCAAAATCCGACGAATAGTTTTTCAGTAAATGCGATTTTAAAAGTGCTGTTTTTTGCACTTTTTAAATCTTGTTCAGACCAAAAACTGTTGACAGGGCTACAGCAATGTGTAATTATCGGATTTTTACGCAGTTTACGTTATTTGAATCGTTTTTATGAGTAGTTCAAACCTTTGTAAGTTTCATGTAAAAATATTAATTAGTTTTTGATTTATATCAGTTTAAAGTTATTGATTCCTATACTTAACATAGAGCAAAAAAATAATAAATGACCCAACTCTTTTAGGAATGGTCGTATACACATGATATTAAAATATGTTATTACACTCGACCCAAGTAAGCTTCCTATTATAAAAAATCTTAACATTTAAGGTTCGTTTACAGGGTCTCACAAAAGATCTTTTGATATAGGGCTAAAGAGTTGTGTAATTATCCGATTTCTACGCGGTTTGCAGCATTTGAATTGTTTTTATAAGTAGTTCAAATGTTTAATATTTCGTGTAAAAATATTAATTAGTTTTTTATGTATACCACTTTAAAGTGATTTATTCCTATACTTAAGATGAAGCAAACAAAATATTAAATGGTCTAACTCTTTTCAAAAAGAACGTATGCGCATGATGTTAAAATATGTTACTACGAACTACCTAAGTTAATTTCCTATTGTAAAACAGAAGTGTAGAATTTACTGTTTGATTACAGAGTAACTCAAAAGATTTTTTAATAAGACTAAAAAGTTATGTAATTAGCAAATTTTTACGTTGAAGTACATGATTCCTGTACTTAACACATAGGAAAAACAATAGTAAATTGCATAACTTTTGTCAAATTCGCTATATACACAAGATATTCAAATATGTTACTACATCCTCTCTATTGTAAAGCGGCATTGAAGCATATACGTTTCGTTTACAGAGTCTCTTAGAAGATCTTGATTACACTACAACCGATGTATATTTACTGAGTGAGATGTATTTTAATGATTTTACACTGTTTCAATCTCTGTAAGGTTTCATTATCTTGCTTTAAAATTTAATATAAGATCATTTTGTCCGTCTGAAATCTCGTCGATGTTAAGCTCTAAATCTATTAATATATAGTATTTTCATCGATTAAAAAAACTGTATAATAAAATATAACACCTTGTAATAGTATATTACTTTTAAATGCTAAAGGTGTAAAATTAACAACTATAATATAAATTAAAATAACTTTTATTAGTTGTTTTACATGTTTCTACTCTTCTGAGTCATTTTCAAAAACAAAATGAGAATATTCTAAAGCTGCACGGGCTTTGAAGTTATTATTTACATGTACTTAAAAAAAAAAAAAAAAAAAAAAAAAAAAAAAAAAAAAAAATAACGCACGTTATCTATTATTTTTTACTTGATTGAAATTTAATTATTAGCTGAATATACTCTTCGCCCATTGGAAAATAAAGTTTTTGGCACATTTCACTTAACACCTCACACTTGGCTCAGATATGTTGATGATATTTTTATAATTTGGCAGCATAGTCTTGATGAACTTAAAATATTTATAAATCAACTAAACTCAATCGACAATAACATTAAATTCACTATTGAAATTGAACATAATAAAAGTCTTCCATTCCTTGATGTTATGTTAACAAGAACAAATAAATCTATCGACAGAGCTGTTTTCCGGAAAAACATGGCTAACCAATCTACCATACCAAATAACGCATGTTCTCCCTTTACATACAAAATTTCAGCCTACAGATTTCTCATAAAACGAGCCTTTATAATATGTACTGAAAATAAATTGAATAATGAATTAGATAATATTCGTAAAATTGCCTATAATAATGGTTTTACAGTACACCATATTAATAAATTAATCATAGATATCACCAATAATAAGTATTCAGAAAAGAAATTTGATTCACAAAAATACAAACTTTATACTCTGCAATATTATCCAAGCTTTTTCGAAAAATTAAAACACAGCCTTAAACGTTTCAATATCTGCTTAATAGCCAAACCACCTAAGAAATTAAAGAATATCATTTGCAGTAAAATTGACCCAATTAATTTTGAGAATTATTCAGGAGTATATGAAATACCTTTTATTAAAGAAGACGGATCCAAGAATTACTACATAGGCATGACCAGCAGGAAATTTAATTGCAGAAAAAAAGAGCATATAGCTGATATTAAATACAATAGAAAAACTACAGCCCTAGCAAGATTATATCAAGAAGAAACCATCCAAATAAATTTCAATGAAAGTAAAATAATATTTCCCTCCAGTCTACACTATCCATCCATAATAAGAGAAACCATAGAGATACTCACGCGCAAAAATACAATATGTAACGATGTGGCATCTTTTAATTTACCGAAACTGTGGCTAGAATTACTCCATGCTTAAAGATATGAAAATAAACAATCAAGTAAAAAATAATAGATAACGTGCGTAATTTTTTTTTTTTTTTAAAGTACATGTAAATAATAACTTCAAAGCCCGTGCAGCTTTAGAATATTCTCATTTTGTTTTTGAAAATGACTCAGAAGAGTCGAAACATGTAAAACAACTAATAAAAGTTACTTTAATTTATATTATAGTTGTTAATTTTACACCTTTAGCATTTAAAAGTAATATAAAAAAACTGTGTTTATTTATAAATATATAATTCTAGCGTATTAGGAATTGATTGAAATAGCGATTACAAAATTCCAACTTTACGTTCATGCGCTGAGTAATAGAATGTAAAAATGTTGATACCCCAAGATTACAAGTTTTGCGTTTAAATATTTGCCGTTCATCGAATCTCCGGCTATGATGAACTTAAAATGCTAAATTTCGTATGCAATAGGTGATCGGTAACGAACTGTTCGGTTTACGAACAAATCGGTTAACGAACACTTTCGCGTGAGATTTTTATGTTCGGAGAACGAACTCCTCTCGAAACAAAGCCATGATGAAGCAATGCCGAGTTTCATATTTGCCAAGCTATACTTATTGCCTCTATTGTCAACTTTGAGAACATTTTAACAGTTGCATACATATGTCCTAATTAATTCATGGACTGCCGGAGATTGGGGACCTATATTTTAGGATCACCGAATTGGAATGAACAGACTATATGAACAGAAATCACTTTAATAGTTTTTACACTTTTGCAAATGTTGCAAATTTTATATTTTTCAAATTCTCGAAACGTTGAGTTAAAAAATTTAAACAAATAAAAAACTTCTAAGGTGCTCAGTAATTTTCAAAAATAATATATTTAATATGTTAGTATAAAAATCCCTGTAAATTTTTATACTAATAGAAATAGGTTCGTAGGGAAAAAAAAATGTTGATTATTCTCGGTAAAGCATGCTCCATAAACTTATCGTTGTAGTTGACCGAAAAAAAGTGCTTCTTATTTTTCCACATTTTTCTGAAACTGTAGTATTTTAATTAGTTTGTAAACTACTGTAAAATTGTGTAATTTTTTGTTTTTGAATGTATATAAACGGAAGAGTGATATAAACAAAAGAAAAAGGAAAATAAATATGTCATAAATAATCTGATAAATACAATGTAAATAAATTAATATAAAAGTTTCCCAGTTGTTATGGTAGCGACATGTACATGGTATGGTATCGACAGTTTTCACATACTGTACCTCACTCCGAGTCCTTTGGAAACATTATGAGTGGTGATAGATTTTTACACGGGACTCGGAGTATGGACTTCTATATCGCTTCTTTTTATGTGATATCACTTCTTTTTGTGACTGACGTTTTAGGTTTGTGGCTTGGCGGGATCATTTACAACGAGTTGTTTTTGATGAGATAATAATTTGTGCGAAAAGAATATAATACATTTACAACAGACAATGTGCCTGCTAAGAATGGAACCTGTCTATAACGGATTTTCTCTCTAATGCGATTCTGTCTTAGAAGATTTTACTGCAGAGCATTTTTCAGATTTTTAAGTCTTCAAGCCATTGAACGTGGATTAACGATATTAATGATAACTCAGGCATTTACATACAAATACAGATTCCTTAAAAAAAAATAATTACATCGAGACAAGCAGAAATAAACCCAGGGAGGGTAAGTATTTTGTTACAGATGTGGCTATACTTCGCAGCTCAGGGCACTTTTTTAAAAATGAAAAATATAAACATGAAAAAGAAAATCTAAAATAAGTATTTTTGTCAGAACTCCTCATACAAGACAATTTTTATACATATTAGCCTAAAAACTATACAGAACAATCAAGAAGGCTTGACCCCCTGAAGCCCTTGTTTAAGATAAATTTGAAATCAGGGTTCATACAGAGTTGGGAAGAAAAAATCCAAGGAGTACCGAAAAAATCCAAGGAGTCCAAAAAATGCTAAGGATTTGCCATTTGTTGTTGTTGTTGTTGCTTTTATGTGCTGCATCGTTATGTGGTATGCACACTCCAATTTTTAATGCTAAATTTGGAGACAAAAACAAATTTTACTCTGTTAGAATCTAATTGTTAGTGTTGGAATTGCACAGTATTCACAAAATATTGCTTACTGGTTTTGTAAGTTTAAATACAAAATAGACGATCAACTTTTTTATGCAGCAACCAATGGTCATATAAACAGAGATAAGTCAAACCCCAAACACTTATTATGTACTAGTATATAACCCCGTCAAAAATGACGGATTATTGATCTGCGTTTCATTTTCATAATACTTCATACAAACAAACAGGAGGAAGATTTTATTATTGAAAGATTTGTATTGTAGAAAAGTACATTTTAAAAATGACAAATGATTTCTACAAATAAAAATGATGAGGATATATATATATATATATATTTACTTAGTATTAAATTTCTGAAATAGTTCAACGATTGGACAAAACGTTCAAATTAAATATTAATAAATAACCTTGTGCGAAAGTTTTTGTAAAAAAGTGTTATCAATGAGTTTCTAAACAGCTTGATTCACCACATAAGTCCTTGTTTGATTACATAAGCAAAATTAAATGCAAATTACGCGGTACTTATGTATTCCTTATATTTTAATTACGTATATAAAGAATCATTTCATTTACGATGGAAGCAAAATTTAAAAACCGCCGATAGATGGCGTCAATATACTGGATTGATCACTTCAAAGCCTCACTACGACAGAAATTACCGCTATTTCTGAAAAAAAAAAAAAAGTTTACAGAAAAAATTGTTTACAGAAATGTTGATATACATGTTTTATATGAAATAGTTTTTGAAGGTTTTAAACAAAATTAAAATATTTAAAAGCTTTAATATCTCTTTGATTAGTTTTTACTGTAACTTTGATGGAATAAATGAGACAATATTTTGGCTTGACTGATGTTGTTTGCAGATATTTGTAGCCTTAATTTTTATTTAGAAGTTTAAACCTACATCTAAAAAATGTTAGATACAGTAGAACTCCAATTATCCGAATCAATTGGGACCGGACCCCATACGGATAATCAAAAATTCGGATAATTGGATTTTTTCCGAAAAAAGGGTCTATTTTAATTAATTACTGTATGTATGTTGAAAACGGGAGAAAAAAACTATTTTTAAATAAAAAGATCTTTTAATTAATTAAATGAAAAGGCAACACTTTTACATGTTAAGCGTACTTACAAGTGCTGTACATTAGTACAGTATGTACGTATTGTACTGTAAATGAAAGTTATTGCTTGCTGAACATCTCAGTCAAAGTAAGCTGCTTGACAGTCTTCATCCGTTTTCAGACAGCCAAATCGCGCATCCGCTTGACTGTGAGAAGTTGCATGTGATCACACTCAGATTGACGCTCAATCCACTTCCACGCAGTTTCAAGGCCGGCAAATGCTTCACTAGCTGATGGTCCCGTGTCTGCTTCAACTTCGACACTAAGGTCATCTTCTTACTCGACACTTTCTTCTCTCACACTTTCAATAAGTTCATCATCATTTAGAATTTGAAACCCAGGTGGGCCGGGCCGGCCACCTGGCTACGGACCAGAGCCAATAATCGAACTGCACTATGAGATGGTGACCTATCATCCCAATAATGTTCGCGCTGCGAATACACTGGATTCGCGGAGGGAAGGACAATAGCGCATGTAGACAGAATTCTTATTTTGCGAATCGCAGTAAGTTTCCGTCTTAATTTTTTTTCTGAAATTCTGAAAGTGATTCGGATAATCAGCGATTCGGATAGTCGGAGTTCGGATAATTGGAGTTCTACTGTATTGCTAAAAATTATTAAGAGTGCAGTTTGAAATCCTCGCACGGGTCTACTGGTATATATCATTTCTGTTGTCAACATCCCTTTTTCTACACTTTTACAAAACGCACAACAATAAATGATTTATCATTCCAAAGTTTTTTAAACTGGCTTCTGACAAAGTACACTTACATTTCGTTAAAATATCTTTTTTGATTACAAATTGCAGTTAATTAAAAATTAAATCTGCATTGTTTTCAAAAATGAAATGAAAGGTTTTTCTCAAATAAATGTTGGCACAAAAATAAAATACAGCAGTATATCGCGCTCAACAATTATTAAAGAAAAAAAAAAGAATTAGAACAAAAAAGATAAAGTGGACGTCTTTGCACGGGTTTATTAGGTGCGTTCATAATTATATAAATATGTAGCAGCTATAGTCGTCGTCTGGTTCGTCCATCTGTTTACATATAACAGTGCAAAAACTATCCAATTGAATGGTTTGAAATTTAATATAGTATATAGTTGCAGAATTTTGTGGAGTTATTTCAAATTTTATTAAAAATTTCAAAATCCACCGGCAGATGGCGACACTATACTGAAGAGATCACCTCAAATCCTCGCTACGAAAGAAATCACCGCTATTTCTGAAAAAACGTGTTTACAGAAAAGTTGATACTCATGTTTTATATGAAATAGTTTTTGAATGTTTTAAAAAATTAAAATATTTAAAAGCTTTAATAAGCTTTTATAAATATTTTAACAGCAGAATCGGATTTGAAGTTTTCAAAGAGTCGTTCATTTGTGAATCATTTGAATTTGTGATGCTGAATGGCAACAATGTTCGTTTGTTTATAGTTGGTATTCCGATTTAAGAACTTAAAACATTATAATAGGATATGATATACATGTTTTATAGAAAAATATGCTGAACGGACATGATTTCAAGTAAAGGATATTATCATTTAGCTGTGATATGTTACACAGGTTTTTCATTAAGCCTAACATGGCGTTTAACTATGGTCGATTTGACAACCAGAGTGGTCGTTCCCGGAACCGTTACAGACACTTTCTTGCCTTCGAATTTTATTATAAGTAAGATATCACATACATGATATATCTTAAAGAAAATTTTAAAAGGTTAAAAAAAAAATGCTAAATGCAACAAACAAGAAAAAATATAACAAGTTTTGAATTTATACTTTTAGAACAGCTGTAATCAATTTCTTTGAAGGTGAAACTTTGATGAAATTTCCGTTCTTTCGAGGAAATTCGTGTTTTTTTTGCAATCTTTCGAGGAAATTCGCGTGTTTTGCGATCTTTTGAGGAAATTCGCGTGTTTTTCGCTATATTCTGGGGAAAATTTGCATTTTTTTTTCACGATCTTCTGGGGGTAAATTCGTGTTTTTTTGTGATCTTCTGGGAGACATTCGTGTTTTTTCACGATCTTTTAATGAAATTTGCGTTTTATTTCGATTGTTTGACGAAACTGACGTTTTTTCGCGATCTTTTCATGGAAACCGTGTGTTTTTCGCGATCTTTTGATGGAAACCGTGTGTTTTTCGCGATCCTTTGAGGAAATTCGCATATTGTATATATTTGTGTTTTAATTTTAATAAAATAGTGCTTAAAAGTCTGTAATTTTCAAATGTTATATTTTTCAAATGCTCACTTTCGTTTCAACATTGTATTTTTTTTCAAGTGTTTTGATTCACGGGAATTTCATTTTGCGCTTACTATTACGCTTGGCGACAATGGTTTTTGTATAACGAAAAAGTACCGAAAAATGTTTTACATTCAATAAATAACAAATCAAAATGTTTGGCACGGTTTGCATAACAACACGATTTGTAGACAACATCTGCTCGGTCAGGGTTGAAATAATTGGCGCATTAGCAAACATTTTGGCATGGTGTTGGTATAACGGAAAAGTACCAAAATAAAAGATACAGCACAAACTGTACAGGAATGACTTAATAACGACGACATTGGGTACTTCTCTATCATCCCGTCAACCACTTTTCCTAACAAAATACTATCGCCAACTCAAAGATTAAACGCCAAAAATTGCAGTCCCATTTACTTGATGTCAGAAGCATTATACGTGTTTGTTATGTTAAACAGTGCATATATATTTTTTATTTTCGATGCATAACTTTCAAACAGATTCTTCAATTTTCAAAACTTTTTAAAAATCTTTTTTTTTTTTTTTTTTTTTGGGGGGGGGGAAGAAAGGCTTGTTCTCATGGTATTTTTTTAGGTACTTCTCTATTATCCCGTCGAACACTTTTCATAACAAAAAACTACTGCCAAACTGTAAGATGAAACGCCAAAAATGCAGTCCCATTGACTTGATGTCAGAAGCATTGTATGTGTTTGTAATGTCATCCAGTGGTTTTTAATTCGACATTTGTGTGTATTATTCATTATGTTTTACTGACTTATTAGTTATTTCATTAATTAAAATAACAATTGTGTCCATAAATTCTTATATTTTATTTATTTATTTATTTTGATATTCCAATGGCAACGTTCTCCTTTTTATTTGGCGTTACAGTTTGGCGATAGATTTTTGTTATGAAAAGTGGTTGACGGGATAATAGTACCGAAAATTGTTTGCCGCATATTTTACGTGAATTACATGAAATTATGAAACACAATTCTTTTACATAAGCATATAAAATGCTCAGTGAGTTTGAACGTAAATAGCAGGAGCCTGTTAGGCGATATAATTTTCCAATATATATATTTCCTCATTGTCGATGAATAGTATATGAGTATTATTTCAAATTTCATGTGAAAACCACAATTTCTACCTACGATTACTGTTTTATAACGGCATTTACGCTAGTATGAAAATAAAAACAAATAAGCATGTTTGTCACGTGATTTATTTAATTTGAATGAATTCTGTTACATAATAATAATAATATTTATTTAAACTTTCATGCAAACGTGCGCGTTTGCTACGATAAAAAAAGAAAAGAAAAACCAATGTTCAACCGAAGCTTTACAACATAAATTCGATTTTCTCAGCGACCGTCAAACATACAAAGATAAAAAAAAAATCTATTTTAAGTTTTACCAAGAGGAAAAAAATAAAACAAAAATGAAGTTAATCCAGCTAGTGGAAATTTAGCTACAGTTTGTTGAACTTTTCGTCTTCATTTTTTCGTTTAAAGTTAAATAAAAAACTACAATAAGCTACAATAATTTTTTGAATGCTATCATTTTATTCGTCTCGTCGAGTTCTATCTTTTAAAAAAAAATCATTGTCGTATGTCAACTGGTTCGCCAGAAATTACAGAAAAACGTTTGCATTTTCTATTTCTTAAACATATTATAGCAAACGCGGTAGCGTTTGCTATGATAACATTTTTGTACGTATGTGGCCATAGTCTTATAGGATGCATATACAATGTATATATATGACATGTGTATATGATGT
Source organism: Maratus michaelseni (assembly GCA_963931845.1). Classification (NCBI taxonomy): domain Eukaryota; kingdom Metazoa; phylum Arthropoda; class Arachnida; order Araneae; family Salticidae; genus Maratus; species Maratus michaelseni. The sequence continues at coordinate 472,328,706 of OZ007589.1, forward strand.
ATATACCAGTGTTGGGTATGAACGCGCTCGTTGAACGAAAACTCACGAACTTAGTTCACTTTCTGTGAACGTGAGTTGAACTTGACTCACTTTTTGAAAAACGAACGTGAGCTGAACGAAAGCTCGAAAAATCTGTGAGTTTGAACGAAATTTGAAACTCAAACTCAATTTTTTTCATAATTTATTTAAAAGTTTTGAAGCCATTAAGAACACATTTTTCACCATTCAAATGCCATTTATAGGCCTACATGGACTCGGGACGGGTCGAGTCTGATCATCAATTTTTCTGGGTCGTGCCCGGGTCTTGCTTTTTCTGGAGGCGTGGGCCGGGCCCGAATTGGGCTTATTTCTGGGTCTGTGCTTTATTCTTCCTAGAAGTCTGCATCGACTGAAATTTTCTGTCATGGTCACAACAACCCTACTTGTATGAAAATCATTGACCTGTTCCTCTCAGATTCGTGAAAAATCTGTTTAAGGAACAACCTCCTTGGGTCAACAATTTTTGCCAAAAATATATTTTTTTTAAATTGTCATTATACTACAATTAAAATTCCCTTTAAAGAATAATACATATACATTGCTAGGAGGGGGGGGGGAATATACAGTTCTGTAAAACCTGTTATAAGAATCTGTGTATGACGAAATCCTGTTTTAAATGGAAAAAATTTCTTGATCAGTGCAAAATGGATATAATTCCGTTTGAAAATAAATAATACTTTGCAAGAGACGACAGAACTGGTAAAAAAGGAACTAAACTATAACGATTTTTTTTCTCTCCTCTGTGATTCCGTCTTAGGAGGTTTTTCGATATAGATTTTTCAGATTTTTAAGTCTCCAAGCCATGTAAATTGATTAATGGTATTAATAATAATTCAGATATTTACATACAAATAGAGATCCATTAAAAATCAATATAGAAATGTAGTAGAAACAGTATTTTGGAATGGAAGTCCCTGTACTATGCAGTCTATGGTAGAGATCTGAACGTGCCGAAATTTCAAGGCCCCGACCCGGCCCGATCCATAGAAGAAAAATTCAGCCCGGCCTGGCTCAGTGTGAAAATTAAAACTTCGGTCCAAGCCCTGTCCGGCCCGTACAAAAAAAATATTGCTGCGATCCGGTATAAAAGTTTGTCCCGAGCCCGGCACGGTCCATAGAGAAAAAATTATTGGCCCGACCCGGCCCGGTATAGCAGCTAAAAGTTCGGCCTGAGACCGGTCCGGAAAAAAGTTAAAATCTCGGCCCGAATGAATTTCTACAAAACATTGATTTTTACGTCGATTTGGTTAAAAATTTGTCTCGTACAAGGAGTCCAAAAAATCTCTGCTTTTTATTGTCATGTTTATAGTTTTCATTTTTATATAAGTTATTGCTATATTTATTTTTTTAATGAATTGCTATTTGTTGTATGTAAATGTTTCAGCTATTATTAATATAGTTATTCCATATTCCATGTATTGGAGGCTTAAAAATCTGAAAAATGCTATACAGTAAAATCTTCTTAGACGGAATTGCATAGGAAAGAAAAAAAATGTGTTACAGACAAGTTTCGTTCTTAGCAGGTGTAAATGTATTATATATTCTTTTCTTACATATTAGTGAATTAATTTTGCATGGATTAATATATTTTTCAGGTTCAGACAGGATTCCGTCTTAAGCAGGTTCTTTTTTACTCGTTTTACTATATTTTAATTTAGCTACATTTTAATAAGCCTAGAAATGTACTAGTCTTTATAAAGAATAAAATTTAATGTTTAATTGTAGAATAATGGCGATTTAAAAATGTAAGTATTTTTGGTACTTTTCGGTTAGCCGGGCGCCAGTGAAATGTATATATCTATATATACATATATATGTATACATACACACATATATGTATGTGTATATATATGTATATATATATACATGCATATATAAATGTGTGTATCTATATATATATGTATATATATGTATACATAGATATATAAATTTCACTGGCGCCCGGCTAACCGAAAAGTACCGTATTTTTTGCAAAAATGTTTGAGCCAGGGTAAATTTTACTGATCTTTTAATGGACTAGGCCACGCCGAGACAATGATTTTCATACGGGCTAGGGTTTTCACCTAGACAGAAAATTTAGGCCCATGAAGAGTAGGAAGAATACCAGTCCCAGTTCGGTACGGAAAATATAATTTAGGCTCTGCCCGGACCTTCAGGAAAAAAGGTCCGAGCCCGGCCTGGAAAAAATAGTGACTAAGCCCGGCCCGAAAAGAATGCAGAGCAAGCCCGGCCCGATTGCTGTGAATAACAATAGGCCCAAGTCCGGCCCGTACAGATCTCTGATCTATGGCACTTTTATTTAAAATGAACATTATAAACATGAAAAAGAGACTGTAATAAGTACTTTTGTTTGTCAGAACTCCTCGCACAAGACAAAATTTTAAACATATGGACGCAAAAATAAATATCTTTACAGAACAATAATCACTATACAGACTGCTGATTAATTTTATGCGTCATTTATAAAAACTATCATTAAGAAATTTCAAATTTTTCCCAAAAAGTTTGAATAGTTATTTTTAATTATTATAAGTATAAATATTTCGTGAATAAAACGAAGAGAAATTAGTATTACAAATTTTATTCTCGAAATTTCTGAGTAAAAAATCCGCCAGATTTAGCAACACTGTTTGTGGGTGTAGTGGTTAAAAAGGCTCTGGTTTAAATTTTTAACTCCACTAAAGATGTTTGTCATGTTTAAAATGCAATTTTCTTGAGAAAGGGGGCCCCAACAAATTCTTTGTGCCCGTGCCCCGCATAGAGTTAATCAGACCCTAAATGTCAGAATAAAATGGCTAGAACAATTTGATACAGATCATAAGATTTGTATAGCCCAAATTCTTGAAATATGCTATGAAAATCATTTAAAATATTCACAAATAATATTATCTGCTCCGACATATGCTACTGGTAAAACATTTTTGGCAATAAAACATTTGAAAAAATATGTACAAAATTTCAAATATTAATTTGGTATTTGGTTAACACTAACGTTAATATATCATCGAAAAACATTTAAATGAGATTATAATTTTATTTGCAATGCAAAAAGTCTTATATTTTCTATCGTAATTATATTATATTGAATTATTTGAATTCACAATAAAGCTTATCAGTTAGTAAAAAACAAATCTAAAATAAGAGAGGAATAAAATTCTAGGCTCCAAATCCTCCTCCGAAAGATTAATATGGGCTCGGATTTTGCAATCTTTGTTTCATAGTTTCATACGTTTTATTCTATCTTCCTTTTTTTACAAGGTCCGTTCAAAGAAAATTTTGCTGAAATCTCTTATCTCGATTCTGAGTAAAAAAAGCGCGGGAAAAAAAGAACGAGGATGTTTTCACTGGACTCTGAAAGCAATGAGAAAAGAAGGAGGGGGTGGGGGTGAAAGGGGTCCTGCATCTGAAGGATGGGCCAGAGCCAGAGAGAAGGAAAGGTGGTGAATATTAGCCTCCAGGCTGAGACACATTGCTGAAGCATCATTCACTACTTTCATTTACAAAAAGGCGATTGTCCCCCAAATTTCCCCCTCCAAAATTTATCAAGGTCATTTGCAGTATCCATCAGAAATTTTAAGAATGATTAAATATTCGAAAATAGGTTTCTACCTGCATTTTTCGAAAAAGGAAATCGAAACATTTCACTCTTTTCTTTCGCCCGTCTGTTTAAGATACATTTGAAACGTATGAGCGTAAATAGAAAAACGCAATTAAAAGTTGTTTTTTACGGAAGAGGGAGGGGTGTTAAAGGGAGAAAGAGATACCTTGATGAAAATTTTTTAATGCCCTTTTCTGTTAGCGTTTACTTATTTAAGTCACTTTAAAAAACTAAATTTTACTTTTTTTTTTTTTTTTTTTTTTTCAAAATCATCAGAAGTAAATAAAATTCAGTTGATCAAATTTAGATAAATCAAGATTTCTCACATTTAAGATGAAAATCTGAAGAGCTCTACTACTTTAAACTGCATAAATAGTAATGCCAATAAGTTTCATGCAATATCTACGAAGATTAATTTGTGAATGTGTCAGATAATTTCACATTGTTCAGCTGGAAAAATAAATAAAAATTAAAAACAGCTTTAAGCGGTGACGGATTAAAGCAAAATATGGGTCATGGATCTGGAATCCTTGATTTTTTTTTTTTTAAATTATTTATTTATTTATTTGGAGGGGGGAGGTGAGGCTTAAAAGTTTGGTGTTTGTAAAGGTGCTGATTTAAATATATTGCAAAAATTTCTACTGATTACAATCAATATTGTGCACTTTTAGAGTATAAAAAGACTGATATAAAAATATATGTTCATCTAAATATTTATTAGGTATACTATGTAACAGGCGTCTTTAATGTTGTTTTTAAATTTATATTATACTGCACCAAGTAGCATCTTAATAATTATTATGCATTTATATCTGAATTTTAAGTTATACAAAATGTAAGATTTTGGATTGAAAAAAAAAAAGTCTGACTTTAAGGAAATGATGCACAGATCCTGATTCATGTGAGGGCAAGAGAAGATGCAGCCTAGCCACGGGGCCTTCACGAATTGTCAGTTTTGACAATTTTTTCTTCAATGAGAAATAAAAAAAAATATAATTTATAAGTAGATTATTGATTTTAAAAAATAATTTTACTTCTAAAGTAATAAATAAATTTTCAATCTATTTTTAATTCATTTTCATTTATGCATTCAAAAAAATTGCATAATCCTAATTCAAACAGCAGTAAATTGAAAAATTTTGCATTTTTCTATAAATGCAAAGTTTCTTTTAGAAAATAATGTCAAATTAGATGTTTTAAGTCTATTTTTGAGACTCAGATGTCTGCAAAGAGCCGTCGTCAAGGGGCAATAGCTTGTAGTAATTAAAGATGCGTCAACTTTATAGGCAAATGAAAATCTCTATTTGATTATTAAGAAGTTACACGTGCAAATTTTATCATTTCATATGCAAAAAGAAAAGGGCCTTTTTTATGTCAGACTTTTAATTTTTATCAGTGCTCGTACAAACAAAACTCAGTGGAAAGAGAACAAGAATTTTGGAATAAATGTGTTTGCTGTAATCCGCAGTCCAGGATAGTTTTTTAAAGCGGTGAACTTAAACATGAAATAAACTAAACCAGGAATTATTTTAGAACTCCTTGTACAAGACAGTTTTGTTTTAAACATATAAACCCACTAGAGCATTTCAGAGATTTTAACATTTAAGAAATATTGAATATTGAAAAATAAATTTCTAAAACCACTATATTTCAAAATCGGAAAATGAAACAGCTCATTTTTTTAATTTGCCTTACCGTATAACATAAATTTGAAACGCATGGACGTAAAAATAAATAAAATAAAACAAAAATCGTCTTTTCTGGGGATTTAGGGTAAGAGAAACAGAGATATCCTTACAAAAAAAAAAAAAAAATGTTATTCTTTCTCTGTGTGTTTAATTATTTTAAATTACTTAGGATGAATGAAGTTTACCATTTGTTTAACAAATTAGAGACGAATAAAATTTAATTTAATTTCAAGGTACAGCTGGCAGATATATTCCTTCCGAGACGGTGTCTATATTTATTTGTATGTGTAAAATAATCAATGAAAGCTAATGATGTAATTCTAATTCACAATTACCTTTTATATAAATGAAAAAGTTTAAAAAACAAAATAATAAAAATAAATTTTTAGTATCATTGAATGATTGAAATTGTATCTTTCATGTTCGTTAGATTAAAACTTTATTTTTCTTTCACTTTATATACAATTATTTCATGAAAAATTAAATTTTTATAGAAAAAACACGTCAACTTATCATGCAGATGCGATGAATAAAAAAATACATTGAATTAGAGGTATGCACGGGAAGAAATTTTCAGGCCGAAAACCACCAAAACAATCCGTAGACAATTTTTCTTTTGACCCGGTAAAAAAGTTGAAAGTTTGGCCAGAAGTGCTTCGAGCACAACTTGTCCCGTTGAAAAAAATTATTGACCAAGTCAGGTATAAAAATTAAAACTTCGGCCCAGTCTGCACAGAACATCAATTGGTTTGGCTAGGCCCGACCAAGCTCGACCTGGCTGAACATAGATTTTACGTCTAAAATGTTAAAAGTGTCTTGTACGAGAAGTCCTAATTAAAAATATTTATTTTACATTTTTACAGCATGTTTATATTCATTTTTAAAAAAGTGTTCTGAGATGTGGTATTTATTTTTTAAATGCATCTGATTATATGTAAATATCACAGTTACCATTAATATCGTTCATCCACATTCTATGACTTGGAGATTTAAAAATTCTATGCAATAAAATCTTCTAAGGCGGAATTGAATCGAAAAGAAGAAAAATCCGTCATGGGTTGGTTCCCTTATGAGCAAGTTCATCGCCTGTTGTAAATGCATTACATTCTTTTCACAAGTATTGTTATCCTTATTTTACATAGATCAACATTTTGTTTTTTTAAACACGGGATTCCGTCATAGGCGATGAAAAAAAAAAAAAACGAGTTTTTAGTGAACTTTGTTCATTTTTATAATTGAGTTTGAGTTGAGCGAGTTCGTTTGAAAAATTTTGAGTTTGAACGTGAACTTGGCTCATTTTTGAGAAATTGAACTTGAGTTTGAACTGTTCGTTTTTTTCGCGAGCGTGCCCAACACTGGTATATACGACATATAAGACATAAATAATATGTGTATAATGAGTGTTTGGAAGAAAAGTGTAGACAAAAGAAAATAAATTGTGGAAGAACAAACAATACATAACGCACAAAAGCTATGACTTAAGGAAATTTGGTTACATTTGTTTTAGCGTATATAGGATGTCTATATAAGCTTTGCGATGATCTTGGCAAAATCATAACTGCAACCTTGGCATAATCATAATTGTGGGAGCCGCTACAATACGAAAGTATGCTATTTTTTTTTTAGCCACACACAGGGCTAATTCTTTCAGTCTACAGTAAAATTCATGTTTATTAAAAGTCACAGCCTCTCCATATATAAAGGAGGACACCCTTTATACATAGTGGTGTATATGTCGTAGGTTAATTGGGAAATCCGGCTCTTTGCAAAGAGCCGGTCTAATTGGAAAATCATTTCCCTTTTCCCAATCAGCCTGATATTTTTCAGGCTTATTGCAAAGAGCCTAGATAGCGTTAGGCTAATTGAAAAATGACCATGCCTATTTAGAAAATGACCAGTTCTTTGTCAAAATATGGTGTTGTACCCAACTTGAACATGAAAATTCCATTCGAAGTCGACCCGAACCCGACATAAAAAATTCCATCTGACCGTAACCCGATCCTAAAAGGACAAAATAAATTCCTTCGAGTCGCAACCCGATCCGAACCAGAAAACTCAAGTTAACCCGAAATCCGACACCCCCCCAAAAAAAAAACATTGAACTGTAACCCGATCCGAACCCGATAAAATAAATTCCTTCATGTTGCTACGCGACCCGAAATTAAAAATTCTATATTAACCAGTAACCCAACCCGAACACGACATAAAAATTCTATCGAACCGTAACCAGATACGAACCTGAAAATAATTGCATCAAACCGTAACTCAATCCAAACCCTACAAAATGAATTTCTTCGTCTCGCAACCCGACCCGAACCTGAAAATTGAAGTTAACCCGAAAGCCGACCCGAACCAGAGAAATAAAAATCCATTGATACGTAAACCGATCAGAACTCGACAAAATAATTTTTGTCGTCACGCAACCTGATATGAACCAGAAGATTGAAGTTAACCTGAAACCAGATCCGAACCCGATAAAAAAAATCCATCGAACCGTAACCCGATCCAAATCCGACAAAATAAATTCCTTTGTGTCACAACCCGATCCAAACCAGAAAATTCAAGTTAATATGAAACCCGTCCCGAACCCAACAAAAAAGCCATCAAACCGTAACCCGATCTGAATCCGACAAAATAAATTCCTTCGTGTCACAACCTGATCCAAACCAGAAAATTCAAGTTAACCTGAAGCCCGACCCGAACCCGATAAAAAATCTATCGAACCATAACCCGATTGGAAACCGACAAATTAAACTTCGTAGTCACGCAGCCCGATCCAAAACTGAAATTTTAAATTAATCCAAAAACCAATTTGAACCTGAAAATCTAATTCAACCCGAAACATAACCCAAACCTGAAAATTAAAGTTAACTCGAAACACAAAGTCGAAACGCAACCCGACCCGAAACTGAAAATTGAAGTTAACCCATAACTCGAACCTGTCAAAAATTTCATCAAACCGTAACCCGATCTGAACCCAACAAAATAAATTCCATCGTGCCACAACCTGATCCAAGCCAGAAAATTCAAATTAACCCGAAACCCGACCCGAACCCGATAAAAAAATCCATCGATACGTAACCCGATCTGAACGCGACAAAATAAATCCCTTCGTTTCTGGTTTGGATCGGGTTGTCACACAAAGGAATTTATTTTGTTAGGTTCGGATCGAGTTGCGGTTCGATAGATTTTTTGACGGGTTCGGGTTTTGGGTTAACTTCAATTTTCAGTTTGGGTTAGGTTTCGGGTTAAATTAAATTTTCAGGTCGGTTTTGGGTTTACTTAAATTTTCAGTTTTGGTTCGGTTTGCGTGACGACAAAATTTATTTTTCGGGTTCGGATCGATGGAATTTTTTCCTGGTTCGGGTTGGGTTTCGAGTTAACTATTATTTTCGGGTTCAGGTCGATCCAACTATAATAAAGAAGTAAGTTTGTGTGTGTGTGTGTCTGTTTCTCCGTTGTGTTCTAAGAGACCGCTGCACGCAGAGCTACAAAATTTGGTGGGAAGGTACCTTTATGCATGTAGTTTTGTACCTCGAAGCCAGATTTTGGAATTTTTGAATAGATTTTTTTAAATAAAATTTTTTATGCAATTTTTAGTGTTTTTTCATGTTTTGATGCAATTTCTCCACATTAATAATGGGAATCTGGTTTCAATCTTTTAGCCCAACGTACTAAATTTTGTCCTCTTTTCAATGAAGTTGATGTGAAATTTGTACAGCGATTTTTGAATTTTTGGTGATTTTTTTTCCTTTGACACTAAGAAATTTTGCCAGAATGCTTGATTGGTTCGGTGGTTGCGTTTCCATTTCAACCTCAGAATTGTCTTTTTTTTTTTTCTCTTTCTACTTTGAAGAAAGTTGATAATTCTTTACAGATAAAAAATCACGATTTTAAATATGCGATTTTTAGTGTTTTTTGACGTTTCGCTGCGATTTACCAACATTAGTGAACAGAATATGGTTCCAATCTTTTAGCCCAATATAGTAAATTTTATCCTCTTTTCAATAAAGTTTATGCAAAATTCGTACAGCGATTTTTGATTTTTTGGCGATTTGTTTCCTTTGACAAGTAATTTTGCCCAGAATGCTTGATTGGTTCGGCAGTTGCTTCCATTTCAGCTTCAGATACACTCACAATCGCCATTTTTTTTTTACTCTTTTTAGCTTGGAGAAAGTTGATAATTCTTTACAGATAAAAAATCTTAATTTTAAGAGAGATTTGCGGATTATTTATTAACCTGATTTTTTTTTATTAGATTTTTTCTTTTCGTTTCATTTTTTAAAATTTTTTTCATGTTTTGCAGAATTTTTTGTTTCAAATGACGTCACAAATCGCCCACTACAAGTCAAACATCACTGGAGGGCATTTGTGACTGGTAGCTGATAGAATTGTAGGCAGAGATGAAAGTCAACCAGGCAATTGTGATTGGCAGATGAAAAGGTCATCAGCTGATTGCAATTCGAACAGAGAGTTGTGAATTTTTGCCATTTGTTTTATGCGATTTTTAGAGTTTTTTCATGAGAGAGTCATGTATACGTCATTTATGTATTTGATTTTAGAAATTAACAACGATAACTTACTGTTTTTGTATGTTTAAAAAAAAAAAAAAAAAAAAAAAGTCATTTTGTTTCTGTTTCAAAAGTGAATAATTCCTCATTTTTTAACGACTTAGATTTAAATCTGTGTGTGTGTATGTAGGGGGGGGGGGAAGAAAACTGTTCGATTGTAGTTTAAATATCGCGTTAATGCTCTGATCGAAACTCCCTCCTTCCCCCCCACCCTGCCTCCAAAATCAGAACTATTTAATTATTAGTCCGATTCAAACGAAACCTTTTCTCAGTTCCCCAGGTACTAGATAAACTTCGGTATCATTTTTTCATCACTTGGTTACCACTATTTATGAATATTAATGACCAGCGAGTGCTATTTTCTCGGGTTCTATAGGCCCAATTTCAATGAGAATCAGTTCATTCAACTTAATACGAACTAATTAAGATATAGAATGGAACTGAAAGATTTTGCAGTGCCGGCTATACGGTGTCGTAGGCAGAAGGGACATGTGCCAAAGTTTCGATTGGAAAGAGTTTAATTTAGAACTGAGTGCACCCCTTAGCGGTGGGAAGTGAAACTTAACAATTTTGCATTTAAAATTTGTCCGATTCAAACAAAAGGCCCGATTTCAACGACAATTGATTCATTCAACTTAACATAAAATAATTAAGATATAGATAACTAATTAAGACATAGATTTCGTGCCCCCTGGTGGTGGAAAGTGGAACTAAAACATTTTCCATGCGTGCACCGAATGCCTTTTAAACGTTGTCATAAGCAGCGGGGACATGTGCCGGACTTTCATTCGGAAAGAGGTTTGTTTAGAACAAAGTGCACCCCCTGGCGGTGGAAAATGTAACTAAAAGATTTTGCATTTAATCTTGGTCCGATTGAAACGAAATCTTTTCTGACATTCTTCCGTGGTCTCCCAGGTACTAAATAAACTTCGGTATAATTTTTTCTGCCCTTGGTTACCACCATTTATGAATATTAATATCCAGGGGTGTTGATTTATTTTCTCGGGTTCTATGGGTCCAATTTCAACAGGAATCGGTTCATTCAACTTAACAGGAACTAATTAAGATATAGCTAATTATTTCAGAGTCAGATTTGGTACTCCCTGGCAGTGGAAAGAGGAACTAACAGATTTTTCGTGCGTGCAAGGCATGTCTTCTACACGGTGCCGTAAGCAGCATGAACGAGTGCCGGAGTTTCATTCGGAAATAGGTTTATTTAGAACAGAATGCTCCACCTGGTGGTGGAAACTGGAACTAAAAGATATTGCAGTGCATGCGTAGCACGGTATCATAGGCAGAGGAGACACGTGTCGTAAAAATTTGTTTAGACCAAAATGCATCTCTTGGCGGTGTAACTAAAAGATTGTCCTGCGCGTGGATCAATAATGGTTATTTTTATTGAAACCGCAAAAGAAACTTACCGATTTGATAGTCCCAGACAACGAAAAAGTTTCATTTTCACACATCCTGGAGTATTAAGAAAAGTATTGAAATATTTGAATCGGAACTCACAGTTTATTTTTCTGATTCCGAAAATGCGAATTTTGTGAAAATCAAACAGTAATTTTTTTTTTTTTTGACCAAAAACTGACCCGTTTTGAATCAAATGATCCAGACATTTGAGGAGGCGGTATTAAATTTACTTCCGCTTTGGGTCCATATCTCTCTATTTAATTTCTGAAAGACAAAGAGTTACCAGTGGAAGGGTTTCGTGTAGCGATTTTTAAGAGTGATTTCGCATTTCATATTATGTTTTGGCGGGACCGGGCAGCACCGGTCGGATCTGCTAGTATAAATATAAAACTAAAATTAATTAATTAAATTTAATGAATGAATTAATATTTGAAAAACTGTATTAACGTGGAATGTCATCCACTACAAGTTTTAAAAATGCATTTGAAGTTGAGTGGATGAATAAAGAGTATTTTATTAACGATTGAAAATTTGAACAAGATATATAAATATGAGGGTGTGAACTAATAGTAGAAGTTGAAAAAAAAAATTCAAATAAACAGACTAGATGGAACCCGTCAAAACTTGCCGGAAAAAAATTAAAATAACAATATTAGTAAAATAAGCTTCTTTATTACATAAGAAGGGGTGCGTATGAAACAGTCTTTCAAATATTTTATTTAAAAAGTTCCCCCCCCCCCCCCCAGTGAATTACAGTACTATTTCCGATGCAAACTCCAAACAAACAATCCGTAAACAACTGTGTAATGCAAATCAGTTTGACATTACCGCCATATTGTCCACGGCAAGAAAGAAAATTTCCTGGACCGATGAAGTATCATACAAATCCCTACGTTCATCTCATATTTAGTCAATAAAAGAACATAGTAAATAAAGCACACATTCCCCCCCCCCCTTTGATAATGCAACCGAATCAGCTCCTATGCGCATGTGCATTGCATCTCCCCAAACACAACGTCGAAATTCGACGTTAAAAAAAAGTTTTAAAATGTTTAAATTAAAAGTTTTAAAATATCTTTTTTAATCATTGATCGTTTCAAATCCATATCTTCTGAAACGCATCCATTGTTTTAAGCTAATCTATTTTTATGTAAAGAGGAAGAATTTTTTTTTACATTAATAAATCAATCTGCAGATAAGGGAGATTTTTAATGTTTTCAAGTGTAATTTATTTGTATGGTTTCTTTGGTTACTATAGTATATTATTAAAGCAAACTGATGATCATTGTTGAGATAGAATTGAAAAATATTTCATGCTTAAAAGTTATTTAAAAATTCAGTTTTCAAATAAATTTCAATCGAAAGGTAATTTTTTTTTTTTTTCTAATTGATAATGTAAGAACTGAAATTGTAAAATGTAGTAAAAAATTGAAATTTGTAGTATTTAGAAGTGATGTAAGTGCGATGAAAGCTAAAGCGATAGCGCCATTTGTTGTCACAACCGTTATACATTTCTAAAAATTGCCACTATGTTTTGGCTGCCGTCCAAAAGTAGACTACCATTTTTGACATCGAAAGAGAAATTCCCAGTGAAATAAATAGGACTTTGTTTCTAATAAGTTAAATGAACTTATAACAAACCTACCAAAATAATACCTTTAAAATATTAGCTTTACATTGTTTATTCTAGCTAAAAATACAATCATTATTTCAAGTTTTTTTTTTTTTTTTTTTTTTTTTTTTTTTTTTTTTTATAACACTATTTTTAATAATTTTAATTTTCCTGAAATCCTTTACTTTTGTGAATTTTTTTATAAAAAAAATGAAATCTTCTAACCTATAATTAAAAAAAATGTAATTGGTAACATGTAATCAAAGTATGCAATCAAGATGAAGCAACCAATAAAAACTCCAATTCTGACCTTTAAAATTAAAAATTGAAAAGTAAGTTAAAATTACGTCATGTTGACACAATCAATTTTTCTTTTTAGTTTTATCAATGTTAAAATACATTTCAAGCTAAGCATAACGTCATTTTCCCCGTTGCAATCTTTTCACACGTAAGTGTATAAGTTACTTTTATGCTTAAACACCATGTACACAAATAAAAAAATATTTTTTATTTAATTGTAATGAAAAAATGGCATCAACAAAGTTATAAAGCATAATGATAAAATAAACCCAATGGACAATATTCCAGTGACGTCACAATAAATATGAATTATTATTCACTCACAAAACATGCTGATAAATATTTTCACCAAAATTTAACTTGCAAATTAAAAAATTCGGCCTAATAATAATTTTAATATTTATTATTTTTCTTTTATTCTCGCAACCACAGAGTTTCTGGTTACTCTGTGCCTCGCCACAGTGGAAGTTATTGTCAACTTTATGACGTCATATGCAGAAGAAAAAGTTTAATTTAAAATTATGGCTAATTAATTAAATTTTCGAACAAATGAATGTACAATAACAAATCTGCATCCAAATATATTTTATTTAAAAAAAGAATGATGTAATTTGATGCAGTAGTTTGTTCTCATGGACTGTGGAAAGAAAACACTTAACATTTTAAATATATAGATGTTTTCCTAGTGTCACCAGGGCCATCTATGAAGTATACATTGGGTATGTTTGTATTATTTAGTTTCACTAAAGAAATAATATTGTTTATAATAAATCTCTGCTCTTCATTGGGATATTGAATGTCACCAAAAATTCATGATCGTGGGGTCACATTCACTTGCATCAAATGCATACACTTGCTTGTTATCTCATCAAGTTATTTCTAATTCGACGTTAAATGTATTTATAATGATGTTTTACTGATTTATTAGTTATTACATAAATTAAAATAAAAATTGTCTTTGAAACCATGATATTAAAATAGAAAAAGCATTGAAAAAATGTTGCGATGCATAGTTTCGTACAGTCGATAAAATTCAACTGACATCACAAACATTTATCCCACAGTCGAAAGGGATAATTTAGAGAAATAATGTAAATAAATAAATATCCAAGATTATTTTTGATTATGTTATCATTAATATATTGTAAATTTTATTGTTTAAAGTTACAGATAAATGATACTTTAGTAAATGGGGATTTTCCTAATTAATTTTATTATTTTTTATTTTTATTTTAGAGATTTAATGGCAACATTCTTCCGTTTGTTTATTAGGCGCTACAGTTTGGTGAATAATTTGGGGTACTTTTCGGTTAGCCGGGTGCCAGTGAAGTATATATATATATAAAGGACGAGCCAATAAGAAGCTTGCAAAGCCAGGGAACTTAATACTGTCAGTGGCATAATTTTGAGGTGAAGTGGAAGCCGAAAGGATTATGGGATATCGAATGATAATTTTAATAAAAATAAAAATGATAATAAGAGACGTTCTAAAGAAATAAAATTTGAATGTTTCAAAAGAAGAAATAAATTAAGGTTTTTACAAACACATTAAGATTTTTAGAATGACAATTAAAAGAATATTTTGATTAAGCTATGGAATCCTAATCCTATCCTAATAATATTATAAATCCGATTGTTAGGCTGAAGCCAGCGTCAAAATGGAGAATTTAATGATCATGTATATTTGCATATAGGTTGATTACAACCCGTAAATTTAACATAGGCTGGTTTTTGTTTATTTTATTCCAATATTTTTCTTAATAATTCAAAATTTCATTATTTTCATAGAGAATAAATGGACATTTTTTTCGTATAATATTTTAAAATGGTTAAATTTACTTTACCGTTGCTAATACTTCATCGTTGCCAAAACTAAATCAAAATCTGGAATAATAATTTTTACTCAACAATTTATTTTCAGATGAAAAATTTCCACTTGAAAAATGAAAAGAAAATTAATTATTTAAGAAACAGACTATGAAATGACGTCATATTAGAAATGAAACTTGAGTTTTCAAATATTTGATAATAATACAAGGTGCATAAATACCAGTAAGTATGGAAAGCAAGCGAATATGATGTCATATATCGAAAATAAAACTGATTTGCTTTGATGTTGAAGTAAAATGTTCTTGGGTAATCAAATTATTTGTGATTAATTTCTATTTTTGTTCTTTTTCTATTTCACATGAAATGAATTATTTTAAATGTATGTGTTGTAAATTAAAGTTCTGTGTTTTAAATGAAATGAGTGAAAGATTTATATTTTAATACGAATTCAATACGAATGATGGTGATAGGCGGTTTATCGTCTGCACACGGCTAACATAAAGGTACCATATTTTTAAATTTAAAAAAAAAAAAAAACTTTGTAAAGATATTGGACGGAAAATGTCAATAATATACACCACAAAATTATCCGTATAGAAAATCAGAAAATCTTAATAAAAATAACTTTATTTTTTAAAAGAAAGTTGCATTTTTTCATAAAAGATAAAGGGTTAATATGATTGCGTCGAAGTAATAGAATTTTCCCACAATCAAAACACATTTGTAAATGGTCGTTTCGAACCGGAATTTAATTTTACATTTATTTTAGCTTTAAAATAGTAAAAACTTTGTTGTCATTTTTAAATATAGCTTTTTTTAAAGTTCTGTTTCATAATAGATTTTTGTAAAGTCTTGTAGGTTGAGAAAAAGGCATAGATTTTAAAGCAATGTTTAAGTAAAATTACAATATTTTTAAAAACTTAAAAAACAATGTTATAGAAACGAAAATCAATTTTATAGACAAATTCGTGTAGTGCAAAAAACGCAAAGAAGAAATCAAAAAGTAATGAAACTTTTCTTCCAGCCGAATTATGTAAACTTGATTAAGCCGATCGTGCCAATTCACAATATTATAAATGTGAAAGCGCGTTGTATATAGTAGAAAAGATTTTCACATATAGGTAGAAAATTTCCGAGAATAGGATGGTTAGGGATCTGTAATCGGGTCCATATCCAATTTGCTTTTTTTTATCAAGTGAAATTTTGCCCAAAATTAAATACATTGTTGTAACCAGATTTGTTTTTGTGTGGTAAACAATTAATGGTATTTTAGATGATCATTTCTTTGCTCACATTTGATACGATAATTTTCTAATTTTCTTATTACTTCATGATGTAAATAGACATCCTGGTTCATCCTTTAAACCTGAATTAATCATACCATTGTCGTCCAGTTTATAATCTTAATCCTAACCTTAATCGTATCCTATCCTAATCCTAATAATAACTTTAAACAATATTCTTTGAAACGAATGTGTAAATTAAATCAATATCCATAAATGGAATGAATGGAAAATAGAATAAATAGAAATGGCAAAATAAAATAACAAGAAAGTACATTTATTCGGCACTTAACCCTAGAAAAAGCGTAAAAAATTTCAAGCGCACAAAATAAATTAAAATAATCCTATATATACTAACAAAAATATGTAAATTTAGATTATCAGATTTGTGTTGTCGGTAGTTATTTGTTTAGAGTGTACTTGACACGATAGAAAAAATATCGAGGTTAAATTGGGCAGAATTTAAAGTACTTTCTAGCATCCTTTATTTACATTTTAGAATCGCAGCAGATTGTTATATCTTTATGAAATATCTATCAATGTATAAAATACACAAGCAGTTTGTTAAATATTATTTACACCACTTAGCGAGAAGCACTTTATTTAATATATACATAAACAAGACATAAACTAATAATGTAGTAAAAAATATATAACACATTTCTATACATTTAAACAATATAATAATGCCCATTTAGAAATGAATACATATACAAATTTCATACCAAGTACCACCTAAAATGCACTGTTGTATAGAAGAATTCTCTCAGTGTTATTTTTTGTTTTACGAAGAGGGATTCGTCGATTTTCACAATTTCACTGGGCCCTTCTTTTTTTCATTGGTTGCAGTTTCATTTTCACGATTGTATATATTATTTGGCATGAAATTTCACTTTTTTAAGACTGGGTTATGTTAAGGTCCCTATAGCAAAGAAATACCGTATTGTCTCCTATAAAATGTGATAAAGATTTGGTTAACTATATATGTTTTTAATTATCGAATGAAATGCTTTGCTAAATTAATGCATTTATTCTTTTTTTAATGTTACGTGAACGAAGTCATGGGTAACAGCTAGTCCTAATAATATTATAAATCTGATTGTGTGCAAATGTTAGGCTGAAGCCAGCGTCAAAATGAAGCGTTTAATTATCCTGTATCTTTGCATATAAGTTGATTATAACCCTCAAATGAATATAGGCTGGTTTTCGTTTATTTTATTTCAATATTTTTCTTAAAAATTAAAATTTTCATTATTTTCATACAGAATAAATGGACATTTTTTCGTATATTTTACAATGGTTGGTTGGTTTGGTCCAAAGGGCCCGGTTTTGCAGCTTTTTTTAAAATGGTTAAATTTATT
The DNA here is from genome assembly GCA_963931845.1 of Maratus michaelseni. Taxonomy (NCBI): domain Eukaryota; kingdom Metazoa; phylum Arthropoda; class Arachnida; order Araneae; family Salticidae; genus Maratus; species Maratus michaelseni. The sequence continues at coordinate 472,346,401 of OZ007589.1, forward strand.
TTACCGTTGCTAATACTTTATCGTTGCCAATATAAAATAAAACCCCTGAGTAATAATTTTTAATCAACAATTTATTTTCAAGTGAAAATTTTCCACGTGAAAAATGAAAAGGAAATGAATTATTTTAGAATTAAACAGAATATGAAATGATGTCATAATAGAAATAAAACGTGCGTTTACAAATATTTGATAATAATACAAAGTGCATAAATACGAGTAAGTATGGAAAGCAAACGAATATGATGTCATATATAGAAAAATAAAACAGATTTGTTTTGATGTTGAAATAAAATGATCTTGGGTTATCAAATTATTTGTGATTAATTTCTCTTTTTTTTTTTTTTTTTTTTTTCACATGAAAGGAATTATTTTAAATGTACGTAATATATGTATTTTAAATGTATGTGTTGTAAATTAAAGTTCTGTGTTTTAAATGAAATGAGTGAAAGATTTATATTTTTAATGAATTCAATACGAATGATGGGATAGGTTGGTGATTTATCGTCTGCACACGGCTATCATAAAGATACCATATTTTTAATTTAAATTTTAAAAAGTAAATATATATATATATATATATATATATATATATATATATATATATATATATATATATATATATATATATATTGGATGGCAAATGTCAGTGATATGCATCGCAAAATTATCCGTATCGAAAATCAGAAAATCTTAATAAAAATAACTATATTTTTTAAAAGAAAGTTGGTTTTCTCATAAAAGCTTAAGATTTAATATGATTGTGTCGAAGTAACAGCATTTTTCCTCTATCATTTTCCGACAATCAAAAACACATTTGTAAATCGTCGTTTCGAACCGGAATTTAATTTTACATTTCTTTTAGTTTTAAAATAGGAAAAACTTTGTTTTTTTTTTTTAAATATAGCTTTTTTTAAAAGTTGTTTCATAATAGAATTTTGTAAAGTCTTGCAGGATAAGAAAAATTGCATAGATTTTACAGCAATGTTTAAGTAAAATTACAATATTTTTTAAACTTAAAAAACAACAATGTTATCGAAAAGAAAATCGATTTTACCAACAAATTCGCGTAATGCAAAAGCAAAGAAGAAATAAAAAAGTAATAAATCTCTTTTCTTCCAGCCGAATTGTGTAAACTTGAACATTGAACAAGCCGATCATGCCAATTCATAACATTTAAAGGTGAAAGCACGTTCTATACATTAGAATTTTTTTTACATATAGGTAGAACATTTCTGAGAATAGGAAGGTTAGGGGTCTGTAATTAGGTCCATTGTCAATTTGATTTTTTTTTAATCAAGTGACATTTGGCGCAAAATTAAATACATTGTTGTAACCAGATTTGTTTTTTGCGTGGTAAACACGTAATGGTATTTTAGATGATCATTTCCCTGCTCACCTTTGATGCAAACTATGGCTGTAAAACATATTAAAAAATATTAGCCGATAATTTTCTAATTTTCTTATTGCTTCATGATGTAAATAGACTTCCTGGTTCATCCTTTAAACCTGAATCGGTCATGCCATTGTCGTTCAATTTTTATTCCTAATCCTAACCCTAATCGTATCCTATCCTAATCCTGATAATAACTTTAAAGAATACTCTTTGACACGAATATGTAAATGAAATCAATATCCATAAATGGAATGAATGGAAAATAGAATAAATAGAAATGGCAAAATAAAATAACAAGAAAGTACATTTATTCGACACCTAACCCTAGAGAAAGCATAAAAAATTTCAAGCGCATGAAATAAATCAAAATAATCCTATATATACTAACAAAAATATCTAAATTTAGATTATCAGATTTGTGTCGTCGGTATTTATTTGCGTATAGTGCTCTTGACGCGATAGAGAAAATATCGAGGTTAAATTGGGCAGAATTTAAAGTACTTTCTAGCAACCTTTATTTACATTTTAGAATCTCATCAGATTGTTATATCTTTGTGAAATATCTATCAATTTATAAAATCCACAAGCAGTTTGTTCACTATTTACACCACTTAGCGTGAAGCACTTAATTTAATATATACATAAACAAGATAATGTATTAAGAAATTTATAACATATGTCTATGCAAATAAACAATATAATAATGCCCATTTAGCAATGCACACATATACAAATTGTACACCAAATACCACCTAAAATGCACTGTTGTATAGAAGAATTCTGCCAGTGTTGTTTTTCGTTTTACGAAGAGCGATTCGTCGATTTTCACGATTTTACTTGGTCCTCCTTTTTTCATTAGTTGCAGTTTCATTTTCGCGATTGTATATATTATTTGGCATGAAATTTCACTTTTTTTAAGACTGGGTTATGTCAAGGCCCCTATAGCAAACAAATACCGTATGGTCTCCTATAAAATGTGATAAAGTTTTGGTTAATTATATATGTTGTTAATTATCAAGTGAAATGTTTTACTAAGTTAATGCATTTATTCTTTTTTTAATGTTACGTGAACGAAGTCACGGGTAACAGCTAGTAATATTATAAATCTGATTGTGTGCAAATGTTAGGCTGAAGCCAGCGTCAAAATGGAGCATTTAATGATCCTATATCTTTGCATATAGGTTGATTATAGCCCTCGAATGAACATAGGCTGGTTTTTGTTCATTTTATTCAAATATTTTTCTTAATAATTCAAAATTTCGTTATTTTCATAGAGAATAAATGGACATTTTCCCATAAAATTTAACCATTTTACTTTATCGTTGCTAGGGCTTTGATCGTTGCCAATAAATAAAAACACGGAAAAATAATTTTTCCGCAACAATTAATTTTCAATTGAACGATTTTCATGTGAAAAATGAAAATGAAAAAGAATTCAAAAGAAGATGAATTTCCGTGATATTTGAAACAAAAATATGGAGTATTTGTTATTATACATGAAGTGTGAATATCGGTGACATTAAAAAGATCTTTTTCTGTCAAAAAACTGCGTTATAATTAGAAGGAAAAATTAACAATAATTACCTATATATTTAAAACACTAAGCTTTTTCTTTCGACAATCTGTGAGAACAAACTACTGCATCAAATTACACCATTCTTTTTTTTAATGAAAGATATTTGGACACAGATTTGTTATCGTACATTCGTTTGCTCGAAAATTTAATTAATTAGCCGTAATTTTCAATTAAACTTTTACTTCTGCTTATGACGTCATAAAGTCGGCAACTAACACTGTTGCCAGGCATAGAGTTTATTCTCTAAACTCTGTGGTTCACTAATCTTTTGACATTAGCTAATATCAACAATGTAATATTTTAACATTGTAATATAAAATCTTAAAAAACTTAACTTAAAATTAGCTAAAATATAATCATAATAAAATATCTAAACATACATATCAATATGAATAACAAATCTCATGTAAAATATTGCAATTTAAATTATTCCAATTGAAAGAAGATTTGGAGAGTTATCCCTGACGCCCAGCTAACATAAAAGTACCTATTTTATTTTATTTATTTACACACATATTCAATTTTATTATAAAACACCAGTTTGCCATAGAAAGCAAAAATCGTCATTTAGGCGCCAAAAATTAACCTGGTGCGTCTGCGATATTTGTACGGATTTAATCAAAATTGTTTTGGTTGCACCGCATATTACAAAATTAATTAAATCCATGATTATTGGGCACAAATGTCATATACGCACCACATTGGCGCGATTTTTTTCCCCCGCCAATTTGGCAAAACTTTGTTTTTGAATATTAGTTACAAATAGCACGCAATAATAGCACGCGATTTTTTATTTCAATATAAAAATAAAATAACGTAATAAATGAAATAGCTTCTATTATTTAAAAAAAGGAAATAAAAATAAATAAATGATAGTTTGATATAAATAAATATTGATATACATAATAAAAACAATTTATAGAATTAAAATAAAAAATAAAAGTAAATAAACAGCAATATAAACAAAATAACCGGGTTACCATGTGAAGCATAAAATTGCCATTTTGTTGCAATCGCACCAATGTGGTGCGTATATGACAACTGTGCCAAAATTACCTGTATAGATTTGTTGGGAATTTTTGAAATTTTCGACACATTTTTTCATTAGAGGCAAAAGGTGCATGGAAATGGAGCAAAATTTATTAAAACCAAGAAAAAATATTGGGCACAGATGTGATATAAGCACCACATTGGCGCGATTGCAACAAAATGGCAATTTTATGCCTCACATGGTAACCTGGTTATTTTGTTTATATTGCTGTTTATTTACTTTTATTTTTTATTTCAATTCTATAAATTGTTTTTATTATGTATATCAATATTTATTTATATCAAACTATTATTTATTTATTTTTATTTCCCTATTTTAAATAATAGAAGCTATTTCATTTATTACGTTATTTTATTTTTATTTTGAAATAAAAAATCACTTCTTATTATTGCATGCTATTTGTAACTAATATTCAAAAACAAAGTTTGTGCCAAATTGGCGGGGGAAAAAATCGCGCCAATGTGGTGCGTATCTGTGCCGTAATTTTTGATGTACTACATAATAAAAGTCCAAATTTTTTTCATAACATCGAAATGGGAACTGAAATTTCTGAATATATGTATTTTGGGTACTTTTATTTTCTTCAAGTGCCAGTGATCACCAAAATTTTTTAATCTCGCCAACCCTTTTTTTTTTTTCGACAATCTTTTAACATTAGCTAATAACAAATAACCAATATTTTAACATTGCAGCATAATGTCTTTAAAAACTTACTTAAAAATAGCTAAAATATAATCATGAGGAAATACGTAACCACAAAGGCACAGATGTCATATAAGCACCCCATTGGTGCCTTTTTTTCCCCCGCCAATTTGGCGAAAACTTTGTTTTTGAATATTAGTTACAAATAGCATGCAATAATTTGTGATTTTTTTATTTCAATATAAAAATAAAATAACGTTATAACGTTAATATACATTATAACGTTAATATTCAAAAACAAAGTTTTCGCCAGATTAGCGGGGGGAAAAAATTGCGCCAATGTGGTGCGTATATGATATCGGTGCCACCACAAACACATCAATACAAATAACAAAATCTCAAGAACTGAATTGAAGTCAAAATTGAAATAATTGAATTGAAAGGGTTGCAATTCAGATGATACCAATTGAAATAAGATTTGGCGAGTTATCACTGGCGCCCAGCAAACATAAAAGTACCATATTGGATATATATATTTTTTTTTTTCGCTTTGTTGCTGATCTTGGAAATATGCTTCATGGCTCAATGGCGTTTAATTAAGCAAGAAAAACTTCTGTGAAAATTCTGAGAGTCAGACTAAATTTTTAACAGTAAAAATTATATATATATTTTTTAACATATTTATGTACAGTGAAAAGAATTCATACCTCATAAGCCTAAAAATTGTTTATTTTATATTTTCTAAGAAAAATAATTGTAAGGAAATCTTTTAGTGTTCCGTTTAGAGTTCTGTATCCCTTGATAATTTTTTTTTGGCGAGTTGATTTTGCCGATAAGTGTTTGATGTGATTGTTGCGATCTTCAGTCTTTGGGGTTACATTTTTAACTACTGAAGTGAACTTAATCTACGTGACGTCACACCCCTTTTCGCGCTATTTTGGATTTTTTGGCCAATCGCACCAACCAGCACCGAATATGAAACTCTTCCCATATTCCAGTCAGTTAAAAATATGTAAGAGGAAATTTGGTACTTTTCCGTTATACAGACACCATTGTCGCCAAGCATACATTTGCATACATTTAATACATTATGCATTAGCTTACATTTTGGCATGTGTCCGTATAACGGAAAAGTACCGGACATTTTTTGAAAAACAATGTTTGTCTAAAACTTTTCAACGCATATAACCACTGAAAGGTTAATAAAGGATTAGAGTTCACTATACCTCTTGGGTGTATAGCAAGCAAAGCCATTAAATAATTAATAATCGCAAGTGATAATAATTTTTATTTTCACACTTTATGAATTAGATTTTTTACGTATAGCTGCAGAAATGAGAAAATTTTCAGAAATCAACAATGATTTTAAACATATCTAAGGTTTTTGTCACATGCCCGAGCAATATTCATATAAAATTTGCAATTCCTATCAAATTGTTTACCGTTAAGTTTTGACGGGTTCCATCTAGTATTCTTAAAAATAGATTTTGCTTGGACCATGGAACTATGAAAAGGATCCTCCTCGGCATGGACAAATATGACGTCATAAATAAAAAATGTATTTTCAAATAGTCGTAATATTACAAGGAGCATGAATATAAATGTATAATGAAAGTAGATAGATAATTGACGTAATATTTAAGATGAAAAACTGAAATATTTTTTATCGATACTGATTAATAATTAGCTTGAGTACCAGTTACATACAAATGTGAGTTTTCCGCTAAAATTTACGTCCTGATTGCCAGAAAAAGAAAATTAACAAGAATTATGGCATTAAAAAGGGATTTCTCTGAGGAAAATGTGACGTCATATTTGAAACAGAACAGGAATTTTCAAATGTGTTTTATAAAAAACGGGAATTAATTCCGTACATTAATAATACAAGGATCAGTAAGTATAGAAAATAGATTAATTTCACGACATATTTAAAGCAAAAAATTTAAATTTTTTTTATCTATACCAATTATTAATCATGAATATCAGTTACATACAGATGAGAGTTTTTGCCAAAAACCACACCATGATTATTAGGAAAAGAAAAATAAATACGAATCTATTATATTAAAATCTGACCGCCTGTTTGTATTTCGCAACTACTCTTTTCAGATTGTCGAACGCAACGCGATTTACTTAACACAGGTTATCATTCATTCGAGGATGTCATAAACTCTCAGAATTTAAAATAAAAAGAAAACTGCCCAGTTAAACTGAGGGCATTGAGCTCACAGGCTATTCACACTAATTGTATATTATACTCTTATTTCAGAGAATTTGAAATAAGCCTCTAGAAAAATAAAGAAATCGGCAATATATTAAGGGGGATCATCCCCCCTTATAAATTAACCAATGAACACCCAAAACTATTCAGGGAAGCGCTTTATCACAATGGACATATATACAAAATTTGAAGCAAATCGAATAATTCTGCATGAAAAATCCATTTATCTAAATTAAGGAGGGATTAGACCCCCGTATCCCTCTTTATACTTAACCAATGCACCCCCAAAAACTAATCAGGGAAGTGCCTTACAACGATGAACCTATATACAAAATTTAAAGGAAATCGGAAAATTCTGCATGAAAAACCCACTTATCTAAATTAAGGGGAGGGTTACCCCCCGTTTCCCCCCTTTATACTTAACCAATGGACCCCCAAAACTAATCAGGAAAAATCCTTACCACAGTGAACCTATATACAAAATTTAAAGGAAATCGGAAAATTCTGCATGATACCCACTGATCTAAATTAAGGGGGGGTGGTACCCCTATTTGCCCCCTTTATACTTATACTTATAACCAATGGACCCCCAAAACTAATCAGGAAAGCTATGAACCAGAATGAACCTATATACAAAATTTAAAGGAAATCGGAAAATTCTGCATGAAAAACCCATTTATCTAAATTAAAGAGGATCACTCCCCGTTTCCCCCCTTTATACTTAACCAGTGAACTCCCCAAACTAATCAAGGAAGCGCCTTATCACAATGAACCTATATACAAAATTTGACGAAAATCTGATAATTCTGCATGAAAACCCCATTTATCTAAATTGAGGGGGGTAGCCCCCCCCCCTGTTTCACCCTTTATACTTAACCAATGAATCCCCAAAACTAATCAGGGAAACACCTTATCACAATGAACCTAAAAACAAAATTGAAGCAAAACGGTTATTTCTATCAAGAGTTATCGCGTTACGTACATACATACATACATACATACATACATACATACATACATACATACATACGTACATACATACAGAACGGGCAAAAAACATTAGCTCTCATGCTTTGATAGCCTGTGAGCTAAAAATGATTTAAATTCCGAGATATTATTATTTTATTTATTTCATTTTTTTTTTTTTTTTTTTTTGTCAATTTTAACGAAGTTTTTCTAAAAATGGCAACTAAATTATTCCATTTTTGTGGATAAAAAAGAAGAAATAAAATGGATTAATATATTTTTTCTCATTAAAACTGAAAAAAAAAGAATTTATTTTCCATTTGAATAGATGTTGAAAAAAAAAATCATGATTACAGTAAAATTTTTGAAAAATAAGAATGTATTTTCACATATTCAAACTTCATGAATCAATTTATTCTGGATAACAAAAATAGTCTGTCAACATACTTTCATTTACAAATAAAGATTTTTTTTTCAGTTATAGATTAAATCAAGGAGGCAAATTTAAGCTCCTTGCATTTAGGTCTACAATAATTGCTCCCTATTCACAAGAATTGAATTTAACGCAAAAGAATATACTATTTCCATTATCTTTGAAGGATTGCTATTAAAACGTTTCACAAAGGCATTAAAAGTAAAATGGTTTACCAGGTAAACTTGACATATGTTTTTATATAATTCGCCGATTTCCACGATTTTATTTGGCCCGCCTTTTTTCATTGGTTGCAGTTACCTTTTTCTGATTATTTGTCACAAAATTTCACTTTTTTAAAACTTAGTTATGTCAAGGCCTCTATAACATGGAAATATGTATATTGTCTCCTATGGAATGTGATAAAGTGTTAGTTAATTATTTATGTTTCTAATTATCAGGAATGAAATATTTTGCTTAATTAATGCATTTTAACGAAGTCACGGGTAACAGCTAGTAAAATATAAATTAGATTTAAGATATATTTCAAAAGAGAGGGAAAAATTAGAATTGTAAGAATTTGGAATAAATTAAGGAAAAATGGCGAAATTTTTATTATTACATATATATATATATATATATATATATATATGTACACATACATATATATATATATATATATATATATATATATATATACATGTAAGATATCGATACGCCTCTGTATAACGGGCGCACCTCGATATAACGAACGCACATCGATCCCTCTGTAACGACAGACGGTCGATCGCCGCTATCACACATTCCAGTAATCGGTATAACGTCGTTGATGTAGTCGTGCGAATGTAAAAGAAATCAGCAAGCATTTTCCTGGGAACTAGCGTTTATTCCTTTGTAATTACAAGTCTCTCTTTAAGCTAGGCCCAGGGGACAGTTTGAAGAGTCTTTTACCGGGGAAACATCGTCTTATCGTTCATATTTCGGCGAATTGCCGGACTTACAACGGCAAGGATGCCGTCGCACTTCGAAGAATACTGGCCGTAGTTTTTGTGGAGAGTGATTAGAGTCAAAACCACGCAAAAACGTGCTCCTCACATTATATACGGCCGGACCACCGCCAGAGACCGCTTTGCAACTTATGAAATAATGTAATTTAATTGGCTAATTAGCCTTTGACTCATATCTGGGTAAGCAGCCCAGATAATTAATATGCAAGATCTAGCCACCGGGAGAAGTGAGATGCGCTACCGTCAGCACTTTTAATCTTAACGAGGATTCAAAATTGATATCTGTTCGTAATAAATGTATCGTAAGGAAAGTTAAGTTACAGGGGCAACTAAAAATGAAGGCAAAACTTTAAAATTTTGACACACGATTTAGGGATTTTAAACTTTGAATTTTTATATTTTAGTTTTTGATTTGGAATGGGTTTAACTAACTATCCTTTCATATCAATCCACATTCGTTCACATTCAATATTCTTTCATACTTTTTCACATTCATTTCACATCCCCCCCCCTTTAAAAATGAGCACCACAGTACTTGTCAGCAAGGGCTGTGGGGCTCAACCCCATAAGTTAAACTCATTTTAAACTAGGCTATCGAAATTTTTTTTTTTCTTTTTCTACGGAATTCTAATTAGACTCTCAAACTGCTTGGGCTTACTTTTACATAAAATACTGATACTATCTGATGATATACACTGAAGATTAAACATATGACATATATTGTAAACAAAACACACAGCTGCAGCAAAAAAAAATTTAAACATTTCTCGCGAGAACATTGTGTGCTATTTTTTTGAAAGTCTGTTAGCACATTGCAAAAGTTTTTGTTAACCAACATGTCCTGTGTGAATTGTTCTTGGGTGTTGGTTCATCAGGAAAGGTAAACATTGCACCTTTCTTTAAACATACAATACAATAAAAACTAAATAATATGATACTTGAAAACAGAAATATAATATGGCAATTACTTATATGATTCACAAAACACAAACAATTAAAAAATGCACTTAAACTTATAAAAATATTTCAACATTGGTGGTCAGATATGAGCCACCTCCCAATTTCTGACTAAATTAGTTTACTTTTATTATTTTAATAGGTATTTTTTATGTATATATATTGTATAACCAGGAATTTCTGTGGAGTATTTATTTTATTAGTGTACATAGTTTCTTTTTCGTATGGGAAAATAGAAACGACCACCCAGAGTAGTTTTATTACCTTCGGAGACACTGATCTGCGATCTAACAAGGACATCTTTTACGGAGAAAAAAATTTACGAGCTGAAAAATCAAAAGCTCTCACTCACCCTTTAAAATTGGAACATCAAAGTGACATTGTCGCTAGATGGCTGATGAGGCTTAGTGATTTTGATTACTCAATTGAATTTATTGAGGGTGTGAAAAATCCGGCAGATTACATCTCTCGCAACATAAATAATATTTCGGCTCAAACCAAAATTCATAATAATTTGTTCAAAGTAAATGTTAATCTCTCGGAAGAGAATGTGAAAGTCGAGCAACGTAAAGACGCAAAACTTAGCATAATCATTAAGAAGATAGAAAATAATAAACAAAACAAAATTACTCGAAAATTTGAATTAAATGAGAATAATGCACTAATTTTAAAACAGAAATATAAGGACAAACAACTCCTCATCGCTCCTAATAGTTTGGTTTTTGAAATTATACAAGAGGCGCATAAAAGTCATTTCGGGTTCCCGAAAACATACGAAACTGTAAAGTCTCGTTTCTTTTGGTATAGGATGTACAAAGATATAAGGAGCTATTGTACAAGTTGTATCCCATGCAACAAAAATAAGCAACACCAAGCTATTAAAGTACCTATTCAAAAGGTTATTAAGGATGCCCCAATAGGGACAGCCCTACATTGTGATATAGTAGGCAAATTGCATACGACATTTAAAAAAAACTCCTTCATTCTAACTATAATTGATTCGACGTCGAGGTACCTAGAGGCCATACCTCTACGTGGAGTAGAAGCGCAGACAATTTTGAATGCTCTAAATAACTATTTTAGCTCTTTCGGGATACCTAAATCAATTACGACGGATAACGGGCCCTATTTTAGGAGTGACGTTTATTGCCAGTATTTAAAAGCACTGAACATAGAGAGACATTTTACAAGCTGTTACAAACCGAATTCAAATGGAATTGTGGAGACGAGTCACAAATTGTTAAAGTCATCTTTAAAAAGTATGTGTGACAAAACGGCAGAGTGGGATACTCGTTTACCGTTTTATAAATTGGCTTACAACACCTCAATAAATCGGGCCACAGGGTACACGCCTGCAATGCTTTTTTTTGCACGGGAGGTATCGAATCATTTTACAGCGCTGAATACTTCCGATGAAAAATGCACCCAAGCTTATGTGAAACAGCGTATCAAACACATGAAAGAGATACAAAAACTGTCCTTGGCCAACCAGGAACGCGTTATGAGTGAATACGTCAACAAAGATTTTGAAAAAGTCAAAACATTACAGCATAGCGATCAGGTTTATCTAAAAAAAGTTATAAAACCGGGGGCTTTGGAATCAACATGGGAAGGGCCTTATGAAGTTGTAAGGATTTTTAGAAACAATAATTATTTGGTTCAACATATGATTGAACCCCATGCTAAGAAAATTAAGCGCCACATAAGCCATTTCTGGCAACCAAAAGTTAAAATTAATTTGCCTCAAACTAGCACAGAGAATACTCAAGAAGAATAATTTATACAAAGAATTAACATTCAGTCGTTGTTTTTCTTTTTTATTCTCTATTAAGTAGGTATTTATAAATTTATATTCTAGAAATTCGGAGTTTTTGTAGACTATTGGTTTTTTCCTCCTCACCTATTTTAACAGTATTGTAAGAAAAAAAAAAAATATATGTATATAATAATAATAATAAGTGTATATATAGACAAAATTTTACAAATAGTTGGGGGCCTTTCAGAAAAAAAAAAAAATGTAATAATGAATACACTATTAATAATATATAGGTAAAATATGTTTAGATGACATATATATATATATATATATATATATATATATATACAGCATATAAAATAATAATAAAGAAAAATTTCTTGTACATTCTTAGACGTATAGACAGACATCTGCTTCTGAGTGCTGTGAGAAAAAAACTACATTTTATTAGATTAAAAACAATTATCATTTATTATTACGGTGAGGAATGAGTATGGTTGGCGTTTAAAGAACTGTATTTCGGATAGAGCGAGCTCAGTATTCAAAATTGCGATGCAGTTTTGTTTTCGTTTCTCTGGGCTTTGAGAAAAAAAAAATCGCACCGGAGAGGCAGGCGAATTTGGGGCCATCATCCTCTTTCTTCCCTCCAGGTTCGCAGAGCAGTAAAAGGAGAGAAAAGTAGTTTGTTTTTTTATGCAAATGCACAGACTGGTTTTCGTGCGCCGTTCTTCTCCGACCTCCATTGTTCGGGGAGAACCCTCTTTTTTTTGCAAATGTGTTAGCAAGGGTTTGCAGCCAGCGGAGGGGGGGACAGAGATTGAAGAGGGAAGCCAAGAGCGAATCCTCTTTCTGGTTTCCGTGACTTATAGAACAACTATAACTTATTATTTATGTGGACATATACTTTACATAATGTTTTCTCCAGTGTACAACGATTGTACTTAATAATAATAATAATAGGTAGTTGGATATTGCTTACGCAGGTACTTCGGTTAGTATATAAACAATAGTAAGCATATGTACATATGTAAAATAGTTTTTACTTCTTTTATGGCATAATGAATAAGTGTCAGGTACTTCTTTCGTGTATAGAATATTTACGTAATAAGAAAGCAATGTTTTTTTTTTCTTGGATTTGCAAAATTGGGTACGATGTGTGAAGATATTGATACATATTATTGTTGACAGGAGGAGATTTTTGGATAGTAATTAGGGACTAAAACATATGAAAAAAAAATAATAATAAATAAATAAATAAATAAAAAGTAGATTTCTTTTGAAAATCGAAATTGAATAAATCAATACGGTACATGATTAGGTACGGAGTAGGTAAACAAACATGATAGTTTATCGATCAACACGAAGAAGAGTTTATTAGCGGAGAGTCTTAAAACTACGGTTACATATTTTTATTCTCAAAATTCCTTCAAAAGTACTACGACGGGATAGAAGGTAATGATTATTGGTATTAAGAAGGGTATTTATGAAAGAGTACAATTTTTTTTGGGGTTTGTAATGTCACTGAATCTAGGTAACAAAAGTAAACATATAATAGTGGTTTGGATGCAAGATTGTAGCGATCAGGATAAACATATAATTTTCTTTTCTCTTTTATAAAGAGATATTATATATATTAGAAAGATAGGTAAATATGGTATTTAAATATCATAGCACAACACCGCGGGTGTAGGTATAATTAATTCTTTTTCTAATTACAGAACAACTTATATCATAAAAACATACTTTTTTTTCGGTATAAAATATATTTATTATAATTATTTAAAAAAAAAAATTACATTGTACTTGTAAATTGCATAGTGTTGTATAAATATAATACTGGTATTTTATAAGAAAGTATTGAAATTGACATTGATTTAGTGGTAATACTAGGCTAGTATACGCTCTGCACACTTCTTTAATTTTCCGAAAGGTATAGTATTCGGAGATTTTTGAAAACAAAAAAAAAAATAGATAAATAAATAAATACATATATTTCAGTTTTTTTTTTTTTTTTTGCTTAAGAGTTTGATTTATTCACTGGTTTTTACTTATTAACTTTCTGTAGTAGTAATTTAAATGCACATTTAAGTAAAAAAAAAAAATATATATATATATATATATTTCCTTTTAGTGCACATTTTTATAAATATATGCAATAGTAACAATTAAATTTTGGAGTAGAAGATGTCTTACCCCTCTTTTGTAGCAGCGTTGGTGGGGCTCCCTGGGTTTTATTTTTTTTCCTTCTGACTCCTGGTTGCTGGTCAACCGGGGCCTTTTTTTTTAAGCTTGTGGCCACAGGCGACTCGGGTGAGGCTCTGCACAGCTCAGTGTTCTTGAGGGGAGATAAGCATTTTTCTTGTTTCATCTGTCCTTAAAATGATAAAACAAACAAAATAATAGAGGGAATTCACAATAAATGATTTATATAAATTGACATAAAACATATGAAGACACTTAAGTAAAATTGATGTACACAAGTTTTAGCTTATCGAAATTAAACCATTAAAATTAATAATAATAATAATAATAATAATAATAATTGTTTTTCTTAGGTCGATTTGTTCTTTTCTTTTTTTTCTTTTCCTTTTTGTTTCCTACGGTTACAGCAGGTTTCTACAGCCTTTTTCATCCATTTTCTTGCGGGTCAGTATCGAGAGATAATAATATATTTTTTTTCCTTTCTCTTTCTTCTTGGCCATATTTATGGGACCTTTCCGTTTCCAATACTTTTTTTTTTCCTTGTTCGCAGTAATTCTTCTCTAGGCAGGGGAAGCATACGCTTTAAATTTCGGGAAGGAGTATTTTGGGAATGGCAGCAAAATGCGTTCCGTACATTCAGACAGAAGTATTAAATTTTACAGCTGTAAATAAAATTGTACCATTAGCTATAGTTACCAACAGTCCGACCAAGCCAAAATGTGATTTCTTCTTCTTCTGTAACGAGTCAAGGAGATTTCACGGTAGCCGGTGAGTCCCCTGTAACGAAAGAAAGAAATTTGGATAGCATTTCACATAAATTCTATTCGTAAAGTCGGTTATTTTTGCAGTAATTGTCTCAAAATTTAGGTACGGTTAGAGTTAAGTTTAGGGCTCTTTCTAGACAAGAGTTTGGGAAAATTTATTCAAAGGTTTTACGACTAAAGGATAATTTATAAAGGCAAAATGGTAACGTACCTTTTATTTTGCGGCGATCCGACGTCTTTCACAGGATGAGATGACAAAATTTTCAGACGGAAGCTGGCGCCAAGTGGTCATTTCCTCTTCTAGCAAGGGTTGGAGCAACTCATTATCGATGGGATAGAGGGGGTGTTGAATCGATTAGCGATTTCACACGACCCCCGGTCAAGCGGTTGCTAGGCAAGAAGGGAGGCGCAGAGTCTCGATGTGTTTCTTCTTTTTCCTCGTTAGCGAAGATAGAGCGAGATTTTTTCTCTCTTTTTTCTCCACGGATCCTTCCTCCACTTGGGGAGAGGATGGAGAGCATGACTTCAGGTGGTCGATTTCGTTGTCATGTGTAGACTATTCCCGCTGGATTTTGAAGTCGTTACTCTTGATTGCGGTCATATAATTAAAGTTCACATGTATTTCTCTTGTGTTTTTCACTTAGGTGATAATTTAAAAAGAAAATTTTTAAGTAATATTAAAGTGGGAGAGAAGGGAACATTCTCTCGGTAGGACATGTATATATTTCATAAATGTAATTTCTATCATACAATACATTTTTTTTCTCTAATATATGAACGAAATTTTGTTGTAATGTGTTGTACGTGTTCATATACTTAGCGTTAATGTATTAGGTGGATTTTCACTTTTCTTTTAAATGTTACAATGTATAGAAGGTTATGCAGTACAAACTCTTTCTGGGTATCACGTCCTTGCATATATATATAATTTTTAGTGTATTTGGTGTATATTAAGTCATGACTGATATGATTCCAATGTAAAAGTATGTGCCAGCCGTATATTGTTCTATGTGTTGAGGCTTTTAGACTTTAAAAGTTTAGTTCAAAATTGCGTTTGCTTTGTATGGATTTTGGCTAATTTTTAAAAGTGATTATTTCAAAATTGGTTATACACAGAGGGGAATAGGGGACGTGAATGTGTTCACCTGTCTTCGACTCCACAAGCGACTGTAAATCTGGTCGACAGACAAACCGTTCTGTGGTCCCACCTACAGATTCAAAAAAAAAAAAAAACTTTTCTGTATGCTCGTCTCTGCTCAGTTTATAGAGACAACTCTTGAAAAACTTTCCTGTGTGCTCGTCTCTGCCCAGTTTATAGAGACAACTCTTGAAAAACTTTCCTGTGTGCTCGTCTCTGCCCAGGTTTATAAGAGACAACTCAAAAAAAACTTTTCTGTGTTCTCGTCTTTGCTCAGTTTTATAGAGACAATTCTGGAAAAAAAAACTTTTCTGTGTGCTCGTCTCTGCCCAGTGTTACAGAGACATTTCTTACAAACTTTTTAGGATCTCTTCCGGTCTTTCGGAGGATGGAGATTGTCCTATGGATCTACACAATGGACTGAATTTCATAGTGTGTTCCTGACAGCTGACGTGAGCCGTTCAGCTCTCTGTTTGGGGGGGAGGATGGTGGTCAGATATGAGCCACCTCCCAATTTCTGACTAAATTAGTTTACTTTTATTATTTTAATAGGTATTTTTTATGTATATATATTGTATAACCAGGAATTTCTGTGGAGTATTTATTTTATTAGTGTACATAGTTTCTTTTTCGTATGGGAAAATAGAAACGACCACCCAGAGTAGTTTTATTACCTTCGGAGACACTGGTCTGCGATCTAACAAGGACATCTTTTACGGAGAAAAAAATTTACGAGCTGAAAAATTTATAGCTGTTTGGAAGTGCATAGCAAATTTACAATTTAGGACCCCATCTAGGTGGTCCTGAATAACATTTAGCGAAAACCAATAAGAGATGAGGGGGGAGACGTCTTTACAAAACCACTGGAGCCAATAGACGGCCGAGTGACGAGGGAAAAGAAAAAGTGAGCCCCAAGAGAAAATCTGGAAGAGGACCAGAACCTGACGTCCTGTCCGAGGAAGTAACATCTAAAAAGAAAGAGTAGAGTGTTGATAGTGTGTAAAAACGAAGATAGTTCCAAAAATGGTGTAGTGGCGACAAAAGACAAAAGAATGACCTAACAGATGATCTTTGCCTATCCCGTGGAGGTAGATGATTGCTAACAATGCAGACCAAAAGTACTCTGAAGGTACAGGTATCTGTAATTTACTATTCCCTCATATTGAATGTGTATAATGATAAATAAATACTGGTAGAGGTACTTTAGTAAATGCAGAGAAATTGTTCCTTCTCTGAAATATAATTAATGCACGTAAGTGCGGTAGTGCGAGTCGGAAAAAGACTCACTAACTTTTTTAATGAGTATTCAATTGTTTCATCTTATTTTTTATACTTAAAATTTAACATTCTGTTAGGGATGTTTTATTTTTTTTATTTTTTATGTCTTTGTAAATAGATATGTAAATAAATGTTTTTTCGTTTACTTTTAACTCTTTGTATTTAATTTATATGGGTTAACACTCATATGTCATCGAGTAGTGTTTTTCTTCTTTTTCTTTAATTTAATTGTTTATTAATTTTAGTTGGTTTATCAGGAGGACTAGTTTATAATTTATGAGAGGTTAGGGATTTATATACTTTATCTAGTCCGGCTTCATAAGACGTAGGGCGGCGTAAATAATCACAACGTAATAATCTGATCTTTTTTTTTACTAGAGTAGTTAATTTAATTCAATAATATGGGTAACTTTTATGGGATCATTATAAATTTTCACCGACGTCCAGAAGCCACGATCACACCTTTAACCTGATAATCCAACACCCAGCGTTTCCGGAAGAAGCATTAACCCGTGCTTCCTTTAACTAATGTAGGGAGTTTATGTAATTGGGCATTAGTAACCATCTCCAATTAGGAGGCCCAGAACTTACCAGCAAACATGATATAAAAACTTATTCAAAACATTAAATTAAAAAATATATAGCATAAAATGTACTTTAAATATACTGTAAATATAGGACAAAACAATTACTACAAATGCAATAAAAACAACACAAACATGAAAATGTCATCTGAGCAGTTACAAGCTCTGTTACTACTCCAAAATATCTATTTACAAGCATCTTTGGGCTTATAGGACACTCTAGTGGGAATTATTCTCAGGAGAAAAAAAAAGATTGAACTGGAAAACTTTGTAAAAATAGGAAATTCTAACCAAAAAAATAAAAAAAACTTAGGCTATCCTTTCCACCATGCTCAGTGAGACATGGATTTCTAAACTCTGAGGTGATTATCATCCAAAAAATGTGTCTCTTGCACAAGGAAAAAGGAAAAGTGGATGCCAGATAATCACCTACAGAGGGAAAGCGAAGCAGTTTTGCCAAATTCTCCATTCTACATGGAAAGAGAAAATGGGAAAACAGTTCGACTATAGACGGGAGGCCACGGAGCGGAGGACCCCTAACGTGTTCCTAGTTTTGTCATTGTATAATAAAAAAAATAAAAAGGTTAGCAGTACTTTAAAACTGCTCCGCCAACTACACCGCTGGGTTTTAAATTAACATCCAGCTGGGTCCTCATCCAAATACTAAAATGATAGGAAAGCAAAAATAAAAAATTGAAAGATGAAAGGGATAGACGGGGGTTATTCATGGTAGAGTTTTAAATTTTGAGGAGGGTTATAGAATCTCAACTTGGAAGCATGCACTATTTCAGAATCTCTCTTAAAATGTATACTGGGTTTATCAATTTCAAAACTTACATCAGATAGTTGTTTTAAGATAGTATATGGTGGAGTCAATTTACGTGTATTAGGATAGTGGAATTCTTCATACATTACAATGTCACCAACTTTAAACTTTACAGGAAGAAAACGAGCATCGTAATGGATTTTATTTTTTTCATGGTAAGCTATTGTTCTTTCCTTAGCTAATTTTCTAGCTTCTTCAACAGGAGGGTAATAATCATTATCTGGCAAAAGAGGATCATAAGGTAATTTTCCTAACAGCAAATAACTAGGTGGAAATTGAGTTACAGAATGTGGAGTAGCATTATATTGATACAATACTTCATCTAAAAATTTTGTCCAAGGTAATTTAGTTGGTGATGAATTTACAATACATTTTAATCTGGTGACAATAGTTTGATTCAAACGCTCAATTTTCCCATTCGTTTCCGGGTGATGACTGGAGGTTAATCGGTGTTTGATATTATAATTACGAAGAAAACGCTTAAATCTAGAAGCTGTAAATGCTCCATTTCTATCAGTAAGTATTTTTTCTGGTACTTGAGTTTGAAATAATTGTTTCAAAATGTTTGTATAAGTTTCAGTTGTTACACTTTTTGACGCGAAACCCCACACATAGCGAGTTGCATGGTCTATGACCAAATGCAGATATTTCTTTGCCGAATTATAATGATTAAATCCGCCAACAGAGTCCAATGCCAAGCATTCAAAAGGTATATCCGTTGGGGGCATGAGCTGCAACAAACCAAATCTTTTTTGCCTACTTTTTTTGTTGATTTGGCAGGTATGACAATGTTTAACAAAATTTTCAATATCTTTATTAAGATTAGGCCAATAATATTGATCTGTAATTAAATTTATCATCTTATAAATTCCAGGATGTCCAAAATCTGTGTGGGCTTTTTCCAAGAGGAGTAAACGTAAAGCCATGGGGACGACAATCTTATACAAACTTTTCTTTTTAATCACAATAACATCATTAATTTCAATATATTTTTTACCATCTACCTTGACATTTTCTTTTTTCTGATTTTCTCTGATATCATTCAAGTTGAGTAAATGTGTATGATGTGGGGGGTCTTCTGAAACAGGTAATCTAGACAGCATATCAGCCTCTACATTAGTGGAGCCCTTTTTATATTTAATATCGTAGTCAAACATACTCAGTCTAAGGGACCAGCGGAAAAGACGTCCTCTTAAGTTTTTAACATTTTTGAGCCAAGTGAGAGCCGCATGGTCTGTATGAATGACAAATTTTTGACCGTGTAAATAATGGTAAAATTTATCTAGAGCATCCACAATTGCCAAACATTCGAGCTCAGTAATTGCATAATTTTTTTCATAGTCGCGAAGCTTTCTAGAATGATATGCTATGGGGTGCAAAATACCATTTTCATCAGCCTGTTTCACAACACATCCCACTCCAAGACTTGATGCATCTACAAATAAATTACAAGGTGTTTTGGGATCAAACAATCTTAAGATAGGTTTTTGAATTAGAGCTGCTTTTAATTTTTCAAAAGAATTTTGACAGTTCTGGTCCCATACATAAGGAACATTTTTCTTTAACAAATTATTAAGAGGATATCTAACCTCAGCATATTTATGAATGAATTTATTATAAACATTAATAGATCCCAAAAAGCGTTGTAACTCTTTAACATTGGTTGGTGGTTTTAACCTCTTGATGGTTTCAATATTCGGGTTATCGGGTGTAATACAACCATTCGACACTTCATATCCAAGAAAATTAATTGTTTTTTTAACAAAATTACATTTAGACAGCTTTAATTTACTGGACACAAATATCAAAAATGATTTCCAAATGATGGTAATGTTCTTCTTCATTTTGTGAGAATACAATAATATCATCAAAATAACTGCATGCAAACTCAATTTTATATTTATTTAGGATTCTTCGAAGGATACGGTTAAAATTTGCAGGCGCATTTTTCAAGCCGAACGCGAGACGTTTCCACTCAAATAAGCCAAACGTTGTGGCAAAAGCTAATTTTTCAGTATCTTTAGGGTGGATAGGTATATGCCAATATCCACTTGCTAAATCGAGAGTGGAAAACACTTTAGCTTGCACCAGTTTGTCCAATAAAGTGTCGATTCGGGGCAAGGGTTCTGCATCTGTTTTGGTTATGGCATTTAATTTTCGGAAATCGACACACAACCGAGTTTTCTTTCCTTCTTCACGTTTATAAACTAAGGTTACAGGTGAGGAATAAGGGGAATGACTTTCTTTGATGATACCGGCTTTTAACAAATTTTGAACTTGTTCTCTAATTTCTTCTTCTTCCTTAGGGGAAGTACGATAAGCTCTAAGCGAAATTGGTAAGTCAGAAGTTAAATGTATTCTCTGTGGTTCCATGTTGACACATCCTACATCATATTTATCTTTGGCAAAAATACAGACATATTTGGCTAAGAGAGTAGGCAGTTTGTTAGGAGCAGACTGAACTTGGATAGGTTCAGTGGCGTTTACAAACTCCGGCTCATAATTTTCGCCAAATATCCCTGCATTTTCCTTTTCTGAGATATCTTCATTAGGTTCTGACACATGCAAGGAATTAATGGTTGGAATATTTCGTAATTGGTTCAGGAGAGGCACTCTTTGGTTATTTTGGAAAATTTGCATCTTAACACAATCAATATTTAACTGGAAACTTTGGCAATGGTTAAGTCCAATAAGGGTATAGGGTAATTTATTATCAATAACATAAAGATCAACATATTTGGATATGCGGCCAATTTTCAAATTAACACGACATTTTTCCTGCAAGGTGAGAATGCCTTGTGTTTGAGCGACCGATAGACCTTTACGAATTTTGGAAGTGTTTAATTGGAATTTTTGGACTAAATGTAATGGAATGACACTTAACGAGCTTCCTGAGTCGATCAAACATGGTATTGAGTTTTCCGGTATCCTTAGAGTAGTAATTTGACGTTTCTTTGGGTTTTCTTTGGATCCTTTTCTTTTTTCTATGTACCCGGGTACTATTAGTTGTCATTGATTACTACTTGGGTTTGCGGAAAAATCACTTGTCATGTTGTGACATATTTATCTACATTCTCCCATTCTTTTAAATTCTATTTTTCAGCATTTTATTCCCTATCTTTAAATGTTACCTCTGTATTCAATCATCTCAGTTTAAAAGCTACCCATTAATTATTTCTATCTTAAATTTGTACTTCCCTTCCTTTCTAATATCTAAATAAACGATCTCTGTTTTTCTTTTTAAATCCACCGTCTGCTTTGCTTTTGGCAGTCAGCCAACGGAGTCCTTCTTAGTTTCTCATCGCATCTCCCGTTTGACGCATGCGCGTTGTCCGAACATCGGTGCGTTTCTCCTTTCCTTCCCTTGGCGGTACTGTTTGGCGAGCGCTCGTAGCGACGGCGCTCTTTTGGCGCGTTTTCCCTCGCGCGGCGGTCGGTTCGAATCTTCCAGTCAGAAGATTGACTCGGCACTTCATTCGTATTACGTTTTGACTTGCAGTACGTTTGGTGGTTCTTAAGCCACGCTGATCTCGCGACGCGGGACATGGAGCGCATCGACACTTGGAGTTCATCATCTGAAATCTTGGATCAGCTATTCATTTAGTATTAGTTTAATTATTCACTTCGAGATGAAAATATGGTAAATGTATGTTTAGTCTCTATAAATTATCCAAGTAACTTTGGAGCCGTCATTGGAACAGCGGACGTCACCCTTGATAATATTGCTCTGAAATAAAAGCTGATATGTTTGGAAACACTGTGTCATCCCTTCTCATCTCCAACACTTAAAGAGAAAAGGTAAAGTCTTTTATCTATTTTAAATAACATCTTAGTTAAAAGATTCATGGACTAATTGATCACGGTTATCGTCAAAATACAATCTGTCACTTAATTCAAGTCCAGTTGATGTGATATTTAACTACAAGTATCCACAGTTACTATGTTTTCAAGAACCTGGAAATAACAATTTAACATATTGGTGCTCGTGCCATGTGCACATACAGTGCATAATTAATTTACTTTCGTCCGTTGGACACGCAAACACGTGGTTCGCACGTGAATCACATGTCAAAAACTATGTTTTTTTTTTTTTCAACGAAGTAACTGTATAACGTAAGAAATATAGAAATTTAATGTAAAATATGAAATAGATGCAGCTTTCATTAAAAAAAAAAAATCATCATTATTTCGTTGGATCCAAATCGATTGAAAATTTAATCAGTGAATCTCCTACATGCAACCACATGGTGACTCAATAGTGTTTATTATTTTATATGAATGAAAAACTTTTATAGTATATATAAAAAAATACAGCTCATTATCATTTGTACCAACTTTTGATTTGAAAATTTTCTTTTTCTGCGTGGATGCAAATAGATCATTCAGAATAAAATTTCTGGCCATATTGTGAATATGATTGTCAAACTTAGCATTGCCTACATTTCCAAGTTTTAACTCAAGTATACATTATCAATATACGTTTATTCATTTTAATCTGTTTTTTTTAAAGACAATCAAGAGTGGAGTAAATAACCTGTGTATTTTGTTGTTATAGTGAACATTTTTTTTCATTTACCTGTTTCTTTATATATATTCATCATTTAAGTAATTTTTGTGTTCAATAATTAAATTTTTTTAAACATGACGAGACCAACTAATAACTCTGCTCAAACTGCACTGGACATTAATATTCCAACTAGAAATGTCCCAAATTTTAATATTCACATATCTCCGTTTATGGGAGATCCGGAACTGCTAGAGTTCTTCATTAGTCAAGTAAATGATGTTTCTTTAAGTAATAGGTGGTCTGACAAAGACACTCTTACATTTGCAAAATCTAAATTGGATGGTCCTGCTAAAACTTTCATTGTACAAAAGCTAGAGTATCATGTAATAAATACAACCACAGAATTATTTAATATTCTACGGAACCAGTTCAAAAAACAAAACTTATGCCGTGCTATTTCTGAATTTAATGCAATGAATATGTTACCAGGAGAATCAATAAGTAATCTTGCTCATCGTTTGGACTCATTGGTCCCAAAGGCACATCAGTCCATTAAGGACATTAATGCACTTAATGCTATAAAATTTAATAAATTCATTTCAATTATTCCCAATAGCTACAGAGTACATATTTTACAAAACAACATTCAATCATATGTCGAAGCAGTGGAAAAAGCAAGGCTTTTACAGGACTGTGAGGTTAACAATGAATTGATCTGCCAAACATCTATGAGTACTCCTTTACAGGACATTAGGTCAGAAATTAATGAGTTAAAAGAATCAATTGCTCATTTTGGCCAGAGGCAATCAGATAGGGATGCTTCCCCCTCGAGAAAAGTATCCAAAAACAAGAATTTCAACGTACAATCAGTAAGAGATAACAGAAATTCTCAACCGTACAGGAACCAAAGGAACTTTCGAGGAAGATTCAACAGATCTCGTTCTTTTCAAAGACGAGGTAATCAACGATCTAACTTTAGGTCCAGTAATTTTTCACGCAATCATGACAATTCATCAGGAACAATTTGCCAGTTTTGTGGTCTTCATGGACACTCTTGTCGTTTTTGTCCAAAATTCAAAAATTATTTTGTACCCAGGCATTCTCAAGTTCAAGATCAACCATTTCTGTCACTCCCTCCGCCTCCAAGTGTCAATGATCCATGTCCCAGCAGGCCAACATTTGAACAATCTAATAATCTAAATTCAAATTTAGATCCGAATGCACCTTCTTTTGAAATGCCCCACCCAAACTGGTAGAGAGGGTATGCATGGATGCGCCACATCCTCCTTCCACGTCAAATGCATCCACACAAACCTTTGAGATTCAAGTATTTCCAGATAATAACATTACACAAATTATAGCCAATGTACAGCAAAGTGGTCCTTTACTCCCATTGATAATTATAAAAATTGCAGAATTTGATGTAACCACATTACTCGACACAGGCTCGTCTGTTTCCATACTCAGTAAAATCCTGTTTGACAAATTAAAACAGTCAATTAAGGTCAGATATTTATCCCGTCAAGTTAAAATAACTACTGTTAATTCGGCTGTAAATTTTTCTTCATGTGTAGAATTTTCGTTCAAGGTTTCTACCAAAACATTTAAACATTCCTTTTATGTAATAGATATGGCTGAAGATTCCACATTCAGTGTCATATTTGGTTATGATTTACTTCGAAAATTCAGGGTTAACATAGGTGATAAATATACAGGATGTGTCATTGATGGTATCTCTGTACCATTTCTGCATGAGAATTCTCAAGATACAAATGATTATCATTGTGTTAATTCTCTTCCTCAAGAAAATGTTGTGACTTTACCTTCCCCATCAAAATATGATCCACATGAAAATGTTTCATCTTCTCAAAACATAAATGATTCTTTCAATTTTAAAGTAGTTGTTGCAAAATATTCAAAAATTTTTCCAGGCGAACAACAATACATTAGAGTAAAGTCAAAATTTCCTCCTTCATGTTCTGATAACTTTGTTTTCTCACCCAGAGGAACTAACAATTCACTAAATTTTCACACCTCCATATATAACATTCCTGTAGTGTCTTCGAATAACTCAAATGAAGTTGAATTTACATTTCACGTTTTAGTCGAAAATTCTTCTCTGGAATACTCTAATCTAAGAAAAAATCAGCATATTGGATTTATATCTCCTGTTGAAGATATTCAAACTTACAATTTTGGTAAAAAACAACAAAATCCTGAAGTTCTAAATGTAATTCAGCCAAGACAAGATATTTTAAAACAGAGACTATTAGAATTCGACATAAATGACTTTAACCTTCAACATTTATCACCATATGAAAAAGAAAAATTAACAAAGATATTAAAAGAAAATTATGCAGCATTTTCATCATCATTAAAAACCCTAGGACATACAGATCTTGTAAAGCCAGACTTAAAATTCACATCTAATTGTCCGATAAAATGTCTACCTTTCCCCATTCCTCAGGCCTTACAGGCTGAAGCCAGAAAACAACTTGAGGAACTTATTGATGCTGGAATAATCGAAAAGAATTTGACAAATTGGGCTTGCCCTATGATATTGGTTAAGAAAAAGGCTCCTGACAGCAAATCAAAGCAATCTTATAGGTTAGCCTTGGACCTTCGCCTTGTTAACACTATCATTGAAGGATCCAGCTATCCTTTACCTCGTATTCAAGACATCATATCAAAATTAACAGAATTTTCCTTTTTCACTTCACTTGATATGCCCAGTGCATATCACCAAATTCACTTACCTAGTGAATTTCAAGATCAGTTGAGTTTTGCGACTCCTTGGGCCACATACAAATACCTCAGACTCGTTTTTGGTCTTAAGACAGCAGCACAATACTTCCAGTCAATGGCTGATTCAATTATTGATGAAGTTGCTCTAGGAGGAATATTTGCGTATCAAGATGATTTCATGATTGGGAGCAAAAGTTTTGAGGACACATGCAGCAAACTAGAGAGAATCCTTAAAGTTTTTCAAAAACATAATTTGACCCTTAATCCCAAAAAGTGTTCTTTTCATCAAACAAACGTAAAATATCTTGGTTTTGAAATTGCACAGCATAAAGTTTTCCCTATTGCATCAAACATTTCTAAAATTAATTCTTTTCCTCAACCTAAGTCAAAGCAACATGTCAAACGTTTTCTAGGTGTATGCGGTTATTACAGACACCTTATCCCAACATTTGCAAAAATTTCTGCTCCACTAGTGAAGCTGACGTCGCCTAAGGTTCCTTTTCAATGGAACTCAGTGCATCAACAGGCATTTAATCAACTCCAGTCTATGTTTTTCGAAAAACCGTTCTTAATCCAACCTAATTTCAATGAAAAATTTTATTTGAATACTGATGCCAGTTCGTTTGCAGTTTCTGCCATTTTGATGCAGAAACATGGCAAAGATCTCTTACCCATTTCATACTACAGTAAAACGTTAAAAGAATCTGAATCTAGATATCCAGCGATCCAGTTGGAATTGATGGCCATAGTTAAGGGAGTATGTGCATTTCAATATTATCTTCGTGGACGTCATTTTATTATTCTTTCAGATAGCAAACCACTGAAGCACTATTCTAAAATTTCATCACCAGCTAATATTACCTCTAGATGGCTACTTACTCTGGGAGAGTATGACTTCTCTTTTGAACACCTCCCTGGCAAAGAAAATGTACTAGCTGATTTCTTCTCTCGCACTCCATTTCCTGATACTTCTGATCTCAACAATAGCCCTGAATGCTAAATTTTTCTGTATATGTCCAACATCCAAACTTCTTCTTTTCATTCATGATCCAAAATCTGCAAATGATGAGATTTCTCCAAAAATTGCTATGCCCAGTTCACTTCGTGTAAAAGCTCTTAAAATTGCACATACACCACATTATGGAATTCAGAAAACATTTAAATTTTTATCAGAAAAGTATTATTGGAAAGGTATTTATGCTGACACTGTGAATTTTGTCCAGTCATGTACCACTTGCATTACTTCTAAGCATCACAGAATTCCGCAAGCTCCTTTCCAAAATAACCCCTTACCACAGCACCCTGGCGAGTTTGTTTCTATGGATTTAGTCGGTCCTTTCAGAAACGGACATCATATTTTAACAATCATCGACAGATTTTCAAGATATCTTCAACTTTATCCCATAAGATCTATTTCAAGTGAGAATGTCATAAATGCCTTGTTTAAATATACATCTACCCATGGTCGTCCTGCAATGATCCATTCAGATCTAGGTCGACAATTTACTGCTGAAATTTTTAATGGTTTCTGCACTAAGTTTGGTGTTAGATTAACATATTCATCTCCAGCCCACCCGCAAACTAACTCAATTTCAGAACGTATTAACCAAGCAATCAAAGCCACAATTATTGCTTTAGAAGATGATGGCTATAATTTCTTTAATGCAGTTAAAATCCATCAGATGATGTATAATGGATCTGTTCACTCAACCACGAAATTCTCACCTAACTCCATTCATTTCGGTCGAGAACTTTCAACATTGTATGATACATACATGCTATTCCAGCCACTTCTCGCCATAGACCATAATCGGTCCTTCTTTCAGTTGATGCAAGACTTGGAAAACATATACCAGAAGGTGTATAGTAATCTTCAACTTGCACAAATGCTACAAAATCAAACCCAACAGCAGTATGCCAAACTTCGTGTACTCAAAGTTGGAGACCTTGTTTACGTAAAGAGTTCTCATTCTTTCAAGCCCAGTTATAATGGTCCTTTCACAGTAATACAAAAGTGTGGTCCTGTTAATGCTGTTCTGCAACGTCCCAATAACCCATCTGCAAAGAAGTTTAAAATGCACATCGACAGAATGTGGATATCTCCACCTCGCAAACAACACCTCATTCCAGAGGTCTCTTCATCTTCGACAAGTGATCCAGTTTGTGCTGATGCCCCTTCAACTTCCCCAGTCCTTGATGCTTATCGTGCACAATTGAATGATGCCTCCGACAACTTTCCTGCTCAGAGTTCCAATACGCCTGATGCATCCATTTCACAACAGACTGTTAATGTACCTATAAACTCTACCCATCCACCTGTTGACTCTGTTCCAGCTAATGAACTTTCTCATTCAAACAAGAATTCTAGAAAAAGAAAAAAATGTAACCTGTCTAATAAATGTTCTAATTCTTTTGCAGCTCAATCCCGTTATGATCTACATTCCAGAGGTCGCTTAGTATGAGAAAAGTGTAGCTACCAATGTACCTTGCTGTCTGCTGGCGGACTCCTGTAAAGTACATTCTCTTATATTGTGCGATTTTGTGAATGTTATCATTTTTTAAATATTTTCTTTTCTATGTACTTCAATATATATTAATTTAGTTTCAGTTTACCAAGTACTCTTAAAATTTAATCATTTTTACTATAATAGAATACATTTAATTTTGCTGTGTTATGGTTAATGTTTTGGATGTTTCATTCATATTGTGCTTATTGTTGCATTTAACTTTTCATCTAGTTGTGGTTAACACCACATTTCAGTCCTTTCAGACTATAAATGATACTTTTTATATCTTTGATAGTTCTCTATCATACTTTTTGAAATTTTAGTTTGGAATTCTTGAGTGTCAAAATTTTTAATAGTATAACATTTGATGCGGATGTTCCCCAGTTCAAAGTTTTTGTATATAGTATTGTCAAAATTGTAATTTTGACCAAAATTTTTTTAACATGCACTAAGAAAATTAAGTGTTGTGTTTTATACATTCAGAGAAAGTGTATTTTTGTGTGCGAACAAATTTTATATGTCTGTATGTGAACAAGTTTTTCTACAGGATATTATATATATATTTTTTTTTATGTAATCAAAATGCAATGTGATATATACTATGCTCATACATATACGTACTTGTGCTATTGTAAATGCTCATAAATTTACTTTTTCAAGACATATGTTGTTGTACTGTATTTTATAATGTAACAAAATTGTGTGAAATTTTTGGTTTGTATCAAGAATTATATTGCAAAAGGTATTTATTGTATAATCCCCTTATCCCTATTTTTTTGTGGTACCACACTTTTCCCCTTCCCTTGTATACTTTGTTTACATTTTTGTTTTTTTGTATTATCGTGTAACTCAATCATGTATGTTTATGAATAATCTAGATGTTTTTCTTAACATGGTACCCGTCTGTAGGGTATCAAAATGTAAACCCCATGTAGGTCCGTGCTGTTTCCAATGATGTGCTACTTTTCGGTGATAGTCCTCGTTCCATTCTGTCACTTATCTGGTTTTTGGGTAAGCAGTTTTGATATATAAGTTTGCATATATATCTATGGTCTTTTAGTTTTTTTCCCTATTCCTCCGGGAGTATATGTCATGTTGTGACATATTTATCTACATTCTCCCATTCTTTTAAATTCTATTTTTCAGCATTTTATTCCCTATCTTTAAATGTTACCTCTGTATTCAATCATCTCAGTTTAAAAGCTACCCATTAATTATTTCTATCTTAAATTTGTACTTCCCTTCCTTTCTAATATCTAAATAAACGATCTCTGTTTTTCTTTTTAAATCCACCGTCTGCTTTGCTTTTGGCAGTCAGCCAACGGAGTCCTTCTTAGTTTCTCATCGCATCTCCCGTTTGACGCATGCGCGTTGTCCGAACATCGGTGCGTTTCTCCTTTCCTTCCCTTGGCGGTACTGTTTGGCGAGCGCTCGTAGCGACGGCGCTCTTTTGGCGCGTTTTCCCTCGCGCGGCGGTCGGTTCGAATCTTCCAGTCGGAAGATTGACTCGGCACTTCATTCGTATTACGTTTTGACTTGCAGTACGTTTGGTGGTTCTTAAGCCACGCTGATCTCGCGACGCGGGACATGGAGCGCATCGACACTTGGAGTTCATCATCTGAAATCTTGGATCAGCTATTCATTTAGTATTAGTTTAATTATTCACTTCGAGATGAAAATATGGTAAATGTATGTTTAGTCTCTATAAATTATCCCAGTAACTTTGGAGCCGTCATTGGAACAGCGGACGTCACCCTTGATAATATTGCTCTGAAATAAAAGCTGGTATGTTTGGAAACACTGTGTCATCCCTTCTCATCTCCAACACTTAAAGAGAAAAGGTAAAGTCTTTTATCTATTTTAAATAACATCTTAGTTAAAAGATTCATGGACTAATTGATCACGGTTATCGTCAAAATACAATCTGTCACTTAATTCAAGTCCAGTTGATGTGATATTTAACTACAAGTATCCACAGTTACTATGTTTTCAAGAACCTGGAAATAACAATTTAACATCACTTTGTGTCTGATTTGGATTTTGGATTTGAATGTTTGGTTGTTGGGTTAGAGAGGAGGCCTCTAAAGATTGCTTTCGAAAAGGACAATCTCGTACCCAATGGTAAGCATTTGGAATATTAAGATTAAGGCATACACGGCATGGCGATGGTGGCAATGTAGCCTGGTAGTGTATATTTGGTCTGGGAGGAGACGGTTGAAATGGTCTCACATTTTGGAAAGTTCTTTGAGGGTTAGTCACATTTGGGCGATTCTGGCGGTTTTGATAAGGGTATCTATAATTCCAGGATCGCATTGGATCGCGATATGGTCGCCATTGTCTGAACTGATTTTGGGGAGTTGGGTCTGGTTTATTTTCAGGACTCTTGCCTGCTTCTTCAAGCTTAGTAAGTTTAAAAACTAATTCTCTCCATTCTGTGGCAGTTTTAGGGGCATTAGTCACAATAAGTCTCTGCATCGAAATTGGCAAACCTTCGGATAACCCTTCCAGAATGAATTTGTTGTCTAAACCCAGATTACGACCCATTTTTGTTTTCTTTTGGTAGTACTCGTTGAGGTCTTCACCTGACCTATACCGAATACTAGCAAAGTCGCTTAGTGATAGTGTATCTGGGGTAGAAAAATTTTCATGGAATAGTGAAACAAACTCATTCCAGTGTAAAACATTAAGACAGTTGTTAATGTATAGGGTAAGGGCACTATCTTTTAAAAATTTTTGGATGTTTCTAATCTTCCAAACATCATCTTTTCTGGATTCAATACATACAGCCTCAAAATAAACAAGCCAGGAAGCAAAAATCATCTTTGCTTCCGGCGAAAATGAGATAATCTCTGGCTCTTTCGTTGTTTTTTCCTCAATACTTGCTGCATAGCTACCTACAGCGGCCTTTTTGATTAATTCTAATTCAGGGGTTGGGGCCTGATTTTTAACAGGTTGTTGGCTCTCTTGACTGATAGCTCCATTTATATTTACAGGGGAACTTTCTTTAAAAGGGTTTCTACTTTCATCAACTTCTGTGTTTTTTTCTTTTAAAGATTCGCTACCTTCACCTACTTGAGTGGATTTATCTTCTACACTCATTTTTATTACTTATTTTTACAATCTCATTAAACAAAATATAAAAAAATTACTTTTATTAGATTTTTTTTTTCCTAAAAAATTTGTTTTTTTTTCTCTTAATTTTTCATCAAATCCCGTTTAAATTTCCAACATAATAAACAAAAATAACCTGCTTCATTAAATCACTTAATTTGTAAAAGAAAGAGATAATAATAACCATAATAATAAAATAATAAAAATAATAGTAATAATAATAATAAAATAATTATAATACTAGTAACAATAAAAATATATTTCATAAAAAAAACACTTTAAAAACAAATAAAATTTCAAATTGTTTTTCTTTAATTGTTTTTCTCTCTTACTGCTTCAAAAAATAAAAATAAAAAGTTTCTGTCCGCTTTTAAATTCTTCTTAAAAAATAACAAAATCGAACATACCTATTTCTTCTTTTCCTTTTAAATCCATTTGATTGCACAGAATACTCACCTGAAAAAAAAATATATATCAACATTAAAACGAAACCAAAACAGGAAGCATCAACCAAACAACGGACTCTTGACACACGCAAAGAAGAAAGGGAGAAAAAAAAGAACATTCTTCCTTCTGCCAGGAGATCGTTGACCTTGAATTTTCCACAAACCATCTGTGAACCATCCCTTTCGCTGGATAGTAGGTCATTTGAGATAACTATTGAAAGTGAATGAACAAAACTGTTTTTCTTTTGGAGTGAAGCGCTGAAGAAAAATTGTTTATTTTAAGTAGGCAACGAAATAAAATGTTTATCCGAGATTCGACAGCTTAATGAGGAATCAGGAGCTCTTTTATTAACTGATTGTAGATATTTATTTCTTTATTTTGGACACAAACTTTTTCTTTTCAGTTAAACACACTAGTCTTCTGTTATTTTCTTTTAAAGGCTCGGTGATTAAAAATAGTCTTTTTATGGTTGGTTCGATTACGATGTTTCCTATTAATGAATAGTTATTTAAAAGAAAGGATTTTCCCATGACAGGTATTTAATCCAAGCAGACTCACTGTAAGATATCGATACGCCTCTGTATAACGGGCGCACCTCGATATAACGAACGCACATCGATCCCTCTGTAACGACAGACGGTCGATCGCCGCTATCACACATTCCAGTAATCGGTATAACGTCGTTGATGTAGTCGTGCGAATGTAAAAGAAATCAGCAAGCATTTTCCTGGGAACTAGCGTTTATTCCTTTGTAATTACAAGTCTCTCTTTAAGCTAGGCCCAGGGGACAGTTTGAAGAGTCTTTTACCGGGGAAACATCGTCTTATCGTTCATATTTCGGCGAATTGCCGGACTTACAACGGCAAGGATGCCGTCGCACTTCGAAGAATACTGGCCGTAGTTTTTGTGGAGAGTGATTAGAGTCAAAAGTCTATACGGCCGGACCACCGCCAGAGACCGCTTTGCAACTTATGAAATAATGTAATTTAATTGGCTAATTAGCCCTTGACTCATATCTGGGTAAGCAGCCCAGATAATTAATATGCAAGATCTAGCCACCGGGAGAAGAGAGATGCGCTACCGTCAGCACTTTTAATCTTAACGAGGATTCAAAATTGATATCTGTTCGTAATAAATGTATCGTAAGGAAAGTTAAGTTACAGGGGCAACTAGAAATGAAGGCAAAACTTTAAAATTTTGACACACGATTTAGGGATTTTAAACTTTGAATTTTTATATTTTAGTTTTTGATTTGGAATGGGTTTAACTAACTATCCTTTCATATCAATCCACATTCGTTCACATTCAATATTCTTTCATACTTTTTCACATTCATTTCATACATATACTTATATACACATATATATCATGTGTAATATATATATATATATATATATATGTGTGTGTGTGTGTGTGTGTGTTATATATGTATATATTTTTTTACTGGCGCCAGCTAACCGAAAAGTACCTAATTTGGATATAGTTTTTTTTTCTTAATGGGACGACGGGATAATGAACGGAATTTTGACTGGATAATGAAGAAGTATCAGAATATTTTTCTGCATTTTATAGTTACATTAAGAAATACATATTTTTAAGATTTGCTGAATCACTTATTTGTTAACTTTTTCATGCATTATATTATTGAAGGTTGTTAGTTCTCTTATTCTTTTAAATATCCCCTACATAGATAAAAATAGCGTGTGTTCTCTGTGGTGTTTCGCTTAAACGTTGTAAAATTCAGGTTATTAAATTTTATTCAACTTTGCTGTCATAACTGCTGATGAAGCAGTCATTTTTGGCGATTTTTTGTTACCTGTAGAATGTTTGTTTTTTGTATAGTCCAAACGAAGAAAAATTTGGGTACTTTTCCGTTATACGGACACCATTGTCGCCAAGCATACATTTACATACATTTAATACATACATTTACATGTATGCCATGGTGTCCGTATAACAGAAAAGGGAAAAATTTGAGATTGATCAAATAATTGAATTTCGTTAAGCTTTAAATGTTCTTATTTTTAATCTGAGAAAGAAACATTAATCATGGATTTAAGTAATTTTGCAATATGTGGTGCAGCCAAAACAATTTTGATTAAATCGGTATAGATATCGCAGATGCACCGTGGTTACTTTTTGGCGCCTAAATGACGCTTTTTGCTTTGTATGGCAACCTGGTGTTTTATAATAAAATTGAATATGTGTGTAAATAAATAAAATAAAATAGGTGCTTTTATGTTAGCTGGGCATCAGGAATAACTCTCCAAATCTTGTTTCAATTGGAATCATTTAAATTGCAACATTTTACGTCAGATTTGTTATTCTTATTGATATGTTTATGTTTAGATGTTTTATTATGATTACATTTTAGCTAATTTTAAGTAAGTTTTATAAGATTTTATATTACAATGTTAAAATATTACCTAGTTGATATTAGCTAATGTCAAAAGATTGGCGAACCACAGAGTCGGATTGTCAAAAAAAAAGCTTAGCGTTTATCATTTAAAAATAACGAGTAAAAAAAATTAAAGGACATTTCTCAAAATAAATTATTTTCAGAAGGGAAATAATGAACATTTCACTAAAATAAATAATACAGATGAAATCTAAGCATAAAATTAAACAAATACTAAAATATACAAATAAAAATATAATTATTACAAAGTATAGATTATTACAGGGTGTGCAGTTAGATTAACATAAGTAATGGAAAAATAATACTTACATCATTTCGATTAACATTCAAAGACAGAGAGCTGTGCTGGTCAACTTTTCAAAATTTCACAACTGTATTCAGTGTTGTGTCAATACAATTGGACACATAGTTAAGTCTTATCTCTTTCATCTAACAGTTTCAACAGAAAACTAAAAAACATATGCAAGTTTTAAAAATGTGTAAACTATAAATTAAAAGGAAGAAATAAATAATGCAAAATAAGAATTCATCATTAAAATGCATAACAAATTATTGTTGATACTATTTAAATGCTTTTTATACTTTGCAGTAATTAAATGCCATGTTTTAAACATTCCACAACCAAGAAAATTAGACAGTGCTCCATGATTGTGTTTAAATCTAAATTACAGACTACTGTTACATAACGACTGCTCCATGAACATAATTGCATAAAAATGTTAAATTTTTAACATTTTTATTATTTTTATTTTTTTTTATGTTTTTGGGTGAAAATGTTACTGTACATCTTCTCGAAATTAGAAATCTCTATCTCTATAAAAGAGTAAGTGTCTGTCTGCCTGCCTGCCTGCCTGCCTGCCCATGGATTTCTCCGTAATTATAACACCTAGGACTCTAAAATTTTTGTCATGTGTAGATGTTGTCACCGGACAGTATACCTCGGGGGCGGATTTTTAAATTTAAATTTAGATTTTTTTTAAAAATTAAAACGTGTATATAGAATTTTGGGTTCGAGGCTATTTTAAGCTCCTCCCATGAAATAGCCTCGGCAACGCCATCCGTGGCAACGAAGCAGCCAGCCAATGAGAGCAGTGTAACGACCGAAGAAATCTATGGCCTAGCCTGACTCGTGAGTTGCTGGCTTAGAGTTGTCCAGTTTTTGTCCATGGTTTTGTCGCCTAGCTTCGGAGGTTGACTGCCGTGTAAGCCGTGTAATCGAATCGAAAGGACAGTTTTCGATATGAAAGAGACTGCAAGAGATGTTAGTTGGTAGGTCAAAAAGAAGTGAACCGAGCTACGCTAAGAGAGATGCAGAGAGAGTTGAACAGACGATGGTGAGCGGAAAATGATGTGTGCGTGTGAACAGTATATGATGGTTGTGTACGCTGGGGTTTTGATGGCAGAGTGTAATGTTTTTTAATTGTTCATCTTATTTTAACTTGTGTATCAACGATGCCTAATAAAAAGTGCTGGATGTTAATCATCACCTTGGATCACTGGAGTTCGTTAAGTCATTACAGTATGTCTCTTTCCACCCGACATCAATAGAGCTTACTGATTTTAGTTTGGATTTTCACCACAGGGGGCGCTTTCGTATTTTTGGTTCTATTGGCTGGATCATGACTGGGTATGCCTCATTCGACTCGACATCGATAACCTTAATGAATTCAGTTATGTTCGTATAGAACATATTGTGCCCCCTGGCGGTGGAAGGTGTAACTAAAGGATTTTGCAGCTAACTCGGGTTCTATGGGTCACATCACGACACGGTTTGGCTCATTCGACACAACATCAATAGAGCTTACCTATTTTAGTTCTGAATTTCACCAATAAGGGGTGCTTTCGTATCTCTGTTTCTATGGGCTGGATCACAATGGGGTATGGCTCTTTCCACTTGACATCGATAGAGCTGACTGATTTTAGTTCGGATTTTCACCACAAAGGGTGCTTTCCTATATCTGGTTCTATAGGCTGGATCACGACGGGGTATGGCTCATTCGACTCTACATCGATAGAGCTTTTCGATTTTCACCACCAGGGGTGCTTTTCTATCTCTGGTTCTATGGGCTGGATCATGAAGGGGTATGGCTCTTTCGACTCGACTTACGGTAATATATGGGAGTGTTAAAAAATTAAAGGACATTTCTCAAAATAAATTATTTTCAGAAGGGAAATAATGCACATTTCACTAAAATAAATAATACAGATGAAATCTAAGCATAAAATTAAACAAATACTAAAATATACAAATCAAAATATAATTATTACAAAGTATAGATTATTACAGGGTGTGCAGTTAGATTAACATAAGTAATGGAAAAAGAATACTTACAACATTTCGATTAACATTCAAAGACAGAGAGCTGTGCTGGTCAACTCTTCAAAATTTCACAACTGTATTCAGTGTTGTGTCCGTACAATTGGACACATAGTTAAGTCTTATCTCTTTCCAGGGGCGTAAACCACCCTACTTGTATGGGGGGGTGTAGGCTCGTAAATTTCCGAGTCCAAGAAGGAAAAATTCCGAGTACTATGAAAAACAAAATGCCAACTAATATATATATAATATATATATATATATATATATATATATATATATGTGTGTGTGTGTGTGTGTACAGAAAAACCTCGATTATCCGACGTAAATTAGATCGAACCTAGATCGGATAATTGAAATTTTCGGACAGTCAAGAATTTATCAATAATCATCTAGTTTAATATGTAGCACCGTCATCGAACTGCTATTATGACCATTTAAACTGCTAAATAAATATCTAAATTCAAATTATACATGAAAATTCTACTCCCCTTTTTAAATTCTGCAGTTGTGAAAAAGATCTGTTTGTGAAAAGATAACAAAAGGGGTTTTGTTCCCTGCGCTTGCTTACAATCAGAGGGTGCAATAACATTCGAATGTTTTGGCATTCCGCAGTATGGCCTACAAAATTTCGAAATGGGAGTGTTTTTGTTTAGAAAAGGAACGTGTACACAGGGGGTGTGTGTCGAGGATGGGGAGAAGAGTACACTTATACCGGGATCGGAGCTTGCGGTAGCTCAAGCTAATTTCAAAGGAATTCTAAGAAAGAGTATATTTATCTCTGTACTGATAGTTCGAAAATGACCGTTTGTATACACAAGAAATGTGAAAATTTAAAAAAAAGGCTGAAGAAAAAAGGGTCAGGAAACCGACGTCGGTTTACGGAGAGTTCTGGTTAAACGAGGGTCAGATAATCGAGGTTCTACTGTACAAACACACACACACACACACACACACACACACACATATATATACACGCATCTCCATAAGTTTAGCATATATGATAAGAACGAAGAAAGGAAATCGTAAATATCTCACGAAATTATTAAACTTTATAGATGAAATTCACTAGATAATTATGACTTAGTTTATGGAGATAGTCAAATAAGTTTTAAGGCGCTGATGTTGAATCCTCTTGAATTATTAATATATGTCTCTAAAAATCAGCGGTGAAATACTATGATTAATATGTGTACAAAATTGCGATTTGGAACTCCAAACTGCTTTGTTTGATAGCGATATATCTTGTTTCTAAATGTGTCAAAATTTGATGAAACTGGATTAAAGAGCTGCGGATTCGTTGCCCATTTTTTACCAATAAAGGGTTTAATGCATTTTACTTTTCTGTGTGTGCATACTTATTCACATTGTGGTATCGTGGTCGCATATATATAATTAAATGTATCATATCGTATTAAACCAAAAAATTTTATTCCTAAACAACGATTGTAAAAAGATGACAGGATGGTGAAATTTTAGATTAATATTTACAAGACATCTTTTTACAATCTCAGAAACACCAAAAGACGAAGTCCAACTCACTAGTACTCAAAATCTAGACTGCCCACACTGGCGAATAAACTCCTTCTCCTCCTCACTGAATAATCTCTTGATCTTCTTTGATTGACGCTCCCTTCTTTTCTCCCAATACTACTTTCAGAGTATATCGAAATTCATTTCTTTCGATTTGTTATTCATACAAATAACTTCCTGACACATTTTAAACTCATTCAGATGATCTTGTTATAGATAACATTCACACACATTTGACATGGCTGCTATGACCATGGCTGGTATGAAAGCGTTTCATTTTTCTAAAAATGAAATAAGAATTCGTTTCTTCTGGATAATCCACTTTCAATAGGTGTCAATCAAGAAACTATTCACATTGTTCTAGAATTATTTTAATCCCATCTGAAAGAATCAAGTTGATGGCCAACTAAAACATCACAACATAGACTCCAACTCCGCTCCAGATTGAAATTCATAAAGTTCTGAGACTTTCAGAACTGAGAGAATTCATAAAAACTCCTGCTACCCGTGAGCGTCTACGACATTAAAAAAAGCCAAAATTTAAAAGATTGACATTTTTCGAATGAACAAAACTCATATCAATTTCTTAGTACTTCAATAAAATTTAATCAAATTTTGTACGTTTAATAACAAGATATGTAATAAAGCAGTTTGGAGTTCCAATCCTCATTTTTCTACACACATTAATCACAGACCTTCACCCCTAATGTTTAGATACATTTATTAATAATTCAAAAGGAATCAACATCAGACCTTTAAAACTTATTTGACTATCTCGATACGCGAAGTCATAATTATCTTGTGAATTTCATCTATAAAATTTAATAATTTCGTAAGATATTTAAGATTTCCTTTCTTCGTTTTGGTTCGATCCCAATCGCGCCCATCGGCCTAATCGTTCGGAGTTTTCGTGGTTTTCTTCGAGCCGTGGATTTATCCATGCGTAAATACGGGTTAGGTTCCCTTAGAAAGACCTCCACGAAGGGCACCCTCCCCGGGCCTATATCCCAAGTGTAGATAATTGGCCGTCAATAATCAACCCAACCCAACCCAACCCTTTCTTCGTTTTTATCATATATGCTAAAATTTTGGACATGAATGTATATACATGTGTGTCTTGATTCTAATAGAAGAAACTTACTTTACAAATATACCAATACATGTTTAATATTGGTATATTTGTAAACGAATGAAAATGTGTTTATAAAAGTAATTTCAATATATACTTTTAAACATTGTGATCATTGGGAAAAGCTTGGAAGAGGCGTGGAAGTCCTATATCTCTATTTTTTAGCAATCAGTTAAAACTTTTTAGTGTTTCTTTCTGAGTAAAATGGAAATCTGTTTGCTTGGGGAATATTTTAAAGACATAAATTTGTCAAAAATACGGGATTTCTTAAAATTAAAGCTTAAAATTCTTTCTAACGACATACTTTCAAGCAGTGTAAAAATTTGGTGTCATCCTTGTTTTTTCCGACTAAACAAAATGTAGTAATAACAATGTATACAAAAAAAAAATGGAATACAATTGGTTAAGGAAAAAGAAAACGAACGTATTATTTCTGATAGAAGTAAACTTGTATAGATTGTAAAATATCCAGATTATTTCGAGATAAAACTTTAAAGTATTTGGGTGTTTTCAATTTTCATCCTGTATCATATAAATTTCTTGAAACGCATTTTTAAAACAATCTAAAATTACGTAAAAAAAAAGTCACATCTTTTTTAAATAAAATAAAAAGAAAACATAAAATTAGTTAGTAGAAAAAATAAAACCATAATTATTTTCGATTAAAGGTAAAATTCGTGTAGAGTGGAAAATATCCAGAATTTGATACGGAAAAGTACTAAATATTTGCAATCCAGTTTTGATTTTTCCGATTATAAATAAATACAGCTGGATCTCGATATCTCGAAGTCAAAAGGCACAGAAAAAATTCGTTAATATGAAGGTTTTCGTTAAAAATATCAAGGTTTCAAATAATATTAACATTGCTGGAATATGTATATAAATACCTTTTTCGCCATATCAAGGTTTTCGAGTTTTCACAATATTCGACAAATCAAAGTTTTTCTGTATAGTTTTATCAGAAAAGGAAAATCCGTAATATTTCCGACTAAGAATAAATTTATATAGGTTTTCTTCGTTCTAAATAGTTTTTTCTTATTTTTCTAATTAAAAACTACAAAAATAAAAATTAAAAATAAATAATCCGACGAAGAATAAAATTCTATAGGTTTTCTTCGATCTAACTGTTTTTCTTATTTAATTAAAAACTACAAAAGCATTACTCCAATTCATAAGTTTTTATAGGTTATTAATACCATTTTTTTTTTTCGAATTTACATACTTTTTTCCGATCGAACGGGAATTTTTCCGACTGATTTTTTTTTTGTTTTTCCAATGAATAAGTTTTTATAGGTTAATACCATTTTTCTCCGACTAAACGAACTATTTTCCCGACTGATTTTTTCGTTTTTCCCATAAATAAGTTTTTATAGGTTTTAGGCCATTTTTTCCGACTAAACGTACTTTTTTCCGACTGACTTTTTCAGGGGGGGTGTCGCACCCCCCCAGGATTTACGCCCCTGTCTCTTTCATCTAACAGTTTCAACAGAAAACTAAAAAACATATGCAAGTTTTAAAAATGTGTAAACTATAAATTAAAAGGCAGAAATAAATAATGCAAAATAAGAATTCATTATTAAAATACATAACAAATTATTGTTGATACTATTTAAATGCTTTTTATACTTTGCAGTAATTAAATGCCATGTTTTAAACATTCCACAACCAAGAAAATTAGACAGTGCTCCTTGATTGTGTTTAAATCTAAATTACAGACTACTGTTACATAACGACTGCTCCATGAACCTAATTGCATAAAAATGTTAAATTTTTAACATTTTTATTTTATTTTTTTTTTTTTTTATGTTTTTGGGTGAAAATGTTACTGTACATCTTCTCGAAATTAGAAATCTCTATCTCTATAAAAGAGTAAGTGTCTGTCTGCTTGCCTTCCTGCCTGCCCGCGGATTTCTCCGTAATTATAACACCTAGGACTCTAAAATTTTTGTCGTGTGTAGATGTTGTCACCGGACAGTATACCTCGGGGCCGGATTTTTAAATTTTAATTTAGATTTTTTAAAAAAATTAAAACGTGTATATGGAATTTTGGGTTCGAGGCTATTTTAAGCTCCTCCCATGAAATAGCCTCGGCAACGCCATCCGTGGCAACGAAGCAGCCAGCCAATGAAAGCAGTGTAACGACCGAAGAAATCTATGGCCTAGCCTGACTCGTGAGTTGCTGGCCTAGAGTTGTCCAGATTTTGTCCATGGTTTTGTCGCCTAGCTTCGGAGGTTGACTGCCGTGTAAGCCGTGTAATCGAATCGAAAGGACAGTTTTCGATATGCAAAGAGACTGCAAGAGATGTTAGTTGGCAGGTCAAAAAGAAGTGAACCGAGCTACGCTAAGAGAGATGCAGAGAGAGTTGAACAGACGATGGTGAGCGGAAAATGATGTGTGCGCGTGAACAGTATATGATGGTTGTGTACGCTGGGGTTTTGATGGCAGAGTGTAATGTTTTTTAATTGTTCATCTTATTTTAACTTGTGTATCAACGATGCCTAATAAAAAGTGCTGGATGTTAATCATCACCTTGGATCACTGGAGTTCGTTAAGTCATTACAGTATGCCTCTTTCCACCAGACATCAATAGAGCTTACTGATTTTAGTTTGGATTTTCACCACAGGTGGCGCTTTCGTATCTTTGGTTCTATGGGCTGGATCATGACTGGGTATGCCTCATTCGACTCGACATCGATAACCTTAATGAATTCAGTTATGTTCGTATAGAACATATTGTGCCCCCTGGCGGTGGAAGGTGTAACTAAAGGATTTTGCAGCTAACTCGGGTTCTATGGGTCACATCACGACACGGTTTGGCTCATTCGACACAACATCAATAGAGCTTACCTATTTTAGTTCTGAATTTCACCACCAAGGGGTGCTTTCCTATCTCTGTTTCTATGGGCTGGATCACAATGGGGTATGGCTCTTTCCACTTGACATCGATAGAGCTGACTGATTTTAGTTCGGATTTTCACCACAAAGGGTGCTTTCCTATATC
Organism: Maratus michaelseni; assembly: GCA_963931845.1. NCBI lineage: Eukaryota > Metazoa > Arthropoda > Arachnida > Araneae > Salticidae > Maratus > Maratus michaelseni. The sequence goes on from OZ007589.1 coordinate 472,388,891, forward strand.
TGGTTCTATAGGCTGGATCACGACAGGGTATGGCTCATTCGACTCTACATCGATAGAGCTTTTCGATTTTCACCACCAGGGGTGCTTTTCTATCTCTGGTTCTATGGGCTGGATCATGAAGGGGTATGGCTCTTTCGACTCGACTTACGGTAATATATGGGAGTGTGTATGGCACGCCCAGTGTTTGCTGTCTAAGGTAGTGGGGTCCCCAACATTAGATTTGTTTAAAAATAAAAAAATGTTCAACACTGATTTCAGGTACATTTAAGGTTGTTGACACGGGCAACGCCGGGCGGGTAAGCTAGTCCTTTCATAAAATGAAAAAAAAATAATAATAAATACTCACTTTCTTAAGCATGAACTGTGCCAATGCTATTTTAAGCACAAGTGGGTAAGTGTGATCGAAGATCACATGAAGGGTTTCGCTTAACATTCCTTTCAAAACACTTTATCCTTTCTTTAATAAATCCAAATGAATTTCATTTTTGAAAAAAAAAAAAAAAAAAAAAAAAAGTCATGTTTTTTATAAAGTAAAATTTATTGATCTATTTTTCTTGTTTTTTCGAATATCTGAACCGGCTTGATATGTACCGGGCTAAGTCCGCTATTTTACTCTGTCATAATAATATCTGACATGTGGTCTAAATGCAATATTAAAAAAAATCTATTTCAAAATTAAACATGTTGTATAGAAATGTTCAAAATGTTAAAATAGGCCAAAATTTCCATAATCGGGTTTTTATCATGATTCAATACGTTCCTCAAACTTATATATTTACTATTCTCTATTACTCATATTGATACTGTCTTTGTATTATTCTCAAACATTTGAAAAATCTGTTATGACATCAGATTAATTTTCTTTTTAATTCTCTAATGATGTCCTGTTAAGCTGCTTTCTGTATTTACACATACTCATACTCCTTGTATTATTGAGAAATGTTTGAAAATTTCTGTTTTATTACCAATATGACGTCCTATTAATCTTTTTTTTTTCATTTGGTGAAGCTTTTTATTTCCTTTTTAATTTTTCACATAGAAATCTTTCAATAGAAAATTAATTATTGTAGAAAGAATTTTATTGTAGATTTTTAATTGTTGGCCAATGCTATAAATGAAAAATGTTTCAATTGAATAGGAAAAGGCTGTTAGATTTTTGGTTTTTTATCTCTATATATTAAAATAATACGATTTTTTCAAATTTAATGATTTTGAGCTTTATAGTAGGTATTCAACTTTAAATACACAAAATTTCAAGCGTGTAAGTTAAATAGTTTCTGTGACGGACAGACAACAAAGCAGGAGTAATAGGGTTTCGTGAGATGAACAAAACCCTAAAAAACGAAAAATCCAGTGTCAAGAGTAGATTAGGAAGCACTTTCCAACACATTCAGAAAACTGTAATGAAACTTCACCGTTAAATAAGGTGTGTGTGCGTGTTTGGGGAGGGTAAGCAGGTTACTCCAGAGATTGTGTGTGAGAGACACTATACATAAACACATCATCACACACACGTTATCTCAGTAGTATACTAGACTGGAGTTTCACTAGTTTGTAGGAAGTGGCATTTGAAGGGGAAAAACATGTTCCTCTTCAGAAAAATGTTTAAGAAATAATGAAAAAAATCGAATGAATTTGAGTGCATGAACATGTTTGAACGCAGGAATTTTGACTTAATTTCTTGGATTTGTTATAATTTAACTCAACTAACACTCATTTTTCCAAAAGTGTATTAAACTCAAAACTCTGAGAAAGCGAGTCAAACTCACGAGTTTCAACTCAATGACTTCACATACAACACTGCACAAATGTGAAACAGCAACCAATGAAACAATTTCTAACCTTACATGGCTTATTTATGTTACATATGATTAAATTATTCATGGCTTATTTGTGAGCAAATATAGATTTGTAACAGCCACATAGATAGCTTATAAATAGAATTTTCTTGAAATTTTCCTCCATACTAAATTGTATCATTAAGGTCTATTAATAGAACAGCCTTAAGTAAGACTGTTCTCAAATCCAAACTAGCTGCTTTATGGCATATTTTTTAATTCATTTTTGTTTGGAAACGCATGAAAATGGCAGGTGTTCTTATTCGGAAACTTTGTGATTGGAAGTCCTTTTCCAGTTTTTGGTAAAGGCAGAAAAAGGATTTTTCAGAAAATACTATGGAAGTCAACTCATTCCATCATTTAAACAAGTACGTTTTGTGAATTTACATATCACTTATTTTCATTCCAGAAAGCAAAACTCGTACACAAAATGCCATTTGTTCACGGGTAATGACGTAAAAGCTTCCATGATAACAGTGATTAGGCAATCACAGAGCTAGAGTGTGAATGAATCACGTATTTACTGGAAAGCCGGCAGGAATTCACGCTTCTATGTACTTTACTGTAAACTTGGGGATGGTAAAAACATAAAGTATGTCATGTAAATAAAATATTTTACCTTTAAACTTTAATAAATACTAGCAAGCTACGCTGGTCAATTTATTATAACGAACTTTTAATCAAACAAAATATTGACATTTCATAATTCACTTTTATATTTTAACAGAATAATAAGGCTACTATAATTTGTGACTCGTGCTATAGCCAATATACACACCATGACACGTCGCCCTTATCATTATCTTTTTACGCATGACGGTCCTCCATTGTGAAATTTGGTAATTTTTGAAATTCAATATTTGAAAAATGCTTAATCATTAGGTTTGAAATTTATATCAAGAAAAAATACAATTATTTACCTTTCAAACGCTGTTTGTCTAACAATTTTGTGACAAATACTTTTCGAGCTATTATTTTTTTCAGTAATTTCAAATGTTTCATTTTCCGAGATTAATCTGTGGCAACAATTAGCAAAACACCCAGTCGTCAGCAACGCATAGTTTTTTATTAAAGAGTCTGTTGGAGCAGGGATTGTCACCACCAAATTGCAAACATCACTTTTGATATCGGTTCTGTAGTTCCAGAGATTCCATAGAAATTGTAATTTAGAATGATTTTAGAACACTTTTCGCTTATTTGACCCTTTTAAATTTCGAATTTTTTTTTTTAATTTGTTCTTAAAGAGCATTTACATCTTATAAGTAACTACAATGCCAAATTTCAAATTTCTAGCTCCCTCAGTATAAACAAAATCGCAATTTTAGAAGGTTTTTCGCTCCTGCACCCCCCTGGGGTTAGTGGCACCGACAAAAAAATATAGTCTATGTTGGAGCAGGGGTTGTCACCATCAATTTGCCATCATCACTTTTGAAATCGGTTCGGTAGTTCCAGAGATTCCATAGAAATTGTAATTTAGAATGTTTTTAGAACGCTTTTGGCTCATTTCACCCTTTTAAATTTCGAATTTTTTTTAATTTTGTTTTTAGAGGTATTCTTTTGGTTTTTAAAGCCACTTTTGATATTTAAAAGTTAATGCACACTTTTTAAGACAACATTGAGTCAGTTTTTACTATGAAAGCAAATTTTTTAATGCAAAAAGGAGAAAGGGCACTTTTTTTACTGAGCGGCAAGAAGGGTGCTAATTATTTTACTGGAGGGGGCAAGAAGGGTGCTAATTCTTTTTATGAGGGGCAAGAAGGGTGCTATTTTGTAAACCAAAGGGCAGGCAGGGTGCAGCACCCTTCTGAAACTGTCTGGGGGAAACTCTGGCTCTACATATGGTAATATGAAGTGAAATCTTACCAAAATCGCCGGGTTCCCCCAGGCACAAAATAGCCAGTTTGGCGTCAAAAAAGATACCTGGTGCGTCTGCGACAGCTGTATACCAAAATTTCTTATACTATTCACAACTTTAAAATAAATATTAGATAAAATACTTTACATTTCCATTCTCTTTCAAGTGAATTAAAATTTTTATTCTGAAAAATACAAGAAGTGTGTTGTATGTAAATAACAGCTAACATTTTTTGATGGAGTTTGTTGTAACAGGAAATATAACAATACTGTCAAATGCAACAATATCATCACAATGACACAATGCATTATATTGCTGTTGATAGATCTAAACATATAATGGTTTTATATTATCTATAGTAGATTTGTCAAAGTAGCTGGCTTTCTGAATCTTTTGGCATAAGGCCATTTTTAATCTACCATGACTGCAAAAAAGAAATTAAATTATACAGCAAATACAACAAAAGAAAAGGGACAACATTTTCAATTCTTGTCTCGGATGGTGAAATACTATAAAATGCCTCTGATCAACTCATTAATAAAACTATACATTCCTATATTGCATAACAAAATAGCAATATTTCAATTTATAGCAGTAGTGAAAAATAAAAATACTTTTCTGTTATTATGTATTATATACCCACTGTTATATATATATTATATACCCACATAGCTTTATGATATATGCATAGACATATATCATAAAGCTATGTGGATATATAATATATATATATATATGCACCCGGCTAACAGAAAATTACCAAAAAAAGTAAATAAACAATATTTCAACGTCAGTAGTAATGAAAAATATCAGATTCTGAGCCACTATTCTGACAAAATCATAGATTCGACATGTTCACTGAAATTATACTGTTCTCTGCAAAATAATTTGTAATTTAAAAAAATACTGTAAAATTCAATTTTAGATATAATGAACATTTAAATGGGTTTTTATAAACTTTTATAAGTCAAATTTTCTCTTACAATCAGAATAAAATTGTACTTTTCTTGTTTTGTTTTTTCGAAAAAGTAAACTGACGAACGATTGTTCTTTAAGTCAGCTAATAAGTAGATCAAACTATTCATTATGACTATCAAATAAAAAAATATACAACTTTATCAATAACTTTAAGGGACTTATTTTTTTTAATGATTAGTTACACTAATCACAATTCCTTACACTACTCAATTAGTTACACAAATGAATGCTAAGATTGTCCGATTGATTACTGACTGCTGGTTTATTACTTCCAAAACCACAGCTGAATGTAACTTCATAATTTTCTCAAAACAAAACTTTGGTACAATTTTAGAAATATATCACTCAAATGTCAATACCAACCGATTCTTAAGAATCTAGCTTGTAAACGATTTGATGTAGACAATATTAAAATGCAGCTGATACTCAGTAAAATAATGACAATTTTAAAAATAGAAAACTAAAATGAAAATAAAAAAATACGAAAATCCATGTTACAGTGCAATATGTTTTGATGTCTTCGACCATCCATCCCTGTTAAAAGAAATGGTATTCGTAATGAAATGAATGTTAAAAGAAATGGAGTCATTCGTACATTCGTCATGTCAATGTACGAATGACTCATTGTACACGGAGATGACTACAATTGCTCCTAAAATTTTATTATAATGAGGGCAGTGCAGTGCTTGCAACTGATTATTAAGTTGATTTCAATCAAGAAAAAGAAAATTGGGAGGAAAATACTGAATAGTATTATTACTTACCACACAATAAATGCGTGTTTTAATTAGTTTGTTTACTGCTTTATTCTCACACTGGAATACTTTTTTAGCTCACAGGCTATCAAAGCCTGAGAGCTTATGTGCCCGCCGGTTCTGTATGTACGTACGTATGTATGTATGTACGTAACGCGATAACTCTTCATAGAAATATCCGTTTACCTTCTAATTTTGTTTATAGGTTCACTGTGTTAATTAGGCACTGTGTTAATTGTGTGTGTTCTAGGCGCTTCCCTGATTAGTTTTCGGGATTGATTGGTTAAGTATAAAGGGGGAACGGGGGGGCTAATCCGCCCCCTTAATTTATATACATGGGTTTTTCATGCAGAATTATTCAGTTTTCCTTCAAATTTTGTTTATAGGTTCACTGTGTTAAGGCGCTTCCCTGATTAGTTTTCGGGATTGATTGGTTAAGTATAAAGGGGGAACGGGGGGGGGCTAATCCCCCCCCCTTAATTTATATAAATGGATTTTTCATGCAGAATTATCCCATTTGCTCTAAAATTTGTTTATAGGTTCATTGGGTTAAGACGCTTCCCTGATTAGTTTTCGGGATTGATTGGTTACCCATACAGCACAATAACGTCCTGAGGACATACGATGAACGTCATATGTAGAATAAAGCCTCGTCCGTTGGACGTCCGACAATATCCCATACATGTCCTGAGGACGTCCAGTGGGGAGCAAAAAGAGACTCCTATGCTCGTCCTGTGGACGTTATTTTCAGCCATGTATAGGATGACAATAGGACGAGATTAATAATACAATTGCGCATCCTCTGCTTGTCCGGCAAGCGTCATTTTTAGACGTTTATAGGATGCTCATAGGATCAGTAGTGGACGCTTTATATAAAAAGGAAAATTATTTTTAAAAATCGGGTGGGGGTGGGGGGGGGATTGCCCCACCCTGCTTTACCAAATGATGCCTTGAATTTTTATTAATTTTATCTTAACTTGTGCAGAGGTGCGCAGTAAAACATTTTTATTAAAAAATAGTGGTAACCTGTACAAGTACCACTAGTTTTAATTGAAATGTTTTAGTATGCACCACTGTACAAGTTAAGATAAAATTAATAGAAATCAAAAGCATTATTTAGGAAGGACAGCCTGGGGTAATTGCAACCCCCCACCCCTTCTGATTTTTAAATATCATCTGTTGTTTTTCCTTTTATTAGTTTAATGTTTTTGCAAATACTGAGCTGGGCTAGTTGAGCTAAAGCCGAAAGGTAGGCCTCCTTGCCCAGTTTGACTTTGACTTTGTTTTTGCAAATATAGTAATAATTCTTTATTAATAAATTATAATAAAAATATTCATTTGTAAATATGCATAAAAAATTATGTAGAAAAAATACTAGTTTGAGTGAAAAATCTGGATTTAACATTATATTTTTCTATCAGGTGAATTTTACCCTTTCCAAGCAAATCGGTATCAAATTTGTGATAACTATTTAGAAAATAACTTAATTAAATATTGTAGGTAATTTGTATATGAAATAAATTCTACTTTCTTTCATATTCATCATGAATTTTTATTTAATACTGTTTTCAAATCTAAACCGGCTACTTTTGATACATTTTTAAAGTCATTTTCACCTATAAATACATAAAATTTGCAGTTTTTAATTTAGTTTTGATAAAAATAAGGTCAAATAGCACTTTCTATTTTTCTATGAAAAAAGCTATAGGGTCTTTCTTTTTTCTACACCGTCAAAATTTAAATTTTAATCTGATTTTTGGGATACAACAGCTTGAAAACGCAGTCATCAAAAATACTAGTTACAATTCAATAATGGTATCATTTAATAGATAAAAGAAAAATGCTACAAATTTGTAAGTATTCAAATAATAACATCTGCAAATTTCATTTTTTACGAGCATTTAAACGACCACAATGTAATACATGTCTCATTCGAGGAAAAAGAAAAATGTAGTATAATTCTTAGGCATTTATACAGTTATGCCTGAAAATTTTAGGTATTTAGGTTCAAAAATGAGTTTGTGAAAGCAAGGTTTCATTTAAAATTAAATATTTGAGTATACCATATAAATGAAATATCAACAAAATAAGTCCTCTCATAACAAAGTTTTTATTAGGTTATTTTACAGTTGTTATCAATACCAATTTGCTCAATCTTTTTTTTTTTTTTTTTAAGATAATATTCTATAAAAACAAAAAGCGATAAAAAATATTACCTATACCTACTAAGTGGCAAAGAAATAAGGATAACTCAGAAAGAAAACAATTCTTTCTCAAATAATTTTTGTATTTCTTATAAATGTCTTTGTTTCTGAACTAATTATATTTCAGTAAAGGGGGAAAAAATTACAAAAAATACTTTTTTTAAGTATGTAAACATTTAGCTCAATATTTACTTTAATAATTATCATTATTATTGATAATATATTAATAACTTCTATTAATAATCAATTATATACATATTACATTCAATTTAAATAAACCATAATTTTTTAATTTTATTCTTTTCAGATTCTTTGGTGAAAAAACTTGGTTGAAAATCCTCATGCTGATCAATTACCATGAGACATGAATTTTAGCATATAATTTTTACCATAAATCAAAGGAAAATAATAGTAACATGTGAAATATGAAAGCAATTAGGTAGACATTATTTTCAAGTACTATAATATAGTTCATTAAAAAAACTTGTTTTTTATTCAGGTAGAGTTAGTTATAGTATTTTCTCTTTTCTTTAAATTTTGATAGCTTGAAGTAAAAACACACAATATTATAAGAATTTTACAATATTTATATCAATAACTTATAGATCATACATAAATTTTTGCATAAAATTAGCTCCAAATTACTAGTTTCAGAAAATGTGACGTCACGACAGGAGAAGGAGAAAAAAACCACAAAATTTGTGTTGCATAATTAATGGATGATGCTTTACATGATAGAAAAAAAAATATATTAAGACTTGGACTATATGTTAAAGAAAAAAGTTACATATCAGATTTATAAAGTACCCAAATTCCATTGTATTCAACATCTCTTACCTGATAACTTGTTCTGTTCTTGATGATGGTATTTTGAATCACTAAAAATTATTGTTTCAATGAAATAAGAAATATATACCTTCAAATCTAGTTATTTTATTTATGAAATTCTACTGAATTCTTTAATCATTTTTTATAGTAAATGTATAAAAATACTATTAAAATACTTTTGCAACATAAATCATTTTTCATAAAATACTTAATGAACATCTTAAATTGAGTCTATTTACTTCTATTCAAATATGGATGTAATATTTTTAAATAACTACACAATTATATTATGCACTACTTTAGAATGCAATAATTTTAAGTTTTAAACAATAAAATTCAGCTTCTGCAGTGTATACGTTTTGAAAAATTGTTAGAAAAATAAATCATACATTACTATAAAATAACAACACCAACAAATATATTTAATATTTAATGCACTTTAATTTACATTTTTAAACTTTATTACAAAACATTTAGATTTTTTGCATGACATTAATTGTCTTTAAAACTTCTTCAATGTGTGCACTCGATATATTATTTTCTTTCTCAACAGCATCTGGAACAAATAATTTGTAAAAACTGATTAAAATTCGGAGTAAAATATCATTATGAATACAGAAGTTAAAAGAAAATAAGAAAAATTTTAAAAATCTTTTCACATAAATTAAAATATTTCTCGCTAACATTTTAATATTTTTAAATGATTTTTTTTTTCCCATCAGATAGCTGAAATCGACTCTAACTTGGCTATTTTTTTTTACTTTTTTATTTTGGAAGTTACTTACACTTTCAAAACCAGTTCAAAAAAAAAAAAAAAAATCTGCAATCAAAATTGAAAAAGTAATAAATACCCTGATTAGAAATCTATCTCAGCTATCCTATGGAAAAAAATAAAAAACAAAATAAGAATGTTAAAATGCAAGAGAGAAATTTGAAAAGAATGCTCTCATAGGTTCATAGGTTTAACATTAGCATGTCAGTTTCTCTGTGTCTCCAGTGTAGACTCTTAATGTGCCTCTCCTACATTTAATTATACACATCATTTTTATTATTTCGAAATTTAGATGTTTTTTATATCATTTTAGAATCATTTAGATATTTTTAAAAACATTTAGATTTTTTGCATGACATTAATTGGTCTTTAAAACTTTTTCAATGTGTGTGCACTCGATATATTATTTTCTTTCTCAACAGCATCTGGAACAAATAATTTGTAAAAACTGATTAAAATTCAGAGTAAAATATCGTTATGAATACAGAAGTTAAAAGAAAATAATAAAAATTTAAAAAATCTTTTCACATAAATTAAAATATTTCTCGCTAACATTTTAATATTTTTAAATGATTTTTTTTTTCCATCGGATAGCTGAAATCGACTCTAACTTGGTTATTTTTTTTTTTTTTTACTTTTTTATTTTGGAAGTTACTTACACTTTCGAAACCAGTTCATAAAAAAAAAAAAAAAACTGCAATCAAAATTGAAAAAGTAAAAAATACCCTGGTTAGAAATCTATCTCAGCTATCCTATGGAAACAAATAAAAAATAAAATAAGAATGTTAAAATGCAAGAGAGAAATTTGAAAAGAATGCTCCCATAGGTTTAACATTAGCGTGTCAGTTTCTCTGTGTCTCCAGTGTAGATTCTTAATGTGCCTCTCCTACATTTAATTATACACATCATTTGTATTTTCTGAATAAATTTCCCCCTTGTAACAAAACTGAAGATCAACTGAAAATAGAAACAATTTCATGGAAATTTAAATAATTTGCTTTTTACGTATCAAAAAACAAAACTACAGAAAATTTTATGTTTTATACAACAAAATATTAATTTCTTTTTTTTTTTGTTGAAAATTTTGAACATAAATGTATGCCGTCTGCTATATCATTCCCCAACCTATTGTGCAGTTTTAAACTTTGAAAGAAAAAAAAAAACAGAAAAGATTCATTCTAATCAAGCTATAAATAATTTAACTAAATTAGACAGTTTATCTTTCAATGGCTGTTCTAAATAAATTTTATCCCAAGTAATTATTGGTTCTATATTTTAAAACTTAATTTCAAATGCAAAGCTTAGAACAGCCAAAGCAAAATTTCTTTATCAACAGAATGACAAAATCAAACACATTTGAAAAATTCATTTACATTTGTTCTGACTGAAAATATTATAAATATCATAAATAACAATATTTTGAAAGTAAGTATCAAATATGTGAAAATATCAAACTTCATGATATTTTGAAAATAAATCAGATTATAGGACTATATCTGCATGAACTTGAAAAAGTTATTTTAACAAACTGTTTGATAAATGGCTTGATATAAAAATTTAAAAGCATAAAACCAAGCCGATAAAATATAAACAATTTTCAATGCACATGACTGTGGTGATAATAAATATAAATGTGTTGCACGAATCAATATCAAGGTTATAAATATGATATTTTGATATGCAGTAGACTCCCTCAGATCCGCCACCCTAAAAGCTGCAAATTTTTTAAATCTGTACATTGTTTTCGATGTAAACTATGAAACTTACAGTTAAGATGTAGGTGTAAAATTTAGGTTTTTTTTTTTTTTTAATTTTTATATCATTCTGTACACATTTTAATATGTAATTCTTTTTGATATGATTCAACTCATGTTTTCTCATGAAGGAGTAATAAATTTATTTCTGAAAAAATCTCTAGATAAGGCTGATATCAGTGGCTATCACAATATTTTTACAAATTATTTTATGCATTAATCAAACTTTTTTGGTTATTAAGTATGGCTAAACATGAATGAAAACTTTGTTATTTTAAGATTTTGAAGTGAATTATCAATGTATATTTATAAGATTCACTGAATAAGAGTCTGAGTTTCACTGAATAATTCAAGAAAAAAATATCTCATCATTATGCATATTTAGTTATGCATTATTAATTGTTTACTTAGCCTTAACTTTTAATTTTCTTAATTTTTTTATTTTATTTTATTGCAAGCATTCATTATAATTTTGAATGCATTATTAAATTCACATTATTGTTTAAAAAATGTAAACAAAACAGTGACCAGAAATCCACAAAATTCTAAAATCTGCATAACCTCTAGTTTTAAGCTATGCAGAATTAAGGAAGTCTACTGTATATCCAATACTTTCAAAATAATCAACTTACTGCTAATTAAAAATGTTTTCAAACTTAATATAAATTAAAAAAGCCAGGAAAAAGTTTATCTACAAAACGGCATAGTCAATAAAAGTTGAGAAATTCATTTACGCTTATTTTGACTGAAAATATACAAAAAGATATTTTGAATAACAAATATCAAACATATGAAAACATCAAATATGATATTTTGAAAAGAAATATCAGATATAAATAACCCTGATCAACACAGAAATATAACATGTTCAATGTAGAGATCAGCAGCGCACTGTGTCTGAGTCGTGCCATGCATGGAAATTTCGGCCTGTGCAGACCTGTAAAGTTAGGTCATATCTATGTCTAAGACAAAAGATAGCACTTCTCAAAGAATACTGATAATGAACATCTAATATCAAATATTTTCATAAAGTATAATTTTACTGCAGGAAAGTATATTAAAAAATATATAACAAGGACATACAATATATGTATAATTTTTATATAAATTGATATTTTCTTATGCCTTATTAAGAAATAGTTAAAGAAAACTTACCAATTTTAGAAATTAATTTCTTTTTATGTAGAACTCGACCCTCCTCCATGTTGTTTGCTGTATCTTTTTAATTTTAATTTATCCATGCTGGGACTTTATGAATCCTACAATTTGTGTATACAAAAAAGAAAAAAAAATTAATATGCAAAAAACAAATTTCTCATAAAAGTTACATTTTATGATTATCTTATTTACTAGTTTATATTTAAAAATAAAATTTAATATGGACAATCACATGTAGCATTAGGATGTTTCTGTTATCATTACATTTGATCTAAGCAAATTAGTACGAGTTTGATCATCCAATTCCCATTGCAATAGAAATTAATAATCACTATAAAAAGTACAAAATAAAACTGATATGCCTGAAATATCACTGTTTTATTTATTTTTGGTCTTAAGATCAAGTGCACTTGCTGGACAAAATTAAGAGTAGGGAGCAAGAATTAAAAAAACTTTGCAACTAAGACTTTTTACAAAGACTTGTAGAAAGTAAAAGGATAGGGAAAAGAGGAATGTTATTTCAAGAGAAGTTATATTAATAAGTTTAGTAGCGATTGAAAAATAATGTAATTTTTATGTATGATAAATAAAAAAACATTAATTTTTAATTATTTCATGAATTAAAAAAATAAAATAGAATTACAGCAGGATTGAATAACCTGTTTTTCCTAAAGCAATAAGAAAGTTGTATAATTATTGCAAAATCTTCAGCACACAGACTTTGAAATATTGCAATTTGGATAAACATTTTATAAAAGATCTTTGCACAGAAATAGGAGAAAATTTCACAACGTTAAAAAGAGGCTGGGTACATTTTACTGATTTTAAAAAGAGGCAGAATACATTTTACTGATTTTAAAAAGGGCAGAATACTGCACATTTAAATAATGACCTAGAGGGAACACTAGCCAAAGCTATGTTATTTAAAATGGAGAACATTAATATGAAATAAACTAGACTAAAAATCTTGGCAGAATCCAAGAACAAGCGAGCTATCCGATTTGGCGATTTTTTTGACGCGTGCCAACCGATAAATGTAAAACACAAACTGATAGCAAGAAAATCTCATTTATCACCTCGCCAAATCCAACACTGCCAACTTCCTCGCTTGTTCTTGAATTCAACCAAAATTTTGTTAGAACAGCTCATGCAAGACAGATTTTAAACGCATTAAATATAAAAAATAACATTGAAATGTAACATAAAAATCAAAAAGTAAGTTTCTACTGACTTTTTTTTTAACATTAAGAAATGAAATAGTGTGTTATCTTTTTTGTCAGGGGTACTCTGACACCTGAACCCACCGCCCCCTAAAAAAAAGCTAAAAACCAGGTAGTATTTTTTTAAATAAAAATTAGTACAAATTGCAGGTACAAGAGTGTTATAGGTAGTCAACAACTGGATCTTTACCCTTGGGCTCCACATATAGGGTTCGGATTTGAAAATCCTAATTTTACAAAATTATTTTTATAAATATGTTATTCTTGAAGTAAAAAGATACTTCATCGTTCATTATAATTTTTATGAACTTTTGTTAAGCTAAATAATTTTATTGCTTAAATAATTTTATTAGTTGAATTTAAAGCTTATGAATATTTTTACTTGTTCTTCAACAGTAAAATTGTTAATGTATTTTTATATCTAACACAACGGTTCCCAAACTATGGATCGCAAGCGATGTTTTGGCAAGTTACATAACGATCTATCTTTAAAAATATACTGTTAACTTCGGTGAAAATAAAATAAACAAAGGTTTGTTTTATGATTATACCACATTATGCTTACAATTTACAATTACTTACATTAAAAATGCCTGTACCTGCAACAGTTTCCGTGTGGTGTACATGCTTGTTTGAATGTTTGCTTTATTGAGAAAATACCCTTACAATTCAGAACAAAACTCAAAAGTTAACTTTAAAAACTTAAAATTCGAAAGTTTACTTACCTTAGAAACTAAAATGTAAGCTTTTTATTCCATAAAATATAATAGTAAACGATGTGATAAATAGAATAATCAAACCGACAAATATAAAAAACACAGAAGATGAAGAGAGAGTTGAAGTTGTTTCTTTTCCGATTTTCCAAAACGTGACAGCTTGAGATTTGGAGAATGCGTACTGATAATTCCGCTGCTACGGATGTTCCCTGGACGATCATGGATAGTTCGTCCTGATTCTGACATTCTCTGAACGTCTGAATTATGACGTGTACAGGATCTGACGGTTGTAGGACCACTGGGATCTGTATAGGACGTCCAGAGGATGCTTTTGGTTGTATGGGTAAGTATAAAGGGGGGAAATGGAGGAGGCTAATCCCCCCCTTAATTTATATAAATGGGTTTTTCATGCAGAATTATTCAGTTTTCCTTCAAATTTTGTTTATAGGTTCACTGTGTTAAGGCGCTTCCCTGATTAGTTTTCGGGATTGATTGGTTAAGTATAAAGGGGGGAACGGGAGGGGGCTAATCCCCCCTTAATTTATATAAATGGGTTTCGCATGCAGAATTATCCCATTTGCTTCAAAATTTGTTTATAGGTTCATTGGGTTAAGACGTTTCCCTGATTAGATTTCGGGATTGATTGGTTAAGTATAAAGGGGGGGAACGGGGGGGGCTAATCCCCCCCTTAATTTAGATAAATGGGTTTTTCATGCAGAATTATCCAATTTTCTTCAAATTTTGTATTTATATTCATTGTAATTAGAGACCTCCCTGATTAGTTTAAGGGGTTCATTAGTTAACTATGAGTGGGGGGGTAACGGGGGGATGACCCCCGCTTAATATATTGTTGCTTTCTTTATTTTTCTCTTATTTCAAATTTTTTGAAATAAGAGTATAATACACATCTAGTGTGAATAGCCTGTGAGCTCAATGCCCTCAGTTTAACTGGGCAGTTTTCTTTTATTGTTATTTCAATTCGTTGAGCATTTTAATTTTTTTTTTTATGCTATTGACCAATTTTAGAAGAATCATTATTTAGTGGTTCGTAGCTTTGGTTAGTTGGTTGGCAGGTACTGAGACTTATGCTACATCCCTTAGACATAGCACTGTAGAATAATTATCATTGTTTCAGAGGCGGATTAACCACCTACCGGGCCCCTAGGCTTAATTGGGGCACATTGGGGGCCCCCCTCCTGATCCTCATTGATATACAACATATATATATATATATATATATATATATATATATATATATATATATATACAAACATACACACGCGCACACACATATATAAACATACATATTTTTTTAGGACAAAAAAAGGGTTACAAACTTAGCGCCGGGGAACTTAATTTGTCGGGCCCCTAGGCTTCAGCCTATTTGGTAATCCGCCTGCATTGTTTATATTAAATACAACAGGAATTCTCTCATCATTTCCTCCTCCTACTGTAGTATTTTCGAATTCACGTTTTTCTAAAAACAATTCTGCGGAATATTTCTATAAATTTTTTCTGGTATAAGTGCAATTTAAAGTCTTTTTTTATATGCAATCTTCTATTTAGTATCTCTCTTTGTTTATGTTATTTAATTTTTTAATCTATCTTTGGGTTAAGCAAAAGTTTCTTTTGATTTTTTTTTTGTGCACACAGTTGCGAAACAATTGATGTTTTGTTTTCAGATATATACATTTTTAATTAGCCATATAGTCGTCATTAATGATAACTTTGTCACATTTGAGAACGTTACAACAGAAAGTCTTTAATAAATATTGATTGTTATACAGTATTAAATATTACTGATCATAATTATGTGCTTAAAGTGTATTTTTAAAGCTAATGTTTCTATTTCAATAAAATCTTACAGTTTAGCTTTTGTTTAAATTCGGGAAATTACTTTTGAGTCTGATGTATTATATATGACTGATACACTCTAAAATATCAAAGTTTGGGAGGGGGAGGCAACCGCTCCCCTGTTATCTGTTTATTTTTATTGAAATGTGTTTTCATTTCAATTAAAGTACGATGCAATTTCATTGTTGAAAAAAAAAATCTTAACAGCAGAAATGCAAGTGCTTCGTACGTTTTACATACCACAGAATGTTACGCATACAAATTCTAAATTATTAGTTTTATGAAACATTAGCAAAACCAAAAAGAACAAATTTTCCCTTGTTTTTAATATTTTACCGAATTATATAATTGCTACAAAAGAAAATAGATTACAATTATCATGAACATTTAAAACTGGGGCTGGCTATGTTTTTTTTTTTTTTTTAATATCTCTTATTTCACATTTCTTTAATGATTTCAAAACAGAACCAAATTTTCAAGGAACAGAACAAAAAAAGAAAGTATCTTTCGCAGATAAATGTATTTCGGAAATATATCTACAGTATCTCGCTGAATTAGTACATATAAAATAATTTATTTACGTCGTTATTTTCTGTATTATTAGCTCAATTTATCTTAATTTTCCATAGTTTAAAATATTTCTGAAGCCCCGCCCAATCCATGCAATAAATTGAATAATTTCACGTATATATAATCAAACACATAGGTCTTACACAGTATGTGTGAGTCGACGGCTCAGTGAATGAGTCGACGGCTCAATTCAAAGGGAGTAGTCACTCAGTTAGCCAATGAAGAGCGTCAGTAGCAGTTCCTTTCCATTCTAACGGGATTTTAAATCGTGTGTTTCTATACATAGTTTTCTTTATCGAATACTATAAAAAGTATTATAGTTATATTATATATACTATTGTATAATATAACTATTATCACATTTTAAACATGTGTAAACATCTTACTATATATACTACTATATGTTATATATACTATTATAGTTTCTTTTTAACACTTTCCAACCTAGTTGAAAAGTGTTTATGACTTCGGTTTTTAACACTTTCCAACCTAGTTGAAAAGTGTTTATGACTTCGGTTTGTCTGGCCGTATGGCCGTCTGCCGTCTGCCGTCTGTCCGTGCTCTAACTCCCGTAAATATGCTCGGATTGCTCTGCAATTTTTATATGTTATTGTCGTTATCTATAGCAAGTTCCCTATTTCAACGGAAGTGTGTAGCACTTATAGTTTTTTTACAGGGACGCTCAAAATAATTCCGTTACATTGCGGTCTATGGGGAAAAATCATTTGCGGTTTATTTAAATAATGTTTCCCTATTTTAAACGCATTGAAATTTATATATATCACTAAGGTGCATTAGACGAAGCTTAATATGGAATAGGGTGTGCATAGAACTTATAGTTACTTTACAGGGACAGTCAAAAGAGTTCCGTTACATTACATCTATGGAGAAAAATCGTCTGCGGTTTATTTAAATAATGTTTCACTATTTTAAACGCATTGAAATTTATATATTTCACTAAGGTGCATTACAAGAGGCTTCCAACAGAATATTGTGTGTATAGCAGTCATCGTTCATTTACAGGGACACACAAAAGAATTCTCAACTGTCTGTTAACAATAATTCCTGGAAGTGCGTTTTAAGTTACTGAACCCGATTTTAACTCGCTTTTTGTCTATTACGTGATGTGTATAAATTCTGTAGATCCTATACAGGGAAGCACAAAAGTTCGAGGACACATTTCCGTTCAGTGACAAACTCCAGACGGAGAATTTTAAACTGTGCTACGCGTTTCCTAACTGAACTAAAATTTAGCATCCTATGTAGTATATATACAGATCTATAGATCCTATACAGGGCTGAATAAAAGTATTCCGATATTTTTCTGAATATTGTATATGTTGGAAATTCCTGAAATTATGTTTTTAAATATATTATGCGTTTTCCAAATTGTTTAATTAGATGTCATCTTTTAGCTTATTAAACGGTATGATTTGTAAAATTATTTTGGAAGTGTTGGAAAGTGTTACATAATCTATGCTTGACGCATGATTTTTCGTTCTTGTTTAAACATGTGTGTCTACTTCTCTCGATATTCTCACGAATAAGTGCCTCTTTTTCGTTCATTCTGTGCAGTAGAGCGTCGAATATTTAGTTTACTCTCTCTGATCTATAAATCTAACAATAACAAAAATAATAACTTAACCTCCTCATAACCCAGCAATTATTTTTAAAATTTTTGATACTTCAATTATGAAATTATATTAACAAACTAAAAACTAAGAAAGATTGACAAGTGAAGAAAAAAAATGTGTTTTCTGCATAAAATTCCATGTATCCTATAAGATAAATGGGGACTCAATAAGTATACTTTTTTACAGTTTGGTATGAAATTTTTGACTGGCAAAGACAATGAAAAATATGGAATAATTAGGCATTAAATAATTTTTTATTATTAATGAACTCTACAAATGGTATTTTAACATGCAGAAAAATGATTTACATTTACATTATTATTTTGTTTACTTTTTTGCATTTTTAAAAATAAAGTAACCATGACGCAGACGATTTTTGAGCCGATTTCGGTAGAGTTGCCGATTTTCGCGGATTTTACCGATTTTTTGGGTCGGAAAGGCATCTAGGGGCTATATATGTATATACAAAGGCCATTTCTGGCCTGTTTCGGTTATTATCTTTAGGCCTAAATCCGCCGAAAATCGGGTCTAAAATCGATTACCATGACGCGCAGACGATTTTTGAGCCGATTTCGGTAGAGTTGCCGATTTTCGCGGATTTTACCGATTTTTTGGGTCGGAAAGGCATCTAGGGGCTATATATGTATATACAAAGGCCATTTCTGGCCTGTTTCGGTTATTATCTTTAGGCCTAAATCCGCCGAAAATCGGGTCTAAAATCGATTACCATGACGCGCAGACGATTTTTGAGCCGATTTCGGTAGAGTTGCCGATTTTCGCGGATTTTACCGATTTTTTGGGTCGGAAAGGCATCTAGGGGCTATATATGTATATACAAAGGCCATTTCTGGCCTGTTTCGGTTATTATCTTTAGGCCTAAATCCGCCGAAAATCGGGTCTAAAATCGATTACCATGACGCGCAGACGATTTTTGAGCCGATTTCGGTAGAGTTGCCGATTTTCGCGGATTTTACCGATTTTTTGGATCGGAAAGGCATCTAGGGGCTATATATGTATATACAAAGGCCATTTCTGGCCTGTTTCGGTTATTATCTTTAGGCCTAAATCCGCCGAAAATCGGGTCTAAAATCGATTACCATGACGCGCAGACGATTTTTGAGCCGATTTCGGTAGAGTTGCCGATTTTCGCGGATTTTACCGATTTTTTGGGTCGGAAAGGCATCTAGGGGCTATATATGTATATGCAAAGGCCATTTCTGGCCTGTTTCGGTTATTATCTTTAGGCCTAAATCCGCCGAAAATCGGGTCTAAAATCGATTACCATGACGCGCAGACGATTTTTGAGCCGATTTCGGTAGAGTTGCCGATTTTCGCGGATTTTACCGATTTTTTGGGTCGGAAAGGCATCTAGGGGCTATATATACAAAGGCCATTTCTGGCCTGTTTCGGTTATTATCTTTAGGCCTAAATCCGCCGAAAATCGGGTCTAAAATCGATTGAGCCGAAAATATATGTATATATATGTATGTATTATATATATGTATATACAAAAGCCATTTCTGGCCTGTTTCGGTTATTATCTTTAGGCCTAAATCCGCCGAAAATCGAGTCTAAAATCGATTACCATGACGCGCAGATGATTTTTGAGCCGATTTCGGTAGAGTTGCCGATTTTCGCGGATTTTACCGAATTTTTGGGTCGGAAAGGCATCTAGGGGCTATATATGTATATACAAAGGCCATTTCTGGCCTGTTTCGGTTATTATCTTTAGGCCTAAATCCGCCGAAAATCGGGTCTAAAATCGATTACCATGACGCGCAGACGATTTTTGAGCCGATTTCGGTAGAGTTGCCGATTTTCGCGGATTTTACCGATTTTTTGGATCGGAAAGGCATCTAGGGGCTATATATGTATATACAAAGGCCATTTCTGGCCTGTTTCGGTTATTATCTTTAGGCCTAAATCCGCCGAAAATCGGGTCTAAAATCGATTACCATGACGCGCAGACGATTTTTGAGCCGATTTCGGTAGAGTTGCCGATTTTCGCGGATTTTACCGATTTTTTGGATCGGAAAGGCATCTAGGGGCTTTATATGTATATACAAAGGCCATTTCTGGCCTGTTTCGGTTATTATTTTTAGGGCCTAAATCCGCCGAAAATCGGGTCTAAAATCGATTACCATGACGCGCAGACGATTTTTGAGCCGATTTCGGTAGAGTTGCCGATTTTCGCGGATTTTACCGATTTTTTGGGTCGGAAAGGCATCTAGGGGCTATATATGTATATACAAAGGCCATTTCTGGCCTGTTTCGGTTATTATTTTTAGGGCCTAAATCCGCCGAAAATCGGGTCTAAAATCGATTACCATGACGCGCAGACGATTTTTGAGCCGATTTCGGTAGAGTTGCCGATTTTCGCGGATTTTACCGATTTTTTGGGTCGGAAAGGCATCTAGGGGCTATATATGTATATACAAAGGCCATTTCTGGCCTGTTTCGGTTATTATTTTTAGGGCCTAAATCCGCCGAAAATCGGGTCTAAAATCGATTACCATGACGCGCAGACGATTTTTGAGCCGAATTCGGTAGAGTTGCCGATTTTCGCGGATTTTACCGATTTTTTGGGTCGGAAAGGCATCTAGGGGCTATATATGTATATACAAAGGCCATTTCTGACCTGTTTCGGTTATTATTTTTAGGGCCTAAATCCGCCGAAAATCGGGTCTAAAATCGATTACCATGACGCGCAGACGATTTTTGAGCCGATTTCGGTAGAGTTGCCGATTTTCGCGGATTTTACCGATTTTTTGGGTCGGAAAGGCATCTAGGGGCTATATATGTATATACAAAGGCCATTTCTGGCCTGTTTCGGTTATTATTTTTAGGGCCTAAATCCGCCGAAAATCGGGTCTAAAATCGATTACCATGACGCGCAGACGATTTTTGAGCCGATTTCGGTAGAGTTGCCGATTTTCGCGGATTTTACCGATTTTTTGGGTCGGAAAGGCATCTAGGGGCTATATATGTATATACAAAGGCCATTTCTGGCCTGTTTCGGTTATTATCTTTAGGCCTAAATCCGCCGAAAATCGGGTCTAAAATCGATTACCATGACGCGCAGACGATTTTTGAGCCGATTTCGGTAGAGTTGCCGATTTTCGCGGATTTTACCGATTTTTTGGGTCGGAAAGGCATCTAGGGGCTATATATGTATATACAAAGGCCATTTCTGGCCTGTTTCGGTTATTATCTTTAGGCCTAAATCCGCCGAAAATCGGGTCTAAAATCGATAACCATGATGCGCAGACGATTTTTGAGCCGATTTCGGTAGAGTTGCCGATTTTCGCGGATTTTACCGATTTTTTGGGTCGGAAAGGCATCTAGGGGCTATATATGTATATACAAAGGCCATTTCTGGCCTGTTTCGGTTATTATCTTTAGGCCTAAATCCGCCGAAAATCGGGTCTAAATCGATTACCATGACGCGCAGACGATTTTTGAGCCGATTTCGGTAGAGTTGCCGATTTTCGCGGATTTTACCGATTTTTTGGGTCGGAAAGGCATCTAGGGGCTATATATGTATATACAAAGGCCATTTCTGGCCTGTTTCGGTTATTATTTTTAGGGCCTAAATCCGCCGAAAATCGGGTCTAAAATCGATTACCATGACGCGCAGACGATTTTTGAGCCGATTTCGGTAGAGTTGCCGATTTTCGCGGATTTTACCGATTTTTTGGGTCGGAAAGGCATCTAGGGGCTATATATGTATATACAAAGGCCCTTTCTGGCCTGTTTCGGTTATTATTTTTAGGCCTAAATCCGCCGAAAATCGGGTCTAAAATCGATTACCATGACGCGCAGACGATTTTTGAGCCGATTTCGGTAGAGTTGCCGATTTTCGCGGATTTTACCGATTTTTTGGGTCGGAAAGGCATCTAGGGGCTATATATGTATATACAAAGGCCATTTCTGGCCTGTTTCGGTTATTATCTTTAGGCCTAAATCCGCCGAAAATCGGGTCTAAAATCGATTACCATGACGCGCAGACGATTTTTGAGCCGATTTCGGTAGAGTTGCCGATTTTCGCGGATTTTACCGATTTTTTGGGTCGGAAAGGCATCTAGGGGCTATATATGTATATACAAAGGCCATTTCTGGCCTGTTTCGGTTATTATTTTTAGGGCCTAAATCCGCCGAAAATCGGGTCTAAAATCGATTACCATGACGCGCAGACGATTTTTGAGCCGAATTCGGTAGAGTTGCCGATTTTCGCGGATTTTACCGATTTTTTGGGTCGGAAAGGCATCTAGGGGCTATATATGTATATACAAAGGCCATTTCTGGCCTGTTTCGGTTATTATTTTTAGGGCCTAAATCCGCCGAAAATCGGGTCTAAAATCGATTACCATGACGCGCAGACGATTTTTGAGCCGATTTCGGTAGAGTTGCCGATTTTCGCGGATTTTACCGATTTTGTGGGTCGGAAAGGCATCTAGGGGCTATATATGTATATACAAAGGCCATTTCTGGCCTGTTTCGGTTATTATCTTTAGGCCTAAATCCGCCGAAAATCGGGTCTAAATCGATTACCATGACGCGCAGACGATTTTTGAGCCGATTTCGGTAGAGTTGCCGATTTTCGCGGATTTTACCGATTTTTTGGGTCGGAAAGGCATCTAGGGGCTATATATGTATATACAAAGGCCATTTCTGGCCTGTTTCGGTTATTATTTTTAGGGCCTAAATCCGCCGAAAATCGGGTCTAAAATCGATTACCATGACGCGCAGACGATTTTTGAGCCGATTTCGGTAGAGTTGCCGATTTTCGCGGATTTTACCGATTTTTTGGGTCGGAAAGGCATCTAGGGGCTATATATGTATATACAAAGGCCCTTTCTGGCCTGTTTCGGTTATTATTTTTAGGCCTAAATCCGCCGAAAATCGGGTCTAAAATCGATTACCATGACGCGCAGACGATTTTTGAGCCGATTTCGGTAGAGTTGCCGATTTTCGCGGATTTTACCGATTTTTTGGGTCGGAAAGGCATCTAGGGGCTATATATGTATATACAAAGGCCATTTCTGGCCTGTTTCGGTTATTATCTTTAGGCCTAAATCCGCCGAAAATCGGGTCTAAAATCGATTACCATGACGCGCAGACGATTTTTGAGCCGATTTCGGTAGAGTTGCCGATTTTCGCGGATTTTACCGATTTTTTGGGTCGGAAAGGCATCTAGGGGCTATATATGTATATACAAAGGCCATTTCTGGCCTGTTTCGGTTATTATTTTTAGGGCCTAAATCCGCCGAAAATCGGGTCTAAAATCGATTACCATGACGCGCAGACGATTTTTGAGCCGAATTCGGTAGAGTTGCCGATTTTCGCGGATTTTACCGATTTTTTGGGTCGGAAAGGCATCTAGGGGCTATATATGTATATACAAAGGCCATTTCTGGCCTGTTTCGGTTATTATTTTTAGGGCCTAAATCCGCCGAAAATCGGGTCTAAAATCGATTACCATGACGCGCAGACGATTTTTGAGCCGATTTCGGTAGAGTTGCCGATTTTCGCGGATTTTACCGATTTTGTGGGTCGGAAAGGCATCTAGGGGCTATATATGTATATACAAAGGCCATTTCTGGCCTGTTTCGGTTATTATTTTTAGGGCCTAAATCCGCCGAAAATCGGGTCTAAAATCGATTACCATGACGCGCAGACGATTTTTGAGCCGATTTCGGTAGAGTTGCCGATTTTCGCGGATTTTACCGATTTTTTGGGTCGGAAAGGCATCTAGGGGCTATATATGTATATACAAAGGCCATTTCTGGCCTGTTTCGGTTATTATCTTTAGGCCTAAATCCGCCGAAAATCGGGTCTAAAATCGATTACCATGACGCGCAGACGATTTTTGAGCCGATTTCGGTAGAGTTGCCGATTTTCGCGGATTTTACCGATTTTTTGGGTCGGAAAGGCATCTAGGGGCTATATATGTATATACAAAGGCCATTTCTGGCCTGTTTCGGTTATTATCTTTAGGCCTAAATCCGCCGAAAATCGGGTCTAAAATCGATTACCATGACGCGCAGACGATTTTTGAGCCGATTTCGGTAGAGTTGCCGATTTTCGCGGATTTTACCGATTTTTTGGGTCGGAAAGGCATCTAGGGGCTATATATGTATATACAAAGGCCATTTCTGGCCTGTTTCGGTTATTATCTTTAGGCCTAAATCCGCCGAAAATCGGGTCTAAAATCGATTACCATGACGCGCAGACGATTTTTGAGCCGATTTCGGTAGAGTTGCCGATTTTTGCGGATTTTACCGATTTTTTGGGTCGGAAAGGCATCTAGGGGCTATATATGTATATACAAAGGCCATTTCTGGCCTGTTTCGGTTATTATCTTTAGCCCTAAATCCGCCGAAAATCGGGTCTAAAATCGTTTACCATGACGCGCAGACGATTTTTGAGCCGATTTCGGTAGAGTTGCCGATTTTCGCGGATTTTACCGATTTTTTGGGTCGGAAAGGCATCTAGGGGCTATATATGTATATACAAAGGCCATTTCTGGCCTGTTTCGGTTATTATCTTTAGGCCTAAATCCGCCGAAAATCGGGTCTAAAATCGATTACCATGACGCGCAGACGATTTTTGAGCCGATTTCGGTAGAGTTGCCGATTTTTGCGGATTTTACCGATTTTTTGGGTCGGAAAGGCATCTAGGGGCTATATATGTATATACAAAGGCCATTTCTGGCCTGTTTCGGTTATTATCTTTAGGCCTAAATCCGCCGAAAATCGGGTCTAAAATCGTTTACCATGACGCGCAGACGATTTTTGAGCCGATTTCGGTAGAGTTGCCGATTTTCGCGGATTTTACCGATTTTTTGGGTCGGAAAGGCATCTAGGGGCTATATATGTATATACAAAGGCCATTTCTGGCCTGTTTCGGTTATTATCTTTAGGCCTAAATCCGCCGAAAATCGGGTCTAAAATCGATTACCATGACGCACAGACGATTTTTGAGCCGATTTCGGTAGAGTTGCCGATTTTCGCGGATTTTACCGATTTTTTGGGTCGGAAAGGCATCTAGGGGCTATATATGTATATACAAAAGCCATTTCTGGCCTGTTTCGGTTATTATCTTTAGGCCTAAATCCGCCGAAAATCGGGTCTAAAATCGATTACCATGACGCGCAGACGATTTTTGAGCCGCTTTCGGTAGAGTTGCCGATTTTCGCGGATTTTACCGATTTTTTGGGTCGGAAAGGCATCTAGGGGCTATATATGTATATACAAAGGCCATTTCTGGCCTGTTTCGGTTATTATCTTTAGGCCTAAATCCGCCGAAAATCGGGTCTAAAATCGATTACCATGACGCGCAGACGATTTTTGAGCCGATTTCGGTAGAGTTGCCGATTTTCGCGGATTTTACCGATTTTTTGGATCGGAAAGGCATCTAGGGGCTATATATGTATATACAAAGGCCATTTCTGGCCTGTTTCGGTTATTATCTTTAGGCCTAAATCCGCCGAAAATCGGGTCTAAAATCGATTACCATGACGCGCAGACGATTTTTGAGCCGATTTCGGTAGAGTTGCCGATTTTCGCGGATTTTACCGATTTTTTGAGTCGGAAAGGCATCTAGGGGCTATATATGTATATACAAAGGCCATTTCTGGCCTGTTTCGGTTATTATCTTTAGGCCTAAATCCGCCGAAAATCGGGTCTAAAATCGATTACCATGACGCGCAGACGATTTTTGAGCCGATTTCGGTAGAGTTGCCGATTTTCGCGGATTTTACCGATTTTTTGGGTCGGAAAGGCATCTAGGGGCTATATATGTATATACAAAGGCCATTTCTGGCCTATTTCGGTTATTATTTTTAGGGCCTAAATCCGCCGAAAATCGGGTCTAAAATCGATTACCATGACGCGCAGACGATTTTTGAGCCGATTTCGGTAGAGTTGCCGATTTTCGCGGATTTTACCGATTTTTTGGGTCGGAAAGGCATCTAGGGGCTATATATGTATATACAAAGGCCATTTCTGGCCTGTTTCGGTTATTATCTTTAGGCCTAAATCCGCCGAAAATCGGGTCTAAAATCGATTACCATGACGCGCAGACGATTTTTGAGCCGATTTCGGTAGAGTTGCCGATTTTCGAGGATTTTACCGATTTTTTGGGTCGGAAAGGCATCTAGGGGCTATATATGTATATACAAAGGCCATTTCTGGCCTGTTTCGGTTATTATCTTTAGGCCTAAATCCGCCGAAAATCGGGTCTAAAATCGATTACCATGACGCGCAGACGATTTTTGAGCCGATTTCGGTAGAGTTGCCGATTTTCGCGGATTTTACCGATTTTTTGGGTCGGAAAGGCATCTAGGGGCTATATATGTATATACAAAGGCCATTTCTGGCCTGTTTCGGTTATTATCTTTAGGCCTAAATCCGCCAAAAATCGGGTCTAAAATCGATTACCATGACGCGCAGACGATTTTTGAGCCGAATTCGGCAGAGTTGCCGATTTTCGCGGATTTTACCGATTTTTTGGGTCGGAAAGGCATCTAGGGGCTATATATGTATATACAAAGGCCATTTCTGGCCTGTTTCGGTTATTATCTTTAGGCCTAAATCCGCCGAAAATCGGGTCTAAAATCGATTACCATGACGCGCAGACGATTTTTGAGCCGATTTCGGTAGAGTTGCCGATTTTCGCGGATTTTACCGATTTTTTGGGTCGGAAAGGCATCTAGGGGCTATATATGTATATACAAAGGCCATTTCTGGCCTGTTTCGGTTATTATCTTTAGGCCTAAATCCGCCGAAAATCGGGTCTAAAATCGATTACCATGACGCGCAGACGATTTTTGAGCCGAATTCGGCAGAGTTGCCGATTTTCGCGGATTTTACCGATTTTTTGGGTCGGAAAGGCATCTAGGGGCTATATATGTATATACAAAGGCCATTTCTGGCCTGTTTCGGTTATTATCTTTAAGCCTAAATCCGCCGAAAATCGGGTCTAAAATCGATTACCATGACGCGCAGACGATTTTTGAGCCGATTTCGGTAGAGTTGCCGATTTTCGCGGATTTTACCGATTTTTTGGGTCGGAAAGGCATCTAGGGGCTATATATGTATATACAAAGGCCATTTCTGGCCTGTTTCGGTTATTATCTTTAGGCCTAAATCCGCCGAAAATCGGGTCTAAAATCGATTACCATGACGCGCAGACGATTTTTGAGCCGATTTCGGTAGAGTTGCCGATTTTCGCGGATTTTACCGATTTTTTGGGTCGGAAAGGCATCTAGGGGCTATATATGTATATACAAAGGCCATTTCTGGCCTGTTTCGGTTATTATTTTTAGGGCCTAAATCCGCCGAAAATCGGGTCTAAAATCGATTACCATGACGCGCAGACGATTTTTGAGCCGATTTCGGTAGAGTTGCCGATTTTCGCGGATTTTACCGATTTTTTGGGTCGGAAAGGCATCTAGGGGCTATATATGTATATACAAAGGCCATTTCTGGCCTGTTTCGGTTATTATCTTTAGGCCTAAATCCGCCGAAAATCGGGTCTAAAATCGATTACCATGACGCGCAGACGATTTTTGAGCCGATTTCGGTAGAGTTGCCGATTTTCGAGGATTTTACCGATTTTTTGGGTCGGAAAGGCATCTAGGGGCTATATATGTATATACAAAGGCCATTTCTGGCCTGTTTCGGTTATTATCTTTAGGCCTAAATCCGCCGAAAATCGGGTCTAAAATCGATTACCATGACGCGCAGACGATTTTTGAGCCGATTTCGGTAGAGTTGCCGATTTTCGCGGATTTTACCGATTTTTTGGGTCGGAAAGGCATCTAGGGGCTATATATGTATATACAAAGGCCATTTCTGGCCTGTTTCGGTTATTATCTTTAGGCCTAAATCCGCCAAAAATCGGGTCTAAAATCGATTACCATGACGCGCAGACGATTTTTGAGCCGAATTCGGCAGAGTTGCCGATTTTCGCGGATTTTACCGATTTTTTGGGTCGGAAAGGCATCTAGGGGCTATATATGTATATACAAAGGCCATTTCTGGCCTGTTTCGGTTATTATCTTTAGGCCTAAATCCGCCGAAAATCGGGTCTAAAATCGATTACCATGACGCGCAGACGATTTTTGAGCCGATTTCGGTAGAGTTGCCGATTTTCGCGGATTTTACCGATTTTTTGGGTCGGAAAGGCATCTAGGGGCTATATATGTATATACAAAGGCCATTTCTGGCCTGTTTCGGTTATTATCTTTAGGCCTAAATCCGCCGAAAATCGGGTCTAAAATCGATTACCATGACGCGCAGACGATTTTTGAGCCGATTTCGGTAGAGTTGCCGATTTTCGCGGATTTTACCGATTTTTTGGGTCGGAAAGGCATCTAGGGGCTATATATGTATATACAAAGGCCATTTCTGGCCTGTTTTCGGTTATTATTTTTAGGGCCTAAATCCGCCGAAAATCGGGTCTAAAATCGATTACCATGACGCGCAGACGATTTTTGAGCCGATTTCGGTAGAGTTGCCGATTTTCGCGGATTTTACCGATTTTTTGGGTCGGAAAGGCATCTAGGGGCTATATATGTATATACAAAGGCCATTTCTGGCCTGTTTCGGTTATTATCTTTAGGCCTAAATCCGCCGAAAATCGGGTCTAAAATCGATTACCATGACGCGCAGACGATTTTTGAGCCGATTTCGGTAGAGTTGCCGATTTTCGAGGATTTTACCGATTTTTTGGGTCGGAAAGGCATCTAGGGGCTATATATGTATATACAAAGGCCATTTCTGGCCTGTTTCGGTTATTATCTTTAGGCCTAAATCCGCCGAAAATCGGGTCTAAAATCGATTACCATGACGCGCAGACGATTTTTGAGCCGATTTCGGTAGAGTTGCCGATTTTCGCGGATTTTACCGATTTTTTGGGTCGGAAAGGCATCTAGGGGCTATATATGTATATACAAAGGCCATTTCTGGCCTGTTTCGGTTATTATCTTTAGGCCTAAATCCGCCAAAAAATCGGGTCTAAAATCGATTACCATGACGCGCAGACGATTTTTGAGCCGAATTCGGCAGAGTTGCCGATTTTCGCGGATTTTACCGATTTTTTGGGTCGGAAAGGCATCTAGGGGCTATATATGTATATACAAAGGCCATTTCTGGCCTGTTTCGGTTATTATCTTTAGGCCTAAATCCGCCGAAAATCGGGTCTAAAATCGATTACCATGACGCGCAGACGATTTTTGAGCCGATTTCGGTAGAGTTGCCGATTTTCGCGGATTTTACCGATTTTTTGGGTCGGAAAGGCATCTAGGGGCTATATATGTATATACAAAGGCCATTTCTGGCCTGTTTCGGTTATTATCTTTAGGCCTAAATCCACCGAAAATCGGGTCTAAAATCGATTACCATGACGCGCAGACGATTTTTGAGCCGATTTCGGTAGAGTTGCCGATTTTCGCGGATTTTACCGATTTTTTGGGTCGGAAAGGCATCTAGGGGCTATATATGTATATACAAAGGCCATTTCTGGCCTGTTTCGGTTATTATCTTTAGGCCTAAATCCGCCGAAAATCGGGTCTAAAATCGATTACCATGACGCGCAGACGATTTTTGAGCCGAATTCGGCAGAGTTGCCGATTTTCGCGGATTTTACCGATTTTTTGGGTCGGAAAGGCATCTAGGGGCTATATATGTATATACAAAGGCCATTTCTGGCCTGTTTCGGTTATTATCTTTAGGCCTAAATCCGCCGAAAATCGGGTCTAAAATCGATTACCATGACGCGCAGACGATTTTTGAGCCGATTTCGGTAGAGTTGCCGATTTTCGCGGATTTTACCGATTTTTTGGGTCGGAAAGGCATCTAGGGGCTATATATGTATATACAAAGGCCATTTCTGGCCTGTTTCGGTTACTATCTTTAGGCCTAAATCCGCCGAAAATCGGGTCTAAAATCGATTACCATGACGCGCAGACGATTTTTGAGCCGATTTCGGTAGAGTTGCCGATTTTCGCGGATTTTACCGATTTTTTGGGTCGGAAAGGCATCTAGGGGCTATATATGTATATACAAAGGCCATTTCTGGCCTGTTTCGGTTATTATCTTTAGGCCTAAATCCGCCGAAAATCGGGTCTAAAATCGATTACCATGACGCGCAGACGATTTTTGAGCCGATTTCGGTAGAGTTGCCGATTTTCGCGGATTTTACCGATTTTTTGGGTCGGAAAGGCATCTAGGGGCTATATATGTATATACAAAGGCCATTTCTGGCCTGTTTCGGTTATTATCTTTAGGCCTAAATCCGCCGAAAATCGGGTCTAAAAATCGATTACCATGACGCGCAGACGATTTTTGAGCCGATTTCGGTAGAGTTACCGATTTTCGCGGATTTTACCGATTTTTTGGGTCGGAAAGGCATCTAGGGGCTATATATGTATATACAAAGGCCATTTCTGGCCTGTTTCGGTTATTATTTTTAGGGCCTAAATCCGCCGAAAATCGGGTCTAAAATCGATTACCATGACGCGCAGACGATTTTTGAGCCGATTTCGGTAAAGTTGCCGATTTTCGCGGATTTTACCGATTTTTTGGGTCGGAAAGGCATCTAGGGGCTATATATGTATATACAAAGGCCATTTCTGGCCTGTTTCGGGTATTATCTTTAGGCCTAAATCCGCCGAAAATCGGGT